>CM062918.1:99337061-104337061 GCA_031878705.1 Tapirus indicus | reverse complement strand
TTCCCACTTAAAGAAGTCCCTTTCACATTTCCTGTAGGACTGGTTTCTTGGTGATAAACTGCTTTAATTTTTGCTTGTCTGGGAAACTCTTTATCTCTCCTTCCATTCTGAATGATAAGCTTGCTGGGTAGACTATTCTTGGCTGTAGGTTTTTTTCCTTTTAGCACTTCAAATATGTTGTGCCACTCTCTTCTAGCCTGTAAGGTTTCTGCATAGAAGTCAGGTGATAGCCTTATGGGGTTTCCTTTGTATATAACTTTTCTTTCTCTTGTGGCTTTTAGGATTGTCTCTTTATCCTTAATTCTGGGCATTTTAATTATGATGTGTCTTGGTATTGGCCTCTATGGGTTTATCTTGTTTGGTGCTCTCAGTGCTTCCTGTACTTGGATGTCTGTTTCCTTCCTTAGGTTAGGGAAGTTTTCAGCTATTATTTCTTCAAATAAATTCTCTGCCCCTTTGTCTCTCTCTTCTTCTTCTGGGATCATATAACATGGATGTTAGTGCACTTGAAGTTGTCCCAGAGGTCCCTTAGACTGTCCTCACTCTTTTTAATTCTTTTTTCTTTTTTTTTTTTGTGAGGAAGACCGGCCCTGAGCTAACATCCATTGCCAATCTTCCTCTTTTTGTTGAGGAAGACTGGCCCTGGGCTAACATCTGTGCCTATCTTCCTCTACTTTATATGGGATGCCGCCACAGCATGGCTGACAAGCAGTGCGTCGGCGGGTGCCCAGGATCCAAACCCGTGAATCCTGGGCTGCCAAGTGTGGACTAAACCACTGCGCCACTGGGCGGACCCTAATTCTTTTTTCTTTTATCTGTTCAGCTTGGGTGATTTCCTCTAGTCTTTTGTCCAGCTCACTGACCCATTCTTCCGTATCCTCTGCTCTGCTTTTAAGTCCTTCTAGTGAATTTTTCATTTCCAGTATTGTATTCTTTATTTCTGATTGGTTCTTTTTTATATCTTCCATTTCTCTGTTAATGTTCTCATGGAGTTCATCCACTCTTCTCCCAAGATCTGTAAGCATATTTATGACTCTTTCTTTGACCTCTCTCTCAGGTAGATTGCTCATTTCTGTTTCATTTAGTTCCTTTTCTAGGGTTTTGTCCTATTCCCTTATGTGGAATGTATTCCTTTGCCACCTCATTTTACCTCTTTCTCTGCACTTGTGTCTGTATATTAAGTAGGTAGGTCAGCTATGTCTCCTGATCCTGGGGAGGTGACCTTATGTAAGTGATGCCTTATGAGGCTCAGCAGTGTGTTTCCCTATTCTCACCAGTTCCAAATGCTCCAGGAGTGACCCCTGTGTGGGCTACACGTGTCCTTCTGTTGTGGTAGGGTTGCTCTTGCCACAGGTGCCCAGGGAGGCTGAGCTATCCCCTGGCTGACTGGTTGTAATGCTCAGCTGTGTGTGGTTGTTTCAGGCACTTCCATCTCTTTACTGGGTATGGGGAGCCCCAGCACAGTTGACTGCAAAGTCTACCAACACATTCCTGTTGCAGTTTTTCTATTAAATGTGTAGACCACCAGCATGGCTGGTTGTTAGACTCAGGGCCTTATAATTGCTATAAGCCTCCAGGCGATAAGGCTTTTGTCAGTTCTCTGAGGATTGCAGCTGGGTGGATCTGGCCCCAGGCATGGGAGCGCCCAATTGTTTCAGGCTTTGGAGGGTGGGGCCAATCCCCTATGTGGCTATTTGAGAAATACCAGTTTTCTGCAGCTGAGAAGCCCTGCTCTCCATGGGGCCACACACACAGTCAACACAGTTCTCCCCTGTGCACACACCCCAACCCCCTAAAGTGGACTCAGTCACTCCAAGGCAGGGATCCCACACTCTCCAACCACTCCTCAGGCTCACCCTGCCCCACAGAGTGGACCCACTTGCGAGGTTGCAGAGAATCTAGGCAGCTTTCTTAAGCAGGCCCACAAGTTGCCTAAGGGCTTGTTGTTGGGTGGAGCCAGTCCCTAGGGCAGGCTGTTTTCCTTGGCTGAGCTGGATTAAATTGGTGCTCTAGTGGGTGGAACAGGCCCTGGGCTAGCAGGCCACAGGGAGAACTCCAATGGCATCTGCCAGCATCTGTGTCAGCTCACCCACACTAGGTCATAACAATGGTCACCACCAACGTCCCAGTCCCTCAAGAGGTCTCACCTCTCACTGAGATGTGCCCAGAGCCTATCAGGCGAGTCTCTTTCTGCTAGAAGACTGTCCACCTTTCTGGTATTTTTAGGTTGCTTTCCAAAACAAGTCAATCTGTGCATGGGTCCTTTAAGTGCCACCTTTAATTTCTTTGTGTCCCAGCTTTTCTGGGGGGTATTCCCCATTGTTGTTAGTAGCCAGCAAAGCCAGAAATTATGGCACTCGTCTCAGTTGTGCTGGGTTCAAAAAATGCCTATAGTGGCAATGTTCCCCAACTCAGGTCCCCCTCTCCTCCAGGGGATGCCGCATACCTTTGGATTGCTCCTGGGTAGCTGTGAAGCATTGAAGCTTGTGTTGGCTTTCTTCTCTCTAGAAGGGAATTTCTCCCACCTCAATTAGGACTGTCATTTACTGCAGGGGTTCCTCTCATCCAGTTTTTAGTTTTCTCTCAGGGGTAATTGTGACAAGATTAGTTGTAAGTTTGCTGTGACTCTGGGAGTAGGTGAGTTCAGAGTCTGCATATGCCTTCATCTTGACCTCTCTCCTCCTCAGTGAGCATATTTATGACCATATGACTTTATTTTGAACTCTTTATCAGGTATATCACTTATCTCCATTTAATTAAGGCCTGATTCTGGAATTTTACCTAGTTCATTTTTTAGAAAATGGCTTTGTAGTAGATGAAGTTTATTCCTCTGCCCAGCCTTAGTTCTTGTTTGTTTCTCAAATCTTCACAATTAACAAGGCCACCTTCTTTGTTCTTAGTGGTTCCTGGTAGTTGAGGGTCTGCCAAGACCTCATGTCCCAAAAAGGAGGATCTCAGCGCCTAGAAGTTGATTGATTAGAAGTCAGACCCTCAGACAGAAGCTTTTAATGTATGCAAGTAAACTTCATAGAGATGGGCATTTCTGTCTGCTCCCTCTGTGCTGAGCCCTAGGGGGATAGCTGGTTAAGAAGTGTTCCACTGTTTGCTACAGCCCTGGAACTCAATCAAAAATGCATCCCCCAGGCAGCAGTGGCAAAAACTGGAGTGCCGGATTCATATACAAGCTCATTCCAGGGAGACACCAGTGACTTGGAGCAGGCCAGAGGGAGAACCTGCAGCTGGCACTCACTGGCTTTCCCAGTCTACAGGGAGAATAGCAGTCTGTCCCTAGATGTGTGCTCAATTAGAAGCCTGACCCTTAGGCAGCAACTTTTAAAGTATGCAAATAGGCCTCTTTCAGGGAAAAACTGGGAGCATTTCTGTCTGCTCCCTTTGCTTTGAGCCTTGGAAAGATAGCCAATTAATAACTGTTTCTTTGGTATAGTCTTGTGGGTCTCATGGACTCAAGCCCCACTGGCTTTCAGAGGTAGGTGTTTTGGGGTCCATCCCTCATGTAGAGTCTTAAAAGTTGAAGTGCTAGATGTTGGTTTCAAACCCTTTGCTCCTCAGTGTGTGGCTGGGAGTTGTGCTTTCCCTCCTGATTGCATGTTGCTGTGCCAGGGGTGGGGTTTATGGAGTGTGTCTTAGTCTTCCTGACCCATTTAATGTGGGTTTTTTCTCATTTGTCTCATGTATAGGAGTCATTCAGCTAGTTTATGGGTTTCTTTTAGAGAGAATTGTTCCATGTGTAGCTGTAGATTCAGTGTGTCCACGGGAGGAGGTAAGTTCAGGAGCCTCCTATGTCTCCATCTTGGACTGGAACCTGATAATTATTTTCATTTTTAAACTTCATTTGTGACCTTAGTCCCTTTTGGTCTGTACTTTTCATATGGCTTATTTTTTTGCCACCAGGTGTCTCTCCCAGAATATTGTACTTCTACTATCTTGTTTGGCTACTGTTACATAACTCCTTGGTTTCATCTGTTAGCATTTTTCCAAAATGATGTATTCCTTATTTTGTCAATATCAGTAAGTCCATATTGGGGTTTCATTCTAAGATATAAGTGAGCCTGTATTCTTAGCTCTTTTGCTTAGTGTATCTGACTAATTCATAATTTTGCAGTGCATTGTGAGCCCTCTCTCTTCTCCATTACTTTGTGTGAACTCTTGGCTTCCCTTTCCACCTGGTTATTGAATGTAACAACTGATGTATATTAGTCTTTCCTGTTGTTGGTATAGAATTAACTTTTCCCCAAGATTACTTGTCTTATCATTTCTGGTGTCCATTATTTAGTTTTGCAAAACAAAACAAGGAAATGCGTATGCTTAGAAATGTATATACTCTTACTGGAAAAAACAAACACTCCCACGTATTAATGTACATATCATAATAATTTCTTTTTTTTTCTTTTAAATGTTTCTGCTGAGAAATCTGCTGAAAGCCTGATAGGGGTTCCTTTGTAGGTTATTTTATTCTGCCATGCTGCCCTTAATATTTTTGTTATTGGCTTTTAACAGTTTTAATCTTATGTGCCTTGGAGAAGGTCTTTTTGCATTGATGTAACTAGGAGTTCTACTGGCTTCATATGCTTGTATGTCCAGTTTCTTCCCCAGGTTTGGGAAGTTCTCAGCCATTATTTCTTTGAACAATCTCTCTACTCCTTTCTCCTTCTCTTCTCCCTCTAGGATACCTATAATCCTTATGTTGCTTTTCCTAGTTGAGTCAGATATTCCATGAATAATTTCTTCATTTTTTAAAAATCTTTGTTCTCTCTCCTCCTCCACATGAAGCATTTCTAGATTTTTATTTCTAGGTCATTAATTCTCTCCTCCATAAGGTCTTCTCTATCTTTTATTCTTTCTAAAATATTTTTTATCTCATTAATTGTGTTCTTCATATCCAGAACTCCTGTATTTTTTTTTTTTTAAGGGCTTCAATCTTTTTGGTGAAGTATTCCTTCTGTTCATTAATTTCTTTCCTGGGCTCATTGAACTGTCTTTCTGAGTTTTCTTGTAATTTGTTGAGTTTCTTTATGAAGCTGTTTTGAATTCTCTGTCATTTAGATCTTCAGGTTTGGTTTCTGGAGAGTTGTCATTATCCTTCTGTTCTGCAATGTTACTGTAGTTCTTCGTGGTGTTTGATGAACTGATCCTCTGCCAGCACATTTGTGGTAGTGTCTGGTCACAGATTCCACCTGCCACCACTGGGGAGGGGGCAGAGGCTGTGTTTTCTATTCTCACCCCATCTGCTCATAGTTGTGCCAGATGGGGTGCTCTACATTTGGGTGGGCTGGCTGCAGCCACTCAGCAGGTTGTACTCATATGTGCAGGGCCACTGTGCTCAGTAGGCAAGTCACAGCTGGGCCTGCTGTACTCAGACAGTGAGTTGCACTTGTGTGGGTGGGGCCACTGTGCTTGGTGGGCAGGTCATGCTAGTGTTCAGGGTGCCTTTGCATGTGGGCGCTGTGCTCAGTGGATAGGGCACCTTCACATGGGCTGAGCTGCTGCCATTCAGTGGGGAGCATTCATGTGGATGGGGCTGCCACAGTAGGTGGGTGAACCTGAGGGCTGGGCTACCACTCTGAAAGCGTTTCCATGTGGGGTGGGCTGTCCCCGCCTCCACCTATAGTCCTGTTGGCTGCTGTGTGAGGATCTGCAATCTAGATTGCAGTCACTGGGGAGGGGGAGGGGCCCACTCCCTTAGTTCTATTGTTTCCCAGGGGTCAGTCCACCCACCTTCAGATGAATAGCTGTGTAGATCTCTCAGGCATCCTGTTGTGTTGTGTAGGGAATCCTCTGTTGGTTAATGAATATCCATTTAGTTGTAACTTAGAGAGGAGAGACAAAGTGAACAACTCACTGCCATGATGCTGGTGTCACTCCCATAATAATGTCTTTGTTTACTAAAATCAATTAAAGATAAACAAGTCTTCTAATATTTACTCATAATTTATATTTATAAATATAAATTATTTCCTTTTTTGAATAGTTGTGAATTCATGGATTTTTATACATTCAAATAGTTCTAATTAATCATCATCATAAAAAATAAATTATATTTACACTAAAATTATTTAAACTTGTCCTTGCAAATTTTAACCTTCAAAAACATAAATGAGTTTAAGAGGAAAAGTGTTTATTTGGGATCAAAGAATTATAATTCAGGGAAAACAGATTCAGGTAGAAATTCAAATAGTATTCCTCTAGGGAGTAAAAGTCAGAGGCTTTTAAAGGCAAAGAAGGTTGGTTGTATTACCAAGAATTTTAATTGGAGTTGGAGGCAACGAGCTAGTCTTGCCTAGAAATTGATTGACTATTGATTTTATCTTCAGAAAGTCCACAATCCTCAGTCTTTGTGATCAGGATGTCCATTCTCCTGCTGACTTCTCAAACAATTGCTTGTAAAACAATTGCTGTTTTGGCCCAGTCCAAAGGTTTGGCCCTGTCCAAGATTCAAGACAGCAAGGCAGTTTCTCTGGAAGGGCAGCTCTGATTCCATTTTAAAATGGTTCCACTATAGTTAATTTTGACATAAGTTAACCACTTTACCCTTTAGTACATTTTACTTTTGATAAAGATTGTGTCTTCACCACAGAATTTCACATTTACTCTGCCTTTGTCTTAACAAGGCTGTTTTCTCTTATCCAGGAAGATCTTAGGGTTTAATTAACAGTTCTGTCACCTCTTCCTCAACTCCAAAACAAAGGTTAATAGAGTTTTGCTCATTGTTCATGTTGTCTTTTTGCAATCTTAACTATGTCTTGAACACAACTTCTCCTTCAGCGCAGAGAACTTTTTAGAGCAGAATTTCTCTTATGTTTTTGAAATCATGCTTGTTTTCTGGGAACACAGGATATGCCAGATCTATTTTATTTTTTTCCTCTTCTACGCAGGATTCATATATCCTCTAGGAGTCCTAGATTTTTTTAATAAAGAATAAATATTACTTTAGGCAAAAATCTAGTTTCTAGGGTTGCTTATGAGAGTTGTGAATAAGCGCTGTCATTGCCGTGAGAATACTATTGGTTGTGACAGTGTCGGAAAATACCTGTATTGTCAAATTTATAATTTTACTTCCTCCCACTCCCAATTTAACATGGCAAACTAGTATTTCATTCAAGGTCACTGCACACACACACACACACACACACACACACACACACTTAAAGTAATATTGTAGCTTAAGGAAGAATGCAGGGAAAAGGTCATATTCTGGAAGCTAGAATTTAAGAAGAATCTCTAAGTTGCTAGATACTTGTCATCTCAGACTGCTATAACAAAATATTGTAGACTGAGTGTCTTAAACAACAGACATTTATTTCCCACAGTTCTAGAGGCTGGGAAGTCTGAGATCAGAGTGCCAGCGAGGTAGTGGTGGTGGTGGGGAGCAAAAACATTCAGTCCATGAGAGTACTGTAAGTGAAGTCAGGGACTCTGATGGTGTCTTTATCACAGAATGTTACATTTTCTTTTCCTTTGACTTGACAAGACTATTTTCTCTCTGGGAAGATTTTGGTATTTAATCAACAGCTCCACCACCACTTCCTCAACTCCAAAATGAAGGTTCTTGTGTCTTTACATACAATGTACATACATTGTGTATATTAAAAGCTTTTGCTCATTGTCCACATTGTCTTTTGCCATCTTGCACACAACTTGCTCAGCTCAGAGAACTTTCTACGGCAGAGCTTACCTCAAGCATATAACTGCCTTTGAAAATATAATATCCAGGAAAAAACAAAGATGAAGGAATATTTATTAAATTTTTATTAGGTATGGTGATTATTCTTTTAAGGCATTGCTATTTTTTTGTTTGAATGAATAAAACAAATTGAGAAATGCCACAGGACACACTGACCTAGTGATCTCAACATACTTGAGGAAATTTCTACTAACTACTTTTGGGTATTGCTGTCTCAATTTCCTTCTTATTTTGCTCCATCTCTCAGAGTGAATCAAAGGAAACCTCAGTCTTTAAAAAGACTTCTTCTTTTGGTTGAGTCTTTTATATTGAGAACTTTCTAATCTCACCAGAGTAGGTAAGATTGATGTTCAGTCTCAAGTATTTCTGAATATATCCCTTTATTCACAGAAATATACTCTGGGGAAAAAAATAAGAGGCTTCTGGTCCTCCCAACCACTGGACAACAAGGGAGTTAATACACAATGGATCAAGAAGAACCTCAAAATAAATGTAAGTACTTTCTCTCCTTTCAATTTTAAAGAGACAGCTAGAAACTAAGATTTAAATATATGAGCTGATGGTAGTTGTAGTTGTGAAGATTGAAGGTGATGATGATGGGGAAGAGGAGGTGGAAGGAAATGAGGATGCTTTTGTTGAAGAGGAAGGCCATAGATTCAAATAAGTTGGGTAACAGCAACCTCTTTACAAAATGTAAATTGGGCCAAGAGAGGAGATAAAGTATATATAACAGAAACATGAAGGAAAGAAATGGAGTAATTTGGGAAGATTCTTTTAAAGGGAAAAGAGAGAAGGAAGATGTAGAAAACACACTTACTAAGGCTCACAGTGTGCCTGAGGCCTGAACTTTATCCCATTTTGTGTTTCACTTAATTGACACAAATGGATTTGTATTGTGAGAACATTAAATATTTTTGAGAAATGTATAGAACAAATGCAAAAATATGTAATTGTAAAATTAAAGTTTTGCTTCATCTCATCACTCCTCCATGGCAAACTTCAATGAGACCACAATGCACAATGGTCCTAAATAACACTTTTTGTGTAACAATATGTTTTGGAGATTTTTCATGTCAGTACATACTGATATACATGATTATTTTAATAGCTATATTGAATTCAATCATATGGAGTCAACATAATTTAGAATTTCTACTATTGATAATACACATGCAAGGCTTGCAGGACATTTATTCCTGTTCAAAACATACGTAAGACTTTCAGTCTGTAAGACGCTTGGTCCGTGCCAAAAGGTCCTTGACATTTGGTCCTGCCCAAAACGATTTAGACTAAACATACTCATGGATGTTTTGGACAGGACCAAATGTCAAGGACGTTTTGGCACGGACCAAGCGTCTTATGGACGTTTTGAACTGGCTTTTTTTTTTTTTTTGTGAGGAAGACCAGCCCTGAGCTAACATCCGTCCAATCCTCCTCTTTTTGCTGAGGAAGACTGGCCCTGGGCTAACATCGTGCCCATCTTCCTCTACTTTATATGAGACGCCACCACGGCGTGGCTGACAGGCAGTGCATCGGCGGGCGCCCGGGATCCGAACTCGCGAACCCCGAGCTGCCAAGCACGGACTAAACCGCTGCACCACCAGGCGGCCCCTTATGGACGTTTTGGACAGGACCAAATGTCTGCTAATCCATGCAAGTATTAGTTTCCAGTGTTTTTTTTTCCTATTTCCAAAAGTACTGCAATGAATATCCTTTTGTATAAATAAGTTCAGTTATTTCTATAAGATATATTCCTAGAATTGAAATTGTTGTGACAATTAAATTTTCAGCAAATTTCATGCTCAAATATTTGCTCAGTTTTCTAATTGATTTTTATAATTCTTTATGTGGTCTGGATATTAATATTGTGACAAGATTTTTCTTTCAGGTGTTCCTTGTGTTTTTACATTATTTGTTATATAGAAATTTTTATGAACCTAAATTATCAATTTTTTATGATTTTTTTGGTTTTGTGTCTTGCTTGTGAAAAGGTTTTTCAATTCCAAAAACCCAAAAACTTGTTTACTTTTTTCTTATTTATTTATCACTAAACTCTAAAATTGATTTCTTCAGGGGAAATCTTTAAGCACTCTCCTAGATCTAAAATATATTGGATGGTCTCATATTTAGCTTGCTTCTTGGTAAAATTAGCTTCCCTAGTTCTTGTGGCTGAGAAGGGGATAACCTATTTATCCTTCTCTTTGTCCTAGTGGAAGGAGGCTGCCATTCCCAGTGGACCCCTTGGGCCATTGCCATTGTTTTCATCTCAATTCTCAGTGTCTGCTTTATTACAAATTGTTTGGGTAAGTTATCGGCAAAAGTGGAACTCTCCTTGAATTATTTTCCCAAGCAAATTTCATAAAATTGCTCTAAACCTTTTATGATCTTGACTTTCCCCAACGTATCAGTCTATAGTGCCTTCAGGGTCTTGGATTAAAGTTCAAAACTATGTACTTGACCTTCTATTCTTTGATGGTGCTGCCTTGTGTCAGGGAAGACTTATTCTTTCTGATATCAAGGCCTTGTAGAAAGTTATTATAATTAAAGCAATATAGTATAGGTGCAAGTATAGAGAAAGAGAGGTAGGCTCTCATTTCCCTAAGCAAGTGGCTATATAGGAAAAGGAACCTAACTTTTTTCCTCCTTGACAGTGACTCATCGCAACTTTGTACGCTGCAAGAGAAGCATGAGTGTGTTCCAATTACCAGAGCAGCACACGAAGCTGACATGCATCAGAGAGAAATCAGAACTGAAAGGTGAAAATAGCAGAGAGCACAAGAGAATTTCTTTGTTTTTTCCATTTCTATTCAAATCCATAATTTGACTTAAAGAATATCAGTAGTAAACCAGGAGAGATTAAAATAACATAAAATGAGAATCTGGCACAAAAGTAAACATTAGTAAATTGAGATGGAATTATTTCTCATGACTGTAATCAATTTTATAACTGGAGAATATAACAACACACTTGTGGGCCATTTTTGGCATCCAAAACATAACATTAATTTTATGCCATTTTCTTTTGATTCAGACATATCATAAAGACTGTTTCCTCGGAATATATCACTTTGCTGAAGTGTCTTTATCTCTTTAATTATTTTGGAATTTGTAAAGTCTTTTTTGGGAGAAAGGGGAAATGCTTGAGAGTTTTAGCAGGTCCTTTGCCCTCTTCAGATAAAATGTCCTGCAAAAGGCTTTGCTATGAAAATACTTTAAATATGAAAGTAAATAGATGTAGGAACATTGAAAAATGATCATGTTTTCTAAGAGAATATCTTGTAATTTTCTCATAGTCATTATGTGATTCAGATACTTTTGTTCAGAAGCTACTTTGAAATGTGACTTTCAGAATTTTTTAAAAGGAGGAACAGAATGATTTTGGTAATCCTGGTATTAATCCCATAAATGTTAATTGGATATTAGGTAGTATGAATAGTCTTGCAATCTGTTCCAGATGAAATTCCCCTTTGTAACTAATTTTCATTCCAATTTTCACATGAGAGAGCACCTGGAATTGCTGTCCTGTTGGCTGGAGATCCTTCCAGTCCAGCTGCTATCTTCCTCTTAATGACAACAAGACATGGGCTGACAGTGAAAGGAACTGCACAGGGATGGGGGCTCATCTGGCTACAATCAGCACAGAAGCTGAGCAGGTAGGTTGGGAGGCTCACACCAGTTTCTCTGTTGGTTTGAGTCTCTTTGCAGAGAGAGAGGAATTTCCCTGCTGGGCCTTTGTGCTTTTACTTCATCTCTTCCATCTCCCTGGAAAGGTTTTTCTTCCTCTCTCATTTTTCTTCATGTGGCCAACTTCTTCTTTCTTTCTAGATTTGATTCACATGTTATTTCTTCCAGAAAACTACGTTGACTACCTTCCCTGCTCTATCTTCCCTATTCTAAGTTGGAGGTACTTACGTGGTACTCTGTGTACCGTGTGATCACGGTACTTACTTCAGTGTACTGCAATTGTCTGCTCACTACTCCATCTCTTCCACTGACTCCTATGTTGCAGAGGGCTGGGGCCATGCCTTACCCATCTTTGCATCTCCAATGTCCTGTGCAGTCTTAGGCAAACTGGATAAGTCTTGATAAATGTTTGGTGAGTAAGTGAATAAAGGAATGGTCAATCAGGACTGAAATAGCTTCTCAGAACAAAGCATAGGAAAAATAATTCAGATGTATGGTTCTAATTCTAAATTTAACAAATCTTAAGGTAAATTTAATTCTTTAAAAACTGAAATTTATTTCCTCATGTAATATATTTCCATATATGTACCACGACTCTGATTCTACTCTTTTCTTTGTCAGTGGGGTTTCCTGGAGAATTCTGTTTTCATGGCTTTGTGATCTATAGGCTCACTGACTCTTTGAATAAAATAGAATTTAATGAAATATGCAAAGAAGACAATTTTAAAAACAAAAGTTCCAAAAATCAGATCCTTTTAAGCATCGTGCTAAGTGGTTTGCAAATTTGATCTCACTTAATCTTCACAGTAACTCTGTGAAGTAGTCAAGTTGTCCCTTTTAGAGATGAGGATGGGTTTGATGAGATTAAAGCACTAACAACAAACAACGAACAGCAGAGGTAGAATATGAACACAGATCTGTCTGATGCCAATGCTTTTGTGCTTAACTAGTATCTACTTGACCTCTTCCCTCTTTTTCTAACATAACAGCTACCACATAATAGATGCAAATTTATTTATAAAAATTTACATTTTTAATGCAGAACTTTATTATTCAATTTTTGGATAGACGACTTTCATATTTCCTGGGACTTACGAATGAGAATCCTGAAAGCCGGTGGCACTGGGTGGACAAGACACCATTTAACCCACATATGGTGTGAGTATATTGACTGCGTGAAAGAGCTTTATAGGCAAAGGTGAGAAGAAAGTAGCAAGCAGAATTCATTTTGGAATGGAGTATAACAACATCTTATTTAGAACAGAGCAGTGTGTATTGAGTAACCTCTATACTAGTCTACTACTATACGTTATTGGACAGTGTAGCTCTAAATTTTTCACTAGGGGCATTTTCTCTACATTGTCCCCTGACCTACACACACGCACACATATATACACAAACATTTTTTTTTTTCATTTCAGATTCTGGCATGAGGGTGAACCCAACAACTATCAGAAAGAAAACTGTGTTGTCCTTGTAAATGCTCAAGACAAATGGGCCTGGAATGATTTTCCTTGTAACTTTGAGACAAGAGGTATTTGTAAGATACCTGGAACAGCATTCCACTAGAAACCTATGAAGGGGTCCTTGTGATGAGGACAGAGAAGAAGAATCAACGAGACTAGGGCAGCATGTACATGCCTCATTGGAACAGAGACAACGTTCTGGTTCCTAGAACATTTTCAGTCATGATGGCCTTATTTACTTTGGTTCATTTCATTCAAGACAATGTGTTTTTTTCTGGTGTTTTGGTGGAAGGAATCATCTTTTCTGTGAGAATCAGTTTTCATTAACATTGCTTTCTTGATAGTATTTCAAAGTATTTACTTTTCGATTGGTGTGCATCGATTACATATCTAACAGAATGGCTTGAACGGTATAATCTTTTAGTTATTTTTCCCTCTGCTCAGATTCTTAGCTCTTAAAATTCAAAGTCAGGATATTCCAACTGGTAGTGGTGTACCATTATTTTAACCCAAATATCACAAATATTTTAAACAACATTTCTATTGTTTGATGCTTCATTTTCAGACTTTTTAATAGTATTTGTCATGAAATTGACATTCCATGTGCAAAATATTTTCTGAACAACAATATAAAACAGTTCCGAATTATGGTATTGCCCAGGTAGGGAAAAAAAAAAGTCTGTCTACCTTTTAAAAAATATACTTCTTACTCCACCCTAAATGTCTGGCCAAAGCAGGGAGTCTCAAGCTGACTTAATGTCTTTTTGAGTGGAAAAGTCTCCTACAGGCTCCCTTAACCAAAATCCTTCAATTTGTATAGCTGAGGAAACAAAACCCTGGGGAAGCCAATGAGTTCCCCTTCACATTGCTAGTTCATGACAGAAAGAGGACTATGGCCCAGATCTACCTTCATGAGAGGTGAAATGTATTCCCTTTGGTATTGTGGGAAAGTTACTGGGGCTAACTTGGCCTCTTGGCTAACAGATAAAAGTTCTTAATTATTAGAAGTAACATTGTATTAGTGTTTCTACATTTTTAATTTGAATCAGAAAGAATCACATTTTCAAGCCATTATGTAAGTTAACATGTTTCTTTAGAGCTATAAAACTAGCAAGGAAGTCATTTTAACAACTCAAAGTTATGATTTGGTGATATATGTAGTATTAACTATGAAGCAGCCACATCCAATGTCAACAAAATATGTTGGTCTTTCTTAAAATTCCCAATTAGCTGATGTTTCCTGGATCCAAGTTAAAAAAAATTCAAGCCACAGCTTTTTAACCTAAATTTCTTACCACTATTTTTAAAAACAGTATTTATTATGTAAATAATTAGTGATTTTCTGAGTTTGGAATATTAGCATTTGATTGTGTGTGTGTGTGTGTGTGTGTCTGCGTTTAAGCTGATACTTTTAACTGAAGTGGTGCTAAGTGACTTTAATTTTTTGCCATATTCACTAGATTACATAGCACAAAATCTACAAAACTTGTTGAAATAACTTCATGCAAATGCTAATAGGCTTTGTAGAGTTAATATTACGCATTTTTAATTTGTATAAACTGTATATAGCGATTCAGTTGTCAATAAAATATGACCTCTTTGTGATGTTGTACATCTATGCCTACATCTATATCTCTAATCTATTTCTCCCAATACTGCTTATTTTTCACTACCTTCATGGTGACCACCACAAACCAAGCTACCATCTCTCTTACCTGGATTATTGCAATGGCCTTCTGATTGGCTTCTCTGTTTCCACCCTTAGGTCCTTTCAGTCTATTCTCAAATCTCATGGCCCCTCTCCTATTCTTCACAATTTCTTTAACACAGCTGATAGTAAATTCATAAAAATAAATGCTAATTTTTTTAGTATATTGCTGTAGTCCTAAAAGTTTGAAACACAAAAAGTTTAAATACTGTTTTCATCTTTGAAAAAGTAATGTATATGTATGTTAAGAAAACAAACAATAAAAACATTTATAAAAGTATAAGGTAAATCTCTCTTCCACCCTGAACTCCAGTCCCTTAAATGCCCCTTCAGAGTCACTATGATTATCAGTTTCTTTTATGTATTTCCGTATATGTTTATATGTGCTATATAAACATACATACATATATAACCCACAATTTTTTACACTAATGGAAATATTGCCTACATAGTCTTAAACATCTTACATTTTTTAACAATATAGTTTAGAAAATGTTTCATACCTTGTTCCTTATAAGTAGTGTTTCATTATTTTAGTGATCACAATTTGAAATATCCTTAAAATGACAAAATATTTCCTTTATGTAATAAAAATCAACAAAATAATGGCTGTGAAACAAACTACAAAAGTAATCCCAGTTCAGATCAGAAAAGGAAGACAGAGTTCCAAGAAGATTTCTTTTCCCCATGAAAATACAGGATTAATAGAGTGGACTTAAATGCATTGAGAGGTGATGTACAATTCCAGAGAGTTAAGGGGTGAATTATTAATTAGCGCATAGAAAACTAGATACATATGAAAAATGATGCCAATATTAGCTACATGAAAAGAAAAATGTGTTTAAGAAAGTACATGTAATCATGATACAGTACATGATTCATTGTGAATATTTATATATTCATAAAAATGTAAATGTTGAATATTATTTTAACAATAAGTTATGATATAGTGATATCAGAAGGATGGGAATTTTGTGTGGGGGTGTGTGTGTGTCTGAGAGAGAGAGAGAGAGGGAGATTCTTGTTTCATTTCATTTCATGTGGAGAAATTCTCAAATTATCTAAAATTGAAAAAACCAAAGTATTATAGTTTAAACTATATTTAGAAACTATTAGATAGAAATAGAAACCATGCTATTTAGAAACATGGAACTCAACAGAAGAAGAAACACCTAAAGAGTTGAATATGGTTGCCTCTTGGACATGGGAATCAGGAGTTGGCAGAAAACAGTTATTTTTAACTACAATCCTCGTAGAAGAATTTGTCTTTTTAAGCAATACACATGTATGTACATAGTGTGCAAATTTATTGATGTAATTAATCATATTGACATTTAAAAAGAAATGCTTAAGAGGCCAGCCCTGTGGCATGGTGGTTAAGTTTGGCACGTTCTGCTTCAGTGGCTGGGGGTTCGGATCCCAGGTGTGGACCTACAGCACTCGCCAGCCATACTGTGGCAGCGACCCACATACAAAATAGAGGAAGAATGGCACAGATGTCAGCTCAGGGTTAATCCTCCTCAGGCAAAAAAAAAGAAAAAGAGGAAGATTGGCAACAGATGTTAGTTAGCTCAGGGCGAATCTTCCTCAGGAAAGCAACAACAACAAAAAAGAGATCCTTAAGCATCACTTAATAAAATCTATAAACCATTTAGTGTAAAACATTTAACAAGTAAGAAAGAAAAGGAATTTTTCTGCAAAGGGTCTACTCCAAACCTATAGCAACCATTACACTTGATAGTAAACCATTAGAAGCATTTTCTTTCAAGTCAAGAACAAAACAAGAATGCCCACTACAGCAGCTTCTATGTAACAATATATTGATAGTCCTAGCTATCTTAGTATAATCAGAAGAATTGGAAAGGAAAAAAACACAACTATCATTATTTGTAGACCAGAACTGTCCAAAGGAAATATAAGGCAAGTCAAAAATATGAGCCATATATGCTTAAATTTTCCAGTAACTACATCGAAAAGTAAAAAATAAATCATTATTGTAATAATTTATCTTATTTAAACCAATATATCCAAAATATTATCTTTTTAACATGTAACCAATATAAAATTATTAGTGACATATTTCACTTTTTTTTTCCAAATTAAGTCCTTGAAAATCTGATGTGTATTTATTTTACAGTTCCCAGCATACCTCAACTAGAACTAGTGTTCAATGTGCAGTAGCTGTGGTACTGGATAGCTCTGTTTACAGACAATATAATTATCTACATAGAAAATGTAGGGAATCTATAACCAAAGTGTTAAAAAAATAATAGCAGAGTTCAGCAGTGTTTCTGGATAAACTATCCATATACAA
Source organism: Tapirus indicus (assembly GCA_031878705.1). Classification (NCBI taxonomy): domain Eukaryota; kingdom Metazoa; phylum Chordata; class Mammalia; order Perissodactyla; family Tapiridae; genus Tapirus; species Tapirus indicus. The sequence goes on along the minus strand of CM062918.1, from coordinate 104,320,187 downwards.
AGATTCCTGTATTCCAATATTCCTATATAATACCTGCAACATATAGAAAATGCATTTTTATAGAAAATATTACACTTACTATAGCAATACAGCTACAAGATACCCAAGAATAAACTTGACCAAATGTGCAAGTTTTATGGAGAAAACAATAAAACCTGGTTGCAAGACCTGTAAGCCAACCTGCTAGGGCCGGGCTGTGTCCCTCTCCACCCTGCGACTCTCCTACGCTGCCTCTCCTACGCAGTCCTCCTACTTGGACTCAGACACCAGCGCTCCTCATATTAGCTCAGGCTTTGACACTTCGGGCAGGTCTGCCCCTCCACCAGGATGCCCTCCTGAATCCACTGGGGCTCTGACACACTTACTACCTTTCCCACCTTTCACTCCTAACCCCTGTGCAAACTAGCCCCCGTACATCCATGCATACACATGTAAAAGCTACCTTGCTCTGCCCCATTTGATAAATGATTTTAGGTGTGTACTGTTAAGAAAGGATAAAAAGGAAAGGGGGTTGATAAGAAGAGGATATAGAAGAGCAAGAAGAATATTTCACATGATTCTTCATAATTTTTCTTTACATCAGAGGGACCTTTTAGGAAACAACTTTTTGTGGTAAACTATAAAGCCTATAAAATTCTTGAAGTTCAAGAATTCTTTAATTTCACTTCAATTTTTCATTTGCTAAATTCAAGTAAAATTACATTTAATATTTTTGAAGTATCATTTGGCATATGATTCCTTTTTAAATGTACATATGTGTACATTTTTTTTCATATATATATAAATATTTATCTTCTACCTCATTGTCTTTCCATCCTTTCAGCTAACTTATGAAGTCAAAAAACATTTTCTGGGTTGATGTTCATGATAATTATTTCTGCAATTTGAGATTATTTTTTTCACTTTCCTCTTTATGCAATTGTGCTGTTTAAAAATGTTTGATAATGAATACATACCATTTTTATAAAATGTAGTAGACTGATTTTTCTTTTAAAAAAATTAGGGGCCCAAATGGTAATATCTAAATCTTAACAGTGGTTTATTTCAAGAACATGGTCTTGGGAATATGGATGATTTAATTACTCTTTTTTTTTTTGTAACTTTCTGGGTTTTCTGGTGCCTAAATATTTGTGTAGCCCCATTTATAAAATATTTTATAAATATTTAAAATGTTTATAAAATATTTTAAAACAGTTTCAACTGGATAATTTTATTCTCAAACAAGAATTTTCCAGATAAATAATTTAGGTTCCAATGATCTTTACTCTAACCACTGAACCCTTAGTGATTGTTTCTTTTCTTGCCAAACTTTGAAGACCAAGTTAATTGTATAACTTAAATGATAAATATATGGTGAAATAATATACACTATTTTTGTGTCTTTTAATAATGAAATAAAACTTAAAATAATCAAATTATAGCCACCTGCAGGGAAGCAATGATGAATAAAAAAATGTTTATATTTTTCAATGTTTCCTCATTGATGTTTATTATTTGAAAGAAGGGAATTTGAAAGTTGAAGATATATTCTTTGGATTACTTTTAGGTAGAATGACTTTTGGTTTAAAGGTGTATTGATCTCAAAATCACAGATTGTCACTTATGTCTGAGGAAATAAACATTTATAAGGAAAGCTAGTATATTATATTTACTTGTTTAGTTGAATTTTCCCATTCAATGATTGCACATTAATTGCAATGTATGAATTTTGAGAGTCTTTCTGTCTCCAAGAAACGTGGTTATAAAAGCTTCCAAGTTATTTACATATTCTTGGATAACCTTATCAGTATTGACAGAATATTATGCAGTAAATGAATAGGCTTGAGACAGAAAATTGTGAAGCTGAGTATTTCCTTAGAATAATTTGACTATTGGACTCCATATCTAGGTGAGCAATAGATACAAATTCAGATGACATCCAGTTAGTCAATGGTAGCGACTAGAGAGAAAAGGGAGTTCCTGGGCTGAGTGGGCTGAGTGGACTGGATGACAGTCTGTCTGGAGCTGAAAGCGAGCATGACCTTTCCCCAGGAAGGTGCAGTAAAGGCCTTTGGCCAGAAAATTCACACCAGTCTTTCAAGCAGAAATACATTTCATGGCTTGAGGAAGTTTCTTACTCATTGTACAGAAGAATGTAGTGAGGATATACTCTTGGGCAGGGGATAAAAGCAGTATTAAATCAAGATGAGAACACAGATTTTTCAGGAGCTAGAAAGGAAAAGAATTGACACAGAGCCTGAATTCAGGCAATTATTCTAAACAGTTTCCAAAATCTTCTTTGCTGGACTCTGTACTTGTTCTATGTCCCTGTATTTTCACATAAATACTCACAAATGAAGCACATGTACCAAAAAGAGCATTTCTTTCTTCTAGAATTTGCTAAAGAATTTCTTGGTAAATTCTGAGAAGAAATCCTGAGAGTAATATAGATAAAAATGCACTTCAGTTAGTATAATGAATTATAACATTCAAAACTACTTATTTTTATTTATATCAAAGCAACAAACACTTGTGAAGTCCTTATGAGGTGCAATGCACACTTTTCTCATGTTGGAGTTGAGGGTGGGTTCCTGCTCTTGTTCCTCCTCATTTATATATTTAAGTTGTGCCTTTTGTTCTTGGAGATTTTTCTTTGTTCAAGTATTTATTTCTGGCATTTCACATATCCAAAACTGACTGAAGAAACAGGGCACGTCATTCCAAGTTTGCCTTGGGTTTGAAGAGTCTCTTATGGTGGCGCAGTCCTCCACTGTAGCTAAGTTGTTGGGCTCCCCTATATCCCAGAAGCTGAAAGAGAGCAACATGGGAGATTCTAAATCTCAGCAATAGGTGGTCCAGGGATCTAACAAGCTAGGCAAATTACATTTGTATTATTTAACTTCACAACAATTTTGTGAGGTAGGTATTATTATTATTATTGATTTATTTTTTGTTGTTGTTGAGGAAGATTTGCCCTGAGCTAACATCTGTGGTCATCTTCCTCTATTTTGTATGTGGGTCACTGCCACAGCATGGCTGACGAGTGGTGTAGGTCTGTGTCTGGGAGCCAAACCTATGAACCCGGGCCACTGAAGTGGAGTGTGCAGAACTTCACCACTACACCATGGGGCCAACTCTGTGAGGTAGGCATTATAATTTCTATTTTATTGATGAAAGAAAAGAATCTCAGAAAAGCCCAACCATTTGTGTAAGTTATAGAGTTTATGAGTAGTGAAGCTGCACTGGATATTTCTTTCTATTTTGTTGTGTTCTCTCATGGTTTTAGACCTGGAATGAGAAGTTATGGAAAGGGTCGATATCCTGATGGCTTTATTTCCTTAGCACTCGTATCTTGTATCACGTTTGGTTCCCTTTATTCTACATAGAATTAGCTTAGGTGCATACTTCAGTGGTGTTACAGTGCTATAGCGAAGCAACTTTGTAGAGTATCAGAGCATCTGGGCTATACTCTTAGAACTGATTTAACCTCCTTGACCTTCAGTCTCCTCAAATGTTAAGTGAAAATTAATAATATCAGTTTATCTCAGAAAGGTGTAATTTAGACAAAATGAAATAATGAATGAGATAAAAACTTGGAAAATTCCAAAATGCTGTGCTCTAATGATGTAAGGCCATTATTAAGGAGAAAAGAGACATTATCAAGGGAGTTCCTGCTTTCACTCCATAAGAATCTGCTGTCTTTCCAAAATCACTATTTTTGTCTCATTTATTACAGTCTGAGGGCATAAGACTCTGCTGCATTTCCAATGAAGTAGTCTTCAATTCTAATCCTCTTCTCATCTTCATCTGTTATTTCCCCTTTATTCTTGGGTAGTCTTAGGAAATGACAGCAGTAGATCCTCATTGTCTTCTTTTCTCTCTTCTTGTATCCAATATCACCAAGGACAGACCTGAATATATCCCATAGAACAGAAGGAGGTTCTGAGAACTCCCCTCAACAGTGGTCTAACTTTAGGATTTGGGGTAGTGTTATAATTCTCCTACAAGAAGAAAAATTACCTCAGAGACTCTGTGAAAGATGTGCCATCGACCCATTGCCATTGACCCTCAATCACCTGGTCTGTCAGTCCAATATAATACTCTTTCCTTCTAGGTTTCTCATGGTAAAGGAATTCCTATGGAAGATACACAATCGAAAAAAATAGGATATCAATTATTTCAATTCTGAACAAATGTTGAAAGTAATTTCATTAAAAGAGATAAAGTAGAATCTAGACTTAAGATGATAGATAAAGGCCCTAAAATTGTAAGATTGTGGAGGATTATATCCTGACTTTTTATTGTGATAAAAATATACATAACATAAAATTAAGCCAACAAAAAAGAACCTTCAACAGAGAAGGAGATTCTCAATAACTCATTCAAAATTTATCTACTGTTATTTGTAGCAAAATCTGCTGTATGTATCTAGCACAAAACAGTATTAATCATAGGTTAAAGGTAACAGACAATATTTGCTTTCCCTAGTTCATATGATATGTTCATAAACATAATGGTCATTCTGAAATGAACTCCCAACCCTTTATTTCCTGCCTTACTAATAAAGGAACTGAATATGGAAATTTCTTTTTTCTTACACTCTTCTAGTAATGAAAATAAATTAGAGAAGGAATTGACTTACAGAAATCATAGAAATAGCATGCATTTCAGTACCTTCATTTAACAGGTAGTAATGTGGGCCAAACACTGTACACGTGTATGGAAAAAGGGATAGATTCTGTGAAGAATGCTACATTGATGCTGGAGGAGGCTATACTCCAACTACCTGCTCCTCCTGGGTGTTAATAACCACCAGATGGGCTCCCATGTTTGAGCAGTTTTTTAAACTTGCTGTCCAGGACATGGTGTTAGTAGAAAAGAAGTAACAGCTAGATTGAAAATGTATCCAGTTCAATGGACAGCAATCCTTGACTGAACCTAGGAGGAGAGAAGTTTCTGTAAGTGTCCCATATGAACTGAGTAAGAAAACAGAAACCTTCATCTGGGCCCATGAAGTCCATCATTTAGTCAGAAGGCTTGGAACACCTTGGTCATGTCCTACATCTTACTCTCTAAGACTTTAGATAATTCCTATGTCAATAAACACAAAGAACAATTTTCTTTTTGTGTCTGTGTGTGAGGAAGACTAGCCCTGAGCTAACATCCATTGCCAATCCTCCTCTTTTTGCTGAGAAAGACTGGCCCTGGGCTAACATCCATGCCGATCTTCCTCTACTTTATATTGGATGCCACCACAGCATAGCTGACAAGCAGTACATCAATTGGCACCTGGGATCCACACCCATGAACCCAGGGCTGCCAAAGCATGAACTAAACCACTGCTCCACCACACAGGCCCCACAAACAGCAATTTTCTTGTCTTTTGAGACATAATCTTTATTTTCTAGATGTCAGTGCCAGTAAATGCAACCATATATACAATCTACCTCAGTCACGCAATTGATATAGAACCCTATTATCTGTTCTTAGACTGCTAAGGTCAGAGAAAGTTATGCATTTTTTCTGAGTGACCTCTAAGCAACCACCTCCCATGTTGCCCAAACAACAACCCTCAACAAAATCTCCAAACTAGTTGTGTAGATGGGCTAAATTTCTTAGAATTATAGAATTTAAGATTTTGAAGTTTATTGAAAGTAAATAGTCCAATCTCTATTTAATGGTGAGTTAATTATAACCCAGAGAAAATAGTCATTTTCTGGTGTCATGTAGCATTTTGCTAAGACTTTGAACAGGACTCTATGTAAGAGCATAGGGGGTATATTTCTGGGGTATTGCCAAATTCCCTACTCTATGCATTTTTTTTCTCTTTCACCTCATTTTGGGAGCAGGCAATGAATAAAAAAAAAAAAGGTACTCTGGGCTTTAAACCTCCACTTCTAGAATCACTGTTCAGACATACACCTCAAATTTATTCTAAAAGTTTGCTAAATGTCCCCAAGGTATCCTGCCCCAATGTTAATTATATTTCCAAAGTTCTATTCGTGTCCTCTTACCAAATTCTCATCATTCTCTTACAGCCCAGGCAAGATTTTACATTTCACTTTTGAAAAACAGGACAGAATCCAATTACTTTACTTATCACAAAATCAATCCAGAAGCCAGGTATGTAAATTTTCATGTTCACATTTGAGGCCTATTATACCTGATCCATCATTATAGCAGGAGAGCTCTGTGAAATTCTCCTGTGGCTGGAACTTTTTCTCATCACAGAGTTGAAAGATGTGATATGTCACTGTAAGGAAATGGGGACAGTTAGTGTTCATTACTCTTTTGATAAAAAATAAATTTTATCATTTTTGTACTTATAATAAAAGAGCCAATAATTATCATGATACTTCTTGCTATTACATTTCCTTTTGCATGGATTTGCTGAGATTTACTTACTCAAAGGAAGAAGAGGAAATTCACATTTCATGGTTTTCCTGGCTTATGAGGATGAATGTGCTTTATTTTGGGCCCAAAGGCCCAGAGAAAACAAATGTATTTGCACTCTCTCTTATGCCAGGTTTAACTCTTTCTACTCTTCCTTCCAAAAAGTGATTTGTCATGTCTCTGGCTAGGACCTGTGAAAGATGATGTGAGTGGAGCCATATTAAAATAGAGCCAGAGCAGCCATTTTAGAGAAATTTTCTTGCATGTCTTATTTTCTTTATCTTCCAAACTGGACCAAACCACCAAGATTCCAAGTCAGTAAGGCCAAGAATATCTTGTTTGTAAGGACTGATGAAATTGGACTTTTCTGATGACTGAATCACCAACCCAATTAATGAAGCACAAGTCTAGCCTTACCTCATCTAGCACCAATGAACTCTTCTTTAATACAACTTACCTCATCTTCCTCCCTTTTTCCCATTAAAACTCTGAGCCCTTCTCCTGTAATCAGGACACTATTTCGGTTTGTACCTGAATCTGTGCTCCTCAGGCTGTAATTCTTTGATCCCCCAAAAATGCTTTGCCTCTTAAATTGGTTTCTGTTTTTCTAGGTTGACAGACCTCATAGAGAGGGTTACACATAATGTTATGGGTACAAAGGGAGAGGACTCAAGGCCACCAAGCAGATGAAAAATGTCTGTCATGAAAAATGTGTCAGAGATCACTGAAATTAGGTAACAGTTTCATACTAGTTGGGGTTTCCAGCTTGAGGAATAACCTGAAGAGAAATAGGGAAAAAGGTGGAATAGAAATACCCTTTTTGGGAGAAGAGAATCCACAGGCAGCAAGGAACAATTTACTTCTAATATGTGACAGGGAGGTTGAATTTGTCCTTCAGAACTCACCAACACATCTGGTGATAAAACAGGCACTGAGTAGTAGGATGGAGACCCCAGCAATTGTCCATAAGAACACTTGGGAAGAGAAGCATCCTTTCCCTGTAGAAAGAAAGACACAAACATGGTCAATATTTCTTAAGCAAGACACAAAAGAGATATGAGATTCTGAAAAGAAATTCTCACATATTGAGTTATATGGGGTAAATATTGAGGTTCAAAACTGATTTAGCTTGAACTAAAAAGTCTGACTTATGGCATATCAAACATACACTGTACATCTGCTTAATGGTTAAAGAATGCACTCTCTTGAGATAAGAATGCATCCTTCTCCTCCTATGCCCTAATGGTAACACCCCATTGGTAAAGCCCAGGTTAGTCCCTTTCCCCAACATGAGGGTTATGTTGACCTGCTAATTTGCAACTAAATACATTTGAAATTTTGATGAAAATCTATCCTGGGTGTGTTTAAAGTGTGTTCTTTGTTCTAAAGAGATACGACTGTACTGAAAACCATGCTTCTCTGGAATGCTTTCTAAGGCTTCCCGGGTTATAATCCTCACTCTGGCTCAAGTAAACTCACCTTATTTCTCTTATCTATAGAATGGTTATTGGTTATTTTGCATCAACAATTCTTATTCAAACTTATTTCCTTCCATTTGCATTGTCTATATTAAGTAATTCTCAAACTTCAGTATGCATCAGAATCACTTAGAGGGCTTGTTAAAACACAGATTATGGGGCCTCATCCCCAGAGAGCTGGTATGAAACCAATAAGTTCCCAGATGCTGCTGACCTGGGGCTTACACTTTTAGAACCACTGGAGTAATCCATTACTAATTTTGTGACTCTGACTCATGCACTCAGACAGATGTGCCATTTTTCCTTTCTAAGTCATTCAGTTAAAAAAATACTTTCACATTTTCTGAGATTTCCTTCCCCTTCTTTCTCTATCTTTCTGCTTTTCTCCCTCTCACCATCTCTGTTTCTCTTGTCTCTCTCCTGCTCTCCTCTTTTCAGTGTCTCATTTTCCAAGCCCTTTGTAAGCCAATTAGATAAAACACTGACAATCATCTAGTAGTTCCTCTCCTCCTCCCTCCCAATATGCATTTTACAGACAGGGAAAGTGAGTTCCAGAGAAATGAAGTGACATGCCCAGCGGGGCACAGTGAACTATAAAAAGGGTAGAAACAGCACTCTGGTAGCTCTCCCTAAGCTCCATCTCCAGCAATTTTTCCAGTATAACACATAGTCTTTGAACCATTCTCTTTTATTTTACTTTCCTTCATTCTATGCCTCTCTTACTTTACTTTACTGATTACTTTTCTATAATCTTGTCCCTCAACATATTTATCACCTCTTTCAAAAAGAAAAATCTATGAAAGAAAAGGGGGCATTGCAAATTTTACCTGTGCATTGTGATGCAGACAATTTGGATGAATTCATTCTTTATCTCTTCCTCTTACTCTCCTTCTCTCCTCAATTTTGGGATCCAAGAGTGTTTTGTTGGTAAGATTCAAGGAAAAGGAATCTCAAAGTTTGAACACTTTATCTGTATTTTAGGAAGTTCACCCTAAGACATAGAAATATCAACTTGTTCTGTGGCTGTGTGTTAAGTCAGAATTTCCTTTCTTGCATAAGGAGGACAATGGGGTTTACTGGGCAACAAATCAGCCTCCACTCCAAGAAGCAACAAAATGGGGAAGTGATGAAATGTTAAGTATCAACAGAAATACACTGACCATGGGGAAATCTTGTGGGCTTAAAAACTATTGTTTTATATTGGTGGATAAAACGTCTTTTCCTTCTTCCAGACCTAACTGACCCCTTCATTTTTTCTTGACACTTCTGGAGCCCACCTCTGCACTCCCAATGATACCAGCTGAACACAAGGTTGACATAAGAAAAGCTATATTGTGGAAAAGAAACCTTACTGTAACTTTCAATGACCTTTGATTTACTAGCCCAGACATGCTTTGTGGGTTTTGTGGCCCCTCCCAGCTGCTATAAGTTGATAACTTTGTTCTCTTGAGTTCCTTAGGAACGTGATGACCCCTGGGTGGAGAATCAATGCTGACAGTCATCATCAATGACAACTGAAAGATCAGGGTATAGGGCGTTGCTCCAGTCTCTGATGCATATCAAGTAAAACAAAAGACCACCAGGAACTAAGACTAGATGGATGTCCCACCCTGAGACCAGATGCCTCCCCCACCAGGAGACCAACCATCTATATAACTGGCCCATAGTCTTTGTTCTGTAAGATGGTTCTTTGAGACATTAGTCAGCCATCTTCCCCCTTGCTAGCAAGCTGTAATAAACCCTTTCCTTTCCACTCTCTTGCCTCTTGTTGGTTGGCTTTTGTCATGTGGTGAGCAGATCGTGACTTTTGTGCAGTAATACCAACTTCACTTTTGATCTTCACTACCACACATTCATTAACTGAAAAGGAAACAAACTCCAAATCCTCCACAACACTTAGCACAGAGCTGGGTATATACTGTATGTATTTATACCTTAGCAATGTGAATTTCTTTTCATCTTTTATGTTTTTTCTTCCTCCTTCATTTGCAGCTCTCGAACATTCTAGTATTGTGGAATTATATCCTTTTTATCAAAGTGCTGACTACTAGGCTATTTCACAGGCCCACCTCAGTTGAACAATCTCATGTAGTATGACTATTTTAAAACTCAGCTCAATTCCTTACATTATAACACAGCTTCTGAAGCCTTAGAGACTCAATAGGTAGTATAATTCTATCATTCTAAATTATTTGGGCATTTTTGTTTTATATTGTAATGTATATTAGGAGAAACAAATTTGAATGTCAGAAGAAGCAATTTCAATTCAACTTTAGAATATAATGCTTCTCCATCAAAACTACAATGAGATATCACCTCATGCCTGTAGAATGGCTATTATTAAAAAGACAAGAAATAACAAGTGTTGGAAAGGATGTGGAGAAAAGGAATCCTTGCACACTGCTGGTAGGAATGTAAATTGATGCAGCCACTATGGTAAACAGTATGGAGATTTCTCAAAAAGTTAAAAATAAAAATACCGTATGATCCATCTATTCCACTTCTGGATATTTATCCAAATAACATGATAACACTAATTTGAAAAGATAATATTCACCCATATATTCATTGCAGCATTATTCACAATAGCCAAGACTTGGAAGCAACTCAAGTGTCCATCAATGGATGAATGGATAAAGAAGATGTGATATATATATATCACATTGTATATATATATATATACAATGAAATACTACTCCACCATAAAAAAGATGAAATCTTGCATTTGTGACAACGTGGATGGACCTTGAGTGTATTATGCTAAGTGAAATAAATCAGACAGGGAAAGACAATTACTGTATGGCTTCACTTATATGTGGAAGATAGACAAACAAACACATAGATAGGGATACCAGATTGGTGATTGCCAGAGGGGAAGGGCGTGGGGACTGGGTGAAAGGGGTAAAGGGGCACATGTGTCTGGTGATGATTGGCAACTAGACTTTTGGTAGTGAACAAGATGCAGTCTATACAGAAGTTGAAATATAATGATGTACACCTGAAATTTATATAATTTTATAAAGCAATGTGACCTCAATAATTAAAAAAAACTTAAAAATAGAATGTACTGCTCCTTTGGAAGGTTAGTTAGATATGCTAATATTCCATTTCCTTTCTTTTTTTTTAATTTTTATTTATTTATTTATTTTTTGGGGGGGAAGACCAGCGCTGAGCTAACATCTGTTGCCAATCCTCTCCTTTTTTTGCTGAGGAAGACTGGCCCTGGGCTAACATCTGTGTCCATCTTCCTCCACTTTATATGGGACACCACCACGGCATGGCTGACAGGCAGTGTGTCGGCGGGCGCCCGGGATCAGAACTAGCAAACCCCGAGCTGCCAAGCGCGGACTAAACCGCTGCGCCACCGGGCGGCCCCTCCATTTCCTTTCTTAAACATACTTAAGAATGAGTATTTTCCTTTCTAAGTCTTTCAGTTAAAAAAATACTTTCATATTTTCTAAGATTTCTTTCTCCTTTCTCTATCTTTCTCTCTGCTTTTCTCCCTCTCATCATCTCTGTTTCTCTTGTCTCTCTCCTGCTCTCCTCTTTTCAGTGTCTCATTTTCCAAGCCCTTTGTAAGTCAACTAGATAAAACACTGACAATCATCTGGTAGTTCCTCTCCTCCTCCCTCCCAATATACATTTTACAGACAGGGAAAGTGAGTTCCAGAGAAGTGGAATTCTTATGTGGAAGATAAACATATAGTTCAAACTGGTCTCAGTTGATTTAAATTAGCAACTGCTAATTTAAATCAGTAAAATGTTAGTGAAATATTTATATGCATTAGTAAAATGTATATATGATCTGGTAATCCCCACACCCAATGACTCATAGACTTTCCGTGTGTTAGGAAATATTCATGTTCTCAAAGGGACTTTTCATTGTTTCAATGTATTGGTCAATTTCTTCTGCATTCTCCATTTTACAGTTATATAGATATTTTTAAAGATGTTCTAAAAATTATACACGTACATATAAAATATACACAAATTTAAAATGTGTATTATCAGCAAATGGCTTTTGGCCAGTAAAAGAGAAATTATCTAGTAGATAAGTTATATGAATTATTAAATAATGAGCCATAATGACCACAGTCAATTTATTAATTATGATCAATCAGCAATCAACATTAATAATAAACAATTACACATTAATAATTTTATGAATATGCAGTTAACTAGATAATAATTAATAAATTAAAACTATTTACCAGCCAAAATATGTATATCTTTTTATCCTTTGCTTTATCACTTTTCCCCACATTATAAAAGTAATATTTTTATGGTTAATTATATGAGAAGAATGTGACAGGTAAAAAACCTCCTATCCATCTTTAGCGCACTCTTCTAAAGTCAACCATGCTTAATGATTTCTTATATATAATTTGAGATATTTTTAACATTATATAAGTGCAGTTTGTATAATATATCTTTTATTCATTTTTATGCAAATAGCATCATACCATGCATACTTTTATGTTTTGAAAATTACCTTTATATTCATCAATGTATTTGGGCATCTATGTTCTCTTTTTTATGCTTATCCTAGTATTTCTTGTTTTTATTTATTGAGATAACATTGGTTTATAACATTACATAAATTTCAGGTGTACATCATTATATTTCTATTTCTGTGTAGACAACATGATGTTCACCATCCAAAGACTAATTACCATCCATCACCATAGACATGTGCCCTTTTACTCCTTTTGCACTCCCCACACCCACTTCCTCTGTGGTAACCACCAATCTAATCTCTATATCAATGTGTGTGTTTGTTGTTGTTGTAGTTGTTTTTATCTTCCACTTAAAACTGAAATCCTATGGTATTTGACTTTGTCTGATTTATTTTGCTTAGCATAGTACACTCAAGGTCTATCTATGTTATCACAAATGACAAGATTTCATCATTTTTTATGGCTGAGTATTATTTCATTGTATATATACACCACATCTTCTTTATCCATTCATCCATCAATGGACACTTAGGTTGTTTCCAAGTCTTGGCTATTGTGAATAATGCTGCAGTGAACATGGTGCAAATATCTTTTGACATGGTGTTTTCATGTTCAAATAAATACCCAGTAGTAGAATAGCTGGATCATATGGTAGTTCTATTCTTAATTTTTTGATGAATCTCCATGTTGATTTCCATACTGGGTGCACAAGTTTGCATTCCCACCAGCAGCATATGAGGGTCTCCTTTTCTCCACGTCCTCTCCAACACTTGTTATTTTTTTTCTTGTTAATTATAGCCATTCTGACAGATGTGAGGTGGTATCTCATTGTAGTTTTGATTTGCATTTCCCTAATAATTAGTGATGCTGAACATCTTTTCATGTGCCTGTTGGTCATCTGTATATGTTCTTTGGGAAAATGTCTGTTGAGATCTTTTGCCCAGGTTTTAATTGGGCTATTTTGTTGTTGTTGTTGTTGAGATGTATAAGTTCTTTACATATTTTGGATATTAACACCTTATCAGATATATGGTTTGCAAATATCTTCTCCCAATTGTTAGGTTGTCTAACAACCTAACAATTTTTATGTTTTGTTGATGGTTTCCTTTGCTGTGTAGAATATTTTCACTTTGATGTAGTGCCATTTGGGGTTTTTTTTTTTTTCCACTGTTTCCCTTGCCTGATCAGACATGGTATTTGAAAATACGCTGCTAAGACCGATGTTGAAGAGCATACTGCCTATGTTTTCTTCTAGAAATTTTATGGTTTCATGTCTTCCATTTGGGTCTCTAATCCATTTTGAGTTAATTTTTGTGTATGATGTAGGACATTGGTCTATTTTCATTCTTTTGTATGTGGCTGTCCAGTTTTCCCAAACCATTTATTGAAGAGACTTTCCTTTCTCCATTTATGTTCCTGGCTCCCTTGTTGAAAATCAGCTATCCATGGTTGTGTGGGTTTATTTCTGGGCACTGAATTCTGCTCCATTGCTCTGTGTGTCTGTTTTTGTGCTAGTACCATGCTGTTTTGATTACTATAGCTTTGTAGTACATTTTGAAATCAGGGAATGTGATACCTCCAGCTTTGTTCCTTTTTCTCAGGATTGCTTTGGCTATTAGGGATCTTTTGTTGTTCCATATAAATTTTAGGATACTTTGTTGTATTTCTGTGAAAAATATTGTTGGAACTTTGACAGGGACTGCATTGAATCTGCAGGTTGCTTTAGGAAGCATGGACATTTAACTCTGTTAATTCTTTCAATCCAAGAGCATGGAATATCTTTCCATTTCTTTGTGTCTTCTTCAATTTCTCTAGACAATGTTTTATAGTTTTCAGTGTTCAGGTCTTTCACCCCTTTGGTTAAATTAATTCCTAAGTATTTTATTCTTTTTGTTGCAATTTTAAAAGGGATTGTATTCTTGATTTCTCTTTCTGCTACTTTGGTGTTAGTGTACAGAAACTCACCTGATTTTTGTATGTTGATCTTGTATTCTGCAACTTCATTGAATTCATTTACTATTTCTAAAAATTTTTAGTGGATTCTTTAGACTTTTCTATATATAAACTCATATCATCTGCAAATAGTGACAATTTCACTTCTTCCTTTCCAATTTGGATCCCTTTTATCATTTTTATTACCCCTTTTTCTTGCCTGATTGCTCTGGCTGGGATTTCCATTAATATGTTAAATAAGATTGGTGAAAGTTGGCATCCTTGTCTGGTTTCTGTTCTCAGAGGGATAGCTTTCAGGTTTTCTCTATTGAGTATGATATTAGCTGTGGGTTTGTCATATATGGCCTTCATAATGTTGAGGTACTTTCCTTCTATACCCATTTTATTCAGAGTTTTGTCATAAATGGATGCTATATCTTGTTGAATGCTTTCTCTGCATCTATTGAGATGATCATGTGATTTTTCTTCTTCATTTTGTTAATGTGGTGTATCACATTGATTGATTTGCAGATGGTGAACCATCCTTGCATCCCTGGAATAAATCTCACTTGATCATGGTGTATGATCTTTTAAATGTATTGCTGTATTTGATTTGCTAGTATTTTTTGCATTGATATTCATCAGTGATGTTGGCCTGTAATTTTCTTTTTCTGTGTTGTCATTGTCTGGTTTTGGTATCAGGGTAATATTGGCCATGCAGAATGAGTTAGGAAGCAGCCTCTCCTCTTTAACTTGTTGGAAGAGTTTGAGAAGGATAAGTATTAAACCTTTGGATGTTTGATAGAACTCACCAGGGAAGCCATTTGTTCCTGGACTTTTATTTTGGGGGAAGTTTTTGATTACTGTTTTGATCTCCTTACTGGTGATTTGTCTATTCAAATTCTCTATTTCTTCTTTGTTTTGGAAGGTTGTATGATTCTCAGAATTTATCCATTTCTTTTAGATTATCCAGTTTGTTGGTGTATAGCTTTTCATAGTATTCTCTTATAATCTTTTGTATTTCTGAGGTGTTTGTTGTAATTTATCCTCTTCCATTTCTGATTTATTTAAAGAGGGCATATATGAAAAGCCCACAGCTGATATCATACTCAATGAGGAAAAACTGAAAGCTTCCCCTCAAAGATTACATTAAAAAATGCCATAACCTGGGGCCGGCCCGGTGGCGCAGCGGTTTAGTCCGCGCTTGGCAGCCCGGGGTTTGCTGGTTCGGATCCTGGGCGCCCGCCGACGCACTGCCTGTCAGCCATGCCGTGGCGGCGTCCCATATAAAGTGGAGGAAGATGGGCACGGATGTTAGCCCAGGGCCAGTCTTCCTCAGCAAAAAGAGGAGGATTAGCAACGGATGTTAGCTCAGGGCTGGTCTTCCTCACCAAAAAAAATAAATAAATAAAAATAAAAAAAAAATGCCATAACCAAATAGGATTTATTCCTGGGATGCAAGGATGGTTCAAATATGCAAATAAATAAATGTGATACACCACATTCACAGAATGAAGGATAAAAATCACGTGATTATCTCAACAGTTTAAGAAAAACATTTGACAAAATTTAACACTGTTTCATGATAAAAACTGTCAACAAATTAGGCATAGAAGGAACTTACTCCAACACAATAAATGCCATTTATGAAAAGCCCACAGCTAACATCATACTCAATGGTGAAGAGCAGGAATATTTCCCTCTGAGATCCATAGCAAGGCAAGGATGCCCAATATCATGTCTATTTAACATGGTACTGCAAGGAGGTGATGTCAGCAAGATGGTGGAATAGGAGGTTCCCTACTTGTATCCCCCCTCATAAAAATAATTTGGCAGCCATCCACAGACAAAAATGCCTTTGTGGGAGTTTTGGGATTGAGGTAGAAGATTGTAAAATCCAAGTTTTCTTGGTCAAGACTAATGAGTGCCATTTTGAGAAAGCAGGCCCATGCCCAAGGGCTGACTTGCTGACCGTGGTCCTGGTTACAGACCCAGAAAGGTCACTGTATCCCTGTGAACTCAACTATAGCCTCATTTGGCCTTGGTCTTTCCACCAGCACCAATCACCAAGGGACTTGGGAGGAGTCACACCCACTTGTGCCTCTGGTAACAGGCCTGCAAATCTCAGTTCTGGCTGTAGACCCTTAAGTGGCTCATGACCTGGCTTCAGCCCCTCTCAGTCATGGTCTAGGAGCACTTGGAGGCAAGCCTGCCAAACTCAGTTCAGTTGCAGATTCTGAAATTGCCCTGTAACTGGGCTCTAGTCCCTGCTAGCCGCAGTCCACAAGCAGTCCTGTTGGCTTAAATATCTGGAGGAGACACATCTGGAGGTGCCCCCAGAGACTTGAAATAGACCTATCTTTGGTTCCAGCCGGTCCTAGCTGCTGCCTATAAGCAGTCCTGTCAGCCCAGGGACTCACTGGGAGACATGCCCATCAGTGTCACTGGAGGGAGACCAATCACCCTTTGTCTGACAGAAAATCCTGAAACTATTATGTGAGTCACTCTCAGCCCTCCAGCCATGGTCAGGGAGCTTTCCTGCCCACTCAGGGACCTGGAGGTAGACACACCCATTTGTGCCTCCAGATCCAGCTATGTAGACATTGATCCTGGCTGTGGACCCTAATGCAGCCCTGGGGCTTGGTTCCAGCCCCTCTCAGTCACAGTATGGGGCCATTATTGACTACCTAGGGACCCACCCAGTAACTTGGCAGGAGGTCTCCCAGGGACCTGGTGGGAACCATATCCATCCATGCATCTGGTAACAGGTCTGCTATTTTCAAATCCAACTGCAAGCCCTGAAACATACCCTGTCCCAGTGCCACTCTACTGAACAAGGCCATGGGAGCAGTCCTGTCAACCCAAAGATGAGACAGAACTGGTGCCTACCAGAGCCCATGGTAATAGGACCATCAGCTGCAAACTCCACTGCAGACCCAAAACAGCCTCATGATATAGGTCCAACACAGCATGACTGTAATTCCAGAGGTAACCCCATCAGCCTGGGGAACAAACAAGATAAGGTCTTTACCTTCTGAAACCAGTCTGTAAAAACTGGAAGAGGTGTTTTCTCCTTCAAATGCAGACACAAATGCCAGGTTACATGGATCCTGAAGAATCAGGCAAATATGATCCCATCAAAGGAAACTAATAAGTCTCTAGTAAGCAAGCCCAAAGAAATGGAGATCTATGATTTTCCTGATAAAGAATTCAAATTAATAATCTTAAAGAAACTCAATGAAATGCAAGAGAACACAGAGACAACTAAACAAAATCAGAAAAACAAGCATGGACAAATTGAGAAGCTTAATAAAGAAATAGAAAACATAACAAAGAACCAAATGGAAATCCTGGAGCTGAAGAATATATTGGGAGATCTGAAAAATCCAATAGACAGCTTCAACATCAGAGTTGATCATGCAGAAGAAAGAATCAGCAAGTTCAAAAACAGGTCATTTGAAATTATCCAGTTACAGGAACAAAAAAATAAAAATTAAGAAAGCCTACAAGAATTATGGGATACCAGCAAGTGAACTAACATTCATACCATTGGAGTCTCAGATGGAGGAAACAGAGAGAATAGGGCTAAAAGTTTATTTAAAGAAATAATAGCTGATGATTTCCCAAATATAGGGAGAGATATAGAAATTCATATACATAAAGTTCAAAGAACTCCAAGCAAGATCAACCCAAAGATTACCCTGAGACACATTATAATAAAAATGTTAAAAGTCAAAAACAAAGAGAGAATTTTGAAAGCAGCAAGAAAAAATGACATCACAAATAAGACCCCCATAAATCTATCATTGGATTGCTCAGCAGAAACATTGAAGGCCAAGAAGGAGTATACATTCAAAAGACTGATAGAAAAAACTCCTGCCAACCAAGAATACTATGCCTGGCAAAATGGTGCTTCAAAAATGAAGGAGGAATAAAGACATTCCTAGACAAATGAAAGCTAAGGGTGTTCATCACTACTAAACCCACCTTATAAGAAATGCTAAAGGGAGTTCTTCAAGTTAAAATAAAAGGATGCCAAGTAACAACATGAAAACATATAAAAGCATAAAACTCACTGGTAAAGGTAAATGTGTAACCAAAATCAGAATACTCTAATACTGCAGTATTGGTGTATAAGTAACTTTTATCTCTAATATAAAAGTTAAAAGAGAACAGTATTAAAATAAGTATAGTGGGAGTGACACCAGCATCATGCTGGCATAAGATGCCCCTTGTTTTTGTCCCTCCTTTAAAAACTAAAATCCAGCATCCATCCACATACAAAAGTGACTCTTTGTGAATTGTGGGATCCAGTAACATATGCCAAGCAACCCATGAGGAATCTCATCCACCTTTGCATCAAGTAACGGCAGACAGACTTCAGTATGGGCTTGGGATTTGTCAGGAACTTGTGAGCCAGCTTCAGTCCCTATCAGCTATGGTCTGGGAGCACATGATAAATGCTGACTTGATAAGTTGCTATCAGCATAAAGTAGCTTCCATATCAATATGATATTTTATGTAAGCCTCATGTTAATAAGATGGCATTAGTAACTCCTTTCATATCAATAATTAACCATAAATAGATAGAACTACCCAATCAAAAGACACAGAGTGATTGAATGAATTTTAAAAATACAAGATCCAACAATATGCTGCCTACAAGAGATTTACTCCAGCTTTCAGGACACACATAGCCTCAAAGTGAAGGGAGGAAAAATGATATTCCATGAAAATGGAAACTGAAAGAGAGTGAGGATAACTATATTTATACAGGAAAATATACATTAAGCCAAAAATGGTAACAAGAGACAAAGAGGGACATTACATAATGAGAAAGTGATGAATTCATCAAGAGGATATACCAATTGTAAATATATATGCACCCAACTTTGGAGCACCTAAACATATCAAGCAAATACTAAAGATCTGAAGCAATGGATATATCATCCATACAGGTAATCAACAAGGAAACGTTTGACTTGAGCCGTATTTTAGACCAAATGGACCTAACAGATGTATAGAGAACATTTCATCCAATGATACCAGAATACACATTCTTCTCAAGTCCAGAGGGAACATTCTCCAAAAGTGATCATATGATAGGCCACAAAACGAATCTCAGCAAATTTAGAAGGATTGAAATCATACCAAGTATCTTTCCTGACCACAGTGGTATGAAACTAGAAATCAACAACAGGTGGAAAGCTGAAAATTTTTCAAACATGTAAAAATTAAACACACTCCTGAACAACCAATGAGTTAAAGAAAGAATCAAAAGAGAAATTAGAGCCAGTCCTGATGGCCTAGTGGTTAAAGTTTGGTGTGCTCTGCTTTGGCAGCCCAGGTTTTGTTCCCAGGAGTGGAACCACACCACTTGTCTGTCAGTAGCCATGCTGTGTTGGTGGCTCACATAGAAGAACCAGAAGAACTTACAACTATGCACAACTATGTACTGAGGCTTTAGGTGGGGGAGGAAAAGGAAGAAAAATAAGGAGGAAGATCGGTAACAGATGTTAGCTTAGGGTGAATCTTGCCCCACAAAAAAGAAAAAAAAAGAGACAAAAAAAATCAGAAGCAAATGAAGATGGAAACACAATATACTAAAAGGTATGGAATGCTGCAATAGCAGTTCCTATAGGGAAGTTTATAGTGGTAAATGCATATATTAAGAAGAAAGAAAGATCTCAAATAAACAACCTAACTCTAAATCTCAAGGAATTAGAAAAAGAAGAACAAACTAAGCCCAAATTTAGCACAATGAAGGAAATAACAAGGATCAGAGTGAAAATAAATGAAATAAAGATCAGAAAAACAATAGAAAAGATCAATGAAACTAAGAGCTGGTTCTTTTAAAAGATAAACAAATTTGGCAAACCTTTGGTTAGACTAAGAATAAATATAGAAGTCTCAAATAAGTAAAATCAGAAATGAAAGAGGAGACATTAAAACTAAGGCTAGGGAAATACAAAGGATCGTAAAAGACTACTATGAACAATTATATGCCAATCAATTAGATAAGGTAGAAGAAATGGATACATTCCTAGAAACATACAACTTACCAAGACTGAATCATGAAAAAATAGAAAATATGAACAGGCCAATAATGGGTAAGGAGTTTGAATCAGTAATCAAAAACCTCCCAAAGGAGAGACAGGACCAGATGGTTTCACAGGTGACTTAAATCAAACATTTAAAGAAGAATTAATGTCGATCTTTCTCAAACTATTCCAAAACCTCAAAGAGGAGGGAATACTCCCAAAAGCATTTTACAAGGTCAGAATTTTACCTACCAAAGCCAGAAAAAGACAATATATGAAAAGAAAACTACAGGCCAATAACCCTGATGAATAGAGATGGAAAATTTCTCAAAAAAATATTAGCAAGCCAATTCAACAACACACAAAAAGGATCATATATCATTATCAAACAGGATTTATCCCTGGGATGCAAGAATGGTTCAACACATGCAAATCAGTAAATATGATACCACATTAATAAAATGAATGATAAAAATCATATCATCTCAATAGATTCAAAAAAAGCATTAGACAAAATACAAGATCCTTTCATGACAAAAACCCTCAACAAATTGTGTATAGAAGTAACATACTTCAATGTAATAAAGGCCATAAACAACAAACCCAAGGCTAACATCATTCTATGGTGAAAGGTTGAAATCCTTTCCTGTAAGATTTGGAACAAGGCAAGGGTGCCCACTTTCATCATTCTTATTTAACATAGTACTGGAAGTTTCAGCTAGAGCAAACAGGCAAGATAAAGAAATAAAAGACATACTAATCAAAAAGGAAGCAGTAAAGCCTTTATTTGCAGATGATTTGATCTTCTATATAAAAAAATCCAAAAGTTTCCATAGAAAAACTGTTGGAGCTAATCAATAAATTATTAAAGTTACAGGACAAAAAATCAACATATGGAAATCAGTTACATTTCTATACAAGAAACCCAAAATATCTAAAAAAGTAACAAAGAAAATAATCCTATTCTCAAAAGCATCAAATATGATAAAATGATTAGGAATAAATTTAACCAAGGGAGTGAAAAATCCATACAATGAAAGATATAAGACTTTGATGAAAGAAATTGAAGACACAAACAAAGGGAAAGATATTTTGTGTTCATGGATCAGAAGAATATTATTAGAATGTCCATACTATCCAAAGCCATCTATAGATTCAGTGCAACCCCTATCAAAATTCCAATGGCATTTTTCACAGAAATAGAAAAAAAAATCCTAAAATATGTGTGGAACCACAAAAGACCCCTCATAAACAAAGCAATCCTGAAAAAGAAGAACAAAGCTGGAGGTATCACAATTCCTGATTTCCAACTATCCTACAAAGCTATAGTCATCAAAACAGTATAGTACTGGCATAAAAACAGACACATAGACAAATGGAATAGAACCAAGAGCCCATAAATAAACCTCTGCATATACAATCAGCTAATATTTGACAATGGAGCCAAGAAGATTCAATAGGGGAAAATATAGTCTTTTGAATAAATGGTGTTGGGAAACTAGGTAACCATATATAGAAAAATAAAATTGGACCCCTATCTTACACCTTTCACAAAAGTTAACTTGAAATGGATTAAAGACTTAAACATAAGACCTGAAACCATAAAACTCCCAGAAGAAAATATAGGGAGGAAGCTCCTTAACATTGGTCTTGGCAGTGATTTCCTCAATATGACACCAAAAGCATGGACAAAAACAGTAAAACTAAACAAGTAGGACTACATCAGACTGAAAAGCTTCTACACAGTAAAGGAAACAATCAGCAAAATGAAAAGTCAACCTATGGAATGGGAAAATATGTTTGCAAACTGTATATATAATAAGAGGTTAATATCAAAAATATATAAAGGACTCATACAACTCAAGAGCAAAAAGACGAACAATTCAATTTAAAAATGGGCAAAGATACTGAAAACACATTTTTCAGAGAAGACATACAAATGACCAACAGATATACAGAAAAGTGCTGAACTTCACAAATCATGAGGAAATGCAAATCACAACCACAAACAGATATCACCTCACACTTATTAGAATGTCTATTATCAAAAAAGCAAAAGATAACAAATGCTGTTGAAGATATGGAGGAAGGGAATCTGGTGCAGTTTTGATGAGAATGTAAATGGTATGGCCATAATGGAAAATAGAGGAGGTTCCTCAAAAAATTACAAACAGAGCACAATATGACCTAGCAATCCCACTTCTCGGTATATATTTGTAAGAAATGAAAGCATAATATAAAAAAAAACTGCACTCCCTTCTTTCTTGCAGTATTAATCACAGTATCCAAGATATAGAACCAACCTAAGTGTTATTGAAGGATGAGTGGACAAAGATGTGATACACACACACACACACACACACACACACACACACACACACACACCGGAATATTATTCAGCCATGAGATTAAAGGAAATCTTGCTGTTTGTGACAACATAGATGGACCTTGAGGACATTATGATAGGTGAGATGTCAGATAGAGAAAGACAGATACTGTATGCTATATCTCTCATTTGTGGAGTCTGAAAAAGCCAAACTGGTAGAACCAAAGATAGAATAGTGGTTACACTATTACTAATAGTGGGGGGTGGGGGAATTGTGGAGATGTTGGTAAAAGGGTACAAACTTACAGTTAGAAGATGAATAAGTCTGAGTATCTAATGCACAGCATGGTGATTATAGTTAACAATACTGTATTATATACTTGAAACATGCTAAGTGACTAGTTGGTAATTGTTCTCACTACAAAAAAGATATCATAATTTTGTGACCTGATGGAAGTGTTAGCTAGTGCTATGGTGGTAATCTTATGGCAATATATATGTGTATCAAATCATTGCATTGTACACCTCGAACAATGTTATATGTAGATTATATCTCAATAAAAATATATCTATGTTAATTTGTTAATGGATGTAAAATATAAAAAATTTTAAAGTGTAACATCAATAGCATAAAATATGGGGGGAGGAGAAGTAAAAGTGTAGAGTTTTTATATGAAATTGAAGGTAAATTATTTTAAGGTTAAAATAGACTGTACCTTTATGAGGTTTAATGTAAGCCTCATAGTAATAACAGAAAAAATATTTAGTAAATACATAAAAGCTAAAGAGAAAAGAATTAAAGCATACACTAAAAAATAATTCACAAAGGAAGATAGCAAGCAAGAAAGAAGGAAACTACAAAATAGCCAGAAAATAATTAACAAAATGGAATAGCAGTTCCTTAACTATCAATAATTACTTTAACTGTAAAGGATTAAATTCTCCGATCAAAAGACACAAAGAAGAGGAATGGATTAAAAAAAACAAGATCCAACAATATGTTGCCTGTAAGGGATTCACTTTAACTTTAGGGAAATATAAGCTAAAAGTGTAGGGATGGAAAAAAAAAAAAAAGTACCACACATAGAAATCAAAAGAGACCAGGATAGCTATACTTATGTGAGACAAGATAAGACTTCAAGTCAAAAACTATCATAAGAGGCAAAGAAGGTCATTATATAATGATAAAGGGGTCAATTCATCAAGAGGATATAACAATTATACAAATAATTGCACTCAGCAGTGAAACCCCTAAATATATAAAGCAATTACTAACAGAATTGAAGGGAGAAATAGACAACAATATAATAATAGTAGGGGACTTTAGTCCTCCATCATCAATACTGGATAGATCATCCACACAGAAAACAATAAGGAAACGGCAGACTTGAATAACACTATAGACTAAATGTATGTAACAGACATAGAATATTCCATCCAGCAGCACCAAAATACACATATTCTTGAGTGCATATGGAACATTCCCTAGGATACATCATACATTGGGCCACAAAGCAAGTCTTAACAAATTTAAGATAGAAATCATACCAAGTGTCTTTTCTCACCACAATTTTTTGAAACTATATACCAATAATTAGAGGAAAGCTGGAAAAAACAAAAAAATGCATGGATATTAAACAACACACTCCCAAACAATCAGATTAAAAATGAAATCAAAAGCTCTCTTGAAACAAATGAAAACAAAAACACAAACCAAAACTTATGGGATGCAGCAAAAGCAGTGCCAAGAGGGAAGTTTACAGTTGTAAATGCCTACGCTAAGAAAAAACAAGGGACTTGGCCCGGTGGCATAGTGGTTAAGCTCATGTGCTCCACTTTGGTGGCCTGGGGTTCATGGGTTCAGATCCCAGGTGCAGACCTACACACCACTCATCAAGCCATGCTATGGTGGTATCCCACATACAAAATAGAGGAAGATTGGCACAGATGTTAGCTCAGTGACAATCTTCCTCAACAACAACAAAAAAAAGAAGAAAAAATGAAAGACGTCAACCTAATTTAACACACAACCTAATTTAACACCTTAAAGAACTAAAAAAAAGAACAAACTAATCCCAAACTTAGCTGAATGAAGGAGCCAACAAAGATCAGAGTGAAATGAAATAGAGAATAGGAAAACAATAGAAAAGAGCAACAAAACTAAGTTGATATTTGAAAAGACAAAGAAAACTGACAAATCTTTACCTAGACTTACCAACAAATAGAGAGGACTCAAATAAATAAAATTATAAATGAAAGAAGAGACAATACAAGTGATACCACACAAACATAAAGGATTGTTAGAGACTACTATGAACAATTACATGCCAAGAGATTGAACAATCTAGAAGAAATGGATTCATTCCTGGAAATGTACAGCCTAA
This sequence comes from Tapirus indicus, assembly GCA_031878705.1. Taxonomy (NCBI): domain Eukaryota; kingdom Metazoa; phylum Chordata; class Mammalia; order Perissodactyla; family Tapiridae; genus Tapirus; species Tapirus indicus. The sequence goes on along the minus strand of CM062918.1, from coordinate 104,295,197 downwards.
GACTGAATCATGAGGGAATAGAAATCTGAACAGACTAATAATGAGTAAAAAGATTGAATCAGTGATCAAAAGTCTCCAAACAAAGAAAAGCCCAGCAGCAGATGGCTATATGAGTAAATTTTACCAAACATTTAAAGAATTATGCCAGTTCTTCTCAAACTCTTTTTAAAAACTGAAAATGAGAGAACATTCCCAAACTCATTTTATGAGGCCAGCATTTCCCTGATAGTAAAGCCAGATAAGGACGCTAAAAGAAAAGAAAATTGTAGGCTAATATCCCTGATGAACAAAAATCCTACACAAATACAAAAATCCTACACAAAATAGCAGCAAATCAAATTCCACAGCTCATTCAAAGATTCATAAATTGTGATCAAGTGAGATTTAACCCTGGGATGCAAGATTGTTCAACATATGCAAATTAATAACTGTTACACACCACATTAACAAAATGAAGGATAAAAATTTTATGATCATCTGAATAGATCCAGAAATAGCATTTGACAAAGTTCAATATCATTTCATGACAAAAACTCTCAACAAATTGGGTATAGAAGTAATGACCTCAACACAATAAAGGATGTGTATGATAAGCCCACAGTTTACATCAACTCAATGTAAAAAGCTAAAAGCTTTTTCTTTAAGATCAGGAACAAGACATGGCTATCCAAGCTCACTATTTCTATTTAGTGTAGCACTAGAAGTTCTAGCCAGAGCAATTAGGCAAGAAAAAGAAATAAAGGGCATAAAATTAGAAAGGAAGAAGTTAAATTGTCTCTGTTTGCAGATGACATGATCTTACATATAGATCCACCAAGAAACTCCACCAAGAAAATTTTAGAACTAATACATGAATTTAGTAAAATTGCAGGATACAAAATCAACATACAAAAATCAGTTGCATTTCTACCCACTAACAATGAATTAGCATAAGAGAAATAATGAAAACAATCCCACTTACAATAGCATCAAAAACATTAAAATACTTAGGAATAAATTTCACTAAGGAGGTGCAAGACCTATACATAGAAAACTATAAGACATTGATGAAAGAAATTGAAGAAGATATCAATGGAAAGATATTCCATGTTCTTGGATTTGAAGAATTAATATTGTTAAAATGTCCATACTATGTAAAGCAACCTACAGATTCAATGTAATCCCATTCAAAATCCCAATGGCATTTTTTACAGAAAGAAAAATCCTAAAATTTATATGAAACTGCAAAAGACTCCTAATAGACAAACCAATATTGGAAAGAAGAACAAAGCTGGAGGCATCGTACTTCCTGATTTCAAGCTATATTATAGAGCTATGTAATCAAAACAGCATGGTACTAGAGTAAAAACGTATAGACCAATGGAACTGAGCAGAAAGTTCAGAAATAAATCCACAAATACATGAGAACTGATCTTTGTCAATGTTGCCATGAACACACAATGGGAAAAGGACAGTCTTTTCAACAAGTGATTTTGAGAAAATTGGATATCCACATGCAAAAGCATGAAATTGGATGGTCATATTACTCTATACAAAAAAATCAACTCAAAGTGGATTAAAGATTAAGTGTAAGACCTAGAACTGTAAAGCTCCTAGAAGAAAACATAGGGGGAAAACTTCATGACATTGGGTTTGACAATGATTTCTTAGGTATGTCATCAGAAGCACATGCAACAAAAGCAAAATTAGACAAGTGGCACTACATCAGGCCAAAAACTTCTGAACAGCAAAGGAAACAATGAACAGAGTGAAAAGGCAATCTACTGAATGGGAGAAAATATTTGCAAACTATATATCTGATAAGGGATTACCATGCAAAATCTCTCAGAACTCATACAACTCAATAGCAAAAAACCAAATTACTCAATTAAAAATGGGCAAAGAACTTGAATAGACATTTCTGTAAAGAAGACATACAAAGGGCCAACAGGTATATGAAAATGTTCTCAACATCACTAATTATCAAGGGAATGCAAATCAAAACCACACGGAGATATCACCTCATACCTGCCAGGTTGGCCGCTCTAAAAAACACAAAATGTTGAGGTTGTGGAGAAATTGGAGCCATTGTACACTGTTGCTGGGAATGTAAAATGGTGTAACTACTACTGAAAATAGAACTATGGTTCCTCAAAACATTGAAATTAGAATTACTCTGTAATCCAATAACCCCACTTCTGAGTATATATCCAAAAGAATTGAAATCAGGAGCTGAACGAGATATATGTACTCAAGTGTTCATTGCAGCATTATTCACAATAATCTAGATATAGAAACAGCCTAAATGTCCATTGACAGATGAATGAATAAAAAATGTGATATATAAATACAATGGAATATTATTTAGACTTTGAAAAGAAGGAAATCTTGCCAAATGCAACAACATGGATGAACCTGGAGGATGTTATGCTAAATAAAATAAACTAGTCAAAGAAAGACAAATACTGCATGGTTCCACTTATATGAGAAATCTAAAATAGTCAAACTCATAGAAACAGAGTAGAACAGTGGTTGCCAGGGGCTGGGGAAGTGATGAATTGCTGTCCGATGGGTATAAAATTTCAATTATGCAAGATGAGTAAATTCTGGAGGTCTATGGTACGACACTGTGCCTATAGTTAACAATACTGTATTGTACACTTAAAAAGTTGTTAAGATGGTTGATCTCATGTTAAGTGTTCCTACCACAATAAATAAATTAAGTGTACAAGTTAGTAGTTTTGGTATATTCACGTAGTTGTGCAGCAATCACCACTATCTAATTCCTAAACATTTTAATCATGCCCAGTAAAACCTCATACCCATCAACAGTCACTTCTCATTCTTCCTTTTCCCCAGGCTCTAGCAAATGTTAGTCTACTTTCTGTCTCTATGGATTTGCCTAATCTGGACATTTAATATAAATGGAAGCATAGAATATGCTGCCTTTTGTTTCTGGCTTCTTTCACTTAGCACATCCATATTATAGCATCGATCAGGACTCCATTCCTTTATATGGCCAGATGATTTTCCATCATACAAACATACTATGTTTTTGTTGTACTTTTTTGGGACATATGTTTTGTTTCTCTTTGGTAGATATCCAGGAGTGAAATTGCTGATTCATAGGGTAGATGTGTATTTAAGAAACTGTGAGAAAGTTCTCCAAAGACATTTTACCATTTTACACTTCCACCAGCAAAGTATGAGAGTTCTAGGTGCTTTTCACATCTTCACCAATATTTGATATTGTCATTCTTTATGACTTTTAGCTCTTCTGGTAGGTGTGAAATGAATTTCATTGTGGTTTTAACATCTTTTCATGTTTTTGTTGGTCATTGTGAAGTGTTTGTTCAAGTCTTTTGCCCATTTTAAAACACTGGGTTGTCTCGTAGTATTTGTTGGATGCTTGTATTGTGAATATTTTCTGCCTGTCTTGGCTTGCCTTTTCACTTTAATGATGTATTCTGATGAACAGAAGTTCTATCCACTGTCATACAAATGGATAAAGAAAATGTGGTATATATACAATGGAATATTATTCAGCTGTAAATAAGGAAATCTTGCCATTTGTGACAAAATGGATGGACCTTAAGGGCATTATGCTAAGTGAAATAAATCAGACAAAGACAAACACAATATTATCTCACTTATATGTGGAATCTAAAAAGCCAAACTCACAGATACAGAGAGTACAGTGCTGGTTGCCAGGGACTGGGGGATAGGGGATATGGGGAGGTGTTAGTCAAAGGGTACAAACTTTCAGTTGTAAGATGAATAAGTTCTGGGGATCTACTGTACTGCATAGTGGCTACAGTTAATAATACTGTATTGTATACTTCAAATTTGCTGAGAGTAGATCTTTTAAAAAATGGTAATTATGTGAGGTGATGGAGGTGTTAACTAACCTTATTGTAGTTGTTTCACAATATATACATGTTTCAAATCATCACATTGTACACCTTAAACTTACATAATGTTATACATCAATTTTGTCTCAATAAACCTGGAAAAAAAGGGAAAGATGAAAGAAGATTAAGTATTCAAGATAAGAATAAAGTGAACATCCAATAGAACTGGACATATGGATAATTTGTGTCTTTTTTGTGGAAATAGAAGTGATAAGAAAATAAGAGAAACTTCTCCAGAGAGGAAATAGTATGCCTACAGATCATAATGAACCTTAAACCTAGACATTTCCGGCTTTTGAATTACTGAAGGAGCAAGCATCCTCTAAAAACTCAGACAGGAAAAAATGCTTATCTGTTCTGGACTTTTATCAGGTTTAACTCCAACTTCTTCCCAAGTTCTAGATCAAAGAAAACAATAAAATAATTTGAAGGTAAAGTTGAGAAGAAATGTTTGATCCAATAAATTTATTATTCTTTATGGGCCAAAGCAAAAGGAAAAAATGTTTGATGTATAAGGGCTTAAAACTATAATCACCACATTGCCTATTTGAGAAAAGCTATTTAAAGTTAAATTCTGAATAATATTTGTATCTAAATACCTTGGAACACACAATGAATTTTCAGTTATAAAAGTAATAGAAGTAATAATAAAGGACACGATCTATAAGTCTGATTACTTGAACACATTCTAGTCTGTGACACTTCTGTTTTTATTACTCTCCTTCACCTATAAGTGGGGCTGGAATGGAGGCCTTACATATTGCTATTAAACCTGAGTTATATATGGATTGATTCAAAAATAAATGAATGACTTGGTTTATAATAAAATTTTTAAAATGTACTTCTAAAAACTGCATACTGGAGATCACAAATACTTTATGTTTCTATAGAGTACATTGGGGAGTAATTATCTCATCCATCTCTGCTTACATCACATGTAAGACCCAGCAATTTCTCTTCTGAGTATATAACCAAAGGAAAGTTAATCAGTACCTTGAAGAGATATCTGTGCTCCTAATTTTATTTCAGCATTATTCATAATAGCCAAGATATAGAAAAAACCTAAATGTTTATTGATGAATGAATGGATAAAGAAATTGTGACACATACACACAGTGAAATATTATTCAGTCTTAAAAAAGAAGGAGATCTTGCCATTTGTGACAACAGAGATAGACCCTGAGGACTGTATGCTAAGTGAAATGAGCCAGGCACAGGAAGAAAAATACTGCATCATCTCACTTATATAAATCTAAAAATAATTTAATATACAGAAGCAAATATTAGAACGGTGGTTACCAGGGGTGAGAAGGTGGAAGAAATGGGGAGACGTTGGTTAAAAGGGACAAGTTGCAGTTATGTAGGATGAATAAATCTATAGATCCAGTGTACAGCATGATAACTGGAGCTAATAAAAATGTATGGAATATTGGAAATTTGCTAAGATAGTAGATTTCAGGTGCTCTTACTACCCCCAAAAAAACCTGGTAACTATGTGAGGAGATGGATATGTTAATTAGCTTGACTGTAGCAATCATTTCACTATGTATATGTATATCAAATCATAATGTTAGACACCTTAAATATATACAATTTTTATTTAAAAATTAAAAAAGAAATAGTATATAATTGCTGCATTAACAATATTTGATGTGGAAGCTTTATTTATTTATCTTTTCACTTATGCAAAATCATGAAATATTGTATGTCATTATGTCCAAATAAGTCTCTAAGAGCTCATTCAATAAATATAAAACAGAAATTCCATGTGAAAAAAGAAAAAAGGAAAGGAATAACTATCATGGCATAATCAATAACAACAGTAATTGTAGCTACTCCAGGGTTAAGTTTGCATAATTTATCAGAATTTTTTATGTACATTAGAAGTAGCAGAATCTATCCTTAAGGAGTGAATATATGTCCAATGGAAACAAGATAAACACACACACATAAAAAATATAGCAAATGTGCATTCTTCTGGAAAATCACTTGAACTGTCCTTTTGATTGAATTTACTGAATATCTCAATAAATTTAGGAGACTTTGAAGGAACATGCAAAGATTGGGATTTATATTATTATAAGGTGCTCAATATTTCTTGTCAGGTTAACATTAGGATAAGAAAGACTACGTGACAGATTTAGGGTATACATTTGGACTATTTAAAAGGGCCTTCAAGATCACCATGCAATTCAGAAATTATTTAATAGCACCTAGTGAACTAATTATCTTACAATTGCTCCTAGTTTTGCCTGCTATGACTACATGCCTTTCACACTTTACTAGCCAAAAGACGTCAAATTTCTGAAAATTATTCACACATAACATGGTTTGCAGTCCTTCCATGTCCTGATAAAATTCCATACAAATTATAACATCATTACTTTAAAAATGTACCCCTGACAAATCTTGGGGGTGAACCTAGGGAAGCTGGACTTTCAGTACTGGGATTTCAGCATCAGCAGATGCCTTTAACTGAAATGTAGCTCAGAATCAGCAGAGCCATCCTTCAAGGAACTGTAGATGTCTGTATAAGATGGTCATCTGTAGAAGCCAAGATGGATTGAGGTCAAGGTGAGTTTTTCCCCATTTTCCAAGCAACAAAATATGTGTGTAATCCTACAAAGGTCACTACTCTCTTCTTGATAGTAGGTAAGATGGGATTTCCCGATAAGAGAGTTGGATAGGGCTTTGGATTGGATCTATTTTGATCCAATAAATGTAATATCTCATGCATTTGAATTTGTGGTTGCAAATACATGCTTATTAAATCAAAAGCTGCTAGCAGATTCTCCCACATAATAGGTGGTTGTTAACCATTAATATTCCCCCAATTCTTTCTCCATGGAGTAAGTCAATCTGAAATAATGCCACCAATTGAGAATAGACTAGATGGGAATTTAAAAGTTAGAAATTGATAACTTTAATAAGTGGCTCTGTAAAATGATCAGAAGTGATTTTGCCTAATGCTTTGGCTTATTTTTGCAGAGATAGGCACTGAACAATTCCTCTTTTCTCTGAGACTATATAAGCACTAAATGATTAAAGGTCAAGTGGAGCATGTTTACCTGAGTATACACTTGGCTACCCACTTTCCTGATCTCTACAACCTCCCATCTCAGTAAACATTGAAAATAATGAAGACACTGTCCAGATGAGCTTCCTGACTCATGGCAACAAAATTCTAGTACAGTAGTCTGTGGTACTTCAAATTAGAACATCTCTTGGAGATCTCTAGTAACTCAGAACCTCTGAGGATAAAAAATCCGTAGGAGTGTCTTATGATTTAAAATTTGTTCTTAATTAAATGTTTTTTTAAACTAGGATTAGGATACCAGGTGCAAAATTAGAGATGATCAGCCCCTTGGAGACTCACATTGGGTCTATGAATGGGCCATAAACTGGAAGTTGAGCAGGTGCGAAGCAAACATACAGCCATTAGCAAAGGAATGTTTGTATATTAGACCTTTGCATCAAGCCTAAGCAAATGCTTTATAAACTTGCCCCACATTGATTGGAGAGGCATTTGTTCAGATCACACTCTGTTCACCCCCCTTCCCCTTGGTAACCACCAACCAGTTCTCTCTGTCTGTGTGTTCATTTATATTCCACATATGAGTGAAATCATGCAGTGTCTGTCCTTCTCTCTCTGGCTTCTTTCACTTAACATAATACCCTCTAGGTCCATCCATGTTGTTGCAAATGGGACAATTGTGTCTTTTCTTATGGCTGAGTAGTATTCCATTATATGTATCTACCACATCTTCTTTAACCAATCATCAGTCGAGGGACACTTGGGTTGCTTCCACTTCTTGGCTATAGTGAATAATGCTGCAATGAACATAGGGGTGCATAAGCCTCTTGTGATGGTTGATTTCATGTCCATTGGGTAGATGCCCAAGAGTGGGATTGCTGGATCATAAGGTATTTCTATTTTTAATTTTTTGAGGAATCTCCATACTGTTTTCCATAGAGGCTGCGCCAGTTTGCATTCCCACCAGCAGTGAATGAGGGTTCCCATTTCTCCACAATCTCTCCAGCATTTGTTGTTTTTTGTCTTGGTGATTATAGCCATTCTAACGGGTGTCAGGTGATATCTTAGTGCAATTTTGATTTGCATTTCCCTGATGATTAGTGATGTTGAACATCTTTTCATGTGTCTATTGGCCATCTGTATCTCTTCCTTGGAAAGAAAGATTCATATCCTCTGCCCATTTTTGATCAGGTTGTTTGTTTTTTTGTAGCTCAGTTGTATGAGTTCTTTATATATTGCAGAAATTAATCCCTTGTTGGATAAATGATTTGTGAATATTTTCTCCCAGCTGGCAGGTTGTCTATTCATTTTGATGCTGGTTTCATTTGCCTTGTAGAAGTTCTGTAGTCTGACGAAGTCCCACTTGTTTATTTTTTCTTTTGTTTCCCTTGTCCGAGTAGACATGCAATCTGAAAGGATCCCTTTATGACCAATGTCAATTAGTGTACTGCCTATATTTTCTTCCAGGAGTTTTATAGTTTCAGGTCCTTAATCTATTTGGAATTGATTTTTGTGTACAGAGACAGGAGATGGTCTACTTTCATTCTTTTACATGTTGCCGTCTAATTTTCCCAGCACCATTTATTGAAGAGACTTCCCTTTCTCCATTGTATGTTCTTTGCTCCTTTGTTGAAGATTAGCTGTCCATAGGTGTGTGGTTTTATTTCTGGGGTTTCAATTCTGTTCCATTGATCCATGTGTCTATTTTTGTACCAGTACCATGCTGTTTTGATTACTATAGCTCTATAGTATATTTTGAAACCAGGGATTGTGATGCCTCCAGCTTTGTTCTTTTTTTTTTTTTTTCAGGATTGCTTTAGCTATTCAAGATCTTTTGTTGCCCCATACAAATTTCAGTATTTTTTGTTCTATTTCCATGAAGAATGACACTGGGATTCTGATTGGGATTCCATTGAATCTGTAGATTGCTTTAGGTTGTATGGACATTTTAACTATGTTTATTCTTCCAATCCATGTGCATGGAATATTTTTCCAATTCTTTATGTCTTCCTCAATTTCTTTCAATAGTATCTTAGAGTTTCCATGTATAGGTCTTTCACCTCCTTGGTTAAATTTATTCCCAGATATTTTATTCTTCTTGTTGCAATTGTAAATGGGATTGTCTTTTTGAGTTCTCTTTCTGTTAGTTCATCATTAGTGTATAGAAATGCACTTGATTTTTGTAAGTTGATTTTATACCCTGCCACTTTGCTATATTTGTTGATTATTTCTAGTAGTTTTCCAATGATTTTTGGGGGGTTTTCTATGTATAAGATCATGTCATCTGCAAATAGTGAGAGTTTCACTTCTTCATTGCCTATTTGGAGTCCTTTTATTCCTTTTTCTTGCCAAATTGCTCTGGCCAAAACTTCCAGTACTATGTTGAATAAGAGCAGTGAGAGTGGGCACCCTTGTCTTCTCCCTATCCTCAAAGGAATGGCTCTCAGTTTTTGCCCATTGAGTAGGATGTTAGCTGTAGTTTTGTCATATATGGCCCTTATAATGTTGAGATACTTTCCTTTGATACCCATTTTGTTGAGAGTTTTTATCATAAATGAATGTTGGATCTTGTTGAATGCCTTCTCTGCATCAATTGAGATGATCATGTGGTTTTTATTCTTCATTATGTTAATGTGGTGTATCATGTTGATTGATTTGCAGATGTTGAACCATCCCTGTGTCCCTGGTATAAATCCCACTTGATCATGAGGTATGACATTTTTGATGTATTGCTGTATTCGGTTTGCAATATTTTGTTGAGGAGTTTTGTGTCTATGTTCGTCTGTGATATTGGCCTGTAGCTTTCCTTCTTTGTATTCTCCTTGCCTGGCTTTGGTATCAGAATGATGTTGACCTCATAGAATGTGTTGGAAAGTATTCCATCTTCCCCTATTTTTTGGAATAGTTTGAGAAGGATATGTGTTAAATCTTTGAATCTTTGGTAAAATTCTCCAGGGAAGCCATCTGGTCCTGGGCTTTTATTTTTGGGGAGTTTTTGATTACTGTTTCAATCTCTTTACTTGTGATTTGTCTATTCAGATTCTCCATTTTTTCTTGATTCAGTTTTGGGAGGTTGTATGCATCCAAGAATTTGTCCATTTCCTTTAGGTTTTCCAATTTGTTGGCATAAAGTTTTTCATAGTATTCCCTAAAAATCCCTTGTATTTCTGTGGTATCTGTTGTAATTTCTCCTTTTTCATTTCTAATTTTATTTATTTGAGTCTCCTCCCTTTTTTTCTTAGTGAGTCTGGCTGAGGGTTTGTCAATTTTATTTATCTTCTCAAAGAACCTGTTCTTTGATTCATTGATACTTTCTACTGTTTTTTTGGTTTCAAGTTCATTTATTTCTGCTGTGATTTTTATTATTTCCCTCCTTCTGCTGATTTGAGGCTTTGTCTGTTCTTTCTCTAATTCTGTTAGGTGCAGTTTAAGGTTATTTATTTGGGATTTTTATTGTTTGTTAAGGTGGGCTTGTATTGCTATGAATTTCCCTTTCAGGACTGCTTTTGCTGCGTCCCATATGAGTTGGTATGGTGTATTTTCTTTTTCATTAGTCTCCAGATAGCTTTTGATTTTTCCTTTAATTTCATCAATGACCCATTGGTTGTTCAGTAGCATGATGTTTAGTATCCACATCTTTATCTCTTCCCCAGTTTTTTCCTTGCAGTTGATTTCTAGTTTCACAGCATTATGATCAGAAAAGATGCTTGTAATGATTTCAATCTTCTTAAATTTATAGAGGTTTCCTTGTTTCCCAATATATGGTCTTTCCTTGAGAATGTTCCATGTGCACTTGAGAAGAATGTGCACTCTGCTGTTTTTGGGTGGAGTGCTCTGTATATATATATATTAAGTCCATCGTGTCTAGTTTTTCATTTAAGTCCATTATTTCCTTATTGACTTTTTGTCTGGATGATCTGTCCATTGATGTAAGGGGGGTGTTAAGATCCCCTACTATTATTGTGTTATTGTTAATATCTCCTTTTAGATTTTTTAGCCTTGTTTTATGTACTTTGGTGCTCCTGTGTTGGGTGCATAGATATTTATAATTGTTATGTCTTCTTGGTGAAGTGTCCCTTTTATCATTATATATTGCCCTTCTTTGTCTCTCATTACCTTTTTTATCTTGAAGTCTACTTTGTCTGATATAAATATGGCAACTCCTGCTTTCTTTTGTTTGCCATTAGCTTGGAGTATCATTTTCCACCCTTTTATTTTGAGTCTGTGTTTGTCTTTAGAGCTGAGATGTGTTTCCTGGAGGCAGCAGATTGTTGGATCTTGGTTTTTCATCCATCCCACCACTCTGTGTCTTTTGATTGTAGAATTCAATCCATTTACATTTAGATTGATTATTTATATATGAGGATTTAATGTGGCTATTTTCTTGTTCATTTTCTGGTTCTTTTGCATTTCCTTCATTTCTTGTAGCATGTGTTTCAGACTCCCAATTCAGTTTGGTATTTCTGCATGATGATTCTCTTAGTTTTCTCTTTATTTGTCATATGTGATTCTCTTCTGATTATTTGTTTAGTGGTTACCGTGAGGTTTATGTAAAAGATCTCCTGGATAAGATAGTATATTTTCAGATGCCTCCTGTTTCCTTAGGCTGAGTCAATTCAATCCCTTCCCTCTTCCCCTCCTTTTTGTTGTTGTCACTACTTATTCCATCTTGTGTTGTGAGTGTGTGTTTACAGTGATGAGCTTGAATTAATTTTTGATGTTTTCCAACTGTAGTTTGTTCTGGTTTAGTCTCCTTGCTGAAATCTTTGTATCCCCTTTCTCATTTGTTTTTTTTTTCAGGCCTAAGGACCCTCTTGAGCATTTCTTGTAGTGGGGGTCTTGTGGTGATGAACTCTCTTAGCTTTTGTTTATCAGGGAGAGTTATTATTTCTCCTTCATATTTGAAAGATATTTTTGCTGGATAAGGTATTCTTGGCTGAAGGCTTTTGTCTTTCCTGATTTTGAATATATCATTCCCATCTGGTAGCCTGTATAGTTTCTGTTGAGAAATCAGCTGAGAGCCTGATGGGGTTTCCTTTGTATGTTATTTTGTTTTTTTGTTTAGCTGACCTTAATATTGTTTCCTTGTCACTGAGTCTTGTCAACTTAGCTATTATGTGGCATGGTATTTGTCTATTCCTGTTTATACATTTAGGTGATCTATTGATTTCATTCACTGTTATTTCCACCTCATTCCCTAGGTTTGGGAAGTTCTCAGCTACTATTTCTTTGAACAAACTCTCTGCTCCTTTTTCTCTTCCTTCTCCTTCTGGAATACCTATTATCCTTATGTTGCTTTTCCTCATTGAGTCTGATATTTCTTGAATAATTTCTTCATTTATTTTTAATCTTAGCTCTCTCTCCTCCTCTATCTGGAGCATTTCTGCATGGCTGTCCTCGATAATGCTAATTATTTCCTCCATATTGTTAGTTCTGCTCTTTAAAGACTCCAGTTTTTCCATTATCTCATCCATTGTATTTTTCATCTCCAATAATTCTGATTGGTTTTTCTTTATGATTTCAATATCTTTTGTGAGGAAATCTCTGAATTTGTTGATTTGTTTCTCTGTGTTCTCTTCTATTTCATTGAGTCTGTTCATGATAGCTATTTTGAAATCTCTGTCATTCAGGTTATATATTTCTGTGCCTTCAGAGTTGGTACCTGGGTGTTTGTCATTTTCCTCTTGGTCTGTAGACATGATATACTGTTGCATAGATCCCACGGATTTACATTTACCTTTCCTCATCTTGAAGATGGTCCTACAGTTTCCATCTGCTGCCACTGGGTGGAGGTCACTAGTGGTGTGCTCTGAGCCCGCTGCAGTCCCCGGAGGGATTGTGCTGAAGAGCAGGTTGTGTGAGGGGAGGGGTTCTCTCTTTCTCCTGCTCCACCCGAGGGTTTCCTTTCTGGCTCTCTTGTGGCATTTGCCACACCCCTGAAACAGTTCATCATTGCTTCCTGGTGGGGTTCTCTCAACAATCTTTGAGAGCACCTGGAGGGCAATAGTTGTCCCCACAGAGGGCCACCCCTCCTCCCCTCTGTCTGCGAGCCCCACTGTCTGTCTTTGCTGATCAATTGGGGAGGGAGAGCAAAACTCCTCACCTCTCCTCACATCCTTTGGGGCTTCCTGTGCCTCCACCATTGGATGTATGGCAGCAAGAGTTTGTTAGAAGTCCTTTGTAGTGTTTGACTGACCTCTGTTGGTATGCAAATGATGTTTTTGTTTTGTCTTAGGGGGCAGAGATTCAAAGAGGGAATCTCACTCCACCATGATGCTGAAGTCACTCCTGGCAAGAATACTTAATAGAATTTATTTAAGATTTTATTGATTATCTTAATATTTATCAATGCTGATATGAAATTACCTGTTGTTTTTCTTTTGCTGTTTGTTCTCTTCTTTATATCCCAGGAACACAATTCTGTTCATTCATTAAATATATGTGCTTCTCCTGGCTACTATCAAGATGGGGACTTCATTATTGGTGGGCTCTTTTCCCTAAGAGTGACTGCTAGTTACACCAGAAGCAGATTTGTCTTTGAAGATACAATCTATTCACCTGGTTTTGTTCATGCATAAGTGTGTGACTTCACCTAGGGCATTTTCATGCATAAACATCTGTTTCAATTGGTTTGTTTTGCACTACTTTGGGGTATGGCATGGGTAATCTAGCAAAATATATTTTCCTGAATTGTATCCTGTTATCTAAGCCAGGAATACTTGAAATTCTGAATTTTAAGGACTGACATTTTCCATTTACTTCATTTCCTGATCTTACTTTCTCAGACTTAAGCTGCACGTTGAAAAGGCAAAATTTGCAAAATCTGCTATTTAGGCATCATGTTTCTTGATATTATTCAACAAAGGATATCCTCTTAATTTCTTCTTTTTCTTAGATTATCATGTGCATTCTTTGCATGAACCTTATCCTTTTTAGAAATCAAAATCCAGGAAATTATATTTACTCATTTGCATTCTAGGGACCTTACCAAGCATTACCAGCACTTGCTGGACATGGTTTTTGCTGTGGAAAAAAATCAGTAAGGATCCAAATATATTATTCAATATGTCTCTGGGATTCTATCTCTTCACTGTTGACTTCATTGGGATGAAATCCATGGAGTGCTCTATGTGTTTGCTTTCAGGAGAGAGTCCTCCAGTCCCTAATTATAACTGCAGATCTGAGAAGAGAGATAAGCTAGTAGCTGTGATAGGAGGTGTTTCAACAGGAATATCAATTCAGAGTTCCTGAGTGCTGAGTCTCTACAATGTCCCACAGGTAAATAAAACTTCTGACTCATAAGATTAAACATAGTAATACAGCAGTGAATGACAAACAAAATTCTATTATGCTAATGAAAAGGTATGGGACTTCCTAACAATTTTCTGTGTATCCCCTTTCCTCACAATACAATTTGTTCACAACATAGAATTGTCTTTGTATAATTCCAAACAAAATTCAATCTATGCTTATTGAAAAGTTATGGGATATCTTAACAATTTTCTGTTTATCCCTTTTCCTCTAAAATACAATGTATTCACAATATAGAATTATCTTTGTATAATAAAATTTCCTTTCTGAAAAACTTTAACATGCAGAAAAGCACATAGATAAAAATAATGATAACCTATAATTTCATCCCCCAGAGACAATTTCTTCTAATATTTATTGGTGTTAGCATCCTGTCTTTTTTTATATGCATTATTGAGTATCATAAATGTATTGGGAATAAGGCGGTTCTATTTACACATAGTTTTGTGCTTTTTTTTTTACTGTATGCAATGTTATGAACATTTTTTACATATGATCAATTATTCTTCCTTAATATAAGTTTAAATTGCAACATAATATTCCTTTCTACAACAGTTATTTAACACATTTCTTATGGTTAGACATAGATTGTTTTCAATTTTCCATTATTATGAAGAATCTTTCAGTTCATATCCATTTAAAAAAAAAAAACTTTGTCCCTATCAATGATAACTGCCTTAAAATATTTTCCTAGTAGTGACATTTCTGAGTCAAATGTATTCCTGTTTGTAAGGATTATTACAGAGTTGCAAAATTGCTATTTAGAAATATATCAGTTTACTCTGTCAGCAACAGTGTATGAGAATCATGGTGTACTTCCAGTGTTCGATCTCAGTGTATGTCATCACTGGGGTTGTTACTTTTAAAATATTTGCCAATTGGATTATGATATTAATGTTGCTTTTTTCTGTTTTAATTTACATTTTCTTATGTTTATGAGTCACTTTTATTTCTTCTTTTATGTGTTTTTTAATCTAATCTTTTGGCTATGTAACTGTGGAGAGGGAATTTTATCCTTTTATTGATTTTTAAAATCTTCCTCTTTGCCCTTTCCCTATAAACAAATGTAATCTTTCAAACTATATTGACTATATTAAGCCTCTTTTTACACATGTGTTTCAAATACAATTTTTAAAAGTAATACTTTAAAAGTTGTTCATGGGGCCGGCCCCATGGCCTAGTGGTTAAGTTCGGCATGCTCTGCCTCAGCAGCCCAGGTTCAGCTCCTGGGTGTGGACCTACTCACTTGTCAGTGGCCATGCTGTGGCAGTGACCCACACTTAAAACAGAGGAAGATTGGCACAGATATTAGATCAGGGTGAATCTTCCTCAGCAAAAACAAAAAAACAAAAAAAGTTCATTAATTTTTTTAGTTTGGAAAATTTGAAACAAACATAAAAATAAAGAGACTAGTTTGATGAGCCCTATGTACCCATCATGAAGCTTCAACAAACATCAAAATTAAGCTAATCTTATTATCTTGTTTTGTCTATTAAAAGTTGCTCATTTTCATGCATCTATTACATATATTTTTTCTTTATGCTTTCTGTTTTATCCCTGAGAGTAGATATTCATCTTTATTTTATGTATATATGGTTTTGTGGGTTTTTTGCTTTAAATGTTTAAACCACCCATTCATCCATCCAGCTAGTTGACAAGCATTTATTGAGCATCTATGTCCAAAGATCATGGTTTTAGAACAAAGTTTGAGATGGATATTAAAAATTCAGGTTTAGATTCTTGGCAAGCAGTTGAATGAATGGGTCTAGAGTTTGAGTTAAATTTTAACTTAGACATATAAATTGGAGATCATTCAGGGAGTATGTGTTTGTGGAAAAAGGGAAAGATCCCAGTTTGAGCCATGGAGCACTCTGATATTACGACTTTGGGGTGATGAGAAAGAATCAATATATAAGACTGATTATGAGTGTCTCATCTTGGGAATTAATTAAGGAAAGTGTTTCAAGGAAAAGAGCAATTAACTGTTTTATGCCAATGGTAGATTAGGCAAAATGTGTTCTGATAATTGGTAATTTGATTTAACAATTTAGAGATAATTAGTGACTTTGTTTTTAAAAAACTGGAAAATTGATGGGGATAAAAACCTGATAGGGTATGTTCAAGAGGGAATGTCAGGAGGCATAGACATAGCAAGTACAGATAACTCAATAGAGGAGTTTTCTGTGAAGAAGGTCAGCAACATACAGGTAGCTGGAGGGTGTAGGATAAATAGAGATTTTTATATGAAGTGGTCAGGGGAATAATCAGGCTTTTATCCTGAATAATCTTGTTTGTGGACAGTTGATTATATTTTCTAAGAGTAACAGGAAGGCATGCAGACTCTAGGGGAATACAGATCTCTTTCTCTAGTGAATCTTAAAATGTTAAAGAAAATACATTCCTTTTTTCTCTGTTAATTTGGTTGTATATTTGTGACTTCAGGAAAAATGTCTAGATTTCAAACAGTTCTTTATTTCAATGACCAAGGAACAATAGAACTCAGTATGGGAAATTCTGAGTTTCAAACAGTCTGTAGATTTGTGTTACCATAACTCAGAGCAGGAGCTGAAAAGTTTTGTGACTTTTCTTTGGACATATATCTAAAAAACAAAATAAAAATGTATATGTAGTATAAACAGTGAAAATTGTGATGAATGATATATAATAATATACTGACATTTCCTAATAAAGTTTTTTATTTGTTTTATTTCTCCCACATGTGCCTGTTAAAGGTAGGATAAATTAAATCATTCATGAATAAACAACATGATGTTGTGTAAGCAGTAACTTTGTCTTCTGTTTAGATCAGCTATGGTCCATTTGACCACAGTCTCAGGGGCAGAGTCCAGTTCCAGTCTCTTTACCAGTTTCCTGTGGACACTACAGTTCTGTATCAGGGGATTATTTGACTAATGCTGCATTTTGTTGGGTCTGGGTTGGCCTTGTGGTTCCAGATGACATCAGAGGAGAAACGTTCCTCAAGGACATGACAGAGGAAGTGGTCAACTGTGGACTCTGTGTTGCATTTACAGAGAGGATTCCAGAGTTTCCTGCTCAGAATACAATTAAAAGTCTATTTTTTATTGAAAGATTCACAGCTACAAATGTCATTGTAGCATTCGGCGATACATATTCTCTTTTCAGATTTGTATATACCATATATTGCAATACTCCATTTGGTAATGTCTGGGTCACGACTTCTGATTGGGATATAACTACATTACCCTTTGAACAAACTCTAAGTTATACATATTTTGGCAGGGCGTTATCATTTTCTGTTCACATAGATAAGATCCTTGGTTTTAAAGATTTTCTCAAAAGTGTTCAGCTTGCAAAATATCCTCATGATATATTTATCCAGGATGTGTGGTCTATACTATTTGGATGTCCATATTCAGATGAAGATGGGATCAGGATATTGAGTCAATGTGAACCAAATGGCACCCTGGAGACTCAAACTCTGCATGTTTGGGACATGAATACATCACCTCAGAGTTACAATGTCTATGCTGCTGTATATACTATTACCTAGGCACTTCATGAAGAACTCTTACTGAGATTGGAAGAAACATTTGACAGAAGTGCAAGTTTGACTCCTCATCCATGGCAGGTATCAATTGCTCATTCTTTTATTTTCCTAGGGCAGGGAGATATAAACTGGCCTTTCTATTTCTGGATTCATGATTTTTTGATGGTTATCCTAAAATTAGAGAAAAAGATTATGTTTTAAAAAATGAAATGTTTCAAAAGGTCCCCTTTTTCCACCTTGATAATTTAATTTATCCACCATAAAATTGTATACAATATTTGGGAAAAGGTATATCAGAACCTACACATATTTAAACAATAATATTAAGACCCTGCATTTGTTATACATCTTTTTCTTTGTTATTTTGGGCAACATTTAGGATAGTTAACTCAAAGGATTTTCACAAGCATAAATATAGATCTTTAGAAGGGGCCTTTAAGTATATGTGATCCAAATGCCTCATTTTACAGTTTTTTGTTTTGTTTTGTTAAATGAGATCTAGAAAGAATTAATAGCTTCTTTAAAATGAAACTAGACTAAATGTTGTAGCACAGACTCAATTCGTGTCTTTCAAATTTCTATGTACTCTTCATTAGATCCATTTATCTCCTCAATATATAGCTCTTTCTACTGAACTATGCAAAATAGAATTAAATCATGTTGATAATGCATTTACTGCATTTTCCTCTAATTTTTATTCTAAAGATAATTTGATATAAAGTATCCTACAGAGTTAGAAAAGGCTAATTCTAAAATTACTTCTGGGTATCCAAAGATTTCTACCCTCTTACAATGGCAGTTAAAAGATTAGTGGAAATATTAGAGTTCATTGAAGAGTGTGTAAAGATTTTTCCTTTGTTGTGTATATTCTTAATTATTTAAAGATCCCATATCTTAGCCCTTTGAAGTTTTATAAATTGGGTAGTGCACCCTAAACTATCCTCCTTTATATTGCTGAGCATATAGTATCCACAGTCTAGTTCTTTTGTCAATAAAAGGTCAATGCAATTGACTTTCCCAGAGAAAACTAATTTCAGCAACAGTTTCTTGTGTATCCTTCTGGAGATAATCCACACTAAGGCACAAATGGGCAAGCATGGATATGTATCCATTTATTTATCCTCTCTTTGAAAACCAATAATGGTAACATACTTTCTACTGTATCATATAAATTTTTCTATATCAGTACATAAAGAACTTTCTCATTTGTTTTTTGTGGCATGGTATTTCATTGTAGGGAGGGACGATAATTTATTTAATCAATCATTCATTCATTTAACAAATACTGAACACTTTTTTATATGTTAATTTGCCATTCAGATATCCACTTTTGTGAAGTGGTGACTGTCTTGCCCATTTTTCTATTTATTGTCTGCCTCTTATAGATTTATAGAAATTCTTCATATTGTCAATCAGATATATATAGATATTGTCCTTTGTAAGCTAAGTTTTCACTTTCTTAATAGTCTGTTTTGATTAACAAAAGTTTTTAACTTCAATGTAATCCAATATATTCTTTTTTTCCTAAATGGTTTATGTTTTTTCTCCTATTGAAGAAATCTTTGCTTACTTTAAAGTAGTGAAGATTATTCTCTAGCTTCTAAATATTTTGTTCCTTTATATGCCATATTTAGATCAATGATACATTTAAATTGATTTCTGAGTATGATGTGAGACAGGAGAGCAAGATAATTTTTTTCCACTATAGAAATCCAACTGACCTAGCACAATTTATTGAGAAAACATACTGTCTCTAATGCTCTGTACTATCACTCTTAGTCATATGTTAGGTGACTTTCTCTCTATGTATGTCTGTTTCTGAACCCTTTATTCTCCTCCATTAGTCAGTTTGTCTATCCCTGCAGAAATATTATACTGTTTTTTAAATTTTTTATTGATGTCTTAATAGTTTATAACATTGTGGGATTTTAGCTGTACACTATTTTTTGTCCACCACCATGTGGATGCATCCCTTCACCCCTAGTTATGTGGCAATGTAAGTACTCAGCTTTGTTCTTCCTCAAGACTGATTTTTATTCTTGATATTTTGTATTTACATATGAATGTTATGATCAGTTTGCCAGTCTCAAAAAAAATTCCTGCTGAGATTTTTTTATTTTTTAATTTTCAGTGTACAGGTCTTACACATCTTTCATTAAATTAATTCCTAGATATTATTGATGCTACTATAGATAGAATTATTCTTTAGCTTTTGTTTTTGTTTGTAGCTGATTTATAGAAATATAATTGATATTTTTGTATTTATTTTAATCTTGCAGCTTGCTAAATTCACCTATTAAATCTCATAATTTTTTTGTAGATGTTTATAGTTTTTCTATGTACATAACCATGTCATCTGCAAACATAAATTTTATTTATTTATTTCTAGTCTTATGATTAAATTTCCTTTTTTTCTCCTTGATCTAGTTGGTCCCTATGATAAAGGTTGAATAGAAATGATGACAGCTGGCACCCTTGACTTGTTCACAGCCTCAAGCAAAAGATACTCAGTATTTTACCATTTGGATGATTTTTTTCTGTAGGCAATTTATTGATATATTTTATTAGATAATGAAAACTTCTTTATGTACCTAATTTTCTATGAATAAAAATATCAGTGGGTGTTCAACTTTGATAAATGCTTTTTTTTCACCTATTGAGACAATCATATGATTTTTATGATTTTTTTGTTAATACAATGAATTGCACTATTTGATTTTTTAAATAACATTTAAATCATCCTTGCATTCCTGGGATAATCTGCACTTGTTCATGACGTATTAAACTTTTTAATGTTGGATTCAATTTGCACCTATGTTATTGAGAGAGATTGGTCTGCAATTTGCTTTCCTTGCAATATTCTTGACAAATTTCAATATCATCATGCTGGCCTTATAAAAGAAAATCAGAAAATGTTGCTTCTTTTGTATAAAATTGATATTATTTCATTTTTAAATCTTGGGAAGAATTCACCAATGAAGTTATCTAAACCACTTTTTCTTTAACACAGTAATTTAAAGGTACATTCAATTTCTTTAGTAGATATTTAGTAGCTTTTCTATTCTTCTGTGCTTAGTTTTGGTTTTATTTTCAAGGATTAAGTCTCTTTCAATCATATTGTTAAATTTGTTGGTAAGAATTGTTTATCACACTCACTAGTTATCTTTTTGATGTCTGTAGGGTCAGTAAGATTTCCCTCTTTTTACCTCTTGCATTGGAAATTTTTGATCTGTCTTGCTAGGGGTTTGCCATTTTATTAATCTTTTCAAAGAAATACTTTTGACTTTGTTGATTTTCATTAACTTTTAAACATGCAATGGATCTATTATCTTATTATTCTTGGTTTCTTCCTTCTACTTTCCTTTGGTTTGATTTGATGTTCTTTTTCCAACTTGATATGGAAGCATACACCATTGATTTTTCAGTCTTTTTTGTTTTTTACAATATGTGCATTTAAGGCTATAAATTTTCCTCTTAAAATAGCTTCAGATTCATGCTGCAAATTTTGTTATACCATATCTTCATTATCAGTAAAAGTTTTTCTTTTCCATTTTTATTTTTTTGACACCAAAATTGTATTAAAATGTGTTAATTTCCAATGTGTTGCGGATTTTCTGATTTCCTCTTTGTTATTGAATTTCAGCTTAATTTCTTTGTATCAGAGAAGAAATTGAATGATTTTAATTTTTTGAAATTTATGTCTTTCTCTCTCTCTCTCTCTCTCTCTCTTTTTGTCTGTCCTGGCATATGATCAAATTTGGTAAATATTTCATATGTACTTTAAAGTATATGAATTCTATCAATGTTGGGTCTAGATGTCAATCAGGTCAAAGTTGATAATTGTGTAGTAGAGATTTTCTATATCCTTACTGATTTTTTTTTTTTTTGCATTTCTTCTACCAGCTTTTGATGAGGGAATGTTAAAATCACCCATTATGGTTGTAGATTTGCCTATTTCTCCTTTAAGTGGATTTGTCCACTTCTTTAAGTTCTGTCAATTTTTGGTTCATATATTTTATATCTGTTATTAGATGTGTACAGATTTAAAATGATATATTTTTGTTGAATCTTTTATAAAATGATCTTTTTCTCTAGTAATAGCTCTTGCTTCAAGTTATTCTTTCTTTAAGTATATCAGCCTTCTTTTGATTAGTGCTTATATGGTATGCTTTTCTTCTATTCTTTTTCTTTTAATATATCTATGTCCTCACATTTAAAATGTCTCTTGTAAGCAGTATATAGTTGTATTTTATCCTGATAATCTTAGTTTTTATTTGTATTATTTTATCCACTAGCTTTTAGCAATTGTTGACATAGTTGAATTCAAATCTACTATCCAACTATTTATTTGATGCACCTATTTGCATTCTTTTATTTTTCTTTATTGCCAAATCCTCACCAATATTTATTTTCTCTTGTCTTTTTTTATAATAGCTGTTCTAACAAGTGTGAAGTGATATCTCATTGTGGTTTTGATTTGCCTTTCCCTGATGATTAGTGATGGTGAGAACCATTTCACATACTGATTTGTCATTAGTATGTCTTTTTTAGAAAAATGTCTGTTCAAGTCCTTAGTCCATATTTTAATTGTTATCATCTTAAATTTGTTGAGACTTGCTTTGTGACTTAACATGACATGTATTCTGGAGAAAATTCACGTGCCCCTCAGAAGAGTATGTGTTCTGCAGTTGTTGGGTAGATGTTTTATATATGTCTGTTAGGTCATCTGGTCTATAGTGTTGTTCAAGGTATTTGTTTCCTTATTGATATTCTATTTGGATGTTTCATCCAGTACTGAAAGTGGAGAATTGAAGTCTCCTATTAATATTGTATTCTGTCTATCTCTCTCTTCAATTCTGTCAATGTTTGCTTTATGTATTTAGATGCTCTGATGTTGGGTGCACTTATAATTATTATATATTCCTGGTGGATTGACACTTTCATTATTATGTAATGACCTTTTCTGTGTCTTGTGATGGTTTTTGACTTAAAGTCTATTTTGTCTGATATAAGCATAGCCACCTCAGCTCTCTTTTGGTTACCATTTGCATGGAATACCTTTTCCTGTTCTTTCACTTTCAGCCTACATGAACTGGTAAACGTATAGAGTTTCTTGTAGGCAGTATATAGTTGGGTTATGTTTTCTGTATCTATTAAGCTAGTTTATATATTTTGACAGGATAAATTAATCCATTTACATTTACAGTAACTATTTATACAGAAGGGTTTACTATTGCCTTTTTCTTAGCTGTTTTCTGTTACTCTTTTAGTTCTTTTGTCTGCCTTTCCCTCTCTTGCTGACTTCCTTTGTGTTTTGTTGATTTTTTTGTATTGCTATGTTTTGATTCCTTTCTGATTTTTTTTTGCATTCTATAGGTATTTTTTGTTTGTGTGGTTACTTTTGAGTTTACATTAGATATCTTATCACTATAACAGTCTAATTTAAGTTGATAACTTAAGTTCAATTGCATATAAAAACTCTACAGTGTAACTTCTCCTTCCTTTTACATTATTGTTGTTACAGCTTACATCATTTTGTATTATGTATCTTTAAATGTCTTTAGTTATTGTTAATTTTTTTAAATTATAATTTTAGAGCATTTTCATATTCACTGCAAAATTGAAAGGACAGTACAGAGATTTTCTATATACTGCTTTACCCTACAGATGCATAGCCTCTTCCATTATCAAAATTCCCCACCAGAGTGGTACAATTCTTACATCCATGAAACTACATTGACACATCATAATCACCTCAAATCCATAGTTTACATTACAGTTCACTCTTGGTGTACAGTCTATGGGTTTGGACTAACATATAATCACATGTATCCATCAATATGGTATCACACAGAGGATTTTCACTGCTCTAAAAAATCCTCTGTGCTCTGATTATTCATGCCTCTTCTCACTGTTCCCCCTAACCCCTGGCAACCCCTGATCTTTTTACTGTCTCCATATTTTTTTTTTTCCTTTTCCAGACTGTCATATATTTGGAATCATACAGTATTAAGCCTATTCACATTGGCTTCTTTCACTTACTAGTACGCATTTAAGTTTTCTCCATGTCTTTTCGTGGCTTGATAGTTCACTTCTTTTAAGTACTGAATTATATTCCATTGTTTGGATGAACCATAGTTTATTTACCTATTCTTCTACTGAAGGACACTTTGCCTCCAAGTTTTGGCAATTATGAATAAATCTGCTATTAACATCTGTATGCAGGTTTTTAAGTTTTCAACTCCTTTGGGTAAATATCAAGAAGCACAATTGCTGGATTTTATGATGAGTATATCTAGTTTTGTAAGAAACTATCAGACTGCCTTGGAAGTGGCTATACCATTTTGTATTTCCACCATCAATGAATGAAAGTTCCTGTTGCTCCGCATCCTCACCAGCATTTGGTGGTGTCAGTGTTCCAAATTTTGGCCATTCTAATATGTGTGTAGTGGTATCTCATTATTGTTTTGTGATTTGCCTTTCCCCAATAACTTATGATGTGAAGCATCTTTTCATATGCTTATTTTCCATCTGTATATCTTTTTTGCTGAGGTGTCTCTTAAGATCTTTGGCCCATTTTTGAATTGGGTTGTTTGTTTTCTTATTGTTGAATTTAAGAATTCTTTGTATATTTTGGGTAAGTCTTTTACAAATATTTTCTCCCAGTCTGTGGCTTGTCTTTTTATTCTCTTGACATTGTCTTTTGAAGAACAGAAGTTTTTAATTTTAATGAAATTCAGCTTATCTATTGTTTATTTTATGGATTATGTTTTTAGTGTTGTATCTAAAAAGAAATCATGGGGCTGGCCCAGTGGTGCAGCGGTTTAGTTCACGCTTGGCAGCCTGGGGTTCGTGGGTTGGGATCCCGGCGCCCGCTGACACACTGCTTGTCAGCCATGCTGTGGCAGCGTCCCATATAAAGTAGGGGAAGATGGGCATGGATGTTAGCCCAGGGCCAGTCTTCCTCAGCAAAAAGAGGAAGATTAGCTACGGATGTTAGCTTGGGGCTAGTCTTCCTCACAAAAAAAATAAATAAATAAAAAGAAATCACCATAACAAGGTCATTTAGGTTTTTCCCTATGTTATCTTCTAGGAGTTTTACAGTTTTGTATTTTATATTTAGGTCTATGATCCATTTTGAGTTAATTTTGGGGAAGGGTGTAAATTTTTTGTTTAGATTTATCTTTTTGCATGTGGATGCCCACTTGTTCCAACATTTCTTGACAAGACTATCTTTGCTCCGTAGCACTATGTCTGGCCCTTTGTCAAAGATCAGTTGACTATATTTATGTGGGTCTATTTCTGGGCTTACTATTCTGTTCTATTGATCTACTTGTGTATTGTTTTGCCAATATCACACTCTCTTGAATACTGTAGCTTTATATACATGTAAGTCCTACATGTACATCTTGTATATATTTTGCTAGATTTATTCCTAAGTGTTTCCTTTTTTGAGTATTAATGTAAATGGTGTTATAGTTATTTTTAATACTTTTGACTTCTGCTTTTATATTTGAATTACAAGTGATTTACCCACTACCATTGCAATAATACAATATTCCACATTTGTTTATATATTTACCTTTATCAATGAGTTTTATATTTTTTTATGTTGTCATGTCCCTGTTTAGCTTCACGTGGCTGTTTTGTTTCCACTTTAAGAACTCCCTTTAACATTTTTTGTTAAGGCAGGTTTTGTGGTGACAAACTCCCTCAGCTTTTTTTTTTTTTTTTTTGCTGAGAAAGTCTCTATTTCTCCACCATTTTTGAAGGACATTTTTGCTGGGTATAGTATTCTTTATTGGACTTTTTTATTTGTTTCAGCACTTTGAATATCTCCCCACCCTCTTTTGGCCTGCAAGGTTTCTACTGAAAAATCAGCTTATAATTTTATCGAGTTCTCTTGTTTGTCAACAGTTGCTTTTCTCTTGCTACTTTCAAAATTTCCATTTGTCTTTGATGTTTGATAATTTGATTGTAATATGTCTTCATTTTATTTGGTTATTTTTGTGCTTCCTGTACTTGGATTTCTGTTTCCTTCTCCAGATGGGGAAGTTTTCAGTCATTATTTCTTTGAATACGTTTTCTGGTCCTTTCTCTCTCTCTTCTCCTTATGAGATTGCATAATACATATGTTGGACTGCTTTTTTAGTGTGCTATGTCCTTTAAGCTTTTTAGATTGTTTTTTCTTCATTCACCTTGTATATATTTTTTCTTTATGTTCCTCTGACTGAATTATTTCAAATGACCCATTTTTTAGTTCACTGATCCTTTCTTCTGCTTAATCTAGTCTAATATTGAAGCCACTAGTGAATTATTCAGTTCAGTTATTATGTTCATCAGCTCTCTAATTTTTGTTTGATATTGTAAAGTATTTTCTATCTCTGCATTGAAATTCTCATTTTGTTCAAGCATTGTTCTTTTGACCTTGGTAAGTAACTTTGTGAAAGCTATTTCAAATTCACTATCAGGTAAATTCTATAACTCCGTTTCATTATGGTCAATCTCTGTAGATTTATCTTGTTCCTTTATCTTGGTACATCTTTGCCTGATTATTAATTTTCCTTGACTCTCTGCATTTGTGTCTGTGCATTAGACTAATCAGACACCTCTCCTGGTCTTTATGGACTGGCTTTATATAGGAGTTGACCCCCACCAAGCAGCCCAGCCAGACATTCTGGAGGCCTTTACCAACTCTTTCCCTCTCCAGGGAGAAGTAGGCAGTTGATGTTTTCATCAGCTTACTCTGTGGTGAGCCAAAAGGAGTTGCTATGGCTCCACATAAGCTACTATCTCCATTCTTCCCCAGGCTGCAAGGCTGTGGTGGGCCCCTCTTAGCTCCAAGACTGCCAGGACCAAGGTCAGTTCTCTTAGAGCTCCCTTGGAAAAGTTTGGATGCTGGGCACACAGCTTTATTCTTCTCTTCCCCAGGGGGAAGCTGAAAGCTTGGCTTTTTTCCCCCCACTAATTCTGTGTTGAGCAAGAGGGGGAGCCACGGTGTCTATGACCCCAAGGTGCCCTCTGCATTTTCCCCCAGGCTGCCAGGCTGTGGTGGACCCATCCAGGCTCCAAGAAAGGCAGGACTAATGTCAGTCCTCTGGGGAGTACCCTTGGAAAAGTTGGGATGCTGTACATGTGAATGAACCTTTTCCCTCCCCTGGTTAAAGCTGGGAGCTAAGCAGTCTCTTTTCATGTCACTGCACCAGAGGAGGGACTCCGATGAGAGGGTGTTCCAAATCTCCTTACTAGCTTTGAAAAGTCTGGTTTTGCAGTCACTCACAGTACAGAACACTTTTACTTAGTTTTTTAATTTCTCCCAAAAGGAAATTTTTTCATGAATTGTTGCTTAATTGGTATGTTTATGGAGGGAAGATTAGTTCAGGTCTTCCTACTCTGCCATCTTGCTGTTGTTACTCCTAATGTAGTTTTCCTTTCTTGTCTTTATATGGTTTTAGTATTAGGGTAATGCTGGCATCATAGAATAAGTTAGCAAGTGTTACTTCTGCTTCTATTTTCTGGAAGAAATTATAGAGAATTGGTATCATTTCTTCCTTAAATGTTTGGTAGAATTCACCGATGAAACTTTCTGTGCCTGATGACTTCTATTTTGGAAGGTTATTTTTTATTGATTCAATTTCTGTAACAGATTTTGGCCTATTCAGATGATCTATGTCACCTTTTGTGAGTTTTGGTAGGTTGTGTCTTTTAACGAATTTGTCTGTTTCATATATTATCAAACTTGCGAATATAGAATTGTTTGTAATATTCCTTTATGATTTTTTAATGTCCATGCGATCAGTAGTTATAAACTCTCTTTTAAGTTTGGGTCTTTTCTCTTTTTTCTTAGTTAGCCTGTTTAAAAGTTTATCAATTTTATGGATCTTTTCAAAGAAGCAACTTTTGGTTTTATTCATTTTAACTATTGTCTTGCTGATTTCACTTTTTATTGTTTCCTGCTTTAATTTTTACTTATTTTCTTCTGCTTTAAGTTTATATTGCTCTTTTTTTCATTATTTTCCTAAATTGGAGGCTTCCATGATTTTAGATCTTTTGTGTTTTCCAATGTATGAATTCAATGCTATAAATTTCCTGCTAAGCACTGTTTTTTGCTGCATCCTATAAATTTTGATGTCATATTTTTACTTTTATTTAGTTTAAAATTCAAAAAAATATCTCTTGGGATTTCTTTTTATTCTTCATATCATAGTATCTTATTTAGAAGTGTGTTGTTTAATCTTCCAATACTTTTGTATTTTCCAGCCATTTTTCTGTTAGTTTATTTATAGTTCAATTTTATTGTGCTCTGATTGCATAATTTCTTTGTATAATTTCTATTTTCTAAAATTCATTGTGGTGTGTTCTATAGCCCAGAATGTGAACTATCTTGGTGAACATTCCATGTGAACTTAAGAAGAACCTATACTCTGTTGTTATTCTTAGATGAATTGTTATATAAGATTTTGATCTATAAGGTACAATTACATCAAGTTGGTTGGTGGTGCTGCTTAATGCACCTATGTTCTTATTAATTTTCTACCTGCTGGACCTGTCAATTATTTTTTAGAGATATGTTGAAGTCTTCAACTACAACAGTGCATTTCTCTATTTCTCCTTGTAGTTCTATTAGTTTTTGTTCATGTTTTTTGATGCTCTGTTAGGCATATATACATTAAGTACTGTTATGACTTCTTGATGAATTGACCACCTTGTCTTTATGTAATGCTTCTCTTTATCTCTGATAATTTTTCTTGTTCTGAAGTCTGCTCAGTCTAAAATTAGTATAGCTTTTCCAGCTTTCTTTTAACTAGTGTTAGCACATGTCTTTCTCCATCTCCTTACATTTAATCTATCAGTGTCTTTATTTTTTAAAGTGAATTTCTTGTTAAACAATATATTGTTAGGTTTTTTTTTTATCCACTGTTACTCTGTTTTTATTTGGTGTATTGAGACCATTCACATTCAAGTGATACAATTTGATTAATATCTATCATATTTGAAACTGTTTTCTATTTGTTGCCCTTATTCTTTGTTTCTTTTTTCTGCATTCTCTGCTTTTAATTAAGCATTTTATATTATTTCATTTTATCTCATTTAATAAAACATTAATTGTAATTCTTTTAAAAAATTTTTGGTGATTGCCTTACAGTCTGCAGTATACATTTTAAAATGTTGCTTCTCAGTAGTGCATGCAACCTATGATAGAGTATTCCCAATTCTTCTCTCCCTCCCCTTATAACATTGTTGTCAGTCATTCCACTTCTCCATAATATATGTTCACACAATATATTGTTCTTATTATTTTAAACAAATAGTTATATACTCAAGATCAATTAAGAATCAGGGAAATAGAGTGTTTAACTTTACTTCATGTATTCCTTCTCTAATGCTCTTCCTTTTTTATATAGATATGATTTTCTATCTTATATCATTTTCTTTTTCCCTAAAAATTTTCTTTTAACATATCTTATAAGGCAAGTCTACTGGTAACACATTTCCTCAGTTTTTATTTGTCTAAGATAATTTTTATTTCTCTTTCATTTTTGAAGGATAATTTTGTTAAACAGAATTCTAGGTGGCCTTTCCTTTCAACATCAAAGTATTCCACAACACTCTCTTCTTTCTTGTATAGATTTTGACAAGAAGTCTGCTGTATTTCTTGTCTTTCTTCTATAGGTAAGGTGTATTATTCCCTGGCTTCTTTCAAGATTTTTTGCTTGTCCCTGGATTTTTGCAGTTGAATATAATATACTTGGGTGTGGGGTTTTTTTTGATACTGGTGTAATCTGAGCTTCCTGGATCTGTGGTTTGGTGTCTGTAATTAATTTTGGAAAATTTTTAGACATTATTACTTCAAATATTTCTTCTGTTTCTTTCTGGTAATTTCTCCCTCTGCCAGTTTGACATATGTTACACCTTTTGTAATTATCCCATAGTTCTGGGATATTCTGGGTTTTTTTCATTTTTTGTATTCTTAGTTTGGGAAGTTTCTACTGACATATTTTCAAGCTCAATGATTCTTTCCTAGGCCATACCCAGTGTACTGATAGACCCGTGAAAGGCAAATTTCTGTTATAGTTTTTTTTTTTTGTGGGGAAGACCAGCCCTGAGCTAACATCTGTTGCCAATCCTCCCCTTTTTGCTGAGGAAGACTGGCCCTGGGCTAACATCCGTGCCCATCTTCCTCCACTTCATATGGGACGCCACCACGGCATGGCTGACAGGCAGTGCATCGGCGGGCGCCCGGGATCTGAACTCGCAAACCCCGAGCTGCCAAGCGCGGACTAAACCGATGCACCACCGGGCGGCCCCTCTGTTATAGTGTTTTTTATTTCTAGCATTTTGTTGTGGCTTTTCTTAGAGTTTCAATCTCTGTGCTTATACTACCCATGTATTTTTTCCACTTTTACTGAGATATAATTGACAAATGAAAATTGTGTATATTTAGGGTGTGAAATGTGATTATTTGAAATACATATACATTGGGAAATGACTACCACAATCAAGTCAACACATTCATCACCTCACTTAGTTACCATTTTTAAGAGAACACTTAAGATATACTCTCAGAAAATTTCAAGTATATGATCAGTATTGTTAATTATAGTCATCATGCTGGACTTTAGATCCCTAGACCTTTTCCATCTTATAGCAAAAAATTTGTGTCCATTGACTTACATCTCCTAATTTCCCCCACCTTCCAGCTCCTGGCAACCACTGCTCTATTCTCTCATTCTATGAGTTCAAAATTTTTAGATTCCATATATGAGTGAGAACATACAGTATTTGTCTGTCAGTGTCTGGCTTATTTAACTTAGCATAAATTTCTCCGGGTTCATTCATGTTGTCACAAATAATGAAATTTCTTTTTTATAGCTGAATAAGATTCCATTGTGTGTATACACCACATTTTCTTTATCCATTCATCCATCCTCACACACTCAGGTTGTTTCTATAACTTGGCTATTGTGAGTAATGCTGTGATAAACACGGTCATGAAGATATTTCTTCAAATACTGATTTCTTTTCCTTTGGATATATATCCAGATATGGGATTACTGGATCATATGGAAATCCCATTTTTAACTTTTTGAGAAACCTCTATACTGTTTTCCATAATGGCTGTACCAATTTACATTCCCACCAACAATATATAAATTTTCCCTTTCTCTACGTCCTCTCCAAAACTTGTTATCTGTTGTCTTTTTTATAATAGTTGTCCTAAGATGTGTGAGGTGATATCTCATTGTGGTTTGGATTTGCATTTCCTTAATGATTAATGAAGTTGAATACCTTTTCATATACCAGATGGGCATTTTTATGTCTTCTTTGGAAAATATCTATTCAGTTCCTTTGCCATTTTTTTATCAGATTATTTACTTTTTTGCTATTGAATTGTATGAGTTCCTTATACATTTTGGATATTAACCCCTTATCAGAGAGATAATTTATACATATTTTCTCCTATTCCATAATAGCTTTTCTATTTTGTTGATGGTTTCCTTTGCTGTGCAGACGATTTTTTGTTTGGTATAGTCCCACTTATTTATTTTTACTTTTGTTCCCTGTTTTTAGGTGTTATATCTAAAAAGTCATTGCCAAGACCAATGTCAAGGAGCTTTTCTTCTAATTTTTTTTCTAGGAGTTTTACATTTCAGATCTTAGTCTACATCTTTAAACCATTTCCAATTAATGTTTTTTTATGTAAGATATGTGTCTAATTTCATCTTTTGCATTTGGTTATCTGGTTTTCCCAACACCATTTATTGAAGAGACTATCATTTCTCTATTGTGTATTCTTGGTGCCCTTGTGAAAGATTAGGTGATTGTATATGCATGGGCTTATTTCTTGGCTCTCTATTCTGTACCACTGGTGTATGTGTCTATTTTTATGCCAATACCCTACAGTTTTGATTACTATAGCTTTGTAATATAGTTTGAAATCAGGAAGTATGATGCTTCCAGCTTTCTTCTTTCTCAAGATTGCTTTGGCTATTTGAGATCTTTTGTGCTTCCATAGAATTTAAGTATTTTCTTCTATTTCTGTAAAAAATGTCATTGGAATTTTGATAGAGATTGCATAGAATCTGTAGATTGCTTTGGGTAGTATGGATATTTTAATAATGTTAATTCTTCCAATCCATGAACATGCAATGTCTTTCCATTTATTGGTGTCTCCTTCAATTTATTTCATCAATTTCTACAGTTTTCTGTGTATAGATTTTTCACCTCTTCAGTTAAATTTATTCCTAAATATTTTTATTCTTTTGGATACTATTGTAAATGGTACTGTTTTCTCAATTATTTTTGAATAATATTTTTTAGTGTATAGAATCACAACTGACTTTTCTATGATGTTTTTGCATCCTGCAATTTTACTGATTTTGTTTATTAGTTCCAACATTTTTTGGCAGGGCCTTTAGGTTTTTCTATTTATAAAATCAAGTCAATCTCCAACAGAGACAATGTTGCTTCATTTCAACATGGGATGCCCTCTATTTTTTTGTCTTGCCTGGTTGCTCTAGCTAGGATCTCCAGTACTATTTTGAATAGTAGTGATGAAAGTGGGCACCTGTGTCTTGTTCCTGGTCTTAGAGGAAAAGCTTCCAGCTTTTCACCATTGCATATGGTGTTAGCTGTGGGCTTGATACATATGGCCTTTATTATTTTGAGGTACATTACTCCTATACTTAATTTGTTGAGAATTTTTATCATGAAAGGATCTTAAATTTTGTCAAATGCTATTTCTGCATTTACTGAAATGATCATATAATTTTTATCCTTCATTCTGTTAATATGATTTACTTATCTTGAATCATCCTTCCATCCCAGGGATAAATCCCTCTTGTACACAGTGTTTGATTTTTTAAAATGTGTTCTTGAATTTGATTTACTAGGCTTTTTTTTTTGAGAGGTTTTTTGCCCGTGTTTGACAGGGATATTAGCCTGTAATTTTCTTTCCATGTAGTGTCCTTATTTGGTTTGGTATGAGGGTATTGCTGGCCTTATGAAATGAGTTTCAAAATGTTCCTGCCTCTTCATGTTTTGGAAGAGTTTGAGAAGGATTGGCATTAATTCTTCTTTAAATGTTTTCTAGAATTCACCCACGAAGCCATCTGATCCTGGGCTCTTCTTTGTTGGGAGATTTGCTTATGATTAAATCTCCTTACTAGTAATTGGTGTGTTCACATTTTCTCTTTCTTTGTGATTCAGTCTCGTTAGGTTGTATGTTTCTAGGAACGTATCCATTTCTTCTAGGTTATTCAATTTGTTAGCATATAATTGTTCATAGTAGTCTCTTATGATCCTTTGTATTTCTATGGTGTCAGTTTTAATGTATCCTCTTTCATTTATAATTTTATTTTTTTGTAAGTTTTCTCTTTTTTTCTTGGTATTCTAGCAAAAGTTTTGCCAACTTTGTTTATCCTTTCAAAAAAACCAACTTTTAGGGGTTTTTTCTAGTCTCTATTTCATTTATTTCTGCTGCATAGTTTAATATTTCTTTCCCTCTGCTAACTTTGGGTTTAGTTTGCTCTTTCTCTAGTTCCTTGAGGTGTGAAGTTAGATTATTTATTTGAGATCTTTCTTTTTTTCTTATTGTAGGCATTTATTGCTATAAATTTCCCCTTAGAACTGCTTTTGATGCATTCCGTAAGTTTTGATATGTTGTGTTTCCATTTTCGTTTGTTTCAAGATATGTTTTGATTTACCTTTTGATTTCATATTTGACTCTTTGGTTGTTCAGAAGTGTATTGTTTAATTTCCATGGCTTTGTGAATTTACTATTTTTCCTTCCATTATTGATTTCTAAATTTACACCATTGTGGTCAGATAAGATACTTGGTATGATTTGGGTCTTCTTAAATTTGTTATAACTTGTTTTGTGGCCAAACATATGATCTATTCTGAGAATTTTTGTATGTGCTTGAGAAGAATATTTATTTTGCTGGTGTTGGACAGAATGATCTGTGTATGTCTGTTATGTTCATTTGGTCTGTAGTTTTATTCAAGTCCGCTATTTTCCTGTTGATTTTCTGTCTAGATGATCTATCCATTGTTGAAAGTGGGGTATTGAAAATCCCTACTATTACTGTATTGTCATCTATTTCTCCCTTTTGTTCTGTGAATATTTGCTCTATTTATTTAGGTGTTCCAATGTTTGGTCCATATATATTTATAATTGTCACATCTTTTTGATGAATTGACCCCTTTATCATTACATAATGACTTTCTTTTCTCTTGTGACTGTTTTGGACTTAAAGTTTATTTTGTCTGATGTAAGTATAGTCACTTCTGATCTCTTTTGGTTTCTATATGCATGGAATATATTTTTCCATCCCTTCATTCTGAACCAATGTGTCCTTAAATTTAAAGAGAGTCTTTTGAAGACAGCATATTGTTGGATCTTGTTTTTTCTTTCTTTCTTTTTTTTTTTACTGAGGAAGATTCACCCTGAGCTAACATCTGTTGCCAATCTTACTCTATTTTGTATGTGGGCTGCTCCCTCAGCATGGCCACTGACAAGTGGTGTAGATCTGCACTTGGGAACCAAACCCGGGCTGCTGAAGTGGAGCGTGCCGAACTTACTCACTAGGTCTCCAGGGCTGGACCTTGGATCTTGATTTTTTATCCACTCAGCTACTATGTGTCTTTTGGTTGGAAAATTTAATTCATTTTCATTTAAAGCAATTTTTGATAGGTAAAGACTTACTCCTTCCATTTAAAAATTTGTTTTCTTTCTGTTTTGTAGATTTTGTTCCTTTCTTCCTCTCTTGTTGTCCTCCTTTGTGATTAAAAAAATTTTTTTTGATTTTGTATGCTTTGGCTTCTTTATCTTTTGTGTACCTACTATAGGTTTTTCCTTGGTGCTTACCATGAGGCTTACATAAAACATCTTTCAGTTATAGTCCTCTATTTTAAGCTGATAACAACTTAACTTCAGTCATATACAAAAAATTGTATACTTTTACTTCTCCTCCCCTGCATTTGCGCTATTGTTGTCACATTTCACATCATTTTATATTGTGCCTCCATTAACAAACTACTGTAGCTGTAGTTGTTTTTAATATTTTTGTCTTTTAATTTTTATGCTACAGTTAAAAGTGATTTCTATACTACCATTACAGTATTACAGCATTCTGAATTTGATTATATATTTACTTTTACCAGTGAGTTTTTTACTTTTATATGTTTTTATGTTATTACTTAACATCTTTTTATTTCAACTTGAAAAACTCCCTTTAGCATTTCTTGTAAGGCAGGTCTAGTGGTGAACTACATCTACTGTTGTTTACCTGGGAATGTCTTTATCTCTCCTTCATTTCTGAAGGACAGCTTTGCCTGGTATATATCCATCTATGCTTCCATGTTGTTATTTTCCCTCTAGAGCTTTTAGCATATTAACCATTGTTTTAAAAATTCCAACCTGATAATTCCAATATCTCTGCCATATCTGAGTCTGGTTCTATTGTTTGCTTTTTTTTTAAGACTGTGTTTTTTCTTGCCTTGTAGTATGTTATGCATTTTGGGGGGAAATTCAGAAATGATGTATTGGGTAATAGGAAATTACCTTTGTTACTGAGCCTTTTAGTATGAGCATTTATTTTTATCTCACCAGGAGTTAGGCTGTTTATTGCTTCCTTAAGTGTAGGTGTCTGAAGTTTCATTTTCCTCTCCTGTCCTTGTTTTCATCTCTCTTGCTGTCTTTGGGTTCCCTAGAAACTCATTCATAAACAGAGTCTGAGGCTTGTTGTTCTTTCAGTTATAATTCTGTAATCATACAGGAGCCCTATTGATGTGGTGGTAAAGTGTAGGGGAAGGGGAAGCATTCTATAATTCTATATTTGGTCTCATTCTTTGGTGGGGCTGTGCCCCTGAGGTGTGACTTTCACAAGTGCTTCTTGTCTTCTTTTCCCCCCTTTAGGTGAGGCAGGAAGGCTAGAGGGGATTGGAGTTGGTATTTCCCTTCTCTCATATTGGTAAAGCTCTGGTAAAGTATTCTTTTTGGTCTTGTGGAGAAGAGAATGCTCTGGACATATTTAAAAATGGTTACTTTTTCTCTGGGCATGTTTCATAATGCTTATTTTTCTCTGATTTTCACAGTGAGAGCCTGGAAGGATGCTTGGTGGCAAAGCTCATGAAAGCTCCAACCAAGATTGAGCTTCCAGGAGTTTTTATCTCTCAAACTAGTGGGTGCTCAGTCTCCACCAGTTCCCCAATGGCAGGTTATGTTTTCCTGCCAGTTTCTGGCTCCAGCATCTCCTGCTCCCAGCACTGCCATTTTCTGCATTTGCATATCTCCCCAGTTTTCTGGGCAGCAGTTTGCCCTGTGACATCAATTTTCTGATGTACCCAATAAGAATTGTTGATTTTAAGTTTGTCAAGATTTCTCTTGTGAAGACAGAGGGCAACTTCTAAGCCTTTTACATGTTGGAGTGGAAACCAGATACCTGCTACTGATTTTCATATTTTAGTTTCATAGTCATTTGTTTTCCTTCATTTTCTTCTTTTTTCTAAAAGTTTTTAGTTGGTTCTTTTGTGTATTAGAGATACATACAATATTATATGCAAATAATTTTCATTTTGTTTAGCACAACAACCTGAACATAATTTTCCCACTAGCACACATGTACAAAAGCTAATGTTTATTTTTTAAACATCTGCTTCCTCTAGGAGTTATTTAGTTTTTCCAAAATGAGTTATATTTATCTACTTAATTATTTAGTTCTCAGTTTTCAATATTTATTTTGCACAGATATTGACTTTTAACTTCAATGGATGTTTTTCTGGACATTAATTTTAGACTCTTTCTGGTAAAGTTTGCATTCATATATTTCCCATGTAAGTGTTCTATGGAATTGGATAAGCCATAAGATTAAAATAAAAGAGTAAGTCAATTAACAAGTAAGTGGGCAATTAACAAGTACTTCTCAGGCACCACTGCAAAACTTTCTAGTTGAATCTTCTGGAAAACTTTAACTTGGTATAGAGAAGCTTATTGGTCTTGAATGTGATGGAAATAATTTTTTTTCTTTCAACATATATAGAATTTGAAGACAAAACAAGTTTCTATGAAAATATCCAAGACACTAGTGATCAATTAATTACATAAATTTGATGAAAAAGAATATAAATTCAGAAGAATATAGCTTATGTTCTAACAAGTTAAAAAGATTTTATTTTTTGACATTATTATTTTATTTCATAAATGGTTTATTTTTTGTCTGTGAAAGAATAACAACAATTTTCTTGAAGAGTCATTATGCATAGAGTTTAAAACCCTCATCCATATTTTCATCTTAGCCCCCTAAGAATTAGAACCTAGTGCTCAGAGTCCTAATTTCATTACTGACTAACTGTGTGACCTTGGAAAGTTCAGTGTTCTCATTTGTAAAATGAGGATAATATCACTAACCAACACTTAGATTTTTATGAAAACTATATAGATGAATATATGTGAAGTATATAAAACCACTTCTGGTACATATTAACCATTGTATGTTTGATAGATCAATCAATAAGAGAATACTGTTGGACCATATATTTAGAGGACAATTGAAGTCATAATGTTCATTTATTTCTATGTCTTCCTAGCTCCAAGTTCTGAAAATTCTTTTTTACTTATAGCTCCATCCATTCTTACAAAAACACCAACTTGAAAGAAGTGTTGGTAAGGAGAAAACTGTGAATGAGAGAATTTCAACAACCAAGATTGATATCTTTAATTACCAGTCTTTACTGAATGATGTTCAAGAGAAAGTTGGAGAGTTCATCTTTGAATCTCATGAATGTTCAGCACTTTTCCTTAAATGATAATCAGATAATGTGGGGTGAATACTACAATAGGTAAGCATCCTCTTGAGTAGGTACCATAGTGATATTCCTCTGAAAGAAGTATGCTTAGCTAGTAGAACTTAGATCAAGCGTCTTCTGAATTCCATTAGGCGGACACTCACCTTATTTTGTCCTTTGTTGTAATGCCAAATATTTGAACTTTCTGGGTTCCAACTCATTGTGAAAACTATTTATTTATTTTGAAATAATTGAACACATTGCCGGTCCTTATAATGATCAAATAGATTTATTGCTTATATGGTAAGAAAAATCAACTCAAGTGATTTTTTAGAGTAGATAGATCATACAAAGATCACAGCATTGATGATAAAAAATGACTGATAAGAGAAATGAAATGTTTTAAGATAAAGACAGTCCCATCAATTGGACACAATAATTCATTTTATCACTTGAATTTAACAAATAAATGCACATTTATTTTAATTCCTGCTAAGACTTCTGTTAGCCTTGAAAATTTGGGTGATATTATTATGTAAAGAGGTGAGGAAGAGTAAAGATGAACATAATGGTCATTGAGAGAACATTGGCAATTGAACTTTTCCAAAAGATCAGCAGTTCTTGATTAAGCTGTTATGTTACACAGAAGTTCTGCTAAAATTTTCCACCTATATGGTATTACTGAATTTAGCTTATTGACTAGATTTTCCTTTTCCTGTGTCTCTTACACAGACTCCGTCTGCTGTTTGCAGTCAAAGGTGTCCGCTTGGATTCAGAAAAACAGCTCAAGAAGGAAAGCCATTTTGTTGTTTTGACTGTATTCCCTGCCCAGATGGGGAGGTTGAAAATAAAACAGGTAGGCATTTCTTAAACTTTTTTTGAATGTGGGACTGGTACACAATGAGAAATGGCCCAATAATTCCCAAGGTTATGTTTATATAGCTAACTTCCAACACCTTTTTTTTAACTTCTTGATTTCTGCTCTGTCTTCAGGATATCTGCATTGAATTCAATTTCTATTCTTTCCACCTCCTACTTTTCCTTGACTTTTCTACTGTTCCTGTAGTATAATAATAGCTAACATTCACTGAGCACTCTCTATGTACCAAAAAATGTAAAGTGCCCCGTACATGCATTATCTTATTTAATGCTCACAAAGTCCCTTTGAGAAAGGTAACCATAATCAACATTTTACTTATGAGGAAATTGGACTTTGGAGAGATTATATAAGTTGTCAAGGTCATGCAAATAAGAGAGAGCTGAGACAAAATTCAAATCTGTGTCAAATCAGAGTTCCTATAAAAACCAATATAGTATGGTGACAACAATGTCAGATACATCACTCCTCTTCTAGTACCTTATAGTCACAGTACTTGAGATACTTTTTTGGTTCATAGTAGAAGCTCCATAAATAGTTGTTTAATGAATGAATATTTGTTAGATGATTACATATTTTTTCATTATACAGTTATGATGATTCTTACAGCATCCTTTCCTCAGCACATTACACATTCATTACACTGTGAATGTCCTCCTCTATTTATTCCTTTGTTTAAGTGGAACACATCCTCCAAGAGCTTCCTGAAAAACATTGTATAAAAAGTTTAGACACCTGGCATATCTGAAAATGTCTTTGTCCCATGCTTACATGTGAAGACATTTTGCTTTTTTTAAAGGTGTAGAACATGATATTTTGATATACATATACATAGTGAAATGGTTACTGGAATCAAGCTCATTAAAAACCATTTTGCTTCTAGCCCTAATCATAGCCCTAACCTTTACCTTCATGGTCCCTCAGAATTTGGTAGGCATTACTACAATATATTCCAGAGTTGCTCTTGAGAAGTCTGAAGACATTATTATTTTTTATCTTTAATAAAAGACTTTTTTCCCCTTTGGAAGCATTAAAATCCTTTAGTTTATCTCTTAGGATCAAAACAATGTGCCTTGGATAGATATTCTCTTTCCACTCATTTTGCTCAGTAGTCAGTGAAATTATTCAGTCTGAAAATTCCTGTCAT
Organism: Tapirus indicus; assembly: GCA_031878705.1. Lineage (NCBI taxonomy): Eukaryota > Metazoa > Chordata > Mammalia > Perissodactyla > Tapiridae > Tapirus > Tapirus indicus. The sequence goes on along the minus strand of CM062918.1, from coordinate 104,255,621 downwards.
CCGTTCTGAGAAATTTTTTTCTATCATTGTATTGTTTTTTAAATAATTTCCTCCTCTCCATTATTTCTATTCTCAGATTCTAAACTCTTTTTATGTGTGTGAATCTCCATGCCTAAGGCTTTGATTTCTTAATTTTTACGTCATATATTATAATCTCTTTGTCTTTATTCTATTCTCTTCAAATTTACCTTTCAACCCTTCTATTATTTTTTTATTTCTACTATTATTGTTTACTTCTAAAGCTTTTTCTTATTCTCTGAATTTTCTTTCTATGTTCTGTTGTTGTTGTTGTTTTCAGAGTTGCAATACATTTCTTTGATCACCCTGAGAATAACTATATTTTTTATAGGGTTTATTCAGCTTTCTTTAACTTTTCTTCAGTTTCCTTGTTTATTGTTTTTCCTGTTTTTTATGCTATTTTTTCAAATTCATTCATTTATTCAACATATAAAAAACCTATTATGTATGGAGTATTGTTCCAGATGTCAAAGAAAAATTACACTGGACAAATTAAACAGGCAAAGAAAACTTAATTCAAGACTATTGCAGTAGAGGTCAAGACTATGGCACTAGGGGAGAGAGACTGAAATCAACTCTGCTAAAACAAAACGTAGGAAAGTTTTTAAGTGCTTGAATGAGCTAGTGGAAAAGTGTAGAGGACTTTAGGAGGAAGACTGGTCATTTGTGTTCACTAATTGACACTTATTGAAGTTAGGCTTCTACCTTCACTAGAGATTAGAGAAAGGGGAACTCTCTCTTTGATGATTACATTTCAAAGGGTTGGCTCCGGGCCCTTGAGAAAGACATTTCTGGGTTGTAAATCTGGGAAGAGTCTGGTAGAAGATTTACATTTCAAAGGGGCAGAGAAAAAGTTTACAGTTGGTAGTTTTCTAAGGTAAATTCTCTAAGAAAAGGGAAGTCAGGAGCCTACAGTCAGGGAAAAATCTGTCTAAAGTTTAATCAAGCTGAGGGAAACATTGTTAAGGTGGTATTGGTCACAGGCAACAGGGATAAAGTAATGAACAAAATTATATTTCAGAGGAGGAAACATGCAATAGACAAAAACACAGAAAGCTATGACTAATAATTACCTTTTATTGGACAATTACTACGTATCAGGCCCCATTCAAAGCATTTACAGTTAATAAGTCTTTCTATACACATACATACATATATAGGAAGGGGGCCATGTGCGACGGAACACAACATGAAGAGTAGAGTATTAGGTGATGAGGTAGAGGTGGAAGCAGTCTGGATAAGGCAGGGCACAGTAGGAATGACTGTTTGGCACTTCTCACTTATTGAAGAATAACACATGGTAACTTCTGTTTCTGGCAGAATGATAGTCTAGTTATTGTAAAAGGGCCCTGCCTCTAGCACCAAACTAGATGCATATAACACTTACTTTTAAATGTATTATTGTACTTGAAGGAAATAAGGGAAATATTCAGGAGCCTCACAACACAACAGGAAAAGCCAGCAAGCTCAACCTAGAGCTATGAGTGGTGAGTGCAGTTACCTTAAAAATAAATAATGAATATCAGAGGAATGAATCTTGAACCCTGCATGACTTTACCCTTGTACTGCTGCAGGAAAACCTGGAAGTGGCTAAATTGGCTCAGGTTGGTGGCATGCCCTGGCTACCTCCAGAAACAAATGCCAATTCTCTCTGGAAGAAAGTGTCCTCAAATTAGACCCTCAGGATTCTCAAGGATTAATGTGAAATATTCAAATACAAAATATAAAATACTGTGTATAAAAATTTAATAATGAGCAAGGAATAACAGACTATCAATAAAGACCAGGTAGATTTGAAAAAATTCAAAAAATGTTTTAGGAATGAAGACTAAGCTTTTTAGGTTGAAAAGTCAGTCGATGGGTTAGTAGCAGATTGGAAAGAGTTGAAACGACATTAGATGCATTGGATATTCCTATGAAGAAATTACCCAGAATGCAGCCCATGTAGGCAAGGAGATGAAAGCGAGCTTAATACATAAGCAGGATAGAATGAGAAGATCTGGAATCCCAAAAGGAGAGAATACTGAGGATGAAGAATAGACAATATTTGAAGAGATAATATCAGAATATTTTAAAGAATTGACGAAATACTTAAATCTATCTCTCTTTCTATCTCTGTCTATGAATCAGAACATTCTAAATAGGAAAAAGATGCATATATTTTTTATAATTAAATTGTAATTAGATTATAATTGAATGCAGAATCCCAAAAAGAAAAAGAAAAATGTCTTCAAAGCAGCCAGAGAGAAAAAACTGACTGCATGTGGAAGAACAATGATTAGGCTGACAATAAAATTCTAAACAGAATGAAAGCCAAAATTAGTGCAATAATATTTTCAATATGCTGAGAGAACATAAATGTGCATGTAGGTAGGATAGGAGGTTATTTTGTAGTTGCCTTCCCCTGGATTCCTAACCCCTGGTGTGGAGCCAGGTCTTAGAAAGATGTATGTGGGGTTTCTGTCCCACGGTGATATTGAGGATATTTCATATGCAAACACAGAGCCAGCAGTGAACCTGACTCAGTCATGATCTTGGCATTGTGTCTTTTACCTCTCAACCCCTGTCAATAGCAAACTTTGGCTTTAGGTACATCTTTCCTTCCATTTTTCATAAGAAGTTCTCTTAGGCTTAGTTATCTTGCATTGGTCACTTGGAATGGTCACTAGGCAATGCCTTGCACTGCTTAAACTATCCAGTAGGTCTATGGCTTTCCCCCACTCAAGGCTTTGTTTTTCCTTTTGTTTCTGGTCCATTGATAATTAGCATATGAGCCTGGATGTACCTTTTCACTTCCTCTTGTAATATTTTATTTATTTTTGATGGTAATTTTTTCTAGCTATTGCTCTAGTTTTGGAGTAAAGATGGCATAATATTGACTGAGAGTTTCAGTGTAAAATGTTCCTTACTTTTATTTCCAAACTTTTTGTGTCATTATATCTTAGGTGTGTTTTTAAAAATGCAAATGAATTTACTGACACATTTGAACCTATTTCAGTAATCTTTGTATTTTTCCACCATGACCTGCTGCCAACAACAGAAACTTATTTTCTCATGATTATGGAGGCTAGAGGTCCAAAATCAAGGCATCAGCAGAGCCACACTTCCTCTGAAACACGTGGGGGAGACTCTTTCCTTGCTCATTCCTGGCTTCTGCTGGTGGCCATCCATCCTCGGTCTTCCTTGGCATGCAGCTGCATCACTCCATTCTCTGTTTCTGTTGTTGCATAGCATTCTGCCTGTGTGACTGTCTTTACATGGAATTTTCCTCCTTTTATAAGGAGAGCAGATATATTGAATTAAGACTTATACTAATGACCTCATTTTAACTTGATTACATCTGCAATGACCCTGTTTCCAAATAAGGTTACATTTGCAGGTATTGGGTATTAGGGCTTCAACATGTCTTTTGAGTAAACAAAACTGAACCCATAACATATGCCTACCTATTTATTTACAAATATTCATTATGCATTTCCCAGCTGTACTAACTGTACTAAATGCTGGGGACACAGTTGTTGTCAAACACTTGCCTCTGCCTTCATGCAGGCCATAGACCATTGAAGGAAGTAAATATTTAGTACATGAACCAAAAAGTAAATATGTAATTGTAAATTGTGATATGTGCTATAAAAGAAAAAAATGGGAGTCTTATGATAGAGAATTAATCTGGGATACCTAATGGAGACAGGGTGTTCAGGGAAGATGTTTCTATGTAGTTGATATTTAAGCAAGCTGAGATCCCAATGATGAAATGAAACCAGCTTTTGAAAAGCAGGGTAAGAATGGTTCTAGGCAGAGTACAGGCATATGTAACAAATCTGAGGCAGAAAATCAAACTTGATATAAGCTGAAAGAATATCAGAGTTACTAAATTATAGAGAAGAGGGTAGAGGAATTGTTCCCTTCAATATTAGAGATGTGGACAGTGTCCAGATCATTTAAAGCACAGTAGGACATCCTAAAGAGTGCAAAACCTTGGAGCCATTTTAAGGACAGGGTCTTGATAAGATTTACACCAAAAAGACTTTTTTTCTCATGTGCAGACTGGATTGGACGGAGTCAGATTGTTAGGGGGCTTTCACAGGTTAGGTTCTTTGAAAGTAGTTGCTGAGTGAGAGTTTGGTATACAGAATCCACATGTGTTGAAGAGAGGGAAAAGTCAGTGATTTATTTCCAACAAAGCCTCTGACAACCCTAAGGGGAATCTTGATACATATGTGGCATCACATGTGAGCCAAAATGGCTGGACCTATTTAGCCCCATTGCAATCAGTCATTTGATATGGGCTTCCCCAGTAAGAGTACACTCTCCGGCAAAGTGACTCTTTGCAACTGAGGCAAACTCTGAAGACCTGACAGTTATAGGCTACTAACAGCACTTCCAGCATGCGGAGTAACAAGTTTTTCTGGAAGGGGTTTCTGGGTGGTACATCTCTATGTCCACTATTGAGGCTATTGAGATTTGAAGATACTAATGAATCACATGCCTTTGGATCTGAGCCAACTGAGAGACAGAAATGAGATGGAGTTAAAATGGAACACTTGTTTTATTACCAGTAAAGCTGTATTAAATAATTTCTTTGATATTTGGCCAAGTTGATTTACCTAGTTGCAGGCAATAGGTTCCATGGACAAAAAGGAATGGGTGGAAAACATGGCAGAAGTTCCTTTTTTAAAATTTTTGAAGGAGGTAAAATATTTCCTGTATCACAGAAAGAGTAGGAGAAGAGTTCCCCAGTATAAAAGTTTTGCAATATTACCTGCATTATGATATGGAATACCTGAACACACTCTCAGATAGGGTGATAGTAGTGGTATGGATGGTGGTGTTGTAGGACAGATTGGTTGCTGAGCTGCCATTATTTCTATAGAAGAAAAATTGGAACTATTTGAATGGGATAATTCATTCTTAGGAAAGTGAATGTAAGACTGGAAGTCCAGTTCTACATTTTGCCTTACCAAGATTTGTAGAAAGTTGTTAATGGGTTGGTTATATATATAAGGATTTAGATTCTTTTTAGCAAAAACAGGGAAACTCAAAGGTTTTTCCCACATCTGAGGTCAATATTCAGATCCAGCAGGTCATAATTTCTTTATAAGGATCCCTCTGGTTCTCACTGATTTAATTAAACCCATTTCCAGTTCCAAGATCTTTTCTAGCATCAATAAAATTTAGCAATTATTTTCTTATAATCTAATTGGATCAAGAAATATTTCTAGCATTTTCAAGGGATTCAGAGATGAATAAGATTTAGTGACAACTCAAAAAGCTCATAATATTTAAACATGAAGACATTAGCTTCTGTTCCTCCGTTTTCTAAATGCTTGATTTTGGAGAGAAGCAAATAGTGGAAACTGACTAGACACATTAAATTATGTATTCCATTACTATTAATGGTTTTAAGAATTTTGTTCTTAGTTCTCTTGTCTTTTTAATTCAGTTTGGCCTGCAGTACCTTATTGATTTTGAGGATTTCAACCATCTTCTTCTGGCTGATGATTTCTAAATTTTCAGCTTAGCTTTCTCTCCCAAGATCCACTTAACTGTAAACATCTCAATATGGATGACACAATAAATAAAAAAAACACAGCACTTTGTTTTCTTCCAACACAATGCACATCTCTTTCATTACTAACCTGCTCTTCCTCATCATTGATTCATCAGTGAATTGTTGCAGCATCTATTCACCAAGATTCCCAAATTGGCCAACTATTAATAACAAATGACTGTTTTTTCTCACTCTCCATTCTGCATCACTCTGTTGGTTTTTTGCAGTGGTTAAAATAGCTGCTTCACCTCTAAAAATCATCCTTAAACATTTTCCCTGCCTTCAGTTCTCTCAGCTGCAAATCACTGTAATACAGATAAAGTGATCTTACAAAATGCAAATCTGGTATTATTTCTCTAATTTACATCCATTAAAATATTTCCACATACCAATGAATAGTCTGCTTAATGATCCTGCTTCTCCTTCCCTCAGTTTGAAGTTAGATTTCCTGTGTTCTTTTTCTTGGAATCTCCATTGCCTACATGTTCATTTTAAATGGAATACATAAGAAAGCAGGAGGGAGGATGAGTGGAGGTGATACCAAACCCAGTAAGTTTTGATAGTGATCATAAAGAAGTCATTGTTCCTAAAAACAACTGATTTATATCACTCTTTTGGAAGAGAGAATAACAGCACAGCAATGATCAATATTTTTTCTATATTTTGGCGGAGTATAAGCCCACACTCAAATACGTAATTGTTTTTCTGATTTAAAATGTGCTGTATAGGGGCTGGCCCAGTGCACAGTGGTTTAGTTCATGCTTTGGCAGCCCGGGGTTCACGGGTTCGGATCCCAGGTGCCAGGTGATGTACTGCTTGTCAGCCATGCCGTCGTGGCGTCCCATATAAAGTAGAGGAGGATGGGCACAGATGTTAGCCCAGAGCCAGTCTTCTTCAGCAAAAAAGAGGAGGATTGGCAACAGATGTTAGCTCAGGGCTGGTCTTCCTCACACAAAAAAAAAAATTTAAAAAGAAAAAGATTAAAATGTGCTGTATGTAGTTGTCCTTCAGAGTGAATGAGGGCAAACCTTACTGGACAAACCTTAACACTTCACTGTATTTGTTTTGAAGTTTCTCCAAAATATTAACCTCTAAAATTTCCCCCTTTCACTGTTGTTCTTTACTGTAAGCGCTAAATAATGATAAATCCTTTGTAAAACTACTATCAAAATTAATTATAACTTTAAAGAAAGTACTTACCAGACATAGATCTTTAATAAACAATAGGGCTCTATATAATCGAAGCCCAGAAGCTTCAGAATGTGCTCTCTTCCCTTCATACGTTTTCAAATACAGTTTTTATATAGCCTGTGTTTTTCCCTCAACATCACTTTCTAGAAAATTGGCTTTCTCGCTGTTCCATTCAACTCACTCTGTCTGTATTTTTTTGGATCCAAATGTATAATTGATGATCTCTCTTCCAAGAAAGCTGGTCTTTATTTTTCAATTTTCCTTATTTTATGGTCTAAGGAATGTAACTGCATGCATTTACCTCAGAATTCAAATATGGTTCTGTTCAAGATATATTTGTTTTACACATATATTTGGGGAGTGACTGATGGACTATAATAAATGAAGTTCTATCCCTTTCAGATATGGATCAATGTATCAAGTGTCCTGAAGACCAATATTCAAATAAACAGAGAAATCAGTGCCTCCCTAAAATTAGGACCTTTTTGTCCCATGAAGATCCTCTAGGAGCTGTTCTGGCCTCTATGGCCATTACTTTCTCTGTCCTCACTGCTCTGATTTTAGGACTATTTATCCAATATCAAGACACATGCATTGTCAGAGCAAATAATCGAAATCTCAGTCACATCCTCCTCATTTCCTTAATGCTTTGTTTCTTCTGCTCTTTGACTTTTATTGGTCAGTCTAACCCAGTCACTTGCATCCTGACACAAACATTCTTTGGAATTATATTTTCTGTAGTTATTTCTGCTGTTTTAGCAAAGACCTTCATTGTGGTTGTGGCCTTCAAAGCCATAAAACCAGAAAACACACTGCGAATGTGGATGGTAACCTAGTTCTCAAATGCTATAGTCTATAGTGGCTCCTTCATCCAAGTATGTATCTGCACAATCTGGCTGGGAACATCTCCTCCTTTCCCTGATACTGACACACAGTCAGAGTTTGGCTGACTCACCCTTCAATGTAATGAGGGATCCACCACTGCCTTCTACTGTGTTCTGGGTTACTTGGGCATTCTAGCACTTCTGGGCTTGACTACTGCTTTTCTGGTCAGGAAGTTACCAGAGTAACTGATAAACTGAAGCCCAGTTTCAATGAGGCAAAAACAATCACACTCAGCATGCTCATTTTCTGTAGTGTGTGGATTTCTTTTATACCTGCCTATCTAAGCACCAAAGGCAAAGCCGTGGTGGCTTTGGAAATCCTTTCAATCTTAGCTTCTAGTGCTGGTTTATTGGGTTGTATATTTCTTCCCAAGTGCTATGTGACCCTACTGAGATCAAATAGGAATTCAAGGAAAAAATTACTTGAACAAATTCCTCCCAAAAGGTAAAGGAACTAGTATTCCTATGGCATCATTGACCTGAAATGAACAATAATATGGAAATAAAGATTCCAAAGTGTGACATGAAATAAATGCATTTCATTGAAACAATGACAATTGCTCTTCAATCAAGCAGTGCTATCATCACTGTGGCAGCAAGTCATGGTGAAAAAGGCTCTGGGATCAGATAGACCAATGTTCAAATTCAATACCTCTACAGACTGACTCTGACTCTTAGTGTACACAATTAACATTTCTTTGAATCAGTTCCCTCACTTTAAACAACAAGTGGCAGGTTAACGAGTTATAAAGTGTTAGAGTGAGAATTAAATAAAATCATTTATGTGAAAATACAGTGGGTGCTCAAAAATCTGCTTTCTTTCTGTTAGCCTTACTCTAGCTGTCTTTTTCTTTTTATTTAAATAAAAATTAAATTTTAGGGAATTACAAATTCTGGTGGTAGAAAGCTAGTGATATCTAATTGTCCCTCATTAAACTACTCATAAACACAAAACAATATGAAATTTGAGCTTTGAACAATCTAAATAGTGTCTGTCTGCTTCCATATGCCCAGGTGAAACATGGATCAAAACTTAAGGCAAAGCCCTGAGAGAAACAGAAGGAGCTACTCGGGGAAAAAGACAGTGCTTTATCACCGATCCTCCAACACATAAGTGGAGAAACTTCTACTGAGAGAGAGGAACCGTCCTTTATGGGGGAGGGTTGCTTTTGAATATAGTCAGAACTTTCAAACATTTTCTCTTTCATCTCTTCTCCATTGATAACTGACTTCACTTACAATTTATTGAACTATATTTTCCAGCAGTGAAATGTGGCAGGGGTTGGATGTGGATCAAGCAATGAGGTTTAAATTGAGGAATGTAAGATAACAGTTGTAGTTAAAAGGACCTGGATAAACTGTAGATTGATTCTCTTTGGGAAATGTAGCTTTTCAGCTTTTTTTTTCTAGCAAAGAAGTTTTTTTGCACAGGCTATTTCTGATTATCCAGTAATAAGTCAGTCCCTCGTATAAATCTTTAAAGGTAGAAGTCCAATGGAGTAGGCAGGAAATACACTGGGCTCCTCCCTCTGTTAACTCTTCTCATTGCCAGGCCATCATTTGAGTGTGCACATGGACAAGGGCCTCAGACTTGATTTCTGGAGCTTAAGTTGGAGTTTGCTATGGTGGTAAGACTCCTTGCTGAGGTACGGCTGCCATGCCTGAAATAACAGAGACACCAGAAATAACTGATGCTCAGAAATGGCTACATCAGGTAAATGGTTTTTTTAGACCAGGACTTATATGCCATTCAAAGTTCTGGAGCTTAAAAGTAATTGGCGTTCACATAATATTGAACACAGTACAACTATAAGACTAAGGAACATTGAATTAAAGATATTCTTAGCCTATTTCAATTCTAAATTATCACCTACCTTTTTTCTTTCCCTAACAAAACAAATTTCTAACTGAAATCAAGATATAGTTCACCTTGGTTATATTGGACCAAGTTGCTTCTTTTTGACCATAAAATTAGTAGAAAAGGGTACAAATATTTCATTGGAATCTGCTTTGATGTGAATAAACCAAATTATAGATTACTATCTGATGATAATGGAAAAGATTGTGTTGTAGAAGTTGTGTTGGAAAGTTTCTACAACTATATTATTCATTCATTCATGAGAATTTACCACTTAAAAAGGGAGAGAAGCTTAGTTTTTAAAAACTGGAAGGGAGATCAGCACAAATATGCCAATGTAAGGCCATGTTTTCTAGAGCAAATCTTTCTGTGTTGGAGTTGTATATCATTATATTAGAGATCCAAGCACTGAAATGTATGGCATTGACAGAAGGAATAGAATTTCTTCTGAAACATTTCCAAATTTGACCATGTTGCAGGAGCTTAAGCAAGTGTTTAAGTGACTATTCATCAAATATATGTTTCAAACCAAATGTTCACAAGTTGAAACGGATTGTTAAGTGGGTACACTGTACAGCAACTGATGCATGGTTAGTGTGCAGTAAGCTATCATCCAACAATCCATTACAAAGTATTTAAATTTATTATTTTGTAGTATATTATAAAAAGTATAAATAATGTCCATATGCTGTTTAAAGAATTTTCATTACATAAACACCTTCATATGACCACCTTGCTTAAGAAATATCAAAACTTTTGAAGTTCCCTCCATGCCCTTTCCCAAGCACATTCTGCCCCCTGCAGTTCTCTCAGAGGGAAGCTCTACTCTAAATTTTGTGCTAATCATTTTATTGCTTTGCTTTTAAAACAGTTTGCTATCCCCAAATAATATATTTGTTGAATTTTGGCTGTTTTTCAATTTTACATAAATATGTTATATTGCACATTTTCTTCTGTGATTTGCTGTATTTCCTAAGCCTCTTTTAAGGATTTATGCATGTAGTTGTATGTAACATAGCTGTGTTCTCTTCTTTTTCACTGCTGCATATTGTATCTCACTATGTAAGAATATAGCCAGCCCAAGTTGTCTAGTCATTAAGTTGGCTCTCTCACAGCCAGGTTTGTTTCCCAGTCTAGGAATTGCCAGCCCTCTGTCGGTTGTCATACTGTGGTGGGCGGTTGCCTGTTGCTGTGATGTTCTAAACCTGTACCACGGATATTTCAAACACCAGCAGGGTCATCCATGGTGGACAGCTTTCAGCGGAGCTTCCAGACTAAGACAGACTAGGAAGAAGGACCTGGCCACGCACTTCCGAAAAAATTGGCTATGAAAATCGTGTGAATAGCAGCAAAGCATTGTCTGTTTTAGTGTCGGAAGATGGCACAAAAAGACCAGTTCTGCTCTGCCATACACAGGGTCGCTAAGAGTTGGAATGACTCAAGGGCACCAACAGAAGAAAAAGATTATAACAATAACTACTGAATTCTCCTCACAACAGATATTTGGACTATATTCTTTTTTTTTTTTTCTATTGCAAATGATGCTGTTTCTTTTATTCTTGTACAAGTCTCCTGGTGCAAATGTGTACCACTTCTCTAGGAGTGGAATGTCTGTGTCATAGGATGTTTCTTAGCCAGGAAATATCAAATTATTTTCTAAATTCTATTTGTAGGAATTTGAATTTTCAACAACTGTTTATAGAAGTTCTCCTTTTCGACGTCTTTACCAACACTTGCTCATTGTCAGGCTTTTAATTTTTTTGCTTTGAGATTATGAAATGGTGTTTAATTTTAACTTACAATTACCCAATTCATAATGAAAGTGCCATTTTTCTTCTCTTTTTCTCTGAAATTTAGCAATTTCACAATGATATGACTATATGTAGAGTCTTTTTTTGTCCTGTCTGGGAAATTCTGGTCTTATGTAGAAATTCTGGTCTAAATATGTAGATTCACTTTTACTGTTTCAGGAAAATTCTAAGATGTTATTTCTTCAAATATTTCATCTCTCTTAGTCTATCTCCTCTTCTTTAGGATGTATAATAGAGAGTCTTATTCTATGCCTCTTAAACTCCATTTTATATTTTTAAATGTCTCTTAAAGTCTATTTTATGTTTTTCATCAAAGGAAAAATTACATTGTTTATCTCCATAAGTGTCTTCAGCATTCAAGGATCTTGAAAAAATCAAATACTCAGTCCTAATAAAAACACGTAGGAAAATAAGAATTGGTCATTCCTAGAACCAGCACCTAACTCAATGGGGAACACTATGAAATTCCCACTAAGGTCAAGAACAAAGGAAGAATGCTCATTATTTCCATTACTATTTAACACCGTATTGGAAACACAGAAGTACTAGTGCAATTTTTTTTTTTTTGGTGAGGAAGATTAGCCCTGAGCTAGCATCTGTTGCCAACCCTCCTCTTTTTGCTAAGGAAGAGTGGCCCTGAGCTAACATCCATGCCCATCTTCCTCTAATTTATATGTGGGATGCCTGCCACAGCATGGCTTGATAAGTGGTGCATAGGTCCATGCCTGGGATCCAAACCTGTGAATCCCGGGCCGCTGAAGTGGAGCATGGAACTTAACCACTATGCCACTGGGCAGGCCCCCCAGTGCAAATTTTTTTAAAAAGAAAATAACTAGAAACATAACAATTGGAAAAGAAAATATAGAACTATCTCTACTGGCAGATGATGTGGTAATATACCTGGAATATCCAAGAGAATCAATGATGCAAACACTAGAAAAGTTTAGTAAAAGAGTAGAATAGAAAATTAACATTCAAAATCAATGTGTATACAAACAATAACGAGTTAGAAGATATAATGGAAGAGAAAACCCCATTTACAATAACAATAACAAATAAGATACAATTCTTAGGAATAAACATAACAAGGTAGGTGAAAAACCATTATGAGGGAACCTTTAGCACACTCCTGGAAGCAGACATGAACGAATTGAAAGATATCTCTTGTTTGTGGATGTCAATTCTCCTTAAGTTAACATAGAAATTTAGCATAATCCCCACACAAATAGCATATTTGTTTTCCTTGAGCAAAACAAATTGATTCTAAAGTTCATATTGCAAAAAACATACTAGAATACATATGAATACCCAGAAAGTAAAGAGCCATAAATGAGAAATAGTCTTTCCAGATATTGAAGCACGTTATAAAGCCTCTGTATTTAAAACATTGTGGTACTAGCACAAAAGTAGACACACAGATGAATGGAATGAATAAAAACTCAGAAATTAATATAAGTACATAAAAATATAAAAATCCCGTCTCAAAATGAGGTTTTAAATAAATGAAATTGGAAAAACTAACTAGCTGTTTGGAAAAATAATGAAATTGGATTCATATGTCAAATATCAGAATAAATTCAAAATAGATAAAAAATATAAATGTAAAAAAGGAAACCATACAAATACAAGAAGAAAACATAGGTGAAGTTTTATATTACCCAAGTCTGAGAACTTAATTATTATTAATTGCAACTCAAAATCCAGATACTACATAACATATATAAAAACACTATAAGCAGTGACAAAAGACAAATGAGAAAGTAAGAGTAAATTTATCTGCAAAATATATCACAGGTAAAGAATTAATAGCTCTTAGGAACAAAGAAAAAATATTCTGCTGGCAAGGACACTTAATCCCTAGGTAGTAGCTTTTTGTTTTTTTTTTTTTTTTTGGTGAGGAAGACCAGCGCTGAGCTAACATCTGTTGCCAATCCTTCTCTTTTTGCTGAGGAAGACTGGCCCTGGGCTAACATCTGTGCCCATCTTCCTCTACTTTATGTGGGATGCTGCCACAGCGTGGCTGACATGCAGTGCGTCGGCGGGCGCCCGGGATCTGAACTGGTGAACCCCGGGCTGCCAAGCGCGGACGAAACCGCTATGCCACTGGGCGGCCCCCTAGGTAGTGGCTCTTATTTCTCACTAACATGAACTAGAGGTTCTTGGAGAAATGGTCAATTCTAGGTCTGAGACAGGGAAGGTATAAGGTGTGCCAGGCCATCTTTTTTGTGCCAGAAAGCAAGGTGATGTGAATGACTGATGGAGACTTGTTAAAAGGACAAAGGAACCAACTTGAAGGGAGTCATACTGGCCAAATTTCGGGAAATTTAAACCTTAAAAAAAGCCAATAATAAATTATAAAACATTAAATAAAAACAGAATCTATGAGTCCATAATGTTACTCAAAATATAGAGGAGGGTTGAAGAGGGCAGGGAAGCTCTTGTTTATGGAAGAATGCCAACTAATAAATATGCAAAGAATGACAGAATTAGAAAATCGTAGTTTTGCATCCATCTCCAATTTTAATAATCGCTTCAGGCAGGAATTATCAATGGATTTTGAAATCCTTGGGAGAAAGTTGTTGGGGAATTAGCCGTGTGAATATATTGGGAACAGCATTACAGGCAGAGGGGCTAACAAGTAGTTACATTAAGCAGGAGTAAGTGGGATGTGAATAATATTGAAGAGGCCAAAGAGGAGAAAAGTGAGGGGAGGGGTAGATCATGTGGAGATGCAAAGACCTTTATAAGGACTGGCTTTTTGTCAGACTGAAAAGGGGAACAATTACAGGGTTTTGAGGAAAAGAGTGATATAACCTCACTTAGGTTTAAAAAAAATGTCACTCTTAAAATAGTCTAGAGGAAGACAAGGAGAAAAGAGACCTGTCAGGAGGTCATTGCTGTCATAAGCATGGGGACTCTAAATAGTAGGATTGTGCAAATACGTGTATAAACAGAGTATGATGGTAATTTCATGTGTCAGCTTGACTGAGTCATGGAATACCCAGATATTCAGCTAAACATTATTTCTGAGTGTGTCTATGAGAGTGTTTCCAGATGACATTAGCATTTGAATTGGTGAACGCAGTAAAGAAGATTGCTCTCTCCTAGTGGGACGACATTATCCCATCCATTGAGGACCTGAATAGAACAAAAGACAGAGGAAGGGAGAATTTGGCCTTTTCTTACCAACTTGCTTGTGGAAGATCATGAGACTTCTCAGCCTCCATAATTGCATGAGCCAATTCCTTATAATAAATCTCAGGGTTCTCTGGAGAACCCTGACTAATACACAGAGAGACAATTAATGGCAAAGAACAAATTTTCTTTGTACAATTTGGAAACAGTGCACACATTGGGAATAAAAAAACAAAGCATAAATTTTGGAAAATCGTACAATATTTTAACCATTTCAAGAATGAGCAGAAATTAAATCTTCAGGTGTCAATAGACTTTAAGAAGTAAATGAGCTTGCTTTTTTTGGGTAAAATTTCCAACTGTTATTCAATTCTATACCTATGGCAATCTTTTTTTTTTTAATTTTTCTTTCTTTCTTTCTTTTTTTACAAGGAAAGATTCTCCCTGAGCTAACATCTGTTGCCAATCTTCTTCTTTTTATTTTAATTGAGGTAACATTGGTTTATAATATTACATAAACTTCAGGTGTACATCATTATATTTCGATTTCTATGTAGATTACATTATGTTCACCACCCAAAGACTAATTAAAATTCATCACCATACACGTGTGACCAATGGCAATCTTAAATCTATCTTAACAATATTCTATTTTAAATATGATATTACTACATTTATCTCAGGGGAGAATAAAGTTTTATAGGAATTAAGATACACATGTAAAATGGCATTCCTTAGAGGAATAAAATGAGAGAAAAATCAATGTAATATAGCACTTTCCCAAGATGTCCCAAGCAATCAGAGCACACAGAATGAAGTCTTAATGAAAGGCCATTGACATTATTGCCAATTACTTTGTGAATGCTTTTTTATTTTTAATGTTTTCTTTTTCTTTTCTTGGACAATGAGAATGTACTTTGTTTTTAGTTGTTGCATTTCATCAAGTAGTAAAATAAAATTACAACCTCCTTAATGAACTTAAATTTCTGGCACATCCAATAGCTCCCTTGGAAAGAGCTGAAGTGGGCTTTAATACCTTGATGGGTATGAATTGTGTAAAAGGAAAGGATGCACAGAGAATAGGGGAGAAATAAAAGCATGTTTCAGCAAAGTAAGATAAATTGTTGAGACAGAATCATTATACTGGTAGCTACAGCCCTTATTCAGAGTTTTAATCCAAAATCAAACATGTCTGCTTTTCTTTGTTAACACTAAGACCTGAAAGCCTCAATTTTTCGTTCCAACAAACTTCTACCCAACAATTCAATGTTTTATGTGGAGCAATTTTTCAATCCACCGTGTTGTGGTTTTTCTGTGTGTCTGTCTGTTTTACCATTTTATTACCCAACTTCAAGTTTACGGAAAACATCTAGAAAATCCAAAACCATTTAAGAAAAATCATCTTAAAGGTAAACACTACCAAATGCTGCAGCTTCTCCCAGATGCACACATTTTATTTGTGATGAAAGCGTGTGATAGACCATTAGGGAACGAGAAAAACAACTGAAACGGCTAAAACAGTTGTGCAGTGTAATGGTTTTATCATCATCAATTCACTGTCTCACATCTGTGACTGTATTGAATCTGCTACTAATTAAATAGGGGCATCATAGGAAATAAAACATCTGGACCAAAACCATGGCTGAGGTATTCATAGCAAACATTATCTATTCTTCACATTTTCTTTTCATCTGAGAAGGCTTCATGAAGAGATTTATTTCCTCCTAAAAATTTCTGAAACAAGATTATTCCCACAAATATCTATGTTATTCATCTCCTTCCATAATGGGATATAATAATATAGATAAATATTTTTGAAATAGCTGTGTTAAAAATTTTTCTTCTAATAATTTAGAAAATGAATCTTATTTCACATCTACCCCTGGGGACAACATTGAGCTTTTTCATATTTGTAATTCCTTTAGTTCTTATCACTATAATTTTTAAGGAGATTCATCCCAGATTGAGTTCAAGGGTGAATAAAATAAAGTGCCTAAACTTACAGAGTTCACATTCTGGCTGAGAAGAGAGCTAAGTAAAAAGTAAAAAGTTACGCTGCAATGCAATCCAATGAGAAATAGTTTTCTTTGGCTTATTTTTCAGAGATTTATGGTTAACTTTGAATTTTCATAACAATAACACAGTCATTTACATTTGTATAGAATCGCTAAATAAATATTTGGAAGGAAGTCAGAT
Source organism: Tapirus indicus (assembly GCA_031878705.1). Lineage (NCBI taxonomy): Eukaryota > Metazoa > Chordata > Mammalia > Perissodactyla > Tapiridae > Tapirus > Tapirus indicus. Next base: position 104,238,977 of record CM062918.1, on the reverse strand, counting down.
AATATAATAATGTTTATTACCCTTTGAGATGTTACCTTTGGTTTCCACTCAGAGTTTTCATGTTTTTAAAATTTTGTTTTATTTTTCCTGGAAATAATAACATTTTTTTCCAACTTTATTGAGGTATGATTGACAAATAAAAATTGCATATTGTGAAAAAAAGCACACACACAGCACTTCTCAGCCTACTAAATTGCCCAAACTGAAAACAAATTATAATGTCCATGGCTGGCAGGATTATAAACAGGCTCAAGTCAAAAACCTGGGTGTCTAGGTGTGTATGTAAGCAGGGACTCAGATACTTGTACACTGATATTCACAGCAGCATTATTCACAATAGCCAAAAAGTGGAGATAATCTCAGCGTCCATCAACAGACGAATGGATAAACAAAATACGATTATACATACAGTGGAATCTTATTCAGCCATAAAAAGGAAGGAAATTCTAACACAAGCTATGACATGGATGAACCTTGAAAACATTGTGTTAAGAGAAATAAACTGGACATGAAAGGACAAATATTGTATGCTTATACTTACGCAGTATCTAGAATAGGCAAATTCATAGAGACAAAGTAGAATAGAGGTTACCAGGGGTTGGGGTGAGAGGAGAATGAGGAGTTATTGTTTAACGGGTGCCGTTTCTGTTCAGGATGATGAAACAGTTCTGGAAATAGATAGTTATACAACAATATGAATGTACTTAATGTCACTGAATTGTACACTTAAAAATAGTAAAAATGGTAAATTTTATGTTAGGCATATTTACCATAATATACAAACAAAAAACCAATTGCATATTTTTAGGTTGTACAATGTGATTTTTTAAAAAATTGTACAACACGGTGATTTAATATACACATACACTGTAAAATGATTATACGTTTTCTTAAAATTATTTGTTTTGGGGAGCAGGCACCAGGTCTGCTTGACTATAATGCTATTGGTGACAACACAAATGGAATAACGCTGTGGTTGTTCTTTGGCCCAGTTCTACAATAAGGGTTCTTATAAATACTGCATTATATACTGGCACTTTACTTTTGTGGGATAAACTTTCAAAATATAAATCAGTTAAAATGATGGATGTGGCACATTTAATTTTCAAACAGAAGGTATCAAGTTATGCTCCTAGCAACACTACACAAGTGTGCCCAATCCCCATTACCTTCTCCAGCCTTGGAAGTTAGTATTTAGTTTACATATTTCAAAACTGAGAGAAAAAATGTTATTTTATTGCTATCTTAATTTACATTTCCTTCTTTACTGGTGAAAAGAGTGTATTTTTATGTATTTATAGGAAAATTGCATTTCTTTTTTCCTACTGAAAATTTTATTTTATTAATTCTAAGAATTTTTCATGCAATAGTTTTCATTATCTATATATCACATTAATCTGAAAAAAGAGATAATTTTGTTTTTTTTCTTTCTTGCAGTACCTTTCTGTTTTCTCTTCAAGTTATTTCCTCTAATTTTAGCCAAAGAGATCAAGACTTTATATCTCTCTTGCCATATTCTTATTTTGACTGTGAATTTCTTATGGATCAATGTTTGAATGAAAATGCTAATACTTCTCCTAAGACAAAGCAACAAGTTTTAGTCACAAACTAGTCTAAAACCACATTTAGAGGGGTAATCATGTATTTTGGAATCTTAAGAGGGACTTTTAAATACTGATGAGAATGGGAGATGGCAATTATTCCCATATTTTACAGACAGGAGGAGATAGCAGAACACTCACAAATCCCCTAGGGATATGCAAAGGGATTGTGAAATGGGTTCTTCTCTACATCAGTGTACACACACACACACACACACACGAAGTTGGGAGTTATCATTTATTCATTCAACGAACATTTATTGATTCAGGTTTTATTCTAGGTGCTAGGAATATTGAAGTGACAAAGCAGGCAAAAATCCCTGCCTTCATGGTGAATATTTTCTAGTGGGCAGAGAAGCAATTAACAGCACCACAAAAATTTTAAATAAACTATGTAGTAAATTAGAAGATGGTAAATAACATGGGGAAAAATAAAGCAGGAAAGGACACAGGAAAAGAGGTAAATTTTTAAACAGAGGGGTCAAGGAAAGACTCACTGAGAAAGAGACAATCAACAAGGACTTGAAAGAACTGGGAGAGCAGGCCAGGAAGTTATCTGAGGGAAGAGGCAGAGGAAATAACAAATACAAGCCCCAAATCAGAAGCAAATCTGGCAGGTTTGAGCAACAGCAAGAGTAAGAGGCAGGAACTGAGTGAGTGAGGGACAGAGCAGTGGCAAATGAGGTCAGAGGTAATGGAGGCAAGATCTCCGAGAGCTTTGTCGACTATTTTAAGGATTCTCTCCGGCTTTTACTCTGACTTAGGTGGGAAGCCATTGGGGATTTTGCAAAGAATAGTGTTATAACGTGAGTTACCTTTTAACAAGACCACTCTGGCTGCTGCATTGAGGGAAAAAAGACAAATCAATAAAATCATTTACACTGTCATAATCATAATTCGGTCATGAAGTGGTTTCACTTAGCTTCTCTCAGTTCCTTACTCTAATTAAGGCAGCACCTTAGAGACTGCTGTGATGGTAAAGTTACCAGACAGAATACAGGATACCCAGTTAAATTTGAATTTCAGATAAATGGGTGTCATGCACTTTTATTTGCTAAATCTGGCAACCCTCTATGGTGGGAACATGTATGCTTCTGTTCACAATGGTTTTAGTCTCACACTAAGACTTAACAGAAAATAAACAATTTCCTGACAAAATCCTCGTGGGTTCGTGCAAAGCCTGGCATGACAACATTTAGAAAACCGACCTCTCTTGGGGCTGGCCCCGTGGTGTAGTAGCTAAAGTTCAGGGCACTCCCCTTCAGCAGCCGGGTTCGGATCCCAGGTGCGGACCTACACCACTTGTCAGCCATGCTATGATGGCGGCTCACATACAATATAGAGGAAGATTGGTGACAGACGTTAGCTCAGGGTCAATCTTCCTCAGCAAAAAAAGAAAAGAAAATTGACCTCTCTGGCTATAAAATGTGCCTCCACCCACTTCTTGTTAAATGGACATGAAAATCCGAACTTGACTACTGAAAGCAGCAGGGTACCATCTTCATTTTCTAGGTTTTCTTGGTTACATGAGCCTTCCTGCCAGAGTGGATTTTGCTGTGATTTTTTTCTGGACAAAAGCCTGTCTGATAGGATCAATGAAGCCAAGTGTTACAGGTTTTGGTGCCCTATAGTGGAAGTCTCCTGTCTCACAAGATCACCAAAGGCCTCAGGTTGTTGTGAAATAGCTCCATTTTTTTCCTTCCACTGTTATCTTGTGCTGCATTTCTTATCAGCTTAAGGAGACAGAAACTAGGAAATCTAAATTTCATAGACCAAAGTAATTCTGAACTTTGGTTCAATATTTAAAACTCTATATAATTTTGAATCCAGTGAATTATTCAGAGTCAATACTTATTGAACAGCTACCGTGTACCAAACAATGTTTCAAAAGCTATGAATGCAGGGGGCCGCCCGGTGGCGCAGCGGTTTAGTCTGTGCTTGGCAGCCCGGGGTTCGCGAGTTCGGATCCTGGACGCCTGCCGACGCACTGCCTGTCAGCCACGCTGTGGCGGCGTCCCATATAAAGTGAAGGAAGATGGGCACAGATGTTAGCCCAGGGCCAGTCTTCCTCAGCAAAAAAGGGAAGGATTGGTGACGGATGTTAGCTCAGGGCTGGTCTTCCCCACAAAAAAAAAAAAAGCTATGAATGCTATGTAATTGAATAAAATGGTTAAAGTAAATGATGAGAAGAGGAAAAATAGCAAATACAGGTAAAATATTTTCCTGTAAGTTATTTGGTGTTTCATTCCTGGAATAATGGTGCCCTCTTGTGGCTCTAGATTGCTCCCAACTCATTTCTTCTCAATTTCTTCTGGAATTCAGGGTGCCTATTATGAAATGTCATGACATATTTGTATGTTAATATTAAATTATAATATAGAAATTCACATTAAGTAAACTTTAATCTCACTCTATATTTTAGAGCATAGATTTCCAAGAAAAAATTTACTTTTAATCTAATTTTTTTTGTTGGGAAAATCGCATCATTAATTTGGTGGTAGAACATCTGTGTGTGTGTGTGTGTGTGTGTGTGTGTGTGTGTGTGTGTGCACGCGCGCGTGCGCGCACATGTGTATACAGTTGATTCTCATTATTCGTGGTACTTATATTGTACAAAGTCATTGAGAACACTGAATTAGCAAATCCTGAACTGTTGCTCCTAGGGAAAATATAGGATTAGGTTTCTGTAAGCCTCTGGTCACATTTTTGTCAATTGATCTATATATATAATCTGTTGTATGTGTTTTCTGTTTAAATTAACCTTATTTTACATATATATGTTGTTGATTTACTAACAGTGAACTCATGGCCAACAGCACCATAGCTCGTGCCTGAACAAAGTTTACCTAACACACGTGTATTTTCTTCGTAAAGCACATCACAGCCTTCTTGCCCCGAGGAACACTACACAGCACTTCAGCACTACACTTGGGGAGAATTTTAAACAGTGACCTCGCCAATAACAAAGCACAAGAATGTGAAAAACATTGCACTAAACAGACCACAGAAAGAACACTTGTTTAGTGTACGAGAGCTGAAACAAGAAGGCAGAGCATTGCCTTGTTTGACTTCAGCTGGGGACATCCGCGTTGGGCAACTCAAATGTTTTGTCACTCTATACATGTTCGTGAATGACCATGAAAGCATCACAAGTATTAATTTTAAGGTTACAAATAAATTTTTGCAAATAAGGAAATTTGCAAATACAGAATTCCTGAATAATATGGATCAATTTTATAAGCAATACTTTCTAAAAGATTTAGGGATTTGAGGGTAGAGAAAAGCTCAAGAATAGCTAAGGTGTTTTTTCCTACCAAACAAAACAATATAAAACAAAAAAAGTTATAATACTATTCCTAGAAATAAAGAATCAAGGGAAGAGTAAAAGTAATAATTGTCTTGATTTCTACTTTGCGGGAAAGAGCATACCTTGAGTATTGTATTTAACTCATCTCTGCACACTTTCAGAAGGATCTTGACCAAGATGGATGTCCATACTATATTGTTAAGTCAAAAAGTGCAAGTTGAAGGCAAAGATAATTCAATTGCAATAAATTTGAGGAAAAAAGTACATCAGTATATGGTGATGTTAGCTCATTGAAAGAATCACTCTCAACAATGTGTTAATATTTGTTATTTCAGGTGAATTAAGATAAGAAAGAGGATAATAATTAATATCTTGAGCCAAACTCTAGACTGGAATCCCAGTCCAGCCATTAACTAGATGTGTGACTTTTCAAATAACCTAACTTCTCTGTGCCTTAATATCTCCATCTATAAAATGAGTATAATAGTGCCTATTCCACAGCCAGTTTTCCTCTTAAAACATTTGTCACATTCTGAACCTTGCCACAGCAAGAGACTGTGAACTAAGCCAAAGACTTCTGAGAAGCAGAACAGTCTTTGTATCTAGTGATGTTAAAGAGACAAAGATTTGACTTCAGAGCCCACCAAAGAAAAGGTCTCTAGAGAACACACCAGGCTCTCAGTTGAAAGCCCTGGAGGACTGTCTTGGGAACAGAGGGTAAGAGAGGTAGACTGATCCTTAGCAAGAATGAAACCTACACTCAACTCAACTCATCACCTTGTTAGGATTCAAGTGATGCAACCCCACTCTATTTTGCCTACCAGAGAAAAAGATGTCATATGGAGCCTCTCTAGTTTTTATACAAAATGTTTGGCACTGAGTTAAAATAATAAACTAAGAGACAATGCCATATGACTGAAAACCAAGATAAAAAGTGCAATAGACACAGGTGATCCACAGGTGATGGAGATATTGGAGTTAACAGATAAGGACTTTAAAATAAGCATGATCTAGATAGTTAAGTAAATAGAAGAAACGAGGAGAAAATATAAAACATTTTTCTACAAACATAGAATTTCTAGTACTAGAAGAACACAATAGCTCAAATGAGGAACTCAATGGCTGGTTTTAAGAACAAATTAGATACATTAAAAGACAGGGGAGTCAAGTGGAAGTCATGCCAACAGACAATGTCCAAAGTGAAGGACAGAGAGATTAAAAAAGAATAAAATGCAGAGGGAAGTCCGAGACATGTTGGACATAGTGAAAAGGCCTGACATGCATCACTTTGGAGTTCCAGAAGCAGAAAAGAGAGAAAATCAGGTAGAAGTAATTTTTCTAAAGAAAATGGCTAAGAATTTCCCCCAAATTATGAAATAAACTAACTTACAGATAGATTCAAGAAGTTCTGTGACTTCCTTAAGCAGGAAAAGCAAAAAGAAAACCACTCCTAGGTACACCTTAATAAAACTGATGAAATCAAAGTAAAAGGACAATCTTAAAAACATCCAGAGGAAAGCAATACATGTTTTCTTTAAAGGAACAAAACTAAGACTGAAACTGATTTTTTAACAGCAGACAAAGGAATAATAACTTTAAAATGTTGAAAAAAATAACTGCCACCAAAATGATTCCTCATAAAAAGAAAGATATCTGCAGACAAACAAAACTAAGAGAAGTGTAACATTCTTTAAGTATATCTTAATATAATATATAAGTAAATGGTCCAATTTCTACATACTTATTGCACTGAGCCACCTTTTTTGTTTTTAAAGGTGTTTAGATAAGCTCAGCTAATTCAAGACACTGTAGCCACTTGTGCATCAGAGTGCTTGAACTTAGTAGCTTACACATTATTTATAAAGAAAAAAATATATAAATATGAAGTATCCCATGTTGAATGTTATTGTTCTGTATTTTTAATATAATGATGCAGATCTTGTTAGACACATGAATGTGTATAATTATATTAATGCATTATATGTGTGTTAAATGCAAATAAAAATAAAACTCATTTATAAAAAAAAACACCCAGTAGACCTATAGCAAACAAAAGGACAATTAAAGAAAACAAGTAAAATATAAATAAATAAAAAACAAGTGAAACACTACCAGATGGAAATACAAAGGTGGAAAAGAATAAAAAACAATATAAATAAGTCGTTAAATATAAATAAATATTTATTTTATAAAAGGACTTATATATATTGTGGTGTTCAAAGTATGTGTACAATTAAAATGTATGAATTCAATATGCAAAAGGTATAAGGGAGTAAAGGATTTAAAATCTACTAAGGATCTAGCATTACCAATGAAGTGGTAAAAGTAATACTTCATATTTGATTTTAATAAGTCATGAATGCATATTGTAATCTCTAGAGTAACCATGAGAGAGTAGTAAAAGATTGTATAACTAAGAAATTGAAAGGGGGCAAAAAAGAGGAATATTAAAATATCTGACTAATCCAAAACAGCATGACAAAAAAAGAGTAAGAAGTGCATATGACAGGTAGATAAAAAAAAAGAGTGGGATGGTAGACTTTAGCACATACAATGTGCTTAATGTAAGTAATTACATTAAGTATAAACAGATTAAATACTCCAATTCAAAGATCAAGTTTTTCAAAGTGGATGAAAAATAAAATCCTAGTATATGCTGCTTAGAAAAGGCATGGCTGAAACACAAGATACAAAAGGATAGAAAATTATATACCATGTAAGCACAAACTAAGTACCATATAGCTAAGGAGAAAAAGTAGATTTTAGGGCAAGAAATATTTTAAAAGCTCTACTGTTATAGATGGAATGTTTGTGTCACCCCCTAAAATTCATATGTTGAAGCCTTAATCCCTAAAGTGACTGTTATTTGGAGAGAGGGCCTGTGAGGAAATGATAAAGGTTAAATGAGATCATAAGAATGGGACCGTAATCCAATAGGGCTGGTGCCCTTATAAGAAGGGGAAGAGACACCAGAGCTCTCTTTCTCCATGCTCAGGCACTGAGGAAAGGCCATGTAGGCAAACAGTGAGATGGTGGCTGCCTGTGTGTGTGTGTGTGTGTGTGTGTGTGTGTGTACATACATACAATGAAATATGATCTCATATGTCAAATTTAAAAAATAAATACAAACAAAACAAGAAAACAAGCTTATGGATACAGAGAACAGATTAGTGTTTGTTGGAGGTGGAGGGGTTGATGAAGGAAGTTAAAAACTTCCAGCTATAAAATAAATGTCATGGAATGTAATATATAGCATGGTGACTATAGTTAATAATACTGTATTTTATATTTGAATGCTGCTAAGAGTGTAGATCTTAAAATTTTTCATCACAAGAAAAAAAATTTTAGCTATGTATAGTTACGGATGTTAATGAAACTTATTGTGATCTTTTCACAATATACACAAATATCAAATCATTACATTGTATACCTGAAATTAATATAATGTTATATGTCAATTATATCTAAATTTAAAAAATAAAATGTATATTATGAAAAAAAAGAATCCTCATGCCTAAATTCAGAAATAGTATAGACCTTAATGAAAAAGGTAAATCAAGAATGCTTTTAGGCAAAAAATTATATAGTACCTTTATAAACTTGACATACAAAAAGTTTGGTATTTTTTTAAAAGGACACAAAAATCTCTTACCATAAAGAACAATTTTAATTAATTGGACTACATTAAAGTTTAGAACTTCTATCGATCAAAAGATACCATTAATAGAGTAAAAAAGCAAGCCACAGGGTGGGAAAAGATAGTGCAAAACATATATTTAACAAGGGACTCGCATCAAGAATATATAAATAACTTCCACAAATCAATCAGACAACCCAGTAGAAAAATAGGCAAAAGACACAAACAGGCATTTCACAAAAGAGAATATTCAAATGGCCATAAGTAAATGAAATGTACTCAAATTTACTAGCCATCAAGAACATGTAAATTAAAACCACAATATAATATCACTACCCACCCACAAGAAAAACAATAAACAAACAAACAAAAACAGGCAGTACCAAGTGTAGGAGAGAAATGTGGAAAAACTTGATCTCTTATCTGGTGCTGGTGGTACAGACACTTTGGAAAACTCTTTGCCCATGTCTGCTAAAGCAGAACATAGAAATATCTTTTTACATAGCCATTCCATTCCTAGGTACTAACCCAACAGGAAAGCATACAAATGTTCACCTAAAGTAACGTATAAAAGTGTTCATAGCAGCATTGTTTGTAATAGGTCCAAATTGGAAACAATCTAAATGTCCATCAAAAGTAATAGATTCACAAATGGAATACTATACAGAAATTAAAATGAGTGAACTTCTACTACAGAGAACACCATGACGTGAATATCACAATCATGTTGAACAAGAGTCCAGATACAAGATATTACATATTGCAAGCATGATTACATGTGTATAAAGTTCAGAAACAGTCAAAAGTAATCTATGCTGTAGAAAGTCAGGATAGTGGTTATCCTTGGGAGGGAGGAGTATCTGAGGGCACAAGAGTGGCTTCTGTGGTGATGGTATTTTTGTGTTCTTACCCACATGGTTATGCAGCTATGTTAGCTTCATGAAAATTCATCATTCTGTATACTTGTGACATAAACTTCTTGTGTTTGTATTGATAATTAAATAAAAATTTTACTTACAATATAGTGCTTATCACTCGTCATTTCCAACAAATATCACTTAACTTAATACAAGTTCTCAGAACACTGTTTACCTCAAGTTTACTGCTATGTGTTATTTATTAACATCAATATCATTAATGCTGCTTTTATTTATATTCTTTTGTATATTATTTGTATATTACTTTTGTAACAAAACAATCCAATAAATTAAAAAATTATTTTGAAGCATGTAGATCGATTTCTTGAACAAAAATCTTATTTTTATCACAAATGTAACTTTATAAGATATGTATGTTTCAATGTCATCTTAATTTCTTATTTAAATAATAATGTTATATTTTGATATTGCCTTACAGACCAGAGACTCTAACCCTCAGATCCCTTACCTTCAAGACAGGGCTAACAACAACACATTTCTTATTGGCATGTTATGGGATTAAATGAAGTAATTTGTGTAAGAGCTCAATATATTTCATTATTATTATTAATGTTGAGATTAATATCATAGTCTTATGTTTTTACGGATTTGTTAACTTTTCAAGTACATTCACAAACCTTTTCCCATTCAATGCTTGTGCCATTCCTGTGAGGTGGTGATCATATATACTTTTTACAAATATGGAAATTGAATTGTATTTATTTAAGAATGCTCAGCTGGATAATGGCAGAATTTTAACAAGAAGCTGTGTCTGGATTCCTTGGTGAACTTGCTTCTATTACTTAACTCGACATACTTAGAAGTCAGGTTTGAAACCAAAGACTTGGCTTTACAATGATTCTTTGTTTTCCTATTTTCCTTTTGTTATAATATTCCTTTTGTTATAATGGTCAATGCTACTAAATTCTGATGCAAAGATTCCTTTATAGCAGAATGTTTTTTTCCAGAATTTTTTTCACATTCTAAAATTTGAGACTATGGTTTAATTTCACTGGATGTGGGAGCAATATTACCAAATCCCTACAACAGAATGATCCATTATTCCTTTGTTCACAAATTGTTTCAAAGACTCAGGACAATTTGTAAAGTGGATTAACTTTTTCCTTTTTTGTCTCCTTTCAGTCCCTCTCATTTATTTTTCAAGATGCCCAGGTATTTTGTGACACTCTGACTTTTCCTTTCATAGTGGAAATAGACAATCGTTACCTTTCCAAAGATATTTACTTGCTTCATAAACGTTAGTTTTCTAACAGGGAAATTTTAGTTATTTGGCCGCTGTGGATGTATAATATCTACCTGGAGTTCCTCACCTACTGAGGTAAGCACGTACCTATTCAATAGGACCTCAACTTTACTTTTCCCATTGTATATTGTTGCTGTGGAATTTTAGTTAGTTCATGCCCAGTAATAATGCCTAAACAGGTTTGTCTTTGGGCCTGGTTTTGCCTAGAGAGTTTTTACTAATTTTAGGTAGCAAATTAATAATCTCAGCCAACCGGCTTTTCCTCAAACTTATATTTTGAGAGATTGGGAAAAGATGGGTTATCTCGTGTAATAGTTTTGTTACTGTCCAAAGAGAAAGAGAATTCGTGTTTTATATCAACTTGTGCTTCCAGAATGGTTCAACAGAAATAATACCTGGAATAGTTTTCTGTTTGAAATGAATTTATCAATCAATAAAGTTGAATAGTTTAGTCTAAAAAGCATCTGCCTACTTTTTTTTTTTTTTTGTCCTACTGGGTTGACCACTCTTTGATTAAATTTACTACATGAACTCGTGGCTTTGACTTGGTGATTCAAACAAAGTTTTTAGCCTTTAACTTGTTTAACTTTATGACCTTTTGACTTCATTCAGCTTCAACACCAAGGCAGCAGTTTGAAACTTTAGGTTTGTTGAAGCTTGAATGAAAAGGTCAGAATTTCCCCTCACAGCTCTCCCCCAACCTCCTACTTGCCAAAGACAGATGTCTCCCTCTAGAATTTTGGCATATTCCAAACATATTTTTCATCCATTGTCTCTATTCTAATTGAAGGCCAGTGCAGAGTCACAGAAGCTTCTCAAGGGCTATAATTTTTGTCTGAAGGTGAAAGGAGAAAAAAAAAAAGAGTAAAGTTAATGAAATGATTAAAAGTTTTCATCAATAACAATGTAAGTCACAGGCCTGTGGGAAGTATCAGCTGTTGTGATCCTGGACTTACATGTATTGCGAAATGATTACTGCAGTAAGTTTAGTTAACATTCATCAACTCATGTAGATATAAGAAAACGAAAAATGGTTTTTTTCCTTGTGATGAGAACTCTAACGACTTTCATATATACCATAGAGCAGTGTTAACTATAGTCATCATGTTATACATTACATCCTGAGCACTTATTTATCTTATAACTGGAACTTTGCACCTTTTGACCACTTTCATCCAATTCTCCCTCCTCTCACCCCCAACATCTGGTAATCACAAATCTGATCTCTTTTTCTGTAAGTTTGGGTTTTTCTTTCCTTTTTTGTTTTTTAGATTCCATATGTAAATGAGATCACACAGTGTTTTCCTTTCTCTGGTTTATTTCATTTAGCATAATGCCCTCAAAATCCATCTATGCTGTTTTAAATGGCAAGGTTACTTTTTTCATGGCTGAATAATATTCCATTATATTCCAATATATACATACCACGTTTTCCTTATCCATTTATTTGTCAATGGACACTTAGGTTGTTTCCATGTATTGGCTGTTGTAAATAATGCTGCTATGAACATGGGAGTGCAGGTATCTTTTCAAGTTAATGTTTTCATTTCCTTCAGATAAATACCCAGAAGTAGAATTGCTGAATCATATGGGAGTTCTATTTTTAATTTTTTAAAATAATTTTATTGAGGTCATATTGGCTTATAACATTGTATAAATTTCAAGTGTACATTATTATACATCAGTTTCTGTATAAACTGCATTGTGTTCACCACCAACAATCTAGTTTTTTATCTGTCACCATACATAGGTATCCCTTTATCCCTTTCACTCTCTCCCCACCCCCTTCTCCTATGGTAACCACTAATCTATTCTCCTTACCCATGTGTTTGTTTATCTTCCACATATGAGTGAAACCATACAGTATTTGCCTTTCTCTATCTGGTTTATTTCACTTAGCATAATACCCTCAAAGTCCATCCATGTTATTGCAAATGGGAAGATTTTTATCTTTTTTACAGCTGAGTAGTATTCCATTGTATATATATGTGTGTGTGTATATATGTTCCACCACATATTCTTTAACCATTGATACATTTATGAGCACTTGGATTTCTTCTCTCTCTTGGCTACTGTGAATAATGCTGTGATGAGCATATGATTGCATAAATCTCTTTGAATTGTTGATGTCATGTTCTTTGGATAAACACCCAGTAGTAGGATAGCTGGATCATATGGTATTTCTGTTTTTAATTTTTTGAGAAATTCCCATACTCTTTGCCACAATAGCTGCACCACTTTGCATTCCTACCAGCAGTGTATGAGGATTCCTTTTTCTCCACATCCTGTCTAACACTTGTTATTTCTTGTCTTGTTATTTATAGCCATTCTGATGGGTGTGAGGTGTTATCTCACTGTAGTCTTGATTTGCATTTCCCTAATAATTAGTGATGTTGAACATCTTTTCATGTGCCTGTTGACCACCTGTATATCTTCTTTGGAAAAATGTCTGCTCATATTCTCTGCCCGTTTTTTGATCAGACTGTTTGTTTTTTTGTTGTTGTACACGTTCTTTATATATTTTGGAAATTAACCCCTTATCAGATATATGATTTGCAAATATTTTCTCCCACTTGGTGGGTTCTCTTTTCGTTTTGTTGATGGTTTCCTTTCCCATACAGAAAATTTTAGTCTGATGTAGTCCCATTTGCTTATTTTTTCTTTTGTTTCCCTTGCCTGGTGGGACATGGTATTCAAAAAGATGCTACTAAGACCGATGTCAAAGAGCATACTACCTATATTTTCTTCTAGGAGTTTTATGGTTTTAGGTCTTACATTCAATTCTTTAATCCATTTCGAGTTAATTTTGTGTATGGTATGAGATAATGGTCTACTTTCATTCTTTTGCACATGGCTGTCTAGTTTTCCCAACACCATTTATTGAAGAGACTTTCCTTCATTGTATGTCCTTGGCTCCTTTGTTGAAAATTAGCTATCCATAGATGTGGTTTTATTTCTGGACTCTCAATTCTGTTGCATTGATCTATCTATTTTTCTGCCAGTATCATGCTGTTTTGATTACTATAGTATTTTTCCTTTTTTGAGGAACCTCCATACTGTTTTCCATAATGACTGCACCAATTTACAATCCCACCAACAGTGCACAAGAATTCCCTTTTCTCCACATCCTCGCTAGCATTTCTTATGTCTTGTCTTTTTGATGATAGCCATTCTAACAGATGTGAGGTGATATTTCACTGTGGTTTTGATTTGCATTTCCCTGATGATTAGTGATGTTGAACACCTTTTCATTCATCTGTTTGGCCATTCATATACGTTCTTTGGAAAAATGTCTATTCAGGTCCTTTGCCCATTTTTAAATTGGATTATTTGTTTTGGGTTTTTTTTTTTTTTTCTGTTGACTTATATGAGTTCTTTATATATTTTGGATATTAATCCCTTATCAGATATATTTTTTGCAACTATTTTTTCTCATTTCTCATTTTTCTCTTCTCATTTTGTTGAGTGTTTCTTTTACTGTGCAGAAGCTTTTTAGTTTGATGTAGTTCCACCGTTTATTTTTTATTTAGTTGCTTGTGCTTTAGGTGTCGTATCCAAAAAATCATTGCCAAGACCCATGTCAAAGAGTTTTTTTTCCTATCTTTTCTTCTAGGAGTTTTATGGTTACCAGTTTTGCATTTAAGTCTTTAATCTGTTTTGAGTTAATATTTCTTTATTCAGACAAGCTTAAAGATTCTATTGATACAGTTGAGAAGATAGGCTATAAGGCAGTTTCCAGGAATTCAGTTGCTGTTGTACTCCATTATACTTATCACCATCTAATATAATATATACTTTACTGATTGATTTTGATTATTGGTTATCTCTCCCAAATAGAATACAAACTGCGAGAGGAAAGAGATTATTGTTTTACAGTTGTTGTTGCTTACTGCTGTATTCCTAACTCTTAGAACAAAGTTATGATAATAACTAATGGTTACATGGTATTTACTATGTGCTTTGTAATTAGAATGACTATGTAATTTATATTCTGAACTGGGACTCTTTTCAGAGTGAAAAGAAGACCTTATTAATAATTATTTCAGGACAATAGGAATGATCAAGAGTATCCTAGGGAAAGTAGGATTCACAGCTACTCTGCGTATAACTGTTCTATACAAATTGTATTTGTGTTTTACAAATATTCCCTCCTTTAATCTTCACTACATTTGAAGTGGTTACTGTTGTTATTTTCATCTTACAGATGAGATCAATACCATTGTTATCTCCATTTTACAAATGAGGAAACTGTGGTGTGGAAAGTTTCAATAACTTAGTTAAGGGCACACAACTAGTATACTGGGAAGCCAGAATTTGAACCCAGGTAGTCTGGCCTCGTGATCACTCTGGTATATTAACTTAAAAAATATTTGTGGCCTAAAGAATGAGCTCTCCACACTCTTTCTGATGTCTTCTGTTGTTTCAATTTCTCTTCATTAGGACAGTCTGAAGATAGATTATTCAGTCTTTTTTCCCGTAAAGAATAGCATAACTAGATGACTCATGAATAGTTCTGTCCAAACGAGAGAAAAACCTGGGGGCAGCTTGGAATTTCAAGCTCTGAATCTCCCCCAGTGTGAGCTTGTGTACTCATAGTAGACTCATATATTATTTTGTTCCAATGCAAGAAATATATTCTCCCAATGGGAAAATATAAAAACAAATACAAATTAATTGAAGACAATTTAATATTTACTATATAAAATGTTTAGTTAACTTTTTGGATAACATTTTAGTGCTACTGACTAGAATTCTTTCCAATGGACTATGAAGTCTATTATATGAATACATTTCCAAGGACATGAATGGTGATTATCTTAGGCATAGAGTTGATGTGGGGAGAAGTGGTAGTGAAATAGAGGAAGGAAAATCTATTCTCACTTTTCCAGTTTTTGAGCCTAACATAGACATTGTCTCAAGATTATTATTACTGATTTCTGGAGAAAATTTTCTTCAAAATTGTTTAATTTTGTTTCTCAGCTTGTCTATGTCCAGAGTTCTCTGTGAAAATATTAAAAACCACATTCACAGCATTGTTTGTTTTGCTGCCCAATATACAAAATCACATTTGTCCGGGATCTTCAGAAAACATATATCTGGCTCAGGAGAAAGGGCAGGACATTGATGTTTAATACCACTTCTCATCAGGAGACCACAAATTTTAACTTTCTAACATTCTAAAATTTGAATTATATTCTCAGTTTTTTCCTAGATCTCTGAAAGAACATAAAAACACATAGTGGGAAACAGTTTTAATTCATTCTTCTCACCTAGGGATCTTAGCACAGAAGTATAAAAAATGAAAAATGGAGGCTTCACTATAGTTCCAAGTAAAGAGGGACAATGTGGTGAATTTTGGAAAGTCCATGAACTTTGGAGTCAGACTCTACGCTTAGGCTACGTAATCTAACTTGCTTTTTTCATTAAGCCTCTATTTCTTCACTTATAAAAATTATGATGAAAAGTCTATCATGACCTTAGCAGAGTGATCAAGGTTAATATCATCAGAAATACATATCAGCATCAAGTACCCCTTGATATGGTGCACTGAGAAGAGCACATCACCTTTGTGGCATCCTTCCCAGCAGTGCACAACCTCAATCTCATTAGGAGAAATCATCAGAGAAGCCCACACTGAGGCACATTCTACAAAATAACTAACAAACACCCTTCAAAAAGATACGTCGTAAAAACAAGGAGGAACTGAGAAATTGTTACAGGTTGGAAGAAACTAAGGAGACAGGACAAAACTAAATCCAATGTGCAATCCTGGATTGTATCCTGAAGCAGAGAAATGATGGAAAAACTGGTAAAATTCAGAGAAGTTCTGTATTTGGTTAATAGTATTGTATCAATACTATTAAGTGCCGTATTAGGTATCACAATTTCTTATGTTGAGAAATATTTTATGGTTATGTAAGATATTAACATAAGGAGAAGCTGGGTAAAGGGTATATGGGAACTCTGCTATTTTCACAATTCTAAGTCTAAAGTAATCTTTTTAAAAAGCCTATTATGAAGACTTTTAGAATAAAATATTCTGGAAATATGTAGTTCGAGTTTTATTTCGACTGCTCTTAATTGAGCTCACTTTGTTACATCAGTGAGTCTCCAAGGCTCTCTTGTTTGCAGTAACCTGTCAGAGTTACTTTTTACTTCTTTTTAGGTTTCCTAATTTATTCAGGCTCTTGGGCCAGGCAATAATTTGAACTGCTGGGGGCCTTGTTGTTGTTGACAATCCAACAGAGGGTACAATTTCACAGCTCAGAACTTTTCTGAAGTGTCAGGCTCAATGAGGACGTCAACCTGCCCCTGGAGGTTTGCATTATTCCAACCATATTTTTCACCTATTGCCTTTGTACTAATTGGAGGCAGGTGCAGAACCAGAGGCCATTAACTTCTCAAGGACTGTAATTTCCAATTGAGAGTGAAAGGGCAGAGAGTTGAGGACAATGCTAATGAATGGACTCAAAGTTTTCACCATAACAATAAAAACAAAACCCCTTTAGGGGGTGCCAACTTTGGCATCTGATCTCAATATGCTATCAGGAGACTTGTTGCTCATCACAATCATAAAGTTGCTAAAGTTTGTTACACAATACCGGTTCCCTGTCATTGTTCTGCTTGTCCACATCTGATACTCTGCCCAATACCTTCAACCATACCATGCCCATTTTTTGCCAGACACCCCCTAACACCTCTGGTTAGCTCACCTTAAGATATATCTGTTTCTTGTTACTATATAACATCTCTCCTCCCTACCTAACTCTACCTTCACAACTTCATATGGTGCACAGCTTTGTTAGAAATTAACCATGACTTCCTTTTATATTTTCTGCCATCATATTTTAGAGAAGTCTTTAAGGCCCAAAGAAGTGATGTTAATAGTAGGATGTAATTCACTCTGTCTTGTTGGTTGAGGCAAAAATTTTTGATCATGTGAGTGTCTAAAGGAGATCTTTCCCAGGATTGCAAAAGCTGGGATGTCCTAGATTTAAAAATTCTTATCTATGTCATTGATTGTCTGAAGATTAGCCTGATTTTCCACCTGCTAAGAGGACACTGAACCCTCCATAATGTTTTGTCCAATGAATATGAAGTTAGATAGATTCTGATCTTATATAATTTATAGTGACTCAGAGATCCAAGGATTTAATTTTGGTTGTTAATATAGCCCAGGTGTTCCCAATTTATATTTTTTCACTGCTTAAAAAATGTAAGTCCAGATACTTTAAGATAAATTATCTGGTAAGTAATTAGGACACACACAGTTCAGCTGAGAGTTTCTGGCCTTTTCAGACTCTTACAAAGCTTAATCCAATCTACACAAAAAATTAGAATTTTAGATAAATGATAAATATTTTTTTGCTAGCTAGTTCAAGCTCATCATTTTATAAATAAAGAAACAGAGAGGGTGAGTAACTTATCACATATGTAATTTGTGGTCTAAATATAGATAGAATCCAGAAGTCTAGATGGCCAGATGTTCTTTCCACCATAGCTCACTATTTTTTATTTTTATTTAAAAATTTTAATAGCTTTATTGAGATATAATTGATGTACAAAGAACTGCACATATTTAATGTGTACAATTTGATGAGTTTGGACATAATGCAAACACCCATGATACCATTGACACAATCAAGGTAATAGATATATGCAACACCACCCAAAGTTTCCTTGTGTTCCTTTTTTTGTGTGTATGTGGTAAGAGCACTTAACATGAGATCTACCTTCTTAACAAATTTTGAAGTGTACCATTCTGTATTGCTAACTAATCTGTATTTGTTGCACAGCAGATTTCTAGAATTTATTCATTTAGCATAACTGAAACTTTATACCCATTGAACAACTCCCCATTTCTCCCAATCTGTATCCTCTGGCAACCACTATTGTATTCTTAATTCCACTATTCTTCTATGAGTTTGGCTATTTTAGATACTTAATATAAGTGAAATCATGCAGTATTTCTCCTTCTGTGGCTGGCTTATGTCACATAGTATAGTATCTTCCAGACTCATCAATGTTGTTGCAAATAGCAAGGTTTCCTTCTTTTTCAAGGCTGAATAATATTCCATTGTGTGTATATACCACATTTTCTTTAGCCATTCATCCATCAATGAACACTTGGGCTGTTTCCATAGCTTAGCTATTGTGAATAATGCTGCAAAAAATAGGGGTGCAGGGTGTTGGATTTGTGGATCTATTTATTAAATGATCATGTATTTCAGAGTAGTGTGCCATTTGATGAAAACAGAATATTATTACAAATAATGGAAATTATTTATTGAGAACTTACTCTGTGCTAAGGACTCTTCAAAACACTCTATGTGTAGTGGCAAACGCTGTTGGTGTCCTATGCAAGAGCCTTTTCATTCCCATTTCTTTTTTGTTAGCACAGCTGGCCTTCTAAGATATAGGCTATAAAGACCAGATACTTTCATTCACAGCCTCCCTAGTAAGTATGAATGACCATGTGACACAGTAAATCATAAAAATTAGCATTTACATATACCTTCTAAATGTCTGACACTGTTCTAAGGTCTTTACATGTAATAAGTAATTTAATCCTCATGCCAGCTCTCGATGTAGACACTATTATTTCAATTTTCCAGGTGAAAACTAAGAC
The DNA here is from genome assembly GCA_031878705.1 of Tapirus indicus. Classification (NCBI taxonomy): domain Eukaryota; kingdom Metazoa; phylum Chordata; class Mammalia; order Perissodactyla; family Tapiridae; genus Tapirus; species Tapirus indicus. Next base: position 104,219,622 of record CM062918.1, on the reverse strand, counting down.
ATGGAGAGGCTAAATAGCTTGCCCTGGTTGCATAGTTATTGGCAGAGTCAAACTTGATCTCAGACAGTGTAAGAGTTTCTGCTCTTAGCTAGCACAATACTGTCTCTCAGAAAGGAGGCAAATGGGGAAGATCTGTTGGTAGAAATTCTGAAGGTGTTTTTTCTCACTTCCCCAGAGAGATATAGGAGAAGGCTGCTATTCTCTTACTTTCTGGCTTTGAAGACAGAAATGTTGAGGTCATGGCACTTGCAGTGGCCACACCTTCTTGCATCCATGAGTGGTAGCACTGAGGACACAGGAGGAAGTGAGAGTGGAAAGATGTGAAGTGCTTTGATATCAATTAGCCCCTCAAGAAATCCTTAGACCATCTAAGACTGAAGTTGTTATATTGGATAAATGTTAAATTCTATTTTTAAAGTCAATTTGAGTTAGGTATTCTGTTTCTTACAGCTAAAATAAGCTAACAGATACTCATATATTTTATTTAGTCCTCAACCCAACTTAGTAAAAGGTATAATTTTATTATCCTTTCTTACAGATAAGGGTACTGAGGCTGAGTTTGTTTAACTTCCTTAATTTACACAGCTGTTGATTGGCAAAGCCAGGATTCAAATGACAGCAGTCTCTTAACCAGCATACCTGCTGCCTTCTGTCAAGATCCTCCATCCAAAGACCACCAGAAACACACTTGCAGTTAAACAAGTTGCCTTTACTTCTCTCTGCAGTGAGGAAAATACCTGCCATGGAAACCTTGTGGTGCCTGCTGCGAAAATGTTAGAAATTATTTATTAGAGGGTTTGAGCTTGTGTTGGGTGATTTTCAGGAGAGTTTAAGGAAGCAGGCTTTGCTCTGGATTGGATGCTGTCGGAAAATGGGGATAATTCTATGATTGGGTATCTTAATTAATCTTTTCTAGAAGGAAGGAAAACTAGAGAGAGGCTAAAGCTTTATTTGGTAAAGAAGTGGCAGTCACTCCCAATGGCCATTATAGGGGGTATGTGGTCATTTTTGTGGTTTGAACGATGTTCATGCTTTTGTTGTATGTTCATGATTGTGGAGTGGTCTTGTTTTCATTTTAATCCATCCTCACCACAGAGTGGCCTTGTCTAACGCTGATGTTCTGTGAAATTTTTTATGTTTGACAGGAGAAAACCAAGGCTAGCTGCGAGTGTCAGAGGCTGCTTTTCTTTTTGTCATTTCTTTATCTATTTTCATAGACTTCGGTTTTTTCTCAAGGGGAATTTTTTCAAGTAATTTAATTACTGTTATAAAGAATTTTTTAAAATTTTGTTTTGTTTTGGTGATTTTAATACATTTTGTGGACATCTTTCTAAAAATGGCATTTATTTTTATTCTTTCTTAATTGGAATATACTGAAGATAATTTGACATTTTTTTAACCATTCAGAGTCATCATTATAAATGACCTTTTCAGTACACAGTTGAATATATAGTGAAATGAGATATTGACATGTATACAGTTGTTGGCTCTTTCACTATTTAATTTCAGACTGAAACAGTTGTATCTTTTCATTTATCACTGCTGTTGGCTTTCTTTGATTGATATCACTTCTTGGAGTTTATTTCTCCCTTCAACATCTTCAGACTTGCTATATCTAACCCACTGTGGACTTGAAAACTATGTGAACAATTACATCTAAAATTAACATATACTTGATTGGAGACCATGGACAAATAGAGTTCATGGAGTTTGTAAGACTGAAACTATTTATATGGTTGCAGCATGGCACACTAGGTATTGGAGCCACATTGGACAAAACCTTTTTGAAGTAAGATTCTGATGAAAATATTGTTTGTATGGTGAGACCAAGGGTCAAACCAAACCAAAAGGGGGATTTACTCAGACAGCAGAGACAATGTAGATGAGACAGAGAACCAGAAACAGGAGATCCAAGAATCCAGAGAAAGCAGGATATTGCTGAGAAAACGGAGCTGTATGTGAAATCCAAGGCATGAAGCAATGATGGAAATGAGATAATGAACAAACAAGTGGGGAGAGTTAGAAACTCGACAGGATCAAAATATAAGAATCAGGTATAGGAAACTGGTTCATAACTATAGCTGTGAATGGCCAGTCACGGCTGATCTACACTTTCACATGGAATTTGGAACATACTTTGGGTCAAATATAAAAGCTTAAATAAATTTTGTTGGTTATGAGAAGCAGGAATGATTCTAAAACATAGAAGAGGAAATAAGTAAGCCAGAGTTTTTCTTCAGTTTATAGTCCAAATTTGGTTGGGAAGAAGATTGGTAATGGTAAGTTGAAACAAGTCAGAGTAGAAGTTTACTGTCTCTGGAGTTTTACCCTTTCATTGACTTTCCCCAAAATGTTAATTATTTTCTGTCAAACAGCAGTAGAAAGAGAGACAATATATTGCAATGGTTACTGGCTAAATATAGATATATTCATCAGGAATATTGGCCATTAGTTTCACTTCTTGTAGTATCCTTTTCTGGCTTTAATATCACTTTAACACTGGCTTCATGAAATGAGTTTGGAGGTGTTCCTTACTCTTCAGTTTTTTGAAAGACTTTGAGAAGGATTGGCATGAATTCTTTTTAAAACATTTGGTAGAATTTACTTGTGAAGCCATCTGATTCCAAGATTTTCTTTGTTGGGAGACTTTTGATTACTGATTCATTCTTCTTACTGGTCTGTTAAGATTTTGATCTGTTAAGATTTTCTATTTCTTTTTGATTCAGTCTTGGTAGGTTCTATGATTCTGTGAATTGATCAGTTTCTTCTAGGTTGTCCAATTTTTTAGCATATAATTGTTCATAGTAGTCTCTTGTAATCGTTTGTATTTCTGTGGTATCAGTTGTAATGCTTCCTCTTTCATTTATAATTTTATTTACTTGAATTCTATCTCTTTTTTTCATGGTAAGTCTAGCTAAGGTTTGTCAGTTTTTGTTTATCTCTTGAAAAAAACAATGGTTTTTTATTGTTTGAGACCTTTCATTTTTTTACTTTTATTACTTTAAAGTAATAAATAGGCTTTTATTACTATAAACTTCCCTCTTAGTATTTCTTTTACTGCATCCCACAAATTTTGGTATGTTTTGTTTCTATTTTCATTTGTTTTAAGATATATCTTTTTCTATTTCCCTTTTGATTTTCTTTGACTCATTGGTTGTTCAGGAGTATGTTATTTAATTTCCACTTATTTGTGAATTATCCAGTTTCCCTCCTGTTATTGATTTCTAGTTTCATACCATTGTGATTGGAAAAGATACTTGGTATAATTTCAATCTTCTTAAATTTCTTAAGAATTATTTTGTGACCTAACATATGATGGAGAATGGAGAACATATCTTGGAAAATGTTCTGTGTGCCCTTGAGAAGAATGTGTATTCTGCTGCTGTTGGATGGAATGTTCTGTATATGTCTGTTAAATTCATTTGGTCTAAAGTATAGTTCAAGGTCAATGTTTTCTTCTTGATTGTCTGGATTATTTAACCATTGTTGAAAGTGGGGTATTGAAGTCCCCTATTATTATTGTGTTGTCTATTTTTCCCTTCATATCTGTAAGTTTTTCCTCAATACATTTAGATGCTCCAATGTTGGGTGCATATTTACTTGCAATTATTATATCCTTTTGATGAATTGACTCCTTCATCACTATATAATGACTTCTTTGCCTCTTGCTACAGTTTTTGACTTAAAATCTATTTTTGTCTGATATAACTATAGCTACTCCTGCTCTCTTTTGTCCAAAACACTGACAAAAGCAAATGCTGGGGACAAAGCAGAGCAATAGGAGTGCCCATTCATCACTGGTGTGAATGCAAAATTGTATAGCCATTCTGGAAGACAGTTTGACAGTTTCTTACAAAGCTAAAGATAGTCTTACCATACAATCTGGCAATTGCACTTGGTATTTGCCCAAATGAGTTGAAAATTTATCTGCACACAAAAACCTATACGTGAATGTTTATTGCAGCTTTATTCATAATTACCAAAAGTTGGAAGCAATCAAGATGTCTTTCAATAGGTGAATGAATAAAAATGCTCTACATTCATACATTGGAATATTGTTCAGAGATAAAAAAGAAATGAGCTATCAAGCCAGAAAAAGTCATGTAGGAATCTTAAATACATATTGCTAAGTGAAAGAAGGCCAATTTGAGAAGGCTACATACTGTATGATTCCAACTATATGGCATTCTGGAAAAGGCAAAATTATGGAGACAATAAAAAGATCAGTGGAAGCCAGTGGGTCAGGGGGAAGGAGAGGTGATAGGTGAAGAAAAGGGGATTTTTAGAGCGGTGAAACTATTCTGTGTGATACTGTACTGGTAATATATGTCACTATGGATTTATCAAAACCCATAGAACTGTACAACACAAATAATGAAATTTAATGTAAACTAAGGAGTTTATTTTAAAATAATGTATCAATATTGGTTCATTAGTTGTAACAAATGTACACCAATGGAAGATATTAGCAAGGGAAACTATATTTTGTGAGTTGATGCATATATGGAACTCTATTCTATCTGCTCAATTTTTCTGTAAATCTAAAACTACTAAAATTAAGCCTACTAATTACAAAAATATGAAATGCCAAAATTTGTGGGATGCAGCTTAAGCAGTGTTTAGAGTAAAATTTCTAGAACTAAATGATTTCATTAGAAAAGAAGGAATAAATAAAAAATATATCTATAATCTTAGCTTTCACCTTGAGAGACTAGAAAGAATTAATAACTACCCTCTAAAATGGGAAACAAAACAACTGATGTCTACTGTCACCACTCCTATTCAACATTATAATGGAAGTCCTACCAAGTGTAATTAGGCAAGAAAAAGAAATATGAAGCACATATATTAAAAATGAAAAAAATAAAATTTTCTCTATTTGTACACTTTATTGCCTAAAGAGAAAACAAAGAATTTACAAAAAAGTTTCTAGAACTTACAAGTGAGTTTAGCAAGGTCGGAGAATATAAGGTCAATATACAAAATCATATATACACATACATACATATACATTCAATGAACAATTGTAAATCAAAATTTTTGAGAGTACCATTTATAATAGCACCAAGAAACATGAAATATTTAGGTAAAAATATAACAAAATATGTACAAGATCTTCATGCTGAAAACTACAAAACATTAATGAAAGAAATCAAAGAAGACCTAAATAAATGGAGAGAGAAACTGTTCATGAATTAGAAGACCCAATATTGCTGAGAAGTCAATTCCGCACAACTTGTTCAATAGATTCAAAATAGAGCCAAAGTCTCAGAAATAGGAACAAACTCATTCTAAAATTTATATGGGAAAGCAAAGGAACTAGACTAGCAAAAACAATGTTGACAAATAAGGACAAATTTGGGTGACACATGCAACTTGATTTTAAGGCATATTTTAAACCTACGGTAATTAAGAATGTATGGGAATAGTAAGAAGCTAGACATATGGATCTGGAACAGAGCAGAGAGTGAGGAAATAGTGCCTCACAAATATGGTCAAATATTTTTCACAAAGGCACAATAACCATTCAATAGAGAAAGAATATTCTTTTCAGTAAACAGTGTGAAAAAATTGGAATCCATATTCAAAAAAATATGAGGTTCTATTCATACCTCATGCCTTATATAAAAATTAACTCAAAGGCAATTATAGATCTGTGTGTAAATTCTAAAACTATAATATTTCTGGAAAAAAATTATAGGAGGAATCTTTGTAACCTTGTGTTAGGCAAAGAATTCTTAGATACAATGAATCATAAAAGAAAAATTTCATAAACTTCACTTTATCAAAACTAAAAACTTTTGCTCATGAAAGCCTTAAGAGAATGCAAAGACAAGCCACAGACTGGAAGAAAATATTTGCAAATTACACATCTGACGAAGAACTTGTATCCAAAATATATAAAGAACTCTCAAAACTCAGCAATAACAATAAAAAATAATCAATCCAATAAATAATGGGCAAAAGATTTGAACAGCTGGAGAGATAAACAGATGGTAAATAAGCCCATGAAAGATATTCAACATCATTAGTCATTAGAAAAATGTGAATTAAAACCACAATGAGATACCACTGTACATCTATTGAATGACTAAAAGCAAAAGAAAAATTGTTAACAATTCCAAATTTTGGCAAGGATGGAAAGTAACCGGAATTCTCGTACATTGCTGTGAGAATCAAAATGATATAACCACTTGGGAAAACAGTTTGGCAGTTTCTTCTAAAGTTAAACATATGTTTATAGTATGACTTCACAATCTCATTCCAAAATATTTGCCCAAGAAAAATAAAAATTTTTGTTCACACAAAAACCTGTACATGAGTGTTTATAGTAATTGTAGTGGCTTTATTCATAACAGCCTAATTTGGATAATTTAAAATGTCCTTCAGCTGGTGAGTGGATAAATTAATGTGATATCTCCAAACAATGGAATATCACTTAGCTCTAAAAAGGAAAAAGCTTGAGACGTACAAGGATGTAGATAAATCCTAAATGTATTATGCTAAGTGGAAGAAGCCCAACCCAATAGTGTATATTTTGCACGTTTCATTTGTATGATGTTTTGGAAAAGACAAAACTATAGGTATGGAGAATGGATCAGTAATTGTTGGGTGTTTTGGGTGGGAAGAGAGGTTAACTAGAAACAGGCAGCATGAGAGGAATATTTGGGCTAATGGAACTGTTCTTGATTTTGGTGGTAGTTACTCCAGTCTACGCATTTGTCAAAACCCAGAAATGTACATAAAAAAGAGTGGGTTTTACTTTACATATGTTAGAACAACATAAAAAAGCATTTAGGTCCTATTTACATTTAAGTGTAACTTGGCTTCTAAGGTCTCAATCAGTATTCTAAATAGGTACATGGAACTTAAAAAAGATTCACCTTCTAATACTTCTCTAGATGATGTACTGGTATTTCTAAAGTAACTTTTATCACATGGACAGCAGCTATGTTTCATTTAAGAATTTTTCCGCAAATACTTGTTCAACACATATGATGTGTTTTAGCCTTGGGAATAAGTTAGGAAGCAATTATACATATTTTCTATCATGAAGAGGTTGAATCTTAGTGGACAATAAAGGCAAATAAACAGGTATTTTTGTAAGAGCCCTTAATTTAAATTAAAAATAAGACCTCAATTCAGGTTTAGAAGATCAAGGAAGTCCTCCTGCAGGGAGTGACATTAAATTGAGAACTAGGTCATTAGTAGAAGTTAGGTAGGTGAAGAGAGCTGGAGTGAGGGTTGTTCTGAAAGTTATTACAATTGCAAAGTAAGCATGTGTGAAGGTTAAGAAGTCAAAGGGAACTTTGCATGTAAAAGGCACTCTAACAGCTGGGTTAAGCATGAAGTGTGGATGTGTAGGGAGGTTATGGTGAAAAATAAGATTGGATTGCTAAATAGGGATTTTAAAAAGTAGGGTTTTGTTAATGATGTTAAAAGAGTTTAAGCTTTTTCTTAGAACAATGAGGAGTCAAAGCGTGGAAGTGGCAAAACAAGATGTGCCACAGAAAAGCTGTGGAAAATAGGAAGGGGTTAACATTAGGCAGTTTTTATTGAAATCCAAGTGAGATATAATCATGTAATACTAAACAGTGAGAGTGATGATGGAGAAAAGTGGACAGATATTAGACCTGAGGAGAATTTACCTACACATGGCAAATTCATAACATGATAGGTATTTAATTTCTGCTGAGAATGTATGATCTGGATATTCTGAAATGGGCCAAGGAGAGCATTTTGCTTGTGTCTTGCATTGCTATGTCACAAGTTATAGACATCTGGGATCATCTAAAGCAGAATCCACAGCTAGCATGAGAGGAGGAGCTTGACAAGAGGGGCACATCAATCATCAGAAGTTAATCCTGCTAATTCACTTCATTGACTCTGGATGGAGTTCAGAACAAGATATGTTAAAAGGGATTCTCAGGCTGCCATTCTAGTACTGCATGTCAATGCCTGACTCTTTAAATATATATATCCATACAATATCATCTGATCTCTGTGCTAAATTGCTGTTTATTTTATGATGAGCTACTGTGATTCATGAGGATCTGCTTCCCTTGATCTTTGAAGATGCAAATGATACTTCGCTGGGCCCCAAATGTATCCATACCCTGCTAACAGCAGCGGTGGCTGCATTTATAATTTAAGTCTTCTGTCAATGTAAAATCTTCAGTTGTTCTATGAAGCAATCTGCAACCGCTTCTGAAATTTTAATCACTTCTATGTATATTAGTTCAGCTTGCTGAAACTAAGCTAGAAGAAGTTGGTAATAATGAAATAAAGTGCCAAAGGGAAAAGGGAAAGAGATGCAGTTAAAATACAGAAATATATTTGCTGCTTCTATTTTCTTTCTTTCCCTATCCTTAATGCATACCTGAAATGCAATCATTTCCTTTGAAGCTCTGAGAACATATTATTTCCTTTTTTTTCTTATTCATTTATCTTCTCTACCTAAAGAAAATCTATTTGATATTAACCTTCTTTGAAACACCTGCACTGAGATTTACTTAAGTAAGAAACCCTAGAAGACATTATTTTAAGAATGCTGTAACTAGTAGCAGCTACTATACTAATATACTAAAGAAGGTATAATGTTTGATTACCTGTAATTTTCCACTGTGTCCCTCTCTCTAAAATTCTCCTCATGCAAATTATCTTAACCTTAATCTTAAATTACTAATCAACTAAATGGAAAGAGTAGTCCTTAAAACTTCATTATGATGAGGTATCAAAACTGGTAGGGTGAAATGCCCTCAGATTCCTTAGTTTAAAATATCCTGAAAACTACTTCAATTTTTTATTTAGGAAATGAAGTGATTACCCATATGAGAAGAAGGCAGGCTTGTCACATTTCCAAGTTTTATTTTTCTAAGATAAGAATGTTCTAGGAACAATACAATACAATACAAACAGTACAATACACACAGTATGGATACAGTGTGTATTACTTCATTATAAGACCACTATAGGCCTGTTTTGCATCCATTCTATATTTTGTAATCAGTGATGATCATTAGAGCTACTGTCAGAATTTTATAGTCTTCAAATCTCTTAGACAGAGTTACATCCATGGCTAGGTATGTGTCAATGGTGTACAGGAACAACAAAATACAGAAAGTTATGATAACCACTGGGAGGGTAGCCAGAAGTATGATGGACCTCATCTTTTCCTGTGTCCCCATTACCATGTGTGCATAAGGTCCATGACACATGTGCGTACTGCACCAAATGGGTTTTTTAATCAATGGTGGGTGATAGTGAATAAGAATGACCAAGATCACCTGTACAGACAACTGTTACAAGTAAGTAGACAAGATACATTGCCAACCAAGGCTGTTTCTGGAGTAAGTCAAAAATTTCCTCTTCTTTTATCTTTACATGATCTGCATTGTTGTCTGTGTTGCTGGACTTGTCTTCTAAAGATTCCTTCTTAAACCTCTTGGTTTGATTATGCACACTCTGAGAGACAAAAGACTCCATCACAAAAAAGACGGAGGAAAAGACAAAAGCCAATCACACACCAAACTCCTAGAACAGGCCTAGTGAAGTGGTTCTCATAGCACTCGGCTAGAGAAAATTTGGAGATATTCCCGTGGCACTGGAAGTCTTTGACCAGATCAAATCAGGTGATTTGTGCTACATATACAACTGAAATATAAAGAAAAGTAACACTGAACCACAGTGCTCTCCGCATGTAGAAGTTTGTAGGATCGTTGCTCATCTTCCATATGGTAGAGCCCATATGCCAAAATTGTTCAGGATCAGCCATCTTGGAATCTAGGAAAACAAAAGCAAAGTAGCATCAGGAGGAAAGAATGACGGTATTTTACCCCATTGATAGATCTCTGCAGTTCTCTTAATAGGTGCTTTCTGTGAGGGTACACAATTGTCTTAGGTAAGAGGAGAACTCCAAAGAAAGTATAGGAGAGTGTCCAAAAGAAATACACCTATTTAATAATATGTCTTATTCTTTCGTTTACTAATCCCTTCTTCTAATTTTCCCTTATCAGTCTCTCTTCCCCATCTCATTTCATTTCCCAACCTCTTCCCACAGTTTATTAAGCCCTCTGCATAGCTATCCATCCTGTTTGCTCTCATCACAAAATTTCAGTGTCATTTACTTTTTTTATAATCTATGTACCAACCTGTGTCAATCAACCCACTCCAGCCAACAGTACAGTTCCAACTATCATAGAACTCTAATAGGTATCTGGATATCAAGGCTTAAGGGTAAGTCTTCATCACTTCTCTCTGAGATATACCTATCTGAGATGGGTTAACTGAACTTACTAGAGTCATTTTAGGCTCTTCCTGAAACCAAGTTTTCCAAAGCTCCACCAGTTTCAAATCTGTTTCTGATTAACCAATCAAGATGGATGGATCAATATGTAATTGCCTTCTACTGGGAGGGCAGCTTAAATTTCTTATTTGCATTACATTCTGCTGCTCATTTGAAATTTTCATTGATTCACAGATATTTTGAGCATCAAACACAGTTCTAACTATGGAAAATTAATGAGGCAATTCTTGCCTTTAATTATAGATCTGATGATGCGAAGAGTGCCTTTTTTCAATAAGGTTATTGTGACTTCTGTGGCTTCAGTAATTCACTTTCCCTCCTATGAACTAGAAAGACATTGTCAGAACAATTTATTAGTACAATACTCTGACAGTCAACACTTGCTCCAGCCTTCCCTACTAAGGTGGCTGAGACTTTGGGACCCACATCACAGTTCAACTTCTCCCTTTATTCCATCCTGTTGTCTTGTACTCCCACCCCTCTGCTTCCTTTCAAAGGTATTAATTCCTAATAAATATTTTGCACCCTCAACTCTGTCTCAATATCTGCTACTGAAAAAGCCAACCAGCAACACTAGTCTTCAGATCTTTGGAAGCCTGAGAGTCAAGCCATACAGAGAGCAGGGCTCTCCCTTCACCCCTGGGATCACAGTTACTGGAAAGCCAAGCATTTTCTAGAATACGCTATGCTTCATCCTTGCCCTGGAGCTCACTGAAAATAAACTCTCACTTAACACAGAGAAGTGACAAGCTTGCATCAGCTTTCTCTATGGGGATTCCTACAGAGCCTGAAGCCTTACTTGGTCTGTGAAGGACCTGCTGAACTGGTGATTTTAACTGCTGCTCGACTTAGGAGAGGGAAAAGCATTGAAGTTAAAATTAGAGGGGAGGGGCCAGCCAGGTGGCTTAGTGGTTAAGTTCATGCACTCTGCTTCAGGGGCCCAGGTTTGTGGGTTTAGATCCCAGGCACGGACCTATGCACCACTTATCAAGCCATTCTGTGGCAGGCATCCCACATATATAGTAGAGGAAGATGGGCATGGATGTTAGCCCAGGACCAATCTTCCTCAGAAAAAAAGGAGGATTGGCAACAGATGTTAGCTCAGGGTTAATCTTCATCACCAAAAGAAAAAAAATTGGAGGGCAGACAGGATGCATTTAGACTGAAATATTCCCATCCTTTTTAGGTTACTTAAAATTATTTTTCTAATTTCTTGAGTAGATTTTTCAGTACAGTTTGAACTCATTTTTGAAGTGTAAATGCATAAAAAAGGACACAAATCACATTGTTCAGTTCCGTAAATTTCATGGAATGAGCACACTTGAGTAATTGTCAGCCAGATCAGGAAAAGAATGTTACCAACATCCCCAAAACCCCATTTGTACATTTATTCAGTTACCATTCTCCATCATGTAACCAATATCTGGAAATTTAATAATATAGCTTGCTTGCTTTGGAAATGTATATAAATGAACCATAAAGTATATAATCTCTTGTGTCGTGTTTTGTTTTGTTTTGTTTTATATATTTGTGAGATCGATCTATAACATTGTTGAGTGTAAATATTGTTCTTTCATTCTCTTTGCTGTGTAGAATATGTATGTGAATAAACCACATTTTATTTTATTTATTTTTATTTTTTCTTTAGCAGCATCTTTATTTTATTATTTTTTTATTGAGGTAACATTGGTTTATAACTATGTAAATTTCAGGTGTACATCATTATATTTCAATTTCTGTGTAGATCAAATCATGTTCACCACCCAAAGACTAATTACCATCCATCACTGTACTCAGGTGCCCTTTTACCCCTTTTGCCCTCCCTTCCTCCCTCCTTCTCCTCTGGTAACCATCAATCTAATCTCTGTATGTGGTTTGTTTGCTGTGGTGTTGTCATTGCTTTTATCTTCCACCTATGAGTGAAATCATACTGTATTTGAATTTCTCCCTCTGACCTATTTTGCTCAGCATAATACCCCAAGGTCTATCCATATTGTTGCTAATGGCAAGATTTCATCTTTTTTTATGGCTGAGAAGTATTCCATTGTATATATATACCACATCTTCTTTATCGATTCATTGATGGGCACTTAGGTTGTTTTCAAGTCTTGGCTATTGTGAATAATGCTTCAATGAACATAGGGGTGCAAATATATGTTCAACTTAGTGTTTTCATGTTCTTTGGATGAATATCCAGAAGTGGAATAGCTGGATCATAGGGTAGTTCTATTAAGTTTTGAGGCATCTCCATACTGTTTTCCATAGTGGCTGCACCAGATTACATTCCCATCATCAGTGTATGAGGATTCCTTTTTCTCTACATCCTCTCCAACACTTGTTTCCTGTCTTTTTAGTAATAGCCATTCTGATGCCTGTGAGGTAATATCTCATTGTAGTTTTGATTTTCATTTCCCTAATAATTAGTGATGTTGAACATCTTTTCATGTGCCTATTGTCCATCTACGTATCTTCTTTGGAAAACTGTTCATATCTTCTGCACATTTTTGGATCGGGTTGTTCATTTTTTTGTTGCTGTGTTGTATGAGTTCTTTATATATTTCAGAAATTAATCCCTTGTCATATATGATTTGCAAATATTTTCTCCCAGTTGGTGGGTTCTATTTTTGTTTTTTTTTTATTTTTTTTTTTATTGATGTCTTAGTTTATAACACTGTGGGGTTTTAGTTGTACATTTTTGTTTGTCCGTCACCTTGTGGATGTAACCCTTCACCCCTTGTGCCCCCCCACCCCCCTTCCCCTTGGTAACCACCAATCAGTTCTCTCTGTCCGTGTGTTCACTTATATTCCATATATGAGTGAGTTCATGCAGTGTCTGTCCTTCTCTCTCTGGCTTATTTCACTTAACATAATACCCTCTAGGTCCTTCCATGTTGTTGCAAATGGGACAATTGTGTCTTTTCTTATGGCTGAGTAGTATTCCATTGTATGTATATACCACATCTTCTTTAACCAATCTTCAGTTGAGGGACACTTGGGTTGCTTCCACTTCTTGGCTATAGTGAATAATGCTGCAATGAACATAGGGGTGCATACGCCTCTTGTGATGGTTGATTTCACGTCCATTGGGTAGATGCCCAAGAGTGGTATTGCTGGATCATACGGTATTTCTATTTTTAATTTTTTGAGGACTCTCCATACTGTTTTCCATAGAGGCTGCACCAGTTTGCATTCCCACCAGCAGTGAATGAGGGTCCCCGTTTCTCCACAACCTCTCCAGCATTTGTTGTTATTTGTCTTTGTGATTATAGCCATTCTAACCGGTGTAAGGTGATATCTCAGTGTAGTTTTGATTTGCATTTCCCTGATGATTAGTGATGTTGAACATCTTTTCATGTGTCTATTGGCCATCTGTATCTCTTCCTTGGAAAAATGTCTGTTCATATCCTCTGCCCATTTTTTGATCGGGTTGTTTGTTTTTTTGTTGCTCAGTTGTATGAGATCTTTGTATATTACTGAGATTAATCCCTTGTCAGACAAACGATTTGCAAATATTTTCTCCCAGCTGGTGGGTTGTTTATTCATTTTGATCCTGGTTTCATTTGCCTTGTAGAAGCTCTTTAGTCTGATGAGGTCCCACTTGTTTATTTTTTCTTTTGTTTCCCTTGTCTGGGTAGACATGGAATCTGAAAGGATCCCTTTATGTCCAATCGCAATTAGTGTACTGCCTATATTTTCTTCCAGGAGTTTTATAGTTTCAGGTCTCACTTTCAGTTCTTTGATCCATTTTGAATTGATTTTTGTATATGGCGATAGGAGATGGTCTACTTTCATTCTTTTGCATGTTGCTGTCCAATTTTCCCAGCACCATTTATTGAAGAGACTTCCCTCTCTCCATTGTATGTTCTTTGCTCCTTTGTCGAAGATTAGCTGTCCATAGGTGTGTGGTTTTATTTCTGGGCTTTCAATTCTGTTCCATTGATCTGTGTGTCTATTCTTGTACCAGTACCATGCTGTTTTGATTACTATAGCTTTATAGTATATTTTGAAATCAGGGATTGTGATGCCTCCAGCTTTGTTCTTTTTTTCAGAATTGCTTTAGCTATTTGGGCTCTTTTGTTGCCCCATACGAATTTCAGTAGTTTTTGTTCTATTACCGTGAAGAATGACATTGGGATTCTGATTGGGATTGCATTGAATCTGTAGATTGCTTTAGGTAGAATGGACATTTTAACTATATTTATTCTTCCAATCCATGTGCATGGAATATTTTTCCATTTCTTTATGTCCTCCTCGATTTCTTTCAATAGTGTCTTATAGTTTTCATTGTATAGGTCTTTGACCTCCTTGGTTAAATTTATTCCCAGATATTTTATTCTCTTTGTTGCAATTGTAAATGGGATTGTCTTTTTGAGTTCTCTTTCTGTTGTTTCATCGTTAGTGTATAGAAATGCAATTGATTTTTGTAAGTTGATTTTATACCCTGCCACTTTACTGTAGTTGTTGATTGTTTCTAGTAGCTTTCCGATGGAATTTTTGGGGTTTTCTATGTATAGGATCATGTCGTCTGCAAATAGTGAGAGTTTCACTTCTTCATTGCCTATTTGGAGTCCTTTTATTCCTTTTTCTTGCCTAATTGCTCTGGCCAGAACTTCCAGTACTATGTTGAATAAGAGCGGTGAGAGTGGGCACCCTTGTGTTGTTCCTGTCCTCAAAGGAATGGCTTTCAGTTTTTCCCCATTGAGTAGGATGTTTGCTGTAGGTTTGTCATATATGGCCTTTATTATTATGTACTTTCCTTCTATACCCATTTTGTTGAGAGTTTTTGTCATAAATGGATGCTGGATCTTGTCAAATGCCTTCTCTGCATCGATTGAGATGATCATGTGGTTTTTATTCTTCATTTTGTTAATGTGGTGTATCACGTTGATTGATTTGCAGATGTTGAACCATCCCTGTGTCCCTGGTATAAATCCCACTTGATCGTGGTGTATGATCTTTTTGATGTATTGCAGTATTCAGTTTGCCAATATTTTGTTGAGGATTTTTTGCATCTATGTTCATCAGCGATATTGGCCTATAGTTTTCCTTCTTTGTATTGTCCTTGTCTGGCTTTGGTATCAGCATGATGTCGGCCTCATAGAATGTGTTGGGAAGTATTCCATCTTCCTCTATTTTTTGGAATAGTTTGAGAAGGATAGGTGCTAAATCTTCTTTGAACGTTTGATAAAATTCTCCAGGGAAGCCATCTGGTCCTGGGCTTTTATTTTTTGGAAGGTTTTTGATTACTGTTTCAATCTCTTTACTTGTGATTGGTCTGTTCAGATTCTCTATTTCTTCTTGATTCAGTTTTGGGAGGTTGTACGCATCCAAGAATTTGTCCATTTCCTCTAGGTTGTCCAATTTGTTGGCGTAAAGTTTTTCATAGTATTCCCTAATAATCCCTTGTATTTCTGTGGTGTCTGTTGTAAGTTCTCCTCTTTCATTTCTAATTTTATTTATTTGAGTCTTCTCCCTTTTTTTCTTATGAGTCTGGCTAAGGGTTTGTCAATTTTATTTATCTTCTCAAAGAACCAGCTCTTTGTTTCATTGATCCTTTCTACTGTTTTTTTGTTTCAATTTCATGTATTCCTGCTCTGATTTTTATTATTTCCCTCCTTCTGCTGATTTGGGGCTTTGTCTGTTCTTCTTTTTCCAATTCTGTTAGGTGCAATTTAAGGTTATTTATTTGGCATTTTTCTTGTTTGTTAAGGTGAGCTTGTATTGCTATGAATTTCCCTCTCAGGACTGCTTTTGCTGCATCCCATATGAGTTGGTATGGTGTATTTTCCTTTTCATTTGTCTCCAGATAGCTTTTGATTTCTCCTTTAATTTCATCAATGACCCATTGGTTGTTCAGTAGCGTGTTGTTTAGTCTCCACATCTTTGTCCCTTTCCTAGTTTTTTCCTTGCAGTTGATTTCTAGTTTCACTGCATTATGATCAGAAAAGATGCTTGTAATGATTTCAATCTTCTTAAATTTATAGAGGTTTGCCTTGTTTCTTCATATATGGTCTATCCTTGAGAATGTTCCATGTGCACTTGAGAAGAATGTGTACTCTGCTTTTTTGGGGTGGAGTGCTCTGTATATATCTATTAAATCCATTGTGTCTAGTTTTTCGTTTAAGTCCATTATTTCCTTATTGACTTTTTGTCTGGATGATCTATCTATTGATGTGAGGGGGGTATTAAGATCTCCTACTATTATTGTGTTATTGTTAATATCTCCTTTAAGGTTTTTTAGCAGTTGTTTTTTGTACTTTGGTGCTCCTGTGTTGGGTGCATAGATATTTATAAGTGTTATGTCTTCTTGGTGAAGTATCCCTTTTATCATTATATATTGCCCTTCTTTGTCTCTCATTACCTTTTTTATCTTGAAGTCTACTTTGTCTGATATAAGTATGGCTGCTCCTGCTTTCTTTTGTTTGCCATTAGCTTGGAGTATTGTTTTCCATCCTTTTATTTTGAGTCTGTGTTTGTCTTTAGAGCTGAGATGTGTTTCCTGGAGGCAGCAGATTGTTGGATCTTGGTTTTTAATCCATCCTGCCACTCTGTGTCTTTTGATTGGAGAATTCAATCCATTTACATTTAGAGTGATTATTGATATATGAGGGTTTAATGTTGCTATTTTATTGTTCATCTTCTGGTTCTTTTGCATTTCCTTTGTTTCTTGTCCCTTGTGTTTCAGACTGCAAATTCAATTTGGTATTTCTGCATGCTCATTCTCTTGGTTTTCTCTTTATTTGTCATGTGTGGTTCTCTTCTGGTTGTTTGTTTAGTGGTTACCGTGCGGTTTATATAAGCGATCTCCTGGATAAGAAAGTACATTTTCAGATGCCTCCTTTTTCCTGAGGCTGGGTCAGTTCAATCCCTTACCTCTTCCCCTCCTTATTTGTTATCTCTTTATTCCAGATTGTGTCATGAATGTGTGTTTCCAGTGATGAGCTTGAATTAATTTTTGATGTTTTTCAACTGTATTTTGTTCTGGTTTAGTCTCCTTGCTTTTCTCCTTGTTGAAATCTTTGTATCCCCTTTCTCATTTGTTTTTTTCAGGCCTAAGGGCCTTCTTGAGCATTTCTTGTAGTGGGGGTCTTGTGGTGATGAACTCTCTTAGCTTTTGTTTATCAGGGAGAGTTATTATTTCTCCATCGTATTTGAAGGATATTTTTGCTGGATAAAGTATTCTCGGCTGAAGGTTTTTGTCTTTCATGATTTTGAATATATCATTCCAGTCTCTCCTAGCCTGTAGAGTTTCTGTCGAGAAATCAGCTGAGAGCCTGATGGGGTTTCCTTTGTATGTTATTTTGTTTTTTTGTTTAGCTGCCTTCAATATTATTTCCTTGTCACGGGTATTCTTCAAGTTTGCTACTATGTGGCAAGATGATTTTTTATTCCTGTTTATATATTTAGGTGATCTATTGATTTCATTCACTGTTATTTCCCTCTCGTTCCCTAGATTGGGGAAGTTCTCAGCTATTATTTCTTTAGACAAACTCTCTGCTCCTTTTTCTCTTTCTTCTCCTTCTGGAATACCTATTATCCTTATGTTGCTTTTCCTCATTGAGTCTGATATTTCTCGAAGAATTTCTTCATTTCTTTTTAGTCTTAGCTCTCTCTCCTCCTCTACCAGGAGCATTTCTGCGTGGCTATCCTCAATAGTGCTAATTCGTTCCTCCATATTGTCAGTTCTGCTCTTTAAAGACTCCATTTTTTCCACTATCTCGTTGATTTTGTTTTTCATCTCCAATAATTCTGATTGGTTTTTCTTTAGGGTTTCAATCTCTTTTGTGACATAATCCCTGAATTTGTTGATTTGTTTCTGTGTGTTCTCTTGTATTTCGTTGAGCTTGTTTATGATAGCTATTTTGAATTCTCTCTCATTCAGGTTATCAAATTCTGTGCCTTCAGGGTTGGTTTCTGGGTGTTTGTCATTTTCCTTTTGGTCTGTAGCCCTGGCATATTTTCGCAAGGCTCCGATGGGGACGGCTTTATTTTTACCCCTCATGATTAAAGTTAGTCCTGCAGTTTCCCCCTGCTGCCACTAGATGGAGATCGTGAGCGGTTTGCTCTGAGGTGGCTGCAGACACCGGAGGGATTATGCTGAAGTGCCGGGTGTGTGGGGGGAGGGGTCCTCTCTTTCTCCTGCTTGACCCGGGGGTTTCCTTTCTGGCTCTCTTAGGGTGTTTGCTACACCCCCTAAACAGTCCGTCGTCGCTTCCCAGTGGGGATCTCGCGACAGTCTGTGAGAGCACCTGGATGGCGCTAGTTTTCCCCGCTGTGGGCCGCCCCTCCCCCCTCTGTCCGCGAACCGTGCTGTCTTTGCCGATCAATTGGGGAGGGGGAGTACAACCTCCTACCTCTCCTCCTGTCCTCCTGGGCTTCCCGCGCCTCCACCATCCGATGTATGGCAGCAGGGGTTTCTGAGAAGTCCTTTGTAGTGTTTGATTGAGCTCTGTTGGAATGTGAATGATGTTTTCGTTGTGCCGTAGGGGGCAGAGATTCAAAGAGGGAATCTCACTCCGCCATGATGCTGACATCACTCCTCTTTTTGTTTTGTTGATGGTTTCCTTTGCTGTGCAGAAGCTTTTTAGTTTGATGTAGTCCCATTTGTATATTTTTTGTTTTGTTTTCCTTGTCTGGTGAGAGGTGGTATTCAAAAAGATACTGCTAAGACCAATGTCGAAGGGAGTACTGCCTATGTTTTTTTCTAGGCATTTTATGGTTTCAGGTCTTACATTCAAGTCTTAAAGGCATTTTGAGTTAATTTTTGTGTAAGGTGTAAGATAATGGTCTACTTTCATTCTTTTGCACGTGGCTGTCCAGTTTTCCCAGCACCATTTATTGAAGAGCTTTCTTTTCTTCATTGTGTGCTCCTGCCTCGCTTGTTGAAATTAGCTGTCCATAGATGTGTGGTTTTATTTCTGGGTTTTTGATTCTGTTCCATTGATATGTGTGTCTTTTTTTAATGCCAGTGCCCTGTTGTTTTGATTACTATAGCTTTGTAGTATATTTTGAATTCAGGGATTGTAATAATTCTAGCTTTGTTCTTTTTCTCAGAATTGTTTTGGCTACCCAGGGCCTTTTGTTGTTCTATATAAATTATAGGATTCCTTGTTCTATTTCTGTAAAAAATGTTGTTGGCACTTTGATAAGGATTGCATTGAATTTGTAGCTTGCTTTAGAAAGTATGGACATTTTAACTCTGTTAATTCTTCCAATCCATGAGCATGGAATATCTTTCCATTTATTTGTGTCTTCTTTGATTTCTTTCAGCAATATTTTATAGTTTTCTGTGTTTAGGTCTTACAGTTCTTTGGTTAAATTTATTCCTAGGTATTTTATTCTTTTTGTTGCAATTGCAAATGAGATTGTGTTCTTAATTTCTCTTTCTGCTATTTTGTTGTTAGTGTATAGAAACACAACCAATGTTTGTATGTTGATTTTGTACCCTGCAACTTTACTGTATTCATTTATTATCTCTAATAGTTTTTTGGTAGATTCTTTAGGGTTTTCTCTACATAAAATCACGTCATCTGCAAATAGTGACAATTTCACCTCTTCCTTTCCAGTTTGGATCTCTTTTATTTCCTTTACTTGCCTGATTGCTCTGGCTAGGGCTTCCAATACTATGTTAAATAAGAGTGGCACAAGTGGGCATCTTTGTCTTGTTCCTGTTATTAGAGGGATAGCTTTCAGTTTTTCAACACTGAGTATGATGTTTTTATGGTAAATGGATGCTGTATCTTGTTGAATGCTTTCTCTGCATCTATTGAGATGATCATGTGATTTTTATTCTTCATTTTTTTAATGTGGTGTATCCCGTGATTGATTTGTGGATGTTGAACCATCCCTGCATCCCTGGAATAAATCCCACTTGATCATGGTGTATGACCTTTTTAAAGTATTGTAGTATTCAATTTGCTAGTATTTTGTTAAGGATTCTTGTATCTGTGTTCATCAATGATATTGGCCTGTAATTTTCCTTTTTGTGTTGTCCTTTTCTGATTTTGGCATGAGGGTAATGTGGCCCTCATAAAATGAGTTAGGAAGCATCCTTCCTCTTTAATTATTTGGAAGAGTTTGAGAAGGATATGTGTTAGGTCTTCCTTGAATGATTGGTAGAATTCACTGGGGAAGCTGTCTGGTCCTGGGCTTTTGTTTTTTGGGAGGTTTTTGATTACTGCTTCAATCTCCTTACTAATGATAAGTCTATTTAGATTCTCTGTTTATTCTTGATTCAGTTTTGGAAGGTTATATGATTCTGAGAATTTATTGATTTCTTCTAGATTATCCAATTTGTTGGTGTATAGCTTTTCAGAGCATTCTCTTGTAATCCTTTGTATTTCTGTGGTGTCCATTGTAATTTCACCTCTTTCATTTCTGATTTTACTTATTTGAGGCTTCTCTCTCTCTCTCTCTTTTTTGCTGAAGAATATTGACCTTGAGCTAACATCTGTTGCCAATCTTCCTCTTTTTGCTTGAGGAAGATTCACCCTGAGCTAACAACTGTGCCAATCTTTCTCTATTTTATATTTGGTTACCACCAGAGAATGGCCACCAATGAGTGGTGTAGGTCTGTGCTAGGAACTGAACTTGGGCCGTTGAAGCTGAACTGGCCAAATTTAACCACTAGGCCATGGGGCTGGCCCATCTTTTTTTCTTGTGAGTCTAGCTAAAAGTTTGTCAATTTTGTTCATCTTTTCAAAGAACCAGCTCCTAGTTTCACTCATTTTCTTAATTTTTTTTGAGTCCATTTCATTTATTTCTACTCTAATTTTTATTTCCTTCCTTCTATTGATTTTGAGCTTTGTTTGTTCTTTTTCTAGTTCCTTTAGGGGCACTGTTAGATTGTTTATTTGAGATTTTTCTTGTTGCTTAAGGTAGGCCTCTACTGCTATAAACTTCTTAGTACTGCTTTTGTTGGATCCCATAAGTTTTGGTATGTTGTGTTTTCATTTTCATTTGTCTCCAGGTATTTTCTGATTTCTCCTTTGATTTCTTCATTGACGCAGTAGATTTTCAGTAGCATTCTATTTAATCTCCACATATTTCCAGCTTTTCCAGTTTTCTTCTTGTAGTTGATTAGTACTTTCATACCATTATGGTCAGAAAAGATGCTTGGGATTATTTCAATCTTCTTAAATTTATTGAGACTTGTTTTATGTCCTAATATGTGATCTATCCTGGAGAATGTTCCATGTGCATTTGAAAAGGATGTGTATTCTGTAGTTTTTGGTTGGGACGCTCTCTATATATCTGTGAAGTTCATTTGGTATAATGTGTCAGTTAAGTTCAATGTTTCCTTATTGATCTTCTGTTTGGATGAACTATCCATTGATGTAAGTGGAATGTTAAAGTTCCCACTATTATTGTATTACTGTCCATTTCTCCTTTTATATCTGTTAATAATTGTTTTATATATTTGAGTGATCCTATATTGTGTTCATAGATATTTACAAGTGTTATGTCTTCTTGTTGGATTGTTCCCTTTGTCTTTATGTAATGCCCTTGTCTCTTGTTGCACTTTTTGTTTTAAAGTCTATTTTGTCTGATATAAATATTGCTACCCCAGCTTTCTTTTTGTTTCCATTTGCCTGGAGTATCTTTTTCCATCCCTTTACTTTCAGTTTGTGAGTGTCTTTATGTCTGAAGCGTGTCTCTCGTATGCAGCATATGTATAAGTCTTGTGGGTTTTTTATCCATTCAGCCACCCTCTGTCTTTTGATTGAGCATTTATTCCATTTACATTTAAAGTAGCTATTGATAAGAATGTACTTGTTGCCATTTTGTTACTTTTTTTCTGGATGTTTTAGTAGTCCTTCTCTGTTCCTTTCTTCTTCTCTTGCTCTCTTCCCTTGTGGTTTGATGGTTTCTTTAGTGTTGTGTTTGGGTTTCTTTCTATTTATCTTTAGTGTATTTATTATAGGTTCCTAGTTTGTGATCACCATGAAGTTCATATATAAATGTGTAAATAGCGATCTCTATTGATTGTCTCTTAAGTTTGACTTCTTACTAAAAGCCCTACACTTTACTCCTCTCCCCAACATTTATGTTTTTGGTATTGTATTTTACCTCTTTTTGTGTGTGTGTATCCCTTAATGTCTTATCATGGAGATAGTTATTTATAGTGATTTTGTCTTTTTTTAAATTGATGCCTTAATAGTTTATAACATTGTCAAATTTTATTTGTACATTATTGTTTGTCAGTTACCATATAAATGCATCCCTTCACCCTTTGTGCCCACCCCCCATCCCCTTTGCCTCTGGTAACCACAAAACAGTTCTCTCTGTTTGAGTGTTACTTTATATTCCACATATGGGTGAAATCATGCAGTGTTTATCTTTCTATCTCAGGCTTATTTCACTTAACATAACACCCTCCAGGTCCATCCATGTTGTTGCAAATGGGATGATTTTGTTATTTCCTATGGCTGAATAGTATGCCATTGTATATATATATCACATCTTCTTTATCCAATCATCAGTCAAGGGACACTTGGGTTGCTTCCACTTCTTGGTGATAGTGAATAATGCTGCAGTGAACATAGGGGTGCATAAGCCTCTATGGATTGTTAATTTCAGGCTCATTGTGTAGATACCCAGTAGTGGGATAGCTGGGTCATAAGGTATTTCTATTTTTAATTTTTTGAGGAATCTCCATACTGTTTCTTGTAGAGGCTGAACCAGTTTGCATTCCCACCAGCAGTGAATTGGGGTTCCCATTTCTCCACAACCTCTCCAACATTTGTTGTTTTTTGTCTTGGTGATTATAGCCATTTTAACAAGTGTAAGGTGACATATTAGTGTAGTTTTGATTTGCATTTCCTTGATGATTAGTGATGTTGAACATCTTTTCATGTGCCTATTAGCCATCTGTTTATCTTCCTTGGAAAACTGTCTGTTCATATCCTCTGCCCATTTTCTGATCAAATTGTTTTTTGTTGTTATTGTTCCATTGTGTGAGTTCTTTATATATTATGGAGATTAACCTCTTGTTGGATATATGATTTGCAAATATTTTCTCCCAGCTGGTGGGTTGTCTATTCATTTTCATCCTGGTTTCATTTGCCTTGTAGAAGCTCTTTAATCTGATGAAGGCCAACTTGTTTATTTTATCTTTTGTTTCCCTTATCTGAGTAAACATAGAATTCAAAAAGATCCCTTTATGACCAATGTCAAAGAGTGTACTGCCTATATTTTCTTTCAGGAGTTTTATAGTTTCAGGTCTCACTTTTAGGTCTTTGATCTATTTTGAGTTAATTTTTGTGTGTGGTGAAAGAAGATGGTCTACTTTCATTCTTTTGCATGTGGCTGTCTAGTTTTCCCAGAACCATTTATTAAAGAGACTTTTCTTTTTCCATTGTATGTGTATTTTCTTGCAATTCATTGAGCTTTTTTATGATAGCTATTTTGAATTCTCTGTCAATTAGGTTATAAATTTCTGTTCCTTCAGGACTGATTTGTGGGTGTTTGTCTTTATCCTTCTGGTTTGGAGATTTAATATATTTTTGCAATGTGCCTGCTGATATTGGCTTATTTTTTCTCAGACTGAAGATATCTGGTGGCAGTTTCCACCTGCTGCCACTGAGTGGGGGTCAAGTGCTGTGTGTTCTGACCCTGCTGCAATCTGCAGGGGCTCTGGCTGACCAGTTGTGCTGAAGTGGTGAGTGTGCAGGGGGTGGGGCTCTCTTTTGCCTGCCTGATCCTGGGCACTTCTTGTTCTTCCCTCACTATCTGCTCTCCTGAGGTGCTGAGATGATGGTGGCACCCCTGCAACTATTCAGTATCCTCTGTGTGGGATTCCCCACAGGCTGTGAGAGATCTTTGATAGTGAAGATTTTCCCACAGAGGGTGCCCCCCCCAGGAGCTGTGTGGTCCCAGAGTGGCCAATAGAATTCAGTGGGGAGGATTTCTCCTTACCTCTCCCCACTTCCTCCAGGGGTTCCAGCACCTCCACCTTCGGATGTACCACTGCATGAGTCTCTCAGACGTCCTTTGTGTTGTGTGTGTCCTCTGTTAGTATGAGAGTGTCCTTTTTGTTGTATCTTAGTGGGGGGAGAGTTTAAAGGGGAAAGCTCACTCTGCCATGATGCTGACATCACTGCCAGTACTTTTGTTTTTTGACCTTCATACTACATTTACAGGTGGTTGATCCACTATCTTTACTGTATATTTGCCTTTTCAAGTGACTTTTTTTCTTTGATAATTTTCTTATTCCTATTTGTGGCCTTACTTTTCCACTTAAACAAGTTCCTTTAATATTTCTTGTGAGGCCTCTTTAGTGGTGATGATCTCCTCTAGTTTTTGCTTGTCTGGAAAACTCTCTCTCTCCTTCCATTCTGAATGATAACTTTGTCAGGTATTCTTGGCTGCAAGTTTTTTCCTTTCAGCACTTTAAATATATCATGCCGCTCCCTGCTAGCCTGTAAAGTTTCTGCTGAGAAGTCAGCTGATAGCCTTATGGAGTTTCCTTTGTATGTAAATTTTTACCTTTTCCTATAGCTTTTAGGATTCTCTCTTTATCTGTAATTCTTGACATTTTAATTATAATGTGTCTTGGTGTAGGCCTCTTTGGGTTCATCTTGTTTGGTACTCCCTGTGCTTCCTGTACCTGGATGTCTGTCTCCTTCCTCAGGTTAGGGAATTTTTAAGCTATTACTTCTTCAAGTAGGTTCTCTGCCCCTTTATCTCTCTTTTCTTCTGGCACACCTATAATATTGATGTTAGTATGGATGTTGTCCCAGTGGTCCCTTAGCCTTCCCCATTCTTTTAATTCTTTTTTCTTTTCTCTGTTCAGCTTGAGTGGTTTCCTCTACTCTTTCATCCAGATCACTGATCTGTTTTTCTGTGTTGTCTACTCTATTATTTATTCCCTCTGATGAATTTTTCATTTCCATTATTGTACTCTTCAGTTCTGATTAGTTTTTACATATTCTAATTCTTTTTTGAAGTTTTCACTGTGTTCATCTATTCTTCCCCCAAGATCAGTGAGCATCTTTATGACTATTGGTTTGTATTCTTTATCAGGTAGACTGTTTATCTTTGTTTCATTTAGTTTTTTTCTGAGGATTTGTCCTCTTCCCTTATTTGGAACATATTCCTTTGTCTTCTCTTTTTGCCCACTTCTCTGTGCTTATATCTATGTGTTAGGTATACCAGCTACATCTCCCAGTCTTGGAAATGTGTCACAGATACCATATGGGGCCCAGTGGTGTGCTCCCCTCTCATCACTCATTCCAAATGTTTCAGGAGTATCCCTGCTTGGGCTGCAGGTGCCATTCTGTTGTGGTGGGGTTTCTCTTTCTGTGAGCACATGAGTAGGGTAGGCTGGCTCCTGGACCAGCTGGTTGTAAGGCTCAGCCCTGTGTGGCTGCTATGATTGCTTTATTGGCTGGGGCAAGCCCTGGCATGGCTGGCTGTGAGGTCTAATAGCATAAAACTACTGCTTTTTGCTGTTAGGCACATCAGGCCCCTAGTGTGGATGGTTGCTATGCTCGAGGACTCAGAATTGCTGCAGGCCTTGTTGCAGCTCTCTGCAGCATGCAGCTGTTGTCAGCTCTCGGGAGCACAGATGGGGCTGGCCCTAGGTGTTGCAGTGCACAATTGTTTCAGGCTTTGGAAAGTGAGGCAGATCCCCTGTGTGACTGTTTGAGCTGGTCAGAGGCACAAGTCTGCTGCAACCAACATGCCCCACTGTCTGCAGGCCCACATACCCTGCCAACACAGGCCCGTCTGCATGCATGCCCCACTGAGGTGTACACACTTGCCCCACTGCAGAGGTCCCACATACCCTGCCTACATGTGCCCACAAGTAAGCTTGTTGGTGGGTGGGGCCAGTCCATGGGGTGGGCTGCCTGCCCTGCCTGTGCTTAGTTAAACTGGTGCTCTAGTGGGCAGGACAAACTCCTATGCCAACAGGATAGAGGAAGGAATCCAATGGCATCTGCCAGTTTCTGTGTCAGCACAACTGCACTAGGTCACAATAATGGCTGCTGCCAGTGTCTTAGTCCCTAGTGGTGTGGGCCCAGCTACCTCCTGCCTGTCTGAGATGTGCTCAGACCTTAGCAAGTGAGTCTCTTTTACCAATGGACTCTGCATTTTTCTTTCTGGGTTTTTCAGTTGGTTTCCAGAATGGGTGAGTCTGTGCATGGGCCCTGTAAGATCAGTTTTTTCTTTCTCTTTAGTTTGATAGTTTTTCTGGGGGTATTCCCCATTGATTTGCAAAGCCAGCAAAACCAGGTTTTATGGGATCTTGTCTCAGTTGTGCTGAATCTAAATGCTGGAATGCCTATTGTGGCATAGATCCCCCACTCAGATCTTCCCATTCCTCCAGGAAAAGCTTTGTACCTTTAAGATCATTCCCAGCCATGAAGTGTCTCAGCTAGGATGTGGTTTTTGCCTCAGTAGAGGTGTATTTCTGCCTCTTTCAACCCTGTCAGTGTTGTCTCTTGTTGTGAGAGTTCTTTTATCTAGTTTCCAGATCGCTCTCAGAGGAAATTGTTCCACACATAGTTGTAGATTTGTCTTGTTGTGGGCAGAGGTGAATTCAGAGTCCTCCTATGCTGCCATCTTCCAAATTTACCAAGTTTTATTTATCCATTTTAATGCTGGCGATTTTCAATTTGGGGCCATCATAAATAGTGCTATTTTGACTACTTTGTACATGTCATTTGATGTATTAGTTACACTCCCACAAGCATGAGAGATTCGTTCACTCTACATTTTCACCAACACTTAACATGGTCAGGGGTTTTTCACTGTAGCTATTCTGGTATGTTTGTAGCTGTAGTGCATTATGCATTTAATTTGCATTTCTCTAATAATTAATAAACTTGAGCAATATTAAAATGCTCATTGCTCATTTGAAAATTGCCTTTTCTGAAGTGCTTGTTGAAGTCTTTTGCCCATTTTTTCTAATAAGTTATTTGTCTTTTCCTTATTGAATTGTAGAAGTTCTTTATGTATTCTGGATAAGAGTCCTTCACAGATATGTGAATTGCAAATATCTTCTCCCACTCTGAGGGAAGCCTTTCTACTCTCTTAATAGTGTCTTTTAAAACACAGAAATTCTTGGGCTGGCCCTGTGGCATAGTGGTTAAGTTTACTCACTCCAATTCAGCGGCGCAGAGTTTGCAGGTTCAGATCCCGGGCATGGACCTACATACCCCTTGTCAGGCTGTGCTGTGGCAGGTGTCCCACATATAAAGTAGAGAAAGATGGGCATGGATGTTAGCCCAGGGCCAATCTTCAGCAAAAAGAGGAGGATTGGTGACAGATGTTAGCCCAGGGCTGGTATTCCTCACCAAAAATAAATAAATAAATAAAACCTCAGAAATTCTTAACCTTAAGATTGTTGAAATTTGTGTTTTTTCCTTTCAAGTTAGTGGGGTTTGTGTCCTATTTAAGAAAACAACTTACTCCAATATCATGAAGATGTTCTGAAAACCTTATTACTTTGCTTTTTAAAATATTTTGTATTAAGGTATTATACATAAAATTTTCCTTTTTTAGTGTATAGTTCTGCAAATGTTGACAAAGGCATACAGTCATGTAACCATCACCAAAATCAATATGTAGAACCATTTCATCACAACAAATATTCCCCATTGTAATATTCCCCACTGCGGTGTCTTCTGTTTTCTGTCTCTAGTTTTGTCTTTTCCAGAATGTCATATAAGTAAATTCATACAGAATGTAACCTTTTGAGTTTCACTTCTTTCACTTGGCATAATGCATTTGAGATTCATCCACGTCTTAGCATGTATAAGCAGTTGTTTCTTTTTATTGCTGCATAGTATTTTATAGTATGGATGTACTATGACCTGTTTATCCATTAGCCAGTTGAGCAATATTTGGGTTGCTTCCAATTTGGGATAGTTACACATAAAGCTACTATAAACAATCATGTGCAGGTTTTTGTGTGAACATAGGTTTTCATTTCGTTTGAGTAAATATGTATAAGTGGGATCTCTAGGTTGTATGGTACATTTATGTTTAACTCATAAGAAACTGCCAAATTGCTTTCCAAATTGTAGTACTATTTTTGTATTTAAACAATGAATGAGATTTCTAGTAGCTCTTCATCCTTGTCAGCATGTGGCATTGTCAAGTCTTTTTATTTTAGCTACTCTTATTGGTATGTGTTGGTACCTTATTGTGGTTTGCATTTCTCTGATTAATGATGTTGACCATGCTTTCATATGCTTATTTTCCATTTACATATCTTCTTTGGGGAAGTGTCCAAGTCTTTTTGCCCCCTTTTAATTGCTTTTTTCAATTGAGTTATGAGAGTTCTTTATGTATCTTGGATACAAGTTTATTGTTGCATGTATGATGTGCAACTATTTTCTCCAAGACTGTGGCTTGTCTTTTTGATCTTTAACAGTGTCTTCTGAAGACCTAAAGTTTTTATTTTTCATAAAGTTCACCTTATCAATTTGTTATGTTATTAATTTTGCTTTTGGTGTCATGTCTAAGAACTCTCTGTGTACTTAAAGTGACAATGTTGGTGATGATAAGTTGTCGATATGATTCTATTTCCTTTGAGTATAATCTGTTTTCCTGCTCTTAAGGCTAAATGAGAATTCATGTTTTAGATAAATTTTGGAAATTTCTCATCTGTTGTCATTATAACTGTTATTGCTTGTTCTCTATTTTTTTCATTCACTATTTCTATACTTCCTATTAGATAGATGCTGAAATGTCTCCATATGTATCCTTCATATTTCTTATGTTTATTTTTATGTTCTCCATCAGTTTTTATCTCCCCATGTACTGTATTTTGGGAGAATAACTTATTTTTGTCTCCAAGGTCAAGAAGTTTTTCTTCTGTGGTGTCCATTCTGCTCTTCAGTTACTATTTTGAGGGGTTTTTTCTTCCTGTTTCCACTAGGCAAAACTTTATCTGTTATCTTTGTATTTTTTTTTTTACTGATGAAATATACTTTAATGTCTCTTGAATGTGTTACTTGTACTTATTTTCTGTATCTTGATTGTTATCTTAAAATATTTCCTTGGGTGTAAGGTGTTTCATTTGTTGTGTTTATGGTCTCCTCATAATGTTCATTTTCTTCAAGTGTTTGATGTTTCTTTACGTCGTACTAATTTTTCAAGTTGTAATCTTCTTTTGGAATCCCTATACTTTAGGGTAGGAACATGATTACCCTGTCAATTGTTCTTGGGTTCCTGCCTGAGCTAAATTTGAAGCACCCTTGGAACTACTAATCACGTGTTTCAATAGTATTATATATGGTATTAAGTATACTGTTGATTTCCTTATTCAATATCATTCCATATGTTATCTCTCCCCAAGAATTGTATACAGATCTAGGTCCATTGAGTTTCCACCAACTAAATTTAAGCATGGTTATAGATTTCCTTTAAATACTTTCCTTGTCATTCTGAAGGTCTTGATGCAGAAGGGAAGATTCTGTAGTGTGTATTTAGTTCAGCATATTCAAATGCAATTCAGCAACATTTTTCTATTACGTTGGAATCATATGGAAGTTTCCCAGTGAAAAGCAAGGAGATGATCCCTCTATTTTGGCATGACAATTTTATATTCCCATTCCCCAATTATTGAAGACTGCTTATTTCTGGGAATTTGTGTTACTAAACAACTGTTTCTTTGTATTCTCATCTCAAACCCTTTTCTTTTCCTTTCATCTTGCCATGTACTTTAAAGTTGTCACTGGTATATTTATTTCTTTATGATGACTTTAAGTTTCAAAGACCCAGACTGTTTCAATCACAGATGTTTGGTGAAGTTTTTCAGGAAACTAATAAGGAAAACTGAGAACCTTCTGTATATGGCTTGTTTTGTTTTCTCGGGAGATAGAGAAAAGTTGTAGGGAATTAATAAACCTCAGATTAAGTAACAAACTTAATAGATCTCTGTCTACAGTAGACTCCAGGAATCAACAGAGCTCAGAGTTAAAGGGAAAACCAGCACTTCAGAATTTATATGTATACAACTAAGTTATCCCAAACAAATAGGATGGAAAACAGAGTCTAATTTACTTGGGATAACTTAATTTTATATATCTTTTTATCTTCAGATTCTGATTTTCACAATTCAAGTTTGTACATTCTGTAAAGGGGTCTGCTCAAGATAGTATGTTAGTGCAGTTTTTTGCCAAAGGAAAGATACAAGCATACACAAGAGGAGTTTATTCATCTATTTTGTCAACTGTGTTCTAAAAAAAATTCGTTGTGTTTCTTATGTTTTTCACAAACTATATTAGAGAATGGAAGCCTAACACCTAATTTCAGAGTTTTTATATTGTCCCACAATGACACCTATTGATGAATACTTCATGGGTGTCCTTTATTTCTTTATTATATTGCTTAATAAATGCCATAGTAATAATCCTTGTGAACATAAGCTTACTTATTTGTATGTCTCTATCAGGTAGATTTGGAAGTGAAATTTCTGGGCAAAAGATATGCGAAGTTAAATTTTGATAAGTACTACTGATTTATACTTCAAAAGGTGACATCAATTCACTCTCAAATCAATAATTTATAAAACTATAGAGAATCATTTTGATTACACCACCTTATAGTATTTTCTTTCTTTCTTTTGACTTCATAAGTCTAATTACCTAAACCCTTTAAATTACAGTTTATAGAATGTTTTCCCGCATGTTGCTGCAGAATAAATTATACCAAATGTGACTAGGCAACCTGAATCCAATTTCCTAATATGCTACCTATTTTCTATGTGTTATTTGCA
Source organism: Tapirus indicus (assembly GCA_031878705.1). Classification (NCBI taxonomy): domain Eukaryota; kingdom Metazoa; phylum Chordata; class Mammalia; order Perissodactyla; family Tapiridae; genus Tapirus; species Tapirus indicus. The sequence continues at coordinate 104,188,585 of CM062918.1, read as the reverse complement.
ATTAATTTAAATCAGTGATTTTCAAACTTTTCTGACTAATACCACCCAAAGTAAGAAATAAGCTTTATAGCATGACCCAGTGTACACACACATGCACATGCACACAGATACCCTTTCACAAATGAAATTTGAATAAAAATTTCACAAGACAATACTTGCCAAGATTATATATTATGTACTCTATTTTCCTTTGTAGTATTTTCTAGTTTATTTTTTTCTAATGGCTACCAACCAGTAAAATATTTTCACCAGCTACTAATGGGTCAATGTGTCACCACCTAGAGTTTGAACCATGCAGAAATCTTCTTTGAGCATTAATTAATAAATTCATTTGTAAAAAAAGATATTGCTAGTAATTGTAGAAATTATGTGATATGTTGCATAATACCCATGCTAAAATTTTTGTTTCTGGAGAAATGGGAGATGACATTAGCAAGATGGAGAGCTAGGAGGTCCTAACACCCCTCTCTCATAAAAAAAAATAAAAATAATAAATATACAACTCCAAACCAACGAAGAAAGCTCTGGGAAAACCCTGGACTATAACATAGAGCAGCAGAAACCCATTAGAGCTCAAAAATCATTGGCCGTGTAGAAAAGCATAGGAAGAATTTACCTATGTCACTCCATCCCGCAGTTCAGAACAGCTTGGGACAAAGAGGAACTCCCTTGGAGGGATTCCTCCCCATAGAAAAAAGGAGATCAGAAGAAACCCAGCAAGCCCCACCAACCTGGATGTATACAGCCTTTGCTACTGAGGACTCCCACAGTCTTCACCATTGCTGACCCAACTGATGGAGCTGCTTAGAGTTCCTGCTGCTGTGTCTCCTCTTAGGGGATGAAGCTGTTACTGCAGACAGACCTAGCCCCAGGAACCCCAATCATGGCTGTGCCATGCTTTCCAGGATTGGGACACCACAGCACCTCACTATCTATGGGATAGCAGCTGCCACTGCTCTGAGCCCAACCTGGATCCCAGGTATAGTTTTGACCCACCATTGCTGGGGCTGGGCTGCTGTTGCTCTGCCACAGTGCTACTGCCACAGCAAGTGAACCTGTGTCACAAGACCCAGGCACTGTGGTAGTTCTATGTGCATCTGATTCCAAGACCCTGGCTCCACTGCTGCTCTGATGCCAGTATGCCAGATCTGGTGCCAAGAGAGATCCCCATGGCTAGAACTTCCTCCCATAGGCAAAATAGGAAAATGGGAGGACCCCACCAGCCTTCACTTATGAGGACCTCAATAGCCTTAGCTACCACTGCCACCCACAGGACTTCTGTAGTCCTGGCCACAGAAGACCCAGGCAGTCTTGGCCAATATTGACCTCAGCTGACAGACCTGGATGGAGACTATGCTGTTGTGCCTTTGCAGGAATTGAAGACACTGACCTCACCTAGCCAGCATCCTTGCAGTCACTTTAAGGTAAGAGTCTTTCCCCACAGAGAACAGTCCAAAGAGGTTGGAAGAGGTGACTGCTCATTCATATGTGCAGACATCAATGCAAAGCCATCAGAAACATGAAAAAGCAAGAAAACATGACACTATCAAAGGAACACAATAATTTTCTAGCAACTGACCCCAAAGAGATGGAGATCTGTGAGTTACCTGAAAAAGAATTCCAAATAATTATCTTAAGGAAGCTCAGCAGGATTCGAGAAAACACAGACATCTCAAAAAACTCAGGAAAACAATGCATGCACAAAGTGAGAAGCTCAATAAAGAGAAATTATAAAAAAGAACCAAATAGAAATTCTGGAACTGAAGAATACAATGAAGAAAATGAAAAATGCAACAGTTTCAACAACAGGTTAAATCAAGCAGAAGAACCTTTGAACTTGAAGACAGATACTTTGATATTATCCAGTAAGAGTAGAAAAAAAGAAATAAGTATGAAAAAGAGTGAAGAAACTGTACATGAATTATGGGACACCATAAAGAGAAACAATGTTCATATTATGGGAGTTCCAGAAAGAGAAGAGAGAGAAAGTCACAGAAAACATTTAAAGAAATAATACCTGAAAACATCCCAAATCTGGGGAGATACATGGCCATCCAGGTACAAAAAGCTCAAAAGTCCCCAAACAGATTCGACCCAAAGAGATCTTCATTGAGACACTTTATACAAGCTCCCAACAATGAAGCACAAATAGAGAGTTTTGAACACAGCAAGAGAAAAAAGCCTCACCAAATGCAGGGGAACTTTGGTTAGGCTATGCACAAATTTCTCAGCAGAAACCTTGCAGGCCAGGAGAGAGTGGGATGATATATTCAAAGTGCCCAAAGAAAAAACTATCAACCAAGAATACTTCAGCCAGCAAAGTTTTCCTTCAGAAATGATGGAGAAATAAAGACTTTCCCAGATAAACAACAGCAGTAGGAATTTGTCACAACTAGACCTACCTTACAAAAAATGCTAAAGGGAGTTCATCAAGCTGAAACAAAAGGAAACTAGTTAATAACATAAAAATATGTGAAAGTAAAATTCACTGGTAAAAGTAAATACAGATTCAAATTAAAAATACCATAATACTGCAATAGTAGTGAGTAAATACTTTGAACTCTAGCATATATGTTAAAAGAAAAAAGTGTTAACAATAACTATAGCTACAATATTTTGTTAATTGATACACAATATAAAAAGATGTAAATTGGGATGCTAATGACATAAAATATGGGAGGCAGTCAGGTAAATGTGTAGAAACTTTTTACACAATTGAAGTTAAACTGTTATCCACTCAAAATAGATTGTTATAACTATAAGATGCATTATGAAAGCTTCATGGTAAACACAAAGCAAAAACCTATGATAGATACACAAATGATAAAGAGAAAAGGATCAATGCATACCACTACAAAAAATCATAAATTCACAGAGAAAGACAGCAAGAGAAGAAGAAATAAACAAAGGAAATACAAAACACTCAGAAAGCAATTAACAAAATGATATTAGCAGGTCCTTACCTATTAGTAATTATTGTAAATGTAAATGGATTAAATTATCCAATTAAAAGAGATAGAGTGGGTGAATGGATAAAAAAACAGTACTCAACTATATGCTGTCTATAAGAAATTCACTTAAGTTTTAAGGACACTCAGAGGCTGAAAGTGAAGGGGTGGAAAAACTTGTGAATGGAAACCAAAGGATAACAGGGGGAGCTATACTTAAATCAGACAAAATAGACTGTAACAAGAGACAAAGAAGGTCATTATATAATGATAAAGGGGTCAATTCATAAGGAGGATGTAACAATTGTAAATACATATGCACCCATTACTGGAGTACCTAAATATATTAAAGAATTATTAACAAATCTAAAGGCAAAAATAGAAAGCAATGCAACAATTATAGGGGATTTCAATACTCCACTTTCAACAAGGGATAGATAATCCAGACAGAATCAATAAGGAAATAATGGAATTGAACTATAGTTTAAACCAAATGTACCTACCAGACATATACAGAACATTCCATCCAACAGCAGCAGAATACACATTCTTCTCAAGTGCTCACAGAACATTCCTCATGATAGATCATATGTTAGGCCACAAAATTTAAGAAAATTGAAATCATATCTAGTATATTTTCTGACCACCTGGGGTGAAAGTAGAAATAACAGGAAGAAAGTAGAAAATTCACAAATATGTGGACACTAAACAACATATGTCTGACGAACCAAGGATCAAAGAAGAAATCAAAAGGGAAATAAAAAATTATTTAGAGAAAACAAAAGTGGAAACACAGCATATCAAAACTTATGAGAGGCAGCAAAAGAAGTTCTCAGAGAGAAGTTTGTAGCAATAAATGCCTACATCAAGAAGAAGGAAAGATGTCAAATAAACAACCTAACCTTACACCTCAAGGAACTAAAAAGGAAAAACAAAGACCAAGTTGTCAGAATAAAGGAAATAATAAAGGTTGCTACAGAAAGAAATGAAATAGAGAATAGAAAGACAATAGGAAAGATCAACAAAATTAAGAGCTGTTTTTTGAAAAGACAAACAAAATTGACAAAACTTTAGCTAGGCTAATAAAAAAAAAAGATGACTGAAATTAATAAAATTATAAACAAAAGAGAGGATATTACAATTGATACCACAGAAATACAAAGGGTCATAGGAGGCTACTGTGGTAATTATACACCAAAAAATTGGATAATAGAAGAAACAGATAAATTCCAAGAAACATACAACTTACCAAGACTGAATCATGAAGTAATAGAAAATCTGAAGACTGGTAATGAGCAAGGAGATTGAATCAGTAATGAAAACTCTCCCACATGTATAAAAGCCCAGGGCCAGATGACTTCATGGATGATTTCTACCAAATATTTCAAAAGAAGTAACATCAATCCTTCTCAAACTCTCCAAAAAATTGACTAGAAAGAGACACTTTCAAACTCATTTTACGAGGCCAGCATTACTCTAATACCAAAGCCAGTCAAGGACACTACAAGAAAAGAAATATACAGGCCAATATCCCTGATGAACATAGATGTGAAAATCCTCAACAAAATATTAGCAAACTGCATTTGCCAATACCTTAAAAGGAGTACATACCATGATCAAGTGGGATTTACCCCTGGAATGCAAGATGATTCAGCATACAATAATCAATAAATATAATACAGTACATTAACAGAATAAAGGATAAAAATCATATGATCATTCCAACAGATGCAGAAAAAGCATTTAATAAAATATACTGTCATTTAACGATAAAAACACGACAAATTAGGTATAGAAGGAATGTATCTCAACATAATAAAGGCCATATATGATAAATCCACAGTTAGCATTATACTCAACAGCAAAAAGTTAAAAGCCTTCCTTCTAAACATCAGGAACAAGTCAAGGATGCCCACTCTCACTATTTCTATTCAACAGTGTAGTGGAAGTCCTAGCCATAGCAATTAAGCAAGAATAGGAAATAAGAGGCATCCAAATTGGAAAGGAAGAAGTAAAACTATCTGTTTGCAGATGACATTATTTTATATATAGAAAATCCTAAAGATTCCACTAAAAAACTCTTAGAACAAATAAATGAATTCAGTAAAGTTTCAGAATACAAAATCAATATACTGAGATCAGTTGCATTTCTATACACTAACAACAAATTATCTGAAAGAGAAGTTAAGAAAGCAATGCCATTTAATTAGCATCAAAAACAATAAAATACTCAGGATAAACATTAACCAAGGTGAAAGTCCTATACACGGAAAACTATAAGGCATTGATGAAAGAAATTGAAGAAGACATCATAAATGGAAAGATATCCTGTGTTCTTGGATTGGAAGAATTAATGTTGTTAAAAAGGCATACTATCCAAAATGATCTACAGATTCAATACAATTCCTTTTAAAATCCCATCCCATTTTAATTTTCTACAGAAAGAAAAAAATAATCCTAAAATTTTTATGGAACCACAAAAGACCCTGAACAGCCAAAGCAATCTTGAGAAAGAAAGGTGGAGGCATCACACTTGTTGATTTAAAGCTATATTACAAAGCTATAGCAATAAAAACAGTATAATAGTGGCATAAAAACAGGCATATAGAGCAGAGAGCCCAAACATAAACCCACCCATAAACAGTCAACTAATTTTTGACTATGGCACCAAGAACTCAGAGTGGGGAAATGATTGTCTCTTTGATAAATAGTGTTGGGAAAACTGAACATCTACATGGAAAAGGATGAAACTGGACCTCTACCTTATACCACTCACAAAAATTAGCTCAAAATGAAAAAGACTTAAATGTAGAAACAGAAACCATAAAACTGAGGAAAACATAGGAAAAAAGATCTCTGGTCATCAGTTTTGGCAATGATTTCTTGGACACCAAAAGCACAGGCAGCAAAAGCTAAAATAAACAAATGGGACTACATCAAACCAAAAAGCTCTGCACAACAAAGGAAACAGTCAATAAGTTGACAAGTCAACCTACAGAATGGGACAAAATATTTGTAAACTATATATCTGATAAGGGGGTAATATCCAAAACATATAAAGAACTCAAATAACTCAAAAACAAAAAAGCAACCCAATTAAAAAATAAGTGAATGATCTGAATAGATATTTTCCAAAGGAGACATTCAACCAGCCAATAGCTATATGAAAAGGTGTTCGACATCAATAATGATTAGGGAAGTGCAAGTTAAAACCACCAAAGGTATCATCTCACACCTGTTAGGATGGCTATTATCAAAAGGACAAGAGATAACAAGTGTTGGCAAGGATGTGGAGAAAAGAGAACCCTTATACACTGTTGGTGGGAATGTAAATTGGTATAGCCATTATGGAAAACAGTATGGCAGTTCCTCAAAAAATTAAAATAGAACTAACATTTTATCCAGCAATCCCACTCCTGGGTATATACCTTCAGAAATAAAATTTCAGGAAATAAAATCATTATCTCAAAGAGATATCTGCACATCCATGTTCCTTGCAACATTATTCACAAGCCAAAATACAGAAACAAACTAAATTTCCTTCACTGGATGAATGGATAAAGGAAATGCGATTATACACACACACACACACACACATACATACACACACACCCAGGAATGCTATTTAGTCATAAAAAAGAAGGAAATCCTGCCATTTCCAACAAAGTGGATGAACCTTAAAGGCATTATGTTAAGTGCAACAAGACAAAGATAAATGCTGTATGATATCACTTACATGTGGAATAAGAAGAAAAAGCCAATTTCAAAGAAACAGGCAATATAATGGCGGTTGTCAGAGGCTGGGGTGAGGGGGAAATGAAGAGATGTCGGTAGAAGGGTATAAACCTTCAGTTATAAAAATATTAAGCTCTGAGGATCTAACGTACAGCATGGTGACTACAGTTAATAATTCAGCATAGCACACTGGAAAGTTGCTGAGAGTAGTATTAAGCATTCTCACCACAAAAAAAAGTGTTAGCTACATGAAGTAATGGATGTGTTAATTACCTTGATCTTGGTAATCTTTTCACAATGTACATGTGTATCAAATCATCACATTGTATGCTTTAAATATGTGCAATTATATATGTCAACTATTACTCAATAAAGTTGAGGAAAATTTTTCTGTTTCTCGTTTAATATTCCATGATTCTAAAAATAGCTTTCATTCTATTTCTTAAAATGTCTTTTTTATGAGTTTCCAAACAAACAAACAAAAATGACATGAACCTAAGAATAAATTTCTGTGGTCCCAAACCTTCTCAAACTAATAATTTACTGCTGAACTTCTAACAATACAACAGCTTATAAACAGATACAAAAATGAAAATAAGAACTTAAAGGTCATGCCACTCAGAGTCATGGAGCAATCTTCAGCTCTTTAATTCATTGACAATGATGAAGGATCGGAATCTATGCAGTTTCTCCAGTCACAGTACCAGTACAAATCACCTTGAAGTTAATGCATCTCCTCAAAAGAGAAAATTGCTGGAAATTGATGGTCTTCCAAGTCAGGCTGGGTCACAGTGGAATCTGGGATTCATAACAAGAAAGTAAACTGTAAGTCATGATGTGAGAAATAACAGTGCACCTTCTTTCCCCTTAATTTTACAATCCAAACTTTTTTTTCACATACTTGCCAGAATTTATGGTATTTCTTTAATCTGAATTATGCCTTTCTATCAAGGTTTCAAGTACTACTATAAGATGGGATACATATTACCCATGAAAGAAATTACATAAGCCTTTTGCAGTCATGGTCACCTTACACTAAAGCAGTTGATCTGTTATGTACCAGTGACAGGCCTTCAAGGAACGAGTAATGGGTGTTGATGGCCACAAGAGAATCTTACTCTCAAGGTGATTACAATATATGAACTAAATTTACATTTTGAGTCAGATGATCTCTATCACACTATTGTAGACCATGGCCAGAACTGCCATGCTTAATTGCTTTCAGGCCTTGTAATATCAGAGATGACTGCCTGTACATCTCCACTGGCTGGATTGCTAATTAGTTGGAATGTGACTGCACATGTTTGATGCCTGATCACTTTTACCTGTAGATAATATGGCAAGTTGGCCCTAAAGTTATGATAAGATACTGTGTCCAAAATCCAAATGGCAGATTAGAACTCTGTGGCTGATTACATGTGTTGATCCTCAATATTCATGGATTCTGTATTTGGGAATTTGCCTACTTGCTAAAATTTATTTGTAACCACAAAATTGATACTCAAGGTCAGTCATGGACATGTGCAAAATGGCAAACATTTGAGTCTCCTAATGTGCACATTCCCAGCAGAGGCTGAACAAGGGGAAACTCTGCCTTTTTGTTTCAGCCATCATACTGTAAACATGTCCTATGCACAGTTTATTTAGTGCTACATTTTTAAATTTGTTGTGCTTTTTCTCAGTGACTTTACTGCTTGAGGCCACAGAGCACAATACCGAAGTACTGTCTAGTGTTCCCAAGTGCAAGAAAGCTGTAGTGTGCCTTACAGGGAAAATATGTGTTAGATAAGATTTGTTCAGGCATGAGTGATAGTGCTGCTGGCCACGAGTTCAACGTTAATGAATCAACAATATATGTTAAATATGGTGCCTTTAAAGAGAAACACACATATAACAAGGTTATATATTGATTGGTTGGTGAAAATGTTGTGACCAGAGGCTCACAGGAGCTTATTCCTATATTTCTCCTAGGAGCAATTATTCAGTATTTGCTAATTCAGTGTTAACAGTGACTTTATAGAACATAACTGCTATGAATAGCAAGAATCAATTGTTTAAGAAAATTTTAAGACCATGGAAATATATCATAATGTCACTTTAAAAAGCATAATATAAGACTATATATACTACACAACAGTCTTGAACGAATGTTTTATAAAGTCACTGTGAGCACTGGATTAGTGAATATTGAAAAATTGCTCCTAGGGGAAAGACAGGATGAAGTTATTGTGAGTCAATGGTCACAACATTTTCATCAATCAATCAACACATAACCTTGTTTTATGTGTGTTTCTATTTAGAGACATCTTATTTAACATAGAACATAACTTCCATGAATAACAAGAATTGATTGTAGCTTTTGTAAAAATATAAGGTGATTATGTTGGAGTTTCAGAGTGACAAATTTAGTAGTATAAGAGAGTTGACCAGCTCCTACTCAAGGTTTCCTGTGACCTAGAGGACTTTACATTGGACACCAAAGGCTGTGGTAGCGTTTGATTAAAACATATCCTTAATACTCATCCTAATAAAGTGTAATCCCTATGAAATTTATTTGTCAGTTCATTTGCATCAAGGCTCCACTCTTATCATCTGTAAAACTAATACAGTCTCTAAAATTATGCAAGGCACTGATAATCAGACTATAAGAAGCTGTGCCTCTTGTTTGTTCTAATGGAGTCAACAAGCTCAAACAAGGGGTCCCAGATGAGTGGGAAGAAGGCAGTCTCATACAGAAGAAGTAAGGCACATGTAAAGCAGGACATCAAAAGGGAGCAAGAGGACAAAGATGGAGATTAGTGAATACAGAACAGATTTTAGCAAAATTTCTCCTAAAACTGGCATACATACTAAGACTATGTTATGAAATGATAGAAAAATTGGCAGTTCTCACTGGGATGCTAATGATACCAAGTTTGCAATACTTGATGAACTCTGCTCTCTCTTCTCTCTCCATTTATATCAGTAATTACAGACCTCAGAAGCTACTGGCTCTGCATCTGCCTCAAATTAACATAGATATAATAAATGAAGATATCTCCATTGGCTGAATCTCCAAGGTTTATCCTGAGATAAACTCAGTCCTCTGCAAGCCTAGAGATATAGAAAATTATAGGATGGTAAATTCATGTCTTGCATTGTCAGCAAGTCTTGACTGAGAAGGTTGTTGTTTCAGGTAATTGCTTCATGAGAAAGCTAGATAAGATAAAAAAGGATCATACATTAAAGTGTGAAGGATTTGCAAAGTCAGATTTTGCATATATAAAGCCAAAATTAATGTAGCCATATCCAAGGCTGGGGAAAGGAATCAAACACTGAATTGGACAAACTGATTGATGCTATTGACTGGGATATCATGCACACACACTTACACACACACACACACCATATAGTAGGATAGACACAGATCCTGGAATACTGTGCTCATATTCCCAAATTTACATAAACTGTTATAATCCATCTTCTTTACCTAGAATAGTAATGGTGCTAGAAATTGATGATGAAGGGGAGGGCAGTGAAACCTTACCCACCTCCTCAAAATTCTATAAGCCTGCAGGAAATTCTAATTGGAAAAATTCGCCTAGAATAGGCAGAAATGAGAGAAATAAGACATTCTGCCACTAAAAACAAGCACAATAGTTTGCCTTTACAGGTCTGATCTAACACACTGCACTGGAAACAGGATTGTTCAAGTTTTTTTAATGCTCATGAACAGTTTTGTACATCTCCCTAGATTGAATAATTTAATCAAAATACTCATTATGATATCTGACCTGCAGCAAGAAAACTAATCTGCAAAACGAAATCAGGTAATAATGTCCTATATTGAAATTGGGCTAGCCAGGTAACCTATAGGTATACACTAGGTTGTTGAGTGTGAAGCTTGCCAAGCTGTAATGTAAACTTGCAGGCTGGAATGAAACATTAGAAAAGAACAGGTAGCTTAATTCTGCCTGTCAGCCTAATTCTGCCTGTCAGCTTTGTAATTTAGGCAAGTCATTTAATTATCGTTCTACATTGCAATTTCCTTCTCTGTGAAATACGAATATGCACTTCTAAACAGGTTAAAATGAGATAATAGATATAAAGAATTTTAAAAATGTAAAAGGGATAAAGAAATTAAGGTCTAAGTGTTAGGCAATCTTTAAGATTCAGATTTATTCAATCAGTCAGTTGAGTGTGTATTTTCATTTACCAAAATTATTAAGTGTTTGGGGCCGGCCTGGTGGCGCAGCGGTTTAGTTTGCACTTGGCAGCCCGGGATTCGCCGGTTCAGATCCCGGGTGCCTGCCAATGCACTGCTTGTCAGCCATGCCGTGGCGGCGTCCCATATAAAGTAGAGGAAGATGGGCACGGATGTAAGCCCAGGGCCAGTCTTCCTCAGCAAAAAGAGGAAGATTAGCAATGGATGTTAGCTCAGGGCTGGTCTTCCTCACAAAAAAAAAAAAAAGAAAAAAAAATTAAATGTTTAATAAAGGCTAGGGACTATTACAGATGCTGGAAATACAAAAAAGTCCTTGTATCAAAAGAGTTTCATTCCATATAATTGAAAATAATGTTAGACTAGATGGATTTCTAAAGACCTTTCCATCTATAAAAAATACTTTTTGATCTATGACTTAGCTGTAGCATATAAGGTGCATTATATGAAACAAGGTAGTCTGGAGGCCCAGCAACATTTAAGAGTCATTGTGCTTGAATGTATTACTTTCTTTTGGTAATACGCATCATAGGAGGTTTTTCGTTTTCAGAATGCTTGAAATAACAACACAGCTTCACAGTTTATGCTACTATGTTTTACAACTGCATCACAAAATCATCTAGGCAAGACAGTTATACATATAAGTGGATTGATTTGAAGTATCCTAATTCATATACATGTAAACATATTATAGCCTTGTTTTTTCAATAACTTCTGTAACTTTCTGCACACAACTCCCTCTATCCCTCAAGGTAGTAGACGCTCTTAACGACATTTCAGTCTATTATGTAAATTTTTAGTCACTTTTAAATATAAATTCATTTTAGTTATTGTTATGGACTGAATGTTTGTGCCCCCCTCAAATTCTTATGTTGAAGCCCTAACCCCCAGTGTGGCTATATTTGGAGATGAAACCTCCAAGGAAGTAATTAAGGTTAATGAGGTCATAACTGTGGGACTCTGATCTGATAGGATCAGTGTCCTTATAATAAGAACCACCAGAGAGCACTCTGTCTCTCTCTCTCTCTCTCTGCCTCCATGCATGCACAGAAGAAAAGCCGTGTGAGGGTAGAGAGAGAAGATAGCAGATCGCAAGCCAGGAAGAGAGGTCTCACCAGAGTCTAAGCACCCTGGTCTTAGACTTCCCGCCTCCAGAACTGGGAGAAAATATATTTCTGTTCTTTAAGTCACCCAATCCAGTGTATTTTGTTATGGTAGCCCATGGAGACTAAAACCGTTATTAAAGATTTAAATAAATCTTTAAATTTTAAAATTTAACATTTGTTTGTCTTAACTATTGTATCCTACATAAGCGTCCATACATGGTAAAATTTGACTTCATCATTCATCTCAGCTTTAGTTGAAGAATCACACTGGATTTTTCTGAGGGCCATAAGTGTTTGTCTTTGGCCACAGCAGTCCCCAAGAAGCCTGCAGTCCCCAATGTTATCTATTTTCACTCAGCAGTATGCATGTACACACACACATATATATGGGCACATATGTGTCTTACACGCATGTATGCATATATTCATATATAATGAACAAATTTAAATAAATAATTAATAATATTTAAAATATTAATTAGATCTGCAAACTTCCCTCAACCTTTAAATACCTTTAACATAAAATTATACTTCTTTTTAACATAAAACCAGAGTTGTCAAATTGGCAGATAAAATATGCTTATTTAAATTTGAATTTCAGATAAACAAATATTTTAACAAAATTATATTCCAAATATTGCATAGGAAATATACTAAAAATTTTTATTAATTTTTCAAAATTGATGTTTAACTGGATGTTATATATGTTATCAGGTAACTCTACATCAAACCCCAAAAGCAAAGCATCACTTATGAATTAATGGCAGATGGTTAAATAATGTGATATTTTCATAATATATCAATTTTAAGTGTATATAAATTCAAATGAATAGTTAATACTAATTTTGAAAACTATTAATATTCACTAATATTTAATATAACATAATTGCTAATGATACAAATATATTTTTTAAATACCACTTTTAAAATCCTAGTATAATCCACTGACTTTTAAATACTTTTTTCTTAATTCATATCTGTTCCCTTAAATTGTCCCAAAACACTTTAATATACAATTAACATATTTAGTCTCTTAGGAAGAATTTCCCATGATTTGAAAACTAATTTTTGGAAATTGAACTTAATCTAAAGGAAGGCATTGAAGTTGTCTAGTTGGGGTTTTATAATTACCAAAATACAAAAGTTGGTCTTGGCTTTCTTACTAATCTTGGTAAAATTTTTAGCAGAATTTAATAAAATTACAGTGAATATTTCTTCTGGTTCACAAATGAACAAAAGTACTATCATCACAGTATAAACATATAACCAGGCTTTTTCTTTTCCACCACACCATGTAAGATCCACAATGAAGGAAATTGATCAATAAAAGAAAGTTTTACTGAATTATCCCAAGTTAAGTTTAGAGGATTAAACATGGCTGCAAACTGTTTCATATTCCTCCTATTAAGAAGTAGGACCTATTTCACGTCCCAAATTCTGACCTACAGAAAACCATGAGAAAGTCAAAGGACTTTTAAAATTTATTTTTTATTGTGGTAAAATATACATAACATAAAATTTACCATTTTGACCATTTTAAAGTGTACAATGACGTGTTATTAAGCCTATTTACAATGTTGTGCAACCATCACCACCATCTTGTTCCAGAATCTTTTCTTCACCCAAAAGGAAATCCTGTATCCATCAAGCACTTATTCCCCATTCTGCCTTCTCCCTAGTCCCTGTTTTCTGTCTGTATGGACTTGCCTATTCTGAATATTTTATATAAATGGAATCGTACAATATGTGCAATTTGTTTCTAGTTTCTCTCACTTAGCATAATGTTTTCAAGGTTTATCTGTACCATGTATCACAATTTCATTCCTTTTTATGGCTGAATAGTATTCCATTGTAGGAATATTTGGTTTATCAGTTGATGGGCATTTGGGTTGTTTCTACTTTTTGGCTATTGTGAATAGTGCTGCTATAAACATTCATGTGCAAGTTTCTTTCAGACACCTGTTTTCAATTCTTTTGGGTATATATCTATTAGTGGAATTTCTGGGTCAAATTATAATTCTGTTTAATTTATTGAGGAACCAACAACTGTTTGCCACTGTGGCTGCACCATTTTACATTTCCACCAGAAATATATGAGGGTTTCAATTTCCACACATCCTCACCAAGATTTGTTATTGTTCCTCTTTTTGATTATAGTCATCCTAGTGGGCATAAAGTGGTATCTTATTGTGGTTTTGATTGGGATTTCCCCGATAACTAAAGATATTGAGCCTCTTTTCATATGCTTGTTGGCCATTTGTACATCTTTTTTGGAGAAATGTTTATTCAAGTTCTTTTTTAAATTGGGTTGTTTGTATTTTTGTTTTTGAGTTGTAGTAGTTTTTGTATATTCTGGATAATAGACTTTTAGCAGATATATGATTTGCAAATATTTTTCCCATTCTACAGGTTGTTTTCTCATTCTCTTAAAAGTACCCTTTGATGCACGAAAGTTTTTAGTTTTGATCAGTCCAATTTATCTTCTTGTTGTTACTTGTGTTTTTGGTGTCATATCTAAGAAACCATTGACAGATCCAAGGTTGTGAAGAATTACCCTTCTGTTTTCTTCTAATTACTTAACAGTTTTAGCTCTTATATTTGGTTCTTTGATCCATTTTGAATTAATTTTTATATATTTGTGTGAGGTAAAAGTCTACCTTTATTCTTTTGTATGTGGATATCCAGTTGTACCAGCAAAATATGTTAAAAAGATTATTCTTTCCCTCATAGAATAGTCTTGGCATCCTTGTTACCAATCGATTCACCATAGACGTACACGTTTATTTCTGGACTCACTCTTATTTCATTGATCTTTATATCTATCCATATGCTAGTACCACATTGTTTTAATTACCATAGCTTCAAGTGAGTTTTGAAATTGGTAAGTATGAATCCCCCAACTTTGTCCTTTTCAAGATTGTTTTGGTTATTCAAGATCCCTTGCAATTCTGTATGAATTTAGCATTGACTTTCCCAGTTCTGCAACAAAAGCCATTGGCATTTTGATAGGGATTACATTGAATCTATAGATTGCTTTGGGGAATATTACCATCTTAACAGTTTTAAGTTTTCCAGCCCATCAACATGAGATTCTTTCTGTTTATTTAGATGTTTTAAAATTTCTTTCAGCAATGTTTTACAGTTTTCAGTACACAAGTTTTCATCTCTTTGCTAAAATTTATTCCTATTTTATTCTTTTGATGCTATATAAATGGAATTGTTTTCTTAATTTCATTTTTGAGTTTTTTTCACTACTACCGTATAGAAATACAACAGCTTTTTGTGTGTTGATTTTGTATCTTGCAGCTTTGCAAATTTATTAGTGCTAATAGACTTTCTTGGTGTATTCTTTAGGATTTCCTATATATAAGGTCATGTTATCTAAAAATAGAGATAGTTTTGCTTCTTTGTTTTTGAATTAGATGACTTCATTTCTTTTTATTGACTAACTAGTCTAGCTAGAACTTCAAGTACAATGCTGCACAGAAGTGGTGAAAGCAGACATCCTTGGCTTGTTCGTGATCACAGGGGGAAATGTTTCATTCTTTCACCATTGAGTATAATGTTAGCTATGGGGTTTTCATAAATACACTCTGTCAGGTGAGGATGCTACCTTCTATTCATATTTAAATGAGTGTTTTTATCATGAAAGGGTGGTGGATTTTGTCAAATTCTTTTTCTGCATCTATTGACAGGATCATAGATGTGATCTATTAATGCAATGTATTACATTCTATTAACTCTATCAATGTGGTGTATTACATGGATTTACTTTATTTTGAACCATATTTACATTCCTGGAATAAATCCCACTTGATCATGGTGAATAATCCTTTTAATATGTTGTTGGATTTAATTTGTTAGTATTTTACTGAGAACTTTTGCATCTATATTCATAAGTGATATTAGTCTGCATATGGCATTAAGTCTTCTTTAAATGTTTGATAGAATTCACCAGTGAAGCCGTCTGGTACTGGCCTTTTATTTGTTTGGAAGTTCTGATAGCTAATAAAATCTCTTTACTTGTAGAGATTTGTCTATTAAAGTTTTCTGTTTAGTCAGTCTTGATAGTCTGTGTGTTTCTAGGAATTTTTCTATTTCATCCAGGTTATATAATTTGTTGGAGTACAGTTGTTTATAGCATTCTGTTATAATTATTTTTATTCCTGTCATGTTGTTAGTAATATCTCCGCTTTTCTGATTTTAATGATTTGAGTCTTCTCTCTTTTTTCCTTAGCCTAGCCAAAGTTTTGTTAATTTTGTAAGGTATTTTCAAAGGACCAAATTTTTACTACTTTGACTTTATTGTTTTTCTTTAAAAAAACATTTTATTGAGGTATAACTAACATAAAAAAGTTGTACATATTTAATGTATGCAACTTAATGAGTTTGGAGATAGGTATATACCCATGAAACTGTCACTACAATCTATGCTATATCCATCCCTTCTGAAAGTTTCCTCTTTCCCTCTTTATTTGTTATTATTACTCTCTTGTGATAAGAACATTTAACATCTACTCTCAGCAAATTTTTAAGTATATAACATAGTATTGTTTACTACAGGCACTATGCTGTACAGTATATCTCTAGGACTAATTCATCCTGTGTAACTGAAAATTTCTAACCTTTGACTACTGCTCCCATTTTCTCCTCCCTCGAGTCCCTGGTAACCAATACTCTACTCTCTTCTATAAATTTGACTATTTTAGATATCTCATGTAAGTGGTATCACGTAGTATTTGTCCTTCTGTGTCTGCCTTGTTTCACTTAGCAAAATGGCCTCCAGGTTCATCCCATGTTTTCACAAAGAGCGGGATTTCCTTTTTTTCTAAGGTTGAATAATATTTCATTGTACGAATATACCACATTTTCTCTATCCATTCATCTGTCTGTGGACATGTAGGTTGCTTCATTTCCTTTGGGTATAATCCCAGAAGTGGGATTAATGGATCATATGGTAGTTCTAGTTTTAATTTTTTGAGGAATCTTTATATTGTTTTCCATAGTGGCTGCACCAATTTATATTCCTACCAACGGTGTACAAGAGTTCCCTTTCCTCTGCATCCTTGTCAACACTTTTTATCCTTTGTTTTTTGATAATAGCCATTCTAACAGGTGTGAGGTGATCATTATGGTTTTTATTTGCATTTGTCTGATGATTAGTGACGTTGAGCATATTTTCCATATACTTCTCACCCACTTGGATGCCTTTTTTTTGGAAAAGTTTCCATTCAGTTCCTTTGCCAATTTTGAATCAGATTGTTTTCATTTCTCTTGAGTTATAGGAGTTTCTTATGTATTTTGGATATGACCTTTTTTATCAGATATTCAGCTTGCAAATATTTTCTTCCATTCTATAGGTTGCCTTTTCGTTTTGTTGTTTCCTTTGCTGTGAAGAAGCTGTTTAGTTTAATGTAATCCTACTTGTCTATTTTTGCTTTTCTTGTCTGTGCTTTTGGTACATATCCATCAAAGCATGGCTAAGGCCAATATTAAGTTTTTCCCCATGTTTTCTCTAGAAGTTTTATGGTTTCAAGTCATATATTTAAATATTTAATCCATTTTGAGTTAATTTTTCAAAGTGGTACAAAATAGGGGTCCAATTTTATTCTTTTGCATGTGGATGTCCAGTTTTCCCAGCACTATTAGTTGAAAAGGTTATCCTTTCCCCATGTGTGTTTTTGGCATCCTAGTCAAAGATCAGTTGACTGTAAATGTGTTGATTTATTTTTGTGCTATTTTGTTCTTTTGGTTTACATGTCTATTTTTATGCCAGTACCACTCTGTTTTGATTATCATGGCTTTGTTATATATTTTGAAATCAAGAAGTGTGATGCCTCCAGCTTTGTTCTTCTTTCTCAAGATTGGTTCAGCTATTTGGAGTCTTTTTGGTTCCAAATGAGTTTTGGGATTGTTTTTTCTATTTCTGTAGAAACTGCCATTGGAATTTTGATAGGGGTTACATTGAATCTACAAAGTAGATGACTTTGGGTAGTATGGACATTTTAACAATATTAATTCTCTCAGTCCATTAACACAGGATGTCTTTCCATTTATTTGTGTCTTTTAAAATTGCTTCCATCAATGTTTTGTAGTTTTTGGTGTACATGTCTTTCCCCACATGTGTTAAGTTTGTTCCTAAGCATTTGATACTTTTTGATGCTAACGCAAATTGGATTGTTTTTTTATTTCTTTTCAGATAATTCGTTGTTAGGGTATAGAAACTCTTCTGATTTTTTTATATTGATTTTGTATCCTGAAACTTTACTGAATTTGTTTATTAGTTTTAACAGATTTTTTTATGGAGTTGTTAGGATTTTGTACATATAAGTTCATGTCATCTGCAAACATAATTTTACTTCTTACTTTCTGATTTGTATGCCTTTTATTTCCTTTTTCTTGTCTAATTGCTCTGGATAGGACTTCCATTACTTTATTGAATAGAAGTGGTGACAATGATCATCCCTGCCTTATTCCAGATCTTAGAGGAATATCTTTTAGTTTTTCATCATTGACTAAGATGTTAGATGTGGGCTTTCCATATATGGCCTTTATTGTGTTTAGGTAAATTCATTCTGTTTCTAATTTTTGGAGAGTTTTTCATCACAAAGGGTATTGAATTTTGTCAACTGCCTTTTCTGCATCTGTTGAGATGATCATGTGATATTTATCCTTCATTCTGTTATTGTGGTGTATCACATTGATTGATCTGGATATGTTGGACCATCCTTGCATCCTAGGATAAATCCCACTTGGTCATGCTGTATGATTCTTTTCATGTGCTATTGATTTTTTTTCACTAATATTTTGTTAAGGATTTTTACATGTATTCATCATGGATATTGGCCAGTATTTTTCTTTTCTTGTAGTGTCTTTGTCTGGCTTTGGTAGCAGGGTGTTGCTGGCCTCATAAAATGAGTTTGAAAGTGTTCCCTCTTCTATTTTTTGGAATAGTTAATATTTATATTAATTCTTTTTAAAATGTTTGGTAAAGTTCACCTGTGAAGCTTTCTGGTCCTGGGCTTTTCTTTGTTGGGAGGTTTTTGATTATTGATTCAACTTTTTAATTTGTTATTAGTCTTTCAAGCTTTCCATTTTTTTCTTAATTCAGTCTTAGTGGGTTGTACTTTACTTTTCTAGGAATTTATCCATTTAGTCTAAGTTGCCCAATGTTATATATAATTATTCGTGATTGTCTCTTATCATCCTTTTTATTTCTGTTGCATCCATTGTAATGTCTTCTCTTTCATTTCAATTTTATTTGAGTTTTTTCCCCTTAGTTAGCCTTGCTAAGGATTTGCTGATTTTGTTTACCTTTTCAAAAAACCAACACTTTGTTTAGTTGACTTTTTCTATTGATTTTCTATTTCATTTATTTGTGCTGTAATCTTTATTATTTCCCTCCTGCTAACTGTGCACTTAGTTTGTTCTTTTCTTTAGTTCCTTGAGGTGTAAATTTAGGTTATTTGGGATCTTTTATAATGTAGGGGTTTATCACTATGAACTTCCCTTTTAGTACTGCTTTAGCTGTATCCCATAAGTATTTAGTATGTTGTGCTTTTATTTTAATTTGCCTCTAGATATTTTCTAATTTCTCTTTGATTTATTCTTTGCCCCAATGGTTGTTAAAAAGTGTATTGTTTAGTTTCCTTGTATTTATGAATTTCCCCTTTTTTTCTTCTGTTATTGATTCCTAGTTTTATTCCATTGTAGTCAAAAAATATATTTGGGATGTTTTCAATCTTCTTAAATTTGTTAAGACTTCTTTTGTGGCCTAACATGTTCACTATCCTGGAGAATTTCCTGTGTGCGCTTTAGATCAATGTGTATTCTGCTGCTGTTGAATGGAAAGTACTGTATATGTCTGTTAGGTCCATTCCTGATTGCTTTTCTATTCTCTATTTATGTATCTCCCTCTTATCTCAATTATTTCCTTCCTTCTGATAGCACTGAGTTTAGTTTGCCCTTTTTTCTAGTTTCTTAAGGGTCTAAGTTAGGTAATTTATTTGAGACATTTCTTCTTTTTAATGTAAGCATTTACAACTATAAATTTCCATCTGAGTACTACTTTCACTGCACATCATAATTTTTGTATGCTGTGTTTTGTTTTCATTTGACTCAAAGTATTTTCTAATTTCCTTTGTGATTTCTTCTTTGACTCTCTTGTTTAAGAATATGCTGCTTAATTCCATATATCTATGAGTTTTCTCTTTTTCCTTCTATTGATTTCTAGTTTAATTTCACTGCGATTAGAAAGATATTTTGTATAATTTCATTTTCTTGAAAATGTTGAGACATTTTTTGTGGCCTAACATGTGGTCTAACCTGGAGAACATTCCATGTGCACTTGAGAAGGATGTATATTTTGCTGTTGTTGGGCAAAGTGTTTTGTTTATGTCTGTTAGGTCCCTTTAGTCTATAATTTTATTCAAGTCCTCTATTTCCTATTGATCTTCTGTCTGGTTGTTCTGTCCATTATGGAATTTGGGGTATGAAGTGTTCTACTATTATTGCCTTGCTCTTTATTTCTCCCTTCAATTCTCTTAAAGTTCACACTTCCTGTATTTTGGAACTCTGTTTTGTGCTTAAAAATTTATAGTAGTTATATATTCTTGGTGAACTGACCCTTTTATCATTATATAATGTCCTTCTTTGTCTCTTGTAACAGTTTTGAATTAATGTCCATTTTGTCTTATTTTAGTTTAGCCATGCCTGCTCCCTTGTTTGCCATTTGCATAGAATACCTTTACCCATCCTTTCACTGTCAGCCTTTGTGTGTCTTTAGATTCAAACTGAGTCTTTTGTAGTCAACATAGAGTTGGATCCTGCTTTTTTAATCCATTCAGCAAATCTATGTATTTTGATTGGAGAGTTTATCAATTTACTTTTGAAGTAATTGCTGATAGGGAAGGACTTACTATTGCCATTTTGATCATTGTTTTTCTTATGTGTTGTGACTTTTTTGTCCTTCCTTTACCCTCTACTGCCTTCCTTTGTGTTTCTTTCCTTTTTTGTACTGATATGCTTTGATTTTCTTCTCATTGCCTTTTGTGTATATTCTATAAATAAGTTGTTTGTGGTAACCATTGCAATTACATAAAGTATCTTAAAGTAATAACATTCTATTTTAAACTAACAGCAACTTAAATTCAATTGCATACAAAAATTCTGCTCCTACCACACCTCCTACTTTATGGAATTGATGTCATAAGTTACATCTTTATATATTATATACCCATTAACTTAGATTAATAGTTTTTTGTCATTTAAATTCCATCCATCAAAATTACAATAGCACAGGTTACTATATGTGTCCATGTGTTTACCTTTACCAGAGGATCTTATATTTTCATATGGCTTTGTGTTGATATCTACTGTCATTTCATTTCTACCTGAAGGACACCCTTTAGCATTTCTTGTAGAGCAAGTCTAGTGGTAATGAACTCCCACAGCTTTTGTTTATCTGGAAAAGTCTTAACTTTTCCTTCATTTTTGAATGAAAATTTTGCTGGATACAGTATTCTTGGTGCCAGTTTTTTTTTCTTTCAGCATTTGACTGTATTATCCCACTCTCTTCTGACCTGCAAGGTTTCTGCTGAGAAATCCACTGATAATCTATGAAACTCCCTTATATGTGACAAATTGCTTTTCTCTTGCTGCTTTCAAGATTCTCTCTTTGTTTTTGACTCTAGAGAGTTTGATTTTAATGTCTCTTAGTGTAGTTCTCTTTGAATTTATTCTAGTCAGAGTTCTTTAAGCTTCTTGAATCTGTATGTTTATTTCTTTCCTCAGATTTGGGAAGTTTTCAGCTATTATTTCTTCAAATAAGCCCTCTGCATCTTTCTTTCTTCTCCCCCTGGGATTCTCAATATATGTATATTGGCATACTTGATAGTGGTCCATAAGCCCCTCAGGCAGTCTTCATTTTTCTTCATTTATTTTCTTCTTTTTGATCCTCTGACTAGATGACCTGTCTTCAAGTTTGCTGATTCTTTCTTCTGCCTGATCAACTCTGCTCTGGAACCTGTCTAATGAATTTTTTAATTCAGCTATTTTTTTTCAGATCTAGAATTTTTACTGGGTTCTTTTCTATATTGTATATCTTTGTTGATATTCTCATTTTCTTGGGATTCTGGGAAGATGGCAGTGTAGGAGGACTCTGAACTCACCTCCTTCCATGGATACAACAAATCTACAATGACCTGTGGGACAATTTCCTCTGAGAGACACCTGGAAATTGGATTAAAAGAACACCCACAACATGGAACAACACTGACAGGGGTGGGAAGAGACAGAAATAGATCTCTGCTGAGGAAAAAAACACATCCTAGCTGAGGTGATTCATGGCTGGGAGCAATCTTAAATGTACAAAACTTTTTCTGGGGTAGCAAGGGGATCTGATTGGGGGATCTATGCCACTATAAGCATCCCAGAATTTAGATTCAGCACAACTGAGAATAGATTCCATAATACCTGGCTTTGAAAACCAACACGGAATACTCCCAGGAAAACTATCAAACTTCAGAGAAAGAAACCCTGCTCTTAAAGGGCTCACACACAGATTCACCTGTTCTGGAAACCAATACAAAAACACCAGAAAGAAAAGTGCATAGTCCATTGGTAAGAGATTCATTTACTAAGCTCTGAGTGCATCTCAGATAGGCAGGAGGCAGCTGGGCCAACCTCCCCAGAGACTGAGACACTGGCAGCACCATTATTGTTACCGAGTTCAGTTGTGCTGACACGGATGCTTGCAGACGCCATTGGATTCCTTCCTCTAGCCTGTTAGTGCAGGGGTTTGCCCTGCCCACTGGAGCACCAATTTAATCCAGTACAGCTGGGCAGGCAGTCCCCCCCAGAAACTGGTCCCCCCACCAGCAAGCCCATGGCAAACTTGTGGGACCATGTAGGCAGACTGTGTAGAACATCTGCAGTGGGGTAAGTGGGTTCACCTTGGTGGGGTGGGGTGTGCATGTATGTTGGCCTGTGTTGGCAGAGTGCATGAGCCTGCAAATCGTGGGGCATGTTGGCTGCAGCAGACTTGTGCCATTTACCATCTCAAACAGTCACATGGGGGATGTGCCCTGCCTTCCAATGCCTGATATGATTGTGTGATGGCATGCCTGGGGCTGGCCCTACTTATCTGAGCTCGTGAGAGAGCCAACAAAATCTGCAAAGGCAGAGAGCCGCACCAGAGGCCTGCAGGAATTGTGAGCCCCTGAGCCTAGCACCCAGACACACTGGGGGCCTGACTTGCTTAACAGCAAAAAATCAGTAGTTGTGTGCCATTAGACCTCACAACCAGCCATGCCCTACTCAATAAAGTGATCAAAGCAGTCACACACAGCTGAGCCTTACAACCAGCCAGCCTCGGGGCCAGCCTAGCCTACCTGTGTGCCCACAGAAAAAGCAACCCCACCAAAAAGAAGGGCACACATAACCCAAACAGGGGACTCTCTTGGAACATTTGGAATGGGTGGTGAGAGGGAAGCACATTGCTGGGCTCCATAAGGCATCTCTGAGATAAGCTCACATTTCCAAGACTGGGAGACATGGCTGAACTACCTAATACATAGATTTAAGTACAGAGAAGTATGCAAAGTGAGGAAACAAGGAATATGTTCCAAATAAGGGAAGAGGACAAATCCTTAACAAAGAACTAAATGAAGCAGAGGTAAACAATCTATCTGATAAAGAGTACAAATTAATAGTCATAAGGATGCTCACTGATTTTGGGAAGAAAATAGATGAATACAGTGAGAACTTCAATAAAGATAGGAAAATATAAAAAAGAACCAATCAGAAGTGAAGAGTACAATAATGGAAATAAAAAATTCAACTAGAGGGAATCCACAGCAGAGTAGATGACAGAAGAATGGGTCAGTGAACTGGATAAAAGAGTAGAGGAAATCACCAAAACTGAATAGAAAAAAGAATTTAAAAGAATGAGGACAATCTAAGGGATGTCTGGGACAAGTGTACTAACTTGTCAAGTACACTAACATCTGTGTTATAGTGTCCCAGAAGGAGAAGAGAGGGACAAAGGGGCAGAGATGCTATGTGAAGACATAATTGCTGAAAACTTTCCAAACCTAAGGAATGAAATAGACATCCATGTACAGGAAGCACAGAGAGCACCAAACAAGATGAACCCAAAGAGGCCCACACTAAGACACATTATAATTAAAATGTCAAGAATTAAAGATAAAGAGGGAATCCTAAAAGCTATAGGAAAATGTAAAAATTTACATACAAAGGAAACCCGTACGGCTATCAGCTGACTTCTCAGCAGAAACTTTACAGGTTAGCAGGGAGCGGCATGATATATTTAAAGTGCTGAAAGGAAAAAACAGAGCCAAGAATACTTGACAAAGTTATCATTCAGAATGGAAGGAGAGAGAGAGTTTTCCAGACAAGCAAAAACTAGAGGAGTTCATCACCACTAAAGATAAAGGCCACAAATATGAATAAGAAAATTATCAAAGAAAATAAGTCACTTAAGGCAATAATATGGCAAATAATAAGGCAAATATACAGTAAAGGTAGTGGATCAACCACCTATAAGAATAGTGTGAAGGTCAAAAGACAAAAGTACTATAAATCACTACCTCCATGATAAGACATTAAGGGATACACACACACACACACACACACACACAAAAGAAGTAAAATATGATATCAAAAACATAAAATGTGAGGGGACAGTAGTAAAAGTGTAGGGCTTTTAGTAAGAGGTCAAACTTAAGAGACAATCAACTTAATAGAGATTGCTGTTTACATAGTTTGTTATATATGAACTTCATGGTAATCACAAACCAGAAACTATAATAAATACACAAAAAATTATGAGAAAGGAAATCAAACATAATATGAAAGAAAGGCATCAAACCACAAGGGAAGAGAGCAAGAGAAGAAAGGAACAGAGAAGGACTGCTAAAACACTCAGGAAAAAGTAACAAAATGGCAATAAGTACATTCTTATCCATAGCTACTTTAAACATCAATGGAATAAGTGCTCCAATCAAAAGACATAGAGTGGCGGGAGCTGGCCCGCTGGCGCAGCAGTTTAGTCTGCGCTTGGCAGCCCAGGGTTCGCGGGTTCGGATCCCGGGCGCCTGCTCACGCACTGCCTGTCAGCCACGCCGTGGCGGCATCCCATATAAAGTAGAGGAAGATGGGCACGATGTTAGCCCAGGGCCAGTCTTCCTCAAGCAAAAAAAAAAGAGGAAGATTAGCAATGGATGTTAGCTCAGGGCTGGTCTTCCTCACATTAAAAAAAAAGAAAGACATAGAGTGGCTAAATGGGTAGAAAAACAAGATCCATACATATGCTGCATACAAGACACACATCAGACCTAAAGACACTCACAAACTGAAAGTGAAGAAATGGAAAAAGATACTTCATGCAAATGGAAAAAGAAAGAAAGCTGGGGTAGGAATACTTATATCAGGCAAAATAGACTTTAAAACAAAAAGTGTAACAAGAGACAAAGAAGGGCATTACATAATGATAAAGGGAACAATCCAACAAGAAGACATACCACTTGTAAATATCTATGCACCCAATACAGGAGCACCCAAAGCAATTATTAACATATATAAAAGGAGAAATTAACAGTAATGCAATAATAATAGGGGACTTTAACATTCCACTTACATCAATGGATAGAGCATTCAAACAGAAGGTCAATAAGGAAACATTGAACTTAACTGACACATTATACCAGATGGACTTAGTAGATATATACAGAGCATTTCATCCAAAAATTGTACAAGACACATTCTTTTCAAATGCACATGGAATGTTCTCCAGGATAGATCATGTATTAGGCCACAAAACGAGTCTCAATAAATTTAATAAGATTGAATAATAGTAGGCATCTTTTCTGACCACAACAATATGAAACTAGAAATCAGCTACAAGAAAAAGACTGGAGGGGCTGTCCTGGTGGTGTAGTGGTTAAGTTTGTGCACTCCACTTCAGCAGCCTGAGGTTCACAGGTTCAGATCCCAGGCACAGACCAATACACCACTTGTTAAGCCATGCTGTGGCAGCATCCCATATAAAGTAGAGGAAGATGGGCACGGATGTTAGCCCAGGGCCAGTCTTCCTCAGCAAAAAGAGGAAGATTGGCAACGGATGTTAGCTCAGGGCTAATCTTCCTCACACACAAAAAGAAAAGACTGGAAAAGCCACAAATATGTGGAGATTAAATAAAATGTTACTTAATAACTATTGAGTCAAAAGAGAAATCAAAAAACTACCTGGAAACAAAGGAAAATGAAAATACAACATACCAAAATTTATGAGATACAGCAAAAGCAGCAGTATGAGGGAAGTTTATAGTAATACAGGCTTACCTCAAGAAATAAAATAAATCAAATAAACAATCTAGCAATATACCTAAAGGAACTAGAAAAAGAAAAACAAACAAAACCCAATATCACTATAAGGAGGGGCCAGCCCCATGACATAGTGGTTAAGTTTGGCATGCTCCATTTCTGCAGTCTGGGTTTGTGGGTTCAGATCCTGGGCATGGACCTACACCACTCATCAAGCCATGCTGTGGCAGTGACCCACATACAAAATAGAGGAAGATGGGCACAGATGTTAGCTCAGGGCCACTCTTCCTCAAGTTAAAAAAAAAACTAGAGGAAGATTGACAACAAGTGTTAGCTCAGGGCCAATATTCCTCACACACACACACAAAAATCAGTATAAGAAAAGAAATAATAAAAATCAAAGCAGAAATAATTGAAATAGATACAAAAAATGAAAAAATCAGTGAAACTAAGAGCTGATCCTTTGAAAAGAAAAACAAAATTGACACACTGTTAGCTAGACTCACCAAGAAAAGAAGAGAGAAACCTCAAATAAATAAATCAGGAAGCAAGGAGAAGAAATTACAATGGATACCACAGAAATACAAGGGATTATAAGACAATACTACAAAAAACTATTTGCCAAAAAATTCAATAATCTAGAAGAAATGGATAAATTCTTAGAATCATACAACTTGGCCAAAACTGAATGAAGAACAAATAGAGAATCTAAATAGACAGATCACTAGTAAGGAGATTGAAACAGTAATCAAAACCCTCCCCAAAACACAAAAGGCCTAGAGCAGAATGATCCCTGGTGAATTCTACCAAACATTCAGAGAAGATTAGTACCTATCCTTCTCAAAGTCTTCCAACAAAATGAAGAGGAGGGGACACTCCCTAACTTATTCTACAAGGCAACTTTAACCTGATACCAAAACCAGAAAAGGACAACACAAAAAAGAAAATTGCAGGCCAAGATCGCTAATGAACACAGATGCAAAAATCCTCAACAAAATACTAGCAAATAAAATACAATACACTGAAAAGATCATACACCATGATCAAGTGGGATTCATTCCAGAGATGGAAAGATGGTTCAAAATCTGCAAATCAATCAATGTGATATACCACATTAAAAAAATGAACAATAAAAGTCACATGATCATCTCAATAAATGCAGAGAAAGCATTTGACAAGATAGATATAGCATCCATTTACAACAAAAACTCTGAATAAAATGGGTACAGAAAGAAAGTTCCTTGACATAGTAAAGGCCTTATATGACAAACCCACAGCTAACATCATACACAACAGTGAAAAACTGAAAGATATTTCTCTAAGAACAGGAGCAAGGCAAGTGTGCCCACTTTTGCCACTCTTATCTAATATAGTATTGGAAGTCCTAGCCAGAGCAATCAGGGAAGAAAAAGAAATAGAAGGGATCCAAACTGAAAAAGAAGTAAAACTGTGCTATTTGTAGATAATATGATTCTAAATATAGAAAACCCCAAAGAATCCACCAAAAAACTATTAGAAATAGTAAACAAATATAGTAATGTTACAGGGTGCAAAACCAACATACAAAAATCATTTTCATTTCTATACACTAACAATAAAAGAGCAGAAAGAGAAATACAAACACAATCCCACTTACAGTTGCAAAAAAAGAATAAAATACCTAGGAATAAATTTAACCAAAGAGGTGAGAGACCTGTACCTGAAAACCATAAAACATTGCTGAAAGAAATCGAAGAAGACACAAAGAAATGGGAAGATGTTCCATGCTCATGGATTGGAAGAATTAACATAGTTAAAATGTCCATACTTCCTAAAGGAATCTACAGATTCAAAGCAATCCATATCAAGTCCCAACAACATTTTCATGGAAACAGAGCAAAGAATCCTAAATTGTATATGGAACAACAAAAGACCCTGACTAGCCAAAGAATCCTGAGAAAAAACAACAAAGTTGTAGGTATCACTCTCCCTGATTTCAAAATATACTGCAAAGCTATAATTGTCAAAATGGCACAGTACTGGGACAAAAACAGACACATAGATCAATGGAACAGAATCAGGAGCTCAGAAATAAATCCATACATCTATGGACAGCTAATTTTTGACAAGAGACCCAACAACATACATTGGAGAAAGGAAAGTCTCTTCAATAAATGGTGTTGGGAAAACTGGAGATCCACATGCAAAAGAATGAAAGTAGACCAGTATCCTACATCATACACAAAAATTAACTCAAAATGGATTAAAGACTTGACTGTAAGACCTGAAACTATAAAACTTCTAGAAGAAAACATAGGGAGTATGCACCTTGACATTGGTTTTAGCAGTATCTTTTTTTTTTTTTGGTGAGGAAGACCAGCCCTGAGCTAACATCCATTGCCAATCCTCCTCTTTTTGCTGAGGAAGACTGGCCCTGGGCTAACATCTGTGCCTATCTTCCTCTACTTTATATGGGATGCTGCCAAGGCTTGGCTGACAAGCAGTACATTGGTGGGTGCCCAGGATCCGAACCTGCGAACCCTGGGCTGCCAAAGTGTGAACTAAACCACTGTGCCATGGGGCCGGCCCCTAGCAATATCTTTTTGAAAACCATGTCTCACCAGGCAACAGAAACAAAAGAAAAAATAAACAAATGGGACTACATCAAACTAAAAGGCCTCTGCACAGTGAAGGAAACCACCAACAAAACGAAAAGTCAACCTAACAATTGGGAGAAGATATTTGCAAATCATACATCTGATAAGGAGTTAATATCCAAAATATATAAAGAACTCATACAACTCAACAACAACAAAAAACAAACAACCCAATTAAAAATGGGCAAAAGATCTGAACAGACCATTTTCCAAAGAAGATGTACAGATGGCTGACAGGTACATGAAAAGACATTGAGCAATATTAATTATTAGGGAAACACAAATCAAAAGTACAATGAGATATCACGTCATGCCCATCAGATTGGCTATAATTAACAAGACAGGAAATAATAAGTGTGGGGGGGGTATGTGGAGAAAAAGGAACTCTCCTACACTGGTGGTGGGAATGTAAACTGGTGCAGTCACTATGGAAAACAGTATGGAGATTCCTCAAAAAATTAAGAGTAGAGCTACCATATGATCCAGCTGTTTCACTTCTGGGTATTTATCCAAAGAACATGAAAACATGAATGTGAAATGATATTTGTACTCCTATGTTCATTGCAGCATTATTCACAATGGCCAAGATTGGAAACAACCTAAGCCATCGGTGGAGGAATGGATAAAGGAGATGTGATATACATACATAATGGAATACTACTCAGCCATGAAAAAGACAAAATTGTGCCATTTGTGACAACATGGATCACCTTGAGGGTATTACACTAAGTGAAATAAGTCAGATGGAGAAAGCCAAATTATTATTTCATTCATATGTGGAAGATAAAAACAACAACAACAAACAAACACATAGGTATAGTGATTAGATTCATTATTACCAAAGAGGAAGAGGGAGAAGAGTAAATGGGAACATGTGTACAGTGACAGATGGTAATTAGTCCTTGGGTGGTGAACATGATGTGGTTTCCATGCAAATTGAAATATAATGATGTACAACTGAGATTTATGTAATGTTATAAACCACTGTCACTTCTATAAAAATAAATAGAATTTTAAATTTAAAAATAAAAAAACTGAAAAAATTAATACATAAATATGAAATTCCAATGTGCTGTTTACATGTTATAGGACATGGGAGGTGCATAAATTCATAATTACATCTTACCTGTTTGACAGTCTTTTATAACATACATTAAGCATTTTACATGTATTCCTTCTATCAAGAAATATTTATTTGTCATCTACTATTGCTGGATACTGTGGATATAATGATGACAAAGTGGAACAGTGGTCTTTATTCTCATGATACTCTACTGTCTCACTTTTTTGTTAATAAGAACATTTAATTTTTACACATAACAGGAACTGTAGAAATGGGCATATCCAGAATTATGCGGTGCCTCAGTGATGTCAAGACACTTGATTTGAATTTCTGCCATCTTCTTGACCTTGACTTCATAGTTGCAAGACGTTATCACTTCTCCAAGCCTCATATCTTATTTAAAGAGAGGTCACAAAGAAGAAACACGGAAAATAGGGGAAGGAAAGCTAATCCCTTTAAATTAACTATTTTCTTTCACACAAACACAAAATCAAGTGGTTTAATTGCAATGAATATTCAATTAAGGCCAAAGATTCATCATTTCAGCACATTTAATGTGTGTGTATCGCCACTGTAATTTCGTGAAACCTACACATCTCAACAATAGTATCATCAAATTGCCCCTGGTTTTTACTCGTGTAAGTGCAAAAAAGAAATCTGATTAAAAACATTCAAATGAATTTACAAATAAAGTTATATAGCCAAAGATCATGGTATCAACAAGACAAAACTGGTAATTACTGGGGAATATAATGATGAAATACCTTAAACACTTTGATTGATATATGAAAATCCAAATTTAGGATTGGGATTTGGGAATTAGGTCTAAATAATTGCTTTAACTAGGGTTATAAAACTATGTGGATGTAATAAATAACCCTTGAAAGAGAAATGGAAAGCCTATAGAAAAATTAGTGATTGTAACAGCAATAATAATAACAACATGATTCTAAAATCTTTATTTTGGAAACCAAATATGCAACAAGGTGGGGAGGAAAGAGAGGAAGCAAAATATTTACATTTCTTAAATTTTCAGAGTGTGTATTTTTTTATTATTGGTGTTGCAAAAGTTAGTTTTGGACCCTTCCTCTAGGGAATTAGCATTATTTCTTTTTTACAGTTTGACGATAGGTCCTTAAACCCAATACGTGAAGTGGGAATAAAACAAAAATTGGAGTGAGTATTAATCACATAAAACTCTCATTTTTAGCTATATCTCTCCCAGGTCATTCCATGGCAAACAATCAGAGCTACATTTTAATGCTTGTTTAACCTGTCTCAGACTATGTAGTAAGCACTTTATAATCATTGCCTCATTTAACCTTAACAACATTTCTGTAAGGCTAGAATAATACGAAGTGCTAATATAGGGCAAGATCAACTCGTTGTCATCTCTCTCTTTGAGACAGATATGGAAAGAAAGGAGGCAGGAAACAAGTTACCTTCACTGGTAAATCAAGTTTTTGTTAGTCTAGAAGAGTGAAGAAAGAGGTAAACAAGGTGTATAGAATAAATTCAAGATGTGTTATAAACAGGAGTATGACCTATATGAGAGAGAGAGAGAAGATGGGAAGTGCATAAGAGGACACGATGCATCAAATGAGAACATGAAAGACTAACATAAGGGAGGGCCTAGGAAAATAACAAGAAAATCCTGGAGAGAGGCAAGTTATGAAGCAGCAGGGGTTGCTAAATAGGGATGTGTGAATTTTTACTGCTAGGAATCAAGGAAGAGATATACAGATGTACACACACACACACATACAACATAAATATTTAGATCATGATCACAGTAAAGATTTACCTAACAGAAAGACTGAGCATGTGCTTAGGGAAGCATCAAATTATTGTGTTCAAATGCAACTGGGGGAAAAGTTTTCATAATTAAAAAAAAAAAACCACTGAATGAGTAATTGTTGGAAAATAATCTAGAATCTTGTTGGACTTCCTTACTCATGTTTGAATGTTTAATATATTTTTATCTGGAATTATAGATATGAAAGAACACCATAATCTCTTCAGATCCTTGAATAGCCTGAAGGTCCTAATCTGGCCCTATATCCCCCACAACCCTTGCTACCATCCCTTTTCTATCTCCCATGTCTGTGTAAGGACCAGAAACGTTCAAGTCAGGTCAACTAAATACTAGTATTCCACAACATAGTCTTGAGAGCAAAAACTGGCATGGAAAATTAATAGTTTTTTAACCCAAAGTCATAGCTTTCCAACTCGTTTGAATATTCCCGAACACATTACAATCCTCATTTTAATTGCTGTAATTCAGAGTTGCACGTTTTTACTTCCTTTCCCTATTTGAGAAGAGGTCATAGCCCTCACACTGACTACATTTCCTCATTCTTTCCAAATTTACTTCCTCCTCATGCTTACTCTCTCCTTCCCTTGCTAACCCTAGAGACAGTAGCCAGGGAAGGGTGACTGGGGAAGGAAGAAAAGCGTGGCAAGAGGTGAAAAATTTAACCACAATTCTCCTGAATAATAAACTCAGCATTTCCCCTCATGCTTAGTTTTGCTGATTCCAAAAGGGCTTACCCAGTAGTCCTGCTGACATACATTTTCTTCTATCTTCACTTGCTTTCTTCCCTGTTCTGCCTTCTCATATCTTTCTTAATTATGTCTCTTTTCTGAAATAATTTTGGGTGTTGTGTGTGAGTGTACATTTTCTAAAACACTACGGAACTAAAACATTCTGCCGTCCTCACACATGACAGATGAGTTGATTGAGTAGGACTATTGGGTCATAAACATTTTCTTTCAACGATCCATTGTTCTATATCCAATGTCACCTATTGCAGAAAATAAGTCTGAAGCCAATGTTGTTTTCTTCCTTTAGATTACAGGTTACCTATTTTTTTCCTTTCAGAATGTTTTCCCCTTGTACTTAAAATAAGTTGCCAAATAACGTGTGAGTCTCTTTTGATTCTTTATTTCCCAAAATACAATGATCTATATTAATCTACATATTTAATTTTTTCTCTATGTACAAAACTTTTGTTATTCCAATTACATATTTGATTATTTCTTTTATCCCATCTATTGTGATTTATACTTAGGGAAGACCTCTATTTCTTAGGGTGTATTCCTAATTTCCATCATTTATAGATTACTTTTGTCCTTCTCCTCAACAGTCTTACAGAGTTTCTCAGATTTAGCTTCCTATCATAAATTTATTTTTCTATTCTGTCGATTATCTTCTTGACTTTCTGCAATACAGATTATAATCACAGTATTACATTTTTAATGTTCTACAAGCCTTGCTAACTTCATCAAGACCCCATTCCAGCTCTACCTGTTTTAATTTTTCATTGTCTTGTTCTCTTCCCATGTTTGTTTGTTCATGTCTCATAAATACCACAACATCTGGAAACCTACTGAGGATGACAAAACCTCTGAGTATCATTTCTGCCCCCTTCCCCTTCTCAGGACTTGCTTTTCCTTCATGTTGATATCCTTAACTTACCAAGTAATTCTTCACAAGCATAATGCTGATTTTTGGAAAGTCTGATGAACTCTGCTTCTGGTGCAATCCCAGTTTCTAGAAGATGCCCCTTTAGCACAGCTGAATTCAAGTAGAGTACCATCCTGTGCATACCATCTGGTTTTTGAAATGTTCAACTTATGAAATACTTTGAAAATTACAATACATTTCCATCATCTGCAGGGATATGACCACATCTCAATTCATTTTCTACTCCTGATCAGTTGTTCTAAGCATCAGAGTCCTAAAAAGGACTATTCGTGATGGCAACTAACATCATTTCAGCTGAAGTTCAGGTATGAGCAATGGATCTTGACAAATGTTGATATTAGTAAAATGCTTTGGCCAGCATTCACATTTTTTAAAATCCCCTCCCAATTCCCAGTTCATACTACTGCCCAACATCAGGACAAAAAACAGAAATATTATTAGGAGAAAAGGGAGGACACTGATTATGTCATCCTTACACAAATTAAGATGTTTGCTCTTAGATACATTTTTCAAAACTCTTATTTCATTCTAAAGGGCTCTTGATAACTTGAGGGATGGGAAATATACTTACAAGCACTGGATAGATCTGGGCAGTCCTAATATCTTAAGATCAAGGATGTATGGTGTTCATATATGTTTTTTCTAGTTCTTTCCAGACAGCATCAGGTAAGTCATTGTTAATTAAATGCAAAAAATATGAAATATGGAGTAGAAACCATGTTGTATTGAGTTCAGTTGGGTAAAAGAAAAGAAAATTCTGAATATAAACTGCTTTTTCACAAAGAACTCACAAAAGGGAAAAGCAGGAATTGCAAGTCTAAGATGAAGAACATTGAGAAACTCAAATATCAAATGCTGAGGATGTCAAGTATCAACATGAAATCTAAGCTACTTGGGTGAAAACAGAGTCCAGATTTAGAGCAAAGAGTTTATATTACAGGAGATGTGGAGAAAGAGCAAGAAAAGATTGAGAATGAGGAGAGAGGTCAGTGTGGAATTATCCATAGTATGTATTCAGCAGCTGTTATGTACATAGAGTGTTGTGTTTGACTAGCTTAAAGAGCAAATGAAAGGCTAAGCAAATGATAATTTTCAGGAGGACCATAAACATATAGGAGCATCTATAATGTTACTTAGTAGACAAAAAAATTTACACTCCATATGGTAGCAATCTAGGTCAGTTATAAACCATAAATTTGTGATATTAGGCAGCTTAGCCATTGCAGTTGTTAAAGAGAAAGATATCCAATCTCTGGCAGGTGGTGAAACAGTATGAAGACAAAATCTTGTTTCTGTCTCATAAATATCTGTTGGAAGACAGAACCTCCAGTCTTGAATTACTGATTGATCTGAAGAGGTAATCAAGATGGTAAGTGAAGCATAAGTAGATTGTAAGGAACAAATTACTGGAACTGGTACATGACAAATACTGTCACAAGGCACAAACAAAGCAGAAGTCCACTTACTAGAACTGTGAAAAAAAAGTCAGAGTATGATGGAATCAAAGCAAACATTAGTCAATAAGCAGCCTACAAAGCACTATTTATATGCAACAACAAGAATCATATTATGCCAACATCCACACTTTATATGTTCAATGCGAATGATGAGTTTGTGAATGTGTAGCTTAAGTTTGTACTCAATATGCTAGAATATTAAGATACAATAATCTGAAAAAAAAAAGGACAATATTGAGTTAATTAAGGCCAAGAGCATAAAGGAGTCAGAAGACTTTGCTCTCTGGGGTTTTGAGAAAAAAAAACAGATATGAGGGGCAAAGAACTTTTCAGAAAGCCTGAAAAATAATAGTTGAAGAATTTGAAACCAAGGGAGTCCTGACACTCTATCACAAAGGATAATTAGGTCTAGATGGCCATTCTTCATGAACTGCAACAGAAGACTAGACAATCAGTGTGAGTTCAGTCTAATTCACTACCATTGTTATCTTGTATATTCCATTTTTAAAAAATTCCAACAATGACTATATTATCTTAATAAAGATACATATTTCTTATGCATTTAATGATATATATTTTAAAATTATCAAAACAAGTTTGTGAACATTGTTGTCTAATGGTAGACTTCAAAAAATAACAAAATCTTTATTCACAGATTAATATTTTCCCCTCTAATGTAATCCAGAAAATATTTTTATTTTATATAGTATATTCCAGTTTTATTGGAATATAATTGGCATACATCACTGTACAAGTTTAAGGTATACAGCATAATAGTTTGAATTACAAATATTGTGAAGTGATTACCATAATAAGTTTAGTTAGCATCTATCATCTCATATAGATACAATAAAAAGAAAAAGAAAAAAAATTTTTTTCCTTGTGATGAGAACTCAGGATTTACTCTAACAACTTTCATGTATATTTTAGACTAGTATTAATTATAGTCATCATGTTTTACTTTACATCCCTGGCACTTACTTATCTCATAACTGGAAGTTTCTACCTTTTGACCACCTTCCTTCAGAAAATATTTTAAAATCATGTCTCACTATGTCTAAATTCATGCAACCTAAATCAAGTCGTAAAAAATATAGGGCCAAGCATAGCTGAAATTCTCCAATTGTTAGTAGTTATAATTTCAATTTTTTGGTGTCTAGAATGATTTTTACCATATCCTAATAATAATAATTAACTTTTCATTATTGTCAAGTATGTGCCAGATCAACTCCATCACAAGCTCTTTGCTCCAGTCTCACTGTTACATATACCTACTTGAAGGCTCCCAAATTGTTCCTTTAAGAGTGTAAAATATTTTATAATTTTTTACTAACATTTTCAACAATAGAAATTGAAATATCCTGCTACCTCATTTACTGATGTGAATATTTTTATGACCGTGACAAACCCCACTGATTTGATAACCAGTGGTTGTAAAAAGTTGCACTATTCCAAATTTCCTGCAGTTTATATTTCATAAAATCTTAGAACTCAGAAAGGACCTCATATAAGATCTAGTTCAGTAGTTTTCAGACTTGAGTACCTGTATCTTTGGTGATATTCCCAAAGGTCATGCTGGCAAAGATAGCTTAAAGGAAATTACTGTCCAGATCTTCAATTTCATATGTACTTTGCTAAAGTTTCTCACTTCCAAATTCCCCTATCACAATTGCCTTTCTCTACTTTATAAAAGAAAGATATGTATCTTCCTTTTTCCTTAACTTTATTATAGTGCACTTCCCTGAGGTATAGTAAATTCCAGTGTGGCAATTAACATATAATGAAATACTGGTACATGTTTAGAAAGGGAATTACTTTACTTATGGGTGACAAATACATTTGAAAGTTGAAATGTTTCCATTTCTTTGCTTTCAGTAAAATTGAGGGAGTATCTATTAGAGTGGTTAGCTGTCATCATTAATAATAATTATTGATGATAGTTTATTGCACATAACTCAAAAGGAATACAACAAATCAAATGGCATTGCTATAACAAAACTTTCTCCATTCCTATTTCCATTATTTAACTAAACAAGGTTTCTCAGTGTCTTGATTTATAAAAAATTATGATTTGCTGAATTTTGTAGGTTACAGTAATACATAACATTAAGTAGAGGTACATGCTATAATTTTTAAAAGGCTAATTCATTTTATTGAGAGGCTTTTCCAATAAAATTACATTTTTTATGTTTAATAATTATACGCAAACATTTCAACATGTTGTTTTGAGTATTTCTGTACTAATGAAAATGCAATAATAACTAAATCCACAAGAATTTTTATCATCTAGAATTAAAAATTAAAGTAAAATAAAATTATAAATGAAAGTTTAAAAAAAGTTACAGACTTTTCTCCTCCAGGCTGGAATCAGCCGTTTATCTAGGAGTCCTGGTTCTTTTCCTGGAGGATGGTATTTAGAAGCCAAGACCTCAGCACTAAGTGAGTTTATTGCTTCTAAGGTATCATTGCTTTTAGGTTCTCTGAGCAGTCAGAGCTACTCACACACACACACACACACACACACACACGCATACACACACTTTCACACACATGTACTATCTCTTATGCACACATATCTATATCTATGTCTCTATCTATCTATCAAAAACTGTGAATTCATCCTCACATCTCCAAATCCAATCCAATATCCCAGGGTTCATTCTAACTGCTCTCATTCCATATTTTAACTCTCTTCTCCCATAGTGGGAGACCTGTCCCTCAGTATATTTACTCAATCCTAGAATGCACGGAAGCCTTAACCAAAGGATCTAAATTAACCTTATCAATAGTGGAACAAACTGACATCCTTTGGCCCTGATACAATGCACTGAGAAGAATTCAAAAAATACCTAACTCAAATTCTTCTGGATTAGTTGTTGTTACAGTTTTTCAGTGCATAAACAATCAAAACAACATAATCATAATCATAATGAAGTGTTGGTAAATAATTATTAAACATAAAAATACAGTTGTATTGGGAAAAGCTTCTCTTAATGAAATTGATTAGACTTTTAAAAATTGTAGTATGTATTCATAATTGAATGTTAATTATTATAAAGCATTGGAAAAACCCAAATTCAGAGGTCTTTTACAAAATAACTGTCATTCACTCTTCAAAAATATTAATATATTCAAAGACAAAGAAAGACAGCAGAACTATTTTAGATCAAAGAAGACTAAAAAGACATGGCAAGTAAATGAAATGATATAGGATAGTGGACCAGGGGATAGTTAGGGGTGAGAGAAGATAATATTTACATATTCTCAAAGTATCTTTCCACAAATTACCTAAGTCCAAAAGGAAAAATCATAAATTTACATGGTGGAGAAACCCAAGTGATCAAAGTAACATATGATCTGGGATTTTCTTTTGCTGTGGAAGATATTATTGAGGAAATTAGCAAAATACGATTAAAGCTGGTAGATTAAATAAGAGAATTTTGTACTGATGTTAATCTGCTGATTTTAGAAATTTCTCCTGATTTTCATAATTGTACTGTGTTTATGAAACAGAATGTTTTTAGAAAGCACAAAGAAACAGGAAATATTGCCTATTTTAAGGAAGTATTTAGGAGAAAATGAACATCATGTCTTCAACCCAACTCTCCGATGATTGAGAAAATAAAATGTATGTGAGAGAATAGGTATAATTGAAAACATGTACATGTACATTCACTCACCAATCTTTTGATATAAGGCCAAGGCTATTCCTTTTTGACTAGTTTCACTGACTGTAGTTCTGTCTCCTCATTCTTGAACAATCTAACATCTACAAAGCCTTGTCTAAGATAACCAGTTTTAGATTCTTTAAAGTAGAGTCAGAGTTTAAACACATTTTCTAAGCAATCTGTATGTAGGATCTGTCTAGATTTTTAGAATGTTTTTCAATTATTCACATTTAATCCAATAACAACTTTTTAGTGAATCACTTTTCTAAAATGTTCTGTCTGTATAGAAACAACTCTTCATTTAATTCATATTTTATCCATTAGTGAAATATTTATTCAACTATGCAGAGAACAATTCCTATTAGGGTGCAGGGCCTAAAATATCTCAACCAGTGATGGCTTCTTTAGATAAATTCATTTGAAAGGAGGTCCCAAGCAATATTACTAATGACGGTAATTTTAAAATTAAGTTAGTGATGTTCCAAAAAGTGGAGTAAGGTAAAGTGCTACATGGCTCTCCTCATCATCCTCAACCAAGTGTAAATATCAATGAACAGCATGAGTTGTTCAATGTAAGGGACAGACTGTTATAAACTATACTAGTCGGGAGATCTGGTGTTAACTGATCAGGAAAAAGTCATAATTGACTCATTAGTCTACTAAAAAATATGTACCAAGTAGTTTTTGAAGTGCTTGGAATATATCAGGGAACAAAATTCCTCCCTATTATGGAGCATATATTCAGGTGCAGCAAGTGGAGAAGTAGAGAGACTGACACCCAGGAAAGAATAGACCAAATAAATAAGTAAATTCTTTGTATATTAGAAAGTGAAAATTCTATAGACAAAAAGAAAAGTGAATAGAGCAGTGGAGATATAAGGGTGGGGAATTATTTTTAAAAATAATTATGGGAAAGACTCACTGAGAAGCTGAGTTGAGATTTAAAGAGGATGAGGGAATTAATGTTCTAGACAAAAAAAAAAAAAAAAATTCAGCTAGTACAATGGCCCCAAGGCAGTACTACACTTGGTGTGCTTGAGGAGCAAGGTGGCCAAGATGGGTGGAGGTTAATGAGTAGGGAGAGAGTCAAAGTAGATTAAGAGAGGTAAGCAGAGTGGTGGTGGTGGTGGGAGTTGGTTAGTCCCCTATAGACCATTTTGAGTAGTTCTACTTTTACTCTGATTGAGATAGGGAGCCTTTGGAGAATTGTGAATAAATAAATGATATGATCTGACTTAAAATTTAAAAGATTTACCCTAGTTATCTTGTTGAAAACAGATATTTGGGAGGGGTAAGAGGTGTTAGGAAGCTGAGGCATGAGATGATGGTGACTCTGACCAGGGTGATTGTAACGGATGCAGATATATTTTTAAAGTGATGTAAATAAGATTTCCCAAAGAATTGGCTAGGAGATGTGACAGAAAGAGAGGACTCAATGATGACTACAAGAATTTTGGTCAGAAGAACTGAAAATTGTGGTGTTGACATCAATGTGCCTTTCATGTGACAGTGAAAACCTAGAATTCATATTAATAACCCATGGATTTTCCTTATTTACATCCTGTAATGTCTAATTATACTAGGTTAGGAAAGTTCCACTGAAAGATTTTAATGTCTATTTCAAATTGCATTTTTAATTTTCTTTATGGAGTTGGCTGTGCACAAAGAATGAGAGCTGAGTTCTAATCTAAACTAGAATCAGTCCCCAGAAATGCTCCACTAAGACTTACAGAAGTCCATCTTGGAACACTTCTTAAATAGCTGTTTATAGTCGTTCTCTGACAACTTTTTTTTCCAGCATCTAAGTCAAGTTCTTGATTTGGTGGTCAACATAATGGATGTCATTTATCTTGATCATAAAAGCTGTCACAAAATAATTACCATAGTTTATGTTTGTTCAATAAAAAGTCTCTTTAACCTAGCCATCACATTGTTACCTTTTATCCACTGAACTTTGGTGGTTGCTGTTTGGGCACCTGTTTCTCTGTGTATTTGTAAATTGAATTGATTGACAAGTCATGAACTATATGAATGATTCTTCTCTCTTTTTATCCATACTCTGAAGATTTTCACCTTCTTTTTCAGTATTCTCTCTATAATACCAGACCCCTGGGGACTGACTTTCCCAGAATAATCTTAATTTCATATGGAGCTCTAAAACATATAATGAAACTCATGTGCCAGTAGTGGCAGTCATGCTGAAGATCCCTCAAACCTTCTTTCCCTCTAAACTAGTTGGTTGGCAGAAAACCTGGAAGTCATCCACACCACTCCATTAGCACTCTCATCCTTAACCAAGTCCATTTTCTTCTTCATTCTAATATCTGTTAACTATAGTTTCCTCTCAATGTGCATCACCTCTGCTTTAACTCATCCTTAACATTTCTTTCTTGAATTACTTATGTAGCAAATACAACAAAAATTACTGAATTAAAAGCTGCGTATAGTTACTTCAACACTCTAGGAATTACAGAAGTCATCTTTAGGGGCTCATTTGTTTGGAAAAACCCATTACTCACCCTCTGATTATGAAAGCTAAATAAAGAAATAGAATTCTCTTCAATGGATGTCATATATAGGGGAAGAGAGTGAATCCCGCCCCCCCCCAGCTTTTCTCTTCTAGTTCTTATGGCTGGTCAAATAATTAAAATGACATAAGGCAGGTTAGCAGGAGAAAAACAAAGTTTAATACATGTACAGAGGGAATTCACATAAGCATGAAGAATTCCACAGACAGTCAGGTAAAATGAGGTAAATATGTCTTTCTGGACTAAGGAGAGGGAGATCGAGGTCTGAGACTTCAAAGGGGGAGAAGACAATTTACAGTAAGATGAAAAGAGTTCATATTTGGTAAACAAATATTTGCTGGACCATTATTGACAATGGGACCCGAGAGAGATCTTTTGATAAAATAGCCTTTGCTAGATGCCTTCCTACCTACCACACCTAGAATTATCTATGGTGATAGTTCCTTCCTGGGTCAGGCCCCTCTACCTTAAATTCTTTCAGGCACTTTGGGGGAAGGTCAAGTGTTCTTCATGAGTATTCTGAGCCTTGATTATCTTCAGCTCAAAATAATCTGCATACCAGAGTGGCACATCTTGGAGCGGCCTGCCCTGAGCTCCATCAGTTTCCTCCTCTGAAAATTCCCTGGAAGTTTCACATATTAAAAGCTGAGCTGGTGATTATGAAGAGAAAAAATGAGTTAGTAGCTGAGTGATAAGAAATCTGCAAAGGGAGGAAAGAACATAGGTTAGAATGAGGATGAACAAACAGAAAAGAACAAATCAGAGCACACTTCCCCACACTCTAGTAAATCAGTTCCCCAATCCTAAAAATGTCAGTCCAATAAAATGTATGAGCTTCATTTATCTGATGGAAAATGTTAATCTTCTCTTTTAAGAGACGTAAGTTAGACATTACTTGCCCTGTTTGGTTCACATAAAAGCAACATTTTTCACTGATGATTGCACAATATCCTCCTTGCTGGGCAGTCAGTGTATCCAGAGCACGTTGATTTTGAAGTACCACAAAGGCTAGGCTATTAATCTGACTGGAGTATTTTCAAAGTTTGCATGGTGGTGTTGGACTCTTGTTCCATTACCATAGAGAGATTTAAGATTGTCTTTTCCAACTCATAATCTCCTAAACTGGGGAATAAGACTCTCAAAGCTGAAAAGAACTTGGAGTTGTGATACACAAGTGGATTCTCTATGATTTCTTGACTGGCATGTTTATGTGGCACAATCTTATGAACAAAGGAAGCCAAGTTTGCAATTTGGCTGGCATTTAGGGTGGAATATTTGGTGACACAAGGAGCCAGGTATCCATGTCCACAAAGCCCTGACCAATTAGGTGGGAACCCTTTATATACTTAGTTGCCACATAAAATAAAAAGACCGATGTGGTTTATAGACAACGTTAGAACTGAACTTCTAGTTTCCAGGGTCTGGAGTATTCCATGACCTTTGTCACTGGTATTTTTAGTGCCTAAACAACTCTATTTTCCATGTGCTTATGTCAATCTGTGAGAGCAGAACAGATTGCAGAGTAGCTGGTACAGGAGGCCTGCAGTCTGACTTTGGCAGCTACAAAGCCTGGTCCTGTCATCTGATGAAGTGAGTCTGGATTTTTGATCTGCACATACAGAGTTTGTGTTATTGAGCAGTTTAACCATGCAGACAGCTGCAATACCCCAGGCTGTACAAGGGTGGCTTGTAAGCCATCTAAAACATTTGGTGATTTGGCAAATGTTTGTGCCAAAGGGAGTAGTGTTAGAGTCACTTACAATTTCTTTGACAGATTTGAAGATGCCACCTGTGGAATCAAACCACAGAGTTTGGTCGCCATATTATCCTGGTATGTCACCCAGGAAAGGTCCAGTGTCATGTTTACTTTCAATGCAAAAGGAAAAATTTTTACTTATTGCCTTTATCTAGGAAAGGGACAGTCCTGGAGCTTCTCTAGAGGTTTTCTGGGGCCCAAGTGACTCACCAGAAGAGGAGGCAGAGTGATGTTTTCCTTGTTGGGGATACCATACCCTGTCATTCATCCATCTTCCGTACTTAGTCCACCAGGTGTTTACATCAGTAGGAACAAAGACTAGTTAAGTTCTTTTGCACTATCTAGCTGTTGACATAATCAACAGTCTGATTGATTAGTTAGCATGGCCAAGGTTTGGTAAACTGGCATAAAAGGTGTTTGGTCTGTGCTTAACCTATTGAAAAAGAGAGGGTTAATATGAGCAAGACACAGATTGGAAAAGAGCCCATAGTGGAAACTTAGAGCGGGGAAGTAGGACAGAGGCCAACATTCTCCAGTCAGCTTTCTAATAAATGATTAAAAGGAGTATATATGTTCATTAATAGGAAAAGGGTTTGTGTGTGTGTGTGTGTGTGTGTGTGTGTGTGTGTGTGTGTGTGTGTGTAGGGAGTCTTAAAAGCAAGCCAGGGGAAATAGGAGAAAGCGAGGGTGGTTGACCTATGATCTTAGGAAAGGCTGTCTATTTCATGATGCTGGCTGCTT
Organism: Tapirus indicus; assembly: GCA_031878705.1. Lineage (NCBI taxonomy): Eukaryota > Metazoa > Chordata > Mammalia > Perissodactyla > Tapiridae > Tapirus > Tapirus indicus. The sequence continues at coordinate 104,144,916 of CM062918.1, read as the reverse complement.
CTGGGGCCTGATAATTGGCCCTGGAAATCCTTAGCTTAAAGTCACCTGTGGGGACTGTCTCCCAGTTGTCTTGAGAGCGATGTTCTGGGTCTATTTTGGCATGATTACATGGATCCAGGAAGATTTTTCCTTTACTTTGATGGTAGTGTAGGTGGTCAGTAGGATTTCATAATGTCCTTCCCAGTGAGGTGACAGCACGTTTTTTTCTTCTAAAGATCTTGATGTGCACCCTGTCTCCTGGTTGAAAGGGATGGCAAGGCTTGTCAGAAGGTGGGGGCCATGCCTCTTTTACCTACTGATGATATGCTTCAAGTATACTAGTTAATTTTTATATATAGCTAATCATAGCATCAAATTATTCACCTAAGTTCCCAAAATATTCACTTAATCCAGGAATGGAAGGTTTAGAGATGCCAGTAGGCATCGGGCATCCAAAAACTATTTGAAAATGAGTCAATCCACGTCTCCTATTTGGAGTGTTCTGAATCTTTACAAGGACCAAGGGCAGAGCTTCTGGCTATTTAAGTCCAGTTTCTTGACAGACTTTTCCTAAAGTTCTTTTTATGTCTAGATTTTTATATTCCACTTTCCCTGATGATTCAGGATGACATGGAAAATGGGATTTTTTTTTTTTTTGGTGAGGAAGATTGGACCTGAGCTAACATCTGTTGCCAATCCTTCTCTTTTTGCTTGAGGAAGATTCGCCCTGAGCTAACATCTGTATCAATCTTTCCTTATTTTGTATGTGAGTCGCCACCACAGCATGGCTTGATGAGTGGTATACATCCGCACCCGGGACCCAAACTTGCAAACCCCGGGCCACCAAAGCAGAGTGAGCCAAACTTTAGCCACTATGCCACCAGGCTAGTCCCTGGGGTATGAAATTTTAGTGAGTATCCCAGAGTTTTTCAAGCAAGTGGTTTATCTCCGCTATAGAATGAGTTCCTTAGTCTGATTCAGTCCATAAAGGAATGCCAAAACAAGGAATAACTTCAGTTATTAACTTCTTTACCACTGTTGTGGCATCTGCATGTCTAGTTGGACAGTATTCAGTCTGTCCACTAAACATGCAGACGATAACCAAACAGTGAGAATAGCCTAAAGCTGGGGCAAATCTATAAAGTCCATTTGGAGTGTTGCAAAAGGCAGTGTGGGCCTGGGAGGACTTCCTGGGGTATACTAATTTCTCCCAGAAACTTGGTGAGATTTGCAAGTAGTGCACTGGGAAATAATTTGGTCAGAATTTTGTGGATGCCAGGGCAAAACCAATTGTCTTTTAGTTCCTGAATTATCCTCCATCTGCACATATGTCCCATTTGGTGGGAGATAAGTGCAAACCAAAAAGTCAAAAGAAAAGGAGCTACAGGAAGTCTGTTTGGCTCAATGTCTAATCTATCTGATAATTGTTTGGTACCCTTTTGTATCCAATTGTCTTTTTCAGATTGTGGGGCATTTGCCTGATAGTTAATATCAGTCAGGGATAAAGGCAGGTTTAAAAATTGGGTGGAGATAAGGGAGTCCATGGCAAGCTGCATATTTAGCAGCTCTGTCAGCCCTGCTGTTTCCTAAAGATATGACATCAGTCTCCTTAGTATGGGATGAACAATGAACAATGGAAATCTTAGAAGGGAAGTGAGTAGCTTGTAATAGGGCAGCAATTATATGTCCATTAGCAATAGGACTACCCACAGAAATGGGATTTCCAAATTGTGCCAACAGCACAGAATACTCCAAAAGCATATTTTTCCTTTTGCTAATATGCAAGCTCTAGTAAGAGCTAGGAGTTCAACAGCTTGAGCTGTTTATAGTGGGCAAAGAATAAGCTTCAAGTGTTTCATATGGGGAGACTATGGCATAACCAGTTATTGCTTCCTCAGAAATTTTGTTTACAGGAGCCATCACAAAATAGAAGTAAGTCTGGATTGTCTAAAGGGATGTCTGAGAGATCCTCTTGTGGCTTTGAGACCATTTGTGTAGTTGTAAGGCAATCATGTGGAATGGAGTGGGGCTCTCCATCATCAGGAAGGGGTAATAAGGTAGCTGGATTTAAAGTAGTACAATGATGTAAGATGATGGAAGCGTTAGTTAAAAGAGCCTGCTCATAGGTGGTCTGTCACTGTGTAGAGAGGTGTTGTGTCCTATGAACTTATGAAATAGAAGACATAGCATGGGGAACACAGAGATGAATGGGAGAGCCTAATGTTAGAATGCTGGCTTTGTCAATCAGGTGGCACCTGTGGCCACTGCAAGTAAGCATGGAGGCATACCTGATGCCACAGGGTTTAGTTGGCATGAGGAATATGCTATAGGAGGTACCTGAGAGGCAAACTAGAATGCCTGCAGCAATTCCATTAGTTTCATGGCAGTATAGATGAAAAGATTTGTCAAAATTAGGTAAGCCAAGAGCTGGGGGTGTGGACAAAGATAATTTTTTTGTGTGTGTGTGAGGAAGACCAGCCCTGAGCTAACATCCGTTGCTAATCCTCCTCTTTTTGCTGAGGAAGACTGGGCCTGGGCTAACATCATGCCCATCTTTCTCTACTTTATATGGGACGCTGCCACGGCATGGCTGGCAAGCAGTGCGTCGGGAGGCTGCCGGGATCCGAACCCACAAACCCCGGGCTGCCAAGCGCGAAGTAAACTGCTGTGCAACTGGGCTGGCCCCTGGACAAAGATAATTTTAAGGCTTCAAAGGAGTTTAATGCCTCTGAAGGCCAGGAAAAAGGCCCTAGGATGATATCTTGGAGAAGAGAATACAGAGGTTTAGCAAGGGCCACAAAATTAGGAATCCATTGGTGGCAGTAACCAGCTGCCCCTAGAAATTTACTTAGCTGTTTTATTCTTTTGGGGAGAAGGATAGACAAAATTGACTCAAGGCATTTGGGAGTTAGCCTTTGGATGCCTTGAGATATCTCATGTCCTAAGTAGGTAACAGTCATTTGCACCCACCGAAGTTTAGATCTGGAGACTTTACGGACTTTAGCAGCTCATGCCTTCAGGAGAATGAGGGAGTCTGTAAGGGCTCCCTGTTTAGTGTGATTAGAGTAGAAGGTCATCAACATACTGAATTTTTCCCAGTTTTAAGAACTTGGGAAAATATTGAGGGGGGTTCACAATATCCCTGAGGTATGCAAGTCCATGTTAGTTGCCTCCCTTTAAACGTAAATGCAAAGAGAACTTGTGAGTCAGGGTGCAATGGGATTGAAAAGAAAGCTGAGCAAAGGTCAATTACTGTCACCCAGGCTGCATCAGCAGGAAATGAGGTCAGGATGACAGCTGGATTAGGGACCCAAGGACGCCGAGGAATTACAAAAGAGTTTATAGCTCTGAGGTCTTATACAAATCTATAGATTTGGTTTCCATCTGAGTCAAACTTGCCTTCTTTCTTTATTGGCAAGATTGGAGTATTATAGGGTAAGGAAGTAAAAACTAGTACACCCTGTTGCAAAAGGGAGTCTATTACAGACTCAATCTCTCAGTCTGCATCTCTGGAGAGTGGGTATTGGGCTAATGATGGAGATGGTTTACTCTTTTTCCAAGTAATGTGCATGGGTTCTGTACTAAGTGACAATCCTTCTTCATTTGCAGACTCATACTCTTCAAAAGAATTTAAATCAGGATGAGCTTCTAGTTAAGAAAGTAGGAGGCTTGGGGTTTGGTCTGAGGGCAGGGAGATAAAAATGCTTTCTCATTGCAATTTATAGTGGCATTAAATTGACATAACAAATCTCTGCCAAAAAGGTTTGCTGGTGAACAGTCTGAGGCTAGAAAAGCATGATGAGTGTTAAGGGGGCCTAAAGATATTGGAGTGGGCTGAGATATGGGCAACGAGATAGGTTGCTCAGAGACTCCAACAGCTTGAATAGAATCAGAGGTGACAGGTAAAGACAAATCCTCCAAATGGATAGTAAAGTTGCACCAGTGTCAATTAAGAAATCCAGTTCCCAATCCTCTATTTTAAGTTTAATGGTAGGCTCAGGGGTACCACTGAGAATTGGCTGGCCCCCTCATTTGAGGGGGAAATGCTCCTCAGGAGGAGAAAAATGAGCCTTCTGGGAGTCCTGGGGCCAAGTGGGGGAATTTCTTAAACTTTCCCTTCTCTTAAGAGCTGGACAATCTCTTTTCTGATGTCCTGACTTCTTGCAATACCTGCAATTGTCTGGAGGCAAATATGGAGGTGTCTGAGTGGGCTTTAATTTACTCTCAGAGTTACATTTTTGCTTCTCGAAGGCAAAATTCTTGCTTCAAGTTTCAAGCAAGGATAGGGGGCCAGCCCGGTGGCATAGCAGTTAAGTTCACGTGTTCTGCTTCAGCGGCCCGGGGTTCACTGGTTCAGACCCTGGGTGTGGACCTACTCACTGCTCATCAAGCCATGCTGAGGCGGTGTCCTACATAGAAGAGCTAAGACTCTACAATTATGTACTGGGGCTTTGGGGAGAAAAAAAAGAAAAAGAGGAAGATTGGCAACAGATATTAGTGCAGGGCCAATCTTCCTCAAAAAAATAAATAAATAAATAAAAACCAAAGCGAGAATAGTTGCTTTTAATTCTTTTTTTCTTTTGCTTTCCTGCTATTTTCCAAGAATTATGTAGCAGCCTCCATTATTATGCCTAATGGTTGCCCTGAGCAACCAACCACACTATTTTGAAAGAAAATTTCCTACTAAAGCAGAAATTAGGAGATTCCTATGCTCTGGGGCTTCCAGGTGTAATGCAGTGTGCCTTTGAAAAGTTTGTATAAAATGTTCAACAAAGGCTTTTGGATGTTTCCCCTCATTCTGAGTGCATAATTCAATTTTTGACCAATTAACTTTAGGAGGAAATGCCTCTAAAATCACTCATTAAAACCTTGAATATAAGCCATTAGCAGAGCCATTTCCTGGTCTTTTGCAGGAGGACCTGGAAGAGGGTCTGGCCATCTCTTTCCCCTCTGAGGAGGGTTTTCTCCAAGGGGCCACCTGGCCTGTCTGATAACTCAGTGTAATCCTGAGCTGGAAGAACGCCCCTTAGCAGCCAGTCAAGAGCTCTGTGGGTGGGGTTATGAATAGCCACTAATATTTCTAATTCCTCTCTAAATTTAGTAGGATCTTTTGGCAATGGAGGCAAAAGAGTTTTACCATTAATAGATCAGCTGCTGTCCAGGGGACATGATTTCTCTGCAGCAGAGTGTACATCCACAATGGACACTGCATAGGAATGCCTGAAGTTGGCAGAGCTTGATGGCAGAGCCCTGGAAAATAGGGGGACTTATAAGGCACAGCAAAGCGAGCCTTCCTGCCTTCCTGCCTTCCTGGCTGCTTCAACTAAATTCACTTCCTGGCTTTCAGCATTTACACAAGTGACCCAAAAGTCACTAGCTTGGAGGTCAGTCCTGAGTGTCCCTGTAAGTCTTCTAAAGAGAGGGAAGTTAAAATAGGCAGCTGAACACTTTTTGGAGAAGTTGGAGTTCTAGGATCTAAGGGAACTGGCTGAGGAGCTGGCTGAGGAGATAAGTCTTGAAGGGGGAGTTTAAACCGGGGGCCCAGAGATCCAAAAGATCTTCTGGGGAGTCAGGGACAGGGGGTTGAAGACATAGAGGAGTATAAGAGGGAGGAGAAGGAGAATTTTCATTAAATTTGCTTTTAAATCTTTGTTCTAAGTCTGACTTCTGTTCTCTCATTTTATTAAGAAATTTCCTAAGGCCAGCCATTATATTTTTGGGAGTTTTCTTTTCAATTTGATCTTCTTGTAAATACCAATAAGGCAGCTGTTTGTGATAAGAGCTTTCTAAAATATTATTTAAATATAGAAATTTTTCCAATTCAAAAGATCCATTGTCTGGCCATTGACTAGTAGAATCTCCATTTGTATATTTATTCTAATAGTGACTCAATCCAATCAGCCTTTTTTTCTTCTTCTTTTTTTTTTTTTGGTGAGAAAGAGTGGCCCTGAGCTAACATCTGTGCTCAGCTTCCTCTCTTTTGTATGTGGGACATCATCACAGCATGGCTTAATGAGTGGTGAAGGTCTGTGCCTGGGATTCGAACCCACAAACCTGGGCCACTGAAGCTGAGCACACCAACTTAATTACTATGGCACCTAGCTGTTCCCCCAATGAGCCATTTTAAGGAAAGACCTGGAGGTAACTTTCCAGGCTTAGAATAAATCTTTACCAAGGATGCATCACTAGGGAGAGCACAGATGACATAGCCCCTATGATCCAAAAATAGTTCACTCCCAAAAATAGTCAGAGAAAGTAAAGACCTTCATTGCACAGGTGGTAAGGAAGGTGTAGTGAAAACAGTGTCTCTGGTCTCCCACAAGAGCATGGGATGCCTCCAGTGACAGACCCACTAATCTGTGACACCAGGCAGGTGCTACTGTTATGGGATTTTTCCAGCACTAAGAAACAATGAAGGTTGAGACAACAAAGGCCTTTATGGAATGAACCCTTTACGGCAAACTCCCCTGAGAGCTTGGCACAGCCAGACAAAAGAATGCTCAGAACCCCAGTCTATTTAACTGGCTGCCAAGGTGCACTCTGGTAAATGCGCTTTCCCAATGGTGGAGACCAAAGAGAATATTCTCACTTATCAAAAAGCCAAGTTTTCAGGACATTGAACAAGACTGAAGGAAAATCATCCGTTTTTTCTCTTATATGCACAATAACAGCTTTAGGTACATCTTGGATCTCTTGGAGCCAAACTAACACCTAGGAGGGATATGCCTTGAGGTTGGGATTGTGTGTGTTTTACAGAGTACCTTGTTGCATGAGGTTGTTGGGAGACCTGTGTCATCTACCCTGTTCCATGACCAATTTATCATATCATGGGAGTCTTCTTGAGGTGGCAAGTATCCTAATGGCTTTCAACTGCTCGACCCTTGCACACCAATATTGCAGCATTTTTGGCTTCCAAGACATCCTTTAGCAACAGCTTTTACCTCATGTGCATATCAACCCACAGCAAAGTTTGTCTAAATAAATGCTGATCTGGTGAGATTGCAAACTCACCAGCCTCTGGGGCCAGCCCAGATAACAGGCTTATAGGGCCTATGCCTGCATCCTACCATATGGCAGTTCCTTCTTATGACATACAGCACAAAAGAGAAGACAAAGAAAAAAATACAGTGACCCTCTGGGAGGAAAAGGATCAATAAAGCCAAGAGTACTCTACCAAATTTACCCGAGTCACTAAAAAGCACAAGAAACCAATTTCCCAAATATTTTCTCCTGCCAATCTAAATTTAGAAAAAGAGAGAAAATTCTCAACACTTGCTTCCACTGCATCCTGCAGATAGAGATTCTGGGAGGCTGACATGGTAAGAAACCTCACCTCTTGCTGGTCTTCATCAGGTGACCCAGGATCTCCTCATCTGCAGTAGTCCCAGGGAAGCTGTTCTTCCAGCCAGAAAAGGCAGCTTGCCAGCCAGTGAGGATCCTGCCAACTACACCAAAACTGTGGGGGAAGAGGAAGAATTCCCCCTCGCTTTCCCCTTCTAATTCTTATCGCTGGTCAAATAATTAAAATGACATAAAGCAGGTTAGCAGGAAAAATCTAACAAAGTTTAATAGGTATACATGGAGAATTCACATAAGCATGAAGAATTCCAAAGATAGGCAAAATGGGGTAAATATGTCTTTCTGGACTAAGAAGAGGGAGATACAGGCCTGAGACTTCAAAGGGGGAGAAGGCAATTTACAGTAAGATGAAAAGAGTTCATATTTGGTAAGCAAATGTTTGCTGGGCCATCTATAGACGATGGGACCCAAGAGAGATCTTTCGATAAAATGGCCCTTGCTAGATGCCTTCCTGCCTACCACACCTAGAATTATCTATGGTGATAGCTCCTTCCTGAGACAGGCCCTTCTATCTTAAATTCTTTCAGGCAATTTGGGGGAAAGTCAAACGTTCTTCATGAATCTTCTGAGCATGATTTACTTTAGTTCAAAATAATCCACATACCAGAGTGGCGCATCTTGGGGCAGCCTGCCCTGAACCCCATCAATTATTATTTGGCTAAATAATGATGAATTATTTTTTTTTATTTTACTTGCTCTTAGGAGCCCTTGGACCTGGTAAAGTAGTAATCTTAGAGAGAAGGCTCTGATTTAAGTAGAAACAAGTTCCAGAAACATGGCAGAATGTTGGGGGAACCCTGTGGCTACCAGGGTTAATGGGTGCTCTGGCAAGCACAATCTGACATTCAATTTTAAGTTTTCTGTTTTGTTTTCCTAATGATTTCTTTAAATCTTCATTAAGAACTATTGGCAGTTATATTAGGACAACACACAGACAAAAGAAAAGAGGTGATCCTAAAGAAGATAGGAGAGGTAGTTTGAGAAATAATCAAAACATATAAACATCCACTGAAGAGTTTCAGAAATTTTAGGCACAGGGATGGAATTCTCAGCAGGACCACAGGGGAAAGGTTCCTATTATAGATGTTTAAGGATTAAAAGGCAAGTTCACTTTAGATGTGTGGAGATTTTGTCTTGGGATTCACATCCTGCTTTCCATATTGTTCTCACTCTCTTTCTGAGTTGTCTTTCTATCTTTTAAATATAACCATATTTCTGAGACTAAACGCTTTCATTTAATCCCCATTATCTTCCATACAAAGTCAAGACTCCTTGCTTGTTCTTTTTTCTTAACTTCCAAACATAAATCCTTCCACATCTTTAGATAACATATTTTATTCATACAACTTCCAAGTTCCCAAGTGTGTCATATTTTTACATGCCTCAAAGCCTTTGCACTAGTTATATCTGTAACTGAAATACTTCCTCCCTTATCTGCATGACCACTATTGATGCAGTTTCAGATTTAGCCCCAAACAGAGCTTTCTTGACCCCCTTTATGTCAAGTTAGGAGATGCTTATCTATGCTCTCAAAGTATCCGTATATACTGCCATCATATATAACCTATGTCACACTTTGTTGTAGTTGTTGATTTTCTTGTTTATGGCGTCTTGTTCATCTATGAATTCATACCCTCTGTCCCAGAGACTAGCATCTACTGAGTATTCAGTAAATATTTCCTAAGTAAGTAATTGAATAGGTAAATAAATTAAAGTAGTCAGGGAGCCACATGCTGTTTTAAAAAGATATTCCTTTACTTTTAATATAAAAAAATATATAGTATAGATCAGTCATAAATAAAGTACAATTCAATTTTTGTTTGATCATTTCAGGACTTTTAGTATGTACATAGATGTGTGTGTACAAATATAAATATTTGTAAAATGTAATCATATTATATTATAATATTCTGTATCCTGCTTTTCTCACTTATAATATAGCATGGATTTTTCCAAGTCAGTACATAGAAAGTGATGTTATTATTTTTAACAGCTGCATAGTATTCCACTCAATGGATGTTCTAAATTTTGACAACTTTCTCTGCTTATTGGACACATGCTTATTTCAAAATTTTCATTATTCTAAATAACTGCATATTTATATTTGGATACCTGTCCACTTATTTACTTAGGATCTCTGCCTATGAATGAATTCTTTAATATCTTGGACTTAAGGATTTAGTAGTAAACATGTGGAGAAAAGTCTGTGCTGTGTACATTTTGTAACCAACTCTTATTACAGGTATAAAAGGCTGAAGTTTTCAGCAAGTAACTAAGTGTGATGTTACCAGTTTTTGCAAACAGCTGCTTTCCAAAAGGGAAGAACATGACATGCCTCTTAGAAAAATCCATTTATGAAAACATTCATCTCTACGCTGACAAGATATAAAGCAACTTTACAAGGATGCACATAGAGCTCACATACCAATTTCAGAATTCAAAAGGAAGGATAAGTTTGGTTGTCACCTAGATCATTACTCTTTTTTTTCTAGAGAGAATAAAATATTCTTTTTACCATAAATAAGTGACAACATCCTTATACCACAAGCATTAACAATAAGGAAGGATTCAAATATCTCAGAACCCCACCAAGTTATATTCATCCATTTGTACTAGCACTTTTCTAAGGATTTAGGTTTTGTTTAGAGTTCAGATTTTCCCTTCTTTCCAAATTCTTCAACCTAAATGAAAGTTTCTGCTCTCTGGGATTATGCTCTTCAGGATGGAAAGTCATTGTATGATTTTCTTTCTCTTGTTTTAAGGATTTCTGGGATCTTTTTATAAAGAGTTCAAAGAGTTTTCTAACTCTGAGGTAAGACATGTTTAAATGAAAGAGGAAATGGGCCTGGAGTCAAAATGTCACTGTTTCAATCCTTGTTCTTACACATAGTTAACAATATTGGGTAAGCCATTGAACTTATTTAAGCCTCAATATTCTTATCTGCAAGGTAAAGAAATTACTAATTATTTCACAAGGTAGCTGGCAAGAATAATAAGGCAGTATGCCTAAAAATGTACAACACATTACCTGAATAAAGAGTGGGTCATCTGCACTTGTTAGTGGACAAGACTGGCTGGACTTTCACAAAAGCTTTAGTTACCTTCTCTTTGTTCTTTACATCTCAGAATCCCATACTTACTGTTCCTGTTCGTCCCTGGGGATATGTTTTCCTTCCTTGTGTTCAATACCTGATTTTTAAAGTGACTTTTTCTTTATTTTTAAAGAAAAGGTCTAATTCTTTCCAATTTTGATACCCATTTTCCAGAACTTATGATTTTGCAGAAAGTAAAAAGACTTCTCCAATATCTGTTTTCTCCTCTGGATACACTACTCTGTAATACACTCACACTGGCAAGTCTGCTTTCTTGTGCTTATAACACCAGCATATTTCGCTAAACCAGGGGAAGTGCCCTCTTCCCTGCGTTTTTGCCTGATGGCTACAACTGGGCTCTCCCTCTGCTTCATATACTAGGTTTCTGTTTTCAATACTCAAGGGAACGCTTGCCCTGTCCTATGTCCTAAGTGATCTCTCTTATTTGGTCAGCCTGCTATCTTCCCCCACTTCAGTCATTCTTATTCTTTCATTATTCCTGGACCTAATTTTAAAATGACCTATTTTATATCCTACATTTTTATTCTTTTAACTTTAAATCATATATATGCCTGGATTGAAAATTGAACTTATTATTGTGTGCAACTTGGACATGAAGTAATCCAGCACCAAAAGCCAAAGCATCTGGCTCAAAAGACCCTTTTGGAAATGCAATGAAACTCCACCATTTGGGAGGGTCTCTGGTGGCAACTTCTAATATGATAATATCCTCAGCTTAACCATTTTCCATTTTTCTTTCATTTTATTAAGCATTTACCCATATAATTATTTAAAATAGGATTATCTGACATTATTGAACTGGGATTTGTTTTGAACTCCCAAGTAGAGTATCAAGAACAGAGTTAATAGATTCTCCTTTTTTTAATGCTTTCATATGACTTTATATATAAACCTTATGCTGTTGTAATTGTCTAAGTTCTAAATTAGATAGTAAATTCTTTGAGGGCAAGGATCATACTTATTTTATTCTTTGCACTTATCACAGTTTCTGGCAGGCCCTAAATTGCATTAACTAAGTTCCAAAATGAATGGACTAATAGATCCATTAAGTAAAAATTTTCTCCATGGTATACTCAGACATTATCTTAGAACAAGACTCAAATGAGGGATTGTATAAAAAACTCTTTTAAACAAAATACTTTGAAACTAAAATATTTATTTATTTTTATTTATTTATTTATTTTATTTTTTAAATATTATTTATTTATTTTATTTTATTTATTTGTTTATTTATTTATTCAGTAAACATATTTTCATTTAGTGCTTAATATTATGGGCCAGGCTCAAAAATATTAGTGATACATGGAGTAATTTTAGCTTTATCCTGTCAATTGTTTTGTAAATTAAATGTTGTTTTTGATAACTTTATTCTGGGGTTCATATTTTACATTCCTATTGATATTTTCTATCCCTTGCCATTTTCCTTATAGACCTCAATGACACAGTCCTACCTTTCTCTGTACTTCATTCCAAAATCTTTACTTTTTTAGAACTATGCTTTTCTTTACCTTCCCTGAGAGTTTTACACACTATTAGCTACTTATTTGGTAAAGAAATTTCTGTTTGATTATTAGTAGATACTAAAGAGCTCATATGTTATTACTCTGTGATATAATATTTGCATTTTAATCTCAGAATCAGGTCATTAAGCTTTTTACCCAATTATATTTCCTAATTCAGATATAGTTTCTCCCTAGGTCAAGTTGCTTTCTATACATATATATTTTATTCTTATGTATGAAAAGGTAAAATTTGACACATATTTCAAAAATCATTTAATACTGATGGTTAAATTTTATAAGTATCTTCTCACCCAAAGGTAAAGTTTTCAATATCTGAGTAATTCTAGTAAAAACTGTTGAAATTTACTTTTAGATAGACCTAAATTAAGTTGTGTGAAATGTTTGGAAAAAGTGACTAGAAGCTAAAAGTCATGTTTGATTTGATACCTTTTGAAAGGGGATGAAATATGAGAAAAAGCAAATAAAAATGTGTGGAACTATTTTTCTAAATTAAAAACAAAAGTGAACAGGCAAAATTTCTAAAATATAAAGTTTCTCACATACTGAAAACTAAGATTTAGAATGTTGTGGAGCTAACTATAAACCTCAAATATGCATATAGATTTAAAAGATATTTTTTTAAGGTGCAAGTCACTTGAATGATCTTCCAAGTACTATAGCAGAATAGCAAGACTCACACTTCTCCTTCTTCCTCTTATCAGTTCAAACTAACAGGTCCAGAATTCAAACTCATGTTCATGGTGATTCTATTTACTTCTCAGAAAATCAGTAAATCCTTTCTCTTTTCTAGATGGTCCGATTGAAGCTATATTCAGATGAGCTACGGCAATAGAGGACTGAAATCACCACAACTATGTAGGGGTCTCTTGGTTAATGCTTTTCTGTCTTCACTTGTCTTGTGACAAATTAAGTCAAAAATTATCTTCCCTGTTTTTAATTTGTAAGACAACACAAGTTGAACTTTTTGACGTTCCTTCAAGACACATATTATTCCTCTGTCTGAAATCACTACCCCTTGACTCTCCTTTCAGCCCAACTTTTACTGTATCTGTTCCTGGAAATTGCAGTGGCCAATTAAGAAAAGAACTTGTCATCTACAGCATTTCTCAAGTTTCAAATGTTTTCACAGAAGCTAGAAGTAATTTACACAGTGTTCTGGTTAAACAAAAAAAAGATGAGCTGGAAAGAATGGGAAGTAGCCCTTTCTTGGTAGGATTGCAGTGTAATTGCTTCTGGAATTAGTAAGAGCAATGAGTTGTTACACAATGATGGGGAAGTTCTTAGTGGGTGACTCAGAGAGACTTTGTAGCTGGATTTTGCTCTGCTTCTGTCTCTCAGCTAGTTTCTCTCCTCTAGAACTCACGTTCATGGTGATTCCATTATCACTGCTGGACAAAAGGACGTAACTGAGCAGATAGGAACCATTTTAAATAATGACCTCAATCCTCACCTAGGCCCTCAGTTTGTCATTCAGCTCACTCTACCACAATCTGTGCTATGTCACTTACTCATATTTCACAGAAAAAAATATATAAATCACTTCACTGAAAGTATTCTCACCAAATTCACTACTGACTTCTACATCACAAATCCAAAAACCTCTTTTCAGTCCTCACCTTATTTGATGTGTGAACATCATTTGACACATGGATTATTCTCTTTTTTTGTTTCTAATATTTTCTTTTCTTGACTATAGGGCCTCACTCTTCAGGATTTTCTCATATAAATCTGAACATTCCTTCTCTGTTCATTTTGAAAACTTTTTCTTTTCTAACCAATCATTCCACATTGGAGTTTCTTGGATGTTCATCATTACCCATGCTCTGGTGGTAAGTGATCTCTTTGATTTCTGCCTTCAGTTGCTATCTACATACTCCCAAACTTACATCTCAAGTCCAGATTTCTCCTTCACAATTCTTGATTGCATATATATTGTTTACTCATTGCCTACTCTTGTATGTCTCAAAGAGACTTCAAACATCACATGCCCAATTTTAACTTACTGCCTTTCATTCCAAATCTGCCCTTCCTCCAGTGTTCCTTACCATGGTTAATGAGAACCTTATCAGTTGTTCAATCCATAATCTTGAATTATCTCATCCCCTCATTGTTAATCTTCAAAGTTTACCTTTGCTTTAGACTACCAGAGTGTTTTGCCCATGTCCACTTGTTTTCTTCTTCCTCTATTGTTTGATCTCAAGTAGACATAAATGAATCAATGATAATCCTCAGGCTATGACACACTTACCATACTTGTACATGTATACACTTTTAAAATTTATTTAGTCAGTCATTTATTTCTAGGAATAATTAAACACTGATGAACCCACCACTACATCCCATCATCCATACCATATGTCATTTCTTACTGAACACTATAAGAGTCTCCTATCTGACATTATTACATCTACTTTTGCCCTTTTGCAACCTCTTTTTACAATGTAGCCAGAGTAATTGTTAAAAACAGAGATTTGACCATATTACTACCTTGTTTTCTACTACTCAGGATCTTCTTTATGACCTTAAGGAAAAATTCTTAACATGGCTTTGACTGTTCTATGAGATCTGTCTCTGCCTTGCCTCTGAACTCATCAAATGCCAATCTCATCCTCAGTTTATATGTTGCAACCATATTGGATTTGCAGCTCCTTCAATGCACTAGTCTATTTCTCACCTCCTGGACTTCAGACACATTTTCCCTTCTGACTGGGCAATCTTCTACTCTCCCATTGTTGCTATCTAACTCATCCTTCAGAGCTCAAATTAAAGGACATTTCCTCCTGGATGTCATACAAATCTTCTAGAATTGGTTGCAGGAGGTTAAGTCTACTTGCTATGTTCTTGCCATCTATATTACATAGAACACTCTATCTGCTTATGTTTATGTCTATCATTCCTCCTAGACTGTATGCTCAATGAGATTAGAAGCCTTGAATGAATTAATTCCTAAAGTATTTCAAGAAACTAACAGAGTAATTGACTAGAGTAGACATTTAAATATATTTGTTTATTAAATGCAAAAATATAAAAATATAAAAATAAAATAGTAGAAGCCATATTGTATTGACTTCAGTTGGGTGAAATAAAAAGTAAATTGTGAATAAACTGTTTCCTCACAAAGAACTCTTAAAAGGGAAAAGCAGGAATTGCAAATCTATGCTGAAGAACATTGGGAAACTCAAATATCAAGTGCTGAGTATGTCAAGCACAACATGAAATCTAAGCTACCAGGGATAAGATCACAGTTCAGATTTAAAGCAAAGAGTTTATATTACAGGAGATGTAGAGAAAGAGTAAGAAAAGATTGAGAACAAGGAGAAAGGTCAGCGTGGAATTATCCATAACGCACATTAAATAGATGTTGTGTATATAGAGTGCGGTTGTATTTGACTAGCTTAAAAAGCAAATGATCATTTTCAGGGGAACCATAAATGTATAGGGGCATCCATAATGCTACTTGGTAGAGAAAGAATTTACACTCAATATCGGAGTAATCTAGGTCAGTGGTAAACCATAAAATTGTGATATTAGTTAGCTTAGCCATAGCAATTGTTGGAGTAAAGAGAAATATATGTAATCTCTGGCTGGTGGTAAAACAGTATGAAGACAATATCTTGCTTATGTCTCATAAATATCTGTTGGAAGACAGACTCCCCAGTTTTAAAGTACTGATTGATCTGGAGAGGTAATCAAAATGGTAAGTGAAGCATAATACATAGATTGAAGCATACATAGATTGTAAGGAACAAATTACTGGAATTGGTACATGACAAAGACTGTCACAAGGCACAAACAAAGCAGAAGTCCAATTACTAGAATTGGGAAAAAAATCAGAGTATGATGGAATCAAAGCAAACTACCAGTCAATAAGCAGCCTACCAAGAACTATTTATATGCAACAACAAGCATCATATTATGCCAACATCCACACTTTATATGTTCAATGCAAATGATGAGTTTGTAAATGTGTAGCTTAAGTTTGTACTCAATATGCTAGAATATTAAGGGACAATAATCAGAAAATACGGGCAATATTGAGTTAATCAAGGCCAAGAGCAAAAAGGAGTCAGAAGACATTGCACTCTGAGATTTTGAGGGGAAAGAATCAGATATGAGGGATGAAGAATCTTTCAGAAAGACTGAAAAGTAATAATAAAAAATTTGAAACCAAGGGAGTCCTGGCACTCTATCACAAAAGATAATTAGATCTAGATGGCCATTCTCCATGAACTGCAACAGAAGACTAGGCAGTTAATGTGATTATTTATTCAGTGATTGGTAGAGCCTAAAAAAGGAAAAGTTGAACTTGAGTTTGCTCAGCAATACTAGGAAACTATATCTTAGGCAAATTAGGAAGAGAACACAGATATTCTCTACCATTGGGTGGTGGAAGACTGACTAAGGAAAAGACATGAGTTTGTTCCATGATTTATATAATAGCACTATAAAATTGCAACTTTTATGTAGATATTTTTAACACAGCAATAAAGAAGCTTATTTCATTATAAAAGCACAAGGTAATTCTGACAAAGCTAATGACTTCATTTAAAGAAGTGATGCAATGGGAATATGAGCACAATGACTTTACTAACAAGCCCAAAATCTGTTCCAAAATCAAAATAAGTTCCAAAATCTGGTTCCACCCTCCTTCGCTACTCCTCTTCCTTCTTCCATTTGCCATGCATAGGCTCATACAAAAATGTCACAGATTTCCTACCAAATTATCTTCTAACTTCCAAGTCCACTCAAATTTTTTCACATCGTCAATTTCCCCCAAACCTGGCTCTCTTTGGAGGGTTTGCCCTGCACCATGTATTGTGGTAAAACTGAAAAATGGGGCTGATATTAGACTTCTTCCTTTCCTTTATCCTCCAGCAATAACTGCTCTCTAAAATTTTCTAAACAGCTTTATTGAAGTAAAATTGATATACACTAAGCTGCACATGTTTACAGTGTTCAATGTTTTAGTTTTGATAAATGTGTATACCTGTGAAACTATCGACACAATCAAGACAATGAACATATCAATTACTTCCCAAAAGTTTCATCATAATTACCCCCCATTGTAATCCCTCCTTTCTGTGCCTCCCAATCTATCCCTAAGCAGCAACTGCTTCTAGTCACAATACATGTTTGCATTTTCCAGAATTCTACATAAATAGAATCACAAAGTATAAGATTCATCCCTGTTGTAGTATGTAGTGCCTATCTCATTGTGGATTTAATTTGCATTTCCTTATGAAGCAATAATATCGAGAATCTTTCCATGTGCTTATTTGCCATCCTGTATGTTCTTTGGTGAAGTGTCTGTACAAATTTCTTGCCTGTTTTTAAAGTAAGTTTGATTGTTTTCTTATTATTGATTTCTGAGAATATTTTATAAATTTTGAATACAAGTCCTTTATCAGATACATGATTTGCAAGCATTTTCTCCCAGTCTGTGGCTTGTCTTTCATTCTTTTCTGACTTTTGAAGAGCAGAACTTTTTAATTTTGATGATATCCAATTTATCAAATTGTTGTTTTCCTTCTCATTCTTTTGATATTGTATCTAGGAAATCTTTGCCTAACCTAAGGCCATGAAGATTTTCTCCTCTGTTTTTTAAAAATTTTTGTAGCTTTAGGTTTTAGATTTATGTCTATGATCCATTTTGTGTTAACTTTTGTATATGATGATTTTAGAAATTCATCTTACTGCATATGCATAGCCAATTGTTCCAGTGCTAGTTGTTAAAAATATTATATTCTTTATCAAAAAGCAGTCATCCATATATGTATTGATTATGCTAATACAACACTATTTTCATAATACTACTCAGCTTTATAAAAAAGTCTTGAAATATGATAGTGTTGACCCTCCAACTTGTTCATTGTTTTCAAGTTTGTCTTGGCTATTCCAGACCCTTTGCATTTCCATTTAAATTTTAAAATCAATTTTCAATTTCTGTCAGATGATGCCTACTGGCATACTGATTTTGGTTGCATTGAATTTATAAATCAATTTGGGGAGCATTGACATCTTAACAATAATATCTTCTAACCCAAGAACATAGTATATCTCTCCAATTATTTGTCTTCTTTAATTTCTGTCAGCAATATTGTGTGGCTTAGAGTGTATAGGACTTTCATATTTTTGGTCAGATTTATCCCTAAATATTTTATATAATTTTCATACCATTAAATGGAATTTTTGTTTTCAATTTCAATTTCTGAACTTTTTGTTACTTGATTTTTTTGCATGGTGATCTTGTATCCTGCAACCTTGCTAAACTCAACTATTAGTTCTAGTAGTTTTTTCATAGATTCCATCAGATATCCTATACAGTCATGTCATCTGCAAATAAAGACTGTTTTACTTTTTCCTTTTCAATATAGATGCCTTTTATTTCTTTTTCTTGCCTGATTGCACTGGATAGTATCTCAGTACAATGTTGAATAGGAATGGTGAAAGTGGACATTTTTGTCTAGCTCTTGATCTTAGGAAGAAAGGATTCAGTCTTTCAACATTAAGTATGAATTTAGCTGCAAGTTTTTCATAGGTGCCCTTTACATACCCAGTTTGCTGAGGGTTTTCATTTTGTGAAAGGCTTTTTTACATCTATCAAGTTGATTGAATTATTTTTTCTGTTTAAGTGTTTTGATATCACAAGTTGTGTTGATTGATTTTTGAGTGTTAAACTAATCTTACATTCCTGGGATAAACTCTGCTTGGTCATGACATATTATCCTTTTTATATATTGTTGGATTTCATTTGCTAATACTTTGTTTAGATTTTTGCATATATGTTTGTGAGAGATATTCGTATGTAATTTTCTTTCCTTTTAATGTATTTTCCTGGTTTTGATATCAAGATATATCGGCCTCATAGAACATGCTGGAAAGTAGTCACAACTCTATTTTCTGGAAATGTTTGTTTAGAATTGGTATTTTTTTTTTCCTTAAATATTTGTTAGAATTTACCAGTGAAGCCAATAGAGCTTGAAATTTTCATTGTGGGAAGATTTTTAGTAACAATAATATATATTTACAAGTTATTTTTTTTAGTGGGCTTTTTGTCACTTATGTCTTTTAAGGAATTTGTCCTTTTTATATAATTATCAATTTATTGGCAAAGAATTTTCATAATATTTCCTTATTATACTTTTAATTCTGTAGAATTTACAGTGATTCCCATTTTTAATATTGGCAATTTGTCTTTCTTTTTCCTGATTAGTCTGGCTTTAGTTCTATCCATTTTATTTGTATTCTCGAAGAATCAGGTTTTGGTTTCATTTATTTTCTCTATTTTTCTGTTCTTTATTTTACTGATTTCTGTTTTGATCTTTATTATGTCCTATCTTCTACTTACTTTGGGTTGAATTTTCTCTTCTTTTTCTAGTTACCTAAGGTGACAATTGAAGTCATTTATTTAAGACCTTTCTTCTTTTCTACTCTGGTGTTTAGTGCTATAAATTTCCCCTTAAGGACTGTTTTAGTGACATCCCACAAATTTTGATGTGTTGTATTTTCATTTTCATTCATTCTTAAATATTTTCTAGTTCCCTTTTGATTTCTTCTTTGACCACTGAATTATTAAAAGTGTGCTATTTAGCTTCCAAATATTAGAAGTTTTTCAGAGATATTGCTGTTACTGATTTCTAATTTCATTTCATTGTGATCAGAGAAGATATTTTGTGTGATTTGAATTACTTTTAATTTGTTGAGAATTTTCTTATGTTCAAAAATATTATCTACCTTAGGAAATGTTCTGTATGCACTTGAAAAGAATGTATGTTCTGTTGTTATTGGATGAAATGTTCTACAAATGTTGATCAGGTTAAGTTCATGGTATTTCAATTCTACTATGTTCTTACCGATTTTCTGCCTATTTGTTCTATCACTTATTGAGAGATATTGACATCATCTACTGTAATTGCAGATTTGCTATTTCTCCTTGCAGTTCTGTAAGTTTTTGCTTCATGGATTTTGAAGCTCCAATGTTAATTTCACAAACATTTAGGATTGATATGCACTTTTGATAAATGGACCCATTACCATTATGAAATAATTTTCTTTATCCCTGGAGATATTTTTTGCTCTGATATCCACTTTTGCTGATTTTAATATAGCCACTCTGACTTTCTTTTAATTGGTGTTAGCATGACATATCTTTTTCCATCCTTTTACTTTTAGCCTATATTTTTGTCTTTATATTATTTAGGCATCATACAGTTGAATTTTACTTTTTAATCTAGTCTGCCAATTTCTGCCTATTGTGTGGGTGTGCTTAGACTCCTTACATTTAATGTAATTATAGACAGAGTTGGGTCCAAATCTCTTGCCTTGCTCTTTGTTTTCTATTTGTCCCATCTATTCTTTGTTCCTGCTTAATCTCTTTATGGCTTCTTTTGGATTAATCGAATATTTTTTACAATTCCACTTTATCTACTCTGTTAGCTTATTAGCTGTAACTCCTTTTTTTTAATTTTAGTGGCTGTTTTAGTTTTATAGTTTACAAGTTTAGCTCATCAAAATTCAAAAGATATCTTACCGCTTGACATATAGTACATAAATCTTATAACAATACTCTTCCATTTGTCTCCTCCGTTTGTCTCCTCACCCTTTGTGTTACTATCGTCATACATTTTCCTTTTACATATGTTATAAACTCCATATGTCATAGCTATTATTCTTGTTTAAACAACTATCTTTTAAAAATACTTAAATAATGATAAAAATTATATATTTACCTATGTAGTTACCATTTCTGGTGCTCTTCACTCCTTGTGTTGAACTATGTTTCCATCTAGTATCTTTGTTTTTTCTGCCTGAAAGACTTTCTTTAACATTTCTTATGGCGTGGGTCTACTGGTGATGAATTATTTCAGCTTTTAAAGGTGAGAAATGTCTTTATTTCTGCTTAGTTTTTGAAAGATATTTTTACTGGTTAAAGAAATTAAAGTTGGAATTGCTTTTTCTTTCAGTATTTAATAATGTTGCTCCACTGTCTTCTTGCATGCATGTTTCTGACAAGAAATCTCTTGTTATCCTATCTTTGTTCCTCTGTACATATGAGTCATTTTTTTCCCTCTGACTGCTTTTAAAAGTTTCTCTTTATCACTGGATTTGGACAATTTATTGTGATATGCCTGTTGTAGTGTTATTCATGTTTCTTGTGTTTGAGGTTTGTTGACTTTCTTTGATCTGCAGGTTTATAATTTTCACTAAGTCTGAAAATTTTTAGCCATTATTTCTTCAAATACCCACTGTCTTTTGGAAGACTTTAATCACACATATATAAGGCTGCTTGAACTTGTCCCATAGCTCACTGGTGCTCTTTTTATTTTCTTTAATTTTTTTTCTCTTTCTGTGTTTCATTTTGGGTAGTTTCTATTGCTGTCTTCAGATTTACTAATCCTTTTTCCTGCAATGTCTAATCTACTATTAATCCCATTCAGTGTATTTTTTAAAATATTACTTGTAGTTTTCATCTCTAGAAGTCAAATTTGTGTCTTTTATATATATTTCTTGTTTATACATAACTTTTTGAACACACAGAAAATATTTATCATAACTGGGTTTTGTTTTTTTTTTTTTTTTGGTTAGGAATATTGGCCCTGAGCTAACATCTGTGCCAATCTTCCTCTATTTTATATGTGGGATGCTGCCACAGCATGGCTTGATGAGTGGTGTCAGGTCCATTCCCAGGAATCCGAACCTGCAAATCCCGGGCCGCCAAAGTGGAGTGTGTGAATTTAACCACTACACCACTGGGCTGGCCCCAGTATCATAACTGTTTTAACGTTCTTGTCTGCAAATTCTAACAGCTTTATCCATTTTTATTTGGTTTCAATTGATTAGTTTTTCCCCTCATTATGAGTTGTATTTTTCTACTTTTTCCATATTAGGTAATATTTTATTCAATTCCAGACATTCTGAATTGAACCTTGCAGGGTTTAAAATTTTTTTTCTTTTTCTTGTTCCGTTAAACATTCTTAAGCTTTACTTTAGGATACTATTGTGTTACTAGGAAACAGTTTGACACTTTGGGCCTTGCCTTTAAGATTTGTTAGTGGGATCAGAGCAGCATTTAGTCTAGGGTTACTTATTCCCCATCCCTGTGGTAAGACTATTCTGTGTACTCTACCCAATGCCCCATGAGTTGTGAGTTTTTCCATGTTGGATGAAGGGAAAAGTCACTCTTCCTGGCCCTGTGTGAGTGCTGAGCAGTGTTAACTCCTAGTCTTTCATCATTCTTTCCCTGGGATCAGAGAGTTTCCTCATAAACATGTGCTGATTAGTATTCAGTTGAATATTCAAAGGGAACCCTCTACAGCTGTCCAGTGGGCTCATTTTCTCTCTCTCTCTCTCAATATGCATATATATATGTTGTTTCACATATTTTGTCTGTTTTTCAGCTGTTTCAGGTGGGAGAGTAAATACACTTACTTTTTCTTCATCTTTAATGGAAGCAGAAATTTCTTGCTCCCTATAATTTTTATCTTTATAATTTTGCACTGGTCTATTATTTCCATAGCCCTACTATTGTTTTTTTCAGTTAGGCTCTTCTTATACTTTTAGTAAATTTTTGAATAGCATTCTGCTTTCTCTGCATTTACTCTTGCTGTCATGTCTCTCTCCACCCCTGCCTCCAATCAATCTCAGTATTGCCACCAAGGTAAGATATGTAAAACACAAAACATCTGCTTGATACTCCTATTTTTTAAATCATTTAATGTCATTACTTATCTACAATATAAAGTTTAAATTCTTTAGCATGGTACATAGTGTCCTTCTTCATATAGCCTTTGTTTACCTCTGCAACAATAACAACATTATCAACAACATTTACCACAATAACAAAAAATAGGTATTATCGAGTGCCTACCATTTGACAGGGACTGGTGGGTGTCTTGTTGAAAAAGAAGACGCAGTTTCTATCCTTGGCATATTAAGACAAACAGTAAATAATTACAAAAAGCATGAGCTACAATCTTCAAAGTACAAGATACCATGAGTATATTTTCTAGAATTAAGGGTTAGAAGTATTTTTCATAGTGAAGTGGTGTTTATCTGAGACATAAAATACACATGAGTAAGAGTTAGCTCAATGAAAGACAGTGATGAGGAACAACGTGTATAAGAAGTTTGGCATGTACAAGAAATGGAAAGAAGGCAGCGCGCCCTTGTTGACTGGATTATAGTGAATGTCTCCTTGGAAGACTGGGGGTGTTTCTTAATTCCCCACTTATGGCCCACTACTCACATCTGACAAATATTTATGCCATAATGAACTATCAAATTTCCATGTTTTTACATGCCTATATTCTTTTGTATGTGTTGTTTCTTATGCCTTAAATTCCTTTATTTTTTAATTTATTTTCATTTTGGCAAAGTCCTCATATTATAGGACACAGTTTAAGCATCTTCTCACAGAAAAGAGTTTTCTGACTGTTCATTCCTTTCTCCCAGTTGATATGACCACTTCTTGATTTTTCACCCTATGCTGAACTTATGTTCATTATTGCTATCATATGTATCTCTCTTACTTGAATTTGAGTTACTTAGAGCTAAAATCATGTCTTGCAAATTTTTATTTCACCATTTACAGAACCTGTGATAATCATGACTAACTTTATTGCTGCTCTCCATCCCATTAGGAAAGAAATGCAAATGCTATTTGTAGACAATCTACACAATATTATTTATTAGACACATTTGATTATGGAAATAATATTAAAAGTGTTATACAATAAAACATTACTTATTTAATTATGTTTTGCTTATGTTACATCAGTTTTGACATAATTTACCTACATAACAATTGTTATTTTTATTTCTAATATATTAGTCCAAAACAAAGTGCAGAAATTTGAAATATTCAGTTCATCAGCAACGGTATGTGAGTAAATATTTTCCCTTAATTTCTGTAAATCTGTAGTGAATATTTCTCAATTTCCTTTGGTTGTTTCATGTCCCATATTGAAGAAAGTATGAGTATGAAAGGGAACTTACTCTTTTAATGACTTCCCTTTTTTGGTTGACTCCACCTCCATTATGTAACCTTTCTGTTTTTTTGTGGAGGTGAGATGATTTTTAGAATTCTTAGTGGTTGTCTTCTTTAGGAGAACATTTCTAGGGAATAATACAAGGAGATTTAGGAATCATAAAACTTTGGAACGGACAAACTCAGAATGGTGCTACATGAAAACTCTGGATCTGCTGGTAAAAGCTTCTCATTTATCCTTTAATGCAGTATGGCATTATTCTGACAGTCAGTGGATCTGATTTAATAGTGATTGGCATCAGAAGAGTAAGAAATGGGAAGAGGGCATTAAGTTTATATGGCACTATCTTTTATCTGCCATAGATTCAAAATTGAAGATTTGAGATAAGGATTAGATTTGGCAGCAATTTTGTAAAACTGCTGAAATGAAATTAAGGAAGGAACTGGAATTAACTAAACTGTACTGAGTATGAAAACAATAGTTGTTAGAAAAGATAGAATATGTAGGAGTGATTATTGATTAAAAGTTGATTACCTAGAGGAAATTTAGAATAACACCCCTGTGTGTTGAAATCTACTTTGTGGATTTATATGGACATGTTAAACTCATTTAGCATTTTTACTTTTTTTTTTTAATTTTTCAAGCTTTTTACTAATGTATAACATACCACATGAAAGCAGAAGTCTTAAGCTTTCACTCTTAAACAGCTTTAAAGAGTGTTTTATGCTATATCTGGAGATGAGATCCGATACTGGAGATTTTCAAATATAAATACTATCACTTTATTCCATCAGAGTATTGTTCAGCTACTATTTAGCAGGTGCTGTACCAGGTACTGGTGAAACTATGGTGAACATGATAGATATAACTCATTCCCTCATGGAACATGCCATCTAACAATGTGAATCAGGTAGGCTTGGAGATGGGAAGATCAGTAGTTGAATATTGCTTTGTGCCTGCAGGGAGAACCGCCCACTTCTAAGTTTCATTGGTGTCGTTTCAATTTTCCAGGTTTTAAGGGCTGCCCTCGCAATTTTTCTTCCATTCTCTACTTTCTTCTAAGTGCTCACCCCTAGGTTGCCTATAAAATGAACATTTTCGAAACTATTTCACCATACCGGTCTGGTATGAATTTTTCCCTGTCTGCCTTGCCATTTAGAAGGAAGGGTTTCTGTCTTGGTTTGATCTTCTTTGTGAATCTCAAACATCTGAAACCATCTGTCTTCTCCAAAGTCTTTTTTTGGGAAGACTACACGTTAGTCTTCTTTCTTTTTTTCACAGACTCCAGCAGATGTTTTGTCCACTTGAGTTCCTTCCCTGTTGCTGTCGTCTCAGTTCTCAGTGCCTGTTTGATCACCAGTTCCCTTGGTGAGTACTTTGTCAAATTTACTTGCAGCCTTAGTCCACTCAGACAGGAATCATTGAAAAGCAGATAATTCTCCTGTAGGCTAAATAGCATCTAAAAACATGCTCCATGGTTTCAAAGTGTTAGATATTAAAAGCACAGAATAAGAACCTAACCATGAGACACAAAAAAATGAACAAAATATTAGCACGGTTCCCCCCAAAATAAAATAGACTCTCACAGGAAAAAAAACTGCATTTTACTTAAAGATTTGAAATAATGTCTAACTAAAAAATAGGGAGAAACTGCAGAATTATTGCGATGAAAGGGAATTTTAGAACACTTTAATAAATTCAAACACCAAAAATTTATCAAAAAAATGTATTGAAGGAGGCCAGACATATATCAGCGGGACTCAGGTTCCTACACTAGCTAAAATAATCGCCAGGAGGTAGCTGAGACATTTGGGAAGGGCAGGGGGAGAGGGGATTATTTTACGGTAGAAAGTAATAGGAAAATATTTCCATCTCAATTTCCATTTAAGTGGATAAGTTTCAGTCAGATTTCAAGTAGTGTTTAGAAAATTCATGGTATTTTACATATATGTATGAAATGTGTGTTAAATTTCTTATAACTGGTCTTTTCTTCCTCACCACCAGCCTTCTTTCTATTGATTTTAGGATTTTGGAGAACCTTATGTAGATCATCCCTATAAAATTCCATAATATCTTATTTAAATAGTAAACACTCCATGGAGGTTATATATGTTGACATTATAATGAATATCAGCCATAAAATAAGATATCAGATAGCATTGTGTTGCTTGGCTTTACTAGCTTTATGTCATTACTTACTTTCAAGCCTGTGATACTGATGTTTGCATTTGAATTCCTACGAAATAGAATACTCCTATTGTACCATGGATAGGTCCAGGAATGTTTCTCAAATCTGGCTTTGAAAAATAAATAAGTAATCTAAAAAACAATAATTATCTACTTGCTCTTTGGCTCTTGACCAGTTGCTACCTTTATCCATTGTTGCAGGAGGAACAGACAAGGAGCTGAGACTAACAGCTGGCAAAGACAAGTGTACTGGGAGAGTGGAGGTGAAAATCCAGGAGGAGTGGGGAACTGTGTGTAACAATGACTGGGACATGGACGAGGTCTCTGTGATTTGTAGACAGTTAGGATGTCCAACTGTTATCAAAGCCACTGGATGGACTAATTCCAGTGCAGGCTCGGGACGCATTTGGATGGATCATGTTTCTTGTCGAGGGAATGAATCAGCTCTCTGGGATTGCAAACATGATGGATGGGGAAAGCATAACTGCACTCACCAACAGGATGCTGGGGTAACCTGTTCAGGTAAGCCTTGTGAAAGTCAAAGCCTCAACAATGTTTTGTGGGAAAAAATATTTAGATGGGTTAAAAATAAAAAGGAGCCAGGTTTGCGTAAGTAGTCTAGTCCACAAACAAAATTACCCAATCCATTGCTAAAAGACCAGAAAGCACATGACAAAGCCTATATTAAAAAAAAATCAAAAGACATTCTGAACATTATGATCAATGAGGAAGCAATTAGCTTCAATTTTATATTTAGTAATCTATTATAACCTCCTACTCCTACATAAAAATATCATGATATCTAGGTTAATTCTTTGTTCCCTTTCCCAGTAACATGCTGCTTTCATACACTGACCCATAAATCATGCCTTTTTGTCCATTAACTGATAATCAACTTACTGAATTAAGAAATAAATATTCCTAACACTAATCTTTCTTTGTTGGAGGAAGGATGTTTTGCAAAGTATAATTGCTTTTTCCAGTGTACAATGCTAATCATTTCATTTACATGGTAGCTTTAATTTATAAAACATTTTATGTTTTAATTCAGTTGATCTTATAACTCAGAAAGTTATGTGTCAGACCTTTCTGCTGACAAGTCCCAAGGTCATGTTTCTGACCCAATTCAGATTCCTGGGCTTCCCATTTCTCCTTGCTCGTTTCATTGGCTTTTATGCAACCCTCTCACCTCCCAGCCCGTCTCTTAGAGAAAATCTCTTCCATAGGATCAATTTTAGAAAGGACTAATCTCTACCCAAGCACTGTGGTATAATGGGAGTGACACAGCAAATTTATTAAAGTATTTCTAAAATTCCCTCTCATCTCAGTAATTCTGCAGTTTCTCCTTATTTTCTAGTATCTAGAAAACGCTGGACTAAATTCCAGCTCAGCCACTCATTAATGCAATTATTTTGAGCAAGTTGTTAAATCTTTCTAAACTTCAGTTTCTGAGGACTCGATAATATAACATGTAAAGCTGCTAGTACACCGTCTGGTATGTAATAGGTGTTAAAAATTAACATTCATTTCCTCATGGCTCACTGCTTCTCATTACCTTGACAACTCAGTTCTTTTCTTCCTTCTCTTCCTCTGCCTCCTCCTTCTTCTCCCCCTCCTCCTTTTTCTTCTTCCTCTTTTCCTATCCGTTACTGTTAATCATTATGCAGGAAAAAATAGGAAATAACAATAGTAACATCTACATCAAACATTGACAGCAAAGTTAAAAATCATCATAAATCTTGCCAACACTTACTATAATTATTGCTGTCTATAGAGTTGACTGTTTAAGCTAAGACATCAGTGTAGTACTTTTAACTCTTGTCTTCTGTTTTTTCTACCGAAGGATGGAGTCAATCAAGCTTGCGTTTTTATACACCTAAAGTTCTATCTGGTGCATAATAATAGAAAGGGATGCATAGCCACTCCAGGACTCACTAGTTTCTTGAGGTTTCAGAGTCTGCATTTCTGAGATTCTCCATCCTGATTTATGCTCAATCTTTAGAGACTCAACATCTTGGGAGATTTTATTATTATCACATGCATTGGGGCAATATAGCATAATAGTAAAGAGAATAGACTCTAGTGCTGGACTGCATTTTTTATTTCACATCCTGGCTCTGTATTTTCTAGGTGTTTGATTCTGTGCCAATTATTTAACCTCAGTTTGCTTATCTGTGAAGTAGGGATAGCGGTAATACTTAATACTTAATACATAATACTTAATGCTGTTGTGAAGACTAAAGAAGATAGCATATGTGATACACTTGGAACAGTATATGCATATTTTGATTGTGAACTTTTATTATTATTAATTGTTCATAATAAAAAATTCTAAGTGGAGGTCTTTGCCTGGAGTTTAGAGTTTTTAAAATTGTATTACTGTTTCACAAAAGAGCTTCTAAACATTTTGTTCAACCACAAACAGTTTTTGTTTTTCAGGTGTCCCAAAATTTCATCCTAAATCTTTTCTCGGATATTTTAGTCTTCATAGAAAATCTAAGGGATGGTGCATAGATAGACTTTCCTTTATGAAAAAGCTGTTCTTTGCTAAAAATGGCGCCAGATGCTTTGGGGAGGAAAAAAAAACTTTGATTCAAACAGGAAATTGTTAAGAAAGGATTTATTTTGACTAATTTTTTCTTCAATATTTAATAATTTGATAAACCATAGGGTGTTTTTGCAAACTATTATGCATGCTTATGCATTTTTATTTTTTGCTTTTTCCTGTTTTCTAATTTCAAATTCAACCTCAGACAATTAATTATACTCTGAGCTGTTTGTAATAAAGAAAGATTAAAATAAAAATTTTAAATGTTCAACAAATGACTAATTTGTCATTTTTACTACTTTGCTGTATGGATCAATTTTATTTTTCTGTAGTTTTTAAAATGAATACTTTGAGACAAATTTATCTGTTTCCTCATGTTTTGTTTACTCTGTCTTAGTAATGAAAGGAAACAAAACAAAACAGAAAGCAAATTTTATCTGTAAAATATTTTCCTTGGTAAGTAGATGTAGATGAAAGTCCTAATTGTTAGCTTGTTTTTAAAAGATTAAAATTTTCCAATATGTAAAGGTGGACAGCATCCAAAATGAGGCGCCATTTTTAAGGACAGCATCAAATCACAAGTGTTTGGAGGAATCTTAATCTCTAAAATCACTTCTGAATGAATGACACTTGCAAACTCCGGTCTTTTCTCTGCTCTAGATGGATCCAGTTTGGAGATGAAGCTGATGAATGGAGGACACAGGTGTTCAGGAAGAATAGAGGTCAAATTCCAAGGACAGTGGGGAACAGTGTGTGATGATAACTTCAGCCTAGATCATGCTTCTGTGGTTTGTAAACAACTTGAATGTGGAAGTGCTGTCAGTTTCTCTGGTTCAGCTAATTTTGGAGAAGGTTCTGGACCAATCTGGTTTGATGATCTTGTGTGCAATGGAACTGAGTCAGCTCTCTGGAACTGCAAACACGAAGGATGGGGAAAGCATAATTGTGATCACGCTGAGGATGTTGGAGTGATTTGCTTAGGTAAGGACTGATCTGGGTTCGTTCTGTTCCCCATGAGAGGACAAAAGAAAGGGGGTAAATGTCTTAAAATCCCGAACTCTTAAAGACATAATGAAGTCTGCTTCCTTCATTACTTTGTTATTACCTAATTTCAGGTTTCAGTTCTGATACCTGTGGAGATTTTACCTCAACTGAAATTAGGATAAATAGGTTAGGGAGGAAGGATGAACAGTGAAATTGAGATCCAAGTCATGAAGATAGAAGGAGGTGTTTAGAGAATAGTTCAGTCCTTCCTCTAAAAAAAAAGAAAGAAAAACAGCTTAACTAGCAAATTTTGCTTTACAGATGAGTTTTAAAAGCAAATCACTCCCCTTATCCTCTACCTACAAAAGTTCTCTTCTTTAACCACATTAACCCACCCCTTCCCAAATTATTAGTTCAAATTCACAGAATCAAGTGATTTAAAAAATTTTTGGCTTCCTATTGAAACCTTATTTATGCTAGTGCTATGGTATGAGCAGGCACTGTGTCTGTCTAGAGACTTTCAAGTTCTGTTCTTCATTGGGGGCTGAGGACTACAGGTTTGTGTGTCCAGGAGTCCACTCTCCTTTTTCATTTGAGTTCTTAGTTTGCAGGCCTAGTATGTCTTGAACCCCACAGAACATTTAGGAAAATATAGTAAGAGTAATGTCCCTGTATTCACCAGTTATCTTTTTTTTTCTTTTGCAAATGAAGGAAACTCAATACAAACTAACTTTAAAAAACAAAATACTGACTCAGAAACTGGGAAATCCAGGAGGTCCAGTTGGCTTCATGCATGGCTGGATTCAAGCACTTACACAATGTTGTCAGAGTTTTGGCTCTTTTTCTATCTCTTGAATTGGCTTTTTTCTTGTTGAACAACATGACCATTTATAGTCTGAACCACAAAGAATGGGATTCCTACAGAAAATATGGATTTCATTAGCTGAAGAAAGTGAAAGGGATTTGGGGTAGAAAAAACAGTATGTACCTTCCATTTTCCTTTACCCATCAAAATCTTTCTAGGTCCCCAGTCAGCACTTTGCCTCTCAATGTGTTTTATACATGCTGAGGAATCACAATAAACAGTATTATGGCAACAAAAACTAAAATTGCCAGAGGAGAAAGCAATTTATTTATTACAGGATATTACTCAGAATCAAATTCTGTTCTTTGACAAATATTGGTTGGGGGAAGGTGAACGTAGTAATAGGAAGGTCCCCTTTCTCTTTTCTTTGCTTTCAAATTAAGGAGGTGGTCACAGAGGGCCAGGTATATAATACAAACCAGGTAGTATAGGTAGGTAATGCAGTCAGAGGCCAAAATGAGTATTGAGGCAAACCAGAGTGTGTGGGTACCACCTAACACATGCAAGTATACATTTAACAACAACAACAAAAATTCCAACAAAGACTCTGTGGTCAAACAAGAATATTTCTAGATAAAATTCAGCCCCTGAACCTCCTGTTAGGAAGGTTCCTATAGTGTGTCCTCTCCTTACTGAAAAGTCCTGTCTTCATGCCTGATCCACTCCTCCCTCCATCTTTGATTTTCAGTGGTAGTACATTACTGCTTTCTCTGTCTCTGCTTATGTCTCCCCTTTTTTCCTTAACTCATAGCTAACTAATAGCTGTCATGTACAGCTATTTAGAGTCCCCTTATTCTTGTTGTTTCTTTGTCAGTGACTTGTTTTGTTTGTCTCTTACAGAAGGAGCAGATATGAGCCTGAGGCTGGTAGATGGAGTCACTGAATGTTCGGGAAGATTAGAAGTGAAATTCCAAGGAGAATGGGGGACAGTGTGTGATGATGGCTGGGACAGTAGTGATGCCGCTGTGGCGTGTAAGCAACTGGGATGTCCAACCGCCATCACCGCCATTGGTCGAGTTAATGCCAGTGAGGGAACTGGACACATTTGGCTTGACAGTGTTTCCTGCCATGGACGTGAATCGGCTCTCTGGCAGTGTAGACACCATGAATGGGGAAAGCATTACTGCAACCATAATGAAGATGCTGGTGTGACGTGTTCTGGTAAGTTAAAACAAAACAAAAAGGAAAACAGAGAGAGCAGGACCTGTGGTCTTTAGGAGTAGGAATAGGTGTGAGATGTGAGAGACAGAAATATCTACTAATTTTCTCATTAGGAGTTCTTTTACTGTTGTGAAGTATCTTTATTTGACTAGTTTGGAGTGTTGTCTGACTTTATTTCCTGTATTAATTATTCAGACTGCTGTTAGGGACCACACTTTGAATTCTAAATCTACTTGGAGCTCTGAGAGACAAAATGTTATAGGTCTTTTCTATATATCTGATTTGCTCATGTTTTTCTGCCATTGACAATTTTTGCTAATCCTTGAAACTATAATCCCATATATAACCAAACTTATGATCTATACTGGCTGTTAAAAAAGCCAGGAGATGGGTAAGCCATAATTTCCAGTGTCTCAGTATCTGGGAAGAAGAAGATAAAAAAATATCCTTTGGCAACTAACTTCCTTATGTATTTATGGCCTAAGTTTTTGCTTCTTTTGTAGATGGATCAGATCTGGAACTGAGACTTATAGGTGGAGGCAGCCGCTGTGCTGGGGCGGTGGAGGTGGAAATTCAGAAACTGTTTGGGAAAGTGTGTGACAGAAGCTGGAGACTGAAAGAAGCTGATGTGGTTTGCAGGCAGCTGGGATGTGGATCTGCACTCAAAACATCCTACCAAATTTATTCCAAAATTAAGGCAACAAACACTTGGCTGTTTTTAGGCAGCTGTGATGGAAATGAAACTTCTCTTTGGGACTGCAAGAATTGGCAATGGGGTGGCCTTAGCTGTGATCCCTATGAAGAAGCCAAAGTTACCTGCTCAGGTAAGACTTTCGATCAATGTGTTAAGAAGCTGAATTCCAAAAGGATAAATTTCCAGTAATATCCTTGAAACTGATGAGAAACGTTGGTCCCTATAACTAGATCTTTCTCAAAAAAAAAAAAAAAAACCAGAAAATATCTATTCCATTGTGAGAGTTTCAGACAAATTTATAATTCATTTTGAACCTTGGACACAGGTGTTTGTTTTTTGCTCACTTTGACTTTTAAGTAATTTTTAAATACATGGAAGTGTGAAAGATTAAGGAGGATTAAAATTTTTAAGGTAAAACTTAAATATGTCTTTCAAGGGAATGTCACCAAATGATTTAAAAAATAATTGTTGGATAAACTGGCATGATTGAACATTAGGCTCTCTCTATCTTACTACGAAAGAATTTTCTTCTTCCTGAACATTTTTGTGTATTTCACTTCAACCTCGCTCAAAAGTGAACTGTGAGTTGGCTAGCTTGTGGATAATCTCTGGTATTTTATGCTAATCATACTTATACAATTGCTGACTGTTGAAAAGTGATGTCTTTTCAACAACTGTGAAGTAATCTATTGACATAACTACTACTAGTATGGTGAAAAGAAAGACTTTAGAGAGAACAGTGTAAGAGCAGAATCATTAAACGTATAAAGACCAAGTCATAGGGTGGAAACTTATGTGTGCATGTCCACTAACCAATGGCTTCACCCTAGACACATGCTAAACTTGGTATGCTCATAGGTCCATTACCTGATGTTACAAATTGTGTCTACTCTGGTTACATAAAAATTATCCTCTGATTGAAAAATGACAGTCTTTCAAGATATAAATTTGAATAGTTTTTATATATGCATTTGCTTTTCAATCTTCTTTTTTTAAAGAGTTTTTTTTTTCATTAGGCAATATACTCACATGGTTTAAACTTCAAAATATGAAAATGTAAACTCTTCCTCCACTACTGTCCCCAGCTGTCCAATTCTACTCCCCACAGACAGCTTATGTTGTTGGGTTATTTATATATTCTTTAAGAGATATTTTATGTAAATACAAGATAATACAAACAAGCCCATATATAGGTTTAACCCCATTTTGTTATCCAAATGGTGGCATATTATATAAACTGTTCTGTACCTTGAGTACTTACTTAGTAAAATATCTTGACCATAATTTCATATCAGTCTTTAAAGAGCTTTCTGAAATTTCTTCTGTATCCATGACATTTCTCTTCTTACCATTTATTGTTGTGTGCACTTATTTATGCTTTTAATTTATTTTATTAGCTATTAACTTGGCTTTTTTTTAAAAGAAGTAGCATTTGGATTTTTTAAGATTAGTACTATCTTTGTTTTTTAATTCATTAAAATTTGTTTTCCTTTCTATTAATTCACTTCTGATATCCTAAAGTTTGGTTTCTCTTTTTCTCTTAACTTCTTGAGTTGGAGGCTTTATTAATTTGGATTCCTTCTTATTTATTAATATAAGTATTTGAGATTATAGGGTTTCCACTGAGTTCACCAGTAGCTATATCGCATAATTGATGAAATGATGCTGTGTGAATCTGGGACATAGATCTTCCTATGACTGTTACATGGTCATTGTGAGTTGCTCTTTTTAGCATTATAAAGTTTCCATCTTTTTACGGTTGAGTGATTTTTATTCTGAATCAAACTTGTCTGATAGTAATATCACTACTATGGCTTATTTATTTTCTATCTTCTTATTTTAAACATCTGTGAATCATTCTGTTTTAGGCACATCACTTGTACTCATCATGGAATTGGGATTTATTTTAGAAAGGACTTTGATTAAATTACTTTTTGAGATGAGAGATATACTTGACCTTAACTTAGTCATTATTTGTCCTATTATGTATACATAATATTTATTGTCATTATGTATTATGCTACAACTGAAAATATTTTTCATTATATGACCTTTTTGGGGACTTTGCATGTGTTTGGGCATGTGCAAGCATACTTCTATGTCTGATAATTTTCTTCTAAATTTAGAACTGTTTGTATATTTTCCTACTAATTGTATTTTATATTAGTTAACACTAAGTTCCGCTGCATATAAAAGAAAATCAAATAAGAGTGGTTGAAGAAAAAGTTTATTTTTTTCTCATTTAAGATGAGTCAAATAGGTAAAAAGTTTAAGGCTGTTTTGGTGGCTTTGGGTCACCAAAAAACACCTAGAGTTGTTTTTTTGCAGTAATTATCAAATCCTACTAGACAAGAATGATGAGTTGACCTGCAATTGAGTGAGTTCCTTGGTAAGCCAATCTGATAGACCAGGCTCTATCTTCTGAAAAGTTGTCCTCTGTCCATTGTCCTTCATGGGCCCAGGCGCTGTTCTTGGGGCAGTTCTTCCTAGTGCGTTGTTCTCTAGTCCCATCTGAGTTTGGTTTGGAGAGTATACCCACGCCTTTCACAACCCACTTTCTGATGATATTGGTTTAGGGACCTTTGGATTGCTGTAAGTGTTGAGCAATCATTGGCTGATGTCAGCTGCCATCAAAGTCAGCGAAACAATTCTCTCTAAACTTAGTAGGCTTTAACTGAATGCCCCGTGAGAGTAACCACAGTCAAAGAATATATGTGCATACTTTGATCTATGCTGTGACCAACCCTTGCTCTTAATTTATTGGCCATTGCCCTAAAGTCATTTGAAACCATGAGTTTGGGAGGAAAGGCAAGACCTAAATCCTGTCTTTGCTGGTAGACTCATTGTCTCTGTATGTGGAGCATCAATTTTACTTTCTGCTACAGCTGCAGTTTTATCACCACCTCAATTTGGGGAACAGGATACTTAGGAGTTTTTTTTTTTTTCAATCCTGCAAGTTCCAAATTAAGGGCTCCCAATTAACTATGTATAGTAGCTGCAGGCAGAGCATGCCCCCGTTACAAAATTGGTACTTTTCCTTCCATTGCTTCTTGCAGTTTCGCTACTTCTAGTCTGAGTTTCTCTCCTGCTTGTAGGTGCTAAAAGTGGCAAGAAGTCTTCATGTCACACCAACATTATGATGTCTTTTTCAGTTTTTTATACTTCCCCAATGTTCTCCAACTTTTCAGCTTTAGTGAACACATGGTTTTCCTTTCAAGGTGACATCTGTCCAACTATCTTACCATGAATAACCAGACTCATTAGCTTTCCAGCATACAGTATCTGAGTCATTAGTATATTCTGCCCATCAATCTCATTTAACCACATCCAAAATTTAAGTTTTATTACTAAAGTACCTCACTTATGGTAATACATTCTGAATTATTTAGGACTTTTTTCAGCTGCGTATAATAGAAATCCCAAATAGTATAAGTTTGCAACTTAAGGTGGGCCCCTTTCTTTATAGAACTCTATTTTTGTTTGCTGTTTGCCATGTGTGCCCTTTGTTTTCTTTCATAAACTCTTTTGTTATATTTCTGTAGCTTTTGGAAGCTCTTTCACCTATTTTGGGGCCTAGGTTTTAGCTCTCTCCTTGTTTTGCTAGAAATAGAATTTGTGGTTTTGTTTCTTGACTTACTTGATACCTTCAGAAGATTTCCAGGAAAAAATTATGCAAATACTGTCTCTATGCCTGCCAAGTTCAAACCACAAATTCCGTGATCTGTTTAAATTCTTAGACTTTTATAGAACACAGGGCTTTATGACTGAAAAGGGCCAGAAGAACTCAATAAAACAGGGAGACTAGAAAGATAAAACGATTTATATCTGATGTGCAGTTTAGACAGCCCAGACAGAAACAGGTCTAAGAAATTACATTCTTTAAATGCTGTTTTACACATTGCTTGGCAAATTCCCCATCTTTTTTTTTTTTTCAAAACTCAGTTCAGATTTATGCTATTCTCTATAGTTTTCCTACAAAGCCACAAACAGAACTGATGACATCTTCATTTGTTAGTTTTGCATCTAACAGACATTTCTAGTTTTGGGCACATCATTATGTAAATCTGTATATCTTCCAGTAAATTTCTTGGGGGATAGAGTGATTAACGAGAAATTGAGCAACATTGAAAAGAAGTAGCCTTCTCCCGGGTACATCAGGTTGAGAAATACATTACAAATAGAGAGAAAAATTTCTGCAGAGGCACAGAGCGTGAAAAAGCATGGTATGCCCAAGCTGGGGCAACAGGTATGATTAACAGAGTGATAGATAACTAAGGCTTTTGAGGTAGCAGTAGCAATAAATGTGGGCAAACAATGGTAGTTTTCCACATGTGCAGTGATTGTGAGGGTCAAGATTCTAGGCTGGAATATACCGCCTGGCTTCAAATCCAAGCCCTTCATTAACTCATGTGTGACCTTAGCAAATTACTACATTTCTTCTCTGTAAAATTGGAATGAAATTAATAATTGTCCCGTTAGGCATTTGTAAGAATTATGTGAAGTAATGTTTGTCGAATACTTAGCAAAAGGCCATGTATATAATAGGTGCATACTTAATGTTCACTACTATCATTATTATTACTGTTATTCCTGGTGAGATACAGAAGTGGTTCAATTTCAGGTGATTCTAATTTGATCTGGATATCATTAATTGAATAAAGAATACAGTGTTCTTATCAGTGCAATAATTCCTTCGATTTTGAACATCTTAAGTTCCAGGTGTAAAGTAGATATGTTTATGAATATAAGTTTAAAGAGAAACGTACAGATGAAAACATACTTATTGGCAGTTAAGTGAAGAACTCCACTGAGAAGATGAGAAAGTTGAGGATAGAACCTTGGTCAGGGAATACATGATAAAGAACTGTCAGGCAGGAAGGAGGCATAAAGAGGAGAAAGAAGTGTCTCATGTATCAAGTGTAACAGATATCAAAGAGAAAAAGAGGTCTGATGTTCATTTTGAAACAGGAAGTATATCGTAAAACTTTACATAGAACCATTTAAAAAGGTTGGGGCAGACTGCTGAGTGCCTTGGGTGGAGGAGCGAATATAGGGCTGAAAGAGAGAGTGGGTCCACATTATCTGTGGTCGCCAATGTTATGAATAGTGTAAGCAAAATACTGAAAAGAAAGGGTTATCATGCCTCTAGGGATGATTGGCCCCAGGGGCAAAGTTCCAGGATTCTCTCAGATAAATTGGTCCAACTGGGAATGGGGAGATCTAGAAATTGCTATGCCCACCTCTAAGCAGAAAAGCCAAGAAGAACTAGTGTGGAAAATCACTCAAAACCCTGGCCTCCCTTTCTCACTTTTCACTCCCTTCCTCACCCCCATCACAAAGGAAAATCTGGGAATCGTGTTACCTTTCACTGAAATATTATTATTTTTCAGTCCACAGGGAACCTAGACTGGTTGGAGGGGACATTCCCTGCTCTGGTCGTGTTGAAGTGAAACATGGTGACACATGGGGCTCCGTCTGTGATTCTGACTTCTCTCTAGAAGCTGCCAGTGTGCTGTGCAGGGAATTACAATGTGGCACAGTCATCTCCATCCTGGGGGGAGCTCACTTTGGAGAAGGAAATGGACAGATCTGGGCTGAAGAATTCCAGTGTGAGGGGCACGAGTCCCATCTTTCACTCTGCCCAGTAGCACCCCGCTCAGAAGGGACCTGTAGCCACAGCCGGGACGTTGGAGTAGTCTGCTCAAGTGAGACTCAAAGAACATGTTCAATTTGTTCTCATACCATGAAGAGGTTAGGGTTAGGTAGTCACAGACATCCTTTTTAAAGCCCTATCTCCTTCCAGGATACACAGAAATCCGCTTGATGAATGGCAAGTCTGCATGTGAGGGAAGAGTGGAGCTCAAGATTCTTGGGATCTGGGGATCCCTCTGCAACTCTCACTGGGACATGGAAGATGCCCATGTTGTTTGCCAGCAGCTTAAATGTGGAGTTGCCCTTTCTACCCAAGGAGGAGCACATTTTGGGAAAGGAAGTGGTCAGGTCTGGAGGCACATGTTTCACTGCACTGGGACTGAGCAGCACATGGGAGATTGTCCTGTAACTGCTCTGGGTGCATCGCAATGTTCTGCAAGGCAAGTGGCCTCTGTAATCTGCTCAGGTAAGAGAATAAAGGGCAGCCAATGATGAACCTCTCCCATGGTGGTGTGCCTTAAGATAAGCTGTACCTGTAGAGATGTAGAACAAAAGTAAAAGGGAATGATCTATTTGTGGAACCGTGAGAAGTGTGCCAGAATATTAACCTCACCTGTCTTTTTAGAGGAAAGGAGACAATTTTCATGGACCTTTTAGTTATCTAGTGCTTCCCACGTGCCAGCTCTTCTCAAGTACCTAGTTCATTTCTGGCCTGGTTGACTCATCTACCTTCCTCTCTCTCTAAAGATATGTTTGTCCTCAGCTCATCTATCTAACATTCATCTCACCTTCCTTCCTCACTCTAACTTTTTGTATCTTGTATGACTGAGTATTTTGGTGGTTGCAGGAAACCAGAGTCAGACACTATCTCCGTGCAATTCATCATCTTCAGACCCAACAAGCTCTACCATTTCAGAAGAAAGTGCTGTTGCCTGCATAAGTAAGAATCAGTGACCAATCTATGAAAATGATCTGAATCCTTAGGAATGCATTTTATTAATATTTTATTTTCTCTTTCCAGGGAGTGGTCAACTTCACCTGGTAAATGGAGGCGGTCGCTGTGCCGGGAGAATAGAGATCTATCATGAGGGCTCTTGGGGGACCATCTGTGATGACAGTTGGGACCTGAGTGATGCCCATGTGGTGTGCAGACAGCTGGGCTGTGGTGTGGCCATTAATGCCACTGGTTCTGCTTATTTTGGGGAAGGAACAGGACGCATCTGGCTGGATGAGGTGGACTGTAATGGAAAAGAATCTTATATTTCGCAATGCCGTTCACATGGCTGGGGGCGGCACAATTGCAGGCATAAGGAGGATGCGGGAGTCATCTGCTCAGGTAAAGTTCTGCACATAATCTCTGGTCACAGTTACATAAGAAAGGACTGAGGCAGGGCAAAGGATAGTGTAGGATGTTAATCTCAGCGAATTCCCTGAGAAGCAGTTACAGAGGAAACTACTGTAAGTCAGAATCCCTGATGTGTGGATTTGATGGATTAGTGCTACCTGGTATGCAAGGTAGTATAATATCAGAAAGAAAAATTCAGAAATGAGCTTGCATATCATGCAAATGACAACAAAACCAGTAATGAGAAGTTCTTATATAAATATATATGTCGCAGGATATTGGGTAAGGATTCAATGCCCCACTTGATAATCACTGTAGTAATCTAAGAAATAGTAGTAGATTACTGTAGTAATAGATTACTGTAATTTATTACCGTAATCTACTGTAATAGATTACTACTGTAGTAGTAGATTACTATAGTGATCTAAGAAGTAAATTAAAAGGGACAAAAAGAAATACATTCAGTGCTTACATTATACAGAGAAAAAGGTAATTGCCATGCCTAAGTAATTTTTCGTTACAGACAAATGAGACTTACTTCTCATGAGAGCAAAACTTACCACGGGAGGCCACTGCTCTTGTTTTGTATACATGGCAAGCTTTAGAGACTATTGTGAAATAGAAAAATGTACTCAGTTGTAATATATGGGGAAAACAGTACTATGACTCACTGACTTAGGGAAGTGAACAATTCTACATGTTAAAAGTGATTTTGATATCATTCATATTTAATGACATAAATCTGGTAGAGGATATACACAGCAAAACTGTGAAGTGTCAGAAAGGGAAATATTTTATTTTAAAATAATGTACACAAAACATTGGTTTAGTGTCTGAGTACCTCACTAAATTTTAACTATCAAGGACAGTCGCAAAAAAAATGAACAGAATTAAGTTCTTAAGGCTAAAATTACAGTAATTTAGGGAGAAAAATCCAAAGTATGTAATTGATAAAAGGCTCTGAGCCTTTGATTGAGCTTTAGAAGTTAATTTAGAATCATTGGTGACATTCTAAAGAGATCCCTAAGTACAAAACCCAAGACTAGAAAACCATAAAATATTCATAGGACAAATATTATATCTCACTAAAATCTACTAAATCATCCAGAAGTTACTGAAGAATTACTAGTAACTGACATATTGTACCTATTTTTAAAACCACTCTTACCTCAGGGTAAAGGGAGAAAGTCCTCTGAATCTTCAGAGAAGTTGTGCAACTACTAACTCTGTATTTCACCCCAGAGTTTATGTCTCTGAGACTGATCAGTGGAACCAGCAGAGAGACCTGTGCAGGGCGTCTGGAAGTTTTTTACAAAGGAGCCTGGGGCAGTGTTGGCAAGAGTAACATGTCTGAAACCACTGTGGGGGTGGTATGCAGGCAGCTGGGCTGTGCGGACAAGGGGAACATCAGCCCTGCATCTTTAGACAAGACAACGTCCAGGCACATGTGGGTGGACAATGTTCAGTGTCCGAAAGGACCTGATACAATATGGCAGTGCCCATCATCTCCATGGAAGCAGAGACTGGCCAGCCCCTCAGAGGAGACCTGGATCACATGTGCCAGTGAGTATCCATTGGCCTATATGAAAATTCCATTCTATTACTCCACTATCATCTTCTGATCTCATTAAGTAGGAATGAGTACCATCTGGTTAATACCTATTCCACCTGAATGGTGTAATTGGTTTTATTTAATTTAGCCAGTATGTATTCAGGATTAGTGATCATTTTGCCACAGAATATTATACTCCCCATGGTCTTCTTGAAAGTTTTATTCAATTGCTTTCTCTGTGAACAAATGAGGTGCACAGAATATGTGATTCAGTGTTTGATTATTGAATGGTCTCTCTTACCTTTTCCATTTTTCTTTCATATATTATCTTGCTACACTAATACAAGAAAAGAAGCAGTGAGAAAGATCAATCCTAAGTAGTTCCCCATTTTCCATCTCCTTAAAGAAGATTTCTATGTACCTGGCAATCTCCCAAGCTCTCTTCTATTTGAGAGAACTTTACATTATACATTTTAAGTTTATTCATCTGACATTTCCTAGCTAACACAAATGTTCTTACATCCAGGATGAAATATACCCCATTTTCTGAAAAGACATGTGCTTTCATAAAAGATGAATTTTGTTAAAATATATATTTTTAAATGTAAATTAAGCAAATTTTAAAATAGGGATTTTAAAAAGAGTTTCAAACTTCTCTTTTCCCCGTGCCCTCTTAGAAGCTTTTGTCTTCTCAGAAATTACCTAGTTGTCTTTGATTTTTCAGACAAGATAAGACTTCAAGAAGGAAACACTACTTGTTCTGGACGTGTGGAGATCTGGCATGAAGGTTCCTGGGGAACAGTGTGTGATGACTCTTGGGACCTTAAAGATGCTCAGGTTGTGTGTCGACAGCTGGGATGTGGCCCAGCTTTGGAGGCACTAAAAGAGGCGGCGTTTGGTCAAGGGACTGGGCCCATATGGCTCAATGAGGTGAAGTGCACAGGGAACGAGTCATCTTTGTGGGATTGTCCTGCCAGATCCTGGGGACACAGTGACTGTGGGCACAAGGAAGATGCTGCTGTGAGGTGCTCACGTGAGTTTCAGGAACCTGGATTAAGCTTGGAATCTCTGTAGTAAAGAGGGGCTGGGCAGTGAAGTGCATTGTGTAAAGACTAACCATATCAACACAGGGATTTGGTGGGGAGAGAATCATGATGTTTCAATCTGAAGGAATGATGAAAACATTTGTTGCTATACACTGGTCTTCACCAAGGAAAAGAGTATAACTTATATGCATCCCTGTGCAGAAGGAACAAAGACTAGAGGACTGGTTTTAGATGGGAAGGAATAGTTTACTTGGTTGAGAGTTATGAAAGACTCAGACAGAAAATAGAAATATTTGTTCTATACATTACTCCCCAAATTGAGTCTCCTTCTCTTTTCTCCTACAGTACCTGAAAAAGAATCATCAAAAGCCACAGGTATATCATGGGGTTTATGAGCATGGGGCCAACTGTCTGCGTTATTTAGAATCCCTTTCATTTAGAGACTTTGGGTCAGAAGAAGTTCTGAGGATTTGAAATTTACTTCAGTAATTTTGTACCTGACCTAAAAGAGGGATAATAATTAGGCACCTAGGTCTTTTGGCTAAAACTTTATCATCTCTTGTGCTTAGGTCACTCATTCCTTGTTATATTTGGGATCCTTGTGGTCATTCTGTTGGCCTTTCTCATCGCACTCCTTTTTTGGACTCAGAAGCGAAGACAGAGACAGCGGCTTACAGGTCTGAGCCAAATTATGGTCTCTAATTTTGCCATGGGATGAGGTTCTTGGGATAAAAAATAAAAACAAAAAATATTAGACTCAAGTTTCACATGGCCAGAAAGATGGAGCCTGGAAGGGGTTTAAGCAGTTTCTCAGAAAAGAGGAAATAAGATTTCAGAGGAGAAAAGGAGCCTTGGTTGTATTGGTGATGATTCCTGTACTCTATCTACATATTTAATAGTGATGTTATAGAATTGATAGTTTAGAATGAATATGTGCATATGATTTAGGGTGAATCCTTTATTGCCCAAACATATATTTGCTTTTACTATATAGTTACTACCAGTTTTACTGTTCTGTCAAGCAACATGCTAAGCTCTGAAAATACAGACATGAATAATT
Organism: Tapirus indicus; assembly: GCA_031878705.1. Lineage (NCBI taxonomy): Eukaryota > Metazoa > Chordata > Mammalia > Perissodactyla > Tapiridae > Tapirus > Tapirus indicus. Next base: position 104,101,861 of record CM062918.1, on the reverse strand, counting down.
AAGTGTTTTTGTCTTCCTAGAATTTCAAGTCTAGTAGAAGAGATATATATAAACAAATAAACTGTAATGTAGTGTTATGCATTAATATGAATAAGGAACAAAAGTGTCACAGAGAAGAGAGTAATTAACTAAAAGTGTAGGGGAGTATCAGAGGCTTTTGAGACAAATTTTGAAGATAAAGTTCAAAGAACTGGGTAAGGTGAATTATAGGGAAAGAGAAAAATATGCACAAGTGTAGAGAAGCTTCTAGGATAACACATTTGTTGTTTTTTTTTGTTTGTGGGTTTTTTTTTAGGAAGTGTGGCCCTGAGCTATTCTTCCTCCTTTTTTTTTTTTTTTTTTTTTTTTGCTTTTTTTTCTCCCCAAAGCCCCGGTAGATAATTGTATGTCATAATTGTGTATACTTCTAGTTGCTCTAAGTGGGACTCAGCTTAGCTTGATGAGAGGTGCGTAGCTCCATGCCCAGGATCCAAACCGGCGAACCCCGGGCCACCAAAGTGGAGCATGCGAACTTCTTAACTGCTAGGCCACCGGACCGGCCCCACATTTGTTGTTTTAAGGGAAAGTAAAAGTTGAGTTCGAGGAGAGAATCTACTGAGAAGGCTGGAGAAGAGGGAAGGAACAAATTATAAAGTTCTATATTCTGGTCAGAAGATTAATAGTCAAGAGAAATAGTCAAGCTCTCTTTTAGAAAGTTCCGTTAGGCAACAGGATATGTGAGGAGTTAAAGGAGGATCTCATTATTGACAAGCATTTTGAAATAGTTGAGATAAAAGACAAAAAGGACTTCATAGCGAGAATGAAGGGGAGAGGATAGATTTTAGAGAAATTTTAGGAAAATCTCCAACAAATTAAAGACTGCTGGTTGCCTTGGGGGAAGAAACTGGGTTATTATATGATGGCAGTGGGGAGGTTTAGCCTCATCCTACTGCATTTGTGTGTATGACATTATAAGGGAAAAACTTGGTACTAGAATGGGATGGAAACAAGACAATAGCATGGGTGAAGATTAGGTATATTTGCACTGCTGGAAAAAAGCCTACCTAGGGAGGGAAAGTTTTATTATGATCTGCTGATCCCTAACATAGGACTCTGTTATCAGTTTCCTCGAGAGGAGAGAATTCTGTCCACCAAATTCAATACCGGGAGATGAATTCTTGCCTGAAGGCAGACGATCTGGACTTGCTGAATTCCTCAGGTCTGTGAGTTCTTTGAGGGTCCATAGCCCTAAACTAAACTTAAACTTATTTTTAGAGAACATAAAAACTGCGATCATGGGGAGACCTCTGTCTGTCTAAGAGGCCTGTGATTATTCCTGACTGAGGTACAAAGAACTCTATAGCAGAACATTATGACTTGGACCTCATTTTATTAAAACAAATTAATCTTCTAAAAGGTGGTTTAACTTTTCATATCTCTTTCACAGTTTCTTCCATTTCCACTTCCTGCTACTTTCCTTTTTCTGACTGGATATTTATTGTATCTTTTCTAAAAGTCTAAAAGCTTAAGCTTTCTATATCTTTATCCCAAAAGAAACAATAATTATTCACAGGACTCACTTTATTTCCCATTACATAATGCTTCTTTCTTTGTCCTTCAACTTCTATTTGGCACCAGTGCACCAATTCTGCCTCTCAGCAGCATAACTCTGCAGGGTTGGAAGAAATATTCCAATATCCACTTACTCCATGAATGTTCCATGCCTTCTCAATGTTCCTTACCTTCCGAGAGGGGCCTGCCTCACTTCTTCAATCTAAGGGATTTGACATTTGCTGCAACTCTGTCAGGAAAACATATTTAAAATATGGGAAGGACTTCTGTTCTCCTCAAATCACATTTATTTGCCTTCCTAATTGTGCACAGTGTCTTTAAATGTTCAAAGAGCTTCTAAGACACTTGAGGGGAGTTCTGATCTATTTCCCAGAAATTATTTTCTTCCTTTCAGAAAATCCCAATGAGTCAGATGGTTTTAATGCTGCTGGACTAATTTCTGTGTCTTAATCTCTTCCTATTTCTAAATAAAAAAGAAGACCATTCTGAGGTACACTGAAAAGAAAAATGGGAATTTATAACCCAGTGAGGTGAGTGAGGAGAATTTATTCATTATTATTCGAAACAGGTACATTTCTTTGAAAATGGAGAATTCCTATGGTATTAGAAAGAATGTATATGCACATATGTTTCCATACATATGTATGTATGTTTATGTATATGTATGTATATCCATATTCAGAATATATAACAACTTTTTATAAATATGATTCTTGTCCATCTCTTAGTTACATATATATTCTAATCAATAACAATGGTACATCATGGAGTTGAGGAGAAACTGGGTAAATAAATATGAATAAATTTTTTAAAGACATTATAGGGATCATTTCAGGAAAGAGATAAGACATAGCTACAATTATACAATGCATGCTGTGGTAAAGATAGTATTAGATACTATGGGAATACAGAAAGTTTGCTTAGGAAAGTTTGGGGGAGATTGTGAAGAAGACGTGATGTTGAAGTTAAACGTCAGATGACTGAAAGATAGATCATTCTAGAGAAAGGACACAATGTGTTCAAAATATGGGAACATGGAAAAGAACAACACCTTTGGGGAACAGTAAGAAATTTTTCATTCAAAAACATATAGTGAACATATATATGGTGACAGGTGATGTACTGAGCACTGAATATACAGAGATAAAAGATTCTATTGACAAAGACATGATTGTCTGATGAAAGATCTCATAGTCTATAGGTGGGAATATGCAGAGGTTTGTGGAGAGAAGGGGAAGTGATCAGAATCTAAGCTGAAAAGGATCCAGACAGCCCTACAGTGAATGCTCTTATCTGCTATATTTCATGTTCATATTACTTTAGGGACTGTTGGGGAGATGGAGGGCTGTGAAAGAATAAGCTGGGGCAAGACCCAATCAGATTTGACTTTTATAATTTGCTTTCATGGTGAAAGTATAACAAAAGAAAAAAGTGAAAAAGGCAAGAAATTTGTTAAGCCATACATCAAAAAGAAAAGATGGTTAAATGTGTTAGTGGACACATTTTTCTGTTTTTTAAAAAAAAAAAACAATTTTGGGAGGTCTATACATTTAGAAATGATATATAGCAAAAGTATTTTTATAGAAATATTATATATGGCATATGAGAAAACAGATTGAGACAAACGATAAAAGTTGGAATTCTTAAAAGTATGTAAATGTAGAGTGTTGTTAATATAATATATACAGGGGCCGCCCGGTGGCGCAGCGGTTTAGTCCGCGCTTGGCAGCCCGGGGTTCGCGAGTTCGGATCCCGGGCGCCCGCAGACGCTACTGCCTGTTAGCCATGCCGTGGCGGCGTCCCATATAAAGTGGAGGAAGATGGGCACGGATGTTAGCCCAGGGCCAGTCTTCCTCAGCAAAAAAGGGGAGGATTGGCAACAGATGTTAGCTCAGGGCTGGTCTTCCCCACAAAAAAAAAAATATTATATATACACATACACATTGAGCGCTTATAAATTGTATGTAGCATGGAAAGGGTTGATATATGTATATAAATTATATATATATCTCTTATCAATTGTTAAAACAAAGCATCTAATGTACAATTGAGCAAAGCTATGAAAAGACAATTCACACAAAATGAATTTCAAATGACAAATACATTCATGTGCTGCATAACATTTCAGTCAACAATGGATGGCATATATGAGGGTGGTCCCATAGGATTAGTACCATATAGCCTAAGTGTGTGGTAAGCTATACCATCTAGGTTTGTGTGAGTACACTCTTGATGTTCACACAATGACGAGATACCTAAGAACGCATTTCTCAGACCATGTCCTTGTCATTAAGAAACACATGACCATAGACATTTAAAAAATGCTCAAATTCACCAGTACGTCTGGCAATTCAAATTATGATTAACAATAATATATTGCTTTATATCAATCAGGCCAACAAAAATTTAAAACAGCACCACTGTTTATTGTTAGTGGGAATACAGAGAAAAATGTCATTTCAAACATTGCTATTGGAAACAAAGGGTGTGGTAGCCTTTGGAGAAAGCAATCTGGAAACTTCTATTAAAATTTCTTTAAAATGCTTCGCAGATCATTTGACCCAACAATTCTACCCCTGAGAATTTCTTCCATACAGATAAAGTCGCTACTATGTAAGAACATATATGTATATATGAGGATTCCTTTTTGTAGCATTGTTAGTACTGGCAAAAAGCTAGACTAAAAGTGAAAGTTCATCAGTGGAGTAGTAGCTGGAAAAATTATGGCGCAGGCAACTGAAAAAGAAAAATCACCCACAAAAATGCAATGATATCATTCCATTTACATGCTCATGTTACTGAATATAATCAAATATAATGTTTATATCTATAAAATTATACATGTGTATATGTATTAAAAAACATTTAAAAATTCTAACAGCATTGTAAACTGAGGACGACTATGAATGGCTTTTGATTTGTAATCTCAAACGTGAATATTATTCTGATGTAATAAGTAATGATTAAACTACTTTTTCCTTAAAAAGTAATCTCTGCTGAATCACTGCTTCAGAATCACATGAGGGTGCTTTTAAAAATGGCATTTCTGGGGCCGGCCAGTGGCACAGTGGTTAAGTTCACCCACTCCGCTTTGGTGGCCCGGCATTCACAGGTTCAGATCCCGGACATGGACCGACGCACTGCTTGTCAAGCCATGCTGTGGTGGTGTCCCTTATAGAGTAGAGGAAGATGGGCACAGATTTTAGCCCAGGGCCAATCTTCCTCACACACACATGCACACACAAACATGGCATTTCTGGGTACCATTGTAGTTTTATGGAATAGAAATAAATCTTATGCACACTGAAGTTTGAAAATCATTGCATTTAAGTTTTCTGTTCAGGAAAGGAGTATGATTTTTTAAATATATGTGAGCTTGTGTGTGTGTGTGAGATAATGTCATGTAATATATTATATTCTGTTATAATGTAATTCTTCTATGTATGTATGTGTGAAGAGGAAAATAACATTTTTTTCTATTTATGGCTTTAGTTCAGCCTTTACGATATCGTGATGAAGAACTGGACTATTGAATGGAGCAAGAATCCATCTCGGTCCCTGAAGACTCACTACAGTCCTTTGTCTCCTAGTATTCCAAAGACCAATCTTGAATTTATAAAAATTAAACAGTGAATGTGACTATGAGAGTTGTATATAAGACTTTCAAGGAGATTAAATAAAAAAGAATATTGCTAATTTGAATTTGTCTTAACTTCTTATTCTTGATTTTATGAATTTTTGAATGGGCTTTCTGACTTTTTTAGGGTTTCCTAAATATAATATGATGTCTTTTCATTTGGCAATGTTTTCATTGGCATAAAATATATATTCTTCTAGTTTGGTTTAAATAATAGTTTTCTTCTTATTACCAAATCAAAACAAATTTTTTTCCTTTAGTTTTTTCAAGAAAGGGAAAGTTCATGATTATTGAAGGGTTTGTTGATAATATGTGATTATCTCTGAAAGGCATGACTCTCATTGGTTCTTTAACCAAAAATCATCTAATCATTTACTTTTTCATTCAACAAAATTTATTGAGCACCTACTGTTTGTCAGGTACGGTACGTTAAATACCCAATTATATGCCATGTACTGTGCGCCCAATTACATCAGGTATTCTATATGTGTGTAATTATGTAGGTATGTAGGTGTGTGTGTATGTATATATATCTAAGAACCCCACCTATATGATAATTAACATAAATCTTTATGTTTATTTTAAAGTAATATGTAATATGAAATAGAGTCTTTACCTATATTTAGATTTATTTTACCAAAATTGTGTATCAGACATCAATTGTTAAAATACCTCCTTATTAATACACTAGTAGATGGTAAATGAAAATTGAGATGGTATTTTCAGAATTTCCACCATTGTTTGAGAGAGTATTAGTAGTAATGCTCCCCTCTCCTTTTATTGCTCAACATGTCCCCTGGATGGTAAAACCCTACTCCATGTAATAATAATTAGCATGTTGTGTTTACTATGCACCAGAGAATGCTTTAAATGTTTTACGTGAGTTAACAGCTTAATCCTCAAAACAACCTGATAAAGTACATACTTTTTTATACTCACTTTAGATTTGGGAAAACTAAAGGACAGAGAGGTTAAATGACTTGCCTAAAGGCAGGCAACTAGTAACTAACAGAGCTGAAATTTGAAGCCAGGTACTCTAGCTCTAGAGGTCATGCTCTTAATCATTATGTTATTTAAATATTGCCTTTCAAAATGAAATGCAGCGTATATGGGGCCAAAACATTCCCAACTTCCATTATTTTAAACCCACTTAAGCCTAATTTGTGATACTGTTACTGTTTATAGAGAACCAATTTACTTTGATGAAACAAGGGCAAGAATAGAGTATGGGCCACCTCAATAGAGAAAAGGATCAAATCTTTATTAGCAAAACTGTCCTCTCAATTTTTGCCTGGGTCTCTCTGTTCCAAATGTATTTCTGTCTAGCCTCATATTTTCTCATCTTCCATGTCTATGTCACTTGGACACTTAAATCACCTAGTTAGAAAATAACGTTTATTGGAAGAGGATATCTTTTAGAAATGGAAATGTTTACCTTTTCCCTCTTAACTCTTGGATTACTTTTCTTTCATTGGCTCCCTTATAGAATTCTCTCCTCTTGCAGCTAACAAAAACTCAACATTCATTCATTATTAGTGTCTCTCTCTCAATATCTCTCATTCTCTCTCTCCCCCTCTCTCTCATAAGTTGTCATGTAACAGTCCTAACATTTCTTGTTAATATATTCCTAAATGGTTCGTGGCTTTTTGTCATTACAAATATCTTTTTTTCCTTCAAATTTTTAACTGGGTTATTGCTAATATAATCTAAATTTCTGATTCTCCTGAAAAATTAGGAGATGTGGAAACATTGGGCCACCATTCCAACATGACAACAGTGAGCTGGAATTAAGTAGCCCCTTCCTCCTATCAATAGCACATGTGCTTGCCATTTTACCACGTCCACTTTCAGCCCACTTCACGCATTTACATCACCTGCCTGGCCTCTATAGGCAAATGCATTTATTCAGGGGTGGGTGAATCATAAATACAGATGTTGACATTACCTGGATGAAACAGGACTATGCCTTCTGCTTGGTGCTACTATTGACTCTATGGCCTCACCAACTCAGTCCATAGATATGAGCTCTTCTACCTGACTTGCAGAACTTCCCAGGTCTCCTAGCTCTGTATGCTCTTCTGTAATCTGCCCTCAACCTCTCAGATCAGAAGCAAATGCCATGTCCTCCCACCTAACCACGCCCTCCACAGTCTTGCCTTTCTTGCTGCTCTTCCTACTACCAGGGTGGTACCATCGTTATCCGACAAATTGAGAGCCCAAAGGGGCTGTAAATATTCCTATCATCCACAATGTTGTTTGCATACCTTTTCTACTTTCCTCTAAAGGTGTGCCAGTTAGGAGGAAAAGTTCTAAAATGAAAAGAATCTTTTATATCTCTGGCCTTATAATTTCTCAAGTCTTCTTCACCATGATGTAGTTTACCCCAAATTTCTGCAGCACCATCTATAATGATGCCATGTAAATTATAAGGAAGGAAAAAAAAACTTCTCATCCACCCTAAATAATTCTTGACTTATATTGTGACCACACTGGACTGTAAAAACTTCAGACAAAGATTTCTAAAGAAGGATTATATTGTGACTTAAGAAACTTTTGTTATACATATTTCTGTGATTTGCAATAATATCATAAATCCTCTTTATAGACTATGTTTGCATTCACTGATGTAGGAGAGCTTGCCCATTTGTCTGTTTTCAGCATATTTCCTCAAACATTTTATAAGCATAGCTTTCACAAAGATACATTTCTCATTTCTCTTTTTTACTTTTCAAAAATTACTTTATTGAGGTCATGTTGGTTTATAACATCGAGTAAATTTCAGGTGTATGTCATTGTATTTTGGCTTCTATATAGACTGCATCATGTTCACCACCAAAGGTCTAGTTTCCATTCATCACCATACATATGTGCCCCTTTACCCCTTTTACCCTCCTCTCATCCCCTTGACCTCTGGTAATCACCAATCTATTCTTATCTGTGTTTGTTTATCTTTCATGTATGAGTGAAATCATATGGTATTTTCCTTTCTCTGTCTGACTGATACCCTCAAAGTCCACCCATGTTTTCACAAATGGCATGATTTTATCTTTTTTATGGTTGAGTAATATTCCATTGTGTATATATATACTACATCTTCTTTATCCACCCATCTGTTGATGGGCACTTGGATTGTTTCCAAGTCTTGGCTATTGTGAACAATTCTGCAATGAACATAGGGGTGCATATATCTTTACAAATTAGTGTTTTCATGTTCTTTGGATAAATATCCAGAAATGGAATACCTGGTATTTCTATTTTTAATTATTGGAGACGTCTCCATACTGTTTTCCATAGTGGCTGCACCAGTTTGCATTCCCATCAGCAGTGTATGAGGGTTCTCTTTTCTCCAAATCCTCTCCAACCCTCATTATTTTTTGTCTTGTTAATTACAGCCATTCTGATGAGTGTGAGGTGATATCTCATTATAGTTTTGATTTGCATTCCCTAATAATTAGTGATGTTGAACATCTTTTCTTGTGCTTGTTGGGCACCTGCATATCTTCTTTTGAAAAATGTCTGTTTGTATCCCGTACCCATTTGTTGATTGGGTTGTTCGTTTTGTTCTTGTTGAGTTGTATGAGTTCTTTATATATATTGGATACTAACCCCTTATCAGGCATATGATTTGCAAATATTTTCTCCCTCTTGGTGGTTTGTCTTTTCATTTTGTTGATTATTTCCTTTGCTGTGCAGAAGCTTTTTAGTTTGATGTAGTCCCATTAATTTATTTTTTTCTTTTGTTTCCCTTGCCTGGTGAGACATGATACTCAAAGAGATACTGCTAAGACTGGTGTCAAAGAGCATACTGCCTATATTTTCTTCAAGGAGTTTTATGGTTTCAGGGCTCACATTCAAGTCTTTAATCAATTTTTAGGTAATTTTTGTGTAAGGTATAAGATAATGGTCTACTTTCATTCTTTAGCACATGGCTGTCCTGTTTGCCCAGCACAATTTATTGAAGAGACTTTCCTTTCTCCATTGTATGTCCTAGGCTCCTTTGTTGAAGATTAACTGTCCATACATGTGTGATTTTATTTCTGGGCTCTCAATTCTGTTCCATGGCTCTGTGTGTCTATTTTTGTGCCAGCACCATGCTGTTTTGATTGCTATAGATTTGTAGTGTATTGAAGTCAAGGAGAATGATACCTCAAGCTTTATTCTTTTTTTCTCAGGATTGCTTTGGCTATCTGGGGCCTTTTGATGTTCCACATAAATTTTAGTATTCTTTGTTCTATTTCCATGAAGAATGTCATTGGGATTCTGATTGGGATTGCATTGAATCTGTAGATTACATTAGGTAATATGGACATTTTAACTATGTTTATTCTTCCAATATATGAGCACAGAATGTCTTTTTGTATCTTTATGTCTTCAATTTCTTTCAATAATGTCTTACAGTTTTCACTGTATAGGTCTTCACCTCCTTGGTTAAATTTATTCCTAGGTATTTTATTCTTTCTTGTGCCATTGTAAATGGAATTTTATTCCTGATTTCTCTTTCTTCTAGTTCATTGTTAGTGTACAGAATGCAACTAATTTTTTATGCTGATTTGGTATCCTGCAACTTTATTGTATTCATTAATCAATGCTAATAGCTTTTGATGGATTCTTTAGGGTTTTCTAAATTTAGAATCACATCATTCACAAATAGTGACAGTGACAGTTTTACTTCTTCCTTTCCAATTTGGATCCCTTTTATTTCTTTTTCTGGCCTAACTGCTAGGGCTAGGACTTCCAAAACCCTGTTAGATAAGAGTGGCAAGAGTGGGCATTCTCATCTTGTTCCTCTTCTTAAGGAAAAGCTTTCAGTTTTTCATCATTAAGTATGATGTTGGCTGTGGGTTAGTCACAAATGGTCTTTATTATGTTGAGGTACTTTCCTTCTATACCCATTTTATTCAGAGTTTTTATCATAAATAGACTTTGAGTCTTGTCAAATGCTTTCTCTGCATCTATTGAGAGGATCATGTGATTTTTATTCTTCATTTTGTTAATGTGGTGTATTGTGTTGATTGATTTGTGGATGTTGAACCATCCCTGCATCTCTGGAATAAATCCCACTGGATTGTGGTGTATGATCCTTTCAATGTATTGTTGTATTCACTTTGCTAATATTTTGTTGAGGGTTTTTGCATCTATGTTCATCAGTGATAGTGGCCTGTAATTTGCCTTTTTCGTATTGTCTTTGTCTGGTTTTATTATCAGGGTAATGTTAGCCTTGTAAAATGAGTCAGGATGCATCTCATCCTCTTCATTTGTTGGAAGAATTTGAGAAAGATAGGCATTAAATATTCATTGCATGTTTGGTAGAATTCACCACAGAAGCCATCTGGTCCTGGACTTCTCCTTTTGGGGAGGTTTTTGATTACTGTTTCAATTTCTTTACTCATGGTTGGTTTATTCAGATTTTCTACTTCTTCTTGATTCCATGTGGGAGGTTGTATGATTCTAAGAATTTATCCACTCCTTTCTAGGTTATCCAATTTGTTTGCATATAGCATTTCATACTATTCTCTTATAATCCTTTGTATTTCTGTGGTGACCACTGTAATTTCTCCTCTTTCATTTCTGATTTTATTTATTTGAGTCTTCTCTCTTCTTTCCTTAGTTGGTCTGGCTAAGGATTTGTCAATTTTATCTTCTCAAAGAAGCTGTTGGTTTCATTGATCCTTTTTTATCATTTTCTAAGTCTCTATTTCATTTATGTCTGCTCTGATTTCTATAATTTCCTTACTTCTACTGACTTTGGGCTTTGTTCTTTTTTTTTCTAGTTCTTTTAGGTATAGTATTTGATTGTTTATTTGTGATTTTTCTTGTTTGTCGAGGTAGGCCTGTATTGCTATAAACTTCCCTCTTAGTACCTCTTTTGCTGCATCCCATAAGTTTTGGTACATTGTGTTTTCATTTTCATTTGTCTCCAGGTATTTTTTGATTTCTTCTTTCATTTCTTCATTGATCTGATAGTTGTGCAGTAGCATGTTGTTTAGTCTCTCCACATTTGTGACTTTTCCAGCTTTCTTCTTCTAGTTGATTTCTAGTTTTATATCATGGTATTCAGAAAGGAAGCTTCATATGATTTCAGTCTTCTTAAATTTATTTAGGCTTGTTTTGTTTCCCAACATATGGTCTATCTTTGAGAATGTTCTATGTGCACTTGAGAAGAAGGTATTTTGCTGCTTTGGATGGAATGTTCTATATATATCTATTAACTCCATCTGGTCTAATGTTTCTTTTAGGGTTACTGTTTCCTTGTTGACTTTCTGTCTGGATAATCTATCCCTTGACTTAAGTGGGGTGTTAAGGTCCCATACCACTATTTATTGTTGTCAATTTCTCCCTTTAGGTCTATTAATAGTTGCTTTATATACTTTGGTGCTTCTGTGTTAGGTGCATATGTATTAATGTGTTATATCTTCTTGGTGGAATATCTCTTTTACCATTATATAATGTTCACTGTTGTCTCTTGATATCTTTTTTAGCTTGAAGTATATTTTGTCTGATACAACTATGACTACACCTGCTTTCTTTTGGTTGCCATTTTCTTGGAGTATCATCTTCCATCCCTTCACTGGGAGCCTATGTTTGTCTTTAGAACTGAGATGTGTCTCCTGGAGAGAGCATATTGTTGGGTCTTGTTTTTAAATCCATCTAGCCACTCTGTCTTTTAATTGATGAATTTATTCCATTTATATTCAGACTGATTATTGATGTATGAGGGCTTAATACTGCCTTTTTACCTTTTGTTTTCTTTCTGTATTTCCATTATTTCTTTATTCTTCTATTTCTATCTGCCACTTCACTTTGGTGGTTTCTATGATATTTTTCTCAGTTTTCTCTCTAGCTATGATTTGTGACTCTGCTCCAATTTCTTGTTTTGTGGTTACCATGAGGTTTGTATTAAAAATCTCATAGATGAGATATTCCTTTTTCTGCTGACAGTATCTTATCTCCATTAGCCTGTGCAGGTTCCATATGCTTCCTCTTCCCCTTCTATGTTCTTGTTGTCACCAATTATCCTCCTTTGTGTTCTGAGTTTGTGATCAAATTGAGGTGGTCATAGTTAGTTTTGATGCTTTCTTTACCTTTAGCCTTTATGTTATAGTTAAGTGTTTGCTATCCTATTCTAATATAGAGTTGACATTTTCTGTTTCTGTCTATTTATCACATTGTTCAAAGCTTTGTAAGTCTTTGCCTTTTTGTTTCAAGTAGGAGCATTCCTTTCAGCGTTTCTTGTAAGGCAGGTCTAGTGATGATGAACTCCCTTAGCTTTTGTTTCTCTGGGAAAGCTTTCATTTCTCCTTCATATCTGAAGGACAACTTTGCTGGATAGAGTTTCTCAGCTGATAGTAGCTGTCTTTCAATATTTTGAATATATCATTCCACTTTCTCCTAGCCTGTAGAGTTTCTACCGAGAAATCTGCTGATAGCCTGATGAGGATTCCCTTGTAAGCTATTTTCTTTTCTCTGGCCCCATTAATATACTTTCTTCATCATTGACTTTTGACAGTTTTAATATTATATGTCTTTATACCTTGAAGAAGACCTTTTTGCTTTCAGATAATTAGGAGTTCTATTAGCTTCATGTACTTCTATACCCAGCTTGTTCCCCAGGTTTGGGAAGTTCCTAGCTACTATTTCTTTGAATGAGCTCTCTGTTCCTTTTTCCCTGTCTTCTCCTTCTGGAATATCTATTATCCTTATGTTTTTTTTTTTTCTAATTGAGTGAGGTATTTCTTGTAGAATTTATTCATTTTTTAAAATCTTATTCTCTCTCCTCTTCTGCATGAATCATTCCTAGACTTCTATCTTTGAGCTCACTAAAACTCTCTTCCATGTGGTCTGCTCTATTATCAATGTTTTCTACTTTATTTTCATCTCATTAATCATATTCTTCATCTCCAGGATCTGTTTGGTTTTTTTTTTTTTTTTAGAGTTGCAATCTCTTTGGTGAACTACTCCTTCTGTTCATTATTTTATTCCTGAGCTCATTGAACTGTCTTTCTGAGTTTTCTTGTAATTCATTGAGTTTCTTCATGACAGCTGTTTTGAATTCTCTGTCAGATTGTAATCAAGTTTGTTTTCTGGAGAGATGTCATTTTCTCTTTCTTCCGCCATACTACTGTAGTTCTTCATGGTACTTGGCAAGTTGATCCTCTGCTGTGCAACTGTGGTAGTAAACACCTTTCTTATTTGGGTAAGGCTTTGGTTGCTTTGGTTCTGAGCTTCTTCTAGTTGTATTTGAGAGCCTGAACTTTTCACCTTCCACCACCTCTCCTAGAGGCATCATCAGTGTCCTCCTTGTTCTGCTTGTGCCTCTGAAGTTGGTGGTGCCTTGCTGCTTATGATGTCACTGCACTCTCAGGTGTCAACACCAGGGTCATCAGGCTGTGAGCATTTCTGTTGCTTCTGGGGTCATCTGGGTCTTGTGATCCTTCACTGGCTCTCTGTGGGCTCTCCATAGGCTCGGGTACTGCTGTCTTGTTCACTACCTGCACTGCTGTTTCTGGGTTGTCTGTTGGTGCTGGCATCGCCACTCCCAGGGGCCCTGGGTTCTCAGGTGTCACTGTCATTGCCAGGGGCCCAGGCTCTTGTACGCAGCCCCTCCTGCTGGTAAAGCTGGTGCTGGGGTGACACCACTGGGCGCTGGGTCATGGGTTCTGTGTGGTTCCTGAAAACTCAGGTTGTAGGTGCCACCCATCATGGCTGGAGTTGGGCAGGGGCTAAACCACAAGTGAGTGTTGTTGCTGCTCATTCAGCCTCTGGTTGCTGGCATGTGCCAGTGCACTTTGAAACATCAGGTCAGGGTACCCCTCCCTAGCTAGGAAAAGCTGTGTTTTAGATACCATTTCCACTGCTGGAAAGACCAGCCCCATTGCTGGGGGAGGAAAAGGGGGCTGGGTTACCAGCTCCACTCTGTGTCCTGAATCCTCAGGGTGTGTGCACCAACTGCCACCATTGGGTGGAAAGGGCCGGGGCTAAGCCATGAATGCCCTGTCTGCCCCTGCAGCTTTTGTTCACTGGCACAGGCACCAGTGTGAGGATCCATGTTTTGGATCGCCACTGCCAGAGGAGGGGGAGGGCATTGCTCCTCTAGTTCCACTGCCTCCTGGAGGTCCAGTCGATCCACTTTCAGATGTATAGATGCATGGATCTTTCTGGCATTCTGGTGTGTTGTGTAGGGAGTCTTTTGTTGGTCAATAGATGTCTGAATGGTTGTAACTTAGAGGGGAGAGACAAAGGGAACAACTCATTCTGCCACTTTGTTGACATCACTGTCTCATTTCTTTTTTTAAATAAGCTTTTTCATTTTAGAATAATTTTAAATTTAGAGAAAAGAGAGTAAAGAGAGTTCCCATTTGCTCCTCATCAATTTTTAATTTCCCCTAATGCTATCACCTTACATTAGTATGGAACACTTGTCAAAACTAAAAAACCAACACTGATACATTACTCTTCTGGGTTGGATTGTGTCCACTCAAAACTTATATTCAAGTCCTAGTCACTGGCATCTGTGAATGTGACTTCATTTGGAAATAGGATCTTTGGAGATGTAATCAAGTTAAGATGAGATCACAGTGGTCCAGGGAATGACATGTGATGATGGAGGCAGAAATTGAAGTAATGAATCTGCAATCCAAGGAATGCCTAGGATTTCTGGCAACCAGCAGAAGATAGGAAGAGACAAGGAAGGATCCATCTGTAGAGCCTTTGAAGGGAGCATAACTCAGTTGACATCTTGATTTAGGACTTCTGGTCTCCAGAATTGTAAACAAAAATAATTTCTGCTGTTTTAAACCATCAAGTTTGTGGTCTGCTATGGCAGCCCTAGGAAACTAATATAATCACTGATAAATCACTCCAGATATTATTTGGATTTCACCAGTTTTTTCATTAATTTCCCTTTTATATTCCAAGATCTCATCCAGGGTATCACATTGCATTTGGTTGTCCTATCTCCTTAGTCTCCTCTGGTCTGTGACAATTTCTCAGTCTTTCCTTGTTTCTCATGACCTTGACAGTTCTGAGGAGTATTGGTCAGGTGTTATTAGAATGTCCCTCACTTTGGGTTTGTCTGATGTTTTTTCTTATGAATACAGTGGGATAATGGGGCTTGGGGAAGAATATCACAGAAGTGAAGTCCCATACTCATCATGAAATATCAGGTAATACATGACATACATTTGTTATCACTGGGGATGCAACCCTTTATCATTTGGTTGAGGTGGTGTTTATTGCATTTCTTCACTGTAGTTATTATTCTCCCCTTTCCATACTTTATTGTTTGGAAGTAAGTCACTAAGCCTAATGTAGGTCTGCTGGTAATAAATTCTATCAAATTTTGTTTGAGGAATTTTTTTACTTCTCCTTCAACTTTGAAATATATTTTCACTGTGCATAGTATTCTGGGTTGACAGGTTACTTTCCTTCTTTCAGCTCATAATACATGTAATTGTCATTGTCTTCCTGCATGCACGATTTTGACAAGAAGCCTACTGTATTTATTATTTTTGTTCTTCTTTATGTAATGTATCTTTTTTCCTCTGGTTGACTTCAACATTCTCTCTCCCTCCATCTCTTTCAGTTGAATATATTATACCTGGGTAGAGTGTGTGTGTGTGTTTCTTTTCTTACTTGACATTCTTTAAGTATTTTGAACCTGTGGTTTGGTGTTTCTCATTAATTCTCCACCATCAGTTCTCCAAATATTTCTTCTGCCACATTCTGTCAGTATTTTCTTCCTGGTATTCCAATTACAAGTATGTGATAATGTTACGTATTGTCCCATAGCTTTTGGATGTCCTGCTCTATTTTTGTTCACTCAGTTGTAGATTCCTTCCAAAATGGGTCCCAATCATATCTTCATGTATGTCTACCTTCCATACTCCCCTCCCCTTGTATGTGGGCTAGATCTAGTGGCTTGCTTCAAATTAATAGAATATGGCAAAAATGCAGAGATGTCACTTTCAAGATTAGGTTATAAATGACTGATTCTACCTTTCTAGAACTCTCTCTTTTGCTTCAGGAGCTCACACTCTCTCTGCCCTGTGGAGAGGTCAATATGACAGGGAGTTGAATGCAGCCTCCATCTAACTCACCAAGAAACTGAGTGCCTCAGTACAATATCCCATGAGGAACTGAATCCTACCAAAAACCTCATTAGTGTCTGTTAGTCTTCTCAGGCTGCCATAACAAAATACCACAGATTGGATAACTTAAACAACTGAAATTTATTTTCTCACAGTTCAGAAAACTAGAAATCCATGGTCGAGGTGCTGATAAATTTGGTGTATTGTGAGAGCTCTCTTCTTGGCTTGCAGATGGCCATCTTCTTACTGCATCCTCACATGGCTTTTCCTCTGTGTGTGTGAAAAGACAGAGAGTTTTCTGGTGTCTCTTCCTCTTCTTGTAAGGACACCAATTTTATTGGATTGGAGCCACATCCTTATAACTTCATTTAACCTTAATTACCTCCCTAAAGGCCCTATCTCCAAATACAGTCACATTGGGAGTTAATGTTTCAACCTACAAATTTTGGAGGGGCATAATTCAGTCCATAACAGTAACTATGGAAGCAGATCCTTTCTTAGTCAAGTTTTCAAGGAAAAACACAACCCCAGTTGACAACTTGATTACAGCCTTATGAGGGATCTTGAAGCAGAATATCCAACTACCTCTCAGAAGAGAAGGTTATCACATTCATTGTGCCTGCCCATTCTAAAGGTAAGAAAGTGACTCAAACATTTGGATTAGGATCTGCTGCCAAGTGTCTGAGGGATAAAACTTTGGAGACTGGAAATGGAAGAAGCCCAAAACAGAAGCAAATCTGTTGTGGAAGCAAGCCAAATAATAGCAATAGGTTCTGTCAAAGAATGTCAACAACCAGGTTTTCATTTTTTTATGTTTTTGGTTCTCACTTCTGTGAGTTCAAAGGTCAAGCATTTACCAGCAATAGTTTGTTCTGGATTGTGTCAGCATAAAATGTCAAAGAAGTGAAAAAGTTTCCAGTCATCCTGTATTTTGAAAATTTCAAGAAGTTGTGGTTGAGAAACAAGATATCAGACCAAGTTTCAGTACTCTCCCCTTGTATCCTCCATTTTCTTGATCATATGACCTTGTCCTGGATAGTAAATTGTATTTGTCCAATGACTTGTTTCATCTCAAGCTTTCCTAGAAAAAGTTCTCCCTGATTTTCTTCTGACTGCTTCTGACTTTAAGCATTTACCTCTGCTCTGAAAAAAGAGAAAGAGACTATGTCAGAGGCACAGCTAGCGCATACCTAGCAAGCTCTGAGATTTAAATAACTTCTTAATAATACATTTGGTGTTAATTGCAGCATAATTTTATTTAACCTTTATTATGTGTTCTGCTGTGTATCTAGGTTGACAAGGAAAGATAAAGTTTTTAAACTTGGCAATGGACAATTATAAGGGCTAAGTTATTTATCTAAAGTCTCTATTTTCTAACATTATTTTAATTTCTGTATGTTAGCTTCATTTTTATTAATCAGCCTACTCCATATGGAAGTAAGGTATAAAGGAAACAAGGAAAGTCTTGTTGGCTTTTCCATGGAACTGTCACTGTAATCAGGGAGGCATGGGCTTGTAAGAAGATGTGAGCTCTAATTATTAACATATCAAACATGGAGAAGAAAAAGAAATTCTCCCAAAGAAGCGGGGTAGGACTTAGAGGCCCATTAGAACATGGAACAATAACTGTGAGCTGAGAAGACATTTCTGGTTCTCTACCAAATGTTTTAAATCATTTAAATTGATGTTTTCCAAACTCATTTGATGACTAAACTGTATTTTCTTTCATATTATCATTAACATTAAAAAACTAATTTTCCAAGGGCTCCATTTTAAACATTTTCATAGATTATAGAATATTTTCAAATAGGTTTATCCATGCTCATGTTGACATTAGCAAAACTTTCATAAAAAATCCAGCTTTGAGGAATGTAACTTCCCTCTGAGCCCTTTAACATAGACTGTTGTTATATGTATGCTAAAGTAAACAAACCTGGTGACATATATATAAATTCCATATAAATCTTTTAATGCAAAATAGAAATCTTTTTGAAAGTTTGGGGTGAAAGTTTATAGTTCTGCTTTTTCTGTGGGAGTTTTCAGGCGGAGTCTTTAACTTCCTTTGTGTCCCATATCCTAACATGACAAGGAAGTAACAAGGAAAAACCAACCTCAGCTTTTAAAATGACTTCTCCTTTCAAGTACCAGTAACTCAATTTTATCGTCTTATTTTCAATGAACAGATCTGTTTTCACATCATGAGTACACCTCTGCGGGCATATATAAGAGGATCCAGGAATTATTTCTTAAGACTCAGGAAGAGATAGTCTCATAATGATGCTTCCTCAAAACTCTTGGCATATTGGTAAGGGTTTGCTTTTATTTTGCTCTGCCATTTGGGAGAGGGTGGATATGGTAGGAGTATGTATGTCAAAAGAGAGATATAAATATAATACAGTAAGGACAAAAATAGAGAGAAAATGAGAAATATAAACAATATTGGAAGTTATGTGAAGCTTAGAGTAGCAGCCATGTTGGAGGCAGAACTGAAATCCAAGAAAGGAAAAATAATTAATAAAGTCAATGAAAGTGTATAATAAAGGCTGGAGATTACAAGTCATGCAAGGATGTGAAGTTGTGAAAATGAAAAAGATATAAATGAGAAACTTGTATTTATTACCAAATGCCAGGTGCTGTAGTAAATGCTTCATATCATTTCAATTTAATTCTCACATGTAACCTAAGATGTAAGTATTATTGTCCCCATTGCTAGATAGAAAATGAGTATTTAGAAAGACTAACTGATATATGTAAGGTCATATAGTAAATTCTAAAAGGTAATTTAAACCCAGGACTAGCTAAGTCCAAACCCTTGATCTTTCTGCTATAAATTTTAGTAAGGAAGAGAAATAAAAAGGAAATTATGATGAGAAGACAAAGAACAAGTCTTTAATCGACTCTAAAGAATAAGGATGGAGAAAGGAAAATATGGCTAAGAAATATTTCAGAGTGCAATTGAAATTAGTGATAACCTTTAAATTTATATTCCATAAACATTTAGTGGAAATAAGGAATGGTGAAGCATTATGGGGCTGGAGGAGGTTTTTTGCTGCATCTGGGACTTAATAGGCTTAAATAGTGTTAAGGCTTTTGAAAATGCAACTCTGCTGTTGGCACTGTGTCTCTGCGCCACACCTCAGTGCACCGTTACTACAAGTCAATTTAATATTTTGGGACTATTTTGCTTATGATTAAAAACCAGCAAATTTCTAGAAAATCAGCAGTGTCTGATTTTTTTCAAAGACTCCTTTTTGAGGAAGACTGGCTATAGTTTAAGAGCCATGGCTAGCTCATATCTAGCAAAGTTCAACTTAGTGAATTACAGTTCTTCATAGTTGATGTGTGTTACTTAAAGGATTATTTTGTTTAAACTTTAACATGTTGTATGCCATGTATCTAATAAGAAAATGAACAAGCAAGATGAAAGTTGTGAATTTGGCAGATGGCATTAGCTATACAGAGGATCACAAGATCTGGCAACAATACTTTAATAGTTGTCTCTCTTCTCTAGTCTTCATTACTGCTCTACTAGTTCAGATTCTCATCAGTTCTTGCACGTGTTGGTACCAGATCTTACTACCTAGCCTCCTTACAGCTTGTCTTATGCACTAACTACTCATACAGATGGCTACTCAGAGTTTTTTGGAGGAATTTGGCCACTCAAAACGGCCTCCTAAGATAAACTTACCCATGAGGTTTGACATAACTAAATATTCCTATAATTAGGAACTAAAAAACAAGAGGAAAAAGAAAGACCAACTTAATAATCGTTTTGGACAATTTTGGAAAAGAAGGAAATTGGGGAACTACTTGCACATTCCACATCTTTTATTTCTCCATCTTTGGTTCTATAGGGAGAGTTTTCTAATGGTTTGAGTACTTTTTCTGAGACTCATGGATGTGATTGATGATAGTTATTATAATAATGTCTTCTCTCTGGTTATTGTTGATTGTTGTAGGAATCCTATTTGAGGTTACTTGTTCTTAGAGAAGTCCTCGGGGTCAGTTTCAGTCTCAAAGCACCATCTGGAAAAATAAGATGTGCACCAAAGCAGGACCACCCCAGGTTAGGGCTCAGAACTCTGAGTGCTTCTCATCCCTCCTCCTGCATAGCTGAAGCTGGTTGGGCCTTTCCTACTGGTCCTGCTCTCTGTGCTCTCCTAGGGTTTTCATTTTCATAATCTGAAATTAAGCATATTCAGTTTAACTCTTACTCCATCTTTCCTATAAGTACTAATAAAAATACTATTTAAAATAGTTCTCTAACAATTACAGATTTTCTATACCCTCAAGTAAATATGATAAATATTATTTTAAAACATTCCTTAATGTTTTACATTATCCTTGTAAATTTACCTCTATCCCTGTAAATCCCTATGAATTAATGCTCCATTTACTTTTAATTATCTACCATATCCTGATTAAATTCTTTAAAGTCTCCAAATTACTCTCAGAATAAATTCTTGATCCCTTTTGCTGTATGTTGCTTTTGCCTGTTGCAACTTATTCTTTTCCCACACATTAACATACACTTTACTAGTTGCAGAACTGAGAACAAATTGAAAAGGGAGAGAGAAGTGAGGAAGGTGACAAGATTCTGTAGATAAAATGGTGAGATGCTTTTTTGAGATATAATCAACATATAATATTGTGTAAGTTTAAGGTGTGCAAAGTGTTGATTTGATACAATTATATATGGAAAATGGTTACCACCATAACATTAGCTAACACCTCCAATCATGTCACATAGTTACCACTTCTTTTTTGTGGTGAGAACATTTAAGATCTACTCTCTTAGTAACTCTCAAGTACATAGCGCAGTGTTATTAGGTAATCACCACGCTGTACATTAGGTCCCCTGAATTTATCCCTCTCAAAAAAAGTTGTAGAAAGAAAGGAAAAAAGAGAGAGATAGAGAAAGAGGGAAAGAGAGAGAGAGAGAGGGAGGGAGAAAGAAAGAAGCGGCAGCTATTAAATTAAAAAAACAGTGAAATGCAAGAAAAGTGGGTAGTGCTGGTAAATAATCATGACATCAATGAGCAGTGATCATTAGAGTGAACTACAAACGTTGGTTTGTTTGTATATTCCAGTCAGAAGCAACTCAGGAGAATGCAAGGAAGAGTACTTATTCATCCATTTATTCCCATAGCAAAGTATTGAATCTGGTACATACCTCAATAAATGAGTAAATGAATGAACAAAATGAGATGATAAAGTCAGGAGGAAAAACATGGTAATAAAACTGGGGAGAAGGCAGACCAAAGAGTTGAGAAGTAAAAATAACTAGCCCCAAATACTAATTAAACCACACCAAAAAGCCTCAAAATAGATTTGAACACAGAATGCAAACTTTTAACATCACATGCTAAAATACCCCACTGCAAACTATTTGGTGGCTTTATATCACAAACAGGGTCTAATCCTGAAACATCTTCCTGGGATAAAAGAAATTTTTGTGCCATTTTCTTGACAGTTATAAATCTGTTGTGGGTTTAAATCACTGAAGTCATCTAACATTTGTCAGAGAGGCACGCAATTTCATCTTGCTATATTTTGTCTCTGCAGATTTTGAAAGATGCTGCTTTCATCAGAATCTTTTGTCCACTGTGTTAATTTACATCCTGCTCCTGAATTCCTGCTCTCTGACCAGCTGTTTTAGTGAGTTCTACTTTTGGGCTTACACTCCCTCACCCCACCTTTCTCCTAGTCACTACCCAAAATAACTATTTTGAGGTCAATAGAACATGTGAAATAATTTGGGAAGTTGAAAAAATATGGATGTATAAACAGTGTATTTTTGTCAATAAAGTTAGTAAAAGTTTGCAAAATACAGAAATCAAAGAGAATGAAACAAAATAAAACATACTTAATATTAACACCCAGAGAAAAACACACCTCAGAATTTGAAATACCAATTTGTGGTATATTTTTATATGGATATATAATATTTGAAAGGAAGTTAGTATTATACTATACTACAGGTTATTACCTGTATAGTTCTTTAACATTTTTAACATTATATATTCACTTATGATACAAAGTTTTATTGACTGTGTATGTTTCCATCACCTGGAAATACTCAAACAGATTTAAATAAGACCCTATAAGTAATTATTGAAGATATTTCATTAGGTTTTATATTTTAATTAATTTAATAATCTTGCAAATATATTCTGTTTCATAGATTTGATACAGAAATTACCATTTTTGTATATTTTTCATATTTTCTATAATTTTAATTAATGCAAAAGTTATAGCCCGAATGTATTGTATTGTTTTAAATTAACATTTTAAATGCTCTTGAGATTGAACCATGGTATTCAAATGCTTATTTATTTTAGTTAAATGCTTAGTTTTTTCATGTATTTTTAATGTTTCTATTTGACATTAGAATATTATGAAAATAGTATTGCCTCTTGTCATATATGTTGCAAATATTTTCCACTAATATATTTGCTTTTTTAAATGCTCTAAATTCCTTTCTGCTTAATATAATATTTGACTAGACAAAAATTCCATATATACAA
Source organism: Tapirus indicus (assembly GCA_031878705.1). NCBI lineage: Eukaryota > Metazoa > Chordata > Mammalia > Perissodactyla > Tapiridae > Tapirus > Tapirus indicus. The sequence continues at coordinate 104,079,059 of CM062918.1, read as the reverse complement.
TTTATTAACCATAATGTACCAAATGCACAAAAACTCACCATTCAAGCAGGAAACTGGATCTTTAGCAACCTCTTTTTTTTACCTGTTTTCCTCCTCTCTTCCCTCTATCTGCCACCACCTCCAGAGGTGACTTCCAACCTGAATTGTGCATTTCTCATTACCTTGCTTACTAATATAACATATGTAGATATATATGTATAAATAATGTGTTGTTTAGCTTTGCTTGTTTTTAAGCTTTATAAAATATCAAACTGCATTTAGTGTTCTGGGATTACTTTTATCTTTCAATGTTATATTTCTAAGCTTCATCTCTGTTGTTATAATAGCTATAGTTAATTTAGTTTTCACTCATGTAAAATGTATTCTCTTGTATAAATAAAATTTCCCAATGAATTTATCTAACATCTTGTCAATAGTCATTTGGATTGTTAATTACTATTATCAAATGTGCTGGTTTAAATACTCTTGTACTACATGTCTCTGGTGCATATTTGTAGGAGTTTATCTGAGGTCTACAGGTAGGAATGAAATTACCAGATGCTAGGATGCACATGTCTTCAACCTTTCCAAGCAGGATGAATTCCACCAGCAATGTACGTGTGTCTCCAATGATCCACATCCTCTCTAACACTGAAATATTTAGAGTTCTTTATTTTGCCAATCTAGAGTATAAAGCTATATAGTCATCTTAATTTTCAGTTTTCTAAATATTAAAGAATTTCAGATCTTTTAATGTATTAGTGGTCAGGTCTTTTGTTTCCTTCTGTGAAGTGTCTGTTCAAGTCATTTGCTCCTTTTGTATATTTTTATAAATATATGTACTTTTAAAATATAATCTAAATACTTCTCCATAGTCATAATTTATGTCATAGATATATTGTCCAAGTTTGTGACTTGTCTTTTCACTTTTTAAATGATGTCTTTTGAAGAGCAGAAGTTCTTAATTAAACAATCATTTCACTTAGTAATTAGTACTCTTTGCATCTTGTTTAAGGAAAAGCTTATTTACCCAAAGTCAAAATGAGTATGGTTTTTTTACCCTCTAAATGTCATAAGGTATTGCTTTTCACATATCTGCAAACTTCCAAATTAGATTTTCTAACGCATGAAATAAGATACTGATCTAATTTAATTTCTTCCAGGTAATCTATTTTCCTAACATAACTTATTGTATGGGCTCCTTTTCATGCTAATTTGAATCACTGTCTGTACCATATATCATAGTTTTATATAGTGTGAGACTCTTTAAAGGCAGGCTATTTTCTTCCAATTAGTCTTTGTCTATCCCTACACCAATACCCCACTGTTTTTTAATTACTCTAGTTTTCTAATAAGTTTTTATATATCCTAGACCATGTACACCAAATTAATTCTTTTTATTCAGAAATGTCTTGCCTTTTCTGACTCTTTTAGTTTTCCATATAAATGCTGGACTCTGCTTGGCAAGTTCCTAAAAATCATATGTTGGAATTTTCATGGGTGCTGAATTTATAGGCTACCTTGGGAAGAATTAGTCTTTACAATATGGATGCTTTTTACTACTGAATTTGCCATAGATGGCCCATTTAGTGTTCTTTATTGTCTCTCAATAATGTCATATAATTCTTTGAGTACAGCTCTTACTTATTTTTGTTAGATTAATTTTTGGTATCAGTAATTTTATTGCTATTATAAATGGTATCTGTTTTAAATTATATTCATTGACTTTTACTAAAATAGAGAAATGCAATTATTGCTGTTATTATTATTATTTTGGCATAGTGATTCTAGCCAGCCCCATTGCCAGCCTTTCTTATTATATCTAAAAACATGTTGGATATATATTTTTAAGTAAAAAATTTTATCTGAAATAAAACACAGTTCATTTTCTTCCTGTACAACTGCTATTCTTTTAGTTTCTTTCTCTTGGTTTATTGCACTGGCTAGAATAACCAGTATAATGTTAAATAGAAGCAATGATAATGGATATCTTTTTCCCGTTTGTGATTTAAAGGGAATTCTTCCAATGTTCCTTTTTTAGGATTATTCTTGCTATGTATTTTTGTTAGACATCATGTAGAAGGAGGGATATTTCTATTCCCAGTTTACAAAAAGTTTTTGTCATGAACCAGCATTAAACTTTATCAAATTATTTTTTTATATCATTGAAATGGCTATATGGATTTTTCCTCTGAATCTGTTAATGTGTTCATGATAGTTATAGCCTTTTCTTTTTCAAAGCAAGCTCATCTTCTCCTAAGGCAGGTCACCAAAGTGCCATCCCTTGTAGAATTAGCTCAAAATCCAGTTTCATCAACTAAGTCAGGCTAAATTTTATGAAGATTACTATTTCAAAACAGAAAAAAATGTTAAGAAATAAACTTTGATGATGATAACGTTAGGTACTAATCAACAAAAATTGGGAAATGGAAGGAACTGTATTTTCATAGCAGGGAGTCAATAAGAACAGTTAAAACATATCACAAAATTAAAAGGACAGCAATGCAATAAATATAAAAATGTTTTCCATTATTTTTTATTTTAGCGTAATCTTTTAGAAATTAATGTTTTTACTTGTTAAAAAGAAAAATTTCTTTACTAGAGTAAAGGGAATAATTTTTCATCACACTATTGCAAAAATCTTGTTAGAGTAGAAACACTGATGTGTTCATGGAAAAGAACTCCTAAATTGATAGATTAAGGAAAATAGAAATCATGAATGGCAATTAGAATATACATATATATATACATGTGCACCAACTACAATTTTTAATAAAAATTATATGTTTACAATATACAACATGATGATTTGATATGCATAGTGAAATGATAACTACAATCAAGCTAATTAACATATCTGTCTCCTCACCTAGTTACTTTGTGTGTGTGTGTGTGTGGTGAGAGTACCTGAAATCTACTCTTTTTTAGCAAATTTTCAGTATTCAATACAGTATTATTAACTATAACCATCATGGTATGTATTAGACCTCTAGACTTATTCATCCTACATAACTGCAACTTTGTACCCTTTGACCATCTCCCCATTTCCCCAGCTTCCTTGCCCCTAGTAACCACCATTCTGCTCTCTGTTTCTATGTATTTGACTTTTTAATATTCCACATATAAGGGAGATCATTCAGTTTTTTTTCTTTCTGTGTCTGGCTTATTTCACTTAGCATAATGTCCTCAAGTTTCATCCATGTTGTCATAAATGGTAGGATCTCCTTCTTTTTTAAGGCTGAATAACACTCATATGTGTGTGTGTATATATGTATGTGTATATATATATATATACCACATCCTCTTCATTTAATCATCTGTTGACAGACACTTCACATTGTATCCATTTCTGGGCTATTGTGAATAATGGGATTACTCACATCATTCACAATTGTGAATAAAGGGATCTGTGATGAATATGGGAGTGTCAATAGCTCTTCCAGGTACTGACTTAATTTCCTTTGGATATACATCCAGAAGAGGGATTGCTGGATTACAAAGTAGTTCTATTTTTAGTTTTTTGGGGAACCTCCATAATGTTTTCCATTATGGTTGTACCAATTTACATTCTCACTATCAGAGCACAAGAGTTGCCTTTTCTCTACATCCTTGCCAACATTTGTTATCTTATCTTTTTGATAATAACCATCCAAACAGTTGTGAGGTGATATCTCATTGTGGCTTTTATTTGAATTTTCCTGATAATCAGTAATGTTGAACACCTTTTAATACACCTGTTGGCCTTCTGTATGTCTTCTTTGGAAAAGAAGTCTATTTATGTCTTTTTCCCATTTGTCAATTGGGTTGTTTTGGGGGATTTTTGTTGTTGTTGTTGCTATTGCATTGTATAAGTTCTTCAGATATTTTGGCTATTAACCCCTTATCAGACATATGGTTTGCAAATCATACAAAATAATTCTCCCAATTCATGGGTTGTATTTTCATTTTGTTGATTGTTTTCTTTGCAGTGCAGAAGCTTTTTAGTTTGATGTAATCTTACTTGTTTATTTTTTATTTTATTATCTGAGATTTTGGTGTCATATTCAAAAAATCATTACCAAGGTCAATGTTAATAAGGTTTTCCTTTGTTTTTTTCTAGGAGTTTCACAGTTGCAGGTCTTAGATTTAAGTCCTTAATTCATCTTGAGTTGTGTTTCTTGTATGATGTAAGATAAGGGTTCAGTTTCATTCCTTTGCATGTGGATATCCAGTTCTGCCAACACCATTTAAAAATGTAAATAGACTATTCTTTTCTTATTGTGTATTCTTGGCTACCTTGATGAAACTTAGTTGACTTGTATGTTTGGGTTTATTTCTGGGCTCTCTATTCTGTTCCATTGGTCTATATGACTGTTTTTATGCCTGTACCAGACTGTTTTAATTACTATAGCTTTGTAATACAGTTTGAAATCAAGAAGTGTGATGCCTCCCACTTTATTCTTCTTTCTCAAGATTGCTTTGGCTATTTGAGGTCTTATCCTTCCATACAAAGTTTAGGCTTGTATTTCTATTTCTGTGAAAAATAGCATTGGAATTTTGATAGGGATTGCATTGAATCTATAGGCAGCTTTGGTTAGAATGGACATTTCAGCAATATTAATTCTTCTGACCCATGAACATGGGATATGTTTCCATTTATTTGTGTCTTCAATTTCTTTCATCAATATTTTGTAATTTTCAGTGTACAAATCCTTCACTTCCTTGGTTAAATTTATTCCTAAGTATATTATTATTTTTGATGCTGTCATAAATGGGATGTCATAAATGTTTTCACAATTTCCTTTTCAGATTGATCATTGTGATGTAAAGAAACACAGATGATTTTCGTATGTTTATTTTGTACCCTGCAACTTTACTGAATTCATCCATTAGATCTGATAGGTTTTTTGTGGAGTCTATAGGGTTTTATACATAAAAGATCATGTCATCTGCAAACAGAGATCATTTTAATTTTTCTTTTCTAATTTGGATACCTTTTATTTATTTTTCTCGTCTAATTGCTCCTGCTGTACTTCCAGGACTATGTTGAATAGGAGTGGCCAAGAGTGGGCATCCTTATTTTGTTCCAGATCTTAGAGGCAAAGCTTCCAATTTTTCCCCATTGATTATGATATTAGCTGTGGGCTTTTTATAAATGGCTTTACTGTGCTGAGGAAACTTCGTTTTTACCTATTTTGTTGCAATTTTTTATCATGAATGGATGTTGCACTTTGTCTAATGTTTTTTTGCATCTGTTGAGATAATCGTGGTTTTTCTATTTCATTCTGTTAATGTGATATATCACATGGATTGAGTTGCCTACATTAAACCAACCTCGCATCCCAGGGATAAGTCCCACTTGGTCATGGTGTATAATCTTTTTGATGTGTTTTGAATTTGTTTGCTAGTTTTTATTGAGGACTTTTGCATGTGCATTCATCAGCGTTATTTACCTGTGGTTTTCTTTCTTGTGGTGTCTTATCTGGCTTTGATATCAGAGTGATGCTGGCCTCGTAAAATGAGTTTGGAAGTATTCCCTCTACTTCTGTTTTTCAGAAGAGTTTAAGCAGGATTTGTATTCATTCTTCTTTAAATATTTGGTAGAATTCAGCTATGAGGCCATCTAGTCCTGGGCTTTTCTTTGTTGGGAGGTTGGTTATTGATTACTAGTTCAATCCCCTTAATGTTATTGGCCTGTTTAGGCTTTCAATTTCTTCTTGATTCCAGTCTTGGTAGGTTGTATATTTCTAGGAATCTATCCATTTCTTCTAGATCATCTAATTTGTTTGCAAATAATTGTTGATAATAATCCCTTATGATCCTTTTTATTTCTCAGGCATCCATTGTAATGTTTCCTCTGTCATTTCTAATTTGATTTACTTAATTCTTCTCCCTTTTTTCTTACTCTAGCTAAGGGTTTATCCATTTTGTTTATTTTTTTGAAAAGCCAACTCTTAGTTTTGTTGATATTTTCTGTTGTTTTTCTATTCTCTATTTGATTTATTTCTGCTCTGATCTTTATTATTTCCTTTCTTCTGTTAACTTTGGGTTGAGTTTGTTCTTCTTTTTCTAGTTCCTTGAGATATAAAGTTAAGTTACTTATTTGAGAACTTTCTTCTTTTTTAATTTAGGCATTTATCTCCATAAGCTTCTCTCTTATTATTTCTTTTGCTGCATCACATAAGGTTTGGTAAGTTGTGTTTTTACTTTTATTTGTCTCAAGATATTTTTTAAATTCCCTTTTGATTTTGCCTTTGACCCAGTGGTTGCTTAAGAGTGTATTATTTAGTTTCCTCATATTTGTGAATTTTTATGTTTTCTTAATGTTATTGGTTTCTAGTATCATTCCATTATGGTTGGAAAGATACTTGATATGATTTCTATCTTAAATTTGTTAAGACTTGTTTTGTGACCTAAGATGTGATCTATCCTGGAGAATATTCCATGTGCACTTGAGAAGAATTTGTGTTTTTCTGCTGTTGGGTTAAAAGTTTTGTATATATAGTAAGTTAGTTACATTTGGTCTATAGTGTTGTTCAAATCCACTGTTTCTTTATTGATTTTCTGTCTGGATTGTCTATCCTTTATTGAAAGTGGGGTATTGAAGCCTCCTACTATTATTATATTGCTATATATTTCTCCTTTCAGTTCTGTCAATATTTGTTTTATATATTTAGGTGCTCTGATTTGGGGTGCATATATATTAACAATTGTTATATTTTTCTATTGAGTTGATCCTTTTATCATTATTTAATGACCTTCTTTTTCTCTAGATACAATTTTTAACTTAAAGTCTACTTTGTCTGATATACGTATAGCCATTCCTGCTTTCTTTTGGTTGTCATTTGCATGGAATATCTTTTTCCATCCCTTCACTTTAAGCCTATGTGTGTCCTTGAATCTGAAGTGAGTTTCTGTAGACAGCATACAGTTTGATCTAAGATTTTTATCCATTCAGCCACTCTGAATCTATTTATTGGGCAGTTTTGTTCATTTACATTTAAAATAATTACTGATAAGGAAGGGTTTACTACTGACATCTTGTTAATTGTTTTCCATTTGTCTTGTAGTTCTTTTGTCCCTCTTTTTCTCTCTTGCTGTCTTCCTTTTTGTTTATTTTTTTCTGTCTTGATAGGTTTTGATTCTTTTCTCCTTTTCCTTTATGTAGCTTCTGTAGGAATTTTCTTTGAGGTTATCAAAGCACTGACATAAAATATCTTAAGTTACAACAGTCTATTTTAAACTGATATTAAAATTTCACTTGGACACAAGAACTCTTTGCTTTTACCTCTCTTCTTTCTGCGTTGTATTCTATTGATGTCATAATTTACATTTATAAATATTATGTATCCATTAACATAACTTATGGTTATTTTTAATACTTTATTTTTTAATTTATGTGGTAGAATTAAAAGTGATTTATCCACCACTGTTATAGTAATACAATATTCTGTTTTGTCCATATGTTTTCCTTTACCAATGAGTTTCATCCTTTCTTATGCTCTCGTGTTACTGTTTAACAGTCTTTCATTTTAACTTGAAGAACTTCCTTTAGCAATTCTTGTAAGGCAGGTCTGTGGTAATAAACTTCCTTAGCTTTCATTTGCCTGAGAAGTCTTTTTCTGAAGTCCTCTTCATTTTTGAAGGATAGATTTGCTAGGTATAATATTCTTCATTGGCACTTTGAATATATCAACCTACTCCCCTCCGTCCTGTACAGTTTCTGCTGAAAAGGCCCCTGATAGTTCTATGGATTCCTTTATACATAAGAAGTCAACTTTCTCTTGCTGCTTTCAAAATTCTCCCTTTGTCTTTAACTTTTGACAATTTAATTATAATTTCTCTCAGTGTAGGTCTCTTTGGATTCATATTGTGTGGTGTTTTTTCTACTTCCTGCATCTAGATAACTATTTCCTACCCGAGATTTGGGAAGTTTTCGGCCATTATTTCTTTGAATAAGATTTCTGCCCCTTTCTCTCTCTCTTCTCCTTCTGGAACTCCAATAATGCATATATTGGACCATTTGTGTTGTCACCTATATTCATTCTTTTTTATTCTTTGTTCTTTTTGCTCTTCTGATTGGGTGATTTCCAATGACTTGTTTTTGAGTTTGCTGATCTTTTCTTGTGATTGATCTAGTCTGCTGTCAAACTGTCCTATTAAATTTTTCAGTTCAGTTATGTATTCTTCAGCTATATAATTTCTACTTGGTACTTTTTAATATTTTCTATCTCTTTCTTAAGAACTTACTTTGTTAATACATTTCTCTCTTGATCACAATGAATGACTTTATGACCTTTATTTTGAATTCTTTTTCAGATAAATCACTTATCTCTGTTTCATTAGGGTAGGTTTCTGGAGATTTATCTTGTTCTTCTCTTGGAACATATTTCTCTGCTTCTTCATTTTTCTTGACTCTCTGTGTTCATTTCTATGCATTAGATAAAACAGCCACCTCTCCCAGTCTTGACAGACTGGCCTTGTGTAGGAGATAAATGTCACCAATCAGCCCAGCCAGGTATTCTAGGTGTCTCTCAAACCTTTGTGCTTGTCAAACTGCCATCTTTGATCTTATTGGCCCCCACAAATTAGGGTGTGCTCAGTTCTATCAATGTCCTGAAGGAAAAGAAGTTCCCATAGGCCCATTCAGACTCTGGAGGACTACTAATTGCCTGCACTATCAGCTCCCAGTGATGGGGTAATTGGAAGCCCAAACTTCAGGCAGCAGCTTGGAAAGTCAGAACAGTAGACATTCAGTCTACCCACTTTCAGGGAGAAATAGGCAGCTGGGTAGGTTTGCTTACTGGCTCTGTGATGAGTCAGGGGGAAATATCCACTGGAAGTGCTTATACACCCATTTAAAACTGCTTCTTTGTTCTCTGTTTCTGGGGGACTTACAAATGCTTAGCCCTGTCAGTTCCCAGAGCTAGTTGATTTAGGAGCCAGTCCCCTGGATGGCAGCTCTAAAAGTTGGGGCACTGGATGTGTGGACAAGCTCCTTCTAGGGAGAAGCTGGATATTTGGTTCTATTGCTGGAGCAAGCTGGGGGGAGAAGGTGACAGAAGTGTCCACATGCCTGTTCAGGCTCCTAAAGGACTACTAATCACCTACCAGATATAATAAACTCCCAGATATAGTAAACTCCCAGATATAGGCTAGTTGAAAGCCAGACCTTTGGGCAATAGCAGAGAAAGTGTACAGTCAAACCCATCCTAGAGAGAAACTTGGAACTGGGCATTTTTGCTTCCTTCCTTTGCATTGAGCCCAAATGGATAGCTGTGGGAAGTTCTCATGCACCCATTTAAAACTACATCTTTGTTTTCTGTAGTTACAGAGGACTCACAAATTCTGTGCCCCTTCAGCTCTCAGAGCTAGCTGATTTGGGAGCCAGTCCCTTGGTGGTAGTCATAAAAGTTGGGGCACTAGATGTGTGGTCAAGCTCCTTCTAGGAAGAAGCTAGAGGCTTGGTTTTATTGCTGGAGCAAGCCAGGAGGCAGAAGGTATGGGAAGTGCTCACTTGCCCATTCAGTCCCCCAGAGGACTACTAATCATTTGCCTATCAGCTCTCAAATGCAGGCTAGTTAGAAACCCAATCTTTGGGCAACAGCTGGGAAAGTGTGCAGTCAAATCCATTCCAGTGAGAAACTGGAAGCTGAGTGTTTTTGCCTGCTTATTCTGCACTGAGCTAGGGAAGACAGCCACAGGGAGTTCTTGTGGGCCTGTTTGAAATGGCCTCTTTGTTTTCTGCAATCCTGTGGGGCTCATGAATGCCAAGTCCCATCAGCTCTTAAAGCTAGGTGATTTGCTAGCCAATGTGTTGAGTAGCAGCCATAAAAGTTGGGGTGCTAGATGTGTGGTCCAAACCTTTCATTCCTCAGGGAGAAGCTGGGAGTTAGGTGTTCCCTCCTGGCACTCTGCTGTGCCAGAGGTGGGGTTTCTGACACAAGTGTGTCTCAGCTTTTCCTATCCATTTCAGTGTGGTATATGCTCAGTCACCTGGTATGTAGGAGTCTCTCAACTAGTTTCAAGATTGATCTCAGAGTGAATTGCATCCTCTATAGATATTTATTTGGTGTCTCCATAGAAGGGAAAGTCAGGAGCCTCCTATTCCACCATCTTTCTGATGTTTCTAACTATAATTTTAAGAGCTTTAATTCGATTTAAGAGTTATATGATGCAAGCGCAGGCATTAGAATGTGCCCACAAATACCAACTAAAAAGCAAAGAGTACATATAAAAAGAAACAGGAAACATAAGCAGTATTAGTTACTGATAAAGGGGGATATCAGCAAATCAAAACTTGCAGTTATTCTGGTGGATATAGTATAGGTGGGACCAGACTGAATGAAGAGTTTGGTTAATTCACTATCCACTTTCAGAGATAGTAGTGTGCTATGTGATGAGATGACTCTAGCTGAGTCATTAGGGACTGAAGCTCAGAACTGGGAAGACTTACCTGCTATATTCTTTCTATATTCTCTCTCTATTTCTCTCTGTCTCTATGTGACTCTCTCCTCCTTCCTCTTTCCCCTCGCTTTCTTCCTCTTTATTGCTTGTCTGTCTCTCTTTTCCTCACTTACTCTTACTATCACAGTCCCTCACCATCATCATAATCATAAAACTCATCACCATAAAGTTTCATATTGCAAATGCCTGGTTGCTTTAATCTTCTCTTTCCTCAAATCAGTTTCCCAATTAAATTCTAATGTGTGCTACTCAAAAATTTTGCTTGCAAATAGACTTGGGTTAATGTTAACTCTACTTGGTATCATGGCTTCAGTGACAAAATTATCCAAGTCTTTCTCCATTTTTTCATTTCAAGTTTTCAAGGCAAAGAATATGAATAGTCTCTGGTCATCCAAAGGACTGACTCTTCCTGAAGTAGTTGTCTGTTGCAATTCCTGTGACTAGGAATGGTAGTGTAACTTATTACAATCATGGATAACTAAGTATTCTCCTGCAAGGCTTATTTTAGTATGTATTTAAAATATTTGGGGCTAGAAATATCCAAAAGTATTTAATGATATAGACTTTATTGAATAGGTTATAAATGTGAAGATTATTATGTCAACCTTACAAGATGTTTGCAATTATTAAGTTACATAATGCAAAATATCTTTTTCGAATGTGATGTAAAATCCTCAGGCATAGATTATTTTGAAACCGACTAGCTAAAGTACTTTCGTTTTTTATTATCTTTTTTTATTGATGTCTTAATAGTTTATAACACTGTGGGGTTTTAGTTGTACATTTTTGTTTGTCCATCACCTTGTGGATGTAGCCCTTCACCCCTTGTGCCCACCACCCACTCCCCTTCCCCTTGGTAACCACCAATCAGTTCTCTCTGTCCGTGTGTTCACTTATATTCCATATATGAGTGAGTTCATGCAGTGTCTGTCCTTCTCTCTCTGGCTTATTTCACTTAACATAATACCCTCTAGGTCCATCCATGTTGTTGCAAATAGGACAATTGTGTCTTTTCTTATGGCTGAGTAGTATTCCATTGTAAGTATCTACCACATCTTCTTTAACCAATCATCAGTCGAGGGACACTTGGGTTGCTTCCACTTCTTGGCTATAGTGAATAATGCTGCAATGAACATAGGGGTGCATACGCCTCTTGTGATGGTTGATTTCATGTCCATTGGGTAGATGCCCAAGAGTGGGATTGCTGGATCATATGGTATTTCTATTTTTAATTTTTTGAGGACTCTCCATACTGTTTTCCATAGAGGCTGCACCAGTTTGCATTCCCACCAGCAGTGAATGAGGGTCCCCGTTTCTCTACAACCTCTCCAGCATTTGTTGCTATTTGTCTTTGTGATTATAGCCATTCTAACGGGTATAAGGTGATATCTTAGTGTAGTTTTGATTTGCATTTCCCTGATGATGAGTGATGTTGAACATCTTTTCATGTGTCTATTGGCCATCTGTATCTCTTCCTTGGAAAAATGTCTGTTCATATCCTCTGCCCATTTTTTGATCGGGTTGTTTGTTTTTTTTGTTGCTCAGTTGTATGAGATCTTTATATATTACTGAGATTAATCCCTTGTCAGACAAACAATTTGCAAATATTTTCTCCCAGCTGGTGGGTTGTCTATTCATTTTGATTCTGGTTTCATTTGCCTTGTAGAAGCTCTTTAGTCTGATGAGGTCCCACTTGTTTATTTTTTCTTTTGTTTCCCTTGTCCGAGTAGACATGGAATCTGAAAGGATCCCTTTATGTCCAATCTCAATTAGTGTACTGCCTATATTTTCTTCCAGAAGTTTTATAGTTTCAGGTCTCACTTTCAGGTCCTTGATCCATTTTGAATTGATTTTTGTATATGGCGATAGGAGATGGTCTACTTTCATTCTTTTGCATGTTGCTGTCCAATTTTCCCAGCACCATTTATTGAAGAGACTTCCCTCTCTCCATTGTATGTTCTTTGCTCCTTTGTCGAAGATTAGCTGTCCATAGGTGTGTGGTTTTATTTCTGGGCTTTCAATTCTGTTCCATTGATCTGTTTGTCTATTCTTGTACCAGTACCATGCTGTTTTGATTACTATAGCTTTATAGTATATTTTGAAATCAGGGATTGTGATGCCTCCAGCTTTGTTCTTTTTTTTCAGAATTGCTTTAGCTATTCAGGGTCTTTTGTTGCCCCATACGAATTTCGGTAGTTTTTGTTCTATTACCGTGAAGAACGACATTGGGATTCTGATTGGGATTGCATTGAATTTGTAGATTGCTTTAGGTAGAATGGACATTTTAACTATATTTATTCTTCCAATCCATGTGCATGGAATATTTTTCCATTTCTTTATGTCTTCCTCGATTTCTTTCAATAGTGTCTTATAGTTTTCATTGTATAGGTCTTTGACCTCCTTGGTTAAATGTATTCCCAGATATTTTATTCTCTTTGTTGCAATTGTAAATGGGATTGTCTTTTTGAGTTCTCTTTCTGTTGGTTCATCGTTAGTGTATAGAAATGCAATTGATTTTTGTAAGTTGATTTTATACCCTGCCACTTTACTGTAGTTGTTGATTGTTTCTAGTAGTTTTCCAATGGATTTTTGGGGGATTTTCTATGTATAAGATCATGTCGTCTGCAAATAGTGAGAGTTTCACTTCTTCATTGCCTATTTGGAGTCCTTTTATTCCTTTTTCTTGCCTAATTGCTCTGGCCAAAACTTCCAGTATTATGTTGAATAAGAGCAGTGAGAGTGGACACCCTTGTCTTGTTCCTGTCCTCAAAGGAATGGCTTTCAGTTTTTCCCCATTGAGTAGGATGTTTGCTGTAGGTTTGTCATATGTGGCCCTTATTATGTTGAGGTACTTTCCTTCTATACCCATTTTGTTGAGAGTTTTTATCATAAATGGATGCTGGATCTTGTCAAATGCCTTCTCTGCATCGATTGAGATGATCATGTGGGTTTTATTCTTCATTTTGTTAATGTGGTGTATTATGTTGATTGATTTGCAAATGTTGAACCATCCCTGTGTCCCTGGTATAAATCCCACTTGATTGTGGTGTATGATCTTTTTGATGTATTGCTGTATTTGGTTTGCCAATATTTTGCGTCTATGTTCATCAGTGATATTGGCCTGTAGTTTTCCTTCTTTGTATTGTCCTTGTCTGGCTTTGGTATCAGGATGATGTTGGCCTCATAGAATGGGTTGGGAAGTATTCCATCTTCCTCTGTTTTTTGGAATAGTTTGAGAAGGATAGGTGCTGAATCTTCTTTGAATGTTGGGTAAAATTCTCCAGGGAAGCCATCTGGTCCTGGGCTTTTATTTTTTGGGAGGTTTTTGATGACTGTTTCAATCTCTTTACTTGTGATTGGTCTGTTCAGATTCTCTATTTCTTCTTGATTCAGTTTTGGGAGGTTGTACACGTCCAAGAATTTGTCCATTTCCTCTAGGTTGTCCAAGTTGTTGGCGTAAAGTTTTTCATAGTATTCCCTAATAATCCCTTGTATTTCTGTGGTATCTGTTGTAATTTCTCCTCTTTCATTTCTAATTTTATTTATTTGAGTCTTCTCCCTTTTTTTCTTAGTGAGTCTGGCTAAGGGTTTGTCAATTTTATTTATCTTCTCAAAGAACCAGCTCTTTGTTTCATTGATCCTTTCTACTGTTTTTGTTTGTTTGTTTGTTTCAATTTCATTTATTTCTGCTCTGATTTTTATTTCCCTCCTTCTGCTGATTTGGGGCTTTGTCTGTTCTGCTTTTTCTAATTCTGTTAGGTGCAATTTAAGGTTATTTATTTGGGATTTTTTCTTGTTTGTTAAGGTGAGCTTGTATTGCTATGAATTTCCCTCTCAGGACCACTTTTGCTGCATCCCATATGAGTTGGTATGGTGTATTTTCCTTTTCATTTGTCTCCAGATAGCTTTTGATTTCTCCTTTAATTTCATCAATGACCCATTGGTTATTCAGTAGCATGTTGTTTAGTCTCCACATCTTTGTCCCTTTCCTAGTTTTTTCCTTGCAGTTGATTTCTAGTTTCACTGCATTATGATCAGAAAAGATGCTTGTAATGATTTTAATCTTCTTAAATTTATAGAGGTTTGCCTTGTTTCCTCATATATGGTCTATCCTTGAGAATGTTCCATGTGCACTTGAGAAGAATGTGTAATCTGCTTTTTTGGGGTGGAGCGCTCTGTATATATCTATTAAGTCCATTGTGTCTAGTTTTTTGTTTATGTCCATTATTTCCTTATTGACTTTTTGTCTGGATGATCTAGCCATTGATGTAATGGGGGGTGTTAAGATCCCCTACTATTATTGTGTTATTGTTAATATCTCCTTTAAGGTTTTTTAGCAGTTGTTTTATGTACTTTGGTGCTCCTGTGTTGGGTGCATAGATATTTATAAGTGTTATGTCTTCTTGGTGAAGTGTCCCTTTTATCATTATATATTGCCCTTCTTTGTCTCTCATTACCTTTTTTATCTTGAAGTCTACTTTGTCTGATATAAGTATGGCTACTCCTGCTTTCTTTTGTTTGCCATTAGTTTGGAGTATTATTTTCCATCCTTTTATTTTGGGTCTGTGTTTGTCTTTAGAGCTGAGATGTGTTTCCTGGAGGCAGCAGATTGTTGAATCTTGGTTTTTAATCCATCCTGCCACTCTGTGTCTTTTGATTGGAGAATTCAATCCATTTACATTTAGAGTGATTATTGATATATGAGGGTTTAATGTTGCTATTTTATTGTTCATTTTCTGGTTCTTTTGTATTTCCTTCGTTTCTTGTCACTTGTGTTTCGGACTGCAAATTCAATTTGGTATTTCTGCATGCTCATTCTCTTGGTTTTTCTCTTTATTTGTCATGTGTGGTTCACTTCTGGGTATTTGTTTAGTGGTTACCGTGAGGTTTATATAAGCGTTCTCCTGGTTAAGATAGTACATTTTCAGATGCCTCCTTTTTCCTGAGGCTGTGTCGATTCAATCCCTTACCTCTTCCCCTCCTTATTTGTTATCTCTTTATTCCATCGTGTGTCATGAGTGTATGTTTACAGTGATGAGCTTGAATTAATTTTTGATGTTATCCAACTGTAGTTTGTTCTGGTTTAGTCTCCTTGCTTTTCTCCTTGCTGAAATCTTTGTATCCCCTTTCTCAATTGTTCTTTTTCAGGCCTAAGGGCCTTCTTGAGCATTTCTTGTAGTGGGGGTCTTGTGGTGAGGAACTCTCAGCTTTTGTTTACCAGGGAAAGTTATTATTTCTCCATCATATTTGAAGGATATTTTTACTGGATAAAGTATTCTTGGGTGAGGGTTTTTGTCTTTCATGATTTTGAATATATCATTCCAGTCTCTCCTAGCCTGTAGAGTTTCTGTCGAGAAATCAGCTGAGAGCCTGATGGGGTTTCCTTTGTATGTTATTTTGTTTTTTTGTTTAGCTGCCCTTAATATTATTTCCTTGTCATGGGTATTTTTCAAGTTTGCTACTATGTGGCAAGATGATTTTTTATTCCTGTTTATATATTCAGGTGATCTATTGATTTCATTCACTGTTATTTCCCTCTCATTCCCTAGGTTGGGGAAGTTCTCAGCTATTATTTCTTTGAACAAATTCTCTGCTCCTTTTTCTCTTTCTCCCCCTTGGAATGCCTATTATCCTTATGTTGCTTTTCCTCATTGAGTCTGATATTTCTCGAAGAATTTCTTCATTTCTTTTTAGTCTTAGCTCTCTCTCCTCCTCTATCTGGAGCGTTTCTGTGTGGCTGTCCTCAATAATGCTAATTTGTTCCTCCATATTGTCAGTTCTGCTCTTTAAAGACTCCATTTTTTCCACTATCTCGTTCACTTTGTTTTTCATCTGCAATAATTCTGATTGGTCTTTCTTTATGGTTTCAATCTCTTTTGTGATGAAATCCCTGAATTTGTTGATTTGTTTCTGTGTGTTCTCTTGTATTTCATTGAATTTGTTTATGATAGCTATTTTGAATTCTCTGTCATTCAGGTTATCAAATTCTGTGCCTTCAGGGTTGGTTTCTGGGTGTTTGTCATTTTCCTTTTGGTCTGTAGCCATAACAAATTGTCGCAAGGATCTGACCACCTTATTTTTTCCCCTCATTTTGAAGTTGGTCCTGCAGTTTTCACCTGCTGCCACTGGATGGAGGTAGCAAGTAGTGTGCTCTGAGCCGGCTGCAGCCCCCAGAGGGATTATGCTGAAACGTGGGGTGTGTGAGGGGAGGGGTTCTCTCCTTCTCCTGCTCGACCCAGGGGTTTCATTTTTGCCTCTCTTAGGGTGTTTGCTACACCCCTTAAACAGTCCATCGTCACATCCTGGTGGGGATCTCTCGACAATCTGTGAGAGCGCCTGGAGGTTGGTAGTTTTCCCCGGCTGTGGGCCGCCCCTCCTCCCTCTGTCTGTGAGCCACGCTGTCTTTGCTGATCGATTGGGGAGGGGGAGTACAACTTCTTACCTCTCCTCACGTCCTTTTGTGCTTCCCACATCTCCACCATCCTATGTATGGCAGCAGGTGTTTCTTAGAAGTACTTTGTAGTGTTTGATTGAGCTCTGTTGGAATGCGAATGATGTTTTCATTGTGTCTTAGGGGGCAGAGATTCAAAGAGGGAATCTCACTCCGCCATGATGCTGACGTCACTGCTAAAGTGCTTTCTTGTCATCTTGCCTGTGCAAAATGCAAACATTTCATTTACTAAGGTTTATATTGATGGAAAGAGCATCAAAAGGAAAATTTCCTTCCTACTCTTGTCACTTTCACTTTAGAGTGCAAAATGATACCATTTGTAAAGTGATCTTTAGTTTTCTAAGGAAAAAAATCCAAGATTGTTATATTTTCATCAAAGCTTTTCACCTCAAATTCCCTCATTTTTCCTAACAACAACATTCAGACTAAATTATCATTATTGGTCTCATCTACTTATATTATTTCTGCCTTTTAACCTTTGCCACCTTTAATTTGTGTCTCTGTCTTTCTTGCAGATGGAACAGATCTGGAATTGAGATTGACTGGTGGAGACAGCCACTGCTCTGGGAGAGTAGAGGTGAAATTTCAGGGAGAGTGGGGCACTGTGTGTGACGATGGTTGGACTACTGCTGAAATAATTGTTGTGTGCAAACAGCTAGGATGTCCATTTTTTATCACCAAATTTGGTCTTGGAAATGCTATGACAGGACGTGGAAAAATTTGGCTTGATGATATTTCCTGTTATGGGAATGAATCAGCTCTCTGGGAGTGCCAACACAAGGAATGGGGAAGCCATGACTGTAGTCATAGAGAGGATGCTGGCATAAGCTGTTATGGTAAGAGTCTAAGTAGAGTAAGAAGGTAAGCTAAAGTAAGACCTAAACTCAGGCAGCATCTTCTGGAAGCTGGAGATTTCTATTCAGACTTTAATAATGTCTCTCTGGGAGATGTAGAGATGTAGATGTATATTCTACCCTTTTTCTTCCTTCCAAAGTAATGTTTAATTATTGTTTTTTTTTAACTATAACTGAGTTTAGACAGAAATGAAAAAGGAGAGAGAGAGAGAAAGAGCATGCACACTGCAGTTACCACGGTAATATCCACCTTATAAAATCTTATTCCCTTTTAATTGAATAAATTTCAACCTGGCATTTTCACTTTGTCTATACTCTTTATCTTGCTGCTGTTCATAATTTCAGTTTTATATTTTCATATATTCATTTCTTTGTTTGAAATAATATTTGTAAAGATTTTAGTACATCTCCAGAATTGAAAATATGAGCTCTTGTATTCCTTCCTTCTTTTCTGCTCCACTCCCACTTAACTGCTCCCATTAACTTATAGGTGCTATTAGGACAGAAAAAGCAGGACTTGTTTATTTTTATTTGTATTATTCTTTAGCTTTATGCATAAACCATAATTCTAGGAAATAGTATACTGCTGACTTTAGCTGAATTTAATTGTTACAGCCTTGAAATTCCACTTTTGGGTCAAATCCAGAAGAAAAATACAATTACTTGAAAATCTTGGATAGTGGCACTTTCAAACTCAGTGTATGTCTTTTTGTTTTATACACTCTTGTGTTCTCTGATAAGTTGTATCTAAAGAGCTAGATCCAATGAGTCATTCTTTTATTTACCATGTACTGACTGCCTATTTTATAAAATATTAAATATAATTGTTTGATATCAAATAGCAACTGTCAGTGTTTGATGAGGTGTGGGCACAGAGTTCTTTTCATTTTTAATTTAATTTCATTCAACACTAATTTAATGCTTAAAGTATATTTAACACTATGCATGTGTGCTAGAAATAAAGAAAAATCAATCACATTCATTCATTAAGGAAATAAAGAGATAGTTGAAGAAAGATAAGCCACAAGTAACTTAATTTTCAAATTTAAATTAAAGATCATTTCAAGTAATCTAGGCTAAATTAGAGTAATCTTTTGGTTAGTAATTTTATAAATTACATGCTTAATCTTAGGAAGAGATTTGATTTATATGTCTTTTCTCATGTGCTGGATACACTGAAAGAAGAAATATTTTGTGAAGAACAAGATATAGAATAAAATCATGGTAAAGAATATCATGCTAAATATTGGGTTTTCATCCTAGGATGTTTCTTTGCCTGTATATTTGTGTCTAGGAAAACTTCTCATATAGTGCCTCCTTTAAATATTTTTGATAGATTTCTTTTTATTCTTGGTAACTTCATTGACAACAGGGCTATCTTCTAAGTGTCCTTTTGATTTCATTTCAGACTCAAACTGGGCCCATTTCTGACATGTCTGTTTGTCTTTCTTATAGGTAAAGACAACCTGGTTTGAGGTTGGTGGATGGAAGCAGCCCCTGTTCAGGGAGAGTGGAGGTGAAATTCCAAGAACAGTGGGGGACTGTATGTGATGATGGTTGGGACTTGAATGTTGCTGCTGTGGTGTGCAGGCAACTGGGATGTCCATCTGCTTTCTTTTTTTCTGGAATTGTTAATAGCCCTGCTATATATAGCCCCATTTGGCTGGATAATATTTCCTGTACTGGGAATGAGTCGGCACTCTGGGATTGCGGTCACCGTGAATGGGGGATCCATGACTGCAGTCATAACGAAGATGCCACATTGACTTGTTCTGGTAAGAGCCCAAGACATCATGTGGAAGAAAGCAACAATTTGTTTAGGAAGAATATGTATGGAAGGAGAAAGGCCAATTATTTCCTGGAGAAGAATTTTCTCTGGTTGTAAGAAACTTCTGTTACTTCTGATTTATCCTAAACACTTTTTTGAAACTGCTCTTCCTAACAAATCCAAAGTACATTTTTAGTTTTAATATTTCTTCATCACTTTGCAGCATTCCACACGCTGAACAGTCCCTTCTCCTTAAAATCTTTTTCAAGGTACTTCTTGACACAATATTGTAGCTTTCCCTTCTTTCTCTATGGTCACTCATTCTTAGTCTTGTTTTGCCACTTCTCTATTCTACCCAGCTACCAAAATTTGGATTTCATCAGGACTAGGCCCCTGATCTTCCCACTTTAAACTCTCTCCCTCAGCTATCACATCTACTTTCACAGCTTCAGCTTAACCCATCTCAATTAAAATTCCGGGTCAGATGCCTCTTTAAGAACTCTAGATATGTATATCCATCTGCCTATGAAATGTCCAAAATGTACCTGAACTTTAACATTTCCAAAAGTAAACATTATTCTCTAATCTTCCTAAGCTCAGTAAATGACACTATTTGCCACTCAATTGCTCAAGTCAGAAATCTAGGGGATCATCTTTAAATCCTTTTTTCCCTATTAGCACCCTACATTAATTATATCACCAGACTGAAAAGATATATTTAGAATTGCAGGGCAGGAAGCTACAAGGTTCTTTAATTTCTAAACTTTCTGTCCTTCATATGTTGGTGGAGTTCTTCTTACACGAAGTGGATAATAATCTGAAAGAACCAAAAGTCTTGAAGTAGTTCAAAGTCAGGGAGAATACTTAGAACCTACTATGAGGTCTTTAGAATTCCCCATTCTCTCCTCTGCAAACATCTATAGACGTAAACTCTGATGAGTGCTTTGAAAGAAAGGTGCAGAGTATTATAAGATTACTTAATAACCTGACTGACTTAGTGTGGGCATTCAGAATTAGCTTCACTGAGTCCTGAAGTGTGAGAAGCAGTGTTTCAGGGAAGAGAAGTTTGGACAAAGGGAAGAACACAAGGCTCCTGAAGTAGAAAAGAACTTTGTGACTTCCAAGAACAGAAAGAACACTGGTGTGGCTAGAGCTTAACGAATGAGCAAAGTGAGTGATAGTTGATGAGGCTGAGGGCTGGAGCAAGAGACAGGGGAGCTTTGTTAAGAGTTTTAGACATTATCCTAAATGCCAAGGATATTCTTGGAAGAGTTTTATACAGATAATTATTTCTGATAAGATTTGATTATTAAAATATGTGGACTGACTGAAGGAGAGTAGCTTGATGGGAGCCAAGCTTGGATGCAAAGAAACAAGTTAAGAAGCTCCTGCAGGAGTCCAGATAAAAGATCATGGTGGTTTGGACTAGAGCTATAATAGTAAAATAAAGATAAATGGATGGGCTTGAGTTATATTTACAAAGTAGAATTGACAGCACCAGGAAACATGGATATGAAGATGAAGGAGAAAGAGTAAGAATTCTTCCCAAATTTCTTATGTATGCAATCAGGCGGCCAGTGGTACCATTTACAAGAAAGATGATGATTTCTCTGTTAGAACATTTCTTTGGTACTTGGGAAACATATAGGTAGATACTCCCACTGGGAATTCTCAGAAGAAAGGTCTGAACTAGAGATATAAATTTGGTAGTTGTCAGCATATTGATAGTGCTCGAGGCCTTTATAACTGATAAATTGTTGGGAGGTTTTAAAGGAATTGAGATAGATTTTTTTTTGTGGTTTATAAATTTACTATGAAGGCAAATCACAAGGAAATTCATAAAATGTTTTCAATGATTGCAATATTGTCTACCCAGGTGAATATTTTGTTTTGATTTTTAAATGCCATAATGTTTCCTAAAAATTCTATCATTTAACCCAGAATGTCTTTTAATCGTTAAATAATTTAAAAATATATTTCTCCTCAGGACAAAATGAGGAAGTTTTAAGTGCCAGATTACAATTTCAAATATAAGACAATAATATCCTTATTTTACATAGATTTTTCCTGTTTATTAAACATTGCTAAACATATATATTCTAATTGTGTTTAATAATTTTGGCATAAAACACAATATTTTATATACAATCAAATTTTTAAAATTCTGCTTTTGTAGAAGAAATGCAGAATATAATTTATTATTCATATTTTCCTTTGAGTCCATATGCCTATGAACTCAATGATTTGACTGGATTGCTTAAATTTTAAAACATCATTCATTCACTTCTTCCAGCTACTTATGCTCTATGAAAGCAATATCAGCAGCAGAATTAGCAATTGTTGATTTTATATTTTTACTACATTTAAGTGACCTCAAATGCCAAAAAAAATGTGAAACTATATCAAAATCTTGCCAGAATTTTGAGATCTGAGCTATTCCACTCAGGCAGGTGTATTATTCAGGCCTTATTCATTACTAAATTTATAATAGAATGACATATAAATGAAGTTCCAAATTATTATTTTGCCATTAGAAATATAACTACCAAGTAGAACAGAATATTTTTATGGCAGATCACAATATACACTATAGGAAAATTGATACACAAATTTATTACATAATTGTATATAACACGTTGAGTGAGAATTAACTAAAAGAAGCAAGGAAAGTAAGTTATAATTAATGATTGGCCATTATCATTAAATGTAGACAATCTGAAACATCTACAACTTGGAAATATACCTGCCTGGGTGAATGGAGTGTCATGTTTGCTGAACTCACACTTGCCAAGTCTGACATTATCAAATTCTTGTTACCTGGCTTGCCTTTATCTTGACACCAGACTGATAATACACTTTTTTTCTGTGATCTCCATCTTTTTAGCAAAAAACAAGCATACTCTAAATTCTCCATATCATGTGCAATATTATTTTTGTCTTATACCATAATTTAACCTTTCCTTTTTGAGACTACAACCATATCATTGTGATTAGGGTTTGCATGTTTCTAGAATATTTTAATTATGCATATACAAATTATCAATTTTCATTCCATGGAAATTTTATTATTTCCATTTCAAATGAGTCTTTATGGAAAGCTTACTTCAACCCTATTTTTCTCCATTGACTGATGATCATATCATGGAAAGTTTTTAAATTATTTATGTAATTTTGGTACCCTGTAAAATGCAGCATATGAGGGCGTCCCACAGATATCCCCTCAAATCCATTTCCCGGGGGGTCTATTTTCCTTCCATGTACAATAAATCTTTAAAGTTTCTGTCAAAAGATTTATGCGACCCTAAGTGAATGAGTACATCATTTGTGTGAACTCTCTTTGTTCTAGAGCTGAAAGAACAGCCATTTCTAGTAAAATGAATTGAGAGGACAATATTTTAACATTAGAGCCATGAGTCCTTTGAGTCAGGAAGAGATATCCTATGGAAATAAGTAAATGAAACATGTTTTTAGATCCAGGAAGCCTGATTCTCCTCAATCTCATTTGTGACCTAGACCTACAACTCTTTTGCAGATAGAAAGGATCTATAGTTAAAGATGGTGAGTGGAAGTAAAAAATCTAAAGGATTGGTAAATGTCAAAGTCCAGGATCAGTGAGAAACGATGTGTCATCAGAACTGGGAGTTAATAATGTTACTATTGTATGTAATGGCTGGATTGCCCCTATGTCATCAAGAAGTATTTTCATCCTAATGGTGTTTCATCCAAGAAAATCTGATTTTATCATATACCCTGCTTTTGAAATGAGTCAGCTCTCTGGGAACACAAACACCATGGATGGGGAATAATAATCATAATCATAATTTGGCTATTAGGGTGATCTGTTCTGGTAATACGTTCAACGCATGGAAACCAAAAAAATGGAAATATGTGTTCAAATTTATCATAATTATCTATTCTTTAAAAAAGAAAACTAGCAGTATCACCTTTAAGAATTACCTCAGAATTTTAGGCTGGTCAGATTTCTTTTTAACGTCTTGAAAATATTGTTCCATACTATATGGATTTCATTTTTTCTGTTGACAAGTGATCTGTCCTTATTGAATTTTCATTGAAGGTAATCTGTCTTTTTAAGTCTCTGGGTGCTTTCAAAGCTTTTTTTCTATGTCTTTAGTTTCCAGTAATTGTACCATTATGCGTCTAGACATGGTTTTGTTCTTGTTGTTGCTGTTGTTCTGCTTGGAGTTCAGTGGTGCCTGTTAAATTTTGGGCTGTATTTGGAAAGTCTTTTTCATTTTTGGAAAATTATTAACCACTGTATTTTCAAACATTTCTTCTGCTGAATTCTCTATCATCTCACTTTCTGGGACTCCAATTACACATATATTCAGTCTTCTTACTCCATCCCCTATGCCTCTTGAAGTATTTTTTCTGTATTTTTACTTTTGACTCTTTGTCTTTGATTCTGTATGTATCCTACAGTACACTAATGCTTTCTTTTTCTGTGATAAATTTGCTGTTAAACTCATCTATTGTGTTCTTAATTTAGTGATTGTATTTTTCAATTCCAGAATCTCCACTAGGTTCCTTTCATAGTTTTTATTTCTCTGCTAAAATTTCCAGTCATGCCTTTTATTTTGTTGGACATATTAAGGATGGTCAAATAAAGTCTGTTTCTGGTAATTCAGTTACACATATCTCCTGTTGATCTGTGTCTTTTGCTTTTCTTGGTTTACAATCATGTTATCTTCTCATGTTTTTATTATTTCTGAGACAGTGATATACATGGTTTATGAAAAATTAGAAAGACAATCAGAGGTCTAGGATAATCTTAAGTTTTGGGCAGAAGTCAATCTCAGAAAACCTTAATCCAATCACAGTTAAAGAACATTTGAATCTAGGTTTAAGTTCCCACAAAGGCTGGTCTGTTCCTACCCCTTACTACTAGGAAAGTTCCCTTTGGGATACCTTCCCAAAGTCTGTGGGTTTACTGAGGTTTCCCCTTTTTGGTGGGTTCTGAACTCTGCATACTGGATTTAGGCAGATTTTACATAAATGGGTATATAAGGATAAAATTTGCCTTATGAGGGGATTTAGTATATACTTAAAAGTATTTACAAATGATAGATACTTGAAAGAAAAACAAAGATTCCTTTCTTATATCTACTGAAGAACCACATTTTGAGTTAATATTCCTTATCTAACTCTATAACTAGAGAGTCATAGACTATCTCTTCTAAAATATATGATGCTAGGATAATTCTTTCTTGGGAAAATGTGAATTCCAACTTTAGGTTTATAAATCTACTCTCTGGCTTCAATAGAATATCTGTTTTTGAATATGCTATGATAATCCCATCATCCACAGAAGTCGTATACACATGCAGTAGCAGTGAGAAGTATGGTCCTTCTTTGTTTTTTTCTTACCTTTGGTTGACTGATAGGATGCTGTTTCCTTAACCAATTCTTGGATTAACAAAACATAATCTAATTTATCCCCAACGATAAATGGGAACAAAAAGCAATTGGAGAAAGAGGATTTTTTCTCGGAAGATGTAGGCAAAGACTGGGAGAAGACCAGGAGATGAAATTCTTCTTCTGAATAATTAGAAATCCTAATAGCTAACATCAGATCTCTTCATAAGTATTAATAGAAAACTCCATAGGGGCCTGCCTGGTGGCATAGTGATTGAGTTCACGTGTTCCGCTTTGGAGGCCCAGGGTTCACCAGTTCGGATGCTGGGTGCGGACCAAAACACCTCTCATCAAGCCGTGCTGAGGTGGCATCCCACATAGAGCAACTAGAAGGATGCACAGCTACGACATATGACTATCTACTGGGGCTTTGGGGACAAAAAAAGCAAAAAAAAGGAGGAAGATTGGCAACAGATGTTAGCTCATGGCCAATCTTCCTCAAAAAAAAAAAAAAACAAGCCCTCCAATAGTTTAGACTAGAGATTGAAATTAGTTCCATGTAAGAAGGCATTTTAATATCCAAATAAATGCTATGGTCAGAAAGGGCTGAGATCTTTAATTATCAGTTAATTAAAGATCAGATGTAGACCAGTTAATCTACATCTATGTTTACCACCAAATATATTTCTATCACAGTGGGTGAAGATGGACTCTGAATATGGGATATCTTTGCAATTTTTCTGTCATTACATCTATTTATTTCAAGGCTCTTCACTAAGGTAGCATTGTAGTTGTGTTGATTCTAAGGAATGTGGTGATGTTATTTCAGATGATGCATTAGGGAGAATGTATGCAGAATAGAACCAAGAGAAAAAGATGTGATATTTAAATTAGTGTCTAAAGATAACTTTCTACCTCTTCATTTCATAAATAGAAGTGACCAGTGTAGATTTATTTAACATTAGGACTTCCTTTGCATATAAGTAACAAGGAGACAGAGAAGGAGCATTCTGAATAGAGAATTTGGATTAAATCAACCAAGTACTGTAATAAAATGACAAGCTCATGATTTACTGCTGGTCACACTTGCTTTCACCTTTGGAAGCTTTATTAGTCATTGGTATCCTTCAAGAGAGAAAATCCAAATAAGACTAATTGCTAGAAGCTGTGCTACAAGAAATTGGAGTTAAATGCTTGTTTAAAGAAAGAACAATGACAATGTTGAAATGAGAGTGAGATGATGATGATGGTATCTCATCCCATTGTCATTACTTAACACATTTGTAAATTCTAATATACATTCTGGCTAGACAGAGAAGGCAGAGTCAGAGAAGGTCTGTGTTTCAACAATAAATTGGCATGCATTCCTGGCCCATGATTGATTGACTCTTACCTCACAATCAGAAAGGATATTTCTACTCTCTATTGTGCTCAATTCCCCAAACAACAGAGGTTCTGGTAGATTGTCGATATCATACTGTGAATCCTTTCCTGGGAAAAAAAATTCTACCACATTAAACTTGTACAAGAATTTGAAAAAGCAGA
The DNA here is from genome assembly GCA_031878705.1 of Tapirus indicus. Lineage (NCBI taxonomy): Eukaryota > Metazoa > Chordata > Mammalia > Perissodactyla > Tapiridae > Tapirus > Tapirus indicus. The sequence continues at coordinate 104,052,643 of CM062918.1, read as the reverse complement.
AACTAAATGTCCATTGAATCTCAAATCAAATTATTATATATTTGTGTTTATTTGGGGGGACAAGATTTGGAGTCTGAAGTGTCGAATCAAAACTTCACCCGGAAATTTTGTTTGTGTCTCTATTTCAGATGGTACTGATCTAGAACTGAGGCTTGTGGGTGGAAGTAATTGCTGTGTTGGGAGAGTAGAGTTGAAAGTCCAAGGAATGTGGGGGTCTATATGCCACCGTAACTGGAACAATGCTGCTGCTAATGTAGTATGCAAGCAGTTGGGATGTGGAACAGCACTTCATTTCCCTGGCTTGCCTCATTTGGAATCAGGATCTGGTACTATATGGCTTGATGATGTCTCCTGCTCTGGTAATGAATCTTTTCTTTGGGACTGCAGACATTCTGGAAGGGTAAATTATAATTGTATTCATCAGAAAGATGTGGCTGTGATCTGCTCAGGTAAGACCTACATACATATGATTACATCAGATAAAATACCTCTTTCGGAGAAACAGGAACAAGCTCCGAAAAAGTTACAACCAATTGTGTATGTAGGAATTGATGCTTTTAATTTTTCCTCAGGGAATATGTTTCCATATCTTACAACATTGTAAATCTCCCTTCTTGGGAATGAGTTCTATAACCTCTGATGCCATTTTACTTAATTCTGATTGATGCAACAGAATATCCAATCTAGTCAAAATTACTATTAATCTGCACAAATGCATGATTTATATTAATATTCAGTGTAATTTTTTAAATGTGTACTCTAATTCCTTGATATATTCAGAGGCACACAATATTTCTTTATAATGTCAAAATTAGGCTCATTTTCACACTTCCTTTCACTAAAATAAACTATTTTCAAAAAATTTATGACTTTGTATCTAAAAATTTATGACTTTGTGAATTACTGTATACCTTAACACTAGTAAAAGTTTTTGGCTGCAGCCATTTGTTTTCTAGCTTTGAATTCTCAGCTACAAGCACTTTTCCCCCTGCTGTTTATTTATAGTTTTGTATGGTCAGGGCTTAAAATATTTCCTAATATTTATCTCACATCCCTGTTCTATGTTCAAAGATGTAAGAAAAGCTGTCCACTCGCTTAATAAAATTAAACCCACACCATCTAATATCCTTATGAAAGAAGAATCTCTAGATGTAGACCTAACTATTTTCCTCTGAGAGTTCCCTTTGTCATAATGGAAAGGGCTTCTTTAGTAAATTATTTTCTTTAGTAGTTGATGCTACTCCAGTGGCCTGACACACACGATACCTTCATCTAAGTTCCTGTAGAGTTTGAGATCAGGATATAGATTTTAAACAGAGTTTTACTTAAGTCTAGAGCATACGGCAGGGAAATGTGTACATAGAAAAACACATATAGACAGTGAGGTTTATTGATTACATACTTCTCCATTCCATCCCCATAGGATATTTGGGAAAGAGACTATATTTAGGAAATCTTTTCAATTTTTTTCTTTTTACACCAGTTTGCTTGCAAGTTTTGTCTGGGGATCAGCCACTTCCACCCTGCAAAAGAAGAGTTTCCCAAAGTATATTTAACCAATCCATCATTTATTACCTAAATAGACAGACAAGAAAGGGAAAGAAAAACTTGGGGAAGAGAAGAGGGAGACGTGAGAAGATGAGATGAAAGGAGAGGGGAAAGGAGAAGGAAAGAGAGAGAACTTCAATCATTTTGATTGAACATAAACTTTCTTACAATATTCAAAATTGAATTCACAGTAGTGTATTTCTGACATAATATCCCTAACTGTAAGAACATTTGCAAGTCAAATTCTGGAATCTCTAGAACTGTGTGCTTCTGAAAGTGTCAGCAATGGCCATGAAGGAAGTTACATGAAAATAAGGTTGGAAAAGAATCCCAATAATGAAGATAGATGCATATGGCCAACCATGGGAAGATGGATAGCTAGGTACATTGGTCTTCTTCTCAGCCCTATGGTCACAGGGATTTTTTTTTTAACCAAACAGATTTAGTTTACAGTTTAGAATCTGTCATTTGATAATTATGTGACCTTGTATAAATCAGTCTCTAAGCTGCAGGTTTCTCATATTGTAGACAGGACAACAGCATTAAGTAAAATAGTGCAAGGAAAGTACCTAAAATGTGTCTGAAAATCAGGAAGTTCTGGTAGCTACAACAAATATATTTTATAAATGAAGTTTTGTTTATTCATGGAAAACATAGTATGAGAAAGAATATATTTCCATCCAAGTAAAAATTTTTCCTAATGCTGCATTCTTTTTGTATCTTTTCCTCCTGAAGTTACTGAAATGTGATATTTCCCAACACTCTCTCTATTTTATTTTGCTGAGTTAAAATGATTAATCTAGTATTTTGAAAATTAATATAATTTATAAGGAAATAGGATTCTAAAGCTTTCCATTGTGATGTGTAGTTTCTTAAATTTTAGCCAAGGTTCTTAAGTTTATGATTTCAATTTTCATATTGAAGAGAGGATTGTTTCCAAAAAGACAGACATACATTTCCATATTGAAGTCTTCTTGTTAAAATTCTAAAACAAATGCATTCTCATTTTTCACTTTCCTCAGCACATTAAAGATAAGTCTTATCTTCACATAGTGGGGTTAGAAGGTGAAGCAAGCTGACGATCCTGTCCCAAACCCAACCTAGATGTTTCTCTGTGATTTTGTTCCAGATGGAGCAGACCTGGACCTGCGATTGGTAGATGGAAGCGGCAATTGTTCAGGGAGAGTAGAGGTGAGAATCCATGGACAGTGGTGGACAATATGTGACTATGACTGGAATAACAAACAAGCCACTGTGGTTTGTAAACAGCTAGGATGTCCAAATGGTATCGTTGGCAGTCACTATTCTAAATCCAGTAGTGAATCTAAGGAAATTTGGATAAACAGTATATCTTACATTGGAAATGAATCAGCTCTCTGGGACTGCGTGTATGACGGAAAAGCAAAGCGAGCATGTGTCCAAAGATCAGATGCTGGAGTCATCTGTTCTGGTAAGGTTCAAAGATCACAAGAGTGTACAAATTTGAATTCTCAGGTATAATTTGTTGGGAAATACTTGATAGCTTGGAGGGAAGCTTTTTTGGACCTTAAAAAGTACCCTAACATACCCTTAAGCTGCAGAAAGATCATCTTATAGCTTTCTTCAGTGCTGCATTACTTACTTTTTATTGATGACAAATTAATCTCCATAACTCAGGCCTAGAAGAGATGAAACCTAGAAATATAATTTGACTCTATGAGTGAATCCTCCCTATATCCCACTCCAATATACCAAGAAAAGATAGTATCACTTCATCCTGCCTTTAATATACCTTGACTGGCTGCGTTTTTAAATGCACATTGTAAAAAGAGAGGTTTCTTTGCCTCACCAATCAATCTCCCCTGAAAACAAATGCAGCTGGTTTCCAAATGCAACACTATACTTAATCTGTATCTCTAAAACAATTAGAAAGTTCCTCTTCATATAAAACTAATGGGTTTTATTAATTCATAGTTTTCTTGACTGTTTTTCTGTGTTGAATACACTACTGCTTTTTAATTTTTTATTTAATAATATTTATTGTTTATTTCTCATTATAAATTAAGGTTGACTATAGAGAATAGAAATATACACAAATCCAAATAGCTAGAGATAGATATATTCATTATATACATTGACATGTTACATAATTCTGTAGGAATCTAGAAAGTCATTAGTAGAATTGAGAGCAGAGATAGAATCTATGTGTATAATTCTTGTGACATATGTTTTTTCCTGAGGAAGATTCACCCTGAGCTAACATCTGTGCCAATCTGCCTCTATTTTTTATGTGGGTCACCACCACAATGTGGCCACCAACAAGTGGTGTAGGTCCATGCCCAGGAACTGAACCCGAGCCACTGAAGTGGAGTGCACCAAACTTAACCACTAGGTTATGGGGCTGGCCCCTCTCATGACATATTTTAATTTTAAGTGTAAAAAGTTTCCATGGCCATTTAAACAGAAAAAAATAGGTTGCATAAAAGGAAAAAATAGAGAAATAAATAAAATCAAGTCACCCTTCTCTACAGCAATTTATGAAAAAAAAAAAAGGCAATATCTAGAGTCCTGGGTGGACTGGAGTGAGGTAGCAGGGGATTATTGTGGCCTTAGATGACAATTTCCAACCATGCTACTTACATGAGGGTATATATGGATAGTTTTGTTACTTACTGATCTCCCAGCACCTGCTATAGAAGCCTGATAGATGACAAATAACAGAAAAAATAAAGAACTGCATTCTTGTAAATGAAATACACACACACATATGCATACACATATTCGTATTTTCCCATGTCCTTAAACTAATTTCTTAAAAATGATAATAAAAAACTTCATATTATTCTATCATATGAGTACACAGTAAATTATTTAACTCAAGGTCTATTCTTGGTATATAGGCTACTGATAATTTTTTGCTATTATAAATTATATTTCCCTGAATTCTTTGAATATAAAGTATATACAAATTCCAAAAACTGAGCAGTGGAGCTGATTTAATCAATCTCTCTCTCTCTCTCTCTCTCTCTCTCTCTATTTATTCTCTTCACATTTAATATTATCAATTTGGTAGACAAAGTTAATTATCACTCTTTTTATACACATTAATTTTATTTGACTTTTATAGATTGATATAAAATTATAAAAATTCCTTTTTCTTTTTTAAATTGAGATATAATTGACAGATAACATTGTATTAGTTTCAGGTGTGCAACATAGTGATTCAATATTTGTATATATTGTGAAATGATCACCACAAGTCTAGTTAACATCCATCACCACACAAAGTTACAATTTTTTTTCTTGTGACAAGAAATTTAAGATCTACTCTTTTAGCATCTTTCCTTTATGTTTTTTGAAAACTATTTTTATCAAATTATATACCCAGTAAAGGAGTCAAAATGCATAAAATTAAAAAGAATTTTTAAAATTTACTTGCAGTGCCACCATTTATTTAAAATTTTTTTACAATTTTATTTGTGTTACAAGATCATGGATACATACGTGTGTGTGTGTGTGTGTGTGTGTGTGTGTGTGTGCGTGCGCCCCTTTGTGCTGGATAATATATCATAAACATATTCCACAGGGCCATTATTAATCTAGCATCATGTTAAAGGCTACTTAGTATTTTGCATAAATACTACAATTTATTAATTATTCCTATACTGTTAAGTTTTCTAAAGTTTTCAAGTTTGTACTATTCAAAGTATTATTTTACTGAATATACTGAAAAATACTTATTTCACACTTTATCTACTTTGCTAAACACTTAAAAATGGAATTGTTATGTAAAAGAGTATGCATCTATATAAAGTTTGTGATATATATTGCCCAATCATCTTCCAGGAATTTTTTTTTCTCTTCTACTAAATCTCATTTTTCTACTATCCCACTAACACTGAATATTTTCATATTTTAAAATTACTGTCAGTATGATAAAAAAATTATAACAATAATATCAACTAACATTTATCGAACATCTATTGTGTGCCGGGTTTTTTTCTATTTACTTTACATATGGATTCATGTAATCTTCATGTAATCCCAGAAAGTAGCTACTATTCCAGCCTCTGTTTTACAGTGAGGAAATGCAGGTACTGAAAGTAACTCAAGAAAGGTTACTCAGCTATAAGGGCAGTGGTGACACTAGGATTCAAATATAGGCTGTTTGGCTCCAGAGTCAATGCTCAAAACTGTTTTAACAACAAAGAATTTTTCCCCCAATACTTCAATTAGCAATTTATTTGTGTTTGTTTGTGGATTGTCTTTTCTTGTTCTTTGGCTAGTTTTCTATTGTGTGATATGTCTTTGTCTTCATAATATGTAAGAACTCTGTATTTTACAGAGTCCCTTTGAAATACACATAACCCTCCCTTCTATTTCCAGAACCATGGTGTTCTAATTATTGTAGCTTTCTATTACTTAATGTATACTGAGGCATATATCCCCTAATTGTTCAATTTTTTATAAAATTCCCTTGCTACTCTTTCATATTTATTCTTCTAAATATGGTTTAAAATTGGAATTGTTTTTAGGTAACATTAAACATATGAATAGGTTTGATTTGGGGAGAAATGATATTATTACAATATCTAGTTCTGCTATACTAGAAGAGAATATACTACTTCATTCATGTGTTTCTTTTATTTGCCTCAGGAAATCAAAATTTTTTCTGTGTTTCTATGAATTTTTGTTTGGTATATATGGAGATTATATATATACATACATATATTCATATATATATACACATACATATATTCGTATATATATATATATATATATTTAACCTACATTGAGTACATTGATTTCCATTATATTTCTCTTGGAAATAATTGATGACATACTCAAACTTTATGGGCAAGTATGTCCATGGCAGCACAATTTATGAAAATGAAAAATTATCAATAACTTAAATAACCAGGAATTGTGTATTAATTAAATAACTTAGAGAATCCCTATGTGATGAGGTACTATGAAACCATTAAATATTATATTTTAAAACTATATACACACCATAGTGAATAAAGTGGAAGACTATTGTGTATACATGAAACACTCATCTTAACTGAATATCCAGTAAAGGCATTGGAAAGCTTTTAGAATTTTTAAAGTGGTCTGTTATAAAATGTTATACCTTTCCTACATAATAGTAATAGCTGGCTAGAAAATATTTCTCAAGTGCTTTGAACATTGGAAAAATCAAGATAAAAAGAGAAATTTATTTCATGAAACAGCATTTTCATGTACTCCCACCTCCTTTTACCTTATAATACATGGATAGACAAACTAAAATGAAGAATATGAGAGGATGAGCCAACACTGGACTCCACTAAAGAAACATGCCAGAGTTTTAATCTCCTGAATGCACTCATACCTCAAAGAACCTCTACCCATCCTTCCATGTTGCCTGCATTGTCCAAATTGGTCATTCCGGGAGGCTTTATAATGATTCCCAGATTTTACTTCAGTAAATTTGCTTCTTTTATTTCATCCTGTGGGGACACCCTCCCTCCAAAATTTGAATAAGAAATTATTACAAGAAAGAAAAACAAACTTTTCATCAATAAATATGCCTAATATATCATCTCTTAGCCTAAAGTCTCAGAGTGTTGAATATACTAAGTGAGGAAAATATCACCTTTAGTCTTCTGAAAGAGTCCTATCAATTTTATCTCAAACATGTGGTTTTGTCTTGCCTGCAGATGAGACAGATCTGGACCTGAGGCTTGTGGGTACAGATAGTCGCTGTTATGGGAGATTAGAGGTGAAATACCAAGGAGAGTGGGGGACTGTGTGCCATGACAAATGGAGCACAAAGAATGCAGCTGTTGTGTGTAAACAATTGGGATGTGGAAATCCTATCCATATATATGGTATGACCCATATTAATGAAGCATCAGGACCAATTTGGTTGGATGATGTTTCTTGCATTGGAAACGAGGCAACTATCTGGGACTGTGAACACCCTGGATGGGGAAACCATAACTGTGTACACAGAGAGGATGTGACTGTGACCTGCTCAGGTAAGACTTGTTTGTTCTATCCTGACAAAAGAAATAGTATTCATAACAAGAATGGCACTTCCTATGGTTGAGGTAGAATAGAAGGGTAAAAAAATCCACAGACTTTATAACATGCGTTATATAGTTAGGAAACTCTGACTGTTAAATCAGAAAGTATTAGCAAAAGTCATTGTCTGAAGAGAGAAAATGCTATCTTCTACTCCCCTGCCCATTTATTGCTTATACTCTCCTTTATAGTCTCAGTACTGATTTTAAAACATCTGATATTTGCAGACTTCTAGTTTTTGAAGATTGTCTAACCAGGAATTTCCCAGTAGCACTAAAAGAAGGAAAGAGGAATTTGAAGTACATTTGAATCAAAAAGTGAAAATATATCATAGTGATAATACAGGGCTAAGAGCTATTACAGATGGTTCCCACCTTACAGTGGTTCAACTTAACGATTTTTCAACTTTACAATGGTGCAAAAGCAATGCATTCAGTAGAAACCGTACTTCAAATTTTGAATTTTTATCTTTTCCCTGGCTAGAACTACGTGGCACAATACTCTCTTGTGATGCTGGGCAGTAGCAGTGAGCTCAGCTCCCAGTCAGCCACGTGATCACAAGGGTAAACAACCGATATACTTACAACCATTCTGTACCCAGGCAACCATTCTGTTTTTCATTTCAGTACAGTAGTCAATAAATTACATGAGATATTCAACACTTTATTATAAAATAGGGTTTGTGTTAGATGATTTTGCCCAACTATAGGCTAATGTAAGTGTTTTGAGTACACTAAAAGTAGGCTAGGCTAAGCTATGATGTTAGGTAGGTTAGATGTATTAAATGCATTTTCAATTTACGATATTTTCAACTTACAATGGGTTTTTCTGAATGTAATCCCGTCACAAGTCTTGGAAAATCTGTATAGTATTTGAAAAAAGGTAAATATTTAGATTTTCTTTTTGAAAATGTTACAAAACCATGAATATTTATTGTGAAATGGTTGGATTAGTGACAACAGATATTAAATAAGAGGCTTATTCAAATAATTAAGAAAATTATTTTTTAATTGGATAAATTATTAAATAATTAAGAAATGTCATAGAAACATATTGAACTGAATTTTGAGTAATATCAAACATATATGGTGATTTTCCTCCTACCTCTGTATATATACACTTGTTTTGGGTAGTATTCCTATTAGACTCAACAAGAACCCCTGAACAGAATGGAGAACACCCTGACTTATTGGGCAGTGAGAAAACAATTCTTGAAACTCATTCAGATGCATGGATCATCAAGTACAGATCTTCTTCAACTTAACATTGGGGTTACATCCTATTGTAAGTTGAAAATATCATACGAAAATGCACTTAATACACCTAAACCAAACATCATGGCTTAGCCTAGCTTACCTTAAACATGATCAGAACACTTACATCTGCCTACAGGTGGGCAAAATTACCTAACAAAGCCTATAATAAAATGTTGAATATCTCAGGTAATTTATTGACTAATATACAGAAAGTGAATTTAATATAGTATTAGGAAAATATTGTATGGCTAGAGACACATGGGGGAATTAAAAGATGCTACAGTTGCATTGAGAAATGTCAGGGAGTGAGGAGTTGGGATGCTTGGACAAGTCTTCCTAAGAAGAGTCACATTCAAAACGACATTTGAAAATAAGGAGAGTTGATATATTCCTGATGTAGAACAGTGGAGGTACATTGTTGGCCTCACTAGCTGAAAGCAAACTGCTTCTGGTAGTCTTTATTAAAAGATATAGAGAAAAAAAAAGCATTTGTCAGATCAATAGCTGCATACCAGTTACCAGGGGATGTATTAATTTGCTCAAGCAATGATATCATATCTGGAACAGTAGCTGCAACTGGAGTCACCGCCTGGTTAAGCATGTGATAATCCACTGTCTTTCTCCGACTCACATGTTTTCTGCACAGACAAAACAGGTGAGTTGAATGGGGATATGTTGGGATTCACCACCTCTGCATCCTTCAAGTCCTTGACAGTGGCACTAAACTCTGCAATCATTCCAGGAAAGTGGTATTGATTTTGGTTTACTAATTTCCTAGGTAGAGGCAGTTCTAGTGGCTTCCACTTGGTCTTTCACACCATAATAGCACTCACTCTACGTCAGGGAACCAATATGGGGATTCTTCCAGTTGCTAAGTATGTATGTTCCAATTATGGATAATCCATAGTTAGAATTAACCAATTCCAATTAGCTATGGATCTGGGGAAATAACCACAGAATGGGTTAGGGGACCCACTGGGCCCACTGTGAGGCAGACCTGCACTAAAATTCCATTGATCACTTGACCTCCATAAGCCCCTACACTGGCTGGTGGACCAGAGTGATGTTTTGGGTCTCCTGGAATTAATATCAGTTCAGAGCAAGTGTCCAATAGTTCTTCAAAGATCTGATTATTTTCTTTTCCCAAATGCACAGTCACCTTGGTAAAAGATTATAGGTCCCTTTGGGAGGTGTTGAGAGAAAAATTAACAGTACAAATTTTTGGCATTGTGGGTGGGTCCATCCTCAAGGTGATCTGGCCTCCCCTTCCTTCATGGGATTCTGGGTCTGTAAACTGGCTCAAATCTGGGAATCGACTGAGGGGCCATGACTCTCTGTTTTTATGATTCAAGGTAGATTTATGTTCACTTGGCCTAGAACTCTTCCACTTATACAGATCAAGAATTTAATAGCCTGCCTGCCTATTTCACCTCTAGAAACGCCATGATCAACTAGCCAATGTTGTAGGTCTCTGCAAGTCAGACTATTTTGATTACTGCTTTGAATGTGCTGTCCATTACAGTAACCACACCCACCTTGCCTTTGACAACTAAGTGCCCATCTCTTGTCTCTGCCACCTTGGAATCCAATTATCCCCACTATATTTAAGAATCCCAATTCAGTGGCAGCAGTTCCCACTGTAATTTCTGACCTCACAAATTTATTTCTCATAGTCACGGTGAAAGGTGTGTTCTCTGGACCCTTCCAGGGTGGGTGAGCAGATCTTACATGATAAATCCACTCTAACATTCCAAGCTCCCTAAGCGTTTGGATTCTTCCTCTACCATATACAGAGGCAGTTCTGGCATTTTAACTTAATTTAATGTAGGCCATCTTTTGGTCAATGTTTCACCCAACCAATCAAACTGTTAGAGCCCTTTCTAACCCCTTGAGCTATATCATTCAATCTAAAATCTCTGCTTAGTGGGCCCATATCAATAAATTCACCCTGATCCAACGTTAACTTTCTTCTATTATCCCACACCCTTAATATGAATTTCCACACACATTCCCCAGATTTATATCCATATAAATGTTGTGAAAGGTGAAAAATCACACTTCTTGTGTGCATTCTTCCACTTGAGCCACACTGTACCTCACTGTGGGACCTGCTGGGTCTTGAGTCTAGTTGTATGCCTAGACGTAAAGAAGGGTAGTGGGAGTGCATCCTAAGGAGAATCAGGAGGGTCTTGCAAAGCAACTACCTCAAGGGAGGAGGTTATAGTTACATATATATGGGTTATAGAGAGAGAGGGAGATACTGAGGGAGAGAGTTAATATTTTAAGGAATATGGGGGGAGGGCCCACAAGTCCAAAATCCGCAAGGTAGGCCAGTAGGCTAGAGACCCCAGGAGGAGCTAATATTCCAGATTTGAGCCCAAAGACAGTCTAGAGGAAGAATTCAGTCTTTTCTCTTAAGGTCTTTCACTAATTAGATGAGGCCAACCCACCTTATGGAGGGTAATCTGCTCTACTCAAAGTTTGCTGATTTACATGTTACATTTAAAAATATCTTCACAGCAACATCTGGACTGGTGTTTGACCAAACAACTAGATACTGTAGCCTAGCCAACTGACAGATAATATTAACCATCACACCCATTAACTACTTGCTTCATTGTTTTTGATGTAGATAATAAAAATTGGAGCCTGAGGCTGATAGATGGCAACAGCCGCTGTTCAGGAAGACTGGAGGTGTACTTTCAAGGACAGTGGGGCACAGTGTGTGATGACAATTGGAGCAGTGATGCTGCTGCTGTGGTGTGTGACCAGCTGGATTGTCCATCTTCTATTATTGGCATGGGTCTGGGAAATGCTTCTGTAGGATCTGGAAAGATTTGGCTTGATGATGTTTCCTGTGGTGGAGATGAGCCACATCTCTGGGCATGCAGCCACAGTGGGTGGGGAAATCATGACTGCAGTCACAGTGAAGATGTTGGAGTGACCTGTTCTGGTAAGACACCCAAACCAGGATTTCCTATAAAAGCTCCTGGCCTCTCTAATATACTCTTTTTTTCCCTTAATGGGTACATGTATGGCAGAGTACTCATTTCTCACTTTTTCAAGCTAATCATAACTCATATCCTCATTCAGATTTTTAATGCCTCTTTCCACAGTACTAAACCCTCAGGAAATGAAACCTCATTTTCTAATATTTATCCAAATTTTCCCAAAGTTAATTTCACCAAACACTAGTGTTACAAAGATTTCTATAAAAAGAAATTATCCATAGTCAGATTAGTTTAAGAAAAATTAATAAGAATTCAGTCACTAACACACTTAAACACTTGCATTGAAAATCCACATATTTAAAAATTCTTTCCCAAGATTACCCAAATACCCATTCTTACTTGAAAGACTTATTTATGTAAGATTCCTACCAATAGCATTAGAACAAATGAACCTCATCTAAAGGTCTGGGCTTATGGTTTATGTAATTTCAAAAATGTCAAGAATTACATTTCAGATTCCTTCCCCAAGGCCAAATTTATTTTTTTCTCCCCAAAGCCCCAGCACGTAGTTGTATATCATAGTTGTAGAGTTGTAGCTCTTCTATATGAGACACTGCCTCAGCATGACTTGATGAGTGGTGAGTAGGTCCGCGCCCAGGATCCGAACCAGCGAACCCTGGGCCACCAAAGTGGAACATGTGAACTTAACCACTACACGACTGGGCCAGCCCCCTAAAGTGTTAGTTAGACAACTTTCAAGTGGTACAAAGAAAAATTTCACATATACCTTTGCGTGTAGTACAATTTTAGAAGAGCTGAATTCCCTGACTCTGATTTACTATTTCATTAGTCTTAGAGTTTCCTTATTTTCAGTCAATCCCAACATCTTTATCTCTTACTCTATAAATTCTTTTCTGAGATAAATGAATAGGACATTGAATATGTTTTAAAGAATCAGTAAACATGAATATAAATCTGAAATTTGCCTCTTAAACTTTGATCATTCTATTCTGCCTTTCAATTTAGGTAGATTTTCAGTTATTATTTACAAATAATTACAATCCTTCTCAGAGAAGATATTCTTCCAACTTGAATTTTTCCCATGTCTTCTGGAAGCTTGTTCTGCCACTGAACTATTCTCTTTTAAGGGGAAGTTTTTCTCCCCATGGTCATGAATATTAATGAATCTTCCTTTTTTAATTTTTAATTGAAGTAACTGGTTTATAACATTATATCGATTTTAGGTGTACATCATTATATTTTGACTTTGGTATATACTACATCATGTTCACCACCAAAAGTCTAGTTTCCATCCATCCTTGTACAAATGTCCCCCTTTATCCCTTTTGCCCTTCCCCTACCACATTTCCCCTCTGGTAACCACCAATCTGTTCTCTGTATCTATGTGTTTGTTTGTTGTTGTTGTTTATCTTCCACATATGAGTGAAATCATGTGGTATTTGTCTTTCTCTGTCTGACTTATTTCACTTAGCATAATACCCTCAAGGTCCATGTTGTTGCAAATGGCAAGGTTCCATCTTTTTTATGGCCAACTAGTATTCCAGTGTGTGTGTGTGTGTGTGTGTGTGTGTGTGTGTGTGTGTGTGTATACCATATCTTCTTTATCTTTTCATCCATCAGTGGTCACTTAGATTGTTTCTATGTCATGGCTATTGTACATAATGCTGCAATGTATCTTTCAATGAGAGTTCAGGTTCCCTGAACATGGGATCCAACTCCAGTCCATAGAAACTATCCACATATTTTTTTTTTCCTGTGCTTGTATCTGTTACAGTAAACTATAGACTCCTTTATAGGGAGATGTTATTGTTTGCTTATATTATGGATACATAATTCTTAATTCATGGAAACCTATAAGTCAATGTGATGTTACCTTCTTATGCTGAACAATCTACTACAACTGTTTTTCTACCTAAGACTCTCTCAGAGTGGATATATGTTGCTACAAAGCCCTGAAATATGTTTTTCCCTATATTTAGAGTACTTCACTTTGGGCAAAAAAAATTTTATCTGTTTCTAGAAACCTTTTCAGGTAATCTTAATTTTGATAGAGATTCCTGCAAGACATATATTTACTCCCCAAAAGCATAGCTCTCTAAACGTCAGTCCCATTTGTAAAAAAAATGTCTTTTTACTTTTATGGTAAAGTTGAAAAAACTGCTCTACCAACCTCAAATGATTACAATTTCAAAACTCCTGTTAATTACAAAAATATCTTAATCCTCTTAACCCTTTACAAACTCTATCACTGAGCCCCAACAACACATAGTAACATATAGGCTTAAAATGGAAATACATTGCAATTTTATTTCTCTACTTTGTGGGAGTTTTATTTACAGAATCATCCCATATCCACTCAAACATGATTATATCAAAATAACTAATATAGTAATATAGTACTATAGTAATATAATAAAATCGTACTCAGCACTGTTATAAGCATCAGACAATGGGGCTGGAGTGGTAGGAAAGGGCAGACATTCCAAGACCTTCTGGACCACATTAAGTATGTTGTTCCTCTTAACAAGGCCAATAGGAGGTAATTTGGTCACACTAATAGAGTTGATTTTCTGACATGTCAAATCTTTCAATTTTAGGAGGTTAGATCTATTAATATAATTTAATAAATAAAGTAGAAAATACAGAGTATGATATCACATAAATGATATTAATAAATTTTCTTTTTTAATTAAAAATAATGTAAAAGAAACTGGCATCATTCATTATTCATACAAAATTAAAATAGGAATTAAAGAGGTATTACATTCTTATTATAATTGAATATATTTACTCTCACAGCAGTAGGCAATATTTCTTGTGTTTCACAGACTATGCCACAGCACATCAAAAAATACCAAAGTACCCTAAAATAGATAAATCAGCTTTGCTAGAACAGGACTTATTCAGTTTCACATTGATTCTTGTAAGAATTCCCTTCAAAAGCTGACTGTTTCAATTTGGCTCAGAACCAATTCCCAGTTTCTTAATTCTTCAAAAAATCACATACTCCTCACATACAGTAAATTTCCTATTTTCTTTTCCCAGAGTCCAATTTCTTTTTAGAATTATTCATCTAGCATCTTTAATATATTCAAGTTCATTCTAACTTTTCCTGGATTTCGTAATACCACAGATGTGTGCATTTCTTCTTTGACTCCGCATATATTATACCACCTTTCCCTAATATTCCCCTGAGTCTCTAGCAGATAATATGTAATTATTGCAAATTCAGACAAAAATTAGGACCACTAAGTAGCATTATTTTTATCCAAAGTCTCTGCTCAGATTTTGTAGGCAAAATGATATCCTTTCTTTTCAAACCAGAAATTTTCACGGGTTTGAAACATACCTGGGTGATATACATTTTTTAATCCAATAAAAAGGAAACATGAACTTTGAAGGAAAGCATAAAATAAAATTATTAAGCACACTAGAGAAGTCAGGACTCAGACAATCTCCTAACTTTTGACCACTGGTCTATGAGTGGAAAAGAATCTTAAATGTCTTATGTAGTGTACTTCTCTAAAATCATTCTGGTGTTTTGATTACAGATGAATCAAATGTGGAACTGAGGCTTGTGGGTGGAAGCAGCAGATGTGCTGGGAGAGTCGAGGTGGAAGTCCAGGGTGCCGTGGCAACCATATGTGCTACTCACTGGGGAATGAACATTGCTGCAGTTGTTTGCAGGCAACTTGGATGTGGGTCTGTACTCAGAATCTCCCGAGAGCCTTATTTCATAGAAAGAACATCACACGTCTTACTATCTACATCTGGCTGCACTGGAAATGAAGCCTCTCTCTGGGATTGTGTCCATTGGAAGTGGATGCAGACTACATGTCTTTCTAATATGGAAGCTAGTGTGATCTGCTCAGGTAATTTCTGGGAAAAGATAAATGCATTTATTCTTTCATGTATTTAATAAATATTTGTGGAGTGGCTATTTAACAATACTAGGTTAAAAGTAGATGAGCTAAATAAAAGTAGCTCTATTCTCTTATCTAGAAAAGAAGATAGGTGTATAATGAAAATATATAATGAAATAATGATTTATTTAAAGTTGTGTGAAGTAGAAGTACAAGATGAAATGAGAAGGCATTATTAGAAGATATTACCTATTTGCAGGTAAGCAAACAGATATACCACAGTTGTGCCATCTGAAAAGAATATTCTGGCCACAGTTGTGGCATCAAAAGAGCAAGTTAGAGAGGGTGGAATGGTGAATTTAGTTTTGTAAATGTTGATTTTGAGGTATTTGTAAAACAGTCACGTAAATGGTGGTAGGAACTTGGATATAAGAGTTAGGTGATAACTCTTATAGGTGATAACTCCTGAGGAATAACAATATTAAATGGTTTATTGACTTAAGCTAAAAAGGATACTGAGAAGTAGTGGTCAGAGAATGTCATGTCACTGAAACCAAGGGAAGAGGACGTTTCAAAAAGGAAAGCATTATCAACTCTGTCAAAAAGTTATTGAGAGGTCAGTATAGATGAAACTGAACATTTTCCACAAAGTTTAGCAACATGGAAGTCATTAGTAAACTTAACAAAAGCAGTTTTGTTGCATTGAAAAGAGAAGATAGTTTCAAGTTGAGGAGATAATGGGAGTTAGGAGGTTGGGAAGGTAGGTATAGACTATTTTTCAAAGAGCTGAATTTTAAGGGGAAGAGATAAATAAGGTGATGCCTAAAAAAGGAATATAAGTCCAGGGAAATTATTTAATTTTTTTCTTTGATAGAAGACTCAAGAGTAGTGTTGTCCAATAGAATTTTCTGTGATAGAGTAAAATATACATGATTAGCAGATGTTAAGGGTTATAGAAAAAAAACAGAACAGAAAAAAGGGATTCAGAGAGTGTATGGGACAGAATACAATTCAAAATAGGATGTCTGCGGTAGGCCTTATTGAAAAAGTGAAACTTGAACAAAATTGAAGGAGGCAAGAGAGTTAGTAATGTGCATACATAGTGAAGAAAAATACAGGTAGAAGAAACAGCCAGTTCAAAAGCCTTATGGCAAGATTATGCCTGACATGTTTGAGGAACAGTAAGGAGCCTGGTGTGGGTTGAAGATCAAGAAGTAGAACAGTCGGATGTGGCATCAAAAGGGGTAAGTGGACAGGGCAGGTTATTCAGGGATAAGTAGGTCTTTGTAAGAATTTATGTTTTTATTCTGAGTGAAATGTGGAACCATTGGAGGAGCAAAAAACTGATAATGTCTGCTTTGTAATTTTAAATGATCTCTCTGGCTTTTTAGTTAGGAATAAACTGTAAAGGATCAACAATGGAAATAGGGAATTCATGGGAGTCTATTGCAGTAATCCAGGCAAGAGATGATGGTGGCTCAGTCTAGGTGTTAGCAATGGAAGGGTGACAAATGTTGAGATTATTAATATATTTTGAAGACATAGAAAACAAGATTTCCTGAAAGGTAAAATATATGGTGTAATAGGAGTCAAGAATTACTCCAATATTTTTTAATATCTGGAATAATGGATTTCCATCAACTGAAATATGGAAGACTGCAGTTTTAGAAGGTGTTTGAAAGGACTGTCAGGAATTCAGTTTGAGATGGCTATAAGAAATCCAAGTGGAAATGCTAGATAGCAGTTGGATAAACAAGTCAGGAGTTTGGAAAAATATCTGAGTTGGAGGCAGATATCATAGATTATTAACACAAGTAGTTATTCTACAAAGGATGGAGTCTGGAAAACAGGGCAGTATTTGTTATTTATTTTTAGATTACTCAGATGTATTTCTTGGATCTAACCTATAAATAAAGATAGGCTTCTATCTTTAGATTACATCTTACCTTCCTAAAATGATTACAAATCTCAATATCTATTGTTTATGCTGAGGTTACCCAGTCAGTACTTTTTAATGCAAACTAGTTGTTTACATTACAAACTTCCTTCAGAGGAGTTTTAAATCCAGGATTGGCGTGTTACCAAGATGCGGAATATAAGTATATAATCCAGATCTTAGGAACCAAGTCTGTATTACAAAGATATCATTCTCTGACCCCGTGCAAATGGATTGTCCTAATGATGAATGGAGAAAGAGTGCCCTGGAGTTAGATATGGAGATTAGAGGATAGGGATAGAAATTGGAGACTATAAAAACTAACCTCTGAAATATTCTTTGTAGTCCACAGGCAGCCCAGGCTGGTTGGAACTGATATTTCCTGTTCTGGACGTGTTGAAGTGAAACATGGAGATATGTGGGGTTCTGTCTGTGATTCTGACTTCTCTCTCCATGCTGCCAATGTGCTGTGCAGAGAATTAAATTGTGGAGAGGCCAAATCTCTTTTTGTGGGAGCTCACTTTGGAAAAGGGAGTGGTCCAATTTGGGCTGAAAAGTTCGAGTGTGAAGGGAATGAAACTCACCTTGCATTGTGCCCGACGGCGCCCCATTCAGAGGAGACTTGTAACCACAGCAGAGAAGTTGGAGTTGTCTGTTCTCGTGAGATGTCTAATGAGCTTAATTAGCTGGGGCTGGAGATGGAGAATGTGGGGCTGGAATTGGAAAGTCATGGTCTCTTCTCTAAGGCTTTCTCCCTTCTTAGGCTATACAGATGCCCGACTTGTGAATGGCAAATCCCCCTGTGAGGGACAAGTGGAGATCAAGGTGCTTGGATACTGGGGCTCCCTCTGTGACAATCACTGGGACCTGGAAGACGCCAATGTCCTATGCAGTCAACTCAGCTGTGGGGTTGCTCTCTCAACCACAAAAGGAAAATATATTGGAGAAGGAAGTGGTCGTGTTTGGGGACACAGGTTTCATTGCTTAGGGAATGAGTCCCTTCTGGATAATTGTCAGATGACAGTCCTTGGAGCATCTCTCTGTGCCCATGAAAATACTGTCTCTGTGACCTGCGCGGGTAAGAGAACAGTGCTTCTGGTCATCTACTGGCAATATGGCCCAGAAGTGTTAGAGTAGGTGAGGAATTAAAGGAAAGATGGATAAGAAAACAGAGGGTGGGGTGGGATGGGCATGTCAATCAAAGAGATACATGTAATGAATAATGATAACTGGGAACACTCCTAGGGTGAAGGTAACTCACCTCTCTGTTTGGGGTTTGCAAGTAGACATTAATAAAGACAATTTTCAATCACAAGAGTTTGAAGAGTCCTTACCGTGATTGCTGATTCTACTTTCAGAGAACTCCAATCTTTTTAATGTATTTTGACCTTACTTTTGCCCCATTTCCTACATCCCCACCAGGAAACCAGACACAGCTATTGTTTCCATGCTTAGCAAGTTTATCTCACTCATCTGTGTCTGCAGTCCCGGAAGGTGGTGATTTCATCTGCTCAGGTAAGTAAATCACAGTCCTAGGAAGTGCTTTGCAACTATATAAAAATGTGACCTATCAACTGGACTTTCACCTCTTAGGGGACAAACAGCTCCGCCTGGTGGACGGGGGCGGTCGCTGTGCTGGCAGAGTGGAGATCCTTCACCAGGGCTCCTGGGGCACCATCTGTGATGACAGCTGGGACCCGAATGATGCCCACGTAGTGTGCAGACACCTGGGCTGTGGAGAGGCCATTAATGCTACCAAATCTGCTCACTTTGGGGCTGGATCAGGGCCTATCTGGCTGGATGAACTAAACTGCACAGGAAAGGAGTCCCACGTGTGGAAGTGCCCTTCCCGGGGCTGGGGGCAGCATGACTGCAGGCACAAGGAGGACGCAGGGGTCATCTGCTCAGGTCTGCACTGCAACCCTTGCACCTTCCTCTACACACTTGCACACACACAGCACAATGGTAAAGTATGGTGAAAATGTACTGATCTGAGAATACAGAGAACTTGATTTTCATCCTGTTCTTACACTTAATTTCTTAGTAACCTGACAAAATATTTCATTTGTCTGGGTGTCATTTCATAATTTAGGAAAATAGAGAGTTGGTCTTAGAATCAGAGAAAGTTAGACCCCAAGAAAGGGCCCTTACATTCCATCTAGTCTGGTGTTAAGAGGCCAAAAGATATTGAGTAACTTGCCCAAGAACACATTCTAATAAGTAGCAGAAATGGGATTGACCTTCAGATTATGAATCTGATTTATGTTAGAGAGTAGAATGAAGAGAGATATATTTTAACTTAATTTGATGCAAGTTTAAAGCTCACATACCATCCTTGGGAAACCCATATTAACCCTGAAATCACATAAGATCCTTAGTTTCCATTGGATACATTCTGTTAATATGTTAGAGTGGCTTATGAAATTGTATTATGAGCCCTAATAAACCATTTCCAGGAAAAAAAATTAGATCTACAGGGAATAATTTTTTTAACACTAGATTCTCTATTTGTCTCCAGAATTCACAGCTTTGAGGCTCTACAGTGAAACTGAAAGGGAGACCTGTGCTGGGAGATTGGAGGTCTTCTACAATGGGACCTGGGGCAGTGTGGGCAGCAACATCACTGCAGTCACAGCAGGGATTGTGTGCCAGCAGCTGGGCTGTGCAGAGAATGGAGTTGTCAGCCTGGCCCCTTCATATAAGAGAGGCTCTGGTTTCATGTGGGTAGATGACATTCAGTGTCCTAAAATGCATATCTCCATATGGCAGTGCCCCTCTGCCCCCTGGGAGCAGAGAATATCCAGCCCAGCAAAAGAGGCCTGGATCACATGTGAAGGTGGGTATCTTTCTGAGCTCTGGTTGCCATCTAAAGCACTGTGAAATATAATTTTCCACTAAAAATTATCTAATCTTTCAGTTCAGGATCACACGGCAAACTCACTGAAAAGTGAATGACAATAGATATTGATTTATCACTTCCATCCTATAGTGCAACTTCATTACTTTGGTTTTGTTTTTTACAAGTTTGTTTGGTTTTTTAGTGTGTATTGTCTTGTTTGCATCCTTTAAGTCCTCTATGAGCAGCTCAGTGAAAAGCATATAAAATTGTGCCGTTGTAAAAGATGAAAAATATTATATGTATAATTTGTCTTAGAAATTCTAGAAAGCTCAGAATTTGGGGGAAGTAAGCTAATTAATTAGGGAGATTGAAATGCTCCATTTCGCCTGCAGAACTTTCCAGTATGAAAAGTTGATAATTTATAAAACATTTATAAATAGCTTTATTCGATTAAAATTCAACATGTTTATTATAGAAATTTAGAAATTTTTTAAATTACAAGTAATAAAATGCATTCTACATTTAATCCTACCATCAAAAATTACTATTGCTAATATTCAGAAGTATTAACTATTGGGCTTCCTTTTGTACAAAAATCTGATTGTAATTATGATTGTGTAAATGAAGTGTAGATGATACTATTTATATTTATGTATATGTATATGTAGTATAGTACATATGTATGTAATGTATAGTATCACACTATATTCAGATATATAATATTATGTACGTTTTGATTTTTGTATCCTTTTTAATATAAAATTATGCTGTGAATATATTCTAATTTCAATAAATAGTCTTCAAACAGCATGCAATATTTTATCCTGTGGATCTACCTTCACTTAAATAACCATGTGTTTATTGGTATTAACTATTTCCCAATGTCAAATCAGTATAAATAGTACCATTATAAACATTCTTATCCATTTTGGTGAATCTCTGATTATATCTGAAAATTATATGTCTAAACCTGTAATGAAGGGATAAAGTGAATGAACATTTTCAAGATTTTTTTATACATACTAGCTAAATGCCCCCACAGAAAATCTGTGTATTTATTTTCATTCTTATGATCAGTACATGACAGTATCAATCTCCTCTTGCCCTCCCCACCAACGTTATACACAGAGAGAAACACACACAAGATGTATGCACACTTTCCCAAATTAAAATTTCACCTATCTCAACATAATTTGAATGGGTTTGATTAGTGATGATATGGACATTTTTCATGAATATTTTCCATTTGTGGTTAATATTTTTAAATTTCTTGCTTCTTTTTACTATTTGAATTTTATCATAATATAAAATCTTTCTCAAAACAAAAAATTGAAAACACAGGAAGCATGAAAAACACAAATATCAGCTATGTTGTCATTATTAGTTGATGATATATTAGCTGATTTTACATTCTTGTGTATAATATATGTGCATAATTTTACATATAGTCATATATTTTGTTGCAAAAAAAGTTAAACTATGTTTGTGTCACTTGCTCTTCTGATTCAGCAACATTTTCTCATGATAAAGCATACTTTTTTACAGTAAGATATACTACAATTTGACACACCAAATATCTGTTGTTGGACGTTTAGAGAATTGAGGTTATTTTTCCATTTTAAATAACATTACATTAAAAAAAATCTTTAAACATATGGGAAATAATTTTTAAGCATATTTCTCGATACTTTCCAAGAAAAATCAATTTATTTACTGAATGATCAATTATATTAGCTGAATTTTGGATTTCAACTATCAAGTTTTAATTTGAAAATGTTTGACTTAGAAATTTTGCGTCTGTATATATTTAAATGATATTGTGCCATAGCTTCCTTTTAGCCTTCTTTTTATATTTGCTTATTTTAGGATTGGGGCTTTGTTGCACCATAAAATTCATTAGAACAAATTCTGCCTTTTATGGTCTTTAATAGTATATTGACCATAATAATTATGTTTTAATATTTGAAGGTAAATACCTGCAACTATTTTGAAAGTAGTTTGTTTATATCTAAGAGAATTTCCAATATTATTGGATTATTCTACTTTTCTTGTCTATGTTTTGAAAAGATTAAGGAAGATAGCATTAAAAACTATACTTTGAATTTATGATAATATAGGACACTCAGTGATGTACTGTGTAAAAGGTGAAAGCTAATCTAAGAGTGTTTATTAATAAGTGGAAGATTAAAAATGGAGGGGGAAATCAAATTCTCTCAAGAACTTTGGCTGTAAGACAGAGAAGAGAGCTAAAATGGTAGCTGGAGAGGGGTCCTTATGACAAGAGGAAAAGAAATTTTTTAAAAGGCACTTGTGAAAACTATCAAGTTAATGGACTTGGAGATAGAGAAGTTCAGGTCAAAGACTCTCTGAATAGAAGCCAGATACCTAAAAGCCAATTATCTTTTATAGCTATGGCTTTTCCCATAATATTAAGTGAACTGAAATCCAGTACCGAAATCCTGAGATCCCTCCTCTTCTTCTTCGTGTAGTTGGTGGGCAGAGGTAAAGTAGAGATTTAGATGTTAAACAACATTAACAAAGTAATGAAGGATGAGAAATAAAGTTAACTAAAAAAAATAGTAAGACCACTTAAAAATATTGAGGGTTATCATAATTGCTAACAATAATTTTATAATGACACCAGTTATAATTACCTGCAATTGTAGGCAAGGAAGAAATTTTCTGCTACCCTTCTAGGTTCTTCTGGCTGGTCTAAGAATTAAATTGACATGAAACAGAATAAGAGGAAAAAGCAAAAAAGTTTAATAACATGTATACATGGGAGAAACCCAGGAAAACTGAGTAGCTCGCCAAAATGGCTGAAGCCACCACCTTAAATACTATCTTCAGCTAAAGACAAAAGAGAATGTTGAGGGTAGTGGTTTGGAACTTCAAGGGGGAGCAAGGCGATTCACCTTGAGGTGGAAAAACAAATGTTTGGTAAACAAATGTTTGCTATGCCTTGCAGAGACAATGGGACATGAATAAGACTTTGATCAAGTGGGCCTTGCTAGATTCCTCCCTGTCTACCACAGCTAGTTCATATTATACTATATTATCTATGGTGATCACTCCTTTCTGGAGAAGGCCTTCTATCTTAAATTCTTTTTGGCAGTTAGGGGGAAGGTCAAGGTTTCTTCCTGTGTCTTTCATTCTTAAAAATAATCAAGCCAAAATGACACATTTTGGAGTGGCAAATTCTACTCCCCTACAAATGAAACTCAGTATTTCAGAAACTGATGCAAAGGAGGTGGACAGTTAAGCTTATCCTGCATTTATATACAGCCATGTAGGTATGAAGGTCACTAGTGCCAAGAGTCTTTCATTTAGGCAAGAGAATGTTTATATTTATGATCATAGCACACATACTTTGCAGGTATGGAAGTAGATGCAAGAAGAGATGACAATTTGAGGGAATAGGAGAATCAATGGTCTGTAGATCTGACTTAAGTCAAACAAATGTTATATTTGGAGTAATTATGAAAATGAGAGGGGCAGGATAGGAAGTTTGGGTCAGATGATAGGACATTGGAATTTGGAAAATGAAATCAATGTATTCTGTCTTTCAATATCCAACAGTAGAAAATGAATAACTAGTTTAGGCCACGTTGAAGGTTTTTCACCCCTTGATCATAACCAGGACAAACCACAGTACCGTGTAGAGACTTATTCTCCTTACAGATTAATCGTTAAATAGTATAACATTGGAACTCTGCCTTCCTCACCACATCCAGATTCATCAATCATGTTTACCACTTTCAAGTCTTTTCACCCCAGCATTCACCCACAACCTCTTTCAGAATTAATAACAGGCATTTCTGTGCCTTTCCAGATAAGATAAGAGTCAGTGGAGGTGACACCAAGTGCTCTGGGAGAGTGGAGATCTGGCACAAAAGCTCCTGGGGTACAGTGTGTGACGATTCCTGGGACCTGGCAGAGGCTGAAGTGGTGTGTCAGCAACTTGGCTGTGGATCTGCTCTGGCTGCTGTGGGGGAGGCAGCATTTGGCCAGGGGACTGGACCTATCTGGTTGGATGAAATACAGTGCAAAGGAAATGAGTCTTCTCTATGGGACTGTAATTCCAAGCCCTGGGGACAAAGTGACTGTGGACACAAGGAAGATGCTGGTGTGAGGTGCTATGGTAAGTATGAAAAGGCTGAATTTAAACTGGGAGTCCTGCTAAGAGTAAAACCATTGAGAAACAGCCTCAGACAGTTGAGCTGGAGGATACTAGGATTTCTTGTTGAAAAAATGAAAGACTGTTAAATTATCCTTTTCCCTAAAGAAGATAACATTTCAGTTATCTAAAACTTCTCATAACTTTGAGGAGAGGAAGCTGGATTTAGTCTCAAACTTCCAATCAAGAGCATTCTGAGTTATATTTTAAATGACACTCGATATGCCCAGGGGATACAAACAGAAATACCCAGCTCCTTGGCTTCAATTTCTATTTTGTTTACATTTATATTTTTCTCTTCCTCATTCTTTCATTTGCAGGACAGTCACTGAGATCACTTGAAGCCTCAGGTACAGTTTGCTGCCCATCAGTAATGTCACCAATAACTAAGACAATATGGGAGGTCAAGGGAGACAGCAAACTGCAATGAAATCAAAGGAGGCTAGGGAACTCAGAAATCATGAAACTATGGACGGCAGTGGTTGGTATCAAGGGCTCTATGAATCTGCTCTGGTATGCAAACGTTCCCTCTAAAAAAATGCCTTTTACATATGGAGAAGGAAAAGGAGCACTCATACTACTCTCAGGAAAAGAAAGTTATCTCTACAGGTCTCAAATATTCTTTATGAGACAGGCAAAAACAGCTCAAGCCCTAGGTATTTTCTAGGACTGGTATTTTAGTGGTGAATGCAACGCAAGAGATAAGGCTTAATCATCAAACCTTTTGTATACCATTGGAGAGAATTTAGGACAATAGAATTATGGAAAGCTCTGTATTAGATTTAAAGAAATCTATTGTTTAGAGATATTTTTTATCTGAAACAGTTCTCAGAGATTATGTGCCATTTGTGAATATGCAAAAAATGTATAGCCTTCTTTCTTCTCAGCCACTAGAAAAATCAATTCTTTTTCCAATGTATAAAGTCACAGTTGATGTCTACTAGTTAAATACCTATCAAAGTTTAATTTCCATACAGGTCACTCAGCATTTATTTTATCTGGTATCCTTGGACTCCTCCTGGTTCTGTTTATTCTATATTTTCTTGTGTGGTCTCAAGTACAGAAACAAAAGCATCTGCTCAGAGGTGAGAGCCCCACTAGGGCTGCATAAAATGTGAGTTATCTGGAACCAAGGGCACAGGGAATGGGGAATTCCTGCAGAGAGAAACAAAAAGTTTTGCCACCTTGAGTGAGTTGGGTTGGAAAGTGCCAGCCAAATGAAGAAGCATGTGGAATGATCAAGAATCAGCCAATCCACAATTTCCTTTTGTAGAAATGCAATCATTTGGAAGCTGTAGTATACAATACAGATGATGTATCAGATGGGCAAAGATCTTAGCTGATGAAAGGAAAGTAATTGTATACTTTGGTTCAGGCTCCAGATTGCAGAAATAAGAAATAGCCAATGGGAAATGTGGAACCATGATGGAGAACTAAAAGCAAGGATGTCCTCGGTTTGAACCCCAGCTATATCATTTACTGCTGTGTGGCCTTTGACTAGAAAGTTTACCTTTTTAAGCTCCAATTTCCTAATCTGTAAAGTGAAGAAAATACTATTGCTACCTCATTAGATTATTATTAGAGTTAAATGAATTAATCATATATAAAAATGGGGGCCAGCACATAGTAAATGCTGTATAAAGGACTTAGTAAGAAAAATGAAGGAATTTCAAGGGCTCAGCAAAAGGAGAATGAATATTAGAAACATTGAGAATTCATTAGCAGAAATGGGTGCTGAAAGGATCATTGGATTTTAGCTCAGAGGGGTCAGTATGATTCAAACCTTATAGATATGTGTCCTAGTGTAAGAGATCAGCCATTTGTAGATGCAAATAATCCACAGCCAATCTATAAATCAAAGTTGGGGTGAGTTTATTATGAGCCAAATTTGAGGACCATATAGCCCAGGGCCTTCCTTCCCAAGGAGGAAGGGCACCAAAGAAGTGGGGTGTACAGAGTGGTTATATACCATCAAAGAGCATATATTGCATATGATTGCAATGTCTCTTTTACAATAGTCACGAGATTGTCCTGTTGGCATAACAATTGATGGGCACAGCAGGTAGCAGGTCTGTTGCCTCAAGTTGGGTGGTCACAGGATGAGCACAGCAATCAAATCCTAGCCTCGGCAGAAATGCTTATCCTTAAGGAAATGCCAATGTGGGGGAAGTTGCATCCTTATCTTAAAGGCATTTGTTCTTGTCTCTGGGACGTGGTAAATGCTCAAAGCAGATATACAACGCATGTTCAAAGGCCAGTCAGGCCCTTTTGGAAAAAAAAGTTCAGGCCAAATTATTTTTTATACCAAATGCCTTCCTCATATACTCCAATATATCCTATTGCTTTCTATTTTATTTATCACACTCAAATTTGAATCCTAACCGTGGGACTTCGTTCTCAGTTTCATCCAGAAGAAGGGATCCTCTGGAGGAGGACCTATTCCATGAGATGGATACCTGCCTCACCAGAGAGGATCCACATCAGATGAGCACTTCAGGTCTGTGTCTCTAGGGGCCTCACTCTATACAGAGGGTGGGAATATGAGGAAATACCACTGACATTTAGATATTCTTACTTGACTGAGATTTACCTCAGACTCCTATACAAAATACTTCATGTGAAAGGGAAGCAAAAAGAGGAGTTGATGAAATAAAATATTATTGAAAATTAGAATCTACATCCTCACTCATTTCACCTTTAGTATCACATTTAGTACATGGCAGAGGCACCAAGTGGAGAGAATTAAAATGAAGAGTATTGAACTGCTTCAAATGTAAGCAGTCAAATAGACTGTCCTCAGTTTTATTACAAAGCCAATAAACAATTGTTTTCCATTTTTATTTCATTTTCATTTTTGTTAATGTGATGGCTAGCTTCCTTGGATATTATTTTTTGTACATTTATGATACTTAAAATGTTGGTTTCATGACATATATGTACAAAACAGTACATAAAACTTTAATCGTTCTTTGAAGAAGTGACTATAAGTAGAATTGCTGTGACTACACGATAACAATAAACAGTCTGGCAAGTGACTTTCCACCAGTTGTAACAAATTTTACTTCTATAAGTTATGAGTGAAAATGTATTTTGCTGCATATTCTCTAGCACTAAATACTATTATCCCTTTTATAATTTTGCTAATTCAGCATTTGATAAATAGTATCTTACTGTTATTTTAATTAATGTTGTTTTGATTACTAATGAGATATATTACTTTTACATATTTGTTAGCCAATTTTAAAGCCTTAAGAATTGTCAGTTTTTCCTTTAACATTGAATAGGTGTCTTAATTTGCAACTACTATTTTAATATTAAGACTATTGATTCTTCTTCTATGTTATCTGTTACATACAATTTCCCAGTTTGTCATTTGACTTTAAATTTTTTTAATGGATTTGTATTGCATTGGAGGAAATTTAGGGGTGTTAGGTGCAAAAGATAGAATAGACGGTGATCTCATTAATCTTTCACCAGCACTCTGCATTTTATCTGATTGAAAACATGGACCCCACTTATCTATTAATGGTGCTGGGGGTTATTGTACTATGTTAGTTTGCTAGAGCTGCCATAAGAAAGCCACACTGGGTAAACTAAACAAGAGAAATTTATTTCCTCACATTCCAGAGTTTAGAAGTCTGAAATCATAGTGTCAGCAGAATTGATTTCTTCTGAGATCTGTCTCCTTGGCTTGAGGATAGGTGACTAGTCTCTGTGTCTTCATATCTTCCCTCTCTACCTCTCTGTGTCCTAATTTCCTCTGCTTATAAGGACACTGGTCATATTTGATTATGGCTTACCATAATGACCTCATTTTAAATTAATTATCTCTTTAAAGACCCTATCTTCAAACACACTCACATTCTTATTTACTAGGCATTAGGACTTCAACATGTGAATTTAGGGGGACACGATTCAGCACATAACCTGTACCTAGTAAGGGAATTGTGCCAGTGTAGAGCATGTTATCTCAAAATTGCTAGCTATATCTAGCTGTTTTTTTAAAGTGATTGTTTCCATTTACACTTCCAACCGCAGTACAGGAAATTTCCTATTGCTCCACGTTTTTATTAATTAGTACCTGATTATATTGGCATGATCTGCATCTCTGCAGTCTGCCAGAAGACAAAGTGAATCTTCTGTTGTGGAAAATAATATTATCCAGAGCATCTAAGAACTTTAAACACAATATTCAGTATTAAAAAAAAAATGCCAGGTCTAGCAAGGAATAGGGCCAAATGTAAAAAGATACAAAGAACCAGAACCAAAGTTGACCCAGATACTGGGGTTATCACTTAGATATTTTTAAATAATTGTGATTAATGAATTCAAGAAAAAATCTGGCCAAATAGAGAATTTCACCACTGAATTGGAAGTTATGAATAAGAATGAAATGGAAATCCTATAAATGAAAAATGCAAAACTGAAATTAAGAACTCAATAGATAAGTTTAAGATCAAATTGAATAGAGCTCAAAAGAGAAAGAATGAGCTGTATGATAGACCAATAGATGATAATTAGACTTTCAGAAAAAGAAAAAAAAAGGAGTAAAAGTACAGTAAAACACATAAAAGGAAAATTGGGTGTGATGAAAATATCTAATAAATATAACTGGTGACATCAATTTCAGGGAAGATGAAATAAGCCAACTGTAACCTGTATATCCTGGTGATTACAACTAAAACGTCTGAGCAAATATAAAAGACAGCCACCTCACCTCAGACTCATCCAAAGGGCTATTACTAAATAAATCAATAAATAAACAAACAGAAAATAACAAGTGATTGGCAAACGTGGACAAATTGGAACCCTCACATGATGTTGGTGGGAATATAAAATGGTACAGCCACTATGGAAAACAGTATGGTAGTTCCTCAAAAACTTTAAAATAGAGTTGCCATATGATCCAGCAATTCCACTTCTGGGTATATACCCAAAAGAATCAAAAACAGGTCTCCAAGAGATGCTTGTATACCTGTATTCACAGTAGCATTATTCACAACAACTAAAACATGGAAGCAACACAGTGTCTATGGACAGGTGAAAGGGGATAAGCAAAATGTGGTATATCCATACAGTGGAATATTATTCAACCTTAAAAAGGAAGAAAATTCTGACATGCTACAACGTGGATGACCCTTGAGGACACTATGCTAAGTGAAATCAGCCAATCACAAAAAGACAAATATTATATGATACCATTTATATGGCTTAGCTACAGTAGTGAAAATCAGAGAGACAGAATGGTGGTTCCAAGGGCTGCAGGGGAGGGGAAATCGGAGTTGTCGTTTAATGGATATAGAGTTTCAGTTTTGCAAGACAAAGAGAGTTCTAAAGATGAATGGTGGTAATCATTGCACAACAACCTGAATGTACCTAATATCACTGAACTGTACCCTTAAAAATGGTTAATATGGCAAACAAAAGAAAAAACCTTAAGTCTCTGAAAAGTAAATAATAGATTGAGAAGGCTCTTAAAAACTGAAGAAAGACTATTTATGGCTGTGGTGGTGAATTTCTTGGGTTTTCCCCCCCCCCCCCCTCCTAGAACCCTAGAGAAGCCCATCTTTCTGGCCAGAGGACTGGGGAAGGGAAATCCAAAGAGTATGCAGGAATCCTCTGGTTCTTTTCCTTTTGCTCTCCTGGCCCTGCCAGTAGGCCAGTTTCAAAGGCATATCTATTATAGTGTTGTTGATTTCTAGTTTTTCTTTTTGACTCTTTCTTAGAATTTCCATCTCTATGCTTACATTATCCATATGCTCTTGCAGTTTGTCTCCTTTTTCCATTAGAGACATTAGCATGTTAATCATAGTTATTTTAAATTCCTGGTCTGATAATTCTGATATCTCTGCCATAATTTGAGTCTGGTTCTGATGCTTGCTCTGTCTCTTCAAAATGTATTTTTATCTTTCAGTGTGCCTTGTAATCTTTTGTTGAAAGCCAGACATGATGTACTGGGTAAAAGTAATTGAGGTAAATAGGCCTTTAGTGTAATGTTTTATGTTTCTCTGGCTGGGGGTTGGGCGTGTTTACTGTTTCCTATAGGTATAGGTGTCAGAGGCTAAAATTTCTTCTGGTGTCCCTGCTTTTGTCTCCCATGTTGTCTTTGGGTTTCCTAGTGACTACTTCTTAAATAACATCTCAGATATGCAGTTCTTCCAGTTGTATTCCCCAGTTATTATATAGAAGTCCTATTGATGTGCTGGTAACATGGGGGAGGGGAAGCATTGTATAGTCCTATGATTTGGTCTTAATTTTCTAGTGAATCTTGCCCTTGGCCTGTGACCTTCACAAGTGCTTCTCAGGTTTCCTTCCCCTCAGACAAGACAGGAAGGCTAGAGGGAGCTGCAGTTGGATATAGCCCTTCCCTCAGTTCATTTAGGCTCTGATAAAATAGTTTCTCTTAAAGGAAGGCCTTGTTAAGAAGAACAGAATGCTTTGTATGTATTTCAAAAAGGCTACTTTTACCCTTCTCCTGCTGGAATCACAAGGGGATTTTTCTCCAGTCTCACTTTGAGAATGTGGTAGAGCTCCTGGAGGTAAAACTAACAAAAGTGTAGGACCCCTGAAGTTTTTAGTACTTAAGCTTATCCACACTGAGTCTCCAGCAATTTGTCAATGACAATTTGAGTTTTCCTACCCCATTACTGGTTACCACAGAGGTTTCTGCTTGTGGGCTTCTGCTCCAGCAAGTTCTAATTCTCTATCTGTGCTTGTCTGTCTCTCCAATTTTGGGGGCAGTGGTTTGCCCTGTGACCTCAATTCTCCAATGGATCTAAGAAAAGTTGTTGCTTTTCAATTTGTTCAGCTGTTTTGTATGAATGGGAGTGATGACTTCCAAGCTTCTTACATTCCGGATGAGAAACCAGAAGTTCAGATAATCACTCTTACAGATCCAGTAAAAGTCAACCTTATTAATATTCAGTTATCTAAACTTTCCCATCCATAGAGAACAATTCTCCATTGCTCTCAGTTCTGCTAAGAATGGAATGCTTCCCCCATTACAACTTTTTATACCCACCTATTTCTGGACAATGACTTTTACCCTTGAGTTTACTTGTCCTAAAAAATCAAAATATAAATATCACAGATCTAGGCCTTCAAGATACTAGGAGCAAATCTGATCATCAGTTATAGCTGCACTGTTAGTGATGATAATGGCTTAATGGTTTACCCTTTTAAATTTGATAATGAAATGTTTCACTTCAAAATAGTAACTGAGCATGCCCTTCAGTTATGTGATAAGCATTCCTTACTGTATTGTATATTCCTAGCTGCTCAAAGACTGCAGTTAACAGCTCTTCCCTCTGCAGAAAGGTGTTCTCCTACTAGATAATACAGATTTTGCAGTTTTTTAGATAGCACCTCCAACCATGGTTGTGAAGATCCTGGCCACATAACACTGCTGGAAGTTCTTCCTGCCTTGGAAGCCACAAAACAACTTTGGGCTTCCAAAACCCACTAGGCAATTGGAGAAACATTGCCCTGTCACTAAAACTCAACACACACAGATCTACTCTTAACAGAATTAAACGTACTTTTTTCCTATCTTTATATTACCATATGTATTATGGGACTGGTCTATATCCTCAGTCTGTTAAATATTCAGTTTCCCTCTGGAAAAGAGAGTGGGTGATGAGCAAGTTGTTCCTATAGAAAGCTTATAGAGTTTATCAGGATTATTTCTGATCATTGACTGAGGCTGTGGATAGCCTATCACTAAGAAAAAGGATGAT
The DNA here is from genome assembly GCA_031878705.1 of Tapirus indicus. NCBI lineage: Eukaryota > Metazoa > Chordata > Mammalia > Perissodactyla > Tapiridae > Tapirus > Tapirus indicus. The sequence continues at coordinate 104,020,268 of CM062918.1, read as the reverse complement.
TAGATCTCAGCTTCAAATACTGCTCATTAATAACCTCTGTTTCTAGGATTTCTGTTCATTTTTATTACACAGAGTAGGATGTTCACATTTAATTCTCTTAAGTACAGCCCAGATTCAGTGCATTAATATTGCCCTTTGTTGTTTTAATCTCCAGTGCCTAGCATATGATACATGCTCAATATTTGTTAAATGTACATGGCTTTATCTGATGAGAAAACTTTAACATAATAAACAGTGGAATCACGCTCTAGAGACTTAGAAAAACAAGCACTCATTATATGCTGATGTTGCCTAGGGCAATTCTAAAACACCTACCAGTGCCCAGATAAAGAGAAAAAAAGTCCAAGTCAACTAGGAAGTCTGGCAGGAAAAGAACAATGTTTTCTCTCAAGTTCTGAGATCATCACTTATTAGAATTACAGCTTCCTGGGTGCTTTTCGTTAAATTGTCAAGGAATCCCAAGGTTTAACAAGACCTGATTAATCATTGCCTGCACCCAGCAGCAATCAGGTGGTCCAAGCATGATGGAGAGAGGAATTGAACTCAATAAAGTCACAGCACGAGAAAGCACAATGCTTTATAAATAGCATTGAGAAAACTTTCTAATTCCCAGCATGGGTGAACTAGCAATTCTGAAAAGGGCATTCCTATATAGTCCAGAGCCAATCCTGAATTTTTTTTATAGGAATAGATGCCAGGATGCAGACATAAGTCATCTCTCCTGATTTTTTGTTTTGTTTTTTTGGTGAGGAAGATTAGCCCTGAGCTAACATGCATTGCCAATCCTCCTCTTTTTGCTGAGGAAGATTGGTCCTGGGCTAACATCCATGCCCATCTTCCTCTGCTTTATATGGGATGCCACCACAGCATGGTTTGACAAGCAGTGCGTCGGTCTGTGCCCAGGATCCGAACCTGTGAACCCCAGGCCACCGAAGCGGAGTGTGAGAACCCACCCACTATGCCACCATGCCAGCCCCACTCTCCCGATTTTTATTATAGAATATTTAGGCATCACCCACATGAAACTATTTCAAATCTGACCCAAGAATCCAAGGGAATGAGCTTAGGTTTCTCTTTTTTTCCCAAAAATATTTAACCAAAAATAAATTATCAAAATAAGAGGAAAAATGTCAAAAAAATCAGAGGCAAAGAACATGAAAACCATTTAGATGGTAACTAGCTCCAACATAATTTAGTAGTAACTGTTCTAAGTAATACTAGAACTTATTTGTATTTATAGTTTAAGCCTCCTTTCTCTTCATATACCGTATCTTAGTTATTGATAAGGATACTAATTTCTCTATCTGGAAAAGTTCAGTGAAAATCTTGAACTAAAATTTTAAAAAAAAATGTGTCTTATGACATTTCCATCTGCATGTTGTAAAGAACAAAGGATTGAGTCTAGATTATTCTAACCCAATTTTAGTAAACAGTAATTTGTATTAGCACAATTTGCAAATAGTATCAATGTTGTTTTTAAAATACTTGAAATTAAGATTCTATATTAGAAAACATTTTCCTCCAGCCATTCTGTTTAGTTTATTATCATGGTTAGTGGATGTATTAGTTTGCTAGTGCTGCCAGAACAAAATACCACAGACTGGGTGGCTTAAACATCAAGAATTTATTTTCTCACAGTTTTGTAGGCTAGAAGTCCATGATAAAGGCGTCAGCAGGTTTCATTTCTTCTGAAGCCTCTCCTTGGCTTGTAGATAGCCATAATCTATCTGTGTCCTCACATGTTCACCCTGTGTGTGTGTGTGTCCTAATCTCTTCTTTTAAGGATACCAGTCATATTGGATTAGGGCTCACCCAAATGACCTCACTTTACCATAATTACCTCATTAAAGTCCCTAACTCCAAATACTAAGGTACTAGGGATTAGGATTTCCACATATAAATTTTGAGGAACACAATTCAGCCCACAACACTTAGCAGATCTATTATTGTATGATACAAGGGCACACCCTTGCCCTGACTAAACCTCATTAATCCTAAATTCTGAGTTAGCAGAGTCCAAACTATAGAGTTTTGAAAGATTAATTTCCAGAAACGTTTCAAAAGCAAACCCATAAACAGTTTTACCTTCCTCTTTCATTTTGATGTTATCTAACTCTCTTTTTCTTTGACAAATAAATTATGTTATTACATCCTGGGACTCAGAATTGTAGATTAACTATGGGGCCAAGATGAAAATTGCCTAAGATATCAATATAGAAAGGAACATTAGGACATAACACCAGCTAAATCTGTCCTAATTGATCGATTCTTGTGCTATGTGTGTGTGTGTGTTTATCTTTGTATATGCTAGCAGCTTTATTTAGAAGAATAGGAACTTACTGCCTCTTGTTTTGTAATTTCAGGGCCACCTCCAAAAGTCTTTGAAAGAGACAGCAATTTTTAAATGAGTGAAGAGGAATTCAACTTACCCTGTGGAAAGTTGGTCCAAACAACATTTCCTCACCAATAAGAGAACAGCTAAACTGGTAAAGACTGGTGATACTAAAAGTTAAATTACATGTATCACTGTTATGGACTAAATTTTTATGCCCCTCCCTTCATATATTGAAATCTTAACTCCCAATATGATGGTAGTAGGAGGTGGGGCCTTTGGGAAGTAATTAGAACATGAAGGTGGAGACCTCATGAATGCAATTAGTGCTTTTATAAAAGGGATCCCAGAGAGCTTGCTCTCACTCTTTTTTCACCATGTGAGGATACAATGAGAAGTTGTCAGTCTACAGCCTGGAAGAGGGCTCTCTCCAGAATCCAACCATGCTGGCCTCCTGATCTCAGACTTCCAGCCTCCAGAACTGAGAAATAAATTTCTGTTTTTATCAGCCACCCAGTCTATGGTATTCTGTTATAGCAGCCCAAACCGACTAAGACAATCACTAAGAAACACTCCTACTATGATAAATTGAACAACAAAAAACATCATTTGAAGCTGATTTATGGCTGTTCTTATGGTTCAAATGTGTTTAATTCCATTGAGATTTGAATGTAGAAATCATCATTTTCAAAACTGAATGTCAGAATAGTCACTTTATTTTTATCCCTATTAGATTTATTCATGTTGCCATTGTTCAATTGCCCTTGCTTCGAGCTTAACTTCCTCAGATTTTGAGACTATCATTATTTCCATAGGAATTGCAACAGATACATTACAGTAATAAATACCTATCTCAAAAGTAAAATTTTGGTAAAAGCAATAGGTTTCATGGGGCTCTTATAAAGGATGTAAAAATAGAAAAAGAGGACTAGTTTATGACAAGGGAAATTTTATACTCTTTATGTCCCCAAACAGCTTTTGTTCATTTAGGGTCTCTGCTCTCAAGGAGTTGGAGATTCTACAAATCAGGACTTTGATCCATAAATCCGATCAGAAAGAATAATTAGCTCAATTCTAAGAGCAGGTTGTTTTGAAAGCTTTTTCTCAAGAGAGAACAAGATCTTAGATTCTCCCTTAGATTTGAAGTAAATTCTGGGATCTAGCCATGCATTACATACATTTGCAGTAAATATTATGAAAAAATGTAGTAGAGAGTTTAAATATTAAAATTTAAGCCTGAGTAATATTTTGTCCTTCAGTAAAAATATGATGGGTTTCTATATAAAAATGCAGAGCTATCTCTATTTCTATGTATGAAAACTTTAGGTTTCCTATTAGAAAATAAATACATGTTTCATAAAAAATATGGAAAATATTGAAAGGATAATAATAAATACTAATAATTCTACCATTCTGAAATAATTACTGTTAACATTTTAGAATGTTTCTGTCAATCTTTTGTTCATCTGTGTCACTCTCTCTTGAATGTAAATGAATATGTTTGTTCATCTGTGTAAAATAAAGATGCTTCATTCACATTACATTTTTCTTTAAAATTCCATTAAGTCTAGCATAAATCATATATGTTCTTGTAGATGATGAGTCATTTTTCTCTTGCTGTTTTCAAAATTTTCTTTTTGTTTTTTGTCAGTTTGGTTGTGATATGTCTAGGTGAGGATTTCTTTGTGTTTTTCCTCCTTGGGATTTGTTGAACTTCTTGGATTTCTAAATTAATACTTTTCATCAAATTTAGGAAGTTTTCAACCATTCTTTCTTCAAGTATTTTTCTGCCTCTTTTTCTGTCTCTTCTCTTTCTGTGCCTCCCATTACATGTGTGCTTATATGCAAGCTCTGTTCATTTTTATGCAATCTTTTTTATCTATGTTCTTTAGATTGAATTGTTTCTACTGATCAAGTTTATTGATTTTTTTCCTTCTGCAATTTCAGATATGCTGTTAAGCCACATTAGTAAGTTTAACATTTCAGTTATTATATGTTTCAACTTCAGAATTTCTATTGATTTTTTTACAGATTTTATCTCTCCTTATTTGCTGAGTCATTGTCATCATACTTTAATTCTATAAACATGGTTTCATTTAGTTCTTTAAACTTTTTGCATGGTAGTTGCTTTGAAGACCTTGTCTACTCAATCCAGCATCTTGACCCACTTAGAGACAGTTTTCATTGATTGCTTTTGTCTTTCTTCATGAGTATGAGTCATGTTTGATAGGGCTGCTGCCTTATAGGGTGAGTAAGAGACATCAGAGATCTCTCTCTCTCTCTGCCATGTCAGGACACAGTGAGAAGACAGCTGTCTACCACCCAGGAAGAGATTTCTCACCAGAAACCAAATTGGCCAGCACCTTGATCTTAGACTTCCCAGCCTCCAGAATTGTGAGAAATAAGTTTCTGTTGTTGAAGCCATCCAATCAGTGATATTTTGTTATGGCAGTCCAAGCAAACTAAGACAGAGTCATCTCAGCAAAGAATTGGAAAAAAAATACACATATATAAACATACATGCATACACACATATATACATACATACACACAAACATGTATTTTATATCTAAAAATCTATTGATATGTGTCTATCCATATATTTATCTACCCATCTATTCATCTATAATATTCTGAGTTCATTAGATTAAAGAAGACTTTATAAAGAGACATGATAATTAAATGCAATACATGATACTTGACTGGATCCTGGATAAGAGGAAAAAGTCACTAAAAATAATATTGAGACAATTAACTGTATTTATATGAAGTTTGCATAATGTAATATTTTGATTTGATAATTGTACTTGGTTACATTAAAGAATCATTGTTCTTAGGAAACACACATTGATGAATTTAGAGAAAAGAGCACATGATGTCTTCAGTTCAGAAAAGGAGGGAGAGGAAATGGAGCAAATATTAAATGAACAAAGGAGGAGAATTGTTCTTTGTAATATTCTGGCAAATTTTCTGTATCTTTGAAATCATATAAAAATAAAAATGCACAAAAATCATTTCTAACATCTATTTGCTACTTATCAAAATATTTAGTGTAGATTGGAAATAAATATAGCTGAAAAGCTTATAATAGTTTAGGATTTTTTATTATTGTCTTCCAAGAACCGATTTTCCACACCAGAAGTATGTATTATTAATAAGGGTAACTGATTCCTCTAAGGTATAGATTGAAATACACAGACACACACACACACACAATGAGAGAGAGAGAGAGACAGAGAAACAGAGATAAAGGGGTGGTGAATGTATAGATTAATGAGTGGATAGATAAATGGATGAATAGATAGATAGATGGGTATCACAAGTAAGTTGAAGGAAAAAACCAACGACATAACCTTAAAGAAATGACAGCCCCAGAATTCCTTAGGTGTTTGCACAGTGCACTTGGGACTACAAATGAAAAGTCAAACAACTCTTCTCTAAAGGTCTATCTTTTCCTGGGATACACAGAGCTCCAATTCATGAAAAGCAGCTTTAGCTGTGGGGGGTGACCTGAAATTCTCATCTTGGATCCTAGGGACTCTCTGTGACTCCAGTTTGACATGGAGCTGCTAATGTCCTCTGACTACTACCCAGTCATGGAACTGCTTCTGCAACAATGGAGCATATTTTGGCAAATGAGATAGAGAAACTTAGGACCATAAATTCATTTGCTTGAGAATGAGTCTCATTTGGGTAGCTCTCCAGTGACTTTCCCTCATAGCTCCTTGTGTTTCCTGCCTATGGGAGCTCAGAGAAGAGAAGGAAAACACTTAGTTCTTCCTTAGGTCCTGTAATTTTAGGATCAGGATAAATTGTAAGGAGTAAAGGCAAAGAAAGGAGAGGGTATGGGTGATTGTTCCCAAGATATATCACTTTCATGTATGAGACATAATGAAGAGTGAGGTCCTATCACTCCTCAGTGAGCTTGATGACATATTTTCTATAAGAAAAGTCTAGGATATCTTAACTATTTTGCAAGCACTCCGTCTTCCCCAGCTTACTACAATGTTCCTATTACTTCAGAAAAATATTTTCTGAAACGTAATATAATTTATTCAACTAACATTTATAGAGCAAGTAACATGCCCTAAGTATAGGACAAGGGCCCTCTCTATATGATTCATATGGTTGGTGAGACCATGACACTTGCAGGATGTGGACCTCATATACCTTTCTATTCTCCCACCTCACCCTATAGTTTGTTATTTCAGTCATACCTAATTACTTGTAATTCCTGAAAAAAATAATTTTTTGCCTAATCTAATACCACTACCTGAGTGACTCAACTTCATCTTTCAAAAATAGTAGTTTTATTGAGAAATTATTAATTGCTGTGTATTAAGCCATTCAAATCTCACAGTAACTATTTAAGGTAGTTTCAATTAATAATCTACATTTTCTAGTTGAGGAAACTGAGACTCAGATAATTTGAAAATTTGAAATTTGACCAATTTCAAAAGAGACAATGTCAATAATCAGATCTGAGCTACTGCAGTATTTAGCAGAGAATCTAGTTTAAAATTTTTAAATCAGTATATAATCAGTATAGGGATCAGTAAATGTTAGTTGATTAAAGATAAGAAGGTAATTTCTCATGTGCTCCACCTATCTTTGGATGTCCATGAGCTGACAGGTTTCCAAATATACTTCCATAGAGACACCTGTGCCCAAATTCTCCATGATCTCTCAAATCAGAATCAAGTCCAGCTCTGTTTAGCCAACCAGTGTAGTTTTGGCAGAAATTCAGATTCAGCATCTGCCTCATTCTAACAATTCCCCTTCAGTCTCAGAGGAGGGAGCTCACAACTGTTCAGATGAGGAAGTCTGACAATCTTGGGAGATCCTTATCACTTATCCATAATTTATTTACTAGCATTTATCACCTCAGTGCATGAACAGAACTGACTGAGGAACAGAAGAGTTCCCAGTGTGGTAGAGTGGAGATGGATTACCAAGCCTCTTGATCTATGATCTATGATCTATGATCTATGATCAGAACCCATGCCTGAATGATGTCCTCCTCCGCCATGGACGTCCCTCAGTGGTATGGTCTCTGCTTGCTTTGGAGCAGGGTTGTGGCCCATCTGACTAGACAACCTGAAATGCACAAGAAATAAGTTCCACAGGTAGTAGTGACCTTCCTAAGACTGGGGCCAGCATCACTAGAGGCACAAGAGGGATCTAGGAGTCATCAGGTCAGATCTACTCTGAAGGTTGCCTACAAGTTTGAGAATGAGTAGAGAGACAGGATAGTGACATCAGCAAAATGACAACAAAGGAATTTCTACCACTTCCCCCCCACACTCAGAAACAGTTTGAACAACTATCTGCAGATAAAAATACCTCCACAAAAGCCAAGGATTCCAGTTGAAGGATTATAACACTATGGTGAAGAACACAAATAAGAAAGGACGCATAGGAGGGTAGGAAAGATAGAATCGCATTACCCCTCCACCATTATCCCTTCCCAAACTCTGGGCAGCCTAGTGTTGAGAGAGTCAAGTGAGTGCCCAGCTTCACCACGGAGCCCACAGCCTGCCCATCCCAGCATCAGGCCAATTCCTGCAGCCCTAGGTGGCTCCCTGCAACCCAGGCCCCCTCTCACAGTTCCAGCAGCCCCAGGCAGCATCCTTTGCACCAAGTTCCCAGAGGGCTCTTATGAACCCAAACCCCAGCTCACGCCCACACTTGCTGACTCCAGGCAGCTCACATAGCCCCAGGCAACTTCCATGGCAAGGCTCCCTGCAAACTCCCAGGCACCTGGGGCCCTGTCTCACCCTGGCACCTGCCAACTCCAGCAGCCCCAGGTGGCTCCTGCAACACCAGGCATCCAGTGGATTCCTGGGAATCCAGGCCCCCATTGCACCCTGGTGCCTGCCAGCTCCAGCAGCCACAGGCAGCATCCTTGGCACCAGACTTCCAGTGGGTTCTCATGAATCCAGGCCCCTGGCTCATCCCGGTACCTGTTGGCTCCAGCAGTTCCAGGTGGCTTCCACAGCACCAGGCTTCCAGTCTGCTCCTCCAAACTGATTCCCCCAACTCACCCAGGCACCTGCTGACTCTAGTGGCCCCAGATGTTCCCACTGTACTGGGTAGTGTTCCTGGCAGTAATCTCCTGGAAGGACCCTGAAAATCCTGGCCCCAGTTCATCCCAGCACCAGCCAGCTCCAGTGGTTCCAGACAGCTTATTTGTTCATAAAGTGGCCCCCATACACAAAGCACAAGGAGAGACCAAAGAAAGAGGCAGACCACTCCAGATTGGTAGGTGGCAGGTTTAATAAGCAAGGAAACTTATATATGAGGCTTGTCTTGGGAGGCCACAAGACGAAGAGAACTCTGCACCTGCCTGTGAGAATCTTAAAGTTTGTATAGAGGCCTTAACAAGGTTCAGTCATGTATTCAGTCCAGATGGTCTCAACAACACCTTACCCTCTCAATGCTACCTCCTTGGAACAGCTGTTAGTATGGGAATGGTGGGAAGAACATACATTCCAAGGGAAGGGGAGAGGGTGAGGAGCCTCTGATCACTCAGGTCCAGCTCACAGGTCAATCAAAGCTCACATCCTCTTAATGACCTCCTACACAGTCCCCACGGCACCAGGCCCTGTCAAGCTCCCATGAACCCAGACTCCTGGCTCACCCCAGCCCTGTGAAACTCCCAGAGTACTAGATGGCCTCTGTGGCCTCAGGCTCCCAATTAATGCCTGTGAACTCATGCTCCAAGGGAGCACCTGTGAACCCAGGGCCCAGCACCAGGCTGACTACTGCCATCCAGGCTTTCAACCTACCCCAGCACCAGGCCACACAAAGGACTCTAGCAGCAAGCCTGTTCATGGACAGCAGCGGACTGCCCATGCATAATGTCTGGACAGGCTGCATGGTGAAGGGCTTTCCCTGTCAAAGCCAATCTGTAAAGACTGGAAGAGGTGCCTACAAGCTCAAATGCACAGACACCAATGCAAGGCCACAGGGATAATGAGCAATCAGAGGAAACATGACACCACCAAAGGAAATTAATAAAATTGCAATGAGTGACTGAAAAGAAAGGGAGACCTATGAACTGTCTAAAAAAGAATTCAGAATAATCATCTCAAACAAATACATATACTGTAAGAAAACAGAGATAGACAACTAAATGAAAGTAGAAAAATAATGCATGAACAAAATGAGATGTTCAACAAAGAAATAGAAACCATTAAAAAATCAAGCAGAAATTCTCAAGTTGAAGACTACAATGACTGATGAAGAATTCAATGAGAGCTTCAACAGCAGACACAACCAAGCAGAAGAAAGAATTAGTGAACTAGAAAACAGGTCATTTGAAATTATCCAGTCAGAGGAGAAAAAAGGAAAATCAATTTAAAAAGAGTAAAGAAAGCCTATGTGAATTGTACAACACTATTAAAAGAGACAATCATGTATTATTAGAGTCCCAGACGGAGAAGAGAGAGAGAAAGGGATAGAAAGGTTATTTAAAGAAATAATGGCTGAGAACTTCCCAAAATTGGAGAAAGATTTAGACATCCAAGTTCATGAAGCTAATAGATTACCCCAAAACTTCAATCTAAAATGATCTTCTCTAAGACACATTATAATAAAATTGCCTGAATTCAAAGAAAATGAGATATTTTTAAAAGCAGCAAGAGGGAAAATTTTTACATATATAAGGGAACCCCCACAAGGCTATCAGCAGATTTCTCAATGGAAAGCTTACAGGCCAGGAGAAAGTGGGATGATGTAGTCAAAGTGCTGACACAACTGTCATTTGGGAGCTAACAATTTGTTTCCCCAGTAAACAAAAGCTTAGGGAATTCATCACAACTAGATGTGCTATACCAGAAATGCTGAAAGGAGGTTTTTGCCTTGTGGTTACCATAATGCTTGCACAAAACATCTTATAGATATAACATCTATTTTATGCTGATAACAACTTAACTTCAATTGCTTACAAATCTCTACCCTGTTACTCCCCTGTCCATAATTTATATTTTTCATGGGCCTTTTTGCTACCATTCTAATGCTTTCTGAACCAAATATTTACCACATAAAGCAGCAGTTAAGTGTCTGTTATAATTTTTATACCTTTTTTATAAAGTATTTTTATACCTTAGCTATATCTTCTTGATTTTATATTACTTTTAAAAAATTATAGATCTTTTTCTATACTGTTTTCACACAAGAAACAAGGATCACACTATACCCATGAACATTAATGATACTCAGCACTCAAAGACAATCTTTGAAACATTTAGAGGAAATACAGTCCACAAACAGAAAGCCTTCCTGTCACTCCAGGAGACTAATATTAGGGCTTCTGATTGTAATGTAGGTGGGTCATTCATTATTGCTGTAGTAGGAAAATAGCCTAATATGAGCCTGTGAGAAGATAAAGGGTGGAATAGTAGGGAATTTGCCTCCGATGGAGTCCTGTTAAGCAGAGTCAGAAACTATTTTCCAAATGCATTTGAGGACTGAGTATCATAAAGAAAATGTTCTTGTGGTTTTATTCCCGTTCCAACCATCCTATTTATTTACAGAGTTCTTTATTGATGAGCAATGCCTATAAGGCTACGGGATGGCTACATATTTTCTACAGGGTTTCAGGTTGTATTTGGGAGGGCCTCTGAAGGCTGGTCCTCTAGCTGATCAGTGAGTATTTCCATAATTTTGCCCCTTTTAATGGAATTTCTCAACTCCTGGAAGAAAATGGATGTCTACTGTCAAATCACTAATTCTTTCCTATGGCACACTCCCTTTTTATTTCTGTAAACATATATCCAGGGCCCAGGGTCCAGGAAAGAAAAAAATATTTCACATGTACAAGTGGTTGTTTTCTCTCTCTGTCACGTATTTCCAGTTAGCTTTTTGAGAGTATGAACGTCAAACCTGGTTAGTTACTCACCTATCTATCCATTTGCTGCTAACCCTGTGACAGTATTATCACATCTCCTCAATACACTATAAGATGTGTGCCCTGTTTTATGGGTGAGAAGGCCTAGCCGTAGTAAGGATATGTAACTTGCATTAAAGAACAAAACTAAGTCGCAGAGCTGAGATCCTAAAAATGGCAGTTAATTCCAGACCTTTGTTTGATTTCATCTGGCCTGTTGGAATTTTATAAGAAAATGACCTCAGTGTTTTAATTGAAAACAAGCTAAATGTGAGCCGAAAATTTATTATTATTTCTAAGAAAGTAATTTATTCTCAGGCATTATTAATTCTTAGTTGATTGAATTTAATTTGTAATATTTAATTCATGCCTGGACTCCCTTCTTTAAGATGTGCTTGACAGGAATCTATAGACCTGGAAAAGGTGAATTAAAATGAGAAAAGATGAAGAATCCAGACACAGCAGAAGTAATTGAAGAATTCAAGGAAATAAATATTCTTTAGATGGAAGAAACTGGACAATATAAAATCATTATCTTTTAAATAATATAGAACACTATCACCGCAGAAGTATTTCCAGATTGAGTCCTTATTTGGAAAAAAAATGATGAAGGAAAAAGACAAAGCATGGAGAAACCTGGCAAACACCATCTGTACCAACTCTTCCAGGTTAGCGTAACCAGTAATGTCATTTTGAAATCATGTGCCCACTGACATGACTTAATGAGAAGGACACATCACCTCAGTGGCATTCTTTCTCAAAATCTGTACTCATTTGAAAACATCAAACAAACCCAAATTGATGGACTTTTTACAAAATAACTACTACTCTTCAAAAATGTCAAAGTTAAAACAGATAAGAAAAGACTGAGATATGGTCACAGATTGGAGGAGACTAAGGAAATATGATGACTAAGCACAATGTGATGTCTTGGATCAGATTATGGAACAGAGAAAAGACACTAGTGGAAAAATAAGGAAAATCCAAAACAGATCTGCAGTTGAGTTAATAGTATTGTATCAATATCAATTTCTGAGCTTTCATAAATATATCATGGCTACATGCTGAGTAAAAGATATACAGCAGTACTCAGTACTATCTTTGCAGTGGTTTGTAAATCTAAAAGTATTTCAAAATGCACAATTTAAAAAAAATTTATTTTGAAAACAAAAAAAACAGTAACAAAGACCCAAACTACATCATTTTTTTGTGAGTCCTCCAGCTTTCTCTAGAATAACATAAGTAAGGAACATTTATCAACTGCTTACTATATGTAAAGCTCTGTTCCAAGAACTTTATGTATTTTTTAATCTTTTTTCCCTGCTTTATTGAAGTATAATTGATGAATAAAACTGTATGTATTTAAAGTGCACAATGTGATGATTTGATATATGGATATGTGATTTTTGTGAAATGATTGCCACCTCAGGTTAATTAACAAATTTAACACCTCACATATACCTCTTTTTTAAGAATGCATTCTCTTTCTTTTTTTTTCTTTTTTGGTGAGGAAGATTGTCCCTGAGCTAACACCTGTGCCAATCTTCCTCTATTTTGTGTGCGGGACACCACCACAGCGTGGCTTGATGAGTGGTGTGTAGATCCACACCCAGGATCTGAACCCATGAACACTGGGCTGCTGAAGTGGAGTGCATGAACTTAACCACTATGCCACCAGGCTGGCCCCCAAAATTTTATTGTTTTTGATGCTATTGTAAATGGAATTGTTTTCATCATTTCTTTTTTGGAAATTTTGTCTTTTGTGTATAGAATGACTTCTGTATGATGATTTTTGTCTCCTGTGACTTTACTGGATTTATTTATTAGTTCAAACAGTTTTTTTGTGGAGTCTTTAAGGATTTTCTCTATATAAGATTATATCATTTACAAACAGAAAAAAATTTACTTCTTCTTTTCTGATTTGCATGCCTTTTATTTCTTTTTCTTGGTTAATTGCTCTGTCTAGGACTTCCAGTACTATGTTGAATAGGAGTGTTGAGAATGACACCTTTGTCTTGTTCCTGATATTAGAGGAAAAACTTTCAGTGTTTCACCATTGGATATATGATGTTACCTGTGGACAGATAAATGAAAATTATTATGTTGATATATGTTCCTCCTATATCCAATTTGTTGAGAGTTTTTATCATGGAAAGATGTTGAATTTTGTCATGCTTTTTCTGCATCAATTAAGATGATTTTTATCTTTCATTCTATTGATGGGGTGTATCACATTTATTGATTTGCATATGTTGAACCATCCTTGCATTCCAGGGTTAAATACAACTTTACTATTGTCTGTGATCCTTTAATGTGCTGTTGAATTCTGTTCACTAGTATTTTGTTGAGAAATTTTGCATTTATATACATCATGGATATTGGCCTGTAGTTTTCTCTTCTTGCAGTGTCCTTATCTAGCTTTGGTATCAGGGTAACGCTTGTCTCATAAAATGAGTTGTTTGAGACTGTTGCCTCCTCTTCAATTTAGGGGGAGAGTTTGAGAAGGATTGGCATTAATTTGTCTTTAAATGTTTGATAGAAGTCACCTGTGAAACTATCTGGTCCTGGGCTTTTCTCTGTTGGGAGATTTTTGATTACTTATTCAATCTCCTTACTTGTTATTGGTCTGTTCAGATTTTCTATTTATGATTCAATATTGATAGGCTGTATGCTTCTAGGAATTTATTCATTTCTTCTATGTTATACAAATTGTTGGCATATACTTGTTCGTAATAGTCTCTTATGATTCTTTGTATTCCTGTGGTATCAGTTGTAATGTCTCCTCTTTCACTTTGGACATTTTTTGAGTCTTCTTTCTCTTTTTCTTAGTCTAGCTAATGGTTTGTCATCTTGTTTATTTTTTTTTTAAAAAAACAGCTCTTAGTTTCATTGATCTTTTCTACTGTTTTTCTGGTCCCTATATCATTTACAGACTCTCTGATCTTTAATATTTTCTTCCTTCTGTTAACATTGGGCTTAGTTTGTTCTTTTGTTGTTGTTCTTTGTGTGTAAATTTATGTTGCTTATTTGAAAGCTTTTCTTTTTCTTAGTGTACACCTTTATTGTCATAAAATTCCCTTTTAGAACTGCTTTTGCTGCACCCTATAAGTTTTGGTGTGTTGTGTTCCCATTTTCATTTGTTTCCAGATTTTTTTGTTTCTCTTTTGATTTCTTCTTTGACCCATTGGTTGTCTTGCAGTGTATTGTTTAATTTCCACACATCGTGAATTTTCCACTTTTCTTCCTATTATGTATTTCTCCCTTCATACCATTTTGGTCAGAGAAAGATACTTGGTGTGATTTCAATCTTCTTAAATTTGCTAAGACTTCTTTTGAGATCTAACATATGATCTATCCTGGAGAATGTTTCATATTCCTTTGAGAAGAATGTGTATTAATCTGCTGTTAGATGGAATGTTCTGTATATATCTTTAGGTCCATTTGGTCTAAAGTATATTTCAAGTCCAATAAAAAGTATATTTTATTGATTTTCTGTCTGGATAATCTATCCACTGTTAAAAGTGGAGGATTGAAGTCTTCCACTATTATTGTATTTTTGTCTATTTCTCCTTTCAGATCCTTAGTATTTGCTTAAATATTTAGGTGTTCCAATGTTGGGTGCATATATATTTATAATTTTATGTCCTCTTGATGAATTACCCTTTTTTTTTTTTTCCTTTTTTTTTTTTTTTTTTTTTTTTGTGGGGAAGACTAGCCCTGAGCTAACATCCATTGCCAATCCTCCCCTTTTTGCTGAGGAAGACCGGCCCTGGGCTAACATCCGTGCCGGTCTTCCTCCACTTTATATGGGTCGCCACCACGGCATGGCTGACAGGCAGTGCGTCTGCGGGCGCCCAGGATCCGAACTCGCGAACCCCGGGCTGCCAAGCGCGGACTAAACCGCTGCGCCACCAGGCGGCCCCGATGAATTACCCTTTTATCATTGTATAATGACCTTCCTCATCTCTTGTTACAGTTTTTGGTCTATAGTCTATTTTGTCTGATATAAGTATAACTCTCCTGCTCTCTTTTGGTGTCCATTTGCATGGAATATCTTTTTCCATCCCTTCACTTTCAGCCTATGTGTATTCTTAAAGTTGAAATGAGTCTCTTGTAGGCAGTATATAGTTGGGTCTTGTTTTTTCATCCATGCATCCACTCTGTGCCTTTTTGTCAGAAAATTTAATCCTTTTACATTTAAAGTGATTATTGATAGGTAAGGACTTACTAATGCCTTATTATTAATTGTTTTCTGGATATTTTGTAGCTCCCTTATTCTTTTCTTTCTCTATTACTGTATTTCTTTGTGAATTTATGATTCCTCTGTGGCATGCTTTGACTCATTTCTCTTCATCTTTTGCATATCCCCTGTAAGTTTGCTTTATGGTTACCATGAATCTTATATAAAACATTTTATTAATATAAGTTTATTTTAAGCTGAAAACAACTTAACTTTGATCACACACATAAGACATAAACTCTACCCTTTTACTCCCCTATTCCTACATTTTATGTTTTTGATGTCACAATTTACCTCTTTTTATATTATGTATTCATTAACAAATTATTGTAGCTATAGTTATTTTTAATACTTTTGTTCTTTAATCTTTATACTAGAATTAAGTGGTTAACATAACCACATATTATAGTATTAGAATATTCTGAATATTACTATATACTTATCTTTTCCAGTGTGTTGTATGTTTTCATGATACTTATTAGTGTTCTTTCATTTCAGCTAGAAGAATTCCTTTCATCATTTCTTCTCAGGCAGGTCTAGTGGTAATGAACTCCCTAATCTTTTGTTTGTTTAGAAAAGTCTTTATCTCTCCTTCATTTATGGAGGACAACTTAGCCAGGTAAAGTATTCTTGGTTGGCACTTTTTTCTTTCAACACTTTGAATATAGCATCCTACTCTATCCTGTTCTACAAGGTTTCTGCTCAGAAATCCATTGATAGCCTTATTTGGGGTTCCTTTGCATGTAAGGAATTTTTTTCTCTTGCTACTTTAAAAATCTCTCTTTGCTTTTGAATTTAGACAGTGTTATTATAATCTGTGTTGGAGAAGTTATTTTGGGGTTGAATCTGTTTGGGGACTTATCAGCTTCATGGACTTCAATAACCAAATTTCTTCCCAGATTTGTGAATTTCTCAGCCATTATTTCTTTAAATATGCTTTCCGCTGCTTTCTCTCTCTCTTCTCCTTCTGGGACTTCCATAATGCATAAATGATTTCTCTTTGTGGTATCCTATAATTCACATAGGCTTTCTTCACTCTTTTTTATTTTTATTATTATTTTTTAATTCTCTACTGACTAGATAATTTCAAATGGCTTGTCTTTGATTTCACAGATTCTTCCTTCTGCTTCATCAACTCTGCCATGGATGCTCTATTGCATTTTTTAATCTCATTGATTGTATTCATTCATTGTAGCTCCAGGACCTCTCTTTGGTTCTTCTTTATTATTTTTGTCTCTGTTAAACTTCTCATTTTCTTCGTGTGTTGTTTTAGTGATTTCACTGAATTGTCTTTCTGTGTTTTCTTTTACCTCATTGAACTTATTTAAAACAACTGTTTTGAACTCTTTACTATGCAAATCTCAGATCTCCATTTCTTTAGAGTCAGTTACTGATATACTATTGTATTCATTTGGTGGTGTCATTGTTCCTTGATTTTTCATGTTCCTTAAAGTCTTACATTGCTGTCTTCACATTTGAAGAAGCAGGCACCTCCTCCTCTCTCTACTAACTGGCTTCAGGAAAGAAATACCTTCTGTCAATTCTTCTAGGTTTTCTGAAGCTTTTTCACACCTTTTCTATAGATATGTCTATTCCACATTTACTGTTGTTTCTTGTGTGGGGGGTGAGGGGAGTTCTTATGATTATATACTTTCTCTCAATCCTGCAAAAGCCAGGCCAGGTGTTAACAGCCTCCCATTTGCTTTCCCTAGGGTATTGCCAAATGCTCAAGTTTGTGTGTTTTCTCCCAATCCTACAAAGTCAGACCTACTTTTTGTGCTTGCTGACTAGTCATCTGCAAAAACTCATAATTGCCACCCCCAGGAGTACACACAGAGAGCTGGCCATGGTGTGGGTGTGTGCATGAAGCACACAGAGTATTGGGAGTGTCCATGGGTCAGTTGGGGGTATCCACAGTAAAGGCATCTTCAGCAGTTCATATGTGGGCTTTCTTATGGAGTCCATGAACTCATTAGTAGGATCTACATACTTTTGATTCACTCCTGCCCTGCCTGCTAGGCTACCAAGCCTCTCCATGACACTCAGTTATGCAACACATCTCAGTATTCTGGATACAGCAAGAAAAAAGTGGTCCTCTTTGGCAGCACCCTTCATAACTGCAGAATCTGGGAGCCCATTCACACACTCTCACTTTCCTCTGTGGGAGAAATCACAGGCCAAGAAGTTTTCTCTTAACACTGAGCTGCACCACTTTGGGGGAGGGGTGATGCAGGTAATGTGAAGCTGGTCTTCTTTTCCTCTTTGATATGACCAATCTTGGATTTTTTTTTTACTCCAGCAGTGTGCTAAAACCTCTCCACTGGACTCCAAAACTTCCACAAAGGCACTCTCCTTCATGAGTGATTGTCAAAATTGATGTCCTTTGGGGAAAGATGGTAGAATACTCTTATTTTGCCATTGATGGAATTATTCAACTTATTGATGTCACTCTCCCCAAGTTCTTTATGTATGTTACTTCACATTACAGCTCAGTAACTCTATAAGGTAGGTATTATTACAGTTCTTATTTTTCAGTTAATAAAATAACAACTAAGCCTCAGAAAGAAAACTTCCTGAAGGTCACAGAGTGTATAAGTGGAAAGCCTAAGATTCAAACCCAGGTAGTCTGACTCAAAAGCACAATATATTAAATATCATGCTATGTTCTAACCCTAAATGGAAGCATTAATTGGTCGGATGGAAAACAGACACATGGCCTAAGAAATCCACTATTACCCACATATATCTTTCTCTTCCTTATTAACAGTGGTATTGGTGATACACCACATTCTGTCCTCTTTTTATAAGTAATACAATTTTTAGCTAGGTATATGTATAATCTATATTTCTCAGCCTTCATTGCAACTAGGTGTGATTATGTGACTGAGTCTCACCAATAGAGTGTGACCAGATATGATATGGGCCACTGACATGCATCAATCATGCTCTTTCCCTTTCCACAGAGTGGATGCAGATGATTGACACACCTTAATGGGTGTAGGAGTTACAAGAAAGAATGAAGTCCTGAAGAGCAGCAGCACCAAATGAGACTTTTATGTAAGGGAAAAATAAATTTATTTTGTTGTTGAGCATTATACATTTTTTGGCTCTCTTTGATCCAGTAGTTTTAAGGTAAACTTACTAGTAGATGAAAAAGGAGCGTCTGAGAAAGAAGAAAGTTACAGATCATTTACAGAGAAAGACCAACCAGAGAAAGGAATAATGAATGCATGTATGAAATTTAGTGAAGGACTAGAGTGCTCAGATAATGGTTTTATATATATATATATATATATATATATATATATATATATATATACACATACACACACACACACACTCACACACTGCTGATGCCTAAGTTACTTGTTAAGTAAATTGAGTCAGATTGTGCAGGTCCTGATATATTATGTTAAGAACATATTATGTTAAGAACAGATGGTGTTTTAAACTCTAGGTCAGCAGTTCTTGTGATATACTGAACATCATAATCAGAAGAATACAGAGCATTATGCTAGTTACGGTAAAGGCCAAGCAACTCTAACAAAAAGGCCCAAAAATATGGTGATTAATGAAAAAAGAAGTTTATTCTCTCTAAGGGAAAGGTGCAGGGGCAAGAGGTGGCCTCTGCTCTACAAATTACTCCAAGAATCCTGGCTATAAAAGCAGCTCTTCTTACTCTAAACAGAGCTTCTAAGGTGACCTCAGTTGGTGCCATTTCCAGCTCAAGAACAGTGAAAGTAATTTCCTTTTAGCCAATGATATAGATTTAGCATGGATTATTTCTGCTAGCATTCTATTGGTTAATAGTTCACCACATAACTACAATTTCCTGCAAAGGAAGTTAAGAAATGTAGACTCTTGTTGAAGAGTCTTGTGCCCAGGAAAAAGAGAAGCACAGATTTGGGGAGGCAGCAAAGAGGCCTTGTCACATGTGCTTCTCAAAATGCACATTTTGGGGTTCTGCCTACATCAACTGGATCAAAATTATAGAGATTATGCTAGGGAATCTTCATCCTTTTTCAGGATAGCAGTTGATCCAATCACCGTCACAATATAAGGGCACTAATATTGTTCATGGACAGTCAACAAAGACTTTTATATAAAGAACATGTGGAAACATGATTTTTAGGCTAAATATGATGAAATGTGAGCACAGCATGGAAAAGGGATAGACCAGTTCAGTGAATTGAATTGTAAAGCAGTTATAATTGCACAGGCAAACAATAAAATGGTTTGGGACTATGACAAAGATATTGTATGTGGTTAAGAGAGATGGACAGTGGGCCAGCCCAGTGCCACAGTGGTTAAGTTCACATGCTCTGCTTCAGCAGCCTAGGGTTTATGGGTTCAGATACTAGGCACAGACCTACACACTGCTCATCAAGCCATGCTATGGTGGCATCCCGTATACAAAATAGAGGAAGATTGACACAGATGTTAGCTCAGGGACAATCTTCCTCACTGAAAAAAAAAAAAGAGAGAGAGAGAGAGAGAGGAAGAACAAGAAACAGTAGGACATGCTAAACAAGTGTATGTGTAGGTAATGATGAAGGAAAATTGTGCGCTAATGTGGAAGAGAGGTAAAATTAGTTTAACTTGGTAGTAGAAGAGTAATATTTAGGAGGCTATGAAGCTTAGGGAAGAATAAGAAAACCTGCAGCAATTCATACCCCACACATCTATCCATGAAACCATATTTCACTGTAAGATGGGGGAGGAGCACAGCACTTATATAAGAAAGTGATGCAATCTGGGCAAAACACTTTAGACTGTTTAGGTGATTTGGCTGTGAAATCATTTAGGGTGAGGAGAGGAAGAGCTCAGTTGTGGTCCTGGATTCAGTATCTGCCCACTGTGATAAAAACCATGAGCATCTCTTCTCATCTAAGGGAGTGAAACCACATATTGCCTTGGGAAAGGAAATAGCACAGGTCACTCACCTAGGACTTCACCTGGACAAGAGAAGTGTGTTTGGGATTTTGATTCACTAAAACAAATTGGACAAAAGAGATAGAAATTCAACAAAGAATTCCTTATAACCCAGCACTTTTCTGAGAGTATCAAAGTATTTATTATCAATTTCATCTCAGTACAAACAGATAATGAGGGTCTCAGGAGCCCTCTCCTGTCTGAGACATGATGTCACAGGGGACTCCTTATAGGTTCAACCACTCTTAAACTGATGTTACTGGGCAGACTTCCTGGGTTCCCACCCCTACCACTTTCACAATAAGTGAATGATCTTCTCTCATCCAAAATTTCTCTCCTCTGAGAGCTTCTCTCCCAGGGGACTTAAGAAGGCAGTCTGAAACAGAAAGAACACTTCTTGGTTATAGCTCAATGCAGCAAACTGATGGAACCCTACTGAGACAGAAACAATTCCAAGAGACTCAGATTACAAATATTTCCGAACATCAGCAAATATCTCAGAACATTTATATCAGGATAGAACCATGGGGCTCATGGGCCATAGTCTGGTAAATATTTACCACAGGAGATTATTGCCAGACAGCTGTATGTAGAACTCTATGCAGAACTATTTTCCTGTCTACATAATCAGCAAGGACGTGAGTGTGAAGACGGAAACATTTCACCTTGCAAAATATGAATAGAGTAAATTCACAAGGAATGGAAGGTAAGAAAACAGAACTCCAGTTCCCTCATTCCTAAATGACAGATAAAGTCTTCCTCTGGGGCCTTGACCTGACTTGCCAAAATTTCCATGTGAATAATCCCAGCCTTATTAGTTTATTTCAAATTGGAGTGACTACTTGAACTGCAAGAGTAAACGTCACCAAAAACCATACAACTCTTATCTTACACAGTTAAGAGGAAAAAAGAGTTTTCTAATCTGTAATTGGAGAGATTAGAACTTATAATTTCCGTGGTTCCTTCCAGCTCTAACTTTCTATGTGTCTACAAGAAAATTTGCAGTAATTCTCTGCTCATGTCTGGTATCTAACTCACCGAAACTACATACAGTCATGTGTCACTTAACGAAGGGGACATGTTCTCAGAATTGCTTCGTTAGGCCGTTACCTCATTGTACAAACATCATAGAGTGCACTTACACAACCTAGATGATATAGCCTACTACACACCTAGGCCGTATGGTACTAACCTTATGGGATCACTGTTGCGAATGCTGTCGGTCACTGACCAAAACATCATTATGCAGCACCTGATTGCATTTATCAGGAAAGTCATAATGTTAATTACTAGTGTCAATGATCACCATAAATCCAACTCACCACAAATGTGCCAATATTTTAACATCTAAACTGATTCCCCATACTTCGTCACTATCGCACAAAAAAAATCATGACACTCCAAGGAACTAACATTTGAATATGGTCAAAGTAGCACAATATTTGTGCATCAGCTACCAAGAATGGGCGCGAAAGAGAGGCATAACCACAGAACCCAAGATGTACCCAGCCTCTGTGAGGATACAGAGAAATGACAAAAATGCCTTGAAAAGAGCAAAGTTGATGTATGAGAGAGATAGGAACCCACTCAGATTCTCAACTCTGAGAAAGGATAGCTGTACTTACCTCAACTTTCCTTGGTCACTTAAAAAGACCCTAGATGATAAACCTGTGCCTCGTTACCCCTCCATAAGGGAGATACACCCCTCACTCATTGCTGGAATGGGAAAAGTTTCAGACAAAGTCACCCATTTGACTCCTTTGAAATCATCACTTGGGGTATTGTTGTTCTGACTTTGGGCTCTAAGGGCAAACAATTGTGTCAAGAACAGTAGCAGAGGTGAAGTAGAACACGTACTGGGGAAGTGGAGACATTTGTACAAATGACTGAGAGTTACAGCAACTTCATGTGAAATATGGGGTGATTCACCTTAACTTTTCCAACTACAATAATAAATTTTAAATTCTAATTTATATAATGGCAGTGTTAGGGGAGACATACGATTGTTTACAATTAAAACCACCATAATTTTGGTTATGTTTGGGATGTGACAAATTCAAATACATGGTACCATTCTTCCCTTGAGTTAATAAACAAAAAAGTTCTCAAGTTCAAATATTTATTCAGCCAAAAATTTATTTTCTGTCTGTTTTACTTACCTCAAAGCAACACATTAACATTTTGCAGACCAGGCATTTCAATTTTGTGTGAGGGAAACCTCTTCAGAGTATGTGTAGGATGTATCACATTCATATTGAGGATGTGATATGGTGGACACAGAGAACCAAAGAATCTGGTGTGTTCTGTCCCTGGGATGTCATGAGGAGTCGTAGATCAGCACAAAGGAGGGAAGAGCTGACCTTGCCTGGAGAGGCAAGTTGCCCCACATACACAATATATAGGAGTTATGATCAAGAGGTGGTCAGAATATTCCCCAGGAAACTGGACTTTCCATTTTTCTCTGAAGGGCTCATCTCTAGAGATGCTAGGGAACTTCTATCCTTATTCCTATTTCAAAATCAAATTTATAACCACTGCCTGGAAAAAATTCAAAGCCACATTTCCTTTCACTATCTAGCATGTAATATGGAAATTTTGTCAGTGAGTCAATTGAGAGGGATCTTTAACAGAAAGAGAAACATCACAGAAATAGACAAAAAGGAGAAACATTTCCACTCACAGGATTTAATGAGAAATCAGAATGAAAACTCAGCTTGATAAATGTTCTCCCCAGAGAGAATGCTCAGAGGTCTTAGGCTTAGCTGAGAGGAAGGAGAGGTCATGTGCAGAACATGAGGGGGTTGTCTCACTGAGACCAGATTTGAGCATGATGTCTCAGACTATGTAGCACATGGACTGTGGAACTAACTAGAGCTGCCAGCTTATGGGCAGAAAGACCCAGAAGTAAAAGGAAAAGAATAGTCACCTGGCCTTCCCAGATAATCCATCTTTATAATATTTTCATCTTTATCCTTATGCACAGCATTACACAGAGAACATCTGTATCTGAGCAAAACTAAGACAAATTTCCCTGAGTCAAAGACAAACATCTGGAAACTCTCTCATAGATCCCCAGATGCTATAGGGTATCCTTATATCTGGGCATTAACCTCAGCTCCGAAGGGCCCCATATACCTTCTCATGTTCCACAGCTGTACCAGAAATGGACATCCTAGCCTAGTCCTGACCTCTGTCCTCCAGGTGTTTCTATCATACATGGAACTTTGATTTCTAAGAACCCTTAGCCCAGGGTCATAGAAAAACCTTAAAGCTCAGAAAGAGGAATTGTTTTCCCAGATCATGTGGTGAGGAACATATTTTCAAGTACCTTACATTTCGATGGATCCTTTCTCTTCCTTCCATATGTGTATTTTCTAGGTTCCACATTAGGACTTACATATCTTTATGTGTTCATCAACCTCACTGAAGAAGGGAAAAAAGAAAAAGAAAAGGAAAAGCGTGGCCATTGCAAGTAGGATGTATAGCCAAAAGGCCACATTTAGGTGTAAGCTGGTGCCTGAGTCCACTTCACACATGAAGATGAGAAGAAGGATAAGGAATTCTCTGTCTCAGCTCTGTCACCTCCTAAGTAATCAAGGCGATAAAGTCATAGTGTCAGAAACAATGAAAGTATTGAATGTCTCAGCGGGGATTGGCCAAGCTGTATCCTATATATACCATAAAGGAAACATTGAGTAAAATCAGATAACGTCACTTCTGCAAAAGCCTCAATGGCCCCTAAAACGCTAGCAAACTGAAACTTGACCAGGAAGAGTGAAGACTCATGCATACTCATGAAGACTTTACATACTCAGAATGAGTATGCTCCTGCATTGGAATCATATCTACATATGAAAGAAACTGCTTGTTTCCTCAGACTCTTCAGCCTTAAAGCCAGCTTTATTCAGAGAAAAAGACTTCTAAGTTGGAGGATGAAGAAAGATTAAGTGTTCCCAAAGAGAAAGTCCAGATCTTTCCCTAGAAGCTCCAGAATTCCCTGTCTTCTACTTATTCATGTCAGGAATGTCTGTCCCACTGACTGTGGGATATCTCCCCAGTCACATGCATCAGGGAAAGGAATGGTTTAGTTTCTAAAATAAATATAATGTTGTCTTCTGAACTAAACAGAATATTAGGTGGTGGAGTTGCTTTGAATATCACCAGAATGTGCTCCCTTGGTCCTCAGCAGCAGCTCAGGAGACAGTAGGGAAACAGCCAAGGGATCAGGCCATAGCATTACCGAGTTCAAGAACACAGGCTTGCTCACAAATGGAATTTCCCTTGAGGCAATATCTCCTCATTCCTAACCTACTACATAAACTCATCTGCCATGTTTCAAAGAACTTAGATCAATCCATTCCCTCCCATTCAAAAGAGCATCTGACAACAGAAGTTGTCTCATGCTTCAAGTCACTTTCTCCAGAGACTCCCAGCCTACTGCCACAGGGAACATGCTGTCCCACCACTACTCCTCAGTGCACACAGTGATTTCAATTCCTGGTCTAAACCCAACCTTCTCTAAGGTGACCAGTGAAGACCCACTGACAAGACGCTAATGTGCCTCAGCAGTCTTTGCCAGCTCCTAAGGTTTGTTACATATCATCTCCAGCCTTCATACCTAATCTCTATCTGCCATGAGTATGAGTCCTCTCAACATCCACAGATCCCCTATTTCTCACCCAAAACAACAAAGAGAAATCACTATCGTGACACTTCCTAAGAACAAAAAATGTGCCTAGTGTTGGATTGGGCAAGAAATTGAAGCCTAAATACTGTCTTCTGGGAGCTTCTCATACAATTGAGGAAATAAAATCCCAGGCAGAAAGGGCAAGAGTCATTATAAGCTGCAATAATTGGGGACTTCTTTATAGAACATTAGAGAGGAAAAATAGCAATTAAGCAAGAACTAAGAGGAAATGATCTCCTGAGAGTCAAATGGTCTGAGATGTCTTGCTTTCAAGGGATGGACACAGTGGGCCAAGGTGCCTATGTGCCTTTATTGGCTTCATCTTGAGGACACCTCAGAAATTGAAAATTTCTCAACCAGAATTTTAAAACATTTGAGATAAAAATCCATGTTTAGAAGCTGAAATGAAAAACAGTTGTTGACACTACTTTACTTACTGTTACCAATAATCACTAAATGAATAACCTACTGTGTTTTGTTTCATTTTGAATACTTTCCAGAAAAAGACCTTGACTGATTATGGGCAGCTGTTTTAGGCCTAAGGATATTCAATGACTCCAGCACATCTTTCTCCTCCAAAAAGCCCTTTCCTCCTTATACAGAACTCTGTTTAATATTTTTATTCTTTGTTCATATAAAGTCTGTTTATGTCCCCTTATATAGGCAAACACAAGGAAAAAGCACCATTTTCATAATCATGAGTGAGATATTTAAAAAACAAATTTTGCCTTTCCATTTAAAAGCAATGTTTGAAACTTTAAGATTATTTAATGGCCCAAAATATTAATATAAATAGTGAGAGAGAAATATGGAGTTGACATTTATAAGATATATGAAGATTATATGGAAAGACAATAATAGTTCAATGAAACCATTTTTTATTTGATATTTAGCATTATTTTCTCAAGAGAGTGGCAATTGAGGGATTTCTGGAAGTTTTATTCCATGGCATCATTAGCATAAGAGACAGCTCCTTTTGACTTTGGAAATTTACCATGGTAAATTGCTTGGTTATACAAATATAAAGGAAGTATCCACCCATCATCCAGGAAAAAAAAAAAACTATTAGTCTATCTTGAATCTCAATTTAGGTCCCAGAGATTGGGTTAAAATGAATATTTTTTGGTAAATGCACAAAGCATATCACTAGCCAGGGAGCATCTTTGAAGAGCAATGCTTTTTGGGAAGGAAATTAAGACTAGAATGTTGGTGCCCTGTACATGAAGATATATGTTTAAATAACCAAGATGGGGGGGGGAATGAATGGAAAGCTATTGTGATTGTAGGGTGCTTTTAGAAAGATAAGAGAGAGGATGGCTTCTGTACTTGGAATTAATTTCCAAAGGGAGCAGATCTCGGCATAGTATGTGACCAATGATAAGCCCTCCTGGCCCAGCACCACGAAGAAACCTTGTGAAGAACAGAAACAGGAAGTAGCTAGAGGAGTCCTGTGGTGTGATCACTAGGTTTTCTGCTGAAAGTAAGCAGAGAGCTCGCCTTTGCACTGAATAGGCAACTGAGCTGCATTACCTCCTACCAATTTCTCACCATTCCTGCCCCCTTTTATGCTCTCCCTAAAGTGGAATCTGGGAGACAGAGAACTACATTTCCCACAGTCTCTGACAGGAGTAATCTGGCCTAGGTTCCACCAATGATAGGTTTTCCTATTCATGGGAGATTTAGTTTGGCAGGGGCCTTTGCGCTTGCCCTGAAAATTGTGAGCCTCTGTTTTGCAGCATCATGAGCTTTAGCAGTGGTTTCCCGGGTTTTTTTAAACTTCCTGATGAGGATTTTATAAGTACATAATTTCCTGTAGTAACCGCTTCCTGCTTTAAATACCTGAGGGCTTTCTGTTTAATGTCTGATTTTGAGCCCTGGGTCTCCTTAAATTCATTTAACTCTGGGAAGAATTACATTTTGGAGAGCAGGGCAATAGGAACTTAGAGTTGTATTGTCTCATTCCAAAGTAGTGAAACATGAAGAATGAAACAATATTTGCAAGGACTTTGTTAGGCAAATTAGAGAAGCAAAAGAAATTATATTCAGTAAGAAATAATCAGAAACATGGGAAACAAAGTAATAGGAAAGACATGCACAGGCCCAGAGATGACAACAAAAACAAGAAAAATTATTTAAAACTGTTTTAAACAATCAGGATTTGAAAAGAATCAATAAAATGTAACAAATAAATTATAAAAAAGAGAACAATAAAAATAAAATGGAAAATAAAAGAGAAGAAATGTGACCCCTGAAACTGCAGGAGCATCTATGGAGAAAAAAAGATACAGAAAGGTACACAGTGACCCCCCTGCCTTGCAGCAAAAGACCAACACCCCATGGCCATTTTGAAAATCATCTTAATAGACATCCATAGTTTTGCAAACATCAAAGTGAATTGGGGTTTCAACTGTTCTTTGTCACAATGTATTATAATAGGCAATGAAGGGACTTTCCAAACTATTTTAACTTCCCATTCAATGCAGAAATCCCTCATCTGACTGTTCTGACAGGTAGCACCAGACTTTTCTTTAATATTTCTACGGACAGGAGTTCCTTTCATCTCAAAACAACCTGTTGCATGTCTTCAACCTAAATATGTCTCCCCGCTTTTTCCCTCCCCTCCCCTCTACTCCCTTCCTTCCCCTCCCC
Source organism: Tapirus indicus (assembly GCA_031878705.1). NCBI lineage: Eukaryota > Metazoa > Chordata > Mammalia > Perissodactyla > Tapiridae > Tapirus > Tapirus indicus. The sequence goes on along the minus strand of CM062918.1, from coordinate 103,992,538 downwards.
CACTCCTCCCTCCTTCTCTATATCTTTCTTCCATCTCCTCCTCTTCCTGCTTTTTTTCTCCAATCCCATGCTACCTCCCCACCACCCCAGTTCCTTATATACCTCTCCAACTAGAGGTTTCCTCTTGGATGCCTTAAAGACCCATCATGACAAAGACATTGCACTTGGTTAAGAGAAGTGAACAGAGAGGAAGAGCAGGTAAACAGGAGAACGTGGTAGGTAAAAATGAGAAAGAATTAAGTGCAGGAACTTACATGAAAAGAAAACCTGATGTGGGAGATGAGAGATAAAAATTAGTTTTACTTGATAATAAAGAAACAATATTTGGGGGGCTATGAAGTTTGGGGTGGAAAAAGAAAATCTATAGCAATTCCTTTGCTATGCGTCTATCTCCATGAAACCATATTCCACTGTAAGAGGGGAGAGGAGCATGGCACTTGTATAAGAAAACACTTGGACAATCTGGACAGAACATTTTATAATGTTCATATGAGTTTGCTGTGTGTTCATCTTGGGTAGAGAGAAGAAGGGCTCAGCTGTAGTCTTTGATGAAATGTTTGCTTAGTCTTATAGGGACCATGGGCTTTTCTTCCTCTGTAAGAATGACTCCACATGTTGCCTTAAGAGATGAAGATACCATAAGTCATTCACTTGGAAGTAGGAAATTTGCTTGAAATTTGGATTGACTAAAAGCAATTGAGTGTAAGAAGCTGTAAGTTCAACAAAAATTTCCAGTAACAGAACTTTTCTGAGAGTCTCAAAATATTTATTTTTTTTTCAATATAAACATAGATAATGAGGGTCTCAGAAGCCGTCTCCTGTCTGGGATATGATGTTACCGGTAATTCCTTACAGGCTCAACGACTCTCAAACTGATGGCCCAGGGGTACAGATCTCAGCCTCAGAATCCCTAGGCTCTCTTGCTACCCTCACAAGTAGTGAGATATCTTTTCCCATCCCATCTTCCTTCCCTCCCAGAACTTCTCTCCTTGGTGACTCCAGGGGACAGCCTGAAACAAGAAGAAAATTGCTTGATTATACCTGTGACCCAGCAGAATGGCAACACCTATTTTAGAGAGCAGAAACAATACAAGAGATGCAAATTATAAAAATTTCTGTACATCATTAAACACTCAGAACAATCCTGTCGGGACAGGACTATATGACTCTTGACCTGGAGTTTGGGAAAAACTTGTCACAAGAGATTAATATTTCTTAAGATGAATAGACAAGAAATGGAAGGGAGGAGGCAGAGCCCCAAAATATTCACTCCCCAGTGACAGACCAACCTTTTCTTTGTGACTTTATCCTGATGCCCAAAATATCTATGAGATAATCCCAACTTTTATAATAGTTGTTATACCAGAGGAATTGTCACCTGCTCTATAGAAGTCAACCCTCACCAAAGGGCCCACAACTTTCACCTTACACAGCAAAGAGAAAACAAGAGTTTTCTCATCTGCTAATTAAGAATATTGTAGCTGATATTTTCTACATCTACTCTAATGCTTCTATCTCTAAGTTTCTATGAGTTTATAAGGAAATCTGGAATAATGCTCTCCCCATCTAACCCACGAGACTATATATCTGTAAGGAAAGTCAATCTAGTATATTAGAAGCAATGGTCATCATAAAGTAGGAAATGTCACAAAAATGTTCATATTTTAGCATCTCATCAGACTCCTCACACTTTGGTTCACATGCAGAATTAGGGCAAATATAGTTTGACAATATATTAAAACAAAATTCATATTTGAGAAATATGGTCATAGTAGCCCAACATTTGTACATCAGTGACCGAGAATGGGGGCGGGAGGGAGGGATGACCCCAGAACACAAGATTTACCCAACCTCTGTGAGGATACAGAGAAATGACAAAAATGCCTTGGTGTTGGGCTAGACATTATGGTTGTTTACAATTAAAACCATGATTTACTTTATTTTGCCTACATCAAAGCAACACAATAACCTTTTAGAGACTAGGCATTTCAATTTTGTGTGAGGAAAACCTGCTCAGAGTATATGTAGCATATATTCATAAAGAAGGAGTGATGTGTGGGCACGGAGAACCCAAGAATCCAGCGTGTCATCTCCCGGTGATGTCACAAGGGAGCCAGAGAACAGCACAAAGGAGTGCAGAGTTGACCTTAACTGGAGAGACAAGTCACCTCACATACATAATCTTCAGGAATAATGGTCAATGGACGTCAGAATGTTCTCCAGAAAAATGGACTTTTAGTCTCCCCAGGCTGTTTGTATGATGATCTCATCTCTACAAAGTCTTTCTGTACTCATCCTTATCCTAAAGTTATAACAAGTGTCTGGAGAAGAGTGACTTTATTTTTCATTGTCTGGCATGAAAATATGGTAGCTTAGTCACTGAGTCACTTGAGAGGGAACCTTGATAGAAGGAGAAATATCACAAGTATAGATGAGAAAGAGAAACTTTTCCACCTACAGAAGTCCCTAGATAATAAACCTGTGTTTATTACGGAGTTAATGAGGGCTCAGAACCAAATTTCTCCTTGAAAAAGTGTTCTCCCTAGAGAGAAGACTCCAAGGTCTTAAGCTAAACAGAACATGAGGGGGCTGTCTCACTGAGACCAGATTTGAATATGGGGTTCTCAGCTATCTCACACATTGACTATGGGAGTAACTAGAACCACCAGCTTATGGCCATATAAACCCAAAGCTGAAGGGCAAAGAATATTCACCTGTCCTTCCCAGATGGTCCATCTTCATCTCATTGTTTTCTTTATCCTTATGCATAGCCTTATGAAGAGAACACCTGCATCTGAGCAAGACTAAGACAAAGCATGCTAGTGAGAGACCATCGTCTAGAAACTCCATATATCCCCAGATTCCACAGGGTTCCCTATATCCTTATACCTGGGCATTACGTCAGCTCAGACAGGGCTCCGGATACTTCCTCATGCTCCACAGGTATACCAGAAATGGACTTCTTAGCCCAGTCCTGACCTGTGTCCCCCAGGTACTTCTATCATATATAAGATTATGATTTCTAAGACCTTTAGCCCTGAGTCATTGAGACCTTGGAGATGAGAGAAGAGCAGACATTGTTTTCATGTTCCCACATTATAATGTATATCTTCTCCTCCCTCCACACACACATTCTCTCATTATAGATCCCCCTGTGCCCTAAGGCCCAACGTGGCACTTACGTTTCTTTATCCGTTGGTCTATCTCAAGTAAAAAGGGAGAGACCATGACAAAGAGAAAAAATACAAAGAGCATAGCAAACAGGGCATAGCGCCAAGGAACACCACCTGGGAATAAACTGGCCCCTGGTTCAAACTCCGCCATTGAGAACTGAGAGAGGACATGGAATTCTCTGCCCCAGCTCTCCCATCTCCTAGGTGATCAGAGTGATGAAGTCACAGCTTCAGGCACAATAGGAGTGATGAGGATCTGGGTGGGGATTGGCCAAGCCTCATCCCATAGGTGCTATGTAGAAATGAGTAATCTAGGGGAGCTTCACTTCTACCACAGCTCCAGTGAACCAAAAATACTAGATGATCAGGCCAGACCAGCAAGAGGGTAGATTACTACAGATATTCAGAATGTACATCTCACTGCATCAGAACCACATCCATTTATAAAATGAAGAAACTATTTCCCTAGACTTCACAGCCCTAGAGAGACTCTTATTCAGCAGAATGATGTCTAAGTTGAAGGACCAAAATAGGACAGATTTTCCTGAGGAAAGATTTCAGATCGTTCCTTAGAAACTCTGGAATATCCTGTCTTTGTGTGCTGATTCATGTCAGGAATGCGTGTCACATGGATTGTGGGAATATCTCCCCAGTCACACACGTCAATGGGGAGGGGAGAGTTTATTTTCCAAGATGTGGGTTATGATGTCTTCTGAACTAAACAAAACATTAGACAGTGGGGTTGCTCTGAATATCACCATTCTCTGAATACCTCCTAATTCCTAATCTACTACATAAACACATCTAACATTTATCAAAGAATTTAGATAAATTGATTCTCCCCCATTCAAAAAGCACATGACAGCAGAAGTTGTCTCATGCTTCAAGTCACTTTCCCTGAGATTCCTAGCCTATTGCCACAGGGAACACTCTGTCCCACCACCACTCCCTAGTGCACACAGTGATCTCAATTCCTAGTCTAAACTCCACCTTCTCTTAGGTGACCAGTGCAGGCCCACTGACAAGATGCTAATGTGCCTCAGCAGTCTTTGCCAGCTCCCAAGGTTTGTTACATACCGTCTCCAGCAGCCTTCATACCTAATCTCTATCTGCCATGAGTATGTGTTTCCTCTCAGTGTCCACTAACTCCCTGTTTCTCACCCAAAACCACAAAGAGAAATCACTGACACCACGACCCTGCATAAGAACAAAAAATATGCCCTGGGCTGAATTAGACGAGAATTATGAGGCCCAAATACTGCCCTCTGGGAGCTTCTCATACAGTTGAGGAAGTAAAATCCCAGGCAGAAAAGGCAGGGGTCATCACGAGCTGCAATAATTGGAGAATCCTTTATGGAACATTAGAGAGGAAAAATAGCAATTAAGCAAATGGAACCGAAAGAAAGTGATCTCCTGAGAGGTACAGTGACTTCCTGGTTTCAACAGATGGACACAGTGGGCCAAGGTGCCTATGTGCCTTTATTGGCTTCGTTTTTGGTTAAGTCTCAAAAATTAAAATGCTTCAACCTTTTTTAGAAAAACATATCAAGAAAATAATTAATGTTTAGAAGCTGAAACAAAAAAATTTTGATACTATTTTACTCTTATCATTACTAGTGACCACAATAGAATAAAATCTACATGATTGTTTTGTTTTGTTTTGTGTTGATATCCTCACACAGAAAGGCTCATCTTTTAGGCCAAAAGAATACTCATTGACTCGAGCACATCTTTCTCCTCCCAATAAAGCTCTTTCCTCCTTATGCAGAACTCTGTTCAATTTTTTATTCTTTTCAGATCAAGTCTGTTTGTACAGGAAAAATACAATTCAAATAATCATGAGTGAGGAGGCTTTTATAAAAGAGTATAGCATTTGTCTTATCCTTTTAACAAATAGGGGGTTCTAAATCTGAAGGTCCATTTAATGATCCAAAATATAAATATAAATAATTAAAGAAAAATAGGAGAAACAAGATGTTGAAGTAGTATAAGAAAATGGTATAGAATTAAAAGGTAGTTCATTAGAATCTCTTTAAATTCTATTTTCTTCAGAATTTTATTTTTTCCAGCTTTAATGAGGTATAATTAACATATAACATTATGTAAGTTTAAGTTGTACAGTGTGACGTTTTGATACACGTATGTATCGTGAAATGATTACAACAATAAGGTTAGTAAACACGTCCATCACCTCACATAATTACCATTTTCCTTCTTGTGTTGAGAACATTAAATCTACAGTCTTAGAAACTTTCAAGAACATAATACAGTATTGTTAGCTATAGTCACCATGCTGACATTAGATTCCCAAAACTTATTCATCTTATAGCTGGGAATTTGTACCCTACCAACAACTCCCCATTCTTCTACCCCCTCAGCCACTTTCACTCTATTTTTAAGAGTTCTGCTTTTTCAGATTCCACACATAAGTGATATCATACGGTATTTGTCTTTCTTTGTCTGACTTTATTTCACTTAGCATAATTCTTTCAAGGTCCATCCATGTTTTCACAAATGGCAGGATTTCTGTCTCTTTTATGTCTGAATAGCATTCCATTGTGTATTGATTTCTTCTTTGACCCATTGGTTGTTCTGGAATATGTTGTTTAGTCTCCACATATTTGTGAATTTCCCAGTTTTCTTATTATTGATTTCTCCTGTCACAACATTTTGGTCAGAAAAGATACTTAGTGTGAATTCAATTTTCTTAAATTTCCTAAGACTTGTTTGAGATCTAATATGGTCTATCCTGGAGAATGTTCCATGTACTATTGACAGGAATGTATATTATGCTGCTATTGGATGGAATGTTCTATATATATCTTTAGGTCCATTTCATCTAAAGTATAATTCAAGTCCAATGTGTTCTTATTTATTTTCCCCTGGGTAATCTATCCGTTGTTAAAAGTAGGGTATTGAAGTCCCCTACTATTATTGTAGTGTTGTCCATTTCTACCTTCAGATCTGGATTTGCTTGAATATTTAGGTGCTCCAATGTTGGGTGCATATATATTGGCAATTATTATATCCTCTTGATGAACTAACCCCTTATCACTATATAATGATCTTCTCTGTCTCTTGTTACAGTTTTGGCTTATAGCCTATTTTTGTCTGATATAAGTACAGCTACCCTGCTCTCTTTTGGCTTCCATTTGCATGGAATATCTTTTCCTATCCCTTCACTGTCAGCCTATGTATATCCTTAAAGCTGAATTGAGTCTCTTGTAGGTAGTATATAGTTAGGTCTTGTTTTTTTATCCATCCAGCCATTCTGTGCCTTTAGATCAGAGAATTTAACCATTTACATTTAAAGTAATGATTGATAGGTAAGGACTTACTAATGCCATATTATTAATTGTTTTCTGGATATTTTGTAGTTCCCTTGTTCCTTTCTTCTTCTCTTGCTATATTCTCTTATGAACCAAAGATTCTGTAGTGGCATGCTTTGATTCCATTCTCTTCATCTTTTGTGTATCCTTCTGTAGGTTTGCTTTGTAGTTACCATGAATATTACATGAAACATCTTATCGATATGTCTATTTTAAGCTTATAACAACTTAAATTCAATGGGATACAAAAACTTTACCCTTTTATCCCCCCATTTTGTTTTTGATGTCACAATTTACTTTTTATATTGTGTATCCATTAATAAATTATTGTAACTATAGTTGTTTTTAATACTTTTGTCCTTTAACTTTTAGAGTTAAGTGGTTAATATACCACCATATTACAGTATTAGAGTATTCTGAATTTTACTGCATACATACATTTTCCCGTGCATTACATTTTTATATGTTTTCATGTTACTAGTTACCATCCTTTCATTTTAACTTGAAGAACTCATTTCAGAATTCTTGTAAGGTAGGTTTAGTGGTAATGAACTCCCTCAGCTTTTGTTTATTTGTGTAAATATTTCTCTCTCATTCATTTCTGAAGGATAACGTTGCCAGAGAGTGTATTCTTTGTGGCAGTTTTTTCCTCTTAGTACTTTGATTATATATTCCCACTCTCTCCTGGTTTATAAGGTTTCTACTGAGAAATCCAATGATAGCATTATTTATGTGAGGATTTTTTTTTCTCTTGCTGCTTTTAAAATTCTTTATTTGTCTTTGATTTTAGACAGTGTTATAATGTGTCTTGGAGAAGATTGTGTGGGGTTGAAGTTATGGAAATTTATGAGCTTCCTGTGCTTGAAGTCAAAAATCTCTCCCCAGAACTGGGAAGTTTCAGCCATTATTTCTTTAAATAAACTTTCTGCCCTTTTCTCCTCCTCTTCTCCTTATGGGACTCCAATAATATGTAGATTGTTACTTTTAATAATGTCCCATAATTCATATAGGCTTTCTTCACTCTTTTCCATTGTTTTTTTCTTTTTTCCTCTCTGGATAATCTCAAATGACCTGTTTTCTAGCTCGCTAATTCTTTTTTCTGCTTGGTTGAGTCTGCTATTGAAGCTCTCTATTGAATTCTTCAGTTCAGTCGTATTCTTCAACTCTAGGATTTCTGTTTGTTTTTTAATGGTTTCTTTTTCTTTGTTGAACTATTCCTTTTGTTCATGCATTGTTTTCCTAATTTTGTTTACTTGTTGATATGTATTTTCTTGTAGTTCATGAATTTCTTTAAGAGGATTCCTCTGAATTCTTTGTAAGACAGTTTATAGATCTTCATTTCTTTAGTTTCAGTCACTGGAGCTTTATTTTTTTCCTTTGTTGATGTCATGTTTCCTTGATTATTCATAACTCTTGTGGCCTTGCATTGATGTCTACACATTTGAAGAGTAAACACCTCTTCTGGTCTTTACAGACTGGATTTGGCAGGGAAACTCATAACCATTCAGCCTGTCTAGAGATTCTAGGTAGGCCATTTGGTGGTGTCCACAGGGAGGCTTGCTGCTGGAGTTCTCAGGCAGGCAGGTCTGGTGCTTGGGTCCCAGGGAGTTGGCCTGGTTCCTGGGTCCCTGGAGCCTGGTTTCACTGGGGCAGTCTTGGCACCTGAGTTTGCAATGGTGGGCTTGGGATCTGAGTCCTTGTGGGTAGGCCTGGATCATGAGTTCATAGGAATCAATCAGGCACTGGGGACTACTGAAGTGGACCTGGAATCTGGGTCCACAGGGACTGGCCTGGTGCTGGGGTGGGCCAGGAGCTTGGGTCCATGGAAGCTGGCCTGGAGGCTGGAGCCACAGAGTCTGGCTTGGCACTGGAATGGGTCAGAAGCCTGGGTCCATGTGCCAGTCTAGAAGTTAAGTCTATGGGGGCCAGTCTGGTATTGTGATGGATCTGGAGGCTGGGTGTGCAGGAACTTGCCTGGAGCCCAGGTCTGGCCCAGTACTAGGGCAGGCCGGGAGCCTAAGTACTGGGAGCTGGTCTAGAGGTTAGGTCCATGGAGACCAGCCTAGCCCTGGGGTGGCCTGGGAGTCCATTTTACTTTCTCTCCCCTATGAGAAGGATGTCTCTCTCCATGTTGGGCTGCCTAGCTTGGCAGAGGGTCAGAAGTAATGTGAAATTGTTTTGCCTATCCTCTTCAATATGTCTTTTCTTATTTCTGAGCTCCACCCAGGTGCTGTAATCCCTCACCTGCAATCCTTAGCTCTTATGAAGATATTTTCATGTATGGATAGTTCTTCTTTTTCTTTTTTGTTTTATTGTGGTAACATTGGTTTATAACATTATATAAATTTCAGGAGTACATTATTATATTTCAATTTCTGTGCAGTTTTTCAAATTAATGCTTCTGGGAAGGGATGAGCACTACAAACTCCTATACTGTCACCTTGTTCAGAAGTCTAGAATTTTCTTTAACAGGGAAATGGCAATTGAGGATTTCTGGACATTTTAGTGTATGGCATCATTAGTATACAGAATGACTTTCTGATAAATATTTAAGAAATTCACCAAGTTGAGTTGTCCAGTTATACAAACATGAAAGAATAAACCACCCATTATTCGTGCAGTAAATTCTTAGGCTTTCTTGAGTACGAATTTAGGTTACAGAAATTGGGTTACAATTCATATTCTTTAATATATATATCCAGTATATCATTAGACAGAGACTGTCTTTTTTTAAAACTTTTTTATTTTGAAATAATTATAGCTTCACGGGAGGTTGCAAAGATAGTATGTTTTGTTTGTTTCCAGTTTTTGGCTACTACAAATAAAGTCACTATGAACAACCATGTACAGAATTTTGTATAGACATAAGTTTTCATTTCTCTGCAATAAATGTCCAGGACTAGCTGGGTAACATGCTAAATGTAGGTCTAATTTTTTAGGATCATAAAAATGTCTTAGTCATTTCAAATGATTGAAATCATTCAGACATATTATCTGACTAAAGTGGAGAAATCACAATGAAAATTAGAAAATATTTTGAACTGAACAACAATAATGCAACATATAAAATTTGAATGATAGCTAAATAAAGTAGTGTTTAGAAGGAAATTTATAAATATAATTATATTGTCTTACATCACAGCAAAGTGAATCTAAAGAAAGTGAAAAGAAAAAAGTATGAAGATAAAGTTAGAAAAGTTAAAATAGAAAAGAAACCTATAATAGAGTAGATCATTAAAGCCAAAAAACGATTCTTTGAAAAGATTGATGAAACTGAAAAACCTCTAGCAAGACTGATAAAGGATATAAGAAAGTACAAACTTCTAATATCAAGAATGAAAAAGTGTACACCACTGCAAACTTCTACTGATGTTAAAGTGATAAAGATATTATAAATGTTACACTAATATGGATGAAATGGACAATTTTCAAAAAAACACATTACCAAAACTGACACAGAAAAATTAGAAAAACTGAAGCGTTTTATATGTATTTTAAAAATTGAATCCATTATTGAAAACACTTCCACAAAGTAAACTTCAGGCTCACATGGCTTCACCAACTATTTTTCCCAAGTATTTAAATCAGAAATAACCTACTTTTAAACAGACATTTCCATGATTTTTCATAAAACAGAACATGTTTTATGAGGCCAGCATCACCTGGATACAAAAAATTAGAAAAATTTTATAAGAAAGGAGTACTGCTAATCCCTCGTATGGTCATAATTGTAAAAGGCTAAGTAAAATATTAGCTAAATGAATCCAGTAGTATTCATGAAGCATAATACATCATGACCAAGTAAAGTTTTATTCCAGGAATGTGAGTCATTTAACATTTGAATATTCAATCAATATCTATACCTTTCACTGAATTTTGTTGTGAACCTAAAAATGCTCTAAAAAATAAAGTCTATTAAGACAACTCTTTAAAAAATAATAATAAATTGAGATTCCTATAAAACAGAGTTCTTAAACATTTTGGTCTCAGGACATCTTTATGTGATTAAAAATTGTTGATAACACTTGAAAAGCTTTGTTAATGTGGGTTATATCTGTCAATATTTATATTAAAAATTAAAATAGAGAAATTTTTAAATATTTAATTATTGATTCATTTAGAAATAATCATTATTCCATTACAAGTTGACATAAATGGCATATTTTAATTTTAAAATAACTGTTTTTCAAATAAAAATGAGTGGCATTGTTTTACATTCTTACAAATTTCTTTATTGTGTGGTTAATAAAAGACAGCTAGATCCTAATGTTTCCTTCTCCATTCAGTCTGTTATGATCTCACACATCATGTACCCTCTGAAAAACTCCTTTGGACACTTGGAAGAGAACATATTTCCAGTAGAATGAACATAAAAGGCCCAACAATAGCATTCCAGTATGTGCAGAAATTTTTAAACTACTTTAAAATATGGTTTGTTGAGATCTACAAAATATACACGTACTATACCCTCTAACCCAGCAGTTCTTCCTGAGTACATTTCTAAGAAAAGCTTTCATCAATTTTGGGTAATACTTGGCTCTTATGAATATCTTTATATAAGTGTTTTAGTAGATAGAGGAACTCATTTTTTTTGCTTCCCTACCATCTCTCACATCAGCTCTATTTATATTACCCCAAAACTAGGAATAATTCAATGTCCGAAACACAGTAGAACAAATAAATAAATTGTGATATAGTCTTGCATTACAATATTAGATAGCATTTTTTAAAATACTGCTACGTGTAGTAACATAATTGAAATTCACAAACATACTGTTTTGTAAAAGAAGCCAGGCAAAAAAGAATTCTCACGGGGCCGCCCGGTGGCACAGCGGTTTGGTTCGCGCTTGGCAGCCCGGGGTTCGCGGGTTCGGATCCCGGGCCCCCGCCGACGCACTGCCTGTCAGCCATGCCGTGGCGGCGTCCCATATAAAGTAGAGGAAGATGGGCACGGATGTTAGCCCAGGGCCAGTCTCCCTCAGCAAAAAGGGGAGGATTGGCAAAGGATGTTAGCTCAGGGCTGGTCTTCCTCAAAAAAAAAAAAAAAAAAAAAGAATTCTCACTGTTCAAACAGCTCAAAAACAGGCAGAACTGATCAATGATGATAAGAGGTAAATATAGTGGTAGACAAAAAAGGCAGGCATGAGAGAGCCTTCTGTGGCACAGAAAATACTCTTTATCTAGCATGTGCCTATATGGGTATATAGATATGTAACAATTCTTGAGTTTTACACTTAATATTTGGAACATTTACTCTATGTAAATTTATAACACCATTAAAAAGTAAAATTAATATTATACTAGGTTTTTCAAATGAGCTGGGGCTTCTTTTCTCCATTTTCTGCTTCTTCTACTTTTTTGTATAAAATAGTAATTACTACCTGAGAGTTTGATGAAACTTACCAATAAAACCATCTGGGCCTGTGTTTTAATAAGATTGATGTTTGACTAGCATTTCAGTTCCACTATACTTTTCGTTGAATTTAATATTACTGTTTCTTCTTATGTTAATAGCAGCATTATGTATTTTTTAATAAAATTGTGGCTTATATATTTCTCTCACTTAGGAATGATATTTTTTCTGTACATACAATTCTAAATTCAATATTCTTGTTTCTTTTAAGATATTTCTTTACCGTCTTCCTATAAGTAATGTTGCTGATAAGTTTAGAGTCAATCTGATTTTTGTTTCTTGGCAGATGATGAGCTCTTTTTTACTGAAATTTTACTTTGATATATTTTAAATTTCTCTATTATTTGCCTGGGTGTGAGTGTCTTTTCTTATCTCACTTCTCTGGCAATCTGCAAGTCCTTCCAAAATGAGACTTCACATTTCTTTTTAATTCTGGGAAATTTCTATTGGTTCTTCAACTCTTCCCTCCTCTCTAGTTTTATGTTTCTTTTCTTCTGGGACCCCTGTTAAGTATTTGCTGGAGCTTTTCTTCTGTCCTCTGTATCTGTTAGCATTTTAGTTATATTTTCTATGTCTTGATTCTTTTTTCTTCCCTTCTTGGAAAATTACTCCAATAGATATTCCAACTCACTACCTTATTCTTCATCTACATTCATCCTACTATTTATTTCTTAATTGTTTTCTTTAACTTCTCAACTTAGTAGCACTTTTTTACATCCCTGATATTAGTTGCGGATGGAGGGAGTAGCTCAGATCGCTGCCACAGATTTCTGTGGCTGTAAAACAAGTGATAAAATGAACTGGGGGAATGCAATATCGGAACTTTCCTCTGGTCTGCACTTTCATTTCCTCCCCTTGCAGCTCTCTTCCCAGATGGCAACTATTCACCACCCTCTGCCCAAGTCACCACTTCAATGTAGGCTGCAATCTACCCAGGAAATGGTCTCACTTTGATGTGGTTAATTCTTTGGATACTCATTTCCCTTTTATCTCTATTATTTCTCCAGAGTTGATTTTGGGATTTGGCAGCCCTTGTTAGTTCACCACTTTGGCAGGAATAGGGTGTCATGACACACAAAACAAAAATCCTATTAAAGAAGAAATATTTTTAGAACATATACAAATATGTGTCATTTTTTAGCAAAACTACAAAAAATATGATCAACAAATACGTATAATTCAAATTTCTAAAGTTAGTTACCCCTTTGTCTCTATGATTGATCAATGATCAGGCTGCTAGTTTAGGAAATTCTGTAGGCACTGTAGATCTTGCAGAGCAATCTAAGATATATGAAGTACACCACAAAGTTCTGCCAAACCAAGGTCAGCAAGTCCTCTTACATTCCTGTTAATCAAATATTACTAAAGCTGCAGGATGTTTTTCTGTTCATCTTTAGGCCCATTTGCAATTAACCATAGTGGTATGTAACAGGAAGGAAAATTTTGCTATATCAAAAGAAATAACAGCAGCTGCTTTTGCATTCAGGAAAAGGGGGTGGGTTGTGGGTAATGATAGTAAAAGTTAATACTCTATGTGTACATTTTATTATAGAAGTCAGCCAGTGCCTGAATATTATAAGTGGACCTATATTCCTTAAAATCTGCTATGTGGACAGTCTGTTATTAGTCCTGAGACTAATCTGTTTATATACCAAAACTCTGTCATGTTCCAATACAGAAATTTAGGCAGTCCCTGCTAGACCAAAGCACAAAGCTGTCTTGAACTCCAAATAGGCAGAACGCACAAATCCTGTTTAGTAGGGTCAGCTTGCACAAAGATACCTCAAATATGAGAATCAGAGAACCAAAAGCTGGCCAGTCAGAGACTGCCAGAAGGATACAACATTTCTCTCATTTCCTGCCCATGAATCAAGCAAACATTCTGAAGTGGACAAAATTCTTCTACTTTGTTTTAGTTGGAGGAAGGATATTTTATTGGTCTTCTCTCCCATTACTTCTCTATACCTGAGACAGGAGGGTCAATTTAAAGAGCACATATAGGAGGCATTTCAAAATTTGTAAGAGAAAGATATTAGGAAAGGTCAATAGAAACAGAGAGAAGAGTGTGTACTAGGTAATGGTGACAGGGTGAAAAATGGAAAGAGAAACAAAGAGAAATTCCCTTGGGCAGAGGGGATGGAAAGAACAATAGTGGAATATTAAGATTAGGTCAAAGTGCTAATTATTTACATCTTACACCAGGCTATATTCCCTCCTTTAACACTGAACTTCAGTAAATGTAAAAGCTTCATAAAATAAGCTTTTGATGGTAATGTTTTGGAGGAAGAAGAAGCAGCAAAATGTCCACATGTTAGGTGAAATGAGACAGAGAAAAGATAGGAGGCATAGGAAAGAAAGGAAGAAAACAGAGATTGAGAATTCAACAAAAACACACTTTCAGGAAGTAGTAGTTAGAAGTATGGTAGCTCAAACACACTCAAGAACCATTAGAAATACAGTGTACAGAGCTAATGATTCAAACCACTTTATTTCTTATTATTCAAAGGACTTGAGAACTTGAACATTATATCTAGATGGTATATTCGTCCCCAGCAGATGTTTGAACTCTAATGATTTTCCCAGGAAGCTCAGATGATAAGCAAGTGTGACCCTACTCTGTATAATATGTGATCCTATTGACCCTAACACAGTAAATCAGAAATAAAGGACCTCATTTCCTTCCCCTGCCACTGATAGGCACACATTAAGATGGAATTTGGGGATAAAAGTAGGCACTTTTTGCATGTAAGGGCTTATCATTTGACGTTCCTGTTCTCCTAACATGAATTCAGGGGGTTACTTCATTTCTTCAAAACAAATAATTCAGAGATAGTGGAATATGGAGTAATTTTACAGAGAGAGTGTAACTACTTATAATAGAACTATTTTCCAAGATGTCATGCACCAATATCTTCTAGGATATGAATTGAGAAGACTACCCACATTCACCATGACTATAACATGCTGAGGGAAAAAGAATGGTCCAACTACTAAAGAATCATCACTAACCCTGACCCTAATCCACCTTTCAGCTCTCCTCCTTTCCACCAAGAGACACATAGTTTCTGATCTTTTTCTTTAGCCAGAGGAAGTGAAAACAGGGAACCAAAAATTGTTTTCCCAACTAAAATCTAACCATACTATGGGGTAACTTGAACTGACTTACATTTTAAAAGATCAATGTACTTGACATAATAAACAATCTTCTTTTTAATTAACGTATAGCACACATTATGTGCTACACCCAGTCACTCAACCATGAAAAGACAGAATTGGGTTTGGAAGTAAGCTGAGGTCTAAGAATCTTCACAGCCCAAGTTACAAAGTTAACATAAAAACATTCTGCTTCCAAGCAACTTCTCTACTTCCCTATTGCAGCTATGCCTCTGAGAGGTTTTTAGATTTATTTTTACTAAGAAAGTTCTGCCACAACTACATTATCTGGATGAAATCAAATTCCAGAGTCTATAGGGAGAGAGGCCAAAACTATGTAAGGAAAGATGATGTAATTAAGATAGGTCATTTCTAGAATATTAAAGTGTTTTTACTGTGAGGAGAGTAATCTTGGAAGGAGAGAAACCTCAGCTCTGGATCTGGATTCAGCATCTCCCTCAGTCTGACCATAGATCACTCACCTAGAGTTCACCCAGAAGAAGATATATATTTGGACTAAAGTGGCTAAGGTCCGAATACTGTAAAAGCAGTTTGTGTTTAAGTCTCTAGATGTTCACAAAGATTTCTCAATAATACAGAACTCATCTGAAAGGACCAAAGTATTTATTACTAGACAATCTATATAAAAATGGAACACAAGTCAGCACTGTTTTGTCTGGACATAGACAGTGATATTTTCTGAACCTCTGGACCAAAACATAACAGGAGTTTCAATAGAGGCGTATTTGTTCTGCAGATGACATTCCACTGTCTCTAAGCTCAGCAACCTCACTTCCAAGTTCATCTTCTTTGTTCAGGAGTTTTTCCTCTCCTAATCTTCTTCCCTTGAGGAATGTGAAAAACAACCTGCAATAGCAAATTTAGGGCCTGGTTATAATTATAACTTGGAGCCTAAACAGAACCCTCTAGAGGCATCAGAATTGTGGGCAAGGTGAAAACACAGCATCCCCGGGGACCCAGATTGAGATGTTTTCTGCACAATATAAAACATATCAGGAAAATCATATTAGACACAAACTGTTGATCTCAGCTCACTATCTAGAACATATCTGTATCAAAGACTAAAGAACTCTGTGAAGAGCTATTTCCCAGTCTATACAAACATGAAAGGGACATGGAATTGGAGAAAGGTATTATTAGCATCCTGCTTTTCCCAGTAAGATTGGGCTAAATCACAGGAATTTGGTGACAGGAAGGTACAACCCCATTACTCTCTATCCCATGAGGCCACTTAGGAACCAGATCCTGACTTCCCAAATGTCCACAAGAATAATTCCAGCCTTTTCTGAAAGTTCTCAAATGGATATAGGTGCTTCAGCTTCTACAGTTTTTCTCCTCTCAAAGGACCCCACCACCCTCACACTGGCTGGTGGCAGCAGACAGTTTATTGGGCCTTCCAGCTCTGAAATTCTATAGATCAAGGCCAGCTTTATGGGCATGCAGCCTATGTAGTTGCACAGGATCTCACACTCAGAAGGGCCCTATGCTTGGTTTAATGTTATGCTATTACCACTTTCAAAATCTTTCTTAATAATTTCTGAACAAGGAATCCCACATTTTCATTTTACATTGGGCCTTGAAAATTATGAAACCAATCCTGCCATGAGTTTTAAGGAAATATGGAGTAATTCTAGCCCTTCACCCAAAACTTGCCCCCATGAAAACCCATACTTATCAGAGTAATCCTAATATATTAAAAGCTATAGAGTATCAAATATAACCTAATAATAATATATTGCCATTTTAACTATATTTCATACTTTGTTGCATCTTGAATTAACCCAAAAATCTTTTGATAATCTATGTGATTGTTGTGATAGGGAAAATATGGTCACAGCATCAATAAATATATGCATGGCTGTAACTGCAGGAAGGTACATTTTACAAAATCCAGTCTATTCCCATCCTCCCTAAGGATACCTAGAAACAACTGAAATGACTTGGGAAGCTAATTAAGAAACTTGGAGGGGCCAGCCCAGTGGCATAATGGTCAAGTTTTCACTCTCTGCTTCGGCAGCCCAGGGTTCATGGGTTCAGGCACGCACTTACACACCATTCATCAAGCCATGCTGTGGCAGCATCCCACATACAAAATAGAGGAAGATTGGCACAGACGTTAGCTCAGCAACAATCATCTTCCTCAAGCAAAAAGAGGGAGATTAGCCACAGATGTTAGCTCAGGGCCAATCTTCCTCACCAAAAAAAAGAAAGAAAGAAAGAAATATGGGCCTACTCAAGTTCTGCCTTTTCAGGAAGAATTGGCAATTAAGGGCTAAAACTCATCTTTCCAGGAAATAAGAATAAGACCACAAGAGGGGCTGGCCCAATGACATAGTGGTTAAGTTCACGTGCTCCGCTTCTGGCTGCCTGGAGTTCGCGGGTTTGGATCCCAAGTGCGGACTGAAGCACCTCTTGTAAAGCCATGTTGTGGTGGTGTCCCATATAAAGTAGAGAAAGATGGGCATGGATGTTAACCAGGGACCAATCTTCCCCAGCAAAAAGAGGAGGATTGGCAACAGATGTTAGCTCAGGGCTAATCTTGCTCACATACAGAAAAAGAGAATAAGATCACATGAGATCGAACTTCCTTCTTACTTGTCTATGAGGAACTGTTCTCTGGGCTACCTAATTTGTGGGGCCCAGTGCAAAATAAAATCCAGAGCCTCTTGTTCAAAAACTGTCAAGTTCAAAATGACGACAGGAGACCAATAAACCGAGTGTGAGGTCCTTCTTAGTGTGGGGACCTGTGCAACTGTACAGATGGCAGTCCATGAAGGTGGCTCTGAGCACATCCATCTCATCCACTTCACATAAATAAATCTCGGGAATAATTTCAGGCACAGCAAACTGTTCATTTTTGTAATTGTATTCTAGGCCATCTGTCCTCTGTTCTCTAATAGCAGGCAAGGGTCTCTGGTTGAAAGTACATAGGTACAGTGGACCTATCCCCAGGAATCAGGATAGGGTCATCCTGGATCTAATAATGACTTCTTGTGTGACCTTGAGAAAGTCACATGCT
Source organism: Tapirus indicus (assembly GCA_031878705.1). Taxonomy (NCBI): domain Eukaryota; kingdom Metazoa; phylum Chordata; class Mammalia; order Perissodactyla; family Tapiridae; genus Tapirus; species Tapirus indicus. The sequence goes on along the minus strand of CM062918.1, from coordinate 103,974,430 downwards.
ATCTACTTTCAGTTACTTTATTTGTGTAGCAATATTTGACTATATATATATCAATGATCCCAGAGTCTATAATTAAAGACATTCTGGATAATTGGTGGATATACTAGCTTGAAAACATCAAAATGTTCACCAAAACCCAAAATATTTCAGTAAGATGATATTTCTCAGTTGTTTCCCACCCTAAAGTGTTACAATTTTTTGTCAAACCAAATATCTTGGTTTGGGAAATAGTCACATTGCCTATAAATGAACACATATCTGAAACGATTAAAGCAGCTGTCTGCACACAGAGAACTAAGCCTATTTCCTTCTCTCTGAGGTCACTGATGTGTCAGAAAAAAAGCAGTTTAAATCAGCTGGAGGAACAGTGCTTCAGTTCCTCAGAGGAAGGTCCCCAGGACACCAGACTTTCCCTCTCAGAGGACCAAGTTTGCAATCTCCCAAAACTCTATTCCCTTCAGTGTCTCTTCCACACAGGCCTTCATGCCCTCATCCCCATTCCCAAGAGCAGATTGACCTGCCTTGCCCAGGATATGTCCAAAACCAACTTTGTCTTCACACTCCTTGGCTCACAGGGCAGCTTGACCACAGAATCATCTGACAGGTAAGAAACATTCCAAGAACAGACATTATAGGAAAAATTTGCACGTGTGAAAACTAGATAAGAACAGAACCTCAGGCTTGAAATATTTTCTTTCCAGAGACAAAACTCAGTGCTCACGAGAGATCTGCTGACATCTTCAGAGCGTGGAGAAAGCTATGGTTCTGAGGTGGGACACGGGAACGCCATGTGTAGATGCTGTGCCCACAGATGCGGTGAATCACCCCAGATAATGGTTTATGGCCAGAAGAACATGCTGGGGAGGGAGAGGGACATCCACCTGACTCCAGCTGTTCCTCCTCCCTAGTCTCATGGTCATCATCGATGTCGTCACACACAGTCTCACATAGGTAATATTTACGTGGGGGCAAGATTGATACAAAGGTTCTGAGTGAGAAACACATCCTGAAACATCTTCATATAGAACCACCTTTGAAGTCTCTGGGGCTGCTCTCAGCTCACCAGAGCCCCTACATTTTTCATGCCTTATGGGAATACCCAGAATTCCTGGTCCAGTCCTAAACTGTGCCCCTATTCCTGGCGCTAAGCTTACTGCTGTTATATATGATACCGTGTTTCCTTGGCACTCCTGGTACAAAGTCACTGAGGCTTAGAGTCCACAGAAAGACAGATGTCATTTTCCTGACAAGATGAAAGGACAAGATGCAGATTCAGTTTCCCATATCTCATTCACTGCCCACAAGCTCCCCTCATCCTCAGGTTTATTTATTTATTTTTTTGTGAGGAAGACTGGCCCTGGGCTAACATCCGTGCCCATCTTCCTCCACTTTATATGGGACCCCGCCACAGCATGGCTTGACAGGCGGTGCGACTGTCCGCACCCGGGATTTGAACCCATGAAGCCTGGGCAGCCGAAGTGGAGCACACAAACTTAGCGACTACACCACCTGGCCTGCCCCTCTCAGCTCTTTTTTAGAGCCTACTTTGGGCACTTTACTTCCTTTTGCACTGCTGAATTGCCAGGAAAATGAGAAAAAGAAAGACATTAGGTTCCGTGATAAAACGGAGGATACCTGTCGCAAAGAAGATCCCAGGGCCAGAATTTGAGCCTATCTGGGTCCCTGGAAAAAAATACCTCAGGATGGAAAGAGACATGGGGAAATCCTGCCCCTTCCTGTCACTTGTTGAGTGCTCAGGATGGTGAAGTCACAGCTTCAGGCACAATTTGATATTGTTAAGAGCCTGGCTGAGGCTGGCCCGGCCCCTGTCCTTTGGGGATCTCAGTCCCATCCTATACTCCCCTGAGAAGTTACATAAGAGAATGCTAAGGAATATCAGGAAGCTTCACAATCACCACAGACTCGTAGTTCAGGAGCATCATATCCAGCCTCCTTTCCAGGGTAGAGCCCACCCGCCTCAGAGCAGGGACACAGAAAGCTCGGAGCACTCCTGCTCAGGAGGAGAATGTCCCCAAAGGGAACAGCACTGTGTGCATGGCAAGTGATCTGTTTCCCCAAATTCCTGCCTCAAATCTACCCAAGAAAGGGGAAAAGTTCCTGAGGAGGGATTTCTAATCCTTTTCTGAAGGACTAAGGGTCCCCCAGGGCACAGTCAGTCCTGTCTGAAATGTGTGCATCAGAGAGAATCTTAGACTCTCTCTCCTGTCTAGAGAGGCAATTTTCTCTATTGTCTAGACAGTGAAGAAAGGACCTAGGATTGTCCAACCAGCTCAAGGACATACACCCTGACTCCTTCACCCTGTATTCCTGAAGGGCCCTAGGTGCCCCTCCTCTAAAAGTGCCCAGAGAAATCTGGCAATGCAGGCCATAGCCTCACCTAGTATAAGAACACTTATGGCCATAGAAGCACTTTTTGAGAGAACATTTTTACATTCCTACTCTGTGTCCTAAGACTGCCATAACAAATTACCACAAACTAGGTTACTTAAAATTTATTCTCTAACAGTTCTGGAGCCTAGAAGTCCAAAATCAAGGTGTCAGCAGGGCCATGCTCCCTCTGGAGGTTTTAGCAGAGGATCCGTCCTTGCCTCTTCCTAGCTTCTGGTGCTTGTCAGCAATCCTTGGCGTTCCTTGGCTTGTAGACACATCACTCCAGTCTCTGCCTCCACCATCACATGGCCTTCTCCTGTGTGACTCTCATTTTCACATGGTGTTCTCTCTGTGTCTGTGTCTAAATGTCCCTATTCTAATAAAGACAGTAGTCATTGGGTTAGGGCCCACCTAAATCCAGCAAGACCTCATCTTAACTTGATTACATCTACAAAGACACTATTTCCAAATAAGGTCACATGCTGAAGTTCTGGAGGGACGTGAATTTTGGGGGGGTCACTATTCAACCCAGTAGATACCTCATCCTCAAAGCCGTCAACACTAATTCTCTTTTACAGAGTTTCAGTCCAGAGCCCAAGCCTCTCCATTCACCAGAGCACCTCACTCCAGCATCCTCTTTACTTTTGTAGTCTTCTCACAGTGACTGCAAGCTCTGGCCTGTGGGGAGGACTCCCTGCCCCTGCACTCCACTTCAACCAGCCAGAGGCTCTGGTTTCCCTGGGCCAAATGCAGCCTCCCCAGGCAGCCAGAGTGGAGACATGCACACTGGGATAAAAAGTACAAGAAAGAGAAAGAGAAACCACACCTTCACATATCCATTCATTCATAAGAACACATCCTGGAAATCATCATGAGTTGTATGTAATCAAAACAAACTGTTTTCAATCCTTTCTTTGGATTCCCAGTAGAACCGGTACCAGGAGCCTGTGATATGCAGTGACCCACACATCAGTATGTCAGTATCCCTCTTTAGAGCTTATAGAAATGCGCAGAGTAGTAAACCCTGAACTGAACCCTCCAGTGCTTCACATGTGGTGCCAAAATAAGTACCAAGAACTAACATTTTAAATAGTTAGAGTGGTTGCATATTTTTCACTATAACAGAAACAACAGTTACAAGTCAAGTTCCCCAAAAAACAAGCTCTTTGGAGAGATTTGAGGACAGAAATTTTATTGAGGAGTACTCTCTTAGGGTACCAAAGGAGGCAGACTGGACAGAGGGATAAGTTGAACTGTAATGCAGTCACAACAAAGGTTCAATTGATCCCACACTGGAGCTGGCATGGCCCTTCATAGTTGTTCCAACAGAGGCAAAGGGACTGGGCTTTTACACCCACGTACTGAAGAGTCATTGAATGGGGACTGTTCCCAAGGAGGGGACAGCCACCAACATCCATAGCAGCTGGGAAATGAGAGCTTTAGTTCGAAAAAGGCTCATACCATGGCATCCACCACAGCCACTTTTTGTGTCTCTCTGATTCACTTGCTTTATACATTAAGTATACATTATACATTAAGTCCTCACAGCTTATTTTTGTTGGATTTTTGTATGCTTTTTATTCTGGGAAAACTTGCAAAAGGAAGGTTAGTAAGACAAGCTACAGACCCCAACACTGCAGCTGGATCTCAAATACACAACTATAAATCATCATCTCCCTCCTCTACCACATTCTAGATCTCCCTCACACTCTATTAGCACCTCTGCTGATCTAGGTAGCTTGCCTGGTAGGGTGATCCAGACACTCACACTGAAGGGTCTGAAACCTTGGCCACCATACACTTCTCAGGCTGAAGCTGCTGCACTTGCACATTTATTATCAAAATGAGGCAAGGGAGTGCCCAGAAATACCCAAATAGATTACCTGAGTACCAAATATAGTATTCTTGCCTGTAGCAGTCGTGCAGCAGTTCTCCTCCTCCTGATGATTAGGGCCATTTACCCCTGTAAGGCAATTACTGTTTTCTTGCTTTTGATAATTTGTCTTGAAGATCCTGAAGTGAGTGAGAAGCAGCCATAGCTTAAAGTTTAATGTGACACTTGCTGTGTCCCCTGGTGGAATCACTTTTCCTTCTGAGAACCAGAGATTCTAAATACCCAAAGCCTAGACTTGGAATATGGGAAGTCCAAATTCCTCAAGTGGACCACTGGGAATGAAGGTAAGCATAACCACTCCTTTTCCCACTGATTCTTGGATCCATGTATTCTTACCTGTTGAGTATACCAAGAATAATCATATTATGGTAATTGAGTTAGAGTACATATATTGTGCCATAGAGAGTGAACCCCATCCTTGCAAGGTATCATCTCCAAGCTGATTTCCAGCTACACTTTCAACAGGCATTTCCATCACTCTGACAGTGGGACAGATTCTGGGTAGGTGATAGGACCCTTGGATCCCACAGTCATGTAACCCTTGTCAAATCTCCTTTGTCATAAAGTAGACCTCTTGGTCTGAGACCTTGTGGTGCAGGATCCCACATCAATGAATTAAACACTTTATAGGACTCCAAATAGTGGTGCTGGCTAAAATCCTGAAGGCAGAAAAGGCAAGTCTATACCCAAAATGTGTGCTAATTCCAGTGAAGGTGAGTCACTGCCCTTTCTAGAGTGAAGGGGGTTCAATGCAGTCACCTTGCCACCATGTGACTGAGTGGTAACCATGGGGAGCTCAGGAGCTAGGATGGCCCTTCACAGTTGTCATGATGAGGCAAAGGAACGGGGCCTTTACACTCCTACTTTGACCAGTTATTGGTTATAGCTATCCCTGGGGAAGGGGTGAGACCTTAGATGAGGAAACTCTCTGCAGCAGAGGGCAGTTCACAGAGAGGAATTCACATGAAAGATGTCAGCAGATACCACTCTCAACACCTGAGAGGAGTGCTTTAGTCCTGAAGGAAGTGACGTTGGCAGTGCACCAGGGCTTCCAAAATACAATAAGCAAAATAAAAACCTGATTGGGTGGGTTTGATACTGAAATGAAGATGGCAGAGGAAACAAATTGTGAACTTAAAGATACATCAACAGAAATGATATAATCTGAATAACAGAGAAAAAAGACTATAAATAAACAAACAAACCAACAAACCCTCTGAGATCTGTGGGAAAATAACAAGACTAACATTCATGTTACTGTAGTCCCAGAAGGAGAGGAGAGAGAGTATGGGACTGAAAAAATATTCCAAGAAATAATGGCTGAAATTTTTCCAAATTTGGCAAAAGGCATAAACCTACAGATTCAATAAGCTGAGTGAAATCCAAATGGAATCAGTCCAAACAAACTCAGACAAAGACATATTATAATCAAACTCCTGCAAATGAAAGACAAAGAAAAATTCGTTAAATAAATTAGAGGAAAATGACACATTGCCTATAGGGGAACAACAATTTGAATGACAACTGATTTCTCATTGGAAACCATGGAAACCAGAAGGAAGTGGCACATTTTCTATGGGATAAAAGAACTGTCAACTCAGAATTCCATATCCAAGAAAAATATCCTTCTGGTATGAAGATGAAATAAAGTCATTCTCAGATGACAAAAAATAAGGGAATTTTTAGGCATGCCCTAAAACATTGGCTAAATGAAGTTATCCAAACAAAAGGAAACAATAACTAAAAGACATTTGGAACATCAGCAATGAAGAAAGAGAAATGGAATGGGTAAATACATTGGTAAATATAATAGACTAGCCTTCTCCTCTTGAGCTTTTTAAATTATGTTTGACAGCTGAAGCAAAACTATAACATTATCTGGTGTGATTCTCAATGTATGTATAGAGGAAATATTTAAGGCAACTATATGATAAAGGAGGGAGGATAAAGAGACCTAAGGAGGTAAGTTTTCTACATTTCACTCAAGGTGGTAAAATGTCAACACCAATACACTATGACAAGTTTTGTATATAATGCAATACCTAAAACAACCACTAAAATACATATGCAAAGAGACACACTCAGAAATACTATAGATAAATTAGATTGATTTCTTAAAAATGTTCAGATAACCCACAGGAAGGCAGTGAAAGGAGAAAAAGAGAAATAAAAAAAGAAGGAATTAACAGAAAATGAATAATAAGAGGTCAGATGTAAGCCCTAACATTTCAGTAATTATATTGATTGTAAATGGCCTAAATACGTTGATTAAAAGATAGACATTGATGGAGTGGATTTTTAAAAATAATCTAACTATATGCACTGACTACAATAAAGTCACTTCAAATATGTCATGGGTAGATTGAAAGTAATATAATGGAAAAATATATGCCGTAGGAATACTAATCAAAAGAAAGCAGAAGCAAAAAAATTTACCAGAGACATAACATAATGACAAAAGAGTTAAGCCACCAAAAATGGCTTAAATAATATGGATCACAAATGTGTATGCACCAGACAAAAATACATGAAGCAAAAACTGATACAGTGAAAAGAGAAAGAGATAAACCCACAATAATTAGAGCTGGGGACTTGAACAACCCTGTTTCAGCAATCAATATAACCACCAGACACAAAACCAGCAAGGATGTAGTAGAACTGGAAAACACCACCAACCAAGAGGATTAAATTGACATTTATAGAACACTCCACTGAGCAGCAGAATATACATTCTCTTCAGGTGCACCTGGAACATTCACCAAGATAGACCATATACTGAGTTAAAAAACAAACCTTGGGGCCAGCCCAGTGGCATACTGGTTAAGTTTGGGCAATCTGCTGTGGCAGCCCGGGGTTCAGAGGCTCAGATCCTGGGCGCAGATCGACACACCACTCATCAAACCATGCTGTGGAGGCATCCCATATACAAAACACAGAGGAAGATGGGCACAGATGTTAGCTCAGGGCCAGTCTTCCTCACACACACACACATAAAACTTCAACCAATTTAAAAGAACTGAAATCATAGAGTGTACTTTCTGACCATACTAGACACATATATAGAATATCCACAACACTATTAACCACCTTGACCTAATTGCCATTTATAGAAAACTACATCCAATAAAAGAAGAATGGGCATTCTTTTCAAGTGAATATTATATATTCACGAAGTTAAAACATATGCGGAGCCATAAAAATGTCTCAATAAATTTCCAAAACTGAAATCTTAGAGAGTATGTTCTCTGGTCACAAAATAACTAAATTAGAAATCAATAAAAATTAAATATCTACAAAACCTATAAACAGCAGAAAATTCAAAAATAAATTTTCACATTACCCAAGGATAGACATCACAAGAAATTTTCAGAAATATTTTGAACTGATTGATAATGAAAAGAAAATATATTGAAAATTGCAAGATGTGACTAAAGCATTGCTTAGAGGGAATTGCCTAATTTTAAATCCCTATATTAGAAAATAAGAAAACATTAAAATATCAATGATCAACCTTAAGAAGCTGGAAAAAAAGAGAGCAAACTGAAACCAAAACAAGTGGAAGGAAGGAAATAGTAAAAATCAGGGCAAATACCTAGAAAACAAATAGTACAGAAAATAAATAAAAGTAAAACTTGGGTTTTCAAAAAGATTAATAAAATTAATGAATCAAAGGAAAAATAATTTTAAAAGGAAAACAAATTCTCAATATCAAGAATGAAAATGAGGCTATCATTCAGATGCAACAGACCGTGTAACAATAATTAAATATATTATGAACAATTTTATACTAATAAACTTAACAGCTTAGGTAAAATGGACAAATTCCTTAAAAACATAACTTACCAAAATAGAACCAAGAAGAAAGAATAGCCCTGTGTTTATTAAAGAATTTTTATCTTAGGACCAGATCAAGCCTTGTCAAGCTCTGAGAAAACAATTGCAACCAGGCCTTTTGGGGAGATTCTACAGGTGCTGATAGGAACTGAAGTTGATCCTATAGGGTGGAATGGGACCATGGCTGATCCAGCACAGAGAAAATAAGACTTTCCTTCAAATGGGGAACAGGAAGGACATACTGGTTTTCAGGAAAAGAGCAATACCAGTGACTTGCCTGACTGTGGTTTCCCTTAGGAGGGAAATGACTGGGGACACCTGTGGAGGCTGGATATTAAGCAAGGATCTTTGTGGCTGAAATTGTTGACATGCATAGCAGGAGAGCTGATATTCGACTAGAATGCACCAGAACAGCTAACATGGTTGTTAAAATTGGTAAATTTTCATTCCCCTCACCTGAAGACCCTGAACACTCTGGCCCATTCTCTTGAACCCCCTGACTTCTTCACAGCACAAGAAATAAAGTGTTAATCTCTAACACAGCAGAGGTCTGCTAGAACCTTGTTCCATACTTATCAGCTCATGTCTGCTCTGATAGCTGTTTCCATTGCACGTCATTCCCCAAGTGTCCAACCCCTGACATCACCCCATGTTCCCCAGTGAATCTCAGGGAGCTGGAAATGGTCTCCCCTGTCTACCTTCCAAGCCCTGGAACTCCTGAGTAAGCACCACCATGAGCTGTCCTGGGGCCTTCTGACTTTCAGCCCACCAGGCAAGCTGCCCCTACTTCTACACATAGCACATGTCTCCATCTGTCCTCCCTGAGGTGAGCAGGCCCAAACCCTGGCAGCAAAGATTATATGCCTCTTGAAAATGCTAGAAACTTCAGGGGTAATTACCTAGTGAACATCTGGTTCTCTAGGACTCTGCTACCCACCCCAGACAAGCAAATCCCAGAAGTTGCCCTTGAATGATTATTTATGGGAATTCCAGCCTCTCCAAGAAAGGCTTTTAGGAGAAAGCCTTTTATGTTGTGAAGAACAGGTGAGTTAGGGCATAACGGAGACCACAGGGACTGACCAGACACTGTGAGACTCACCAACATGGTAGCCTTTCCCTCTCCCCTGCAAGGAGGAAGATCAAAGGGTAGACAGACTCTAAGGGTGGTTTGGAGGGGGCAAGGAATCCAGGGAGGCCTGTTGAATTGCATCTCCATTAATTTCCTTAAACACAATTTCCTTGAAATCTTATGAAATTTCATCTATCATGGACACTAACATTAATTTTATTAATAAAAATGAGAACTAGTATTTTTATATTTCTTAATTCTATGTCAAGCACCATTCTAAGTGTCTTCACTCATTTGCATACTGTAGTTGCTATCGTAATCTCCATATCATACAGATAAGGATGCTGAGGCATAGAGATTACTTAAAACTTATGTGACAGAACTGGGATTCAAAAGCAGGCCAGCAACTAATCTCATACTTTTAACTATCATGATATCCTGCCAAAATATTAGATTCATTCCAATTAAATGTGACATTCAAAAAAATGACCACCAGCCCCATGGTACAGTGGTTGAGTTCTGCACACTCCGCTTCAGCAGCCCAGGTTCGTGGGTTTGGATCCCGGGTGCAGACCTACACCACCCATCAGCCATGCTGTGGCGGTGACCCATATACAAAATAGAGGAAGATTGGCACAGATGTTAGCTCAGGACGATTCTTCCTCAGCAAAAAAAAAAAAATGGTCACGACATCCTTGCTGAAAATAAATATATTGAATAAATAAAATTCTTAAGCAATATTTTAAGGACAAATTTTTAAAATATAATTGTTATTACAATCAACAGAAACTGAGGACTTGAAACCATGAAAAGTGTCACTAATGTTAAGAAATTCTCAAATTATTGAAACTTCAAGTTATCCAAGGACTATTAATATAAAGTAGAAATCAGAAGAATTTGGTGCTGTTCCCTACGTCAAATCAGATCTCAGGTCTAAGGGCATGATATAGCTGGCAATGGCTTCATCAAATGAAAACTCATACCAACAATTTCTAAAAATCAGAAAATTATTTGGAATTTTTTTAATGATCCGATGAAAAATTGATGACAACTGACTTGGTGAGCAATTTTGTAGTATTTAGAGTATAGTTTATTCAGAAATTACAAAGAGACATATTTTTAAATTTTTGATTATGTATTGAATTATCTATTAAATCATATTAACATAGCAATTAATAAATATTTAAAATATGACCCCTCTAAAAGATTCATGACAGCATTGTTAGCGGGATGGAAGAAGACAAGTGCACTGTCAGAGGAACACACACCAGAAGGAGCAATGATTGTTATGGGGATGATCATAAACTAAGTAACAGCATCCACCACATCCTCATCCCTCCTCCTTCTCAGCTTCACTGACAGATGCTCTCCCAGCCTCATGGACTGGATCAGAACCAGATGAATAGATAGAATACTGAAAGGCTTAACATTTATTTGTGGACGTTATTTGTCCTTAAACATCAGATATTTACAATATCACAAATATATCTTCTGAGTCTACCTGTTTCATATGTTGAACACAGAACATAATAATCAAATAGAATATTCTCTTAAAATATAAAACCACCATTATTGCATTTGAAATAAAATTCTATCTTTTTTAACAAACTCAGATTTTTATTAGATTCAACAAACACAAATTTATTTTTTAATATATAATTGGAACAAACATAACAGAGGTGAAAAAAATTAGAAAATTGATAGCCACATTTCACAGAGTGCATATTATTGATAAAGAAAATTATTATTATTTTCATAAATTTTGTCATTTGACAAGTTATTTGTGATAACTTCACAAAAAGTCATCTGTGAAATAGAAATTCCACGTATTAAGTGACTATATTCAAACTTTGAAAGATTATCTATGATATATATGTTAAGTATATTTAAAATTGCTAATGTGTCAAATGTATTTGGTTCTTGCTTGTTAACTTATCTAAGTTGGATTGGTGATAATGCCACTCCCAAGGAAGTTTCTATGTTTAGTTTTAATACTACTCATAGTAGGGATATCAGTTTGTTAGATGCACGTTGACAGCAGTTTGAAAAGAAATGTTAAAGCAACTTCAGCAAATTTATAATATGTATTCATTTTTTTAAACTTTTATCTGAAATAAAGTGGTGCTGTATCTTCAAAATTAACCTCCATGCTTCCATCAGTAGTACGTTCCAAGAATTTGTCCTCTAAAATACAAGCCAAGGGGCCAGCCTGGTGGCATCGTGGTTAAGTTCATGCTCTGCGCTTCGGCAGCCTGGGATTCAGGGATTCAGATCCTGGGCGTGGACCTATACACAGCTCATCAGGGCATGTTGTGGCAGTGTCCCATATACAAATAGAGGAAGATTGGCACAGATGTTCACTCAAGGACAATCTTCCTCAAGCAAAAAGAGGAAGATTGGCAACAGATGTTAGCTTGGGGCTAATCTTCCTCACCAAATAAATTAATTAATTAAATTAAATACTAGTCAAATCTATATTAACTTTTGAAGAAAGAAATGGATTGCAGGTTCATGAATTCCAATTCATGGATTTTCTTTTGACAGAAAGTAAAATTCAAAACATTCTATCAAATTTGTAAAATGACAACTTTTCACAAATGAGCTATATCAAGATTATCAATGACTCAGCTAATAAATGTTGTTTAATTGTGGAGCACATTATAACCACAATCTTTGGAAACTTTTTCCTTTCAATCTTTTAGCTTTTGTTTTTGCCTATCGATCTTATCTGCAATGGAAAAAATATCATGCATTCATTCTTTACTCCATTAGAGGGGAGTATTAGGATAATTAAAAGTACCAAAGATATTAGTCAACTAAATCAAGCCTGGCTATCCAATTCACATCTTCAAAAAGTCAACATCAAACTGATTTCTTCCATTGCAGAAATACTGAGTTTATTCCATAATTCAAACATTCTCTGGAGAACTTTTCTCTTCAATAACTAGTGTAATTCAGCACACAATAATGGTTATTTATGACCAGCTTCCAAGTTAACACATAATAAAGAGAATAATCTGAAATTTAAATAACTATTCTTCACCTGATTCTCAATTTTCACTATGTTGTCAAGCACACTTTAGTTCAGCTGACTCTTTAAAATTGTAGTAAGAACACTTTACATGAGATCTACCTTCCTAACAAATTAAGTGCAGAATATAGTATTGTTAACTATAGGCACAATGTTGTACAACGGATGTCTAGAATTTATTTATTTTGCATAACTAAAACTTTATACGCATTGACCAGCAACTACCCATCCCTCCCTCCCTCAAACCCCTGGCAACCACTGATTCTGCTCTCTGCTTCTATGAGTTTGACAATTTTAGATACTTTGCATAAGTGGAATCATGCAATATTTGTCCTTCTATGACTGGCTTATTTCACGTAGTATAATGTTCTCCAGGTTCATCCATGTTGTTACTTGTGGCTGGATTTCCATCCAGCCTTTAAAAGGCTGAATAATATTCTGTTGTATGTATATACTACATTTTCTTTATCCATTCATTCATTGATGGAAATTTACATTGTTTCCATAACTTGATTATTGTTAATAATGTTGCAAGGAACAAAGGAGTGCAGATAATCTCTTCAGGATCCTGATTTCAATTCTTTTGAATATATACTCAGAAGCGGGATTACAAGATGATATGATAGTTCTATTTTTAATGTTTTGAGGAAATGTCACACTGTTTTCCACAATGCCTATACCATTTTACATTCTTACCGGCAGTGTACAAGTGTTCCAATTTCTCCACATCCTCATCAACATTTGTTATCTCTTTTTCTTTTATAATAGCCATCCTAACAAGTGTAAGGTGGTATCTCATTGTGGTTTTGGTTTGTATTTCTCTGATGATTAGTGACACTGAGCATTCTTTTATATACCTGTTGGCCATTTGCATGTCTTCTTTGGAGAAATGTCTATTCAAGTATTTTATACATTTTTAAATTGGGTTATTTGGTGTTTTTCTATTGAGTTGTGTGAGTTCCTTATATATTTTGGATATCAATGCTTTATCAGATATATGGTTTGCAAATATTTTTCCCATTCTATAAGTTGCCTTTTAACTCTAGTGTGGTTGCTTTACTGTGCAGAAGCTTTTTAGTTTATATAGTCCCACTTGTCTATTTTTACTTTTGTTGTCTGTGCTTTTAGAGTTATATCCAAGAAATCATTGGATTTAATACTTTTAAAATGTCCATACTACTCAAAGCAATCTATAGATTCAATGCAATCCATATCAAAATCCCAATGGTTTCTATTTCTCACAGAAATAGAAAAAACAATCCTAAAATTCATATAGAACTACAAAAGACCTCAAATAGACAAAGCAATCATGAGAAAGAACAAAGTCAGATGTATCACACTTCCCGATTTCAAACTATACTACTGTAGGGGAGGAAGACAATTTTTCTACCCTCTAGGTCCTTCTGGCTATCCCAGAATTAAATTAACATGAGACAGAAAAACAGGAGAAAATCAAAGTTTGATGACATGTGTACATGGGAGAAACCCAGGAAAACTGAGCAACTTGCCAGAATGGCCAAAATTGTTACTTTAAATACCATCTTCAGCCAAAGACAAAAGAGGATGTTGGAGGTAGTGGTTTGCGTCTTCAAAGGGGAGGAAAGCAATTTACATAAAGATGGAAATGCAAATGTTTGTTAAATAAGTGTTTGCTATGACCACAGAGACACATTTTGGGGTAGCCAATTCTGATCCCCCATGCTACAGTGCTATAATAATCAAAACACAGTGGTACTGGCATAAAAATAGACACATAGACCAATGGAACAGAATACAGCCCAGAAATAAACTCCTGCGTATACAGTCAACTAATATTTGTCAAGCAAGCCAAGAACACTCAATAGGGAAAGGATAGTCTCTTTAACAAATGATGTTGAGAATACTGGATAACCACATGCAGGAAAATGAATTTGGATCCCTATCTTACATCATTCACAAAAATTAACTCAAAATGGATTAAAAACTGTAACATAAGACCTAATACCATAAAACTCCTAGAAGAAAACATAGGGAAGAAGCTCTTTGACATTGGTCTTGGCAATGAATGATATTCTGGGTATGACACCAAAATCACAAGCAACAAAAGCAAAAATCAACAAGTATGATTACATAATGCTAGGTGGGCATTATGCTAAGCAAGATAAGTCAGAAAGAAAGACAAATACTGTTTGATATTACTTACATGTGGAATCAAAAAACTGAACTCATAAAAACAGAAATAGAGTGGTGGTTACCAGGGGCTGGGAGTTGGAGGAATTGGGGAGATGTTGTTTAAGGGTACAAACTTGCAACCAGTCAATAAATATCCTGGTCATCTAATGCACAGAGTAATGATTATAGAAGACAATACTGTATTGTAAACTTCAGAGTTGCTAAGAGACTAGATCTTAATTATTTTTATGACAGAAAAGAAACAATAATTATGTGACATGATAGAGGTGTTAGCTAATGCTATGGTGGTAATCATATTGCAATATATAAAAGTATCAAGTCAACATATTGTACACCTTTAATTCACACTATATTATATATCTCAATAAAAATACATTTTTTAAAATGATAAAACAGTGAATACTTGTTTTGTTGATAGCAAAGGTGAGATAAGCAATTTGTGTAAAACTGATTTCATTTCCAAGCACTGTAATGGCAGCCATCTTGTTTATTTATTCAAAGAGGCCTGAAGAGAATGTGAAAGTAGACTAACTGGTTTATGTGAAAATAAATGGTAGAAGGGGAGGCATAGGGACAGAAATGTTGAAAAAGAAGACCCGGGAGCAGGAGGGCACACACTTTCTAACCACTGAAGACTGGATTGTCAAGTGCAGACTGCCACATTGTAAAATAGGGATTAATCTTGTAACTAATTTGTAATCTGTAGTCCCACCATGTCCCAGGGAACTGTGATTTATTCCTAGAGGAAGTGTCTTTACTGGTCATGGTAGTCTTGGGGGCAAAAAGTTCTCTGTGACCCAAGGAAAGGAAAGGAAAGACAGACTTTATACTTGTTGCCCAAGGAGCCTTGGATCTTTATGAGGCTTTCATTTACCAAGAAGAAATGAAAGGAGAGAAAAGCTCACTCTATGAAGCATATAATCATGCCCCTTGATATCCATCTTACCTTTTTTTCATTTACCTGAGAATCTTTTATCTTTCTAATTCTAATTTTCTACTCACCTGACTTTTCATTCTTACTGTTAGATACTTCTTGTTTCTTTGCGGCCATGACATGTTGGTCATTTGACATTGGAGACTAGGCTTAATTAAACAAAAATCATCTTCTCTTGGACCCATAGGGTAGTAGAACTGATCCAGAAACAACGCATCTGACTGATCCCACCAGCTGAGCTGAACCAGCCATTGAGCCAGACTCCTGGGGTGGAGAAAACAAAACCACTTATATTTTTTTGATACAGCTTTTCTGTATCAGCTTTGGGGACAGAACGACACCTGATGTCAGAAAACCTTGTATCTCATATAAGGAGATATTTATGATTCAGCATCTAATTGGTATTTGAAATTCAGAAAGTTTCCTTTTATACAGTCTCTGATGGCAAGGAAGATGTTAAGCAGGGTTTCTACTGGCTCCAGGAAGATGGTGATATCAGAGGATGGGACTATATAACCACCTTCCAGCTGTAGGAGCCCCTATTAGGAACCAGGAGGATTCCTTGTATGGTTTGGGAAAGCTGAGGCTGTTACCTGAAGACAGGAGGACCAGAATGACCATGAATGGACACTGCTTTCTCCAAGGACTTGTTTTTCTCCTCTTCATTGTCCTAGCAAGTGCTCAAGGTAAGCATTGCCTCATTTCTTAAGATCAGCAGAGATACTGGATTAGCTCTGTGGCTCTGAGGGAATGATCCCTGGGATTGTAAACACAACACCTCTCTATTGACCATTTGGTTTTGACCAAATGTGATCTTTAGCGGCACTGAAAGTTGATTTTTCTCCTGTGGGGCTCTGTTTTTCAAGTTTAGCAGTGAGAGGTTGCAGAGATAGAAAGCTTGTTTTCAGATTGACCTGAGTGGGTGTTTCAGCCCTCCCCCACAATACCTAAAAGCTGAGAAAATGTCTAATCACTTCCCAGTTTTCCCATAATGGATTATGGCTGAGGGACTACCTCCGGCTGGGTCTTTATCTATCCTTCCTGTACTCTATAATATGTCTCTCACCACCAATATTTTAGTATTTCTGCTCTTTTACCTATGGACTTTTGTATGTGTGTGTGTATATACATATGTGTATGTGCTTTGTGTGTGTATACATATGTGTTTGTGTGTGTGTGTGTGTGTTAGAGAGAGAGAGAGTAAATGGGTGAAGGGGGAGTTCGAAGAGTATGTAAAAGCTAAATGTCTGGGTGGGCATATTCCTGTCCAATGGAAGTCAATCTTTTAGAAAAGAGTCCACAGAACTCACACTCTAAGCCAGACAGCTGAGTTTGGTGGTGTTGGTAAGGATATGTGTGTATGTGTATATGATGAAGGAAGATATGGAAACCTTCCTGCCTATAAAGAAAGCCCTCCCAATATAAACCCCATAATAACAACCCCAGATAACCCTGCACCTGCAGAACCTGACATTGACCTTCTTTTTCTTCCCCACAAACTCACAGCTCAGATATTTTTCTGCTTTTCTGTAGAATTTCCCCAGATTGGGTTCTTAGCAGAAATTTGCCTTCCTGCCTGTGATGTTTTCCTTTTCTACCTCTTGGATTGATTGATGGTCCTCCAACCCCACTATGCAGCACAGAAAAACTTGATGCCACCTGTCAGCACTCATGGATGGATTGATATTAGAGCATTGAAGGCAGAAGAGGGATCTAGCCTTGGAGACTTTAGGATGTGTCTCCCTTGGTCAATTTTTCCCTGCCTAACTGGGGTACTTGAGTTTGTTCTGTGACATCCTAAAGGACCTGCTATTTAGGAAGAACCTGTGCTCATGAACGTCCTTATGATGAATTTTCTCCCTGGTAGTTCGCTCAGATCCTACATGAAATCTGGTCTCCACCAGGCCCCTGACCCAGGAGAGTCCAAGATGTCAATGTTTGAGCTCCTGAAATGGGAATGATCTAGCCACATGCCTGAAGAGTCAACTATTTTAGATATAGGCCTTGGTCCTGGCTGCTTTAGCGATGCTCCTCATCTCTCTATCCCTTCCCTAACCCATGTTTCCTCCTTATTTCAGGCCCCTCCAGTCAGAAGTCTCTGTTTCTCTTCTTTGGGAAATTCTACTCCTCCCAACAGGAGCAAGAAGTTCTGCTCCTCACTCCTTTGTTGTATTTCTTGGAACTTCTGTTCCTTGGGTTTGGGCCATATGCTAATTATGATTGTCTGTTTTCAGACTTTGCAGGCTTTTCAGGGTAGAGGTGGACTCTCAAAACAAAATACAGTTATGCATCACTTAACGATGGGGATACGTTCTGAGAAATGTGTCCTTGGTGATCTCGTTGTTGTATTAACATCATAGAGTGTACAAACCTAGATGATACAGCCTACTACTCACCTAGACTATATGGTACTAATCTTATGGGACCACTCTCATATATACAGTTCATTGTTGACCAAAAATCCATTATGCAGGCTCGTGGCTGTATCAAATTGGTACTCTGATTCCACTGTGGCCTCTCCCTTCCAGCCTTGAGAACAATGAAAAAATTTCTCATTAGGCCAAGAAGAAATCTCGCCTCACTCAAACAAGCATGATTTTTCCTCAGGGAGAACTTTTTGTAGGGTCATATTATTAAAGCACATGTTCACATATTAAAGCACTCAGTTCACATTAATTTGCCCCCATCTACTTGTAAAATCTCAACCTTGGTATCACGGTGTCAAAGGGCGTTAAATATTTCCTGAGTCTGGCACATGTTGCAGAGTCTCTACAGTACAAGTCAAAATCTGCCAACTCCCTTTAGAGTCTTTCTGTACACAAAATCTCTTCTTTAACTGAGGGCATGTCTCAGTCCCTACACACACACACACACACACACACACACACACACACACACTGGCAATTGGATCATGAAGTTTCTGTATACCATTTTAAATCCACTTTCAAAATTAACAATATATTTTAAATATCTTTCTGATGCATTAAAATATCTTCTATGTCATTTGTATGGTTGCCAGTATTTCACTGTATTATTGAATCATAACTTACTTTTCTAATCCCATTTGTTGTCTATTTATGTTTTCAATTACAATGCTGTGATAAAGTTTTTATGAACATATATATTGACCAAATACATTGACCGAATAGAAAAACCATTCTTATTTACTCAAGATAACCATTCTGAAGGCCTCTGATATATGTTGCCTAATTACCCATCAGAATAGTTTTCAATAGCTTTAATTCCCAATAACATTAAATGAGTATTATTTTTTCATAACCTTACCATAAGTGCATTATATCATGTTTTTAATCCATGTTGACCCTATATATACAAATATTATCTTCTTTCTTTTATTAAAGTCCTAAGGTATCTGTCATAACCATTTTTATTTTTTCCCTAGACTGTTTTTCATTTTCTTATTTATTTATAGGAACTCTTTATAAACTAACCTCATTTACTGTTTATCTTACTATTACTTACTATTACTGCCTATTTTGTAAATATTTTCCCCAATTTGTTTGCATATTAATATTTTTAGGGTTGTGTATGCAGGGTGTTATGTGATCAAATCCACAATGCTTTACCATTATGATTTCTGCCTTTAATACGATGCTTCAAATGCCATTCCTCATCCCAAAATTACTTTTTTTTTTTTTTTTTTGTGGGGAAGACCAGCCCTGAGCTAACATCTGTTGCCAATCTTCCCCTTTTTGCTGAGGAAGACTGGCCCTGAGCTAACATCCGTGCCCATCTTCCTCCACTTTATATGGGACGCCGCCACGACATGGCTAACAGGCAGTGCGCGTCCGCGGGCGCCTGAGATCCGAACTCGCGAACCCCGGGCTGCCAAGCGCGGACTAAACCGCTGCGCCACCGGGCGGCCCCCCAAAATTACTTTTAATTGTTATTTAATTATTTTAATTTAATTATTTCATAATTTTATAGTTTCACTAAAGAGCATTTAAAACCTTATTGTGTCTGAATTTATTTTACTCTTTGTGTGTGTGTGTGTGTGTGTGTATTACTAGGTGTGATAGTATTATATCATTTGCACCAGATAGAAATTACATTTTAGATATGTGATAGTTCCATCACAAAATAAAAATACAGAAGTGTAGCATGGGCTTTACTATTCTATGATACTACAAGGAGAGATACACTGAATCACTTAACCTGGTTAAAAGATGCCAGCCTGCCTTCCAGTCACAATTAAAGCAATCAGAAGGAGACTTCCCAGAAACTCACCACCACATCTATTCCCCTATCAGCAATCCTCCTCCACTTTTTCAATAGGTGAGTTGCCTCCCATCTGAAGCCAATTCAATCCCTCCACTTGTATACTAGATCCCATTCCACCAAGTCCACTTGAACAATTCTCCTCCATCTCTCACATCCCTTCCATTCTTCACTTTCTACTGAATTTTTGCTAACATACAAACATGTTGTTATCTCTCCCATCTTAAAACGCATGAATAAATAGACTCTTGGTCCAACTTTCTCAACAGCTACTGCTCCTTATCTTTATGCCCCTTTACAGCAAACCCCTCGCAAGAGCTGTCTACAATCACTCTCTGCAATTTCCTTCAGAATTAGATCAGGCGTTTCTGCCCCCTCGCTCTGCTGAAACTCCCTCCTGTAAACCCCATCAATGATCCCCACATTGCTAATTCAATGATCAATTCTCAGTTTTGGTTTGGTTGGTTGGTTGGCTTTGCTTGATATATCAGTAGTATTTAGCATAGTTGATTACTCCCTTCTTTCAGTACATTTCTTGATCTGACTTCTAAGACACCACACTCTCTTGGTTTTGATTCTACTTCACTGGTCACTCCTTCCTAGTGTTGTTTGCTAAGTCAATCTCTTCTCCCAGAACTCTTAATTGTGGGGTGAACCATGGACTCAATCCCAGGGCCTCTTCTTTTTAATATCTCCAACACACCTTTGGTGATCACATTTAATCTCATGGTTATAAGTATCACTTCTGTGCCATCAACTCACAAATTTATATTTCTAGCCCAGATCTCTCCCCACAACCCAAACTTTTCATCCTTCATGTGCTTGACTTCTCCACTTGGATGTCTAATACACATCTCAAATTAACACACCCAAAACTGAATTCCTGATCCTTTCAACCCCCAAAATAAATGTGTTCCATCCACAGTTCAGGCTGAAACCTTGGAGTCATCCCTGATTCTTCTTTTTCCCTCACATCTCATATCCAATCTATCAGGAAAGTCTGTCACCTTTACCTGCAAAATATATCCAGGATCTGACATGTTTTTCATAGATTTTTCTATTTTATTAATCTTTTCAAAGAACCACCTTTGGATCTTGTGATCTGCTCTATTTTATCATTTTTTCTTCATCCTACATTTCCTTCTCTTATTATTCTTCCCTCTACTTTCTTTGGAAGTATTCCTTTTTTTCCTCAGTTTAAAGGAAACTTTACTGAATTAACTTTCAACCTTTTTATCTCTTATAGTATAAGCATTTTCACCATAAATTTCTCTATATACTGTTTTAGCTATGTTTCAGTGTTTAAAAAGGAGAAATTTCATTTTCATTTTGAACCATTTTTACTTTATGGTTTCTTCTTTGACCCTCAAACAATTTGCACATGGATTTTCTTTTTTTTTTTACTTTCCAAAAATGGGGAAATTTTTTTTTATCTTTCAGATTTATTTGGAACAATTTCATTGAAATCAGAAAATGTGATCACTGTTATACTGATTCTTTGGCACTTGCTTAAACTTATGCTACAGATGAGCACTACTCAATTTTTGTAAATGTTCCATTTATACTTGATAGAAATGTGTACACTCTTTACTGTGTGTATAGGACCTAATAGAATGTTAATAGATTAGTTCAAATCTTATAATTTTTGTTATTGTTTTGTCTTCTTGACCTATCATTTATTGAGATAGATGTGATCTCCTTAGTTCCATTGTAATTATTGATGTATTTTGAGTTCTTTGCATCACTTGGAAATTTTCATCCATTATATTTTCAAATATAGCCCATTCCAACTTCTCTCTCTCTTTGCTCTGAACTCCCTTTGTTCTGGAACCCAATTACACATATGTTATATCTTCTCATTTTATTTTCCATATTTCTTAATTTTGTTTTCAGGTTTTTTTGTTTGTTTCTTTGACTCTCTGTTCCACATTCATGGTAATATTTTGGACTTATTTTCCAGTCCATATACTCTTTTTTCATCTGTATCTGGTCTGATATATAATTCATCCAATAAGTGTTTTATTTTAACAACCATACTGTTCATAATTAAAAGTTCTATTTGTTTTTCAAATGTGTCTGGTCATTTCTAATAACCTCTTGTAGTTGCACATCTTAATTTTATTCTTTATATTTAAACTATTTTATATATAGCTATATATTCTTTACATGATAAATCCATCATCTGAATTGGTTAGAAATCTAAAACTATTGTTTGTTTTCTATTGACTCATTCATTCACTATTCATCTATTCATCAAATATTCATTGAGTGTTATGTGTCAGGAAATTTTGTAGGTACTTGAGATATAGTAGTGAACAAAATTTAAAGAGAAACCTCTACCTTTGTGGAGCAGATTCTGGAGGAAGATTGATAGACAACAATACAAATGTACAAGTAAATTTGATATAAGATGTTATGTTATGTGGAAAGAAACAAAGAAGGAGAGGAAGTGGGGTGATGGGGTAAAAGATGATGAGGTAGACTAGTTTGCAATTTTATATATATTGTTTGGAGAAAGCTTCTTTGAGATAGTGGCTTGCCTCCTCCTGTGCTAAGTATTTGGTACTCGTGAAGGTCTAAATTAGAGATGACTTCCTTAAGAAGAGACTTGGGTCTGCTACTGCCAGTAGCCCAGGTGACCACCATAGCTCCTCACATCACATTTGACCCCTTATATGGTCCTGATCTAAGGAGAGTCCTCATTATAGTTCCCACATTGCCCCTCAGTATGTCCAAGGCATAATATCCTTCAAAGGGCTCCCATCAGAATTTTCTGAGAGCTAACCTGTTTCTCCTGCTTGCTTACATCTTATATATCAGAAGTCCAGTCTGGTCTTTGGTTTGTTCCTTGGTTGTTCTTTGGAGCATTTCCTCCACATACTGGAGGGTTCCACCAGAGTGCCAGCTACACTATATTTCTAGATATAATACTCCTCCACTGCACTCAAATAGGCACCAATGTTACAGCAATGAACACAGTTCACAGTAAAGCTCGTAGGCTAATGAGGCACCTGGAGAACATTATGCTAAGTCAAGTAAGTCAGACAAAGAAAGACAAATACTATATGATATCACTTATATGTGGAATTTTTAAAAGCCAATCTCATAGAAACAGAGTAGAATGATGGTTACCAGGGACTAGGGAGTGCCAGAAATGGGAAGATGTTAGTCAAAGGGTACAAACTTCCAGTTAGAAGATAAGTTCTGGGGATCTAATGCATAGCATTATGATTATGGTTCACAAAACTAGTTTATACAGTTCCTAAGAGAGTAGATCTGAAATGATCTCACTGCAAAAAAGAAACGACAATTATGTGAGGTAATGAAAGTATTAACTAACACTACAGTGGTGATCCTTTTGCAACATGTAAGTGTATCAAATCAGCTTGTTGTATTCCTTAAACTTACAAAATGTTATATGTCAATTACATCCCAATAAAACTGGAAAGAAAAGTTAAGGCTGCTTTAGAAACACAATATAAAGTCAAATAATCTTCTTAAGAGTGGTCCAGGAAGGCTTCCTGAAAGAAATAAAATGTAAGGGGACACAATGTATTGTAGAATTGAAATTGTTTTAGATACAAAGCTAAATGTCTATGCCTACAATATCCATATAACAGAGGTCCCCATATTCTTGTACGTGCACACACACTCATTTGTTGATGTAAATCAAGCCCTCCATATCCTTATTTATTTTCTTCTATATTGGTCAAATGCTAACAAATAAGTATGTAAATAAATATATAAATTATTCATGGAGATGGCAATGATTTCAAAAGAACAGGCAACAAAAGCAAAAATAGACAAGTGTGACTATATCAAACTAAAAAGCTTCTGCAGGGGCCAGCCCGGTAGCATAGCAGTTAAGTTCGTGCATTCTGCTTCGTCAGCCTGGGGTTCACAGGTTCGGATCCCGGGCACGGGTTGATGCTCTGTTTGTCAAGCCATGCTGTGGCAGGCACCCACATATAAAGTAGAGGAAGATGGGCACGGATGTTAGCCCAGGGCCAATCTTCCTCAGCAAAAAGAGGAGGATTGGCAATAGATGTTAGCTCAGGGCTAATCTTCCTCACAAAAAAAAAAAGCTTCTGCAGAGCAAAGCAAACACCAGCAGAGTGAAAAGGCAACCTAAGAAATGGGAGGAAATATTTGCAAACCATATATCTGATAAAAGGTTAATTTCAAAAAAAATAGAAGGAACTTCTACAAGTCAAGAACAAAAAAACTAATAACCCAATTTAAAAAATGGCTAAGGACTTGAATAGACATTTCACCAAAGAAAACATACAACGGCCAACAAGCCTATGAAAAGATGCTCAACATCACTAATCATCAGGGAAATATAAATCGAAACCATAATGAGGTATCACCTCACACCTGTTTGTATAGTTTGCAAGTGGCAACTACTTGAATGTTGTCGTTTTATCTAGATTGGCTTTTATCTGAAGTATCTAATCCATTTATTTATTTTATTTATCCTTTTTTTTTTTTTTGGTGAGGAATACTGGCCCTGAGCTAACACCTGTTGCCAATCTTCCTCTTTTTGCTGGAGGAAGAGTGGCCCTGAGCTAACATCCATGTCCATCTTCCTCTGTTTTGTACATGGGATGCTGTCACAGCATGACTGGACACGTGGTGTATGTCCACGCCCAGGATCCAAGCCCGCAAACCCGGGCCACCAAAGAGGAACAAGCTGAACTTAATCACTATGCCACTGGGCTGGCCCCTCTAATCCATTTATTTTTTAATGCAACTGCTGATATCATTAGGTTAGTATCCACCGTTTGCTCTTAATTGACCAGCCTGCTTTATGTTCCTTTTTATGTCCTATTTTGCCTTATTTTGTGTTAAGCAAACTTATTATTATTCTAGATTTTTCCTCTTTCCCTTTGATTTTCAGCAGCTTTACTAGGTATGGGGGGTTTTATATCTTTCTTGGAATTCTCTGAGCTTCTTGAATATGTGAGTTATACCTTTTATCCATTTTTTTAAATTCTCAACCATTACCTCTTCAGATATTGCTTCTGCTGCTCTCTCTCTGTCTCTGTCTCTTCACTCCTCCTCCTTCTCTTCTCTCCTCTCTAGGACTCCTCTAGGTCACTAATTCTGTCTTGAAGTCTGTCTAAAATTGTTTTAAACCAATTCATTCAATTCTTAATTCTAGACATTTTATTGTCAGTTGGTAACTGTTACTTTGATATTTTTTATATATTTACAATTCTTTGTTTTGTAACTGTTCTTTATCTTTTCACCTGTCCTTTCCTCTTTTTTTCTAAATATATCGATCATGGTTAAAATTCTTATCTGCTAACTCCAACATCTTTGTCATATGTGTTTATGCCTTCTCTTATCTTCCTTTTTTCACTTTGTTAATTTGTCATGTGATCCCACCTTTTTACATGCCATTTAATATGTTATTGAATGCTAAAGATTGTATATGAATAAATTAGATACTCCAGATATATTTTCTAACACAGAAAGGATTCATCTTTTGTTCTGCCTGGCAGGTGGAGGAGGGAGTGCTGATCACTGAAATGTCTAAATACAACCTAAAACTGAACTGGAACAAGTCTGGGTTACAGTTTTGAGAACACTCTGTCCACCTCTGATTTCCTCTATCCCTATGGCAGGGGTCTCAGGGATTTCAGCTGAGAACCTGCGATGAATAATGCTGCGATGTTTTGGTAGCTCAGCACCCAAGAGAAAAAGGGAATATCCACTCTGCTTTCCAAGATTTTTGACATAGTTCTTTGGCTTCCTGCTCTTCACAGATTTTATACTAGGCAAATACTTGAGAGGAAAACTGCTATGTGGGAGTGGCCCTTAAGTCTCTAATTTTGTCACTCCAACACCAAGTAACCCCCAAAGTCATGCTGGCTTCTCCATCCTGACAGTACTCTTCTGCCTTACCTAAACCCAGATCCTGAGCCATTCACTCATGCACTGAACTGGGAAATTCCCATTGAGAGAAAGAAATTTAGACTCTTGGTTAACACCAAAATGATCTCCACTATTTGGAATTTTAGCATACAGTAATCCCCCCTTATCTGCGGGGGATATGTTCCAAGATCCCCAGTGGATGCCTGAAACCACAGATAGTACCAACGGCTATATATAGTGCATTTTTCCTATATATACATACCTATGATAAAGTTCAACTTATAAATTAGGCATAGTAAGAGATTGACAACAATAACTAATAATAATATAGAACAATCATAACAATATACTATAATAAAAGTTACCATAGATCTTAGCAACCTCAGCATACAATTTTTTTCTTTTTCTCATTAAGTCAAGAACTTACACCTCTTCACATAAAAGAAGCACTTTACGGCTTCTCCTTGGCATATCCAAATTGCCGGCATCACTACTCTTTCACTTTGGGGCCATCATTAAGTCAAATAGAGGTTACTTGAACACAAGCACTGAGATACTGTAATAGTCAATCTGATAACCAAGAGGGCTACTAAGTGACTAATGGGTGGGTAGCATACATAGCATGAATACGCTGGGCAAAGGGGTGATTCTTGTCACAGGTGGGATGGAACGAGATGGTGCGAGATTTCCTCATGGTACTCAGAACAGTGTGCAATTTGAAACTTATGTTTATTTCTGGTATCTCCCATTTAACATATTCAGACCGCAGTTGACTCCAGGTAACTGAAACTGCAGAAACCAAAACCCCACTGTATTTACTCCACGTTGTATCCACAAATGTCTAATATCTTTACTTTTCTTTTACATTTTCCAGCTTTTTCAGTTGTACCCAGTAGGACCATTGGCCTGCTGTGAACTCCTCCGTTCTTCAAGGAAGCAGAATTTCTAGGTTTTATTTTCTACTTCATCATTTACTTAAAGTGCAACCTTGAAAGACATTGGTTAACCTCTCTTTACATCACTTTTTTCATGTGTAAAAAGGAGAGAATAATAATACAGTGAGTCTATCAAAATTGTCTGTTCAAGTGCTTTCAGAGCAGGAATATAACCTATTTCTGCTCTGTGGTGGGGTTAGAAATACATGATATTTTTCCCCCAGAGAACAAATAACTCCAAATTTTGAATAATTGCGATTCCTGACATGAAGTCTAAGTAGCAATTGGATTTGTTTGGGGGAAGGAGCAGCATTCTATCATTCCCATTGGAATCTGGCCAGTGTCAATCTATGTCATCTGACATCGTCTCTCAGGTTAGGTTGCCCAATCTACTCAAAGAGGAGTATTTTTTTGAAACTAAGTATCCAGATCTGGAGTCTGAAGCCTAGAAACATAAGTGAAATATTCTGGGGTAAACCATGGCCCATTCATTTTTTAGCTCTGAATGACTATAACAAGAAGGACAATTCTGATTGGTATAGGATTCATGGCTACTACCTAAGGCTTCTGATGAGCTTAGCCCTGTTCCTCACTCCATTCCCTTTAATCTAATTCTAAATCTCAAGTCAATGGCCCCGAAGTGTATGTGGTTCATAAGAAATCCATCCAGCTGCTAGCCCATTACAGTGACTCTGAACTCATTTAACTGCTCAGGATAGAGATTCTAACATTTCCTATATCTTTCTCAGATGCTATACAGAACTCTACAAATCAGAAGTTTAACTCTGAAAGGATCTATGTAACACCTTCTATCTCAGACTACTCACTAGATTCTTTTCAACTTAATTTTTCCTGTTCTTCCCTGTTTTTTAACCCTATGATTCTCTGATCACTACGGTAGGAAACCAGATCCAGGTGCTGCCTTGGTGCAACAACTCCATATCTGGCCTAGCAGGCTCTGCAGCCTCAGAGGAGAGTGCTGCCAACTGCTCAGGTGAGGGGCCCCACGGGACCAGAAAACCCTTTCATTCCCTGTTAAATGTCCCTTTGGCATGACTCTCTCCTCAGACAGCAGACAGCTCCGCCTGGTGGACGGGGGCAGTAGCTGTGCCGGCAGAGTGGAGATCCTACACCAAGGTTCCTGGGGCACCATCTATGATGACAGCTGGGACCTGAACGATGCCCATGTGGTGTGCAGACAGCTGGGCTGTGGAGAGGCCCTTGAAGCCTTGATCTTTGCTTCCTTCGGGCAAGGATCAGACCCCATCTGGCTGGATGACCTGAATTGCACAGGAAAGGAGTCCCACATGTGGAAGTGCCCTTCCCCGGGCTGGGGGAAGCACAACTGCAATCACAGGGAGGATGCAGGGGTCATCTGCTCAGGTATGGTCAGTGCATTGTCCACTGGACGAGAAAATGGAAAGTTCCAAGGAAGCTGGTGTCTGATCACTGGGACAATAGGAAATGGATGAGCTAGAGAGGTCTGGGACATCTACCCACCATCCTTAAGCACACAAACCGTCTGAGAATGATGGGGTTCATTTGCATGTGCTATTATTTCCTTCTCCAGTGGTCTTACCTGACAAAATAGTTTATTCTATTATCCCAATTAAAATCAATCTTCATAATTTTTTTTTTATAATTTACTTTTTGCAAGAGTTAAACATTTGCAAATCACCACACACTCCCTGTGTACAGTGAGCCTATCAGAGGGAGGGACAAGAATGAGGACGTACTTTCCTTGGTTGAATTGTTTCTGTATGTATAGTGTGAGATACCATTTTGCACTAGGTTAATAGATGTAGAGGCAGAGGGGATATCATTAAACAAATCAGAGAGGAATTTATGGACTTGTGCCAAATTGCAAGCCTCCTTTGCAAAGTTAAACATAAATATTCATACTTCTTTGGCCAGTAGGACCAGAGAACTGCAGATGAAATGCTCTGAGTCATAGGTTCTCCTTCCATTGTCACTAGAAAAGATTCTGTCTCCATTTTTTCTTTCAAAACATCTGTATAAACTCAAACTTTGGAGGGACACTTAACCATGCACTGACAAGTCAATGATGGAGGCAATAAAATATTAATTTTTGTTTTATGGTAAGAGATTATACAGTTTATACCTGATGCCTTAAATGATACAAGAGAATTGCATTTGGGGATTTATTTGATAAGAATGGGAGTAAGGGGACAAACATAATTTTTGAAGAAGGTTGAAGAGGTGTATAGTAGCTAGGCTGGAGGGGAACAGCAATGGGAGCTGACAAATGGCACATACAGGGTTCTCTGAACAGCACTGAGGGTCCAGGTGTGGTGTGGAGAATGCTATGTTGCCTAAGGACACAGGATGTCTATACAGCAAGAGCCCAGACAAGGATATATCTTACCATAATTTTCATTTTGCCCTAGGTGGAGTTGATTTATATAAATTAATAGCCCTCTGAAAGGGCAGCGTCCCTTTCTTTGTTCTATGCAGGCCTCTCATAAACTTTTCAGAAGGCTTAAAACTGTCTGTTTTCTCCTCCACTAGAAGTAAAGCCCTACTAAGATAAGAACATTGTTTTACTGTGATTTACATTCCCAGCACCTACCAAAGTTCCTGGAACATGGCAAACTCTAAAAAGATGTCTGTATTTTGAATAAAAAAACATGAAAATGGACTCCCAATATTGCCTTCAAATACCTTTCTCCTACCTAAATCTCAGACCTGTGCATAGAGTGTATGTATGCCTCCTTCGATGCTTCTCCCCTCTCTCCATTTTCATCATTTCCCAAGCAGAGGCTCAGTGTTTGCCTATTTCTGTGAGTCTCCAGTGACCCACTCTCCTTGCCCTTTCCTGCAACTTAATGGAAAGGTCATGCTGACCACCTCTAGCTTTCAAGGGTAAATGGGCAGCCCAAGGGTAGAGGGCAAGTTTGATCTTCAAGGAAGATACTTTGATCTTTGTGGATCTCTGAGTGGCCAAATACCACACCCAATTGGGACATTTCCTATATCTCAGGCAACATAGTGCTCTGTTCCAATCAGAATCGTAGGAGCCTAGAGTGATGGATAAGGAGCCAGAAGGATACAGAGGCAAGTGAGGCTGATGGTCAGAGGCCCTGAGAGTTGGTTTGGATGCAGATAAGTCACAGCTACAGGCAGGATAGAGAAGGCATTCTTGGTCCGAGGGGAAGAATAAAAATGGGATTGAGATGAGAGATGATTAAAACCAACCTGGTCATCTTTACTGTCTTGCTTCCCTAGATAAAACTGAGCCCTAAAGCTGTAACAGTGAGAGGGGACATTTCTTCTGGCCAAAAGGGTCCTAAGCAGAAGCTGAGATGTAGAAAATTTAGGATCTCCCTGGCTCAGGTGCAGGTGCAAAAAGTGTAGTTTCCTGAAGACCTGGACCACTGAGATCCCTCCTATGACTCAGGTTGATGTCTTGTGTTGCAAATGGGCTAAATTTGGAAAATGGAGGTCACCTATGTGAAAGACGAGTAGAGGCAAAGCTCCAAGGAGAGTGAACCATGATATATACTTAAGTCTGAGCCTGAAGGAAGATGAGATGTTGCACAGTAACCTGGAACATGAGCTGTCATTGAGAACATAAAACAAGCCCAGAAGAGGCTAAGACTGGAGGCCAACAGTGTTCTCTAACTCTGTAACCTTGAACAAGTCACTTTTGTGACAGAACCTCCCCAGGTTCTGTCTTCTCTGGCCCAGCATGAGAACATAGTGCTCGAGCATCTACAATACTATTTACAGCTTTTAAAGTTTATTGATCTTTAATCTTAGCCCTGAAAGAGGCCATATTTTGCTTGGTGTGGGCCTGGTGCCTTCCTTCTTTTTGATCAAAGTAATAGGGTGTGTATCTCTTCATATTTATGACCCAACGTGTGAATCTAGTTCTCTACAGTGCAAGACACAGATTCCAAATTGTATGAGTTTTTGTTACTTTCCATTTCTGTTATGTTGGTCCTGTGGGGCTTCTGTGGTATTAGGTTAAATGTATTAATTCTAGATTAATTTAGGACTGTTTGTCCTCTGACATTTCTTCTGTTTAGGAAGATTTTTAGAAATGCATCCCGATGTTTTTCACGTGAGGTCAGGAAGACTGATTTCCATTAAAATGGCAGGGAGCTGGACAGGAGCTCTCAATGTAAGCCCAGTCTTCACCCTAAAAATTTCACTCATTCTCTTCAGATAAGCCAGTCAGGAGTTCAATAAGGAGCTCCATGTCAGTCAGGCTCTTCCTTGGCCCTCATTTGTACAGAAACTTTATTTACCTTCCAATAAACAGAGAAATGGTGCCAAATAAGTGGGTGTCATCTGTAGTAAGACCAAATTCTATTTTACCTCAGACAACATCTGTGGAATTACTGGTTATTAAAACTTCACTTTTCACTAACAATACCAGTCTTGCACAGATATTAAAATGTCCTTACCAAATCATAGACCGATGAAAGGATTTGTCTCATCACAGAGGTGAATGACTTTAGTCACTATGGAAATGTTGGTTCATGTTAGACGACATGCTGAAAAAAATTATGTTAATGGGAAAGCCCTAGAATGAGTTTTCTTTACAATCAAGTTTATTTTTCAAGGGTTATATATAATTTATGTTTTCTCTCGGTGTCTTATGCTCCACTTCTGATATGTATGTATTTAATTACTATAAAATTTATTTTGGAGATTGATAGCAAGTAGGGATTTGATTTTATTATTTTTAAATCTATCCATAAGTTTTTCAACACTATTTATTGAATAATTTATCTTCTCTTATGATTTAAAATATTACATTTTTCAAATCCTAAATTTCTGTATGTGTCTTTACTAAATTTCTGTATGTGTCTTTGAGTCTATTAGATATTTATATTCTTCTCCATTCCACTCTAGTCTATCGTTACACAAGAACATTATTGGTTTTAATATTTTTAACATCTCATCCCCTTACGTCAGCCTTCTGTTTAATAAATTCCCTTGCAATTTTTATATATTCTTCCACATGAATTTCAAAATCAAGTAGAAAGTGAAAAAGAGTTAATTATAATTTGTTTCAGAAGGCTCTATCCTGATGTGTACAAGACCTTATGGATTTTTCAGCATATGTTTGAATATCTAATAGTGTCAGGCTAAATAAAATAGCATACAAGAAATATTTTTCTTGTTCTTTCTAAGTTTGTAATCTCATGGGATCAGTGTGGAAACTAACAACATGTTACATCAAAAGTGCTTTAACTAGAATGAGTAGCCTATGACCAACCTCCCAACCAGACCAGACTAGGAGTCCTAACCTGAGCCTCTCTGGGGAGATGGAAATGAAGAAATGAAGGACAAGCAGATCATCTTCTCTCTCACTATTAATTCTTGTATAAGAGGTCAAGCTGGTCCTTCAATTCTTTAATTCCTGTTGTGTCATTTCTATTCTTTCCTGCTCTCCAAAGCAGATTTTAATTTTTTTAGAACATTCTTTCTGCAAATCTGTCATACACACCCCAAAGTTTGCATCCTTATGCAATCAGAGTCCTTTACCAGAGAGAATTCTACCATGTACATAAATAATCATGAGCACACTCAGAAACCAGGCAAGTGTATTTAAAAACTGTTCTTTATGATTTGGGGTTTTTTTCATTGAATTACCTTTCCTCTATCCAAAATATGGTCCCTGAATGACCAAACCTTGATCATGAATCTTTTCTTTGGTTTCCCTTTTTCAGTATCCTACTTCATCCACTCCCAACTTAACCTACTACACACTCCACCCGCACTCCACTTCTACAGGAGTTGCTTCCCTTTTTGATCCTCCTTTCCATCCATTTGTAGCTCTTAAGATTGTTTTCCTTGTCTGCAGTGGGAGAAATGAGAAAATAGTAGAGTTAGGTGGTGGAAGGGATGAGCACAGAGTAATAACATGTGTTAAAATTTTGTTTGATAAGTATTTTCCCAAGTATTTATATCTTTCATCCATATTGAGTCTTTTGCAATTTAGAAGTCTTCAAATTATGGCTTGTTTGCTCTCTGCTTCCTTCCTCTCATTCACCTTTTTCACAGCATGTTGGCTTCTTACCTCAAGAACCCAAACAGGAGAGGAATAAACAGTTAGCATATAGACAGGATTAAAATACATCAATTACTATCACTCCTTAGCATTTGCTCAGATTCCCATGTCTTGGAAGAAAAACCCCTAGTTTGAAGTGCTCAGCAAACTCAGCTGTCCTGCATACTCCCCCTGAGAACTCACTTTCTCCCAGATCCAATGACAAATCCTGGGGTTGCAAGAGAGATGGCTAGAACCAGCCTCTCTCTCTCTCCTATGACTCTCTGAGCTTTCTTCACACCCAGACTCATCTGTGGACATCTTCTATCACAATTGCCCTACCTAAGAAATTTTTGTAATTTTCCACCATGAAAAATAATCAGAAAAATAAAATGTGAAATCTTAAAGGTGAACTGGTTATCATATTTATATTTCCTCCCTTGAGCCATCAGTCTGTCTACAGTTTGGCATGCACTGATGGGTCCAGCCCTCATGATTTTCCTTATCCCAGTGACTTGAGGATTGGCTCCTGAGAGAGAGTTGGCCAGAATTTTAGCCCCAGACATCTCAGGATGGCCCTCTAACCTTGTCTGGCTGACAGGCCTCTAACCTCTTGAATCCTATGGTCCTTTTTCACTCCGGGTTAGTTCGTCTCTTCATACCTTAACACACAAGTTTGACTTCCCACTAGAGTGCAATTTCTTTGGACCCTGTTGTTTACAGGCCCCTAGACAAGGAATACACACTTCTAACCAACCTCAAGGTACATGTTTCTGAGATTTAGCCATTCCAAACTGACTCTGCAAATCCTTCTGGATTTCTCTTCAGAAATTCACTCATGAAAATGCAGTTCTGACATTAACTCTCAAATTCTCTCTCCATGTCCCACCCCTGGAAAAGAAAAGCTTTCACACCATTGTGTGACATGTTGTTTCCAATCACTGAGCCAAAATGATGAACACTCACTGGGTTTGTTTGTTTGTGTTCTCTTAGGATTTGTGTGTCTGGTTGGAGGGGAAGGACCCTGCTCAGGGCGAGTGGAAGTACATTCTGGGAGAGGCTGGACTCCAGTGTCTCATGGAAACTTCACACTCCCCACTGCACAAGTCATCTGTGCAGAGCTGGGATGCGGCAAGGCTGTGTCTGTCCTGGAGGCTGTGCCCTTCAGAGAGTCAGATGGCTGTGTCTGGGCTGAAGAGTTCTGATGTGAGGGGCAGGAGTCTAAGCTCTGGTTCTGCCCCAGAGTGCCCTGTCCAGGAGGCACTTGCCACCACAGTGGAGCTGTTCAAGTTGTCTGTTCAGGTGAGATGCAGAGCAGAACTTTAACCTCCCTGCTTACTCTGTTGGGGTAAGGAAAACATGAGATTTGGCTGAAATCCTGTCTTCTCCTATCAGCGTACACAGAAGTCCAGCTCATGAAAAATGACACCTCTCAGTGTGAAGGACAAGTGAAGATGAATATATCTGGAGAATGGAGAACGCTCTGTGCCTCCCACTGGAGTATGGCCAATGCCAATGTTGTCTGTCGTCAGCTCGGCTGTGGAGTCGCCATCTCTACCCCAAAAGGAGCATACTTTGTGGAAGGAGGTGATCAGGTCTGGAAAGCCCAATTTCACTGCTCAGGGACTGGATCCTTCTTGTGGAATTGCCTTATGACTGCCCTGGGCATTCCTGACTGCACCCATGGAAACACAGCCTCTGTGATCTGCTCAGGTAAGAGAGAAGGAGGGGCTAAGTGATACTCAGGATGTTATTTGATTGAAATGTCCCTAAGAGCAGAGAATGTGGAAAAACTGGCTTCAAAAGCAAGATATTTCATGGTGAAATATGGTTCCTCTCATTGCTCATTCAGTCTCATTTTTCAGGTCAAGGCAAGAAATGTTAAGAATAATAATATTTTTAATAAGCATTATTATTTAAGCATAATCATAGAGAACACTATATAAGCAATAGGTGTATACCTCAGCCATGTACCCCAACCCAAACCAATGAAAAGGACACTAACAGCACCCCAGAAGTCACCATTACACCCCATCAATCACTATGCCCTCCCTCTTCTCCAAAGAAAACCAATTTCCTAACTTCTAGTGCCATAGAATATTTTTGTCGGTTTTTAAACTTTATATAAAATTACATAGCATGTTTTCTTTTTTGTCTAACTTCCTTAACTCAGCATTGTTTGGGATTCATTCACGTTGTTATTTGTAGCAGCACTTTACTCATTTTTATTGCTGCAGAGTATTCCACTGAATGATCACATGACCATGTGTTGATCCATTCAACTAATGGTAGAAATTTGAGTTGTTCCAGTTCTTGAATATTACAAATATGATGCTACAAATTACCATGACAATGATTTTTGGTGCAAATACATATTATTTATTTTGTGTGTTTAACCCTTGATATTTTATTTTCACTCTCTTAATGATATGGTGTTCTTTGATGAGCCAAGTTCTTAATTTTAATAAAGTATAACATCAAATTTTTTCTGTACATTTAGTGCATCTTATATCCTTTTTAAGAGAACTTTGCCTACTCCAAGATCATAAAAATATTCTCTGAGAGTATCTTATAGAAGTTTAATTATTTTTCTTTTGCATATAAAATTGTACAGTTCTTCTGGGATTGATATCTGTGTAGTGTGAGATAAGGGTCAAGTTTCTTATTTTTATATGGCTATCCAATTGACTCAGAATGTTTTCCTGAAAAGATTCTTTTTCCCACTGCAGTGCCACCTTTGTCATAAGCAGAGTGCATGCATATCTGAGTCTTTCTAGACTCTATTCTGTTCCATTGTATCATTTGTTTATTCTTGCATAATACCACACTTTCTTAATTATTGTTCTTTATAGTAAGTCTGGATAACTACTTTAAAGGACTTGCTCCATAGTAACTCCTCTAACTTCATTGCTTTTCTTGCTAACTGCATTTTCATATAGCTTTTAAAATCAGCTTGCAATTACCAAAAACAAAAAACCCTAAACAAAACATAATGGTATTTTGATTGAGATTAGATTTAACCCACATATGAATTTGGAGATAATTGACTTTGACAATACTGAGTCTCCCAATTCATTTACGTGGTATATCACTCCATTCATTTTAGGTCTTCAATTTCTCTTAGAGGTTTTGCACATATTTTACTAGCTTTTCTCCTGGAAATTTTATGTTTTTGATGTTATTAGTATTTCTTTTAGTGAAGATGTTCTAAGAATGAATTCTTTCTGACTTGTTTTCACCTTTTATTTTTAAATTGTTTTATTTTGACATAACTTGAGATTTATAGAAAAGTTGCAAGAATTTTATAAAAATTCCCAGACTCCCCAATGTTAGTATTTTGCTGTAATCTCTCCCTTTCTCTCTCTCTCTCTTTCATCATGCCCCACTTCTCTCTGAATAGGTAAAATCTTTCTGAATTCATAGTTAATATTTGTAGG
The DNA here is from genome assembly GCA_031878705.1 of Tapirus indicus. Classification (NCBI taxonomy): domain Eukaryota; kingdom Metazoa; phylum Chordata; class Mammalia; order Perissodactyla; family Tapiridae; genus Tapirus; species Tapirus indicus. Next base: position 103,938,592 of record CM062918.1, on the reverse strand, counting down.
TTGCAAACATCATGTCACTTTACCCCTAAAACACTTTAAAGAATTCCCTTAAATAACCACAGCACAATTACCAAATTTCAGAAATTTAACATTGTTATAATATTATCTAGTCCATAAGCTTTATTCAGATTTTATTAAGTGATCCATGCATGTTATTCACAGCAAAAAGAATATTTAAGGTAATGTGCTGCATTCGGTTGTCATCTCTATTTAGTCTCCTTTAATATGGAACACTTTCAATCTTGCTTTATATTTCATGACACTGACATTTTTAAAGAATTTAGGCCAATTATTATGCAAAATGTCCCTCAATTTGAGCTGCTACAATACACAGGAAAACTAAATACTGTGGGAGCACAGTAAATTGATATTGGAGTACATCCCACATAAATGCAAATTGGTTTTGACTTTTTTCAAAAATAGAAATTGAAAAGAAAGCATTAGCCAAATCAATTACAGAACATCAGTCTTCCTTAACTTGTTGCACAGCTTGAGCTGTTAATATTCTATTGGATACTGCCTATGCTACAGACAGCACCACCTTAAGATTTCTGTAATCCACAGTTAGTCTGCAAGATCCATCATTTTTTCTCACAGGTCATATTGGAGATATCCTTAAAAAAGGCCTAAATTCTTGGTGTCCCCCAAGTATATTATGCTATTTTAAATTAGTCACTTAAGTGGGTTTAAGTAATTCTGAGGTTCCTACTTAACAGGCCAATTAAAACAGAATGAAGAGCAGATTTGCTCAACATCCCTTTTCCCAGTGGATGGGTAAGGAAAGAGTCCTCCATTCAGACATCACATCCATTCCTATAACACATTCCAGTAGGCACGAGGCAAAAACATACATTACTCCTATTTATAAATTTTTACTTTGGCCATACTTTTACCTGCAATTCTTCTCCAATTACATCACCATATCCTCCTAACTTAATTATATTGCTCTTTCACTTACCATTGCCAGGTTTAGGTACGACAGTACATTGAGTGCCAGCAATCCCAATATTATTCCTCACCCCCAAGCCATTTTCCCCTACCAATTTGCATAACTTCCTGTCACCTGATGGTGGCTGTGCCCTGGCCCACCTGTCACTTAGAGTCATAATCCTCTCCTGCACTGGCTCTGACAGATCTATAGGTTCCTCTTTTGTGTAATCAGTGAGCATTTTAAATTCATCAAGCCTGGGAGTAATCAAATGAATTTGTCATGGTCTTCTTACTGTTGAGTAGTTTGGGGGACAGTTAGACTACCTAATCTCTTATGATGATTCATTAAAATTTTAGTAGCTACACCATCTGTCTCCTTCTATTTTCTTCCATTTTTAATCAACCTTCTGAACACTTCCACCCAGTTTAATTGCCCCAAGGTGTTTTTACAACCTTATTGTTTCCTTTCTTTGAAAAATTCTAATCATTTTCCCATCGTTTAGCACCATTTACAGTAGTGAGGCAAGAAGATCCACAACAGTTACCCTGACATCATCTTGTCTCCCCGGTAACAGACCCCGGTGGGTAGATGGAATCCAGTGTCAGAAAACTGATACCTCTCTCTGGAAGTGTCCTTCTGACCCTTGGAAATACAGTTCATGCCTTCCAACACAGGAAGCTCACATCATGTGTACAGGTGAATTACTGTCTGTTTCTATGTGTCTGTCCCAACTCTGTGGGATGTTGTTGGTGAGATTTTCTATTTTCAAATCTAAGTGATGAGTGTAAGATAAGTCTACAAAATGAAGTTTGGGTGGAGCAAATTTAATCCACATGTTCCAACTTTGTTTCTTTTATTTTTTGATTGAGAAATAATTGATATATAACATTATATTAGTTTCAGGTGTACAACGTAATGATTCTATATTTGTTTATATTGGGTAATGATCACCACAATAATTCAGAGTTAACATCCATCACCATACATAGTTATAAATTTTTTTTCTTAAGATGAGGACTTTTGAGATCTGTTTTCTTAGCAACCTTCAAATATACAATAAAGTATTAACTATAGTCACCATGCAGTACATTACATTCCCAGGACTTATTTATTTTATAACTGGAAGTTTTCACCTTTGCCCACCTTCACCCATTTTACCCACCCCAACCCCCACCTCTGGCATTCAGCAATCTGTTCTTTGTTTCCATGAGCTCACTTTTGTTTTTTTAAAGAATCCACATATAAGCATGATCATATGGTATCATCCTTTTCTGACTTATTTTGCTTGGCATAATGCCCTCAAGTTCCATCCAGGCTGTTGAAAATGGCAAGATTTCCTTCTTTTATGGCTGAATAATATTCCATTATATACATAACACATATATCATATGTTTATATACCATATTTTTTTCTTTGTCCATTCACCCACTGATTGACACTTAGGTTGCTTCCATGTCTTGACTATTGTCACTAATGTTGCGATAAACATAGAGGTGCGCATATCTTTTTTTTTTTTTAGTTTTTCTTTCTCAGTAACTTTATTGAGATAATAATGGTTTATAACATTGTGAAAATTTGGGTGTACATTATTGTTTATCATTTTCTGAGTAGACTTCCTTGTGGTCATCCCAAGTAGTCTGATTATTGTCTGTCACCTCGCATAGTGTTCCTTCACCCCTTCACCTACCCCCCCACCCCCTTCCCCTCTGGAAACCACTAATCTGTTCTCTTTATCCATGTGTTTGTTATATTCCACATATAAGTGAAATCATGCAGTACTCATCTTTCTCTGTCTGGCTTATTTCACTTAACATCATACCCTCAAGGTCCATCCATGTTATTGCAAATAGGATGATTTGTCTTTTTTATGACTGAGTAGTATTCCATTGTGTATATAAACATAACATCTTCTTTATCCAGTCATCAGTTGATGGGCACTTGGGTTGCTTCCATGTCTTGGCTATTGTGAATAATGCTGCAATGAACATAGGGGTGCATAGATATCTTTGGATCATTGATTTCAAGTTCTTTGGATAAATGCCCAGTAATGAGATAGTTGGATTGAATGGTATTTCTATTTTTAACTTTTTGAGACATCTCCATACTGTTTACCATAGTGGCTGCACTAGTTTGCATTCCCACCAGTAGTGCACGAGGATTCCCTTTTCTCCACATCCTCTCCAACATTTGTTGTTTTTTATCTTGGTAATTATAGCCATTCTGACTGGTGTAAGGTGATATCTCATTGTTGTTTTGACTTGCATTTCCCTAATAATTAGTGATGTTGAGCATCTCTTCATGTGCCTGTTGGCCATCTGTATGTCTTCTTTGGAAAATTGTCTGTTCATATCCTCTGCCCATTTTTTGATTGGGTTTGTTTTTTTGTTGTTGAGTTGAATGTGTTCTTTATATATTTTGGAGATCAGCCCCTTGTCAGATAGGTGATTTGCAAATATTTTCTCCCAGTTGGTGGGTTGTCTTTTCATTTTGTTCATGGTTTCCTTTGCCTCACAGAGGGTTTTTAGTCTGATGTAGTCCCATTTGTTAACTTTTTCTTTTGTTTCCCTTGCCCAGTCAGACACGTTATTAGAAAAGATGCTGCTAAGATCGATGTCAAATAGTGTACTGCTTATATTTTCTTCTAGGAGTTTTATAGTTTCAGATCTTAAATGCAAGTCTTTAATCCAATTTGAGCTAATTTTTGTGTATGGTGCAAGATAATGGTCTATTTTCATTCTTTTGCATGTGGCTGTCCAGTTTTCCCAACACCATTTATTGAAGAGACTTTTCTTTCTCCATTGTATGTTCTTGGCTCCTTTGTCAAAGATTAACTGTCCATAGATGTGTAATTTTATTTCTGGGCTTTCAATTCAGTTTCATTGATCCATGTGTCTGTTTTTCTGCCAGTACCATGCTGTTTTAGTTACTATAGCTTTGTAGTATATTTTGAAGTCAGGGATTGTGATGCCTCCTGCGTTGTTCTTTTGTCTCAGGATTGCTTTGGCTATTCGGGGTCTTTTGTTCTTCCATACAAATTTTAGGATTGTTTGTTCTATTTCCATGAAGAATGTCATGGAGATTCTGACTGGGTTTGCATTGAATCTGAAGATTGTTTTAGGTAACATGGACATTTTAACTACATTTATTCTACCAATCTGTGAGCATGGAATATCTTTCTATTTCTTTATGTCTTCTTTCATTTCTTTCAATAATGTCTTATAGTTTTCAGTGTACATGTCTTTCACCTCTTTGGTTAAATTTATTCCTGGGTATTTTATTCTTTTTGTTGTGATTGTAAATCAGCTTGTATTTTGACTTCTCTTTCTGCCAGTTTTTATTAGTGTATAGAAAAGCAACTGATTTTTGTATGTTGATTTTGTATCCTGCAAATTTGCTGTAGTTGTTGATTATTTCTAATAGTTTTCTGGTGGATTCCTTAGGGTTTTCTATATAGAGAATCATGTCATCTGCAAACAGTGAGAGTTTTGCTTTTTCCTTTCCAATTTGGATCTCTTATTTCCTTTTCTTGCCTAATTGCTCTTGCTAAAAACTTCCAGTACTATGTTGAATAGTAGTGATGAGAGTGGACACCCTTGTCTTGTTCCTGTTCTCAGAAGAATTGCGTTCAGTTTTTCACCATTAAGTACAATGTTGGCTGTGGGTTTGTCATATACAGCTTTTACTGTGTTGAGGTACTTTCCTCCTATACCCATTATATTGAGAGTTTTATCATAAATGAATGTTGGATCTTGTCAAATGCTTTCTCTGCATCTATTGAGATGATCACATGATTTTTATTCCTCATTTTGTTAATGTGGGGTACCACATTGATTGATTTGCAGATGTTGAACCATCCTGCATCCCTGGAACAAATCCAACTTGGTCATGGTGTATGACCCTTTCAATGTATTGTTGTATTCAATTTGCTAATACTCTGTTGAGGATTTTTGCATCTATGTTCATCAGTGATATTGGCCTGTAATTTTCCTTTCTTGTATTGTCCTTGTCTGGTTTTGGTATCAGGGTAATATTGGCCCTGTAAAATGAGTTAGGAAGCATTCCATTTCTCTTCAATTTCTCTGAATAATTTGATGAGAATAGCAATTACATCTTCTTTGAATGTTTGGTAGAATTCTCCAGAACAGTCCATCTGTTCCTGGACTTTTTTTTCGGGGAGGTTTTTGATTACTGTATCAATCTCTTTGCTTGTGAGTGGTCTATTCAGATTCTCTATTTCTTCTTGACTCAGTTTTAGGAGGCTGTGTAATTCTAAGGTTTTATCCATTTCTTCTACATAATCCACTTTGTTGGCATATAGCTTTTCACAGTATTCTCTTATAATCCTTTGTATTTCTGTGGTGCCCATTGTAATTTCTCTGCTTTCAGATTTTATTTATTTGAGTTTTCTCTCTCTTTTTCTTAGTGAGTCTGGCTAAGAGTTTGTCAATTTTGTTTATCTTCTCAAAGAACCAGCTCCTACTTTCATTGATCCTTTCTGTTATTTTCTTAGTCTCTATTTCATTTATTTCTGCTCTGATTTTTATTATATCCTTCCTTCTAAAGACTTTGGGCTTTGTTTGTTCTTCTTTTTTCTAGTTCTTTTACTTATAGTGTTAGATTGTTTATTTAAGATTTTTCTTGTTTGTTGAGGTAAGCCTGCATTGCTATAAATTTCCCTCTCAGTATCACTTTTGCTGCATCCCATAGGTTTTGGTATGTTGTGTTTTCATTTTCATTTGTGTCCGGATATTTTTTGATTTCTCCTTTGATTTCTTCATTGATCCAATAGTTGTTCAGTAGCATGTTGTTTAGTCTCCACATACTTGTGTCTTTTCCAGCTTTCTTTTTGTAGCTGATTTTTAGTTTCATACCATTGTGGTCAGAAAAGATGCTTGATACAATTTCAGTCTGCTTAAATTTATTGAGGCTTGCCTTGTTTCTCAACATATGGTCTATCTTTGAGAATGTTCCATGTGCACTTGAGAAGAATGTGTATTCTGCTGTTTCTGGGTGGAATGTTCTATATATATATATCTATTAAGTCCATCTGGTCTGGTATTTCATTTAAGGCCACTGTTTCACTGTTGACTTTCTCTCTGAATTTTCTACCCATTGATGTAACTGGGGTATTAAGGTCCCCCCATGTTATTGTGTTGCTGTCAATTTCTCCCTTTAAGTCTGTTAATAGTTGCTTTATGTACTTTGGTACTCCTGTGTTAGGTACATATATGTTAATAAGTGTTATGTCTTCTTGGTGAAATGTCCCTTTTATCATTATGTAAAACCCCTCTTTGTCTCTTGTTACCTTTTCTACCTTGAAGTCTGCTTTGTCTGATATAAGTTTTGCTATTCCACTTTCTTTTGCTTGCTACTTGCTTGGAGTATCATCTTATATCCCTTCATTCTGGCACTATATTTGTCCTTACAGCAGAGCTGTGTTTCCTGGAGGCAGTGTATTGTTTTTCAATCCATAGAGCCACTGTCTGTATTTTGAGTAGTGAATTCAATCCATTTACATTTAGAGTGATTATTGACATGAAGATTCAATACTGCCATTTTATCTTTTATTTTCTGGTTGTTCTATATTTCCACTGTTTCTTTATCTTTATATTTCTGTCTGCCACTTCAGTTTGGTGGTTTTCTGTGATGGTTTTCTCAGTTTTCTCTTTATTGATGATTTGTGACTCTATTCTGATTTTTTGTTTTGGGGCTACCATGAGGTTTGTATAAAAGATCTCATGCATAAGGTAGTCATCTTATCTCTATTAGCCTATGCAGGTTCCATCCCTGTCTCTTCCACTTCTATGTTTTAGTTGTCACAAACTATTCCTCTTTGTCTTGTGAGTGGTGACCAAATTGAAGAGTTTATAGTTACTTTTTATACTTTCTGTTCCTTCATCCTTTATGTCATAATTGGGTGTTTGCTAACCTATTCTGACATAGAACTCCAGTTTCCTGAATTTGTCTGTCAATTTATTTCCATGCTCAAAGCTTTGTAAACCTTTGCCTTTTTGTTTCAGGTAGGAGGGCTCCCTTCATCATATCTTGTAAGGCAGATCTAGTGGCAATGAACTCCCTCAGCTTTTCTTTATCTGGGAACAATTTTTTTTCTCCATCATATCTGAAGGATAATTTCACTGGATAGAGTATTCTTGGTTGACAGTTTTAGTCTTTCAGTATTTTTAATATATCATTCTGTTCTCTCCTAGACTGCCAGGTTTCTGCTGTGAAATCCACCAAAAGCCTTATGGGGGTTCCTTTGTAGGTTATTTTATTCTCTCTTGCTGCCCTTAATATTATAATATTAATATTATAATACTGACAGTTTTAATATTGTATACCTTGGAGAAGGTCTTTGTGCATTCATGTAATTAGTTCTATTAGATTCATGTACTTGCATGTCCAGTTCCTTCCCCAGGTGTGGGAAGTTCTCAGCTATTACTTCTTTGAATAAGCTCTCTGCTCCTTTCTTGCTCACTTCTCCCTCTGGGATACCCATAATCCTTATGTTACTTCTCCTAATTGGTCAGATATTTCTTGAAGAATTTCATCTTTTTTTTTTTTAAATCTTAGTTCTCTGGCTTACTCCACCTGAACCATTTCTATGTTTTCATCTTCAAGCTTACTACTTTTCTCCTCCATAACATCTGCTGTATTTTTAATGCTTTCTAGATTATTTTTCATCTCATTAATTGTGTTTTTCATATCCAGAATTTCTGTTTGCTTTTTCTTAGAGCTTCAATCTCTTTGGTGAAGTATTCCTTCTGTTCATTAATTTTATTCCTGAGCTTGCTGAACTGTCTTTCTGTGTTTTCTTGTAGCTTGTTGAGTTTCTTTATGACAGCTACTTTGAATTCTCTGTCATTTAGATTTAATCTTCTATGACTTCAGGTTTGGTTTCTAAAGAGTTTTCATTTTCCTTCTGTTCTGCCACGTTACTGTAGTTCTTCATGGTGTTTGATGAACTGATCCTTTTCTGGTGCATTTGTGGTAGTAATCACATTTTCTTATTAGGGTACAGCTTTGGTTACTTTGGTTCTGGTCACCTGGATCTCATGTTCCTCCACTGGGTCTCCACTGGTTCAGATGCTGTTGTCCCATGCACCACCTGTGCTGCTATTCCCAAGTTGTCTGGGGGTAGTTATTGAACCACTGCCAGGATGCTGGGTTCACAGTTGTCACTGTTGCTGGTGGGGGCCTGGGACTCGGGGACTTTTATGCAGCCCATGCTGCTGATGGAGTTGGTGTCAGGGGTGCCACCAACATAGGCTGGGTGCTCCTGCCCCATTTGGTCACAGTTGTATTGGTTGGGCCACTGCCACTGCCATAGCTCCACCAACTGTTGCAGGGTGGGGCCACTGTTCTGCACCATCACCACTGGCTGCTGCTACAACTGCTCCTCAGGTGTTCACATGCATGGAGCTGGGCCACCCTTACCTCTGTTTACAGTCTCCTGGCTGCTGCATGAGGATCTGCAACTTGTATTGCTGCCACAGGGCAAGGGGGAGCTGCTCCCCTAATTCCACTGCTTTCCAGGGGTCCAGTACACCCACCTTCAGAGGCATAGCTGCCTGGACCTCTTAGGAGTCCTGTTGTGCTCTTCAGGGAATCCTCTGTTGGTCTATGGATGTCTGTTTCATTGTAACTTAGAGGGGAGATACAAAGGGAACAACTCACTCCACAAGGATGTTGATGTCACTCCCAAGATGATTATATGATTTTTATCCTTCATTTTGTTAAGGTAGTGTATCATATTGATTGATTTGTGGATGTTGAACCATCCTTGCATCCCTGGAATAAATCCCTCTTGATCATGGTGTATGATCCTTTTAATGTATTGTTGAATGTAGTTTGCTAGTATTTTGTTGGGGATTTTTGCATATTCTATATTCATCAGGGATATTGGACTGTAATTTTCTTTTCTTTAAGTGTCCTTGTGTAGGTAATGCTTGCCTCATAAAATGAGTTTGGAAGTGTTCATTCCTCTTCTATTCTCTGGAAGAATTTGAGAAGGATTGGTATTTATTCTTCTTTGAATGTTTGGTAGAATTCACTAGAGAAGCCATCATGTCCTGGACTTTTGTTTGTTGGGATTTCTTTGATTTTGCTTCAGTCTCCTTACTAGTAACCTGTCTGTTCAGAATTTCTATTTCTTCATAATTCAGTTTTGGTTGTTGGTATATTTCTCAGAATTTATCCATTTCTTGTAGGTTGTCCACTTTGTTAGCAGATAATTGTTCATAGCCATCTCTTATGATCCTTTGTGTTTCCATAGTATCAGTTGTATTATCTCCTCTCTCACTTCTGATTTTATTTATCTGAGTTTCTCTCTTTTTATCTTGGTGAGTCTATCTTAAAGTTTGTCAATTTTATCTTTTCAAAAAACCAGCTCTTAGTTTCGTTAATCATTTCTATTGTTTTTTTAGTCTCTATTTCGTTTATGAGAGTACATATGATGGACCCTGGAGATTGTTCCAGGTGCAATTGGGAAGAATAAGTATTCTTTCACTTTGGGGTAAAATGTTTTGTGTGTGTCTGCTAAGGCCATCTGATCTAATGTGTCATTGAAGGCCAATGTTTCCTTATTGAATTTCTGGCTGAATTATCTACCCATTGATATAAATGGGGTATTCAAGTCCCCTACTATTATTATATTGCTGTTTATCTCTCCTTTTAGGTCTATTAGTATTTGCTTTATATATAGGTGGGTGCATAAATATTTACAAATATTATATCCTTTTGTTGGATTGACCCCTTTATCATTATTTAATGACCTTCTTTTCTCTTATTACAGTCTTTGTCTTAAAGTCTACTTTGTCTGAAAATAACTATAGCAACCCAGCTTTCTTTTTGGTTTCCATTTGCACAGAATATCTTTTACCATCCCTTCGGATAAACTTTCTAAGGAGTCGCTAATGCAGTGTTTATTTATCTGTATTTCCTTAGTCATAAGGGTAAGAAATAAGACCTCAATTATATGAATTACTTACTGTGTGCAGCCATTATGTTGAATTTTTTCACATCTAATGAAATTTAATAAATGCAACAATGTGTTAATAGGTATTATGGTGATCATTTTATTCAAATGAGGAAACTGAGGTTAGGAATATTTAAATGATACACTCAACACCTTAAAGTAAATAAGGCACAATGCAGGGAATCCAATCCTGATTGCTCCATCTCTTAAGCTTATGGCCTTTTTCCTCTGCGTTGTATTTACATCACTCAGACTACTTCTCAAGTCTGTCTGTTGGCAGATAGTAATTGAGTGCCTGTAGGTACAAACTTATCTTCTGGGCATGAGGACAGAGAAGAGAAGGAAATATAGTTACTGTGTAAAGGAAAATTCCTCTGTTTTCTGTCTATTTACCACTCTACTATCAACACTTCTATTGTGGTCACCAAACTTTGGGGATTTTTCCCACCTAGAAATTCTCTCACATCAGCTGAGTGTCATACAATTTAACTTAATTCTGACTCTAGCTACCTGGAGATAGCATCAGATCCCACAGGTTAAGGGCTCAGTCTACAAGAATGCTCCTATTTTAGACACCAATCACAAGTCCAAGTTGCCACCTGGCGTCTGATGACCAGCTATAAACTAGAGATTCCCACAACACCCTCTGTGGGTTTGATAATTTGCTAAAATGGCTCAAATAACTCAGGGAAACATTTTACTTACTAGATCATTGGTTTATTATGAAGAGATACAACTTATGAACAATCACATAGAAGAGATACATAGGACAAGGTATGGGGAAAGGTGAGTGGAGCTTCCACGCCCTCTCAAGGCATGCCACTCTCCTAGCACATGCATGTGTTCACTAACCCAGAAGCTCTCCAAACTCCATCATTTAACATTTTCGTGGAATCTTCATTCGGAAGCATGAATGATAAAATTATTGGCCATAGTGATTGATTCAACCTCCAGTCCCTCTCCTCTCCCTATAAGTCAGGGCATGGGGCTGAAAGTTCCAAACCTCTAATCACATGGATGGTTCCCACACAACCAGCCCCCATCCTGACGTTATCTGTCTAGGGCCTTTCCAAAAATAACTTTGTTACATAAACTCAGGTATGATTGAAAAAGTCTTCTTATGAATAACTAAAAAACACTTCTTACACATTTATCTCTCTGCTTCAGAGCTATTTCAGGATCCAGGAACAAAAAAATAATATTATAACAAAAGGTGCCCCTAAAGATCTTATCACTTAGGAAATTAGGATTTTAGGAGCTGTGTGCCAGGAACCATGGACGAAGACCAAAGATATATTTCTTGTTATATATCACACACTGCCTTCATGGAGTTACAATCCAATGCTAAAAACACTCACTAGGCAGAAATTTCTAGTGTCATAGAGAATTAGAAAGTGCTATATAAGTGTGTACTTGGGGCAAAATACGAAATCTATTTTGATTGAGACGTGAAGGATGAGCCAATAACATCAATAAAGGAAAGAAAGTGGAAAGATCTTTTTGGTCAGTGTAAATACTGAGGTGGGAAGAAACATGGTGTCTTTGAGGTACTGAGAAAATTCCTTCATGGCCAGAGCAGAAAGAGGGTGGAGAGCAATGCAGGATTACCCTGGAATGGTGAGCAGAGCCAAGACCTCTCTTAGGCAGGACCCAAGAAAACAATCCTGTTAACGAGGAATTTGTTTATCTTCTTGGTTACCACATCATGGAGAACTGCTGAGTGGTCAGTGGCCTTAGTTTCCCATATCTTTCTGCTTAAATTTCTCTCTTCTCAGAGGCCCTCAGAATCCCAATCTTCTTGGCTGATCCTTCATCCTCTGGGCCTTTCTTCTTTACTACTATGTACTAATCTGTCACTCTCCCAAAATCTTCTGCAGAGCCTGCTGGAATTTGGATCCCATCATCTTCAAATTCCCTTTATGCTCTAAATGTTCCCATCACCTTCAAGTTCTCATCAAGACCTGACTTTTCCCTGAAAACACTCATTTCCCTATGAATTGGAGGCTGTGTGTTTCTCTTTCAACACACTTTTCTCTGAGCCAAGACTTGGAATAGGTGTACTCCTTGCTCTTGGTTGTCATTTTCAACAGTTCCTCTTCTGTGTTTCTTCTCAACATCCAGCTACTTTGAAATTCATGCCATGAAGTGATACTACCCACTACTTCTGTTTGCTGTTGTCATATCCAACGTTCTGGTTACTCCCGTTTGTCCACTTAAGACTGCAGAACCAGGTTCACCAGGTTCGTCATCTCTGTCTTATTCCTGGAACCGTTAGTAGTTACTTCAGCATCCTTAAGCACAACTGAGACAACATCCTGGCCTCTCAATTCATTGAGTCCCTATTTCCAAGCACCTTTCCTTCCATTTCACCTATGCCTATGCATACACTAATGACCACCAATAACTGAACATCTTGAATCTTGATTTCTTTATTCCATTCTCTGATCACTTCTTCTTATCCTTATGGCTCATATCCTGCAATGCTCCTTTTACAATAATTTTTTATCCTCATGGAGATACCCCATCATTACCCCTCTCAATTTTTCTTAGTTTTTCACTTTCCTCATATATGCATGTTTTTTCTTAGCCAGATTATATAACATGATCTAACATTATAATCATTCTCTCTTAACTATATTCAACTTTGTTGCCTCTTCTTTGTCAGTCTTACCTGGATATTCAACATATTGAAATAAATAAATAAAGGTTGTGAGGGACAAACATTTAGAGCATAACACCTTTCTCAACATTTCTTCCCTCTCTCCCTCTCTCTCTCTCTCTCTCACACACACACACACACACACACACACACACACACACACAGACCATTCAGTGTGCCATGGACAATATGCTGAGAGTTGCTGAAATTCACAGCTGGAGAGAATGTAGCGATAGATATTTCAAAGGTAGAGGCTCACTCTCTTCCTTGCCTCTTTCCTCATCTCATTGTCTTTTCCCTGTTGAAGGCCGAGGAGGGTTTAAATCATTAGACCTTATGTTGATAATATATTTTCTACAAGAAAACACTATGAATTGAAAGGTAGTGAAGTCTCTGACCCTGAAAGTGAGACACCACCCCATAAAGGTCCTGCCATCATTTTCTGAGATGTTCTCTGCACGGGTAGAAGGTTTGATAGGATGATGTAGAAATAATATACAAATTCTGATATTTTATGAAAAGTATCATGTTTTACACTTCTGTTTTCTTTTGTTGTTTTGAATTTATATGTATTTCTTTCAGCTTCATTTCTTTTATTTTTTTAGTTTTTGTGTTTATCTTTATGTCATCTCAATATATTATTCAGTATATTTATTTGAGTCTTGTGCAGACATTTATGTCTTACTGGCTAGCTATTTGTCCACCTGTCTTTCTCTGAATTCAACTTGTTTCTGTCTGTACATTGCCTTTTTTAAGAGTTTCCTCGTACTATAGCAATCCTTGCTTGCCCACATGTCATACTCAAAAACAGATAAGAGTAGTTTATAATCTATTTTATAATTTTCCATTAAAAATTATGTAAATTATATATATAATTATAAATTATATATATATATAAATTAATATAAATTAATTCTGTGCATATTACTAATTTTTTTAATATGCACTATTTTTTACCACAAACTATTACCACTAATTTATATTTCCTTTATTATTTTACTGATTGGTAAGAATTTAAAGGAATTATACTTCACCGGTGTTTATGCATCTATTCATTTATTCAATAAATATTTATCAAGCCACTATACATAGTATTTATAGAAGGTTCTCTTTACATGCTTGTTGAATGAATGCATACAGTGTGCCAGGCACTGTCCTAATAGCAAAAACACAAAGATGAATAAGGTATGCAAGGTTCTTCCTCTAGAGGGGCTTTCATTCAGGGGGAGGGAGGGTGCATGTGCATGTGTGTGTGTGTGTGTGTGTGTGCATGTCTCCATTTGTGTTTGTTATGGAATGAGGAGAGTGATAAACAAGTAAACAGATGCAATAATTTCAGCTCGTGACAAGGGCTAAGATCCAGTGAATGTCTCAGGAACCAAACCCATTAGATTAATTATAAAACCTGTTATTTTCACATTTCATTGGCCTGAGCCAAGGACCTTAGATAATCTTGTTTGGGGACAAGACCACCACCAGCTGTCCCTGATCCAGTGCTTCCCATTGTCTGCTTCTGCAGGAATGAGACCCAAGAGCTGTCCAACTGCTGCCCCCTGCACAGGTACATCAGCCCCTCTTGCCTCTCCTGTTGGCTCCCTGGGGCTCTTTCCTTTCCACCAGGGGTGGTAACAGGGGGTGCTGCTGCCTTTTCAGACAAAGAGAAGCTCCAACTCAGGGGAGGAGACACTAAGTGCTCAGGGCGAGTGGAGGTTTGGTGTGAAGGCTCCTGGGGCACCATGTGTGATGACTCCTGGAGTCTGGCAGAAGCCAAGGTGGTGTGTCAGCAGCTGGGCTGTGCCTCTGCCCTTGATGCCATGAAGAAGGCAGCATTTGGCCCGGGAAATGGGAGCATCTGGCTGGATGAGGAGAAGTGCAGGGGCAAGGAATCTTCCCTGTGGGCCTGTGCTGCAGAACCCTGAAGGAAGAGCAACTGCAAACATGATGAGGATGCTGGAGTGAGGTGCTCTGGTGAGTGGAGGACCAGGGTATTGGGCTAGGATTGAAGGAGGTATGAGTTTGCATCCAGAAGCACTTCCTGAACTAACCTGCTGTTCTGTGCTCTGGCTCCAGGAGAAGGTAATACCTGATCTCCTGTGATCTAGGAGAAAACAATATGCCAGTGGTCGGTGTAACCCTAGGGCTTTTCCAGGCCAACTCAGTAGAGTGAGCCTATTCTCCTTCTCTTCTCTGCAGGTTGGAGGACAGCAGTTCTCCCAACCCATGGAAGTAAGTGGTTCTTCTGCTCTGAGCCTGTGATAGAGGAGACATTCATATTTTCAAGAACCTGCACTATGGAATTTACATATTTCTGGCAAAATTAACCATATCAGTATAAGAAAGGCCTAATGATGAGGTGTTATAGCCCTATTAAGTTGTGGCAGCTGTGATGCTCCAAAGCTTTACCCTATTTCATTTTATAAAAATCCCTTAGAAACAGATTCAGAAGACAATTGACATAGCTCAGGGCTGGGTCCATCACATCTTGGGATATAGGCAGATACATTGTTTCAGAGTGGTGACTTTATGATCTTGAGGACTCAGGAGATGACCAGGATAAGGTGGGTTCTCCTAGGCCATGACCCTTTCTAAAACCTCATGGCCCTCTTCTCTCTTCAGGCACCAATTCAGGCTCAGCTTCTGTACCTGGCTTCTTCTCCCTTTCTGGGATCCTCTGTATCATACTGGGGCCCTTCTCTTCCTGGTTCTTACCATACTGGGGATTCAGCTACACAGATGGAGAGCAGAGGATCAAGGTGGGCCTTTGGGATGCTAAATGATCTGGAAAGTAGTGGGAAGGTTATTTTCAGTTGTGATATCAAGAAAAGTGAACAAGTATTGGTCTCCATCTTCATTATCTGGCAAAACTCTACCTTCTATACAATAGACTTCAAAATTTGAAAGAATTGAATCCTTAGTCCTGGGTTGAATGTAAAATCTCTCAGAAATTATAACTTCCTTTGTGAACGGCATCAGTGGAAATTGAGTGTAGGATCAAGATCAGGATCAAGAAATACAGTTCTGTCCGAAAAGGTCACAAGGCTAAAAAAGAGGCCCTAGCAGCCCAGAGGGGTTTCTTCAAGGATGAGCATTGGAGAGCACTGAAAGTTTTGTCTATTGGTAAAGAGAATATCTCCAGGGGCCGTCTCTAAACTTATGCCACATTCCCCAGCCTTATCTACTTTTCAAGATGCTGTCAATGAGGCCCTGTGTCAGGAGGTTGATGATCTCATAAACCCAGAGAAGGAGGATCTATTGGACAGCCCATGTATGTTCCATGCCCTCCCCTCTGTTCCTGAGCTGGCTGTGGGTTTTCTTCAGCAAGCACAGATCTGATCACTAACCCAACCTCAGAGTCAGCTTCCTCCTAAGTCAAGAGCTCTAAGCCCTCTCTCTACAAGTCTGAATCCTCAAGATTTCTTCTGAATCATGACTTTGGGCCTCTGACTATAGGAGAAGATTTTCTGTTTGTGATGTTTTTCTCTCTACCAGGTAACCTGTCTGATGACTCAGTGACTAAGCTGTCATATTACACAGGGGACAACAAGGAGAATGAAGACCCTGAATCTGACCCAAGTAGTAGAGATAGGTCTTCCCTTGGGTGGTGGGGAGGAGGAGGAGGAATCTCACCTGAGGAGAATTCCTCCTGTGATTAGGATGAGAAGGACCTCTTCTCTCCAGTTCACAACAATATTCTGGTCTCTCTGCCCACTCTGTGACCTCAGAAAAGGAAAGATCAGACTCAGTTTTCTGTTTCCACAGCTGCTTCTGCTCACTTACATTCATCTAATGTATTATCATGGGCTCAAAGGTCATGTTATTTTAATAACATCTGAAACTGATTATCTCAAAAATTCCATGGTGAGAGAAAACACTGGGAAGTATGGTTGGACCCTGAGATAGTATGATATTTGGATCTTTTTTTTTATTGATGTCTTAATAGTTTATAACACTATGGGGTTTTAGTTATACATTATTGTTTGTCCATCACCATGTGGATGTATCCCTTCACCCCTTGTTCCCACCTCCCCTTCCCTTTGGTAACCACCAATCAGTTGTCTCCATCCGTGTGTTCATTTATATTCCATATATGAGTGAATTCATGCAGTATCTGTCCTTCTCTCTCTGGCTTATTTCACTTAACATAATACCCTCTAGGCCCATCCATGTTGTTGCAAATGGGACAGTTCTGTCTTTTCTTATGCCTAAGTAGTATTCCATTGTATGTATATACCACACCTTCTTTAACCAATCATCAGTCTAGGGACACTTGGGTTCCTTCCACTTCTTGGCTATAGTGAATAATGCTACAATAAACATAGGGGTGCATAAGCCTCTTGTGATGGTTGATTTTATGTCCATGGGGTAGATGCCCAAGAGTGGGATTGCTGGATCATACGGTATTTCTATTTTTAATTTTTTGAGGACTCTCCATACTGTTTTCCATAGAGGCTGCACCAGTTTGCATTCCCACCAGCAGTGAATGAGGGTTCCCGTTTCTCCACAACCTCTCCGGCATTTATTGTTCTTTGTCTTGGTGATTATAGCCATTCTAATGGGTGTAAGGTGATATCTTAGTGCAGTTTTGATTTGCATTTCCCTGCTGATTCGTGATGTTGAACATCTTTTCATGTGACTATTGGCCATCTGTATCTCTTCCTTGGAAAAATGTCTGTTCATATCCTCTGCCATGTTTTGATTGGGTTTTTTGTTGCTCAGTTGTATGAGTTCTTTATATATTGCAGATATTAATCCCTTGTCAGACAAATGATTTGCAAATATTTTCTCCCAGCTGGTGGGTTGTCTATTCATTTTGATCCTGGTTTCATTTGCCTTGTAGAAGCTCTGTAGTCTGATGAAGTCCCACTTGTTTATTTTTTCTTTTGTTTCCCTTGTCCGAATAGACATGGAGTCTGAAAGGATCCCTTTATGTCCAATATCAATTAGTGTACTGCCTATATTTTCTTCCAGGAGTTTTATAGTTTCAGGTCTCACTTTCAGGTCCTTAATCCATTTTGAATTGATTTTTGTATATGGCAATAGGAGATGGTCTGCTTTCATTCTTTTGCATGTTGCTATCCAAGGGATTATTTTTATATTGAGACCAAAAAAATTGATTTTGATAAGCCCTGGAATACATGGAGTGCATGGTGCCTCTACTTACCAACTACCAGAAACTCTTATTTACAAGGGACCTAAGAGAGAAGATGTCTCTCCCGGATCTTCTCCAGATAGTAAATATGGACAGCTCTTGGAATGAGGCATGTCCAGAAGAGCCCCTGGTGATTGGATCCCAAGGTCAATCAAGCACTAGAGGGGCTTGAAACCCAGGCCTCCTGTGATTGGGGCTGGTGGGATCCCCTGTCTCTGAATGATAGTCAGGCTTCCATCTGCCTGCCAGCTCTGTGTCTCCCACAGCTTCAGAGGGCTGGGTTCTCTTGATTCAGATTCATCCTTCCTCAGTCACTGATGTGTGCATAATATGTTACAACTCTGCACCATATGCTTGAAAATAGTACCTGAAACTCATAGCACAATAGCGTTTGTTGATGCTTTATGGTATGAGAGGCCATGTTAGTAAAATATTATTGACCTTGATTTATTGGAATATTTAGAAGATTTAAATGATTTCCAAGAAGACTGAGATCAAATATATGCCTTTGAGACAAACTTGGAATATAGTGTCTATATTTATCAGCTATTAGAATCTTTGCATTATAAGAGACTTAGGACAACACCTAGTCCAACCCATATTTTGCTGTTCTACCTAAGTCTTGTCTGTTTTCAGAGCCTCCAGGACAGCATGTCAATGAGGCAGGAAATGGTTATGATGATGTTGAAGAGTTACCTGTTCCTGAAATTCCTTCTTTCCCTGGGATGAGTGAGAATTATTTTTTCCCAGAGGAGGGAGGTGGTGCCAGGTATTCCCATACAGGTGAGTAGACAGCTTTGTCTCCAGTAGCCTTACATCCTTGTCATGGAGATGAGTTTGGACCATCAATAGTCAGTTTTTCTCTACTATCAGAATCTAGGTAGCCTTGTATACCTAGATAAGATCAGCTCTTCCCCATCCCAGGTGTATTGTAGCTATTTCATTTCTTCTGAGAGGAGAAACATACTATGTTTTCTGTGTCCATGTCCACCATCAATTGGATGTAGACATGTCTATATGAGTTGCAGAGGCTTTGTTCCCATTTTTCATACCCCAAATTGAGATATATGTTCCAACAGTAAATTTGGGGGTTCTCTCACATTGTGAGAACTAATCTAGAAAATTTTTTAATAGCAATGTAAATTAAATTTGTGAACTATAAAAATTTGTCTTGGGGGAACCATGTAACCAAATGTTTCCAGTTGACATTGCCCGTTATTTATGCAGAATGTGCAATGGCCTTAATTAGGGAGTCATAACATCTCAGCACTAGAAGGAAACTAAGAAAAATTTTCTCTCATTGTTTCAGTTGGCAGATGAAGACCTTCATTCCTTGGGACTAGGCTTTCTGCTTCTATGTGAGCATGTGGTCCCTGGGGAGCAGGAGATTGTGGGATTTGGTTGGGCTTCTCCCTTTTAGTATCTGACAGAGGACTCAAATTGTTCTCATGAATACTTCTAGGTCAGGCTTGATTTGTTATTGAAGTGCTGAGGAGAGGCCATCTGAGGTGCCCTAGAGACGTTATCTCCTGCATCCATTCCTTAAGAAATCAAACCAGACTAGTGTGGAAGAGACCATTCAGGTCTCTTATCCACTCCTTGCCATTATTGATCCATCTTTTTTCCAACTGTCGAGATCAAGACAAGGCTTCACAGAGTAGCTGAGTCAGTATGAAGTAGCTTTATCTAGCTTTCAGACAAGTGCTGGGCCCTGACAAATATTTTGTAACCACTTTGTACTAGTCTCCTTCCATGAGAGGACTTGTCCTGTCTTTTTGTCAGCACTGAAACCAGGCTTCTCCTTACTATTTCAGGCATCTCTCTCCTGTCTCTTAAAGAAGCTGTCAACTCTAGCATGGAAGAGAAAGGACCCTCATTGGTCCTGAGACAAGAAGACCCTGGGTATGATAATGTTGAGCTTAGCACCATATAGCACCATTTTTGGAGGAGGTAACTCTGTAAAGAATCTCTGTAGCATTATTTCCCAAACTATTGAGAATCCAGTCTTCTTCATTACTGCAAAGTTTTTACATGTACCTATAATGAAAGGAAATTATTCATAATAAATACTCTGAACTTCACAGCTGAGTGCTGTTCTCTAGGAATCTAAGTACATGCACACACACTGACCTTGGAAAATTCATTCTTCAAGCATATCATTTTTGCCAAGTGAAATCTCAGTTGAAAAATCAGTGTTGTCACCTTCTCACAAACTACACTCTTACCTTCCTTTAGGTACAGAGAAGTTCATCTTTTTCTTTAGTAGAATGAAACTCTGAAATCTGGCCCTGAACCAAGTACTTGCTCTTAGGAAGATAAACTTGGAAACACATAACTGAATATTCCAATATATCCCTCCCAGCCTCTACTAAAACTGAGAAGTGAGATTCAAAGTAAATGAGGTTGGTCAGGAAGAAGGAAAATGGTTGCCATCTTCTAATTTTGGTCAATTTTTTGGTTTGGTTTTTTTTTTTGGTGAGGAAGACTAGCCCTGATCTAACATCTGCTGCCAATTCTCCTTTTTTTGCTGAGGAAGATTGGCCCTGGGCTAACATCTATGCCCATCTTCCTCTACTTTATATGTGGGATGCCTGCCACAGCATGGTTTGATAAGCGGTGCATTAGGTCTGTGCCCAGGATCTGAAACTGTGAACCCCAAGCCACCAAAGCAGAGCATGTGAACTTAACAACTATGCCACTGGGCCAGCCCCTGGTCAAATTTTTGAATATCAATAACAAAAATCTACTAGTACCTAACAATATTTTTTACTCTAACTGCACTTTCTCTTTTCTAGTTATTCCCCAACATCCTAAATCTCCCCCTTCTCCATCAAGTTGCACATTCTATTATTCTTAAATCCTATTGTTTTCCATCCTTTTCAATTAGTTATCTCTCTTCCATTCCCTCCTCTGGCTGTATTTTTTTAGACACCCAAAAGCTCTAACCTCCCCCATGGTGAAAGCTTTTTAAGTGGCTGTATTTACTTTGAATTCTTCCCATCCCAAACCATCTTCACATATTTACTGGAGTTGTATCAAAAGAGAGAGAGAGAGCAGGCTGGAGGAGGACAGGCAAGCCAAACAATATTATTCTCCTTCCTGAAAAACACTACTGGTTCATTATTATCTATATCAAAATTTACAAAATTCAGTGATTTGCATGCCAGCATAATGAATGTTTCCATATCTGCATTCTAACTGTATAATTATTTAACCAAGATTTTCTTTACATTTACTGTCTTTTTAATCAAATATTTTGTTCAAAAATAAAATATGTTACTGACAAGAATATCCATGAACTAATGAAAGATTTTCTAAAATGCACAAACTATGTGTACAGTTAATTTTCAAAATCCCTCCATGCACTACCTTAAATCAAAACTTGGGAAACACTAAGCCACATGAGAAAGCTCAAAGCTCTTATCTTAGTCTATGAAGCTCTCCACATTTGGAACTCTACTTTCTTTCTTTAGCCTCATTAGCTATTTCCTTATGGTTATTTTAGGAACAAGCAATACTGAATTGTTCAGCATTCCCTAAACACATCAGCTTCTTTTGCAACTCTGTGTTTTATACATACTTCTCTCTGGAATGACCCTCTTCACTCTCCAGTCCTTACCTTTTTCTCCCTCATCTCTACCAATTTTAACTGAGCGGTTTTTTTTTTACTCACATCAGTTATCAATTCAATAAGTTAAACTGGATTAGTGTAATTATCAGATACTTAATGAAGTAGAGTCCTACTGGAGAATGTTTATATATTAATTATTTTGTACTGCTTAAGATAACCGATTTTTAAAATGAATAAATTTCTCATTGCTGAGAATATATTTCTTTGTTTTTACTACCTCTTTTAATAGATGCATGCCTAGCATTCAGAACGAATGCTATCTGACTCTGCTATCACAATTCCTTTTTCCAGAAAAGGCAAAACTAGAGTTGATTCTGTCCCTGTGTGCCACATATTTGAAATACAAGGGACAGACAGAAACAACATTCACTCCAGATAAACGATGCAAAGCTTTTGGAGTCTCTAATTTCATTCGAACATCAAATAAGCATTGACAAATTCATTAATTGATGATCTCAGTCTTTTCACACATCACTTTTCACCTTTTTCATATATCCTGCTAGAAAAGTTTGCCTGGATTGCCCCAAGTGGTATCAATTCTCTGGACCAAATCTGAGTTTTAATCCTTTAGCAGTTGTCCAAACTACACTATATAGAATAGACTCAGTTCCCATTGAGAAGCGATCAGATTGAAACAGAAATAATGCTGGTTTTTTAAATCAGGGTCAGATCCCAAATAGCAGCATAAATAGAGCAAAGGGAAGCCATTTGGTTGAAATCCTAAAGATCCTTTCTCTAAAGAGAGTTTGAGAGAATGACTTTGCATCAACCTTTGTGTGAGGACTATTTTCCTGTCACTACCTCCTCCAACATAGGTCTGTACCAACCCATTGACCCTAGCTAGCTCTGTGTACTAACCAGAGTCAGGTATTGATTTGGGCCAGTTAGAGACAACCACACTCATTTTTCTCTATTTGCATAAAAACCCAGGAATATAATTTACAAATCTAAATGAATATCCAAATTACAGCAAAGAAAATAAAATAGGGATCTGCAGGATAAAATTCTTGCATCTCTACTCCTTCCCAAGGTATCAATCAAGAATAGACCATACAGAAATAAATGCCTAGCAGCTTTCACAGGAGGCTGTGAAAATTATGTAAAGACCAGGGTAAAAGGGGCAAAGGACTGAGCAGAACTGAACTTGTCAAATGGATGGTTGATTTTGGTTTCTTACTGACTACAAAAGGGATGGTTATTTGCGGGTACACAAAAGTTAAGTTAAGATAAAGAACTCATATCCGATGAGAAATGAGAAAGATTGTGCAAATAGGATAGGAAATCTACTCACCACTATGGAATTAGTGTGTGGTAGAAGAAATGAGCAAATGAAAAATGTTTATGTACATTTCTAGATGTAAACAACAGGGAAGTTTAATATTACACTTGACCACCCACTCATTTCTTCTATTAATAAGGGCAAAGTACTGAGTTTAGGCTTACATGGAATCAGTAAAGTTTGAACCTGAAAAATTATACAAAATACAAGAAAAGCTTAAAGTCACCTTTAGTCCCATTTCTGCAACAGCACTGATCCTGCACTCTAAATGTCAATGGAGGAGGAAAGTGAAACTGCATTCATGTGTGTGTGAGTGTGTGTGTGTGTGTGTGTGTGTACATGTGTGCAGTTCTATGCAATTTTATCCCCTCTATAGATTCATGTAACCACCACCCAAATCAAGGTACAGAATTAGTTAATCACCACAAAAGAATTCCTTCATGCTATCTCTTTGTATTCACATCCACCTCCCACCCCACCCTGCCCTGCTCCTTGTCACCTGGCAACCACTGATCTGTTCTCCAATTCTATACTTTTGTCATTTTGATAATGTTATATAAATGGAATCTTATTGGATGGAACCTTTTGAGATTGACATTTTTCACTAAATTTGATGTTCTTGAGGACAATCCAGGTTGATGTATGTATCAGTAGTTCATTCCTTTTTGTTGTTGAGTAATTTTCCACGGTATGGATGTATCAGAGTTTGTTCAACCATTCACCCATTAAAGATATTTGGGCTGTTTCTGCTATTTTTTTATTACAAATAAAACTGCTCAGAACATTTGTCTACAGGTTTTTGTGTGAAGATAGTTTTTATTTCTCTGGGATAAATGCCCAAGAGTGTAATGGCTACATCATATGGTAAGTGCATGTTTAGTTTTGAAGAAATTGTCAAACTGTTTTCCAGAGTGGCTATATTCTCACGAGCAATGTATGAGAGATCCAGTTTCTCTGCATCTTCATCACCTTTTGATATTATCACTATTGTTTATTTTAGCTGTTCTAACAGGTATGTAATAGTCAACCTACAACTTTTAATTGGAGGGTTTGGTCCATTTACATCTAATATAATTACAAAATGGTTGGATTTAGCTCTACCATTTTGCTCTCTGTTTTCTATTTGTACTATCTGATTTTTTCTTCCTTTATCTTTTACTGCCTTTTTTAAGTTAATTGAATATATATAATATTCTATTTTAATTCCTCTACTGGATTTCTAGCTACACATTTTTACACCAATTTTTAGTGGTTCATCTAGACATTATAATATGCACCATTATCTTATCACAGTCTCCTTAGAGGTAATATTGTCCCACTTCTGGTAAAATATAAGAACTTTGCAACAGTACAGTTCTATTTACTCCCATCCTTAGTGCTATTGCTGTCATATATATTATATCTGACATGAATTTTGATGAATATACTACAGTTTTATGATTTTTATCACAAATAGTAATATGTATTTTATAGAAATTAAGAAGAAAATTTTGATGTTTCATAGTTTCTTATATTTTGCCATTTACAGTTCTAAATATTACTTCTGGTAGACCCAAGTTTCCATTTACTGTCATACACTTTCAGCCTGAAGAATTTCCATTAGCATTTTTTATAGTGAAAGTCTAACAACAAATCTTCTCACTTTTCATACATCATAAAATGTTTTTCTTAACCTTCATTTTTGCAGAATATTTTCACTGGATGTAGAATTCTGTATTTATAACTTTTTTTGAAACATCCGTTTTGAAATGTTAATCCATTGCCTTCTGTCTTTCATTACTTCTGATGCGAAGTCAACCATAATTCACATAATTGTCCCACGTATGTAATGTGTCACTTCTCTGTCAGCTTTTAAGATATTTTTTATCATCTTTGCTTTTATTAGTTTGATTATTATCTGCCTAAACGTGCTTTTGATTGTCATTTTCCTGCTTGTGATTCACTGACTTCTTTTTACGTTTTTTATCAAGTCTGGAATATATGCTGCCATTGTTTCCTGAAAAACTTTTTCTGTTCCATTCTCTCTCTTCTTTATGGAACTCCTATTACATATATGTTAGGCCACAAGTCACTACAGCTCTATTCTTTTTTTTCCAGTCATTTTCTCTCTGTTCTTTAGGTGTGTACTTTTACTGCTCTATCTAAAATTCACCAATGCTTACTTTTGCCATCTCCAACCTGCTGTTAAACCCATGTACCATGTTATTCCTTTGAGATCATTACTTTTCAGTTTTTTATATTTCTATTTGTTCTTTTTTATGTTTTTATGTCCCTACTGATATTCCCCCATTTGTTCACTCATTGTTAAATAATTTCCTTTTAATTCATAAATGTATTTAAAATTGGTGCTTTAAGTCCTTGTCTCCTAACTCCAACATCTGAGTCATCTCTTCTACTGACTCCTTTTTCTATTAATTATGAGTCACATTTCTGTTTCTCTGTATGTCCAGTAATTTTTTTCTGCATATTGGGCATTGTAGATGATATGTTGTAGAGACCCTAAACTCTGTTGTGTTTTCTAAAAGAGGGTGATATTGTTCTAGCAGGCAGTTACCTTGACTTCTTCAAACACCAAACTCTTTCTTCCTTGATGCTGGCAGCAGCCAAATTTTCTTCTTTGTTCCCTAAACCTTCCAGCTTCCACTTTTGACTGGTATTTGTGATGTCCCTCTTGATCAGTCATATGTCAAGGATCATCTAGAGATCTATGGATTTACATGTAGTTTTCAGAACTCTCCCATCTGTAGGTCCATCTGCTTCGAGATTTTCCTTCTGTTCATTTTTTAGCCACTCGGCATTCCCAAACTCCATTCTCTTATCCCTCAATATGGTAAAGCAGTGGCTTTCTATTTGAATTCCATCCACTTGTGCTGCACAGCCAGGCATTTCACTCAGTGCACACTACTTCTTTTAAGGGTTTGCATTCTTTAGCTTCTACCTGAATTAGGTTGCTCTCCAGTATCTTCAAATAGCTGTGACTTATATTTTTTCCTAAAGTTTACAGTTGCTATCTTTGTGAGGGTTAGTCTAATCCAGGTACTCAGACATTTCTAGGATTCCCACCCAATGATTTTAAAAATGAAGTTTGTGAAAATTAAATTACTCTCTCAAAATTACAGCAGTAAACCATTAATAAGCATTCAATAAAGTCTAGAGGTTCCCATTTACTTATATCCAGTAAATTTAAATAAGAGTTACAAAAGTTGTCTCCTTTACCAGCACAAAAACTAGATCCATCCCCCCCAAAAATGAGAAGAAAAGATATGCAAAACTGAGATTCTCAAATTTGGCCACAGTAAAGTTACCAGTCAATTAAATCAAAACCCTCTACTAAATAACCATCAACATTGCTGGACAGAGAACATTATGACCCTCTGAGAATCACTGAACAGCTTGATGAAGACTATGATTTACAGAAACTAATCAGCCGTACAAATGTCTATACTGATAATATGGCTCATCTTCTAAAGACAAGTTTTAAATACGATTTCATACTTCTTGGTAAAAGACTATCCTTAGTGAACTCAATAGTAAGTAAGACAGGGGCCTCATGTACCAGAGAGAAGTGTTAGCTGGGCCAGATCACAAAGGTTGGTCCAAATTTAAACATCACCTTCACTCTATTTCATTAACAACTCAGAAACTAAGAGTATAAAGGATGTATATCAGATCAAGGACATTTGATGAACCAGCATAAAAGTACCTAGAAATCAATAAAGCAAAGCCTTCGGAATTTCTAAAAGAAAATTCCAACCTAAAGCCTAAATCCAGCTGTATTATTAATTAAGAATGAGACAGAATAAAGACTTTTCAGACACAAGTTTCTCAAATTTTTCTTTCATGCACCCTTTGGCAAGAAGCTACTGGAGAATGTACTCTGCCAACACAAAATTCTGAACAAAAAAAGAAAGACAATCCAAAAAGAGAAGTCAAGAGAATCTCCAATGTGATGATGCAAAAATATCCCAGAATGACAACTGTGCATGATATTATAGTGCAATCTGGGACAAATTTCTTAAGGAAGATCAAATTGATAGAACATGTAAGTGTCTGAATATCTTTTGAAGTAATTTAAGGAATTAACAGAGATTTGGGGGTAAAATTAGTGCTAAAAATATCAGCTAATCAAGTGAAGAAACAAAATAATTTAGTCAGAGGAAATTTAAACATTGTGCAGAAAAAGAAAAAGTATTCATTGTATACTGCATGACTCAACTAGGGATAGTGTACATAATTATAATAATGTAAATGATTATATTAATCTACCAAAATTATAATATAACTATATTAGGGGGCTAGGAATATGTGAAGCATTTAATTTGCAGGTAGAGAAAGTATGGGAGTTAGAAAAGGTGAGACCTGAATGAAAGTGTGATAAATTATCCTTTTCAATAGTGGGAAGGCAAAAGATAACTGACCAAAACAGATAAAAATAAGATATTATTAAATATATTGAAGGAGAGTTCAAAAAATCAACAGAAAGTGTTTTAAAATGTTTGACATGCCTGAATGAGCATGCAGGGAAGGCAGGAGTGAGGACTAGAAGTTCTTGTAAGAAGTCTTGTCCAGCTTTTGACTCTTTAATTAAATTCATTTATAAATTTGATAAAAATACAAAATGAAAACCACTGGAGTGTGTGTGTTTTCAGCTCCATAGCATATCCCTCATTTCTTTTTATATCGTTGATGTGAATTCATATGTCTCCAGCAAGGAAAGCGTTAACAACAGGTCTGTAAACTGGTTGAATACCTGCTCCAGGACATCAAGGCAGTGTTAACCTCAACCAGAGCTCTTTGAAAACATTCCGATGGGATTTACTAACTGGAAGACACCCAAGGAAATTCTCATCTAAAAATATTTTATCAGGATATACCCACTCTGTCAAGATTGATTATTGTAAATAAACCGGGACCTATTGGTAAGATGTGGCTGATTGAAGGGTAGAAGTTAATCACATAAATTCTCTACCTATGTCACTAATAAAGTATAAAAACAGAGAAGTCCTAACCCTAAATGGATTCTTTTGTTTCAACTTGTACCACCCACATAGTTAGAGCTCATCTGTGTCCCAATGTGAAAAGAAGGCTTTTAGGAAGGTGCATCTGCCAGTCTGGGGACCCTCTGAAGACAGATTCTTTGTTTGTGCCTACTTTTTTCTGTAAAGCTTGGTGTTGGGTAAATTCTATGATTCATTTGACCCTGGTCTGACAATTCACCTTCTGTGGCACTTCAGTATTAGAAGTTCAAACGAAGAGAGGGATGACCACATCTGATGGTTCCACAACCACAGATTTACTACTTTTGGTCAGGAAAGAATTTCACTTAAGTCATATCACCCAAGACAAAAATTTGTGCCCTGGATTGATAATATCTGTCTGTGCCGAGTTTTATCATCTAGTTCTGACTTAGAAATTAACTTGTACTGGACACCTCTTGTGCACCATTTCAAAATCCTCTTAGACTTATTGTGGTGATCATTACGGAATATATACAAATATTGAGTCATTATGTTGTATGCCTGAAACTAATATAATGTTATACATCAATTATTTCTCAATTTTAAAAATTCCTTTTAGCCTCACTTCTTACTCCAGTTGCTGCTGAAGTAACCAGTTCCATGCCGGCTTTGACCAGCTCTGTGATGGTCATGCTCAGTGATGCGGCTGCAATGACTCCTGCAACTTTATTTTGTTCCCTGTAGAGATCATCTCATTACCTGCCAAACTAGGTTATTAAACTGGACGGTAGTATGTCACATAAACCTGAAATCTTTGTGTCTTTGTGACTTTCTCCACTCTGCCTAGAGTAAGGTATCTATGGGTGTTAATTACCCGAGAAGTTTTAGGAAAACCTAGAGACTTCTAATGAGTCCTCCCAAATAACATGAGACGGGCCTCTAAGCTTCATATGCAAACTCCACTCTTTTTTTTTTTTTTTTTTTTTTTGTGGGGATGACCAGCCCTGAGCTAACATCTGTTGCCAATCCTCCCCTTTTTGCTGAGGAAGACTGGCCCTGGGCTAACATCCGTGCCCATCTTCCTCTACTTTATGTGGGATGCCGCCATAGCGTGGCTGACAGGCAGTGCGTCGGCGGGCGCCTGGGATCCGAACTCGCAAACCCCGGGCTGCCAAGCGCGGACTAAACCGCTGCGCCACCGGGCGGCCCTGCAAACTCCACTCTTAATAGGAAAGAATTTCCTATAAATCCTTCCCCCACATGACAGTCCCCAACATGCTTTGTCATAATTACTACCATGCAAAGGAGTTTTCTGGCTTTTGTTGCAGAATCTGGAATGGTATGCCCTCCAAAGCCATTGCCTCACAGGAGACTCATTCACAGGCAACACAGATCACTTGGAATGACTGCCACTTATCTCCCTGACTCTAAACACTGTGAAAGTGTGTTCCCCAACTCCTGGATGCCTTTGGATCATCCAATCCATAATAGGGCTCACCCTGGAACTCTCCCAAATCTGGGTAGTGAAACTGCCTTATTTTTTCTTGATTCTTATTACCAAAAATTATAGTAGCTAGTTGTCTATTTTTGGCTTTGTAGACATCATGCACCAGGAGTAAAATATAATCTTGGTCAGTGTACTTTACTCTGTCTTTGCTTTCATCATTTCCCTATGGCCGATGACCATGTATATGGCACTGGAAAAAGCCCTGGGCATCTTCCGATCCCCATGCCCTGCCAAAACTTATGAAGATTGCAAGAGTGAGTGCAGGTGGGACCCGCAGACAGCATCCAGAGCCATCAACTAAGTAATAGGTTGGACTTGGCTCATAACCAAGCCACCACTCTCGGTTCTTGTATTAGTTCAGCAACCCCCTCCATGCATTCACTATGTAATGGGGTGTTTTGGAGATGTACTCTTTCCTTGGCCGTAGCTAGAGGATAGCTCTCTATACCCTGAAGAATCACAGCAGGATCATGTTTGCATTTTAAACAGTTACCCAATCAAAGCAATTTTGAAGCAATATTTTTTCAGAGAGGAATCCCACTGGTCTGAAATTCTACCTCTGATAGTTCAGTCATGTCAGACCCTTCCATTCACATCTGTAAAACGCAAGTGTCTATATTCCTTCTGGATCTCCTCTGTCTAGGTTTCCTCTTCCTTGTCTTCTTGTCCCACTTGGATGCAGGTCTGTGGATGAGTGCCAATTTGTCCTCCATCAACTTGCAATGAAGAAAGATATGAGTTGATTTGATTCACTTAGAAGGCTTTATAACTGAATAGACAAGAAATGACAATATCCTGAAGAAATAAGAGGAAGCGATGGAGAAGAAAGACTGAATTTAATAGGATCTGATAACCAACTAGACACGAGAGAAGAGTGTGGAGGAGCCTGTATGGGATTGAGTAATAAATGGAAAAAGTGACCTAGGGAATTAGAGTTGAAAAAGGAAAAGATAGTTATGTAGAATTAGATTATTAATTGGTCCATGAAAATTTGGGCAAGATAAGGAAAGCTGTATCCATTCTCTCCCACTAGCCAACCTCTCCCCTTCAACTCTGAAACTCACACCCAAGTCTGATTGCCCGGGAATTGCTTAAAAACAGATGATGTGACATCTCAGAGACGAACACACATGAATGTTCAGGATCATTTTTTGCCCACGAGTTCATCTTGCTAGGAATGAAAGTGTGAGTGTGGACCAAGTTGACAGTCTCTTCTCTAAGTAAGAGTGACCCAGAACATTCATGAGCCTGGGCAAAGTAATACCTTGAGCGGCCTGTGGGGGAGTTGAGAAAATAGGTTAGTTCACTTGCCTTGTACTTCCTTTGAGGGAAACTGTGATTGAAGACCAATCTTCTAAGAGCAATAGGGATGAGATTTGCTAAATTATCAACAAAACAAAAAATATTCAGTCAAAATATTTAAGTTTGAGCAGTTTCCATGTTACAATTATAGGTCAGCAGTACTCTACTGGAATACAGGCAATTAGAATATATGTGGCCTCATCTCATTTTTATACAGCATTATGGGAAAGCCACTGTAGATTTTCCAGGGGAACTTAGTTCAACATCATCATACACAGAGTCCCCTTCTTCCCCCTAGAGCAGCCAGGGGCTATCTTCTCCTTTCCCAGGATCAGTTGCCCCTCTAGGGAACTGCAGTGAGAAACCTAAAACAGTAAAGAGAAGTTTGATTAGATTGTGTCAAAAGGACAGGACAGTATCCTATGGTGGAAGCAAGTCAAGTAAGTGCTTCTCTGGGGACAAAGCAATGCTTAGGGCGGCTCAGAGTAATTAATATTAGTTACAACGAGGATATATCAGGGCTATTCTATCAGGATCCAATCCATGTGGGTCTCTGGGGCCACCAGCTTATCTGAGAAACCCTGGATCAGAGGACATCAGTGGCCAACAACTGCTCTGTGAGGACCCGTTTCCTAGCTTACAAAATCAGCAAGGAGATGGCCCAAGAATGGTAAGAATCATAAGGAGGGATGTGAAAAATTCTCCTTTCACAATTGATGGGTCTGAATTCACAAATAGAAGGAGCCAGAAGACCACATCTGGAGAAATCTTAGTTCCTCACTGACAATTTAACTCTGCTCTTGGTTTCCTTGACTTGTGCTCCCAAATATCCAGAAAAACAATCAGAGGATCGTTCCACAGTTGTCCCCTCTCCAAGGAATCACATGGGCCCTCAGATGGATAAATACTCTGCTCTGGAGAATGAGTGTCTTCATTTCACTGTTGAAATGTCTGGAGCAGATTAGTCGTTAACTGCCCACCAACTCCGAGTCTGTAATCTACCACTACGACTTTAATTTTTAAGGCCACCATATATCATAGGCCTTGTATTTATTAGTGCTAACATATGATCACAATGCATCTTATATTATCAAAATGCTTCAAAAATTCCAATACTGCAATATTTTTTAAATCTCTGTCTTTCACATATTAGACAGCACAAAAATGTTATCAGAACAGTTTTTCCATTTTTGGATTTGGTAAATATGCTCAATTAATCTACAAGTCTTAATGCAGACACATCAAGGATGAAATTACAGAGACACAGATACCAAGAATACAGAGTGATTCCTCCCTCCCAAGGAATCTAACAATATTAAAGGAAGGGATGTGGTTGAGGTGATGCTGTTAAACGTATGTAAACATCCAAATTTTGAATCTACAGGAAAGATGGACATTGATTCACTCCTCTCCAGGGCAGAGACAAAAGATTACGAGAGATCAACTAACCCTGCTCACCTGTTTGAGACTCACTCATGCCATTCTTCTCATTTGGGGGCACTTCCCCCTCGCTCGTATGAGAGGCAAGAGGAGCCTCAGGCACTGGTACCATTTCAACATCATCATAATCCTCACTAGGGTCATCAGCCTTCTGAGCCGGGGGTTCTAAAGGCAGACAAGAGGATTGGATGAAACCACCATAAATGGATTGGCCCACGTAATACCTAAAATCCATTCTGACTCAAAGATTCTCATGGTTGCTAAATAAAGGCACCATTCACTCCATGATTTAACAGGTCTTTTCCAAGGCCATATATTTCATTTTGATGTGCCCATTGACCAGAAGATGATCCAAATAGCTCAGTATCTCTTGATTAAAACCACATATTTCAAACAGACGCTTACGCTCATGAGCATTACTAAAATATTCTGACAGATTGTGCTTTTCAGATGTTATTTTTTAAATTAATGTGTGCCTATTCTGACTGAATAAGGGTCATTCTGGATCCAGAGAGCCTGGCTCCAACATGAAGCATCATAGAACAGCCAGAGAAGATGAAGACTGGACCTCAGCTGGAGACAGGAGACCCCTCTATTCCCAGCCAAAAGAATACTGTTCCCCTGGATCTCTTCTCTGAGGAAAATTTTCCTGCCCCCAATATCCAGCCAAGGAAAGTCCACCTCTACTACCTGGAACGTATGCATAGTCACTGTTTTCTGCACCATCACTGGTGTAATATGGCAGTTTAGGCACTGAGTCATCTGACAGGGACCCTAATGTGGAGAAAAACATCACAAAAACAAACAGAACAACCATTCCCACAACCATGGCTCTGTAGTCAGACTGAGAAGAAACGCTGGGGCTGGCTTGGCTCCTGCAGTGTAAAGGGATGGCTCAGAGCTCACAGGGGCTCTGGAGAGGCCAATCCCAGCAGTCTTTGTAGGGCGCTACCTCTCTGAACCTGGGGTAGGTGTAAGGTCTGCAGGTGCTGAAAAGTCCTGGCTCACAGCCAGTGGGTGGCTGATAACCAGAGGTCCCAGGAGGGCAGGTGGGGACACACACCTGGGCTGCCCAGCAGATCCTTCGTCTTCGGTGTCACAAGAGAATCAATCTCCTCATACACAGCCTCATTAAGAGCATCTTCAACACTGGATAAAGCTGAGCAAACCACCAGCAGGTCAGAGATTGGCACCTGACACACCCCTGAACCAACAGGCTAATCCTTCATTGTTCCTCATGCTCTCACGTGGAAAAACCCTCAGGGCTGCCAGGACCCTTTTTTAGGCTCATATCCCCTGCACCATGTCTGTACCTTCTGCCCTTGTCTGACCCTGTATCCACAGCTCAGCCCCCACTCTTTCCTGTCTCACATGAGAGGCCATGACTTATGAATCCTAAGAACCCCTGTATATTCAGCCCTTAAAGTTTAACATGGGGCAGAAAGAGTTTTGCAAACTAATGAGTTAAGGACAGAGACCTTGCCCAGTTTTCCCCTTGTCACGCCTGGCCCCATTTCCTGCCTCCACACACTTTCCATGTTACCCAATGCCCCCTACAGCCCACCTCTGTGCTCCGCTCTCCATCTGTGCAGCTGAGTCACCAGGATGATGAGGACCAGGAAGAGAAGGGCCCCCAGGATGAGGCAGAGGATCCCAGGCAGGGAGAAGATGCCAGGCACAGGATTTGGGCCTGGTCTGGTCCCTAAGGAGAACAAAGCCAATGGGCACAGGGAAACTCCCTTGTGCCAGCATTTCCAGAGAGCTCAGGACAATGAAGTCCCAGCCTCAGACATGACAGGATCACCTGTGACCCCGGTGGGCACCCCCCATGCCTTGTCCTGAGATAAATTCAGTCCCACCCCACTGTAGTCCAAAGGAGGCTGAGGATTAACAGGAAGCTTCCCTGCTGCAACAGCCTCTGATGGTCAGGGCACATGACTTCAGCCCCTTTTCTTGGGCTTCACCAGACCAGAGCATCAAGCAACTCCTGGGATGGGCATCTTGCTGCTGAGGAGTGACACTCACGAGCAGGTGGAAAAACCTTAGATTCTGCAACACAGGAACCTGCCTCCCTTGGCCTGAAGGCACGAGAAACTTCTGGCACAGTGGCCCAAGGAAGGGGAAGTTTCCCCAAGGAAAATGCCCTGATGCCTCCCCACCAGCCCATGGCTCCTCAGGATCTTTGCTTTCCTGGCACTTTACCTGCTGTAGTGGGGAGCAATGTTGTTCTTTCACCTACAGAGAATAACAGGAGTTTGGAGCACAGAAATCAGCCAGAATGCAAGACAGTCCACTTTTCCTGCCTGATCCCTGAAATCACCCCTCAGTTACCACAATATCAATGTTGAGTCCTCCCAGCTCCCCTCTCCTAGATTCAGTACTACAGCACCTAGATGCTTTCTGAATATGAACTCTCCATCTTACCCTAGCCAAGACCATTCTCCCGCCCCTACCCCAGCTCAACCAGGGCCAAACCCAAGCTCCTCCACTCACCAGAGCACCTCACTCCAGCATCCTCCTCGTGCTTGCAGTTGCTCTGCCCCCAGGGCTTCGCAGCACATGCCCACAGGGAGGACTCCCTGCCTCTGCACTGCACCTCATCCAGCCAGATGCTCCCATTTCCTGGGCCAAATGCCGCCTTCTGCAGGGCTTCCAGAGCAGAGCCACAGCCCAGCTGCTGACACACCACCTCGGCCTCTGCCAGACTCCAGGAATCATCACACACGGTGCCCCACGAGCCCTCGTGCCAAACCTCCACTCGCCCTGAGCACTTGTTGTCTCCTCCCCTGAGTCGGAGCTTCTCTTTGTCTGAAAAGGTAGCAGCACCTCCTGTTACTGCCCCTGGTGGGAAGGTAGGAGCCCCAGGGAGCCAAGAGGAGAGGCAGGAGGGGCTGATATACCTGTGCAGGGCGCAGCAGTTGGACAGCTCTTGGGTCTCATTCCTGCAGAAGCAGACAATGGGGAAGCACTGGATCAGCGACAGCTGGGGGTGGTCTGGTCCACAAACAAGATTATCTAAGGTCCTTGGATCAATGCAAATGACAATCAAAAATAACAGTCTTCGTAAATAGTCTAACGGGCTTGGTTCCTGAAACATTCACTGGATCTTAGCACTTATCACCAGCTGAAATTTACTTGTTTATCAGTTTACTTGTTTATCACTCTCCATGTTTCACAACAAATACAAACACAGACATGCACACAAACACACACACCCCGGAATGAAAGCTCCACTAGAGGAAGGACCTTGCATACCTTATTCACCTTTGTGTTTTTGCTATTAGGACAGTGCCTGGCACATTGTATGCATTCATTCAAGAAGTATGTATGGAGAATCTTCTATAGACACTATGTATACGGGCTTGATAAATATTTATTGAATGAACAAATAGATGAATAAAATCCAGTGAAACATATAATTCCTTTAAATTCTTGCTAATCAGTAATATAATTAAGGAAATACAAATTAATAGTAATGGTTTGCAGTGATAAGTAATGAATATTTTTTTAAAATGTCCAGAATCACAGAAGTAATTTGTATTCAATATTCCACTTATAATTTTTAAAGAGAAATTATGTAACAGATTCTACACTTTTCTTATCTATTTTTCAGTATGGCATATGGGCAAGCAACAGAGATAACGATAGGGAGAGGACACTTTTTTTGAAGGAATAGAACACGTAGAATTTAAAGAAAGATAGATAAGTAGACAGATAGGTAGCTTGTAAGACATAAATGCCTGCATGAGACTCAAGTAAATATACTGAGAAAAACTACATTAAGGGGACACAGAGATAACAAACATATGACCCAAAAAGAGACACATAAAAGAATTGAAAACAAAGAAATAGACAAAAATTCAAAACAACATAAGAAAACAGACGTATACACAATACTTGTCACACAATCTTGGAATTGGCATATGCTTTTCATATCATCCTATCAAACCTCCTACCCTCAGCAGTGAACATCTCTGAAAATGATGGCATGACCTCCTTTGGGTGGTTGCTCACTTTCAGGATTGGAGACCTCACTACATCTCAACTCATTGTGTATGATTATAGAAAATTGTCATCAATGTTAGGTCTTATAGTTTAATACCCCTTCAGCCTTCCACAGGAGCAAGAAAAAGAGGTGAGGAAAGAGAGGCAAGGAAGGGAGTGAACCTCTGCCTTTGAAATGTGTATGGCCACACTCGCCCTCAGCTGTGGATTTTAGGCAACTCTTAGCATGTCATCCAAGATATATCTGAACTGTGTGTGTGTGTGTGTGTGTGTGAGAGAGAGAGAGACAGACAGACAGGCAGACAGACAGACAGACAGAGACAGAGACAGAGATAGAGGGAGAACTAAGGGACAGGAAAAAAAATGTTGAGGGAAGGGAAAACACTATAAAACTGCAAAAGAAAGAAGGAAGGGAAGGAGAGAGGAAGGAAGGGAAGGAGGTAAGAAGGAACCAAGAGCAAAGCAACTCTTATCTTTATTTCAGACTTCAAATATCTTAGGATGAGACGTCGGCTTTGTAAGCTTAATTATTTTGGAGCTTCTATACAATTTGGCTTTAGTTTAATAGTCAAGTTATTGAAAAATTCAAGCATTTTCTATCTAGATATAAAGAAGACAATTGAAAATAATTAGTCCTAGAAAGTAATTTGACAATATCTATTAAAAATATGTGTTTATGTGTATGTGTGTGTGTATACTTTGATATAATAACATCAATATTGGGAGTAATCATATAGCAATAAAGTCACCAGTATGTAGAGATACATGAAAAAAATATTTATCACAAAACTGTTTGTAAAAGGGAAAAATTTGAAAACAATTGAACAACCAATAAATAGACAAATGATTATATGAACTGTAGTACCAAATTTTCATGAATAAAATATTACGCCATTGTTTTAAATGAGTTATACTTACCTGGAGGAATACCCATGATATACTGTTAAGTGATAAAAGGCAATTTAACAATAATGTATATGATATAATCCCAATTTTGAGAAAACAAATAACAAGACACAATCAACATAAATTCTTTTATGGCTATATGAGTTTGAATATATTTTTATGAAAATATGAATCAGTCCGTTAATCCTGTTTATAGCAGGAGGAGGTGAATGGACAAAGAGTCATAGGATATGATTCATTTCACTTTTTTACATTTTATGTCTTCCCTGCTTACAATAAGTAAATAACACTTGTGTAATTTAAATGAAAGGGAAAGGAATTGGTCTCTCTCTACGCATAAAACAAATTAGTGGAAAAAAACAAATTCCCTAGTGCTAAGCATGGTACAAGCCCAGCATGATCAAGTGGTTTATTCAGGGAAGAAACAAAGAGACAGGCAACACGGGGTATAACAGAAGGTGGGCTGGCCATCCCTTTGTGCCTCCAGTGTTCTTTTACCTGATAGTATTGTTCTTTCCCTGGGGGACCATCACAAGAGTGAGACTCCTTATAATACTTGTACTAAGAGTGAACTGAAACCTGCCTGGTTGTAACCTCCATCCATCAGTCAGGGTCCTGACCCCTTAAGCAGCTCATGGTGAGTCTCCTCCCTCTTCCATGAGAAAGCCCTTCATAGTCTGAGGTCAACAATCAGGCTACATCTACTCTGGCATTTCTGCTAATTAGCCTGATTATAGATGCCCTGTGACATGGTTTTCAGTTGTTTTTGCACTTGAGACACATGCACCTAGACAATGAAATGTGCTAGTGTCACTTCCAAAGGTAGTTCACCCTACTATGTGTCAACAAATTAATCAACTCGGTAACTAAAATAAATTTATTTCCAACATTGGATATAACACTCCAGCACCTTACTTTTCATTCTTTGCCCTTCACAGTTTTTCAAAAGAGTTGTGTACATTTTTCACCATCACCTTATTCTTTGATACTTTCTGGTTCCTACTCCCCACCCCCAAAGTGTTCTCCTTAAGACATTCAATGACATATAATGACCTAAATCTATTGGGCACTTTTCAGTTCTCATTTACTTAAAGCCTCAGTAGAATTTAACATATATGACCATCCCCCTTTCCTTTAAATTTTCTTTTAACCTGACTTCCAAACACAATATTCTCTTGGTTCCTAGTTCTCTGTCTGCTCTGCATCAGACTCCATGCCAGCTCAGAGAGTACACTACCTAGGAATGCATATTTTCCCAATGATCCCAGTCACTCTGAGCTGAGAATCTCTATGACAACTCCCAAATTTATATTGCTTACCCAGATTTCCTTTCTAAACTTAAATGGCACACTTTTAAATGCCTAATGACATCTCCACTTGAGTGTTCTCATCCACTGTGAATTTCACATATTCAAAAGTGAGCCCATGTATTTCCTCCCATGAGCTTCTGTGTTTCCTATATTAACAAAAGGCACTGCCATCCTTCTAGCAGTCACTCTTGGCTAATCTATCCTAAGTAACCATTATGCATCTACATTTCCCCTGCAATAATCCTTTGTTTATCCTGTACTCAAAGGATGTTTTCTTAATGCAAAGTTGATTAGTTTACTTTCCAGTGTAAAAACATTTCAATTAGTTTTGACTACACCTTCACAAAAGTATTTCTACTTTTGACTACACAATCAAAAAGAACTATTGTGTGTCTACTGTATGCCAGGTAGTGTGCACAGCACTGGATATACAGTGGTGTATACAATAGTTAAAGTCCTTGATCCCATGAAATTTACAAACTAATAGGAAAGATGTATAATAAATATGAAAATAAATAAATGATCATTTCACATAGTAATAAGCACTATGAAAAGCGTAAAAACATGCTATAAAATGTTAGAGGTTGAGCAGAGGAATTGGAACACTGCAGAAGATATTGAGAAAAGCAATCTGTGTATTCAGAGATAACCACAGAGTGTCAGGAGCATGTCATAAAGAATTTTGGGGAAGGTAATAGCATTTAAATTGACATGAGGGGTCTCACCAAAGAAATGATGTTTAAAGTGAGAACTGAATGATGAGAAATTGACAGGCAAGCAAAGCAGATAGAACAGCTGGTGCAAGGTCATAAGATGAACAATACCATCTGTCTGGTAAAGAATACTGAGGCATCAAAGGATGGCCAGCCTGCTTTCCCTTACTTCCCCCATGCCTGTCTATTTCATAAACACAAAGAGAGTGAACGTGTGTATCGGGTCAGTGGAAGAGTGATAGCAGAGGAGGACCAAGTGGTGCATAGGGGACAGATCATGCATGGCTTTGTCAACCCGTGTAAGAAATCTGAGTTTTATCTTAAGCTGAATAGGAAGCCACTGGAGGTTTATAAGCAAGAAACAAGATGCAAACTAAAATTTAAAACTTCTCTCTGGCCGATAGAGAGAGGATACATTATAGAAGAGAAAGAGTGGACCTAGGTGACCACTAGAGACTGTTGGAATAATCCAGACAAGAGGTGATCTTTCCTGGACTAAGATGACAGTGAAAATAGAAGTAGGATTAAGGATATACTTGAGGATAGAGCCAACAGAACTTGCTATTATATTGGAAGTGGAGGGTGAGGGAAGTGGAGAAATGATGGTTGACTCTTACACATTGAGCTTAAGTAACTAAATAATGACAGTGACATTAACTGAAATGGGCAATATAGTAAGGGAGGAAAAGTTAGAAACAGTAATTGAGAAGATAGAATCAAACATTCTGCTTTGGACTAACTTGCGTGGCCCATCAGCATTCAAGTGGTGATGTCCAGTAGCAAATGAAATATATGAGTTTGGAGTTAAGGACAGAGATCAGCTGTGGAGGTATATATTTGAGAGCTGTCAGTATATAGATTTCATTTAGGCTGTGGGCCTTAGGGAGGGAGTATAGCTAGATGAATGGAGTGACTGATACTGAGACCTGGGAGTGTCTAAGAACTAGAGGCTGAGCAGAGGACTGCAACCCAGTAAGATAAGAGCAAGAGTCTATGAGGTAGAATAAGAAGAACAACCAATGAGGTAGAGTGACTGTCAGGAGGCAAAAAAAAAATAAATGAGAAGGAAAGAGAAGTCAACTTGTTGAATTCTGCTGAAAGGTCGAGAATAATGAAGAGAGAAAAGTTTATATATTTCATTTCCTTACTGATTCTGAGAAATGGTGGAGCCTAAAATTTAATTGGATGAGTTCACAACAGTAAGAGACACAAAACTGTGGAGACATTGAGTGATTATCGGCCATACTTTTAGAAACTCGACTGTGGATGGAGATAAGAGGGATGGGGCAGTAGCTATACAGGGAATTGGGATTAAGGGAAAATGTTCATTTGTTCATGTGTTTTTCAAGATGTGAGACACTCGAGCCCAAATATACATTGATGAGAATAAGCCAAGAGTCAGGGAGAAGTTGATGGTGCAGAGGAAGAGGACACAATTGAAGAGGTGAACTCTTTGACAAGGTGAGTGCAGTTAGGATCCGTAGCCTGAGCAGAAGAGCTGACCTAAGATAAGGACTGAGGCCACTAATCTAGGAGGCCAAGCAGAAAGCATGCACGCAGACCACAAGTCAGTACATTTAGTGAAAGGAAGATGAGTTCACAGTTGACTGTTCTAATGTCTCAGTGAAGTAAAAGGCAAGATCACGATTTGAGAATGGATGGTAAGAATCAGGTGTGACAGTGTGAGGAGAGCAGAGAATATGTAAAATATAATTTTAAAGATAAGTTAAGCACACATATTGGAGAATGACAGTGGAACTTGGGGGCACTGTGGAGTCCCCATTAGAGATTGTGTCCATGAATTAAAAAATAGACTAGCAATACAACTGCATGTTATTCTCCTGCCTTTTTCATTAGTCCAGTGCAGGCAATGAGAATTTAGGTAGTTGACTTTAACCAGGTCTGGAGTTTGCCAGGTGAAGTTCACAAAGAGGAGGCAAAAAAGTTGAGAGTAGTTAAAGGAGAATGATTATATTGGATCATATTATCTAATCTGGCTAAGAAAAAAAATGTACAGACATTAGGAGAGTAGAAAGTAAGAAAAACTGATAGCAAAGAGATTGGGTATGTCCATGAGGATTAAAAATTATCGGAAAAGGATCATTACAGGATATAAGCCATAAGGATAAAAAGCAATAGTCAGAGAATGGAATAAAGAAATAAAGATTTCAAGGTGTACAGTTATTGATGGCCACTAGTGTATGCATAAGCAGAAGTGAAATGGAAAGAAAGGTGCTTAGAAATAAGGAACTCAGTGAATCGAGAGGCCAAGATGTTGTCTCAGTTGCATTTAAGGATGCTGAAGTAACTACTGATAGTACCAGGAGTAAGACAGAGATGAAGAACCTGGTGAGCCTGGTGCTGTGGTCTTCAGTGGACAAGTGGGAGTGACTAGAAGGTTATATGATGACAACAAAAAACAGAAGTAGCAGGTGATATCACCTCATGGCACAAATTTTAAAGTAGCTGGATGTTGAGACGAAACACAGAAGAGAAATTGGTGAAAATTACAGCTGAAAGCAAGGAGTATACCTACCCCAAGTCTTGGCACAGAGAAAAGTGTGTTGAAAGAGAAACACACAGCCTCTGATTCATAGAGAAATCAATGTTTTCAGGGAAAAGTCAGGTTTTGATCAGAATATGAAAGTGAAGGGAACATTAAGGGTATAAGAGAATTTGAAGATGATGGGCTCCAAATTCCAGCAGGCTCTGAAGAAGACTTGGGAGAGTGAGATGAGGAGGACAGATTAGTACACAGTAGTGAAGGAGAAAGGCCCAGAGGATGAAGGATCAGCCAAAAAGACTGGGATTCTGAAGCCCTCTTAGAAAAGATAAATTCAAGCAGAAAGCTAGGGGAAGCCCAGGCCACTGACCACTCAGCAGTTCTCCATGATGTGGCAGTCAAGAAGATAAACAAATTCCTCTTTAACAGGATTGTTGGGTCCTGCCTAAGAGAGGTCTTGGCTCTGCTCACCATTCCAGGGAAATCCTGCATTGCTCTCCCTCACCCTCTTTCTGCTCTGGCCATGATGGAATTTTCTCACTACCTCAAATATACCATGTCACCTCTCACCTCTGTATTTACACTAAGCAAAAAGACCTCTCCAATTTTTTCGTCTAAGGAACTCTGACTCATCTTTCAGGTCTCCATCTACATACAATTTCTTCTCTTGCCCCAGGTACACACTTCCACAGCATTTTCTCATGCTTCATGACACTTGAAATTTCTGACTAATGAGAGTTTTCAGCATTGGATTGTAAGCTCCATGACAGCAGTGATTATATTTTCTTTTCTTCTCTGTCCTCTTGCCTAGAATATAAATTTGTACATACAAGGCACTCAATTACTATCTACCAACAGACTGACTTGAGAAGTAGTCTAACTGGTGTAGATGCATTTCAGAGTAAAATACCATGAGTTTAAGAGACAGAGCAATCAAGATTGATTCTCTGGTCCGCCCCTTACTTACCTTAAGGTGTTGCACCTATCATTCAACTACTCCTAATTAGTTAGCAATTCCTTAGAAAGTTTATCAGAGTATTATTCATGCTTCCCATATGTTCAATCCAAATTCCCTGGTATTTTTCACATAAACTACTGTCAGCACAGGTTTCCTTATTTTTTCCTTTGAAACAAAAATGGAGCATGTAGATTAAATAATCTTCATCCAAACGTCATTTTGTAGACTTATCTTACACTCATCACTTAGATTTGAAAATAGCAAGTCTCACTAACAACATTCCACAGAGTTGAGACAGACACAGAGAAACAGATAGTAATTCACCTGTACACATGATGTAAGCTTCCTGTGTTGGAAGGCATGAACTGTATTTCCAAGGGTCAGAAGGACAATGCCAGAGAGAGGTATCAGTTTTCTGACACTGGATTCCATCTACCCACCGGGGTCTAGAACCTTCTCTAAAGGCAACAGAAGAGTTGAGGGTCCCACTGTCCCCACAGCCAAGCTGTCTGCAGATCATGGACAAGGTCAAGGCTTCCATGGGGCTGTGGCAGACACTGCCCCAGGTCCCATTGTAGAAAACTTCCAGCCACCCAGCACACTCCTGGTCCTCGCTCACCATCCTGAGGGCCAAGAACTCTAAAATTGAAAGAGGGAAAATACAGGGCACAGTGAGCATTCCACTCAAGGCTCCGGGTTATTTTCTATTCAACAGATTTTGAACACTTATCGCAGACTCTGCTGAGGCGGCACCAACCAGGTGGCAAGACTGAAATCTGTCTCCCCTTTTACCTGACTTTGCCCATTTGTGTCTGTTTTTCTATTTCTACCTCAATGATGTAGCAGAATATGAACTGAGAGGACCACTGACCTGGGCACTATCTATGGAGGGAAAGCTGAATCCTGCATCCTGACAGAACTTCTGACAGAGTATGTGAAAGGAGTGTTGATAGTGGGGTGGAAGGCAGAATAATGCACCCCCAAAGATCCCTACATCCTAATCTCTGGAACTTCTGAATATGTTGCCTTACGTTGCAAAAGGAACTTTACAGACTTGATTAAGATAAGGACCTTGGGATGGTGAGATTAACCTGGAATATCGTGGATTGACCAGGTGAGCCAAACTAATTACATCCCACTATTTGTAAAAATGGATAACCTTTCCCAGCTTCAGTCAGTGAGAAATGCGACTATGAAAAACTGGTCACAGGGAGGCAATGTACCCTGTCTGAAAATTTTTAAAAAAGGGGAGCTATGAGCAAAGAATGCACAACACCTTTAGAAATTAGAAAAGGCAGGGAAAAGGAATCCTCCCCAGAGCCTCCAGAAAAAAATGCAGCCCTGTCTACACCTTGATGTCATCCCAGTGAGAACATGATGTATTTCTAATGTGCAGAAGTGTAAAATAATAAATTTACTTTGTTTTAAACCACTAATTATGTGGTGATTCATTACAACAGCAATAGGATCTCAAGATTTTACTATCAAGAGTAACTGAAGAGTGAGCCCTGCTTTCAAATGGAAACTGTAAGAAATGGCTCTCCTGGAGATATTGCTGAGAAGGACCAGAACCTCAGCTGCTGTAGGAGGAAATGAAAGCACCTAATCTTCATAGCTGCTAGAAAGATAGGCACTATGGAAGAA
Source organism: Tapirus indicus (assembly GCA_031878705.1). NCBI lineage: Eukaryota > Metazoa > Chordata > Mammalia > Perissodactyla > Tapiridae > Tapirus > Tapirus indicus. Next base: position 103,894,720 of record CM062918.1, on the reverse strand, counting down.
AGCTTTCTTTTCCGGCCGTTTCAGCCACATCCCCTCCAGGCTCAGACTCCCGTCCTCAAGAGCCCCACCTCCTCCCCCAGCCTATGGACCATGTGCAGTGCGGACCTGAGCAGATGACCCCTGCGTCCTCCTTGTGCCTGCAATCGTGCTGCCCCCAGCCCCGGGAAGGGCACTTCCACACGTGGGACTCCTTTCCTGTGCAGTGCAGGTCGTCCAGCCAGATGCGGTCTGATCCCGCCCCGAAGTGAGCAGAGACCGTGGCGTTGACGGCTTCTCCACAGCCCAGCTGTCTGCACACCACGTGGGCATCGTTCAGGTCCCAGCTGTCATCACAGATGGTGCCCCAGGAGTCCTGGTGAAGGATCTCCACTCTGCCAGCACAGCGACCTCCCCCGTCCACCAGGCGGAGCTGTCTGCTGTCTGAGGAGAGAGAGTCAGGCCAATGGGGCATTTCACAGGGAGTGAGAAGGGTTTTCTGGTCTCGTGGGGCCCCTCACCTGAGCAGTTGGCAGCACTCTCCTCTGAGGCTGCAGAGCCTGCTGGTTCAGACACGGAGTCGTTGCACTGGGGCAGCACCTGGGTCTGGTTTCCTGCAGAAACCACAGTGGTCAGAGGATTAGTAGGGTTGAAGAACAGGAAATTGAATTAAACTAAATAATAACTTAGTGATGGGGTCTGAGATGAAAGCTGTAGCATACAATCTTGTTGTCATAATTTTAGAGTTCACCTTTTTTATGGAGAGTTCTGCTTCTGACAATGCCAAAGTTTCTGTTTTAAGCCAAGCATTGCACTATGAGTTTAGAGAACCGGCAATATATCAATAGTGTTTGAAAGTGTTGTAGAGCTACCAAGGCAGTGAGTATTTTTCAGAGAGAAGTAAAGGGCAGAGATGCACCACTTTCCCCTTGAGGTCTTTGTCAATTGAAAGGTAATAGCTGAGACTCTGAAAAGCTCAGCAGAGATTTGCCAGACTCACCCGGCTTGGGGAACATAAAGTGTAGTTTGGGGTCAGCCAAGGAGGAGGAGCCTGTTAACGAGAACACTTGTACCACAGAAGGAAGAATGAACTGAAAGTAAACTACTGCTCACAGGGATGGATGCCCAGCTTCTAATCACTTCACTTCCTTTTAAACAAGGTGATCTACCCATAAATCAGGTGCCTGGAGGAAGCAAAATAAAATGCTTTCTGAAGTATTTCTACAATTTTTCATCTACAATGCCTGTCAGTCAAAAATACCCAGGCATAAAAAAGAAGAAATTTAATTAAAAACCAGGAGAAAAAAAGAAGCATTAGAAATAAATTTAAGGGCAGCCCACTATTGGAGTTACCTGAAAGGGAGTTTAAACTACCATGATAGAAATGTTCAAGCAATTAAACAACATGATAGTGTTATGACAGAGAAATGACAGCAAAGAATCAAATAAAAAATCTAAAGCTGAAAAGTCAGTGTTTGAAATAAGAACTCAAAGGATGAGTGTAACAGCATATTAGATCAGCACAAGATAGAAATAGTAACGTGGAAGACCAGAAAAAGATACAGACTAAAACACAGAAAGACAAAAAATGGAAAATATAAAAAAAGACATAAAGACATGCTGAAAATGTCTAACATTCATATATATACTAAGATACATAAAGTCGCAATTGGCAGAACTAAAAGTAGAAATTTAAAAATCAACAATCACAGTGGGATATTCAATATACCTATGGTGTTTTTTAAACATATCCACAAAATTTGATACTGTATCCTTTGAAAGGTGAGGTTTATGCCTCCTTCTTTTGGACCTCAGGTGACTTTCATGAGTTGCTTGAAAGCAATAGAATGCAGTGAAAGTAACACTACTTGACTTTCAAGACTAGGTCAGAAAAGTCATGCAGCCTCCCCTAAGTTCACTTAGGACATTTGCTTTAAAAGAGTCTGCCTGTTGAGACTACATGCTGGAGAGACTATCATATGCAGGTGCTCTGGCCAACGACCCTGCTGAACATCCAGCTGCCAGCCATGTTAGTGAACCTCCTAGATTCCCAGCCCAGTTGAGTCTTCAGATGACATCAGCCCCTGCAACCTCAAGAGAGATCCCAAGAGAGAACTGAAAACTAAGCCCTTCCCAAATTACTGGCCCAGGAAATCACAAGCAAAAATAATTGAGTTTTAGGCTCCTAAATTTAGGGCAAAGATTGTTATGCAGTAATAGTAACCAGAACACTTACACTTACCATGTTACTGAGTATTTACTAAAGACAAATGAAAATGTTTATCTTCAAAAGGACGTGTACACCCATGTTCATAGCATCTTTATTCATAATAGCCCCAAAACTGGGATGCCACCTAAAACACGTGACATTGCTTTCAGGACAAAGCAACAGGCAGAAGCTGGAAGGACTCAAAGAGACTCTTAGCACAAACCTGATGGGCTTGAGTAATACTGTCAATGAGGTCTTAAGGAAAGTAAAGAAAATGTGATCGGAAGCTGGAGGAAAAAGGAACACTGATCTGTGTTATGTTAAAATAAAACAGCTGCTTTAAGTGGCTAGGTTTTGAAGTAATTTGGTATATAGCAATAATAACCAGAAAACACTTTTTATCAGTCTCAGAAACTGATAGAGCAAACCAGCAAAACCAGTCAGTAAATATTTAGAATATTTGAATGGTGTTACTTAATAAATTTGCACCTCAAACCACAGGTTACACATTATTCCATGGGCATACAGGAAATTTACCAAAACTGATCATATGTTATACAAAAAAATGAGATCCAAAAGTTTTTCAAAGGACTGAAATCATTAAATATATGTTTTCTGACCAAAGTAGAATTAAGCTAGAAACAAACAAAAGACAAATAGTAAAATCTACTATAATGAGGTATAGTCTTAAAACGATAAAATACACTTCTTTGAAGAGTACATTTTCATTAAGTTTTGAGAGTTGTTATGTACCAGTATAACCACCACCACAATTAAAATACAGAACTTATGTATGATCTCAAAAAGTTCCCATATGCTTTTTGCAGCCAATAAAAGCCCCCACAAACCCAGCTCCAGGAAAACACTGATCTGTCTTCTACCACAACAGATTAGTTTTATGTTTTCTAGAATTTAATAAAATCATACAATATGTACTCCTTTTTGTATGGCTTCTTTCACTCAGCATGTTTTGAGATTTATCTGTATAGTTGCGTTTACCAGTTGTTTATTCTTTTTGTTGTTAAAAAGTCTTTCACTGTATGAATATGTTGTAATTTATCTACTCTGTTAATGAAAATTTGGGTGATTTATAATTTTTTGCTCTAATGAATAAAGATGCTATAAACTGTCTTGCCTAAATTTTTTGTGGTCATATATTTTTATTTCTCTTTGGTAAATATCTAGTAGCACAATTATTGACTAACATGGTAAGTGTATATTTACCTTAAAAAAACAAATTGATTTTCCAAAGGAGTCACTTCCTTTTACATTACCACTAGCAATGTATGAGAGTTCTAGTTAATCCACATCCTTGCCAAAACTTGGAATCGTCTTTTTAACTTTAGCCATTCCAGTTTGTGAAGTTATATCTCCTTATACTTTAATTTGAATGTCCTTAATAACTAATGATGTTGAGTATCTTTTCATTTGCTTATTGGCCATTTGTATATCATCTTTTGGGAAGTATCTGTTTGAACATTTTGTCCATTTTTAAACTGGGTATTTGTTTTCTTATTTTTGAGTTGTAAGTTCTTTACATATTCTGGATACACGTCCTTTGTCAGATATGTGTGTTGCAAATAATTTCTCCGTATCAGTTGAATACCCTTTCACCTTCTTTAATTTTGATGAATATCATTTCTCATTTTTTTAATGGTTAATGACTTTTGTGCCTTACAAAATGTTTTCCTACTCCAAGATCATAATTTTTCTTATGTTTTTTTCTAGAAGTTTTATAATAAAATTTTGAAATATTTTGATGATTTGTAGAAAATCAACTTATTATACATACATTTGGGTCTATTACTGAATTCTGTTAAGTTCCATTTCTATCCTTATTCAAAGACATATATAAAATCCTGCAGCCAAGAAACATAGAAAACACACTTTCAAGTGTACATAGAGCCTTTATCAAAAGCATTTATGCTAGGACATAAATAAATCTCAGTATATTTCAAAGGTTGAAATCATATTGAGTAGTTTTTTTGCTCACAATGGAGTTAATCTAGAAATTAACAGCAAAACACCAAGTAGAATATGTTCAATTATTTGGAACTTAAGAAAGAAGCTCTAAATAGAACCTAGAATAAATTTTTATCTAAATGATAATAAATACACAATGAATCAAAACTTGTATAATGTAGACAATTTTGATTATAGTCAAATTTATAACCTCAATGGATATTAAAAAAATAAAGAATATCTGAAAATCAAAGGCAGATGAACATCAAACCCAACCCAAAGAAAGTAGAACAAATAAATAATAAAGATAATTACAGAAATCAATGAAATATAAGGCAAATATATACAAATAATCAATTAAGCCAAAATTTTCTGAAAAGACATAAAACTGATCATCTTCAGGCATAATTAAACAAGGAAGAAAAAGAAGATAGTGCAGAGAAACCATCATCAGAAAAGAATGAAAAAAGATATATTACTACGGAACCATTAGGCATTAAAAAGATACTAAGAGGATATTATGAATAATCTTTTGCCAATACTTTTGAATATTTAGCTGAAATGGAAAAATTCTTTGAAAAACATTTAGAAATAACACAAGAACCAACAGAAAATCTGAATAGTCCTGATTTCATTGAAATATTGAATTTGTAATTAAAACCTTTCAAGAAGAACAACTAAATGAAACAAACAAAAAGCAAACAACTTCAAGGCCCAGCTATATTTCATAATAAACAGTTAATAATAATATTCTGTCAAATTAAAATTTCCTGAATTTGAGTGTGTGTCATTGTCCTTAAATACGTGCTAAGGTACCAAAGAGTAAAGGAAACTGTTTTTTTAATAATCATAAAATGAAGTGGGAATTATTCACATTTTTTTATTCTTTGGAAGATTGAGTATTAATTTTTTCTTTTTCTGTGTATTAAACTCTTTATTTTTAAGTTAACACAAACCTACAGAAAAGTTGCAAGAATCATATAAATAACTTCCTTCACCCAGATTCACAAATGGTTAGCATTTTGCTATATGTATATGTATTTATACATATATGTTGTATATATGCACACACACACACACAAAGTTGCAGCTGTTTCCTCCTGAACCATTTGAGAATTACTTATACACATCAGGTTCTTTTGTATTTCTGATGTATCAGTTGTGATGTCTCCTCTTTCATTTCTGATTTTATTTATTTGAGCCCTCTCTCTTTTTCTCTTAGTAAGTCTTAACTAAAAGTTTGTCTATTTTGTTTGTCTTTTCAAAAAACCAGTTCTTAGTTTCATTGATTTTTTTTCTATTGTCTTTTAAGTCTCTATTTCATTTAATTCTGCTCTGATCTTTGTTATTTCCTTCCTTCTACCAACTTTGGGCTCACTTGATTCTTCTTTCTCTTATTCTTTAAGGACCTCTTTGGAGAGGAGGGAGGGCACAGTGATTGGTGGGAAGGGAGGGTGATTTCTGGGGTGCTATTAATATTCTCTTTATTGATATGGGTTGGGGTACATGATTGAGGTATACACTTATTGCTTATACATTGTTTTCTGTGGTTATATTTAAATAATACTGTTTATTTAAAAAGTATTGTTCCTCTCAACACTTCTTGCCCTGATCTGAAAATGAATGAATAATGAGAAGAACTATATCTCACCATGAAATATCTTATTTTTGAGCCAGTTTTTCCACACTGTCTGCTTTTAGGGACATTTCACTCAAGGAGCACCCTGAGTACCAGTTAGGCCCTCCCTCTTTCTTACCTGAGCAGATCACAGAGGCTGTGTTTCCATGGGTACAGTCAGGAACGCCCAGGGCAGTCATAGGGCAATTCCACAAGAAGGACTCAGCCCCTGAGCAGTGAAATTGGGCTTTCCAGACCTGATCACCTCCTTCCACAAAGTATGCTCCTTTTGGGGTAGAGATGGCAATTCCACAGCCGAGCTGACGACAAACAACATTGGCATTGGCCATACTCCAGTGGGAGGCGCAGAGCGTTCTCCATTCTCCAGATATATTCACCTTCACTTGTCCTTCACAGTGAGAGGTGTCATTTTTCATGAGCTGGACTTCTGTGTACGCTGATAGGAGAAGACAGGATTTCAGCTAAATTTCATGTTTTCCTTACCCCAACAGAGTAAGCAGGAAGGTTAAAGTTCTGCTCTGCATCTCACCTGAACAGACAACTTGAACAGCTCCACTGTGGTGGCAAGTGCCTCCTGGACAGGGCACTCTGGGGCAGAACCAGAGCTTAGACTCCTGCCCCTCACACCAGAACTCTTCAGCCCAGACATGTCCATCTGACTCTCTGAAGGGCACAGCCTCCAGGACAGACACAGCCTTGCTGCATCCCAGCTCTACACAGATGACCTGTGCAGTGGGGAGCATGAAGTTCCCATCAGACACTGGAGACCAGTCTCCTCTGAAATTCACTTCCACTCGCCCTGAGCAGGGTCCTTCCCCTCCAACCAGACGCACAAATCCTAAGAGAACACAAACAAACAAACCCAGCAAGTGTTCATCATTTTGACTCAGCAATTGGAAACAACATGTCACAGGCAATGGTGTGAAAGCTTTTCCAGGGGTGGGGCATGGAGAGAGAATTTGAAAGTTACGTTTTCATGAGTGAATTTCTGAAGAGAAATCCAGAAGGATTTGCAGGGTCAGTTTGGAATTGCTAAATCCCAGGAAGATATACTTTGAGGTTAGATAGAAATGTGAATTCCTTATCTATGGGTCTGGAAACTACAAGGCCCAAGGAAATTGCATGCAGTGGGTAGTCAAACTTAGGTGCCAAGGTATGAAGAGATAAACTAACCCAAAGTGAAAAAGGACCATAGGATTCAAGAGGCTAGAGGCCTATCAGCCAGACAAGGTTAGAGGGCCATCCTGAGATGTCTGGGGCTAAAATTCTGGCCAGCTTTCTCTCAGGAGCCAATCCTCAAGTCACTGAGGATAGGGAAAATCATCAGTGCATGCCAAACTGTATACAGACTGATGGCTCAAGGGAGAAAATATAAATATCATAATCAGTTCACCTTTAAGATTTCACATTTTATTTTTCTGATAATTTTTGATGATGAAAAATTATAAGAATTTCTTAGATGAGTTGATTGTGAAAGAAATTGTCCACAGATGAGTCTGAGTGTTAAGAAAGCTCAGAGAGTCATAGGACAGGGGCAGAGGGCTGGTTCTAGTCATCTTTCTTGAAACCCTAGAATTTGTCAATGTAGCTTGGAGAGAGTGAGTTCTCAGTGGAAGTTTACAAGACAGACAAGTTTCCTGATCACTTCAACATAGGGATTTTTCTTCCAGGACATAAGAATCCTAGCAAATACTAAGGAGTGGTGGTAATTTATTTTTGTCCTAGCATTATGCTAACTCTATATTCCTATCTGACATCAGCAAGATGGCAGAGTAAGAAGTCCTTAATCTTTGTTTCCCATATAAACAATTATTTGGCAGCCATTCATGGATAAAAGTGCCCTTGTAGGAGCTTGGGATACAGATGGGAGGTTGCAAAACCCTGGTGGAGTCAAAGATTGAGGAGGGCCAATATGAGAGGTCAGGTCCATGCCAGGTGGCAGGCCTGATGACTGTGGTCCCAGCTGTAGATCTGAAAGCAGTTCTAGCCCCTGTGAACTCGGCTCCAGCCTTGCTTGTCCAAGGCCCTACCACCAGTCCCATCCATCGAAGGACCCTGGAGAAGCCATGCCCATCCATGCCCCCAGTAACAGGCCTGATAACTGTGGACATGACTGTGAACCCAGAAGCAGCTGTATCACCTGGCTCCAGTCCTATGCCCCTGTATTCCTAAAGGCAGTCCTGTCCACCCAGGGACTCAGAAGGAGCCAGAGACCCACTGATGCCCCTTGGTAACAGGACAGCCAAAAGTGAACCTGACTGTGGACTTGGAAGCAGCCCTGTGACCCAGCTCCAGCCCCACTCTACTGCACTTAAGAGGCAGTCCTGCCCATCCAGGAACCCAGCAAGAGCCACACCCATCCATGCACCTGCTAAAAGGCCCATTGATCACAGATCTTGCAGCAGTCCCATGACCTGACTGCTATACCATAATCCTGAAGGCTGTCCTAACAGTCCAGGGACCTGGCAGAAGAAGATCTTTACCTCTCAAAACCAGTCTATAAAGACTGAAAGAGGTGTCTGCTCTTTCAAATGCACAGACACCAATGCAAGCCTATGCAGATGATGAAAAATCTGGCAAACATGATACCATCAGAGGAGCCTAATAATGCTCCAGTAGCCAACCCTAAAAAATGGAGATCTATGAACTGCTTGACAAAGAACTCAAAATAATTGTCTTAATAAAGCTCAGTGAGCTACAAGAGAGCACAGATAGACAAAATTAAGAGAACAATATATGAACAAAATAAAAAGTTTAATAAAGAAATAGTGCACAAAAAAGGAACCAAACAGAAATTCTGGAGTTCAAAGATACAATGATTAAAATGAAAAATTTAATAGAGAGCTTCCACAAGACTTGATCATGCAGAAGAAAGAATCAGCAAGCTCAAAGACATTTCAAGGTCATTTGAAATGATCAAGGTAGAGGAACAAAAAGGAAAAAGAGTGAAAAAAGTATATGGGACATATGGGACACCATCACGCAAAATAATATATGCATTTGAGAGTCCCAGAAGGAAAAGAGAAAAAGAAAGGGGCTGAAAGCTCATTTACAGAGATAATGGCTGAGAACTTCCCAAATCTAGAGAGAAATGGACGTCCTGATTCATGAAGCCCAAAATTCCCAAATAGGTAGAACCCAAAGAGGTCTACACCAAGACACATTATAATTAACTTATCAAAATTCAAAGACAAAGAGATAATTTTGAAATCAACAAGAGAAAAGCAACTTGTGACATACAAAGGAGCTCTTGTAAGACTAACAGAAGATTTCTTAGCAGAAACCTTGCAGGCCAGTAGATAGTGGGATGGTATAGCCAAAGTACTGAAAGGAAAACACTGCCAACCATGGACACTTTACCCAGCAAAACTGTCCTCTAAGAATTATGGAGTGATAAAAAAACTTACCCAGACAAGCAAAAATTGAGGAATTTCATTACCACTAGACCTGCCTTATGGAAGTGCTAAAAGCAATTCTTCAGGTTGAAATGAAAAGATGCTAAACAACAAAGTATGTTCATGAATAAAAATATAAATCTCACTGGTAAAAGTAAATATAAGAGAAAACGGAATATTATAATACTGTCATGGTGGCACATAATCACTCTTAACACTAGTATATAAATTAAAATCAAAAGGAGTAAAAATAACTATATCCTCAGAAATTTGTTGATGGAAACACAACACAGAAAGAAATAAAATCTGACATCAATTACGTAAAGTGTAGGAGGGAAGTAAAATGTAGAGTTTCTGTATGCTATTGAAGTTAGGTTGTTATCAGCTTAAAACAAACTGCTATAACTATAAAATGTTTGATGCAAGCTCCATGGTAACCAAAAAGAAAAAGTATAGTAGATAAACAAAGATGAAAAGAATCAAAGCATACCACCGTGAAAAATCATCAAACCACAAAGACAACAACAGAAGAAGAGAGGAATAAGAACTATAAAATAGACAGAAAACAATTAACAAAATGGCAACAGCAAGTCCTTACCTATCAACAATGATTTTAAATGTAAATGGACTAAACTCCCCAATCAAAAGATATAGAGTGCCTGGGGCCAGCCTGGTGGCGCAGCAGTTTAGTTCGTGCTTGGCAGCCCAGGGTTCGCCGGTTCGGATCCCGGGCACCTGCCAATGCACTGCTTGTCAGCCATGCCATGGTGGCATCCCATCCATATAAAGTAGAGGAAGATGGGCATGGATGTTAGCCCAGGGCCAGTCTTCCTCAGCAAAAAGAGGAGGATTAGCAACGGATGTTAGCTCAGGGCTGGTCTTCCTCACAAGAACAACAACAAAAAAGATCTAGAGTGCCTGAATGGATTAAAAAACAAGACTCATCTGGACTGGCCCTGTGACATAGTGGTTAAGTTCATGCACTCCACTTTGGCGGCCATGGGGTTCGCAGGTTCAGATCCTGGGCACAGACTCAGACACCACTTATCAAGCCATCTTGTGGTAGGCATCCCACATATAAAGTAGAGAAAGATGGGCATGGATCTTAGCCCAGGGCCAGTCTTCCTCAGTGAAAAAGAGGAGGATTGGCAACACATTACCTCAGGGCTAATCTTCCTCACAAACAAAAAACAAGACTCAACTACATGCTGTCTACAGGAGACTCACTTTCAATTTCATGACACACATAGGCTGAAAGTGAAAGGATGGAGAAAGAGATTCTGTGCAAATGGTAACCGAAAGAGACCAACGGTGACTATACTTATATCAGACAAAAGAGACTTTAAGTCAAAAACTGTCACAAAAGACAGTCATGATATAATGATAAAAGAGTCAATTCAACAGGAAGATATAACAACTACAAATACATATGCACCCAACATCAAAGCAACTAAATATATAAAGCAAACATTGACAGATCTGAAGGGAGAAATAGACAGCAATAAAATAGTAGTAGAAGACTTCAATATCCCACTCTCTATAATGCGTAGATCATTTAGAATAAAATCCATAAGTAAACAGCAGAACAGAACAACACCAGAGACCAAATGGAACTAACAGACATATACAGAACATTTACCCAACAGCAGAAGAATATGCATTCTTCTCAAGCACACACACAATGTTCTCCAGGATAGATGACATGCTGGGTCACAAAACAAGTCTTAACAAATTTAAGATTGAAATCATTCCAATGATCTTTTCTTCCCACAATGGAATGAAACTAGAAATTAATAATGATAAGAAAATTCATAAACATGTAGAAACTAAGCAACACATTCATATTTTAAGACTCTTTTTTTTGTAAGGAAGATTATCCCTGAGCTAACATCCGTTGCCAATCCTCCTCTTTCTGCTGAGGAAGATTGGCCCTGGGCTAACATGTGTGCCCATCTTCCTCTACTTTATATGGGACGCCACCACAGCATGGCTTGACAAGTGGTGCATCGGTCAGTGCCAGGGATCCGAACCTGTGAACCCTGGCTGCTGAAGTGGAGCACGCAAACTTAACCACTACATCGCCAGGCTGGCCCCTAAGACTCTTTTTTCTATTTCTGCAAAGAATGCCATTGAGATTTTGATAGAGATTGTCAAATCTATATATCATTTTGGGTAACATAGACATTATAACAACATTAGTTCTAATCCATGAATGTAGGATTTCTTTCTATTTGTCTGTATCTTCTTTAATTTCCTTCATTAATGTTTTATAAATTAAACACTTTATAATTAAAAAAGAAGCTGGCATACTGCAAAAAAAAGAAGAGTGAGAGGAAAGAAGCAGAGGGCAAGCAAGCTATAAACTGGAGACTTCCAAATTGCAAAAGCCTCAATATGAACAAAATATATAAGTATTTGGGGAAAACACTTGTTGAATACTTTTTTAGCATATTTCAGCACCCTCTGCTCCCTCATCTACCACCTAACCCTACCATCCTTTCCCATTTCTCCCACTTCAGACAAGCAAAAACAATCTTAAAAGATAAAGATAAATGAAAAAGAAAATAAAAAAGGGAAGGAACTGCTGTAGAAGTGGAGTGTGAGTGGGGGATGTGGCAAGTAAAGATGGGATCACAGGAAGCTTTGAAACTGAAGGAGGGATACCAAATTAAAAATTCATCATTTGGTCATCCAGGGAATATATTTTTAAGGGAATAAAAGGTAACAAAATGAATTTTTTTAATTCATAAAGTACAATTCCCTGGTTTCTAAGTGTACTCATGATTATTTATTGCTAGAGTTTTTCCTGATAAAGGACTGTCAAACAATGCTCAGTATCCAATCAAAAATTACTAAACTTTCCAAAAAAGTAACATAATAAATGTTTTACAAGAGCAATCATTAAAAACAGAGCCAGAAATTACAGAGATAATTGAATTATTTGACAAGGTCTTTAAACCACTAACATAGATATGCTCAATGAAACAAAAAATAAAGCAGAGAGAAAAAAAACTAGAAAAATAACCAAATGGAACTTTAAACTGAAAAATACAACATCTGCAATGAAAAATTATCTGGATTAACTTAGCAAGAGATGAGACACTGAAGAATAAAAAAATTGTAAAGTTAAATACATAACAATAGAGACTGTGCAAACTGAAGCCAAGAAATAAAAAAGGCATTAAAATATGAATGGAAACTCAATGGCATGTGGGATAATATCAAATCATATAAAAATATGTGTATTGGGAGATGCAGAATAAGGGATGAGTAGAAAAAATATTTGAAGACATAATGGGTGGAATTTTTCTAAATTAAATGAAAACTATTAACCCATCAATCCAAGAAGCTAAACAAATCCAATCAAGATCAACATAGAGAAAACTACCTCAAGGCACTTGATAATATAATTTCTGAAATCCAGCAATAAAGAAAAAAGTCTTAGAAGCCACCAGAGAAAAGTGACACATTATATAGAGGGGAACAAAAGAAAAGTATTACTGACTTCTTGTTAGAGGCACAGCAAGCTGGATGACAATGTAAAAACATCTCTAACATAAGGAGGGAAAACTGCCAACCAAGAATTCAGTCACCTGTGAAAATGCCTCTCAAAACTGAATAAAAATAAATGATAGATAATAGATTATAGAATTTGAGGCCACCAGACTTTCACCACAGAAAAATGTAACAGAAAGTTCTCCAGGCTAAAGGAAAATGATAACAGGTGAAAACTTGGATCTATCCAAAGCTCTAAAGACTGCTGTCAATCACAAATCTGTGAGAAAAAAATTAAACATGTTTTCTCATGTTTAAAATAACAGAATATTTACGGCAAAACTAACAGCAATGTATTATAAAATTTATGATATATTTATAAGTAAAATGTGTGACAACAACAGCACAAATGACAAGAACAGGGAGAAGGAAGTATACTGTGATCTTACATTATATGTTAGGTGATATAACACCATTTGAAAGTAAAATGTGATTAAACAGTACTAATTTCAACATTATGGTAAAATCTAAAAAAAAAGAGATAATAAACCAATCGAGCAAATAAAATACAGTACTAAAAAATACTCAAAGATTAAAATAGAAACAAAGAAAACACAGGACAAATAACAAGCTGGTAGACTTAAATGCAACCAAATCAATTATTACATTAAATTTAAATAATTCAAATATTCCAAATAAAAGCAAGATGATCAGACTGGAAAAAAGTAAAACACAATCACATGCTGTCTACAAAAACATGTAAGCATTAAATATAAACATAGAAACATATTTAAAAGATACTCTATGCAAACATTAACCAAAGAAAACTGTAGTATCTATGTTAATATCAGATGAAGTAAGACTATAGGACAAAAAATACATTCAGAGAGAAACAAGAGACATTTTGCCATGATAAAATACAAAAGGAATTATGTAACATCAAAATTAGTGGGATACAACTAAGGGGGTGCTTAGAAGAAAATTTAGAACCTGATGCTTCCATGATACATATATTAGAATAGAAGAAGAAAACCTGAAAGTAAACTGTTTAAGATTCAATCTCAAGAATCTACAAAAATAATGGCAAATCATAACCAAAAAAGAAGAATGAAAACTAAGAACAGAAATCAATGAAATAGAAAGCAAATACACAATAAAGAATATCAGCAGAGTCAATGGTGATTCTTTTTTAAAGAATAACAAAACTGATAATCCTCTAGAAAAACCAATAAAGAAAAAAATGAAAGAACAGGCAAATTACTAATAGCAGGAATAAAAAGGGGGATATCATTGTAGAGTCTAGCAACATTTAAAAGATAGTGAGATATGAACAAATTCTATCCTGATTTGAGAAATTTATATAATTGAGCTGAGTCCTTGAAAACTAATCCCTTGAAAAACACAACTTACCAAAACTGAGACAAAAGAAATGGAAAATCTGAGTAGTCTTGTATTTGTGAAAGAAATAGAAACCATATTGTTAAAACTTCCCACAAAGAAAATTACAAGCTTCAATGCCACTTTTGCAGAGCTCAGAAACTACTCCTACATCAAGATAAAGGGAGAGGGGGAGAGAAGAAATGAGAACAGGAAGGAAATCTAAAACAGGAGCTGTAGTGAATATATGAATTAACATGGATCTCCAGTCTCCAACCTCCCCTCCTGCAATTGGTTGCGTCTTCACCCCCTTACCATTTTGTACTTCAGTGCTGTAGTCCTTCTCAGTTTGTGAAGCCCCTCTCAAATCTTTCTCCTGAACCCTCTGAACTCCCTTCCTTATTTTCAAGTTCCTCTGTAGTCTTCACAAATCATTGTTTCTACCTCTGGATTTCTCCTAAACACAAAACTTCACTCCCAACAATCTACTAAAGAGGCTGAAATTTCTCTTCCATACCCCTTTCCTCAAATTGAAAAGAAGACACTCCAAGAGTCAATTTAAATTAAAAACTTGAAAAGGCATGCTTTCCTATTCTTATCTATGCTACATCACCACTACTTTGAGTTACCTTCACATCACTAAAATATGTTCCTTAAAATATAAAAAAGGCAGACCAGAGGGAGGAAACTGGTGGCAAAGAGATTAGTAGAAGAAAACTGGAACAGTTCACAAAATATGAGAGCTTAAATTAGGAAGAAAAACCATAATTAATATTTAAACACCATAGCACTCTCAACCTCTTCTTATTTTTAAATCATCTTAACTGGAACTAATAACAAGAGCATCAATTTTCTTAAGATGATAACGTTAGAAGTTCCAATACCACACACTCCGTTTTTACTCAGATACTAATTTATCAGAATAAGGCAGGGCCTCCTGTAGTGTTTCCACAAGCTTATCTGCAGAACATTGTGACAATAAGGTATGTTACCTGAAATGCCAGAAAACAAGTTTTCTTAAAACAAAAATTCCTAACTGAAACTCAAATGCCACTTGAAAATAATTATTTTTAATTATAATAATAATGATAATAATGAGGATGGGAGAAAACTTTTGAGGTGATGGATAGCTTTACGGTATAGATTGTGGTAATGGTGTCACTGATGTATACTTATCTCCAAACTCATCAAGTTGTATACATTAATGTATATGTACAGTTTTTTGTATGTCAATCATACCTCAATAAAGTAGCTTAAAAACAAAAATAATTGTTTTTTATGGGCCTCAACTAGTATCATCAAAGATCGGTTGAAGGTGAGATTAGAAAAGATCACTTTTCCAGTGATTCCCTATGCATAACACAAAAAAAGCTGATTGGCTATGGATTCAGGCTGTTGGGCTGTTAAGGACCTACTGCAAACCTTCTCAGGTCTCCACCTGTCCCACCTTCCCATCTAAGACCCAACCACCTACCTTAGGGAATTCACTGTGGTATCTGATAGCATCTTTCTCAAGTCAACCTGTTCTAATGGCATTAATGTCTTGGACATTTCATTAACCATTGTGATAACAGCTGGAAACATCTCTGGCACATACGGAGACCACCCATTCACACTCTAGTTTCACTGCTGTATTTACTCCCCCCACCTTGGCACCGGTCAAACACACTTCGTACTGAGCACTTCTTATAAGCCACCTCAGGTTCTCTTGGCCTCACTGCCCTTAGTACTTGCTTTCCTCCAGCTACTGTACTGTAAATTTTAAAACTGCATATTTTAAATGCCTCTGATGCCTCAACATCCCCACAAACAGGCTATAAGCACCCTACCCAGGTGACCAGGGGCACCAATGTGATAAGGCTAACCCCTGCCAGAAGTTCCCTTTCTTGCCCTCCCCTGACTGTGACCTAGCTACATTCAAACACACCAATGAAATTCCCTCAGGTCTTTTGCTTGTGTACTCCACCCTGTCCCCCAATATAGTCATTTGCCCACAGGTCTTCATTCTCTCTCTTGGCATCCCAATTGCTTGGTTGAGCCTGCTCCCTTGGCACTTCCCCACTGTGGCCCCCTTTAGGCATTAATTGACTCTCTCTCTCTCTAGGACTTGTGAGTATAATAAACTTTGTTTTCCTGCGCCTCTTCCATGATCTTTCTTGTGGCTGCACCTGACTGCCGTCCCATGAAAGAATACAAAACAGTTACCATAATGAAACTGATTTCATACAGGTACAACTTAGCAGTTGTACCTATAAGAAACTTCTGACTCCACTTCTTATGACACATCACAGAGATCTGAAGGGCCTAGTGATCCATAGGTCTGGAGTCTTTACTGTCCAGGGCCAAACAAGCTCTTATGCTATCCTGAGAACCTAAGGCTCTGGGAATCACTGTGTGACTGGTCTTCACTCAAGTATGCCCTGAAGGTTGTGATCCTGTATTCTCACGGTTATTTTGCGAATGAGATTGAGGCTATTCCTGCTGAGGATTCCCTGCCAGACCAGAGAGGCCTTACCTGAGCAGACTACGCCAGCATCCCAGTCATGGGAATAGCCATAATTATGATAGTTTTGAAGATGAACACGGCTACAGTCATTGAGAGTTGATTCTGTCCCCTTGCAAGAAAGATATGCAAGCCAAATGGGCCCAACCCCTGATCCAAAATGAGCCTTTCTGGGAGCGTCAACAGCAGTTCCACATCCCAGCTGTCTGCAGACCACCACTGCGTTCTCCAAGTTCCATTTGTAACCATGCACTGTTCCCCATATTCCTTGGTGCTTCACTTCCACTCTCCCCTCACAGTGGTGGCCTCCATTCTTCAGCCTCAGCTCCACACCTGAAAGAGAGACACAGACACAGAACACAGGACGCAGAAGACATTTTAGGAGACCACGTAGTGGTGTGCTAGTGTTAAAAAATGAGCTATCTGGGAGAGAAAAAAATCCCTGATGTATAGCATTTGGTGATTTCTGTGGTGTAAATATTCCCACTGTGGCCAATTTTAAGCTACCTGTGTGGCGCCACTGAATATGGAGTTGAGAGGATATGCACACAATTATTTCTCACAAGCCAGTAGGACCCAGCTCCGGGCATGCCACTGAGGACAGGCTTTCGGAGGACTCTGGATGCTGCCTTCCCAGTAGATATGCTTAAGGCTAGTAGGGTCCCAACTTTGCCTTCTCAGTTACAGTTCAGGGCCATGAGCCCAGTGGAGGAATCTTCCCTCTCCTCTGTCCCATAGGGAGCACTCTCATCTAGCTTTGCAACAGAAGACTGTGGTAAGCAGCCTCTAAAATGTCCCGATTATTCCTGCCTCCTGGTATTCACACTCTTATGTAATCTCTCACACACACTTGAATGTGGGCTGAACCTACTAATATGCATCTAACAAATGGAATTTGGTAAAAGTGATGAAATGTCACAAATCAGGGATCAAGAAAGACTCTGGTTTCTCTTTTGTTGACCTATCTTTCTCTCTCACTTGCTTGCTCTGATGAAGCCAGCTGCCATATTGTGAGCTACATATGGAGAGACCCACATGACAAGGAACTAAGGGAGAACTCTAGCCAACAGCCGGCAAGGAACTGAGGCTGTCAGTTAACAGTCCCACCAAGGCCTAAATGTTGCCAATAACTAAGTGAGTCAGTTTGGGCAATATTCATCCCCAGTTGAACTTTAAGATGATTGCAGCCTTGTGAGAGACCATGAGGCAGAGGACTCAGATAAGCCATGCCCAATTCAAGGTACTACGAGATACTAGATGTTTGTTGTTTTAAGCTGCCAACTTTGGCAGTAATTTGTTACACAACAATATATGGCTAATTCAGGGATTCCTTCCAGAGTCAGGAGATGGCAGGGTGGACAAGCTGAAGATTAATATGAGTGGTTTAATTGCTTCATCCTAATAAGACTTCCTGAGTGACCAACTCTGTGACCTTGATCCTACCTGGAACTGGGACACAAACCACTTCTCTCTTCTCACTTTTTCTCATCCAGTAGCCTAGGTTCCTGCGCTCCTGTCAGTAATACAGAAGTGAGTTTCCTGAGGCACTAGAATCATCTCCATTAGCTTTGAATCAAGACTTGATTCCTGGTGTACTCATTCACACTGCTCATGTCTATGCCTGGCTCCATATGCTTCCAGTCTGGAAAATATAAGTGGTGCATAAAAGAGGGAAAAATCTGAGAAGATGCTGAACTTGAAAATAATCCTAGTGTATTAGTCTTCTCAGGCGGGCGGCCATAACAAAATATCATAGACTAGGTGGCTTAGACAACAGAAATTTATTTATTTTCTCAAAGTTCTGGAGTCCAAGATCAAAGTCCTGGCAGGGCAGTTTTCATTCTGAGACCTCTTATATAGGCTTATAAGCCACTGCCATCTTGCTTTGTGCTCACATGGCCCTTCCTCAGTATGTGTGCATGAGGAGAGAGGGAGAGAGATTTCTCTCTCTCCTCCTCCTCTTCTAATAATGCTGCCAGCCCTATTGGATTAGGGTCCCACCCATTTGACCTCATTTAACCTTAATTACCTCCTAAAGACTCTATCTCCAAAGACAGTCACATTAGGGGCTAGGCCTTCAACATATGAATTTTGGAGGGGCATCATTTAGTCCAGCACCTGAGAGGTCCATTCTAGGAAGGAAGTAAAGATAAATGGGAAGGAGGTAGAGGAGACATAGAAAAAGGGAGACATCCTGTGAAGCTCACTCAGAGTTTTTTAAAAGTCTGACACTGAGGTGGGAGTAAAGAATTGAAATGGGGTCCTAAAAGAACAGAAGCTACTTTTGTTAACACTAAAATTATCTATTCAGAAGCAGGTACTGTGCCAAGTGCTATAAGTGCCAAAAATAAGACGACAATGTTCAGGTAGCTTGTATCTAGTTGGTGACACAGACAAACAAGCAGATGGTTTTAATATTATGAAAACTTCCAGGAGACTTTCTCAGTAATAGTAGGCTTGGCTATTGAGGCTGTCTCTTCTGATGAAAATAAATAAAATGGAATAAAGTGTACTAAAAATTATCTTTAAATTATTAAAGCAAAACAGGCAAAAACAGGCCAAATCTGAAGGGAAAATGGGAATTCATTGAGATACAGGAGCATGGAATGTGCTTTTTCCCTGCCAGCATTAGTCTATCCAAGAAAATGTGGTTTTTTATGGCCTTTGATGGTGAGGAGGCATAAATCAAGTCTCAAACCCACACCCAGATAAGGTATCTAATAGAAGACATTCTCCATAATAAGTCAAGACACCAGTTAAAATAGACATGCCTTTGTATAGAATTCAATTCAGAGTTTGAATATCTGGATTGTCCAGGTAATATCAATTTTGCACTTGCATTAAGATGGTCCACAACTGATAATACCATAAAATCATGGAAAAATAAAAATAAAACCCTCTCTAGAGGAAATTACCTTCATCCTAGGCCTCAAATCAATTCTATGAATAATTTTTATAAATAAAGTAACCAGTACATTGTCAAAAATAAACAGACACACAGAGAAACAAAGGTTCATTAACAGGAACCAAGAAACTACTGATGCAGACACAGAGACTTCTTCTATTAAATCCATCAGACACTAGGCTATATAACTACCACATATACTGTATATTTATATAAATTTAAAAAAACTCTTAAAGAATCTTCAAGGGGGCCTGGCCCAGTGGCACAGTGGTTAAGTCCACCTATTCCACTTCAATGGCCCAGGGTTTGTGGGTTCGGATCCCAGGCACAGACCTATGCATAACTCGTCAGGTCATGCTGTGGTAACATTCCATATACAAAATAGAGGAAGATGGGCACAGATGTTCACTCAGGGCTAATCTTTCTTAGCAAAACAAGGAGGATTGGCAATGGATGTTAGCTCAGAGCCAGTCTTCCTCACAAAACAAAAAAGGAAAAGACGCCTCAAGGAACTAAAAAATGCATTGAAAAAAATTTTTAAATGCAACAATAAGTTCTATGAATGAAAAATATATTTGTTGAAATTAAAATCTTTCATCAGATTAAACTCAGGTAAAGAGAGAATTAGTGAAGTGAATAATAAGTCAGAAGAATTTATTTGGAATGCTGCACAGAGAAACAAAGGAGTGAAAAGTATGGAAGAGAGGATCAGAAACATAAAATGGAACAAGAAGGTTAAAAATAAGTTAAGCTGAAATATGGGAAGGAAGAGAGGGAGACACAGAAAGAGAGTTACAGAAGGAAAGAGAGAGAATTGAGCATAGGTAATACTTGAAAAATATTGGCTGAGAATTTTCCAGACCTGATGAAAGACACCAATCCTTAGAGAATAAGCCTAACCACACTCCAGCAAAACATATAAAAAGGAATTCATTTGTAAACACATCATAGATGTGGTAAATATTACTAGTGTTCAGCGATATTTAAAGTTCTCCTTTTTCTAGGCATGTGGGGACATTAACACTTCCTTGCCTGTTTGAAATTAAGCATAACCATGTGATCTGGCTTCTCCAGTGAAGTGGGAGAACAAATGATTTGTGTCACTTTCAGATGAAACATTTAACAGCCAACATGTGCTTCTACTGGAGCAAATCCTACAGCTTTGTATTGAAGTGGTGGCATAACAAGATGGTGGGGCATTCAACAACCAGAGTAGCTGAATAATTATGATAAGCAGAGGCTCTGTCAAACTGAATAGAAGATATAGCATAAGAATAGATTTTCACTATTTGTTACTACAATATAATTCTAGTTTACCCTTACTAAAACGATAAGAAACAGTAGAAAATTGACAAAGAGAAAAATATTACCTCAAATTGATATATGTTGCCTCAAATTGAGAAACATCTATACTAACATCTAAGTACCCAAGAACAATAAGAGATGCCAGTATAGAGTAGACTAAAGCCTTAGATGTGCGAAAAGAAAAACAAAGTGTCAATCTAAAATTCTACACTCAAAACCACTCTGTTAAAGAATAACAGCCTTGGCAGTGACATCATCAAAATGGCAATGTAGGAGACATCAGCCTCTGTCCCTGCACAAAGATCAATAGTTAGACAGCTACCTATGAACAAAAAGAGCTCTGGGAAAGCCCTGGAGTCCACTTAAGAAACATTAGCAACATGAAGATATGTTCATTTTGCCTGCATTATTCCATCCCCCAAACAAGCGGTGCTCAATGCCAAGAGTGCCAAAAGAGTTCCCCTCACCAGGAAAGTAAAAGCAGGCTGAGAAACCAGCTCCCCTAGCCTTTTGGGGCACTGCATGAGATCCTGCTTCAGCTTCACCTTAACCAGAGCATCAAAGGTGAGATGTGTACAGAGATGACTAGGAATAAAGAAGAAAAGCAAGGGCCACCAATAGCAACCACACAGCAGAAGCAATCGCAGTTCACAGTGACCTGTTCTGCAGACAAACACAGCATATTTCACCACCAAAGAAACTAATAGCCAGCACAGACATTGTGGACCCCCTTTTGCCTTCCTGAGTGCCCACCCTATAGTTGTGCCTGCAACTGGCACCTCCCCTAGGTAGGCACCTGCAGTTGGGCCCCAAAGCCAAGTATGTGCACACCACTGGCTCTGTCCACCACTGCTGCCTGCCATGGTCCCTAGCCACTGGACCTGGAGGCACCCCTGACAATACCAACAGCCCTTGCAGTCACTGCTGACACCCAACAATGCTTGCAAAGTCAACACAGTTATCAGTGCTGTGGATGTCAGCAGCCTGAGGCAAAGATACATCATACCCTCCCAGACCCAATGCCACCACATGCTTCTGCACTTGGCACCCTGCACCACTAGATTTGGGGTCACAGCACAATCCAGTGTGCCCCCACCCATAGATGAAAGGCTCCCCTTACTGAAGTCAGTCCAGAAATTCTGGAAGAGGTGACTGCTCCTTCAAATATGAAGACACCTACAAGAGACTGAGGTATCACAAAGAATCAAGGAAACAAAATACCACCAAAGGAATATAGTAAACCTCCAACAACTGGCCCCAAAGAAATGAAGATCTAGGAATTGTCTGAGAAAGAATGCAAAACAAATGTTCTAAAGATGCTCAGAGAGCTACAAGAGAACACAGATAAATGTTTAATGATATCAGGAAAGCAATACAAATAAAATGAGAAGGACAACAAAGAGATAGGAAACATAAAAAAAGAACAAACCAGAAATTTTGGAGCTGAATTATACAATGAGTGAACAAAGGAATTCAATAAAGAGCTTCCACAGGAGATTTGACCAAGCAGAAGAAAGAATCAATGAGTTAGAAGACAGATCAATCAAAATTATCCAAAGGAGCAAAAAGATTTAAAAAAATGAAAATGAAGAAAGAAAGCCTGTGGGACTTATGGGCCACCACTAACAATGTATGCATCATGGAGCCCCAGAAGGAGAAGTGAGGGAGAAAGGGATATAAAGCTTATTTAAAGAAACAATGGCTGAGAATTTCCCAAACCTGGTGAAAGATTTGGACATCTAAGTTTATGAAGCTAACAGGTCACCCCAAAATTTCAATCCAAAACAATCTTCTCCAAGACACATTACAGCAAAACTGTGTAAAGACAAATACAGAGAGATAATTTTAAAAGAAGCAAGGGAAAAAAATTTGCTCATACAAGGCAACTCCCATACGACTATTAACAGATTGTAGTCAAAGTGCTAAATGAAAGAAACTGCCAACCAAGAATACTTTACCCAGCAAAGTTGTCCTTTAGAAATGATGAGAGATAAAAACTGTCCCTAACAAAGAAAAGTTGAGGGAGTTCATCACCACTACACCTACCTTACAAAAAATGCTGAAAGGAGTTCTTTAAGCTGAAAGGGAAGAACATTAATTATAAAATATATGACACACTGGTAAAGGTAAGCACATAGTCAGATTCAGAATATTCTAATATTGTAATATGGTAATAATGTGTTCACTACTTAACTCTAGTAAAAAGGACAAAAGTATTAAAATAGCTATAGGTACAAAAATTGTTAATTGATACACAATATAAAAACAGGCAAATTGTGACATCAAACACATAAAATGTAGGAGAGAAGAGTAAAGGGTACGCAATCAAAGTTAAATAGTATCAGCATAAAAAACACTGTTATATATATAGGACATTTTATGTAAAACTCATGGTAACCACAGAGCAAAAACCTACAATAGATTCACAAAAGGTAAAGAGAAGGGAATCAACGCATACAACAATGGAAAATCATCAGTTCACAAAGGAGACGGCAACAGAGGAAGATAGGGGCAAGGGAACTACAAAAAAGCCAGAAAACAACTAATAAGATGGCATTAATGAGTACTACCTACCAATAATTACTCTAAAGGTAAATGGATTGAATTCTACAATCAAAAGACACAGACTGGCTGGATGGATAAATAAAATAAGACCCAACTTTAGCTGCCTACAAAAGACTCATTTCAGCTTTAACGACACACATAGGCTCAAGTAAAGGGATGGAAAAAGATATTCCATGGCAAGTGGAAACAAAAGAGCAACACTTATATCAGACAAAATAGTCTAAGTCAAAAACTATAGTAAGAGACAAAGAAGGTCATTATATAATGATAAAGGGGTCAATTCATCAAGAGGATTTGATAATCATAAATATATAGGGACTCAATATCAGAGCACCTAAATATATTAAGCAAGTAATAACAGATTTGAAGGGAAAAATAGACAGCAATACGGTTGGGTACTATAAAACAGACTCTCAAAAATGGATACATCATCCAGACAATCAATAAGGAAACAGCAGATTTGAAAAACACTATAAACCAAATGGACCCCACAGACATATACAGAACATCCCATCCCACAGCAGCAGAATACACATTCTTCTCAAGCGCACATGGAACATTTTCTAGGATAGATCATATGTTAGGCCACAAAACAAGTCTCAACAAATTCAAGATATAGAAATAATATCAAATACTTTTCTGACCACAATGATTTGAAACTAGAAATCAACAACAGGAGGAAATCTGGAAAATTCACAAACACATGGAAATTAAACAACACATTCCTAAACAACCAATGGATCAAAGAAGAAATCAAAAGGGAAATGAAAAAATATCTTGAGACAAACAAAAGTGGAAACACACATATGGACACTACAGGATGCAGCAAAAGCAGTTCTAAGAAGGAAACTTATAGTGATAAATGCATTTTTAAAAAGAAATATCTCAAATAAACAACCTAACATTACACTTCAAAGACTAGAAGAGAAAAATAAATTAAACCTAAAGCTAGCAGAGAAAGGAAATAACAAAGATTAGAGCAGAAATAAATAAAACAGAGAATAGGAAAACAATAAAAAAGATTAACAAAACTAAGAGTTGGTTCTTTGAAAATTTAAACAAAAATGACAAACCTTTAGCTAGGCTAACCTAGCTAAGAAAGAAATAAAGAAGACTCAAATAAATAAAATTAGGAAAGAGGAAGCATGATACTACAGAAATACAAAGGATCATAAGAGACTACTATGAACAATTATATGCAAACAAATTGGATAATCTAGAAGAAATGGAAAAATTCCTAGAAACATACAACCTACCAAGACTGAATCATGAAGAAATAGTAAATTGAACAGATTAACAATAAGTAAGAAGGTGGAACCAGTAATTAAAAACCACCAACAAAGAAAAGGCCAGGAATTGATATTTCCACTGATGAATGCTACCAAAGATTTAAAGAAGAATTAACCCCAATCCTTCTTAAACTCTTCCAAAATATTGAAGGAACACTCCTAAAATTATTTTACATGGCCAGTATTAACCTGATACCTAAGCTATGTAAGGGCACTACAAGAAAAGAAAGTTACAGGCCCACGTTCCTAATGAATATAAATGCAAAATTTCTCAAACGTTATCAGCCGACTAAATTCAACAGCACATTAAAAGGATTATATACCATGATCAAGTGGGATTTATCCCTAGGATGTAAGCATGGGTCAACATATGCAAATCAATAAATGTGATACACCATATTAGTAGAATGAAAGATAAGGATTATATGATCGTCTCAGTAGATGCTGAAAAAGTGACAAAATTCAACATCCTTAAATGAAAAAACTCTCAAAAAATTGGATATGGAAGGAACATTCCTCAACATAATATAGGCTATATATGAGAAGCCCAGAGTTAACATCATACTTAATGGTGAAAGTTTGAAAGCTTTTCCTCTAAGATCAGAAATAAGATAAGCATGTCCACTCTTACCACTGTTATTCCACATAGTACTGGAAGTCCCATCCAGAGCAATTAGGCAAAAAAGAAATAAAAGGAACCCAAATTGGAAATAAAGAAGTAAAATTGTTCTGTTTGCAGATGACACGGTGTAATATAGAGAAAACCCAAAGACTCCACAAAAAATCTGTTAGAACTAATAAACAAATTTTGTTTTTCACTTTCAGTACAGTAGTCAATAAATTACGTGAGATATTTAACACTTCATTATAAAATAGGCTTTGTGTTAGATGATTTTGCCCAACTGTAGGCTAATATAAGTGTTCCGAGCACGTTTAGGGTAAGCTAGGCTAAGCTCTGGTGTTCAGTAGGTTAGGTATATTAAATATATTTTCAACTTGTGATATTTTCAACTTACAATGGTTTTATCAGGACGTAACCCCATCATAAGTCAAGGAAGTTCTGTATAGATATATAGATATAGATATACATACACACAATGGAATATTATTCAGCAATAAAAATGAAGGAAATTCTGCCTTTTGGGACAACATGGATGGACCTTGAGGGTCTTATGCTAAGTGAAATAAGTAAGACAGAGAAAAATAAATACTATATGATCTTACTTATATGTGAAATCTGAAAAAACTGAACTCGGAGAAACAGTGAATAACTTAGTGGTTGTCAGAGGGGCAGGAGGGTAGGAAGGATGGGTGAAGGTGGTCCAAGTGTACAAACTTGCAGTTATAACATGAATAAGTTCTGGGGATGTAATATACATCATGGTGACTATAGTTAATAATTCTGTATTGTAAACATGAAAGTTGTTAATAGAGTAGATCTTAAAAGTTGTCGTCACAACAAAAAGGTAACTACATGATGTGATAGATGTGTTAACTAACCTTACTGTGGTAATCATTTCATAATACATACATATTTTCAAATCAGCACATTGTACACCTTACACTTACACAATATTATATGCCAGTTGTATCTTAATAAAACTGGAAAAAATAGAAAACTTTATATATAGTAAAAAGCTTTTGAAGATGCAAGGAAAAATTGACAGAAGAATAATAGTATAATAATACTAATTAATACTAATACTAATAGTAATGGGAGTGTGAAATATATTTCTCAGCCTTTAATAGTTGAAATAAACAATTTAAAATAAATGATGTTATAGAAAGGTTACATATACTAAACATGTATGCATATATGGGTCCATATAATATATTATATTCAACCTTATTCATAATGCCATAAATTGTAAACAGTAAACAACTTCATTTCCAGAATGCATGGCCTCAGCTTAAATTTTACTTCTTTAGGGAAGTCTCTGCTTCTCCCAGCTAGATCAAGTAACCCTGCTGGTGTCCCTACTGATGGCATTTATCAGAGTTTTTATAAATTCTTGTTTTGGTGTCCAGCCTCACTAGACTATAAGCTTTATAGGCCAAGGAACCCTTCATTCACCACCACTAGGGCCTCAGCACCTAGTGAACTACAAAGGGCATGGACTTACCCCACCAGCCCATCTTTAACTCAATAAACATTTGTGGAATGAAAGCCTAAGTAAACTCCAAAAAGCAGATATGGAAAATTCCATGGTGTAAATTAGAATGTTTTTTAAATGGCATTCAAATAATGAGAAAAGAAAAAGACATAATTCAGGAAATGTATTGGAAAAATTAAAATAAAATTAGGTATCACTTCACATCATGCAATAAGATAACTTACACAGTTATTTAGTATTAACATATACTTAAATATATTTATAAAATTGTTATAATAAAGATGAAATAATTTATTTAAACTTCAAGTGGAGAAGAACTTTCTTAACATGGCTCTGAAAAGCAGAAACCAAAAAAAGGGAAATTTTTATAGACTATTAATATTAGGAACTTCCATGCATCTAAAAACAAAGGAAAAATAAAATGAAAACAATAAACTGGGGGAAATATTTGCAGCTGATAAATGGAAAAGTTCAATACAGACAAGGTCTCTGGACCCAGGCTGCTTGGGTTCAAATCTTGCCTTGACTACTTACATCTGTCTCACCTTGGGCAAGTGATTTAACTTTGCTTTGCCTCAGTTTTCTGACCTATTTTCTATTTTCTGACAAATGTCATAAGCAAGGAATTCACAAATGAAGGATTAAATTAACTAATATATACCAGTTTTTGTCTACAAAACTGGCAAAGATTTAAAAACTTGATAAAAAACCAGTGTTGGTGAGGGTAGATGGAAGCTAACATTCTCATATAACATTAGTGACAATAAAATTTAGTGCAAACATTTCTGGCAGACAATTAATCTCTATGTAGCAAGAGCCTTAAAGATACTCATAGCCTATAAAACAGCAATTCCATTTTTAGACCATTATTAAAAGAAACAATCATGGATGGTCCTTACATTTAAATACAAAGAAGTTCAGAGCAACTTTTTTCAGAATAGCAAAACCACTGAAATCAACTAACTGCCCAACACGGGTGATCAGGAGAGTATATTGCGTTTCAGTCATATAATGAAATAGTTGGAGGCAATTAAAATTTTCTATATTATCCCCGTAATATTCTATTTTTTGTAATATTACAAAAAACATTCTTAGTGTATAAAAGAAGAATAGGCTAATGATATAAAAATGTCCAAAATATATTGTTAATTTTTAAAACAGGTTACAAAATAATTTATACTGAATTATCCAGTTTTTGAGAGTCTATGTTTTTGTGTATAATGGCATAAACTGTTTGAAGAGATGATTTTTTGCCAGTGCCCATCATAGATTTCACGGTGGAGACTCCTGTAATGTGTGCCCAGCTCAGAAATCATGATATGCTCAGAAAGGCCAGGACTATTGTTTTATAAACAGCAAGTCTAATGTCGCATGAAGTAGAAAAATAAATTTTTAGTAGGGTAACACTGAACAGTGTTCTAATCTAGTCTCTAGACTAGATCAGAGAATGTTTCAGGGAAAATTAGAATGCTTGCTTTGGTGAAATGTTCTTGCTACTTAATAACTACTGAGGAAATTTCCTGCAGTTTTCCTAGTAAGAAGAGGGGGTCCTTGTGTCAGAACGCCCACTGTCTCTCCCCCTCATGGGACCAAAACCCACCTCTGCACTTCACAGCCATCAAGACAAGAATCTTCACTAGCATCTGGCCCACACTCGAGGAGCAGAAACTTGAAGGGATGGGGTTTCCCAAGGAGAGTTATGGGACTAAGAGACTGAGCTCTGGGAGGATGACAAGGAACATTGAGGGGAGACAGAGCCGTCTCCAGTCAGCCTGGATCAGGACCCAAATCTGAAAGATCTGCCTCCTCCAGGCTGAAGGCTAGATTTTATGCAGCCCTGTCCCTGATGCCTGTGGTCCTCTTGCTCAGTGGAAACCAGCTTGCAGGGAGAGACAGAAGAATGCATGAGAGAGAAAACGTACCCTACAGAACCCACAACAGCTCCTAGGGAGTGGAAAATGACCATTCTAGGACCCCAGCAAGTCAGGAAACAGTTCATGAGGACTGGGGCAGGGACAGGGACTTCTATAACTGATGCTGTGTATCGGTTAATCTCTATAAACACGAAGTCCTGTCTCATGGCTGCAGGTTCCTCTGCTGTAAAATGGACACCTGGTAGGAATTGGTGAGGCCAGGAGGCAAAGCCACTCACAGAGCCCAGTGCTGGGCAAACACTGCAGTCAAGCAGAGGGAAGTCTGTGAGACTGAAGTAGAGGAACCAGAGAGAAGCAGGCAGGTGCAAAATTTTCTATGATATGTTTACACGCAGCTGACATGACACCGCAATCGTGTGGGCACTGTGTGTTTCACAGACCAACTGACTCAATCACTTCTCAACAGCCCAGTTCCTCTCACACAGCCTTCACACAATCTTCACACACCACTTACATCCACTACACACACACACACACACAAGCACACAGACTAAAGGAACATAAATACATAAAATACATAAAACACAGAAAATCCTCATGGGCAGTCCTCTACAAAGCAGGCAAACAGAGTGTGTGAGGAACAGCCCAGAGACCCAGCTGAGGTCAATCACTGGTCCTTCCTACACACTGGGAGCCACT
This sequence comes from Tapirus indicus, assembly GCA_031878705.1. NCBI lineage: Eukaryota > Metazoa > Chordata > Mammalia > Perissodactyla > Tapiridae > Tapirus > Tapirus indicus. The sequence continues at coordinate 103,865,413 of CM062918.1, read as the reverse complement.
GGGACTAAACAGACGCTCCCTAAAAACAAGGAAGACAATGGGGAGGACTGAAACTGGCTCACCTCAGTCTGGGATCAAATATTTCTCTGCAAAATCTGCCACTATGACCAGTTGAGGTCACACAGGAGAAGAACCAATATTCAGAATCATTGTGGTTCCTTCATGGTCAAAATCATAGGATCTACATTGAGGCTTTGGCTCCATAACTCCAGAGACCTTTCCCTTCACCAAGGTGTCCACTCACTTACTATTGATCGCAGGAAGGAGAGGCAACTCTTACCTTGAGCACCCACCATGGTACTGAGGAGGAGAAAACAGAGTCCCTGAAGAGAGAGATGTCCATTCAAAGCCATCCTGACTCCTATGTCATCAAGGTCACAGTCCCAGCTGCAAAATAACCCTGTGAGGAGGCATCAGGATACCGACAAAGATCTACAGCAGTGGGAGGAGAATATATAGACACATCCCCTGACATCCTCCCTATGAGAGCCAATAGAGACACCTTTTACCATTCGAGATGCTATTGGAGACTCCGTCTACCACTTACTGAAGCTCAAACACCAATTAGGTTCTGAATCTTCAACATCTCCTTATATGAGCAACACAGCCCTTTGACATCATGTTTCCTTAGGTCCCTGAGAACCAAGGCCTCATGATCTGGGCTGGGGTAGAAAAGTTGCCTCAAAAAGCCTGAGTGGCTTTCTCTCCCCCATAGTCCTGGCTGATCACTGCAGTCTATGAGATCTTTCAGGGTCAAGGTGCCAGGATCAGTTACCTTTTGGCCCATGGGAGGATGTCTGTGGTGTAATCAAACATTGTTCTTCCCTGTGACTGAACCAAAGCAGAGAACCACAAGAATACTTGAAATATGAGAATAATTATCAGGCCAGCAGAAAATGAGGACCAGCAGCATAGGAATTCTCAGGTGAATGTGGAGGGGATGAGGTGGGAATCATCAAGTGGGGGAGGTGTGATTATTGGTCTTTCTCTCCTCATAATGATCTGGAGACTGGGGACCTGGTGGACAGAGGGACTTATAATAACAAGGGCTTTGACAGAATCTAATTTTTCCCCCTCAGGGATCTTTCTTATCCCCTAAGACCACTCTATCCAGCCCACACATGTCACCTGTGGCTAAATTCTCCTTCCCAGGGTGAAGAGGGGCTGTAGTCTACACGATATTTACAGACCCAATCTCCTCCTCTCTGTGCAGCTGCCCAGGGCCAGTAGTCCTTCCCTCAGAATCAGACTGGTACTCAGGTGTCAGAAAGTTCATCAGCCACTTGGCTGATCCACTTGCACGATTTTTCTTCCTGCATCCACCCTCCCACCCTTCTGAAATCCCTCCTAATTCATAGTTTGGTGTAGCATGAAGTTTAACCCCAAATCCATCTTATCTTTGCTACCCCTAATACATGTACTCATTCTCTTTTCATTTTCAATGGCTTTATTGTTAGTCATATGAGAGAAAGAAACAGGGGAGATGGCAATAACAAGTGCTCATAAGGTGTGAATGCTCTTGCTGGGCATTGCACATAACACACCATCAGCTAGCATTTACCACGCATCTCCTGTACACCATTGCATATAAGACTGTGCCATGAGATGGGAAGAAAACAATGAACAAGACAGACACTATCCCTGGGTTCATGGAGTTTACAGCCTAGCTGGTCTGAAAGACATTATATAAATATATATATATATATATATATATATATATATATAATTGTGTAACAACATGTGAAAAAGCTATAAAGAAAAAATACAATGAGTAATAAGAGGTTATAATATGGAGGGGGATTCCAAGGAGGTTGAACACAGTCAGGGAAGCTTCTTTCTGGAAAAAATATTCAGCTGATACCTGATGAATGAGTTGGAATTACCTGGAAACTCAAGTCCATCAGCTCACACCCATGGCCCCTCGCTAGACATTGTCATTCCTGCTAAACATTCCCTTTCTGAATTTTTACATATTAAAATTCTATTCTTCTAGTTATTGCTCTTATTTCAACCATATCTGTCCTTCAATTCATCAATATCTTTAATCTCTTGCTCTAGTTGAGATAGAATGCACCAAGAATTGGAGAAAGAGTTAAAGCTTAGATTACCGAGAGAAGTATTTGAGTTGACTGGGGTATAAATATCTAGAGCCAGGCCTCAGGGGGTCTAGAGTTTGAAAGATCTAAGATGTTATTATTGAACTTCTTGGGAACGGTGAACCAGAGCAAGAGGGACAGTGAAGTTACCATCTTCTTCATGTTCCCTGTGTAAAATGCCACAAGGAGTGATGCTACCTAATCGGCCATACTATGTTCCTATTTCATTGTGAAACATGAATTCCCATAGACCAATGCTTTGGTGCAGTAATGGGAGTGGAAGTTCACGAAGTTCCAGCCTGTAGCAGCCTAAACTAAGGCAGAAATCACATGAAACTCTCAGGTTGAGGCAGAAACAACTAGAGAGGACAAAGACAGCTGTAGAATCTATACAATCTGTCCAAAAAAAAATAGATAATGAATGGAAATCTCTCTGATGAAAGAAAAAATGCAAACACTATCTCTCTACAATTTGCAGACTAACAGTGGAATGAATTCATTCAAGCTGATTCACCAATACTATCCACTGTCAGTAGGTGCACTATTAGGACAATCCAACCCTTCATCTACTTGGCAATTATCAAAGGAAAAAAAGGAAGCTCTGTCCAGCAAGGTGTTGAGCTCACTGCTTCTCTTCCCTTCAGGGAAATCAAATAGATGCTATTTCAAAATCACACAGAACCTCAGTACCCCAGCCAACAGGTTAACAGCACAACCCTCTTCCTCCAGCTCACCCTCCACTGATTATTTTGTCCTCACTGTCACCTACACAATATGAATGGGATCCTAACATTGCACTCACTCTGCTCAAAGAGTCGTCTTATATTCAGACCCAAGTTTCATCAGCTCAGTACCCCCTACACAGGTAGCTATAAACCTCAGGCCCCATTCATGGTTCTCTCATCCCCCAATATCTGCAGAGACACAGCCTACATCCTCCTGGAATAATCAGTTACTTCCTGCACCACCACCCCTGCAGTCCCACTCTTGCTGGACCACTCCTCAACTCCCCTGCTCCCCACAGCTGCCTCTCAATCTTTACTAACTGATATCAACCACTATTAATCCAGGACCCTCCAAAGCCACTGAGCAGGCCTCCAGAGGCTCACCTTCAAGCCTGGGTCAAAAGGCAGAAAGACCCCACAGGCAGTCAGGCAGCAGCTCTAGACTTTCCTCTCCCTCTGCCCACAGAGTTTCAGGGTAGACCCTAACACTTTCACTTCCATTGGGTAGAGAAAGTCCCAATTACTTCCATGTTTCAACCATTTTTCCCCAGCAGCCATTTTTTCTACACCCAGTCAGAAGAGGAAAATGATGAGGCTACCACATCACCTTTAGTGATAAAAGTGAAAATTCTCAGGACTTTGTAAATATTCCTGTTCAGAGTCAGTTCACACCTGAGATGGGATAGACAGGGTCCATACAGCCCTCTGAACATTCTGCTTCTTGTCTCAACTACTTTTGTGAAGTGCATGGCACTGGGTTAGGCCCATTTCCTCATTTGGTTCCTCAAGGAATTTAGATCTAGAAGGGGAGTGGACAGACAGGCCTTGAGGTGGAAGAAAAGGACTCTTTTTTCTCAGGGATGAGGGGAATGAGTAAGTACTGGCGCTGCTCCAACCCGTTTGTAGTGAAAGGAGAAGATAATTCATTAAGTCATTGTCCGATAATTTCACTTTTCCAATGAAATAGAAGACAAAGCTACTAGAAGAAAGGAAATTGTTAATAAAAGGTTTGAAGAGAGAAACAAAAGTTTGCAATCGCCCCTGATGTGAATGGCAGAAGAAATCATACTGCATTGATTTATATATCTATCAAAACTCTGAACTTCCAGAGTCAGAAGCCCAGAAATCCATCTCTAGACAGATGAAACAAATACGAAATTTATTGGAAAGTCCTGAGACAATTCACCGAACCATTAAACCAAAGGAAGAGCCTCTCGGTCTGGAAGCTTTGACCAGCCACTGCCAGGAGTCTCTGCATTGGTCCCTCATCTGTCCTTGTTCTTGCCCAGCTCCATTCTTTTCTACTGAAGACCCCACTCTATCCCCTTCTTACTCCAAGAGGCAAAGGGGTCTCTCCTTCTAGCTGCAGGGTGACAAATCCAGAAGAGGACACTGGCTGGCCTGGCTTGAGTCTTGTGCCCGTCCCTGGACCAGGAGCTGTGCTCAGAAAGATGAGCTGCTCTCTCTGGCTCAGCCTGCCTCAGGTGCTCAGGGTTTGGAGTGCATTATGGAAGGTTAAGAGGAGTAAGAAAAGACAAGGGGATGAACAGGGGCATGTTGTGCACAATAAAATACCAAAGTTACCTAATGGTAAACCAAGAAAAGTTGAATGAATCCAGGTAAAGACCATGTCACTAAGAAAGGAGATTAGTCAGCCATGGAAAATAAATGGGATGTCAAACAAACACAATTCATGAAGCAATGACAACTTTTTTACTCCACCCATCCCATTCAGAGGGAAACATTTCTCTGCTCCATGGCAGATCCCAGGACTTCTCACTATTAAATAACAGACAGTCCCAAGGTCACTTTAAGTCACAAACACAGGCTTATTGCAGTAATTAAAACGTGTCCAGACAGAACTCACCTTAGACTCAGTCCAGAGCGGCCCCTGCACTGGAGCCTGCACTTTATAGGACAGTACTCTGGTTGTCCCCCAGCCAGTCCCTCCTAACAGGAAGAGGAGTCCATGGGCTAAGTGGACATGCCCAACCAGAGTCCATGCCATCCCCCTTCTAGACCAGCCCTGGGTTCTCAGAACCAGGAATTCCCGGCCCAAATGGAGCTCAGTGTGCATGTAGATCAGCATCAGCCTTTTCCCAACATGTCTTGCCAAAAGTGGACAGAGAATGTGCAACCCTAGTCCTGAGAGGTGACCAAGGGCCTGCTGTTTGCTGTGGAAGTGGGGATGCAGTTTAGACCAGGGCTTCTCCAAGTATGGTGCAGCCACAGGCAGCATCAGCATAACCTGACTGCTTGTAAGAAATCAAAATTCTCAGGCCACACCCCAGAACTACTAAATCAAAATCTATGTTGTCACAAAGTTTCCAGGTTATTCTCATGCACATCAAGATTTGAGAAGCACTGGTTTATACGGACCAAGGACATACAGGCTGGGTTGAACATGTGCTTACAGGCCAGGCCCCTGGCTGTGCAGGAGGTGTGGGAATTGGGAGAGGAAGAGAGCAGGCCTTGGGCTGGCTTTCCCCACAAGGCTACATTCTAAACCTAGTCTTCCAGCCTCAGGTTCATCTGAGGGGATGGGAGTTAGAGTACCTACCTTCTGGGCAGAGGTTGCCTGCCTTGGATTGGGTAGCATGAGGAAAAACATCTGGCTTCAGCACTCAGGCAGAAAAGGTGCCCCAAACTGGAGGTGAGCAAAGACAGGCCTCAGGCAATGGGTGAAAGATTTTCCCCCATATAAAGAGGAAGAGAAACTGTGTATTTATCCTGTTAACATGCTCGGTTACTGGAAGAGGAGACTGAGGGACCTAGCTTAAGTAAGTCAGACACAATTTTTGGTTTTTGTCATTTGGAAGGAATATTGTCAGGGAAGAGGATATATAAAACATTCTGTTTTAGTTTGTGAACTTGAATTAGGCCTTTTAAATATTTAGATATGTGGTATGTGGGCCCCAATTTGTGTTCTTGCCGGGACCCACAAATGTTAAGGGTGGGCCTTCGTCCAGACCAAGATAATAATCAAAACTTCAATCTTTATTCAAAGGTGAGGCTTCTCTTTCCCCTCCTCTATTCTAAGGCTTGTAGTTCAGGACTAGTTAACGTGGGGAAAGCGGGTTTTCTCAGTTTTTGTTTCCTCTACCTGTTGACTTTCTCCCCTACTTGCTAGTTGCTGTGGAGAAAAGGAAGAGAGGTGTGATGTCAGGGCCCTTCACCCTGGGCACAGTGGCTTCACATTTGCCTTCAGAGTAAGTTCTTCAGGGATTTCTATCACCAGGGACCTTTCTCTTGCAGTTCCTTTCCCATGAACAACGCATCTCTGTTTCACAACTCTTCTCACAGTCCCTAGAAATCAAGCATTCACTTCCTCCTGGACAGGACTGAAGACAACCCTGCACTGGTCCTCTCTCCTGTGCAGACCACATCTGGCCTCTCACCCCAACGAACTCCCGGAATACAGGCCAGGCCTGGCATAGCCACCTCTATCCTGCACCCAGCCAGGGTGAGTTCAGTGAGTCTCCCAATATTTCAAGCCCTTCACATTGCTCAGTGAAAATCTTTCTCATCGGGCTTGAGATAAAAGATAGATGATTCCCCCACTTCTTCCCTGTTGGTGGGGAGGAGAACTCACAGCATTGCAACAGTTCTCTTTGAAAATATTTCCTTCATAAATCCCCCTCTTGACATCATGATCCCTTTAATATCCATAATCTGCTTACAGGGGCCAAGGGGCAGGGAACCAAGTCCAATATATTTCCTTTGCAAATTCTGTATTTAGAAGTCTGGCTTCAGAATTACATATCTTTTACACTTTGGCGTCTTGGTGGAAACTTCAGGTTCAACATTCTACTCCAGAAGCATAAAAGAGCCATCAAAGACAAACAGTGGAGTTGCCTATTCAAGAATAGTTTAAGCCAGAGAATGCCCTTATTGGCCAATATGATGACCTGGTCTCCTGAGCACATGATAGTATCTGGTTTGAATGGAAGGTACATCCATCTTTTTTTGAAAGATGGGTTTGTCAGCTTGCAGAGCTTAAGACCATTAAAACTTGCAACTAGATATCCAACTTCCCCTGTTCACTATTAAGGTTTTCAATCATTTCATACCAACCCTTCCCCCACCCTTGTGGGTTACAGTTAGAAGATGCTTTGGTCATATTCAAGTAATATCCAGTGCATCTGATAGTTGCATTTCCCAGTGTAAATTTTAAAAAATGGCATTCTGATTTTAAATTGTTTTTTGAAAAGTTGCAGTCAGTAGATATTCCTTATCCTTTTGAAAATAAGAAAATGTTAAAGAGCTAGCTTCCTTAATGGGATAATCTATCAATAATTATCAGAGAGGGAAAGGAAGAAGAAAAGAAAGAGGATAAGGAAGATGGAAAGGAAAATTCCATATCTTCATTTGCATATAGTTAATGTTACTATAGAAATCTTTTCACATTAACTTTGCCTACATTTCAGATTATTTACTTGTAATAGATACCCAGAAAGGGAATTATTACTATTACTTTTGCAGAAAAGAAATTTATTATTAGTCAAATGGCAAAAGTATTAAGTCTTTTACCATATTGCTATACAGTACCTGGAAATACAGTCATGTACCACATAATGACCTTTCGATCGGTGACAGACCACACGTATGACAGTGGTCCCATAAGATTAGTACCATATAACCTAGGTGTGTAGTAGGCTATACCATCTAGGTTTGTGTAAGTACACACTATGATGTTCGCACAATGGCAAAATCTCCTAACGACACGTTTCTCAGAACGTATCCCTGCTGTGAAGTGACACATGACTGTATTCTCCTCTGAATCACTCAACCTTCTTGAAGGAGGAGAAAGGAAAAAATAAATCTATGTCCCTCTTCCCACTCCAGATCTAAGTCACTATCTCTTCCAGAGGCGGCTGGAGTGGGGAGTGTTTAAGACAAAGGAGACTCTTGTGTTGATGACTTTCCACCAACACCTACCCCTACACTTTCCCAGGGATCACTGCCAGCCCTCAGCCCATGTAAACCTGGGATCTTTCCATGGTCCTTAATGGGTTCTAGACTTCTGAGTTCCAAATATGTAAATGATTAATTTTTAAAAATAAATTTGCAAGTCAGATTGCAATCTACTCACTGTGTCCTTGGACTTGTCCAATGCATGAAAGCATCAGCTTTTACATGGGTGCTGCTTGTCTTAAGATCAGAGGTTCCAGGGGCCGCCCGGTGGCGCAGCGGTTTAGTTTGCACTTGGCAGCCCAGGGTTCGCGAGTTTGGATCCTGAGCGCCCGCTGACGCACTGCCTGTCAGCCATGCCGTGGTTGGCATCCCATATAAAAAAAAGTGGAGGAAGATGGGCACTGATGTTAGCCCAGGGCCAGTCTTCCTCAGCAAAAAGGGGAGGATTGGCAACAGATGTTAGCTCAGGGCTGGTCTTCCCCACAAAAAAAAAAAAATCAACGGTTCCAGATTGCAAGTGTGCAGTTTATAGGATCGCCACAAGATGGCAGAGCTTGGAATGAAAAATTCCTGGAAGCTAAAGGAGCCAAGTAAAATTTAATTGCTTGCTTTTTAAAAAGATCACAACTAGTATCTAGTTCATATAGATATTATGATAGACTATAGATAGATACACAGATGGATAAAATAGCTATATATAAGGGGCTCTTAAAGTATGCTAAATCTCTTTTCTTCTATTGCATTTTATTTTATGTAAACTATCCCTTTCAGCCAATCACCAAATGATGCTTCAGGAGAGAAAGAGATTGTTATCACAGGAAATAAAGAAAAAGATGGAGTCAACATTCAACTCTAGTCTTCCAAAATAGGGTTTTGGGGTGTGAAGAAGAAAACAAACAGTTTTGAAAGACTAAGGTTTTCTAAATTTCAAAATTTTCCCTTTATATATTAAGAGTTTGGTTTGGTAGGACTCAGAACACAACTGTAGTATAAACCATAGCTAAAGAAGACATAAAATATGATTTAAGGGAACTGCCCCAGACAAAAAGCGGTAGTAGAAGGTGTTTTGCTAAGGGGACTGCTAGGTAGGGGGCAAAAGAGACATGCAAAACAGGAAAGAGAAGGGGGCAGATACCATCAGTAACCCCACCTCCTTCATTCTGAGGTCAAGAGGAAAGGTGGTGGCAAGAACGAAAGTCCAGATGGGTTGAGGGGAAAGCAGAAGGGGCTTATGCCCAGTTTAGCCATCGCTGCCTTTTTCTGGTTTCCATTGATCAGAGAAGCTCCCTCCCAGATGCTCCCCAGAAAGTAGCCTTGGGATCAGTATACAGAGAAAGAAGGGCAGGAAGGGGATGCAAGATAGGGCCCCTGCCTCAGAATTCAACCTTGCTAACACGTCTACCACCCCATTCTTCATGCCCCCTCAAGCTCAGTGTTGCCATCATGCACCCCTGCAGTGCACACAAAGCCACCCTGTGGTCCCCTCACCCTGGCCCTCAATATTTAAGCACGCAGATATAGGAGGAAAGCGTTCCGTGACACCCCCATCCCCAGAGTCCCCACCAGAGCTCAGAGACAGCTTCGTGCCCTCCCCCATCCCACACCTGAAGTCCTCAGTGGGACAAACACTGAGGGCAGCTGAGAGTCAGTCCACAGCCTTGTCACATTCCCTACTAGACGGACCCACCTCATCCAGGTCAGCAGATACAGGTTCTCTGTTCCTGCCATGCCCATTCTTTCCCCTTGAGACTCAGGTAAATTAAAAGGGAGAGAAAACAATTGAACACTTGCATTTCTCCCCCTAAGTATTATAATATTTACCCATTAATTTTCCAAGAATCACTTACTTGTCATTTGTTCCTCCCACTCCTAAGCCCCATGGCTACAATGAATCCTGTCTCCTTCTATATCTGTAATCTTAACATATTAATAATCATAACTGATTATAAATATCAGAAGTGGGATTTGAACTCAGGTGCCAGAGCTAGGATCAGGATCTCCTTTGTCACTTGGAGTTGATGCTATCCACCCTCTGGGGCCCAAATCTATCGTTTCTTCCCGAGTTTTGGACTCTACACCATCGCTAGAAACCATTCACCCAAACACCCAGAACTTAGGATATGCTTGCTGCAGTCCCGCCACCTGTCCCCCAGGATGGCACAGGCATGCATTTAATGTAACCGGTTTCTTATGGTCTCGTGTAGCTCAGGATTGAGATCTCATAGAAAGGCACCATTATGGGCTCCAGACCCTGTTATAGGGAATGATGAGCTGAAAGGAGGGGCTCAGCTCAGGGCTGGTGTGCTGTCTCCAAGCAGCACCCTATACTCCAGAGCTTGGGGTGCACTGTCAACATGGGCCAACTCCCTCTCCCGATAAAGGTAAGATCTTCTTTAACACATAAGAAAATATCAGTGTACAATCTTATCAAAGATAAGAAAAGGAGTTTTAGAGAGGACATCAACCCAACTGGTCCCACAACAAACTTGAGAGACTGAAATGCAGTGGTCAAGAAAACGGACTCAGGAGCCAGACTGCCTGGTCTTGAGTACCATGCAGAGATGGGAGCTTGAAAAGGTTTCTTAAACTCTCTGTGCCTTGGTTGCCTCATCTATAAAATGAGGGTAACAATCGTGCCTAGATAATAGTTTTAGTGAAGGTTAAATGATTGACATTAGTAAGTGATATTACAAGTGCTAACCAGTACTAGTACAAGGTAGTAGAGAAGTAGTAATAGGGCATCCTTCTCCATCCCATCCCAAGAATCACAGGACTCTAGAATGTGAAATTAAATTCCAAATTATCTCTAGCCTTTGCTGCAGCCTGTCAAAAATCTATCATGGAACCCCAGTGGTGCCTTAGTGGTGTGATGATAATTGGTGTTGCTCAGAGTTGTGAGCCTTCTACACTTGGCCCCTCGCTCTTTTCTGCTCCCATTCTACTGATCATGAGATTCTACCTAGTGTCTGTAACCCTTGTAGGGACTTATTTGTTTACTTGCCGATTTTACCTTCTAAGCTCTAATGTTCTTAGTAGAGTTCTGTGTCTAATTCACCTCTATATCCCCAATGTCTGGCTATTAAAAAAACCCGAATTATGTCTATTAAATGAATGAATGAATCAATGAATGAATGTCACTCTGCTAGATGTTTTACACAAATCATGTCAATAAAAAAACTGCTTTGAGAATATTATTCAGCTTGATGTTGTGAGTTCTAACATCACAATGCAAGTTATATCATTTGATATATTAGGATACATTGATACATTTTAATGTATTTAATAAAATACCATTAAATGGTGTGAGCTATGCCTCAAAACAACGCAATATTTCTGCAGTGAATGCGGTAAATTCCAATTTCCAGAAACAAATGCAGCCCCATTCCCAGGGCAGGGCTGAGATAGCCACTTCTACAAATACATTCTTCTACAGGTTTCTTTGTGTATCCAAGACACAGAAAACAAACCACAACATACTACATATTAGGTGGAGACCACCTCTTGCTCTAGTCCTAATCAGATAAGCTAAGTGGGCCGGATGTTTATATGTTTATCATTTGGCACATTTTCAATTAAAACCACACATGATGGTGACAGGAAGAAAATTTTGTTATAAAAATTTATAGTTCAGCAGTTTCTATATTGAATTAAAAGTGCGGAAGTAAAGAGCAGAAAGAATTCGGTTCATTTACTTAAGATAACTGCTTAATTGGCCTTATGGATTGTGAAACAATACAATTATTACAACAAACTGTAACATAGCATTATTATTCCCAACTTACCCATGAGAAGGGGAGGTTTAAGAGGCGAAGCAGTCTCTTTTCTGGGGAAGTGAATAATTAAACATCCTTGCTTAAGGGACAGTTCCTCAGGATCTATCAGAAACAGAATAACTAAGATACAAAATATTCCTTATGAATTAAAAGAGATCTATACCACATTAACAAGGAATTATTAATTGTATTGTTTCACTAAAGCATTGGAGATCCACCTCACCAATATGTGTTCCTTGTGTGGATGGGACAAGAGTTAGAAAAGGCTCCTTTAGCAAATCTCACTTCATCTCAAGAGCATGAAAGGGCAAGGTCCTGAGCTGGCTCAGGTCCAGCCCATCATCCTTGGTCAACCGATGCAGATCATGACTATTACATCTAGCAAAGAGCTTGGCACTGAATAGGCCTCATTCATTTCTCCACAAGTCCAGCACATGCTGGCCAGAAACCAGACCAGATCAAACCTACTAAAATCAAAGACAAGCAAATACTAAGGGGAGAGCATGCAGACCAAGGACCCTTTCCCTGCTGCCATTAGGGTAGTAAGAAGACCCCTCATCCCAGACACCATCTTTGGGAGGAGAAACAGAGAGGATGCCTCCTGAAAAAGAGGAAAACCAACCCCAACAGGGAGTTTGATCCTAGAATTGACAAAGTATTTATTACATTGAACTTGAGCTAAGTGGAAGAAGACATTTAAAAAGGAAGAGTCTGAGTCAACTTTATGGAAACTTTTAATTCATACAACCAGTCCTTGCTAGTGAGCAAGATGAAATCTGTGATAAAAATAGAAAATATTATATTTATGTATATTTGAGTCCTAGAGGACACATTTTCAAGCCCACCACAGATTCCCAAATCTTCCTTTGTTTATAAATGCACACAGCTGTCAACTCTGATACTTCCAGCTCAAAATTACTGCTGTCTATTTAATCTGTACAAACTTGCTTACTGACTCCAACAGTGAGAGCTTCTTGAGAACAAAGACTCTATTTTATTCTTCAATGTCCTTTTAGGGCCAAGTAAAGACACATAGTAAGAACTTAATAAATATTGGATAAATAAAGAAATGAATGCTTGAACAAAGGGTGAAAATAGCCCTGTAGTTAATGACTACTGGGGGACATGGGAAGTGGGGAATTGGAGAGACACAAATCTGACAAATCACACTCAGCACAGACTAAAGTCAAGGTAAGAAGTTAGAGACCCCACCAGTCAAAGGAATCAAATATGAAATGTCTTGAAACTCCACTCTGGCGGTTCATATCACATTCAATTTCTGCACAAAGCTGTACCTCAGAAGCTTCTCCAAGGCAAGAAAAAACTGACAGCATCGCTATCAAGACTTCTGTTGCAGGATGTGGCATAGACAGTAATACTCATCAAATATTCATTTTCCTGGTCCCCAATGACTAGTTCTGGCCAATGAAATGTGAGTGAGTGTCACATGTGTCTCTTCCCAGGGGAGGCAGTGAAAAGCCCAAGTATGATTCTCTAGTCTCTCTCTTTCCTGCCCCAGAAACTGCATGTTCCAGATGGTACATCTACAAGATGGTGGAGCCTCAGTTAGCTGGGTCCCTGAGTTACTATGTGGAGCAGAGCCCTCCACTTACAACAACAGATTTGAGGCTTGGTGATAAATAAATTTGTGTGTGTGTGAGCTACTGAGATTTGGGAGTTAACTTGTTCCAGCAGCATAACATAGTCTATTCCGACTGATGTGAAGGAGAAAGAAAACTTGAAAAGAAGGTGGAATCTGTCAGATGAAGAAGGTGCGTCGCAATAGTTTCCTGGATCTAGGATTCCTTCTGTGTATTCACTCCAAGCTGCTCTCTCAGATCTCACCTTGCTTCCTCTGTTGGACTGTGCTGGTTCCCAGTCACCATTTCTTATTTACTGACAACTAGATCCAAACCTTTCAACATCAACTGGATCTAGGTACATCCCCTTTTTTCCTTCTATATCAGTCTGTGCTGACAGTCACGCTCTCATTTCCCCACTTTTTTCTCAGCATCTTGACTTAATCATCTCTCCTTTCCTCCAGGTTAGTCAATCCATCATTTTAATTTTATTTTTATTTTCCACCATCCCTGTACTAATGAAAATGTAGCAAATGCTTTTTAAACCTCTTCAGTTTCTTCTTGATTTTCTGAGCATATCTGGATTTAGTGCTCCATGCTCAGGCCCTTTTAATTACCATCTTGACCTTTGGACAAGAAATAATTTCTCTGAATTGCGCCTTTTCCTAACCCAAGAAAATGGCACATTCAAAACATACGCCCTGTGAGCACAGTGCCAGGGCCCCTCTCAGGGCTTTGGAAGGGGCTGATGCAATGAGAAGGCCGTGAAGCTTAAGCTTCATTTGCTTCCTGATTAATCCACCCCCAGTCAGAGCTATGTAATAAACAACTCCCCAGCAATTTGAGTTCTTGTGAGTGGTGATTCTTAAACCACTTTAATCCAAGGTTAGTGCCCCCACAGTTCACTCTCTAGCCCGGAAGACAGTGCAGAACAAAATAAAAGAGGAGCAGAAATAAAGCAGCTGATCCAAGGTTGCCCATCTAGGGCTGGCACTTGAAGTACAAAGCTAGATGCTCCCACACTGGTGCTGTGCTGCACATGGAGCTCTGGTGCAGCTTAGTCCTGCCTGCAGACCTCCCTGAAAATACAGCACCGTTTGCTCTTCACTTTAACATGGAAAAAGTCTCTTCCTCGTCATTGAATCCTTCTAGGGGAGTCAATGCTAACTATGGCCCCTGCAGGCTACAGGCATCTACTAAGGCCCAGCAAGGGCCTAAGACTGGGGTAAAGCCTGTACCTACATACCTCCTTTATGCCCCATTTTGCCTCCTCAGTACTGCTACCATAGTGCCTGAAATCCTTAACTCATTTATTTATATGCCGCTTAATCTGCTAAACTAGATTTTGAGAGGAATGGCTCTGTATTTCCCATCTCTCTAACTTAATAGATGCTCAACTAGTATTTATTGAATGACTGAATGAAACTGTGCTAGACCTTTAAGAGAAATTATCATAAGTAAAGAGAACTATTTTTGAGAACATTGTTTAGGTAATTTATATATAATTTCAAAAGCATAAGACTTCAGCAATTAATAAAGCAAATTCCAATTTTCAGAAACAGAAGCAGCTTATCACCAACAACTGTACAACAACAAATGCTGCAAATCTCTCTCTGCCTCCAAAGATACACGAGACAAACCGCAACATAATAGCAGGTGGAGATCATGAGGCTTCTTATCAAGTCTTAACCAGACTCGATACTGGAGACAGGATATTTGTATGTGTATTTATCATTCGGTTGCTTTTCAAGAAAACCACACTGGAATATAACAGGAAGAAAAATTTGCAGCACTGTCTATATGACATCAGTATAGAGATGAGGTGCAGAAAGAGTTCTTTTGCTTAAGAAAACAGCTTAATTAGTCTTGCACATTGTGAAAGGAGAGTCCTTGAGCTGATCTTGAAGGATGCTCTAGAGACCAAGACAACTAAATTGTTCTACACAGTACAGTAAGTTACCAGGAGGGGTGACAACAGATAGAGAGAAGAGGAGCAGGGAGGTCAGGGGCAGAGGCAGGGCATGTTTGTGTCTAACAGATTTCTGTGAGGATTTTCCCAGCAGCCTCAGTGGCTCAAGAAGACTGGTCCTCCCTGATCTGTACTTACAGCTGCTGTCCTGAAGTGGAAAGAAATGATTCAGAAATGAATTTAAATGGTCATCCACAAACCTGTTACTACATTAACTCAGATAATGTAGCTGGATGTAGCCTTAACAGTGAGAAGGGAAGAAAAGAAATCAAAAGAAAGCATGAAGAGGACCAAGAAACAGGGACTTCTAGGCACCCATCCAAGTAAGACTCTGTAGAGACAAAGGCAACCTTACAGAAAAGGTAATCGTTGGTCTGCTCCATGGAAAATATACCTATCATGTAAATAATATTAAACCATCATTTACTCAAGAAAATGCACTCATAATCTGGATTTCACAGATGCTGATATCAACTATACGAAGTCTGGGTTCTTATTGACAATGAACTGTGCTTGCGTGGCTTTCCAATGTTAGAAGGCATAGTGGCTGGTAAGGCTTTTCCACATAGGCTTTTCCAAGATTGGTAAACTGTAATAGAGTAACAAGAACCAGCT
Organism: Tapirus indicus; assembly: GCA_031878705.1. Classification (NCBI taxonomy): domain Eukaryota; kingdom Metazoa; phylum Chordata; class Mammalia; order Perissodactyla; family Tapiridae; genus Tapirus; species Tapirus indicus. The sequence goes on along the minus strand of CM062918.1, from coordinate 103,849,741 downwards.
TAGCCTGGTCAAAGCACTCAATAGAAGATACCAAAGAGTACACCATCATGCCATTCAACCTCTTAGCAGAATGGTATTTGAGCCAGGCGGGGAGGGGGGTCAGGGAGATTTGGCACAAACAATTATGGTGCTAAAAATAACTGATCAGAGAAAAGGAATTGCAAGGGCAAAGAAAGGATCCAGATACTGGGACACAGGAGAGAGTGGTTTCTAGAACCCACTAGAAATCCCGAACCATTCTTTATTACATGAATCTGCCAGAATGATTTCTGCAGGAATTTTCCCCAAAAGAGGTAGTGGAGGAGAAAGCGCACGGAAATCCTCACGTCACACAACATACCCATCTTAAAGAAATTTGTATTCCTCAAGGAGAAAGAAGGAAGGTCCATAAATTGTATGGTTAAGACCACGGAAAGACCATAGCTGAAACTGAACCGGTTCCTTCCTACCATAGGATGATAGGCTATGCAACAACATGACAAGAACCTGTTGCAAAACACCAACACCAAAAGCTCAAGATCTGTATAGAGAAGTGCAGAAAAAGTGCCAAGTGAGAAGTAAGAAGAACATAAACTGTGTGTTACAGAAATGGAGTGTTTCAGTCACTGGAACACAAGTTAATTGTGAAAAACTTACAGAGCTCTCCCCTAAGTATGTAGTTAATTGGATGAAAGTGAGGAAGTTTGGGAGAGGCTAGAGTAAGGAATTGAACCCGTAGCTTTTTGGAAACCACATAGCTTTGGACCCAAATCCATTTCCTGATGCCCTGAGGATTTCTAAATTGTTTTCTGGTGAGATTTCCAGGAAAGAACCCACTCTGGCCCCCATGCTATGAAGATTTACAATTTTAACCACCTTTAATGAAAAGGCCAACACCACACCTTACAGTTCTTCAATTACTTCTCTCTCACCCACAAAAGAAGGTCTCAGATCCCACATGCTGCTTCAGCCAGTGTCTTTATTCCCTGATTCTTTTTTTAATTGCTGTATAACTGACATATAACATTATATTTTTTCAAGTGTACGTAATGATTTGATATATGTATATATTGTGAAATCATCACCACAAGTCTAGTTAACATCCACCACTACTATAGTTACAAAGTTTTTTCTTGTGATAATTTTTAAGATCTACTCTCTTAGCAAATTTCAAATATACAATACAGTATTACTAACTATAGTCACAACCCCCGATTCTTTATATCTTTGGTTTCTCCTATAGGCACAGGGAGAAATGGGGTCCTCAGCCCTCCTAAACAGCCTGATGTACTCAGCAAAGCCTGGCCTGGTGAGGTTCTCAATAACCAGCAGCTCTGCCACCTTCCGATACAATATTTCCCCATCCTATCTCAAAACATAAATTCCTTTTCTTCCAGCTTTATTTAGATATAATGACATATAACATTGTATAAGTTTTAGGTGTACAACATGATAATTTGATCATGTATGTATTGAGAAATGATTATTACAATAAGGCTAGTTACCACTTCCATCACCTCACATAATTATCATTTTTTATTTTGTGGGAAGAACTTTTAATATCCACTCTCTTAGCAACTTTCAAGGACATAATACAGTATTATTAACTGTAGTCACCATGCTGTCCTTTAAACCCCTAGAATTTATTCATCTTATAACTGGAAGTTTGTACCCTTTCACCAACATCTCCACATTTCCCCCACCCCCAGCCCCTGTCAATCACTATTCTACTCTCTATTTCTATGAGTTCAGCTCTTTTAGGTTCCACATGTAAGTGAGATCATTAGCATAATTCCCTGAAGTTCCAACTATGTTCTCCCAAATGGTAGGATTTCCTTCTTTTTTGTGGCTGTATAATATTACACTGTATAGATATGCCACATTGTCCTTACCATTCATTCAATGATGGACACTCAGGTTGTTTTGATGTCTTGGCTATTGTGAATAATGCAGCAGTGAACATGGCAGTGCAGGCATTTCTTTGAAATAGTGATTTTATTTCCTTCAGATATATACTCAGATGTGAGATTGTTGGATTGTATGGTAGTTCTATATTTATTTTTCCAGAAACCTCCATACTGTTGTTCATAGCGGCTACAGCAGTTTACTTTCCCACGAAAAGTGCGCGAGGGTTTCCTTTTCTTCAAATCCTCACCAACACTTATTATCTCTTGTCTTTTTGATGGTAGCCTTTCTAACAGGTGTGAGGTGATATTTCACTGTGGCTTTGATTTGCATTTCCCTCACGATCAGTGATGTTGAGCGTCTTTTCACGCACCTGTTGGCTATTTGTATGTCTTTTTTGGAAAAATGTCTATTCATATCCTCTGTCTGCTTTTTAATCAGGTTATTTGGTTTTTTGCCATTGAGTTGTATTAGTTCCTTATATATTTTGGATATTAATCTGTTATCACCATAGTCTGCAAATATTTTCTCCCATTCCATAGGTTGCCTTTTCATTTTGCTGATTGTGATTTTGCCATGCAGAAGCTTTTAGTTGGATACAGTTCCACTTATTGATTTTTGCTTTTGTGCTTGTGCTCTTGGTGTCATTTCCAGAAAGTCATTGCCAAGACCAACATTAGGGAGTTTTTCCCTATGTTTTCTTCTAGGGTTGACAGACTCAGGTTTCACATTTGTCTTTCATACATTTCAGGTCAATGTTTGTGAGTAGTGTAACACAGAGGGCCAATTTCATTATTTTGCATGTGATTATTGAAGAGATATCCTTTTCCCATTGAATCTTCTTGGTTCCCTTGTCAAATATTAGTTGATCATAAATGTTGGGGGTTATTTTTGGGCTCTTGATTCTGTTCCACTGGTCTGTGCATCTATTTTTATGCCAGCACCATACTGTTCTGATTACTATAGCTTTGTAATATAGTTTGAACTCAGGGGTGTGATGCCTTTAGGTTTGTTTTTCTTTCTCAGGATTGCTTTGGCTATTCTGGGTCTTTTGTGGTTCCATACAAATTTTATGATTCTCTGTTCTAGTTCTGTGAAAGATGATATTGGATTTTTTGTGGGGATTGCATTGATTCTACAGATGGCTTTGGGTAGTATGGGCATTTTAGCAATATTAATTTTTCCAATACACGAACACAGGATATCTTTCCACTTATTGTGTCGTCTTCAACCTCTTTCATTAAAGTCTTATAGGTTCAATGTACAGATCTTTCACCTCCATTGGTTAAACTTAATCCTGAGTATTTTATTATTTTTGGTGCCTTTATAAATGAAATTGTTTACTTTATTTCTCTTTCTGATGGTTCATTGTTAGTGTATGGAAACGCAACTGATTTCTGTATGTTGATTTTGTATCCTACAACTGAACTGAATTTGCTCATTAATTCTAACAGTTTCTTGCTCAAGTCTTTAGGATTTTCTATATATAAGATAGTATCATTTGCAAACAATTTTACTTCTTCCTTTCCAATTTGAATGAGTTTTATTTCTTTTTCTTGCCTGATTGCTCTGTTAGGTCTTCCAATAATATGTTGAATAGGAATTGTGAGAATGAGCACCCTTGTCTTTTCCTGATCTTAAAAGACATGCTTTCGACTTTTCACTGTTGAATATGATGTTAGCTATGGGCTTTTCATATATGGCTTTTACTATGCTGAGGTACATTTCTTCTATACTCATTTGTTGAGAGTTTTTATCATGAAAGGACATTGTACTATGTCAAATGTTTTTTCTGCATCTATGGAGATGATCATTTGATTTTTATCTTTCATTCTATTAATGTGGTGTGTTGCATTTGTTGATTTGCCTGTATTGAACCATCCTTGCATCTCAGAGATAAATCTCACTGGATCATGGTGTATGACCCGTTTAATGTGCTGCTGAATTCAGTTTGCTAATATTTTGTTGAGAGTTTTTGCACCTAGCTTTATCAGGGATGTTGGCCTGTAGTTTTCTTTTCTTGTAGTGTCCTTATCTGGATGTGGCATCATCGTGATTCTGGCCTCATAAAATGAGTTTGGGAGTCTTCCCTCCTCTTCAATTTTTTAGAAGATTATAAGAAGTATTGGCATTAATTCTTCTTTAAATGTTTGGTAGAATTCATCAGTGAAACCATCTGGTCCTGGACTTTTCTCTGTTGGGAGGTTTCTGATCACCAATTCAATCTCCTTACTTGTTATCGGTCTGCTCAGATTTTCTATATCTATATGATGCAGTTTGAAATTTTGTATGTTTTTAGGAATTTATCTGTTCTTCGAGGTTATCCAGTTTGTTGGCATATAGTTATTCGTGGTAGTCTTTATGAGCCTTTGTATTTGTTGGTATCTGTTGTCTCCTCTATCATCTGATTTTATTTATTTGATTCCCCTCTCTTTTTTTCTTAGTGAGTCTAGCTAAAGGTTTGTCAGTTTTGTTTATCTCTTTAAAAAGCCACATCAGTTTTATTGACCTTTTCTGTTGCTTTTTCTGGTCTCTATCTGATTAATTTCTGCCCTGATCATTGTTATTTCCTTCCTTCTATTAATATTGGCCTTAATTTGCTCTTCTTTTTCTAGTTTCTTGAGGTGTGCAGGTAGGTTGTTTATCTGAGATCTTTCTTCTTCCTTAATGTAGGCATTTATCAGTATAAATTTCCCTCTTAGAACTGCTTCTGATGCATTCCATAGATTTTGGTACGTTGTGTTCCTATTTTTGTTTATTTCAAGATATTTTTTGATTTCCCTTTTGATTTCTTCTCTGACCCATTGGTTGTTCACGAGAGTCTTGTTTAATTTCCACGTATTTCTGAATTTTCCAGCTTTCTCCTGGTATTGATTTCTAGTTTCATACCACTGTGGTTGGAAAAGACACTTGGTATGACTTCAGTTTTCTTAAATTTGTCAAGACTTGTTTTGTGACCTATCATACAATCTTTCCTGAAGAATGTTTCTTGTGTGCTTGAGAAGAATATGTTTTCTGCTGGGTTTGAATAGAATATTCTGTATATGTCTGTTAGGTCCATTTGGTCTAAAGTATGGTTCGAGTCCAATGTTTCCTTACTGATTTTCTCTCTGAATGATCTATCCATTGTTGAAAGTTGGGCATTGAAGTCCTCTACTGTTATTGTATTGTCGTCTATTTCTCCCTTCAGATCTGTTAGTATTTGTTTTTATATTAGGGGCTCCAATATGGGTGCATATATGCATAGAGAGAGAGAGAGAGAGAGAGACAATTGTTATATCCCCTTGATAAATTGACCTCTTTATCATTATATAATGACCTTCTTTGTCTCTTGCTACATCTTTTAACTTAAAGTTAATTTTGCCTGATATAAGTATAGCTACCCCTGCTCCCATTTAGTTCCCATTTTCATGGAATATATTTTTTTTATTTCCCTTTACTTTGAGTCTCTATGTGTCCTTAAAGCTGAAGTGAGTCTCTTATAGGCAGCATATAGTTGGTTCTTCTTTTTTTATCCATTCACCCACTCCATATTTTTGCCAGTTCAAATTTTCTTATTTTTGCTGTTTCAGAGAACTATTGTCATTTTTTTCTTAGTTATTTTATAGAGGTCATATTGGCTTATAACATTTTTTAAATTTCAGGTGTACGTTATCATATATCAGTTTCTGTATAGACTGCATCATGTTCACCACCAATAGCCCTGTTTTTATCTGTCACCATACATATGTGACCCTTTACCCCTTTCCCTTCCCCCAACCCCCTGGTAACCACTAATCTGTTCTCTTTGCCCATGTATTTGTTTATCTTCCACATATGAGTGAAATCGTGTGGTATTTGTCTTTCACTGTCTGGCTTCTTTCAGTTAGCATAATACCCTCAAGGTCCATCCATGTTGTCACAAATGGCATGATTTTGTCTATCACTGAGTAGTATTCCATTGTATATATATACCACATCTTCTTTATCCATTCATCTGTTGATGGGCATTTGAGTTGCTTCCATGCCTTGGCTATTGTGAATAATGCTACAATGAACATAGAATGCATAAATATCTTTGAATTATTGATTTCATGTTCTTTGGATAAATACCCAGTAGTGGGATAGCTGGATCATATGGTATTTCTGTTTTTAATTTTTTAAGAAATCTCCATACTCTTTTCCAGTATGCATTCCCATGGTGGCACCAGTTTGCATTCCCACCAGCACTGTATGAGAGTTCCCTTTTCTCCACATCCTCTCCAACACTTGTTATTTCTTGTCTTATTAGTTATAGCCATTCTGATGGGTGTAAGGTGATATCTCATTGTAGTTTTGATTTGCATTTCCCTAATAATTAGTGATGTTGAACTTCTTGTCACGTGCCTGTTGGCCATCTGTGTATCTTCTTTGGAAAAATGTCTGTTCATTTCCTTTGCCCAGTTTTTGTTCGAGTTGTTTGTTTTTTTGTTGTTCAGATGTGAGTTCTTTATATATTTTGGAAAATAACCCACAATTCAAGTGTTTAATGCATTTTGAGTTAATTTTTGTGTATGGTGTAAGATAATTGTCTGCTTTCATTCTTTTGCATGTGGCTGTCCAGTTTTCCCAACACTATTTATTGAAGAGACTTTCCTTTCTCCATTGTATGTTCTTGGCTCCTTTGTCAAAGATTAGGTGTCCATAAGTGTGTGGTTTTATTACTGAGCTCTCAGTTGTGTTCCATTGATCTGTGTGTCTGTTTTTCTGCCAGTACCATGCTGTTATGATTACTATAGCTTTGTAGTATATTTTGAAATCAGGGATTGCGATACCTCCAGCTTAATTCTTTTTCTCAGGATTGCTTTGGCTATTCAAGATCTTTTGTTGTTCCATATAAATTTTAGGATTCTTTGTTCTATTTCTGTGAAGAGTGTCACTGGGATTCTTATTGGGATTGCATTGAATCTGTAGATTACTTTAGGTATATGGACATTTTAACTATGTTTATTCTTCCAATCTGTGAGTATGGAATATCTTTCCATTTCTTTATGTCTTCTGTGATTTCTTTCAAAAATGTCTTATAGTTTTCATTGTATAAGTCTTTCACCTCCTTGGTTAAATTTATTTCTAGGTATTTTATTCTTTTTGTTGTGATTGTAAATGGGATTGTATTCTTGACTTCTTTCTCCTAGTTTGTTATTAGTGTATAGAAATGCAACTGATTTTTGTATGTTGATTTTGTGCCCTGCAAATTTGCTGTAGTTATTGATTATTTCTAATAGTTTTCTGGTGGACTCTTTAGGGTTTTCCATATGTAGAATCATGCCACCTGCAAACAGTGGAGTTTTACTTTTTCCTTTCCAGTTTGGACCTCTTTAATTTCTTTTTCTTGCCTAATTGCTCTGGCTAAAATTTCCAGTACTATGGTGAATAGTAGTGGTGAGAGTGGACACCCTTGTCTTGTTCTGCTTCTCAGAGGAATGGCTTTCAGTTTTTCACCATTAGGTATGATGTTGGCTGTGGGTTTGTCAGATATGGCCTTTATTATGTTGAGGTAGTTTCCTTCTATACCATTTTATTAGAGTTTTTATCATAAATGAATGTTGGATCTTGTCAAATGCTTTCTCTGCATCTACTGAGATGATCACATGATTTTTATTCCTCATTTTATTAATGTGGTGTATCACATTGATTGATTTGCAGATGTTGAACTGTCCCTGCGTCCTGGAGTAAGTCCCACTTAATCATGGCATATGATCCTTGTAAGGTTTTGTTGTATTCAATTTGTTAATATTGTGTTGAGGATTTTTGCATCTATATTCATCAGTGATATTCGCCTATAATTTTCTTTTTGTGTTGTCCTTGTCTGGTTTTGGTATCAGGGTGATTTTGGCCTCATAAAATGCATTAGTAAGCATCTCACCCTCTTCAGTATTTTGGAATATTTAGAGAAGGATAGGAATTAGATCTTCTTTGAATGTTTGATAGAATTATCCAGAGAAGCCATCTGGTCCTGGTCTTTTGTTTGGGAGCAGGTTTTTTTTTTTTAATCACTATTTCAATCTCTTTCCTTTAGTTTGGTCTATTCAGATTTTCTATTTCTTCTTGATTTAGTTTTAGAGGTTGTCTGAGTCTAAGAATTTATCCATTTCTTCTAATTATCAAGTTCATTGATGTATAGCTTTTCATCATATTGTCTTTTAATTCTTTGTATTTCTGTCGTGTCCACTGTAATTTCTCCTCTTTCATTTCTGATTTTATTTATTTGAGTCTTCTCTCTTTTCTTCTTAGTTAGGCTGGCTAAGGGTCTGTCAATTTTATCTTCTCAAAGAAGTTCTTAATTTCATTGATGCTTTTTATCATTTTCTTAGTCTCTATTTCATTTATGTCTGCTCTGATTTTTATTATTTCCTTCTACTGACTTTGGGCTTTGCTTTTTCTTCTTTCTAGTTCTTTTAAGTATAGTGTTATTGTTTATTTGAAATTTTTCTTGTTTGTTGAGGTTAGCCAGTATTGCTATAAATTCCCCTCTTAGTACCACTTTTGTTGCATCCCATAAGTTGTGATATGTTGTGTTTTTATTTTCATTTGTCTCTAGGTACTTTTTATTTCCCCTTTGATTTCTTCTTTGATCCAATATTTGTTCAGTAGCATGTTGTTTGGTCTCCACATATTTGTGATTTTTCCAGCTTTCTCCTTGTAGTTAATTTCTAGTTTCATACAATTGTGACCAGAAAAGATGCTTGATAAGATTTCAATCTTCTTAGATTTATTGAGGCTTACCTTGTTCCCCAAAATATAGTCTATCTTTGAGAATGTTCCATGTGCACTAGAGAAGAATGTGTATTCTGCTATTTGGGGATGGAAGGTTCTACATACATCTATTAAGTCCACTTGCTCTAGTGTTTCATTTAGGATCACTGTTTCCTTATGACTTTCTGTCTGGATGATGTATCCATTCACATAAGTGAGGTATTAAGGTCACCGACTATTATTGTGTTGCTGTCAATTTCTCCCTTTAGGTCTGTTAATAGTTGCTTTATATACTTTGGTGTTCCTGTGTTAGGTGCATATATATTAATAACTGTTATGTCTTCTTAGCAAAATGTACCTTTTACCATTATATAATGGTATATATTTGTCTCTCATTACCTTTTTCATCTTGGAGTCTGCTTTGTCTGATATAAGTTTGGCTACTTCCACTTTCTTCTGCTTATCATTTGCTTGGAGCATCATTTTCTATCCCTTCACTCTAGCCCTATGTTTGTCTTTAGAGTGGAGCTGTGTTTCCTGGAGGTGGTATGTGTTTAGGTCTTGTTTTTTAATCCATCCAGCCACTCTGTGGCTTTTGAGTGGTGAACTCAATCCATTTACATTTGAAGTGATTATTGATATATGAGGGCTTAATACTGCCATTTTATCTTTTGCTTTCTGGTTGTTCTATATTTCCACTGTTTCTTTTTGTTTGTATTTCTGTCTGCCATTTCAGTTTGGTGGTTTTCTGTGATGGTTTTCTCAGTTTTCTCTTTATTTATGATGTATGACTCGAATCTGATTTTTCATTTTGTGGTTACCATGAGGTTGATATAAAAGATCTCATAGATAAGATAGTCCTTTTTCGGATAGCCTCTTATATCCATTAGCCTATGCAGGTTCCATCCCTTTCCTCTTCCCCTTCTATGTTTTACTTGTCACAAATTATTCTTTTTGTCTTGTGAGTTTGTGACAAAATGGAAGAGTTTGTAGTTATTTTCAATGCTTTCTTTCACTTCATCAGTTACATTTTAATTAGGTGCTTGTTAACCTATTCTGATATAAAACTGCAATTTTCTGAATTTGTCTATTTATGTCCTTCCTCAAAGCTTTGTAGACCTTTGCCTTTTTCTTTCAGGTAGGAGGGCTCCCTTCATCATTTCTTGTAAGGCAGGTCTAGTGACAATGAACTCTCTCAGGTTTTGTTTGTCTGGGAAAGCTTTTATTTCACTGTCATAGCCGAAAGATAATTTCACTGGATAGAGTATTCTTGGATGATAGTTGTTGTCTTTCAGTATTTGGAATTTATCATTCCATTCTCTGCTGGACAGTAGGGGTTCTGCTGAAAAATCTGCTGAAGGCCTGATAGCAGTTCCTTTTTAAGTTATTTTCTTCTCTCTTGCTGTCCTTAATATTTTTTTGTCATTTTTAAAAGTGTGTTTTTGCATTGATGTAATTAAGTGTTCTATTAGCTTCATGTACTTGTATGTCTGGTTCCTTCCGCATGTTTGGGAACTTCTCAGCTATTATTTCTTTGAATAAGTTCTCTTCTCTATCTCCCCCTCTTCTCCCTCCAAGATACATATAATCCTATATCTCTTTTCTGAATTAGTCAGATATTTCTCAAAGAATTTCTTCATTTCTTTATAATCTTAATTCTCTCTCCTCCACCTGAATTGTTTCTAGGTTTTTATCTTCAAGCTCACTATTTCTCTCCATAAGTTCTGCTCTATTTATAATGCTTTCTACATTATTTCCTTTATCTCATTCATTGTGTTCTTCATATCCAGAATTTCCGTTTGGATTTTTTGGGGCTTCAATCTCTTCGGCGAAGTATTCCTTCTGTTCATTAATTTTATTCTTGAGCTCATTGAACTGTCTTTCTGATTTTTCTTGTAACTCATTGAATTTCTTTATGTCAGCACTTTTGAATTCTCAGTCGGTTAGATTGTAATCTTCTATGACTTCATGTTTGGTTTCTGGATAGTTGTCATTTTCCCTCTGTTCTGCCATGTCACTGTAGTTCTTCATGGTATTTTATGAATTGATCCTCTGCTGGTGCATTTGTGGTAATAATCACCTTTTATTATTAGGGTATGTGTTTGTTTACTTTGGTTCTAGTCTCCTGGGTCTCATGTTCCTCCACTGGGTCTGCACAGGTTTGGACGCTGCTGTCCCATGCACCACTTGCACTGCTATTCCCAAGTTGTCTGGGAGTGCTGTTTGCACCACTTCCAGGGGCTTTGGGTTCATGGGTGTAACTGTCACTGGCTGGGGCCCAGAACCTGGGGACTTGCATGTGCCCCTGTTGCTGTGGAGTTGGTGTCAGGGTGCAACCACTGGGGCTGAGGGCTTCTGCTCCATCTGCTTGCAGTTGTGTGGGTCTGGCCAACATTGCTGCCAGCACTCCACTGACTATCATGAGGTGGGGCCACTACAAGCTGCTGCTGCTCCTCAGGTGTTCATGTGCATGGGGCCAGGCTGCCCTTACCTCTACTCACAGGTGTCGAGGCCACTGCATGTGGATCCATACCTTGTCTTGCTGTTGCTGGGGAAGGGGGTCAGGGCTGCTCCCCTAGTTCCACTGCTTTTCAGGGGCCCACTTCACCCACCTTCAGATGTATAGCTGCCTGGATCTCTTAGGCATCCTGTTGTGCTATGTAAGGAATACTCTGCTGGTCTATGGATTTGTTTGGTTGTAATTTGAGGAGAGAGACAAAGGGAACAACTCACTCCACGATGATGCTGATGACATTCCCAAGATGATCATATGATTTTTATCCTTCAGTTTGTTAATGTGATGTGATTCACAGATGTTGAACCATCCCTGCATCCCTGGGATGAATCTCACTTGATCATGGTGTATATTTTTAATGTATTTTTGTATTCAATTTTCTAGTATTTTGTTGAGGATTTTTGCATTGATGTTCATCAGCGATATTGGCCTGTAATTCTCTTTTTTGTGTTGTCCTTGTCTGGTTTTGGTATCAGGGTAATGTTGGCTTCATAGAATGAGTTAGGAAGCTTCCCCTCCTCTTCAATCTTTTGGAAGAGTTTGAGAAGAATAGGTATTAAGTCTTCTTTGAATGTTTGGTAGAATTCACCAGGGAAGCTGTCTGGTCCTGGACTTTTATATTTGGGGAGGTTTTTTATTACTGTTTCAATCTCCTTACTGGTGATTGGTCTATTTAAATTGTCTATTTCTTCTTGATTCAGTTTTGGAAGTTTGTATGATTCTAAGAATTTATCCATTTCTTCTAGATTGTCCAATTTGTTGGCATATAGCTTTTCATAGTATTCTCTTATAACCTTTTGTATTTCTGAAGTGTCTGTTGTAATTTCTACTCTTTCATTTCTGATTTTACTTATTTGAGCCTTCTCTCTTTTTCTCTTGGTGAGTCTAGCTAAAGCTTTGTCAATTTTGTTTATCTCAAGAATCAGCTCTTGCTTTTATTGATTTTTTCTATTGGTTTTTTGGGTTGTGTTTTTTTTGTTTGTTTTTTTTTTTTTTTTAGTCTCTATTTCATTTATTTCTGCTCTGATTTTTAATTTTTCCCTCCTTCTACTGATTTGGGGCTTTGTTTGTTCTTCTTCTTCCGTTCCTTTAGGTGCACTGTTAGATTGTTTGTTTGAGATTTTTCTTGTTTGTTGAGATAGGCTTCTATCACTATAAACTTCCCTCTTAGAACTGCTTTTCCTGTATCCCATAAATTCTGTCATGTTGTATTTTCATTTTCATTTTTCTCCAGGTATTTTTTGATTTCTCCTTTGATTTCTTCATTGGCCCAATCGTTGTTCAGAAGCATTTTATTATCTCCACATATTTGTGGCTTTTCTGATTTTCTTCCTATAGTTGATTTCTAGTTTCATACCTTTGTGGTCAGAAAAGATGCTTGGTATTATTTCAATCTTCTTAAATTTATGGAGACTTGTTTTGTGGCTAATATGTGATCAATCCTGGAGAATGTTCCACGAGCATTTGAAAAGAATGTGTATTCTTCGGTTTTTAGGTGGAATGTTCTCTAAATATCCACTTAGGCCATCTGGTCTAATGTGTTGTTTAAGCCCAATGTTTCCTTGTTGATCTTCTGTTTGGATGATCTATCCATGGGTGTAAGTGGAGTGTTAAAGTCCCATACTATCATTGTGTTACTGTCTATTTCTCCTTTTATGTCTGTTAATAATTGCTTTATATATTTAGTTGCTCCTATGTTGGGTGCATAAATATTTATGGGTGTTATATCTTTTTTTTTTGGATTGTTCCCTGATCATTATGTATTGACCTTCTTTGTCTCTTGTTACAGCTTTTGTTCTAAAGTCTATTTTGTTAGATATGAGTATTGGTACCCCAGCTTTCTTTTCATTACCATTTGCATGGAGTTTCTTTTTCCATCCCTTCACTTTCAGTTTGTGAGTGTCTTTAGATCTGAAATGTGTCTCTTATATGCAGCATATATATATGGGTCTTGTTTATTATCCAATCAGCCACCCTATGCCTTTTGATTGGAGGATTTAGTCCATTGACATTTAAAGTAGCTATTGATATGTATGTACTTACTGCCATATTTTTATCTTTTTTCTTGGTGTTTTAGTAGTTCTTCTCTGTTCCTTTCTTCTTCCCATGTGGTTTGATGGCTTTCTTTGGTATTATATTTGGGTTCCTTTTGCTTAGTTTTTTGTGTATTTATTATAGGTATCTGATTTGCAATTACCCTGAGGTTCATATATAATATCCTACATACATAGCCATCTATATTGAGTTAATAGTCTCTTTAGTTTGACCTCTATCTGAAAGCTTTATTCTTTTACTCCCCTCCTCCCACATTGTATGTTTTTGATATCATATCTATCTTTTTTGTGTGTGCATTTAATCCATTACCCTCTCACCATGGAAATAGATAATTTTTTCATATTTGTGGTCTTCTCTTTCCCCCTTAAATAAGTCCCTTTAGCATTTCCTGTAGGACTGGTTTCTTGGTGATAAACTCCTTTAATTTTTGCTTGTCTGGAAAACTCTTTATCTCTCCTTCCATTCTGAATGATAACCTTGCCAGATAGAGTATTCTAGGCTGTAGGTTTTTTCCTTTTAGCACTTTAAATATGTCAAGCCACTCTCTTCTAGCCTGTAAGGTTTCTGCAGTTGATAACCTTATAGGGTTTCCTTTGTAGGTAACTTGTCTTTCTCTTGCAGGTTTTAGGATTCTCTCTTTATCTTTAATTCTGGACATTTTAATTATCATGTGTCTTTGTGTGGGCCTCTTTGGGTTTATCTTGTTTGATGCTCTCAGTGCTTCCTGTACCTGGATTCTGCTCCCTTCCTTAGGGTAGGGAAGTTTTTGGCTATTATCTCATCAAATAGATTCTCTGCCCCTTTGTCTCTCTCTTTGCCTTTCTGGAACCCCTATAACATGGATGTTAGTGTGCTTGATGTTGTCCCAGAGGTCCCTTAGACTGTCCTCACTCTTTTTAATTATTTTTCTTTTATCTGTTCAGCTTGGGCGATTTCCTCTAGTCTTTCATCCAGCTCACTTATCTGTTCTTCTGTATTTCTACTCTGCTTTTAAGTCCTTCTAGTGAATTTTTTATTTCCATTATTGTATTCTTCATTTCTGATTGTTTCTTTTTCATATCTTCCATTTCTTAATGTTCTCACTGAGTTCATCCATTCTTCTCCCAAGATCAGTAGGCATATTTATCACTCTTTATTTGAACTCTCTGTCAGGTAGATTACTCATTTCTGTTTCATTTAGTTCCTTTTCTGGGGTTTTGTCCTGTCCCCTTACTTGGAAAGTAGTCCTTTGCCTCCTCATTTTGCCTCTTTCTCTATGCTTATTTCTATGTATTAGGTAGGTCAGCTACATCTCCTAATCTTGGAGAGGTGACATTATGTAAGTGATGGCTTATGAGGCCCAGCAGTGTGCTTTCCTCTCATCACCAGTTCCAAATGTTCCAGGAGTGATCCCTGTGTGGGCTACTTATGTCCTTCTTTTGTGGCAGGGTTGGTCTTGCCATAGGTGCCCAGGGAGGCTGAGCTGTCCCCCTGACTGGCTGGTTGTAATGCTCAGCTGTGTGTGGCTGTTGTAGGCCCTTCAGTCTCTTTATCAGGCGTGGGGAGCCCCAGCACAGTTGACTACAATGTCTAATAGCACATTCCTGTTACAGATTTCCTATTAAGTGACTAGGCCCCCAGTGTGGCTGGTTGTTAGGCTCAGGGGCTTACAATTGCTATAAGCCTTGGCCTATTAAGCTCCTGTCAGTTCTCAGAGGGTCGCAAGTGTGTGGGGCTGGCCCCAGGCACAGGAGCACCCAATTGTTTCAGGCTTTAGAGAGTGGGGTTGATCCCCTATGTGGCTGTTTGAGAAGCACACGTCTTCTGCAGCTGAGAAGCCCCACCACCCATGGGGCCTCACACACAGTCAATGCAGTCCTGTGCTGTGCATGTGCCCAGATCCTCTAAAGTGGACCCAGTCACTCCAAGGCAGGGGCTGTCCACTTGCTCCTCAGGCTCACCCTGACCCACAGAGGTGGACCCATTTTCCAGGCTGCAGAGAATCCAGGCAGCTCTCTTAAGCAGGCCCACAAGTTGCCCGAGGGCTTGTTGTCAGGTGGGGCCAGTCCCTATGGCAAGCTGCTTTCCTTGGCTGAACTGGATTAAATTGGTGCTGTAGTGGGTGGGATGGACCCTGGGCTAGCAGGCCACAGGGAGAACTCCAATGGCATCTGCCAGTGTCTGTGTCAGCATGCCCACACCAGGTCACAACAATGGCTACCAGCAATGTCCCAGTCCCTTGGAAGGTCTCACCTCTCACCAAGATGCACCCAGAGCCTGTCAGGTAAGTCTCTTTTCACCAAAGGACTGTGTGCCTATCTTTCTGGTGGTTTTAGGTTGCTTTCTGAAATGGGTGAATTTGTGCATGGGCCCTTTAAGAGCAGCTTTAATTTCTTTATGTCCCAGCTTTTCTGGGGGTATTCCCCATTGTTGTTAGTAGACAGCAAAGCCAGATATTATGACACTCATCTCGGTTGCGCTGGATCCAAAAAATGCCTATAGCAGCAGTGCTCCCCAGCTCAGGTCCCCCCCACCCCCAGGAAAGGCTGCATATCTTTGTATTTCTCCCGGGTCACTGTGAAGCATTGCAGGTTGTGGAGGTGGTGTTTTTTCTCTTCAGAAGGGAATTTCTGCCTCTTCCACCTCAGGCAGGACTGTCATTTGTTGCAAGGGTTCCTCTTATCCAGTTTTCAGTTCTCTCTGAGAGTAATTTTTCCAACATTAGTTGTAAATCTGCTGTGTCTGTGGGAGGAGGTGAGTTCAGAGTCTGCCTATGCCACCATGTTTACCTGTTCCTTCATCAAGGTATATTTTTATGTCTCTCTCAGTTTCTTCTTTGACCCACTGGTTGTTCAGTAGCATGTAGTTTAATCTCCACCTATTTGTGAATTTTCCAGCTTTCTTCTTGTAATTGATTTCTAGTTTCATACCATTGTGGTCAGAAAAGATGCTTAATATGATTTCAATCTTCTTAAACTTGTTAAGACTTGTTTTGTGACCTAACATATGATCTATCCTGGAGAATGTTCCATGTGCACTTGAGAAAAATATGTATTCCTTTGCTTTGGGGTAAAATGTTTTGTATGTGTCTGCTAAGGCCATCTGATGTAACATGTTGTTGAAGGCCAACATCTCCTTATTGAGTTTCTGGCTGAATTATCTATCCATTGATATAAGCAGGGTATTAAAATCCCCTACTGTTATTATATTGTTGTTTATCTCTCCTTTTAGTTCTATTACTATTTGCTTTATATATAGATGCTCCTACATTGGATGCATAAATAATTATAAGTATTATATCCTTTTCTTGGATTGACCTCTTTATCATTATATAATGACCTTCCTTCTCTTGTTACTGTCTTTGTCTTAAAGTCTAGTTTGTCTGAAATAAATATAGCTACCCAGCTTTCTTTAGGTTTCCATTTGCATGGAATATCTTTTTCCATCCCTTCTGATAAGCTTTCTAAGGAATTACTAATGCAGTCTTAGATTGCGTTTATTAATCTATATTGCCTTAGTCAGAAGGGTGAGAAGACCTCAGTTATATGAATCACTTAGCATGTGCTAGCCATTATGTTGAATTTTTTCATGTCTAATGAAATTTAATATGTTAGTAGGTTAGTAGTGTTAGTAGGTGTCATGGTGATCATTTTATTCAGATGAGGAAACTGAAGCTAAGAGTAGTTAAATGATATAATCATCATCTTAAAGTAAATAAGGCACAATGCAGGGAATCCAATCCTGATTGCTCCATCTCTTAACCTTATGGTCTTTTACTGAAATCATTTACATCACTCAGACTACTTCTCAAGACTGTCTGTTGGTAGATAGTAATTGAGTGCCTGTAGGTACAAACTTATATTCCAGGCACGAGGACAGAGAAGGAAATATAGTTACCATGTAAAGGAAATTCCTCTGTTTTTTGTCTATTCACCACTCTCCTATCAATATTTCTATTCTGGTCACCAAATTTAGGGGGTTTTCCCATCAAGAAATTCTCCAACACAAACTTAGTGTCATATAATTTAACTTAATTCTGACTCTAGCTACCCAGAGATAGCATCAGATCCCACAGGTTAAGTGCTCCGTCCACAAGACTGCTCCTTCCTTAGACACCAATCACAAGTCCAGGTTGTCACCTGTGTGTCTGATGACCAGCTATAAACTAGAGATTCCCACAACACCCTCTGTGGGTTTGATAATTTGCTAAAATGGCTCAAATAACTCAGGGAAACATTTTACTTACTAGATCATTGGTTTATTATGAAGAGATACAACTTATGAACAATCACATAGAAGAGATACATAGGACAAGGTATGGGGAAAGGTGAGTGGAGCTTCCACGCCCTCTCAAGGCATGCCACTCTCCTAGCACATGCATGTGTTCACTAACCCAGAAGCTCTCCAAACTCCATCATTTAACATTTTCGTGGAATCTTCATTCGGAAGCATGAATGATAAAATTATTGGCCATAGTGATTGATTCAACCTCCAGTCCCTCTCCTCTCCCTATAAGTCAGGGCATGGGGCTGAAAGTTCCAAACCTCTAATCACATGGATGGTTCCCACACAACCAGCCCCCATCCTGACGTTATCTGTCTAGGGCCTTTCCAAAAATAACTTTGTTACATAAACTCAGGTATGATTGAAAAAGTCTTCTTATAAATAACTAAAAAACACTTCTTACACATTTATCTCTCTGCTTCAGAGCTATTTCAGGATCCAGGAACAAAAAAATAATATTATAACAAAAGGTGCCCCTAAAGATCTTATCACTTAGGAAATTAGGATTTTAGGAGCTGTGTGCCAGGAACCATGGACGAAGACCAAAGATATATTTCTTGTTATATATCACACACTGCCTTCATGGAGTTACAATCCAATGCTAAAAACACTCACTAGGCAGAAATTTCTAGTGTCATGGAGAATTAGAAAGTGCTATATAAGTGTGTACTTGGGGCAAAATAAGAAATCTATTTAGATTGAGACCTGAAGGATGAGCCAATAACATCAATAAAGGAAAGAAAGTGGAAAGATCTTTTTGGTCAGTGTAAATACTGAGGTGGGAGGAAACATGGTGTCTTTGAGGTACTGAGAAAATTCCTTCATGGCCAGAGCAGAAAGAGGGTGGAGAGCAATGCAGGATTACCCTGGAATGGTGAGCAGAGCCAAGACCTCTCTTAGGCAGGACCCAAGAAAACAATCCTGTTAACGAGGAATTTGTTTATCTTCTTGGTTACCACATCATGGAGAACTGCTGAGTGGTCAGTGGCCTTAGTTTCCCATATCTTTCTGCTTAAATTTCTCTCTTCTCAGAGGCCCTCAGAATCCCAATCTTCTTGGCTGATCCTTCATCCTCTGGGCCTTTCTTCTTTACTACTATGTACTAATCTGTCACTCTCCCAAAATCTTCTGCAGAGCCTGCTGGAATTTGGATCCCATCATCTTCAAATTCCCTTTATGCTCTAAATGTTCCCATCACCTTCAAGTTCTCATCAAGACCTGACTTTTCCCTGAAAACACTCATTTCCCTATGAATTGGAGGCTGTGTGTTTCTCTTTCAACACACTTTTCTCTGGGCCAAGACTTGGAATAGGTGTACTCCTTGCTCTTGGTTGTCATTTTCAACAGTTCCTCTTCTGTGTTTCTTCTCAACATCCAGCTACTTTGAAATTCATGCCATGAAGCGATACTACCCACTACTTCTGTTTGCTGTTGTCATATCCAACATTCTGGTTACTCCCCTTTGTCCACTTAAGACTGCAGAACCAGGTTCACCAGGTTCGTCATCTCTGTCTTATTCCTGAAACCGTTAGTAGTTACTTCAGCATCCTTAAGCACAACTGAGACAACATCCTGGCCTCTCAATTCATTGAGTCCCTATTTCCAAGCACCTTTCCTTCCATTTCACCTATGCCTATGCATACACTAATGACCACCAATAACTGAACATCTTGAATCTTGATTTCTTTATTCCATTCTCTGATCACTTCTTCTTATCCTTATGGCTCATATCCTGCAATGCTCCTTTTACAATAATTTTTATCCTCATGGAGATACCCCATCATTACCCCTCTCAATTTTTCTTAGTTTTTCACTTTCCTCATATATGCATGTTTTTTCTTAGCCAGATTATATAACATGATCTAACATTATAATCATTCTCTCTTAACTATATTCAACTTTGTTGCCTCTTCTTTGTCAGTCTTACCTGGATATTCAACATATTGAAATAAATAAATAAAGGTTGTGAGGGACAAACATTTAGAGCATAACACCTTTCTCAACATTTCTTCCCTCTCTCTCTCTCTCCCTCTCTCTCTCACACACACACACACACACACAGACACACACACACACACACACACACACACCATTCAGTGTGCCATGGACAATATGCTGAGAGTTGCTGAAATTCACAGCTGGAGAGAATGTAGCGATAGATATTTCAAAGGTAGAGGCTCACTCTCTTCCTTGCCTCTTTCCTCATCTCATTGTCTTTTCCCTGTTGAAGGCCGAGGAGGGTTTAAATCATTAGACCTTATGTTGATAATATATTTTCTACAAGAAAACACTATGAATTGAAAGGTAGTGAAGTCTCTGACCCTGAAAGTGAGACACCACCCCATAAAGGTCCTGCCATCATTTTCTGAGATGTTCTCTGCACGGGTAGAAGGTTTGATAGGATGATGTAGAAATAATATACAAATTCTGATATTTTATGAAAAGTATCATGTTTTACACTTCTGTTTTCTTTTGTTGTTTTGAATTTATATGTATTTCTTTCAGCTTCATTTCTTTTATTTTTTTAGTTTTTATGTTTATCTTTATGTCATCTCAATATATTTTTCAGTATATTTATTTGAGTCTTGTGCAGACATTTACGTCTTACTAGCTAGCTCTTTGTCCACCTGTCTTTCTCTGAATTCAACTTGTTTCTGTCTGTACATTGCCTTTTTTAAGAGTTTCCTCGTACTATAGCAATCCTTGCTTGCCCACATGTCATACTCAAAAACAGGTAAGAGTAGTTTATAATCTGTTTTATAATTTTCCATTTAAAATTATGTAAATTGGGTATTGAATATAAATTAATTCTGTGCATATTACTAATTTTTTTAATATGCACTATTTTTTACCACAAACTATTACCACTAATTTATATTTCCTTTATTATTTTACTGATTGGTAAGAATTTAAAGGAATTATACTTCACCAGTGTTTATGCATCTATTCATTTATTCAATAAATATTTATCAAGCCACTATACATAGTATTTATAGAAGGTTCTCCTTACATGCTTGTTGAATGAATGCATACAATGTGCCAGGCACTGTCCTAATAGCAAAAACACAAAGATGAATAAGGTATGCAACGTTCTTCCTCTAGAGGAGCTTTCATTCAGGGGGAGGGGGGTGCATGTGCATGTGTGTGTGTGTGTGTGTGTGCATGTCTCCATTTGTGTTTGTTATGGAATGAGGAGAGTGATAAACAAGTAAACAGATGCAATAATTTCAGCTGGTGACAAGGGCTAAGATCCAGTGAATGTCTCAGGAACCAAACCCATTAGATTAATTATAAAACCTGTTATTTTCACATTTCATTGGCCTGAGCCAAGGACCTTAGATAATCCTGTTTGGGGACAAGACCACCTCCAGCTGTCCCTGATCCAGTGCTTCCCATTGTCTGCTTCTGCAGGAATGAGACCCAAGATCTGTCCAACTGCTGCCCCCTGCACAGGTACATCAGCCCCTCTTGCCTCTCCTGTTGGCTCCCTGGGGCTCCTTCCTTCCTGCCAGGGGTGGTAACAGGGGGTGCTGCTGCCTTTTCAGACAAAGAGAAGCTCCAACTCAGGGGAGGAGACACTAAGTGCTCAGGGCGAGTGGAGGTTTGGCGTGAGGGCTCCTGGGGCACCATGTGTGATGACTCCTGGAGTCTGGCAGAAGCCAAGGTGGTGTGTCAGCAGCTGGGCTGTGCCTCTGCCCTTGATGCCATGAAGAAGGCAGCATTTGGCCCGGGAAATGGGAGCATCTGGCTGGATGAGGGGAAGTGCAGGGGCAAGGAATCTTCCCTGTGGGCCTGTGCTGCAGAACCCTGAAGGAAGAGCAACTGCAAACATGATGAGGATGCTGGAGTGAGGTGCTCTGGTGAGTGGAGGACCAGGGTATTGGGCTAGGATTGAAGGAGGTATGAGTTTGCATCCAGAAGCACTTCCTGAACTAACCTGCTATTCTGTGTTCTGGCTCCAGGAGAAGGTAATACCTGATCTCCTGTGATCTAGGAGAAAACAATATGCCAGTGGTCGGTGTAACCCTAGGGCTTTTCCAGGCCAACTCAGTACAATGAGCCTATTCTCCTTCTCTTCTCTGCAGGTGAGAGGACAGCAGTTCTCCCGACCCATGGAAGTAAGTGGTTCTCTGCTCTGAGCCTGTGATAGAGGAGACATTCATATTTTCAAGAACCTGCACTATGGAATCTACATATTTCTGGCAAAATTAACCATATCAGTATAAGAAAGGCCTAATGATGAGGTGTTATAGCCCTATTAAGTTGTGGCAGCTGTGATGCTCCAAAACTTTACCAGCTTTCATTTTATAAAAATCCCTTAGAACCAAATTCAGAAGACAGTTGGCACAGCTCAGGGCAGGACCTGGATCAATGACATCTTGGGGTTCAGGCAGACCCATTGTATATGAATGGTGACTTCATGGTCTTGAGGACTCAGGAGATGACCGGGATAAGGTGGGTTCTCCTAGGCCATGACCCTTTCTAAATCCTCATGGCCCTCTTCTCTCCTCAGACACCAATTCAGGCTGAGCTCCAGTCCCTGAAATTTTCTCCCTACCTGGGATCCTCTGTATGTTACTGAGGGCTCTTCTCTTCCTGGTCCTTATCATCATAGGGATTCAGCTACACAGATGGAGAGAAGAGCATCAAAGTGGGCCTTAGGGATGCTAAATCATCTGGAAAGTAGTGGGAAGGTTATTTTCAGTTGTGATATCAAAAAAAGTGAGCAAATATTGGTCTCCATCCTTATCTGGCAATACTTCATCTTCTCTACAATAGACTTCAAGATTTAAAGGAATTGAATCCTTAGTCCTGGGTTTAATGTAAAATCTCTCAAAAATTGTGACTTCCTGTGTGAATAGTTTCAGTGGAAATTGAGTATAGGATCAAGATCAGGGTCGGGAAACCTACTTTCATCCCATAAAAGCACAAGGCTAAGAAATGGGCCTAGCAGCCCAGAGGGGTTTCTTCAAGGATGAGCATTGGAGAGCACTGAAAACTTTGTCTCTTGGTAAAGTGAATATCTCCAGGGGCTGTCTCTAAACTTATGCCACATTCCCCAGCCTTATCTGCTTTTGAAGATGCTGCCGATGAGGACTTCCACCAGGAGATTGATGATCTCATAAACCCAGAGAAGGAGGAGCTATTGGACAGCCCTGGTATGTTCCATGCCCTCCCCTCTGTTCATGAGCTGGCTTTTCTTCAGCAAGCACAGATCCGATCACTAACCCAACCTCAGAGTCAGCCTCCTCCTAAGTCAAGAGCTCTAAGCCCTTTCTCTACAAGTCTGAATCCTCAAGATTTCTTCTGAACCATGACATCAGGTCTCCTACTGTAGGAAAGGTTTTTCTGTTTTTTTGTGAAGTTTTTCTCCGTACCAGGTAACCTGTCTGATGACTTAGTGACTAAGCTGCCATATTACACAAGGGACAACAAGGAGAATGGAGACCCTGAATCTGCCCCAGGTAGTAGAGATAGGTCTTCCCTTGGGTGGTGGGGATGAGGAGGAGGAATCTCACCTGAGGAGAACTCCTCCTGTGATTAGGATGAGAAGGACCTCTTCTCTCCAGTTCACAAAAACTTTCTCCTCTCTCTGCCCACTCTGTGACCTCAGAAAGGGAAAGACCAGACTCAGTTTTCTGTTTCCACAGCTACTTCTACTCACTTACAGACATGCATCTAATGTATTATTATGGGTTCAAAGGCCATGTTTTTAAAATAACATCTGAAACTGATAATCTCAAAATTCCCAAGGTGAGAGAGAACACTTGGAAGTATGGTTGGACCCTGAGATAGTATGATATTTGGATCATTTAATGGATTATGTATATGTTGAGACCCAAAAATTGATTTTGATAAGCCCTGGAATACATGGAGTGCATGGTGCCTGTACTTACCAACTACCAGAAACTCTTATTTACAAGGGACCTAAGAGAGGAGATGTCCCTCCCAGATTTTCTCCAGATAGTAAAGATGGACCGTTCTTGGAATCAGGCAAGTCCAAAGGGCTCCTGGAGTTTGGATCCTGAGGTCAATTGAGCACTAGAGGGGATTGAAACCCAGGCCTCCTGTGATTGGGACTGGTGGGATGCCCTGTCTCTGAATGATAGATAGCCAGGCTTCCATCTGCCTGCCAGCTCTGTATCTCCCACAGCTTCAGAGGGCTTGGTTCTCTTGATTTAGATTCATCCTTCCTCAGTCACTGATATGTGCAATATTGTATGTTATAACTCTCTACCATATGCTTGAAAATAGTACCCAAAACTCATAGCACAATAACTTTTGTTGATGCTTTATGGTATGAAAGCCCATGTTAGAAAATGTTATTGACCTTGATATATTGGAATATTTGGAGGATTTAAATGATTTCCCAGAATATTGAGATCAAATATATGCCTTTGAGACAACCCTGGAATATGATGTCTATATTTATCAACTGTTAGAATCTTTGTATTATGAGGAACTTAGGACAACACCTGGTCCGACCCATATATTTTTTGTGCATGTGTGAGGAAGATTCACACTGAGGTAACATCTGTTGACAATCTTCCTCTGTTTTTGCTTGAGAAAAATTAGCCCTGGGCTAACATCTGTGCCAGTCTTCCCCTATTTCGTATGTGGATCATCGCCTCACCATGGTTGACAAGTGGTATAGGTCTGCAAAGTTTTTACATGTACTTATAATGAAAGAAAATTATTCATAATAAATACTCTGAGCTTCAGAGATGAGTGATGTTCTCTTAATCTAAGTACATTCACCCCCACTAACCTTGGAAAACTCATTCTTCAAACATATCCCTTTCACCAAGCGAAAGTGAGTTGAAAAATCAGTGCTATCAACCTTCTCAAAGGCTATATATACTCTTGCCTTCCTTTAGGCACAGAGAAGTTCATGCTTTTCTTGAATAGCATAAAACTCTGAAATCTGGCCCTGAACCAAGTACTTACTCTTAGGAAGATAAACTCGGAAACACGTAACTGAATATTCCAAAATATCCCACCCATCCTCTACTAAAACTTAGAAGTGAGATTCAAAGTAAATGAGATTGGTCAGGTAGAAGTAAAATTGTTGCAAGTCTTCTAATTTTGCCCAAACTTTTGAATGTCAATAACAAAAATCTACTACTACCTAACAGTATCTCTTACTCTAACTGCCTTTTCCCTTTTCTAGTTATTCCCCAACATCCTAAATCTCCCCCTTTTCCATCAAGTTGCACATTCTGTTGTTCATAAATCTTATTGTTTTCCATCCTTTTCCATTATCTCTTTTGCATTCCCTTCCCTGGCTGTATTTGTTTAGACACCCAAACACTCTAACCTCCCCCATAGTGAAAACTTTTTAAGTGGCTGTATTTACTTTGAATTCTTCCCATCCCAAACCACCCTCACATATTTACTGGAGTTGAATCAAAAGAGAGAGAGCAGGCTGGAGGAGGACAGGCAAGCCAAACAATGTTATTCTTCTTCCTGAAGAACACTACTGGTTCATTATTATCTATAGCAAAATTTACAATGTTCAGTGATGTTCACGCCAGCATAATGAATGTTTCCATATCTGCATTCTAACTGTATAATTATTTAACCAAAATTTTCTTTACATTTACTATCTTTTTAACTCAAATATTTTGTTCAAAACTAAAGTATATATTACTGCCAAGAATATCCATGAAATAATGAAAAATTTTCTAAAATGCACAAATTATATATACAGTTATTTTTCAAAATCCCCCCATGCACTACCTTAAATCAAAACTTGGGAAACACTAAGCCACATGAGAAAGCTCAAAGCTCTTATCTCAGTCTATGAAGCTCTCCACATTTGGAACTCTACTTTGTTTAGCCTCATTAGCTATTTTGTTACAGTTATTTTAGGAGCAAGCAGTACTGAACTGTTCAGCATTCCCTAAACACATCAACTTCTTTTGCAACTCTGTGTTTCATACATGTTTCTTCTCTCTAGAATGACCCTCTTCACTCTCCAGTCCTTACCTTTTTCCCCCTCATCTCTCCCAATTTTAACTGAGTTGTTGTTGTTGTTTTACTCATGTTAGTTACCACTTCAATAAGTTAAACTGGGTTGGTGTAATTATCAGATAATTAATGTGGTAGAGTCCTACTGGAGAATATTTATATATTATTTATTTCGTACTGCTTAAGGTAACTAATTTTAAAAATAAATAAATTTCTTGTTCCTGAGAATATATTTCTTTGTTTTTACTACCTCTTTTAATAAGTGCACGTCTTAAATGAATGCTATTTGACTCTGACTATCACAGTTCCTTTCTCCAGAAATGGTAAAACTAGAATTGATTCTGTCCCTGCATGTCACATATTTCAAATACAAGTGATAGACAGAAACAACATTCACTCCAGGTAACCAACACAAAGCTTTCGGAATCTCTAATTTCATTCAACCAACAAATGAGCATTAAGACAAATTTGTTAATTGATGGTCTCAGTCTTTTCACACAGCACATTTCATCTTTTGTGTATCCTGCTAGAAAAATTTGCCTGGATCTCTTCAAGTGGTAATAATTCTCTGGACCATATCTGAGTTTTAATTCCTTGGCAATTGCCCTAACTACACTATATAGAATAGACTCGGTTGCCACTGAAAGGCAATAAGATTGAAAGAGAAATAAGATCTGTTTATTAAGTCAGGGTCAGACTCTGAATAGCACCACAAATAAAGCAAAGAGAAGCCATTTGATTAAAATCCTAAAGATCCTTTTTCTCTAAAGAGAGTTTGAGAACGTGACTTTGCATCAATCTCTGTGTGAGGACTATTTTCCTGTCACTATCTCCTCCAACATAGGTCTATACCAACCCATTGACCCTAGCTAGCTCTGTGTAACAGCCAGAGTCAGGTAGATTGATCTGGGACAAGTAGGAAATGGAAACAACTACATTCATTTTTCCTATTTTGATATAAACCCAGGAATGTAATTTACAAATCCAAAGCAAAATCCAAATTAGAGCAATGAAAATAAAATGAGGATCTGTAGGACAAAATTCTTGCACCTCTACTCCCTCCCAAGGTATCAATCAAGAATAGATCATACAGAAATAAATGCCTAGCATCTTTCACAAGAGGCTGTGAAAATTATGTAAAGACCACAGTAAAAAGGGCAAAGGACTAAACAGAATTGAATGTGTTAAGTGGAGGGTTGATTTTGGTTTCTTTTTTATTATTATTTTTGTGGGGGGGGAAGACCAGCCCTGAGCTAACATCTGTTGCCAATTCTCCCCTTTTTGCTGAGGAAGACTGGCCCTGGGCTAACACCTGTGCCCATCTTCCTCCGCTTTACATGGGACGCCGCCACGGCGAGGCTGACAGGCAGTGCGTCGGCGGGCGCCCGGGATCCGAACTCGCGAACCCCGGGCTGCCAAGCGCGAACTAAACCGCTGCACCACCGGGCGGCCCCGATTTTGGTTTCTTATTGACTACAAAAGGGGTGGTTATTTGCAGGTACCCAAAAGATAAAGAACACATATCCATTGAGAAATGAGAATGATTGCATAAATAGGATAGGAAATCTACACACCACTATGGAGTTAGTATGTGGTGGAAGAAATGAGCAAAGAAGTGAAAAATGTTTATGTACATTTCTAGATGTAAACAATAGGGACGTTTAATATTACACTTTACCACCCAGACAACTCCTCTATTAATAAGGGCAGAGTACTGAGTTTATGCTTACATGGAAGCAGTGAAGATAGAACTTGAAATATTATACAAAATACAAGAAAAGCTTAAAGTCACCTTTAGTCCCATTTCTGCAACAGCATTGATCCTACACTCTAAATGTCAATGCAGAAGGATAGCAAAACTGCATTCGTGTGTGTGTGTGCATGCGCACACATGCACATGTGCATGCAAGTGCATACATGTGTGATTCTATGCAATTTTAGTCCCTCTATAGATTCATGTAACCACCACCAAAATCAAGATATAGAATTAGTCAATCACCAAAAAAGAATTCCTCATGCTACCTCTTTGTATTCACAGCCACCTCCCACCTCACCCTGCCCATCTTCCTATCATCTGGCAACCACTAATCTGTTATCCAACTCTACCGTTTTGTCATTTTGATGTTGTATAAATGGAATCATATTGAATGTAATGTTTTGACATTGATCTTTTTCATTAAGTATAATATTCTTGAGGACCATCCAGCTTGTCATATGTATCAGAAGTTCATTCTTTTTTGTTGCTGAGTAATATTCCATCATATGAATGTACCAGGGTTTGTTCAACCATTCACCCATTAAAGATATTTGGACTGTTTCCAGTATTTTGTTATTACAAATAAAACTGCTCAGAACAGTTGTGTACAGGTTTTTGTGTGAACATAAGTTTTTATTTCTCTGGGATAAATGCCCAAGAGTGTAATGGCTACATCATATGGTAAGTGCATGTTTAGTTTTGAAGAAATCATCAAACTATTTTCCAGAGTGGGTATATTCTCACCAGCAATGTATGAGACATCCAGTTTCTCTGCATCTTCATCAGCATTTGGTTTTATCACTATTGTTTATTTTAGCTTTGTAACAGGTATACAATAGTCAACCTATGCCTTTTAATTAGAGGGTTTGGTCCATTTACATCTAGTATAATTCTAATATGGTTGGATTTAGCTCAACTATTCTGTTCTCTGTTCTCTATTTGTACTGTCTTTCTTCCTCCTTTACCTTTTACTGCCGTTTTTTAGTTAATTGAATATATGTAATATTCTACTTTAATTCCTCTACTGGGTTTTTAGCTATACATCCTTACATCAATTTTTAGTGGCTCTTCTAGGCATTATAATAATAATATTATAATATTATCTTATCACAGTCTTCTTAGAGGTAATATTGTACCACTTTTGGTAAAATATAAGAACTTTGGAACAGTGTAGTTCTATTTACTCCCATCCTTAGTGCTATGGCTGTCATATATATTATATCTGATGTGAATTTTGATGACTATACTACAGTTTTATAATTTTTGCCTCAAATACTGATATGCATTTTATATAAATTGAGAAGAAAAATTTGATCTTTTGTAGTTTCCCATCTGTTTGCTATTTACACTTCTAATTATTACTTCTGGTAGAATCAAGTTTCCATCTACTGTCATTTACTTTCAGCCTGAAGAATTCCCTTTAGCATTCTTTGTAGTGAAAAATCTGTCAACAACAAACCATCTAGGTTTCCATTCATCATAAAATGTCTTTCTTTTACCTTCATATTTGAAGCATTTTTCACCAGATATAGAATTCTGTATTTATAATTTTTTAAAACATCACTTTTGAAATGTTAATCCATTGTCTTTTATCCTTCATTATTTCTGATGCAAAGTCAACCATAATTCACATCATTGTCCCCATGTATGTAATGTGTCCTATCTCATCTACTTTTAAGATTTTTTACTTATTTTTGCTTTTGTTAGTTTGACTATGATATGCCTAGATGTAGTCTTCATTGTAATTTTCCTGCTTGTGGTTCACTGACTTCTTTGATCTTTAATTTTATGTTGTTTATCAAGTCTGGAAAATATTCTGCCATTATTTCTTGGAAAACTTTTTCTGTTCCATTCTCTCTCTTCTTTCTGGAACTCCATTACATATATGTTAGGCCACAAGTCACCGCAGCTCTATTCCTTATTTTTTATTCATTTTCTCTCTGTTCTTTAGATGTTTACTTTCACTGCTCTATCTAAAAGTTCACCAATGCTTACTTTTGCCATCTCTAATCTGCTGTTAAGCCCATGAAGCATGTTCTTCATTTCAGATCATTACTCTTCAGTTTTTTTTAATTCTATTTCTTCTTTTTTACATTTTTGTGTCTCTGCTGATATTCTCCCATTTGTTCACTCTTTGTTATATAATTTCCTTTTAATTCATAAATGTATTAAAATAGATGCTTTAAGTCCTTGTCTCCTAACTCCAACATCTGAGTCATTGACTCCTTTTTCTCTTAACTATGAGTCACATTTCTCAGTTTCTTTGCATGTCCAGTAATTTTTTTATTGTGTATTGGGCATTGTAGATGAAATGTTGGAGAGACTCTAAACTCTGTTGTGTTTTCTAAAAGTGGGTGATTTTGCTCTAGCAGGCAATCACCTTGACTTCTTCAAACTCCAAACTCTTTCTTCCTTCATATTAGCAACAGCCAAATTTTTTTCTTTGTTCCCTAAGCCTTCCAGCTTCCACCTTTCACTGTATTTGTGGTGTCTCTCTTGATCATGCATGTTTCAAGAATCATCCAAAGATCTAAGAATTTACATGCAGACTTCAGTACTTCCCCATCTGAAGATCCATGTGCTTTGAGATTCTCCTCCCCTTCATTTTCTAGCCACTCAGCATTCCCAAACTCCATTCTCTTATCCCTCAATATGGAAAGACTATGGCTTTCTCCCTGAGTTCCATTCACTGGTGCTGCACAGCCAGGCATTTCACTCAATGTGAATGCCTCAATGCCTTCTTTTAAGGGTTTGCTTCCTTTAGCTTCTACCTAAATTAAGTTACTCTCCAGTATCTTCAAATAGTTGTGATTTATATTTTTTCCTTAAGTTTACAGTTGTTGCCTTTGTGAGGCTTAGTCTAATCCAAAGTACTGTGACATTTCCAGAAGTCCCAGCAAATGCTTTAAAAAATGAAATTTGTGGGGCCTGTCCAGTGGTATAGCAGTTAAGTTTGCATGTTCTGCTTCAGTGGCCTGGGGTTCACCGGTTTGGATCCTGGGCACAGACCTACTCACCACTTATCAAGCCATGCTGAGGCAGCATCCCATATAGAAGAGCTACAACTTTACAATTATATATACAACTATGTATTGGGGCTTTGGGGGAACAAAAAGAAAAAGAGGAAGATTGGCAATAGATGTTAGTGCAGAGCCAATCTTCCTCAAAAAAAAGTTTGTGAAGATTAAACTACTCTCTCAAAGTTACAGCAGTAACCATTAATAAGCAATAAATTAACATCTAGAGTTTCCAATTTACTTATATCCAGAACATTTAAATAAGGGTTACAAAAGTTGCCTCATTTAGCTGCACAAAAACTAGATCCATCCTCCCAAAAAATGAGAACAAAAGGTATGCAAAACTAAGATTCTCAAATTTGGACACAGTAAAGATACCAGTCAATTAAATCAAAACCTTCTATTAGATAACCAGTAACATTGCTGAACAGGAACACTAAGACCCTCTGAGAATCACTGAACAGTTTGATAAAGATTATGATTTACAGTAATTAATCTGCCATATAAATGTCTATAGTGATACTATGGCTCATCTTCTAAAGACAAGTTT
Organism: Tapirus indicus; assembly: GCA_031878705.1. Lineage (NCBI taxonomy): Eukaryota > Metazoa > Chordata > Mammalia > Perissodactyla > Tapiridae > Tapirus > Tapirus indicus. The sequence continues at coordinate 103,819,016 of CM062918.1, read as the reverse complement.
TAAATACAGTTTCACACTTCTTGGTAAAAGACTATCCTTAGTGAACTCAATATCTTTAGTACTTCATGTAAGACAGGGGCCTCATGTACCAGAGAGACGTGTTAGCTGGGCCAGAACACAAAGGTTGGTCCAAATTTAAACATCGCCTTCACTCTGTTTCATTAACAACTCAGAAACTAAGAGTATAAAGGATGTATATCAGATCAAGGACATTTGATGAACCAGCATAAAAGAATCTAGAAATCTATAAAGCAAAATCTTCAGAATTTTTAAAAGAAAATTCCAACCTAAAGCCTAAATCCAGCTGTATTATTAATCAAGAATGAGACAGAATAAAGACTTTTCAGACACAAGCTTCTCAGATTTTTCTTTCATGCACCCTTTGGCAGGAAGCTACTGGAGAATGTACTCTACCGACGCAAAATTGTGAACAAAAAAGAAAGACAATCCAAAAAGAGAAGTCAAGAGAATCTCCAATGTGACAACTGTGCATGACATTATAGTAGGATCTGGCACAAACTTCTTAAAAAAGATCAAATTGATAGAACATGTAAGTGTCTGAATATCTTTTGAAGTAATTTAAGGAATTAGAGATTTGGGGATAAAATTTGTGTTAAAAAATATCAATTAATTAAATGGAAAAACAAAATAATTTGATCAAAAGAAATTAAAACATTGTGAAGAAAAAGTATTCATTGTATACTCCATGACTCAACTAGGGACAGTGTATACAATCATAATAATGTAAATGATGAATATTAATCTACCAAAATTATAATATAACTATATTATGGGGCTAGGAATATGTGAAGCATTTAATTTGTAGGTAGAGGAAGTAAGTGAGTTAGAAAAGGTGAGAGTTGAATGAAAGTGAGCTAAATTCTCATTTTATATAGTGGAAAGGCAAAAGATACCTGGCTAAAACCTCAAAAAAACAAGAAATTATATAAATATATTAAGGAAATATCAAAAAATCAACAAAAAGTGTTTCAAAATATTTGACATGCCTGAGTGAGCACACGGGGAAGGCAGAAGTGAGGACTAGAAGTTCTTGTAAGAAGTCTTATCCAGCTTTTGACTCTTTAATTAAATTCATTTATAAATTTGATAAAAATACAAAATGAAAACCACTGGATTGTGTGTGTTTTCAGCTCCATAGCATATCCCTCACTTATTTTCATATCGTTGACGTGAATTCATATGTCTCTGGCAAGGAAAGCGTTAACAACAGGTCTGTAAACTGGTTGAATTCCTGCTCCAGGACATCAAGGCAGTGTTAACCTCAACCAGAGCTCTTTGAAAACATTCCGATGGGATTTACTAACTGGAAGATACCCAAGGAAATTCTCATCTAAAAATATTGCATCAGGATATACCCACTCTGTAAAGATCAATTATTGTAAATAAACTGGGACCTATTTATGGGATGTGGCTGATTGAAGGATAGAAATTAAATACATAAGTTCTCTACCTATATGACTAACAAAGTGTAAAAACTGAGAAGCCCCAAACCTAAATGGCTTCTTTTTTTCCACCTTGTACCACCCACAAAGTTAGAGCTCATCTGTGTCCCATTGTGAAAAGAAGGCTTTTAGGAAGGTGCATCTGCCAGTCCGGGGCCCCTCTGAAGGCAGGTTCTTTGTTTGTGCCTACTTTTTTCTGTAAAGCTTGGTGTTGGGTAAATTCTATGATTCATTTGACCCTGGATTGACAATCATTCTCTTTGGCACTACAGTCTTAGAAGTTCACATATACTGAGGGATGACCACATCTGATGGTTCCACAACCACAGATTTACTACTTTTGGTCACAAAAGAATTTCATTTAAGTCATATCACCCAAACCAAAAATTTGGGCTATAGATTGATAATATCTGGCTGTGCCAAGTTTTATCATCTAGTTCTGACTTAGAAATTAACTTGTACTGGACACCTCTTGTGCACCATTTCAAAATCCTCTTAGACTTATTGTGGTGATCATTACGGAATATATACAAATATTGAAACTTTATGTTATACACTTGACCCTAATATAATGTTATATGTCAATTATATCTCAATTTAAAACATTCCTTTTAGTCTCACTTCTTACTCCAGTTGCTGCTGAAGTAACCAGTTCCGTACCAGCTTTGACCAGCTCTGTGATGGTCACGCTCAGTGATGCAGCTGCAATGACTCCTGCAACTTTATTTTGTTCCCTGTAGAGATCATCTCATTACCTGCCAAACTAGGTTATTAAACTGGAAGGTAGTATGTCACATAAACTCTGAAATCTTTGTGACTTTCTCCACTCTGCCTAGAGTAAGGTATCTATGGGTGTTAACTACCCGAGAAGTTCCAGGAAAACGTAGAGACTTCTGATGAGTCCTCCCAAATAACATGAGACGGGCCTCTAAGCTTCATATGCAAACTCCACTCTTAATAGGAAAGAATTTCCTATAAATCCTTCCCCCACATGACAGTCCCCAACATGCTTTGTCATAATTACTACCATGCAGAGAAGTTTTCTGGCTTTTGTTGCAAACTCTGGAATGGTATGCCCTTCAAAACCATCGCCTCACAGGAGACTCATTCACAGGCAACACAGATCACTTGGAATGACTGCCACTTATCTCCCTGACTCTAAACACTGTGAAAGTGTGTTCCCCAACTCCTGGATGCCTTTGGATCATCCAACCCATAATAGGGCTCACCCTGGAACTCTCCCAAATCTGGGTAGTGAAACTGCCTTATTTTTTCTTAATTCTTATTACCAAAAATTGTAGTAGCTAGCTGTCTATTTTTGGCTTTGTTGACATCATGCACCAGAAGTAAAATAATAATCTTGGTAAGTATACTTTATTCTGTGATTGCTTTCATCACTTCCCTATGGCCAATGACCATGTATATGGCACTGGGGAGAAGACCTGGGCATCTTCCGATCCCCATGCCCTGCCAAAAATTATGAAGATTGCAAGAGAGTGCAGGTGGGACCTGCAGACAGCATCCAGAGCCGTCAACTAAGTAATAGGTTGGACTTGGCTCATAACCAAGCCACCACTCTCAGTTCTTGTATTAGTTGAGCAACCCCCTCCATACATCCACTATGTAATGGGGTGTTTTGGAGATGTAATCTTTCCTTGGCCATAGCTAGAGGATAGCTCTCTATACCCTGAAGAATCACAGCAGGATCATGTTTGCATTTTAAACAGTTACCCAATCAAAGCAATTTTGAAGCAATATGTTTTCAGAGAGGAATCCCACTGGTCTGAAATTCTACCTCTGATAGTTCAGTCATGTCAGACCCTTCCATTCACATCGGTAAAATGCAAGTGTCTGTATTCCTTCTGGATCTCCTCTGTCTAGGTTTCCTCTTCCTTGCCTTCTTGTCCCACTTGGATGCAGGTCTGTGGATGAGTGCCAATTTGTCCTTCATCAACTTGCAATGAAGAAAGATATGAGTTGATATAATTCACTTAGAAGGCTTTATAACTGAATAGACAAGAAATGACAATGTCCTGAAGAAATAAGAGGAAGCAATGGAGAAGAAAGCCTGAATTTAATAGGATTTGATAACCAACTAGACATGAAAGAAAAGTGAGGAGGAGTCTGTATGGGATTGAGTAATAAATGGAAAAAGTAACCTAGGGAATTAGAGATGAAAAAAGAAGAGATAGTTATGTAGAAGTAGATTATTAATTGGTCCATGAAAATTTGGGCAGGATAAGGAAAGCTGCATCCATTCTCTCCCACTAGCCAAGCTCTCCCCTTCAACTCTGAAATTCATACCCATGTCTGGTGGCCTGGGAATTGCTTAAAAACAGATGATGCGACATCCCAGAGAAGAGCATACATGAATGTGCAGGATTGGTTTTTTCCCATGAATATTTCCTGTGAATTGCTAGCATGAGGGTACAAGTGTGGACCAAGTTTACAGTCCTTTCTCTAAGTAAGAGTGACCTGGAACATTCATGAGCCTGGGCAAAGTAATGCCTTGAGTAGCCTATGGGGGAGTTGAGAAAACAGGTCAGTTCACTTACCCTGTATTTCCTTTGAGGGTAACTGTGATTGAGGACCAATCCTCTAAGAGCAATTGGCATGAAAGTTGCTAAATTATCAACAAAGCAAATTTTATTCAGAGTATTTAGCTTTAAGCAATTTCCATATAATACAATTATAGATCAGCACTACTCTATTGGAATACAGGCAATTAGAATATCTGAGGCCTTGTCTCCTTTTTACTACAACATCATGGGAAAGCCACTGTTGCTTTTCCAGGAGCAGTAAGTTCAACATCATCATACCCAGGGTACCCTTCTTCTCCCTGGTTCAGCCAGGGGCTATCTTCTCCTTTCCCAGGATCAGCTGCCCCTCTAGGGAACTGCAGAGAAAAGCCTAAAACAGTAAAGAGAAGTTGGATTACAACTGTGACAAAGGGATAAGACAGTGCCCCAAAGTGGAAGCAAGTCAAGTAAGTGATGATGACAAAGCACCTTTGGGGACCCAGTAATGCTCAGGGAGGCTCAGATAGTTAATATTAGTTACAGCAAGGATAAATCAGGGCTATCCTATCAGGATTCAGTCCGTGTGGGTCTCTGGGGCCTCAGTTTATCTGAGAAACACTGGATCACAGAATATCTGTGGCCAACACAGGTTCTCGGTGAAGACCTATTTCCTGGCTTACACAATCAGCAAGGAGATAGCCTAAGAATGGTAATAATCACAAGAAAGATGTGAACGTTTTTCTTTTCACAATTGACAAGTCTGAATTCATGAGTAGAAAGAGACAGGAGGCCACATCAGGCGAAATCTCAGTTCTTCACTGACAATCTAACTCAGCTCTTGGTTTCCTGACTTGTGTTCCCAAATGCCCACAAAAACAATCAGAGGATCCTTCCACAGTTGCCGCCTCCCCAAGGAATCACATGGGCCCTTAGATAGAGAAATACTCTTCTCTCGAGAATGAGTGACTCCATTTGACTGTTAAAATGTCTAGAGCAGATTAGCCCTTAGCTGCCCACAAATTCTGAGTCTATAATCCACCACCATGGCTTTAATTTTGAAGGCCACCATATTTCATAGATCTTGTTCATATTAGTGGTAACGTGATCACAGAACATCTTGAATTATCAAAATTCCTCACAAATTCCAATAGTGCAATAGTTTTTAAATCTCTAACTGCCTTTCACATATGAGTCAGCACAAAAATCTTATCAGAACAGTTGTTCCAGTTTGGGATTTGGTAAATATGTTCAGTTAATCTGTTAAATCTTAATGCAGGCACATTGAGGATAAGGTTATGGAGACACAGACATCAAGAATACAGTGATTCCTCTCTCCCAAGGAATCTTACAATATTAAAAGAAGGAATATGGGTGAGGTTATGCTATTAAACATATGAGGTCATCCATATTTTGAATCTACAGGAAATATGGGCATTGATTCACCCTTTCCAGGACAGAGACAAAAGATTACAGGAGATCAACTAACCCCACTCACCGGTCTGAGAGGTCCTCATCCCATTCTCTTCTTCTGTGCGCACTTCCCCATCGCTCATATGACAGGCAGGAGGAGCCTCAGGCACTGGTACCTCTTCAGCATCATCATAACGCTCACTAGGGGCATCAGTCTTCTGAGCTAGGGGTTCTAAGGGCAGACAAGGGAATTGCATGAAACCACCATAAATGGATTGGCCTAGGTAATACCTAAAATCCCTCTGGCCCAGAGATTTTGATGGCTGCTAAATAGAGGCACCATTCACTCCATGACTGAACAGTTCTTTTCCAAGGCCATACATTTTATTTTTATGTTCCGATAAACCAGAAAAATGATCCAAATAACTCAGTATCTCTTGATTAAAGCTATGCATTTCAAAGCTACTCTTATACCAATGAGCATTACTAAAATATTCAGACAGATTATGCCTTACACATGTTATTTTTTAAAATAACGTGTGCACATTGTGGGGCCAGCCCAATGGCATAGCAGTGAAGTTCGCACACTCAGCTTTGGCGGCCCCAAGGTTCACAGTTTCAGATCCCAGGCACAGGCTGAGGCACTGCTCGTCAAGCCATGCTGTGGCAGCGTCCCATATAAAGTGGAGGAAGATGGGCACGGATGTTAGCCCAGGGCCAATCTTCCTCAGCAAAAAGAGGAAGATTGGCAATGGATGTTAGCTCAGGGCTAATCTTCCTCAAACACACACAAAAAAAACGTGTGCATGTTTTGATTGAATAAGGGTCGTTTTGGACAGAGACCCCAGCCCCAATATGAGGCATCACAGAGCAGCCAGAGAAGAAGACTGGACTCCAGATAGAGACAAGATACCCCTCTAATCTCAGTCAAAGGAACACTGATCCTCTGGATCTCTTCTCTGTGAGAGAAATTCTCCTGCCCCCAACACCCAGCGAAGACAGATAGACCTCTCCAACCTGGAACGTATGTATAGTCAATGTTCTCTGCACCATCCCCAGTGTAATATGGCAGTTTAGTCACTGAGTCATCTGACAGGGACCCTAATGTGGAGAAAAACATCACAAAAACAAACAGAACAACCATTCCCACAACCATGGCTCTGTAGTCAGACTGAGAAGAAACGCTGGGGCTGGCTTGGCTCCTGCAGTGTAAAGGGATGGCTCAGAGCTCACAGGGGCTCTGGAGAGGCCAATCCCAGTGGCCTTTGTAGGGCACTTCCTCTGTGAGCCTGGGGTAGGTGTAGGGTCTGCAGGTGCTGAGAAGACTTGGCTCACAGCCAGTGGGTGGCTGACAACCAGAGGTCCCAGGAGGGCAGGTGGGGACACACACCTGGGCTGCCCAGCAGATCCTTCGTCTTCGGTGTCACAAGAGAATCAATCTCCTCATACACAGCCTCATTAAGAGCATCTTCAACACTGGATAAAGCTGAGCAAACCACCAGCAGGTCAGAGATTGGCACCTGACACACCCCTGAACCAACAGGCTAATCCTTCATTGTTCCTCATGCTCTCACGTGGAAAAACCCTCAGGGCTGCCAGGACCCTTTTTTAGGCTCATATCCCCTGCACCATGTCTGTACCTTCTGCCCTTGTCTGACCCTGTATCCACAGCTCAGTCGCCACTCTTTCCTGTCTCACATGAAAGGCCATGACTTATGAATCCTAAGAACCTTCAGCCCTTAAAGTTTAACATGGGGCAGAAAGAGTTTTGCAAACTAATGAGTTAAGGACAGAGACCTTGCCCAGTTTTCCCCTTGTCACGCCTGGCCTCATTTCCTGCCTCCACACACTTTCCATGTTACCCAATGCCCCCTACAGCCCACCTCTGCGCTCCGCTCTCCATCTGTGCAGCTGAGTCACCAGGATGATGAGGACCAGGAAGAGAAGGGCCCCCAGGATGAGGCAGAGGATCCCAGGCAGGGAGAAGATGCCAGGCACAGGATTTGGGCCTGGTCTGGTCCCTAAGGAGAACAAAGCCAATGGGCACAGGGAAACTCCCTTTTGTCAGCATTTCCAGAGAGCTCAGGACAATGAAGTCCCAGCCTCAGACATGACAGGATCACCTGCGACCCCGGTGGGCACCCCCCATGCCTTGTCCTGAGATAAATTCAGCCCCCCTCCACTGCAGTCCAAGGGAGTGCTCGGGATTATCAGGGAGCTTTCTTCCTGCAACAGCCTCTGATGGTCAGGGCACACGACTTCAGCCCCTTTTCTTGGGCTTCACCAGACCAGAGCATCAAACAACTCCTGGGATGGGCATCTTGCTGCTGAGGAGTGACACTCACGAGCAGGTGGAAAAACCTTAGATTCTGCAACACAGGAACCTGCCTCCCTTGGCCTGAAGGCACGAGAAACTTCTGGCACAGTGGCCCAAGGAAGGGGAAGTTTCCCCAAGGAAAATGCCCTGATGCCTCCCCACCAGCCCATGGCTCCTCAGGATCTTTGCTTTCCTGGCACTTTACCTGCTGTAGTGGGGAGCAATGTTGTTCTTTCACCTACAGAGAATAACAGGAGTTTGGAGCACAGAAATCAGCCAGAATGCAAGACAGTCCACTTTTCCTGCCTGATCCCTGAAATCACCCCTCAGTTACCACAATATCAATGTTGAGTCCTCCCAGCTCCCCTCTCCTAGATTCAGTACTACAGCACCTAGATGCTTTCTGAATATGAACTCTCCATCTTACCCTAGCCAAGACCATTCTCCCGCCCCTACCCCAGCTCAACCAGGGCCAAACCCAAGCTCCTCCACTCACCAGAGCACCTCACTCCAGCATCCTCCTCGTGCTTGCAGTTGCTCTGCCCCCAGGGCTTCGCAGCACATGCCCACAGGGAGGACTCCCTGCCTCTGCACTGCACCTCATCCAGCCAGATGCTCCCATTTCCTGGGCCAAATGCCGCCTTCTGCAGGGCTTCCAGAGCAGAGCCACAGCCCAGCTGCTGACACACCACCTCGGCCTCTGCCAGACTCCAGGAATCATCACACACGGTGCCCCACGAGCCCTCGTGCCAAACCTCCACTCGCCCTGAGCACTTGTTGTCTCCTCCCCTGAGTCGGAGCTTCTCTTTGTCTGAAAAGGTAGCAGCACCTCCTGTTACTGCCCCTGGTGGGAAGGTAGGAGCCCCAGGGAGCCAAGAGGAGAGGCAGGAGGGGCTGATATACCTGTGCAGGGCGCAGCAGTTGGACAGCTCTTGGGTCTCATTCCTGCAGAAGCAGACAATGGGGAAGCACTGGATCAGCGACAGCTGGGGGTGGTCTGGTCCACAAACAAGATTATCTAAGGTCCTTGGATCAATGCAAATGACAAGTGAAAATAACAGGCTTCATAATTAATCTATTGGGATGGATTCCTGACACATTCACTGGATCTTAGCCCTTATCACCAGCTGAAATTATTTTATCTGTTTACTTGTTTATCACTCTCCACATTCCACAACAAATACAAACAAGGACATTAATGCACACATACATACACACACACACACACACACACACACACACACACACACACACACCCTGAATGAAAGCTCCTCTAGAGGAAGGACCTTGCATACCTTATTCACCTCTGTGTTTCTGCTATTAGGACAGTGCCTAGCACATTGTATGCATCATTCAGCAAGGATGTACAGAGAATCTACTGTAAATAGTATTTATAGGGGCTTAATAAATATTTATTGAAAGAATGAATAGATGAATAAAATCTAGTGAAGTATAATGCCTTTAAATTCTTGCTAATCAGTAAGATAATAAAGGAAATGCAAACTAATATTAGTGGTTTGTAATAATAAATAGTGAATATTAAAAAAATAAGTCCGGAATCACAGGAGTAATTTGTATTCAATATTCCACTTATAATTTTTCAAGAGAAATTATATAACAGATACTACAGTTTTCTTATCTATTTTTCAGTATGACATATGGGCAAGCAATGGAGATTACTATAGGGAGAGGACTCTCTTTTAAAGGAATAGAACAAGTAGAATTTAAAGAAAGATAGATAAGTAGACAGTTAGTTCATAAGACATAAATGTCTGCACGAGACTCAAATAAATATACTGAGAAAATCTACATTAAGGGGACACAGAGATAACAAACATAGGACCCCAAAAAAACACATAAAAGAATTGAAACCAGAGGAAATAGACATAAATTGAAAACAACATAAGAAAACAGACGTGTACATGATACTTGTCATACAATCTTGGAATTGGCATATCCTTTTCATATCATCCTATAAAACCTCCTACCCTCAGCAATGAACATCTCTGAAAATAATGGCACGACCTCCTTTGGGCAGTTGCTCACTCTCAGGATTGGAGACCTCACTACATCTCAACTCATCATGTTTGATTATAGAAAATTATCATCAATATTAGGTCTTATAGTTTAATATTCCTTCAGCCTTCCACAGGAGCGAGAAAAAGAGGTGAGGAAAGAGAGGCAAGGAAGGGAGTGAGCCTCTGCCTTTGAAATGTCTATGGTCACATTCTCCCTCAGTTGTGGATTTTAGGCAACTCTTAGCATGTCATCCGAGATATACCTGAACAGTGTGTGTGTGTGTGTGTGTGTGTGAGACAGAGACAGAGACAGAGAGAAGTAAGGGACAGGAAAAAAATGTTGAGGGAAGAGAAAACACCGTGAAACTACAAAGAAAGGAAGGAAGGAAGGGAGATAGAGTGGAAAGAAGAGAGAGAGGAAGGAAGGGAGGGAGGGTAGAAAGGAAGGAGAAAGAAACCAGGAGCAAAGCAACTGTCATCTTTATTTCAGACTTCAAATATCTTGGATGAAACTTGTGGGCTTTGTAAGCTTAATGATTTTGGAACTTCTAGATTATTTGGCTTTAGTTTAATAGTCAAGTTATTGAAAAACTCTAGTATTTTCTATCTAGATATGAAGAAGACAATTGAAAATAATTAGTCCTAGAAAGTAATTTAACAATATCTATTACAGTTTATGTGTGTGTGCGCTCATGTGTGGTCGTATATATGTCCTTTGATATAATAACATCAACATTGAGAGTAATCCTGTAGCAATAAACTCATCAATACATAGAGATACATGACAAAAATATTTATCACAAAATTGATTGTAAAGGGGAAAATTTTGAAAACAATTGAACTACCAATAAATAGGCAAATGGTTATATGAACTGTAGTACCAACGTCTTATGAACAAAATATTATGCCATTGTTTTACAAATGAATTATACCTACCTGGAGGAATATTCATGATATATTGTTAAGTGATAAAAGCCAACTTAACAAAAATGTGCATGATATAATTCCAATTTTGTAAAACAAATAAAACACCATCAACATAAATTCTTTCATGGATATGAGTTTGAATATGTTTTTATGAAAATGGAAGAATTTGGAAAATAGCATATATCAGTCTGTTAGTCCTGTTTACATCAGGAAGAAGGAGTCATAAGATACGATTCATTTCTCTTTTTACATTTTATATGACTTCCCTGCTTACAATAAGTAAGTAATGTTTTTGTAACTTAAATGAAAGAGAAAGGAATTGGTCTCTAAGCATAAAACAAACTGGTGGAAAAAAACAAATTCCCTAGCGCTAAGCATGGTACAAGCCCAGCAGGATCAAGTGTAGTTTACTCAGGGAAGAGACACAGAAACAGGCAAAACAGGATATAATAGAAGGTGGGCTGGCCATCTCTTCATGTCTCCAGTGTTCTTTTACCTGATAGTATTGTTCATTCTCTGGGGGACTATCACAAGGGTGAGACTCCTTATAATACTTGTACTAAGATTGAACTGAAACCTGCCTCCTTGTAACCTCCATCCATCAGTCAGGGTCCTGACCCCTTAAGCATCTCATGGTGAGTCTCCTCCCCCTTCCATGCGAAAGTCCTTCATAGTCTGAGGTCAACAATCAGGCTACATCTACTCTGGCATTTCTGCTAATTATCCTGATTATAGACGCCCTGTGACACGGTTTTCAGTTGTTTTTGCACTTGAGACCTGTGCACCTAGACAATGAAATGTGCCAGTGTCACTTCTAAAGGTAGTTCACCCTACCATGCATCAACAAATTAATGAACTTGGTAATTAAAATGAATTTGTTTCCAGCATTGGATACAACACTTCAGCACCTTATTTTTCCTTCTTTGCCCTTCACAGTTTTTCAAAAGGGTTGTTTACATTTTTCACCATCACCTTGTTTTTTGATACTTTTATTTCTGGTTTCTACCCCTCACCTCAAAAGTGTTCTCCTTAAGACATTCAATGACATATAATGACCTAAATCTATTGGGCACTTTTCAGTTCTCAGCTACTTAACGGCTTAACACACATGACCATCCCCTTTCCTTGAAACTTTTTTTTAACCTGACTTCCAAGCACAATATTTTCTGGATTCCTTTTCCTCTGTCTGGTCTGCATCAGATTCCATGCCAGTTCATAGAGTGTACTACCTAAGTTTTAAAAGTTAATGTTCCTTGAATTCTGTCCTAGGAATGTTTATTTTCCCGGTGATCTCATCCACTCCAATCTAAGCATCTCTATGACAATTCCCAAATCTATATCTCCCACCTAGATTCCCGTTCTAAACTCAAATTGCATACTTTTAAATGCCTAATGACATCTTCACTTGAGTGTTCTCATACACTTTGAATTTAACATATTCAAAACTGAGCCCATGTATTTCCTCCCGTGAGCTTCTGTGTTTCCTGTATTAACAAAAGGCACTACCATCCTTCTAGCAGTCACCCTTGACTCCTCTGAGCCATCCCAAGTCACCATTATGCATCTACATTTCCCCTGCAGTAGTCCTTTGTTTAGCCTCTACTCAAAGGATATTCTCTTAATGCAAAACTGATTAGGTTACTTTCCAGATTAATACTTTCAATTAGTTTTGATTATACCTTCATGAATGTATTTTTAATTTTGACTACACAATCAAAAAGGTTATTTATTCATTCAAGAACTATTTATTGTCTATCGTATGCCAGGTACTATCCACAGCACTGGATATACAGTGGTGAATACAATAGTTAGTCAAAGTTTTTGATCCCATGGAATTTATAAACTAATAGGAGAGATGGATAATAAACAATAAATAAATGATCATTTCACATAGTAGTAAGTACTATGAAAAGCATAAAAATATGCTATGAAACATAAAATAGGTTGGGCAGAGGAATTGGAACCCTGCAGGAGATATTGAGAAAAGCAATCAGTATATTCGGGGATAACCACGGAGTGTCAGGAGCATGTCATGAAGAATTTTGGGAAAGGTAATAGCATTTAAAATGACATGAGGGGTCTCACCAAAGAAATGATATTTAAAGTGAGAACTGAATGATGAGAAATTGACAGGCAAGCAAAGCAGATAGAACAGCTGGTGCAAGGTCATACTATGAACAACACCATCTGTCTGGTAAAGAATACTGAGGCATCAAAGGATGGCCAGCCTGCTTTCCCTTACTTCCCCCATGCCTGTCTATTTCATAAACACAAAGAGAGTGAACGTGTGTATCGGGTGAGTGGAAGAGTGATAGCAGAGGAGGACCAAGTGGTGCATAGGGGACAGATCATGTATGGCTTTGTCAACCAATGGAAGAAATCTGAGTTTTATCTTAAGTTGAATAGGAAGCCACTGGAGGCTTATAAGCAAGAAACAAGATAAAAACTAAATTTTAAAACTTCTCTCTGGCCGACAGAGAGAGAATACATTATAGAAGAGAAAGAGTGGACCTAGGTGACCACTAGAGACTGTTGGAATAATCCAGGCAAGAGGTGATCTGTCCTGGACTAAGATGACAGTGAAAGTAAAAGTAAAAGGATTAAGGAAATATTTGAGGATAGATCCAACAGAACTTGCTATTATATTGGAAGTGGAAGATGAGGGAAGTGGAGAAATGAAGGTCAACTCCTATACTTTGAACTTAAGTAACAGAGTAATGGTAGTGACATTAACTGAAATGGGGAATATAGTTGGGGAGGAAAAGTTAGGAACAGGAATTGAGAAGGTGGAATCAAACATTCTGCTTTGGACTAAATTTCATTGTCCATTTATATTCAGATGGTGATGTCAGGAAGCAATGGAATATGAGTTTGGAGTTAAGGGCAGAGATCAGCTGTGGAGGTATATATTTGAGAGTTGTCACTGTGTAGATGTCATTTAGGCCATGGGCTTTAGGGAGGGAGTATAGCTGAGGAAGAGTAGAGAGTCTGATACTTTGATACTCATCACCAACTCTGTTGAGGAGGCACTCACTAGGTGGCACCACTAGGGCTCATTTAAGCCCTGGGAATGTCTAAGACCTAGAGGCTGAGCAGAGGACTGCAACCCAGTGAGAATAAGGACAAGAATCAATGAGATAGAATGAGAACAATCGATGAGGTACAGTGAGGGTCAGGAGGCAAAAAAAAAAAAAAAAAAAAAAAATTGAAAAGGAAAGAGAAGTCAATGTGCTGAATTCTGCTGAAAGATCAAGAATAATGAAGAGAGAAAAGTCTACTATATTTCACTTCCTTACTGATTTGGAGGAATAGTAGAGCCTAAAATTTAGTTGGATGAGTTCAGAATAGTAGGAGACACAAAATTGTGAGACATACTTTTGGAAACTTGACTATGGAGGAGAGTTCAGAGGGATGGGGAGTAGCTAGGGAGGGAATTGGGATCAAGGAAAATGTTCATTTTGTTCATGTGTTTTTCAAGCCACGAGACACTTGAGCCCATATACACATTGATGAGAATAAACCAGCAGTCAGGGGAAAACTGATGGTGCAGAGGAAGAGGGCATAACTGAAGACGTGAACTCTTTGACAAGGTGAGTGCAATTAAAGCCTGTAGCCTGAGCAAAAAACTGACCTAAGATAGGGACTGAGGCCACTACTCTAGGAGGCCAGGTAGAGAGCATGTGCACACACCACAAGTCGGTAGATTTCGTGACAGGAAGATGAGTTCACCGTGGACTGTTCTAATATCCCAGTGAGGTAAGAGGCAAGATCATGATTTAAGAATGGATGATGAGAATCTGGTGTTGACAGTTTGAGGAGAGCAGAGAATATGTAAAATATAATTTTAAAGATAAGGTAAGCACAAATATTGGAGAAGTATAGTAGAACTTGGGAGCGGTGTGGAGTGCCCAGTAAAGTTATGTCCATGAATTCAAAAACAGACGAGCAACGTGACTGTGTGCTATTCTCCTGACTTTTTCATTAGTCCAGTGCAGGCAAGGAGAACTTAGGTGGTTGACTTTAACCTTGTCTGGAGTTTGCCAGGTGTGGTTCACAAGAGGAAGCAAGAAAGTTGCTCTACCCACAGACTGACTGGAGAAGTAGTCCACTGGTGTAGATGCATTTCAGAGTAAAACACCGTGAGTTTAAGAGACAGAGCAATCAAGGTTGATTCTCTGCTCTGCCCCTTACTTACTTTAAGGCGTTGGGTGTGTCATTTAACTACTCCTACTTAGTTAGCAATTCCTTAAAGTTTATCAGAGCATTATTCATGCTTCCCACATGTTCCACTCAAACTACTCGGTATTTTTCACATAAATTGCTGTCAGCACAAGTTCCCTTATTTTTTCCTTTGAAATAAGATTGGAACATGTAGATTAAATAATCTTCATCCAAACTTCATTTTGTAGATTTATCTTACACTCATCACTTAGATTTGAAAATAGAAAATCTCACTAACAACATCCGACAGAGTTGGGACAAACACATAGAAACAGACAGTAATTCACCTGTACACATGATGTAAGCTTCCTGTGTTGGAAGGCATGAACTGTATTTCCAAGGGTCAGAAGGACACTGCCAGAGAGAGGTATCAGTTTTCCGACACTGGATTCCATCTACCCACCGGGGTCGAGAACCTTCTCTAAAGGCAACAGAAGAGTTGAGGGTCCCACTGTCCCCACAGCCAAGCTGTCTGCAGATCATGGACAAGGTCAAGGCTTCCATGGGGCTGCGGCAGACACTGCCCCAGGTCCCATTGTAGAAAACTTCCAGCCATCCAGCACACTCCTGGTCCTTGCTTACCATCCTGAAGGCCAGGAACTCTAAAATTGAAAGGGGGGAAATACAGGGCACAGTGAGCATTCCTTTCAACGCTCTGGGTTTTTCTTTATCCCACAGATTGTGAACACTCATCTCTGACTCTGCTGAGGAAGCACCAACCAGGTGGCAAGATTGAAATCCGTCTCCCTTTTACCTGACTTTGCCCACGAACTGAGAGGACCACTGACCTGGGCACTCTGCATGGAGGGAAAGCTTAATTCTGCATCCTAACAGAACTTCTGACAGAGTATATGAAAGGGAGTGTGGATAGTGTGGTGGAAGGCAGAATAATGGACCTCCAAAGATGCGTATATCCTAATCCCTGGAACTTCTGAATATGTTACCTTACATTGCAAAAGGGATTTTACAGTCATGGTTAAGATAACGACCTCAGGATGGTGAGATTAACCTAGAATATCATGGATTAACCAGGTGAGCATCTAACCACATCCTTAGACCCACTATCCTTGAAAACGGATAAAGTTTCCTGACTTTGGTTAGAGGAAGATGTGACTATGGAAGAACGGTCACAGGGAGGCAATGTTGTCTTTTTGAAGAAAAAGAAAGGGAGCTATGAGCAAAGAATGCACAATGCCTTTAGAAACTGGAAAAGGAATCTTCCCCAGAGCCTCCAGAAAAAAAATGCAGTCCTGTCTACACGTTGATGCCAGCCCAGTGAGACTCTTGTTAGACTTCTAATGTACAGAACTATAAAATAACAAGTTTGTGTTGTTTTAAACTACTAATTATGTGGCGATTCATTACAACAGCAATAGGATCTCAAGATTTTACTATCAAGAGTAACTGAAGAGTGAGCCCTGCTTTCAAATGGAAACTGTAAGAAATGGCTCTCCTGGAGATATTGCTGAGAAGGACCAGAACCTCAGCTGCTGTAGGAGGAAATGAAAGCACCTAATCTTCATAGCTGCTAGAAAGATAGGCACTATGGAAGGAAGCTTTCTTTTCTGGCCGTTTCAGCCACATCCCCTCCAGGCTCAGACTCCCGTCCTCAAGAGCCCCACCTCCTCCCCCAGCCTATGGACCATGTGCAGTGCGGACCTGAGCAGATGACCCCTGCGTCCTCCTTGTGCCTGCAATCGTGCTGCCCCCAGCCCCGGGAAGGGCACTTCCACACGTGGGACTCCTTTCCTGTGCAGTGCAGGTCGTCCAGCCAGATGCGGTCTGATCCCGCCCCGAAGTGAGCAGAGACCGTGGCGTTGACGGCTTCTCCACAGCCCAGCTGTCTGCACACCACGTGGGCATCGTTCAGGTCCCAGCTGTCATCACAGATGGTGCCCCAGGAGTCCTGGTGAAGGATCTCCACTCTGCCAGCACAGTGACCTCCCCCGTCCACCAGGCGGAGCTGTCTGCTGTCTGAGGAGAGAGAGTCAGGCCAATGGGGCATTTCACAGGGAGTGAGAAGGGTTTTCTGGTCCCGTAGGATCCCCTCACCTGAGCAGTTGGCAGCACTCTCCTCTGAGGCTGCAGAGCCTGCTGGTTCAGACACGGAGTCGTTGCACTGGGGCAGCACCTGGGTCTGGTTTCCTGCAGAAACCACAGTGGTCAGAGGATTAGTAGGGTTGAAGAACAGGAAATTGAATTAAACTAAATAATAACTTAGTGATGGGGTCTGAGATGAAAGCTGTAGCATAGTAGTCTTGTTATCATAACTTTAGAGTTCACCTTTTTTATGGAGAGTTCTGCTTCTGACAATGCCAAAGTTTCTGTTTTAAGCCAACCATTGCACTATGAGTGTAGAGAACCGGCAATATATCAATAGTGTTTGAAAGTGTTGTAGAGCTACCAAGGCAGTGAGTATTTTTCAGAGAGAAGTAAAGGGCAGAGATGCACCACTTTCCCCTTGAGGTCTTTATCAGTTGAAAGGTAAAAGCTGAGACTCTGAAAAGCTCAGCAGAGATTTGCCAGACTCACCGGGCTCGGGGAACACAAAGTGTAGTTTCGGGTCAGCCAAGGAGGAGGAGCCTGTTAACGAGAACACTTGTGCCACAGAAGGAAGAGAGAACTGAAAGCAAACTACTGCTCACAGGGATGGATGCCCAGCTTCTAATCACTTCACTTCCTTTTAAACAAGGTGATCTACCCACAAATTAGGTGCCTGGAGGAAGCAAAATATCCTTTCTGAAGGATTTCTACAATTTTTCACCTACAATGCCTGTCCATCAAAAATACCCAGGCATAAAAGAGAAGAGATTTGATGGAAAACCAGGAGAACAAAGAAGCATTATAAGAAATTTAGAAGGCATCCTGCTATTGGAGTTACCTGACAAAGAGTTTAAATTACCATGATAGAAATGTTCAAGGAATTAAACAACATGATAGTGTTATGGCAGAGAAATGATAACAGAGAATCAATAAAAAATCTAGAGCTGAAAAAGACTGTATTTGACATAAGAACTCAAAGGATGAGTGTAACAGCACATTAGATCAGCACAAGATAGAAATAGTAACATGGAAGACCAGAAAAAGTCACAGACTGAAGCACGGAAAGACAAAAAATGGAAAATATATAAAAGGACATAAAGACATGCTGAAAAGGTCTAACATTCGTATGTACTAAGTCCTGAGGTTGTTGAAATGACAATGCAAGCAACTTTGGATGTTAACTGATGATACTGATACTAAAATTCTCCTAGAGCTATGGCTTTGATTGAAGTGGTGGTTGATGCTAAGATAATAAGAGGCTCTTGCTACTTGGGCTTCTTTTGTGACTTTGTTATCAGAGAGACAATATAATGTCAAGGAAGGTGTCATGGATATCTTTCTCCAGGTACTGTGAATGGAGCTGAATGATGGGGAAATGACTAGAATTTTCAGAAGAATGGGAATCTTAAGATAAAAAGGTAAAGAAAAAAATACCTTGGTGTATCTACAATTCCCAGAAGTGTACAGATAGTTGACTAAAAATGGCATGAAAAAAGAGGAGACAGATGAAGTAACTACTAAAATTTTAATGGATCACTGTAAAAGATTATATGATCTGACAGACCCAATAACTCCTCAAACTGTAAAAGAATGTGACAAATTAACTGAGTTCATCATACCTCTGATGAAGTTTTTAAATATGTTGATTACACAAAAGATGAATCTACCGACCCTTCAGAGTCAGTGCTTTAATAAAGTAAAGGAGAGATTATGACTCTGAGTGACAGGCAGGCCAGAATCTCTTGGCACAATCCCCAGCAGGAGACATAAGGCCATTTACATTAGTGTGGGTAAAATGGCCTGGAGGTGGTAAAGAAACTTTCTTGGGATTGATAGATGCTGGTGATCAATGTGTTATCATATCTAAACCTGTTAATGCAAATTTAAAGAGTAATATAATTAATCAGGATGATATGTGATGTAATTATAGAAAGCTTACAGGTGAAATTATGACAGAAAGTAGGACCTTAGGAATGAAAGTAGTGTATACTTTTGCTTCATCCTACCAGAATGTGTTATTGGAATGGATGTATGTCTGAATGGAGGACCCTTCCCTTACCTAAACCATTGGGAAAGGAATGTGCAAATCTGCTCTTCATCCTGTTTCAGTTGGGCCTGCCAGATGGGAAACAGAATTGCCTAAACCCATTCAAGTGATTGATTTAAAATAGCATAGTATATCTAAGGAACATCAAGAATTTAGACATATTTAAGGATCTGTTAGATGCTGGTGTATTCGTACTCACAATTTTCTTGTTTAATAGTCAAGTTTGACCTGTGAGGAAAGCTGATGTATCCTGCAGACTGACTGTGGATTACAGATATATTAATAAGGTAGTACTCCCCCTAGCATTAGCCATGTCCAGATTGGACATTTCATGCTGTACAACAAGTTAAGGAAGATTGGTGTTCTGTGATTGATTCTGCTAATATTTTCTTTTCAATTTCTACCTCGAAAAAAGTCAAATTCAATTTGTATTCATGAAGGATGGAATCTAATATTAGTTTACTATGGTTCCACAAAGAGATTTAATTCTCCTGATTGTTGCCACAACTCATATGGGAAGGAGAGTCTACATAATAACTGGCCTGTATTCTTTAAAAGTATCAATGTCGTGAAATACAAAGAGAGATCCAGGAGGTGTTCCGTTTTGGAGGAGATTAAATGGATATGACAACTGAATGCAGCATGTTACCCCAACTCTTTTTTTGCTGTGAAGTATATATTTGGGACAATTGGCAAATTCTGAGTAAGATATATGGCCTAAATAACAGTATTATATAAACGTTAATTTCTGGATTTTGATGATCATACTATGGCTGTGTAAGGGAATTCCTTAAGTTATTGTAGCGCAAAGGGACTTTATTTCTGCAACCCACTTTTGACTAATTCAGAAAAAATTTGTCTATATTCAAGGATAAAAAAAGAGAGGGTGGGAGTGGGGAGGAGGGGGGGGAAAAGAAGGTGAGAGAGAAGGAATATAGAAAATACTAACATTGGGGAATCTGGTAAAAATTATTTCAGAATTCTTCCAACTTATCTGTAAGTTTCAAATAATGTCAAACTTTGAAAATATTTTTAATGAAGGTGAAAACCCTTCTGAGAGAACTCATTCCCAGCACACTTTCAATAAAAGAAATACTTAAAATTATTTTTAAGGCAAAAGGAATGCAGCAATGTAGAAAAGAATGAAGAAAATCATAGGTAAATATGAGGGAATTAAAACATGGGTGATAACGTTTGGCAAGGTTTAAAACGTGTAGTTAAAATGAAGGACAATCACTCTAAAAATATTTTTTAAATAAGCTAATGGAGAAGAAAATGCAAAAATAAAACATAACTTGGTTTGATCAAAAGAATGCAAGTAAGGATGGAACAAAGAAAAGATAAAAAATAAAAAGAAAT
Source organism: Tapirus indicus (assembly GCA_031878705.1). Classification (NCBI taxonomy): domain Eukaryota; kingdom Metazoa; phylum Chordata; class Mammalia; order Perissodactyla; family Tapiridae; genus Tapirus; species Tapirus indicus. The sequence continues at coordinate 103,798,692 of CM062918.1, read as the reverse complement.
ATGGAAATGGTATATTTACTTCAAATATGTCAGTAACAAATTGATGGTGAATGAACTACATATATCCATTAAATTCAAAGATTGTCAGATTATATTAAAAACAGACAGAACAACATTATGCTACTATCAAGAGACACACCACAAATATTAGAAAACAGAAAGGTCAAACACAAAATGATGAAAAAAGAAATATCGTGCAAAAAAATTTGGTATGGCTACAGTAATCTCATACAAAGTCAAGTTTATGAAAAGTTACTAGAAATATAAGAAGAATATTCCAAAATTATAAGGGCCAATGTAACAAGAAGAAAACCTCTCCTAAATTTGTACATAACTAAAAACAAGCTTTGAGATGCATGAAGCAAAAACTGACAAAACATAAAAGAGAAGTGGACAATTATACTTAGAAATTTTAAGATACCTTTATCAGTAACGGATGAAAAGAAAACCAAATAAAAATGAGTAGATAAATGGAAGTTTTGAATAATATGACTAACAAATTTGATTAATCGACATATATAAAATCCTGCAGCCGAGAAACATAGAAAACACATTTGCAAGTGAGCATGGAGCCTTTATCAAAAGCATTTATGCTAGGAAATAAATAAATCTCAGTATATTTTAAAGGTTGAAGTCATATTGAGTAGTTTCTTTTCTCACAATGGAATTAATCTTGAAAATAATAACAAAACACCAAATAGAAAATATTCAATTATTTGGAACTTAAGAAAGAAGTTCTAAATAAAACAATAGAACTTACAATGAATTTTTATCTAAATGATAATAAATACACAACAAATCAAAACTTATATAATGTAGACAACTGCAACTACAGTCAAATTTATAACCTCAATGGATATAATGAAAATCCGAAAATCAAAGGCAGAATATCAAACCCAACTGAAAGAAAGGAGAACAAATAAATAATAAAGATCATTACAGAAATCAATGAATATAAGGCAAATATACAGATAATCAATTAAGCCAAATTTTTCTGAATAGACATAAAATTGATCATCTCTGAGCATGATTAAACAAGGAAGAAAAAAAAGATAATGCAGAGAAACCATCATCAGAAAAGAAAGAAAAAATTATATATTACTACAGAACCATTAGGCATTAAAAAGATAATAAGAGGGCATTATGAATAATCTTTTGCCAATACTTTTGAATATTTAACTGAAATGGAAAAATTCTTTGAAAAACAGCATTTAGAAATGGCACAAGAACCAATAGAAAATCTGAATAATCCTGATTTCATTAAAAACATTCAATCTGTAATTAATACCTTTCAATAATAACAACTAAACGAAGCAAAAAAAAGCAAACAACTTCTAGGCCCAGATATATTTCACAATAAACAATTAATAATATTGTGTCAAATTAAAATTTCCTGAATTTGAATGTATGTCATTGTACTTAAGAAATACATGCTGAGGTACTGAAGAATAAAGGAACCTGATGTGTATAACTAATTCTCCAACAGTTCAGGGGGGAACACCTGCAATTTTGGGGGGGAGAGTGGGGGGTGTACATACACACATATGTATATACATACATATACATATAGCAGAATGTTGGCAATTTGTGAATCTGGGTGAAGCATATAAGGAAGTTATTTGTATAATTCTTGCAGCTTTTCTGTAAGCTTGTGTTAATTTAAAAATAAAATGTTTAATACATAGAAAAAGAAAGAATTAATATGCAATCTTCCAAAGAATAAAAAAGTGGGAATAATTCCCACTTCATTTTGTGAGAATTGTAAAATCTTGATATCAAAATCTGACTGGGACATTAGAATAAAGGAAAATTACAGACCAATTTCTCTAATACATATAGATGCAGAATTCATTAATAAAATCCTAGCAAATTGAATTCAGAGACATATAAAAATTAATACACCACAACTAAATAGAATTTGTCCCAAAAATGCAAGATTAGTGTAAGGGTGGAACATCACATCTGCAAAATATATCAACTAACAAGACTAAAAGAAAAGAATCATATAATCATCTCACTAGATGTGGAAAAGCATTCAAAAAGATTCAACATCTATGCATGATAAAGTCTCTTAGCAAATTGGAAATAGAAGGAATTTTCTTCAGTCTGATAAAGGCCATATACCAAAATCTCAGAGCAAATATCACACTTAATGGTGAAATATTTTTCCCTGCGATGCGGAAGATGACAATAATATATATCACCACTTTTATTCAACAATTTAGTAGAGGTCAAAATCAGTTCAAATAATGCAAAAAATAAGAATTAGAAAGGAAGAAATAAAATTATAATTATTTATAGACTATATGATTGCTGAAAATGAATTAATGCAGAAAACTAAAAAGAATCTACAGTTAGATTATCAGTTCCAATCCAATTATGACACTGCTGGACACAAGTTCAACATATACAATACATACAAAAAAACAATTTTATTCATATATGGCATCAAGAAACAGAAGACAAAATTTTAAAGTTTTACTGTTCATGATGACATCAAAAACATAAAACACCTGGGAGAAAACCTACTCAAAAATGTAAAAGATATCCAAGAAAAATTAAAGATGTAAACCATGGACAGACATACCACGTAAATGAATTAAAACACCAATATTGCCAAAGTAAATTATCTCAAAATTCATCTGTAGATTGAATGCAATCCTAATCAAAATATCATCGTGCTGCTTTTTTAGCAAAAATATTTTTATTTCAGCTTTATTTAGGTATAACTGACAAATAAAATTGAAAGATATTTAAAGTGTATATCCTAGTGATTTGGTATATGTGAACAATGTGAAAGAATTACCCCCATCTACTTAACACAACTCTCACCTAGCAGTTTTTTGGGTTTTTTTTTGGTGACAGCACTTAAATTCTACTCTCTTAGCAAATTTCAATTAAACAGTACAGTGTTATCAATTATAGTCACCACGTTTAATATGTATACATACGTATGTGTGTATATATATATATATATATATATATATATATATCTCACAACTTCTTTATTCACTCATTCATTGATGAACACATAGGTTGTTTCCATATTTTAGCTGTTGTGAATGATGCTGGAATGAACATTGGAGTACCAAAATGTCACGATATCCTATTTTCATTTTCTTTGGATATACACCCAGAAGTGGAATTACTGAATCATACAGTAGTTCTATTTCTAATATTTTGAGGAACTTCCATGTTTTCCATAGTGGCCAATTTACATTCCCAACAGTGTACAAGGGTTCCCTTTTCTCCACATCCTTGCCAACACTTATTATCTCTTGTCTTTTTGATGATAGTCATTCTAACAGGTGTGAGGTGATATCCCATTATGGTTTTAATTTGCATTTCTCTGATGATTAGTAATGTTGAGAACCTTCATGTACCCATTGTCTATTTGTATGTCTTCTTTGGAAAATATCTAACCAGTCCCTCTGCCCATTTTTCAATTGGATTTTTTGGTTTTTTATTGTTGAGTTCTATGCATTCTTTATATAATTTGGTTATTAACCCCTTATCAGATGTATGATTTGCAAATATTTTCTCCATTTGGTAGGTTGCCTTTTCATTTGGTGATGGTTTCATTTGCTGGACAGAAGCATTTTAGTTTGACATACTCCCACTTGCTTATTTTTCCTTTTGATGTCAAGTCCAAAAAATCATTGCCAAGACTGATGTGAAGGAGCTTACTCTCTATGTTTTCTTCTAGGACTTTTATGGTTCAGGTTTTACATTCCAGTCTTTAATTTTTGTGTGTAGTATAACATGGGGTCCAGTTCCATTCTTTTGCATGTGGTTGTCTAGTTTTGCCAATGCCATTTATTGAAGAGACTATTCTTTCCATGTTGTATATTCTTGGCTCTTTTGTTGTAAATTAATTGACCATACATCCGTGGGTTTATTTCTGAACTTTCTATTCTGTTCCATTGATCTATGTGTCTGTTTTTATACTAATACCATACTGTTTTGCTTACTATAGCTTTGTAATATAGTTTGAAATCAAGAAGTGATGCTTCCAGTTTTATTCTTTCTCAAGATGGCTTTGGCTAATTGGGGTCTTTTGTGGTTCCATACTAATTTTAGGATTGTTTTTTCTGTTTCTGTGAGAAATGCCATTGGAATTTTGATAGAGATTGCGTTGAATCTCTAGACGGCTTTAGATGGTGTGGGCATTTTAACAATATAAATTCTTCTGATCTGCAAGCATGTGATATCTTTCCATTTGCTTAAGTCTTCTTCAATTTCTTTAATCAAAGTCTTGTAGTTTGCATTGTACAGATCTTTCACTTCCCTGATGAAATTTATTCTAAAGTATTTTATAATTTTTGATGCTATTGGGAATGGGATAGTTTTCTTTATTTCTTATTCAGATGTTTCATTGCTAATGCATAGAAATGCAACCGGTTTCTGTACGTTGATTTTATATTCTGCAACTTTACTGAATTCATTGATTAGTTCTAACAGTTTTTTGGTTGAGTCTTTAGGATTTTCTATATATGAGATCATATCATCTGCAAATTATGACAATTTTACTTCTTCCTTTCCAATTTGGATGCCTTTTATTTCTTTATCTTGCCTGATTGCTCTAGCTAGGACTTCCAGCACTATGTTGAATAAGAGTGATGGGAGTTGGCACCCTTGTTGTATTGCTGATCTTAGAGGAAAAGCTTTCAACCTTTTCACACTTTAGTATGATGTTAGCTGTGCATTTGTCATATATGTCCTTTTTTATGTTGGTATGTTCCTTCTATACCTAATTTATTAGGTATGTTCCTTCTATACCTAATTTACTGAAGGTTTTATCATGAAAGGGTGTTGTATCTTGCCAAATGCTTTTTCTACATCTATTGAGATGACCATATGATTTTTATCTTTCATTCTATTAATGTGGTGTATCGCATTTATTGATTTGCATATCTTGAACCATTCTTGCATCCCAGGGATAAATATCACTTTGATTGTGTTGTTGAATTCAATTTTCTAATATTTTGGTAAGAATTTTTTATCTATATTCATCAGGGATATTGGTCTATAGTTTTCTTTTAGTGTAATTATCTGGATTTGGTATCAGGGTAATGCTGGCCTCATAAGATAAATTTGGGAGTGTTCCTTCCTCTTCTATTTTTTGGAAGAGTTTGAAAAGAATTAGTGTTAATTCTTTAAGTGTTTGGTAGAATTCACAAGTGAAACCATCTCTCCTGGACTTTTCTATGTTGGGTGTTTTTAATAATTGATTCAATCTCCTTACTCGTTATTGATCTATTCAGATTTTCTGTTTCTTCATGGTTCAGTCTTGGTAGGTTGTATCTTTCCAGCAATTCATCCATCTTCCAGTTTATCCAGTTTGTTGGAATATAGTTAATTGTTCATAGTGGTCTCTTATGATACTTGCATTTCAGTGATATCAGTTGTAATGTCTCCTCTTTCACTTCTGATTTTATTTATCTGAGCCTTCTCTCTTTTTCTCTTAGTCTAGCTAAAAGTTTTTCCATTTTGTTTATCTTTCCATAAAACCAGCTCTTAGTTTCATTGATATTTTCTATTGTTTTTGGGGTCCCTATTTCATTTATTTCTGTTCTAATCTTTGTTATTTCCTTCCTTCTACTAACTTTGGTCTTAGTTTGTTCTTTTTCTAGTTCTTCGAGGACCTCTTCTTTGAAGAAGAAGGAGGACATAGTGATTGGTGGGATGTAATGGTGAGTTCTAAGGTGCTGTTAGGGGTACATGACTGAGGTATACATTTATTGCTTATACATTGTTCTTTATGATTACTCTTAAATAATGTTGTTCATTAAAAATATATATTACTGTTAACACTTCTTGCCCTGACCTGAAAAAATGAATGAATATTGAGAAGAACCATATTTCCCCATGAAATATCTTACTTTTGTGCCAGATTTTCCACACTCTCTACTCTTAGGGTCATTTCACTCAAGGAGCACCCTGAGTACCAGTTAGCCCTCCCCTCTCTCTTACCTGAGCAGATCACAGAGGCTGTGTTTCCATGGGTGCAGTCAGGAATGCCCAGAGCAGTCATAGGGCAATTCCACAAGAAGGACTCAGCCCCTGAGCAGTGAAATTGGGCTTTCCAGACCTGATCACCTCCTTCCACAAAGTATGCTCCTTTTGGGGTAGAGATGGCAACTCCACAGCCAAGCTGATGACAGACAACATTGGCATTGGCCATATTCCAGTGGGAAGCACAGAGTGTTCTCCATTTTCCAGAAATATTCATCTCCACTTGTCCCTCACACTGAGAGGTGCCATTTTTCATGAGCCGGACTTCTGTGTATGCTGGTAGGAGAAGACAGGATTTCGGTAAAATCTCATATTTTCCTTACCCCAACAGAGTATAACAGGAGGTTAAAGTTCTGCTCTGCATCTCACCTGAACAGACAACTTGAACAGCCCCACGGTGGTGGCAAGTGCTTCCTAGACAGGGCACTCTGGGGCAAAGCCAGAGCTCAGGCTCCTGCCCCTCACACCGGAACTCTTCATTCCAGGCTCGTCCATCTGATTCTTTGAAGGGCACATCTACTAGGACAGACACAGCCTTGCCACACCCCAGCTCTGCACAGATGACTTGAGCAGTAGGGAGCGTGAAGTTCCCATCAGACACTGGAGTCCATTCTCCTCCAGAATACACTTCTACTTTCCCTGAACATGGTCCATCCCCTCCAACCAGATGCACAAATCCTAGGAAAAAACAAATAAAGCCAGTGAGTTTTCATGATCATGGCTTGGCAATTAGAAGTAATATGTCACAAACAATGGTGTGAAAGTGTTTCTTTTCCCAGGAATTGGAAATGGGGAGAGGATTTAATAGCCAGTGTCAGAATAGGACCTTCATGAGTGAGTTTCTGTATACATATCATTTGGAATGGCTAAATACCAGGAACATATATTTTGCGGTTGGTCAGAGAAGTGAATTCTTCATCTAGGGGCCTGGGATCTACAGGGCCCAAGGAAACTGCACAATACATGGGCATTCAAACTTGAGTGAAGAGGTTTGAAGAACAGAACCAACCCGGGGGGACATGGGCTATGAAAGGGTAGAGATCTATCAATCACACAAGGTTAGAAAGCCATCCTGGGACTTGTGGGGCTCAAATTCTAATCAGCTTTCTCTCTCAGGAGTAGTTCTTAAGTGACTGAGAAGGGAGAAAATCATGAATGCTGTATCCTTGAATGCATGCCAACCTGTAGACAGACTGATGGCCTAAAATTAGAAATATAGTTATTGCAACTAATCCACTTTTATGGTTTCACTTTTTATCTCTCTGATAATTTTTGATGGCAAAAAAATCCAAAAATATCTTAGGTGACCTAAATTGGAAGGATGAGTCTGGGTGTTATGAAAAATCAGAGAGTTATAGCAGAAGGAAGGGCTGGTCCTAGCCATCTCTCTTGAAACCTTAGGATTTGTCAATGAACCTGGGAGAGGCTGAGTTCTCAGCGGGAGTTTACAAGACAGTTGAGTTTGCTGATCCCTTCCTACAAAAGGGTTTTCCTTTGAGATTCAGGAGTCTTAGTAAATGCTAAGGAGTGACAGTAATTGATTTTTATCCTATTATTGTGCTAACTCTGTATTCCTATACAACATCAGCAATATGTTGGAATAGGAAGCCCATAACCTTCATTTTCCCACAGAAACAATGATTTAGCAGCCAGCCATGGACAAAAGTGCCCTTTCAGGAGCCTTTGGATCCAGGTGGGAGGTTACAAAATCCTGGTGGGGCCAAAGACTGAGGAGGGCCAATATGAGAAGTCAGGTCCATGCCCTGGTGATGGGCTTGCTCACTGTCATCCTAGCTACAGAACTTAAAGCAGTTCCAGCCCCTTGTGGACTTGGCTCCAACCTTGCTTGTCCATGGTCCTACCACCAGTCCCATCCACCAAAGGACCCTGGAGAAGCCATCCCCATGCATGCCCCCAGTAACAGGCCTGGCAACTGTGGACATGACTGTAGACAAAGAAGAAGCTCTATCACCTGGCTCCAACCCTGTGCCACTGTGATCCTGGAGGCAGTCCTGTCCACCCAGGTACCCAGAAGGAGCCATGCCCATTGGTGCCCCTGGTAACAGGACAGCCAAATGCATACCTGACTGTTGACTCTGAAGCAGCCCTGTGACCCAGGCCTAGGCCCACTCTACCACACTTGGGAGGCAGTCCTGCCCACCCAGGAACCCAGCAGAAGTGACACCCATCAATGCCTCTGCTAATAAACTCACTGACCACAGACCCAAGAGCAGAGCTGGCAGCAGCCACATGACCTGACTCCAGCTCCATTAGACCATGATCCTGGAGGCAGTCATCAGTCCAACGACCTGGCAGAAAAGGATCTTTACCTGTCAAAACCAGTCTGTAAAGACTGGAAGTGGTGTCTGCTCTTTCAAATGCACAGACACAAATGCAAGCCTACACAAATCATGAAGAACCTGGAAAACATGAAGTCATCAAAGGAAAGTAATAATGTTCCAGTAACTGACCCTAAAGAAATGGATATCTATGAATTGCTTGACAAAGAATTGAAAATAATTGTCTTAATAAATCTCAATGAGCTACAAGACAGCACAAATAGACAACTAAACAAAATCAGGAGAACAATACATGAACATAAAAAGTTTAATAAAGAAATAGAAAATATAAAAAGGAAATGAGTAGAAATTCTGGAGCCCAAAGACACAATGACTAAACTGGAAAATTTAATAAAGAGCTTCCACAAGACTTGATCATGCAGAAGAAAGAATCAGCAAGCTCAAAGATACTTCAAGGACATTTGAAACCATCAGTGTAGAGGAGCAAAAAGGGAAAAGAGTGAAGAAAGCACATGGGACATATGAGACACCATCAAGCAAAATAATATAAACATTTGAGAGTCCCAGAGGAAAAGAGAAAAAAGAAAGGGGCAGAAAGCTCATTTAAAGAAATAATGGTTGAGAACTTCCCAAATCTGGGGAGCGAAATGGACATCTTGATTATTAAGCCCAAAAGTTCCTGAATAGGTAGAGCTGAAAGAGTTCTACACCAAGACACACTAAAATTAAATTATCAAAATTCAAAAACAGAGATAATTTTGAAAGCAACAAGAGAAAAGCAGCTTGTCACATAAAAAGGAGCCCCTGTAAGACTGGCAGCAGATTTCTTAGCAGAAACCTTGCCAGCCAGGAGAGAGAGGGATGATATATCTGAAGTACTGAAAGAAAAAAATTGTCAACCCTGGACACTTTATCCAGCAGACATATACAGAACATTTACCCAACAGCAGAAGAATATGCACTCTTCTCAAGCACACATGGAATGTCCTCCAGGATAGATGACATGCTAGGTCACAAAACAAGCCTTAACAAATTTAAGATTGAAATAATTCCAATTATCTTTTCTGCCCACAATGGAATAAAACTAGAAATTAATAACAATAGGAAAATTCATAAATATGTAGAAACTAAACAACACTGTTTTTTCTATTTCTGTAAAGAATACCATTGGGATTTTAATAGAGGTTGCATCAAATCTATTGATCATTTTGCATAATATAGACAATATTAACTCTTTTAATTCATGAATACAGGATTTCTTTCTTATTTATCTGTATCTTCTTTAGTTTCCTTCATCAATGTTTTATGAGTTAAATACTTTATAATGAAAAAAAGAAGCTGGCAGTGGCTGGCCTGGTGGCATAGTGGTTAAGTTCACACAATCTGCTTCAGCAGCCCAGGATTCACAGGTTCAGATCCTACACACCACTTATCAAGCCATGCTGTGGCAGGCGTCCTACATATAAAGTAGAGGAAGATGGACATGGATGTTAGCCCAGGGCCAATCTTCCTCAGCAAAAAGAGGAGGATTGGCAACAGACGTTAGCTCAGGGCTAATATTCCTCACCAAAAAAAAAAAAAAGCTGGCATGCTGCCAAAAAAAGGAGAGTGAGAGGAACGAAGTAGAGAGCAAATAAGCCATAATTTGGAGACTTCCACATTGCAAAAGCCTCAATATGGACAAATACATAAGTATTTGGGGAAAACACTTTTTGAATACATCTTTAGCATATTTCATCACCCTCTGCTGCTCCCCTCTACCACCTAACTCTGCCATCATTTCTCATTTCTCCCACATCAGACAAGCAAAAACAATCTTGAAAGATAAAGATGGATGAAAAAGAAAATCAAAAAGGGAAGCTGTAGAAGTGGAGTGTGGGTGGGGGATGTGGCAGGTAAAGGTGGGATCGCAGGAAGTTTTGAAACTAAAGGAGGGAAACCAAAATAAAAATTCACTGTTTGGTCATCCAAGAAATATATTTTGAAGAAAATAAAGGATAGCACAATGAAAAAAATTTTTAATTCATAAAGTACAAGTCCCTTGTTTCTAAGTGTACTCATGATTATTTATTACTAGAGGTTTTTTCTGGTAAAGGACTGCCCAATGATTCCCAGTATCCAAGCAAAAAATTACTAAAATTTCAAAAAAATAAAAATGTAACCCTTAACAAATTTTTAAAAGCTGGAATCATTAAAAACAGAACCACAAATTACAGAGATGATTGAATTAGCTGACAAGGTCTTTAAACTACTAATATAAACATGCTCAATGAACCATAAAGATAAACCAGAGAGAAAAAAATAACTAAGTGGAACTCCCAAAACTGAAAAATACAATATCTGGATTAACTGAATGAGAGATTAGATACTGCAGAACTTAAAAATTGTGAAGTTAAACACATAGCAATAGAGATTACCCAAACTGAAGTACAGAAATAAAAAAGGCAGAAAAATATGAATGGAAACTCAATGGCATGTGGGGTAATATAAAACCATATAAAAATATGTTTATTTGGAGATTCAGAATAAGGAATGAGTAGAAAAAATATTTGAAGAAATAATGGATGAAATTTTTCCGAATTTAATGAAAACTATAAACCCACCAATCCAAACAAGATAAACATAAAGAAAACTATCTCAGGGCACTTGATGATATAATTGCTGAAATTCAGTGATAAAGAAAAAAGGTCTTAGAAGCAGCCAGAGCAAACTTGACATATTATACAGAGGAGAACAAAGAAAAGTGTTACTGACTTCTTGTTAGAGGCAAGGCAACCCAGATGACAATGTAAAAACATCTTTAAAATACTGTGGGGAAGGAGATGACATCAGCATCATAGCAGAGTGAGTTATTCCCTTTGTCTGTCCCCTCTACATTACAACCAACTAGACATCCATTGACCAACAGAGGATTCCCTAAACAGCACAGCAAGATATCTAAGAGATCCATGCATCTATACATCTGAAGGTGGGTGAACTAGACTTCCAGGAGGCAGTGGAACTAGGGGAGCAGCCTCCTCCCTCCCCTGGCAGCAATGGTCCAGGGCTGGGATCCTCACACTGCCAGGCACACCTGCTAGTGGCTGCTGTGGGAGCAGAAGCAACAGGCATGGCTTGGTCCCTGCCCAACCCCCACTGGATGCAGTGCATGCCCCTGCATATAAAAACTGTGGGAGCCCAAACAGCAGCCACCACTTGGTCCCTGTGCCTCCCCCAGTGACTGTGATTGGATGCTGCAGAGATAGAAACAACAGGCATAGTTTGGTCCCTGCCCATCCCCCAGTGGATTGAGTGCATGTGCTTGTGAACAGACACTGCAGGAGCCAAAATAGCAGGTGCAGCTTGGTGTTTGCCCCTCCCAGAGTGGATCCAGTGCACATGCCCCATCTTCCTCCCCTAGCAGTGACCAGGTCTTTCTAACAATGGGGACAGTATACAAAACTCAGAATTTCCCAGCTGGGGTGGGTCACCCTGACCTCAGTTTCCAAAACACACCAGCTAGCACAAGAGACCAGAGGATACAAAAGTCAGTAGAAACAACCTTTCCCTGCTTAGTCTCTGCTCCCCCCCCCCCAGCAGTGGCAGGTGGAACCTGTGATCAGAACCTTCAGGAACCACAGCAGCACTAGTGATCCAGCCCCTGGTAGCAGCAACCCCAACACTGGCTCCACCAGCAGTGAGGGCTGCATACACATCCCTAGGTCCATATGCCCCCAACAGTGACAGCAATACCTGTGAACTCAGGTGCTGCCAGCACAACCTGCTGACCTGGTAGCAGCATTGCAGGTGGTGCACAGGGCAGCAGCATCTGAGCCTGTAGAGAGCCCACAGGGAGCCAGTGGAGGAACATGAGACAGAGGCAACTCCAGAAGAAGCAGAAGTGCTCACAGCCTAGTGACCCTGGAGGTGACACCTGAAACTGCAGTGACATTGTAAGCAGGAAGGTACCAGCGACCTCAGAGTCACAAGCAGAACAAGGAGGGTACTGATAATGCCTCTAGCAGAGGCACTGGATGGTGGAAAGTGCAGACTTTCAATACAACCAGAGGCAGCTCAGAAGCAAAGTAACCAAAGCCTCACCCAAATAAGAAAGGCAGTTACTAGCACAAATACACAGGCAAAGGATCAATTCATCAAACACCATGAAGAACTACAGTAACACAGCAGAACAGAAAGAGAATGACAACTCTCCAGACACCAAACTTGAAGTCACAGAAAATTACAATCTAACTGATAGAGAATTCAAAACAGCTGTCATAAAGAAACTCAGTGAATTAGAAGAAAACTCAGAAAGCTCAATGAGCTCAGGAAAACATTAAGCAACAGAAAAAGTACTTCACCAAAGAGATTGAAACTCAAAAAAAACCAAAGAGAAATTCTGGAGATGAAGAAAACAATTAATGAGGTGAAAATAAAATGGAGAGTATTAAAAACAGAGCAGGTCATATGGAAGAGAGAATTAAGAGCTCAAAGATATAATTCTAGAAATGATTAGGGTGGAGGAGGAGAGAGAATTAAGATTATTTTAAAAATGAAGAAATTCTACAAGAAATATCCAACTCAATTAGGAAAAGTAACATAAAGATTATAGGTATCCCAAAGGGAGAAAGGAGCAGAAAGCTTATGCAAAGAAACAATAGCCAAGAACTTCCAAAACCTGGGGAAGGAACTAGACATGCAAGTACATGAAGCTAATAGAACTCCTAATTACCACAATGCAAAAAGACCTTCTCCAAGGCATATAACATTAAAACTGTCAAAAGTCAATGACAAAAAATATGAAGGTCAGCAAGACAGAAGAAAATAACATTCAATGGAATCCCCATCAGGCTTTCAGCAGATTTCTCAGCAGAAATCCTACAGGCTAGAAGAGAGCAGAATGATTTCTTCAAAATACTGAAAAATAAAAACTATCAGCCAAGAATAGTCTATCCAGTAAAATTATCCTTCAGATATGATAGGGGAAAAGAGCTTTCCCAGACAAACAAAAGCTAAGGGAGTTCATTGCCACTAGACATGTCTTACAAGAAATGTTTAAAGGAGCCCTCCTACCTGAAACAAAAAGGCAAAGATTTACAAAGCTTTGAGCAAGGAGATAAATAGACAGACAGATTCATAAAATTGTAGCTTTATATCAGAATAGGCTAGTAAACAATTATAACATAAAGGATAAAGGGAAAGAAAGTATCAAAAATAACTATAACACTTCAATTTGGTCACAAACTCCCAACACAAAAGAGAATAATTTGTGACAAGAAAAACATAGAAGGGGGAGAGGAAAGGGACTGAACCTGCATAGGCTAATGGAGATAAGAGGCTCTCTGAAAGAGGATTAACTCTTCTATGAGATCTTTTATACAAAGATCATGGTAACCACAAAACAAAAAAATCAAAGAAAAGTCACAAATCATAAATAAAGAGAAAGCTGAGGAAAACATCACAGAAAACCACCAAACTGAAATGGCACACAGAAATACAAAGACAAAGAAACAATGGAAATATAGGACAACCAGAACACAAAAGATAAAATAGCAATATTAAGCCCTCATATATCACTAATCACTCTAAATGCAAATGAATTGAATTCACCAATCAAAAGACACAGAGTAGTTGGATGGATTAAAAAACAAGACCCAACAATATGCTTCCTCCAGCTAACACATATCAGCTCTAAAGACAAGCATAGGTTCAGAATGAAGGGATGGAAGATGAGACTCTAAGGAAATAGCAAGCAAAAGAAAGTGAGTGTAGTATACTTATAGCAGACAAAACAGACTTCAAGAAAAAAAAGATAACAAGAGACAAAGATGGGCATTATATAATGATAAAAGGAACATTCCACCATAGTACATTAATACACATGCACCCAACACAGGAACACCAGAGTATATAAAGCAACTATTAACAGACCTAAAGGGAGAAACTGACAGCAACACAATAATAGTAGGGAACCTTAACACCCTACTTACCATCAATGGATAGATCATCCAGACAGAAAGTCAACAAGAAAACAGTGACCTTAAATGAAACACTAGACCAGACGGACTTAACAGATACATATGGAACATTCCATCCAAAAACAACAGAATACACATTCTTCTAAGTGCCCATGGAACATTCTCAAAGATAGACCACACGTTGGGAAACAAGGCAAGCCTCAACAAATTTAAATCACATCAAGCATCTTTTCTGACCACAATGCTACAAAACTAGAAATCAACTACAAGAAAAAACTGATAAAGTCACAAATATGTGGAGATTAAACAACAGGCTACTGAACAACTATTGAATCAATGAAGAAATCAATGGTAAATACCTGGAGACAAATGAAAATGAAAACACAACATACCAAAACTTAGAAGATGCAGCAAAAGTGGCACTAGGAGGGAAGTTTAGAGCAATATAGGCCTACCTCAACAAACAAAAAAAATCTCAAATAAACAATCTTACACTATATTAAAAGAACTAGAAAAAGAAGAACAAAGTCCAATGTTTCCAAGACGGAAGGAAATAAAAATCAGGCAGAAATTTAAAAAATTTAAAAAGAGACTAAAACAACATAGAAAGTATCAATGAAACTAAGAATTGGTTCTTTGAGAAGATAAACAAAATTGACAAACTCTTGGCCAGACTCAATAAGAAAAAAGGGAGAAGATTCAAATAAATAAAATCAAAAATGAAAAAAAGAGAAATTACAATGGACACCACAGAAATGCAAAGGATTATAAGAATACCATGAAAAGCTATACACCAACAAATTGGATAACCTAGAAGAAATGGATAAATTCTTAGATTCATACAACCTCCCAAAACTGAATCAAGAAGAAATAAAGAACCTGAATAGACCAATTACAAGTAAAGAGATTAAAACAGTAATCAAAAACCTCCCAAAAAACAAAAGTCCAGGACCACATGGCTTCTCTGGTGAATTCTACCAAACATTTAAAGATGATTTAATACCTATCCTTCTCAAACTCTTCCAAGACATTGAAGATGATGGGACACTTCCTAATTCATTCTACAAGGCCAATGTTACCCTGACACTGAAACCAAAGACAACACAAAAAATGAAAATTACAGGCCAATATCGCTAATGAACATAGACGCAAAAATCCTCAACAAAATATTAGCAAATCGAATACAACAATACATTAAAAGGATCATACACCATGACCAAGTGGGACTTATTCCGGGGATGTAGGAATTCTTCAACATCCGAAATCAATCAACGTGATACACCACATTAACAAAATGAAGAATAAAAATCACATGATCATCTCAATAGACACAGAGAAAGCATTTGACAAGAACCAATGTCAGTTTGTGATAAAAACTCTTAATGAAATGGGTATAGACAGCAAATATCTCAACATAATAAAGGCCATATATGACACTCCCACAGCAAATATCATGCTCAGTGGTGAAAAACTGAAAGCTATTCCTCTGAGAACAGGAACAGGACAAGGATGCCCACTCTCACCACTCTTATTCACCATAGTACTGGAAGTTTTAGCCAGAGCAATTAGGCAAGAAAAAGAAATGAAAGGTATCCCAATTAGAAAGGAAGGAGTAAAACTGTCACTATTTGTGGATGACATGATTCTATGTATAGAAAACCCTAAAGAATCCACCAAAAAACTGTTAGAAATAATCAGCAAATAGAGTAAAGTTGCAGAGCACAAAGTAAACATAAGAAAATACTGGGGAGAAACTGCCAACTGAATATTCAGTCACCTGAGAAAATTCCTTTCAAAACTGAATAAAAATAAACAACAGATAAAAGATTATAGAATTTGAGGCCGCCAGACTGCACTACACAAAAATGTTACAGAAAGTTCTCCAAGCTCAAGGAAAATGATAACAGGTTAAAAACTTGGATCTAGCCAAAGCTATAAAGACTGCCATAAATGATAAATCTGTGGGGGAAAAAATTAAACACTTTTTCCCATTTTTAAAATAATAGAACATTTAAGGCAAAATTAACAGCAATGTATTATAAGATTTATAACATATTTATAAGTAAAATGTATGAGAACAATAGCACAAATGACAAGAACAGGGAAAAGGAAGTATAATGTGGTCTTACTTCATATGTTAAGTGATGTAATATCACTTGAAAGTAAAATGTGATTAAACAGTAATAATTTCAAAATTATGATAAAATCTTAAAAAAGTGATATAGGTAATAAGCCAATACAGTACTAAAAAATATTCAAAGATTAAAATAGAAACAAAGAAAACATAGGACATATAACAAGATAGTAGACTTAAACCCAATATCAATAATTACATTACATTTAAATAATTTAAACAGTCCAAATAAAAGCAAGATGATCAGACTGGATGAAAGTAAGACACAACTGTATGCTATCCACACAAGCACATATGCATTAAATATAAACACAGAAATATATTAAAAGGGTAAAGATACACCATGCAAGCACTAATCAAAATCAGCTGTAGTGTCTATGTTAATATCAGACAAAGTAAGACTTTAGGACAAAGAATGTATTCAGAGAGAAACAAGACATTTCATGATGATAAAATGCAAAAGATATTATGTAATATCAAAATTAGTGGGATACAACTAAAGGGGTGCTTAGAAGAGAATTTAGAGCCTTGATGCTTCCTTGATGTATACATTAGAATAGGAAAAGAAAACCTGAAAGTAAACAGTTTAAGATTCAATCTCAAGAATCTACAAAAATAACAGCAAATCATAACCAAAAAAGAAGAATGAAAACTAGGAAGAGAAATCAATGAAACAGAAAGCAAATACACAATAAAGAATATCAATAGAGTCAACGGTGATTCTTTTTATAATAATAAAACTGATAATCCTCTAGCAAAACCAATCAAGGAAAAATGAGATAATATGCAAATTAATATCAAGAATGAAAAGGAGGATATCATTATAGATCCTACCAACATTTAAAAGATAATGAGATGTGAACAAATACTATCCCAATTTGAAAAATTTATATAAAATGGACTGAGTCCTTAAAAACTAATTACTAATTACTTGAAAACCACAACTTACCAAAAATTGATACAAAAGAAATGAAAAATCTGAGTAGTACTTGTGAAAGAAATAGAATCCATAAATCTTGAAAACTTCCCACAAAGAAATTTGAAAGCTTCAAATGTCACTTCTGCAGAGCTTAGAAACTACTCTTACGTCAAGATAAAGGGAGAGAGGGAGGGAAGAAATGAGAACAGGAAGGAAGTCTAAAACAGAAGTTGTAGTGAATATATGAATTAACATGGATCTCCAGTCTCCAACCTTCCCTCCTGCAATTAGTTTCATCTTCCATTTTGTATTCCCCTTACCATTTTGTACTTCAGTACTGTAGTCCTTCTCACTTCATGAAGCCCCTCCCAAATCTTTCTCCTGAACCCTTTGAAGTCCCCTCTCTATATTTCAACCAACCTGCTCTATATTCTTCACAGATCACTGTTTTGACCTTTGGATTTTTCCTAAACACAATATTTCACTCCCAAACAATCTACTACAGAGGCTGAAATTTCTCTTTCATTCCCCTTTCCTAAAATTGAGAAGACACAATTTAAATTTAAAAAATATTGAAAAGGCATGCTTTCCTATTCTTTTTTCTTTCTTTACCATTTATTATTATTTCTATTGAGGTAACATTGGTTTATAACATTATATAAATTTCAGGTGTACATCATTATATTTCAGTTTCTATGTAGACTACATCATGTTCACCACCCAAAGGCTAATTACCATCCATCACCATACACATGTGCCCCTTTCACCCTCCCTGCTTCCCCTCTGGTAACCACCAATCTATGTGTCTATGTGTTTGTTGTTTTTTCTTTTTAATCTTCTACTTATGAGTGAGATCATGTGGTATTTGACTTTCTCCATCTGACTTACTTCAGTTAGCCTAATACCCTCAAGCTCCATCCATGTTGTGACAAATGGCAAGATTTCATCTTTTTTATAGCTGAGTAGTATTCCATTGTCTGTGTGTGTGTGTGTGTGTGGGTGTGTGGGTGTGTGGGTGTATATATATATACACACCACATCTTCTTTATCTATTCATCCCTTGATGGGCACTTGGGTTGTTTCCAAGTCTTGGCTATTCTGCGTAATGCTGCAATGAACATAAGGGTGCATATATCTTTATGCATTCATGTTTTCATGTTCTTTGGATAAATACCCAGCAGTAGAATTGCTGGATCATATGATAGTTCTATTTTAGATTTTTTTAAGGAATCTCCATACTGTTCTCCGTAGTGTCTGCACCAGTTTATATTCCCACCAGCATTATATGAGAGCTCCCTTTTCTCCACATCCTCTCCAACACTTGTTATTTCTTGTCTTGTTAATTATAGCCATTCTGATGGGTGTGAGGTGATATCTAATTGTAGTTATTATTTGCAATCCTTTCCTATTTTTATCTATGCTACATCACCACTACTTTGAGTTATCTTCACATCACTAAAATGTGTTCCTGAAAATACAAATAAGACAGACCAGAGGGAGGAAATTGGTGACAAAGAGATTAGTAGAAGAAAACTGGAACAGTTCATAAAATATGAGAGCTTAAATAAAAGCAATGAGAAAAACCATATTAGAGCAGGGAGAAAAACCATAATCAATGCTTAGATGCCATAGCACTCTCAAACTCTTCTTATTTTTAAATGTATATTAACTGCAATTAATAGTAAGAGCATCAATTCTCTTAAGATGATAACATTAGAAGTTCCAATATCATACACTCCATTTTTACTTAGATACTGATTTATCAAAATGAGGCAGGCCCTCCTGTGAGGTTTCCACAACACAGTTGATATCTGCAGTTGATATCATGATTAGGACATTGTGACAATAAGGAATGTTACCTGAAATGCCAGAAAACAGGTTTTCTTAAAACAAAAATTCCTAACTGAAACTCAAATGCCGCTTGAAAATAATTATTTTTAATTATAATAATAAAGATGGAAGAAATTTTTTAAGGTGATGGATAGGTTTATGGTATAGATGGTGGTAATGATTTCACAGATGTATACTTATCTCCAAACTCATCAAGTTGTATACGTTAAATATGTACAGCTTTGTATGTCAATCATACCTCAATAAAGTAGCTTAAAAATTAACATAGTTGTTTTTTTAAGGGTCTCAAGTAGTATCATCAAAAATCTGATCGAGGTAAAATTGGAAAAGATGACTTTTCCTGTGATCTTCCCCATGCATAATACAAAAGAGCTGATTGGCTACGCAGTTAGGCTGTCAAGCTGCTAAGAACTTACTGCAAATGTCCTCAGGTCTCCACTTGTCCCACCATCCCATCTAAGACCCAACCACCTACCTTGGGGAATTCACTGTGGTATCTGATAGCATCTTTCTCAAGTCCACCTGTTCTAATGGCATTAATGTCTTGGACATTTCATTAACCATTGTAATAACAGCTGGAAACATCTCTGGCACATACTGAGACCACTCATTCACACTCTAGTTTCATTGCTGTATTTACTGCCCCCACCTTGTCACAGGTCAAACACACTTAGTACTGAGCACTTCTTATATGCCACCTCAGGTTCTCTTGGCCTCACTGCCCTTAGTACTTGCTTTCCTCCAGCTACTGTACTGTAAGTTTTAAAACTTCATATTTTCCTGCTGTCTCAGAATCCCCCCAAACAGGCTGTGAGCACCCTACCCCAGTGACCCAGGGGCACAAATGTGATAAGGCTGACCCTTATCAGAAGTCCTCTTTCTTGCCCTCCCCTGACTGTGACTTAGTGACATTCAAACACACCCATTAAATCCCCTCATGCCTTTTTCTTGTGTACTCCACCCTGCCCCCCAATATATTCATTTGCCTACATGTCTTCACTCTCTCTCTTGGCTCCCCACTTGCTTGGTTGAGCCTGCTCCCTTGGCACTTCCCCAATGTGGCCCCCTCTTCACATTAATTGACTCTGTCTCTCTAGGACTTGTAAGTATAATAAACTTTGTTTTCCTGTGCCTCTTCCATGGGCCCTCTTGTGGCTGCACCTGACTGACCATTTCATCAAACAAAACAAAACAGTTACTACAATGAAACTGATTTCATACAGGTACAACCTAACAGTTGTACCTATAAGAAACTTTTGACCCCACCTCTTATGACACATAACAGAGATCTGAATGGCCAAGGGATCAATAGATCTGGAGTCTTTACTGTCCAGGGCCAAGGAAGCCCTTATGCTATCCTGAGAACCTAAGGCTCTAGGAATCACTGTGTGACTGGTCTTCACTCAAGTATGCTCTAAAGGCTGTGATCCTGTATTCTCACAGTTATTCTGGGAATGAGATTGAAGCAATTCCTGCTGAGGGTCCCCTGCCAGACCAGACAGGCCTTACCTGAGCAGACTACTCCAGCATCCCAGTCATGGGAATAGCCAAAATTACGATAGTTTTGAAAATCAGAATGGCTACAGTCATTGAGAGTTGATTCTGTCCCTTCACAAGAAAGATACGCAAGCCAAATGGGCCCAACCCCTGATCCAAAATGAGCCTTTCTGGGAGCGTCAACAGCATCTCCACATTCCAATTGTCTGCACAACACAACTGCATTCTCCAAGTTCCATTTGTAATGATTCACCGTCCCCCATATTCCTTGGTGCTTCACTTCCACTCTCCCCTCACAGCGGTGGCCTCCATTCTCCAGCCTCAGCTCCACAGCTGAAAGAGAGACACAAACACAGAACACAGGACACAAGAGAGATTTTAGGAGACCATGCAGTGGTGTGCTGGTAAGTATTAGAAAAATGAGCTCTTTGAGGTAAAAAAACAATTCCTGATGTATAGCATTTGTTGATTTCTGTGGTGTAAATATTCCCACTGTGGCCAATTTTAAGCTACCAATATGGCATCACTGAACATGAGTTGGGAAGGGATGCACACAATTATTTCTCACAAGCCAGGAGGGCTCAGGCCCAGGCACATCACTGAGGACAGGCCTTCAGAGGACTCTGGATGTCCTCTGCCTATATGAAGGCATATCCCAGTAGATATGCCTAAGGCTGGTAGGGGTCCAACTTCCCTATCTCAGTTACAGTCATGGCCATGAGGCCAGTGGAGGAATCTTCCCTCTCCTTCTCTGTCCCATAAGAAACACTCTCATCTAGCTTTGGAACAGAAGACAGTGGCAAGCAGCCTCTAAAATGTTGCAATTATTCCTGCCTCCTGGTATCCATGCCCTTATGTAATCTCCTCCCCAACACTTGAATGTGGGTTGAACCTACTAATATGCATCTAACAAATGGAATTTGGCAAAAGTGATGAGATGTCACCTAAGAGATTAGGTGCCAAGAATACTCTGGTTTCGGGGGCCGCCCGGTGGTGCAGCGGTTTAGTCCATGCTTGGCAGCCCGGGGTTCGCAGGTTCGGATCCCGAGCACCTGCCGATGCACTGCTCGTCAGTCATGCCGTGGTAGCCTCCCATATAACGTAGAGGAAGACGGGCACAGATGTTAGCCCAGGGCCAGTCTTCTTCAGCAAAAAAGAGGAGGATTGGTGACAGATGTTAGTTCAGGGCTGGTCTTCCTCACACACACACAAAAAAAGAATACTCTGGTTTCTCTTTTGTTGACCTATCTTGCTCTCTCACTTGCTTGCTCTGATGAAGCCAGTTACCATATTGTGAGCTGCATATGGAGAGACCCACATGACAAGGAACTAACAGAGAACTCTAGCCAACAGCCGGCAAGGGACTGAGGCTGTCGGTTAAACAGTCCACCAAGGCCTAAATGCTGCCCATAACTAGGTGAGTATGTTTGGGTGGTATTCTCCCCCAGTTGAACCTTAAGATGATTGCAGCCTTGTTAGAGACATGAGGCAGATCACCCAGATAAGTCATGCCCAGATTCCTGGCCCACAGAAACTGAGATACTGGGTGTTTGTTGTTTTAAGCTGCCAACTTTGGCAGTAATTTGTTGCACAAAAATATATGACTAATTTAGGGGTTCCCTCCAGAGCCAGAAAACAGCAGGGTGGACCAGATGCAGATTAATTTGAGGGTTTAACTCCTTCATCTAAATAAGGCTTACTGGGGCCAGCCTGGTGGTGTAGCGGTTAACTTCACCCACTCTGCTTCTGGTGGCCCAGGGTCCACAGGTTCAGATCCCAGGTGCAGACAGACAAACCACTTGTCAACCCATGCTGTGGCAGCATCCCATATAAAGTAGAGAAAGATGGGCACGGATGTTAGCCCAGGGCCAGTCTTCCTCAGGACAAAAAAAAAAGAGGTTGATTTGCAATGGATGCTAGCTCAGAGCTAGTCTTCCTCACACACACCAAATAAGACTTCCTGAGTGACCAATTCTGTGACCTTGGTCCTACCTGGAACTGGGACCCAAACCACCTCTCTCTTTTCAAATCAGTTTCTCACCCAGTAGCCTAGGTTCCTGCTTTCCTGTCAGGAATAGAGAAGCGAGTGTCCTGAGTTCCTAGAATCATCTCCATTAGCTTTGAATTAGGGTCAGCAAAATAAGAATGTTTTTCTTATAATCTAATTAAGAATTGGTCTCTGGGGTACCCATTCACACTGCTCAGGTCTATGCCTGGCTCCACATGCTTCCAGTCTGGAAAATAGAAGTGATGCATCAAAGAGGAAAACATCTGGGAAGATGCTGAACTTGAAAAGAATTCTGGTGTATTAGTCTGCTCAGGTGGGCACCATAACAAAATATCATAGAGTATGTGGCTTAAATAACAGAAATTTATTTATTTTCTCACAGTTCTGGAGGCTGGGAAGTCCAAGATCAGGTACTGGCAAGGCAGTTTTCTTTCTGAGACTCTTCTCTTGGCTTATAAGCGACTGCCATCTCACGGTGTGCTCACATGGCCTTTCCTCAGTATGTGTGTACGGGGAGAGATGAAGAAAGATCTCTCTCCTCCTCCTCTTCTTATAAGGCCACCAATCTTATTGGATTAGGGTCCCAACCTTATGACCTCATTTAACCTTAATTACCTCCTAAAGACCCTATCTCCAAAGACAGTCACACTGGGGGCTAGAGCTTCAACATATGAATTTTGGAGGGGCATAATTTAGTCCATAGCACCTGGGGAGGTCAATTCTTGGAAGGAAGTAAAGATAAATGGGAAGGAGGTAAAGGAGACAGTAGAAGAAAGGAGCTGCATCCCTCTTCCTCATTACTATCGTTCTAGTTTTCATTATTTGTGTTTATTGCATTCTATTAGGTAGCATGTCCTGTGCAGCTTACTCAGTTTTTTTAAAAGTCTGACATTAAGGTAGGAGTAAAGAATTAAAGTGGGATCCTAAAAGTATACAAGAAGTTACTTTTGTTAATATTAAAATTATCTATTGAGAGGCAGGTCCTGTGCTAAGTGCTATAAATGCATAAAATAATAAGACAATGTTATTGCCTTCAGATAACTTATATCTAGTTGGTGACACAGATAAACAAGTGGATGATTTCATTACTGTGAAAACTTTCAGAAGACTTTCCCCAAAATAGTAGGCTTGGTAATTGAGCCTATCTCTTCTGCTGAAAAGAAATAAAATATACTAAAAATTATCTTAAAAGCATTAAAGACCTGATAAGATAGGAAGGAAAAATCAGGCCAAATCTGAAGGGAAAATGGGAATTCATTGAGATACAGGAGCATGGAATGTGAAGGCATTAGCCTATCCAACAAAATGTTTTTTAAGGTCTTTGATGGTGAGGAGGCATAAAGCAAATCTCAAACCCACACACAGATGAGACATCTAACAGAAGATACCCTCCACAGTAAGCCAAGGCACCAGTTGAAATAGACATCCCCTTGTATAGAACTAGATTCAGAGTTTGAATCTCTGGATTGTCCAGGTAATATCAATTTTTGCACTTGTATTAAGGTGGTCCACAATTGATAATACCATAAAATCATGGAAAAAGAAAAATCAAACCCTCTCTAGAGGAAATTACCTTCATCATAGGCCACAAATTAATTCTATGAATAATTTTATAAATAAATTGACCAGTACATTGTCAAAAATAAAAGACACAGAGAAACAAAGGTCCATTAACAAGAACCAAGAGAAACTACTGAAACAGATACAGAGACTTCTGCTATTAGATACCTTGGATAACAGGCTATATAACTACCACATATAGTATATATTTAAAGAAATAAAAATAAACTCTTGAAGAATCTTCAAGGAACTAAAACATGCATAGAAACTTTTTTTAAAACCCAATAATAACTTCCATGAATGAAAAATATATTTATTGAAATTAAAATTTTTGCATCAGATTAAACCCAGGTAAAGAGAGAATTAGTGAAGTGAATAATAAGTCATAAGAAATTATCTGGAATGCTGCACAGAAAAACAAAAGGATGAAAAATAGAGAAGAGAGGATCAGAGATATAGAATGGAACAAGAAGGTTTAAAATAAGTTAAATTGAAATATGGGAAGAAAGAGAGGGAGACTGAAACAAAAAGACACAAAAAGAAAAAGAAAGAATTGAGTAGAGGCAATATTTGAAAAATATTGGCTGAGAGTTTTCTAGAATTGATGAAAGACTCAATTCTTAGAGTGAATAAGCCCAACAAAACTCAGGCAAGACATATAAAAAGGAACTAATTTGTAGACACACCATAGACATGCTAAGTATTACTAGTGTTCATTTAAAGTTCTCTTGGGGATTCATAGGAGGACTCTGAACCCACCTCCTCCCATGGACACAACAAATCTACAACTACTCATGGAACAATTTCCTCTGAAAGAGATCTGGAAACTGTATAAAAAGAACCCCCACAACAAGGGACAACACTGACAGGGGTGGAAGAGGCAAAAGTATACCTCTGCTGAGGAAAAAAAAACCACATCCCAGCCACAGCACTTCACAGCCAGGAGCAATCTTCAAGTTATGAAGCTTTTCCTGGAGGAGTAGGGAGATCTGAGTGGGGGATCTATGCCACAATAGGCATCCAAGCCTTTAGATTCAGCACAACTGAGATGATATCCCATAATAGCTGGCTTTGCTGGCTTTTAAAACCAATGGGGAATTCCACTAGAAAAACTACCAAACTTCAGAGGAAGAAAAACCTGCTTTTAAAGGGCCAATGCACAGATTCACCCATTCCAGAAACCAACACAAAAGCAAAAAAAAAAAAAAACACACATTGTCCATTGGTAAAAGAGAGTCATGTACTAAGCTCAGAGAGCATCTCAGAGAGGCAGGAGGTGGCTGGGCCCACTCCCCCCAGGGACTGAGACACTGGCAGTAGCCATTATTGTGACCTACTCCAGTTATGCTGACACACAGATGCTGGCAGACACCATTGGATTTCTTCCTCCAGCCTGTTAGCACAGAAGTTTGCCCCACCCACTAGAGCACTGATTCAATCAAGCAGCCAGGGCAGGCAGCCCACCCTAGAGATTGGCCCCACCCACCAGCAAGCCCATGGCAGACTTGAAGGCCCATGTAAGTGGGGTGTTTGGGACCTCTGCAGCAGGGCAAATGGATCTGCCTCAGCAGGGCATATGCATGGGATGGGCCTGCACTGGCAAGGTGTGTAGGCCCTCAGGCAATGGGGCATGTCAGCCACAGCAGACATGTGCTGCTGGCCACCTCCAATAGCCACACAGGGCATCTGTCCTGCATTCCAATGCTTGAATGATTGTATGCTGCTGCACCTGGGGCCAGCCCCACCCATCTGCACTCCTAAGAGAACTGACAACAGCTGCATGCTATAGAGAACCACACCAGAGGCCTGCAGCAATTGTGAGCCCCTGAGCCTAGCAACCAGCAACACTGGGGACCTGACTTGCTCAACAGCAAAACAGCAGCAGTGGTGTGCTATTATACCTCACAACCAGCAATGCCAGGGCTTGCCCCACTCAATAAAATGAACATAGCAGCCACACACAACTGAGCCTTACAATCAGCTGGCCCAAGGGCCAGCCTAGACTACCTATGTGCCCACAGCAAGAGCAATCCCACCACAACAGAAGGACATACGCAGCCCATGCAGGTGACACTCTTGGAACATTTGGAACAGGTGACAAAAGGGAAGCACATTGCTTCCCATGCCCATAAGGCATCTCTTACATAAGACCACATTTCTAAGATCAGAAGATATAGCTGATTTACCTAATACTCAGACATAAGCAAAGAGAAGTAGATAAAATGAGGAGACAAAGGAATATGTTCCAAATAAGGGAATGGGACAAATCCTCAGAAAAAGAACTAAATGAAAAAGAGATAAACAATCTACCTGATAAACAGCACAAACTAATAGTCATAAGGATGCTCACTGATCTTGGGAGAAGAATAGATGAACACAGTGAGAACATCAACAAAGATTTGGAAAACATAAAAAAGAACCAATCAGAAATGAAGAATACAATAATGGAAACGAAAAATTCACTAGAGAGAATCAGCAGAGTAGGTGACACAGAAGAACGGATCAGTGATCTGGATGAAAAAGTAGAGGAAATCACCCAAGTTGAACAGAGAAAAAGAAAAAAGAATTAAAAACAACAAGGACAATCTAAGGGACCTCTGAGAAGCATCGAGCATACTAACATCTGTATTATAGGTGCCCCAGAAGGAGAGAGACAAAGGGGCAGAGAACCTATTTGAAGAAATAATAGCTGAAAAACTTCCCGAACCTAAGGAAGGAAACAGACAACCAGGTACAGGAAGCACAGAGAGCACCAAAGAAGATAAACCCAAAGAGGCCCACACCAGGACACATTACAAGTAAAATGTCAAGAATTAAAGATAAAGAGAGAATGCTAAAAGCTGCAAGAGAAAGGCAACAAGTTACATACAAAGGAAACCCCATACGGCTATCAGCTGACTTCTCAGCAGAAACCTTACAGGCTACAAGGGATGGGCATGATATATTCAAAGTGCTGAAAGGAAAAAACCTACAGCAAAGAATACTCTACCAGGCAAGCTTATCATTCAGAATGGAAGGAGAGATAAAGAGTTTCCCAGACATGCAAAAACTAAAGGAGTTTATCACCAATGAACCAGCCTTACTAGAAATTTTAAAGGGACTTATTTAAGTGGAAAAGAAAAGACCAAAAATAGGAATAAGAAAATTATCAAAGAAAAAATCATTGGTAGAGACAAATATACAGTAAATGTAGTTGATCAACCACCTATAAAGCTAGTATGAAGGTCAAAAGACAAAACTACTAAAATTGTCTATCTCCCTGATAAGAGGTTAAGGGATATATACACACACACACAAAAAGAGGTTAAATATGATATCAAAAACATAATATGTGGGGGCTTGTGGGGGAGCAGAATTGGTCACCTCAAAATATGTCTCTTTACCTGAAAGAAACTTTGACCTCTCCCCCAACTGCCTAAGAGAATTTAACTCTGGGTATGGATAGACTAGGAGGGTCCTTGCTAAGCTCCTTCCAAGTAAAAGTAGAAGTTATCCTTTAAAAGAGACATTTACATTTATAAAGGTATCTGACTCTCTGTACTGGGAAAAAGACCAGATGATCTTATCTCTAGAAACTTATCAATGTGGGAGGTGAGGCTGCATAATAACCTTACTGTGCTTTTCTGGTAATCTCCCATAATTGACCCATCCCCAACATCCTCCATTGTCTTTCTATTTTAGAGGAGAACCTCCATCATTTTGTCAAGAAACTCAGTTTCCCTGGTCTCTCTTTGTTTTATTTTCTCCTGCTATTAGGTCTCATGTTAATTTAATTTGTAGCCCAGTCAGAAAGGGCCCAGAGTGGGTACAGGATAGTCATCCTCCCCTTCAGGCTTTTAGTAAGAAATCCAACTTAAAAGACCATCAACTTAATATAGATTACTATTTACACAGGTTATTATATATGAACCTCCTGGTGATCATAAACAAGAAACCTATAATAAATACACAACAAATTAAGAGACAGAAACCCAAACATAATGCTAAAGAAAGCCATCAAATCACAAGGGAAGAGAGCAAGAGAAGAAAGGAACAGAGAAGAAAACCCAGAGAAAAGAAGGAACCCAGAAAAAAGTAACAAAATAGAAATAAGTACATACATATCAATAGCTACCTTAAATGTCAGTGGACTAAACACTCCAATCAAAAGACATAGGGCGGCTGATTGGATAAAAAAACAAGACCCATATATATGCTTCAAACAAGAGGCACACTTGAGACACATAAAGAGACACATAAAGACACTCATAAACTGTAAGTTAAGGGATGGAAAAAGATACTCCATGAAAATGGCAATGAAAAGAAAGCTGCAGTACAAGTAATTATATCAGACAAAATAGACTGTAAAGCAAAATTGTAACAAGAGACAAAGAAAGGCACTACATAATGATAAAGGGAACAATCCAACAAGAGGACATAACACATATAAATATCTATGCAGCCAACGTAGGAGCACCTAAATATACAAAGCAATTATTAACAGACATAAAAGGAGAAATTAACACTAACACGATAATAGTAAAGGACTTTAACACTCCACTTACATCAATGGGTAGTTCATCCAAACAGAAGATCATAAGGAAACATTGGCCTTAAAGGACACATTAGACCAGATGAACTTAGTAGATATATACAGAACGTTCCACCCAAAAACCACAGAATATACATTCTTTTCAAATGCACATGGAACATTCTCCAGAATAGATCACATATTAGGCCACAAAACAAGTCTCAATGGATTTAAGAAGATTGAAATAATCAAAGCATCTTTTCTGACCACGACAGTATGAAACTAGAAATCAACTACAAGAAGAAAACTGGACACGCCACAAATATGTGGAGATTAAACAAAATGCTACTAAACAACTATTGAGTCAACAAATAAATCAAAGGAGAACTCATAAAATACCTGGAGACAAATGAACATGAAAATTTGACATACCAAAGTTTATGGTATACAGCAAAAGCAGTACTAAGAGAGAAGTTTATAATACAAGCCTACCTCAACAAACAAGAAAAATCGTGAATAAACAATCTAACAATACACCTTAAGGAATTAGAAAAAGAAGAACAAACAAAGCCCAAAATCAGTAGAAGGAAGGAAATAATAAAAGTCAGAGCAGAAATAAATGAAGCAGAAACTTAAAAAAAAATCAATGAAACTAAGAGCTGGTTCTTTGAAAAGATAAACAAAATTGACAAACCCACAGCTAGACTCACCAAGAAAACAACAGAGAAGGTTCAAATAATTAAAATCAGAAATGCAAGTGGAGAAATTATAGTGAACACCACAGAAATACAAAGAATTATAAGAGAATACTACAAAAACCTATATGCCAACAAATTGGATAATCCAGAAGAAATGGATAAATTCCTAGAATCATACAAACTTACGAAACTGAATCAAGAAGAAATAGAGAATCTGAATAGAGCAATCACTAGTAAGTAGATCAAAACAGTAATCAAAAACCTCCCAAAAAACAAAAGTCCAGGGCCAGATGGCTTTCCCAGTGAATTCTACCAAACGTTCAAAGAAGAATTAATACGTAGCCTTCTCAAATTCTTCCAAGAATTGAAGAGGAGAGGATGCTTCCTAACTCATTCTATGAGGCCAACATTATCCTGATACAAAAATTAGACAAGGACAACACAAAAAAAGAAAATTACAGGCCAATATCACTGAAGAATATAGGTGCAAAAATCCTCAACAAAACACTAACAAATCAAATACAAGAATACGTTAAAAAGATCATACACCAGGGGCCAGCCTAGTGGTGTAGTGGTTAAGTTTGCACACTCTGCTTCTGCAGCCCAGGGTTCACAGGTTCAGCTTCCCGGGCACAGAACTGCACATTGCTTATCAAGCCATCCTGTGGCAGGTGTCCCACATATTAGGTAGAGGAAGATGGGCACAGATGTTAGCTCAGGGCCAATATTCCTCAGGAAAAAGAGGAGGATTGGCAAAGGATGTTAGCTCAGGGCTAGTCTTCCTCACAAAAAATAGATAAATAAATACAAGGAAGTTCAGAGCAACTTTTTTCATAATAGCAAAAACATTGAAATTAACTAAATGCCCAACCTGGGTGATCAGGTGAATATATTGCATTTCAGTCATATAATGAAATAATTGGAGGCAATTAAAATTTTCCACATTATTGGTGTAATATTCCATTTTTCGTAATACTGCAATAAAATATTCTTAGTATATAAAAGAAGAATATCTAATGATGTAGAAAGATGTCTAAAATATATCATTAATTTTTAAAAACAGATTACAAAATAATATATACTGAATTATCCAATCTTTGAGGGTCTATGTTTTTGTGTTTAATGGCATAAACTGTTTAAAGGGATAATTTTTTGCCAATGCCCATCATGGATTTCACCGCGGAAACTCTTATACTGTGTGCCCAGCTCAGAAATCATCAAATGCTCAGAAAGCCCAGGACTATTGTTTTATAAACAGCAAGTCTAATGCCATATAAAGTAGAAGAATAAATTTTTAGTAGGATAACACTGATCAGTGTTGTTTCAAGGAAAATGAAAACAATGCTTACTTTGGTAAAATGTTCTTGCTTCTTAAGTAACTACTGAGGAAATTTCCTACAGTTTTCCTAGAAAGAAGAGGGGGTCGTTGTATCAGAATGCCCACTGTCTCTCCCTTTTGTGGGACCAAAACCCACCTCTGCACTTCAGAGCCATCAAGACAAGAATCTTCACTAGCATCTGGCCCACACTCGAGGAGCAGAAACGTGAAGGGGTGGGGTTTCCCAAGGAGAGTTATGG
Source organism: Tapirus indicus (assembly GCA_031878705.1). NCBI lineage: Eukaryota > Metazoa > Chordata > Mammalia > Perissodactyla > Tapiridae > Tapirus > Tapirus indicus. The sequence continues at coordinate 103,767,665 of CM062918.1, read as the reverse complement.
GACTGAGAGACTGAGCTCTGGATGGATGACAATGAGCATTGAGGGGAGACAGAGCTGTCCCCAGTCTCAGTCTGGATCAGGACCCAAATCTGAAAGATCTGCCTCCTCCAGGCTGAAGGCTAGATTTTCTGCAGCCCTGTCCCTGATGCCCGCAGTCCTCTTGTTCAATGGAAACCAGCTTGCAGGGAGAGACAGAAGAATGCATGAGAGAGAAAATGTACCCTACAGAATACACAACAGCTCCTAGGGAGTGGAAAATGACCATTCCAGGACCCCAGCAAGTCAGGAAACAATTCATGAGGACTGGGGCAGGGACAGGGACTTCTATAACTGATGCTGTGTATTGGTTAATCTCTATAAACAAGAAGTCCTGTCTCATGGCTGCAGGTTCCTCTGCTGTACAATGGACACCTGGTAGGACTAGGTGAGGCCAGGAGGCAAAGCCTATTACAGAGCTCAGTGCCGGGCAAACACTGCAATCAAGCAGAGAGGAGGCTGTGAGATCGAAGGAGAGGAACCAGAGAGAAGCAGGCAGGTGCAAGATTATCTGTGATATGGTTACATACAGCTGAAATAACACCCCAACAGTGTAGGCACTGCATGTTTCACAGACCAACTGACTCAATCACTTCTCGACAGCCCAGTTCCTCTCACACAGATAGCCTTCATGCTCCTCACACACCTCTCACATCCACTATACACACACACACACACACACACACACACACACAGCCTAAAGGAACATAAATACGTAAAATACATAAAACATAAACCCTCATGGGCAGTCCTCTACAAAGCAGGAAAATGGAGTGTGCGAGGAACAGCCCAAAGACCCAACTGAGGTCAATCACTGGTCCTTCCTACACACTGGGAGCCACTGGGACTAAACAGACACTCCCTAAAAACAAGGAAGACAATGGAGAGGACTGAAACTGACCCATCTCAGTCTGGGATCAAATATCATTTCTCTGCAAAATCTGCCACTATGACCAGTTCACTTGCCAAAGGAGAAGAACTAATATGCACAATCATTGTCGTTCCTTTCTGGACAAAAATATAGAGTCTACATTGAGGCTTTGGCTCCATAACTCCAGGGACCTTTCCCTTCACCAAAGTGTCCACTCACTTACTATTGATCGCAGGAAGGAGAGGCAACTCTTACCTTGAGCACCCACCATGGTACTGAGGAGGAGAAAACAGAGTCCCTGAAGAGAGAGATGTCCATTCAAAGCCATCCTGACTCCTATGTCATCAAGGTCACAGTCCCAGCTGCAAAATAACCCTGTGAGGAGGCATCAGGATACCGACAAAGATCTACAGCAGTGGGAGGAGAATATATAGACACATCCCCTGACATCCTCCCTATGAGAGCCAATAGAGACATCTTTTACCATTTCAGGTGCTATCGGAGACTTCATCTGCCGCTTTCTGAAGCTCAAACACCAATTAGATTCTGAATCTTCCATATCTCCTTATATGAGCAACACAGCCCTTTGACATCATGTTTCCTTAGGTCCCTGAGAACCAAGACCACACGGTCGGTACAGGGGTAGAAAAGTTGCCTCAAAAAGCCTGAGTGGCTTTCTTTCCCCCATAGTCCTGGCTGATCACTGCAGTCTATGAGATCTTTCAGGGTCAATGTGCTGGGATCATACCTTTTGGCCCATGGGAGGATGTCTGTGGTGTAATCAAACATTGTTCTTCCCTGTGACTGAGCTGAAGCAGAGAACCACGAGAAGACTTGAAATATGAGAATAATTATCAGGCCAGCAGAAAATGAGGACCAGCAGCATAGGAATTCTCAGGTGAATGTGGAGGGGATGAGGTGGGAATCATCAAGTGGGGGAGGTGTGATTACTGGTCTTTCTCTCCTTCTCATAATGACCTGGAGACTGGGGATCTGGTACACAGAGGAGGTCATAATAACAAGAGATTCAACAGATTCTAACTTTTCCCCCTCAGGGATCTTTCTTATCCCCTAAGACCACTCTATCCAGCCCACACATGTCACCTGTGGCTAAATTCTCCTTCCCCAGGGTGAAGAAGGGCTGTAGTCTACAGGATATTTACAGACCTGATCTGCTCCTCTCTGTGCAGCTGCCCAGGGCCAGTAGTCCTTCCCTGAGAGCCGGACTAGTACTCAGGGGTCAGAAAGTGCATCAGCCACTTGGCTGATCCACTTGTACGATTTTTCTTCCTCCATCCACCCTCCCACCCTTCTGGAATCCCTCCTAATTCATAGCTTGGTGTAGCATGAAGTTTAACCCCAAATCCATCTTATCTTTGCTATCTCTAATACACGTACTCATTCTCTTTCATTTTTTTTTTTTTTTTTTTTGTGGGGAAGACCAGCCCTGAGCTAACATCTGTTGCCAATCCTCCCCTTTTTGCTGAGGAAGACTGGCCCTGGGCTAACATCCGTGCCCATCTTCCTCTACTTTATATGGGACACCGCCACGGCATGGCTGACAAGGAGTGTGTCAGCGGGCGCCCGGGATCCGAACTCGCGAACCCCGGGCTGCCAAGCGCGAACTAAAGCACTGCACCACCGGGTGGCCCCTCTCTTTCAATTTTTAATGAAAGTTTTACTGCTTTTATTGTCAGTCACACTGGAGAAAGAAACAAGGGGAGATCGAAATAACAAGTGATCATAAGGTATGAATGCTCTTACTGGGCATTTCACGTGACACACCATCAGCAGTATTTATCAAGCACCTACTGTACACCATTGAACATAAGCACTGTGCCGTAGGCTGGGAATAAAACAGTGAAAAAGACAGACACTATCCCTAGGCTCATGGAGTTTACAGTCTAGCTGGTGGTGAAAGACATTATACAAAAATATATATATATAATTGTTTAATAACATATATGAAAAAGCTATTAAGAAAAAATACAGTGAGTAATGACAGGTTATAATATGGAGGGAGATTGCAAGGAGGTTGATTATAGTCAAGGGAAGCTTCTTTTTGTAAAGATATTCAAGCCTAATGAATGAGTTGGAGTTACCCGGAAACTCAAGTCCATCAGCTCACACCCATGGCCCCTCCCCTGACCCTGTCATTCCTGCTAAACATTCCCTTTCTGAATTTTTACATATTAAAATTCTATTCTTCTAGTTCTCGCTCTTATTTCAACCATATCTGTCCTCCACTCATCAACACCCCTACTCCTTTGAATCTCTTGCTCTAGTTGAGATAGAATGCACCAAGAATTGGAGAAAGAATTAAAGATTAGATTACCAAGAGAAGTATTTGAGTTGACTGGGGTATAAATATCTAGAGCCAGGCCTCAGGGGGTCTAGAGTTTGAAAGAACTCACCTGATACTATTGAACTTTTTGGGAATGGTGAACCAGAGGAAGAGGGACAGTGAAGCTACAATCTTCTTCGTGGTCCATGTGTAAAATGCCACAAAGAGTGATGCTACTTAATTGGCCCTACTATTTTCCTATGTTATTGTGAAAGATGAATTCCCATAGACCAATGCTTTGGTGCAGTAATGGGAGTGGAAGTTCATGAAGTTCCAGCTTGTAGGAGCCTAAACTAAGGGAGAAATCACATAAAACTCTCAGGATGAGGCATAAACCACTAGAGAGGACAAAGACTACTGTAAAATCTGTATGATCTGTCCAGGAAAAAAAATAGATAACCAATGGAAATCTATCTGATGGAAGGAAAAATGCAAACACTGCCTCTCTACATCTTGCAGACTAACAGTGGAAAGAACTCAGTCAAGCTGATTCACCAATACTATCTATTGTCAATGGGTGCACTTTTAGGACAAGCCATCCCTTCATCCACTTGGCAGGCATGAAAGAAAAAAAAGGAAGCTCTCTGCCAAGAAAGGTTTTGAGCTCACTGCTTCTCTTCCCTTCAGGGAAATCAAATAGATGCTATTTCAAAATCACACAGAACCTCAGTACCCCAGCCAACAGGTTAACAGCACAGCCCTCTTCCTCCAGCTCACCCTCCACTGATTATTTTGTCCTCACTGTCACCTACACAATATGAATGGGATCCTAACATTGTACTCACTCTGCTCAAAGAGTTGTCTTATATTCAGACCCAAGTTTCATCAGCTCAGTACCCCCTACACAGGTAGCTATAAACCTGAGGCCCCATTCATGTTTCTCTCACACTCCAATATCTGAAGATTAATGCAGGGGCCCAGCCTACATCCTCCTGGAATAATCAGTTACTTCCTGCACCACCACCCCTGCAGTCCCACTCTTGCTGGACCACTCCTCAACTCCCCTGCTCCCCACAGCTGCCTCTCAATCTTTACTAACTGATATCAACCACTATTAATCCAGGACCCTCCAAAGCCACTGAGCAGGCCTCCAGAGGCTCACCTTCAAGCCTGGGTCAAAAGGCAGAAAGACCCCACAGGCAGTCAGGCAGCAGTTCTAGACTTTCCTCTCCCTCTGCCCACAGAGTTTCATGGTGGACTCTAACACCTTCACTTCCATTGGGCAAAGAAAGTCCCAATTACTTCCACGTTTCAACCATTTTTCTTCAGCAGTCATTTTTTCTATACCCAGTCAGAAGAGGAAAATGATGAGGCTACCACATCACCCTTAGTGGTAAAAGTGAAAATTCTCAGGACTTGGTAAATATTCCTGTTCAGAGTCAGTTCACACCTGAGATGGGATAGACAGGGTCCATACAGCCCTCTGAACATTCTGCTTCTTGTCTCAACTACTTTTGTGAAGTGCATGGCACTGGGTTAGGCCCATTTCCTCATTTGGTTCCTCAAGGAATTGAGATCTAGAAGGGGAGTGGACAGACAGGCCTTGAGGTGGAAGAAAAGGACTCTTTTTTCTCAGGGATGAGGGGAATGAGTAAGTATTGGTGCTGTTGCAAACACTTTTGTAGTGAAAGGAGAAGGTAATTCATTAATTCATTGTCTGATAATTTCACTTTTCTCAGTGAAATAGAAGACAAAGCTACTAGAAGGAAGGAAGTTGTTAATAAAGGGTTTGAAGAGAGAAACAAAAGTTTGCAATCGCCCCTGATGGGAATGGCAGAAGAAATCATATTGCATTGTTTTATATATCTATCAGAACTCCGAACATCCAGAGTCAGAAGCCCAGAAATCCACCTCTACACAGATGAGACAAATACGAAATTTATTGGAAAAGCCTGAGACAATTCACTGAACCAAAACCAAAGGAAGAGCCTCTCGGTCTGGAAGCTTTGACCAGCCACTGCCAGGAGTCTCTGCATTGGTCCCTCATTGGCCCTTGTTCTTGCCCAGCTCCATTGTTTTCTACTGAAGACCCCACTCTATCCCCTTCTTACTCCAAGAGGCAAAGGGGTCTCATTCTAGCTGCAGGTTGACAAATCCAGAAGAGGACACTGGCAGGCCTGGCTTGAGTCTTGTGACCATTCCTAGACCAGGAGCTGTGCCCAGAAAGATGAGCTGCTCTCTCTGGCTCAGCCTGCCTCAGGTGCTGAGGGTTTGGAGTGCATTATGGAAGGTTAAGAGGAGTAAGAAAAGACAAGGGGATGAACAGGGGCATGCTGTGCACAATAAAATACCAAAGTTACCTAATGGTAAACCAAGAAAAGTTGAATGAATCCTGGTAAAGACCATGTCACTAAGAAAGGAGATTAGTCAGTCATGGAAAATAAATGGGATGTTGGACAAACACAATTCATGAAGCAATGAAAATTTTTTACTCCACCTATCTCGTACAAATCTATTCAGAGGGAAACATCTCCCTGCCCCATGACAGGTCCCAGGGCTTCTCATTGTTAGATAATAGACAGTCCCAAGGTCACTTTAAGTCACAAAACAGGCTCAGTGCAGTAATTAGAACATGTCCAGACAGAACTTCCCCTAGACTCAGTCCAGAGTGGCCCCTGCATTGGAGCCTGCACTTTATGGGACACTGCCCTGGCTGTCCTCCAACCAGCCCCTCCCAACAGGGAGAGGAGTCCAAGGGCTAAGTGGACATGCCCACCACACAGAGTCCATGCCCTCCCTCTTCTAGACCAACTCTGTGTTCTCAGAACCAGAATTCCTGGCCCAAATGGAGGTCAGCCTGCTTCCAGACCTGCATCAGCTTGTTCCCAACACATGCTCCCAAAAGCGGCCAGTGAGTGAGCAACCCTAGTCCTGAGGGGTGACCAAGAACCTACTGTTTGCTGTGGAAGTATGGATGTGGTTTAAACCAGGGCTTCTCAAAGTATGGTCCACTCACAGTCAGCTTGAGCATCACTTAACTGCTTGTTAGAAATCAAAATTCTCAGGCCACACCCCAGAACTACTAAATCAGAATCTGTGTTGCCACAAAGTTTCCAGGTTATTCTCATGTATGTCAAGGTTTGAGAATCACTGGTTTATACAGAGCAAGGACATACAGGCTGGGTTGAACATGTGCTTACAGGCCAGGCCCCTGGCTGTGCGGGAGGTGTGGGAATTGGGAGAGGAAGAGGGCAGGCCTTGGGCTGGCTTTCCCCACAAGGCTACATTCTAAACCTAGTCTTCCAGCCTCAGGTTCATCTGAGGGGATGGGAGTTAGAGTACCTACCTTCTGGGCAGAGGTTGCCTGCCTTGGATTGGGTAGCATGAGGAAAAACATCTGGCTTCAGCACTCAGGCAGAAAAGGTGCCCCAAACTGGAGGTGAGCAAAGACAGGCCTCAGGCAATGGGTGAAAGATTTTCCCCCATATAAAGAGGAAGAGAAACTGTGTATTTATCCTGTTAACATGCTCGGTTACTGGAAGAGGAGACTGAGGGATCTAGCTTAAGTAAGTCAGACACAATTTTTGGTTTTTGTCATTTGGAAGGAATATTGTCAGGGAAGAGGATATATAAAACATTCTGTTTTAGTTTGTGAACTTGAATTAGGCCTTTTAAATATTTAGATATGTGGTATGTGGGCCCCAATTTGTGTTCTTGCCGGGACCCACAAATGTTAAGGGTGGGCCTTCGTCCAGACCAAGATAATAATCAAAACTTCAATCTTTATTCGAAGGTGAGGCTTCTCTTTCCCCTCCTCTATTCTAAGGCTTGTAGTTCAGGACTAGTTAACGTGGGGAAAGCGGGTTTTCTCAGTTTTTGTTTCCTCTACCTGTTGACTTTCTCCCCTACTTGCTAGTTGCTGTGGAGAAAAGGAAGAGAGGTGTGATGTCAGGGCCCTTCACCCTGGGCACAGTGGCTTCACATTTGCCTTCAGAGTAAGTTCTTCAGGGATTTCTATCACCAGGGACCTTTCTCTTGCAGTTCCTTTCCCATGAACAACGCATCTCTGTTTCACAACTCTTCTCACAGTCCCTAGAAATCAAGCATTCACCTCCTCCTGGACAGGACTGAAGACAACCCTGCACTGGTCCTCTCTCCTGTGCAGACCACATCTGGCCTCTCACCCCAACAAACTCCTGGAGTACAGGCCAGGCCTGGCATAGCCACCTCTATCCTGCACCCAGCCAGCACCAATTCAATGAGTTCAGTGAGTCTCCCAATATTTCAAGCCCTTCACATTGCTCAGTGAAAATCTTTCTCATCGGGCTTGAGATAAAAGATAGATGATTCCCCCACTTCTTCCCTGTTGGTGGGGAGGAGAACTCACAGCATTGCAACAGTTCTCTTTGAAAATATTTCCTTCATAAATCCCCCTCTTGACATCATAATTTGCTTAAGGGGGCCAAGGGGCATGGAACCAAGTCTAATATATTTCCTTTGCAAATTCTGTTTTTAGAAGTCTGGCTTCAGAATTACATATCTATTACACTTTGGTGTCCTGGTGGAAACTTCAGGTTCAACATTCTACTCCAGAAACATAAAAGAGCCATCAAGGACAAACAGTGGAATTGCCTATTCAAGGATAGTTTAAGCCAGAGAATGCCCTTATTGGCCAATATGATAGCCTGGTCTCCTGAGTGCATATGATATTGTCTGGTTGGAATGGAAGGTACATCCATCTTTGTTGGAAAGAAGGGTTTGTCAGCTTGCAGACCTTGAGGCCACTAAACCTTTCAACTAGATATCCAACTTCCCTTGTTCATTATTAAGGTTTTCAATCATTTCATACCAACCCCTCCCGCACCCTTGTGGGTTACAGTTAGAAGATGCTTTGGTCATATTCAAGTAATATCCAGTCCATCTGACAGTTGCATTTCCCAGTGTAAATTAGTAAAAATGGCATTCTGATTCAAAATTTAAATTGTTTTTTGAAAAGTTTCAGTCAGTAGATATCCCATATCCTTTGAAAATAAGATCACGTTAAAGAGTTAGCTTCCTTAATGATAATAGTTTATCTATAATTATCAGACAGGGAAAGGAAGAATAAAAGAAAGAGGATAGGAAGAAGAAGGAAAGGAAAATTCCATATCTTCATTTTCATATAATTAATGTTACTATAGAAATCTTTTCACCTTAACTTTGTCTACATTTCAGATTATAAACTTGTAATAGATACCCAGAAAGGGAATTATTACTATTACATTTGCAGAAAAGAAATTTATTATTAGTCAAAAGGCAAAAATATTAATTTTACCATATTGCCATGTAATACCTGGAAATCTATCTACAGTCATGGGCCACATAATGATGGTTCAGTCGACGACAGACTGCACATATGACAGTGGTCCCATAAGATTAGTACCACATAGTCTAGGTGTGTAATAGGCTATACCATCTAGATTTGTGTAAGTACACTGTACTATGTTCACTCAATGATGAAATTGCCTAACAACGCACTTCTCAGAACCTCTGAACGTATCCCCATTGCTAGCAACACATGACTGTATTCTCCTCTGAATCACTCAACCTTCTTGAAGGAGGAGAAAGGAAAAAATAAATCTATGTCCTTCTTCCCACTCCAGGTCTAGGTCACTATCTCTTCCAGAAGTGGCTGGGGTGGGGAGCATTTAAGGTAAAGGAGACTCTTGTGTTGATGACTTCCCCCCAACCCCTACACCAGCCCTTTCCCAGGGCTCACTGCCAGCCCTCAGCCCAAGTGGACATGGGATCTTTCCATAGTCCTTAATGGGTTCTATACTTCTGAGTTCCAAATACTTAAATGATTAATTTTTTTAAAGGAGATTTCAAAGACAAACTGTAATCTACTCACTGTATCCGTGGACTTCTCCAATGCGAGAAGGCATCAATTTCTACATGGGTGCTACTTGTCTAAGATCAGAGGTTCCAGGTTGCAACTGTGCAGTTTATAGGATTGCCACAAGATGACAGAGCTGGGAATGACAAATTCCTGGAAGCTAAAGGAGAGGAGTAAAATTTAATTGCTTGTTGTTTAAAAAGATCACAATTAATATCTATTTCATATTTAAACATCCTAGAATGGTCTATTGACTAAGATATCAGAGTCTCATTGTTTGAACTATGAAAGAAATTAATGAAAAAAGACATAGAAATAGATACTAAAGAAAGATTAGATGGGATGATAGATTGATGATAGTGGTCATTGTGTTGATAGATGATAGATAGATAGATAGATAGATGATAGATAGATTGATAGATAGATAGATTGATAGAATAGCCTTATATAAGGGACTTTTAAAACATGCTAAATGCCTTTTCTTTTACTGGATTTTATTTTGTGTAAACTATCCCTTTCAGCCAATCACCAAATGATGCTTCAGGAGAGAAAGAGATTGTTATCACAGGAAATAAAGAGAAAGAAAGAGTTCATCTCTAGTCTTCTAAAATAGGATTTGGGGGTCTGAAGAAGAAAACAAATAGTTTTGAAAGACTAAGGTTTTCCAAACTTCAAATTTTTGCCTTGATATATTAAGAGTTTGGTTTGGTAGGACTCAGAACACAACTGTAGTACAAACCATAGCTAAAGAAGATGCAAAATATAATTTAAGGGAACTGTCCCAGACAAAAAAGGGAAGGTGAAAGTGTTTTGCTAAGGGGGCTGCCGGGTAGGGGGCAAAAGAGGCAGAAAACAGAAGGGGGCAGATGCTGCTTGAAACCATCCGTGACCCCACCTCCTTCATTCTGAGGTCAAGAGGAAAGGTGGTGGCAAGAATGAAAGTCCAGATGGGTTGAGGGGAAAGCAGAAGGGGCTTATGCCCAATTAGCCATTGCTGCCTTATTCTGGTTTCCATTGATCAGAGAAGCTCCCAGATGCTCCCCAGAAAGTAGCCCTAGGATCAGTATACAGAGAAAGAAGGGCAGGAAGGGGATGCAAGATAGGGCCCCTGCCTCAGAACTCAACCTTGCTAACACATCTACCATCCCATTCTTCATGCCCCCTCAAGCTCAGTGTTGCCATCATGCACCCCTGCAGTGCATACAAAGCCACCCTGTGGTCCCCTCACCCTGACCCTCAATATTTAAACACGCAGATATAGGAGGAAAGAGTTCCGTGACACCCCCATCCCCAGAGTCCCCACCAGAGCTCAGAGACAGCTTCGTGCCCTCCCCCATCCCACACCTGAAGTCCTCAGTGGGACAAACACTGAGGGCAGCTGAGAGTCAGTCCACAGCCTTGTCACATTCCCTACTAGACGGACCCACCTCATCCAGGTCAGCAGATACAGGTTCTCTGTTCCTGCCATGCCCATTCTTTCCCCTTGAGACTCAGGTAAATTAAAAGGGAGAGAAAACAATTGAACACTTGCATTTCTCCCCCTAAGTATTATAATATTTACCCATTAATTTTCCAAGAATCACTTACTTGTCATTTGTTCCTCCCACTCCTAAGCCCCATGGCTACAATGAATCCTGTCTCCTTCTATATCTGTAATCTTAACATATTAATAATCATAACTGATTATAAATATCAGAAGTAGGATTTGAATTCAGATGCCAGAGCTAGGATCAGGATCTGCTTTGTCAAGTAGAGTTGATGCTATCTTCCCTCTGGGGCCCAGATTTACCATTTCTTCTCCAGGTTTGGACTCTACACCATCGCTAGAAACCATTCACCCAGACACCCAGAACTTAGGATATGCTTGCTGCAGTCCCGCCACCTGTCCCCCAGGATGGCACAGGCATGCATTTAATGTAACCGGTTCATATGGTCTCACTTAACTCAGGACTGAGATCTCATAGATAAGGCACCATTATGGGTTCCAGACCCTGTTATAGGAAATGATAGACTGAGAAGGAGGGGCTCAGCTCAGGGCTAGCATGCTGTCTCCAAGCAGCACCCTATACTCCAGAGCTTGGGGTGCACTGTCAACATGGGCCAACTCCCCTGCCCCTGAGTAAATGTAAGATCTTCTCTGACACATAAGGAAATATCAGCATACAATCTCATAAAAGATATCAAAAAGGAGGAAAGTTTTAGAGAGGACACCAACCCAACTGGGTCCCACAATGAACTTGAGAGAGTGCAAAGCAGTGGTCAAGAAAACAGACTCAGGAGCCAGACTGCCTGGTCTTGACTCCCAGCTCTGCACACACTACACGTGTGACCTTGAAAAGGGTTCTTAAACTCTCCGTGCCTTGGTTGCCACAACTAGAAAATGAGGATAACAATCGTGCCTAGATAATAGAATTTTAGCTAGGATTAAGAGAGTTGGCATTAGTAAGTGATATTACAAGTGCTAACTAGTACTGGTACATATTGGTAGTAGAGAAGTAGTAATAGGGCATCCTTCTCCATTCCATACCAAGAATCACAGGACTCTAGAACATGAAATTTAATTCTAAATTATCTCTAGCCTTTGCCGGAGCCTGTCAAAAATCTATCATGGAACCCCAGTGGTGCCTTGGTGGTGTGACAATAATTGGTGTTGCTCAGAGTTGTGAGCCTTCTACACTTGGCCCCTCCATCTTTTCTGTTCCCATTCTACTGATCATGAGATTCTATCTTAGCATCTGTAACCCTTTCATGAACTTATTTGTTTACTTACCAATTTTACCTTCTAAGCTCTAATGTTCTTAGTAGAAATTCTGTGTCTAATTCACCTCTATATCCCCAATGCTGGCTATTAAAAAACCCCAAATTACGTATATTGGATGAATGAATGAATGAATGGCACTCTGCTGCATGTTTTACACAAATCATCTCAATAAAAAAAACTGTTTTTAGAACACTGTTCAACTTGGTGTTGTGAGTACTTAGCATCATAATGCAAGTCATATCATTTAATATAATGATAATACAATAGCATTAAATGCTATCACATTAATGTATTTAATATAATACCATTAAATGGTATGAGCTATGGTTCAAAACAACACAATGCTCCTGCAGTGAATGCAGCAAATTCCAATTTCCAGAAACAAATGCAGCCCCATTCCCAGGGCAGTGCTGAAATAGTCAGTTCTAGAAATATACAGATGCTACAGGTTTCTTTGTGTATCCAAAGACACAGAAAACAAACCACAACATACTGCCAGGTGGAGACCATGTAGCCTCTTGTCTAGTCCTAATCAGATATGGCTAAGTGAGCAGGATGTTTATATATTTATCATTTGGCACATTTTCAATTAAAACCACACATGACTGTAACAGGAAGAAAATTTTGTTATAAAAATTTTTAGTTCAGCAGCTCCTAAATTGAATAAGGAGTGCAAAGTAAAGAGCAGAAAGAATTCTGTTTATTTACTTAGGATACTGCTTAATTGGTCTTATGAATTGTAAAACAATACAATATATTACAATACTGTAATATAGCATTATTATTTCAATCTTACCCGTGAGAAAGTGGATATTTAAGAGGTTAAGTAACCTCTTTTCTGGGGAAGTTAATAATTAAGCATCCTTACTTGAGGGACAGTTCCTCAGGATCTATCAGAAATGGAATAACTAAGATACAAAATATTCCTTATGAATTAAAAAAGATCTATATGACATTAAAAAGAAATTAATTCTGTTGTTTCACTAAAACATTGTAGATCCATCTCACCAATCAGTGTTCCTTGTGTAGACGGTACTAGGGTTAGTAAAGGCTCCTTTACCAAAGCCCACTTCATCTCAAGGGGGTGAAAGAGCAAGGTCATGAGCTGGCTCAGGTCCAGCCCATCATCCTTGGTCAACCCTTTGCAGACCATGACTAGCAACATCTAGCAAAGAGCTTGGCACTGAATAGGCCTCATTCATTTCTGCACAAGTCCAGCACATGCTGCCTAGAAACCAGATCAGATCAAACCTACTAAAATCCAAGACAAGCAGATACTAAGGGGAGAGCATGCAAACCAAGGACCCTTTCCCTGCTGCCATTAGGGTAGTAAGATGCCCCACTCCTACACACTATCTTTGGAAGGAGAAACAAAGAGGATGCCTCCTGAAAAAGAGGAAAACCAACCCCAACAGGGAGTTTGAACCTAGAATTGGCAAAGTATTTATTACGTTGAACCTGAGCTTGGTTGAAGAACACATTTTTTTTCTTTTTCTTTTTTTGAGGAAGATTGGCCCTGCGCTAACATCTGTTGCCAATCTTCCTCTTGATTTTGTTTTTCTTTTTTTTCTCTCCAAAGTCCCTGTACATAGTTGCATATCATAGTTGTAGAGTTGTAGCTCTTCTATGTGGGACGCCGCCTCAGCATGGCCTGATGAGCGGTGAGTAGGTCTGCACCCAGGATCCGAACCGACGAACCACAGGGCTGCTGGAGCAGATTGCCCAAACCCAACCACCGCGCCACTGGGCCAGCCCCAAGAACACATTTTAAATAGAAGAGTCTGACTCAGCTTTATGGAAACTTTTAATTCATACAACCACCCCTTGCTAGTGAGCAAGAAGAAATCAGTGATAAAAATAGAAAATATTATATTTATGCATATTTGAATTCTAGATGACACATTTTCAAACCCACCACAAATAGATAATTCCCAAATCTTCCTGTGTTTATAAATGCACACAGCTGTCAACTCTGATACTTCCAGCTCAAAATTACTGCTGTCTGTTTAATCTGTACAAACCTACTTACTGTCTCCACAATGAGAACTTCTTGAGAGCAAGGGATTTATTCTTCAATGTCTTATTCTTCAATGTCACTTTAGGGCCAAGTAAAGACACATAGTAAGAACTTAATAATATTGGATAAAGAAATGACTGCATTAAAAAAGGGTGAAAATAGCCCTGCAGGTAATGACTATCAGGGAACATGGGAGGTGGGGAAGTGGGGAGACACAAATCTGACAAATCACACTCAGCACAGACTAAAGTCAAGGTAAGAAGTTAGAAACCCCACCAGTCAAAGGAATCAAATATGAAATGTCTTCAAACCCCACTCTGGCGGTTCATATCACATTCAATTTCTGCACAAAGCTGTACCTCAGAAGCTTCTCCAAGGCAAGAAAAAACTGACAGCATCGCTATCAAGAGTTCTGTTGCAGGATGTGGCATAGACAGTAATACTCATCAAATATTCATTTTCCTGGTCCCCAGTGATTAGTTCTGGCCAATGAAATGTGAGTGAGTGTCACATGTGTCACTTCCAAGGGGAGGCAGTGAAAAGCCCAAGTATGATTCTCTAGTCTCTCTCTTTCCTGCCCCAGAAACTGCATGTTCCAGATGGTACATCTACAAGATGGTGGAGCCTCAGTTAGCTGGGTCCCTGAGTTACTATGTGGAGCAGAGCCCTCCACTTACAACAACAGATTTGAGGCTTGGTGATAAATAAATTTGTGTGTGTGTGAGCTACTGAGATTTGGGAGTTAACTTGTTCCAGCAGCATAACATAGTCTATTCCGACTGATGTGAAGGAGAAAGAAAACTTGAAAAGAAGGTGGAATCTGTCAGATGAAGAAGGTGCGTCGCAATAGTTTCCTGGATCTAGGATTCCTTCTGTGTATTCACTCCAAGCTGCTCTCTCAGATCTCACCTTGCTTCCTCTGTTGGACTGTGCTGGTTCCCAGTCACCATTTCTTATTTACTGACAACTAGATCTAAAACCCCTTTTAAGAGCAACTGGATCTAGGTACATCCCCTTTTTTCCTTCTATATCAGTCTGTGCTGACAGTCACGCTCTCGTTTTCCCACTTTTTTCTCAGCATCTTGACTTAATCATCTCTCCTTTCCTCCAGGTTAGTCAATCCATCATTTTAATTTTATTTTTATTTTCCACCATCCCCATACTAATGAAAATGTAGCATGTGCTTTTTAAACCTCTTCAGTTTCTTCTTGATTTTCTGAGCATATCTGGATTTAGTGCTCCATGCTCAGGCCCTTTTAATTACCTTCTTGACCTTTGGACAAGAAATAATTTCTCTGAATTGAGTCTTTTCCTAACCCAAGAAAATGGCACATTCAAAACATACGCCCTGTGAGCACAGTGCCAGGGCCCCTCTCAGGGCTTTGGAAGGGGCTGATGCAATGAGAAGGCCGTGAAGCTTAAGCTTCATTTGCTTCCTGATTAATCCACCCCCAGTCAGAGCTATGTAATAAACAACTCCCCAGCAATTTGAGTTCTTGTGAGTGGTGATTCTTAAACCACTTTAATCCAAGGTTAGTGCCCCCACAGTTCACTCTCTAGCCCAGAAGACAGTTCAGAACAAAATAAAAGAGGAGCAGAAATACAGCAGCTGATCCAAGGTTGCCCATCTATGGCTGGCACTTGAAGTACAAAGCTAGATGCTCCCACACTGGTGCTGTGCTGCACGTGGAGCTCTGGTGCAGCTTAGTCCTGCCTGCAGACCTCCCTGAAAATACAGAAACATTTGTTCTTCCCTTTAACATGGGAAAAGTCTGTGACCAGATTCTCTCTTCCTCATCACTGAATCCTTCTAAAGAAGTCAATGCTAACTAAGACCCCTGAAGGCTACAGGCATCTGCTAAGGCCCTGCAAGGGCCCAAGATCGGGGTAAAGCCTGTACCTACATACCTCCTTTATGCCCCATTTTGCCTCCTCAGTACTGCTACCATAGTGCCTGAAATCCTTAACTGATTTACTTATGTGCCACTTAATCCCCTAAACTAGATTTTGAAGGGAGTGACTCTGTATTTCCCATCTCTATAACGTAATATATGCTCAACTAATATTTATTGAATGACTGAATGACACCATGCTAGACCTTTAAGAGAAATTATCATAAGTAAGGAGAACTATTTTTGAGAACACTATTTAGGTAACTGATGTTTAATTTCAAACCCATAATATTTCAGCAATTAATAAAGCGAATTCCAATTTTCAGAAACAGAAGCAGCTTATCACCAACAACTGTACAACAACAGATGCTGCAAATCTCTCTCTGCCTCCAAAGATACACGAGACAAACCACAACATAATAACAGGTGGAGATCATGAGGCTTCTTATCAAGTCTTAACCAGACCTGATAGTGGAGACAGGATATTTGTATGTGTATTTATCATTTGGCTGCTTTTCAAGAATAACCACATAGGAATATAACAGGAAGAAAAATTTGCAGCACTGTCTATATGACATCAGTATAGAGATGAGGTGCAGAAAGAGTTCTTTTGCTTAAGAAAACAGCTTAATTAGTCTTGCACATTGTGAAAGGAGAGTCCTTGAGCTGATCTTGAAGGATGCTCTAGAGACCAAGACAACTAAATTGTTCTACACAGTACAGTAAATTACCAGAAGGGGTGACAACAGATAGAGAGAAGAGGAGCAGGGAGGTCAGGGGCAGAGGCAGGGCATGTTTGTGTCTAACAGATTTCTGTGAGGATTTTCCCAGCAGCCTCAGTGGCTCAAGAAGACTGGTCCTCCCTGATCTGTACTTACAGCTGCTGTCCTGAAGTGGAAAGAAATTATTCAGAAATGAAGTTAAATGGTCATCCACAAACCTGTTACTACATTAACTCAGATAATGTAGCTGGATGTAGCCTTAACAGTGAGAAGGGAAGAAAAGAAATCCAAAAAAAGCATGAAGAGGACCAAGAAACAGGGACTTCTAGGCACCCATCCAAGTAAGACTCTGTAGAGACAAAGGCAACCTTACAGAAAAGGTAATCGTTGGTCTGCTCCATCGCAAATATACCTATCATATAAATAATATTAAACCATCATTTACTCGAGAAAATGCACTCATAATCTGGATTTCACAGATGCTGATGATCAACTATACGAAGTTTGGGTTCTTATTGACAATGAACTGTGCTTGCGTGGCTTTCCAATGTTAGAAGGCATAGTGGCTGGTAAGGCTTTTCCACATAGGCTTTTCCAAGATTGGTAAACTGTAATAGAGTAACAAGAACCAGCTTAGCCTGGTCAAAGCACTCAATAGAAGATACCAAAGAGTACACCATCATGCCATTCAACCTCTTAGCAGAATGGTATTTGAGCCGGGCGGGGAGGGGGGTCAGGGAGATTTGGCACAAACAATTATGGTGCCAAAAATAACTGATCAGAGAAAAGGAACTGCAAGGCCAAAGAAAGGATCCAGATACTGGAACACAGGAGAGAGTGGTTTCTAGAACCCACTAGAAATCCAGAACCATTCTTTATCATATGAATCTGCCAGAATGATTTCTGCAGGAATTTTCCCCAAAAGAGGTAGTGGAGGAGAAAGCCCATGAAAATCCTCACGTCACACAATATACACATTTAAAGAAAGTTGTATTCCTCAAGGAGAAGAAAGGAAGATCCAAAAATGGTATGGTTAAGACCATGGAAATCTATAGCTAAAACTGAACCTGTTCCTTCCTACTGTAGGATGATAGGCCGAGCAAGAACATGACAAGTGAAACACCTGTTCCAAAACACCAACACCAAAAGCTCAAGATTTGTACAGAAGAGTGTAGAAAAAGTGCCAAGTGAGAAGTAGGAAGACGAATATAAACTGAATGTTACAGAAATGGAGTGTTTCAGTCACTGGAACACAAGTTGATTGTGAAAAACTTACAGAGCCCTCCCCTAAGTATGTAATTAACTGGATGAAAGTGAAGAAGTTTGGAGGAGGCTACAGTAAGGAATTGAACCTGTAGATTTTTGGAACCTACATAGTTTTGGACCCAAATCCATTTCCTGATGCCCTGAGGATTTCTGGATTTTTTTCTAGTGAAATTTTCATGAAGCAACCTACCCTGGCCCCCACACTATGAAGATTTACAATTTTAACCACCTTTAATGAGGAGGACAACACCTCACCTTACAGTTCTTCAGTTACTTCTCTCTCACCCACAAAAGAAGGTCTCAGATCCCACATACTGCTTCAGCCAGTGTCTCTACTCCCTGATTCTATTTTCAATTGACATATAGTTGACAAAACATATCAGTTTCAAGTGTACAACATAATGATTTGATATATGTATATATTGTGAAATCATCACCACAAGTCTAGTTAACATCCATCACTACTATAGTTACAAGGTTTTTTCTTGTGATAATTTTTAAGATCTACTCTCTTAGCAAATTTCAAATATACAATACAGCACTACTAACTATTGTCACCATCCCTGATTCTTTATAGTTTTGGTTTCTCCTATAGCCACAGGGAGAAATGGGGTCCTCAGCCCTCCTAAGCAGCCTGACGTAGCCCAGCAAACCCTGGCCTAGTGAGGTTCTCAATACCAAGCAGCTCCTCCACTTTCCAATATAATATTTCCCCATCCTATCACAAAACAGAAATTCTTCTTTTTCCAGCTTTATTCAGATATAATGGCACATAACATTGTGTAAGTTGAAGGTGTACAACGTGATAATTTGATGCATGTATATATTGAGAAACGATTACTACACTAAGGTTAGTTACCACCTCTGTCACTTCACATAATTACCAATTTTTATTTTGTGGTGAGAACTTTTAATATCTACACTCTTAGCAACTTTTAAGGATATAATACAGTATTGCTCACTTTAGTCACCATGCTCTCCATTAGATCCCTGGAACTTATTCATCTTATAACTGGAAGTTTGTACCCTTTCACCAACATCTCCTCATTTCCCCCAGCCCTTGTCAACCACCATTCTACTCTGTTTCTATGAGTTTAGCTTTTTTAGGTTCCATGTATAAGTGAGATCATACAGTATTTTTCTTTCTCTATCTGACTTATTTCATTAGCATAATTCTCTGAAGATTCAAGTTGTTTCCACGTCTTGGCTATTGTGAATAATGCAGCAGTGAGCAAGGGGGTGCAGATATTTCTTTGAAATAGTGATTTCATTTCCTTCAGATATGTAGCTAGATGTGAGATTGTTGGATCATATGGTAGTTCTGTTTTTATTTTTTGAGAAACCTCCATACTGTTGTTCATAGTGGCTACAGCAGTTTATTTTCCCACCAAAAGTGCACAAGGGTTCCCTTTTCTGCAAATCCTCGCCAACACTTATTATCTCTTGTCTTTTTGATGATAGCCTTTCTAACAGGTGTGAGGTGATATCTCACTGTGGCTTTGATTTGCATTTCCCTGATGATTAGTGACATTGAGCATCTTTTCATGCAGCTGTTGGCTATTTGTATGTCTTTTTAATCAGGTTATCTGGTTTTTTGCCACTGAGTTGTATTAGTTCCTTATATATTTTGGATATTAATCTGTTATCACCACAGTCTGCAAATATTTTCTCCCATTCCATAGATTGCCTTTTCATTTTGTTGATTGTTTTTTGCCATGCAGAAGCTTTTAGTTGGATGTAGTTCCACCTGTTGATTTTTGCTTTTGTGCTTGTGCTTTTGGTGTCATTTCCAGAAAATCCTTGCCAAGACCAATATTAGGGAGTTTTCCCCTATGTTTTCTTCTAGGGTTTTATAGATTCAGGTCTTACATTTGTCTTTAATTTCAAGTCAATATTTGTGGGTGGTGTAAGATAGAGGTCCAATTTCTTTCTTTAGTGTGTGATTATCCAGTTTTTCCAACACAATTTATTGAAGAGACTATCCTTTCCCCATTGAGTCTTCTTGGCTCCCTTGTCAAATATTAGTTGATCATAAATGTGGGGGTTTGTTTCTGGGCTCTCAATTCTGTTCCATTGATCTGTGCATCTATTTTTATGCCAGTACCATCCTGTTCTGATTACTATAGCTTTGTAATATAGTTTGAAATCAGGGGTATGATGCCTCTAGGTTTGTTTTTCTTTCTCAGGATTGCTTTGGTTATTCTGGGTCTTCTGTGGTTCCATACAAATTTTAGGATTCTTTGTTCTAGTTCTGTGAAAAATGCCATTGGATTTTTGATGGGGATTGCATTGATTCTACAGATGGCTTTGGGTAGTATGGCATTTTAACAACATTAATTCTTCCAATCCATGAATACAGGATATCTTTCCATTTATTGTGTCTTCTTCAATTTTTCATCAAAGTCTTATAGTTTTCAGTATACAGATCTTTCACCTCCATTGGTTACTTTTAATCCTAAGTATTTTCTTGTTTTTGATACTATTATGAGATTGTTTACTTTAGTTCTCTTTCTGATAGTTCATTGTTAGTATACAGAAACACAACTGATTGTGTGTTGATTTTGTGTCCTACAACTTAACTGATTTGGCTCATTAATTTTAATAGTTTTTTAGTCCACTCTTTAGGATTTCCTGTATATAAGATCAAATCATTTGCAAAACTTTTCACTGTTGAATGTGGTGTTAGCGTGGGCTTTTCATATATGACCTTTATTATGTTCAGGTACATTTCTTCTGTACTCATTTGTCAAGAGTTTTTATCTTGAAAGGATGTTGTATTTTGTCAAATGCTTTTTCTGCATCTATGGAGATGATCATATGATCTTTATCTTTCATTCTATTAATGTGGTGTGTTGCATTTGTTGATTTGCATATATAGAACCATCCTTGCATCTCAGAAATAAATCTCACTTGATCATGGTATATAACCCTTTTAATGTGCTGCTGAATTCAGTTTGCTAATATTTTGTTGAGAGTTTTTGCACCTAGCTTCATCAGGGATGTTGGCCTGTAGTTTTCTTTTCTTGTAGTGTCCTTATGTGGATGTGGCATCATGGTGATGCTGGCCTCGTAAGATGAGTTTGAGAATGGTCCCTCCTCTTCAATTTTTTTGGAAAAGTTTAAGGGGTATTGGCATTAACGTTTCTTTAAATGTTTGGTAGAATTCAGAAGTGAAATCATCAGGTCCTGGGCTTTTCTCTGTTGGGAGATTTTGATCCCTGATTCAATTTCCTTTCTTGTTATCGGTCTGTTCAGATTTTCTACATCGATACGGTTCAGTTTGGAAAGTTGTATGTTTCTAGGAATTTATCCATTCTTCTAGGTTATCTAGTTTGTTGGCATATAATTATTCATGGTAGTCTTTATGATCCTTTGTATTTGTTGGCATCAGTTGTCTCCTCTATCATCTGATTTTATTTATTTGATTCCCCTCTCTTTTTTTCTTAGTGAGTCTAGCTAAAGTCTTGTCAATTTTGTTTATCTTTTCAAAAAAAAGTCTTAGTTTTATTGATCTTTTGTATTGTTCTTCTTGTCTCTATCTGATTAATTTCTGCTCTGATTATTGTTATTTCCTTCCTTCTGTTAACGTTGGACTTGGTTTGATCTTCTTTTTCTAGTTTCTTGAAGTGTGCAGGTAGGTTGTTTATCTGAGATCTTTCTTTTTTCTTAAGGTAGGCATTTATCACTATAAATTTCCCTCTTAGAACTGTTTCTGATGCATTCCATAGATTTTGGTACGTTGCGTTCCTATTTTTGTTTATTTCAAGATATTTTTTGATTTCCCTTTTGATTACTTCTCTGACCCATTGGTTGTTCATGAGAGTGTTGTTTAATTTCCATGTATTTCTGAATTTTCCAGCTTTCTCCTGGTATTGATTTCTAGTTTCATACCACTGTGGTTGGAAAAGACACTTGGTATGATTTCAGTTTTCTTAAATTTGCTAAGACTTGTTTTGTGACCTATCATACAATCTTTCCTGAAGAATGTTTCTTGTGTGCTTGAGAAGAATGTGTTTTCTGCTGGGTTTGAATGGAATATTCTGTATACGTCTGTTAGGTCCATCTGGTCTAAAGTATGGTTCAAGTCCAATGTTTCCTTACTCATTTTCTCTCTGAATGATGTATCCATTGTTGAAAGTTGAGTGTTGAAGTCCTCTACTGTTATAGTATTGTTGTCTATTTCTCCCTTCAGATCTGTTAGTATTTGCTTCTATATTAGGGACTCCAATGTTGGGTGCATATAGACATATATGCATATATATAGACAATTGTTATATCCTCTTGATAAGATGACCTCTTTATCATTACATTATGACCTTCTTTGTCTCTTGTTAGAGCTTTTGACTTAAAGTCTATTTTGTCACATGTAAGTATAGCTAACCCTGCTCTCTTTTGGTTCCCATGTTCATGGAGTATATTTTTCATTTTCCTTTACTTTGAGCCTCTATATGTCCTTAAAGCTGAACTGAGTCTCTTGTAGGCAGAGACTTGTTTCTTCTTGTTTTTTTATCCATTCAGCCGTTCTTTTTTTTTTTGGCTTTCAGATTTTTCAGTTTTGCTATTTCAGAGAACTGATATTTTTTTCTTCTTTAGTTATTTTTATTGAGGTCATATTAGCTTATAACATTTTTTAAGTTTCAGGTGTGCATTATTATATATCAGTTTCTGTATAGACTGCATCATGTTCACCACCAATAGTCTAGGTTTTATCTGTCATCACACATAGTTGCCCCTTTACTCCTTTTGCCCTCCCCCCTTCCTCTCTGGTAACCACTAATCTGTTCTCCTTATCCATGTGTTTATTTATCTTCCACATATGAGTAAAATCATATGGTGTTTGTCTTTCTCTGTCTGGCTTATTTCACTTAGCATAATACCCTTCAGGTCCATCCATGTTGTCACAAATGGCCTGATTTTTTTTTTATAGCTGAGTAGTATTCCATTGTATACATATACCACATCTTCTTTATCCATTCATCCATTGATGGGCACTTGAGTTTCTTCCATGTCTTGGCTATTGTGAATAATGCTGCCATGAACATAGGGATGCATAAATCTCTGAATTGTTGATTTCATGTTCTTTGGATAAATAACCACTAGTGGAATAATTGGATCACATGGTGTTTCTATTTTTAATTTTTGAGGAATTTCCATACTGTTTTCTATAGTGGCTGCACAAGTTTATATTCCCACCAGCAGTGTATGAGGTTTCCCTTTTCTCCACATCCTCTCCAGCGTTTGTTATTGCTTGTCTTGTTAATTATAGTCATTCTGAGGGATGTAAGGTGATATTTCATTGTAGTTTTGATTTGCATTTCCCTAATAATTAATGACGTTAAACATCTTTTCGAGTGCCTGTTGGCCATCTGTATATCTTCTTTGGAAAAATGTTTGTTCATATCCTCTGCCCATTTTTTGATCAGGTTATTTGGTTTTTTGTTGTTGAGTTGTGTGAGTTCTTTATACATTTTGGAAATTAATCCCTTGTCGGATATATGATTTGCAAATATTTTCTCCCAGTTGGTGGGTTGTCTATTCATTTTGTTCATGGTTTCCTTTGGCCTTGCAGAAGCTTTTTAGTCTGATGTAGTCCCATTTGTTTATTTTTTCTTTTGTTTCCCTCGCCTGAGTAGACATGGTATTCGAAAAGATACTGCTAAGACTAATGTCAAAGACCTATATTTTCATCTAGGATTTTTATGGTTTCAGTTCTTACACTCAAGTCTTTAATCCATTTTGAGTTAATTTTTGTGTATGGTGTAAGATAATGGTCTATTTTCATTCTTTTGCACGTGGCTGTCCAGTTTTCCCAACACCATTTATTGAAGAGACTTTCCTTTCTCCATTGTATGTTCTTGGCTCCTTTGTTGAAGATTAGCTGTCCATAGACGTGTGGTTTGATTTCAGGGTTCTCAGTTCTGTTCCACTGATCTGTGTGTCTATTTTTCTGCCAGTCCCATGCTGTTTTGGTTACTATAGCTTTGTGTATATTTTGAAGTCGGGGAGTGTAATACCTCCAGCTTTGTTCTTTTCTTTTTTCTCAGGATTGCTTTGGCTATTCAGGGTCTTTTGATTCTTTGTTCTATTTCCATGAAGAATGTCATTGGGATTCTGATTGACTGCATTGAACCTGTAGATTGCTTTAGGTAATATGGACCTTTTAACTATGTTTATTCTTCCAATCCATGGGCATGGAATACCATTCCTTTATGTCTCCTTTGATTTCTTTCAATAAGGTCTTGTAGTTTTTAGTGTATAGGTCTTTCACCTTCTTGGTTAAATTTATTCCTAGATATTTTATTCTTTTTGTTGCAATTGTAAATGGGATTGTATCCTTGATTTCTCTTTCTGCTAGTTTACTATTAGTGTATAGAAATGCAACTGATTTTTTTGTGTTGATTTTGTACCCTGCAACTTTGCTGTAGTTGTTGATTATTTCTGATAGTTTTCTGGTGGACTTTTTTAGGGTTTTCTATATATAGAATCATGTCATCCTCAAATAGTGACAGTTTTACTTCTTACTTTCTAATTTGGATCCCTTTTACTTCTTTTTCTTCCCTAACTGCTCTGGCTAGGACTTCCAATATTATGTTGAATAAGAGTGGTGAGAGTGAGCACACTTGTCTTGTTCCTGTTCTCAGAGGAATAGCTTTCAGTTTTTCACCATTGAGTATGATATTGGCCGTGGGTTTGTCATATATGGCCTTTATTATGTAGAGGTACTTTCCTTCTATGGCCATTATATTGAGAGTTTTTATTATAAATGGATGTTAGAACTTGTCAAATAATTTCTCTGCATCTATTGAGATGATCGTGTGATTTTTATTCCTCATTTTATTAATGTGGTGTATCACAATGATTGACTGCAGACTTTGAACCATCCTTGCATGCCTGGAATAAATCCCACCTGATTATGGTGTGTGATCTTTTAACATATTGTTGTATTTAATTTGCTAACATTTTGTTGAGAATTTTTGAATCTAGGTTCATCAGCAATATTCGCCTGTAATTTTCCTTTTTTGTGTTGTCCTTGTCTGGTTTTGGTATCAGGGTAATATTGGCCTCATCAAACGATTTACTAAGCATCCCATCATCTTTAATATTTCAGAATATTTTGAGAAGGATAGGAATTAAATCTTCTTTGAATGTTTGGTAGAATTCACCAGAGAAGCCATCTGGTCCTGGACTTTTGTTTTGGGAGATGTTTTGATTACTGTTTCAATCTCTTCACTTGTGGTTGGTCTATTCAGATTCTCTATTTCTTCTTGATTCAGCTTTGGGAGGTTGTATGAGTCTAAGAATTTATCCATTTCTTCTAGGTTATCCAATTTTTTGGCATATAGCTTTTCATAGTATTCTCTTATAATCCTTCACATTCTGTAGTGTCCATTGTAATTTATCCTCTTTCATTTCTAATTTTATTTATTTGAGTCCTCTCTTTTTTTCTTAGTGAGTCTGGCTAAGGGTTTGTCAATTTTGTTTATCTTCTCAAAAAAACAGCTCTTAATTTCATTGATTCTTTTTAATTTTTTTTAAGTCTCTATTTCATTTACTTCTGCTCTCATTTGTATTATTTGCCTCCTTCTACTGACTTGGGCTTTGTTTGTTCTTCTTTTTCTAGTTCTTTTAGGTATAGTTTAAGATAACTTATTTGAGATTTTTTCTTCTTTGTTGAGGTAGGCCTGTATTGCTATAAATATCGCTCTTAGTATCTGTTTTGCTGCATCCCATAAGAGTTGGTATGCTGTGTTTTCATTTTCATTTGTCTTCAGGAATTTTTTTATTTCTCCTTTGATCCTTCATTGATCCAATTGTTGTTCAGTAGCATGTTGTTTAGTCTCCACATATTTGTGACTTTCTCAGCTTTTTTCTTGTAGATGACTTCATAGCATTGTGGTTGGAAAAGATGCTTGACATGATTTCAATCTTCTTAAATTTATTGAGGCTTGCCTTGTTTCCCAATGTATGGTCTACCTTGGGGAATGTTCCATGGGCACATGAGAAGAATGTGTACTCTGCTGTTTGGGGATGGAGTGTTCTATATATATCTATTAACTCCATCTGATCTAGTGTTTCATTTACAGTCACTGTTTCCTTGTTGACTTTCTGCCTGCATGATCTATCCATTGACATAAGTGGGGTTTTGAGGTTCCCTACTATTATTGTGTTGCTGTCAATGTCTCCCTTTAGGCTGTTAATAGTTGCTTTGGTGCTCCTGTGTTAGGTGCATATATGTTAATAAGTGTTATGTCTTCTTGGTGGAATGTCCCTTTTATCATTATATAATGCCCATCTTTGTCTCTCATTATCTCTTTTATCTTGAAGTCTGTTTTTTGTCTAGTTTGGCTACATCCACTTTCTTTTGCTTGCCATTTGCTGGAAGTATCATGTTCCATCCCTTCACTCTGAGCTTATGTTTGCCTTTAGAGCTGAGATGTGTTTCCCGGAGACAGCATATTGTTGGGTCTTGTTGTTTAATTCATCCAGCCAGTCTGTCTTTCGAATGGTAAATTCAATCCATTTACATTTAGAGTCATTATTGATATATGAGGGCTTAATACTGCCATTTTATCTCTCATTTTCTGGTTGTTCTATATTTCCCTTTTTTCCTTTCCCTTTGTTTTCAATTTGGTGATTTTCTGTGATGGTTTTCTCTTTATTTATGATTTGTGACTCTGCTCTGATTACTTGTTTTGTGGTTACCATGAGGTTTGTATAAAAGATCTCATAGATGAGATATTCCATTTTCCCATAGACTTTTATCTCCATTAGCCTATGCAGGTTCCATTCCTTTACTCTTCCCCTTCTTTGTTTTTGTTGTCACAAATTATTCTTTTTTGTGTTGTGAGTTTGTGACTGAAATGAAGCGTTTAGAGTTATTTTTTATGCTTTCTTTCCCTTTATCTTTTATGTTACAATAGTGTTTGCTAAAGTATTCTAATAGAGAACTGCAATTTTCTGATTTTGTCTGTGTGTTTATCTCCTTGCTCAAAGCTTTGTAAACCTTTGCCTTTTTGTTTCAGGTAGGAGGGCTCCCTTCATCACTTCTTGTAAGGCAGGTCTAGTGACATTGAAGGATAATATTGCTGGATTGAGTGTTCTTGGATGATAGTTTTTGTCTTTCAGTATTTTGAATATATCATTTCATTCTCTCCTAGCCTATAAGGTTTCTGCTGAGAAATCTGCTGAAAGCCTGATGAAGGTTCCTTTGTAGATTATTTTCTTCTCTCTTGCTGCCCTTAATATTTTTTCTTTGTCATTGACCTTTGACAGTTTTAATATCATATGCCTTGGAGAAGATCTTTTTGCATTGATGCAATTAGGATTTTTGTTGGCTCCATGTACTTGTATGTCCAGTTCCTTCACCAGGTTTGAGAACTTCTCTGCTATTATTTCTTTGAACTAGTTCTCTGCTCCTTTATTCCTCTCTTCTTCCTCTGGGATACCTATAATCCTTATGCTACTTTTCCTAATTGACTCAGATATTTCTCAAAGAATTTCTTCATTTTTTTGAAAATCTTAGTTCTCGCTCCTCCTTCACCTGAAACATTTCTAGGTTTTTATCTTCAAGGTCACTAATTCTCTCCTTCATAAGTTCTGCTCTATTTTATGCTTCCTACATTATTTTTGTCTCATTAATTGTTTTCTTCATATCCAGAATTTCTGTGGGGTTTTTTGTGGGGTTTTTTTTTTTTTTTTTTTTTAGAGTTTCAATCTCTTTGGCGAAGTATTCCTTCTGTTGATTAATTTTATTCCTGAGCTCATTAAACTGTCTTTCTGAGTTTTCTTGTGTGTGTGTGTGTGTGTGTGTGTGTGTGAGGAAGACCAGCCCTGAGCTAACATCCGTTGCTAATCCTCCTCTTTTTGCTGAGGAAGACTGGCCCTGGGCTAACATCCATGCCCATCTTCCTCTACTTTATATGGGATGCTGCCATGGCATGGCTGACAAGCAGTGTGCCGCCGGTGCCCGGGATCCGAACCTGTGAACCCTGGGCTGCCAAGCACGAACTAAACCGCCACACCACTGGGCCGGCCCTCTTTCTGAGTTTTCTTTTAACTCATTCAGTTTCTTTATGATAGTTATTTTGAATTCTCTGTCACTTAGATTGTAGTCTTCTGTGACTTCAGGTTTCGTTTCTGGAGAGTTGTCATTTTCCTTCTGTTCTGTAGTGTTACTGTAGTTCTTCATGGTGTTTGATGAATTGAACCTCTGCTGGGACATTTGTGGTAGCAATCATCTTTTCTTATTTGGGTACAGCTTTGGTTACTTTGGTTCTGGTCAACTGCATCTTGTGCTCCTCTCTGCAGGCTTGGATGCTGCTGTCCCATGCACCACCTGCGCTGCTGCTCCCAGGTTGTCTTGGGGTGCTGGTTGCTCTGCTGCCAGAGGTACTGGGTTCATAGGTGTCACTGTCACTGGAGGGAGTCCATGGGCCTGTGACTTATATACATCTCCTGCAGCTGGTGGAGCTGGTATTGGGGTTGCCACCACTGGGGCTGGCTCACTGGTTCTGCTGTGATTCTTGTTGCTTTTGGTCAGAGAATCCACGTGCCACTGCGGGGGGGGGGGGCAGGAGCTGTTTTTTCTGTTCCCACCCTGTCTGCTCATAGTTGTGCCAGTCAGGTCGCTCTGCGTTTGTGCAGGCCAAGCCACAGCCACTCAGCAGAGTGCCTTCACATGTGATGGATGCCACACTCACACCAGTGGGCCCTCCACTTGAGCAGGGTGCCTTCATGTGGGCTGAGCCACTGCCACTCAGCAGGGAGCGTTTGCATGGATGGGGCCACTGTGGCATGGTGTGAACTCCCACAGGTCAGGCTATTGCTGCTCTGCAAGCATTCACATGTGGGCTGGGCTGCCCCCACCTCCACTCAGTCATGCTGGCCACTGTGTGAGAATCCATGACCTGATTCTGCTGCCACTAGGGAGGGGAAGGTGGGCATTCCCCAAGTTTCACTGTTTCCTGGGGGTTCCAGTCCACCCACCTTCAGATGTGTAGTTACATTGATCTCTCAGGCTTCCTGTTGTGCTGTGTGGAGAATGCTCTGTTGGTTAGTGGATGTTCATTTAGTTGTAACTTAGAGGGGAGAAACAAAGGGAACAACTCACTCTACCACGATGCTGACATCACTCCTTCAGCCACTCTATGCTTTGATTGGAGAACTTAGCCCATTGACATTTAAAGTAATTACAGTCATGTGCTGCATAACAACATTTCAGTCAATGACGGACCACAATATGATAATTGTCCCATAAGATTTGGACCATATAACCTAATCTGAGGTGTGTAGTAGGCAATCCATCTAGGTTTGTGTAAATACACTCTATAATGTTTGCACAATGACAAAATCGCCTAGTGATGCATTTCTCAGAATGCGTCCCTGTCATTAAGCGATACGTGACTGTGCCATCCTATTGTTTTCTTGCTTTTTCATAGTTCCCATGTTTCTTCCTTCATCTCTTGCCATCTTCCTTTATTAATGATGATTTTTGATAATGGTATGCTTTAATTTCCTTCTCTTTACCTTTTGTGTGTCTACTGTAAGTTTTGGCTTTGTGGTTACCATAAGGCCTACATAAAACATCTGATAGATATAATAGTCTATTTTACACTGATAACAATTTAAATTTGATCACATACAAAAACTCTACTCTTATACTCCTTCCTATGTTTTATATTTTTGATGTTGCAATTTACCTCTTTTTATATTGTGCATCCATTAAAAAATTATTGTAGCTATAGTTATTTTTCATACGTTCATCCTTTAACCTTTATACTAAAGTTAAGTGGTTAACACACTACCATATTACACTATTAGAGTATTCTGAATTTGATTATATACTTATATTTACCAGTGTGTTGTACATTTTCATATTTTTTATGTTACTAATTAGCATCCTTTCATTTAGCCTGAAGAACTTCTTTCAGCATTTCTTATAAGACAGGTCTACTGGTGACGAATTCCCACAACTGTTGTTTGTTTGGGAAAGTCTTTATCTCACCTTCATTTCTGAAGGACAAATTTGCTTGGCAAAGTATTCTTGGTTAACAGTATTTTTCTTCCAGCACTTTGAATATATCATCCCACTCTCTTGGCCTGCAAGGTTTCTTCTAAGAAATCTTCTGATATTCCTATGGGGATTTCCTTTTATGTGAGGAATTACTTTTCTCTTGCTGCTTTTAAAATTCTCTCTTTGTCCTCGATTTTAGACAGTTTTATTAAAATGTGTCTTGGAGAAGATCATTTTGAGTTGAATTGGGGGGGGTGACCCATCAGCTTCATGAACTTAGATATCCAAATCTCTCCCCAGATTTGGGAAGTTCTCAGCCATTATTTCTTTAAATAAGCTCTCTTCCTCTTTCTCCCTTTCTTCTCTTTCTGGGACTCCAATAAGGTGTAGATTGCTTCTGTTAATGGTATTCCCATAGTTCATGTAGGCTTCTTTCACTCTTTTTTATATTTTTTTCTTTTTTCTCCTATGACTGGATAATTTCAAAGGTCCTGTCTTCGACTTCACAGATTCTTCTGCTTGATTCAGGCTGTTGTTGTTGCTTTCTGCTGTTGTTGTTTTTTTTTTTTTTTTTTCATTTCATTTATTGCTGTCTTCAGTTCCAGAATTTCTGTTTGGCTCCTTTTTTATGATTTCTATCTCTCTCTGAACATCTCATTTTGTTCAGATCTTGTTTTCCTGATTTTGTTAAATTGTCTTTCTATGTTTTCTTGTAGCTTGCTGATCCTCCTCAAAAAGATATTTTGAATTCTTTACTAAGCAAATCACATATTTCCATTTCTTTGGGGTTGGTTACTGGAAAGTTATTGTATTCTTTTGGAAGTGTCATGTTTCTTTGATTTTTCATGTTCCTTAAAGTCTTGCATTGCTGTCTTCACATTTGAAGAAGTGGTTACCTCCTCCAGTCTTTACTGACTGGGTTTGAGAGAGAAATAATTTCTGCCAGCCCTACTAGGGATTCTGAAGCTTTTTCAGACCTTTCCTCAGATTTCCATGATGGTAGGATACCATCATGTTGTGAGGCCAGTTCCATACTTCTTGTTCTCTCTTATGGCAGAATTTTTAAGGTTGTATTCCTTCACTCAATCCTGCAAAGCAAGGGTGAGTGCTGATAGCCTCCCTGTTGCTTTTCCTAGGGCAGTGCTGAATGCTCAGTGTGGTTTCTCCCAGGCCTGCAGTGTTGGCCAGATTTCTGCACATGCTTATTAGCCATCTGCAAAGCCTAACTCTTGCTGCTGTTGGGATCATGCACAGGGAGGCAGCCACGAGGTGGGGAGGTGTGTGGATGAGGCACTCAGAGTTCTGGGGATGCCTGTGGCCTATTGGGGGATCTGCAGGTAAAGCTTCCCCAGCAGATTGTGAGCAGGTTTCCTGGTGGGGTCTGCAAGGCAGTTAGTAGAACCTGTGTCCCTTCAATGCCCTCCAAAGCACTATCTACTGATCCCCTAGCTGCTCTCCACCTCCCAGTTGTATGGCTCATGACTCAGTACTCTGGATGGAGTGAGAAAGAAGTAGGTCTCTTTGACAGTAACCAGCACAGCTGGGGAAGCCAGGTGATCACTCTCAAGCTCTCACTTTCCCCCACGGGCAAAATCACAGGCCAGGAAAGTCTCTCTTGGCGCTGAGCTGTGCCACATTGGGCAAGGAGTAACATAGGTAAAATGAAACTGTTCCTCTTACCCTCTTCAATGCATCCAGTCTCGGGTTTTGTGCTCTGATGGTGTGCTGGAACTTCTCCTCTCAACTCCTGGACTTCCACAAAGGCTCTCTCATCTTTCAGCGATTGTCTAAATTCATGTTCTTTGGATGGAAGACAGTAGAAAACTCTTATTCTGCCATGATGATGATGTCACTCCCCAAGGTCATGATTCCTTTGTCCTCATCCAGCACCTCAGCTGAGATTCTGCATTTGGTGGGGAGGTCCAAACCTTTCTTTCTGAGGGTCCTGAGTACTGAGAGGTCTTATCTTTATTGTGTTGTTGTAGTCTTTTATTAACCTTTAACCCTGTGTGTGAAGTACTGAGAGGTGCCTCAAAGAAACCTCTGGTTCTAGACATATTCCTTTTTCCCCATTGATAGCAATGTCCCTATTTCCCTCTTGACAATCAGGATCAATTACTTCAGCCAATTCAGTAAGACCCTTCTTTGCCTATGAGTTTCCTACTGCTGCTATAACAAATTACCACAAACAGTGGCTTAAAATAACACAAATTTATTATCTTAAAGTTCTGGAGATCGGAAGTCTGAAATGGATCTTACAGGGATAAATCCAAGGTGTCAGCAAGGCTAGTTCCTTCTGGAGGCCCTAGGGAAGAACCTATTTCCTTTCCTTTTCCTTCGAGAGGCCACCAGCATTCCTTGGCTCATGGATCCCAAGCCAATAATCACATCACTCTGACCTCTGCTTCCACTGTCACTTCTCCTTCTCTGACTCTCCTGCATCTCTCTCTCTCCATTTATAAGAACCCTTGTGATTATATTGGGCCCACCCAGATAATCCAAGATACTCTCCCCTTCTCAAAATCCTTAATTTAATCACATCTGCAAAGTCCCTTTTACCATGTAAGGTAACATATTCACAAGTTCTGGGAATTAGAATGTGGACTTCATGGGGGTCATTATTCTGCCTACCACATTGCCTTTTGTTCAATGGCATGAAAAGTTTAAAATGAGAGGTGGTGGTCTCAACTTCCAGTTCAATAGAACCATAATTGTGCATCCTGGTAGAAGTATTCTTCCCTTGAGAACTAAAACCTCTAAATCAAAGATTCCAAATTTGCAGGAACAAGAAGCACAAATTTTGTGTGTGGATTACAGATAACAATGAAAAGAGCCACTCCCACTTCCATCTATTTCTTCCTGGACATATGTTTCCTGTCTGTGGGAGAAATCACCATGAATTTGTCACTGATTCTGACCATATACCACATCTTATAGGACAGAACCCTAACCCCTAAGGGGCTATCACTCAGCTGATCCCATAATTGAGTCTTCAACAAACCACTTCATAATTCTATCAGGCCAGCTAATGCTGAGTGATGAAATGATACATGGTAAGACAAGTGAATACTACAAGTACGAACACATTGCCTGGATTTTTTTGATGTTCCTAGTACGGAATCAGTATTAGGTAGGATACCATCATGGTAAATAAGGAATTCAATAAATCCAAGAATGATGGTGCAAGCAGAAGTATTGTGCACAGGGAAGACAAATCCATATCCAGAATAAGTGTCTATTCCAGTGAGAAAGATAATCACATCTTTATCCATGATGGAAGAGATCTAATGTAATCAGCTAACAACTGGCTTGTTGGTCTACAAGGATATGGTGTAATATCAGGAATGACGCTTTGGAGTCTGCAGTTGTCAGGCTTGGTACTCACCAAAAGTGCATCCAGATGAGGCTTGTTCAGGGAAAGTCCAATTACCAAGCCCATTTATAACCTCTATTCTTGACACTGTGGCCACTTTGTTCATAAGTCCAATGGGCAAGCACTGAAGTAGCTTGGGAAAGCAGTTCATTGGCATCCACGGAGCATGTCATCTTGTCAAGATGATTTTTGAGCACCACCTCTATCACAGATGACCTTTTGTGAGCCTTCACATGGGACACAAATATCTCCACACTTTGTGCCCTTAAAAAAGATTGATCTAATACTTCTTCTTCGACTCCTTGTTGTCAATCCTTCCATCTTGTTCTTTCTAAGTCCCTAAACATTCAGCCAAAACATTAGCCACTACCCACAAATTAGTATAGATCCATAACTTCTGACCTTCTCTCCTTCCAGGAAAAGTAGACAATTAAATGCACTGTTCAAAGTTCTGTCCACTGAAAAGATATTTCTTCCTCACTGCCTTTCAGGACCACCCTTGAGGGATTCTATAATACTGTGGTCATCCACTTTCAGGTGGTGCCAACGTATTACCAGAATCATCTGTAAATCAGATTTGAATTTTTTTTTCTCAGTCAATTGGTAATAGGAAGTTTCCTATGAAGCCTAGGTGTGACAATGAGGTGGACAATGTAACCAGATTAGATGCCATTGGAGATGCTAAAATATAGGGGGGAAATGTGTTTCAGCAAGTAACAGACAGCACTTCAAAAGCTTATTGTGTACCAGGAACTATTCTCTGTGATTATATGTAATAATGCATCTAATCTTCACAACAATCCTATAAGACAGGGTTTTTATTAATATCCCTACTCTACTATGAGGAAAACCAAATTAAATAACTCATCCGAGGTCACCCAGCTAGAAAATGTGGTATTGTGAAGACAGGCAGTCTGACTCCTGAGTCTATGCTCTTAACCACCACTCCATATCCAAAGCCCTTAGCAATCTTGGGTATAAGGAGTGGGAAGCAGAAAGTAATAATGGAGATGGTAGCAAAGCTGTTGGTTGCCACTAAGTCTTTTGGCACCATCTGCTCTTGAACCAGGGTTGGCAGTACCAAATGGTTTGCATTTCTTATAGTTGATGTTTTTTCTTCCTCTTACTGGACGATCTGCATATGACATTTTCTTCCTCTGTTGGATCATTTATTCAAACAAAGAGACTGAGGTTATCTGGTTCTCATTTAAACTAAAAGTTGGTGCCTTGAACTTGCTGATTAAACTGAGAAGGAGCGAAAGGCAGAGTATGATGACTTCTAAATGAGTTCACCTCTCTTTAAATATTGGAGCCTGTCTGACTTGTGCTTGCCTATAACATGGTCCAAACAACTTAAAATAACTTTGGCTTTGAGAACCATCATAAAGTAAGAGAACTTCAAACATATAATAGTGGTAGTAGTAGTAGTTTTTGCTGCATAGTAGCAGCTGCCAGATGTTGTTAGTGGAGTCAACACGTGAATTTTTTGAACTGATGAAGCCTGTGTAGTCAAACTTACAGGAAAAGTGATTTAAGCTGTTTTTTTGGAGATTTTAAAAACTATATGAAAATCTTATCAAGTTAGATAGATATTAACCCAACTTGAGACAAACAGTTTCTTTCTTTGTGACATTTGAGATTAAGCCATTCAGCAGGGATCGGGGATAAGAGTTTTCCAGACTGCCAGAAACTTTAGCTAGAGTAGAGCTTAGAGGAGAACAAGGTGGGAGCCCTCTCTAGAAACAAAGGGACCCATTGACTTCGAGGATAAAATAAATGTGTGGTTTGCTAGAAATCCTAGGACAAGCTGTTTAAGTCTGAGATCATGGGTGTTCTTTTTCCCCCTCATTCAACTAATTCTTTTATTTTCTTTTCTTTGAAATACAAGGCTGCCATGTAATGTCTAGCATGACCAAACTTTAATAATCCTCATCTATTGTTTGAACAAGTGAGGGTTTGTTTTCCTATATGATTGCCCAAGAACATTGAAAGATGGTAAGTACAGAACACAAGATGCTTTCAGGATCCTAAGAGAACTCCAGCTTCTTGATTCAGAAGCAGTGTCTGCAGAGGCTGCATATTTCTAGAGAAAAGAAATGAGTAAATTGAATAAAACCCAGTTGTACAGTTTCCACTAGAGGAAACTTTGATCTAGATTAGTTTGCCTGTCTCTCAAATATTCTTAAATTTAAATGCCAGAAAATGGCTCAGTTGCAATGGATTCCTATTTTAGCTGATGTAAGAAAGACCATAAATAGTTCATAGGACTAGATCTTAGAATGATGATTTTTCTACTTAGAAAAGGATTTTTCAAATGAAACATTGAATTGCTTTGAATTATAAATCCCCTAGTTAAAAGTAAATACTACAATGATGAAAAGAGGGAAAAATTTAAAAATACATGTTATTATTAATAAAAATTAAACATCCTTATTCTCTAATAAAAAACAATTTATCTCTTTTAAAGGGTTTTTGATGAGAATAAAGGAAATATTACTTTGGTAATATGACCTCAGGGTCTCTGCTGTGTTATAAGAAAAAGTACAAAAGAAATACAAATGGACAATAAGCTAATGATTAGTAACCATGAAAAGGCTGAAGAGAAAATAAATACAAAAGATTCCAGGTCTAAATTCCTTTCAAATATACTGTTACAAATTGAAAGATGTTTAAAACCATTCTTATCCTAAGACCTTCAAATCAAAAACTAGAAGTCATGATGGTAAAAATAAGTATAAGAATTAAATTTTAATCCAAGTTCACTTGGATCAAAGTAAATTGATTGGTGAATTTTGGACATACATGATTTCTATGTGTGTTCTCTTTGATTTTTCCCACAGTGTAAAATAAAAATGCAAAAGTGGCCTTATAGCTTATGCAGAACTTTGGATTTTTCTTTTGAAAAGGCTACATTAAATGAAACCTCCTAAATTACTTACACTTGCCTTAGAGATAAATAAGTAATCTTTCCCATTATTTAAGAGTATGCAAATGTGTATATATGTGCGCATGGGTGTTTAAATAATTTTAATTAATATTTAAATTCAATAATTGAAATAATTAGTATCTTTATAAAATTATCTTCTTAACTTTAGTCATTAGTACAAACTATGTAGACTACAAAGTTACCCTACATACACAATCTAAGTAAAATTTTAAGATGCCACATTTCTCTGATAAATTCGGATTATCAACAGTAATTGTATTGTTCATTGATGTTAGTTTCAATATAATTTCTAAAATCCCAAATTGACTTTACAATTTTAGAATAATACAACACAGTAATAATTAGTTACTAGTCTATATTTATCTGAAGATTTCTAAAGAATTAAATTCAACACCTATTCATGTTTTTTCAGATAACAGTCACAATTTTTCTAAAAAGAAAAACTCTTCGCAAATGAGAAAAACAAAAACTTTTGTAACCTGATAAATTGTTTTTAAGCAAAAAATTACAGCAAAAGACATTCTTATTGGTAAAAAATTAGAAGCATTTCATATACAAGCAAAAAAAGCTCTTTTATTCAACATTGTGCTGGAGGTTCTAGATAATAGAGTATAATAAGAAAAAGATACAGTAGTTATAAGTATTGGAGAGGAAGAAATAAAAAGCTCATTGATTTTTATATGATATGATTGACTATGATTCTAGAAAATCTGAAGGAATCTATTGTCAGATTAAACCTACTGAATGTGGAAAAGAACTTGGCAATTGGATATAAGATCATTATACAAAAAAATGAAATGCATTTTCATATACCAGAAAATAAACAATTTTAACATATAATTTAATAAAGATATAATTTATAATAGCAAGTACATAGAAACAAATCTAACAATTATAAAACTTTACATTAAAACAATAACAAAAATCTACATAAATAGAAAGATATTTATACAAGTTTCATGGAAGAGAAGAATCATTATAAAGATGTCAGCTCTCCCCAAATTAATCTACAAATTAAATGCAATCCCAATTAATATCTCAATAGGGTTTCTCATGGAACTTTATAAACTCTTTAAATGGATAGATATACATATAGATGCAAAAGAGCAAAGGCTCAAGAATTTTTTTTTTAAACTTAAAATGGGGGAAAGGGCTTTCTCTGAAAGAGACAAAGGCTTATGATGAAGTTAGATCATTCAGGCAGTGTGGTATTGGCATAGGGATAGACAAAAGACAAATGAAACCAAACAGAAAGCCAGATCCACATATATATTGACTCTTGATATATGATAGAGGTGGCATTGTAATCACTAGAAAAAAGAAGTCATTCAATGCATGGTGCTAGAGTAATTAACTATCCATATGGAAAAATTTTTAATTGGGTCCTTACCGCACACTGTATGTAAAAATCAATTTCAGATGGATTAAAGTTTTAAATGTAAAAGTCAAAGCATTAAAACTTACAGAATAAAATATACATTTCTATAACTCTTAGGTAGGCCAGGACTTTTTTATCTACTCACAAAAAGCAAATACTCATTTTTTCAAAACAGTGAGAAATTCAACTACATTAAAATTAAGAACTTCTGTTAATCAAAAAATAC
Source organism: Tapirus indicus (assembly GCA_031878705.1). Taxonomy (NCBI): domain Eukaryota; kingdom Metazoa; phylum Chordata; class Mammalia; order Perissodactyla; family Tapiridae; genus Tapirus; species Tapirus indicus. The sequence continues at coordinate 103,730,004 of CM062918.1, read as the reverse complement.
CAGAAAGTGAAAAGACAAGCCACAAACTGGGAGAAGTTATTTGTAACACATATTGATTAGTCTCCAGAATATACAAAGATCTTCTGAAAAATCAGTAATCAAAAGACAACCCAATGGAAAAATGCACAATAGACATAAATTAGGCAACTCACAGAAAGCGAAATATGAACAGCCAATAAACATGGAAGGATGCGCAATCTCTTTACTAATCAGAGAGACGCAAATTAAAATCACAATGAAATACCATTTTAAAGTCACTAGAATGTAAAAATTAATAAGTCTAACAATAGCAAGTTAGAGAACAAGTTGGAATCCAACAATACTAACTGTGGGAGTGATCAAGCATAGATCAATGGGAATTCTTATACACTGCTGGTGGGAATGGAAACTGGCACACTCACTTTCAAAACAATTCAGCATTACCTCATAAATTAAACATTCACAATTCTACTCCTTGGTATATACCCAAACAGTTGGTATAAACCCTACACCCAACAATTCTACTCCTTGGTATATACCCAAAAATCTCTTGCACGTATGCACTAGGAGACAGCTACAAGAATATTAATAGCAACGATTTGTTCATCATAGCCAAAAGCGGGAACAACCTAAATGTTAATCAACAAAAGAATGAACAAATAATTTGTGGTATATTTGTGAACTGCACCTGTACACTGAAATATGTAATCTATTGTTAAATGAATAAAAGCAAATCCCAGGAAACTACAGCAGAATGATACCATTTTTAGAAAACCTGAAAATAAACACGCTATTGTTCAGGAAAGCATACATGTGTGATTAAAGTATTTTGTAAAAAGCAGGATAGTGGTTACTTCTGAGGAGAAGGAGATAAAATAGAGGGGAAACAGAGTTGCAATGTTATTGACAACATTCTTGTTGTGAAGTTAATTTCATTATTGTGCTTCATAAATTACATGTTAACTGTATTATTTGTATCAAATGTTACATAATAAATAATTTTAAACAATGAATTTAAAAGGTTCAATTAGAGTTTAGTAACTGATGGGATGTGGGAGTGAGGGAGAGTTGGAAACTCAAGTGTCCAGTCTGGGAAACTGAAATGGGATGATGGCTTTAGTAATAATAACTAATTGTACTAGCTAGGAAATGCTAAATGTTGAAAGAAACATCACATTAGACCCACTATGAGAAAGACTCAGGCTAGGACTCCATTTACTCCTGGCTTCCATTCACTCTCCAGTATATTAAGCAAGGTCATAAATGGTACTTTAGGTCCCCTGAAAATCTGGGTATTCTCCTGTCTCTAGTATATGGTTCCTCTGGTATATGGCAATAGGTCCCTTTAAAAAGGATCTGGAGAATATTTACTGAACATACTTGTGGTGGCATTGCAGTGTTCCTTTTCAAAGGGACTTAGCCTCCCTTTCAATCAGTAACTGACTCACATCTTGACACTGGACAAGGGATCATGATTTTTCCACTGTAGTGGCTGACATCAGCCGTTTACAGTACTTTCATTGGCTACTCACCTCTTGCTCTACGGAACATCATGGCCTATTAAGCATCACCATAGTTTTCCTGTGGGTCAGGGTTCCCTGGTTCCCTCTCCAACCTTACCATCTATTACAGTAATTATGCCCACATTGCTCTGGTGGTTAAATGCCTCCACACAGCCTCTGCTATTCCAGAGTCTACCATCCCAACGGACAGTAGGGAGCACAAGTTTTCTAATTAATCTTATATGGGACCCAGCATAGCTTTTCAATCGAGCCTTGAGCCCAGGGACATTTTATATTATTCATTTAATTTACTTGTTCATTTGTTCTTCTTTTGGAATTTCTAGAAGTATTGTACATTAGATTTTCTAGCTCCATTCTCCTAATCCCTTGTCTTTCTCCTCATTTTTATTTCTGTTTTTAAAAATTTCTATAATTTTTGCATGGTATTCAGACCATTAATTTTAGTTCTCAGCAGTGATCATCCTCCTTTTCTGTTTCTCTATTGCATTTTTACTTAGAAAATCATGTTTCTTTATTCCAAAATGAACTGGCATTTTCTTGAGAACTCGTGGATGTGTGTGTGTGTGTTTGCCGAAGTTCTCTTCTGATTCTCTTATCAGCTGGCCATGGGCCATGGTTGAGTTCTGCTGCAATACTCTCCTCCTTCCCAGCCTGTGTAAATGAGAGCAGGACCCACAAAGGTGCAGCATCCCAGGCACCGGAAAGCAGTTCATCCAGATGTCAGTGGCCTCTGCAAATCCCCCAGTGGTCCAGGCAATCACTGCTCAGTCATACTCAGTGCTGTTCCCTGCCACTGTCACTGTCTCTATCACGCTGCTCTCCTCTGACACCCAGCATCAGGGTCCCCTAATTACTCATAAGCTCTGTTGCCAAGCTACAGTCTCCAAAGCCACAGCTTGCAAAGAGCTCCTTTGTATCTTAAGTGTATATCTTAAGTGTCTCTCCTTTAGAAGAGCCCTCCAGAAAAGTACCTGTCCTATTGCTTTGTCTCAAGGCACTTTCCCTTGGGGGAGGAAGACATGGTGACCAAGGATTTCAGTTCATCTCCTCCAACTAGGGAAGAATCTAAATATTATCTACACAGGCAGATCAGCTCCTTTGGCATCTCCTGAATCTCAGCCCACATTTCTAATATGCATTCAGTTCATTCAACATGCATTGATTAAACTTCTATGTCATGCACAACTGTGAGAAGTCAGAGGCAAGAGACAGCATGTCACGACTAAGGAAGTACACTAGTTTCAGTGATGAGGGATTGGGGATGAATGAAATGAGAAAAAACAAGAAGCTATCACAGTAATCCAGGAGAGATGATGTGCCCCTAAACAGAAGTATTAGCAGAAGCACAGACACCAGAGGACCCTTGTGAACTATATTGAGGAGGTAGAGCCAGCAGGGCTGGGTGACTAAAGGAGTATTACAGGAGAATAAGAAAGAGTCATCCAGATCCACTCACTGTTTTCTCCTAATACGTCTCCAAGAGTATACAAAATGAGGAGCAATTTTTGGAAGGAAATTCCTGTTTTGAATTTGTTGAGTTTAAGGTGGCTGGGGAACATCCAAGCAGAGGAGACAGAACCTAAGTGTGCAACGTATCTAAGGCCTGGGGTGGAGATGTAGGTTGGGCTGTCATCTGCATTTAAATGGTAGTTACAGCCACAGATGTAGATGAGGCCACCAAAGAATCCTGGAAAGTAAGGAAAGCAGAAGGACAAGACTTGGCCCTGAGGAACATCAACATTTAAGGAGCAGATAGAAAAAGAGACACAAAGGAGACTGAGAAGAAGTAGAACCTTAGGAGAGAAAAAAATAACAGAAGCAGGGAAGAGGATTTAAAGGAGAGGTGGTCATCAATGCAAGGCCACTGAGTACAGCCATACAGATTGCGCACTGCACAACACTGGGGAACATCATTCACATGGACTACATTAATGGTACCCCCCTAGAATTGCGCAGTGCACCATCTGTACAACCAGGTGTGGCAGAGCTGCCTCAGGATCAAATGCCACAATTAGGTCAAGTAAGATCAAAAATTAATTGTCCATTGGCTTTGGCGATATGTGGAAGTCATTGATGACCCCAGCAAAGCAGTTTCAGTGGTGTGGTGAGGGCAGGAAACAGTACAGTGGGAGATGTGAATGGAATGGACTTGAGTGGAGGCAGCGAGCAAGGCCCACTCCCTACAGAAGCTTGGCTGTGAGGAGGAAGGGAGACAGTGGCGAGAGGGGTGGTGGGGTTCATGGCGGAGAAAGGGTTATTTTGTTTGGTTGATTGGTCAGGGGACCAGTTCAATTTTTGTTTGGTTTAAGATGGGATATAGTTGAGCATGTCTATTTAATGAAGGGAAAGAGCCAGTAGGGAGGGAGAAATTAAAGATAAAGGCTAGATAAGCAATGTCCTGAGAAGACAGCAAGTTGAGAACCAGAATAAGGGATTTTCCTTGAAGAAGAAGAAGGTAATTGCTCCCCTGAGATACAGGGAAGGAGGAAGGGCTCAATAGATGCAAGTGGAGACAAATTTATAGGGGATGGGTGAGAAGGTTTATATAGTTCTTTCCTGATGACCTTGCTTCTCAGTAAGCTCAGATGCAGGATCATCTGAAAAGAGAGGGAGTTGCCAAGTAGGGCCTCTAAATACAAAGAGGAACTTAATAGCTCCTGGGCAGAAAGAAAACCTAAAACCTGGTTTAAGGTTTTAAACAAAGTATCTTAAAGAACGGATATGACTATTTGGAAGGGAGATGGTAGACATAGAGTACACCTCACCAAAGAAGATATACAGATGGAAAATAAGCATATGAAAAGGTGCTACACGTCATCAAGGAAATGCAAATTAAAACGACGAGATTCCATTACACACCTATTAGAGTGGCCAAAATCCAAGACACTGACAACACCAAATGCTGACGAGGATGTGGAGCAACAGGAACTCTCATTCACTGCTGGTGGGAATGCAAAATGGTACAGCCACTTTGGAAGACACTTTGGAAGTTCCTTACAAAACTAAACATACTCTTACCATATAGTCCAGCAATAGTGCTCCTTGGTATTTACCCAAAGGAGTTGAAAACTTTTGTCCACACAAAACCCTGGACATGATTGTTTATAGCAGCTTTATTGATAATTGCCAAAACTTGGAAGAAACCAAGATGCCCCTCAGTAGGTGAATGGATAAAGAGTGGTATATCCAGACAATAGAATATTATTCAGTGCTAAAAAGAAATAAGCCATCAAGCCATGAAAAGACATGGGGGAACCTATGTATTATATTACTAAGTGAAAGAAGCCAATCTGAAAAGGCTACATACTATATGATTCCAACTATACAACATTCTGGAAAAAGCACAACTATGCAGACAATTAAAAGATCAGCAGTTGGGCCAGGGGTGGGGGGGTGGGAGTGATGAATAGACAAAACACAGAGGATTTTTATGGCAGTGAAAATACTCTGTATATTATAATGATGGATATAGTCATTATACATTTGTCTAAACCCACGGAATGTATAACAGCAAGAGTGAACCCTAAGGTAAACTATGGACTTTGGGTGATTATGATACAGGTTCATCCTTGGTAACAAATGTCCATTCTGGTGAGTGATGTTGACAATGGAGAAGGCTATGCATGTATGCAGGAGATATATGGGAAATCTTCCCCTTAATTTTGTCATAAACCTAAAACTGCTCCAAAAAATTTAAATTTAATTTAAAAATTAAAATTAAAAAGAAATACAGAGGAGCCTCAAGGAGGCAATGCCATGCAAGCACTATTCAAAGAAGTGGGTGCCCTGGCATGCTTATGTGCTTGTCTGGTCAGCTTGACAGTATTGTGGAGATGGCCCATCAGCAACCAGAGTCTGGGACCATTTAGATGTCCTATCAAACTAATTTCCCTCACTCACCAAGCAGGCTTTTAATCATTTCACCTCCTATCAGCTTACTCTAGAGGGAGAATGCCCTGGTCACATTGAAGTGAGCACTCAGACCATCTATCAGTTACACTTCTTCCTGGAAATAGAACAACTTGGATTAAAAGTTAAATCATTTCTTTAAAGTAGCAGACCTGGGGCCGGCCTGGCGGCGTAGCAGTTGAGTTCATGTGCTCTGCTTCAGCGGCCCGGGGTTCGCAGGTTCGGATCCTGGGCACGGACCGACACACCACTCATCAAGCCATGCTGGGGTGGCGTCCCATATAGAGCAACTAGAAGGATGCACAACTATGACATACAACTATCTACTGGGGCTTTGGGGGTGGGGGGAAGCAAAAAAAAAAAAGGAAGATTGGCAACAGATGTTAGCTCAGGGGCAATCTTCCTCAAAAAAAAATAAAAATAAAATAAAAAAATAAAGTAGCAGACCTGCAACTCAGATTTTTTTTTCCGCAAGGTCACTCTTTACAGATTTGTATCATATAGGAACAAACAGCAGCTTCAGTGGACCCTGTATGTGTGGTAATCAGTAAGTTTTGCAGCCTTACACCCTCTTCGTTTACATTCTCTCTGTAGGCAAACATATCCAGCCCCGTGGCCTTAAATACCATCTATATAAATAAGAGTCTCAAATTTATATATCTAGCCCTGGCTTCTCCCCTGAGGCTTATATATCCAATTTATCTACTTGATATCTATACTTGAGAAGATCTCTAACTCCAATCTAATGTGTTCTGAATAGAACTTCATATTTTCCTTCCCAAACCTGCTCCATCCCATCTCCCATTTCTCAGTTGAGGGCAACACCATTCTTGCAATTGCTCAGGCTAAAAACCTAGAAGTCATCCTTCATCTCTTTCCTTCACCCTCTACATCCAATCCAGCAGCAAGTTCTATCAGTAGTACCTATAAAACATATACTAAATTTGTCCAACTTCCTCCATCCATGCTACCCACCCATCCCCTCCACTCCATCTCCACTTGAGTTGACTAAGCCACCAGCATCTCCCACCTTGCTTACTACAGGAGCTTCCTAACTGGTCAACCCATCCCAGCCCCCTACACCCCCATGATCCCTTCTTTACACTGCAGCCAGAGTGATCTTTTAAAATTAAAACATCACACCACTTTTCTGCTTAAAACTCCCCAGTGATTTCCTGTGGAACTTAGAATAAAATTCAAACTCTGCACCATAATCAGAAAACAGCCTACCAGCCATGGCTCCTATTTCTCCACCCTCTCTCCTTCACTCCAGCCTTCCTGTTGGATTGCACAGAGCTCTTTTAACCTCAGATCAGAGCCTTCGCATTTGCCCCCTGGGGCCTGGACTGCACTTCCCACCAGACCTCCCCATGGCTGGCTCCTCCCAGTCACTCAGATCACCTCATAAGAAAGGTCTTTCCTGACCACCCTACCTAATGTTGCCCCCACAAACCTCCCCTTTGCTCTCCAGTGCAACGTGCCATTTTGATTTCTTCATAGCACATATAACTGAAATTTTCTTATTTACTTGTTGATTCTCTCTCCCTCACACCTAGTATGTAAGCCATGAGAGCAGGGACATTGTCTGCCTTGTGAATTGTATCCCTGGTGCATGAACAGCACCTGGCACATGAGAGGGGCTCAGTAAACATTGGCTGGATTTGATTTGGGTTCAAAAGAGGTAGGTACTGACCATGCAAAAAAAGCATCTTCTTGGACGCCTTCATGCCACCAAAAGCAGGCAAAGTAGATAAACCTGGAGACCTTGTTTAAACTAGAAGTTCTCTCAGCTCTCAAGCTTTTTACTCAGCCAGACTTTTTCCTTCTTATATCATCTACACACTGTAGAAATGGCTGCCTCAGCCTGCCCAGCCCACTCCCAGGCCTGTGTCTTTGCTCGCCCTTCAGAGCCCAGGACACCAGCAACCCCACGATCACCCAGGTGGTAGTGACAGATGCCACTGCTGCCTCCTGCCCCCCTCCCCCATGGTGCTTTATTTTCTTTTCTATGAAAGTATTACACATGCACTAAGAAAATTTGGAAGTTACAGAGAAATATGAAGCAGGTGGAAAAAATCACTCAATCTTCACTTTTAGCATATCAGGATATTTTCTTATTCTTTTCAATGCATCTTTTTCTTGAGATAACCTATAAATAGCTAACCTGTTTTTGCTCATTATGTCCTTATCATTTATTGTCATTGGAAATTGTTCCATAAATAAATAGCTAAATAATATGTTACTGTCTGGATAATTTACTGAACCACTTCTCTTAGATTTTTTTTTTTTTTATTCTAACATGGCCGTGGACAGTTATCTCCAAATTTTATAAATTTGTTTATATTTTAAAAATCTTCCCCAGAATAGATACCCATCTTGATATGGCTCTTGATACAGTTCCTGATAAAACCAGGTAGAGTCAGATAAAGACTTTAGAAGCCCTAAGCATTGGAGAAACTATCAAATCTTCCCATGTAATTAATAATAAAAACGATACCAAACAATTATACAGCACCCATATTTTCCTTTATAGTAGTAACACAAGTGTAAGAAATGCATGATTGTTAAGTTATCTGTCTCTCCTGCTAAGCCATAAGCTCCATTAACGCAAAAACTGTTCATCTTATTCACAGTACCAAGCATATATTAGGTGCTCGAGAATTACTGGATAGATGATGGGTAATCAATACACCAATGGAAATTTGAAAGCCGGAGAGAGAAGAGGAAAACTGTTGAATACCAACCCTCCAAACACCAACCCACCCCCCACCCCGCAACTTCACGCCTGGCAGAGAACTCATACCCACATCAGTTCCATTTATTCTTCATACAAATACTTTAGTTTTATTTTTAAATCATTTACACATATTCATACAAAGAAAAATAAATTTCAGGATGGAACCTTGGGACCATGGTAGTTTAAAAAAAAATCTCTCTGATCATTAGCTACTGAAGACAAGGCAAGAGGCTTCGCAGTCATTTCTGGGAGTCAGCGTGTCTCCCACGGAGGGGAAGGTGGAGAAGAATCCAAGCTGCTCCCTCATCTTCACCTTATGGAGGTAATACGGAGGATGGGGATCTTTCAATGCTTTCCCCTAGAAACATTTCAGGAAGTACAACAAAGGCTTATGGTAACACTGAACTCCCTCTTTGCTAGGAATTTGGCAAGATTGCAATTTCTCAACCAGCTTTCTAGAAGAGCTAGCTCAATTCCTACTTGCAGGTCTTTCTAAGAGGAGGGATTGCTGCACTCACATCCCTCGTCCCACTTGCTCTGTCCTCTGATCAAAGGCCCCAAAACAGAGCCCTTGATCTGATCCCATCTGGTCCCTTCTAGGCTTATTCCACAAATGAGCCTTCCTCCTACCCCACACCCAAACACTCTCTGGAACAACTGACCCCGCCAGCTCCTGCGGACTCCTACAATAAAGATGCCAGCCTTACTGCATGCAGCATCGTACCCAAGGAATCTGAGCTACAGCCCGGAGAGGTCCAAGAATGACAGAACTCTGAGCACCCCTAACAAAACTCAGCTCTACTGAGCCAAATCAACATTTAAATCAAAGAGGCCAACTCCTAACACATCTCATCCTAGATACAGTCAACACAAGAGGTGCACAGTAGAAGAACCTCCTACACACAACTGCTCAACGAAGCTGTACAATTCCCAGTAAAAGTGGGGTAAAGGACAGACATTACAAAGGTGGTAGACCCTATCAGAAATGGCAGCTGATGACAAGTTACCCTCTATCTTTGGGTCCTACCCAAAAAGCAGCACCAAGAAAGGGCATGATGAGCAGAGAGATCTGTAGCTAGATGTACAGCCCTTGAATTACCAAGGGACTCAAACAACACAGCTCATTTTCCCACAGTTATGTAGGAACTAGAACACAGACTACCCACCCCTACATTGAGGCAGCTCCTGAGAGGCCATACTGCTTGTGGTCATCAGCCCACCCCCTTGGTAGGCCCAATTGGGGAGAGGGAGTCACATCCAAAGCAGGGACCCCTCCAGGTGGACACTCACAGGGCAGGCCATCCCACTGTCACTGGGGCAGGCCAAACATAGCTAGGAGGGTGGACAGATCCCGGGCATCAGCAGCCCCATAGGCGTCGCTCTGGCCTAACATAGACAATGCCAAACGCAGGGTGCTCCAGATGTTCTCCGACATGGCGCCCCCTTCACCCTGAGGGCCCCGGCTTTTCCTCTGCATGTTCAGGGCCTCCAAAAAGTGTTCCACAGCCTCCCTGTAGGGAAGAGGAATGAGAGTTGGTGAGCAGAACATCAATGGAAGGAGACAGGTCAGCTGGCATGGGGAGGAAGAAAGCTGGGGCTAGTTAGTCAAATAACAGGATCAGAGAATGAGGAGCTAGGGCCAAAGGCAGGGAGAAAGTTCATTCATTCATTCATTCATTCCTCAATAGATACTCTCACCGGTGAGCCCCAAGGTTGATGCAGCTGATGCCCAGGTTATAGCGGGACCTTATATAGCCAGGCTGTAGCTCAAGGGCCCGACGGTACGCAGCTACTGCTTCTTCACTCTGGTTTCCATTGGCCAAAGTGGCACCTAACTTATTCCACAGCAAATAGTCCTGGGATAGGGATGGAGAAGGGTTAGGAACATCAACCAGATTCACATACAATTCTGGCCATTCCTCCTGCTGGTTCTCTGCTTAGCTAACATATGTTACTATCCCATTCCTTTCTCCTCAACAGTTCATTGTGTGGGCACAATGTAACCGCTCTCATCCCCTGCAGACTCCCTTGAATCCAGATGACCCTGTACTCCCACCCTTCTTTTCCCAATTCTCCCAAGGCAATCAGTACATGGAACACTGGAATGAACTATCCCATAACTCCAAAGGTCCCAACAAATGATTCTTCAATAAGGTGCAGAGTCATGTCCCATTTCCATTCCTCCCCTGAGGCTCACATTGGGACGAATGCTGAGGGCAGCTGTGAAACAGTCCACCGCCTTGTCATAATCCCCACTCAGGTTGAAAAGGACTCCCAAGCCACACTGCACATCAGGGTCAATGGATGTAGGGTCCAGGCGCACAGCTGCCAGGAAGAGCTCTTTCACTTCAAGAAACAGGGAGCTGGATAAGAAAGAAAAAAGGCAAAAAGGAGATAGATAGATATGGTTATATTCCTACCTCTCCAAAATAATTCCTTAATTAGTCAAATCATATCCTCAATATTCATCAATCAGCCATCCCTCCTACTCACAAATTCCAACTTAGAAGCCTGTTTTTCCGTTTCAGCCCAGCACTATACTGTAGAATGCAGACCTCCTTCAAGTTGATCCTGGGTCTCTCATCCCACTCTTAGATCCTTGAGTCTCAATCTATCCACACTTCCAAAATCAAGGTGCTCCTCCTACTCAGGTTACATTCATCATCCCAGGAACCCCTCACACTCACTCAGACAACAGAGATCCCAGGATGCGCTTGCTGGGGCCCAGTGCTGCCCCACTGGCCCCTTCTTCACCAGGCACCACCAGATGGGCATAGGCTGGTGTGTAGCGCAGCCAGTCTCGCAGAGTTTCACAGGCCTGCCGCTGCAGGGATTCATTGGTGAAGCTTACAGCCAGCGCCATCAGTGCTGTCCGGTTATCTGGCTTTAGCTCCAAACACCTGTTTGGACAGAGATGGGCAGAGCTGGTATTGCAGTGACACTTGCACCCATCAGCATCCTGGGATCCAAGCCAAGCTTCAGAATGCAGAGTCACGATGGCCTCACCTGCCAACTCCCTCAGATTAAGATATAGAGGAATCCTCTACATGTGAGCTATTAATAAAGTGACAGATCTCAGAAGGGGCAAGTTTTAGCAGCCAGGGAACCAGCCAGGGTCCCACAAATAAAATCAAAAGCTGATGAACCAACGGAACCAGTTATCTCCAATTCACTCTAAACCTTAGAGTTTCACTGTGAGAAAATACTCTTTCAGTGGCCAGAAGGAAAACGAGGATCTGAGTCTGGGCTCCTCTCACACTAAAGTCTACTTGTAGAGCCCTGCAACCACCTCACCCCACCTTTCAGAGTACTCACTTCCGCAGTGCGCTGATGGCTAAGAGTTCTTGTTCATTCTCTGCCTGGGTGGTACCTAGATACTGCCAAGCCTAGAGGGAAGATGACAGATTACATCACCTCTCTATTCACCTTTCCATCCTCCCTTCCTCTGGCTTCCCCTACTCACCATCTCACTCTCACCCCCCAACCCCAGGCCATCACCCAGGCCCTAATCCATCTGCACTGCTCTTTGGGGCCTCCCTCAAAACTGGAAGAAGCAATCCCTAATTTGAAATCAGAATAATGATTCACTCACTTCCATGTGCTTAGGATCTTGCTGCACAGCCGCCTCAAAGAGCAACACAGCATTCGGCAGGTCCCCCTCCTGAAGTCGCCGCAGCCCTTCCTCGAAAGGCTGGGGGTGGTCACGCAGGGGGTTCTCCTCCTCAAAATGGTACCCCTACAAGGAAGAGAAGCCAAGTGAGAAACTGTCCAAGAGGGAGCCATTAAAGTTGGAGCAGCAGGAATGGGAGATGACAACCAAGAGAAAGGTGGAGAAGAAGTTGAAGACTTCCAAAATGGGATTTGAATTAAATACTGGCGAATTTTCCATATCATAAAAGAGATCATCTATGACTACAGTAAAATCATTCAGGATTGTGCTCATGCTGCTATCTCCTGTTCACAATAACTGGAAAGCTGGACAAGTCTATAGACGAACTCTGATCCATGCTGGGAATAAGCTCATTTCAGGAAGTCTTTATAGGCCTGTATTTCCATATCCTTGACTTCCCACCACTGGACAGAAAACATTTCTTAACAGGATCTGCTTACAGTAATGAGATAAGCTCCCCTTAGCTGTTCAAAGGTCATCTCTTGTTATCCTGCAATGGTGTGATAACATATAAAGGAAATGCAATTTGGAGTCAGAGGTCTTGCCATTCAAATGCAACTCTTAACCTAGCTCATAGAGTCACTGTGTGCACTGACTGGATAATATGTGTTCAAGCACTCTGAAAATTTTAATTTATTCCCCAATTTCATTTTTAAAAGTTAGTAACATTAATCTGTATCTGACTGTCTGAAAGCTAGATCCCAAAATCCTAATGGTAGAAAATGCTTTGGAAAGATACTGCTCTCTTCTAGCTGAGGATTTCTCATTTGAGAAAAGAGTTATGACGCCATGTCCAAAACTTTGTCTACTGGTATTTTATGTTAGGCAGAGAGAATACAGTAAAATAGGAGTCATGAGTAAGCCATATGACTTGAGACAAGCAAATAAAATGTTCCTTTTTGGGGAGTAAATGGTTACCATTACAAAACAATATACCAGAATGAAAACAAGATGCAAAACAGCAGGCGGGACCCGTCTAAATGTAGTTAAGGACAAATTAGAATGAAACTGTACATAATAAAGACATATGAGTGAGGCCCTTTTTCACTATTATTGTGAAACCACTGAAGAACCAGAAACATTAAATCTTACCAGCAAAGTTCTAAACCATTATAAGTCATCAGACTGAAATTATTTGTGACAAATAAAAATTAAATAATTACAATGAAGGGTTAAGAAGCGAGGCATAATATAAGAAACAGATTTGGGATAAATGTATAAAAAGTATATTCATGGGGCCGGCCCAGTGGCGCAGTGGTTTAGTTTGCGCTTGGCAGCCCGGGGTTCACCGGTTCAGATCCTGGGCGCCTGCCAACGTACTGCTTGTCAGCCACGCTGTGGCGGCACCCCATACAAAGTAGAGGAAGATGGGCACGGATGTTAGCCCAGGGCCAGTCTTCCTCACCAAAAAGAGGAAGACTAGCAACAGATGTTAGCTCAGGGCTGGTCTTCCTCACAAAAAAAAAAAAAAAAGTATATTCATGTTGAGAACAGGTAATGTTCCTGGGACATCTCTGTACAATATGAAAACTAAGAAGGTAAAAAAAATGACCCTAGAGCAGGGAGCAGCAAGCCTTTTCTGTAAAGGGCCAAATAATAAATATATTTTATCACAACTACTCAACTCAACCATTGTAGTGAGAAAGCAGCCACAGACAACATGTAAACAAATAAACATGGCTGTGTGCCAATAAAACTTTATTTATGGACACTGAAGTCTGAATTTTATATAATTTTCATGTCACAAAATATTACTTTTCATTTTCTTTAACCATTTAAAAATGTTAAAACCATCCTCAGCTCACAGGCCATATAAAAACAGGTGGTAGGCCAGATTTACCCACAGGTCATAATTTGCTGACCTCCACCCTAGAAGATTAGAGTTCAACAAAATACACCCTTCTGCATTCAACCTCAACTAGGTCTATCATCAATCCATGTTTTAAGCCAACCTGTAGGAAACAGAGATCACTGTCACCTATGACACAATTTTTTAATGAAAGTAATTCCTGCCTCTCAGAGCTACTGAGAGCATCAAATGAGAAGATTCACCAAAGCCTTACCAAAAAGCTTAAAATGTTATTCCTCAATAGGTATTATCCTCAGCAGACAATGCAACAAATCAATGCCATCATGTTGCAACCACAGGGTTCTCTAAGTACCCTCCTGTCCATGCTGTCTATCCTCCTTGAAGTTTCATCAATTGCTGATCAGAGAGGAATTTTTCAAAATTAGAATATTTGCAAAGATGGAAAAAAAAGAGTACTCCAGAGGAACCTTCAACAACCCACTGAATACACAATAAGCTTGAGATCACTGCTGCATCCTAAAAAGTCTAGTCCAAGCTAATCATTAGCTCTGACTCATTGTCTGGTCTATTCCAAAATCTCATAGAATCAAACTGCAAAAACAGGATCACTCCTAAGAGTCTGCCCCAGCACAGAAGCTTCTCCTTTAGGCTAACAGTATGCAATATCTGCCTGAGCTACAGGTGCTAAGTTGTCTTAAAAATTTAGAGACCATCAATAAAAAATAGTACATTCAGAGACCCATGAATTTATCCCACATCAGCGTCAGATCCACATTTGAAAAAAAATGTACTAATGACATATAATTCAGTAATAGTTAGCATGAAGCCAGATAAAATCCTAATTGTTGGGGCCGCCCGGTGGCGCAGCGGGTTAGTCCGCGCTTGGCAGCCCGGGGATCGCGAGTTCGGATCCCGGGCGCCCGCGGACGCACACTGCCTGTCAGCCATGCCGTGGCGGCGTCCCATATAAAGTGGAGGAAGATGGGCACGGATGTTAGCCCAGGGCCAGTCTTCCTCAGCAAAAAAAAAAAAAAAAAAAAAATCCTAATTGTTCATTACTAGTGAGTAAGAAAGTACAGCATATTTTTGTGGAACATTAATGCAAATGTTTCTAATCCTAATTTTGCAATAACCCAAGGTATCAATGACAGCAAATAGGGTTCAGGAATCTAAAAACAAAATTATATTTTTAAGTTTTAAATTAAAAAATGTGTTCCCCCTAGTATGTCATTAATATGGGAATAAAAAATGCTCAGAGGAAATGCTGCTCATATGAAATTAGCACTATGTTTGTATTTATCAAAAGCATCGACATTTTGGGGGCTGACCCGGTGGTGTAGTGGTTAAGTTCACACGCTCCACTTCAGCGGACTGGGGTTCACAGGTTCAGATCCTGGGCGTGGACCTACACATTGCTCATCAAGCCATGCTATGGCGGCATCCCACATACAAAGAAGAGGAAGACTGGCACAGATGTTAGGTCAGGGCCACTCTTCCTCAAGCATAAAGAGGAAGATTGGTAATGGATGTTAGCTCATGGCCAATCTTCCTCACCAAAAGAAAATTAAAATTAAAATTTTTAAAAAAAAGCATGGAAATTTTTATCTGAAGTTTATAACTTGCCATTTATAAGTCAATGGGGCCTATGCAACTTACCAAATTGTTAATACAAATTAATAGAAGTATTATCTCCAGGTATTTCCTTCAATTCTTCCTCATCAGAATTCTATAGAAGAAACCCTTATTATGGCAAAACATAGGGCAGGGTCCCAAGAAGTAAACTCTCTTTTCTATTATATAACAGGATAGCTCTCAGGAATTCAGGCTGGAATAAACAAATTCATATTTTTTCTAGTACTAGGTTTTTTCATTAGCTTACAAATTCTAGCCTTAAGTTACCTTGAACTTTATTCTTCCCTGTCTGCATACCTCCCTTATGTCAAGACCTACCTCCAGCATCCTGCTTTACATCTCAGGCCCTGGTTCCAGCCCCAGAATCCTTTCCCACCCCGAACCAAGCTGAAAAAAAGACTTCATATCTCCCCAGTTCCTGTTTTGCATTTTTCAAAACCAAGCAATTCTCTCCCTTCCCCTCATGCTTCAACTCAGCAGCTCAATTATTAACCACATCCCCAAATACCCTACAACCCACTAGTAGCTTTTTTTTCATAGTGAGACCTCTGAAACAACATACACTTCTAAGTCAATAGTATATGCTATATGCAAAATTCGATCATCTTTCACCACTGACTGCTGGGAAATTTTCCTTAAGTTACTTAATATAATTCTTTGAAAACACCCTAAATTGGGGCAAGTAGTTAGTATCTACAAGAAGAGATCAGAATTTAAAATAAACTTATCAGTTAAAAAAGCAAATAGATATTAAGGTGTGGAGAAGAAAGACAGTCTACTAACTACCACTCTCTACCAAAGGAGTTATCAATCTTCTCAAAATGTTCTCAGTCGACCTCCAAAGCAGAGCTCCTTTGTCTGTGCTCTTCATCCATCACGTGCAAATCTCTATCATAGGTATTATGTCACTGTATTATTATTTGACAAAGGTGTTCTACTATTATTAACCTTTATATCCCAAGAATAAAGCATACACTCAATTACTGGAGGAGAGAAGGGGCAAGGGAATGATTCAGACTTCCTTTCACAGAAAGGGGCTCAAAAAATAATTACTTAAAAGTGGGTACCCTTTAAATTCAGGATTAATGGAGAGACAATAAAACGGAAATCTTGCAGTCTGAAAAACTAGTTCTCACCTTATCATAGGAAGCAGACGTGAGGTCATCATAGTCAGAAAGCCAAGGGTGAGCCTCAGCATCCCGTTTCGCCATCTCCTCCAACTCTGCCTGCAACTTGTCCCAGAAATCGACATCAGACTGTAAGGAAGGGAAGGCAGATAGAAAGAGAAGATCCATCATGACCACCCCACCCCACCCTCGGCTCCACTAGGATGGATTCCCTACGGCAGTAGTTCTTAAATTTCAATGTGCTTCAGATCATCTGAAGAGCTTTCTAAAAATGGAGATTCCTAGATCCAGCCCCCAGATTCAGATTCAGTAGTCTGTCTATGGTGATGCCTAGAAATTTGCATTTTTGAAAGGCACCCACTCTAAGCAATTCTGACACAGATGATCCAGTAACAAAATACAATGTTCATCATCTTTGATGTTAATACATCCACTCTCTCAACAGAGTGTTTTTTCTTGGGGTGTCTGTTCCTGCACTATCTGCTCTCACCTCTATAGCTGACTTGGCTCGTTCAAACTCCATATCAAGGGCAGATGTGTTTACTGGTCTTGTGAATTGGTCAACCCAGGCCTCTGATGTACCCTGTGACAAAGAAGGATGGTCATACCACCACCACCAACTTTCTACCCACTAAATACCCATTAAACACCACCAACCTGGACACTTCTGAGAAGAATATTCTCAGAATCTCTTTCCCACCCACTCAGGACCTGGACACTACCAAAACAAGCTGGCAATAAAATCCCTTCCCCATCTAGGACCACTGAACACTGAACCCAAGGCTTGGGGCACCAGCCGGCTCTGAAGGGGGACTGGGAAGTGACAGTGTCCTACCTGCTGCTGTATAAACTCTGCTGCCCACTGTTCTGCCTGAGCTCGGCCCGACCCTGCACCGGACTCCAGGGACACCTGCCCCTCGCCAATCTGCCGCACGAATTTCAGGAACTGGGGCACAGAGACACAGGTGTGCACTCTCAACCATGCCCAAGAGAAGCCTGCACTTGCCCCTCCCCCTGACCATCTCTACCTGAACACAAGATATGCTAAAGACCCTGAAAAGACGTAGAGAGCAAAATGAACGGGATTTCTGGCTCTAAGATTTGAGAAGGCACAGAAAAGAGAAAGGGTGAGTAGGCAAGACAATGAGAGAACAGATACTCAAAGGAAGAGGCAGGATCCAAAGTCTCCATTTTCCAGAAAGGAAGGAATAGATCTAGGATCTCATCTCCTTCTCTTTAAACTAAACTGGGTAAGACAAGCAAGACTCTTGACTTCCAGACCAGCTCTGCTGGCAAAGCAGCAATGGGATGTGGCTCACCTCAGAGTTAGCCAATTTGGGATCATCCACCTTGGCCACAAAGTCACTGGCCGTGTGCTGCAGGTCCTCCTCAGGATGATATTCGTCATACCTGGAACAGGTAAGGACAAACTAATTTTACATATTAGTCTGCCACCAACTTCCCCATGCTATTCCCCAATACCAGCCCATGGCAATTACAGTTCTTACTGGAGAAAAGAGAGGGCAACCCTACTCCACTCTCTCATTGAGGACCTACAAATTCCAATTTACATTAAAGAAGGACATTTGGGCAGGAGTGGCAAAGCACTAGCTACATCCTTTTATCTCTCCCTTTCCCCAACATCTTTGCACAGAGAAGGAACAGACAGGCTCCAAATTAAAAAGGGAACAGGGTAAATAAGGTAAAGTTACAAACTTGAGGTTAGGAATCTTGATTCGATTATATCTAAGACATAAATTCATAGAAGTAATAATGCAAGTGGAAACCTTAATGTAGAAAATGAGGGGATTCCAAGATGCTTTGGGAATGTGAATGGAGGAGGTTGGGGAAGGCTGGGAAAACTGTCCAATACTCTTTCCACAGGGATCCAACCCAAAAGAAGTAGCTGGAGGGGCTGGCCCAGTGGCGTACTAGTTAAGTTCACACACTCCGCTTCAGTGGCCCGGGGTTTGCAGGTTCAGATCCCAGGCATGGACCTATGCACCACTTATCAAGTCATGCTGTGGCGGCGTCCCACACATAAAGTAGAGGAAGATGGGCACGGAAGTTAGCCCAGGCCCAGTCTTCCCAGTAAAAATAGGAGGATTGGTAACTGATGTTAGCTCAGGGCTGGTCTTCCTCACCAAAAAGGAAAAAAAAGAAGTAGCTGAACTCACCAGCGATCACTGGCAGCTGTTTCCTCAGGGTCTCCCAGCCACAGCTTCTCCTCGGACTGTTCCAGATATTCCTCAGCCCAGCGGGCAGGGGACACAGACAAAGGGTCTGCAAGGAGCAAAGAGTTGGGGAAATCACGCAGGCTCAGTGAAGGATCAGGGAGAGGCGGAGAACTACACATACTCAACTGGTCCTCTGAACCAAGCCAGAGCAAGCAAAATCCTACTAAATCCTTCAGTGACTCCTTGCCAAAAAAATACTGCTGAATTTTCAATCTCCAAGGGGACTGGGGGAGTTTACTGAGCTGAGAACAGGAGGCCAAACAAGGAGCCTCCGAAAGGAGTAAGGACCAAACCCTTTTGCTTGAAGTGCCAGAGACCTCAATGAGAAATAGCAAGCAGTAGGGCCTCCACCTTCCTCGAAGGTACTGCAGGGAACCGGTAAGGAGCTAAGGCGGAATGGAAGAGCTCCTGTTCCTTAACCAAACCTCTGGTCTGTGCTCCATCTACAGAGTTCACACCTTCCTAACGAATGGAGCCTCTTACTTCATCTTAATATACCCACCAAGAGAATGTGAGAAGCAAAATGCTGGGCTAGAATTAAAAATACACAGATCCACCCTTCCCACTAATTTTTTAATTGAGACATAGCATACAAAGATGAAAGTACATAAAATGTATCAAACTTAAGTATACTGCTTCATTAATTTCTACATATGAATACAGTCAAATCACCACCACCCAGACCAAGATACAGAACATGTGCAGTTCCCCCATGGACTCCCTCATGCCTCTAGACCCCAGGGATAAACACTATTGTAACTTCTGTCACTTTTGATTCATTGTCCGGGCTAGATTTTAAGTCTAATTCTAGAAATTGTGTTAGAAGCTCCAGTGACAAAGAGTACTGCTGCAACATCAAAATAAACATATCAAGGCCCCAGACTGCAGACTGAATAAACGTGCTAAACTGTTTCTCAACCTCCTGGACTTTGCCCTTTACTATTCTGGGGCCAGAAAAAAAGAGTAATGAGACAGAGTATTCAAAGGGCCCTAACAAAATGAGTCAACACAGAGAAGGATGAGCCTGCTGTGTTCTTTCCTTCTGCTCTGCATCCATATCTTTACAAACCAGATACTGAAATGGTCATCCTGTCTCTGTCCCCAATTTGAAGATTTGTCACTGCATTTAACACTGAGAAGGCAGATCTATCCCCTCAGTATTAATGTGTAACAGAACTTTCTATTCCACTTAACTGAGACTTTGCCTGAATAATTTCAACAAAGTAATCTCAACATCTGAGGAAGTAATGTCAAAATCTGAAAAGACAAAGGATCAAGACTCTCAGAATACACTTAATTATAAATAAGTAACATATTACCAATATAATAAAAGACATGGTTGACAACTTTTTTGATCATGGACTCTGTCTCTTCATTTCAAGGACTCTCAACATTTACATCCAGATTTCCCTCACTACTTCTTACAGGCAACATTTCTCTTTCCTTTCCCCCAACTAGACTGTTAGCTCTAAAGTTGAGACCCAATAAGGAGATGTTTAATACTTAAACAGACTTTATAATGCCTCCCAGTATCTTTATCCCATTCTTTTGAAAAATATCCAATACCTCATTACTCTCCAGTCACTCCTTACTCTCAACTAGAGTGATTTGCAAAAGCATATTCTGGTCACAAGTGCTCCTCAAATCACAGAGAACACCGTTTCTGTGAAATGCTCCTCTCAAGAACAAAAAGCAACAGAAAAAATACAAAGCATCTGCACTTTAAAACAGACATGAGGTAGATCAGAAAAAAATGCCAGAGGTAAGAAAAGTCATCCTCAAATAGCTATACTTTGCTATTTGGCCATACTGGCCACAAAACTCAGAATTTTCTGGCATTGGGAACCTGCTCCAACAAAGGAGTCAATATAAAATAACCAATAGATCACCACTTGGCCTTCACGATATTTTTGGAGAAATTCTTACAGAAAATTAGATCTGTTTGGATACCTCTGACATTAAAGCAACTAAGGCCTACAGAGGCGAAGGAACTATCCTAGGTCACATAGATTGGAAGAGTTAGAACCAACCTAGATACCAAATATCCAATTCAGAAAGTTCACCTCACATTGTTTCTCATTGTGTGTTCACTCCATCTAGGCACATCGACCCTAAGCTCAAAAGTGGAAAACTCAGAACTTCCTACTTTATCCATGAAAGTTTCTGTGTGCGCTCAATGCCACAGTGGTAAAGAATATAGGTTCTAGAGTCAGCCTAACTGCGTTCATATCCCAATTTCACCACTTATTCACTGTACATCTTCAGACAAGTTACTTAACTCTCTAAGTTTCCATTTCCTTATCTATAGAGATAATAATTGCTAACTTACAGGGATTGTTGTGAAGACCAAATAAGATAATGCATATATAAAGCACAGAATAACAAATATTAGCTATTATCATCATTACTCTCTGCTCATGGCAAACCCATACCAAAAGTAGAAAACATCACAATGAGATCGTTATTCCTTTTATTCCATAGCCTCTTCCTCTGCCATCCAGAGGAATGCCAATCATCATCTGCTACTGCTACCCTGGCTTTCCTATGAAAGTGCACATTTCTCATGATTATCACATGAACCTCACATACCATGTTAGCTGAGGCTGTCTAAATCCAAAACCCCTTAAAGATGTGTTTCATCTCTAGAGCCGAGCAATCAGAATTATTTGGCCCAGAAGATTTGGGCGGGGGGGTAGCAGACTAATATGGCAGACTAAAAACTGAGCTTCACGTGGTGATGGAATAATTCTTTATCTTGATTGTGGTGGTGGTTACACACATATGATAAAAGTGTAAACACACATAAATAAGGGCATGTGAAATCTAATAAGCTCTGTGGATTGTACCAATGGCAATTTCTTGATTTTGATTTTGAACATAACTAGAGTTATGCAAAATGTTACCACCGGGGAAAACAGAATGAAAGATACACAGAACCTTTCTGTACATTTTTTTGCAACTTCCAGTGAAACTATCATTATTTCCAAATAAAACATTAAAACAAGAAAAAAACTGAGCATCAAGGTTCCTTTTAAACTTGATTCTAGAATCTTAAAAGTGGGGATACTAAAATAATAAGGATTTAAAGAATATAAGCTTCTTTCATCTCAAAGTAAGCTTATCCATAAAGCAACAGGTAAGCTACATCATCAATATAATAATATCAGCCACAAATGCTCTGAGGATAATAAAAAATGAATTACTAGAAATCAATTTCCTTTAGCATTTTCTCCCAGATCTCAATTCATTTGTTCAATAAATACTGAAGGTCCACTACATACAAAGCAATGTACTACTGCAATAGGACATTTTTATGAGGGCAGACCCCAAGTAGCTCAACTTCCCTTTCCAGCTTCCCACATCCCTGCCTCTGTGAAGCAGGCACAGTTCCAAAAGAATGCACAAAACAGAAAGAGAGAGATCTCCCAAGGAGGATTTAACAGTTAAGACAGGTCCAACATGTTTTTCTATAGTTTTTGTTTAAAGGTTAAGGAAGATCTTACTGACTGCAAGCAATTCAGGTAATCATCAGAAAAATCTCATCTAGCTCAGCACTCATAGGACAATGATTTTCTTTTGAGTTATCAAAAATGTATGATGCCCACATATTACGACAAAAGTCTCTTTGTGATAAGAGCTAGCACTTAAGTCTAAGGTTTGTATGAAAAACTGAGTTTCAGTCTGATGGAGGGTCTTTGTTACAGCTCAGATTTTCACTTGAAGCAATTCCATAGAGAAGATTCTCAATGACAGATTAATGGTTCTAAGTATGGAGCCTAGAGTCAGACAGATCCAAGTTTGGTATCATCTGTTACTGAATGACGCTGGACAAAGTAACCTTTCTACCTCTCAGTTTTCTGATCTATAAAATGCGGGAGGAATATCTACCTTCTAAGTGTTACTGTGAACATCAAATGGGTTTAAGAATATAAAGTGCATAGCATTATTAATGAAACCAAGACTACCTATTGTTCTACTTTAAACTCCAACTTAAGGGTGGGAAAGGGAGTCATGATAAAAGGGATCAATAGCTTCTATTAAAGGTTTGTTTTAGTTGTTACATTTGGGGGTTTTTCTCTTGTGTGTGGAGGAAGTCCTATTTTAGGAGAATAAAAATGATGGAGGGAGAAAAAAAAGGGGGAGAAACCAATTAGATCCCATTAATCATCTCAGGAAAATTTAGGAACTATGATGATGCAAGCGCCCTGAGAGTCTAGAATCTTTGTAACTTTCTCCATTGTATCTCTCGTTATTCCTGATTTCTTAAATTGGAAAAAGGCTAACAGTGCTTCTCTTCGAGAGCAATTAGGAAGAGGAAAGCTGAAGAGACTGCCCTTCCCCCATGCCCCTAATCAGACAGGCTTAGAGAGAGAAAAATCCATCCCAAGTGATGCAGTGAGCATGGATGCTCTCAAAGAGGGAAAATTAGGCTGGGACTCTGAAAAGCTCAAGTTGCAGGCCTGGCAGCATAGCATAATGGTTAAGCTCACAGGGTCTGGAGTCATTCAAACCCAGAGTCAAACCCCAACTCCACCGTTTACAAAGCTGTGTCACCCTGGGCAAATTACTTAACCTCTAAGCCTCAGTGTTCTTACCTAAAGACTAGGAATAAAACAGTAACTACCTCAAGGGTTCTCATGGGGATTAAACAGATAAAGCATTTAAAGCACTTAACACAAAGGCTAGAACACGGTAAGTAAACATTAGCTATTACTATTAATTTTTATCATTATCATCAAAGTATGGTCTTTGCCCTCCAAGACCTTATACTTCTTTCTGGCCCTTGAACTCCACAACTCCACCTTCCAAGGCTCCAACTCTGTTCAAGATGACAATGCCAGAATCCCATGGGCTGTGCTGAATTATTTCTCTCTTCCTGGGCAACACTGCCATCTATCCAATCTGTGGATCCTCTCTACCAAAATACAGTAATATGGTTCCAGATAACAAAGAAGTAGACCTAACTCCTCGTGTTCTCTCCTCTCTCTATATATATACATACATATATATCTCTCCAAAATCTCTTATCAAACCCAGTCCTCTGTTTACCATATTTCAATTTCCTATTATGACCTAAGGGAAATGAGGTTCAGTGCCCTACAGAAGTTAGTTAAGAGTCCAGAAAAGTCACAAGCAGCTGAAATCACTCTATATGCTGAGATGAATCAGGTGACAGTGTAGAACTTTGATTGCCCCATAGGAACCATTTTAGATTTTCCCATGACAAGTCTCACCTGTAACTTCAGAGATGAATTCTTGCGACCAGTCAGTCTCATTATAATCCTGAGTTACATCCACAGCATCTCCAGCTGCAAGAAACTCTTGGGCCCAGTTCTCAGACAGGGCCAAGTCTGCCACACCAGGGGCTTAAGAGAAAGAGGGAGAACTAAGAAAAAGAAATAGGTATCATTCTATCATGCCTAAGGAACTCTGAGTGCACATGAAAACACTCTGTTCCTTTTGTCCCCTTCAGGATCTCAGTTCCCCAATGTCAACAGCATCTAAATATGGAACTCCCTTGGCCCTATTCTCATAGAAAATGGTGATCTCCCCTCCCACCACACTCTGGACCCACCTCTCTGGGGTGCCTGGCGGAAGTTTGACTGCTCAATCTCCTGCATCTCTGCCAGGAGGTCATCCATCTTGAAGGTCTGAGGGGCACGGGATACAAGCGGTGCATTCTGGTCCTGGAGGAATTCGGCCACCAACTGTCAGAAAAGAGATGATGAAATGAACCCAGCAAGAGACAGGGCCCATTGGATGGAGGATACTCGTGTCAAAAACAAGGAAAGGGAAACACAGAAACTATAGATTTGGAAATACTCCAAGAATACATTTTAAAAAACAAGCAGGAGGGCTAAGACAAATCCCGTTTGCTCAGTAAAGTCCAAAGACTGAAATATGGGTGCCAAGTTTAAAGTAAACACACAACGGGCAAAAGAAAATTGCTATACAAGAGTCCCTGGTATATTTACCTCATCTTCAGAGGCTACTCCTAATGGCTTAGAGACCTAAGACGGAAAAGAAAGGGAGGCAACATTGTAGAATGGTGAAGATCACAGACACATAACTCAGTTAAATGTGGGTTAAAATTCCAGCTCTACCATTTACATGACCTGGGGCAAGTCACAAAACTTCTCTGGGCCTCAGTTTCTTCATCTATAAAATGGCTGCCTTCATCTATATAACGACGTACAGTGCTTAGTACGGTCTTTAGTAAACACTCATTAGGTGGTAACTACCCTGTACTACTATTTGCAACACAATAGAGAAGGCAGTTATCCCCAAGTGTCCATCTGGACCCTCCTCCACCCCAGGCCACCACTTGGGCTTTCCACCTCAAGAACACTCACCGCCTCAGAGGCTGGGGTTCCTGGGGACCAGGGGCCAGGCCTCAACCCCTCCTGCCGGAGGGCCTTGTCCTGGGTGAAGTGGCCAGCCAGCTTCATGAGCGGGTTGGCACCCCCGCATTCGGCCTCCACCAGCTCCCGCATTGCCATGGTGACCGCCAGCTCTCTGATGGGCAGAGAAGGTTCGGAACTGAGGTCCTGGAGCCAGACCCTTCCTCAGGCCACAACTCGGCCCGTACCTGGGGCAGGCGAGCAGACGTGTGTCCCAGGTTGTTAGCCACTCGCTACTCTCCACCCCGTGCCTTTGGCTAGGGCCCCCACCTCTGACAGGGGTCCGAGAAGGGGCTGGTGCCCTCCTGCCGCCCTCTAAGGCCACCGCTTTCAACCTGGGCCTCTCCAGCGGCCTCCACGACTGCGGTCTCAGGCAGGGGAACAGTTCTGCAGCCGGCCGCCACAGAGGAGCCCGGACCCCAGGGGACTTCGGGGGACAACTCAGTAAGCCGGTTGTACTGGGGCACTGGCCGGGCAAGGGAGAGGGGGGACGCCGCCCGACCGTGAGCCCAGCCCCCCACACCCCCGGCCGTCAGGCGAGCACGGCGGGGGGCCATTCCCTCCCCTCAAGTCACCTGAGCCCCTCCCCCCGCTCGGCCGATCCCAGCCCAGCCCTCCCGCGCTTTGGACCACCCCATCTCCCCCGCCCCGGTCGTGGCTCCAGCCCCGCCCCCGGGACCCGCGCGGACACGGCAAGGGCGGGGGAAGACCGGGAACGTGTCCTCGCGCCCCTCAGAGCCGGGCGCTCACCGCCTCCCGCTGCACGACCCGCCGGGGCACCTGGCGCGGGCTGGAGGGGGGAAGGGAGAGGAGGGGGCGGGGAGTCAGGGGCGGGGCTCAGGCTTAAAGGGGCCGTGACTGCCGCGCTGCGGTCGCTGACCTACGGAAGCTGTTTGGAGGGGCGGGGCCTTAAAGCTGCTACGCAGCGTGACGGGAGGAGCCGTGGGCCTTAAAGGAAGAGCTCGTTAAAGGGGAGTCTTGGCGCGTCGACTCAGAGCGCTCAAAAGAATCATCGACACCAGGGCTTGTTTGATGAAAAAGCTCAAGGAAGAATGCAGCTAGGAGGGGCTTCCTCAGCTTTAAAGGAAAGCCGAGGGCGCGGGGTCTTGGGTTCTGCTCATTCTGGCGCTTCCCTCGGGTCGCATTGTGACACAAGGGGATTCCCCGCCCTGTCTGGGCCTCAGTTTCAGAAAAAGGCCCTAATACGGGAGTTGCGTTGCGGGAGTCAAATCCGTGGCCTTCCAGACCTGCCCCCTTCCCAGCTGCCCCTAGCGGGACAGCAACACAATCTCCATGAAGACAGAGGTCTGTCCCCAATCCCTCTGCCACCTCTGCGTAATGGGGACAATAGCACTGGATGATGACAAATTCCGGAGACTAAAATAGAGCCCAATGCATCTTGAGACCTCTAGCTGGTAACCTACAGGGAAGATGCACAGTGAGTCACTCCTCTCCCCTCCTTCCTCCCTCACCAATGGTCAGGGTCACCATGGTGACCTTATTCCCACTGCTGGAAAATTTTCCACACTGGGAAAGCACACACATGATGCAAGAAATGATTTTTAATCACAGAATGAGCCTCAGGTCCCACCATCTGCTGTAGAATTGGCTGTGGTGTCAAACCTCAAGGTCACGGGGAAATAAACACTGATATCTCACCTGGCTCCAAGACCAAGGGAGTCCTGATGTCGTGAAGAAGGAGGGCTACTGGTAGATGAGCAGGGATGGGTTAGTGCCAAAAGGGCAGAAGTACCATCCCAGCCCTGGGTGCAGGAGAGGAGGCCGGTAGGCAGCAAGTGGCGCCCTGGGCCAGGCTTGTTTCTTGGCTGTCCTGCAGATTTCAAAGGTGATGGCCCCAGGGGACCACAGCACATGACTGGGTAAACTCATCCCAGGGAAAATAGAGAAGCTGCTCTGACACCTCAGGGGAACAGAATAACGGGACAGACGTGAAGATTGTGCAAAATTTCTCCTTTTCCTTACCTTTTGACCGTCTTTCAGAGACCCTGACCCCATTCCCTCTTTTCCCCTGGAATACACAAATCTCAGCCCTTGCTGAGATGTTCCCTGTTCTCAGGCTGCCATTGTAAAGCAGATACTAATACCTCGTACACTAAACCATGCCAAGGAGGAGGTGATAAGTGCATTCTTTATGAAAAGTACATACTTTAGAAAGGAGGATCCCTAGAGAGAGCAATGTTTAACTGAAAGCCTGTGATATGGTAGAATGTCAGAAAATCAAAGCAACCAGAGAGGACTCCCAGTACCACTCAAAACACACCACACACATACCTGCTCTGCTAGGAGTTTAGTACCTGGTTAGCAATAATTCAGTATGTGCCCAGCTCATGGAAGAATGGTAATAATGGTAACAAATGATGTTTATTGGATGCTTGATAAAATCTGAGCATTGCGTTAAACGTTTTATGTGCATTAGCACTTTTAATCTTCTTCATACCCCTACTAAATAGGTATTACTAACCTCACTTTACAGATAACACTTACTCAAAATCACTCAGCTAGGAAGTCAAAATTCAGTCTAGACATAACTCCAAATACCCAGTCTTCAAGAAGCCTTGCTTGAAGCCCTGGAGAGCTTTGGTCTCCTGGGCCATAGAATTCTTCACAGAACCTGGCCCACAAGTCCGAGAGGGACTCTGGTGCTCAGAAAGGACTAATAGAGTTACTTGGGTATTTACCATTTAGTTTACTGAAGTTCTAGATTTAAAATCTTACGTGTTGTTAATCCATATTCAACCTTAAATTCTTATTCTATTTCTAAAAGTAATAATTTTTATAACATGAAAATCATTTTTACTTATTCTTTAATTAATATTTGATTTTATTTATTCCTTAATTAATGTTCAATTAATTCAAGTTTAACAGGTTAAATTCCTGCAATTTTTAGACACATACTGGATTTACTATGTGCCAGGCATTGGTCTAAGCATTTTTCAAATGTTTATTTAATTCTCACAATAACTTAATAATAACTATTATTATCCCCATTTTGCAGATGAGGAAACTGAGGCACAGAGAGGTTAAGTGACTTGCCCAAGCTTGTACTAATAAGTAGCAAAATACATCAAACTTTATTTGTAAAGGGCCAAACACTATTTTTGTCTTTGTAGGCATACAGTCTCTGTCACAACTAATCAACTCTGCTGTTACAGCAGGAAAGCAGCCATAGATAAATGAGCAGCCTATGTTCCAATAAAACTTTGTGGACACTGAAATTTGAATTTTATATCATTTTCACGTGTCACAAAATATTATTCTTTTGATTTTTTTCAACCATTTAAAAATGTCAAAGCCATTCTTAGCTTGCAGACTGTATAAAAAAATAGGCAGCAGGCCATAGTTTGCCGACCCCTGACCTACACAGTCGGGTTCCAGAGTCCATGCGCTTAAGCATTATGCTAGACTTTCCTGTTTTAAAAATAAAAATTACATTTCCTTAAATATTTTAAACTATGTGGCATTCAACATACATATTTTAAAGCATATTAAATGCCTGACAGGGCAAAGAACCCTATCAGGCAAAATCTTTCTAAACTCTTATTCAACCCTGTAAATGTAAAACATTTATCAAATTCTCTTAGTCCTCTTAAAATCTCAAGCCTAAAACTTTATTTCTCAAATTGAAGGCTAATATGTCAGATTCTCTTAAACATCAAACATTTTAACTCATAATATCACTTATACACTTCTGGAAAGCAAATTTACTGGCTCTGGTAGGTCAAGATTACTGGGTTAAATCTGGAACTACATACAGGTACTTGAAGGTCAGAGATTTGAGACCAAGACAGAAGACTTATGAGCTACATAACAGTCACGCATCACTTAATGACAGGGGTAAGTTCTGATAAATGCGTCATTAGGAAATTTCGTCATTGTGCGAACATCAAAGAGTGTTCTTACACAAACGTAGATGGTATAGCCTACTACACACCTAGGCTACATGGTATATAGCATGTTGGTCCTAGGCTACAAACCTGTACAGCATGTTACTGTACTGAATACGTTTGGCAATTGTAACACAATGGTAAGTATCTATGTATCTAAACATAGAAAACACTATAAAAGATAAAAAATGGTACCCCTGTACAGGGCACTGACCATGAATGGAGCCTGCAGGACTGGAAGTTGCTCTGGGTGAGTCAGTGAGTGATGGTGAGTGAGTGTGAAGGCTGAGGACATGACTGTCACTCCTGTAGACTTTATGAACACCGGACACAGGCTACACTAAAATTTACAAAAAATGTTTCTTTATTCAATAAATTAACCCTATCTTACTGTAACTTTTTAACTTTCTAAACTTTAATTTTAACTTTTTGACTCGTTTGTAATAACACAGCTTAAAACACAAACACATTGCCCAGCTGTACAAAAATATTTTCTTTCTTTACATCCTTATTCTATAAGCGTTTTTCTATTTTTTAAATTTGTTATTTTTTTTTACTTTTTTGTTAAAAACTAAAACAGAAACACACACATTATCCTAAGCGTACACAGGGTCAGGATTATCAATATCACTGTCTTCCACCTCCACATCTTGTCTCACTGGAAGGCCTTCAGGGGCAGTAACATGCATGGAGCTGTCATCTCCTATGATGACAGTGCCTTCTTCCAGAATATCCCCTGAAGGACCTGCCTGAGGCTCTTCTTGAGGAGGTGTCATTCTTTTCAGAAATATGTCCATGGCGATTTGCTGGGTTTGTTTCTTTTTTTCATCATATATTTGCCTGTAAGCAGATAATACACCATGAACGTTCCTCTTTATTAATGAAAACCTTTCAGTATTGGGGCCGATGTTTTCAAGCTTTTTAAGGAGCTTTTTGAGGTCTGCAAAAGCTTCCACTAAACTCTTCACTGTGAATTTTCTTGGGGGTTCTCCTTTTTATTCTCCTGCAGTTTTTTTTTTCTCTTGCCTCTTCTTCAGCTATGCACTCCTGTTCCAGTTCCAACAACTCCTCACTAGTTAATTCCCCAAGAACTATCTCTAGGAGCTCCTCAATGTCATCCTCATCCACACCCGGGTTAAAGTTGTTTGCCATCTCAGCCACAGCCTTGCTGATTTTTGCAACCTCCTCATCCTTGGCAAATCCTCTGAAGTCATGGGCACATCTCTTGAGTGTCTTCTTCCAGATGGCGTTCATACACTCCTTAATAACATCACCCCAAGCCCAAGCAAGGTTCTTCGTGCAGCCATAGATGTAATCCTTCCAGAATTGCATCAGCATCTTCTCAGTGTCTCCTCAGTTGCAGCAATAGCCTGGGCAAAGGTCCTCCTCAGGTAGTGGGCCTTAAAAGCTGCTATAACTCCTTGATGCACTGGTTGGATCAAAGAGTTGGTGTTTGGAGGGAGAAACGCTGCATTGATATTGGAGTGAATATCACCAGTAAAAGGAGGATGTCCAGGAGCATTATCAACAATAAGCAAAATCTTGAAAGGTATGTTATTCTCCAAACCGTGCTTTTCCATTTCGCTGGCATAGCAATTCAGGAGGGCATCTTGGAAGAGGAGCTGAGTCATCTGTGACTTCTTACTGCTCCTGCAGTACACTGGCAGGTGTGCTCATTGATATGCTTGAAGGCCCTGGAGTTCTCACTGTGTCAGATGACAAGTGTTTCCATTTGTAGTCTGCAACACTGCCCCCAAGCAAGACTATTTTCCTATCCTTAAAACCTGGCATTGACTTGGCCTCCTTATGGATGAAAGTCCTTTCAGGCGTTCATTTCCAGACTAGAGAGGTTTCATCTATATTGAATATTTTCTCTGGCAAGTAATTTCCCTCCACTATCAGCTTATCTAGACTTTCCAAAATTTTTTCAGCTGCCTTCACATCAGCACTCACAGACTCACCACTCATTTTCACGTTGTGTAATGAATAACCATTCTTGAATCATTTAAACCACCCAGAGCTAGCAGAACATTCACCATCATAGTCAGCTCCAGCCTTTTCTTTCAACATTGCAAACTTTTTGCTTTGGCTGTGATCATCGTGGTTCTGAGAGAGATGTGCTTCTGTGTCCAGTCTTCAATCCAGGTCATTAGAAGTTTCTCCATGTCTGATATAGGTCCTTCTCAAATTTTGTTAGTTTCATTGAATTTATTGCCTTCAATGAAGCAGATCCTTTAACAGCTTCCATCACTTTGTTCTTCTTTAAGATCTTAGCTATAGTAGAATGGGACATGTCTGACTGGTGAGCAATAACCATCACTGATTTTCCACCTTCATAGTCCTTAATGACTTTTAATTTCATTTCCAGCTCAATCACTCAATGTGGCCTCTTACTGGCAACATTAGCAGTGTATTTTTATGCTTAGTGGCCATGATGAACAAGACAACACAAGATTAAATCAAACACAGGAGAAAATGATGCAATCAAGAGATGCAGTGAACACGAGATGTATAAGGCTGCTGCCAGCATAACACAGCATACTGTTTTCCTAACTTCTTTTTTTACATAGAAAGAGTACACTCTAAAATAATGACAAAAAGTATAGTATAGGGGCTGGCCCGGTGGCATAGTGGTTAGGTTTGTGCACTCCACTTCGGCAGCCTGGGGTTTGCGGGTTCGGATCCTGGGCATGGATGTAAGCACCACTCGTCCAGCCATTCTATAGCAGCGTCCCATATACAACGTGCAGGAGGATAGGCATGGATCTTAGCTCAGAGCCAATCTTCCTCAGCAAAAAAAAAAAGAGGAAGATTGGCAAGAGATGTTAGCTCAGGGCCAATCTTCCTCACCAAAAAAGAAAACACGGATAGTATAGTAAATACATAAACCAGTAACATAGTCATCTATTATCATTATCAAGTATTATTACTGTACATAATTTTATTGGTATACTTTTATATGACTGGCAGCACAGTAGGTTTGTTCACACCACCTTCACCACAAACACATGAGTAATGCTTTGTGCTATGATGTTATGACAACTGTGACATCACTAGGCAGTAGGAATTTTTCAGCTCCATTATAATCTTATGGGACCGCTGTCATATATGCGGTCCGTCGTCAACAGAAATGTTGTTATGCCATGTGTGACTGTATTCCCAAGACAATGCTGTCTGAACCACAAGTGAACACTCTCAGCTCTTTTTTAAAGATGAGTTCCGTCTGCCGTGTTATGGATCTCTAAGGCCATTTCCTTCAATTGATGATGACATCCAACACACAAGTTACAATTTTCCCTAGTTTTTATTGTCTCATTTAGGTGCAACTAATTTCTTTCACAACTTCACTTGAGTATACAAATTACTTTGTAAGTGTTGAATTCTATATTCTTTTTTGTTGGGGGAGGAGTTGCAAATGGGGAACCATCTCATCTGGTTTGATTCCTTCATTTTTTAATGACATGAGATGCAGTGTAATGGAAGTGCCATGCTCTGGAAATTGCAAATCAAGGTACAGTCTTCACACATGTACTTTTGGAACGATTTGTTGGTTATCATTTACCCATCCTCCTTTCAGCCTCAGTAGTCATCACTGGCAGAGACAGCTTCGCAAAGGAAGAAAGCTGTGTGTGTAGTGAGATTCAGCAAATCCCAAAGCTGGGCCCTTCTAAACATACCTGGACAGATCTCAATTTGCTTTAAAAATGTTCAGAGTAACGAGATCTAGATATGCTCATGTATATCCAGCACTATCAGCCAAGGTTTGGCTACAAAGTACCTAACTCCATCCCCCAGGCACACAGCAGGGAATTGCCCAGATAGCAACAAGGACTGTAGTACATATTCCCTTTATCCCTGCTCGTAGCAGAATCATACCACCTTTAAAA
Source organism: Tapirus indicus (assembly GCA_031878705.1). Taxonomy (NCBI): domain Eukaryota; kingdom Metazoa; phylum Chordata; class Mammalia; order Perissodactyla; family Tapiridae; genus Tapirus; species Tapirus indicus. Next base: position 103,697,187 of record CM062918.1, on the reverse strand, counting down.
ACCCAGGGAAGTTTCAGACTATGTTATCTTTACCAAAATCTAATCAGGGACCCTTTGATCCTCTCTCCCAGCCAAAGAATGGAAGGAAGGAAAAAAGAAATCAAAGTTTTTGACTTTGGAGTATTTCCCCAAATGAGTAGTTTTGGTCTCTTTTCAGGATTTTTCACCAAATATCTACAGCATACACAGATAAACAATGTGTTTGTTTGTTTGTGGGAAGACTTCTGCTTTCAGGAAGATGGAGTAGACATGCTTTTCTCTATTCCTCCCACTAAGTACAGCTAAAAACCCTGGACATTATGTGTAAAACAAACATAAGATTCTAAAAGGTAGAAAAATGAAAGCAGACTGGCTAGGGCCCTCGGGACCCAAGAAACAACATCGTAGTGAGTTCCATAGGTTTTCTTTTTGCCTTGTATATCCCAGAAACACCAACATGCACAGACACAAAAATCAACAAAAGCCTGCTCTCTCTAGCCAAAAAGCCAGAAATGGGTTAGCCTACAAAGACAGACACTTCTAGACAATAACTACTCTGCTCCAGCCAAACACCAAATAAAAAACTGTCCCCAGAGCTGGCCCAGTAGCGTAGTGATTAAGTTCATGTGCTCCGCTTCAGTGGCCCAGGGTTCACGTGCTTGGATCCTGGGCATGAACCTACACAGTGCTCATCAAGCCATGCTGTGGCAGCGTCCCACATATAAAGTAGAGAAACATTGGCATAGACGTTAGCTCAGGGTCAATCTTCCTCACCAAAAAAAAAACCCACCAAAACTGTGCCCCTACCCACATTCACACTAGCAAAGGCCAACAGGGGAGCCTAGACTTCCACCCTCATGAGGCTGTAATGAGACACCCCAATACCTACTCTGGGGTGGTGTCAGAGAAGGCCAAGTAGGGAGCCCCTACCCACAGGCCAGTAATGAGCCTCTCCTCCATCCCTCACAGTGTCAATGGAGACCACATGGGGAGCTGGAACTACCACCCCCACCCAGCCCTGTAGTAACAAGAAGTCCGAAGCCCTTCAGGAGTCAACAGAGGCCAAATGGGGAACCTAGACTTCTGCCCCCATATGGCAGTAATGAGGTGTTACCCCTTCTTTCCGTGTAGGAGTGGTGTCAAAAAAAAAAGCCAGTTAAAACAGAAGGTTTAAATAACCTTAAATAAGATCCAGAGTCTATAACATAATGCAAAAATGTACAGGTTTCAATTTTAAAAAATCACTCATCATACCGAGAACCAGGAAGATCTTAAACTGAATGAAAAACGTCAACCAATAGATGTCAACACCAAAATGACAGAGATACAAGAATTGTTTTCGGGCAGCCATACTCAATACTCTTCAACAAGCAATTACAAACACACTTGAAACAAATGAAATACAGGCAGCTTCAGCAAAGAAATAGAAGCTATCAAGGAGAACCAAATGGAAATTTTAGAAGAGAAAAATACAATAACCAAAATAAAAAGCTCAGTGGATGAGCTCAACAGTAGAATGGATAGGACCAAGGGAAAAAAACAGTGAACTGGAAGATAGGACAATAGAAATTATCCAATATGAACAATTGAAAAAAATTTTTGAACAGAGCTTTGAGGATCTGTGGGACTATGACAAAAGAAATAACATTTGTGTCCTCAGAGTCCCAGAGGGAGAAGAGAAAGAGGGCAGAGCTGAAAAAGTACTCAAAGAAATAATGACTGAAAACTTCCCAAATTTGGTGAGAGATATAACCCTACAGATTCAAGAAGCTGAGCAAACCCTAAACAGAAACCAAAAAGAATATACAGGCATACCTCATTTTACTGTGCTTTGCTTTATTGTGCTTCACAAATACTGCATTTTTTACAATACCCTTCACCAGCAAAAAGATTATGACTCACTGAAGGCTCAGATGATGGTTAGCATTTTTTAGCAATAAAGTACTTTTTAATTAAGGTATGTACATTGTTCTTTTAGACAAAATGCTATTGCTCACTTAATAGAATACAGTAAAGTATAAACATAACTTTTATATGCATTGGGAAACCAAAAAATTATGTGACTCACTTTTTGTGATATTCACTTTATTGTGGTGGTCTGGAACTGAACCCACACTATCTCCAACATATGCCTGTCCACCAAGCTGCATCATAATTAAACTTCTGAAAAGTAAAGACAAAGAAAAAAATCTTGAAAGTTGCCAGAGAAAAATGATACCTTACCTATAGGGGAGAAAACAATTCAAACTACAGCAGATTTCTCATCAGAAACCATGGAGGCCAGAAAGAAATGGCACAATATTCAAAGTGTTCAAAGAAAAGAACTATCAACCAAGAATCCTATATTATTAGGATATACTATTAATGCTATAATACTAGTTTTCTGTTGCTGCTATAGCAAATTTAGTGGCTTAAAACAACACAAATTTATTATCTTACAATCCTGAGGTCAGAAGGCTGAAATGGGTCTCACTAGGCTAAAACTAAGGTAACAGTAGAGCTATATTACTTCTTGAGGCTCTAGGGGAAAATCTACTTCCTTGTCTTTTCAGATTCTAGAAGCTACCCACATTCTTTGGCTCATGCCCTCCTTCCTCCATCTTCAGCCAGCAAGGTCAGGCCAAGTTCTTCTCACACTGCCATCCCTCTGGTTCTCTCCCTTCTGCCTCCTTCTTCCAATTATAAGGACCCTTGTCATTACATTGGGCTCACTTGGATAATTCAGGATAATCTCCCCATTTTAGACTCAGCTGATTGGCAACCTTAATTAATCTACAACCTTAATTTCCCTTTGCCTAAAATATTCACAGGTTCTGGAGATTATGACACGGACATCTTTCAGGGGACATTATTCTGTACCACATCCAATGAAAATATTCTTCAGAAATGAAGGGAAAAATCAAGACATTCTCAATGAGGGAAAACTAAGAGAATTTGTCCCCAGCAGACCTACCCTAATAGAATGGCTGAAGGAAGTTCTTTAAGCAGAAAGGAAATGATGAAATAAAAACTCTTGGAACATCATGAAAGAAAGAATACAGTAAGCAAAAATATAGGCAAATATAATAGGTTTGAGTTTTCCAAAATATGGTTGATGGTTGAAGCAAAATTATACCACTGCTTGTTTTTTAGGATGTGTTAGCTAAAAGCAGGAAACTTGGATCTGAATCACAATTCTCCCACTAGTTAGTTATATTCACCATCGATGAGTTGCAGTAACTTTGGCCTGACACCTCATTTTCTCATTTACAACCTAAGGGTATAACACTCACCAGATCTCTAAAAGGCCTTTATCTCTGAAATCTATGATGTTCAACTGTGACCCTCACATGGCAAATAGTGTCAAATGCCCTGTATAAAAGCCAGTCCTATAAGCCATTTTAATTTAATAATTCAGTGAGTATGTATTAAGCACAAGTCCCTCTGCTAATTCCCTAATTCCTTATTATCTACACTGGTACTAGGCATTTACCCTGATACTTACATTACCTTTAAATCCCCTCCCCAGGTTTAACTTTACCTACTCCTCCACCACCACCATGCACATACACTTCCTGCCCCTAGGAGCATTGTAAAACAAGCGGCTCTACCCAGCTTTCCAACCTGACTTCCATTGAGACCTCTACTACAGTCATTGATTCTAAAAAGCGCTACTTCAAGAAAATGAGAAAAAAAGCCACATACTGGAAGAAAATATTTGCAAAACACATATCTGCTAAAGGACTGGTATCCAAAATATACAGAGAACTCTTAAAACTCAGTAGTAAGAAAAAAGTAAAAGTCAATTTTGTTTCTGTGCACCAGCAAAAATCAAAGGCTATAGAGTAAAAAAAAAGGTAACACATAACAGCAACAAAAAATATAAATGCTAGAATTAATTCCAACAGAAGATTTGCAAGACTTTTAGGGAGAAAATTAAAGCTTTATTAGAAGACATTAAAGAAAATCTAAATAAATAGAGAGTATTCTCAGATAGGAAATTCCCCAAATTCAATGTTGATCCTCAATAAGAATTTTTAATTTATTAAACAGGCTGATTCTAAAATTCATTTGATAGAGCAAGGAGCCAATAATAGTTAAGATACTCATGAGGAAGAACTAGATGAGAGCATTTACTTTACCTAATATCAGGACTTAAAACAATATGGTATTTGGTGCAAGGATAGATACAGTAATGACAAGCTCTACTTCCAGTTCTGGCCTGTGAAATCCCCCATGTGCCATCCTCTGATTCTTGCTTTTTCTAGCTTGGTGCAGCCAGCTACATGTGGTGACCTTGGAAATCCTGTGTTGAAAATGGCAGAGGCACCAGATGGAAATAGCCTGGGTCTCTAATTCAAGTGATTAGCCCAAGCAAAATAATGTTCCCAGAATCTAGGACAATACATTATACAATCCAGACCCACATCTCCTCAGGTCCACAATCTCTCATCTTAAACTCTTGGGGCTAGGTGCATTTTGATATTCAGAACTTTTGGAATTTTAATAAGTAATACAGTATATGTATTACATACTAGTGTATGTGAATTACATACCTTCCCCAGCCAGGTTTGGGGCAGCACCCTACAGTCAAGCACATTAATACTTTTTCTGCAAAATATATGAATATTTACTTTGAGATGAAGTCTATAATTAGCCTCAGCTGTTGGGGGCAGGTTTTGCCATGAAATGAATTTTGGCATCAGACTTATTAAAAATACTTTCTGTTTTCAGAGATTTGTGGACTTCAGAATTGCAGGTGAGAGGCTGTAACTATGCAGCCGGATCCATAGGAGAGACTTAGAAGTAACTAGAGAAAAAGAGTAATGGATGAAACATTGATTTCAGTGTCAGGCTATACCAGTGACTAAACTCCATTGAACTCCATTGAGAGGATTCTCCAATCAAAAGAGGTTGGTGTGGTGGAATGCTCACATTCCATTGGCTGATGCTCAGTCATTGACTACCTTAATAGCAGAGAGGACTGGGAAATGTAGTTTAGCTGCACATCCATGATGAGCTGGACCAAGGTTTGGTGAGCAGCTGGTGATCTCTACAACAGTGCACTCTTCTGGTCACCAGTGTCAAGCCAGGCCAGTGACTATGAAATTAAACTCCATTGAAAAGATTTTTCCAATCAAGAGGTTGGTGTAGCTGTTTCAATCTTCCGATCTTCAATCTCTCAATCTTCCAATCTTCAATTGCTCTATCATGGACTCTACTGCAGCTTTGAGGGGCCATCTCAGTTGTGTCCTGGACCCGAGCTCCAGTCTTCTCTGCTCCATCTCAGATTTCTTTCCATCACTCATCCTGATCCAACCACTGATACAAGCTCCACAAATATTCCATCATTATGAATATTTTTAATACCGAATGTGTATGGAAAAGACCATTTGCAGTTACCTGGGTTTTTAATTAATATTTAATTTATTAAAATTGTAAGTATAAAATCTGGTTTTGCTTAAGCCTTTAAACTCAGCTTACAAATCCTGAAATTCTTTTTATAAATGTACTAAATGTTTTTTTAAAAAATTACTTCCACTCATTCTTTTTTTTTTTTTTTTGGTGAGGAAGACCAGCCCTTAGCTAACATCCGTCGCCAATCCTCCTCTTTTTGCTGAGGAAGACTGGCCCTGAGCTAACGTCGTGCCCATCTTCCTCTACTTTATATGGGACGCCGCCACGGCGTGGCTGACAAGCAGTACATCGGCGGGCGCCCGGGATCCGAACCTGCGAACCCCAGGCTGCCAAGCGCGGACTAAACTGCTGCGCCACCAGGCAGCCCCTCCACTCATTCTTTGATTGATGTTTAACTCATCATGAACTGATTTAAATTTTCTTAACAATTAGTCCCATCTACAAACTTAGTAAAATTTCCATAACTGTTTTATACTGTATTCATATGCTTAATATATTTTATTTTTTTCCTCATGCACTTCAATGGCCTGACAAGGTAGACTTGAAATCCTTACATGCAAAATCTTTCTTATAACATAAGCAACTCTTGTAAATCTAATTACTAGATTTACCATGTTGAGATGCTTGATTTGTCTTAAATATTCTAAAACTATTTATAAACTTGAGCAATATCTTATACCTTTCAACTAAAAATCATAAATCTAAAGTCAACAAGTATTTCAAGTTGAAAATGCAAAGCTTACTTTAACTTAAATTCATCCAGATTTTTAAACTTTTCTTTAGCTTAACATCAGAATATTATGATTGTCTTCACTTTCTCTATACTAAATTTTACACCTGCTCAGAAGAGCAATTTGACCATCTCAGGAAGGCTGAGGTTATTCGGTCAAAAAATTAGTGCCATGAAACAATTAGTTGTCAGATGGAAGAGCAGGACAGGAGAGCTTGGGGCTACGTGCTACCAAGCTATTTCTCACCAGTGAACCCACCAAAATTTCTCCTGATGGAGTTACTTCTGTTGACCTTAGGGCAGGGCTTTCAGCTGGACCAGTTCACAATTCACATCAGCAGGGCATCTTTTTTGTGTTGCACCTTATCCTGTCTTGGGTAGAGGGACTGCTACTGCACCCCCACCTAGATCCCAGCAAATTTCCCTCTCATTAGGTCCTACATTCCCTCTGTATTTTTCTTGTCTTACCTGCTCTAGCCCTGTCAATGTCGTCTCTTTTCTAATCCTCTAATTAAGGGTCATTAGACCTGCATAAATCTCCTTTTCCCTTTCATACCTGCTTGGCCTGGCCTCCATGACCTCATGCTCCTTTCATGTGTCTAGCCTGTCTTCAAAGGCCATAAGCCTTTCTCCCAATGAAACCTATCTCTTCCTCCGGCTTAATCAGTCTTCTATTTTTCTTACAATTTCCACCTCTCCTGTTCCAGAAGTAAGGCCAAGTCCAATGTTGTTTTGTTATTGCTGTTGTTTTTAAGCAGTTCTTCCTTGACTCCTTGAGCAAACATGATTCTTTGAGTCAGAATATTCCAGACACAGGCCTTTTTTAATTGCCTTCTTGAGCCTTTCGGTTTACAGTAAGTTCAGTTATTTCTCTATCTTAACAAGAAAATTGTATATCCCATATATAATAAGGGATCCCCACTCCTTTCAATATCTTCATTAGAAAAAATATACCACCCTTGGTAGCTAAAGCTACAGTCTGGGTCTCCAAGATTCAAATTCATGGCCAAGAATTGTATAATTAACCAAAGGATTATAACAGTTACAATTCCAGAGCCACCTTGAGATGGAGGAACTCTTGGGAGTTTGTGGACAAGTCTAATGAGCTGAGATATTGGCCCCTCCACACTGCATTCCCTTGTCTCATGATACAGTTCACAATGACAGTAAGAAGCTGACCAGGCATGGCCTTCTTGGGCCTGCACAAAGTTCACACATATGTGCTCAAGAGTGGAGTTTAGTGCCTTTTGAGGTTTAAGGCTCAGCTTGAAAACCCGGCTGAGAAACACAACAGAACAAAAAGTTATTCCATCCACCAATGTCTTACCTAAAAAGCCTTTATAGCCAAGATTCTGCCCATTTTGAGGTGAGACAAAAACACCAGGTATTTGGTGAACTGATGTCTATTTTTGCCTTCACTGCAGTACTTTTCCCGTCTAGCTCAAGGTCAGCCACATAAGTCAGCACCCAAAAGCCTGTGAGCTCTTGCTTACTAAGACCCAAGCAGCTCCTGTTGCTAAAGGCCCCATCTATTAAAAATAACCCTGTGCCTGTTTAAAACAGCCTGGCAACTATAAAATAATCACTCTCCTATGGACATTAGCCACAATAAGCTTCTGTCATCTGCCAAGGTGAAAAAAAAACCCAGGTGTGTCTGACGCCAAAGCATATGTTCAAAACCACAAACTTGTGCTGCTTGGGCTTTGGATAAAGAGAACTTTAGGGATCCTGCCACCCCCAAGACTTCATGCTTTTAAAGACCCCTTTGTCACTGGGGCGAGAAATGGTTTTGTCCATCTCCCTATAATGATAATGATAGCTAACATGTAATATGCCTACTCTGAGTTACTTCAGAAAAAGTTATCTTATTTAAGCCTCACTCAACCCTTTGAGTAAGCAATTCCCCTTTTGAGGTGATGAACCAAAGCTTAGAGAAGTTAAAGACCAAGACCAAACACCAAGTTGCTGGGATTTGAACACAGGCAGAGCTGACAGCTCCCTCCTCCCCACCACCTCACCGGGCAAGAGGTGCCCCTCTGTGCTTGAGGATTTCCTCAAAGCAACAAGGCAGCATATCAAGAGTAGGGCCCTGAGGTAGAGGGCCACTGGCCCAATGGCCTGTGAAGGGGCTGCTAGAATTTCAGGGGACAAGGTAGCATGAGCAGCCTAAGTCCGCCTCGGGCCTGTACCCTGGGGCTTTGCCCAGCTGTCATCTCTTTTCACTGTCTCATGCCTTTTGGACTTTGCCCTCTCTGTAGTGCCACAGAATGAAGGAACACTACTCTCCCTCCAGCAGCCCTACTAGAAATCAAAGGTCTTCTCAAATGTTGCTCTTGCCCACTAACAGCCTCTTCTACCCACAGCCAGCCACACTGCGGCCCATTGACAAAGGGCAGTGAAATCCCAAGGTGCACGGGCTTAAGGGAAAAAGACCACACCTGAGGGAGCAGGTGGGAGAGGGCTGTAGAGCTGGGGTGAGGACTTGAGAAATCTGGGTCAGGCCTTTGAGACTGGACGTTTGGGCAGACGTTCCCTTTTCCTCGTGGATCAGAACCCTCACCCAGGCATCGTGGGGTTCCTACTCCCTTTCTGACAAAGCCAGCTCCATGACATTCCAGAGTCCCCATACCCCCTCCTACCCACTGTCGCTAAATTTAAACCCTCATCTGTCCTTTTCCTGTGGGATGGGGTTATTTTAAGGGAGCGACAGCGTGGTGCCACAGAAGATGCAGTGACACCAGCACTGTGAAAAGAAATGAGCCAGCTCCTCCTCTCTGTCTGTCAGATGCGCCCACCCATCAGGGACTCACCCGTCTCCCTCTGCACCTATCTCCCTTCCTCCTGCGCTTCCTCCCTCCCAGGAGGCAGCTCACTGTGAGCCCTCAGCAGGATGCTGGGTGACGAGAGGATTCCCAGGGAGATGGATTCCGGGAAACCTGTACCTACAGTGCACAGAGGAACACAGTGGACACAAACTCAATCTTAGTTCATGCTTATAGACACCCCCGTGAAATGTCCCAGGATCTGAGGGATTCCCTGGATCAATACATGGTCCAGAGGAGCCTTGAGTTGTGATAAGTCTGGGGGATCCAGGAGACTCACTTTTGGGAGCCCCCAACATGGAGATTAAAATCTGAAGGGAATATGAGCTCTTCCATAGCTCCTAGAGAGCCAGGAACAGATTTGTCATTCTTGACCTACCCCAACAAAGCTCCCTGAGTGGGGCCTGGTGGGTGGGGAAATGGAGGTTTCAGAATTGTCACTGATTGGTGCCTTAGCCCGAAGGCTGCAGCGTGGAACAGAGACTCCTCAAGGCAGAGCCGTGCTGTGCTTACACGTCACCAGTGTGTGCATGTCCACCTGCCCAGAAGGCACAAAGGTGAGTTTTCAGGCTTCTGGTCTGGTAACAGTTAGAAGGACACACTTTGTTCTTGAACAGGTGGCTACCATATCTCCCTCTACAGCACAGCTTTTCCCTAGGGCATAGCTTTTCATCAGGCACCTTTCAGGAAGCTAATTAATTTTCACTGCAAAGGGTGGACTTAAGAGGAAAACAGCCTTCCAATGCAGAAGGAAAGATCTGAGTTAGGCCAAAAGAGATGGGTTTGCCATTTCAAATTAAATGGGAATAGGTAAATTGGAAACTCTGCCCCAGGCCTGACATCATGAGGCTTTGCCAGCTTCTGTGAAGGAGGTTAAGGAACATGCTTCCAGGAGATCTTGAGTAACAAAATAAAACCCACTTGGTGCCTGCTGCCCTTTCTCTGTGTGATTGGAGTTGGCATCTTGCCTCACTCCTGATTTCTATTTCGTGTGTGTGTGTGTGTGTGTGTGTGTGTGTGTGAAAGAGAGAGAGAGAGGGAGAGGGGGAGGGAAACAAAGAGGCAAAGACAGACAGATTGAGGGAGGGAGTGTGGGCCAGCAAGCAAGAGCAGTAGTTTGGCACACACATGTGGTGGCACAAGGAGTTCAAGGTCTTCTCTAGGCCTCCAGGCTCCTACTTACCCCCACCCCACCATGACACATCTACCTACCCGATTGTCATATAGGGAGATGGCAATAACCATGGACTAGGATCTGAGGTGTCAGACATTGAAGGAGAAGAGAAGGGACAGGAAAGGTTACACCTATAAGACATCATCAGTGGCCAGTGGTTCTGATTCTGGAGAGAGTCTCCAGGAAACTAATGTAGAATGGTGCATTTCAGAAGAAACCCCTGCTTGGTCCCAGAGACAGATGACCCAGGAAGGCCAAGAGTCAGGCCAAGTTTGGCTAAGAGAAAGACTGTATGCTGCCATTCGGCAGTCTGCAGATGTGTGTACATCAAGAAGTGGGGACAGAGTTCATTGCAACCTCCCCCTTTCATGTGCAAACATGTCAAGGACAAACAGAAATAACGGGATCCACTTGGCTTCCACTCTTCTGCATGGGAAGCTGTGGTCTCTGAGACCAGGGCTGAGTGAGGACTAGAAGGAATGGCAAGAAGGAGTAGAGGGGGGTGAACTCACTGAAATTCAAGATCACAAACCAAAAAGTCGCTCTCCTACCCCTCTGAGAGCTAAGGCTCTCCAATGTCTGAAGGCTCTACCCATTGCGCCATCACCCTCGGAGGGACTAAGGTTGAACAGGTAGGGCTGCCTCCCACGTGGTATTGCCACAGACATGGAAACGTCAGCGTGGCAACCAGGAGAGGCTACTGCAGGGCATCTGCTTGGCCACCTCTGTCCTCTGTACACTGACTTCCCAGGGAACAGTACGTGCAAAGACACAGAGGCAAGAAAGAGCAGGGCGAGTTTGAGGAGGTACTAGTGCTTTGTGTGACTGGAGCAGAGAGGGGGCCAGGGCGAGAGGGAGGTGAGGCCTGGCCCACCCGGGTTAAGGGGCCTCCCAAGGCATCAGGACCTGACCTGGCAGTGACAGGGAGGTAGGGAAAGTTCTAAAGAGGAGAATGGCATAAGCAGAGCTGCACTTCAGGAAGACTCCTCAGCCCCAGAGTTGGGCTGGAGTGGAGTAAGACACGGGGCAAGGAAAACAGGTCAGAGGCTCTTACAACACACCAGGCATATACTGAAGAGGGTATGAACCCAGGTGGCAGCAGCAGTAGCGGGGAGAGGAAAAAAGGTCATATTTGAGAGATTTTAAAAGGTAAAAATGACAGGGTTTAGTCCCCAGTTTGACATGAGGTTAAAGGAGAGGGAGGAATCGAGACTGACTCCCGGGTTTCTGGCTCAAGAGACTGAGAGAAAGGCAAAGGGACAGGTAACAGAGAACAGAGAGAAAGAACTCGGGCAAAGGTAGCGTGTGAGGCCAGGACGCCCCAGTGTAGGTGCCGACAGGTAATTGTAGATAGGGGTGGGGAAAGAGGTCTGGGTGGGAGACAGAAGTGTGGAGGCATCAACACATAGCTGTAGCTGAAGCCATGGGTACGGTTGGGGCACCTGGCAGAAGTAAGGCTGGGCACTGGGTGGAGCATGGGCTGGGCCAGTGAGCTCCATGCCCACCCAACCTGTGTTACCGACAGCCACAGAGAACCAGGGAAAACATCACTGACACTCGGACCCCCTCATTCTACAGAAAGGAGTTAAGACTTGGATCCCTGGTATTTCCTGGGGTAGGGAATAGTACAGGAAGGATGCCCCCACCACAGTTCACTCTTCTGAAATAACCCCATCTGGTTACTGCCCCTCACTCCCCGGGAAACATGTCTCAGAGCCCGTTCTCTCTTGTTACAAACAGCAGGGTTGTGTGTCCTCTCCACCCCGGGTTCCCAGGCCGGGGGCCCATGTGCTCCAGGTGGAATGTTCCAAGAGGTGGGGAGGGGCTGACAGTGTCCCTCACAAAGCCCAGGCATCGGCAGCATTCCCTGAATTGTCTATACATTTCCAGGGGGTCTGAGGGAAGAAGGCAGTGGAGCTATCTGCCCCCAACTTACTTTCCCAGTGGCCTGGCATTCTGAGGATTTACCTGGTGATGGCACCCCCTGCCCCCTCACCTCCACCCTGCTCAGAGACCCGAATGGGCCCTGAGACCCAAGAGCCTGCCACCCACACAGCGCCCACATAGGATCAGGCAGGCAGGAGGCAGCTCATGGAGCTTTTTCTGGTTGTTTTATTTGAAAACCCTAGGGTGTGTCCCCCCCCTCACCACACCCATCCCCCTACCCCCACCCAGGACATGACAATGCCACACACACACACACACACACACACACACACACACACACGCAAGGCTGTGAGCTGCACACAGAACACAGGGGCTGCGCTCACACGACAACATGAAAAAATATACATTATATATAATACACCCAAGACCCCACTCCCCCTCCCACCCCCTTAACCTAGCCACAACCAGGTCATGTAGGAAGGGGCAGGGGTGTAGGACCTCAGGCAAGGATAGGAGGGAAAGAGGACAGAAAAGGAAGTGGGCAAGGAGAAGAAGCAGGGATCCCCAGAGTGAAATGGAAAGAGAGGTGAGGGGATCATAAGAGAAGCAGGGAAGGCCCTACCGAGGGAGCCCAGGGGAGAGAGGCCTCCGTGGACAGGAGAGTAGGGAAGGGCAGAGCACAGGCTTTCCTTCAATCCCACCCCCGGCCCCGCCATTGCTACTGACACCCCCCCCCAGCACAGCGCATGCCTGGTTGCGGAGAGACAGAGACGTGGGTAAGCTGAGGGAGCGGCTGCTGCCAGGGGCAGAGAAGGCCGCCACAGTCTCCCACACAGAGTAAGAAGAACCCAGAGGTGGAGGAGGAGGGGTGGGACAGGCTGCAGGGCAGCCCACTGGGATTTTGAGATTAAAGGACTACTCGTTCTGAAGAGCTCTCTCCCTCTTGGTGCCTCTTCTCTCAGAATGTCCTCTCTTCTGGGAGTGTCTCTGTCTCACCAGGGCAGAACTCTCTCTGTTCAGGGAGGGGTATAGGCCTTAGTAGCGGTGCGGAGGGGTCTCAATGATGTGTCTCTCGTCACTGCTTGGGGAGTCGGCTGCCTCTGAGTCACTGCTGTCCTCGTCCTCCTGCTGGCCACCGACAGCCCCTGCCACACAGGCCTGCCGATTCTGGTAGGACTGGAGAGGGGGTCAGAGAGGAGAAGGGCTCAGCAGCCTGCACACGCCCTAGAGCCTCTCCTTTGGGGGCCACACCTCCCTCAGTCCCCTTACCACTTCCCCACCTCCCACCCTGTCCAAACCTTTCTCCCTCCTGCTCATGGCAGCTCTGCCTAGGGCTTTTTGCCCAGGGCCTGGCTGCTCCTTAGGAGTCTTTGCTGTGTTTGCTCCGGTGGAATCTCCCCACCCCCAGGGCCACTCACCTCCATGGGGTTCACAATAATGGTGAGAGCTGAGTCATCCCAGAAGAGGTCAGGGTCCTTGGGGTCACTGGAGGCCCCTGGGGGCCCACTGGCCCCTGAGACACGGCGGTGAAGGGAGTGGATGCGCACGAGGCCCAGGATGACCATGAGCACCAGGAAGCCCACACACACCACAATGATGAGCGTCGCTGCGCTCGGGACCACTGCGGGGAGAGTGTGTGGTGAGGAGACTGCAGCCAGGCACACTTGAGGGGACTCACACAGGGAGGAGCAGGGGAGGGACCTGGGCAGAGGGAGTCTACGAGTAGAAGACAAGATCCAGGATGGCCCAGAAGGGGGGACTACCCTGTAGGAGCTGGAAGAGAAACAGAGCCCCACAGGGAAGGGCTGGAGACTGGGAGGGAAGGGGACAGGAAAGGGGCTGCTGCTAGGGCCAAAGAGACAGAGTGACAGAGGGAGGGAGGTGTGCAAAGGGAGGAAGGCAGTGTGAGGAGAAGGGCTGCCAACCCAACACTGTCGTGAGCAGTCCTGTTCTCAGCGGACAGAGGGCAAGGGTCGGAACCTGCCCAGGTCATTCTGCCTGTGCCTTCCCCAGTGACCACTCAGCCTAGGAAGGAGAGCCTAGTGCCCAGTGGCAGAATGAGAGAGGCAGCCACACGGGCTTGATGGTGCCGGAGGAGGGAACGTCCTCCTGCATCATAAGAGGAGAAGCAGGCCCCAAGCCGGGCCAGGCTGCCAGGAGAAGGTGCTGGCACCCAAGGCTGGGGGACAGGTCCGAGGGGCAAGGAGCAGCCCCTTCACTTACCCACCTGGACAGAGCTCTCTCCTGCTCCGTGACACCTCTCTTCTCCTTGGGGGCCTGGGGCTCCTGGACGTCTGGGGCTTCTGCTCCTCCCAAATCTCCCCCTGACGTACACCCACCTCCCCCATGGCTCTGTCATGCCTCTGACCCCGCAGCCTCATTCTGCTGCCCAGGTTCATGGGGTCACGGACCCTGAAGGGCAGTAAGACACAGGAGGGCACATGCACTCTCACACAGACCTTAGAGCTGATGGCAGCAAAGCAGGTGTGCACACACAGGAACATGCCCAGGAAGAACATACGGGCGCACAGCTGGACAAAGCTTGCCACACCCAGCACACGAGCCAGGCCTCTGCCGGCCTGCACACCTGCCTGCACCAGCCACCTGGTGGCCTGCTCACACAGCAGGATCAAAGGGATGCATCCAAGGGTCTCCAGCAAGGCATAGCAGAGCCTTATGTGCAGTGTCGCCCAGCTCCCTGCCAGCTGGGCAGACCAGGCAGCCCCCTGAAGGAAGATGTACACACCACAGACATGGGCCACAAGTGCCACAGAGCAAGCAGCCATGAACACAGCCCTGCCTACCTTCTGCACACACACACAGAGCACTCGGAGAAACAGAAGGAGAGCCCAGAGCCCCAGGGACAGCAGCTGGAGGTAGAGACCCCACACACACGCCCGCAGGCCCAGGGCCCTCACGGGCAGCTGGGTCACTACACCCCACATGGGTGCACAGCCCTGCCCACTGTTTGTGTCCACAGCAGCTCACCCACCCACAGAGGCCCCGTGAGGCCCAGACTCTGGGCAAGTTTGTTGCTGAGGGACTATTACATGTATGCGTCCCATACACACATGTTATGTTCCAGCCCACATATATATCTCCCAATCCCAAATTTACCCACAGCCTCTAAGACTCACATGCCAAGAGACAAAGCAGAGTGTAGAGAAGCACACAGTGTGGGAGCCCCCACACACCTTCCTGCATACCCCTCCTCTCCGGCAGCCAGCACATACACGCTGCCACACACTCCAGGGCCAACCAGGTATGTGGAGAATGCCCTGCCTGAGCAGATCCACTAGCCTCACACCTCCCTGAGGCTGCCTGATGGCTCTCTGCCAAGCTGGTCCCCAGCCTGACCCAACCCATTGCCCACTTGGAGC
This sequence comes from Tapirus indicus, assembly GCA_031878705.1. Lineage (NCBI taxonomy): Eukaryota > Metazoa > Chordata > Mammalia > Perissodactyla > Tapiridae > Tapirus > Tapirus indicus. The sequence goes on along the minus strand of CM062918.1, from coordinate 103,681,818 downwards.
CACTTGACAATGACTGCTGACTCTGCTGAGCAGGATAGGCAGGCTCCCTGAGCACTGGCTCCAGGGCAGAGATGGCCCTGCTGGATCAGCATTTCTCAACTACCTTGGGATGGGGGAGGAGGGAAGAAGGTGACAGAGCTGCCCTTTCTGCCCATCTGCTGGAAATAGTGCCTCCCAGGTCTCCATGTCAATGCGCAAGATCCAGGGGCAGTGACCCCACCAGCAGATGGCCCCTGCGGCAAGCCCAGGCTCTAGAAGGAGTGGAGACCCCCCTCAGAGTGGAGGCCACAGTAGGGGAACCTACTCTATGGGCACAGTGATAACAAGCCAACGGTTCTGGTTTGTGTCTTAACTGAATGCGTTTGTCCCTCTGGGCCCCTGGCTTAGTGAGGAAATGACAAGTTGATTGCCAGGAATAAGAAATGACCACAGGAAAGACAAAATGCAGACATTCCCTCTGTAGGCAAACAAGTATGGTTAATCAGTTTAAAATGAGCCAGGAGACCAAGGAGATGGCAGGATTTTTAAATTAGCTACAGACAACAGTCAAGAGTTTAAGGAGTACAACCAACCTTTCTTGCCGCATTAGAGCTGAGCAGCTAGTTCTGGCCTTGAATGACCCCCAGAGCCAACATGAGGGGGTTTTAGCAAATGGCCCATGTGAACTCCTGGTTCTGTCTGATTGTGAAGACACTGTCGAAAGCCCTGCCCACAGCCCTGCTTCGTGCCCCTTTGTGAACAGCCTCAGGGGAAACTTCTTGCTGCTCTCAGGCCCAGGGCTTCTCTTGAAATACTGGTTGGCTCCTATCATATGCCTTTCATAACTGCTTTATCTCAGTCACAAATCTGGCCCACTCTAGCAACTGCACAGCGTATCCCAGACATGTTTTATGAACTGACTTTGTTCCATGGCTTCCTCTCATTCTTCTTTCATTACTCTCCTTTTCTCCTCACTTCCTAATTCATTGTCTATTTTTATCCTATCGCATTGTAGGTCTTTCTGCAAAGCCTCCCTTGTAGGAAACAAAGTAGGGAAATGGTTCCCAATTCCCAAACTTTGCTGCACATTGGAATCACCTGAGGATACTTAAAAACCCTGATGCCTGGCTCCTACCCCCAGACATTCTGATTTAACTGGTATGGGGTGTAACCTAGGCACCAAGCGTCTTTACAGCTGCCCAGGTGATTCTGATGTGCATCAAAGTTTGGGAAGACAGAATAAATATTGTCTTCATCATCTCAGCTCACCCTTCTCAGATAACCTCATTTTCCCTAACCATAAACACCCCAAACCAACCACCCACCCCCAGTTTTCAAATTCTTGTTCTCTCTCATGCTCATCCAAAAATCCCTTCTACCCTTCAAGGTCCAAGCTCAAACCCTACATGAGCCACAAAACCTTCCCTGGCTGCCCCGATTCACACTGATCTCTCTTTTCTGGTGCACTTAGGAGCTTTAGAGAAATGAACCTCCTCTCATTGGGAGGAATTACATCTCTTACTCTTACTGCATGGTTAGAGTCATTTGAAATTGCAAAGCCTCCTGTAACACCACTCTTGGGGTTGTGAGGGGAAGGGGAAGGATCACCTTGAAGAGTCAGAAAAGGCACATGGAACGGTTTTTATCAGGTGGATCTCCGGATAAGCTCAGGAGACTTCAACCACGAATGCCCTCAGGTGAACTATGAACTCCACACCCTACTCAAACCACAATGAGGGGAAAAGCAAAACCAGGCTGCTGCTCTAAACTGGAATCTCAGAGCAAGCTTGGTTGGCCTGGACATCAGCTCAGAACAGCGGATGGGGAGGCTGGGCTTCACTCTGGGGAGGTGAAACAAGGGAAGCACTTTCAAACCCCAGAGCACCCCCCAGGCAGCTGCGAGGGATGAGGGGTGTGAAATGCCAGGCCAGTCAGTGCAGGGCAGCTGGGCGCTTAGGGGAGGAAGCTCTGGGGTAGTTAGAACAAGGATTCCCTCCTGTGGGACCTCATACCAGAGAAAACAAAGACTGAGAATCTCATCAGGCCCAGCAGCAATGCCAACCCAGATCTACTTTGAGCCTAATCTGAGTAGCAGGACCCAGACCAACCTAGACAAGGTTGAGTAGGATGATTCCCAGGGAAAGAACTGGAGAAAGAGCTAGGGAATCGTGAGGGGAAAAAAAGAGCTGGCCCCAAGGGTCCATTTAACAATAATAGGATTATTAGTTTGCTCAGCCAACTCTAAAGATCGTGTGAAGCTTCTTGGAACCTTTGCAATTTGGTTATGCCTTATACTCCCTCCTCACTACTGCGGAGTGAACCACAGTAAAACACTCAAAAAGACCTCTGCAGTTGTTTTCCAAGAGAGCAAAGAAGGGAGCCAGTCCCAGGGAAAAGGAAACACAAGGTGGTAGCCACTGCCCAAGGAGAGGACACCAGACCGAATGTGGGGGCACCAGGGAGCTAGCCTCAGTCAAAGAAGCCCTAGGAAGCCCTTAGGAGCTCCCCCACATTAGGTGCAACTATAAAGTAATAAGACTGAAAAAAAAGCTTCAAACATAAATGGAGAGGGCATGGAGGGCAATGGTTAGTGTGCAGGATCTGGATAGCTGGCTCTACCACTTTCTAGCTGTGTGATCTTGGATACAGTACAGAACCTCTCTGGGCCTCCATTTCCTTACCTTCACAGGGGTTTCATTTGTTGTTTGTAATAAGTTAATACGTGTAAAGGCCCTTGAGCGTGGTGCCTAGCATACACTGACGTGCTTGCTCGTCTTATTATTACATGCACTGAGCGAGGGCTGTACTTTCAGAGTAGTGTTCGGTGACCAAGAGCTTCTTCCAAGGAAGCGTTCTCGGAACTCCTTAGGGAATTGCCTTCAGAGCCTGTGAAACACCTTCTGACTTTTTTCGAAAGTGACAAATCTGCGCCCTTTGAGAGTGGGTTTTATGTGTAAAAACTTAAAATGATATCCAGAGCCAGCTCTGACAAAAGTGGATGATGAAGTTGAGTAACACTGAACTGGGCCGAGAGCAAGGTGTATCTAAAAAGCGACAAACATAAATGCCTCTCATAAAATGGCTTTGAAAGCAATTCTAAAAAGGGATTCCAAAAATCATTTTCAGCAATATCAGAATCATTTTGCAATTTTTAATAATGTGAAGAAAGACTCATTTTATATTAGGTGTAAATATAAGGTTACAAAACAATTTGATCCCAACTTTGTAAAAATTAAAAAAACTGGAACATAATATATCATATTGACAATGGTTTCCTCTCTGTGATGGAACTACAGCTGACTTTTCTTCTTTATACTTGTAGTCTCTAGTTTTTCTACAATTTAGTAACTCTTAAGTTGAGATATAAAAAATTGTATCCCTGATAAAGGACCACAGCTAGGGAATGAAGTAGCTTTGAAAGGCAGCTCTCCATCTGGATGTAATACTTTGCATATTTTGTTATAGAAAGTCTTAAGACTTTATAGATAGCACACAATTACACATGTAATAGCACCAAGGTTCTACTTGAGGACAGCAACTGTATCTATCCGATAATTCTTTCAGATTCCTAATGGCAGTTTAGCACACTGCTAGTACACAGTAGGTGCTTAATAAACACTCGATAGCTTCACTACAGAGGATCCCTAGGTCCTGGACTAATTTGATATTGCTGGGGGAGGGCAGCAGGAAAACAAAGGTGCCTGAACCCCACGGTGGTTTATGATTCCAGGCGCGAGTGCCCCTGCAATGACTGGTTCATGTTCTTCACAAGGGAGAGCTGACGCTCCAGGGGGACAAAGGGACTGGAACACAGCTGTCAGTTAAGTCAGGTACCACAGGGAACAGGTCTCACTACTCCAGCCCTGTCCTCCCCTCCCCATGGGGAGGGGGAGGATGCCTGCACCCAGCCCACTCCCTGCCACCTGTGCCTCCCAGCCTGGCCCCGCACAGCCTTACATACTGGAGTTTCGGTGGGAGCTGGCCAGGCTGTGTCCAGCCATCTCAGGGGGTGGCTGGTGACCACGGTGCAGGAACTGCTGGGAGCTGAGCACGTGGCTGGGGTGGGCAACCCGGTTCATGCTGTGCAGGACGTTGACCTGGGAAGAGGGAGGACTCATTGGCCACGCACTTCTCCCAGGTCCTACCCCACCTCTCTAGAGCCCACCTTTTAACCACTGCCCCACAGCTTCTCCTCCTTCTTCACCCATCGCCAGGCCCAGGAGTCCTCCAGGCTGCAATTTCCATTCCCCTCAAATATCAGTTTCAGTCCACTCCACCCCGGCTCCTCGCCAGTGGGGGTAGCTGTGGAAGGAAGGAGCCTCTCTAGGTACCTCCACAATGAACTCATTGCTGGAGTAACGGCCATTCATTTCCGAGCAGGAAAGCCGGAATTTTCTGGCATAGAGAGCAGCTCCATGTCGCAGCCGATAACGAGCCTGCCTCAGGATCTCTTCATACACAGTGATGCTCTCCACCCCTAGGGGATGAGGAAGCAGCTCAGTGCAGGAGTCAACAAAGAGGCCACGGCAAGACCCTCTCTCCCAGACTCCCACCAGCACAAAATGGGTTAGTCCCACCCCTCAACACGGGGTGACCTGAGTTCTCAGAAGAGATGATCCCCTCCACCCCCAGCCTGGCTCTGACTGACTGGGATAGAGCTACCAAGGCTCCACTTCCTGCTCTGCTCTTCTCTAACTGTTCTGCAGCTTCCGAGTAGGGATGGAGAGAAGGAAAGAAGGACACCCTGCAAGATAGAAGGGAGGTAGCAAGCAGGAGGGAAATGGAGAGAGGGGAAAGTACAGAAGTGCTCAGTGAGGCTCTGGAAGGGAATAGAAATAGGAAGGAACTGGTTATGCCCATCTTCTCCCATCTTCCCTTACAGAGGGTTCTTCAGAGAAGAGCAGCCAAAGGTCCTTTGGAAGCTACCAGATCATTACCACTATTCATTATGAGAGGAGCACTTGACTTAAAGCTATGATGTATCCATAAGATTAGTGAGGCGGGAGATAGAGAAGATGGCTGGTACCAAACAGCTGGGGGATTAGAAAGCTAGTCAGAGAAGACTGAGCCAAAGGAGAAGAGGAAGCAGGAGTGGAGATGAGCCAGGCTGTAGAGAGAAGCAGGAAGAAAGAACCATTTGGAGCCTGAACCCCAGCACACCTCCTCCAGGGACAATCTGGAAGCGAGAGGATCTTCCAGGCTAGGAAGGTGCAAGATGGCACTTGGCCACATCCCTGGGCCTGGAAGGAGGACCCTCTGAATTTCCCAGATACTTCATCATGGAGGAAGAGGGGAAGAGGACAAGCTCTCAGGCCCCACTGACCGGCAATGGTGAGGTAAGCAGACGTGTTGGTGAGCTCCAGCCCTTGCTGCTGCAAGGATGCCATGTCCAAGAGCAGGCTTTCCCGCTCGGGGTCTAGGTCATCCCCCACCAGAGAAATTTCACAGCCGTCCAGGTTGTGTACAATCTCATCCGACATGCGTGTGTCTGTCACTGGATGGGAGAGAGTCAGGATCTGGGTCATTGCTGAAGGGCCTACCTCATGGCTACTCTTCCTCCCCTTCCAGGGTCTTCCCTGAGAGCAGTCAGCATCATTTTCAAGGACATCATTACCCAACAATTTCTTTACACCCATGGGCCTGCTACTGGGTTTACATCCTAATGGTAAGTGGTTTTAGTCAAGCAAATGCAGGATGAATTCTCTCTCTTGTCCAGCCCCAGATTTCCTCCCTCACTCTGGTTCCAGACATGGGCCCCTTCTCTAGATGGTATCACTCCCTGGGGTCATCCTTACCCGTGCCCTGCCAACTCTCATCTTTTTTGGCTTCCACTTGGTGAGAAATGGAGCAAGTGATTTGAAGATCAGGGAACAAAGGGACCCCCTCGGGTCCCTCGAAGTCCACAGCTGGGCGGGCAAAATGAGTCGTGCCGCTCAGCAGAATCTGGGGGGCATCAGGCTGAAGTACCACCACGTAGCCCTCCACTTCGGGGATGGAGACACAGGATTCTTCACTGAAGCACCTATATGAGAAGGGGGAAGAGAGGCAGCTTGGGACCCCAACACTCCCTCCTTTATAATCTATATTCTGTTTCATCCCTCTGGACCTCCACCTCTACAATAGAACACCCCATGTCCGAGAGGGTGAGGAGAGGAAAGTGTCTCTGCACCACCACCACCCCCCAGTAGCAAAGCTGGAGGGGGAGCTACCCTTTCCCGGGAAGATGCCACTGCTGGAAAGAGCAAACACAGAAGGTCAGGCAACCCTGACCTATAGGGGCGATCACATCACCAATGCCCTACCCCAGGATTATGGAACATCTATCAAACTTTATTTTACAAATTGTACTTAAAGCAAGGTATATACATACACAGTGCTTTAGGAGATTTAAATTAAAAACTGTGTTCAGTATAATATCTGGCAGATATGTGCCAAAAAATATTCAACAACAAAAGTGGGGTGGTATGGGGGGAGGGGGGCCCATCAAAGGATGTCCTCCTCCTTGGTGTGTCTTCCATTCATTCCCTTCAATATCAGAGAAACACACTTTGGTAGGTGAGCTAATCTGACCTTCTTGGACCTGCATTGACCATCCCAAGAATCCTCAGTGATCTTGGTGCCAGTACAAACTCTCCCTAGAGCACTCAGCCAGGCCAGACCAACCAACAGCACAGCTGCTCAGCAACATGCTCCCAGAATCACCTCTAGCCCCATCTTTTGCCAATCAATAATAATGACACCCCACCTTCTCACAGCACTTGCTGGTTTATGAAGCATTTGCCTATATTTTTTCATTTAACCTTATTTCAATCCTGTGGAATAGGAATAAAAAAACCAAAGCTCTTAGGTCAAGCATCTAGGCCACACAAGAAATATGTGTCCCAGTCAAGGCTTAAACCGATTCTTCTCATTCCAAGTCCATGATCTTTCCACTAAACCACAGCCACCATTTGGGGCCTGGGTTTGTACCAGTCAAATTTATAAAGAAGTGCCCCTTGAACAGTCTTTACAAGGGAGTTGGTAAATCAGGAGCAAAGGCTATGGTCCACATGGTTGTGCTAACTGAAATTTTTTTGCTGAGAGGATTGTTATTAGTGCTCCTGAGCAAGCCCAGCTTGACCGCTGGAGCCAAAAAAGAGAAGGCACAACCTCAGCAGATATGATGAATTCAGAGCCCCTGAAGTTAACAACGCCTACGACTTGCTGCCACAAGGAGTAGGGCCTAAGACAACCCGCACTGTGATTCAGAGAGACCCATATCAAAGCCTCTTGGGAAACAACCCCAGCTGACCCTGGGAGCACAGGCTCCAACAGACATTCCCACTGTGATGAGCAATCCAAAGGGGACCCAAAGGGGAGGAGGGGGCTGTCCCTGACCTGAAGGCACTAATGATCTGCAGAGATTAGATATGGCACACAACCCTTAAAACAAGGGTAAACATGGTCACCATCACGTGAGTGGAACAAAACCCATGAGAGTTCAGAAAGGGAGAGGTTATTTCTGGCTAGGATGGGAATGGGGTGTCTGGCAAAGGAGGGTAGGAATAATCGAGAAAAGTAGCAGTTGACCTAGCCTTTGAAGGAGGGAGGACTTCACTAGGCAGAAGGTGAGGCGAATACTAAGGGAGTAGAGGAACATAAGACAGGAGAGGCTGGGGCCAAATGGTTAAGGGCTTTGAGTACAATTTTTGTGCAGTGGGCGAGAGGAAGCCATCAACGTCTTCTTCATCAGGGAAGTGTGAGAATGAAAATTCTGACTTAAGATCACCAACGTAGCCTCAGGGTGGAGGGTGAGCTGCAGTCAGAATACTAGAGATAGGTCAACTAGTTAGGAGGCTACGGCAATAGGCCAGGTGAGAGGTAATAAGAGCCTGGGCTGGAGTCACAATAGCAGAAATGGAAAAAGAGGAAACAGATTCCAGACACCTGGCACGGAGGCAGGATCTAGGTGACCTGGCAACTGACGGGGCGTGGAGGATAAAGACAGGGAGGAATCCAAGATGAATCAGAGGTTTCAACCCAGGTGATTGCAAGGACAGAGACACCTCTACAGAGATAGAGAATTCGGGAGGAGGGGCTAGTAGAAGTTCATTATTTCAACTTTTGCTCGTTTGTTTGAGGTGCTGGCAGAACATCTAGATGGAGGTTAGAGGAAGCAGGTAGAAATTCAAGAGCTATGGAAAGAGGACAACGCTAAAGAGAAAGACATCGTAGCCATCTGTTCAGGGGTTAATGCCATGAGTAGATGGGCTTTCCAAGAAAGAGACCACAAAAAAACCTGCATTGACTGAATAGTTACATAAATCTGGCTTTAAACAGAAGTCCAAGAACTAAACACTGGAAGTTGGGGAAGCCACATGGACCAGGGCACAGATATGCATCAGAGAACAGGAGGTGCTGCTAGGTGTCTGTCTCTCCCTGTTTCTCAGACACACACACACACACACACACCTCTCTATATTTTCTCCCACCGCCTCAAGGAAGTATTAAGGTAGCACTAACCACATGGAAGCCCTAAAGATGGAGAAATGAGAGCTCTCTCTTCCTTAACCTCATAAAGAAAACAACAAGGCCCTTTCTCTCCACTAAAGGACAAAAGTCAGGTTCCCAGCCCTCGGATAAGCCTCTTCCCTGGGCCTGAAAGAGGCAGGAGGAATTCAGATGAGCCAGTCAACAGAAAGGATGTCAACTCCTCCCCCTGTGGGACACTCCTTGCAGAGCTCCACTCTAAACCAAAAGACAGGTCCCACCCTTCTGACATGGTCCTGAGCAGACTGAGGAGGATGAGGCAACTGCTTGGTCTCTGAGAGATTAAGCCCTTCTTAACAGGATGACAACCCTTTAAGAACCAGAGTCCTGACTAGAACATGGTGGAGCGCACCACGTGACCTCAACTACCTGAGGCTTTCAGCTCCACACCATGACCACACCATTCCTAAAAGCCCTGTCCCTGCCTTCCAGGCTCTAATTGTGAGGCCTGATAATCATGCCCAGTCACTGTCTAGGGCTCAAAGCCCTCACCTCTCTAAATCCACCCTTCCCAGGATAGGGACAAGTCAGAGATGTTTATCTTCATACAATTTATGGAGAAACTGAGGCAGAGTGGGGGAGAAGAGAATGCTGACTCAGGAATCCTGGCTCCTACATTGTGTAATTCACCCACTAGATGGCAGTATCTCCTAAAAACTGCCCCATAACCCACAACAAGGGGTGAAAATGCGTCCATATAGTAATAGCCAACACTTGCAGAACAGGCACGCTGCTAGGCATCTGATGTGGATTATGTCATGTAGTTCTCATAACAATTCAGTGGATTCGCTTTTATTGTTATTCCTGCTTTATGGCATTTGCTCAATGCTAAAAAGCTAGTAAGTAATAGACCTTGTGTTCTTAACTATTAGCTTTCACTACCTCTCAGTTAATCTGTATTTCTAAATACCTAATATACTCAAACCTTGAAGTAATCTACAATTTTTCTTTTAAAGAATTCAGAATCATTCACTTAGAATTCAGAGGTCAGCAAACATTTTCCATGAAGGGCCAGACAGTAAGTATTTTCAGTTTTGGGGGCCATACAGTCTCTGTCCCAACTACTCAGCCCCTGCCATCACGGTGGGAAAGCAGTCATAAACAATATGCAAATGAATGGGCATGACTGTGTCCTAATAAAACTTGATTTACAAAAACAGGCAGCAGACCAGATTTGGCCCTGGGGCCATAGGCTGCCAACCCACAGACTCAGATGATCCTATTTGACCTTGCAAGAGTTTAATGACTCAAGATTAAAATAGGTGAAACAGCTGGATTTATTTACCCAAGGTCATCCGTGCAACTAGTATTAAGTAAGAAGTAACATCAGGTCTCCTGGCTCCCAATCCAGTACCCTCTCTGCCCCACATCAGCACAGAGGCACAGACAAGATTGAAACCCCAAAATCCTGGAAACATGGCTTAGTGGAAAGAGTAATGAATCAGTTATTGTGAAATCTGAGTCTAGTTCAGGCTCTTCCACCAACACTGCTGTCTCAATTGAGCAGGTCAGTTGTCCTCTCTGGGGACCCAGTCTCCCTAGCCACAAAATGAGAGAGGTACTCCTAGCCCTAGGTGACATCTAAGGCCAAGGAGTTCTGACACCGTCTGGCTCTGCTCTGTGATTTGCCCGCCCCACCCAACACTCACTTGACGGCAGTGGTGAGGCGCAGTGGCCTGACGCCAGGCGTGGCAAAGCGCAGAGTGTTCATGTAAGCCACATGCTGCAGGGCATGGTTGAAGGTCTCCACATCATCCCCCTCCAGGGTGAGCAGGGACTGCGAGGGGTTCACGTGGACCTGGGCCCCAGACACAGACACCGCTGAGAGCAGGATCAGAGGTGGGAGAGGAAGGGAGCAGAGGTGGGAGAGGAAGGGAGCAGAGGTAGAGAGGTGGGGCAAGGGTGGGGGGCAAGGGGCATGCCCAGAACAAGAGGGTTAGATGAAGGGGCTATACCTTCATGCCTTTGCCCAGGCTCTCGAAATCCCTATAGTCCAGCCCCTCCCGACATGCATAGAGGCACTCGATGACCTCACGGCTCTCCAGGCGGCCTGAGCGCACGCTGAAACCAGCCAGGTAGCCATGGAAGTAGTGGTAGATCGGCAAGGGGTCTCCTAGGGCAGGAACACAGGGGTGGACGGGAGGTGAGAGGAGAGGAGGAACGGAATGAGGAAAGCGGGTTGAGAGAAAGGGAAAAGAGAGAAAGAGCAAAAGGCTTGAAAAAGAAAACAAAAAGGAGAAAGATAGAAACTGAAAGAAGAAGAGAGATGAGAAATGGGAGGGAAGTGAGGCTAAGAGGGAAACTAGAGAAAGCAGACAGAAGACAGCAGAATAAAATCAGGGGGCAAAGAAGGGTGAAAAATAGAAGCAACAGTAATGAGAATTTTCCGGGAGAGGGAGAAAGGGAAGAAGGAAAGCAAAACCAAAGAGAGGAAAGAGGAGACACAACAAGGAAAAGGAGGAGCCTGCGAGAAAGGGCATTTTCACAGTGACATGCAAGGAGACCAGGATGAATGTGTGCGAGCTTCACAGATGCCCAGATCTTCCCTGCTGAGTGACTGACTCCTGCCTCCTGCGTTCTGCTACATGGAAAGCCAGCAAGAGAACTCCTTTACTTCATTCTGTAGGCAGGAATGATCACCCAGGCTCCAGCCAAGCTCCATCTGGCATTACCTCTCCGAGGAAACCCTGCCTTGCTGTGGTTCTTGGAGGCTCTGCCCCCTGGCGGCATGTGAAGCAGTAAATAGTGAGGCTGGATAGGATTGGAAGTGGAAAGGGAGCACCAAACAAAAGTTAAGATGAGAACCCTCTGGTGTCCAGGTCTTACACACAAAGTACCTTGTGTGGTGTCCGTACTGTTGTCTCCTCCCTTTTCCTTCTCTTTGTTCTTCTCCTCTGGAGAGAAAAAAAGTGGCAGTGAGTTCAGGTTGTGGGGCCAGATTGACAGAGAGGAAGAAGAGGGCTTCCCTGCTCTGTCCCTGCCCACGTAGGACTTGCAACCTCTCGGCTGAGTCCCAAACCTTCTTCTGTCATGTCTCAATCTCTGTTATAGACAAATCCCCAAATATGTTGCTGAGGAAACACGAGGGCTCTAGTAATACACGCACACGCACACAAACACACACACTCCCTCTCTCCCAGAGTGAAGGAATGAAAGAAATAGCTTAAAAGTTGGAAGATTGGAGCTGTCCCGGTGGTGTAGTGGTTGAGTTCACGTGCTCCACTTCGGCGGCCCAGGGTTCACAGTTTCAGATCCCAGGCTCGGACCAAAGCACCGCTTGTCAAGCCATGCTGTGGCGGTGTCCCATATGGAGTAGAGGAAAATGGGCACAGATGTTGGCCCAGGGCCAATCTTCCTCAGCAAAAGGAGGAGGATTGGCAACAGATGTTAGCTCAGGGCTAATCTTCCTAACAACAAAAAAAAAAAAAGTTGGAAGATTGATGACTCTCTGAAGGGTTACTGGTCTCCTGCGGGGGACTGGGCTGTGGAAATCATCATCATGATAGAACAAAGTGGGAACTGGCTGAAGTTACAGAAAAAGAGACTCTGGTGCTGTCTGAGAAGGAAATTCCTGCAAGTCAGAGGTAAGGATCAGCTGAATATGTGGGAGTAACGGGGAGCTGTTACTCCTTCACTGGAGACCTTTCTGCAGGGGGATGTAGGAAGGTCAGGCTGCCCTTGCTCCTTCACCAATCCAAAGCCACTGGAGGCTCCAACCTTTGGTGTTTTCACTGGGAAGTTCAGGGGGACTTACCAGTCCAGCAGGCCCCAATCATGAGAGCAGGCTCCCTTCGGGGCGGGTGGATGAGACCATTGTCATGGATGAGGGCAGGGTCAAAGGAGATGCCATCAGCATAGAGTGTGACTGTGGGGAACTCGAGGTTCAAAGCATAGTGGTGCCACTCATCGTCGCAGACCTGGGCAGGGGGGAGAAGAACCCCTCGGTTACGTCATCTTCAGGGAACTAACGCAGGGCACTGCCCCATCTCCTGGGAGACAGGAGACAGTGCCTCATATTCCCAGTTCTATCAGTAGGGTTTACCAGTGAATCACTCCCTACCCAGCTCAAGGAGTTACATCCTTGCCCAAAATCTATCAAGCACCAACCTAGCACCTAAAATTCCACTCTTTAGGTAAATCTTTAAAACTATAAACATTGCTAAGAGGAGTAACACTATTTTGTGAATAAATTTTTCCCCAAATATGTTGTATGTATGTATGTACAGCACTGGAACCTCTAAGTTTATAACCCAGCAGGAACCACTAAAACAAACATGCTTCCCCTGCAGTTCCTCCTAGGTTCAGTCAAGATGGGGTGAGGCATGGTCAGAAGAATGAGGGGTAGAGAGTTCTCTGCATTATCAATCTCCAAATGTTGGAATTCCTCAAGGTTCAACCTAGACCCTCTTCCCTTTTCTCTCTACACTCTCTTCCTAGGGGTTACCTCATCTGTTCCTATGAGTTCAGATACCATATTTATGCTGATAACCCCAAAATCTTCATCTCCAGCCCAGAACTCTCCTTTGAATGCCAGGCTCTCCACTTGGATGTCTCACAGGCATCTCAAATTTCACATGTGTAAGATGGAAGTCCACACCCCTTCCCAATCCCCTGGGCAGAAGAAACGCTCCACCACCCATCCAGTTACTCAAATGAATGACCTAGGAGACATCTTTGATGCTCTCTTTCTCTCATCCTCCACATCCAATCCATCAGTGGGTACTGTCCATCCTAGGCCCAAACAAAACTAAAAGCTGTGGGTTTCTAGGCAGTTCTCTCCATCTCCATTGCCACACATCACTCAAGTCCTCGATCTTTCTCCTATGTACTGCTGAAACAATCTTATCCGTATACCTACACTGCCATGTCTCTCCAATACATTCCTCCCACAGTTGCCAAAGGCGGCTTCTTAAAATGTAAATCTGATCAGGTCACACCCCTGCTTTAAACTCTACAAAAGGCTTCCCATCTCTCATAGGACAAAATCCAAACAAACCCCAGCTGACAAAGTCCATTGTACAACCTGATCACTGCCCATCTCTCAAACCTCAAACCAAGTCTTCCCCCTTATTCACTGCACTCTAACCTCACTGCCCCTCTTTCCACACTTGGAACATGCTGAGCTCTTTCCTGCCTCAGGCCCTTTGCATCTGCTCTTCTCACTGCCTGGAACATTCTCTTCCCATAGCTATTTCTCATCCTTTAGGATAAGCTTACATTTCACTCCTGTCAGGCCTTCCTTGAATATCTGATCTAAGGTGAGTTCCTCTCCCCTTGCCTCCCTCTGTTCTCTACCTCAGTCCCTTGCTTCCTCTTTCCAAGTATTTATCACAATTTACCATTTTTATATGTCTACTTACTTTTTAAAAATCTAGCTCCCCAACTAAAATGTAAGCTCGATGAAGGCAAGATTTTATTTCATCTTATACTCCATTGTATCTCCAGAACCTACCAGAATGACAGGATATTGGTACTTAATAAACATATATTGAAGAAATAAAAGATAGAAAGAGTAATGTTACCAATATTAGCAATGTGGGGGAAGATCAAGAAGCAGCAAATGGCAAACTATTTCTTTAAAAGAATGCCACAAAAAGCAAACGCTTTTGTAGAGAGCCCCCAATTATCCAGTTTGTGGATTTCCTAGGCCCTTCATTTCCCTTTCTTTCCCCTCCGCTTCCTGCCTTTTTCAGCCATTTGCTTACTCAGTCACTCCACCACTTGCGAGAAAAATAGGAGATGGAAACTCAAATTAATCCCCACTGGTCCTTGTGGTCCGCTTGGAGAAGGAATAAAGAAGAGGCTACAATTGTTGGCTCAAGAGAGGATTTTACATTTTGGGGGGCCATTTTTATTTATCCCTCATAATCATGGCTAATAATAGGAAAAATTAAAATGTATAGACTGCTTTTCAGTCTATAAAGGTCTATTATGTCATTTCATCCTACAACAACCCTGGGATATAGAATTCTTATTATCCCTATTTAATAGGTAAAGAAACTGGGGATTAAACATATAGACCAGGAGGATTTCAAGGCTAGTAAATTCCCCTGGCAGGGCTCAAACCCAGTCTGTGTCCCTCAGAATTACTTACGTCCTTGCTAACAACATGCTCACTGCTTGGGAGTCAGCAATAGGTACTGTTAAGGTTCTAGATAAGAAGGAAATGAAATAAAACAAGGAGGAAAGAGATGGTTGGTTGGGTTTGATGTTAGTAGTAATTTGTTCCCTATTGCCTTTTAGTCCAGGAGTGCTTTCTGCAGGAGACAAGCCTTGGAAAAAGAGAACAAGAGAAGCTGGAAGTAGAATGGTCAGGAACTGAAAGTGGAGAATGAAAAAGGGGGCACAGGGCAACCCAGAAAATGCCAACCCCCGCCCTAGCACCCTCCTTCCCTGAAAGTAAGTTACATCCCCCAGCTTTCCCAGGAGCCTAGCACCAGCCTCACCTGCTCCAGCTTCCAGAGGAACTTGACTGGACGGGCACTCTCCAGCAGAGGCCAGTAGAGGAAGGCAATTCTGCAGCCATGGACAGTCAGTGAGTAGTGAGAGAAGCCATCCTCTGAGGGGAGAGGATGGGGACGGGGGTCAGACACAGAGCCTGAGGCAAGAACATGTTCAAGCACCAGGAGGGAGAGGATGCTGGATTCTCTTTATCCTCTCAGGTGCTCTCTCACTCTTGCATGCTCTAGCGTCTCCTCTCTCTCTCGGTCTCTCTCTCTCTGACACACACACACACAGAGTCCAATCCAGGTGATAACTAGGGCTTCTCAGGCATCTGATTGGCTGAGGGGGGACACTGCTCAGCCTGCTCCCACCGGGATCTATATTGGTTCTTTGGTTAATACAAACATCATGGGTGACAATCCCTTTCAGGTCAAGAGAAATGAGCTCAGAGAAGTGGCAAAAATGAAAGAGTAGGTCAAGGCTGAGCCCTCCCTAGAAAGATGTGCCGCTGCAGTGGAGGGAGGAGGGGTACTTAGAGATGGAGCCAATGAGCCCTTATGGGAGGAAGATGGGATGGTGATGGAAGAGAAAGAAGGGGCACTCCATTATCCAGCCTTTTCCATTACAATGGAGGGGCTTTAATGAGAGTAGATTTGGGGGCTGTCTACTACATGATGGGATGCAGGGGGACTGGGCAACTGCAAATGAGAACAGCAGTGAGCAGTCCCAGTGCACCCTGAGGGCAATAGGATCTCACCTTGTCGTGTTGGGAATCAATCACAGAATTTCAGAGAGTATTAAACCTAGCACTGCCATCTTACAAATGAGAGAGAGGAAGTGGCCTCTTCACAGTTACAGACTGGCCAGTGACAGAGGCAAGACAAGAAGCCAGTGTCCCCACTCTCAGACCAGTGCTCTGAGGAAGGCTCACCATTCTGGACGGTGTTACACACAATGGTTTCCTCTTCCTTCTTGCCCTTGTTGGGAGTTACACCATGCTTCATCCAGAAGGACAGGGTAAAATGGTCACTGAGGCTGTCCTGGGGCCCAGAGCCCAGCCCAGCTGTGCCACCCAGGGGCACCTGCACAGCTTGGGTGCCATTGAACCAGTAGATAAGGCTGCTGTCCTGGCTGTAGTGCACCGAAAGTCCCGCCGTCCAGTTGGCGTTGGGGCCAGGCATAGGCAACAGATCCACCTCCCCAGTTGCAGCACCTGCAGGAGCCCCAGAAGGCATGAGATTCAGAGCTGAGAATCAGCAGATGGGGAAATGGGAAGCAGGCAGGGAAAGAGTGACTGATGGGAGCCTACAGCTAGTCTCATTGCCTTTTCTGCCTTTCAGAGACAAGAGAGGGATGGACCTCTCTTCTAGGAATAGCTGTCCAATTAACTCAACTCCTTCTCCAACTCTTCATCTGTCCCCACCATTGTTCCACAATGTAACTGGTGACTGTCTTGTGCTACGATTACGCATCTTTGCCAATGACATATTTATTTGCTTTTGGGGCCACAATAGCTAACTACATGCCACAGCCTCTGTGGATATAGACACCTGTGGATGGACAAAGGAAGATGTAAGGCAGATTCTTAGGAAAAAGGCAGAGGAGGGTCAGGCAGATGCTGGGTGGGAAGGGGCAGGCCTGTGTGGGGGAGGCACACCCACCACAGAGTTTCCTCAGTGCCCGCTCTGAGTAGTTGTCACGGTCGCAGCCCTTGGCCACATGGCTGGTCTGCAGCTCTATGGTGGCCTGAATGTTCCAGAGGGGTTCATCACAGGTCTCCAGGCGGATACCAGGGAACAAAGCCAAGCTCCCAGTGCCTGGTGCATATTCAATCCTTTTGTTCCAGCCTGCATGGGTGAGAGAGAGAGAAGGAAGTGAAGAGAGAGAAGGGTAAGGCAGCCCCTCCTATCCATTCTGTTCTTGCCATGTCCACTGGCAGTCTCAGGCTCGTAGGAAAATGGCTGGCCAGGGTAGACAGCTACAAAACTGCCCCCAAATATCACTTCCCTGACTCCTAGCCAACCCGCCATGATTGTCAGAAGGGACAAAATGGGAGACCAAGGAAAAAGATGATTCACAAGATGTGTCACAGAGCTGAGCTCCTCACCTTGCCAGCTGGGTTTACAAGTGGGCTTCACCTGGATCTCCACCTCGGCATCATCTGCCGCCCGCTTCTTCCCGCAGTCATAAGCTGTCACTGTAAACTTGTAGAGCCTCTCACCACTGTACTGCAGCTTCTCTGTGTTCTCAATGTTCCCTGGAGGGAGGGCAGGGGGGCAGGTAGGGGAGGACAGAGAGGGTCAGGAGCACTAGAGAACACCCAGGGAGGCAAGGGGAGGACTTGTGAGCTAACTGGCCAGCAGGTGAATTAGGCAGCAGGAAGCAGGGAAGAAGGTATTTGGGAAGCTCCACATCTGAGAAGGAGGGTGTGGAATAAGCATCTGAGGGGCAGGAGAAGTGGAGAGCACAGCCCTGGGGTGTCCTTAGGGATGTGGGCACACAAGGGCTGGGCAGCTGGGGTGGGCAGGGGCTGAACTCACCGTCATTGTCGATCAGGAAGGGGGTGTTGGGCGTGAGGATCTCGTAGTAGCAGATCTGGCTGTACTGGGGGGAGCAGTCGCCATCGATGGCTTCCACCCGCAGGATGCGGTCATACAGCTTCCCCTCAGTCACTGCAGCACGGTACAGACGTTCCACAAACACAGGAGCAAACTCGTTCACATCATTGACCCGCACATGCACGGTCGCCCTGCAGGTGCCAGAGTGGAGGAAGAATGAGGAAGAGTCAGCCAGCCTCGACACTCAATACTGGACACTCGAGGAGAGGCACAAATAGGAAACCAGACAGAGAGTCAGAGCAGGAGGAAGCCAGTGTGTCCCTGAGCTTGGGGCAGTCAGCATGCTCATCCCCACCCCCCAGGACACCAGTTACCGCAAGAGGGAGGGCCCTCGAGGGAAACAGTGACTGACATAAGGGGTAAGGAACAACCCCAGGGGGCACCAGCAGCTGATTTGATGACTTCTGTACAGAATGCTACAGGTCAGGGTGCCAAGACCAGGGGTAAGGCAAAGGATTTTGTGTCCAGCAGGTCATTCCTTCACAAGTCAGATCCGATGGGATAATAAAGGAAGATGCAGAGTAAAAGCCAGATTAAAACCGACCATGGGAAGGCAAGTGGCATTTGGTCAAAAGCCATAAGTCATCTGACACGAATAGTACACGTGAGATGAGTGCAACCTTCCGCGCACACGTGTGCAATGTGCATGTCGGCTGTGGCCCCTCCCTACTCAGGCGCCCAGGGCACAAGCAGAGCTGGGGCTAAGCGTTTTGTGCTGAGCTCTGCCCCGAGCCAAGACCCAGATGCCCAGGGCCCAGAGGCAAGGGTCCTATCTCCAAATAGGAAACTGAGTCACAAGATGTGGCCCTCTTAGTGGCCCAGGAATCCTGACTGCCAATCTTTCTCCCATTCTTAAATGAGAAGTTGTCTGGGAACAGACATAGGAGTCCTGGGCCCCAGACTCTTTCAAGCTGTAGCCATCTCCTGCCCACCCTCACCTAGAGCTGTGCGTGTATATGTTATGTGTGTGAGCGTGGTGCACAATACAAATAGACTGGTGGGGCAGTTGGAAGGGATCTGGATGTGTTCTCAATGTGCTCATCTTCTTCCTCCTCATCATTGTAACTCCCATGTATTGCACCCTTTCTTATGTGTCATGTACTGTGGTGCACGCTTTTTACACAAACCATCTCCTTTCATCTTCATGGCAATCTAAAGAAGTAGGTGTCATCATTATCCCCATTTGACAGATAAGGAAAAGCAGATCCAGAAGGACTAGGTTGTCCAAGGTCCTAAGAGAAAGAACCAGGATTAGATCCCACTGAGATCTACTGTATGTTTCTGTCACCTTGACTGAAGGCTTCTGGAGGACAAAGACTCTGTCTCTAAACCCTACGAACAGAGAGGGGAGGGGGTAGCTATCAATGACAGCATGGACAGAGGATGGTGAGGAACTTGGGAGGAGGGACGAGGGCCCTGCAGCAAGAGACTGGGACAAGGCCTTCCTCACTTGTGGGACTTCTTGGTGTTGGCCCCATCCGGGCCCTCGCCACAGTCATAGGCCTGGATGGTGAAGGTGTGCTCCTTCTGGGCCTCACAGTCCACTGGCTCCTTGGCCCGGATCAGCCCCTCTCCCGTTGCCTTGTCCAGGATCACGGCCTCAAAGGGCACCCCAGACCCATGGAGCCGGAAGCCACAGATCTCACCTGGCAGAGGGGGGAGGGAGGAATGAGGCTCCTGTAACCACCTCCAGCATCTCCTTCCCAGCCTCAGCCTCCCTGCCTCCAGTTCCCATTTCACCTCTCCTCCCAAACCCCTGTCCCTTTTCTTGTACACATGACAGCAATAATTATCAAACATACAGCTCCAACCCCAGCTTCCCAGAGCAGCAACTCTCAGAGCCACAGGGTCTGAGATCTGGCAAAATCTTGATGCGTTTAATCCCTGCCTGGCCGTGTCCCCCTCTCTGGCTCCCTTTATTCAAGCACCATTCTTCACTGTAACCCATTCTCCTCCTTGAGCCTACTTCTTCTTCTGCTTTCCCAAGGCCCCTTCCCCACTTCTGCATTGCTGTCTCTCCCAGGACCTCCCTTCTCTTCCCTTGCCCTCTGTCCTATCCACCATGCCATGCCCCAACCCCAATTACCTGCATAGCGCAGGGGGGCGTCCTTGTCCAAGGCGAAGAGTGGTGGGTTCAGCAGGACGGTGTTGTCATTCTCCATGACGATGCCCTGGTATTCTGCCTCGATCCATGGCTTGTGCTTGTTGGCTGACCCCCCAGGGGGAGGAGAGGAAGCTCTTGTGAGCTGGCCCTCCACTCCCACACAACCCTTGTTGACCCAAACCCCCACCAGCATCATCACCCTTTCCACCCCTGCTGAAGTACCTGCAGGAGGAAGGGCTGAGAACAAGAAATCAGTTATTAAAGGAGTCAGAGGGTCTGTGAGGGGTCACAGCCTTCTCCTATGGCAGGATAGACAGTTTCCATGGCATTAGCCTGCCCTGGAGGGAGGGGGACCACTATGACCCCTGGGAAACATGATCAGAGGGTGGATAATTTTCTTTAGGGATTTCAGGTCCTGGAGAGTGGAGACTGGGGATACAGGGAGCAGTGATGGGCCATCAGAAGGCCCTGGGAAAGGGAAGGGATAGATTTACGGCAGAGTTGAGACTAGGAAAAGAGGGAGATCTAGAAGTTTCCTGAGATCCTGATTGTTTATCCTCTCCACCACCACCACAGCACCATTTCAATCCTGATCCCTTCACTCTGCACTCCCAGCCAAGCCCCAACCTAAGGCCATTCTTCCAGAGTGGAGAGAAGAGGAGAAAAGAGAAAATATATAGGACAGAGGGAGGGGGACAGAGACGGGCAGGATGGAGCAGAGGAATCAATGCCAAATGACTGGATCCAGCAGAGCCGACATCCTAAGGGATTATCAAACTGGCCTAGAAACAAATCCCCTCCCTGTTTCTCACCCCCATACCCAAGAGAACACACTCATAACTCATAACATTTCCATGTCCCTCACAAGGCTACCAAACCTCACACTCCCTGAATCCCACATTTTATACAGATTTATGTCTTGGTCCGAATTCTTGCCCACCCCACCCCTCTTCCCTTCAACAACCAGCCAATCCAGGATGAGATTGAGGGATTGGATGTGAGACTCATTCAGCCTCCAGATCTCCCCATCTCCTACCAGACTCAGCTCCATTGTGTCTCCTCCCCAGGACCAATCTCCCACGAGTCTGGTGAGGGGCTATGAGGAAGGCACAGCATGTTCCCTTCCCCTTCTACCTCACCCCTCAACCCCAACCTCCACTGCTTGCTCTATATAATCCCATCATGCCAACCCCCAGGCTCCCAAAGCACATTCATGATGGGCCACTAGCAGGACATTGGCAGAGAAAGATGTATCATCAGAGGGAAACTGAGTTACCAAAAGGAAACTCATCCCAGTATCTCATACTGAGCAAGAAATCCTGACTTCCATTCTTTCCTCCAACCACACCCCAAAAAGCCTTTGGTATTTGAATGCCTGCCCCTCTCTTGCAGATAACCACCATAACCCCCTTTCTAATGGCAGAGGAGAAAGCCACAAGCTGGTGCTCAGAGGCAGCACAGGAAGTGGCAGGAGGCTAAGAAGCCTGGCTGAGGTCAGAGATTGAGGTAAGGAGCCACAGACCGAGGATGGAGGGGCTGTGCACAGCAAGGCCAGGGCTGGGCATCCTCTCCACAGCTCACCCTTCCGACCCTGCTCCTCTCCCTGGTCTCCCTGCTCCTCTCCTCTTGGCCACCCACTCAACTCTCTTCTTGTGTCCATCTCCTTTCACTCACTCCTGGGCTCCCAGACTCTTCCTTCCTTGACTCTCCCCCTCCCCCTCTACTCACCTGTTCTTCCTGATTTCTGTTTCATTCCTCTCTCTTTTTTTGCCTCCACCTTTACCCTCTTCCATCCCCTTCTTACCCCCCTCCCATGCCTCATCTCCTTTCTCATTCTCACCCCTCATTTAGCACCCCCACACACCCACTTCTGCCCTTTCCCGTCTTTCTCCACCTACCTGAGCCCTCTTCCCCCACCCCCTCCCTCCCTCCTTCCCTCTTGGTCCCTCTGAGGCCTCACCCAGCTGAATTTATCTGCTTTCTGCCAGAGAGGTCCGTTCTGGTAACCCACAGCCCAGCTGTATGCAGACATAAGGGTAGGGATGCAGAGGAACACGCCAAAACATACGTGCTCTGAATTGCTGAGCTGCAAGGAATAGTTTCTCCCCAGGATGGGATGGAGATGAACCAGATGGATCTGCCACACACCCTTAGAGCAGGCACACCCCAGTGAAAATGGAGAACCACCCAGAGATGTATATTGCCCCTCAGGGACAAGTCTTTCTGAGACCTGAGCTATCTCCAGCAGGGAGAAACTGGGGGAGAAGGAGACAGAGATCCCAGGATGGGAATGGGGATCAAATGGGAGGAAAAGAAGCACATGGATAGAGATGGACCAGACAGGAGGATATGGCAAGGAGGGTGTGAGGGAGACGAGAGAGGGCAGGTCCAAGAAAACGGATGGGAAGGGGGATGGGCAGAAGAACCGTCACCTGTCATGTGCCAGGGAGTCTCAACAGCTCCTGCCCACCCTACCCCTCCTCGCTCTGCCTGATACCCCTCTTTCAGTGCCCCCACCCCCCACCTCACTCACCTTTGTTACAGGAGCTGAAGGGGAGCAGGGAGGCCAGCAAGAGGGGCAACAGCAGTAGGGTCATGATGTGGTGTGGGGCAGGGCAGGGCCAGGCCATCGCTCTCCCCTGGGTGCCTCAAGCCCGCTTATTCCACCTTGGGGGACGGAGGCAGGGGCTGTCCAAAGAGGGGAGGGAAGACAGGGGGCAAAAGGGCAGAGACAGAGAGGGGCCTGCCTCCCACACTAGTCCATAGAGCAGACCTGGGCAGACCCCAACCTGGGTGGCTGAGGTGGGGGACTTGCAGAGGCTGCTTCTCGTTCGCTCTCGAGCCCGGCGTCCTCACTCTCTCTCTCATTCCCACCCCATCCCCGCTACTGCAGGATGACGTCAGCACAGCCAGGCGAGGACTGATGGGGACGCTGGCCAATTGGGTGACGGGGCGGGGGGGGGGGCCAGGTGCTGCAGCGGGGGAGGGAACCAGTGAGACTGGGGAGCAGGGGCAGGAGAATGTGTTAGGGCTTCTTCCCCTGACTGCAATTTGGGGGAGCAGGGGGACTGCGGGGGCTGGGAAGGAAGCTAGAAAGCCGCAGAGGGGGTGGGAAATAAGAGGGACTTGGGAGAATGGAGAAGCCAGAAGCCCGGGGGTGGGGAAGGGAGACGTCAACGGAGACCTAAGGGAGGCAGGGAGTGGCGGTAGTCGCGTCACCCCCCACGACACCACCAACTCTGC
The DNA here is from genome assembly GCA_031878705.1 of Tapirus indicus. Taxonomy (NCBI): domain Eukaryota; kingdom Metazoa; phylum Chordata; class Mammalia; order Perissodactyla; family Tapiridae; genus Tapirus; species Tapirus indicus. Next base: position 103,658,901 of record CM062918.1, on the reverse strand, counting down.
ATTAGCCTGTTTTCACAGCCCAGTCCATCAGCAGGTCCCTGCTGCCTGCTGGGAGTCTGAAGTAAAACCTTCAGCCTGCACCGAGAGATCCTAGCATTTCAGTTCCCAGCCCCAGGCCTCTGAGGAAACGATGGGATGGTCAGCAGCGGATGGAAAGGGCTCTGGGACTGGAGGGAGAGTGAGATATTTGTGCACCTCTGCCCCCCCCACGCACACACACCTGTAGGGACAGTTCACCACCAGGTGGAATTTTTCCTGCTGCCTAACCTCCCTGCCTACCCCTCCCCGAATTTCCCACCTTAAACCATGATGAACCCACCCAGTTGATTCTGAAGCCAGGAAAGTTAGTGGGTTTCAGACAGAGAAAGGGAGGGCAGTTGGAGGCGGGCTACACAATAATTTAGGCAGGCCCCATCCACGGGAATAATTCTGGTAAGCGCGGGCTGTCCAAGGGCTGGGGACTGGGTGTGATGTATCAGCAGTGACTCCAGAGGGAGAGGGAAACCCCTGGATCCCAAGCCAAAGAGTATAAATTCTCCAAAAGAGCCAACCAAACTCCTCCTTCACCTGCTCTGGACTTTGAACTCAACACCTCATCAGGCTGACGGCCCCCTCTGTGCTTGGGAAGAGCAGTCTCTCTGCCCCCTCCTAATTGCCTTATAGGACAAAGAGTCTGGAACGGAGTTGTGGCTCCAGCTCATGAAGCTGTCTGAGGGAGCTGTGGGGCCCTCGCTATAGGATTTCCTCCACTGTGGCTCCCAGCCAACTGGCTGTCCCCCTTCCTTCACCTCCTCCCACTCATACCTTTCAGGATCCCTGACTCAGTCTCAGGATCTCAGGATATTGTTAGCACTCATCCCGGGTAAGCCTAGAAGAGCTCCCACTCCACACAGCAAGACTAGCTCCCTCCCAGGGCAAACTGCCTGCCCCTCAAGGCTCTGGGATGGTTCCCAAGCCTGCCAGCAGTGGGCGGGAAGCCAAAACTGACCTTCGGAAAGGCTCAAGTCTTGGATAACTGACAGCCTCCAGATCCTGCTCCAGGTTCCTTCCTCAGGAAAAGCAGAGGTCAGGCAGAACATTGCCAAGTCTCTGCCCCTCCCTCAGGCTGCAGACAACAGCCCCAAACTCATCACTGGGGGAGGGAGGAAGTCTGGTAGGAACTCTTATTGCAACAGAGCCTCAGCCCTATAAAAACCCTGGGGCACAGACCTTTACATAGCTTGCCTGTGTGTGTGTGTGGCGGCAGGCCTGGAGTCTCTCAGCCTCACCTGCCAGACAACATCTCTCCCTCCTCACCTCATCTCCCATATTCTCCTGAAATCTTGATCTCCATCTTGGCCAGCCCAGACAATGCCTCCCAACCTCACCGGCTACTACCGCTTTGTCTCACAGAAGAACATGGAGGACTACCTGCAAGCCCTAAGTAATGGCCTAACCCCTCCCAGACCCCTTTCACTCCCCTCCTTCCCTCTCCCTTCCTGTGTCTCTGTCCCATTGGGAAGGGGGTTGCCAGGGTTGGACACTGTGAAAAGGCTCAGGCACTGGCACCTGACTTGGGATCCATCTCTAGCCAGGGGCAATGCTGGGAGGGAGTAAATCCATGGTCCCAGACCCAGCTGAGGGAAAGCTCGCATCCCTGAGGTGCTGCTCCAGGCAGGGGAGCCCTGCAGGTGGCTAAGAGGACTTTGCTAAGAGATAGCCCCCACAGACATCAACATGGCTCTGCGGAAAATAGCCCTGCTGCTCAAGCCAGACAAGGAGATTGACCATCAGGGCAACCACATGACGATGAAGACCCTCAGCACCTTCCGCAACTACATTCTGGAATTCGAGGTGGGAGTTGAGTTTGAGGAGGACCTTAGGATCGTGGATGGACGAAAATGCCAGGTACCTTTCCTCAGACTTGTGGGGAGGGAGCGTGGATGAGCAGATGGCTCTTAACAATTTGGGGTAAAACAAAGTGACCTCTCGCAGCCAGAGCCAGGGGAAATGATCATCACACAGGCTGCGGAATCCTCAGGATAACAGCCTCCTGGTGCCCTCCGACACTCTCTCCTACTTCTTCCCCACCCCCTCTTATCACCAGCCAAAAGGACCAAAAGAGCAGGTTACCCTCATGCCAATGAGCAAACATTTGCTCACCCTCTACCCTGTGACCATGATGGTCACCACAGTCTCTTTTCCCTTCGCCTCTATAACTCCACTTTCCTGCATTTCTTTCTGCTCCTTATGTCTTCCTTTTGGTCTCCTTTGCAGACTCTAGTTCTCCTATTAATCCCGTAAACTGAAGTTTTCCCCCAATATTTTGTTCTTGACTTGCTCTTTCTTCTCTGTACACCATCTGTGGGCTAAATCAGCTACACCTATACTTTCAGCTACCATCTACACACTGCCCTTGACGTGCATCCTCCAGCCAGAGCTACCTCCCCAGCTCCAGGGTGAAGTTTTCAACTGCCTGCAAAATGTTTCCATCTTGCATGCCCCAAATTCATTACCTTCCTTCCCAAAACCTATTCCTGCTTTTATATTTACTGTCTTTTTTAATGGTAATAACCAGCTAGATCAGGGACCTGAGAATCACAGTTAATATCTTGTGCTCCCTTACTTCTGTGCCTCAAACACACACACACAGACACACACAAGCACACATACATGCACTACATTAATTTAGTCAAGAAGTCTTTATAACTTTGCTGTACTGTCCAATATAGTAGCTACTAGCCATATATAGCTATTGAACACTTGAAATGTAACTAGTCCAAATTGAGATGTGCTATAAGTGTAAAATACACACTGGATTTTTAAGACAATACCAAAAAATAATGTAAAACATCTCATAAATTTTTACATTAATTACATGCTGAAATTGTAATATTTTGGATATTTTAGGTTAAATAAAATATATTATTAAAGTTAATTTCACCTGTTTCTTTTTCCTTTTCTAATGTGGCTACTAGAAATCTTTCAATTATGTATGTGGCTTGCATTTATGAACTATTGTATTTCTACTGAACATCGCTGTTCCGTCTTAGCCTTTCTCACTATTGCCACCTTAATCAGGCCCTCATTTCTCACCTGGTGCCCAAAATTGGCCCCCAGTCTTAACCCTCCTCTAATCCACTCTGCCTACTGTAGACACAAGGATCTATCTAAAATGTAAAAGTGACCATGTCACTCCCTGACTTAAACCCTTTCAGTGACAATCTGTTACATTCCAGATAAGGTCCATAGCTTACTAGGTTCTTTCCCACATCACTCTAGGTTAGAGCCCCTCACAACTATGCGCCCTTCTTTCTTACCTCCATGCTGTTTCTTTCTTTGCTAGAAATTTCCCATTATCTCCAATCTAATTAACTCCTCATATCCTTGAAGACTCAGCTCTTCCCTCCCCACTCCCATCCCCAACACTCTTGCCTGGTATGATAGATACCTATTTACTGCCTGTCTGTCTGATCAAGGTTACAGCTCCTTGTTTAGCAGGGCCTGTCCTCTGGGAGGGCTCAGTAAATGTTGCCTGGAATGCCCAGGCCCACCCAGCTCTGATTCAGGGAGTTGATCCTTCATTCTCAAGGACACTTCAGCTGTCCATTAAATGAGAAAGATGAGAAAAGAGATTCCCTAGTGGGACTCCAACCAATCTTTCTTCTTTCCCAAAGGCCCCTCCAGGTCAACCAGAAGTATTGAGAAGACAAAGTCTCTGTTCTTCATCACCCACTCCCTAATTTCACCCCTGGTTATCCTGCTCTATCCCTACTCTGCCCCAGTGGTCACTATCGACAAACTGTGGGCCCCCCTCAGTGGCCTTTAGGAGTGGGGGAGGGGAGTCTTCTCACTCAGAATGAAGGGGCTGGAGCAAGACAGCATCTGCTGTGGTGTGAAAGGGGGCGGCCCAGCCAGAGTGTGTTGGATGCATTTTGGGCGTCCTGCCTCCCAATCTTCCTTTATTCCTGCTCTCCCTATAGACCATAATAACCTGGGAGGAGGAGCAGCTGGTATGTGTGCAGAAAGGGGAGGTCCCCAACCGGGGCTGGAGACACTGGCTGGAGGGAGACAAGCTGTATCTGGTAAGCTGGGGGAGGGCTCAGGGAGGAGACACAATTGGGTATGTCTGGGAGAGGGGCCTCCAGCTAGGATTCATCCCCTTGTCCAAATCAAATAAGTCTACTACTCTGCCCCCAAGGCCCACTCTAAGGAAGGCAACCAGGGAAGAAAACAAAAGCACTGGAAAGAGAGGAAGAAATAGAGTGGCCAAGATGGACCCTGGCTACAAGTCAAATGAATGTCCATAAATCATAACTGTAGAGATGGAGACTTAGCCATTTCACATTCCTTGACCCAGCTACCTTCCTTCCTCTGGGGTGAAAAGTTGAAGGTTTGGAACGATAATACAATTCCCCATATATCAACTTCTCTAGCTGGTGTATCCTGAAGGATTAAATGGAGGTCAAGGACCTTGAGAAAGGAGCTCCTGCTGGCAAGAACCTCCTTCTCTCTCCTCATTTTTCCTACTCTATTCTCAGGAACTGACAGCAAGGGATGCAGTTTGCGAGCAGGTCTTCAGGAAGGTCAAATAGCCGGAGAGGAGCTGAGGGCCCCTCAAGACCGTGCCGGAACCCAGACTCCTCTTGCTTGTGCCCCTTCAAGCCCAGAATGTCCCAGATCAGCAGTCCCTTTCTCAGGCCACTTACTCTCCCTCTGGGTCCCTCCTCACCCCTCTCCATGTTAATCTATAACTTGTAGACCCCAAGCCAAAGTCCTTCTTTCTCACACTCCACTGCCCAATAGTGACCTCGTATCCAATTCAAGGTCTGGCCTCCTGGATGAAAGAAACAGGCGAAGGGGGAAGGGCCCTTGAGAATATCTGATCTCAACTCTCTTTAGTTCATTTGGCCTCTTATTTTCCATCTAAGAAAGAAATAAGCTTTGAGCATTTGGGAACTAGTGGAAACTCTATCCTGGTGGATCTTTTGGAAAACCGTAACTGGGTTTCAAGAATTTAAACAGGAGCTACTGGTGGAGTCTTTTTGTCCATTTCCTTGTCCTTATTCTTGAGAAAGCCCCATATGCTCAACAGATCCAGGCCCAAGGCACGGCCCCACCTGCACAGAGTTCAACATCTGAGTGCATCCTAGTTATCTTATACTTCCATCCTACATGTTGGGGAAGAGGGAAGAGACAGGATGAGACCTTTGTCCAGGGCTGCAGGAGACTGGGAAGCTGCTAAATAGTGACCTGGCCTCCATGTCTGCCTTGGGAAGGACAGGCATCAAGAAAGCCAGAAAAGACTGAAAAGGGAAGCAGATGGAGGATACAAGGCCAAGGGCTAGAAAGATGAGGGACATGGGAGTTTGAAGGCAACAGGTGGGAGAAGAGCAACAGGCCTGGCTACAGGGTGCCTCTGCTTAAAGGCCAGCAAGGCTGGGGACAGAAGATAAGGAGGAGAACTGAGGACCGCAAGGCCTCTCCCTTAGAGTCCCAGAATCACCCCCCTGGAAAACAGCCCAGAGGGTGGGGCCTGTTCAGGGTTAAGGCCAGCTTCCCGCCAGCCTCCTACCTCCAGGGGCCTTGGCTCTTTCAGAATAAAAGTCCTGTGGGGCAAGAGTCAGAGAGAAGAGGGCTCAGTGTGGGGTGGGGACAGAGTCTGGCTGGATGGGGGTGGGGAAGTGGAAAGTCCCTGGCCTGTGCTCATTAGATGATCCCCCTGCCCCTTCTTCCCACAATGGCTAGGCCCCCCCCCACACATGCAAACAGTCACTGGGGCTCTGGCCAAGAAGAACTAGGCTTGCAACATGGATCCTACCATACACCCTGGAAAAGAAAAAGAAAAGAACTCAGAGTGGAACTGAATAGCTTATTTCCTGCCTAGCCTCTCTGCAGATGTCCCCAGCAGAGTGGGGAGTAGAGACACCTCCTCTGGGCAGAGCCACCCAGCAGAAGCTCCAAGGGCTGCTGGAGCAGCCTTGTCCCTTTCCAGGGTACAGCGAAGCTGAAGGAAGATGGTCCATGTATACTCACCCATTGCCTAAGTCACCAGGTCAGTGCAGTGTCCTGGCCACTCTGAGTTCACAGTGCATGTCCAAGCCTGTCTCCACAGGACTGTCCTCTGTGCTATTCATGTTGGCCCAGCGCCCCTCTCTGGAGTCTTACCAGAGGGCCTGACCAGGAGGTTGTTGGTTTCCATGGTGACTGTCAGGCCCAAGCTAAAGCAGTCTGAATCCCCCAAAACTCCTGTGACATGAGAATCCACACCATCCACACTGCAGGTCCACATCCTCCACTCAACCTCACCCCTGCAGGATCCAGAATCCAACAAGAGACCTGGAGACCCCCAAAGGAGCACAAGCAACCAGAGAAGGACCAAGCAGCTTCAGAGGCATCTCCAAGGGGTGGGAGCCAGGACCTACTGAGACTGTGGGAAGCAGGGGCTGCTGTTTCCCCTATGGACAGCAGGGGGCGCTGCTCTCTGCAGTGGGAGCCAAAGGTCCACTAAATTTAATCCTCCCTCCTCCACCAGCTTCTTGGATATTCCATTCCCCATCACACACACACCAGTTCCCAACCCACATACTCACCCTGACAAGATCCCTACCTCTCATTTCAAATCAGGCTGCTCCATCCATCCTCAGATGGAAGAGACGGTCACCAGGGCCACCAACCTGTAAGTGAAGAAAAGGCAGGAGAGAAGACAACAGCCAAGGATGGGTCGTCCCACCCCCTCACTTCCTGGGGCACACAAAGCTGTGAGTCCCAGGACCAGCTTTGACTTTGTTGACCAGTCTTAGACCCCAGGGAGATGATCAGGAATCCAAAATGTTTATTTCCACGTAAGATGGAATAAATGCACCCTTCTAAGCCAGCCCCATGCTAGGCCCCTACCCCACTCCCACTCTGCCCAGATGGCACCATATAGTCACAATTCTAGCCTGAATGACAAATGACTCTTCAGCCTTGATCCTTTAGGTCAATCCAGATCCCTCTCCTCAGAAGAAACTGACTGATGCAGCTGATCTAGGTTTGCATGAGGGCAGAAAGAAAGAAACAAAGATGGTAACTAAGGCCTCTGAGGTTAGCAGTGCAGGCCGTGGCCCTGCTTGACCAAGGTCCAGAACCAGTGTCCACCAGGCCCTCCTCCTCCTCCCCTAGAGCTCAGCCAACAGGATGGCTCTGGGCCAGCTCTGTAGGCACCTGTGCTCCACACTAAATACCCACCCTCACCAGGAGCCATTTAGGTTCCAGGGGGCATGAGATGGAGCTGACATTCCATACTCACCCTTTCAGCAAGAAAAGGGGACCTCTGTCTTCTCAAGGACTTCCTGGCCTACCATCTATCTGGGGATGAACCTCCTACCTCCCCCTACCCACCCAATCCCGAGACTCACTTCCCTCTGCCCTCGCTTTTGTTTTGGCCACTAAGAAGAGGGGCAGCCCTAGGAGCCTCTGTTCTGTCCCCTATGGGCAGTGCCCAAGCAGAGGGTCGCCAACATAACCAGGCCATTGAGTTAATGGATAAATCACTTGCCTCAGAGGCTCTAGATGAACCTAAAATGGCACTCGAATTGGGAGAGAGTATTCCACAGTGGTCAGGTGAGCAGGCTCTGGGTCACACTGCCACCTCATACTAGCTGTATGAACATATATAAGCCACCAGCCTTCAGTAAATAAGCCACATTTGCTGGTCGTACAAGGCAATACCAAGAGTACTTCCTTCCTCCTAGGAATCTTTGTCAATATTCTCTGTAAGATCATTCAGCATAGTCCCTGGAATAGAGTAAGCACTGACCAATGTTAGCTATCATTACCTTTATTGTCCCCTACCTCTTCACGTGATGATTGACATTCTCTGAACTGGAAGCAAAGCCTTATGTCTACAGTTAAGGAGAAGGCACACTGCCCATGCCCCTGCAGTCACACTGTAGGTTATATTTATACCAAAGTGTAAGTGACTGATACAGAGATTTAGAGACAGTATAGCCCTTGCCTTGGGGGTCCAGGCAGGTAAAACCACCTGGGGATGATGGGATGGGGAGCATTGTTCCCTCCCCTGGGGCTCCAGAACCAGACTCTCTGACTGCATCCTGTAGCCCCCTCACCACCATGAGAACAAGTACACTATCCCAGTCAGAGCCGCCCTGGAGAGCCCAGTGCCAGCATCTGTACGGCTACTTCTTCTGCTCCCTCTGGCCAAGCTATGAGCTGTGGAGCAACGGGCACTCTTGCCTTCCCACCAGCTGAGAGAAGGCTTCAGTGCAGGGGAGAGGGAACTGATGGTGGGACAGCTGCCCGGCCCTAGCACCACTGCAGTGACAGCTGTACACAGAGCCATCAGGCTCCAGCCCCACCCCTGAGTCCCTCTTGGGCTCCTCCCCCACAGGACACACTGAAGCTACACCATTCAAGGGGCTGGACCCCCCCAAGGCAGGGGCCCCAGACTCCTCCAGTCACCAGCTACGTGCACAGCCACTGTCCCTTGACCCTCCTCTCTCCTTACCCTTCTTCCACATGGATGCCAAAACCAGCCAGCACCCTCACCCCTGCCCTGGGGGTTCTTTCTCACACTTTCGCATTGTCTGAGAGGCCTCCAACCTCCTGCCCCTGACCGCTTCAGCATATCCCCTGTCATCATTGACCTAGGCAGGCAGGCAGGCAAGGCAGAGCTGGAAGCACTGGTGAGGAGTCACTGCTGCTGCCTCGCTGTGTGATCTCGAGCAAATTGCTTCACTCCTCTGTGTCTTTGTTTCCTCACAGGACCAGTCTGTTCAGCCTGGATGTTCTATCACTGACCTACTATCTTGCCTTCCACTCCCGCCCCCTCCCCTGGGATTCCTTTCTCCTTCCTGGCTGTTTTCAGAAAAGCCTTGCTCCCTGCCCTTGACCCAGCTGTAAGGAAACCATTGTCATCCTTAATGTAACGAAAGCCTACCTTGCCAGGTCCCCAACAAAAAGAGAATCCAACATGGGAAGGGCAGCTGGATCAAAAGGCACCGTCTCCTCAAGGTGGCTCCCCTAAATGCAGCTGCCAGCCAGCACCCCGTTCTGCTTCCCCATCACTCCTTTCTTTCTGAGTAGCACAGATCGGACAAGGGTGCATTGTTTGAACAGGGGTTTATTAAAGTCTTAGAGGAAACAAAAGGAGCTAGAACAGAGAGTAATACACAAGTCAATTATCTGAGGTGCAAATGCAGCCTCACCCCATAAACTCCTTATTGTTGAAGGAAGGGATAGTGCAGGTCGTAGCAAAACTGCCTGCCTGCTATTAGCAAGCAAGGCACATACACTGTATGTTTAAAGAGTTCTTTACTAAAGGGCTTTATTTCAGGCTTGAAAGTCCATACAAAGTCCCAGGGTCTGGGAGATTTGGAACTGGAATCTCCAGCCTCTGAACTTGCCCTTTGGACAATCTTCTGGTGTGGGGCCATAGTCCTAGATTCTTGGGACTCACACTATGGTTACCCTCTCCCAGGTTGGAAAGGGCATCCTCTCTGGGGTTTCTCCTTCCTGTCCAACCCCTCTTCAACAGCTTCTTGGTCCTTTTTAACCCTTTGTTATCCTCCCAAAGCCCCACCCACTCTGTGTTTGGTCTCCTATAGGTCATACTTTGATCTATCCAGTCCCAGTACTTGATGGGGATGAGTGAAGGGGCCCTTCAGATCTTAACGTGGAGGAGGAAAGGGCCAGAGCTCCCAAAGGCACTCCAGCTTCAGGTTAATGCATCTGAAATACAACCATACCTAGAAAACATGACATCCTGCTAACTCATCTTCTGCATTTATTGTACTAAAATATGTCTACTTCTATGACAGCCAGCCTCCAAGATGGCCCCCCATAATCCCTGCTTCCTGGCCTCCCCATCCTTGTGTCGTCTCCTCCCACATTGTATCAGGACTGGTCTGTGTGACCAATAGAGTATGGCAGAAGTGATACTAAGTCACTTCCAAGGCTAGGTTATAAAAGACATTTTGGATTTTCTGTACAAAGTTGTGCCTATAGCTAATACTGTATTGTACACTTAACAATTTGTTAAGAGGGTAGATCTTGTGTTAAGTATTCTTACCACAATAAAATGAACATTTTCTTAAAAAACACATTTTGGCCTCTGCCTTGCTCTTTGAATCTTGGATCATTCTAGGGAAAGCCAGCTGCCATGTCATGAGGACATGTCAAGTGTCCTGTGAAGAGGGCCTGAGGCCTCCTGCCCACAGGGATGTGAGTGAGCCATCTTGGAAGCAGAACCCTCCAGCCCCAGTCAAACCTTCAGGTAACTGCAGCACCAGGCAACACCTTGACTGAAGCCTTGTCAGAGACCCTGAGCCAAAACCACCCATCTAAGCTGCTTCTGGATTCCTGACCCTCAGAAACCATGTCAAATAATACATGTTTGTTGTTTTAAACTGCTGAATGTGCAAGTAATTTATTACACAATAGATAACTAACACATATTGTCAACTATGAATTTCATCACAAACGACCCTCATCCTAGTACCATAGTCTCAATTTGCCAAGCTCGCAAAAAGATGGGGGCAGGTGACTTAAGGCAGTAAAAACCGGTGCAGCCTCAAAAGGTGTGGTTCTGCACTCGGTGTCATAGGCCCTTCCATCCTAGCTCTAAGTCCAGATACCATCTGACCACCCAGCACCAGGGGCCCACATCTCAGCATCTGCCCTTCTAGATGTCTGAAGAGAGTGAAGTTCAAAGATAGGCAGGTGCTCCCTTTCCTTCATCTCTAAGATCCACCTACCAGAGCACTGTCTGAAAACCCACCTCTTCCCTAGGTAATTGTTTAAAGGAATGTCCAGCATCTTCAGGTGGTACCCGACCCCTTTCACAAGTGTGTGACCTCACCCTGTGGCTTCAATAGGACAAATGCAGCAGAATTTGCTGCTCAGTCATTAAAGATAGCGCCCATCCAGAGGCAGGGAGGATCTCTTAGATAGCATCAGATCTTTGCTGGTGGGAAGCCGATTGACAAGTGCTTCAGACAACAGAGCAGCAGGGTCCCGAAGACCAGCAGCAATGAGGGGAAGGTGGAGTCCAGACATACAAGGCAGGGAAGAGCCACACCTGGATGGCCATTTATACCTCCCAGAGTAAGGAATCTTTGGGGTCCTCCCCAGCCCTCCAGGGTCAGAACAGCGATACTGGAGCCAGAGCTTTCTTTGCTGAAAAGAGGGAGAGTGAGATGGAGAAACACAGATGGAACAAGGCTTTGTGCAGAGACCATCAGGTGTAGCCAAATCTGATGACTGGACAGAGGAGGACACCAGGGAAGGTGTTATAATGGTTCTCTGCCCCGCTATGCTGTCCCCAACAGTCATAGACTATGAGCAGCCCCCCAGGCCTGCCACACAGTAACTTCTGCTGTCACCCAAGAGAAGCAGAATACTCACCAGGCCCAGATCTGCTACCAGTGCCAGAAGCCCTATTCCCAAATGAAGACCAGAGCGGCTAGTAGCCAGGGCCCCCAGGTGAGGACCAGCCGAGCCCACTTGAGGACACCTTCCATTCACAAGCCTGCTGTCTCCAACAAAGGGCAAGGGACCCAACAGTGAGGAGCAGGGTCTCATGACAATGGCCACAACTCACTAGAGAACAGTAAATAGGGCAGAGCTGTGCTGGCAGTGATCTTTGCTCCTTCACCCTCTAGCTTAGGAAAACAGGAAAGAGGCTTAAGACTATCTGCCTCCACTGCCAACCTCCGGACCTAACACAGCTATCTACCACCTGTCTCCTCCTCCCTGGGCACCTTCCTTGAACACTCCAATATGTGATGCATACTCTTCCTCTTTGCCTCATCCCATGAGCTCATCCCACAGATGCAGGTGGGTACCTCCATGTCCCAGGCACCATGCTCAGTCCTGGGGATACTGAGACCTAAAGAACAGTCTTCCTCAAGGATCTCACAGACTTTTGAAAAAGACAGTCAAGGGAGCAGGTAGTTATCATACATCCAGATAAGTGCTAGTGTGCTGATAAGCACAGAGAAAGTAATCAAACCTTGAGTCAAGTAGGGCTTCCCAGAGGAGGGGACACATGAGGAGAGAAGTGATAATAATAATGGCTGGCATCTATGACATGATTACTACATGCCAGACATTTACACCTCAACTCATTGACTCCTCTCAAGAATCCTGTGACATTATTATCCCCCTTTTACAGATAAGGAAACTGTATTGTCAGGATACTCCAGAGAAACAGAACTAATTAATATATATAGAGAGAGATTTAGTGTAAGATATTAGCTCAAGCAATTATGGAGGCTAAGAAGCCCCATGATCTGCCATCTGCAAGCTAGAGACCCAGGAAAGCTGGCAGTGTAATTCTAGTCCGAGTCCTAAAGCCTGAGTTCCAGGGGAGCCAATGGTATAAATCCCAGACCAAGGGCAGAAGACAGATGTTCCAGCTAATCCTCTCTTCCTCTGCATTTTGTTCTATTCAGGCCCTCAATGGATTGGGTGATGCCCAGCCACACTGAGGAGGGCCATCTGCTTTACACAGTCCACCAATTCAAATGCTAATTTCTTCTGGAAAACTTTCACAGACACACCAAGAAATAATGTTTAACCAGCTATCTGGGCATCCCTTGGCCTAGTCAAGTTGACACATAAAGTTAACTATCACAGAAACTAAGAACAGAGTATTTAAGTAACTTGCCAAAGGTCATATATCAAATACAAGGCAAAGCCAGGATTGGAACTGAAACAGATTATCCATAGGGTAGCCCAACCACCTAACCCAGGGTTTTTGAATCTCAGCACTACTGACATTTTGGGCCAGATAATTTTTTGCTGTGGGAGGTGCTGTCTTTTGCATTGTAGAATGCTTAGCAGCATCCCTGGCCTCTATCCACTAGATGCCAATAGCATCTTGCCAGCTGTTAAAAAACAAAAATCTCCAGATGTTGTCAAATATCCCCTAGGGAGCAAACTATTGAGAACCACTGACCTAACTATGTTGCTAGTCTGCCCATCTAAGCAAGTAGTGATGTTTATTGAGTGTTTATCAAATGCCAGGCACTCACCCAAGGAATTTTAGTTATTAACTCATTTGATCCTCACAAGAGCCCTCTGGGAGTTCCACTGTCTTCATCCTTCTTCTACAGATGAGGATGTTTACAGGCACAGAGAAATTACATAATCCGGCCATGGTCACAAAGCTTCTAAGTGGCAGCGCCTGGATTTGAACCTGGTGCATCTGGCTTAGGAGCCCACCTCTCTATTGATGAATAAGAGGCATAAACTGCAAGAGAAGCAAAAAAGTTTATTTGGGGGTCTCAAGAATTGCAATTCAGAGAGCATAGATTTGGGTAGAAATCCAAACAGTGTCCCATTAGGGAGTAAAAGTCAAAGGCTTTTAAAGACGAAGAAGGGAGGTTATATTACAAAGAATTTTAATTGGAGTTGGAGGCAGACAGCTACTCTTGGCTAAACAATGACTATTGATTCTATCTTCAGGAAGTCCACAATCCTCAGTCTTTGTGATCAGGATGTCCATTCTCCTGCTGACTTCTCAAACAACTGCTTATAAAACAATTGCCATTTTGGCCCAATCCAGAGATTTGGCCCAGACCAAGGTTCAAGACAGCAAGACAGAGAAACAGCAGGACAGTTTCTCTGGAAATGCAGCTCTGACTACATGTAAAGTGGCTCCACTACAGTCAGTTTTGACACCTGTAACCTCTTTGACATCTCTAGCTACTTTTTGGTCTCTGATGACTGAAGAACCCGGGATTGGCCAGGGAGTCACACGTGCAAATGCAAGACAATGTTTGGGAAACTGTAAGATCATCAGTGTGGCTGGAACACATATGAGAGGGAGGAACAGCATGGAGTAAGGTGGGAAGAGTCCCAGTTATGAGTGAAGAATGTGCCATGACGATCAGGTAGCTTGGGCTTCATCTTGTGGATCAGAGGGTGCAATCATTGAAAGCTTTTAAGCTGGGGAGGAGCATGATCACTTGATACTTTAGACAAATAGCTGACAGAGTAGGGAAGGTGGACTGGAGGGGCAAGCCTTGTGGCTGACACTCCTTTGGGGTTGACTTAGCCTCTGCCCAAATATCCATAACCTATGGAAATCAACACCCTAACTTGCAAACCTGAGATGACTTGGGGATAGTGGAGTGTGCAGGACAGACCCAACTCTCGATAGAGCCCTCCTATACCCTAAATCCCTGGTCTGCCCACATCTCTACTGGCCATTAAGGACAGAAGCCCAGGATTCCAGCCCAGGTGACTCAGGCATCCTCAGCCCCCTGTGCTCTCCACCTCTCTCCTGTCTCTCTCTCTCCTTACCTGATGCCGAGCATAGAAGTTCCAAGTGTCCCGGCCCAGGGCAAGGTGTCTAAGGATAGGAAACTGCTCCCACCTCCTCAGCCCAGGGTCTCCCACAGCTGTTTGGATTCCAAGAGAGAGGAAACTCCTCTCTAAATGCTGGGGTCTAATGAAGTCTGAAGAAAAGCCTCCCTGGTCTGGAAAACCCAGCCCCCCTCCTCCCTGTTGGGCCTTTCCCCATGCAAGACAGCAGGTGGCAGCACCAAGAGGAATTTTAAAAATAAAACCAAAAATAAAAATCCAGACTCTCAGAATGTGTTTATGCACTTCCAGCGCTCACACGCATGTACTCCCTCTGCTTTCTCCCCATCCCCCCATCACAGCTTTCTGCTCGTTGCTTCTGCCCTTTGCCCCTCCTCAGTTAATGAGAAACAAAATTCAGTGGACCCAGAAGCAGGCTCAGAAGGTGTCCATGAGAACTGGAGAACTGGAGGGCAGCTGTTCTCAAACTTTATACCCTTAAAACCTGAGAACCCCAAAGAGCTCTTGTTTATGTAGTTTATATCTATCCATATTCACTGTATTAGAAATTAAAGCTGAGAACATTTTAAAACACAAGGACACACAAGCACACGTTCCTTTAGTTGTCAGGGGATGATGTCGTCACACCTCATGTAGCCTCCAGTAACTTCACGGTACACTCGTGAGAGAAAAAAGCAAATAACGTCTTGGTATTGTTATGAAAATAAAGTATACCTCACAACCCCCCTGAAAGGATCTCAGGGACCCCAGGGCTCCCCAGACCACAGGGGGAGAACCACTGCTCTGGAGAGAACTGCATCTCTACATCCTTGACTTCAGCCTCCTTAGATTAATATTGTGTGAAGAAACCTGGGAACTGAGTGAGCCAACCCCTCATCCTTTGTGCCGTGGTCTTCATGTGTGTTACATCTGCGTGTGTTACAAACCCCACAATGCAGTGTTATAATTTTCACTTTTAACAGTTATCTGTATTTTAAAGACATTAAGAAGGAAAAACAGTTTTATATTTAGCTACAAATTCACCATTTCTCTTTATTGCATCTGGCAGCTCTGTTCTTCCAACCGGATTCCTTTCCCTTCAGCCGGAAGCACTTCCTTCAGCATTTCTCACAGTGCAGTTCTGCTGACAACAATCTCTAAATTTCCTTTTATCTGAAAATGGTTTTATTTCATCTTCATTCTTGAATATTTTCACTGGAAAAGCAATTCTGAGTTGGCGATTTTCTTCTTCCAGCATTTTAAAGATGTGGTTCCACTGTCTTCTGGTCTGTATTGTTTTTGATGAGAAAACGGTGACATTGGAAATGTTGTTCTCTGTGTGCCACATGTCCTTTCTCTCTGGATGCTTTCAAGATTTTCTCTTTATCTTTGGTTTTTAGCAGTTTGCCTGTGATGTGCCAAGATGTGCTTTTTTGGGGTTTTTTTGGGTTTTCGGTTGTGGGGTTTTTTTTGTTTTGTTTTGTTTTTGGTGAGGAAGATTCCCCTGAGCTAACATCTGTTGCCAATCTTCCTCTATTTTTCATATGTGAGCCACTGCCATCGCATGGCGCCTAATAGACAAGTGGTGTGGTTCCATGCCCAGGAACCGAATCCAGGCTGCTGAAGTGGAGCACGCCAAACTTAACCACTAGGCCACCAGGGCTGGCCCTATGTGTGCTTTTTGTTTTTTTATTTTCAATTCTGCTTTGAGTTTACTGAGCTTCTCAAATCTGAAAATGTATATTTTTCACCAAAGTTGGGAAATTCCCAGCCATTATTTCTTCAAATATTTTTTTCTGCCTCATTCTCTCTCTCCTCTCATTCTGGGACCAAAAACACATATATGAGAGTTTTTATTATTGTCCCACAGGTCCCCGAGTTTCTGCTCATTTTTTAAATTTTTTTCTTCTGCGCTTCAGATTGGATAATTTCTATTTAATCTATCCTCAAGGTCATTTACTCTTCTGCAATCTCCATTCTTCTATTAAGCCCCTCCAGTGATTTTTTAAAATTTTGTACATTGCATCTTTCAACTCTAAAATTTACTTTTACTTCTTTTTTAAAGTTTCTATTTCTCTGCTTACATTTCCTATCTTTTTTCTTTACTATGAGCATATTTTTCTTTGCATCTTTGTGTGCTAAAATCCTTGTGTACTGATTCCAACGTCTGGGTCATCTTGGGGGATGGTCTCTGTTGTCTTCTCTCTTGAGCATGGTTTGTATTTTCCTGTTTCTTCATATTTGGAGTAATTTTGGATTGTATCCTGGGCATGATGATGATACATTATAAAGACTATGGATTCTTTGATGTTCCTCCAAAGAGTATTGATTTTTTTTTCAAGTAGGCAGTTAATTTGGCTTAACTCAAGCTGCAAACTGTCTTGAGATGAGCAATAGTTCAAATCTAAGTTGAGTTCCTTTAGTCTTAGCTAGGCTACCTGGAGTCTGCTCCATGCATTCATTGCTCAGGGGAACAAGGGTAGAAATATCTGAGACATTCAGCTTATAACCTGATTTTGAGCAAAGCATCACACAATGAGATAGGACCAGGAAGGGCCCTCAGATTCAAAGTGTAGAGCTTGGAGCTCAGTGCTATAGCCTTCACAGCCTATCCTGGCACCTACCTGTGCCCCCAGAGAGATCAAGGTGAGCAAAAGCATCTCGTGATGATAAAATTAAGAAAAGGGGGCTAGCTCTCCCTCAGAACTACTTCCCTCCCCAAGGCTCCAGAGTCATCAATTCCTCATTCTCCCTATCTCCCCAGAGAGATGTGGGCAAATGTGCCATCCCATACAGAGCCAGCCCTGAAGAGCCCATGCTGCATCTATGCCATTGGGTGGCTATTTCTGCTTCTCCTGCCTGGGCTACAAACTGCAGAATAACAGCCACTTCTATCTTCCTACCAGCTGGAGAAGAGGTCCCAGTGCAGAGCAGGTGGTCCTGAAAGCAGGACAAGGTGTACAGCTGCCCAGCCCAGCCTCACATGGACCAGCTGCACACAGAGTCATGAGGCTCCTTCTCCAATCCCAAGTCTCTGGAGGCTTTCTCCCTTGACCCCAACACTCCTGCAGCTACACCATCTAGGTGAAACCAGGACAGACCCTCATATTCCAAATGTTAGAGTCCCCAAATCAGGGACCACATCCAGGCCCTGGACTGCTCCAGACACCAGCTGCACTGCCTCTGCACGTGGCTCCCTGCCCTCTTTCCCACCCAGCCTCCAGCTGGCACTTTAAGTCCACTTAGGGGGACCAACTGTCCTGTTCACCCAGAACTTTCCCAGTTTTAAAGCTGAAAGCCCCACGTCCTGGGAAAGCCCTCAGCCTCATGCAAATCAGAACAGTTAGTCACCCTACCTGCCCTGGAGTTTTCTTTTAAGGTCTTTCTCCTCCTCTCCTCCAGAATATCTCCAAGAAAGATGGGCTAGCCCAGGTACTCCACTAGGTGCCCCTCTTAGGAATGGAGCACAAGCCTAGAGCAGAGGGTAATCTTGCCCATCACAGACTGACAAAGAGAATAGGAAATGATGCTTTGGAGGGAGACCAGAGGTGGATCTCCAGCCCTAACTGGAGCCTAAGCTGGTTTCTTCCCACCACATGGGTCATAGATTGGTACTATTGTTCACCCCTGTGGATGTATCTCTGGCTTCCCAGGTGCTCTGTGTGACCCCCAAGAGTTATATAAGAGGGCAGGTTTCAGTGCTCTCAGGAGAGGGGAGAAATCCCAGTCAGAGGGGCCTGCTCCTCAAAAGATGGACATGGGAGATTATCCCCAGGTGTGGTTGGGGTTGGCGTATGGCAGACAGGGTAGACTTGATCCTAAGACTATACCTGGAAAATTGTGTCTGTCCTGGCCATCACTCCCCCACCATCCCCTCATAGCCATGGATTGTGGCTCTCCTGACTCTTTTCAGCCTGGAAAACCTCCAGAGATACCCAGGAAATATCCAGAACATACCCTGTTTAGGTCTATAACTTGCTGCATTTGTGAGGAGCCATATTACTACATGCAAAATGGAGGAAGCAATAGATTCTTCTATGAGAAGTGTGCATGTGTGTGTGTCTAGAATGTAAGCCCAAATGGAATGTAAGAATTTCCATACATTCCATACACCTAGAACACCTGGCACGTAGTAGGCATTCAAGAAACATTTGTTGAATGAATGAATATGTGTGTGCGTGTGCATGTCTTAGGGTCTGAATGGTAAGTTCTTCTTAGGCCTGGGAGAGTGCAAATGGAGCTGAGACAGATAGTCCAGTCTCCCACCCACATAAGAAATTCCCTCTAAAACAATCCAACTGCCAAATGAATGATTTCATTCAGTGATTTGTGGGGGAAAGTCTCAGCTTCAAGCCCCCACTCTCTGATGACAAGTTTTTTTGGATGGGGCAGGCTATGCTGCGGCCAACAGGCAGAACAAGGCACAGTACTGTTCCACTACACTGGTTTTCCTCACTCTAAGCACATAGCAAATCTCTTTCACAGTCCTTTTTTTTTTCTGCTTTGAGGACTCCCCCTACCCTCCCTTCCAGCCACCCTGGCAGAGTAGAGGCAGGAGGTATCATTTGGGGATGTTCCCCAGGCTCTTTCTCATGGTGAGTTCTTAACGGCTGGTGGACAGACCTCAGAACTTTGGGACAAACCCATCCCCCTCCCACCTTTCAGACCTGAGTACATTGAGATGATGTTCTTTTAAGTACTAAAGAAGAAAGGAGGCTCTGATTTCAGTGAAGAGGGAGGAAGCAGAGATATGTTGGTGAGCTTGTGTCCTACATACGATTCCACGAAATTATCGCTCTATGGCTCATGGGAGCATGAAGATCGAGGCACCGGGCACAGAGCTGTTAGAAAGTGTTCAGGTAACCAGAGCTCAGACTGGCGTAGCAGTCACAGCAACTGGTGATAGCAAGTGAGACTAATGGAGAAGGAGGTCTCTTGCAGCACGGTCACCATATTGAAGTAGCTGCAAATCACCTTTAACTTTGGATGACCATAATCATAAAGGATGACCATATAACTTATTGTCCTAACCAGGACACCCTTGAAAGAGAAAGGGGGCACTATTAATAATTACATCAGGATAATCAGTGTAAACTGGGACTGTTCCAACCAAATAAGACATATGCTCTCCCGATAGTTGACCCTAACGAATGTTCTGGAAGATTGGGTAAAATTAGTCCACCAAAGCTACAAAGAGACAGAGAGTTAACAGCCTCGTGGGTAGGGCACTAACAGTCTTGCTACCTATCAGAGCCACTGAGGGAGATGATGACAATGATGGAGAGGTAGGAACACTCCTGCCTCCAGGAATTTCTTCAAATGAAGTGAATCAGGGTGGGTGAAAATAAATGCAAAAGTCACCAGTATTGTTAGGGCTGATTGGTGGTTAGACGAGTGTATGATGAAGGAGCGGCCACTGAAGCATGATCAGAGAAAGAAACACAGTATGGGGCCCCTAAGTATTATGACTATGCTGGTTCCACACCCCTTCCTCCCAGGGCAGATCCCTGGGGGCTCGTGCTATGACCTCTTTTGTTCATAGGCAGTTCCAGCAGGTCCTGGCTTTTTACCTGCAGGTGTCAGTAGAAGGCTTCCTCTTCTGGGGCTCCATTTGCCTCCTGCCTCTGCTGTAATTAGCAAGAAGTGGCCCAACCTGGACTTCTAAGGGCCATCAGGCTTCCCTCCCATGACCAAGTAGTCCCCAGTCAGCCACCTTATGTGCTCTGACACCCAATGAGAAGGCAGGATCTCAAACATTGGCTGTATCTCCAGATTTCCAATTCAGGGCAAGGTGGATCAGTGCAGCCCAGGAACAGAGGAGTTCACAGAGGGGAATTCTACTCGCCTTCACTGGAGTCTTCCTCTCTGCAACACCTCGTTTCAATGAGGTCGGGTCCTGGTGCCTCCACATGGCCCTCGCTCCTCTCCCCAGAGCACCTGGCCTGGAAAGGAAGGGCAGAGATAGAGACAACCATGGGCTAGGGAATGACTGACAGAGAACCATGAGCATAAAGAAATGGAAATAATGTCCTGGAAACAGAGACTGTTTAAAAAAAGGAGAGCTGGCATAATCCCCACAGAATTTTCCTTCAGCTTCTCTTCAAGTTAAGTCTGGGTGTCAGTGGGTGAGAGGTCTTCCTGGTCTCACAGATATCAAGCTTCAACTGGGGTAAAAACTATTTCCAATATTTCATCTATCCCTGAGCCAGACAGCAAGTGTTGTCAATTCTAGAGATTTTTTTAAATGTAATGCTGACAAATACTATATTTTCAGTAACTTTCTGCTCCTCCTGCTCCTGGAGACTTCCCCAGCCACAGCCCCATCACCAAGCTTGGGCCAAGCCCTCTCACTTGCCCTGGAGTGAAGGAACTTGTCTCCCAATTATAGACGAAAAACAAAATGTATCCCATTTGTTAACTTTCTCTTTTCTTGTGTACATTTTAAGCTTCTCAGGCCTGCCTTTTTTCCCTCTAAATACCTGTGATGAAATTCAGATGCTTGGTTTTAAAAAGCAAGCCCTACAAATGCTCATGAAATAAATCTCAGCAAGATGAGGAGAACATACTCCCTCTTATCCTAGAGTTGCAGAAAATCAGACATGATTCTGCCTCATCAAGTTGATTCTGATAAAGTGGTAAATCAAGAACATTCAATCTCACTGGCGTAAAAATATATAATCTTGTTCTATGTTATATTTGTATCTTTGGAAATGTAATTTCTACAAAGGAATCTTCTAAGACATTCAGACTTCAAAGATGATGCTATATGACCAGTGCAACGTAATCTATAAACCTTGGAAGTCTGCAACTCTGGTTAGCTATTGATAATTTATTACTCTGAAGACCAGATTTAAATTAACCTCTTCAATTTCTAAAAAGAGTAAATACTTGTGAGATTGTTGTTTATTTGTTAGATCAGAAGAATACCTCTAGGACTCTCTTTTCCTCCTTTCCAGCATAAAGGTGAAATCCCATTACTCTGTTTGATTTTCTTTTCAGAGTATAAGAATCTGCAATTACTTGAATTAACAGGAATCCCCGCCTTGTGATCTACCAGGAAAGATAGGAATCAACTTTGTGGGAAGAGCTGGAAAAGGAAAGAGAGGGAAGCGGTAAAACCCTGAGTTCAATTAACTTGAAGGGATTTGGGATTTGTCTGTGGCCTACAGCACCCCTTCCCTGTGGGTGATCATAGGGACACAGATGCTCTGACCATGATATTTGGGGTCCTCATCTCCACTGTGCCCCTGTTACTTGAGAGAATTCCCAAGCCCAATAGGAAGCTACCTTCTCAAATCAGAGGCTCCCCAGGACAATAGAGCAATGTGATGCTTAGAGGAGAGGAAGCTGTCAGAGCAAAAGCTTGGATCAAGGAGGAGGATGAAAGCAAGAACACAGAGGCCTGGAGAAAGGGAGGAAAGTGATGGAGATGAGGGATACGTAAAGGAAGAGTAACGGGAAGGAGGAGAACACACCACCAGGGACCTGAGCAGCGTGCATGGGCCCAGAGTAGAGATGACCTCATGAAATGGGGGTAAGGGGGATTGCCTCCCAAGCTCTCCCTTGGACTATGAGTGGAGGGAGATGCTCTGGGAAGAAGAGGAATCCAGAGGAATGGCACTTGAGAAGGAGCCTGGCCATTTGAGAGGACCCAGATAGAACCTGGAAGGAGCTGCTTATTGCTATTACAGGATTAAAAAAATATTACAGAAGTATATCATTTTTAGTGTATTTTGTATCTTTAGATATTTTCTCACTCTGTTGTCGGATAGCTGTGTTACAACTGTATGTGTTTTGTTGCCCTGTGTCAGGTGGTGGAAGTCTCCTGAAGGAGAAGGGGAAGAGGGGACAGTCAGGTCACAAAAAGTGGTAGCAAGAAAGTACTCAGCAAACTGACATGGGGCTGGAAGAAGGGGGATTAGAGGTTAGCATGGGAGAAGAAGGGAGGAAGCTGGCAAAGAGACTTTCTACCCATATATTCAAGATTCAACCACATGCATTTCACAATCGTGTATGTGGGCCAGGAACCATTCCAGCCATCAGCAATCGTGAGCCAAGTAGCCACAGTCCCTGCCTTATGGAACCCACTAGCTGGCCTAGTGGACTGTCTGGCAGTGCCCCTAAGGGTTCCCAGAGTTGAAAGAACTCTTGAAAGAAGAGTAGACCAAGAGCCCTGGAGTGGGTGAGGAGCCATTCCCAGCATGTGGCAACCCTTGTGGCTGGTAAAATGGAGAGAGAAAGAGTAAGAAGAACTATTTGACAAAGCCATGGTGGGTTAGCCCCAGAGGTGTGCAGAACTTCTAGACAGGGCTGGAGTCCGCACCCACAACATGATCCTATTAACACCAGTGGTGCAGATTCACCCCGCACCTGCCTGCCTCTCCACCCTTCCCCTCTCCTTTCAGATCACAGCCAGTGGGGCTGCTCTGAGCTGGTTCTGGGGGCAGCAGGCTCCCCACTGGGTAGTTTATGCCCTCAGGGAGCAGTTTGTGGCTGACCTTCCACACACCTGCCTCCTTTGAGAACAGGACAACCGGCCTCTATAAGGGCTTCCTGACCCCCTACCAAGCCTTGGGTGAGTGTCCTTCTTGGAGGTGCGGGGAGGGCAGCCTCTGCCCACAGCCATGGCCCCTGGTATCTGCCTAAAGAAGCTTGAGTCTGGGCCTGACCCCCGCCCTCCGCCAGCCTGACCCTGCTGGACGAGCAGCTTCCAGGGTTGTGGGTAGGATTCAAAGATTACCTAAGTGAGGGCCCCCAGCCATACTTGGCGAGGAGGGACAGGCCAGGAGAAGCTCAAGTTCACAGGTCACAAACTTCAGTTTCTACAAGAGGCAGGTTGGTAATATAAATGAGTCCAAAGGCCAGGGAGGGAGAGGTATGGCCGATTAAACGTGACAGCCATAGCTGACAAGGAGCCATCCTACTGTGCGTGATACATGCACATGGTAAAAATTAGTTTTAAATTGTACAAAAGAGTCCAGAGTCAGTGCCCTGATCCCTTCTGAGGGCCATTGTGGTTTTGAAGATGTTTTTCCTCTAAATTGTGGTGGGTGAGCTATTCCTAAGTCAGACAGCAGGTGGCCCTCAACTCAGAGAATTAGAAAAGCAGAACCAGGGAGAGTTACTTAACTCATTTCCAGTAATTTCTCCCTCCTCCCCACAGGGCCTTCTCCAGCCCCACTTCCTGTTCCCTGGCCTGGGCCAAGTCCTCTCAAGTCCCAGATGTCCGGTTCCAGATGCCTGGTCCTAGAGTGGGGGAACTATCTCTGGGGAAGCCCCCACTCCACAAGCTGCCCAGGCAAGATGTGAGTGTGCTGTGGAGAGGTCTGGAGGAGAGGAAGAGGGTGGCGAGTGGGAGGAAGGGCCCAGGGGCATATGAACACACACACACACACACACACACACACACACACGGCCAGTTAATGCAGAGGGGAACTGGAATTTGCCTGGGGGTGGTGGGGCTCAGTGCTCTGAGTCAGGAAATTAACGTATTTTAAATGTCCCTCACTTGTACCACCATTGCTCCCTCAGATCCCAGGATGGGGGTGGGGTTTGCTGAAGCAGAAAGCAGCCCCCTACTTTGGATGAGATTCTCCAGGGAGATGAGCAACAGTGGAAAACTCAGAGCCAAGCTCAGGTTGACCAGAAGGCTGAAGGAATTGGGGTGAGAAGGGGCAATAGGGAGTAGCCAGGAGATGCCCAGGCCTCAAGGGCTGAGGCACAGCTGCCAACAGCCTTTCCCAGACCTCTCAATCCCTTAGCATGGCTTGTCCCCACACCTCATATTTCCACAAGCCTCAGGCCACGGCTGTGTGGCCTCATCTTGCCTTTCCTTGATCACAGGTGGTGGCTGCTCCTCTGGGGAGTCCTCCAGGCTTGCCCCACACAGGGCTCCGTGCTCTTGGCGCAGCAGCTACCCCAGAAGCTGACATCCCCCGGGTACCCAGAGCCATATCTCAAAGGCCAAGAGAGCTCCATTGACATCAAGGCTCCAGAGGGCTTTGCTGTGAAGCTCGTCTTCCAAGACTTTGACCTGGAGCCATCCCAGGACTGTGAGAGGGACTCTGTCACAGTGAGCTGGGGTGGGAGTCCTGGAGGGAGTCTGGGGAGGGAGCCTCCTGGCCTGGAGCCCAGGGGCAGTGGGAGGTGGCTGCACCCTGAATCACAGAGGATGAAGAGTCACGGGTACAGGGCTGGCTTACCTGGGAGGCAAGGGCTGCCCCAGTGCACAGCCTTCCAACAGCTGCCCTGTCCCTGCCTGTGCTGGGCCCCACACAGCAAAGCAGAGGGCAGCAAGACAGTCCCTGCCTTTTGAAGTCTCACAAAGGGATACACAAATGCTGCAAATCCCTCCAGTAAAAGAGCAAGGACTCACACATCAGTCGTTAAAAATACACCATCAAGTATCTGTTGAGTGCCTGCTCTGTCAGTTTAGGAAGTGGGCATAAATAATAACAAAGATCAGAGAGCTGTTTGAGTTTAATTTAGAGGAGCTATCACAAAACTTCATATGACCAGGGCATTATTCAGAATAAGGACACTTTAAAAACAGTATTTTGCATTATCTTTTGGTTTAAATTTTATTTATATCAAAATAATACATCCAACAGTTTTGTTTTGTTTTTCAGAGTACTACAAGGCTTATAATAGAAGCATCAGTCTCCAGTCCACTCCCCCCGCCCCATCGCTACTCCCCAGGGGCAATTATTTACAATTCATGTAGCTGTTTCATCTGGTATTTATTTTCATATGTATAAATGACATGCTTGTTCTGGAGGGAGGGGTTACATATTGTCTATTAACTTCCAACTACAGAAGACGGGATGAGCTTTGTCTCTCTCAGACCTTCACCACCCACATTTCCCCTCCCCCATCCTCCCAGTTTGCCTACATTATCATTTTTAGTTAGATCTATATTTATTATTTACATTATTAACTTTCAAGTATTGACATCTGAGCACATGTTATACAATAATTACATTTCCTTTCTTCTCCAACTTTTGGGTTTCCCAGGAATCAATAGCTACATGGAGTTCCTTGGGGTTTCTGTTGTTTTTTGTTTTGATTTTTAGTTTGCTTAATTCTCTCTGTAACTAATCTCCCCAAACTCTTAGCCAGAGAGTAAATCTCTCGACATGTTCAAGCACAAACTGCAATCTCTCTGTCCTGCCTTGTATTGGCGACCTCCCACCTGTGGTCCCTTGATGATTTGTCTTCAGTCTGAGCTCTTTGCACACATCCTGGCAGGCCCTGCCCTCCCGTTCTGGGCATTGCCTCTATCTGCCCTGGGTTGGAACTGAATCCCGTACCATTCTTTCTGGGTTTGCTCCCTTATTTTGGAGGAGCACATTCTCCTCAGAAAGGGCGTGAGGGAATACATTTTAGAGGACCTCACATACCCACATACATTTGTCTTAGTTCTGCCCTCAGTTTATCTGGATTGCATTCTACATTGGAAGTCATTTTCTCTCAGAACTTTGGTGACACTGTCTTCTGGGTCTAGTGTTGTTAAGTCTGATACCACTATGATTCCTGATCCTGAGTGTTTTCTCTCTAGAACTTTTGGAATATTTTCCTTATTACCAGTATTCTGAACTTTCATTGTGATGTGCCTTGATGTAGGTCATCTGTACCCACTGTGCAGGGTTCTTTTCATCCAGAGACTTTTTAAATCTTGTCCTTAGATTCTGGGAATGTTCTTGTACTGTTTTTATTTAACAATTTCCAGGCATCTACTTTCTTTAAATTCTCTTTCTGGAACTCCTCTAATTTAGCTGTTGTACGTTCTGGACTGATTCTCTAGTTTTCTTGCCTGTTCTGGTCTGTTTTCCATCTCTTTGTCTTTTTGTTCCACTTTCTGGGAGATTTCCTCATTTTAAATACCAATTTTTTAATTAACTTTTTTTCTGCTAACATATTTTTTCATGTCTAAAGGCTCATTCTTATTTTCTAAAGGTACCTTTTTATAGAATCTTGTTCTTGTTTCATAGAGGCAATATCTACTCTTTTCCTTCTAGTGGGATTATTTTTAAATGTTCCTTCTGTTCCCTGTATTATCTCTACTTCATCAAGTCCCTTTTTTACTGTCTAGTTTTCATGTTAGAGACTTTCCTACAATGTCTGATAATCCTTGGCTGTCCGTTCATATTTAAGAGTGAAGTACTAGAATGGATTTGGATGCTCTGTGTGGATAGCTAAAACTCGTGAAATGACAGGTTTGAAAATAGGGTTATCAACAAGGTGACCTAGACGTGCTGTTGGAGGCCTCCCAAATGCCAGCATGAGGAAGTATTTTCTTTGGGGTCAGCCAGCCTCAGAGAGGAATCCTCCGGTCTCCTGCTCAGGGCTGCCAGCCTTCTGGTAAACCAAGCAGGAGAGGGCACCTCACTGTTTGATATGTAGATGTTCACCTAATTCCTCTGTTTCAGTCCTGACCTTCACCCCCTCCGTCAGTGTGCTGGGGGACCCCAAGTCCAGGGTTTCTGGCTCATGCTCAAGTCTTCTGCCAGAGGAAGTCGTCTGGATGCACAGGGTTCTGAGATCTCCCTACACAGCCTTTCTGTCAGCCCCTCCCTCATCCCCACCCTCAGGTGTTCCTGGTTACCCCAATTTCTGAAACTTTCCAGGGTTCTGTGATGAGAACCTGCTTGCTTGTTGGCTTCCACCTTTACAGACTCAGGTTGCCACTTGTCTATCTCCATTCCACCTTCCACAAGGTTGTTGACATCGCTCATCTGCTGTCATCTCCTCTCACTTTTTTATCCTTGATCACGTATACCATTTTAACCCTTTACTGTCATATTAGTGGGATTTGAAGTGGGAGAGGAGATAAATGCATGTATTTATTCCTTCAGATTTAACTGGAAGTCAGGACTATACTTTATTCAATTCATCCTATGTCTGTTGAGCACCTACCCTGAGCCCTGTTCTTAGTCATGGATGGTTTTAATCCCAGCCTGACTCTTCCCTCGTCATTGAGGGAGTTCAAGCTCAGGGATAGGATTCTTCCCTCCTCTCTGCTGCCAGAGCAAGTCACACACACACACCTTGAATGCAGAATTCAACACACTGTAGTCTAGTTCATTTCTTACTTGTCAGTATCCTCAGCCAGACTGGGGGCTCCTCAGTAGCAGAACCATGTCTTACTCATATCTGTATCCCCAGCACCTAGCACAGTATCTCACACAGAGAAGGTAATCAATAACAGTTTATTGAAGGAATGAATGAAATCCAAGTTTGCCATGTATGTAGGACACACACAGAATGGATTTTGACTGAGCAGGTATTTAGTATCCTCTTCGCCACAGCTCTTTATGCAGATACCGGAGAGCTGCCATGGGATGTGAAGTTGTCCTAGCTGGGAGAGGCCTCACGGACCATTTTATAGGAGGTCTCACTTTATAGGAGAGGAAACTGAGATCTGGGGTGGTTAAGAAACTCTCCATATCACACGGGGAGTTAGGAGCAAAGTCTGGAATTCAGCACGGGGCTTATGACTCTCGGTCAGGTGTTCATTCTACTTTGCTAATTAGACTCCTAAGTGATTTTAGTTAGCCAGCAACTCATGAGGAAGGGTAAAAAGAGAACTAGAGGGTTTTACAACCAAGTAGGTCAGTAAAGGACAGTTTCCTAGAGCAAAATGCTTCTTCCCCAGGAGGTAGGCCTCATAAATACGGGGTTCAAATTTGTTGATGTTCTAAGGAAAAGAACAGTATTGGGATGTGCCCAAGCAAGGCATTTTGGGTGACCAAGAAATTTTCTCCATGCTAATTTGCACCCAGTTAATGTGATCACAGTGAGATGGGCTGGATGAAATCGTCAAGGAATTTGAGACTTATGGAGAATGAGCGAATGAAGAGCTAGCAAGAACCCAGGATATGTGCGTCAATATGAAAATCAGAAATAAAATGAGCTGAGCAGTGAGCTGTGTGCCCAGAATAGAGATTAAGCACGAAGTGTGGCAGGGGAACCCCTTCTAAGGTGCCCTTCCTTGGGTGGGGGAACCCACAGGAGGGGATTTCAGCAGGGGCCAGGCAGTCAGAAAGGGGACTAAAACAGAGACAAACTCCTTAAAGAACATGTAAGTTCAGCAGCAATATCCAGCATATCCATATTGTGTACATTTTGTGTTCTTAGATTCCCACACCTTGTAGGGGCTTCACTTATAGTCTGTGGGGTGAGAAGAGGGACATACCAAAGAAGGAGAACAGGAAAGGCCCAGAACCCCAGGGGCTCAGTCTTTGCAGAGGCCTTATTGCTTCACAGATGTTGGCAATAGGAAGTTACTCAGAGAAGAAGAAGGCAATGGGGGTGGAGGAAGCCAGACGGGAGTGACTTACGTCTGTATGTTCATTGATTCAAAGCTGTGATGCTATAAGCACCATGTAGGACATCAGGGACCCAGTGGTGAGCAAAAGGTCACAATCAAGTGGACTATTGGGGAACCCTGGGGTTCCCAGGGAGCTTCTTGAAAGAAGGTTAATATGGTAGGCTTTATGAGATAATTATAGTAGGCTAAAGAAATATGTTGGGCATCTGGTCATGTCTCATAGAAACCTGGGAGTCAGTAATAGAACAGGAAGCTACTTGAGCAAGACTCCACAAGGTACGGCTTCTGAGCCCCAGAGGTGTGCAGACCTTCTAGACAGGGCTAGAGTTCATGCCCACAACGTGACCCTGAGACCACCTGTGGTGCAGATTCACCCCCACACCTGCCTATCCCCCCTCTCCCCCCTTTCAGATCACAGCCAGTGGGATGGATCCAATCCGGTTCTGTGGCCAGCAGGGGTCCCCACTGGGCAGCCCCCCTGGTCACAGGAAGTTTGTGTCCTCGGGGAGCAGTTTGCGGCTGACCTTCCGTGCACCCGCCTCCTCTAAGGACAAGACCACCCACCTCCACAAGGGCTTCCTGGCCCTCTACCAAGCTGTGGGTGAGTGTCCCTCCTGGGGCTGCAGTCTCTGCTCACAGTCATGACCCCTGGTATCTTGAAGCAACAAGCAGAAGCTTGAGCGACTGCTGAGGCGGGCGGCTCAGGGACACCTAGGACCAATCCTTCCCACCCCAGCACTGTCCTTGCTGGTGAGCAGCCTAATTAAAGGGGCAGCCATTGCTCAACTCCAGCATTTGTTTCCATGCCATTCTACTGGCCCAGTGCTTACAGATCATCTCATTTTTCAAGAGAAGCCAAAAATCCAGATTTTTGCATGAAATTCTAGATTTTCAAATGGTAACTCAGAATTTTTGAAAGATAATATATGCACATGATAAAAAATTTCCTTAAAAAAATAATACGGTAAAAAGTAAGTCTTTCTCTGATCTCTGGCACTTAGTCCCTGGCTACCTTGTCCAGAAACAACCCTGTTCTCTCTTCCCTGGATATTCTTCCAAAGACTTTCTGTGCTATTCAAATATAAATATCGTGTGTGTGTGTGTTGCATAATATTCACAATGTTTTAAATTTGGCATTTTTCATTCAGTGATACACCTTAAAGATCATCTCATATACATATGGTTAGCATTGCCTAATTCTTTTTAATGACCATATAATATTTCTTTGATTGATGCATCATAATGTATTTAATCAGTCCTCCACTGATAGATATTTTGCTTCCACAAACAGTACTATCAAGGATATCCTTGTATATACATCTTTGAGCACGGGCGTGAGGGTAAATTCTTAGAAATGGAAATGCTAGGTCTAAAACATTTGCAATTTTAATTTTGATATTGCTAAATTTCCCTCTGTTCTAGGCCCTAATGACCACTGTTTTCCTATAGGTATGAACTACAGTCGGCCTGTTGGCCAGGCCAGTGGGGGCTCTGAGGCCACACACACACCTGGAGACAACCCCTCCAAGATCCAGAACCACGGCCAGGACCCCTATTATGAGGCAGTGCCAGCAGGTATTCCCCACTTGCTGAGGAACCGGCTCCTATTTGCCTCGCTCCCAAGAGGCCTGAGGCCCTGTGAGCTCTTATTCTTTCAGCCCCACTCCTCCCAATTCTGAGCCTGTTTCTTTGCCTCCCCTCTTTTCACTCCTCAGGAACACTCAGCTGCACAGCCTGGGGCCCCTGGAAGGAGTCACAGAACAGGAAGGAGGTTCCTCACTGTGTACCTGGTGAGTAGTGACCTACCAGTGCTGTGACCATGGTCACTTCCCCAGGAAGCCTCAGCTGTCCACAGGGCCGGTGGGAGCGGGACATGGGGGGTTAAAGAAAGTCTTAGAATAGAAAGGGGGAGATAAAGGCAGAAGGTGAGGAAGAAACAGGGAGCCAAAAAGGCCCAGAAAAGGAGAGGCAAGCTTGTCCCTTGTTCTTAGAGGATCAAGAGATAACTGAGAAAGCAGAAGCATGAAGGGAGTTCATCAGGTGGGAATGTGAGAAGGAAGAGGGACAGAAGAGTTGAAATAAGAGAAAGCCCTCTGTTGGTATGTATGCTTTAGGGATATACAGCCAGACTCTCTGTCCCCAAAATATCTCCCAAACTAGATGCCACGGTGCCAGAAAGTCCACCATTTTCTTAAGGTTTGTTTGTTGAGATAAAATTCACCATTTTAAAGTATACAATTCAGTAATTTTTAATATACATATTCACAATGTTGTGCAACCATTACCAATAATTCCAGAACATTTCCATCACCTCAAAAGGAAACTCCAGTTCTCCTCTCCCCCAACTCCTGGCAACCACTAATCTGCTTTCTGGACTTTCCTATTCTGGACATTTCATATCAACAGAATCATACAATATGTGGCCTTTTGTGTCTGGCTTCTTTCATTTAGCATAATGTTTTCAAGGTTCATCCATGTTGTAACATATGTCAGTACTCCATTCCTTTTCATGGCTGAATAGAATTCCACTATATGGATATACCACATTTTGTTTACCCATTCCTCAATTGATGGACATTTGGGTTGTTTCCACTTTTTGCCTTTTGTGGATAATTCTGCCATGAGCATCCATGTACAAGTTTCTGTTTGAATATCTGTTTTCAGTTCTTTGGGGTATATACCTAGGAGTGGAATTACTGGGTCATATCATAACTTTATGTTTAACTTTTTGAGGAATTGCCAAACTGTTTTCCACAGTGGTTGCACCATTTTACATTCCCACCAGCGGTATATGAGGGTTCAAGTCACCATTTTTGAAACTCATTTTTTTGAGTCAAGGTATTGTCTTTAACCCAATCTGAGTAAATTTCTCAGATTTTACTCGTGACCCACAGAAAGCTCCAGGGGAAGCCTGACTTGTGCTTTGGGAGTGGGTTGGAGGACGGGTGGTATTGGGAGATGTTAAAAGCGAGGAAATAACACAGAAAACAGAGGCAAGAGGCACTGAGGACAAATGGCTTGCTGCCTGATTTTGCTCAGGAATGGTCCCACCAAGAGTCTCATGAAGTGATTTAACAATGGTTGAGGGGATGGGGCCAGCCCGCTGGTGTAGAAGTTAAGTTCACACGCTCCTCATTGGCGGCCAGGGGTTTGCCGGTTCGTATTCTGGACGTGGACCTACTCACCACTCACCAAGCCATGCTGAGGCAGCATCCCACATGGAGCAACTAGAAGGATGCACAACTATGACATACAACTATCTACTGGGGCTTTGAGGAGAAAAAGGGAGAAAAGGAGGAGGACTGGCAACAGATGTTAGCTCAGGGCCAATCTTCCTCAAAAAAAAAAAATGGCTGAGGAGGCAGGAGGGAGCGCACTTCACAGAAGTGAGTCTTGATGCAGCTGCTGATTTTTCATTCTTACCTCTCCTCTCTCCCAGTCTGTGGACGGCCAGCGACTCCCATCGCCCAGAACCAGGAGACCCTTGGATCTTCCAGAGCTAAGTGGGGCAACTTCCCCTGGCAAGCCCTCACCAGTATCTATGGCCGTGGGGGTGGGGCCCTACTGGGCGACAGGTGGATCCTCACCGCCGCCCACACCATCTATCCCAAGGACAGCATCTTTCCTGGAAAGAAGCGGCGCGTGGATGTGTTCCTGGGCCACACAAACATAGAGGAGATGCTGAAACTGGGGAACCATCCTGTGCGCCGCGTGGTGGTGCACCCAGACTACCATCAGAACGAGTCCCACAACTTCAACGGGGACATTGCCCTCCTGGAGCTCCAGCATAGTGTCCCCCTCGGCCCCAGCCTCCTCCCCATCTGTCTGCCTGACAGTGAGACCCTCTACCTCAGCGGCTTGTGGGGCTACGTCAGTGGGTTTGGTGTGGAGAAGGGCTGGTTGACTACTGAGCTGAAATACTCCAGGCTGCCCGTAGCCCCGAGGGAGGCCTGCGAGGCCTGGCTCCAAGAGAAGCAGAGGACCGAGGTGTTTTCTGACAACATGTTCTGTGTTGGGGATAAGATGCAGCCCCAGAGTGTCTGCCAGGGGGATAGTGGTGGCGTCTATGTGGTATGGGATGATCGTGCTCATCACTGGGTGGCCACGGGCATCGTATCCTGGGGCATCGGGTGTGGGAAGGGGTATGGCTTCTACACCAAAGTGCTCAACTACGTGGACTGGATCAAGGGAGTGATGGATGGGAAGGACTGACCCTGGGGGCACTTGAGCAGTGACACCAGTACTGTGGAGAGGGTTGAGAGTGAGGACTGAGCCCTGGGGCGGGGAGAGGTGTGGGCAGGGAATCCCAATATAAGTCATTGCTGCAGCAATCCTCTGTGTGAGAGAAACCCTCCTCCTCTCAAGCCCTACACCATACCAGACAGGAAGCAGGGTCCCACGGCCCCTCCTCATCCTCTCCCTTCCTGCGTGTTTGCACTACACCCAGAGAAGCACTGTACATCTCAGCGAGTTTCACTTTGAACTTCATCTTCTGCTGACACAGCTTTTTCTGCACTCTCCTGGGAGACAGTCACCCTCCCATCCCTCTGTTTAAGTGGAGTAAGGGGGAAGTGATCTTAATTGCATTGCATTTCTGAAATATCCCAAAGCCCCTTGAGTTGGTTTCACCATCTACCACAACTCCTAGCTGCAACTGTAGTAACAGCTTGTTTTTTGTTTTATATCTTCTGTATACCAGGCAGTTCACATTTGTTATTTCACTGACTCCTCACACCAAGTTTGCAAAGGATGTGTTATCCACATTTTACAAATGAGGAAACTGAAGCTCAGGGAGATAAAGTGACCTGCCCACATCCCACAGCTGATACAGGACTGCAGAGGCCATGTGCTTTCCAGTACACCTCAGTTCCTCTCCACTGTCCTCAAGACCTGCTGTATCGCCCACTTCTCCTTCCCAATCCCCACATCATTTCAGATTCTCCAGTCCTAGGAATTCCTGCCTCAATGAGGATGACAACACCTGGCCCACACTCTCCCCCTGCCCCCATCTCCTGCAGACACCCCCAGTGCTGCTGGACACCCCGGTCTGTGCCGCCACCATTGAGTGCACTGTTCTGCCTTAGAAGGCCAGCTCTTTAATTTTTAGTAGGACTTGAGGTGATTTACAGTAAAAGATGCAATTAAAATACAATTGTCCAAATGGAAATAGAAACTGAGCACCATAAAACAGAGAAGAGATCAAATTTGCTAGCATTGAAGGTCAAGTTAGCCATATGGTTCGAGGTTAAATTTATCTTTGCAAAATAGCAGGATTCAAAGTTGCACATGTGTGTGGTTGCTTCTATTTTTTAAACCTATACATAGTACAAAAGACTATTAAAAATACTCTAAAATATTAATCAGAGGTTCTTTTAGGTGGTGTTGTTTTGACTGTTTTGTTTTCCCCAGTCTTCTCTATTTGCTAAATTTTATTTAATAAGCATATATTTGTTTTATTTTATTACTGAAAAAATATGAGTTTCTCCCTGCCAAGGCAAAAAATATATACCTATACATATCTATATGTCTATATCTATATATCTAGATCTAGATAGAGATATGGATGTAGATATACATATATCCACAGAGAGAAACTACCATTACTTGAAGAAAGAAATTTTTTTTACCAGAATCAAATCCTAAAGGGAATTAACAATATAATGGACAATGTCTTCAATACTAGTTTTAAAACAAGTGCCTGAGCAATCTTCATATGGCTGTTTCTTCTTTCTATTCTTAGTATAAGTCAAGAGTATAAGAAAAATGTGTAAGTATTGGTTGTTTTGAGTGGTTGGGCAGAATGGAGTTCCGGCTCAGACTGAGCTACTGAGGTCCAGGCTCGTCACTTTCCAGTCATGTCGTACGATTCCAGGATAGAACTCAGAATTCCTGGGACAGATGGGAGAGCTTCAGCTAGGACTTACCTTCTTGGACCACCTCCTCCTTACCTGTTACCTCTGCCATCCTGCCCCCACTATGAATACACAACACATACACACACACACTGCTGTCAGGATGCTAATGTGCAATTTGCTAGACCAGATTCCCCTCCTCTCTTGTCTCCTGATCTGGTTCTTATCCTTCTCCCCTATCTTTTGTCTTTCCTGACCTGACAAGGCCATGGAGCATGTCGTGGATCAGCCCTGCCATCAGATTCATTCCTCAGCTCCTACATATAAGGCTGCTGGAGAAACCCTCCAAATCTTGGTTGATCTTGTGTGTATCTGCTCTCTAATGACATTCAGTGATGACTTGGTCACTGCCTAATGGGGAACTACCCCATGTTCATGAATCCTTGTAGTACACCTCCTGGGAAAGCGCCTGGCACATTAAATAGGTCTCCCATAAACAGATGAACGAGTGGTGGGTAGGTAGAGGGATGGAGGGATTCATCTAATAGGGGAAAAAGCATGATAGACTACAAAGGCCTAAGAACTGAGAGGCCTGCTCTGCAGCCTGAGCCTCCCTATGGAATCTAGTGCATAGGTATTTGAGCTGCGAGAGTTGACGAAGAAAGGCTTCCACAAAGAGCCGACTTTTGAAACAGGACTACGGCCTGGTGGACAGGAGAGACAAGACCCCTCCTCCCTCCCAGGGGCCTGGCTTCCTCTAAAAAACTAAGGCAGCTGGGTACACAGCCACACTGTCTGCCTGGCCCTGGGTAGTTGTGACCCTGAGGGCTCCAACTTGTGACCAGATGTGTGACTGGGAACCAGGCAAGGAAAGAGTTACTGAGAATCTGATCCATAACTAACATGGTCTGTCAAACGTTTTTCTAAACAAGGAGAAAACTAAATGTGCTATTTTTCAAAAGTTGATGTCCCCGTTTTTGCAGATGTTGTCACCCTATGGTGAAACTTACATGGTGGCTGCAAGACCCCTGCAAATTGATCCAGCTCCCAATGTCCAAGAGTAACCATAAGCCCGTTGCACTCACTACACAATGGCACATTACATTGACCCTGTTATGTGATGGTACCTTGACCTCATGATGTGATGGCATGCTACACTGAACTCACTAGGTAATGGTACCGTGAACCTGCTATATGATGGCCTGCACACACTCTCTGATTGAGCCCCGTAGTTACACAGTTGTAACATTTCCTCCACACTCTTGCGTGTAAAGTCTCCACCAGCACTAGGCTTCTGGGGAACACTGCTTTGGGAGCAATCCATGGTGTTCTTCATTGCTTGTGCAAGTAATAAACCTTTTCTTTACCCACTTCAGCCTCGGTTGTGTTTTTCAGCTCCACACTTACCAAGAGATAAACCCACTGAGTTTGGTTACAGATACTGAGGAAAAGAGGAGGTCTCTATCCCCTTCCGCAGCTGCCCTTGCTTCTTTATTGGCCAAGTTCATTGGTAGGCCTGAGTTCATTGAGGTGGGGAGGAAGAGTCTTAAAACAGACCCTAGTGCTGCTTTAGGGTCACCCTGACACAGCAATCCCTGTTCTATGTCTGAGCGTCATTCATGAGTGAAGTGGTCCAGGGCCCCAAAGCAATCAAACCCCATTCTCCTCTGTCCACTCCTGCACGGCCCTCCTCTACTCCCTTGTTCCTGTCACATCATCCTGGATATTGAAACCCTGGCCATTCCTGGACTGGGGCTGCTGGGTGACTAAGGACAGGATATACTGGGTTAATGGAAAAGGGCAGTGCAGAAAAGAGAATCCCTTCAACTGTGATTGCCATTGCCCTTTGGGTAGGAACTTTGTAAACACAGCAGCAGTCCCTTGGAAAGTCCCTGAAGAACGAGAGAATCCCAGTCAGATTTAGAAACAGAAGTCTGAGCCTCCAACCAAAGGCTTTTCTGTCCCTAAAAATTCAGACCCATCTCCTTAGCCCTTCCCATGTTGGCCAGCAGGTGGCAACACCATCAGGGATTTCAAAATCAAAGCTAAGTTAAACTGGAAACAGATTTTTGTTTTGTTTTGTTTATGCAAATAGTTCATTCCCTACAACATTCCTCCGGGAATGGTCCCCTCCTTCCCTCTCCACAGTCATTCCCTCCCCCTTACCTCCTCTGCATGACCGCTCTCTCCCTTGACACGCAGTGGATGAAGACGCTGTCAGGAGAGTCAAGAATCCAAAAACAGGCCTTGAGAAATGTGAGTAAGACTGATGGGGACTGAGCAGGGAGGGAGAAGGCAGAAGGGAGAATCCTGGGCATGGGGGGCAACCCTCTCCCAAATTTATTCAGACAGGAGCACCCTTCCCCTCCCCATATGCCTTATCTATTCCAATATGCACACGCATGCACACACGCGAACACACACCCCTCTATCCCTCCTCCTGAAGACGAAAGGAGACCTTACACATGTGACGTGATGGCCACATTCCCTTATTCCTCCCAGCTCATAGCAGGGGAGCAGCGAGATGGGGGGACCCACTCTGCCAGGAGGGGTGTTCTCTGTGCTCGACTCCATACTCCATAGGCAGTTTCTCCCAGAGGGCTTTGCTGAGCCTTTGGGAGCCCTTTCAGAGAGCCATGACTGGAAACCATCACCCTCAATTAACTGGTCCCAAGCCAGCCCTATTCCAGGAAGGGGAGGAGAGTGATGGGACAGGGCAGGGGAGGAGGATGGGGAGAGAGGTGAAGAGCATGATGACCTCTGGACTGGACACTGCCCTGGGGAGGAACACCCAATGCAGCAGCTCCAGAGACTGGCCTCCCCACTCCACCCACCCCACCCCCACCAGCACATCTCTGTGAGGTCTCGAATGGGCAGAGAGGAAAATGCCCAGGGGCATGACCATCCCATCCCCCATCCCAGCCACAGCCCAAACAGTAAGGGAGCTGCACCCCTCCAGCCCTACAGACACCATCCTTCTTTTTGGCAGGTGGCTCTTATACCTCCTGGTGCCAATCCTGTTCTGCAGGGTGGAAGGCTCCATCCCCATCCACCAAAAGCTCTTTGGGGAGGTGACTTCCCCTCTGTACCCCAAGACTTACCCCAACAACTTTGAGACAACCACTGTCATCACAGTCCCCAAGGGGTACAGAGTGAAGCTCATCTTCTGGCAGTTTGACCTGGAGCCTTCTGAAGGCTGTTTCTATGACTATGTCAAGGTAGGGAGTCAGGTTGGGAGGGAGAGGGAGAGCTGGGTGTCTCTGGAACCTGAGGACTTGTGCTCCAACCACCCCAGATGGCATTCCCCACCCCTGGACACAGCCCCCCACCCTGTGAGAGCTGATGGTCAAGTGAGTTCTGAGAGACAGGTGATGCCCAGTCAGAGATGTCCACTGGGTCTAGAGGCCCTCAGTGAGCACGGAAGGGAAAAACACAGGGGAGGGAAGGTATAGGCCCCACTCTCAGGAAATCTACTGTCTGCAGGAGTCAGAAAAACCTTCCCCATCTGCTGACTTGCTGGGAGTCTTTGGGAAACCAGTGTGCCTCAGTTTCCCTGTTTCCATGGAGAATGTCACCATGGCTGCCTGCCTCAACAGGAACATAAGATCGTGGGGAGGAGAAATGTGTGTGGTGGGAGCTCAAGCATAGCCTTCAGCAAGGACAATGGGCTCAGTCCCCTCACCTCTGTAACTACCTAGGATACCTTCTCAGCCCCATCTTTCTAGATGGGATTTAATAAAAGTGAGATTCTAGATTCAGGATTCGAGTAGAGCCTACACACGTCCAACAAATACCATTCCCAAGAGAACCCCTGGAGGTTATGAGAGAACAACATGAAAATGATACATCTTCTTAGCCCAGAGGACTTGAGAAGTTTGCAGTGTTGTGGGGAGGGGTCTTGGTGACAGGGATAGTGAGGAACAGAGGGGGACATCGTCTACTTTGAGAGTTACGGAGTCTGTGATGAAAGAGATAACGGAAGCTAGGCGATGCCTGCCAATGCGAAGGCTGGGGGACCCCAGGGGCTCACACTCAGTGAGTATATCAGGAGGCGTGGCTGGATGTGAATGATCTGACTAAAGTGTGGTGGAATGACAAGACAGAAAATAAAGTGGACAGGAATGAAGGAATGAGAAAGGCTGGGTAGAGACAACCAGGATTCCAGTGGAAGACAGACACAGGAGGGGGTGGGAGTGAATGAAGGTCTAAAACATGCTGGGGGAACATAAAATAGGGAAAGGGCGATGTACCAGGCACAGTGTAATGCACAAAGAGCTGGCAAGGAGCGGCTCGGAGACAGAGGAAAGTCACCTGGGGAAGTTTGCAACAGCCAGAGCCCAGCAGGTAGAGACCAGCTGGAGGTTATTCCAGCAGTGAGGCATGATTCGCTCCCTGGGATAAGAGAAGGACTTTCACTGACCTTCCACGTGAGACATGTCTCCTCAACAGCTCTTCTTCCTCCCCTTGTCCTTCCTCAACCAGATCTCTGCTGATAAGGAAACCCTGGGGAGGTTCTGTGGGCAACTGGGTTCTCCACTGGGCAACCACCCAGGAAAGAAGGAATTTATGTCCCAAGGGAACAAGATGCTGCTGACCTTCCACACGGACTTCTCCAATGAGGAGAATGGCACCATTATGTTCTACAAGGGCTTCCTGGCCTACTACCAAGCTGTCGGTGAGTGGTCCCCAGGGGCCCC
This sequence comes from Tapirus indicus, assembly GCA_031878705.1. Classification (NCBI taxonomy): domain Eukaryota; kingdom Metazoa; phylum Chordata; class Mammalia; order Perissodactyla; family Tapiridae; genus Tapirus; species Tapirus indicus. Next base: position 103,619,734 of record CM062918.1, on the reverse strand, counting down.
TTTCTCTGGCCTCAGACACATTTAATGGGAGCTGGAAAAGGGTATCATGAATCCAAAGAAGCAGGGAGCCTGGTCTTCCTTGGTTTTCCCCTCAAAAGAGCTTTTTCCAGAAGAGGACTGTTAACCTGGGCTCTGCCCCCATCAGGCATTAGAGAAGCCTGGAGATCTGGGTGGCCAGGAGCTGACTTTTTCTTTAGGCCTCTGGTGAGTGACATCTCTGAGACCAGCGCCACTACAGAGGTCCCTGGCAGGAATTTAACTCTTCCTTCTGGAATCTCTTCCAGACCTCGATGAATGTGCTTCCCAGCGCAACTCGGTTGAGGAGAATCCCCAGCCCCAGTGCCAGCATCTGTGTCACAACTACGTTGGCAGCTACTTCTGTTCCTGTCGTCCAGGCTATGAGCTTCAGAAGGATGGGCATTCCTGCCAGGGTGAGGTCAAGGTGGTGTGGGAGGGAGGCAGGGACTAAGCAAGGGCTTGCTGGGCCAGCCAGAGAATATTCCGGTGACACCTTCCCGGCTCTGCTCTCACAGCCGAGTGCAGCAACGAGCTGTACACAGAGCCATCAGGCTACATCTCCAGCCTGGAGTACCCCCAGCCCTACCCCCCTGACCTGCGCTGCAACTACAGCATCCGGGTGGAGCGGGGCCTCACCCTTCACCTCAAGTTCCTGGAGCCTTTCGAAATCGATGACCACCAACAAGTACACTGCCCCTATGACCAGCTACAGGTACAGCCATCCTACACCCTGAGAGACCTCTTCCTCTCCTTCCCATCTCCACTTGGCTCCTCTCACCCCTACTTCCTGCTAGATCCTCTGACCAGTTGTGACAGGAATGACCAACATCACACATGGGCTAGGCAAGTCCCCACACATCTGGAAGTGGGTCTTGGGGATCCATTTTCCCCTCTAGCTGAAAATATATACAAAGTAGGATTCCCACCACCAATACCACCATTCTGGTCCTATGGAAAAATGTCTGAATTGGAGAGATGACCCTCCCTCCTCCCCTACCAGATCTATGCCAGCGGGAGAAACATCGGCGAGTTCTGTGGGAAACAAAGGCCCACTGACCTTGACACCAGCAGCAACGCCGTGGATCTGCTGTTCTTCACGGATGAATCAGGGGACAGCCGGGGCTGGAAGCTGCACTACACCACCGAAGGTAAGGTTGCCTAGGGGCCTCCCTCGCTGGCCAGCAATGGGGCAGGATCAGGTGGATAGAAAGCAGAACAAGTGGATCTGAAATAACATGCCCTCTGGTCTCCCCAACAGTCATCAAGTGCCCCCAGCCCAAGACCCTAGACGAGTTCACCATCATCCAGAACCTGCAGGCTCAGTACCAGTTCCGTGACTACTTCATTGCCACCTGCAAACAAGGCTACCAGCTCATGGAGGTAAGAGCCCAGGGCTGAGGGGAAAGAGCTGGCCCAGCATTCCAGCAGTAATTCAGGTGGGTAGGACCACAGCAGATTTAGGCTCAGCCCCAACTGGAATCATAGATGTTTGAGCTGGAAGGGTCATCTGGTCTACCAGCTCCCAAACTTGACAGAACATTGGAAACACCTGAAGTTTAAAAAATACTGATGTCTGGGTACTCTGCTAGAGACTGATTCCGTTGGTCTGCAGTGCAGCCCGGGCATCGGGATTATTTAAATCTACCCAGGTGATTCTAATGTGCAGCCAAGTTTAAGAACTACTGACCTAGTCCAATAACTCATTGTAGAATTAGGAACTGAAAAGGCAGAGGTGGAGGTGGCATGCAAGGAGTGACTCACTCAACATCACGGTGATTTTTGTACAGCAGGGACTAGGACCAAATCTCCTGCCTCTTGCTCCCGGGCTCTTTTATGCACATTGGTGGTCTCGCCCTGGGCCACTATCCTGTCCTCAGCTTTGCAGACTTGGGAAAGAATGTAGTTTTATCCACTGGCCAATCTCACAAAAGCTGGTAAACTAAAATGCTATTTAAAAAACAAACAATTGTAGGGGCCAGCCCAGTGGCATAGCAATTAAGTTCCCACACTCCACTTCTGGCAGCCTGGGGTTCCCAGGTTCAGATCCCAGGCGTGGACCAAGGCACTGCTTATCAAGCCATCCTGTGGCAGTGTCCCATATAAAGTAGAGGAAGATGGGCACAGATGTTAGCCCAGGGCCAGTCTTGTTCAGTAAAAAGAGGAGGATTGGCGACAGATGCTAGCTCAGGGCTAATCTTCCTCACACACACACACACACACACACACACACACACACACAAAAACCAATTGGAGTTACCTCTGGCCAGGGACCTGGGACTGGACATTCCATCTTTGTTCAATAGATCCACTTGGAAGACTTAATCAGAATCAGAAGAGACCTTTGGTATGTCCTTAAGTATTTGCTAATTCAGTCAACAAATATTTTAAGTGCTGACTGAGTGTCAGGCAGTGTTCTAGATGCAGAGGTACAGCAAGAAAGAAACACATATTCATGCAGCCTTCGTGGAGATTACCTTTGAATGTTGCATCAAGACGAGTTAGCCAGATGAACCTCTCTTTACTCCAGGATGCTTCCAGCTACAACATGAGGACTGAGTGTCCTGGACCCAGAAGACTAGACACCCACATACTCTTTGCTTGTGTTGCAACTTCCCTTCCCTATGCCACCACCTTCCTTACCTTGGCATTTGTCATTCACATCATAGAATTCAAAAAGCAAGTCACACCGTTTATCTCACATTAGTTACATTTCACTCAGCATCCTAATTCTCATACACACTCTCTTGCAATCTTTTCCAGGGCCAACTCTCTGGGATGGCTGCTGGTCTTAATAAAACTCATTCATATTGTCCAATTACTTTTCATTTCAGAGGGTGCTATTTTCTTGTGATGTCCCTGCTCTCGCTCAACTACAGCAGCATTTAGCATCCATCAGTATCTCGAACACCCTTGAAAGTGGTTAGGCTTCAGTAGGATTGTAGGAAAGGCAATTGCCCTTAAGAAAACTGCAGTCTAGGAGAGATGAAGTGATGCAGGCCAAGACTAGCAGAGCACTCCAGAGTGAGAGAAACATGGTTCTACTTCAGGGCAGAGTCTTGTTTCAATGCCGAAAACACACAACCAGGCTTCTTTTTTTAATTTAAAATTGTGAGGTTCAACTGGACCTCAGGGAAAACAGGCAAGAGTCTAGAGAGAGGATTGTTGGGTCTGACAATTGGCCCTTGCTCTGACTTCCTGCTGTGTGACTCAGAGCTCCTATCTGTAACTCTGGCCTGAGAGAACTGGCTGGGGAGGACAGAGGAGCCACATCCATGGGGCTGCTGAAGTCTGAGAGCTTGAGAGATGTCTTTGCATTCCCTACTGCTCCTGCATGGGAAAGGCAGGAAGGAAACTTCAGGCTTCCTTGTCCTAATGGCACCTCTACCTCTGCTCTACCTCTGCTCAAACAGGGAAACCAGGCGCTGCTCTCCTTCACAGCTGTCTGCCAAGATGATGGCACATGGCATCGTGCCATGCCCAGGTGCAAGAGTAAGTCACAGCTCAGGATGTGTCTGCCCCTGGGAACCTCCCACGCTCCAGCCTTGGGGACTTAGGCTGAGAAGGGAAGAGGGGGTCTGGACTAAGCCTCTCCCCAAAAGACCCTCTCCCGACTTGTCCTTTGAAGCCTACAGCCCATCTCAAGAACCAGTCAGCCCTCATTTCAGTAGGATTGATGGGCTCCACCCAGAACTGAATTTCATTCCATCCAATTCCCATCCACCACAAGTGCCCCCACTGACCATATTTCCCTAAGGTTCTCAGCCTGTTCTGTGGGCAGACAACTCACATTCCTCCCACTGAATTTCCAGTATAGTCATTCTCAGCTCTCATATGGCCCTATATTCTCTCCAAGTCAAGGACTGTGGGCAGCCCCGAAGCCTGCCTAATGGGGCCTTCAATTATGCGACCACAAAGGGGGTGAACACCTACCGGGCCCGCATCCAGTACTACTGCCGTGAGCCCTATTACAAGATGCAGACCAGAGATGGCATCAGCGAGTCTGAGCGAGGTAGGGACCCATGCAAATGGCAGTCTTCTCCCTTCTGTCTTCTTGGGACATCTTCTGAGATTTCTTCCAATAGAATGCCTAGGGAATGTATATTAGGGTATCTGCCCAGAACACTGGCTTCAGGGGCCTAAAGTACAGTGCCAAGAGGCATCTGGTAGAGTTGAAGAAGGAAGCACCTGGGCTGATACAAAGAAAGACTTGAATCTCATAAAGAGTCAACTCCCTCATACCACCATCACTACCACCAGTACCACCTTCATCACTACCACCCCCACCCCCACCATCACCACCACCAACACCACCATCACCACCACCACTACCAGTACCACCTTCATCACCACCACCACCATCACCACCAACACCACCTCCACCCCCACCATCACACCACCACCATCATCGTCACCACCATCACCACCACTACAGCTACATCAGTGGGACTTCCCCCAGCATTGTCCCCACATACCTCCTCAGGCTGCTATGTTATAATTTGTTGCATTTAGGTGTACTAAATGACTCTCAAACTCACCTATGGGTATCTTTAAGACTTTTTTTTAAATAAAAGAAATCACATGCTTTATAGGTTTGAAACACACAAAAATGGAAAAAAAAATCTTATATATAGGTTGCATATAGTGTTATTTCAGAACCGGGCTTTGAAGTCAGACAACCCTCACTTTGTATCTTGGTTCAGGAACTTAGAAGTTATGTAACCTTGTGCAAATTATTTAAGCTCAGTTTCCTCATCCAAAAAATGAGGATAATAATGCATACCTGAAAGTGTCGCTGTGGCACTTAAATGAGATAATCCAGATAAAGTGCTTAGCAACAAGCATGGCACAGTGTCAGCATTCAAAGAATGTAGCTACCATTAATATCTACAATCCCACTGCCACAGGGCAATCACCGATAAGATTTTGATATGTTCCTTCCAGTGTTTGCATCTACTTTCATAAACAGGGGTCCCATCAAACATATAGTTAAGTATTCTGATTTTTTCACTTAATATTAAAACAGAAATATATATATGGAGACTCTTAACACTTTTGATATTCCATCCTTACATATTTGAACCTTTCCCTTTGGTCTTTGTCCCTGTTGGCTCCAAATCCCCCCTCTCTCTGTCCAACACACTCAGTGCTCATTGGTCTCTGCAACCTGGTTTTCCTGCCCACCACCTCCCAACCTGATCACAGACCCTCTCCCCTCAGGGATGTACACCTGCACAGCCCAGGGCATTTGGAAGAATGAACAAGGAGGAGAGAAGATGCCCCGGTGTTTGCCAGGTGAGTGGAAACCCTCCAGGGCCATCCTCAGTGACTTTTGCAGCCCCTCAGGGCCTCAGAAAAAGGATACACAGATAATGGAGACAAGGCAAGTGGAGAGACACTCCAGCTTGAAGTCGCAAATAGACCTGAGTAGTAAGGAAAAAAGAGAGGGACATCCCAAGAGAAAGGGAGAGAGACACCCAGAGAACTCGATTCAGTCCGGAGATTCCAGCATTTTCACTGAGCAGATGGAAAATCAGGGAATAAAAAGAGCAAGAAAAACTCTAGGAAGAAATAAACAAGAACAAGGAGGAGAGGCTGGTCAAAGATGGGGTGTGGGAAAGGGAGGAGAAAGAGGAGTGGGCCCAGAGCCAAAAAAGGGGATGAAAGGAGAACTGACTGACCACAGGAGGCAAGAGGGCCGGCCTGGAGCTGACGTGTCCTTGCCTTCCCTGTCTCTCTTCTCCAGTGTGTGGGAAACCCATCCACCCTGTGGAACAGAAGCAGCGCATCATTGGAGGGCAAAAAGCCAAGCTGGGCAACTTCCCGTGGCAAGCGTTCACCAACATCCATGGGCGAGGGGGTGGAGCCCTGCTGGGTGACCGCTGGATCCTCACGGCTGCCCACACCATCCACCCCAAGGAACACAACGCACAAAACAATGCCACAGTGGATGTGTTCCTGGGCCACATAAGCGTGGAAGAGATCACAAAAATGGCAAATCACCCTGTCCGCCGTGTCCACATCCACCCAGACTACCGCCAGGAGGAGTCCCACAATTTTGATGGGGACATTGCCCTGCTGGAGCTGGAAAATAGTGTCACCCTGGGCCCCAACCTCCTCCCCATCTGCCTCCCCGACAACGAGACCTTTTATGACTGGGGCCTCATGGGCTATGTCAGTGGCTTTGGGGTAATGGAGGAGAAGCTTTCTCACGATCTCAGGTTTGTCCGTTTGCCCGTAGCTAAGCGAGAGGCATGTGAGAAATGGCTCCGGGGAAAAAACAGGAACGATGTGTTTTCTCAAAACATGTTCTGTGCTGGAGACCCATTTCAAAAACAGGATGCCTGTCAGGGGGATAGCGGAGGAGTCTTTGCAGTGAGGGATAACAACGATCGCTGGGTGGCCACCGGCGTCGTATCCTGGGGCATCGGGTGCAGCAGGGGGTATGGCTTCTACACCAAATTGCTCAACTACGTGGACTGGATCAAGAAAGAGATGGAGGAGGAGGGCTAAGCCCAGAATTCACTAGGTTGGAATCCAGAAAGCAGTGAGTAAAAAAAAAATCATCTGACCAATTGTTGATAACCACTAAGAATCCATATTAAAATCACTGATGCAGAAAGATAGTGTGAAATAAATTCTCTTTTCGATAATCCCATCCACGTTCTTCACCTGAAACAGCCCAAAGGTCACCTTTCTTTCCTCCAAGGATTGCAGAAGATATATTCCACAATCTAATAATCACTGTTCTCTTCCATCTTTATACCATTTACCCAATGAGTAACCAAGTGAATAAAACTCTTTCCAAACAAAATTTTATGAGAGATTCCAGTGTGTAAAATGAGTCAAAAGCAGTATTTAATCAACATAAAAGTATTTAGTAAGATTATATTCAAAACATTTACTTAGGAAGGCAACGAGAACAATTAAGTTTTGCACACATTTTCAGTTAGGATTGTAGATAACTATTTCTGCATTTTCTTTTGATTGTACAATCTGAAGAAAACCCTGATTTTCCCACATGCATAGTTGAAAATAAGAGAACTTTTTAAACAAGTCACCTTCCAATCTCTAAATATTCCTTAAGAGAGGAGTGCTATAAAATTTTTGTTTGCAAGTTGAATTATTAACAATATTTTTAAATAACTCGTATTCCTTAGGATACATTTAAGGGTCAGAGAAGGACCCAAAACTTGGGATAAGCATTATAAGTATTTATAATAGATTATTATCATGATGCTATTGCACAACTGACTCTTCTGGACTTGTTTGAACAACTTCACAAGAGCTGACACACACAGGCCTGAATTTAAGAACACCAGTGCAGAGCTAAAACCTTCCCAAGTAATGATACGTTTTTAAGTCCAGATGCAGGTCCACAGTCTCTTATCTGACACCCTCAGGGCTAAGTGCCCTTCAATATTCAAAATTTTACTGATTTCAGAAATGTAATATACTGTCTATTATATCATGTCCCCAGCAGGGTCTAGGGCAGCACCCAAGAGAAAACAGACAAATGATTCTGGAAAACATTTGAATATTTACAGTAAGTGAGATAAATAAAGACTCTAAATAGCTACCCATCAGGTCAGGCCAGGTTTTGCCGCTAAATAAGTTTTGGTGCCAAACTTATTAAAACACTTTCAGTTTTTAAGAGCACTTTAGATGTGGTGAATTTCAAGACTGTGGACTTATAGCCAGAAAGGACAGGAACACTTTTTCTAGTATAGTCTACCCAAAAGCATACACAAGTAGTGTGACATACATTTGAGGAGCATACATTGATTGCGGTGTTTTCAATGGTTAGAAATGTTTTCAGAAGTGAAGCACCTCCAGGATTCCAAAGGAGGTGGGAGTGGAGTGGGTGGAGGAGATGGAGTTGGTAAAAACAAAACTAAAACTAAAAAATTGAAGTATATTATTTCTAAGGTTCCTGGCAAATTTAAGATTTTGAGTCCTTGTCTTTATGTAATCATCTAAGTCATCCCAGGAGAGTCCAATGACTGCTCTGACTCTCCTGGTTTCCTCTCCCCTCCTCCAAAATCACGTGCATCTTATCCTTCAAGTGCACTGGAGTAGAAAAATAAGGACAAAACCAATGCTCTATGAATAGGCAGTTAACAGAAAAGAAAATATAAATTGCTTTTGGGCTTTGAGGGTTAACCTAACTCATAATAAGGAAAATATTTACATTAAAACACCACCTTTTTACCTGTAAGGTTGGCAAAAATATACTATGTTGATGAAGACATAGAGAAAACAGTCGCTCATGCACTGCTTTTTGGAATGTAAATTGGTACAAACTCTATAAAAGCAATTTGGCAACATGTAATCAAAATTACAAATGCACATGCCTTTTGACCCAGCACTTTCACTTCTAGGAATTTTTCCCACAGATATTCTCGTATGTGAGATAAATGACATATGTACAAGGTTAGTTATTACAGCATTGTTTATAATGGCAATGTATTAAAATCCAGAATTCTGAAAGGTCTGGTACCAAAGTTTCAAGTAAATTATGGAATATACAAATAATGGAATACAATGTAGCCATTCAATCTCCAAGATAGACAAATAAAAAAAGTTAGAAGCACAACAGTATGCATAAAATACTGTCATTTGTATAAAAAAGAGGAGTGGGTATATATTGCTTTTATGTGTATAAAATATCACTGGAAGACTATATAAGAAACGCTAGTGGTCTCTGGGAGAGGACAGGAGTAAGAAGAAAAGTTATCACTGTATGCCCTTTTGATCTTTCAAATTTTGAGCCACGTAGATGTTTTATCTATTCAAAAAAATAAAGAGATGGAGCTCCATTAAAATATTTTTAATTAAAAATAATTTAAAGAAGTAGCCTCACTGAGAAGGTTGACATTTAGCAAAGATGAAAGGAAGTTAGATGTTCAGAGATCTAGGGGAAAAGCCTTCCAGGAAGAGAGAACAGCCAGTGTAGGGGCCCTCAGGCAAGAACATGCTTGATCCATTAGGGAATTGTAAAGTCAGCCAATGCAGAGTTACATGAACCTACATTTTGAAAGGCTCACTCTGCCTGCTGAATTGAGGTCAGTATGTAGGTGGGAAAGAGCATAAAGGGGACCAGTTAGGAGGCAATTATGGTAATCCAGGCAAGAAGTGATGATAGCTCAGACCAGGCAGTAGCAGTGGAGGTGATGCAACGTGGTCATATTATAGGCAAAATTTGAAGAAAGAACCAAAAGATTTCCTGATGGAGTAAATATTGGAGGAGGAGGGATGAGAAAAAAGAAAGAAGTCAACTAGCTGCAGCAGATTACAGGAGGAACAAGTTTGATTAAAAAAAAACATGAGTTCCATTTTGGGCATGTTGAGTTTCAGATGCCTATTGGATTAGGGCCAAGATGGAGTAACAGGGATCAGATAACTCTCCCTCCTGAAACAAACAAACCACAGCAACAACAAATACATGAAACAACAGTTTTCAGGACATTGGACTTCAGGTAACAAAGGACAATGATCCCTGAGAGACAGCCCTTCGATTGCCCCTGTTGACCGTCTTGAGAGAGTTTCCAAGCAAGGTCCTGGAAGGAGAAATCCAGGCAGGGCTCAGTTGACTCCCTGAGTTGAAGAGAAAGAGCCAAAAGTGCAAGGACACCAAGGCCACTAGAGTTCACAGAACTGAGTATCAAAAGAGAAGAAAGTTACCCAGAGAGAGCTCCAGAGATCTGCAGAAGATCCCTACAAGCATTCACCCATATGTGAAGAAATTACTCAAGGATGGAGAATAAAAGTCATATGAGATGATAGGAGATAATACCCAGTGATCACCAGAGCTGGGAACAGTGCCTGATCCCACCAGCCATACTGGAAAACCTCAGAATTCCTGGGGCATTGGGTAGGATATGCAGAAGGGTCTTGACTCAGTAGTAGGGAACAATTAGCCCTAGATTAAATGCTCTTCTCATCCCAACTAACAAATCTTAAAAGCAAGACCCAAAAGGATCAAACTGATTCCAAGCAACTTAACTGAGTCCCAGACCAAAGCTCAAGAATATAGAATTATGAAAATATTCAGCACCCAAGATAAAATTCACAAAATCTGGCAACCAATGAAAGAATGTGAGGCATACAAAGAAGCAGGAAAATATGATCTGTAATGAGGAGAAAAATCCATCAAAACCAACCAAAACTGACATAGACATAAGAATTAGCAGACTAGGACATTAAAACAATTGTTATAACTGTATCCTGTGTGTTCAGAAAGTTAAATAAATGTCTATTAGACACCCAAGGAGAGATACTGACTTGGCTGTTTGATGTATAAATTTGGAGTTAAGGGAAGAGGTCTGAGCTAAAAACGCACATTTAAGAGCCAATATATATGTACATTTCAGTAGGTATATAAATGAGTGTCTAAAGCCACAAGCTTCAATGAGGCCACCAGGGGAGTGAAGATGGATAGAAAAGAGAAAAGGACCAAGGACTATGCCTGAGGAACGCCAGTATTTAAATTCCAGGAGAATAGGAAATGTCAGCAAAGGAGTCTCAGAAATAGTGACTGTTTTGGAATGAATGTTGGTGTTCCCTCAAAATTTGTATTTTGAAGTCCTAACTCCCAATATGATGGCATTTGGAGGTGGGGCCTTTGGGAAGTAATTCGGTTTAGATGAGGTCATGAGGATCAGTGATCAGTACCCTTATATGAAGAGGAAGAGAGAGAAAGAAATCTCTGTCTCCGCACACATGAACCAAGGAAAGGCCATTTGAGCACAGTGAAATGGCTGTCTACAAGCCAGGTAGAGGGACCTCACCAAGAACCAAATCTGCCAGCACCTTGATCTTGGACTTCCCAGCCTCCAGGACTGTGAGAAATAAATGTCTGTTGCTTAAGCCACCCAGACTATGGTATTTTGTTAAAGCAGCCTGAGCAGACTGAGACAGTGACTGCTGAAGTAGGAGGAAAACCTGGAGAGTTCAGTATTTCAGAAGCCAAGGAAAGAAAGTGCATCAAGGGGCCTGCCCGGTGGCATAGCGGTTAAGTTCGCTTCGGCGGCCCAGGGTTCGCAGGTTCTGGATCCTGGGCGTGGACCGACACACCACTCGTCAAGCCATGCTGTGGCGGCATCCCATATAAAGTGGAGGAAGATGGGCAGGGATGTTAGCCCAGGTCCAGTCTTCCTCAGCAAAAAGAGGAGGATTGACAATGGATGTTAGCTCAGGGCTAATCTTCCTCACAAAAACAAAAAAACAAAACAAAACAAAAAAGTGCATCAAGAAAAAGGTGTGATCAATTGATCAACTGGTCAGATGTTGCTTATAGGTTGAGATGAAGATAGAGAAGCTGTCCTTGGATAGAGTAATGTCAAAGTCATTGGTGATCCAGAAAAGCACAGTTTAGTGGAAAGATGGGGGCAAAAGCCAGACTAGAGTTGGAGAGAGAGTGGAACAAGAGGAGCTAGAGACAGAGAGTACAATCAATTATTTTAAAGAATTTGCTGCGAAAGGGAACAAAGAAATAGGGCAAGCTGTTGGCGGAACTGGAGTCAAGAGAAGATTTTTTTTAAGGTTAGAGAAATAACAACATGTCTGTGTGCTGATGGGGATTATGTAATAGAGAGGAAAAATGATAATGATGGGTGGAGGTGGGGGAGAGATGGAATCCAGTTGGAAGCGTGGATAAGTTATCTATGGTAACAGGCAGGCAAGCAGAGTAAGATGCTGCTATTTCAGTAGGTGTGTTGGTAGAAGTGTGTAGAAGTTCTTTTCTAATTCTTCATTTGTCATGGCGACGTGGGAAATAAGGTCATCAGCTGACAGTGTGGATGGAGAAGGATTTGGGGGTTTGATGAGAGAGAAGAAGGAATAAAATCATCATCAAGGAGAGTGACAGAGAGAAGGGATTAGGGAATTTCGATTGCTTGGGAGCATCAAGGGTCCACTTGAGATTCACAGCCATGAATTAAAAGTGAGACAGTTCTTCTCACTTTTGTGAGATAGTTGTGTGAGCTTGGTGTGTGTTTTCCCCCAGCCACTATCAGCTGCACCCGTACAGCACAGGCACTGAGGAGGCAGGTTTGATTTTGCCAAGTGAATATATCAAAACCATAGGAGGGCAAGGAAGTCCAAAGTGTATGCAAGAGAGCTACTATATGGAATTCAGGCTGGGTAGAGAGCAGATCAAATATGAAGGGGGTGACGGAGAGTAAATATGCAGTAGGATTGATGTATTAGGGTTCCTGGTGTTTTGGGATATAGGAAGTACAGCCCTATAGGAATTGACCTGGAAAAATAGGAGGTGGTGCCAAAAGAATGAGATTTGTGAAATTGGATTATTGGAGTGGTTGCACTTCCTGGTAACGACAACGTCTATCTAGGCATGACCATGGAAGTGTGTGGCTGAGATAGAGTGTAAGGCAAGATTATTGGAGAAGATTTGTGGAACTACAAAACCAAAGTTTTAGAAGGATCACCTATCTGTACATTGAAATTGCCAAAAATTAAGAGGGGAATAGTATTAGAATGACAGTGAATCAGGAACCAAGATCATTGAGAAATGAGGGGAATGACTCCAGTTCCAGGAGATGACCATAACAATGAGTAGATGTGGAAGACATAGTCTGTTGGTGTGAGCTTTAAAACTGGAAGGTGGAGAGAGTGGCCTGTACATGGCAGTGAGGATCAAGGAAGGCAGTCACACACTGCCAGCCCCAGTGGAAAGGAAGCTGTGGGAGAAAAATACAGTCACCAACTGAGAAAGCTGCAGGAGGGCACAGTAGTTCAGGGAATTGGCTCTGTGGTCAAACTGCCTAGCCACTTTCCACCCATGGTAACTTAGCAAGTTACTTAACCTCTCTGAGCCTCAGTTTCTTCATCTATAAAATAAGGGTAATAATAATGTCTCATACAATAGTATCTCATACAAATATTGAAGAGTTAAAATGTAACAGGCTTAATGCGGTGTCAGACACATTGTAAGTTATAGTGGGGAGATAGCCTTCTGGTACCTTGCTGCCTTAACATCCACAGTCAGAAGGCAGGGTCCTTCTTCGTGACTGTGACGTTAAAATCACACTTTCTACCCTTTTCTCCGCCCTACAAACCTTTCAGTCAGTCTGATATAATGCAACAAAAATTACTACTATCATTAAAGGTACAGGAACAGAGAAGTGATATATTTTCCAGAGTCCCAGGATAATTTTAAGCACCCCACCCTCAAGTAATCCCTCCCATTTCTGGCTGATGGTTGAAATGTCATTAACAAGGAGCATAAGTCCTTCAGACCTTTAGATATAGTTCAGCCTGATGAGTTGACTGATATCTATTCACACTGAAGGATAAAAGATGATAGTGAAGACAGCATAGGATGTCAAAAGGGGAACAAATATCCAAGGACCAGAAAAGGAGGTTGGAAAGGGCTCTGGGCCACCCAAGACAGACTGAGACAGCTTCATAAATTGTTGGGGGAAAAAACTCTACATTAAGTTGTGTCACAAGTAGAGACCCCTCCTCCACAGAGCAGATGTAGAGTTTGCCTAGGGCCAACCTAGGTGATTAATCTTTTCCAAAATCTCTCTCAGGGTATCTCTGTCCAGCCTCTTGGGTTCAGCCCTTCCCCATGCTCACCACCTCTGCTTGATTCCATGAGAAGACCAGATTTTTCTCCTTTGGGTCTTCTTGGGCCTCCAACGATCCCAGGATTCTGTTTTTCTTTTGTCCTGAGTTTTCCCTCCACTGTGTACCCAGGCACTTTTTTGCTTTTGCCCCCAGCTTATTTAAATTTTTATTCAACCATCCTCTTTTTTTTCTTATTGGAAACCTTCAGTTCTCCTTGCTTTCTCTCCAAGAGAGGTCAAGAAAAATTTTCATTTATCCATGAATAGATGTATATCCAGAAAAAACTGAACATATTAGGTCAAAAATATTTCACAATCAGTCCCAAGCAGTTGAAGACAAAAGAAATTATTTGCTTCCACACTAAACATAAAGAGAGAGAGAGACTGCAAAAAACCTATTTGGAGGTCAAACAGAATACAATGGTTAAAATTAGAACTAGCACCTTACTGGTAGTTGTTGGTATTCTATGTCCTCTGTGTTACCTTGTAGTAAAACACAATCTGCATCCCCAGGAAACAAGACCCATTAGGGAACTCCCTCTTTAAGTTTATGCTCTCTCTTTTGGGGTTCTCCTGTGGTGGTTCCTGTTGCCACAACTTCACTGTCCCCCATCATTTATCTGGTTGCCCCTTTCTCTGGCTGAAAAGTGGGCACACCCAAAATCCAATTTCCTTGACCTCTTAACACAACTGAGAAAGGCAGGATCTTTCAAAAGTGTCTTTTTAAAGTAGTAAGAGAAAAATTTTTTAAAGAGTGTGGCTATAAAGGGGTAGTATGAGGGAGATCTTTGTGGTGATGGGAGAGTTCTGTACCTTGACTGTAGTGGTGGTTACAGAAATCTCCAGATGTGATAAAATGACACAAAACTATAACATACATTGTACCAATATAAGCTTCCTGGTTTTGATATTGTAGTGTAGTTACAAAGGATGTAACCACTAGAGGAAACTGATGAAGGTACACAGGACTTCTCTGTACTGTCTTTGTAACTTCCTATGAATCTACACTTCAAAAGAAAAGGGGGTTGTTTTGACCATCATTAAAAAATAATGGCAGAGTTTGTGGATTTTATCAAGATTAAATAAAGTTTTCTCTACCCTACTTTCAACAACAGATAGATCATCCAGACAAAAAATCAATAAGGGAACATTGGACTTAAACTACACATTAGATCAAATGGACCTAACAAATATTTACAGAACATTCTATCCAACAGCAGAATGATTCACATTCTTCTCAAGCACCCATGGAACATTCTCTAGAATAGATCATATGTTAGCTCACAAAATAAGTTAATAAATCTAAGAGGATTGAAATCATATCAAGTATCTTTTCCAACCACAATGGTATGAAACTAAAAATCAATTTACAAGAAGAAAACTGGAAAATTCACAAATATGGAGATTAAACAACACGCTCCTGAATAATCAATGGGTCAAAGAAGAAATCAAAAGAGAAATTTAAAAATGTCTTGAGACAAATGAAAATGGAAACACAACATACTGAAATGTATGAGACGCAGCAAAGGCAGTTCTAAGAGGGTAGTTCATAACAATAAATGCCTACATTAAGAAACAAGAAAGATCTCAAATAAACAACCTAACTTTACACCACAAGGAACTAGACAAAGAAGAACAAACTAAGCCCAAAGTTAGTAGAAGGAAGGAAACAACAAAGATCAGAGTGGAAATAAATGAAATAGAGACTAAAGAAACAATAGAGAAGATCAGTGAAACTAAGAATTGGTTTTTTGAAAAGACAAACAAACTAGACAAACCATTAGCTGGACTTACCAAGAAAAAAAGAGAGGGAGGACTCAAATAAATAAAATTATAAATGAAAGAAGAGACATTACAACTAATATCACACAAATACAAAAGATCATAAGAGACTATTATGAAAAATTGTAAGTCAACAAATTGGACAACCTAAAAACAATTGGATAAATTCCTACAAACATACAACCTACCATGACTGAATCATTAAGAAATAGAAAATCTGAACAGACAAATTACTAGTAAAGAGATTGAATTGGTAATCCAAAATCTCCCAACAAACAAAAGTCCAGGACCAGATGTCATCACTGGTGAATTCTACCAAACATTTAAAGAAGACTAACACCAATCCTTCTGAAACTCTTCCAAAAATAGAAGAGGAAGGAACACTTCCAAACTCATTTTATGAGGTGAACATTACCCTGATACCAAAGCCAGCCAAAGACACTACAAGAAAAGAAATTTCAGGCCAATATCCCTGATGAACATAGATGCAAAAATCTTCAACAAAATATTAGCAAACCAAATTCAACAATACGTTAAAAGGATCATATACCATGATCAAGTGGGATTTATTACAGGGATGCAAGGATGGTTCAACATCCACAAATCAATCAATGTGATACACTACATTAACAAAATGAAGGATAAAAATCATATGATCATCTCAATAGATGCAGAAAAAGCATTTGACAAAATTCAACATCCTTTCATAATAAAAACTCTCAACCAACTGGGTATAGAGGGGACATACCTTGACATAACAAAAGCTATGTATGACAAGTCCACAGCTAACCTCATACTACACAGTGAAAAGCTGAAAGCTTTTCCTCTAAGATCAGGAACAAGAGAAGGATGCCCACTCTCACCACTTTTATTCAATATAGTACTAAAAGTCCTAGCCAGAGCAATTAGAAATTAAAGGCATCCATATCAGAAAGGAAGAAGTAAAATGGTCTCTATTTGCAGATAACGTGATGTTATACATAGAAAACCCTAAAGATTCCACCAAAAAAAAAAAAACTGTTAGAACTAATAAATGAATTCAGTACAGCTGCAGGATATAAAATCAATACACAAAAATCAGTTGTGTTTCTATACACTAACAGCAAACCACCAGAACAAGAAATTAAGAAAACAATCCCATTTGTAATAGCATCAAAAAGAATAAAATACCTAGGAATAAATTTAACCACGGAAGTGAAAGATCTATACACTGAAAACTATAAACATTGATAAAAGGCAATGAAGAAGACACAAATAAATGGGAAGCTATTGCTCGTGAATTGGAAGAGTTAATATTTTTTAGATGTCTATACTATCAAAAGACATCTATAGATTCAATGCAATCTCTATCAAAATTCCAATGGCATTTTTTACAGAAACAGAAAAAACAATCCTAAAATTTGTATGGAACCACAAAATGCCCTGAAGAGCCGAAGCAATCTTGAGAAAGAAGAACAAAGCTGGAGGCGTCACACTTGTTGATTTCAAACTATATTACAAAGCTATAGGAATCAAAACAGTATGGTATTGGCATGAAAACAGACATATAGATCAATGGAACAGAATAGAGAGTCCAGATATAAACCCACGCATATACAGAATTAATTTTGGACAAAGGATCCAAAAATATACAATGGGGAAAAGATAATCTCTTCAATAGGTGGTGTTGGGAAAACTGGATTGCCACATGCAAAAGAATGAAACTAGACCCCTATCTTACACCCAACACAAAAATCAACTTTAAAAAAGTCTAGGAGCCTGCCCAGTGGTGGCAAGGTGGTTAAGTTCATGCACTCTGCTTCAGCGGCCCAGGGTTGGTGGGTTTGGATCCTGGGCACAGACCTATGCACCTCTCATCAAGCCATGCCATAGCAGTGTCCCATATACAAAAATAGAGGAAGATGGACACAGATGTTAGCTCAGGGCCAATCTTCCTCAGCAAAAAGAGGAAGATTGGCAACAGATGTTAGCTCACGGCCAATCTCCCTCACCAAAAAAAAAAAAAAAACAGTCTTTAATCCTAAAGACTTAAACCTAAGACGTGAAACCATAAAACTCCTAGAAGAAAATACAGGGAGTAAGCTCCTTGACATAGGTCTTGGCAATGATTTTTTTTTATTTGACACCAAGAGCAAAGGCAACAAAAGCAAAAATGAACAAGTGGAACTATATCAAACTAAAAGGCTTCTGCTCCACAAAGGAAACCATCAACAAAATGAAAAGGCAACCTACAGAATGGGAGAAAATATTTGCAAACCACATACCCGATAAGGGGTTAATATCCAAAATGTAGAAGGAACTCATACAACCCAGTAGCAAAAAAAAACCCAATTTGAAAATGGGCAAAGGACCCATATGGACATTTTTCCAAAGAAAACATACAAATAGCCAGCAGGTATGTGAAAAGGTGCTCAACATCACCAATCATCAGGGAGATGCAAATCAAAACTACAATGTAATATCACCTCACATCTGTTAGGATGGCTACTATCAAAAAGACAAGAGATAACACATGCTGGCAGGGATGTGGAGAAAAAGGGAACTTAGTGCACTGTTGTTGGAAATGTAAACTGGTACAGTCACTATGAAAAACAGTATAGAGCTTTCTCAAGAAATTAAAAATAGAACTACCATATGATCCAGCAATCCCACTTCTGGGTATATACCCAAAGAAAATGAAACCACTATTTCAAAGAGATATCTGTACTCCTATGTTCATTGCAGCATTATTCACAATAGCCAAGGTATAGAAACAACCTAAGTGTCCATCAACAGATGAATGGATCAAGAAAATATTATCTATATATATACACACACATGATGGAATATCATTCAGCCTTAAAAAAGACGGAATCCTGTTATTTACGACAACATGGATGAATCTGGAGGGCACTATGCTAAGTGAAATATGTCAGACAGAGAAAGGTAGATACTGTATGAAATCACTTGTATGTGGAATCTAAGGGAAAAAAAGTCAAACTCACAGAAACAGAGAGAAGAAAAGTGGTTGCCAGAGGGTGGGGAATGGGGGAAATAGGGAGAGGTTGGTAACGGGGTACAAACTTTCAGTTATAAGATGAATAAGTTATGAGGATCTAATGTATAACATGGTGACTATGGTTGATAACACCATATTGTATAATGAAATTTGCTGAGAGTAGAACTTAAGTGTTCTCACCAAAAACGAATTTTTTTAAAAAGGGTAAATGTGTGAGGTGATGGATGTGTTAATCAACTTGATGGGGGAAATCCTTTCACAATGTATATGTATATCAAATCATCACGTGCATTTCGAATATTTACAATTTTATTCTCAATTATACCTCAATAAAGCTGAAAATTTGTTTTCTGATGTTTCTAATTTAAAAAAAAGAACAACGCTGGTCCTGTGGCCTAGTGGTTAAGTTCGGCGTGCTCCTCTTTGGTGGCCCAGGTTCACGGGTTCAGATCCTGGGTGCAGATCTACACCACTCATCAGCCATGCTGTGGTGGTGACCCATATACAAAATAGAGGAAGATTGGCACAGACGTTAGCCCTGGGTGAATCTTCCTCAAGCAAAAAGAGGAAGATTGGCAACAGATATTAGCTCAAGGCAAATCTTCCTCAGCAAAAAAAAAGAACAGATATACAGAAAGTATAAAGTCACATTTCCACAGAATGTTTCTGATTCTAGGAATCACAGTAAAAGCAACCTTAGAGAGTCCCAAAACTCCTCTAGCCCCTTCTAGGCTAATCCAGTGTCAACTAGGTTTCTTCCCATCAAGTCCTGTTAGCCTCTGGGCACCATCTTTTTTCCCTGGCGTAAGAAGCTGATCCACCAGTCCATTTTCTTCTGACCAAAGAATTGTGACGATTCACCTGCTCTAAAAAGTTAAGACTTTTCCTGAGTTTCAGGTGAAGCAGGCACAAATTGTTCCCAAGCGACTTGCAAGGCAGCATGGTTGATACCCTTTAAGCCACAGTGAATGATTTTCTAGCCCTTCTAGTCCTTGGTTTTGACCCCTTCCCAGCTCTGAAGTCTCTGATGATGATTCGTTTAGAACCCCTCCCTGCCATTAACCCAGGGAAATGATCTTGTGGTCGAGTTAACCATGCTCATGGGTGTCACGTTTCTTAATCTTAATATTTTTCCAATTCTTTTTTTTCTACAGAGGAATTCCCCTTCTCCCACCCAAAACACCATAGTCCAGGGTACACTGTGAATTCCATTGCACGTGTAATGACAGGCAGGTGAGGGAAGGCGGTTAGGAGGTATACAGTTAAGGAGTAATGTAAATGGCTTTAGACTGCTTAGTTGACTTGACACTATCCTTCCAGAGGCTCCCTTTTGTAATTCCCCTTTGATTCTTCAGACCCTTCAATTGGAGGTCTGGTTACTTCCCCATGTGTTAACCTCCAGTCTAAGGTCAACTGTTGAATTTAGCCCTTTTCATCTATGGAAGATCAAAATCCTTTCTTGATGGGACCCAAATACACCTCTTTTGGCTTCTGGTAAAAACTGCTTTCCTGAAAACCACGTGTTACATCCAACAGACCAGAGGCCTCCTAAACTCTCACCCTCAGTCCACGGATGTAATAAGGCACCCTGTCAGGGCAACGGCCACCCTAAGATAGCTCTATTGTCCTCAGTTTAAAAAATACTAGTCTCTACTGTGTAGTCATTTTTCACCACTAATCATTTTGGGGGGAGGAGGAGTTTGGGGTTCTTTTTTTAAATTTTTGTTCCCTTGAAAAAAAATAGAAGGGAGAGTCTTGGGTCCTTGGGAGGACTTTTAGCTATAACATCTTGATGCAGAGTTCAATCCAGAGAAGGTGTGGTTGCCTGACTGAGAAATTGACCAAAATCACTAGGAAAGCAGATCAGAGCATGCTGAATTTCTTTTGTTTTTCTTTTTTATTTAGTCATAATATTGTATTATGCAAATGAGTACTAAAGGAAAATTAACTTTCAGGAGACATTGAAACAATTTATACCTCAAAATTTTATACTTAAAGAGCCAATTCTAACTGTTGTATGTGGACTTCTGAATGAGGTTCAGGTATGTTTAATGACTTTCAAAAGCAGAATACGGTACCTTATGCTGATGATGTTCATGCTAATCCACAATATTCAGTAAATCTCAATTGGAAGAGAGGAAAAAAGCTAAATCCCCTATTTTCCTGACAAATATTACTTGCTAGATACCTGAATTTCCACAACACAACAGCTCTCTCATCACACTCCCCTTCTACGGTGCTGAGGTCTTGATGTGGGATAAGACAAGTCAGCCAGAACTGGTTATAACCATGCTTTATTAGAAGTGGATAGTAGACTTTGAGAATGATAAAGTAAATGGAACTTCAAGCAGGTAAGGGGAAACAAAAACTCAAGAGTATGCCCAACAATAAATTTCAGAGTCAGAACTGTAACACCAGGCAATCATCAGGAAAGGGGACTCCCTGTGGAATTGCACAAGATAGGAGAGCCCTTCCCATGTTGTCATCCATAGTAGGTATTCAGGGGCAATTCAGACCACACTGAATGATCAACACAGTGTCATGATCAAACACTACCTCCCGTCAGGTATCCCAACAATCAAGTTCTGTTTAAATCATACTCTCATGTCTTCTCTCGGTCATGGGGACATAATGGGAACATTGTAAGGAATGGAAAGCAACAGATTGCTCGTAGCCCTTGGAGAGTCTAGCAATACATGCATGGATTAGTCCACACTGGGGGTACTATTTTCCTGCATAGTCTTCGTTATCCAGTCAATGTAGTTCTTCACTCGTGTGTAGATTCCATAGGTCCCACATTTGGGGCCCCAGGACACCAGGCCAGCTACATAGAATTTAGGGGTCTTTTCATTGGGGTCCTGTATAGCAAAGGCCCCACCACTGTCCCCTTCACAGCTATCAACGCCCTTCTCTCCTCCAGCACAGATCATGTTATCAGTGAAAACGAAGGTATTTGTATTCACTCTGGGACTTGTCCCCTCCATTTGCTGGCACTTTTCTAAGGAAGTGACAGGTAACTTTGCCCCTCTGAGCTTGATAACATGATCTTTTACCTTTGTTCGGCCCCAGCCTGAGATCAGTCCCAGGTCTCCCAATGAGAGATTGTATTCTGAGGAGGTGCCTGGCAGGCAGATAGGGGAGACCTTGGGTCCCATTTTCACTGGGTCTTTCAGCCGCACCAGCGCAATGTCGTTGTCAAAATTCTTCCGTGTTTCTGGGGCATCCAGCAATTCCCAGCCCGGATGAATAATCACACGCTCAGCCGTGAGCATCTGGGCATTTGCCAGATCCGAGGTGACCACTGAGGTGGACCCAACGTACATTACTGGGTTTTTGTTTCCCTCCACGACATGGGCAGCAGTCAGCACCCAGTACTCATCAATGAGAGCCCCACCAGCCCTTGGGCTCGAAAAGAAGACTTGCCAGGGGAAATTTTCAATGTTTGCAAAGGATCCTCCAAAAATCCTCTGTTTTTCTTTAAAGCTCTCCTTGGGGACACCACAGACTAGAAAGGAACAAGAACAAGGTAGGGAGGGAGCAGGAAATAGATTGCTGGCCTCCTGCAAATCTTCCAACCACTCAGAAACCTTCCTGGCTTCAGGGTTCTCTGGCACAATACTGCCAACCCTGTACTTGGTCAACCCTGTCAGTACCTGATCCATCCTGAACTTACTTAAGGACCAAACATTCCACTCTGCCAATGCCACAAGCAGGCTTGTGGGAAAGACTGGTTAAATTGAGGCAGTGTGTGAATTACTGAGCCCAAATTAGCTAGTGCCTCACACTATGGACAGCTTGATTCACAGCTCCTCTAGAGGCACACTTTACCCCAGGCTCAGCATATGGAGCCAGGGGCCCAACTGGGAGACAGTGCGAGGAAATTCTTTCCTCATACAGATGGTAGGGGAGGTAAGCATTTTATCTTCTTCTGATGCCCAGACCAAACACTTATCACCTTCTTTACTGAAGTCCTAATTACAGCTGAGCCCCTCCTAGTAATCCATGGAAGTAGGGCAAAGAGTGAGCTCTCTTCTTTCATCTTTCATCTCATTCCCCATTGACTGGTTCCAGGTTTGATCACTTCGCTATTACCCAGTATAAATAAAACTGAATTTTACTTCAGGTGAAGTTGGCTTACCCAAACCCCTGACTAGCCAGCCTGAGTGGACTCTGAGTTGAGCATAACAGGCTTTGGACTCAGATAGACCTGGGGTTCAAAGCCTACCCCTGCCCCTTACTAACTCTGTGAACTTGCACTCAATTCACTCATCTGTAAAGTGGAACTAACAATACTTACCTCATAGAGTTTTACAAGGACTTGAATGAGATAATAAATGCAATTAATTAGCTCACTCCCTAGCTCTTGGTAACATTGTTTTTACTACCAGGATCATTATTATTATACTGGCTTTGCCTGAGGGCCTTCTTCTACTCAACTCTGACCTGTGTGCAACCCCTCATTTCTTTTATTCCTCTATATCTTGTTGCCATTTAGACTTTTAATATAATAACTAAGCTACTCAACCAATCTTGTTTCTGAGTGTTGATTCCTCACTCTCAATTTCCAGGCCCTGTTTTTAGCAATTCTACATCCCCTTACTACATCGACATTACCAAACCTAACCAGCCCTGACTTTGACACCGTCACTGGCTGACTTTTCTATCTCCTGCCAGTTGGCCTGACTCAGTGTGGTCGAGGAACTCCCCAAGGGCCGGGCAGGCCCACAACCTAGTGTAGTCTCCACCTCACTGAGCTAGACTCTGACAGGCTCAGACTGTTAAATCCTTTCCCAAAAGGATTACAGCTACTTTCAGAAGGTGACATCCACTCCCCTGCTCCTGTGGCTACAGTCTCTACCCAAGCCTAAGGCTTGATTACCTGGAACACATTTTGGCAGCTCTGTGCCCAGCACCACATTCACCCAGCTCCCGTTGCCAGCGCAGCGATACTCCCCTGAAATAGCACAAGGGACACAGGACACACTCACCACCACATCATCTCTCTTCCAATCCCCCCTCTCATTCAGAGCCTCAGCTCCTCTGGGATTTGAGGAGGGGATCAGATCAAATCAACTAGAAAAGAGTCTTGAAAATATCTTCCAAACAATCCCTCTGACTTCTATCCTGCCCAGGGAGGGGAAAGAACAGTCTCCAAAGCAGAAGGAAGAGGGTTATGGTAGAAACTGGGAAAGTGCTTCAAGTGGGAAAATAAAATATAAAATAAAAAGCAATGAAATGGGACCTATTGTGTCTCATCCAGCTCTTCATCTAGCATCACCAAAGCCTCTCCATCAAGAAAGCAAGTCATCATAGTATGGTGACTTGGAGCTGAAAGCATTACTGCTGTGGGTTCTACATTAAATAGTTGGTCAAAAGCTGGATAACCACATGAAAAAGGACATTGTAGGAGAAATTCATGCCTTAGTTGTGAAGCTGGGATAGGTGACCTCTATGATTCCCTATGGATGATCCTATAGAACCTACTGTGCCCCCTGTGAAAACTGTATCTTTAGACTAAGTCAAGAGGATGAACAAAGTCCATCCCATCTCCTTTATTTCTCTCCAAACCCTCTCCAATTCATAAAGATTGTGCTATTCACCCTCCAACACTCTCACTCTTTCTCTCTCTTTTCTCTAGTCAAAGAAACCTACCACTTTCTTCATTTTCCATGTGGTAATATGGCTCCTCACAAGTGTAGCGAGTGACAGAACCAAATAAAGTATGTTCTGGATCCTTGACTTTACCATGCTGAATGGGTTCAGGAGAGCCACAGTCCACAGCTACAAGAGGAAGGCAGGAGAGTGACAGTCAGGATAGCAACCTCCTCCCAGGAAGAGTCACTGGGCCAGTTCCACCCTCCTGGCCATGTTCCTCACTCCTTCCCCACTCCCACATCTATAAGCACACCTGGGATGAATCTCCCCACACCAGCCTCTCTGTGACCATACTTTCAACTGGCATCACTCAACTCCCCAGCCCACTGAGTCCTGCCAATTCGGACAGCCCCTTGAAAGCTATAAGGAGGAACCTCGTTCTTAGAGGTTGGAGGAAGTCCCTGCAGAAGCCAGGAATGGACCTATACAGTGCTATTGACTCTATCAATCCCACAGCCCCTTTCTTTGGAAGAAACCTGCTAGTCTGGCTGTACAGGGACCAGACCAGGGCTTGGGACCCCATGACTGGCTTCCCTTCAAAAACCCAACCCATTCTGTGACAAGCTTAAGAGGAAAAAATGCATTTGAATCTTGATACACTCATCCTTCTTCCATTTGGGAGGAAAAAAAGAGTCCCATTCTAAAGAGATACATACGTTGACATTTCAGTTGGGAATTACTCCACTTTCCATTGCTTTGACAAGTAGAATGGAAAGATGTCAAGCCAACACTTCCCTGAAGAATAAAAGACATCACCATTAATTTATAAGGAGAGATATGGGGAATCAAAAACAAAAATGGAATCACTCTCCGGCCTTGGATCAATGAGGAGTCCTCACCACAAGAAGCTTGGGATATCTTAGCAGGAAAACCCAAAGCACCCAGGAGTTGGGGCTAAAAGACAACTTTGCCCTAGCATATCAGCTCCCCTTCCCCAGGAAGACTGAAGGCAGAAAGAGAATGCCAAGCTGGCCAAGGAGCTCCAGGACTCACAAGGAAGGACTAAGGACCCTGAGCCATTCTGTTTATGGAAAAGGTGTTATACCTTGCTCAAACAAGGACATTCAGTAAACAATTGGACAATTCCACTATGCTCTTCCTGACCTAGAGATTATGGAGAAGCTCCTAACAGCACTTTACCTGTACAACTTCAAACCCTTCTTTACAGGTTATCTTCACCACATCTTTGAACACATATTTTGCCTTCTCAGGCTCCCAAACAGAATTGGCAGTGACTTCTTTAGGACACGGGATTGCTTGGAAAGGACAGAAAAAAATTTTACCAAATAGTTGGAGAATCTCTATACTATTTACATCATTCTCACACTCTAAAATCGCTCAGTCATCCTCAATCCTGATACCTGCCATTCCAATATGGAGATGTCTAAAATAATATGGCATTACTAACTAACCACCCACAAGTTTCCGCACTCACAGGTCCAGTTGAAGGATTCCTAGAAGTTGAGGCATTTCTAGCAACCACTGACAGGTTTGGAGGTGCAGGACCTCAGGATACCTATCCATACAACAATCTACTGTCTTGATTTTACATTGTCCAGGGACTTTGGTACCACCAATCAAAGAGCAACTTTTAGATTACTCACGATCTCCATGGTAACGAAGCTTCCAGCCATTTTTTTGTTCTGTGTGGTCAGTTTGGAAGATAATATCAAGAGCATTACTCTTGGTTTCAATATTTAGTGGCCCAGGGAATCCATGGCCACAGTAAGGACCAAATCGCCGGTGTCTTGTAACAAACTGAAAGGAAACAAAATGATGAAATCGGAAGAGAGAAAGAACTAAAAGAAAGAGGTAAAATGGAGGGGATAAAAGTAAGAGAGGTAATCATGGTAATATAAAATTAGAAGAAGGGAGAAAAAAGAAAAGAAGGGGCAGAAAGAAAGACAATGTGTCTTCAAGGAGAAACCTCTCTGTGTGGGTTGGGAGAAAAGTCAATCATCCATCACGCACAACTAAACTGTCAGCACAGTGGCCGTCTGAATCAGCTGGTTCCACATCAAAATCTTCTCTCCGTATAGTCACCACCACTTGGTACCCCTCCTCCAGCAGGATCTGATATTCACACCTTGAGTTCTCTGGGTATGGATTGGGATAATTGGGACTTGCGATCTCCCCAACCAGTGCAGTGAATACATCCCCACTGCAATTGACTAAGGGAGAAAGAGAAAAGAGGAATCAAATATAGGGTCAAGCAAAGGAGCTCCTGCCTTATTCTATGACTCCTCCCATGAGCTGACAGTCCCTGACTGGAGCCCACACACAGCAACTACACACCCAATACATATCAGCAGAAGTACCGAATGCCTACTAGGTTTCCATCACACTGCTTATGATAGAGACTTTCACAGTTATGAACAGCCCCAGGTAGACTCTTCACAGGCACCTATCTCTCTTCTCCAATTAATTAACTTGACCCTGTAGCCTCGTATTCCTCAACTCTCGTGACGCCACCCCAGCTTGTGGGTAACTAAGAATAGATGTCAAATCAAGGCTGAAGCTAATCAAAATTGGAAGAGTAGAAAAAGCCCTTACTGAAGCCTTCAGCCATTCCAAATCCCAGGGAACATCGCCTCTCTTGATGCTAAGCTCACCTCCGCAATTCTTCATATCATCATGGAGGAAGTATTCTGGGGGACAGGAGCAGAAGTAACCACCAATGAAGTTGTTGCAGAAGTGGCTACAAGGGACATCTGCAAAGTCTTTGCACTCATTTACATCTGCAAAGAGTAGAGAATGATGGAGGTCAAGGACAAAGACCTAGCCCTACCATTGCATGGCTATAAAGGAGTTCTCAATGCCAGAGACCATTGACCTTTCTCATAAACAGAGCATTTCAGCTCCAGAGACAACGTTTTGCAAGCTAAACATGATGATATGTCTTCTGCAGTGAAGAACAACTAGTATATTTATTACTTTATATCATGTTGGCACTTCTATTAAATCTAAACAATAGCCTGGCTTTTACAAGATATTCTAACTTCATTTTAAGGTGCAGATAGGTGTAGAAGCACACAGAATTTGAAGGTTTGTTTGCCATTGAGTGGGTTTGAATACCATACGTTCCTTGTGAGATTCTTGGCAAGTTACTTAACTTTCCCAGTTCTCACCTTCCTTATCTTTAAATGGAGATAATAATACCTACTTTGAAGTGTTGAGAAGATTAAGTTAATATAGGTAAAATTCCTAATACAGTGCCCAGTTCATAGTGGTTCTCAATAAACTACTATTTATTATCTATTATTACCATTATCATCATCACGACTAAGATATGATCATGTGTTTGAATTTTACAAAGGCAATTCATGCAGGGACCCAAGCCAAGTCAACACTTAGTAAGAGTTATAAACAGAATCTTTATTCACTGCGTTGTTCAATGTTTGTCCTACTTCTAATCTTTTAGCTGGATCAATAAGGCACAAAGAGAAGGGTGAGCCTTACCTACAGCAACATAGTATGCAGCAAACCCAGTGAAACGATCTTCATTAGAGAAGTCGGACCTAAAGATCACCTGGAGTCTATTGTATGGGACTTGGAACTCTTCCACAATTGGGGAGCTGGGATTCTTGCTGGTCCTCTGTCCACAGAGTTTCCCTTCTTCAAGGCCCCCTGACATTATCTAAAAGAAGAGTCAAAAAGAAATTATGAAAGAATAATGTTTTGGTTTGGAGATCAGAAAAAATGGGACAGAGAGAATAGAACATTCACCACCTTAGGACTAATTGTTCACTGACTTTAGTTCACTGTATGCCTATGGCCCTCCCTCCTACATCCTTCTCATTCCACCACGCCAGCCCTATCCTTTATGTGCTGATTATAATATACCTGCACTGAGTCATATGCGCAGTCCTCTGATAGCTCTATGTCCAGATGGGTGAAGTAGAGGTGGATCCCATACCCGTCAGGAACTTGTATATCCCAAGATTTCTCTATCTCATTGGGGTATGCCTGAGGATAGTTAGGGGACAGGATCTCCCCATACATAGTAGGCTCAGCATAAACCCGTGTCAAAAGGGAAAACAGGACAACGCACCTGAAAAAAAAGGCATATGGAGACAGGGGTGACCCAGGTATCAGCAGACTAGTGCAGAGCTCTAGCATTTGTCACAGGGAGGAGGGAGGGGAAAGGAGAAGGGCAATAGCACGTGGAGGAGAATCTTAGTTTGGAATAAAGCAAAAAGGCTTGGTCAAACCAAAACCCAGGCTTCAGATCTGAGCTATTTTCTTGAGAAGATGAAGGGAATGGAGTCCAGATACATCTCTGTAGACTCTTGATCACTTACCACATCTCTGGCAATTTGTCCATCCCTGGTGAGCAGCACGTCTCTTGGTCCTGGCTCTCTGAACCTACGGACTTTGGAGCTAAAGTGGTGGCAGGACTGACTGTATTTGTCTAACAAACACAGGCACCTGTTTGGTGGTAGGGGGTCACCTGGGGTTCAATGTCACCTTCATAGGAATAATACACAGGTTAAACAGAGCCGTAATGCTAATCATCATCATATGACACCTATCCTCTCACACCCTCCCTGCTTCTACTTCAATTAATTTTCCAGACTAAAACTAAATCTTATCCTTCTCCCATTGCTTTTCTGGACCTTCTCCCAGTTTTTCTCCAAAAGAATGAGTAGTTTCTCCCAGTTTTCTTCCTCCTCTGTTCTCCTCCCTCACCCCCACCACTGCCCCCCACTCAATCAGTCTCTCTCCTGCCTCACAGAACAATATCCACATTTCTACTCAGGTTTTCAGGAGTCTTTCCCCATCATGACCATCCATCTAGGACATCTCTCCCTCCTCTTTTGACAATGATCCCCCTTCTCACTTCAAACCAGCTCTCTTTACTATTTACTCTCTTTATTATTGCATGTATTTCTGTTGATGCTCCCAATGACTGTTGATGGAGGAATGAGCTTCTTTCACCAGGGGAAGGCAGTGACCTTGGGAGAAGTGGTCTGAGACGGGGTTGGGTGGGGAAGGAGAAAGAGGGCAGCTGAATGACAAGAAACACAAAAGGAAAGGAAAAGTATTCCCTCAATTTCCTACATTATTTTCCAGGGTGTTTTTCTTTTTCCTTTACTAAAAAGACAAGAATATCTTCCCACAGTTCCTAGAAAAGTCTTGCCAAATATGTTTCTAACCCCGAAGACAGTGGTGGGTAGTAGGCTGATGTGGGGGTGGATGGGGTCAACCTAAGAGAAATAGGCTATCTATATTCTAACTTTCATTCTGCTCTTTCCAGCCCTCCATCCTTGCCCAAAACTTTCCTATGTGAAGCTTGCTGCCTTTCTTTTTTCCTCCATCAAAACTCTGCTCTTTGTTTTTAAGGTTTTTACCTTCAGAAGCTGATGGGAGCAAGTGGGTCAGTCCCCTCTCTGTTGCCAGTGGGTATGCTGGGCAACCCTGCTGGCTCCGAGGGAGAGCAGCACAGGGCCTGGACGCTCCCTCTGCAGGAACCTCCGCCGGCCTCCCTGTCCTGGTTCTGTTCATATGATTCTCTACCACAGTATGCATGTCTGAAATTCCCTGATCCAAACAAAGAGGGGGCTGGGAGACCATGACATGGGGAAAGGGTAACTCAGCCTTGATCTTGGAGCTCCCTCTGCTTTTGAAACAAGAACTGCATCCCTCTCTCAGGCCTGTGATTTCTCTATCCAGGGCCACAGGGCAAGAAGGAAGGAATAGGGAATTTCACCGATTGCCTAATGCTCTTTTTCAGCCAAAGGGTGTGTTACAGAGTTTTCGGGGAAGTCAGGTGATTTGTGGGAAGAGGAGGGTATTAATACTGTGGGGAAAAAGCCAAACCCAAAAAGCCCAACCCTCCAGCTGAGTATGAATCATAAATTAAGGGAAAGTAGTTATCAGAAATGCAGGTCATCTGTGCCTTTAAAGCAAATTTAATGGTTGTATAATGACTTATACCTAGACACAAGCTGGTGTAGGATGATGCTTTTTCCTCCTCCTAAAATCCCCTCCACATCTCCAAACATCTAAATTCTATCCACCAATCAAGCCCCAGTTCAGATACAATCCAGAGTCCCTTATCCATAACTCTTGGGACCAGATGTGTTTCAAATTTCAGAATTTTACAGATTTGTAAAAGTGCAGTACATGGACCCAATATTAGGTAACATCTCCTCCCCTCCCTCCCCCCGAGGGGCTGGGATAACACCCATTATCAAACATTAATATTTCTGCAGCTAAACATATTGATCTTCACAGTAAGCAGAATAACTAAATTATAATTTAATTATAATTATATATTATATTTACAAATTACTTATAAATTACTCAACAGTTTAAGTCAAGTTTTGCTTGCAAATGAGTTTTGGTGACAAACTTGAAGGAAAAAAGCAACATTTTGTTTGCAGAGCCTTTTGGAATTTAGAGTTGAAGCTAAGGAACCAAGGGACCGTGGGCCCGCACAACTCCTCCACAGAGCCTTTCTGACCTCCAGCTCTCCTTTACGTCCCTTATCATTTTTGACCCCTATCTTAGTGACTGCATTCCAATCAATCTATGGCTTCATCAATTGAAGATGCTCCCTTATTTTGCACACCACTAGGAATAAAAGAGCTGCCAATTAAACTATGATATACCATTGATCATAAGATGCATCCTGATTTCAGGAGTGTTAAAATGCAGGGAAAAACCGTGTGCCTCGAAATTGATGATGCATGGTATCTGTGAACAAGGTATACTCTGGTTGACTCAGCGCTGGGCCTGGAGTCAGAGGACAGGTCCAAGTCCTCTTACCAGTTGGAGACCTTGGGCGCATCACCTAACTTCTTAGCTCCTTCAAGTATAAAACAGAGATAATACCAGTTCTGCATACCTTACATGGCTGTTAGGAGGATCTAATGAAACAATGAGAGTGAAAGAGCTTTGCAAACTATGATGCCAAACAAATGTACATGTTAAAAGGAAGAGAATTATAAGCCTATAAGGTGTCTGAAGGCAGGTTCTGGGTCTGATTCATCTCGGTATTCTCCACCATGTCTAGCAGCATCATTCATACTGTTCCTTTAGCTGTCCAGCATTTGAAAGTCTTTACCACATCTGGGGAGTTCCTCATTGTAGGAGTCTTGGGAACATGCCAAGAGCCCACCCCCAGGAGAGAAGATGCAAGTACAGGAAGTGTGTCCTCACCACCCTAGCAGCTCTGGAGCAGGCCTGTGCACTCACGCTGCAGTCATCAGGGGCATCTGCCTAGGCTTTGAATCCAGAGGTAGTAATATGAAGAAGCAGGGACTATGGAACCTCTGGGGGCAGTGGTGGCTGGAGAAAGATGGAGGAGGAGGTGGTGCTCACAAGCAGCATCCAGCGTCCAGCCCCAGGGGATGAGCATCGCAAGCTGAGGTGCCTAGCGCCTGGCAACGGCAGTGGCAGCAGAGGCAGCCATATTCTGACCATTGTTCCTGCTGTGAAGCTTCCACACTTGGCTCTCCAGCTCTGTTGGCATTTCTGTGAGCAATCCAGGATCTCTCTAATAAATTCCTCTTCTGCTAAAATCAACCAGGGCTGGTTTCTGTTGCTTGTGACTAAGAACAATCGTTGATACCACATGCTCAGTGAGCACCTGAGACATGATTGGTTGAATGAATGAGCCAATGAGTTCAGACCATTTACTAGCTGCTTTCAGCTGTTTGATCTTGGAAAAGTTACTTAACCTCTCTGAGTTCCAGCTTTATCTTGCATAAAATGGGAATAATACCACCAACTTCAAACACAGCTATCATTGTCAGGGCCTGTTGTGACCATGATTAAATGAGATAATGTATGCTAAGTATTCAGCATGTGTCTGGTACTCAGCAAGCCCTTAATAAATAAACAACAATAACTTCATCTCCAGACACCAACAGCAACAGTAGCAGCATCATTTTCAAGAGCTTCAGAGCAAGCTTCAGTACACAGCGAGAAAAGAGAGCATCTTACCAAATTGTCCAGGGTTCCTTCTCCTTTTCCTTCTGAATTCAATACTCACCAGAAAAGTTAGTGTCTCTCTCCTACCCTGACATGTGTTTTGTCTTCTCCTCTTCAATTTTGCCATCCAGGTGAAATATTTTATTTTTCTCTCTAAATCTCAAGGAGACAACAAATCACATGTGTAATGGCATCTCTGGGCCCCACCTCCTTCCCCAGTTCAGCGAGAACTCAAGTCAAGACCTCTTACAGTGACAGCATAGAAAGAGCAGGGGCCACGCTACACAATCTGCTCAATATCGTGGGGATTCATAAAAACGACAGTGCTTATTGTCACCCTCAGGGTCATCTGAACCCAGGCAGATATGATAATGCTGATATACAAACCAGAAATTAGAACCTCACATGTTAAAATTAAATGTAACTAATACACATGTATATAAACATGAATAGGACATTTTAGAAAATAAAAACTAGTGTTACTCAGAGTCTTAACTGGTCTCTGAGGGGCTGAATAATACCATTCTTCTTCCCATTTTCAAATTCTAGAGAAACTGAGAAATTTTTAAAAAGCAGCAAATGGAAATCAAAATATTCTCTTTAACAGCAATAAAGGCCCAGAAAGAGGAAGTAGCTTACTGTAAAAGCCAAATAGTGACTAACTGAACCTCAGAATTAAACAGAATTACCCTTCTAGACACAGGCAATGCTAGGCCAGGGGAGACCTCCCCACATAGAGAACATACACTCCCTGTAGACAGCTCAATCCCAAGAGGAGGATGGGCCAAGCTGAGGGCAGCATGCCCCTTTATACTTCCAATCTTCACCGGTTGGAAAGTCACTCCACCTCCCCAGGGCAAAGTGAGTGATGGAATGGAGAATGGCCAGAAGAGTCATATCATGGAGCTCTCTCCATCAGGAAAGATCTCCCAGAGGTAGTAGAAACATTTCCTCCCTAACATTCCAAAGGTTTTTCTTCTTTAACCTCATTAACCTTGATAATTAAGCACATATTCAACCAGGGATGTGGTTGTCTACCTGGGAGAAGACATCAGGAATCTAACTGGGACAATCCATTCACCCAATGCCAATCATTGCTCCTCCTTTGTGTCCTCGAGCACCACTGGCCCCAGAAGTTCCCAAAATGATTCTGAGCAATACTTTAACATTAAATATATTCTACACCCAAGGCTGGAAATTCACCTCCTGTTGCATTTCCCATTCCAAATTTCATCCAGCCATGTTATTTAAGATATTTACCAGAGCCCTGCAATGAAATTAAATGATTATATTAAGAAATTCTGATAATAATATGCCAATAATAGAGATGTGTCTCAAATTTGAACAACAATAAAAACGCTCTCATTATCAAACTCCAAAATTCAAGTTCAAACCCCATTGCAAATTAAATTCCAAACACATTAAAGTCAAAAATAATTGAAGTCCAAAGTTTTTAAGTTAAAGTCACAAAACCATCAGTCTCAATTTGTATTCAGTTCCATCTCAGCCACAGGGTTTCCAATGCCTGGGCAGAGGTGTGGTTCCTTCAGGAGCTGCAGCCTGGGCTGGAATGAGTTGGTTCTGCAAGACTTCAGAGACTGGACTAGTTCCCAGGCAAGGCTTCCCTGAGCTCAGTTTTGAAAAGTCCAAAGAGTTAATGAGACACAAGAATATCGCAACACCAGCTCCATAACCACAAAATTTAGAAAACGAGCCATCCTCAGACCCCAATGCAGGCATCCCAGGCAAAACTGAAATTACATTTCCAAAACCCAGTATTTGATGTTGCCAAGGACTGAGGAAGAAATTCAGTAGTGTCTGAGGAAAGGAGAAAATCTTAGTTTTTGACCTCACCTTGATGCCAGTCAGTTTATGCCAACGGTTCAGAATCCATATCTTGTGAACTCAAACTGGAAGAAATCGTCTTCAAAAAAGTTAACTTGGGGGACCAGCCGAGTGGCATAGCAGTTAAGTTCGCGCACTCCACTTCGGTGGCCCCGGGGTTCGCAGGCCCAGATCCCAGGCATAGACCAACGCACCGCTTGGTAAGCAATGCTGTGGGGGAGTCCCATACAAAGTAGAGGAAGATGAGCACGGATGTTAACCCAGGGCCAGTATTCCACAGCAAAAAGAGGAGGATTGGCAACAGATGTTCGCTCAGGGCTAGTCTTCCTCACAAAAAAAATAGAAGTTAATTTTGGCATTCTGTGCTTACCATATGGGGGTTCTCCTACATGGAATATTTTCATCTCTCCCTTGAGCCCCAAGCTTCTGGCACCCAGTGCCACATTGGTGGGTGAGCTCTGACTAGTAATCCAGCCCCCACAATGCAAAGAGGGCAGACGTGTTCAATCCTGTGCCTCAGTGGCTTTTGCCACTACCTCTTTTATGGAGTCAGGAAGACCTAAAATGCCTTCCTCCTCGGCGAGGTTTGTCCTTCACCCCTATGTCTCTTTCAGCTAGAAAAAGCACCCTCTGTAGATTCTTGAACAGAGGTTGTAACTGAAGCTTCTGAAGCCTGTGCGCTTAGGACCAGTACTCCTGCCAAATGCCCTGACACTAGTCTTTCTTCCACCGTTTAATTTCAGTAACAAATTAGGGTGGCTTCAGGGCACAGGCAATGCCACCAAGCCTACCTACAATAAGCACATCACCTTGAAACCCACCCAGGAATTTTTTGAGAATTTTCCACTCTCAAGCCTGTGAACAAGCTACTTGAATTCAAGGTCAGACTTTCCAATTTCTTCCTTGGCCCTGAGTGTAGAGTGGAATTTGCCAGTTTAGCACTCCCTACCTTAGCCGGGCACTCACAGATTAAAGCCAGAATCTCCCTAGTGCTCTGGACCACATGCAAAACTCAGCTTCCTTGCAGGAGGCATTCCTATAAGGAGACATCGAGAATAAGGAGGAGAATCCCCACCACCACCACATGCAGGGTATATAGATTATTGTCAAAGACTCTAGATATAAACAATGCTCACCAAAACACCAATTCATCTATTGTTCAGCAAAACTAAAAAGTGATGGTTTATTGATGTACTTTTTTTGATGTATAAAAATCATAAGAAAAAAAGTACAGCATAGCAGAAGAAATAAAGTGAATGTAGAGGGAAAAAATTAAAAAGTAAATGTGGAAAACGAGCAGGAACTACTATGGTCTCAATGTTTTTGTCCCCACAAAAATTCGCATGTCAGAATCCTAAAGCCCAATGTGATGGTGTTAGAAGGTGGGGCCTTTGAGAGGTGATTAGTTCATGGGGGTGGCACCCTCATGAATTAGATTAGTGCTCTTATAAAAGAGACCCCACAGAAGTCCCTAGCTCCTTCTGCCATGTGAGAATACAAGTCTGAGACTCAAAGAGGGCCATCACTCAACCAACTGACACCCTGAATTCGGACTTCCAGCATCCAGAACTGTGAGAAATGAATTTCCGTTGTTTATAAGCTATCCAGCCTGTGATATATTGGTATAGCAGTCTAAAGGGACTAAGACAATAACAAAGTAAAGCCAATATGAAGGGCTGCTGTGTTTCCCACCCAAATTGCATAATTAAATGTAAATGTATTAACGGCTTATAAAGTACAAAGCACCATATTAGGTGCTACGTGGGACACAAAGATGATGGGGTCAGAGTTATCATACCAGGTAGGGGAAGCTAAGCAACACGACAAAATATAACAAAGCACTCAGGAGTTAAAAGGAGAAAGATATTGTATCTGGCTAAGGAGAAATCAGAAAGGCTACATGCAAGAGTTGAGATTTGAAATGGGACTTGAACTAGCATTCAGCGGTGGTCCTACTCTGCCTTCCCTTTCTCTGTTAATGACCCTACCATTTTCCCTGCCATCTAAGTTCAAAAGCTTAGTTATCTTTAATCTTTCCTCTCCTCTGCCCTCAATCTTTGCTGAGGCCTGTTGATTCTATCTTTTCAATGTCATTTACATCCTCTCCTCTACTCCAAGTCAGAGCCTCATTACATCTCATCTGGATAGATGCCTTCTAACTTTGCCCCCACTCCTCTCTCATCATCCCTAAATCTATCTTACACAAACTGGGAAATTAATCTTCCTTAATGACGACCCTAATTATATTTTTAAAAACGTTAATGGCTTTCCTGTGTCCTCAGAATTAGATTACAAAAGTAGTTCCTCCAAATATTTTACTTCTCACAAACAGAACATCCTTTCTCTAATAATAGGCTATTGAAACCTCCAATATTGCTGTGCTAATTCATTCATTCATCCAGCAAACATCTATTGAGTGCCTCTTATGTGCTAGGGATCCAAACACAAATAAGAATTTCCTCAAGGAACCTACTTCCTAGTAGGGGAGAAAGACAAGAAAATCCTGTGAAATTCCTACGATAGCAGTTGCAGTGGTTTTTAAACATGCCTCTAAATTATTTTATGTTCCTATGTTCCCTTCCCTTCAAATGTGGCTGAGGGCTTATGACTACTCCAACAATAGAGAGTATGGTGAAAGTGACTGCACGACTTCCAAAGCTACATTAGAAAAGGCCGACCTGCACCCACCCATTCCTCATGGGATGCTCACTCTCAGATTCCAGATGACATGCTGTGGGGAAGCCCAGGCTGTGGTGGTTTTCACCTTAGCCCTGATGAATTCATATGTGAATCCAGGAGGCTCTATGTAAAAAATGCAGGAATTATGTCACTGAAAATTCTGCAAGACATTGAGGCGCCTACACACTGCCTTGGTACTTCATAAAAGGAATAACCAAAAAAAAGAGAAGGAAGTGTCTTCCTCTCTTTACATTACTGTGCAGTTTTAGTTTTTAATGGACTTCTGTGTAATGGCAGGAGGTTTATTCCAGGAGATGGCACTGCTGGGGGTGTTACAGTCCCCACTGTGTGGTGAGGAAGTTGCCAGGTGATAGACAAAAGTGTTTATCAACTTGGGGCTAGAGATCCTGTGTAAGTGGGTAGAGAGGAAGAGCCAGAGAAAAGTTAATAGGCCCTCATTTGTACCCACAGCTTGGGGAAATATGGGTTATATTTGGGGTTGTGGCAGAGACTTACATGGGTGGCCCAGCCCAGGCAAAGTCACCCCACCGAGCAGCTGCATCCCAACCTGCACAAATGCAGAATGGCTGATTGGCCATGTGTATGTGTTCTAGCTGAGCCCACTGAGGTTACAGCTGTTAGCCTGTCTAATGTCAGTCAGCATCAACCTCAACACCAGGCATGTGAGTGAGGAAGCTCTCAAGATGACTCCAGCCCATCTGACTGCAACCACATGAGACCCCCAAAGTGAGAACCACCTAGCTAAGCCCACTGAAGGCCCAGAACCATGAGAGATAATAAAGAAAAAAAAATGAGTATTGTTGTTTTAAGTCATTAAGTTTTGAGTGAAAACCAACTTGAGTGACAGGCACTGGGCAGTAACAAGAATTCAATCAATCAGTCAGTCAGTCAGTAAATACTTATTAAGTATCTGCTATATGCCAGGCTCTGCTAAACTCTGGATGTACAGTGTAAACAAAATTGGCACAGTGCTTGACCTCACAGAAGTCACAGTAGTGAAAGAATGTCACCTCAACTCTGACCCTGACGTTTTGTTACTGAGTTTAGCATATCATACCAGTGATAGGCTCAGGGAAGGCCACCCTAAAATATGCCACTCTGGCATATTGATTATTTTAAATTAAAGTTACTTAAGAAGCAGCTGGTACAAGAAGGACGTTCTGACCCTCCTCTCAGTCCTGCTGAAAGCAGGAAATAAATCCCTCATGTGAAAGGTACTCTCCTAGCACCAGGAGGTAGAAAGACATGCTTATTGCCAGAGATAGAGAATTCAGGGCTGAGAAGGCTACATAAAGAAATTCCGCTTACTTTCTTCACTGATTAGTACCCAAGCCTAAGTTTCTTTGTCTTGTTAGTTCTTCATAAATGTATTGTTTCTTTGTCTAAAAGGTATAAAAGCTGCCTGCTTTGATTACTTCTTTGAGTTTTCATATTTCTCTGAGCTCCTGTACATACATAATTAAATTTATTTTTCTCCTGTTAACCTGTCTAATGTCAATTTGATTATTAGGCCAGCCAAAGAACCTAGAAGGATAGAGGAAATATTTTTTCCTCTCTGACACCAGATTCCTTCTTCCCTTTGGGTGAGTTCTCTTCTAGGAGGCTCTTTGTGAAAATAGACTACTGATATACCCATCTCACCCATTACCTAGAAAGAGTCAGATATGTATGAATCCCAAGTCAGGCTGGAATCACCACCCTAAGCCTCCCACTACATAGGTGAAATGATCAGAAAGGATAAGGTCACTAAAAGAAAATATTCCAAAGCAGAAACTATAAACTAGTGGACTCTGGCCAAACCCAGCCAGCAAATGTGTTTGATTTGCCTTATACACTATTGGCCTACACAGCATTAAGATTCCTTAATTAGTCACCAACATTAAAAAACAGAAGGCTAGGGGCCACCCAGTGGTGCAGTGGTTTAGTCCGCGCTTGGCAGCCCGGGGTTCGCGAGTTCGGATCCCTGGCGCCCGCCGACGCACTGCCTGTCAGCCATGCTGTGGCGGCGTCCCATATAAAGTAGAGGAAGATGGGCACGGATGTTAGCCCAGGGCCAGTCTTCCTCAGTAAAAAAAAAAGGGGAGGATTGGCAACAGATGTTAGCTCAAGGCTGGCCTTCCCACAAAAAAAAAAAACAGAAGGCCAATAGGGGCCAGTCCAATGGTGCAGTGGTTAAGTTCATTTGCTCCACTTCAGTGGCCCAGGGTTAACAGTTTCAGATGCCGGGCATGGACCTACACACCTCTTATCAAGCTATGCTGTGGCAGGCATCCCACATATAAAGTAGAGGAAGATGGGCACAAATGTTAGCCCAGGGCCAATCTTCTTCAGCAAAAAGAGGAGAATTGGAAACAGATGTTAGCTCAGGGCAAATCTTCCTCAAAAAAAAAAAACTGGCACAACTATGAGCAGACAGGGTGAGAACATAAAAAACAGCCCCTGCCACCACCAATGGTGGCAGGTAGAATCTGTGACCAGAAGCAACAGGAACTACAGCAGAATCAGTGACCCAGCCCCCAGTGGCAGCAACCCCAACACCAGCAGCTCCACCATTGGCAGGGGCTGTATACAAGGCCCTGGGTCCCCAGGCTCCCACGAACCCAGCACTTCTGGAAGTGGTACAAACAGCACCCCAAGAGACCCTGAGAATAGCACCACAGGTAGTGCACAGGACAGCAGCATCCATGCCCACAGAGAACCAGTGGAGGAACAGGAGACCAAGGTGACCAGAACAAAAGTAACCAAAGCTGTACCCAAATAAGAAAAGATGATTACTACTACAAATGTGCCAGCAGAGGATCAATTCATCAAACACCATGAAGAACTACAGTAACACTACAGAACAGAAGAAAAATGACAACTCTCCAGAAACCAAACCTGAAGTCACAGAAGACTACAATCTAACTGACAGAGAATTCATAATAACTATCGTAAAGAAACTGAATG
Source organism: Tapirus indicus (assembly GCA_031878705.1). Classification (NCBI taxonomy): domain Eukaryota; kingdom Metazoa; phylum Chordata; class Mammalia; order Perissodactyla; family Tapiridae; genus Tapirus; species Tapirus indicus. Next base: position 103,580,263 of record CM062918.1, on the reverse strand, counting down.
AGTTACAAGAAAACTCAGAAAGACAGTTCAATGAGCTCAGGAATAAAATTAATGAGCAGAAGGAATACTTCACCAAAGAGACTGAAGTTCTAAAAAAAAAATACATACAAATTCTGGATATGAAGAAAACAATTAATGAGGTAAAAAATAATGTAAAAGGCATAAAAAGTAGAGAAGACCTTATGGAGGAGAGAATTAGTGACCTTGAAGATAAACACCTAGACATCCTTCAGGTGGATGAGGAAAGAGAATTAAGATTTTTTTTTAAATGAGGAAATTCTTTGAGAAATGTCTGACTCAGTTAGGAAAAGTAGCATAAGGATTATAGATAGCCCAGAGGAGAAGAGAGGGATAAGGGAGCAGAGAACTAGTTCAAAGAAATAATAGCTGAGAACTTCCCAAACCTGGGGAAGGAACTGGGCATACAAGTATATGAAGCCAATAGAACTCCTAATTACATCAATGCAAGAAGATCTTCTCCAAGGCATATAATATTAAAACTGTCAAAAGTCAATGACAAAGAAAAAATATGAAGGACAGCAAGAGAGAAGAAAATAACCTACAAAGGAACCCGCATGAGGCTTTCAGTGGATTTCTCAGCAGAAACCTTACAGTCTAGGAGAGAATGGAATGAAATATTCAAAATGTTGAAAGACAAAAACTATCAGCCAAGAATACTCTCTCCAGTGAAATTATTCTTCAGATATGACAGAGAAATAAAAGCTTTCCCAGATAAACAAAAGCTGAGGGAGTTCATTGCCACTGACCTGCCTTACAAGAAACGATGAAGGGAGCCCTCCTACCTGAAACAAAAAGGCAAAGGTTTATAAATCTTTGATCAAGGAGATAAATAGATGGACAAAATCAGAAAATTGCCACTCTCTATCAGAATAGGTTAACAAACACTTAATTATAACATAAAAGATAAAGGGAAAGAAAGCATCAAAAATACTAAAAATGCTTCAATTTAGTCACAAACTCACAACACAAAAAAGAATAATTTGTGACATCAAAAACAGAAGGGGAAGAGGAAATGAATGAAACATGCTTAGGCTAATGGAGATAAGAGGCTATCAGAAAATGGACTATCTCATCTATGAGATCTTTTAAACAAACCTCATGGTAACCACAAAACAAAAAATCAGAGCAGAGTCAGAAATAATAAATAAAGAAAAAACAGAAAAACATCACAGAAAACCACCAAACCGAAAGGGCAGTCAGAAATACAATGGCAGAGAAACAGTGGAAATATAGAAAACTGGAAAACAAACAATAAAATGGTAGTATTAAGCCGTCATATATCAATAATCACTCTAACTGTAAATGGATTGAATTCACCAATCAAAAGACACAGTGGCTAGATGGGTTAAAAAACAAGACCCAACAATATGCTGCCTCCAGGAAATACATCTCAGCTCTAAAGACAAACATAGGCTCAGAGTAAAGGGATGGAAGATGATACTCCAAGCAAGTAGTAAGCAAAAGAAAGTGGGTGAAGCCATACTTAGACAAAGCAGACTTCAAGATAAAAAGATAATGAGAGACAAAGATGAGCATTATATAATGATAAAAGAGACACTTCACCAAGAAGACATAACACTCACTAAATAAATAAATACACCTAACACAGGAGTACCAAAGTATATAAAGCAACTATTAACAGATCTAAAGGGAGAAATTGACAGCAACACAATAATAGTAGGGGATCTCAACACCCGACTTATGTCAATGGATAGATCATCCAGACAGAAAGTCAACAAGGAAACAGTGGCCTCAGGTAAAACACTAGACCAGATAGACTTAGTAGATGTATATAGAACATTCCATCCAAAAACAGCAGAATACACGTTCTTCTCAAGTGCACATGGAACATTCTCCAAGATAGACCATATGTTGGGAAACAAGGCAAACCTCAATAAATTTAAGCAGATTGAAATTATGTCAAGCAACTTTTCTGACCACAATGTTATGAAACTAGAAATCAACTACAAGAAAAAAGCTGGGAAAGTCACAAATATGTGGAGACTAAACAACATGCTACTGAACAACTATTGGATCAATGGAGAAATCAAAAAATAGCTAGAGACAAATTAAAATGAAAACACAGCACACCAGCTTTTATGGGATGCAGCAAAAGTGGTACTAAGAGGAAAGTTTATAGCAATACAGGCCTACCTGAACAAACAAAAAAATCTCAAATAAGTAATCTTAAACTACACTTTAAAGAACTAGAAAAAAAAAAGAACAAAGCCCAAAGTCAGTAGAAGGAGGGAAATAATAAAAATCAGAGAGAAATAAATGAAATAGAGACTAAAATAACAGTAGAAAGGATCAATGAAACTAAGAGCTGATTCTTTGAGAAGATAAACAAAATTGACAAACCCTTAGCCAGGCTCACTAAGAAAAAAAGAGAGAAGACTCAAATAAATAAAATTAGAAATGAACAAACAGAAATTACAACAGATACCACAGAAATACAAAGGATTGCATGAGAATACTATAAAAAGCTATATGCCAACAAGTTGAATAACTTAGAAGAAAGGGATAAATCCTTAGAATCATACAACCTCCTAAAACTGAATCAAGAAGAAATAGAGAATCTGAATAGACCAATCACAAGTAAAGATATTGAAATGGTAATCAAAAACCTCCCAAAAAACAAAAATTCAGAACCAGATGGCTTCTCTGATGAATTCTACCAAACATTCAAAGAAGAATTAATACCTACCTTTCTCAAACTATTCCAAAATATTGAAGAAGATGGGACACTTCCTAATTCATTCTATGAGGTCAACATTACCCTCATGCCAAAACAAGATAAGAATAACACAAAAAAGGAAAATTATAAGCTAATATCACTGATGAACACGGATGCAAAAATCCTCAACAAGATATTAGCAAATCGAATACAATATATCAAAAGGATCATACACCATGATCAAGTGGGATTTATTCCATGCATGAAAGGATGGTTCAACAACCACAAATCAATCAATGTGACACACCACATTAACAAAATGAGGAATAAAAATCACACAATCATTTCAAAAGATGCAGAGAATGCATTTGACAAGGGTCAACATCCATTTACAATTAAAAAAAAGAACCTCTCAATAAAATGGGTATAGAAGGAAAGTACCTCAACATAATAAAGGCCATATATAACAAACCCACAGCCAACATCATACTTAATGGTGAAAAACTGAAAACCATTCTCTGAGAACAGAACAAGACAAGTGTGCCCACTCTTCCCACTCTTATTCAACACAGTATTGGAAGTTTTGGCCAGAGCAATTAAGCAAGAAAAAGAAATTAAAGGTATCCAAATTGGAAAGGAAGAAATAAAACTCTCACTGTTTGCAGATGACATGATTCTGTATATAGAAAACTCTAAAGAATTCACCAGAAAACTATTAGAAATAATCAACAACTACATAAAGTTTCAGGGTACAACATCAACATACAAAAATCAGCTGCATTTCTATACACTAACAACATACTACCAGAAATAGAAGTCAAGAATACAATCCCATTTACAATTGCAACAAAAAGAATAAAATATGTGGGAATAAATTTAACCAAGGAGGTGAAAGACCTATACACTGAAAACTACAAGAAATTTTTGAAAGAAATCAAAGAAGACATAAATAAATGGAAAGATAGTCCATGCTCATGCTTTGGAAGGATAAACATAGTCAAAATGTCCATATTACCTAAAGCAATCTACAGATTCAGTGCAATCCCAATCAGGATCCCAATGACATTCTTCACAGAAATAGAACAAATAATCCTAAAATTTATGTGGAATAACAAAAGACCCTGAATAACCAAAGCAATCCTGAGAAAAAAGAACAAAGCTGGAGGTATCATAATCCCTGACTTCAAAATATATTACAGAGCTATAGTAATCAAAACAGCACGGTACTAGCACAAAAACAGACACACAGATCAATGGAACAGAATTGAGAGCACAGAAGTAAAACCACACATTTATGGACAGCTAATCTTTGATAAAGGAGCCAAGAATATACAATGGAGAAAGGAAAGTCTCTTCAATAAATAGTGTTGGGAAAACTGGACAGCCACATGCAAAAGAATGAAAGTAGACCATTATCTTATGCCATACACAAAAATTAACTCAAAACAGATTAAAGACTGAAACTATAAAACTCCTGAAACCATAAAACTCCTAGATGAAAATATAGGCAGTACACTCTTTGACATCAGTCTTAGCAGTATCTTTTCAAATACCATGTCAACTCAGCAAGGGAAGCAAAAGAAAAAATAAACAAATGGGATTATATCAGACTAAAAAGCTTCTGCAAAGCAAAGGAAACCATGACAAAATGAATAGATGACCACAAACTGGGAGAAAATATTTGCAAATCATATATCTGACAAGGGGTTCATTTCCAAAATATATAAAGAACTCATACAACCCAACAACAAAGAAACAAACAACCCAATCAAGAAATGGGCAGAGGATATGAACAGACATTTTTCCAAAGATATACAGATGGCCAACAGGCACATGAAAAGATGTTCAACATCACTAATTATTAGGGAAATGCAAATCAAAACTACAATGAGATATCACCTCACACTCATCAGAAGGGCTATAATTTACAAGACAAGAAATAACAAATATTGGAGAGAATGTGAGGAAAAGGGAACCCTCATACACTGCTGGTGGGAATGCAAACTGGTGCAGCCACTATGGAAAACAGTATGGAGTTTTCTCAAAAAATTAAAAATAAATATACCATATGAACCAGCTATCCCACTACTGGGTATTATCCAAAGAACATGAAATCAACAATTCAGAGATTTATGCATCCCTATGTTCATTGCAACATTATTCACAATAGCCAAGATGTGGAAGCAACCCAAGTGCCCATAAACAGATGAATGGATAAAGAAAATGTGGTATATATATATACACAATGGAATACAACTCAGCCATAAAAAAGACAAAATCATGCCATTTGTGACATGGATGGACCTTGAGGGTATTATACTAAGCGAAATAAGTCAGACAGAGGAGGACAAACACCATATAATTTCACTCATATGTGGAAGATAAACAAACACATGGATAAGGAAAATAGATTAGTGGTTACCAGAAGGGGGTGGGGGGAGGGTGAAAGGAGTAATGGGCACATATGTATGGTGATGGATAAAAACTAGACTATTGGTAGTGAACACGATGCAGTGTTCTCATATACAGAACTGATACACACAGAAACTGATATATAATAATGTACGCCTGAAATTTACACAATGTTATAAGCCAAGATGACCTCAAAAAAATAATTTTTTTTAAAACTCATGAACAATGAGATTTGATGAGCTTCCTGATTGGTGAACATATCCACATTTGGAGACAATGTGCACCCCAGTTCCATGGGGACAGAAGCTCCTGCACTCAGAACACTTCTAGACCTCACTATATATCTCTTCATCTAGCTGTTCATCTGTATCCTTTATAATATTCTTTATAATAAAGTGGTAAATGTAAGTAAATATTTCTCTGAATTCTGTGAGCTTCTCTAGCAAATTAATCAAATTCAAGAAGGGGTATGGGAGCCTCTGATTTATGGCCAGTTGGTCAGAAGCACAATTAATAACCTGGACTTGCAATTAGCATCTGAAGTGGAGCCAATCTTGTGGGACCATGCCCTTAATCTGTGAGACATGACACTGTCTCCAGGTAGGTACTGTCAGAATTGAGTTAAATTTGTAGGAACCCAGTGTCAGCTAAGAGTTGGAGACTTACTTGGTGGTGTTGGAAAAACATACATTGGAGGCAGGGAGAAGGGCCAAAGAGAGAATCCTGGAGAATCAGAATTTATAAGTCAGGGAGAAGAGCTTAAAAAGGAGCCTGAAAAAGAGCACAAGCAGTAACTGGAAAATCAAGAGAGTAATACCAGGAAAGCCAAGAGTAGATAGAGTTTAAAGACAGAGGTGTTCTAATAAAAGATGGGGGAGTAAAGGTATTTTTACTCAGTCTCTTCCCTAAAACACCAAACTTAACAAAATTAATGTTAGAAAAGAACACTCCAGCTGCAATGAAATTATAAGATGGCTACAGCCCAAATCATTGACTATAAGGAATATCTGCCAAGTATAATAAAAATGTGAGCCAAAACAAGACAGGACACCTGGAGCAGATACCTCCCCAGATATCAAGGGGGTCATATACTTCTCTAAAAGTAAGTGAAAAGGCCCTAAGGCACCTAATCAAGAATCCTTTGCTAGGGCAAAGAAGACTAGGGGCATGAGTGTGTCATAGTAGAAGCAAGGAACTCTCCTCAGCCATGTCCCAGTACATGGGCACCATCTGTATCTTCCCCATTCCAGATTCCCACTGGGAAAAATTGCCTGGAGGTGAGGCAGAGGTAGGAGGGAGGACTTGCCACAGCCAATTTTATAGCTGTTGATTAGAGTCGGTTGAGCAGAGTTGTTAAAAAGAAACAATGGGCCCAAAATGGAGTCACTTGTGCTAAGCAAACCAAGACTTAATACCTAACCTAATTGCAGTTATAACTTTCCCCAGGAATGTAATATTAACTGGTCAGTGTGGAAATTTCTGGCCAGCATCAATAAGGTAATCCTTTCCATTCCCCAAAGGAAGATGAGGTACTCTGCCACATAGAACCCTTCCATCCTCCATCAGTAGATTACCTAAACCTGAAAGAGTCTTTTTTGTTTATGACTTCCTTATCTTGTCTTTAAAAATCTTTCCCTTTCTGTAGCCCGTTGGAGCTCCTCACTACTTGCTGGATGGGATGCTGCCCAATTAATGAATTGTTCAATAAAGCCAATTAGATCTTTTTTTTTTTTGTGGGGAAGACCAGCCCTGAGCTAACGTCCGTCGCCAATCCTCCCCTTTTTGCTGAGGAAGACTGGCCCTGGGCTAACATCCGTGCCCATCTTCCTCCACTTTATATGGGACGCTGCCACGGCGTGGCTGACAGGCAGTGCGTCAGCGGGCGCCCGGGATCCCAACTCGCGAACCCCGGGCTGCCAAGTGCGGACTATAACCGCTGCGCCACCGGGCGGCAAATAAAATAGATACATTATTTTTTTTATTTTTTGTGAGGAAGATCAGCCCTGAGCTAACATCCGTGCCCATCTTCCTCTACTTTATATGGGACGCCGCCACGGCATGGCTGACAAGCAGTGTGTCGGTGGGCGCTCGGGATCCAAACTCGCGAACCCCGGGCTGCCAAGCGTGAACTAAACCGCTGTGCCACTGGGCCGGCCCCGGCCCCCGCCAATTAGATCTTTAAAATTCACTTAGTTGAATTTTTGTTATTTAACAGATTCAATGGCAACCGTGGGATCCAAAGTGAACTTCTAATGGCATTCAGGGACAATGAAAAACACAGGCATGGTAACTGCAAACCCCTTTTTTGAATTCCCTGCCTTTCTTGCCATTTCCAAGGGCTGGGGATAAGTTCCTCTCAGTTCTGAGCTCCACTCTCTTTGCATCGAGCTCCTGATCTAATTGGCTTTCCAGTCATTTTCCCCACTTGTGTGGAAACCCCAGCCCTTCGTTTTGTCCCTAGATCCCCAGATTCCACGTTGGGAACTGCTGATGGCAGCTGCAGTTCCCCATTTGTCTGGAATCAGTCTGCAGTCCTCACTTGCTGAGGTCTGCTAGTTCAATCCTTTCCCCAATCCCAATTCCACATTGGGAATTGTTGGTGGTTACTGGGTCCAACTTAAAAACTGGATTGAGTCCAAGATTGGGTCTGATTTGAGCTGGACTGGGTCCAGTGCGAGGCCTTAGGTGAAAAAAGATTGAGTATAGAATGGGATCCTTAAAATTCAAAGAGTTAAGCATGCCACCTTCTGGCACACCTGCTTATTTTATACCTAAAAACTATGGTCCCAAGAGCTATAAATAACTACGGGAAGGGCAAAATCTTACTAAAGACAACCTAAAAGTTTCGTGTTCTGAGAGCTTGGTTTGGTAACCATCAAGTTGGGGGGGGCGCCAAAATATGGCCAGATGGAAATGTGGCTTACACCCATTTGCAGCTAAATATGGCTGGACAGCAATGTGAGTTGAAGTCCATTTGTCACTAAGACTTCTACTAAACTGCTCCTAGCCCTCAGGAAAATTACAATGGCCATTATAAGGAATGTTCCAATTAGATAAGCTCACTTAAGAAGTGTACTTAAAAGTAAGAGTTCCCAAATTAAACAAACAGAATGGGATACTTATTTCAGTTGGTATGCAGAAGCTTCCAAAAGGCTTCAAAATTCCAAAATATCCTCATTGAAAGATTTGTTGTAAAAGGCTAATGAAAAATTAAAAACACAAGAGGTACCTAGCACAAAAGACAATAGGCCTGACATGATTCCTATTGCTCCCCTCTATCCTCCTTTATTTGAGTACTCATTCTAGTTATCCTCCATCTAAATTGCTTTTACATGACTGTAAATAAAAGTTTGCCAAGTTAATAGCCTTGCAGGCACTCCCATATCTACCTTCAAAGGAGGGCCCCCTTATGGGCCCCCCACCAGAGTTAGTAAGACTCTGAGGGATTTTCTGGTAAACTGCGACACTATTCCCTTAAACAGCTAAGGGGAAACTAAAATTAAAATGAATGATAAACCTTGCCAAATTCTGGTAAATATTAGAGCAACACTTTCCACTTTTTTTTGGTGGGGAAGACCAGCCCTGAGCTAACATCTGTTGCCAATCCTCCCCTTTTTGCTGAGGAAGACTGGCCCTAGGCTAACATCCGTGCCCATCTTCCTCTACTTTATATGGGACGCCACCACGGCATGGCTGACAGGCAGTGCATCGGCGGGCGCCCGGGATCCGAACTCGCAAACCCCGGGCTGCCAAGCGCGGACTAAACCGCTGCGCCACCGGGCGGCCCCAACACTTTCCACTTTTAAACCCCACTCAGAACCTGCAGATGGGATCCTGAAAAAAAAAAACTGACAGAAGCCAACCAAGGCTGAGAATTTTTACAAGAGTCAGCTCTCCCAGATCTCTATCTATAGTGCCCAGTTGAGAGAGGAAAATAAAATTTCATGTTGTCCCTTCCTTTCCAAACCAAGACCCATTGGTTATTGATCCTTTCTGTCTGAGGGACAGCTAGCACCTTCTTGCTTTATCTCATCTGCATCCTAAGAATTTGGCTTGGCTTTCTGCCTGCCCAAGATATGTGGGTTGTCAGTTCTTTCTTTTGGCTATCTTTGAGAGTGACTCTAGATCTTGTGAAGATAATATCTTTTGTCCCGTCTTTGAGGTGTTCAATACTACCAGAAATATTTATTGTTTGGCCTGGCTGAAAACTGACAAGATATTTAAAATAAATTTTTAAGTAGCTCTGTAGTAAAAAAAAATGGCCAAATTGGAAGCTGCTATTCAGAGCCTGATAGGAATTTTTTTTTAGGACTTCTCTCCTAAACTAAATAAAACTAGGTACCCAGAGGGAAAGAAGCTAATTAGGAATAATGTAGTTGGACAAGTAGTTCCACCTATGACATCGTTTAGGCAGCAAACCCAGTTCTTTGTGGAATTGAGAGCAACGTCCTTATCTTACAAATCTTTGAAAAACTAGGAATACAGCTCTAGGGAACTGAAGGAAAAAAGGAAAAACAGAGGTTCTTTTTAAAAATACAAACTGCTCTACAGCTTCCATAAGATTACTTGTCAAGGACAAATACAAATCATCTGTCTTCTCCACAAAAATTTGTAGAAAAAGCTTTAGCCCTCTGAGCAGGTAACCTTAATTTATTTATAACATTTACCAAAAAAACAACTGAGATACAACTTCTTTTATAACTAGTGAGTTTTACATTGTTGTACCTGTCTCATGGCTAAAATTTTAAAATGAAACTATAAGGTCTCTCTTTGTATCTGTCTATATGTTCATGTATGTCTATGTATGTAGGTTATAGATCTGTGATATTTTCTGCCTCCAGATGGTATTGCAAAAATTAGTTTGTAAAAGAGCTCTATTTGTTGGCTTAAAAACAAACAAGCACTTACAGGAATTGAAGAAATATAACAAAGACTAACCCAAATGCTTTTCAAGTTTACGTGATCTAGGATTAATCTTTAGTAAATAAAAGCTAGTTTAAGGTTATTGCTTTAAGTAAAACAGGCATGTCTTTAGAGTTATCAACATTGAATATAATGCAAATGTACAACTTTCATTCTACCTGGGTTGATTAGTCAAATAAGTTCCTGTCATCTCTGTTACAAAATTTGTCAGCAAGAAAAGTAACTTGGTATGATGAAATTTTCATAAGTAATCTAAACCTAATCATTGAAAACAAGTGAATTAAATGGATGTAAATGAGAAAAAAGTTTTGAGGTAAGCATTTTAAATATTTTCCCCAAATCTTTTTGGTAATCTGAAACAATAAAGTTTTGCTAAGTTAAATGATGTATAGTCATTGAACATCTAGATCATTCCCAAATAAGATAAAATACTGAAACATTCATTACCCAACATAAATTTATCCACTTTGGCTTCTTCTTACAGAGAAACCAAAGACACTTGGGGCTATTAGTAAATACGTCTGGTGCCATGCTGAAAAGTGTTCTATGAGAAAGCACATGTTTTTAGAAATTATAAAATGTATTTATAAGTTTGTCAATCTACAGAAGGTTAATGTAAAAGACAGTTTACAATTGCTTACTTTTTAGTTTTCACTAGAAATTAAAGGTTTCCAAGGGTTAAAAAAATTAACATATATGATTAAAGCTCTTAGAAATAAAACTGAAATATCTCCATATGCAAGGAAAGTAGGATGTGTATTTTCAGTAAAAGAAGATTTATGGAAAAGGAATCCTTGGAAAGGAATTTTATGTGTGGTCATAATTGGCTAAGATCAGAATCAATTTAAGCAAATGATTTTTAATATCAAAAGTAAGCTGGTGCAAAAATTAAAATTTGGTTTTCTCTCTGTTAAAAGGACAAGGTTTTCTAGGACTATTGGTCTGCTTTTGATGAGAGATTGTAAAACGCTTTTCTTTACTTTTTAAGTAATCCACCTAGAAAACAAATAATATGTGTCTTGGCAAAATGATTACCATGTTCTATGTTGTTTTTATCAGGTTTTTGATTACTTAAGAAAAGTGAATCTTCTCTATTAAAAAAGCTTAGTTTTACATACAACTATACCTTTCTGTATTTGCCTGAGAAGTCTTTAACTGTCATCATGGTTACATGGATAACTAAGTATTGTTTCACAGTGACCTATGACCCTATTTGACCAAGTGTTTTAAAACTTTTAGATATTTTTAACCAAATTCCCAAAAATCAAATTCTAAATGAAGTATTTTTGACCTCAAACTGACCTTAGGATCTCCCAGAGTGCCCCTGGAGATTTGTTCTCAAAAGATTTGTTCTCTCTCCCTATAAAAAGAGACATTAAACTAATTAGGCTAATTTGATATGTTAAATTACATGGGCAGCATTGTCAAATAAGTAATACTAATCCTCCTTTATATTGCATTTGTATAGGTATATGTCATAAGTGTTCCAGAAGTTATAGGAAATTCCTAAAATTCTGATATATCCTGGTATAGTATTATCAGTCATAATTCTAGTTACTATCTTATAGTGTTGTGTGTCATGGAAATAACCAAATTTCCTTGTCAATTGCATTATAATGAGCTTTCATCAGATCCTTCACCATGGCCATTTTTTTAAGTCTTTTGTCATTTACAGTAACTGTTTTATTCAAATGCTTTTGCAAAAGTGTTCCTACAAAAGTGTTTCATCTTCAAGGAGATTCATGGAAAGGGCTTTGAAAAATACAGGTTTCTGATAACTTTAAGATCACAAAACTGAACTGGGTAAGAATTTCTGGATCTAGTAGAAAAACTGGATTCAAGCAGAAAGAATTAATAATATGGGACTGAATGAACTGAGGAAAAGAATTATAATTTTAATGACTTCTTGTTTGAAACATTGCTGGTTCTCTAATATTTTGCTTTTCCAGATTTAAGGAAACTTCTTCTCTTAAGCTGTCTACGACTTAGAGCAATTTGGTAAAATATACCTTTGTAAACAAAGATGAAACATTTGCTTTTTCTCCCTACCTGATCCCTACAAAATTCAGAAACTCTGAGTATTCTTTTCATGGCAATATAGTTAGTTATTTATATAAGTTCAATTAAAAAATCTGTTATGCAATTAGAAATACTGGCTATACTACCAAGACTTTGACTAGAATATCATATTTGAGAGAGATATGCATAGAGTCAGATATGACCAGATAGCTTTAAGGAACTGCTTGAACTTTGGCTTGGCTTCCTGGCCTCAAGAGTTTTTTAAGAAGGTCAATCTGAGGTTCCTTATAAAAAGTTCCAGCAAAGCAGTCTCAAAAAGAGCTTATATGGTCAATAAATATTCTTGATGCACTTACGTAAGTAATCAGGCCAAGTTTAATGCAAACAAATTAGTTTTATTGTAATTATCTTTGGGCAAAAAATGGGGCTAACTGTAGAGGAAAAAAATTATGTTTGCACCTTTGTAGATATTAGATTCTAGCCCTGTTAATTATCTTTGAGGTTTTGTTACATACCCATAAACTGGACTGGATTCTGAATTCTTCTAGTTTACTCAAATATATGGCTATGACTCTCCAAACTAAAGTTTCCAATTTTCTCCCACACTTCTGATCTGGAATCAGTAAGGACAAAGATTGCTCTTGAATCTCCTTGGAAGGGACTATACCAGGTCCCCCTCAATACCCAGATGGCAGCCAACATTACCCACTCAAGCCTTGGAGATATGTCTCATAGCTGAAGAAGGCTACACCTGACATCTGGTCCCGTGCAAACTCTGGAGCCTCCACATCAAATAGACCAGGAAGGGAAGTAGTTGACATCAAGGCAGATTGCTTCCTCCCAAGATGATGGATCGAGACTTCATACTTTAACTGAACACGAAACTCTTTTCTTTCTTCCCTTTCTTTCTTTTACTCTGGCATTGGCCTGGAAAGATAATACCATCACCCATATCTCCCAGGCCATTGCTAAGGGAGGTAACATTTGCCTTTCAGACTGCTGGATTTGTCATCAAAAACTCCCATCTGTCCACTAACAGTAACTTCTTAACAGGAATGTTTTTATTTCCCAATAGAATTTATCTTTGTCTGTGGCAATTATCATTCTCTTTGGGCCTATAAATGCCTAGGTGGCTGGCACATAACCAGGCAATGACTCTTAGGTCACCCAGCTGTGCCCCTAACTATTCACAAACAGACTGAGACACCTCACTGGCAAACTCCCCTGAATTTCTTGATAACAGAATACCCCTTGATTTTCTTTTAGCTGAGTGAGGAGATGTCTGTGCTGTGACCAACATCACCTGCTGCACCTGGATTAACACTTCTGGGGAAGTTGAAACTCAGTTTCATAAGATCACTGAGCAAGCCACTTGGCTTAAAAAAGTGACTCCTTCAGCAGGGTCTTTCTTTGACTTACTTGATTTTGATTGGTTTGGGTCTTGGGGACCATGGCTCGAAAGTGCACTCAAAACATTGGGAAATATCCTGCTTATTATAATAATAATCTCCCTGGTACATTGTATTTTCTCAAAAGCTTTAACTGTGTATTTGCACCTGCTAAGCACCAAGCAAATGATCTCCCTAAGACTGGAACATCAGAAAAGGAACTAAGAGAATGGCCAACTTAAAGATTGTGAACCTGAAGCCATAACCTGTGAATATGACAGAGATTAAGCAAAAATGACCTAACCTATGAATACTACACAAAGGATGGACAAAGCTGCAAGAACCACAGAGTGTTAGCTGAGAGTGGTGCTAATGCCTTAAATTTTGATCCCATCTCTCAGTAAAGCAAAGAGTCTGATCAAAAGGAGGAAATTATTAAAAAGAAATAGCAGGCTCAAAACAGAGTCACTTGTGCTAAGCAAACCAAGACTTAATGCTTAACCTAATTGTAGTTATAACCTTCCCTGGGAATATAGTATTAACCGGTAAGTGTGGAATTTTCTGGTCAGCACCAATAAGGTAATTCTTTCCATCCTCCAAAGGAAGATGAGGTAATCTGCCACATAGAACCCTTCCATCCCCCATAGGCAGGTTACCTAAGCCTGAAATAATCTTTTTTGCTTATGACTTCCTTGTCTTGCCTTTAAAAACCTTTCCCTTTCCGTAGCCCTTTGGAGCTCCTCTCTACTTGCTAGATGGGATGCTGTGCAATTCATGAATGACTCAATAAAGACAATTAGATCTTTAAAATTCATTTGGTTGAATTTTTGTTCTTTAACAGAGATAACTAAATAGCAAATATCTAAAGAAAATTTATCTGTAATCTCTGAAAGCCACATGGAGTTCCTCCCTAAATGATGTGCTTTTCCAAAGGTGAGGTAGAGGAAGGGGGATGCAAAAAAGAAGAAAAGAGCAGAGGATACATCAAATTGATTAGAAAGTGTCCTGATGCAACATGATTGAATTAAAACTGCCAACTCCCTCAAAAAATATCCCCTACTCCTTCCAACATGACTTGAGAGCTAAGATGAGAAATAAGCAAACAAATCTGAAATGATATCTATGAACAAAACTATCCCTCAATGAAAAGGGATAAATAACTATTTTCAGTAGTAAAGAGAGCACTGACAGTCTATGGTGTGAGCTGGCATTAGAGATATGCAAAATGTCTCTATTGGATACTCCTAATCCACCACTTACGACAAGAAAGGAGCAAGGTGATTGTGTATATGATACATTCATGGGAGAGGAAACATAACTTTCATTCTACTCTTCTAGGTTCTTGGCTGAGACTTCCTCCTCCATAATAAAAAGCAGATGAACAGGAGAACTCAAGTCACAGCAGTTCCCTAAAGGTGAGGTACTAAGTGTAACTCATGAACAAGTGCACTACACTCTAGAAGATCTACTTGAGTTTTCTAATCTATACAGACAGAAATCCAGGATATGTGTGTGTGAGTGGATTTTGAGGGTGTAGGATAATGGTGGAAAGAACATAAAGTTAGATCACGGCAAAATTATTTATATGAGCTCACTAAGCAGAGATTCTGCATTTAATGTTGCAGCTTTGGGAATTAGGAAGGGCTCCAACAGTTTGTTTGGTTGGTTGGCTGAAACATGGACCAAAAGGTGGCCCATAGTGAATGAATTAGAAATGGGATACCTGCCTTGATTTAAAGGAGAGGAAGGGATTCAAAGGCTTAGGGAGGTTGGAATGTTAGAGTGGGTTTGTCATTTAACACCTACTCACCCACACTGGAAGGGTCCAGAAGATATCTGAAACCCCTACTGTGAGAAATAATAAACAAATAAATCTATTTGTGAGAAATAAAAGAGTTCTGTGATGGCTCTTCTCTGTAGGCCAGAACTTACAGTGAGAACTGTAGTCATTGAACTGGGAAACATAAATGCAATGGGAGTAATTGGATCCTGGGGTAGCAGCATTCAACCACCAAAGGCAAGGTGGCAATGGTTACCATAATGGACAGCAGAGTCAAAGCAGCAGTCAGAATTGTCTGACTTGCACAGACCTATGGTGTTGGCTAGTTAATCAGGGTGTTCTTAGAAGTGAAATAGATAGGAAGCCTACCGAATTCTTACTTGATCTGTATAACCAGAAAAGTTTTAGGTCAAATGAACAAAAGCATAACCTAAATCATAAAAAGACAGAGTCATGGCCCCTCAATCAAGTCCCAGACTTGAGCCAGTTTATAGACACAGAACTCTTTGAATGAAGGAGAGCCTGGATCCCCTTGAGGAAGGACACTGGTACACTGTCAAAAATTTATACTGTTAACCGTTCTCCCAGCCTTCCCCAAAGGGACCTACAACCTTTTACTAGGGTAACTGTGCATTGGGGAAAAGGAAATAATCAGACTTTTTGGATATACTGGACACTGGCTCTGAACTGACACTAATTCCAAGAGACCCAAAACATCTCTGTGGCCCACAAGAGTGGGGGCTTATAGAGATCAGATAGTCAATGGAGTTTTAGCTCAGATCCCTCTCAAAGTGGACCCGGTGGGCCCCCAAACCCATTCTGTGACTATCTCCCCAGTTCCAAATATATATTTGGAATAAATATACTAAGCAGCTGGCAGAATGCCCACATTGGCTCCCTGACCTGTGGAATGAGTGCTATTACAGTGGGAAAGGCCAAGTGGGACCCACGAGAATTGCCTCTACCTAGGAAAATAATAAACCAAAAGCAATCCTGCATTTCTGGAAGGATTGCAGAAATTAGTCCCACCATCAAGGACTCAAAAGATGCAGAGGTGGAGATTTCCACCACATCCACATTCAACTTATCTATTTGGCCTGTACAAAAGACAGATAGATCTTGGAGAATGACAGTGGATTATCATAATTGTAACCAGGTGGTGATCTCATTTGCAACTGCTATACCAGATGTGCTTTCATTGCTTGAGCAAATTAGCATATCCCTGCTACCTGGTACATGACTATTGATCTGGCACATACTTTTTTCTTTTTTTGTGTGTGTGTGTGAGGAAGACCAGCCCTGAGCTAACATCCGTCCAATCCTCCTCTTTTTGCTGAGGAAGACTGGCCCTGGGCTAACATCGTGCCAATCTTCCTCTACTTTATATGGGACGCCACCACGGCGTGGCTGACAGGCAGTGCATCGGCGGGCGCCCGGGATCCAAACCTGCGAACCCCGGGCTGCCAAGCACGGACTAAACCGCTGCGCCACCGGGCGGCCCCACACATACTTTTTTCTTGATAACTATTAGTAAAGCCCACCAGAATCAGGGGGCCACCCCGGTGGCATAGTGGTTAAGTTCACGTGCTCCGCTGCAGTGGCCCGGGGTTCACACGTTCAGATCCCAGGTGTGGACCTATGCACCACTCATCAAGCCATGCTGTGACAGGCACCCCACATATAAAGTAGAGGAAGATGGGCACAGATGTTAGCCCAGAGCCAATATTCCTCAGCAAAAGAGGAGGATTGGCAACAGATGTTAGCTCAGGGCTAGTCTTCCTCACCAAAAAAAAAAAAAGACCACCAGAAGCAGTTTGCTTTCAGCTGGCAAGGCCAGCAATACACTTTCACTGCCCTATCTCAGAGGCATATCAACTCTCCACCCTACATCATAATTTAGTTCTCAGGGATCTTGATCTCCTTTCCCTTCCACAAGATACCAAACTCACCCATTACATTGATGACATTATGCCAATTGGACCTAGTGGGCAAGACACAGTGACTACTCTAGATTTATTGGTAAAGCATTTGCATATCAGAGAGTGGGAAATAAATACAATAAAAATTCAGGAGGCTTTTACCTCAGTGAAATTTCTAGGAGTCCAATGATGTGAGGCATTTTGAGATATCCCTTCTAAGGTAAAGGATAAGTAGTTTTCATCTGGCTCCTCTTACAATCAAAAAAGAGGCACAATGCCTCGTGGACCTCTTTGGACTTTGGAGGCAACATATTCTTCACTTGGGTTTGTTACTCTACCCCACTTACTAAGTGACCCAAAAAGCTGCTAGTTTTGAGTGGGGACTAGAACAAGAGAAGACTTTGCAACAGGTCCAGACTGCTATGCTAGCTGCTTGGCCACTTGGGCCATATGATCCAGCAGATCCAATGATGTTTAAAGTCAATGGCAAATATTGATGCCATTTGGAGCCTTTGGCAAGCCCCATAGGTGAATCACAGTGCAGGGCCTTAGGATTTTAGAGCAAAGCCCTGCCATCCCCTGCAGCTCACTATTCTCCTTTTGAGAAACAGTTCTTGGCCTGCTACTGGGCCTTAGTAGAGACTGAACACTTAACTATGGGCCACAAAGCTACCATGCAACCTGAATTGCCCATCATGAACTGGGTGTCATATGACCCCTCAATTCATAAAGTTGAGCATGTATATTAACATTCCATCATCAAATGGAAGTGGTATATACGTGATTGGGACCAAGCAGGCCCTGCAGGCACAAGTAAGTTACATGAAGAAGTAGCCCAAATGCCCAGGGTCCACACTCCTGCTACACTGCCTTCTCTCTCCCAGTCTGCACCTATGACCCCATGGGAAGTTCCCTGCAACCAGTTGACAGAGGAAGAGAAGACTAGGGCCTGGTTTACAGATGGTTCTACAGGATATGCAGGCACCATTCAAATGTGGACAGCTACAGCACTACAGCCACTTTCTGGGACAATCCTGAAGAATAGTGATGAAGGGAAATCCTCCCAGTCAGCAAAACACAGAGCAGTGCACCTGGTTGTTTACTTTGCCTGGAAGGAGAAATGGCCAGATATGCAATTATATACCAATCCATGGGCTGTGGCCAATAGTTTAGTTGAGTGGTCAGACACTTGAAAGGAACATAATTGGAAAATTGGTGACAAGGAAATTTTGGGAAGAAGTATGTGGATAGACCTCTCTGAATGGGCAAAAAACATGAAGATATTTGTGTCCAATGTGAATTCTCACCAAAGGGTGATCTCAGCAGAGGAGAATTTTAAGAATCAAGTGGAAAGGATGACCTGGTATCTGGAGATACCAGTCAGCCTCTTTCCCCAGCCACCCATCATTGTTCAATGAATTTATGAACAAAGAGTCCATAGTGGCAGGGATGGAGGTTATACATGGGCTCAGAAACATGAACTTCCACTCACCAAACCAATCTGGCTATGGCCACTGCTAAGTGTCCAATCTGCCAACACCTAGTCCCCATTATGGCACCATTCCCAGGGGTGATCAACATGGTGGCAAGTTGATGATATTAGATCACTTCCATCATGGAAGGGCCAACATTATGTTCTTACTGTAATTAGAAACTTACTCTGGATATGGATTTGCCTTCCCTCCATGCAATGCTTCTGCCAAACCTACCATCCATGGACTTATAGAATGCCTTATCCATCATCATGGATGGATAGCATTGCTTCTTATCAAGGAACTCACTTCACAGCAAAAGAAGTGCAGCAATGGGCTCATGCTCATGGAATTCACTGGTCTTACCATGTTCCCCATCATCCTGATGCAGCTGGCTTAATGAAGGACGGAATGGCCTTTTGAAGACTCAGTTACAGCACCAGCTAGGTGGCATTACCTTGCAGGACTGAGGCAAGGTTCTCCAGAAGGCTGTATATGCTCTGAATCATCATCTAATATCTCATGCTGTTTCTTCCATAGCCAAGATTCATGGGTACAGGAATCAAGGGGTGGAAATGGGAGTGGTGCCACTCACTACTAACCCTAGTAACCCACTAGCAAAATTTTTGCTTCCTGTTCCTGCGTTCTTATGCTCTGTTGGCCTAGAGGTCTTAGTTCCAGAGGAAGGCGGGCTTCCACCAGGAATCATTCCAACAATGATTCCATGGATCTGGAAGTTAAGACTGCCACCTCACCACTTTGAACTCCTCATGCCTCTAAATCAACAGGCAAAGAAGGGAGTTACTGTGCTGGCTGGGGTGCCTGATCCTGACTACTGAGGGGAAATTGGACTGATACTCCACAATGGACATAAGGAAGTGTATGTCTGGAATACAGGAGATCCCTTAGGGCTTCTCTTACTATTGCCATGCCCTGTGATTAAGGTCAATGGAAAACTACAACAAACCAATCCAGGCAGGACTACTAATGGCCCAGACCCTTCAGAAATGAAGGCTTGAATCACACCAGGTAAAGAACCACGACCAACTGAGGTGCTTGCTGAAGGCAAAGGGAATACAAAATGGGTAGTTGAAGAAGGTCGTTATAAATACCAACTATGACCATGTGACCAGTTACAGAAATGAGGACTGTAATTATCATGAGTATTTCTTATTTTGTTATAAATATAATAATATCTTTGTTTTCTTCCCTCTCTTATTCCCTTATTATGTAACATAATATATATTGACTTTACATCATAATATTTAAGTGTTTTTAATTTTACATCATAGTATTTAAGCTATGAAATATAAGAAGAGTAAACATCACTCATTTTCAGTTGTACACAAGATGGTCATATCATGTTAAGTGGAATTATGACTTTGTTATTGTCTTTATTTGGAGAATAAGTAGTGTTTAGAGAGATGCATATGGGTGCCAAGTTGACAGGGGGTAAAATTGTGATGGTTAATTTTATGTGTCAACTCGACTGGGTCATGGGGTGCCCAGATATTTGGTTAAACATTATTCTGGGTGTGTCTGTAAGAGTGTTTCTGGATGAGATTTGAATATGTAGACTGAGTAAAGCAGATTACCCTCCCCAGTGTGAGGTGGGCCTCATCCAATCCTTTGAAGGTCTGACTAGAACAAAATACTGAGTAAGGGAGAATTTGCTCTCTCTGCTTGTCTTTCAACTGGAACATTGGTCTCCTCCTGCCTTTGGACTCAGACTCAGACTGAAACTTACATCATCAGCTCTCCTGGTTCTCAGGCCTTCAGAATTGGGCTGGAACTATACCATTGGCTCTCTTGGATCTCCAGTTTGCTGACTGCAGGTCTTTGCACTTTTTAGCCTCCATATTCACGTGAGCCAATTCCTTACAAGATATATATCTCCTACTGGTTCTGTTTCTCTGCAGAACCCAGACTAACACAGAAGCCTAAACATGTTTTTTAAAGACATAAAACTATCAGAATTATTATCTGAAAGTATTTTTAAAGCAGATCATTTAGAAAAATATTTTTTAAACAAAGAGGGAGACTTCTAATAAAGATGGGAGATTAATTTGCTTCTTGTGCCTAAGATCCCACTAAAATACTAGTTAAGGGTGGGATGGGGAAGGTATAAATCTATAGGGACAAAGTGAATGGAAGAAGAGATGCCAGCAGATGAAACAGTTAAACCCATTTTTGGAACATGAAAAGAAGATGGAGAAGTAGTGACGATACAGGGGAAGGGAGGTAGCTGATGAGGAGCCAAGTCGGAGAACTGGCCTGAAAGCCTAGCCTCAAAAAGTTGGACCCTCAAGTCCGCTACCCCGTCAGCACAGCCAGGTAAATATCCAACCACATCACCACCAGGCAGATAATTGATGCTATATTCCCTGAGAAAATGGATGGGAGAAACTCTGGACCCAAGGACATCATGCACGGCAAGGAACAAGGGAAAGACATGGGGCTAAAAACAGGCATCCACCTTCCTTGCAGGAGACAGGCAGATTCCCTCTCCGAAGAAACTGAATAATCCTAAAGAATAAACCCTCCACATGCTGACATTTGGAAGTTTCTCAACCAAAAGGGGAGTTCCCAGCCCAGTCACTTTCAGTGAAATTCACCAGTAAAAAAGCCCTATGCACAGCCAATACACCCAATCAATTTTGTAATGCCTTGTGTGTAGTACATGAAAGGACAGTCACCATCATAAAAGAGACAAAAGAAACAAAAAGAAAGCAGAAATCCAAAAGAAAAATGAAAAATGCAAGAAATAAAAGAAAAATAATAAATAAAGGAAACCTCCCCCGAAAGTCCCCAATTAATATTCTCAGAAGGCTAATAGAGCAGATTGTATCCATAAACAAGAATGCCATGGAAAAAAAGAAGCTATCCCAACATAAAGAAAGAGTTCTTGGAAGTTAAAAATATGAGACAGAGAAGGCAGATAAATGTAATTATTAAGGCATAGTTGGAGGTCTTTGTGCGAGTAGTTTCATAAATGGTGAAAATGAATACCAAATTCTAATGAGGATAAAGACTGGTGGGTGAGTGTATAAGTCAGGTAAGTTAAAGCAGTAACCTTAAATCTTGGTGTCTAACACCGCAAAGGTTTACTTCTCACTCAAGCTAAGTCGGATGCAGGGTGGGCGGCTTCCTCCATCTCATAACTATACCACACAGAACGAACAGCCTCTATAAGGGTACTCTAGCAAGGGAAGAGAGAAATTTGGGAGTCACCCTGGCTCTTCACCACCCTGATCAGGAAACAGACACACTTCATTTCTGCCTACAGTCCATCAGCACCCATAACTAGTCACATGATCCCATCCTGACTGCAAGGGAGTTAAGAAGTTGTAGACACACACATATATACTGAGTGAGCACTGACCATTTCTGCCATTGTGAGAAAGTGAGACTGTTTTTCCAGAAGTATGGAAGGGATGGAAAGGAAAAAGAGGCCAGTAACTTGAGAGAAAGGGAAGGTGTTCTAGGATGGGAAGCCCTGCCGATGATAATAGATAATAGAAGTAGAAAGAGATACTGAGATTGCTGAAGAAGGAAGGAAAGGTCAGGGAAAAGCAGCAATAAGAGAAGACTGATTTCACTAACACTTCCACTTTGTTTTATAGTTATCTCTTCATGTCTCTCTTCCCACAAGACACAGAGCTTCTTGAAGGTAAAGGCTCTCTCCTATTCATCTTTGTATTGAGGGTCTCTCAGCTCTCTCACTGCCACAACCCGGGTCTGTTTCCCAATCGGGGAACAACAACACCCATCTGTGGGTTGTCATATTGTGGCAGCTGTGTGTTGCTGTGATGCTGAAAGCTATGCCACCAGTATTTCAAATACCAGCAGGGTCACCCATGGTGGACAGGTTTCAGTGGAGCTTCCAGACCAGACAGACTAGGAAGAAGGACCTGGCCACCCACTTCTGAAAAATTGGCCATGAAAATCCTATGAATAGCAGCGGAGCATTGTCTGATATAGCGCCAGATGGTGAGAGGATGGTGCACAAAGACCAGGCAGGGTTCCACTCTGCTGTACAGAGTCACTAGGAGTTGGATCGACTCGACAGTACTAACAACAAACTGAGGGTCCAGCACAGAACCTGACTTAATAAGCCCTCAGTGAATGTATTGAATTATAAAGTAAGAGGCCATATAGCCTTAACCTTCTCTTCCCCCACTCACCAGCTAGTGTAACCGGAGAAACAGGTGCTGCCTTGGAACAGAAGGAAGAATGAAGAGAATGTGGCTGACTAAACACCTGTGGAGAAAGGCAAACAGACACCTGTGTGTCAACACAGACACAGCCACTGTCCCATGCCCACCCTTCTCTTGGAACACCAGAGATGCAAGAAGCAGCAAACACGTTATCTAATTGTATAACACAAAAAGAAACTGACTTTCCATATTTCTAAACAGATTCCAGCTGACTAGCTGCTTTAACAAATAAATTTTACTTATTCAGCAGTTCGGAGATCTTAAGGGTCTTAAACAACATCTAGCCAAACACTTCAATTAAGTAAAATCTAGTAAAGTTGAAGGTGTGAATACCTCACAACCCATAATTTCCCTCCTGGATACAACCCTAGAGGGGTGTTTTCTTAACTGAGCATCATGAACTACTAACAAGTAGTGATATCAAGTTAGTGGATCCTGATCAGCAATTTTTTTAGTGAATTAGAATAGAAATTATCAGAGAACACACACATAGTATGGCAGTGTGTAGTGTGTGTGTGTCTGTGTGAGTAGCATATGTATTTGTTGTCTAGTGTATGAATATGCGTGTGTACTGTATAGCAAAGTATTGCTCACAGTAGATCCCAGTTAATTTTTTTAAAAGGTTTGGAGTCACAGCCCTAGAGCAACTCTCACTGTTACTTAAAGGAGAAACAGTACAGCAATGTTTGTAATAAAATAAATACATAAATAGATAGGAAATGATCCAAGTATTCCTCAGCATGACCATGAAAAATTAATTGTGGTGTAATCATACAATGGACTGTTACATCACAGTTAAGATGAATGGATTAGAGCTACATGTAACAACATGAATACATCTCAATAAAGATGTTAAGCATAAAAACAAGTTGCAAAATGATATATTCATTGTAATACTAGTAATATAAGTTTAAAATAGTGCAAAACTCTACTATATATTGTTTCTGGGTATACACAGTATGTAAAGTATAAAAATGGGCATGAAATTGATAAATACCAAAGTCAGCAAAGTGGTGACCTCTGAGAAGGGAAGGAGGGAAATGCCGTGGGGAAGGGATATACCAGGCTCTTCAACTCTATATGTGATGTTTGTTCCTTAACCTGGGGGAAGTTATATTACTCTCTACTTTTCTGAATATTTAGGAATATATCATATTTTTTTAAATTCTGCCCAAAAAAGGGGGGGAGGGAGGTGAAACTTAACAGACTTAGGTTCAAATTCTGTCTCTGCCAAGTGCTGGGAAAGGAACTTAGAACTCCTTAATTTTTCCAAGCCTCTGTGTCTGTAAGAGGACATCATAATAATAAATATCCTTTTTCATAGCCAAGTTAAGTGAAATAATATGGATATAAGTGCTTTATAAAGTGCAAAGTGCTATAGAAGTATAAGCCATAATTGTACAAGAATGCTCCACAAATTCCAGTTATCACAAGAAACTCTTAGTGTTCCTTTGTTACATACGCTCATAGAACCCTGTTCCTTTCCTTCAGCGCACTTACGTTCGCTTGCAATCACACGTGCATTAATGCCGTTATATGACTGTGCATCATCCCGGCTCCACAGGTTTGGGCTCAGAGCCCAGCACAGTCCCTGGAACATGATAATATTCGACACATTTTTGTTCGTGTAATCTGAACAGCGGTTACTTGTAGGAAGTAAGAATGGGAAGCAGAGCGGGAAGAAAGGACTTTCGTCTTCCGCTTTATGTTTCTATATTGTTTGACCTTTTATCTTGAACCTGTATTAGAGAATGACAAACTAGTTTAATTTTTAATGAAAATAATAAGGATTAAATTGGCATATCTTAATTTCATCGCCTCTCAGGGGAAGGTAACATTTTAATATAGGAAATGACATGAAAAAGGGGTGCATGAAATGAAAGGAGCAGGCAAATAGTGCTCCGGCCGTTGGGCTCTCTGGAGACCTTTGGGGATGAAGGCAGCGTGTAAGAACGGTGTAAGAACGGCCCGACGGTACCATTAGGAGGCGCTCGCGAGGCTGCAGCAGGAATTCCCGCCCTCTCTGTTACATGCCCCAGTAACCCCGGCGCGCCGGCGACCGAGAGTAACCTCGGCTGGGTGCCGTCCCCCCCGCCCCGACTCTCGCCTGCTCCGGTCTCAGCCAATGGGAAGACAGCACACGAGCCGGCCGGACACTTGCCCTCACCGACTCCTCCCCTAAGCGGTTAGAACCGGGTTGTACAATCACCCCGCCGCAGGCTGTAGACTTTTCCAATCGCGACTCTAGTTCCCGGTTCCAAGCCCCGCCCCCCCGGCCTGTCCCGCGCTCATTCTCGGCAGGAGTCACCTTTGCCTTACAAACGTTCAGACCCGCCCTCTGCCTACCTTGCTGCGTTAGGCCCCGCCCCCTGTGGGACCGACCAATAATCGGGCGAGCCTGGAGCCCCTGGGCGGGCCCGCAGCCAATGCGCACGCCGTGGGCGGGCTCCGGGCCGGAATTGGGGGTGAAGCTACAGCGTTGTGCCCACATTCGGGGCGCGCGGAGCTGGGGGGTCCCTGGGGGCGCCCGGAGCTAAGATGGCGTCCGCAGCTGAGGGGGACGTGGGGACGTTGGCGGAGCTGGCAAGGGTGCTGCGGTGGAGTGTCGAGGAGCTGAGCCTTAACAAGTTGGCAGCGTCTCTGGGCGCGACAGAACAGGCGCTGCGGCTCATCATCTCCATCTTCCTAGGTAAGGACCCTCCTGCCTCCTTCCGCCTCCTCGCGGAGTCCCCGGAGAATGGGGACGTGACCTCGCCCTCTTCCCGAAGCCACCCAGGCGGGCTTTGTGGGGTGCGGATGTGAATCCTAAAACACACCAACCAGCTGTTGAGAGGAAGACAAGTCTTGTCTCGAGTCTGGGGGTGCTGTGCCCTCTGAACCTCGTCACCTTTCTCTTCCGCCCCTGCTGTACCCTTCTGGCCTCATTTGGCGCCACCACCCTCTCACCATGCCGTGATCTACCCCGTGTCCTCACGACCTGTCCTTATTTGTCTCTCTCTTGAGTTCTGCTCTGTGTCCATGTGTACTGCTGTCTGTTATTGAGATCAGCCCTCACACACACGCGCTTCTTATCAGTAGGCATAGGCCCCTAATTTAGGTAATTTAGCCGTGCGGGCGTCCTCAGCCCCATATTCCATACTTAGATATTCTGAGTCTCTATTTTGTGCATTGCCAGCTTACATTACACTTTCGTCTCTTTTCTGTCCCGTTTCTAATATTCTCTTCTTATACCACGTTGCTTTTCTTTCCCTTAACCACCCACCTGTCATTTACCCTGGAATATCATCTTAAACTGGGCTTGGGAAACAGGACTGACAACCCCCTTAAAAAACTATCCCTGCCACCCCAAGCGTTTATTACCCATATGGTTCAAAGGAGGTGGTGTATCCGAATTTATGTCACAACGAGCTGTACTATAACTGGTTTATAGGCTTTTTTACCGCATCCTTCCTCCATAGTTTTTTAATACGTGGAAGCAGCGTGGCACAATGAGAAAAAAGGTGTGGACTTGGAAGCCAAACAAATCAGACCCATCCCTGCTGCTGCTTACAAACTGGGACCCTAGGCAAGCCGCTTAACCTCTCTGGACCTCATGAAATGAGGACAATAATGCCTATCTAAGATTGCTGTAAAGTCTTGTAGGAATTCAAAGGTCAAGATCTGATATATAAATATTTGAGTAGTTGGAAGATTTTATGAAGGTTATGGGACTTTAGGAGAGTAGGGGTGGAGAAGAATTAAGCAAACAGGGCTGAGAGGAGAGCAGAGGGTTAGAGATCTCAATTATAAGAAGTTTGAGATAAAGTTGGGCAGATGTGGAATGCCTTAAATGCCAGAAAGAAGTTTGGAATTTATGCAGTAGTCGGTAGAGACATTGGCATATATCACCTAAGGGTGTTAACCCGACCGAGATAATGGGATTCATATTTAAACAATCTTGGCTAATATCATTATTTGCCTATTACGTATCAAATCAAGATGATCTTCCTTTCTTCCAAATGAAGGTCACCTTTTCCCTCCCTTGTAAAATTGTGAAGTTTTAGAGGTGGAACCGACCTTAGGTTGTGTGACTTGCTCGGTGTCACCCAGATCTAACCCGTATTTGTCAGCACCCCAAACTAGGGTTCTCAGCACCACACTGGCTTTGAACTTCCTACTCCTTCAACCAGTTTCTGACCCAGTTATTTGTTGAGATTGTAACTGGCAATTAAGAGTGTTTACGTTCATTAGTTAGGAAACTCACTGTGGATTTCTCAAGTACAAATTGAGAATGTAACACAAGTAGCAACAAATTATAAGGGGCAACCTGTTAAATGGAGCTGGAGCTGGAATTAGACCTGGAATTTGTCCTTTTTGTGCTGACATAATCAAATACTGCCTGGGACTCCTGGTGGGCTACTGCTATGTACTATCATGGGACATCCCACTGACCAGGAAATTGTTTTCTCCGTATCCTACCGCTCTCCTCTCATCCTCTCGTCCTCTCATTACCACCAATCATCAAAGTAGTAAACTCTTAATGTAATGCATCTACCACTCTCCTGAGCCCCCTTGCCCATTCACCATTTCCCATATCCCCCCTGCCTATCTCACATGTGCCAATGCTTCAGTAACTCATAGTATTTCTCATTTGTAGATCAATTTGAGGCTCTATGTTACCTCATATCAGGCATAGCTCTTCCACGTGGATAATAGGATTGTATTTTCTAGGTATAGGTTAAATGCAAAGATAAATTGATAAGCTTGACACGTGCATGGAAGAAAGTGCATTCTGGTTGTAAATATATTTTCCTTACAAAGATATTATCACATCTGTGTATTGTAACTAGAAACCAGTAGTGTTTCAGCAATGGAGTTCCTGGTTCTCTTGGGGAACTGGGATGCTGGAGAAAATCCTTGCTAGAGGTACCAAGAAGGCCTGTAGTCCAAAATCATTTCTGACTCACTTTCTACTAATTCAAGATTGATTTGGATTAAAAGCACCTAAATGCAGATACCCCAAGGGAGGAGTTAGATATATCAGACATCCACAGTTTAAAGTACAAATAACTTCTAATTAGATAGTCTCTTTACTGTTTTCTTAACATCTTACTTTCCCCTACTTAAGTTCTGTGTGGTGATCTTGGGATGGGCTGCAGAGCATTAAAGCACTCGCTTTCAAACATTTTTGACTGGGACCCCTGGTAAGAAATATGTTTTACATCGTGACCTAATACACATATTGGTGCATATGTGTGTTCGAAACAAAAGTTTCGGGAAACATTTCTTATCCTTACTATAGGCAGTGTGTTTAGCTATTTTCTATTTTATTTTTTAGTATTGTTTATGACCCACTAAATTGATTTCATAACCCATTAATGGGTTACAGGTAGTTGGAAAAATCCTAAGTTAGAGGCTGTAATTTTTAATATTCAGTACTTCAAGGAAAGGGTAAGCTTATGAGGACTGCTGCATTGGAGTGTTTTGAACAGCCGGAAGACTATTAAAGGGGTGTGTTTATGTCTGTCTTGTGTATGATTGCTAGGAGTTTGGTGGAAGATGAATTTTGCTATGCACTGTGGTGCTAGCCAATGCTACAGGAAAACATCCCCTTCAACAGCTTGGGTCTCATCACTCCTTAGCATAATTAATATTATGAATTGTTCCAAATAAATTCAATAAAATGTGCCAGCTGTGGGTGCAGCACTGTGCTTGACCCTGCATGGGGAAGGGCAGTGGTGCAATTTGAGTAACAGAGCCGTGCACTCACAGGTATTACGGTCTGTCAGGGCGTAGTGAATAGGCATGAGATAAGTATTCTAATAACTACAATAAAAGGCAGAAATCCAAGTGCCATAGAGAATTACAAAGCTTTATGAGATTTAAAGATTGGACTTTTAATGAATTTTGAAAGTTCAATAAGGTTTCAACTGAGATGGTAAGACAAAAAGAATAGCATGAGCAAAGGCACTGAGGTAGGAATGCATGGTGACACCTTCAAGGAACAGTAAGTAGTCCAGTTTGACTAAAATAGGACTTAATAGAG
The DNA here is from genome assembly GCA_031878705.1 of Tapirus indicus. Classification (NCBI taxonomy): domain Eukaryota; kingdom Metazoa; phylum Chordata; class Mammalia; order Perissodactyla; family Tapiridae; genus Tapirus; species Tapirus indicus. Next base: position 103,551,410 of record CM062918.1, on the reverse strand, counting down.
AAGTAGTGGGAAATAAGACTGGAAAGGTAGGTTGTGGAGCCTTGAAAGCCAAGGTAAAGAGTTTGTACTTGATTGAACTGGTGATAGGGAGCCATTGGAGATATTTGAATGGGGAGTAATGTGACTGGAGTTGCATTAGGAAGATACTACAGCATAGGGTGATTTGAAGTAGACATAGACAAGATGTAGGGAAACTTACGAAAAGGAACAGTGATCCAAATAGTTACACTGATTTGGAGGCAAGGCAGTTGCACTAAGAGGAGAAAGTAGGGATCTCACACAAAGTATTTTAGGCATATGGAATCTTTTGAAAGGTAGATTCTGTCAACACTTTCCTCTACACAGCTGCTCATGCCAGAAACCTAAGAGTCAGCCTTGTCACCTGCCTTTCACTCTCTCCCCACATCCCAGTCACCAAGTCCTATCAATACTACCTCCAGATTGTGTCTCAAATAATCCACTTTTCATCCCCACAGCCACTGACCATCTGTCACCAGAACCACCCGAGTAGCCTCCTGCCTGGTCTCTATTCCACTCATGCTTCCTCCAGTCCCTTCTCCAGAAGCAGCCAGAGTGGTCTGATCTTGCGCCTCTCCCGCTCAGAACCCTTCAGGGGCTTCCATACATGGCTGGTAGGCCCCTGCCTGCTGCTCCAGCCTCTTCTCGGGCAAGTTCACAGCCTTTCAGCCACATGGCCCTTCTTTCAGTTCCTCAGAAAAGGCATTAAGCCCTTTCCTACCTCGGAGGCTTTGTACCTGCTGATCTTGCTGCCTAGAATGTTCTTCACTCATTACTCACCCGACAGACTCCTGCATCTTTCAGGTCTCAGTTCAAATTGTCTTCAGTTCAGATTGTCCTCAGTTCAAATTCCTCTGAGAGTTCTTTCCTGACTCTCATTTTAAATTATGTCCCTTGTTCTCTTTCATACTGACTGAAATTTCATTCCAAGTATATATTCCAACCTGTAATTGTGTATTTGTAGATGAGGGCAGAAACCACGTGAGTTTTGTTCACCACAGTATATCCAGAGTTTGACACAGTCACCTGGCTTGTGGAAAAGGCTCAATGAATATTTGTTGAATAAGTGAATGTAGGAATGAATGACTTGGCAACTGATTAAATGGAAGATAGAGAAGTTGTTTTTAAAAAAAAGACCCAGTCCTTCTGCCTGGGTAGCTGGAAAGATGACGATATCTTTCACAAATGCAGAGAGGTCAAGAGGAGGGTCAGATACTGTTCAGTGCCAGGTAATGATCTGGTTTTGGATTTGCTTTAGGTTCCAAGGGCACTTTCAGGTGTCTTAAGAGTTATGAAGCCTAGTCAGGAGCTCAGGAAGGAAGTTGGGCTAAAGATGCAGTTTTAGGAGTCTGTGTTGGTATCATAATTGAATCAGGAGGGAATGAAATGCCATAGAAAAGATTATACAGAGAGAAAAGAATCTAGTTCATGTTAATTGAGTATGTTAATGTCGCTACCCCTTGTGATAATAATAATAGCTGGCGTTTATTGAGGATTTGCTACGTACTAGACATTGTACTAAATGCTCAACAGGCAGTACCCCACCTAAACCTGCCAATTACCCATAAGATAATTACAGGACTGTTATCACCCTTGTGCAGATAGGAAACTGGGGTCTACAAAGGTTTAGTAACTTGCCTAAGGTCACAGTTGTTTCAACCTAACTCTAGAGTCCCTGCTCTTTACCACGCTGGTGTTGAGAGGAGCTTGTCGGGGTGGAAAAGATAAATGCCCTTATATTCTTAACTCTTTTCACTCTACGTGGTGAAACCAAGATGTAATCAGCATATGAGATTCCTCTCAGCGTCCAAAGCTGGAGCTGGCCAACTGGAGCAGATGGCCACCCTGCTTAGTGTGAGTGTTCTCCAGTCTTGGCCATGACTGTGGCTCGGCTGTTGGACTGATCAAAAATTGCACTTGGGGGTAAGGATTCATTCCTCAGAGGTTCAGAATTAGCATCATAAGGTGAGAAACCTTTAAAATCAAAGGAGGTCCGGGCCAGCCCAGTGGCGTAGCGCTTAAGTTCACATGCTCCACTTTGGCGACCTGGGGTTTCGCAGGTTCGGATTCCAGGCGCGGACAGATGCACCGCTTGTCAAGCCATCCTGTGGCAGTGTCCCATATCAAATAGAGGAAGATGGGCACGGATGTTAGCCCAGGGCCAGTCTTCCTCAGCAAAAAGAGGAGGATTGGCAATGGATGTTAGCTCAGGGCTAGTCCTCCTCACCAAAAAAAAAAAAAAAAAAAAACAAAGGAGGTCCTACAGTTTAGTTCCCTTTGGACCAAAGTCAGGTCTAGCTCTTCAGAACTAACCATTATTCAGTGCAAAAAGCTTTCTTCAGTAGCATTGAATTGACAATATAAAGAGACCAAAGCTAAGCTAAATGGGAATTAAACAGCATTAACTAAACAAATGGGACTTCTGACCATAATACAAGGCAGGGTTCAAAAATTCTGCTACTATAAGATAAGAGAGTTGGCCTAAATGACTTTCAAGGCCTCTTCCACTTCTAAAAGTCTCGGTATATTCTACATGTTTAGAGTTTATCTTTAATTCATAGCCACAAATTTCATCATAATCTATAGCTTCCTATTTGGGTATTTCTTTTAAATATACTTTTTCAACTGCTTTTTATCTATACTCCATTGTCTTACATTGCACAAACTTCATGTTTTGAATGTCAGTATAACTTTAATGTCAAATAGAATCATTTCTTTGCAGAGGCGTGTGTAAAGTAGAGCCCATGAGATTATAAGTACAAGGTAATTTAACGAAAATAATTACATATCCACTGACATTAAATCTGTCTGGGCAGCCATGGGAACTCACTAGAGGTGTTCAGTCCAGCAGCCTTTTAAAAATAGGATTTGGTCTTCAAAAAGGAAATGGCATTTCAGCTGGACCTTAAAGGGTATGGAAGATTCTAGTCAGGTAGAGATGAAAGGGGGAGGTTTTCAACTGTAAAGAATTATGAGCATATATGTGGAGATCAGGAAAAGTGAGAAAAATCTGAGGAACAGCAAGTAGTTTGGTTTGGCTAGAACAATAGAGGATTCATGAAAGAGCCGTAGAGAAAAACCTGACAGACCTTTCAGGTCGGTGGGGGTGGGGTGGGGTGGGGGTGTGGTGGCAGAGTAAGGTAGCGGGGATGTGCATTGTCATTAGAGACCTGCAGGTCTAGTGGCAAATGCTGGAACAAATATGTACTAGCTGTTTTACCATAGACTAATTACTAAACCTCATGTTCCCAAAGGCTAATTTTACTAACAAAGTGAGGTTGAGGGTTAAGCAGTTTATTTGATAAATAATTCTTTTATGATAAGAGATATTATATATAATATTATGATATGATAAATAATTCTAAAAATATTTGATTTGTAACAAGCAACAATATTTTGAAACAGAATGCAGAATTTACATGAATGTTTTGAAATAATATAATCATCAAAGAAATTTCTTATTTCTAGAGAACTGCTTAGGCATAGCCTTTTTGCAGATGTGTTCATTCTCCTCTGCTCTAGAAAAGTTTGAGAAGCTGTGCTCATTGGGATGCTGTCAGGACTAAATGAGATAAATTGTGTAAACATTTGACCAAGCCTGACCCAAGGTGGTTTTAAATAATTGTTCTCTCCCTTCCATCCATATATGTTCATCGCCTTCCTTTCCAAGGAGACGCAGAGTGTGGTCTTGGCACCAGCAGTGTCAGCTTCTACTAGGAACTTGTTAGAAATGCAGATTCACAGGTCTACCCCAGACCTACTGAATGAGAAACTCTGAGGAAGGGACCCAGCGATCTGTTTTAACAAGCCCTCCAGGTTATGCTGATTACCCGGAGGTTTGAGGATCACTGGTGTAGTGTATTTCTTCACATACCTGTTTTGTAATACTTGATGTCCTGACGGTACCTTAAACTTTTTGAAATGTCATTGTACCTAAGATCTTTGGAATAAACGAAATGCTCTCAGATTCTTTATGGTTTAGTTTTCCCCATTTGCTAACATCTCTTGTTATTCTTCAAATATTATTATTATTACTGAATTATATTACTAATATCATTATCATCATGATATTATATCATTATCATCTTTGTTATCATAACTATCATCATTACCTACACCATCTGTTTCACACTTTTGTTGAGAAGGTTAAATATAGAGGAATTTTTTTCATAAGGTCATTGAACTAATAGTTCCATCTTTCCTTTTCTGTCTTACATCAACCACCTGGAGCAATATAACATCCTCCTAATTGATCTCCTCACATTTCTAAATACAATTAATAAATTGTGACTTGTAGCTTTAACAAAAATTAGGTGCCCTAGTTGCAGCTGCCAGGGAAGCTGTTCTAAGCAAACTGTCCTTCTCAAGCATAGAGTTTTTAAGGTAGGGGCATGTGTGTGCTCACGCACGTGTGTTTTGACATTTTCCCAGCAGTTGCTGGAGTCAAGGGCCAGGAGATTAGGACCCACTTGGAGTTCTCTTGGTGAAGCAATAATAGCTTCCTGGAGACCTTCAAAGCCTATCTATAACTGGTGGAGCTCAAAAGAAGTTGTATGCATCTTTATTTCTTCCTATTTTCAAAACAAGAAGAGGGGGGCAAGTAAGACACTAAAACTAAGGAAAAGTAATTTCTGAGTAAGAATTTCCTTTTGGCTTAAAATGGACTGGTTTTTAAATCTTAAGTTCCTCCCTATTCAAGCGGTGGCTTTGAAGATAAGTGAGATTGATGAAACTCTGGACACCTTGAATGAAGGATTCTAAGAACCATATGTCCCATAATTGTTAGTAATAGAGGCTTCTGAGAGAAACTTCACTGCATTGTAACTGTAGGGACAATGTTCCAGAAGTGGGTAGAAGATCAGGCCAAAAACAATCAGACCCAGGTTTTGTTCTTGACTCACATGATGTCATCAGGTATTTAAATGCCCCCGTCACCATAGGCTAAGTTTAAATTGAAAATAAAAAGCTTTTGTCAGTTAAAGATGCTTTTCAGTACCAAGTATTCATGTTGCTATGGCATTTTCTTAAGAAAAGCATACATGGTCATATGTGCTACAAAAATTATAAATGGTGAGATAGTAATTTTGCAGGCAATTAACTCACTAGAAAAAAGTTGAGGATTCATGTGCATGTATCATATACAAATCTGAGAAGGGTATGAGATCCCAGGAGGTTGAAGTTCTGATCCCTCTATATTTGTATGTTCTAATGAGAAGTGGGATCCATGCAGACTTGGTAAATGGTTTGTAGCTCTTGAGGTTTCTAATTTCTGCTGTGATAGCAAGTCTAAACTCAGATAGACTTGGACACCACTCTGGATTACTGTCCATAAATATAAAACTTCTGTTTGCAAGCCAGCAGGCAGAGGCCAACTGGAATAATGCCCTTTAAGGCTCCTATGGCATATACCTCAGACAAAAGTGGAAAAGACTGATTACAGTTGGAGTACAAATACACTGAGGCCCTGACAAAAAATATTGAACCGTAAAGGCTACTAGAAATCCTCATTCTTTGGCTGAACAATAATCTGACTCCACTTTTTAATTCTTCGTTGGCTCTTCTGAAAGAATAAAAAGCAAAACATAAAAACTCCTAGATAGCATGCATTTATGTTATTTACACTAAGAGCCTAACACGGTAATTATGGGGACCCAGGTCATCATTTCACCAGAAGCTCCAAATATCTTCAAGTCCTACCCTCTTGTTTTATATTCTGAAAGTATGTATATTTTTTATTATATTCCAAAATATATAATTTGTTAATATTTTTTAAAATTCTCCCCAAATCTTTAAGTAACATGGAGATGATGGTATAGAAAGAAGTGGATAATTTCCAGCTTGGATGGTCAGGAATAAATTGGACTTCATCAAAATTAAAAACTTTTGTGGGGGCCGGCCCAGTGGCATAGTGGTTAAGTTCGTGTGCTCTGCTTCAGCAGCCTGGGGTTCACAGGTTTGGATCCCGGGCATGGACGTACACACCACTCATCAAACCAGGCTGTGGCAGTGTCCTGTATGCAAAAAATAGAGGAAGATTGGCATAGATGTTAGCTCAGAACTAATCTTCCTCAAGCAAAAAGAGGAAGATTGGCAACAAATGTTAGCTCAGGGCCAATCTTCCTCACCAAAACAAAACAAATCAAAAAAACTTTTGTGCATCAAAGGACACTGTCAAGAAAGTGAAAAGATAACTCACAGAGTGAGAAAATATTTGTAAATCATATGTCTGATAAGGATCTAGTATCTAGAATATATCAAGAATTCTTATAACTCAACAATGAAAAGACAAATAACCCAGTTAAAACATGGTCAAAGGTCTGAATAGACAGTTATCTAAAGAAGACATACTAATGGCCAGTAAGAACATGGAAAGATGCTCAACATCATTAGTCATTAGGGAAGTGCAAATCAAAACCATAATGACATACCTCTTCACACCCACTAGGATAGCTATAATCTAAAATAATAATAGAGGAAACAAATTTGGTGAGAATGTGGAGAAATTGGAACCCTCATGCATTGCTGGTGGGAATGTAAAATGGAGCAGCCACTGTGGAAAACTGTTTGGCAGTTTCTCAAAGCTAAATAGTTACAGTATGACCCAGCAATTCCACTCCTAGTTATACACTCAAAAGAATTGAAAGAATATGTTCACACAAAACTTGACACAAATGTTCATAGCATTATTATAATAGCCAAAAAATGGAAACAACCCAGTTGTCCACCAACTGATAATGAATAAACAAAATGTTATATACACACAATGGAATATTTTGCTGCTGTTAATGCCATTGAGTCGATTCCAACTCCTAGTGACCTTGTGTACAGCAGAGCTGAACCCTGCCCAGTCTTTGTGTGCCATCCTCTCACCTTCCAGCGCTACATCAGACAATGCGCCGCTGGTATTCATAAGAGTTTTCATGGCCAATCTTTTCAGAAGTGGGTGGCCAGGTCCTTCTTCCTAGTCTGTCTGGTCTGGAAGCTCCTCTGAAACCTGTTCACTGTGGGTTACCCTGCTGGTATTTGAAATACCAGTGGCGTAGCTTTCAGCCTCACAGCAACACACAGCTGCCACAATATGACAACCGGCAAATGGGTGGTGTGGTTCCCTGACCGGAACACAAAACCAGGGCCACAATGCTGAGAGTGCCAAAGCTTAACCACTAGACTACTGGGGCTGGCTGACGAAATATTCAGCCATGAAAAGGGGTGAAGTATTGATACCTGCTACAACTTGGATGAACTTTGGAAATGTTATGCTGAGTGAAAGAAGCCAGACACAAATGGCCACATATTGTATGACTTCATTGATATGAAATGCCCAGAATAAGCAAATCCATAAAGACAGAAAGTAGGTTGGTGGTTGTCAAGGGATGAGAGGAGGGTTGAATTGGGAGTGACTGCTAAGAGGTATGGGATTTCTCATTGGGGTAATGGAAATGTTCTGGCATTAGATAGTGGGGATGGTCAGACAACATTGTGAATATACTAAAATTCACTCAGTTGTACACTTAACAAAAGAATAAAGAGGGATTATATATGATCACAGACCTAGAGAGAGAGAAAACCCAACAAACAATTACACCTATTCAAATTCATCAGGACAATTAGAGGGTGTGATGCTATTATCTTTTCTCCTGTTAGAATCTTAGCTGGGTAAGAAAGAGTTTATTGTTTCATTTGCTGAAATACCTGCTGAGAAAAAGAAGTCTCACCCATCTTGTTTACATTTTAAAAAATTAGATTTGGCAGTTCTCAACACAAGAGAGACATTATCATGACAGGTACTTGGGAGGGTTGGAGAAAGAGCAGCTAATTAGCCACTTGGCAGTGTGACAGGGCAACCCTAGGTCAGATCAGTCACAACAGGAGCAAAGAACCGTTTCTCCACTGAAAACCAGTGGCGTAAATAAAATGGGGAGAAAACCCAGATTCCCACACACTAGACACTTTTTTTTTTGGTGAGGAAGATTGGCCCTGAGCTAACATCTGTGCCAGTCTTTCCTCTATTTTGTATGTGGGTCGCCGCCACAGCATGGCTTGATGAGTGGTGTAGGTCCGCGCCCAGGGTCCAAACCTGCAAACCCAGGCCACAGAAGCAGAGCATGCTGAACTTAACCACTATGCCACCTGGCTGGCCCCTTGTTAGACATTTTTGAAAGAGAATCATAAAGTTTACAATCCCAAAAGCATTTAAAAATGGGTGATAAAACATTGTCAGTTCTGTAAAAGTGAAAGAAGAGGAGGAAACGATAACAGAAAGGGCATGAAAGAACGAAGAAGCAAGAGGAGGGTGGACGAGTCAGGGCAGAGAGGAGTGGAGCTGGGGCTGTCGGGCCTGGCCAGCCCATGGTTCCACTCACTCTAGTGGGCCTGTTTTGCCAGGTGGTCAACATCTCTGCTAGGTGACTTCTACCATCCTTTCCTCTCCTGAACTTAAAACAGGTGCCCCTGCATCTGAAATACATCACTTTAGCATATAAAATACAGGATACTTCAACTCCCCTCGCACCCCTACTTTTTGCCCAGCTCCCTTTCCTTCCCTGCCTGCCCTAATTTTGGCTGCATCCCGGCCTGGCCTCCTGTAGTCTGTTTTGATGTACACCACATTTCAACCACTGTATGTAAAAATGTTAATGAACAAGGAAGAGGGCTTCTATGCTACATGATACTCCCTTACTCCACACACAACTAGGGGAGACAGTGTATCCCAAGGTCCAGACTGACTGTCTTATTGCCCCTTCTCCTCCTCAGAATTTGCTTCCAAGGTACCCTTGCTTCCCACGTACCCTTGCTTCCCACATCCCAGCTGGGTCTCCCTGCCTACCAGTCACAGTCCTGTCAGAGCCTTCTCAGCCTCACCCCTTAGGCCTGAGGCAGCCACTGACAGCCACATCCCTCTGCCAACACTGCTGCCAAACGCCCCTCACCCCAAACCCCCACAAAAACTTATTTGGGGAATATACCTGTTATTTGGAAGACCTTGGATGAAGCCCTGTACCCAAGAAATTCTAGGAGTAGCAGAATTTCCTTCAGTTTGCCTAGTTTTGTCATGATGCTTGATTATCTTTTAAAATAATCCAGGATATGTGGGACCTAAAGCTTACATAATCTTGGGGACCTCCTTTAAGAAAAAGAATACGGAAATATCTTACAAGTTACATGTGACCATGTGACCATGTTGCTAGCTCCCACTTGCACCCCCACCACCTCCAGGGCTTTAACGGGCCTGTGCAAGTGAAGAGCCTTGAAACTGAAGCTTGATTACCTTCACGGCAAGTGGGCTTTTTCCTGGGAGTACTGGGTGCAACTCAGACCTTTATTTTTGAAACTTGCTATAGGCTTTAGTTAAATCAGATCAATGTAGGCAAAGGCCAAAATTTGCCACCCCTAGGTTAGAGGCTTGAACCTAAGATTTTATATCTTAAAACCAGTTAAAAGAATATTCAAATTTTAAGAAGTTAGGTATAGGTATGCTTATATAAAATATTTGCCCGTGCGTAAATATTTTTAAAGTGGCCTTAAGGAAGGAAGTACATGTATGATGCTTTTAGAAATATTTTCTGTTTTAATCTGCACAGCAGCCTTCAAAGTGGCTGGTTTTTTCCCTGTTTCACAGATGAAGAAATTGAGGTACACAGAATCTAAGTAATTTGCCCCAGCTGCAGAGCTGAAACTAGTTCCAAACAAGATTCTTGTCTCCTGAGTCCAGGGATATACTGGTTGATCAGATAATCTGGGTAGAAGTTTCTACCATGTGGTTTGCTAATTTACAAAGAGTTAAAATGTAATAAACTGCACTGAATACAGGCAACAAGGGTGTCATTTTATCTTTGCTGGTAAAGGCATTTTGGTGTCTTAAAGCAGCTCAAAGTCAGTCCAAACATCTGTTCCACTAAAATGAAGAAATGCCAGTTAATAGCCTCTTTTAGCTTTAACATTCTTTCAATCTATAAATTTCTGTAGAATAATTTTTAGGAAGAAAAAATTATCTAAAGTAGCAAAATAACTATGTGACCATTTGAACAAATGGTAGCAGTATAGAAAAATACTATGATCCAGATGTTCAAACATAAGGATAATGTTCTTGACATCCCTTTTGCCATCTGGTCTGACTAGAAATACTTTTGAGGGCTTGCCACTGACAGGTGACTAACTTTTTCCTGGGCTGAGAAGCTCGTGAGGACCTATGAGTGTCTAATTCCTGTGGCATGACAAAAAAGGGGGTTGGTAACATCAGAGTCAGTCTTTGGTTATATCAAACTTTTTGGCTTTTGCAGAGGGTGTCCCAGCCAGCCACCATGTGTGTATCAGTCACTAGCACTAAGCTTAAGGAGGCCTTGCTTACTAAGAGCACTTGGCATAAATGAAGCCATTAAAGAATTACTATGGTAGGACTTTGGGCAATTCAGGTTTAGGTTGTTTGGTTGGGTTAAGTGACTAAAAAACTAATACTTTTTAACCTTCATAACAACCCTCCTTTTTCTTTCTTTCTCACAAGTAAGAGCCATCCACTAGTTTGCCTTTAAAATGTCCCCTCTATTCTTCTTTTATTCCCAGGACATTTTGATCACTTGTCCCAGTTTCCCTGAATCCTATACCACAGTGGTCAAAATGTTTAAGATATCCAGTTGGAGGTAACTTTTAGAAATAAACTGCTATATTCTTGCCACACAGTATGAGGGTAGGGACAGGGCATCCCCCAGAATTAGATTAGCAAAGAAAGTACAAGAGAGCATCTAAATTTAGCATTAAAATGAGTTTTTAAAAATGTTTTTAGGTAGGAAGATAAGCAAACATAAACACGGTGTGCATGTGTCTATAAACAGGTGCTTGAGAATAGATTGTTATTGAGAAATTGGAGAATAATACAGCTGTAGCTCTAAAAGCACACAGCTAGTTATTCCAGTTTACTCTCAGGTCACTGCCAAGAGCCAAGGCATGTGGCAAAAATATCAGAATGGAAATCAAGTGATATGGATTCTAATTTGAGCAGAGCTCTATTAACCTTGGGCGTGTGGGTCATCCCCTTGGGCCTTAGTTTCTTATCTATCTAATGAAGGGTTTAGAGTCAGGGATTTCTAAGGTTTCTTTGGTTCTAAGAATGTGTGTAACCTATGAATAACTGTTGAGCATACAACTCAGCCGAGCTATTCAGGATTTTCGGAGTGTGGAGGGTGTGTTAGCCTCTTGCCCTTACTGTCAGCAAGGCTTAATCTGGTGAACAGAAACAAAAGACCAGTTCTGAAGAAATTCCAAAGGTGAGCCTCATCCCCACCTAAGTGTCCTTCATCTGCAAGTGCTCTTCCAGCTGACAGTGATCAGGACTCAGTTCACGCATGAAGTGCCTAATCAGTTACCTGTCACTCAGACAGACAGTCAAGCAGGGCTTAACTCTCCCTCCTTTCTATTTGTCTTCCTTTTCTCTGTATAGTTCTTTAGCACAAGGAATTTCCAGTTTGGTGAAAGAATAGAAAAAAAAATTGAGTGGCAGATCTTCAAAGTACAAATGATAAAATTATCATGTGAAAATATTTGATAAAAATAAACTATAGGGGCCAGCCCGGTGGCGCAGCGGTTTAGTCCGCGCTTGGCAGCCCGGGGTTCGCTGGTTCGGATCCCGGGCGCCCGCCGACGCACTGCCTGTCAGCCATGCCGTGGCGGCGTCCCATATAAAGTGGGGAAGATGGGCACGGATGTTAGCCCAGGGCCAGTCTTCCTCAGCAAAAAGAGGAGGATTAGCAACGGATGTTAGCTCAGGGCTGGTCTTCCTTACCAAAAAAAAAAATAAAATAAAAAATAAACTATAAATAAGCTATGTTCAAAAGCAGTCCTATTTTATATTCTAGTCTGTGATTTTTAGAAAAATTTAACTGAAATTTGACCAAAAGATGCAAGAGAACCAGAAAATGAACATAAAATAGCAACATTAAACCCTCGTATATCAATAATCACTCTAAATGTAAACGGATTGAATTCTCCAGTCAAAAGACACAGAGTGGCAGGATGAATTAAAAACCAAGATCCAACAATTTGCTGCCTCCAGGAAACACATCTCAGCCCTAAAGGCAAACACAGACTCAAAGTAAAAGGATGGAAGACAATTCTCCAAGCTAATAGCAAACAAAAGAAAGCAGGACTTGCCATACTTATATCAGACAAAGTAGACTTCAAGATAAAAAAGGTAATGAGAGACAAAGAGGGGCAATATATAATGATAAAAGGGATACTTGGCCAAGAAGACATATCACTTATAAATATCTATGCACCCAACACAGGAGCACTAAAGTACATAAAACAACTACTAAAAAACCTAAAAGGTGATATTAACAGCAACACAATAATAGTAGGGGATCTTAACACCCCCCTTACATCAATGGATAGATCATCCAGACAAAAAGTCAATAAGGAAATAATGGACTTAAATGAAATTTGATCAAAAGAGCAGGTAGCTATTTGATAGATCCTGAATGTGTCCTTCCAATATTGCCCAAAGCAAAATAAACATTACCTGTGGTAATATTCCATAGTTTAGAAAAATTATAACATCCAAATGAGATAAGGATGAAACAGGTTTTTCCAACCATCTCTTTAAACTCTAAATCCCAGAGTTGCCACAATCTTGTCAGTAAACAATCCCTTGGAGCAATGACACACATAGCCTTTTTTTGAGGTTCTCTGTCCACCATCCCTTTATCTCCAACTATAAGCATGAATTTTTAGTTTGAGAAGAGTTTCAGTCGCTTTACCTTAAGGATCCCATTGACCACCTAAACCACATCTTCTCACAGAAGGTGAAGGTGAGGTTTAGGAAAGTGGCCTGGGCTGTGGGTATGGCTACCACATTGTTGGAGGGTAAGAAAGAAATGGGTAGGCAAGAAATAGAGGTGCTGAGTTAGACCATGATTCTAGGAGATTGACTGCAAAAGGAATAACTAAAATGGAACAGAAGCTAGAAGCAGCAGCATAGGGCCAGGGTGGGTGGAGGGCTGGAGGGGTAACACTGAAATCCTGGGCACATGTGGAGGTAGAGGGAATAATGTGCTGAGTCATGAACTTAGAGGTGAGACCTCCAGGTTAGAATCAGCTTCATCAGTTCCTGGCTAATCAGCACAGACAGGTTAGATAACTGCTTGAGTTTTTTTGCTTATTTGTAAAATGCAGACAATAACATTTATTATTTACCTCATATAGTTGTTACAAAGATTCAGTGGGATAATATATGTAAAGTGCTTCATTCAGTGCATGACACGTGTAAATGCTCGATAAGAGTTAGTTGCCGGTATTGATGATAATAGTAATTGTTATTGTTATTATTGAAAGGAAAAAAAGGAAAGATCATAAAGGAAGTTCCCAAATAAGACTGGCATGAGTAGCATTCAGAGGGTTGGGACCAAAGGGCAGGAAGAGATGTTGAAAGAGAAGGGAGGGACATCTTTCTCTGGATCTGGAGAAAAGGATAAAAGTATGGATTTCAAGCAGCACTTCTTGAGTTTCCTCCTGGACAGTTCCCTAAGGTCGTGGTGGAAGACTAAACAAATGTGTACTCACAGGGGCTCGGGGTACTTAGCATAAAGCGGCTGTTGAAAGACAGAAATGTCGTGGAAGTCTCACGTTGTATTTTTAAAATACAGGGCAACTTTGCATTCCATTTTGTATAATTTATTTGTTATAAGTTACTTACCAGTTAAATTACTTGAAAACTTTTTCTGCAGAACTTCTAGTAAAGCGCATGTGCCACATTTCTCTAGCACTTTCATCAGTTGACCCAGTTTGAGCAGAAATCCTGATTTACCTCCTTGTTTTTCTGTTTCATCTGTTTCTTTTGCTTGCACTCCCTTAAATACAGGCATTTTCTAAGACTCACCCCTTGGCCTGTCCTTCTTTTGTGGTCTGTCCTTGTGAGAGCTTGTCTTTTTTCCTGGCTTCAGCTGTCACCAGCAACACCACCGCCAGAGCCAGCTCTCTCCTCCAATCTTTGTGTCAGTAGCACCACGTTCTTTCTAACCTCTGAGACATGGAACCTTGAGGTCAGTGGTCTTCACGTCAGGGTACAGGTTCCCTAGGGGTACACAAAGACTCTCCTGGGGATACATGGACATGGATAAGGGAATCAGTTTCTAGATTTTCACTTTCCAAAACTGATTTGCTTGAGACTGTCTGCTCTGAAGCTTCTCCTGTCCCAATTCTCTTACAGTCACCTTTCACCAGCCTTAAAAAAGGAAAAAAGGCATGGTGGGTTGCCCCAGGGTGTAAAAATTTCACAAGACACCACAAAAGTAAAGCAAAGAGGAGCAGCCCCTGATTTTATCCAGGTGACAAACTCAAAGCAACCCTCTGCCTTATCTATCCATCTTAAAAGTAGAATTCAGAAATAAGATGGTTGTCATGAGGGAGAAGTATTAACGTGTTTATCTGAATTTAAAACTGAAGTTAGACCTCTTGACAGGAAGTAAGTCTGCTCAAGCTGACTGGTTTGCCATTTGATTACATGGCAGACATGTTCCATATGTACTTAAAGCACATCTTCAATATACCTTTAAAAAAACACATCATTTGTTATTGTTTAAACTTATAAATGCTAGGTGGCGATTTAAAAATGGGAGAGGGGATATATAGTTTTTCAGAATTCTTTTAGGGGCTGTTCCAGCAAAAAAGTTGGAAGACCATTGCAGTGGCTTAACCATCTTTAATTTGTCCTTTTCCATCATCCCCTACATCCAGCCAATCCTATTGATTTTTTTCCTATTATATCAATTTCAGACTTTGCCTGGTTTTCCAAACCTTCCAGTCCATTTTTGTTGTACTATTTTTCCCCTATTGTAGTTAGCCTCGTCTCTTGGAATGACTTCCATGCTCTTTCCTACCTCTGTGTCTTTACTAGATTATTCTCCTCCCTTGGAATGCCCCTTCCTTATCTTCTCTGTTCATCCTGACTACTCAGTCATTATTGATTTCTGTCTTACCTAACCTCTACAACATTGGCTATTCCATGTGGTTAGCACTTATAGAACATCATTTGATATTTCTTTTCTGTCTAAAAAGCTCCTTAAGAGTTAAAAATCATGTCTTACAATTCTACCATATTCCGCTTTTGCCTAATGCAATGCTGACCACATAATGGATGCTTAATAAATATTTTATTGACTGCCTAGAGTACAGAATATTCGTTCTCTCATTCTTTCATCCATTCAACAAATATTTTTGAACTTTTTTGTACCAGGAACTGTACTAGGCACTGGGGTACAACAGGGGGAAAAAATAGACAAAAATGCTAGCTTTCAAAGACTGATAAATAAGTGAAATGTGTAGTAGGGGAAAGAGCAATAAGTGCTGAGGGGAAAATAGAAAGATAAAGCGGGAAAGAAGAACAGGAAGTGCATGTTGGTGGTGGGGGAGGGTGTGCAGTTGTAGATAGGGTGGTCAGGGAAGGCCTCACTGATAAGGTGACATTTTAGTTAAGACCTGAAGTGCAGGGGGGACTTGAGCTTATCTGTGGAAAGAGCATTCCAGGCAAGGAGCCTATTAAAGTGAAGGCTCTAAGTCTGGACCTGCCTGACCTTCCAGGAAGGGAGAGCTTTGTGGCTGGGGCAGTGGTGGAGGCCGAGAGTAAGAGATGAATCAGAGGAGGGTGGGGCTGGAGGAGGGATGAACAGATCTTATAGGTTCTGGTTGGACTTTGGCTTTTGCTGAGTGAGATTGGAGGCCTTGCGAGGGTTTTAAGCAGAGGAATGAGCTGATCTGACTTGTTATGGAGGCTGTGGTAAGGATAGACTGAGGGGAGGCAAGAGCAGAAGCAGGGAGATTAGTCAGGAGGCAACTATAATAATACAGGCCAGAGATGGTGTTGATTTGGACCACAGGAAGAAGTGGTTGGATTCTGGGTTTATTTTGAAGGTAAAAGAGACAGGATTTGCTGACTGATCGGGTTGACGGTGGAGGGAAGGGAGGTTAAGAATGATTACAAGGTTGCAGGGTTTCGGTCTGAGTGAATGGAAGGGGAAGTTGCTGTTTGCTGAAATGGGAAGGCTAGTGGAGGAGCAGGGTTCATGAAGGAGTTCAGTTTGGGACCTGTTAAATTTGAGAGATCTGTTAGACATGAACCTGTTCGAGGTGTCAAGTAGGCTATATGAGGAGGGGTTCAGGGGAGACGTCTAGGCTAGAGATGAAAATTTGGGAGACCTCAGCAGACAGATGGTATTTAAAGCCGTGTGACTGGATGAGCTTGCTGGGCACTTGACTGGTCAAGCAGAGGTGAAGCAGTCTTAACATTTATTGAGCATCTAATATGTACCAGGCTTAACATGCAAACCCTAAGCTAGATATTCATTTTACTGATGAAACTAAGGACGAGAAAGTTTAATCAACTAGCCCGAGGTGACAGCTAGTAGTAGCAGAATCGGGATTCAAACTGAGACCTGTCTTAACTCCAAAGTCCAGGTTCGTCTAACCATCCAGCACCTTAATTTAACTGTACATTGCATTTTAGAAAAAGTGCTCTTGGCGAGCCATAATCAGTACCCTTATAAGATAAATATGTTATTAATCTTCTTTTGAAATGCAGGTGGAAGGGAAATCCGTTAGTTATTTGATTGTCACACAGAATGAAGATTAGATCTGGAAGCTCTGATATCCACTTGCCCCAGAATTTCTCAGATAAGGCCTGCTTTACCTCCCTCTAACTTCATGTGAATTTGTGCGTGTATAATTTTGTGATCACTTACAATATTTTAGGCACTGTGCTAACTACTTTCTATGCATTATCCCCTTTAGTCCTTACACAACTCATTGAGGCAAGTACTATCCCCATTTTACAGATGAGAAAACTGATGCTTAAGATCTAATAGCTATTAAGTGTCAATTACTCTTGGTCAATCGATCAAAAATAAAGTATACAGGATAGTATGCTATGCGAGATCCAAGACATAGGAGGCCTTTAGAAAAAGAGATTGTGAACATATGGAAATTTTATTACAAAACGAAAATGTAAAGAATGGCATACTGTAGTATATAATGATTTTGCCAAATGAGGGTTAGTCCTAAGCGCCTTGTGTTTAAGGCGTGAGTGCATAATACACAGGGCCATGAGTTCATTGTGGTCTGAGGTGGCCTTAAAGAAGGAGACACTTGAACTGGGTTTTCAAGAATGGGTAGGATTTCTTGTGGTAGAGAGGTGGTTAGAGAAGGTATTCCATGCAAAGGGATTGGCATGAGCTAAAGCCTAGAGACAAAAGACACAAGACATGTTTGGGCAAAAACTAGCAGACCAGTTTTAGTTGAAGCAGAGAAATAGAAGCTTTAACTAGAAGTGAAGTTTAGAAGATAGACCCTGAATCTTAGGTTTAGGAATTGGTAGTCTGTTGAGTAGTCAGTTGGGAGTCGCTGATGGTTTCTGAGCAGGAGTTGAAGCAAGAGTTCTCTGGTGTAGGATTGCTGGGAGTATGAGGCTGCAAGCAGAGAACAGGTAGGAGGTAAGGGTGAGGTGCCTGAGGGCCTTAACTGTAAATGTAGCACAGGGGGAAGAAAAGGAGATGCTGCTTGTCATGGTGAGAGACGCTGGAAAGGAGGAATCAACAGGAGTTGATGACAAGGTAGATAAAGGGAACCAAGGAAAGGGAAGAGGCAAAGACAACTTCAAGCATTTGAATGTGGTTGTGTGACCTGGACAATGGTCCACATATAACATATAACAATAATGTGTTAACAATGATGAAAAAAAGAAGCCAAGAGAAGGCTGATTTAGGGGGAAAGTCGTGTTTTAGTTATATGGAGTGTGAGATGACTTGAGATATCAAACTAAAAATGTCTCACGAGGAAGTAGGAATGTGGAACTGAAACTTGAGAAGTTAGGATTAAAGATGTGGATTTGTTGTTGGCATAAAGATCATATTAAGTTACATGAGAGTAGGTGGAGTTTTCAAAGAGTCAATGTAGTGAGAATACTAGAGGGCCAAGACTGATCATGGAGGTCAGCCATATTTAGGAGCCAGAAAAAAGCCTTCAGTGAAAGAGACAAAGGGAGATAGGTTGGTGCAGTCTATTCAAATTGTTGTCAGCCACCCTTTGCCAGTCAAAGTAAGCACAGAAAGTGAGAGTAAACGTTTAGGAACTTCTGTAGCAATTTGACAGTCACATGTCATCCAAGCCCATGACTTTGTATTTGCAAAAGTATTGATCCACAACAGATGGGAAGTTTAAAAAATTGGTGTATACCACTGACTGAAAAGTGCTGGGATAGAGGATAAAAGAACCAAGAGACCCACTCCTAGGTGATTACCCCTAAGAGAAATGTTCATAGCAACCTTATTCTTAATACCCAGAAAGTGGAAACACCCAAATGTCCATCAACTGATGAATGGATAAACAAAAGGTGGTATACCCATACAAGGGAATATTATTCAGCCATAAAAAAGAATGAAGTACAGGCATACCTCAGAGATATTGTGGGTTCACTTCCAGACCACCACAATAAAGTGAATATTGCAATAAAGCAAGTCACTCGAATTTTTTGGTTTCCCAGTGCATATAAAAATTGCATTTACACTATACTGTAGTCTGTTAAGTGTGCAATAGCATTATATCTTTTAAAAAATGTGCATACCTTAATTTAAAAATACTTTATTGCTAAAATATGCTAACCATCATCTGGTCCTTCAGTGAGTTGTAATCTTTTTGCTGGTAGAGGGTCTTGCCTCAGTGTTGATGGCTGCTGACTGATCAGGGTGGTGGTTGCTGAAGGTTGGGGTGGCTGTGGCAATTTCTCAAAATAAGACAACAATGAAATTTGCTGCTTTGACTGACTCTTCCTTTAACGAACGATTTCTCTGTAGCATGCGATGCTGTTTGATAGCATTTTACCCACAGTAGAACTTCTTTCAAAATTGGAGTCAATCCTCTTAAACCCTGCTGCTGCTTTATCAACAAAATTTATGTAATATTCTAAATCCTTTGTTGACGTTTCAACAGTCTTCACAGCATATTCACTAGGAGTAGTTTTCATCTCAAGAAACTGCTTTTTTTGTTCATCCATAAGAAGCAACTCCTCATCTGTTCGAGTTTTATCATGAGAATGCAGCAATTCAGTCACATCTTCAGGCTCCACTTCTAATTCTAGTTCTCTTGCTATTGTCACCACATCTGCAGTTACTTCCTCCACTGAAGTCTTGAACCCCTCAAAGTCATCCATGAGGGTTGGAATCAACTTCTTCCAAAATCCTGTTAATGTTGATATTGGGACCTCTTCTCATGAATCAGGCATGTTCTTAATAGCACCTAGAATGATGAATCTTTTCCAGAAGGTTTTCAATATACTTTGCCCGGATCCATCAGAGGAATCACTATCTAAGGCAGCTGTGGCCTTGCGAAGTGTATTTCTTAAATAATAAAACATGGAGGTTGAAATTACTGCTCGATCCATGGGCTGCAGAATGGATGTTGTGTAGCAGGCGTGAAAATAACATTAATCTTGTACTTCTCCATCAGAAGTGATGGGTGACCAGATGCTTGTCAATGAGCAGTAATATTTTGAAAGGAATCTTTTTTTCTGAGTAGTAGTTCTCAACAGTGGGCTTAAAATATTCAGTAAACCGTGTTGTAAATAGATGTGCTGTCGTCCAGGCTTTGTTGTTCCATTTATAGAGCACAGGCAAAGTAGACTTAGTATAATGCTTAAGAGCCCTAGGATTTCCAGGATGGTAAATGAGCACTGGCTTCAACTTAAAGTCACCAGCTGCATTAGCCCCTAACGAGAGAGTCAGCTTGTCCTTTGAAGCTTTGAAGCCAGGCATTGACTTCTCCTCTCTAGCTATGAAAGTCCTAGACGGCATCTTCTTCCAGTATAAGGCTGTTTTGTCTACAGTGAAAATCTGTTGTTTAGTGTAGCCATCTTCATGAATTATCTGAGCTAGATCTTCTGGATAACTTGCTGCATCTTCTACACCAGCACTTGCTGCTTTACCTTGCACTTTATGTTATGGAGGTGGCTTCTTTTCTTAAACCTCATGAACCAACCTCTGCTAGATTCAGACTTTTCTCCTGCAGCTTCCTCACCTCTCTGAGCCTTCACAGAATTGAAAAGAGTCAGGGCCTTGCTCTGGATTAGGCTTTGGCTTAAGGGAATGTTGTTGCTGGTTTGATCTTCTATCCAGACCACTAAAACTCTTTCCATATCAGCAATAAGGCTGTTTCACTTTCTTATCATTCATGTGTTCACTGGGGTAGCACTTTTAATTTCCTTCAAGAACTTTTCCTTTGCATTCACACCTTCGTTAATTCTTTGTCACGAGAGGCCTAGCTTTCAGCCTATCTAAGCATTCAACATGCCTTCCTCGCTAAGCTTATCATTTTTAGCTTTTGATTTCAAGTGACAGACCTGTGACTCTTCCTTTCACTTGAAAACTTAGAGGCCATTGTAGGGTTATTAATTGGCCTAATTTCAATATTGTTGTGTCTCAGGCAATAGGGAGGCCCAAGGAGAAAGAGAGAGGTGGGGGAATGGCTGGTTGATGGAGCAATCAGAACACACACAACATTTAATGATTAAGTTTGCCATCTTATATGGGCATGGTTCGTGGCACGCCAAAACAATTACAGTAGTGACATCAAAGATCACTGATCACAGGTCACCATAACAAATATACTAATAATGAGAAAATTTGAAATTTTGAGAGAATTACCAAAATTTGACATAAAGACATGAAATGAGCAAATGCTGTTGGCAAAATGGTGTCAATAGACTTGCTCAATAGAGGGTTGCCACAAACCCTCAACTTTTAAGAAATGCAATATCTGTGAAGCACAATAAAATGAGGTATGCCTGTACTAATATATGCTATAACATCAATGAACCTTAAAAACATTATGCTAAGTGGAAGAAGCCAGACACAAAAAGCCACATGTTGTATGACTCCATTTATAGTAAATACCCAGAACAGGCAAATCCCTAGGGACAGAAAGTAAATTGGTGATTGCCAGGGTCTGAGGGAAGGAGAGGATGGAGAGTGACTGCTAACAGGTATGGGGTTTCTTTGGGGGAGATGAAAATGTTCTGGAATTAGATGGTAGGGATGGTTGTATAACCTTGTGAAAATACTAAAAAGCACTGAATTCTACACTTTGAAATGATGAATTTTATGGTATGTGAATTATATCTCCATGAAAAAAAAAGAACAAGGAGAGTATATACCTCAAAACCAATTAAAGAGAAGCTTCCAAAAAGAAAGAAGAAACTACAGCAAGGCAGTTGAGGAAACTAGGGAGGAAGAGAATACTGTTGGGTTTGGGCATTATAAGGACAATTAAGCCAAACATCATTCCATATGTCAGCAGTCCGCACAGTGCAGTCCATGAACTCCTAGGGTCCCCGAGACCTTACACTTATTCTCATAATAATGCTAAGATGTTTGCGTTGTTCGCCGTGTTGACATTCGCACTGAGGGTGTGGCAGCGATGGAGGTGAAACTAGGGGGAGTCAAGGCAGGGGCAACACACTCCCCAGCAGTCCCTCTTCTCAACTGCCGTGCACTCACAGTCCGAAAAAAGGCAGGTTCACTTCGGAATGTCCTTGATAAGCATAAATATTAATTTTATTAAGTCTCAACCCTTGCGGACACGTCTTTTCGATATTCTGTTTGAAGAACTGAGGAATATGCGTGAAGCCCTCCTGCTGAAGCACAGGGGCTGTCTCGAGGCAGAGCGCCCGTGCAGTCGATGAGCCGCATGGTGAATTAATGGCTTCTTGTTTCATGGAGCAACATTTTTACTTGAAAGAATGACTGACAGACAAACTGTGGTTATTTAGACTTGGGCATTTGGCAGATAGTTTCTTGAAAATGTACAAAGTGAGCCTGTCACTTCAAGGAAAACAACTGAGTATTTGTAGTCAATGATAAAATTCAACCTTTCAAGTGAAAATTAGAATTTTGGAAAACTGGCATCTACCATGAGCTTGATAGCTTCCCAATGTATACAAACTTCTCTTTGATATGAAGATATTGTGATTAAGATTAAGGTGATAGTAAGAAATGTGATTTTTTTTTTTTTTTTTTTTTTTTTTTGCGGGGAAGACCAGCCTTGGGCTAACATCCGTGCCCATGTTCCTCTACTTTATATGGGACGCCACCACGGCATGGCTCACAAGCAGTGCGTCGGCAGGTGCCCGGGATCTGAACCAGCGAACCCCGGGCTGCCAAGCGTGAACTAAACCGCTGCGCCACCAGGCGGCCCCCAAGAAATGTGATTTTTTTATATTGTACGTCAATAGGTCAGTATTTGGAAGATCTGCCTAACTCAGTGAACCGATACTTCCCAAATGACGGATGCGTGATGTTACAAAAACCACGCCTGGGTGAAAGACCCATTCAAAGCACATGAGAGACCAATGGATTTTAATGTAACAGAGTATGAAAAGTTTATTGATATGGTTGTAGATTCCACATTGCAACTGACCTTTAAGGAACTACTTATTTGTCGATTTTTGCTATGGTATCAAAGAAGAATACCCAAAATATCTGAAATGACTATTAAGATTCTCCTTCTAACTATATATCTGTGTGAAGCCAGGTTTTCTTCATATATTTTAACCAGAACAACATGATACAGTAGACTAAATGCAGAAACAGATTTGAGACTCCAGCTATCTTCTCTTAAGCCAGACAAAGGCCAGAAATTTGTAAAAATGTAAAACAATGCCATTCTTCTCATTAAATGGTCTTACTAGTTTGTTTTGGAAAACATAGTTGTTTTCATTAAAACTATGTTATTTATATTAACATGTAATAGGATTTTTTTTTTGATGAATTAGTAGTTAAGTTTTCTTAGTTTTATTTTCTAATACAGTAGATACTGGTAGATAGTATCCATACTAACAAAAGTTGTTTGAGGTACTCAATATTTTTTAAGAGTGTAAAGTGGTCCTGAGACCAAAAAGTTTAAAAACCACCACTGTATGCTACAGATGTTATATTAACTCTTTGTAGGGTGTTTGTGGAGGTGGTTTTCTTCTTTTCTGTGAAACTGTTATCAATATCTGGCTAAGCCAACACATAGCTGTTCTATCTAATTCCATCTTCTCCTGCACACTTGCCAAAACACGCTTTATTCTCTTTTCACCAGGGTCATGTGAACCAATGACTGATCAAATGGGGTCGTATCATATTCCTACAGAGCACAGAAATGCTAGACAGGATGAAAGTCAAAGAAATTTACCAGATTTTAATGAAAACAGCCCATTTCTGTTTCTTCAAATGAAACCTCAAAACCTTTAGGATTAATAAGGAATTTCACAACTATTGTGCAGAGAGTAAGGAGTTCCACAGCAACCAGGTTGTGATGGATCCTCGTCCCCAACTCAGACGGCACTTGGACCTGAGTAGACATCCGATGACTAACTGGAGCATACACCTGCGTACCCGCCGTGTGCCTGACGACGGGCCCTGAGAGAACCAAATCCTGTGCCTCCCCGCAGGGTGCTTTAAGGGTCACAGCGTTTTGAATGCCCTCATTTTTGCTCTTGGATGCTCCCAGTCGAGTTGGTGGGCCTCAGGTTTAGAGTGGAGGTCAGGTCATCCTTCATCTGCGAAGTTTCTGGAGGCCCTCCATTAAACAAACAAGAAAGAAGAAACAGTTACAGTGCTGCCAAACAAGTCCTTAAAAACCTCTGGCCCAGGTTTATAAAACAAACCTCTGCCTGTTTGATGTTATTAAAGGAAAGACAGAAACCCCTAGTCATCACGCTCAGAGCTCAGGACCTAGTAAGTCCCACTGCCATGCATTAGCGTTTTAGTAAGGCCGTGCTGCTTAAGCCTGGCTGCATCATCGGAATCACTCAGCCCTACTGAGTCACAGTCTGACCAGTGGGGGTGAGTGAGGAAGAACTTGCGTTGGTTTGGTTTTGTTTTGTTTTTTGTTTCGTGGGGAAGACCAGCCCTGAGCTAACATCTGTTGCCAACCCTCCTCTTTTTGCTGAGGAAGACTGGCCCTGGGCTAACATCCGTGCCCGTCTTCCTCTACTTCATATAGGACGCCGCCACAGCATGGCTCAACAAGTGGTGCGTCAGTCTGCGCCTGGGATCCGAACCTGTGAACCCCGGGCTGCTGAAGCGGAGTGTGAGAACTTAACCGCTATGCCACCAGGCCAGCCCCTAATGATGGTTGTTTTTTTGTTTTTTGGGTTTTTTTGAGGAAGATTGGCCCTGAACTAACATCTGTTGCCAATCTTCCTCTTTTTTCTTTTTTTCTCCCCAAAGCCCCAGTACATAGTTGTGTATCATAGTTGTAGAGTTGTAGCTCTTCTATGTGGGAAGCCGCCTCAGCATGGCTTGATGAGCGATGAGTAGGTCCGCACCCAGGATCTGGGCCAGCCCACTTTCATTGTTTTTCTAAAGATTCTTCAGGTGACTGTACCACTGTATTGGCTCCCACAAAAAAGCATTAAGACTCAAACAGCTTGTAGGATGACACTCTCCCAAAAAGCAGCACATCCTGGAAGGGGTGACTGGGCAGCCAGGCTCCAAAGCCTGCAGAGCTGAGCAGCAGCCAAGAGCAAGGTTTGGTGTTTACACACCCAGAATCAGCTCTGGGTTGTCACAGCAACTCACCCAGCACAGTTCCTTCTTCCCCTTTGCAGCTTCATTCCAGGCTTTGCTGTTCTCTGTTATGATCTTAATGTTCTTGGTAACCTGGCCCACTGCAGTCTTTTTATTTTTCTGCCACTTGCTCCACCTCCATATCATGTGTTTACTAGTGTACAGTAATACTTCACCTGTATAGAACTCAGCAGCCTCCACTCCTCCGAAATACGCCTGAAAACAGGAGATAGCAGAAAGGGCCTGGAGTGGCCAGAACACGTGTTACCAGATGTACTAAGTCTGTCAGGAAAGCACTGAAGACCCTTGCTCCTGTCTTACATCTTTTTTTTACACCTTTAAAATGAAGTTATGTTTTGTAAGGCCTTCAGGAAATCAGAAGTAAGGAAAGGAACTATTCTTGGCAAGTGCACTGAAAGCTCAAAAAGCGACTGTTGACCCCTGAATAGCAAAGAAAGGGGCAGAAAAGCTCTTTAAGAAATGGATACAAGAGCTCAGAACACCAGGCAGTGTAGGCCCTCCAAGGGTCAAACAGTTTTGCACCTCAACAGGTATAAAGCCATCATGACTTTACTCTAGAGTAATTATGACCCAGATCACCAAGAAAATGTTAAATTATATTCAATTTAAGGAGGCAAAGTGTGTTGTTTTTTAATTTCAAGCATTCCAAATGGTTAAGGGTTTTAGTGCTTTAAGAGGTGTAAACTCTTAGCTACCCAGAACTTATTTATGAGTACTCTAGATAATTAAGATCTACCCTATTTATTATTTGTATTCACTTATACCCTTATTCCTGAAACATTAAAAATAAAAGCAAAAGGTTTAAGGCAGTCGGATCTTATTCTCTATACTTTCTAATATGTGGCTCTGATTCTTAGCAATATTTGCTACTACCTAGTGTTCTGTCTCCGCCAGATTTCTGCCCATGTGATATGTGTAAGACTTGGTCCTATTTCTTTGCTCATTCATCTGACTGTGAAAGGGTGATAGATGCCTCCCTGTCCCTTCAGCTAGTAATCCTACATCACTTCATCTCAGCTAGCTAGAAAATAAACCATTACATGCCACCTCCTCCTTCATTATGTGCTCTATAAACAGAATACCTAGCATATAGTAGGCATTCAATAAATATTTGCTGAATGAATGAATGAGCCAGTAATCCACAGGATATCTATAAAATTAACTACTTGCATGAAGCTATAAATTTGATAAAGAGCCTAGCCCATTATAAGAACAGCAATCAAAGAACACCAGAAGTTCTGGCACCAAGAAGATCAAATGGTTGATGCACCACTATGTGAAAAAACTAGGATGCGTAAATACACAGCTGTGATCATAAGTTTTAAAAAAGTATAAGGGGCTGGCCCGGTGGTGTAGTGGTTAAGTTCACATGCTCCACTTCAGCGGCCCAGGGTTCACAGGTTCCGATCCTGGGCGCAGACCTACGCACCGCTCATCAAGCCATGCTGTGGCAGGCGTCCCACATATAAAGCAGAGGAAGATGGGCATGGAAGTCAGCCCAGGCCTGCCTGCTCTTTCTCAGCAAAAAGAGGAGGATTGGCAACAGATGTTAGCTCAGGGCTGGTCTTCCTCACCAAAAAAAAAAGTATGAGAAAAAAGACCAGAAGGACATGAGCCAACATGTAACATGATTACCCGTGTACTTAGCACTTTCTTGGTGTATGACTCTCTTCTAAGCATTGCAGAGTTAACCAGACTCACCACTATATTGCCAATGATTAACTACAACTTATAATTTAAAAGCAATAATTGCAGCAACTGTAAACCATAACCAACTCAAGAGCACTAATTATGCAATGATAGGATAGGTAAAGTGTTCTTCCACAAAACAGTCGGAATTTTAATTCTTCGCACATGCACTACTGCAGTAGGAATGTTGCCAGACTTCCTGATAGAATACTGAATGTGAGTCTGTAGTAAAACCATGGAACACGCTAACTTTAGTTTAGGAATACCAGATGTTGTTGATCCTTTTTAGTTGAGTCAGCAACCCTTGACCATCAGGTCATGGCCTATCAGGAGACCCCTGTAGTTCAGTCATGGCCCTGGGACCATCCTCTGAGTGACAGCTTCAGAAGGCATTTTTCCAGTATACCTAAATGGATTTATAACTCAGTCAATGCCCAGACCTCAGTAATGTGAGGTTATCTACACATATCCTGTAACTGCTATGCAAATGTATATGCAGTTAGCAATCCCAAATTTATATTTATATTTATATTTATCCTCTTAATAATCTAATAGTCTGACTGATAATACCGTAGCAGGTGATGAAATTATAATAGATCATAAAGGTGTAAAATAGTATTTCTGGGCATAGTTGGGCACCCTTAATTCCTTATATCATTTAAGAAAAATGCAGAGAAAATTCCTAGCAGTATTTAACAGGCTATAAATGAAACCTAGTCTTAGGACCCAGTTTTGTATTGCCTCAATATAAAATTAGTATCTTCAGGTTAAATTTGTGTTTACAAAGAGACTTTTGATTCTTGGGGATACTGTTATCATCTTCTCTGTTGACATCCATATAATGTATGTTTTTTCTTCTCTGGGCTGAGTTTCATGCCAGATAAACTTCCGAAACAAAATTGGGAGGGCACCGGGCACGAGTAACCGCTCTGATCTTTCTCCCCGTCTAGGTTACCCCCTGGCTTTGTTTTATCGTCATTACCTTTTCTACAAGGACAGCTACCTCATCCATCTCTTCCACACCTTCACGGGCCTCTCAATTGCTTATTTTAACTTTGGTGAGTGAACTGAGTTAGCAGTGGCACTGTGATTAGAGGGAACCTGGGAAGGAACAGACTTGAACAAAATTTACTGAAGGAAATTTGATGGGTTGGGAAGTGTTAATGCTGTGCTTGCAAAGACAAGGTTCGTGTGGACAGAAACACAGCTTAACTTTTCCTTTTATGTACATTCCTCTCCCAGATAAAAGCATTTTGAGAGTGGCTACCCTTACCAGACCCCATCAACAGAGAAGCTTCAGTTTCTGTCTGCTGTGGCTATAACTGGATGACAGATCCAAGCAGTCCCCTCAGGAGCATCCCTTAGTTCAAACATTCAGAAATACAGTAACTCCCTGACAGTCCCTTATATTTATACAATTCATTTCCTTCCCATCCTTCAAATCATGAGGCTATTTTGAAAAAAAATCCTAATATCAAAGTTTTTTCTTTATATATTCTCTTTGTGTTTAGAAGTCTCAGGAAGGGTGGGAATGCAAAACAAACAGGCTAAAATTTGCTCTTCTCTGCATCCAGGAACCCAGCTATACCACTCCCTGCTATGTACTGTGCTTCAGTTCCTCATCCTTCGACTGATGGGCCGCACCGTCACTGCCGTCCTCACTACCTTTTGCTTCCAGATGGTAAACGTCTTTCCCCTGGTAGCTCAGGTCACTGTGGGGCTGGGGGGAGGTCAGGGACTGTGGTGTAGAGAAAGCAATGAACTGGAAGATCCAGTTTCTAATCCTGTCTCCCAACAACACTTAGCAGTATGACTTTGGGTAGATCACTTTTCATAGACCCCAGGTGTTTCATCTGCAGATTGCAGTGAAAATACTCTACCTGCCTCAAGGAAGGTGTGCCAGCTAATCCTTTGCATAGGACTGCGCCATTAAGGTTCTTTGGTTCTGACCAAGATCAGCCCAGCTGTCTGTGAGGGGAGTCACTTAAAGGCAAGGCAGAAAATAAACTAGAATGAGCTACAGAATCTAAGTTTCTAAATTCTCAGACCTCATTTTGCTGAGAAACCTTGAGCAAGTCTCTTCCCCTTTACAGATACAGTTTCTCCATTTATAAGAACTTCTCAAAGCCTTTAATGATGAGACAAGGAGAAAGGAAAAATGAAAAAATACATTGGATTTCAGAGCAGGGAGAAAATAAAAGAAATTGTAGCAATGGTAGAGTAAATAATTCCCCCTCTCCAGGCCTACCTTCTTGCCGGATATTATTACACAGCCACTGGCAACTATGATATCAAGTGGACAATGCCACATTGTGTTCTGACCTTGAAGCTGATTGGTGAGTGGTGGGTCACTGCCTTCCCCTTTCACACCCAAGCTCCTCCCCATCTGACTGTAAACCTACTCTGTGCTCTCCCCCCTACACTCCTGGCTACCCTCAGTCCACAGGCCACATCCTCAGTGTCCTCTCCCTCTACTCCACCCACACCTTCTCTCTCTGCTCAGGTTTGGCTGTTGACTACTTTGACGGAGGGAAAGATCAGGTAAGTACCCATTCCTCCACAGAGAGGTTAAGAACTTTAACCAGAGGGAAGGAGCAAGGCTGTGGTTACCAAAAGACTGGACCCAAATGCCAGGGCAGAGCCTTTCCCTCACCCCCAACCTGTGTGATCTCCATCGCAGATAGCACAGAGCAAGGATCAACAAATCCAATTTGCCCGGATCCAGCTCTTGAACAAAGTCCAGAGATCAATGCCAGCAAGGCATTTGGAAAAGCAGCCAACTGTTGCTAAGCTACCCCTACACGTACCCATTTCCACGTGAAACAGCTACTTTTCTCCAAGTCATCCCCTCAAAGAGATGGCTATTTGAAGAACCCCAGCTCAGTGGGGCACAAGGGTGGGGAACACTCAAACTGGCTCTTGGGGGGAGATTCAAGGTTATCCTGAACCATTCATTCTCTTCTCGGCATAGAATTCCTTGTCCTCTGAGCAACAGAAATATGCCATACGGGGTGTCCCTTCCCTGCTGGAAGTTGCTGGTTTCTCCTACTTCTATGGGGCCTTCTTGGTAGGGCCCCAGTTCTCAATGAACCACTACATGAAGCTGGTGCAGGGACAGCTGACTGACATACCAGGGAAGATACCAAACAGGTAATTGCCCCTCTTGGTCAAGACCTCTGTGTAGGTGCCTCACCCGATACAAGGCCACTTCTGAAGTGACTTTCCTGAAGGTCAGCCCTGGCTGCATTCTCCATCGTGGCCCTGGCCCACAGGCCGGTACCACACGGTTCCTAGCCTGTCGTAACGGGCACTCCAGACCCGCTCACTGCACGGAGTGGGCCCTTTTCAGCTTAGGTCACTTCCAGCCATCCATGCTGACCCTGTAGTACCAACATAAAACTTCACTTTTATGCCACAGGATTTTGCCTGAACCAGTCATGTCCCTGCCTTTAAAACTCATTTTTTTCACTTAAAAAAAATAGATTGTTAAATATATAAAAAGGTATATAAATATATATCACAGTAGAAAATTTAAAAGTTACCAGAAAAATCCTTTTGCTGAGAACTTGTCCACCTATGTTTGAGCATCGATTGAACCAGGATAGGAAGGAGCAGATTGAAAGTTGGTAGTTACCATCTCCCCTGCCTTGCGTTTCAGTCCTGGTGTAGACTGAGGACACCGAGACCTCGAGATGAGTGGTATCCCTGAGGGGTGAGCACCATACTCACCCACACTGCTTCCCGGCTGCCCTGCCCTGTAACTCGCGGGGATTTGCATTCCCCATTCCTCATATCCAGCCACATAGAGAAGATGTCTTTCCCTGAGACTGAGTCTAGACCTTGGGCAGCAGAGCAGACCGATAGCCACACTCTGAAACACTCCTCTCCGTAACGTAAGGTCGGAGGGTGAAGGGAGGAGCCTCTGCCCGTTGTGACCCTGCTTGTTCCTTTCCAGCACCATACCTGCTGTCAAGCGCCTGAGTCTGGGCCTTGTCTACCTAGTGGGCTACACTCTGCTCAGCCCCCACATCACAGAAGACTATCTCCTCACTGAAGACTATGACGTGAGTGGTCACTAAAGCAGCAGCAGTGTGACTGCATCAGAGATAGCAAACAGACAGGCAAG
Organism: Tapirus indicus; assembly: GCA_031878705.1. Lineage (NCBI taxonomy): Eukaryota > Metazoa > Chordata > Mammalia > Perissodactyla > Tapiridae > Tapirus > Tapirus indicus. Next base: position 103,520,972 of record CM062918.1, on the reverse strand, counting down.
GATCCCTGTAGATAGCCAGCACGTGGGTAATACCACCTACAAACGCATGTTGGTTTTGCTCTAGATCTGGGAGAGTTGGTGTCAATGCCAGCCGGGCCGGGACATGTTCATCAGCCAGCACTGAACGACCTTCGCGGGCACAGAGCTGTGCCAGGTGCACTTTTAGCACCCCTCACCTTCCCCAGGAGCAGCTCTTAGCATGCTTTATCACAGCCAAGTGACTCCTCGGAGCATAGCGGCTTCTGGTCCTCTCCAGCCCATTTCCTTCTGTTGATAGGTTGGGGGCTTCTAGGGAATTCAAAACCCAAGGGAGGGGAAGTGCTGGCTCTGGCACCTGCCCAGCTGGAAGGCTTCAACAGCCCCATACCCGCTCTGGAGAGGTTTGCCTCCTGAAATTAACATTAGACGTGGATTTATGAAAGTCCCTCGGTACTTAGTGTCCCAAGTGCTCAGTACTTGAGGAGAAGAGTTAAGGACAATGCTGTTTCTAGGACTCTCCAAGGAAAAGGAGGCGAATGGATGTTCACTGGACTCCCTGCTTATTCCTCTTAGCCTATTATAAAGGCAATGAAGTGAACTGTAAGGTGGACGTGAAGTAGTCAGCCACAAGTTTGAAAGGGACGAACATTAAGAGGAATTTGCCTTGCCTAGGTGGCATCCCTAATGCACATGTGTTTTTTCTTCTCTCAAGAGCCGCCCTTTCTGGTTCCGCTGCATGTACATGCTGGTCTGGGGCAAGTTTGTGCTGTACAAATACGTCACCTGTTGGCTGGTCACAGTAAGTAGAAAAGATGAAACAGGGTCTTATTTAGACAAGCTGTGGGGGCGGTAGGAGGAGAGTAGCAAGAACCCTAACTGAGTTGTTCCTTCCCTCAGGAAGGAGTATGCATTTTGACGGGGCTGGGCTTCAGTGACTTTGAAAATGGAAAGACCAAGTGGGATGCATGTGCTAACATGAAGGTGTGGCTCTTTGAAACAAACCCCAGCTTCGCTGGCACCATCGCCTCTTTCAACATCAACACCAATGCCTGGGTGGCCCGGTAAGCAGCCAGAGGGGAGGTCTGGGCCCTAGCTTCTTCCTTCCGCCGCTTTCCGGCATTTGAGGGCAGGGATGCATGTCACTTCTATCCATCTTTTCCCACTCTGGATAGAAGCTTCAGTCATTCTCCTACACACACATGCTTTTGTCCCCACCCCCACTCACAAAAAACCATTCCCATCACATTTGAGAAACAAAAGCAAGATATATAAGTGCCTTCAGTCCTGGGTTTTAATCCCAGTTCTGGCACTGGTTTTACATTCTCTGCTGCCCTGTTTGTAAACATCTTTATCTGTCCCCACCACTGGAGTACAGCATGAGTGAAAGGGCTGGTCCTCACGGCAACTCCAGCTTCAGGCCCTCAGTCATTATCTGTTGTTATAAAGTGGCTTGCCCAAGTTCACCCAGCTAAGACTTAGGTCTGTTTTCTGTCTCTCAACTGTGAGTCATCAACCTCACTGCCCTTCATCTCTGCAGCTAATCAGATGACACTGCCTCCCTTACCCCAGGTGGTCCCATGGGGGATCCAGCCACCACCCCTATACTCCTCGGGGTGCGGAGAACCCATAGGCAGGATGGTGGGAGTGCAAGATGGTGGTCTGAGGCTCATCCTTACCAACCTTTTCTCTAGTTACTTCTTCAAACGACTCAAGTTCCTTGGAAGTAAAGAACTATCCCATGGTCTCTCATTGTTATTCTTGGCCCTCTGGCATGGCCTGCACTCAGGATACCTGGTCTGCTTCCAGATGGAATTCCTCATTGTTATTGTGGAAAGACAGGTAGGCCTTAAGGGTGGTGGGTGAAAGGGTAATATGAGAAAGGACAAGACACTGATGACCTCTCCCCTTCCTCCCCAGGCTGCCAGCCTAATTCGAGAGAGCCCAACCCTGAGCAACCTGGCTTCCATTACTGTCCTACAACCCTTCTACTATCTGGTGCAGCAGACTATCCACTGGCTCTTCATGGGTTACTCAATGACTGCCTTCTGCCTCTTCACATGGGACAAATGGCTTAAGGTAAGTGAGGGCCCGCTTGCAAGGATGGGAGGGCATCACTGAAATCTCAAGCAGTAAGGGACATTCTGTGCCCTCTGCCTACCTCCGTGGCCTGTATCTCTCCACAGGTGTATAAATCCATCTATTTTCTTGGCCACATTTTCTTCTTGAGCCTACTGTTCATATTGCCTTATGTTCACAAAGCAATGGTGCCAAGGAAAGAGAAGTTAAAGAAAATGGAATAATCTGTTTCTCTGGTAAGTAAACATCCCTACAGCTAAGCTGAAACTACCAGGTTACAGATTGGAGCAATAGATTGGGGGGAGGAGGGAACGTAGTACTGGAAATTTGGGGTGAATCTCAGGGTAGCCTGGCTTCTAGGAAATAACAGCATGGGACACAGACTACTCTAACTTAGGCATGGCAAGAAGCTGGAAGGGCTATAGACAGGGACTAGGAGGAGTAACTCTGACCAGCCTCCCAATCGCATTTCTTCTCTTGCAGGTGGCCTAGAGCAGGACTGGTGCAGAAACGACTTGTCTCCCTTCTCACAGCACTCTTTTGCCCCAGAGCACAGAGAACATAGAAGGCAGGGAGTGGGAAGACATGGCACTCCCAGCTGTGCCTCTGCTGCCAGCCAAGTCTTCATTTGGGGCAAAGGGGAAACTCTTGTGGGAGGAGTAGAGGGGCCCATGTCTCCCCTCTGAGCTCCCCCATGCACGTTGCCTTATCTCTCTCCCTCTAGCCAGGAATCTGTTGTTTTTTCTTCTGCCAATTTACTATGATTGTATACGTGCCGCTACCACTGCCCCCCCCATGGGGGGGAGGAGGGGGGTACAAGGCCCCACCTGCTCCACTTTTTCTACCTTGGAACTGTACCAGATAAAATCACTTCTGTTTATTCGGTTTTTCACTACTAGCACTCCTGGCTGCTTTCTTTCAGATCCAGTTCTCCATGCTTGCCATGGCTGAACTACTCAGGGCTCTTCCCTTTCTAGCACAATAATCTCAGAAGTTGGGAGTCAAAGCCCACATGCAAAGCTCCGAACTAAAGTGCACACACTGGGAGGCCGGCCCGGTGGTGCAGGGGTTTAATTTGCGCTTGGCAGCCCAAGGTTCACGAGTTCGGATCCCGGGCACCCACGGACGCACCGCTTGTCAGCCATGCCGTGGCGGCGTCCCATATAAAGTGGAGGAAGATGGGCACGGATGTTAGCCCAGGGCCAGTCTTCCTCAGCAAAAAGAGGAGGATTGGTGAAGGATGTTAGCTCAGGGCTGGTCTTCCTCACAAAAAAATAAAAATAAATAAAGTGCACACACTGTAACCTCACACTTCTCCCTGAAGTCTGAGGAGACCCACCAGTTGACACCATTAGATATGAAGTTGAGGAATCCCCAGAGAACAACCAGGTTTGTAAGAACAGTTTTTATAGGATAAACAAATAGCAACTGTACAGCCTCAGCTTCCACAAACCCCACAGTCTTGGTGCAGGAACGTCATCTTCCAACAGTGAGTTGAGAACAGGGTCAAGGGATGCAATGTGCAAGTCTCTGTTTCAGAACAAGGTTCAACTGTCAGATGACGCCCCATACTTCTTCAAAGGCTGTGGTAAGTTTTGCACAGGTGAGGGCAGCAGAAAGGGGGTAGTTGCTGATGGACACCATCTTCTCTGTATACTCCACACTGACCTAAAGAGAGAACAGTTCTGTCAGCTGATTCGATCCCTCTGTAACAGGTTCAGCCCTTCTTCAGGGCAGGAAAAATAAGGCTAAGTGAATATTTCACAGTGTTGTTTAAGAGAATATTACATTTGTACAAAGGATGAAGAAGTCCTAGCTTTGACTATTACAAATGTGCCAGCAGTCCTTAAAGAATGCATCCTGTGGTAGGATATGGAACCCCCATTTGTCTTCCAGCTTTGTCCTTACCCTCTATTTCCCAACTTACAAGGATAAGGATTGTCAAAATGCTAACTGGGAATTCTGTACTAAGCCCCAGCTCTATGAAGAATCTAAGAGTTGAGCCCAGACCTTACCTTGCCATGGGCAAAGGCCCCCACCACAAAAACAATGGGGTCACTGCTGGGCACCAACTCTCGCACATCACTGACGACCGGAGTGGAAAATGAAGTGCCGATTTTCATACATCCCACTGGGAAGTGATCTGACACCGGATTCTTAATTACCTAAAGAAAAAAAGAGAAAAATCAGCCCCAGAAACATTCTCAGAACCCTACCTCCAACCAGTAGGTGTAAATACCTCACCTTTAAGAGCTTCTGGGGGCCATCAGCGGCTCGAACGCTGAGTTTGTGTAAAAGCTGAACTAGGGCACAAAAAAGTTTAGAGTTAGGTGGAGACCCTACTTCTGCCCAGTAACCAGAAACACCCCTAGGTAAGGGGAGCTCCATGTGTCCTTTACGTCCACACTGCACTCCTAAAATATCAACAAGCAGTTGTCAAGCATATGACTAGTGGTATGGCGATGGGTTCACTCTCCCTCTTTCACTCAGCCAGGAACCCAGGCAGGCTTCACCCATGCACACAGAAAAATAATGAAGAGTCCTTGTTCTGGTATCAGTCACGTGCCCCACTCCCTCCACTTCAAAATTCTATGCTTAATTTATCCCTTTTCCTCTTCCTCCCTTCTTCACTACTGCCAAGTTCATTCTGAAAGATCTCACCCATGAGGCCACAGAAGCGGTCAAAGGTTCTGGGAATTCGAGTCTGGGGGTTTACTTCAATCAGCACATTCTTGTGTGTGTGGATGTAAACCTGTAGCAAGCCAGCTCGGTTCAGAGGACTGTCCATCAGCATCAGTAAACTCTGAGGGTAGCAGAAACCAGGGCACAGTTAGGACTGAAGAGAAGTAGCGTGCAGCTGCTCTACCTTCCACATGAAGACTCAAAGGGCTGTGAGCTCTGTCCCTGGAGTTACCTGGTGAGCTATGTCTGGTCTCACTTCCCCAGGGTCCCGTCCATTCTTCAACAACATAGACTTGTGCTTGTCACAGTTTAGCAGCTCATACGTCTTCCCTACCTGAAGAACAGGGAACATGATAGAGAGCAACATAAGCTTCTTTTACCTAGCCTAATGATTCTCAAAAAAGTGTGGTCCCCAAACCAGCAGCAGCATCTGGAAATTTGTTAAGACAGTCAAATTCTCAGGCCCACGCCAGATCTACTGAATCAGACACTCTGGGTAAAGCCCAGCAAGCCCTTCAGGGGATTACTATGTGGCCACATTACCCCCCTCTCCCTACTCTCACCCCACCCCCATAACTGATCTTAGAGGGAAAAGGGAGGGGCATAACCTGTGTTTCCACACGATCTAGACTGGATTTAATTTTAAAACCTATGGCTATTAGGTGAAGCTGGTGAGGGATTCAGAAACCAGGCAGGAGTAAGGTTAGTGAGCAGGGCTGAAGGCTTGTTTAATCACAGGAGCATTACGTATACACTGGGCAAAATATATATGGTCACTACCCTTAGTTTGCTTATAACAAACATGCACTAAGAGAAAAGTTACAAATCTGAACAGGAAGAAGTGTGAAAATCCTAATGATGTGGGAGGTAGTTTAATCCAGGGATACTTCTCTCAGAAGTAAAACAAAGAAGAGGGGTTGTTCCCAGTTTTAAGACGTGTGAGCAAAGGTACAAACAGAATAAAGAAAAAGCAGAAATGTGAAGAAATAAAATGATGCTGAAAAAGTAGGAACTGGGACACTGAATGGCAATGATTATAGATGAAACTGCTTTGTAAACTGCACCCTCAAGTATCAGGCACAAAGCCAGAAATAATTCTGGAATAACAGGAACATGAGAATGACAGGAATGTTATGCTGGCAACTCTGTGTATACTGGAAAAGACACCAGCTAGAAGTTTGATACTAAAGATCTGGCTGCATCCACCTGTAGCAACTAAAAGAAAGAATTGCAAATTGCAATTTGGAGTCCTAGGAGAATTAGGTGGTCAGTAAAAAGTCTAAAAACATACCACTAAGTACAAATACAAATTTTGAAAGGCTAACTTTTTATGTATCAATAGAACATGTGTATGTCTGGCAACCTCTTGAGATACACAACTCCAAAAAGTTTGGAGGAAGAGGCAGGTGGTTTGAAGTTAACTGAATAACTGAAATAACAAGAATGTCACAGAGTGGGCACCGAGAAAGAACACAAGGACCAAAAACTAAGTCCATGGGACACTGTTAGTTATAGAAGAAAAAGAACCTCTTAAATAGAAGAATCCGGTTTCAGCCCATTAGTAAGTTATAACCAGGGTTTTTGTTCTTTTAATGAAATAGAATAGAAAACAGCAGAGTACTTCACATGTAGGAATGCTAAGTAATGGTTTAGGAAACTTTTGGTTTCATGTACAGTCGTGTAGCACATAATGATGTTTTGGTCAATGACGGACCGTATATATGATGGTGGTCCCATAAGATTACTACTATATAGCATAGGTGTGTAGTAGGCTATACCACCTAGGCTTGTGTAAGTACACTCTGAGATGTTCACACAAGGACAAAACTGCCTAACAACGCATTTCTCGGAACATACCCATGGTTAAGTGAGGCGTGGCTACAGCTGAGTGTGTGTACTGGCTCACAATGCAAATTTTTTTATTGTGGGTTGTGGTTAATAAGCTTGAAAACTACTAGCCAGAATAATCAGAGAATGAATACCATTTGTATTTATTTTCTGTAATAGGTATTAGAGATATACCTTCTAGAGAAAGAGACAAACAGTAAACAACCACATGAATATTTAAATTGCGATAAACATTATAAAGGAAAAGTAAATGGTTCATTAAAGGATTATAACAGGGGACCTGATTACACCAGGAAGGGAGTAATTTCTATGAGGAAGTAACATTTAACCTAATAACTGAAGAATGAGCAGCATAATAGACTCAATAATTGTTAAATGAATGAACATTAAATACGAATTAATGAAGCAAACAGCTGAGTAAAGGGAGCTTCCAGTTAGAGAACATTATGTGCAATGGCATTAAGGTGTAAGAGAACTTAGTGCTTTCAAAGAGCTTAAAGAAGGCCAATGAGGCTGGAGTATAAAAAATAAATGGAGAGGGTCCAGCCTGTGACTGAGTGGTTCAAGTTCTGATCGCTCCAATTATCAGCCTGGGTTCGTGGGTTCAGATCCCAGGCGCGAACCTGCTCCACTCACCATGCTGTGTAGGTGTCCTACGTATAAAGTAGAGGAAGAATGGCACAGATGTTAGCTCAGGGCTAATCTTCCTCAGCAAAATAAGGAAAGAAAGAAATGGAGAGAGCAGGCCCAGATGAGGCTGACAGAAGCAAGAGGTACCAGCAGAAGGAAGGCAAGAGATAACAGTACAGAAGAATTCAACCAGCTATCAGTTCTATCACTCTTGGAGTACCATTAATGACAACTTGGCCTGAATTCTTCCAGAGCGTGCTCTAGGAATTTTAATTTGGCCATGACCTTTTCAACTTCTTAATAAGTAATCTGGAATCAATAACAATAATAACTAATTCCAAGCGACAGACATTATTCTAAATCCTTTACACATATTAACTCCTTTAACCCTCCCAACATCCAGTAAGGTAGGTACTACTATCATCCCCATGGAACATGAAGAAATGAAGTGGTTAAGTGACATTCCAAATAGGCTAGAAAGACAGCAGGCAATTAAGCGAGGGGTGAATATAAGAACCTATAATTAGGTTAGAAATATCAACTACAGAAGAAAATGAAAGACAAAATCTGATTAGATGGTCATTTAAAAAAAAAAGTTTTCTAGACTGCAAGCTTAATAAAGTGCCACAGTGGTTGAGTAAAGAAGATGGAAAAGAATTACGCATAGGTTACTATGAAAATGTACTACTTTTAAAGCACTTTCATTACAATCAATGTAATCAATACTCGACATTCAATACAATGTAGAGTATTAACTCCCACTTGACAAACTTGTTTTCTCAAGATCACACACTTAAAATGAGTATAAGAACCAAGATTAAAATCCAGGTCTGAATTCTAAACCAGCGCTATTTCTTCTGGGTCTACTTACTCATTGAACAAGTTGAGGTCTAAATGGTAAGACAAACAAGAAAGTCAGAGGGAATGAGAACACTGCACAAAGTTTTAGGACAGGGAATTGCTAGGTTTATTCGGGTAAGGAGCTGAATAATAGGTAAAAATGAAGATGTGAAAGTATTAAATGATAACCTGATCCAATGTTTCAAAGTGGATAGTAATTGAGAGGAGGGTGACAGTAGACACCTTTGAGCAAATTAAAACACGAAGTCCTTATGAATAAAAGGTGGGCAGACTAAGTCACAGTAACTATCTTTCTCCTCTGCCCAGTAACTTAACTTGGGATGATGTGGGTAATTGCGATGGAGGAAACTCCCCTCCCCTTAGATGACTTTATATCACAAAATCCTGGTAAATCACTTGGAAGCAAGGCCGTGACAACTGCAGTGGGATTCAAGAAGGGCAGAGGAAGAAGTGGAAGCAACCCAAGTGTCCCTCGACTGATGATTTGTTAAGATGTGGTATATACATATACACAATGGAATACTACTCAGCCATTAAAAAAAAGACAAAATTCTCTCATTTGCAACAACACAGACAGACCCTGAGGGTATTATGTTAAGCGAAATAAGCCAGACAGAGAAAAACAAACACCGCATGATGTCACTCATATGTGGAAGATAAACTGACACACGGACAGAGAGAACAGTTTGGTGGTTACCACAGGGAAGGGGGTTAGAGGGTGGGCACAAGGAGTGACGGAACATTTATATGGCGACTGACAAACATGTACAACTAAAATTTCACAATGTGATAAACTATTATGACATCAATAAAAATTTTTAAAAAGAAGGGCAGAGGAAAACGAGTACTGCCAACCCAGCATGTTAAACCAAGAGACAGTCAACTAGGCCACTTCCTCCAAAAGCACGTTTCACCTCTCTCTACTATCTCCATCCACTTTGAGCCCTTCACTGTCTTCCCATCGGGTCCCATCCTATCGATCTACCAGCTCTCCGCTTCTTGTCCCAAACTACCTTGACCGTCTCCAAACTGGCCCCTTCCAGCACCACAATGAGCCTACGGCCTCCGATCTTGCTTCCTGCCCCCAATCGGGGCCGCTTGGGCGCCACGGCATCCCAGCCCTGCTCCTGCTCCCCATCTCGCCGCTCACGAGGGTGGAATCCGCCACTGGGCGCAGCCATCTTGCCACCGGGCCGGAAATTGTGCTGAAGTCCTTAGATTAAAACCCCCGGCTCGCCGGAATCGCAAACTTCCTTCCGGCTGCCATTTTGAAAGTGGGCGCTTGGAAAGAAACATGGCTCGTCGTGTGGCGCTGCCAAAGTCTCTCTGGGAGGGCAGAGTTGCAGAAAGGGGCGGGAACTTCCGTATTCGTAATTCCTGTGCGCGAAGTTCGGGTCCGCAGTGGCCCGGGGGGAGGTTTAGAAGGGAGCGCACTTCCGGTGCCCTTTCTCCCGCGAGCAGCTCGGGCCGCAGACCCTCGTGTGAAGGGTGCGAGCCCTAAACTGGAGTGCGGTAGAGGCGTGCGGGCTGGCACACCGTTCTGACTCGGGTGCCGCCGGCCTCCGGATCGGACATGGCCCAGAACTTGAAGGACTTAGCGGGCCGGCTGCCCTCCGGGCCGCGGGGCATGGGCACGGCGCTGAAGCTGCTGCTGGGGGCCGGCGCCGTGGCGTACGGCGTCCGCGAGTCCGTGTTCACCGGTGAGCTACCTGCGCCCGCTCTCGACACCATTCGCCCCTCCCAGACCCCCGCCGGTGCCCGCGCTCGCCCAGCCCCTCACCCCGCCCCACCAGAGGCCGGCACGTACTCTGCGCAGCGGCCTGTCCTGACCCCCACCCTCTCCCCACAGTGGAAGGCGGGCACAGAGCCATCTTCTTTAATCGGATCGGTGGCGTGCAGCAGGATACTATTCTGGCCGAGGGCCTTCACTTCAGGTAATGGCGGGCAGACCCTTGACCCTTCACCCGTGAACGCCAACCCACCAGTGGCTGTAGTAGGACTTCCAACAGGATTCACCGCATCTCCCAGGACAGAGTGCTGCTCAAAACTACAGTAGCACGTAAACTGTTCTTCGAAGGGAGAAGAAAATTTCTTGTTGTCCGTGGTCATTAAGAGGAGGAGCAGGCCAGGAAACACGTGGTGATGGAAAACCGGGCAAAACCAGTGACACTGCAGTCTCCTAACACCTATCCTTGTCTCCTCTCCTTCAGGATCCCTTGGTTCCAGTACCCCATCATCTATGACATAAGGGCCAGACCTAGAAAAATTTCGTCCCCCACAGGCTCCAAAGGTAGGTCTGGAGACAGGAGTCACTGGCAGATGGGCTACCTAAAGTAAACGGGGGGGAGCCTGGCAGGAGACCCTGGGGGAGGATGGTAGTGAGCTGTAATAACAGTATCTGCTTCTGGGGTTAAAGCAGTACATTCAGTATATACTGTGTTTGTACATTTTTATTAATTGCTCCCTCCCCCTGTTGTAAACTCATCCTTTGTTTTATTCATTGCTTAGATCAAAGGCTTGTTTTAAAGCATTTTTTTCTTTTAACTGCTTGGCTTGTTAATTATATTCACTAGTACACCCTGTCCTGGGGAAGCTTGGCCCCACTCTTCACTGGTGCACCTGTTCCCTCATACATACACAGGCATGTACACTGAGAGGCAAGTAGCTTGCCTGTGACCTGCTCTTTTGTACTGTTTTTAGTGCAGGTCACTTAAAATTCCCTAAATCCTGGGCCCTGAGAATAAATGATTCATAAAATACAATTCTTGTTCTCAAGTTCTTACAGTCTAGTAAAGGAGACAGGTGATTATGAAACAGCATGTAGAGTCTGCAATAGAGGGTGCATACAGTACAGTGGTGAAGAGAGGTCAACTTTAGTGGTGGAGGGATGGTGGGTTGAGAAGACTTCACGGTGGATGAGGATGTATTTGGCCTGTGCCAAGTCACATCTTGTCACCCGATTACCCTCCTCCCTCCAGGGAAGTTCCAGACTGCACAACATTGCACCTAGGTGTAGAGGGAGGCACATGATGCTTGCGGGGGAGGGGGCACAGCATTTCTAAGAGGCCCCATGGCTTTGAGCAGCCACTGCTGACGTCACTCTTAGACCTGCAGATGGTGAACATCTCCCTTCGAGTGCTGTCTCGACCCAATGCCCTGGAGCTTCCCAGCATGTACCAGCGCCTGGGGCTAGACTATGAGGAGCGAGTGTTGCCATCCATTGTCAACGAGGTGCTCAAGAGTGTGGTGGCCAAGTTCAATGCCTCACAGCTGATCACCCAGCGGGCCCAGGTCTGATTCTAGCTTCCGTCAGCATCTGCCTTGTGTCAGCATTTCTCTCCTAGGCCCAGGGCACGGGGGGTTAGGAAAGGCAACTCATTAGAAAAAGATTGTGACTCTAGTTCCATTTCCATCTGAAAGCTGTGCTAATGGCCACTGTGGGAAACAAGGAGAGCCAAGACTGGAACTCAGTAGCAGTCAGTGATAGGAAGCATGGGAGAAAACAGTAACAAAGTCGAGGCTGACCAGGTGGCGTAGCGGTTAAGTTCGTGCACTGCGCTTCGGCGGCCCAGGGTTCACAGATTCAGAAACTGGGTGTACACCAATACACCGCTTGTCAAGCCATGCTGTGGCGGTGTCCCATATAAAGTAGAGGAAGATGGGCACAGATGTCAGCCCAGAGCCAGTCTTCCTCAGCAAAAAGAGGAGGATTGGCAATGGATGTTAGCTCAGGGCCAATCTTTCTCAGCAAAAAGAGGATCAGCAACAGATGTTAATTCAGTGCTAATCTTTCTCAGCAAAATAAATAGATAAATAATAATAACAAAATCTAGAAGTGCATACTGTTTGGAGAGACTGGAAGGTTAGGAGTTAGTGGGACCAGCTAAAAAGATTAGACCAAGTCCTTTCTAACTCAGATGTTCTAGTGGGGGACTAAGAAAGGGTTAGTGCGTTTTCTGCCATTTTCAGGAAAGCTAGTTTTCAGAGGGTCACAGCAACACACCTTCCTTTCAGTTTCCTGATCCCCTCAAACCACCTCCTCCTTCCCCTCCTCACCCCACCCCCCAGGTATCCCTGTTGATCCGACGGGAGCTGACAGAGAGGGCCAAGGACTTCAGCCTCATCCTAGATGACGTAGCCATCACAGAACTGAGCTTTAGCAGAGAGTATACAGCTGCTGTAGAAGCCAAACAAGTGGGTGAGTTACAAGGGGAGTAGGGTAAGGGTTTCTGAGAATGCAGGGGAAGGGATGGGGTTCCTGACACCTCACATCTCTGACCCCTTGACTTTCTCCCACCATAGCCCAGCAGGAGGCCCAGCGGGCACAGTTCTTGGTGGAAAAAGCAAAGCAGGAACAGCGGCAGAAGATCGTGCAGGCTGAGGGTGAGGCTGAGGCCGCCAGGATGATATCCTTCTGCTAGAAAGTTCTCAGCCCAGCCCCTGGAGCGCTTTGCTTTCCCCACCCTTCCTCATGGGCCGGCTGATGAGACTAAGGCGAATGCGACTCTGTGCTCTCTGATCCTTGGCTCCCTGGGGGGTGGAGGTTTTGAATGAGATCTGAAATCTTAGAGGGGTACCTGAGGTCTGGCTCCTCACTGTAAGGCAGATCAAAAGCACTGCTGGCCTTGCCTCCATTTCTGCTGCTACCTCCAGTTCTGGCAGCTGCCTGTAGGGGGGCCCACAGGTGGGGACCAAAGTAGGACTAGGCACAAGCCACCTGAGCGCACCCTTGGATCTGACAGCCCAGAGGAGGGCTGGAGTGAGGGCAGTAGTAAGGATGGGGCCAGGGTTGAGAGTGGCCTTGTGTGACCCCTTAACCCCACCCTGCTCACCTTGGAGAAGCACTGAGCAAGAACCCTGGCTACATCAAACTGCGCAAGATCCGAGCAGCCCAGAACATCTCCAAGACGGTAAGTTTGGAGCCCAGCTGCTCTGACCAGGCTGCCTTGAGAGCACAGATGTTTTCAGTTAAACCACATTGAATGAGGACGTTAGAGTCTTGCTTGTTCAGGTTTCTGCTCAAACTGGCTTCTCTGGCACTCTTCCCCCTCATCAAAAATGATTCCTCTGGGCTCCCCTGACCTTTTGTTCATGCCTCTCTCATGATACTGACGTATCGGCGTTGCTCGCTGCTCTGGGTCCTTGTGTGACGGCAGAAACCATGTCTTCCTCTGCTATAGCCCTTTTCCTAGCCCACGTGTGTTCCATCAGTGGTTATTGAATTGCGAGGCTAGGAATTGAAGTCTTCTTTGCTTAATACAAGCATCTGTCTGATCTCCTGCTCCATAGATCGCCACATCACAGAATCGTATCTATCTCACTGCTGACAACCTTGTGCTGAACCTACAGGATGAAAGTTTCACCCGGTGAGAGACGTGACCTACGTGATGGGGTGTCACAGAGAACCTGGAACCTGAGTCTGGTCACTTGGGCTCTGGAGCCTCTTACCAGCTTACTCTTGTGACCCTTGAAAAACACTATTTCTCTGAACCGAAGTGAGAATAGTGGGTGGTTGACAATTCCTAACAAATCTCATAGGATTGATTTTTTGAGATCAAATAGGATTATTCATGTAAAAAGCACTTTAATTGTAAAGTTTTATCTAACTGAAAAATGGTGAAAGATGATATTCAGTATTCTTACTTGGGAATCCTAAAATTACTACTATGGGGCATGGAAGGACCCTAGGAAAGGAGAGAGAAGAAATGGTGTGGCCAAGAGACCCAGTCTCTTCCTTTCCAGGTCCTGAGATCCTTGGCTTCCAACCCATTTGTGTTTTTCTCTCGGGAGTGAAGGCAAGTTTAGAGCTGGGTGGGGCCTGAAGCTGTCAAATCACATGTGCATTTTTCTTCTCTTTTTGTGTTTCCTGTTCATCTGGTGGCCTGGTGTCCACAGAGGAAGGTAAATTGTTGCTGCGTCCTTGTTTCTGTGGGGACTTGCGGCTCGTCTCCCAGTTCTTGCCTCCTCCCCCCACCTCATCTTTCTGACCTCCCATTGTCCCCTCCCCCCCACACACACACCCTTAGCTGGGAGGAGGGTAGTTGAGGGAGTGGCGTGAGGTGCTCTGCCTCTCATATTTGTGTCCTTAATATCATCTATCTGTCTTGTTTCCACAGTGACAGCCTCATCAAGGGTAAGAAATGAGCCTGGTGACCAAGAACTGCACCCCCAGAGAAGTGGATCTGTTTCTCCCCTGGTGTTTAAGGAGCCAGCTTGGGGTCCAGCACACCCACAGCCCACCCCCAGTATCATGTGATGGTCCCTTCTGCTTCTGTCCTCCCTACTCTTCTTAGATGAACGGTGACTGACCCATTATCAGGGGAATGACTTTCCTCCTCCCTGTGTTGGCCAGGGGTATTGGGTGAGTGTGTGATTTCTCAGTGATTTCCTACAGTGTTGGTTCCTCTCTCAAGGTTGGGAGGCGATAACCAGCATCCCAGGAATTCTCAGTAAATTTTTATTACTTAAGCTGAGGTCAAGGCTTCATGTGTCTGAGTTGGGTTGGGGAGGCACGCATGCGTGCTCTCATTACACACTCCTGGGGCTTTCTCTGCATCTGCCAGCAGGGGGCGCAAAGACTCTGGCCAGGGCAGTTAAGGAAGAGCAGGACCTGGGCCCTGCTGCTCACCCTGGAAGCCCAGCAGAGTCCGATGCAAAACAGGACCCAAGCTGGGGACAGCAGGCCCTTGGATCCTGAGGCCCAGCTGCACTCTTCACTCCACCCTCCATTTCTACCACATCATCCCATTTATTTACCAACATTTCCTTTTTTAAGGCTGAAACAGCTGTGGCTTTGCTGAGCTAGACGAAAAATCTGATGAGCCCAACATAGCTGCTTCCTTGGTAACAGGGTTCCATGTAGCTGTGGGGCAGACCATTTTGTCTATCAAGGGGCTTACTTACGTGTTCAAAAGCCCAGTGGATTGTGTTGCCTGCTGTGGGCTACCCACACGTTCAGTTTCGCAGTCAGGAGATGCATTAACAGAGCTCTGCCTATGGAGGTGGACTCTTCACTCCTGCAGCTTTGGGCCCCTGACAGAACAGGTGCCTGTCTTCAGTCCCTACATAAAACGTCTCGATTCCTTCCCAAGATAGGCCTCGCTTAATCTCAAGCACCAGAGACATGAAGCCACTGCTTGTGCCTGCTTACCACTACGGCCCCTGTTTCCCATCCCTTACCCTTTTGGGGAGACAAGGAACATTTGGACAGCACATGGGGCAAAAGTATGCACAGGAATTACAAAGGCTTGGTAGGTAGGGGAGGAGGTCGGTTCCTTCAGGGTTAGGGCCTGGGTTCATCTCCAGCTTAAGATTTCTGAAGAAAGTAGATTAATTTTCCCCTGCTCTGCAGGTTGACTGTCAGGAAAGGGACAGGAAGATGCAGTAGATGTGGCAGCCCCACTCCTGAAATGAGATGGGCAATTAGACAAAAGACAGACCGGTCAAGTGACCTGAATCAGCCTGTCACAAGTTCCTGTTCACTTTATTTCTTTCACGTGTCCAAGGTGGGAAGAGAATGGAGGTGCGTGGAGAACGAGTATGTTTCCAAATCCTGCCGCAGCTCCAGAGGCAGCCATTTTGTCTCCTCCCCATTGTTCCCCTTTTCCTAGTGATTTCCCTCCCATTCAGAGGGGTAAAGGTCAGAGGTTGATGGTCAGGAGGCCTCCATGGTCTTCAGGGCTCCCTGAAGGTCACTGCCGAGGGAACCAGCCCGGGGGCCATCTTTACCAGACAGTGTTAGGAGCTTCACAAATAGACCATCCAACACTGTACTGGAAGATGGACCCAGAGCCGGCCGACATGCAGCTCCGGGCTAGAGCTGACCAGTTGCTACAGGGACCCTGGTCGCAGGCCGGGTGATGTCTCTTGAGAGTCCCTGAGCCAGTCCCAAGCTCAAGGTCGGCTGTGGGTTCTGGATCCACCAGATGACAAATCACACTGGGTTGGGGGAGGGGCTCGGAGCCATTGTGTCCCTTCAGTGGGCAGCCAGCCAACTGAGAGCCACCTCTTCCACAGCAACCTCCACTGAAGATGAAGGGGCTTCCAGGGTGTGTGGGGAGGTTCAGGAGGGGGGGTTGCAGCTGGAAGCTGGGGGCCTGAGGCGATGGATGTCGCTGACACAGGGACAGAGGCCTCCATCATTACCCGGCAGTATTAGAGACTCTCAAGCAGCACCCAAACACTGCTGGGTAAGACGGGGGCCCCCACCCAGCCTGCCCACCTCCAGGTCAGGCAGTTCTAGGCCCAGGCTCTCTGTGGAGAGGCTGCAGAACCCTGGCTCCCATCCCCCCACCATCCGCGTCCCTGGGGACACTTCCGGGTGAGCCCCGCAGCCCGCCACCAGCCCCACCCTGATTGTTGATCCACTGAGGCCCAGGCAGGGCTTCAGCAGCCCCCTGCCCATCTCCTCTGCCCCTGAGCCCCTTCCCCCGCCACCCCTACAGCTTGTCCCTGCCCCCGACACACACCAATTGGCTGGCCCTCATGCCCCTCTGCAGTCCCTAGATCAGCCCAGGACCCCTCTCCAGGTGGCCTTTACCTGTCGGCGGGCTGCCCGCCCCTGAGAAAGTGAGTGCCCAGGGGAGGAAAGGGAGCCAAGACCCAGGATCCAAAGGCCGAGAGCCCGCCCTGACCTCCGCTCTTCCTCCTCTTCCTCCTTCCTTCTCCGCCTGCCAGGCAGCGCAGGCTCCTCACCTGGGCCCCGCCCGCCGCCCCTGCGCACAGGTGTGTCCTCCTGCCATAGGCTGCCCCCCCACTGCCTTAACCCCTTCCCTTCCGGGGCCAACCACAGGCGCCTCCTCTGAGGCCTGGCCACCCCACTAGGCCTCCTACCCTTTCCCTGCAGCGGTCTCTTCTCTCCTGCCTGCCTCCTCAGCCCCCGGCCTCGACTAGGGAGCCTGGTCTCCAGAGGGACAAAAGGAGGGGCTGTCTTGAGGCCCCTTTGCCTTCCTCCTTGGCCTCTCCCCACAGCCACTCCTGCCCCCAGCTAGCCCCTTCCTCTGAGGCCTCCGACCCTGTCCATGGCCAGAGCTGGAGGCCCAGAGATCCCTGAGGTCAGCAAGGGGTCAGCTCGGCAGGGATTGGGTTGCGCCCCGGCCCATGCCTGGCCTGTGCTGGGCACCCCTGCCTGTGGAGGGCAGGCAGGTCCCAGCAGGGTGCCTCCATGTCTTCAGCCCTAGCGTTGGGGCGCCAGCCCCTGCTGAGAGGCCTGAGCTGGCCAGTTAGAGCCCTGAGGTTCTCTCCCTCAGCCCTCGCAGCAGTGCTACAGGGAGGAACAACCTGCTCTGCTCCCCACGTTCTGCTCAGAGCACCCGCCAGGCAGTGCTGCTCCCAGACCCACCTCAGTCCCTTGGGCAGTTAGCCCAAGGGCGGTTAGAAGGGGTGGGACCTGCCTTTCTTTTGTGCACTTCTGGCTGGGGTAGAAACAGTGTTGCTGGGAGAGCGGCCCTGAGGCCCATAGGTGAGCACCCCGCCCTCCCACCCCCTGGAGGTCGACAGCTCCAGGGAGTTATTGTGGTGCCCAATAGGAGCTCAACCCCCTCCCTCTCGCTCCCTCCCTGTCCTTTGCATCCTTCCTAATACCTGATGTACTTGTTTTATGTTTGTGGACCGTTTCTAGGTCTGTCTCCCCTCCCAGCCTCCTAAGTTCCACAAGGACAGAAACTGTTCACCATCGCGCCCCCAGCCCTGCTCCAGTGCCTGTGACACAGTGGACACTGGATAAAGACAGTATACACTGAATGAGTGACAATCAGGCCAACGTTGCTTCAGGACAGCACCCACTCCTTAGCCTCTCCAGCAGCAGGGAGCCAGTCCTTCCCGAGCAGGACTCACGGGCTTACCTCCCCGGGAGATGAGCATTTTAAATCAAGAGAAAGCCAAACAGAGAGAAGCCATTGCTGTGGGCTACTCTGGACACAGGGCAGAGGGGACAAAAAATAAAACTGACCAGGAGCGGAAGGGCAGCAGCGGCCCCAGCGGAGGGAGCAGTGGGTGCTCCTGTGAGCTCACAGGAGCCCAGAGAGGGGAGGGAAGGCGGTCAGGTCGGCGGCGCTGGGCCTGGGCTTCCCGGCCTTTATCGATCTCCTTAGCTCTTAGATCTAGAAGTCAGCACCAGGGGTGTGTGGTTGTGTCCCCTCGGGTGACCCCAGCTGCACCTCCATGAGTGTGGACTCTGGGGCTAAACGGCCTGAGTTGAAATCTTAGCTTCCATGCTCAATAGTCCTGTGACCTTGAGCAAGTTATTTAATCTATCCATGCCACGGTTTCCCTCACTATAAAATGGGAATGACGCAGGTACCTACACTGAATTAAATCGTGTACCCTTTAAACAGTGCCTGACACATGGCAAGTGTGCAATGAGTTATTGTTGCCAGTTGTGATCACTGTCCCTTATCTCAATCTTCACAACCACTCAGTGAGGATCATCCTCCACTTGAAAGGAAAGGGACTGAGGAACTTGGCCCACAGGGGTCACACTCCTAATATGTGAAGCAGAGTCCAGAACCAGCTCCGTCTGACTGTGAAGGCTGAGCTTTCCTGTGTCCACATGCACCACTCCCTGCCCACCTCCCCTCCATCCCCCTCTGCCCTTCTCGAGCCCCCCGCCCCCCACACACACACAGTTAGAGACCCACACACAGTGATCCTAGGGACTTTATTTACAGGAGTAGAAGGGCCTGGCCCCTGCTAGGGGCCTTGCTGGGCTATATACAGGGTCAGGGACAGGGGGGTGGGGACACGGCCATTTAAATTACAACAGAATGGGGGCGGGCTCCTAGGTTCAGGCTGTGGGTCATCCATTCACTGGAGTCCTCCACAGGGATCACGGCTGAGGCTGCAGAGAAAGGGGAGCAAGGGAGTCAGGGGTGGCTGGAACCTGGGGAAGCAGCAGGTCTGGGATGGCCAGGAAAGGCACGGTGAGGCTGCAGCCACCCATCCATCCAGGGGAAGCACCACACAGGGGCAGGGGAGGGAGGAGCCCCGGATAAAGCAGAGGCCATACCGTGGCCACCTCGGGAAGCACCTCGCTCACTTCCTCTTGAGGGAACCCTTGCTCTTCTCCTTGTCCGCTGACCGCTGCTTCTTCACCTTCTCCTCCTTCTTGTTCTTACTGTGCACGTTCTCGTACACATCCTCCTTGTGTCTGCAGGTGGGGTGGGCAAGTGTGGGCAGCTGGCACAGGTCAGGAGACAGGGCAGGGTTACCCAGCACCAGCAGCCCCCTCTGGCCCACCCCATCTCACAGGTGAGCAAACTGAAGCCAGGAAAGCAAGAAGACCCGGTCACTGTCCTTACACTAGGCTAGAAGCTCCTGTCTAGGGGGCAGAGACTCCGTCGCACACATTAGTATAACACCAGCACGCGGCGCGGGCCCCACACAGAGGGCACTCAGGAAATACTTGTGAATAAAGAGTAAGAACCAAGCTTGAACTTGAACCCAGGTCTCCCCGACAGCAGCACTTGTCCTCTCTGGAGAGGAGGATTGGGCGGGGAGGAGAAAGGGGTAGACTGGGAGGTGGCAGGAGGGGTCACTCACTTGGAAGAAGTGCGAGAGGCCTTGGCATGGGCATTCTTCATGGCTGGGGGGTAGGTGATGTTCCCGTACTCTGACTCCCGGCCCTTCTGGGACTGTGGGCAGAGGTGTGGTGGGAGGGTGGTGGTCCCAGCAGGACCTGGTGATGTCCCCCACCCCCTGCAGCCCCACCAGGCCCTGCTCAGCACGCACCTGCATGACCTCCAGCTTCTTCTTGGTGGTTTCAATAAACTGGGCAATGGCCACATAGATGAACTTGTACTGCGCCTCCGTCTGCACCATGCCCGAGCGCTGTGCCCGCACCATCTGGATTGTCTTCTGGATGTCAATGTCACAGTCCAGCCCTGGGCAGGAACGGCAGTTGGACCTCAAGCCCAGGCAGAGGTGGACACCAGGTGCCCATCCGCCCCCCACCTGGGTCCCCCACCAGTAACCCTCACCTTTGGTGGAGATGCTCTCCATGAGCATGTCGATGACAATGATGGTGCCTGTGCGGCCGATGCCCGCGCTGAGGAGAGAAGGGGCGCTGTCAAAAGCCCAGTCCACACTTCACCAGGAAGGGGGAGCCCCAGCGCTCAGCTCCAGCATGGGGCAGGGTGTAAAGAAACTGAGGCTCCAGCAAGATGACATAATGTGTCCAGGGTCACTGGGCAGGCAAGCAAGGGGCAGAAGTTTGCCCAACTCTGCACCTGTGCTCATCACTTCAGCCAAGGGATTTGTGAGGAAGAGCCTGCCTCTAGAGCGCTAAGACGCTGGCGTCCCCAGGCACTGCCATTGCTTTCCTTCTTCCCAGCACCACACTCCTTCACTTCCTGCTTGCATACTCATTCCTGGCCGGTGGCTGTGCCCCCACCCCAGAATCTAGGACCCCAGTCCCACCACCGTCCTGCCTTGTCCCCAGGCACACTAGCCTCCCCTGGCTCCCGCACACCCTTGGCCCGAGCCAGACCTCCCCCAGCCCTTCGAGAGTTATATCTGGAGCTTCTGGCTGCACGGCTTCATCCCCTGTTTCTGCAGGCCCGACGGCAGAGGAAGGGTAGCCTTTGAGACAGCAGGGTGCAGGGGCACCGGGGTCAGGAGACTGGGAGGAGCAGCAGTAGGAAGTCTCCCTTCTTCTCCCAGCCTCTGCCACCATCCTGGGGCAAACAGACCCCAGGAACCTCAGGACCCTACAGAGACCCCAGTCCCGCCCCCTCGGCCGGGCCTGTCAGGATGGTGCCCCAAGTCGCGCTGTCTAATTTCAAACCCAGATTGTCAAAAATATCCCCCCCTCACCCACTTCCTTCCTGTAACGTCTAAATAAAGGCCATGGGGATTTCAAGAAGGGGGGGGGGGGGTGCAGCAGGAGGGTGGTCCTTGGCCATGGGCCTGCCCTGAAGGCAGAGTCCCTGAGACAGCATGTGGGGGCACCTCCAGAGTCAGCCCACCCAGCCCTGCCCCAGGACCAACACTTGCCGGTGGGAAGAAGGAGGAAGTCTGAGGCCCTCACAGCCTGGGGTCACATGGAGGGAAGAGGACAAAGCAGGTTCCCATTTCCCTGTTCCTGTCTGATGTGCATTAGTAAACCATGAACAGCTCCCATTTCTTGTGGGTTTACTGCACCCCAGGCACAGTGGTAAAGCCTCGTTTAATCCTCATAACACTGTGAGGTCCTGATTTTACAGATGAGGAATCTGAGGGTCAGAGAAATTAGGTAATTTGTCCAAGATCACACAGCCAGCAGGTGAAGGAGATGGAATTTAAACCAGCAGCCTCTGTCCGGGACCCTGCGCCCTCTGCCTCCCACCCACCTAGGGCAGGCCGGCTGGGTCGGCCCGTCTGCGGGACTCTGCGCCTCAGGCCTCAAAGGACCCCTGCTCCTCCTTGCTGACTGCCCACCTTAGCAGGAATGGGGTCTCCTGATCATGAACATGAGTTTCTCCAGTGCAGCTGGTGATGCATGTGCCCCTCCTGAGGACATCACCCACCCTACTCAACCCTGGGGCCAAGCTGAGGGGCATCGGCTGGGAAGGGAGAGACAGCGAGCAGCAACGAAGAAGCCAAGTGGCCCCAAAGCTACAGATGGAAAAAGAGAAGGGATGGGGAGCCACACTGACCCCAGATGGAAGGTGTTGGGGGCCAAAAAGAAACACAGGCTGAGTAGGCCCACGTGAAAAAACAGGAGTGACCAGGACCTAAGTCTATTGTGAGCACCAGTTCAGGCTGTCCCACTGACCAGCTGGGACCTGGCAAGTTGCCGGACCTCAGTTTCCTCATCTGTATTTGGCAGGGTTGGACTAGATGGTACATCCAGGGAGGTCTCTGAGGAACCCTCGGCACAGGATCCAACAAGGGGTTGGTCCAGCTAAGTTCCACCCATGGGTCTAGGGCCACCGGAAGAGGCTGGGGGGAGGCGGGGGCATTAAATGAATTAATACATAAATTGCTTACAACAGCGCATGGCACTTAGCAATTTACTTGCCAGCTACTATTTTGATTATTGCTACTAATGCCATTATTATTATTCTCACCTGCAATGCACGATGATGGGCCCTGCGTGAGGCAGACTTTCCTGCCGCTGGTTGATCTGGTCCAGGAAGCTAAGGACACCCCCAGGCTCGCTGGGCACCCCATGGTCAGGCCAGCTCAGGTACTGGTAGTGCCAGATCTCCCGAACTAGGTCCCCCTGGGCCAAGGACACAGGGTCAGTGCCCCCTGCTCCCACATATCACCCCATCCCACCACCAGACAAAAAAACAGGTCCAAGGAGGGGCCCTGGGAGTGGGGCAGGGGTGGAGGACACTCACGTTGTCCAGCGGGGACACCTGTAAGGTACGGAGTTTGTACTCAGCTGTGTCGTGTTCCCCACAGTTGGTTACAGCGTAGAGTCCATAAACGCGCTGAGCACCCACCTCTGGCCAGTAGGGGACACATTTGTTCTGAAAAGGGAGGGTGGAGGTGGGGAGTGAAGTGCAGAAGCCATCTAGGCCTGTTGTAGGCCCCAATCCCTGGTACTGGCCCAGTCAACATTTGTTGGATGAATGGATGAACGGCCAAGAGTCAGTGACAGGATCCGGTCTTGGCTCAGCCACCAACAAGTGGGGAGACCTGACCAGCCCCTTCACCTTACAATTCATTCAATAAACATCAGCCAGTGCATCCATAGGACCTGAAGATGTGCAAACCAGGCTGGAGTTATAAACAAATCAGACAGAGTCTGCGCTCCTGCACCTCGAGGAGCTCACGGAGAGACAGGGGAACAGGAAAGACAGAGAGCTGCTCAGGGCACGGTGGAGGGAGAGGCTAACTCTCCCTCTAGGTTACGGAGGAAATCAGAGGTGGCTTCCCAGAGGAGGCAGCATTTATTTGAGCTGGGTTTTCAAAAGTGAGGAGTCTGTCAGGCAGAGATAGTGCAGAGAGAGGAAGTCATTTCCTAGCAGAAAATGAGCTTGTGCAAAGGCACAGAAACCTGAAAGAGCCTGGCCCACTGGAGGTAGTGAGTGTTGTAGGCAAGCCACCAGGTCTGAGTGCCAGGTCTTAGAGTGTGACTATCCTAAAGGCAGCTGGGAGCCACTGAAGGGTTTTCAGAGAGGGATGCAGTGTGGGCTTCGGACGGGATCGCTTTGACTCCAGTGCAGAGGGTGCCGTAGAAGGGGGCAGCCTACAGGCAGGGAGACCGGCCAGGTAGTGGGGGTGGGGGGCGGGCAGAGAGGACAGGAGGGGCTGTTGCCTGGATGGGGACGGTGGGAGAGGGGCAGGAGGAATGTGTGCTTCGGGACACCTTAAAGAAGAAGGCCCGTTTAAAACCTGGGTCTGGTGGTCGGGAGAGCCCAAGGTGGGGAGCAAGGATCTGGGAGTCATTGTGGACCCAAGACTTTGGCTCTGTGCCTCAGTTTCCCAACAAGGGTTGGACCCTCACCCTCTGAAGTGACTTTCTGCCCTGGTGTCCAAAGTTTCTTTGGTTTAATGGTGGTGGACAACAAGTACTGGGGAGGCAGTATGGAGATCGGGGGCAGCGCGGGGCTGGGCCCTACCCGGCCTTTCTCCACCTCTCTGGTGGTCATGACGATGACGCGGGTGTTCTCCTGCCAGACCATCTGCCAGAAGTCATTGACCGTGGCCTCCAGGCAGCCCTGGCTGGCGATGTAGGTCTTAGCGTTCTCATCGCGGCCTAGCAGCTGATTCTGGATGCAAGTGCAGAGAGACAGACACCAGGACTGTGAGCACCTTGGCCCAGGACACTCCCTACACCTCCCCCTGTCACCCACCAAGTCATCAGCTGGATCCAATACCCCCCTGAGATGGGGAATCCCCAGGGCCCAGCCTCTCCTCCACCTGACTGGTGGGCACCACTGACCTTGACATAGTTGGCGTTGATGTAGTCTGACCCAGGGATGTTACTGTCGCGTCCCTGAAGGATCACTCGGCTGTGGTCGACTGGGAGTGGGCAGAGAGGAAGCAAGAAGGGCCTGGGTCAGCCGGAAGTCACCACCCCCTGGGTCAGACCCTTCCTAAGCCCACAGGCCATTCTTGTTCAGAAGCCAGCCATGAGCTCCCAGAGTACTGTGGGTGGGCAGGGGTGGGGGATCTGTATGTGGTGGGGAGCCGAGGTTTCAGAGGAAGGAGGAGGTGGGGTGCGGGGAGGCTCCACTGGGAGGAGTAGAGGCTTTTTGGAAGAGGGGAGGCTCTGTTGTGTGGGTGGGGACATGGACCTGCCTTGAGCTGGGGGTAGAGACCCTGTGAGATGGGGGGAGGTTGGCTGGGGGCAGGGGAGTCTCCTGAGTGAATGGACCCTGACTGGGAAGGTGGAGGGATAGAGGCTGCCGGTCTAGGATGCTCACACGGGAGAATGTTCTTGTAACGGTTCTTGCTCTTGTTCTCTGGCCTCTGCCCTTCCAGCCTCTGGTGTAGGTTCTTCACCTCCTGCTTCTGCAGGCTCTGAGGGGTGAGAGGGGGAAATGGAGCACCAGCCCCGGAGGGAGAGGGGCATCCATGGTGGGAGATAACGTGGCACAGATCAGTATAAGGGGTGGTAGAGAGGGGATGGGGTCTGCCTGGGACGCCAAGTCGGCCACCCTGCTCGTCCCCATTACTCACCTCAAACTCCTCCCAGAAGCCCGCCTTGGCTGTGTCCTCCGACTCCTGCTTCTTGTTCAGTTCCAAGACCCGGTTCTCAATGTCAGCCGCATTCACCCGCGTGGCGTAGTACGGCTGGGGTGGGGGAGGGTGAGAAGTCAACAAGTCGAGATCCCAGAAGCTCCTGTGTCTGGGGGATTGCTCAGGGGAAGGAAGTAGGCAGCCAGGCCCGCCCCTCACCTGCCGCAGGTAGACGAAGGCACCGGAGGCTTCCTCAATCCCCGTCTTCTTGAAATGTTCCACAAGGTCTGTGAGGCTGTCAAAGGTCTCCGAACCACCCACCGTGTAGCGTCCACCCTGAGTAGAGCCAAGTCAGGCCACTCAGAGGACCCAAATCTCCTTCCCTGGACCCCCAGCCTTGACCTGAAGCCCAGGCTGACCCTTCCCATCGCCCATGCTGTGGGCAGGGACCAGATGGGAGCCCCAGCAGGCTGCCTCGCCCACCGCCCAGCTGCCTTACCTCACACATGACCTTGATATGGGTGACTCTGAGTGGGGAGCCTGGGCCAGCCTTGGGCTGGTCGCTGAGCACGGACAGCACAAAGTCTCCAGGCTGGCTGAGACTCTCACGCACAAGAAACGTCCAGGGCTCGCCCTTGGCCTGCAGCAGTGTCTCTGCTTGCCCCCCAGACATGTGACCGTGGTACCACCTGGAGAAGGCAGCAACAGGGAAGGTGAGGCCTATGCCAAGGGGCAGGCGCTGAGCAGAGACACTCACAGAGGGGCAGGGAAACTGAGTACCTAAGATGTGCTGGATGCTTTCAAATCTACCACCATATTTAGGTCCATTACTCTCACAAAACTCTGAGAGGTAGGCACTATCCCCATTTTACAGAGGAGGAAACTGAGGCTAGTCGATGACACACTGGCCCAAGGCCCTTGCTGATAAGAGGCAGGCCTCAGGAGTTCTAACCAGGCCCACCTCTGAAAGTTAAGTCAAAGGCAGAAAGGCAGGCCATATCAAGGATATCTGGAGGGGAGAAACCGAGGCAGGGTCTCCATGAGGACAGGGCTGGGCTCGGGAAAGAGAACGGAGACCAAGAGAAATGCAGACAGAAGCCAAACCACAGAGAACGATGGAGCTGGAGAAACGGAAGTCACAGAGGGGCAGGATGGGGAGAACTCCCTAGGGTGCTGGGGAAGACAGACAACCCCACTGGGGAAAGAGTGGGTGGGGGGCTCTGGGGTGCCCAGGATGACATCACTGAAGGGGAGGCCAGGGCTCAGAGGGGCTCAAAGGGGCAGAAAGCAGAACTAGGACCTTTCCCCAAAGCATACCCCTTCCCAGGAGGAAGCTGTAGCCCCACAATGCCCAGCCCCCCAGGAAACCACGTGATGGAAAAAGCACAAAACTCCTTCTGGGGAGAGAGTGAGAAGTGAGGTTGTGAGGTTTCCTCAGCCCAGGGACCAGGGGAGGGGGGGCATTTTCCAACCGCAGGGATGGGGGAAGGAGGGAGGGGGCCAGTCTGTCCCGCCCCCATCTCACTCCTGCCCAGAGGAGAGCTCCAGAGTCCCCTGCCCTGTCCAGGAGCCCCCTGGGCCACCCCATCCCACCACTCAGGGGTAGGCCAGGGACCCTGGGCAATGGGGAGGGGGCTAACCCTCTGCCCCCAGGCCCCAGGATGAGGAAGTTTCCATGCAAATGTCAGGCGGACCACAGGCAGAGAGCTAGCCATTGAGGGAGAAATGCAAATTCCCTCAGAGGAGGAGGGGCAGCAGCCAAGCAGGGAACACAAAGGGCAGTTTGGAGAAAGAGCCTCCCACACTGGTCTCCCAGGGTCAGGAGTGAGCCCAGGCCTCCTGGCATGGGTCACCAAAAGGGCCTCTTAGAGTCAGCTTCCCTGGTCTTGATTCCATCTCTCCTTGACCACTCCTCAGCCCCCAGCCCTGCCCTTCTCCTGCTCTCCTAAGCAATTTGAACCCAGGCCTCAGGCTGCTCCCCAGCATCTCCTTCCCTCTTCCAGCTCCATCCATAACCTCCTGCTTCTCTGTGGTCTCAGTCAACCCCTGGCTGTGGGTAAGGAGGGAGAGAGGACATGAGGACTTCAAGAGGGTCTGGGTGGCAAAATGCCATGAGTGTGCAGGTGGGCATAGGAAAAGCGCAGGAAAGTACTAAGGAGGAGCAAAGTCACTGGTCTTGGGCTTCACTCCTACAAGAGGTAGCTTCAAAGGAGGTGGATCAGTGGCTTCATGTTGACTGGAAAGAGGTCTCCAGTGGTGGGCCACACAGCCTTTACCTCAGCCTCACCCAGTGAGTAAGTTTTAATCTTGGCTTGAACAAAAATATTGAGGCAAGTTGGGAGGCACGTATCTCAGAAAGACTGAAAACTGACAAAATCAGGTTCAGAATCATTTCAACAATCAATACACTAATACCAGACAAGGGCCAGTTGGCTTGGCCCCAGGAGTGTGAAAAAAGCCCCTGGAGTTATTCATCTGCCCTTCACCTTAGCAGGAGCTGTCATTGAGATGCAGCTGCTAAAATGAGCCACCCTGTAACACTGAGTGTTCAGGTCCCCCCACCCTCTGCCCATGCTTTAGGGAGACCACAGGGGGAGTAGCCAGCCCAGTTCTGGGGACCAATTTTGGATCTTTGGAGCCAAAGGGACAGGAGGGAAATGCCTTGAGTATTACCCTGTACCCAGGTACTAGGCCCCTTACCCACGTGACCACATCACACAGTTTTCAATGAACTGTGTTCTGGTCCAGGGTCAAGCTCTACCCAGCCCCAAAGGGCAGACCATCCTCACTGGGTTGCTGAGATAAGGCATTAAGTGTCCTCATCAGCGTTAGTCCCTGCGCTTCTCCTCAGCACCAACCTTTCTCTGTATTAACCTGTACTGGGGGAGGAATGGTTATAGGAAGGCAGATTCAGTTCCACAGAAGGAAGTAGAGCTTTCTAACAACAGAGCTGGCCTGCTATAAAACACGGTCACTAGCAGGGCCTGGGTTGCCAGCGGACAGGGACCCTGGAGAAGGGCGAGGTGACCTTCTCTTGCTTCCTCAGGGGTTGACGGAAAGGGGAGGAGATCCTGAGACACAAGCCCCAGGATCACATGGAGGAGAAAGACCCACAGAGCCCTGGGAAGGAGCGGGGACGCAGAGGCATTGACAGCGAGGGGTGGAGGCCAGCCCACCTTCGCATGGGGGTGGGTCAGGGTGTGAAGACCCTCACCTCTCACTGGTGGGGTCAGAGCAGTTAAGCGGGTACTTGAGGTGGATGATGGTGCCATCGCGGTCCTGCAGGACACCCTGCTGCTGCGTGTAGTACTCTACCAACTCAGTCAGCGTCGCAAACTTCTCCCCTCCGTACAGGTCATAGAAATCCCCCGAGTTCTGGATCCGAATATGGGTCACCTGATCCCCCACCCTGCAGGGCACCAGGCGGTGAGGCCAGTGGGTGCAGGAGTCGGGGTGGGGACAGGGCAGGGGATGGGCTGAGGTCCTGAGTATGGGGCACACACAGGGATGGAGTGGACACAGACAGGGACAGGGGACATGCTGGGGCTGGGGATGGGAAGTCGGCACTGCCATCAGGGAACTGGGGATAAGCTGCCAAACTACCGGCCCTGGCAGGAGTTGGAGGCCACCTACCTGACGGAGAGGGAGAAGTCGCCCTGGTTCTTGCGACTGGGCCGAGCCAGGAAGCTCCCGTGTACACCTCGGCCCTTGAGCAGGGTCTCTGCATCCAGCCCACTGAGGTCTCGGTGAAACCACCTGGGAGGCCGGGAGGGCAGTAAGGAGAGGTCCCACGGGCCCCAGGGCACCCTCGCCTCCTGCCTACTGTGGGTCCCAGGCCCTTACCTCACCATCCTGGGGGCTCCCAGAGAGGAAGGGGTATAGGGAACGAGGTGGTGCCGGCGGGTCCAGGCAGGCGGAGAACTCGGGGGCTAGGCCTCCAACAGGGCTCTCAGCTCTCAGCGCCCAGGCCGTCTCACCACCCTGTGGTCCTGGTTCTGGGGCTGCCACTCCACTGGCCTGGGGCACCCAGCAGGGCGGGGACAGGAAGGGGCGCGGCCGACCCCTTGGGGGAACTCACTTGTACTTCTCGTTTTAGTGCAGAGCGAAGAGAAGCAGAGCGGGCTGGCAGTGGGGGTGGGGACGGGGTGAACTTCCCACACGTCTGCCATCAGAGGCTTCAGGAGCGTGGCCCTCCGCAAATGTGACAACACACGAAATAAGGACACATATGTGCCCTGCACCTCCAGGCAAGGAGCACCCTCATGCCTCCTACACGTGAACCCACACAGTCACATGCCATCTCTGCCTCCTCCTCCAGCTGCTTCCACACAGCCTTCCCTGGTCCAAGCTCATCATAATGGTGATCGTGACGACTGTCATTTGACGGAGCCTCACAGTACGCCGGGCACTGGGCTGTAAGGTCGTTTACGTGCCTTGTCTGCTTTACTCCGCACAATAGCCCTGTGGAGCAGGTACTATCTTTATCCTCATTTTACAGACCAGGAACCTGAGGCTCAGGGAGGGTAGAGAAGCTGCCTGAGGTCATCCAGTCAGTAAGTGGCAGTGCTGGGATGCACACCCCGACAGTCTGGTTCCAAAGCCAGTGATTTTAGATACCACATGCCAGCCCTCAGGGCTTCAAGGACAGAGATTGGGAGACTCCTTGGCCATTGGGGCTGCAGTGGGAGGGGGAGGCTCCTAATAGCCAAGGCCACGCAGACACTGACAAAGGGAGGGGCACCTTTGCCTCTCCTGACATACACATCTGCAGAGGTGCCACTGGGGCAGAGGGATGGACAAAATGACTCCTGCACAGCCAAACTCGCACTTTTCGACTTCTTGTCCTTAGACTTCTTGCCCCGCCCTGCCCTACCCGTGTAGGTGGAGCCAAGGAACAGAATGGGAGGGGAAGCAGATGGGGGTAGAGCTGCCTGCCCCCTTGGGTCCGACCACCTGCGTCCGAGCTGTAGGTTCTTGCCGAGTGGGTCTGGTCTGAGTCAGCCAGAGCTCAGGACTGACCAGGGGCCTGTCTCCTGGGGGCTGGAGGCTGGGGGCCAAGCTCCCTGCCATGGCTGATATTCTCAGGGCTGGTTGACATTGAGAGGCCCTAAACACGAAAAGCTTATGATGCTCCCTTTGTGTAATCCCAAACACAACACAGACACCGCCAAGCCAAAACAAGAGGAAAGAAGCCCAACCAAGGATACACAAGAAACTCACATTGGTGGCTTCCCTAGAGAGGGGGCTGGGTGGCAGGAGGAGAGGACTGGGAGAGACATTTACTTCTCCCTTGTACTTTTTGAATATTGTAGCATGGGTGCATATTAGTTATAAAAATAGATAAATTGACTGGGAGATGGAAATTTCTGGGAAACTTCTGGAGTGCTGAGACTGGTCTACATCTTGATCTGAGTGGTGTATACATGTGTGTGTATAAATGTGACATTCATGAGGCTGCATTCTTAATATTCATGCGCCTTATGTATGCTATACCTCAATTAAAACTAAGGAAAAAAAATAACAAAGTGTTAAAGCCCAACAAAAGTCTATTTTTTCCTATGATGACTGCTTTATCATCTCTTGAAACATCAAACATCAATCTTCCCCCCTACAAAGAACTTTCCTCCGCCCCCTCTTTCTGGTGCCCTGGGGAAATTGCTTGGTCTGTTTACTGCATGGTCTAACACTGACTACCCCTGCAGTCATGGACGGCCACCCTGTAGGACCGGGAACTCCCTCATAGCAAGGGGCAGGAAGAGCGTCTGCATAGTCACTGCCAGTCTTGCTCACCTCCAAATGTTCAAAGCTGACCACATGTTTCTCACAGAGTATGTGTCCGATAAACAAGCTCATCAATACCCATTCACATATGTGGTCACAAGTCCAGCCTCCTGGTCCTACACTTGCACACCCTGCTTGTCACATACAGATGAGTACACACATACACATACAAGCATCCACTTATGCACACGCTCCCACCACATGCACCTCATCATCCATGCCCGTCTACACACATACCTGGTCCGGTGCAACCACCCACACACGATCACACCATCCTGACCACACACGAAGCTGCAGGTCCATGCTCGGCACCAAACACCCGCTGCACCCTGGCCACACGCCACTCTCCTTCCGGGGTTTAAACTGACTTGGTGGAAAGAAACTAACCAGGCACCCAGAAACTTCTGATCCACAGAAGCAGCAGGAATTTCTCCGAAACCAAGAAATCAAGCCAGAAGACAGACACCAGAATAAGATGTACAGTCTCTGCTGTCCCTTGGCAGAAAAATAAATCATAACCACCTCCCCACCTTGGCAGAAGTGTCCTGGAGTTTGCAGAGGACTTGCACACACAACCCCATTTGGGCCTCAGACATCCCTGTGAGGTAGGAATTATTTTGCCCATTTTTTAAAGGGAGGAAAACAGGTTCAAGGAGGCCAAGAGTTACAAAAGCAAGCACCCAATAATTCAGAAGAGAAAATTCACTTGGGAAGCAGGGAGATAAAGGTCGAGATAAGAGATCAGTGGTGATGCAGAAAGATAGGTGGTCTGGAAGAGCAAACAAAGTGAAAATCTCTAGAAAATTATGAACTTCCATGAGCCTCAGTATCCCCACCGCATAAATGGACTTAATATTTCGCAAATACTGATTTAAAAAGCTAATATGTAGTAGGGTTTTAGTGCCAACAGCTTTTACCTTACATTATTAATTCACATGCCAACCCCATTTCATAGGTCTCAGCCCAAGTTTAGAAACAAAAACTAAGGCTCAGAGAAGTTAAGGAACTTGCACAAGGTCACAAGTGAGTGGGAAGGTGGACAAACCAAGGCTGTCTGATGCCAGAGTCTGTTGCCCTCTGCACCACACCAACTGCACTGCAGGAGGCTGCAGTGGGGCGGGGGGCACCAGCACAGCCCATGATGGAAGCGGAGGGGCCAGTGTTCCCACACAGGCAGCCTCTGCAAAGGCACCAAGCTGGCAGGCACAGGGTCCACCTGAGCTGTGCTGGGGTGTGAGCAGGGCAGCGTGGCTGGAGCAAAGCTGCTCAGAGAGGCCGGCACCTGCTGCAGAGGGTCTTACAAGGCCAGGCCGAGGAACCAAGGAAGGATTCTGTACTGGGAGAAGTCTTGCCAGCTACCTGGTAGGAAAACAGCCACGGCAAGAGTGTGGAAAGATGAGCGACCAGAAGACTCGATGAGAGCCCTGTCAGGGGGCTAAAGGTAACAAGGTATGCACTGGGGTAGGCAGTGCAAACCAGAAGGGCAGATGTGAGTGTGAGAAGTAAGAACCAGCAGGACTTGGGGGAAACCAGCCCACAAACACCAACACCCCAAGCTGGTCTTCACTCTAAGATGCAAACTCCAACAAGGCCTAACTGGCTTGGCCCTGCTTCCTCTCCGCTGGTTTACTCTGCAGCAGGCACTGTCCTTGTCTCGTTTGTTCCCACTGCAGGGCCTTTGCACTCGCCGTTACCTCGGCCCAGGGGCGCTCGACTCTCAATCACCACATGGCTGACTCTTCCTCATCATCCAGGTCTCAGCTCCCACACCACCTCTTCAGGAAAGGCTTCCCTGACCCTGCAGCTGGTGATGCCAGGGGCACTCTGTCACTTGCTAGCATATGGAACTGTTTCATTTTCTGCATTCACTTCTGAGAATCTGAAATGATCCTATTTATTGGGTTCTTTGTGCAGTCTGTTACCTCCCACTGGAATGAAGCTCTGTGAAAGCAGGGACCACGTCCATCTGGTTTGCTACAGCATTGTCAGCACCTTAAAAAGCACCTGGCCTATAACAGATGCTCGGCATCTACATGTTGAATGAATGATGCAGGGGAGGGGAACTGAAGGGAAACCAAGAGAAAGGGGAACAGAGGCCAGATGTTGGGAAGTCGTGTGGGAACAGGGAGCTTTCTCAGGTTTGCATTTCAGACACTGTGTTTCAGGTGATGTGAGCAACCCAGGGGGACAGGTCCTAAACAGATGGCAGAAGCAGGGGACCAGAGGCTGGAGGGAGAAATGCAATGGTGGGAATAAATACACATCTGTCAGGGGAAAGTCCTAGAGAAAAGGGGGAAGGGGGTACAGAGAGGCATGAATGAGCCTGGGGTTCCTTCCTCACATCTTGGGGGAGGCAGTATGTAGGCACAGGAAGCAGACCCAGGGCAGGAGGCAGCGCAGACTGTACTCACAGTCACACACCTGTTAGGAGTGAGCATGAACCCTGCCCCCCACAAAGTAACAGGAGACTGTGGCACCCAGGTGGAGCGGGGGACTTACCCACGGGACAGCATCTCCCCAGAGGGATGGGGGAGTCGCAATCAGAGGGCCACAAGGGGCGGGGTTGAGCCAGGGGCACAGCTGTGCACAGTGGCCCAAACCAGGTGAGGAAGAACGCTCAGAACTCAGCCACTTCCTCCTCAATGCTGCCCGCTAGGCCAATGGCACTGCAGGGACAAGCCCCTGGACTAACGATCCCCGGAAAAGGGATAGGTGGGGCGTGACTGGCCTTACACCGCCCACAGCAGCCTGCTTCTCCCTCCAGCCCGGCTCAGTAGTCCAGGGCCCGCCTGCCTGTCCAGGGCCTCCCTCCCTTGGGATGGGAGGAGCCACCTGGAGCTCCACCTGTCACTCAAGCTAACAGAGGGAGGGAGGGTGGAGGCAAAGACCAGGAAGTAACCCTGGCCAAGGGAACACTAACCAATGGGGGAGTCCCTCTGTGCACAGATGCCAACAGGCCTCAGGAAAAGCCTGAAAACCCCACTCCTCAGAGGAGGTGCCGCCTGTGCAGGCCCACCCACCCAGGGTGTTGAGGGGCCCACCCATCCACCCCACCCTGGAGCAGGGTTGGGTCCAGCAGGAGCATAGGAAGGATCTGGACAGGGAGATGGAGTAGCCTGGAATAGCAGAGGGAATCTGGGGCCAAGAGGTGGGGGCTGTCAGGGTCCACAAAAGACTGACACGGAGGCTAAGTCACAGGCACGTTTATTATCCTTTGGAACACCGTCTTTCCTTCCCAGGCAGTGTCACAGGGAGGGCCAACCCTCAGGAAGCGGCCACGCTGCCACCTGCAGCAGGCCCGTGGGGTGGCAGTGTCATAGGGGGCAGGAACAGTGCCTTCAGCTTGCCTGACAGGCTGGCAATCTCAGGATCCTGGGCTTCGTAAGACTTGACCAAGCGGGCAAACTTGAGGACACCTGCAAGGGGGAGTGGAGTGTCAACCCACACCCCCAGGGGACGGGTGTGCCCAAGATGGCAGAAGGGAGCAGCATGAGTCACTGGCTGCTCTTCCTCTGGCCAGGTAGCTGTCTGCAAAACACAAGACACATGCAGGCCTCTGCCCTGTGTGGTTTGGACCAACCACTTCCTGGTCTACACCAGGCACAACTGGATGGGATGCAGTGAATGAAAATATCTCAAGCAGTGTGCTTCTCACTATCAGGTGAACAATTTTAGCAGTTTAGTCACAAGAACCCAAAGTATCAACACCCATAAGATCCTAAATCTATAACCAGGACACAGGAGGGCCCTGGGCCAGCTGGGCTGAGTCAATAAACACCCTTGGGGAACACCATGATCTCATCAAGGGAATTGAACTGCTGACCCTCAAACAGAGATTAGCTGAAACACCTTGGAGGAGCTGCAGAAGCCTGCTGACATGTAGACATCTCACTAAAAGCTCTCAGAACGGGGTTCAGGTCCAGCTCTGCAGTGACCTCGGACGCTTAGTTTACTGCTAGTCTGTTTCCTCATCCGAACATGGGATAACCATATCATCACTAATGGTAATGACAAAACGCACTCGGGGCTTCGCCTGGCACAAGTTCAGAGCAGACCCTGGGCTCTGAGTGCCAGTAGTCAGATGGTGACCGCCGCCGTGTGGCGAGAAGGAGGACGACGGCTCAGGGACCCAACGGACCCAGCGCCCTCTCCCCGACCCCCGTCCGACCCACCTTCCCCGTCGCAGCTGAAACCATAGGCTTTGATAACCTCCTGCTGAATCTGCGTGGCCACGGGCAGCACGAATTGCAGCATCTTGCCCATGTCGTTGCACGCGTTGTCCCGAGCCTCGTCCATGCGCACAGCGTTCTCTGGGGCCGAGAACGCCTGGATCACCTCGGCCAGGACCACTGTGCCGCAGATGCATCCCAGGGAAGCGTCCGGGGTAGGCGTCGGATCATGGCCGGCGGGCCCAGCCAAGAGCGCAGGGAAGAGGGCAGGGAATTAGTGGACTGAAGCCATAGTAACCCGGTAAGTGCGGCTCCCGAATCACTCGCTCTAGGGGGCAAAAAACCCTCTTGGAGAAGAAAGCACGGTACCCCGCGCCCCCATTCCCCGGCGATGCAGCTACAGCTCACGTTCCGTAGCCTCCGCCCGCACCCTCCTCGGGCCGGTAGCCAGCCCACCCCGTGACTAGAATGCTTCTCACCCTTGGCCTGTTCGGCACTCAGGGCCGCAGATTGAGCCGAGGCGGACGCCATAAAGCAACAAAAACCACACGTGCGGCAAAACCAATGGAGCGCTCAAAGGACAAGAGCGACTCTCACGACTCGGGGCGGAGAGGAAACGCATCAACCGTACCCGGAAGCCTATCGCTGTAGTTCTAACTCCCCCCTGCCGCCGACTTTCTGGAAAACGAAAACCCGCTTAAATGAAGCTTTTAGGAATGTAGCTTAACCGACAGTAGGCCCCCGGCGTAATTATAGTTAAAGCAATTCTGTTATTCAGAAACAACTGTGAAAGAATGGGGTCTTCCGGCAAACACCGGAAAACCTACTAGACAAATTCTAAAAGAGCTGTAACACTGCAGTGTGTGTCCTGGAGAGAACATGGGATAGCCAGCAACTCCACTATCGGTGAGGGTGAGCTCAGAGCGGGGTTTTTCTAATTCCTACTGAATAAGCAACGAGGCACGCTGCAAATTTCAGAAGGAAAAACAGTATTCTAAGGAACTTACTTGTATCATTCATTTCTAGAATTTGTGAACGTTTGTTACGAATCTATGCAAATGAGCTCGATGCTGATTGGCTGAGGAAGAAGCCGGTCACACCCCCTTTAGCTTTTAAGAACGGACAGTGATTCGCAGCAATAAAAGCTTGGAGCTAGAGCAGCTGTGGCGCTTTCCTAAAATGGCCTTGTGTCGCGGTGTTCGTTGCAGCTTTACACCCTCTAATTTCTTTTCTAGGCTTGAAACTGTCACTTGCTCGTTCCTCAAACCATAGGGTTCCAATTGCTTTAACCCACTGAAACTATAGCCCCTGCCCCTCCGCTTCATAACTGTTTCTCAAGCTATTCCACGGAAAGGATTCAGGACTCTGGTGGCTCTTGCCGTGGGACCAATGGCAGAAACGTTCTTAGACCTGACCACGTCCCAGGCGTGTGTGTCCCAGGCCTCCAGCATCTCCTTTTCCCAGCCTAGGGAGGAAGGAGGGGACTGGCACGGGGAGTGCCCCCTCTAGGGATCCAGGGTCCCGGGTTCTTCCGAGATCCCCTCTCCAACTCTCCAGGGTCCCTTCCCACTTCCCTGCCAGTCTCCCCGGTTCCACTGCTTCCTCTCCAGGCGCCGCTGCGCCGAGACCCCCACCCCCATCCCAAGCCCGCCACCATAGCCAGAAAAGAACCAGTCACAGCCATCTTCCAGGGGAGTCGTGAGGATGTTTTTGTTTGGTTCGTTTTGGTTGGGATGTTTTTTAAAGAGCGTCATATAGATATTTATATATATAAATTATTAATGTGGGGGAGAGGCAAGGGGCATACATCGCAGAGGGGGCGCGCACACAGGGACTGGGGAGGGGCAGGGGCGGCACACGATGCTACGCAAAACAGCCACATCTAACAGATGAAATAATCACACCAACGGGCTGGGGGAGGGGCGGTGGCCACTGAGGGTTGGGCATGGGGGAGGAAGAAGGCAGGGGGACAGGGAGAAGGACCTGGTCCAAGATACTGTGCGCTTTCTGCCCCCAACCCCACCACCTCCCCACCGCCGCACACCACAGGAGCCTTGGACTTCCATCTGTCCCTTCTTCCCTCCCTCTGCCCAGCTGGCGAGGCCCTTCAACTGAGCAGCACCCGTCCTTGGCTCTGGGTGGCAGGCCCAGAGGGAGGCCTCCAAGGTCCAGATGCAGGGGCTGTAGGTGCTCTTGATCACAGGTTCTACAGCGGCTTGTCACTTTCCTTCTTCAGATGACTAGGGGAGAGGGGGTGCAGAGCAGAGAGACAAGAGAGTGAGTCGACCCTGACCTGGCCCCTCTCACAGAGGAGGATGGTGGAAGAGGGGTTCCCTCCCCCAGGAGCCTAGCGCCCAGGTGGACCATGCCCACACCCCCTGCCAGGCCAGCTGAGCTTGCAGCCCCTCACTCCTCGCCAAGGGGTGCCATAGTACCTGTAGTAGTCCTCCTGGGCGGGTAGTGGCACACTGTGCAGTGGGTGATGGGCATGTAGCCACTGCTGCTGCTCTAGCGCCAAGCGCTGCAGCTCAGCCGACTGCGCGTGCATGGCCTGCAGCTGGTGAGCTGCTGACATCGGGGCAGAGAGGGAGGCTGGCAGGTCCCGGTAAGGAGCAGCTGTGGGCAGGAAGGACAGGGGGCACATGACTGATGGGGTAAGAGTACTTACTCTGGGCCAGGAGAAAGCCAGCCACTTTACATACAGAGGAAACTGAGACTAAAAAGGTTAGGTAACAGCCAGTCCTGCAAATTGCCAGTTAGAATTCAAACCTCTTAGCCTGGCACTAAAACCTGAGCCTCTCTTGGGCAGGGCCTCAGCCCTGCTACTTCCATTCCTTCTTCCTCTGGGCACCTCCTCATCCCTCCCACGCCCAACTAGGGCAATCCCACCCAAATTCCTCTTTTCTGTCCTTCTTTCATTAGACCCTCCCCACCTCCAACCTCCATTCTTACCAAAGAGCTGGTGACGAAGAACTTCGTTCTCGTGCAGAGGGTGAGGAAGAAGGGGGTTGGGGAGGGTCCCGGCTGGGTAGGGGATCCGGGTAAGGTGAGACCCTGAGGCCAGGGGGTCAATGAGAGGGTGCACCGAGGCAGAGGCTG
Source organism: Tapirus indicus (assembly GCA_031878705.1). NCBI lineage: Eukaryota > Metazoa > Chordata > Mammalia > Perissodactyla > Tapiridae > Tapirus > Tapirus indicus. The sequence goes on along the minus strand of CM062918.1, from coordinate 103,483,236 downwards.
GAGAGTAGAAAAGAGGAAGGTGTCACCAGAAGGCGGGTTTGGGGAAAACCATGCATTTGGGTGAAGGGAGCCAAGCCTGGGAAGAGATAAACAATCAAACACAGGGAGATCTCGAATGGAACAAGGAGGCACAATGGAAGAACTAGGGGCTGGGGGATGGACAGGACAAGACCCTACTGGAGTAGGGACATGGATGTCAGAGAACAGATTACAGTTGTCAGAGGGGTCTGAAAAAAGGAAAGAGAGAAGTGGACTGCTTAGAGGAGATGGAAGAGGATAGAAAGTTTAGGAAATGAGACAGGAAAAGAAAGGTTAACAGAGAAAGCACAAGAGAGCCTGGAATGAACATGTTTGTAAGGTTAGACTGGGCAGTGTTCTGGACAATGAGAAATATGTCAAAATGACAGTAAGTAAAGCTCATTATGACCTATAATACCCACAACCAAAACCACAGGGCTCTTTCTGGAAGGTCACAGATCTACAGATGGGGAGGTACATGAAAGACCTCCACCTGGGAGGAGAGAAGATGGCAAGAAACAAGAGTTGAATCCAGACGAGCAAAAAAATGGGTATGTGAAGGGCTCGGGAAGAGGGGCTGTGAGGGTAGAAAGGTAGTGTTCCTTCCAAGGTTTCCAGCTGGGCCTTTATCTTGGGGGGGCTGCTAGACTCTGAAGAGAGCCACGGGGTGGGGAATTACAGCCTCAGTAGCGAGATTAGGGCATGAGGAGACAGGCTGGGGGATGACAGGAAGGCAAAGATCAAGGCAGCAATCTCAGGAGAGAGGCTCATGCCACTCTAGGGGAGGAACGTCTTAGCCTGAGGAACAGAAGAGCCCAATCACTTGCCGGGGGCAAGGTGGCCCCAAGAGGCCAAGGCAAAGTCGAGATCTCACCTGCATGGATGGCATCCTGCTGGTGGAGGTGCAGGTGGGAGTGGATGTGGGAGTGCTGGTGGTGATGAGGGGTCACATTGAGCATCTGCAGCCGGGCCAACGGGTCATTGCCCAGGGCTGCCACCCTTTCTGCGTGCTGCCTCTCAGCTGCCAGACGCTCTGCGTAGGACATGTCAGGCCGCAGGGCTGGCCCAGCTGCCAGTGCCAGACGTTCTCTCTCCAGGGGCCCCAGGCTCGGATGAAAGGGGAAAGGGTGCAGGCCAGGTGGGCCAGGCTGCAGAGCCAGGCCCCCGTGTCGGGGGAAGGGATCCAGGCCTGGCCCAGGGACCCCGTGCAGGGGTTCCAGCTCACTGGGCTTCACCTCAAAGCCAGGCTTGAGGCGGTCACGGAGGTCTCGTTCACGGGCTTCCCGCTCCCTCTCCCGGGCTGCTGGGTCACTGCTGTACAGGGCCGGGACATTGTAACCCAGGAGCCCCGGGTCCACTGCCCCCAGGGGCACGTAGAATGGATGGTTGCGATTGCCAGGAGACATGACGTGGGGCCGGGCGTATTCACTGAGAGTGCGCAGGGCCGGAGTGTCAGGACCCAGGTAGGGGGGCACTGTAGCCACAGCACTGCCCGGCTCAAATGGAGGGCGATGGGGCACTGGGCCGAGAGATGGGCACTCCACTGGAGCACGGCCCTCCTGAGCCAACTTCTGTGGGATACAGGGAGAAGCTAAGTCAAAAGAGCATATCTGGAAAGAGGCGGCTGGTCCTGAGCTGCGCGTTTCTCTCAGCAGCTGAATGCCAAAATGCCTTACGTAATTGGAACTCAGCTTTCCAGGAACTTCCCTACCCCCTGCTCGTGGATACTTGCTCTCCCTACGATGCACAGGTAGTCTGACTTGAGCTTGCCTTCCCCCAACCCAGGAATGCAACGATTCCTCCCCCTGGAATCCTTTAGTCTCCATTTCCTGGGATGCAGTAGTTCCTCCTCTCCGACAGGAGGCGCAATGACGCCCCCACCCCCTCGAGCCTCCCTGAGCAGGCCGGCCAGGAGGGTGGCGCATGTGGTGACGCACTCACCACGCTGCGTTCCAGCTCGCGCTCCTTCTCGCGCTCGCGCTCCTTCTCGCGTTCCCGCTCGCGCTCGCGCTCCTTTTCTTCGCGCGCGCGCTGCTCAGCCTCGCGCCGCACCTTCTCCACCAGGTCGGCCCGCTTCTTGGCCAGTTTGGAGCCCTCCAGGGGCACGAAGTACAGGTCGCTGCGCGCGCACGAGTTAAAGCCGCGGTCCAGGTGTTTGTTGAACCTGCCGGGAGCAAAGGCAGCGTGCGCTCAGCCCCTGCGAGCTGCCCCAGCGACCCTGCCCCAAAACCAGTCCCCGCGGGCTGAGGGCGAGGCAAGGATCTGAGTCTTTAAAAAGCACATGAACGCCAGGCCCCCTCCTGTGCCTGTTCTGTTTCTCCGTCGGTCCCCATTCCCCGCCCGCACCTGCCCTGGCCGCTCACCTGGCTGACTGGCTGGCGTGGCTGGGAACGTCTACTACCTTGGGAGGGGGCGAGGGGCTGCGGGCCGGGGGCACTGGGCTCTCGGGGGCCTCATACTCCTCAGCCGGCTCCTGTTTGATCTGTGTGGCGCTCAGGGGCGGCCCGGAAGCAGGGGCTGCAGGCGGTGGTGGCAGGGGCGACAGGCCTGAGGGCCCCGCGGGCGGCATTGGCCCAGGCCCCACGGTGGGCGAGCCCGGCTTGAAGGTCGCTGGGCCTGCGGGCGGCGAGGCGCCTCGATAGCCTGGTGGGGTCCCCGTTCGGAAAGAGGGCGGCGACCCCGACTTGTATCCGGGTGGGGTGGCTGTCTTGTAGGCCCCCGGGGACGGGGCTCTCTTTCCATACGGTGGGGGCCCAGGTGGGGAGGCTGTTTTATAGCCTGCTGGCGAGGACGCTACTGTGGCAATGACCGTGGAAAGTGTAGCTGAGGAAGTGGTGACTGGCGGTACCGGTGGGAAAGGGTAGGGTGCCCCTTGGGGGCCCTGGGAAGGAGAGGGATGTGAACATGGGTAGGACCCTTGAGAAGAGGAAGAGGAGTTGGAAGAGGAGGAAGAGGCTGGGGGGCCGTTGGGGCCTGCTTGGCTGTAGGGCACCTGGCTGTGAGATGGGGGCAGGTGTGCAGGCCCTGGTGGGTAGGGCCTCAGAGAACCCAGGGAAGGAGACATGGCATAAGGGTGTGCGTGGTGGGAGCTACTGCTCTCTAAGGGGTGGGGATATGCTCCAGGTGGAGGGGGTCCAGAGCTCCCATGATGTTGCTGCTGTTGCTGTTGCTGTTGTTGCTGGTGGTGATGGTGATGTGTTGGGGCTGGTGGGTGGACAGTGGATTGGCCTCCAGTAGAAGGAGGGAAGGGGCCTGGATGGGCATTGCTGTTGGCTAAGAGGCGGCCATAGGGAGGAGGTTGGGGGGGACCCTGGCTCCACACAGCCTGGGATGGGAGAGAAGGCTGAGTATACTTGGGTGGCTGATTGGAGACAGAGAGGCTTGTCGGGGGAGGGAAGGAATGGGGATAACTGGGCAATGCCTGGGAAGTTGGGTACTGGGAGGCAGAAGAAGAGGAAGAACTGGAAGAGGAGGCTGCTGCAGAACTACTACTAGAGGATGAATAAGGATACCTCATTGCAGGGGCTGGGGCAGACGAGGAGGAAGCAGGGGGCAGAGGGTGGGGTGAGGGAGCAAGAGTGGGGCCCTTCTCTGGGCCAGGAGGAAGTCCACCCATACCCTGCCCCATGGCATGGGGAGAGGGCAGATGCCCAGGTAGTGGCTGGGCCCCCAGACCAGGAGGAGAGGCTGATGCATTGTTAAGGGGTCTCAGAGCAGGTGGGGGAGGCAGGTTTGGTGTCACATGGGGGAAGGTGGCTGGTGGTGGAGCAGAGGGTAGGTTTCCACCACCCACTGGAGTGTTAGGCGGCTTTGCAGGGGGAGCACCACCAGCCCCAGAGCTTGATATTGAAATGGGGGTGGTGGGTGGGGGGTGCTGCTTACCCCCACTAGGAGCCCCCACTGAAGAAGCAACCCCTCCCCCCTTGGGACCCATTGGGGGTCCAGACAAAATACCTCCACCAGTGCCCCCCGGGTAGAGCTGTGGATGAGAGGGAGGGGCCCCAGGAGGAGCCTGGAACATTCGAGATGTGGGGGGCTCCATGGGAGCATGATATCCAGTGGGTGTCACAGAAGCATGGGGTTCAAAGCCAGGCTCTGGCTGTCGGGGGTTGCTGTCTGGCAGTGGAGGGGAGGGAGGAAAGAGTGGAGGTGGGTGGTAGGGGCGGGCTGGGCCCTGGGACAGGCCAGAAGACGAGTCAGAGTCATTCTCCACACTTCCAGGGCTGTAGATGCTGGGGGACGTGCTTCGGTTATCCTGGTCGATATCCCTAGGGTCACTGCTGCCATCATCGTTGAGGCTCCGCCCATCTAAACTATCCAGATCCGAGGGAGACTGTGGCCGAGGGAGCTCCTGCTGTAGAAGAGGGAGGGCCATTTTTCCCTTTTCTTTTCTTGCTTCCCCTAGATTTGGGGCCTCTCTTGCACAAAATCATTTCCCCTTCACAGCACACCACCGTACCACAGTGTGATGAATACTCTTGCTCAAGCCCACCTCCCTGCCATCTGGGGATTCCCCCAGTCGCCCCACATTCTCAGCTGCTCCCTAGCAGCCAGTCTTGTTTCCCTCCTTGTAAAACCTTATTCCTTCCTCAAGTGTCCATCTTAAGCACCTTCTCCTCATCCACAGCTGAACCAAATCCCTGTCTTCCACCAGCTCACATCCACCCTCCTTTCGTCTACATTTACCCTTTAACTAAGCATCCCAGAAACCCCTGGTTCTTAAAAAGACCACTTGTGCATTTTGCTTATGATTTATTTGTTCCTTCCACTAAGACTTCTCACCTTTAACCTCCTCCCCAGCCCCTTCACAAAAATCAGGACCTAGAAAAGGAGAGACTAGACTCCCCCACGCTCTTCCAGTCCCCTTCGGCCCTGCCTGGTTCTCTAGTGGTCTGGTGAAAGCCCTAAAGATCTGTCTGACACCTTATAGACAGGGCTACTTTCATCAGCACTAGGATATGACTTTTCTCTTGTACCCCAGCCGAGACTGAAGTAGGAATTGTGAGCGAAAGGAAGTTGGAGGGAGAGTGGTCAAAAAATGGATCGGGATGGCTGCAAGGGTCTCCCACCTCAGTTTTGGTCTTTTTTGGTGCATTGGTCTCCTCACTTTCACTCTCTGAGATCTCCTCACTTCGGCCCTGCTTGCTGACCTTTGGGGTGGAGGCTTCCTCTACCCGGGCCTTCTGTGAGAGAGAAAGAGAAAATTCCTGTCTTATACCTCCCAAGCCTCCACCATTACCCTCTGCCGAACAGGAAGTTCCCCCACAACGCACACACACACACACCCCCTCAGCCCCAGTGCCTGGGCATCCTGTGGGAGGACCTGGGGCCAGAATACCTTGGCTGTCTGCCTAGACTTCTCAGCTTTGCCATCACTGCTGGATGTGCTGACCCCTCCAGGGGAGGCCCGGCCTCTTGATCTCAGTTCTTCCCGGGGCCCAGGGGCCTCTTTCTTCCGTCCACTCCTCATTGACATCTGAGCGAGGAGGAGGCAGATAAGGTAGTTTTCTACGTTGCACCTAACTTTGTGATATGCCTTATTTCTATTCTCCTTCTCCAGGCCCTTCCCCTTAGCTCCCCTGTCCCTAATCTTTCATGTCTCTCATTTTAGCTATTACTCACTGAGTCTTTATTCTGTCGTGTCTTCATTCTTCAGGCTGTGGAGACCCCATTCTCCTCTGCCTGGGCAGCTGAATACAAAAACTTCTCTGCTTCTCCTCAAGATCCCCACAGCTGTGGCCTGGGAAGCAGGATCTCCAAGTTTCCAGTGTAGGCACCTGGAACTTGCAGGATCTGTTTTCAGTGAAGCCTGTTAAAAAAAGACCATCAGAGTCTCCAAATGGGGGAACAGAGTCTGAAAGGGACATTACTGTGCTTGTCACGGGGCTGAGTAAGTGGCCCAGCCCCAGGGCTTTGCGTCAAGAGGAACAGGCCCCGTAAGACATTGCTGGCTTGCCCCATGGGCAACCCCAGCCATCTACAAGTGAAGGAAACTCTGCAGAAAACTCAGTTGTACCTACAGGCTCCACTGCAGGACATCACACTCTCTTACCCTTCATGATCCCTAGGAAATGTCTGTGCACACACAAATTCCACAGAGCCTTACAAAGAAGCAAAAGAAATGGAGCTGAAGTATTGACTGATTTATTGAGTATCTTCTTGATGTCAAGCCCTTACACAATTTCATTTACTATTTACAACGAACCCTGGAAAGTAGGTATTCTTATTATTCCCATTACAGAGGTGAGGAAACTGAGGCTCAAAAATTGTGACTGTGACTTGCCCAACTTCACATGATGAACACACAGTGAGGAACCAGTGACAGACTCAGACTCAAGCCCACATCTCCCTGATTTCAAAGCCCATGCCATTTCTTCCATACTTTGCTATACTCTCATCACAAGTTGGTGGGGAGAATTCTCAGAAGGTCTAGATCAGTCCCAGAGCTATGAAAAAAATCTTTTTCCACATCAGAGTAGGTGGTAGAAGAATGTCCCATTCTACAATGCAAAGGCGACCAGCCCTACCAATCCCAAGACAAAACCTAGTGTCCCCAAAGTGCAGAACTTCATTTCTGAGACCCTCATAAAGACCCTCCTCTTTAGTGCTTGGGTTCCCTGAGGCTAGAGGAAAAGTCAGGGCTTTCACTTTACCAACCAAATCAGTGAATATCAGCACACAATACAAATTTATAAGTTTGTAAGCCTGTCCTCCCACTTGGCCTAAACAGAGACACACACCTCCTCACAGCCTATCTATATCTATGTATATGTTTATATATCTATATACAGTCATGCTTCGCTTAACAACAGGGATATGTTGAGAAATGCGTTAGGTGATCTTGTCGTCGTGCGAACATCATAGAGTGTACTTACACAAACCTAGGTGGTATAGCCTACTACACACCTAGGCTACATGGTACTAATCTCGTGGGACCACCATCATATATGTGGTCCATCGACTGAAATGTCATTATACGGCGCATGACTGTAGTCAGCTGTTCTCATTTGCACTTCTTTGTATTTCTTGCTAAGTGTCACATCTCTCCATATTACTGACCATAAGATCTTGTGAGAGCAAAAACAATATCTTCTTGCTGTTTTCTTCCTTTCTATATCCCCCACTGATGTCATGTATATATATGGGTGTTCTGTTCTTGTTATTGACCTTTAAACCCACTAACTTCAGTAGGTCTTCTTGAATGAAGTGCTGCTGGCCTTGGGGGAAACAGGGTAAGCTTAACCACCTATTCTTAGTTAGGAGGCCTGGCTAGGTAAATGGCATTTCCACATTCTATATCATATTTTTCCCAAGGAATACAGAGCAATTATTTCTCACTCAACCCTGCTGAGGCAGCCAGTGAGGGGGGAGCCTAACCTTTCCAGGAAACTCAATAACAATTTACTCAGTCACAAAATAGCTGGGACAGAGCCCCGGGTCTTCTGAAGTTACAACTGATGCTCTGCCCAGTAAACCAGCCATTTTTCTTCAACTACAACTATGACCACATTTTTAAGCTGTTGTGTAGATAGGTTTTAAAATAGTGTCAACCCCCAAAAAGTCCAAAGAACAAGACCCAACATAACAAAAGGGGAAAACAACCTCAACAAAAGCACAACAAAGATGACTATTTGTGACCGGGGTGTCTTTGCTGGCCCCTCTAGAGGAGGGTGCCCATCTCCCTCCATCACAGAACCTGTTCACCAAGTCAGTTAGAGCTTGGGGATCCAAAAGGGCAGAGCAATGCAGGAATGCACCTGAGGAACAGAGCTATCACAGTGTGCCCCTCCCCCACCTCAACTTTTTTAATCTGATAAAATTAGCAATGAGTAGCTTTGAAGGAGAAAAAGTCATAAAAGGGTAGGTAATCCTGGGAATAAGGAGCAGTAGGGGGCAAGAGGGAGTTAGGGTTGGACTGCATATATGTTTCTGAACCTGGGGCATGTTTTAGCACCAACAAGCTGAGCTACACAACATCTTGCCCTAAGGAGCCAGTTGCTCTAATATTTATAAAGCACCTACTATGTATCTGGCAACACACTAAGCATATTCACCTTCAATGCCTTACTGCAAAAGGAAATGATAAAGACTAGATTGGGGAGGTGGAAGAGTGAGAAATAGGGAAAGAGTCTCCAAGAAGGAACAGGAAAAGAAATTAAGGGAGAAATATGAGAAGGATGTCAGAGGGAATACAATTGAGGCACAAGGCTTTCTGGGAAGGGCTTGCAGAGTGAATTTCAGGATCACTGGCCCAGCCCCCATCATCATTCCGGACCTGCCAGACTCACAAACCAGTCCAAAGTGACTCCCAGATAACAATGGACTGGCCTAAGCCTTCTTAGAATCCAGGGTTGTCAGAGGACCCTCATCTTATCTATAACCCCTTCATCTTACAATGAAGCCAAGGCTCAAACAAAGAAAAGTGACTTGCCCAAGATCAGTCAGAGGTACAGCCAGGACTAGACCCAGGTCTCCTGGCTCCTGTTCCGGAGTATTTCCACTGTACCAGGCTGTTCCACAGCCCTCTCCCTTGAGCCACCCTCACCTGGGATGGGCATGGAGAGCCCAGCCACTCCTACAAGGTCAGGGAAATAGAAGGTCGAAAGTTAGCTGAGGGAAAGGGTCACCGTAGTGATAGTCAGGGGAAGAGGAAAAGGGAGACTCGGGAAGGAAGACTCAAGTTTAAGAAAATGGAAGAATATCAGTGCAAGGAAGCAAAGAGACTACTGTATGCAAAATAATCTCTAATAATAAGGGAAGTAGAGGCCAGAAAGAACTACCAAAAGATGGTATAACTTCAACAGGAGCATTTCCATCCTCCCACCATGCCTAGGGGGAGAGACCTAGAGAAATACCTATGACCTGCAAGTAATATGTTGACCTGTTCCAACAGACTGCTGGATGGAAAGGGGTGGACCCCTTGAGGAACCTCCTATCCACCAGCAGCACCAGAAACATCTCCAGAACCCAGCCAAGAATCCCAAGGACATACCCAAAGGTTGAGGTCCACTCAATAGTCTGAACTCCCACCTATTGGACATCCCACAGGATCACTGCCATGGTAACAAAATGGCAGAACCTGCCCTTCAAGAGTCCATCCCAGGGGTCCATCTGCCAGCCACTCCCCCTCCAGTTGCCAAAGCAACTCCTACCCTCCTGTAGCACTCTCAGGGAAGGGAGCTTAAGGGTACCTACCCCAGCAGGAATACGCCCACGCACAAAGTGAATCTTTGAGCTCAAAACAGTAATAAAGACCCCTGCCCCATGGAAACCGTGGCTAGAGGGGCAGTGGGTGTTCAGAGGATTTGAGGGTAGAGATCACAACTTGTTTGGAGTGCCTGTAAGATTGCCCAATTCTGTCCTCTGTTTCCACCCTTTCAGAAACCTTTTCCCCCTAACTCTCCTTTCTTCCTCCTCATTAGTTTTAGGAGGACCCACAGTACTGGGCCCCAGGGTGCCCGTCTCCAAGAAGTAACTATGTCTGGAATTGGAAAAACAAGGCCAGAGGTGACCTGGAGTAGGAGAAAGAAAATTGAGTCACAAAGGCATCACCTTCCTACTTCCACCTGGGAACACCTCGGGTTCTTCTTCTCAAAGGTGGCCCTCTCCTTGGCCCTTTCCGAGCCTGAGCCTCCGTTTCCCCAGGTTCTATTCTCCTCCCTCATCAGCTACAAAACCCTCTCTTTCCACCTACCACACCCCTTCTCCATCTCCCACTTCCCTTCTATACCTAAGCACCCGGGTTCTGGGCCTTTGGGGTTTTTCTGGACCCCTCATGCCCCACCTCGCTGCCATCTCTCCATTTCTTGTTGTCTTCCTCCGAAACCTCTCACGGGTATCCCCCGTTTTTCCTCCGCCAACCCTCCCCCTCGGTGTTCCTCTTTTGGTCCCGGGGTCCCGGCTACCCTCTTACCCCATCAGCCCTCCTCCTGAGACCCTCCCACCTCCCCCCACCTTCCGGATCCTCCCGGTGCCCTGGTCCCCATCCCTCCCCGGGGGCCGGCCCCACCCCCCGAGCACCCCGCCTCAGGCCAGGCAGTGCCCGCAGTGGGGGACCGGATCGGGAAAATAACAAATGGAGGCGGCGGCGGGAGGGGGAACTGGGAGGGGTGGGGGTGGGGAGCCACGGGCCAGAGCCCGGGCGGGCCCGAGGCCCGGGCGGCAGCAGATCTTACCTGGGTGTAGCTCGGAACCGCTGGCTGGCTCCAAGCGGGATTCGGGGTTCCGGCGTCTCCGGGGGGCGGCGGCGGCCGCTCCCCCGCCCCCCTCTCCTCTTCCTGGCTTCAGTCGCCGCCGCTATCGCGGCGGCGGCGGCCACGACCCCCCCGGAGGGCGGCCCCCATCCCCCTTTTTCCTCCCACCTGGCCCCGATCGCCCGCCGGCCCCCCGAAGCAAATCCCGACCGCTGCTCTCGCTCGGCCCCTCCCCAGGCCCGCCGCCTCCCCCGGCCGCCCGGAATGCCGGGGCCGCGCCGCCGCCCCCGCCGCGCCGCTCGCCCCCGCGGCCCGGCCGGCCCTCCGCCCGGCTCTGCCCCGCCGCCGCCCGCGCCCGCCCGGCGCAGCCCGCACTCGTGCGGCCCCCGGCCCCCGCCCTGCCCGGGCGGTCGTCCCCCGCGCCCCCTCCTAGCCCCTCCCCGAGGCCAGAGGTCCTCCCTGAACGGGTCCCGGCCCGAGGCCCCGGCCCGACGCAGGGCTGCGGGCTGGCTGGGCGGCGCGTCCGGCGACTTGCACAGGAAAGCGGACGGCGGAGGGAGGGAGCCTGGGAGAGGGGGATGGGAGAAGAGAGGAAGAAGGAGAAGGAGGGAGCGCGGAGGAACGAGGAGAGAGGGGCCAGGAGAGAGACGCGAGGGAGGGAGCGCGAGGCGAGGGGGGAGAAGGGGGGGTCGGCGAGGGGGCGGCGCTGCGCGAGTTGGCCGAGACCGAGGCCGAGGGGGCCTGGGCGCGGGGAAGGGTTCGCCGAAGCAGAATGTGGGGAGCGCGCGGGCCTGGCGCCGGAGAGGGCTAGGTAGGAGGGGCTGTGGGTTGTAAGGGCAGATATAGGGGAGACGGGAGAAGTTTGGGGGCAAAGAGTCTGTGGCAGAGGTGAGGTGGGAGGTTGTATGTGGCAGAGATTGGGGTAATGGGGTTAGATTGGAAAGATGGAGCTACATTGGGGGCTTTGGGGGCAATGAGGTGACAAGGAGGCGAAAGAATCTTGGGGTGACAGCATCTGTGGCAGACATGTAGCGGGAGAGGTTTAGGGGGCAATTATGAGAGAATAGGATGAAAGTGTGGGATCATAAGGAGGGGAAGAAACTGAAAAGATGGAGAAACATATAGGAGGATGGGGTTTCTGGGAGAGTAAAGAGTTTGGGGGTGATTGGTTGTTGGGCAAATAGGGAATATAAGAATTTGGGGATGATGAAAGAAAGATGGGGAGAGACAAATCCAGAGACGTCAGTGTGGAGAAAGAAGGGAAAACATGAGAAACCTTAAGAAGTGATGAAGGAGGTGCCAGATGCATATTCTAGGGGGAGGCTGGGGTTCTGGGTGGGAAAGGAGGGTGAAAGACACAGAGATGGCTGGATTCTGGGGGTGGGGGGTTTCCAAAAGAGCTGAGGAGGGTTTGGGTTCGCAAGACAAGGTAGTAGATAGAATGGGGTGGGGGCAGAGGGAGGTGGGTAAGGAAGATTAGAAGAAAATGTAAGATAAACAAGGCCTTGGGTGACATGGAGGAGGGAAGGTCAGTGATGGGGAAGACAAGAGAGTGGAGATGGGAAGGGAAAACAGTAGAAGGAAATGATAGAAATGGGGAGGGCAAGCCCCAGTGTAGGTAAGGGATTAATTTATAGGAGTGGGACACCATCCTCAGGCCCCTCTGGTGGTATCTCCATTTTCCTTCTCAAATCTGTTTGAAGTCATCACTGATGGTACCTTGGGCCACAGGGAAGGGGCCAGATGGGGATTAGGCTCAGTGTGGAGCCAAATCCCTGGGTGCCCTGGTTCTCCAAGCCCAATCATTCTACTGTGGAGACAATCCCCACCACAGTTCTCAGGCTTTCCTCCCCACCCCAGTCTTCAGCCATGAAGCCAGCACCATCACCAGTATCTTCTGGGCTCTCTCCCTGGCCCTACACCAAATGGCAACATCTCCAGGACAAAGGACACCAAGACACTGGGTGATTTTTGGCAGCTGAGATGGGGAAGGCCAGAGAATAGGAGGGAGGCAGGCTGGGAAACAGGAAGAGCTGGAGCTGGAGTCTGGATTGGAGCCCTTAACAGTTCTCCAGATTTGGGGTGGGGGTAGGGGATATGTGGGGCCAGGCCACCTAGGGGTCAAAGGTGGGCCCTGAATGGCAGGATCCCACCAGCCTTCTGGGAAGGAAGGAGGTTGGCTCTGTAGCAACTCAGACTTTGCTTCATATTTCCTTGAGCCAGGCTCAGCCAAGTTCTAGAAATACCCTAAAGCTCTAAACAGATTCTGAAGCACTGGGAACCTGAGCAAGGCTTCCTTGGCCTAGGAAAGAAATGGCTCTTTAGTCTCTTGAATTAGTTGGCACTCACTTTACCACCCCATGCCCACCTTCCTTATCCCTCTGGGCCTTCTAGAGACCAGGCTAGCTCTCTATCCACCCCACCCCCCCACCTTGTGTTCGCCCCCATCCTTCCTTAATGCCCTAGGATAGCCCTGCTTCTTCTCCCCACCCCCAGCTTTGTTCCAAGACTCCTCCCCTCCCTGGTGCATTTCCTCTCCTGCACTTCTCAGTTCAGTCTCCCACTGGGCCCTGGCCCAGGCCCTTCCCAAGTCCCTTCCAGGCTGAGCTCTTCTCTCTCATTTCTTAGCCACTAAGGGATGGGCTAGAATGGTGACATAACTGAGCCTAAAAGAAAAATTTATGCATAAGTAGGAATAGGATGGGGAGAGTCAGAAGAGAAACCAGGGTCTACCCACTCCAATTCATCCCCAACCTGAGGGCCAGGCTCACAATTCAGCTTCAGAGAACATCAAACACACACACCCCACCATCCCTCACCACACCTCCCTCTCAGGCCCCAGCCCCCCACAACCCACTGGTCTCCAGGCAACGGCACAAAGAGAAAGTGGAGAGAGGGGCCTGGGAGGCCCAGGCTGAGCTAGCTGTAACCCAATCCAACCCAGTACCTGAGGGGGGGCATGGCTGCCAGAGAAGGCAACCTAGCAAGGAGGGAGGAGAGGGCAGAGGTTAGGAAATGTGGCTCCAACCAGAATAGTGCTGGTCAGTCCAGGAGTTACTGAAGAAAGATGGATATAGTGGACCCCAGAGAAAACTGAGAGGCACAAAGAAAAGTACGGTGTGCCCCAAGGGAAACAAAGGGGTGCCAGGAGACATGGGAGAGAAGGGAAAGACGAGATGCCCACACTGAAATTAAGAGGCCAGAGGCAGGGGGGCAAGAAGCTCTTTGAACTGAAAACGGCTGAGGTGTCAGCGACACAGGAAGAAGAGCAGAGAAATGGGTCCTGCCCATATGGAACTGGAATCCTTTTCTAGTCCTGGAGCTGGGCAGAATGGCAGGGGGAACCCAGGACCAGAACTCAGAGTAGAAACAGTGGGAGGCCCAGAGGGAACAACATTGAAAAGCCTCCCACCCCTCCCCCAGCTCCGGGTGCAGTGTGGTGTCCTGCAGAACCTTGACTCCCTCTAGTGGCCACAGCTCCCCACGTGCAGCGCCTGTGTCTGGGCTCTGCCCTGGCATCCAAGCACTGTGAGAGGGTTTCTCCCCAGGTGGTTCCTCCCCAGGTGGTTCCTGGGTTCCCATCTCAATGGTGGGGCTCCACTGGAGCTGAAGAGTCATAGTGGGTCTCCAGCCACACACTGGTACCCTACTTGCAGGCTGACCCAACCAGGAAGCCTGTTGAGCACTAGTTTACTGGAAGACTCAGTTCGTCAGGCCTTCCTCTATACCCCCTGTACCTTCTTCCCTCCTCAGTCCCACATCTTGTAAGGGGTGATGCCCATGCAGTGCTGTTCCATCCCAGAAGCAGCCAGGATTGTTTGAGAGGGGCCAATATGGGAGCTGCTCCAGTCCACAGCTTTATCCCTTCTTTGGTCAAGGCCCTTTGCGAATTTGAAAACACTTTGGACTCCTTTCCCCCAAAATGCACATACCCACAAAATATTTGATACTTTTAAGAATTCTTGGACCCCGGGTTAAGAATCCCTAATTCACCTGGGTCCTGGGGCCAGGCTTGCTGCTGAGCAGACAGAGGCAACATGGTCCCCACCTGGCAAGGGTGGGGTAGGCTGTGCCATCATCCTGGTCATATTTGTTTGGTTTCTTCCTCTTTTTGTGCCCTCCCCAGCTCTGCTATCCAGTTTCACCAGCTTCCCGGTGTTCTATCTTCTGTCCCCTCATATGGACTAGAGTAAGACTCCTCAGACACAATAATGCACTGTGATTCAGACTTTAATGGTGGTGCTCATTTCAATGCCACAGAGGTGGTGGCGACTATGGAACACGGCACAGGGGAGGGAGACGTTGTTCTGGTGCAGCTGGAGGAAGCTAAGGCTGGGGAGAGAGTTATCGGGGAAGAGCCCCCAGGCACACAGCTTCACCTCTGGACTGAGCCAGGCTTCCATTAAGGGTTAGCACACATAAAGGATCTGACATCAAGGCCCTTTTCTGTTACCCTTCCCATTCCAGCAAGACCTCCCACCCCAGGCCATCTCAGAATCTACAGCCACATGAAATACAGACACATAGTCCCCTCCAGTCAGGCCAGTTTTTGGCCCTGGAGTTATGGGGAAATGATTAACAGGATGAATAAAAAATAAATAAATGAATAAATAATACACTAAAGTCTTAGGCCAGGCATGACCATGCAGCCAGCACTCCCCTCCACCTCGGCACTATGCAGTTCCTGGCTCAGATGCAACATGAAACCAGCACAAAGCAAAAGTGACATGTGGCCCCTCTCTAAACACCTCAACAACCAACCCTGATGCTCCTGTCACAGACCTGGATCATTCTTCCATGGATCCTCTTATAATCCTCAGTCTCATGGCCAGTTTTTGAGGAGAGAGAATAGAAAGGAAGGAGAAGTAGAGAGTGGAACCCAGACGGGGAAAGCAG
The DNA here is from genome assembly GCA_031878705.1 of Tapirus indicus. Taxonomy (NCBI): domain Eukaryota; kingdom Metazoa; phylum Chordata; class Mammalia; order Perissodactyla; family Tapiridae; genus Tapirus; species Tapirus indicus. The sequence continues at coordinate 103,468,129 of CM062918.1, read as the reverse complement.
AGTCAGCAGTGGCGGGACAAGACGAGCAGCAGCGCAACAGGTCAGCTAGGGTGTCTGGGGTGAAATATCACAAAGCAAGATAGGAAGAGGCTCCAGGAGGACAGGAGCAGGGTTCCAGGTCTCCAGGCAAGTAGTGGGATCACAGCACGCTGGGGTTGCGGAAATTATGTCCAGCGAAGCGAGCTTCATCCCCCAGCTCTTCTTCAATTCTGAGAGATGAGCCACAAAGGAAACGTCAGGGAAGCAGGAGGATCCGCTTCTCTTTCTAGGAGGCCCCCAGCCTCCAAGACCCTCACTCCATCTGCCCCTGTGTTCTGGCCCAAGTGTGAGCATTCCCTGGCTTTCCCATGTGACCCGTGGGATCCATCAGTCAGACTATCAGTAAACTCATCTTTCAAAAACAAATATTTTCTGGTTATCTGCTCTTCTCCAGGCCCTGGGCACTGGAGATGGAACAGTAGGCAAACAGAGCTTTTAACCCTCTGGGCCCTGGGCTCCCATTCCCCAGGTTCCCTCACCTCATGAGCTGGTTGTACTTAGCCAGACGCTCAGAACGGCACGGGGCGCCAGTCTTGATCTGAAACATCCCCAAAGATAAGCAGCTCAGTGGCTGCCCCTTCATTCCTTGAAAGGAAACTTATACTCCCTTGAAATTTGCCTGACACCCTCAAACACCTAGAAGGAAAGACCCAATTCCACAGAGATCTCCCTTGCACTCACCTGGCCTGTGCACAGCCCCACCACCAGGTCAGCGATGAACGTGTCCTCAGTCTCTCCTGAGCGATGACTCACCATGACACCCCAGCCATTCTCCTGGGCCAGCTTGCACCTGTATCCATACACCAGCACTGACCCCCCCAGCCCTTCACACTGGGTATTCTCTTCCTAGCCCCAACACTGGGTCTGTGTCAAGAAACATTTGGAGGGAAGCTGTCTGGGAGCAGAGCAGAGAATCTCCTGATAGGAAGGAGCATAACTAAGAGAGCTATGAAGGGGACTCCAGGGTCTTGCTCTCTTCACATCTGTGGCAGGATTAGGCTGGGAGCACTTCCAAGAGGGGTCCTGTAGAAACAAGCTGAGTAGGAGAGGGCCAGGAGGCACTCACGCTTGGATGGCTTCAGTGACTGAACCGATCTGGTTGACCTTGAGCAGCAGACAGTTGCAGGCCTTTTCCTCCACTGCCCGCTCGATACGCTTTGGGTTGGTCACTGTCAGGTCGTCACCCACGATCTGGATCCCTACATTGGCTGTGAACTTTGACCAGGCAGCCCAATCATCCTGGTCAAACGGGTCCTCAATGGAGACCACTGCAGCGAGAGCAGTAAGGGGGCTGTTGATCCTCCCGGGGTCTATGCATCAGGAAGGAACACCCACCTTTGATTCCCTGAAATGGACAGATTCCCTGGCTAACTGAGCCTGCTCATCCTTGCTCCACCCCCTCAGAAGCCTGCCCTAATTCTTGATTCTTTCATAAAACTTTTTTTTTTAAGGGTTCAGAACCTTTCTCAGAATCTATCTTTGGATTTTCCTATTTTCACTACCAGGAAGCCTTTCCTCATTACGAATCAAAATCCTTCATTCTGCAATTTATGTCTATTTTCTTCTTGCTCTGTCTCAGGAAGATGGAAACCAACTTGCCTCCATCCAGGGATAAAAGCCCTTGGTAGACTTGGAGAAATTCAGTCCTCCTCAGCCTTCTGTTCTATTCATACCTCACTTCCAGCTCCGTTCAGCATCCACAATTTTATCAATCCAAAATACTACAATGTGCTAGTTCCCTGCCAGGTCCAGTCACCCTCTCACCATCCCTGGTTCCTTCCAAAGCCTTCCCCATGACCCCAGTAGCTTCAGAGTCTGTGACTTTAATCAGGATCCAAAGGAGATGGAACAGATTCATCATAGGAACCTGCACATGTACACTACACACAAAGCCCAGGCTCTGCAGGAGCCTCCTTCACCCCATCCCTTGTTCTCAGGTTCTTCGTAGGACCCCTCCACCTGACGCCTGGGTCAGCGCCCCATTAAGTCCAGAGTTGTCCCAACACATCCCTGCCTGTCCCTGACCCTCTCCCTGCCCTCTCATCCACACCCCTTGCTCTCACCAGGATAGTCCCTGACAAAGTCCTGGTAGAGGGCCCCTAGCTGGTCCCCAGTGATGTATCGGGAAGGATCAGCAGGAGACTTGAAGTCCAAATCATATTTGCCATCACGATAAAACTCTGATGCAGCGACATCCATGCCAATAACGATCTTTTCCGTGTAGCCAGCCTTGTCGATGGCTTCCTTCACCAGTTCCAAGGCTGGGGATGGGATACAGTGAGATTATCAGCAGGAAGTGTAGGCAAGGAGGAATGAGGGAAAGAAAAAAATTCAGAGCAGAGGTGAAGGACTTGTTGGGGAGAAGTCTGGCTAAGGTTGTTGGAGTTCTCCCCAGGTCTGGGAAGAGCAAGCCTTCTTCTAGAAAGGCAGAGGAATGGAATTCTGTTAAATAGGTTTTTTTAATAGCTATCATTTATTGAGGGCTAACTATGTCACCCAAGCACTTTACATATACAGTCATGCGCGGCATAACAATGTTTTGATCAACAACAGACCGCACATACAACAGTGGTCCCATAAAATTAGTACCTTATAGCCAAGGAGTGTAGTAGGCAATACTACCTAGGTTTGTGTAAGTACACACTATGATGTTCACACAACGATGAAATTGCCTAACTACACATTTCTCAGAACATGTCTCGTCATTAAGTGAGGCATGACGGTATGATCTCATTTAATCCTCACAGTGATGCTATGAGGTAGATACTGTATTATTTCCATTTTCCAGATAAAAAAGATGAAGCATTGAGAAGGTAAGTAAGAAAGATCACCAGCCAGTAACTCTTCAAGTCAAGGTTCAATCCAAGCAATTTGGCCTCAGAACCTTAACTCTTAATCACTGCCTGTATTGTTTCTATTCACTACACAGTTTCTCCTAGGGCAGAGAAAAATTAGGGATCCTAGAGGCCTAATGAGTTGGGGTGGGAATGGTATAGATTTGGAATGGATTCTCTGGAGTTTGGTGTAGCTCATCAAACTGTGAATCCTCTGGAGTAAAGGCCAGGATGGATCCCACAGGTCACCTAGACCACATCCCAGCTTTCCGAGGGGCTCCAGTGAGAACATACAGCTGCTAACAGATCTGGCTGGGGACGTGAAGACTGTCCTCCTAGGCCTACATGTGAATTTGGCAGTACCTCTGCAACCCACTCAAAGAACTAGTACCTCTTGGAGTTAGCTCAAGGACCTTCCACCCATACTCCTTAGGATTTAGTGAAATATGTGGCTCTTCCTGATGTCCCAGGATGCAGTGAGACTTAGAGTTGGGATTGGGGCTCCTGGACTCACCTTCACTGTTCTCCAGGATATTGGGGGCAAAGCCACCTTCATCTCCCACATTGGTGGCATCCTTGCCATACTTGTCCTTGATGACCCCCTTGAGTGTGTGGTAGACCTCTGCCCCGAGTCGCATGGCATCCCGAAAACTCTCAGCGCCCACTGGGAGGATCATAAACTCCTGCATGGCCAGCTTGTTCCCAGCATGAGAGCCACCATTGATCACGTTGAAGGCCTGGGAGCCACAGGACAGAAAAGTCACAGAGCACTTCCGTTTCTGCCCCTAGGAGTGTTAATCCAAGATCCCAAACTTCCCCCAGCTTCCTAGACTCAGACTCTCATGTCCCCATCCTTTCTCTTTAGCTGTCCCAATTCACTTTCCTCCCATCAGCCTCTCAAGGTTTCATGCTCCCCCACCCCACCCCTGGGAGAGGCACAGGCATGGCGCAGACAGGCTCACCGGCACAGGCAGGATGAGGTCTGAGTTCCCGGCCAGCTGAGCAATGTGGCGATATAGGGGCAATTCCCGCTCGGCTGCCCCTGCCTTACACACGGCCAGGGACACACCCAGGATGGCATTGGCCCCAAACTTGGCTGGGAGATTATAGAGGAAGGCACTGAGCAAACATGTCCCCTTCCCCTTCTAGCCCTTGCCTCCACCTATACTCCCGAAAAGGAGCCAGTAAAGGAGACCCCCACCTCCCTCTCCACTCCTGCAACATCTCATCCATCCTCTCCTGAAAATAGCAGGGAAGGGGGAGGGGCCAGCCTGGTGGTGCAGAGGTTTAGTTCAGGCTTTGGCAGCCTGGGGTGCTTGTCAGTAATGCTGTGGCGGCGTCCCATATAAAGTAGAGGAAGATGGGCACCATGTTAGCCCAGGGCCAGTCTTCCTCAGCAAAAAAGAGGATTGGCAACGGATGTTAGCTCAGGGATGGTCTTCCTCACACACACAAAAAAAATAGCAGGGAAGGGGGATAGGGAGAGGGGAGGTGATTGGAAAGAGCAGAAAGCTGCACCTATTTCTAAACATCCCTGAGACCACAGATTGTCTCCTGCCAACTCCCCACTCTTTATGCTGCACAGAAGTTCTTCCTTCTGTCTAATGTCACTCCCTCCCACTGCGGTTAAACTCATCGTCTCTTGCTCTGGCTTTGGGAGGAGGATGGAAGGAGGACTAGTCCCCCACAGCACTGGCCCCTTCAGTTTTCTCTGCTCCACATGTCACCACCCTCACACCTCCCCACTTTATCCTGGCCCCTGCTTACATTTGTTCTCGGTCCCATCCAACTCCAACATCAGGTTGTCTAGCTTCTCCTGCTCCACCACAGAGAGACCCTATGGGCAGAGCTGCCATCACCCAGCGCCAGGACAGAGGCTGGACCCTAAAGCAGAGCCTGCCCCCCCTCCACACACAGGCTCCCATCCAGCCAGGGTCCAACCAGTTTCAGCAGCCTGTCTGGATTAGGGGAGGTGAACCCCCTCCCTGCCACCGGAGCAGGGGGCAGTAAGGAGCCTTCACCCCCACCCTTCCCTTGGTAACTATGATTCCCAAGAGGTAGGCCTTTCTCCCTCTTCTTCCTCCCCTAATCCAGGATTCCTTCCAGGACACTGGTCCTGCCACCCCCAGCAAAGAACAGGCCTCACTGAGCTGATGAGGGCTGGTGCGATGGTGGTGTTGATGTGGTCTACTGCCTTCAGGACACCTGGGGAGAGGCAGAGAGGCCAGACTGGGTCAGGCCAGGAGAGGCCAGAAGGGAAAAGGGTAGGAAGGCATGCAGAAAGAGGGTTGGGGACTGGTATGAGGCAGGAACATAAAGCTGAGGGGCGGGAGAGCCCGGAAAAGAGAAAGGGTCTCACCTCTGCCTAAGTAACGCTGTTTGTCCCCATCCCTCAGCTCCAGGGCCTCATAGATCCCAGTAGAGGCTCCACTGGGCACTGCAGCCCGGAAGAGACCTGGGAGAGGAACATGAAATGAGAAGGGAGAAAGAAGGACACCACAGGGACCAGGGATTCCTTCAGCCTTCCAGCTCTAAACCCCTGCCTGCCACATCCAATCCTCTCCCCACACTGTTCCCTCATATACACACTCTCACACACACACAGAGGCAGATGCACAAGCAGTGCCTCCTCATCTGCCCAACTGAGGTCCCACATGCACAAGTAGGAACCCACAGAAATGAAACTCTGCAGGCAGCACAGACATGCACACAAACACAGGTGCACACACAGACGTGCAGAGGCAGGGCATGTCTCATACACTAAACCAGAACACGGAGACGTGCCTATCCTGGACAAGGAGGATCCAACCCCCACAATGCAGGCTTGGGAGTCTGACCCAGCACCCCATCCGCACCGGGAATCAAGCGTGGCGGCTGTGGGAGGGCCCATGCCCTGCCCATTACCTTTGGCAGTATAGAGATCCACCTCCACCGTGGGATTCCCACGGGAGTCCAGGATCTCCCGGGCCCAGATCTTCTCTATGGACATGATGGCTGAAATCTCCTTGGGTGGAAGAGAAGGAAAGAGAAAGATAAGAGGCTTGGAAGGGTAGAGCCTGAGATCAGTGGGAGGGGCCAGAGGCAGGGAGGGATGGGAAAGAGGTTACTGCAGTGGGTGGGGGATGGGGAGAAACTGGCTGCAGTTGTCGGCTGTAGAAGGGATCCCCATGCCCCCCCCCCCCCCGCCTTGGGGAGAGGAGAAGGTCAATGCAGTGAGGAAGGGGAGGTCACTGCAGTGGGGGGAGGGGTAAGATCAAACGACACCGCGGTGAGGAGGGGAGGGGCACGGCAGTGGTTCCCTTGCCCCCTTAGCAGCTTCGGAAGCCGGCAGGTGGGGTTCCCCCAGATCTTTTCAGAGCGGAATGGCTGCCTGTCTTGCATTTCTCCTTGGAGCCAAGAAGAGGATGGGTTGTCTGGACAGCTGGGGCCTCTCCTCCAGAGCCCCCATCCAACCCCAACTTAACACCCCAGCCCCCACTCCAGGATCCCAGTCTCTTTCCCAAACCTATGTCCCTCCGCTTCCTGAGAGATGTACAATAGAGAAGTCTGGGGAGAGGGTCCTGGGGAAGGCCGTCAGTCTCTGGGTTTGCACCGGGGAGGGAGGAGGAGGAGATACCCGGGGGCAGGCGCGATGCTGGGCCCGTTCTCCCCACTGCCCCTAGACAAATTCTCCCCTCCTCCCATCCCTCCCGCGTGCACAAAGAGAGGCAATGTAAAAAGAGAGGGGCGAGGTGGGGGAGAATGGGAGAGGGGAGTCTAGAGGAAGTCTGGGGATGCTGAAGGTGGGGTGAGAGAAGACATTTCCCCAGACGCAAAGCCAAGGGACGTACCAGGATAAAAATGCACAGCCCGGGAAGACCCCAAACTTAACGGCGACAGAATCGGAGGTGAAGAGGGGCATGGGGAGAGAGACAGGCAAAGGTGGAGAAAGGCGCAGTTAAAGCGAAACAGGTGCGGAGAGGCCTGGCGTCCAAACGAGGAGGGGGCGACAGGCAGAAACCTAGAGGAGCGGTCCGAGAAGGCCGGGGAAGGAGGGTGCCCGGGGGACCGAGCAGGTGCGCAGCGCCACAGGGCGAGAGATGCGCGCAGGCCAGGGTAGAGGGGCGGGGGGCGCGGCGGAGGGGAGGCGGCTGGAGGGGCGCAGGGGCCTGGCCGGGGCTTCACCTCGGGGCTGCGACTCAGCCGGTGGCGGTGGCAGTGGCGGCGGCGGCGGCGCAGAGAGAGCGGGAGTGGCAGCGGCTGCGGCTCCTGGGCGGCGGGCGGCGGGCGGGGGGCGGAGGCGCCGATAGGGCCGGGCGGGCGCATGTGACCCGGAGCCCCCGCTGAGTCAGGAGCCGCCGGCGGAGGCGCACGTAGGAGCGCGGGTGGGGGACCGACGGGAGTGGGACCGACGGGAGTGGGATGGGGGAGGGCTCGGGGAAGAGCGGCTGGGGAGGGGCTGGGGGCGACCCAGGACCTGGTCCCCCAGCGCCTACGCGCGCTCATCCCCACGCCCCGACCCCTGGAAAGTAAGAGGCACAGCCTCACACCGGTGATCATCCAGTGAAGCCGATGACAAACTCGGTCTCACAAACCCGGTCAGACACAGGAGTATCAAAATGTCTCTTTATTGGAACACCGAACTGTTCCTAACACCCCAGCCCGCCTCCGCAGCTCCTCTGCAGCCAACTCTACAAACATCCCCTCTGCCCTTCCAGGCCTGGCTCGCCCCACCCCCGCATCTGCCAGAGGGCTGCCCCCTGCCTAGGCTCCAGGCAGAGCTCAAGCCCACCTGCACCACTGCCCAGGTGCCCTTCACAGAGCCCGGGCGGCAGGCTGTGATGAATTCCCAGGCCTGGGGAAAGAGAAGGCATCCTCTGTGAATGTGTCGGCCCCCCTGACTGGGAGCCTTCTCAGGTCTTGGGGCCAATGTCCTTGTTCTGGAGAAAGAGGATAGAAGTAAAGCCTCTGGGCCCTATTGCATTCCCACTGCTGCTTTTGCCCCCATATGAAGTGCCCAGCCGCCACACTTCCCTGGGCTCTTCTCCTCAGTCTCTTTCTGCCTCACTCTGCCCTCCTTTCTTCCCCCCACCCCTGAGTCCTATTATTTTTAGCTTCAGATTTTTAGTGCAGGATCTTTCTCTCCTTCCTTCTCTTCTAGGCCCAGCTGCATTTCTCATACACCACCACCAACCTCCCTCCCCCATCCCCCACTATGCCCCAGACCCATCCTCCAGCTGATCTTCACTCCATGTCAGGTGTGGCTGCCTACTGCACATCAACATCTCTGCCTGCCACCCCAGTTCTTTTCACGTACTTTTCTGGCCTCCTGATGCATCTCCTAAGCCTTTTCTCAACTCCTGCCAGGCCCTTCTGGTTCATTCTCCTCACCTGACACACCCCCTGACTCCTAACCCTGGTCTCTCCAAGGGTTCTTCTTGCCTTATCTCTTCCTCACCCACCTCCTCCTATAGCAACTTCTCTTTCCCCTATATGCCAGGCCCTTGACCTCCTCTTCCTGCCTCCCTGCTGGCTTCCTTACTATCCTTGGAGGCTAGAACTGCTGCTAGATTGATGGTTGGTCCAGTTCCGAGTCATGCTCAGGCTCAGCCTCCTGCTCCTGCTCCTCCTTCATCCTCTGACGGATCTCATCAGCCTCAGCCCGCTCCTCCTCTTCGAAGAAGTCCTTGTCCAGGCGTTCGAGGTGTGGCATCTGCGCCAGGACTTCCTGGCGGTAGTCGTTCTTATCTGTACATGGGTTGTCCAGCAGCACCAGGGCTCGAAGCTTGGGCAGGTCCCGAAGCTTGGCTAACTCCCCCAGATCGGTCACCATGTTCCCCCTGCCGGTGCGGTCAGGAGGGATTCACCAGGGAATAATGGGCTTTGGAACCCAGCTGCCAGGAATGAGGGCTCTGGGGAATCTCCCACTGGGCTCCGGTTTCCCTGGAAACACAACCTCTGTGGACTGGCCTACCAAGCATTGCCAGATGTGCTGCAGAGGTGCTGTCCCATCCTACTCCTGTCCTGCTTCTGCCCTTCAAGGAATCCCTAAGTGCCATATTCTATTCTGTAACGTGGCATATTTATCCTTTTGGACCAGCAAAGCTAGGTTACAACCCTGTCTTGTAGTTGGGGGGGGGGAGGTAAATCTCCCTTGCAGGGACAGACTTCTGTGTCAGTCACACCTAATCACAGGTTCGAAAGGGGGCCCCAGGCCAGTGGAGAAGGAACTGGGATCTAAGCTCATGGAGGTGGGTGCTATGCTGGTGCTCTCCACAGGAAGGAACCCAGAGCTAGGTACGGGTTGGGGCTTTCCTGCGCGAAGAGCAAGCTTCATGTCCTAATGCGCCTCATTGTACAGTACTCTGTTTATTTTCATGCTCTTCCCTCACGCCTTTATGAATTCAGGTTTAAGTGTTTCAGCCTTATCTCAGTGGAGATGTTGAACCCCAAGCAGTGTTTCTCATGGGAGCACTGCATGCACCTGGTGCTGGACTGGCCTGTGTTTTGAAGGAGGTTTAGCATCTCTGACCCCAGAGGCACCTCCCAGTCATTGAGACAACCCCTCCCCTCTACACTTACTTCCAAACAACCCCAGTTAACAGCTACTGAGGAGGGTCTATCCTCCCTGTCTAGACCATTAACAGGAAAACAGCACCCCCCACACGCACCAGACCAATGTAGCAAAGCTAATTAGCAAGAGTGCTCCAGGAGTCAGGGCAGGAATTGGGGCTTCAAGGGAGGGCTTCTCCCTCCTTGGAAATTCTCTTCCCATTGGCAGCCTGGAGGATTTGGCCTTGTTGACCAAGGAGGCAGCTTCCTTACATCTTTGCTTAAAGAAACACATAAAATCCTCCAGGTGACAAGAGAAATTTAAGAAAATTTCTCTCCAGCTGAGAGAAAATTCCCCCTGATTCCCAGTGCCTTTCTATCTCGAGATTTTCTTTCAAATACTCTTCTCTCTCAAATCGCATCTTGTGTTTTATATCATCCTTTATGGGTGGGGCTCAGGAGAAGAGAGGCAGGAAATGGGGAGGGGAATTGGGGCCCAGGAGATGGAGAAGGGCAGTGGAAACTTCTATGGGAAAGGGCCAAGAAGAAAGAGTTGGGGCCAGACTGTGAGTCCCTTGAGAACAGGGACCATTTCTGATTCCTTTAGATGTTCCCAAAACACAGCACCAGGCCTGGCACATAGCACATCCTCCATAACTGTGGAGTGAATGAATAACGATTCAGGGGTCTCAGGCTATAAAGGTCTTAGTGTTGCAATTAGGACTAAATATAAAGGAAAGGAAGGGGGAAGATCAGGATGGAGGATGAGGAGCTGGGAATGGGCTTGGAGTGGGGGATTTGGGCCAGGGAGGAGCACAGGGTCAAGAGCTGCTCCCGGTCAGGGTAGGGGCAACATGGGGCCTGGAGGGGGTGCATACCTCAGGTTGAGGTACTGCAGTGACTTCATTTCCTTGGAGAAGCCATTCAGAGTTTCAATCTGGTTGTCTCGAAGATGCAAGGTGGTGAGATTGCTAAGGTTCTCCAAGCCTTCCACCTTCTTCAGCATGTTCTGGGCCTAGACTCCAGGATACAGTAAGACAGATTGGGAAAGGGGAGCAGGGATATGGAAGGAAGAGAAGTCAGAAAGAGATGCGGCAAAAGAGGAAATCTAAGTATTAGGGAGGGAGGGGTGCAGGAGGGGAGGGAGGCGGGTAGAGATTGGAGTAGAGAGTAAAGAAGTCCAGGAGAAGCTGCCAGCCCAGAGAGTGGTCTGCAGTAACCCCCTACTGCTCATCCCCCAAAAGCCACCTCTGATTAGGGAGGAGCTGCTTCAACCCACTCCCAGGCCCAAGAGCCCCCACTGCTCCACTGAGGAGAAATGGCTTCAGCACCATTCTGGAATGAAGAAGCTCAGGAGTCTAAAACACTAAATATTTAAGTGGCCTCCTCAGCCTGAGGTCTGTACCTCAGTTATGGCACATTATGCTGCTACCTGTATCAAAGCAAATCATCTCTGCATTGTCCACCCCTTACGTATTATCAGCCCTGCTAGGTGGTAAGCACCTTGTCCATTTTAATTCTGCATCCCCACAGCACCTGGCACCAGGTAAGGGCTCAACAAATGATACCAATTGTCACTACGATGATGAGGTTAGTAGCTAAGCTACTAGAAACCAGGCATCCTGGCCCCCAGGACAGTGCCCTCTTTCCTGCACCAATCACCCTCTGACCCTGTGAGCTACCAAGAAGAGGTTCTTCAGCTTAGGAAGGTTGATTCCCAGGGTGCTGTCCAACTGGTTCCCCCGAAGCTCCAGTGTGTGCAGGCTGATCAGCTTTTGGGGGTCCAGACCTGTCACCATGTGGATGCGGTTTCCTGAGGAACAGGAGAGTGTCAAGAGGCCACTCCGAATGTTCAGCAGTACAGCCTGAACTTTGGGAGACTCTGCATCATCCTTTCCCCCTAATGCCAGGTGGATATGAGGAGGGATGGCTCCAGACTCAACACTTCCAGGGCCCTGGGGCAAGTGGTCTGGTAGTCCAAAGGCCTGATGGATGTGTCCACCTAAGCCCTTGAGGAATGAAGGAAGAGTGCCCAGCAATCCACATGACTACCTCCCTCTCCCCCATCAAGTCTTTGCTCAAATGTCAGCTTCTCAATGATGCTTGTCCTGACCAATCTGTTTGAAACTGCCACCTGTACCCCCCATTCCCTTTACCTTGATCTATCTTTTCCAAAGCATGTATCTCCTATATAAATGTACTTATTGTGTTCATTAATAATTGTCTATCTCCCCCGACTAGAATGTAAGCTACATGAGAATAGGGATTTTGTTTTGTTCACTGTTCTATCTCCAGCACATAGAACTGTCATAATATATTATAATGAGTGTCCGTCTGAATGAATGAATGAGGATTGCTATGTGGCACAGCCAAGGACCACACTGCCCACTTCTGTTGGCCCAAGGCTAGGAAGGAAAGAATCTTGTGTAGCCCATGCTAAGGCCCCACCTTTGAGATCCAGGCTGCCCAGACGAGGATGAGAGACGCCTTCAGTGTCAGTGATCTGGTTATCGGCGAAACTGGCAATCTGCAGGTAGGGCAACTCGTTCAGCCGGGCACTCCGCAGCCGGTTGCCATCAGCCTTGAGCCAGAGCAGGTGGGTGAGGTGATTGAGTGGGGACAAATCTGTCAGGTGGTTCTCAGAAACATCCACATAGCGCAGATGGATGTAGGAACGCAGCAAATAGATGTCTGTCAGATCTCTAGGAGATGGCAGAGGCCAGGGTTAGGGTTAAGAATCCAGCAAGGACTGGCAGAGAGGCTAAAGCAGATGCAATATGGAGATGACTTATAATGGGAAAAGAATAGGTGACAGATGAGAGGGGTGAGGAGGGGGAAGAGAAGGTAGGTGGGTTCTTAACAATGGACAGGGACCTTGTGTCTGTGAAAGGCTGAGAACCCACTCTGAAGGACAAGTGTGGGAATCCAGCAGGAATCCCCCCACATACCCTCACAGCCTCCAATTCCCAGGCCAGCTCTGACATAGCAAGTCACAGGGCTCCTGAAAAGTAAATTCTATCCTACCCTCCCCACTGGCCCAGGAGGAGAGAGATCCAAACTCTCAGCTGAAACACCCAGGAATGAGAGTGAGAAACGAGATTGGGCCCTACAACCTCAGTCCTCTTCTGGTCCCCCATAAACACACCTCTCTTTAAGCTCCAGCTTGATATAAGCATGAGCCAGTCCATTGCCCGTCTTACAGAGCAGAGAAAGCCCTTCCTTCATCATGTCCTCTGTGAGGGGAGTGGGCGTCCACTGCGGGAGAAAATGGAGTCAGGATCCCTTTCCAGCCCAACCCCATCCCTAGCCCTAGGACCCCTGTTTCCATGCGCTCACTTCCTCAGAGAAGTCTTCTCCCTCTTTCCTGTAGTCCTCCCAGTCCTCTGTCTCCTTCTCATCATCTTCCTTTTCCAGATCATCCTGATCTGGTTCAAAGTCTTCCAGATCATCTTCATCTGACATATTTCTTCCCTGCTGAGAGCTCTGGAGTCAGATCAAGCAAGGTCCTCGTCCTGAGAAAGAAAGTCTCCTCAGCATCTTCCAACCCTCAGCTCCCTCACCTCGGTTGACTGGGTACCCTTCCCATCACCCCATCACCCCTGACCTCTTCTGACTATGCTTCTTTCCTCATCCCTGTGAACATCCCTTTTTGATTCTCAACCTCCACTTCATACTTCCCACCAAGAACCCCTCTCCCTTCAGGATGCCTTCCCAGACCCGAGACTTTTCCTGCCCTTCACAGAGGCTCCAACTCTCCTCCAGCAGCTCGGTGGTCTCCCTGCTTCGGGGACTCTTCTCTCCCCAGTTCTTCCCACCTCCTCCTCAAACCACGTTCTCCTCCAATCTCCCCTCCCGATCCCTCCCCTCCCCTCCCATCCTTAACCCCTGCTCCACTCATTTCTTCTAACTCTCCCACCCTGATTAGCCCCATTTCCCATCTCCTCTGGGACGCCAGCCTGACCCAGTCTCCAACCATCCACCCAATCCTTTGCAAAGGGGCGCAAACCCTGGTTCTGCTCAACTAGAAGCGGTTCTGGAGAGGGTCTTTGCCCCAGAGGGAAAGATTGTTTTGAGAGAGGGGCAGGGAGAAAGAGGCTTTGTGTACTGCCGTTGTGGCAACGGGGGGCGGGGCAACGCAGCGGCAACCGTTGAGAGAAGAGCCGCGAATAACTGAACTGAAAATCTGCCCCGGAGCCGGTGGATCAGTAGTTGCCTGGTTACAAGCCCAAAGTCCCAATCCCAGGAACCGGGATGAGGCGCAATAATTGGCAGCGGGCATAAAATAATGGGCGAGGCTTAGAACAGCGCAGAGAGAGGAGGCGGGGCTAGCCATTACGTCACCCGAGACCTTAAAGGAACCGACATCCTTAATGCAAAAGTATTGTGAATTCAAAAGAAACTCATCCCCTGAAGCAAAAAGCGGGAAAGAGGAGCAAGAACTACGAAGGTAAGTGGTCTGGTTCCACCACCACCCCACTCCACCCCCGCATAGATCCCACCCATTAGTTATTTTCAGGTGGACTGGAAGAAGCCCAGGTCCAGAGTATCCTGAGACCCGGGTTGGAGTCTTAGCAGATCTGCAGTTTACCAGCAATTAACCAAAGCCTCCACTTTCTCATCTGTAAAATAGACTTAACTATACCAACTGACAGGAATCGAGTGAGTCTATGCTAAAGCACTGAATAGACAGCTAAACCCAGTTTAGGCACATTTCACTCCTCATAACCTGGACTGGTTTGATGCAAACCTTTTGGGGGATGGTAAGGGAGAAAATCCAACCTGTGCCCACCAAAATAGTCCTCATCCAACGTTGTTATATACATAATCAACAAGAACTGATACAACCACACCCAGGCACTCAGGCCTGCGTGACTTATTAAAGGAAATGAAAGAGAGAAAGGTTGATATTTCTGGAGAGTTTGTGCCAGATGTTGTGTGAGATGCCTTCACAAGTGATATTTAATCTCCACACCGATCCTGTGAGAGAGACACTTGAAAGAAGAGAAAACTAAGGCTCAGGGAGGTTAATATTTGTGACACAATTCCTGCCTGGGGAAGGAGGGATATTACCAATCTTGTAGAATCTAATATAAATAAAAGAACGAGGCAACAAGACAAGATATCACGTGACTGTTAAATCGTGCGTTACAGACTTTATATAACATGCAAAGTGGTCTGATGGAAGATGTGGGCTGGAAATCAGGAAATAGTACCTCCTGCCTTGTCCAGCTTGCGTAATATAGTTGATAGACAAATCTGTTCACTTGATGTCAGACACCAGGTTAGACACCAGTTTCAAAACACACTCTACCATTTAACAGCTGTGTGTTCCTCAACAGATTATATAATTTACAAGGTTTAATTTTCACATTTGTGAAATGGGGATAAAAATGTCCACCTCAAAGGATTGTTAGAAGGTTAAAAGAGAATGTGGGTAAATTGCCTTGCACTTAGTTGACTCTCAGTAAACATCTCCCTGCCCCTCCCCACCCCTTGCCTGTTTCCTCAGTACTGGGTTGTTGTGAGGAATAAGAACGGGTATATATGAAAGTACTTTGAAGGGTTAGAAGTGCTATGCAAATGAGAGTAATTGTATTGTTAGAGTGCAGAGAAAGGAAAAATCCACGTCGTTTGATGTAGTCAAGGGAAAGAATGTGATTTTCTTTGACCCAGAAGAAAGGAAGACACATTAGGTGGGAAGAAAAGATGTGACATGAGGATTAGGGAAGCATCATTTAGCATATTTTTGTTAAGCAATTACTCTGTGCCAGGCTGTATGTGCTGGGCACTCAAGGACATTAAAACACAGTTCCTGTCTTCAGGGGGCTTACAGTCCAGTGACAGGGTTAAGTAAACAAGTAATTCAACATAATGAGACAGATGTTATATAATGATACCCAACACTTATAGAGCTTTTACTAAGTGCTGGGGGATAATTTGATAGTACATGTGTATACATGATATCATATATTCAGGGCAGAGATTCCAGACGGAGGAAGCACCTTTTGTAAGGTCTCGAGGAGAAAGAGCTCAATGCTTGTGCAAGGAAGGCAGGCAGTTCTGCTGGCTGGAACAGTAGGTGCACTCAGGGGGATGAGGTAGGAGCAGCAGACAGAGCTGGATCACACTAAGGAATCTGGACTTCATCCTGAAAGCTGTGAGGAGCCGTTGGAGGTTTCATTTTGTGTTTCGTTGACAAGGACTGAATCTATACCATGTAATGAGAGCTAGATACTCCATGTCCTCTTTGATGACATTCTTCCTTTGATGACAGTCTTCCTCCAGTGGCTAGTCTAGATAGAATCTCCTTCAATTATAAAAATATTTAATTAAAATAAAAATGTAAATAATAGAGGGATGTATATAGAGGAACATAAAAGTCCATGATCACCTTCAGCACCACTGTCATTTATTAATAAAGATATACATTTTTAAAAAACAAAAATGGTATCAATCATACATACTGTTCATCAACTGGATTATTTTCATTTAATAATATGTCTTGGACATCTTTCATATCACTAAACATAGACCTACCTCTTTGCAATAGTTGCCTAGTCTTCCATTATATGGATATATGGTAATTTTTTTAACTGTTCCCTATTGATAGATATTAACTTTTTTAAAAAATTGTCAACATTATAAACAATGTTGCAATAAAAATCCTCACAGATAAATCTTTACTCTGCTGCATGCATACTTATACATATAGCAGTACTTCTCAAATTTTAATGTGCATAGGAATTGCCTGAGGATCTCATTAAAATGTAGATTCTGACCCCTCAAGTGATGCCAGTGCTCTGGTCCATGGACCACACTTTGAGTAACATGGCTCTGTGGGGTACATTCTTAGCAGGTGCAATTTCTGGTTCAAACGGTATGTACTTAAACTTTGCCAGTCTTACTAGGTTGAAAAATAGGTATGTCATTATTATTTTAATTTGCATTCTTTGATTGTTGGTGAGGTTGTTTCTTTTTATATGTCCATGTACTTTTATTTGTTTGTATTTATTTTCTGAAATGCCTTTCCTTATCTTTTTTCATGTTCCTGCTAAGTCATGAATTTTTTTTATTGATTTGTAGAAGCTCTTTATGATTTAGATATTAACTGTGGCAGAAACTGCCAGTTGCCTACCTGATATTCATTCTTACCTTCTTCCTTACTAACAGAACTGTTTTTAAACAGTTTTATTAACATATAATTCACCCATTTAAAATGTACAATTCAGTGGCTTTTGGTATACTCAGAGTTGTGCAACCATCACCACAATCAATTTTAGAACATTTTCATTACACCAAAAAGAAACCCTGTACCCCTTTAGCCATCACATTCCAATTCCCCCATCTGCCCCTGCCCCTGGCAACCACTAATCTACTTTCTGTCTCTATAGATTTGCCTATTTTGTACATTTTATATAAATGAAATCATACAACATGTGGTCTTTTGTGACTGGCTTCTTTCACTTAGCATTATGTTTTCAGGGTTCATCCATGTTGTAGCATGTATCGGTACTTCATACCATTTAATTGCTGAACAATATTCTATTGTATGGTTTATACCACATTTCATTTTATTTCTTCATTCATCAGTTGATGCACATTTGGGTTGTTTCCATTTTTTGGCTATTATGAATAATGCTGCTATGAACATTCATGTACAAATTTTTGTGTGGCTGTATATTTTCATTTCTCTTGGTTATATATGCAATGAGTATCAATATAAAAATAATACTCTTATTAACAAAATATTGATTCTATGCTGTAATGAATGGATTCCAAAGGATGATGTGATTCTTTGCCACATGGAGATTTCATTCTAAAATATTTACAGTATTAATATATTTGTTTCTTTATTCAACTATATATATTGAGTTCCTACTATGTAACAGGCATTTTGCTGGGAGATTGAAATAAAATATAAGCAAGTCCCCAGAAGGAAACTATTTTCACTTGAAAAATTTATTACAAATAGAACCTGACCTCAGATATTTCAACTTTGTTTATTGGCAATTTTTTTCCTTACAAGTGAAATAAGGAGTGGAATTGCTGGATCATATGGTAACTCTTTATTTAACCTTTTGAGAAACTGCCAAACTGTTTTCCAAAGTGGCTGCACCATTTTACATTTCCACCAGCAGTGTTTGAGGATTCTAATTTCTCCACATCCTGGCCAACATTTATTATTATCTGTATTTTTGATTATAGCCATCCTAGTGGATGTGAAGTGGTATTTCATTGTGGTTTTGATTTGCATTTCCCTGATGGCTAAAGATGGTGAATATCTTTTTATGTGTTTATTGGCCATTTGTATATCTTCTTTGGAGAATTATCTATTCAGACTCATTGCTTATTTTTTAATTGGGTTTTTTTTTTGTCTTCTTATTATTGAGCTAACAGAACTTTTATATTATTGGGGTAGCTTGTGCCCAGCTAAAAAATATTTCTCACCCTCCATTGCTGATAGGTCAATGACATATTAGTGAAAGTCATTGGGTAAAACTTCTAGAAAGTCCCTTTTTCCTCCTCCTCTTCCTCTTTTTCCTGTCTAAAACAAAACTGTGATGCCTGGAGTTCCAGCAAACACATGGGACCATGAGATGGCCCAGAGACTATAAGCCACATGCTAAGATGCCAGAACAAAAGTGGAGAGCAGCCTTCAATACTGTAAATACCATGAAGCTGTCATACCCATCCTGAACTGCCTACCTCCAGGTTTACTTAAGACAGAAAAATTGGCTAAGCCACTGAGTTTTGGGGATCTATGTTGTAGCCAAATGCAAGTTATCTCAAAACTTAGTAGCTTAAAACAACATTTATTATCTCAGTTTCTGTGGATCGGGAATCCAAGAGTGGCTTAGCTTGGTTCCAGTCAAACTGTTGGCTGGGGCTACAATTATCTGAAGGCTTGACTGGGGCTGGAGGATCTGCCTCCAAGATGGCTCACTGACATGACTGTTGACAAGACAGTTCCTTGCCATATGGGCTTCTCCATAGGGCTGCCTGAATGTCTTCACAATATAGCAGCTGACTTCCCCCAGATTGAGTGACCCAAGAGAGAAAAGAGACAAAGATGGAAGCCACTGTGCCTTTTATGACTCAGTCTGCAAAGTCACACAGCATCACTTCCACTCTATTTTATTCTTTAGGAGCTAGTCACTAAATCCAGACCACACTCAAGTGGAAGAGAATTAGGCTCCACCTTTTAAAGGGAGGAGTATCAAAGAATTTGTGGGCATATTTTAAAACCACCACACAGTTACATTAACTTTTTGTCTTTTATACATGCTGGAAATATTTTCCTAGTTTCTCTTTTCACTTTGTTTACAAAGTGTTAACTTAAAGAAATTTGACACTTGTATGTATTCCAAACTGTCAGTCTCTTCCATAAGGCTTTTTGAATTGTGTATCTGATTTAGAAAAGCCTTTCTCACCTTTAAGGTTATGAAAATATTTTGTTGTATATTCTTCTGGTAAATTTTTTTTAGTTTTTAATTCATCTGGAATAATTTTTTTGTATAGTGTGAGGTAGGGATCCAACATTTTGCCAAAAGGGGAGTCAATTTTCTCAACACTATTTGTTGATTCATCCCATCCTTCTCTACTGATTTGAAATGCCATCTTTATCATATATTTTTTCATTATTTTCCATTGATCTATATATATCTGGCTATTTCTACTCTAGTACCACACTGTCATAACTATTGATATTTCTATGTATGTCATGTGTCCTGCTACCTTATTAGTTCTAAGAATAGATAGTCTATCTATTGGATAGAGAGAAGTGGAGATAGATATAGATAGATATAGATATAGATATAGATATATACTGTGTATGATTCACTGAAGGTGGATGAATCTTGAAGCAGAAAGATTAGGAAGTTGAGGATGATAACGGCCTAGAATAAGGAGGTAGGATGGAGAGGCAAGTTGAACAATACTCAGAAATTGAATGGGCATAGAGTATGAAGAGGAGGAATATATCCAAGGTTTGCCTGAATCTAGGGTTTCTGGAAAAATAGTATTGGCACTGAAAGGAACAGAGAGGTTTGAACTTGGAGCTGCAGAAGATGACCAATTTTTTGGGACTTACTGCGATTGCAATGGTAGTGGAACACCACCTGGAGATGTCCATTAGACTGGAGACAGGGAGCTAGAGCTGAGCCTCAAGGCTGACTGATCCTTCCACTCCACTGTTTTCCAGGACTGCAGTCTGCAGTGCTGCCTTCTCGTGTGACTGGGTCTTCCCACTGTCATGTGATGGCTGCAGTAGCAATCAGGGACCCAAGTGAAACCATTCCCATTCAGCCAGAGAGAGTTCCTTCCTGCCGCTTTCTCATAAGGGCAAGGAACCTTCTTTTCCAGAAGCCCCCACTATCCCTGGATTTATTTTTATGTGAACTAATATGTGTCCTTGTGACATTTCATTTACTACCATTTGGTCAGAGTTTCTGTGACTCAGTGGAAGGAATCTTGATACACCTCTTGCAAATCATTAACACTCAGAAGACTTTGTAGCTCTACTAGCCATAGTTTATAGCACTTCAACAAAAGGAGTGTGTGTGTGTGTGTGTGTGTGTGTGTGTGTGTGTGTCCCATTTTTCACATTCAAATTATAATCTAAAGACTAAATAACATCTGTAGCTGTGATGTGCTGGTAACACAACAAGCCCTTCAGGGAGAACAAAAAGCCCTAAAATTGAGCATTTGCTGTTTTCTCTGGTGTAAATACTCCCACCACGGCCGATTTCATGATAGCAACTCATAATATAGTGTTTCCACCACACAGATACAATAGAGGTAAATAATTTCAAGAGCATAGATAATGGTAAAATTGTTATGGGATAAATTGTGTCCCCTGCCAAATTCATATTTTAAAGCCCTAAAACCCCCAGTACCTCAGAATGTGACTGTATTTGGAGATAGGGCCTTTAAAGAAATGATTAAGTTATAAATGAGGCCGTTAGGGTGGGCCTGAAACTAATCTGACTGGTGTCAGTATAAGAAGAGGAAATTTGGACACAGGGGTGCATGTGCACAGAGAAAAAGACCCGCATGAGGACACAATAAGATGGCAGCCATCTGCAAGCTAAGGACAGAGGCCTCAGAAGAAACCAAACCTACTGACACCTTGCTTCTTGCCTCCAGAACTGTGAGAAAATAAATTTCTGTTATTTAAAATACCTACTAGTTCATTATGGCAGTCCTAGCAAACTGATACAAAACTGTAGTAAAATAATTACTAAGTGGTGAGTTTTGAGTACTCTTTAACCTTTGTTTTTAATTTATTTAAATTATGTTTATACAGTTTTACTGTCAATAATGGCTGTGTTGAACAACTGGCTCACAGAAATCATGAAAAATTAACAATCAGCTCTCACAAGCCTGTACGAGCCAGCTCCAGCACACCACTGCATATCCCAATAAGTCCCAAACTTCTATTTCCAACCAAGAACTTTTTCTCAGTCTCAAGCTTATATACTCCTACTTCTGTGAGATGACTCACAGACATCTTAAACTTAACATATTCAAAACCAAATTCTGTATCTTTCCCCCTAACTCTGCTTTTCTTTAGTCCTCCCTTTATCACCATTCAGTTCAAACCAGAAACCCTGAGTTCTCCTTGTCATTTTTTCTCTCTCAATGACACCTTTTCTCACTGGCCCCCATGAATCTATCACCATGTGTGATCCATTCTACATCCAAATACACCTTGAACCCATCTACCTCTCTGTTTCTTCTGTGACACCTCTCTGGCCCAAACTACTATCATCACTCCCCGGAACCTCCTCAGTAGTCTTCCTGATTCCACTCTTTCTCTCATCCAGTCATCTTCCATGAGCAGCCATGGTAAGTTTTTTCAGATGTAAAGAGAACCCTCTATTTAAATCCCCTCAGGCTTTCCCCATTGCTTTTAGGATTAAATGCTTACTCATCACCGCTGCCTATAAGCAAAGCCCAGCAAGGTCTGTCCTGACCTTTGCTAGTGGGCTGGAGCCACATTTGGGCCACATAGCCCTATTTTCAGTTCCTCCTACCACCAAACTGTCTTCTTGGGGCTTTCACTTATACAGTCATGAGTTGCTTAACGACAGGGATAGTTCTGAGAAACGTGTCCTTAGGCGATTGTGTGGTTGTGTGAACATCATCCAGTGTACTTAGACAAACCTAGATAGTATAGCCCACTACACACCTATGCTATATGGCATAATCTTATGGGGTCACTGTCCTATGTGCAGTCCATCATTGGCTGAAGTCAGTATGCCGCACATGACCGTACTCTTTTCTTCTGTGTGGAGCTCTACTCTTAACTAACTCCTGCTCATCCTCTAGGCCTCAGCTTAACAGGGACCTCCTCAGAAAGGCCTTTCCTGACCTCACATCTAAATAAGATCCCCGCTTACAGTTCCCCGCTTTTCCTTGATAGCTATAAACACAATTTGTCTTTGCACATGAATTTGTGGATCATCAAGTTTGTTCCTCAAAGACTTCTATGTTGGCTTCTTCTAACGCCCATTTGAGTTTCAATCTGCATCCTACTCCTGGCACAGTGCAGGCCAGTGCTCAATAGTAAGTGCTCAATAAATACTTTCTGAATGAATATTAAATGTGCTTTTTAAAAGTAATCAACTACACCCTCCCCTCAACTTGAATTTGCCCTTATAAAATGCCCTTACCTTCTCCCTCCATTTTGAGGATCATTGAGGAGAAATGAACAAAGGACAAGCCAGGGAGATATCCCCAGTTAGGATTCACTAGAGGCAAGGAGAAGCCCTGAAGGATATAGAGGTGGAAGGAAAACTAGAAGTTGAGTCAGTATTTTAAAAATCAGCAAGGATAAACAAAAAGGGATGTGGCAAGACTTTTGATGACTAATCTAGATGAGGTTGGCAGGGTTTAAGAGGGAGTGGTTATTATACTAGGTGTGCTCCTTTATACTGCAGTTTCTAACATAACCTGGCTGTCGCCTGCTTCCCTCCCCTCTCCCGCAAGGGGATCAAAAAGATAACTCCCCTGTGGAGGGTCCCTAGACATAAGTACCCTGATAGTGGGAAGAAGGAGAGAGAGATGGGGAAGCAAGAAAAATTCTTTGAGGGATGGAGGAAGGGAGCCCTTTAAATGTAATCAAACTTGGGGTGTAAGCCTTAATTAGGAGATTTGCAGAAGCACTAGTCCCTTTCATTCCCCTCAGCAGCCAGTTTAGAGGCCCTCCAAGAACGGGCTCCCTCCAAGCATGGGCTCTCAGCTTCAGGCCCTCGCCTCCACCCTGGGGCCTTCGTTCCGGCGCAGAACTTTCCAGACGCCAACGCCAACGCCGGGAGAAGGTTGGCGGGCCGAGAGCGGCGGTCCAGGGACGAGCCCCGGGCTGCCGGCTCCTGCCTCGGTCGCGGCTGGCGGGTTGAGCAGGCAGGGAGGAGACCCCGGCAGCCGCGGCGGCCGCTAGCAGGCACGCGAGCTCCTGCGCCGGCCGCCAGTCCCGCCGCCGCGCGCCCGCTCACGTGACCGCCCACGTGACCGCCGCCCGCGTGAGTCAGCGCCCCGCCCCCGCGGCCTCAGCCGCGGTTACGTAACGGCGCCCGGGCTGCAGCGCGCGCACGGGCGTCTCCCTCAGGCTTACGGGCTGGCAGCAGACGCCATCTTGTCACCGCCCTTGGTTTTGCAGTGTGGCTTCCAGTTTTTGAGTCTCGACGCCTCCTTTTACCAGCTCTGAGTCTTGCGCAAGTCGTTTCACCTTTCCAAACCTCAGTTTATGAGTCTGTAAAAATGAGGATTAAATGAGAGGGTGGAGTTTCGTCATAGACACGATTAACATGAACTCAACAATACTCAGATTAAATAGGGCAGAAGGTCTCGTCACCCACCATTCCACGCGAGTGTGAGATGGGAAACTGGACTGTGTTCTCGTGGCCTCAGTTCTGGGCCTCTCGGTGTGTGCATTTTGTGAGGCTGACTGCAATTCTAGTGTTTTGTTTTTTAAACTAGGCTCGAGTGTTTTAAGATGCCTCTTTTCCATATAACTCGACCTGTCTGAAGGCAATCCAACCATTTCATTTGGCACCCAACCGAAATAGCATTCTGGGGGCCGCCCAGTGGCGCAGCGGTTTAGTTCGCGCTTGGCACCCCGGGGTTCGCGGGTTCGGATCCCGGATCCCGGGCGCCCGCCGACACACTGCTTGTCAGCCATGCTGTGGCGGCGTCCCATATAAAGTAGAGGAAGATGGGCACGGATGTTAACCCAGGGCCAGTCTTCCTCAGCAAAAAGAGGAGGATTAGCAACGGATGTTAGCTCAGGGCTGGTCTTCCTCACACACACAAAATAGCAATCCTTTTCCATGCTGGAAGAAAAACCAGCTTACTTACGGGGGAGGGGGGGAGGGGTGGGGGGGGTGGCATGTCCAGCTCCAATGTAGCACATAAATATCTCAAGAAATCCACGTGTGCAATCAAGATTCAACAAATTTGAAGCCAGGTCATCAAGTTACCCTATAACTGCTACAGTGACAGCAAAGTACATGTGATAATTAGTGAAGACTGAAAGCACTAAACGTATGCCTGGAAGAAATGAACCAGAAATATGTGCCTAACAGTGGCAATACATGGCAAAAAAAGGAAAAAAGAAAAGCTCTTGGTCTCAAGTCACAGTTCAAACCTGCCAGAGAAGACAGCCTTCAAATGGAAGGATTGCGAAACCGGCCAGGGATGGATAACAGTATTAGAAACCACTTCGACTTTAAAAAGGTGCAAACTGTTGGTGAGGCGATATTTGTGGAGAAATAGGCAGCAAAACTCACTCGGAGCTACTAAAAAGAATTATTGGCCCAAAGGCTATCCACCAGAATATAATGAGGCTGGTATCTTCTGGGTGGAAAATGCCCAACTGCTTTTATATTTCCAAACTAGAAACACAAGGCCCTGGTTTGAAAGCAACTGATGACATTGTGACCACCTCTCTCTCCCTCTCTCATGGTCGGAGTGTAGCTCTGTATTTAATAAAGCTAGATGTGTTCTACTGGGATATGAGTCCCAGTGCCCTAAAAAAAAATCTGCTTGTACTCGAGCAATCAAATGCAAAGTCCTGGGTGACTGCAACACCTTCCCTGATTTGGTTTTACAGTTCTACATTCTAGAAGCCAAGTAGGACCTCAAAGAGAAAGGCCTTGGCTTTAGTGTTGCTGATCACAGACAGCAGTGCCCCTCTGAGGTACCACACACCTTATGAGTGTGCTCGTAAAGACATCGAAGTCTTCCTCCCCACAACATCATCCCTATCCTTCACTCTGCTGATCTAAGTATGCTTTGTTGTTTCAAAGCCACATACATGAGGCTAAGATTCTTCTTTGACTCCCAGAGCCATGAATGCTGACCCTAGTCTTAATGTGGTAATGAGTTGGAAGAGTTGGAAATTCTTCAGTATTGCCAGTTGCATCATTTATATTAAACAGGCATGGAAACAATCAAGCCTAAAACAGTCCATGCATGTTGGGAAGAATGTGTTTAGGATTTTAAGGGTTTTCTGTTGACAAAGAAGTGAAACTCACTGTTCAAGTGGCCTAACAAGTGGATCATGTTGGCATTGTGGAAGAAATTGAAGAACATCTTGAGAGCCACAGAAAAACACTAATAAAAAGCTTGAGGAACTGATAAAATCATCCCCAGAAGACAAAGATATGATGAACAGGAAGAGAAGACCAGTTCAAATCTTCATAAATATATTGAAGTGTTCCATGCTGCAAAATACCCAAATGATTTAATTTCTTAATAAAATCCCTCTATGGAGAGAAACCTGAAAATTACATGTGGTTAAATCTATTCATTGTAATTCCTTATATCCCAGCAATTCTGCACATAAGTATGTACCCAACAAAAATGAGTGCCTAGGTCCACCAAAAGACTTGTACAATACTGTATACGGTAGCCTTCTCTATAATAGCTAAAAACTGGAAACAAATCAAATGTCCATCAACAGTAGAATAGATAAATTGTGGTATATCTATACATTGAAATACTGTAAAACAATGAAAATAATAAGCTATTATTTCATGCAACAACATGGATGGCTCTCACAGACATAATGAGAAAAATAAGTCAGACACAAAAGAATATATACTATATGACTTCATTTATACGAAATTGAAGAAGAGGCAAAGCTAATCTATACTGATAGAGGTCAAATAGGAGTTACCTTTGGGGTGTAGTGTCAGGGAAAGGGCAAGAAGGATCTGCCCTTCTTCGTTCTGGGATGCTGGAAATGATCTTGGTCTTTTTGGTGGTGATCACACAGCATATGTAAAAATATGTAAATATTTTTGTAATATGTAAAACTCTGAGTAATTTAAGATCAATGTACTTTATAGATGTTACATCTCAATAAAAAAGTAAAATGTTCAAATTACTTGTAGCATTATGAATGTTTGAACTATTATCAACAAATGTTTGAGCAGTTGAAGATTAAGTGGCAACGATTTGTGCATACCATATTTTAAATAACCAGCAGCTGAGCAGGTACGGTCAACTTCTCAAGATGAACTAGAGTCAGCCATGGCTTATGCTCACTCTCTGTCCCCTAAGCCTTCACCCACTTGGTTATCACACAGGTCCTGTGCTAATATTCATCATAGGCTGCTAGTCACAATCATAATGTCATTATTTTTGTTGTCACACTGGCAAGAATATCCAGGTTGGGTGGATGACAAGTGTTCAAGTTCACATCTTTCTTTTTAATATGCTTTCTTCTTTCTCTTAAATTATTATACAATTTTATTCTGTACATCGTTGTATATATACTGCTACATACTGTATTTTACACAAAACTAACATATGCTGTACCTAATAGGTGGGGTAAGAAGGGATTTCCAAGGGTAATTTTGACTATGAGACATAATTGTCACCTTACCTTTCTCTCTATCCCCTAAAAATGTGAAGCTGGTAGCACAGTGCCTGACACACAGAACGTGCTAGTTCAGCCTGGACTCCCACCTCCCACAACCCACACATGCTGTCTCACCAAAGTTGCCGAGGACAAAAAAAATTTTATAAGTAATCAAACCTGAATTTTCTGCTGCACCATATCCTCCTTGACCCTTTTCTCATTCTACACACTCTCTCCAGGTCCCCTCATTCTCTTAGTTCAACTCCTGACTACAGGCTGACACACCTCTCAGATTTGTGTCTCCAGCCCAGGCCTCTCACTCCCGCTCCAGACCTGCCATTTTCAAGTGTGTTCTAGATGTTCCCATCTGGTTGTTGCTCAGGCGCCTCAAAAAACATGTCGTAAACTGAACTCACCATCTCCCTCCCCCACCCTCCTGCCCCTGCCCTTCTTTCTGTCATCTCCATCTTCATTAGTGGCATCACCTTCCAACAAAGTCTTCCAGGCTAGAAACCTCACTATTCCTCTTTCCTTTCCCTGCCTCAGCATCTAATCAGTCACCAAATCTGGCAGTTTCATCAGCGTTTCTTGAATTATTTTCATCCTTATTTCTACTGCCCTATTTTAGGCTCTTGATACTTGTTACCTGGGCTGCTGGAACCAGTCTCCTTGCTTCCAGTCCTATTTCCCTGGAAACCTCTTGTACACTGCTGCCAGGGTGGTTTTTCTAAAATGAGTGTCTGACCATGTTCCTCTCCTGCTTCTATCTATAGAAGAAGATACATGTAGCTCCCCATTACTGGCCTGTCCTACAGGATATTTGCATTCCTTCACTGGCCTGCAAGTCCTCGTGATCTGGCACTGACTTCTCTAGGCTTGTCTCTCCTGCTTCCTTTCCTGCTGCAGCAACCCTGAAGTCTTTGAACTCCCCCAAACCCACCTACTGATTCTGGCTTTTTTCATGCTGACCCCTCCGTCTGGAATGCCTTCTACATGCAGGAACCCTAACCCAACCGCCATGCTGCAGAACCACGTCTCAGGCCAATTTCTAGTCAATCTTTAAGATTCGGCCCAGTGGCATCTCCTTCAGGACACTTTTCTTTCCTAACTGCTTGACCCCCGATTAGAAGTCCCATCCTTTTTACTCCCATAATACTTTCTTTATATCTCCATAATTTCATCTACTACATGATAAACTGTTTTATAAATGTCCTTGTAACTTCTTTGAGGATTCAGTGCTTAATCTTCAGTGCTTAACACAAATGATAAAATCCGAACCAGAAACCGTCTAAGTGCTTTACATATATATATAAAACCTCACAGAATCCTCACTACACCCCATGCAGTAGATACCGATAGTATCTCCATTTTACAGAGGAAGAAACAGGCACCAGGGAGGTTCAGTAATTTGCCCAAGGTAATGTGCATACTGGCCTTCAGTATTCACACCCAGTCAGTCTGGCTCCACAGTCCGCATCCTTCACCACTATATCATATTGCCTCTCTATAGAGTGGGCACTTAGTAAATGTTAAGTAAACAATAATAGCTATGCTTAGTGAGTGCATACTATGTGCCAGGCTCCGTGCTAAGTGCCTTACCTGAATTATTTCAACTCCACAACAACCCTATGAGGTAAATACCATCATTATTCCCATTTTACATAAGAGAAAACAGGTTTAGAGAAGTTTGGCAACCTCCCCAAGGTCACAGCTAATTAGTGGCATTAGTGAGTGAGCTTCACTCACAACCAAGGTCTTAACCACTGCACTACCAAATGAGACCAACGGCTCAGGAATGGATTGACATCCAGGATGAAGACTAGAAGAGCAATGGAGACCTATGACACCTAGGCTCAGACCCCAAACCGAGTTCGGAACCTCAAACACACAACAGGCTTACTCACAACCAGGCCAGAAAGAGACCAGCCCAGAAACAGTGACCCAGAATCACAGGGACATGGAAACAGATGTCAACACAATGGAAGCTCCTCCTGGACCCCATGCCCCTCATCTCTAGGGGCTCAGGAGTTGGTTGCCCAGGCTGCTCAAAGAGCTTGACGATGGAGTAGACCTCCAGGGATTCCAAAGCGATGATACCATCAAAAGGTTAATTCAGAGCCTGGACTGCCCCGGTGCGGACTCTGTGGCGGCTGGAGAAGGGTTAACCGCCCGGGAGAGCCTCCTCGCGCGGGGTGCTAACCAGAGCTTAACCGCCAGGAGTGGGCTCTACGGGGGCGTGGCCTCGGGGCCGGACGCGACCTGGGGCCGCAAGGAGAGGGTTAGCCGCCCGGGGGGTGGGGGTGGGGCGTGGGGGCGGGGCCTCGGGCGGGGCGGGCCCTGGGGGAGGTGCTGGAGGCGGAAGCGGCCGGCGGCCGGCGGTCAGCGCCCGGCGCGCCTCGGCGGCTTTCGGCTGGGGTCCTACCGAGCCCCGGCGACCTCCCGGCCTGGGAAGCCAAGCAAGGTTTGGGGGCCGTGACAGGGGCACGGTGCGGGCAAGGGTGACGGCCCCCGGAGAGGCCCAAAGGGGGGCGAACTCGCCGGAGTCTCGGGAGACCGGGACAGATGGGTGAGGACAAGGTGATGGGCCCGGGAGCTTTGGGGGAGCGTAGGGGAAGAGAGGGGCGGTGAGCACACGTGGGTGAGAAGATGGGACGCCTGGATGAGGAACTCCCTCCAAAATCCCACACTTCACACCGTCTTCCTCTCCAACTCCTCTTCAGGTCAACCCCGAACGGGAGCTCAACTTTCAGAAGAGAGACACCCCGGCAAGACTCTTTCGGGGAGTCCTCCGGCTCCTCACCTCCATGGGCCAGTCGGCCCTGGCAGGGGGCAACAGCAGCAGCAGCACCCCCACCCCACAGGCCCTGTACCCTGACCTCTCTTGTCCGGAGGGCTTGGAGGAGCTGCTGTCTGCACCCCCTCCTGACCTGGGGGCCCAACGGCGCCACGGCTGGAACCCCAAGGACTGCTCAGAGAACATCGAGGTCAAGGAAGGGGGGTTGTGCTTTGAGCGGCGGCCTGTGGCCCAGAGCACTGATGGGGCCCGGGGTAAGAGGGGCTATTCGAGGGGCCTGCACGCCTGGGAAATCAGCTGGCCCCCGGAGCAGAGGGGCACCCACGCCGTAGTGGGCGTGGCCACGGCCCTCGCCCCGCTGCAGGCTGACCACTATGCGGCGCTGCTGGGCAGCAACAGCGAGTCCTGGGGCTGGGACATTGGGCGGGGGAAGCTGTATCATCAGAGCAAGGGGCCCGGGGCCCCCCAGTATCCAGCCGGACCTCAGGGTGAGCAGCTGGAGGTGCCGGAGAGGCTGCTGGTGGTTCTGGACATGGAGGAGGGAACTCTGGGCTACGCTATTGGGGGCACCTACCTGGGGCCAGCCTTCCACGGACTGAAGGGCAGGACCCTCTATCCAGCAGTAAGCGCTGTCTGGGGCCAGTGCCAGGTCCGCATCAGCTACCTGGGCGAAAGGAGAGGTGAGGCCTGGGGCAGATGTGGGGAGAGTGTTCTGTCACTGGTAGCTGTGGTTTGGGATGGCAGCTCAGTGCCTTACAAGAGCAGAAGGAATGGGCCTTCATCTGACCTGCATCCTACCCCTATTCAGTGCCAGGAATGGCTAAGGGTCTACACAGCTGTTACCTAATTTAATCCTCCCAACAGCAATAGAGGTAAAAGTGAGGCTTGGGAAAGCAACTTGCTAGTAAGTGGTGAGCTCTCAGAATGGAGGGAGGTACTCCAGGGATTCAGGGTTAGGGCTTTATAGGAGATGTCAGCCCCTGGAGCAAGAGGTGCGAAGGGTAAATGGGTACTGGGCTAGGTGTCCAAGTCCGATAGAAAGAGGACTGGGAGTGCCAGGCACCCAGGGTGTGTACCAGATTCTCTGGGCTCTGACCTGTCTGTGACACATACCTACTTCCTTCCTCAGTCAACCCCCAGGAAGGATCCATTGAGGACCTGGGCACCTGGAAGGAAAGCAGTGGAGACTGGGCCTTGGGGTAGAGCAGCAGGCAAGGGTTTCCTTGGGAACTGATGGGGCCAGCGCTTGGGGCAGATTGAACTGAACATTCTCTGCAGCTGCAGAGTCTTCAGCAGAGCGGGGATGCCTCTCCTCCTATCACCTATGTGAGCTATTAGCGAGCCAGAGGACCATCCTTCCTCTCACCTCATCAGCCCCGGCTCCAAGGCCTCTCTGGAATCAAAGCCTGGGCCAGCTCCACCACCGTCAGAGCCACCTTAGCTAGAGCACCCCCAGCTCTAACTAGGGATGTGTGAATTCTGAGATGCCTCCCACCCCAAGAGCAGACGCAGGTGCCTCAGGTCTCCCTTTCAAGCAAGGTGGGAGCAGACTTGGAGCAGGAAAGCAGAAGGGAACCTGGCCAGGACCCTGTAGTTTGAGGATGTCTGGCTGGTAGCTGCACCCCTACTTAACTTCCTCTCTTTCTTTCTCCCAGCGGAGCCACACTCCCTTCTGCACCTGAGCCGCCTGTGTGTGCGCCACACCCTGGGGGATACCCGGCTTGGCCAGGTATCTGCTCTGCCCTTGCCCCCTGCTATGAAGCGCTACCTGCTCTACCAATGACACCACAGACTGCGCTGGGCCCTTGACACCCCCCTCCCCTTGGTGGAGGGGAGGAGGCACTGCTGGCCTAGACCAGCTACTTCAAGCCAGTGAGGCTGGGGTAGGTGAGGCTGGGCTCCTACCCCAACCCGAGTTCTGGGGAGTTCAACAGCCCCAGAGCCACCCAGAGGGGTGGAAGGGAGGAGCTGTTATTCAAGGCTGTGGCAGCCTGGTACAAAAGACATTTTTTCAAGTAAAAATACTAAGAGGTGTGCTGTTGTAGAAACCTGTTCGTGGTATTTCTTTGCACAAGGGTCCTGTGGCTGCCTCAGAAAAGACAAAGATGATATGGGCAAGTAGTATGAAGAAGGACAAACGACAAGGCTTAGTGCCAGGTGTTTATTTCCCCCACACGTAGGTCTGCTCACACACACAACATACACAGGCGCTGGCACCATGGGAGAGAGCAGCACCCCTGGCCTCGGAGGGGAGGACTGGGCTGTCTTTCAGCCCTTGGCCTCATGGTGCGAGATGGGAGAGGAGGATGACTTCTCTCTCCTGCCCTCACTGGGGACTGAGTGGACCCAGGAGCAAACTCCACCCCTTCCACCTCTCAGCCAAGGAGAAGCCACTGTGGTGACATATTTAGTTCCAACCATTACAGTAAGTGGAGAAGGGATTGGCCTGGTCCCAACCATTACAGGGTAAGGTGTAAACGGTAAAGGAAGAGGTACAGTTTGGATTAGACCAGGAGAGGGGGCAAGTGATACCACCAGAAGCATGGGAGTGGGAGGGGGAGGTGGGGGTGCAATTATTGGGCTTCTGAGCTACCTAGTCCCTGGCTTAGCAGGAAAAGCAGGGGAGATGGATGGGGCTTATTGTTTGGCATTGATGATGTCCACGAATTCGGGCTTGAGAGAAGCACCACCCACGAGGAAGCCATCCACATCAGGCTGGCTTGCCAGCTCCTTGCAGGTTGCTCCAGTCACAGACCCTGGGAATGGAGAACAGAGAGGGAATGGTCAGGGATGGGATGAGTATACTTCATTCCTACCTCCATATCTAAGGAGCGCTTAGTCTAGTTCTCAGCCCACTCCCACCTCAGACTGGAGCCAAACCCACTCACCTCCATAAATGATGCGGGTGCTCTGAGCCACGGCATCAGAGACGTTGGACTTAAGCCATCCCCGGAGCTTTTCATGTACTTCCTGGGCCTAGAACAGGAAGCCAGACTAAGTAAGACTTTCTGCCTTTCACTCAAAGGGGAAAAAACCCTGGGTACCAGTGGAGAGCAGCAGTGTGGTTTGGGGGCAAGAACCCTGGGATCTAAGTCGACACAAGGGATCCGATCCCACCCAGGCTCTGGAATGGATGTCCTTGGACAAGTCACTCTCCTTCTCTGGGCTTGGGGGCTCCTGTCTTTAAAATGAGGGGGTGGCCTCGAGGGTCTCTGGGGCTGTCCAGTTCTACTGTGGCAGGGAAGGATGAGGCAGGGCTCCTGGGGTGGTTACCTGTTGGGGTGTTGCAGTCTTGCCAGTACCAATGGCCCACACAGGCTCATAGGCCAGGACAACCTTGTTCCAGTCCTTCACGTTATCTGTGGGACAGAGATCACAGGTGGAAGGGGGGAAAGGAAGGAGCTGGAGAGCTCCCTCCCCAGAGAATGAAGAACGGTGGTGGCCTACTGCCCCCTGATGGCTATCGAAGGAACCCCAAGTAGCATCTATACCATCAGGGGCAGGAGCAGAAGTGATAGGGAAGATGCAGGGGTTCTCACCCCCCTTTCCTCTCCAACAAAGGGATCAAGTCAGGCTGGAAGGCAGTGGACCCCACCCTCTGTGCCTCCGTGGCCCTGGCTAGGCTCAGAGGTCCCTTTCTCCAAAGATACCTGCAATGACCTTGGTTTGCTCGAAAACGACCTTCTCAGTGATGCCAGCTTCCCTCTCATCTAGCTTCTCCCCAATGCAGGCGATTACTCCAAGTCCCTCCGCCAGGGCATGGGCCACTTTCTGCCCAATCAGCTGTTGAGGAACAGACTTGGTGAGACACCACTCTTGGAACAAGGCATCTCTTATCTCCTCTCCTGGTTACTAACCTCATCTGACTCCCCAAAGACGTGCCTTCTCTCCGAGTGCCCCAGGACTACCCACGTGGCTCCACAGTCTTTGATCATGCCAGGGCTAAAGGAAGAGATAAGACATGGTTCAGCAGGGAGTCCACCCTGTGGCCTTCCCCTCAATGAGGAAAGTGAGGGCAGGGTCCCCACACACCTCTCTCCCACCTGCATCTCACCTGATCTCCCCAGTAAAAGCTCCGTTAGCCACTTTGTAGCAGTTCTGCGCAGCCACAGCAATCTTCTGATCTAGCTTCTGCCGGGCAAAGTCAATGTAGGCGGTGGGGGCTGCACAGACCACCTCTGAGGATGAGATGGTGGCACCAGGGGATGAGATCACAAGGAAGCCTTCATTCTCCACACTCCATCTTCTGCCCTGGAGCCCCCAGCCTTCACCCACTTTCTTAGTTCTGCTTTCCCCTCCTTTTCACTCCAGCAATGTGATCTGTGTCCACTTAGCCCAGGCTGGGCCTGTACCCAACTCCTTGGGCCTTCCAGGTGCCCCTGAGAGGCCACAGCCCTCGCCCTGCCCTCTGCTCTTTTAACAGCTGTGGCTCTGATTTCCCGGGCTATTCTGGGCCTGGGCACCTCCTAGACTCAGCATTCTCTGGGGGCCAACCCCGCCTCCCTTCTAAAATAGCCCATCCCCATCTATGAAAGGCAAGGCAAGGATTTTTACCAAAAGCGGAAGGGGCCAGTTCCTGGGGTCTTTGGGGAATAAACCAGAAGGGGATGCCTCTTTTGATGAGGCCCGTGGTTCTATGATTTAGGTGGGTGGGAGGGGAAAACTGAGGACAAGCACTCTGCCCGTGTGTGGCAGGGAATAGACTGACTCATAGAGGCTTTGCGCTCTCCCGTTTCCAAGAGAAAAGGGAGAAAGCTGTAGGATCGCTCCTTATTCCCAAATGGCTCAGCCTGTTTTAGCACCTGCTCTGCCCCTTCGACGAAAAGCAGGAGTCATCAGGCTGCCGAGGGGAAAGGATCAGAGAGGGTAGCTCCGGAGGCCGAAGGAGCTCAGCGTGGGGGACTGGGCCGGCGGCAAGGCGCGGGGAGGAGTCTCGGGCTACGTGCGGCGGCGCACGGAGCCGGCGGCCGGGGGCAGGTAGCGGGAGGCCGGCACGCGCGCTCAGCCTCCTCCTCCTCCTCCGCACTCCCGGGCTGTCGCCAGCCTCTCCCGGTGGCGTACGGAGGCTAGGGTCCGCTTCTACCCCCGGCTCCTGGCTGGTGCAGCCCCAGTCCACGTCCGGGGCCATCTTCTTCCCGATGACCCAAGAAGTCCTTTCCCGTCCCACAGTCCGAGGGCACCATTAAATGTGGCCCCGCCTTTCCCTCTCGACATACCCCGGGTCCTGCGGTAGCGCGGCCAGGGGCACTGCGGGGTCAAGGCCCGGACCTCCAACAGTCCTCGTCCCCATCCCTGCATCCCGGTCCACGCGGACACCCGGCTAAGAGAGCTCGGGAAAGGACGCTGCCACGCCCGACCTCCCCTACCCGGACCCCGACCCTCCCGGGCGAGGGCTCACCGGTGTCGGCCGGCACCTTGGCCGCATTCAGAGTGCTGATGAGTTCCCCCAGACTCTTCTTCCGCCCGTTCATCTTCCAGTTCCCCCCAACGAAGAACTTCCTGGAGGGCGCCATGGCGCTGGAACCAGCACACTGAAGGTCAGAATCAGCGCGCAGCCGCTGCCACTGCCCGCTTATGTAGAGCGCCGTGAGGCGAAACTCCGCCTCCTGCCCGTCCTCGGCCATCGTTAGCCCGGCCCCTGCCGGGAAGCCCTGCCTCCTGGGCCCGCCTGCGCGCCCGCCGCCAGTGTTGCAATGTTCTAACGTTACCCCCTTTCTTGTAGCAACGTTCTAGGGGCGTCCGGTGGCCCAGTCGCTTCAGCCTCAATTGTCTGACTTTGGGGAGAAGGCGAGAACTGTGAGCTCCTGTGCTCAGGGGAACCCCTACTCACGACTCCAGCCCTCCAGAGGGCCAGAGGTGGTTCCAGTGGAGCTAGCTGGCAGGCCCGACCACCACTTGGCCTTAGACCACACCGCTCGCAGGGAGAGGGAGCTCTGAGGGGCATCTCTCCAACTCTGGGAAAAGGAACCCCTCCTCCCATCGGAGTACAGCTACGTCCCTGACTGCTGAGCAGGCACCTTTGACCTACCCAGGGGAAGTCTAGCCCCAGTTACTGGGCAAGTAACAGGGTTCAGAGGGGGAGGGACCGCCCACATTGGCATAGAAACTGTGTAGCTAAGAAAGAAGTTCCGAGTCTACAGCCAACCCCACCACCACCACCACGAGTAGTAGCCCACTCTGCTCCAGCTGGCCAAGGCCTGACAAGAGACTGCAGGGCCTGGAGCCCAGTCCCAGGGCTCCCTAGCCTCTAGGAACATGTGGGAAATACCCACTTGGGCCTCCTCTTCTGTAACTGCTGGAGGAAACCGGCCCTCCTGCTAGCCCCAGGGAAGATAAGTCTCTCCCAAGGTATCAAAGAGGACACAATTTAGCCATTGTACTTTTATTCACATCGTGTATTTTGGCATTTTCCAGAGAAGGACAGGGAAGAGACAGGGTGGGGGAAAGACCGAGGCAGGAGGGTGAGGGGGGTCCCCATTTCCCTCATATCCCTCCTTGCCCAACCACACAGGGAGCAAACACAAAGGGGGAGGGGAGGAACGGATGCCCCCTCCTGTGGAAGAGGCTGCACAAAGCTACACCCAGGCACACACAAACAAGCCCCCCTCCACACCAGGGGCCGGCGGGATTACACAGAGAAGCAGAGCACTGTGGGGTCAAGGGGCAGGGAAAGCAACAAAGTCTCCTCACACACAGGCGCCGGCCCTCCGTCCCCTTCCTGCTCTATCCCCAGAGTCTCTCGAGTGCCCCCCGGCTTTGCTTGGCCATTCTCCTATGGCCTCTAGCTTCTTCCCTGCTGCTGGGGTCAAAACAAAAAAGGGTACAGAGCAGGGGGTGCTGAAGTCCATCCCTCAGCCCCTATCCCTCATGCCAGGTGGTCTGTCCCCTACCCTCAGTGGTAAGGGGTCAGAGGGCAGGCTCTTAGCTGGCCACTCGCTGGTAGAAGTAGATGTAGCCCAGGTCCTTGGGCGGCTTCTCAGAGGCACACACTTTCTGGTCATTGTAGATCACCCATCTGGGGAAGTGAGAGAGGAGTGGAAAAGGAGGAACAAACTGGGCATTCCACACTGCATCAGCTCAGTCTCTCTGACATGGCCCCTGGAGTTGATCCGGGCGATTCTGGGGCAAAGGCTCCCAACATTCTCTGCCTAGGCTCCCAAACCTACAGTCCAGCTGCTACCTGTCTGAAGGGAGCATCCCAATCTCACAGGGGTCATTTCCCCTCCTCGGTGTCTTCAGATCCTGCACTATCTCTACAGCCACCCCCCACCCATTCCTGTTAGGCAGGGGTCAGCAAACTTTTTCTGTAAAGGGCCAGGCAGTAAATATTTCAGGTTTTGCAGACCATCCAGTCTCTGACAAAACTACTCAACTTTCCTGTTGCAGCATGAAAATAGCCAAAGACAATACATAAATGAGTAAGTGTAGCTATGTTCATTAAAACTTTATTTATAAAAGCAGGTGGTCAGATTCAGCCCTTGGGCTGTAGTTTGCTGATCCCTGCCAGCAGGCATTCTGTCAATTTCTGGTGTATTTGTGTCCCCATCAGGCAGTCCTTTACCTTCTCCGACAAATATTCTAAGGACTTCCAGGATGCCCCTACTCATTCCCACCACCACTCCCCCATTCAAAATGCACACTGCCAGCCCCTTCCTCACCTGCCTTCCTTCTTGATGTGGCAGACGTAGTGACCACACATGGTAGAGGTGCCCATGTGACTAATGAAGGCAAAGAGCTGATACTCTAGGGAAGGAGAGAGAGAGGGGGCAGAGAAGACAATGAGAGAAGAATCCCTGAGTGACAGCCCAAAGATGCATCTAACAGCTCAAACTCAGGACATGAGTGGCAGGGAATGTGGGGGATGTATTGGGTCAAAAGTCTATCTCAGCCTCCTAGAGTCCCACCTTCAGAAGTCACGTTAGTGGAAAAGCTTCTGATCCCTCTGCCCCCTGAGGGAAGCAAAGCTCCCTTGGAATGAGGATCTGGTGTAGCAGACTGGCTAGATGCCACTTCTGTTTCCCAGGGACACTCACTTCCAGGACCATCCCGGACTTTAGGTCCCACTGGCACAGACTCAGAGATGGAGTCGGCAGCTGAGCGGCCCTCAGAGATGTCCATAGCAGCTTCTGCATCGAGGTCGTCAATGTGACTGAAGATCCAGTCCACAGCCCGTTCTAAACTATTGTTCTTGGAGAGGAGGAAAGCATTACGGTTTGTAACAAGTTCAGGGGCAAGAAAACTACCAGTGAAAGCCTCAGCTCCTTCATCACAGCCACAGAAGGGTGGAGCCCCGGCCTCGGCCATACCATACCAGTCATCCTTGGTCTTGCTCACGAAGGATGGAACCTCACTCCCACCCCTTCTTCCCCACAGGCCCCCAGTCCTCAGCTGGGGGCAGCCCATACCGTGGCCCGCAGAGCTTTTAGGGCCTGGTCCCGGGAGAAGCCCATGGAGACAATGGTGGTCACACAGTCCTCTGGAGGGGGGTCAGCTGCCGCACTTATGGAGCCAGGCCCGCTGGAGCCAGGCAGGATGAGGGGGTTTGCAAAATCTGCGGATGTGAAGCGGTTGAAGTGTTTAGGGTAGGATGGTAGCCCAGCCCCACCCTGCTACCCACCCTTGCCTACCTGGATCGTCCATGTGCGACATGACCCAGTTCATGGCGGCCTCGGCCCCACTGTTGCCTGTGTAGTAGACAGCTTTGCGGCAGGCATCCATAGGGAAGCCCATCTCCACCAGCTGGATGATGACCGATTCATCCAACATGGGTGCTGTGGTGGGAGAAGTGCAGGCACTGTGACCTGTCTCCTTGGGCCACTGTCTGCTCCTCCTCCCTCCCACAGTCCAGCCCTCTCCCAACCACTCATTCCATGCATTTTTCTTCCATGGCGTGGCACCTTATTCTAGAACTAAAATGACAACACAACATCATGTGGGTCCAACCATATCCTAAAGGTGCAGGAGTGAGGCTAAAGATCCCCCATGGATCCCCTTCCTTGCCCAGTCTCACAGAATGGGTCCCGTTTCTGGAGTGTGGTACCCCGCCCCCAACCCCAACCAGTGAGGTAGATAGGCAATTAGCCAGTGTGACTGCCATCCACACAGAGAATGTGGCTGGGAGTGCTCTGGTCGCTCCTCACACTCATCAGGAGGGCAGAGGAAATGTGAAAGGGAGGACAGGAGAAATACAAAGGACAGGGTCACGAGGAGGCAGGCAGAGAAGACCCTTATCAGCAAGGGAGAGAGACAGGCAGGAAAAAGAGTCACTAACATGTCGGAGAGGAGAAGTGAGGGGAGCAGAAGGAGTCTTCGTCTTCGTTGCCATAGAAACCAAGGCTACCTTTGGGCTCATCCGGAGTGACCAGGGGTGGGGCAATGTCAGGCAGCTCCTCCTCTCCAGGCTGCAGCCCTGTACCCCTCAACTGGGAGATGTCCAGCTCCTCTGGCATCTCAATGGACACATCTGTAAGTGGAATGGCAGGAAAAGGGTCACCTCAGCAGCTCCCAAAGGCCCTCGCTGTAAAAGCACTTTGGGAGTCTCCAGCCCCTTCCCCTGGTCTTGGCACTGCTCTGTAGTAAGGAGCTGCACAGAGCAGTACCAGTCTTAGGGGTCTCAGTGTAACAAAAATAATCGTGGGCCTGGGAGTCAGGAAACCTGGATTCTAGTCCTCGATCTACCACACATGAGCTCTGGGCAGGGAAGTGGGCTTCCAACCTGTGCAAGAGAGTGATTTTTGTGGTCTCAACTGATCTAGGAAATGAAGTTAAATCAGCAGTTCTCCAAGTTGTCAGGGGCCTCTAAGACCCAGGAGAACGAACTGTTTCAGGATAATCAAAATGAAAACATCGTACCAATCATAAAAATAAAACTATGAAAATCACTTTTGGTTATAAATCATAACTATAAAATCAAAGAAGTCTTTTCATATTTTTAGTCAGTGCTTTTCAAACAAGCCACATTTTGAAACATCTAAAGTAATATATTCTCCTTTCAGAGGAAAGTTCAAGAAACACTAGTTTATATGTGTTAAGGCCCCTTCTTTTTCTAGCATTTTCTGCTTAACCTCCCTCACTCATCCCAGCCACCATACCCAGTTTCTTGGGCACCCAGTCTAAGCCGAAGGTGAACTTCTTGATCTGGATGACCAGGTAGTCAGGGAATGAGGCAAATCGTGTGGTCCTAGGGAAGAGAGAATGTCCTGGTACCCAGAGAATCCCAAGGCTCTCCTCTCCTGAAACCCCCACCCTGGGGTTCAGCTTCTCATGGGTAGAAGACCTAATAGCCCAGAAGATTCTCCATATTCTTATCTTGCCCTGGGCAGGCATCAGAGCCTCTGCAGACAAGGAGCAGCAGAAGTCAGGGGAAGGGCTGTCTTATTGGCAGGAGCTGAAAGGGGCAGATGGCTGAATTCCCTTGAGACCAAAGCACTTTTTCAGATCTCTGCCCATGCCAATGACAGAGTTAGGCAAAAAGTAAGGCCATTTGCTGGAAATCCAAGTTCTGTCCAAAACTGATACTAAGTGCTCTGCCAGGACTGAGGGAGTGAGTGGAGAGATGCTACACTAAAAAGTGACCCTGTCCCAAGAGAGCAGAGGGAGCGGTAGGGGCAGGACAAGGTGACATGTAGTAATCACCTGAGTCTACTCCCCTGGGGCCTCTCAGTTCCCTCAGGGCCCAATTATCAGCCCCAACTGATGCAACCCCCAGATTCCAACCACAAACGGATAAGAGAATGAGAAAGAGGCAGATGGTCTTTGGGATCACCCTGACATAGTTTCGAAAGCTTAGGCCCAGACCAACAGGACACTTACTTGACAGCTACAGACTTGGCCTGCAGGGCCGTGCTCCAGAAGTCGTCCACCTGCTCAGGGGCTCCATAGGCCTCTAGGCAGGAGCTGAAGGGCACCTGGGCCCGAACCAGTTCTGGCAGTGGCAGCTTCTCCTCTTCGGCTTGCCGCTTCTTCTCCTCATACTCCAGAAGCTCCTCTGGTGACAGAGTTGGTGGGTGGATCCTTCAGAGGGTGCTGCCTCTTTCCCTCCTTAGCCTTACCCTTCTGGCTCTGTGTCCATGACTACTTCAGCTCCTCCATCCCACACCACCCCCTCAAGTCCACTGGACACACATCCCTCTATGATCTTGCCTCTCTTTCTCAACACAGCTCTGCTGACAAGCTGGTGGCTTTGGACCTCTGGCTGGGGGAGCAGGGCATACTGTGGGCTCTGCTCCTTTAACGTGCCCACGCACTCCTCATAGACCTCAGACTCCAACCACACCCAGGCCTTGCTGAGAGCAACCCACCTTTGTTAAGGGCTGCATCCATGGGCACAGGCAGCTGCATGATGTAGTCTACTCGCTGAGTGTACTTCACCTTCTCTGTGGCCAGGCACTTGATCTTTTCCTCCACCAAGAAGCGGAACACTTCATTAGGATTTTCAGAGCTCCGGCAATTCCTCTATGGGAAAGAGGCATCGTGGGGAGGTCTGGGCAGCCAGGGAACAGAATGGGGGCCTCAAAGGGTCAATGAGGGGGTCAGGGAGAAGGGGAGAGAAAGGGAGACTACCACTAAGAGGCACAGGGATGAGAGTAGAGTAGAAGCCTTCCCTAATTTACTATCCCCCTTCTCCATTCTGGCCCCATCACAGCACTGTGGGACTGGCATGAACTGTGCTTGTATTTTTCTTTATAAGCAGTAAGTATCCTCATATCATTTTCTTTGGGTATACCCTCCATTAGGCTGCCAGCCCATCAAGTGTAAGGATCCCTGCTTGGCTTTACTATTCTCCTCAGGTGCAATGGCTACTCTCAAGGAAGGCTCAGTGCATGCAGATGACCAGGTTACAGGGGTAGGACTGGGTTGGGGCTGACAGAGAATAATAGGCAGGAGGGAGAAGGGAGGGAATTTCAGGCAGATGGAAGGAATGTGGAGAGCGCCTTCCCTTGCCATCTCCCCAGCGCTTACCTCCACCATGTTGATGAGGTGAAGAAAGAACTCTTGGGCGTCCTGCTGCCGGTTGGTGGAGAACTCGGGGTGACCCTTGCCAATGAGGGCCTTGAACATCCGAGGGGCAATGCCATCTTGAACTTCCTAGGCAGAGCCAGGGCAGTGACTCAACTGGGGCTCAAGAGGCCATCCAGTGGCCTCAGTTTCCCCATAATTTCAGAGCCTGACAGGGATAGAGTCTCAGACTCACCTTTTGTTCTGGCACCTGCTCCTCATCGCCAGACTCCGGTGCTGGCTTGGAATACTCTCCCGAGAGAAGGCCATGACCCAGCTTGGCCCTGCATTAACATCCATGAGAACCATTTAGCTTCAGCCAACTAATGATCATCTGACATCTATCTATACCTTTTTCTCCCCAACTTAACCCCTGCTCATAGCCCTCCTTCGACAACTCTCTAAAATGTGAAAAATCTTAGATTCCACAGGAACCCAACTCAAGGCAGACAGTATGCCCAAAACGCAATCATCTGAAAGCTTCTAACTGGCCAGGGGCTAACTGCTGCCCACTCTAGGCGGTCATGGAGGAGAAAGAGGCATACAGGCCGTGAGGCTCCCCACAGCCTTCATACACAGGACCTGGGTACATACACCTGGGTGCTGAAGTCCTGGGTAGGGTCCGTTGGGGCATTCTGGAAGATCTTCTCCAGCTTATCCACGTACCTAGGAGACAAGGGAAGGGTAATTGAAGGGGCTCTGGCCCAGGATCAGAGAAAAAGAGAAGAGAGTAATTATCTCCTAGCCCAGCGAACAGGCTTCCTCCAGAGTGGGGAATTTGTGGTTGAACCTTGGAGTCCACTTCTCTCTAGCAACTTGCCCTTCCTCCCCTTCTCAACCAGTCAGCATGCACTGTACTCGGAGGCATTCTTTCCCAGCCTCCTCCCCAAGAGAGCTGGGGAAGGGAGAAGACAGCCTGGGAAAAGGATAAATACCGTCCATATTCTATTGAACAGAACTTGTCAATACATTCTAAGTTTTCATATACACATCAGATCCTGCCTAATTAGACAGTAAATTCGTTTATGCTAAGAATTTGCCTTTCTTCTATCTTAGTGTCCCAAGCCCTCCCCTCCCCCGTGTGCTACATGTCCGTGTTAGGGGCTCATCTGATGTCACCAGCCTAAAATAAAGACCACCTGCTCACCCTTGAGTCAGTCAGGAGACCAGGGAGAGCCCTGGGATTTGGCATTCTGCTCCATCAGTGGGGTTTGTGTGTGGCTGGGTGATGGTGGTGCAGTTCTGTAACCTGCCCCCCTCGCAGCACACCAGCCTCAGTGTAACCAGAACTGACACTGAGCTAGAACACAGAGGTGCTGAGGGCGGCTGAAGGAGGGGTGTGCCTAGAAGCTGGAGACCAGAAGCTGGGGTGCTAGGAGTACAGAGCCCAGGGGTCAGCAGTGGGGAGAGGGCACCACTTACTTCCTCTGGAAGTCGGGGATGCTGAACAGCACCTGGACCACGGAGTTGAGGTAGCAGCTGTTACCCAGGTTGCGGATGCCTGTGTAGCCAGGCCCGAACAGGGGCTTCAGCGGCACGCCCGACTCCTGGATCAGCTCCCATTCACCAATGCGCTGGTTCATATCTATCTCCAACTCTGTCATCGTCTTGTCTGTCTGCATGGGAAGGGGTACTTCAGAAGGGGTGAGAAAATCAGCCCTGTGTTTTTACATTGATCTCTCACAGGGTCCAGGATAATACCCAGCTGGAGCCTAGAATTTGCTCAATTATGGACTCTAACGTGGGAGGCACATTGGATCTTATCCAGTCCAGGCTCCAGAAGGCCACAAGCAAGTGTCCCAGAGGCCAGTTAGTCATCAGGCCTCTGCTTGAAGGAAATGAATGCGCTTCCCTCTACCTGAAGTGTTTTTTCCATTCCCAAGTCACTCCTTCTTACTCCTCAGACCTCTACTCAAGCATCACTTCCTCAGGGAAACTGCCTTGATCCCCTAGACGAGGCCAGGTCTCCCTGTTGTAAACTACTGTAGCACCCACCATGTCTCTTTCATAGCACCCATCAGTTTGTAGTTATTCACTTATTGGCGTGAGCTTATGATTAACGTCTGCCTTTCCATCTAGAATGCAAGTCTGTGAAAGCAAGGACCACGCCTGTCTTA
Organism: Tapirus indicus; assembly: GCA_031878705.1. NCBI lineage: Eukaryota > Metazoa > Chordata > Mammalia > Perissodactyla > Tapiridae > Tapirus > Tapirus indicus. The sequence goes on along the minus strand of CM062918.1, from coordinate 103,424,950 downwards.
TTCACACAGTGACTAGCACATAGTAGGTACTCAGTAGTATTCAATGAATGAATAAATGATTCTAGAAAGTTTTTCAAAGGAAGCCCACATATCTTGGGGACTGAACAATTGTGGCAGCACTCTCTAATATGCTACTTCAGTCTCAGGCAAGGAAGAAGGGACTGACAGGGATAGGAATGAAAGGAACCTGAAACTGAAGGGTCCTCACCTTCTGCATCTTCAGCATGTCAATGCCAAAGTGGGACAGGTGCTCGGCCAGGTTGGGGTCCAGGACCATATCATCCTCATCATATGAGTACACATCTAGGGCAGGAGGCAGAAGCAGTGTCAGAGGGGGTGGCTCAGGATTGGCCTGGCCATCAATCCCACCCCCTGCCCTGAGGGGACCTTGGTGGGAGAGAAGGACAAGCCTATGAGAGTAACCTGCTTGGCTCCCATGAATATCAGTGAGGTCACAAGCCCTTCTGGGATTGGCTGTCAGGGAAGACGGGGTGAAGCAAGGTGAGGGTTGGAATTAATTGTGACTCTACCCCGTAGGATAAGGAACTAGGGTCAGATGAGTTTGGAAGGATACTCACTAAACAGTGAGTCCCGTAATGATGGTAACCTCTAGGAAGGGGCCTGGGATTTGGGGGGTTAATTGAGCATTTAGTCCCAAATATTTTCATTGTTTATCAAGAGAATATATTTATGTATTATTCATGTCATATAAAATGAACAACAGTTAAAACACATTTCAGCATGGAGGTGGCTGGAGGAGGAGGGAGTACCAGCTCCATCAGGTGTGATGGTGCCCAGCTTGACAGCTAATGGGTAGCCTGTCTCCCTGTAGTGTTCCACAGCGTGGTTGTTGCCCCCACTGCCATCGAAGTAGCGTCGGCCACAGAGGATGGAGCCATCTGTCAGGTTGAGCCACAGGTTCTCTCTCATGTCACACTTGGAGCACTTCCAACCACTAACCCAGGGAGAAGGAAATTAGCTAAAATATGGGTCAGGGATATGGGAGTGGTAGAGAGATGGGGCTCTGCAGTCCCCTGCCAGTCCAAGATCTCTCTCTTTCCTCTCCTCTGGATGTCCCCTTGCTTAGTTCTTCTCCCCCAAGTCTCCCTCCTTGTCCTTCCCCCAACCCTCTCTCCCGCCAGATCCCCCAGGAGGGTGGCCTCTTTGCCCCTTCTCTGGGGGTTGCGCCCCGAGGTGGAGGGGCCAGGCCTCACCAGGGAGGGATTCGAGCAGGGCTGTCCAGCTGCTTGAGGCTGAAGGCATGCTTAGACACCTGCCGTACTTCCCCATCCCAGGCCTGCACCTCCTGCTTGCGGGAGGCTGAGTCGGCCGACAGTAGGGCCTCCACCGCACTGGTCACCTGGGGGAAGCAGAGGGTCAGAGACAGTACCCAACCCCCAGCCCCACATGCCCCACTAGCCCCTTGGCTTCAGCTTTGTCAGTGCTTGCCCAAGTCATCACTGCTCTGGTCCCACCTGTCCTAGAATCTCTGGGAGGGCAGGAAGGTATTCCTACCCGATCTCTGACAATGTCAGGCAGTCCCCCCAACCCATCCCGGGCAATCTCCAGGTAATCTGGCAAAATGACAATCTTCACATCCTCATCGTATTCAAACTTCTCCTCGCTGAGGTCAAACCCGCCTTCGACACCTGGTGAGACAGGGAAGAAGAGGGAGAGTAGGACAACCACCACAGGCAAATGGCCCTCCTCTCATTTGGTACTTCACTTTGTCCCAGCCAGAGCTCTAGGGCCACTAATCAGGCCCATTCTTTTCGAGCTTTCCTAGTACCTCTGACAGCAGGAAAGACCAGCTCAGGGAGAATAGGATGGCAGTGGTGCTCACCAATAGCCAGCCGGGTGGGCTTCTTACGGGGGGGGTCTCCAGTGCCTGTAGTGGTGTCCTCCTCTTTCTGCAATGGGGCAGGAAGGGCAAGATCAGAAATAAGTACCAGGGAAGGGACAATTGCAGAGGATCGGCGGGATGGAGTGGGTTAATTTCAGAAGAGAATGGAGCTAAAGTGAGTGCTGAGTTTTAATGACATCAACATAAATAGATGGGGGGGGAATTGAGGCCTATATGAGGTCAGAATGGAACAGATTCAAAACGGGGGCCCAGTGGGATGTGCCTGAATGTCCCCAGGCCTTGCCCCAGCCCCAGTCCCTACCGGGCGCCGGGTCCGCCGGAGGTGCAGGTAGACTCGCTGGCCTGTCTTGTTGAAATGTCTCTCCACATACTGTTTCCCGAAGCCCAGGAATGTGTTCATGCAGATGTAGAGGCCACCCTCAGACTCCTGCAGGATGAGAGGCAGGGGAGGAAACACAGGCAAGATAAAGTCTGGCCGGGTGGGAAACTAAGACCTGGGGTGCGAAACTGCTGTTTCCCAGAAGAAAGGTTCTGTTCTCTAACACTGTGCGGCTCTTGGCAAGTCATTTAGCCTTTTAGCACCTGGTAAATGGCTAGGATTCTCCCCATTTCCTCCCATGACTTTGATAAAAACTAACAAGAACACCGGGGGCCGAGCAACACCTATCAGTCACCATTCATCTTCCTTCTTGCTGCTTCTTTGGGCTCTGGCGCCCTCCAATCAATTGCAGAGAGCTCCCTTTATCTCTTTCCTGGAGCCAAGAGATCCAGAAAGTAAATGAGGGTCAAATACTGTGGACTTACAGTGCCAGAGATTACACTTCAGAGGGGAAAAGGGTCCTTTCCTGGGAAAGGAAAGACCTGCATGTCACACACTGAACCTAAACCAGGGACACCAAGACAAACCATACCTGATCTCCAGGATTCACAAAACCTTCCAGACTGGAGGAGCAGAGATTCCAGCACCTGAACAGAACATCTAACCCCTGAGCTTGCCAGCAAGACCAGACCTGTCCTTTACCACACTGTACTCGGTAGTCGGACCCTGGTCCACACCGAGTCCTCTCCCTCCTCTCCTGCCGAAGCTTAGCTCCAGGGGAACAATGTCTCGCATGGGGCTCATAGCTAAACCTGGACCTTGCCAGGCAGGGACACAAAATCCAGCATTCTCCAGCCACAACCCTGCTGCCTCCCCTCTGACCAACAACTAAATCCCCACTGAAGTTCCATCAAGCTCCAACCTCAAAGCCATCCCCTTTCTAGAACAACCTAGCAATACATGCTGAGACAGCTAGAACACATATAATCCAGGAAGAAAACAGGGAAAGACAAGAGTCCACCCTAAATCACAGCTGAGGAGGGAGGATAGGCTTCCCCAAAACTGAGCAAGGCTACCATTGCCTTTGTGAATACAGTGATGGAAAAGGTGGAGGAGGAAATGGAGACAACAGAGTCTTCACGAAGATACAAGCAACAACAGGCATCTCCTTCCTGGAATAAAAGCCTCAGTGGCCTTGAAAAATTCTCTGCTGTGATATAACAAACAGGGCACCATCTAAGGCAATTTTTGGTTCCACAGATTGCTCTGTACCACTCCCTAGAACAGTGTGGATGACAATGTTCATGAACAAACAGAGCATTTCTCATCAGGGAGGTCAAATAAGCTCTCTTTCTACCATGAACCCAATTTGAAGATAATCAAATATGCCTGAGGTTAGTTAGCAAAGCAATTAGGCCACACTGGAGATCTCTTGACTTGGGGTGAGAGAAGGAAACTGTAATAAGATTACAAAAACCCCTTTTGGATTATTCAAAGCTATTACTAAGGAGAGAGAGAGACAGGTGTGTAAAGAGACTTGTACCATCTGTTGGTTATTAAGAAAAACCTTTACCTCCTGTGAAAGATGGTACTTCACCAAGCCATGCACCTGATAAACTGGGAGGCATACGCCTCTGTCGGAATTAAAAGATGCTGGTCTCACCAAGGACTGAGAACCCCGGGGCTCTGCTCTGAGCCAAAGCCAGACTTCTGAAGCCCAGATCAAAGCCTAGCAAACCAAGCAAACCACAAATCACAGTGATGATCCTGAACTGGGCCTTAGATCATGCTGCTATACCCAGCACTGGTGATGCATTAATGAAGCCTTTCCACTCTGACTTGCAATTTTCCCGGCCACGAGCTGGTCTGGCTAACACCCTGGGCAGGGCCCAGCAGTGGCTTGAGGGGAGGGGTGGTGAGGAGGGCGGATCCCAACCAGGCTGCTGCCCTCTCAGTTCAGGCTCTGGCCTGGCCCAAGGCTTGTCTCTGCTAGAGGGTGACACAAGAAGGCAGAACTGCAGGAAGGGAGGTACCGGGTGGAGTCTGCAAAACGTGAAGCATCGTGTGGGTGGAGGCTTTGTCTAACTAGTCAAGAGTGGGACCAGGATAGGAAAAGCGCCTTAGTAACCTCCACCAAAGAAACCATCTCCTTGGGAATACTTTAAAAAGGGTTTCCTCTGCTCTCTGTGATGGGCAGGAAAAAGAGGGGAGTGCAGCCATAGTTCACCTCAAAAAAGAAACGACTAGAGCTTTCCTCTTCTCTTTCCTCCCCTCCCTACCACCAACGGCCCACCTCCCCGCCCCCTGTCCATATCAACCATGGGTAGAGGCTCTCTAACTCGGCCTTTCTCAGAACCGGCCTTCTTTAGGGCCACTTCCAAACTACAGGCGCCTAGGAATTGCAGTCCCCACCCTCCAACACCAACCCCGGGCCTGAACAGTGCCGGGGTCGCCCCATCTCTCCTACACGAGACTACAAAACCCGGAGACCCATGCGCGACAGGCAAGGCCAACTCCCAGGCTTCCGCGGGGTCCACTTGGGGAATGTAGTCCGACGATTGGGTTGCGCTCTAGCTTAGAACGGCAATGAGGGGCGTGAGCGACTACAATCCCCACAGTCCTCCACGAGACCGGGAGCGGGCGAGGCGGGAGCGATGGCTTCCGGGGGCGGTAGTCACACGACAGCTCCAGCTAATTAAAAGCAACGGCAAGGAGTAGCGTGGGGTACTACAAGTCCCATGGTGCATCGCAGGGAGGCGGTAGCCCGAGCCTTGCAGGCCCCGGCAGAATGACCAGGGCGATGGAAGGAAGTCGTGCTCGCTGCGGGCGTGGGGAATGGGCTTACCGGTGTGTCGAAGGAGAAGGCGCACTCGTCTTTGTGGACCCGGTCTCCAGCCTTAGGGACCCGGATCGTCGGTAACACTGACAGCAGCGCCTCCTCACTCAGCTCCGCCATGACACCGGCAGCAGCTTCTCCACACAGCGGCTCCCACCGTTCCCAGTCCCCCACCCCCTACTCCTGCCGTCCAATGAGCACTGCTCGTTAGGCGCATGCGCTAAAGGGAAGACGCGCGAGCACGGCAGTTGGACGGAGCCTGCCTACTAGCGCTCCGCCCTGTGCCCTACTCTTGACGGACGCCAATGAAAAGAGTTTCTAGTGCAGTCGATGGTCGGAAGAACCAATCCCGGTCTTCCAAGCAGAGCGCACGTAGAGCGGTGAGGGGGGCCCCGGAGTTGTGGCTCCTCGACTGTGGGATCCCTATTCTCCCTTCGCGTGCCTTGTATTGAACAGCAGAAACTGACGGTTGTTTAAACCAATCAACCCCAGAAACTTTCCTGGGCACTTGTCCAATCGGAAAATAGACGGGCAGTTGTCTTGGTATTTGAAAAGGTGATGTCCAATGAGTGTCGATTGAGTGATTACTCCGTCAACCAATAAGGATTACGATCTCTCCCCTCAGAAAAATATTCATAACTCCGTCTCCAGCCGGATCTGTAATAATTCATGATTCTATTTTTTTAACAAAATCATTTGGTTTACAAACTGAAGGTCTCAGAAGCAAAGATTAGCACTCCTCAAGACCTCACGATGGACAAGTCGAAGCCTGATACGGAACAAAAGTCCCGTTATCGAGGGGGCGTCTCCCCTGGGCAAGTCAAGCCGCTGCCCATTGGCCCCATGGTCCCCGTGACAGACATTCTCTCAGCCCAATAGCTTTCTCCACTGGAGGCGGGTCTCACATAGGGGGCCTATAGGAGCCTGCGTCGACTCAGCCAATAGGGTCAAGGGAGGGGGCGTGGCGGGAGGTTTGAAACTCAGCTTCCGGGGGTTAAGGCTTGAGCTGCTGTGCGCCTAAAGGTGGAATTGGGGCCCGGTAAGTGATTTGAATAAATTAGTAAGTTAGAGAACCCGGCTGGCCCAGAATGAGCCGGCTTGTCAGCTGCCAGTCATTATCCCCGCAGAGGCCTCTGGCCCAGCGGCCAGGAGGTTCCTCAGCTGGGAACTGAGAAGATCCGGGGGGTCTGGAGTCAGAGGTCGGACATGGTCGCGGTAAGGGCTGAGACCTGAGTCACTTCTCACAGGCATCCCCTCCTCGCCCTGGGCCGAGCCCTGCCCATCCTATTCCTCCTGGTTGAGATGGGCTCAGCCAAGAGCGCCCCAGTCACTCCAGCGCGGCCTCCGCTGCACAACAAGCATCTGGCCCGAGTGACGGACCCCCGTTCACCTAGTGCTGGCATCCTGCGCACTCCCATCCAGGTACTCTGGGCCAGGGTGGCGAGGCAGAGAAACTGTCTGAATTCTGGGGGCTTTGCCTAACCTGATTCTGAGAGAGCCCTCAGGCTCCCTTCCTCCCCCTGCTTTGAGGCCTCATTTTCCACATTGTCAATCGGGGTGGGGTAGGCAGAATGTCTGAGGGCCTTGGCGATTCCCACCTAGAATATTGGCCTGAGGCTAGAGACCTGGGAGGGAAGAAGAGTCAGGGCCCAGACTTGTTCTAGCCTTTGGTTTTGATAGGTGGAGAGCTCTCCACAGCCAAACCTAGCAGCAGGGGAGCAGCTGGAGGGTCCTAATGAGGCCCAGGACTCAGATCCCCGCTCTCCTACCCTTGGCATTGCACGGACACCTATGAAGACCAGCAGCGGAGGTAAGAGTTGAGCCCAGGGAATTCTGATAAGGCTGTCACCTAGCATCCTTGGGTGGGATCAATGAAGCCATCCTCTCAGGGCTCCTTCTTAAAGGGACCTCCATCCTCCTGCTTTGAACCCATCTCACTCTTTTCCCAACATTTTGCTCCCTGTCACCTTGATTTCTCTCTTTCCAATCCCTTACTCACCAGGGCATGAATCCTAAGGCTCCTGTATCCTTTCCTCCTTGCTGAATGATTTATAACAGATGGTTACTATCCCACTTCACTTCTCCCCTCCAGAGCCCCCAAACTCACTGGTGAAACAGCTGAGTGAAGTATTGGAGACTGAAACCCCCAGAATGAATCTGCCCCCAGAGCCTGTTCTGCCCCCAGAGGCACCTTCGTCTTCGGACTTGCCTTTGGGCACCCAGTTTTCCCTTGAGGACCAGATGCCACCTTGGAGCCAAAGTGAGCTCCCCTCCCAGCAGGTGTTTTCCAAGGAGGAAACAGGACAGCCCTCAGAAACCCCTATGGCCAGCCAGGGCTCAGACAAGCCCTTGAGAGACCCCGAGACTCCCCGATCTTCAGGTACAGAATCTAAGGGCAAGGTATAGAGAAAAGAAGTTGGGATAATGTTTTGGGATAATGGCCATGGATGAATGTGGGAAGAATAAACTGTAAGCCCCTAATTTTGGTTCTTTGCTTTAACTCCTTACCCACCCTAGGTTCTAAGCGCAACAGACGGAAACCAAATGGCAAAGTACTAGGGAGATCTCCCCTCACCATCCTGCAGGATGACAACTCCCCCGGGACTCTGACACCACGACAGGTAAAGGGAGAGAGGGTGAAAGTTATTACTAGGAAATCCAACTTAGAGGATGGGAGGCCCTTTTCCCTGTCTTCCCTCTCCTGAACAACCTCCCTCCCTCCCCCACTGCCTTTTGCAGAGTAAGTGGGCTTCTCCCCTGAGTGAAAATGTTAGGGAACTAAAGGAAGGGGCCATTCTGGGAAGTGGACGACTTCTGAAAACTGGAGGACGATCCTGGGAGCAAGGCCAGGACCATGACAAGGAAAACCAGCACTTTCCCTTGGTAGAGAACTAGGCCAGGTGTGGCTCCAGCACTGGGTTCCCCAGGGGCCTAGTGACATTCCCTACCCTCACCCCTTCTCTCCCTGGGAGACTAGACAGACTTGTTTTCTTTGACTCCCCCTAAACTACCAACTCTGGGACCGAGAACTTTCTTGGGCTTTGTTTGTGTCTTATGTATGTCTTGTACATTAAAGGAAGTGGTTTTAAATGACGTTGTTAAGTGTTATACTTAACCCTTGCACCGGGTCTTCTGCATGAAGAGAGGCAGCCTGGGGAGCTTGTGTTCCCTGGCCTGTGTTCCCTCGCTGATCCCTCCGAGCCTCTTTTATGTACCTCCCTTCAATCCTGGTGTTCCCCAGGGCTCTGTCCTTGGCCTTTTCCTCTTGCCCTCCCTAGGTGTTCACTTCTAGGGCTTTAGCTATCACTTACCTATGTTCTAGTAACTTCCAGGTCTCTCTGTGTAACCCTGACTTTTATCCAGCTGCCTCATAGGCACTTCATAGTCAGTTTCCCTAAAGGTGAATTTGTGATCTTCTCCCAAAAGCCATTCCTCATCCCCTATTCTCTATCCACCCAGTTGCCCAAACCCATACCTTGGCCATCATCTTGAATCCTTCCCTCTTAATATCCCATATCCTAGCTCTTGGTCACTAAATCCTGGTGATTCTATATCTTTAGTCTCTTCCCCATTCCTTCCCTTGCCTCTGTCCTATCACTCTTGCATTTCTTGCCACCTGCCTCTTACCTTCTTTCCCTCCATTCCCTCCAGTCTCCCCTCCCCCATTTCATCAACCTACACTGCTGCTAGCTTGACCTTTCTGAGAAGCATCACGGATCACCTTACTACTCTGCTCAAACTCTTCAATGGTTCCCCATTGCCCTTAGGATAAAGTCTAGACTCTTTAGCTTGGCATTCAAGGCCTTTTATAATCGGATTCCTTCTCACCGTAACCCTCCTGTACAAACACACACATACACACCATAGGCAGGCTATAGTGAACTGTTGTGCACATGCTCCCCCAGCCACCTGGTGAATACCGTCTCCTCCTGACCCATCTCAGGCCTTCCCATGAGGCTTGGGGTTCTGCCTCCACCTTACTTTCTGCCCACAAGCAGCCTGGTACCCAGCCTTTATCATTGCACCTGTAATACTTTATTACTTAAGTGGGACCTGCGTCTTTTTGGAACAGAAGTGGAGTGGAAGCCAAACATCTTCACAGACATACCAGGGTGCTACACTTTATTGCAAGTGCTTTAATAGAGAAAAAATAAGACAGAAAAAGGAGAAAGCATGAAAGAGAAGGGGACCCTAGTGGTGCCAGAGCCATAGTCACTGGGCTGAGCACCTGTGCCACCCAGGTCTGGACAAAGGTAGTGGCTCTAAGGGAGGAATCCTAGGGCCTGGGGCCTCAGACTAGAAGCCTGCTAAGCCTGCCAAGGGCTAGGGAGGGGTCAGTTGTCCTTGCTCATTAAGGGAGAAGCTGTCAGGACCATGGAGAGGGGAGGCCATGGGAGGAGATGGGGCAGTTCTTTGCCCCTGTGTCCCTGATTCTGCCTCCCAAAGGCACACTCCCCATATTCCCCACTGTCCTCAAAGGAGAAAGCTTGGTGGGAATGGCTGCTGGGGTATAGAAGAGAAAACCTTAAAGAAATTGGGCAGGGGAGGGGAAGCTGAGTGTCTTCATGGCCTTTTACCTCCCCTCCTCCAGCCTCCTCAGTTCCAGATTTTGAGGAAGCTGTCCCAGGAACCAGTGGCCACAGCCATCCCATCAGCTGTGACCCCCAGGCAGCTGACCCTGTTGTCGTGGCCAGAGAGGGTGCCTGAGGAGAAGGGAGAGGGTCAGCCTGTTTCCCGAGCTGATTTGGCAGGGAGTGCGTATACACGCGCAGGGATCCTACGTTAGGGAGCCTGGGCACAGACTCTGCAGTCCCTGGTGGAGACTGGAAGACTGAAAGAGGATTTGCTCTAAGGGGCAGGGTTCTCTTGAGGCCAATCTCTCTGTCAAGAACCTGGGGTGGGGGAAGTGTCAGTATCCTATGAGAAAACAAGGGCACCTTGATGGGCTCCAGACAACGGGGAAGGTAACCCTGTAGTCCTATTTCCAAGTGAAGAGACTGACGCCCAGAGAGAAGTGACTTGCCCAAGGGCACTCAGAAAGTAAGCACCAGAATTAGGATTGGGATCCTGACTCTGGCTGGTGTTTTCATTCAGCACCTGACCTCTCCCAAGAGAAGAAGCCACACTATCTGATTCAGCTTCAAACCAGGCTGGTCCTAGAGAAGCCCCTAGGTTGCGTCAGGGCCCTCAGATCCCTCGATCTCCTGGATTCTGCTCACTGCGTAGTTCCCCAAGATGGCCCTTCAGTGGGTGCCCCTGAAACCCAGAACCGACTGGACATTCAAGGTCCACAGGTCTGGGGATGACTAGGAGTCCCTCTGGCAGGGAGCAGCTGTGGCATTGGGTGGTGAAGAAGAACTGCTCAGAGCAACTTTTCTTTGAGAGAAGATGGTCCTAGATTGGGAACCAAGGAGGACTGGATTCTGGGGGTAGAGCTCAAGTTACCCAGCAATTAGGGAACAGCAGTGAGAAGGTCCCAACAAGGGGAGCTGGTGGGAGGGTCCTTCCAACTGAAGTGGCAGCAGGGGACTGGCCCTTACCCACGCGCTCGCACTTCATGGAGTCCCAGACGTTGCAGTTGAAGTCGTCGTAGCCTGCAAAGAGCAGGCGGCCGCTGAGGGAGAAGGCCACGGATGTGATGCCACAGATGATGCTCTCATGGGAGTAGGCGGTCAGCTCCTGGTCAGCCCGCAGGTCAAAGAGGCGGCAGGAGGCGTCGTCTGAGCCCGTGCAGATGGCCTCTCCATTGGGGAAGAACTTAGGGTATAGGCGAAAGGCGGTCAGGACTCAGACCTAGGCAGCCCACTGCCTCTCCCACCCTCTCCCTGTCCTGCCTGGTGGCTCCAGGGCCAGCTGCTTCCCTCAGCCGCCCTGTCTGTCCCTTCCCCAACCTGCGGTGGGAAACAGCTCACTCTCCACCACTGACATTTATCATAAGTTAGCCGCATGCCAGGGGCTCCTGACACCCTTCATTTGCTCCTACTACAGGGCTGCAGGCAGGCATTATTTCCACCACATTGCAGGCCAGAGCACGAGGCTGAGGGAGGGTGGGCAGCTTGCCCAGGGTCACATGGCTGGAAGGGTGGTGGTTGTCCCAGCCTCCTGCGACTACAGTCAGTCAGATCACAGGGCTAAGTACAAATGCATAACCTGAATCTCATCCTGAGCAAATGTCAGACAAACTCACACGGAGGGCAAGTCTACAGAAAATTGGTTTGTACTCCAAAAATGCCTGTGTCATGACAGACAAAGAAAGGTGGAAAAACAGTTCCAGTTTAAAGGAAACTAAAAAGATATGGCAAGGTAATACAATGCATGTTCCTGGACAGAAAAAAAAAAAAACATTGCAATTAAGGACATTTTTAAGATAATTGGTGGAATTTAAATATAGACTGTAGGCTACAGTATTTGTGTCAATGTAGATTTCCTGATTTTAAGAATGATGCTGTGGCTATGTAAGAGAATGGCCTGGGTTTTAGGAAATATACACTGACATATTTAAGGGGTAAAGAGCATGATGTCTGTGACTTACTCTCAAAAGACCAGGGAAAAATATAATAACAAAATGTATCTATATCTACAGCTAGGTGTATATGTCTATCTGTCTACCTGTCTATCCGTCCATCCTTCTGCAGAGATAATGATAAAGCAAATGTGGTAAAATGTTAGCAGTGGATATGGGTGAAGGCTAGACGGGAGCTCTTATTCTTGCAACTTTTCTGTAAGGTGAAATTATTTCCAAGTGGAAGGTTAAAAAGAAAGGGGTAGGGAGCTGTGGGAGGGATGAAGGATGTGTAGGGGTGAGGCATCTCGGGAGCCGGAGCACAGAGAGGGGCTCACGCAGATAGCGTTGATGTCCGACTCATGGCCAGTGAAAGTCTGCCGGCAGGTCCCCTCCCTCACGTCCCAGAGCTTGGCGCTGGCGTCGCAGGCCCCCGAAATGAAGAGTTTGAAGTCAGGAGATACAGCGAGGCTCATGCAGTCCCCCGTGTGTCCCACAAACACTGTCTTCTGCTGCCCAGTCTCAATGTCCCATAGAGCACTGCCAGGAGGAGGGGAGGCTGTCACAGAGAAAGGCCAGGCTAGAACTGCCTCCCAACTCCCAGCTCCGCCAGCATGCAGTCCTCACCACGTGGTGTCCCCTGAGCTGGTCACAATGTTGTTGTCATCCAGGAAGCGGCAGCAGGAGAGATAACCTGGGGGTGGTTAGGACGGTGTCCTGGCTGCAGAGCCAGAACCCGCCAGGGCTGGGGCTTCCCTGGACCCCCTGGGATGGAGACGGTCTCACTCACCTGTGTGAGCAGAGAGCTCCCGGCTGACCTTGACATTGCCCTCTCGGGATTTGAGGCTGTAGATGGAGCACATGTTGTCCAGCCCCCCACATGCCACAAAATTCCCTGACGGGGCATAGGCACAGGTCATGACCCAGGAGGAGCGCAGCGGGATGGCATGCACCTGCAGGAGGGCGGGTGTGGGCAGAGGCAGGACCTGAGCTGGGCTCCAAGGTGGGGAGGGCAGAGGAGGGTAGGCATAATGCCCCCAAGGAAGGATGCAGTGATGGAGGGGCGGGGAGGCAGGGCTGGTACCTTATTGGTGGTGTAGGTGTCCCACACGATCAGCTTCCCATCTTGCGAGGCACTTACCAGCAGCCTGGGGAGAGGGCACCCCATGTCACCCAAGCCTCTCTTTCCTGCCTCCCACTCCTCAAGCCTCCCAACCTCTCAAGCCTCACTTGGAGTCGGTGGCCCAGTGCATGGCATAGATCTTGGCGAGGTGTCCTCGTAATGTCCGTCGTGTCCGCATCTGGACTCGTCCCGCAACCTCTAGGCCAGACACCAGCTGCAGAAAAAGAGACATTAGAAATCGGGGTGAGCAGAGTACACGCCCCGAGTCAGTGTCACAGCCACTGATCTGCACAAGTTTCTGTTCCGTACCAGGCTCTAGGCCAGGCCCCCAACCTTAGAGAAATAAGTCCCTGCCCTGGAGTGGCTTAGACTGATGTGGGAGACAGACACACACATGGCCAGGGGCATGTTGCTAAGTGTCTATCAACTGCCTCTCCAGTGTCAGGGCTGGGCGGGGGTGGGGGGAAGGGAGGGCGATTTCCATCATGTAAATTCAAGCTGCCAAGGTGAGGTCACTGAACATGGATCTGGAGAGAGATGCCCACATTCGGCCATCCCAATCTGCTAGGAGCCTGCTCTCACGCACCACTGCAGCACCGCCAGCTCTTTAACTGGGTGCTGGGGCATTGCTGGGACCCTGAACTGCACCTCCTAAAATTCGTGGTCCTGTGCCCCTTAAACTCTCCAGCTTCTAGACAGGCTGGGGCTCCAGAATCAAAAGACCTGACTTGCCATTTACCTGCTTTGTTATCTTGGGCAAGTTACTTAACCTCTCCAAGCCTGTTTCCTCATCTGTAAAATGAGGTTTATAGCACCTACCTTATGGGGTTATCATGAAAATTAAATGAAATTACGTATTTAAGCAACTTAGCCCAGTGTCTGGCTCATGGTAAGTGTTCAGTAAATGTTTATTCTTATTACTAATATATTTAATCCAGTCTAAGATGCCACCACTCTAAGAAGCACCATTCTTTTCTGGGTCACTAAGAAAGAAAAAGTGCTGCCAGGTATAATTGTAAGGCATCACTATTGTCGGCTGCATCAGAGATGTCAAAATGTGGAACAACGTGCACCTTAGAACCAAAGTGCAGTATTAGACAACTAGGACCCAGAGTCTGGAAGGGCTTTATGATTTACGAAGCACCCTCTCTTCATCCTCACCACCCGGGGTGGGGCGGATGGGGGGTAATCACTCTTATTTTAGGGACGGACAAGGAGAGGGACAGTGTCTGCATCCTTACCCTCCAATACGTGCCTGGCCCAGAGCAGATCTCACTAAATGTTTGTTGAATGAATTAATTAATGCTGTTCCTCATTCCAAGGACATGCTGTACTAAAGTTTGAGCACCAGGCTGTTGCTGGTCAGGGAGCTCCCCTCCCCTCCTATCCCCTCCCCTCCCCTCCCCTCCCCTCCCCTCCCCTCCCTTCCGGCCCTGCCTCAGGGGGACAGGAGGTCTCACCTCTGCCAGAGTAATGTCAGCACAGGCTTTCCTGGCGTCCTAGGGGGAAAGCAGACTTCAGGGGAGGGTAAGGGCAGGGTGGCAGTGGGGGGGTGCATGGGCATCTGAGGTAGGTGGGCTCGGGGCTCTAGGGTTTGGGGGCCATCTCAAATATGAGATCCAAGTGTAGAAAGTCTCTGGTCACTTCCAGGTCAGGGGTCTCTAAGGTGTAACTCAGAAGCAAATCCAGTCCCCTTGCTCCCATGCCACACTCTCTCATGTCCCCAGCCCCATGTTTTCTGGGGTCCCCCAGTGGGAGGGTTCTGGGGTTACTGCGATCTGCTTCTTGAGCTGCTCCGCTTCCTGCCGCAGCTGCTCCATCTCCCCCATGACTGACAGGTCAAGGGGTGGCTCCGGCTCCTGCCAGGAACATGGAGAAGGTGTAGGGGATCCCCAGCACTGCCCGAGCCCTCCCTGCTGCCCCCAGCCCCAGCCCCAGAGAGTGGAGCCAGGCCAGCTCCCTCTTACTTGGGCTCTGCCTGGACCTCTCCCAGGTTTGCAGCTCCAGTTCCCAGGCGCCTCCTCACTCCCTCAGCTGCAACTCCCGCCTATCACCTGCCCGGCTCTGCTGTCAGAGGAGCTGGCCTGGCCTGGCCCCGACTCTGGGGTGGCGGAGGGGGCACTGACAGGGAAGGGTAAGGCCAACTACGTCAGGCAAATGAAATCAGCTGGCAGGGGTCGGGGGTGAGGACAGGGAGGGAGGTGTGTAGCTTCCAGAGACTTGGGCCCAGCCGGTGGCGGTGGCGGGGGCAGCGAGCAGGAGTATGGGGCTACAGAGAGGAGCAGCTCCCACAAGCAGCCCCGGAGGGAGGAGGGGTTGAAGGGGTGCTTCCCTGGCCAGTCTCTCTGTGGGCAGAGAGAAGAGCATCAGGCCCCATGGGATTAGAGCAAAGCTGTGAGGATTAAGGGTTGGGGTTGGGAGGGGTGCAGAGGAGAGGCAGAACCACAGCCCCAGTGGCCCCCCAGCCCCGGGCCCCACCAATGGTGATGATCTGGCAGTCAGTGCCTACCTAGCAACCAGTCCAAGAGACAGAATATGACGGTGAGAGATGAGCTATTGTCAACACCCAAAACTTTGTTCCTTAGCTCGGGGTGGTGGGGGAAGAGGTTACAGTGAATGTGGGGAGGGTGCAGGTAGGAGCTGAGATTAGAAGGACTGATCTGGATAATCCTTCCCAACAAACCCCAACCAGCTGCCCCTGGGTCTGATCCTGGGGGGGTGGGGGGAGGTACAGGGGATCCAGAGAGAAGGATGGACACGCCTGCCCCTGCTTTGGGTAGAGAAAGGATGGCAAGTGAGAGCAACCCCCTCCCCTGCTCCCACCTGGGGTTGGGCCCACTCCTTGCCCCCATGACTCACGGGGTCCTGCTGGGGCTGTGAAGGCAGGAGCCAGAGGGATCAGGCTGCCCTTGGTCTCGGCCAAGCTCAAAGAGGGAAGACGGGTCTTAGAGGCCCAAGGAGCAGCTGTCAGGGGTTAGGGTCCATTTGCATGAAGGGAACAGGTGGCTGAGATTTCCCTGACAAATCACAGGCTTGAGTGGCCCCCCTCTGGGAGGCCCAAAGACACCTGTCTCCTCCCAGGCCAGCCATAGCCACTCCCACCTCCACCACCACAGAAACTGTGACACACTTGACTTGGGCCCTGCCTGAGGGATCTTCATGTTCTTTATTAACAAGCTGGGAGAGGGCAGTGGGGTATCCTCTCCTCTCATCCTCCTCACTTAAAGCCATCAGGCCCTGCCCCCTGCCAGTTCTTCCCAGGGAGGCATCGTGTCCTCTGTCTGTCTTAGGGCTGGAGGTCCATCAGCTGGGGCCAGGTGTGGCTCCCCAGGCCTGGTGAGCTCTAGGCTAGTCCGTGCAGTGTCCTCTGAGTCCAGGGCTAGATAGCCCTTGTGATTCCCAAGATGGTGGGGGTGCAGGACCAGAGAGCTCGCTGTTCTGCTCCTGTCACGTGGGGGCTTCTCGTGGGTCCTGGCATCAAGACAGCCCTTCACAAGCCAAGTGGCCACATCCCCAAGGAGCTGGCTCAGCCCCTCACAGCTCCTCTCGGACCCGAGGTGGCTTCCCAGCCTTGTCCTGGACCCGCTGAAGCCTGTGGCTGGGGGGTTCTGGGGCGGGGTCTCTGCTGGGCATTTCCTCCTCCTCCTCTGGCTCCTGCAGCAGCTCTTTGGCTTCTGTCCACTCCTGTGGAGGTTAGAGCAGAGTCTCAACCAGGCCGTGGCATCCACCCTGCCCCAAGGACCCTCCCTGGGTCATCTCAGCCCCTGCCCCTCATCCATCAGCCTGCCCACCCTTCACACACCAGGAGGGACATCCCTTCCTCCTCCCACTCCTCCTCACCTGTTCCCTGTGCTCAGGTGCCCACGTGTGCCACAGTGCCAGGGAGCAGCGCCGACCCCGTGTCACGGCCCATACACCATGGGGATTCTCCCCACCAGAGCTGAAGGCCACAAGGCGTCCGCAACGAGGACGAACCTGAGCCTAGGGGGAGGGCAGGTTCAGCTCCAGGGACAGGCCCTCTCAGAGAACCCGGCCCTGACTCCCTGGAGCAGGACGGGGGCGGGGGGCACAGGAAGGTCAGCTCTCCTGCCCATCACTTCCCACTCCTTAATTCAGGGACTATCTTGGGGCAAATAGGAAATCGGCCTCAACTTGGGGAGCACAAATGCCAGACTGAGGTTAGGGGAGTTGGAGCCAAAGGGAGAAGGGGTGTCCATTGAGGGCCTCCTGTTGGTTCCCTCCCCTGGTGCCCTGACTTTTCCTGCCCACCCTTTGAACCAGGCGTGAAGTAATCTAAGGGGATGAGAGCGGCACCAGACTGAGTACTGGGGATGAGGATCTTGGGGACATTTTTCCACCCCAAGGAGGGCTTGGATTATAGGTCGCTGGTGGTGGTAAGCAGAGAAGGAGGTAATTGGGTAAGACAGAGAAGTAGACAATGAAAAGTCACTGCCCCTCTCCTACCCAGTTCTACCCCCTAGTTTCTACCTGCAAAAGGGACTTGGGGTCCTGTGCTTCCCTCACCCTCCTTCAGGATATGAGGCAACACTGGAGGCTGGGTCTGGGGGGGCCACTCCGAGATCTCCTGGGGAGGCATAATCCACCTCTGCTAGGAGAGCCCCTGGACACAGACAGGTGGTGGAGAGGGCTGAGAGGCCAGGAAAGGAAAGGGTTAAGGTGACCCTGCATTTCCCTGCATTTGCCTCTGGGAACCTTCTGTTTTGAATCCTGAGCCCACAGCTGGGGTCCCTGTTACACCCCTACCACCCCCACCCCACTTACCTTGACGGTGAGGGCGTTGGGCTCTGTGAAGAACAAGTCCCCGCCCTGAAAGTCATCGTTGAGGTAGAGGACTCCACTGGGGAGGGAGGAAGAGAGAAGGCAGTGAGACCCTGACCCAGGCCCACCTGCCTGACCCCTGGAGGGGCCACCCACCTGTAGTCTCGATAGGTATAGGCTGGGGGCTCCCGCCAGCACTCTCCAGTGTCGGGGTCCAGGACACAGTTGTCGGCGTGCACCGGGTGACTCAGGTCCATGCGCTGCTCTTGCTCTCCTAAGAAGCAAAGGGGCCTGGTGAATGCCTCTGTGCCCCTGTGCCCACCCACCACCATCCACACCCACTCTGCAGCTCCGGGGGTCATAGCTGGGCCAGGCCTCCACCTGGGCAGAGGAGTGGGGATCTTTCTGGAGTGAAGACTGGAACCCACACATTTGGGGGTGCTGAGGGTGTGCAGTGCCCAACAGAGGCCCGAGGTTGGGGAGGAGCAGCTGGGGTCCCTGGCAGTTACCTTCTATGGCGCTACGGCACACCAGGTGGGTGAAGGAAAGATGCAGGGGTCGTTCCGGGGAGAAGTAGGCCTGTGTCAGGGTCCGCACACGCTCGCTCGCCTCCAGAAGCAGCTTAGCACCCTGACTGCCCACAGCTCCAGCCCGGGCCAGCTGCAGGCAGCGAAAGGAAGGAGGCAATGGAAGGGGGGTCCCAGCCCCAGCCCCTGCCTCCTCCCACTGTGTTCCACCCATGGGTTTGGAGTCTCTCCGCAGCCAGCTCTGTCCATCAGCCTAAACTGCTCCTTCCATTGGCTCCATGACAACAACCCAGGCCCTGAGGCCTCAGAACACCCACCTCCTCCACCCTGGGTAGAGCACTCAGGTACTCAGTCCTGGGAGACGCCTCCACAGGAGAAGCCCAGGCCCTGGTGCCCAGCCTCCTGCATACCCTCTTCTCCAGTTCCAGCCATCAGACCAGGACATGGGTGCCTCCTCTCACCTGCGCAGCCTTGAGCACCGTGAGCCCCTCAAAGCGTTCATGGGGGGTGTGAGGGGAGCGGCGGCCTCGATAGCCAGACCTGGCTCCAGCCTCGGCTGCATCCTAAATAGGGAGGAAGTTGACTGTGGAGTCACTTTCCCTGGGCCCCAGGCCCACCTCATGGCCCACAGGGCTACAAGACCTTCCCTCCAGCCCTTCCACTCCCTGTAAGAGGCCAGAAGCTCCCAGAGTTCTCTGGTGGCTCCTTTTCTGAGCTGCTGCCCTTTCTCAGATAATGACTATCTTCATGTCTGTATTGTCACTCTCATTGTCAGCAGGAAGTTCGATAGTCAAGCCAGTCCTGGCTGACTCAAGGTGGGGAGGCAGCATCAGCCGAGGCATCTCTCTCTGACCTCCTTCCACTCAACACACTCTTGGAGGACGTGAGAACTCTTGATGCTGAGTCCCAATTACCCAGCCGCCTCCACAACTCTCATCACTCGGGGGCCTCCCGGTACTTGGACGTCCCTTTCCTGACACCTATTCTTCGGTCTGGTTTTGAAACTCAGTTAAAGTACCACTACCTGGCTAACTCATATATAAACCTCATCTCTGAGAGACCACCTAGTCACCCAAGCTGTTTAACCTTCTATGCTTGTATCCATTCACTCAACAAATGTGTACTGCATGCCAGGCACTGTTCTAGGCATTGGGGACACAACTGAACATGAAGAGGTCCCTCTTCTCCTGGGGTTTATATTTTGAAATAATAAATAAATAAACCAACCAACCAGATCAATTCAGATGGTGATAAGTGTTATGAAGAAAATTAAAACAGGGTTACAACCTTGAGAGTGCTCATGCAGGGGTCGGGGGACAGCTAATTGATGAGGTGACATCTAAATTGAAACCAAATGATATGAAGGAGCCACTTGACTATCTGGGAGAAAAATGTTCTAGGCAGCACAAACAGCAAGTGCAAAGGTCTTGAGGCCAGAATGAGTTTAGTGGGAGCAAGGAACAGAAAGAAGGTCCAATACTTGGGAGTTATCCTTGACTCCATTCTTTTATCATCTTCCACATAGATTTAGTCCTTAACTTCTCTTTGATTTTCTAAATATTTCTCATCTGTCCCCCTCTCTTCATTTCCTTGAAATGAGGACCTAACCTAAGACAGTGGCACTCTTGCATCACCCCAGTCAGACCCCCTTCACTTTCCTCTCTCATCGCACTCTCCACACTGCCACCAGAGGGATCAGCCTCCAGACCCGGCACTTGGAGGTTCTACAGAACAGGGAAGTCACCCTCTCCTTCTCAGCCCTTCAATAAGCTGTCCACCATCTACAAAGTCCAGACTCCTTGCTAGAGTACAGAAGGCTCTTCACCATCTCTCTGTGCCTCCACCTCTGGGTTCTGTCCCCCATCCTGCCTTGGGGTAATAAACAGCCTGATGATACTTGTGACAGTAATACTGAGCACTTTCTATATCCTTCTAAGAGCCTTACCATGTACTAACTCATTTAATCCTCATAACCACCCTACAACAAAACCACTGTATTTAGCCCCATTTTATAGATGAGGAAACTAGGTTCAGAGACATTAAAACACATCACCTGAGGTCACACGGGTAGTCATGGCTGGGCTGGCCCTTGCTCTTACCTCCTGTGCTCTCTCCTGCAGTTCCCACAACACCTCTGTTCTTCTCCCTGCGGTCTGACTCTCCTCCCCTTCTCTGCCTGGGTAACTCATCCTTAAGACTGAGCTCAAATGCCACCCCCTCCCATAAGCCTTCTATGACTTTGCATTTCAGTGCTTCTATTGGGGTGAGTACATACTTCTTTAATCCAACTTACCACCCGCTCTAATTATGTGTCTCCATGTCTGATTCCTTTTCTATACAATGAGCTCCTGAATGCAGGGTCTGTGTTCATCTCCCTCTCCCTGGAACCTAGTAGTTTCGAGTACACAGCAGGTACTCAGTGAGTGTGTACTGAAGGAACACTAGCCTACAACGAGGATTGAAGCTTCATAAAATGGCAGACTCAACCTGGTGAATAAGGATCATTCAACCCAAACGAGGAGGGGATGCAATGGATGGGAAAAGAAGCCCGTGTGTCCGCTGAGCCGTCGGCCAAGCCAAGAACGAAACTCTTGGCTAACCAAGGAATCCTCACCCACACACTCACCCTTTTTACGCCTTTCTGTTTGTTTTGTTCTTCCTATCAATTTCCAGCAAAATTCCTTTATAAAGAATGTCCGGCCCATGTCAGCTAAGTTGAGAGGAAAGGGAATTCGCGCACAGCAGTGGGGCAGTGGCAGGCACAGTCCCCACTGGAGAGCCAGAGAGGGCAGACAGGGAGCAGGCAGCTGTGCCTGAGGGTCCCTGACTAGTTAACTGTGCCCCACTCACAGGTCTTCTTACCTTGGCCAGCTGAAGCAACAGCCCACACTCGGCTGGGGTGAGCAGCCCGTCCAACACCGCTCGCTCCGACCCGTTCAGCTGTCTTGCATCCTGGGTCAGGGTTACTCCCTCTAGGAGGAGGACATCTGCAGGGGAAGGGACAGGGCAGGGAGGAGTGAGGGTCCCCTAAGGGCAGGCCCAACAGCAGCTGGCAGCCCCTAGGCCCTCCAGGCTCCTGGCTCCTGTCCTCCCAGGAGCTTACCCTTCCAATGAGTCAAGGGCTTCGGCTGTGGAGGCTCCTGGTCCCACGGCCTCTTCTCTTGATCCTCTCTCAGGGGTGAGAGACACGCTCAGTGGGTGCCCGGGCCAGTCCAGACCCAGCCTCCCAGGAGCCCTTCCCTCACCTTCCAGCTCAGGCAGGCCCCTCCCACCACAGGCCATCTCCTACCTGAGCTTTTCTCTGAGAGCTGCAGGGATGAAAGCTGCCGGGGTCCAGGGATCCTGGGACAGCCAGGAAAAGTGCCGTCGCCCACCTAGTCCAGCCCCGAATCCCTCCTGCTAGACTTGGAGCTACCACATTAAGGTCCTCCAGCTTCCAGAGGGGAAGGTGGAGGTGGGAGAAGCTGGGAACTCACTGTCGGGAGCCCTGGGCGCTGGGCCAGACTCTGTAACAGTAGTGATAACCATAATAACAACAACAAAACCAAAAACAACGTGCACAGCACTGTTTGCCAGGTGCTATTCTAAGAGCTTTACACATGGAGGTGGAATTTATCATTTAAAGTTCACAATAGTCTTATGAAACAGATAGTATGAATGTGCCCATTTTGCACTTGAGGATTCTGAGACACAGAGAGGCAAAGTAACATGCCTAAGATCACACAGCTAGTAAGTTGACAGAGCTGGGATTTAAACTAGCTTCAGAGTCCACGGCTCTCAAACAGGGAGATTTTGCCTGCAGGACACATCAGGCCATGTCTGGAAACATCTGTGACTGTCGTGACTCAGGGAGTGCTACTGACATCTACTGGGTAGAGGCCGGGGAGCTCTACCCAGGTGAGAAGCAGCAAGGGCAGAAGGAGCCCTGTGACCCATCTCCTGAGCCTTCCACAAGTAGGCTTCCACAAGTTGCCAGAGGCTGATAAACATCCCACCAAGCCTAGGACAGCTCCCTTTTCTCCCCAACAAAGAACTATCAGGTCCCAAATGTCAATAGTGCCAAGAAGGTCGGGGAACCCTGCTTTATGCTCTAGTGCTAACTATGAATAACCTCTCCCCTTTAGCTTTCTCTCAGAACAGCAACAAAGAGAAAAGTAAAAAAGCAGCAGCAACAGAGCTTTCTGTGCCTTGTAGCAAACGATATGGCTTCAACAAGGCTCTGAGATCGGTGTGATTGTTCCCATCTTACAGGTAAGGAAATTGAGGCTGAGGCAAGTGAAGGCCCAGAGCTTGTTTGTGGCAGAGGAGAGACCAACACTTAAGCCTGCATGACCCCAAAGCCGCTCTTAACTACAGGCACCAGCCTCTGTCCCTGTGAAACTGGGATGACAGACTCCTCTTCAAGCCTCACGGGGTTGTGGAAAGATGGGAAACCCTGTTGCAAACTGAAGTGACACCTAAATGTGAGGCGTTGCTGTTATCTCCCTCCTGGGGGAGCGCCATGGGGCAGGGTGGAGAGAAGTGGAGTTACTCACAGGGTCCTCGAAGCTGGCCCCCAGGTGCTCCATGGCGTAGTAGAGCTGTCTCTTCTCCCCCAGAGATCGAAGGATGAAGCGCTGGATGACCTGAAGTGGGGTGACAGCAGCGAGAAGGGGGTGAGACAAGGGGAAGTTAAGTGGGGCAGGGAAGTTAAGGCGGGCGGGGAGCAGGGGAGCCTCAGGCTCCGGGGGACAGTCTGACTGCTCCTTAGACCCTGCACTGCACCTCGCGGTTCAGCTTTCCTCCCTCAAGCATCTTCAAGGCATCTGGGTTCAAACTGGGGGAGGAGCGTGTGTGTGTGTGTGTCTGTGTCTGTGTATGTGCGTGTGTGTGTGCATAAGGTGGGGGCAGGCAGGGCTGAGGTTCAGGGAAGAGGGATGGCCTGGCACTTGGACTCAGAAGTGGAGTCTGAAGTGGAGACAAGTCACATGCTGGACTTGGGGTTGCCTTTGGTGACTAGAAAGGGGGGCAGAGTCCAGGTCACTCCTCGGGTATATCTGATTGACTTAGGGCTACCTCCCAGGGCGCGTGTGGAGGGGAAGGTACCTCTCTCGGCCCGAGGCCAGGTCTCAGCTCTCCCAGCTGGGCCTGGTACTGGTTCAGAGCCTTCTTGGCAGCCTCATCCTCCGGGTAGAAGAGCAGGACACTCAGGACATTTTCAACAGCCTGGGACAGATTCCCCACTGGAAAGAGAGCAAACAGGGCGGGGTGGGCACAGAGACCGAGAAGCCCCCATCCTACCCGGCAGGACATGCCCCTCCATTGCCTCTTTCCAAAGCTTACTCGAACATACCTGAGCTGTATGGGCAGAGTTCAAAGGGGAGGAAGAGAGGACAGAACAAAGGAAGGTGAGAAGCAGCAAGGGCAGAAAGAGCCCTGGGAGCCATCTCCTGAGACTTCCACAATGGTGCCAAAGGAGAGCAAATTAGAGTCCTCCTGAAGCGATGGTCCCCATGGAGACTTGACCAACTACAGATCCAGAGACGGATGGGAGAGATGGAGAGATGGGGCTCTGGATACCATTCTCTTTCCCTGTTTCTAACCCCAGTCACCCCCAGGGCTCACCCTTCCTCAGCTGACCTTCAGCATATGCCTCGTGCAGCCGCCTCAGCTGGCTGGGAATGAAGTCAGGGACAGGGAAGCTGCGACCAGGACGTGTGGCTGTGTCCCCTACACAGCGCTGCCGGCACTGCAGGACCTGAATCCAGTGCCCTGAGGAGGACACACGAGCCATTCAGCTTGTGCATGTTCCTCCCCAGGCACCATGAACCCCTGCACTCCCCGCTCCTTACCTGCAATGGACTCATAGAGGCCCCCCTGGCTCCCAGTCCCTTCCTCTTCCTCTTCCTTCCTCTGCTGCTCCTCAGGCCCCTCACAGCCAGCCCGGCAGCTCTCCATCTGGGCCAGGCTCTCCTGCAGGGCCTCCTCTAGCTTGGGTAGTGCTAGTCCTGCCTCCTGGCGCCCCAGTAGCTCCAGGCCAGTGTCATAGGCTGCCTGTTGGAGAGGGAAGTGGTCAGTTACCTGAGATCCTGGGGGAGGGGGTGCCAAACAAGACTGGGAGGTAGAAAGCAAGGGAGGGGTGTTGGTCTCATTTGGGGCATGGACTCCATGTCCCACTTCACCTTGGGGAAGACAAAGGTGGGCCTCAGAATCAGAATGTTAGAACATGGGACTTTATAGTGATCCTCAGGAAGGAAACTAAGTCCCAGAGGGGGACTCCCCATCCAGGGTCATTGAGGACAGTACCCAGATCTCCTGATGCTAAGCTGCGCAGGGCCATAGTCCAGAGAGGCCCATATATCCAGCCAGTCAAAGGCTGGGGGTGGGACAGGGGTAGTGCTGAGGGTCTCACCCAGTGTGGGGGCGTCTCCAGGTCCCGGAAGCTCTGGGGCCGAACCCGGGACATACGTCTGTACTTAGCCATGTCCTCCCGCATCTGCAGGTGTGTTGGGTTTGCTACAAAGAAGGTATGTGCTGCAGCTGCTGCCAGGTCCAACTTCTTCAGCTGAGAAGCCAGGGGAGGAGGAGGGAGTCAGTGCCCTGAGGGGGGAGTGTCAGACCTCTGCCCCCTCACCAGTCTTCCCACCCCAGACATGCACCTGGGGCTGCCCCTGAGCCTTCTGGAAGACTTGTCAGTCAGAACTGCCTCTCTCCCAACCTCCAGACCCGGTAGAAACCAGCATGTTGGGACTCTAAGGAGTCTGGTAGCTAAGAAAAGGGGCTTTGAAGATTTTGGAGTGGGTGGATATGGGCAGAGGAGCCTCACATCGGAGACAAGATGGAAGTAATGGCTAACTGAGGTGGGGAGGTCCGGGGGTGGGGGGGCGCGAGCGACCAGCAAAACACGCAGGTCTCTAGGACCCTGAGCTGAAGTATGTGGGATCAGCGCCCCCGCTCCCCAGCCACGTAGGCAAATAACTACCATATTAACAGCTGCGCAGCGTCCCCTGTCCCCGCCCCCAGACACCCCGCCGCACGGGCTCTCAGCCTTGTCTCCCTCCTACCTTCCCGAAGCTCCCTCTTGCCCCAAGTTAAGGCTCACACTCACACCCCACCCCCCATACTTCGTCTCCAGCGGCCGGTTTTGCCCCCAGCCGCTCCGCTTCATTCCTAAGAAGAGGCGGCGCTCACCCTCACGTCGGTCTCAGTAAGACCCACAAAAATTTCAGGGCTCTTCCCTCCATCATCGATCTACTTCCACCCCTACCCCAATTCCAACTTTGCTCCCCCTCTCCCTTAGGCTGTTCCTCTGCGACCTCAATGAGTACTTGACGTGTTTTGATAGGACCTACTCGAAGGAGAGGTCCGATGACCGCCTCCCACAGCCCCACCCTGGGTCCTGGGCGCTAGCATTCCGCCCTCTCCTGGTGAGCTCGAAGTAGGGCGCAACGCGGCTCGGGCAGGACCCACGAAACGGCCGGGGCCGTTCTCGCACCTGGTAGTAGGCCCTCTGCAGGTAGTTGTAGGGCTCCCGGCGGCGGAAGGCGTCCCGGATCGCGCTCCCCACCCGGAGCCGCGCCGCGCCCCCGGGGCCCAGCCTCTGCGCCCCGCACTGGGTCAGACACTCGGCGCGGCGGAGGGCGACCCGGAGGAGCAGCCGCTCCCAGGCCCCCTGCGCCGGTCCGGGCCCAGAGTCAGGCCCCGGGGCGTCAAGGAGCACAGCGGGGTGCGCGGCCCCCGCCTCGGCTGCACAGTGCGCCCCGCAGTCCCGCCGCGCGCGGCCCAGAGCCGCCTGGCTCCGCAGTGCCTCCCGCAGCAGAGCCACAGCCGGCGCCCAAGCCTCGGCCGCGTAGGCGCGCAGCCCATCAGCGTAGAGCAAGTCGGGGGCTTGGGGGGGCGCCCCCGGGGACAGGGGGGTCAGGCCGGGGGGCTCGGGGGACCCAGGAAGGGGCAGCAGCAGCAGTAGCAGCAGCAACCGGAGGAGCCGGAGCATGGTGCCAGAGCCGCCGGCCGGCTGAAGAGAAATGCGGGAGCCGAGAGGGAGAGAGAGTAAAGGGAGGAGGGAGAGGGAGGGGAAAGGAAGGAGAGATGGAGAGGAGGGAGGGAAGGAAGAGAGCAGGAGTGACTGGGGCCAAAGAGAGCTGATGGGGCTGAGACCCAACCCTGGGAGAGGCCAACATGAAAGCTAGAGAAACCAGAGGAAGCCTGGCAGCAAGTGGAGAAAGCGGTCTTGAAGACAAGTGGGGTAGTGTGGGACGAGAAACGGACCGTGGAGAGAGGAGGGCAAAGGGCGGAAGTGGAGCCCGCCTGGTGCTTTGGAAGACAGCATAAGGAGCCTCTCAGAATCCTTGATTCCAACCCCTGAGGCCCATATCGGGGGAGTCAGGACTGCCGCTGTGTTCCCCTCCACTCTTGGGTCCAGGAGGAGTGTGGATTCCTCTGACACACTCACCCACACAAACACACTTTTGGAAAAAGCTTTAGAATGCAGCATGGAAGAGGGTAAACTCCAGGCCTGTGACACCACATCAGGCCCAAACCCTTTCCTGCCCAGAA
This sequence comes from Tapirus indicus, assembly GCA_031878705.1. Lineage (NCBI taxonomy): Eukaryota > Metazoa > Chordata > Mammalia > Perissodactyla > Tapiridae > Tapirus > Tapirus indicus. The sequence goes on along the minus strand of CM062918.1, from coordinate 103,398,465 downwards.
AGTGGGTCCCTAGACGGGTTTTGGGGAAGGAGGAGAGTTGGGGCAGGAGGCATAGAGTCACACTCTAAAACCACCTCCCCAAATCTGAACAAAGATCCTTTACACCCCAAACCAGCAAACTCAAGTGTTGCCCCATGGCCCCAGCACGAGATGCTCTTATAAGCCTGTCTCTGTGTGTGTCTGCATGACTTTCCCCATGTGATTTCTGTGCCTCTGTCCACTGCCCCTGCTTTATTTTGTCCTCTGTGAGCCACTCCACCCCCAAGCCTCTGACCACACCGTTTGCCACCCTAGTACACTGCACACAGAGGTTTCCATGGTAACACTTCAGACTTTAATACATTTGCTAGGGATGATGGAAGGTGAGTAGGGCATCTGGTCACTTGGATAGGAGGCAGCGGGGGCTCCAGGGCCCCAGACCCAGCGCCCATCTCCCTGGAGTCTGGAGGCAGCTGCCCTAGGCTCAGGGCCAGAACGAGGTGTTACTCACCCAGGCCCCCTCCTCTGAGTCCAGCAGGCCCACCTGGGCTCACAGAGTCAGCTGGGGGAAGATGGGGTTACCTGGGCCCCAGGATCCTCCCCAAGCTCTTGCACTCCCCTCACCTCCTGTCAAAGAGCAGCGTCTCCCTGCACTTAGCCCCAAAGGAAGTCCAAGGGCTCTGCTATCAGGGGATCCAAGGGAGAGTCGGCGAGGTGAGAGGCCCAGAGGCCTGGGCCGGCGAGGAGAGGGCCCTGGCGAGGCAGTTGGAGAAGGCAGAGGTGTCTCATCGATGAAGGTGGTGATCTCCTCCCGGAAGAAACCAGGACCCCGTGGGGGTCCCCCACCTGACCCCAGAACCCCACCCTCCAGGAATTGGCGAAGGCTGGCCAGCCCCCCACCTTCAGCCTCCTCCTCGTCCTCCTCATCCTCCAGCCTTTGTCTTCGTCCCAGGTACTCAGGAGGGCCCCCCAGGGCCCGGCTCTGGGCTGGGAGGACCCGGATGTCATCAGAGGATGACCACTTGTGCAGGAAGGAGCCTGGTGCCCGAGGAGTAGAGAAGATGTTGGTCTCATCGTGGGACAGACGGCGGGACAGAGGGACCTGAGGAGAGGAACAAGTAGACCCAGAGGTGCTGCAGGAACAAAGGGATAAAGGCAGGAACCAGTGGGTACTCTGCAAGACGGCTCCACCCCCTTAAATGTTTGCAAAACATCCTCTGATGGGCAACCCTGGTTCAGAGAGGTCTGAAGGGGACCTCCTCTTGCCACACCTCTCTCTCACCTCCCCCTTATGTGCCCTGCGGGCCAGGGCTCAGGAAGGGGGGGCCAGGACGGATAATAGAGACTGGAGGAAAGTAGTGAGGGGATACGCAGAGTAGGAGGTATATGCCCTAGTCCCATACCTGTAAGTAGTGGACCCTCTCCAGAGGGGGAAAGAGCATGTGCCTTCCAGGCAGCAGCTTCACCTGGGTGGGGTCCCTGCCCACCAGTCCTGTGGCCCCATTAGCATCAAAGCGAACTTTGCACACTCGGCCATCTGCATAGTCATCACAACCCCCATCTAGGAGAGAAAAGGGGCAGAGTGGTTACAGACAGGGAATACCCACCCCCGCCCCCACCCCCTTTATAATCCAAGTTCTCGGGAGAATCCTCTGTTCCCACCAGTCTTTAAACTCCAAGAGGAAAGCAAGAGTGGCTAGCGTCTGTTGTGTTCAGTGCTGAATCCCTAGTGCTTCACAAATATAAACATATTTATTGAAACAGTCATTCCCCACCCCAGAGCTGTCCCTATAGTTGGGGGTATCAGGAAGCTTAGCCTCCCGTTGGTTCCACAGCCTTCCTTATGGTTGTGTTAGGACTCTGGACTGTTTCTCAGGCACCCTGCCCTGCTGAGGCAGAGCTGGGTAGTGTGGGCTTCCACAGGGGAACCGATGCCCAATGGAGAGAGCCCTCAGTGCAGAAGGAAGCAGTGGGTGTGCATCTGGGTGCTCATAGGGAAATGGGAGCCTGCAGTCAGCCCAGGGGTGGCGCAGGTTCTTTCCAGCAGGGGGCACTCCAGGGCAGCCCGTCCCTGCACAGAGCAGGGCTGGTAGAAAAGGGAGCCAATGCCCAAGAAAGCAAAAGCCCAGTCACTCCTCTGACCGTCATCGCCATCTTCCTCCGACATGATAGCCACGCACTGCTCCCACACCGTGCGCACGTCGGCGCGGTAGCGCTCGCAGGACCAGATGAAGGAGGGTAGCAGCAGCGTCTGTGCCATGGAGCACCACAGCACAGCCAGCACCATCCACGGGGGAGCTGAGTCCGACTTAAGGGAGAAGAAGCTCACCACCTGGCAGGAGGATGGAGAATGGCACCCGGTCAGGACCCAGGGTTGAGGGGTCCACTTGACCCCAGATCCGATACCCTAGTGCAGTTGGTGGGCAAGAAGTAAGGAAGGGATGGCCCAGATCACATAGGATCATGACAGAGGCAAAGTTGGAGGTGAAGATGGGACAAACAGAGGGGAAAGGATTGACTCAGAGGAAGGTCAGGGGCGAGTACTGGGGTCCAGAGAAAGAGGAGCAGAGGTGGTACAGTAAACTGGAAGACAGAGAGAAACTCACAGATAAAGACTAGATGGGGATGCAGAAAGCTGAGGTGGTAGGATGAGCCCTCTGGGGTTTCCACCCAAGAGTGCTCAGAGACCTTGTGGTGTCCAGAGGGAATCAGGGAATGGAGAGTGGAGCTCAGCAGCTGGATGATAGGTCTGGGGGGCTGAATAGTGGAGCTGCAGGATAGATGATGGAGCTGGAGGACAGCTAGTGGAACTGAAGGATGGATGATGCAGTTGAGTAGTGGGAACTGGAAAACAGATGATGGAGCTGAGGGTAATGGGAACTAGAAGATGGATGATAGAGATGGGGGCTCACAAATGAGGATGGGTAGAGGAGGGGAAGGTGGCTGATGGACCTGCTGTATGGCTGATGGAGCTGGGGGTCAGGTGGTCACGCTAGGGCCTGGATATTGGGGAGAGCAGATGGAGGGACCCCAATCTCACCAAGATGGGCACCCCTGTGAGTGAGTCATAGAGAAAGACGATGGCGCTGACCAAGTTGGTGACCTGCAGGGATGTCTTGGCTGACTCGGAGCCATCCAGCGAGGACCGCCGCTTCCCTCGGGCATCCTCCACCACAATAGCTGGCACCTCAAAGGCTGGCCGGGTACCCAAACCCCCCGGCCCACCCCCCTTGGCCCCACCCACACCCCCCGCTCTCCGGGCCTGCCGTGCCCTCCGGGGCCGGGCCCACAGTGTCTGGTAGAAGGTGATGGCCACACAGACCAGCCCCATGACAATGCCCCCAAGTAGCAAAAGGCTGAAGCAGACGCCAAAACCTAGGCCAATCTTGGAGACTATGAACTGGCAGCCACGGGCATAGTAGCGCTCCCCATTGTTGTGCCAGCCAATAGAAGGCAGTGTGGAGAGGATGAAGCTGACCATCCAGATGCCCATGACAGCGTGCAGCGCCTGCTTCTTGGCATTGCTGAGGCGGTAGTTGATGGGCCAACGCACCATCCACATGCGATGGTAGGAGAGGGAGGCGACTGTGAAGCAGGTGGCCAGGGCCAGTGTATAGTAGGTGGACACAAAGACCTTGCAAATGCTCTCATTCCAGTCATAGTCGGAGGAAGCCTGGCGCCGTAGCTGCACCACAGCGAAGGTGGTGAGGGGCACAGCCGCCATGAGTATGTGTGTGCCCGCCAGGAAGCAGAGCAGCAGCTCCAGCGGCTTGTGCTTCTGCTGCTTGGCCGAGATGCTGAGGATGATCCAGGCATTGGCCAGCAGTGCCAGGAGCCCACAGGCCAGCCAGGACAGCGCGTTGGAGCGCAGGGAGGCCTCCTCTGCCCCTGCCCCGCCCCGAGCCATTCTATCCTTGGCCCCCCACCCCCCGTGAACTCTTGGGGGTGGGGGCTAGGTCTCACCCAGGAGCCCCACTCACACACATCCCCATGATGCCCACAGTCCTTGCCCTGTGGTGAGGCAGGCTGCCCCTAGGCCTACGCTGCTGCTCAGCATTGCATGACTGACCCAGCTAAGGTCAGGTATGGAGGGCCAGGGAGGAGCCTGGGAGTCAGCAGGGGTAGTCCTCAGCTTCCATATTGGGTGAGGCCCTTCCTGGAGTCTCCCTGTAGTCAATGGGGGAGGAAAGCTGACTGCTTTCCCAACTATGAGGCTGGCTGAGGAGCTCTAGTCCCCATGCCGGGCCTTGCAGTTCTCTTCTTCCTCTGGTTCTTGACCAGTCAGGGATCTTCTGGATGCCCCAAGGAGTGTGGGGTGAGGCTCAGCCACCTGGACAAACTGCAAGGGAGAGATGAGATGTGCGAGGGAGAGGGTGGAGGTAGGGTCTAGGCTGATCTCCAACTGGCTTCTTGAGCCGCCCCCCTTCTCTTGAAACTGAAGAAATGACTGATTACCAGTGGTCATGGGATCTTTCAGAACATTCTCCTGCCTTAAATCAGATGCCCCCTCAACCACACAGATAAGAGCCCTGCTTCCCAGACCTCCAGGAAAGGTCTTCTGACCTCCTGTCACCCATCCTTTTTCTGGCCCTTTTCTCCCTCTGCCACTCCCAGCTTCCTTCTCCTTATATCCCCTGCTCAGTACCACTCAACTCCTATCTTCATGTCCCTGAATCCTCTTCGGAGCTACTGATGGCAGACCTATGACTTGTTTCTTCTTGAGGGTTCACGGTCAACTGGGCTATGGTATCACAGCCCCTCCCCAACCTTCCAGGCTCCAGGCCCAGTGGTCTTGGTGCTCAGCCCCGTTTCCCCAAGCCTGCATGATCACCCTCCAGCTCACCAGGGACCTGGGAAGATGGTAGAAGGAGGCTGGGATTGAGGGGGGGCTAGGGAACCCGAAGGCGGGGAAACCGCTGACATCAGAAGCATCCAGAAATGGAAAGAGGGGGAACTAGAAGAAGGAGGAGAGTTTGAGCAGAAGAGAAAGAAAGAGGGGCAAAGTGATAGTATCTGAAAATAGAAGGAAAGCCCAGAGACCCCACAGGGGCTTTGGAGAGAGGAGGGTTTGGATACAGGGAAGGAGCAGGGAACAGGGAGGCTGCAAAGAAAAGCCCAGCGTTCAGTAAGGTGCTGACTCCCACTAGCAGACCTCCCCTGCCCCAGCCTCAGTTTCCCTCTGATGGGAGGGAGGATAATCCTGAATTTCCTGACGCTGAACTTCAGTGAGCCCTGGGGAGGGGCCTGAAAGAAATCCATGAAACCCTGAACAGAGTGGAGGCCAGGAGGATGGGCATAATGGCTTTGGGGTAAATGGGGGTAAAACAGGGCGCAGCAGTGGGAAGGTCTACTTGCTGTGTTAGAACTGCAGACCCTTGTCCTCCCCGAGAGGTCCTAGTCCACCCCCTACCTTTGTTTTCCCTCTGGAGCCCAGTACACCTAGTTGCCATGGCAATGGCCAGTCAGAAGGAGGTGGAGGGAATTGGTCAGAAGCAGCCCCCAGTAGCCTCCCCTACAGCCTTGGACCCCTTCCCACCCACCCCCACCCAGGCCCAGCTGGTGGGCTCAGGAGGAAAGAGATGGGGAGTCAGAGAGGGAGGGAGCCAGGGAGGATGTGAAGGACAGAGAGAAGGAGGTGAAGGACACAGAAAGATTAGAGGAAGGTGGGAGGGGGGTCTAGGGGATTCCATGACGGACAGGGGTCTCTTGCCCTTCGGGGGTGAAGGGGTAAGGTCAGGCGGCTCCTCCCTACTGACACCCACCGCGTTCTCCAGGGCAGAAACAGCAGGTGGCTGGGGAGGAGGGGCCGGCCTGAGGGGAGAGGAGGCAGCTGGGGGGAAGACGGGAGGGGACCGCAGGGGAAAGGGCAGGGGTCGTCTTACCTCTGGCTGCGCCCGGCACTGCCATGGAGACCGCACTCCCGACGCTGCTCGCCCGGGCTCCCGCCGGCTGCCGGCTCCAGCCCGCCGCCCTCCTCCCTCCCTCCTCCCTCCCTCCTCCCTCCCTCTGGGGCTCCCTCCTCCCCTCCTCGGTCCCTGCCTCTCCGGCTCAGCCCGCGGCTCACTCGTCTCTGCCCCCTAGGTGTCTCCAAGCCCCTCTCTCCCGGAGTCACCCTGCCCTTGGGCCCCGGGTCGGGGGACTGAAGGAAAGCTTTTCAGGGGGAGGGGGACGAGTGTAGGGCGGGGACTGGACGGTGGTGACTTGGAGGGGGAGGGGCAAGGAAGGCAACGAGAGGGAGGGGGCAGAGGAGGATGGCGGGGAACCGGCTTCATTGGTGAAACGGTTCGTGTCCTGCCCCCACTCCACCCCGCTTTTCAACACGCACACAGGCTCTAAGAGGCAGCTGGTGTTGTTCGGGAACTGAGGAGCTAGCTGTTCCAGGAGGAGGAAGCATGTGTCACCGTGTGTCACTGTGTGTATCTGTGTGAGCGCTGTGCCAGGGGTGTAGCCCAGAGGGGCATGTGCTGGAGGCTGTGGGGAGTGAGGGGCCCTTGTGATGAAGCTGGGGCTGCTTGGGGGGTGGGGGGTACACAGGTCTGAGAGGATGCGGGCACACACACACACACCCCCCACTTCCTCCTCCTGGAACGCAAACTCACACTTATGTTAGGGATACACACAGTTCACACTCACACATTACAATTTCTCATAGTCCTTTCTCTCCACTACACGCATACACAGGTGTAGCGCACATACAACCCCTCAGTCTATCTACCACACACGTGGTTACAAAGTCTTAGCCTCACAGGCGCACACACACAGGGCCCTTTGGGGTGGGTAGGTGGGTAATCAGCCTCTGAAGAATTTTTCCCTCCCCAGGGAAACTTCGTCTCCTTCCTGGGGCAAGTCTAGCAACCTCTTTTCTGGGTCTGACCCCAAAGATCAGAAGATCCCAGGTCCCCAGAGAAGAGTCCACCTCTCTCTCTCTATCTCCCTCTCTCCGTCTCTTTTTCTCTCTCTCTCTCTCTCTCTCACATACACACACACACACAAATGAAGCACATCTTCTTTATAGTAAGTTTATTACATTTTTCTGTCAGCTCAGGGGGCAGGGGTGGGGAGTGAGCAGGAATACACAGCAAACAACGGAATGGGGTGGGGGGGCCCTGGCAGCAGTAGGTTGTTCTTCCCAGAAAAGGCAAGATGGAAAGAAAGGAAAAGGGAAAGGGGTTCGGGACTGAGGGAGGTGGTGAGAAAGGGAAGGAAGGAGAGGCAGAGGAGGTCCTGAGGGAAATGGACCAAGAGGAGGAGGAAGAATATTTCTCACCCCCAATTTCCTGTGTCTTAGGGGAGGGATGAAGGAGGATGCAGGGCAGGGCCACTGAGACCCAGCACTATCACCCTTCACAGGAGGTCCCCTCGAGTTTCACTCTCAGGCCGGCTCCCCACCCCCTCCCCCTGGCAAAGCTCACCTTCCAGAAGGTTCTGCACAGGGTGAGTGGTAGGTCACTGGGCACGCTCTCCCACAGGGCCTATGCTCCCAGCCTGTGCTCTGATTAGGAGAACTGAAGGCTGTGTCCTCTGATAAGATTTTGCTGCCAGGAGGTGCCGAAGGAGGGATTTTAGGCAGGGAGGCCCTCCTCCCTGTTCCTGAACTCTGTGAGACAGGCCTCCCTGTGGGGTGTGCACCCGAGAGTCCAGAGGTGCATACTGGGCATCTGTGACTAGCCAGCAGGGATCTGTGTGGTGTTTGTCCCTGTGCTCAAGAAAGAGCAATGGAATTAGAGGGCAAGAGACCTGGCTAGTGCTGGTTCTGGCACTTACTAGCTGTATGACCTTGGGCACATCTGACCTTTTGAGTTCCATTTCTGGTCTATAAACTGGAGATACTAATCTTGGTCTCATCACCAGCAGCCTTGTTGGATTTTCATAAGGTTCAAATAGACAAAGGATGTGAAACTGGTTTATACACTGAGACACACTGCTTGGGTGATAAGGAATTGTGTCTGTGCACAAGTGTGGGCTGTGTACATGGGTGCATGTCCAGGGGTGCCTGTTTGTGCACAGGTCAGGATGAGAGTCTGTGGCCCAGCCCACACAGGTGAGAAGCAGGCAGAATGGAGCAGTGGAGGCTGGCAGTCAGGAGCCTTTGGATCTGGATCTGTCCTCCACTGGCTGTGTGATCTTGGGCTAGTCCCTCCCCTCTCTGGTCCCAGGGTCCTCTCCCTTAAAATGACAGTCCTGTGCTTCATGCTTCAGAGTCTGGTCCTGCATGCTTCCCTGGGATCCAAGTGGGCAGTGAGGGAGAGAGCCAAGAGGAAATGGTCAAAGAAGAGCTAAGGCTTGAGTGAAGAGGAAATGGGAAGAGATGGTGTGCATAAGCCTCTGGAAAAGGAACACCGATGGCCAAGTGTGGATAAAGGAGCAGGAGATGGACAGAGGCACTGGAATCTGCTACATTCATCTGGTCCACAGGTCCAGGAGCCCAACAGGAAAAGCAGGGAAGACAGGTGGGGAGGCGGCAAGTGGGGAGCGCCCCCTGGCCCCATGCCTCATATGAGGTTACCAGTCTTCTGAAACCGGCTGGAGGAATAAAGAATAAGAGGACCAAGTCTATTCCTCCCCAACTCCTTTGCATACCCAGACCCCACTCTTCTCTTCCAGTACAGTGACAGCCTCTGGGCCACAGCCGCAGTGCCACATCCAGAAATATCCCAGGCCTGCTGCCCTTCACCTCCGCCCTCCACCATCTGCCTGCTTCCTACCTACTCAGCCATCCATTTTCACCCTTCCCTCCACTCCACCACCTCCATTTAGCCCCTCCCTCCTCACCTCCATTCCCCCTCCCTCCTCATCAGCTCCCTTTCCTCTTTTTTCCCCCTTCCTCCCCCTTTCCTCCTCTCCCTACCCCTCCCCTCTCACCCTCCCTCCCCTTCCCTCTCTCCTCCCAGCTCCTTACTGGTGACACTGGCAGGTCTTCTTCTCACTGAGGAGTCTCTTGATCTGAGACATCCGCTCTGCCTGGCGCTGTCCAGGAAGAAAGAGGGGAGTCATGAGGGTCCCAGGCCTCCAGAGGGAGGTGCCTCTTGGAGGAGGGGGGTGGGGACATCTGGGACAGGAGAAGCAGTTACTGTGGCTGAGGCCATCTGTCCCAGAATTAACTCTCTGCCGCTTCCTGTGTCTCCCTCCACATGGGATCTAGGACAGGCCCAGTTTGCAGTTGAGAGGACTCCGTGGTGGGCAGAGAGAGCCAGAGCAGAAGCAGGTAGGTCACATATACCGTTGCTGTACAGTGTATGTTGCTGTACAGGCCTCAGATGCTGGAGAGTCTTGTTGGGGGATGGGCGGGGGTCTGGGAGGCTCACTCACCCTGCGGTGCCAGCACTTAACACAGCAGAAGATGAAGAACCCAGTGAAAAGCAGAAGGCCTGTGATCCCCCCCAGCACGATGGCCAGGAAGTTTGACCAGGCTGGGGTGAACGTTGTGGGCAAAACTGCAAGAGAGAGAGCGGTGTTCAGTTCCCTGCCCCCCTCCCGGGCCTTGCTGCCCAGCCATGCTTGGGACTGATCGTTGGGCTAAGAGAGCATGGCAGAGTGCACAGAGCTCTCACAGGCCACCAGGGCTGGAGGGGAAAGGCTGGGGAAGGGTTTTAAGGTCTAGAGACGACAGGGTGCTCTGGGGAGCTAGAAGCAGCGGTCCAGGCCATGTTCCATGTGTGCATATGTGTGTGTGTGTGTGTGTGTGTGTGTCTGGGTTTGGAGAGGAACCAGGGAGGGGGGGCTCTTGGTCAGGTGGGCCCCATTCCTGGGTTATAGACCTTAGGGAGGTGGGGACTTGTAGGACCACAGGTGGGAACCTAGAGCCTGGGGCCACACCCGACCTCACCTCATCACCCCGTGTGTCCAGACACCACACATATAACCCACCCATCTCAGGAATTGGGAGGCTGGGACTCCGGGTGGTCTGCGCCAATCCTGGGAAGATCCCACACTGAGGAGGCAGGGGGTTGGGCTTAGGCCATGCAATCTGGATCCTCACTCACCCTCGACCTTGGATTCCAGCAGGACTTTGCCACTGTCATTCAGTAGACACTGCCATGTCCCCGCCACAGGGTCCAGCACCTTCACCAGCTTCTGCCCATTTGAAACCTTTGCAGTGTGGTTCTCCAGCTTCAAGCTCAGTGTCAGCTTGGGAGAGGTGGGTCCCAGCACCTCACAGGTCAAATTGTTCTGGGACTTAGACACTGCAGGGGGACAACAGCCTGAGGCCGGGAGCCTGGACCTCTGGGTTCCCAGCACCTCCATGCTCTAAGGGGATTCAGTATGACAATCAAAATGATACTTTACATGGGCACCCCTCTTTTAGCCTCTCAGAGCATGTTTTCATGCAGTTAAAATAGAGAAAATGCAGCTTTTAAGGTTCAAGGGTATTGGATTTGAATCCCAGCCCCACTGCTTACTAGCCGTGTATCCCTGAGCAAGTTACTAAACGACCTGAACCCCAGACAATAATTAAATGCACAAATACATGTACAGCTCTTAAATGGGGCCTGGCATGTCCTAAGCATCAAGTATTAGCCATGATTATTTGCAGAGTTGTTATGATGACAAAGGAGATAAGAAAGTGAAGAACTCCATGTAGAGCCTAAACTCATCATCATCACCATCCTACTCAGAGCAGATTTTGTTATCCTCGTTAGGAGAAAGCAGGCCCGCAGAGGTAGGGGCTTGGTCAGGGTCCTAGAGGATTGGGCAGAGGCCGAATTAGAACTCTGGTCCTCAGTGCCATTTGGGGGTTCTCAGTGGAGCCTGCCATCAACATGTGGATTCCAGTCTCAGTTCAAAACCAGCCCCCAAACCAGAGGGCCCTCGGTCAGCTCAATCAGGCAACCTCTCTTTGGGGGCCTGTCCTGCTTCCAAGGGAGCCTTGGGCCAGGCCCCTCCATCTCCTGCCCCTGCCCTCCCCTTTTACCCCAGCTCCTCACCTCTCATCACCACGAGGTTCACTTCCTGTTGCAACTTGCCCTTGGCAAGAGCCAGACACAGGTTTCCAGAACCGGCATACTGAGGCAAAGCCTGGGGCAGGGTGAAGCGGAGTGGGAGCGTCTCCTCCATCCGGAGCTTGAGGTCTTGGTGAACCTTTTTCACAGACACCTTCCTGTTCTCCAAGGAGAAGGATATCCAGGACTGCGAAGAGGAAGCCCCCTCTGCCCACCACATCAGCTCCCCGCTCAGGTTTTCGTCTGCGAAGGTAAGTGGGAAGGAGAACTCCGCCTGCTTCCCCTCTTTCGTATAGACTGTGTTAGAGAGTTTCTGGAAAGCTGGAGGTGGGAAGGGAGAGAACCTGGGTCAGAAGGAGATAGGACAGGGTGGGATAGGTGTGTGGGGGAGGCAGCAAAGAGATGGAAGGAGACCAGGTGAGTCTGAACACCTAGGTTGCCATTCAGGCCCTGACATCCCATCTACCTCTCCAATCTTCTCTCTCGGCTCTCCTCCCCAGCATGTTCCCATGGCAGCGCCTCCTCCCCTTGGAAGCCCTCATAGAACAGCCCAGCCACAGGGGTGCCTCTCCTCCTCAGGGTCTCAAGCACAGAGGGCGTTTGGCCTGCACTAACTCACATGCGTAATATATCACCCTTCGCAACACAGGAGCATATACTTAAATCGGGCTGACTCTGTGCCAGGCACAGTTCTCAGTGCATTACATAAATTAATTCTCACCATAACACTACAAGGTAGGTACTCACAGTGAGCATCATCCCCATTTTACAGATGCAGAAACCAAGGCACAAATAGGTTCAGTAAGTTGCCCAAGGCCCCATGGTTAAGTCAGAGCCTGGATTTAAATCAGAGTCCATGCACTTCACCACCACACACCCTACCTCATGTCACATAAGCACCTGGAGGACAGGATCTGGGGTGGGATCTGCATTCTGGACTCTTGGTTTCCCCCACAGAGTCTACCTCAGGATTCTAAAGATGCAATGTAGAATTCATCAGGGCTGGCTTGCTGGTGTTATTGTCGCTGAGTAAGTGGATTTACAGACTTGGTGGGAGTGGGGAGCTGAGGCAATAAAGAAAATAGATGGCCTTGACATTCCTCCTTTGGGGCCTCCTCCAGGGGTCTCTGGGGCCCCTCACCTCCTTACATCTCCTATCCTTCCTTCCTCCGTGTCCACCACCCTGAGGGGTGCCTGTTAATCAGCCCCCTGAGGAAGAGAGGGCCCAGCGTATCCGTCAGGACAGACTTCAGCTCTAGGAGGGCCTGGCCTCAGCTTCCCTCTGTCCCCCAGCACCAGACCTAGGAGCAGAGCAGAGAGAACAGACGGAGGGCCTGTCAGCCGCTGCGGCAGGGGGAGACTGCAGGGGAGAGGCGTTCCTCTTACCCAGCACCAGGATGTTTATGTTGAACACCAGTGTCTTCTGGTCCTGGGAGACGGTGCATGTCCAGGTGCCACTGTCTTGCAACCCCACCAGGGGTAGTGAGATGCTCTTGGCCCCATTCTCGCTTTTATTCCCAGGGCCTTTCCATTGCACTGAAGGGTTACTACCAGAGGGGCTCTCCAAGGTCAGGGTCAGGCTCTGCCCTGGCAGCAGGCGGATGCTGTTGTAGGTGTCTGAGCTGGCAGTCACTGTGGAGGGAGCAGACCACCTGTGTCACACACACACTCTCCCCAAGGAGAAAGGAGGAAGCCAGGAAACCAAGAGTCTATTACCCCTGTCCCAACATCTCCCTTCCTGCCAACACCCAGCTGCCCAGTCTCAGCCCAAGGCAGGGTTTCCCTCTCCCCTCCTCTTCCTCCTCCCTCTTCCCCTCCTCGTCCTCTCTTCCCTTGTCTCTCTCCCTCCTTCCTCTGGCTCCTGTCCTTCTCTTTCCCCCTCTCTAGGTCTCTTCCTCTCCATCTGCCTGACCCAAGGCCTGAGGAGGCTTCGAGGAGATGTGGTGGCCAGTCTGATTGTCTCTGGACTCCAGCTCAGGCTCTGGTTTCAGTGCAGGGATGGGAGTCAGGGAGGAAGGGAGATTGGCTGGAGGAATCCTCACCCCAGACCTGCCCCACTCACATCTGAACACCAGCAATTCCACCTCTGTCTTCTTGTCCTCCACTTCACAGATGTAAGTCCCTGAGTCTGTTATTTCAAGATTCTTGATGATCAGAGGAAAGGATCCTTGGTCCCACAGGATTTTTTTTGTTTCAATGCGATCTTGCATCTTGGAGACACCTGGGAGTAGAAGCCGTATGGAGGAGGTTGGGGTACCCTGGAGACACGGCACCCCTGGCGAAGGCTGTGCCCCCAACTCTTCTGAGTTGTTAATTTCCTGCAGAATCTGCCCTTCATCCTAATCAGAGAACATCGGACTGGCGAGGAGGTCCCATCACATTCATTTACCTGACCAGGACAATGTCTCACTAATCCAAAATAAAATAATATTCCTATTTAGAGAGCACCACCTCATACATGCCAGATACTTTACATGCCTCACCTTAAGTAATCTTTACAACAATTGCAAGCACTAGGTCGTGTTTTGCTTATTGCAGATAAGGAAGCTGAGACTCAGAGAGATTAAGTAGTTGCCCAAACTCTTACTTACACGTTGTCAGCAGGAACATAAACCAGTACAATCTCTTTGGAAGGTAATTTGTAGTATCTACCAGAATTACAAATGCACATAGGAAAGTAAATGTCCACCAAGAAAGAAAAGGTTAAATCAATTATAGTTCACCCAGTCAGTGGAATGCTGTAAGGGAAGAATGAGGAAGCTCTTTATATACGAGATGGAATAATATCTAAGAAACATCATTAACTGAACAAAGCAAGATATTAAACAGGCTACCATTTGTTTAAAAAGGAGGGGGGAAATTCATCTATCATCTATCATCTATCGCCTTGTATATGAATAAATATTTCTGGAAGTAAACATAAGAAAATGGTAACCTTGGTTGCCTCTGGGGAGAGGATGTGAACACCCATGAGACAGGTGTGGGAGGGGGGCTTTTCACTATAAACCTTTTTCCACTTTGAATTTTGACTCCAGTAAGTGGTGGAGCTAGAATTGATAATCAGACCTGTTGGGTACACTATGCAGTCCTGTCTCTGGAAAGTTCCTCAGGCATGGCTATGTGGTCTCCTCCAGTCTCCTCTTTTAGTATCTAACAACCATCACCAAGAGGAAGTTCTTCTTTTTAGCTAACCGTGCAGTGGCAGCTGGGTGCAGCAGCAGCTCCAGAATTCTTGTGGAGGTGAGCCTTAGAAGATAAATGTACATAGCAAACACAGGTTCTTTACTTAGAATGCATATTTGGAGGGATGGGGTGAAGGCGGCTGAGATAAAGCCCCACCCTCACACCCGTGGGCACCACCTCTGCCTCCCTGAGCAGTCACAGGCCCTCTCTCGAGGTGCAGGAGACTGGACATCTTGTTGGCCCTTCAGTCTCCTGTCTCTCCTCTTCCAGATGGTGGTATCCCCTTCCCCACTGAGGATGCTCACGCTCATCCTCTCCCAGAGACATTTCCAGATAAACTGTAGCCTTGGGCTATCCCTCCAGCCTCACCCAACTCCCCTTTCATTTGTGTCTTCAGTAGTTCCTACCCTACTCGCTCTTTCCCCTGGATCTGCACGTTGATTTAGTTCCGCAATTTTTCTGAAATTCTACTACATTCCTTTCACAATTTACCAAACTTCTTGAAAGAGTAGCCCTCCTCTGGTTCTGCCCCCTTTTCACCTCTTTCGACTCTCTCTTCCATATCTAAGCACTATTCTCTTTTCTTCATCTAGGTCTCTTGTTCCAGCATCTACATTTAGGTGTTACCCAGACGCTGTCTAGGATTCTCTTCCCCATTTCTCTAGACATTCTAAATCCCACTGCCTCCCCTGTCAGCTCTGCAGATGACTCCCAAATTGGTCTTCCCAGCCCCAACCTGACTCCTCAATTCTGGACCCTCTTTTCCAGTGGCCCAACAGATTATCTGAATATCTTGCCGTCACTCAAAACTCACCTGGTTCAAAATGAAATGTATCAACCTTTCTCTAAAATAGCTCTTCCTCCTTACTTCCTTTTTCCTTTTCTGGGCCCCATCCAGGCCCACTTATCCAGGTTGTCCTATACTTTGTAAAAGTGATTGCAAGGTGGCATGAAAGGTCTAAGAGTATGGGTGAGTCTGGGAAAAATTCACGGAGGAGACCAGTATGGAACCGACCCTTAAAGGTATAGGCAGTGGACTAGAGGAAAGGGAGCAACGAGGACATCCGGGAAGGGGAAAAGCTCCAGGGAAGCAGTACAGGAACCACCTCAAAGCAGGGAGGAAACCACCTGGATGTGGGAAGCTGTGGGAAAAGATGCTGAGGGGGTGAATGTCTGGCAGAGACTTCTAGGCTTAGCCTAATGGATGAGGAGTGAGATGTGCAGAACATTGCTTTGGAAGTCAGCGCAGCAGCAAGTGGAAAGGAAACTAAGGTAGGAGAGACCAGTAGCAGAGAGAACTGCCAGGAAACTTCCACTGCAATCCAAGTGAGGGGTATGTGGCCTTGGCTAATGAGGGTGGTATTCCCATGGGAATAAAGAAGATGAAACAAAAACACTTCCAAAGGAAGGAATGGCCATAGTCAGTGACTGACGGGAAACCGGCGATTGAAGCGGAGGAAGAAATTTGACACTGTGGTTCAGAAATTGGAGGAGTCAGGAGAGTGATACTGCCCTCCTCAGGGATGAGGAAATTGGGAAGGGGAGCTGTTCTGGAGGAAAATCCAATCATAGAATCAGAACAAAGCATTGACACAAAAGACCTAAGAATTTTTAGAAAGGAGCATATTGTTTCAATCTCACAGGCAATCAAAGAAATGCAAATTAGAACAACAATGATATTCAACTATTAAATCAGCAAAAAAAAAAGTTTTAAATAATACTACTCAGTGCGGGCAAGGGTATTAGGAAGAGAGGCACACAGTGACATTAACTAGACAGTGTAAATGGACAGAGCCTTTCTGGAAGCAATCTTGCAGTACATACCAACTATGTTTAAAAGTTCATATCCTTAATTTCATTTCTAGAACTTTATCCTTAATAACTTAAAAATGCAAACCAAGGGCTGGCCCAGTGACATAGTGAAGTTTGTGCGCTCTGCTTCAGCGGCCCAGGATTCTCGGGTTTGGATCCTGGGTACAGATCTACACACCACTCATCAAGCCATGCTGTGGTGGCATCCCATATACAAAATAGAGGAAGATGGGCACGGATGTTAGCTCAGGCCTAATCTTCCTCAGCAAAAAGAGGAGGATTGGCAATGGATGTTAGCTCAGAGCCAGTCTTCCTCACACACACACACACAAAAATGCAAACCAAAATGTAGGTATAAAAATAGTAATTATAGTGTTGTTAATAGGGTACAATGTTAGATAAAAGGATGACTATATATTAGAGTATGTTAATTTGATGGAATATTAGGTTGGCATAAAACATATTTATAAATAACTTTTAATGAAATGGAAAATATTCATAATATACATTTTTTAAGTTGTGTCAGGTAATCTTTACTTTTTAGGTTACCAAAATTATACAGATTCAATACTTCCCTTTTCTCTTGCCCACCCTTCCAATACCACTGTAAAGAGTTTGGTGTGGATTCCTCCATGCTTTTTTCTTTGCTCATGCAAACATATATTCACATACATTGAATTTTTAAATTAAAATGGGATTAAATTACATATATAGCTTACTCTTTCCACTTAACAAAATATGCTTGACATCTTTCTAAGCATATATATGTGGAGCTTCTTCACTCTTTTTGTTCGTTTGTTTAGAAATTGTGAAAGCTAATCTTTTTATTCTGGTGATTTTTTTTAATTAAACTTTTTATTTTGAGATAATTGTAGATTCACATGCAATTGTAAGAAATAATACAGAGAGATCTCAAGTACCCTTGACCCAGGTCATCCCAATGGTAACAGCTTGCAAAACTATCTACACTATCACGACCAGGATATGGACACTGATACAGTTAAGATACAGAACACTTCCAACACCATAAAGATGTGACCCTTTTCTAGCCACACCCTCCTCCTCCGCAAACCTGTCTCCTCCTTTACCCCCGGCAATCACTAATCTGTTTTCCATTTCTGTAATTTGTCATTTCAAGAATGTTTTATATAAATGGAATTATACAGTATGTTTCCTTTTATGATTGGCTTTGCTTCACCCAGCATAATTCTCTGGAGATTCATCCAAGTTGTTGTATAACTATACATGGTTCATTCTGTTTTTACTGCCGAAAAGTATTCCATGGTATAGATACAACCATTCACCCGTTAAAGGACATCTGAGTTGTTTCTATTTGTTAGCTATTACAAATAAAGCTACTATAAACATTTGTGTACAGATTTTTGTGTGAACATAAGTCTTCATTTCTCTGGGATAAATGCTGAGGGGTGCAATTGCTGAGTTGTTGCATGTTTAGTTTTTAAAGAAACTGCCAAACTGTTTTCCAGTGTGGCTGTACCATTTTATGCTCCTTCCAACAATGTAAGAGTATACCATTTTCTCTGCATCCTCACCAGCATTTGGTGTTGGTGTTGTCACTATTTTCTACTTTCGCCATTCTGCTAAGTGGGTAGTGATATCTCATTGTGGTTTTAATTTGCATTTCCCTGATGACTAATGATGTTGAACACATTTTCCTGTACTTATTTGCCATCTTTATATCCTCTTTGGTGAAATGTCTGCTCATGTCTTTTGCCCATTTGCTAACTGAATTGTTTGTTTCCTGGTATTGTTTTGAGAGTTGTTTACGTATTCTAGATTCTAGTCCTTTGTTAGATATATAGTTTGCGTATGTTTTCTCACACTCTGTAAACTATCTTTTCCTCTTCTTAATCGAGTCTTTTGCAGAGCAAAAGTTTTTAATTTTGATGAAAACCAATTTGTCCATTTTTCCTTTTATGGATTGTGCTTTTGGTGTCAAGTGTAAGAACTCTTTGCCTAGGGCCGGCCTGGTGTCGCAGCAGTTAAGTTCACGCATTCCACGTCGGTGGCCCAGGATTCGCCAGTTGGATCTACTGGCGGACCTACTCACTGCTCATCAAGTCATGCTGAGGCAGCCTCCCACATAGAGGAGCTGCAACTCTACAACTATGATATTCAACTATCTTCTGGGGCTATGGGGAGGGAAAAAAAAAAGATTAAAAAATCCTGAATCCTGAATCCTTCAGAATCCTTAGATCATGAAGATTTTGTCCTATGTGATATAATTTTATTTTGTACATTTAAGTTCATAGTCCATTTTGAATTAATTTTAAAATAAGGTGTGAGACTTAGGTCAAGGGTTTGTTGTTATGTTGTTGTTTTTAACCTATGGATGTCCAATTACTCCAGCACCATTTATTGAAAAAGGCTATCTTTCCTCCATTCAATTGCTTTTGCACTTTTGTAAAAAAAAATCAATTGGGCATATTTATGTGGGTCTATTTCTGGGTTCTATATTTTGTTCCATTGATCCATGTGTCTATCCCTCCATTAATACCACACAATCTTGATTACTCTAGCTATATAAGTCTTGAAAGCAGATAGACTGATTTCTCCTACTTTCTTCTTTTTTCAAAATTGTTTAGCTTTCTGGTTCCTTTGGTTTTCCATTTAAATTTTAAAATAACCTTGTCTATATCTAGAAAAAATCTTCTTGGAACTTTGATAGAAATTGTGTTAAATCTGTATCAATTTGGAGAGAATTGACATCTTTACATCGAGTCTTCCAATCCATGAACATGGTCTCTCCATTTATTTAGATCTTCTTTCATCAGCATTGTGTCGTTTTTATCATATAAATCCTACGCATATTTGTTAGATTTGCCTAAGTATTTCTCTCTTTTTTTTAGCGATTGTAAATGGCACTGTATTTTTAATTTCTGTGTATACGTGTTCATTGCTAGTATATAGAAATACAATAGATTTTTGTATGTTTATCTTATATTCTGTAACCATACTGAACTCACTTATTAGTTCTAAGAGTTTTTTAGAATAGATTCCTTGAGATTTTCTACATAAATAATCATGTCATCTGCAAATAGGAACAGTTTTAGTTCTTCCTTTCCAATCATTATTCCTTTTATTTCCTTTTTTTGACTTATTGCA
Source organism: Tapirus indicus (assembly GCA_031878705.1). NCBI lineage: Eukaryota > Metazoa > Chordata > Mammalia > Perissodactyla > Tapiridae > Tapirus > Tapirus indicus. The sequence goes on along the minus strand of CM062918.1, from coordinate 103,379,425 downwards.
CTGGCTAGGCATTGCTGTACTCTGTTGAAAAAGAGCCATAAGAACAGACATCTTTGCCCTGTTCCTAATCTTAGGGGGAAAGTATTCAGTCTTTCACCATTGAGTATAATGCTACTTGTAGTTTTTTTTTTTTTTAGATGCTTTTTAAATTTTCACTCAGTTCAATGTATTTTTTAAATTTCTCTTGAAATTTCTTCTTTGACCCGTGGAATACTTAAAAGTTGTTGAGTTTCCAACTGTTTGGAGATTTTTCCTGTTATATTTATGTTATTGATTTCTGATTTGATTCCATGGAGTCAGAAAACATACTCTACATGATTTCAATTATTTTAAATTTGTTGAGGTTTGTTTTATGGCTCAAGATATGGGCTATCTTGGTATATGTTCTGTGGACACTTGAAAAGAATGTGTATTCTGCTGTTGTTGGGTGGAGTATTTTATAAATATCAATTAGATCCTGTTGGTTGATAGTGTTGTTGAGCTCTTCCATAACCTTACTGATTTTTTTTCCTGAAGAAGATTCACCCTGAGCTAATATCCATTGCCAAACTTCCTCTTTTTGCTTGAGGAAGATTCACCCTGAGCTAACATCTGTGCCCATCTTCCTCTATTTTTTATGTGGGTCACTGCCACAGCATGGCTGCCAACAAGTGGTGTAGGTCCACACCTGGAACTGAACCCAGACTGCTGAAGCAGAGTGCGCCAAACTCAACCATTAGGCCACGGGGCCAGCCCTTTACTGATTTTCTGTGTAGCTGTTCTGTCAATTGTTGGAAGAAGGGTGTTGAAGCCTCCAACTATCAATGTGGACTTGTCTATTTCTCCTTTTAGTTCTATCGGTTTTTCCTTCAATATTTTGTAGATCTGTTGTTTGGTGCACACACATTTAGGATTACTATGTCTTCTTAAGGGATTGACATTTTCATCATTATGTAATGTCCTTCTCTGTCTCTGGTAGTTTTCTTGGCTCCAACATTGACTTTATCTGATGTTAACATATCCACTCCTGCTTTTCTTTGATTAATGCTTGCATAGTGTATCCTTTTCTCCATCCTTTTACTTTCAACCTAACTGTATCATTATATTTGAAGTGAGTTTCCTGTAGACAGAATATTGTTGAATTATGCTTTTTAATCTACTCTATCAATCTTTATTTTTTAATTTGTATATGTAGACCGTTTATATTTAATGTAATTATTGATATGTTAGAGCTTAAATCTGCCATTTATTTTTGCTTTCTGCTTGTTCTGTTTTCTGTTTTCTTTTTCCTGTCTTCCTGTGGGTCACTTGAACATCTTTTTGTAACACACTTTTTAAGAATAGTTATAAATTTACAGAAAAATGGTACAGAGTTTCCATATACATCATACCAAAGTTCCCCTATTATTAACATCTTACATTAGTGTGGAACATTTGTCACAATTAATAAACCAGTACTGATACATTATTATTAACTAAAGTCCATATTTATTCAGATTTCCTTAGTTTTTATCCAATGTCCTTTTTTCCATCCCAGGATCCCATCTATAATACTATATTACATTTAGTTGTCATGTCTCTTTAGGCTCCACTTGACTGTGACAATTTCTCAGACGTTCCTTGCTTTTGATGACATTGACATTTTTGAGGAGTATTGGTCAGGTATTTTGTAAAATATCCCTCTATTGGGATTTGTCTGTTGTTTTTCTCTTGAAAAGATTGGGTTTATGGGTTTATTGGGGGAGGAAGATCACAGAGGTAAAGTGCCATTTTCATTACATGTCAAGGGTACATACCATCAACATAACTTATGACTGTTGATGTTGACCTTGACCACCTGACTGAAGTAGTGTTTTTCAGGTTTCTCCACTGTAAAGTTATTCTTGCCCCCCTTTCCATACTGTACTCTTTGAAAGTTAACTATGCACAGCTCACACTTAAGGAGTGAGGAGTTATGCTCCACCTTCTTGAGGGCAGATTATCTACATAAATTAATTGGAATTCTTCTACATGGAAGATTTGTCACTTTCCCCCCATTTATTTATTTATTCAATCAGTTATTTATATCAGTAAGGACTCATAAATATTTATTTTATTCTTTGGGATGTAAACATTTTTAAATGTGTTGTAGAATTCATTTTAATTTATCTACAATGGTTTTGAGTGTATCTCTTTGTATTTTTTTAGTGATTACTCTAGGTATTACACTATATGCGTATATAACCTATCACAGCCTACTTGTATTATCATTTTACCTTACTTCCCTTTACATCCCTTTACTGTCCCCATTTATAATATAATTGTTTTAAATATTCCCTCTACATACATTTAGAACCACACAGATAGTCTTACAATTTTGCTTCAACTATCAAACATAATTTAGAAAACTTAAGAGGAAAAGGAAAGCCTAATGTATTTATCCATGTATTTGTTAACTTTGTTCTTTCTTCCTTCTTGATATTCTAAGATTCATTCTTTTCAAGTTTCCTTTCTGTTTAAAGAACTTCCTTGAGCCATTCTTTTAGGGTAGGTCTGCTGGCAACAAATTCTTGGTTTTCTTTCATTTGAGGATATCTTGACTTCTTTATTCCTGAAGGATGTTTTCTCTGGGTATAGGATCTGGTTTATAGTTCTTTTCTTTCATGTCACTTCCTTCAGATCTGCATGGTTTCTGATGAGAAATCTGCTGTCATTTCAAATTGTTACCCTATAGGTAAGGTGTCACTTTTCTCTGGTTGTTTTGAGGACTTTCTCTTTGTTTTTAGTTCTCAGAAGTCTCATTATGATGGGTCTTGATGTGGATTTCTTGAGGTTTATCCTACTAAAGGTTTGCTCAGCTTTTTGAATTTATGGGCTAAGATCTCTTGCCAAATTTGGGGAATTTTCAGTCATTATTTTTTCAAGTAATTTTTCACCCCCATTTTTCTCTTTCCTCTCCTTCTGGGACTCCACTGATGCAAATATTAGATCTTATGTTATAGTCCCACAGGTAGCTATGGCTTTGTTCATTTTTTTCCAGCCTATTTTCTCTCTGTTGTTAAAATTGTATAATTTCTATTGTTCTATCTAGCAGTTCACTGATTCTTTTCTCTGACCCTTCCATTTTGCTGTTGGGCCCATCCATTGATCTTTGTATCTTTGTATTGTATTTTTCAGTTCTAAAATTTCTATTTGGTTCTTTTTTTGTTATATCTTCAATTTCTTTGCTATTTTCATTTGTTTCAAGCATGTTTGTAATTGCTTGCTGAAGGATTTTTTTGTCATGGCTGCTTTAAAATCTTGGTCAGAGAATGCTACCATCTCTTTTATCTCAGTGTGGGCATCTATTGATTCTTTTTTTCATCCAGTTTGAGATCATCTGGGTTCTTGGTATCATGAGTGATTTTCGATTGGAACCTGGACATTGGAGTATTATTGTTAAGAGATTCTGGATCTTATTTAAACCTTCTATTTTAACTGCCTTTCTTTGACACCACTCTGTCAAAGGAAGGGGGCAGTGCCACCTTATTACTACCAAGTGGAGGCAGAAATCTAAGTTCCCCTCTCATCCTGCATTGCCACTAGAGGGGGATGCTCCTCACTACTGCTAGGGAGGAGTGAATGGTCCAGCTCCCCACGTGGTCTCCACGGACCCTGCCGTGGAAGAAGTCTTGTTATTGCTGGATGATGGCGAAAGTCCTGACTCTCCACTAGGCCTCCTCTGACACCACCCCAGCAAGGAGGGGTACCTCATGACTGCTGGGTGGGAGTGGAAGTCCAGGCTCCTCAAGTGGTCTGCATGGACATTGCAGGGGGTTGAGATAGCTTGTCATTGACTGGTGCAGATTTACATCCTAGTTCTCTACTTTGCATTCCCTGATACCATCCCAGTGGGTGTGTTGGGGCACCTCATTACAGCCTCAATAGACTATGGGCTGAATTATGTCATCCCCCCACCCCAATTCATATGTCAAAGCCCTAACACCCATGTGATGGTGTTTGGAGATGGGGCCTTTGGGAGGTAATTAAATTTAGATGAGGTCATGAGGGTGGGGCCCTCAAGATGGGATTAGTGCCTTTATAAAACGAGACACCAGAGAGCTTGCTTTCTCTTTCCATCACATGAGGACACAGCAAGAAGGCAGCCATCTGCAGGCCAGGAAAAGAGCCCTCTCCAGACCCTGACCATGCCAGCACCCTGGTCTCAGACTTCCAGCCTCCAGAACTGTGAGAAAATAAATTTCTATTGTTTGAGGCATTCAGTCTATAGCATTTTGTTATAGCAGCCCAAGCAGATTAATACATAGGTCTACTCCATTTTCCTGAAAGCCCTCATTCTTTTCATTACTTGCATAATTTCCCACAGTCGTACCAAAGTTCAACTCTTTCCTCATTGATGGATATTCAGGTTAAATCCTATTCTCTCATATTATGAACAACGCTCATAACAACATCCTTCCATAGATATTATGAAATATTCACAACTTTATTTCTGTTGAATAGATTTTCCAGAGTAGCTATTACTAGGCAAAAGGATTTTAGAATTTTGTATTTATTAAACAGATTACTTTTAAAAATTAGTCTAATAATTGATTGTCCCATCATGATATAATGTTATGAGGGGTAGGATAAAAAGTATATACAGTATGATATTATCTATGTAAATAATATATATTTTCCACACTAAACAGAGATTGGCAGCAAATAAATCAAATATTTACAGAGGATATCTCTGAAGGGTGGAAGTGTGCGTACATTTGATTTTTCTTCCTTATTCTTTTATGCATTTGCCAAATATTCCATAATGAGCAAGTAATACTTAAAATGTGGAGAAAAAACAGTAATATTAATAAAATTTGTATAAAAGAAGTAACATATTGGAAGGTGCAAATTAATATACAGACAAATCTTATTATAGCAGATGCTGTTTCAGCAAAATTTGTATAACAAAAAGATATCTAAAGATCAAGCTGACCTGGCCCACCAACTTCACTTCTAGGAATTTATCTTACAAAGACATTTGCACATGCGTCCAAAGATACAAGGTTTGATTCACCGCAGAATTGTTTGTGATCACGATAAACTGAAAACCACCTAAATCTCCAACAATATGGGATTAGTCAAATAAACTGTGGTATAATTATACAAAGGAGCTACACAGTCACTGGAAAGAAATGAGGTAGACATATAAAGATAGAGATAGATAGATAGATAGATATAGATACACATACATATGAATATAGAACAATCCTCAAAATATCTGTCTCATTTTTTAAAAAGGTAAGATTAGAAGCAGGTGTATTGCTATGGTGTGCTCGCTACCTGAATGTCTCATTTGTTTTCCACTATATTACATCCCCATCACCTAGAACATTACCTAGCACTTGTAGGCACTCTGTGTGTGTGTGTATATATACATACATATATATGTATATATATATATGTGATGAATTTATTATTTTATGTAAGAAAAGAGGGGACTGAGATTCCTCAAAAAATTAAGACTGGAACTGTCACCCAGAGAAGTCCCTAAAACATTTTCCATGTCTAATGCTTTCTTTTTAAGTTATGCTTGCTTATAGGAACCAAGGCAGAACATTACCAGATGGCCAAACCGCAGAACCAGTCCAAACCAGAAAGGTCCAAGATGGTGATGGGGTGCCATACACAAAAGGAAATGTGTGCAAAAGTTGCTGTGTGCAAAGGGAAATGTGTGCAAAAGGTGTTGTGTGCAAGAAGGGAAGATCTGTGCATGCCCCAAATGCCCCCGCCCTGAGCAATGATGTGGAGACCCCTCCTCCTTTACATCCCATAAGAACTCTGTTCACCTTCCCTTCGGGGGGAAGGTGTTTTAGAGCATGAGCTCTGCCTCCTCCATTCATTGATGAACGAGTAAAATTTCTGCTCTGCTATTCCAAACCTGATCTTGTTCTACTGGCATGAGGGGCTCTGGGCAAAAGGACCTTGAAGGTCACTGGTCCCTTAGGGCTCAATAAGAGAACTACCATATGATCCAGCTATTCCACTATTGGGTATTTATCCAAAGAACACGAAAACATGAACATGTAAAGATATATGCACCCCTATGTTCACTGCAGCATTATTCACAATAGCCAAGACTTGGAAACAACCTAAGTGCCCATCAAGGGATGAATGGATAAGGAAGATGTGGTATATATACACAATAGAATATTACTCAGCTATAAAAAAAAAGATGAAATCTTGCCATTTGTGACAACATGGATGGACCTTGAGGGTATTATGCTAAGTGAAATAAGTCAGACGGAGAAAGTCAAATACCGTATGACCTCATTCATAAGTAGAAGATAAAAACAACAATAAACAAACACATAGATAGAGATTAGATTGGTGGTTACCAGAAAGGAAGGGGGGAGGGAGGAGGGCAAAAGAGGTGACTGGGCACATGTGTACGGTGATGGATGGTAATTAGTCTTTGGGTAGTGAACATGATGTAGTCTACACAGAAATTGAAATATAATGATGTACACCTGAAATATACATAATGTTATAAACCAATGTGACCTCAATAGAAAATTAAATAAATAAAAAGAAAAGAGGGGACTGTATACATATGTTCTTCTACATGCATAGTTTATCTCTTGAAGGAAACAGAAACTGATTAACACAGTTGCCTCCAGGGAAGGGAACTGAAGAACTACGGATAGGGAGTAGGAGGGAGATTTATTGTCACTGTATATCATCGGTACGGTTTTAAATTTTTACCATGTACCTGTATTACTTTTTCAAATTATTTTAACTTTAAAATTAATAAAAATAAAGTCCCAGCTGAAAGTCTGCTTCTTTCAAGCAATTTAGCAGAATAAAATTCTAGGACAAGAAAACCACTTGCAGAGTTTGTGGGAGCGGCTGTCCTGAGCTTGGCTCAAGGGAGTAAATTACGTACTGGGCACCAGGAGTCCGCGGTCCAGGGGAGGACGCAGGTTAGTTTGATCACAGGGGCCTCTGGAAGCAGCTGTTTGAAGGAGGAGAGGACGTGGGCAGGCAAAGGGCAGTTAACCTGGTTAACGGGCTGATTTCTGCATTGTGTTTTTATCAGAAAGAAATCAGGAATTGGGGGTTTGTTAATTCTAGAGAATGGCTTTGGGTCAGTAAAGGTCCAGCCCACTATCCCCCTTTTCCTTCATGTTCAGACCTGAGGAGTGGACATGGGTGTCTGAATCGTGACTCTCGGAGCCCAGTAAGAACCTCCTTGCCAGAGAAGGTGAAATTTTTTTCCACCAGACCGAGGCAGGAAAGGGAGACATCCGTTTTCAGCAAAAATGATTTCCTATGCACTGTGGGCAGTGCTGGTCTGCTTGCACTAGGATGACTTTCTACAGGAGAGCTTAGGCCTGAAAGTTGAAAGACCAAAGCTCTAGCCCCAGCTCTGCCTCCACCTGGGCACGAAAGCCCGGGGCAGGGACTTCCTCCCCTGGGCCGCAGTTTCCTCCCTAGTAAAAGCAGAGTCTTGGACTAGAACCAGACTCCCAGACTTCAGCCATTCACGTACTTTATACATGATTTTGGCCAAATCTACTTATCTTATTTATGTAACATCTTTAAATGGATTCACTTTTTCAAAATAAATAAATTTATTTTAACAGGAAACTTTATATCACTATAATAAACCGAAAGCCACTATCACTTGTAGACAGAAGGCAACTGTAAAAAAATAAAACCTAAAAATAATGTTATTATATTTATCACTTAAAACTAACACTTGAACCCACCAATTAATCTTTTTTGTGTGTGTGTGAGGAAGACCAGCCCTGAGCTAAAATCCGTGCCCCTCTTCCTTTACTTTCTATGGGACGCTGCCACAGCATGACTGACAAGCAGTGCATCAGCCGTTGCCTGGGATCAGAACTCGTGAACCCTGGGCCGCCAAAGCGTGAACTTAACCACTATGCCACCGGGCCAGCCCCTTGCCAATTAATCTTAATAGCACAAAAAGAGTGATAGACATTACATGCCTCCTGATGTGATGAAATTGGTAGTACAAAACACCACCTATGAAGTGTTCTTGTCAAAAAATTAAATGTAAATTTGATCAAGTCTCTAGATATAACCACCAATCTATAGGAGATTCGTGGGATAGAGGAACATGTTAAATGGCACCCTGGGAATGCAGCCAGCTCCTACTGAGAACATGCAAAACTTAACAGGACACTGCCTAGTTTCTTCAAGCAATCAGTTGTAAAAGGGAAAAAAACAGGAGATGTATAAATTCATTAAGGAATTAATTCATTAAAGAATTATTTTTAATTTTTATGGGGTGATAACAATACTGCAGATAAGTTTTTGAAGAGTTATTACATTTTAGAATGAAGTATTTCTAATGAAGTATTTACAGATTAAACAATACAATGTCTGGTATTTGCTATAAAATACTATGGTGGTGGGGGGTCTAGGATATAAATGAAATGAAACAAAATTGACCACAAATTGATAATTGTTGAAGCCAAGTGGGATACATGGGGGTTCATTATATAATTATTCTACTTTTATATAGGTTTGAATTTTTTATAATTAAAAAAAATACTAAAAGTAAGCAATGAAATACAAACAATGATAAATCTAATAAACTTATAGAATAAAAAATATATTTACAAAAATACACTTGATGCTGGTGAGGTTTTTCTACTTTTGACTCACATAACATGCCTATTCAAAAATTTGTTGAATATTAGAAGTCATACACAGAAGAAAGAAGAGTTATTTAAAGAAGAGCATGAGGGGCACATATGTATGGTGATGGATAAAAACTACACTACTTAGGTGGTGAACACAATGCAGTCTATACAGAAAAGGATATATAGTAATGTACACCTGAAATTTACACAATGTTATAAGCCAATATGACCTCAATAAAATAATTTAAAAAATAAATAATAAAGACGAGGGGCCAGCCCCGTGGCCTAATAGTTAAGTTTGGCACGCTCCCCTTTGGCGGCCTGGGTTCCGTTCCCACGTATGGACCTATTCCACTCATCAGTGGCCATGCTGTTGCGGCGACCCACGTAACAAAATAGAGGAAGATTAGCATGGATGTTAGCTCAGAGCGAATCTTCCTTAGCAAAAAGAGGAAAATTGGCAACAGATGTTAGCTCAGGGCAAATCTTCCTCAAGCAAAAATAAAAAAGAAGAGCATGAAGGCAAACCTTACATGGAAAAAAAAAATCTCCTTTATTGCAAAAGACGTTCCTAAGAAGCATTGAGATCTTATTTTTTTTTTCACTTTAAAAGCTAGAGAAGGGGCCAGCCGGGTGGCGCAGCGGTTTAGTCCGCGCTTGGCAGCCCGGGGTTCGCTGGTTCGGATCCCGGGCGCCCGCGGACGCACTGCCTGTCAGCCATGCCGTGGCGGCGTCCCATATAAAGTGGAGGAAGATGGGCACGGATGTTAGCCCAGGGCCAGTCTTCCTCAGCAAAAAGAGGAGGATTAGCAACGGATGTTAGCTCAAGGCTGGTCTTCCTCACCAAAAAAAAAAAAAAAAGCTAGAGAAAACCATTCTGTTGCTTTTAATGGAAGTAAAGTATCATCATGGGTCTATAGCAGTAACATTCATGAAATTATGGGTTTTATATGATAGTTATTTTTCTAATATCCATTAAAATGTCATGAATATGAAAATATTGATATTATAATAGACCACCAAAAGCCATTCCCTGGGCCACCAGCAGTTGGCATAGAAAAAACTCTGGACTTGGAGAACATCCCTGAGTCTTGTCAAGCTGAACCCTCTGAGATCCCAGAGTTCACTAGGAGCAGGGCTCTGACACCAGGGATGTTCAATCCACAGTGTTTTTTTCCCTGGATGGGGAGCAGGGCTGCCCTACCTGTAACTGGGAAGGATCCCTGACCTCCCAGAATCTTGATCTGGGAAGGATGTTTCCAGTTGAAGACCATGTTCTTCTTCTGGGAAGCTTGGCAGGGTAGCTCCACTGTTCCTCCTTCCTTCCCCAGCACCACTTCTTTTCCCTGAGTGACTGCTGAAAGCAGCGCTAGGTGGAAAAGAAGGGGGTCAGGCCTCAAGGCTGTCACTGCTCCACCTCCGCCCCATCCCCCACCTTTGCATTTTCTATTCAGCCCCTCCTCTCAGGCTATCCACACGGGACCTCAAGTCTGAGCACTCACCTAGCTGTAGCAGCAGGAGCAGGTGCCTAAAACAGGTTCCCCTGTTCATTGTGGCCTTGCTGAGGCAGACAGGAACCTGAGCCTTCCCCCGCAGAAAGGTCAGGGCCTGAGGGAAATACTAACCATTAGTCAGTAGGCATCTATTGGGTATGGGGCATACAGGGATGGCATGCAATCTCTCCTGTCAGCCAGGCCAGGGACCTGGATGTGCCTACCTCTAAGCAGACACCCATAGGTACATCCCACACAGTGCTGTGCCCACACCAGAGGCAGGTTCTCTGCCAGGTGGGATCAGAAAAAGCTTCATGGAGAAGGTGGCAAATTGATGGGAACTGAGTCCAGGGAGCCAGGTCAGGTCTTGAAAGTCCTTGAATGCCCTGCTGGGATGCTGGGACTTGACCCTGGGCACCAGGGAGCCAGTAAAGAATTTTACGTAGAGAAGGACATGATTAAATTTGCAAAATAGTTCCTTGAACTGCTGTGTGGAAGACTATTGGAGGAGGCCAAGCACAGGAAGCAGGATTGCAACAATCCTGGTGAGAGATAAGGCCTGAACTCAGAGAGAGGCTGTGGGAATGCGGAAAAAGAGACTGACTGGAGGGACAGTTCTGAGGTAAAATTCCCCAGCCTTGGGGCCTGATCGAGTGTGAGGAGTGAGCAAGAGAAAGTGCAGAGGGTAACTGCCCGCTCACCATCAGACCAACCCAATAAGGCCTCTGAGTGGGACAAGCAGAAAGATGCCATTTCAGAGTTTAGATGAAGGAGCCTGAGCGGTTTCTGTGAGCTTGGAAAACTGTGGAGGCTGGGGGAGGGGGTTGCAGGAAGTCTCTGAATGGACCTTGAGGAGTGGGCAGCATCAGGTTAGAGCAGTGATTCTCAAAGTGTGGTCCTGGATCAGCAGCAGCAGCGTCACCTGGGAACTTGTTAGAAAGGCAAATTCTAGGGCCCCACCCCAGACCTGCTGAATCAGAAACCGGGGGTGTCTAGCGTCTGTGTTTTCACAAACCCCCAGGTGACTGACACATGCTCAGGTTTGAAAACCATGAGTTAGCTGGAAAGGAAAGCGGAGGGGAGTCCCACCCTGCCACAGGCAAAGGTAGTGGGGCTGTGGAGGAGGCTGGGAGGTGGGAGAGGGCTCCTGGAGGGAAGCAGTGAGGGATGATGTGGGAATGGCATTTGGGGCTGATTGTAAATCTTGGCAGACAGGCTAGGGAGCTAGGGCTTTGCTGTGCAGGTGACTGGGAGCCACTGCTGATGTCTAAGCAGGGATATGACTAGTCTATGTAGAGCTTTATTCCCTCCCACCCCCCTTCTCCCCGCTCTCCACTACTGCTTCTGTCCCTTGGCCCCTTATCCACAGCTCAAACCATCACTGAGTTCCGGAAATACCACTTCTGCCCTTGCCCCTTCCAGACCCTGCCTGCTGGTGCTAGTGTCTCTGTGCCTCAACATGCTGGTTGGTTCCCTTAATCCTGTCCACATCTCTGTGAATAACCCTCTTTCTGCGGTCTCTTGAACCATCAGAGGTAGACTCTGTTTCCTGTTGGGCACTGACCCATGACAGACATGTAGCACTCAGATGGGCGCTGGAGGCTTGGTCCTCCCAATGAGGTTTGTGGGAAGATTAAAAAAAAAACAAATCCCTCCATCTGCCTGAAAGAGGAATTACTCAGGGCCTAATAGTTGATATAACTTTTTTTTTTTAAGAAACTTTTTTTTCTTTTTGCTGGGAAAGATTCACTCTGAGCTAACATCTATTGCCAATTTTCCTCTCTCTCTTTTTTTTTTTCTCCCCAAAGCCCCAGTGCATGGTTGTATATTCTAGTTGTAAGTCCTTCTAGTTCTTCTACGTGAGCCACCACCACAACACGGCTACTGAGAGACTGGTGGTGCGGTTCCATGCCCAGGAACTGAATCCGGGCCACCAAAGCAGAGCACACTGAACTTGAACCCCTAGACCATCAGGGCTGGCTTGATATAAATTTTTTTAACAGCGAAATTAGAAGAGAAGAGGTCAGGAAGGAGGTTTACAGGAAAGGAGGGAGGGCGGCTCGTCAAGGGTGAAGTTGTTTACAAGTTAGTGTGGGGCATGGAGGCACCGAGAGGAAGGCTGGGTGAGAGAGTGGGGTAGGGGCACTCTTACATCTGAGAGTGATTCCTACTGTCCTCCCCTCCCATCCTAGACTCACTGTGTCCTTGGTGAGCAGAGAATGAAGGAGTCTCCATATGGGGACCAAATTCAGCTTAGATGCCTGAGGAAGGCTAGGGACATTCCTGACCTCTTCCCAAATGGTGGTCATTTTTTCTTCCCCACTCTCTGATCCTGGGGTCACACAGAGGGCCACCTCCCCATCTCCAGCTCTCTGCACTGCCCCAACCCACCCCAGGGCTCAGCTCAGTGGAGGAGGCTATGGGTTTCCAGCTGCTGCTTGCTTTGGTGCTTTGGGCTTCCGCCACCACCCCAGAGAGCTGGCCTTTGATTCCCACATCCTCAGCCTCCCCACAGGCACTCTGCCCCAGTACAGTAGCATCCTGTATACCACAGCCCTCTGAGAGAGGCTGGGTGGGCTTGCCGGTCCCTAAGGTCCTGGCATGTCTGTCTCTCTCTCTCTCTCTCTGCTTGTTTCTCTGCTCACATCTGTGCAGTTCTGTATCTGTGCCTCCCCACACTGGTGCCTCCATCTTCAACTCCCTGCGTCTCCCTGCATCTGCGTCTCTCCTCCTCTGTGCCTCATGTGCCAGGAGGCAATTCTGGCTCTCCTAGTCTTGCTTGGAGTGCCCCTTCCCTCTTCTCCTTCAACTCTCCTCTCACCAGCTGCCACTAAGCTCTAGTCCCTTCTTGGCTTGTAAACAGGTATCCAGGCCTCTGGCAGGAATGCAGCATTCAACAAGCTTTGATCTGAAGGGAGGGAGTCTGCACAGCCTGGGGAGTGGGGGTGGGGGGTGCAAGGGAGGTGGCTGTAGGGTAGGCAAAGGGAAAAGGACAGATTCCTAGAAACACACAGGGGTCCCGAGGGAGGATGATGGGAGGATGGGGGGAAAGAAGGTTGGAGAGACCCAGAGCATCTCATTAAAGCAACAGCTACACTTCACACAATCTATAGTCGCACACAAAGCCCAGGGTAGTACAAAAAAGGCAGAGGCAGAGGCAAAGAGATGAAGAAATTCTGAGAGGCAAGACACATGCACAGAGCAGTAGACCAAAGAGAGACAAAGAGACACCAAGAGAGCGATGAGACCAAGATGGCAACATACACCGCACAGTCTCTCAGAGCCTCGAGGTTCCCACTGCCCTCACCGTGGCCCCGGAGACGGGATGAGGAGCGAGGCTGGGGAGAGGAAGAGGGCACAGCCCCACCACAGCGACAGTCTGTGGTCCCACAGGCACTTTCATCTTCCCCCCGTAGCCCCCAGTCACCCCCTCAAGCCCCGCTGCGGGGGGTGCCCCCTCCGCACACACCCTCTCTGCTGCTTACTGGCTTCTATAAACTTCCTAGAGACCATGACCCCTTTAAGGACCCTTGTGGTTCAGCGGCTGCAGCCTCCGCCATCCTCCCTTTTGCCTCAGACGCCCACGTGGGGGGGAGCAGAGCCCTCCCCCCTTCCCCTAACCCCCGAAAGGTGCACAACAGAGCTCAACCTTAGAGCCTTACAGACCCAGGCCCCGTCTGCGCTCTCCCAGCACCCACCCTCGTCGAAGTTATTTCATTCAACAAACATTGAGTGTCTAAAATGGGCAGGGCCCTGGTTCTACCCAACTCCCCTGGCCGCCTCACCATTAGGGCCAGGATTTGGGCCTAAGGCGCCGTGAGGCTTCTGACCAGAAGCACTTGGTGAGGGCAGTCTTTATTTCCAGTAGACCTCTTCTATATAAGTGCCCCAGACTGAAGGAGGGAAATCATCCCTTGAGGCATCTCTAGCCCCGGTCCGCTGGGAGCTCCACCTCAGATGAACAGGGCAGCCATTTTGTATGAGCCCACAGAATCTAGCACAGCACAAGAAATTATTTGTCAAAACACGAAACGCAGTGATCTGCCCCATCAGATTCCACCTTCAGCCTCGCACCCCTAAAAATTTGTCCTGCAAGAGCAAGACAGTCAGGACGAGCTATCCCACCCAGAGTGAAATCTTTGAATTAGTGAGAGTGGGGCCTTTCTATTTTGAGGAATCAGACTGTACCCCAGGAAGCCCCTGTCCTAGAACACGTCTACAAGGGAAGGCAGAGGACAGCGGGGTAACACGGCCCAAGGCCGCGGAGGTCTTATGAGGGGAAAGGACTGAAGGTGTGGAGGCGGGAGGCTGGAGTTGTTCAGGGCAACCCATCTAGAAGGGTATCACCTTCTGTGTTCCCCCCCCACACACCCCACCAATCCCAGGGCAGGGCGCGGGGTCGGGGGGAGGGTGGGGAGTCTGCAAATCCTTCTCTAACTCCCCTAGCCTCCTTTTCCAGAGCAGCTGAGGCATCTAAAACCAATTCTCTTAGAACCAATTTTTCTAATAATGTATTTACTTAAAATTTTTATCTATCAGTTTTATAGCATTTCATAATGAAAGAACTGTTTCAACCCTTTTTGAGAATTTTAGCTTTCCCATTTCATTAATCATTTTAAAGCTAATTGAAGTGGAATTGCCTCTAAACATATTGTTCAAAAATTCTAAAAATGCACAAAAGTAAATAAAAAATGTAAAAATACATATAAACAGAAAAGATAGTTAACAGAGAGGGCTCATCAATCATGTGGCTTATGAAATGCGGCATGTATGATTTCTGGAGTGACTTTTTGGTGATAATATCATTGGGAAAATTGATTTGGGGAGACTTACCTCTAGACTAGATTCCACTTCTCTTTTTCCTTTCTTTACTTTTATTTCATTTCCTCTTTTTATGTCTTTTTTATAGGTCTCCTCCCTCCTTAATATTTGCATATTCTCTTTCTTTCCCACCTCGTCTTCCCTCTTTTCCTGTCTCCCTATCTTCATCTCCTCCTCTGCCCCATGACTAGTCACCTTCCACTGCTTTTCCCAGCCCGAGGTGGCCTCGAGTCCCATTCCTTTTCTGATCTCACAAACCGAGTCAACACCCCTCCGAGGAGCACCTTCTGCTCTGGGCCTGAGCTGTGCACAGTGGGGATGCTGAGAGGAGTTTGACATAGTCCCTGGCCTTTTGCAGCTCATGGTTGCAGCGGGAGATCGCTGCTCAGAAATGCAGAGAAGGTGGCCAGAGCTGTGGGCAGAGAACTGGGAGTCTAGCACATTCCAGCGCATCTACTGCCACGTTCTCCTCCCCTTCCCAGACCCTCGGAAAGGAATGAAGCTGAGTCGTCCATCTTACCTCTAGGCCTGTGTCTTTCTTCTCCTCTGCTTCTCACACAGGTATGCCTGTGTGAGGGCTGGGAGCTCTGCCACCAGGAGCCCACTGGGGACAGCGCTTGTTCCTTCTGCAGAGACGTGCTTAAATGAAGAGACAGGAAGCCTGGCAGTCAGGCTCCTCCACACCCCAGGCCTGGGCCGGCCCCCAACGTCACCATCTGGGGCTGGGGTCCCCACCCCCTGCCACTTGGGGAAGATGTCAAAGTGAAAATGCCAAAGTCAAGGGAAAAAGTTAAGCAGAAGCAGGCTGGAGCCTAGAGTGTCACATGATTCTTATTGGGTGACAAGAAAAAGCTCATGTCGATGGTGTTGCAATCTGGCCTGGGCTTCAGGTAAATGAAAAATGGAAAGCAAGTGGGAGGCATATGAGAGCAGTTGTGGTAAGCCCCAAACAGCTCCTTGTTCCAGGGTAGGCACCAGAGGCATTATAGATGGCCCAGTGTGGCGGAAAGGGCCTGGGCCAAGAGGAGGGTATCTGAGACACCCAGAGTGACTCTGGACCAGACACTTTCCCTTTGGGCCTTTGTCTCTGACCAACCCGCAAATGTTTATCTCTAGTCCAGATCTCTCAGGTGCTCCAGATGTGTATATCCACCTGCCCACTGGACATCTCCACTTCGATGTTTATCAGACATAGCAAACTCAACACCTTCCAAACTAAACTTATCATCTGTATATTCCTACCCTCCAAACCTACTTCTCCTTCAAGTCTCCCACTCAGTGAGGGCTTCACCATCCAGAACCTGCTCAAGCCAAATAAACTGGGTATAAGCTTTGACTCTTTCTTCACCCAACCCCTCCCACATATTTATTTACCAATTCCTGTGGACCTATTCCCCTTCTAAATAGCTCTGAAGTCTATCCAAGTCACTCTGCCCCGCCGCCACCATTCCAATCCAAGGTGCCATCATCTACTTTGCCAGGACTCCAGCTCCTGCCTCCTCACTGGTCTCCTGGCATCTCCATTCTGTCCTCCTCCAGGCCTTCCTCTGCACAGCCTGAGTGATCATTTAAATATGCGCATATGGTCATGCCATCCCCTGCTATGAAAAAAGTGGCTAGCTCAGCTTGCAACTCTAACAATTAATGCACGTGTTTCTACTGGAGACAACCATTGTACTTCATTTGCTACAGAAGTGCTTTATGCTGCTTCTCATTTCATAACACAATGTACTCAAGGCTTGAGATTTAATAAAATTAGTATTTACTGCTTCATCAAGGGCATTCTTAAGTGAAATTGGCGTGAATTTTTGTTTCTTTTTTTACTGCAAGTGCCTGGCGGTGAAGAATACAACGACTATAGAATGGTTTGGCGCCACTGCCTTGATTTGTGCTGAGGCAGCAGGTCTAACCCAGATTGTTTTTGCATCATCATTGTAAAGTCCACATAGTGACAAAGGCAAATAATGTCCTATTATTTTTATGAAAATAGCTTGACCTTGCAAACCCCCTGAAAGGGGCTCAGGAACCCCCGTGAGCCAAGCTTTGAGAACCACTAATCTAGAAAATTCTTTTTCATTCTTCAGATCTTAGCTATCTCTCTGTACAGACCTTCAATTGTCCCCCAAATCTGTTTTCTCTTTCTTCTTTAGTAATAGAACCCTCAATTTTTAGCTGAGCTCATGGCTGCCTAGATTTAAGTTATACTTCCCAGCCTCCATTGCATCTATCCTCCATTGGATAGATGTGGCTAAATGACTCGATTTTGGTTAATGGACATAAGTGAAAAGTGTTAGGTGCAACCTCTAAGGAGCACCCTGAAAGGGAGGGTGTATGTCCTTCAAGTGAGGGTGTCTGTCCTTCCACAGCCCTTCATGGCCTTCCTACAGTCTGGAATGCAAACACCCTCCCAACTGTTTACAAGCCTGCATTTGTCATTTACATTACCTAGCAGGCTCCTATAGGCATTTAAGTTTACAACCCTGATCTGATTCACTTCTTTCTATTTGTGTGTTCAACAGTGTTAAGTGTCTGCCAGACCCAAGGCATTCTGCTGGGTGCTATGGATGTGATGTTGAGTAAGCTAGACATGGTCACCACTCTAGCCTGTGACATAGACACTAAAGAATTAATAATTCCATTATAATTGGGCAAGTGCTACAAAGAGAGAAGCACAGAGTATGGGGAGAGCTTATCATCAAGAACCTATTTCAACTGGGAGATCAAGAAAGGCTCCCATGGGAAGTGTGGATCAGTAAGCAGTGGTCTCTGCTACAAGTGAAAGAAAACTCAACATAACAGAGGCTTCAATGAGACTGAAGTGGATTTCTCACCTGAAGGAAGTCTGGATGCAGGAGGTTCAGAGGTGAGAGAGGTGAGGGAGTACCACACTCCACCCCAGCAGCAGGATTTGGGCTGTTTGTGTCTTGTTTCTCCACCATCTTCCACACATGACCTCTCCTCATAGCCTGAGAAGGCTACTCAGCTGAAATAAGGGTCCCTTATGGTAAGATCTCCCAGTACCCTGTGCTTCTCCCTTGCAAGCACTTGTCCCAGTGTAATGAAATTATTGACTGTTCAGTGTCTGTCTCATAGGCTAGAGTGGTGACCATGTCTGTCTTAGCACCGGACCCCAGCACCCAGCAGAGTGCCTTGGGCCCAGTAGACCTTTATTATTTGTTGAATACTTTTTTTAATATTAAATTTTATTGATATTTATTAATATTTTGTTGTGATAAACTATACATAACATAGTATTTACCATTGTAACCATTTTTAAGTGTACAGTTTTGTGGCATAAAATACATTCATGTTATTATGCAACCATTACCACTATCCATCTCCAGAATTTTTTTTTTTTTTGGTGAGGAGGATTAGCCCTGAGCTAACATCTGTTGCCAATCCTCCTCTTTTTGCTGAAGAAGATTGGCCCTGGGTTAACGTCCGTGCCCATCTTCCCCTACTTAATATATGGGATGCCTGCCACAGCATGGGCCTCCGAAGCAGAGTGCATGAACTTAACCACTATGCCACGGGGCCAGCCCTGACTCCAGAACTTTTTCATCTTCCCAAGTGGTAATCTGTACCCATCGCACACTAACTCCCCATTCCTCCTTCCATCCAGCCCCTGACTGTTGAATACTTTTTGAATGAATGGAGAGCACTAGAACAAGGGTCACAAACTTAAATGCCTGCAGGAGCCTGCTGGGTAATATAAATGAGAAAAGCAGGCTGGCTGTAAACAATAGGGAGGGGTGGGGACTGAGGTAACTAGAGAGTAGCTGCCTCATTTAATGGGGGCAGCCACTAACCACACAGCTCCAGCTGAGCTGAGAGTAGAGGTTGTACCAGAATGTGAACCCAGAGTTGCCAGCTCTGCCAAAATTTGGAGAGAAGGTGAAAAACCAGACATTTATGTAATGTCTCCTAATTTTAATGTTGGCAACTAATTTTCTGTTTTGTCCTAACACTGGGTAAATCAAACAAAGCTTTCCAAGGGCTGGATCTAGCTTAGGGCCCAACAGTTTGCGACCAATGGACCAGGTGGACAGTGTGATGCCATCTAGCTCTCGGGTCTATGACCTGTGGCTGCCTTGAAGAGGGGTTCCCAGGCCCCAAGAACATGGATTTCTCCTTGGGTTTTCCAAACAGGAAAAGAGGAAGAGAGAGCAGGTTTATTGAACGCCTAGAACTGCTGTGTGTTTTATATGGCTGTGTATTTTATTTAATCCTCACAACAGTATGAGGCACAGGTATTATCCTCCAGACCATACAGACGAGGAAACTGAGGCTCAAAGAGTTTAAGAAAATTGCTAAAGATCACAGAGCTAGTAAGCATAAGTGGTGGAACTGAGATTTGAAGTTACATGCTGGACCCCAATCCCTGGGTTGTCCCCCTCACCTCACTGCCTCTCCTCTGCATTAAGAAAGGCCAGGGCAATGACTAAGGGAAGTCTTCTCCCACAGCAATGGGCAGCGTATGAGGCCGACAACCTCACTGGGGCTTCTGAGACTTAGCGTCACCATGATCCCTCACACCTATAGGGTGACTTTCCATTTTCAAAGCATTTTCATACACTAGCACAGGCCAAGCCTTTTTGATAGATATTACTATCCTCATTTTACAGAAGAAGCAACTGAAGTTAAGCTATCTGCCCCATCCTGTAACTGTCAGCATGGAGAACGTGGATTTCCAGAAGTCTCCTGGTTCCTGGTAGAAAGCTATTTTTGCTGCATATATTCTGTCTCCAGGCTGGAGGAGGAGGAGGAGGCCAAGGGGGGCACAAAGAGATGGGAAGCAGAGGGAAGCCCACATCATGGGCTGCTGACAGAGTGTTGGGGACCAGGCTACTGGAGAAGAAGTAGGGCCGCCTGTGGAGTAAGGAAGTTGGAAACCCCAGGTGCAGTCCTGTGGTGGCCTCCTTACCAGAAACATCTGCAGCTCACTGACACCCTCTGCAAAGAGCCTGGGGGCAGGGCTTGGAGCTGGCGGAGTGGGGGAGGGTCACAGAAGCTGTTATCTGGGAAGCAGAGTCTTGGAGGGCTGACCCACCGCCACCCTGACCACCTTCTTCCTAGCTCCAGGACCACTTTCTGCAACTCGCAGAGGGCAGTTCCTGGGCCTCCCGCACCCCACGGGAGGGATGAGCAGGCAAATTTCAGAGCCTAGCCTGAGCTCAGCCAGCTGGCACCTGCAGCCCCTTGGAGAAACTGTTAGCCACAGAGTGGAGCAGATAGAACCGCTCCCCTCCCCAACCCCATTCCCTTCAAAGGCGAACTCCACCTTGGGTGGGCCCAAGCAGGTCAACTTAAGCTCCTCACTCACCTCCTGGGAGGGGGAGCAGCAGGGGCTCAGGCCCGAAGCCTCTACCTCTGCCTGGTAGGGGAGGTGGGGTAGGGAACTTTCTGGGCCTGCCCTGTCCCTTGGAGATGAGAAGACCAGGTCAGGGGTGGGGGACACACTGGCAAATGTGACCACAGGTCTGAAGAAGCACAGTATGGCCTCTTGCCTGACTTGGCTTGGCAAAGCTCTGGACAACATATGGCCTCCAGAACTTCTGGACAGTGGACAATGGAGGAGGCTGTCAGGTCCATGGCAGGGCTGGGGGTGGGGGTACTCAGAGATGCCTCTTTCCCTCTCTGTCAGGCACTGTTCCCAGGGTACAAGCCTGATATGATAGCCAGGGTGCTAGATGGCCCCCAATGATTCCTGCCTCCTTCAATTCATACCCTTGTGTCGTCCCCTCCCACATTGTACCAGCATTAGTTTGTGTGACCAGTAGAATAGAGCAGAAGTGATGGTTTGTCACTTTCCAGTTTAGGTTATAAAGACATGGTAGCTTTCATCTTGACCACACTCTCCCTCTGGGAGAAGCCAGTTGCTATGTCACAAGTGGTCCTATGAAGAGCCCCATGTAGGGAGGAACTGAAGCCCCTGGCCAGCAGCCAACAGAGGGAGCCTTCTTGGAAGCAGATCCTCCAGCCCAGCCTTCAGACGACTACAGCCCTGGCCCACACCTTGGCAGCAACTTCACAAGAGACCCTGCACCAGAATTACTCACTAAGCTACTCCTGCATTCCTGACCATGTGAAATAATATGTTTCTTGTTTTAAATTACTGAGTCTGGGCGTGACTGGTTATGTGGCAATAGATAACCAATATACCCTCTTCCTTTCTAACAAGGACCTGAGATGATCTCTCCTCCCCAACCCCCACTGAGCTCCCTGCCTCCTTGATGCCGCTTTGTTTCCCCTCCAGGACCCCCGGCCTGGACTATTGGTTTGCAGATGGACTTGGAGATGTGGGACGAATTCACCTAGCTTCCTGGAAGGCCTTAAGAGGACACAAAAAGGGCTGGAAGTTTTCTTGCTGGATGGGGAGTGGGGCTTTGGGGGCCAGGGAGAGGAGCTGGAATGTGTCACCCCCTAGAAGAGATCCCACAGAGAAGGGGGTAAGAATTAATCAAAGGAGTACTGTATGCACAAGCCCATGCCCCCTCTTCCTTCCGCCCTTTGCTCTTCTCTTCCTTAGTGGGTGGAGGATCAAGGTGGCCCTTCATTCTGCTTCTGTCCCCTCCTTGTCCGCTTTGTGCAGGAGCATGGGGAAGTCCCTGCAGAGATGCCAGTGAATCCTCAATGACTACTCTTACAAGCCCAAAGGGCGTAGGGTGTTACCTAGTAGAGAGGAAAAACACCGCCCACAGAACTTTCCAGGAAATCCCTGCCCCATTAAAACACAGGGGCTTCCACTGCGGCTAGGACAGCAGGGGCGTGGGGCAGAGCAGAGTCTCCTCGGCTAAAGGTAGGAATGATGCTGCAGAGACTTCTCAAAGGGCCTTCGGGACTTCACCCTACAGTGTGATCTGTCCACAGCAAACCCAGAGCCTCCTTTCTGTGCCGCTGTTTCTCTGCTGGTGACAGTGACGAGGCAAGGGTCCCCACCATCCTAAGGCTCAGAAGCCCAGATTGCCTTAAATCATTCACTGTTCAGACTTCAGAGGGCACCCCTCTCCCCCTAAGGCTCTGCACAGAACAAAGGTGTCCCTCTCTCTATTCTCTGACCTCAAGTCTCTGGCCACTGTGTCTCCAAAGGGACGGGTCTTCAGCCTCGTGGTTTGTCTCTGTGTCACTGTGTGCACGGCACACAGGCTCAGTGGGACACTGGGAGGGCCTTTGCCACAGCACGTGTGTGTGCCACCATGTGCTGCCTGCTCCTGCTGGTTTGCTCTCTCTCTCAACCTTTGTTTCCCTCTTGTCCAGGGTTAAAGTTCCCAGACAAAGCTGTCTGCAGCCAAAGTCCAGAGCCCTGCGCAGACCGCAGGTGGAGGCCTAGGTCCCCATTGGGGCACTGTGGGCTGAGGCTGCGCGTGTGCTCTGCGGAGTGACGGCCTGCGTGGCCCGGAGGAACGTTCCGTGCAAGAGAGACACAGACGGAGTGAGGGGGGCAGGCAGGCTTGTGGGCCTTGACCAGAGCAGGCCTGCTTCCTCCACGAATGGATGATCAGACAAGTATCTCACATGCATGGAGCACTGCACAGTTTTCAAAGCCTTTTTATCATCCGATATGCATAAAAACTTTTTGGTGGGTTATTATTATCCCATTTATTAGGTGAGGAAACTGAGGCTCAGGGAGATTAGCTCTGGTCACATCAGCAGAGGTGGAGTCGGAAGCCAGGTCTCCTGACTCCCAAAGCTGCAGCAACAGCCAGCTGTCTTGCTAGCTGTTTTTCTTCCCATGTGGGGCCTTTGTTTACAGAATCCCCTTTGTCAGACTTGGGTCATAACCTTGCCAGGGCCAGGGCTATGTGTCCCGCCGCATGTATTGTTCAGTCTCTCTCATGGAGAGTGCATAGGGCCTGTGACTGCTGCTGGGTGTACATGCGTATGCGGACCACAGAGAGAGCACCCCACAAAGGCTGTGCCTGCACACAGAGATCTGTGCTCACCTCCTCCACTGCACTTTAATCCCACGCCTGCCCCAGTCTGCCCAGTACCTCCAGTGGTGTGTGACAGTCACCACTGGGTGGCAGTGTGTCCTCATGCCTGGGACCAGACAGGCTGCCAAGGGCTGAGGAATGTGGGGGTGGGGCGGAGGCAGCCAGCTGCCCAGAAAGGTTGCAAGACCTGATCTCCCAGAGGACTAGACATGGCAGTGCCCCTCCGTGTGTGCGTGTGTCTGTGTGTGTGTGTGAGCTGTAACCAGAGGGCTAAGGACACTGCTGAAGTGGAGCCAAGTGTGGCGTGGTGTGGAGTGGGCCAGAGAAACAAAAATATAAAGGAAACCAGGGCAGCCAGCATGATCTGAGCAGAAGGACGGAGGAGAGGGCTGTAGAGGTAAGGGGTGAGGGCTTTTTGGAACTTCAGAAAAACGGCTACCCAGGAAAGAGAGCAAGAGAGAGACCAAGGAAGAAAGAATCACGAAGAAGCCAGGAGCAGAAAAGGGGAAGATGAGAGAGATTGGCTGAGGAAAGTAGGTCGGAAGGCTGGGTGGGAGAAGGGAGCCCCAGAGGCTGAGGAGAGACAAGAATCTTCACTGGACAAGAAGGAGCCAGACTCAGGCTTGCTGCTGACAGGGACTTTATTTGGACTGAGCTGTGGAGATTAGCTGGTTGCCTCAGCTTCAGCTCAGGGCTGCTCCGGCTCCAGCTCCGGCTCCAGCTCCAGCTCCAGCTCCGGCTCCAGCTCCGGCTCCAGCTCCGGCTCCGGCTCTGCCTCCGGCTCCAGCTCCGGCTCCAGCTCTGCCTCTGGCTCCAGCTCCTCTATTTTGCTCTGAGCCTGAGGTGGGTGGATCCCATGCTCTAAGGCAGAGAATCTTCTTGCTTGCCACTGTGGGAAGATGTGGAAAGAGAGATGGAGGGTGGGAAGAGGAGAAGCATGAAGGGAAACGGAATAGGATACTGAGTCCATCTATACTTTCCCAGCCCCCTGCCCTCCCCATCGGGTCCCAGGCCTTTTCTCAGCCCCTTCAAGCCTCCCTTGGATCCTTCAGGCACAAGGGGTCCCCGGAGTACAGAGGCTTATGAAGAGATGGCTCTGAAGGCAAGTTTAGGGTCCACTTGGTCATCTTCCCTGAGGAAGAGGAGCCAAACAGCAATCCGAGGACTGGGGAGAGGGGAAGCCAATGGCAGTGGGGGAGAGGGGATCCCTGACTTACCTGTCTCCTCCGAAGGTGAAAGCCAAAGGCTCCAGTTACCAAAAAGAGCAGAAAGAGGATACCAAGGATGAGAAAGAGAGGGAGAAGTCCTGTTTTCAGGGCACCTGGGGCTCCCCCAGAGCGTTGGGCACCTACAGAGAAAGCATAGGATCAGGCATAGGGTCAGGACTGGAAGAACATCTTGCCACACCTTCATAATTTACAGATGTAGACAATGAGACCTAGAGGGTTTAAGGGACTTGTCCAGGATCACTCAGCTAATTAGGAGCAGAAGTGCATCAGGCCTAGACAAGAGCTAGAGGTCAGGTCCCTGGTTGGAAAGAACAGAGCTGGGATGGGGTGAGGAGGGGCTCTGGAAGTAGGATCAGTGACTGGTCTGGCACTGGGGCTGTGGTGTGGTGGTGTCTCAGACCTGGGCCAGACAGCTCAGTGAAGTATACCGCTGTTCCTAGAAGCCTCTCCTCCTGGTACAGATGGCACTGCCAGGGCTGAGAGAGGAGTCTGGCCTCCGGCATCTCCAGCCAGGGTCCTGGGGAACTTCTCCAAGACCGCTCATTCAGGGGGCTCCACACGAAGCGCTCGCGTCCAGATGCCGGAGTCACCTCACAGAGCAGTTTTCTCAGGTTGCCAGGTAACCCCAAAGACTTGGGAGTCACTGGAAAAATTAGAGGGAAGTGATCTTTGGGGGCCCCAACCCCCTATCTTGAAACCATAGGTTCAACTCCCTCTAAGCTTCCATCAGCCTGCACTCACCTGGGCTCTGACTGGGTGAGGTCGAGGGGAGGGGATCAGGGTCATGGCCAAATTAGTCTTATCAAGACAAGGCTCTGGTCAGATCACCCTGCAGCTCAAAACCTTTCCAGGCTTCCTACTGCCTGCAGGGGACTGTTCAAACTCAAACTGGCCCAGAAGGATCACACACCAAATACTATTTCAGATTCTTTCACATTACTTTCTACTCAAGTGCTCAGAATGCCCAACATCAGTCAGGTGAGTTGGCCCCCAATATACCTTGCACTTGAAGTGTCCATGACTTGACTCACATCATTGCCCCCTGTCTTGGGGTGCCCCCTGAATGAACTCTATCTCCCTTTCTGAATGTTTAGAAAACAGTGAACTGAGCTATACACAGAGCCTCTCAAAGCTGCACAGTGAGAGGGTGGGTAGGAGGACAAGAGATGGTGAAAGGCCTTGAGCTGAGCATCGTGGACAGGCACTGGAAGATTTGGTGATACAGACAGCCGAGTTTAGACCTGGAGCCTGGCACTTCCCAGCTGTGTGACTTTGGGAGAGTTCTCTGTAAAACAGGCATAATAACATCTCTCCCATTGAGTTGTCATGCAAAAAGCATGGAAAACTGACACAGAACAGTGGACCCTCAAGAAGACTTGGACAGAAGGAATTGGTGGGCTTGGGTGACTGACTGGATGTGGGGGAAGGAGCAGGCCAGGTTTCTGGATGAGTGGGATACAAGTGGAGTTATTGACAGAAAGGCTAAGTCATCAAGAGGATTGAGTGTGAGGAAAAGACGGGGTTCAGAGTGAGGCTGAGGTATGGGTATCACATCTAGGTAGGGATATCTAGGAATTAGGTAGAAATTCAGCATTGGCCCTCGGGAGATGTATTGTCTGCTGGTGTAGTCTTTATTCATTCAACCAATATACATCATTCAGCACCTACTAAGTGGTGCTACTGTTTAGAGCCACAGGTGAGTACTGCAGACACAGCCAAGGTGTCCTGACTGATAGTTACCAATTAATCGTGTACTTTCTGAGGTTTTTCTTTTTTTTTTTCTGTGTTTGTTTTATATTGTCTTGAAAAGCCCTTGTTCAGTAAATATTTGCTGACCAAGGGACTGATTTATTAACTCTTCCCAAATCCAGGCCACTTCCTGCAACTTTAACCCAAGCCCTGGCCCCAAAGTGGACAAGGATTTTAGAAATATATTCCACCTCTTTTGAAATATTCAAACTTTTGCCACCTCTCCTTCTAACTTCTCAGACCTTCCCCCCAATTCAGAGCAGGGGAGTCCCTTAGAGAAGATGGAACATTCACCTAGTGACTCAGGGAGATTTTCAGTTTCATTTTTCTATATGGGGGTGAGAAAAGAGGAGGCCACAAGGGACAGCCTCTGCAACTTGTACCCAGTGGCCTGGCATCAGGAGGCAGATTTGCCCAGTTTTTGCCCAGCCGGCCTGCCCTCCCTGACCTAGCTACCCTGGGATGGGAGCTACTCCTTTCCCACCTGGGGCTGACCTGTGATGACCGCCAAAGTGACAGTGGCACTGAGCTGCTGCCCCTGCAGATGGATGCGGCAGGTATAGGTCCCAGCCTGGGCCTGGCTCACAGCCTCTAGTCGAAGAGTAAAGTTGCCATTGTCTCCAGCCACGAGGAGGTCAGGGCCTCCCTCAGGAAGGGCCCACTTGGCAGTGAGGGAAGACTGGGTCCCCACACCAGGAGGCAGGCAGCAGGGCAGCTCCACCCTGGAGCCTGCTGCAGCATATACTGTCAGAGGGACTGAGGGTTCCAGACCTGGAGAGAAAAGGGAACCCAAAGTTAAAGCTGAGGGGGCGGTACAGAGGGGCTGGAGCGCTGGGTCTGCAGGTAAGGGAGGTGAAGCAGGAAGGAGGTGGTCTTGCTCTGAAGAGTGTTAAGGAGCAGAATAAGGTGGATGAACTGAGGATGCTCGGAAACCCAGAATATACACGGCTGGGCCAGCAGGAGACCAAAGGCTGGCAAGTGAGGCTAGATGGCCAAAGGAAAAGCTAGAAGGGGAAAAGGCAGCTGAAAGGCCGCAATTGGAGGGAGAAAGGGGTTGGACAGTGAGGCCCAGAGCAATCACAGGTGTCACTAGCTGCCAAAGGCCTGGTTTGGGGACCCATATGTCAGGGGGAGGTGATAGGGGGCAGGAAGGGGCTGTGGTCAAGTGTGAAGGCAGACTGGAGGAGTTACCCAGAACAGTGAGGTTGTACGTGATGGAGACATTGAAGCCATCTCTGTAGGTGAGGATGCAGCCCCAGGGCCCAGAGTCCAAGGGGCTGACTTGGGGCAGGAAGAGGAAGCTTCCAGCGAAGTAGTGATGTGGGGACTCCTGGACAGGGACTCTGCCTGGCCCCCGGAACCAGTGCACAGAGACCGGGAGGTCAGGACGGCTGAAGGAGCAGTTCAAAATGATCCAATCGAAGGTCCTGAGAGGTCCTGTGGGGCTGGCAGTCACTGAGCAAGAATAAAGGTTTGATCAGCCCCACAGGAAACGCTTCCCCTACAGAGCAGGCCAACTAAGCTGGAAGCTCCTGGAAAGGGGTACTATGCTGCAGATTTCTTTGTCTTCTCCTGCCACCTCCCCCCCACCAGCCTAGCACCTGGGGGTGCTTAAAATGGATGCCCAGGGGTCTCCCGCCTGCTTTCCCCCCCTCCTGCCTCCGGTTTACTTGGCTTGGTCTGCCCTTCCTTTTCTCCAGGCCTTGCCCGAGGATCCCCAACAAGCCCATGCCATGAACTACAGATATCTGACATGAATCACTCTGCCCCCCCCCTCCCCCAGGGGTGCCTCCTCTCCTCCACCCTGGCCCTGTGAGTGGGGGAAGGGGAGCTTACGGAGTGACACAATCTCTCCCTCCATAGGGGCGCTCCCTCCCACACATGTGCTTCTGTGAGGGCCCCTTCCACTCCGCAATCAGGCTCCCTTCTGGGGGCTCTCTGGCAGCACGGCCTCTGTCCCAGCCTTTCCTGCCTCCGGCGCGGCGGGGAACGGGGCGCCCTCCTCCCAGCCGCGCGCCCCCCATCCCGCCCCCACCTACTTGAGGCCCGGCCCACGCGCAGACGGAGGTGGCAGGCGAGGACGCGGTCCCGGAGGCGCACGGTGGCGCGGTACTCGCCGGCGTCGGCGCGGCGGGCCGGGCGCAGCCACAGCGAGAAGTCCCCGCGCTGGAGGCCGCGCTCGCGCAGCTGCACGTGGGGCGGCAGGGGCAGCCGCCCGCTGAGCAGGCCGCCGGGAGTCAGCCTCAGCACCGTGTAGCCGCGGGGCCCTGGCCCCCGCGGGGAGGGCGCCGAGGGGCGCAGGCCGACGGCCGAGGGGCGGCTGGGGGCGGCACCGGAAGGGCCACTGGGAGGGAGAGATAGGGAATTGAGAAATTCGAGGGGGAAGAAGCCCCCGGGAAGATGCAGTCCGACCACACCGTGAGGATGAGAACATCCACCCAAAAGGAAGGTCTCTTGACCACTAACCGCCTCACTCCCGACCCCCCTCACCGGTCCCGTCCCTGTCCCCGTTCTCCCTCTGGACGGGCCAGCACCATCCACTCCTGAAGAGGCAGGCATACTATGGGATGCAGGTGTGAGGGGAGCTGTCTGCGGAGGAAGGGCAGGAGGGGAGCATAGCTGCAGAAGAGGCTGAGCCCCTGGCTTCAGAGGGACTGACACAGGGGGAATACAGAGGGCTGGCCTTGGGTCTTGGGTCTGTGAGTCTGGATGCCATTACTGCTGGATTTGGAGGTTCTGTTGCCCAAGTATGGGGTGCATACCTGTCTGGTAGATGCTGCCAAGTGACCCCTCCTGTTCGCAGAAGGCTGAGATCCTGGAGGGGGATTGTGGGGCTGCAGGGGAGCTGGGCAGGAGCCCCCTCCTGGGCCCACACCACCGGGACCTCTGCCCTGGGCTCTGGAGCCTCCACTGGGGAGGAAAAGAGAGGCCAAGGGGAGGGGCCATGAGCCAAGAGACTTAGGAGTAGAGAAGGAGTCTCAGTGTCCTGAGAGAGAGAAAGGGCTGGGGAAGATCTTGGGTTTCTGCCCCTTCCCTGCCAAGGAGGAGACTGAAGAGAGGCTTGGGGGGCTGAAGGACTGCCCCAAGCAAGGAATTAGAAGAATCTACGCAAGCTAAGGACCTTGGCATCTGGGCAGTCATCATCAGATCCCTGCTGACCCCTACCTGTGGTTCTGGAGGTCAACCCTCCCAGAGGGTCATCCCCGCCTTACCTGGAGCTACCCACAGCAGTTGCAGAAGCAGCGAGACCAGGAACTGAGCCTCCCACATCTCCCCTTAGGCCTGGGCCACGATGAGCCCTCCAAAGGGAAGAGGTCAGAAAGGGGGTTGGGACAGGATCGATGAAAGAGAGGTTCTGCAAAGAGGGAGGGGGAGGAAGGGAATGTAGAGGGAGAGGGACTGGGGACAGGGATGGAGGCCTGGAGAGAGAGGGCAGGGACCAATGACCAGAGGCTGAATCCAGAGGAAAGCTGGCCAGATCAAGCAGCGGGAAGGGCCCTGAGGGTGGGAGTCCCAGGGACTGGGGCAGGGCAGTGACAGAGAGCGGAGTGGAGGCAAGGTGGCTGTCTTGAGCTGGGAGGCTGTTGTGCTGCTCCCAGGGCCCTGCCCCTGTCCTTCTGCCTTCCCTCCACCTTCCCCACTTCCCCTCCCCGTTGCCCCCCCACAAACCCCAGGGCTCACGGTTTCGCTTCGCAGTGGAAAGTCTGAGGGGGCTGATTCCCAGCAGCATTACCCTCCACCCCTGTGGTGGCGCTCCCCTTGTTTATTTCCTCAGCCCTGGGTGTCCCCGCCACCCTCTCCACTCCCTCCCCCACCCGACTGTTCCCTTTCTCAGGGACCTTCTGCCCTTCTCTCCAAACCATTTCTGCCTGGAACTACCCACTGACCCACCTCTACCCGGCCTCTCGTCCCCACATTCACACTTCCCTCTTGGCAGACCCTTTCCTTGGTACTCAACCCTTCCCTTGTTCCCTCAGCCTCCCAGAACTTCATTACCCCTGTACACCTGCCACCCCACCCATCCAGACAGTGCCTCCTGGGAATAGGGTACACAGGAAGCTTTCCTGTACCCTAAGAGATGGTAGGTCCAGGGAAGGGCACCCAAGCCCAGGGGAAAGAATAGCTACATTGTACTGAGCCTTCACTATGTGCTAGGCGCTGTGTTGGACACTTTACAAACTCATGAAATTTATTACCCCCCCCCAATTGTGCACATGAGGAAACTGAGGCAGACTCAGCGATTTTGCCAAGATCAAACAGTGTGAAGACAAAAACCGTGTGTGTGTGTATAGTCCTGACCCTGGGTGAGTTATGAGTGTCTTCTCATCTTTTGGGAAGAATGGTGTTGTCAGTGAGTCACATACTACCCCCCTCCAGCTCGGACCCCAGCAGCTTCTCCCAATCCAGAGGTTGCGAACTAAGAGAAGGTAAGGGCAATACGGAGAAATGCAGAAATCCTGCAAGAGCTCAAAGAAAAACTGAGGCAGAACTAGGGAAGGAAGCCTGAGAAGGGAACTCCTGCTCCCCCCCACCCCCACCCAGCCTGAGGAGCCCAGCTGGGAGAGGTGGAGAGTGGGTGCCAAGAACTCACAGAGGGCCTGGAATTCTCCCCTGCTTCCTCAGAGCCAGGCAGAGGGCACCTTTCATGCCAGGCAACCTTGACTCCCAGTCCTAGGGTTGAGACCCAGGCCTCCCAGCCCTCTCCCACTTCAGGGGTGGGACTTCCTGTTTCTGAGGCTGTTTCTTTGCCTGGTTCAGCACAACAGAGCCGACAGCTTTCCACTGGACTCAGCAGTGTCTAGACCTGCTGTGGGCTAGCAGGGAGTGTGTGTGTGGCTGGGCAGGAGCATCCCCAAGAATCCAAAAACAGGACAGAAGTCAGCCCTCAAAGAAGCCATGCTCTGTGCCCACCCCTGGAATGCTGATCCTGTCTTCTTGAGGGGTGGGAGGTAGGAGGGTGCTGCTGCCTTTTTATAGAATGGAAGGGTCCTGACAGAATGTGACATCAGTCACCCTCCCTCTGCCCTGGGAAAGCAGGAGACAAGTTAAAAACAGAAGCGCGACCGTTTCTTTATTAAATTATACAAAAAGGGGAGGGGAGGGGAGGGGTGCAGCTATGGGGCTCGGCCCCAACCCTGGCCCGACCCTGGCCCCACCCCGGCCTGGCGCTGTGTGAGAGAAGGGGATCTGAGGGAGACCCAGGGATCAGGCAGGGTAGGGATGGGCAGGACATGAGGCTGGGATGCAGAGGTGAGGAAGGAGAGGCTACCGGAGGAGGGGAGGGATTGGCTGGAGGAGGGAGGAAGAGAGTAAGGAAGGGGAGAAGAGCCATTGGGGACCAGCTGGGCAGCTCAGATGGAGCAGGTCAGGAGGTGGAACAATGGCAGAGTGAGGATGGAGGGAGGGGCAGTGTCTGGAGAGGCGGACATGAGAAGGCTGGGGAGAAAGAGGGTGGCAGCTCTGGTGCAGGGCCCAGAGCAAGGAGCCAGGTGAAGAGTGGCTGCACTTGTCTGTTCCCACCCCACCTCCAGGCCCTGAGGGGCCTCCCACCCCCAGCCCAGTGGCAGGGGGCTCATGCCGATGCCCCATTTTCTGTCTTCTGCCGCTTGGGATCCGCTTCATCCTGTGAGAGGAAAAGAGTTGGGTAGCTGTAAAATGGGAGAGGGACCTGCCCCTGTCCCAGCCCTGCTCCAGCCCCCGCCCGTGCACTACAGGGATCTGGGTCCAAAGCCAAAGGGCTCCCAGCCCCTGCTGCATCCCTGACAGCCCCTCAGGCCCCACAACCCAGCCCAAACCTCCTCTTCAGCAGCTCTCTTCAGCGCCGGCCCTTCATCGTCATCTTCTTCTTCTTCCTCATCTGAGGAGCCAGAAATGGGTCATTGGGGAAGGGCAGGAAGCTCCGGCAGAGACCCCCGGTGGTCGCCCTCAGCCCTGCTTCAGGTCTTCAAACCCACCCTGACTCTGTTCCTTTGAGCCCAGCCTCCCCTGCCCTTCCCCACCTTCTTCTTCCCCTTCATCCTCCTCCTCTCCGTCCTCAGCAGTTTCTTCTTCTTCCTCCTCAGCTCCGTTCTCCTCCTCCTGTGGGGACCAGGACAGGGACAGTGTCAGGTTGGCTCTGCCCCTCTGCCCACCAATGGCAAGGGGCATTGGGAGGGCCCGAAGGGTGGGACAGGGAGGATGGGAAGGGTCAAAGGAAAGGCAGGACCTAGACCCCCAGGAAGGTAACTGGAGTGGGGAATGGCGGGCAGGTGTGGCCACCCCCCCCCCCACTCTTCCACACCTCCACCACTTCTTTCTTTCGCTCTTTCCGGCTTGCCTTCTCCTCCACCTTCTCTTTCTTCTCCTTTAAGTCCTGCAAGAGAGAAAGAGGTCACGTTCCTCTTACCACAAATCATCTGCAGCCCATAAGTCCCTCTAGCCCCGGTTGTTCCTCTGCAGTGAGCTTAGACAAGTGTGAAATAGAGACAGTGGCCACAGCAACTTAGAGACAGAACAGAGGTCCACGGTCCTTAAGGCCACAAGGCGCTGGGACCAGACACTTTCTTCCCCAAGACTCAAGAGAGAAGTGATGAAGAGAGGGGAATAGGCAGCCAAGGGAACTGTTCACCAACCCTCTCAGGTTCTTCCAAACCTCACCCGCTCAAGAGTTCAGCTCAGCAAAGCAAATCCCTCCATCTGCTCGCAGCCCTGATGCCCCACCCCCTCCCCGGCCTGCCCTGCCTTTTGTCCACCTCTGGGGCCTTTTCCTGAGTACTCTCTCCTGGGCATCCCTCCCAGCTTCCCCCTCAGCTTCAAAAGGCTTTCTGCCTCTCTGTGTGTCCCCCAAATCCTCAGGCTCCTACTTGACCAAACACTACAGAAACAGGGAGAGCCCCCTAGTACAATTCCTGGCACCCCCCTCTCACTTTTCCCCACTGCCACCCCAAAACAGTTCAAGTAGTTTCCTCCTTCCTACCGCCCACAGTGTGTGGACCAGTGGTGGAGGGTAGGAGTAACCGTCTCCAGGGGGGACCGTAGGTAAAGCAGGATAAAAGAAACGTGGAAGGGAAAGTGTATGGGACGTGGGAGATGGAGAGAGAGACAAACATCTGTGTCAAGGGTGGGAGGGGAATGTAGTCGGGAAAGGTACCTTTCTAGAGCACCCTCCCTCCACACTGCCCCTCTCCTATTCGCCCCAAGGTCCTAGCAGGCACCCCCTTGATGTCCTATTCTGATGTGGCAGGAGATGTTCATGAGAAAGTCCCCTCTCTCTGGACACCACGGCGGCCCTTCCAGTTTAGGTTCCAGACTTCTCCCCACCCCACCCCTTGGCAGGCACTGAGCGACACTGTGGGTGTCTCTGTGTGATCTGATCTGGTGTTGGTGTGCAACTCTGTGTATCTGATTCCATGAGGATGGAAGTTTTCTGTGTGAGTAGAGCACCCTGGGAGGGTGTGTCCTTTCTGGAACAGGATTGGGGATAGGAGAGGGGTTTGGGGCAGAATGGTTGGCCTAGACGGACACTCAATTCCCTCTCCCTTTAAGGGGAGCACAGATCTCTTGACCTTCTCACTCCAGCTAGGTTCCTTCATGCCACTTTGCTGTCCTCATTTCTTTGCCACATTGTGGGCATGGCATTTCTACTACCTGGAGGGCTTTTCCCTACATCCTGGGCCTGGAGAACCAGGGGCTAGTCAGCCTCTCTCTGTGGGGCCCCCAGCACTAGGTCCCTGTGGCCCTGGCCTGAGTTTCCCATCTGGGCTGACGGAGGGAGGGAGGGAGAGAGAGCACAAGGGAGGGAGGGAGACTACCAGAGACCAAAGTCCAAGGGGCCGGGCCCCCTCCTCCCT
Organism: Tapirus indicus; assembly: GCA_031878705.1. NCBI lineage: Eukaryota > Metazoa > Chordata > Mammalia > Perissodactyla > Tapiridae > Tapirus > Tapirus indicus. Next base: position 103,345,758 of record CM062918.1, on the reverse strand, counting down.
GCCCTGTCCTTCTGGTCACTGTCCTTCCATGATCCCTTTTCCAGGAGCATATGTGACCTGGTCTTGTGCTAAGCAGCTCTCTGGCCTCATTTGCTCAACACAGGCACACACGCTGACACAGGCTGACACCGATTCACACACACAGCTACAGAGGAGCACCCACACGATCCGCAGACACATGGCCCGGTGTTTGGGCATTCTGGCACACACTCTTGAGACCTCACAAGAGCAAAGTGGAGCCACTCGGCACTCACAAAGCAGCAGCATGGCTTCAGATCACCGACATCTCCACATGCACACATGCAGCTGACACAGGCAGTCCCACACACTTGCTGGATTTCAGACACACAAAGACACCTACTCAGTGAAGTCACATGCCACCACACAGCCCACCGGAGGGCCACACAGCAGCCACTGTCAGATCTGACACATAGCCCCTTCTCTCCCACTGCCTTTCCTCTCATTGGTTGCCCCCTCTCACTTCACAAGGCCTCAGGGAGACCTCTGTGACTGCTCCTCAGCAACCCCCGACAAGGTCGGGCTCCCAGCCCCCAAACCCTGGCCGAATTAATTTCCCAAAGCGACGCTCAGCAGGTTCCCTAGGGAAATTAGAGGAAGGCTGGAAAAGAGGCAAGGGCAAAGGGAGGGGGCCAGGGAAGGGAACTGATGAGAGCAAGGAGGGCTCGAGGCAATGCCATGCAATGCTGAGCCCCAGCTGTTCGGAAGGCTATTCCCGCCCTCCTTCTGATTTTTAGGAACTCAAGATTCTTTAAGTGGGCGAGAGGCTGGAGGGGAGCTAGAAAGAGAAAAGGAAGCTGAAGGCCACTGGAGCAAAGAATATCCGGACACAGATAGAAGGAAAGGAGGGAATGAGAAAATAGAGGCAGTAGCTGTCTGCGGAGAGAAGCAAGAGCCGGTCCGGGCTCGAGGGGAGGGGCCCGAGAGGAGTCGCCTCCCAGGAGAGTCCTGTTTACACTTGAGGATCTCAAACCGCTTAGCAGAGGAAAGGTGAGGGCAGACTGGAAGGGGAGCCAGGGAGCCAGGGCGCAGGGAGAGGGGAGCAGGGCAGGGGGCACGGTAAAGGGTGACGCGGAGAGTTCCGACGGGAAACCGGGCCGGGTCGAGGCGCGCGAGCCTAGGTCGGAGAGGGGTGGGGACGGCGGCGGGCCGGGGCGGCGGGGCCGGAGCGGCGCGCTGCGCTCGGGAAGCTAGAGGGCGCTGGCGCGAGCCGCGCGGAGCGGGGCAGCAGCGCCAAGCCGGGGAGCGGGGGGAGGGCGGAGAGGGGTCCGCGGGGACCCGGCGCCGGGGCAGCCTGGGGCCGTCGGGGGCGGCCTGAGCCACCAGACCGCGCGGAGCCCGGGGGTGGCGCGGGGGTCGCGCGGGGTCCAGGCCGCCGCCGGCCCGCCCGTACCTTCGCGCTCAACTCGGCCGCTGCCTCCACGCTCTTCTCCGACATGGTGCCGGGGCCGGGGCTGGCGGGGAGCAGGGGTCCCGCGGCCGGGACGGAGGAGCCCTGGACGGCGGAGGGTGGCCGCGGCCGGAACCTGGCGCGGTGGCGGCGGCGGCGGCGGCAGCGGCAGCGGCGGCCGCTCAGCAAGCTGGGTCTCTGGAAGAGGCGGCAGAGGCGCGCGGGGTGGGGCGGAGGTGGGTCTGGAGCGGAGACCCGCAGGGCTGCGGCCGTCCGGAGGGCGGGCGGAAGGGCGGTGCGGGCGGTGGCCGGCGCGCTCCGGCCGCGGTCGCTCGGTGCTCGGCTCGCCGCCCCCGCACAGCAGAGCTGCCGCCGACCAGCCGCTGCCGCCCCCGGGAAGGGAACCCGCTTATAAAGGCGGCGCTGCCCGACGGGAGGGGCTTCCCAGGGGTGGGGCAGGCGGGAGCGGGGAGGAGAGGCGAAGGGAGGGGGATGAAAGCGGAGGTTGGAGAGGTGGGGATAGGAGGATGAAAGCGAGGGGAGGGAGAGCGCGAGAGGCGGGAGGGAGGACAAGACCAGCAGGGGGAAATGGAGAGACTGACGGTCGCGGAGAAAAGAGTGGGGCGAGGAGGTGGGAAGGGGTGGGGTTCCTGCGGGGAGGGACCTCTCCGAATCCCGACCTACTGCCTGCGAATGTGGTGGAGTCTGCCTTTTGGGGGCGGACTGGAGGGATGGCCAGAATCCTCCTGACCCCCACAAAAGCCCTGAGATTTTGCCAAAGGATGGAGTGGGGAGAGCAGATGGAAAGGCCGGGCAGGTATTTGAGAAACCAAAAGCTTAAAGAAGAGGAAGAGGGTGGAGAGCTACTTCCACATCACGCTGGATTTCCCCTCTCATCCTGCATCTACATTCTCTGGGTGGCCCTGACAGGGGAGGGGAGAGCAGAAAGGGCAGCCCACCCTCTGTCCTGCCCCAGGCCGACATCTGTGACCCCTGCCGGGTTCCTCCCTTCCTGGCTCTCTCTTGTGATCCGAGGGGACTCAGAGGCTCTCCAATCTCATTTCCTCTCTTCCATCTTGGACCTTTCTTATTCGCCCATCTCACCTCACTTTCTTATTCGCACATCTCACCTCACTTTTCTTTGCCTGGTCCTTCTATTTCTCTTCCTCCCTCCTCATTCATCTGGGACCCCTCCTAGGGTACTCAGACCCCTCCCTCACAACCATCCATATCTCACATCTTTTACTCTTCTGTCACCTCTTCTCCACTTCTCATTTGCCCTCTTCTACCCTTCCATCTCTGATCTCTTTCCCTCTCTCTCCAGATAACCCTGTTCTTGTCTCCTGTGAGTCTGTCACCTGGCCCCATATCCTTAGCTGATTTTCCTCAACTTTTCTTCGTGTCCTTATTTTCCACATTTTCCCTCTCTTTGCTTTTCTCTTTCCTCTGCTGCCATCTTCCCCAGTCTTCCTGGATTCTATTGCCTCCTTTGCAAGGGGTCCAGGTCTGGAGTTCCAGCCCGCCCCCCCATACATCCTCAGTTGTTTGCCCTCAGTCTCAGGATCTTTGGGTCATTTAGAGAAGCTTGAGATTTCAGGAGGGCACAGGAGCTGGGGTGTATATTAAAGGTCAGAAGGTGGATGGGGTGGAAGGTGGAAAAAGGTATCTTTGGTGTGTGTGCACTCCCATATTTGTTTATCATTATCATTATCCCTCTTTTTTATCATTTTCATTCTCTTAATTAAAAAGACACTGATCAATCATCATCACTTAGTATTTGAGTGCTTAAATACACCATCTTTTGGTCCCTTGGTGTACACACCTCCCAATTTCTTTTTCTGATTCTTCTATCAGTTTCTCAGTCTCTGACTCCTCAAAAATCTTGGAGCCCCACCCAGGATTTTCCTTGCTGGACTCTGTGCATCTTTCTCTGAGGTCTTTCCATCTCTCTCAATCTGTTTCTCTGACTCACTCGCTGATGTCTTGAGCGATCTCTGACCCTCTCCATCTCTGTACTCTCTTGCTTCATTTCTCTCCCTCTTCCCTCTTCTTTACCCGCCCCCCCGTACCCCCCCCCCCCGTCTCCCTGTGCTCCCTCCCTGTCCGTCTCTTTCCCTCCCACCCTCCTTTCCTCTTCCCTCTTCTCCCCCTCCCAGCCCCTCCTGCTGTCTGGACACCCTGCTGGGCTCTTACCCTGTTGCCCTGGTAACCGCCCCCCACTCCGGTCACCTCCACTCCCCTCCCTCCCTTCAATCACAGCCACCAGCAACCTCTATCCACCTTCCTCCTATTTTTCCTGAGAGCCAATAGAAACCCTGTTGCCAGGTGGAATGCTCATTTGAATCAGCCAATCCAGGAGCCTAACTGCTTGCCCTGCCTTATATGGGGATTTGAGGAGGGCCACTCCCCCCACTCCAGCCCCACAGGGGACCAGCCCCTCCACTGTCCTTTCTGTCCGCCCTGAAGAGAGCCTAGGACCCTCCCTCTCACCCTTCTATAAGGGCTTGGCCTCCTATTTCTCTAACTGGGACCGCCAGGATTAGTGAGGGGTGTGGGCCGGGCTGTGGGCTGGGCCTCGGGGCCGGGGGTGGGAATGAGGTGTGATTGGGGAAGGAGAGGCGGAGGGAGCCGGGAATTTTGCCCAGGGAGGGGTGTCTGGGAGCGGAGGCAGCTGCAGTGGAAAATTCCACGGAGAGGGAGAGGCAGAGAATGGGAATCCTGCCCCAGGGCCCAAGGGAGCGGCTTGAGAATCTAAGAGTTTGGACACTGGGGTCCTCAGGGACCACAGGAAAAGATCTAGGAAGCGGGAGGCCTAGATCTAATTCCCTTCCTGCATGGGAGAAGCATCCCTTAAGGCTTCTGTGTCTGGTTAGACAACAGACCAGTCTCCTGAAGTCTTGGCTTCATGAGAAAGAAGCTAGAAGGAGACTTGGGATGAATTTGGAGTGAGTGGGATGCTGAAAGCCTACCCCCATAGTCCTCAGGGTTAGTCTCTGGGCCTCTGGGACCAACAGTGTTAAATGATGCCAGCGTGTGTCTGCTCCTGCCCGGAGAACTGTCTCTGAGGCCTTATGGAGGCTTGCCTATTCCTAGAGTTCTATTACTCCACAGTCCAACCGGAATTTCTCTACTAGCTGAATGGGGAAACCTGAGCTTCTTACACATTTTCTGGATGTGGGAAAAAGGAGCCCAGGTGAGAAGGAGGGAGGCAGGAGCCCCCTGGAAACTATGACTTCTGGCCTGACATCCTAAAAATGTTACCTCACTGCTGTGTGGAAGGTGTTCAATTCTAATTATTTCCATCTCATTCTTTTGTGTGTATGTGAGGAAGATTAGCCCTGAGCTAACATCTGTTGCCAATTCCCCTCTTTTTGCTGGGGAAGATTGGCCCTGGGCTAACGTCCGTGCCCATCTTCCCCTACTTTATATGGGACACTGCCACGGCGTGGCTTAGACAAGCGGTGCGTCAGTCCGTGCCAGGGATCTGAACCTGCAAACCTCAGGCCACTGAAGTGGAGCTCTCGAACTTAACCGCTACACCACCACCACGGGGCTGGCCCCTCCATCTCATTCTTAAGTGAATTCCTTCCCCTCTCCAGCTTCCTGGAAACCTAAACCAGCTTAACTCGGGTCCTGTTTGTGTTGAGTATGTTGCCCCCAGGAGTGTTACTTAAGAAATCATCATCACAACAACATGAAGGCACATTCATCGTGAACACTACCAGTCAAGTTGTATCCATCTTCATATTCTACTCGCATTTAAGTAGAGTTCGACTAAAAAAAAGTTCTAAGTTTTCTTTTTGCCCTCTAAATAAAGCTTGAACTCTTGCACATTAACAAACTTTTAATGAGCTCTTACTAGGTGTTAGGCACTGTGCTATGTGATGGAGACACAGAGCTGAATGAAAAATGCATGGTCCCTGCCCTCAAGGAATGGATGCGGAGACTCAGCCAGTCAAAGTACCACTGGAAAAGGGACATGTCTCCAGCACTCTCTTTCCACCAGTCAGACCAGACACCGCACTGTCCCATCTCCATGGGTACTCCTTTTCAGGAGTGCCTCCCTGATCTCTCCTGACTTTGCAAATCCTTACCCCTTGTTCCCAACTCCAAACAGCCTTCCTTAGTTCCTCCACCCCGACTGTCTGTCTCCTTCTCCTGTGCACAATACCCAGCACAATGCTAGGCACCAAAGAGGAAGAGCTCAATAAGTCACTGATTTCCTAGCCCTCACACACCATTTCAGATTCAATCTCAGAGCCCTCTCAACCTTCTTTCTTTGAGTGGTTTGGGAAAACACACAACAGGCTATCGGGATACCGGCTTGCCTCTCTCTGACTTGGGATCCTCTCATTAGCTACTGATGTCCTGGTGGTCACCGTCTGTCTTTTATGGTATCAACATCACAACCAAAATTTCTGTGGCTTTCCTACTTTCCCATGAACTTTCTCCCCAGCAAAAAGAATTGGTTTCACCATCACACCTCTCCTCCAGATCCTTGGATTGGCTTTTCTTATTCTCCCTACCCTCTTCGTGGCCTCCTTCATTTTTATACCTAGAATAGTTTATTATTGCCCAACCCTCCAATGCCCTCCTTTCAATTTCTCCCCCATGTGCACTCTTTTCAAAAAGCCTTTGCAGGCCTTCAAAACAGTCCAGAAGGAAGATAATATTTATAGCTGCTTTCTGGCTCTGTCCAATAAAAATTTCTGTGATGGTAGAAATGTTCTATATCTGCAATTTCTAATATAGTGGCCACTAGCCATGTGTGGTTATTGAACACTTGAAACATGGCTAGTGCAACTGAGGAACTGCATTTTTTATGTTATTTAGTTTTAGTTAAATTTAAATAGCCACCTGTGGCTAGTGGCTACCATATTAGACAGCACCACTTTAGACCCTGGCCTGAAACTGTCTCTTCTTTTTCCACCTCCTTTCTTTTCTCCATCCCCACTGTTCTGTACTAGAAAGTCAAGAGCAACTCTGGCTGCTGTGGTGAAGGTCACCTGGGCCACTATTGTCATCTACTTTACCACAGGTGCATGTTTGTTCAGGGTTTCCACATTTCCACAGATGAAACAGACTGTGGCTGACCCAGGGGAGAGGAAAGTAAAAATGAAAAGGCCAAGGAAAATGGGACCAGGAGTGACAGCTGGAGACTTATGTTCCCCAGAGGGTAAAAAACTGAGAGAGGACTTAATAACCAGGAGAAGGCAATGACAGAGTTGACTGGACCCTTCCAGGTGACTCCAGTCTCAGAGGTCCTGTTCCCACCCTTCAGTCTCTCTAAGAGACTCCACCATGCACTTCCATGGATTTACGTCCCACTGCCACAAGCGCCTCGAACACCCAAACACCCATGACTCAAACCTCCATCTCCAGCACTGGCTTCTCTCCTGAGCTCGAGTCAGACCTCCAGTCCCCTTCTGTTCATCACTCCCTAGATCCTCCATAGCTCCTCAAACCTGTGTTCCAACTGAAATTCCCTCGTTTTCTGTTTCAGTTAAAGGCACTGTCCTCCACCCATTCATTCATGCCAAGGAGTCATCTGAGACCCACCTTTGCTCTCCCTGCCTAGATCCTTCACATTTCACTTTCTGAAGACTCCTTGAGTGCCTCTTCTCTCCAAGCCCAGTCCTGCCTCTGCTCCGGGGGTCAACGTCACTCCCTGACTTTAAGCTTAATTAATTAGGGTTTTCAGTCGTAATAATTTTTGTATCTTTAGCACCTACTTCCCTACTTGGCATATTGTAGAAGCTCAAACATGTTTCCTGAAATGCATAAACTGCCTTTCTACCTAAAATACAAATAGACACTTGTCATTTCCCTACATAAAACCTTTTGATAGCTTCCCAGGCCTAGAGGATAAAGTCTAGAAGCAAACAGGGCCCTTCAAGGTCTGTTCCCTTTTAACCTCTGCCGCCTTATCTCTCACCACTGTTCCCTCAAAACTTTTGCTTCGGCAGTTTTTTTTACTCCTCATAGTTCTTCCCAAATGGGGCATACCTCCATGCCCTTGCACTGATCCCGTCTTTTGCCTGGAATGCTCTCCTGGCTTCTCCCTCACCCCCCACCCCCCCAAGTCACTCACTTCCTCTTCTGGACTACTTTTGCTCTTTTAACATACATCTTTCTATTGTGGCCTTCATCACAGGATTATAATGGATTCCATGTTGGCCACCCTCACTAGGCTGTGAACCCTCTTGGGCAGAGACCATGTCTTACTTGTCTTTTCGTCCCCAGCACCTAGCACTATGCCGGGTGCATAGTGGAGCTCAATAAATATTTATTGACATGAACTACCACACAGGTGGCACAAACTTCAATCCTGCATGTCCATGTTAATCATGAGACATACTGCCTCCTTCAAGATGTCTTCTTGAAATGATCAAAGGACCAAAGGGAGTTCTTAAGGCTTAAAACTCCAATGCTAATGCCAACCATTAACATTAGCATATCTACCCAAGATGGTCTAACTAACATCTAATATCTTATGGTCAAACTAGGTATGGAATTCACTTATTATTCCTGTTGTCCACATCTCCTCCTGGTTTAGGTGGCTAGCTTCTACAGGTAAGACTGCCCAGGTCAGTTATCCTGTGTAGCCACATGGTCAGGATCTTCCAGCCAGACACAGTTTCAATATATTCTCAAACCAGTATCTATATGTACTCAATACAGTGTGGCAAGCAGAATGGTCATTTATTTCTCATTTAGTTGCCCAGGTCAAAAAACCTTGGAGTCATTCTTGACTGATGATACTGCATCTATCCAGCAACAAATTCTGTTAGCTCCATGTTCAAAATATATCTATCATCTGACCACTTCTCATTACCTCCACTGTTTCTAACCAACTCTAAGCCACCATCCTGTCTCATCTGGATTATGGCAATAGCATGCTAATATGTCTGTTTCTGCTATTGTCCCTAGTAGTCTGTTCTCCATACAACAGCCAAAGTGATCCTTTTGTAGGTCTTACAAAGTCCCACATGATCTAGCTTCCTACTTTCTCTGTGACATTGTCTCTTACTACTGCTCTTCCTTTCATTCACATCAGTCTAGGTGCATTGGCTTCTCTGTTGTTCCTTGAACACACTAAGCATACTTCTGCCTCAGGGCCTTTGCACTTGCTATATCCTCTGCCCAGAGTGCTCTCACCACAGCTACCCTTCACCTTGTTCAGGTCTCTGCTTAAATTTCTCCTTATCAGTAAGGCCTTCCCTAGTCACCCTAAAAAGCAACCACCACCTCCCAGCTGCTTGCCTGTTCCTCTTTCCCCCTTCTACCTTGCTTTATTTTTCTCTATATCGTTACTATATCTCCAGAGCCAGGAACAGTACCTGACACATAGCAGGCATTCAATAAATATTTGTTGAGTGGATATAAAAACAAACTGAAAAGCTGATTTTTAAAAAATGCTCCTGAGCTACTCACTCTGATCTGGTGTCTGTACACCAGACACACTCATCCTCTCTACCTGGGGCACCTTAGCACTATTTTTCAGGGTGTATCTCCCTTCCCCAATCCATATGCACGTATACATACACACATACACTCGGTCACACCTGTTCACTTTGGCTCAGGCAGGAAATCCAGTCTGCTCTAACTCCCATATCACTGCCCCAAGCTCACTCTGTCCCAATATCCAACTGCCAGGGATTGCTCTAGATGCATGACCTCACTTCCAAAGAGGGCCCCTTTTCTGGCCCAGCTCTATTCTCTCACGGACTTCCTGACTTTGGCTCCATCAGACAGAGCAGTGAATATAGGAACCACTTTGTTTCTCTTCCTTCCCAACAATCCTTATCCTCCTTGTGTTAAGCCTCACCACTGGCAGGGCCCACTCTCCCTCCTACATCTTATCATCTACAGGACATTCCAGTGACTGAGGAATTTCTGTTCATCAGAGTTCATTGGACAGAGATGAAAGGAAGGAAAGAGGGAGAAAGGCAGGGAGGGAAGGAGGGCAGGTGGGAGGAAGGAAAGGGAAGGTGATGGAGAAAGAAGACAGACACAAACTCTGGTTGTGGGGGACAGATAGATTACTTGTAAAATTACATCCCTTCAATTCCTGGAGTAGACAGCTGCCTATACGGTGGTAAGTGTCTGAGGACTCTGAAAATGAGCTCTTGCATCTCCTGTTCAAGGATTTCTTTCTAACCTGAGACAAAGCCCAGGTTTGGAGCTTTGTCTCAGAGTTAAAAGCGAAGCTGTAATTTGTAAATACTCCTAGGAGACATAATACATTGATTTAAAACCAAGCAAAGGTAAAAATGGCTGATATCAGATTCTTAAGTTATGGAAGGAAGAGAAAGGGCTTTAGGCACCTAAAGGCAGTAGATAGAGGATACCAGGTAATGGAAAAAGAAAAGAGCAGACAAGCTAAGTTGTATGTCCAATTCTGTTGAAGTTGGATATGATGGAATGAGAAGGGTGACGCTGGAAGGTGAGCTTCCACTTAACAGTTAGTTATGTCTGAGCAGTAGAACTCTCACTAGGGTAACTTGATCACATGTAAAACTGCTTTTGTTTGTGGCAAGAGAAAAAGGGGCACTTGCATGGTGGGATGTCCAGAGATAGAGCATCTGGAAGATAAAGCTGAAAGATTTTTACTAAGTCTCTTCCCCCAAAATACCAATGAAAAACAAATTTTCTTTTATTCTCTGTCTGTGCCAGTCTGCCAGCTTCTAAATTATCTGTCTCTGCTCCCTTGTCTCCACTATTGTTTTTTCCTCTTTAATAATGATCAAGTCCAAAGAAACCCGAGAAGCCCTGCTCCCAGTACCTTTTCCTGAGTCACCAGGGACCCCTCCTCCTTCTCCCCCAGGGAAGTATTGGGAACAAGTTTTTCTCTGTCAGGCTCCACATAACACGAATATGGCTAGCAGCCAGAGTAAAGAACCAGAGAGAGCTAGAGTTTGGATGAGTCTGGTTTAAAGTCCATCTTAGACAGTCCAAATCCCCTGACACCAGGAGGAGGGCCCTTTTCTCCGGTTGGGCCAGATTTTATGCAAGGCATTTAGTATGTCAAAGTAACAGTCTTTGGCCTTGGAGTCAGGTCTCCCTGGTCTGTTTTCAGCTCTGCCCCTGGGTGATCCTGGTTAATGGAGCTCTCCACTCCTTTCTTCTCCCAAACTTTAGACCCTTGACCTACCTATCTGACTAGAGGCAAGTAAGATGAGTGCAGGACTGGAAGCTCTTGAGGACACAGGAGTTAGAGAAAATAAAAGGGAGATTGGCACTACACTAAATGATTTCAGAACTAGAGCCTTTCCCCAGTCCACCCTTCACAGCAGGGTAACTGAGGGTTCCAGGAGCCTCTCCAAAGCCAGTTCCCGAAGGGCTGTAGTTCCAGCCTGGCCGAAGAGCGCCATCTGGCGACCAGTCCCCCCCCCACCTGGATTCTCTTTGCCCCATCTCCAGTTCTCGAAGCCAGAGCTAGACCTGAGCAGAACTGTCACCTCCTCCTCTACGTCACTCCGAGGACCCCGCCCTGCCTGGAACGCGCCTCCCCCGCAGAACTGCCGCCCTTCCTCCATCCCGGGCGGAGCGCTTCCCCGGTAGAAAATGTGCTTAAAGCTCCCCGCAGGGACCCGCCCCACTTCGTCGCCCACAGGGAGCCCGCTCCTCCCCCATGGGAATCTGCCCCTGGTCCTCTTCCTTCCCCCGAGGGAACGTGCCGCACCGCCCTCTCTCCTCCCCCGTCCCGGTCCTCCCTAAGAGTGGACTCCTCTGCTCCTCCCCCACATCCTTACAGGGAGCCTCTTCCTGTCCACAGAACCCAAATCCAGGTTACTAACGAGGCTTCCCTTCCCCTCGTCTCCAGCGGACCCCCCTGCTCCGGCTCGGCGGCCCGGCGCCCTGCCCCTGCGCCTGCCGCCCTGGGAGCGCGCCCGCGGCTTCTCCCCACGCCCGCCAGGGGGCGGAGCTTCAAAGCCCGGCCCGGGGGGGGGGCTGTCCCATCGTGACGTCACTTCCGTCCGGGCCTGGGTGTGCTTCGGGCTCCGTGGGCCGAGGGGGGGCACGGAGGAGGCAGCTGTGGGAGGAGGCGGCGCGGGAGGTCGAGGAGCTCACGCCTGGACCAATCCCGCGTCCCGGGCCACAACCCCCGATCCTGCAGCGCACCGAGAGGCGAGACCGGCCGGATGGGCCGCTGAGCCCGAATTGGGGACCGGTGAGCCTCGAGCAGAGCGGGCAGCCGGGTCCGGACGGGAGCGGGCCCACAGGGCTGCAGGGTCTGGGAACCCGGGATGCGGGGAGGGGAGAGAGTCAGGCCTGCCTCTCCTGCGCGCCCGGCGAAGGCAGGGGCCGAGGGAGCCGTCGACAGGCGCGGTGGGGATAGTGAGGCCCGCCCGGGGGAGGCCTGGGAGCGGCTGGTGTAAGGAGGGGGCGGGGTGGTTGGGGTCATTAATGGGGCGGAGGGCCAGCACTGGGGATTCGCATCCGGAGCAGTGGCGTCAGGGGAGGGGCAGTATGCTTCTGGCCACGGCTTCGGGAAGAGGATGGCTCTGAGTGAGGAGGCAGAAAACTGAGAGACTTGGAAAATTTTTCCACGGCCCTCCTTGAGAGAGGGATCTGAAGAGCTCTTCTCTCCCTAGAGGGTGGGTTTGAATACCTGGAGAAGGGTCTTACTGGAGTTTGGGGGGTCAGTTACAGTATTGGAAAGGGACCGTGCTCTGAGAGTCCCTACACTAAGCGGGTGTGCAGAAAACCTGGCCGCCTCCAAGTATTTGAGCCTCCACATCTTTCCAGTGTGGAGCCCCCTGGAGCTAAGATCAGGATGTTCCGCTTCATGAGGGACGTGGAGCCTGAGGATCCCATGTTCCTGATGTGAGTACTCCCTCCCCCTCATGCTCTAGAGCAGTCATCCCACTCCACTTCAGGGCTCTGAGTAGTTCAGACAGACATTTGGGTCCCCATTGCTGGCACTGATTGGAACTGGCTGGATACTCAGCTACAGCCTGGACTTAGAGAAGAAACAGGCATCTGTGCCACTGTTTCTCTCCGACTGTTTTCTTTTGGAGGCTGAGGGGGTGTTGATTACTTGACCCTTCTACCATCCATACCCTATATTCACTCCACAGGGACCCCTTTGCTATTCACCGTCAGCATATGAACCGCATGTTGTCGGGTGGTTTTGGATATAGCCCCTTCCTCAGCATCACAGATGGCAACATGCCAGGGACCAGGCCTGCCAGCCACAGGATGCAGGTAACAGTGCTGCAGTATACCTGAGACCCAGAGAAAGGTTGGAGGGTGGTTAATAAAGCGCTTGATTTTTCTTGCACTACAGCTAACTTAGCAAGTGGAATGATCTTCTAGGAGTGGGGAAATGGTCTAGAAAAAGGGCTTTGTGGGAAGAGGATAGAAAGACATCTGAGGCTATGAGCATGGTTTGGGATTGTAATGAAATAGGATGTGGTCTCTAATTCCTGTTCCTTACCTGTTCCTGTAGGCTGGGGCTGTCTCCCCCTTTGGGATGCTGGGAATGGTGAGTCCTCGTCTCCTTGTGTCTGTCCATCTCAGACATACCCTATACCCTTAAATATTATCTCTAAATGTGCCTCTCTGGAATAGCCTTGTGGGTAACCCTAGAATCTTCTTATAGTGTTCGCAGAGCTCTGGGCCTGCTATGTGCTGAGTCCTGTGAGTTAAAGATGCTAACTAATTGACTTCTGTACTTCTAGGAGCCATACCCATTAGGAAAATGTAATTGTCTAGCAAAGTTTGTTCTTTTGAGGAGGGAGGTGAAGTTGAAGGGCCAACTCAAGGCGGTTTTTAGAAGTTTTTTTTTTTTTTTTTTACAATTTCATGCCTTTATAGGTTAGACTCCATTAACTTTGGCTTGCTTCCTAAAGATAGAGGGAAATAGGGCAGTCAGAAGAAGGAAAATCGGATCTGAGCAGCCATGGAGACTGAGGAGGAGGGCAGCAGTGTGGAGAAGAGAAACATGCAGATAAGCATGCGGTGTTCTGGTCATGTTCTCCAACAATGAGAAAGAGCAGTTGCTAGATGGGAAGGAAGAAGAGAAAGGGAATGTGTAGCCATGTGGCTAGTGGGTACCTGAACGAAATCTCTGAGTGCTAGCTTTGCTTTCCTGACTCTGTACTCCATTTCTCTTTCCAGTCAGGTGGCTTCATGGACATGTTTGGGATGATGAACGACATGATTGGGAACATGGTGAGACTCTTGCCCCTGCCTTTTCCAGGCCCTGTTCTCAGTGCTGGCTGGCAGCGCTTTGAGTCCTCTGAGGCAGCAGTGGGGAAGAGTGTGCTAGTGAAGGGTTCAAGCTGGGTAAAGGAATCGAACCCAGAGAGCACTGGGTTCCTATGTCTGCTCTTGTGCCTGAGTGAAGAAGCAGCAGCACTCTTACTAAGTGTGCAGTTAAGGCTCAGTCTCATAAGATCCTTTTTGTTTATTGTGGACTCAGAGGAATTTGTGGGGTAATGATGAGTCCTGATGTTTTCTCAGTTCTCACATTTCGTGAGAAAGATATGGGCAAGAACAGGCAGCTGAAGCATGGGGTCCCTTCTCCTGAGGGGAACCCCTTCCCCTTCAGTCCTGCTGTACCCTCTCCTCCTCAGGAACACATGACGGCTGGAGGCAATTGCCAGACCTTTTCATCCTCCACTGTCATCTCCTACTCCAATACGGGTGATGGTGCCCCCAAGGTCTACCAAGAGACATCAGAGATGCGCTCAGCACCAGGCGGGGTGAGTGGGAGGGCTTCTATCCCAGAGAAGGCGGGGTTTAACAGCCCCCACAGAAACTCTGGCTTCGTTTTCCAGGATTGGGTTGTGGGTGGTTTGTCTGCCTGGGTTGGCGTAGCCAGGGCGTTGGAAGGGGCAGCTGAGTGTGCCATGTTCTGCCTCACCTCAGATCCGGGAGACTCGGAGGACTGTTCGGGATTCGGACAGTGGACTAGAGCAGATGTCCATTGGGCATCACATCCGAGACCGTGCTCACATCCTCCAGCGCTCGCGAAACCACCGCACAGGGGACCAGGAGGAGCGGCAGGACTATATCAACCTGGATGAGAGTGAGCCTCCTTCTTGCTCATCACTCTTCCAGCTTCTTGGCCAGCAGCCCCTAGTCCAGTTCCTGTGAGGTGGGAGATGCCAGCTTTCTCTCCTACCTCCATAGATATTTCTTGGGCAAACTTATGGGTGAGCCCCATCTTCTTACCTCACTTCGAGCCTTGTTGTCGCCTTAGGACGCCAGCAATTTCCTCACCAAGGAGGGACAAACTTTGTCACCTAAGTCAAGTATTGATAGTAATCTACCCTTCTTCATCTGGATCAGTTTTTTTAAAATCCAAATCAACGAATATTTATTAAAAATACTTATTGTGTACATGGGACTGTACTCCCTAACTAAATAATTATTCCATTCCCTATTTCTTTCTCCTGTGGTCATGCCTTAGGCCTGCTGGTGGCTTCCAGGAACCATGCTGAACCCAGAATTGCTAAATCAAGAAGTTGCTGCCCTCCCCCAACACATCCCCACACACACACTTGCAGCCTTTGCCCTGTTTTTTGGTCTTGGAAGCCTGTGGCTCACTCTTTAATCTGCCTCCAGAAGCCAGGCTGTACACAGGTGTCATGTGTGGTCTCTGTCTTCTTCAGGTGAGGCCGCGGCATTTGATGACGAGTGGCGGAGGGAGACATCCCGATTCCGGCAGCAGCGCCCTCTGGAATTTCGACGGCATGAGGCTTCAGCAGGTGGAGGACGAAGGGCTGAGGGGCCTCCCCGCCTGGCTATACAGGGACCTGAGGACTCCCCCTCCCGACAGTCCCGCCGCTATGACTGGTGAGGGCCCTCGGCCCTCGGCCTCCGTTGTAAGTATTTTTGGGGAGGGATTGTTAGGTGACAGGCACAGGAGGTGACTGGGAGTGTCCCTGTGCACATTCCTCTGCCCTGAGGCAGAAGCAGGCCGGGTGTTCAGCAGATACTGCCTGTGATAGTAGAGGTTTTTGTTGGTATGGGAAGAGAAAAATGCTCTCGCTGGAAGAGGGGATTAAACCCCAACTCCTTATGTTTCGTCTTCCTTTTGACTTGTGGTCATCTCTCTCCCCCTCCAGGTACAGGCTGAGAGGCTGAGAAGTCATCCCCTGAAATAACTTTTTCCTCTCCAACTCCCACTCCCCATTTAATATTAAATTAACAGGAAGCTGGCCCCCATCTCTCCCTGGGGGTCTCGGGGAACTTTTCACTGCCCTCTTCACCTACTTTTTCCTTCTTTAATCCTCTTACCATGATGATTCCACTTCTCCTGTATCCGCTAACTTGATTTTTCATTTTGCTGTTTCACGTTTGAACCTTCTCACCTTCCCCATTCTACTCCTGCCATGCAGTCAAGGGGCTTTTGGGGTGAGCTCTGGGTTGGGGGGCCTCCTCCTTCCCTCAGCTGCCCTGGAGCTTTGCCCACTTCCTCCTCAGATCCCCCGTTGCGGGGGCCATAGCCCTCATCAAGGACTGTGTGGAGGGAGAGGACTTTCTCCCTTTCTCCCTTCCCACCCCGTACACATCACAAAAATCTTCCCTACACCTTTCTCTGCCTTTATTTTTTGATTTGTGCAACTGGTAACTAGGTGTTTATGGAATAAAGGAGAATGGAAAAAAGACCAAATAGGATTTTGGCTTTACTTTTGATCCTTGTTCAATTTCAACCCTCCTGTCTCCTTCTAGTCACCTTCTTACCTTCCCTCTGTCTCCATGTGTGGCCTTCTTAACTAGAGTTCAAGCCCAGACCTCAGTGGTAATGACAATGGGACTGTCAGAGCACTGGCGAAGGAGCAGCAGCAGCAGAAATTGCTGGGCTGGCCTGGGGGTGAAAACGTAAGCAGCTGTCTTGCTGGCTGTCTCCCTCGCTTTTGCTGTAACTTCACTCGTCAGGGGAATGGAGGGCATATCTCACCAGAGCCGGAGAAGTTTGCTGCCCCTTATCCCTTGGGCGTAGTTCCTCACCTGGACTGTGGATGGGAACACTTGTGGTACCGAGCAGGAAGGAGCCCAAATAACCCTACACAGGCCTTCAAGGGGGAAAAACTCTGGGGTCCACAATGTTCTTCAAACCCTCCACCCCCAGTTGTTGAGAATTTGAGCCCAGGGAAGGAGACCAGAGAAGAAAACTAACCTGGAACTTGAGCGGTACTGGAAGGGCATGAGGTGCTCGAATTTCTCAAGATGTTCACTCTTGCTTGACCTGGCTCAGCCCAATGGGTCACTCTCTTTCTCTTGGGAACCTGTTTATTGATGGCAAATGCTTGTGAGAGTCTGATGATGTTTCTTCTTTATAAAAATCTTCAGTTCTTTTTCAGTTGATAAATCAAAGGCCAAAAAAACCCCTCAAGGCTCTGGGTCCTCTCAAGGAAGGGAGGATTTTCCCCATGTCATTGATGGACAAATAGATTCAAGAAGATTTGTCTAGTCACTCTGCAGAGAGAGAAAGTTGAGCTCAAGAACCAGGTGCTAACTTCCTTGTCTAGGGCAGGAACTAAATCTCATTAAATAGGGCTGGTGAAGATGTATGACCAGGGTCAAGGGAACCAACCCAATGCCTAAAAGAATCCAGGAATCCCAGAAGTCAAACAGGTATAGATAATTCATCTCCACCTGGGTTGTTGAATTGTGGATGGTGGAACTCAAAGCGTCCACAGCCCCCAGCTTCAAGTGTAATCTGTGCTCTGTCCAGATAGACACATAATTACTTCCTCTGGGAGTAGGAGTAGCTTTCATCAGTCTCCTGAGGAGCAGCAGGTGAAAGAGCACTGCAATTACAGGAGAAGGAGCCCAGAGGCTGAGTCCTCAGTTCTGCTCTGCCACCACCCCTAGCCATATGGTCTTGAGCAGGTCACTCACTTCCCTGGACCTCAGCTACGTAGGTCCCTTCTATCTACAAAATATGAGGCTACGATTCATGGCCAACCTCTCAGCCTGAGTTTTATTTCTAGTGCCCACACTCATGGGTATAGTTCTGAGTCAGGGCTGGAACGGGGCAAAAGTTGCCCTGATTTCAATCTAGGTGAGTCAATCTAGTGTTTCACAAGCTCTCCAATTTGGGTCCTGGCTTTCAGACACAGGAACTAACCTTCACCCCTACTCCCTGCTCTTGGGTGAGGACCACCCTTCAACCCAGCACTTATTCCTAGGGTCTGTGACTAGTCCTCAGCAGGGATATGTTGTGGGAAATTAGTTGTTAGCAGCAGCTGCTGAGTGAGGTGCTCAAGAACCAGCCCCCTGGCACTTCCTGACCTGTCTGCCATTGTGGGTTGAGGGCCAGGGAGCGGAGATAGGAAAGGAACTCTTGGGAAGAATTGCTGACATTTTATTTCTGGTCAGCTCTCCAACTGAGCCCAACCCTATTCACAATGGCCACGCCCCTAGCCCTCAGCCCAACATACGTCCAGAGGACACGGTCCACGGTCCGACTCACTTGGATTATTTCCTCCACCCCAGAAAACTATAGGTTGGAAGAGGCTAACACTTGGTGGGAGACTAAGAATTATATAAAGGAGTGAAATCATGAATACAGACTGGAATGAGCAAGACCTGGCTCTACCACTTAGCTCTGACCCTGGGAAAGATTCTTAATCTCTCAACATCAGTTTCCCGCTTTGTAAAATGGGCCTTTCTAGGCACTGGTGTCAGTGGGGACGTGGATTCAAACCTCAGAATTAGGAGAACTGAGTACAGAGAAAGCATTTGACACAGTGCATGAGACAAATGACGGATTTCTCCCCAATTACTCTGTCCCTGTCTTGTTCCTTCAGTGCTCACTGGTGGTCTTCATCCCCAGTTCCATCCTTAGAACTCCTAAGATACTTCCAGACACAACCTGGAAATCATCTTACTGGCCTTGGATCAGCCTCCAACCCTCCGGTTCTCCCAACTATCATCTTTCACCCTTTTCATGTCTCAGCTTCACAGCCAGGTAGAAACAGAAATGTTTTGGGCCACTCTGACCCACTCTGACCCAGCCCTGCTTGCAGTTTGGGATTTTTTTCCTCCTGTGGTAACAAAGGGCCTCAGGTCCTAGTAACACTCTTTACCCAATGACCCCTTCCTCTATCCAACACCCAAGTCATAAAAACAGATTACCCAGAGAATCAGGAGCTGATCCACAACAAGAACCCAGTAGTCTGGCCTCCCAGCCCACATATTCCAAATCATTTAGCCCCTTACACTCCCAGTCCTGGGGGTGGGTCATTCCAGGGGCTGAGAGAGCAGCAAGGGTCAAATATTCCTTCTCTCTGGCCATTCCAGTTGGGCTAGGGATTGAAAAAAAAAAAAAAAAAGTGGCCTTTACCTCTCTTCCTCTTAAGACATCACTGGGGTCTTCAGATAGGAGAGATGGGAGCCAGGTGAGGCTGCACTAGAAGCGGGAGATGAAGATAGGGACAGTTAGGCACAGGAGGTGCTGAGAGGTAAGGAAAATAACCAACGTGACTAGGGGCACGAGGAGAGAAGACCTTGTGTAGCTGGTTCCCCTAAGGAGCCTCCCAATTAGCCTCTGTCCCTGGGGAGAGCCTGTGGGGGAGCGGCATGGCTTGAAGGGAGTGCACTTGAGGGGCCCGGGATGCAGAAGGCTGGCAGAGCTGCTTTAGAAGGTGAACCTGAAGCCCCCTGTGCAGAGAGTGCTGATGGCTCTGAGCCTTCCCAGCCTCAGTGTCTGGCCTCTAACAGTCATCTCTAGGGGGACAAGGAGAAACAGGTAGTGCTTTCCTCTCTGGGCTTAGGCCCTCCTCACCCTGGACTGTCCCAGAGCTGAGATGAGATGAGCTGGGTTAGCATTCAGAGTGCCTTGCCCTTTCTCTGCCCTTCATGATTTTTTTCTTTTTCCCTGAAGACCTTATCTTTTGAATAGGAATAAGGTGCTGCCCCTGGTTTCTCCCAGCATCCAGCCCATCCTTTGTCTGCTCTGTCACCTGCCACCTGGAGAGCTTGCAGGTTCTGGACAATTATCTCCAAGATGTCAGTGTTCTCCAGCCAGGAGGCCAACCAAGTGTCTGATGGATCTGAAGCTAGGACATTTGAACACATGAAACTGGAGAGATGGGGGCATGGGAAAGGGCCATAGAGGGGACTGAGTCTCTAAAAGAGGGAGCAGAAATACCTTGGGAAAGGTGAAGGTGACACCGAGATGGGAGATGGTTTGATGAAAGTAAGCAAACCTAGAGATAAAGATATCCTGGATTTGGGGTAGGGGGAAATTCCCAATTCACAGGGAATGTGACAGGGAAGGACAGAAGCTGGTTCCCAATACATATAGACCTTAATTTAAGCAAACCCAGTGTATGATATAAATAACAATTTTGGAGTTGAAAGAGACCTTAGAGATCATCTTCTCTGGACATTCCCATATGTGGCAGTAGGTCAGAATCACCACCCCAGACCTACTAAAGCAGAATCTCATGGTTGGAGAGGATTCCGATGCAGCTTAGCAACATTACAGATATCCTCCAAACCCCCACTCCTACTCGACTGCTTAAGAAACAGAGGTGACTTGCTGAACATCCTACAGCTACCTAGCAGCACTGCAAGAGCTAGGACTCAAAGTTCAGATGGACACAAATGATGCTAGTGTACTGGACAGAGTGATTCACCATAGGGGTACTTTAAATTGAAAGTTCCTTGGTGATTTGAAAAAATTTTAAATTTATATTAAAATTTACCCAAGTAATAGCAGTGTTTAAAACAATGGATGCCAGTAGCCCAGTGTGTGTTTTTTTAATCTTGTATTTTTTTAACATAGAGTAAAATTGCTGTGTGTGTGTGTGTACAGTACTATGAGTTTTAACACATATAGATTTGTGTAAGCACCACCACAATCAGGATCAAAACAGTTCCATCACTCCCAAACCCCCTCCTGCTGCTCCTTTGTAGTCACAATTTTCTCCAGTCCTAACCCTTGGCTACTATTGATTTGTTCTCCATTGCTATAGTTTTGCCATTTCCAGAATGTCATATAATGAAATCATAGAGTATGTAACCTTTTGAGAGTGGCTCTTTCACTCAGCATAATGCCTTTGAGACTCACTCATGTTGTTGCATGTATTCATAGTTCAATCCTTTTATTGCTGAGTAGTATTCTGTGTTTATAGTTTGTTTATCCACTCACCTGTCAAAGAACATTCCAGTTGTTCCCAGTTTTTGGCAATTATGAACAGAACTGCTATAAACATTCATGTACATGTTTTTGTGTGAACATGTTTTAATTTCTTTAGGAATGAAATGGAGTGGGATTTCTAGGTCATATGGTAATTGTATATTTAACTTTATAAGAAAATGGCAAACTGTTTTCCAGAGTAGCTGCACCATTTTGCATTGTCTCCAGCAATGTAAAAGACTTCCAGTTGATTCACATCCTTGCCAGCAGTTGTTATTGTCAGTTTTTATTTTATTTTACCCATTCTATTAGGTGTGTAGGTATTCTGTTCATTCTAATAGATATTTCCTCGTGGTTTTAACTTGTGTTTCACTAATGGCTATGATGTTGAGCATCTTTTCATGTGCGTACTTGCCATCATTATAGCCTCTTTAATAAAGTGTCTATTTAAGTCTTTTGGTCATTTTTCAAAATTGGGTTGTTTATTTTCTTACTGTTGAGTTTGGGAGTTCTTTATATACTCTGGTTAGAAGTCCTTTGTTAGATAGGGATTTGCAACTATTTCCCCCCATTCTGTAGCTTGTCTTTTCCTCCTCCTGATGTTGTCTTTTTCAAAGCAAAAGTTCTGAATGTTTATGAAGTCCAACTTGTTCTTTTATGAATCACAACTTTGGTGTCACATCTAAGAACACTTTGCCTAACTTTGGGTAACTAAGATTTTTCTCCTATGTTATCTTCCAAAAGTTTCATAGTTGTACACTTTATATTTACATTTCTCTTCTTTCTTGGGTGAGTTTGGTAGCTTGTAGCTTTCAGGGAGTTGGTCCATTTCATCTAAGTTGTTGAGTTGATGTGTGTAGTTTATTGTTTGTACTATTCCCTTACTAACCTTTCAATGTCTGTGGGGTGTGTAGTGGTATGTCCTCTTTTCATTCCTGATATTGGTAATTTGTGTCTTCTCTCTTTTCTGTCTCTCTCTTTTTTTTTTTTTTTTTTGATCAGTATGGCTAAAGGTTTATCAATTTTATTGATCATTTCAAAGAATCAAGTTTTGGTTTCGTTGATTTTTTTTCTATTTTTATGTTTTCAGTTTCATTAATTTCTGCTCTTATGTTTTCCTTCTGTTTGCTTTGTGTTTTTGTTCTTCTTTATGTACCTTCTCAAGGTAGAAATGTAGATTGTTGACTTGAGACCTTTTTTCTTTTCTAATATAAGTATTTGATGCTACAATTTTTCCTTTAATCACTGCTTTAGCTGCATCCCACATATTTTGATATATTTTTTTAATTATGTTTTTTTGTGTGTGTGTGAGGAAGACCAGCCCTTAGCTAACATCCGTTGCCAATCCTCCTCTTTTTGCTGAGGAAGACTGGCCCTGGGCTAACATCGTGCCCATCTTCCTCAACTTTATATGGGACGCCGCCACGGCATGGCTGACAAGCAGTGCGTCGGCGGGCACCCGGGATCCGAACCTGCGAACCCCGGGCTGCCAAGCACAGACTAAATCGCTGCGCCACCGGGTGGCCCCCCACATATTTTGATATTTTGTATTTTCCTCTTAATATATTAAGTTCACAATATTTTCTAATTTTTCTTGGGACTTTCTCTTTGATCCATTGGTCATTTAGAAGTGTGTTGTTTAGTTTCCAAGTGTTTGGAGATTTTCCTGTTATCTTTCTGTTATTGATTTCTAATTTTAATGTGATTATGGTCAGAAAACATACTTTGTATAATTTCAATTATTTTACATTTGTTGAGGTTTGTTTTATGACCCGGGACACAGCCTATCTTGGTAAATGTTCCGTACACTTGAAAAAGAAAGTGTATTCTGCTGTCTTGGGAGAGTGTTCTATAAATTTCAGTTAGGTCCTGTTAGTTGATGGCATCATTCAATTCTATATACTTCTATATATTTGCTGATTTTCTGTTTGCTTGTTCTGTTGACTACTGGGAGAGGAGTCTCTTTTTTTTATTATTGACATCTTAGTAGTTTATAACAATGTGAAATTTTAGTTGTACATTGTTTGTGAATCGCCATATACATGCATCCCTTCACCCCTTGTGCCCATCCCCCATCCTCCTTGCCCCTGGTAACCACCAAACAGTTCTCTCTCTCCATGTGTTTGTTTATATTACACATATGAGTGAAATCATGCAGTGTTTTTGTCATTCTCTCTAGCTTAGTTCGCTTAACATAATACTCTCCAGGTCCATCCATGTTGTTGCAAATGGGACAATTTTCTCTTTTTATGGCTGAGTAGTATTCCATTGTGTGTATGTGTGTGTGTGTGTATATATATATATATATATATATATATATATATATATATATATATATATACTATATATATATACAATCATCAGTCGAGGGACACTTGAGTTGCTTCCACTTTTTGGCTATAGTGAATAATGCTGCAATAAACATAGGGGTGCATAAGCCTCTTTGGATTGTTGATTTCAGGTTTGTCAGATAGATACCCAATAGTGGGATAGCTGGATCATAAGGTATTTCTATTTTTAATTTTTTGAGGCATGTCCATACTGTTTTCCATAGAGGCTGCACCAGTTTGCATTCCCACCAGCAGTGAATGAGGGTTCCCGTTTCTCCACAACCTCTCCAACATTTGTTGTTTTTGTCTTGGTGATTATAGCCATTCTAACAGGCATTAGGTGGTATCTTAGTGTAGTTATGATTTGCATTTCCCTGATGATTAGTGATGTTGAACATCTTTTCATGTGCCTGTCGGCCATCTGTATATCTTCCTTGGAAAAAATTTCTGTTCATATTATCTGCCCATTTTTTGATCAGGTTGCTTGTTTTTTTGTTGTTCCATTGTGTGAGTTCTTTATATATTACAGAGATTAACCCCTTGTTGGATATATGATTTGCAAATATTTTCTTCCAGCTGCTGGGTTGTCTATTCATTTTGATCCTGGTTTCATTTGCCTTGTAGAAGCTCTTTAATCTGATGAAGTCCCACTTGTTTATTTTTTCTTTTGTTTCCCTTGTCCAACTAGACATGGAATTTGAAAAGATTCCCTTATGACCGATGTCAAATAGTGTACTGCCTATATTTTCTTCCAGGAATTTTACAGGTCTCACTTTCAGGTCTTTGATCCATTTTGAGTTAATTTTTGTGTATGGTGATAGAAAATGGTCTACTTTCATTCTTTTGCACGTGGCTGTCCAGTTTTCCCAGCACCATTTATTGAAGAGATTTTCCTTTCTCCATTGTACGTTCTTAGCTCCTTTGTCAAAGATTAGTTGTCCATAGATGTGTGGTTTTATTTCTGGGCTTTCAATTCTGTTGCATAGATTTGTGTGTCTATTTTTGTACCAGTACCATGCTGTTTTGATTACTATAGCTTTGTAGTATATTTTGAAGTCAGGGATTGTGATGCCTCCAGCTTTGTTCTTTTTTCTCAGGATTGCTTTAGCTATTCAGGATCTTCTGTTGCCCCACATGAATTTTAGTACTCTTTGTTCTATTTCTGTGAAGAATGTCATTGGGATTCTGATTGGGACTGCATTGGATTTGTAGGTTGCTGGGAGAGGAGTTTTAACATTTTCAACTATAATTGTGGATCTGCCTATTTTCCCTTTGAGGTCTATCTGTTTTTCCTTCATGTATTTTGAGGCTCTGAAGTTAGATGCAGAGACATTTAGAATTATGTCTTCTTGGAAAACTGAACTTTTTATCACTTTGTAATGTTCTTATTTATTCCTGGTAATCTTCTTTGCTCTGAAGTTAATTTGTCTGATGTTACTATAGCCACTTCAGCTTTCTTTTGATTAGTGTTTGCATGGTGTGTCTTTTCCCATCCTTTTACTTTTAACCCATTTAAGTCATTCATAGTTAAAAATGGATTTTTTTTTTTTTTTTGTGAGGAAGACCAGCCCTGAGCTAACATCCGTTGCTAATCCTCCTCTTTTTGCTGAGGAAGACTGGCCCTGGACTAACATCCGTGCCCATCTTCCTCCACTTTATATGGGACGCCGCTACAGCGTGGCTGACAAGCAGTGCATCAGCAGGCCCCTGGGATCTGAACCGGCGAACCCCGGGCTGCCAAGCGCGGACGAAACCGCTGCGCCACCAGGCGGCCCCTAAAAATGGATTTTTTGAAGGCAGCATATAGTTGGATTTTTTTTTAATCCATTTTGATAATCTGCCTTTTAATTGGTGTATTTAGGCTATTTACACATTTAATATAATTATTAATGTGTTTGGATTTATTTCTATCATTTTATTATTTGTTTCTCATTGGTTTATAATTCCTCTATCTCCACTTTCCAGCCTTCTTTTAGTTTATTTGGATATTATTTAGTATTCCACTTTATCTATTAATTTTTTTTCACTAAACTTATTTTCCTTCTTTTTCTTTTTTTTTAGTGGTTGCTCTAAGGCAGGATTGGCAAGCTTCTTCTGTAAAAAGCTAGATAATATGTTAAGCTTTGTAGCCCACACAATATGTTGCAACACTCAATTCTTATGCTGTAGCATGAAAACAGCCGCAGACAATATGTAAATGAATGAGGTGTAACTCTGTTCTAGTAAAATTTTATTCACAAAAGCAGGTAAATAAATCCAGGTGGGCTGGATTTGGCTGGTAGATTATGGTTTACTAACCCCTGCTCTAGGGATTAGAAAATACATACTTTTCATAGTCCACTTAGAATTTGTATTTCACCACTTCAAGTTAAATGTAGAAACTTTACCACCACATAGGTCCCTTTATTTTTTCTCCTTTATGTTATAGCTGTCACATGTATTACATCTACAAATACCAAAAACCCCGACAGTTTTATAATTCCTACTTTCATTATAAACATTTTAAAGAATTTAAGAGGAGAGCAATCTATATTTACCATTTCTGTTGCTTTTCCTTCATTCTTGATGTCCCAAGTTTCCCTGTTATCATTTGTCTTCTGTCTAAAGAACTTCTTTTAGCATTTCTTTTAGAGCAGATCTGCTAGTGATAAATTCTCGTACTTTCCCGTCACCTAAGAATGTCTTTATTTCACATTCATTCCTGAGTGATATTTTCATTGGATATAGAATTTTGAGTTTACTGTTTTCTTTCAGCACTTTAAATATTGTTCCAGTTCCTTCTGGTTTCCATAGTTTCTGACGAGAAATCTGCAGCCATTGTTCCCCTATATGAAAAGCATTGTTTTTCTCTGGATACTCTTAGGATCTTTTTCTTTGTCTTTTTCAGCAATTTGATTATGATGTGTCTGGTCAGGGATTTCTTTGAGGATATCCCGTTTACTGTTCCCCAAACTTCTTAAATATTTGTATTTTGCCAAATCTGGGATATTTTTAGCCATAATTTCTTCTAGTAATTTTTCTGTTCCATACTTTTTCTCCTCACTTTCTGGGACTCTGTTGACATCAACGTTAGACCTTTTGGTATTGTCTCACAGCTCCCTGAGGCTCTGGCCTTTCTATTATTGTTTTTTAAATCATTTTTACTTGTTGTTTAGATTGCATGATTTATATTGACCTATCTTCAAACTCACTCTTTCCCCTGTCATCTCCATTCTGCTACTAAACCTATGCAGTAAATATTTTATTTTGGTTATTCCTATTTTTCAGTTCTAAAATTTCCATTTGGTTCTTCTTTAGATCTTCTATTTCTTTGCTTCAATTTCCTATCTTTCCATTTGTTTCAAGAGTGTTCTCCCTTTCTTCTTCCAGTATGGTTATACGAACTGCTTTGAAGTCTTTGCTTTAAATTCCAACATCTCTGTCATCTTGGGGTTCATTGTCTTCCCCCTGAATAGTTCTTTGTATGCTGAGTAATTTTAGATTGTATCCTGGATATTTTGAATATTCTTTTGAGACTATGGGTCTTGTCAAAATCCTAAAGAGAATATTTTTTATTTTAGCAGGCAATTGACCAAGTTAGGTTTGGGCAACAACCTGCCTTCTTTGAATTGTGGTTCCAATGTTGGTTTAATTTCAGTTTGTGGTGCTATTTAGATCAGTCCTACATGTGTGCTACCCAGTGGCCAGTCAGACCTGGACAGTGATCCAACTTGTAGCTCAGTTCATAAAGCTTTGGTAAGCTGTTTAGGGTCAGATCCATGCTTGTGCAGCTCAGAGGTGAGCCCAGGAGTTCACATGCAACTCTCTGAGGCTGTTCTCTTGATTTCCCTTCTCTTTGCATTCTCCCTTACTCTTTCTGGTTCCCTGGGGCTTCCCTTTCCAAAGTTCTGGCCAAAAAGTTGGGGCTTTAGTTTCTCTACTCTGCTGGGCATTTTCCACTACGTGTATGGGCCAAGCACCAAGAGAACAGAGAAAGAAGAAAAGCAAGAGAGGATTTGCCTCACACTCTTGGGACCACAGCTCCTGTGGTCAGAGAGATGGGTTCTCCTCCCTCAAGAGTTTTAAGTACCTGCCCAGCCACTGTTGCTGTCATTGTGCTGCTGTAGCTACCACCACCATGGCATCACCTGGGGCAGGAGGTGGAAGAGAGGGAAAAAAGAAAAACAGGGAATCCCCCACTCTTTGACCCTTAGGAGTACATTTTCTTCTCCTCAGACCTGCAACAGAGGGCAACAAGAAGGACTCTTTCAGTTCACACTTGATGTACACTTCAAAACCCTCTAGGTTTTGGGCTGCCTTAAGAGTCCATTCTGGGCAATACTGGAAAGGGAAAAATGGTAAACTACCCACTGGTTTAATGGAACTTTGAATTCTGGTTTCTTTCTCTCTGCTACCTTTACTTCTCTGAGACCTGATACCTGCTCCATGCATTCTGTCCAGGAGCATGGGAGAGACGGGGTGTGGGGGGGCTACTCCACTTATAATCTGTGTGGCCCTGGGTATGTTACATAACCTCTCTATACCTCTTTTGTCATGTTTAGAAGAGGATAATAGTGATATCAACCTCAGAAGGTTGTTGTGTGGATTAAATGAGTTTATATACATAAAACACTGAGACTAGTGCTTGACCACAGTAAGCACCTAATATATATTAGCTTTTATTATTATTAGCAATTACTGTAGAAAGACTGGAAAATAGAGATAGGCAAAAAGACAAAAATCACCCAAAACTCCAATGCACAAAAGTATAACATACATTGGTTTATATTATATTTATATATGGTATAAATATATTTAATATATATAAATATATATTTATATATATTAACATATATTTATATATATTCATATATGGTTATGGTTTATATTACTTCAGACTTCTCAGTCAAGATATATTTACCAATCAACTGAATGGACAGATGAACAACAAGTGAAGTATAGGATTGTATCCCTGCCCCATCCCCCAAATTATGCACTTCATATTAGGGGAGAGACAGTAGGTTACAGGATGAAGCCTTTCTGCCTCCAGGCCTTCATCCCACTATTCTTCCCACTCAAAATGCTCATCCTCCCTCCCCTTTATGGGCTAACTGCTACTTGGGCTTCTAGTTTCACTTTAATGGTCACATCCTTGAAAAAGGTTTTCCTGACCCAAGGCAAGATGTAGATCCCCGTTAAATGCTTTTCTATCACCATATACTTCTTAGCACTTATCACACTTTTAAAGATATAACCATGCACTTAAGAACCTCAAAGGACAGAAGTCCTCTCTCTTATCCTGTACTCCAAGTTTTGCCTTTGCTCATCCTTCTCTCCCAGATGTCAAGCCTGGGCCTCCTACCTGTCCTCCAAGGCCTTGCAGTAGAAGCCTTTTCAGCTGATCCAAGTTAGCACTCACCTGGGCAAGTGTGCTTATATAAATGGCACTTCATAGTTCAGAGCTGAGTCAATGAGACCTGTGAAGGCACATTTCCAGTCCACCTCCCAGATATTCTAATTAAATAGAAATTGGGGTGGGAGTGGGGTCCAGAAATGTGCATTTTCATAAAGCTCCCCTGATGATTCTGATGGTGGCCCACAGAAACATTGTCTGTGGCAGGAAACTTATGACATGGCTTCTAATGGTCCCTACACCTTCTGATAGTCACCAGGCTGGATCCAGTGACTGGTAAAAGTGATGGGATGTTTCTCCCGTGATTAGGTTACAAAAGATTGTGATTTCACCTCGCTGATGTGGTCTCTCTGGCTCTTGCTCTGATGGAAAGGACCACCTGGGCGGCCTCTGACCAACAGTCAGGCAGGAAATGAGGGTGTCAGTCCAACCACCTATGAGGCAGTGGGTCCTGCAGGCAATCACTGAGTGTGCTTGAAAGTAAGTATTTTCCATTGGAACCTTGAGATGATATGGCCCTAGCTAACACTTTGACTGTACCCTTGGGAGACCCTGAAGCAGAAAACTCAGCTTAGTTGTGCCCAGATTCCTGAACCAAACAAACTCAGATAATAAATGTATGTTATTGTAAGCCACAAAGGTTAACAGTAACTTGTTACACAGCAATAAATAACTAATAACTGCCTAGACTTGCCCCCCTAAACTCCCTTCTGTCCATCCATGTCCTTCTGTCCATCCATGTTGGAAGACACACCAAAGTAGAGAATTTCTCATCCCTGTTTAACAGGATTTCATGAAATACTGACTGTAGACATTGTCTCTCTGCTCTTCTTGTGCATAAAGATGTGCAACAGTCCAATTGCTGTTTTGAGCTTCAGAGACTTTGGCTTAATCTTTCAAGTATCTGTTTCATGTGCATGAACTCTGAATTTTCATGAAGGCAAGTTCTCTTCTTCCTCCTCTTACATAGTGATGCAGCCCTAAGATCATCTAAGATTGCTGTATAGTAGGGGTCAGAGTGTAAGAGTGTGCAAGTGGTGATAAGATTCTTGGTTGGGAAGATTTTCCTGGTGCCCTGGGCTTGGTTATACATGGAACTGCTAAATCCTAAAATTCCATGGTCAAAACTAACCCTACAAATAATCTGGTATCCCTTCTCCATGCCATGGTAACCAAGAGCCCAGTCTTTGTAAAATAAAGACAAATTGCATATGCATGTCCTTGGGGCTGCAAATGGTTCTCTTCCCTCTTTGGGGAAGCAGTCCCAGGCAGGCAGTCCCAGCCCAGGCCACACTAGACTTTAGAGTCACCCACTGAAGGTTGGAACTAGAGAGGTCAGGGAAGTTATGGAGCCATTAGCTGGAACCAGCTTACAGGAAAATGAGATACTAAGTTCAAGAGAAAAACTGGGACATGCACAGAGGGATGGGGGACAGGTTCAAAGCACCAGGAATGAGCAACTTCTACACACTGGAGGTTGTGGGAGGAAGAAGGGTTGATTTCAGAGGTAGAGACTGAGAATCAAGATGCAACAGGCTCAACAAGCTTGTCTAGGGCAAAGCTAAAAGGAGAAACCGAGAGTGTCAACTCCTGAAACAGGGCTCACTGGACGTGTCCCATTAAATACCCAGTGCCTCAAGACAACAGGCTCACCCAGCCCACTTTTAATCAAAAACTCAGGATCCCACCCCCACTTTTTAGTTCTGTGACTGATACCCTTAGGACCAGTAAAGAGTGGTCTGTCCTAATCTCCACCTGGAGAATAGCATAAGCTCTGCAGAGCAGCTCAGTCAGTACTGGGACCCTCAGGAGCTAACTGCTTCACTAGCAAGTGGGGGGTCAACTGTCCCTTACACTAGAGCTTCCCCACTCCAGGGAGTGCACAGCAGGACACTGGGCCAAGGAGACCTCTCCTCCAGCACAATGCTCAGGAAGCTCTGCCTTGGACAGAGGACAAGAGCCTGACTGCTGCTTCTTACTGCAGTTCTCAGACTTCCGTGTGGTTCTGATGCAAAAATTGAAGTTTATTATCAACTCTTCCCCTTATAATTCTATAATGTGGAAGGAAACAGGCTGAACTCAAGCTCCTCCAGAGCACGGACAGTGACCATCATTTTGCATCTCCAGTGCCTGTCACATGTTGATGCTCAGTAAGTATCCACCGCTTCTGAATGAATGCTGAGATACGGAGCAATGTGTCCAAAGTCACAGAGCCCAGCTCTAGGTCTCCTGGCCTCTAGGTCAGGACTCAGCACAGAGTACCTGGTTCTCTTCTTTTTCCAGCACTTTGCTTTACAGTGGACTGGGAATGAGCCTTCTTCCCATCCACAGATATCAAAGACAGAAGATACCTAGTTCAGGGTATGTTTGTAGATAGACTTCTCATAGATTTATTTCTGTGTCATGTTATACATAGATATATGTATATATACTTTTTTTTTAAATACAATCTATGTTCTCTTCCCTTCCTTACCAAATTCACAAAAGGAAGTATAAATCCTTCCAGGATTGCCATCAGGCTTTCCAAGATAGCCAGGGCTAAGAAAGAACCATCTCTCAACATCTTAAGAAACAGCTAGCCTTCTTAGGCTCTGGGGTCACTGAAGCAGCAGCATGCCCAGGACCCAAGGGGAGGAGAGAGGAAAAGAAAGAACAGTAGTGCGACAGGATTCTAGGATGAAAGTGTCCAGTGACTCCTAGAATGGCAGAGTGGCTCCCAGAACTCTCAGGGTGGGAATAAAGGTGGGAGCCCTATGGCTCTTCAGATGTTGCCCAAATAGTCCGGCGTTAGGGAGTAGGAACTGGGGATTAGGCATGCAGGGGTGGGGTCGTAGGAGAAGGAACATGTGTGGGTTATGCTGGAGAGGCAGCAGCCCCACCTACTCAATGACATGTCATAAACAGGGATAGACGCTGGCTCTTGAAACAGAGAAGAGAGCATGGCAGGAAGGGGGACAACGGACACATAAGAAACTCACATAAAACAAAAAGTACCAACAAAAACATGACTTGTACTTGCCTCCTCCCTAAGGAAGGTGTGATCTATGCTTGGGGGTGGGGGAGAGGAGAAGGGAGGTGAAGGGTCATGAACCTAGGATTATCAGCTGGCCAGGGGCACAGGAAGGCTCTCTGAGGACTCCTCAGGGGCAGGCAGGCAGCTGAGACCCCACATCCCCAGGAAAGAGACGACAGTCCCTTCAGTTCGACTTGGACCAAATCTTGGCGCTCCCTCGGAGCCTGGCAAGCGGAAGAGAGAGAGAGGCTGCAGGGACTCCCCTAACCCCTGAAGGCTCCCCCCATTCCCTACCCCCATGCAAACGACTAAAGGCAGTGAGGGCAGCTGGGTCTCTGAAGTAAAAGCAGGGCACTCCGGAAGCGAGCAGCTCTTGCCACACTGGCTCACCCCTTGCCCTTTGAGGCTTTCTTGCTGGGCTGGCGCTGGTTGGTGCCAGGAGCTGGTTCCCTCAGTTCAGTCAGGTGTTGCTCAGGGTCCTGAGACGTGGCCGCGGCAGCTGCTGCTGTTGTAACTTTAATGGTTTTTTTAAGGTTGGCGACCTACCAAGATGAAAGTAATAGGGGATAATGAGGAAGGTTCCAGAACCTGATAGTCCCTGCCCACGTTGTCTGTCTACTGCAACCACTGTCCACCTGGACAACTGGCCTAGGCTGGAGGAGCTTGGGTCCATCTTGCTCCCCTGCCTGCTCACCTCACTCTCAATCTGCTGCTTCAGGCCCAGCTGCTGCTCCTTATGCTGGTTGGCACGGCTCACCTGCTCCTCAATGCCTGACAGCACTACCTCACAGCCCACACACCTGCGGGAATCGGGAAAGACAAATGTCAGAGGAAGAGGGCTGTGATCACAGACTCATGAAAAATAGACTCAGAAAGAACCCTAGATCCTGGCATCCAAACCCTTGTCTGAGTCAGGAACCCTCGCCAGGGCACCTGGAAAGCACCTGTAACAATATTCTCAGGAGCTGGAAAGACACTCAGGTAAGATCAAAGAGGTATAAGGAAGTGCCTGGAGTGATGTGCAAGATGGGAGTAGGAAATAAAAACAAAATGGGGTAGGAGATGCCAAAGAGAAAAAAAAGAAGGTGATTAATGAACTAAAGTTAGACAAGAACACAAAGAAAAAAACAGAAGTGGAAGAGCCCCACAGCCTAT
Organism: Tapirus indicus; assembly: GCA_031878705.1. Classification (NCBI taxonomy): domain Eukaryota; kingdom Metazoa; phylum Chordata; class Mammalia; order Perissodactyla; family Tapiridae; genus Tapirus; species Tapirus indicus. The sequence continues at coordinate 103,313,352 of CM062918.1, read as the reverse complement.
GACAGCACTGGTTACAGACCTATGGGTTGAATCCAGCCTGAGACAGGTGACCAACCTCCCAGTGAGGATCCTCTTAAGAGTACCATTTCCCTTTCCTGCCCCCAATTACTATACCAAGGGCACCGTCTCCTGCCTCTTGCCTCCCAAGCCCTCCTCCACTCCTTTCTTCCCTCAGAAGCCATTGGAGGAACGAGCTCATTGCCCTTCATCCTCTTGGATTCCACCTTTGCAGCCCAGCCCAGAGCTCCCTCATCCCAAGCGCCTCTCCCTTTCTTGGGGTGAGAAGAAAGGCGACAATGCCAGGACACAGGTCTCACCACTCTTGCAGGGTTCGGGCAATGGCACTGAGGTCCTGGCGCTGGATGTCCCGCCCAATGCTGTAGTCAACCTCCAGCCGCTGATTGCGCTGGTCCAGGGAGCCACGAAGCACATCGGCGTACACAGCCTCAATGACAAGGTCTTCCAGCTGCCGCACGTTACGCAGGGCAAGGGCCTCCAGCAACACTGCATATGGGATACACTGGGGCCCGGGGAGGTCGGGCTGGGATTTGTGAGGTTCCACAGCAGAGAAGGGCTTCCAAGGTTCTTCTTCCCTCCTTTTCCCCCCTGCCTAGGCTTACCTGCCTGCCCTCCACTCCTACTCCTAACCATTTTCTCTAAAAGGCTGGTTCTAAGGCAAAATAAATAAAAGTATTCCCACCTGAAAAATAACATAATGAGAAGGACGATCTTAAATAAAATATAAAGACTTATGCTCCCCTACCACGCTTACCTCCCACAACACAGAGGAATAAAGTAACATCTGCCAGAGTGTCAATCCTCTGGCCACAGCTCAGGATAGCACACAGATCTTCGTCAAGAACAGCCTGACATAATGTGTGGTTGACCTTGGTTCAGCCTTGGTTGACCAAGGTTCCACACCTTAACAAGGTGTGGGAGAGGTCTGGAGTTACTCTGTTTACCATTTATATTCCACCTCCTTCCAAAGAGGCATCTCACAATAGAGAGCCTGTCTTAAGTAAACCATGACAATGATGGGAGAATCAAGTAACAATTGGGAGAACACAGATGGGTGGAAGGGGGATAGTTAACAAAAAAACTAAACCTAACAGGAAATACAGAGATACTTCTGGGTTATGTATATCTTATTCTAGCAAATAGAAGCCTAGCACTTCACCAGGAGAGCGAGCCTCGTTCCCAGGGAACTTTATATAGTGGGGAGGAGGGTGACTGTTGAACAACACAAGGAATGGGATCCTAGTTGCCATTCTGACCCCAAACACAAACGATGTTTTACTTAGAACTTAAGCTGATTGAAAAGTAAAAACAAAACAGATAACTAAGAGAATACTCAGTCTAAAAGGCTGCAAGTAATGGAGTGTAGATACAGACCTTGGAGGGACACGGGAGAAAGGCAGGAAGAAGCAACAGTGTGGTCAAAGGCTGTCCGAGTGCAAATTCCCTTCAGATGGGCCCTTATGAAGGGACATACAGAAGGGGTGCTCTTTGGCTCAGGACTGGGGGGCACTATCACTCACCTTGACTTTGGCAGCCAGGGTAACGACTGATAGGTGTCGAAGCTTATTCTTCTGAGCCTCTGTGAGTGGGGGAAGATTTCGGGCTTCAGCTAGGAAAAAAGGACAAAGTGTAGAAAATGCTGACTTATTTTTGTGGGAAGCCCTAGCCTCCTTCCCTTGCATTTTTTTCTTTTTGAATTTTCCACGCCAATTCAGGTCTTGACCCTGACCTTGTGTACCTAAGCGATCTAAGCAAGGTATGCCAGGAATTTCTTCTAAGTCCCTCCAGAAATTGCCCTTCTCCCACCTCCACAGTTCCAGAGCTCCAGCCCCTCTGGTTACCTAAGTAGTCAGCATATGTCCCATAAGCAAACACCGTGAGCAGCCGGAATGTGGATGCGAAGTCACTCTCAGCCAGCTGCAAGAATATGAGGAAAGAGAAGAGGTGACAGGAAGGGCCTCCCTCTCCACCCTCCCAGCCTTACCCTGGTTTGAACTCCACTTTCTGGCCTCACCTTTCCCATCCAGCATTAGGCCTCCCAGCTCACCAAAAAGAACTCTCTGCCTCTCTGATCACTTTCCTATAGGAAGGCCTCATTTCCCCCTCCAGGCCTTTGCTTATACTATTCCCCCAATCCACAGTGCCCTCTTCCTCCATAGGCCTCCAATTCCTACCCTAAATTCAGAGTTGAAAACATTCAGAGTTTTCAGTGTCTAACACAAACACATCAGACATTACAAACTGTGTTCTTTGATCCTTGGAGTATGTTTAATATTTCTGAATTTGAATATCTTTAGTACTCCCCAATTCACCAAAGACTCCTGCCTCAGCCTGTCTCATCTCTTGACAGCTGCATGGCCTAGGTGGGCACTGGAACTTGTGGCCTCTGTTTCAGACCTGCCTCACCCAGAAGGCTTTCTTCACTCAGGCCAGTCCACCCAGATCTCCTCTCCTCCTATCACTGATCACTCATTCTGGCACTTAATCAATCAAACCCTGACTAAGGTTGTTACCTAAGAATATCTTTCTTTTCAACAAAATTACAGACCCAGTCTCTGGTATCCCTCTTAGGTCTAGCAGAGCTATGCATGTGGTTGGCTCTCTCAACAAATACTTGCTGGTGTCCTAGATCTTGGCAACCCACCCACTCTGGACTTTAAACTCTTAATTCTGCTACTTCTGTGTGAACAGTTCTTTCTGCTGTGTTTCTAGCTATGTGTCTTTGGAAAAAGACACCTCATACCTCATCTAAATTAAGTGAATTACCTATCGTGCAAAAGGGGAAGAAGAGGGCATGCCAATTTCACGTTTGCTGCTTCCATTTGTACCAGATTTTACACTTTCCCATAATCTCAGCTGATTCCTACAACAGTGAGGGGCAGTATCATCTCCATTTTTAAAAGAGAAAACTGAGGCCTAAAATAAAAGTGACCAAATCAAAGTGACATGATTATTAAGAGCTGTTACACTGGTGGAAAAGACTGTAATTAGGTCTCCTATTCTGAATCACATGCTCTTTTGCTTAAAAATGAAAAATACTGGGTTTTACAGATCATTCATCCCCAAAGGGAAAGTAGGAAGTTTACTTGCATACTTACTTTTGCAAGCTGCCAGTTAATCATCAACGCATTCTTGTTCAACTGAATGGTTACCGGGTTGCAAAATGTGCCCTGCCCACCCATTCTCAAATTCAAACTTTAGCCCCAAGCTTCCCTGTGCGCTATTCAGGCCAGGAACCCACCTCTCTAACATTAGGCATATCCAGCAGTTCCCCAAACACGTAGACACCAGGGGCCTCCAGCACCTGGTGGATGAGTGTGGCCAGCGCTGCCCCCTTGGCCGACTTGGCCAGGAGCAGAAACTGCTCCTGGTTCTGCCCTGTCACCTTCACCTCCGCACTCATGGCTGCACTGAGCTGGGGGAACCTGGGTTCTGGATGTCTGGAGCTGCAAGGAAAGAGGATGTGAAGCCGGAGGTCCCTGAACACTGGCGGTTGGGAAGCACAAGGGCTAGGGAGTGGTCTGCAGCGGCACTGAGTGTCCGCAGTGAGAAATCAGAGATGGAGCTGTCTAAAACTCGGATCTAGGAATCCTAAAATTGGCCGCTTTGATGGAAGTCGGGCTGAGACAGGGTGACCACGCCCACCCTCCCCCATCCCTGGGCCTAATCCCAAGTCCCATCACGTGCACCCCAGTGAACCCTAAGGCAAGGATGCAGTGGGGAAGGAATGTTACATGGTGTCCACCCCAACGACGACGCTCCTTCAAATCGCCACTGGTGCCCCGCATATACCCCCAGCCACGTGACCTCACCCTCACTATCCTTCCACGTGGCTCCGCCCCCTCCCTTAAAGAGGCCGCCCAGAGACCGTGGGTTCCCGCTGCCTGCCCCGTCGTACCCTGGGTCAGGCTCTGAGGGCCGCTACCTGGAAGCTTCGTCTTCCAGCGCACCGGGCGGGGCCGCCGCTCCGTCACCTCCGGCAGCTGTTCCAAGCCCTTCCTGACACTTCTCCGCAGGGGCGCTCTGGCCGCTAAACTCTATGGCTGACTTCCGGCCGTACTTCCGCTCTTACGAGGCAGGTTTCGAGCGCGACGTGCTCCGCCCCCGCCTTCCGACTGTGGAGCCCCTGTGAGGACGCACTTCTACTTTCTGATTCGCTGTTGAGGAAGGAAGGACGGGCGCCTTTTTTTCTGCTTTGTTTCAATAAAACTTTATTGTTGGATGAGCGCTAGCCGCTAAACGCAGAGGGAACCCCTGGTCTCAGGCAGGTACCAGGTGGTTCTGTGGCAGCTCTAAGCTGCCTGAGCTCTGGAGATCTGGGCTGCATGGGTGTCTGAGGCGAGAGGAAAGCTGTAATGGAGAGAGAGAAGGAGAAGGAAAAAAAAAGGTGGGTAGATGAGGAGGCGAGAAGAAGGAGACAATCAGTCATAGAAGTTCAGAGGCAGAGATCGCCTGGGTAGTTCAACCACTCATTTTTTTGAGAAACAAGAGAAAAGTGGAAAAGGTAAAGAAAATAGTAATAACTAACATGTATTGAGTGCTTACTATTGGTCAGGCATCTTTTAAAATTTTATTCTACTGAATTCTTATAACTATACTGCATCCTCAGTGTGACTCCAGGACACTGTCTATCAGGATTACAACATGAACTTGTAGAGTGATGCTTTCCTGTATACTGACTCTTTTAATTCCTGGGGGAGGAAAAAACCCTAGGTGGAAGGAAGGCTTATGTTATTATTCTCATTTTACAGATGAGGAAATTGAGGCTCATAATAGTTCAGAGATTTGCCTGGAGCCCAGGTCTTTTCAAACCCGAAGCCATCTTTCCACTTCACCATTGTACTTTAGGAAAAAAATAAACAGCTACCATCTCTATAGTTTTATATTTCATACCAGCCTTGCAGAAGGTCAAATGAGAATAAAATTAATGACCTCTTGGAGGCCTTTGTGTTAAGCACTGAGCTAAGAGCTTTACTTAATTCATTGATGCTTATAACAATCTATTATTATTTCCATTTTCCAAATGGAAAAATTGAGGCCCAGGGAAGTTAAGTAATTTATAAATAATGAAAAGAGAGAAAGTGGGAAAAGAGAACACAAATGAAGAGGAAATCATAGGACTGGTAGACTGCTGGAGCTGAAGGAACTTGAAGCTCAAAGTTCATGGTCCACATGGCTTGGTTTATGATAGAAAATTAGAAGCAGAAACAGGGAAAGGAGAGAGAGAAGGAGAAGAAGAAAAAGAAGAAGGAAGAAGAGGCAGAGGAGGAGAAAGAGAAGAAGAAGAAATGAATGGAAGAGATGACACATACAAGTGAGAAGACATCAAAGGCATAATAAAATATCCAAAGTTTGAAGGGACCAAAGAATTAATGAATCCAATCTTATCAATTTAAAGAGGGAAGGAAAAAGAAAAATATGAGGAAAGAATGAGAAAAGAGCCAACGTATGTTCTATTATGTCGAGGTCTTTGTTTCACTTTTTTTAAAGACTATATTTTTTAGAGCAGTTTTAGGTTTACAATAAAATTGAGAGGAAGGTACAGAGATTTCCCATATACTCCTTGCTCCCGTACATGCATAACCTCCCCCATTATCAACATCACTTACCAGAATGGTACATTTTTTATCAAGGATGCACCTATATTAACACATCATAATCACCCAAAGTCTACAGTTTACCTAAGGGTGGGTTTGGACACCTGTATAATGACATATATCCATCATTATAATATTATACAGAGTATTTTCACTACCCTAAAAATTCTCTGTGCTCTGCCTATTTATCTTTCTTCACCACCCACCCCTGGCAACTAGTGATATTTTTATTGTCTCCATAGTTTTGCCTTTTCCAGAATGTCATGGAGTGGGAATCACACAATATGTAGCCTGCTCAGATTGGCTTCTTTCACCTTAAGGTTCCTCCATGTCTTTTTATGGCTTGATAGCTCATTTCTTTTTAGTGCCAATAGTATTCCATTGTCTGGATGTACCACAGTTTATCCATTCACCTACTGAAGGACATTTTAGTTGATTCCGAGTTTTGGCAATTATGAATAAAGCTGCTATAAACATCCATGTGCAGGTTTTTGTGTGGACATGTTTTCTGCTCCTTTGGGTAAATACAAAGGAGCATGACTGCTGGATCGTATAGTAAGAGTATGTTTAGTTTTCTAAGAAACCACCAAACTGTCTTACAAAGTGGCTGTACCATTTTGCATTCCCACCGGTAATGCATGAGAGTTCCTATTGCTCCACATCCTGGTCAGCTTTTGGTGTTGTCAGTATTGCAGATTTTGGCCATTCTAATAGGTGTGTAGTGGTACCTCATTGTTTTAATTTGCAGTTTCCTGATGACATATGATATGGAGCATCTTTTCATATGCTTACTTGACATCTGTATATCTTCTTTGGTGAAGTGTCTCAGGTCTTTGACCCATTTTTTTTTCCTTAACAGATCAAGGTGTATGGAATGACCCATTTTTTAATTGGGTTGTTTTCTTTCTTTTTTTTTTTTTTGTGAGGAAGATTAGCCCCGGGCTAACATCCATGCCCATCTTCTTCTACTTTATATGGGATGCCACCACAGCATGGTGTGTCGGTCCACGCCTGGGATCTGAACCTGCAAACTGGAGTGCGTGAACTTAATCACTACACCACCGGGCCGGCCCCAGGTTGTTTGTTTTCTTATTTGTTGAGTTTTAAGAGTTCTTTGTATATATATTTGTGTGTGTGTGTGTGTGTGTGAGGAACACCAGCCCTGAGCTAACATCTGCTGCTAATCCTCCTCTTTTTTTTTTTGGCTGAGGAAGATTGGCCCTGGGCCAACATCCATACCCATCTTCCTCTACTTTACATGGGTTGCCGCCACAGCATGGCTTGACAAGTGATGCACTGGTCCACACCCAGCACCTGAACCTGCGAACCCCAGGCTACCAAAGCGGAGCATGCGAACTTAACCGCTATGCCACTGGGCTGGCCCCTGTATATTTTGGATAACAGTCTTTTATCAGATGTGTCTTTTGCAAATATTTTCTTTCAGTCTGTGGCTTGTCTTCTAATTCTCTTGATATTGTCTATTACAGATCAGAAGTGTTGTTTTTTTTTTTTGTGAGGAAGACCAGCCCTGAGCTAATATCCGTTGCTAATCCTCCTGGCCCTGGGCTAACATCCGTGCCCATCTTCCCCTACTTTATATGGGACGCTGCCACAGCATGGCTGACAAGCAGTGCTTCGGTGGGCGCCCGGGATCCGAACCGGTGAACCCCAGGCTGCCAAGCGCGAACTAAACCGCTGCGCCACCGGGTGGTCCCGACAGAGCAGAAGTTTTTAATTTTAATTAAGACCAGCTTATCAATTATTTCTTTCATGGATTGTGTCTTTGGTGTTATATCTAAAAAAAATCACCATACTCAAGGTCATCTAGGTTTTCTCCTATGTTATCTTCTAGGAGTTTTATAGTTTTGCATTTTACATTTAGGTCTGTGATCCATCAAGTTAATTTTTGTGAAGAGTGTAAAGTCTGTGTCTAGATTCATTTTTTTGGCATATGAATGTCCAGTTGTTCTAGCACCCTTTGTTGAAGAGGCTATCTTTGATCCACTGTATTGCCTTTGCTCCTTTGTCAAAGAATAGTCGACTATATTAATGGGGGTCTATTTCTAGACTCTCTATTCTGTTCCATTGATCTATTTGTCTATTCTCTTTCTAATATCACACTGTCTTGATTACTGTAGCTTTATAGTAAGTCTTGAAGTCAGGTAGTGTAAGTTTTCCAACTTTATTCTTCTTCAATATTGTGTTGGCTATTCTGGGTCTTTTACCTCTTCATATAAATTTTAGAATAAGTTTGTTGATATCCTTAAAATAACTTGCTGGAAGTGGGATTGAGATTGCATTAAATCTATACGTCAAGTTGGGATAAACTGATATCTTGACAATATTGAGTCTTCTTACCCATGAATATGGATTATCTCTCCGTTTATTTAGTTCTTCTTTGATTTTGTTCATCAGAGTTTTGTAGTTTTCCTCATATAGATCATATATATATGTGTGTATATATATATATATGTATATATATAGGGGGTTTTTTTTGTCGATTCTTTTGGATTTTCTACATAAATGATTGTCATCTGTGAACAAACACCGTTTTATGTCTTCCTTCCCAATCTGTATACCTTTTATTTCCTCTTTTTGCCTTATTGCATTAGCAAGGTTTTCCAGTAGGATGTTGAAAAGGAGTGGTGAGAGGGGACATCCTTGCCTTGTACATGATCTTAGTGAGAAAGCTTTGAGTTTCTCACCATTAAGTATGATGTTAGCTGTAGAGGTTTTTTGTTGTTATTGTTATTCAACTTTTTATTCAGTCTTTACAACAACCTTTTGAGGTGCCTATTAATATCTCAGTTATCCTGTGAGAACACTGAGAATCACAGAAGTTAAATAATTTGTTGAGGACTGCCAGTATAAGTGGTGGAACTGAGAGTCAAATGCAATTTTATCTGATTCCAACACTGTGTTAAGAAGGAAAAGAAAAAGCAGGAAGAAAAGAGAGAAGAAAAGAGGGAGAAAGAGATAGCCTGAGATCTAGTCCTGATTCAGCCTTAACCTAACTGTGACCTTAAATTGTGGTATCTCATCTTCCATATCTTCAAAGTGAGCAATTAGACAACAAAATCTCCAAGGCCAATTCTGATTCTGATGTTTTATGATTCTGTAAGAGAAAGAGGAGTAAGAGGAGAAAATGAAAGAACAATTAATAAGTAGAACTTAGAGAAATAAAGGAGAGGGGATGGACTAAAGGAGTGAGATTAGAAAGATCAGAGAGAAAAGGAGGAGGAGTAGATGTGAGAAAGAAAAGAAAGGAATAGAAATGAGGAAAGAAGGGGAGAAAGTGGGAAGAAAAATAAAGAAGATCTCCAAGGAGCAGATGGGAGCCAATTAAACTTAAGCAAAGCCTAGGCTGTAACATTCATTCATTCGTTTGTTACTAAGTAACAGTTATGTACCGGCTGTGTGTCACATGCTGTGTGGGTTGTTTTTTTTTTTTTTTTTGTGGGGAAGACCAGCCCTGAGCTAACATCTGTTCCAATTCTCCCCTTTTTGCTGAGGAAGACTGGCCCTGGGCTAACATCCGTGCCCATCTTCCTCCACTTTATATGGGATGCCGCCACGGCATGGCTGACAGGCAGTGCGTCGGCGGGCGCCCGGGATCCGAACTCGCGAACCCCGGGCTGCCAAGTGCGGACTAAACCGCTGCGCCACCGGGCGGCCCCTCACATGCTGTGGTTTTAATGCTAAGGATAGAAAACAAGATGCAGTAAAATAAAGTAGAGAAGCTAACTGACATTCAAGGAGTCAGACACATAATAAAATATTCATCATTGATTCAAAAGGTATATATTGAGCACCTCTTATTGCCAGGCATTGTTCTAGTCACTAGGGATATACACAAAATACCCGTCCTCTTGGTATTACATTCTTGTGGTGAGACTCAGGCAATACATACATAGTCAGGAAGTAATAAATATTATGAAGAAAAACAAAACAAGGAGGGGGGGTGGGGAATGCAGGAGACATTTGCTACTTTATATAGGGTAGTAAGGAAAGGCCTTTCTGACATGGTGGCAATAGAGCAGAGACTTAAAAAAAAAAAAGGAGCAAGTCATGGATTTTTGTGGGGACAATGTTCCAGGCAGAGCAAACTACAAGTGCAAAGGCTCTGAAATGAGAACATACATACTTGATGTGTTTGACAAACAGCAAGGGGACCTATGTGGCTAGAGCAGAGTGAGCAAGGGGAGAAAACTGGAGGATAAGGTCAGAGAGAGAATAAGGTGGTCAGATCATATCAGGCCTTGGGGCCATTGCAAGGATTTGGTTCTTACTCTGAGTGAATTGGGCAGCCAATGGAGGATTTGAGCAGAAGAGTAACAGGATCTGATCCGTATGTTTAAAATATCATGATGGCTGCATGGACAGAAGCAACGAGTCCAATTAGGAGGCTACTGCAATTTTCCAGGTAAGAGATGGTGGTGGCTTAGATGAAGGTGGTAGCAGAGGAGGTGAGAATTAGTTGGTTGCTGAATTTAATTTAAAGTCAAAGTGAACAGAATTTACAAACAGATTAGATGTAAGGTGAAAGGAAAAGAGAGTTAAGAATGACATCATACAGGCAAGTTGCACCAAATTTACAAAGTGCAGATCATTTTCATCTTATATGTAAACTTCTCCAGAAAATAGGAAAAGAAAGGACACTCCTCAACTCATTCAATAGGGCCAGAATTACTTTGATAACCAGGCCAGATAAAGGCAATACTAGAATGAAAAATTACAGGCCAATCTAACTTATTAACAGAGATAGAAAAATCTTCAATAAAACACTAGCAAACTGCAAACTGGTGCAGCCTCTATGGAAAACAGTATGGAGAGTCCTCAAAAAATTAAAAATAGAAATACCATATGATCCAGCAATCCCACTCTTGGGCATCTACCCAATGGACGTGAAATCAACCATCACAAGAGGCGTATGCACCCCTATGTTCATTGCAGCATTATTCACTATAGCCAAGAAGTGGAAGCAACCCAAGTGTCCCTCGACTGATGATTGGTTAAAGAAGATGTGGTATATACATACAATGGAATACTACTCAGCCATAAGAAAAGACACAGTTGTCCCATTTGCAACAACATGGATGGACCTAGAGGGTATTATGTTAAGTGAAATAAGCCAGAGAGAGAAGGACAGACACTGCATGAACTCACTCATACATGGAATATAAGTGAACACACGGACAGAGAGAACTGATTGGTGGTTACCAAGGGGAAGGGGGGTGGGGGGTGGGCACAAGGGGTGAAGGGTTACATCCACAAGGTGACGGACAAACAAAAATGTACAACTAAAGGGGCCGCCCGGTGGTGCAGCGGTTTAGTTCGTGCTTGGCAGCCTGGGGTTCGCGGGTTCGGATCCCAGGCGCCTGCCAACACACTGCCTGTCAGCCATGCGGTGGCAGCGTCCCATATACAGTGGAGGAAGATGGGCATGGATGTTAGCCCAGGGCCAGTCTTCCTCAGCAAAAAGGGGAGGAGTGGCAACAGATGTTAGCTCAGGGCTGGTCTTCCCCACACAAAAAAAAAGTACAACTAAAACCCTACAGTGTTATAAACTATTAAGACATCAATTAAAAAAATGGTAAAAAAAAAAAAAACACTAGCAAACTGAACCCAGCAATGTGCAAAAAAGATAATACACCAAGACTAACTTGAATTTATGTCATGAATTTAAGGGTAGCTTAATTTTAGAAAATACATTCATTTTATTCATTATGTTAATAGATTAAAAAATAAATTATTTCAATAAATACAGAAAAAAACATGATGAAATCAACATCCATTTGTGATAAAAAAATCTTTTAGAAAACTAGAAGAAACCATTTTAATCTGATAAAGGAATGTCTGGTATCACCAGTTCTATTCTGTCTTGTAATGGGGATCCTAGCCAGAGGAGTAAAACAAGAAAAAAAAAGATAAAAGGATTAGATAAAAAAAGAAACAAAGCTGTTACCATTTACGAAAAATGTGAAAATGTGATAGCATATGTATAAAGTTCAAAAGACTACAAATAAATTATTGAATAAGAGTTTAACAAGGTTGCTTGACAAAAAAAATACAAAATCAATTATATATCTATATATGAACAACAAATAATTACATGAATAATTTTAAAAGTTACCACTTGCAATAGTATGAAAAATATCAAATACCAAGGTTTAAATATAACAAAATATGTGTAATACCTATATGCAGCAAATTATAATTTATTGTGAGACACTGAAGAAGACCTAACATAAATGGAGAGATATTATCATGTTCATAGATTAGAAGTCTCAATATCAGGAGGAAGTCAATTCTCCCTAAAGTGATTTATAGATTCAGGATAATCCTAATCAAAATCCCAACAGGCTTTTTTGTGAGTGTATGAAACTGACAAATTGATTCTAAAATTTACATGGAAATGCAAAAGGCCAAGAATACCCTCTTGAAGATGAATAAGGTGGAAAGACTTGCTTTACTAGATACCAGGACATAATTACAAAGCCATAATAATTAAGATAGTGTAAAATTGGCAGAAGATAAATAAATTGACCACTGGAACATAATACAGATCCCAGAAAGATTCAAACATATATAGACACTTGATTTATGATAGAGTTTGCACTTTTGAGCAGGAAAGAAAGGACATATATTTCAATGTTGCTGTGACCATTGGGTATCTATATGAAAAATAAAACTGAACCCCTACCTTAAGCCATATACAAAAATCATTCCCCACTATACTATAGAGTAATGTAAAAGGCAAATTTAGGGCCAGCCCAGTGTTGCAGCGGTTTAGTTCGTGCTTGGCAGCCCGGGGTTCACCGGTTTGGATCCCGGGCGCCTGCCAACACACTGCTTGTCAGCCATGCTGTGGTGGCATCCCATATAAAGTAGAGGAAGATGGGCACGGATGTTAGCCCAGGGCCAGTCTTCCTCAGCAAAAAGAGGAAGATTAGCAACAGATGTTAGCTCAGGGCTGGTGTTCCTCACACAAAAAAAAGTAAAAGGCAAATTTAAATTTAAAGCCTTTTAGAAGATAATATAGAAGAATATATTCATAAGTTCAGGGTAGGGAAATATTTCTTAAGACTCAAATACACCAACCATAAAGGAAAAGATTGATAAATTTGACTACATTAAAATCAAGAACATCTGTTCATCAAAAGACAAGCCACAGAATAGAAGGAAGCATTTGTAACATATATAACTTACAAAGGATGTGTTCAGGATGTATAAAGAAATGAATAAGAAAAAAAACTCCTAACAATAAAAATTATAAATGTGAACTAAAGACTTGAACTAGCACTTCACAAAAGAAAATCCACAAGGTCAAAAAACATGAAAAGATACTCAACCTTATTAGTAATTAGTAATTACTAGTCAGAGAAATGCAAATTAAACTCATAATGAAATATCATTGTATGCACCTGAGTAGCTAAAATTAAAGTCTGAAAATATTAAGTGTTGACAGAATAGGGAGCAAAAGAAACTCCCATATACAATGAATGAGAGTACAAGTGGTTTAACCACTTGGGAAAAGAGTTGAGCATTATCTAATGGAAGATGTCCAACAATGCAGCAATTCCACTCCTAGGTAAACAACACATACATATAGTATTATTACATATATATCTTCCAAAGCAGACAAAAGAATTTACATTGTTAAGGAATGTACACACATATGGGGAGACTATTAAGAAAAGCAAGGAAGTGACTGCCATAACAGTTAGAATACTGCTTACCTATGGTGAGGAGGGAATGGTGTATGATCGAGTAGGGACACACAGGCCCCTTTTGAATGCTGACAAGGTTCTTTTAGCTAGCCTGGATGGTGGTTACATGAGCATTAGTATTCCCTCTGTAAGTGTTCCTTTTATAAATATTCAATGTACTTTATGTTTTGTTGCATTTATCTTTATGTGTGCTACATTTGACAATAAAAATGGGCTTGAAAAAGCATGTAATTCAACACCTGTACATGACAAAACTCTTAGCAAACTAGGAATAGAAGAAGTCTTCCTTAACTTGATAAAAATTATTAAAAAAAAAAAAACTACAGCAAACACCATTCTCACTGGGAAAACATTCAAAGTGTTTCCTTTAAAATCAGGAACAAAAGAAAGATGCCAGCTATCATTGCTTGTATTCAACATGTACTAAAGGTCCTGGCCAGTACCAGAAAAGGAAATTAAAGGCATAGTATTGAAAAGGAAAAAGCAAACTGCCATCATTTGGAGATGACATGATTGTAGAAAATTCAAAAAGTCTATAGAAAAATTATTATACAGAAGAAAGAGCTTATCAAGGTGGTTGGCTCTAAAATCAATCTTGCAAATCAATTGCATTTCTATATACCAGCAAAAAACAATTTGAAATGTAATCTTTTTGGGGTTTTTTTGTGAGGAAGACCAGCCCTGAGCTAACATCCGTTGCCAATCCTCCTCTTTTTTGCTGAGGAAGACTGGCCCTGGGCTAACATCCGTGCCCATCTTCCTCTACTTTATATGGGACGCCGCCACAGCATGGCTGACAAGCAGTGCATTGGTCAGTGCCTGGGATCCAAACCTGCAAACCCCAGGCCGCCGAAGCGGAGCATGCAAACTGAAATGTAATCTTAAAAAATACCATTAGAAAAACAATAAAGTACTGAGGAATAAATAAAACAGGAGATGTGCATTATCTGTATGCAGAAAATTATACAAGTTCATTGAAAGACATTAAAGATCTAAATAAATGGGGAGATAGCCCAAATCCATGATAGGAAGTTTCCATATCAAAAAGATGCCAATTTGTCTCCAACTGCACTTGGATTCAATGCAATTGCAATCAAAATCCTGTGGAACTTGAGAAGTTGATTCTCAAATAGACCAGTGGCCAAGAAGCAGCGAGATGCTTCTGAAGAAGTCTATTGGCAAGGTGGTGTTTGCTCTAGGAGATATATAGATTTATTTTACAGCTACAGAATTTAAGAGAGTGTGTTATCGGTGCAGGTTTATTAAAGTTGACCAACGGAACAGAATAGAGTGTCCAGAAACAGATCCATGTATATACGGAATTTTGATACATAACAGAGTTAGCAAAGCAGATCAGGCAGAAAGGAGGGACTAGGTAATAAATGAGGTTGGGATAATTGATTTTCCATATTAAAAAATGAAAACTAGATCCTTATAACACACCATACACAAAAATCAATTCTAGGTAGACTTAGGACTTAAGTATAAAGAGCAAAAGTTTAAAATCTTTTGAAGAATATGTAAGAAAATATTTTTCAGACCAGGAAGGGTAGAGAGTGATTTCTTATTCAAGATACAAAAAGCATAATCATAAAATGAAGGGTTGATACATATTCTTGTATTAATATTAAGAACTTCTGATAATCAAAATACATCATGAAAAAAGTAAAAGGACAGGTCACAAATATCTTCACAAAGGAGAAGATATTTGCAACATATAAAACTAAAAAAAGATTAGTATCCAGAGTATATAAAGAACTCCTACAAATCAGTAATGCCAAATGATCAGGCATTTCCCAGAAGAGAAAATTCAAAAGTCTAATAAGCATATGAAAAGATGCTCAACTGCATTAGTAATTAGAGAAATGCCAAATAAAACTGCAGTGAGATACTATTACACACTTACTGGATTGGCAAAATTAAGAAGCCTAAAAATACAAGAGTGGAGAGAATGTAGTTCAATGGGACTCAAATATTGATGGTAGGGATATAAATTGAAAAACAATTTGGCATTCTTTCTCAAAGATGATTATTCTTATACCTCACTACCTAGTAGTCTCACTGCTAGATATATATTCTAGAGAAACTCTTGCACATATACAGGAGACAAATACAATAATGTTCATAGCAACAACTGCAAATAGCAAATTTAAAATAGCAAGAAAACATAAATAATTCATAAATCCATCAACAGGAGAATAGATAAATTATGATATATTTTGTATATTCACACCATGGCACATTATATTCCAGTGAAAAGATATTAACTCCAGCTACATGCAATAGTATGGATGAATCTTGGAAACATTATACTGAGTTAAAAAACCAAATATGTACCAGAAGACTACATATAATATCATTTTTTATAGAGCTTGAAAATAAGCAAGACTAAGCAACATATTGTTTAAGCTTATATCCATTTGTGAGAAAACTATATTTTAAAAATAATGGAATGATAAAAAAAATTGGGGAGGTAGTGATTACAGGCAGGAGGCAGGGGGATGGGAGGATAGGGAATCACATAAATGCAAGTTATTGGTAAATTTTAGTTCTTGGGTTGGGTGCTGGGTTCACAGATATTCATTTTATTTTTCTGCTTTGTAACTAACATATGTATTAGTATCTTGTGTATCAAATTATATATATATATATAATTATATTTATATATAATATAAAAATATATTATATTTGTATATATTTAATGATAATAAAGTTAAATAATAGAAAATACTAGCCAGCTATAGAGAAATTAAAAAAAAAAGGATGACTCCAAGGTTTCTGTCCTGATCAACTGGAAGAATGGAGATGCCATTTAGTAAGAGAGGAAGTGCTGAGGGAGGGGCATGTTTGCAACTGAACAGAAAAGTCTGGGAGAAGGGAAGGGGCTGGGCTGGAAATAAACATTTAGGAGTTATCAGTAAAAATGATATTGAAAGCCCAGAGCTGGAATGAGATCCCTGGGGTGTGACCATAGATAGAGAAGAGGGCCAAGATGTGGCAGTCAGGGAAATGAAGAGGAACTAGTAAAGGAGACTGAAAAGGAGGAACCAGTGTGTAGGACAAAAATCAGGATGGTGTAAGGTCATAAAAATGAGGTAAGAAAGGGTCTCTAGAAGGGGACATGATCATCTGTATCAAAGGCTGCTGATCACCAAGTAAAATGACACGACAATTGACCTTTGGACTTGGAAACAAGGAGGTCATAGGTAGCCTTGACAAGAGGAATTTCAGCAGGGTAGTTTGGGCAGAAGCCCAACAAGAGTGGGTTCCAGAAAGATTGGGAGTACATCCATACGTCAGCATACTATGAGGCTGTGTAAAAGGATGACAAAGCTCCCTATTGATTGCCACTGATATGGCAAGATAGCAAAGATACACTGTTAAGCCAAAAAGGAAAGATGTAGAACAGTGTACACGGCATGCCAACTTTTATGTAAAATACATGGGAGAGTAAGAATGTATATTACTATTTGCTTGTGTATGCATAAAGGAACTATGGAAGAATACATAGAAATGAGTCACAATGAGGGCAGGGATGGGAACTGGAGAGATGGTGGACAGAAGTGAGAATGAGAACTTTACACACCTTTCTATGTATCGAACACTTTTTTTGCACATGTGAATGCATTACCAATTCAAAATAATGAATTACAAAAATTAAATAGTTTAAGTTAATAAAAGAAAAAGAGAAGGAACGGAAGGAGAAGTGAGAAGACAGTGAGTAGAGACCATCTTCTGAGATGCTTTGCTATAAAGGGAAGTAGAGAGGGGCAGACGATGGAGGGTTTGTTTTCAGCTGCAAAAAATTACAGCGTGCTTACAAGCTGCTGGGAATAATCAAGTAGAGATGCTGCGGGAGAGGGAGGGACAGTTGCTGGAGTGATGACTTTGGGTGGGTGAAAAGGGCTGGGATCCCCCACAGAAGGAGAGCTGGGGCTGGGATGTGGTGGTGGAAGTGGGGAAGTTCTCTTCTGTCTGCTTCTATTTTCTCAGAAAAGCAGCAAGCAAAATCATCAGCTGAGGGTGAGAAGAGTTCAGAAGGATGCTGGACATGTTAGGACAGGAAACAGAGAGAAATTTACCCTGACAAACACTGGGAACTCCCAAAGAGCCCAGAGAGAATGATAAAGATCCAGCAGAGCCAGACACAGGGAGAGAGTTTACGGTCTGTGGAGTGTGGGAAGGTCCTCAAATTCACCTGAAGACACATTTCTCACTCTAGTTCATTGTCTCCCTCACTAGATTCTAAGTTCCATGAAGACAGTGATGACTTTGTTCTTGCTCTCCACTGTGTTCCCAGTCCGGAGCATAGCACCCAGCATGTAGGAGGTGTTCAAAAAATAGCTATTAAAAGAATGAATGAATCAAGATACTAGAAATAATTGATAATGACCCAAAGTCCTCAGTGTGAAAGACACTTACACTAGTAGTGAATATTCCCTTGATAAATTCGACCCACACCCATCATATAATGAGTCCTCTTACAGCACATCCTCAGGATGCACTGGGGCTCACTGGGGCCCAGGATATGGCGTGATTTGCACACCCTGCCTCACATGGCCCAGTTCACAGCCACAGTGCACTGTCTTTCCCCTGCCACTGGGAGACACTAGGAGGATGGCTCACTCACTCCTGTTCTGTTCTCGGAATGAAGGGCCGTCAGCGACAGACAAGCAGGAGGGCAGCCGCTGCAGATGCTGGTCAGAACAGCAGGCTTCCTTCTGGGCGGTGGGAGTGCCAGGCTAATGACAGTAATGATGCAGGGGATGAAGGGCGAGAGTCTAGAGGGGTGGTGGGTGTGAGCAGAGACTTAGCCTAAAGCATTCGGCACAGGGAGGGCAGGCAGATAGACAGGAAAGGCAGGTGGAAAGCAGAGGAGGGAATGAAGAGTTCAAAGCGGGCAGGGGTCCCAGGTGAAGTTCTCTAAGCAATAAATACTGAGCATCTACTATGTTCCAGGCATGAGGAAGGATACAGGGTGAACAAGACAAACAAGAGCTGTGTTCTCCGGTGTATGTGGGGACGAGAAGGCAGACAACAAACAGTAAACAAACATAAGATCACTTCGGAGAGTGATGAGTTGGAAAGACAATGAAACATACTGATGACAGAGTGGGTGGCTGAATGACAAGAGGGAGCCAACCAGCTGAAGATGGGGGGTGGGGAGAAAGGATTCCAGGAAGAGAGAATCAAAAGTGCAGGAGTGCTAAGAGAATGATTCTGGAGTTCTAGAACATCAAGACGTCCGTTCTGGCAGGAACATTGTTTGGACATTGAGAAGGAATACAAGTTGGAGGGCCTCTCCTAACAAGTATTTCAGATTTATTCCAAGGACAATGAAAAGCCACTTAAATATTTTAAGCAGGGAAGATCATGACATGATTTAGATTTTAAAAATATTACTAGATATTGTGAAGACAAGTTTGTACAGGGCAAGGGGCAGAAGCGAGGGGCCAGGTAGGAAGCTACTGTGATATTCCAGATGAGAGATGACCGCTTGGACCAGGATGATAGCAGCAAAGATGGAGACAAGTAGACGGATTCAGGATATATGTTGGATGCAGAGCTCACAAGACTTGTGGGTAAATTAGATACAGGGTGGAATCAGTGAGAAAAGGGAAAGGGAGGAAGGATGCCTGAACAAGTAGGAGTCATCGTGTCCCAGGATGGGGAACACTGGAAGAGGAATGGATTGGCGGGGGCAGAATTCAAGACGTCTATTTTGGCCGCATTAGTTCCTCATGGCTATTAGACATCCTAGTGGAGATGTCAAGTAGGCTGTTGAATAAATGAGTCTGGAGCTCTGGATATAAATTTAGGACTCACTGACATTTACATAGTATTTAAGCCCTGGGACTGGATGACATCACTGGACAGAGAATGTGGAAAGAGAAGAGGGCCAAAGACTAAGCCCTAGGAGGCTCTGACATTTCGAGGTCGAGCAGAAGAAGACCGAGAAGGAAAAGCCAGTGAGGTTGGAGAGAAACGAGGAGAGTGTGGTGTCCTAGAAGTGCAACCTGACTAAAAGAGGGTAACATGATAGAGAGAGATGGGGTGAGAGTGGGGGCAGGAGAAGCTACTTTTGATAGAGAAGTTAGGGAAGGCATCCCAGAGGAGGTGACAGTGGATCCAGTGAGATCTTAATGAAAAGAGTGAGTCATTGTGAAAAGCCAGGGAAAAACATTCCAGGCAGAGGAGACAGCAAGTGCAAAGGCCCTGCGGCAGGTTAAGTTCCTCTAGTTCCAGGAACAAAGATCAGGTCCAGTGCAGCTGGGGCATAAGGAGAGGAAATCAGAGAGCTACCTAGGAGCCAGGTCCTACAGGACCTTGTAAGTCACAGTAAGGAGTCTGGATATTCTGAGTGCTAGAAAAGCTGAGTAATGCGACTTGATCTACTTATTTCAAAGATTATTTGGGTTGCTTCAGGGGGAATGCATTGTAGCAGGACCAGAGTGGAATCGGGGGATCAAGCTGTTGGGAAAATCCAAGGATGGTGCGAGACCTTCACCCCCACCTTGATTCCTGGTACTCGGTAGCTCTACCAGGGGCGAAACAGAGCTGGGGACGCAGAGCATTGGGTGACTCTGAATCTCAGAAACTGACTAGGGCGACCATGGGTGTCCATGGAGTTGGGGTGAAAGGGGTGGGGAAGCCCGCCGTCGGAACCCAGAAAATGAGACGGTCGCTCACCATCCGCTGCGCTTCCAACCTTCCACTTGGGACACAGCTGGGCGCGACTCCTGTGGCGCGGTAGCGGGAGGGTTAAACCGCGCGTGGCCTACAGGCGGGAGGGGGAGAGGCGGAGACCGAGCGCGCGGAGCTGCCGCGCCGAGCCCAGCCGAGCCGAGCCGAGCATCCCCGCCGCCGCCGCCCCGCGTCCCGGGCGCCCGCCCCCCCCCCTCCAGCGCCCCGCAGCGGGTCTAACCCCCTGACCATGCCCCGTGCCCCACCCGCTCCCACGACCCCCCAGCCCCGCGCAGCCCTGAGCGCCCGCAGCTGTCGCGCCACCGCGCCAGGCGTGCAGGTGAGTGAGAGAGACCCCCACGCCCCCACCCGAAGGACCCTGGTCCTGCCCTTTCCGACTCCGCGCCTTCGCCCCCCTCTCCCGGCGCGGTCCCCCGCCCGGGCTCAAGCCTCCCGCCTCTAAGCGCTCCTTCCCCGCCGGGCTCTCCATCCCTAAGCCGGTCCCGACTCCATGCTGCCCTCCTGGCGCAGCGGTCACAGTCCCCGCGGCTGCCTCCATCCTGCCTTCGGCTCAGCCCTCGGCTCCGTGCATCCTCCTGCCTCGGGTTCCCTTTCTGCTCTCGGCGCTCCCTCCCTCGGAGTCCCTTCGCCGACCTCCTGGTCCTCGTTTTCCCCCCATTCTCGCCGCTTTCCAGCCCTGTCCGGGGAGCGCGGGCTTGTGGGAGAGGTGGGCTCCGGGCAACGCTGGGGATGCGGCCGGGTTCCCCCACCCCAAGGCTCCTGCCCCACCCCCAGCTGTCTCCTGCGCACAACAGGTCGGTGAGCAGCGAGGAGAGGGTGGGGGTGGCGCGCCAGCCTGGGGACTGCGGGCTTCCTGGAGGGGGTGGCTAATGGGGGTGCGGGGTCCGGGGACTGGAGTTGACGTTGGTTGCGGGGGGCGGGGGGGAGGATGCGCAAGGCGGAGAGGCCAGTGAGTCCTGGAATCAGCTGGCCACAGACGTCCGTGCGAGCCCTTCTCCGCTTCACTGGTTCGCTCTAACACTCCTCTCTCCCTCCCTCCAGCATCGTTCTCTTCCCGTCCCTCTCTCCCTTCTCACAACCATGCCCCCATCCCTATCCCTTTCCATAGCTCCATATCCCTTTAAATTTGAAGAAACAATTTCCAACTCCTCCATCTTTGCTGTTCCCATTTTCTGCCGGGTTCCTTCCTCTTCTCATTTTGTCCACAGTATTATGCTCTCTCCTTTCCCGTTTCCTTTCTCCCATCCCTGGTCTCCTTCACCCCTTAACTCTCTTCCCCTTCCACTCTTTCCACTTCCTGTCCTGCCTGCACCTTCCCTTCCTTCTCCTACTGCCCTTCCCCCTTCTTCCTAGCTCCTGTGACCCCTTCACCCTCTCAGTTTCCCTCTCTGACCTTTACTCGTGTCTTGTTCTCCCTTCAGCATCCTCCAAGCTTCCAGTCTCCTGTACTTGCCTTCCCAGTCCATTCCCTTTCAGAACTGACTCCTCTCCCTCACCCTGCACTCCATACCCGCTTCCTCTTCACCTTTCTCCTCCCTCCTCACCAACCTTCCCTCTCAGCCTTTCCCTTTCACATCTCTCCTGACTGCCCCTTCTCCATTCTTTCCCCCAGGCTTTTCCATCTTATTCCCCTGTTATTCTCTGAGAGTACTTAATGTACAGATTTAAACCCAGAATCCAGAGGACAGAGTGTCACATCCTCATTCACTCTGGGGAGGCTGATCCCCCTGGATCCACCACCCTCAGCTCTGAGAACATGTCCTTCCTCTTTCAAAACCAACCATCCTGATTCTCCCAGGCCTCTTTACCTAGGAGAGCTACATTTGAGGGGGTGGCCTCTCCCCAACTCCACCTCCCTTCAGAGGGCACCTATGCATTTCGATGATTAAACACTGAGCAAAAATTATATTCTGTAGTTTTCCTCCCACCCACCTCTCTGTTTCTCTGTCTCTTTCTTTCCATCCCTCCATCTCCTCCTCCCCTTCTCCTGAAGATGCGGGGCCAATCATAAGAGAAATGCCCGCTACAAGTAGGGTGGGCAGGCTGGGATGCTCCCCCTGTGCATGCACCACACACTCACTCTGATTGACTTCCTCTTCCCTCCCCCACTCTCAGACTCCCTCCCTAGTGGTAGGTGCTCAAGGAATCACAAGGTTCTTGGCTCTAAATTAAGATCCAAGAAAAGCTCAGAGCTGTGGGCAGAGGAAGTGAGAAGGAAGGTAGCCAGAGAAGTGAGAGTAGAGCCTGGGGTGGGGACCTGGGAAGTTGTAAACAGGGGCTAGGGGCTAGACAAAGAAGCACTCTGGGAGTTTTTTCCCAAAAGGATGCTCATCGGCAGTGGATCCTGGGTGGTAGCAGCATAGCTGGCAGCCAGCAGCCTGGGAGGGGAGATGGGCATAGAATTGGTTGATGAATGAGCTGGGGAAGTACTCAGGGCAGGGTCGGGATGTGACAGCTCCCTCTCTCCCCAGTAAAGGCTGAAGATCTGGGTCACACTGGAAGATCTCAGACATGGAGTCCAGGATGTGGTAAGTTTGGCACAGCAGAGGGAGCTTGAAGGCCACTTTTCCTGGGGTCTTGGCCATTTCCCTCCTACGCCCACCCAGGGCCTTCTATCCTGAGGGCTAGACCCTAGGAAGTTAGGAAATGGGGCCGGTCTTCCCAAGGCCCACCTGCTTGTGCAGAGAAACCTGGAGGGAGGAAGCCCGGGATCTCTGGTATGAGCCTATCTTCCCCACACATAGGCCTAGGATGGGCTTGTGTCTCACCCACTTTTCTCTCCTTTCTTGCAGGCCTGCACTGCTGCTGTCCCATCTCCTCCCTCTCTGGCCACTGTTGTTGCTGCCCCTCCCACCACCTGCTCAAGGTTCCTCCTCCTCCCCTCGAACCCCACCAGCCCCAGCCCGGCCTCCCTGTGCCCGGGGAGGCCCCTCAGCACCACGCCATGTGTGTGTGTGGGAGCGGGCACCCCCACCAAGCCGATCCCCTCGGGTCCCAAGATCACGTCGGCAAGTCCTGCCGGGCACTGCGCCCCCTGCCACCCCATCCGGCTTTGAGGAAGGGCCACCCTCATCCCAGTACCCCTGGGCTATTGTATGGGGCCCTACAGTGTCTCGAGAGGATGGGGGGGACCCCAACTCTGCCAATCCTGGATTTCTGCCCCTGGACTATGGTTTTGCAGCCCCCCATGGGCTAGCTACCCCACACCCCAACTCAGACTCCATGAGGGGTGACGGAGATGGGCTCATCCTTGGAGAAGCGCCTGCCACCCTGCGGCCATTCCTGTTCGGGGGCCGTGGGGAAGGTGAGTGGGAGTGGGAGGGGCTGGCAGGGATATGAGGGGTGGGGAGGCTGGGTGAAGACTCTAAGGGCAGCAACAGAGGCTTTGTCTGTTAGCTGTTTCCACAAATGCGTCAGGCACTATGCTGGCACAGGAGGCAGAGATGAAGATGCTGGCCAAGCCCTCAAGTTGCTCAAGACCTCTGGAGGAGACAGAGGTGTACACACTTGGGGGATGAGTCAGTGTAATAAATGCTCTGATAGAGGCACACATACCTTGTTCTCAGGAAAGGAGAGAAGGGAGGGACTGCTTCTGCCCGCGGATCAAGACCCCTTCCAAGAATTGACATTTGAGCTGGACCCTGAAAACTAAGTGGGAGTATTCCATGCAGAGGAACCCCATGGATGAAAGGGACCTCTGGGGTGATGTTTTGCTCAGGGAATGCTGAGATACGGCCAGTGGGTTGGGGGTGGAGTCAGGGCAGAGATGGACATTTCCACCCCTGGTTTCTGTGCAGACAGAGGGTCCTTTCTGACCTTGGAGCCTCCTCCCCTTCACAGGTACACAGGAGATTTGGGAAAGTGGAGGAAAAAGATTTGGAGGAAATGAGCTGAGAACTCTGGGGAAAGCTGATGATAAGAATAAAGTAGGGAGGCTCTAGAAAAGCAGAGAGCTGGGCAATGTGGATTCAAATGGCAACACTCCTCAAGCTTACTGAACTGCATCCTAATCCCATCCCCTTCCCTGCTTGGTTCCTACCACCTCAAGCCTCCCTAAAACTTTCTCCCCACCCCAATCAGGTGTGGACCCCCAGCTCTATGTCACAATTACCATCTCCATCATCATTGTTCTTGTGGCCACTGGCATCATCTTCAAGTTCTGGTAAGCTGTGGAAAGGAGGGTGCTGGCAGATGGGGACTGAATGTTTGGCAATGTTTAGCTGGAAGGAGGGAAGGAGCAAAGGTGGCAGTTTTGCTGGAGGTGGGATGGGAAGTGGTGGATTAAGGCAAGACCTTGGGAGAAGATAGTATGGATTTGGGTGGAGGGAGATAAAGAGAAATCAAGGCAGAGTCCTTCTCCCAGGGAAATACAGGATAATGGGAAGGTGGGGGAATTATTTATGTGCACGAGGGGCTTTGGTGGGCATCCCTTGCCCCCATTTTCTCTAAGACAGAAAACTGACCCATTCTGCAGAGCCCCTTCTTAGGGCTGCCTAAGGAGGAGGGAGATAGTCTGGAGTTTTAATAATGGGTCACTCAGTCCTTCAAACTTTACTGAGAGAATCATTAGACTCAGGTGTCCGGGTCATTAGCTGACTGAACTAGAACTAAACCTGCCAGGTGCCTGCTGAGGAGAGAAATGGCATGGGGGAGGGGGCAATTCTGGGGGACTCTATGTGTTGGGGGGAGGAGGTGCTCGTTCTGTGGATCTGGACCAGGTGAAGAGGATGGTTTAGATCCCTGAGCCTCTTGAGGGGCCGGGGAAGGGGCTTTATGGACACACAGTCTCAGGAGATTTGGTGTTGGGATCTGTTAGGGGCCAGTTTTTCTGCTGTAGGATGTTGGGGTTGCCTGAGGGAGGCTTGGGGTGACCAGCACTGCAGGCCCAGGATGGGGGCTTCTTAAATGTGTGAGAGAACCTCTTTCCTTCCGGTACACCAGCTGGGACCGCAGCCAGAAGCGGCGCAGGCCCTCGGGACAGCAAGGTGCCCTGAGGCAGGAGGAGAGCCAGCAGCCACTGACAGACCTGTCCCCAGCCGGGGTCACTGTGCTGGGGGCCTTCGGGGACTCGCCCACCCCCACCCCTGACCATGAGGAGCCCCGAGGGGGACCCCGGCCTGGGATGCCCCAGTCCAAGGGGGCTCCAGCCTTCCAGTTGAACCGGTGAGGGCAGGGGCAAAGGGATGGGAGAGCGGGGAGGGGAGGCAATGTAGGTCTCCAGAGCTGTGTTTGGGGTGCTCCCTCCTGGGTGGGTGGGGAAGAGGCAGGCCCGGCCCTGGCCCTCCTTCCCAGCCTGGTCCCTGGTCCTCCCTAGGGGACTGGACCAGCTCCTCTCTGGGGCACCCTTCCTTCCCCAGCTCTCTGTGGACCTATGTCCTATTCTCATGCTGCCATTTAACTCCAACTCTGCCCTTTTAACCTTGATTCCCTTTCCTTTTTCTTGGACTTTCCTCCGATTCTCACCTACCTGTTGGTTCCTGACTGTGCCCTTTCCCTCTTCCTCTCAGGATTCCCCTGGTGAATCTGTGATGCCCCTCAACGTTGGGGTGCCACCAAGCAGGAGGCCAAGGGGCCAGCATAGCCCCCATCCCACTTGGGGGGGGCAGCTGTGGGAGCTGGGGCCACAGGTGCTCCTGGCTCCTCCCCTGCACAGCACCCTGGAGCACTCACTGGCCCATAGGCGATCCTACCTGCTCACCCTCCTTTAGGTGGGGGCCTCACATATTTGTGGCTTCTGGACCCCCATCCCTACCCTTGCACACTCACATGAAAGCCTTGCACACTCTCATCCACCTTCACAGGCCATTGCACACACTCATGCTCTTGTACAGCCAGTCTCCGCACCCTCTCCCCGTCTACCTCTCTGCCCTCTGCTCACCCCCCGTCTCCCTTCGGTTTCTCCTTTTTCACTTTCTCTTCCCACGTTCCATGCTCAGCTCAGTCACTCAGTGGTCAGTGGGTGACTTCACCCATGCAATTCCTGGCCCCATGTTGTGGTGTTGCGTGTCGTGCTCACACTCTCCCTCAGGAACACCCACTGATCTAGTTTCTGTGGCCCCTGCATGCTGCCCCAGAGGTGGGTGGGAGGTGAGCTGGGGGCTCCTCAGGCCCCCATCTGTCATGGTCCCATCCCATTCTGCGTCATGTGTTTCACTGTCTCCCCCATCCTACTCCAAGGGTGCGCTCATTACCCTGAGGGCTCCCCCATGGGAATGGGGGTAGTGAGGCCCCAACTTCTCCCCCACCCCACTACTAAATTCTGTTGCCTGGGAGATGGGTTTTGGGGAGTCACCTGCTGCACTACATGAGAAAGGGGCTCCCATTTGCCCTTCCCTTCCTCCTAAGTCCCTTTTGTCTTATCTGTCCTGGCTGTCTGTGTGTGTGTCACTCTCTGGAATTCAGAGCCCTTGAGGCAGTCCACCACTTCCCAGCCTCCCTGAGGTCCTCCCTAACTCCACCTAGGCTGCCAGGGACTGGAGCCAGCTGGTTCAAGGCCATCGGGAGCTCTGCCTCCCAAATACCCTCCCCTTCCTGGGCTCCCTCACACCCCTCCTTGGTTCTTCCACTCTCCTGCCTTTCACCTTCCCCCTCTTCTTCCCCTCAGGTTTGTCCCTACTTCTCACTGTTTTTCCATCTTCCTTCCTTCTTCCTCTCTTACCTGACTCCTATGCTGTGATATATATTTTTGTATTATTCTCTTTCTTCTTGTGGTGATAATCTTGAATTCTTGTGGGATGTAAGTTTCAAATTTTTCAAATAAAGCCTTTGCAAGATACTTGAGTCCCTGGTTCTGCCTTATGAGCCTTGTAGAGAGGAGAGGAGGAGAGGCAATGGGCAGCCAAGAGGGAGGAAAAGAAGGATGAAGGGGGGATCCCCTCCAGACCTGCTCTGACTTGGAGTCAGGATTCGGGGGCTTTGACTTGGGAGGGAATGGAAGGAAGAGAAACTGAAGGGAGCAGTCCTGATGACGAGGAGCAGCCAGAGCAAGAGAGAAACTAGAAGAGTGGCTTCCTTGTTACTTGCCAGTGAAGGTCAAGAGAGACCATGAGAAAGGAGACAGAAGAAAAGGGAAAATTACGTAGAAGGATGGGCAATGGAGCAAGCAAGGAAAGGAAGAGAGAGCTCATAACAGATAGAAGGTGAAGGGTGAAAGGAGAAGAGAAAAATGAAGCAATGAGAAAGAGATGAGAGGGAGCCAAAGAAAAGAGGCTGCCCTGCCTGGTTTATTTTCAGCCTTGCTCCCTAACCTGCCCCCACCCACAGCTGTCCCCCCAAAGCTGTACAGCATTAGAAGCCCTGTGGTTAACTCTCATTAGCTTTCCCCACTTTTCCTTCTCTGAGAGAGGCACTGCTGGGGTGTGGGGGTGGAATCAAGGGATGTGTTTAGGGGAGGGCACACAGGCTGCCCAGCTGGGATCAGTCACCTCTAAGCCCCCAAGTCTAGGTTTGGCTCTCCTAACAGCCCTGCAAAAGCCCACACATCAGCCTCTCAGCTGTTGCTAGGCTCTGTTGCCATGGTAACCACCTGGGTCCCATTTCTCCCCCCACCCCCATCTGTGCCCCACTTGCTCCCTGGAAATGGGGGAGCTCCAGGAGGAAAGGAGACTGTAAGGTGTGAAAGGGCAGTCTGGGCTGCCCTGGACTCTGTCTGCCTCTATGTGATCTTTGTAGCTAGAATTAGGAATGTATATGTGTGGGTAGGTGTGTGTTTTAGGTGTTGGGGAGCTTTACTGTGTACCCAGGGAAGTGTGGCTGAGTCCATGCGGTAAACGATGGTGAGTGGGGAGGAGGGAGTGGATTTCTCAGGACCAGAGTTGTAGGTGCATTCGGGGCGTCAGACTCCCTAAAAATATGACAGACTGCTACAGAGGAAAGAAGCAGAGCGGGGCCAAGGAGTGATGAACCAACTAAAAGCAGAGGTGCAAAGCAAACAAGCTGCTGAGGAGGGCTCACGGTCAACCCAGCAGGGCCTGAGGGGATCCCAGCAGGTAGCTGGTGGAAGGGAGGGCTGAATGGAACCTGAGGGTGCAGGAAGAGGCAGTGATGGGATGGGTTGTGGGCAGTGAGGGGGGAGAGGAAGCCTCATTAACCTTTCCCTTCTTTCCCCACAGGAATCTAGTCCTGGGGGGGGGGGTACTGACACAGAAGGGGAAGGAGCTCAAGTGCCTGGAGAGCACCCTGGGCTCTATCACCTTCGCAACTGTCTCTCTGCAGAGGGACAGTGTGACCCTGCGGCTCATCCATATGCAAAAAGGCACATACGAAGGCCCCTAATGAAGAGGGAATTAATTATTGCCTGATTAGACTACTGTTTCTCTAAATTTAAATAAATTTAAATGCACCAGCAAGACACTAGAAATCCTCACCTGTTCCCTCTCCCTAAATGCCCTCCTTCCCCGTGGAAAATCAGATGGCAGGGAAAGACAGAGGAGAAAGGAGGTGTCCTAGTCTTCTGAGTTATCCTAAAAGAATTATCCCAAAGTAAACTGCATTGTCATGCTAACCCTGGAGAGTCTGTGAGGCCCTGGGGGGCAGATCCTAACCTTTATCTCTCATGGAATTGAAACTGAGACCTGTGCCACCTCGGGAGGGCCTCAGAAAGCTGCAAGTGGCAGCAGAGTCACTGCTTAGTGATAGACCAAAAGCATAAACAATGGCCATACTACCCTCCTGGTTCTTGCAGGCCACACATCATAGGCACCACTGGGACCAGCGTCTCTCATTACCATGTTTTCTGTGCCTCCTGAGCTGTGCATCAAATGACTCAGCCAGGCTTCTCTTAAGCGTTTTTCCAGAATGCTTACCATTATGGCTGGGACCAAACCAGGGAATGGGGAAGCCCCCAGGAGGAGGGATCTCCCAGGCAGAGCTCAGGGTGTGGAAGTGATTCAAGATGGAAACAGTGTGCCAGCTGGAAAACCCCAGGCTAAAATTAACAGCCCTCCTCCCCCTATGCCCCACATTTATCTATCTAAAGCTTTTCTCTAAGGAGTTCGAAGCACCTACAACTTGCCTTTTACAGCAAGGGCAGGAGCAGGGCTGACAGTTGGAGACACTGAGGCCCAGGGAGTACCAGTTAATGTAGACACGAAAAGAACAGGGGACAACCAGGACTTAAGAGTGATAACTACTATTTTGCTCCCCCTTTTCTATTTCAGCCCCCAAAGTCAAGGTTTCTCCAATCGGCAATCTCTAACCCATGCAGCAACTAGGTCTGGTCACATCTGAGTCCTTAAGATCCTTATCCTGCCAACTGTTGCTTTTCAGTTAACACAGACTAAGTGCAGAGCCCAAAAATGTGATGAAGACAGTAGACACTTTAAAAAAGAAACAAACTACAAGTACGAACTGAAGATACATATTTTCTTTTTAAACATGTAATTTAAATGTTTATTTTTAGGTGTTCTTTGCTACTTCTTTGCTGTGACCTTGGGAAAAATCTCTTAAATCTTCAGAATCTTATTTTCATTATCTGTAAAATGGGCATTATAATTATTTCTATTAGGGTTATTTTGTTCTCTAAAGCAACAGGGTCTTACTGTTAATAAAAGGGACTTCAATTCTGCTTCAATCAAAATAGAGCTGAGCCAGAGGGATTCTGGCCAGATCAGGATGCAGGCTGGTGGTAGCATTCATTTACACAAATAATATACATTTATTCAGCATCTACTACGTACTAAGCAAAGCAGTGGGAAGGATACCATGTATGAGAGTTCTTCCCTGAGAAGCTGACAACCTTGCTGAGGAGTTAGTTAAAATAGCAACAAAAGGTACAGACTAAATGCTGTAGGAATTCAGAGAAAGGGACTGTTATGGATTGGAACAATCAGGGAAAGCTTCCCAAAAGAATTCATATTGAGTGTTTATTTATGCAACCAACGTTTACTGACCCGCTTATTAAGTGCCAGGCTCTGAGAATACAGCAGAGAACAATTTAAAGTCCTTGCCCTCATGGAGCCGATATTCTAGCGGGAAGAGTTGGACAGCAAACAATACAATATCAGGTAGTTTTGAGTGGCATATTTAAAAGTAGAGCAGAGTGAGGAGATAGAGATGTGGACGAGGACAAGAACATAGAGACCAAAGCAAAGACAGTAAGGGGTGTGGTCAGGAAGGGGTCAGATTTTGATGTGTGGGAGAGGTTATTAGTTACTGTTTGGGCCTAAGCAAGGACCCTAGAAAACTACATCCTATCCTTTCCCGCATATTTAATGTATTGAGACATTCTTGAGAGTGTAACAAAAACGTACGATAACTTCCTACATCAGCATATTCCCCCGACCTCCTCCCGTGGGAAGGGAAACGGGACCCTAGTCTTTTAAGAATCCATACCTCCCCTCGTACCTTGATGCATAATTCATGAACCTGTCGCGTTTCCACCCTCCCACTTCCCCAGAAGTCCCTTCCGGAAGCCCGGGACTGCAGTTCCGAAGGTTCAGCTTCTGCCCTTAGCAGAACCCGCCAGCACTTCCGTCGTAGCGTCACATCCACAAAGGGTTCTACCGCGTCCCCGGGCAGAAGCCACTTCCGCCCCTCCTTGTCGTAACTTCTGCCCTGAGTATCCCGGAGCGCTAGCAGCGCCGGATATGCCCTCCCGCTCCCGGAAGTGACTCGACCTTTACATTTCCCCCACCTTTCCTCATTGCCGCCCCCCCTACAGCGCTATTTCCCTCCCTCCCCCCCTTTTCGTTTCCGCTCCCGCCTTCTCTCCGCCGCGGCTCTCCGCGGAGCCTGTGGGGGGAGGGAGGGAGGGAGGGGGCGTGGAGGAATTGGGGTTCCCGGGAGCACAAGCGGCAGTACCACTTCCGGGTGAGTGTTAGGGGAGGGAGGGAGGGGGCCACCCACTGCCTCGCGCCCCCGCCCTGCGGGTGTCTCGCGCGCATTCCGTGCGTGTGAGTGTGTGGGTCTGTCTCGCGCCTGAAGTGCGTGGCCGCGCGCTCCGCCGCGCGCTCCACCCCTCCCCGCGCCCCCTTCTGGTCCTCCCACCCCATTGGGCTCCCTCCTCTCCCAGCAAACGCCGCCCCTCCCGCACTCCGGCTCTGGCGCCGCCGCAGCCGTCGCCGCTGGGTGAGTCTCGCGCCGCTGCAGCCGGCGCGCGCCAAGCTCTCTGCTCCTCCCCCCTCCCCTTTTCCTTGGGGAGGGGCGGGATGGGGGGGGTCCACGGTGGGACTGTATGTGTGTCCGTCCCGGAACCGGAAGTGGTTGTGGAGGAGCGGGCGATGGGGAGGAATGGGGGGGCTTAGGGGGCGGGTGTCTGTCTGGTGGGTGGCAAGAGTTCATCTCCCTGGAGGGGAAGGAGGGACGTCCCAAAAAAGGGTCATTGAGGAACGGCTTGGGAGCGACATCAGGAGAAGGCTCTTAGGGGCTGTCTCAGGGGAGAGAAGGTTTTTTGGGGACAGCTGGGATCTCCAATAGATAGACCACTGTGCAGGCTGAGGGAGGTACTTCTTGGCGCAAGGCCTTGGGTAGGCAGGGGCGAAGTCCTCGCTGAAGTGGGGGGGAGGCCAGAGGAAGTGGCTGGGCCTGAACTGGCACTGTGCCTGACACACGGGCTTGTGCATCTCCCCAGTTCTCAGCTTTGCCTTCTGAGTCAATCCTCCGGGGGCAGGGACCCTTCTTTTCTTCCAACTCTTCTGTTCTCTGACCCCTGGTTACCTGTGGCCCAGGGGAATGAAGAAGAACCAGTGTCTGAGCCCAGGAGTGGAACCCAAACACTGGTGATAGAGTTCATGTTAGTTTCTGGGAATTGGATTTATTTCCCTTGTGTCCACATAGGGGTGGCACTGCGCTCCTGTTGTTATATCCTTGCATCTTTGGATTGTTGGTTCAGGGTCCGCCTGCCTTCCTGACTGACTGCTGACAGTCAAAGAATTCGTGAAGTTCTCCACAGTTCTCTGGTGGCTGCACCCTTACTGGCCCCTGTAACCCAGACAATTTGTTTACAGAAAGTTCAGGAGCCCTGGAAAGGAGAAGGAATAAGACGACAGGAGGAAGAGAGAGAGAGGGTAAGACAATTTTGGGTTAGTGGCTTTTCTGGTTTGGGGGGAAGAAGGGATCATAATCACATGGGGTTTTTTTGGATAATGTGACAGAATCTTTCAAGTAATAGCAATTGTAATACTGGTGTTTGCTATGGGAGAAAAATCAGCCTTTTCCTATTATCTCTTGAGGGTATTGAGGAAGTTTTTGGGTAAAAAGTTGGCACTGTATCCCATCCCCTTCCATTTCCACCAGTACTCATCAGGAATGAATTGTGAAATGCTCAAGTGAAATCACCAAATAGTGTTACATTGTGTCCAAAAGAGAAATTTATTCTGCGTTGGGGGACAATTGGGCCCTAATAGCCAGTATAGTTCTGTGGCATAGTTTATGAGATTACTTTTCTGTATTTGAAACAAGCAGAGTTGAGTTTAGAGTGGGGTTCGTATCCCTAACATTGCAGCAGAGTGTTTGGAGATCTGTTGAGTGATTAGAATCTGTGACACAGGGTTATTTGAATTTGATTTGGCAGGGTGAAGTTTTCAGGAAAAAACTGGTTTGTGGGTAGTTTGAAGTAAAGTGGATAAAATTGTATGGGGTAGACTCCAGAAGTAGGTCTGGAAGAATTCAGACTATGAGGCTTGATGATGATGGAGTTTTAGATAGCCTGAAAATGACAATGTATCCACCCAAAAGAGTTTGAGTTCAGAGCTTATAATTCTAGAGATGTCTTCTAAGAACCAATTCCAGGCTGGCTTGTAAAATTTATTCCCCAGAGGTTTCTGAGTCAAGTTGATGATTAAATATTAGGTGCATATCCCCTCTTCTCCAGCCTTTTTTTTTCCTGCCTTGCACTGCCCCAAATCCATCATTTATAGTGGAATGGGCAGGGCAAGGGGAACCCCTCTGCTGTTCTTCCCGTAGGGTACAGGGTATTATGGTCCAGGGGTACCCAGGGTAGAAGACGCTGGCCCAGATTGCCAGTTGTGTGGTAGTATTGGTCCTGTTAGTCCATTTGGGCAGGGTGTATAGTCTTTCCCAACAGAATGGGGATCAACCTGTTCTGAGTTATTTTGTACTCAGAAGAGTTTGCAGATAGTAGGAAGGCCCCAAATCCTATTGGGATGACCCTTCTAAAATGTCCTTAAGACCTGAGAAAAAGATTTTGCTTTCTTACTGAGAAAAAATGGTTCTCTGTGTTTCCTCACTTGGAGTCCTTAGCTAATACTGCAACCTTTCTGCAATTGTGCATTTTGGAACAGTTTTTCTCAATAGAGTGTCTGAGATCCATGGGTCAAGTTCTTTCTGTAGTTGAATTTGAGTTGGTTGTTCTGTGCATCTCTATTTCTTGTTAGTGCTTCTAGTTGGTGACTAGTAAGCTGGAGGCTATGGATCTTATACTTCTGGGTAGTTCCTTTGTAATTATGTGGTCTTTATGTAATTTTCACTAATTGTCATTAATCGTCATCATCACATGGAAGTATTTCTCTAACTCTCTTCCTTTCAGGAGCACTTTGAGCATTTTATCCTTTTCTTTTTTGTGCTGCCTCCAGCCCATCACCATATGCCTTATGAATTTGTTGTTCTCCTCCATCCTCTGCCCAAATAGAAACTTAGTAGAGTAAGTAAATTATTCAGTCATCTACTGACGGAGGACCTGGATTTAGATTCCAGAAGTCTTGATTCCTAGGTCCATTCTCTAGCTACTAAACTTGGTTGGTATGAGTATTTCATCATTTTTCTAAAGGTTGGTTGTGTTAAGGAAATATTATTTTCTTGAGGAAAGAAAATCATGCTTTGTTTGAAGAACAACAATAAAAAAATTGAAGTAAGTACCGGGAAAGAGGTAGCGGTCTTCGCCATGTCTACCAAAATTGCATGCTGGAGGCAGTGACATCTTTATCCCTGGATGACTGGTAGCACTGTGGAAGGGTGAACAGATGGACAAAGCTCTGCTGCAAGAGTCCTACTATGTGTTTCGTGGATGTTACTTAACATTGTCTTTTTTCTTCACCTCCTCAGTGCTTCCAAGATTTCCTTTGAGATTGGAAAAGGAATATGTAGTTCCTTGAACCTCTTGAAAGAAAAATATTGTTCAGCTTAATTATAGTAAACCTCACTTCTTATTAACGCAACGGTGGAGGCATGGGGCAATAGTAAAATTGAAATTAGAACCGAGATTTTTAATCTGCCAACACTCTTCTTCCCACCTGTTTTTCCTTCTTTTCTGCTCTTTAGGGCTATGATAGAAGCCTTCCACTTCCTTCCCTGTCTAGGATAAACCAGTTTTGTTTTGTTTTAATATATTGGCATAATCATCAAAACTGGCGCTCTGTGTAGAGATGAGTTTTCCCTGTAATATCATTGGGCTTCTTTGGGTTTTAAAAATGTCGATATGTGTCTGCTTGGATGTTGGGATGGTTTGGTGAGAGTTCCTCCATGAAAGATAGAGAATTAAGAGGATAAGTGGTTAAACAGAGAGTAAACAGGTATTTGAGTGATCAGGCACAGGGGCACCCTGTTACACAACTCCAGGGGGCGCCATTTACATTGTATTCTGGAAAGAGCCTTCCTTCTTGGCTCTCTCTTTGATGTCATTTCAGGGATACAGAGATTTAAGTCAGTCTTATCAGGACAGTGGTACAGCATTTCTTGGGTGTCATGTTGCAGGCAAGTATTGCTTCTAGTTGGGCAAGCAGTACTCTCCATGTACCCCCCTTTTTGGGCTGCCATATGTATTGGAAGCCCACAAGGCACGTTTATCATTTTGTCCTAGGACTAGCTGTGGTTCTGGTCTTCAACTTTGTTCTCTTAAAAACCAAAGCAGAGTGATAAACTGGGTATCTGGGGAAGTGGACCTTTTATTTAATTTACCCCCCTGGACAGTTTGGCTTTTTTACTCAGACTCCATCATTCTAAAATCATTTATCTTAGTGGCCAAGTGAGGTTTCACAGGATGTGGACAGAGAATATCATCTTTAACTGCATTTTGCTCTTATCACAAACTTTATTTTTGAAAACATTTATTGAGAACTACCTGAAAAATGTATAGTCCATTCCTGGAAATATTCTAAATTTTAATTCATGAATCAAGCCACAACGTCAGAGAGTGTGTACTTCAGTTGTATAGTTTGGTCTCTCGTAGACCCCCTTTTCCTAACTTGCTCTTTGGTGCCTGCTCTGCTATTTATTCTTTGACTCTGTGCCTCCAATCTCCTCATTTGAAAAATGGGGATTACAAAACCTACTTCATAGAATTGTTGTGAGGATAAAGGATGTGATCATTGTAAAGTGCTTAGAACAGTACCTTGAACACAGTGAGCACTTAATAAATGTAAATGGTGATGGTGGTGGTGATATTGTCTACCACATCACTTTGTATGCCCCCTTTATAATAAGAACTTACTGGTGATATTTCCCTCAGAAACTGCTTCACCTGAGCCACTTGTAGGACAATATGAATGGATGTAATCTTTTTTGGGAGGGAGAACCTTGTTCACAGGAGTCCTATCTGAGGACATTCTTATTTTCAGGCTCAGTTCCTCCCTCTTTGATTTTCACATCCATAATACATTTACTTCCTGACTCTTTAGGGGGAAATTATAATATAGCCCTTGTTTCTTTCTCTCTCTAGCCACATTCTCTACTTCATTTGCACCACATGTCACCACTCTTGTCTGTTTTCTTTCACTCAGCTAGAAGGTTGGACAGACGAAAGTTGTGGATTAAGGTTTGAGCTTCTAGCTTTGTTTTCAAAATCAATATGTATGGAGTCCACTGTCACTCAGTTCATTAAATATGGAATTGTTTACTGGGTGATAAGTCCTACTTTAGAGACTGTTGGGAGGTCCAAGACCCTGCTTCCCAGAAAGGTTGGATCCCCTTAAACTGTGATTTGATTGTTTCTTGATTTCTACTGCCTGAGGAGGACCTGAGGCCCCTTGATAAAGGTAATGCTGGAAGGAAAAAGGTTAGCACCTGTTTTGGAGACTATCTGGTGTTACTGTATTTTATAACTTGGGGAGCAGGATTTGCCTGTGGTTGATCCTCAGTCATAATATTGAGCCTCATTTGTATGAAGCTGTTGTAGTCACAGATTGGTGCATTCCACTCCTGTCTTTTACCACTTTCTAGGAAAAAGTAGGCTGAAATTCAGTTCTGCTTCCCTCTATAGGATTTATGAAAATTGAGGATGCTGTTTAATGGAGCAAAAAAGTGTGATGAGACTTCTGGAGAAGGATAAGGAACAGGGTGACATTTAGAGGGATGTTCTTTCTGCTTCAGCTCCTTTGTTGAGGAGCTCTCCTAGTTTCCACAGTCACTACTGGAAACCCAGTTTCTGTGCCCAGTCTACCCTCCAGCTCCTAGAGTCTCTGGTATCTGCCTCCGCATATCCTCAGCAGGACCAGGACCGTGGCTGTAAGTCACAGGTCCTTCTTCCCCACCTGAGTCTTGGTTGCTCTTGGCTCAGAGTAGCAGCATGATGATAATGTTTATTTCCTGCTGTTCCTCACTTCCCCATTCCCTCAGTCTCATACTCCCTCTTCACCTGCCTTCTGCTGGGCTGGATTTTTCCTGGTCCAGGATTTTCAGAAGCTACTCTTGACCAACATACTGCCAGTTAAGCCTTGCTGGGAGAAGTGATCCGAGTGTGAGAATGAGTGGCAGGATGCCTGGATTCTGTACCCATCTGTGACTTGCAATGTGATTCTGAGGGATTACTTTACTTGCTTATTCTTCACTCCCAAAGTTTTAAGCTTCATTATCATGCACATACAGAGAAGAACTTGACCTCTTAGAAGCATAGCGTTTGAGAACTGTAAAGCAGGAGTCTTGTGTATGTATTCTGGCCCGCTGTTGTCCCTATTCCTTTTTTTTTTTAGTCCTATTCTGAATCCCTTTAGGTAGAAATCTGGGGTGCTGCTGCTACGGCTGGTGCTAGATCTCTTTTTTAAACTGAGAACTCCTAGGTTCTCACTGCTCAGTCCAGCATGTGTGGTACCCAGTGCTGCACCATGGATGTTCTTAGACCTTAGGGGGATCGATGGGGTACAGTCCCCAGATATTATCTGGTACTCAAAAAAATACCTTGATTCTGATTTATTCCAATTTCATTCTTTAATTCCCTTGTGTCTTTTGTGTTCTGATGTAGAAGCTTTTCAAGCTGCATAGAACTATAGATGTGTCAACTGGAATTCTTGAAATTTTTTATTTTGGGAGGATGGATAAAGGGAGGGATAAAGGAAAAGAGGAACAATGATAGGTACCCCGGCTGTCTTCAAGCCAATCAGCGGTTTGCTGTGTGGGACCCTGGGCACATCCCTTCCCTCTCATAACTTCAATTTCTCTTTTTGTCAGCAAAGGAAAATAATGCCAGTTCTGTTTCTGTAGGGTGTGGGAAACATTCTGTGGGTAAATTAGATGTGTATAAGTTCTTTCACCTGCATCTTAACTAGGATAGTTTCTGTTGGATGGGGATTTAGAGCTGAGTGGCTCTGACTAAAGGGACTAATATTCTGGATCCTAAGGTCTTGACTGCTCATTTGCAGCCATGTGGTCAGATGCCAAAGAAGAGACCAGGAACGCCTCATCTCCCCTTCTCCCCTGCTAAGCTTATTCAGATTTATCCCTGAGTGTAATGTGGTCTCTTTCTTCAGGTAGAATGGAAGAATCTCACTTCAATTCTAACCCGTACTTCTGGCCTTCTATCCCCACAGTCTCAGGACAGGTAGGTGGTGGTTGTTTTTTTGCTCTTCTCCTATTATGTCCTTTTTTCAACTCTGAGTAGTAAGTTCTATTACTGTGGAGACTGAAGCAAGATAAATCACATGCTATTTCACTGGGTCATCCATC
Source organism: Tapirus indicus (assembly GCA_031878705.1). Classification (NCBI taxonomy): domain Eukaryota; kingdom Metazoa; phylum Chordata; class Mammalia; order Perissodactyla; family Tapiridae; genus Tapirus; species Tapirus indicus. The sequence goes on along the minus strand of CM062918.1, from coordinate 103,275,470 downwards.
ACGGAGAATTATACAGTGTTTCTGTCTTGGCTTCTCTCTAGAAGCACAAAGATATTAACTACTCGTTCCTTGATCTCCACGGAGGAGGACAGACGATGCAGAGTGCTTAGGGAGCAGACAAAATCAGACTCTCCCTGAAAAGCCACTCACCTCCCCCTTCCTTTTCTTTTAGATTGAGAACACGATGTTCATCAACAAGATGAAGGATCAGCTGTTGCCAGAGAAGGGCTGTGGGCTGGCTCCACCCCACTACCCCACCTTGCTAACAGTGCCTGCCTCGGTGTCCCTGCCCTCGGGCATCAGTATGGACACAGAGTCCAAGTCAGACCAGCTGACCCCACATAGCCAGGCATCTGTTACCCAGAATATCACGGTGGTCCCTGTGCCGTCTACAGGACTGATGACTGCTGGTGAGCAACTCTGCTCTTCTCCAATCTGAGGTGTTGATCTTCCATGATCAGTACCCCAGGCTGGCGGGCTCCAAGGACATGGGGAGTGGGATATGTGTTTGATTACTCAATCAAATTTCTATTAAGTGCCTACTGTGTGCCTAGCAATGCGCTAGGCATTGTGGGGGATACAAAGAAGTAGAAGATGCGGTCCCTGCCTTTGAGGAGGTGACATTCTTTCCTTCTCTGAATCAAGGAGTCTCCTGTTCTCAGAGGTGGAGAAGAGAAGGGAGTCAATCAAGGGGTAAATCTCACTGTTACCGGGGGTGGGGTGGGGATAGGGGTTAGGAGACTGTTATTTTTCTACAGGGTTTGGGGTTTCCTATATACTCTGGGCTGGGGGGCGGTGGTGTGGGGTTAATTAGACAATGATTTGGGGGAAATTAAATAGGGTTAGGATCAGAACTGGACAAGATGACACCATCTCCTTTTTCTCCCACTCCTAGGTCCTGGTTTGGTAATCACGTCCCCCTCAGGCTCCCTTGTGACCACAGCCTCATCAGCTCAGACCTTCCCCATTTCGGCTCCCATGATTGTCTCAGCTCTTCCCCCTGGCTCACAAGCCCTGCAGGTGGTCCCTGACCTCTCCAAGAAGGTAGCATCCACCCTAACAGAGGAAGGAGGTGGAGGTGGTGGTGGAGGTGGCAGTGTGGCTCCTAAGCCCCCCCGGGGCCGAAAGAAGAAGCGGATGCTGGAATCAGGGCTGCCTGAGATGAATGACCCTTATGTCCTCTCCCCTGAGGATGATGATGACCATCAGAAAGACGGCAAGACCTACAGGTGAGAATCAGAGCCAGGGCCAGGATGGAGTGAGGATCACTGTTGCAGCTTCCCTGCCTCCTCTGTGTCCTGCCCCGAGTCAGGCTCTGGTCTGACAGCTTTCCACCTCAGATTCACTTGCGTGTCAGGTATTCTAGTGTGGACGAGGAAGGTAAAGGTGGCACTTCTCTAGTGCCCCCTGTCCCAGGAGGCAGACCCATTTCACCCCTTCCTTTTTGGGGTCATCAGCACTGACTTATTTTTGAGTGACATAATAGAGTTTCTTTCTTATAGTAAGGCTTTAGGCTGGGTTTGAGACTGTGTCTCCAGGTCCTTTTTGCTTTCTACATTTTCCAGTCCTATTTTTCCAAGAAACCTTTCTTGTAAGCCCCTAACCTTAACCCGTGTGCCATCGACCAGTTCTTGGGCCATATTTGAGCACCGAGCCTGCCTGACCCTGCATGGTTGGGATGATGGGAGGGGTCTATATCAAAAAGTGGGAGCAATGGGATACCTCCCTTCCCCCCGCTTAGTATATATGCTTATAAAATGACTGTTTGCTCACTTTCTAGTTCATGGAAGTCATTTTGATTCTCCACTTCCTTTTAGTTGTCCATTGCTAAAAAGCATTATATTTGCATGTGGTACTATACAAAAATAATTACATAATTAAACTCCCTGCCCTTTAAAAGTTGGACATCTATCAAGGGCCCTAGTGGGTTTGGGGAGTTTGATGCCAGTGTACAGTCGGGTAACCACTATCATAGCTTTGATGCAGATAGGGGCAGATGTGCATGGCTGGGAGACTGGGTCTGTCCTTAGTGTACCGAGATGGGCAATGTTGTTCCCATTTTAGGAGCGAAGGGAACTGCGGCACAGGAAATGGACAGAGCCTTGGGCTCATGGATTCAGTTCCCGGCTCCACCACGAACTTGCTGTGTGACCCTGGGCAAGTCCTTTCCCCCTCTCTGGGCCTCAGTTTCCTCATCTGTAAAATGGGGAGAAATCTGTTTATTCCTCCCATTTGTTGGGAGTATATATCAGATAAGGTTTGAAATGTTGGGAAATTGATTAGAAAGAGATTAGAAATAGTCATCATTTAGCACTTATTTTTATTTGTGTTGTATGCTTGTACTATGGAGAGTATCCACGACTACAGAGCATTTAGATCCCTCTTTGTAAGTGAAAATGAGGGGAGTGTTGCTATGCAGAAAGTATGGAGGACTGCAGAATTCCAGGTCATAATCTGAAAGTTCATTGCAGCTTTATTATTACAGGTGTACCCCACTTTATACAATAAAAGTGTTCCTGGAAAATGTTTACATCATATCATATTATAAAGGTACCTGACAAGTTTGATTCATTTAAAGGCATTCTTTTATATATCATTTCATAAAACGAAAATCCCTTTTAAATTTATGTTGTGGAAATCTGGATTTTTATGTATTTTGCTTAAAGTGAGGTTATTGTGACATGGAGATACACCTGTACAAAATCTGTTGTAGGAGTGGTGGGAGAGCTCTCTGACACCCTGTGAAGCCCTTCACCTGGATCAGGGTCCTCTGATTCTGCCAACGTTTTTTTGTTTGTTTTTTGGACTTACATTAAAGCTATCTCTGGACTTCCCAAACTCTGTATATGGAAAGAAATGTGAAGATACAATTGGAAAGAAGCCCTGATAGGATTTTCCACACTCTCAGTGTTTTTGGAATTCTTGACAGGCCCCACGCCCAGGTGACTAAAGAGAACTCTGAAATTCAAGGGCGACTAATTATATTCTAGGTGAACGGAATTTCTTCAGAAACTCAGAACTCTGAAGTTCAAAGGAATCTTTTTCATCACAAAGAGTCCCTATTTCGATGGTCAGCCACATCCATTCCTGTGATCACTGGCATTTGACTGAGTATTGGGGAAATTGGGTTCTGTTACTCTGGGCAAGTCAGTGTATTTCTAGGTCTTTGTTCCCATCTGTAAAATGGGAAGACCAGTCATGGTCTCCATCTATCTTGTGGAAATGTTTTGAGGGAAAAATCAGAGTATTTGAAATTGTGTTTGAGCATCTTAGAAAAAAAGGCAAGATCATTTAAAGCGGTAGTTGTAACCAAGGCCATTGCATTGCGTGCCGTGCCTCCAAAGGGGCACCATTCTCGTGTTGATGTGAATGGTGGCTCCTGGAGTTATGCACCCAGTGATGTGGGGGCTGGCTTTTTGTCCCCTGCTAACTGCCTACCGCTAAATCAGATTTCTTTCTGATCACCCAATACCTTGCATTAAGGACTTGTACTCTTTATTTGGCTTCCTAGAATTTCAGAGTTGGAAATACTTTAATGGTCACCTAAACCAGTCCCTTCTCTGTAGTTTTAGTCTTCTGAACGTTCCTGGCAGGTGATGGTCCAGGCTCTCCTTGAATACCTCTGATGTGAGGCATCTTAAATTAGGTTAGAATCATGGCTTTGTAGTGAATACCTGTTTGCCCTTTGGCACATTACTTAACTTTTCTGAGCTTTTGTGTTCATTTATGTAAAACAGGGATAATACTTGCCAGGTTGTTGTGAGGTGTGGAAACAATGTGTTTAAAGTGCCTGACTAGGTACCTGGCAGTATCAGGCACAACAACAAATGGCGACTATTAGTCTCATCATGATCATTGTTGTTATTACATCTAGGACCTTTGAGACTGCTCGTTTTGTTGCCAGTCCATTATCAATGAATTTAAGTTTTGTAGATTCTTCTCTAGTTGAAAACTTTGATGAAGAGGGTTATTTTTTCTTTTATAATTAATTTCATATTAAGGGTGCAGTTGTGTGCTCAACACTCACAAACTAATTAGATTTTGTTTGAGTTAAAAAGAATGTATTATTGTTCCACATGTCTGAGAAATTTTAGCAACCAAGGGAAATTATTTTGTAACTTTAGCACAGTTCTTCTCCAAGTGACAGGGTGTCCAGTGGCTAACCTCAGTCTTAGTGAAATATATAGTAGCGTGAACTCATCCATCAGCACTGGTGCTGTTAACATTAATGCAATTCTATTATTAGAGAACATTTGGCTTACCTTTGACTATCCTGGGTGTTTTCTGGCCCTTCTAGGGGCAGATATTTATCTCTCCATTTTACAGACCAGAAAATTGAGGTCTAGACTGATGAGCAAGCCTAAAACTGAACCCCGAGTCGAGCCCAGGTATCCAGACTTCCATTGGCTGTCTTCCATTGGCTGTGTCCTTTGGACCATACTAACTATAAACAGAACCTCTCCACCTCTCATACAATGGTTGGGCATCCCAGACGATGGCCAGGGATTGGTAAACTGGTAATCTGATTTCCTTCAGAGTTATCAAGTGACTAGAGAAATAGAAATTGGTCTTAATGATTAGAATTTTAGTAGAAGCATTAATATAGGGACCATACTCCAAACTAATAGTGTTGTCTTTTTCTCTGAGGAGCTCAGAGTTCTTTTTAGTCTTGATCTCAGTAATTCTCTAAAAATTCTCCTGGGATCAGAAAAAAGCAGAAATCATTCCCTGGCAACATCCCAAGCCCCTCCTATGTGGATAAGTTGGCGAGGACGCAAAGAAGAGGGACTTGCCCCAGTTGCCTGGCTTCCAGGCTGTTGCCCTTTCTACTAGCCCACATTCTGCACTGGTGAGTTGCTAAGGAATGATAGAGTTCCAGCTCACATACAGATAGCTTTTACCCCATAAAGTCTGAGTAGTTGTGGCTTGTCTTGCTCAGAGGTCTCCTTATTTGATATTGTTGGGCAGTGTCAGAGCAGAAAGAAGTACTACCAACTCGGGTGATGAGTGAAAGTACATTCAGATGCTGTTGATGTCAACCCAAAGTGCTGATGTTGGCTCCACGTCCTAGGAAAGAGGAAAGGTTTAGCATGGAATGCTCAGTGTTGTGCAAAACTTTTTCTCCTAAATATTTGAGGGATACAACCCACTCCCAACAGTGACCTTGGCTCATTGCAGAAGTGGTTCTCACTTGATTGCCAAGGGACTGGAGGTTGGGGGTGGTTGGTGGAACATCAGATACAGGGTGGAGGCATATATGGTTTGGAAAAGCCCTTCCAGATAATTCTGATACTTCCCCACCCCCTCCTTAGGAATCATTGGCAAAAGGGAAGTAGGAGAAAATCTGAGAGAAGACAATTATCTGAGGAGACGGAGAGAAGTCCTTCTGGGAATCAGTCATTGTGTCCTCATTATCTCAGGAGCTTGAGGAATACCTGAGGGATGTACTTTATACATGGGAAATTAGGAAAAACAGTTCTTTAAAAATTTGAAATCAAGTTATAGGCAGAAGGAAAGCAGAAGTTAGCTAATATTCCTGGCCCAATGAAATCCACATCAGCCCAGAGACCATAGTAAGATTTTCCTGTCTTACCTGGTTGAATTCTTATTTTTGTACACACTTAGGGAGTCCAATCATTCAGCAAACATTTATTGACTATATTGTGCTGGGCTGTGTTAGAGGCTTAGGCTATAAAGAGAAATAAGATAGAGATCTTCCTCTCAAGGGCCTGTAGTTGAAACAGGAGAAAGATCAGATAGGTTGGCTTCTTTGGAAGTGGAGGGGAGGGTTCAGCAATGCCCTCTTGGTGGGAAGGGTTCTAACCGCTGCCCTCACTTGGCCCAGGTGCCGGATGTGCTCACTGACATTCTACTCAAAGTCGGAGATGCAGATCCACTCCAAGTCACACACCGAGACCAAGCCCCACAAGTGCCCACATTGTTCCAAGACCTTCGCCAACAGCTCCTACCTGGCCCAGCACATCCGTATCCACTCAGGGGCTAAGCCCTACAGTTGTAACTTCTGTGAGAAATCCTTCCGCCAGCTCTCTCACCTCCAGCAGCACACCCGGTAAGGCTGCTCTTGATTTTACCCCACTACCTGGCTGTGAATCCCTCACTTTGAGGCTGCGTTGCCTGCGACTGCTCTTCTCTCCATGTGTTTTCTTTGTTCCCTTTTGACTTTGCCCTTTGGGAGCCTCAATCCTCTCCCATTACCGTCTGTGAAATATAAAGTATATATCCTAACAGTTTGTGGCGGGGGGGCCTGGAAAATTGTGGTCTCTAATCCCAAAGTCTGGAACGATTTTTGTGGTTTCTCTCTGTCTGTGTTTGGAAATCTTCTGCAGAGCAGGCCCTGCTTTTACTATATGCTTCAGTTCAGAGCCAAGGTGTGCATTCAACTTCAGGTCCATGGGGAACAGGCGGTATTGGTCTTTGTTCAAATTACTATTTGGAAGCAGGGTATCTGTGGTGAGTGTGTAACCTTAGAATAAAGCAGAGGGTTGACGAGACTGAAATCTTTAAGGTTACCAGGAGCCAGGGGTCGCAGCTCTTCATCATCTCACTGCCATTCTAGCCACGGACTTAAGATCAGCAACAACCTAGATCTGGGTGTCCTCTTCATTAGCCTATCCAGGCCGGAATGTGTTTGGGAGGAGGGAGGAGGGGGTGCTCTCATCCGTCAAGCAACGTCATTTCACCCAGCAGAGAGCTGAGCCCGTGGTGTCGAACTGCTTCCTCCTCCCCCCTTCCCTCCTCTCCTCCCCGGCAGGATCCACTCCAAGATGCACACGGAGACCATCAAGCCCCACAAGTGCCCGCACTGCTCCAAGACCTTCGCCAACACCTCCTACCTGGCCCAGCACCTCCGTATCCACTCGGGGGCCAAGCCCTACAACTGTTCCTACTGCCAGAAGGCCTTCCGCCAGCTCTCCCACCTCCAGCAGCACACACGGTAAGGGAGAGTGGCGGGCTACTGCCCCCGCCCCGCTGGCATGCCCTCCCCACCCCCGCCCCGGACACACACAACAACCCGCATGCGGGGGGCGGGGGAGAGGCCTGGCTGGAGGAGAACACGACTGGCGTCTGGAAGAAAGAACAAGCAACACTGGAGACACAAGTGGATGCTCAGAGAGCCTTTCTGGGGCAGAAGCTACCTCAGGGAGATGCAAGGACTGTGATGTTCCCTGATCCATTGGAGGAAGAGAATTTTACTTGGAGCAGAGACAACTTTTCTCTCCCTGAAAACACCCATGCACACATCTTGCAAGATTTTCTCCTTGATGTCAAAGCAGGGGCATTTGATAGAAGAAGACCATAACTCTAGCCCTTAGGGCACCGATTATGAACAGGAAATACAATCAGACTTTAGCTGGGTACTGGCCTGGTGACACCTACAGCAACAAGCAAGGCTCCAAGGGACGCCAGGAGTAGAGAACAAAAGAAAACATGTCCTAAATATTCACAAAGAATCGGCAAACAAAATGAAAGAGCTTGTCCTGCATAAGGATGCCCGCTGTTTGTCCTGTGACTCTGGAGTGATTAGGAGGAAGTGAGCCTGCCAACTGCAAGAGTGGATGCTCTTCTGTGGTGTCTCAGATTGAACTGGAGTCCAGACTCTCACTGGCCATAGGCCTCACCTGCTGCTTCTGGATGTGGTGATTCCCCTAAAGTGGTCAGATGTCTTGCTTTGCAAAGAGGAGTTGGGCTTTCTTCATAAGGTGATATGACCTGCGATGTTTTCAAGATTTTATACCAGAGGTCCACAGAAGCACCTGATCACAAAGATGATTCTGAAGTCCCTGAAGAGGAGCAGGTGTCCGCATACCCTCAAGTCCTTGGCTCATCTCAGTGGAGGGCCTCATAGTGTTTGGGAATGAGGTCAAATTGGTACTAAACTGCTGTTAGGGGACCAGACTGGAAACAACCCCAAGGAGTTTCCACAAGTATTAATATCACTGCTACTTTCCACAGTTAGCATAACTCTCTGCTTTTCTTTGACACCAGAACTTTGGGAGTGGTGCTCAAGGCTGAGGGCATGGTTTCTGGCTGTATGGTAGGGACCTAGGAAGAAGTGTTATGTGTTTCTTTTTCCTTACCATTGTGTTTACCTTACGTTTCTGAACATTCCTTAGAGACAGTTACTGTAGGAGCTGACTTGTATGCCACATTGTGGACTGCCTGTCCCTTGGCTGCCGAGCCACAGTCTCCCCTCCCCTGCAGAGAGGAGCCCAGCTTGAACTGAGTGATGCAGGCAGCGACACAGCCTGATCCGTGTCAGAGAGGAGCTGAGGCTGTGCCTCCTGGAGAGCATCTCGTACTCCCGTAGGAGGGCAGGCGTCGCCTTGAGGTTTGTCACAGAGCCAATCCCCAAGTGGCCTCGCTGACATCTTTTCCCTTTTTTCTTTTCTCATCTCATGCAGAATCCACACCGGTGATAGACCATACAAATGTGCACACCCGGGCTGTGAGAAAGCCTTCACACAGCTCTCCAACCTGCAGGTAAATGTTCCACCCTCCACACAAGGCATTGAGTCTAAGACTTCAGGTCAAAGTGCCATTTGACTTGTACATTGATTCTCAAACTCTTTCAGGACCCCTTTACACTCTTAATAATTATTGGGGAAACCAAGGAGCTTTTGTTGATGTGGTTAATGTCTATCTACATAGATATTGTGAAACTAAAAAACTTGAAAAAATATTTAGTAATCTGTTTAAAAATAACAAATACATTGCATATTAACATTAATAACATGTTTACAAACACATCCCCCCCCAAAAAAAATTTAGTGATAAGAGTGGCCTTGTTTTACGTTTTTGCATGCTTCTTTAATGTCTGGCTTACCAGAAGATGGCCAGGTTCTCCTGTCTGCTGCATTCAGTCTGTTGTAATAATACACATCATGTAATCTCTGTACACTCATGGGAGAATGAGAGTGAAAAGGCAAACACTGTCTTACTATTATTTTGAAAATAGTTTTGACCTTGTGGGCCCCCTGAAAAGGTGTTGGTGTTCTCTAGCGAACCCCATGCCTCACTTGAAGAACCACTGGACTAGTGGAACCAGGCATAGCTGTCATTCTAACTCTCAGGATCCTGGTATGAGCGGCATGAAGTATGCTTCTTCCCTTAGCCTGTGGCTCCTAAGGTTTCATTTGAAGCAATTTCTACTGCCTACAGATGGAAAGAGAACCTGGGAGGTCTGACACTCAGCTAAGGGCTTTCCAACGTACTCATCTTGATTTCTCCCAATTTTCTCAGTCCCATAGACGGCAGCACAACAAAGATAAACCCTTCAAGTGCCACAATTGTCATCGGGCGTACACAGACGCAACCTCACTAGAGGTGCACCTATCTACGCATACGGTGAAGCATGCCAAGGTGTACACCTGCACTATCTGTAGTCGGGCATATACGTCGGTGAGTGCTCAGTGCCTTCTCTTTCCTTCTGTGTAGGCCTGTAAGACTACAGTCCACTTCACCCCTTCTTTCTTGGTAAAGATCTGTTGGAGTGAATACACTGCCACCCTAGCTCCAACTTACCCAATCAGTAAAGAAAACAGAAATTAAATAGACCTATAGCTGAGGAATACAGGGGATGCCTGGTCCCTTAAGCATATAGAGATTGCTAAGCAATGGTTCTTCATTTTACTTAAACATAAGGCAAAATAAAGCAACTTGAAATTTTGGGAGGAGAAAGATTTCAGTTAGATGTTTTCCATTAGATTCCAGAAAAAGGTTGTAAAGTTGTTCCACTCAAAGATCTTTGAGAAAATCACAGCTTTCTCTGTGCCAGTTGAATGCCCACAGTGACTAAAGGTCCCCCTCTGCTTTCTACCCAATAGTGAGCACTGAAAGTGCCTCCTGGGGAGAACTTGCCCATGGCTCCAGAATATCTCTGTATAAGTATTGCACTATTTAAAGCAAAGAGCAAGCCCAGGATGCTAGTTACAAGTGAACTGTTTCCTTCTCTTTCATCCCCCAACTCCTTTTTGCCATCTCCCTCAGGAAACGTACCTTATGAAACATATGCGCAAACACAACCCTCCTGATCTCCAGCAACAAGTGCAGGCAGCAGCGGCGGCGGCAGCAGTGGCCCAGGCCCAGGCCCAGGCCCAAGCTCAAGCCCAGGCTCAAGCCCAAGCCCAGGCTCAAGCCCAAGCCCAGGCCCAGGCCTCCCAGGCATCGCAGCAGCAGCAGCAGCAGCAGCAGCCACAGCCACCACACTTCCAGTCCCCTGGGGCAGCCCCCCAGGGTGGGGGTGGTGGGGACAGCAACCCCAACCCTCCACCCCAGTGTTCCTTTGACCTGACCCCCTATAAGACGGCGGAGCATCATAAGGACATCTGCCTCACTGTCACCACCAGCACCATCCAGGTGGAGCACCTGGCCAGCTCATAGAGACCTGTGCTGCCACCCACTGGGAAGAGGGGAAAGAAGTTCTGGTCCCTTCTTTCTCCAACTCCTCATGGTGGGAAAAGTCGTCTTCTTCCTTGACAGGCCTTGGCTCTGTTTCCTTGGGCCTCAGGCATGGCCTTCCTTCACAGGATACCATCCTTATTCTCAACTCCTCTTCAAAAGGAACATCAGCCTCCTGATTGGCAAAGGAATACTGAGCTGGTAGTGTAATCCAGCAGCCTCCCCTCCCAAGCATAACTTTTAAAAATTGGGGGTTGGTGCTCAAGGGAGGGATTTGCTATGACCTCATAGAAACTTTTCCAGTGTGGGCACTTGCTCTCTCCTTACCCTCATAATCCTCAAGGTTTGGGCTGTTAGAAGACTAGAGGCTGGCCCTCCCAAATATCAGAGAGAAGGGAGCCCTAAATGCAACCAGCCTCCTGTTTTATTCTTGCCTGCGAAAGAACAGGTATCTCACGTGCCCCGATCCCTAGGAGCCGTTTTCTTTCCCTCTGGTCTCTCTTCACTTCCTACCTAATGCTGGAAGAAGGAGATCTGAGTGGGGGTCAGACCCCCTTTATTTGTAAAGGGGCAAGGGCTGAGATATGGTCCCCAAGGGGCCAGAGATCCCCAAAATGGTCAAGGGTGGCTTAGAAATGTGGGTTATGGTTTTCCTTGGAGCCTCTCCCCTTCTCTGCCAACCAAGGCCCTGTACTCTCAGTTTCCCATCCCCAAACCTAAGGAGTTATGGGAGCTTTTTGTTCTTAATGAAACCCCAAAACAAGGGATGTTGCAGAGAAGGGAGAGTTCAGGGCAAACATGAGGACTGGACTTAGCTCCCTAGGTGCCACGGTTAGTTGCCGGACACAAATTTATATATATATATAAATATATATAAATATATATATATACCCACTCATCACGGCCATCTTTGTTGTAACCATTTCTGTGTTTATAAATGCATTATCTCTGAGAATTTTCATATTTGATGTTTTGTTTATTTTTGTCCTTTTTGTTTTTCTCCACCCTGTCTTCTGGCCAACAGCATTTTTATTTCCTTTTGTCTTTTTTTTTTTTTAATCATGGCAGATTTCAGAGAAAAGAGAAAATGAAAAAAAATCAGGAAACCAGTTGTTATAAAGCAATTTAAAATGAAGAAAAATCTTATGTACAAACCAAGGGGTGTTTTTAGAACCTTGTATAGAAATAAATTCGTGTAAAAGGATCAGAGGCAGTGGAGCTACTGATGTCAGTGAGCATGGGAAAAAGTTATTTGGGGAGATGTTCAAGGCCAGTACCAAGGGTTTACACTAGAGTGTGTGTATGTGAGGACGAATGCTGTGTGATAAAGCTCTATGTGTGTATACCCAGCCATAAACAGGTACAGCTTTGATATTTCTGAAGTGAAATAGGTTTATGAGGGTTTCTACATACACACCCTGTCATGGGGACTGCCTTGTCTAAATATGTGAGAGCAAGGTTTCAGTCATGTGTTAACAAAACAAAACCACCAAGCTCCCTATCAAAGAAGTGGAAGCATGGCTTCTTGAAAGGATCTACACTCCTGCCTGAGCATCAGTGGGCTCAGTGCTAATTCCGCTTGGGATGTGTGTACATACGTGTATTCGTTATTCTGTGGCACCTAAAACCAGAGGTTTCCAGTGGTGGAAACCATAACCAGGATTGAATAACAACGCAGGACAGCTGTAGTGCTGAGGAGTAGAATGTGGTCAGGAAACTTGGACTTCAGCCCTGGCTCTACCATCAACCAGTGCTGGCCAATATACTTCAGCTGTTAAATGAAGGGATCGGACTAGATCACCTCTGAGATTCCTTTCTGAGAATGAAAAACCTTTAAGCACTGAAAAAGTGACAAAGCTCCCACGTCTGATAATGTGGCTATCCCATGAGGGACTGCTGGGCAACCGTGCTCATTACCTAGTGGAGTGTGGATAGTCAGTGCAATAATGACCACTTAATTCAGGGCTCCATCTCTTGTGTGGGCATCCAAAATAGTTTCAAATCTGTGGTGTGACACTAAAGAATGTAGCACACATGACCAAAGGTGCCAGTGTGTGTTAGCTTCCTGATTATTTACTGTTTTTTGCCCCTGCTCTCACCAACTGTTGAAAAGGCCGTGGCAGCCCTACCTTCATCACAGGTATTAGAACCAGAATCTGCTCTTTGTAAGGATACATCCACACTCATAGCAACAACCCTATGAAGTAGGTACTGTTATTTTCACTTTATAGAGAAAGAAATAGGCACAGAGATTAAATTACTTATCCAGGGGCATGACATGTAATTTAGAGTGAAGTCGTCTAGATTCTATTGCCGTATCTTACCACCTGTTCAGTAGTAAACCTGGTAAATCTTACCCTTCACATATTTGGTCCAAAGTATGTGGCTGAAAACTGTTTCATTAAAAACCTGCCATGTGACATCGATAATTATTATCAAGAACGTGTGAGAGGTGACAATGATCTCCCACGTGGTGTCTTACTAACACCACTATTAGGGTATGGGCTTTGAGGTCCGTTTCCCTAGTGTGGTGGCAGCCTGTCATACACTTGATTGCTTTCCATCCTGATGAAAAGCATAGCTTTCATTGTACTGTAGCTGACTAGGGTGATAGCTGGCAACTAACTGACCCGGTTGTGACAGAGCTCCATGCCCCAATCCTTTCAGGATCATGGTGCTAGTTAATGTCATATATAAACTCGAATAAAAAGGGAGAGAAAAATAGGACGGCAAGTACTCTGTCACTTTATATGTGAGAATGTATTCCAGTGTTAAAGGACAGGAACCCTGACAAAAGGTGTGGAGAATTATAGCTTTATTGTGTGAGTCATTCTTTGTCTTTTTAAGTAGAGTTTATAAATAATGAATTTTTTCCATGTTAAAAAATAATCCTGGGGAGTTGGTGTTCGTGTGAATGAACAGAAACGCGGAGGTTTTAAATCTCCCACCACCACCTACGCCTCCCAACTTCCTTAAGAAACTAGCTCCCTTGGAGAAAGTCTTGATTCAGCGGGACCTGCTCGGGTCACCAGATTCCTATTTTGCAAAAAGAAAAAAGACTCCCCAGTTGCTGAAAAGGGATATTTATGGAATACAATCCGAAAGTGACAAGTTTTTTTCTCTCAGTACCGCACATTCCCGTTTTGGAGGGAAAAGAAGTTTGATAGAGACTGCAAAATGGCCACCTTCAGTGACGTCATGCCCGCCTCGGTCGCGTCCTGGGGTCGCAGTGAGGGCGGAAGCGTGCTAAAGCCGCCTCAAGGCGCCTTGTTAGCGGCGGTCGTTGGCTACCTACGCAGAAGGGAATGTTTCAACGTCGGGCGGATGTGTCCCGGCGCAGAATTTACTGAGGGCGGAAGTCCTCCTTTTAAGAGCGAATAATAGCTTCAGCGCCTGTCGCGTTTAAGTCACTTCCGGGGCGGATCGGAAGTTGCTTTGTTTTGCTTCAAGATGGCTGCGGGGATGTATTTGGAACATTATCTGGACAGTAAGAGCAGGCTGGAGGAGGGGGTCAGGGGTCATAGAGTGGTGGGGGGGATCGGGGCTGAGAAGATCTATGGCCCCGAAGTCCCGGTGGTTGGAGGGTCACAATTGTGAGGGGGTTCTGTGAGAGAAAATGTGGGAGGGTATAAGAAGGAGGGGGCGGGGCAGCAGGGTTGAGGCCTCGGTTTGGGGTGTAGACGAGGGAGGGGCTGCGCGGTGGGGCCGAGAGATGTCTTGAAGGGCTAATGGGCGTAGCTAGAAGATATTTGCTGTCCCCATCTTCAGGGTGTCCAGGCTCAGGAGATATAGATATCTATATAGATATCTATATCTATATCTATATCTGTATTTTTCCCCCCAAATCCTTCAGAATCTGTTGTTTTGGTATAGCACCCACTGCCATTTGCAGCAGCGACAAAGACCTGCTCGCGGCTCCTCTGTTCAGTTCTTTCTTAGAGTGGCTTCTCATAGGGATGGGGGGTTGTGAGCGACCACTGTCAGATGATGAACTGGAACGTTTCTCTTTTTGGAGTAAAAATCCAGTTCCCATCAAATGGAAATCTGGTGTTATGTTTATGCCATTAGTGTAACCCACCCCTTCACAAAGCCTGTCACCCTGTATGCTTACATTTGTGTTACAGTATTGAAAGTCATTCATTCATTTATTGAGGTCCTGCCATGGGTCAGACATGGCAGGTATTAAGGAATAAGACACAGCCCCTGCCTTTGAGTGCTCATAGTCTAGTAGGAAACAGATTCTGCTAATAAATAATTATAAAACATTGGGACAAGTGAAATAATAGAAATACATTAAAAGGACAATTGGTAACACTGGAGAAACAGGAGCTAATTACCTCGGGATGTAGGTAATGCTTTTCAGAGGATGTGATGTTTGAATAGAGTCTTGAAATTTGAGTGTTTATTTGCCAGTGTGGAGAGAGAAAGAGAATCGCAGGTTGGGGAAAGCATCAGCAAAGGTATTATTATGGGTTTGTGGCAAGGTCAGGGAGAAGTGAGGTCAGAGTGCTTGTTATATAGGACTCAAAGGTTGGAAGACTGGGAAGTGAGACTGGAGAAAGAGGCTGGGGCTAGATTGTGCAAGGGCTAGATTGTGCAAGGTCTTTTAAGCTAAGCTAAGAAGTTTGCACTTTAAATAGTGAGGAACCAGGGGCCGCCCGGTGGCGTAGCGGTTTCGTCCGCGCCTGGCAGCCCTGGGTTCGCCGGTTCGGATCCCGGGCGCCCGCCGACGCACTGCGTGTCAGCCACGCTGTGGCGGTGTCCCATATAAAGTAGAGGAAGATGGGCACGATGTTAGCCCAGGGCCAGTCTTCCTCAGCAAAAAGAGGAGGATTAGCAACGGATGTTAGCTCAGGGCTGGTCTTCCTCACCAAAAAAAAAAAAAAATAGTGAGGAACCAACAGATTTTCAAAATAGAGTGATTTTTATAAAGGAAAATGATGTATGATAAATTGGAGCATAATAACATTGGTAATAAGGAGATCGATTAGTGGTAACAGTCCAGGTCAGATGAGACTTGATCTCAGGGAGTGACAGAAGTCTTTAGGAGTTAAATATGACAGGACTGACTGAATGAGCAGTTGAGAAAGAAGGAAGAATCTAAGGTGACTTTTTGACTACCTACTTGGGAAGTGAGATAGACAATGATGGGAAATTCAGGAGTAACAGCAATATATATAATTCAATTTAGGCTTCAGCATACGAATGGTAATTGTATCCATGAGTGTGAATGAGATTTAGATCATTCAGGGAAAGCAAGTAAAGTGAGAAAGTGAGAGGATTAAAGTGTAATCTTAAGGAAAACATTAGAGGCCGGCCAGGTGGTATAGTGGTTAAGTTTGCGTGCTCTGCTTCAGCAGCCCAGGGTTCGAGGTTTCGGATCCCAGGCGTGAACCTATGCACTGCTCATCAGGGCATGCTGTGGCAGTGTCCCACAAACAAAATAGAGGAAGATTGGCACAGATGTTAGCTCAGGGACAATCTACCTCAAGCAGAAAGAGGAGATTTGGCAACGGATGTTAGCTCAGGGGCAATCTTCCTCAC
The DNA here is from genome assembly GCA_031878705.1 of Tapirus indicus. Taxonomy (NCBI): domain Eukaryota; kingdom Metazoa; phylum Chordata; class Mammalia; order Perissodactyla; family Tapiridae; genus Tapirus; species Tapirus indicus. Next base: position 103,259,507 of record CM062918.1, on the reverse strand, counting down.
TGAAAAAAAAAAAAAAGAAAAACATTCTCATTTAAGGAATAGGCTAAGGAAACATCAGTGTTGGAATTACCAGAAGGTATATGATGAGATTTGGAATCCTAAGAGGAAGAAAGTTACTTGAAGGACAGAAGATGGTGCCAAGTGCTGTGGACATATTTTTTAGGATAGGACTAATAACATCATTTGGATTGGTAAGTTGTTGGTGACTTAATAAACTGGTGATGGCAGACCTGAGGTTATACGTTAAAGCAGTGGAGGCATTTTAAAAGTTTGAAGTGGAGTCATGGGAAGAGATTTTTCTTTAATGGGAGAGTCTCAAGTAATTCATGCATTTATTCAAGTATTTATTGAGGACCCTCTATATGCAAGTCATAGTTCTAAATACTAGGGAAATAGGAGGGAAGAAGATAGACATGTCCAGCCCTTCTGGAGGGCTGGGGAGACAGATACCAAGTAACTAATTACACAGTTAATTATTACAACTGGATAAGTGCCAAAAAGGGTAGAGCTAGAAGAACTTGACAGCATAATCCAGGGCACTTGTTGAAGTCTGGGGAAGTCAGGGTTGAGCTAAACTTTGAAGAATGAACAAGAATTTAGTAGGCCAGGAAATGAGGTAGAGGTGGGGTGAAGAAGACCGGGCAGTGCATTCCAGGTAGAGAGAGCAGCATGTGGAGAGCTGAGTGGCAGGAAGAACACTCACAAGTTCAAGGTACTCCGTAAAGGCCAGTATGATCAGAGCAGAGAGAGCACAAAGTGGGGGCTGATGTGAGTTAAGGCTCATGTGAGGTAAGCAAGGGCCAGAAAGTACAGAACAGGAAAAGAGCAATAGTGCAATAGGAAGTTACTGAAAGGTTATAAGCAGGAGAGTGACTTAATCAGATTTGCATTTTTTAAAAGAACATTCCGGCTACCATATAGAGAGCAGATTGGAAGTATGTGTGTGATGAGTGGTGGAAGATACCAGGAGGGTATTTGTAAGTTGAGGGCAAGGAGCTTGGAGGCAGAGATTGAAAATAAAGAGAAGGGCTGATTTGTAGAGTAAGGTCACTGAGGGGGGAAAGGGTGGGAAAGCTGTGCAGAGACAGAGAGGTTAGTTGTGGAGAGAGGGAGACACAGCCTCTTCTAAGAAAGGAATGCTGAACGCTGTCACAGATAAATCCAGTGGTTCAAAGGAGGGAGAATCGAGTCTTCTTTTGGGCCTGCACTTTGAGAGCAGCTATGAGACCTGTGAAGGCCTGTGACTCTCAGTTTCTCCTCTTCTCCCTAGGTATTGAAAACCTCCCCTTTGAACTGCAGAGAAACTTTCAGCTCATGAGGGACCTGGACCAAAGAACAGAGGGTACGTACAGAGGAAGAAGTCCATGTGTATAATGATCATTTCTTTTTCTGTTTGGTGTTACCATATCCTCTGGTCTGATCTGGAGAACTGTGGCTTCTCTCTCTTTTTCACTCTCTGGCAATTCTTAAAAGGAGAGTGATGATGATCCACATTTCTATATCAGCTTTTCCATAACAAATGGAGTATTGCGACAATGTCTCAAGAATTCAGAGATGCTGTGTTCTTTATATCTCCCTCGAGAAGAATTCAAAAACCAAAGTCCACTGTAGGGTCATTTCCGTTCTCCATGTTCAATATCTTTATAGGAAGACTAGAATGTTTCTGCTACACTGGATTGTTAATGTTACTATCACAAAATTCGGCGTGGCTTTAGACTGCAATTCATGTAGGTAGACAGGAGCTTTGCTGTATGCAAAGTTTTTATAAAGAAAGAAAGGGAACTGGCCCCATGGCCTAGTGGTTAAGTTTGGCATGCTCCGCTTCGGCGGCCTGGGTTCAGTTCCCAGGCATGGACCTACACCACTCGTCAGTGGCCATGCTGTGGCAGCAACTCACATACAAAATAGAGGAAGATTGGCAAAGATTTAGCTCAGGACGAATCTTCCTCAAACAAAAAGAGGAAGATTGGCCACAGATGTTAGCTCAGGGTGAATCTTCCTCAGCAAAAAAAAAAGAGAGAGAGAAAAAAAGAACGAAAACGAAAAGCAGCACTTAACATCAAGATCTCTACACTGTATTCTTCAACCTTACAGAAGCACTAGATACCATCTGTGGCCTTCCTTGGACATTGAGCAAGTTTGGCTGCATTGAGGCATTCACTTGGAGCCTGAGGCTACACTACAATGCTCAGGTTGGTCTCTTCAATGTCAAAGATGTCTGCCAGAGCTATCCCCATGCTTGCTGAAGGATATATAGGTCTAACCTTCCATGCCTATGTAGCCGTGCTCAAGGATGTAGCAAGCTGGTGTTAGAATACCTAAAGCTGTCATTTAAGTTACTCTGGGTCAGTTTACTTCTGAAAAGGTGAACATCATCTAAAATCCTGGACGTAGGCTCCTGAGAGCTGCCTGGCGAATGCTGAGAACCAGCTTGCTTTCTTTGGAATACAGTTCCAACTCTTAGTTCATGCACGGAAAGACCAGTTGGAGCTTACTAAACTGTATGCTTTTTCAGCTTCCTCCAGGGGCCTCGAATGAAGTGGAGCACGAACATAGTGTGTGCAGATCCTTCCTGTTCTCTGTTGCTGCACTTTGTTACAGTCATACTTTTGTCTCTTGCCATCGACATTTTTTATGATCCCTACCAAATATTAGGCAGTAGACATCGCCAGTCTCAGTGTCTTGGGACATCAGCCTTCCAATATTAAATTGTTTGGAGCAATATCTAAGATGAAGAAAGAGAAAAAAGTGATGAGAAATATAAGCAAGTTGCCAATGATGAGCAAAATAGGGTGGGCAGTAAGTAGGAGAACTGTTACATGAATAAACTAGAACCTAATTTTACATGATGAGATACAGATGTAAAGACCTGGAAGTCAGAAGCAACATGACCCAGCCTGATTTACAGCACTCAAAGCTATTGTGGGATGTTTTTGAGTTGAGAAACCAGGCGGCTTTTGAGACCAAATTCATGGTTCAAGAAGCAGCAAGCCCTACAAAGAAGCATCTTCAGACGTCAGCAAAAATATACTTCGTATTAGTGCAGTGTGCAAAGGATCATTCATTATGTTTCAATAATTTAAGTTCCAACTATGATAGCAATGTTTTCAGCACCTGAAGGCACCTTTAAAACAAGTATTGTCAATATGTTGCATTACTTGAGTACATGGCACAGTACCTATGAACGTTCAGTACATTTTAGTTCGAAGGTTATGATGGTCAATGGAAAAGGTCCAAGGAACAAGAGGAAGAAGTGTGTTTCACCTAGCCACTCAGGGGCCATTGTGACCAGGCCTCTGTCTCTGTTGTAGACCTGAAGGCTGAAATTGACAAGTTGGCCACTGAGTATATGAGTAGCGCCCGCAGCCTGAGCTCCGAGGAAAAATTGGCCCTTCTCAAACAGATCCAGGAAGCCTATGGCAAGTGCAAGGAATTTGGTGACGACAAGGTGCAGCTTGCCATGCAGACCTATGAGATGGTATGGCCCTGTTCATGGCTCCCCACCTACCTCCCATCTATTCCTCGGGGTCTAGACCCCTCCTTCAGCTGTGTTGGGATCTGTTTTGGGTCTGGGAGATCCACAGAATCTGCCTTAGCTTATTTTCTTTTACTGAAACCAGCCTTGTACCTCTGTCTTCCCACCCAGGTGGACAAGCACATTCGGCGACTGGACACAGACCTGGCCCGTTTTGAGGCTGACTTGAAGGAGAAACAGATTGAGTCCAGTGACTATGACAGCTCTTCCAGCAAAGGCAAAAAGAGTGAGGAGGGGGGCGGGGCTGTGAGAGGTGGGGCGAGGATTCAGAGGGAGAAGAAGCTGGCTCTTCAGCTATGGGGGAGGGGCACCAAGTTGGAAAGAGGGGTAGGAAGGAGGACTTAACTCATCTTTCTGTCTCCCTGCCTTCTGGCTTTCTCCCTCTGTCCTAGAAGGCCGGACTCAAAAGGAGAAGAAAGCTGCCCGTGCTCGTTCCAAAGGGAAAAACTCGGATGAAGAAGCCCCCAAAGCTGCGCAGAAGAAGTTAAAACTTGTGCGCACGTGAGTGTATCAGGGAGGACTTTGCCAAGTGACATACTCTCTTCTCCTGCCGCCCCACTCTCACCCCACGCTGCCCCTTGCCACTTTATCTTCTGTGCCAGTAACTCTTCTCCTTATCATGTTGGTATTTGTTGGAGAGAGAGGAGAAGCCACACATCACTTGCCCCACCAGGATCTCCTTCTACCACCTCAGAGAGTCTCAAGTTGTAGCTTCCCTTCCTGCAGATGACACTTTCTCTTCCTCTTGGCATGCAGAAGTCCTGAGTATGGGATGCCCTCAGTGACCTTTGGCAGTGTCCACCCCTCTGATGTGTTGGATATGCCTGTGGATCCCAACGAACCCACCTATTGCCTTTGTCACCAGGTCTCCTATGGAGAGATGATTGGCTGTGACAACCCTGATGTGAGAACCATTTTGCCTCAGGACGGGGAGTTCTGGGGGACATGAAGGGAGTGGGTACAAGAGGGGAAAATGATTGAATAGCGGGACTTCAGGATAGGAGGAAGGTGGTTGGAGTCAGTTGGCCTTGGGACTTCTAAAAATTCCTCAAAGGGACAGAATAAGAGGTACTCTTAAGGAACCTATAGGGGGCTTCTTTTCTTTCCTCTGCCCCACCCTGGCCCCTGACTTCTGCTGCTTCTACCTTCTTCTCTAGTGTTCCATTGAGTGGTTCCACTTTGCCTGTGTGGGGCTGACGACCAAGCCTCGGGGGAAGTGGTGAGTTGTGGTTGGAACTGGACTGCCCCTCTGCTGAGTGGTGGGGGCATTCTACCTCTCACCCACTTTCTCCCTTCCCTTCTCTATCACGTTCCTTTTTAGGTTTTGCCCACGCTGCTCCCAAGAACGAAAGAAGAAATAGATAAGGGCCTTGGATTCCAACAGAATTTCTTCCACATCCCCTGACCTGGGCTAATGGGGAGCAGAATGCCTGTGCTGGGGCCAGGGGGTTCAGGGAGAAGTGGAAGGTGCAGGCTGTCACCCCTTCTCCTCCCCAGTCCCCGCTCCTGGTGCTGAGGCTGTATCCATACCCTGCTAGGGAGGGGTGCCGCAGCCATAACGGTTTGTGCCCTCATTCAGCCCGCCCCCTTCAGAGGGAAGTGCTGTTGCCCACTGTCCTTTTGCCTCCATGCTGAGGTTGGTGCTGTATTTCCGAGGGATGGTCCTCTGTACTCCCCTTGCTTTGTATTTAAGGACTGGAGCAGAAGCATGGGGGCACTCCCCCAGCCCTCCTAATTCCCTCCCCCATGGGGGCGCTATGGTGTGATAAACTTTCTTCATTCTCTTCCTGCTTTTTCCATGGTGGGGGCTCCCCCACATCATCTGGGCTGTGGCCCTAGTTGAAGGGGCAACCCTTCCTCTGTGCCAAGAGGATTCATCCTGGCCTTGTGAATGGGAGAGGGGGCAAGGTGGAATACAGAAAACTCACATGTAAAAGAATTTGGGTAGGTGAATAAAAGCTATACATGTTGGCCTGCTGTGTTTATTGTAGACACTCTCTTAGTACATGTGCTAAGCATTTTTTTGCATCCTCTGGGTTGGATAAGAGGTGGGAGGATGACATGCCAGAAGTAGGACAAGACATGGAATGAGAAGTGGTACCTCTGCACCAGAATCTACAATTTCTCAACTTGGGAAGGACAAAGCTGGCTGGCGGGGGGTGTGCCTCAGACCAGGGGTTTCCAAAACTTTTAAAATTGTGCATCTTTTCTCCATAAAATATCTTCCACTTAATTTTCAATAAATGTGTTTTGTGTTTTATATATGTACTATTCCACTAAATATTAACTTGACTTATTTTAAACACAAAATAGAAAAATATTTCCCCTACTCCAATGAACTGTCTTGCTCACCTCCCAGTTCCTTAGACGGAGCCAGTCCTTACACAAGCTCCTCCTCACCTGAACCCTGCTCTTGTTTCCTCTTCTGGCTCCTTTCTTACCAGGAAGCTTCCTTTCTAGTTCCTACCGATGTAGGCCCTGACTTTGTTCTGTAGTTCCACCTGTGCCTGTCACAGACCCTAGCTGTACTCACATCTAGACTTCCACCTATTGGGCAAACTTTCTGGAAGCCGGGTTTTCTCATCTGTAAAATAGGATAATAATAGTAACCACTTTGTGCGATTACCTTGGAAATGAAATAAGATAATACAAAGAACAACACAGGACCTACTCCATCGAAGGTCCTGAGTCAGTGATAACCTTTGCCATCATCCTCTTAAGTGGAATGTGACACACGTGGGGACGCACAGAGCCCGCGCCCGTTCCCGAGGCCCCGCCCCTCCGGCCCGCGGGCCGCCCCCGGCCCTTTGTGACGTCCGGGCCGTACTTTCTATTCCCTGGGGCTCGCCCGTGGCCCGCCAGTCCTCTCTGGGGTGGCGGTTAGAGGCCGTTTCGGTCCGGGAAACGCGGGCGGATCGCCTGGGGCCATGAGGAAGCCGGCTGCTGGCTTCCTTGTCTCGCTCCTGAAGTGTGAGAGGGCCCCGCCTACTCAGTCTTCCTCCCGGGGTCAGCCCTCCACCCCACCCCCCCGGAACGCTTCCATTACGGTTTCTGAACCGCTTTCTCATGGTGGTCGCGCTGGGTTTGCTCCCGAGCTTCGGAACTCCTCCCCGATTACGCCCCGGGGTCAGACCTTTTCCTTTGCCCCTGGAATCCCCTCACCCTGATCAGCACTGGCCAGACACTCCCCTCCGCCCCCCGGTCCTAATTTCCACGGGGCTCCGCTTGCCAGTCTGAGTCTGTCCAGGGCCCGGAGCGGGATTCGGAGTTCGGTCCATCCGTCCCTCTGTTCCCCGCCCCGCAGTGCTGCTCCTGCCTCTGGCACCTGCCCCAGCCCAGGATTCAATTTCGGCCTCCACTCCAGGCAGCCCTCTCTCTCCCACCGAATATGAACGCTTCTTCGCACTGCTGACCCCAACCTGGAAGGCAGAGACGACCTGCCGTCTCCGTGCCACCCACGGCTGCAGGAACCCCACCCTGGTCCAGCTGGACCAATATGAAAACCACGGCTTGGTGCCCGACGGTGAGGGCCCGACGGTGAGGGCCCGCCTAGTGGGGCAGCCCTGTGCTCCCTTGAGACAGAGGAGGGGTATGGCTGGCACCTTCCCTGAGCCCATACTCTCCTCTCCAGACCCAAGGAGCCCACTGCCCCTCTGGGAGGGAGTTCCCCCTTGTGCGTTCACCTTCTCCACCCCTGCCCTTTGTCAGGCGCTGTCTGCTCCGACCTCCCCTATGCCTCCTGGTTTGAGTCCTTCTGCCAGTTTACTCAGTATCGTTGCTCCAATCATGTCTACTATGCCAAGGTGAGTCCCAGGACAAAGGTTGGATCTGGTGTCCCAGGGCCAAGGTTGTGCAGTGAGCAGTTGAGGAAGGGCTCCAGGAGGACCATCTTCAGGTCTTCCCTCCCTGCCACTTTGCCAGTCATTTACCCAGATTATATATGAGTAGTCTCACGTGGTCATTCAGACTGTCAGAACCATCCTGCTACTGCAAGAGAAATAGGGAAGAGGGATGGGAAGAGGCAAAGAGATAAGCCCTTCCATTTTTTCTAACAGGTCAATGATTTCACACACATCAAATGCAAAAGAGTGAAGGCAGGGGTGTGGCCCAGACACGGAGTTTTATCTTGCAGGAGAACTCTTTCCCAGGTCTAGAGGGTTCCACCAGGGACCATGTCCCTTCATCCCTGCCCAGGAACTGTGAGAGAGGAGACATGCTGCAAAAGGGACTGAGGAATAAGCTGGAGTAGGAGCATCCTTTGGGAAAGGCGTTCCCACTTTGCTTCTCTTCTTGCAGAGAGTCCGATGCTCCCAGCCAGTCTCAATTCTCTCACCTAACAGTCTCAAGGAGTTAGACTCTTCTCCTGAAGTTCCGCCCACCACCACAATGACCTCCTCCGCATCATCCCACATCACAGGTGAGACCCTCCCAGCACCTGGGAGACTGCCAGCAACTCCTTCCACAAATCCCAGAGCCCAGGATTTAAGGCATCAGTGATAGGGAAATGGGAAGAATGTTGAGCGGGGTGGGAGGTAGCGGCAGGCAGCTGTTTACGTAAGAGGGAGCCTGCTTTTTATTTATTTATTTATTTTGCTGAGGAAGATTTGCCCTGAGCTAACATCTGTGCCAGTCTTCCCCTATTTTGTATGTGGGTCACTGCCACAGCATGGCCGCCGATAAGTGGTGTAGGTCTGTGCCTGGGAACCACACCTGGGCCCCTGAAGCGGAGCACGCCGAACTTAACCACTAGGCCATGGGGCTGGCCCCCAAGAGTCTGCTTTTTATTAATACAAATTAGGGCTTTCTGGCCCCCCAATATCTTCTGACATTACTTACAATTCTGCCCTGAATCCATTTTTCCTAGCTCCAGAGGACATTCTTGCATTTGGAAGTCCTGTGGGACTTTTATAAGCTAATGTCTTCACTCCAGAAAGGATTAGTTGCTAGCTATTCAGAATACCTGTAGTTTTCTAAGTGAGAGGGACAAAAGGTGGTGTTTGAGGTGGCAGTTAGGGAAGAGGAGCACTTGTAGTGTAGGTGGGAAGGGGACACAGCCCACCACTGCCACAGTTGCCATGGTAATATTCTTTCGTTTTGATACTTGTATTCTTTTCTGTGTTTTTTACTTGATGGTGTGAATAAGTGTGCTTTGGGCTGCTTTCCTCTGCCTTTGTGTTTCTGTGTGTGTCCTTCTGTGAACAAAGACACTTGGGGGCCAGAACTGACCGTCTTTTTCCATTCTCTTTCTCTGTCCCTCCCAAACCCTGGTGCAGCCACAGAGCGACAGTCCTTCCAGCCCTGGCCCGAGCGGCTTAACAACAACGTGGAGGAGCTGCTACAATCCTCCTTGTCCCTGGGAGGCCAGGAGCAGGGGTCCGATCACAAGCAGGAGCACAAGCAGGAGGAAGGGCAGGAACATAAGCAGGAGCAAGGGCAGGAACATAAGCAGGAGGAAGGGCAGGAACATAAGCAGGAGGAAGGGCAGGAGCAAGAAGAGCAAGAGGAGGAACAGAAGGAGGAGGGAAAGCAGGAGGAAGGACAGGGGACAGAGGAGACCCTGGAGGCAATGCCTGGGGTGCAGACAGACTCAGAGCCCAAGTTCCAATCTGAATCTTTATCTTCCAACCCCTTCTCCTTCACTCCCCGGGTGCGGGAAGTGGAGTCTACTCCTATAATGATGGAGAACATCCAGGAGCTCATTCGAACAGCCCAGGAAATGGATGAAATGAATGACATATACGAGGAGGACTCCATCTGGAAAAACCAAAGCCCTGGCAGGTACAGAAAGTTCTGACTCCCCCACCGGCCCTCTCCTCTCCTCGGCCTTCTTTGGGAATGAGAAGCCCTCTTTCCCAGCTTCGGCCTCCAGACCCACTCAGACCCTTGGGCTTTAGGCGCACCTAGCAGCTGCCTGCCTCACTGGCTTAAGCGCTGCCCTAGACGCCTGTTCTCTACATGATGCAGTGGGATAAGTCCTGTACCTGAAGCTATCAGGCTTGGGCTCTGGTCTTGTCTTTGGCCCTGATTAGCATTGGAACTATGAGGAAGTTACTTCCCCTTTCTGGACCTCAGTTCCTCATTTGTAAAAGGAGGACTTGGTCCAGAGGCCTCTAAGGCCCCATCCAGCATGCAGAATGGGTATGACCAAGACCAGATGCTAATGGGAGGGGAAAAGAGTGGATGTGGCTTTCTGCCCCAGCCCTCTGGCCCATTCCCACCAGCCAGCACTGTCTTCTTGCAGCCTCCTGCAGCTGCCCCACGTGGAGGCCTTGCTCGTGCTGTGCTACTCAATTGTGGAGAACACCTGTGTCATAACCCCCACGGCCAAGGCCTGGCAGCAGTTGGAGGAAGAGACCCTTGGTTTCGGGAAGTCGGTATGCCCATCATGCTGTTTAATGGATATGTGCTCACTGGGCATCCTCTGGGCCTGGGCACTGTACTAGGCCTTGGGAGCGAAGGATGGGCAGGATACAGAAAGCATGAGGCATCGTTGGAGAGATTCTCTCCAGGTGGGAATTGCTTCTTTGGAAGGACATCTGCAGCTCATTAAAGGAGGAAGGCTCAAGACCTAGTCTGGAATCCATTCACATCCAGAATTTATTCTTCAGCTGAGTTGTTAGGCTTGAGTCATCTCTTGATCTTCAAAGCTTAGATGCAGCTCTCCTTTCCAGAGGGTTCAGAGAACTCATTCCGGAGATCTCTAGAGAGGTTCCAGTCTCAATGTGGCCTCAGCACCCAGCAAATCCTATTCTCAGGAAAATATCCTTTAAGTTTTCAAATAATACAAGTTGGCAAACATTTGTTTAGAGCTAGTGTGCCATCCATTTATCCATCTGTTCAACCTATATTGATTGGGCACCAACTCTGTACTGGGTGTTTGAGATGTTAGCAATGAATACAGTAGATCCAGTCCTCTGTCCTCTTAGTCTAGTGGGAGGGACAGACGAGGAAACAGGCAGAACAGTGTGACAGGATGAACACTGTGATAAGTACAAAGTGCAGAGAGAGCAGATGGGAGCCCAACTGTCCATGTTTGGGAGGATCAGAGAATGCTTCTTAGAGGAACTGATGTTTTTAAACTGAGACCTGAAGATCAAAGAAGTTAACCACGCAAAACAAGGGGCTTGGGAGAAGGTTCCTGGTAGAGGGAATAGTATGTGCAAAGGCTCTGAGGCAAGAAATAGAAGAAATTTCATGAGGGATGGAGAATGAGCATATTGCTTCTCCTGCTTCCCCCCCCGCCCCAGCCCACCAAGGGACTCAGTAGTGTTACACAGGAGTGTGGTGGGTGTTGGAGAGAGATTTTTTTTTTTAATTGTAGGAAGTTCAGGAGTCATAGGGAGCTCACTGGATTTTAGGGCTTGGTTAAGGGAGCCCATTTTACCTGGAGGGGAGCAGCAGGAGAAAGAGTCAAAGAGATAGTAAGGGTCATAATGTCAACAATCTCGGATGGCAGTCTGAAGCACTTGTATTTAATTTGATAGGACAAGAATTCAATAACAATTTTTGGTCAGGGACATGATCATGCCTGCTTTCTGTGCTATCATAAGAAGTAAAGAAGGTGGCGTGAGAGATTTTGTGCACTGTGGTGTGCTGTTCCCATGGGTGAGGATGGAGGATAATGGGATTGATTGGAGATGCTGCTGAGCGAGATCCTCCTGATAATGCTGAGGATGCTCAGTCAGAGCGGAGAGTCCAGCTAGGGGCTCTGAGATGGGCAGCTTCACTCTGAAGAATGTCTTTCAGGAACCTGGAGGATTTGAACCTAAGAGCTTGGGTAAAGTATAGGTTTTAGAATTAGAAGGACCTGGATTTGTGTCCGAGCTCCAGCATCTGTTAGACATGTGGTTTTGAGCAGGTTACTCAGCCTCACAGAACCTCAGTTTCCTCATCAGTCAAATGGAGACAGTATTAGTACCTGTGCTAGTATAGGGTTCTTGTGAAGACTAAATGAGATGATGGCATTTACGGCCACGGTGTCTAGCACTGTGTCAGCTCTTTATAAATATTAGCATTGTCGTTATCAGAGAGAGGGAAAGGGAGGTTCATGAGGTCTTTTCAGATAGTCTAAGTTAGGGGTGATTGTAGGTCACCCAATGGTAGACATCTGTCAGGTACTTGGCAATGAGGATTTGGAGCTCGGGAAGGAGGTGAGAACTGGTGATAAAGATTTGGATGTCACCTGCAGAGAGATGAGGATTACCTGGGAGTAGATGAATCATCCAGAAGGAGGGTGAAGAAATAGAGAGCTGAGGCGAGTTCCTTGAGGAACCCTTGGGGAGGGAGGCAGGGAGAAAAGCCAGAGAAGCTTTTGGAAGAGCTTTAATGCAAAGACATTCTGCGGGGAAGGCTCTGGACGGCTGAGGGCTGAGGCGTGGGAGAGTCTCAGCCTGTCTTTCAACCACATTCCTGCCCCAGGTCTGTGACAGCCTTGGGCGGCGACATGTACATACCTGTGACCTCTGTGACTTCTGCTCCCTGAAGCTAGAGCAGTGCCACTCAGAAGCCAACCTGCAGCGGCAGCCCTGTGACAACTCCCACAAAACACCCTTCCTCAGCCCCTTGCTCGCATCCCAGAGCATGTCCATTGGCACCCAGGTACCTAGTCGGGCAGCCTACCGTGTGGAAGGCCCCAGGCTCCAGGCAGGACCAGGCAGCGGGAAGGGAGGTCTGCAGGAGGGCAGGGGCGTGCACCTCTCCCCTGTCCCCTGTGCCGCACAGATAGGGATTTCAACATCGGGCCGCTTTCACGGGCTGGATTTGTACGGTGGGCTCGGCATGGACTTCTGGTGTGCCCGGCTAGCCACAAAGGGCTGTGAAGATAATCGAGTCGCCGGCTGGCTCCAGACTGAGTTCCTTAGCTTCCAGGATGGGGATTTCCCCACCAAGGTCAGAGCCTCTCCCCAAAGCTCAGCTTCCACCCCACCTACCCCACTTCCTTCTGGTTACTTGCTCTGGGTAGCCCTGAGATATGGAAGGGGTCTTGGGCCCCTGGCTGCTGAGAACCAGTCCTCACGCCTCTCTCCAATAGACATCTCCCAATAGAGCAGGACTGTATTTGGCAAAAGAGTAGGAATCTGGAGGAGTGGGAGAGCACAGGACTGGGAGGCAGGAGACAGAGGTTCTGTCCCAGCTCTACCAGTTCCCTGCTGAGGCGCTTTGGTCAAGTCACCTCCCATTCTGGGCCAAGGTTATACTCAAATCTACACACAGGACTAGATGATGCCTGGGGGCTGCCCACCCATGGCCAGGTACTTCCCTGCCTCAGTCTGACAGGCTCCTTCCCCGCCTTTGCCAGCGCTTCCCCTGCTTAGTGGAATCTACTTCGCTCCCTCTCCCCAGAGTGACCTCCCCTGTGGAACTACCTGTTGTAGCGGAGAGGCAGGCCCTCCCTTCTGTGGTTTAGCAGGAAAAATCAAAGCAAGGAAAAGGAGCGGCTGCTTCAGAAAGGGCTGGTAGCTGAACTGAGGGCCCTGCCCAGCCCTTATCCCTGGGCCCCTAGATCTGGAAGGGGTCTCAGAGATCATCTCAGCCTCTCCCCTGGATTTATAGAATGGGGGGGGAGGGCAAGGTCCACAGAGGAAAGTGATTCACCCAAGGTCACACATTAGAGATTCTCCTACCCTCTCCCTCACTTACTATCCTCTGAAAGCTCCCTGAGATTGGACCATTAATCAGGCCCTCTTCCCATGTTCTGGACCCTTAGAGCTCCCCATTCCCTGGTCCCCAGTCCTCAGCTACTTTCCCAGCAAGCTGACCAGCAGGGCAGCTACTTCTCGTTCGACTCCTGGCTTCTTCCCAGCAACTGAACCATGACTGAGTGGGGCACGGGAAAGGCGAGGGGACGAAGGCCTCTTCCTCGGGAGGGGGCACCCCAGGTGTGGAAGGTCTGGTTCTCAAGGGCCACACTCTGCCCCTGCTTCTGCCACTGCAGGCTCTCTCTGGAGGTCTGGTGTCTTGTAAGGTTTCTGATATGTCCCGTCTCCCTATCTCTGGTTCCTGGCTTAGATTTGTGACACAGACTATGTGCAGTACCCAAACTACTGTGCCTTCAAAAGCCAGCAGTGTCTGATGAAAAACCGGAATCAGAAGGTGAGCCCCTCGTCCCACCCCTTCCTCCTCCATCAGCCCCTCCATCAGTCACCGCAGGTGGGTCTATCTGGAGCCCCCTACCCATAGCAGCAGGGATGTGGAGAGCAGTTCTCTATTTGCCTCTCTGGGCAGAGGCCTCCACCAGAGCTCTCTCCTCCACTCTTCCAGGCTTGGAGTAAGCAAGGCCCTCCTAGGCTGGAGAGGTCGGAGGGGTTAGGAAGGGATGCTGCAGATAAGAGGTGAGGGCCCTGAGGTCACAACAGGAAGATACCCCCCACACACACATCTCCTCAGCTGGGTTTGGAATTGGCTGTTGAGGTCTCAGTCTGCTCCCGCTCTTACTCACCAAGTCTGGGGCAGGTCACTTCCTCCTCAAGCCACAGCCTCCTCATTTCTGACAGGAGGGGTTGGGCTACTTGGTGTCTCTTGCAGATTTAAAAACCCACATCTGAGGTCCTCCTCCCCTCTACTGCCCTGTGCCCATGCCCACCTGCCTCTGATTCTTGTGGGACTTCTGACACCTCCCCACCTCCACACCTCTGGCTCCTGGCTCTGTGACACAGACTGTGTGTATCCAATCCCTGTGTAGGTGTCCCGCATGAGATGTCTGCAGAATGAGACTTACAATATCTTAACCCAGGCCAAAAGTGAGGACCTTGTGCTTCGATGGAGCCAGGAGTTTAGCACCTTGACTCTAGGCCAAGCTGGATGAGCTGTGGTGCGTCCTGTCCTCACCCCAGCCCAACCCTTCCACATTCTCCGTTGCCTTTAGACCCCATCTGTCGCTTTGCTTCCAGGCTGCCCCTTATGGATCTCTTACCTGGCCCCTACTCATGTTTTCCTTGGGTTGGGGCAGCAGTCCCAGAGAAATCCATGATGGGAACGCCACCCACCTTAAAGGATGTCCTTACATAAAGTGTTTATTTTCAACCTGTGTGGCCTATTTTGGTTATGATCCTATCCTCAGCACTGCCACCCTGCCCTGTGGGAATCAACCGTCCCTTCCCGCGGGGTTTATGGATTCATCTGCAGGTGAGAGAACCTCATGGTAATGGTACTTAGGGAAGCAGCCATCTGCCGGGAGAAGAAGCCCTGAGAAATCAGGGAGCCGGATTGAAGAAGGCCACAGCTGGGGCCTTGGGTATCATGTGGGCCCATGAGGGCATGTGTGTCTTCATTCCTGAAGCCCTGGGCCCCATGACCTCAGATGTGAGTGTAGGATTGTCCCTCTGGAGAATGAAGGTCAGAGCCTGGCTGAGATCATGTCCAGGGGGACCAACCCCAGGGAAATAGGGCAGAACTTGCACTTTATCGGGAGGGAGGAAACAACTGGAGCCTGGAGCTCAGGATGCCCCTGATTTGACTTCCAGCAATGGGTCAGATGACCTGAATGTTGAGTTGGTTGCATCTTGACAACATACATTGAGGTATGACTCCAGCATTGGCCTTTAATAACTTGGGGTCTCCCAGAGTGTGTTCTGGGGACACATATGTTTGGGAAACTGTACAGTCTCTCCCTCTTCTATAGGTTCACCGTGATTAACAGCATTAAAAGGAAAATTTATTTATCATGGAAAAGTTAAAATATGCACAAATATAGAACAGTATAATGCACCTGGTGTACCCTTCACCCAGCTTCAATTATCAACATGTGATCTATCTTTCCATGGCATGTTAAAGGCTCTGAGAAGCCCTGTAATAGAGAAACCTGTTTAACCTGGTGTTTCCCAAACTCATATGACCACAATATCCTTTTTCCCCTACTGCTCAAAAACTTGAACTTGTTTTTGTGTGTTGAGCATGGACAACATGCCCAACCCTGTTGATACAGAAGACAAGGGGTTCAGCCCGAGGATACAGAGACAAGGGGCTCTCCCTCGACCCTACCTCATCCCACCCCTAGCTCACTGCCTAGGGGAAATTGAGGCAAGGAGGAGCCATCCAGCCTGGGAATAACTGTGATGGAGGAGCTGTGTGCCCTCCACAGTGGGAGAGGGCCCGCAGACACGGCACTCAGAGGGGCCCTGGGCGGAGGGAGGTATAAGCCATAATGGCAAGAGCGAAACCACCTGCCAGAACCCAGAAGAGGAGGAGACACCCAGGGGAGATTGGTGAGCACAGCGAGAGGCTAGGGGTTAGTCATCTGGCGGTAGGAGGTGGGTGTGCCAGGTAGGCTTCCTGGAAACTGTGGGGAGTGTGTGAGTGACAGACAGGGGCAGTCGTTAGTCGGCAAGAGTGGGGGCTGGATTGAGTGCCATTATCTGCTGGGGTTTCTTCTCTGGCCAGTCTGTGGAGGCCACTGAGGGCACCGCATCGTCCTCTCTCTTCCCCTGCTCCTGTGTGGTTGGGTGAGTGCAAGGAACTGGGATCTGCTGAGAGATCTGCAGAGGTGGGTGTGTCTCCACCCGCCCCAGGAGCAGGTCCTACCGGCCCGGCCCAGCCCAGCCCAGAGCAGGCAGCGGAAGCGGCTGGGGCAGCGGCAGAGCGGCAAGGAGCACAGGTATGGGGGGTCACAGGTGGGGTTGAACCTCACAAGGGGAAGCACCCCTTCTTAGAAATGGGGAACATGGTTGGGGATGGAGATGAGGGTGGGCCCTGGGCCCTGGAAAACCTTTAGGAATAGAATAAAAAGCTAAAAGGGGCTGCCTCAGGCAGACAGACCTTCTCAGAGAGAGGACACAGCCTGGCATGCCCCTCGGAAGCTTGGAGCCCCTACCCTGGGGCATTGTGGGGAAGCTGGGCTCTCCTCTTTAACTTTTAGGCCCCTGTCATGCTGAACCCAGTGTTCCCAAGGCCACTGGGGAGGTCCCTCTGGGGACAGTTTCCAACCTTTTCCCTCTGTCAGTTAAAACTTAAACCCCGACACCCACTCACCCCCAGGGCCAGGACCTCTGCTCAATGACAATGAGTCTGATTAAACTCCACTGAATGAGGTCCGCTGGCACAGACGTGTTCCCACTGTTATCCTTCCCAGCTAACCAGCGTGTATTTTAACGGGGTCTTCGAGACCCACTGCCTTAACCTAAGTGTTCACCCATACGAGAGGATTAGACGAGATGGTCTCGAATGTCCCTATAGCTCTGACAGAATGTGGCTCATGAGTGGCATGAAGCGGATGACATTTCAGATATTGAGCACAGGTGGGGGAAATATTTGAGGGTGGGCAAGGCCTATGATACCTTTGTATCACACCCATGAGGGCAGCTGCCTACCAATTACCTATGTTTAATGGGGCCTCCATGACAAGAAGGGACCTCCCACCAGGTTGTATCTCTAGCTCCTTTTAGGGTAAGCTAAAATTGTAGCCCTAAGGGGGGATGGAGGCAAGCATGCAGGGGGAACTAGAAACTTACTCATACCTAAAAGCCTCACTTCCCAGCACAGAGACGCTAGAACCCAGCCCCGCCTGATGCCGTCAGCTCTCCCCACCTGCCGCCCCAGTGTAAACCCCAGCAGCTCAGAGACCTTGCATGGCCAGACCCATGGGGAAGGAGGCGGCCGAAAGAGTGAGAGCTGAAGCCAGTGGTGCACATGAAGTGCTGCCTGAGTTTAGAGGGAGGCCAAAAGGCTCCAGGAGATTTCTCTGAGGCTGGGGGACCCAGCCAGGCCCGAAAGCAAGGGTAAGATGCACGCAGACACTCAGAGCACAGGACTGTGGAGGATTCATTCATTCTGAGTGACTTCTCTTGATGGGACTTTATTTCCTGTTTTTCAAGCTCTTGAAAGCAGGGTGGAGGGAGATGTGCAGGTGGTGAGGTGACATCCATACACTGGGGAGACTAATTATTGAGCTGTAGGCCGCCTTTGCTTTCTGCCTTTTCTCGGAAAAAGTGTCAGGAGAGAGGAGGTCAGAATACTGGGGAGGGAGAAGACACGGCTGAGGATGATGTTGGAAAGGCAGGAGGAGACAGGCTCAGGTGGGGAAGGGTGGGGAGAGCCTGGAGTGGGAATTTTGGCTGGAGGAAGCTGAGCAGGCCTGGACCAGAGAGGAGGGAAGATAAGACATGACACCCCGGGGCCTGGGCCAGAGAGGCTCATCTCCTTGAGAATGACATGGCCCCTGGGGTAGAAGGAGGCTGACCACTTGGCCCGGAGACCTCGTGCCATCTCCACACCACAGCCCACCCCCCGCCCCCCCAGACCCAGGACAAGCTGGTGAGCAGGATTCATCTGTGTTCCCAACGCAGCTCTCGGGCAGAGCTGTTCACGAAGCCCTTAGACTGCGTTGAGCTTCTGCTGGCGGCTCAGCACAGTGTGGACTTGTCTGGGGAGTCGGACTGTACAGACATTAAGAGGTCTTTATAAGTCAGCCTGTCTGTGGGTGAAGGTTGCATCCTCCCAACGCGCCTGAGCACAGTGCAGAGGTTGAAGCACAGGCTCTGTAGGGGCTGGGATCCTGACTGGCCTTGATTCCCAGCCGTGGCCTCCAGAATCTAAAATGAGGTTGGGGCTATTCTAGAGCCTGTCTTCTGGGGCAAGAAGGATGAGCAGATGTGAGATTCCTTCTTTTCAAAATTCTGAAGGCTGTGAATTACTAAAAAGAGGAGGGGAAGAGAAAGCAAGGCATTTGGTGAATGTGTGGGAGGGGCAAGGGGGGAAGTGCCTGGAGAGGGTGGCAGACAGGAAGAAGCTGGACAAAGCGTGGGTATTTCTCTCCCCTCCCTCCCCCATCGTTGTCCCTAATCGCCTATTCCTTTCTCTTCAGCTACCCTCTGCATGTTGGTCAGGCGCCTGAGGGGTGTTTGCCACGGGAGGTTGTGTGGAGGAGAGGGAGGGAATGATCATGATCTAGCCTCCTGCCCATTTTTACTGTCTCAATCTCAGTTCCTGCCTGTGGCAGAAGATAGTCCTGCCCCCTGGCTTATCTCAGCAAAGGGCGGTGCCCAGCCCAGCTCAGAGGGCAATGGGACAGGTCTGAGAGGCCCTGAGGACATAAGGAACGTGGGCCCCAGATGTGCACGTGGGCACCTGAGGATGGAGACACAGGGAGGAGTGTGGCTGCATGTGCTCTGGTGTGTGAGTCGTGTGGAGGGCCGTGATGTGGAATGGGCAGTCCCATTGCCCACCGCCTTCACGTGTATGGTGCTTTCTTTGCCCCTGAGTGCCTAGAGGCTGGGATCTGTTTGTGCATATCTGCATGGGTGTGTGCTCCGGAAGCTGCCTGTCCGTGTCTGTCTGTGTGAGGATATTGTCCCTAAGGTAGGGGCCGTGTCTGCTCTTCCTCCTCTGGCCCAGTTGTCCGTGCCTCTGTGCATGCACATACTTGTACGTTACAGGGTGTGTTCTTTACATTCATTTGCATGTTACTAGGGATCTCGTGTGCACATCTCTTAGTCTACGTATACCTGTGTGTCCTTGCACGTGTGTATAGTGGTACGCTTATGTTACCATGTCCGTATGTCGATGTTACTAGGCCTATGTGGGCCTCCATGTCCTTCCTTCTCCCTGGTGAAATGAAACCCCAGTGTTTGTTCTTTTCTGGGGCGGCTGCTGTTTTGGCTTCCTACATTTTCCCCACAACCTGACCTCTTCCTCAAGGCAGGACTGGGGAGAGGGCCGGGCTGCCCCTCCCCCACATCTAAAGCTCGCTCTCCTTCCATTTCCTGTTTGCCTCCTTTTTGGCAGTTTTTCCCATCTTTGCCATCTGGCCTGGCACTGTGCCCGTTCAGCTCCACTGACAGGAGCCCCAGGGAAGCAGGCAGATGGGGTGGGGACCAGGGCAGGGGCCTGGCAGCTCTCAATGCTCAGCTTGGGCCATTCTGTGTGAGTCTGTCAGAAAGGGGCGACTTTTTGACAAATAGGCTCCACTATAAAAGAAACCCAAGGACTTCTCCTTTTGGAATAGAGTAAGGAGAGCATCATCATTTGCTCTACGAAAGGATTCCTAACTTTCCCTTTAAGTAGCAGCTCACCTAATACATTTTGGTCTGTTTATTGTTGTAACTTGGTTGACAGAAAGACTTGGGATTCTTGGAAAATAATTACTCATTCATTCATTCAGTGTCTAGTATGTGCCCCCTAGTTGTAAGGAGCTATTGATTCTCCAAGTAATGGTTAAGAATGATAAAGGGTTATTGTAATTATAGTGTAAACTGTTGTTGAAATTTTAATGCAAGCTATTTCCAAACAATCCTTTTAAGAGACATGGTCTTTTACTAAGTGAGTTATACATGTGGACAAGAGAGCCAGGAGTGTGATAAGCAGTGGTTAGCTGACTGGATTGATACAAGAGATATGATAACAGGGTTATGGGATGGGTGAACATGGGGAAGGGGGAAGCCAGTGAATATCACAGGGACCAGTGATATCACAGGGAGCCAGTGAATATCACAGGAATATCACAGGTAGAGAGACTGAAGTGTGAATGAGCTTGGGAAGAAAAGCAGTGGAAGATGTGGTCCCCACCCCAGGACCTTACCATCTAGTTGGGGAAATGGAACAAATACGCACAACCTGAGGAGTTCAAAGCAGCAAACTAAGTGCTGAAGTAGGTAAGGGGAAATCGTAAGGAGGGGCGTATTTGTGTGTGTGTGAAAGAAAGATGATGAGCAGGGTTTGAAGTGGGAGAAATAAGGAAGCAGGTTATTAAAACATGTATATTTCAATTGGAGAAAAGAGGAAGTAAAACAATGTATCTATGGGCACAGATTTCATATAGGCGGCTGTAAAAGACCAAGCATCCTGGGCAGCATCTGTCCTCATGTCCAACCATCCTCTCCTGTTGGAAGCAGCCCGGGTTGGCTTGGACTTTGGAGCTAGGTGGTCCTGGGTTTGACTCCTGACTTCGATCTTCACTGACTGAGCTCTTGAGCTTCTGTTTCCTTTCCGGTAAAAATGAAGATAAACACCCACCTCAAAGAGCTTTGGAAGGATTGGAGATTATGCACATAAAATACCTTGGGATATGGTGAATGATCAGTAAATGATGGCTATGATTTTTCACTCAACATTCGTTGAGGTAGGTGCTGGGGATACAAAGATGAATAAGTCACAGTCCACAGCCCCTCCTTCAAGGAGCTCACAGTCTAGTGGGAGGGGCAGACTAAGAACAGCCAATTACAGTGCAGGTGGGAACAGCTAAGGCAAACCTGCGCAGAAGTGGAAGTACCAGTGAGGAGACTGCATCTGCCTTTCGAGGATGGGGAGGGAGGGAGTCGGGAGAGGCTTCACAGAGTCCTAAGCGTGACTGAGCGGGCCAGGTGGAGAGTGGGAGGAAGGGCACTCCAAGTTGAAGAAACAGCACGAGCAAAGACAGAGTCCTGGAACCATAAGGTATGTGCACAGTTATGATTAGTTTGGTGTGACTGGGCCAAAGGAGCTTGGGAGGTGAGACGTGTGCCAGGGAAAGATCCTGGTTTTATTTGCTTTTCAGTATGTTTAAGCCTCTTTTAGTATTATTTTTGTTGTTGAAATTGGAATTTTACAGAGGAAATGTTTATTTCCTTTAACTGTTCTAGTACACGTCTTACAAGTCTTAAACCACTGGTAGTTGTGGTTGGAGGGAGAACAAACAGCCCACAAGAAAACTTGTTATAGTCCAAGTTACCTTGGTTCGAGGTAAGAATTTAAGCAGCTCCTTTTGAAAGGAATAAGTCCAGTGTCTTGGGATAATTGCTCAGCGTCTCCAGACAACTTCTCTACCTAAGATGGCATGTGGACACCATGGTCATAGCATTTTCACAACAGCCAAAAGGTGGAAAAACCCAGGTAACCATCAACAGATGAATGGACAAACAAAATGTGATACACACACACACACACAGACACACACACACACACACACACACACACACAGTGGGATACATTATTCAGCCATAAAAAAGAATGCAATTCTGACACACGCTACAACATGGATGGACCTTGAAAACTTTATGCCAAGTGAAATAAGCCAGACACAAAAGGACAGATATTATATGATTCCACTCATATGAGGTATTTAGAATAGGCAAATTCATGGAGACAGAAAGTAGGACAAAGGTTACCTGGGGGTGGGGGGGGAGGGGAATGAGCAGTTAGTGTTTAATGGGTATATAGTTGTTTGAGATGATGAGATGAGGAAAACGTTCTGGAAATAGTGGTGATGGTTACACAATGTTGTGAATGTACTTAATGCTACTGAATTGTACACTTAAAGATGGTTAAAACGGTAAGTTTTAAGTTATATATATTTTACCACACACACAAAATAGATGTCTTCTGGGGTTGCCATCGAGGGATAGCTTCTGTGACCTTATGGCTTTAAGGGAGGTGGGATCCTGAGACCATGCCCTGTCCTCTGGCTCCTCTACCTCTTGGTCATACCTTTTGTCTGCCAGCTTTTGCATGAGGACGCTTTTGCCTGAGGACGGCAGCTGCTGCGGTCTGCTCTCTCCAGCAGCATCGTCAGTATTTCCTCGCCTCACTGCCACGCTCTTCGGGCTTAAGGTCCCCCTTGAGCCCTCACTACCAAACCACCATCTCCCCCATCACAGCACCCCATCTGGGAAGCTCTCTAGTCAGACCCTCCAGAGGAGCACCTGACGAAGGTCAACCCACAGGACCTTCCCCTGCCTGGCAGGACTATGCTGGTGTGCGATCAGCCTAGGAGAGCCCCATGCGGTATTATCCCCATTTTACAGATGAAGAAACTGGGAGTTAGAGAGGTCAGGCAATCAAGCTGAGCCCAGGTCGCTCTGATCACAAACCCAGCCCACACAGGAGCAATGGTGGATGTGATGAGTGAGGCTGGGATTTTGTACTGTACACGGGAACCTGAACTTTATTCTGTAGATAATGTGGAGCCAGAAGAGCACCTGTTCCAGGGGAGGAGCTCCGAGGTGCTGCTCACCACCTAGCATGATACCTGTTGACTCGCACCAGACGGCCTCCCTTCAATGGAATGCAAAGTAGCTGGGGGCAAGGCTCTTGTTTTGTTCACTGCTGTGAACATGCCTGGAACCTTCTAAAGGCTCAGGAAGCATTGGTAGAAGAAAGAAAGGAAGGACAGGAGAGATATTATTATTATTATTATTATTTATTTATTTATTTTGGTGGGGAAGACCAGCCCTGAGCTAACATCCGTCACCAATCCTCCCCTTTTTGCTGAGGAAGACTGGCGCTGGGCTAACATCCGTGCCCATCTTCCTCCACTTTATATGGGACGCCGCCACAGCATGGCTGACAGGCAGTGCGTTGGCGGGCGCCCGGGATCCGAACTCGCAAACCCTGGGCTGCCAAGCGCGAACTAAACCGCTGCGCCACCGGGCGGCCCCATGGAGAGATATTATTAAATAACAACAGCAACCTAAGCACTTTTACATACATCATCTCATTTAATCTAACCACCTCATGAAGTAAGGACCCACCCCCCTTTATTTCTCCCAGGTAAGGAAAATGAGGTTCAGAGAGATTAAGTCACTTTTCCGAGGACAAAAGGTAGGCAAGTTGGCAAAGCCAGGATTTAAACCCAGGCAGCCTGCCTCCAGAGCCTGGACGTTTAACACTGTGCTGTGCAGGTCTGCTGCAGAAAGCTATTCTGGCCACAGGGAAGATGGGGAAAAGATCTGAGGCTGAGTAAAGACTCGAGAAGCCAGTCAGCTTAGCTAGATAAACACTTGTGTCTTTGGCCCTGTCCTTGCATAATCTTGACTTTTCCCTCGTCTTCGTATTCCAGGTCTCCACTGCTGGTGAAGCTGTGACCAAAGACATCGACACCCTGGCAGCCATCTGGGGCTGCAGCAGTAGCCCACATCCCCCATGCTCTGCCTCTGCTTGCTCTAGGACTGTCTCTGTTCAGCCTCCAGGCCCTGCCCTGGCGATGAACAGGATGCCAGAACCCTGGTGTGCCCCATGATGCCCCTGGCCTAGCTCCTCCTCACACTTGGGCATGATGTTGGCCAACTCCTCAGCCGACACTTCTACCAACGTCTCCGTTCCCCTGTGCCCTGACCACCGGCCCACCCACCGCCTGCACATGGTGGTCTACAGCCTGGTGCTGGCCGCAGGGCTCCCTCTCAACGCGCTGGCCCTCTGGGTCTTCCTGCGCGCGCTGCGCGTGCACTCCGTGGTGAGCGTGTACATGTGCAACCTGGCGGCCAGCGACCTGCTCTTCACCCTCTCGCTGCCCGTGCGCCTCTCCTACTACGCACTGCACTACTGGCCCTCCTCAGACCTCCTGTGCCAGACAGCGGGCGCCCTCTTCCAGATGAACATGTACGGCAGCTGCATCTTCCTGACCCTCATCAACGTGGACCGCTATGCCGCCATCGTGCACCCGCTGCGACTGCGCCACTTGCGACGGCCTCGCGTGGCGCGACTGCTCTGCCTTGGCGTGTGGGCGCTCATCCTGGTGTTTGCCGTGCCCACCATCCTCGTGTACAGGCCCTCGTCCTGCAGTTACCGTGGCCTCCAGGTGCGCCTGTGCTTCGAGAGCTTCAGCGATGAGCTGTGGAAGAGCAAGCTGCTGCCGCTCGTGCTACTGGCAGAGGCACTGGGCTTCCTGCTGCCCCTAGTGGCCGTGGTGTACTCTTCGGGCCGGGTCTTCTGGACCCTGGCGCGGTCCGACGCCACGCAGAGCCATCGGCGGCGGAAGACCGTGCGCCTCCTGCTGGCCAACCTCGTCATCTTCCTGCTGTGCTTCGTGCCGTACAACGCCACGCTGGCAGTCTACGGGCTGCTGCGGGGCAACCTGGTGGTGGCGAGCATCGCGGCCCGCGATCAGGTGCGCCGGGTGCTGATGGTGATGGTGCTCTTGGCCGGTGCCAACTGCGTGCTGGACCCGCTGGTGTACTACTTCAGCGCCGAGGGTTTCCGCAACACCCTGCGTGGCCTGGGCACTCCGCTTAGGGCCAGGACTTTGGCCACCAACGGTGCTCGGGAGACACTCGCTGAACGGCCCGCTGAGACCACCTACACCGCTGGGCCACTTGCCGCCAGCCAGGAGCTGCTCAGGCCCTTCAAACCCGGGACGCCCTTCACCCAGCGCCTGGAAGATTCGGCCCTCTGAACACACATCGTGCTATAGGATCACCCGCCATCCCCACCCCCTCAAGCCTCTCACACCTGCAGACTTTCAGGGTGTGCACATGAGGGAGGTGGATTGGGCATTTGGACTTCTGGGTGGCAGCTACAGCTCGTAAATGCAGAAGAGAACAAAGCGTGGGAGCAAGGGGCACAGGGAAGGTACAGTGCTGGTGGAAATGTCTTCTTTAAATTGGTAGTGATAGGGAACATGGGGAAGATCCCTTCCCCAGTAGGAAGTGATGCTGTGAGCCTGCCGATGCAGAGGCAGAAGACTGGATGAAATACCCTTGGTGGGGGCATGAAGCACTACCCAGAGCTGGTAGACGGAGCAGAAAATGGGTGATCTGGATTTAGATGGACCACAGCAGTCTTAGGGCCATGGATGCCACCCACTCTCATTTCCACATGGGCTTCCCCTGCCCAGCATTGAGGCATAATACAGGAGTTTATTGGCTATGGACAGAATTAGTTTCCTTCTTGTTTAGTGACTCGTAACAATTTAGAACTGACACCAGCAGAGAGTGGTAGGGGGCAGGGCAAAACTGTGAGTTACAGAGTTTTTTTCCACCACGATCCTGGTCCCTGTTCCCCTTCTAGGTGGTCCCATCTGCTTCCACCCCACCACCTTTTTGAGACCTCCATTCTAGGTCCTAAATTCTCTGTCTGTCTCTGCTGCTTCATCTAGAAGAAGGGAAGAATTCTTAGTCCTAAAGTAGCAGTTCTCAAGCTTTTTGACCTCAGACCCTTGTACACTCTTAAAAATTGAGGATTCCAAAGAGCTTTTGCTTAAACTTTGTTCTTTTGATACTTGCCCTATTAGAAATTAAAACTAACAAGTTTTTAAAACAAATACACAAGCACCCATTCCATTAGCTGTGAGAGCAATAATGTCATCACACTTCACGAAGCCCCTGGAAAACTCCACTGTATAATTGTGAGAGAATGAGAGTGAAAAGGACAAATGACATCTTAGTAGTAGTAGTATGAAAATAGTTGTGACCTCATGGGCTTCCTTAAAGAGTTGGTCCCCAGATCACACTTGAAGAGCTGTACCTGTACCACATGTAATTTCTTCCCAGGGCATTATATACACTGTTTTTTATTACTGTGCGGACAGGGCAGTGCTCAACAATCAATTGCTAATTGTCCTTAAGGCTTGGGGTTTCCTGGGGGGGGCGGGCAGGCAGGAGCTGCACACCCAATGATACACTACCTTGGGCTTCCTGGAGTGGCAGCCCTGAGGCGGGAATGGAACTAGTCACACAAACACTCAGGCGGAAGGGGTGGGGCTTCTCTGGGAAGAGAAAAGGGAACTGTGCCACAGACAGGAAAGAAGAGTTTACAGGGAAGTAAGAGTAATGGGAGGACAGGAATAGGCTGGCTGTTCTTAGCAAGCTGGAGGCCAGGGAAATGGAAGCCTGGTTTCGGGGCCACCTACTGTTTCCCTCCCTCTTTACCGAGTGGGGGTCGGGGGGTGGAGGGGTTGCAGAGTTGGCACTATGACAGCTTGAGACCCTGACATTTGTGAGGTAGTTGTTGCCATGCATGTGTCCTGTGTGCATTTCTGTCCCTCTGTCTTTCAATGCTGTACGTTTCTGTGTGTGTGTGTGTGTGTGTGTGTGTGTGTGTGTGTGTGAGGGAGACAGTGTCAGGGTTTTCCCATGTGTGTGTGTCTGTGTGTTTTAGTTTGGAAAAAGCCTTTTGTGTCTTTAGGTGATCGCTCCAGATGGTGATTTACAGGGGTAAAATGACCCCTGGTGGCCAAACCAGAGAACTGACCCAGATTCCTCAGTGATAGCTGTGAAGTTGGGCCTTCCACCCTCTGGTCCCAGGTTAGAGCCCTGAGCCAGGTGCTCACCTCCTGCTGCTCTAGAAGAGGCCTGATGGTTAGCACCTGTTCCATTTTGCTTCATCCCTAGGCTTCAGGACCCGTGCCCTTCCAGCCCTGGGAGCACTAAAGGTCATCGTAGTCCAAAGTTTCAGTACTTTGTCCTATCCAAACCGAACTGAATTGAGTACAATTTTTAAAAATTACTTGAGTATTTTTATATGGAGATACGTGAATGAATTCTAAAGTAATTAAAATTCACATAACAAATATCTTCTGACATACTATGTAATTTACTTATTTATTTATTGTAATTTTTATAGTTTCTGTCTGTCTTCCCCCTGGTAAAATGTAAGCTCCCTGGGGGCAGGGATTTCTGTTTGGTTGCTTCTCTGATGTATCCCCAGCATCTAGGACAGCGCCTGGCACAGAAGAGGTGCTCAATAAATATTTGCAGAACGATGAGCAGTTGAATCTTGCTGTGAAGTACTTTATTATCTAGTGGGGACCATAGAACAAGTCAACAATAATTATCATTCAAGACGGAAGATGCAAGAACACAGGGTAAGGTGTCGGCAGTTAACTTAGTGGGCAATGGGAAGCCCCTAAAGGTTCTTGAGTGAGGTTTTGCTCATCCTGACATGCAGTGTGGGATAGACTGTAGGGAAGTGAGGTGGGGAGCATCTAAGGGGAAAGCAAGAGTGGTCAGGGAGCTGTTAAAGTAGTCCAGGAGAAGTGTGACCGTGGCCTGCGGAGGTAGATGGAAATGGGTTGTCTGCAGTGTGAAATCTCCGGTGTTAACGTTCTGGTGGACTCTCTGCCCACATTCAGTACATCCAAAGGGTTTCTATCATGAGAACAGAGAGGCAAGAATAGATGTAAGAGATGCTGCAGGCAGAGGAGGAATGAACAGAAGCTGACAAGTAACAGGCTGGGGAAGTTGAAGAAAACCTGTAGCCACTGTCATTTTCACAAGATTCCCCAATTAATGAGTGGGTAGTACGATGGAGACAGAATGTGGGAAATCCAGAGCCCTCACCTCCTGTCCTGGAGTTACCCCACTTGAGGTTTAGGAAAATCCAAAGGAGGAAAATGAGAAAATCTTAGCTAGAGGGAGAAAAGCATTAGTAAGTTTTAAAAATACTCTCTGTATGCCAGGATCTCAGTTTAGGGGTTAAAATGCATTATCTTATTTAGTTATTATAATAACCCTCCGAATTAGGGACCATTACTATCCCCGTTTTACAGATGAAACACTGGAGAAGCTGAGGTCTTAAGGTCACACAACTAGGAAGTGGCATAGTATCTATGTGGCTCCCAACCTCCTACTCTCTGCAGTACATCCTACGGCATCTCCCCTTCCTGGTACTTCCCACCTTCTCCTCCCTGGCTCTGTTACATCCATCCCTCCCTGGTTTCCTTTCTTCTCCTTCCCTCATCCTGTAGGCCACCTGTCTGGACTGCCTCTCTCACCTTGAATCTGGCTGTATTATCTCTGCCCCCCTCTCCTAGTTCTTCCTCCACGCTCTTACCCACTCACCCTACAGCACACCTGCCCCTTCTCTCTCCCCTTGCCTCAGGCCCCTCTGCAGAAGACGGTGTGGCTGTGTGAGCACTGAGAACTGAGCTCACTCAGGGTTCCAATTGTGTTGGGCCCTACAGTATACCCTATCGAGGGCGCAGAAGGGAGTGGCTAGTTGGTGGCATGCATGGGCAGATGGCTCAGCCTTTGTGCAGTGGGCCATGACTCCTCTCTCCCAGCTGGGATGTACCCAACTTCTCTAAGGCAGCACTCTTGATTGTCCACCAACTCAACTGAAGTGGAGACCTCCCTTGGTTCTCCTCAAAGTCTATCTCCTCCGTAGGATGGTCCCTTCACACAGTGAGAGCAGTTGGGGGAAGAGTAACAATCACTGAT
The DNA here is from genome assembly GCA_031878705.1 of Tapirus indicus. Classification (NCBI taxonomy): domain Eukaryota; kingdom Metazoa; phylum Chordata; class Mammalia; order Perissodactyla; family Tapiridae; genus Tapirus; species Tapirus indicus. Next base: position 103,231,133 of record CM062918.1, on the reverse strand, counting down.
CTTGAGATAAAACAAATTCAGGAGAACCAGGGCAGAGGTAAGGGCTCCCAAATGGGCAGCAATGCTTCTCTCTTAGCCTTGAACCATCTTGAGGGAAACCCCCGTGGGGTTGCCACCCGGGTTCCCATGGAAGAAATGGGGAGGGGGAAGTTAATCTCACACGGGGCCTTCCTTCTCCATTCTTTTAGGAGACCCTGGAGACTGAGGGAGGCTGTGTAATTCCCACCATGCTATCCTTTCAGAGGAGCACTGAAAAGTGAAGTTTCTCACAGGGCTTGGGGAATCCCAATGGTTCTCAGAACTTTGGAATCAAACAAACCTGGGTACTAATTTCAGCTCTGTCATTTCTTGGCAACGTGACTTTAGCAAGTTAGTTAACCTCTCTGAGCCTCAGTTTTCTTCTCTATGAAATGGGGATCATAATACCTACTTGTTGGGTTGTCCTGAGGGTCAATGAGATCACCTTTGAAAGGACCTTGAGAGGCATCCCATAAGGGGGAGCTCTCTTCCCAGCAAGAGTATGAGGAGGAGATGCCTTTGGTAAAATCTGCTCGTGATGTCCATGGGGAGTGTTTCTGGAAGACAGTAAGGGCTCCAGGTGAATCCTCACCCAGACAGAGCTCTTCCAGCAATCAGAACTAGGGCCAGGGGATGGGTGAGCAAGGCAGGCTGGGCAGGTTTCCATGGTGCTAGGTCAAGTAGACAGCTTTGAGGGACAGTGACTGGCCTGTTGCCCTCCAGGGGCTCTCTGTCCCCACTGGGCCTAATGTCCATCCCACAGATGGAGGAGTGGGTGGAAAAGTGCCTGAGAGGGAGAGGAGAGGGGGCATGGGATGAAGAACCAAGCAAAGGAGAAAGGGCAAGAGAGGAGGCTGGAGGGGAAGTAAGGGCCCAGGCAGGCACAGGGTGGGGCTGGGAGAGGGGCCCAGGGCAGGAGGGCGGGAGAGAGCCTGGGCGGGAGAGCGCTGAGGAGGGAGGAGGGAGGGACAGGGAGGGAGACCGGCAGCGCTGACACAGCCTCGATGTGTGGAACGGGCTGGGGTTTGGCCCACAGGTCAGGCGTCTGGCAGTATTATGGGATGGAGAGGCCTTAGGAGACAGGGAGAGTATTATGGGCTGGAACAGCCTTAGGAGACTGGGGAATATTATGGGCTGGTGAGGCCGGGCTCCGACTGGAGGCGGGAGGAAGGGGTGCGGGGTGAGAAGGAGGGGTGGTGGTGGAAGGGAATATTATGGGCTGGAGGCCTCCTGCGACCAGAGGCAAGACTATTATGGGCTGGCAAGGCCTTCGGTGGCCAGAGGGGGGAGCAGCGGGGGATGGCACCGGCTGCATGTGACTGAGGGGGGGTTAAGTTGGGGGGGGTGGCGAGTGGGGGTGGGGAGCATATTATGGGATAGCTCTTTGTACCTACTGCTGCGGGGACTGCTTCTCCAGAAGATATTATGGGATGTCATGTGTGGGAGGGGGAGTGGGGCTGGGGGATTATTATGGGATGGTGGTGCAGAATGGGGAGGGCCTGAGGAGCTCTTCTCCAACTCCCCCACCCTTTACTCTCTTGCCATCCTCTCTAAGGTCTGCCTTCTCTCTCAAACGGCCCAAGGGGAACACCTGAAATCCACCCCCACCACACACACACTTTGGGCATCTCATCCCATCCTAGGCATCTCCCCTAACTAGCAGCTGCCTCTGGGGTGCTGAGGGGGAAAGATAAACACCCCGGGATGGGGAGAAGGCCCCAGATCAGGGTAGTGGTGGCCAGTGGACCACACCTCCCACCTGAGTGGCTTCCCCTTGGTTGCCTATCCCCTTGGGCCACTCTCCTTCCCCTTCTCCCTCCCTTCTACAAAGTGGGAGCCCTTGGGCCCTTGGTCCTCATCCCCTCCCCCCCGTCCCTCCATTTCCTCTCCAGCTCCCTCCACAGCCGTAACCAGTAAAACAGGCGGCCAGCTATTATGGGATGGCTGCTCCCGACAGCTCTGCAGGGAGGGGGCGGTCACCGCGGAATGTCTCTTGTGGGTGGTTATTATGGGATGGCCGCCTCTCTTGTTTTGGGGGGAGTGGGGGCTAACAAGGAGAATTATTATGGGATGTGCCCTGCACAGCTGGGTGGGGCTGTCCTGGGTAGGTGAAGCTCAGGGGTGGGGTGGGGGGGATGGGAAGGAAAGGAAGGAAGAGGGAGGGAAGGAGCTGGGGAGGGTGGGGTGAGCCCTGGAGCCAGACCTGAGGCCTGGCAAGAGTAACTGGCTGGAGAGGTTCTCCAGTGACAGCTATTTGAAGGGGCCCTAGGGCAGGCCAGAGCTAGCCAAATCTGAACCCTGGACACCTGGGTCCTTCCACAGCTTGTTAGCTACAGGGTTGCTGAGTCCAGGGCCTGCAGTGCTGAGCTGGCGGTGAGAACACCTGGGTTCTGGCTGTGTGCACACCAAAGGGAGCAGGGCTTCTGGGTGATCACAGCACCCAAATACTCTCCTCCCTCTTCACCTTCCTGGATCTGAGCCTTGGGACCATAGCTCAGGTGAGAGGGTTGGGCCAGGGGAGTTTTGCCATCTTGCAGTCACACCAAAGGAACTGAGATTTGGTTGGCTCTTGAAGGACAAATTCCTGGCTGGTCACTCCCCAAGCCCTGTATGACCTGCATCCTGTCTAGCCATCAGAGTGCACTGTCACGGTGGCTTTTCTTCTCTAGGTTGTCTTCCCAAACCCCCTTTTCTGACAGAGCAGGAGCAACACTGGTCCTTAGAGCTCCTATGAGCAGAGTTTCTGGGGCTCACACAGAATGCAGATGGAGACAGAGGAACTATAGAGCATGTGCTGAAAACTCCCTGGACAACCCACTCTGAGTGTTATTCTAGGTTCTTCTGTACCATGGGATGGAAACAGAACTCTAAGGTAACTGGCTAGAGAGGTTGTCCCCCTGGGTGCATTAATCAGGAGATTATCCTACCCTTAGTCTCTGTGGACCAATCATGCTAGTGGTTTATTTATAATTGATCTGGGAGAGTAGCACGGGGCCAGGGTAGGGAGGGGGAGCATAGAAGCATAAAGACCACAAAAGCAACACACAAATACACACATGCTAGCCCTCTCTGGAACTCAAGAAGACAGGAAGGGACTTTAGCCTTCTCCTTGTGATGGTATCAGGGAGAGGTGGGGGGTAAGAGGAGCAAGGGGATGAGTGGGTAGAACCTGCAGGGATAGGGCAGAGGGCTATGGTGGACGGAAGGTATCCATGTTTGTAATCACGGGTGAGAGGCTGTGACTACCCAGTTTTAAAACTCTCTTCCTGATTTATATTACAAATCACTGTAGTAACGTGGTATATATATGAGAAGAGAAGGCTATGGGGCAGATGGAGATATTACAGAAGGGAATTTGAGGCCCAGAGGCAGGCCAGATCCCCTAGAGAAATGGGGAAAGAGGAGGGCATAATAGGTATCTGGCAGCTCTATATACCAAGGAGAAGCTTCTTGAATGGAGATATACCCACACTGTAGTATCTTAAAAGAGCTGCCTCCTCTCCCCTGAGTGAGGAGCACAAGGTTCATTCTTAGTACTCAGAATAAGCATGGGGGAGGGTTTGCACTAATGAATGGGGCCAGATCTTACGTCAAGAGAATTTAGTGGGGGAAATGGCCTGCATGCCACACAGTGGATGTAGTAATAGGGTGGTCCAGGGAGTTAAGTCAGGTAGGAACCGGTAGAAAACTTGTCAGCATCACTGGTGCTCCTCTTGGAAGCAAAGCGATGGTGATTTCCTGAAGCAAACTCTTGTCTCTCCTGAACTCATTTCTCCTTGCCAGTTCTCCAGTCCTGTGGTTCCCAGAGGAGGGGAGAATCATCTGGCCAGGCCCTTTCTCTAGGTAAGTGAGATTAGAATGGCAATATAGAGATGGTGTGAGGTTTGTCCCACTCACTTCTGGTCAGGAAGGGCCCCTCCTAGGAGGAAGTTCCGGTTTCTCTTCAACCTGTCCTACCACCATAGGTCTTGGACTTGTGTGGAAAAAGGCACATGAGAGCACAGTAAGACATTATTTCTGGCTTGGGGCCTGTGTGTGTGGGAGGATGCAGAAAGGCAGTGGTGTTGGGACATTGGTTTTCACTCAGGTCCTGTTTCTCTGGGGATCAGGAAGAGGGAAAAGTGTCAGGCTTACGGGCTCAGGTTCCTGAGGGCCAAAGGGTTTTAAGATTGGGCTCTCTGACTTTCTGAGGCTGGGTCCCCAGGGCGGCTGCAGGGTAGGCGTGGTTAGGGAAGGGGATGGTATATGTTGAGAGGCTACCTTGTGGCATAACTGAATGAAGAAAACAATCCTGGAGTGTTGACTTGTACACGGGGAGGGGAAGATGGTGAACATTATACAACGAAGGGGTTTTTTTGGGGGTGGAGAATGGGGCCTCAGAAAGATGAGGATGGGGGCAGTTGGAATTATCACGACACTTCAGGAATGAGAAAGTAGCTGAAAAATATGGGACATTGAGGGTGCACAGAATTTGGTGTGTAAGAATGAGGATAACAATTCTGGCATGTTGATGAGTCTCTCAAAAAGGAAGCACATGATGATATTATAGGGTTTCAGTATTAGAAATGCTGGATGGATGAACATTGCTTTCCAATCAAAATCCCTTAGTATGTGGGGAAGAGATAGGGGATTATCTTGACCATCCATCTATCTCGTAAAGCCTTTTGGAATACCTTCCAGCCTCTAGAAGAACCACCAAGAACCTCTATTGGGATCTGATCTCTCTGAGACCAGTTGGGATTTGTTTTATTCTCTGTAACAGGAAATTGGGACATAGCACTCAGTTATTCTCCCTTGACAGCAGACATTCTATTTCATAGTTTGGTTGGTTGTTTATGCTTCTTGAAGGGAGATACCTATGGTCCTTGCATTCCGCATGGTGCCCAGCTCTGTGCCTTGCTAGGTACTCTGTCAACATCTGTTGAATGACGGTGAGTAGCAGTGAGTAGAAGGAGGGCAGGTCTTGGCTCTTAGTGTGTACATAGCAGGATCCTCAGTTCACATCACGATGGGATGTCCATCCATGGAAGTGGCCTAGGGGTATTGATCAAAGGACTACCTGACCTGGGGAGGGGGGATGGGGTGGGAAGAGGACTGCTGGAATGTTGAGAAATAGTCTAGATGGGAATTTGTAATTATTATGGGATGTTCTGGGAAGAATTAAAGTTTCTGTAAATGGCTCATCTGGCCAGCATGGTGTTGGTTGGTCTTACTTAAAATTTAAGAGCTGGAGGTAAGCGTCTGGAGAATATCTGGACTTTGGTGGGATTAGGTGGGGCCCTGGGTTGACTCGCAGTTCCTGAGTGTCTGGAAATGATGGGATGAGGGAAGCAAGGGTCCATCCTAGACATCAAGAGGCTTTATGCCAGGGTACTGCTTTGGCCCATTAAAGGATGAAGGTGTGTACAAGTTGGGGCAAGGACAGGGCAGTGTGGGTAGCCTGCTTCATACTGTCAGTTAGAATAGACTGACAGCATCTGGAGATGGGGGAGGTATGAATACGAATATTATGGGATGCCTGGCTGGAAAGGCATAGAGGTGGTGGAGTAGAGATGAAGAATTATGGGATGTAACTGGGTTGTGCTGAGAGTATTATGATATGTCTGGTTGACCATGGGCTCCTTGCAATTATTATGGGATGTCAGGGTGTGGGTGAGGGAGTAAAATTATGGGATATCTTTCCAGTGTTAGAGGAAAGGAGATTAGACATCCATCTGTGGGGTGACAGTAGGGCTGCTGATCATTATGGGATATGTTTGATAGGGGAGGAGTGGTTATCATGGGCTGTGGAGCTAGAATGAGTGTGTGAAGGCTGGTGGTGGTGGTGTGAGGATCTAGACCCTAGCCGGCAGGGGCTGAGGGCAGCTCCAGGGGGTTGGTTATTATGGGATGTCGGTGTAGAAAGTGGGAGACTGATTATTAAGGGATGTGTGTGGGAGGAGGCCGAAGTGTCCGTCGTTGTGTGTGTGTGTGTGTGTGTGGGGGGGGGGGTGAGTTTCTGACTATTATGGGATATTAAACTGGGGGTGGAAGAAGAGTGGTTATTATGGGATGTCTGTGGGGGATAGGGATGAGTATTATGGGATGTGAGGCCGAAGTGCTGGGAGGGGTGCTTATTATGGGATGGCCATGGGGAGGGAGAGGTGACGAATTATTATGGGATGTTAGCTTTGGGGCCAAGAGTGAAGAAGTTGGCAAAGGATGGCTATTCTGGGATGTCGGGGGGGCGGGGCCGGGGCAGGGTTAGTTGCAAAAGGTCTGCAATATTATGAGATGTCAACAGCCCTGGCATATATGTGTATGGAGTGTGTGTGTGTTGGGGGGGGGGGTGGTGTCCGTGTGTATTATGGGATGGCCAGGAGGTGGGTGGTTGCCCGGGTGACGCGCGCGCGCGCGCGCGCGCGCTCGAAGGGGGCGTGGCCAATGGTTGCCTGAGCGACGAGGGGGCGGGGGTTGCCCGGGAGACCTAGGGAGGAGGGTGGCGGTAGTGGAGGGGGGGTTGGAGTTGGTTGAGGTTATTATGGGCTGTCCATGGGGGGGCGGGGCCTGTGCGGTGGGATTTCCCGGCCGGTGTTTCGGGCCCTTTAAGAGGCGACGCCGAAGCCGGAGCCATTTTCCCCCCTTCGGCCGCGGCGAGGAAGACCCGGAGCGGGAGTGACACCGGGCCGGACCCAGCGCGACCTGCGGCGGCTCCGGGGTGAGGAGAGCGCGGGGTTCCGAAAGAGACACCCCTTTCAGCCCGACCGGCCCCGAGGGTCATCCCTCCATCTATCCCTTCCTCAGGCGTCCCTCGACCCATGGACCGCCCCCTGCCTGCAGGAGCCGACCCTTCCCTTCCCTGCAGGGCGCCCCTCCCCCCTGCCCTAACCCGGAGTCTGGCTCCCCGCGACTCGCACCTCGGCTCGGGCTCCCACAATGCCCGGCGCCCGCCCCCTCGCCCTTTGCTCACTTGCCCCCCGGGACACGTGGCCCGGCCCCCTGCCCGGTGGGAGCTCTCTCGCACCCCGCGTCCCTGCCTACAGCCCCCCGGAGCGCCCGAGCCTCCACGCCCCCTCGTCCCCGCGTCTTCTCAGGAGAACCTGAGTTGTCCCAGAGGACAGCCTTTGGAGAGCTACCCTGTCTGGGGACTGGCCCCTCCCCAGGCGCAGGGAGGCGCCCCCCCACCCCCAAGTGACCTTGTGTCCCCGAGCGCCTCGCCACCTCTCCCGGCACCCCCCCCCCCGCTCTGCGGCCACTCGGACCCCCTCCCCCCGTCACACCCTGCTCAGTCCAGCTTGGCTTCTCTCCTCCCCCCGCCTGCACCAGCCTGCCCTCGGAGGCGTCGCTCCCGCTCATCTGGGGGCTCCAGCTGGGGAGCCGGCTTCCGGGCTGCCCCCGAGGAGTGTGGAACTAAGTTCAGCCTGAGTGGCTCGGGTGCCCTGCTCGGGTGGGGGGGCCGGGGTGGTGGTGGGCGGAAAGAGCGGGGGGGGGTGGGGGAGGGGGACAGTGCGCGTCGCTGACTGTTCTCTCTTTCTTCCCCCCTCCCCCGCACAGTGACTCGGGCCAGTGTAGAGGGCCCCAGGCCGCAGGCAGGAGCAGCTGGGCCAATTCCCTGGCCGGGAGCGGAAGGGGATGGCGTCGGGCCTGGGCTCCCCGTCCCCCTGCTCGGCGGGCAGTGAGGAGGAGGATATGGATGCACTTTTGAACAACAGCCTGCCCCCACCCCACCCAGGTAACATCTTCCCCAGGGGCCGAGGGCAGGAAGGAGGCATTTGGGCCCTCCCTAGTACTCTGGTAAGACAGGGTTGAGTTTGTCTGTGCAGTCTGAGGTGGAGGGTAGCCGAAGGGAGTGGTTGTCTTTGCGGAGCTCTTGTGTGTTTGGGGGGGTGGGGGGTGGAAGCCATGTGCCTCTTGGGCTCCGCGGACCGAGATGCAAGCTTGCTGCACTGTACTCAGGAATCCTATGCACTTCCCGGTTGAGGGAGCTCTCTGGGCTGGCAGGCATTACCATGAGTGGGTCCTTGGAGGAATGCTGGTAGCTGGGACCCCTGGAGGCTGTGTGGTGGTGGTTGGTGGTGGGGGTTTGAGGCCAGCGGGGCATCCTGCTAGTAGCATCCTCTGGTTGCTGCCCTGGAAAGGAAAGAGGGAGTACTGGTTCCTTTCTATCTGATTATTTTTAGCTTCTGATCAGTTACTGGTTTTCTGTGCTGTTTCAACTATGTGAAGTTTGAATGGCGCTCCTCAGCTGGGATCTAGAGCTCTTTTAGCCAGGCAGATTACTGGAATGTTTTGAGTGGAGAAATGATGGGGGCTGGAGGTAGAATGTAATAGCCTGAAGGGTGGACTCAGAGGGGCAAAAGAAGAGAGGCACCCCGCTTCCCCTAGCAAGTGGACATAATCCTGGCTTTTTTTCCTTGAGGCTTCTGCCTCTGTGCAGGTAGCCTGGGGTTTGGGCTTGTGGTATGATGTGTTTGTGTAGGTGTGTTGGGGGTTTTGCTGTCTGTGTTTTGGGGTGGCTCCTTAGACTGACCAAACCCGTATGGTTATAACCATCCTGCCTGATTCGAATAGCTCTTGTCTGTTTTCAAATGATGATTGATGTCATGTTTCTAAGTGGATGTTTCTATCCTGTCTGTTTTTCCTTCCTCAGAGCTGCTAGCTAAGTCACCTACTTGTTTTCTTGACCTTTTTTTCTAGCTTTATTTTTTCTACATGCCATTTCTTCATTCTCTCTGCTTATATATTTTTTTCATTCTGAAGCCTGCTGGTCCTGTGTTTGTTTCCCATTGAACATCTTTCACTTCTGTCTTCTCTCTCCTTAGCTCCAACAGTAAGTTGAGTTGACCTAGGAGAGATGTTTCCACATTTGGCTTTTCTGAGTTGGAGGACTTTACTTCAACTTAAGGCTATTGAGGAGAGGGGTCAGTCTTGTTACTGAGTCTTCAGCTGTTAGGATAAGAAATTTAGACTTGAGTCTCATCACTGTGTAGGGCAAGGTGGCAGATTTCTGTGCTGTTGCCTGAGGTGGGGGTGGGGGGGTGGTAGGGTGATCCTATCCTTTCTGTGAGGGGCATGAGAAGTAGTAGTGCTGTCCAGCCAATGTTGGTTCCACATCTTGGCTTACTGTTGGCCCATTTGTCTGGGGCTGTGCCTCTGTTGACTGAGAGCTGTGCAGGGCTCCCAGGGTGAACTCTGCCCCAAGCTGTAGCATGACCCAGTTTTTCTACCTACCACACCCCATTCCTGCCCCTTTCCCAAATCTTCCTCTATATTTCAGTCAGTTTGTCACTTGCTATATGAGCACATTATCTGCCTGAGAAGTTTGGGGGTCTTATATGGCTGGAAGGGTGTCTCCTTTGCCTCCATGGGTTTGTCCTTGTCTCTACTTCCAGCTTTTATGGAGAGGAAGAACCAAGAGATGTAGCTGATTGGGGTGGGGGGAGTGACATGGGAGTTGCTGGGGAGAAGCCCTTAAGAAAATGATTTTTTCTGGTGAGATCCAGGCTGGTGTTCATTCCCAAGGGAATGGAAGGGGCTTTCTTGTGCCTGGCCTGATCCTAGGCTGAGTTGGGGGAGGCTGATGGTGCTTTGTCAAGCCTCACATCTCCTGTTCCCTAGTATCTGCCTTTCTCAGGAAGGGCAGAGCCAGAGGCATTTTAGGGCTAGTTCTGGGGGTCAGGAGCTAAGAGTATGTGTAGGGTTGAAGGAAGCATGTTGTTCACCACTATCTCAACACTGCTCCTTTTTCCTTGGTGTGGACATGACTTCCATATGTTGGATAGGTGGCTCCCTCTAATGTATAAGAGGTGGGTTAGGATCTGTGGCCTGGCCTTTGGATGGGGGTGATGAGGAAACTGAGCTTCAGAGTCCTCTTGTGGGCTCCCATTCCTCAAGGTAAATCTTTTGGGTATCAGAAATTTGAGAAGATTCTATGCTCTGACCACAGCTCCACTGAGCCTTTGTTAAATCTTAGGTCTGATGATTGAAAAAATGTGATAGAGAGAGTAACCCAGTCCCTCTCATAGTATTACTCTTTGTGTTTGTCTTGGGTTTCCTTGCCTAGGACATTAGAGTGACCTCTTGAGAACTGTGTCATCCCAGGGTAGGTGTTAGGAGAGGTGGCATTTGGACCCTGGGCCAGGTAATAATTTGGGAAGACTTCTGTGAGGGTAGTCTTTCCCCAGCTACCTCTCTCAACCCCACCCTCCTCCCCTGCCACTTCCTGTCTGTCCTATGTTGGCAGCTGGGTGCCCTGGGCTGGCTTCTGCGGTCAGGAGCCATTTTCCCTCTCCTCAGTGGGTAAGGCACTCCCTCCTCTCCACTCCCTTCTCTACTCCCCCCTCCTTGGGCGGGGGTGGCTTGGGAAGAAGGAGAGAGAGGAGGGAGGAGGGAGCTGGTGTGCTGGTGTGAATGTCTGTTACAAAGGAAGCTGCCTCCTGGCCTTCTCCTCCCCCTCTGTGCCCCTTCCCACCTATCCCTGCCCAGGAGCTCTCAGTGTTACTCCAGGCTTTGTGTGCTCCCAGCCAGGGGAGGAGGTGGAGCCAGATGGGGGGAGGATGGGGGTGGGGTGGAGGAGATGGTGACAGCTGGGCTGATTTGGGCCCCTGGGGAAAAGAGGCTACTGACCCAGGAGAAGCTGGGGAGGAGCAGTCGAGCTGAAGATGGGGAAAGGAAATTACGTTTGGGAGTGGACGTGATGTTGGGCTGCCAACTGAACTGGGCTGTTGGAGGTTCTGGTTGTTTTGAGAGGTGATGACCCAAAGGGGTTAGTGAAGGGTACGGTTTTCGGGACCCCTGAACTGATATTGTTCTGGAAACGTGGTAAGGGTGTATTCTGTAGTTTTTGCCTCCTGGGTGGGACCTTTCTTTCTCGTTCTCTGGCTTATAGAGTACTTGGTGGCCAGTTACAGGAGGACTAGACCTATTTATTTTACTTGGTTAACTTTGAGCAGCTTGATTCAGCTGCACTGGTGAACATATAGAGGACTCCTGTTAGGAATGAGGGAGAGGAGGCAGGGGTCTGGACAGCTGCCCGAGGTGGGCCTGGTTTGGCCTGGCAGGCCTATTTCGGGTATATACAGCTCTCTCTTTGTGTGTTTTTGTCCTGAGTATCAGCTTCCTTCTGTGGAGAGTATAGCAGTTCTCTTCAGTGGAATCTGGGACAAGAGGTGGGGGAATAAAGTCTAAAGCCTCTGGATTAAGCTCTAACCTTTTGCCATTGATCTTTTCCCTGCCTACCTCTCTTTGCCGAATATATGTAGAAAACGAAGAGGACCCAGAAGAGGATTTGTCAGAAACAGAGACTCCAAAGCTCAAGAAGAAGAAAAAGCCTAAGAAACCTCGGGACCCTAAAATTCCTAAGAGCAAGCGCCAAAAAAAAGAGGTGAGTGGGTGACTGGATGTTATGGGGGACAAGAGAAAGAAGAGAGGAGCTCTGAGAAGGGTTTCAGGGCTGGGGGTGTTTGTTTCTTCCTCTGGAGTGGTGGGTCAGGTCCTGGGGATGAGCCTCAGGGCTGTCCTGAGGTCAGCATGTGTGTAGCATGTGTGTGTCTGTCTCCCTCTCCCCCCTTCCCTGCTCCAGCGTATGCTCTTATGCCGGCAGCTGGGGGACAGCTCTGGGGAGGGGCCGGAGTTTGTGGAGGAGGAGGAAGAGGTGGCTCTGCGCTCAGACAGTGAGGGCAGCGACTATACCCCTGGCAAGAAGAAGAAAAAGAAGCTTGGACCTAAGAAAGAAAAGAAGAGCAAATCCAAGCGGAAGGAGGAGGAGGAGGAGGAGGAGGAGGAGGATGATTCAAAGGTGGCTGGATCTCCATTCTCTTCTCTGTACTGTAACTTCTATCCTTTATTTTCCTCTCTACTGCTCCTTAGAACATGTTCTCACCACCTATTTCTAATGATTTCTTCTCAGCTTTCTTACCCTGGTCTTACAAGCCTTAGTTTCAACTCAAGTTCCCTTAGCAAGTGTGGGCACTAGGCGTCAGGTCTTTTTTTTTTTTGTGTGAGGAAGACCAGCCCTGAGCAAACATCCGTTGCCAATCCTCCTCTTTTTGCTGAGGAAGACTGGCCCTGGGCTAACATCCGTGCCCTTCTTCCTCCACTTTATATGGGACGCCGCCACAGCATGGCTGACAAGCAGTGCGTCGGCAGGTGCCCAGGATCTGAACCCGCGAACCCCGGGCTGCCAAGCGTGAACTAAACCGCTGCGCCACCAGGCCGGCCCCGTAGGTGTCGGGTCTTTGACCTTCCTCTCTCTGCAGGAGCCTAAATCATCTGCTCAGCTCCTGGAAGACTGGGGCATGGAAGACATCGACCATGTGTTTTCAGAGGAGGATTATCGTACCCTCACCAACTACAAGGCCTTCAGCCAGTTTGTCCGGTAAACAGGAGGTCTGGCGGGTAGGAGGAGGAGACTGCTTCTATAATCTCTTCTCACTTCTCTTTTCCTCTTTTATTCTTAAACTTTTTCCTCTTTTCTGTTGTCCATTTTTCTACCAGACCCCTCATTGCTGCCAAAAACCCCAAGATTGCTGTCTCCAAGATGATGATGGTTTTGGGTGCTAAGTGGCGGGAGTTCAGCACCAACAACCCTTTCAAAGGCAGTTCTGGGGCTTCAGTGGCAGCGGCGGCAGCAGCAGCAGTGGCTGTGGTGGAGAGCATGGTGACAGCCACTGAAGTTGCACCACCTCCTCCCCCTGTGGAGGTGCCTATCCGCAAGGCCAAGACCAAGGAGGGCAAAGGTGAGATGGGATTCAGTGTTGGGGGGACTAGTGTGGGCTTAGGATGTCAAAGACAGAGAAAGCACGGGAATGCTGTTCTGTTAGCCTGAAGATAGAAGATAGGAGGGAGAAATGAATCTTGGGAAATTTGGGAAGCTGAACATGGGGAAGTCAGCTTAGGTGGAGGATATTTTATTATTTTCCCCATCTTCTGTATTGTGATATATATTTGGATTGTATGATCTCACTTGCTGTCTCCTAATTTTAGGTCCCAATGCTCGGAGGAAGCCCAAGGGTAGCCCTCGTGTACCTGATGCCAAGAAGCCTAAACCCAAGAAAGTAGCCCCCCTGAAAATCAAGCTGGGAGGTTTTGGTTCTAAGCGTAAGAGATCCTCGGTGAGAGCCCAGCTTATTCCTTTGGTGAGGGGGCCACACTGATAGAGAGGGTGTTACGTTATGTCAGGGTCTAGTCTTTGTGTAGATGCGTAAGAATGTGGGGAGTTGGCCACAGAACAAGATGACTAGACTCCATATATAACAGTCCTTGTTGGGAATTTAGTGCCCCTAGTAAGAGATCAATCCCTTTTCCACCACTCTCTCCTTCCCCTTGGCGTGAACCTCTACCCTTATTCCTTTTCATTCTGTCAGAGTGAGGATGACGACTTGGATGTGGAGTCTGACTTTGATGATGCCAGTATCAATAGCTATTCTGTTTCTGATGGTTCCACCAGCCGCAGTAGCCGCAGCCGCAAGAAACTCCGAACCACTAAAAAGAAAAAGAAAGGTGTGTCTCTCTTCTGTATCTATACGATGGGATGCAGTGGAATGATTGGGAAAGAATCTCCCTAAGGAGATAGGGGTGGAGTTTATTTTGGGGGTGGGGGGAGATTTTTTTCTAATAACTGGGCTTTCCCTCTTCCTTGCCCAGGCGAGGAGGAGGTGACTGCTGTGGATGGTTATGAGACAGACCACCAGGACTATTGCGAGGTGTGCCAGCAAGGCGGTGAAATCATCCTGTGTGATACCTGTCCCCGAGCTTACCACATGGTCTGCCTGGATCCAGATATGGAGAAGGCTCCCGAGGGCAAGTGGAGCTGCCCCCACTGTGTGAGTACCAGGCCACTTGTGGCCTTTTGAAACCCTCAAGAGGAAGGGTGGGGTGATAAATCTCTTATGGGCCTGGGTGGGAGTAGAAATTGGGGTGTTGCTGGTGTAGGCTTTGGGAAGCATTCAAAGGAATAATGGGCTCAGACTTGGGTGGGTGGGGGGTGGTAATTATTTGATTCTGTGGTCTTTTACTGCAGGAGAAGGAAGGCATCCAGTGGGAGGCTAAAGAGGACAATTCAGAGGGTGAAGAGATCCTGGAAGAGGTTGGGGGAGACCCTGAAGAGGAGGATGACCACCATATGGAATTCTGTCGGGTCTGCAAGGATGGGGGGGAGCTGCTCTGCTGTGACACTTGCCCTTCGTCCTACCACATCCACTGCTTGAACCCCCCACTTCCAGAGATCCCCAACGGCGAATGGCTCTGTCCCCGTTGTACAGTGAGTGGCTGACACCAACTATGGTGGGAGATGTGGGAAGTGTAGTCTAGCAGAAGGGTTTACTCCTTTTATATGTAGGCATCATGAGGCTGAGGTCAGGAGAGGTCATTGGAGAACAATAGACGTTTAAGCCCTGAAACAGGTATTTTCCTTCCTTCTCTGGTCTAGGGATATCTTTGTCCTGGGTTAATGGAGGACTAACTTCCAACAGAGGAGTTGCTGCTTTGCCAGCTCTCTTAAGGGGGGTGGAGCGGTGTTGTTCTAGCCCAGAATGTCCATCCCTGTCTTGACACCCAGCCTCAGGGTCTTGGTAGTTTAGAATGGTTTAATAGGGCCACTTACTGCTTTTCAAATGCTTAAGAGAGGAATTCTGGGCTCTAGGTCTGTGGGTTTTCTGTGCTTCCATGTTCTGGGTTATTGTTGAAGTCTAGCTACTGGTTCTCTCAAGCATATAGGGCTGATAATGTCACACAAATCCTGGATGAAGTCCAGAACTGGAGAGGGAATTCTATTATTTTCTCCCTAGAAGGGTCCTGGGATTAGATCTTACTTGAAATAATCCTTTGATAAGATTGAAGCTGTGAGCTGTACCATCTTCTCCCCATGGTAATGATTTGGTGTTGGATCATCTCTTTTTCTCTCAGTGTCCAGCTCTTAAGGGCAAAGTTCAGAAGATCCTAATCTGGAAGTGGGGTCAGCCACCATCTCCCACACCAGTGCCTCGGCCTCCAGATGCTGATCCCAGTACTCCCTCCCCCAAGCCCTTGGAGGGGCGGCCAGAGCGGCAGTTCTTTGTGAAATGGCAAGGCATGTCTTATTGGCACTGCTCCTGGGTGTCTGAACTGCAGGTAAACCTGGCATAGGCTAGAGATATGGGGGCTACAGTGAAGAGGGTAGTGAGAAAACAGCCTCGTGGAAGAAAGGAGTGAACACAACTCCTTGGTGATTTATTTCTCTTTGTGCTTGCAGTTGGAGCTGCACTGTCAAGTGATGTTCCGAAACTATCAGCGGAAGAATGATATGGATGAGCCACCTTCTGGGGACTTTGGTGGTGATGAAGAGAAGAGCCGTAAGCGAAAAAACAAGGACCCTAAATTTGCAGAGATGGAGGAACGCTTCTATCGCTATGGGATAAAACCTGAGTGGATGATGATCCACCGAATTCTCAACCACAGGTACCAGTGGAGCTGGGCCAGACTGGTGGTTGTCTTGGGGATACTGGAGATAGGCAGCATATCCATTGGGAGACTCTTGCCAAAGGGAGTAAGACAATGGATGTCACTTGGAAGAGACACATGCTCAATACAATATTATTACCTGACTGAATCCTGGTATTTGAGCCATAGGAGACAATAGATTAGAGTTAATTTTTGGTCCAAAGACTGGAATAGTAGAGGCTCTGAATACATGTGGTGTCTGTTCTTCTTAGAGGTCTGGTTTGGAACGTACATTATTGGCAGTTTTTGAGAGCAAGGCTGACTTAGGAGGAGAGGAGGGTGGCCTCTGGCTTTGAGGGTTTTGTTCTCCTTGACCTTGCAGCGTGGACAAGAAGGGCCATGTCCACTACTTGATCAAGTGGCGAGATCTGCCCTATGATCAGGCATCCTGGGAGAGTGAGGATGTGGAGATACAGGACTACGACCTGTTCAAGCAGAGCTATTGGAATCACAGGTGAGTGACTTTGGTGAGGAGTGGAGTTGCTTCTTATTGAGAAGGACCTCAGGCAGCTGTGTGATGTCTGTCTTCTTTAGGGAGTTAATGAGGGGTGAGGAAGGACGACCAGGCAAGAAGCTCAAGAAGGTGAAGCTAAGGAAGTTGGAGAGGCCTCCTGAAACTCCAACAGTTGATGTGAGTTGGGGCAGAAGAGGGAGGGCACAATTTGTTGGGTAAGACCATGTATCTTGTGTGCTCCAGTCCAACGATGGTGCTCTAAGTAATGATCTGCAAGTAATAACTTTATAGCTGAGGTTGCTTCACGAAGTCTGCTTCTCTACTTCTCCACATCTCTGTAAACCAGAGAACATACTAGGATTACTTTCTTTTCATCATTAGAAAAATGAAAACATAGGAGGTGGTGTTTTATATGATTGAGAAAGTGTCATCTAGGGCAGGGTCACACAACCAAGCTTTTATGAAACTTAACTGGAACCTAGGTCTTCTGACTCTTAAGTCATGGCTCAGTTCCTCTGAGTTTTATTTGCGTAATGTAACGTGAGAATGGTCAAGGTTAAAAAGATGAATCTTGAGGGACGTATAATGATTTACCTGGTGGATCCTGACTGGCAGAATTACTGTATTGCTAGGGAGGCTATGACATGTCTTTCCTCAGAGATCTGTGGGACCAAGATCTCCGTCTGCCTGATTGGTTAATTGCCTTGCTTCCTGGAGGATCCTAAATCAAACACAAAGTTACCATAACCGTTGAGGATCTTTTTCCCCACAGTTTTTTGTAGCTCTCCAAGGGAGGATCTAGTAAGGATGTGTGAGGAGGAGGCAGCTGTTGTCTCATGGAAGGAAGGGAATTCTTTGCCAGCTCTTGACTTGTTTATTTTATCCTTCAGCCAACAGTGAAGTATGAGCGACAGCCAGAGTACCTGGATGCTACAGGTGGAACCCTTCACCCCTATCAAATGGAGGGCTTGAATTGGTTGCGTTTCTCCTGGGCTCAGGGCACTGACACCATCTTGGCTGATGAGATGGGCCTTGGGAAGACTGTTCAGACAGCAGTCTTCCTCTATTCCCTCTACAAGGAGGTAGGAAAGCTGGGGCTGTTAGTTTTGTGTGTGGGTATTTTGTGTTTATGGTATTCTCTTACACTCTGAGGAGAGAAAAAGGAAAAAAAATTGGTGACTGACCTTGAAGAACACGGTTGAATGACAGTAAGATAGACATGTGCACAGAGAAAGATTTGAGGGAATGGAGCTGTGGGTAGAATTAGAGCCTCGGTCCTGGGGAAACGGATATATGTTCTAATAAGCAGAATTGTGAGTGGAGTTAGTATGAAAAGACTTAATGGAAGGGGTAAGGTTTTAAGCTCTCTGTAAAGGTGGGCATGGCTTTGTGGACAGGAGTAGACAGGACGTATTCACGTGTAGAGAAAGATGAGAGTAGCAGCAGCAGTGCACATGTCAGTCCTTGGCGAGCTCCTCAGGTAGAGAGTAGAAGTGGGCGCTGGGGTTGTAGTGTGATGTGGCTCTCAGTCCTTACCCTGCTGCTTCTCTTCTTCCTCAAAGGGTCATTCTAAAGGCCCCTTCCTAGTGAGTGCCCCTCTTTCTACCATCATCAACTGGGAGCGGGAGTTTGAAATGTGGGCTCCAGATATGTATGTGGTGACCTATGTGGGTGACAAAGATAGCCGTGCCATCATCCGAGAGAATGAGTTCTCCTTTGAAGACAACGCTATTCGTGGTGGCAAGAAGGCCTCTCGCATGAAGGTATCTCAGTTGGAGGGAAACCACCCTAGAGAGGGAGTTCTTGCTGTGGGCTTAGTTTGCCTCCTTCTGACCTGGTCCCTGGGGTGAGGCAAAAAGATAACGGCTGTGAGGAGGGAAAAACTCCACAAGTCCCTTGGGTTTGCTTACACTGGAGGAGTTGAACATGAGTGACCAGGTTGCCTTCTTGTGCAGAAAGAGGCATCTGTGAAATTCCATGTGCTGCTGACATCCTATGAGTTGATCACCATTGACATGGCTATCTTGGGTTCTATTGATTGGGCCTGCCTCATTGTGGATGAAGCCCATCGGCTTAAGAACAATCAGTCTAAGGTGAGGGGGTAGGGAGGGAGGTTATGGTCTCCAGTTTTAGTTTTCTAGTACCACCTACTCATTAAGGGGAGACCTAGGAGGAGAGGAAAGGGAAAAATGGTCTCTGCCTCCCTTCCTCCCTTGTGATACCCCTTGGTGGCCAGGCCTTAAAAGACAGATGGAGGTAGGGGTGGGGGTTTAACTATTGGGCAATGAAATATCTCGGAGTTTTGCAGAGATATATCGGAGCCATCTTTTCATTGAATTTCACCTCTCCATCTCCTTCACCAGTTCTTCCGGGTCTTAAATGGTTACTCACTCCAGCACAAGCTGTTGCTGACTGGGACTCCGTTACAAAACAATCTAGAAGAGTTGTTTCATCTGCTCAACTTTCTTACCCCCGAGAGGTTCCAGTAAGTGTGTGTTTATTCATAATTGGTTCATAATTCTGCTTATTCTTCTTGTTGCCCAATTCCTATATCACTTTTCTGTCTTTCTTTTTCCCTTTTCAACAACTTTTTCCTTTCTCTTTCTGAAGCAATTTGGAAGGCTTCTTGGAGGAGTTTGCTGACATTGCCAAAGAGGACCAGATTAAAAAACTGCATGACATGCTAGGGCCTCACATGTTGCGGCGGCTCAAAGCTGATGTGTTCAAGAATATGCCATCCAAGACAGAGCTGATTGTGCGTGTGGAGCTGAGCCCTATGCAGAAGTGAGTTGGAAGGGACAGAAGCATTGACTTCATTTTGCAGATGCAATTAGTCATCTGCCAGTCTGCAGTGTTTGTTGTTCCTTGAGCGCACACTGCACTTCAGGGTATCTGGTGATGGGAGCGAGCAAGGCCTCAAGAAACACCTGATGCTGGGCAGCTGAGGCCCATAGTCTGATTTAGTTAAATACCTCACCTTATTTAAAATGGTGGTGGTGGTGCTGGTACTGGTGCTTCTTGTGAGGCTTCCTTGTTCTCAAAGTGAGATATGTTGGAAGGAAGATCTCAGACCTTGGGGTACTGCGTTATAAGTCACGTAAAAGCTCTCGAGTCTGACTTATCTTTCTATCTTGCCACGTAGGAAATACTACAAGTACATCCTCACTCGAAATTTTGAAGCACTCAATGCTCGAGGTGGTGGCAACCAGGTCTCTCTGCTAAATGTGGTGATGGATCTTAAGAAGTGCTGCAACCACCCATATCTCTTCCCCGTGGCTGCAATGGTATGTTGTGCCACCTCTCGTTCCTCCCTGGGTTGGAACTGCTCCATCTGGGTTTTCTTTCAATGCTTTTTTCTTATTTACTGCTTTCCTCAGGAAGCCCCTAAGATGCCCAACGGCATGTATGATGGCAGTGCCCTAATCAGAGCATCTGGGAAATTATTGCTGCTACAGAAGATGCTCAAGAACCTTAAGGAGGGTGGGCACCGTGTACTCATCTTCTCCCAGGTATTATGTGGGCTGGGCCAGGAACTTTAGGGAACAGCGGTAGATAGCCCTCAATGACATGAGGAAAGGGATTATCATCTGACTCATAATTAAACTGTGTTCCTTTTCTAGATGACCAAGATGCTGGACCTGCTAGAGGATTTCTTGGAACATGAAGGTTATAAATATGAACGTATTGACGGTGGAATCACTGGGAACATGCGTCAAGAGGCCATTGACCGCTTCAATGGTAAGAGGGAAGGAGTGGCTTCAATCCAGGCATCCTCATTCACTTGTGTCTCTGGACCGATCCCTTGTTCTTCTCATGCATTTGCTTTTCTTATGGTTCTTTGGGGTCTTTGTCAACAGATATGGAAGAGTAAAGCTTTTGAATATCTTTTTTTTTTTTTTTTTTTGGTGAGGGAAATTGGCCATGAGCTAACATTGTTTGCTTGTCTTCCTCTTTTTGCTGAGGAAGATTGGCCCTGAGCTAAATTCTGTGGCCACCTTCCTCTATTTTATATATGGGAAGCTGCCACAGCATGGCTTGATGAGCACTGTGTAGGTCCGCGCCCAGGATCTGAACCTGGGAACCCTGGGCTGCCAAAGCAGGGCGTGCAAACTTAATCACTGTGCCACCGGGCCAGTCCCAGCTTTTGAATACCTTGATTAGAAGAATGTATTGGACTATTCTTAGGAGATTTTTTTTCTTTTGGAGTCTTTGTTCTTTCTGCTAGAAAGAAGAGCATTTTATTTAACCCTCCTCATTGTATCTTGAGGCCCGGAGAGGGACCAGGACTTATCCAACCTCAAATAGCAAGTTAGTGGCAGATTTGTCTCAGTAGCCACTACTACTTTTTTCTCTTACTTGTTATTTGAAAATAATTTTAGACTTAAAGAAAAGTTGCAAAAAATAATACAGAAAGTTCACGTATACTGTTCACCCAGCTTGTTTTTAATAACTTACATAACCACAGTACAACGTCAAAACCAGGAAATTAACACTGGTATCATACTACTGATTAAACTACAAACTTTAATTGAATGTCACCAGTTGTTTTCCTAATGTCCTTTTCCTGTTTCAGGATCCAATCCCAGATGTCACATTGCATTTAGTTTTGTCTCTTCCTATCTGTGTGATAGTTCTTCATTCTTTTCTTTCATGACGTTGAAACTTTTGATGATTACTGGTCAGTTATTTTGTCGAATGTCTCTAAGTTTGGGTTTATCTGATATTTTCTCATGATTAGATTTGAGAGTAGGCGTTTTGGGCAAGAGTACCATAGAAGCGATGCTGTGTCCTCTTCAGTGCGTCATATCAGGGAGGGCATGATGTTGATAATGTCCCATTACTGGTGATGTTAATTTTGATCACTTGGTTCAGGTTGGTGTCTGCTGAGTTTCTCCACTGTAAAGTTACTCTTTTTCCCATTGTAATTGATACATATCTTGAGGGAGATATTTGAGACTGGTAATATCCTGTTTCTCCTTAAACTTTCACACTAATTTCCATATCCATCGGTGGGCCTTACTTATAATGATTAATACTGTGGTGTTTGGCTAATAAGGTTTTATATTTCTGACATTCCTTTTACACTTATTAATTGGAATTCAGGAGATAGTTCTAATGGTATTTTTGGTTCATTTTTTAGCACCGGGTGCTCAACAGTTCTGCTTCTTGCTTTCCACTCGAGCTGGAGGCCTTGGAATCAATCTGGCCACTGCTGACACAGTTATTATCTATGACTCTGACTGGAACCCCCATAATGACATCCAGGTGAGCAGAAGTAGCAGCCTTGGTGTACAGTAACTCACTGGAAGTGCAGAGTGTTCTCTGCAAGGACTTCACCATCTGGAATTAGTTGTTTCATGGCGAAACAATGGAATCTTTTTAAGTCTTTTACCTTATTGTAAGTCAGAGAGTTTGGGTTAGCTATGGTCCTGTTTTGGGTAACATGATAGAGGGTGATGTCTGGGGGGCAGGGGTGCAAAAGGAAGTTTTATATGAAGGCAAGCTGCAGCTCCTGCCTTGTGCTGGATTTAGCTTATTATGTGGAAGTCAAGGCAAGAGTGAAAGCAGAAAAATATGGGTACTTCAATTTCTGGCTTCGTTTTGTGTCCAACTCCAGGCCTTTAGCAGAGCTCACCGTATTGGGCAAAATAAGAAGGTGATGATCTATCGGTTTGTGACCCGTGCGTCAGTGGAGGAGCGCATCACGCAGGTGGCAAAGAAGAAGATGATGCTAACGCATCTAGTGGTTCGGCCTGGGCTGGGCTCCAAGACTGGATCCATGTCCAAACAGGAGCTTGATGACATCCTCAAATTCGGCACCGAGGAACTATTCAAGGACGAAGCCACAGATGGAGGTAAGCTAGTCAGAAACTTGTTTTGGTGTGGGGCTTGGCCTCTCTAAAGGGTATCTTTGATACCTGAGGTCCTGAGACTTGGACCTAGGGTCCTCTGGGGCTTGCTTTTTCCACTGCAGCTGACTTTGGGGGTATGGACCCCTGCTTCTTTGTAGGAGGAGACAACAAAGAGGGAGAAGATAGCAGTGTTATCCACTATGATGATAAGGCCATTGAAAGACTGCTGGACCGTAACCAGGATGAGACTGAAGATACAGAATTGCAGGGCATGAATGAATATTTGAGCTCATTCAAAGTGGCCCAGTATGTGGTGCGGGAAGAAGAAATGGGGGTGAGTATGAGTCCAAGGCAATGTTGTGCTTGGTGATTAGTCTGAAAATTGGAATTGAGACCAAGATAATATTTGAGAGAGGAGGAAGACATTTGTAGGCAGGTTAGTAAGTACCTTGATGAATTGACACACCTCTTCCCTTGAAAATAAATACTGTAACACTACCAATCATGTTCTCTTCTTTGCTGTGGCTGTCAGGAAACTCAACAGCCAAATTTCTCACTCCAAACAGTTATATTAGTTCTTCTTTATCAGAATCTCATTTCATTAACTGTACAAATAAATTTTTGATTGCTATCTCAGGTCTCTGGAGAAAACGCAGGAGGTAAGATACATACCTAGATAGCCTATCTCCCTGTGCTTTTTAAAACATTAGAATTGTTGCTTTCCCTTTTTGTTTTCACTTCCTTTTCTTGGTCTTTTTTAGTAAAAAACAAAAGACTACTAAAATAGTGATAAATGTGTGGCTTTGGTAATAATTTTTCCCCAAAATGGTAAAGTAGGATATAAAATGAAAAAAAATTGCATTCTCTTCTAGTCCACTTTGAACCATTCAGCTCAGGGTTCTTTGAATTGGCATACGTTTCTGGTGGTCTTTGCCATCTTTTCTCATCCTTCCAACTCAGAACCATCCCTCTTGCTGTGTTCTTCTGATACATACCTGTTAATTTTCTTTTTTGAAAGTGCTGCTACTAACCTCAGTTATGTGTAACTATGGCTGAAAAGTCTGATAGTTCTATAGACGAGTAGAATTCAATCAAAACTGCCCTCTATGGTGCTCCACGTTCTGTGAGAGCAGTGATGGCATATAGGAGTGATTGACTGGGGCAGCACATGCTAAGTGGTTGGGAAGGGAGGGGTGGTACTCTCCCTCCTGTTGATAACCTCTGCTCATAACTACACAGGTATTCAAATGACCCTCTTACTAGTGGCTGCAGCTGCTGTTTATAATATTTATAAATTTTATTTTTTGAATAAATAATAATTCACGTGGTTTAAAATTCAAAAGATACAAAGATCTCTTTTCCACCCCTGTCTGGCTACCTAGTTCCCTCCCTGGGGATAACTGATATTTTCAGTTTCTTGTGTCTTTCTCTTTTTTTTTTTTTTGCTGAGGAAGATTCACCTTGAACTAACATTCATTGCCAATCTTCCTCATTTTGCTTGGGGAAGATTTGCCATGAGCTAACATCCGTGTCAGTCTTCCTCTATTTTGTATGTGGGTTGCTGCCACAGCATGGCTGTTGCCAAGTGGTGTAGGTCTGTGCCTGGGAACTGAACTTGGGCCGCTGAAGTGGAGCAGGCCGAACTTAACCACTAGACCGTGGGGCCGGCCCATCTTGTATCTTTCTAAAAATATTTTATGTGCATACAGATTACATATGTATCCATATATACATTACATAAACACACAAACACCTTTTTGCTTTTCCTTTTAAACACAAAAGTAGTTTCTTATATGTAATATTCTCTACCTTGCTTTTGTCCACTTAATAAATCTTGAAGATACAGTCCAAATCAGTACATAAAGAGTTCCCCAACCCTTTTTTTTTTTTTGCTGCATAATATGTCCTTGTTTAGAAGTATCACTATTTACTTATTTTCAAAAATTGAGGCATAATTGACATACAACATTATATTAGTTTGAGGTGTACAATATGATGATTCAATATTTGTATATATTGCAAAATGATCACAACTATGTATCCATCACCATGTACAGTTACAAAATTTTTTTTTTCTTGTGATGAGAACTTATAAGTTCTACTCTCTTAGCAACTTTCAAATATGTAATACGTTATTGTTAACTATAGTCACCATGCTGTATGTTACATTCTCAGGACATATTTTATTATATAATTGGAAGTTTGTACCTTTTGACCCCCTCTTCACCCATTTTGCCCACCCCTACCCTCCATAATTTATTTAATTAGTTC
The DNA here is from genome assembly GCA_031878705.1 of Tapirus indicus. Taxonomy (NCBI): domain Eukaryota; kingdom Metazoa; phylum Chordata; class Mammalia; order Perissodactyla; family Tapiridae; genus Tapirus; species Tapirus indicus. The sequence goes on along the minus strand of CM062918.1, from coordinate 103,207,082 downwards.
CATCATGATAAGACATTTAGGTTGTTTCTAGCATTATGCTATTAGCAATAGTTTAATTCTAATATAAGGGATTTGGAATCAGTTAGTGGCCTAAAATATCTGAAAAAAATATATAACATAAGACTTTCAGAGGAACATAAATATTATTGGGACATAAGACATACAAGTATATATGTCGATATATATACGTGTGTATATGTATATGTATCGACATATATGTGTGTATATATACGTATATGTAGACATATACGTGTGTATATAATTTTTTCTTTTTTGTACATGGTCGTTAAACTTCTATGAAGTTTATGAAAATCAGAAGGGCTTATGGCCCTTCTACTTTATCTCTTATGAAAGTTTTTTGCAGTATTTCAGAAGCTTCTCCATTCTGCCTTGCTAAGGCTTTAACAAAACTCTCTTTTCTACATTTTCTGTCTCATAACTGTGTATATATCAATAAAAGGGGTTAGAAGAAAGCGTACTGTCTCTTCATCCTTCTCTTGTGATGACAGCTCCATCCCATGTTTTTCTTTAGTTATGTTGACTGCTAATCTATACATAATTATGAGGAGCCATGTCCTGTCAATTAAATTTCTTTTAAGTTCTTAGGTCCAAGCAGGCACAACAAGTATTTCAGAGTCCAGTCATGAAAAGGAGCTAGCAGAATGGGAACTCTGAGGACCAGGGGTAGCTGGTGGTGCTGACTTCAGCACCCCTGAGTCCTGGCCCTCCCTCTGTCCCAGGAGGAAGAGGAGGTAGAACGGGAAATCATAAAACAAGAAGAAAGTGTGGATCCTGACTACTGGGAGAAATTGCTGCGGCACCATTATGAGCAGCAGCAAGAAGATCTGGCCCGAAATCTGGGCAAAGGGAAAAGAATCCGTAAACAGGTCAACTACAATGATGGCTCCCAGGAGGACCGAGGTGTGTGTGGTCGGCCCCGCCCCCCACCCGTGGGCCGTTCCACTAGAGCAGTGGGCCCCGCTCATCTGCCCTCTCTCCCTCCAGATTGGCAGGACGACCAGTCCGACAACCAGTCCGATTATTCAGTGGCCTCAGAGGAAGGTGATGAAGACTTTGATGAACGTTCAGAAGGTGAGGGCTGTGCCTTTCTGCTGGCTGTTAAAATACTCCTTTGTCTAATACCCTACCAGTGTCACTCACTCATCCTTTTCTTCTTGTAGCTCCCCGCAGGCCCAGTCGTAAGGGCCTGCGGAATGATAAAGATAAGCCATTGCCTCCTCTGTTGGCCCGTGTTGGTGGGAATATTGAAGTAAGTGCCATACGATTCTAAGGAGGGGTGGGGGAGTGCTGGTACTGGGTCTTTGGTGGAGTAAGACCTGCTCTGTCTCACCTAGGTTCCTTCTCTCCCTAGGTACTTGGTTTTAATGCTCGTCAGCGAAAAGCCTTTCTTAATGCAATTATGCGATATGGAATGCCACCTCAGGATGCTTTTACCACCCAATGGCTTGTGAGAGATCTGCGAGGCAAATCAGAGAAAGAGTTCAAGTAAGTTGAGATCTGGAATGACTGATGTAGAGCAAGGGCTTCTAATCTCTGGTCATTCTACAGTACTAGTCCAGGTTGTGCAGGGAAATTCGCTGTTTCCTCTGCTGAGTTTGGCAGGTGAAGCTGTTAGTAATAGGGTTCTTTGTGTTCCCTAGCTTCTCTGGGAGAGAACCTGGGGCATGCTGTGGGGTTTGGAACCCAGCCTTCAGTGTCATGGTGGGCTTTACCTCAAGATGGAACCATAGTCGTCGTTTGGGATAATGCCTAACTCGGGGTGGGAAAGAATCTGATCTAGGAATTGGCATGATTGCTGTTTAATGTATTTCTCTACTTCTTTACTACAGGGCTTACGTCTCTCTTTTTATGCGGCATTTATGTGAGCCAGGAGCAGATGGGGCTGAGACCTTTGCTGATGGTGTCCCCAGAGAAGGCCTGTCTCGCCAGCATGTTCTTACTAGGATTGGTGTCATGTCCTTGATTCGTAAAAAGGTGAGCCCTGAGCCTCTCTCCAGTATTCAAGGTTTCTAGGGGAAACTGGAAGGCTAATAGGAAAGGAGCCGAGAGCTGGAATTGGGTCTTGAACTTCTTGTCTTGTTGCTGTAGGTTCAGGAGTTTGAACATGTTAATGGGCGCTGGAGCATGCCTGAACTTGCTGAAGTAGAGGAAAACAAGAAAATGTCCCAGCCCGGGTCACCTTCCCCAAAGACTCCTACACCCTCTACTCCAGGGGACACACAACCCAATACTCCTGCAGCTGCTCCACCTGCTGGTGAGTCTGCCTGTACTGTCATTTTCTCTCCCTCTCTTCTTGTCCTGGCCTGTGCTTTTTCTATTCCCCTGTGCTCAGTTCTAACAGGGGAGTCTGGCAGGACACACAGCAATCTCCCTCTCAGTTTAGGAGGGCCATCCTAAGAATAGGGCTGGCTCTTAAAGGCACGAGAGGACAATTTAAAATGAGAAAACCTGAGAAGGCATGATCTTTTCTCTGATCTAGAAACTTCTTCCTAATTAACTCTATTCTATTGGTTGCAGAGGATGGAATAAAAATAGAGGAAAATAGCCTCAAAGAAGAGGAGAATGCAGAAGGAGAAAAGGATGTTAAACCTGTCGCCCCTGAGGCCACCGTTGAGGTAAGAGATGGGGGTGACTGGATGCCATACCAAAGGCAGATGGATAAGTCCACTGTCCCTTTTGGGTGCTGGCCTGTCTGCTTCAACTTTTGTCTTTTTTCCTTTAAAGTGTACACAGCCCCCTGCCCCTGCCTCAGAGGATGAAAAGGTCCTTGTTGAACCTCCTGAGGGAGAAGAAAAAATGGAAAAGGCAGAGATGAAGGAGAGAACAGAGGAACCTATGGAGACAGAGCCTAAAGGTATCACGTTAGAGCACTTCTTGCCTTTAAATTGTGGAGTTTTCCCCTCCCTTAAGATATCTTTTATGACTTTAATTATAGAGATTAAGGTGTAGGACTTTTCCAATTGGATATAGTGTGGAACAGAGGAGAACATTCTTCAGATACACTGTCAATGCCATCTCTTCCCCCCAGGTGTTGCTGACGTGGAGAAGGTCGAGGAGAAGTCAGCAATAGATCTGACCCCCATTGTGGTAGAGGACAAAGGTGGGTGTTTGGAGAAGCTGATTTTTGGTTTAGAAGGACTCTAAAACTAGAAGCAAGGACTTTATCTTCAGGACACCCATCCCACCCCACCCCCCCAATCCCCAGCCTCCTCATCCATACCAGTGTAGTCATCTTATCCCAAGTTAAAAGACTTCTCTGTCCTCACATTTAGTTGTCCATGGGCCAGGGGCACCTTTTTCTGGGTTTGAGAAACACCTGTGTGGAGAAAGGGTGGAGGTGGAATGATATCTTTTAGTATATAGTGCTATGGGTATGGGCCAAGGTGCTGGGCTTTGGTCTAGAGCTGACATTTTTCTTCTGCATGTCCTGTAGAAGAGAAGAAAGAAGAAGAAGAGAAAAAAGAGGTGATGCTTCAGAATGGAGAGACTCCCAAGGACCTAAATGATGAGAAGCAGAAGAAAAATATTAAACAGCGTTTCATGTTCAACATCGCAGATGGTGGTTTTACTGGTATGAAAATGAGGGCCCAATGGGGTTAGAAGGATCTGAGGTGAAATTAGGGTTCTTATCAGAAGTGAGGGTATAGAGACTTTACCTCTACTACATGAGGGAATGCCAGGCTGATTGCATACTTGTCTTGGTTCCGTGTCACAAAGCCAGAGGCATACTACTAAGATGGTATCTGGGGAGCAGGCATAAACAGCTTTTTGAATTCTCACAGATGTTTGCCTTTTTCTCCTCAACCTTCCCCAAATTACTCCTCAGAGTTGCACTCCCTTTGGCAGAATGAGGAACGGGCAGCCACAGTCACCAAGAAGACTTACGAGATCTGGCATCGACGGCATGACTACTGGCTCCTGGCTGGCATCATAAAGTATCCTTTGCCTGAGTCTGAGCTGAGGTTCTTGGAGCAGGTTTCTGAAGGTCCTACAGTTTGCGGTTCTTACTTTCCTTGTTTTGTTTTTCCTGAGCACTTTTCCAATAGCCATGGCTATGCCCGGTGGCAGGACATCCAGAATGACCCACGCTATGCCATCCTCAATGAGCCTTTCAAGGGTGAAATGAACCGTGGCAATTTCTTAGAGATCAAGAATAAGTTTCTTGCCCGAAGGTTCAAGGTGAGCAGGATGGGGAGGAATACAGCATTGAAGTGACAGCCTCTAAAGTGCAGAATGGACTGCAAAGGAGGGAGTCTGTTCACTTAGCTGTACAGTTCATTGTGTTCTGTGTAGTTTACTTAACTTTTGTATTCCGTGAAAGGCTTTGCTCCCAAGTATCTTAAATATTAGAGATCAAGACATACAGACTTGAAAATTAAGCAGCTGTTCAAGGGCTGAAGATGACTGTACCTAATGAATGACACAGACTAGTGTAGTGGGTGTGTTAGGGGAACACTGTAGGCTGGAGTGTTCAGGAAAGATACAGAGGTGGGACTGAATTGGATCTGTGAGGAGGTAGGGTTGTCAGTGGGCTGGTGGTACTTTTTTCTGGGTCTGAGAGTGCATGGGGGGTGTGTGATGGATGCACAAAGGGGAGGTAGAGGCAGAGCTCCATTTTCAGAATCACCAGGGCCAACAAGCCCAGGACTGAAGGGAATCTCACTCAGGAGTTCACCAAATTTGTATTGAGGCCACCTTGTGTGCAGACCATCAAAATGGGATATCATGAAGACAAAGACACATGGCTCTTAAGCTAAGTATAGTTGGGAGAATAAGAAAGGTACACTAATGAGCCTTCAGACATTATGTGCCAAGCAATGAGTGGCATAGGGACACTAAGAAAATAGGGCATGGTGCCTGTTCAAGGAGCTTTCAGTTTAAAGTAGAGTTAGAGGCAAATGTGTGATTGAATGAACGCTATTCTGTGTACTGGGAGGGAGACCGCTGAATCCATAGAAAGTTCTCCCGAGGGAATTTGGGGAGCAGAGAGAGAGCTGACAAATGGCTTCGTGAAGAGTATGGCATTGGAATTAAGTTTTGATAAATGCAAGAGAGAAGGCTGAACCAAAGGGATTAGGTTGGGCAAAGAAGTAGGGGCAGCAGAGCTTAGGCTGTTTGGAAACAGCAAATAGCCCAGTTAGGCTGCAGAAAATACTTGTGTTATGGTGGGAGGTAGGCTGGAGAGAGGGAAAGACTAGAGGTCAGTAGGTGGGTTTTGGCACCAGATAAGTGACTTTGGACTTTACCTTGTAGTTTAGTGGGCAGCCAGTGAAGGTTTCTGAAGTGTTTTGATAGGACCAAGGGAAGTGGAAACAGAACATTCGTGAGGTTATAGAACCATCACATAGTCATGAGGTAGCAGAGACTGGGCTGTGATACTGGTTGCAGAAAATGAAAAGGATAAGATAAAGGAAACCAAACACCAAAGAATTTACAGGATTTACTGATTTATTGTAGGGGTCAGGAAACCTTTTCTATTAAAGGGCCAGAGAGTAACTATTTCAGGCTTTGTGAGACATACAGTCTCTGTTGCAAACAGTCAACTCTGTCATAGTGTGAAAGCAGCCATAGGTACAAATAAGCATGAATGTGTTCCAATAAAACTTTATTTATTGACACTAAAATTTGAACTTCATACAACTGTCATGAAGTATCACAAACTTCTTATTTTGACTTTTTCAACCATTTTAAAATGTAAAAAGCCATTCTTAGCTCTTGGGCCATACAAAACAGGCAGTGGGCCAGATTTATTTGGTCCACAGGCCATAGTTTGCAGACTTCTAACTTACTGGATTTGAGATACAAAGGAGTGAGACTCCAAAAATAACTGAAGTTTTGAGCTTGAGTCACTGAGAAAGTTAAATTATCATTGGCAGATCAGGGAAATGAGAGGGAGCAGTTTGTAGAAAAGAATAAATTCAATTTTAGGCAAGTCGTTTGGTGTTTCTCACAAGTAAATACTCTTCCACTACCCCCACCACCATAAACAAATGGGATCACAGAGTGATCAATGATACACGAGTGGGATCAGAACAGTCAGTGCTCGAGATGCAGGTTTGAAAAACATCAAATCATTTGCATAGAGGTGCTGGGTGACGCAAGGAGAGGAGAAATCTCTTGGCAGAATGCTTTGAAAGAATAGCAGCAAGCCGGGGCCGGCCTGGTGGCACAGTGGTTTAGTTCGCGCTTGGCAGCCCGGGGTTCGCGGGTTCGGATCCCAGGTGCCCGCTGATGCACTGCTTGTCAGCCATGCTGTGGCGGCGTCCCATATAAAGTAGAGGAAGGTGGGCACGATGTTAGCCCAAGGCTGGTCTTCCTCACAAAAAAAAAAAGAATCAGTACTTGAACATATTAAGTCTCATAACTTATGAATCAACGTTCTCTCCCTTGGAATATATTTCAAAGAACCTTTACACAGCTCTGTCAGGCGACATGTGCAAGAGCGTTTGTTCTTTGCAGTATGATTTTTGGTGGTGGGACCTGGAGGCATCCTAGATGTTCGACATTGGGAGTGTGGATCTGTAAAATGTAGATTCACATCATGGAGCATTAAGCAACAGTTAGATCAACACAATACATGTGCGATAACAACATAAATGGACCTTCAAAAAAGACGTAGTGGGGAAAGCAAGGAAAAGCATTTTTTATGTACAGAACAACAGCATTCAATCAAAAGAAATGTGCACATGAAACAATAATCAGTCTTCAAAAACACCCACAAAAAGACACAGTATATTAGGTTTGCTTATTGGGGAAGGAAAGGAATGGGAGTAAGATGTGGAGACAAAAGAAACAAAAATAATTTTAGAGTAAAACACCTCAAATGATACGATATGGTAGGTATATCCATAGGATGGACTACCATGCAACCATTAAAAATCATCTTTTATAAAGAGCAGTTATTAAAGGAAGATTTGGGCCAGCCCCAGTGGCCTAGTGGTTAAGTTTGGGGCACTTCACTTTGGTGGCCCAGGTTTGGTTCCCGGGCGCAGACCTACACCACTCATCAGTGGCCATGCTGTAGAGGCAGCCCACATACAAAACAGAGGAAGACTGGCAACAGATGTTAGCTCAGGGCCAATCTTCCTCAGCAAAAAAATAAAGGAAGATTCTTACTACTAAACTTTGAAAACATTAGATGTGTATATATAGTAGTCTCCCCTAATCCACGGGGGATATGTTCCAAGAACATCCAGTGGATGCCTGAAACCACGGATAGTACTGACCCTATATGTATCATGTTTTTTTTCTATACATATATACCTATGATAAAGTTTAATTTATAAATTAGGCACAGTAAGAGGTGAACAACAATAACTAATATTAAAGTTGGCTGTGGGGCCATTATTAAATAAGATAAGGGTTACTTGAACACAAGCACTGATACTGCGACAGTCAATCTGATAACCGAGGTGACTACTAAGTAACTAATGGGCAGGTAGCCTATACAGTGTGGATATGCTGGACAAAGGAATGAGTCACATCCCGGGAGGGACAGTGGGATGGTGCAAGATTTCATCATGCAACTTAAAACTTATGAATTGTTTATTTCTAGAATATTCCATTTAATATTTTTGGACTGCGGTTGACTGGGTAACTGAAACCTCGGAAGGCAGAACTGCAGATGGTGGGGGGACTACTGTAGAATGATCTCAATTAGGTAAAAAATATATATGCAAAGAAAAACTTCAAACTGTTAACTGTCTCTAGGAGGTGGAATTATTTGTGATTTAAATTCTGTATATATTTTGTATTTTCTAACTTGAGTTTTTATTATTTTTGTAGAAGAGTGAATCATTAAAGGGTAAAGAGTTTTAAAAACATGGACCTCCAAAGGGAGTTAAAAAAAAGCAATGCAATGTTGAACTGTTGAACTGGTTTGGGGGAGCCATCTGTAAGGTTCTTTATAGGTTCTGAGAGGCCCCTCAGCAAGAAGCAAAGTGAGGGCTGGCGTAGTGGTTAGGTTCGTGCACTCCACTTCAGCGGCCTGGCGTTCGTGGGTTCGGATCCTGGGTGTGGACCTATGCACCACTTATCAAGCCATGCTGTGGTGGCGTCCCATGTATAAAGTAGAGGAAGACGGGCACGGATGTTAGCCCAGGGCCAGTCTTCCTCAGCAAAAAGAGGAGGATTGGCGACAGATGTTAGCTCAGAGCTAATCTTCCTTACCAAAAAGAAAAAAAAAAAAAGCAAAGTGAGTGTCAGTTCATCTCCCGTTTCCTCTTTATCCCTTGTCAAGCTCTTAGAACAAGCCCTGGTGATTGAGGAACAGCTGCGCCGGGCAGCTTACCTGAACATGTCAGAGGACCCCTCTCACCCTTCCATGGCCCTAAACACCCGCTTTGCTGAGGTGGAGTGTTTGGCGGAGAGTCATCAGCACCTGTCCAAGGAGTCAATGGCAGGAAACAAGCCAGCCAATGCAGTCCTGCACAAAGGTAGCCAGTGGCTCCCCTGCCTCCTGCTGACTCAGCCTCCTTCCTCTACCCCTCCCCAACACATTTCTTCTTGTTTCCAAACCTTTTTCAGAGCCCCTTTGTCTGGGAGCTTAGCCTTCCTCCTTGGGAAACTAATGTCTTAGAGGCAATCAAAGACAGTAGTTCTTTGTCTCTTTCAACTCTTAATATATTCAAGTTGTTGGAAGTGGAAAGCAAAGCAGAATAATATAGTGTCATCTGGGATACTTCAGAGGTAACTTCAGGTGATTTAAGATCCCGTCAAATTCTAGACCCCTTTCAACGTTTTGTTTCTGATTAAAGTTAAAACATTGTGAGAGGAGTGGAGGGTGAAATGAGGAAAAGACTTATAAAGGAAGAGGGAGACACCTCAAAAAGGTGGAGAAGAAAGGAAAGGAAATAATAGGAATAAGCTGCTCAAGAAGTGGAGAAAAGAGACGATAGGGAGCAAGGGACAATGAGGGTTAGGTGACTTTAAAAAGCATAGAATCATGGACAGTTGGAACTGGAATATGTGGGATAGGAATTTGAGCATGATGGAGGCCAGGTCAGGTGATTCAGTGACAAAAAACAATACTCCAACACTCCTGCAAATCAGTCCCTTGGTCACTGAAAAGTGATAGGGGGTGGGGGTCCACTTTGGTAAGAAGGTACTTGGTCTTGACCACCACAGCTCACCACTTTTTTTTTTTCCTGTTCAGTTCTGAAACAGCTAGAAGAACTACTGAGTGACATGAAAGCTGATGTGACTCGACTCCCAGCTACTATTGCCCGAATTCCCCCAGTTGCTGTGAGGCTACAGATGTCAGAGCGTAACATTCTTAGCCGCCTGGCAAACCGAGCACCTGAACCTACTCCACAGCAGGTAGGACTGTCTTCTTCTGGCCAGCTGTTCGAGCAGAGCCATTATTACTTTGCTGTCTGTCCCTAGCTTTACATACTGGGCAGGTGGGGCTGTCTTACCAGTGAGTTCATGTAGGATCGGGTGGATTCCTGTGGCCTGGAATTCTGACTCCTTTGGCTCTCTTTTTCTGTAGGTAGCTCAGCAGCAGTGAAGATCAAGACTGATGATACCACCTCCACCGCTGAGCAGTGACCTTCCTCACTTTCCCTTGCCCAGCTTCTCACTTGGGGGCCTGAGAGACCCTCTTCTTCCTTCTGCCCCATCTTCCATGTTGTAAAGGAACAGCCCCCAGTGTACTGGCAGAGGGGAGGGAGTGAGGGGCAGTGGTGCCCTTCCTGCTGGAGAGACATGCAGCAGTAGCGCCGGCGCCATCTGCAGGGAGCTGGCGGGCTGGCCTTCTGGGCCCTGGCTTCTCCCCACTGTAACTGTCTGTTACACACAAACTGTTGTGGGTCCCGCCGGGCTTGATGAAAATGATCTGAATTTCTTCCTCCTTTGGTTTTATTTTGTTGGTTTATTTTGTGTTTTCTTTTCTCCTTTTTTTGGGTATTCAGAGTGGGCCGGGCCCCTGGGCGAGACACAGCTACCTCCGTTGGCATCTTTTTAATACCAGGAACCCAGCGGCTCCAGCCACCGAGCGGCTAGAATGAAATAAAGTGGGAAAAAAAAAAAAAAAAGGAAAAGAACCAAAAGCATAAAAAACCACAGCAAATTTCTTGATGAAAATAAAAGTTTCCTTGTATTTTAGTGCTCTGGTTCAGTGTGGGTGTAGGTTCAGGTGGATGAGTGTGTCTGACAGGAGCCCTGGGAAATGTGCAATTGAAAACTAGGGGCTACCTTGTATTCTGATATTCCACAATATCAGAGCCGTGTTATGTCTGTGTGCATGTGCCCGCTGTGCTCTGGACCAAGGATGACCTGCATCTGTGGAAAATGAGCGGCTCCCAAACCACCCCGGTTCATACCCTGTACTACTGGTTAACGGTTCTGTAACCTTGAGGAAGTGAACTACTATGGGCTGTAGATTTCTCATGTATAAAATAAAGATATTTTCCTCATAGAATTGTGAAGATAAAACCAGTCAAGTGCTTGGAACAGTTTTTAAGAGCTACTAAGCACTATCTTAGCGTTGATTTGAAGGAAGGCTGAAGTTCTATCTTGTTAACGTGTGTGAAATTAGGATGCAAGGTGTCTTCCGACCTCCAGATGTGAACCTAGGCAGAGGAACCTTACCTGACGGGCGAGTGGGGGTCTGGGGTAAAGAAGAGGGTTTCCTAATCAAAGGGTTGGGGGTGGGTAGGCGGCATGGGATTCCATGATCCCGAGACTGGATGTAGGGCTTGGTTTGAGGGGAGGGGGCGGCTTTCAGGTTCCAGTTTTTCCGACTGAAATCTGCAGTGAGGCGAAAAGCCAACTCCTTGAGGGAAGGTCAGGGAAGTGGAAAATGGTTCTGTCCCCGTCCTTTTCAGCCCTCGGCGAGTGTGAATGGAGCGGTCCACCTCCAAATCTGCCGCCGCCAGCCCCGCGCGCGTCCCAAGGGCGAGCGTGCGTTCCGGGTTCCGCGCCCGACCGGAAGAGGCGGGGCCACCAGGCCAGCTCGCTCTGCGCGCCTGCGCGAAACGTTTCCGTGGAGTGCGTCGTCGGAACGCTAGCCTCGGAGTGCACGTGGAGTGCCGTCCCGCGTACCCAGGGGTCGTCTCGGGCCTGGGCCAGCCTTCCGGTGAGCCGAGGCTTCGGGTGGGTCTGGAGGAAGTCAGAGAAGGAAGGGGGACTGCACTGACCTGGACTGAGCCGTGGGGAGGGACGCAGTACAAATAGCCTGGGACCCAGGGTCCGGAGCTCCGCGTGAAGTGGGGTTTGGTTAGGCCTCGCGGGGCTATTAGGGGTGCTGAGTCGAGGTTCTAGTCGACCCGATGCCCCTTCCCACTCTAATACGGTAAGTCTGCAGTTTGCCTTTCCCTTTCCAACACGCGCGACTCTTCTATTTTTTCGTTTCCCCAGTACCATGGGGCGCAAGTTGGACCCTACAAAGGAGAAGCGCGGGCCGGGCCGAAAGGCCCGGAAACAGAAAGGTGCCGAGACCGAACTCGCCAGATTCTTGCCTGCAGGTAAGGGTCAGACCTGCGCCCTTCCCATTCTCCAGCTTTTGTGCCATTCTTTCGTCAGTATCATAATCCCCTCCGTTTTTAAGCTCCTGTTCATTTTCTGCTTAAGTAGAATTTTGTTTGTATGAGTTACTAGGAAATAAGAGTGAATGACACACTCAGTATCATCAGCCAAAACTTAGGGAAGTTGGGACAGGGACACAAGTACCCATGCAAGGAGTGGTGTGGTTTAATATTGAAAGAGTTCAGAGGAAGGGGGATCCCACGCAGTTAGAGAATTTAAAAAGATTTTATTAAGAAGTTGGGTTTTGAAAAATGGGTGACATTTTAGCAAGTGGAAGTTGGGAAGGGGACAGACCAGTCACTGTGAACTGCATTGTGGAGGGGATGGAGATGGGAAAGCACAGATGTGGTTCCCACATGGTGAGTAGTCTGCTGCATGGAAGAGTGGGTGAGAGAGAATGGACAGGTAGTTTGTGTTGGGCATTGGATAAAAACTGCAATTTATTGTGGTAGTAGCAGCTGCTAGGTACTATACTGAACTCTTTGGATATGTTATATCACCTCATTGTTCTAGTTGCTTGTGAGAGAGGCACTGTTAAGGAAACGGATGTTGAGAGGTTAAATAACTTGTATATACTTACTAAGTGACGGGGGTGAAATTTAAACCTTTTAATTCTTGGAGAACGTTTGAGAGACAGCAGTTGTAAAGGTAAAATCTGCTGTGGTTGGTAACTGATTAAATTGAGAGTAAAGGAAAGGGCAGAAAAAAGGATACATTTTGTGTCTGTGTTATCAGAATGGTGATGCTATTTATTGAAATCAGAAGTCTGGAGGGAGGCCCAGTTTGGATTTGGTTGGTGAACAACCAGATGGAGATCATCTCCTTTACATCTCTTATCCAGCTCCTGGTAAAGCACTGTGGAGTGAGTTGCAATCTACTCCCTTTAATTAGTGTACTAATCTCTTCCCACTTTTATTTTCTCTCCTGTTGCTCTTTTTCATTTCACCTGTGATCTCCTGTTTTGTCTCTTTTTCTTTTTTTTCTAACAGCTAGTGATGAAAATTCCAAGAGGCTGTCTAGTCGTGCTCGGAAGAGGTGAGTGAGGATGTCTAGACTTACGTAGATTAAATTGGTGCAGTTCATCTTAAGCCCCATGATCCCCTGTGATCATGTTGATGGAAAGGGCTGTTTGGGGACTGTCATGTTTCTCTGTCATGGGAAATAGCAGAGCTTGGAGATCTGTTCCATTTTCTCACTCCTTATATCTTTTCAGGGCAGCCAAAAGGAAGTTGGACTCTGCTGAAGCCCCTAAGTTGAATAAGTCTCCTGGGGCCAAACTGTTGCCTGGAAAGCTACCAAAAGGTCAGTGAAAATAGGAGCTTGGTGTTACATGAGGAGTCTGCTGGGTCCTGGGTAGAGAAGGGCTTTGCTGAACGTTTCTGGAGTGGAAGGAAGAGCCAAAGGATGTTCTTGGGGGCAGAAAGTACAGGCTCCATCAGTGTGTGACTGCCATCAGTCCAGGATTCTTCAAACCCTTAGGGATCTCTGCAGGAGCTGTCAAGACGCCTGGTAAGAAGGGAGCCCAGTCCTTATTAAATACTGCTCAAGGCAAGAAGCGTCCAGCACCAACCCATAGCAGTGAGGAGGAAGACTATGAAGAGCATGGTGTGGTGAACCAGCGGGACCTCTGGGGCTCTGAGGACAGTGATACTGATATGATAGATGACTATGGAGTTGACTCCAACTCAGCGGATGAAGATAAGGATGAAGGTAAAGAGGTGAGATTATCGGTTTGTTCTGGAAGGAAGCCTTGCTTTTTAGTCTTTCCATATCTTTGAGACTATTCCTCAGTGACAAGGATAAGCCTAAGTAGAGAAGAGGGATTTTAGTGTTCCGTCACTGCTTTCCTATTATCATACATCCTTTCAGTGCACATGCAAGTTTAAAAGAGCTGTAGAATAGAGCATTTTAGGATATGAGAATGCTCAGTGCTAGTGAGGATGTAGTAAGGTGGATTCTTTTTTTGTGTGTGTGAGGAAGACCAGCCCTGAGCTAATATCTGTTGCCAATCCTCCTCTTTTTCGCTGAGGAAGACTGGCCCTGGGCTAACATCCGTGCCCATCTTCCTCTACTTTTATATGGGACGCCGCCACAGCATGGCTGGCACGCGGTGCGTCCGCTGGCGACCGGGATCCGAACCTGCGAACCCTGGGCTGCCAAGCGCAACCTAAAGCGCTGCGCCACCGGGCCGGCCCGTAAGGTGGATTCTTGTATGCCCCACTGATGGGAATAGAAATGCACACACATTTTTTATAAAGCATTTGGTATCTGAGAACCTTGAAAAGTTTCTTCCTTTTGATCTAGTAATTTTGTTTAGGAAGATGATCCAGAATGTGGACAAAGATTTATTTACTGAGGTATAAGAAGTTATTTGCATATTACATAACTAGTATATGAGCGTGTTAGTAGAAAAATTCAAGCAATATAGAGTTGTACAGAATAAAAAAGTTCCCATTTGCAACCCTCTCCCACACCCCCCCTTCTCTCTACAGTGTTACTATTATGAGACTTGCAGGCACCATGTGAATCATAATGCCTAAAACTCTGGAAACTTCCAAAATACTCAATATGCTTAAATAAATTGTTTCATTCATATGCTAGATTAACATTTGGCCATGATGTCTGTGAAAATGCTTGTGATTTAACTGAATGAGAAAGGCAAGAAACAAATTTGAAAATGCATTATGATTTTAGCTATGTGAAAAATATAGAGTAAGTCTGGAAGAAAATATGGCAAAATGGATGCCCAAGGGCAATTTTTGTACCCTTGTATACATATGAGTGTGTATTAATGTTTTAAACTTTTTAAAGGAAAGGGAAGTGTACGCAAATGTAGAAAACAGTATAATGAACCCTTTCAATCCATCCCTTAGTTTCAGCAATGGTTAATATTGTGCCAATCTTATATTCGCTTCTTTAGGGTCTATATTTTATTGTGGGAGCAAGTGTTACGTCTGTATTTAGGAAAAAATAAAGTACAGAGGTAGAAAGTACTACACAGGATGGTGGAAGGGCAGGCTTTCATTACCAGCCCCTTGTCTCTTTTTCCAGTTGCTGCCCATTGAAAGGGCTGCTCGGAAGCAGAAGGCCCAGGAAGCTGTTGCTGGGTGAGTTTTGGAAACTCTTGGGATGGAGAATTGGCAGTGGCTGGGAGGAAGGAGGAGGTGTCTGTTTTGATCTGTGAATCACTCTGTTCCTGGACCTGTTTTTAGGGGCCAGTGGATCGAGGAGGAGACTGATGAAGAGGAGGAAATGTCCTCTGAATCAGGCCCCAAAAAGGATGAGGAGACAGATGGGGGCTTACAGATCAATGTGGATGAGGAGGAACCTTTTGTGTTGCCCCCTGCTGGGGAGATGGAGCAGGATATCCTTCCACTGCAGGGTGAAGGGGTGCTTGGGAGGGGATTTCCAGGCTCTGGGACATCATGAAATAGTTCCTTAGCAGGTCCACATGCGCAGGCTCCAGACTTACAACGAGTTCACAAGCGCATCCAAGATATCGTGGGAGTGCTACGTGATTTTGGGACTCAGCGGGAAGAAGGTCGATCTCGTTCAGAATATCTTCACCGGCTTCAGAAGGATCTGGCTATTTATTACTCCTACGGAGACTTCCTGCTTGGCAAGCTTATGGACCTCTTCCCTCTGTCTGAGGTATTCAATTGCCAGTGTAATGCTCCTTCTGCTCCTCTTTTCTCACCTTCTCTCTTCTTACCTTGTGTGAGGAAGGCCGTCAGCCCCCTTGCTCTCTTCTCTTGTGGCTCAGCTTTTTGACCAGCCTGTCTTGTGCTCTGCCATCTTGCTTTCCCAGCTGGTGGAGTTCTTAGAAGCTAATGAGGTGCCTCGGCCCATCACTCTTAGGACCAACACCTTGAAAACCCGGCGCCGAGACCTTGCTCAGGTGAGGGACGGGTTTTGAGGTTTGCTTATCTCAGGGAGGTACCAACTTCTGCTAACCTCAGAGACTCCCCTGTCCCACCCTGACTAGGGTGGGGTCTTAGTACCTAAGTGTTTCTTGGTACAGACGTGATCCCGGAAGCGAACCTAGACAGGCCTAGTGTCATCCTGGGTCTGTGTGACTCGCTCAGGGCTTGGGATCTCTGTGGAGTGGGAAGCTCCTCCCTTCAGCCTCTGCTCCCTGTGATAGGGTTGAGATGTCTGCATCAGGATAAAAGTGCTGCCTCAGAAAGAAATGGGAGGGAGTTGTTTTCTTTTAGATCATTGAAAAGCTAGTAAAACTGATTCCTGGCCCCAGAAAAAGACACAACACACGTGCACAAACAATATTTTAAGCTCATCATTTCCAAGGGTTCAGGGACCCCAGGTTAAAGACCCCTGTTCTAAAGGCAGTGGTGTAGCCCGTGTGTTGTGTATCTCGTGGTGCAAAGATAATCTGATAATTGTCTTTACTGTGCTGTAACCAATAACATTAAATTTTAGGTGGGTAGGGGGCTGAGCCTTTTGGAAAATCAGAGTCCACCTCGAGGAAGTAAAAGAACAGGAGCTGGCAGTCTGCTTCATGGGGCAGAGTTCAGACCCGAATTAGAGCCTGAGGCTAAGGAAATGACCCATGGGATGGGGCAGGATGGGAGAAGCTGCATTCAGTGAGTCTGTGATGACTGTGTTCTAAAAGCTCTAGCAGTTGTGCCCCAGATCTCCTGATGGGACCAGGTTTTCACATCTCCATCTGTTCTTGGGGTAGTGTAGCCTATGAGGTTTTCAAATCTTTACCTTCTTACCTTCAGGCGCTAATCAATCGTGGGGTTAACGTGGATCCCCTGGGCAAGTGGTCAAAGACTGGACTAGTGGTGTATGATTCTTCGGTGCCCATTGGTAAGTGTTCCCTGCCCAGTAGCCCTTCTGCCCCTGCCCTTGTCCCAGCATGTCACAGACGGTCCTCTTCCACAGGTGCTACTCCCGAGTACCTGGCTGGGCACTATATGCTGCAGGGAGCCTCCAGCATGTTGCCTGTCATGGCCTTGGCGCCCCAGGAACATGAGCGGATCCTGGACATGTGTTGTGCTCCTGGTGGAAAGACCAGCTACATAGGTATGAGAAGGGCAGGCAGGGGTAGGAGTCATCTGACTCGCTGCTTTTGAAAGTGGATGGGGTCAGTGACTGGCTAGTGCTCAAGGAACAGTGCACAGGCAGCTTACAGAGTGGTGAGGAACACAGGCTCTGGACTCGGCCTGGATTCCAGCCCCATGTGTGCCACTTACCATTCATATGACTGTGGGCAAGCCCCTGATCCTCTTTCGTCATCTGTAAAATGGGGTAGTAATTGTGCTTGAGTTGGCCTTTGTGCTTGGGTTGTGAGGGTTGAGATATGCATGTAGAAGTCCTTGGCACAGTGTTCAGCACATAATTAGTCATAGCCATCTATTAAGCTGTTATCACTTAAAAGAGGTAACTTCATCTGTAGGACCAGAAAGGTGTTCAGTAACAATGAAAAACCACGTTGGTAGGCTCGCTCATCATCAGGGGCCAGTGCAGATTGGGCAGGCCTGTACAGTAGACAGTGGGGAGCAGGGCTTATTGGGAGTGAAGTTTGCCTTGAAGTGATGAGGCTTCACCTGTGGATTCCTGGGCTGGAGCGTGGCCAGGAAGTGTGGAGGCAGAGAAGCTGGCTGCTGAGCACTCTGCTGTCCCTCCCTTCAGCCCAACTGATGAAGAACACAGGTGTGATCCTTGCCAATGATGCCAATGCTGAGCGGCTCAAGAGTGTCGTGGGCAACCTGCACCGGTTGGGAGTCACCAACACCATTATCAGTCACTATGATGGGCGCCAGTTCCCCAAGGTGGGACTCCCCTCTGTGTCTCTCCTGAGGTGTCTTTCAGTTCACCTGCCCCCTTCCTGACATCAGAATGTTCAGACTTGCCCCTAGGAAATAAATGGTGTGGTACAGGTTGCCAAAAACGCCTGTTTCACCTACCCTTTCCCCCCAGGTGGTGGGGGGCTTTGACCGAGTACTGCTGGATGCTCCCTGCAGTGGCACTGGGATTATCTCCAAGGACCCAGCTGTGAAGACTAACAAAGTGAGGAGCGGGGTTGGGGGGGGGTGGAGGGGTGGGACCAGCTGAGGGGTCTTGGCTGGGCCTCGCAGAGCCAGAACGAGAGGTGGAGGAGCACTCAGCAGTCAGTACCTCACCTCTCCTCCTGAGGCTGCCTTTTGAAATTCCAACACCCTTGGGTCCCTCCCTCTTCTCTCTTTGGGGCAGGATGAGAAAGACATCCTGCGCTGTGCTCACCTTCAGAAGGAGCTGCTCCTGAGTGCTATTGATTCTGTCAACGCCGCCTCCAAGACAGGGGGCTACCTCGTCTACTGCACCTGTTCCATCACGGTGAGGCCTCTGTCGTGGCGGAGCAAGAGGGGGCAGGGCTGCTTAGAAGAGAACTCCCTTCGCTCCAGCTGTGCTTTTCCTTCTGTCCTTGTCTCCCCAATATGTCCAGGTGGAAGAGAATGAGTGGGTGGTAGACTATGCCCTGAAAAAGAGGAATGTGCGGCTGGTGCCCACAGGTCTAGACTTTGGCCAGGAGGGTTTTACCCGCTTTCGAGAAAGGCGCTTCCACCCCACTCTGCGTTCCACCCGCCGCTTCTACCCTCACATCCACAATATGGATGGTTTTTTTATCGCCAAGTTCAAGAAATTCTCTAATTCTGTCCCCCAGTCCCAAACAGGTAAGCGATCTGCTCTGTCTTTAAGTGTGACTGCAGGGAAGGGAAGGATTTCTGCCTCTCTTATCCCAGCCTTTGTGTGCTTGGATGCGACCCTTTCATCCCAGCTGGGATGGTTCCTGAGCCTGGCCCCATTTGAGTGTGGTTAAGTGTTCATATGGATGGGGGCCTTTTCCTTGATTCTGCCAGTGACTGCAGTTGTTCGGCACTAAGTGCATTCCCAGCGTGGGTTGTGGTTTCTGTTCCTTCTCGGCCGAGGGTTGCTTGACTGGTCCAGCATTGTCAGCACTGGGTTGGCACAAGACTCCTCAGAAGTATCAGCAGTTCTCTGAGCCCATCACACTAATTGCAGATTGTTTTCTCAGCCATTTTGAGGAGTCTGGCCTGGATCTCAAGGGGAAGGGCGGGGTTTTCTGAAACAGGCTTGAGGGCTCTGATGCTGGGATATAACCCTGGGTTTAGTTGGAGGCCGGAGAGGCCAGCTTCTCTGAATACGAACTGCTTGACTCACTGAGTTGATTTTTTTTTTTTTAAATAAATAATGCCCCTTAGAGGGGAGTGGGGGGGCACAAGGGGTGAAGGGTTACATCCACAAGGTGACGGACAAAAATGTACAACTAAAACCCCACAGTGTTATAAACTAAGACATCAATTAAAAAAAAAAGTCCATAAAAAAAAAATAATGCCCCTTAGAAAAGTCACATCTGAATATTAACAAGAGCCTTAAGAAATAGCAAAATTTGCTATAACTTTTTTTGCTGTAATTTTAAAAGTACATATTTAGTCAGTCCTTATTTATTTCTTACTAGCTTGTTTCTAGCTGGTGTGTGTATATTTTATTTTCCTGCATCTCATCAAAATCCACATAAAAAAATTATCTTTGATTAAAAAAAAAAAAAGCCCAGTGCTTCAGGTTTATTCAGGATTCACCTCCTCCAGAGTGTCTTGTTACCTGCTGTCCTCAAGGGGGCACAGCTTCCTCAAAAAACCTTTTGGCCCAAGGATGGGTAGTGATCCCTCCTCTTTAATACAAGGTTCAAATACAACTTGAGTAAAGGCCAGGTGATAAGTAATGTGAATCTTGGTACTGTGCTCTTAGGCACTGTCCCAATTGTGTGAAACGCTTGGTCAAGAGACAGTACCTAGGCAGTTTCCTTATTTTCATACCTCTGCTTATCTACTCCACTAATGATCAAGACCTAGTGATGAGGCCCATTTTTTCAAACTGTCTGTTTAATTTTAATCCCAGTAGATTCTGCACCATCCACCCCTACAAATCTAGACTTGCCTGACCTGAAAGCTCAGGTGACTGCCAAGCCTGAGAGCAGCAGCCAGCCGGCCAAGAAGTCCAGAGTGGCTGTGAAGGCAAAGCAGCAGCTGCAGAAACGGCCGCACCCCAAGAAGGCCTCCTTCCAGAAGCAGACTGGCATCTCCAAAGGGGCAGGCTCAGAGTTGTCCACTGTACCTTCTGTCACAAAGGCCCAGGCTTCCTCCAAGCTCCAGGATAGCAGTCAGCCAGCTGTCAAAGTTGAAGTGATCAGGGAACCAAAGGTGATGGGGAAGCTAAAGCAACGGTCACCTAAAGTGCAGTCCTCCAAGAAAGCTGCCTTCCCGAAGCAGAGCGCTCCTCCCAAGGGAACAGACACAGCAACACCTGCTGTGCTGTCCTCCAGGACCCAGGCCGCTCGCAAGCCCGAGGACCATGATCAGCCCCTTGGGAATGCCAAAGGGACTGAGAAGGTAAAGCAGCAGTTGCCAGAGCAGCCTTTCAAGAAAGCTGCCTTCCAGAAACAGAATGGCACCCCCAAGGGACCTAAGACTCCCACCATGTCCTCCCTCGGTTCCAGCCAGCCCCCACCAGCAAAGAGGAGAAAATCTCAGTCCAGAGGCAGCAGCCAGCCACTGCTGTCCTAGATGGATGGCTGAAACGAGCCTAGGGTGGCTCATTGCCATTGTCACTGGTTGGAACTCTTACCTCTGTGAGGATGGCTTCCCTGCTGTGCTTATGAAATTTAATATACATTTTACAATCTATGGTGCTGTGTGTTTATTTTTTTGAGGGGACTGGGTACTGGCTTTGCTGCCTTAAGGGTAGAGGTGGGAAGGTGGGATGGAGATCCTCTGAAAAGAGGAAGCAGTGTGGTGTACTGAGAAGTCAGGTCAGGTGCAGGCTCCTGAGATCCTTGGTCTTCCCAGGGACCCAGCGAAGGAGTCGGAGGTAGAACTAGGGTGTTTGGACTCTGGGGAGAGGAGGGCAGTAGAGGTGTAGAGAAGATGGGTTTCCTGCCCCCAGAACCCATGAGTCCTGGAGGACCTGGGTTTTATGCTCCTCTGCCACTCTGGCTGGATTCTGGGCGCGTGCTGGGGTCCACCCGGAGAAGGGCTGGCCGGGCCGGTCAGCTTGGGGCTCGACCTCAGACCCGGAAAGGTCCCGCTGCCAGCCTCTGATTGAGCCTTTCATTGGCTTCCTCTCTGCCCTCCCCCGCCCCCCTGGCCTCTGCCCCTTCTGTCAGGCCGTCTGATTGGTTACCCCGCGTCCCCCTGGCGCCTCATTGGCTCTTCTCCGTCGCCCTCCGTCCCTGCTCCTGTACCGGGCTCCATCTCCCAGCAGAAGGCGCAGCCATGAATCCGTTATTCGGCCCCAACCTCTTCCTCCTTCAGCAGGAGCAGCAGGGTCTGGCCGGGCCGCTGGGGGACCCCCTGGGAGGCGAGCCCTTCGCCGGGGGAGGGGACGTGCCCCCGGCGCCGCTCGCCTCGGCTGGCCCGGCCCCCTACCCGCCGCCTGGGCCGGGCCGGGCGTCCCCCGCCGCCATGGCGCTCCGCAACGACCTGGGCTCCAACATCAACGTGCTCAAGACCCTGAACCTCCGGTTCCGCTGCTTCCTGGCCAAGGTGCACGAGCTGGAGCGCCGCAACCGGCTGCTGGAGAAGCAGCTGCAGCAGGCGCTGGAGGAGGGTAAGCAGGGCCGGCGGGGCCTGGCTCGCCGCGACCAGGCCGTCCAGACCGACTTCGTCAGCCCCATCCGGCCCCTCGGGCTGCCCCTGGGCGCCCGGCCGGCTGCCGTCTGCTCCCCGTCGGCGCGGGTGCTGGGCTCGCCCGCGCGCTCGCCGGCCGGCCCCCTCGCGCCCTCCGCCGCCGTCCACTCGTCGCCCTCCACCTCCACCTCCACCGCCTACTGCTCGTCGCCCCGCCTCGTGCCCGGCACCATCTGGTCCTTCTCTCACGCCCGCCGGCTCGGGCCGGGACTGGAGCCCACTCTGGTGCAAGGGCCTGGCTTGTCGTGGATGCACCCCGACGGGGTGGGCGTCCAGATCGACACCATCACCCCCGAGATCCGCGCGCTCTACAACGTGTTGGCCAAAGTGAAGCGCGAGCGGGACGAGTACAAGCGAAGGTAGGGACCGGGAAGGTGGGACAGGGCTCAGTGTCTCATGCCACACATAGGGTCAGGACTCCGTGTGAGTCCAGGGGAGGACCCACGGTTGGGGCCCAGGAATCAGGGAGGAATCAAGTAAGAGAAGAGTTCCTGCTGTGTAAGGAGGAGCTTTGGAGGTAGACAGGCAGAATTGGATACCAGGAGACTAGGATCCACGGAGAAGGCGGAAGTCACACTCGAGACAGGAGGAAGGATCCTAGGAGCAGAATACCGTGGGGAGGTCCTGTTTTTCATCTGGCTTTTCTTTCTTCTCATCTAGGCTGCAGTGTTTGGATGACTATGTAAACTCTGGGGTTTTGTGAGGTGAGAAAGGAACAGGGGTCACATCTGGGGTACTGCTTATCCCCACCAGCCTCAGCCCTTAGAGCAGTTTTGTGATATAAACTCCACATGCTGATCAAAAGTAAGAGGCAAAGGCTATAGCTTTAGTTAGGGAGTCTAAGAGAAATAGAAGGGGGTGGTGAGGGAGGGGCTGTACCTTGCAGTGGATGATCCCACCACTGCCCAGGGCTTCCCATAGCTGTGGATGGAAACTGGGTACCCGCTCTAGTTCCATATGAAAGACTCTGGGGACCTCAGGGCATTGCTTGGAGTAGGTCCAAAATATGGGAAAAGGAAAAGTAAAGGGAATTCCCTAGGGAAAGGGGAAGGTCTGGTGGTTGTCACAGGGCTAGTGGAAGCTGGGGGAATCTGTGGAAGTGCAAAGAGCCAAAGGTGGAGGAAATGCAAACGGGGCCAGTGGAGGAACTGACTAGGAAGAAGCTGGGTATATGGACACACCCTGTGAGTATAAGGCAGCTGAGGGCAGACCCAGTGTGCTCTGAGATGAAGATTGGGCTCTCTGTGGGGAACCCGGCAGGGTAGCACAGGGGAAGGGATGCAATGCTGGAGTGCTGGCTGTATACCAGGTGATTCCTTAGAGGGTTGATAAGCAGGCAGTTAGGACAGGAGCACGGGCACAGCCAGCACTTTGTTGACTCTGTGACCGATGCCGTGGTTGAGAAGGAAGAGATGACGGGTCTGAAGGAGACTTTGGTGTGGGGCCTTCAGGTTTAACCTCTTAATCAGCTAGTCTGACCCCTTGTGGGCAGGTCTGGGAATTACCCTTGAAGTGTAGCAGAGACTGGGATCTGATGGGGACTGGCTGAATGTTCTGGGGAATAACTGTTGAGTCTGGATTAACCTTCAGCAATCCATAACCTGCCAGCGTCTAGTAGATCACAGAACAGCAGGCTTTCTGAGGCTGAGTCCTGTCCTCACGCTGGCTTTCTTAGTTGTAGTCCATATTATAAGTGTCTTTGGGAATCTTAATTATCCTAAAACCATCATTCAGATGTCACTCAGAACCAGCCTGCTTCTGCCCCTGCCACTGCCCCTGCCCCATCCCCTGCAAGAGTTAACACAGTCAGCAGTGCAACATGGACAATTCTGGAATGCATTCATAACCACAGGAACAACTGCTGTTCTCAGGGGCATTTTTTTTTTAAACAGAGAGTGTTTGTCCTTGGTCCAGCTGTCCAGGGCAGCAAAGAGTTATTCCTTGGGAACTGATGAGCTCATCAGTCTGCAGCAGGCTCTGCGCACAGGGCCCCGCAGCTAGAGTTGTATGGTACGTGACACTGGCAGTTACTCGTTCTTCCACCCCAGATCCCCTGCTCTCTTCCTGTTCTCTTTATAGCAACACTGCAGCTCCTGTCTGTGGCCTGGCAGACACGGGCATAGCTTGAGCACTAAACTGCGAAGGAGTGAGGCCTCCCGGGTTCTATTTTCAGCTCCCTGGCCTTGTGTGACCTTGAATGGGTCTCTTTTTCCTGGCCTCGGTTTTTCCGACATAGGAATGGCCCCTGCTTTCTCACTTCACTCAAGGATACCGTTTATTTGGAAAACAGATGTTTGGTAAATGTAGAATACATGAAAATTGCTCAAATTCTACCTATGTTAAGGAAACCTTGTAAGTGAGGCCAGATTTGAATGGAGGTCAAAATGAGCCTATTTGTGGGATAGTCTGGCTGGAGAGCAAATAGCATTCTAGTGAGCTTCCACATGACTTATTTTCAGATTTTTTTTTTTTTTACCCTGTAAGATTTATTAATCTTAATCCTTATGTAGCTTCCTTACTTAAGTTTCTACCTGAATTTGTCGAGTTCACTGTCAACAATACTTCCTACCCTTCCTGATGCATCTTGTCCAGGGTTATTGTCCTCTTGGTCAGTCTTGCTTTCTCACTCCAGGGGCTCATGGGCTCCAGGGGCTTGAGGGTACCACATCCCATGCCTTCATGTTGTAGATGAAGAAATCAAGGCCCAGAAAAGATAAAGGTCTTGTCTAAGAAAACATATAACCTGATGCCACTAGACCCCTTCACTGGCCCGAACTGCCTGAATGAGAATGCCAGAGCAAAAAGGAGAAGGACATGGGGGCCAGCGGGAGGGATGGGCAGGGAGCCAAGAGGGCTGGGAGCCGGGCTGCGCCATGAGCCGGCAGGGTGGTGGCCGGGCTGGCTGCCTTGTCTCTGCCCAACTGGGAGGGGCAGCTGCGGTGATGTGGAGGAGTTATTATTAGGAATGCTGCAGTGCGGATGTGAGGGAGGCACAGGGCAACAAGGGGAGATGGGACTGGAGGGAGAGCCCAGGGAAGAGGGCAGAGGGCAGGTGGGAAAAAAGACCGAGGGAAGGGGAAGGAAGGGTTGAATCCTGCGTCTACAGAATGTGCTCTCTTGGGTTTTCATTTTCTTGCTGTCCTCTTTGCTACTTCCTAACCATCTTTCTTATCCTGAAGTTTCTCTCTTGGTGCAGTTCCCCTCCTTTCTCAGACTGGGAGAAGCCTTTCCCAAATGTGGCAAGAAGTGATAGGTTACATGAATGGGGTCTGAGAAGGTCTGCTATTCCAGCCAACCTTGTAGGGTCCTGAAATCCTCAGCAGTGGTGTGCCCCTCTGCCACCTTCCAGCTCTGTGATATGATGCAGTATGCACTGACTGACCATGGGCTACCCTATATGAAA
Source organism: Tapirus indicus (assembly GCA_031878705.1). Lineage (NCBI taxonomy): Eukaryota > Metazoa > Chordata > Mammalia > Perissodactyla > Tapiridae > Tapirus > Tapirus indicus. The sequence continues at coordinate 103,182,422 of CM062918.1, read as the reverse complement.
AGCCTAGCCCTGGGAAGTAGACCCTGCCTGTGGCCAAGAGCATCTTTTAGCCTACTTGTGGTCTACGTCTCTGTGTTCTGGATCCAGGAGATGCCGCTTCTAGGTCTCGTCCACCATGTTAACGGGGCACATTTTTATACTCCAGTTTCCCTTTCCCTTTGGGTTTTGGTGCTTAGTAATCCGAGGCTCCTGCTTTCTACTGCTTTAATGCCTCAGGGCCAGCCCTGTCCCCTTTCGACAGCTCTCTTAGAGGGGGCTCTGGGTGGGCAGTCTCTGGAGCTTGTGGGGGATGGACTTTGAGCGTCTCCTACCAGGCTCTTGACCAACTCTGTTGATGCGGTATGTGTCCTGCAGCTGCTTTTACAGGGTTAAATGGTACCACAAGAGGCAGGGCAGCGGGCTAGAGGAGCTCTGTTCTGGTGCAGGCAGGAGGCGGGAGACCGGATCTGTGCGACTGAAGGTGGGAGACTGGGCCGGGTGGGCCTGGTGGTCTGGTGTGGGCAGGAGGTGGGGATGAGGCCAGCCAGATAGTTGGTTGGGCCAGGGCCTGAGTGGGACGGGCATAGCGAAGGACCAGAGCAGCAGCAGTTGCTCGTAAATGTAGTTCCTAGTGCGTGGCCTGGAGGTTCCGGGAGGGCAGCTGCTGAGCTCGGCACTTGCCAGGCAGTGTGGAGCCACCTGACAGCTGCAGCTGGCTGCCACTGGCCGGCCGATGGTCCTGTCCACAGCTCCTCCCCAACTAGGGAACCGGACCCAGGGGCTGAGGCCTGAGCCAGGTGGGGAACAGGGAGCTGCAGGGCCAGGGGAGGACTCTGCACCTACGTTCCCTCTCTTCTTCCCGTGTCTGCAGGTGGGAAGAGGAGTACACCATGCGGATACAGCTGCAGGAGCGAGTGAGCGAGCTCCAGGAGGTGAGGCGCCACTGCCTGCGCTTCCCTCAGACCCCACTGCCTCTCAGCGTGGAGCCGGCTCCCGGCCCCTGCTCATCTCCACCGCCTTCCCACATGGGCAGTGCACTAACAGCAGGGTTTTCTTCCTCACTGTAGGAAGCCCAAGAGGCTGATGCCTGCCAAGAGGAGCTGGCGATGAAGGTGGAGCAACTGAAAGCTGAGCTGGTGGTCTTCAAGGGGCTCATGAGCAACGTGAGTGCAGCACACAAGGCTCACACTCCTCCCCCGAGGGGGGGGTCTCCTGTCCCATCCTTAGGCTGCTTAAAACCCGGCAGGCAGCCCTTCTAGTTTGGGCCTGTTCAGTTTCTGTCCACCGCCCCTCCCCTCACTTTGCTCTGCTTCTCTTTCTTTCCCTGCCACCCCCCAGTTCAAACGCAAGACAAAGAACAAAAAGTCCCCATGTTGTGTCCGAGAGGCGGGGAAGCCTCCATCATTACTAAAAGGTGTTAAGCAGTTAGTCAAGAACACAGATCCAGCTCTGCAACTTGCTAGCAGTGTGGCCTTGGGGGAATTCCTTAACTGCTCTGCCTGTGTGTCCCCATCTGTGGATGGGATAACAAGGGCATGCGCTTTGCAGGATGATTATGGAGACACAGCATACCAGGGCAGTGCTAGCATATGCGCAGTGCTAGTACGTGTTAGCTGTTGTTACTGTTGCCACAGTACTTTCTCTACTCTCATCTCTCCCAGTGGTCTTCCTTCTCTGGGAGAGTGAGTTCCAGGAGGGAGCCCCCCACGTGACCTAGCAGTGGGCCGCACCCTCTAGGGGCCCCATCTGGCCAGGGAGCTCGTGGCTTGAGCAGCCCAATATATGAGCAGATGTGGTGGGGAGGGAAAAGTGGCACATTCTGCTTGGAGGAGTTGGAGACGTCTTCGTGGAGGAGGCGACAGTGATGTGTGACTGGAAGGATGAGGAGGACCTTGCCAGGACCTTACTGGTGTGTCTGGAGTGCTGGGTGCCTCCTGACTGCTCCCTGTGTCCCCTGGACAGAATCTGTCAGAGTTGGACACAAAGATCCAGGAGAAGGCCATGAAGGTCGATATGGACATCTGCCGCCGCATCGACATCACCGCCAAACTGTGTGACGTGGCGCAGCAGCGCAACTGCGAAGACATGATCAAGATGTTCCAGGTGAGGGCCAGGCTGCCTGTGGGCCCCAGGAAGAGAGCAGGCCTTGGCCCCAGCTTCCCCAGCCTGCACCTCCCCAGGGCCTGAGCTCCTCAGGGGAGGGTTGGGGCAGGGAAGGAACTGCCCATCGCTGCTGGCCTGGAGCCCTGGAGCCAGGCCCTGCCCTCCTTCTTGGGGACCTTACCTTGACAATGGGGGCCTCAGTGGGATGAGGCTGGGGGGCAAGGAATGGCCCCTGGAGAGAGGTTTTAGAAGCTGTCTCTAATGCCATCTCTCCCCTCCCTCTCTCTCTCCTCTGTCTGCTTCCTCTCCTCTCTCTTCCTCTCATCTTCTCTTGCTTTTCCACAGAAGAAGCTGGTTAGTTTGGCTCTCATGCAAGCTTTGTAAATGTCCTAGTCCCAGTTTCTAAACCACCTAGGCCTTTGGCCGTCAGTTCTGACCCGCTGGGCTGTTCAGCACAGATTTCTTCCCTTTCTATTTTCCTTGCTCTTCCCCCTTTTTTCGATCTCTTTTTCTCTTTGCTTCATCTCTCTCTATCCCTTCTCCCTCTGGCTTTCTGATCTGGATGTGTGATTCAGGTTTTCCTTTGTGAACACTGTGTCCTCCTTCTCCTTGCAGCCTAAAACTTTCTTTTTTAGTTCAGTCATTTCATTAGAAAGACTTTTTTTAGAAAAAGAAATCCTCTTTAGCCATTATGCACATCTTAATGTGGTCCCAACAAGTCATTTCTCCCCTTATCTTACTGCTCTATTTTCTGTTCTTTTTCTTCCTTCTCAGTCTGCAGCCCTGTCCCCATCTGTGTCTGTCTGCCTGTCTTGGTGACTCTGGTGTTTCTGTTCCTGTCATTGTAACTGTGTCTCCTCTCTCTGTCCCGCCCACCGTCCCGCTGGTTCATGCCTCTCCCCTCCTCCCCTCCCTGCCCGCGCCCACCCCGCCCTTTCTCCTCATGCACCCGGCCTCGTCTCTGTAGTCTCTGCACTTGTCTCCCATTAAGGTCCCATCCATGGGGGGGCGGAAGCGGGAGCGCAAGGCTGCCATCGAGGAGGACACCTCCCTGTCGGAGAGTGACGGGCCCCGCCAGCCCGATGGGGATGAGGAAGAGAGCACAGCCCTCAGCATCAACGAGGAGATGCAGCGCATGCTCAACCAGCTGTGAGTCCCGCAGGCCCATCCTCAGCAGCCCCCCAGGAGGCCGGAGCTCCTCACCCACCAGTCCCCTCCGCCAGGAGGAAGGCCCCCACCCTCCTTGACACACGGGTTCCCTGTCTCTAGGAGGGAGTATGATTTTGAGGACGACTGTGACAGCCTGACTTGGGAGGAGACTGAGGAGACCCTGCTGCTGTGGGAGGATTTCTCAGGCTATGCCATGGCAGCGGCAGAGGCCCAGGGAGAGGTAACCACCCCTCCTGGCCTCAGGGACCCTCCAGTTCTGCCTCTCCAGCTTGATGACCTGTTTCCTTCACCCCTCCCTCCACTCCTCACTCTGTTTTCCCTCTGTGGCCATCGTCCTTTACCTGCTTCTCCCCTCGTCCTTTATCCTTTTCTTTCCTTTCTCCAGTTTCCTTTAACCTGACTTTTTCTCTTTCCCCCGCCTTGGCCCTGTGGAATGCCCCCCATCCCATCCCTGTGCGTTGGCCTCCCGCTGCTTCCCTGTCTACTCCAGCAGCAGGAAGACAGTTTGGAGAAGGTGATTAAAGATACCGAGTCCCTGTTCAAAACCCGGGAGAAAGAGTATCAGGAAACGATTGACCAGATAGAGGTAAGGACGTAAGTAGAAGTCGAGGGGTGCAGGTTCCCAGTGGGTTGTGAGTGGAGCTGCAGGTGCGGGGGCCTCATCCCTGTGGGACCCCAGACACCAGGGCCTTCCCCTTTCTTTTGTGGGGGAGGAGTGGTCTCCCAGCTGTCATACCTTCAGACCTCAGGCTCTGGAGGGAGGCAGACAGATGCGGGTTCAAATCTCAGCTCTGCTGCCTAGTCGCTACCACTCGAACTTTTAACAAGGTACTTATTCTCTCTGAGTCTGTTCCTTTATTTGTAAAATGGGGATCTTAATAATGCCTCCCTCATAGAGTTGTTTGAAGATCAAATGGAATAATGCACATGTAGAACTTCAGGCAGTGTCTGTATCGTAGTAAGCATACCATACGGTAGTTTGTTATTATTATTACTACCACTGTTGGTGCTAGAGCAGAGTCCACTGAGAGGGGGACTGGAACTTTGCTGCTTCTTCAGCTCAGCCTTTGAGCTAATGGAGGAATCTTCATTCTTATTCTCTAGCCCTGAGGAACCTTCTAGAGATGGCAAGTGGAACTGATGCTTTAACTTAAACCCTTGGCCACTCGGGGCTGCAGGAAGGATCTGTGGCACCCTGGATGAAGGGGTTTGCGGGGAGGGTTGGATGGGATTCTGTGATCCCCCCTGCACATGCGGGAGAAGGCCCTTCCCTGAGCACTCTGACCTGGGAGGGAGGCTGGCGGCTGCTGTAACCCTCAGCCTCCCTTCCAGCCCACGTGGCGCATTTACACTCTTACTGCTCTCACACTGCCTGCATTTTAAGAAAGAAGTTGAGAAATTATTTTCCTACATACTCGTTCTCCCAATACACATCAAATGGTCCTGCTCCCTTTTTTTTTTGTGAGGAAGACTAGCCCTGAGCTAACATCTGGTGCTAATCCTCCTCTTTTTGCTGAGGAAGACTGGCCCTGGGCTGACATCCATGCCCATCTTCCTCTACTTTATATGGGACGCCGCCACAGCATGGCTTGACAAGCTGTGTGTCGGATCCTAGCCTGTGAACCCCAGGCCACCAGAAGCGGAGTGCACGAACTTAACTGCTACGCCACCGGGCCGGCCCCGGTCCTGCTCCTTTAAGCAAAACCCTTTGTTTTTTGCCCACACAGACAAATGCTAGGTTTTAAGGCACAGCCAGATTTGTGCTACTAACCGAGGAGATGGGAAGGGAGAACTCGTCTCCACTCTCTATTTGCACCCGTCTCACCATCTTCCTCTTCTCTCCCAGGAGACTGACATGAGGGGAAATGTTAGCAGAGCTGACATGGTGGCTTTGGTGGCAGTGTTGGTCTTGGTGACCCATCTGGGGCACCTGAGGTCCCTTTATCTCAGTGACCTTTGATCTCTCAGGGTCACTGAGTTGGAGGCAAGGGCCATTTCCCATTATTGGATGGGAAAGCTAAGGCCCAGGGTGGAGGGTGGGAGGGAGTTCTTTCTCCCCAACCTCCTCTCCTCTCTCTGTCTGGTCCCAGCCCTCTCCTACCCTCTGGTCACACAGGGAGTCTGGAGTTTCTATTGTGGGGTGTCGCAGACATCTCCTAACGTGTGGTCATCTCCTGACCTCCTCCCTGCTTTCAATGTGTGAATTAAGGGGAGACATCCTACTAGGTGGAGACAGCTGGTGGCAGTCCTAGCCTTGTATTTTCATAGAATAGACCTGGTTCATTTCCTTCTTCCCTGTCCCAGCGAGGGATGGGCTCCAGAACCAGCCCCTTCTGCTCTGGCTCTCCGAGGTGGAGGAATTAGGGTGTAGATCGCAGCTAATCTGAACAAGAGCTGGTGGCATCATGTTTTCTTCCTGGATCGAACAGTCAGTGCGTCCTGCTCCCCTGCTGGCTGCTGTGGGCCCAGCTGAATCCCAGCTCTGGCACCAGTGCTGCCGTTCGAGCTGTACTCACTAGGGCTTCTGACTCCCCTGGCCACCATCTCACCCCAAACATCACTGTCCTGACCTCTCTTTTGTCTGTCCTGTGACCCATTTACGGGTGGTCTCCTCCGTCCAGTTCACATGCTTCGCGGCTGCTCTCTTGCCCTTGCTCTTTGCTCTCAGGCAGTCAAGCAGATCACCTCCAAGCAGTTTCATTCTGCCTCCCCGTCTGTCCTTTGTACCCCAAACAAAGAGAGCAGTGGACTGTCTCTGGCCCAGGTCTTTCCCTGCCTTTGCGCCGCCTCTCAGCTCTGCCTTGAAGCCTGGGCGCAGCCTCGGGCTCTGGGAGGGAGACCGGATTTACTTGACTTCGAGCCCCTCCGTTTTTCACATATAACATTTCTTAAATGTATCTTAAATCAAGATACATCTTACAACCAGTAGGACTTCTGATGTGGGAGGGAGTCTTTCTCTTAGTCTCTGAAAATGGCTTACAAGTGAAAAAAATAGAATACGGAGAAAATGGATGCTAAGAGAATCGAGCCCCTTTCAACAGTGCAGACGGGTTCTTTGTGCCATGAGTCTTGTAGATGCCTCACAAAGTTAATTAATTAATTTCCCATCAAGGTGCTGGGCATACACAGGCAGAGACGAGCAAGAGCTGTGGCCAGCTCTTCCAGGAGCTCCCGGTTGAGTGAGGGAGACAGACTGGGTTCAGTGTTGTACAGGGAATGAGAGATGAGCCAAGCCATGTTGGAACCCCAGGGAGGGAGCAAGGCCGTCCACAGGTAGCCTCCCTGTGCTCTCAAGAATGTCCCTCCTCTCCATTTGCCTGTTTACATTCCTTTCTTCGTGGCTCTCATCGATGAGTCTGTTAGAAGAACGCAGGCCTGCAGGCCTGTAGCAGATCCCTTTGCATTCCTGTGTAGGCAAAGCTTTTTTCCCAGGAAAACTAGAGGGAATGATAGTATATTGGGTGCCTTCTGCCTTGATCTGATTTATTTTTAAATCTGAGCTCTCAAGCACGGCTGTCTGGGCCCCCTGCCCGGGGAGCTCTGGGTGTGTTAGTCTCCTGGGGTTGGGAGCAGGGCTCTGCTGACCCAACGGCCCTGCCCTGCCCCCGCCACAGTTGGAGCTGGCCACGGCCAAGAACGACATGAACCGGCACCTGCATGAGTACATGGAGATGTGCAGCATGAAGCGAGGCCTGGACGTGCAGATGGAGACCTGCCGCCGGCTCATCACCCAGTCTGGAGATCGGTAAGGGCCTTCCCTGGAGCGTGGGGGCCTTGCCGGGCAGGAGCGGTGGACCAGAGCTCCTCGGTGGGCAAGCCTTGAACATCTTTCAGCAGTGACTCAGTCCCCCTTTTGATGTGCGGCTCTCGTTGGAGGTCACCTGTATGGCTGGCCCAGCCCGACAGCTTTCTTTCCCTTGGCGGTTGGATGATACGTATGTCCATTGTGGCTGGACAGCTGAAACCTCTCAATGCCACCAACTCTGGTGGTTCCCCTGGTTAGAGGCAGCTGAAAACGGACAAGGAACAGAAAGGGTGTGGGGGCAGATTTTTATCTAAAATCAGGGCCATGATTTAAGCATTTGACTCTGTGTGATTTGCACCTCCACAAAAAAGTCAATTAAAAAAAAGTCACAAAAATACTTCAGATAAGCATAAAGCTGGGGCCATCAAGTCAGTGCACTCTGCTCAGGTGACGTCTCTTACAGTGACTTCAGATATTTCTGAGCTCTGAGCCTCCCGGTGTCCCCAAGATAAAGACAGGGACAGTCTCCCCATCGGGGCGGGTGGGAGAGGTCTCTTTCTCCTGCCCTCGCTGAGGGTCTTATTCACCTGCCCGCCCGAGGACAAGGCCAGGGGAGAGGAGTGCCAGCCTCCTCAGGATTCCTGCCTGCCCCAAGGTGACAACTGGTGTTTTTTTCTAGAAAGTCTCCTGCTTTCACTGCGGTCCCGCTTAGCGACCCGCCGCCGCCACCGCCAAGCGAGATTGAGGACTCCGATCGTGATGTCTCATCTGATAGCTCCATGAGATAGTGACCTGCCTCCAGCTTGGCTCCCCTGGGGCCCCACCCTGCTGGGAACTCACCAAACAGAGGGTTCAGGGTTTCACAGAAGGGGAACTGTGTTTGTTACTCCGCACCAAGCGTGGCCCTGGGGACTGGGGCGCTCTTCCCTCGGGCTTCCTCCCTTGGTCCTTGGCCTCTCCGTGGTCCTCGGGCGTCTGGAGCAAGGCTTGGCTGCCCTTCCCGGGCAACTCCCACCGCAGCCGGGGCTTTGCTGCCATTATGTGTGGGTGTCTGCTACTTTCCCATCTTTAAATGCTGCCAGAGCGACTGTGGCCCCTTACCTTTCCCACTCAGTAAGGAATGTGATTGTCGGATATTTCTTCCATCCCTGTGGCCTAGAGCCAGCTTACTGTGTGACCCTGTACTGGTGCTAACTGGCCCAGGCACTGGTATGAGGTGGATTAGGCTGGACGTTCCCTGGCTTGTGCAACACATGCAATGGGAGAGGACTTCCCTCTGTGTCCTAGAAGGGGGAGGGGAGGCGGGACTGGGCGGGGACTCTGTCCTCACTCTGTTGTCCAAGTGCTCAGGGCTGCCTGCCCATCCACAGCAGAGTGATGTGGCTATAACCTTTCCCTGTTGGAAGTGCCGTGCATTCAAGGGATCTTAATGCCCTGTCTTGGCAGCTTCCGGGTCTGACCAGGTGCAGGATGCTGGAGGGAGATGGAGGCTCTTGTCTCCCAGTCACTGCTGAAGTGACAGAGAAAAAGGTGAAGCTGCTGTGTGTGCACGTGGGTGTGTGTGTGCACATGTGCTCAGGGTCTCAGTAGCTTCAGTTATCACCTGAAGCTGTGCCTCCTCCGTGTTTGCCACACACTGAGACCACCAGGCTAAGACATCCTGGACTCGGGAAAGCTTGGAGGAACGGGAGACAGGACTGAGGCTTCCTCAGCATCACTGCCTTGAAGAGGCTGTGCTAAGCTGACGTTTGATGGAATCTTTAATAATAACAAAACTGGCGAGTATTGAACACTTTGTGTCACTGTTTCAAGCACTTTCTGGAGGTAGCTACACAGTCCTGTGAGGTCTGCACTAGTTTCCACCATTTTATAAACATGCAGGTGCAGAGTGAGGCACGGGAGGGTCTAAGTAACTTGCCCAAAGTCAGAAGAGCCTCAGGTGGCAGGAGCAGGGTCTAGATCCAGGTCGCTGGCGCCCAGCCTGTGCCCTGCCTATGAGTGACAATGGGAACATCAGCCATCCTGCTACTTCCCCAGGACTACAGGCGGTGGGCAGTACCCTCATTTCCCCGGTTTATTTCCTCTACAGTGCTTACAATGTACTGGACGTGGTTCTAGCCCAATATATAATCGACCTAATATAATCCTTCTAGAGAACTTAGGAGCTGCGTACTATCATATCCTCAATTTGCAGAGGGGTAACTAGGCCACAGAAAGGAAAACAACTTGAGACCTCACAGCCGTGAGGCAGAGCTGGAATTTGCACTGCATGCTGTGCTCCCCACTAGGACTCTGCTTCAGAAAAGCTGGGCAACCTGTCAAAGCCATATGGACTTGGTAGCCCAACTCTAAAACCCTGACTTCCTGTGCCAGTGTCACCCTCCAGGGGCTGCAGACAGGAGAGCAGCAGCCAGGTGGCTTCTGTGTTCAGCCCACAGCAAGCAATCTGGTGAGAAAATGGCTGGCTTCCCGTGGCACCCAGAGGCCTCAGGACAGACAGTTCCTCTGAGGACTGGGGCCTGGGCACACCCCTCCGTAAGGGATGCTTTCAGTCACCCCGGCTCTAAACCTACGGTTGAGTTTATACCTGGTTGGGCATGCCAGGCCCTTCTTGGGTACTCTCAGCAAGATCTCTTTTACCTTGGACTAGGCCAGCTTCCCTCCCCTTTATCCTAGACCCTGGAATAAGACAAAACAGAGTTGGCTGGGTACAGTGTACTTTATTGGTGGTACATGACAAGGTAGGGCTCCCCAAGCCCCTCGCCTTCTTCAGGGGGTCTGAGATGGAAACTGTGGAAGTCGGCAGGCTCTCAGTGTGTTAGGGGATCAAGTTGGGGCAAGGACTCCCAGCAGCTGAGGGCTTCTGTCTCTCGCTGGGGTCATTGGTGGTCCAGGGGGCTTACTCCTTGGAGGCCATGTGGGCCATAAGGTCCACCACCCTATTGCTGTAGCCAAATTCATTGTCATACCTGGAAGGAGATGGAGAGTTAAGGGCTATTTTCCCGAGTCAGCCACCAGAGGGCGCCAGACTCAATCATTCTCTTAAGCATTGCGCCCACCCCAGCCACATACCAGGAAATGAGCTTGACAAAGTGGTCGTTGAGGGCAATGCCAGCCCCAGCATCAAAGGTGGAAGAGTGGGTGTCACTGTTAAAGTCACAGGAGACAACCTGGGGAAGAAAGAGGACCAAGTATGGGAACCCAGTCTTGCTCAACAGGGCCACATGGACACCAAGTTCCTGTCCTATCAGTACCTGGTCCTCAGTGTAGCCCAGGATGCCCTTGAGGGGGCCCTCCGATGCCTGCTTCACCACCTTCTTGATCTCATCGTATTTGGCCTAACAAGGTAATAAATGAGATGGTCATTTAAGTTCCAGTCTTGCCACTGTTCTACCAGAGACATAAACCCCTACCCCACTCAAGCTCTTCCAACCAATACATACAGCTTTCTCTAGGCGGCAGGTCAGATCCACGACTGACACGTTGGGGGTGGGGACACGGAAGGCCATCCCAGTGAGCTTCCTGTAGACACAGGGAAGCAAGGTCACTCCTCCCAGTTCCCCAGATCCCCAGGGCAGAAGAGCAGCAAAGAGCCTCACCCATTCAGCTCAGGGATGACCTTGCCCACAGCCTTGGCAGCGCCAGTAGAAGCAGGGATGATGTTCTGGGCAGCCCCTCGGCCATCACGCCACATCTTCCCAGAGGGGCCGTCCACGGTCTTCTGGGTGGCAGTGATGGCATGGACTGTGGTCTGGAAACATGGAGGGAGTGAAGGCCCTGCGTGACGCTCCGCACCATCACCTACCCTTCAATCTCCTTCCTCCCCTTGGGAAGAATTAAGGGACAGAGTGACCTGAGCCAATCCCTCGGAACCCCAATGTCCCACAGCTCCCATGGCCCCCACAGCCCAGGGCTATGTTCTAAGGAAACAGAAGGATCCAATCCTGGGTGAGAAATGAATGTGCTCTCATCACTTTCTCCACTCATACCATGAGTCCCTCCACGATGCCAAAGTGGTCATGGATGACCTTGGCCAGGGGGGCCAGGCAATTGGTGGTGCAGGAAGCATTGCTGAAAAGGGAGAGGGAATTCAGAGGCAAGCATTCCATCTTGTCACACACAGTACTATCTGACCACTTCTCCATTCCCCTCATCGACTTCCCTCTGACATGCTCACCTGACAATCTTGAGGGAATTGTCATACTTCTCGTGGTTCACGCCCATCACAAACATGGGGGCATCAGCAGAAGGGGCAGAGATGATGACCCTTTTGGCTCCACCCTTCAAGTGAGCCTGCAGCAGAGGAGCCGTTACAAACCCAGGTTATACCTTTCCTGGTTGAAGCCAGCCCCCCCAGTCTTCCTTCTAGACCAAATTCCAGGGTCAACTCCCCTCATCTTCAGCCTCCCTGCCACTCACCCCAGCCTTCTCCAAGGTAGTGAAAACACCAGTGGATTCCACAACGTATTCAGCACCAGCATCACCCCATTTGATGTTGGCGGGATCTCGCCTACAAGGGACAAGGCAAAGTTCAGCGACATGGGGTACAATGTCCCAAGGTGGTCACCCTGTTCTAGTATCTTCCCCAAGGCAAATTTCTTCTTCCTGTTTCGTCTTCCACACTTACTCCTGGAAAATGGTGATGGCCTTTCCATTGATGACAAGCTTCCCGTGCTCGGCCTTGACTGTGCCATGGAATTTGCCATGGGTGGAATCATACTGGAACATGTAGACCTGGAGGGACAAGTGAGGGCATCAAGGGCTGCACTTCAGCCAGGCTCTGGTCCCCACACCAGCTGCATGGGCGGCACTCACCATGTAGTTGAGGTCAATGAAGGGGTCATTGATGGCGACAATATCCACTTTGCCAGAGTTAAAAGCAGCCCTGGTGACCAGGCGCCCAATACGGCCAAATCTGAGGGACATAAGAGGTGAGGAGGAGGAAGTAGACTTCTACCCTACTATGCATGTAAGCGGCCCTAGGCCAACTCATCCTCTTTCAGAGGGAAGAAGATGGCCATCCTACCAAAGAACCCCAAGAGGTCTGATTTTATCTTCCTCCAGCAACCCTGCCAGGCAGGCCTGGCTTTACAGCATGGTCATAAAGTGAAGGCTCCTCTCCTGCCCAAGAGGTGATCAGGTTCAAAGACTTGCCCAACCCCTAGCCACCTGAAGTCCTTCAAGGAGAAATGGCAGTGCAGGGTGCCAGCCACAATTCTGGGCACATGCCTGGCACATGGCATTCATCACCCCTGCTGTCTGCTCTGGGAATGCTTCTGGCCCAACTTCAGGCTACACCCTCTTGGGAGCAAGACTTGTGCACTCAGCATCACCAAGCTCAAAGGGCAAGAGTAAAGGTCAGAAGTTAACTGGATGGGGAAAGCCCACCCCTCCTCTAAGTTCCTCCCACAAAAGGGAAGAAGATGGGGGAAAATGTGGTTTCTAAACCCATTAATCTCGGGGCTCTAATTTGCTAAATTACCCGTCCTTCCTAGCTCTTCCAAAAATCAGGAGTGGTAGCAACAGATGTGTGTGAGAGGGAAAGAGGTGGAAGAGAGCAGACGACCAAGCCCCCAGCTGCAGAAAGGTCAGGAAGCTATATTTAACCCCAGACTAGGGTGGCGTGGGGGATCCGGTTTCTGGAAGATGGAATGGGGAGAAGGGCAGGGTTCCCAAGGCTCACGGACACCTAATCCTCCCAGTGACCTTTACAGCCTGGCCTTTAGGGTTGGGTCAGCTCTAGGCACAGATGGAAGAAAGGAGCTTCGGGAGAGCCCTTGTGAAGAAAGGGGCTACTGCTGCTGCTGCTGCAAGAGCCATTTTGTGGTGGAAAATTTCTAACTCCCCATGACTCAGCTCCCCCCAGCGTGGCACTAAGCCATATAGCTGCCACACCTCTCCGGAAAAGCAAAAAAAAAAAAAAAGCCACAAGAGGACCCCCATAAACCCACGTTTTTGATTCACCAGAGAATGATCTAAGAAAAGCATCACCCCCGAGAAAAAATTTAGCTGGTCGTTTAAGCGATGGTCCAGGGTTAATATGGTCAGAGTTCTGAGGGCCAACTCTTTTGAAAGCAAGAGCGGGGAAAGCCTTGCCTCACCTGGTTTACAGAATGAAGGCGACTCCACCCCATAGAGGCAGGAGCTGGAGGCTTAGTCATAGGCAAGGGAAGAGGAGGAAGCCTGAAGAGCTAAGGAAGGTTTCCTAACGGTGGTTCATTCATTTCCTTCCCAGTTGCAACATGGCGGCTGGGTTACCACAAATGAACCCTCCCAGCTGGTTATGCACCACGCTGTGCCTTCTGCATCCCCGTGCTGTGCCTGGGCCTGGCTAGGTGGGGGGAAGGAGGTGGGGGCGGGAGAGGCTCCTCCCCAGGACATGAGCCCGCAGGGCGCGAAACGAAAAAAAGCCCCAGCTAGAGGATTAAGGGGATGGATCCAAAGCAAGAGTTGGGGACTCTCCTGTCCATCTGCGGCCGGTGGAGTGGAAGACTCCGGGCGAGTTGTCCCTGCAGGGGCGGAATTACAGCAGGCGCTACAGCTGGGGGTGGGTGACACGAGATCCTTTGAGATGGCAGCCTCTGCCAGGTCTGCGCGCTGACCTTGAGTTCTCCTTGGTGGGGGGTTCGACCATCCCACCCACCTCCCCCACGCGCTTGCAGAGACCCGGGATGGGCAACCTAGTGGGGGCCGCAGGTCTCAATGCCCCACACCCTACCCCATCCCCAAACTCACCCGTTTACTCCGACCTTCACCATCGTGTCTCGGGCACGCGGCTGCGGGAAGAGAAAGGTGAGCATTAGTGCGCGGGGGCGGAAAGCGCTGGAGTCCAGCCGTCGTCCTCCCCGCCGCTCCCCTCCCCCAGGCCTCCATTCCCATCCCGCGCTTCGGCACGTCCCGCCCCTGCAATGCGGAGGCCCAGCCGAGCACGAGCCGATTCCGCACAGCGCAGCCGAACTCCCGCCTGCGCACGCCCCGTGCCCCTTTCGTAACGTTCCTGAGCGTTAGCGGTAGCTCCGGTTTGCCTGTTTTTACCTAGCACTGCGCAAGAGATGCGGCTGTCTGTCGAGCAAAGAGGAGCAGAGAGCACAGGGGGAGGCTGTAGTCCCAATTTATAGAGGCGGGGCGGGGCCGGGGAGATGGCGACGCGGCCCCGCCTCCCGCCGGTCCCCCCGGTCCCGGCCTAAGGGCGCTGAGACCTGAGCTACGTGCGCCCGTAAAAACGCGAGTAGCCGGGCTCGACTTTTTTTTTTGAACCCGCCTCGTTCTTCACACGTGCACGCACCACGCGTGTGGGCTAGGGACGGAGAGGGGGAGGGGACTAAGGCTGGCCCAATGGAGGAGGTGATCGGTGATGGTGCCTAGGACCGGACTGTGGCATGCAGGAGACTGTGGGCTCGAGGACAGGGGTCCTGGTGAGAACTGAGGACATCCAGGAGCCAGGGACGTTAAAGTTGCTGCACGGATGAAACGGGAGAACTTTGGGAGCTGGTGGGATGGGGAATTGGAGCCGGAGCCCGGGACGGCTGGCGGCTGCACACTGCCACCCCCTCCCCTTCATTTCCAAGGTTGAGAAGCGGGCTGCTGAGGCACTTCTCGAGACTCTTCGGTAGTGACAGAGGAATAGCGGAGGGGAAGGCCGGGGAGGGGCCAATCCGCCTTCTGCGGCGGCCCTTCCCAGCCCCCACTTCCTCCTTCCTGTATCCTGGCTCCAGGCCTCTCTGGGCCGGGGGCCTGGAAAGCAAGGCTTCGGAGGAGGCTTTGGGGGTGGGGGCTGGGGGGTGGGGAAGGGTTTCTGCACTGAAGGTCACGCTGTCCTGCAGCTCGGGCAGCCTGAAGACCTGATAATTGGGGCAGACAAACCAGGCGCTGTGTGCACCAGATGCTCTCCCTCAGGCCGGGGCCCCGAGGGGAGGACGAGATCACTGTTGGGGACTGGGCGGTGCCTCCCACAAAATCTCTCCTGAGAAATCCGCGTGCCATGCCGCCCAGGCTGGGAGACAATGCCCCTTTCACCCTCTCCAGCCCAAGGCAGAGAGCAGGACGTGAGGGCGGAAGTCCCTCCCCATTCTGGGACGTGAGGCCTAGCCCTGGAGCCAGCGACTCCCCTTCACTGGCTGCGCCCAGAGGATGTTGGGGGCGGGGAGAGGAGTCCAGAAGGGGGAAAAAATTGGGAGGTCTTGGGCACATGGGAACAGGCCCCCAGCCCCTTCCCACACGTGAGGTAGAGGAAGGGATCCATTCCCCTCTGAGAGGGGTCATGGTCCGGGCTGTCCCAGGTTTGTGAGCTGAGGGTGGAGGAAGGACTAGTTCTGAGCACTTGAATGGAGTGAGGGTTAGAAGGGGGTGGGGTGGAATGGACGTTGCGCATCACCAGGTGCTGGGGGACAGGGATCCTGGGGCCTCTTTGCTGGCCCAGCGTAACCTGAGACCAGCCCCCTTTTCTAGCTGAAAAGCTTGTAGCTAAGTTTAGCCGGCCTGGTGATAACCTTTGCTTAAAAGGCAGACAGCATGCTGTCTTGCACCCGACAACAGTCCCAGTCCCTTCCCTTTCTGGGATTGCCCTCCCTCCTTGGGGCCCCAGAGCCACAGCTGTGCCTGTGCCTGGCAGCTGTCTGCATGGTTGGTGCCCAGGCTTTTCACGAACAGCAAGAGCAGGGCCATAGGGCACCTAATGGTGAGAGGAGATGGGAAGTGCCACACCGCAGTCTGCTGGAAGCGGAGGACTCAGCTGCCTCTCCCTTTCCATTCCTGCTTAGGCTCCACTAGGACCGTTAACCCTTTCCTGACAAGGGCCTTAGGAGCCCCTCCATGCTCCTGCACCACCCAAAGCGAGTGTCTGAAGTACCATCTTCCCCTTTGCTTCATGCTTGTCATTTTTCATTATTGTCCTCTGCCAAAAGGGAGCTCGGTGCCCAGGGAGCACTACTGACGCAGTCTGCTGTTGTCATGACAGCAAAGACACGGGTGTCGTCTTGACAGCAGGCTCACTGCCTCCTGCTCCAGGTGACTCAGCAGAGAAGGCGTGGGGAGTTGGATAGGGTGGACAGATTCAGGTGGCAGCACACCAGCAGTGCCTGCACCTGAGGGGCTCGACCTCCCACAGACCCTGGAACATGGGGAGGAGTCCCTGCGAGACCCACTTTCTCCAGAGACATTGTCTAGAGCTGAGGGGCTCATGCCCTGACCTTCCATTAGCCTGGCCAGGTCAGTCACCTGTCCTTAGAGTTGGGATTAGGGAGCACCAGTGGGAGTGGGTGTGGGGCACAGAGGACCCCAGAGAGCCCTTGGTTTAAAGCAGGGTTTCTCAACCTCAGCACTGTTGATGGACATTCTGGGCTGAATAATGCTTTGTTGTGGGGTCTGTCCTGTGCATTGCCGGATATTTAGCAACATCCCTGGCTTCTACCCACTAGATGCTGGTAGCACCCCTCCTTCCTAGGTTGTGACAAAAAAAGTCTCTAGACATTGCCAAATGTCCCCTGGAGGGCAAAATCACCCCCAGGTTCGGAGCATTGATCTGGAGTTTAGACACTGCATAATTCTCCACAGTAAAGCAATCCTGTCACTTGTGCAGGGTGGCCAGGTCGGGAAGGGAAGGATGAGGCTCTAAGGGGCAGGAAGAGTATCAGATCTTGAGAGGGGCCCCAGGACTCCCAGGCTCTTCTCTTTCTGGAATAACCCTCCATCTGCTGCCTGCATCTGGGCTAGTGTGAAAGGGAAATAAAGAAAAACTTAGGAAAAATGTCTAAAAGTATATAAAAACATTTATTCATTAGAAAACAAGGAGACTGGCAAACATATATTCCCATGAAAGCAGCTCAACTCGGTTCAGTTAGGCAAGTGTAAGAGAAACGGCTCGTGTTATAAAGACCACTTATGCATTAAAAACAAGGAGACAGGCACACCAGTATTTTACAAGGGGGTGGAATTTAAGGTCCCCCACAAGATTCCCTGCATAGCAGGGATGGGGACAGGCCAGAGGACCCCTAGGACCTGTGCCTGCGAGTCGATGCTCGGCGGATGGGGGTGGTTTTCTTGGGTGTCTCGTCTTCTGTCATCTCTGCAGAAAGCTCTACTCAAAGAATTGGAGGAATGAGAAAAAGCTGAGTCACAAAGATGGTGAAAACAGATCTTAGAGAACAAATGGGACAGCCCCAGACCACACGCAGAAATCAAACCCGAACTGCGTGGGGAGGGAAACGCCCTGGAGGGAGCGGTGCATAGCAGGACCCCACCAAACCAGCCCCCCATGCTATGTTCCTCCTGGGCCAAGTCGGGAGGGAGCAGTGTACCTTCCTCGCTGGATTCATCACTCGAGAAGACAATTCTGGATTTCTTTTTTGAAACTGGCTGGTGGGTGTTGGGATGCCGACGGGTGGTACGGCGGGGCTCAGGTGTGACAAAGTCATTGTCTGAGGTTGCAGGAGCCAGATGCTGGTGCCTAGAGACTAGAAAAGGCAGAGGCATGAGTCCAAAAAGGAAAGAAAAGGAAGCTCTAAGAGGAGGGCCTGGTCTGGTCTCCCCCCGCAGGGCTGCCTCACACACCAGTGGATTGTTTCCTGGCAGATGGGGCTCTCTGGCTACCTCCTTGGCCAATCTCAAGTTCCTCTATTGCCTCCAGCCCTCTGGTGTGACAGGCCCGAAGCTTCTGCTCAAATTCATCTATTATAGCCTGGAGTGAAAAAAAGATTAAGAGCAGGCCTGGAAATATAGTTATTTCTATGGTTAAAAAGAAACAAGGCCATGAAAAGAGATGGAGAAACCTTAAATGCACACTGCTAAGTGAGGGAGGCCAATGCGAGAAGGGTACGTGCTGTATGATTCCAACTCTATGACATTCTGGAAAAGGCAAAACTGTTGAAACACTAAAAAGATCAGTGATTGCCAGGGGCCAGGGGAGGAAGGGGTGAACAGGGGGAGCACCGAGGATTTTTAGGGCAGTGAAACTATTCTGACACTACATGGTGGACACAGGTCATTACACATTTGTCTAAATCCACAGAACGTACACCACCAGGAGTGAACTCCAGCGTAACCTATGGACTTTGGGTGATAATGACGTGTCAATGCAGGCTCATCGATTGTAACAAATGTGCCACTCTGGTGGGGGATGTTGATAATGGGGGAGGCTGTGCATGTGTGGGAGCAGGGGGCATATGGAAGAACTCTACACTTTCCACTCAATTTTGCTTTGAACCTAAAACTGCTCTATTGAAAAAAGAGATGAAGAAACAAAGAAGCAGGAATTGGAGACAGAAAGACCGGGCTCAGGTCACTGTGGTTACTTGGTTGCAATCAAGCTGGGAGGACTGGGCAGCACCCCGGGTGGCTCCCAAAGCGCTGGGATCCGGCAGGCGCCCTCACCTTGCCCTCAGGCTTGGCCCCGCGCCGCAGCTTGCTAACAACCGACAGAAAGGCACTGAAGATGGACTCGTCTGACAGTTTATCTCCAAAGCAGTCAAAATTGTCCAGCATCTTTCGCAGGCCTCGCTCTGTGAGGGGCAGCTGTGACACACAGTAGGCCAGGTCCCGGTACTGCCGCTCGGTTCTGCAGGTGGGAAAGGCGTTGTCAGGAGCAGTGAGAAGCAGGGAGTAAAGGCTCATCCTTCCTCGTAGTCCCTCACAGCCCCAGGGATGCTCTTTCCCCTCAGCACAAAGAACCCTGCAGGCAGGCAAGCAGGCAGCATACCGGGCTGTGCGGAAGCGCTGACACAGCTTCTCCACCAGGGTCTCCGTCTGCTTGTCCTTGGTGATGTAGGAGAGGAGCTGCCTGCAGGAGGAGAGATGGGTGTGCCGTCTCTCCCAGGGGCGGCTCTGTCCCTGTCACTAAGACCAACCTGTGCCCTTTCCTAGCACCAGCATCTGTCATCCTCTTGCCTTAGTAGAAGAATCTTCTCTGCCATGGCCCATGCCTGCCTCAGGGTTCCTCCCGCCTTCTCCCATATCCTCCTGAGGAATTTTCACTGTGAATGGAGATTTATAACAAAAACAGCTGCCATTTAGTGATTACTCTTATGTGCCTGCCACCATGTTGAACTTCATCTTATTGAATCTTTTCAAGAACGAAGGGGCAAGTATTACTGGCATCATTTTATACAGGAGGAATAGGCACAAAGAGGTTATCGCCGAAGGCCATACAGCTAAAAAGTAGCAGAGCCAGAACTCAAATACAGGTTTGTCCATTCCCAAGCCTGTGCCCCAGGGCCCAGGGAACTATACTTCATGATGGTGTGGAATGGTTCTTCCTCCACCCCTCCCTCAGGGTCTGACAGGCGGCTGATGATATCTGGAAGGAGATTATAGATTGCATTGCCCTGTAAGAGAGAGAGTCATGTTAAAGAGAGGAGGTGACCTACACGATCCCTCAGCAGCAAGCCCTGAGCTGCTCGCCACCTCTCACCTTGTGGGAAAGCTCATTGAAGAAGTTCTTGGCCAGGGCAGCGATATGAGGCGCGGGGTCGATGAGCAGCACAGCCATCTCGCTCACCTGCCCTTTCACCTTCACCATGTCCTTTAGGATCAGGAGGGTCATCACCAGCCCTGCTGTTTTCCGCACCTGCTGAGCTGGGTCCCGGAGGCTAGGAACAAAATCTCAAGTTACTGGGCCCAAGACCGTGGGCTATACCCTGACACTGGCAGGAAAAGCCCTCAGCAGGGATCTATTACCCATTCATGTGCTTTTCTAGAAGCAGTTAGAAAGCTGTCTAGAGTTGAAAGCTGGGATTGGGGAAAGAGGCCAAGTTTGTAGCCAAGGCTTTAGACAAAGGCGTCAATCCCTTTGGGGCCATCCTTAGCTAGGGCCTGGACAGGTCAAGTATCAAGCAGACGTTCAAGGAATACCGTTTGAGTGATTCTCATGCTGACTTAACTACAGCCTCCCAGGCAGGGAGGGACTGCTGGCAGGGACTGCTAAGGTGCTGTGTGGGCTCTCTTACCGCGCATACAGATGAGGTGTCCAGGGGTCCACCAGGTTGGGGAAGCGGATGGCCAGATCCCCAGTAGCAACCATGAGGTTAGACCGGACAATGGGGAGTGAGGACTTTTCTAGCATGGTGAACAGAAGACGAAGCTGGGAGTCACAGAAAGTGGCACTAGGGGCAAGGAGAGGATCATCAGGGAAATCGTACCATCCCCATCCTCCTTGGGAAGGCAGTTCCAAGTCCAGGGCCTACCTGATCATGCAGAACTTGCCCAGGGCAAGTGAAGCAGCTACAGAGAGCTCTGGGTTGCTATAGAGGCCAGGGTTGTTGCAGACTCTAAGCAGAAGTGGAACAAAGGCAGCCAGTATCTGTTTGCCTGTTGGAAGAACAACTCTAGGTTTGGGACAGGTTCTCTCAGTTGGGGAGGTCACTCAGCAATTCTTCTTACCATCTAACAGTTCCATCTCACAGATGTTACGGATTAGTTCCACCTCTGTGTCGTCAGCAGTGGCCCCAACCAGCCCCATCTCCTCCTCCATGGTGGTCTCAGAGCCTGTGTTCTAATGGGAAAGAAGCCACAGATCATGGGTGATCAGAGACTTTTTTTTTTTTTTGCTGAGGAAGATTGGCTCTGGGCTAACATCTGTACTCATCTTCTTCTACTTTATATGTGGGACGCCTGCCACAGCATGGCTCGATAAGTGGTGCATAGGTCCATGCCTGGGATCCGAACCTGTGAATCATGGGCTGCCGAAGCAAAGCACGCGAACTTGACCACTACGCCACTGGGCTGATCCCAGAGACTTTTTTGATTCCAGCCTATACTTCATTTTGCCTGAAAGGATCTGAGGAAAGGCAATTCTGCAAAACTGTTCACAGAACTGTCAAATGTGTCTGTAAGAGGAAGGGCTCTTGAATTAAACAGGAAAAGAACTAGGTCCCTATGTTTGTTTTTAAATTACCAAAGCATATTTCTACATCTCTTCTTAACTCATCCTCGTAGAAGCATATAATTTCCTGTATACAGTAAACAGACAGATCATGCCAGACAATGGTTCAAGGTCACAGAGGTCAGACCTTATCCCACTGCTGCAAGGCTCTGTGCCTTATTTGTCTGCAAGACATCACCGCCTCTAGTGGAGAGAACACAAGGTCTCCATCAGGTGGCAGGCCCAGTAACCAAGGCTGATGGGAAAGGGGGTGGGTGCCTGCACGTCCCAACACCGCCTTAGGTAGAGCCTGTATTTTATGCTGAGGTCCTGACTTGATGCTCTATATTTACCTAAAACTTTCCTTCCTCGGGTGGTCATGGACAGACTGTTCCATCTTTGTTCTCACTAATCTTTCCCACAGTAGCAGCAGCAAGGAGGCAGAGTGTCTTCTTTATTTCATTTAATAGGAGAGATGCAGAGACCCCCAGAAGGAAATGTGAATGACCAGAGGTCATGGAACAAATCTGGGAAATGCGTGGGACACAAACCCAAATGCTCAGGCACTCTATTCACCTTCTCCTTTGGGTTTTTAGTCTTATGTTCCTGTTCCTCCCGAAGGACTCGGCGCCGACAGAGCTCTCCACTCACAGCCTGTTCCAAATGTACCAGCTGCTGCAGGGCCACGTCCCCAGCCAGGGACAGCAGGTTCATCAACAGGAAAGTGGGGAGCATGGGGGTGTCCTCTGGAGGAGGGGGAGAGGGAGGTTAGCGAGACAAGACATAAGCAAGTCTCATAGGACCCTGCATCCTGGGTTTACTGTTCTTCCCCTCGCTCGTGTGCTACACAAACTAGTGAAGAAGCAGAAGGCGGGGTGGGAGGATGGCAGTGTGACGGGACCAAAATGAGATAGGAAATGTGGCGGCAGCGGCTTCTGGCCTGGCGGGGAAAGCAGCAGAAGCTGGCTGCTGCCCACTGCGCCCGTTGCCCCTCTTGCCCACTTACTCGGGTCCTCCTGACTGGTGCTCTTCTCCTCCAGCTTCTCCTGGGCCTGCTTCGCACAGCCCTGCAAGATCTGAGCACAGATCCCCTCAGGGCCCTCTGCCAGTTGGTAAATGAGGGTCACTGCCGCCTCTTTGAATGGGATCCAGAGTGGGTCTGAGTGGACAAAGCCTGTATAGAAGGCAGAAGTTGCCCACTGCAGACAAAGGACCCAATTCTGCCCAAGGCCCTTTGTGAGGGCTCACCTCTTGTGACCATCTCCCTCAGTCGCTCAAACAACCTGTGTTCCTGAGGCAGCCGGAAGGGAGGGTGACGTCTGCCCAGGGAAGGCTGTGGGGAACAGGAAGGACAGCACGTGGGTGTGTTGGGGGTGGATAAGAGGACCCCCACTCTCCCTAGTTTGGGCATGGCCACCCACATACCTTCCTCCTGTCGGATATGTTGGCAATGGCACGGCACACCTGCTGGCCCAGCCTGTAGTCCTGTGGAAACTTCTCCTCCAGCCCTATGCTCACCAGTGTGTCTAAGTTGCTTCCCACAATTTCTGGTTTTCCCCTGAAGGAAGGAAGCCAGAGAGTTAAAGCTAGTCATGGACAGGCCTCTGTGTGGGGGACAATGCCGAGGGGGGAGGGACTAGCACCCAATGGTAGGGATTCGAGAGCCTTGGAGCACTACAGAGAGGCTCTGACACAGGGCGGGCCCCTCAGATCCCTCTTGCTCTACTGAGTCCCACTATTTCCGCTAGGCAGGGGGGCTGGTACTGTCACTATTTTATTTTCCATTTAGGTAGCCAACTAACATGCAGAGGTCAGCTGGGCCTGCCTGCTATTACTAAAGGAAAGGGACCCTTCCTTTCCTCTCTCATCCTCCTGCCTGTCTGGACCTGAGCCTCACCGTGCCATCATCCCAAGAAGCATGACAGAGGAACAGCGCTCCAGAGGAGAGCAGGGCATCTTCTCGGTTGCCCGCTCCCACAGCAGCTGGGTCACTGCCGGTCTCAATTCATCCTTCTGCACAAACTCACAGAGCTGAAGAGAAAAGAAAAAGGGCTCAGGCCAAACAGTAACAACTCCCCTGCTCCTTGGTCCACTTCTCTTAAGAGAATATTGAGAGCTGAAGTGGATAAAAGCAAACTTAGGAATGAAAAAGGGAGAAGGAGGCTACGTAAAGCAGGGGCTGGGGAAAGTTCTTCTATTTCTGTGGCTTTCCACTTGCCTGCCTTCCAAACTACATTTACTAAGATGACATATTGGAACTGACCTCACTGAGTTCCCTGTGGATCTGTAGTGCTGATTACAGTCTGGAGATTTCTAGTAGGTTTTCTTGCTGTTACCATAAACTCGACATGTCTGAACTAGAGGCCACCACCCTTCCTTTGCCCTGTCATGGTTCCAACAGCACCAGCACCCTTGTGGTCAGATGTGCTTAAACCTTCACAGTCAACTAATGTTTTATGACTCACTTAGTTCTACCTCTTCTTCCTTTAAAATTTGTCTTCCATTAAGTGCTTTTCCTCTCACCCCATGAGTCCAGCCCCTTGTCACTGCACACCCACAGCAGCCTCCAGGGACCTCCCTGGCCCTAGCCTCCTCTCAACCAACCTGTGTGTGACTGTTGGATTGGTCTCCCCGACATCTATTCCATTGTGCCACACCCCTGCTTATCACTTAGAAAGAGCATTCCTTTGCCCACTGTAGGGGCTGCTGACCAGGCCAGTTGCCACCACCAGGAGAAAAATGTGGCTCACAGTAGTGCTCCTCCCAGTGGAAGCTGGTTGTCAGCACCACCTCCACCCCCGGTCCCTGTAATCCAAATGCTTCAGAGCAGATCGGCCTCATGAACATGCTGGGGTCCCTAACAAGGTTCAAGTCCCGGACTCTAGAAAGGCATCTAGGGACCTCACAATTTACTTCCAACCTATATTCCCACCTTTATTATCTTTTCCAGACCGTGTTTGAGCCAGAACACAGTCTTCCTCATTCTGTAACACAGGCTGTGCTCTTTCTTGGCTTTTCCTCCTTTCTTTTTTTTTTTTTTGTGGGGAAGACCAGCCTGAGCTAACATCTGTTGCCAATCCTCCCCTTTTTGCTGAGGAAGACTGGCCCTGAGCTAACATCCGTGCCCATCTTCCTCCACTTTATATGGGACGCCGCCACGGCATGGCTGACAGGCAGGCAGTGCGTCGGCGGGCGCTCGGGATCCGAACTCGCGAACCCCGGGCTGCCAAGCACAGACTCAACCGCTGCGCCACCGGGCGGCCCCTTTTCCTCCTTTCTTTAATTCTCTAACTCCTACTCATCAAGAGCCAACCTAAGCCCTATCACGTTCAGGAAGCTTCCTTGACTGTTCCCACACACACCGCTCTCTTTCCCACTCTGTGCTTGTCAGCATAACACACAAGTTAAAATTATGTTTTCTGGAGCTCCTATTGCCTGAGTTTGAATCTTAAACTTTGCCACTAACTAGCTGTAACTAGCCAAGTTCCTCCACCTCTCTGTGCCTCAGATCCCTCATTGTAAAATGTAGGTAATAATATTACCTCATAGGGTGGTTGTGAGGGTTAAACAAGTTTTTGTAAGTACTAAGAACAGTGCCTGGCACATAGTAAGTGCTACTACGGCTATATTACCATTGCTGCTGTAATCATTACCTATGCCACTGATTCTGGCATGTAATTTATCTATCTGCTGCATTGTTCTACAAATACACAATGTCCTACAGCTACCAAGTAGACTGTTAGTTCCTTAAGTTGGGAACTTGAAAGCAAATGATCTTATACTTCTTTGTGGGGTTGAGTAAATTGTTGAACACATAGCAGTCACTCACTAATACTCGTTGAATGAGTAAAGAAAGAGGAAGTGAGGAGACTTACAATTTCCTCCAGACACTGAATGGTTCCAACTGAGGCATCCACTAGTAGCAAAGAGAGATTGTGAATCAAAGCCTGGGCCTTGGCTCTGTGGGAGGAGCAGAGATCAGGGGTCATTCAAAGACTGATTAGTCGAACCTGGCAAAGAGGTTATTAGGGGTAATTTCACGGCGGTGTCATATAACCGGGTAGGATGGGCTTCACTGGAAATTCAGCCCCATTACAGACCAGCCTGTGGATTCACAACTGCTCTAGAAGGACGTCCCCCCATTCTTTCAGGAGACTAGAACATTGACCTCAGAAAAGTCAGCGAAGACAAAAGTACACCATCTACCTGGCGGAGTCCCCTTTGGGGTTGAGGTAAAGTTGGCGGTAGGCATTAAGCACAGCTTCCCGGACACCAGGCTCCTTAGACCAGATAAGAGGCAGCATGTGGCGCACCCCGAACAGGGCCTGAGGTACCCCAAATTGGAACACCATCACAAAGAATTCAATCACCTCCTGTACCACTGAGAGGACAGACACAAATGTTACCCATCTGCTTGGCAAAACTCCCCCAATACTTAGAGATAGAACCTTTCTTAACATAGCAACATGCAAGTGGAGGCCTTCCTCATTTTCCCTGAGAATGTCACCTCCTCCTATAATGCCCTATCATGAAATACTACCTGCGTTAAAATATATAAGCTTCATGGGGCAATACAAAGCAAACGAAAATACAGAATCCCTGACTTTGAAAGGACAGGTATCAATAAAATAAGGACAAGACTGGTTTTTCCAACCCCAAGACCCAGCCCTTACAGAAAGAGACTTGGCATACCTGTGGTTGTATTTTCATACATCATCTTGCTGATGATGCCAATGGCCTCTGTAATCTTCCGAGAGAAGCTGTAGGCATCCTGCAGATACTGCACCAGCATCTCCTGCTTCACCAGTTCATCTTTTTCCCTGGATTTCTCAGGCTCTGAAACATTGGGCCTGTCTTTACAGTCAGTCTGTCCTGGCCCCATGTTCTCTGCAGACTCCTGAGGATTATTCTCCTGTGTGGAAGCTGCTGGGCCTAGGAGTTAGTGAATTACAGGATGGGTTTTGTTCAAGGATATGGGGAAATCCAATAGCTATAAACATCCCTGGATATTTCTTTCTACAATGGGAAGGTATAAATTTAGAACCTATTCTAAAATATCTTGGTTCATTTCTCAAAGAATCCAAAAATCCCCTATGGTTTGGAGATGCCCTTTCATATCCTGTGACTATCAATCTTAGGCCCGTGGGCTGCTTCCATTCAGGAGCAGAAGCACAGCCAACTCCCCTCTAGCCACTTTCAGCACCAGATTCTGTTTGCCAGTGTCTGGCATAGAGTAAACAGCCCAGAAATACTAGATGAAATGTTTTGTCTGTTGACTGAAGGAAAGTAATTACCTCTGAAGATAGTTCCCAAGAGATTCAGGAACCTGGTCTCCTCTGACTCCTCTGGGTCCATTTGACTGAAGGGTTCAGACTTCTGGAAGCGGCCTATAGCTTCTTGAGTGAGAACGATAGCCCGCCTGAAAGAGCATAAACCTGTCACCATTTGGCACCTGTAAGAGTGTTACTGCAGCCTGTTGTAGGGAGCCTACCTCATGATCCCACCAAAACCCAGACTCACTGCCCCAAAGAAGAAGTTGAGAAGCACCTACACTAAGGGGTGGAGCTCAAAACACTTCCCCTTATTTTTGAAGTCACAAGGCTTTACGATAGTCTTCAAAAAACTCAAACAAGGCTTTTTAAATTAAAAAAGTTACAAACCTACTCCAAATATTTGTTTAAAAACTTTGCTAAGTGGAAGTCTGGAAAAAATAAACTTTCAATAACTGGTTAATTTACAGTTCCTCTATACAATGGGATTCTACTAGCTATAAAAAAATAATGAAGCAGCTATTTATGTCTAAATATTAAATAATCACTGAGATACACAGTTAAGTGAAAAAAGCAAGGTGGTAGATCAGTGGGTAGAGAATTCTATCACTTGCGTAAAAAGGGGGAAAACAAAGCACACGTGTTTGCCTATATGTCTATATGTTATCTCTAGAAGGATGCTCAATGAACGACTAACGTTGCTTCCCTGTGGGAAGGGGAACTAAGTGGCTGGGAAAAAACACGTTTGGAAGCGATTTGTGGCATGTCCCTTTTGTAATTTAAAATTTTGTACCATGTGAATGTATTGTCTTATTTTTTAAAATTAGATTTCTGCTTTAAAAAAAACTGTTATTAATTAAAAAAAACCCTGTTATTAAAGTTAAACCATTAAAGAAGTTATTTTAACAAGTTTTGTTTTAACATATGTCTAAACTGGTAATTGGAAGCAAAAACCTTAGTTACTAAGAACTTAACCCAGCATCGAGTGTTGAGGATTTCTGAAGGAGGAGGTGACATCTTTAACATGAGAAGAAGCCTTTTCCTAACTGATAGGAGAAAATACTAGAATGCTTAAAGGAAGAACAGGCAGTTATAAAACTACAGTCTCGAGTTAGAGAGCCGACGAGTCACCTTCTCTTTAGCCTTTTTGAACAGCCTAATTAGATAAGTAAACAAATAACTTGTGTGTTGACAGCTATAAGGGCTTTTTGTTGCCAAGCTGCTCTGAATTCTAGAGTCACAAAAACACCAGGAGAAATCTCTTCTCTAAGGTCAGGACTCATACTAGGTTGATTTAAAGATTAAAGTAGGATTAGGCAAGGTGGATATTATTTATTAGGTCACAGAACTTAGAAAGCCATTAGAGATCACAAGATCCAATAAATTTCTTATTTTACAAATAACGAAACTGAGGCCCAGAAAATTTAAGTAACTTACTTAAGCTTATACAACTAGAATTACACCTACAGGCTTTCTCCTTTAAATAAAGGAGGACTTTTATTATATTTAATTA
The DNA here is from genome assembly GCA_031878705.1 of Tapirus indicus. Taxonomy (NCBI): domain Eukaryota; kingdom Metazoa; phylum Chordata; class Mammalia; order Perissodactyla; family Tapiridae; genus Tapirus; species Tapirus indicus. The sequence goes on along the minus strand of CM062918.1, from coordinate 103,154,790 downwards.
TAATACTGTTTACATTTAGTAGTTTTAGTAGTTTCTTTAAACATTTGTAAAAGTAGAAAAGCATGCTGGACTTTGGTCTATGCCTTTGCATAAATCCAGTGTTTGGACCGTAACAACAATGAAAACACCCACCATCATCTGGTGGGAGCACGCTCTAAGTGCAGCTCATTTTAAAGAAATACTGTTTTTCTTTTCTTTTTTTTTTTAAAAGAAGCATTTTATTTATTTATTTATTTATTTATTTTGGTGGGGAAGAGCAGCCCTGAGCTAACATCTGTTGCCAATCTTCCCCTTTTTGCTGAGGAAGACTGGCCCTGAGCTAACATCCGTGCCCATCTTCCTCCACTTTATATGGGACGCCGCCACAGCATGGCTGACAGGCAGTGCGCGTCCGCGGGCGCCTGGGATCCGAACTCGCGAACCCCGGGCTGCCAAGCGCGGACTAAACCGCTGCGCCACCGGGTGGCCCCAGGAAATACTGTTTTTCAAAGGTCGCCTCTAAACCTAGAGGTCGTTAGAGCACATGTCAGTCTCTCACACACCTGTAACTGGCTTTGGCAAGCAACTGCCGGATGCGTCCTTGCACCTCCTCGGCCGTCTCTGTGTTAGCAACCTCCTGGGGAGCCTCCCCCTCTTCCTGGGGACGCTTCAGCAGCTGCTGCAGGGCAGACGTCAGCTCCGGCAGCATGGCTTCCCACTCCTCCTCCGGGTCCAGCGCCGCGGCTGAGTGAGAGAGTCTCACTGAGACTGACTGCAGGGGAAGGCTTGTGGGGCGAGGACTCCCACACACTCACTACTCACGGGTGGCCGCAGTTCGCCTTTGGGCCCTCATCGCTTGTAATTTCTGGGTTTCCTTCTGCAGTGGTCCAGCAAGGTCAGTGTCACTAAGCTATCAAGGTAAAATGCATATCAGAGTCACCAAGTCACATAACTTCATGCCTGTTTCCATTTAATGAGCCTACTTACCTTGCAGGAAAAGGGATTATTGGCGAGAAAACTGGCCAGCAGCTGGATGGCGTTTTTACACACTAGCACCGACTTGTCTGCCAGACGTCCCACTGCTAAGGCCACCACTGCCTGGAAACGTGTCAGGGGGAGAGCCTATGGGGGGTAGGAAGAGAAGGGTCAGCTCACATCCCACCTCATCCATTCTGCTTAAGATGATCATGAAGTAAACTCTAAATGAGCCACCCACTCATTCTAAAGAAACTTTTCTATGGGATATAAAATAGATAAGCAGTACTCTTTGTAGTGGTTAAGACAGTATAGTCCTTAAATGGTGCCAGGCATCCTTGTCCTTGGTAGAGGAAGATCTTTATTACTGGTAGTAAGAACCTGAATTCTAGACTCTTCTTTGCAACAGATATCTTTCTTCGACACTGGATTCCTCTTCTTTGGCTTGTACATAGAGGGGTACCACATGTCTTTATCACACAGAAGGTTGTTCACCTTCTGCTGGACAATTCGGGTGAAGAGTTGCAAAACACGGCTCCGCACGAAGGAGTTGACATCATGGCCATGGGCTTGCAAGGTGTCCAGGAACTGATCTCTGGTGTCTCGGGCTGCTTCCTCCAGTTGATCACCATTCAGAACCTGCAGTACCATCTCTGCCATGGCCGCTAGCACAGCATTGCGCATCATATAATTCTGAGAGAGAGAAATAAAGTTGGTATGAACCTCTGCACTCTAATACCCTCTTCTCCTTTCCCTAAACTCTTGTGCCTGTCCAGGCACAAAGAAGGGGCAAGGCCTTTAGTTAAGGTTAAACTTGCTTGTCTTAGCTATGACTTTCTCTGGTCAACTGCCTAGATATTCCAAGGTCACTGGAAAAAGCTGAGTCTCAGGGGAGCCTTGTTTGGTCAGAGGAGAATATAGGGACAAAATAAATAAGAGCCCCAAACAATTTTTCCCCATAAGGCTCACCCAAGTAACATGATGGGAGCTGAATGTGAAATCACATCTACCCACCAATACATGTTTGAAAAGCATTATCTTTCATCTGAGGTCTCAAAACCTTTGATCCTCACTAATAAACACCCCTTTTTCCCTCCCATTCCCCTTCCCACATTTTGCTGACAGAATGAGACACAGAGAAGTAGAAATCAGCCCTAGGGTGCCAAGCAAGTCCATGACAGAATCCAGTGGAGAATAGGGTTTGGGGTTTTTGGCAGACCAAGAGCCAGAGAATGGGGTCTTGCACAAGAAGTTAAAGTAAATTAGACGAACAAGTAGACTGTCTTTGTCCTTGATAGTCACGTAGGAGTGCTCTGCATCTGTCTGGGAAGCAGCCAGGTTAGCATTCAGGGATAAGAGAGAATTGAGAGAGACGACATGAGTTGAGAACGCTCATTGTTTGGAGAAAGCAAAGTGAGCCAGACGGTCGGGAGAGGCTTTGTCCTGAGGAAAGGATGGGACTCAGAATCACAGCTGAGGCCCTCTCACTAGATTTCAGCTGTGGAACTACTGTCTCCCCCACGAGACCTGATAAAACTGATGTGATATTGAAATAGGATTAATAAATGGCTCTTGATTCAATAAACTTCTCTGCTTCTCTACAGGAAGGAATTGCCACAGTGATAAGCTTAGCCAACTTGACTTCATGTGAAAGCTACCTTCTTGTTAAGAAACAGCCATTCAATAATGGACTTAAAATCCCCAGAAAAATCTGAGATGCCCAGGGGACCACCTACCTCTCCATCCAGATGATCTATCAAAATGCACATGCTGGACATCAGGATGGCTGGGATGCGTTCTGCTAGTTCTGTCAGGAAGGCGGCAAAGCCCTTTGCCCCCGAAGGGTCCCTACTCAGCTCCTGGGGACACTTCTGTCCAATCTCTCTACACAGGGAAAAAAACACAGCCATAGCAAGATAACTCAATTATTCAGTTCCCAGGAAGGGAAGGTAAGACTGGTATCTAATATCTGAAGGAATCTAGTCTTGCACGGAGAATACTTCCAATCATTCTTTATCCTCTCCCTGAGGGAAATGAGAATGAGAAGCTTAGAGAAGGAAGAGTCACCTTACGATCTCTCCTACTATGCTCTTCATTCCATAATCAGTGGCCCATAGACTCACAGCTGCCACCAGTACAGATGCCAGGTGTTCAAAGTGCTGCAGCATCTGGATGATCTTCACAGTGGCACCTGTGGAAGTATTAAACATGAGAAATTATGGGCAAAATGAAAAAGGTGGGGCAAAGCGGACGGCTCACTTACTGAGCATATGATTATAACGTGTCAAGGCTACACCGAGCAGGCGTGTGATGGCTTCCCGGGTAGGGCGGTTCTTCTGGTGACTAATGGTGGGGTTCTCCAGAAGACGGTAGCAGCAGCCAGTAACCAAACTGAGAAAACAGAGTGAGATGATGGAATCAGCTGTCTGGACTCAATTATATTGGGGCCCTGCCTCATTCATTCTCTCTCTACTGTCCCCAAAGTTTTCTTTATTTTATCACCTTCTACACCAAGTTGCTTTGCTTTGCTGACCTCAGATAGGTACTTAGTCCTTCAAGATTATCAATGTTCAACCAGTTGTGATGCCTATACAGATCCTGAATATATATATGATAAAAGATTGGACAAAGTCACCAATGACTTCTCATTGTTAATAGAATGGTCAATGCAGTCCTCATCTTTTCTTTTTTTAGGGGGGTGAGGAAGATTGGCCCTGAGCTAACATCCATGCCAATGTTCCTCTACTTTGTATGTGGGATGCTGCCAAAGCATGGCTTGATGAGCGGTGTGTAGGTGCACACCCGGGATCTGAACCCACGAACTCCGGGCTGCCGAAGCGGAGAGTGCGCACCCAACCACCACGCCACTGGGCCGGCCTCAATGCAGTCCTCATCTTAACTGACCTTTCAGCTGCATCTGACACAATCACTCCTTTCTCCTTCAAACATGCTTCACTTGGCCTCCAGGATGCCAGACTCCCTTCTCAGTTCCTTCGGCTGGTTCCTCCTCATCTCCTCACCTTCTTAACGCTGGAGTGCCCCAGGGTACAGTCCCTGAATTTCTGCTCTCTTCTAGCTACACTTACTGACAGTAATCTCATTGAGTCTCATGCTATAAATACCATTTATATAAATACATTCTCTCCCTAAATATGTACTTCTAGCCCAGACATCTCTCCTGTGCCCTAGATTTGTACATTCACCATCCAAATCTGACATTACCTGGATGTTTAATAAGCATCTCAAACTCTGCATGTCCAAACAGAACTAACTATCCCCCGAAAACATGGCCCCACAGCCTTCCCCATATTTCGGTTACTAGCAACTCCATTCTTCCAAATGTTTAGGCCCAAACCCTGGTGAGTCATACTTGACTGCACTCTCCCTCAAACCTCACACATACTCATCAGCTCATCCTGTAAACTCTAGCTTAAGAGAAAAAAGAATACAGAATCCAAACCACTTCTCCCATCTCCGCTGCCGTTCTTTGCTCTAAGCTACAGTCATCTCTTGCCCAAGTTATTGCAACAGCCTCCTAACTAGTCTCCTGCTTCCCTCTTTCCCTTCCATAGTCTGTTTCATCACAACAGCCAGGATGACGCTGTAAAAGTGCAAGTCAGACCACCTCGCTGTCCCGCTCAGAACACTTGAGTGGCCCCATTTCACTTTGAGAAAATGCCAGTCACCATAATGATCTGCAGTTTGGCTCCCCACTGCACCCCTCACCTTACAGCCTATCCTTCCCACCCTGTCTCAGTTGCCATCTCTTTGGCCTCATTGCTATTACTTGTACACACTGGACACACTCCCTCCTCAGGGTCTTTGCACTTGCTGTTCCCTTTCCTTGCCCTTGCTCTGCCTCCAGATATTCTCATGGCTCTCATTACCTCCTCTGGGTCTTTGCTCAAATGTCACCGTCACAAAGAGGTCTTGTTAGAAGAGCTGATTTTAAATCACAACCCTCAACCCTCATATACTACTGGTGGGAATGCAAACTGGTGCAGCCACTATGGAAAACAGTATGGAGAGTTTTCAAAAAATTAAAAATAGAAATACCATATGATCCAGCTATTCCACATCTGGGTATTTATCCAAAGAACATGATAACACTAATTTGAAAAGATATATGTACCCCTATGTTCATTTCATCAATATTCACAATAGCCAAGACTTGGAAGCAACCTAAGTGCCCATCAACGGATGAATGTATAAAGAAGATGTGGTATACATATATATATACACAAAGAAATACTACTCAGCCATACAAAAAGATAAAATCATGCCATTTGCAACAACATACATGGACCTTAAGGGTATTATGCTAAGTGAAATAAATCAGATGGAGAAAGACAATTACTGTATGACTTCACTCATGTGTGGAAAGTAAACTTGTAAACAAACAGATACAGAGAACAGATTGGTGGTTACCAGAGGGGGAGAGGGCGAAAGGGGTAATGGGGCACATATGTATGGTGACAGACAGAGACTAGACTTCTGGTGGTGAACACGATGCAGTATATACAGAAGTCGAAATATAATGATGTACACCTGAAATTTATATAATGTTACAAACCAATGTGACCTCAGTAAAAATAAAAAATAAAATTACAGCCTTCTTCCATCAAATTTCCCATCCTTCCCCTACTTTTCTCCACAGTAATAAACCATAAAACATACTATATATTTTACTTATTTCAAAAATTCTCTTCTGCTCTATCACAAACTCTAGGGGCAGAAACTTTTGTTTCCAGTGGCTATGATACCAGCCATGCACCTAGGAGATTCTCAGTAAATACTGTTTCATGAATGAATAAATGGGCATTAGAGATAAGAAATTCACAGCAGTTTTTAACATTTCATTATCTACTTCCTGACAACTCAATGTTATGAGTATACTTCTATGTATTACAGACAACTGAGGCATGAAATGAAGTATTTTAAAGGCATATCTACCAGCAGAGTCCTCATTTCTCACAGTTCAGTATTATCTGCAGCCGTCTTAACTACCCACCTGACAAATTCCTCTTCAATTACTGAGTGGTTCCACAGATGACGGATGTCCAACTGGAGCAACTGTGTTAAAAGCTGAAGAATTGGTTGCCTCTCTTCTTCCCAGTCGAAGCCATGGGCTGCCTTGGCCCGAGCCTTCTTTCCCTAAAAAAATGATCAAGTATACATTTAAGAAAAAATAAGGAAACAAACAGGGTCAAGATCTGCTAGTCTAAGTGCCCAACTATCCAGTATCAAGACCAGATAGAAGGTAATATAGAAGTGTTACATGTTTCAAAATATAAAAGAGCTGCTTGTCAGGGAAGGGTACGTTGGAATACTTTTGAGTACTTCCCATAAACCCTAAATAAGGGCAGAAAGGATTCTCAGCATCACTAGATTCCCTTCTCTCCCAACAATTCCCTTATCCCTCCAGGCCCCTTAATAAGTGAGCTAGGAACTCCAAATTACCTTCCCGCCAAGGCCCAGGTCCATGAGACTTGTCTGGCTGCTCATGGTCTCAAAGGATTCCAAGAGGCGTATCAGAGCATAGCAGTTCATTTTGAGGGCATTAAGGTGGGTGCTTCTATCGCATACACTCAAAGTTGCGTCATCCAGGATAGCGGGAAGTTCCTGGGAGTGGCGGGAAACCACTGCAAGGGGCAGTATCTGGAGTCAGTTTCATTCACTTTCCTTGTATACCCCAACTTCAAAACACCCAGCATTCGAGGCCATCAGATTACCAAAGATCTGTGTTTCATCTCTCAGTGGCCACAACACAGGCTAAGTCCTTTGGGACCCCTGACCCCACACCCTGACATGCCCTGTCCCCACTCTCTCACTCCAGTTACCACAAGTTCTCCCTGGCAACTGGAAATTTCCCTCTACCAAAGAGAGGTAGTTCAGAAGTAGGAAGAATTCTTGTTGGTCTGCCCTTACAGCGAACACACATAACTCTGTATTGTCCACCAAGATTACAGACCTTAACAGGTCAAAGGTCCCCAGGCTTAGCCAAACCAACTGAATCACCACAGCCTTGATATCATCACGTGGCTGACAAAATGTCGGAGACAATAAACAAACAAACAAACAAACATCTTCCTTCCCCTTCCCCCTGACCCATAAACACCTTTTATCAGGAATTCCAGAGTGTCTTCCTTGAGGCCAGGATCTATACTTCGAAAGTGACTATGAGGAAAGAAAGTGCGGGGGTGAGATAGGACCCTGCAGAGCCTGTCCTAACAGATCAGATCCAACCCGAAGAATCTGATGCTTAAAAATACATGTGAAATTGCTCAGTTGAATAACCCGGTGGCAAGTTGGGGTAAATGCTCATCAGTAGAGATATCAGCACCCAGAACCATTTGTCAGTGAACCTATAATCCGGAATTTCAGGACTAACATGCAAAGTTAGGGTAAATAGCCACCCGGTTCTTTGTAAAGTCCCAGCCAGGTATTTCACTTACTGTAGAATGCTGTAGATAGTATCAAAGTGTTCCAGTATAGCCAGGGGCCCCTGAGCTCGGAAGGCAGCCTGAAATGCTATGAAGATGAAGGAAACTAATTAACACAGAGGGGAGAGGGTTTTTTGGCAAATTCTATTCACGGCAGCAAATGGAGTTAACTTTTTATTGGTAGAGTCTCAAGAGGAGACAGTTCGCTTCAATGTAACTATTATAATAACAATAGCTTACATTTCGTCCTGTTTTACAATTAAAGCCTTACTTGAATTTCACCACATCTCTGAGCTAAATAGCAGACGGTATTGCGCCCATCTCATGGGAAAAGAAATTGTAGCGCAGTTGTGTGACTTGCCCAACTTACAGCAGTGAGTAGTGAACACAAACTCAGGGTCTTTTTTTAACTTGAAATTACACAAGTGGCAAAACCAGTAGAGTTCCTGTACTTTTCACCCAGATAGTTGTTAACATCTTATATAACCATACTGTAAGGCTCTATTCTAAACCAAGAAATTAACATTAATTAATTCAATGCTATTAACTCATCTACAGACCTTGTTTGAAGTTTGCCAGCTGTTATATTTATGCCCTTTTTCTGGTCCAGGCTCCAATCCAGGTTACCACCATGCATTTAGTTGTCATGTCTCCTCCGATCTTTGTCTTTTGTGATCTTGACACTTTTTAGCCAGTGATTCTGTAGAATGTTTCTGAATTTGGGTTTGTCTGGTTTTTTTTCTCATGATTAGACTGAGGTTATGCACTTTTGGCAAGATTATCGCAGAAGGGAGGTGGGATCCTTCCAACACATCATACCAGGAAGTACATGATGTCCATGTCTTATTACTGGTGATGTCAACTTTGATCACTTGGTAGTGTTTGCTAGGTGTCTCCAATGTAGTTACTATTTTTCCCTTTGCAGTTAATAAGTATTTTGTGGGGAGGTACTTTGAGACCATGCAGATATCTCATCACATTTTGCCCACTAATTTAAGCATCTACTGATGATTCCTGCCTGCCATGATTATTACTGTGGTGTTTACCGACTGGTGATTTTTCTATCTCCATCTTTCCTTCTACACTTACTAATGGGATGAGCTGTCCCTCTCTTCTCATTTACTTATTTATATCAAAATGGACTCATGGATATTTCCTTTATTCTGTGTTTTAATCCATTCCTATTACTATTTATTTTGTTGCTCAAATTGTCCCACACTTGACCACTTGGAGCTCTTCAACCTGGTCTGTGTCCTTTTACACGCTCCCTTCACTTGTGCTCTCTTACCTTCTTGTACCATGAGATGTTCCAGCTCACCTTGTACTTTCCCTGGCCCTGTCCTGCAATCAACATTCTCAACAGAGTCCTGGTTTCTTTTATGGAGAACAGTATGCAGAAACCAATTCTAGGCACTAGTTAGGCTCACTGCCATTGGAGTATCATTGCTTTTAGTCCCTCTCAGTAGAGAAAAACACATATGAACACACACACACAGACACACAAACATACACACCTCTATATCTATTTTTATCTCTGTGTATATATTCAAAAACACAAGTTCATTTACGTACTTGCTTAATCCTAGTATACATATAAAGCAGTTTCAGAATTGCTAACCCACATCCCTATAAAAAATAAATTTACTAACTAGCTTACAATAATTATGTAAAGTTCTTTTGTATACAGTATATAGTTAAAATATTGCTTCTCAAAGTTACTTAGGTTAGTTCTTTTCTTCCCCAGTCCTTTACTGTGATTATGTCAAACATTTGTAATACACTTAGGTTCATTTGTTACTACTTATATTACATTTTGAAAACCCAGCATCTTTTGATCCTCAAACTCAGTGCTCTTTTTGTCCTGGGTGTACTGCTTCTATTTTTTCATTTTTAAAATCTTTATTATTATTTTTTGTGAGGAAGATTAGCCCTGAGCTAACATCCACTGCCAATCCTCCTCTTTTTGCTGAGGAAGACTGGCCCTGAGCTAACATCCATGCCCATCCTCCTCTACTTTATGTGGGACGCCTGCCATAGCATGGCTTGATGAGCTGTGCGTAGGTCTGACTGGGATCCGAACCTGAGAACCCCGGGATGCCGCAGCAGAGCGCACGCACTTAACCACTACTGGGCCGGCCCCCTGGCTGTACTGCTTCTAGATAAAAACTTCAGTATAAAGATGAGTAGTCTAATTATGTCTGACAACATGCAAGAGCAGCGAGGCAGCACAGGAGTTAGATAATTTTCGAACCAAGTTGTATACCTAGCTCCTTCTGTGAGGGAAAGAATTCCACCAAATTCTTCTTCTCTGCAATACCAAGTTGGTTTGCCTGGCAAGTAAAGCTTGAACCTTGTACTCCATTATCACTGTTGGTGCTGACCTGATTTGTTATAGCATCATGCTGTCCAACTACAACTTGGTCCTCCACAGTTTTTAACAAGATGTTTTGTTCCTTTAATTCCTACTCACTTCCTAGCACTATACTCACAGCATGTTCTCCTCTTTTTTTATACTCTTCTTACCCTTTGCCTCTCCCCCTTTAGTAGATGACTGCTTTCTACTTTATCAAAAAGAATGAGACCCAAAGCATGGGCTCCCTCATGTTATCCTGCCTTCCTAGCAACAAATTATTCTGCCAACGTCTTCCCAGTCTTTGCTTTAATCTCAAGTGAAAAGATTTTCTCCTCTTATGCTAACCTGTCCCACTGCCCCAAAGATGTATCTCCCCTCTCTTTCACCTTTGGTTTTACCCTCTCCAGGGACTCCTCTTATCCTGCCAACATGCTCAGGCCTCCCCTCCTTAAAACAAACAACTATGCTCACTGCCTTTCATTTGACCTTGCTGTCAATATCCCTTTTAAATGTTGTCTAATCTTTCTCTCAATTTCCTGAAATCTAGTTTCTGAGGTTTACCAAAGCCAACAACTATTCTCACAAAGATTACCAATTACCTATTTTTTATTACAAGGAATGATTCTCTTGGTCCATGTCCCTTGTCACGTCTCTGAAGCATTACCCACTGATCTGGTCTAGAGTCACACTGCTTTAGGTTTACATTCGGTTGGAACATTTACTAGGCCAAGCTACTTAAGCTCTTAAGTCTCAGTCTCCTCTTCTGTAAATTGGGAGTAATAACAGATCGCACCTCACAAGGCTTTTCAGAATTTTTTGGTAAAGATTAAGTGAGGTAATCCATGTGAAGCAATCAGAACAACACTTAGACATAATATAACAGTATATGTAAGCTGCTTATCACTCTTACAAACCTCCTTCTGTAATCTGGAAAATAGAGAAAAATGGAAAAGAGAAAGAAGCACTGTTAACATTTGGCTAATTTTTTTCAGTCTGTTTCCTATGCATAATATCTCCATTGTTGAGGTCATATCACATATTCACTTCACTGTTTCTTTTTCAAAATCTGTGTTACAATAAGCATATTGTAAACAATTGTTTTTGTAAACAATTGTTAACGGTAGCATAACATTCCATTGAATGTATGTAGTTTAACTCACTATTCCTCTATTGTTAGACATTATGATATTTCTAATTTTTTCCACTAATTAACAACACATTTGCTCCCCTGACAAATCTGGATTAAATCCAGTTGACTGCTTACTCCATTCATGCAACCACACAAATAAAAATGGCTTGGACAAAACTCACAACCATACTGACCATTCTCACTTTAAACTTATGACCACTAACGTGGAGTGGGCCCTTTGGTGTATTTTCTGTATTTTCCCACCCTACCAGCATCTGTGCCCATATACTCTGCCTTCTCTTTTTTTTTCTTTTTTTTTTGTGGGGAAGACCAGCCCTGAGCTAACATCTGTTGCCAATCTTCCCCTTTTTGCTGAGGAAGACTGGCCCTGAGCTAACATCCGTGCCCATCTTCCTCCACTTTATATGGGACGCCGCCACGGCATGGCTGACAGGCAGTGCGCGTCCGCGGGCGCCTGGGATCCGAACTCGCGAACCCCGGGCTGCCAAGCGCGGACTAAACCGCTGCGCCACCGGGCGGCCCCTCTGCCTTCTCTTTTAATACTGTGGACAAACTGTCCAGGCTCTAATAAAATACAAAAAAAAAGGAAAAGAGAAAGAAACAAGCACTGTTAACACTTGGCTAATTTCTTCAGTCTATTTTCTATGCATAGTATTTCCACTGTTGAGCTCCTATTACATATTCACTAATAAAACCCTCTCCTCCCTGTGCACCAGATCACACACTCTCTCATCTATTAAAGGATACTGCTGCGACAATTGCTCCTTCTCCCTCCCACATCATCAGCTTTTCCCTCTCTCTGATCATTCCCATTCAGCATATACACATGTAATGCTGCTCAGCTTACCAAAAAAACCTTCCCTTGACTCTACTGCCCCCTCTAGCTACCACCCCATTTCTCTGCTTCTCCTTAAAGCAAAACAACCAGAGTTATCTAAACTCACCATCTCTAATCTTTCTCCTCCTATTGTCTCATAAACCTATTCCAATCAGGCTTTTGCCCCCACCACTCCTCTGAAACAGTTTCTATCAAGGTTACCAGCAATCGCCACATTGCTAAATCCAGAAATTTGCAGTTGATCTCCTCTTTCCTTTTTGAAATGTTCTCTTAATTTGCTTTCCATTTAGCTCCTTCATTCACTTTCTGCCTCAATGACTGTCCTTAGTTTCCTCTCCTGGTTCTTTTTCATCTTCCTAGTCTCTAAATGTTGGACTGTCTCAGGTCTCACACCTTCAAATCACTTTTCTTCTCCATCTACATTCACTCCAATCTCATGGCTTCAAATCCCCTCTGTACACTGACTATTAAACCCCAAATGCTTATCTTCAGCTGGCACCTCTCGCCTGTACTCTACAATCATCTAACCTACAGTCTAAACCTGCTCCTCTCAGTCTACCCCATCTAAGCAAATGACAACTTCATTCTTCTAGTTGCTCAAGTCAAAAAGCCTTGTAATTCTAGATTCTTCTGTCTCTAACCCTATAAATCCAATTCATCAACAATCTTGTTGGCTCTACTTTCAAAGTATATATATATATATTTTTTTGTGGGGCAGACCAGCCCTGAGCTAACATCTGTTCCAGTCCTCCCCTTTTTTGCTGAGGAAGACTGGCCCTGAGCTAACATCCGTGCCCGTCTTTCCTCTGCTCTATATGGGACGCCGCCACGGCATGGCTGACAAGCAGTGCGTCGGTGGGCGCCCAGGATCCGAACTCGCGAACCCCGGGCTGCCAAGCGCGGACTAAACCGCTGCGCCACCGGGCGGCCCCCCAAAATATATTTTTTGATCACCCCTATTGCTATCACCAGAGTCAAGCTACCTGGTATTATTGTATTAGCCTCTTAATTAGTCCCCCTGCTTCTTCCCTTGCCCCTTACAGTCTCTGCTCAACTCAGCAGACAGCGATACTTCTAAAACATTAGACCCTGTCACTCCCATGCTCAACACCCAATGGCTTTTAAACTCACTCACACTGGAGCTAAAGTCGTCACTATGACCTACCAGGCTCTAGATCAGAGCTTCTCCAACTTAACTGTGCATCTGAATTACCTGGGGATCTTCTTAAAATACGGATTTTCTGATTCAGCAGTTCTGGGGTGGGTCTTCATCTGGCACTTCTAACAAACTCCTAAATCACGATACTAATGCTGCTGGTCTGAAGACCACACTTTGAGGAACAAGAGCAGAATAATCTGCACCACTTTCCACCTGACCTCTTTTTTTCCAAGCTTTCTCCACTCCAATCATATTGGCATCTTCCCATCTCAGGCCTTGGCACTGGCTCTTCTGTCTGCTTGGAATGCCCTTCCTTGAGAATCTGCACAGTCCTCACTTTTAAGGTTTCTGCTTAAATGTTACCTATCAGCAAGCCTTCTCTGATCATCCAACATGCCAGTCCTTACCCTGGCCCACTGTATCCTTTTTATCTTGCTTTTTCTCCTTGGCACTTACAACCATCTGATATACTCCATATTTATTTATTACTTGGTGAGAACCTTAAGAGAAAGAACTTTGTCATCTTGTCTGTTTTGTTTACTGTTGTATCTCCAGTGCCTAGAATAGTGCCTGGCACATAGCATATCATCAGTAAATACTTCTTGCACAAATCAAATGATTTTATCTTGTATATTTATAGTAGAACTTATATTTAGGGTTCTAAACACCAAAAGCAATGCAATTGTTACAAGAACTCTTAAAAGAGAGTGATCATCCATTTAAAAAAATAATGCATAACTGAAGAACAGTGTGCTATAGTGTACAGCACGTGCAGTTGGTGATACACATATCCAAGCAACATGGAGAGAACAGTCTACTGTGGACATTGTCGGCTGGCCACCCATCAGTCGACCTCCACACTCTGCCTGTCCCTTGCTTACCAAATGGTGATATGTCCAGGTATGGGGAGGCTCCTAGGTAATCTTTTTTTTTTTTTGCAAGGAAGACTAGCCTTGAGCTAACATCCGTTGCCAATCCTCCTCCTCTTTTTGCTGAGGAAGACTGGCCCTGGGCTAACATCCGTGCCCATCTTCTCTACTTTACACGGGATGCCGCCACAGCATGGCTGACAAGCAGTGCATCGGCGGGGGCCTGGGATCCGAACCTGCGAACACTGGGCTGCCAAAGTGCCAACTAAACCACTGCTGGCTGACAAGCAGTATGTCGGCGGGGGCCTGGGATCCGAACCCGTGAACCCTGGGCTGCCAAAGTGCCAACTGAACCACTGTGCCACCGGGTTGGCCCCTCCTAGGTAATAATCTTAATCAATTTAGCCCATCTGGGTAAGTCTAATTTTCCTCACCAGTAATTAGTTAGGGAAAGAGGCACATGATCCAATTCTGGTTGGGAGGCTTCTGGTAAAGTTTTAAAAAAAGAAAAAGAAAGGAAAAAGAACAAGATAGACTATCCCCTTTTCCACCTCTGGACATGAAAGCAAAGAGCTGCCACCCGGCAACCATGACGGGACGGCCAAGAGGAGACAAGGTGGAGTTACGTCATCAAGCTGCTGCATTAACCAACCCTTCTTACGGTAGGAGATAATAAATGGAGTAGGTTATTATCCCTATCTTTACAGATAAGGAAACTGAGACACAGAATAAGTAATATGTTCAAGGTCAGAGTGGTAGAACCAGGATTCAGACTCAGGCAGCGTGGCCCCAGAGTCTTAATCTCTACTCTATGTACCTCTTCAAAACAACCTAACTGATACAAGACCATTTCCAGTAAGTACAGTGACATTATAGGGTCTTGATGATAATGAATAAATTGTTCTTGGTCAACTATAGGTTTTAACGGGTAATTGCATTGTACATACACTGTACAGTGTTGCAGCTCTATATATATATTATGTTTTTTTTCCCATTATTGCACACTCTTGCAAATAAGAGATCTAGACGCTAAAAAGTGTTACCTGACACAGGTCAGGTCAAGTCCCAGACACTCTGAGAAAGCTATCTTCTCCTATAATTCTTGAATCCATCAGGACTTTATTTTGGCATATGGTAAGAGGTAAAAATCTAAAACAATTTCTTCCCCCAAAAGTAACCATATACACCAAGACTGTTTACTGAAAAACTGAGAGAAGGTAGTCAATGAGTGTACTCTTCCTGTATGTAATGTATCCCATGCAATGCTAGGGAGAAAACTGTATGGAATAGGAAAGACGTTCCTTGCCCTCATGGAGCTTAGTGGTGTAGTGGAACAGACAGACAGTATAATTACATGTGGGATGGTTGTTTTGAAGTGCTAGGCACAGCGGCAGCTATGGAGTCTTACCTCTAAGCTGTGAGGAAAGATTTCTGATGGACAGTACCTCTTGAACAACGTACTGATTCACCCCTCCACTTTTCAACAGTTCCTCCAGGGATAAGGGCAGATGGAACTCAAACAGCTGGGGAGACATCCTTCTCCCACTGGCTCACAGGGCTGGAAACCAAACAGCAAACAGGTCAGGGTCTGTACTTAAGGCCCGTCTTTTTATCTGGTCCTATTATTTCACCCCCTCTTCCAATATATAATGCTTTTTTAGTCTTATGTCAAGCTGATAACATTATCTTAGAGGATGTGAGATCAACCCTGGAGAAGAATCTAATTCTAGTTGTGACTCGGCCACTTGGTTATGTCACTTAAGCCCCTAGGCCTCATCTGTAAGATGGGGTTACTAGTCTCTGATTCCAAAGTGGCTCTGAGAATCAAACGAGTCAAGGGGTATGAAAGTGTTTAAAAAACTATAAAGTGGCATATCAACGCGTTGTTAGTATTATTTCTGTTTTTATGGGCAAAATTTCTTCAGTGCAGAATGTCTCATCTGAGGCCAGAACAGTGGCCCAGCATGGGCTACTGGGATTCCTGGCTCCAGATGGGAGAGCATTAACATTTATTGCCTGTTTACTCTGCGCCAGATGCTATTAGGCTATTTGAATATATCATATCTGATCTAATTCTCCAAATCCCAGTCTCATGGAGTGCAAAATAATAGAACCCAAATTACAGATGAGGAAATCGAGGGTAAGAAAGGTTAAGCGATTTGCCCAAATTCCGTTGCAGATGTCAGATCTACCGTTTCTACCACGTCGTTCCCCAAGGATACACCCACCAAAGCTCCTGCCTCTCGCACGTTGCTAATACCGCGTCACACTGCCCCCGACCCGCTTTCATTCCTCGCTCCCTGCTAACATCACACCTTACCGGAGAACCTCACCCGCGTTCCAGACTCGGGTTGTGGCACTGAAATAAACGAAAAAACACGGAGGGCATAGTACGCACCAATCAGGTAGGCAGCACTCAAGCGGGCAGAGAAACCGGCCAATCCGCGGCAGGCGGAGGCAAAAACCCGCCTCGAAGCCGGGCACCGCGCGGGCAGAGCCGCAAACGTGGAGTTCAAATCTCAACGGCCGCCAGGGGGCCAATCGCGACGCTCGCTGCAGAAACCAGCCAATCACAGCGCAGGAGCCGGAAAGCCCGGCGGCGCCGCGAGGGAGGGGCGGGTCCTAGACTCAGGCTCCGGCCCCCTATCCTCTACCCGCCTTGTCCTGCGGCTGCCTCCTCCCCACCGGGTCCTCCTATTCCCCGGTCGGTGAGGAGGCCCGGGCAGTGCCTGCCAGAGATGCTCCGTATCTAGCTGGGCAGTGGCAGTGAAAAGACCCACTCAGTCTTCCCCAGGACAGGCAACGAGTCCAGGCCAGGAGTTAGAAGACTTAGGCTCTAATCCAGGTTCCGCCATCTCGTCTGCTGTGTGACATCCAGCAGGTCACTTCACTCTCTGAGCCTCAGATTTCTTCCCCTGTAGAATAGGACTAATCACAGCTACAGCCCAAAACTGCAGTGAGGCACAGAGACAGGAAGCTTCGGGTTCCAGGTTCTGGGCCCTCATCTCTCTCACAGTTGGGGGACGCCTAAGGAAACAGGAAAGGGTGAATTTTCTTCAAACTCAGTTTTGAGGCGCCCTAAACAACGACGAGATAAGACCCTCAGCAAGTCTGCCGCTTCAGGACTTCCGGCGGGCAGACCGGAAGCGCCTAGGCGGGCGGGGTGAGGAGGCGTCAAGGCTTCCGCGTACAGCAACCCGGAGGGCGGGGCTCGTGGCTGGGGAAGGCGGGGCCAAGGCGGGCCCTGCGCCCGGAGCTACCTGGGTAAAGCGCAAGATGGTTTCTTCCACGTAGCAGCGGTGTGAGGCCGGCGCGGACGGTGCCTGTCCTTTCCTTGAAGGCTACGTCTGGCCCTCACTCTTCTGCACGTGCGGTGTGCTGTTGTAGGGGAGAGACCAGAGCCATGGCTGGGAGCCTCTCTTGGGTGGCAGGCAGGGGCCTAAGGAGCTGGGTGCCCCTGGCCTGCAGAAGCTTCACTCTGGGTAAGTGGTTAATGTAGAAAGACGTCCCGAGAACTGCTTCTCAGTAAGCGACTCAGATTCATTCCCTTTCTTCCCCATCCCTAGGTGTTCCTGGATTGTTCCATGTAAGGGTCACTCTCCCGCCCCCTAAAGTGGTTGATCGTTGGAACGAAAAGAGGGCCATGTTCGGGGTGTATGACAACATCGGAATCCTGGGTAAGGCTCGACTCCGTGGTGCAGGATTTCAGAATGGCAATTATGTCGTAACGACTTTTTTTTCACCTGTGTAGAAATGGTACATTCCTCAGTCGTAAGAGCAAGCACTTGTGTGGCTATTTACGTTGTGTTCCAGACTGTTCTGAGTGCCCTACATGTATTAACTCATTTAATCCTCATAACCTTTTCACTTTACAGGTGAGGAAACTGAGGCACAGCGAGGTTAAGTAGTTTTTACAAAGCTAGTAAATGGCTGTGTGACAGTTTGAACCCCAAGCAGTCTGGCTCCAGAGTGTTTGCTCTCGGTACTGTGGTGTAACGTGTCTTATCTATAGGTGCTGCTCAGGAGGATGCAACTGTGTGTTGAAGGCTTAGTTGGTGGAGGCTGGGTTCTCTCGTCTCGGAACTAATGTGTTCTCTCACGTTACACAGGAAACTTTGAAAAGCACCCCAAAGAACTGATCAGGGGCCCCAGATGGCTTCGAGGTTGGAAGGGGAATGAATTGCAGCGTTGTATCCGAAAGAAGAAAATGGTTGGAAATCGGATGTTCATTGATGACCTGCACAACCTTAACAAACGCATCAGCTATCTCTACAAACACTTTAACCGACATGGAAGGTATCGGTAGAAGAGAAAGCTGGGAACTATGGAAGAGGCATATCTACCCCCCAGGAAAAGGGGAGCAGTACTTTCCTTTATGAGGAAAGGGATTTGTATGCTCTCTGTAATAAAATGGGGCTTCTTTGGAATCTGTTATCCATACACTCTATTTTCCTCTAGGTGCTGCTTTTACTCCTTCATGTAGACTTTGCAGTCTGAGCCTTCCCTAAGTCTTAGAGTCTTAGGTTTGGACTTCACCACTTGCCCTTTGCAGTCTAGCCATACTTATGGCCTTTAAAAAAGAAAGATTATTGTTGGCATTTTTTGACATTTGGTCCTTCATGTATTGAAAGTGGTAATTTTTAACTGCCCCATAATGCTGTTATTAAATGTGCTTTTAAAAACCTCTCCACACTGGAATGAAATGTAATAGAAAAATAGGATTATACTTCTGCACTATTCTCATAAAAAATATTTATTGGGTACCTTGTCTGAGCTGAGAACTGTAGGAAAAACAAAAAAGCATAGTATATCCTTCCCATTCCCCCCCATATGCTTTTCCAGTTAGGTGTATCAAGTTATATTCTCACACGTACACTTTAATATGAGGCGTTAAGTACCATATGCGTGGTTTGCATGGGTGGTTCCCAAGCCTGACTGATCATCAGAATCATCTGGGTAGTTTAACAATTTCAAAGGCCTGGGCCCTGCCCTGAAAGATTTGTGATCTGTAGAACTGAGCTGAGTCTTATGCATCTATGTTTGTATTTTTTTATAATTACAAAAAATGTATCTATACATACAACACAAAATTTAAAAATTACAAAAGGGTAATCAGATGAAAAGTTTTCTCATGGCCTTTTTTTGTGCTTCTCAGAGGCAACCACTCTTACAAGACTCTTTTTAATCCTTCTGGACGTACACTGTGCATGTAGTTTATTAATTATCTCTCTATCTCCTTTAAAAAAAGATTCTGTGCACACCGTTCTGTACCTTGCTTTTTCACTTAATATAAGTTGGATATTGTTTTATATCCTCACATTAGTACCATAATGATTTAACCAGTTCCATTTTGATAGACATTTAGATTCTTTGCAGGCTTTTGCTTTTTCAAATTATGACTCCTTTAAATTTAGGTAATTCTAGTTTTAAAAGCCCTCAGGTGATTTTAGCCATGTGT
Organism: Tapirus indicus; assembly: GCA_031878705.1. Classification (NCBI taxonomy): domain Eukaryota; kingdom Metazoa; phylum Chordata; class Mammalia; order Perissodactyla; family Tapiridae; genus Tapirus; species Tapirus indicus. The sequence continues at coordinate 103,135,566 of CM062918.1, read as the reverse complement.
GGAAACCACTGATGTGGACAGTAAATGACCTAGATAAGAGAATGTGTTTGGCCTAATCGGGAGAGGCTTCATAGAAGAGCTTGGATTTTTCAGTAAGCAGAGAAAGAAGTAGAGCATTTCAAATGGGGAAGAGAAGAGTGATGAGTGGTGTGTGGTGAGAGGACACTGGTGTGTTGGGAGATGGTGAGGTAGGTCTAGGTATAATGAAGCATGGTATGACACTATCTACTTTTGTGTCTTTTAAAAACTTACTTGGCTGTGAATCAAATAAGTTTCACATTACTCCATGGAGAGGAGAAAAATGTTGCTACGATTTCTAGAATCATGTATTGATTAAGGTTAAATTTAGGATGTCTCCAGTGCCTAAAATAGGCTCTCAATAAATATTTGCAGAATGAAATAAGGAAAGTATTTGGTACATTGCTTTTAAAGGAATCTTTTATGTGGGTTAAAAGTGCTATTTGTGTTTCTTGGAGAGTTTTTTAGGTCGATACTGGTTAGTCTCTGGTATAGACTATTGATTAAGAACATGGCCTTTGGAATCAGACAGGTCTGGGTTTAAACTCAAGCTCTACCACTCTGTTTATGTGACCCTAGGCAAAATAGTTAACTTCTATGAGCCTTAGTTGTTTTTAGCCTGTCAAGTAGGAATAATACAATACTTTCCTCATAGAGTTGTGTGAGGAATAAATGAAATTATGCACATAAAATATTTAGTGGAGAGTTTGGCAAGTGTAAATGGTAATGACATTCCTCTGGAGTGTGTGTAGTTGTCAAGAATTAGAAAAACCTGAAGAAATGAATGGACATAAGTTTTAAAAATTATTTTGACTTTTTATTTATAAAAGTAGTGTTGCAAACTAAAGAAAATGAATTACTTGTAGATACAAGTTGGGATTTGAGGGTAGAGGAGTTAGGGTGATTAGGTCTCTTATTTGATCCAAATTCTTTAAAGTAGGTACCTATTTCAGTTATCAATTGTTACATAACAGTCCACCCCAAAACTTAGTGACTGAAAACAACAATTTATTAATTCAATATTCTCCGGGTTATCTGGACTTGGCAGGGCAGTTCTTCTGCTCCATTAGGTGTGGGCTGGGGTCATTTGTGGTTGCATTCAGCTGGGAGCTTGGCTGGAGCTAGAATGTCCAAGATGTCTCCACTCACATGTCTGGAGTCTAAGTTGAAGTGGCTGAGATTCTTTTTCCACGCGCTCCCATTATTCAGTAGTCTAGCCCAGACTTCTTTACATGGAGGCTTGATCCTAAAGGGCAAAATGGAAGTTGCAAGGCTTGATAGACGTAGGCCAAGAAGTCACATCGTGTCACTTGTGCTGCATTCTATTGATCAAAGTAAGTCACAGGCCAGACCAGTTTCAAGGCTATGAGGAAATGCCCTCTTGTTTTTGGATCAGAGGATCAGCATGTAATTACAGGGATGTGAGGAAGTATTGATAGCCATATTTGCAGGCAATCTACCTCAGTAACATTTCATGTTTTTGTTGGAACTTTATCTCCTGGTAGGCTCAACAGAAGTGAAACTAGATTAATAAGTAATTGTTAAATTAAAGGAAAAGTGGGTTTTGGAGAAATGGATTGATGGTGTGAAATAAATAAGAGAAACCTCAACTAAATTGGAGTTGGGAAGGCCTGTAGGGGGAGCTCTCATGCTCTATCATACGTGTCAGTTATTCCAAACAGGAAGAGACATAAGCTTGCATCTGTGACAGGAAGTAGAGCTACTTTACTGATGAAAGAAGATGTCTCCCCTCCTGGCAACAGCCCAGCCAATGAGAAATGCCACAGCTCAGCCAATGAGAAGTCATTGCCACCGTGAACTGTTACTTTACCCCAATGGACTTTCCTTTAGAATAGCCTCTTCCTGCTCCTTTTTCTCTATAAAAGCAAGCTCCCAACCATTTTTTCTTTGGATTTGCCTATGGTTCGCCATGGCATGCCCATCCTGAATTGCAGTTCTTTTGGCTATTCCCAAATAAACTCATTTTGAGAGTAAAATAACAGGCAAATTTACTTTTTGAGTTGACAGTGGATATATATGAACATATTGTGATCCTGGGTCTTATGGAAATGTATATATAAGAATGTCAGGTCTTATGGGAGTGAGTTTTCAAAGGAGTGGCTGGAGCGGAGCTGGATATAAGAATGGAGAGGTTTGTGTGAAGTGTGAGTGGCTCTGGGATGTTTTACATGATTTGGTGGGGCTGGAGAGGAGAAAATCAAATATTTGAGACTCTGCTAAGTGTGAGGTGCTCTGAAGAATACAGGTATGTATTTTAGTAGAATATGTGATTATTGTAAAGAGGAAATTGATAGTTAAATTCAATAGGCATTTATAGAATACTTCCTACTGTGAAGATACAAAATGTCTTGATTTCAAGGACAGAACAATCTTGTTTTCCGTGTGAAACTATGCAACATTTTCATTCAATAAATAATGAATCATTATGTGTAAGGTTATTTGGAGAGAGAAATCACTAAGTCAGGATTAGTTCCTAACTCTCAATAGCTTTCATTCTACTTAAGAGGTGTGTATGTCAGCAGAATATGAATTTGAATATGATAATTGCATAGGAAAATTAGAAATTTCTATGAGAGTTCTTTTTTGGCTAGGGGAGGTCAGAAAATGTATTTGTTGAAGAGATGACGTTTGAACTAAGTCTTGGAAAATTTCATCTGCTAGAAATGGGAAATCAGTGTTAAGTATGGACAATGATACCTATGGAGAGAAGCTTTGAAGGATAGGAAATAATTCAGGTGGGTAACGAGAATGAGGAGAGAAGGACAGCCTTGTCATGGGGACATAGACATGTGAGCAAAGGTGGGAATTACTGACACAGGTCCATAGGACTAAGTTAATGATCATTAGCACACAGATAGGCTTTCTCTAATAGTAGGAAATAAATTTGGATAGGAAATCTAGGAGTGTAAGACAGGAATAACTAGGAGTCTTGAATGCAACCAGGATGAAGAGCTTAGATTTTTTTCTTCCCCCCGCTGCAGATCAGAGCTGTTTAATCCTGGCTAAAGGTTAGAATTCTTCTCAGAGTAAACAAACAAACAAAAAAACTAGGACCAATGAAATCAATCTGGAGTCCCAAGCATTCATATTTTTAAAAGTGCTCCAAGAGATTCTAAGTCAGGGTTAAGTACCACTGCTTTGGAAAATGGAAGAAGGCAAGGGAATGCCTTTTAAGGTCCCTTTACTTTGATTTTTCTGAGCCTCTGAACTCGTATTTTTGTTTTTACTTGGTTTTATGTGTCTCTGTGTCAGTCTACCCCATTAGGTAGGCCTCATCTCCATTGAGGTCAGGGACTGTCTTGCACGTATTTAATAACTGCAGTAGTCTTAATATCTGGTCTTTTTGTGTACTGGCTCTTAATAGGCCCTTGATAAATATCTGTAGGAGTCCTTCATTCAACAGCCATTTATTGAAGGCCACCAGTAGGTGCTAGGGATGCAAAGAAAAGAAAGATACAACTCCTGCATTTAAAGAATTTTACTTAGTGCAGGAGGCAGACAAAGAAGAAGAATTATAAAATTCATTACATCATGGCATTTAAAGATTGTTAATACCTATATACATACATATAGAGAAGAGGGACACTTATCTCATCCCGGGGGAGCAGGAGTGGGGGTAGGGAAGGCTTTCTCAAGGAGGCCATTACTGAGTTGTCTTAAAGGAGTAGAGGCTAGCAGATTTTCCAGGCTGATAAAGCAGAAACAAAGGTCCAGAGGAGAGAAACAGCATGGTGTGTATTGGTAAGCTATGAATGGTATTTATTGATGGAGCTAATGTGCATGGCAAAGATAGGGTAGGCGATGGAGGCAAGAGTTAGATCATAAGGAAGACTAAAGAACTGTTAGGACTTAGCCTTTAGTAAAATGGTGCAGCTACTTTGGAAAACTATTTGGCAGTTCCATAAAAAGTTATATATAGAGTTACCATAAGACCCAGCAACTCCACTCCTAGATATATATCCAAGAGAATTAAAAACATGTTCACACAAAAACTTGTACGTGAATGTAGACATCAGCATTATTCATAATAGCCAAAAAGAAGAAACAACCCAAATATTCATCAACTGATGAATGGATAAGCAATATGTGGTATATCCATATAATGGAATACTACTTAGTCATAAAAAGGACGAAATCTTGCCATTTGTGACAACAAGGATGGACCTTGAGAGTATTAGGCCAAGCAAAGTAAGTCAGAGGGAGAAAGTCAAATACTGTATGATCTCACTCATAAATAGAAGATAAAAACAAGAAACAAACACAGAGAGAGATTGGATTGGTGGTTACCAGAGGGGAAAGGGGGAGGGAGGAGGGTGAAAGGGATGATTAGGCACATGTGTATGGTGATGGATGGTAATTGGTCTTTGGATGGTGAATGTAATCTACTCAGAAATTGAAATATGTACACCTGAAATTTGTATAATGTTATAAACCAGTGTTACCTCAATAAAAAAAAAAAAAAGAAAAGCAGGTAAAGAAATACAGTATGGGAAAATTTTCATTTTCCCACAATAGGAATTGCTTTTGGAGAAGAATACATGTACTTTTTATTTTTTGTGTGAGGAAACTTGGCCATGAGCTAACATCCATTGCCAATCTTCCTCTTTTTGCTGAGGAAGATTGGCCCTGAGCTAACATCTGTGCCCATTTTCCTCTTTTGTATATGGGATGCCACCACAGCATGGCTTGATGAGCGTTGTGTCGATCTGCGCCCGGGATCCGAACCTGAGAACCCCGGGCCACCAAATCAGTGTGTGAACTTAACCACTACACCACTGGGCTGGCCCCCAGAATACACGTATTTTTTGAAGTAAAAAGCAAACAAATTCTTTGGAATATGATACCGCCATGCAGTCTGCCCAAAAGAACCACATCCCTGGCACTGCACTGATGTTACCACATCAATAGCCACAAGAAGATGTGAGAGTTAATAATATCATATAATATTTTTAATTTTTCTAGTAATATTAAAAAAGTGGAAATAAACAAGTGAAATTAATTTTAATGTTTTAACCCCAAATATTATCATTTCAACATGTAATCATTGGTATAACCATTAATGAGATCTTGCATATATTTTTTTAACTAAGTTTTAGAAATGTCCTAATGACTATTATTTTGGACAGTTCAGCTCTAGAATGTTCTGGGGGAAAAGAAAAAAATTCTCTCTTCACACATACAAAAAGAAAGAATGAGGTACTGAAACATACTAAAACATGGATGAACCTTGAAAACATTATGGTAAATAAAAGAAGCCAGTCATAAAAGGCTACATATTGTATGATTCCATTTTTATGAAATGCCCAGAATAGGCAAATCCACAGAGACAGAAAGTAGATAAGTTGTTGCCAGGGGATGTGGTAAGGGGTGAGGAATAGGAGATGATTGCTAACAGGTACAAGGTTTCTTCTTGGGGTGATGAAAGTGTTCTGGAGTTAGTGGTAATGGTTGCACAACCTTGTGAATATACTAAAAAACCATTTAATTGTATACTAAATAAGTGAATTATATGGTATATGAATTATATCAGTTTAAAAACGGAGTGGGAGGGGCCGCCCGGTGGCGTAGCGGTTTAGTCCGCGCTTGGCAGCCCGGGGTTCGCCGGTTCGGATCCCAGGCGTCCGCCGACGCACTGCTTGTCAGCCACGCTGTGGCGGCGTCCCATATAAAGTAGAGGAAGATGGGCATGGATGTTAGCCCAGGGCCAGTCTTCCTCAGCAAAAAAAGAGGAGGATTGGCAACGGATGTTAGCTCAGGGCTGGTCTTCCTCACAAAAAAACCAAAAAACAAAAAACGGAGTGGGAGACTTGAGAAGGTTTATTTCTAAATTAAGCTTTATTTTTTAAACATCAAAGTAATACGTGCATATAGTTAATCAAAAGAAGGGAAAGTTGTATGACAAAAACAGCAGTACCCTGCTTCACCCCAGTCCACCCTCTAGACTAGCTTCCTAGAATGAAAGGCTTTCACTTCTTTGAACTATTCTGATATTTATCATCATAATTTGAAATGATATTCTCTACTGCTCTTGATGATTTATCAGCTTTAGACACCTATTAGCTTCCTGTTATGAAAGATGAAGGTTTAGCTCTTCATGATTATCTCAGTCAATATAGAAAAGGGAATTTAAAAATTCAACTCCTATTTATGATTTAAAAGAAAACCTGTTAAACGAGGGGAAGAAAATTTCCTTAACTTGGTAAAGGTTATATACTGGGGAGCAACAACAAATGTTTAATGAACATGTATTCCCTTTAAGATCAGCAACAAGACAAGGATGCCCACTATTACTGCCGCACCTTAATAACTTAGTACTGGGGGTCCTAGTCAATGCTGAAAGAGAGAGAGGAAGGAAGGAGGAAAGAAAGGAAGAAAATGGATATGAAGATTGGAAGGAAAAAGGTCAAACTGTGATCATTTACTAATTATATTGTTTTCATTGTCTAGAACGGGAATCTTTAAAATTTAGTGCTGAGTGGAAAAGAGAAACAAAATGAGATTTAAAACATGATATCATTTACGTAAATTAAAAATTTTGCGAAAATAAAAAATTATAAATATCAAGCAATTTATAATGTCTGTGGCTTGGGAAGGGAATAAGGAAAAAGGGATTAAAAAAATGAAATGAGGCAGGTCCTTCTATGGATAAGTGAAGGTCGTGTGTCATGAATTGAAGAGTATGATTAACTCTCCCTTCTGTACTTGAGGTCCCCCAGAAAAACAGTGTTCTATTTTTGTCTTTAGGGTGATTCATACTCTAAGAAACATTTATTTACTCCTGTTTGTTTCTTAAACTTACCAGCATTTTTAATGAGTCAAACATTTTAGCACACTCTCAAGTCACTTTTGGTATTCCCACCACCTATCACACACGTATGTGTAATGTACATGTATAACGTACATGCTAGTTCAAGCTAGCTGTATTAGTTCTCTGGGGCTGTCGTAATAAAGTACCACAAGTTGGGTGGCTTAAACAACGGAAATTTATTGTCTTACAGTTGTGAAGGCTAGAAGTCTGAGATAAGGTATTGTCAGGGTTGGTTCCTTCTGAGGGCTCTGAGAGAGGATGTGTTCCATGCCTCTCTCCCAGCTACTGGTGGTTTGATGGCTATCTTTAGTGTTCCTTACCTTATAGACATATCAGCCCAATCTCTGCCTTCACGTTAACATGGCGTTCTCCCTGTGTGTGTGTCTCTCCAAATTTCCTTGTTTTATAAGGACATGAGTCATACTGGAGGAGGCCCCACCCTACTCCAGCATGACCTCTTCTTAACTGATTACATGTGCAATGACCCTATTCCCAAATAAGGTCACATTCCGAGGTACTGAGGGTTAGGGCTTCAACATAAAAATTTTTGGAGGACACAATTCAACCCGTTAACAATAGCTCTCAGTCTCCCCAAGGAATTCTTATGCTTTTGTTGTTGTTTGTTCATGAAATTCACAATTCCGCGTAGCTTCTATAGATTCTCCAGGTTTGACTTTGGAAGAGGGAGCCATCTTGTCAGGAAACTGCATTTACACTTCCCAATTCCCTCCTTTCTTATAGCCTCTATCCCTCACTTGCCTTCATTATGGTTATATCAGCATTTTGGCTTAAATCAGTAGACAATGTTTACATTATTAGGGCTATGTAAATATTGTTTGCTGCTGAGCCAAGTGGTATACTGTGGGATAGCTTATGTTTCTTATAAAAAAAACCCTCTCTTTATTGAGATATAATTCACATACAATTCACCCAATTCAATGGCTTTTAGTATGTTCACAGAGTTGTGCGTCTATCACCACAATCAATTTTAGAACATTTTCATCATTATCCCAAAATGAAACCCCACATCTCTTAGCTGCCACCCTAAATTCCCCCTCCCTCCCAGTTCTAGGCAACCACTAATCCACTTTTAGTTCCTATAGATTCTTGCCTATTCTGGATATTTCCTCTAAATGGAATCATACAATATGTGATCCTTTGTGACTGGCTTCTTTAGCATAGTGCCTTCAAGGTTCATGTATGTTGTATCATGTATTAGTACTTCATTCCTTTTTATTGCTGAATAATATTCTGTTGTATGAATATACCACATTATATTTGCCCTTTTATCAGTTGATGCACATTTGGGTTGTTTCTACTTTTTTGACTATTCTGAATAATGCTGCTGTGAACATTCATGTATGGTGTTTTATGTGGACATTTTTATTTCTCCTGGGTATATACCTAGGAGTGGAATTGCTGAGTCACATGGTAACTCTATGTTTAACTGTTTGAAGAACTGCCAGACTCTTTTCCAAATTGGCTGCATTATTTTGCATTCCCACTAACAGTGTATGAAGGTATAATTGCTTTACATCCTTGCCAATGCTTGGTACTATCTGTCTTTGATTACAGCCATTCTAGTGGGTATAAAGTGGTATCTAATTGTGGCTTTGATTTGTATTTCCATGGTGGCTAATGATATGGAGCATCTTTTCTTGTGCTTATTAGCCATTTGTAAATCTTTTTTGAGAAATGTCTATTTAGATCACTTGCCAATTTTCAGATTGGGTCATTTGTCTTTTTATTATTGAGTTGGAAGAGTTCTTTATATATGCTAGATGCAAGTACTATATCAGATACATGATTTGCAAATATTTTCTCCCATTCTGTGGGTTAACTTTTTACTTTCTTTTTTTAAAAAGATTTTTATTATTTTTGTGTGTGTGTGTGAGGAAGATTAGCTCTGAGCTAACATCTGTGCCCATCTTTCTCTACTTTTGTATATGGGATCCTGCTATAGCATGGCTTGATGAGTGGTGTGTAGGTCCATGCCCAGGATCTGAACCAGCAAACCCCAGGCCACTGAAGCAGAGTGTGGGAACTTAACCACTATGCCACCAGGCTGGCCTAACTTTTTACTTTCTTGATCATGTCCTTTGAAGCACAAACTTTAAATTTTGTTGATGCTCTGTTTATTTTTTCTTTCGTTGCTTGTGCCTTTGTTGTCATATCTAAGAAAACATTGCCTAATTCAAGATCATGAAGACATACAGCTATGTTTTCTTTAAGAGTTTTATAGTTTTAGATCTTACATTTAGGTCTTTGATACAGTTTGATTTTATGTTTACATATGGTGTGAGGCAGGGATCCAATTTCATTCTTTTGCATGTTAATATCCAGTTGTCCCAGCACCATTTGTTGAAAAGATTATTTTTTCCCCATTGAATGATCTTGACACTCTTGTTCAAAATCAGTTGACATAAATGTGAGGTAACTTCTATTTTGTATTGACCTTTTTGCTTTTCTTTAATAATTACCTCTTTTTCTTTTATATAATTTTTTGTGTATCTAGCTCTAATTTTTCCATATGTCCCATCAGATCTGTAAAATACTTGTTCATATTATTTTTCAAATATTTAAACATGTCAGAGACTTTATCAGTTTTTTTTCCCTCTGGAGACAGTTCTGCAGTGTTTTCCACCCTCCTACTTTAGTTTCTGGGTCTATGGCATAGCTTTCCTTCCAAGGATTTTCTTTTACCATTTTGTGTGTGGATCTGGCATCCCCTTGCCTAGATCTATTGCCTTTCTCTTTCATATTTACCAGAGCACATCTGGTAGTAACCTACTTGTAAAGAGAGGTAAACATTTTGACTCCTTACATATCTGAAAGATGTTTACATTCTACCTTTATCTTTTACTGATAGTTTGGCTGGTGTAGAATTCTAGGTTAATGATAATTTTTCTTTAGAATTTTAAAGGCACTGCCACATTGTCCTCTATCTTCCAGTACTGTACTGAGATGCCATTTTGATTCCTGTTCCTTTTCCCCCCTCTTTTTGAAAGCTTTTAGGATCTTCTCTTCTTCCCTAATATTCTGAGATTTCACAAAGATGTGTCTTGATGTAATTCTTTTTCTTTCAGTGTGCTGGGCACACAGCACACTATTTAATCCAGAAAGACTTGTTCAATTCAGAAAATTCTCCTTGTATTTCTTTTATAATCTCTCTCCCTCTCTCATGTCCTGTTTTCTCTTTTTGGAACTCCTATTAATCACACATTGGACTATTTGGCTTGGTTTCCTAGTTTTCTAATTTCCTATCTATCTCTGTTGGCTCTTGCTCTTGGTACCCTGTGACTTATTTGTTTGCAATTTTTGACCACAATTTATGTTTCTTGGAACTGTATCTGTGGAAGTTCCCCAAGGCCTAGATTAAAGATGAGCTCATCCAGAGAGGATTTGCATTGCTTCTGCTGGTGCTTGGTGGCACTGTCAACCCAGAACCACTTTATATTCTTGCCATTTTGTTTTTAGGACAAACAAGGAATTCAGGCAGAAAAGTCACAGCTTTTGGTTATAAATTCTCTGCAAATATTTAAAAGGAAAAAAAAAAAAGATTTTCTCTAGGCACTTAGGTTCCAGACAAGCAATTTTCTACACAGTCTCCTAAGGGTGATTTGGGTGTTAGCATATTTTAAATCCACTCTTATAGAAGGATACAGTCCTTTGGGGTTCCGGCTTTATAGTAGGAGCCTTCTATTAGATTTCCAACTGTAGGCAAGACCTGGGCTTTGTCTCCTATGCCACAGTGACACCCTGTGAGGCCACCACACCTAAATTCAACTTTTTAGCAAATGCCCTCAAAGGCAAAACAGGCTTCAGTGCTCAGCTTACCTCTCTGGGTACCAACCTTTACTTAGTTTTTGGTCTTTATATAGTCTTGATTTTCTTGTCAGCTCATAAAAACATCTTTTTAAATGATCTTTTAGGCAAAGAACCTAGAATTGTTAAAATAATTTTGAAAAAGAATAAAGTGGGAGAAATGAGTCTACCCAATGTTAAGGCTTACTATATAGCTACAGTAATTAAGATAGTATGTTATTGGTGGAAGGAGAGACACATAGATCAATGGAACTAAATAGAGAACCCAGAAATAGACCCCCACAAATATGCCCAACTGATGTTTGACAAAGGTGCAAAAGTGATTCAGTGGAGGAAGGATTACTTTTTCAACAAATGGCCCTGGAGCAATTGGACATCCATAGACAATAAAATGAACCTCGACCTAAACTTCACACCTTACACAACAATTACCTTACACAACAACTAACTCAAAATAAATCACAGATTTACATGCTAAATATAAAACTATTCAACTTTTAGAAAATAAAATAGAAAACACTCAGGATCTAGGGCTAAGCAAAGAGTTCTTAGACTTGACACCAAAAGTGTGATCCATAAAAGGACAAGTTGATAAACTGGATCTTAAGAAAATTAAAAACCTTTGCTCTACAAAAGATCCTGTTAAGAGGATGAAAAGACAAATGATAGACTGGGAGAAACTACTTACTTGACAAAGTACTTTATCTAGAATATTTAAAGAACTCTCAAAACTCAATAGTAAAAAAATGAACAATGCAATTAGAAAATGGGCAAAAGACGTGAACAGACTTTTCACCAAAGAGGATATACAGATGTCACATAAATGCATTAAAATATGTTCAACATTATTAGCAATCAGGGAAATGAAAATTAAAACCACGATGATATATCACTACCCACCTATCAGAATCGTTAAAATAAGAAATAGGATGTAGAGAAACTGGATCCTTCATACATTACTGGTGGGAATCAAAAATGGTACAGCCACTCTGGAAAATAGTTTGGCAGTTCTTATAAAACTGAACATGCAGTTACCTTGCTACTTAGCAGTTGAACTCTTGGGCATTTTTCCAGAGAAGCAAAAATTTATGTTCACACAAACCTGTACATAAGTCTTCATAGCAGCTTTATTTTTAATAGCCCAAAACTGGAATCAGCCCAAATGTCCTTTAACTAGGTAAATTGTTAAAACAAATTGTGGTATATCTATAACATGGAATACTAGTCAGCAATGAAAACTATTGATACATACAACTTGGATGGATTTCAAGAGCATTATGCTGAGTGAAAAAAAAGCCAATCTTACAAGGTTACATACAATATGATTCCAATTATATAACATTCTTGAAGTAAAATTATAGACATGGAGAACAAATTAGTGGTTGCCAAGGGTTAGGGATGGGGGTGGGTATGGCTATAAAGGGGTAGCACAAGGGAGTCTTGTAATAATGCAATAGTCCTGTATCCTGATTATGGTGATGGTTACAGGAATCTACACTTGTGACAAAACTGCATAAAACTATACACACACGAATGCATGTAAAACTGGCAAAATCTCAATAAGCTCTGTGGATTGTAACAAGGTCAATTTCCTGGTTTTAATATTGCACTGTAGTTATACAAAATGTTACCACTGGGGGGGGGAATTGGGTGACGGGGTATAGGGGAATGTCCTTGTATTTTTTTTTTTTGCCACCTCATGTGAATCTATAATTATTTTTTTTAAAGTTTTAAAATGTCTTACTTTTTAAAAAATTCAGTGATTTTAAGTTTTTTTCAGGGGAGATGGTGGGGATGGTTAGGTGTTCATACTGCCAGAAACAATTCCTCCTATTCTTTTTGTCTTTGAGGGTTTATAATTTGTTTTCAATTTTTACAAATTGTCATTTAGATGTGGTTTCAGGAGGGGGATGGGATAAATACATGATCAATCCATTATGTTTCTAAGACTAATTGCTTAAGGGTTTTAAGCCGGGTTGTGACATTTGGGTAGATCACTCCCATGGTTTCTTAGAGGATGGGTATGAGGGAGGGCAAGACTAGAAGTAGAAAATTACATTTCATTGATTTTAAGAGGCTTTTTTTTCATTTTAATATCTAAATTGGGATGCTTCACTATAACTATTAGCCAGCAGTCATACTGTATTTGTCATACCTACTCATAAGAATCAAAACTTGCCAAATGGGTGTCTGACGCTTGGAAGAAAATTCCAGAGACAGAAGAGGAACACTCTTAAGAAATGCTGCATCACCAAAGCCCTTGATGGCACGCACACGAGACTAAATTGTCTGGAAAATCATGGACATCTAAAACTGAGTCAAAAAAATGAATCATAAGAGTCAGCCTCTGAATGTGAAGTTTTCGGAACGGTGGTACCATGTTATTCTTTTCTATTTTCCTTTTTATGTACGCACGAGAGTGAAATATAATCTATACTATATAAACCTAACACTGACAATAAATATAAAACGAAAACTTAAGAAAGCGTTGTGTCACAGGTTATTTGTTACCTTTCTTCTTAGCGGGACATAACATAATGGTGAGTTTCACAGCTGATGGGTCCAGGCAAAGGCTAATAGTCTGAAGTAGGACAGTGAGACGTGGGGAGAGAATTCTTGAAATACTAAGAAAAATCAACTCGACATGGTGAATTATTAGAGGAGGGGTAAAGATGAACTGGGAGGAAATCTAGGATGGTTCCAGGTTTCTGGTTTGGGCAACCGAATCGACGTGGTAACCTGCCTGGAGGGATAGGCGTAGGTTTGCGGGGAAGTTCAATTCAGGATACCCTGCGCGAGGGGCTTGTTGGCTGTTTTGAAGGAAATGGACGAACGAAGCCTTCGTTTTTGCTTTGGTCGGACCGAACCCTGAGCCCAGGACTTGGCCCCAGCAGCCTCCGCTCTGCCTGGATGGGTTCTGCCCCCACAGAGCCGTTTGTCAGGGGCGAGGAGGTAGGGTGTAGCGCCGGCCAGGCAGGGCACCCGGGCTGTGCGTAGACGGTCGAACCTCCGCCTCTCCCAGAGCTCCGAGTCGGGGCGGGCCCCGGCTGTCGGTGGAGGCGGCGTGATTGGCTGGAGTCACAGGCGCCTGGGGGCCGTGGGCGGGCCCGCACTTCAGGGACTGCTGCGATTGGCTGGGAGGCACCAAACAGGCCTAGTTCAAACCGTCGGAGCCACCCTTTCAGGGGGTGGTGTATATTTCCGCCCCTCCCCGTGGCTTAATTAGACAGATAAGCAAACTGTAGTTGTATTGGCGGGATGAGAGGAGAGCTGTGATTGGTCTATTTCGCTTTGGCCTGACGCCTGTCCTGGGTGCCGATTGGGCTGCGGGGTTGTCAGCGTTCTCTGGGAGGCGTGGCCAGCACTAATAAAGAGAGGGACCCGCGAAGCAACGGCAGTCTGCTCCACCGTAGCTAACCCTCTGGGTGGGTGGTTTGGGGTGGAGCTCGGCGGTTCCGGCGACTTCAGCCGCAGCGTTCCCTTCCGCCGGGTGTCTCGCCGCAGCGTCGGGAGAGGGAACGGACCCCTCCTCCCGCTGTCAGACAAATGTGAGTCGACTCTGATGTGGGGGCCTCGACACCTGTTTGCCAACTCTCACCGCCATCGCCGGACTCTGCGGGACGGAAAATGGCGCATTGCAGCAGCTGCGGCGATGCGGGGACCCTCCGCCGCGCGCCGTCCCCAGACCGGGCCACCCCCGGGGAGGGGGGCAGTACCCCATTCCTGCACCAGCCACAGTCAGCACTCCACGGGTGGGGCAGGGGCGTGGGGGTCCCGCATTCATTGCACCTCTCGTCTTGCCTGCTGGGCGTCTCATTCCAGTCTCAGTTTAGTGGAGCCCGGGAGAAGGCGAAGGTGGGGCATGGAGACATCGGGTAGGGAGGGGCTCGAGGCCCTTTCTTGTCGTCTGATTGAATCTGTGCTTAGGGCCTCTGGAAAGACAGTCATGAGTGCACCTGCCAGTTGGTAGCATGGTTGCTCTGGCATCTCTGGATTTGTGAATGCCCCTCACCCCAGCTATGGCGTGTACCCCCTCTTGGCAGCGAGCAAAGCTCCAGAAACTTATCTGCCAGTTCTCTGGCGCCAGGTGAGCAGCTCAGAGAGACTCAGGGGGCAGTGGCATGTGATTCCAAGCAGCCATTCATCGCAGGGCCACCGGTATAGGAGGTGTTTTCCTGTTACTGAGTCTTAGCCAAGTGTTTGGAAGAGAAATAGAGCTGACGATCCCCGCCTTCCCCCAACACATTCAATTTAGTTTCTGACCATCTTCAACATTACCCCATCCCACGATCCTGAGGGAAAACCTTGGGTAGACAAATGAAGTACTTCCCTGATAGGACCACGATATGTTTAATGGAGGTTTTTCTTTCTTATTACTGCCTGGAGCCCTGGTCTGGTCCTAGATATATTTATGTTGTTTCTCTTAGTGACAGAAAAGGGAAAAGATTTACTTATGTTACATGAGGGTGATAACTATCCCTGAATATTTTACTACTAAGTCTTCCCAACTCCCCAAACCAGTAAATGAAATGGTCCCTTCAAATGCTTCGTAACCATTTCACTTTTTCTCTATTTGACTTCTGCAGTTTTAACTGTATATGATATTCTATGCATTTTGACCAAGTCCTAGGATTTCATTTGTTTTCATTTTGGGGAGGGGGATCCGTCTCAGCTGACTGGTTCCCATTAGCATCCATGTGGGATGAATGGAAGGAGATGGAGAGAGCATCATGAGGTCTCTGACCTTAATCTTGTCATTGGTGCCACCATCCTGGACTGCTTCTAAGACCAAACACCGGCTGCTACCTACTCACTGACTTTTCCTTCAGTCAGAGAATTAGATTGCTTAGTTCAGTGGTAGCACAAGAGTCTTGTGGCTTCCATGGTTTTTTTCTGCCTTAGCAAGAAATGAGAAAGCGATTCCTTAAATGGGGATGAGGCAGGTGTAATCTGCTAGTATAGCCTCTCTGCGGGGTTATTCTCTTTATCTTTTTAGACAGAAAGAAATTCACTTAGGGAGGAGGAACTTCTGGGTATTTGTTCTGTTGTGAGTAGTCAAGGCATTTCCTTTCTGGTGACTTTGTGATGGTTTAATCCCTAGTGCATTTGCTCTTGCACTGCTCCTGTGAGGTATGTTTTGTGAGATTCTGCTTCTGTTTGAGAAATTCTTATTGTAATTTCTATTTTCCTCAAATTTGAGAGATCTCCCTCCTGCCATTGGGTTCTTCCTTGGGGGAGAAAAATCTCATGCCTTAGTTTAGACTTCTAGGAATTCTTTAGGGGGTAATTTAGCCTCCATGTGTTGGGACATGGAAAGGAGTTTATCTTGAAGACCCCACATTGATTAACCCCTTCTAAGGCTAAGGGAAAGAGAGAATGATCACCATGTGTAGTAGTGTGAACCAGGATTTCTCTTTGGGACATATGGAACTAGGGGAGTCTCCTGAGACTCGGTGCCAAATCTAGAAAAGGAAGGGACAGAATGTCTATGATGCATGTACACTGAGGACTGTTTCCCATATTTTTGCTTCCTGTCTATGCTCTTGGAAAGGTTTCAGAACTAACACAATTGCTTTGGGCCCCAGTTCTCAGTGAAACTCCTGTCTTCTCTGCCAAAAACAAAGCAAGTGAACAGTCCTGATTCACTCGACCTACATAGGCCTTGCCTTTGACTCTCAAATTGTCCTTACAGCAGCCCTGATGTATTAATCATTGCTGAAATATAACCAGTAACTGGATCCCCTTAAGCAGAGTCTGTCAGCTTGCCCTTTCTTTTTATATTCAGGCTTGTCCTGAGGGTTTAGTCTTTTGTATGAATTTCTCCTAACCTGGATTGGAGGTTTCCAGTTGGACTTCATGTGAAAGGCTTCTGACAGTCAGGGAAATGCCATTTAGGCCAAGGCTGGCACATTTGTCCCTGTAGCCATTGTGCCAGAAGACATGTTCGAGTTTCGGTCAGATGATAGCCCAGACAAGATCTTGATGCCACCGTGGATGTCCCTAAGCCCCGTCTAAATGTTGTTACAGGATCTTTCATCTTTTGCTTCTTGCCTCTGTGCTGCATCTCCCTACTTGGCATTGCTGAGGAGCTGGAATCCCTTCTGTTTGCATATCATCTGATCACCCGTGCTTTGGTGGTATGAGGTGAGAATGTGTGTGGCCCATTCTCGTCTCGGTTACCTTGTGTACTCTGTGCACTTCTCTCCACAGGTCTGCTCCAGCTCAGCCGCCCACAGAAGGGGCAGAAGAGACTGCCCCAGGTGGGGGTCCCCCTGGCCCTCCTCCTAATGTGACCAGTAACAGACGACTACAGCAAACCCAGGCACAAGTGGAAGAGGTAGGTGGAGAGCTTTTTCTCTACGAGTTTCCAAATCATAGAAATTTAGAAACTTCTCTTTTTCATAGAGGGGTAGTTATAGGCTCTGGGAGGCAAGGCATCCTTTAGAGTTACGCAGGGCCAGGCTCGTGATTCCCTGATTGTTGTTCTTTCCCCTGTCTCTAGCGGGGAGCTTAGCGCCTTTGTTTCTGCACCCCCCTCAGGTGGTGGACATCATGCGTGTGAATGTGGACAAAGTCCTGAAGAGGGACGAGATACTGTCAGAGCTGGATGACCGAGCGGACGCCTTGAAGGTGGGAGCGACACAATTTGAGAGCAGTGCTGCGAAGCTAAAGCGGAAGTATTGGTGGAAAAACTGCAAGGTGAATTTTCTTGTCCTCTCCCCCATCTTTTCCTGGGCCTCAACTCATAGAAGGCAAGAAAACCCTCAGGTTCTACCTCCCTTCCTTCTAGTGGCGCAGGATCTCTGCCCGGCAGAACTCCTGAGGGCACATCCTGAAAGCCTCCTTGAGATGCATTTCCCTGCTTTGGCCACCAGGGCAGGCTAGAGTATTCAGAATCACTAACTGGGAGCCAGTGATACCCTGAGGAGTCTGGAAACAGTCAAGCTGCTTTTCCCCAAAGGACCCCTGGAAAAATTCCTACCTGGCCCTTCCTCAGACACATCCAACATTGACGCAATGGCTGGGGTAGATATATATTTAAATACCTGCAGCTTTTAGGAATGAGCTGAACACTTGACGATGAAAATGAACCAACTGACTAAAGATCCCAGGTCTGCACCTCCATTGGTGTTCTTTTCAAAGCCTTCAGGCAACAGGAACTAAGCAAAAAGGAGCAAACTGCAGACCCTCTGATGTTTCTGAGGCGCTCAGCTGCGGTGCAGGGTTACTGTCTGATGGCGAGCGTGAGGGTTGGGTTGTCCTCGAGGGGCCTGCAGGTCTCCTGGGTGATGCGCGGTTTCTTCCACTGTCCCAGGGACGGAGGAAGTTCTGTTCCCACATCTCGAATCTGGCTCCTTTCCTCCTTCCCCAAATCCAAGGGCCCATTTTTTGTTAATGTTTCCTCAGATGATGATCATGCTGGGAGCTATCTGTGCCATCATCGTGGTAGTTATTGTAAGTAAGTATCGCTGAGGTCGCTGGTGGGGTGAAGAGGTGGGAAGGTCCTGGAGTCTTCTCCCAGCCGCACCTGCCTGGGGAAGGGGGCTGCTCTGACTGAGGTATGGAGATGGCTGCTGTGGGATCATCATCTGGTTTGGGAGGGAGGAAGGGCAAAGACGAGGGACTTCCTTGATGGACAAGCCTTCCCTCTGCAAGATATTATGGGAAGACGCTCCCTCTTGTTCTGAGGAAGTGGGGCTGTGCTGTTTGTCACTGGCTTGGGTCAGAGGGACACCATGGGGATGGAACGCCCACAACTGAAAGACCTGAATGTCTAGTAACTTGATGTAATTTGCCCTCTTGTTTTCTCCTGTCTCTTTCTCTTTTCCATCTGGGACTTCCTGATTCCTGTGTCCAGTCTACTTTTTCACTTGAAAATGTGCCACCCCTTCCCTGTTCTCCGTTGCCATCCAAACTCATGTTCCCCTCCCTCTGTTTGCTCTCTCAACAAACTTCCCTGTCTACCTTCCTCCATCCCTGCCTAGGCTTCTCCACCACCCATTTCTCCTTTTCTGTTGCTTCCATTTGCACTATGTCCCTCAACACTAGAAATGCTGCTCATGGTGCAGTCTTGAAGTAACCACCTGAGGAGCAACAGCTGGTATCTCCTCCCTACCTCCTTCTTATGTACTCGCAAATTCCCCCAAAGCCAAAAAGAGTTGGAGGCCAAGAGAAGGGGAAGGAGCATAGCTGAGGTGACATGCCCAAGAAAGTGCCAAGATCAGGGGAGGAGAAGGGTATAAGTGCCTATGGTGTCACCAGGAAAGGCCAGGCCGCTGGCAGAAGGAGGCTGTGAACAGCTCGGAAAATGGCGGCTCACTCAGGGCTGCCCTGGTCACTTGGGGCTCTTCTCCTCTGCCAGGCCTGAAGAGGATCCTGGGGTGGCCCCAAAGTCTGACTTGGTCTTAGTGCAATATACTTTTAGAAAGTAAAACCTATTTTTTGCAGTTATTTCTAATCTGTTAGTCCAAGATTTTCTGTGTCTTCAGGGATCTTACAGCCTTTTACTTTGTTCTCCAGAGACCTGGAGAACACGTATTAATTGTGAAAATACTGGGACTCACATTCCCATCCTAGAAGCAGTCCCACAAGCTCATAACTGGAAGGGGCTGTCTCTTGTCCACATTTTCTGCAGCATTCTGCATTGTTCATGAGAGCACCAAATAATTTCATAAAGCCAAAGTTTGGGACACTCAGTTAGTTTTAGTTGTTGGCTTAGACAAAGAGGGAATGCCTATTAGTTATAGAGAAACAGTGAGTCGAGGGCCTCATTTGAAAGTAAGCTCGGAGGAAGCCACTTCTTGCCTTCTGGTTAAGGAGGGTCCTGTTTTTCCCTTCCTGTTGATAAGGGAGTGTGAGGTTGGTAGAAGTGAGGATCTTGGACTCTCAGGGTCCTTTCCTCCACACCACCCACTGTGTACTTGCCAAAGACAGGGATGAGGCAGGAGATCCTTCCTAGGCCTGGCCCATTCTGAGTATTTAGAGAAGTCGTGGGGTGGGAGGCAGGACAGTCTGTAGACAGGTGTGCTTGTATATTGCTATGCTGTCATGGGGCCCTCTCATCTAGAGCCACCTCTCTGTTCTTCCTGCAGTATGTGCCCCTTCTAAACCACCCATACCCATCTGAATTCTACTTTGCCTCCTTTCCTTTCCTCTTCTCTGCATGGTTTGTGAGTGTAGACAGTGGAGCCTGAGGATGAGAGCTGCTCTGCCTGTCTTGGGGGCCCCTGCTGGGCTTCAGGACAGGGTGTTGAGTGGGACAGACTGAGGTGTGAGGGGAGGAGGGCAGGCCGGGAACAGAAGGGGGAATGCCCATGACCCTTTATTCCTTCTGTCCTCTGGTCCACAAGCAGGAAGAGGCTGAGGCCAGGCTGGGCTGAGTCTAGATGCTCACTTTCCATGCAGCAGCATTCCATCGTGTAAAACCATCCTTCCTCTCCCTTCGCCCCTGTTTCCCACATTCCCTTCGTCCTGCCCCAGGGCAGGACTGAAGAGCTGGAAGAAAGCAGTCAATGTACCCTCCCAACGGCCCCTCTCGAAGGTCTCCACTCTCCTCTGGGCTCCTCCTTGCCTAATGCAGGGGGTCACCGCTGGAGAAGAACCACCACTGTCCTCGATGTGTCCCAAGCCTGGAGCAAATTCGCCCTCCTGGCCCATCCAGCCCTGTCATGGGAATTATTTCCTAGGTTTCCATCCCTCTGAGGCTCACCAGAAGTAGTTGGCTTTGTTCTTTTGGGGATGTCAGCCCTTCTACTTTCTTTCTCACCCCACCCTGTACCCTCTTCTGTGTCTTTGCCGTCCCCCTTCCCTCCCACCACCCATGTGCATGAGCAGATATGCAACTAAACCCCTGGACCTTGCAGCCAAATGAAGCCGAGCTTCCCACATCCCCTCCTTCTTTGGTTTGCCACGAGATGATGTGGGGTTTCCACTGTGTGTCTCTCATAACCTCTTTGTCTTTTTTCCTAACCCTAATCTCATACTTGTATAGAATGATAACAGTTGTGTTTCCACCAAAGGCATGTGGCATATTTATTAATTTCATGTATTCTGAACAAAGGCAAAAAATACAAATTCCTACCACTAAACTGACTTGGTTGTTATTTGGGTTGGAGTAACTGAGGAGGGGGAGGGGGAGTGTTGTTTCTTTCTAGTAGTCTCACGTTGCTTTAGCCCGGAAGGGCTGGCTCATGTGTGCTGTGCGGTCTTCTTGAGATTAAAGATCTGTGTGTCGGCAGAGGAAGTGGCCTCTGGAGTCAGCATTCATACCTGAAGCAGCCAGACTCTTCTAGGTGCTGGTGAGAGGAAGCGATGACAGGAAGTTGAGTGGGCATCTCACAGTGACAAACACTGCAGGTTTCCTCAGACATCTCCCCTCTACCTCCTTCTAGGTCCTCGGCCCGCCTGTCCTGTTCCAGGGGCCATGCCCAGATGAGGCCTCCAGTGAACAAGCCCTATTTCCCGTCCTCCTCACATACAGTTTTCTGATGCCACGTTCCACTGTATTGACCAGGCACATTTTAGAAATGAACAAGCAGAGAAATCACTTCCCTGCAGCTCAGGGAGTGAGGGGTTTGTAGGTATCCTGAAACACCCGGCAACTGTCTAAAGGAGAACCTTATTTGCAGCTCAGGGTTACACAGAGCAACTGAGATGGAGCCCCAGGGCCTCCTCTGAGGGCCTTCGTTTCACACCATGAACACCTTGCAAGTTGGAGCTAGGCTTGGGGACAGAGCTCAGTTGGGTCCAGCATGGAGAAAGAAGAGAATGGAAAAGCTTTGTCTCTGAGGCCACACGGGGCTTTTATTTGGACAGATTTCAGTTTTTGAGTGCGGTGGCCCAACCCCCACCACCCCTCACTTGCTCCTTTCTTGATTTCTTCCTGTTTTCCTTTCCTACCATCGCACCTCAAATCTGGCTCGTGTTTTAACCACCCAGACATTCTGCCTTCCTGCCGCCCTCTCACCTCTTCACATTTTCTCCCTGGGTGGTCAGCCCAGGGACACAATGAGGGAAGGCAGAGGCCTACACATACCCAGAGCCAGTGCCCCTGGGATCTGTGCCTTCTTCATGCCTTTCTTGGGGCCCTTTTGAGTTCTGGGACTTGGTTTAGAGTCCTTCTGGGATAGCGTGACTATTCTTTCTTTTTACTCTGAGGCAGGTGAGTGGCTACCCAGAACGCCTCAGATCTTGTTGAGGTAGCTAGGAGAAAACAAGAAGGAATGAGGTTGGTTTCAGTTGGGGTAACCCAAAAGCTGGGGGCTGTGTTGGGGGGGCTGGCTGGAACTCGAGACGCTTGGGCTTCATGCCAGGTGTGGGTGGGGAGGTGGTCAGGGCAGGCTGATCTACACGTGATGTGGGTCAGGGCAGCTGAGGGTGAGCAGGCTCTTACCTTGCCATCTCTGAAGTCCCAGGAACAACAGTGCAAGAAAGAAGAGGCTGCTGGCAAAAACGACTCCAAAGGCCATCCTCTGCTCTATAGGTGAGAGCAGTGTGGGCAGGCATCAGTGGGCAGGAGTCAGCTCTGAGCCTGTGCCCACAGCGTCCGCCCAGCAGGAGGGACAAAGGAGTGTGTGTGTGTGTGTGTGTGTGTGAGTCTCTGGTTGAGGAGCTCATACTGAGGGTTCTGCTCTCAGG
The DNA here is from genome assembly GCA_031878705.1 of Tapirus indicus. Lineage (NCBI taxonomy): Eukaryota > Metazoa > Chordata > Mammalia > Perissodactyla > Tapiridae > Tapirus > Tapirus indicus. The sequence goes on along the minus strand of CM062918.1, from coordinate 103,113,257 downwards.
AACTGTGCACACAGTACCATTCATACTTACTCAGGGTTGTTGGATGTTTGTGTGTTACTCCACAGACTATTCTCTACTTCTTCCCACCTCAGGACTTTTTTTTTTTTTTTTTAATTGCTTTGCAAGAGAGATTTAGGTTAGATTAGTTGTTGGCAGTTAAACTGGAATTTTGTAAATAGCTGGGGAATGATGTTAGCTGAGACAAAACCCCAGTATTTGGGAAGCTGAGTCTAGTGAGCCACCAGATAATGCCCAGTGCTCCTGGATGTTTGCATTTCTAGTGCCGATTTTTTCCTGATTGAAACCTTTCAACGCCATTCTGTGGCTTCAGAATGAAATTCTAGCTTGAAGGCCCATTGTGATCTGCCCCCTAATAGCAGTAGAGGGTTTCAGGCTACACTGGGGGAATCAGGCTGCCTGTCTTTCACATTTTCTCTTTTACCACTTACTTCATCATCTGTAAGTGCCAGTTTAGCCATCTTTAAGACGGGAGGCATGGTAATACCTGTGATCATACATCACAGTGCTTGGGACAGTGCCTGGTTCATTAAAGGCTCCATCAGTGGAATCCTCTGTCAGGCCTCCAAGCCGCTTCCCCTTTCCCACACACTCATGGCTCCAGCCGTGCAGTTCCCCAGATTCTCTCTGGGCTGTTCTGTAATCTGGCCTTCACGTGTGCTGTTCTTTCTGTCTTGGGTGCTCCCTTCCCCTGTGCTAGCTAACTTGGCTTGTGTGTCTTCCCAGCCCGTTGTCCCTGACTGCCCAGTCTGTCCCTCCACCAGACTCCTGAGGGCAGGATCAGGAATTACTCAACCCTGATCTCCAGCTCTTGGCACATTGCCTGGTACCCTGGACTCTGGGGTGTAACAAAGTCTCCGCATGTGTAGGGGCAGCCAGGGAGGCTGCAGCCTTGGGAAGGAAGAAGCCGGGACTGTGAACAAAGTGCTGTGGGAAGCAGAACAAGACCAAAGACAAGCTGGGGGCAAGAGAGCCATGAGCCCAAGTATGCAGGTGGGGAAAGGAGGACACTCCCGGTACCTGGTGGGGCAATCCAGGTGCTGGCCTTTAGGGGCTCCTCCAGGGAGATGTGGGTGACCTGGCAGGTGTAGGTGGCGCCTGCAGAGCCAGGTTCTGCCATCAGGGAGGAGGAGATGGTGTAGGTGCCTGCCATGCTTTGTCGGAGGCTGGAGAACAAGGCACCAGAGACTGGGACCGGGGCTCCATCCGGCTCCTCTCGGGTCCACGTCACAGTCACATCCAGAGGATAATAGCCAGTGACGATGCATATGAGGGTGGGTGGCAGAGCTTTGTTTGCTAAGCTTAGTCTTATTTTGGGGGAAGCTGAAAGAAAGAATGAGGAATAAGATTCCAGAGGGATCCAGTGGGACAGCAGAGTTGCCTAAAGCCTTCTCTTCCTGTTGAGAGTGAGAGTAGATGTGGAGTCTGAAGTTTCCTCCTCAGTGGCATGCCAAGGGGGCTGTCAGGGGCCCATCATGGATGCAGGCCATCAGGGGGGACATCTTCCACAGGTAATTGAAAAACAACAGTAAAACCATGTAAAGGTTGGCTTGCTTCTTATCATCACTATAAGCCAGTGCTTTTAAAGGATATCAGTGATGAATATCAGTCCTCCTGGTCAGGACTGCTCCCTCTGCCCCTCCTTGGTTTGCTGCTGCTCCTCCTTAGGATGTGGTCTATAAGGGGTGATTGGAGACAGCAGTCAGGGCAGGGCAGCAGGATCCTGGACTGGGAAATTTCTCAATGGAATTATCCTGGAGTCTGACAGGAAACTATCTGATGCCATCTGTGCTTCTAGGATGGCGATGACATTTAGGTTGTAGGAATGCAGTCTGCCTCTAAGGAAACTGCCCCTGTATCTGGATTCCATCCTGGAAAACACTCCCAACAGGCATATCCCTTCCCCTCTCCCCAGGATGACCGCGTCTCGGCCTCACCTTGGATGCGGAGTTGGATGATTTGTTGAGCTCGGTACAGAGTAGTGGTGATCTGGCAAATGTAGGCCCCCTCGTCCTGCAGAGTGAGGCTGGGTAGGGTGAGGGAGGCGTCCCCGGCCATGAGTTGCTGCTCAGGCTCCAGGGTAGCACCCTCCCGCTTGGCTTGCCCCTGCTCTGTGGTCCAGCTGTACACCAGCTGGCCACTGCCCTTCTGCTGCAGCCGCCACTCCACGCCGGTGAGGTCCAAGCCTGGGGCCAGGGAGAAGCCACAGTGCAGGGAGGCTGAGGACCCAAGCAGGAAATTCAGGGACGGAGTCTGTGTTGTCACCTGGAACTCCACTGTGGTGAGAAAAAGGGGTGATGTCCCATTTGCAACAACATGGATGAACCTAGAGGGCATTATGTTAAGTGAAATAAGCCAGAGAGAGGACAAACACCGCATGATCTCACTCATACCTGGAATATAAACTAACACACGGACGGAGAGAACTGGTTGGTGGTTGCCAGAGGGAAGGGGGGTGGGGGGTGGGCACAAGGGGTGAAGGGATGCATCCACATGGTGACGGACAAATAATAATGTACAACGAAAGCCGCACAATGTTATAAACTATTAAGACGTCAATAAAAATTAAAAATTAGGGGCCGCCCAGTGGCGCAGCGGTTTAGTTCGCGCTTGGCAGCCCGGGGTTCGCGAGTTTGGATCCTGAGTGCCCGCCGACGCACTGCCTGTCAGCCATGCTGTGGTGGCGTCCCATATAAAGTGGAGGAAGATGGGCACGGATGTTAGCCAGTCTTCCTCAGCAAAAAGGGGAGGATTGGCAACAGATGTTAGCTCAGGGCTGGTCTTCCCCCCCCCCAAAAAAAATAAAAAATTAAAAAGAAAGAGGTGATTATGGGCTACTTCCTCCTTGAGGTCACCTGATCTCTCAGCTCTGGGCCTACACCTGCCCCTGCCTCTTCCCTTGGGCAGCAAGGCCAGTTGAGCTCATTTTCAGATGGAACCATAAAGAAATGGGGCTCTGGAAAGGCAGCATGGTGCACATGGAAATCTTACCTGTTTTGGAGCCACTTACCCCTGGACAATCTGATGAAAGCTATGGACATCTAACCAGAAAAATACACAGCAAAATTATGGGTTCCTGTCGACCCACAGGTGAGAACCACTGGAGTAGCAGGGAAAGCTTTGGAACCTTGGTTCTTCCACTTAACTAGCTCTATGACCTTGTGCAAGTCACTTAGTGTTGCCAAGCCATCTGCTTAAGGCAAGCCTGCTGTGAAGAATAAATAGGACTAAGAGTTTAAACAGTACACAGTGTAGTCTTTGTGCTAAACGTGCTGAACCTAAATCTAATGAGGAAAACAATCAGACAAATCCAAATGGTGGGATACTCTACAAGACAGTAGACCTGGACTCTTCAAAAATGTCAGTGCTCTGAAGGACTGCTCTGGAGTAAAGGAGGCTAAAGGCACAAGACACCCAAATGCAATGCATGATCCTTATTTGAATCCTGGACTCAAGAAGAACCCCAGAAAGCTATGAAGAACGTTATTGGGGCAATTGGAGAAGTTTGAATTTGGACTTTATATTTGACAGTATTATTCTATCAATTTAAAGTATCTTAGATATGATGCTCAGTGGCTACCAAGCGGTGGTGGGGGAGATGGAACAGACTGCCCTGGAAGAGAGAAGTACTTTATCACTGATGTTGTTCAGAATTGACAGTGTAGGGTAATGGTGAGAATATGTTCTTAAATTCTCTACACACTGCACCCCTTATTGCCTGTACCACAGTAGACCACTCCCCACCTTGGTTTGCTGTGAGGTGATGGTTTTGTGATTATGAAGGAGAATATCTTTGTCTTTGGTTATAAGCGAACACATGCTATACATGGAAGCATTTGGGGTGCAGTGCTGAGATATCTGCAACTGATTTTCAATTGTTTAGTCGGGGGAATGTATATATATATATATATATATAGAGAGAGAGAGAGAGAGAGAGAATGTGGCAAAATATTAACAGTTGGTGAATCTAGGTGAATGGTATACAGGTGTTCATTATATTATTCTTTCACGTTTTTTGTAGGTTTGAAATATCCCAAAATAAAAAGGGGGCAATACCTATCCATGCCAGGACTATGGTTGACACTGGACAGACATGAGGACCCCTCTTTTCCAATGTAGCAGGATAAATTTAGGTGGGACCACAGGAAGGTTTAAGTGTTCTGGGGCTTTCTAAGGATGGGAGAGTAGCCCCCTAATCTTCTCGGGACTTTGTCGTCTCCTTTTGGAGGCAAAATATTGGATTCGATGAACTCTGGAGAAACCTATCATCGTGTTCTCAATTTCCTGTGCCCTCCGGGATGTGCTGGGTTGGAGAAGGCAAGGACTGGGTTACACTCATGAGAGATAATGGTGCCTGCACAAAACAAGTTCTGCGTCCCTGTGCTTCGCTCTAATCATCTTGAAGCACCAGACCAGGCTGGCTTTTCACTAAGAGAAAACTGGTGTTTGGCCCAATAAGATTCCTACGGACAGCCCACATGAATAGAGTGTCATGAGCCATTTCCTCAGGCAACCCAGTGAGGGGAAAACGAGGCCCATTTGGGGTGCTTAGGAAGAAAGAACTGAGGCCTAGGGGACACCTTGAGATGACCGATGTGGATGGAGATGGACTTGCTCCCTTCCTTCTCCTTCTGTCCCCCCATCTCTGACCACTTAAAAAAACAAAACTTTCTGCCACTTTTCATTTTCTCACCTGTAGTCTGCACAGTCCCCTGGGGGCTCAGGGGCAGGTTCAGCGTGGGGTGCAAGAGAGCCCCATTTTCAGCATCCCCGAGAGTCTTCATCACCATGGAGACACTAGCCCCCCCTCCGGACACCTGCACGTTGGTGATGAACCAAGCTGCCGTCTCAACAGTGGCCTCTTGTCTGGCCTGGAGAAAATAGTGGGAGATCTCACAGGTCACCTCCTTCCCGCTGCAGTCGGCGTGCAGCAAGGCCTCGGCCTGAGGGATCTGTACGAGGTTCACTGGGGAGAGGGCGGCACAGAGGTCTCGTTGGCTTGAGAACACCGGGGCCCACGGGAAGCAAGTGAGGGTGGGTGCATTTGGGAACTGGGCTGTCCCAGTGGAGGAAGCCTAGAAGGACTGGGACACAGGGTGGGGGCTCTTACCTGAGGCCTCGAAGGTAACTGGTGGGTCACCTTTGGCCAGTGTGCCCCCTTGGAAATCAGTGAAGCCCTTCAGGGAGCCATCATCCAGCATTGGCACCTGCCTCAGCACGAGCACGGCCTTCACCGTGTTCCCACGGCTGGCAAAAGCTCCACGCTGCCCACTTTCCTCCACCAAGAAGCAGTCTAAGACCACGTCCACTGCCCGCCACTGCCTTTCTGCTGGAGAAGGCCGGGGTGAGCACCCTCTTGTCCAGAAAGTCACTTCTGTACTCACCGCCCCCACTCCCCAAACTGTGGAGTCATCAAGAAGCAAAAGTTGTCTTCCAGAGTCCTAGCTGTCTGTGTCCCTCTCTGTCATCCCCAAACCAGCTTTCTGGGAAGCACCTGCTACTCCAGGTACATACTTCTTGGTGAGAGTTATTTAAAATCCTGGATTTTCCATGCTCAGAGGGATTTATGTTTTTACTCTTATTTGCAACCATTGAATGAAAAACTCTTCAGTCAAAGGAATTCTCAGCAAAAGCAAATAAATGAGCAAAATTGCCACTGGGCGGGGAGACAGATGTTTTCGTTGCTAGGGGCGTTGGCAGCCATCTTAGTTTCCCCACCAGCACCGCCCCCCCCCCCCCCCCCCCCCCGTCTCTGCTTTCTGCCCTTACAGGTAGCCATCCCCTCCCCCACTCCGGGGTCAACCCCACGTGATTTCCTGGCCCAGGAACCCCTCCCTATTCTGAAGGTGTCCGCTCCCAGGCAGGGCCTCACCCGCAGGACAGCGGCCCCCCACCACATCCCCCGAGGAGGCCCCTCTTCTCTTTATTTGATCTTTCCCCACTGAGTTCCCAGCTCTCCCCACCGCGGTGGGTCCTTACTTTGCCAGCCGCTGAGCTTTTGTCCCGAAGGGCATGGAAGGCGACTGGAAGCCATGGCCGGCCCCTTTCCCCTTCTGGAATCTCGGGGAGGGTGGCTACCTGGTGCTCCCCAGCCCAACACTCCCCACGCCTGCCCTCCCCACTCACCGGGCGCCGCTGCGGAGAGGGCCAGGCAGAGCAGCAGGCACCAGCCCGCCGTGCCCATGGAGGCTGCTCCCCGGCCCCTCCTCAGCCACCCCCTTCTCCGCAGCCTCCCCGCTTGCAAGGTCCTGGCTGGGAAAGAGGGGGCTCTCCAACATCCCTTGCTGGCCCACAGCGTGTCGCTTTCTCTTCTTTCCTCGGCCGCCTTCTCTTTCGCTTTCACTTTGAGGAAGTGTCACCTTGGCTGCGTTTGCCTCTGGGTGAAGCCATTCGTTGCTGGTGCCAGAGACCTGTTTACAGTTCTCCTTTCTTTGCACCCCCCCGCCCCCCGCCCCAGTAATTTCAAGAACTGACTTCACTGCATGCATCTGTCTGCTTCCCACCAGCCACAAGAAAGTGGAGATAGAAGTACCAGAAAGGGGGCAGGGAGAGTGAAGCCAGAAGCCGGGGCCCCGGTAACCTGGGGACCTGTCCTCATTTTCTGTTGGTGCCACACCCACTCGCCCCCCTTGGAAGGCCCGCCCACAAGTCTACACCGGAGAAAGCTCCTCCCGCAGATCCCCGATGGAGAGATGAGCTGGGAGTGGCCTGAGTGGTGAGACTGGGATTTGAGAGAGAGCTGGAGAGCTGCAGTGGGTGGCAGTCTGTCACTTTATTTTGCCGAGTTTCTAGGTCAGCGATACAGCACGCGGGGCTTTCCTAGGTGGAAATGTGTTTTCCAACCAGAGCCTCGGCCCTCTGGTAACACCAGGGTGAAGCTGGCTGGGCCAGGACACGCCCGGCTTCCTGCTTCCCACCCTCACCTCGCTCCCATGTGTCCTCGTCACCGCCCAACTCAGAAAGGCACTTTCTCAAGTCTGCACACAGGAAAGGGTCCTGCTGAGAGGATGGTACTGAAATTGGGGGTGCCGGGTCTCAATTCCCCGGATGGCCAGTGGGGTGGGATGGAGACTAGGGCTTTGTTGCAGTGACGACCCCCTGCTCCTCGGAGCGCTGGCTCAGGGGTAGGAAGAAGGCTCTGGTTTTCGGTAATCCTCTTGGATGGGGATGGCGCCGCCCTCTTCCTCCGTGGGGCAGCTGTAAGGATGTGGCTCTGCAGGCACCCCTGGACTTTCTTCTTTGTCTGCAGAAGGAGAATCAGATGAGTCTTGGCTGCGGTTGGGGGGGCGGGGGTGACTGGAGAAGAGATGAGCAAAGGAGGGGCAGCTTGGGGGAGGGCTGTCAGGAGGGCAGCAGCTAAGAGGAGAGGACAAGCAGGCAGGAATCAGGGTTGGTCAAGATGGAGCTAGGGAGGCTTCCGCGAGGTTCCAGGCGTGGGTGGCAGAACTGAGATGGTGGGGTGCAGGGACAGGATTGGAGACCTGTATTTTGTCTCTTACTTAGACCGTATTTTCTTTGTTGATGGAGGAACAGGGCTCCAACCGTGGTGAAAGCAAGAAACATTCCAGAGAAGATCACAAAGATGCGGATGCAATCTGAGCTGCACAGGGACCTTTGGGCTGTGATAAGTGGGGGCCATGCAAGAGTTTTTGGGGAGGGCCTAGCCCTTGACTCCCCTCAGCTCAGCCCTCCTGTCAGCCCTCCTCTCTCTTCTCTCCTACCTTCCTCCCCCACTGCACCAGTGGACCCAGTTCTTTCCTAATCCCTAGACTCTGCTTCTCCCTCTTCTTACCCTTACTTCTAGGAGCTTTCTGCCTGGCTTCCTTCCTGGACTCTCCTGTATGCATTCTCTCTGGGAGTGGGGAATGGGGAGAAAACTCACGTGGCCAGTGGGTTGAGAGAGCTGGGGCAGGCAGCTGCCTGAAGTCAGCCAGAGTCTGCATGTGCTGGACCGTCCTGGCCTCCAGCATCTCTGGAAAACCATAGACAGGGTGAGCAGCAGCAAGGAAACCCATAAGGCACAAGGTTGGGCTGAAGGTCAAAGAGGCCTAGGAGGTGCTGGATGGGATGGGAAGGCAGACAGGCTGACCAGGCAACTTTTGTGGGGGTGGGTGCCCTAGTTGGGGCGCTGGTTGGAGTGTGACCCTTACCCCCATGACTGCACAAGGGGTTGCTTGGAACTTACTTTTGGCGTAAGGTAGGTGGGTGGGTTGTGGGTGTGGGCCTGGGGCCTGAGATGGACGAGGGGTAAGTGAGGGGTTTGCAGGAGGATCACACTCAGTACACTCCTTGTCCTTGCACTGCCAGCCCTTGGGGCAGGCACACTCGGCATTGGTGGTGAGGGTGCAGTTTCGAATGAGAAGACCTGGGGACAGAGAGGGGCCCGAGGTACATAGATGCTCAGGCCTCGGAGACCTGCAGGGTCTCCCCCAGCCCCCTCCCAGGCCCACCTCCAGGGACATGCTGCCGTTTGCACTCCCACCCCTTCCCCACAGAGGCCTGCCGCTCCCTCACTGTCACCCAGTGTCTTTGCCATTATTATTATTGTCATTAAAGAAAAAACTTAGACTTTTTAGAAAATTCATGGTTCAGCAATAGACACTATGAAAAGTGGAAACAGCTTACGTGATTTTCTCTCTTACTCACTGACACTTTTATAACTCCTTATTGAACTATAATATACTTACAGAGAGGTACACGTGTTGTAAGTGTGAAGCTTGAGAATTGGTACAAGTAGGACTCACAGGTGTAACCAGCACCCGATCAAGAAACAGAAGATGACCAGCAATGTTCTCTTCCAGTCACTAACCCCCCAAGAATAGTCACTCGCCTGACGTCCTAACACCACAGTCAGTTTTGCCTATTTCTGGGCAATAGACATGGAATCATGCATGTGTGGCTTATTTGTGTCTGGATGCTTTTACTCAACTCTTTGTGAGATTCATCTGTATTGATGAGTGTAACTGCAGATTGGTTCATTCTCATGCTGTATCGTGTTCCATTGTATGATCCTACCATGATTTATTCATCCATTCTACTGTTAATAGACATTTGAGTGGTTTCCAGTGTTTAGCAATTAGGAATAGTGCTGCTATGGTCCCTGATATTTTTAACTTCACTACAGAGTTACTTGACTACTGACATCCTTTGCCTTTAAAATGTGCATTTTATTCAAGTGTAGAGGTCAGGTGCTGGTGGCTGCCAATCAGTTACACTGGGGGAGGTGGGCTTGAGGGCACTGAACTGGGTTGGGCTCACAGATGGTTGGGGGTGAGAAGAGGAGAGTGATTTTGGGGAAGGCAGCAGCACCCGGATGTGGGCCAGGTTTGAGCAGGAGCCGGGTGGGCTTAGGGCAGCACACTCATGGGGACCCAGGGAGAGGAGCCCTGACAGGTGGAAGAGGGGTGCGGAAAGGGAGGTCGGAGGATGCTAAGGACTACTATCAACTCTTAATGATTTCTTCAGCGAATGCCTTTTGTCAGGAAAGGGAGAGGGACACAAATTCCTTCTTCCCATCCTTATGCCCCTGTGCCCTCCTTTGGCTGAATTCTGACTTGTAATTGCCACTAGAATTTGGTTTCCTTGTGGCTTACCTGGACTTGTGAGCCAGCCTGGACAAGGATCTGCAAGGGAGGAACAGTAATGGGGGAGGGAACGGTGGTGGTGGAGAGGGGAAGAGGTAGGCAACGGTGAAGATGGTGGAGGAGGGGTGATCATGAGGGTCTCTGCCCAAAGGGAAGGTTATTCAATAAGGAGTTAAAGAGGCTGGGATTGGTTAAAAATGGTTGAAATGCCATTGTTTTCCATGATGAGTATCCAGAGACGTGGGAGTTCTCTTCACTGTGTATAACTTGTGCACAAAACTCCGGGCTGATTTCTGGCACCTCTCCATCTTACAGATGGGACTACTGAGGTCTAGAGAGGGCCAGACTTATTCAGCCTCGTCCCGATCACCTCGCCTCTGGCTGCTGTCCCCTTGGGGTCCTGCAGCAGGTGCTGCCTAAGCGCTTTGGGGACCTATGGGCTGAGTCCCACAGAGAAGGACCGTGGACTGGGCTGGTCTGGAACATAGCGAAGGGAGTGTGGGCTGGCTCAGTGTTGGGAAAAGGCCTTCTGGAGGGGCCTGCAGAGTGAGTGGGGGAGCTTTGACTAAAAAAATTCCAGCCCTGCTGTGGTTGCTGCCAAGAAGAGAAAGGCATCCATTAACAATCAGATTTTTAAGTTAAATGGACTGAGGAATACTTCTTGTGTATTTAAGATGTTGTTCATTTGCAATGGCAAAACCTTTTATTTATTTAGTTTTTGAAGAATACAGTATGAAAAGGCCTTGTGAGACCAAATGCATTTACAGGTGCGTAGTGTAGTAATTCAGTTAAGTAGTCCTCAAAAGTGTCCTGTTGGAGAACATTTGTTCAAAGGGGCTGCTTTGAAGTCTGCTACTGTATGTATACTGGGACATAATTTCTGAAATTCTAGCTAAAATGGAGAAATAAAAGAATTCATAACACAGCTGCAGATATTACACTTCTTAATTTTAAAAAAGATGAAATTACAAAATAAAAACACAGGCCACATGCATCCTAAATTGGCTTTTGTGCAAAAAAAGATTGTTACCCACTGACTTGTGGTGTTATTTCCTTAGAAAGATGTATTCCAAGTTCCAAACAAATGTGCACTTCAAACACAACCAGTTCATTGATGGGGGTTGCTCAGCTGAAATCTGGGGTCCTAGAGCCCCTTACCGCTCTTTATTGTCTTGATCCTATTCTCCGCAGTCCCTCAAGTTCTGCTTGCCCCTTTCCTGGAACACTGGAGTTCTCCCCACATCAGTACATACCCTGCCCAGGGCGCCCCGTTTCCCAGCATTGGCTCCGCTTGTGTAGCCTTGAAGTGACTGAAGCTCTGACCCCCCTCCTCTTTGCTTCTCCTCACCCAGCTCTGCCACCTTACTCCCTCGAAGGCTCGCCCATCTCACCAGAGTGACAGTGCCGACAGCTCTCACAGTGGGGCCGGGCGTGGTGGTCTGGTGAGAAGGAGACCCCTGGTGTACACGGAAGACACTGAGTAGCCTTTCTGTGCTGGTCACAGTCCTTCACGAGGAACGTTCCTGTGAGCAGAGGTCCAGGGTCAAGGCCCAAGGAAGGCCGCTCCTCCACCCTCTTGGAGGTGGTGCCCCTCGGGCACTGCAGGATTCCTCTCTGCTTCCCTTTCCCCCAAACCCGGTCCTCTCTCCCACACTCAGCCGGCCCCCGGCAGGCCTCCTCTCTTACCTGGCTCACACATCTGGCAGCACAGTTCTCCCTGAGCCCAGTAGTGCTTCTCTGGACAGCTCTTGGGAGCTGGGGTAGCTGAGAGCCCCGCCAGTGTCCCCAGAACCCACAGCCAGCAGGGAGGTGGCCAGGCCATGGCTCCTGCCCAGGGAGCTCTTCCTGCGCTCTGGTTGCTGACTGCTGGCCTCTGTGGAGCTGGCACCTCCCTACCTGGGTGCTGGTGGCTCTTCTTTGCTCCTCCTGGGCAGCAGCTGCAGGTGGCAAGCTGAACTTTGATGGCAGTTGAAACTCTATTGTGGCTGTTTTTTTTCTCACAGCAGCAACCTCCACCCCCTCCCCCTTTTCCGCGGGCTAGGTGCTGGGTGCTGGATGCTGGGGAGAGCACTAAAGGGCAAACTCTTCAGAAGACCTGCTGCTCTTCAAAGACGCCCCCTCTAATGCGCCAACCTCTCCTCAGATCCGTCTCTCTTGTGCTCCTAAGAACTGAACCCATCTATGCTCGCCTGTTTTACGAAATGTTAGATGTGCACGGTCCCTCGCCTCTCCTGTTCACGTCTTTGTGCACAGGATGCCCACATTGCCCCCCTGTTCACAGCTTATAAGATAGTCTGCACATTCCCTCTCCCGTCCCCACATCTCTTCTTTCACAGAGAGAAGCAGTTTAGAGAAGGAAGGGGAACCAGAACTGAGCACAGGTCCCCAAACTTTTATCTGAAACTCTTGGGGTCAGATAAGTTTTAGAATTCAGAATTTTTCAGATTTTGGGAAGAAACTAGCACCACAAGATACCCTCATGGGGCTGGGGAAGCACTCACAATCAAGCACATTTCTGCTGCAAAACTATTGAATATTTAAACTAAGTGAGTTGAAGGATAACTAAAACTAGCCTTGCATCAACTGAGGTCTGGTTTTATGGCCAAAAGAGTTTGCTATGGAATTGTTCAGAATTGCAAACAAGGGACTTCAGTGTGTGTCTCTCCTCTGCTGGACTCTGTGCTACATATGATCTCACTTCATCTTCCTGCCAGCCTGTGATACGGGTATCACCCACTCTCACCTGGCTTTCCCTCCTCACCTACTACTGTCTTTATACTCGCCTTCCCACCTCTGGCTGTGTCAGTCAGTCATTGGTGTCCTGGAGCATCTGGGGCATCTCCTCTCCCAGCCTTGGGCACTTGGGACTAAAGGTCAATTCCTACGGGTCATCTCTTCTCTATTTCCAAGGTTCTCCAGGGAAGACTGTTTTGGGGATACTGGAAATAGCTGGATTTTTCCCTCTAAGTCCTGGGAACACGTGGGTCAGACAGCCTCCACTTCCTCTTCCCCAGGCACTGAGGAGTGGAGGGCCTTTTTCTCCAGGCCACTTTTCATTCAGGGGCTTTGTAGTTGTTTCCACACTGCTCATAAAATGTCACACCCTGTGATCTCACCTGCTAGGTCTGATCTCTGTCTCACTCTTCCGTTTCCTTTCTCTTCATTTTTTCCATCCTCCTGCCTTTCCCCTACCCCCTCTCCTCTTCAGGAGGGTCCTCTCAAGTGGGAAGCCGCACATGGGTGTGATGTGAAGAGTTACTGATGCAGAACCATCCTTCCCACCATCCGGCAGGGTGTCTGAATTCCCACTCAGCGAGGGTGAACTTTGGGGTCTGAGGGTTTTGCCGTCACGAACAGTCCTGCCCCGTTCCCAGATTGTGGTCAATATCTTCACTGTTAATCTTGAACCTCAAGGCGGGCATGGGGAGATGGGGCCCTGTGGGGATGGGTGGGACCCTAGAGGAACAATGGGGTTGTTTAGGGGAAACTTTAGGGGAAACTTGCCGAAAGGGGAGTCAGAGGATGCTGAGAGGACTAACAGCGTTGGCTGGACCCTGAGCTGTTCTCCCACGTGAGGCCTCCGTTCTCTGTGCCAAGGCCCATCTCCCCACTTCTACTCTCCACTTCTCATGGGGGAGAGGGCAGGAGCAGATCTGCCTGGCCCTCCTGGAGTACTCCTGGCCAGGAGGAGGAAAGCCAGGTTTCCAGACCTTAATCTTCTCTGGGCAAATGGAATGACCGCATCTTCTGCCTTCTGTGCTGTTTGCATCAACTTCTGGTGAGCCCTGGCCTGTCCTAGGCTGGCTTCCTGGACTGTCCCTTCCTCTTGTCTACAGGCCATGTGAGTGCAACCTGCTGACCACTCCCTCAAAGTCTTCCACCACCACTTTCTCTTTTGGGGTTCAGCTTCTCCCCACATTGGCTGGCACAGAGACACACAGTCTCTTCTCAATAACTCCCTCCTTTTCTTGCATCTCCAGAGACGAGCCCACAGAAGCCCTTCTCTTTTGATAACTTTCATTACTTTTGAGAGGGCCTGAGCAAACCCTCAGTCTGGAGCAGTGACTATAGCCTGGATGTCACCGGGGTCACTCTGCTCCTGAATATCTAAAAAAGATACTCCTCGCCTTCCAGTCAGGGCAGGTCCAGGGCAGAGTGGGGAGGAGGCGGGGCGGTCGACTGGCACAAATTCCAGTGGGTTATGGTCACCTCTGGTCAGCTGAAGTCTTACTCTTGCCTCTCTGCTCCTGACTGGTCCCTTACCTCTGTTCTGCCACAGGCCCCAAATTTGGGAACAGGGCTTTCTTGAATTTTCCTCCAAACCAACTGTAGACGGAAGGCTGTTAGAGGTGGCAAAACTGTTACTGAAGCTTTATATCTCCTAAGGATACAACTTAAAATTGCATTGTGGATATTCTTGTTCTTAATGGTCCTTCCCATCCCAGAGGTTTGTCAGTGGTCTAGCTACCGTACAAAGCAGTAAGGGCACTGACCATCTTGCTGACATCTCTCTCCCCTCCTCCCTCCTTTTTCTGTCACAGACTGCATTTCGGAAATCTTCTGTCAGGCAGCATATTTGATCTCTCTTCAGCCCCTAATCGTAAACTCAGTCTTGGCCCTATATAAATCTATAACCAGTTAAAGTACTCAGGGGAACGAAACTCTCCGAAATCTTTCTTTAGAAGGAAAAACTGTTGTATTGCATAGATGCTAGAAATCACTGTTCTTGATCCTTATCAACCAAGCCCCTTAGTTTGTCTCGCCTTCTTCGTCTCCCACTCCATTCCTTCTTCTTCCACTCCTAGTTTCTTTGATGACCCCCGCCCCTGCCCCCGCCCCCACCCCCACCCTTTAGACCCTCCTTCCCAGTGAGCATTTGAGAGACCAACTGGGCAGGACAGTGGTGTGAGCTGGTTAATGAGGCTCTGGGTACTCACATTCCAGTTCTGAAATTTGCATTCCTGGGACTCCTCAGTCTGGGTGACACAGGGGACTGACCAGCTGTGGGCATTTCTTCCAACCTCTGACCCCTTTTCAGTACCTCAGCCCCAGCTCCTAGTGTCTCCTAGCACGTAGGGCACTCAGGAAATATTAGCTGGTCCAGCCGCAGCCTGTTCCTTGACAGTTCTAGTCGCAATTATAAAATTAAAATTTCTGGGGTCCCTGGGCCCATGGACCTCCTAACTTCTACTCCTCATTCATCTGACAAGTATTTGTTGCACATCCATTCTGTTCCAGGTACCAGCTAAGTAATGAGATACAGATGAAAAAAAGAAACACATGGTTTCTGCTCTCATGGAGTTGACACACCAGTGAGAGGGTCAGACGTTGATCGAATAATCTCAAAGACAAATGTAAAACTATTAGTCACGGTCATTGTGGCAGCACCGAGGAGGGGAGAGTCAGGGTACAACAGAGGTGCCTGTCCCCTAACAGGGGGACTTGAAGGCTAGGGGGTGCTTCAGCCGGGAAGCAAAGTCTAACTGAGATACGTGGGCACTGACAGCTCCCCACCGTGTCGAGAATTGTTTTTTCCTCTGGTTTGGGTTTCTAGACACCACCCTATTCTCCTTCCTTTGACCTCTTCTCTTCTTTGATCACTGGTAGTTTTTCTTTTCTTGTGTACAGATGATATAAAACAGAGATGATCTGTTCCTTGAAGGCTTGGTAGAATTTACATGTGTGTGTATTTTGAGTGTAGGTTTTTCACTATTGATTTAATTCAGGTTTTCAATTTCTTTTAGAGTCAGTTTTGATAGGTTATGTTTTTATGGGAGATTATTTAATGTTTCAGATTTGTGGGCATAAATGTTTAAAATCATTACTAGATCTGTAGTTATTTTCCCTTTTTCACTCCCAATATTGTTTATTTATTATTTCCTCATTTTTTCTTGATGTACTTTGCCAGAAATATATATAATTTATCAATTGCTTCAAAGAACCACCTTTTGATTTTATTGTTTCCCTGTTATTTCTTTGTTTTCTGTTTCATTTTACAGTCTGGTCTAATTTTTTAATTATTTCCTTCCTTTCACTTTCCTTGAATTTATTCTGCCATTCTTTTCCTAACTTCTTGAATTGGATGCTTGGTCCATTAATTAAAATTTTTCTTTTCTAACATATGCATTTTAGGCTATACACTTCCCTCTAAGAACTACTTTACCTACGTCTCACAAGTTTTGCTATATTGTGTTTTCTTTATTGTCAGTTTGTTTTTTCCATTATTATTTATTTTGACCTATTTATTATTTATAAGTACATTTAAAAGTTTCCAGATTTATGAGGTTTAAATTTTTCCTTTTTATTAATTTTAATGTTATGTGGTCAAAGAATGTCATCTGCGTGTGTAATATGGTAGGCGGAATATTGACCACCCCAATGTTGTCTACAGCCCTGGGACTGGATATGTTATGTTACACGGCAGGGGGAAGTCAAGGTTGCAGAAGGAATCAAGGTTGCTGATCAGTTGACCTTGAGATGGGGAGATTATCCTGCATTATCCACGTGGACCCAATGTAATAACAACGGTCCTGATAAGTACAAGAGAACCAGAGAGGTGTCAGCATGAGAGGATTCAGCCTGATGCTGCTGACTTGGACAATAGAAGAAGAGGGCAATGAGCCATGGGCTGTGGGAAGCCTCTGGAAGCTAGAAGGAGCAAGGAAACTGATTCTGCTCTGGAGCCTCCAGGAAGAAACACAGCTTGCCGACACTTTGACTTTAGCCTAGCGAGACCAACTTCAGACTTCTGACTTACAGAAAACTCTGATAGTAAATCTGGATTCTTTTCAGCCACTAAGTTTATGGTAATTTGTTACAGCAGCCATAGAAAACTAATACATATAGATCCTCTGGCATTTGAGGTTTACTATGTGGCCTAGTATGTGGCTGTAAATGTCCCATATGTGGTTGAAAAAAATGTATGTTTGTAATTCAGTCGTCTCCAAGCTTTTTTGATTTTGTACTTCACCAATAAAGTTTTTTTGAGCATGTATCTCCAAATATATATAATATTTTAAAACAAATTATATTCATAGAATATATATTTCAATATGAATTCTATATAAGTATATACAGATATTAGAAAAAGATGAGATAAAATTACATAGTTACATATAAAAATATAAAAAAGATGAGATAAAGTTGGGGAAAACAGTATTTAAAGATAATATTATTTTTACTTTACAACGTAAAAGATCTTTTCACTTTCACTAAAATACTAATACATAACAAACAATATTTAGTAATATATTTGGTAAGAGCAATGTGATTTAATGTGCTTCAGTATTTTAAAAAAATCTTGCTTCAATACTTTATGTATAGTGACTAGTAGATATAGGTCTAAGTTCAAATATTTGGTTTTAGTGACTGACTTAGATGGAAAAGGTGCTCCAGGTCAACCTGTTTCAGGTGTGTTTTCTAATTTTGAATCACTGGTCCATCAACCAGGCTCTGTCTGGTGGGACACTCGGTGGCCCAGGTTGAGAGCATATCTCTTCAAAGTGGTTTGTAGTTGATTTTATCAGATATTCAAGGGATATTACTGACCCGAGACCAATTTCTATGTTATTTTCTTAGGATCAGAGGAGGTTTCTAAACCATGTGGATAATATAAATTTGAACCCTAAACCGGGGTGAGCACAGGCTTGTAGTTACAAATTTTCAAAACAATTTTTTTCTCCACGCAGAAGACAGACAGAGACAGACAAGCTTTCTTGTTGAGAGTCTGTGTCGGTGAGTGGAGTTTTCTAGATTCCTCTTAAAGGTTTCTAGCTTTATGTGGAAGATAAATTTTCTTGTCTGGTGGGGCCCAGTCTTCGCTTCTGGACCCATGTGGGCATGAAAACCTCAGCCCTGAGGTGACCAGAGCCCCTCATTGGCTGCTCATGCACTTGCCCCAGCAATTTCCAGTTCTGGCTGTTCTCTGGCCTCTGGCATTTCCCTTCCTTTGTTGAGAGCTTAACTCTTCACGTAAAAGAGTGTTACATAGCTTTTCAAGGCGTTTGTTGCAGGAGCTAGAACTCCCATATTCACAGGGTGCTCTTGTGGCCCTCTCCTCCCTGAGCACTCTCTCTTCTTTAGGGTTTGTCGACTCTCAGGATTTTATGATAATACGGCTTAAAGAATTAATTTTGGTTTAAGGTCAAGCTAATTTCTGAAATCAGAAACTCTGTAAATTGACATGTGTAAGGTTTGACTGCTGATTACTGAGGTTTTCTGACTGTCAGTCAGGTAGCCAGTGAGGGGTGAAACCAGTAAAAAGGGAAATTCTCAAAGACACCAGGGCAAGAGGAGAGACCGTGAGGGTCCTGGGCCCTGAACCCACTGAGTGGGGAGGATCCTGGGTAGGTGGTGAGAGCATGGCTTTCAGAATCACACAGATTGGTGGTCCAAAAGCATCTCTGCCAGTTATTACCTGGATCATCTCGGGCAAGTCCCGGAACCCCTCTGAACTGAGTCTGTGTCTACTTGGCGATAGTGTCACGTGCCATGCAGCACGTTGAGAAATTTAAACGTAACAATATAAATGAAATGCCTGGCCTCCTTTGGGTACTCAACAAATGTTCATTCCTTCCTTCCCTTTCTTGGTGTTTGAGGCTGCAAGTCCCAAGAAATGGGGCTGAAGGAACAGCCAGTTACCCTGGGAACGAAACCAAAGGAGCATGAAAGAGACAGAACAACTCGCTAAACTGAACAAGCTATGCATGTGCAGTGTGTCTGCCCCATGTGTTATTCCTGCTCAGAGCGTTCTTCATAATGCAGAGAAGTGATTTTGCAAGGGTGTGGGGGCCGTTACCCCTCACAGTGGGCTCCTGGGCCCTGGCATTCCTACTTGTTCTTTTTCTGAGTGATTCCTCTTGCCCACCCAAATGAATGAAGGGTGTACACACAACCAGGCTAGTGATTTTCCCTGTGTTGGGGGGACAGGCAACTCCATGATTTCCCCAAACTTTCACTGAGTCTAAAGCACTGAGAGTCCAATGAGTAACCTGATGCTTTCATTTCCCCTCTGGCCTGTGGGGGTGTCATCTGAGCCCTGCCTCTTAGGGCCGCTTCACTTCCCTGCACTGTCTAGTACTGGTACTGTCTAGCCGAAGCTGGATTGTTAAATTTTCAAAAATTTTGTGAGCTGATTACACGGTAGGTTGAAATTGGCTGTGGTGGGAGTATGTACAACCATGTAAATCAGCAAATACTACAAATAAAGGGTTCCCCAACCCAGAGAGCTCACTGTTAAACATTCACCACCACATCACTTCTACTGGCTCACTAGGGCTGGGTAGTAATTGTCTTTAGTCCTTTTTTTGGATCCTGAGGAGGCAGAGTTCTCTCCTATCTGGGCCCCAGGCCCTCTCCTTCTGACTTCTAGATGAAACGAGCCTCTGTCTTGCTACCCCAACTAGTTTAGGATCCCAAACTAGCAGAGCTGGAAGGAAGGTTTCTGATCCTGTGGGTCTGCCCCCTCCTTTTACAGATGTCAGAGCTGCTGGCTGAGGAGGCAAAATGACTTGCTCTTTGTGGCAAAGTTGGGAGAGAATCCAGGTCTCCTGGATCCCACTCCACTGCTGACTATAGCACATACAGAGCCAGATGCATATTGGGTGCTCGGTACCTGTATGGAACTGAGTTTACACTTGACGGTACCTTCTGAACTCAGCCTGTGGACACGTCTCAGCTGTCCTTCCTGTACTTTCTGCTTCCTGTTTCACAGACACTATTCCCTGCCCTTTTGTTCTATGAAACCATTCTGATTTTTTTTTTTTAGCTTTTCTTTTTCTCAATTGAAATTTTTTTTTTTTTTTTTTTTTTGTGGGGAAGACCAGCCCTGAGCTAACATCCGTCGCCAATCCTCCCCTTTTTGCTGAGGAAGACTGGCCCTGGGCTAACATCGTGCCCATCTTCCTCCACTTTTATATGGGACGCCGCCACGGCTGTGGCTGACAGGCAGTGCGTCGGCTGGCGCCCGGGATCCGAACTCGCGAACCCCGGGCTGCCAAGCGCGGACTAAACCGCTGCGCCACCGGGCGGCCCCCCAATTGAAATTTAATTATACAAGTAATCCATTCTTATCATTTCTTTATAGAAAATTAAGCCAGTAAAATCCATCAATTCCACCAGTAGTTATCTGCACTAAGAAGTCTTGCACATGTGCCCCAGGAGACATGTGCAAGAATTTTCAAGCACCACTATTTGTAACAGCAAAAGAAAAAGAAAGAAAAGAACCAATACGTCCATAAATGGTGGATTGAATAATAAATTGCTGCATATTCACCCAACGGAATATTCACCCAATGGAACACTTTAGAGGAATGAAAATGAATGACCTGCATGCAGCCACATCCACTAATATGGATGAGTCTCAAAAACATAACATTGCACAGCAGTGTGAATGTCCTTAATGCCAGTGAATTGTATGCTTAAAAACGGTTAAAATGGTAAATATTATGTTATGTATATTTTAGCACAAGAAAAACAAACAAATAAAACCATAATTTGAGCAATATTGAGTGGAAGAAGCAAGCCACAGAAGAGTACATAAGTAAGATTCCATATTAAGTACAAAAACAGGCAAAACTAAACTGTTGTTCGCAGATACCCACATAGATGGTAGAATTAGAAAGAAAAGAGTGGTGGACACAACCCAGAGCTGGTTCTCCCTGTTGGGGAAGGAAGGGCGTGATCAGAAAGCTCCTAAGGTTTTGCTAATGTTCTGATCTTAGCATGGGTTTTCATATTGTTTTTTCTATAAACTATTTTTATATTTGATATGGTTCACTAAAAAACTTTTAAAAGTATAAATTATATAAATATGTAAATAAAATGCCTCATAAAATCAACTACAAAACCAGTTTGAAGAGACATGCCCTCAACATGACCACTGAGTATCTCAAGAGAAAAAGCCTTGTTGATGGACTCGCAGTTTAAATTAGAAAACACACCTGAAACAGGTTGACCTGGAGCACCTTTTCCATCTAAATCAGTCACTAAAACCAAACATTTGAACTTAGACCCAGCTCTACTAGTCACTATGTATAAAGTATTGAAGCATGATCTTTTTTTGTGTGTGAGGAAAATTAATCCTGAGCTAACATCTGTTGCCAATCCTCCTCTTTTTTGCTGAGGAAGATTGGCCCTGGGCTAACATCTGTGCCCATCTCCCTCTACTTTATATGGGACGCCGCCACGGCATGGCTTGACAGGTGGTGGGTCGGTCTGCGCCCGGGATCTGAACCTGTGAAACCCGGGCTGCTGAAGCGGAGCGTGCGAACTTAACCACTATACCATCCGGCCGGCCCCTGAAGTGTGATCTTTTAAAAATAATGAAACACATTAACTCACATTGCTCTTACTAAATATATTATTACTAAATATTGTTATATTGTATAAAATTTGTCATATATTAATATTTTAGTAAGAGTGAAAAGATCTTTTATGTTGTAAATAAGTAAAAATAATATTATCTTTAAACATTGTTTTCCCCAACTTTATCTCATCCTTTTTTATTTAAAAAATTAGAAGTGAAAATGGAAAAAAAAACTGAACAATTATAGCTAGGACTCGAATTCCCTTTGATCAACACCCTCTCTGCCCTGTCCCGCCCCACTCCTCTCCCTGCCTCCTCCGAGGTAATCACTCTTTCAGATTAGCTCTTCCAGAGCTTTTTCTAAACAAACAAATAAATTATATGTGTATGTGTTTTTTATTTTAGGAACATTCATGGCCCCAAATGAGGGAAGATCCCTTTCCCTTGTTAGGCTGTACGTTAATAAACAGGTTCTTTTTATACAGCAGGCAGTGAAAGTTCAGAGCCCCCGGAGACAGACATCTATTAGCAAAAATTCAGATGGATTTTTCCAGCAAAGTCTCTTATTTTCTACTTAAAATATTACTAAGCAGTAATCAAATATTTCTCACTCTGATCTCAGCCCTTCCCCCTCTAAGGACCCTCTGCTTGAACTTCTTGGAGCAGGGAAGACCCCCCCCATCTCAGAAGAGGTGGGTGAAAAGCCTCATGTACAGCATGTGATGACTACTTCTCTCTGGCAAGAGACTTACTCCCCTCTATTATACCTGAGATGACTCACAACAAGGACACCCAATTCTAACTTTCCCTTTCTTATCTGGGGCATGGTGGGTTACCTCTGTTCTCTAAGGGAAATACTACACAAGCCTGCAGTAATTCTGAAACAGAGCAAGAAGTAAAGCCTAAGAAACGAGTCTTGCAACAGTTCTCTCCACTCACTAAAAAAATGAACTCTTAGAAATGAAACAGCCCAAGCCTGGCAATTCCATGTTCTTGTGTTGCTTTCTTTGCTGAGGAAGATTCGCCCTGAACTAACGTCCATTGTCAATCTTCCCCTTTTTGCTTGAGGAAGATTCGCCCTGAGCTAACATCTGTGCCAATCTTCCTCTATTTTGTATGTGGGTCACTGCCACAGCATGGCCGCTGACAAGTGGTGTAGGTCTGTGCCCGGGAGTTCAACATGAGCTGCTGAAGCGGAGCATGCCAAACTTAACCACTAGGTCATGGGGGCTGGCCCTTTGTGTTGCTTTTTTGTGTGTGTGTGTGAGGAAGGTTAGCCCTGAGTCCATTGCCAATCCTCCTCTTTTTGCTGAGGAAGATTGACCCTGGGCTAACATCCATGCCCATCTTCTTCTATTTTGTATGTGGGATGCTGCCACAGCGTGGCTTGACAAGCGCTTCGGTCATGCTCAGGATCTGAACCTGCGAACCCCGGGCTGCCAGAAGCAGAGTGCACGAACTTAACCGCTATGCCACGAGGCCGGCCCTGTGTTGCTTTTTAAAGTTCATCTTTTTCCAGATAAAGAGAGGATTGTTAATTAGCCTAGCATCTTAGGCTGCTAGGCAGAATTCTCCAAGGACCCTGGTACACTTATGTTCTGAGTTGTTTTTTTCCATAAATGATGTATAGTATTATATATCCTTCTAGAATTTGCTTTTTGCTTTTTAAATCTGATAATATGTCTTGGAGATCATTTTATGTTATATGTCTAGAACTACTCCTTTTATTAAATAGAGAATGGATGTACATAGGCTTTTTAGCCATTCTGCTATTCGTGAATACTTAGACTTTTTTCCAACACTTCATTATTACAAATGGAGTTGCATAAACATCTTATCCTTTCCTGTGCATGTGGGAGTATCTCTTTAGGATAAGTACCAGGCACTGGAATTGCTGAGTCATAGGATATGCCCATTTTTCACTTTAATAGGCACTGGCACGTTGCCCTCCAAAGCTGCTCTGCCAATTCTCATGCCCACCAGCAGTGGAATGAGGGCACGTATTTCCTCACGTCCTGCCAGCCTTTCATATGAGCAAACCATTTTTGACAGTCTAATTGGGGGAAGATGCTGTCTCATTGTCCTTTCAGCCTCCATTCCTCTGATTACCAGTGAGGCTGAACATCTCCCCGTGACCAGTAGTTGTTTGTCTTTCCTCTTCGTGACTAATGTCTTTTTATCCCTGCATCATCACCGGTGTTCTAAAGTCCACTCTTGGCTCTTTCCTATAAAAATCCTCTGTTTTGTAACGCAACCTGCAGGGCCTCTGCCAATCCTGTGGATCCCTTCAGATGTCTGCGATCTGCACTAGGGGCTGAGGAAAGCTCTTTGTGGTAGGGGAGGTCATTTCTGCCCCCCCTCACAAACCTTGGGAGACTTCAGACCTTTGAGGAGGTGGTATCCCTTACCTCATTTGTAAGATGGCGGTTGGGACTTGGGTGACCCTTAGACCCCTCTGCTTAGCACTAGATGCTTCCCTAAGACTACGCTGACCTCCAGCCCAGACTGAAGGGCTCCTTGGGGCATGTTGACTCTTTTTAAATTGAGATAAAATTCAACATTTTAACCATTTTATCATGTACGATTCAGTGGTTTTTAGTATTTTCACCAAGTTGTGCAAATATCACCACTATCTAATTTCAGAACATACCCATCTCCCCGAAAAGAAACCTCATACCCATTAGCAGTCAGTCCCACTTCCCGCATCCCCCCACCTCCTCCCCCCTAATCTATTTTCTGTCGCTATGGATTTGCCTATACTTGACGTTTCTCATAAATGAAGTCATAGATTATGTGGCCTTTTGTGTCTGGCTTCTTTCACTTTAGCACAACTTCTTCGAGGTTTATCCATGTTGTAGCATATCTCATCAGTACTTCATTCCTTTTTATGGCTGAATAATACTCCATTGTATGGATATATCACATTTTGTTTATCCATTTATCAGTTGATGGATGTTTGGGTTGTTTCCACTTCTTGGCTATTATGAATAATGCTGCTATCAACAATAATGTACAAGTTTTGTGTGAGCATATGTTTTGAATTCTCTTGGGTATATACTTATGAGTGGAATTGCTGAGTCATATGGTAACTCTATGTTTAACTTCTTGAGAAACTGACAAAGTATTTTTTGCAGCAACTGAACCATTTTACATTCCCACCAGTGGTACATGAAGATTCCAGTTTCTCTACTTGCTTACCAACACAGGTTAATTTCCATTAAAAAACTTATAGCCACTCTAGTTGGTATGAATTGGCATCTCATTGTGATTTTGATTTGCATTTCCCTAAGACTAATGATGCTGAACATCTTTTCATGTGCTTATTGACCATTTGTATACCTTTGAGAAATGTTTATTCAAATCCTTTGCTCATGTTTAAATTGGATTGTCTTTTTTGTTGAGTTGTAAGAGTTCTTTATATATTCTGGATACTAGACCCTTATCAGATAATATGACTTGCAAATATTTTCTCTATTCTATGGGGTGTTGTTTTCACTTTCCTGATAGTGTCCTTTGATACACAAAATTTTTTAATTTTGATAAAGTTCAATTTATCCATTTTTTTCTTTTGTTGCTTGTGATTTTGGTGTCATATTTAAGAAATTGTTGCCTAATCCAAGGTCACATAGATTTACACCCGCTTATTTCTAACAGTTTTATAATTTTAGCTCTTACATTTATTTCTTTGATCTATTTTGAATTAATTTTTGTATATGATTTGACATAGGGGTCCAACTTCATTCTCTTGCCTGTTGATATGCATTGTGTCAACATCGTTTTTTGAAAAGACTGTTCTTTTTGGTAAGGAAGATTAGCTCTGAGCTAACATCTGTTGCCAATCCTCCTTTTTGCTGAGGAAGATTGGCCCTGGGCTAACATCTGTGCCCATCTTCCTCCTTTATATGTGGGACATCTGTCACAGCATGGCTTGATGAGTGGTGCAAATGTCCGTGCCCGGGATGTGAACCTGCGAACCCTGGGCCGCCGAAGTGGAGTGCATGAACTTAACCACTATGCTACTGGGCCAGCCCTGAAAAGACTGTTCTTTTCACATTGAATGGTCTTGGCACCCTTGTCAGAATTGATTGACCATAGATGTATGGATTGATTTCTGTACTCTTGATTCTCTCCCGTTGATCTATATGTTTGTCTTTAGGCCAGTACCACACTGTTTTGATTACCGTAGCTTTGTAGTAAGTTTTGAAATCAGGAAGTGTGGGTCTTCCAACTTTGTTCTTTTTCAAAACAATTTTGGCTATTCTGTGTCCTTTGCATTTCCACATGAATTTTAGGATTAGCTTGCCTATTTCTGTAAAACAAGGGAATTGGAATTTTGATAGTGATTGTATTGGATCTGTAGATGAATTTGGGGAGTACTGTCATCTTAACAATAGTAAGTCTTCAAATCCATAAACACAGGATATCTTTCCATTTACTTAGGTCTTCTTTAATGTCTTTCAACATTGTTTTGTAGTTTTCAGTGTACAAGTCTTGCACTTTCTTCGTTAAATTTATTTCTAAGTATTTTAGCCAGCCCTGGTGGTTAAGATTCTGTGTTCTGGGGCCGCCTGGTGGCGCAGCGGTTTGGGTCGTGCTTGGCAGCCAGGGGTTTGCGAGTTCGGATCCCGGGCGCCCGCCAACACACTGCTTGTCAGCCATGCCGTGGCGGCATCCCATATAAAGTGGAGGAAGATGGGAATGGATGTTAGCCCAGGGCCAGTCTTCCTCAGCAAAAAGGGGAGGATTGGCAACAGATGTTAGCTCAGGGCTGGTCTTCCCCACACACACACAAAAAAGATTCTGTGTTCTCACTGCTGCAACCCTACTTGTATTTAAAATACCAGCAGGGTCACCCCTGCTGGACAGGTTTCAGTGGAGCTTCCAGAATGGACAGACTAGGAAGAAAGACCTGGCCATCCACTTCCAGAAAAATTGGCCATCGAAACCATATGAATAGCCGTGGAGCATTGTCTGATATGCTGCCAGAAGGTGAGAGGATGGCACAAAAAGACTAGGCAGGGTTCTGCTCTGCTGTACACAGGGTGTCTAGGAGTCAGAATCAACTTGACGGAACTAAGAACTAAATATTTTATTCTTTTCTGATGCTATTGTAAGTGGAATTGTTTTCTTAGTTTCATTTCGAATTGTTCATTGTCCATGTAACACATTGTCTTCAAAGGAGGCAGCAGTTGTCCACAGAGTTGGAAGGTGGTGCCTTGGGGTAGAGGTGTGTTGCTGTTACACCCAGTGGGCTATTGCCTGGGCTTACCTGTGACTTATCTGAAGTCGAGGATGGAGAGTTTGATTCTGTGACGCAAAGGGAAACATATATGACTCATCTTTCCCACACTGCCTTTGCTTCTGACATCTCCCTTGACTGGGAGAGGAAGACAGTGGGTTAGTGCCAGGGGCCTCCCCCTCTCTCACAGCTGCTTCCGCTGACCCTTCTCTCCTTCAAGGTTTTTGGGGGCACCTCCAAAGCATTCCGTATGGGCAAGGGCTGTGGCAAGGGCTTCTCTCTTACCTGCAAATTGGGCCAGAATCCTCCCTCCTTTGATGGGCATATTGCCCCTTAGAAGAATGTTGAGGGTGACAGGCACAGACACGGTCCTGGAGGCTGGTGGGATCAGAGGAGTCTGGGGAGGGAGTATAAGGATCAACCAGACTGTGAAAATCTGAGAAGCAGAGTACGATTCAAGGTAAATCTGTGCTGCCTGGACCATATCTGAGGCCATTTCTCTGCTTGATCATTTGCTAGCTGGGCGAGTTGCTCAAGCTGTGAGTCTGTTTCCACAGTAACATGGGGATGCCGATGCTTACCTCACAGGGTGGTAGTGAGCAGTTAAGCGTGGTAACATGAGGGAACACCCTGCACAGGGTTTTGATGCAGAAGGTGCCAGTAATGTTCCTTGGAGTATGAGTTGATCATCAAGCTCCTTTCCTTCCTGGGGTTGGGGCAGTGTGAGAGCTCAGGATTCCTGAAGTGGTACAGAGTTCATAGTGAAAGGGAAAGAGTGGAGAAATCCAGCAGGAGGAGGTAAATTGGAGGCATATGGGGCAAATCTCACCTTAACCAGAACTCAGAGTTAGCAATGAGAGCTTTGGGATGGGCGATGGAGGCTTCTGGGGGCTGAGGAGACCCCATCACATTTTCATGCCAAAGGAATGGGAGAGGCTGGCCAGGGACAGCTGCAAGAAACAGGATATTACAAGTTTGTGTGTTTTGATATTTGAGGGCACAGAAAAAAGTCTGCGCATAGTTACTGGAATTTTAAGCAAATATTAGTTGATGGAAGTAATCAATTTCAATAACTAGTTTTCCTTATGTTAAGTTCAAATTAAAATTTTGTTATTCTAGTTTGAATCGAATAAAAATTTGAAAATCTTACTTGTTTTTCTTTAATCTCAACCTATAGATTTTGTTTGACCATTTATAGTATCGTAAAACAAAGACAATGATCTTGACTTTTTGGGGCCATTTTTTATTGTGCTAAAATATATATAACAAAATTTGCCACCTTAACCATTAAGTATACAGTTCAGTGGTATTAAATACATTTACACTGTTGTATAACCATCATCACCATCCATCCCCATAACTCTTTTCATCTTGTAAAGCTGAAACTCTTATAGCCATTAAGCAAAAATTCCCCTTTCCCTCCTCCCCCCAGCCCCTGGCAACCACCATTCTACTTTCTGTCTGTATGATTTTGACTGTTCTAAGTACCTCATATAAGTGGAATCATACACTATTTGTCTTTTTGTGACTGGCTTACTTCACTTAGCATATTGCTCTCAAGATTCATCCATGTTGTAGCATATTGCAGAATTTCCTTCCTTTTTAAGGCTGAATAATATTCTGTTATATGTGTACCACATTCTGCCTATCCATTCATCTGTCAGTGGATACTTGGGTTGCTTCCACACTTTAGCTACTGTTTAATACTGCTGTGAACGTGGATGAACAAATATCTCTTTGAGATCCTGCTTTCAATTCTTTTGGGTATGTATCCAGAAGTGGAATTGCTGGATCATAGGGTAATTCTGTTTTTATTTTTATTTATTTTTTTGCTGAGGAAGACTGGCCCTGGGCTAACATCCGTGCCCATCTTCCTCTACTTTATATGGGACGCCGCCACGGCATGGCTGACAAGCAGTGCATCCGCCGGCTCCCGGGATCAAACCCGCCAACCCCGGTCTGCCAAGCGCGAACTAAACCGCTGCGCCACCGGGCGGCCCCAGGGTAATTCTATTTTTAATCTGAGGAACTGCTATACTGTTTTCCACATTGACTGTACTAGTTTACATTCCCACCAACAGTGCACAAAGTTTCCAATTTCTCCAAATCCTCGCCAACACTTGTTTTCTGTTTTTTCGATAGGAGCCATCCTAGTGGGTGTGAGGTGGTAACACATTGTAGTTTTGATTTGCATTTCCCTAATGATTAGTGATGTTGAGCATCTTTTCATGTGCTTATTGGCCATTTGTCTACCTTCTTTGGAGAAATGTCTATTCATGTCCTTTGCCCATTTTTAAATCAAGTTGTTTGTTTTTTCATTATTGAGTTATTGAAGGTCTCTATATATTCTGGATATTAATCTCTTATCAGATATGTGAATTGCAAATGTTTTCTCCCATTCTGTAGGTTGCTCTTTTACTCTGTTGATAGTGTCCTTTGATACATAAAATTTAAAAATTTTCATGAAGTCCAATGTGTTTATTTTTTCTTTTGTTACCTGTGCCTTTAATGTCATATCTAAGAAATCATTGCCAAATCCAATGTTGTGAAGATTTTGTCCTATGTTTTCTTCTCAGAGTTTTATTATTTCAAATCTTACATTTAGGTCCTTGATCCATTTTGAATAAATTTTTGTATATGATGTTAGGTAAGGGTCCAACTTCATTCTTTTGCATGTGGATATCCAGTTTTCTCAGCACCATTTGTTGGAAAGACTGTCCTTTCCCCATTAAATGGTCTTGGCGCCCTTGTGAAAATCATTTGACCATATATGTGAGGGTTTATTTCTGGGCTCTCTATTCTATTCCGTTGGTCTGTATGTTTGTCTTTATGCCAATATCACACTGTAGCTTTGTAGTAAGTTTTGAAATCAGCAAGTATAAGTCCTCTGGTTTTGTTCTTCTTTTTCAAGATAGTTTTGGCTATTTGGGATCCCTTGAGACTCCACATAAATTTTAGTATGGGTTTCCTATTTCTGCAAACAATGTTATTGGGATTTTGATAGAAATTGCTTTGAATCTGTAGATTTCTTTGGGTAGTATTGACATTTTAACAACATTAGGTCTTCCAATCCATGAACATGGGATGTGTTTCCATTTATCTGTGTCTTTAATTTCTTTCAGCAATGTTTTGTAGTTTTCATTATACAAGTCTTTCATCTCCTTGGTTAAGTTAATTCCTAAGTATTTTATTCTTTTTGATGCTATTGTAAATGAAATTATTTTTATGATTTTCTTTTCAGATTGTTCAGTGTTTCTGTATATAAATGCAGCTGATTTTTGTGTGTTGACTTTATATCTTGCTACTTTGCTGACTTCATTTATTAGTTCTAACAGTTTTCTTTGTGGAATCTTTTTAGTATTTTCTACATATCAGATCATATCATCTGCAGGCAGAGATGATTTTGGTTCTTCCTTTCCAATTTGGATCCCTTTTATTTCTTTTTCTTGCCTAATTACTAGAACTTCTAGTACTATGTTGAATAGAAGTGGTGAAAGTGAGTATCCTTTAGGTAGTTTCTCATCTTAGAGGAAAAGCTTTCAGTCTTTCACCATTGAGTATAGTATGTGCTGTGGGTTTTTCATATCTGGCTTTTATTATGTTAAGCTATTTTCTTTCTATTCTTAGTTTGTTGAGTGTTTTTGTCATGAAAGGTGTTGAATTTTGTCAAATGCTTTTTCTGCATCAGTTGAGATGATCATGTGTGTTTTTCCTTCATTGATGTGGTATACTACGTTGATTGATTTTCTTGTTGAACCATCCTTGCATTCCAGGAATAAATCCCACCTGGTCATGGTGTATAATCTTTTTAATATGCTGCTGAATTCTAGTATTTTGTTGAGGATTTTTGCATCAATGTTCATCAGGGATATTGGTCTGTAGTTTTCTTATAATGTCTTTGTCTGGCTTTTGTGTCAGGGTAATAATGTTGGCCTCATAAAATGAGGAAGTGTTCCCTCCTCTTCAATTTTTTAGAAAAGTTTGAGAAGGATTGGTATTAGTTCTTTAAGTGTTTGGTAGAATTCATCAGTGAAGTCATCAGGTCCAAGGCTTTTCTTTGTTGGGAGATATTTTTTGTGTGAGGGAGAATAGCCCTGAGCTACCATCTAACATTTGTTGCCAATCTTCCTCTTTTTGCTGAGGACGATTGGCCCCGAGCTAGCATCCATACCCATCCTCCTCCATTTTATATGTGGGATGCCTGCTACAGCACATCCTGATGAGTGGTGCACAGGTTCATGCCCAGGATTGGAACCCATGAACCCTGGGCCAGCGACGTGGAGTGCGACCCTAACCCCTATGCCACTGGTCCAGCCCCATTGGGAGATTTTTGATTACTGTTTCAATCTCCTTATAGTCAGGTGCCATGTTTCAATCAACGATGGACCACATATATGATGGTGGCCCCAAAAGATTAGTACCATATAGCCTAGGTGTGTAGTAGGCTATACCACCAAGGTTTGTGTAAGTATACTCTGTGATGTTTGCACAACCACAAAATCATCTAACAATGCATTTCTCAGAATGTATCCCCATTGTTAAATGATGCATGACTATACTAGTTATAGGTCTATTCAGATTTTCTAGTTCTTCATGATTTTTTCTTGGTAGGTTTTGTGTTTCTAATAAGTTGTTCATTTTATCTAGGTTATCCAATTTGTTGGTGTACAATTGTCCACAGTACTCTCTTATAATCCTTATTATTTCTGTGGAATAGGTAGTAACATCTCCACTTTTATTTCTCATTTTAGTAATTTGAGTCTTCTTTCTTTTTCTCTTAGTCCACGTAACTAAAGGTTTGTCAGTTTTGTTGATCTTTTCGAAGAACGAACTTTTGGTTTCATTGATTTTCTCTATTGTTTCTCTATTCTCTATTTTGTTTATCTCAGCTCTAATCTTTATTATTTCCTTCCTTCTGCTAGCTTTGGGTTTAGTTTGTTCTTGTTTTTCTAGTTCCTTAAGTTGTAAAGTTAGGTTGTTGATTTAAGATTTTTCTTGTTTTTTTAATGTAAGCATTTATAGCTATAAATTTCCCCCTTAATACCACATTTGCTGCATCCCAAAGGTTTTGGTATGCTGTGTTTTCATTAGCATTTGTCTCTAAGTATTTTCTAATTTCCCTTGTGATTTCTTTTTTGATACATTAGTTGTTTAAAAGTGTGTTGTTTAGGGGCCACCCAGTGGCATAATGATTAAGTTCACGTGCTCTGCTTTGGCAGCCTGGAGTTTGCAGGTTTGGATCCTGGGTGTGGACAGATGCACCGCTTGTTAAGCCATGCTGTGGCGGCATCCCATATAAAGTAGAGGAAGATGGGCACGGACGTTAGCCCAGGGCTAGTCTTCCTCAGCAAAAAGAGGAGGATTGGCAGCGGATGTTAGCTCAGGGCTAGTCTTCCTCACACAAAAAAAGAAAAGTGTGTTTAATTTGCACAATTTTGTGAATTTTCCAGTTTTCTTTTTGGTATTGATTTCTAACTTCATCCTGTTGTAGTCAGAGAAGATACTTTGTATGGTATCTATCTTTTAA
This sequence comes from Tapirus indicus, assembly GCA_031878705.1. Classification (NCBI taxonomy): domain Eukaryota; kingdom Metazoa; phylum Chordata; class Mammalia; order Perissodactyla; family Tapiridae; genus Tapirus; species Tapirus indicus. Next base: position 103,081,584 of record CM062918.1, on the reverse strand, counting down.
AATCTGTTGAGACTTCATTTGTGGCCTAACATGTGGTCTATCCTGGAAAATGTTCCATGTGCACTTGAGAAGAATGTGTATGCTTTTCTTGTTGGGTAGAGTGTTCTGTGTATGTCTGTTAGATCTAGTTGATTTATTGTGTTGTTTAAGTCCTCTGTTTCCTTACTTATCTTCTGACTGGTTGTTCTACCCATTATTGTGAGTAGGGTATCGAAGTCTCCAACTATTATTTTAGAACCATCGTTTCTCCCTTCAGTTCTGTCAGTTTTAGCTTCATATATGTTGATTGTCTGTCATTAGGTGTGTAAATGTTTATCATTGTTATATCTTCTTGCTATATTGAACTTTTTATTAATATATAATGTCCTTTGTCTCTTGTAAACTTTTTTGATTTGAAGTCTATTTTGTCAGCTATTAGTATAGCCATCCTTGCTCTCTTTTGGCTAGTATTTGCATGGAGTATCTTTTCCCATCCTTTCACTTTCAACTTGTTTGTGTCTTTGGATCTCAAGTGAGTCTCTTGTAGACAGCATATAGTTGTTTTTATCCATTTTGCCAATCTCTGTCTTTTGAAGGGAGAGTTTAATTTATTTACATTTAAAATAATTACTGATAAGGAAGGACTTACTTCTGTCATTGTGCTATTTGTTTTCTTTATGACGTATAGCTTTTTTGTCCCTCATTTCCTTCTTTCCTGTCTTCTTTTGCATCTAGTTGATTTTTGTAGTGAAATATTTATATTCCTTTTTCATTTCCTTTTGTGTATATTCTATAGCTATTTTCTTTGTAGTTACCATGGAGATTACATTTTAACATCCTAAAGTTATAACACTCTAGTTTGAATTTATACCAGCTTAACATAAATAGCATATAAAAAACTCTCCTCCTTTACAGCTCCATCTCCGCACACTTTCAGTTTATTGACCTCACAGAATTACATTTTATACATTGCATGCCCCAAAACATAAACTAATAATTCTTTTAAATGTGTTAGTCTCTTAAATTATGTGGAAAACAAGATTTGGAGTCACAAACCAAAGTTATAGCAATACTAGCTTTTACACTAATAATTTTTTTTTCTTTAAATGTATTAGTCTCTTAAATAATATAGAGAACAAAAATGCAGTTACAAACCACTCTTATGATAATACTAGCTTTTATAATTGCCCATGTATTTACCTTTATTGAGATCTTTATTTCTCCATACGGCTTCAAGTTATTGTCTAGTGTCCTTTCATTTCACTTTGCAGGACTCCCTTGAGCATTTCTTGCAGGGCAGGTCTAGTGGTCACAAACTTCTTCAGCTTAATTTGGGAATGTCTTAGTTTCGCCCTCACTTTTGAAGGACAACTTTGCTGGATATAGTATTCTTTGTTATAATTTTTTTCTTTTAGCACTTTGAATGTATTGGTCCACTGTCTTCTGGCCTCCAAAGTTTATGATGAGAAATCTGCTGATCATCTTACTGAGCATCTCTTGAATGTGATGATTTGCTTCTCTCTTGCTGCTTTCAGGATTCTTTTCTTTGTTTTTGCTTTTTGAAAGTTTGGTTATAATGTATCTTGGTGAGAGTCTTTGAGTTCATCTTACTTGGAGTTCATTGAGCTTCTTGGATGTTTATATTCATGTCTTTCATCAAATTTGGGAAGTTTTCAGCCATTATTTCTTCAAATATTCTCTTTGCCCCTTTCTCTCTCTTGGCATTCTGGGACTCCCATAATGCATATGTTGATCCTCTTGATGGTGTCCCACAGGTCCTTTATGCTCTGTTTGCTTTTCTCCAATCTTTTTTTCTTTTCTGTTCCTCAGTCTTGATAATTTCCATTGTCCTATCTCCAAGTTTGCCGATTTTTTCTTCTGCCTGTTCAAATCTGCCTATGAATCCTTCTAGAGAAATTTTCACTTCAGTTATTGTAGTTTTCAGCTCCAGAATTTCTTTTTAGGTTTTCTATCTCTTTATTGATATTTTCATTTTGTTCACACATTGTTTTCTTGACTTTCTCCACATCTTCCTTTAGTTCTTTGAGCATCTTTAAAACAGTTGTTTTAAAGTCTTTTTCTAGTAAGATATGCCATTAGGTCTTTTTCAGGGACAGTTTCTGTTGATCTATTTTTTTCCTTTGAATAGGCCATACTTTCCTGTGTCTTTGTATGCCTTGTGATTTTTCCTTGTTGAATACTGGACATCTAATAATGTGGTAACTCTGGAAATCAGATTCTCCCCTCTTCCCAGGGTTTGCTGTTTTTTTCTTATTGTTTTTTGTTTGTTTTTTTTTGATTGTTGTAGGCTGTCTCTGTGCTGAGGATCAGGCTTTGGTGTAAACCTAAGATCCTCTCAGGTCTCTTCTGAGCCTTTCCCTGGGCATACATTGTCACTTTCTAATTTTTCCCTATGATGCAGTTGTTTCTGAGTGTCCTAGTCTTTAATGTCTTACTCCTGAAAGGTGAAAAGTGGAGAGAGGGGTAAAAAGGGCACCAGATCTTTAAGTCCCCTGGAAGTCATTTCAGTCACAGGGGGAGGACCTTGCAACAACTGGGGGAGGTCCAACAACAATGGCCACCTGCCTCTGTGTCTGCACTTCTGTGATCAGAAGCAGCAATCAGCCATCAGAGCACAGATTTCCAATATTTAGAAGACAGGGTCCTATTTGCCCTGGCTCCCCCAAGCTGTGTGCAGCCTGCTCCAGGAACATGTGCACAGCTGTCTGCCACATGGTTGGGGTTAGGGGATGGGTAGCTGCTACTGTGCTAATAGCTGAAATTGACCAAAATTAACCATAATTTACTGTTCAAGTCTTCCCTTGGAAGTTGCAAGCCTTCAACAGACTCCAGAGTTCCAAAATAGTTACTTCAGACAGATTCTGCCAGTGCAGTTTTTCTCTAGGAGGGCAGCCAGATTCCTGGTGCTCCTTACTCCACCACCTTCCCAGAATCCTCCCGATAATCTTCACTTTTCAAAATTACATTTGATTAACTTAAGTTGAACACTCTAAATTCCATTAACAATCAATTCCATTTACAGCTGTAATCCACTGAATTCCTTAAATATTTTAAGTTGCATACCTAAATTTCACATATTTGATTTTCTTTTTAAGTACTTAGATGCATGACTGGACAGGCTTATGACCCTAACAAGAAAAAACTTCCTAAATACTTAAATACTTTCTGTAAGTTCACTATATTTAGATATAGTGAATCATAAGTTCCCTCAAACATTATAATTTTGTTTACAGTCAACAGTTTTCACACCCTTCAACATAGAATCATTAATTGAAAATCAATTATACATTTTTAATAGAATAACAAGGCTAATCTTATAGCTCTACTATGTAAAATTCTTTTCAGCATTACAAAAACTTTAAATACCAAATATAGACAGATTGTTCCAATGATTAAAACTTATTTGAAACTTAGCATGAATTTGATTTACTCCCACTTTTGATTTGTGTCAGTTAAGGTTTGACCAGAGAAGCAAAACCACTATGAGTGATATGGAATAAGGAACTGGTGAAGGAGTTGCCTCTGCGTCGTGGTGGGCATGAGATCACCGTAGGTCAGTTGGGGAGAAATGCTGGATATAAAGTGGGGAAGAGCAAAGGTCACGTGGAATCTGTATCTGTCCCTCACTGTCTCTATTCTTGATGATTTGGGTTGTCTGCAGAAGGACCTGGCATTGTTTGCTGTGGAGAGGCACACATGCCTGGCTCAGGATTTGGAGAAGCTGAAGGAGGAGATCTGACAGGAGTTAGAGGCCCTGTAGGATTGGCTGCTACCCATGCTGACAAAGTGAACCAGCAGAGCAGTGATAATGTGTGAACTGCAGCAGCCTCTAGCACCTCACACTGACCTTCAGAGCACAGTGGCTGCTGCTTCAGTTCTGCCTTTCAAATCTCACACGCATTTCTCTTGTGACCAGCCCTAACCTGGACCCATACAAGGAGAGAATTCCGAGAAATGTGGTTTCATTTTAGTTAGCTGACATAGTACAAAGCCACCATATTAATTCCAAACCTTCCCAGAGTTAAAAAGATGGCTGTCCACTAAGGAACAGTTCTACTATCTCAAGTGGACAATGTATGAGCATGATTGTGATTACCATCTCAAGAAGGCTAAAGTTGGCTATTTCAGAGATTTGAGGCTAGGATGCTAGACTCACATCTAGGTGAGTTTTCTCAACTGAGTATGCTAAATTCCCTTAAATGTTTTAAACTCTATTTATAAATTTAATATTTTTGATTTTGTCTAAGTCCATGCCCTTTTGATGGGTTTAGATTTGTATCCTGCTTTCTGGATCCAAATTGCACCCTCACTGGTGTCCATGGCAGTCTGGGCTCCCCACCCAAGCTGCAGCTACTCTTGGTAACTCTTCCCTTTGGCCTAAGTGGATACTGATCCTTTCCTTACTCTTCTTGTTTGAGTGGGTCACACTCGAGAGATGTTTTAATGACATCCCATGGGCATCTGCATACCTCTGCAGGGCTCTGCTCACAACCCTGAAGTCACACTAATGACTGAGCACTGGGTGAGGACCCTGCAGGGCCCCAGGAGTAACTTTGGGGAATGAAGAGCAGAAGTATGTGTATGATGTCCGCCCAGGGTCAGGATCTTCACAATTCAAGTTACACATCCAGGGTAGACCTCAGGGAGGAATGTGGGGTTCAGGGTCATCTCTTGGGAAAGGACTGAAGCCAGCAAGAACCATACACAAACTACACTAAAAAGAGCGACAGGCCCCCTGAGTGACACTGGGTGTCAGTAGAATGGCTTTGTGGGCCAGTTGTAAAACCAGGAGCTTCACACTTTGGCTCTGTGCCAGAGGAGCCTCTCTTCCCTCCATAGTCAAGTGCTTGATTTGAGCCGGGGCTGGATGGTTGTTGTCCCATCTGTCTGGCCTCTGGGTGCCCTCTTGTGGCAGAATAGTGATTGTGGTTTTTCAGAGGGTCCCATGACCTCTCAGGAACCCAATCTTCTGGCTCCAAAGCCATTATTAAAACTTAAGGGCAGAGGTGCCAGGTGTCTGACATCCCCCCAAAGTTCTCCTGTGTCTGCAGAGCAGGTTGGGTGTTAGCAGGTCCTAGGAATTTGGGGAAGCCCCTAAGGGAGGGCCACTTATAAGGGAGGAGGGACTCAGTCCCAAAGACACCAGTTTGTGGCTGTTTGAGGAATCTGTCTTTAGTGTAACCAAAAAGGATGCACCAGAGAATTATCTGATCTTAAAAGCCGCTGCACTTTCCAGCCTATTGTAGCCCAGACTCTAGACCAGTGGTTCTTACTTAGATTTTGGGGGTCAAGGGAATCTCTGAGAATCTGGGGAAAGATATTGATCTTCCTTTAGAAAATGCACATGTACACAATATTGTGAATAGAACTTCAGGGAGGTAGTGGACTCTTTGGGTGTCCAGGGATCCATATAGTCTGTAAAAGCCTCTACTCTAGACCTCTGCTTCTGTTAATGTCTCAGAGGCTTGATGCCCTCGAATAGATTTGCTGCCCACTGAGGAGACTGACGATGTCCACTTAAGGATGAGATCTCTGGAGAGGGAGGAAGGACTCAGGGTAAAATTTCTGCTCATGAGAGAAGTAATATTAGCCTCAAAGAGGCTAAAAAGCTACCTTGTGTTGAGAAACAGTCGTTCCTTTCGTGAAAATATCTGAGAAAGACAATAACAGAAATAGGTAATTCACATAATGAGATGAAAGTCAAGCCACTCTCTGGAAGGGTTTCCTAAAGCAATTCCTCTTAAACTCTGTTTCAGATGGTCTGAAATGTCTCTGAAAGGTTTCCAGGGACAAGGCAAATATTTAAAAGATTAAAAAAAACTTACACTGGTCTGCTTCTAGAAGAAAACTTAAATAAATTGATCCATGTCCCTTTAAGACACCTTTAAAATCCTTTTAAAGGGATTTTCTTTTGGTTGGGTGCTATTCATTTGCTCACTGAGCATTTACTTAATGCATATCGGAAAAGAGAATTTTAGAGTTGGCAGAAACTTCAGGCATCTCTTATTCTGATTTCTTTGTTCTCAGACAAGCAACATGAGGACCAGAGAGGTAAAATGCCCCTCATTCTCTGATTCATTCGTGCATTCATTCGAGTTTGTTGATCACTTCCTCTGTGTCAGTAACTGGGCTTTGTATGAAGAATAAAAGAGGAAAAACACTGAGAATAATCTAATGGGGTGGAGAGGTATGTAGGCAAACAACCATAATTCAATAAAGATGATTGCTTTAATGGAGGCTGTTCAAACAGCAGAGGAAGCTTAGCAGAAAAACCAACTACACCTGTGATAGTAAGATGACATCACAGAGGAGGGAGCATTTGAGCTGTGACTTGAGGGACGAGTAGGGGTTTGCTGGGCGGGCTAGCTGTGTTTGCTCCACGCTTCGGAAATGGTGTGCAGGTTGGTCAATGCAATATGGTGCCAGGCCAGGGGATCAGCCTGCACTCCACTGGGAGGAAGAGGCTCCTGTTCCTAATTGGCACAGAGGCACAGTATGGGCTACCAGTCCTGAGATGTGGGCAAAGGCACAGAAATGTACAAGATCAAGGTGTGTTCTGAGAACCGTTAGTTCAGAACTGCTAGTGTAAAAGCACAGAGTGAGAGGTGATGAGCCTGAACAGGTGAGTGAGGCCAGGTCATGAAGGGCTTTGTGACCATAACGCTAGTAGGGGTAATGTTGGGAATGGATCCAGGTGCCTTCCTTCCAGACCGTTACTCTTTCTGCAGCACCAAATTGGCTCTAACTAGATGCTGAGCTCTGCGCTGGGTGCTGGTGAGGATACAGTGAGGAGGATGCACAGGCCTTGCCCCCAGGGGTACAGTCAGGGAAGAGTGGGAGACCTGTGGACAAACAGTGCTAACAGTGAAACGTGATAAGAAGCAAATAGAAGGAGAGGGAGCACAGACACAAACTCAGCACCGAGGCGTGAGTTGCTTCAGGACACATGCTGTAAGCTAGGATTCAAGGTCAGAGCTGTCTGACTTCAAAGCATTGAAAATGCCCACACTCTTCAACTGACAGTCCCACTTCTAGGAATCTATCCCAGGGAAATAAAGGAAGAAGTGTGCAAAGATTTAGCTATAAGGATGGTCTGTGGAACATATTTTATAACAGCAAAAATTTTTTTTTAAAAAAGGAAACAATCTAAATGTCCAACAATAAAAGATTGGATGTGTATTGTATTAAAAATGATAGAATATAAAATGGCTATTAAAATGATGTTTTAAAAGTATATTTATTAATAGGAAAAAGGTCCAAGATGTTATTGAATGAAATAAGCCAATTAAACCAAATACTGCATAATACAGTTTTTATAAATGTATAGAACAATTTATACCTTGTGGGTCATAGTAGTGATTAGCTTAAAGAAATGTGATGATGGGTGACTTTTCTTTTATACTTTTTGCTAACCTGAATCTTCTAAATTTTTCCTATAATCAATAGGTCTCACTTATGCAACAACAACGAAGTTATAACAGAGGATTTACAAAGAGTTTCTATCTCCTCCTCTGTAAGATGGGGACACCTGTTAGGATTAAATAAGATGAAGCATTTAAACATTCAGCTCAGGGCCGGGCATATAGTTAAGCATCATTAAATATTAGCTGCTGATGCTACTATAATAACCACAACATCATCTACACGACTTCTCTAATTCCTGGTCCTTTTACAACAAGAGTACAACTCCTACGCCATCACTATCACTGGCTCTGGTTCAGGGCCAGGGCTTGAAACCACAGAAGGGACAGTTTTCAAGATGCAGTCCAAGATAAGAGGCTTTGCTCCAGCTGCAACATTTGGATGCGAGGCGAAGTCAGAGATTAGAAAATGAAGTAGAGTCAGTTGTCAGGCCGGCTCCTGGCCTTGCTGACGCCAGGTTCTGGGCCAGAGTGCTGGGCTGGAGCTGACAGTGCCTCTGCTTCAGGTTGGGGCAGCCGTGGTCTGAAGGCCAGGGCATGGGAGAAGGGCTGCGGAGGCTGGGGACTCCTGAGAGAGCCTCACTGAGCCTATTATTGCTGTGAAGGCCCAGTCACCCTTGCCTTTGTCCATACTGCACCTGAACACATACCAAGTGAGAACCCTGCTCCTCCCCTCATGAGTCCACCCCAGCGAAGAGCTTGCCCACCAGAGAAGATCACCCTGACCCTTGTACCACTTCGTCCAAGCTCTTACCCAGCTGGAGATTCTCCTTCCAAAGCCAGACCTTATCCAATCTTATCATCACTTCCCAAGTCTGCAATCAGTTGGTGGTGCTCTCTGGACTCTTTTTCTTCTTCTTCCAAAATTATCTCCCATATGAAGTGTTAGACCACTCCGCAGCATCTTAGCCCAAACCAGCTAAATCCAACTCTTGGCTGTTTAATTGATTTGTTAACAGGATCCCTATATCTTAATAACCCAAAGATAGATGATTATCCATTCTTTGTCTCTAATAACATTTTCTAGGAAGATTTGCTGTGCAGCAGGATGCAGAAGCACCTGAAAGGAGCTTGACTTTTTTTTTTTTTTAAAGAAGCTGACATTTGTTTTGAAGTGTAATTTGATTACAATAAAACACATAGATTTTAAGTGTATAGTTTGATGATTTTTGACAATTGTATACAACCATATTACCACCATTCCAATAAAGTTATGGAATATTTCCATCATCCTGGGAAGTTCCTTTGTGTCCATTTCCAATCTATCTCCCCCACTCCCCCGATTACAACCATTATTCTAATTTTTATCACCATAGATTAGTTTTGCCTGTTCTAGAATTTCATGTAAATGGAATGATTATTTTTGTCTAACTTCTTTTGCCCAACATAATGTTCTTGAGATTCATCCATGTTGTTGCCTGTGCTTATAGTTAATTTCTTGTTATTGTTGAGTGTATTCCATTGTGTGAATATATGACAATTTGTTTATCCATTCACTTGTGGAAATGTAGGTTGTTTCCAGTTTTTGGCTAATATTAATAAAGCTACTGTGAACATTCTTAGACAAGTATTTTGGATATGTGTTATTATTCCTCTTGGATAGGAGTGGAATAGCTTGATCATGAGGTAGGTGTATATTTAGCCTTATAAGAAACTCCCAAAGAGTTTTCCAAAGTAGTTGTAACATTTTAAACTTGCACCAGCAATTTATTAGCGTTCCGGTTGCTCCACATACTTGCTAATATTTGGCGTTGTCAGCTTTTTGAATTTTAGCCATTCTGTTGGGTGTATGGTGGTATCTCATTGAGAGACCCTTGGGTTGTTTAGAAGTGTTTTGCTTAATTTCCAAGTATTTGGGGACTTTTTGATATCTTTTTGTGTGTGTGTGTGAGGAAGACTAGCCCTGAGCTAACATCCATTGCCAATCCTCCTCTTTTTTTGCTGAGGAAGACTGGCCCTCAGCTAACATCCGTGCCCATCTCCCTCTACTTTATATGAGACACTGCCACAGCATGGCTTGACAAGTGGTATGTCTATCTGCGCCTGGGATTTGAACCTGCGGACCCCAGGACCACCGGAACCGAGTGCCCTACACCACCAGGCCGACACCTGATATCTTATTATTTATTTCTGATTTAATTCTGTTGAGGTCGGAGAACATAATCTTTTAAATTCAATCCTCAAATGATAGATTTGCTTAAAGCCCAGCCTATGATATATTTTGGTGAATGTTCCATGTACACTTGAAAAGAATGTGTAGTCTGCTGTTCTTGAGTGGAATGTTCTATGAATGTACATTAAGTCATATTGGTTGATAGTGTTGTTCAAATCTTCTATATCCTTCCTGATTTTTTGTCTACTCAGTCTATCATTTACTGAGAGAGGAACTGAAAAATCTCCAACTATGACTGTTTATTTCTTCCTACAGTATTTTTGTTTCATTTATTTTGAAGCTCTGTTTTAAGGTATGTACACATTTAGTATTATCAATTCTTTTTTTTTTTTTTGTCTATCAAACATTTTTTTTCTTTCCATTTTTTTTTTATTGATGTCTTAGTTTATAACACTGTGGGGTTTTAGTTGTACATTTTTGTTTGTCCGTCACCTTGTGGATGTAACCCTTCACCCCTTGTGCCCCCCCACCCCCCTTCCCCTTGGTAACCACCAATCAGTTCTCTCTGTCCATGTGTTCACTTATATTCCATATATGAGTGAGTTCATGCAGTGTCTGTCCTTCTCTCTCTGGCTTATTTCACTTAACATAATACCCTCTAGGTCCTTCCATGTTGTTGCAAATGGGACAATTGTGTCTTTTCTTATGGCTGAGTAGTATTCCATTGTATGTATATACCACATCTTCTTTAACCAATCATCAGTTGAGGGACACTTGGGTTGCTTCCACTTCTTGGCTACAGTGAATAATGCTGCAATGAACATAGCGGTGCATACGCCTCTTGTGATGGTTGATTTCACGTCCATTGGGTAGATGCCCAAGAGTGGTATTGCTGGATCATACGGTATTTCTATTTTTAATTTTTTGAGGACTCTCCATACTGTTTTCCATAGAGGCTGCACCAGTTTGCATTCCCACCAGCAGTGAATGAGTGTCCCCGTTTCTCCACAACCTCTCCAGCATTTGTTGTTATTTGTCTTTGTGATTATAGCCATTTTAACCGGTGTAAGGTGATATCTCAGTGTAGTTTTGATTTGCATTTCCCTGATGATTAGTGATGTTGAACATCTTTTCATGTGTCTATTGGCCATCTGTATCTCTTCCTTGGAAAAGTGTCTGTTCATATCCTCTGCCCATTTTTTGATTGGGTTGTTTGTTTTTTTGTTGCTCAGTTGTATGAGATCTTTATATATTACTGAGATTAATCCCTTGTCGGACAAACGATTTGCAAATATTTTCTCCCAGCTGGTGGGTTGTTTATTCATTTTGATCCTGGTTTCATTTGCCTTGTAGAAGCTCTTTAGTCTGATGAGGTCCCACTTGTTTATTTTTTCTTTTGTTTCCCTTGTCTGGGTAGACATGGAATCTGAAAGGATCTCTTATGTCCAATCTCAATTAGTGTACTGCCTATATTTTCTTCCAGGAGTTTTATAGTTTCAGGTCTCACTTTCAGGTCTTTGATCCATTTTGAATTGATTTTTGTATATGGCGATAGGAGATGGTCTACTTTCATTCTTTTGCATGTTGCTGTCCAATTTTCCCAGCACCATTTATTGAAGAGACTTCCCTCTCTCCAGTGTACGTTCTTTGCTCCTTTGTCGAAGATTAGCTGTCCATAGGTGTGTGGTTTTATTTCTGGGCTTTCAATTCTGTTCCATTGATCTGTGTGTCTATTCTTGTACCAGTACCATGCTGTTTTGATTACTGTAGCTTTATAGTATATTTTGAAATCAGGGGTTGTGATGCCTCCAGCTTTGTTCTTTTTTTTCAGAATTGCTTTAGCTATTTGGGGTCTTTTGTTGCCCCATACGAATTTCAGTAGTTTTTGTTCTATTACCGTGAAGAATGACATTGGGATTCTGATTGGGATTGCATTGAATCTGTAGATTGCTTTAGGTAGAATGGACATTTTAACTATATTTATTCTTCCAATCCATGTGCATGGAATATTTTTCCATTTCTTTATGTCCTCCTTGATTTCTTTCAATAGTGTCTTATAGTTTTCATTGTATAGGTCTTTGACCTCCTTGGTTAAATTTATTCCCAGATATTTTATTCTCTTTGTTGCAATTGTAAATGGGATTGTCTTTTTGAGTTCTCTTTCTGTTGTTTCATCGTTAGTGTATAGAAATGCAATTGATTTTTGTAAGTTGATTTTATACCCTGCCACTTTACTGTAGTTGTTGATTGTTTCTAGTAGTTTTCCGATGGAACTTTTTGGGTTTTCTATGTATAGGATCATGTCGTCTGCAAATAGTGAGAGTTTCACTTCTTCATTGCCTATTTGGAGTCCTTTTATTCCTTTTTCTTGCCTAATTGCTCTGGCCAGAACTTCCAGTACTATGTTGAATAAGAGCGGTGAGAGTGGGCACCCTTGTGTTGTTCCTGTCCTCAAAGGAATGGCTTTCAGTTTTTCCCCATTGAGTAGGATGTTTGCTGTAGGTTTGTCATATATGGCCCTTATTATGTTGAGGTACTTTCCTTCTATACCCATTTTGTTGAGAGTTTTTATCATAAATGGATGCTGGATCTTGTCGAATGCCTTCTCTGCATCGGTTGAGATGATCATGTGGTTTTTATTCTTCATTTTGTTAATGTGGTGTATCACGTTGATTGATTTGCGGATGTTGAACCATCCCTGTGTCCCTGGTATAAATCCCACTTGATCGTGGTGTATGATCTTTTTGATGTATTGCTGTATTCGGTTTGCCAATATTTTGTTGAGGATTTTTGCGTCTATGTTCATCAGCTATATTGGCCTGTAGTTTTCCTTCTTTGTATTGTCCTTGTCTGGCTTTGGTATCAGCATGATGTCGGCCTCATAGAATGTGTTGGGAAGTATTCCATCTTCCTTTATTTTTTGGAATAGTTTGAGAAGGATAGGTGCTAAATCTTCTTTGAATGTTTGATAAAATTCTCCAGGGAAGCCATCTGGTCCTGGGCTTTTATTTTTTGGGAGGTTTTTGATGACTGTTTCAATCTCTTTACTTGTGATTGGTCTGTTCAGATTCTCTATTTCTTCTTGATTCAGTTTTGGGAGGTTGTACGCGTCCAAGAATTTGTCCATTTCCTCTAGGTTGTCCAATTTGTTGGCGTAAAGTTTTTGATAGTATTCCCTAATAATCCCTTGTATTTCTGTGGTGTCTGTTGTAATTTCTCCTCTTTCATTTCTAATTTTATTTATTTGAGTCTTCTCCCTTTTTTTCTTAGTGAGTCTGGCTAAGGGTTTGTCAATTTTATTTATCTTCTCAAAGAACCAGCTCTTTGTTTCATTGATCCTTTCTACTGTTTTTTTGGTTTCAATTTCATTTATTTCTGCTCTGATTTTTATTATTTCCCTCCTTCTGCTGATTTGGGGCTTTGTCTGTTCTTCTTTTTCCAACTCTGTTAGGTGCAATTTAAGGTTATTTATTTGGGATTTTTCTTGTTTGTTAAGGTGAGCTTGTATTGCTATGAATTTCCCTCTCAGGACTGCTTTTGCTGCATCCCATATGAGTTGGTATGGTGTATTTTCCTTTTCATTTGTCTCCAGATAGCTTTTGATTTCTCCTTTAATTTCATCAACACCCCATTGGTTGTTCAGTAGCATGTTGTTTAGTCTCCACATCTTTGTCCCTTTCTTAGTTTTTCCCTTGCAGTTGATTTCTAGTTTCACAGCATTATGATCAGAAAAGATGCTTGTAATGATTTCAATCTTCTTAAATTTGTAGAGGTTTGCCTTGTTTCCTAATATATGGTCTATCCTTGAGAATGTTCCATGTGCACTTGAGAAGAATGTGTACTCTGCTTTTTTTGGGTGGAGTGCTCTGTATATATCTATTAAATCCATTGCATCTAGTTTCTCGTTTAAGTCCATTATTTCCTTATTGACTTTTTGTCTGGATGATCTATCTATTGACGTAAGGGGGGGTATTAAGATCCCCTACTATTATTGTGTTATTGTTAATATCTCCTTTAAGGTTTTTTAGCAGTTGTTTTATGTACTTTGGTGCTCCTGTGTTGGGTGCATAGATATTTATAAGTGTTATGTCTTCTTGGTGAAGTATCCCTTTTATCATTATATATTGCCCTTCTTTGTCTCTCATTACCTTTTTTATCTTGAAGTCTACTTTGTCTGATATAAGTATGGCTACTCCTGCTTTCTTTTGTTTGCCATTAGCTTGGAGTATTGTTTTCCATCCTTTTATTTTGAGTCTGTGTTTGTCTTTAGAGCTGAGATGTGTTTCCTGGAGGCAGCAGATTGTTGGATCTTGGTTTTTAATCCATCCTGCCACTCTGTGTCTTTTGATTGGAGAATTCAATCCATTTCCATTTAGAGTGATTATTGACATATGAGGGTTTAATGTTGCTATTTTATTGTTCATCTTCTGGTTCTTTTGCATTTCCTTCGTTTCTTGTCCCTTGTGTTTTGGACTGCAAATTCAATTTGGTATTTCTGCATGCTCATTCTCTTGGTTTTCTCTTTATTTGTCATGTGTGGTTCTCTTCTGGTTGTTTGTTTAGTGGTTACCGTGTGGTTTATATAAGCGATCTCCCGGATAAGAAAGTACATTTTCAGATGCCTCCTTTTTCCTGAGGCTGGGTCAATTCAATCCCTTATCTCTTCCCCTCCTTATTTGTTATCTCTTTATTCCAGATTGTGTCATGAATGTGTGTTTCCAGTGATGAGCTTGAATTAATTTTTGATGTTTTCCAACTGTATTTTGTTCTGGTTTAGTCTCCTTGCTTTTCTCCTTGCTGAAATCTTTGTATCCCCTTTCTCATTTGTTTTTTTTCAGGCCTAAGGGCCTTCTTGAGCATTTCTTGTAGTGGGGGTCTTGTGGTGACGAACTCTCTTAGCTTTTGTTTATCAGGGAGAGTTATTGTTTCTCCATCGTATTTGAAGGATATTTTTGCTGGATAAAGTATTCTCGGCTGAAGGTTTTTGTCTTTCATGATTTTGAATATATCATTCCAGTCTCTCCTAGCCTGTAGAGTTTCTGTCGAGAAATCAGCTGAGAGCCTGATGGGGTTTCCTTTGTATGTTATTTTGTTTTTTTGTTTAGCTGCCTTCAATATTATTTCCTTGTCACGGGTATTCTTCAAGTTTGCTACTATGTGGCGAGATGATTTTTTATTCCTGTTTATATATTTAGGTGACCTATTGATTTCATTCACTGTTATTTCCCTCTCGTTCCCTAGGTTGGGGAAGTTCTCAGCTATTATTTCTTTGAACAAACTCTCTGCTCCTTTTTCTCTTTCTTCTCCTTCTGGAATACCTATTATCCTTATGTTGCTTTTTCTCATTGAGTCTGATATTTCTCGAAGAATTTCTTCATTTCTTTTTAGTCTTAGCTCTCTCTCCTCCTCTACCAGGAGCATTTCTGCGTGGCTATCCTCAATAGTGCTAATTCGTTCCTCCATATTGTCAGTTCTGCTCTTTAAAGACTCCATTTTTTCCACTATCTCGTTGATTTTGTTTTTCATCTCCAATAATTCTGATTGGTTTTTCTTTAGGGTTTCAATCTCTTTTGTGACATAATCCCTGAATTCGTTGATTTGTTTCTGTGTGTTCTCTTGTATTTCGTTGAGTTTGTTTATGATAGCTATTTTGAATTCTCTGTCATTCAGGTTATCAAATTCTGTGCCTTCAGGGTTGGTTTCTGGGTGTTTGTCATTTTCCTTTTGGTCTGCAGCCCTGGCAAATTGTCGCAAGGATCCGATGGGGACATCCTTATTTTTACCACTCATGATTAAAGTTAGTCCTGCAGTTTCCCCCTGCTGCCACTAGATGGAGATCGCGAGCGGTTTGCTCTGAGGCGGCTGCAGCCCCCAGAGGGATTATGCTGAAACGCCGGGTGTGTGTGGGGAGGGGTCCTCTCTTTCTCCTGCTTGACCCGGGGGGTTTCCTTTCTGGCTCTCTTAGGGTGTTTGCCACACCCCCTAAACAGTCCGTCGTCGCTTCCCAGTGGGGATCTTGCGACAGTCTGTGAGAGCACCTGGATGGCGATAGTTTTCCCCGCTGTGGGCCGCCCCTCCCCCCTCTGTCCACGAACCGCGCTGTCTTTGCCGATTGATTGGGGAGGGGGAGTAGAACCTCCTACCTCTCCTCCCGTCCTCCTGGGCTTCCCGCGCCTCCACCGTCCGATGTATGGCAGCAGGGGTTTCTCAGAAGTCCTTCGTAGTGTTTGATTGAGCTCTGTTGGAATGTGAATGATGTTTTTGTTGTGTCGTAGGGGGCAGAGATTCAAAGAGGGAATCTCACTCCACCATGATGCTGACGTCACTCTATCAATTCTTAATTAATACTTAATTCTTTTTAGTGAATTGACTTTTTTGTCATTCTGAAATAACCTTTAAAAAAATATCTCTGTTGGGGGCTGACCCCGTGGCCGAGTGATTAAAGTTCTCCGTGCTCTGCTTCGGTGGCCCAGGTTCGTGGGTTCGGATCCTGGGTACAGACCTATACCACTTGTCACCCATGCTGTGGCAGCAACCCACATATAAAATAGAGGAAGATTGGCATGGATGTTAGCTCAAGGCAAATCTTCCTCACCAAAAAAACCCCAAAACCATCTCTTTAATACTTATTTTGAAACTGACTTTCTTATGCTTAATGTGTACATGGTATATATTTTTCCATCCTTTTACTGTCAACCAGTCTGTGTCTTTATATTTAGAGTGTCTCTTATAAATAGCATATAATTGGGCCTTGCTTTTTAAAAATCCAGTCTGATAATCTTTTACATGGAATATTTAGTCCATTTACATTTAATACAGTTATCAATGTGGTTGGGTTTAAGTCCACCATCTTGTTGTTTTCTATATGTACCCTCTGCAGTACTGCCCTTAGACAGGAGCACGGCTGTTCAGGGCCCCACATCTCAGGGGGCTCCATGCTTTGAAGTGCCTTCCTCAGAAATTTCTAAGTCCCCCTCCAGTGCCTTGGACCAGCCAGCCTGGCAGTACCATCTGGGCAGGGTGTCTCCAGACCAGACCTGGTCCTGTGTGGGTCCTTGACACCAGAATGGTGCTGATACACTGGTTTTGGGTGATTTTCAAGTTAGACACAGGACAGGTTCAGGGCTCTGGGATGTTGATAAAGCTCACTGCCAAACCTTGGGCTTGAGTTGCATGTGTGGGCCTGTGGATTGGCTCTTCTCTGTGTTAATACTGTGGTGCTGCCTCCACTCTGTAGCACTCAAGGGGGCAGAGGTGGGCATGCGTCCTCAACCCTATGTCACTCCCCCATACTCCAAGGGCAGTCAACCCACCCGGTTCACAGGCTCTGAAGTATGGGTCCTCTTTTGCCTCCAGTTGATGTGGTGACGTTGTGTGCTTCTGGGTCAGTATTTTTTTGGTAACAGCTTTGAGATATAATTCACATATCATACACTTTACCTATTTGAAGTGTACAATTCAGTGATGTTTAGTGTATTCAGAGTCATGCAACCATCACCACAATTTTAGAACATTTTGGTCATCCCCAAAAGAAACCCTGTAGTCATTAGCAGTCACTCCATATTTGCCCCATCTCACCAGCTCTAGGCAACCATTAATCTACTTTCTGTCTTCGTGGATTTGCCTATTGTAGACATTTCATATAAATGGAATCATATGATATGTGGTCCTTAGTGACTGGCTTCTTTCACTTAGCATAATACTTTCATGGTTCATCCATTTGTACCATATATCAGTACTTCAAATTATATCCCATTGTATGACTATACCACATACAATTTTTTTTAAAAAACAGTTTTACAGATATAATTCACATACCATACAATTCACTCATTTAGCATGTACAATTCAATGGTTTTTAGTATGTACACAGAGTTGTGCAACCATCACCACAGTCAATTTTAGAACATTTTCATCATTATCCCCAAAAGAAGACCCATGCCTCTTAGCCATCACCCCTCATTTTCCCTCAAACTCTCCCAGCCCTAAGCAAAGCCAATCTACTTTCTGTCTCTATGGATTTGCTTATTCTCAACATTTCATATAGATGGAATCTTACAATATGCAGTCCTTTGTGACTAGCTTCTTTGACTTAGCATAATGTTTTCAAGGTTCATCCAAACTTCATCCAAGGAATGAAATTGTACTTCATTCCTTTGTATTGCTAAATAATATTCCATTGCATGGATATAACACATTTATTTATCTATTTACTAGTTGATGGACATTTGGGTTGTCCCTACTTTTTGGCTATTATGAATAATGCTGCTATTAACATTCGTGTACAATTTTTCATGTGGGCATATATTTTTATTTCTTTTAGTTATATACCTAGGAGCAGGATTGTTGGGTCATATGGTAACTTCATGTTTAACCTTTTTAGGAACTGCTAGACTGTTTTCCAAAGTGGCTGCAACATATTACATTCTCACCAGCAGTGTTTGATGTTTCCAGTTTCTCTACATCCTCACCAACACTTGTTATTATTTGTCTTTTTTAGTATAGCCATCCTAATCAATGGTATCTCATTGTGGTCTTCACTTGCATTTCTCTAATGTCTAATGACTTTGAACATCTTTTTTATGTGCTTGTTGGCCATTTATATATCTTCTTTGGAGAAATGTCTATTCAAGTCCTTTACCTATTTTTTAATTGGGTTGTTTGTCCTTTTATTACCATGTTGTAAGAGTTCTTTATACACTGTAGATACAAGTCCCTTATCAGATATATGATTTTCAAATATTTTCTCCCATTCTCTGAGTTGTGTTTTCACTTTCTTGATGGTGTCCTTTGAAGCACAAAAGTTTTTAATTTTGATGAAGTCCGATTTATGTTATTTTCTCTTTTGTTGCTTGTGCTTTTGCTGTCATATCTAAGAAACCATTGCCTATCTAAGGGGTAATGTAGATTACCCTTACATTCCTTCTAAGAGTTTTATAATTTTATCTCTTGCATTTAGGTATTTTGTCCACTTTGAGTTAATTTTTGTATACGGACTAAGATGGGGTCGAACCTCATTTCTTTTGCATGTTGATATCCAGTTGTCCCAGCACCATTTGTTGAAAAGACTATTTTTTCCCATTTGAATTATTTTGGCATCCTTGTCAGTCCTGGGTCAGCCTTTAAACCAGGCCTGATGAGGGATGGCTATTCCTTGTGTGACTGACCCTTGGAGTCTTGCTTCATAGTTTAGGAGTCACCTAAGGATTTGTATGCGGATTTTGGGGCTCTCCTCTTCTTCCTTCTTTCCTGAGAGTGCCCTTCAATTTCCAGCTGATCTGACAGCGCCAAACTCTGACTCCTTAATAAGATTGCTGATTTCTTCTTGAGCTCTATCCACCCCCACCATGTACCTCACAAAAACCTGTAAAAGCCAGATAAATGTGGATCTCACCCAGCGTGTCTCCTTCTTTTAAGCACTAAATCTCTTCCAGTTTCTGCCCTTTTGCTCACTCTCCAATGTCTTCAAACAACTGATTTTTATATTTTGTTCAGTTTATATCTATCTATCTATCTATCTATCTATCTATCTATCTATCTATCTATCTATCAATCTTTTTTTTCAATACAAGCTACTTAGAACACAGTTTGATCTTTTAACCTTGTTATCGGACTTCAGCTAGTCTGTGTACAAGAATATTGAAGGACTAGCAAGTCCAGAAAATTCTGGTAGAGCCTAAATCTTAAGGGGAAATCTGTTCATTCATTCATCCTTCTAACTCTCATAGATTCACTAAGCACCTAGGAGGTGTTAGGCACTATGCTGGGAGCAGGACTGTCTGAGATGTGATTCCTGCCTTCAAGAAGTTTACAGTCTAGTGAACAAACAAGCAAACATTGGTGTAATGTTTAGCAGTTGTGGAGCACATGTTCTGTCACATTTAATCATCATTGCAACTCTGTTGTTTCCCCCACTTTACAGAAGTGGAAACTCTGACCACAACCTCCGATTCTTGCCCAACCACTCCCGCTGTGCCTGGGCTTCACTCAGGACTGCTGTTCCACTGCCTCCGCCACTTGGTTTTCAGCCATCAGCTCCTTCCATTTTCACTTCCCTTTCTGTCCGTCTTAGATCTGACAGTCTACTACTATTTGTGTCAGTCTTTTGTTGATATTATAAAATCCCTTGCCTCTCTGACCTTTAATCACATCTTTGTGGAAACACCCCAATTCTGGATAAACTGAACTATTTCCTTCTCTGTGTGTGCAACTGGGTCTCTGAGTACCACTGGGCAGTCTCACCTGTCAGCATAGATTGGGACTTCAAGTTCATGGTCACCAACTGAGCCCTCAACACTGCCTGGTGATCCTGCTACCTCATGCTGGCCAACCTGCTCTTTCTCTCCATGCAATGACTGTTCACACTTCCTCTATTCAAACTTCCAAGTCCCACCTCATCCTCTTGCTCTCAACAGATGACTTGGCATCTTCACCAAAAAACTAAATGCCACCAAATTTACAAACACATCTGCATTTGTACCTGTCCTCATTCCCTTCCCTCCATTTACAGAGGAGGTCCCTCCTCTTCCTGTCTAAGGTTCATGTGCTCTGAACCCTGTTTCTTGCAGCCTGCTCAGGATTCTTATGCTGTTGATTATTCCCTCCCTTCTGGGGCTTCAACGTCTTCTTCTCTCCTGGCTCCTTCTCCAAAGCTTTTAAATATGCTCAAGTTTCTCCTCATCTGAAAAAAATACCTTCCATTCAATATTGTTAAGATGTCAGTTCTTCCCAACTTAATCTGTAGATTCAGTGCAATCCCAATCAAAATCCCAGCAAGTTATTTTGTGTATATTGACAAACTAATTCTAAAGTTTATATGAGAGGCAAAAAGACCCAGAATAGCCAATTCTTAGAGTAATAAAGTCGGAGGACTGACACTACCTGAACCACAAGACTTACTATAAAGCTATAGTGATCAAGAGAGTATAGGATGGGCAAAAGAATAAACAGATAAATGGAACAGAATAGTAAGCTCAGAAATAGACCCACACAAATATAGTCAACTGACTTTTGGCAAAGCAGCAAAGGCAATTCAATGAAGAAAGGAGAGTCTTTTCAACTAATGGTGCTGGAAAAATTGGATATTCACATGCAAAAAAAAAAAAAGTCTAAAACAGACCTTACACTTTTCACAAAAGATAACTCAAAATGGATAATAGACCTAAATGTAAAACTATAAAACTACTAGAAGATAATACAGGAGAAAATCTAAGTGACCTTGGTTTGGCAATGACTTTTTAAATACAACACCAAAAGTACTATCCATGAAAGAAAAAATTGATAAACGAGACTCCATTAAAATGAAAAATTTCTGCTCTGTGAAAGACACTGTTAAGAGAATGAAAAGCCACAAATTGTGAGAAAATATTGACAAAACACAAATCTAATATAGGACGTGTATTAAAAATATACAAAGAACTCTTAAAACTCAACAATAAGAAAACAAACAACCCAGTTTAAAAATGGACCAAAAAATGGGCAAAAGGATCTGAACAGATATCTCACCAAAGAAGATATAGAAATGACAAATAAGCATATGAAAAGATCCTCAACATCATATGTCATTAGGGAATTGCAAATTAAAACAAGATACTACTACATACCTATTAGAATGGCTAAAATTCACAACACTGACAACACTAGTCGCTGGTGAGAATGTGGAGCAATAGGAACTCTTATTCATTGCTGGTGGGAATACAAAATGGTACAGCCACTTTGAAAGACAGTTTGGCAAGTCCTTACAAAGCTAAACATAGTCTTACCATATGATCCAGCAATTGCATACCTTGATATTTACCCAAATGAGTTGAAAACTTATGTCTACACAAAAACCTGCACATGTATATTTTAACGGCTTTATTCATAACTGCCAAAACTTGGAATTAACCAAGATATCCTTCCATAGGATAAATAAACTATGGTACATCTAGACAAGGAAATATCATTCTGCAATAAAAAGAAATGAGCTGTTGAGCCACAAAAATACATGGAAGAAACTTAAATGCATATTGCTAAGTGAAAGAAGCCAATTTGAAAAGGCTACATTCTGTATGATTCCAACTATATGACATTCTGGAAAAAGTAAAACTATAGAGACAGTAAAAAGATCAGGGCTTGCCAGGGGTTTGGGGAGAGAGAGGGATGAGTAGGTGAATCATGGGGAATTTTGGGGGCAGTGAAACTACTCTGTATGATACTATCATGACAGATACGTGAAAATATACTTTTGTCAAAACCCATAGAACGGTACAATGCAGAGTGAACTCTAATGTAAACTATGGACTTTAGTTAGTAATAATGCATCCATATTGGTTCATTAATTGTAACAAATGTACCACACTAATGCAAAATGTTAATAGTAGGGGAAACTGTGTGTGTGTGAAGGGGGAGAAAGAGTACATGGAAACTGTGTACTTTCTGTGCAATTTTTCTGTAAACCTAAGCTCTAAGACATAAAGTCTATTACTTAAAACAAAACAAAATAAAATGAAAGATGTCTTCCCTCGATTCCACATCCCCCTCCAGCTATTGTCATTTCTCTCCTCCCATAAAAACCAAACTTCTTGAAAGAGTTTGTCTTAGCAATACTGAAAATAATAATGTACACTTATTGAGTGCTCACTGTATGTGTTAAACATTTTTATGTAGATTGTTATATTTACTCCTCACAGCAGTCCTATTGCATTGCTATTATTTTTGTAGATTTGGACCTTGAAGTGTAAAAAGTTTGAGTGACTTGACCACCTTCACATTGTTAGTAAGAGGTGGAACCAGTGTTTGAGGACAGGTTGCTGGGCCTTAGAGATAGTGCTCATAAATCACTCTACTCAAGGGCTCCATTTTCTCTCCAGGGTCTCAACACGGCATAGCTCTCTGGACACCATTATACTGTAGTTTGTGTAAATGGTGCATCCTGGGGCATGATTTGAAAGGTGCCTTCTGTAGTTGCAACATGTGGTAGCCCTGCTTACCTCTCAGCCAGCCTTCATCTCACTCCATCCCATCTCTTCATTGAATCTACTCTTGCTAAGGTCAGTGACTATATTTTAATAAATCCAATGGCACTTTTCAATCTTCATCTCATTTGACCTCTCAGCAGCATTTGACATAGTTGACCACTCCTTCTTAAAACATTTTTTTCCAGACATCATATTTCCTTGGTTTCTTCCTATTTCTTTGACTTTCTTTTCAGTCTCCTTTGCCAGCTCTTCCTTCTCTATTTGACCATTAAATGTGAGAGTTCCACAGGGTCTTGTCTTAGGCCCTCTTCTCTTGTCACCCTCATTCGTATACTCTATAGGTGTATATGCTTCAGTTATCATCCCCAGGACTCCCAAATTTATGTCTTCAGTCTATTAAGCACCAACATTTGTTTGTCTCGTGGGCACCTCATACTCAAATGCTCAAAACTGAATCCTTCAAGTCCTTTGCCATACTTAACCCAAACCCATTCCTTTATATTTTACTTTATGTGTGAAATAACATCCTAGCAGAACATTGCATAAGTGTGTATGGATAATTTAATGAATAATTGTAATGTGAAATGATTATGTAGTTACCACCTACATCAAGAGATGGAGCATTACTGGAAGCTCAGAAGTCATCCATGTGTCCCTCTCCAATCATAGTCAACTGCCTCCTTCCTAGAGCAATGACTACCCAGTCTTGGGTGATAATAATTTCTTTGCTTTTTGTTATAAGAGTTTCACCACTTACGTATGCATCCTTAAAGAATATAGTTTAGTTTTTTGTGTGTGTGTGTGTGGGGAAGACCAGCCCTGAGCTAACATCCGCCGCCAATCCTCCTCTTTTTGCTGTGGAAGACTGGCCCTGGGCTAACATCTGTGCTCGTCTTCCTCTACTTTATATGGGACGCCGCCACGGCGTGGCTGATGAGCAGTGTATCGGCGGGCGCCCGGGATCCGAACCTGTGAACCCCGGGCTGCCAAGCGCGGACTAAACTGCTGTGCCACTGGGCGGCCCCTGTAGTTTAGTTTTTAAACTCTGTAAATGAAATGACACTGTATGTTTTCTTTTCTGTCTTGCTTTGTTTTCTCAACAAAATGTTTATGAGATTCATACTTATTGCCATGTTTTGCTGTAGTTCATCCATTTTTACTACCATACAGCATTGCATTTTGACTATACCATTACTTATGATGATGGACATTGGGTTTATTTCCAGTTTTGGGAACTGGAATTATGAACACTGCTTCTACTGACCCTATTGTACATGCATCCTAGTAGTTGCATTCATGCATCTTTCTGGGTATATACCTAGGAGTAGACTTGCTGGGCCATAGAATATTGTTAGCTTTACTAGATAATGCCAAACTGATTTCCAAAGCGACTGTACCAATTCACACTTCCTGGATGGTATATGGTAGTCTCGGTTGCTCCACACACTTATCAACGTTAGTACTATGTACTGTCAGAGTTTTGAATTTTTCCCAATCTGGTGGATGTGCTTTTATTTGTATTTCTCTGATGTCTAATGCGGCTGAGCACCTTTTTATGTCATTTGGATTCCCTTTTCGGTGAAGTGAGAGTTTAAGGTTTTGCCGCCTTTATGTCTGAATTCTCATTGTCTCAAATTTTTTCTGGGTAATTCCTTACTATCTTGTCATCTCTCTGGTGCTTTTTCCATGATTTTAAAAAAGTATCCATCACTTTTAATTACTTTCAGCCAGAGGTTTGGACTGAAAAACCTAGTCTGTTGTTACTGGAAACTGGAAGTTCTCCATTGTTTTCTTTAAAAAAGTATTTTTAATGAAATATTTCTGGCATATAAAAAGTGTGGATAATAATATAACTAATCACACATGTAACTATGACTCAGCTTAAAAAATGAAATATTGCATGTAAAATTAAGGCTCTTTGTATATCTGTTTCCTCTCTCCTTCTCTCCAGAAGTAGCTAATATCCTGATTTTGGTTTCATGATTTCCATGCACATTTTAATAATTTTTCTACAAATATCTCTATAATCTATATATGATATTTTGCTTGTTTCTTTTCTTTTTTTTTTTTTTTTGTGAGGAAGACCAGCCCTGAGCTAACATCCGTTGCCAATCCTCCTCTTTTTTGCTGAGGAAGACTGGCCCTGGGCTAACATCCGTGCCCATCTTCCTCCACTTTATGTGGGACACCGCCACGGCATGGCTGACAGGCAGTGCATCGGCGGGAGCCCGGGATCCGAACTGGCGAACCCCGTGCTGCCAAGCGCGGACGAAACCGCTACACCACCGGGCGGCCCCTTTGCTTGTTTCTTAATTTCATATAAATGGTATTAAACCGTATGTATCTTTTTACCAACTGGCTTTTTTTTTGGCACATTTCTCTCTCATGTGCTGTATATTAACATGGGTAAATTTCAAATATATATATTATATACATATGTGTGTATATAAATACAATACAATAGTAAAAATGAAAGAACTAAAACTACAAATATCAACAGGAACCAAAGCTATATGTATCAACACCCCATCCCCACTTCAACAACCCATGTTGATACATGTAGCTTTAGTTCTTTCATTTTTATTATTGTATTATATTTATATTACATTGTATAAATATACCCAATGTATGTATTCATTTCTGTTGATGGATGTCTATATGGTTTTCACTTTTTAAGCTATTACAAAACAATGCCCAAATCAACGTTCTTGCATATGTTACTTTGTGCATGTGAACAAGAGTTTCTTTAGATTATACACCCAGAAATGAAATGTGCATCATATGTAAGGATGTGTATCTTCTCTTTTGCAAGATGTGGCCAAATTGCTCTCCAAAATGGTTTTATTCATTTATATTCCCATTAGCAATGCATGAGAGCTCTGGTTGTTTCAAATCCTTGCCAATTCTTAGTTTCCTCAGATTTATTAATTTTTGCTAAATCTGATATGTATGAAATAGTATATTGTTATTTTAATATGTATTTTCATGAGTACTGGTGAGGTTGAGCATCTTTTCAAAATATATTTTTAGCATTAGTTTTCTACATTAGTGAGTTGGCAGTTCATATTCTTTTTTTTTTAAATTATTTTATGGAGGTCATATTAATTTATAACATTTTGTAATTTCAGGTGTACATTATTATATATCAGCTTCTGTATATACTGCATCGTGCTCACCACCAATAGTCTAGTTTTTCTCAGTCACTGCACATATGTACCCCTTTACCCCTTTTGCCCACCCCCACCCCCTTCCCCTCTGGTAACCAGTAATCTGTTCTCTTTATCCATGTGTTTGTTTATCTTCCACATATGGGTGAACTGGTTCACATTGTTGCCTGTTTTTCTGTCAGATTGTTTGTCTTTTTCTTACTAATGTATTTTTTTTAACATTCGGGATAGTTAATTCTTTGTCAGTTTTATGAATTGTGAATATCTTCTCCTAGTCTGTCCTTTGTTTATAGTGTCTTTCAATGGACAGAAGTTTTACATTTTAATATAATCAAACTTATTAATCTTTCATAATTTTCTGGTTCAGTAAATGACATCACCACCCATTCAGTTGCTCAAATCAGAAATCTGGGAGTCATCCTTGTCCCCTCTCTCTCTCTTACTTCCCACACCCAATCAGTTAGCAAGTTCTATTTATTCTACTTCCCAAATATCTCAGAATACATCTTGTTCTTTTCATTCCCACTGCCACCAGCCTTGCCCAGGTAACCATCATCTCCTTCACAAGTGACAGCAATGGGTTCCTCCTGATGTCTCCACATCCTTCCTCTCTTGCTAACACCTAATCCATTCTCCCCACTGTAGTCAGAGTAGCGTTTTAAAGTTACATATCTCATCCTTTCACTCCTCTGCTTAAAACCCATTAGTGGACTTCTGATCCAAACTGAAATGCTGGCATGAGTGTTGCTCCCATCTGCACAAGAAAATGGCTGGAAAAACTGTGCATGAATGACTTTTCTTGATCTCATCAGAGAATTGAGGTCATAGGACAATTAACCTGGAATCTAGAGAGAGACAGGCACCTACAGGGAGAAATAGGATCTGAGCATTTGCTTACTTGAGAAAAAGGATTAAACTAGAAATTTTTAACAAATTAATAAAGGCCTGCAGATTAATAAAGCTGCAGAAATAGGGAGATTTGCACTCTCTCTCAGGCTTTTCCTTCAGGAACCCCACCAATCACCTACAGGAAGATAGAGGATAAGGGGGAGGATTTTGGGAAAGCCCCTCATCTCCATTCTCTGTGGTGCTGGCTGGGTGCAGGGAACAGATAGCAGCCACTCAAAATTCCACCCCTCCAGGACAAGCCTTAATCGGTAAGGGGAAGGTCATCAAAACCCATAGGCTGAGGGTGCTGATGGAAACCCACTGAAATGGGGAGAGGGGAACATGGGAAAAAAGAAGCTCCTCCCTTGAGGGAGGACAGGAATACTTGTGAGCTCAGCAGTCCATCTGGAGGAGAGACAGGAACACTTGTGAAAGCCACAACCCCAAGACCCAGATTCACAGTGCCTACCTAAGACTGTGGCTTAATCATAACACCAGTGAACACATCGTCCTCCACATCCCACTATCACATTAACAGGCATCCAGTCAGAGTCACAATGGGATGCACCTGAGAGAGCTTGCAAGAGACAGACTATCTCTGGAACAGCACAAAGGGAAGATGCAAAGCCAAGGGGGGAGACAAAACAAGGTATCACTAGAGGAACTTGAAACCCCCAGTGCATTGTGGGTAGCCATGGCAAAAGCAACCTTCAAACCCAGCCTGTCTCCTTCTTACGTGAACAGAAACCCCCACACTAAAGGGCAGGCAGAAGGAAAGGAATGCTCATCTTCAAGCACAAAAAATATTTACATCAGTATTTACTGTGCAGTATAGCACATCCAGCTTTCAACAAAAAAATGCAAGGCACATAAAGAGGAAAGATAAGCACAGTCTGAAGAGACAAAGAATCATCAGATATGGCATCAGACATGGAATTTAAAACAATTATGATTAGTATGTTAAAGGCTTTAATGGAAAAGGTAGGCAACCTGCTAAGACTAGATGGATAATTTCAGCAGAGGAAACTATAAGAATCAAATGGAGATACTTGAAATAAAAACATAGTAATAGAAATGAAGAATACCTTAGACAGGCTCATCAGTAGACTCAATATAGCTGAGGAAAGAATCAGTGAACTTGAATATAAGTCTATGCAAAAGGAGAAAAGAGTGGAAAGAAGAGTAAAGAAGAGAGCATCCAAGAATACAAAATGGTCTAACCTGCACATAACTGGAATTCCAGAAGGAGAAGAAAGAAAGAACAGGGCAGGAGAAACATTTGAAGAATAATGGCTTAGAATTATACAAAATTAGTGATAGACACTAAACTACAGATCCAAAAAGCTCAGAGAACACCAAGCAGGATAAATACCAAAACAACAACGCCCCCCAACCCCACATCAAGGCATATCATGTTCAAACTGCTGGAAAGAGAAAGAAAATCTTGAAGGTAGCTAAGGGTGAAAAAACACATTATTTATAGGGGAACCAGGATAAAAATTACAGGAAACTTCTAGTCAGAAACCATGTAGGCAAGAAGAAAATGGGGTAAAATCTATAAGGTGCTGGAAAAAAATACTGTCAACCCCAAATTCTATACCCAGCAAAAATATCCTTCAGAAGTGAAGGAGAATTTAAGAGTTTATCAGATAAACAAAAACAGGAAATTCATTGCCAGCAGACCTACTCTACAATAAATGTTAAAGGAAGTTCTTTAGGAAGAAGAAATACAATAAAAGCCAGAAACTTGGATCTATACAAAGAAATGAAGAACATCAGAAATGGAATAAGTGAAGATAAATATAATATTTTTTCTTATTTTTAATTGCTGTAAAAGATAACTGAGTGTTTACAACAATGGTAGTAACAATGTATTGTGCAATTACACCATACGTAAAAGTGAAATATATGACAACAGTGGCAGAAGGGATGGGAGGTAGGAATTGAGAATATGCTGCTGTAAGATCCTTATACTACACATGAAGTAGTATAATAATATTTGAAGGTGGAGTCAAGTGTTTAAAAATGGCGTAAGTAGTAAGTCAATGGAGGAGATAAAATGGAATAAGAAAAAATGCTTAATTAAACCCAGAGAATGCTGAAAAAGAGGGGGAAAAGGATAAATGGAACAAATAGAAAACTACAAGCAAGATGGAATATTCCAAGCAAGATGGAATATTTTAATCTGACTCTATCAATAATGACTTTAAATGTGAATTGTCTACACATACCAGTTAAAAGACAGAGATAGATTAGATTAGAAAGCCAGACCCAACTATATGCTGTCTATGAGAAATTCACTTTAAATATAAAGTGTTCAATAGGTTAAAAATAAAAGAATGATGAAAGATTTTCATGAAAACACTAAAAGAAAGTTGGAGTGGTTATATTAATTTCAGATAAAATAGACTTCAAAACAAGAACAGATCAGGGATAAAGAGGGACATAACATATTAATAAAAGGGTCATTTCTCCAAGAAGACATAATCTTAAATGTGCATGCACCTAACAATAGAGCTTCAAAATACATGAGGCAAAACTAATAGATCTAAAGAAGAAATAGAAAAATTCACAATTATAATGGAAACTTCAACACCCCTCTCTCAGTAATTGATAGGATAGGTAAACAGAAAATCAGTAAGGATATAGATACTTGAATAACACTATTAACCAACTTGACCTAACTGACATTTATAGAACACTCCACTCCCCAACAGCAGAATACATATTTTCTTTAGATGCATATGGAACATTAACCAAGATAGAACATATTCTGGGTGATAAAACAAACCTTAACATATTAAAAATAATATAAAGCATAGAAAATGTCTCCGATCATAATGGAATCATAGAAAATTATCTGGAAAGTCCCCAGATATTTGGAAACTAAACCACATACTTCTAAATCATGTATGGGTCAAAGGGAAATCTTTGAACAAAATGAAAATGAAATGAATGAAAATGAAAATACAACCTATTGAAATTTGTGGAATGCAGCTAAAGCAGTGCTTTGAGGGAAATTTATAGCATCAAACACATATATTGGAAAAGAAAAAAGATCTAAAATCAATAACCAAAGCTCCCACCTTAAGAGAAAGAAGAGAGAATTAAATCTAAAACAAACAGAAGGAAAGAAAAAAAGATGAGGGTAGATCAATCAATTTAATAAAAAACAGTAGAGAAAAATCAGTTAAACCAAAAGCTGGCTCTTCAAGGGGCCGCCTGGTGGCACAGCAGTTTAGTCTGCTCTTGGCAGCCCGGGGTTCGGGGGGTTCAGTTCCTGGGCGCCCGCCGATGCACTGCTTGTCAGCCATGCCATGGCGGCATCCCATATAAAAGTAGAGGAAGACAGGCACAGATATTAGCCCAGGGCCAGTCTTCCTCAGCAAAAAGAGGAGGATTGGTGATGGATGTTAGCTCAGGGCTGGTCTTCCTCACACACACACACAAAAAAGGCAAATCAATGTACACATATATTAAAAAAAAAGCTGGCTCTTCAAAAAGGTCAATAAACTTGATAAACCTCTATTGAGGCTGACCAAAGGAGGGAAAAAAAAGAGCGGAGAGAGAGGGAAGACACAAATTACCGATAACAGCAGTGAAAGAGGACAGATCCCAAAGATGTAATAAAGGAATACCAGGAACAGCTTTATGGCCATACATTTGATAACTTAGATGAAATGGATGGATTCCTTGAAAGACACAAACTACCAAAAACTCACTCAGTTGCAAATAGATAACCTGAAAGAAATTGAATTTTTAGTTAAAAATCTTCCAGTTAATAGAACTCCAGGCTGAGATGATTTCACTGATAAATTATACCAAACACTTAAGAAGGAAATAATACCAATTCTATAGAATCTCTTCCAGAAAATAGAAGAGGAAATACTTCCTAGCTAATTTTATGAAGTTAGCATTGTTATAATACCAAAACCAGACAAACATATTACAAGAAAAGAAAACTACAGAGACCAATGATCCTTACGAACATAGATGCAGAATTCCTCAATATCAGCAAATCAAATCCAGTAATATATAAAAAGGATAATACATCATGACCAAGTGAAATTTATCTCAGGAATGCAAGGTTGGTTAAACACTCAAAAATCAATTGATGTAATACATCATATTAACAGACCAAATAGGAAAAACCATCTCAATAGATGCTGAAAAAGCATTTGACAAAATTCAACATTCATTCATGCTAAAAACTTTCAGCAAACTAAGAATAGAGGGGAACTTCTTTAATCTAATAAAGAATGTCTATGAACAACCTACAGATAACATCAAATCTAATGGTGACAGACTGAATGAAGATTGGGAACAAGACAAGGGTGTCCTCTCTCACCACTCCTGTGACATAACAAGAAATATATGTTTGGTCTCTGCCTCCAGTTCCTGACACAGAGCTCCTGAAACCCTTGTAATTTCCTGAGTGATAGGGCTGCTAGGAGCATCTTTTGTTCTAATATTTGGTCTTTGACCCTGGTTCCTGACACAGGGCTCCTAAAACTGTTGGAATTTCCTGGGTGATAGAAGTGTCTTTTGTTCTAACGAGGTGACTCTTGGTGGGCTCCTGGATAGCTTCAGGATGGGAGCTGGTCACCAGAAAGACTAAGCCATGATTAGAAGCTTGGAACTTTCAGCCCTACCCACCCATCCTCTAGGAAGGGGAGAGGGGCTGGAGATTGATTTATTAAATCTATCATGTCTACATGGTGAAGCCTCCATAAAAATCCCTAAACTATGGGATTCAGAGAGCTTCCAGGTTGGTGAATGCACCATGAGCTGGGAGGGTGGTGCACCCCAAGCACCATAGGGACAGAAGCTCCTGTGCGCAGGACTCTTCCAGACCTTGTCCTATGTCCCTCTTTGTCTGGCTGCTCATTTGTATCCTTTATAATAAACCTGTAGTAGTAAGTAAAGTGTTTCCCTGAGTTCTATAAGCTGTTATCGCAAATTATTGAAACTAAGGATTGAGTCATGAGAACCCCTGATCTGTAGCCAAGTTAAACAGAAGTGTGGGTGACCTGCTAACTCTGGGTAGTTAGTGTCAAAATTGAATTAAATTTAAGGACATCCAGTTGGTGTGTGCAGAAAACTGGAGAATTTCTTGGTGTGGAAAACCCGTACGTTCAGTGTCAGAAGTGTTGTGAGTTAGAAACAGAGCCTGTTAATTGGTGTCAGAGAAGTGGGATTTGCTAAAGCAGCCCTGGCTCACAGAAACATGTGGTTTAGGAAGAGAAAGTATGAAAGGGTGGGGGATGAAGAACCCAGTCACTCATGGACTGAAACTGCAGCTGTGCTGTGATCAGTTACCAGTGGAATTTAGAAGTGGTGGTAGACCTGCTTCCCGAGGAGCTGGCTCATTGGATACATATAGAAGTGTAAAATAGTAAGAAGCACACGAAATACAAAGGCCCTTGGTTACTGTTATCAGTAATAGCTAAAGCGAAAGTAAAAGAAAGTGCTGCATCAGACATTGAAGCTGGACCAAGCTCAGATTTAGGTTGGTCTGAGCTTCGGCCTCTAGCCTCAAAGCCGCTCACAAAGGGAAAAATTATGCCAGGACAACAGAAAGTACCTCTAAGGCCTCTGGTCACCAAGAAGGTAGTCAACATGGGGGAAGGACAAAACGAAGAAACTACTGAAACCAGGGAGGATAGTATCAAGGAGTTGTCTCATTTTGTAGATTGGTGTTATCAGCTTTCTGAAGGACCTTTACTGAGCTGGGTTGTAATTAATCAATTTAGGGGCTGTGTCTTTGGTTTGGAATGCTGCAGAGTGGAAGAGCATGTTTGGGTTGATACAGGACCCACAGTTCACTGTTGAACAATCACAGATGGCTGTACATGATCCAGGAATGCACAGGAGGTTATTCCCAAGGGAACAGCCAGTCTGGTGAACTGGATAAAAGCCACTGGAAAGTGTGTTTATCGTGAGAAGAGGGACTGCCCAACTCTCCCTATAAACACCAAGAGGAACACCCGAGATGAAGCAGCTGATACGTTTCATATGCAAGCCGTGTGGGACTGACTCTGTGATGACTGGGATATGCACCCTGAATATGCCATTACCCAGGTTTTGGTAAATGCTGTATATGGGCACCCCATATAACCTTACTGCTGCAAAACTGAACAACAACCCCAAAAACCCTATCAGATTTGCTGTCTCAGCTTCCTTGTGTGGTTCTTACTGATACAAAGACCGTTAAAGTAACTAACAAGAAAAAGGGGGGAGATAAGAGCATCAAGGGACTGTCCCAGTAGGGTAGAAGTCTTTAGATGGTTATTGAGAAATGGGATGAATGATGGTTGACTTCAACAGTGTTGAAACGAAGGTGTTGATACAGCCCTATTGAAGGTTGTGTGGACCAATGGGACCCCCTGCTGGTCCTCTAACATTAAAAGGATCCAAATAAGTCTGTTCCATTTACTCCAGTTTGTAGGAATTTAAAAAGCTGGAAGGCAGGGGCTGGCCTGGTGGCATAGCAGTTAAGTTCGCGTGCTCCGCTTCGGTGGCCCAGGATTTGCAGGTTTGGATCCTGGGTGCAGACCAACGCACTGCTCGTCAAACCATGCTGTGGCGGTGTCCCATGTAAAGTAGAGGAAGATGGGCATGGATGTTAGCCCAGGGCCAGTCTTCCTCAGCAAAAAGAGGAGGATTGGCAACTGATGTTAGCTCAGGGTTAATCTTCCTCCCAGGAAAAAAAAAGCTGGAAGGCAAAGATTGTGATGAGAACTGTGTTGGGTGATGGTTAGATAGTTTAATCAAGGTAAAGACTGACCTAGAGGTCAGGGTCTTCTTCGCCCCACCCCTGGCTGGGGATCCAAGGCTATATGCACATGTGTGGGTAAAATGGCTGTGGGTCGGCGGAAAGAGACTTTTCTGGGACTCCTTGACACAGGAGCCCAATGCACTGTGATTCCATAACCTGTTGGTGAAGTCTTACAGGGCTAAGGTTAGATTAGGAGGATGTGCAGGTGCAAGAGTTGATGGAATTAAGGTGAAAGTTTGGGTAAAAATTGGGGTTTCTGAAGAAACTGTATGTGAGGTGGTCAGATCTCCTTCACCTGAATGTATTATTGGGATGGATATCATCTCCTACTGGGGACTACTTCTCGTACCTAACATTGTAAAAAGAAGACGCGTAAGTCCACCCTCAGGCCAGTTTTGATTGGACATGCTAAATGGGAATGACTAGAACTGCCCAAGCCCACACAGGTGGTTAATTTAAAACAACACAGAATATCTGGTGGGCAAAAGAGATTACCACTTTTTTTTTTATGATGTCATGAAGTTTTTCTTGTTCAGTTTTATTGAGATGTAATTGACATACAGCACTGTGTAGGTTTAAAGTGTACTGCATAATGACTTGACTTAAATATAATGTGAAACAATTACCACAATAAGTTTAGTTAACATCTATCATCTCATACAGATACAAAAAAAAGAGGAAAAGAATGTTTTTTTCTCTTATGATGAGAACTTTTAGGATCTTCTCTTTTAACAATTTTCAAATATACCAAACAGCAGTGTTAACTAGAGTCATACTGTTGTACATTACATCCTCGGTACTGATTTTTCCTATAACTGGAAGTTTGTGCCTTTTGACACATCCAATTCCCCTGCCCCTACCCCCTGCCTCTAGTAACCACAAATCTGATCTCTTTTTCTATGAGTTTTTTTTTTTTTTAGATTCCACATATAAATGAGGTAATACAGTATTTGCCTTTCCCTGTCTGACTTATTTCACTTAGCACAATGCCCTCAAGATCCATCCATGTTGTTGCAAATGGCAGGATTTCCTTCTTATTTTGGGCAGAATAATATTTTGTTGTATATATA
Source organism: Tapirus indicus (assembly GCA_031878705.1). Lineage (NCBI taxonomy): Eukaryota > Metazoa > Chordata > Mammalia > Perissodactyla > Tapiridae > Tapirus > Tapirus indicus. Next base: position 103,047,188 of record CM062918.1, on the reverse strand, counting down.
TAACACATTTTCTTTATCCATTCACCCACTGATGGACAACTTAGGTTGTTTCCATGTCTTGGCTAATACGAATAATGCTGCTGTGAACATGGAGTGTAGATATCTCTTTGACATAGTGTTTTTGTTTCCTTTGGATATAGTCCCAGAAGTGAAATTGCTGGATCATATGGTAGTTCTATTTTTAATTTTTTGAGGAATTTCCACACTGTTTTCCATAGTGGCTGCACCAGTTTACAATCCCACCAAAAGCGCACAAGGGTTCCCTTTTCTCCAAGTGCTCTCCAGCGTTTGTTGTCTCTTGTCTTTTTGATAATAACCATTCTAATAGAAGTGAGGTGATACCTCATTGTGGTTTTGATTTGCATTTCCCTGATGACTAGTGATATTGAACATCTTTTCATGTACCTGTTGGCCATTTGTATATCTTGTTTGGAGAAATGTTCAAGTGTCTTGCCCATATTTTAAGCGGATTATTTGTTTTTAAGCTATTGAGTTGTATGAGTTCTTTATATATTTTGGATATTAATTAGGCATATGATTTGCAAATATTTTTTCCATTTCATAGTTGTCTTTTCATTTTGTTGATGGTTCCTTTGCTGTGCAGAAGCGTTTTAGTTTGATGTAGTTCCACTTGTTTATTTTTGATTTTGTTGCTTGTGTTTTAGGTGTCATATCCAAAAAATCATTACCAAGACCCATGTCAAGGAACATTTTTCCTATGTTTTTTTCTAGGAGTTTTATGGGTTCTGGTCTTAAAACTTAAGTTTTTAATCCATTTTGAGTTAATTTTTGTGAGAGTTTAAGATAGGGATCTAGTTTAATTCTTTTACATGTGAGTATCCAATTTTCCCAGCACATTGTATTGAAGATACTGTCTTTTCCCCATTGAGTATTCTTGGCTTTTTTGTCAAATATTAGTTGACCATATATGCGTGTGTTTATTTCTGGGCTCTCGATTCTGTTCCATTGGTCTATGTGTCTATTTTTATGTAAGTACCATACTGTTTTGATTACTATAGCTTTATAATATAGCTTGAAATCAGGCAGTGTGATGCCTCTCACTTTTTTCTTCTTTCTCAGGAATGCTTTGTCTATTTGGGGTCTTTTTTTTAAAATTGAGGTATAATTGACATATAACATTTTATTAGTTTCAGGTGTACAACATAATGATTTGATATTTATATATATTGTGAAATCATTACCACAATAAGTCTAGTTAACATCCATCACCATATGTATTAACAAAATTTTTTCTTGTGATGAGAACTAGCTACTTTCAAATATATAATACAGTATTATTAACCATAGTCTCCATGCTGTACATTACATCCCCAGGACTTATTTATTTTATAACTGGAAGTTTGTACCTTTTGACCACCTTCACTCATTTTGCCCACCCCCACTCCCTGCCTCTGGCAACCACCAATCTGTTCTCTCTATCTATGAGCTCCCCCCCCTTTTTTTTTGGTAGATCTCACATATAAGTGAGATCATACAGTATTTGTCTTTCTCTGTCTGACTTATTTAACTTAACATAATGCCCTCAAGATCCATCCAACATTCGGGGTCTTTTGTGAATCCATATAAATTTTAGAATTGTTTTTTCTACTTCTGTAAAAAATGCCGTTGGAATCCGATACAGATTGCATTGAATCTATAAAATGGCTTTGGGTAGCATGGACATTTTTAACAATACTAATTCTTCCAATCCATGAACGTGGGATAACTTTCCATTTATTTGTGTCTTCTTCGATTTCTTTCATCAATGTCTTCGGAGATTACCACTTTAATTAATGACATACTAGAAGCTAGAGTGCTAGTGCCAGTGAATTCTCTGTACAATAGCCCTGTGTGGCCTGTGAAAAAGGCAGATGGCTCGTGAAGAATAGCAGTAGACTACTGAAGTTTAAAGAAAGTCGTACCACCCATAGCCTCAGTAGTTCCCGACATGGTTTCAACAACACTGCAGAAAATACAGCAGGCTAAGGGACACTGGTACTCAGTGACTGATCTTGTAAATGCTTTCTTTTCTGTCTCAATATGAGTAAAGAGCCAACCACAGTTTGCCTTCATGTGGTAAGGATCCCAATTTACATTTACTGTGCTGCCACCGAGTTATCTGCACTCACCAGCTTACTGTCATGATTTGGTCAGAGGGATTTGGACTTGATACAGGTCCCAAGTGTAATAATGCACTTTATTGATGACATGATGGTAATACTGGAAACTGAAGAGCAGGCTAGGACTGATTTGAATGCAATGGTGACTCACATAACCAACCAAGGCTAGTTAATAAATCCAGCATTGATCCAAGGGCCTGCCCAAATAATAAAATTATTAGGAATATCCTGGGCAGGAGCCACCTGGGATATTCCACAAGCAACTAAAAATAAACTGCTGTTGCTACCGACCCCTAGAACCAAACAAGAAGCCCAGCATTTGGTTGGCTTATTTGGATTTTGGAGAATGCATATTCCACATCTGGCTCTATTGATAGCTTCTATCTATAAGCTTCTACATCAATACCCTAAAGAAAGCCATATTTAAGTGGGGACCTGAACCAAAGCAGGCTATGTCTGAATTACAAAAAGTGGTAACTCTCTCAATGCTTTTGGGCCCTTGTGATCCCCACTCAGATACGCTTTTAGAAGTGTCTGGCACTCACAATCACACAGACTAGAGTTTATGGCAAAAGCCTGTGAACACCTGCCAGAGGCGACCATTGAGATTTTGGACCAGAAAATTTCTAAATGCTGCTGCCTGGTGAACGCCATTTGAGAGACAGTTACTGGCTTGCTATCAGGCATTAATCGAGACTGTCTCAGTGATTGGAGGACGTAGAATAGTCATGAAACCTGAGATACTTGTAATGTCTTGGGCGATGTCAGAGAAACACTCTAATAAGGAAGGCAGTGGCCAGAAGAGTTCCACAGTAAAGTGGAAATGGTTTATGCAGGAGTGTGCTGCTAGGGGAACGCAAGGAAGCATCCACCATATCCATGAGCAGGTAGCCTCTTCTCTACGACTGACTTTGGAACCACCCAAGGAGCTGCTGGAACCTATTGCCACGTGGACAGTGGCCCATGAACAGTTCTCAATTGACCAACAAAGAGCCGCTTGGTTTACAGATGGTAGTTCCAAATGAATGGACAGTATTCTGTTTGGAAAGTCACCAATTAAGATGTTGAATGGAAAGACTGATTGAAGAAGGTCATCTCTTAAAGGGCTGAATTACATACTGTTTTCTGGCAGTGATGAAAGAAGTGAACAATGGTAAAAACCCCTATGTTTGGGTTTTTACAGATTCATGGGGCAGTAGCCAATGGCCTGGCCATGTGGTCAAAGGAGAGGGGCAATGGAAAACTGGACTATTAAGGGGATGCCTGTATGGGACATGGCCCTGTGGAAATCACTCTGGGAATTTAAGGGATGGATTAAAGTAGGACATGTCAATGCCTTCCACATTCAGAAAGTGATTGGAACCACCAAGTGGACCTTTTGGTGCACTTCCTTGAGGTGACCACGTGGGGGGGCTGCAGCAATGCAGAGATGGGCTGAATCTAGACATAGTCCTCTTGCACCCTATGAGGCACAAAATGACAGCAAGAACTGTTCTGTCTGCCAAACAGAGAGAGACTGCAGGTGCTCGAGGCAAGATACCCCGGGAGGAGGACCCTGCACACAGCCAACAAGTGGGTTACAGTGGACCAGTGCTGGTGGCCTCGGGGGCTATAAATGGGTCCTAACAGGAAGAGACACTTACTCTGGACTGGACTTTGCATACTCGATGGTAGATACAAATGCTCAATATACTATTAAAGGATTGGTACAGAAGATACTGTACCACTTTGGGCCACTGAATTATGTTTCTTCAGACCAAGGGATGCACTTAAGGCCCATAGTGTCCAACAGTGGGCATGGAGACAACAACATCAAATAGACAACTCATGTTGTGTATCATCCTCAGAGTGCTGGTCTAATAGAGAATTGGAACAGGTGGTTGAAACACTTGCTATCTAAAATGGGGGGAGATAAAGGCATGAAGGGCTGCCTTACATGGCTTCCTGAGAGGGGGGCTAAGGGAGGGTCCACACTGCATAGAGTCCTCCGATTTCCTGGGGGATCTGGGGAAGAGGGGGTGGGGGAGGATGCTGGTGTGACTATACAGTTTTTCCCCATATCAATGCAACTTTTTTCCCCCTACCTGATGCAGTGGGATCCAGGGATGCAACTGCAGGTGCCGGGAGCAGGGATGATTCCTAAGCAAGAAACTAACCCAGAATTCCGAAGGGCCTGATAGGGTGGATTGTGCCTTCACCCCGTCTGGCAAAGTGAAGAATGCTGCTGTGTCGCCTAGTGGTCGAAATAGCCCACTAGTTCTGCACCTGTGTCCCCCTTCCCTATATGAGTGGGAGTAGACTGAGGAGGAAGCCTTTGCTAGACTAGCCTTGCTACCAGCAATCTGGACCAGCACCGTGGCCGACCCTAATGATCCTTCCAAATGTGGAAATGTTTGGGTAAAAATAAATGGAGAGAAGGAGAAATAACAGCTGAGGGTAAAGGAATAAATAAGTGGGTTATGAAACAAGGGAAATCCAACATAGTATCAATAACTCAAGAGGCTCAGAGCAAGAGAATAATATTATCTCTTAGCACAGTTATACCAGATGCCTGGAAATGCTGAAGCTATATGTTTGCTGAGACAATCCCTACTTTGTAACCTGACAAGGTCAAATCGCAGCCTGCAAACCTGAGTGTTGTTGCTCTGGGAGACATTCTGCTGATATGATATGGTTGTGAACTAGACCAACTGTTAATGACTAAATGGAACTCTAGTAATGTGCCAGTATCTTTTAACTCCTGTTTTTCAGGCTACGTCTATTACAAAGGATATCATTTGGGAAGGAATTTATGAGAACTGCTTCCTCCTGGGACTTCAAACCACGTGGTGTACAGCTCCCAACACACTGATGGCTCTGTAACTTTAAATCTTGATCAAATACTTAGAAAGATCCCTGGTTAAAATGGACAAAATATAATTGCAGCATGCCCAACATGCCACAGTGTGTTATGCACAAACACATATCACCCTTATTTTTGTGGATGGAAAGCTATTAAGCAAAATAGGGAAAAACAATGCGTCTCTGATGGGATTGAAGCAGTGGGCATCACATGGTGGATGCGAGTTCCCCCGGGGAATGGCCCCACCCTGAGACAAGGAAGGCTGTGGGAGGCTTTGTGGCATAGTCAAACTAAATTACATCTAGGTGTGACTATGACTCATCTAACCCCCGTATGGGGGACCCAACATTTTTGGGTGCAAAACATGTGTCCTAACTGTACTTGGGCCGTTAGTATGCAGCAACGGCAACAGCATGCACGGAGGATTAGACAACACTGGCCCACAAGACAGAAAAGGGCCTTTGGGGAGATAGGTGCTCGTCTAGGTATCCTAGAACAAGCTGAATTTGCTTTTAATGAGAAGCAGCATTCAGAGGAAAAAGATATATTCACTAGACCAGGCAGATTAGAGGGAATTCTCTTCAGGAGGAAGACAAATGATGGGAGTCAACCTGTAAAGATAATGAGGCTTTAGCAAAGTGGGTCAGGCCAACTCAACAAATAATGCAGGATAATACTAGAACGCAGTGTTGGGAAAGAGCTGTACCCTGACCCAACAGAGTCCCTTGACTATTTTAATACAGATGGAGGCTAAAGTGGCCATGGGACAGTGGCCCTCAATCCTAGCTGCTGATGCTCAAGGGGGCATGACTGTGGGAATTTGATGGCCTTGCAAACTTAGGGAAATTCTCTGGGGGCACTTGTGTCACCCCAGTATAGGTCAAAATAAAACATATCCTTTAAATTTAGTTAGTAGGGAGAGAAACTCTCCTAAATACCACTCATGGAATGGAAACCAGTCTCAGACAAGCCTGTGAGATGAAGTGGGGTGATTGGCTTTGTCCCCAATTAACTTGGAACCCAGAAATAACTGAATCATGGCCAATTGTAATGACACGTGTTCTTAATCATATCTGGTATATGGGCAAAAGTAGATTATGTTGAGAAGGCAAAGCAGATACCTCTGTGATTCTTACTGATTTGTTCTGTGATGAAACTGAATTGTACGATGATCATACGGCGTAATACTGGTGGTGTTGGTAAGATTCAACTACCTCATGTAAATATGTCATATGATAATACTGACATTGATGATCTAATGTTTTGGGAGATCGAATTAAAGCCTCCTCAGGATGTAGTACCCATGGAAAATTGTTGGCCTGAGGAAGAACTGGATCTAACTAACCATCAGCTAATTTCTGTGCTAAATAGTTCTGCACAAGCTTATAAATAGCAGTAGATCGAGGGGGAAAAAGAGTAGTCAAATTAGTACAAGAATGTAAAAATGTATGTAATTGCGTACGGAACACATCAGTTGTTTTTTCCATCTACCCTACTCCACACCGGCTTCTCCAAACGTTAGGCATATTCGTCTTGGCACGACTGTTATTTTTGTTCTATAAACGCTACACCAAATGTAAATGGTGTGATCATTTTGCTGTCGGGAGTCCGTGGCCAGAACTCCTATTCAATATCATACTGGAAGTCCTATCTGGTGTAATAAGGCGTGAAAAGAAATAAAAGGCATATAGATTGGAAAGGAAGAAATAAAACCGTCTTTGTTTGAAGATGACATGATTGTCTACGTAAAAATCCCAAAGAATCTACAAAAAGTTCCTAGAACTAGTGAGTGAGTTTAGCAGGGTCCTAGGATACAAGGCCAATATACAAAAGTCAATCATACTTCCATATATCAGCAATAGACAATTGAAATTTGAAATTTTAAAAATATAATTATGATAGCCCCCCCTCCCATGAAGTACTTAGATATAATTATAACAAACTATGTGCAGGACCTGTGTGCTGAAAATTACCAAACACTGATGAAAGAAATCAACAAAGATGTTAAAGAAATGCAGAGACGTTGTATTCATGGATTGGAAAATGTGATTTTGCAAAGATGTTAATTCTCTCCAATTTGACAAATAGATTCAATGCATCCTCAATCAAAATCACAGCAGGTTTTTTTTTGGGGGGGGCTAGAAATCAGCAAGCAGATTCTAAAATTTACATGGGAAAAGAAAGGGAACTGAAAGGGACTAAAAAAAGAACAATCGTTGAAGAAATTACACTACCCAATTTCAAGACTTATTAGGAAGCTACAGTAATCAAGATAAGTGTAGTATTAGCAAAAGGGTAGACACATAGGCCAATGGTGCCAATAGAGAGCCCAGAAATAAACCCACACAAATATCATCAACTGATTTTTGACAAGGATGCAAAGGCAATTCAACGGAGAAAGAACAGTCTTTCAACAAATGGTGCTGGAACAATCGGACATTTATATGCAAAAACAAAAAAACTTCAACGCATACCTCATACTTACACAAAAAATGATGGCTCACAAGCTTAAATTTAAAACATAAAACTGTAAAACATCTAGAAGAAAACAGGAGAAAATCTGTGTGACCTTTTGTTTGGTCATAAGTTTTCAGATACTGTATCAAAACACAATCCATAAAAGACAAAACTGATGAATTGAACCTTATCAAAATTAAAAACTTTTGCTCTGTGACAGATACGTTGAGAGAATGAATAAACAAACCACAGGCTAGGAGAAAATATTTGCAAATCACAAGTCTGATAAAGACTTGTATCCAGAATATATAAAGAATTCTTAAAACTGAATAAGAAAACAAATGACCATGGCATTTGTTGTAAAAAGACACTTCAGCAAATAAGATATATGGATGGCAAAAAAGAGTCTGAAAAGATCATCAACATCTTTTGTCATTAGAGAAATGCAAATTAAAATCACAACAAGGTACCACTGTTCACCTGCTAGAATTGCTAAAATCAAGAACAGAACACCAAATGCTGTGGAGCAACGGGAACTCTCATTGCTGGTGGAAACGCAAAATGGCGTAGTGACTTTGGAAGACAGTTTGGCAGTTTCTAATCATGAGAAAACATCAGACAAACCCAAATTGAAGGACATTCTATAAAATGACTGACTGGTACTCTTCAAAACTGTCAAGGTCATAAAAAATAAGGAAAGACAGAAACTGTCACAGATCAGAGAAGACTGAAGGGTCATGACCATTGAATACAATGTGGTATCCTGGATTGCATCCTGGAACAGAAAAAAGACCTTAGGGGAAAAACTGGTGAAATCCAGACAGTCTATAGTTTAGTTAATTAGCATTTCAATAATGTAAATTTCTTAGTTTTGACTAATGTATCATGGTTATGTAAGACATTAAAATAAGAGAAGCTGGGTGAAGGATATACCGAAACTCTCTGTACTACCTTTGCAACTTTTCTGTAACTCCAAAATTATTCCAGAGTAAATAATTTATTAAGAAAAGAAACCCCACAGTGAGAAATACACCCATTCAAGTGACTAATATTAAGACGACTGATAATTCCAAGTTTTAGTGAATATGTGAAGCAATGAAACTCATGCATTTTAGGTGGGATTGTAAATTACTTCCATCGTTTTAGAAATGTTTACCAAAACTATACATATTTCTGCCTTATGATTCAGCAATTCCATTTCTACGTATATACTCAAGAAAAATGAGTGCATATGTCTATAAAAAGACATGTACACAAATGTTTGTAGTAACTTTCTTCATAATTGCTGAAAACTTGAAACAACCCTTAAATTGGAAAGAAGCAGGAGAATAATAAATAAATTTAGGTATATTCATACAGTGGAACACTTCATAGCAAAACTGAAAAAAGAAACCAAACTACTGATACTAGCAACAACAAGGATATATCTCAAAAATATGACATTGATCAAAACAGGGTAGACACAAAGGGTTAATACAGTATGATTCCATATACATGTAGTTCAAGTGTAGGCACAACTAACTGATGAGCATAAGTCATAAGTCAAATAGCGGACATCTCTGTGAGATAGCATGTATCTCAGCTATCCTATGTATCTCCCAGAGTATAAGCTGAGACCGAAGCAGTAAGGATTACTGTGTGGGGAGGGGCATGCAGTCTTCTTCTAGGGTACCGAAAATGTTCTATACCTTCTGGGATGGCAACATGGGTCTGTAGAGATGTGACAATTCTTCAGGCTGTGCACTTAAGATCAGTACACTTGACACACTTTACTGATGGTCTAGTGGTTAAGACTGGGCGCTCCCACTGCCGTGGCCCAGGTTTGCTTGCCAGTCAGGGAACCACACCGCCAGTCTGTGTGGCGGCTGCGTGTTGCTGTGATGCTGAAAGCTGTGCCACCAGCATATGCTGGTATTTCAAACCTGTCACCCATGGTCAACAGGTTTCAGCGGAGCCTCCAGACTAGACAGACTAGGAAGAAGGACCTGGCCACCCACTTCTGAAAAAATTGGCCATGAAAATCCTAAGAATAGCAGTGGAGCACTGTCTGCTATAGCACCAGAAGGTGAGAGGATGGCACAAGAAGATGGGGCAGGGTTCCGCTCTGCTGTCCACAGGGTCACTGCGAGTCAGAATAGACTTGACGACACTAACAACAAACACACTTTACTATGTGTATGTTATGACTTAATAAAATGTGAATTAAAAAAGAATAAAAACTACAGTGGGGAAAAAAATTAAGTGGTTTCCTGTTGCTCTGAGGGTAAAGTCCAAAATCCTTATTGTAGTTTATCAGTCTAAATGATCTGCTTCCTACCTACTTCTCCAGCTTTATCTCTCTATTCCCAAGCTCCAGACAAACTATTCTTCCTGCCACAGGGCCTTTGCACGTACTATTCCCTCCATCAGGAGAGCTCTTCTTCCCCTCCCCCCTTTACTTAGCTAACCTTAACTATTCTTCAGGCCACATATTAAATTTCCTCATGGAATCATTTCCTGATCTTCAAGCTTAGATTACATCTCTGGCTGTATGTTGTGTTTCTCCTTTATAATGCTTATCGTACTGTAATTATTTTTCAAGCTTCAGAAGGTTAGGTAGCAGGTCTGTCTTGTTTGTTGTTGTATCTTCAGATGCCCAGTATGTAGCAAATATTCATTTAATATTTACTGAATGCTAATTTCAAAAGTAAGGCTCGGATTAGTTTAACAAATGAGTAGTCCAAGGCCACAGAATATGAGCTGGGACCCAAGCCCATCAACAAATTCTGTTGACTCTATTTCCAAGGTACATCCCCAAGCCATCTACCTTTCCCCGTCTCCCTACTGCAATAGCCTTCTACCTTGATTCTCTGCTTCCATTCTTTGTTCATTATCTGTTCTCCATGTAGCAGCCAAATTGATCTTTTTTATCATGAAAAGAGATTGTACCTCTCCCTTGCTTAAAATCTTCCAATGGCTTCACTGCACTTAGAATATAACCAAACTCCTTATCTTGGCCCATGAAGCCCTGTGTGATCTGACTTTCAGACTCTGGAACCACTTTCCTCTCACCCACCAGATCCTAGTCTGGACTTGCAGACTCCGAATTCCTCTGATGTCGCAAGCTCCTAGGGCTTTTGCACTAGTTGTTGCCTCTGTCTGGAACATTCTTCCTCTTGGTCTTCCTGGGACTAGTTCCTTCTGGTTATTCAGCTCAGATGTTACCTCCTCAGGAAGGACTTCCAGGACCACTCAGTCTACTGTAGCTATTTAGTTACTATCACTTTCCCCATTTCAGTTTTCAGCATCATACTTATTGTTCCTTATTTATTTTCATTACCTGCCTCATTCCATGAGAGCAAGGACTTTCTCTCTTTAGCTCTGTATCTTTGACAGCTAGAACAGTGCTTAGCACACAGTAGGTGCTCAGTAGGTAACTCTCTGAGATTTAATGAATGAATGAACCCCTCAATGCCTGAGCTCTTTCTACCTTCACAGTTGCTGTCCCAGCTGTTGGCAACCACAGGTCATTGAGTCAGATTTCTCCACAGGCCACTTAGAGTTGTGCTGTCCAGTACAGTAGCCACCAGCCACGTGTAGCTACTTAAATATGTAATGAAATTAAATTTAATTTAAAATTGTCCATTGCACTAATCACATTTCAAGTGTTCATTAGCCACATGTGGTTGGCGGCTACCATATTGGACAGCACAGATAATAATTTTTATCATTACAGAAAGTTCTGTTGGACAATGCTGATGGAGTTTTATAAATAGGACTAATCCCCAAGGGAGGCTTTAGGCCTCAACTATGACAGTGATTGCGTTTGGGGTTTTGTTGCTCTGAAGGGCTTCTGCATAAATCATCCTGTTGGACTGAACAAGCCACTTTATCAAACAGGTGTTCTGAGGGTCACTTTGTAATTTGAAGATCTCAGAGGTATACTACTTGGAACTAGCAACTCTTTTCATAATAAGCACCTAGAAATGAACAGATACCTAGAAGAAGGTAGGACTATATAACTCTGTGCTGAGCAGAAGTGTGGGTGGGGATGTGTTAACAATGGGTTGGGGAGGTGAGAGGTGGGCAGTTCTAGATCTTAAACCAGATTAACTCCAAGGTATAATTCCTTTAGGATGGACGGTTATATCAGAAATGCCTTCAGCAATGAGGAAAATAAAGCAGAGCAATATTATAGGCCAAGATCACTTAGGAAAATCTGAAATAAAATATTAGCAAACAGAATCTCAGAAGTACATTAAAAGGAGAATACACCAAAATCAAGTGTGGTTTATTCCCAGAAAGTAAAGATAGTTTGATGTTCGGAAACTGATTTATGTAATCATCAGATTGATAGATTTCAGGAGAAAAGTACTGTAATCATCTCTGCAGATGCTTAAAAGACATTTGTTTTCCTCTCATAAAAATTCAGTATGCATTGTTAATTTAAAAACCCAGTGGGGGCCGGCCCGGTGGTGTAGCGGTTAAGTTCGTGCTCTCAGCTTCAGCAGCCCGGGGTTTTGCAGGTTCGGATCCCGGGCATGGACAGACGCACTGCTTGTCAAGCCATGCTGTGGCAGCATCCTATATAAAGTAGAGGAAGATGGGCATGGATGTTAGCCCAGAGCCAGTCTTCCTCAGCAAAAAGAGGAGGATTGGCAATGGATGTTAGCTCAGGGCTAGTCTCCCTCACACACACACAAAATAATAAAAATAAAAAAATAAAAACTCAGCGAAATACTAAGAGATGGATATTTCCTTAGCATAATAAAATAAATATGTCTATTTCAGCTCCTACTTAATGGGGAAATACTAACAGTATTTTCATTAAAATCAGTCCATTAATGTCCATTAATGCCATTACTATTTAACATTGTTCTGAAGGTACTAGGCAATGCATTTAGACAAGATTTGAATATATTAGAAGTATAAAAATTAGACAGCAGAGATTAATTTCACATTATTTATAGGTGGTAACCTAAGAGAATCAGCCGAAAGACTATTATAGATAAGAGAATTCAGTAGGTGGCTGGGTAAAAAACATTAAAAGACAGAAAATGCCATTTTTATAGCATTTACAAAGATAAAACATCTAGGAATGAACTTAACAAGAAATACTAAAGAGCTATACTAAAAAAACATTAAAATACTACTGAAGGAGACAAAAGGAATCAACACATAGGAAGGTAAACCATGTTCTTGAAGGGAAGACTAGCACCAGGAAGATGTCAGTTCTCCCTAACTGATCTATGAATTTGATGCAATCTCAATACAAGGAAATCTCAATACAAGGAAATAGGAAATTTGGGGGGTACTAGATAAGGTGATCTTAAAGTTCATGTGGAAAAAGAAATAAGAAAATACAGTTAGGAAAATTTTGAAAAAGAAGATTAAAAGGAGCCCTAATAGATACTAAAATATAAAGCTAAAATAATTGAAAGACTGGTGCTAGCAGATGGAAAACACAGATTAAAGGAAGAGAATTGAAAATCCAGAAGTGAATTCAAATTCATGTACACATTTGGTTTATGACAACAGTAGTGTTTCAAATTACTGAAGAAAAAATCATTGTTCAGCAAATGATTTTGGGGATAACAAGATAACATTTCGACATTGTTCAACAGAAAAATAGTGAGAGAGATGAACAGTTAGTGGAAAATAAATTACAAATGACTCTTTAACATGAAAATGTTCACTCACAATGAAATGAAAAACTTCACTCACAAAAAGAAATGCAAATAAAAATTACACCTAGATAACAGTTTTCACCTTTCAGATCGGTAAAGGTCAGAGCGTTTGCTAGCACACCAAAGTTGGTGTTTGTGTATGGAAATGGACACTCTTAAAAATTGCTGATGTTCAATCTCTACGGAGGGCAATTTGGTAATATTTATCAAAATAAAATATATGTACCTTTTGACCCCCAATTTTATTTCTAGCAACTTTTTGATAGCAATGCTCCCACGTGTGCGAAATGACATAGGTTATTATCGTAGAATTGTTTTTAATTGTAAAGACTGGAAATGAATTAAAAATCCTCAAAGGGATCTGGTTGAACGGTGCAGCCATATAATGGAATACTATGCAGATATAAAAATTGAGGAGGAAGTTTTTCGATACTGATATGGAATTATGGCCAACCTATTCTGATAAATGAAAAGGGCAAGGGGAAGAATATACAGAGAATGTGCTACTGTTTGCGGAAAAAAGGAGGAAAGGAATATATGTGTGTATATTTGCTTGAATACGCATCAATTACCTCTGCAGAAGCACCAGAAACAATAACATTGGTTGCTTCCAGAGAGGGGACCTTGGTAGTTGAGGGACAGGAGTAAAAGAGACATTTTGCTGTTTACTCTTTGATACTTTTTGGATTTCGAGCCATGTGAGTAAATTGCCTACCCAGAAAGAGGAAATAAATAAAGTTAAAACTAAAAAAGAAAAGGAAAACTTGACTTACACAAATGAGGGTTTGTTTTTCTCATAAAAAGAAGCCCCCAAAGTAGGTGCTTGCCGGCTGTTGGCTCAGCTGCTCAATGATGCCTGATGAACCAGGTTCTTTCTTTTCTTCCAGGACCTCCATCCTCAGAGAATTAGCTTTTTATCTTCATGGCTGTTTCTTCATGATAGCAAGGTGGCTGCCACAAGCTCAGGTATTGTGTCCTCACACAAACATCCCCCAAACAAGAAAGAAAGGACAAAGAAAGCCAAAAACTTTCTTCTAATGATGCTTTTTTGTCCTGGGAAGGAAGACTTTCCTGTATACGTCATTGGCCAGAAATGGATCCCATGCCCATCCTAAACCAATTCCTGGCAAAGGGAAATGGGTTTACTGGCCCCTGGGATTGGAGTCTCTGCACTAGTGCAGAAATGGGGTTCTGTTCCTAGGAAAGGTGCAGAAGTCTAGTGGGTAGGTAGCAGAAAGTGTCCATCACAGCTGTCAATGTGAACGCTCCATCTTTTGAAAAGAGAAATTCTTAATTACCCCAGGACTACATACCCCCGCATCTCCCACTGCTACTCCTCTATTCCCAACTCTCTTATGGTCTGCTGCCTTAGCCTCCCCACTGGCCTTCCTGCACCCATGTTGACATTGGTTGGACTCAGTATTGGCGTTCTCCATGTGCTATAGGAGTGGGGTTCTCAAAAATATATGAAAGACTAGCTGGATTCAGACTTAATTATCCCATTATTAACTACTGTTGTATCTGGTTCCATCTTTTGAAGACAACAATCAAGAGGCTGTCTTCATTGATTTTCCATCAACTTTCATTCTAGACAGGGGCTTCTCTCAATATAAAGTGTGCTCTGTTGATGTGTCTTGGTGCCTGTGCTAACTCAGCGCTGGCAAAATAAGCGTGGGCTGTGTGACGGGCTGATGTGTCCTCCAAAATTCATATGTTGAAGTCCTAACTCTCAGAACCTCAGAACATGACTGTATTTGGAGACAGGGTCTTAAAGAGATAATTAAAGTGAAGTCATTAGGGTGGGCCCTAACCCAGTATGACTAGTGTCCTTATAAGAAGAGGACACAGACACACACAGAGGGAAGGCCACGTGAAGACACAGGGAGAAGACAGCCATCTACAAGCCAAGGAGAGAGGCCTCAGAAGAAACTAACCCTTTCGACACCTTGATCTCGGACTTGTAGCCTCCAGAACCGTGAGAAGATAATTTTCTGTGTTTAAACCACCTAGTCCGCAGTACTTGCAACCCAAGCAAATCAATGCAGGCAGTTATAATCCTAAATTTGAATGGTGTCACGTAGGACTGTGCCTTAGCACCATTTCTTTAAAAATTTTTCCTCCTTTTATTTTGTTGAAAAATGTGTAAAATTTGTTTCTTATCTGAACAGGTTGGAACATTTATTAAGGATTCAAATTGTCTGGCTCTGGCATACTGCAAGAGAGGGAGAATTTAACTCTGCCTACAGATGCAGCTCACCGTTATTTACTTCTCAAAAAAGGAAGCTGGATCTAACCCTTTCCCGGTCAACCTTAAATAACCCATCGGCTCTGCTGGATCAGACGACTCCTGGAGTATGTGTTTTGTCGCCACACGTCTTGATGAGCCCCAGCAACAGAGTCCTTAACACGAGACCCAGATGGTGGCCTTTTATGGAAGGAGTCGTCCGCTGGCTGCACCTCCCCTCACAATCCTTCAAGCTAAGATCGCCTCCACTGGGCAGCACGGGGGCCCAAACATTTACTCATAAGAGAGCTTGAGAAGATTTCAAGTTCTTTTTGGGAAAAAATAAAATGAGACAAAAAGAAGTAAACAAAGTGAAAATCAGGAGTGTTCCTTCCGAGTTGAAGGAGGCTGACCCAGAGCTCTTCAACAACAGAGAGTGAACCTGGCCTCTCAGACTTTCTGTCTAAAGTGCGTATTTTTCCTGTCAACCAGCCTTGCAGAACCCTCTTCCACTTTCCACCGTGGCTGGGGGTTGAAGGGTTGGCTGAGACGTGATGCCTGTGGGACATCCAGGTGGTGATGATTTGAGAAAACCAGCCCATTTTATCTGGTCAAAGAGATTCTGTCAGGGTGTGGTATGTGAAGTTTTTACTCGCGAGACCTCTAGAGCCAGACTGACTGGGTGCAAATCCCAGCTTTGCCTTTTGCGGTTGAATTGTGCCTCAGGTTTCTCATTTGTTAAATGGGAATAGTAACAGGATCTACCTCACGGGGGTGTTGTGAGGATTACATCAGTTAACGTTGCACAGCATTTAGAACACTGCCTGGCACGTTGTCAGTGATTGCTGGCTAATATTGTTATTGCCTGAATTACATGTACCAGTCCCCCATAGAAATACCTTCCTGGGATTTTATTTTCATGTTTTGACCTTTGCCTTTGACATTGCCCCAGTGGAATAGGGTTTCTATATAAATCCCAAGAAAATAAATGATCTAGGTCTCAATCTCCTCTTTATTTGCAGGCGGTTACAATTTATAAATACACTCGTCATTTTCCTCCCCCTCCAAAGCTCTCCCTATACCTGGAAACCCGACCCAAATCCCCAGTTTTTCCCCCCAGTGATTTCCCTTCCTCTCTGGGAACTCCAGTCCTCATGTGACTCCATCTTCATAAAGGGTCTACCTCAGTCCATGTGAAGTGTGGGCTCTCAAATGGCCTCTGAAGCTTGGGGATGAGCACCATGAATCCATTAGAGGTCCCGGTGATGTCCTTGCGAATGACCACGTGGCTGGTCCCTTCAGTGCCGTGCTTAGGGTGCAGAGTGCCATGGTGGGCAGCAGTTAGCATCATATGCCCTGTCCGTGCCTGAAGCTGAGCTGGTGCAGCCCCAGTGGGCAGGGGGGTCTACAATGAAGTCTCAGGCCTGCTCAGGTGGTGGTGAGAGTCCTGTGGTGGGCACCGCACCCAGCCAGTGCCTGGCCTTGCTCTCTGAGACCTGGCCCCTTAGGGTCTGCCTCTCAGGGGCTCTCCCCAGGCCCTCTGTCAATCCTGTGTGGGTTGGGCAGCCTCGAGGAGAAGGTGCTCTTGCACCTCCCTTCTCCTGGCTTCTCCCAGACACCATCAGGCTGGGGTGACAAGTTGGGTCCTTGGCCCTGTTAGAGGGCATGGCACCCCAGTGTCTCTGTCTCAGCCAGGTGCCAAGCTTTGCCATCTTCCTGGTAGGGTGTAGAGAGCCCGGGAGGGCCAGGGGTTCCCTCTTCGGGGATGGGGTATGGAGGTTCGGGGGGAGCTGGGGGGTCTCCAGGGCCCCGTGCTCCCCCCAGCACTGGCCCATTGTAGATGTAGATGTTGCCAGTGACAGTCACAGACCCACCGGTGACATGAATGCCGTTGGTACCTGTGGGAAGGGAGGCAGAGAGGGGCGAGGGGGCACTGCTGAGGGAGGAAGGCCTGTGTGCCCCCAGCAGCAGACCCCCTGCTTCCCGAATGCCCCTGTTCTTCCGCCTTTTCCTCTTCCCTCTCTCTGCTCCCATTTGCAATTGGGTTCTTGAGTTCTGCGTTCATTTCTCTGTTTCTGGGTTTTCAGTCTCTTCCTCTCTCTAGTTGGGACCCTCTGGCTAGCTGTCGGAGTCCTGTCTTGCCTCTGTTTTTGTCTTCTCATTTCTCTCTGGCTCCCACTCTCTCCCTGCCCGCCATCCCTCCCCCGCCCCCTCCTCACCCCTCTTCTCCCAGCCACTGCCCCAGGCTCACCGTGGGCCACCTGGCCTTGCTCTGGGAGCTCAGCCTCCAGCTCTCTGGCCTGGCCCAGAGGACTCTGCTGTTGTAGTATGTCTTCCTCCAAAGCTGGGCCCGGGGACAAGTCTCCAGAGATGGGCAGAAGTGGCTTTACCAGGTCAGGGAAATGGGGGCTGACCCTCGGAGGCTCCCAGCTTCCATCAGGAACATTCGATTCCTCTCCCTGAAGGAGAGAGGCAGAGAACCAACCAATGACTTGGGCCTCAGAGCCATCTTTCTCTAATTCCCACACCCCACCTCATGCTTAGGTAGCTCATTGCCCTGCTCTGCTCCTCATCCTGCACCCTGCCTCAGGGCGTTTCCACTTGATGTTCCTTCTTCCTGGAACACTCTCCCCCAGATATCCTGATGGCTGGCTCCCTCATTTCTTCAGCTCTCTGCTCAAACACCAGCTTATCAGAGAGGTCCTCTCTGTCCACTCTGTCTAGGATAACATAGCCCCATCCTTTGCCACTCACTGTCCCCCTACCCTGCTTTATTTACCAGTTACCACCACCTGATACATATTTGTTTAACGTTATTCTTGCTCCACTGGCATGTGACTCCAGGAGGGCAGGTCCTTTGTTTTGCTCACTGCCACATCCATAGTGCCTAGAACAGTGGCTGGCACATGGTGAGCTCAATAAATGATTAGTTGAATGAAGGAAGGAATGTTGAAGCCTGCACACTCTTTTCCTGCCTACCCACCTGGTTCACCCATCCCCCGTTGCTGCCCCCCTACCCCCCGCCCTGCCTTCTCAGCCTTCCCCGTTACCTCTGGACGCCTCTTGAGCAGGGATCCTGCAATGGAAAATGAAATGCATATAGGGCCTCTGGCTTCAGACACCCAGCCTTTCATCCTCCACACCCCACCACAATGTGTTGCTGCCCACCTTGGGGTCCCAGAAGGAACAGGCTACCAACACCCTTATCTCCAGCCTCAGAACGGGGGGCTGGATGGGGACGATGTCCACGTTGGGGGCAGGCATTGGGAGTCTTGAGGGTGCGGAGGGCCAGAATGGTTGGCACTGGGGAAGTGGAATATTCCCTCTGGTCTCCCTCCCCCATCGAGGTGGGGACAGATGCCCGGGCCTACAGCCGGCTGCTTCCTACCCAGCTTTCTGCAGAGAGAGGGGTGGCTCTTCCAGGTGCAGGCGAGGACGGTGGCGAGGAGCAGAAAGGACACCAGCGGCAGCAGGATGGCCAGCAGCAGCACAGTTCCTGCCAGGACAGCAGACAGGAGGGCATGATGCCCCAGAGAAGGGCAGAGGGGAAGGGAGTTAAGGGACAGCTTTCCAGTTCTCTGGGCAACCCAGACAGAGGAGAGGGGGAGCAGCTTTTCCCTTCCAGCCCTACTGCAATTCCTAAAAGCAGAATTAGAGAAACTTCCCTTGGGTTACAGAGAATGGGAACTAAGCTGGACTTGGGGAGGACCTCCTGATAGCCAGGAGAAACTCTGTTGTGCATGGAGGTATTTGGGGGTGGTGCAGGTACCCCCCCATTTAGAGACCAGGATGGGGGCAGTCTCATGGCTGAGGACAGGAGCTTGGGCTGGTGGTTTTCAAGGGCTGGAAGTGGGAGGGGGAAGCAGTACAGGGAGGGTGGGGCTTGGGGTTGTAAGTAGACTAAGGCCACAGGGTAGAGCCACGTTTCTATGGATTTGCCCGTCTTACAGAGAGGCCACCGTAGGCGCTGAGACTGCCCCTCCGTACCTGTGGGGTGTTTACAGGGGTGGGAGAGTGGGGGAGCCTCGCTTTGGCACTCTGCCTGTGGCTGCCTGGGAGAGGTTGCAAGGTCTCCACTCCCTTACTCAGGGCAGGTTCCAGAAGGGGAAGGGAAACGGAAGCTGGGAGTTCGGTCTCTCAGGCCTGGATACATAGCAGTGGATAATTTCTGTCCTTCTATGGGCCTCAGTGCTGCCTTCGACAGCGTGGAGTCTACAGTGCCATCGACTAGGCCAGAGGAAGAAGTGGGGAAGACTCCCTCATCTGCATACTGGGAGTCTGCCCTTTCCCATCCACTTAACTCTGTTCTAAAGGAGGACAGAATGGGAGGCACGGGAAAAATGGGACCTGGAGGCTTGGACACCTGGGTTCCTGCCCAGCTGTGTGACTTCTTAAGTCATTTCACCTCTTTCAGCATCAGTTTTTTCATATATAACACGAGGAGGTTAGCTTACATACTCTCTACAATGCCAATCGTATTTGATACATACTTAAAAATCAATAAGAGGACATGGAAAAATATTTATGATAGAGTTGAATGAAAAATCAGGTTACAAAGCATTCAAATGACTCCACTTTTAGAAAAAAAATGATATGTATAGACATACATAGAAAAATTCTGGGAGGATATATTAAAAAATGTTAAGAGTGGATATGTTAGATAACATCTGAATTTTTTCATTTTCTCCAGTGAGCATGCGCTACGGCATGGGCTTTGGAGTAAGAAAGATGTGAGTACAGGTCTTCATAACACCAGTTACCACCTGGGCAAGTCACGTAACCTCTGTGAGCTTCGGTGTCCTCATCCAGTCAGTGGGGATAACAGAACCACTTCACGGGATCATCGAGAGGATTAAACAAGTCAGTGAATGGCAAGCGTTCACAGAGCACCTGACATATCAGCGCTCAGTAAATGGACGCTACGGTTATAAATATTTGGTAATTTAAAAAAGTTAATAAAATAAACTCTCCCCTGATTAATAACAATTACAGTCATTGGAAACACCCTGTAATCGTCTATTAGGCGGGGAAATCAATAATCCTACAGATAAAACCAAGAAAGAGTCAAACATGGAATCGTCTTTCTAACAATGAAAGTGTGTAATCCAATAAAGAGGTATTCAGTCTAGTAAACGGATTCTATCACGGTGGCATGTCCAAAATGATGACGATGATGTCAGTTACAATTACATCTCAGTGCGGGAGCATTCCTCAGCATAATATCATATATAATTACAAGTTATATGTATAACGTATAACTTAAAAAGTTTGTGTTTGTGTGTAAGTAAACTGGCTTGGTGATACTGTAGTTTCCCTTTAAGGAATTTTTCTTCTTGCCCCAATTCTGAGAGGGAAGGATTCATCTTTTCCCCATTTTTTCAGATGGCTAGAATTAAGGCATTTTCCCAGATGCCCCGTCCCAGTGCCCCTCAGCCCTGGCCCCTCACCTGGCATCTCGGGGGTCTCTGGTGGATTTCTGCAGCTGGTGTCGGACTGGGCGGTGCCTGGAGCTGCCTCTAGCAGGCCCTGGTCCTCACACCTGTGGAGGAAGGGGAGGCAGGCCCAGCTTAAGTGGGCTCACGGCTGGAAGAGGCGAGGCGGGTCCCAGGGAGTTGAGCACCAGGGTGGGGCTGTCAGTAGCCGGGGCTCCTGGGAGGGTGGGAGGACCGTAGAGAGAGCACTCACCTGGTGTGGGGCTGGCAGCGGGCGCTGGGGGAGGAAGTGTTCTGGAAGTACCCTGCCTTACAGGGGACACAGTTGCTGTGAGCCTCCCCAACTTCATCTGGCAGGAGAAAGGCAAGGCCAGCCAGGGTAAGTGGCCAAAGGAGCCTCTTGCCCCTCTGTGAGCTTCCTTTATGCCCACTGGATGGCCCCCTCCCTGCCCACCCGCCCCATTCTGTAGCTGGCACCTCTCCTGATCTCCCCCTTGTCCGAGCTTCCCCAATGCCGAGAGGAGCCCCCCTGAGCCCCTACACTTGTCCCAGTTCCGTTTCTCTGCAGCTCCCTTCTGGGAGCTTTTCACAGGGAGTGAGAAGAGGCATTTTATGCCAAAGAGAACTACCTGGGGGCTCACCATGGACACAGTACCATGCTCCCTGCCCTCATTCAAAATTACTCGCAGCCCGCTCCTTCCTGCCCTCTGCCCTCAGTGACCTCTGACCTTTAGGTTCAGCTTCGGTGCCAGGTGGGCAGTCAGAGAGTGGCTCGCAGTGTACACACTCAAGGCCCCAAGAGACACAGAAGGTTCCGGGCTGGCAGCGGCACTGGGTTTTCTGTTTGCTAGTGCAAGGAGCAGTCTCCTCGAAGCCCAGCGCTGGTGGGAGATGGGAGAGCTCAGCGGAGGGGCTGGGATACAGGAGACCCCAGCCTGCCCCAGGCACACCCCACTCACTTGGGTCACAGGGGCGGCACAGCTGGCAGATGAAGAGATAGTTCCAGAGCTCGTTGTAGGAATTTTCAGGGCATGTGGCACAAGTTGTGTCCTGGCCACGGCTACATTCAGCTGAGACATACATGCCTAGAACGAGTGGGGCAGCGGGAGTGTCAGCAGACTGGCGTTCCACCCTCGCCTCTGCCGCTTGCTGTGTGACCCTGGGCCTGTCCCTCTTGGTGCCTACATATGAGGGATTCTCATTCCCCATCTCTGCCAGCCAGTTTTCCTGGGAGATGGTGTCCATCTTTCCTCTGAGGCAGCGAGGTGGAATGGAGTCCCCTGCAACCCACCTCCCTGTCCAGGCTTCCTGTGGACATTGCCTCTCACCTGGGGGGCAGCGGGAGCAGCAGACCTGGTGCTTGGCCTCGTAGTACTCCTTTTCCTGGTCCCGGCAGGTTTGGTTCTCCGTGTGGTATGGGGGTACCTTCAAGGGGAGGCGGAGGTGGGGGGAGAATTATTCAGGGGTCAGCTGGGGAGGACAGTGGGGCTAGAGAGGGGGCTGCCCAGATCCCTCTTCCCTACCGAAGCCGGCCCCACCCACCTGCACGGGCCCCTCCCTCACCAGTCGGGGCTGGGATGCCGCCAGGAGGCCGCAGAGGCCCAGTATGAGTGGCCCCCAGGCCAGGCCGCAGGGGGAGGCGGCCCACGGCAAGCGCATGGCGGCCAGTCGGCCAGTCGACCAGATGGGCGGAGGCCCGGGAGGAAGGTGGGAGGCCTGGATGTCCCGGGCAGTGGTGGCAGCAGCCTCCCGAGCCCAGGGGCTGGGACCGGACCGCCCGACGTGCCCCCGGGGGCCGGAGCGGCCGGGCCTGGCCTGGCCTCCGGGGCTCCAGTGCCGGGCTCAGGAAGTGGGAGTGGAGCGAGCCGGCCACGGGGCGGGGACAGGGAGCGCTGGGAGCTGAGGCCGGCTGTCGCAACCGGGAAGAGGAACAGGCTTGGCTGCCCCGACGCAGGGCGGGAGGGGGCGGCCGGGAAAGCACGTGAGGGCGGCAGGGCCGGAACCCGGCCTCCTCCCTTCTTCGGAAGCCTGATGGGACAGGAGGATGGCAGGGCCAGGCCAGGCCCAGCGGGCGGGAAAGGGCAGCAGAGCCAGTGGACAGTCCTCAGAGGGGCCTCCCAGAGCGCAGCTGGGGCACAGCTGACTGGGGAACAGACGGAATTTGAGACAGAGCAGTGTCCAGCCAGGCGCCAGATCCGAAAAATGGAGGGCCTGGGCCTGACCAACAAGGAGAGTGCGGAGAGCCACAGAGAGGCACGGCCAGAAGCACATCTGCCAACCAGGAGTCCCACTGGGCACACTATCTCGACTCCCAGGTTCCTGCCCTGTTGTGTGACTTTTTAAAATAAGCTACAGAGGAATAACAAGCCAGCCAGCCCTCCCCTCCCCTGACCCAACCCAGTCCACACATCAGTGGGCACAGGTCACCTACAAGACACTCCAGAGGGTACAGTGGCCCCTGCTCCCCTGTCCTTAGAGGACGGGATGGACGTGCAGACAGAGCTTCCGATGAGTAGGAGCCAGTTGGGTGGAGTTGGGCAGCCACAGCCCTCAGTCCCAGCTTCCTCAGGCGGGAGCCTTTGCACCCCTCTGAACTGGAGGCAGCTGAGAGCCCACCTAGTCCAGCCCCTCACCTTAAGGGTAAGAGGACCGAGGCTCAGGGTGCCATGGAGAGGAGACCGGGGACTCCAGGGGCTTAGTCTGGTCCCTGCCCCCTTTCTTCCTGCCGTTTCCCTGCAACCCATTAACACTTCCCCTCCCCCCTTGGTGACTGTCCTGTCCCCTCCCCCTGATGCCAGGCTCTCTGGTCTCCAAGTTTCTGTGCTCCTGGCTCACTCCCACCTGTCCCTGAGGTCCTCTTGGGCTCTGGGAAGCACGCCCACCCCAGGCTGCACAGCCCCCCTGCAGACTGCTCTCTGTGACCCCCTGCTTGTTGTCTGCTGCCCAGCAGGCTGTGGGCTCTGCCATGGCCGGGACTGAAGCTTTAAGTCTGGGTTCCTGGTGCTTATCACAGAGTCTGGTACTGCCAGGTGCCGGTACCTATTTACGGAGTAAACGAATGAAGTCTTGCTCCCGCCACATAGCCAGTCCCTGGTAGCACCAACCTAGAGTCCAGGTCTCCTGATTTCTAGGTCCCAGCTCATCCCAGCAACCACACTGCCTCCTTGTGTCTCAGAGGTGCCTCCCTTGGCATGAGGGGCCAGCTTACTCTCTTGAGATAGGTCACCTGGGCGTTGTCCCCGCCCCCTCCCTGGAGGGCCCTGTTCAGCACTCATCCTTACCCTGGTTGGTCTGACTGGCTGGACAGGCTCTTGGTGGAGGAGCTGGGAAGTCCTGGTGCGGGAGTGCATCCCGGGGAGGAGGGCTCACAAAAGGTGAAGGGGCCTGCCTGAGCTTTAGACATTTCAGTCTCCTCCGCTGGTGCAGACCTAGGACCTATGTTCTGCCGGCAAATGTTTATACAGGTGGTCCAAGGCTGCCTGGAAAGGGAAGAAATATCAGAACAGCATGCACTGTGCAGGGCTGTGGCTCTTTCCAGGTCAAGGGAATTGGGGGCTGGGACTGGACTCACCACTGAGCATTTACATGAGTAAAGGTATGTGTGTGTAGTGACCTTAGATCCCTTTTTCTCTTTTCTCTTTTTACTCTTTATTATGGAAATTCACACATATATAATACACAAAAGGAGAGAAAATAGTATTGTGAACTCCCATGTACTCATCGCCCAGCTTCAACTCAGGGCCGGTCTTATTTCTTCCATACAACCCTCTCCCACTCATCTAATCTCCCCTTAATTATTTTGAAGCAAATCCCAGACATGTATCATTTCATTTGAAGATATTTCAGAATTTTACTCTAAAAGAAAGGAACTCTTTTTCTTAATTGAGATATATAAACAACGAAGTGCATAAGGCAAAGGATCAATGAATTTTCACCTTTGTATATTCCCGTGTATCTCCCCAGAACATTTCCTGCACCCCAAAAGTTTCCTGTGTGCCCTTTCTAGTCAAAGGTCCTTGCTTCACAGATTTCAGATCCTTTTTAACTCCAGCTGGCTGAACTATATCTCTCCTTCTGCTGCCAGTCTCTTGGTGTCACTTCAGCCTTCAAGCACTCTCTGGGTCCCAAGGAAAGAGCCCTAAGATCTGGGCTTTAATCCTGGCCCCATTGCTTCACCTCTCTGGGCCTCTTTTGTGCCAGTCAACTGCTGGTTTGCTTACAGATCTGTTCTCCTCCCTGCCCCTGCTCTGCTCTGTATCACTACTGGGAACTACATTTCCCAGTCTCCTTTTCCCCTGGCTTCTGGGGAGGTTCATCTGATAGGACGACAGGTGGGTGGGAGGAGGGAAGAAGCCAGGCTATTTCTCCCCCTCTCTTTGCTGTCTGACGTCTCCTGCAGTTGGTTGTGTTTCTTCCTTCCCTCCTTCCATAATCCCATCTCCTACCAGGCAGCCCCCACTGTTTAGTTCCTGCCAAATAGCTCTGGAGCCTTCTGGGTCTATAATGCTAGAGATGCCCTAGAGATGGTAGCTGCTTCCTGCTCTGCTATTTTCTGGGTGTCCTCACTGTCTCCTGTTGGCATCTAGGCTCTTCCATCACCCATGTGCCAATTCTCTGTGTTAAATTTCTTCCATTTGAAAGGCTTAGAGTGTTTGCTGCTTCCCAGCTGGATCGTGATTGGCAAATCTTATCAATAAGTAGTTATTATAATGCCATCCCAACCTTCTCCAGGAGGATGAATGGAGAGTCACAGGGGTGAGGAATCCATGAATTCTTTGTGGGCAGGCCACTGTCTGTGCTTCTTTCCTTTCCTGTTCTTCACCAGCTTCCTTGAAGTTTGACTGATTTCCACTGGGCAACACCAGACCCGACGAGTACCCCATAGACCCCCAGAACGTGTGGGAGTGGGTTCTTCTTCCAGGCCTTCTTCAGAGGGAATTGCTGAGAGATCCTTCTTCCCAGAGGCCCATGAAGGATCCAAAAAGGGATTGGTGGGAATGGATTCTTCTAAATATTCTTTTTTCCCTCTCCTCATCCCCACACTGCTCTTAGCTACCTGGTACCCCTGGAAAGGGTCTGGTGAGCACTGACAACCGTGGGGCTGGCTTTCTCCAGAGTGTCTGCACTTTCACTGGGGATGATCCCTAGGCCCAGGTGTCTCAGCTGGGGTCATTTTACCCCCAGGAGACATTTGGCAATGTCTGGAGAAGTTTTGATTATTACAATTCCAGGGGTACTATTGGCATCTAGCTGGTAGAGGCCAGGGATTGGCAGAGAAATCCTGCCTTAGCCCAAAGGAATAAACTTCCAGTGGTGAACTTCCAAACCTCCTGCTGGTGACTGGACTAGGAGTGGCAGGGAGGGATTTTCTGGTAAGTCATTTTAGGTTAAGGAGAGATTCATACGATATAAGTGCAGATAAAAGGACCACCGTTTTCCACGGTGGGCAGCCCAGTGTGGAGAGGCTAATTTGTCCTAAGTGGTAAGAATAAAGTGACTGACTTTGAGTGACTCATTTTTACCCTAGAAAGGATAGAGACTAAAATGGAAAAAGTGAAAGAAATTTAGATAAATTAATGGGTTATCAGAGGAAATTAGGATGTTTGATGTTTTGGGGATGCTTTCTCATAGCACATCACTCTCTGTCAAACATAAACCTTAGGTCTTACCCAAGATGCCAATTCTTCTGTCTTCTGAAGAGTGGGTCAACGCATAGTGACCACTAGACAGTGGGGCCACCAAGATGCATAAGCCTAGTGCCTGTCCTCAGAGAACTCATAATATGATCTGTCATATGTAAACACAACCCCCCCCCAGGATAATTATAGTACACAGCTCTAAGTGGTGCCATTGAGTACACAAGGCTCTCTCTGGGAGCGTGGGGGAGAAAGTGATTCCTTCCATTGTCTCCTGTTCCCCAGAGAGCAAGAGGCATGAAGACCCTTCAAACCCATAATCCTCATCCCACTGCAGACCCTTTGGTTTCCCTTCTCTCCCTGTAGCCTCTGCACATTTTATGGCCACACCACAGGGTTAGAGGATGGCTGGTGTTGGGAGTGGGAAGGCAGCCCTGGGTGGGAAAGAAGGGGCTCTGGGAGAGGCTGGGGGGGGAGGCTTCCAAGACAAGGTTTCAAGGCTCTGGATCCCCCACAGAGCCAGATTCCCATTCTCTGGACCTCAGGGGAGCAGCACTGAGCTTGGAAAGGGGAGGCTCAGCTCTCAATCCGGCCCTGCCCGGAACCCCTGGGTGACTGTGGGGAAGTCACTTCGCCTCTCTGGCCTCAGTTCCCGTATGCATTAAACAGGGACCACATGCAGAGGCAGCTGGGAAGGGCCTTTGTGACCATCTGGGCTCCCTTACCCCTCCCACCCCCCCCCCCCACTCTGCCCTTTCATGTTTCAGATGAGAGCACTGGGCCCAGAGACCCTTTTTCAAAGTCATATAGTTTAAAACAAAAATGGAAGTCATAGAATAATGTCTATACTATAGTCCCATTTATGAAAAAAATAAATTTTGTTTCTTAAAAATACGTCTAAGTCTATAAAAGCACACAATAAGATACAGATGGATACCTGGATTACAGTGGCTCCTGGTGGCCCGAGGTGTAGGAAAGGAATGAGATGAAGGGAGGCTTTGACTGTTCTGTATCCTTCTATATGGTTGGAAAATTGTATCATGACAAAAATGTATTTGGGTATTATAGCTGCACTTTAAAATGGAGCTCTGACAAGAGTGCAGGTGTCAGATTTCTATTTTTCTCACAACAACAAGCTTGCTCTGGCCCATTCCAGATCTAGAATGCTGCTCTCTGTAGGCACGGGCTGCCACCCCAGCTGGCAATTACAGGGACACCACACTCTGGGCTCAGCCCAGCCCAGGCCTGGCAATTCTTCTCACAGAGCCCTGGAGGTGAAAACTATTTGCCGTGCTGCCTTAAGCCAGTGGCTGGATTTCAGGCACCAGCTAGCAAATAGAAGAGGCAGAGATGTGCCTCTCCGAACCTTCAAGATCGAACGGGCAGGGCATTGCGTGCCCTGAGTGTCTGTAGGATCGTCCCTTGTTTAAGGACCTGGCTCAAGGGAGAAGGGAGCTTCTAGGGATGGCTGGGATCCGTGGGAAGGTGGGGACAGTGTAGAAAGCTTTTCACAGAGGCAGGGAGATAATCCAGGCCCCAGATTGCTGATGAATTCACGGACTGTGTGTGTGAGTGAGTGAACTTTCTTGGCTTTCAAAACCAGATGCAGGGGAGGCCCGATTCCCCATGTCTGTGGCTGGTCTGTCATGGAAATAAATGGCAAAAGCCCTAAGTAGACAACCCCAGAAGAGAAGAAGAATTCTGATTCTGTTTTTCACTCCGCTGCCATTTTGTTTTGTGTCCTCAGAAAACTGGCTTCTCTTTGTGGAGGGTCTGTTTCTTCATCTGGAAAATGAAGAAAAAACCAGCCTTTCCCTTCCCAGGGGGGTTATCCCAGCAGGTGTCGAGGGAAGTGGTGGGCCTGGGTTTGGAATCCTGGTTGACTCCAGCTCTCACGTTAAGAGGCCATGAGAGAGAGCCCGGAGAGGAAGCCCCGAGACTGGGTTGTACCCTGAGCCTGGAGCACTCTGCTGCCCTCTGTCCCTGGTAAACTCTCTGTTGTTCCACAAGACTCAGCTGAGATGCCACCTTCTCCAGGAATTCTTCCTGCATCTCCTCCAGGTGACTGCTTCTCCCTCCCTTCCCACCCAGGCTCCCTCGGCACTTGGTTCTCATTTCTGCCACTAGCATCCTTATCTTATTATATTGCAGGCCTGTCTTCTGCCACATCTACAACAGCGCTCAGGCCGGGCCTGTGTCTGCACATTGCGGGGACGCCCACGCCTGCTCCTCTGAGGAGGTGGGAGAAGCCAGTGCACACACTAGGGTTGCCTCCTGCGGGGGTCCACATGTGGCAGACCCCCGGCCGACACATGGAGGGCCTGGGCTGTGTGGATGGGGCTCCTGTCCTGTGCCTTGTCCAGCCCTCTTTTTGGGCCTGATTCTCTGACCCTTCCCTCCCTGCTTGCTTACTGCTTGGGACTTCTCTTTCCATCCTCTTGCTGGGTTAAGTTTGGGGCAGAGATTTTGGAGGAAAAACACAGCCCCTATCACGGAGCTTTTCCTTCCTTCCAGGGTGGTGTAGACGGGCCCCTCCCACCCTCTTCCTCCCAATCACCCAGCACTGCCCACACCCCTCCCTGCCCCCTCAGTGCCTCCTGTCCCTGGCCCTCCTGGGCTCCGGGTCTGTGCCCAAGTGCCCTACCTAGCCCCTGCGCTGCCTCTCTGGTGCCCACATTCCTGCAACCGCGTGACCACAACGGGGGACATTACACATTCCTGGCCTGGCAGCCAATGGTGTAAAAAAGAACAGAATGTCCCAGGGCCCCGCCCAGCCCCTAGCTTCACCTGGGCCCCTCCCTGGCCTGGACAAGGTAAGGGGTGGGGTGAGGAGTCAGGTGGGAAGTGGATGGACCAGGAGGGAGAGGCAGAGGTTCACTTCACACCAGGTGCCCGTTGGAGCCAGGAGGTCTTCCCACTTCAGTGAGCAGGAAGGAAGCTTGCAGCTACCCCTTCTCCTTCCTCTCCAAGATCTGAGGGTGAGGCTGACCCAAGGGTGCCCTTGGAGGGATTCCCCAGAGAGGGGACCCAGCTCCTGGAAACCCACTTGGGGCTCCCTCTCCTGCCTGGGAGGGGAGAATCCCTTTGGGGCTGGCTCCCTCCTCTTTGCTCTCCTCTCTCCACCTCTCCTCCCCATGTGCCTCCTCCATCGCCCCTCCCAGTCCTTCACCGATCCTCCTCCATCAAGCTCCCTTTTTCTGCTTTCCCTGTCCTCCTGGTCTCCCCATCTTAGCCTCACTCTTCGTGGCTTGTTCTTTTTCCTTGCTTTGCCCTCCTGGCTTTGTGTTCAGGATCCTTCTCCTTGTTCAAGATCTCTGGCCCTCACCTGCCATTCTGTCTCCCAGTCTCCCCGCCTGTCAGCTCAGCATCACCCCCCAGCCCCTTCTCCAGTCTCCCTTCAGGCCCCCTCTCCCTACTCCAGTCCCAGCACTCCCTGGTCACCTGCCCTCAGGAGCCCTCCTCCCTTTGGAGAACACTCAGCTCTGACTCCTCCTCTGCCCCTCCCCCTGCCCTGCTCACCTTTAATTGAGATGCTAATGAGCCTTCAGTCGCTTCCAACCCCTGCTGACGGGCGGGCGGGCTCCCTGGCCCGGCCACTGCACCTGTCAGGTGAGGGGGAGGAGAGGCCCGGCTGCCAGATTCAACTGGAAAGGAACCAGTCCCAGTCCAGCCACACCTGGGAGTGAGGAGCAGGAGGCAGCCCAGACCTCCTGGAGCCCTGTAGTCCCTGGGACGGAGAGGGAGTCAGGACACAGCCCGAGGCCAGGGCCAGAGACAGGAGGGGAGAGCCCAGACCGAGAGGGGGAAAGGCAGGGAGGAAGAGGAAGAGAGGCAGGATCAGAGAGCCTGGCACACAGAGGAGACACGCAAGGAAGAAGAGAGCCAAGGAAGAGACCCAGAGAGAAGGAAAAGACAGAGAGAGAGAGAGAGAAAGAGAAAGACTAAGACACGGAGACCCTGGAGGAAGAAGACCCAAAGAGAGGCTGACTAAGCGGGGCAGAGACCGACTGCTCTGGAGACAGAAAGGGAGGTGCTAGGAGGGAACCCAAAAGTGGCCTTATCAGGGAAGCAGAGGAGAGGCCGCTCCAGGGAAGCCCAGCTCCAGTTCTTCTGGTCCCAACTCCAGCAGGTCAGCTGGCTCCTGGGAAGGTGGAGGGAGGGAGGAATGGGAGAAAGTGGGCTCAGGGTGGGATGCAGGCATGGCCAGGAGCAGCCTCACTCTGGGTTCAAGATGATGGTGGGGGGAGGGCAACCAAGAGCCCAGCCCTGACCCTCAACCTCCACAACCCAAGGGCTCATGAAGGGAGACAAGCATGAGGAGCAGGGGCTGGGATCCGAACCCGCGGCCCCCCAGCAGCCCACGGAGGAGGAGGAGGCCCTGATCGAGTTCCACCGCTCCTACCGAGAGCTCTTCGAGTTCTTCTGCAACAACACCACCATCCATGGCGCCATCCGCCTGGTATGCTCCCAGCACAACCGCATGAAGACGGCCTTCTGGGCTGTGCTGTGGCTCTGCACCTTCGGCATGATGTACTGGCAGTTTGGCCTGCTGTTCGGAGAGTACTTCAGCTACCCCGTCAGCCTCAACATCAACCTCAACTCGGACAAGCTTGTCTTCCCCGCCGTTACCATCTGCACCCTCAACCCCTACAGGTCAGTTGGTCCCTCCACCACATCCTGGATGCCCAGACGGGTAGTATGGAGGGTACAGAGGTGCCCACTGGGCAGGCAGACCTCAGACCCAAGGGGAGGAAGTGATACTCCTGTCCCCAGGCAGACCTCCCTTTGGGCAGGATAGGGAGGCCCCACTTGATGGACTGGCGGCTCTGCCCAGTGGAGCCTTCCTAGTGCTTGTGGTTGTTGAACCAACCAGGCACCTCTCCCTCCCTCCCCTTCTCCCCCCACCAAGTGGGAGGGAGTGCTGATGAGGTCGAGATGCTGATAACTCTAAAAGGGCAGGGTAGAGATCATCCCCATCTCTTCCCTGGAGAAAGAAGAGAGCAGAGAACAGGCCTCCTCCGCCTCAAGCGAAGAACCTGGTGGAGAGTTGAAGTCACTGCAGGGGCTGTGGCGGTGGGTGGTGGCAGCTGGCCGGAGCTGGGCCCTGGCAGGGGAGTTTGTTTTGGAGAAAGCAAAGTGGGGGGTGGTGGCAAAGCAATCCATGAACCTTGAGGCTGGGGGTGGAGAGTTACAGAGCCAGAGGAGAATGGGAAAGAATAGAATGCAGCCCTTGTCAAGCTGTTTCCCCAAAGACCCAGGTGACCCCTGCTGGGCCACACAGCTCACCTGCCCAGGTGCCTGACTTTTAATTGCTTGGGTGTGTCCTGAAGTTTTGGGTTTCATCACTGCTCTTTGCCAATTTTTGGTCCGGAAGCCAGGGGGAGTGGTAACTGGGGAGAAGAAGGGAGGTCAGGGCTGGGTGTTTACACGTACCTTTTATGTGTGTTCCCTCAGTCAGGAAACACCGTGGGAACACCTGTGGCCCGCCAGACATGATGCTAGGCACCTGGCAAATGGGCTCATTAATAAGTCATACAGTCTCTATGGAAGGCCAGGTACTTGGCTGGGTATTGAAAGATAAAGTCAGATGGAAGGGGCAGGCATATAAACAAGTAACTGCAGCACGCTGTGGTAAGTGTCATAAAAATCATGTGAGTTTCAGTCTCTGGCTTCAAGGAGTAAGATGTATGAGTGCACGTGTGATTGCACGAGTGTGCATGAGCAAACATGTGGGGTATGCATGCGAGCATGGATGACTGGGTTGGTCACATATTGGGGGTGGAGGCCCCATTCTGTCTGTCATGTCCAGAGGTGTGTCATGGACTAATAAGAGTTGGGAGGTCCCATCTCCTGGATTAGCCTCCATACGATGCCCAGAGCAAGGGGCCCTTTACTCAGAAGCTGCTTCGTGCAGCAGACTTTGCTAAGTACCCTGCAGCATCTCCCTTTATTCTCCTAACCATCCTCCAAGGCAGGTACTACTATTATCCCTATTTGGCACTTGAGGAAACTGAGGCAGAGAGAGAGACAGGTCACAAGGTCACAGAGGTGTGACTGAGCTGTGACTCATCCTCTGTTTGCCTGATCCCAAACTCCTGCCTCTTCTTAAAACCCAAGACATGGGGCACGGAATTAATGGAGTTTCCAATCAGATGTTTACATCTTATTTCTGGTTCTCGTCCATTCCTCCCCTTGGCCTCCTTTCTCTTCCCCTGGTGCCCTCGGGCTTTGCTCTTCTTTCTGACCTTCCACCCCTGTGCCTCCCCCGCCCTAATCTTTCCTCCACCTCCCCCAACCCTCACCCCCTCAGGCCATGGTGGTGGGGAGGGACACTGGGTGTCCCAGCCAGCAGGGGAGGGAGGGACAAGGGCACAGTAGTAGGCTGTCAATAAATATTTGCTGTTGAAAGATGTGGGTGGGAGACGGAGAGGGCACCGGTGAACCTGTTGAGGCCTGCATATTTTCTAAGGTGCTGCTGTGTGCAGGGCCCTGGACAGTCCAGGAAAAAGCTCCAGGGAATGGAAACCAGAGCCCCTGCCTCCAGGGACCTGCAGGTGGGGAAACAGGTGTCCACTCGGAAACAATCCCTCCTGCTGTGCAGGACTCAGTGAGGGGAGCATCTGGAAGGGAGGAGAGTCAGGGAAGCCTCCCCACGCAGGGGAAGGATGCTGAGCACCTACTGTGTGCTTGAGCCTGCGCTGGGTGCTTTATACACATGATCTCATTGAGTCTCGACAAGTCCAGGTGGTGGGCATTATTATTATTTCCATTTTGCAGATGAGGAAATGGAGGTGAAATAAATTGAGCAAGGTCACACAGCAAATAATAAAAAAATAACAATAATAGCTAACACATAGTACTTAATATGTGCCAAACATAAATTAAATTTTTATATTAAATTATTTAATCCTCACAATAGACCTGTGAAGTAGATATCAGTGTTACTCCCATTTTATAGGTGAGGAAAGTAAGGCCCAGAGAGGTTAAGTAACTTGCCCAAGTTCACACAGGTAGCAGGTAGTGAATCTGGGATTCAAAAATCAACCCCTCCTCACCTTGGAGCCATTGTGTCCCAGGTTAGCGGCTGAGTCACAAACCAAGTGTGTTTGATTTCAGAGCACGCTCTCCCATTGCACTTTAGAGGAGGGGCCAGGCAAAGGCCTGCAGGGTCGGGGGACTGGTGGGAGGCCATGAGAATAGCAGTAAGAGGAGGGGTACTTGTCAGGGTGTAGGAGGGAGGGATCCAGGGTTGTCGGTTCCTGTTCCAGGAGAGAGGCAGGGGTGGGTGGACAGGTTCATGCAGCTTGGCTGGTGGTGACCTGAGTGTGAATCATGGCTGCGGCTGGCTGGCAGCAGGCAC
This sequence comes from Tapirus indicus, assembly GCA_031878705.1. Lineage (NCBI taxonomy): Eukaryota > Metazoa > Chordata > Mammalia > Perissodactyla > Tapiridae > Tapirus > Tapirus indicus. Next base: position 103,013,451 of record CM062918.1, on the reverse strand, counting down.
AGGAGGCAGAGGGAGACAAGTGACTCCTACAGGGGAAGCAGGGAGGAGGTGGGAATCAGCAGACAGGTAGAGGAGCTGGCGAGATAACTGGAATGAGGCAGTCAGACCAGGACACACAGCCAGCAGAGGGAGAGGAAGAAGAAGGAGGTGCAGGGTTCTGGGCTGCTTTGTAAATTCCAGAAGAGGGGACAAGGGCTGACGACCTTCCACACTAAGCAAGGGAGTGCTACGAATCCACTGTGAAGAGTCAGCCACCGCAGTCCCTTTCTCTGGTCAACAAAGGGCTTTTTCACCCATGGGAGAGGGCCAGTCACCTCCATATCCACGGAAGACAGAGCCAAGAACATAGTTTTCATCCAATCCCAGGAGGGATTTAGGCTGGGCCTGAGGAAGAACTTGGGGTTCTTAAACAACAAAGGAGGACCTGGAATCTTCCTTCCCAGGGGTGGCAGAGCAGGGGGCATGGCAGCAGGAGTAGGGCGAAGGAGAGGGGCAATTCCCCAAAGAGAGAGGCTGCAGGGAGGGAGGGGGGTTCTGAGCCAGGCTCAGGGAGGGGGGTTCTGACTCAGACTCTTAGAGCTGACCCCTACCCCCCACCCAGTGATGGACTCTTTCTCCAGTCAGGAACCTCACTACCTCTGCGGAAGCTGTTGTTAGAAAGTTCTTCCTTAGGGAAAGCTACAGTTTACCACATCGTAACCTCTACCCTCTGGTCCTGGTTCTCTCTGAAGCGACCCTAAAGAAATCTTCTTTACCCAACAGCCTGCAGTCCAGGGGCACCTATGACAGCAGTAACTACATTGCAGCTTGCAAAGTCCACTCTCGCATTCTGATCCTCATAACAAGCTTGTTAGATAAGGAGTCAAATGAGAAAACGGGAGGATCTAGGAACCTAAAGGCTTTGCAGAGGTCACCCAGCTGTTAAGTGGAGGAGTGGGAACTGGAACCTGGTCGTAGACTCCACTTTTGCTAAGACCACAGAGTCGCACGGTAGATAAGTGGCAGGCAGTGCTCCTGTGTCTCCTTAGTTTTTTCTTCTCCAATAATAGTCATAAAAACAGTAATGATAATAAGAACAGCAGCAGTTGTACACCACCTACCCTGCCAGGTATTTTTCTCAGTACTTTTCGTATATTCACTCATTTAATTCTCCTAACAACCCTGTGCAGCAGGTACTATTAATACTCCCATTCAACAGATGGTGGAACAGAGGCACAGAGAAGTACCTTCTCCAGGGCTAACATCTAAAAAGTGGCAAGGCTAGGACGTGAGCCTGGAGAGCTGATTAGAACAGTTCCTGTCACTTTTCCTTGGACGAGATGGTTTAGAGCTCTCACCACCCAGGCTGTTCGTCCTCCGAACAGTCATTGCTTTGTGAACACCTGTTGCTCTTAACATGTCACAGCCAGGACTGAATTCCACATGTGATCTGAGAGCTCAGAACCTACTCTAGAGGGGCTGACCGTGTCCTCAGGGGACTTCCAGGGGACAGGCTGCTGGCAGGGCACCTGCCTATGAACACATCGTGGTGCAGGCTGAGATCATAGGGCCACGTGTGGAGGGACTGCACTGGAGCTGTGTGTTCATAGCCCCCTGGGAGACAGGTTGGAGGTGCTGAGATGTGGAGGAGAAAGGAGCTGAAGAGGTTCCAAAGAAAAGGAAGTCAGGCTTGTAGGTGGTCCCTGGAAGAAGCAGGGAGCAGGTTAGGTCCCCGAATGCACACTGGCAGGAGAAGAAGCCAGTGAGGTTTCCAGTGCCCAGCTCTGACTAGTACTTCCAGAATGCTGGCTGAGAATGCTCTACTAGGGGTCTCTGAGTGGGTGGGATGGGGGCCTGGGTAAATCCCATGCTCCCTGCCTGGGGAGCATGGGCTCTCCTGTGAGAGGAGGCTACCGAGGGGAAACAGGGAGGGATAAGGAGATACACACAGGAAGAGAGCAGATGTATCAGCCCCCACATCTGCCCCTGATAGATCTGCCCCTGACAATCTGTCCTGAACAGAGAAGAGGGGCTGGAGGGGAGATGGCCAGTTTTGGGGAAAGGAAATTTTGCTGCCCAGTCTCAAGTGCTTCTGAGCCCAAAGGCAGAAGTAGTGGAGAAAGCAGGGGCGAGGGAGGGGGACAGGCCTGGGTTTAGATGTTGGCTCCAGCAATTCCTAGCTGAGTGACCTCGGGTGAGTTGCCGAGTGGATGGCCCTCAGTTTTCTCAACTGTGAAATGGAGACAGTAATGCCGGCCTGATGGAACCGTGCAAGGGTTCACCCAGCCTCCGATGCAGGGCTGCCTGCCAGAGCAGGTGGGAGTGAGGGTAGTGACTGTGACCTGGGTGGGAGGTCAATGTTCGAAGGGCTGGACTGTCTTGCTGAAGCCCCTGTCGGCGTTCTTTATCCCCACTCCAGCCCTGGTCTCCTCTTGCCAGGGCCCTCCTGCTTGCAAGACAAGATCTGATGTCATTAGTGGGGTTACTCAGTGGTCAATTCTCTTAGCTCTAGGGGTGAACTGAAAGGGAGGGAGAGATTTCTTTTCTGAAGGGGTGACATGGGAATACTTCTTCCTGCCTTCAGCCAAAAAAAGGGAGAGAAACAGACCTTGGGGAGTGAGGGCATTCTGGATGGAGGCCTTGTCACAGGTGGGAGTGGAGGGCGTGCTCATCAGAGGCCTCTCTGGAAGAGGCAGTAGGGAGCTGAACATGAGGAGAGACACTGAGGGCAGAGCCTGGGACCCAGTGGGGAAGGGTGATGTGGCTAGAGAAGAGATAGACAGCTTGGAGCTGGTGATGAGAATGAGGGAGGGGTAGGGGGCAGAGAAGGGGCACAGAGGGACTTGAGACAGCTTGGGGGGGTGGTGGGGGAAAGGGAGGCCCAGCCAAGTGTGGTGGCTCTTGTTGTGGAAATACTCCAGACAAGTTGGGGGACCTGGATTCCTTCTACGTGACCGTGAGAAAGACACTTCAGTTTCCTAGGCTTCAGGCTTCTGTTTGTCTTCCTGATATTTGATGACCTCTTCACTTTGTGGCACTGAATGTTTTCTCATGTAACCCTCTGAGAGTTTCATGTGGTAGGCAGATCTAGTGTAATGCCCATTTTACAGGTGAGGAAACTGAGGGTAAGATTCAGAAAGGTTGGGTTACTTACCAGCATTACACAGCGAGAGAATGTGTGGCTGACTTGGGCTCCATTGCTCTTTCTGGGGCACCTCACCAACCTCCTAAAATAGCTGGAGCTCGCAGGGACAGAACGGAGGGTAGTATGATGGTTAGACTGCTTTCTGACCCATTTCCTGGCCATGTGATTTTGAGCTAGTCACTATGCCTCGGGTTTTTCACCTGTAAAAGTATTAGCTAATAGTGGCTAATAGCTGAGTTACACTGAAGGTTAAGTTAAACAATGTACATTCTAACACCACAGTGCCCGGCTCATATTAAGTGCTCAGTAAACACTAGCTATTATTGCCATTCTTTTAATGACCAGTAACAAACAAGTCTCACAGAATGTCACACACACACCTTCAACCTGAGCTCCATTTCGCCTGTGAGGGGATGAGGGGCAGCTGGAGCTGATTTGAAGCCCATGGCCCAACCAGCTAGACTTTCCGGAGGGAGACAGAAATGGAGCTGAGTGGAGGAGGGCTGTGAGGATGTGGACTGGACAGTGGTTAAGTAGCTGCACATTACGACCCCCTGGAGCTCTTGTAAAAACAACCTTGTTTGGGCCCCACCCAAGCCCCACTAAACCTGAAACTCTCCAGTGAGGCCCTGCACTGGTATTTGACTTTTTGTTTAATTGAGGTATAATTTACATACAATAAAATGCACAAATCATACGTGCTCATTGAGGTTTGACAATTGAGATCCTGAACATTCCCATCACCTGGTGTCCCTCTGTAGTCAATGTCTCTCCTACTCTCCATCTCTGACTTCTATCACCATCAATGAGTTTTGTTTGTGCTTTGACTTTATAAAAATGGAAGCATACAATATGAATTTTCTTGTATGTCTGGCTTATTTTACTTGACTTAATGTTTCCGAAATCCTTCCATGTGTTTTGCCTGTATCAGCCTGGTTTTTATTGCTGAGTGGTATCGATGGACATTTGGGTTGTTTCCCACTTTTTGGCTATTATGAATAAAACTGCTATGAACATTCATGCACATGTCTATGTTTTCATTGCCCTTGGGTAAACAGCTAGGGGTGGAACTGGGTAAAACATCCAGAAGTGAAATTGTTGGGTCATATGGTAGACGTATATTAACTTCATAAGAAATTACCAAATGATCCTTCAAATCCGTCATGCCATTTAGTCTCCCACCAGCTGCAATTCCAGTTGCTCCACCTTCTCACCAACGTTTGACGTTGTTGGTCTTTTAGTTTTAGCCTAATGGATGTTCAATGGTACCTCATTGTGGTTTAAATTTGCATTTCCCAGAGGATTAATTATATTGAGCAGTTTTTCGTGTGTTTGGTGATCATTTGTATATTTTTTGGGTTCTTTTTTAAAACAATTTTTCTTTTTATTGTGGATTTGTAAGATGTCTTTATATTTCAGAATTTCTTCCTTAGATATTTTTTATTCCAAGAAATTTTGCCTACCCCAAGGTCATGAAGATATCATTTATGTTTTCTTCTAGTCTTTATGGTTCTGAATTTCATGTTTCAGTCTATGATCCATTTTGACTTGATTTTTGTGTATGGACTAGGGTAGAGTTTGAGGCTCATTTCTTTTTTTCCGTACAGTATCCACTTGTTCCAGCACCATCTGTTAAAAAAAAATTATTTTCCTCATTGAATTGAATTGGTGCTTTGGTCAAAAATCAGTTGACTATATATGTGTGAGTTTATTTCTGGACTCTTTTCTGTTCCATTGATCTATTGTCTATCCTGACATAAGCACTACACTGTTTTGATCACTGTGGCTGTATAATAAATCTTAAAGTCACGTAGTGTAAGTACTCCAATTTTGCTTTCCTTTTCCAAAATTGTTTTGGCCATTCTAGATTCTTTGCATTTCCACATCAATCTTAGAATCAGCCTGTCAATTTCTTCAAAAATGTCTGCTGAAATTTTGATAGGGATTGTGTTTAATCTAGAGATAAATTGGGATACATCTTAACTGTATTGAGTTTGTGATCCATGAACATATGTAACTCCCCTTTTATTTTGGTCTTTGATTTGTTTCAGCAGGATTTTCAGTGTAGAGGTCTTGCACATCTTTCATTAGATTTATTCCTAGTATTTGATGTTGCTTATGCTATTTAATATGGTGTTTTGTGATTTCATCTTCCGGTTTTTTGTTGCTACTATGTAGAAATACAATTAATTTTTGTATATTGGTTTGTATCCTGCAACCTTGTTTAATTTATTTATTAGTTCTAGGTGTTTGTTTTGGTAGATTCTATTCCTAAGGCCCTTTACTCTGGACTTCCATAATACGCCCCGTATTGAGAAGAGGGAATGTGACTATTTATACCGGCCAGTATTTAATTTACGTTGTTCGGGCCCCACCCGAAACATTAAAACTGAATCTTTGGTGGGAGGATTGGGGGGGCGGGGGAGTGTGCGGCATCGGGTATTTTTAAAGTTCCTCGGGAGATTCTAGAAGTGCAGTTGAGAACCCCTGATTTAGAAGCTGCCGGGTGGCAGACAGGCCCAAAGGCCACCCTGGCCTGAGGGGATCAGGGCAGGACGACCTGCGCCGCGGTCCGTGGAGTGACTGGGCCCAGGCCGAGGCCACCCCGCCTCCTGCCTTGGGAAAGGGCAGGCAAGTTCCGGGTTCCCTCCCAGGCCAGAGAGAGTGGGAGGAGAGCGCCTCACAGACAGGCGCCTCCCGCCTCTCCCTTACATAAACAGGCGGCAATGAATGCTGCCACCGCCGGGGCTCACTGTCGCCTCCACTTCCCCCGCGGACACACCTGTCTACACCCCATCCCCCAGATAGTGAGGAGACACCGGAGCTATTCCCCGCAGCTTCTCCTGATGAACCGACCCCCCCGGTTACGGACGAGGAAACTGAGGCCCGGAGGGGCCAGGGATTCGCGCAAGGCCCCCCCCAGTCAGACCCTTTTCTCGTCGCTCCTCCCAGGTACTCGAAAATCAAAGAGGAGCTGGAGGAATTGGACCGCATCACAGAGCAGACGCTCTACGACCTGTACAAATACAACTCCTCCAACACCCTCGCGGCCCATCTCCGCGGCCGTCGCGACCTAGGGGAGACCCTGCCGCACCCCCTGCAGCGCCTGCGGAGCCCGGCCTCGCCCCACGAGGCCCGCAGAGCCCGCAGCGTGGCCTCCAGCGTGCGGGACAACAACCCCCAAGTGAACAGGAAGGACTGGAAGATCGGCTTCAAGCTGGTAAGGCCCCGCCCCCGGCTCGAGGGCGCAGCCCCGCCCACTCGCCCCTGGACTCCTGGCCCCGCCCACTCCCGGGACTCCGCTCCCTTTCCGGACCCCCCTCTGCTGCCTAGGGGTAGGGGGCGAGACGTCGTCGGCTTGCTAGCTAGATAAATAAATTAATTAAATAAATGAATTTTGAAAAATAAGATTAAATAGCATCTCTCGGTGCGCCAGCTTGTGGGGTCTCCTCGCTGGGGACCCCCGTGGGAACGTTTAAGCGGCGAGAAGTCAAATCTGTCAAAGGTGCAAAAGGAAAAGGCAGCATTCTGAATTCCAGTCCCCACTGGTGGGACTCAGTTGGGATCCCGCAGAGTGATGGGGAACTGGGGCTCTGCCGGCCTAAGACAGAGAATAAAGAGACAGTAAAAGGGAAACTTAAAAAAATTGTTTTAATAAAAAAAGGGAGAGTAAGAGGAAATGGGAGAGAAGAGAGGGAAGAAAAAAGAGAAGCCGTCTTTAGTGAGAGTCGGCCATGCTACCAGGAGACCGGAGTTCTAGTCCCACCTCTGTTGCTGGGAGGAACCCTGATCCCTCAGTCCTCCTGTCAGTGCAAGGGGAGAAGAATCCTTGCTCCACCCTCCTGCAGAGGCTGTGAAATGATGCGCGCAACGCGTGTACCTTCTTCCTGGCCTTCCGTTCCCTTAATCTCTTCTCTCCTGGGCCACTCATTCCTTGACCATGACCTCGCCCCCCACCCCAGCTGCCTTGACCTCTCCTGCTGCTGGCCCTCTGATGCTCTGGTGTCTGTGTCCAGTGCAACCAGAACAAAACGGAATGCTTCTACCAGACGTACTCATCAGGGGTGGATGCAGTGAGGGAGTGGTACCGCTTCCACTACATCAACATTCTGTCGAGACTGCCTGCCGATACCTCTCTATCCCTAGAGGAGGACGAACTGGACAACTTCATCTTCGCCTGCCGCTTCAATCAGGTCTCCTGCAACCAGGCGTGAGTCCATCCTGCCTGGCCATGTGGTCCCCACGGGGTTCCTTCCCTGGCCTGAGGCCCAGCACGGGCAGCATCCAGGAAATCCTTGTTCACTAAATAAATGCCCGTGGGGAGGAGGGGGCAGCACTGACCTCAGGTCCAAACCTCTGCCCCAGGAATCACCCTTCAGGACTTCTGCTGCTCCCTGAGAAGCTGGGTCTGAACGAGGCAGCCTCATACGGATGCTCTGGGAAGGTTGGGGCTTGAGTCTGGCTTTGAGAAACCAAGAGCTAGAAGGATGGTTTTGTCTTCCAAAGGCCTCTTCCTCACTAGCATCAAACTCAAAAATGCCTGGAAGACCATTGGGTCCCATAGTTCACTTTCTCAGATGAGGCGGGCAGTAGGGTGTGGTGGAAACAGCATGGACTGAATGAGATACTAAACCTGAGTTCCTGCTCTGGCTCTATTACTTCCTGGCCAGATGACCCCGGGCATTTCACGTCGCTCTCCAGGGACTGTTTGTAAAATGGGGAAAAAATGAGTTTCATTCAATGTTCATTCAACACATATTTTTGACTAGGCTGTATGCCAGTCACTGTTCTAGGCATGTGGGATACATCACAAAGGAAAATATATATAATCCTTGCCCTTTTGGCACTTTTACTCCAGTGATGAAGATGATGATTACAGCCATCTCCAAGTGCATGAGACAACAAATGGGAGGGAACTTTGTAAATCGCCATGAATGCCGGGTCTCTTGTACTCAGTGACTTGCTCTATGCCACCTGGCCTGCCCTAGCTAAGGATTCTTCCTACTCTACCCCACTGCCTGCCAGGCATTCTTTCTGTTATGACTCCTGTCATAATGTCCTTGCAAAGATGTCATGGCAGCTGCCAGCTCTCTGAGGGCTAGAAGAGGCTGGGAGTGAGGGAGGTTCCCTCTGTAGCCTCTGGCCCCTCCTACCCCCGCCTTCCTCTCCCTACTCCTGCTCCATGATTTTCATTTTCAGTCGCCATCTGCCTGCCTCTGCTGGCTGAGGAAGGGTGCTGAGGCAGCGTCTCCACTCTGCAGGGAGCCCTTCCCCACCCCGTTGCTTCAGGATGGTCCAGGGCCGAGTGTCACCTGCTTCTGCCCCGTCCCTCACCTGGCACACACACTTTGCCCAGCACACAATTTGGTTCCTGTCTCCAGTCTTCGTGTTTGTTTGAGGACAGCAGCTACCAGCTGGGAAGTAAGACAGTACCTGCACCTGAGCCTCCATCAGCCCACACCTGCTGCCGAGTCTAACTGTCACTTCCCACCTGTTGTCTCACTCTGCCTGCCCCTTGCTCCTACCTCCCCATCAACGGAAAGTCCATCAGCTCAGTCTTGCCGCTTGGGTCACTTCCTTAGCTCAGAGTCTCATCATTTCTCACCTGGGTTATTCTAACCCGCCCCCGCCATGCGTCTTTCTGTCTCTAAATCCTCTCCTCGTTCTGCAACCACAGGAAGCTTTAGACTTCACTGTTCTTATTCATTTCACTGCACTTAGCTGTTCCAGTTAGTCCTGGTGAATATCCTCCAGTGTCTGTCCCAGCCTGCAGAGTCAAGTTGAAGCTCTCGATCCTGACTTCCTCACCTCTCTTCTCCCCCCATGGCCAACACTCTTTATCCTTCTCTCTGTAATCTTTTCTTTAATAAGAGCTGTATTGAGATATAATTCACATACCATAAAATTCATCCTTTTAATATCTACAACTCAGTGGTTTTTAGTATATTCACAGAATTGTGCAACTATTACCACTATCTAATTTTAGAACATTTTCCTCACACTCAGAAGAAGCCCTGTACCCATTAGCAGGCACTCCCGATTCCCTCCCTCCTCCAAGCCCTGGGAACCACTAATCTACTTCTATCTCTATGAATTGCCTACTGTGGACATTTCATATAAATAGAATCATACAATAAGTGGTCTTTTGTGTCTGGCTTCTCTCACTTGGCATGTTTTCAAGGTTCATCCATGTTGCAGCATGTATCAGTACTTCATCCCTTTTTATGGCTGAGTAATATTCCATTGTATGGATATGCCACATTCTGCTCATCTGTTCCTCAGCTGATGGACATTAGGGTTGTTTCTACTTTTTGGCTATTATGAATAATGCTGCTATCAATATTCCTGTAAGTTTTTGTATGGATGTATGTTTTCATTTCTCTTAGGTATGTACCTAGGAGTGGGATTGCTGGGTCATACAATAATTCTATGTTTATGATTTTGAGGAACCACCAGACTGTTTTCCAAGTGGCTGCACCATTTTACATTCCCAACAGCAGTGTATGAGGGTTGCAAATTCTCCACATCCTCCACTTGTTATTGTCTTTTTGACTCTAGCCATCTTGATGAATCCCTATAAGCATAATAGTAAATTTATATAGCTCTTACTAAGTGCAAAGCACTGTTCTAGGCGTAATTTAATCCTCATAACACTCCTGTGAAGTAAGTACCATTATTATCCCCACTCTACAGATGAGGAAACTGCAGTACAGAGAGATTAAGTAACTTGGTTGGTCTCCAAGCTAATACTTGCTAGAGCTAGGATTCAGATGCAAGTAGTTTAGTTCTGGAGTCAGTGCTCTTAACCATCATGTTATAGGACTTCTCATATATTCTCATGATGTGCTTAATGTGTATCTCTTTGGGTTTTTGCAGAATGTGTATGTAATATGTACATAAACAGTGTTGTATTATATATCTCATTTCACCTTTTACCTTTTTCACCAAGCTCTATGTTTGTAAGACCCATCCATGTTGCTCCATGGAATCTGTTGATTGCACCTGCTGCACACAGCCCATGGTGTGCATGCAGCACATTGTACCTGTCCCTCTCCCACTGAGCAGGGCTCATAGGCCCTTCGGGACTGGCCTCTGCTCACTTCCGAAGCCTCTTCTTCCATTTCTCCTTGAATGCAGCCTCTGCTCTGGAAATGCTGACTTCCTAGCACTTCCCAGAATGTGCACCAGTATTTCGCACTGTGCCTTTGTTTTTCAAGGCCAACGGAGGCTTCCAGTTCATTTAGTTCCAGTCTCCTCATTTTACAGATGAGGAGAATAAACTTAGAAAAAATGACTTGCTCAAGGCCATATAACCAGAACCTCACTCATTCCTGCCCTGCGATCTGATCTTCTTCCCCTCAGCTCTCTGCTCACGCTGGTCTCACCCTCTCCTCTACTGTGTTACCTTCCATTTCTCTGTTTCATTCATTCAACAGATATTTATTAAGTATCTCTTACATGCCAAGAACTATGCAGTTAACCCAGAGATGATGCAGAGATGAATGAGATGTGGCTCCTGTCCTCAAGGAGATCACAGTCCAAACGGGGAACTAAGATTTAGACATGTAAGAAGCTAGGGACACTGCAAGAATCTTCATAATGAAACATAGTGACACGAGAGAGGTCACAAGGCCACTGGGGTCAGGTGGCCTGGTAGGAGGAGCCTGGGCTAGAAAGTAGATGACCTGGGCTTGACTCCTGAGTTCATTATCACTGTATGACCTTGGGCAGCTACTTGACCTCTCTGAGCCCTAGCTTCCTCTTCTGTGATGTAGGGATGATGCCCTCACAGACTGTTGGTTGGAGGGACTGAAGTACTAAAGTGGCGTGGGCAAAGCTCCCAGCGCTGTGTCAGCACATAGTAGGTGACCAGGAAACAAAGGGCGCTGACAGTCCCACTCTCCCTGACCCCCTACACTTTCCTCTCTGACCCTACTCTCTCTCTCTCCTGGATAGGAATTACTCTCACTTCCACCACCCGATGTATGGGAACTGCTACACTTTCAATGACAAGAACAACTCCAACCTCTGGATGTCTTCCATGCCTGGGATAAATAATGGTGAGCAACTGCCCATTCCCTCAGTCCTCAACCTCTGCCTCAGCCCTTCCCACAGCCCTGCACCCATATTTACCCCCGTGGAGTTCACATCCTAGAGATGCTGTACATTTTGGGCCTCACTACAACATGCTACCTCTATCCTGGAAGGAGTCCTCTCTGTTCTTTCTCCCCCATGGGCACCACGTAGTCCATTCCAGGTGTGATAGGAATCCTGTCCGAGTCCTTCCTGCCTGTCCCCAGAATCCAGCTTATCTGTAGGATTCCTGGCCTTGCTCCCCTTGGAGCATTAGAGACTAGGCAGGGTGGGAAGGAGGGTTTCTATCCCCTAAAGCTTCTCCAAGACTTTCCCCCTACTCTGCTCGCCCCAGGTCTGTCCCTGACACTGCGCACAGAGCAGAATGACTTCATCCCGCTGCTGTCCACGGTGACCGGGGCCAGGGTAATGGTGCACGGGCAGGATGAGCCTGCCTTTATGGATGATGGCGGCTTTAACCTGCGGCCTGGTGTGGAGACGTCCATCAGCATGAGGAAGGCAAGATGCTGCCTGGGAGGAGAGCCCAATTGCAGAGGGGCAGGGAGAGGGCATGGGAGGTGGATGCGACAGCCAGAAGACTGTGGAGGGAGATCACGCTGCCTGGGCCTTGAGCACGTGGAGGGCTTCAGGAGCAGAAATCAGGGGAGAGGGGCTGGCAGAGTGGGCATCAGGAAGTAGGGACCTGACTAGTGGTCCTTGGGTGAGAGTGCTGAGAAGGGGTTCAAGACATGCTTGGGAGTCCAGGGGATGCTCTGGGCCCAGTGTCCTTGAAAGTAGCACTGGGATGGGCATTGGGGGCCACTGGGGGCATGTTTGGAAATGGTGAGGCAGACAGGAGAGGCTGGCAGGGTAGGAGACATAGCCTGGGAGTGAAGGAAGACAGAGAATTCAGGAAGAGGTCTGGGCTACTTGCTCTGACCTCTGACCTCTGACTTCTTGCTGTGTGTGGGTTCATAGGAAGCCCTGGACAGACTTGGGGGTGACTATGGCGACTGTACCAAGAATGGCAGCGACATCCCTGTCCAGAACCTTTACCAGTCCAAGTACACGCAGCAGGTAAGGCTGTTTCCATGGCAACCATTTCCCAGGCCTACACTGTTGGTCAAAGTTGGAGGGTGTGTGTGTGTGTAGGGGGGCAGCGGGGACCAGTGGAAAGAGGGATGGAGGCTTGGGGCAGAGAATTGTTTGTCTTTCCCTGCCTCCTCTGGGCTGTGTGGAGGGAGGGCAGGCCTAGACCCCCTTCCCCTTCACTCTCCTCTCCTCCAGGTGTGCATCCACTCCTGCTTCCAGGAGAGCATGATCAAGGAGTGTGGCTGTGCCTACATCTTCTACCCGCGGCCACGGGACGTGGAGTTCTGTGACTACAGGAAGCATAATTCCTGGGGTGAGACTCCAGGGAGCCCCGGGCCTGCCCCATCTGACCCTAGGACTTTCCCAGAGCCCTCTCCTCTCAGTGTCCTGTCTGTGGGGCGGCTTCTGGCTCCTGCTGGCCCTAACTCTCCCTCTGTCTCTCGTTTTCCAGTCCTTAGACTCGCCTCTGTCAGTTTCCTCTCACTCTCTGTCTCTCTCCTCCATCGCTGTTCCTCCCTTTCAGTTTCTCTCTCTCTCTGTTTTGGCCTCTGTGTGTCTGTAAAGGAATGGCCTCATTTAAAAATAACTTCGGCAGAAGGAAGGAAGAGCATGTGAGGAAAACCTCCCTCACTCCACAATCGGCCTGCTGAGGTTTCAGTGCACGCTCTGCTTTCGCCTCTAGTCTTGCTCCTCAGGGCCCAGCCAGCATAAGACAGTCACTGGGTGCAGGAAGAAGATACCAGAAGTCATATGTATCTCTCTCATTTCCTAACATCTTCCATTTTATGTATGCTTTATAATGTACATAATGTATCAATTCATTAGTAGCAGATATGTAATTTATAAACCAAATATATATATTAGAGTTAAGAATTTTTTACCTACAAGAGGGCACAATCAAAAAAGTTTGAAGAGCACTGGATTCTCCTCCTTATCATGGTCTGGAAGTGACAAATCCGTTTTCCTTGTCCCTACGGCTGAGTCATTTAGCAGGGAAGCCGGATACTAGGAAACTGAGAGAGAGAGAAAATCCCAAACTAGAAACTACAGAGAATGTTGGGCTGGCTTTCCTGGTGCGCGTGCTCTGATCTGCCGCAGCTGATCAGGCCCCCGGGGCCTCCGCCCCCAGCTCTTCTGGGCTCGGCTCCCCCAGAGGAGGTGGGTGCTGGCCACTGCTGGAGGAGGAGCCTTCACACCTCTCAGGGGACATGGCAGGGGCACCGCGGATCCCAGAGTTTAGTGTCCGCCCCTGTCTTGGCTCCGTCTGTGACCTCTCTGCCTCCGTTCTTCCCTGGGTCTGCTCTTCACAGCCCTCTCCCCTGCCTGTACTTGGCAGTTGTGGCCTCCGGGTTCCTGTCTCTCTGACCTTAGAAGATCGTAGCGCATCGCATCGGAGCTGGAGGGAAACGCAGAGGCCATGCTGCCTCACCTTCTCCTTTTTCAGATGAGAAAGCCCAGGCCCAGAGGGAAGACGTGAAGCCCCAGGACGCGCAGAGGGACCACTGCCTCCCCTGCTCCCAGACAATGATTGCTAAGTGGTTCTGAGTTTGGTGAAAGAACAATAACAGTGCTGATTCCTGAGAAGCTGTGAAGATAAGGGAGAGGAACTAAGGCGAAAAGCAGTCTGTGGCATTTCCTGGGGACTGCTTACTCCCCAGAGAAGAGCGTCCAGCTGCTTCCCATTCTTCCTAATTAAAGGTCCTCAGCCCTGGTAGATGGAGGGATTTGGGTCAGAAAGAAAGAAGGACCTCCAGACGGGGTGACTCAAAGTGCTGACAAAAGAACCTTACTTCGAACTTGGGAAATAATGGAGAGGGGAGATCCATAGACTCCTTGTTCTTTTTTTTTTTAGTAACAGCTTTGTTGAGATAATTCATATTCCATATAATTCACCCATTTAAAGTGTGCAATTCAATTTTAATTTAGTTTTAGTTTTTAGTACATAGAGTTGTGCAGCAATCGCCACAATCAATTTTAGTATATTTTGATCACTCCAAAAAGAAATTTTGTACCCGTTAGTACTACGCATTCCTTGCACCCACGGGCCCTCTCCCCCTAACTGTCCCTGGCAACCACTAATCTACTTTCTGTCTCTATAGCTTTGCCTATTCTGGGTATTTCATATGAATGGAATCATACAATATGTGGTCCTTTGCTATTGCCTTTTTTACTTAGCATAATACTGTCAAGGTTCATCCACCTTGTAGTATGTATCAGTACTTCACTCCTTTTTATGGCTGAATAATATTCCATTGTATGGATATACCACATTTTGTTAATACATTCATCAGTTGATGGACATTTGGGTTGTTTCCACCTTTTGGCTATTGTGAATAATGTTGCTATTAACATTTGTGTGAACATATGTTTTCAATTCTCTTGGATATATACCTAGGAGTGGAATTGTTGGGTCATATGGTAACTTGATGTTTAACCTTTTGACGAACTGCTGGACTGTTTTCCAAAGTGGCTGTACCATTTTACATTCCCAGCAGCAAAATATAAGAGTTCCAGTTTCTCCACATCCTCACTAACACTTGTTATTTTCTTTTTTTATTCTAGCCATCCTAGTAGGTGTGAGATGGTGTCTCATTATGGTTTAATCTCACTATTCTTACACAACAATTGTTCCCATTTTTCTTTTTGGCTTTTAAATTTTTGGCCATATCCTACACATCTTTACATAGCTGTATCCTGTTTTATTTTCCTGACTTAGCTTAATTTCTTAAACATTTCTTGGTGCTGCCACTCAGGAGGCATCTCTAATGCTACTTAATGCTCTTGTGAAGTCGGTGCCCAGGGGTCTTGGGAGACCTCTTGGGTGTGGGATGGAGAAGGTTGAAGTGCTCTAGGAAAACGGTTCCTCTCTGCACCCACAGGCTACTGTTACTATAAGCTCCAGGATGCCTTCTCCTCAGACCGCCTGGGCTGTTTCACCAAGTGCCGGAAGCCATGCAGGTGAGTGTCCCCTTCCCCAGGGTGCAGGTTGGGCAACTGGCTGCTTGGCTGGTAGAGTATGGGGTACTCAGCTAAGCCTTTGAGTGGGAGAGCCCCAGCCCCTCACTGAACACCTTTCTCCACCCTCAGTGTGACCAGCTACCAGCTCTCTGCTGGTTACTCACGATGGCCCTCTGTCACATCCCAGGTAAAGTGGGGGATGGAGGGCTGGGGGATGTGTGTGTGTGTGTGTGTGTGTAATGCTGTGGTCTTCTCTGGGTGTATTTGACTCCACCCCAAACACTGTAAGCCTGAAGACTATGGGGGTGACCCCACTGACACCACCGTTTTTCCCAGGACTGGGTCTTCCAGATGCTATCCCTACAGAACAATTACACCATCAACAACAAAAGGTCAGTCCTATCCTGTTCCCAGCCCCAGGAAAGGAATCCTTGGGAGGGAAAAGGAACTGGAAAGTAGAATTGCTACAGTTGTTTGGAGGAGGGTGTTTGCGAGAATCTGAGAAGTTGATCCTCCGCCATTTCTTCCCACCCTCTCCCCTACACCAAAGAGATGGAGTTGCCAAACTCAACATCTTCTTCGAGGAGCTGAACTACAAAACCAGTTCTGAGTCTCCCTCTGTCACGGTACGTCCTGCCTCACTGAGCCTGTGATCCTCTACGTGGTCTTAGTGGGGCTGGCTGTCAGAGAAAACAAGGGGTTGCCTCTGTGGGGCCAGAAGGGTCTGGGCCTTGAAGGTAGAGGACCAGGGAAGAGGGAGGGCGTGAGGGTGAGGTTGAAGGGCTGGAAGAAGGGGAGCTCAGCGGAGGGATGATGTCCCTGGGGGTGGTGGGAGGGAAGGGTATACCAGATGGGTATGCCTTGGACAGAAAAGGTCCAGGGGGCTGCTGAGAGGCTGAGAGGGGTGGGTGAAGGCCTCAGGTAAGGAGGGATGGGGCCCCCCTGCCAGAGCCCACCTAGGGCCCTCTGCCCCAGTGGTCAGTGTGCCTCTCTCCCTTACAGATGGTCACCCTCCTGTCCAACCTGGGCAGCCAGTGGAGCCTGTGGTTCGGCTCCTCGGTGCTGTCTGTGGTGGAGATGGCTGAGCTCATCTTTGACCTCCTGGTTATCACATTCCTCATGCTGCTCCGGAGGTTCCGAAGCCGATACTGGTCTCCAGGCCGAGGGCGCAGGGGTGCCGAGGAGGTGGCCTCCACTCCAGCTTCCTCCCTCCCCTCCCATTTCTGCCCCCACCCTGCATCCCCCTCCTCATCCCCGCCAGGCCCTGCTGCCTCCCTGGCCTTGACAGCCCCTCCACCTGCTTATGCCACCCTGAGCCCCTGCCCATCTCCTTCCGGCTTGGCGGGGGTCAGCTCCTCTGCCTGTACTCCTGGGGAGTCCTGAGGGGGAAGGAGAATGTCCCCCTGGAAGGCATGCGCTTCTCCTGGTGGGAGGGGACGAAGCTTGGCAGGATTAAAGAATGTTTGGGTCTTCCTCTCAGAGCTGCCCAACTGCCTTTGGTGTAGGGGAGGGAAGCAGGATGGATGAGGGGCCATGGAAGTTGCCCGGAGAACAGGGGCCAAGCAAGCTGCCCAGAATTGCCCTGGCTCCTGCCCTGTAGCCCCTGGTCCTGCCTCTAGAACACTCTTGTTTCCCCTCCCAAGTGCAGACAAGAAAAGTCTCCTTTTCCCTTGGATCAGCCAAGCCAGATTTGGAGGTTTGACAAGGAACTTTCCTTGGAAACAACTGACGACCAGAACAAAACAAACAAGGGCACACAAAGGCATGCGCAGGTCTCCTACCCAGAGAGGACTGAAGCCAGCCCCAGACTGGCCTGGCCACACTGCTTTCCAGTGACACGGAAGTTTGCTCCTCTTCTTGAACTTGGGTGGGGAACCCCACCCAAAAGCCCCCTTGGTTAGTTCTTGGGCAATTCTCCCTCCCTGACTCCCCAGGGCAGGGGCTGGAGCAGAGCAATGTAGTAAAGGCTTGGCCATTCCCAGTCGGCCCCAGGACTATTCCAGCCTCATCTACCCCATACCCCCAGAGAGCCATACCCCAGCGCCTCTGCCCTGTGTCCTTCATTCCTCTGCATATTTGCTCAAGCTATTTCTGCAGCCTGGAAGCTTCCCCTACCATCTGCTGAAGAACTCCTATGCATCCCTTAGAACCCTGCTCAGACATCACTACTTCTGTGAAGACTTCTGCCCCATCTTGTCTTACCTGGGATTGATCACTCCCCTCTCCTCTGGACTCGTGTAGCACACCATAACATCTATTGGAGTGTGGATGTTGCATTATACTTTCTTGTTCATTTGTGTCTGCCTCCCCAACTAGACTGCGAGCTCCTTGTGGTCAGAGACTGAGTCTTGTTCATTTATGTATCCTCAGGGTCTAGCCCAGTGTCCTGCTTGGAGCAAGTAAGCAGGTACTCAATAAATGTTTGTTGCATAAAGAATGTCTGGAGAGCTGGATGAGGGCACAGTGAAGGGGGTGGGGAGTGGATGAAAGTTTCTGGGTCACTGCCCAAGCTCCTGGGAGGTCCCAGGGTCAGGGCAGGGGACAGACTCCCATACCTTTGGCTTCACTATGGAGGTGACCATTCTTCAGGGACCTTAGGAGAGATAAACTGTCCTGCTAGCTCCTCCATGGGCATGGCTGAGCATCTCCTATGGGCCCATCACTGTGTTAGGGTGGGAGGGCAAAGACATGGTGCTTTCCCCCCCGGGAGACCTACTGGGCAGTGCTTGAGATGACTTGCCCTTGTTCACTGTCTGAACCTCCTTTTCCTTCCCAACTTTAGTTACCATCATCAGTAATCCTCTGCTTCATTTGCTGAGTACCACTCACAACTCAGCTGCTACATAATGTCCCCATCTGTCCACCTCCCCATCAACTGCCTGGTAGTGGTGGAGGAGGATGAGACTTAGGCCAGACAATCGGAGGTTCTTCTGGAACCTCAAAGCCTCGTATATTCTCGTTCTTGCATCATCACAGAGAGAGCAGCAGCGAGACTCCTCCCAGCTTTCAGTAAAGGAGAAACTGAGGGATGTCTGAGTGGAACCCTGGTCTTTGGGCCCCTGGTCCCTTCCCCCACTCCAGCATCAGACCTGGAACCCAGAAGTTACCCTTCCTCATCATCTTTGGGGACCCGTGCCCTGCTGCCTTGGTCTTACTCCCCTCAATTATAATGTCCCTGTCCTGAGGAGCCAAGTGAATCTTGGGGAGAGAGGAGGAGATGGTGAAGGGAGTGGGGAGGTAGAAAAGGTTGTGACCAGGAACTGACGTGATGACTTCTGACTTCCCTTTCCTGGACTCCAGCTGATGAGGGGAAAACGGTGGTGTCACAACAGGCTCCTCTGTCAGAGCCCTCAGGTTCAGCCTGCACTTGTCCGCTCTCTGCCGCAGCCTAGACTCAGCCTTGCCCACCTCATCCCCAGCTCCCTCTCCTCTGGTGGGGTGGGCAGGACCTGCTGGACAGAGCTGGATCTACTACGGATGATAGCAATCAGCTACACTATCCTTCTGCCCCCTCCCCCTCCCCCAACCCATGCTGGAGTTTCTCCTGGCCTGCCGCGTTCCTACCTTCTCTCCATTCCTTATCTATGCATAACTCCTGGACTGGAGGGCTTTTTTTTAGCTTTAAAAATAGTTTATTTCCTCCTTCACAAACACACAAGCCTCTGACCATTATGCAAGTCACCACAAATTAAATAAAAACTTATATTAGAATATATTTGTCTTACATGATTCAAGATAAAGTGGGTTTTAGAAGCAAATGGATGCCAATTACGGGGGTTGGGAGGGGATTAGGGCAGGTACCAGGAATGGGGGGGCATACATTTTTCTACAGTGTTTATTGAAATAGGTAGTAATCAGCACAGTGTACAACGTATGAGCAGTCATGCAAAATTAGCACATCCAGGAGAGGTTGTGCTGCACCTCATAATTTCTGTCTGGGGTTATCAGATTTAGATATTCTTCTTAGATAAGAAAGGGTTTACATTGCCTCCTTTTCCTCATGGGGGTTAGCAGGAGAACCCAGGTGTCCCTCTGGGACCCATCTTGTCTCCCTGTGACACACGGAGTTGGAATGGCAGGGCTGGGCTACGGCCCACGTCACCCTGACTTGGAGTCCAGTGCCCTTTTGATCTCTCTCTGCTGCTGTTGGGTGTGGTGACATGCGATGGGGAGAGGGATGTCTCTGATATCTGAAGCTCTCTTTGTCTTTTGCTCCGCAGCCCTACAGCCAATTCCATCACCCCCTAGCTTGACCCCTCCTAGTTCTCCATCTCTCCCTCACCATATGGTTTCTTCCCCTGGAGGGATTCAGGTCTTGTTCTTACCTCCTCCATGAGACTAGTTAGTTTTTCATCTTCCTAGATCTACACACGTCTCACCATCTTTTCTTTTTTTTAAACAGAGTTTTATTGAACAGTTTAATACCACATTTCTCAAAACTTTAAACTTATTGAGTAAATAAGCATTTATCCTAAACAATGAAAGAAATTCTCCTTTTGTGCCACGCTATCTATGTGTAATGGCTTTGACAGTTGGCACAGACTATTAAAAATCCCTTATAACATTAATAATAGGACATTGGGGGCCGGCCCGGTGGCACAGCGGTTTAGTTCGCGCTTGGCAGCCCGAGGTTCGCGAGTTCGGATCCTGGGTGCCCGCGGACGCGCTGCTTGTCAGCCATGCTGTGACGGCGTCCCACATAAAGTGGAGGAAGATGGGCACGGATGTTAGCCCAGGGCCAGTCTTCCTCAGCAGAAAGAGGAAGATTAGCAATGGTTGTTAGCTCAGGGCTGGTCTTCCTCACACACACAAAAATAAAACAAAATAAAAATAGGACATTGAAGTTATTAATTATTAATTCAAACTATTAATATTGCTACCACTTATTGAATGCTTAATATGTGACAAATACTTGCTCTAAACACTTCACATGCATTTAATCATCAATGCATATGATGTGAGGGGTAGGTTTCCCATTCTTCAGTTGAGGAGCCTATGGCTCTCCTTGCTTCTTCACATTGGAAACTGCGCAATCTAACTCTTGCACTTGATTCTAATGACACTGCTTCTTCAAGAGCCCTGCTTTGGGTCCTCTCATACTGTACTTGGAGCCTCCCTCTGTTGGAAGTGAGCTCCTTCCTCTACGAGTCCAGCTTCTTCAGAAGCTGGAAGCTGGAGTGGAGTGAAGTCACCAGAGGTGGGGGCAGCTAAGCTGCATTCTCATCCACAGATGCTCTGCCCTTGGGATCAGAGAGGAGAGGCCAGGAAGAGCTAGGCAGCGTGGACTCTGGGGAGGGGTCAGTTGGTGGATCAAGGGAAGAAGGGGCCAGGAACTCTGATTCCAAGTTACAAAGCCCTAGGACCCCATTTCTCTCTGATCGTCTGCATTTCTAGCAGCTGCAGCAGCTGAAGGACCACGGCCTGGGCTGGGTACAGGGAAGGTCATTGTGCCCAGAGGATGTTTGGGTGAATGCTGTACTCTTGCTGTGAGATTCATTTGGGAGATGTCCTGCACAAATGGGGGTGACATAACATACCCAAAGGGCCCAGGGTGTGGGGGTCTGACTCAAGGGGACAGATGGAAAAGTGGCAATGTGTCTATCATGGCAAATGGGCCCTAAGACTGAAGCGGGGAGTCCGGTCTTGGCTAGCTCTGCAGGAAACACGCCGAGGGTGTCTTTGGGTCTCAGCTTTCTCATCTAGAAAGCAAAGGTGCTGAGCAGATGGTCTCTAAGATCAACTTGGATTGATGTATCAGAGTATTTGGGAAAAGGCCACTCGGAATGTACTAGCAATACCTGATGGAGGTGTCTGTAATTTCCAAAGCGTTTTCACAGATATGATCTCATTGATCCTCATGATATCACGTTCCCTGTCGGTGGGCCGGGCGTTGTCACTCTCATTTAAGAAAGAGGAACTGAGGCCCAGCGGAGGCTGTGCCTGAGGTCCTAGGACTGTTTGGCGGCTGAGCCAGGATGGCAGCTGAGCCCCAGGAGGAGACTGGAGGAGAACCAGATGGGGGCAGGTGTCAGGGCAGAAAACTAGGGTTAGGTTTACTCTGAGGATTGGATTGGAGGGGTAAATTCCCAAGAAAGGGCGAGATTAGGGAGTCAGTGGCGAACTCTGGGGACCGGGCAGAGGTACTCAGGCACAGGGAGTCCTCATGCATCAGCACTTACTGTCCATCTCAGTAAATCCCCCCGGCAACCCCAGAACACAGGGTCTCTCCATTTTGAAAATTGGAAAACAGGCTCAGAGTTTAGGTTGTCTGCCCAAGACCACTCAGCTAAAACACTCAGCTAAAAAGTAGAGGAGTCTGAACGGGAGCTCAGGGAATTTGACTCCAAAGCCCTGGGTCTTCCTGAGCCGTGCATTTGGGAAAGGCCAGGTGAGGGGCGAGGTGGGGCTCACTGCATCTTGGTGTTTGGCTGGGAGTGTTGACGCGTCAGGCACACCGCTGGGTCCGGGACTCCGCGCCTCTGACTGAGCTACAAAGGGTTAAAGAACCTTCGCCCCCTCCTCCCGCCTCCTCCCGCCTCCTCCCACAGCTCTTCCTGTCCCGCTGTTGCAACACCCCTTCTGCACTCTCCCTCCCCTCCCACCTCCTTTCTCCTCCTCTTTGCTTTAATGTTCTCGGAGTTCTTCGGACTCAGGCTCCACTTCTGGCCTTCGGGTTTTGTGGTTCCTGGGACTAGGCCGTGATCTCCACCCCAGTCTCAACCATCAGCTCCCCTACCGGAGGCCCAGGCTCCACCTGGGACCTCCCGACCCCGGGTATCCTGGGACTCTGTTGCCGCCGCTGCCACCCACTGCTGCCACTGCTTGAGCCCTGATGGGGGAGTGAGAGGCCACAGCTGGCCGGACATGGGCCTCCCCGCCGTGCCTGGCCTGCTGCTGCCACTGGTGAGACCAGGGACCAAGGGTGGAGTGGGCTTGTGGGCGAAAGGCACCGCAGGGCAGGAGTGGGCCCTCTCCGGGAGAAGGTTGAGGCCTCAGCCTGGCCCCGGCCCCCGCCTCAGGCCTGCATGGCCTAATCTGAAACTCTGCCAGAAGTTCAGGTTTGCCCATTCCTCTGCTTGCCCTGAGTCAGGGGCACGGGAGAAGTTTGAAAGGCAGGGAGGAAAAGGGAGCCCCGGCCCCTGACAGCCAAGGAAGTTGGCTGGGACTGGGGGTGTCTGGGAGTGTAGGGGCAGGTGAGCAGCCGAGGGTGGGGCAGTTTGTAGGGAAAGGAAAGGAGTGGAAGAAGGAAGGTTAAGTCCTCTCAGGGTCCAGATGATTCAGAGTTCTGTCCCTCTGGTCAGCCGGCCACCCGGGAGTGAATTGGGCTGTGGAGAGGGGAGGCTGCCGGTGGGCCCTGGTTGAGCAAACTCTGTTAGAGGGAAAGAGTTGGATGCTGGTGAAGTGGGGAAGCTGAGCCCGGGAGAGGCGTTGGGTTGGTGGGGTAGGTTTGAGGTGCTGTGTGGTGGGGGGTATTTGGGAGTGAATGGGAAATTGGATGGGGCAGGGCAACGCAGTGGAGAGCGTCCCCAGTGCCCTCCCCAGGCCCAGGCCTCCCACCTGGGGGCATTCTTCACCCTCTGCCTCTGGCTCAGCTTCTAGGCAGGTGGCCTCCGGTGGCCTGACCCTCTCCAGGTAGCTAGCACCACCTCCACCTTGTCAGTGTCCCTGTGCCTGCCCGTCAGCGCCCCCCCCCCCCCGCCCCCAGTCCTAAACAACAATCCCTTGGTTTCTTCTTCTACAGCCCAGTTTGGGGAAGTTGGTAGAAAGTTGTTTTCGTCACTGGAAAATGTCCCTGTCTCTTGCCTCAGCCTTGTTTCAATGTATCCTTGATCTCTCCCAGCATCCTGGAGTCGTCCTGGGCAGATACCCAGAGCCCCCTCTCCCCTACCTAGCTGGGTGAACTTTCCGGGCCTGTGTTGGCCAGTTTCTTCTGGGTCCCTGCCCCTCCCTGCCCACCCTCCGCTCCCCCACCTCTCCTCTCCCCAGGGTCTTACACTTTCTCTCCTAATCATTCCTTCCTTTTCTGTCAGTCCCCTCAATAGTCTCCTCCGACTTCTCAGTCTCCTTTTTGAAACCCTTTCTCTCTAGTTCCCTCCTTCCACCTCTTTTCTCTGCTCCAGTCCGAGTTTCTAGACCCTAATTCCCCACGCAGCACCTCTCTCTATCACGGTCTCACTGTTCTTCCACCTCCTACCTTCCCAGTCCCGTCTTCTCTTCCCATCTCTCAAGGCTGTTGTTCTCCCAGCCCCCCAGTCCAGCTTCCCTATCATCTTACTTTCGTTCTCTCTTTGGAGGTAGATCACCTGTATTCAAACCCTGGCTCCTTCACATACTAGCTGCCTGAACTTGAGTAGGTCATGTAACCTTTCCAGGCCTTGGTTTCTTTATCTCTAAAATGGACATAATAGTCACTAAGTCATAACATTGTTTTGAAGATTAGATAGATGGATATATATTAAGTATTCAATTTATTAAGTGCCTGCTCTGTGCTGGGATTACAGCAGTGAACAAAAACTCTGCCCTCGTGGCGTTTACATTCTAGTAGAGAAAGAGGTTATAGCTAACAGAAAGCATGCAACAAACGTGAGCTTTTATATTGTTAGTATTAGCAGTGTTAGCAGTAATTACTCAGTGGCTACTGTGTTTGGAAAACAGAGGGTACAGGTAGCCTGAACAGATAAAGGAAAGAGGCTCGGGACTGGGGCTAAACCAGCCCAGATGGCGTTATGGCTGCTAAGGGACAGAAGCTCAGCCTGGAGCTGGAGGGGAAACAGGAATTAGGCAGTGTCTGGACAAAGCTGTACATGAGCTTTCAATTTCTCACCATCCAACAGGCAACAGAGAGCACACAGTGTGTGTGTGTGTGTGTGTGTGTGTGTATGTGGGGGGGAGGTGGGAAAGTATACAGCAGAGAGCATGACAGAGCAAATAGGATTTTGCTGCTCTCAAAGAGCTTATAGTCTAGGAGCCAGGACAGCTTACAGCAAAACATGATTTCATAACAACCTGGAGGAAAATATCCACAAAAGCATTGTGATGTGGGGCCCTGGAACATCGATGGGTGGCAGAACTGGGGGTGGGGGTGGGGTGGGGAATAAGCACAGTCCAGCTGCCTTTTCTTGCTTAGCAGATCTCAGCTCTAGTGCTCAGCTCCAGGAAATCACGCGCTTCCCCAGGCCGATTCAGGTCTCCTGTGCCATGCAGAGGAGTCCCTGTGTAGATCGCAGAGCCTACAGTTGACTGTCTCTGACCCCACTGGGAACTCTTGAGAGCATGGCTGTGTGTTCATCTCTGCATCCCTGGCAGCCATACAAGACTTGGCGCATAGAGAGCATAAGGTGCTCCTTAACTATTTGTTGAATGAATTAAGGAATAAGGAATGTGGTCAGATGGGATGAGGGAGGAAGAACCTCATAGAAAAGTGGATTTGGAGCTGAGATTTGAAGTCATTGACTGGCAGGGTGGTTAGAAAGAAGGGAGGCTGGTTTGAGGGAGAGTAGGGTATGGAGAGATGGGATTTTGTGTTGGGGTGGTGGTGGTGGCAGGAAGCTGAATACCTTGGCTGGAGTGGAAGGACCATGTTGAGGAACAAGAAGAAATGAGAATGAGAAAATTGGAGGGAGGGGCAGAGGCGATGAGGAAAGAATCTTGAAGTTGGTCCCAGGTGGAGGAATTCATTCATTCATTCAGAAACAATTCTCTGAGGGCCCCCCTGCACAGGGAGTGCGTTCAGAATAGCAGTGAGGTCACTCTGCAAGTACTCGTCCAGGGAAGGAGTGACCCTTGGAAATGGTGTTTGAAGTCAGGCCCTGGAGAGGAAGATTTCCAAACATGTGGGTGCAAGTTGAAGCCTGAATGCAGATAAGAAAATGTGTAGGGTGGATTGGAGCAGGAAAGAAGCAGGGCAATCGGCTGGAAGACAGTTGCAATAATCCAGGTGTGAGGCAACCCATGGACATGGAGAGGACTGAGAGATCACACAGGAAGGACTGGCAAGATGAACTGAAGACGGATGGCAGCGGGGGTAGGGATGGGGGCCCTGAGGAGAGAGGGTGGCAAAGTTCTCGGATTTGGTGCTGAGAAGTTGGTGGCGTGACATTTATCTAGGCCGGGAGATTGATAAATTTAGTTTGGGGATGTTAAGGATCTGGGGAATAGCCAAGTGGAGTGTGCATCTAACAGTCTAGAGCAGAGGTTCTCAGACTCTTATCTGCCTCCGTGTCATTCGTATGTGCTGCATTCACTCATCACTGATTCTCAAAAGGAGAGGAACACTTGTCAGAATCTCCAGTGAGGGTGTGTGATGTGGGTGGGAAGGATGGGGGATAGTTTGAGAACTCTCCCCTGGAGATAAATGTATTCCTACAAGGGAGCACTGACTCCCTATTTCCGTCTTTGGGAATCACTGGGAGTGGAAGACAGGTCAGTCATTGGATCCTCCAATCCACCTTTATCTTGCTTCTCCAGTTCTGGGTGCTGAGAAGATACTCAGAAAGATAAGACACTATCTCTGACCAACACACTCTTTCTGATCTCTCATCTTAGAGTTTATGGTCTTTTTGGGGAGATCATATCTACTCACCTAAGATAATTATATTATGATAACCCAAAGTAGATACAGTTAACTTATGTTATTAAAGGTCACAGGGGGCTGAGGGTCTAATGAGCTTGGGTAGGGAAGCGTCATTAATGGAGAGCTTCAGGGGAGGGAGGGAGGATCTCAACTGGGCCATTGGAGGACAAGCTGTCATGAGCTCCCCAAAGACTATGACATTAAGGGAACAAACACATTTTAATTTAATGAACAAATTAATGCGGGGGAAGGGAACAGCTAAGCGGCTGGTGAGGTGGCTGGGTCGGAGTTAGACCACAGGGTCGTCTCAGCTTCTCCGCCCCACTCTGCAGCCCCAGCACAGGAAGTCACACTTTAAAGCGTCCCCAGGCGGAAGTTGTGGAGGAGTTGGAGGGGTGCTGAGCCACCCCCTCAACTGTCTCTCCACAGGCACCCCCCAGCTTCCTGCCCTTCCCCTGCTCCAGGAGACCTCAGACTGGGGGCTGGGTGCTCAGGGCTCACCTGTTTTTGCCGCAAGATGCAGGTTGGCTGCTAAGGACCATGCTCACTGGAGCCAGTCGGTGCCAAGAAATGGTGCCTCCTGTGGGGGAGCCTACGGGTCCTGGCTCCTAGAGGTCAGAATGGGCTGGCTGGGGCACTGCTGGGGGCCATGAGAGACCTGGGAAATAGTCCTGGTTGTCTTACACCCTTCTTGCTTGCTCCCTTATTCCTAGAAGTGAGGGTTCAAGGCTCAGGAGTTTTTCCTGTGCTGCTAGTGGGCCTGGGGGAGGGGCTGTGAAGACTGAGAACTGGACTTATTTCCTAAGGATTGTCTGGGGAACCCAGGGAGGTCCCCAAACCCAACCCAACTGGCTAGAACCAGCCAGGCTGTGGGAATGCAGTGAACCCCGGGGCGGGGGGCAGCCTTAGTTTGCTTCCTTCTGGAACTGGGGAGTGTCAGGGGGCTCCTGCGAGAACCCAGGGAATGGGTTTATATGTATGGGACTGGTTGAACTGGAAGGAGGAGCCAGGGCGAGGCCTAGTGTAAAGGAAGGATGCTGAGGAGTGGGAAGGAGCTGAGTGGCCCTCAGGGAGGGGTGGGTAGTGAGTGACCTGATGGGAGGAAGCCAGGGGTCAGGGGAGACTTCCCTTTGGGATGAAATGGGAGAGGGAGCCATTTCCCGAAATATGTGGGCCAAGTGGGACAGGGGTCCATTGCCTGGCTCTTATGAGAAGCCGGGGGAGGAAAGGGGGCTCTGAGTGGGGACTGGAGGGAGAGATGGGCCCACAGGAGGAAGGGATCAGATAGGGTCCCAATTGCTGGCTAGTCCCTTCAGTCCTTCTGCTGACTCATGACCCTTGAGGAGCTGGAGAAGCAGCTTGTTCCCTCTCCCCTCCTCTGGATTCCCTCCCTCCCTCTGGCCTGAGTCACTGGGCGGAGCTGCTGGGAAAAGATTTCCCTTTCCCGGATCCAACTTAACCCCCAAAGTGCTGGAGAGGGAGGAGGACACGTGCCCTGAGAAGGCCTCTCTCCTCCCTCCCAAGAGGCTTTTTCTTCACTGGCCAGCGGTCCCTGAAAAGCTCCTCCCCGAGGCTGTCCCAGGACTGGAGTCCCCCAGTTCTTCTTCCTGACCCTGTCTCTGCGGGTTGGCTTTGCTCCAAGCCCCTGGACAGATCCCTAGTGCCAGTGACCTAAGGTGCTGTGAGTTCTTCGGGGAAAGGAACCACACTTTCAGGTGTGGGAAGTTCTTCCCACAGCCACCCCAAACTCTTCCTGCTGCCCTGGATGCCCCAGTCCTGTTCTCAGGGGAGATGGCGCAGCGCTGGTGCCGGCCAGGGAAGCCTGCCGCCCTCTGAGGCGTGAAGCCTGCCCCTCTGGGGTTGCTGCTATGCTTCTGAGTGTGGCTTCCCCTGTTCCTGGCTGAGGCTTCCGGGCTGCTGCAGCGTCTCCCAGCGGCTGACTCAGGGTGCCACCTGCCTGCCTGCTCCAAAGAAATGTGGAGCTGTTGAGGCTGCACGGGGCAGTCGCAGGGCAGCTGTGGTCTATAGGATCCTCCTGTCCCGGGCTGGGGATTCTGTGATCTCGGTAGTCTTTTGCTCCCCACTGTTTAACGTACTTTGAGGACATCCTCCTATGTTTACATAAAGTGGCTCTCATAGCAGAGAAAAAAAAAAAAACAACAAGGCCCAGGGAAAGCCAGAAAGAGGCTGGTAGGAGGTCAAGGAGCAAAGTCTGTCTGGGTTGGAGCTCAGCTTTGCTGTCCCTGCCCCTGAAGCCAGGCCTGGGTGAGTGACTCAGCTGCAGCAGTCTTGGCTGGAGGCTGTAGAACACACCTTCCAGAATGCCCCAAACAGATCGCCCCGACGTGCAAAGGACTCCTGGACTCCCTGGCACACCCTCGCTGCCGACTTGATGGTCTTTGAGCCAGATCATCAGCCTCTGAGCAGCTCTAGTTGCCTGTAACCTACCTGCCTTTGCCCCCTGCCCTCCAGACTTTGTCATCCACCCACTCCACCCCTGATCCTCAACTTTCCCTTTTACTCCCCTCCCCACCTGCCCTGGCCAGCCTGGGGTATTTGTGCAGATTTAGTGGTCGAAGGGGACACGGGGCGGAGTGTGTGGGTGGGATCCTGAGTGAGGTTCTGATGCAAACGTACGAGGAAACTTCCCTTGCTTCTGCCCACTGTCCAGGAACATCACTCACCTCCGCTCCAATCTGACTTTATAAAAGGGCTTTTTACTGGTAGAACGTAGTGCGGGAAAGGGCATAGATCCTAATCGTTCACCTCCGTGAATGTTCACAAAGGGAAGGCAGCCCCTAGCGGGGAAACACCGCCCCGGTTTCCAGGGTTGCTTGTTGGAAAGAAGGGCCATAACTGAGGTAACCTGCCAGTTCCAACTAAAAACACATTTCTGGAACATCTGCCCTGTGTCCGGCACTCTTAGCTGCTATAGGGAAATAGGATAAAATACAGCCCGGGCCTAGGTCTACGAGCCTTGAGTTGGAGTGACAAAAATCAGCACACAAGACAATGAGAGAACAGTTAAGCACCAGCTCTCCTGGTGCCAAGCGTCTGAGCCTGGAGGAAGGACCAAGTTTGAGCCGGAGTGGCCTGGGGAGAATGTTTCACTGAGGAAGGACTCGGGCTGGGAAGGTGTTAGATTTGTTACCTCTGAGACTGCCACCCCTCCCTCTCCTGATGGGGCCTCCTCTGATTCTTCCCCAGGTGCTCCTGGCTCTGTCGGTGGAAATACACCCCTCGGGGGTCACTGGACTGGTCCCGCCTCTCAGGGACCGGAAGAAGAGAGACAGTCTGTGTCCCCAGGGAAAATACAGCCACCCTCGAAATAGTTCCATTTGCTGCACCAAGTGCCACAAAGGTAGGAGAAAGCGGTCATGGTGACTCTCCTCAGTTACGGGGCCCTGCTTCTTCCTTTGCTCTTTCCAGATGTTCTAGAGCCTGTGGTCCCTGACCCCATGTCTCCTGACTTCGCTGCCTCTCCTGGGCTGGGATTTTCTCCTTCCTCTCTTCTCCGAGAGACTTCAGGGAGGGGGTCGTGGCTGTTCTCCCCAGCATGGGGCTCCTTCCTCGAGCTCTCGGATGCAGCCTAATCCTGAACCCCGGTCACAGGGACCTACCTGCACAATGACTGTCCCGGCCCGGGGCTGGACACTGACTGCAGGGAGTGTGAAAACGGCACCTTTACTGCCTCAGAGAACCACCTCAGACAGTGCCTCAGCTGCTCCAAATGCCGGAAAGGTGAGTCTCGGGAGGGGCTCTAGACAGACTGTGTCAGGTGGGTGTTAAGGGGGGGGTGTTCCTGTCTACACGGCAGGGTATGTAGATCTGTGCTGGTGGTGTGGGCAGGAATGTGTGTGCATACATGAATGCATGGGTGTGAGCGTGGGGTACAGAGAGAGAGACACACACTGTGGTGATGGTGGGGCTCACGCCCCATCTCCTCTCCTCACCAGAAATGTACCAGGTGGAGATTTCCGCTTGCACAGTGGACCGGGACACCGTGTGTGGCTGCAGGAAGAACCAGTACCGGAATTACTGGAGTGAAACTCTTTTCCAGTGTGTGAACTGCAGCGTCTGCCTCAACGGCACGGTGCATCTCTCCTGTGAGCACGCTCTCCTGTCCCCCGCCTCCCCCAGGGATGGGCCCTGGCCTGGGAGGAAGGTCACCACCTTTCTGCACCCCTGCCCCATGAGGCAGCACCTCCTCTCCTTCCATCCCCGCAGTCTGGGGACCACTGCCACTCTGGCCGCCCACCCCCTGCCCCCCTCGCTCTCCTTCTGGTCCTCAGGGGGTGGGGCGGTTCTCCTTTAGCTGTGCTGCCGCTCTCCCCACAGGCCAGGAGAGACAGAACACCGTCTGCACCTGCCACGCGGGGTTCTTTCTGAGAGGGAACGAATGTGTGTCCTGTGTTAAGTGAGTATCTCTGCCAGCTGCTGGTCACCAGATCGGGGAGGGGCATATGTTGGGGGGGTAGCTGTGGGTGAAAGCCACCAGCAGGGCAAGGGAGACACCCCAGGGTGCCCTAGCTCCTACTGGCTGTTTGAATGGGAGACACTTCGTGTCAAGACACCAGACAGTCCTCCCTCCCCCCAACTTGTTGGTCAAATCTTAAGAAACCTTTCAGGACAGAGGCTCAAACCCCAAGGACCTGCAGTTCTAACTTAGACATTTAGATTCTTGGGAATGTGGAATACTATTGATGGTAGGACATACCTTCACACCTCTGAAATCAGACTGCATCTTACAACAGTTGATGATCTATCATGATTTAAACAGCAGCGTTGCATGTACAGCACGTAAATAATGGTGCCTTTTATTATTGATGGCATCTTACGTTTGATGCACTATGGTTTTCTCTCCCCAGTCCCTTTGACCAGGCATCCTCACTCCTCACTCCACAGAGGTTGTTCTTGCACACTCGCTTGCAAAGAAGAAACTCTGAGAGATCTAAAGTTGAACTGGCCTCAGTTTAAATCTCAGTCTAGCTACTTACTGGCTGTGTGACTTTGGGCAAGTTACTTAACATCTCTGAACCTTAGTTTTCTTACCTTAAAGTAAGGATAATGACATCCACTTGATGAAGTTGTAAGGACCACAAAGAATAGCTACAAATTGTCTGATAGGAAACTATTTTCTTTTTTCCACTAAGTTTCTCCTTTTCTCCTTGAAAGAGCTTTTACCTCCATTCCATGTGGTTCTCACCATCAGCTGGTGAGATGGGCAAAGGTGCCTCTTGCTGCTTTCAGGGTCCTGCTGAGAACTCACCTTCTCAAGTTCCTTCTAGGCCCTGATGTAGTTCTCTTCACTCCACGCTGCCCCATGACAGCTCCCAACACCAGCAGGTGTGCTTGTTCTAGAGTACTCTCCGGCTGCCCCAGCGATATGTATTTTTAAATTTTTCACATGCATGTTTGACCCCTCTCTCAAAGCCAGGCATTGTTACTAGCAGTGTCATTCAAGAAAGAGCTCTCTAACTTCTTTGCCACAGGATTCTCCTCAGTAAAATGAGAAAGAAAATACCAATTCAATGACAGCTACCATTTATCAAGTTCTTACTATATGCCAGGCATAATTATCTCACTTCATCCTCCATCCTGATAGGTGGGGAGGATCCCTATTTTACTGATGAGGAAACTGAGGCATACAGGTTAAATGACTCGTGGGAGCCACACTGCTAGCCAACGAGTGGGCTGGAATTTATACTGTCACTGCTTTGACTCCTTTTCTACACAGCCTCTTCAAGATCAATTCCAGTCCTAAAATTAAATGATTCTGTGATTAACTTATGTTTCATTCGTCTGCATCGATTCCCAAGATAGGTATAATTTCCATTATATCCAGAGATAGCTAAAATAGTTGTAAAGCAAAGAATTTCCAACAATATGGGTTTTTTTTCTTTCTTTCCCCTGTGTACCTCCCATGGTAGGGCCTTATTCACCTGTGCTCTCTCTTCTTTTAGCTGTAAGAAAGACACGGAGTGCACGAAGTTGTGCCCGTCCCCAACGCAAACCGTGAAGGGCCGTCAGGACTCAGGTGAGGAGAAATAACCCAGAGCTCATGCTCAGCTGCCCTCTCCCAATCCCGGCCACCCTGCCCATCCACCCGGCCTTGCCACCTCCCGCGGCCCCTCTCCTCTCACCACCATCTGCTTTGTCTCCAGGCACCACAGTGCTGTTGCCCCTGGTGATCTTCCTTGGTCTTTGCCTCTTATCCCTCCTCTTCATCAGTTTAATGTGCCGCTACCAACGGTGGAAGCCCAAGCTCCACTCCATTGGTGAGGGGGCCCTTTAGGAGGTGAAAGGGTGCTGCTGGGGATGTGGGAGGAGGTTGGGCGGGTAAGATGGACAAGCAAGGAGGGAAATGAGGAGCATCCCCTTGGTTCGCTACCGAGGACTCCCTTGGCAGGAGGTGGCCCTGATCGCTTCTGAGAGGTCATAATGCAATAGTAGTTCTCTTGTCCCTGGGGCCACTTAGGCCCTGAAGCATGTCACCACAAGTCCCCACGGCCAGCCCCACTATGGGCGCCAGGGCTGAGAGAGGAAGTGAAATTTGTGACGCTTTGTTCTTTTTTTCTCAGTTTGTGGGAAATCGACACCTGTAAAAGAGGTAAGATGCAACCAGGAACCTACCCCTAATCTTTCTCCCTGAGTGTCCATTATAATCTTGTAATACCCAAATCACCTGGAATCACCCTTCACCCTCGGGCTCCCCTAACTCCCTTTAGTCGCAACCCCATCCAGAATAAAGAGGGTTGGCTGTTTTTCCTCTCCCCTACTAATGCTGTGCTTTCTCTCTTTCAGGGTGAGCCTGAGCCCCTGGCCTCAACCCCAAGCTTCAGTCCCACCACAGGCTTCAGTCCCATCCCGGGCTACAGTCCCATCTCCAGCTCCACCTTCACCCCCAGTCCCACCTTCACCCCTGGTGACTGGCCCAACTTCAGTGCTGCATCACCCCCGAGAGAGACGGCTCCACCCTACCAGGGGGCTGGCCCCATCCTCACCGCAGCTCCAGCCTCCACCCCCATCCCCGCCCCTCTTCAGAAGTGGGAGGACAGCGCCCACACGCAGCGCGCAGACTGTGAGCTCCTCGCAGGGAATCCCGGCGGGGCTGCGGGTGGGCGGAGCTCCTCGAGGGCGCGTGCGCGGGCGCGGGGCGGGGAAGGCCGCAGGGAGGGGAGGGGACGAGAGGCGCGGGGTGGGCCGCGGGCGGCGCTCGAGGCTCACGGCCCCGCCTCCCCGCAGCCGACCCGGCCACGCTGTACGCCGTGGTGGACGGCGTGCCCCCGTCGCGCTGGAAGGAGTTCGTGCGCCGGCTGGGGCTGAGCGAGCATGAGATCGAGCGGCTGGAGCTGCAGAACGGGCGCTGCCTGCGCGAGGCGCACTACAGCATGCTGGCGGCCTGGCGGCGGCGCACGCCGCGGCGCGAAGCCACGCTGGAGCTGCTGGGCCGCGTGCTTCGCGACATGGACCTGCTCGGCTGCCTGGAGGACATCGAGGAGGCGCTGTGTGGGCCCGCGCCCCGCCCTCCCCGATGAGGCCACGCCCCCGCCCCCTGGGAGGGGCCTGCCCCGAGGACAGCTGCTTTCTGCCCCTGGGCAGTACGGAAGGACGGTGAAGATGCCCTCTGGACCCCGTTATTTCTGGAGAAGAAGGGTCTTGGAGGGGCAGGCATGAGCTGGCAGCCACTTCCTTGGTGCTACTCCCTCAGTGTACATAGCTTTCTCAGCTGCCTGAGGGTCAGCCGTGTGTGTGTGTGTGTGTGTGTGTGTGTGTGTGTGTGTGTGTGTGTTCTCGTGAGAGAGGTTGTGTGCCAGGAGCCCAAGCCAGTGGTTGTGGGGATAAAAGGCGCCATGCCTCACTGCCCCTTTTGGGTTTGGAAAACCCAGCAAGGATGCTTAGGGGCCCCTGGTTGGTCCCTGAGCGTTTTTCATAGTAGATAAGCAATCTTTGTATCAATTATGTTACACTATAGAAACTTGGCACCCCTTTGCACCTTGCCTGGACAAGCACAGAGTAAGCTGAACTGTCCCAAGGCAGGGGCAAGCACAGAACAATGGGGCCTCCAGCTGGAGCTGTGGACTTTTGTAAATACACTAAAACTCTGGAATTAAAGCTCTGCTCCTGGAGAGATTGGACTTCTTGAGTGGTGGGAGTGGAAGGCTGGAGCAGAGACCCCAGTCCTCATGGGTGGGATGGGAAAAGCTCTGAGCTTGGGCCAGACACCCACCCCCACCAGGATGCCAGCTGAAAGAGGAGTAGCCTGTGCTTGCTCTGTGACCACGCCCCCCCTTCTGTTTCTTTCCACCCTCATCTAGTGATGGCTGGGCAGTCATTTTTATGCACAACTTTATATGGGGTTCCGGTGTGTTTATGGTACATAAACATACAGCTCTGATCTCCAAAGTCCTCAGAGCAGGAAGGCATGGTGCCTGGGCCAGGCTTCTCAGTGGGAAGTGTGGTCCTTGAGGTAGAGTCCAGGGGTGGGGGTGGTGACCAGCACCCTTGGGGAGAGATTTCCTCTGGAGAAAGGCCAAAGGTCCTAAGTGTTCCTCACACCTCTCTGAAAAGAAAGCAGGTAGGTGGTAAGTAAAGTCAGAAGTGGGGTCCTTCCCTGCCCAGGCCCTGCTCTGGTACTGCCCTCCTCTACTGACCCCCTCCCCACCCACCTCCTACTCTGGGACCCCTCCCATTCCACACCGGCCTTCCCCTCTGCTCCCTCCCATGCCACCTTCCCTTCAGCACTTACGACGTGGACAGCGGTGTGTCCAGCTGTACAATGTGGGATCCACGCATCCTCTGCAGTTGGGCCCGAGTCAGCTTCCGGGGCCTGCTGTCCCCAGGCTCGGGGGTGCCCTCGATCCTTTGGCTGGCTAGTTCTTCCCGGATCTCTCTGAGCATGTCCTCAGCCCGGAGGGGGTGGTGGGAGGGGGTGCAGCCAGGTCCTAGGAAGGGGGGCCCCTCTTCTTCCTCATCCCCTGAGGACTCCCAGGGGCTTTCCCCGGCAGAGTCAGTGTGGGTCGGGGAGGGTGGGTGCTGCCCCCGAAGTCGGGCCCTATGCAAGGTTTCCACTACCACGTTCCCTCCCACCGAGGTCCCATCTTCTTCCTCAGACCAGGTCGGGGTGTCTCCCCTGGGAAGACTGCCTCCTCTTCGGATATCTTCCTCTGGCAGTTCAGGGGCACTTAGGCGTTTAGGAGCTTGGGGGTGAGGATGCTGGGGGCGCAGAGGGACATCTCGGAGGTCCAGGGTGGAGAAGGTGAGGCGAGGGTCCCGCCGAAAGGCCCGTGGGCGTAGTCGGCTCAGTGGGGAGTGGGACCCCTCGGGGGAGCCTAGGATCAGAGTGCCATAGCCAGAGTCTGAGGTATCATCTGGTCCCGAGGGCGTGTCTTCATCCGTGTCTTCTGTCACCACCAGGTGGGGGATGATGGTAGAGAACTCAGGAGTCCTACGATGAATAGTGAATGGTAGGAGTCAGATGCTGAAGGGTCAAGTTCAAGTCCGGGAAGTCTCCCTTGATCACTCCATCCAGAAATGGTCCCTGCTCCAAACTTATTTTGGTCTCACCCTTTACTGCACTGAAATTGTTTTTCTCATCTTACTGCCTAGACAAGAAGCTCCTCTAAGTCATTTAAGCCATAGTCCTTGGTCCCTGCAGGACCTTGTATCAAGTAGGCGCTCAGGTGTTTGCTGAGGGGTCCCTGAGCTTCCCTGAGGTTATCCCCCAGTGGATCTGATTTCTCCTTACCCACGCTGCTGAACAGCTGTGTTATCTGGATGACCCTCTCACGCTTTCTGCAGATTTGGACTAGTCGAATCCTGCAGCTCTGACATTGTGCAAATCCATACAGGCCTTCACTCTCCATCCCTGGCCTGGGGAGCCTGCTCATCTCGGGGAGTTCATGTCTCTTGCGTCTGTTTCCTTTACCCCATGACAACCCTAGGCTAGCTGATGCCTAGGCTGTCCCATGCGGCCCTTCACTCGGCTGGTGCCAACCTGTCCTACTCCACCCTGTAGCCTGGGTTCCTCAATCTATTCCCAATCCCCCCAAAAGCTGTACTGCCATTTCTCAGCCTTGTGGGTTCTTCTTCTCTCCCTGCTTGCAGACCCCTACTTTGGGAGCCCCCGTGGGTCTTACCTCCCCTCTGCGCTGCTCTGAGAGCCCTCTGGGGAGGGTGTGGAGGGCCTGGTGCCTGGGGACTCCCGATCCCGGTCCCGATAGAGGGCCAGGAGCTCCCTCTTTTGTTGGACGTATTCCTCTGCCTTCAGCTTTTGCAGGGTGACCTGGGGTAGGGATACTTTTATTAAGAGCTCTCCTTTGTTGAGCACTTGCTGTACGCTGGGCACCATGCTAAGTGCTTTACATATGTTATCTTGTTTAATCTTCACCACAACCCTGTGAGGCAGATATTTTTTACTCCTACTTTACTACTGAGAAATGGAGACTGAGGTTAATTAACTGCCAAGGTCATGCAGTAAGAAAGTGGAATGAAGCCAGGATTTGAACTCTGAGCTGGTCCTGGGGGTGGGTGGGGTGAATAGAGGGCACCTTTTCCTACCTGCACAGTTCTTCCTGCTTCTCGTGGACCTTTGGCAAACTCTCTAACCAGTCTGTCCCCTCTGTCAGGAAGCCCTCCCTGATTGGTGGTGATGGTGGTAAAAGTGCTGGGCCCTCAGGTTACTCTTTCTTTTACTACCAGATTGAGCAGGGGCAGACTCTGTCCGGGCTGAAGACTCTGCTGTCCTTCAGAGATGAAAGCAAGATGGTCCCAAGAAGAATGAAGAGAGGATACATTATACAGTCATGTGTTGCTTAACGACAGGGATACATTATGAGAAATGTGTCGTTAGGCGATTTTGTCTTGTGAACATCTCAGAGTGTACTTACACAAACCTAGACGGTATAGCCTACTACACACCTAGGCTCTATGGTACTAATCTTATGGGACCGACATCGTATACGCTGTCTGTCATTGACCTAAACGTTGTTATGCAGCACATGACTGTATTTTCTGTCTTTCTCAACATTTTCATACCAACGCCATTAGAGTAAAATAGTGACATATGAGAAGTGGTTTACAAAGCACCTCCATGAGCACACGGTCATTTGATACAGACTGTCACCCCGCAGTGGGTGGAAAGCATGGCTATTAGCCCATTTTACAGATGAGAAAACGAGAGATGAAGGGACTTGCTCAAGGTCGCACGGGTTGAGAGAAGCAGACCTGGGACTGGCCCTTTCACTGTGAGTCCTAGTTCAGCAACTGCTGTTTTTCAAGGGCAGCCTTAAAGGATAAAGCATTCCTGAAGGACAACATTCAGCAGAACCCGAGGAGATTCAGGTCACAGGCAGGGGCTTGGCAAAAGGGAGCTGGTGGTGGCTGCTGTGGGCAGGCAGATATCAGTACTCACTGGAGTGACCATATCATTGTTAAAATATTGAAATACTTCCACGCTGGTAAGCAAAGGGCTGCTGTCAGGGCCTCTGCTTCCCTTCTCCAGGATCACCCTGCCCCCCAAGATCCAGCAGCTAGGGGGAGAACATCTGGCACAGCAGGGGACCTAGGACCTCTCCCCCAACAATGCTCCACTGTGATTGATTTGATGCCCATGCCATACCAGTTATTAAATACTTTGAATATCTCCCCAGCTTGAGGTATATATACCAGCAACTCTTGACACCTGGACCTTCCCAAAGTCTGTCCAGAAATACAGGGGGTAGTGGGGTCAGGACAAGAAGCATGTAGAGAAACGGATGAACAGGGGTAGGAAAATGACATTAAGCTTGTATTTCCAACTCTCCTTGTCCTGGCTCTCCAGTCACAGTCAGGCCAGGTTCTGTGACCTCCTCCTTCGTCCCCAGGCCTCATCTCCCAGCCGTGCTGTGCATGAGGAGTGTTGAGAGGAAGTAGGAGAAAGGAGGGTGGGAGAGGCCAGGGTGGGGCTGGGGCAGCCTGCTGGTCCTGCTGAGACATAGTGCCCTTTTGCCCATATGACCCAAGATCAAGTTTGTGTTTGGGATATCCAGGGTAGGGATGGTGTGTGGAAGAAAAGAACTAGAAGGAAGTGGGGGTTGTTCATAAGGAATATCTAACACCAGCATCTCCGCTAAACTTGCCCGTGGCCCCACCTGGGAAAGAAGTGGGGAGGTGGGGGAACCTCAGGAACCAGGGGGTGGGGCTGTCTGAAGTGCCCCCCAGACACCCCAAAGTCTCCCCAGCCACCCTGGGACGGTTTTCTCAGCTTGGGTAAGACAAGAGACATGTTGGGAGCAGGGTGGGAAAGGAAGAGGAAATTGGGGCCTGAGCCAGAATGTGACACCCCCACAAAGCCGGAAAAAGGAAGGGAGGGCTCCCCCAGCACGATTCTTCTTCCTCTGCCCTGGTGGAGAACTGAAGCCTTGAGAGGAAATGCCTCCCCTCCTGCTGCCTCTGGAGTGGCTCCCAGATTCACCCACTCTCCTCCCGAAGTCCCCCCATATGGACTAAAGCCCATCTCTTGAAGGTGCGCACGGACTCTGAGCAGCAAATGCGGAGGCATTTTCCCAGCCAGCATCGCCCCGCCCAGGACCCACCGACCAGCCCTTTCTTCTACTGATGACAGTAACAAACATTTATGGAGTGCCCATTAAGTGCTGGGCTTGGTGCCAAGCAGCTGACAAACATAATTCTCCCGTCTATCCCGCATGGTAGTTCCCATAATCACTGCAATTCCCCAGATGGGGACTAGGCTTAGAGAAGTGAAGTAACTCCTGCAAGAACACAGATAACAACTGGGAGCTGGGCCTGGGGCGTGCCCTGCCCTCTGCCTCGGAGCCTAGCTCTTTCCCTCCTTTCGTTTCTCAGCCTCCGCCTCTGACAGCTTTCTGTTCCCGTCACTGGTTCCTTTTGCTCTTCTCAGCCCCTAAATATGGGCATTTCCCAAGATTCAGTCTCTCTCCCCTTGAGAAGCTCATTTTCTCTCAAAGCTTAAGCCATCGTGGCCAGACCCACGAGCAATAAGTCTACATCTACATCTCTATAAGGGGCAGAAAAAGCAGTGTGACCCCTGGGGGCTGCTCTCTCAGGGGACCACTGGATATTCTGCCGCCCTCTTCAGTTTACAAACACTGATGGCAATAGTGGGAAGTATTCCTCAAGAATGCAGTGTGAGACAATAGCAGGACAAACTCATGTCAAGGTTTCAGGGTTCTTTGCTTTGTGAAGGGAGGCCAGGAGCTTGTGCCCTGTGTGGTCATGTATCAGAAATGACTTCCTTACCTCTACTAGCCAGGAGTAGGACTAGGGGGGCTAAACTGGTTTGCATAATAAAATACCAGCAATTTTTAGTGGTCTCCTGAGGGTTCTAAAGGGAGAAGGTGGGAGGGGGTGTTGTCATGGGACTGGAAACCAGAGGAGGAGGAAAAAGTTCTGATGGTGGAGGTAGTAAAGAAAGGAGGCTGCCCGCCAGTAAGGGCCCCCCACCTGCTGTCCTGGGAGGTGGGGGCTCCAGGAACCCTGAGGCTTGTTTCCAGTTTTGTCCTCTGCTCCCCTCTTTCCCAGCCTTCAGTACCACTCGATTAACCACTAGGGTGGTGTCAGTTGCCAGCCAGTCTGGCCTTGTGGACACTGGGCTGGGGAGAGTGGTGTGGAGGGAAGGCTCCTGCCACGCGGACAGATGGGACTGTGAGCGGGCCTGAAGCAGGGATCAGGGCACATGGGAGACTACTCTTGCCACAAAAACCACCCCCCCCACCCCTGTGCCCTACCTCTGGCTTCCTAAGAACTGTCACCATCTCATTTGGGTCTTCAAGGAAGTGGCAGCCCCGCAGGGCTAAAGGACACAAGATCTTGAGGTTCTATCTTTCATCCTTATTTCGTTTTTTTTTAGGGAAAAAACCTCCTATTTATTTTCTACTCCCCTAATTCAGAATTTTTAATATAGTATTTAAACCAAGACTAAGCTCTGGTTTTCCTTTTCTCAGATAAGCTCTCCACATTATGATACAACATCATAGATAAGATTGTGGGAAGAACGCTTAAAATTATTTAAAGAACGAGACTATTTTCACACTTTCTCAAAGGTTTCAGAAGCCCTAATTACCTAATGTGCTAATGACGAATCATTGTTACCTATTCATTAAAGTGAGCCCTATGAGAACCACTAATTTGATTTAAACTTTTTAAAAATAATGAAGTTGCATTCTTTAGAAATAGTTTACACTAAGATTTCTTTCCTTGTTCAAATGTCTCTTCTTTTCTTTTTTTTAAAATTGAGGAGTAATTGACATAACATTATATTAGTTTCAGGTGTCCAACATAATGATTCGATATTGGTATATATTATGAAATGATCACAACAATAAGTCTAGTTAATGTCTGTCATTATATATTGTTACAAACTTTTTTTTCTTGTGATGAGAACTTTTAAGATCTACTCTTTTAGGTCTGAACTCCAGGTCTGTGTTCCCATATTTCCAAAAGCCCCTAAGATATCTCCACTGGGCTGTCTCCTATCACCTCATTTCCAAAGTGCTTTTGTTTCAAACTAAATATTACCACCCTAACTCCACCCCTGCCAGGAAGCAACAGCTAAACAAATAGGTTTCTCTTTCTAATAATTTCACTTTTGTCAGGGGTGCCTTTGCCAAGGCCGTTTTTCCAGCAGGAACCTCGGGAAGCAAATCATGCTTTGTCCCTGCGGACCTGAGTGAGAGCTGGCACTATGCTGCTTGTTTAATCTGAATGACTCCTTTGAATCTTCCCTGTGAGGCAAGGACTGTTATTATGTATATCCATTTTCAGGTGAAGAAATGGAAGCTCCGGGAGGCCACATAACTCCCCTCAGGTTACCCAGGTAGTAAGAGGTAGAACTGGGGTCTGAACTGAGATTTTCATGCATTCCGTCAGTATAGGCTTTTAACCACGGTCTCCCTAAGGTTCTCCTGTCTCTTCCTTCTTCTTTAGCTCCTTTCTTCTCCCTTTTGTTTTTCTTTTTTTGCAACATGTCCCTAAAGCCATGGCACTAGACCTCAATGTTTCACAGCCACACTAGTACAGTAAATTTCCTGCCACCAGTCTCTCCCTTCCCCAGCCCACCTATCTCTCTGTCACCTAACAACTCAAGACAGCACACTGATCTCACCATGGCATGCCCTTGCTCAAGAGTCTATGGTGGCTCTCTCTTGTCAATCCAATTCAGTTCAGTCTCATCCAGTCCACACTCTTCTGTAGCTCTTGGGATCCTGAAGAACCTGGCTTCTCATCACTCGCTCACACAAACGCTTTGCTCCAGACTCAGACAGACATGGTCACTGTCCTCAAATAAATCCAGCCCAATTGCCCCCTTGAGTCTTCTGCTCATGGTCTTCCCCACCCTTAAAAGTCCAACTCAAATCTCCACTCTCCTTTGACCATTCTGCTCCTCTAGTGGGTTGAATAGTGGCCCCAGAAAGATATGTCCAGGTCCTAACCCCCAGAACCTGTGAGTGTGACCTTATTTGGATAAATGGTCTTTGCAGATGTGCAAAGGTCCTAAGTTAAGGATCTCAAGATGAGCTCATGCTGGATTTAGGGTGGGCTCTAAATCTAATGACTGGTGCCTTCATAAGAGTCAGGAGAGAGAGACTTGGACACAGAGACATGCAGAGATAAGGCCACGTGAAGACAGAGGCAGAGAGTGGAGTGATGGCACCTGGAGGCGCCAGAAGCTGGAAGAGGCAAGGACGGGTTTTTCCCTACAGCCTTGGAGAGAAAGTGTGGCCCTGCTGATACCTTGATTTCCAACTTCTGGCCTCCAGAACTGTGAAAGAATAAGTTTCTGTTGCTTTAAGCCCAAGTTTGTGGTAACCAATGCAGCTGCATTTGGATCTCTCTCCTTTTGAAGTCCTCTAGCTTTTATCACATACACCTGCCCACGTCACTCCCCTGTTCAACACCTTCACTGGCTCTGTGTCATCTATAGGACAAAGTTCAAGTTCCTTGTATGGCATCCAGAGATGGGCATGATCTGGTGGCACCTACCTTCCAGCGTCTCTGCTGCCATGCCTGCCCTTCTGCTTTATGCCCTAGAAATATGAGCTACTAGGTCAGGTGTTTGCTCAACACACACAACTGTTTCATATTTCTAACCTTTGCACATTCTGCTTCTCCATTTGGAATACTTTACCACCCACTCTTGTTGACGTCCTCTTAGATAACCCACAAGCTGTGCCCAGACAATAGCTCCTCTGTGAAGGCTTCCCAGCGTACCCTCCCTCTGCACTGTCCCTTTCCCAACCAACACACCAGACAGAATGAATTACTCCCTTCTCAGTCCTAGTTCCATCTGTGTACACATTTCTATTATTTGTATACTCATTAGTCTAGCTAGGCAGCAGTGCACATTCCTCAAGGGCAAGAATGGTGTCTTATTCTTTTCTGATTTCCTAGCATCTAGCCAGTGCCCGTGCCCAGCAAGGTCCCCATTAATGTCTGTTTAACGGAAGATGAAGTGTAGAAGTTAATTGTTTCAGGGTATAATTGTTTAGGGGATGCTGTCTTGGGCTCTTCCAGTGACTAGCACAGTAACTGGCCAAAGTCTTTCTTCCATGGATGGTCAAGGCTGCATCTCTCTCTTGAGGGCGTGCCAAAGGGGCTGGAGGTCCAGTCGAACCTGCATCCACTCCAGCCTCTCCTCCTCCTCCTGTCCTCTTGTGCTCCCATTTCTGAGCTCTGGGGGCCCATACTTTCCTTCCCCAGGCCTGTTTTTCACATACCTGGGCCTGCTGGGTCTTCTCCAGCCACCGGGCACGGTCTGTAGCACTGGGACAGTGCACAATGAGGGCACTGGAGACACACTGGAATTCAGTGAGGTGGATCACCAAGAAGCTGTCTGGGTAGAGGAGAAGGTCTGCTTTAAGGGCTGGACCTTATTTGATCCCCCTCCCAACTCCTCCTTCCACTTGCCAAGAGGAAAAGGTCCCTATAGGAGACATACTAGGGTCTCGGAGTGGTTGGCACACAAGCTTCTCCAGCATGAGGGGGGGGCGGATAACCTTGGCTCTATCTGCCTTGCGTTGGGGCTTGGTCACCAGGAGCACGTCAGAGAAGAGGAACAGGTACACATCCAGCTAGGGGTGTGTGTAGGAGAAAGAGACAAGGGTCAGCTGGAGCAGGGTGGAAGGGCTGGACAGGGATGGGGGCTCACGCGCGGGTGTGCATGCACATGTGCACAGAGACAAGTGCAGAATGGTGGAATGCTAGAGCTGGGAGGGGTGTCAGTTTGGCCCCATCTCTCACTTTATAGGCAGGGAAAGTGGCTGACTCAGAGACCTGCAAACAACCAGAGCTTAGCCGGAACCATGTCCTTTTCTCAGTACACCCACAGAAACACATACACACACCTCTTCTCCCATTTCCAGCTTTTCTGACTCTTATCCTGTCTCCCATCATCTCCCCCTTCTTTCTCTGCAGTTCATCTCCCATCTTCTCTGCTCCTCCCCCCAGCTGCCTCACCTTCCCTTCTCGCCCTTCCTTCACTCGGACGGGGCCCTCCAGCAACAGCTGCCTGGTGTGCTCAGGAGCAACCCCCAGCATGGGTGACATCAGGTCCAGGGTGGAGAATGGACGCAGATTCTGAGGGACACGGAGAGGAGAGGATCAGGGGACTAGGCGGGGCTTGTCTCTGCCTCCCAGCCAAGGTAGATCCTGGTTCTGTCACCAGCACCTTCTCTTCCCATCCTTCCCTGTCTTGGATGGAGAGGAAGCATCCCATTGCCTCCAATTTACTCTTTTGAACCTGTCCCTTGGACCCTCACACCCCTCTGTGGCACCTCTGCCCCTTCCCTTCCAGGCTTCCACTTCCTCCATTTGCTTGGGGACCTTGCTTTTTGAGCCCCTTCCCTCTGCCGTCTCTCACCTTCTCCACTTCCTCAGTGGATGGCTCCAGCACCTCGTAGGGCCCAATACGTTGGGCTGCAGCCACCAAACTCTCCTGCTCTTCGCCCTGGCGGACCTGCTTATTGATGTGTCGCAGGAATGACTCCACAGCTGCAATCTAGGTGAGGGCGGGCGGTGGAAGGAGGAAGAGTTCAGCTCCCCACCCAGTCCATCCCACCGGCAGCCACAGCATTCTAACATAGGTCGACCAGTCAGTGCTATGCTTGTCAGCCAGTCACTGTCACATACGTTGAGGAGAGAGACCCTCAAGAGTTCCTGGAGATCAGTTCCCACACACCAGCCCCCAACTCCCAAGGGCACTGGCTCCCAGGCCTCCTACCATGGTGTGCAGGGCCTCTCGGGCTTGTGCCTCGGCGGTCCTCTTGAGCACAGCCTGGAGCAGCAGTGGGTACTTGGTGACGCGCTGGTGGGGCTTAATGAGCAAGTCACTCAGCATCTGCCTCCCTGAGCGTTTGTGCTTCTCACACCACTGCCAGGGAAGGTGGGCAGAGGGTCAGGGCTCTGCAAGCTCCCTCCTGCCCCACC
Source organism: Tapirus indicus (assembly GCA_031878705.1). NCBI lineage: Eukaryota > Metazoa > Chordata > Mammalia > Perissodactyla > Tapiridae > Tapirus > Tapirus indicus. The sequence goes on along the minus strand of CM062918.1, from coordinate 102,969,187 downwards.
CTAGAGATGAACTCAGCCTTGGACCAGCTGAAGATCGGGGATGACCTGGTTGTCTAAGGTCCCATGCCCCTTCCCCAGGCACCCCCTCCTCCTACCTGCACGAAGGCGTGGAAGAGAGGATTATTGTCCTGCTGCTCCCGGGCATAAGCCATGGTCTGCTTCACTCGCAGGCAGTACTGGACGTAGGGCTGAAACCGCTGGCTGAACTGGAGGGACAGATATGAGGGGCAGGGAGCAGGCAGGGGGAGAAGGTCATGAGATACAGGCTCTGGCTGCAGAAGGTGGGGAGAAGGGCGGGGAGACAGCCTCTTAAAGACCTGCCAATCCCTACCTCCCATGACAGCCCTCCCCCATGACTTCCAGCCCCCTCTTTCTGGGTTCCAAGGAGGACTGGAGGTTCCCAGAGGTCCACTTGCTGCTGGTCTCTGAGCTCCCACCCACAGCCCCTGCTGGGCCCTCCTGCTCTGGACTTATTCCCACCATCAATAATTCAGCCGGAATGTTTTCAGGACGCTGCAGATCCCATTTCGCCCTGGTGGTGGGGTGGTGACCTGAGGCTTGCCCAGAAGCCTGCTCTTGTGGAAGGGGCCACCTCAGGCTCCCAGAAGACTGCCCCCCACCTCTCTACCCCATTCCAACTGAGCAAGGCCCACGTTTTCCTGGTTGGGTAAAACTGTGGAAGAAAGTCTGATCCTAGGCCTCTTGCTTTCTCTTATCACACTTCTCCATGCTCTGGGTGCCCCTCTGGGCTTTACACTCCCTCCACCCAGCCCCCTAGAGGACACCTTGCTTAGGCTCCATTCTTGCTTCCAGCTGTTTGCCAAAGGATCTCTGTCCGAGAAGGAAGATTTCATAGTTGCTAAGAGCTTAGATGCAATCCTCCCCTGAAATAGCTGCATTTTCATTTCATAAGGGTCTCCAGAAGCCCAGAGAGCCTCTGGGACAGAGGTCATACTTGTGGAATGAAGGGCAGGAGGTAAAGTGACATTCTGGGGGAGAGGCTATGCCCTTGGACCCCCTCGAGTGATGGAGGGATTCTACCGCATAGGCATGCCCTGTACACAGGACTCCGCTGGGCTCTCCCAGTCCCGCCCTGTCCAGACACGGCCCTCCACCATGCCTCACCATCAGAAAGCCGTTTTGCAGGCTGACAGGGTCCAGAGGCTGGCCTGAGGCTCGAGTTGCCTCCAGGGTAGGCCCCAGCACCTCTTCCCAGAAGCTGTGGTGGGCTCGAATCAGGCTGGGGACATTTCCAAACAGGGTCTCAGCTGACACCTGGAGGAGGGAGCAGAACTTGGCCACATGCCTTGGCAGGTCACTATCAGGCTCAGCTTGGATGGGGTTGGGGGGCAGTGGCCTGCTTGGAGCAGGAAGGGGAGTAGGGAGGGCGGGGAGTGTCCTAGAAAATGGGGCAGTGGAAATTCAGACTGGGCAGCCTGAGGGCTCTCTGTGACCCCACCCCACTCCCTGCTCCGAGCTGGGATGCACCAGACTCCCCTCGTGAGCACCACTCACCTCATTCAGCAGTCCCACTCGCTGCAAGTTCAGCAAACCAGCGGCTAGGAGCTGGAGGCAGGGAGAGACGTGGGTCTCAGCGCTTCCTCTCGGGACCCCAGCCCAGCCCTTCAATGCATCCCCCACCCCCCAACTTCAGTACTGCTAACCTCTCTCCCAACATCCCCAGGTCTCAAATCGGGGGCATCTTTTTGTATCCCCCCCACCCCCCGCCCCAGCAACCCTGCCCTTTCTGGTCTGGGAGAATGGCAGATAACGCAGGGGAGATGGGTGAACGGCTGGGGTGGCCAGGGCTGAGCTGGGGAGGCTCACATCTGTCATGATCTTGAGCTTTCGTACATAGACCAGCTCGGTGGTCAGCAGCTCCCACAGTGCTTCCTGTTGGTGGCAGAGCTCCCGGCTCATCTCCTGGGCGGGGAGAGGGCTGGTTCAGTTGGGGAACGATGACAAGAATAGCAGCTACCATTTCTAAAATGCTACTTTCACAGATGACCTTTCAATCCTCAAACCAGCCCTCCAGTGTGCAGGTGGTGTTGTCCCCATTTTATAGATGAGGCGACTGAGGCTGAGAGAGGTCTGCCGTCTTGACCAAGGTCTCATGAGTGAGTGGCAGAGCCAGGATTTGAACCCAGAGCAAGATGTCTCCAAATGCTTTCCTCACATGACCTCGCTTCCCAAGTCCTTTCCCTCGGGAGGAGGCAGAGGTGAGATGTGTGTACGTGTGTCTGTAACACCACAGGGACAGACACTGTGTTACAGGCCCACCTTGTGCCCAGGCACCAGCTCCTTCCAGGACTTCTCGATGGTCAGGCCGCTGTCGCCGCCCTCTCCTATCTCCCAGTGCCGCCGGTCGTCGGGGGGCAGGCGGGGCATCCCAAACATGCTGAACGTGTGCAGCCTCACCTCCAGCTCGTGGGCCTTGGTGACTTCCTGGAAGAGCCAAGAAGGGGATCAGCCCTGGCTACCTCCCGGGCACCTAGCACACCTGGCCCAGGGAGGGCTGTGTGTGTGTGTGTGTGTGTCGTCTGGGAATGAGGGGTGGCAAGCAGCACTGAGTGTGAGTGGGGACATGGCGGCCCGGGGGACAGGGATCGATCTTGGCTGGGATTACAGGGGAAAGGGGGTTGCTGGAACATGGATGGAGAGGCACCTTGGTCTGCAGAGAGGTCCCTGGACAGAGGGGTCTGACCTGGGCTCGCTGACCAGAAAGGTACCTTCCAGAGGTTTCCCAACACAGAACCCTTCAGAGCGACCTTCAGGTGGAGGCCGGAACAGGACTCACGCAACATGTTAACATTTGCCCATAAAACAGACACTTCTATGAGGCAGCATGGCTCAGAGATGCACCCCTGAGTGGGTCTCCAGACAGAGCTGAATCTGGCTTCCTGGAGGGACTGTCCGTGATCTCAGCCCGGATCATCCGTGGGGGACATCACCGCTCAGGCTGCGAGCATGGGGACAGGAGGAGGGGCCTTCTCACCTTGAGTCTAGGGGAGTGAGGTGGGCCAGCCCCAAAATGGACTCCATGCCTCTTCTCTGGCTCTGGTTCTCGCAACCTCATGGGAGACAGGCCTCGGGCTTGGCCAGAACCCTTGGTGAAGGGGACATAGTCCTGGAGGCGTCGGCGACTGAGGTCCTGGGGGAGGAGTGGGGGAAGTTCTAGGGGGTGCCTCCCTTCCCCCAGAAGTCCCAGAGAGGTGGCAGGGGCCACGCTTGGCTCTGGCTGGCGTCCCCCACCCCTGCGAGTTGGGCTGGCTCACCTCTGCCCTCAAACCAGTTTGGGGGAGCCGCTCCCGCCCTGAGTCACAGTGGCTGCTGCCAGAGAGGCCTGCTGAGTTGGGCAGAGACATGCCAATCTGGCTCCCCAAGCGGGCCCAGGGGCAGGACCAGGGCCTCCTTCAGAGCAGCAGCACAGGCACGCACATGCCTGGGCTCTGGCGTGTGTACCCCCATGTCTGACCATTCACGTGTATTCTCCTCATGCCACGGGCTTGCACCTACAACGCACAGTGCACACTGCACTCTGGGTCCCTCACGGCTTCCCGTGTCTGTGAACAGCCTACCTTGCACGTGGGGATGAGGGCACACACATGTGCGGCCTCCTCCCCAGGGGCACACAGCCTGTGTCCTCTCCAGTGGGAACGGCTGCCCTTCCGTGTGAGAAGTTGAGGCCATGGCCACAAGTCTCCTCCCAGGCAGGCCTGGTCACATTCCTTGACCTGCCTGTGGCCTGATTTACCCCACATACTTCCCAGTCCCTTCCCGCCCTCAGCCTGGGACAGTCCCCAGCTGTCCTCCCCATCTCCCAGTGCCAAATCCTCCTCCAGTAAGGCAGGGGCTACCCCCGGCAGGAAGAACTGTTCTCAAGGTGGAGGGAAGCCTGGAGGCTGAGAGAAAGACCGCTAGGCCTTCACACCCCTTTCCTTGGTCAGCACTGGAGGTGGGCCAGCAGGGTGGAGCTGGGGTGCAGCCCCACACCCCTCCCCCACTTGTAGAGTAGGGACACCCTGAACCTTTGCTCTTCCTCCAGCCCTGACTCAGAGGGAGGCAGTTCTCAGGGACCCCACAGGCTCCTCCCACGTAGAGGCGGGAGTCTGGGAGGTGCCAACCTCAGGGTTTGGTGACCTTCCCCCCAGCTCCGTGCCTCAGACCTGTCTAACAGCAGCTGTCTGAGGGCCTGGCTTCTCCTGGCTCTCTGCCTCGCCCGCCCCAGCTGTCTGGGATGGGTGTAGAGTCCTGGGAGCCTGGCCCGGCACTGCCCTCCTCTCCCTCATAACCCAGGAAAGAAGGTAGGGGTGAAGGATAGGAAGGGGACAGAGACTTGAAAGCCTGGGTATCCTCCTTCCTGCTCCACCCAGGTCACTTTTGGGGTGCAGCCTGGACTCACCAGCACGAGGCCTACTCGGGGATACAGACTGCCAGCCACACTCTGGGCGGAGGCCCGATGCCGGCCCCCATAAGTCTCAATGCGGGAGGCCACAAGTCCTTGGAGGGGACCCTCATCTGGAGGACGAAAGGCCTGCATCCCTTTTCTCCTGGGTCACTTCCAAAGGGTCATAACTCCGATGTCCAAAAGAGAGGGGTCCCTTGAGGCTGCAAAGAGAAAATAAAGGGATGGAAGGGCCAGCACCAGGCTGGAGACCAAGGCAGTGGGGAAGGAGAGGGAAAGAGGATGGAGTGGGAGAGGAGAGGGCCAAGGGCTTGGTCTCTTGTTGGGGGAGCATGGCTGCCTCATCTATGACTTGGTGAGGGTGGGGTATGCCCCCACATGCTGGGTAGAAAGCCCCTTGGAGCTATACCTCCTCCCTCACATGTGCACGTATTTGGGGCACAAGCTCCCAGGCTGGCCTCACAGGATGCTGTAGTCCTAAGAATAGCTGGGAGCAAGGGTCACAGATAGGTCTCCCACTTCCTGGATGCCCCCAGGTGGGAGGATTCCCCTTTCACCTAGCTACCCCCTACCCTGCCCCACAGCAGCCTGGGGAAAAGCTGCAGGGAGGCCTGGGGGCGGGGGCTGGAGACTGTCTGACCTGCCACCTGTTTTTGTACAGCCTGCAAGCTGAGTGCTTTTTACATGTTTAAATAGTTGAAAAAAATCAAAAGAAGAATAATATTTCACAACACATGAAAATTATGTGAAATTCACATTTCAGTGTCCATAAATAAATAAAGTTTTATTGGAACACAGCCACACTTACTCATTTACAATTGTCTATGTCTGCTTTCCTGCTAGATGTGACAGAGACAGTACAGGCTTCAAAGTCTAAAATATTTACTATCTGGCCCTTTACTGATAATTTGCCCGCCCCTTCCCTGGACTCTCCTGGCCACAGACAGGAGGGATAGCTGTCAGGTCGCTGCCTTAGAGAGCCAAGTGGAAGCAAGCTGTGTTTGGTCTTTCCCAGCCGCTGGGAATACCTCCACGGAGCTGGCAGCACACTGTGGGGCTCCATCCCTTCCCCCTGACCCTGGATAGAGGACCCACCCTGAGTGGGCAGGGCCTGGAGAGGAGAGGCCTCCAAGCAGGTGCTGGTCCCCTCCTGGTGGGCCCGAGGCCCCTGCCCAGCCCTCCGCTTACGGTTTCCCTGATTTACGAGCAGCGGAGGAAAAGGTTCATCGTCTCCCAGGCGCCGTCCCCCAAATCCTCCGTCCAAAGGCTCCGTCTTCCTCTCCCTCTTGCTACCTAGGGTCCTTTTTGAGCTTTGACTCGGGTTGCCCTTCCTCCCTCGCCCAGCGCCCCAAGCCCGGTGCCCCGCCCCCGTCCGCCCGGCTCTCCCGCCGCTCACCTGTGCGCGCAGGTGTCCCGTCGCCCGCGGACCGCGCTGCCGGCCCCCGCCCGCGGGGCTCCCGGGGGCCGACGGCTCCCGCAGCGATGCCAGCGTCGCTGCCGGCCTGGGTCTGGGACCGAGCGGCCCGCGGGACCGGGCAGCGCAGGGACGGGCCGGGAGGGAAGGTGGAGGGAGAGGCGGGGACGCGGGCTGGCACCGCCCTCTCACCGCGGGCACCCAACCGGCCCGCACTGGGGCCCGGAGACCCGGGGGCCCCTGCCGGGGACGCGGCCACCACCCTACCCCCGCAAGGAGAACCCACTTCTCAGAACCCTCTCCCCCTATTTCCTTTGCCCCCAGCCGGCCCGGGGGGAAGGGCTGGAACCGCCTGGCGCCCTCCCCTCCTGGCCAGCCCCCCGCGAGGCGCCAGAGTAATAAAGCATAAATGCGAGGCTGGGCACCGCCGCAGGAAGCGACGAGGGCAGTGACCGAGTGATCTGGGGCAGGTGCCACCTCGCTTTCTGGGGGGCAGTGAGTGGCCGGCTATTCTCTCCTCCCCTTGCCTGTCTTCCTCCTTCACCCAGGCAGGGGAGCAGGACTGGCAGCAGAAGGGGCTCAGGGGCCCAGGGACACCCCCGTCCCGGGGCGCTCACACCGCTCTCTGCCCTCGGAGTCCAAAGTGTGACACTTATCTCTCCCTTGTCTGCCCTGGCCGTCCAGTGGAAGGCTGGATTTTGCCTTTGCTCCACGGATGGCGCCTGGTGCCAGCCTGAGGCCTGACCCAATGCTTCCCCCATTACCTGAGAGTGAGGGTGGGAGGGCAGGGGTGTCAGATGGGGGCCCCTCACCCTTCACTGGCAAACAGACACACTTCAGACTTCACAAGGGCGGTCCCAGCACCGAGGGTGGCTGCTAAAACAGACACTGTTCAAGGAAGGGCGCTTGCTGGGCGTTCCATGAAAGGACCGCATTTTCACATCCCCAAATCATGACACATGGTCCAGCAGAAATGCTAGATATTGGGAATCAGAAGTGTCTGTGGATGTGTGGTCATTAAAATCTTACCATCATGAGGCTGAAGACCCGTAGCAGGGGTGGGGCAGGTCTGAGTGCCCTCCCCTCTTGTGGTCTCCCCACCCCCCCATATCCACTATGCAGTGATTGATACAACTCCTTACATTTGTAGAACATTCTGAAATTCACAAAACACTTTCAAAGCATAATCTCATTGTACCGCTGGAGAGGGTCTCCATTCTCCTCTCCTGTCTGGCATATTAAACACATAAATGATCTGAAGTGTCCTAGTTGTCCCTCTGGCTCCTGTGACTCTCTTTTGTTTGGGAGAGGAAACTTTATCATTTGATGGTTTCTGATTTTGTCTGCCCTCCTCGTATTTGCCCTCCAATGTTCTCTTTTTCCTAGCTAGCTGTTATGTAATTGCTCTGTTGGTTCAGAAGACTTCTTTGTACCTCTAGCACCCTGCGTCTTACCTCCTGCTTCCTGCCTCCCAGGAGAGTGGGGTCAGTTTTAGGGAGAGAAGTTGAGTGGGGCGGGAATGCAGTGGCAAGAAGCACTCTCCTCTTCCCATTGACAGGATGTGTGTGTGAGTATGAGAGACGGAGATCAATCTAGGGATGCAAGAGCAGTCACGAGGGAAAGAGAGCTAATAAACCAGGAGATGGTGATTACCGGCAGTATTAAATGACACCCCAGAGAGAGCCGGTGCCAAGGGCCCCCAGTGTCTCCTCCCAATGTGTCCCAGAAAGAGGTAAAAGGAGGAGTAAGAGGGAAATTGAAATTGAGAGAAAATCAGAGACAAGCCTGGACTTACAGCCTCTGGGGTGAGCTGGCTAGACTGGCCCAGTGGACACGAGGAGAGTTAACCCTTTCACTCCTTTCCAGGCTGAGATTCAATCTCCACCCGCCACTGCCCTAGGGCCTGTCTTCAGCGTCTCTAGGAGGAGAGGTTCCCAGGGAAAGCTGGAGTCTAAGGGCTGGAGGTGTGGCCTGGAGAGTGTGGGCCGGGAGGTGGGACACCTGTGTTCTCCTTGTTCTGTTCTGGCCTTGTCAGATTGCTGCTCTCGTAGCCTCTGCTTCCCCTGGTCCCTTCTGTCTGTGCAGAGAAGATGCCTGTGACAGGCTGAGAGGGGCACAGCCCAGAGAGCTGAGTGAAGCCTGAAGAGTTGGGAGGTTGGAGGGCTGGACTCTGTTGAGTGGCACGGGGGAGCACCTGGCCCCTGGCCCAGAGAAGAACACCTGGATACTTGTCTTTTTTCCTGGCTGGCCCCAGACTTTCCTCACATCTCTCCCTTGAGTCCTATTCCTCCTCCATGCCTTGGTTTCACACTGGTGCAGATACCCCTCATGGGGACCCCAGCTTGTCTGTCCAAGATAGGAGCCCTGTGGATCAAAAGCCTCTGTCTGATACAGCACAAGGGAACCTTCTGGGGCTGACACAGGGGCCCCAAGTCCCTTCTTCCCTCCCTTACAGGCAAGAAGTCAGGGAGACTCACCGGAGCCCTGAGCTCTGGCCAGCCCCCACCTCCGGGTAGGTGGCCACCTGGGTTAATGAGGTGCTAGAAGGCACCGAGCAATAGGAGGAAGTTGATGGGGGTGTGTCCTCCTTGCACCAGTCGGGGAGACTGGTGAAGTCGAGGGCTGGAGCTGGGAGGCAGCAGGTCACATGAGGCAAGTAAAACCAGAGGCTAGGCCACTGGGCACAGCTGCCGGTGCCTCAGACCAGAACTGAGGCATTCCCTCCCTTCCTTCCTTCCCCACTTATTGGCAGTGTTCATCTGTGCAACGTACTAGGAATATACAGACTATATATTTCTAGTATGAGGAATAGTACTAATCCTAGTGTAATGGATAGTCCTAACTTCTGGGAGATTACAGACAGTAGGGAGACAGACAGACTAGTGGTGAACAGAACAATGATACATGTTACACATAAGGAATGAACCAGGAGCTGTGGGAACACTTTGGAGGAACTAATTACAACACAAGAAAGCCAGGGAAGGCTTCATAGAGGAGGTGAACTTTATGCTGGGACTTTAAGGATGAGTAGGGGTTTGTTGGGCAGAGAAGGAGGGAAGGGCATTTCTGGAGGAGGAACAGCATGAGCAAAGACACAGAGATGTATTTAAAAAGAAAGGGGGAAAGGGCAGGCTTTCCCAAGGGCCTCCTAGGGACATCCCACCCTCCAAGCAGCCGATCTCTGGGTGATGGTTTAGGAGGATAAACTGTCTTCCTGGCATTCAAGGAGCTTCCAGTTTGTCCCCAAGTCTACTTTCCACCTTCAACTGCTACGCCCCCTGCTGCCCCTGGAAGTGGCCCTTCTCTGGATCTGCCCCCACTTCCCTGATTCCATGCCTTTGCTCAGGCACTTCCCCTCAACTGGCATAACATTTTTGACCCTGTCCTCTCATCTCCACTTCCACCTCTCATGGTCCTCCACAGGGACTGCTGCCTTCAGGAAACTTTTCCTGATAATCCCCAACCTGAGCGATCGCTTCTGCTTTCAACTGCCTGGGCCACTGTGTTTCTTTAAAAGGCACCACTCTTATTTTGCCCACTACTGTTGCTATTTGCATAGATGCCCCTGTCCCTCACTAGACTCAGGCTCCTTGAGGGCAGGGACCAGCCCCTACCACAGGGGCTGGCACAAGACTGGCATCCAGTGCTTGTGGATTTGAACCACATTGATTTACTAGAGGATCTGGATAGGCTCGACTTGTAGGCATACTCACCAACTCTGTCATCTCTTGACCCCTGCCCAGAGGAGCAGCCTTTGGTTTTAGATACCTGGAATTCTTCCAGAACTTCAGTTTGGCATTCCTGGTTCATTACTGTAGTTTCAGCATTTCCTCGGTGCTCCTTCTGAAAGTTCCTGACCCCTTGGGACAAACACACCATGTAAGTTTTACCTTGCACGCCACTTGTGATGGATTAGTAACAGTTTCCCTAGAATATTATGTTAAGAAGGATTCTGTGGATGATGGGGGGGCGCTCAGAAGAAAGAGTGCTAAGATGGCTTAGCAATGTCTACCTTGTGGGGAGGAAGGGCTCCCTCTGCCTTAGTGTGAAGAGGTTAGTTTATCAGATGTTTTTCTGGCATTAAGCCAAGACTGTGAGAGTGTGGGCTTTTGCCTGATGGAAGCTGAGGGAAGGAAGTGAGTAGAAGAGGAGCTGAGAGCTCCAAAGGTAGATTGACCTTGGAATTTCCTGGGGCCCACCTTGAGGTCAGGTGTCCGAATGTCCAGGTCTGTGCTCTAACCATGTCCCTTCCTTCTCTTGATGTGATCAGCCTCCAGAAGGACTGTGGAATCTTAGCCAGACCAATAGGATCCCTGGCAGGTTCTTTAGCAGGTGTGGCTAAGGCGATGACGCTGAGTCCCTCACCTGTGGGAACCGTCCCCATTTCTCTCTCCTCCTAGGCAGCTCAGCCCTTCAAGAATGGCAAGAACGAGTCAAAATGAATACTCTCTAGAGGCGTTTTATTTCATATCTTTCTACCTTTGCCCCATTGCACCTGAGGACCACGGTCTCCCCTAGTGACATCTCCTGGAAATGCAATTAGATTTGCCTTGGTTGTAGGGGCCAGATGTGGACAGGCCCCCAAGCCCTGGCTTTTCCCAGTTGAATGGGAGCCATGTGGTCTTGCAACCCAACATTCCTCCCCATGCAGCAATGCTGGCTAAAGTCCCTGGCAGATGTCCCTGCCTCTGCCTGATAACCTCCAAAATGCTGCCCCCAGAGTCTATGCCTTCCTTCAGGTGGCTCTGATCAGTGAGACAATGGTCACTCCCTTCAAGCCCCCTTCCTCCAAGCAGTCATTTGATTTCCTTCCTCAGGTCTGTGTTGACATCGAGTTTCCACCTCCTCAGCCTGGGAACATGTAGTTAAGAAGTTTAAGGCTCCAGGTCAGTCCTTGCAAGTGTTTTCAAAACTAGAACAGTCCCGCCCGCCCACCATGGTCAACTTCTGCTTGCTCTGTGGCCTTTATTACTTTGTCCAGGGGCACAGCCAGCCCTTGCTTGTGGCACGTGTATTTTGAGGCTCATTTGCCCAGGGTGACTGACTGTCTGGGCCCCTCTCATTATGACACATGTTGCCCAGCCCAGGAAGATGGGCAGACATTTTACTCTTAGAGTAGATGCTAGCACAACAGTCCTAAATCATTATTTCTAATTTAATTTGACAACCCTGGCTTTCAGGAAGTTCTTTCTCATCTCTGACCCAAATACCTCCAGCTCAAGCTTAAAGTAATTTCCTCATGCTCTGGGAATCCTCTTCTCTGTATCATGAACCCCTCTTTGGATGATTGAACCACAATTTGGGTCATTTTAGTAATTTTGGGACCAGAAGCCCTTGATCCTTTCCCTGTCCTTCAGAGACCCAAGCTCTCAGTTTGGGGTCATATGGGCAGGCACCTAGGTCTCAGGGACAAGCCTGTATGCCAGGCACTGCGCTTGATGCTCAGTGTAGACTGACCAATGCTCTCCTTACTACAACCCAATGGAGCAGGTCCAATTGGTATTATCCCATTTGATAGATGCCAGACTGAGTCTCAGAGGTAAAGTAACTTGGCAAAGGTCACAAAGCCAGCATGTGGAACAGCTGGGATCCAATCCCCACAGCCACCAAAGCTTTAGAGCAGGCATTTGGTCCAACCACTAGCCTCCAAATAGGAGACCTCTGTGAGCATTTGGGAGGTGGCTTCCTCTGAGCTGGTCTCCATCCTAATTCTGCATTAATCCTTTCTGTCTGCCTCAATGACCTTCAGTCATGGCCTTCTACATTCTTTACTGCTCTTTGTTCCACGTCGGTGTCTTTGTTCAAAGGCAAGCCCTTCACAAAGGCTTTTGGGACAGGCGGACTTGACTTCTCTAAGTCTCCATCCTTGTATGTAAAATGAGGATAATAATGCCAAATTTTAGGATCATTATAATAATAACAGCTAACTTTTTAATAAAGCAATTACTACGTGCAAAGCACAATTCAGCATTTGACAAGTTTTATTTCACTTAATGCTCAGAAAAACCCCACCACGAGTTAGATATTATCCTCGTATAACAGATGAGGAAACGGGCTCAGAGAGATTACATAACATGTGCAAGATGGGGAAGTCAGCAAGGAGAAAAGCCAGGATCTGAACGCAGACTTGTCTCACTCCAAAGCCTGCCCCTGTCTCCATTATCCTGTAGGAAAAGGAATGGGTTGCTGCGTGAAAGCCTGCCGTATGACAAGAAAACCAAAGAAAACTGGCTGCCGAGTTTCGATCCTAAAGGTCTCTCAGCATTCAAAGAAACAGAACTCTAACTCCCACAGCCTTGGGAAGTGATGTCGGTCATTGCTAAAGGCTGTTGTCCTGGAGCACAGGGTCCCGCGGCTCACCACACAGCAACATTTCCTCAAAAATGCATCTTCATACATCGCTCCCTGACCCCCAAATATCACTCTTCAGAGCATCTGTTCAAACCTCTCTCCCTTCTTCTGTCTCCTTCCAGCCCCTCTTCCTGATCTCTCCCTCCCATAACTCCATTCCCTTCCTGTATACAGCCATCTATGCTTGTCGTCCCTTTGGCAGCTCTGTCCACCCTTCTGCTCAGTAAAAGCAAAGATCTTTCTGGGAGCCCACCATGCTCAAAATGGGGGTAGTAAACTCCTATAAGAACTGAATATGATTGTGCTTGGCTTGCTGGGTGCTCAGTGCAAGTCCAGCGCAGACAGAAGGAAACCCTGAGGGGCTAAGGAGACCACTGAGAGGGCGTTTAGAAAACCACTTTCCTCATGGGACCCCTTTCTGTCTCTCTTCTCCTTCACCTCTGTCAGTACCTGGGGAGGGAGAAGACGTGGAGTTGTTTGTTCCTCCTTCTTCACCATCTGACTCAATTCTGCACATTCTGCAAGACGCTGATCACTCCTGCCCGACCGTCCTGACGTCTCCAGTCCACGGTACCCTTGCCTACCATTTGTCTTGCTTTATTGTTACCAAACTTTCCATGGTGGGTGTCTCGTCTCCTTAATTAGGCTGTAACTAGGCCTTAAAAGTAGGACTTGTCCCTCCACAGTGCCCATCAAGGTGCTGGGCACACTAATTGATGGAACTTGTAGTAGGTACTAACAACAGATGTGGTAGGGAGGTGACTGTGGAGCAGTGGTTAAGAGTGAAATCTCCGGAGTGTGCATCCTGGCTCCATCACTGTGGTAGATGGTCCCCAGGTTCTCACGCCTCTGGGGGTCTGTGCCACCTGAGACCATCCTCCACACTGACCCTGGGCTTGGCCTGGTGATTTGCTTTGGCCAATAGAGTGGAAGAAGTGATGATGTACTAGCTCCAACTTAGGTCTCAAAAGCATTTGTGCGCTTTCATTCTCTCTTGGAACCTTCCCACCATCATGAGAACAGGCCCAGGATAGCCTTCTGGAGGATGAGAGGCCATGTGGAGGAGAGCCACATCGTCCCAGCTGAGGCCTTCCTAGGCCAGGCAGAGGAAGGCTGCCCCCTGGCCACAAATGCATGAGTGAGCCCAGCTGGAGTCAGCCCAGCCTGGCCCAAATCAGCAGAACCTCCTTGCCGACCTAGAGACTCACGCACAAAAGTAAATAATCATTACCAGCCTGTTATTAGAGGTTTTGTGGATGTTTGTTACACAGCATTAATGTGCCAATAGACAACTGATACAAACAATTACCAGCTCTGTGACCCTGGGCAAGCTATTTAATCTCTACGTACCTCAGATTCTTTGTCTGCAAAGTGGGGATGTAGTGGACATTGCTGAGAGCTTGCAGCCGAGTCTCCCCTTCCAGTGATTGCTTCAGCTGAAGAGCTGCTCCACCAAAGTTCTGGCCCCTTCCCTGGGGCAGCCTGCATCCAGTGATCGGCTGATGTGGAAGTATGAAGGTCTGGTCATCTTGTCCCATTTGGGACCTCTGCAGGGCCATCCTAGCTCCAGAGCTGCCTGTGGGATCTGCTAAGACCTTTTTTGTGACTGTATCATCCCCCTAATTCTCCCTGTGCCCAGTCCTGCTTCCTTTCCCCTCCATAAGGATTGAATCCAAGAGTGCTTCCAGCAAACCTCTTCCATTCATCTCTCCCCCTTGGAGTCTGATTTCCTGGGACTCCCCTGTGAGAGAGGACGCAAGTGACCACATGGCAAGTTCTGGCCAATGGAGTGAAAGCAAAAGACTCACACGGCAGTTTCCTGAATGTTCCTTAAGACTGTTGTCTTCAAACTTTGTACTTGTTACCACTACCAAAAGAATTTTGGAAAGCTATATACATCCTCGCATATTTTTTAGATCTAAAATTGTTCTTTATACTTTTAAATGTAACTTTTAGCATATTATCAATATTAACATTTAAAAATAAAACTATTCACTTTTATTTAAACTTTTTGTTTGAAAAACTAAAATTTATAAAAAATTTGCAGAATATAGTGACTTTTGTATACCATTTTCCTAGATTCATCAATTATGAACATTTTGCCCCATTTTCTCTCTCCCACACTCTCTCTGCATATGATTAGAATTATTATTAGTATAAAATTGATCAAAACAGAAATCTTTTTAAAATTAATATTAAACTTAAAAAGAGAAATTTTACTGGGATTGTACTTCCCTGATGAGAGGGACAGAGCTTCCCTCTGACTTCCCGAAATTCTTCAGAGAGGCAGCAGAGTGCAGTTGGTCAGCTCAGGGTGGGGTCAGGCAGCCTTGATCTGAACCCTGGTTCTGCCACTTATTAGCTGTGTGGCCTTGGGCAAGTTATTCAATCTCTCTGTTCCTGAAAATCTTCATCATAATAGTATCTATCTCATATTGTCATGGTGAGAACCAAATAAGTTAATATTATAAACTGCTTAGAACATTACCTGATATATTATAAGGACCATTTATGTTTATGATATAAATAGAATGCATCAATGGACAAACAATTATTTATTGTTCAATAACTAGGGTTCAGAGCAAATTAACGAGATTATATTACTAGTTAAGTTGGAGGCTTATGAATGATGCATTAATGATTGTTCTTAAATGTGTTATTTGCAGGAGAATTACATCACAGTATTGTTAAATTAATCTAATAAGAACATAGTAGGAATGTTCTTGGAATGGTAGGAATAAGCAAATGAGCCAAAAAGTGATAGATGACTGACAGCAAGCAGGAGACATGTACCCAAATTCAAAAAAAAAGAATGTGACTTTCCATTATCCAATAATTTGGAGGCAAAAGTTAATGAAATTTTTTTCTACAAGTCAATAAATGTTTACAAAAATATGAAACACTAAAGTACCTCTGATACATGTTCCTCTTATTTAAAGATGTCATGTTCATCTATTGAAAGTAAATGTGAAACTTGTGACTTCCTCCTCTTTGAAGTCATGCAAATATGCAAAGGAGAACAGACCCAGACAGGACGGCTGAAGGTGCCGGCCAAGCTCTTTCTTCCCACTGAGAACCGAGCGAGGGCGTGGAGTGTGCATCACAGCAGATCAGCGCTGCCCAGATGATGCTTTTTAAGAATTATGAATATATATATATTTTTTTGGTGTGGAAAATTAGCCCTGAGTTAACATCCGTTGCCAATCCTCCTCTTTTTGCTGAGGAAGATTATCCCTGAGCTAACATCTGTGCCCATCTTCCTCTACTTTATAGGTGGGACACTGCCACAGCATGGCTTGATGAGCAGTGTGTAGGTCTGTGCCCGGGATCCAAACCTATGAACCCTGGGCCACCACAGCAGAGCACACAAACTTAACCACTATGCCATGGGGCCGGCCCCAAGAATCATGAATATTTTTAAGCTAAATAGATGAGGCATGGAGCTCTGCCATGAGTTTGTCACCCGTATGATATGAGGCACCATCACCTTCAGTATTTCATTGCTTTGCACTCAAGGGTTGTTCCTCAGGAATCAGGCATTCTTGGACAATTTGGGGCATATGGAAATTAATACTGTCGTCACTCCTGCTGCCCTATTCTATGATATGTCTGAATCCAGAACATCCCAACATGGGCCAAAATATCTTCTTTTTAATTTCACATTGTGCCCATAACAAAAATATACACACGACAGAGAAGACGTGAAGACCTACCACAGGTTTGTGGTGATTTGATTAAAAGATGGTTCACTGGGACCAGCCTGGTGGCGTTGCAGTTAAGTTCACATGCTCCACTTCGGTGGCCCAGGGTTCACAGGTTCGGATCCCAGGCGCGGACAGATGCACTGCTTGTCAAGCCATGCTATGGTGGCATCCCATATAAAGTAGAGGAAGATGGGCACAGATGTTAGCTCAGGGCCAGTCTTCCTCACACACACAAAAAAAGAAAGCTCACCAAAACCGAGATTTTAGTGTCTTTTTGTTTGGGGCCACAAAGCTTTTACACTCCAAGCATTATATCGTAATAAAATTTGGGAGGATGAGAGGCTGAGGTATACCTAAAGTGTTTGACAGTGGCATGGATTTTTTTTTTCCTGAGGAGGATTCACCCTGAGCTAACATCTGTGCCAATCTTCCTCTATTTTGTATGTGGGTTGCCACCACAGCATGGCCACCACAAGTGGTGTAGGTCCACACCTGGGAACCGAACCAGGGCTGCTGAAGCGGAGCATGCTGAATGTAACCACTAGGCCATGCGGCTGGCCCCAAGCGTGGATTAGTTTTTAATACTTCCCTCCTTTACTAGACAAAATTATTTTCAGCAAAAATCATGAAATGAAATGATTACGTTTCAAGTTTGCCCTTACTAAACAAAATAGTCCAGGAGCTGGCCTGGTGGTGTAATGGTTAAGTTTACACACTCTGCATTGGTGGCCCAGGATTTGTGGGTTCAGATCCTGGGCTTGGACCTACATGCCGCTCAACAAGCCATGCTGTGGCAGCGTCCCATATACAAAAAATAGAGGAAGATTGGCACAGATGTTAGCTCAGGGCCAATTTGTAATTTGTCCTCCATTTCACGGTTTTAAATTTTAAACACAAATAAAAAGTCCAAGTAGACAGAAGTACAATACCTCAATTTACTTCGTTTCTATAATCATGGTGCTGACACTGTTTCCTCTGAATCCACTGTTTAAGCCCAGAGATGTGTAGTCCAGAGGGAGGGAGGCCCGACATGGCCTGAAGGGAGCTTGGATGCTTCCAAAGGATGGAGCCCTCACAACCTCACTCTGGAGAGGGGCACGTGTGGCTGTGTTGGCAGGTGTCAGGGGCTCACTGTATAACTGGAATTTCCCGATTAAATTCTATGTAGAATATAACGTTTTTTAAAGGATAAGTTATAAAAATGTGTCAATTTGAAGTTTACATATCTATTATCGAAAGCCAGTGGTAACCACAGCATTTATTTAGATGTAGAACTTAGACCAACAAAATAGTTTTTCAGGGAGGAACGTTTTATCACTGACCTTGTTTAGAATTGCTGGCCGAGGTGATGACAAAGAGCAGCCGGCTTCTGGTTGATTACTGTTTTAAAATTCACTATAGACAATGCACCCTATTGCCTGTCCTTGGTGGGGATGCTGTGGGGACAGTCCCCACCGTCCTGCTCTTGCACAGCATTGAGAAGAGGTCTAACTGTCTTTTATAAAGTAGTACAATGGTGACTCATGTCAACAGGCAGGTGAGACAAGAGAAGTGGCAGACGCCTTGACCGCAGGTAGGAATATCTCACGAAGGGGGCGATAGGGAGCTTGAGTCCATGGGAATCGATTGCTTTCCAACTGTGCTGAGTACTCCTCGGCAGATTTAATGACCTCTATTTTATACGGCAGCCAGCACAACCCTTGGCCCCTCTTCACTTGTTCCTGTCTCCATCTGCTGTCTGGAATGCAGCTGCTGCCATCTTGGACCACGAAGCTGAGGGACTCACCCTAGGCCTGGCCAACGAGGAGGGAGCCTGGGACCCTTATGAGTCCATGGAGAGTGCCCTGTATCTCCACACTTTATTGATGTGAGAGAGAAATAAGATTCCATCTTTTGGGGGGTTTCTGACACTTCCAGGGGTCGGAGAAGGGGTCAATTAAAGGGCCTGAGATCTAAAGGATGAATAGGTATTTTCTGAGTAAAAAGAAGAGAGAAGAGAATTTCAGGGAGTAGGAAGCTCAGGTAGGAAAGTCAAGAGCCAAAAAGACAGTGTGGTGAGTTGAAGGAAAGAAGCTCAGGTTGGGGGAACTCAGTATTCGAGGGGTCTTGGGGGTCTTGAGAAGGAACTCCAGAAGAACGGCAGATGATTTGTCTGTGCTTGTTAGCATTACCTAACATCATAGTCTGGGAGGTTCTCAGAGGCCAAACCAAGAAATCCAGGGCCCTGCCTTCCCAGGGTTGCCCCAGGCAACTTCTGTTAGTAAAGAATCCTGTTTACTACCATCTGACTCAGACATCTGTGGTTTCTATGGTTGCCACCAACAATGAAGCGTAAATCCATTCCTAGAGGGTGGAGTCTCAGGGTGGGGCTGCCCTCTCCCTCTTCTGGTTCAGAACTCAGCAGAGCTTCCCAGCCCATAGCAGAGGTGATGGGGAGAGAGTTTCTTTGTTTATGGACTCTCAGTGTAGGTTTCCTTGGGAGGGGATGAGAGAGGCTGGGGCGAGGAGCTGAGTGGGGTTAAGGGACAGGTGTCTGCAGATGGGCCTGGAGGTGTGTGCAGTGTGTGTGAGAGAACTGTGAGGCTCCAAATTGATCAGAAGTCCTGCTCTTTCCAAATAATTACAGGAGGACCCCAGGAAATGGAGAGAGAGACAGAGAATATTGGGGCACAGAAGGGTTAGAGCAAGATTCAGGGGACCTGGCCACTTTCTTCACCAGGGACAAGCAGGATTTGTTTCCCAAGATGGTGTGTGTGGGGGTGGATAAGCCAGATTTACAAATGCAGAGCTAGGGGGACCAGGCTGTTTGACAGTTGGTGGGAAAGTACACAAAAGAACCAAAAGAGAGGGAAGCTAAGGGACAGATAGCTTTTTAAAAGATTATCTCACCTTATTTTTGTTGCCGTTGATTCTGACACCTAGTGACCCAGAACTCTGCCCGGTCTTTTTGACCATCCTCTCACCTTCCGGTGCCGTATCAGACAATGCTCCACTGCTATTCGCAGGGTTTTCATGGCCAAGTTTTTCCGAGTGTGGCCATGTCCTTCTTACTCATTTGTTTTACCCGGGAAGCTCTGCTGAAACCTGTCCAGCACGGGTGACCCTGCTGCTATTTGAAATAGCAGTGGCATAGCTTTCAGCATCACAGCAACACGCAGCTGCCACAGCGTGACAACCGACAGATGGTGATGTGGTTCCCTGACCGGGAAATGAACCCAGGCCGCGGCAGTGAGAGCGCCAAATCTTAACCACTAGACCACTCGGGCTGGCTATCTCATCTTATCATTTGCACAAAGTCTTACAGGTTACAAAGTACTTGTGCGTCCATTTTCCCATTTGCTTTTCACAGAAGCCGGTGAGGAAGCCAGAGCAGGAAATACCAATCTGCTCTAAAATGGGGAGACTAAGGCTTGTAGAAGTCGACCAGCATAGCCAAGGTCAAAACCAGGACTAGAACCTAGACCTTATGGCTCACAGTCCAGTACTTTTTCTGCTAAATCAGTATTTCTCAAACTTTGGCATCCATGAACCATTTTAATGGATGTCTAGTACACACAAAGTGCCAAAAGATTTGATAAATTTGAAATTATTACAAATTTTAAAATAATGTAATAAAACATTTAAAAACCAACAGTGGCTTTGTTTTAAATCAATGAGAAAGATAGTATTTGCAATCTTCCCTAAAGTATTTATATTCAGTTTGATTTCGGATAATTTGAGCCATAGCTCCAGCCCCATATCTAGTCATTTCTTTTTCTGACTATTTCTACTAAATTAGGAAAACTTAAGGACTAGCATCAAGTGCTTCACCAGACAGGCTTGGATAAGCAGATGAAATCTGAATTCAGAAACGTGGAGAGCATTCTCAGTGAAGATGGTTTGCCCAACTACCAGGACCTAAGTCTGCAAGCACATTATACTCAAAAGTCAGAGGATTGACTGTTTTAGCCTGGGAGGTGGGGGTAAATGGATTCTTCATCCAGTCCTTTGCTTCGTTTGGCTTTGGAAAGTACTTTTTCTCGTTCTGATGTAGAATTTCAAGTGCGTTTTTTTTTTTTTTTTTTTTTTTCTGAGGAAGTGTCACCCTGAGCTAACATCTGTTGCCAATCTTCCTCCCTTCTACAGGTGGGTCTCTGCCATAGCACGGCAGCCGATGAGTGGTGTAGGTCCACGCCTAGGAACCAAACCTGGGCCACCAAAGTAGAGTGTGCCAAACTTAACCATAGGCCCCTTTTTTTATCTTGGTAAAATATGCATAACATAAAGTTTGCCATTTTATCTAAGTGGTTTTAAAATATACCCACTAATATGTTTTTTATTTCTTTCTCAAAAAAATTAAATGTTGGGAAGTAGTAAAACTTTGATGATGCAATTGTGCCAGAGTTCTAGCTTTAAGAAATTCTGATATATTATCCCCAACATTAAAATTGTGAAATTTTGTCCCGAGTGATAGGTTCTAGCATATCACTGAGGTACACTACTTGAGCAAACCATTTGCAACTGGAGAAATGTGCTCTATTAGCATTATCAATGTCATGAAGTGTCATCCCACATTTCAAAAACTCATGTAGTGGGAAGGAAAAAGTAAAACTTTCTTTATTTGCAGATGACACTACCTTACATATAGAAAACCCTAAAGAATATACCAAAAAAAAAAAAAAAAAAGATTAGAGCTAATAAATAAGTTCAGCAAAGCTGAAAGATATCAGATCAATATACAAAAATCAGTTGCATTTCTATATATCAGCAATGAACAACCTGAAAGTGAAATTAAGAAAACAATTCCGTTTGTAATCACATCAAAAAGAATAAAATACTTAGGCATAAATTTAACCAAAGAAGCGCAGGACTTGTACACTATGAAACATTGTTGAAAGAAATTAAAGGAGGTCTAAATAAGTCGAAGGACATCCCTGCTCATTGCCTGGAAAACTTAATATTGTTCAGATGGCAATACTTGCCAAATTAATTTACGATTCAATGAAATTCCTATCAAATCTGCTTTATTTATTTATTTATTTTCAGAAATGGACAAGCTGATCCTAAATTTCATATAGAATTGCAAGGGACCAAGAATAACCAAAACAATCTTGAAAAAAGAACGAAGTTGGAGGACTTACACTCCCCAATTTCAAAACTTACTAGAAAGAGACAGTCATCAAGGCAGGGTGGTACTGGCACAGGGATAGACACAGATCAGTGGAAGAGAATTGAGAGTCCAGAAATAAACCCATACATTTATGGGCAATGATTTTTGACAAGGGTGCTAAGACCATTCAAGGAGGAAAGAATGGCTTTTTCAGCAAATGATGCTGGGACAACTAGATAGCCACATGCAAAAGAATGAATTTGGACCCTTATTTCATATCATATACAAAACTTAACTCAAAATAGGTCAAAGACCTAAGTGTAAGAGCTAAAAGTATAAAACTTTTAGAAGGAAATATACGTGAAAGTCTGCATGACCTTGGATCAGGCAATGGTTTCATAGATACGACACCAAAAGCACAAGCAATCAAAGAAAAAAATACATTGAACTTCATCAAAATTAAAAACTTTAGTGGGTCAAAGGACACCAGCAAGAAAGTGGCAAGACAACCCACAGAATGGGAGAAAATATTTGCATATCATAGATCTGGTAGGGGTTTAGTCTCCAGAATATATAAAGAACTCCTACAACTCAACAGTGAAAAGATAATCCAACTGAAAAATGGGCAACAGATTTAAATAGACATTTCTCCAAAGAAGATATACAAATGGCCAAAAAACACATGAAAAGATGCTTAACAGCATTAGTTACCAGGGAAATGCAAATAAAACCCAGAATGCGATATCACTTCACACCCACTAGGATAGTTCAAACTAAAAAAGGGGGGGGGAATAACAAGTGTTGGTGAGAATGTAGAGAAATTGGAACCCTCACACGTTGCTGCTAAGAATGTAAAATGGTTCAGCTGCTGTGAAAAACAGTTTGGCAGTTCCTCAAAAGACTAAATATAGAATTACCATACGACCTAGCAATTTCATTCCTAGGCATATACCTGAGAGAACTGAAAACATATATTCACACAAACACTTGTACATGAATGTTGATAGCAGCATTATTCATAATTGCCAAAGAATAGAAACCACCCAGTGTCCATCAACTGATGAATGGATTAACAAAATGTGGTATAGCCATACAGTGGAATATTACTGAGTCATAAAGGGTCACAGTGAAGTACTGACACGTGCTACAACATGGATAAACCTTGAAAACATTGTGCTAAGTGAAACAAGTCAGCCACAAAAGGTATTATATGATTCCATTGATATAAAATGTCCAGAATAGGCAAGTCCATAGAGACAGAAGGTGGATTAGCAGTTGCCAGGGGATGAGGGGAGGAAGGGAATTTGGACTAGCTGCTAATAGGTATGGGATTTCTTTTTTGGGGTGATAGAAATGTTCTAGAATTAGTGGTGATGGTTACGCAACATAGTGAATATACTAAAAACCACTGAAGTGTACACTTCAAAATGGTGAATTTTATGCTATGTAATTATATCTCAATCAAAATGGCACAACAAACAACAAAATTTATGTGAGCACCTTTGCCCTCTAGAGTCAGTGAACTTTGCAGGGGTTGGGGGAGGAAGCAGTTTCTTGTAATTGCTGCCAATTTCTACATGAACACGTTGAAAAGAATGTGTGCTTAGTGACTGCAATTTGAATCATGGTGAAAATATTTTCTATTTCCTTCAACACTGAATTGGGTTCAGGAGGTTTACTGAGGACTGTCAGTGGTTCTCTGTGAATTAAAGTGTTCCAACTGGTATTCACGTGATGATAATCATAATTAATGTTTATTGAGTACTTTCTATATGCCAGACATTGCCCTAAATCTTTTATATGTATTTCTTCACTAATCTTTGCTACAAGCGTATAAAATAGGTATTATTATTATTATTACTATTACTATCATTGTCATTCCCAATTTTCAGATGGAAAAACTGAGGCAGAGAGAGGGACAACCTCTTTTGTTAGAACTTCAACTCCCTGCCTTCTTGATCCCAAAGCCGGTGCTTCATCTGTATTGATTCCGATCTGTCTTTTTCACTCACAAAATCATCTCTAATAGCAGAAAATATTTTTCTCTAGTAGTAGGGAATTTTAGAGATAAGCAGAACAAAAATTCATTGACCGCGTTGCCATCCCATATGTTTTCCCTCTTCTAAAAGCTGTTTCATAGTCTGTGTAAGAGGATTTTAGCCAACCATAGAGAGACCTGAATGCCAGCACGCGTACGTGACGGTGATTGCTTGCCATCGTGATGTGACATCCAGCAGTGGCATTTGATAAAACTGCTTTCTCTCTAAGCATTTATGTCACTAACTTCACACCTCGTGTGTCTGTCTTCTCTGTCGTGGTGTGACTTGCACTTTGCTCTGAGAAGTGACAGCAACTTTGAGTCACGTGCTCTGTTCTTGGTGCCTTTGTCTTTGGCAGAAGATTACATTTTTCTTCTGGGGCATACCATTTTGTGTTTCTTCTGGAAAAATTCAGTAGGCTCTGACTGTGACCGATACAAAAGCGTTGATGACTTTGAGCACGGATTTGACATTTCACAGCTGATAATGCCTTGGACCAAGAGGTGACTAGTGAATAAAACCCAGTTTCCAGATAATCTTTGTGATAGTTCCTATCTGCAGTTTATTTTGCTTATTGTGCAAAATAATCACACTGCCATTTTCTTTCATCCCAGTACCTATAGACACCCCCCCCGAAATCCTGTTTCCTGGTTATGAATGACACTGTTCCAAGTTGTCAGATCTCTATTTCTACTTTCATAGCTATTTTTATGAGCCAGTGAAGCACTTTTGAGCCACTAATGACTTTTTGTAATTTGGGGATATAACGTAGCACAACAGCAGGAACACATAAAGCACATTTTAAAACACAAACAAAAACGCCAAGGTAAACTGCCCCTACTAACTAAAGCAGTCCTGAATCCTTTGAGTGCAATAATTATTAAGAATGTAATAATTATTAACATAACGAGCCTTCTGTGATGGCCATAATCAATGCCATATTTCAAATTTGTGAAACATAGCGAACAAAATCGTTTATCAGTTTTTCCCCTGAAACTACCAGGCTTCCTGAGGACCCGTTGATAAAACTGCCCTTCGAAACGTTTCACTGCTCCAAGAGATTTTAAATTCCTAAGAGATGGGCTGTGGGGAAGATGACTGAAGGACAGACATGTGCACAGAGGCCGTCTTCCCCGCAGAATCCTGTGTCTTCTCTGGCCTGGAGTCCTATGCGATAGCTACAGCGCACCAGCAGAGGGCACTGCCGAACCAGGGATGCCAGCCGTGGTGGCGGTGGGCCTACTTAGAGTTCTCTCCTTCAGGCATTCTTGAACAGCTACCCAACCCTCCGTTCTTTAACCATATTATTTTTGTTTTTCTCCCTTATTTATATTCAGAGTTCTTAACCTGGTGACTGTGGTCAGGCTTCTGATGATGAGGGAACATCTAGAATTTACATGTAAAATATGCATGCCCGTGATTAGCTGCATTTTTCTATCTAGAGGGAGGTTTCATAATCAAACTCTCGAAGGGATTTGTGACCTCGCCACCTGCAAAAGCAACAGTATTTTTTTGAGGGTGTAGAATATCATTATACCCCTTGAAGGTGTAGAAGACAAGCGCTTGATGTATGTTATTTAACATAATCCTCAAAACTGCCTTGCAAGATATGCCCATAAAGAACTGAAGATCCAAGAGGCGAAAGTACTTTGCCTCAGGTCACAAGGCTGTGATTTCATTCCAGGAATGGCTGACACTCCCTGTGCTGTTGCTACAATGAGGAAAAAGCGAGAGACTCACTTGTTGGGCAAAGATGTAGGAGGTACTGAGTGTGGTCCAGCCGTGTGCTGGGTGCGGAGACACAGCGGGGAGCAAAGCAGCCTTGCTTCCTGCCTTCTGGAGCTCAGCGCCTGGAGGTGGTGGTGGCGGGCAGTGGTGGGCATGTTAGTGGGAAACGGACAGTAAACAAATGAGCATGTAATTGCAACTTGAGAAAAGTACTCTGAGGGAAGTAAAGAGCACAGTGACATAGAAAAATGGGGAAATCTACAGATAGGTTGGCCAGGGAAGGCCTGTCCGAGGAAATGGCATATGAGCTCAGACTAAAGGATGAATGAAGGAGTCTGTCGTGGGGACAGGCGGAGACAGAGCCTTCCAGGGAAGGAAGAGCCCTGCTGGGTACGCATCTGAGAGGCAGCCTGTGGCTGCAGGGGACCAGGAGCAGAGGTGAGGGTGACAGCAAAGCAGAAGTCATCGGGGCTTTCTATGCCAGGTAAGGAATTCAGATTTTATTGTCAGAGACATAGGGAGCCATGGCAGGGTTTAATGTAGGGCAGAAACACCAGCTAATTTATGTCTTTCTTATTGTGTTTTTAACTGTAAAAATAAACACCATAAAATTTACCATCTTAACTGTTTTTTAAGTTTACAGTTCCAGTAGTGTTAAGTACATTCACATTGTTGTGCAACCAATTTCCAGAACTTTTCTCATTTTGCAAAACTAAAACTCTACCCATTAAACAATAACTCCCCATTCCACCCCCCAGCCCCTGACTGGCTTATTTCACTTAGCATAGTGTCTTCAAGGTTCATCTATGTTGTAGCTTGTGTCAGAATGTCCTTCCTTTTTAAGGCTGAATAACATTTCACTGTGCATATATACCACACTTTGCTTATCCAGTCATCTGTTGGCAGACACTTGGGTCACTTCCACCTTTTGGCTCTCGTGAATAATGCTACGATGAACGTGGGTGGACAAATATCTCTTTAGGACCCTGCTTTCAGCTATTTTTCTTTTGTTTTTAATTAATGTTTTGGAAATGATACTACATGAGTTTGGTACAAATTTCAAATGATTCAAAATCGGTCCCGCTGGGATGGAGAAGAGATTGGGGACAGTTGAAGCACAAGGACATTACACGGTCCAGGTCAGAGGTGGGGTGGCCTGTCCTGTGGTTGGTGGGCCTGATGATGGACAACAGTGGACAGTGTTGTTTCCTTTTTGAAGTCCTGGGAGGCATTCAAGTGGCGATATCAAGTAGGCAGTTGGGTTGAGTCTTGTGGGCAGGAGACTTCGGGAATCACCATGAGGCAGATAGTATCTACGGTCATGAGGATGGCTAATATGGCCAAGGCCAAGTGTAATGGAGATGATAGGGGTCTAGAACCAGACCTTGATGTTGAGAGTTGGGGGGAGGAGGCGGAAGCTGAGGAGGAGACAGA
This sequence comes from Tapirus indicus, assembly GCA_031878705.1. NCBI lineage: Eukaryota > Metazoa > Chordata > Mammalia > Perissodactyla > Tapiridae > Tapirus > Tapirus indicus. The sequence continues at coordinate 102,943,023 of CM062918.1, read as the reverse complement.
GGAAGGGAGGAGAAACAGGAAGCACAGCGCCCAGGAACCGAGAGGAGGGACCGCTCCACTATGAAGTGGTCGGCTGTGATGACCCATGGGAAGGGGACCAGCGCCCACCGGGCTGGGCAGCATGTTGCTGGTGGTGACCCAGACAAGAGCAGTTCCAGCTGAGATGTAGTGGCAGAGGCTGAGAAAAGAGAATGGAGGTGAGGGAGTGCAGACAAGAAGAGCAGGCAGCTCTAAAGGATGGTGGAGAAATGGGGCAGCCCTGAGTGATAGGGATGTGGGGAAAGACAGGGGAGTTTTGGTGGTTGTTTTGGCTTTTAAAATGCGTTTGGTACAAGAGCATGTTTTGATGCGGAAGGGAATGGTCTGGTGGGGAGAGAGTGACTATGCAGTTGGTGGAGTTGGGATAACTGAGGAGAAGGCGAGAGGACGAGGTCCAGGTCTCCTGTGGGCTGCTGGCCTTTGGGAGGAGGGACCCTTTCTCTGTGGTAACAGGAGAGAAAAGGGAGATGGGGTCTGGTGTAGGAAGTTGAGAAGGCTCTTGTCTGGTGGCTCTACATTCTGGTGAAGTGAGAAGAAAGCTGTCAGGTGAAATTTGGGAGGGGGCAGGGGCAGGAGCAGTTTTGAGGAGCAAGGAGAGTGGGAGAGGGAGCTTCAAAAACATCTTAGGATGGTTGGATGCTATTTGGAGCCCTGGAGGGGGGTGAGCAAGAAACCACAGTGCCCCCTCTGCCCGGCTGGTGTGTTTTTTCCAGCAATGCTCGGCTCTGTTGTCGCAGCCTGGAGTGCTTCATTGAGGGCTGAGGTTTTGTTAGGAGAGTGTGATGGGTGGGAGAGAGAGGGAAGGGACTTTTGCAAGGGAGTGAGTCCAGTGAAGATCCATTGACTCTGCTAGGTGGAAAGAGAAGAGAAGTCAAAGGAGGGGCAATGGGCTGGAAGTCTCTGTGACACCAAAGAACTGGTTCAAAGGCGGTCCTTGAGCAGATGGCCAGAGAGTGGGATGATGGAATGGGTGCCTGGGGAGGTAGGGCAGTTTCAGGTAAATGATAAGATCCAGGTGTGGCCCAGGAGTGGGAGGCTAAAGTGGAGGAAGTGGTCATCAGGAAGAGGAACAGGAACGGAGAGGCCACGGTGATGGGTGGGTCATCCAAGTGGATGTTGAGGTTGCCTGGAAGAAATGTGGGGCGTGGGGTGGAAAGCAGGACATGATCCAGGAGCTGAGTCTTCAGGGAAGGAGGGGAGTGGCCAGGAGGCCAGCTGATGACAGCAAGAAGGACAGGATGCTAAAGTTGCCTGAATTCTTAAAGAATGTTCATAAGGGGGTAGTGAGAGGTAACTTCTGGAAGTGTCCATGAGGAGCCAGGAGGACGCCGACCTCACTTCCTGCCCCTGAAGCATGTGGGGAATGGGAGAATGAGATCAAGGCTAGATTTGAGGAAGACTTTCTGACGTTGGCAGGGTGTGAGGCATGAGGACTGGCAGCTTCAGGAGCCCAGGGAGGCGTCTTTTCTTCCTGCAGACGTTTAGTAGCAGAACCGGCCCCTACCCCCGATGCTTCACTTCTCTGTCTCTGTCTCCCCGTCTTTCTGAGGGGCTTTCTGTAAGAGGCTGTCTGGCCTCCTTTGGTGTAGAGGTTTCATTCATTCAACACGAATCGATTGAGCCCCAAAATATGTAGACACTCGCTCTTCCAGGTGCTGGAGAGACAGCAGCGAACACAACAGAGACAAGGAATCCCGACCCTCGGAGCTGGCTTCCTGGCCCGGGATTTGTTAGGTTTATTCTTGATGCTAAAGCCACCAGCAGGTTATGTTACTCACAGGTGCCGGGATCTGGATGTAGAGTGAGTCACGAGAGGGAGTCACTTTGGGTGCTTGGGGGAGGGAGAGGCGGGTGACACTGGAGGGAAGTGGAAGGAGCGCCAGGACTTGGTGTCTGAGGCCTGGAGCTGGGCGACCTTGAATAAATCATTTACTTTTCCTGAAACTTGTCCTGTTTGCTGATCCATAAAGAGGGGGAATAATTCCTCATTCCCCGAATTGTTGTGGGCTTAAATGAGAGTGTTGCCTAAATAATTAAGTGCTCTACAGATTGTCATTAGCCCGTTACTTAAGTCTTCATTTCCTTCTCTGAGTGTGGACACATAACAGCACCCGCTTCCCCCAGGGTGGCTGTGAGTATTAATAAAATAATATGCATAAACGGCTTAGCAGAGTGTCTGGCACATGGTACTGGATACATGTTGGCACAGTCATCAGTGCCCCGTTCCTCTCCAGTGAATTCCTTGCTGTCTCAGGACCAAGCTCCACCAGGAACGGGAAATGGGTGCCAGACTGAGGGTTGGGAGCCAGGTGCTGGGGGCCCGGCATGGAATCCGCCTGCACCTGACGCCCTGGGCAGGCCGGCGCTGGCTTTTAGTGCCTTAGTTCCTTGGGGCTGAGGGAAGAGGAAGCAGCCCACTGAGGAAGTCTTGTAAGATGTCTAGGGGTAAGTGTAGCGGGAGGAGGAGTGAATGGGGACCCCTGCAACTCTTTTTGCTTGCTTCCTTCCCCCTGCACTCCAAAGTCTCTCATCCATTCATTCATTTAGTACATTTTTATTGAGGGCCTAGTATGGAAAACACAGTGCTTAACAGTAGGGACCCGGTGGAGAACCAGACAGACGGGGTCACTGTTCTCAGGGCCCGCATCCCAGGTGGGGACGGAGGTGGACAGAAGCGGAGGTGGTGGGTTAGGTTATTGATCATCCCTCTGGAAGCCAAGGGCTATTTCTGGTCTTTTCTCTTGGGGGCTGGAGTGGGTGGGTAGGCCGTCCAGCTTCCAGCTCCAATTTGGCCTCAGCTTGGGGTTCCCAGGAGAAGGCCCAGAGACGCATCTTTTAAAAGCACAAGTGTATTGTGGGGAGAGAGAGACAGAGAGAGAGGCAGAGACAGAGAGGGATCTCTCCCTCCAACTTTTTATTTCAAAAATGCTCATATCTATAAGAAAAAGGAAAAAATCCTATAATGAACTCCATCTAGTCCTCAGTTAGCTTCCCTCACTGTCAGCATCTTGCCCGAGCTCAGATGCTGGTAGCGAGAGGGACAGAGTGGTCTGAGGAAAGGCGCAGAGGCGAGTAGAAGCCAGGAGGGCGCGGGCGCGCCGCGGGCTGGGCAGGGCGGGGCAGGGACCGGGACCCTGGCTGCGCGCCCGGGTGGCCGCGAGGGGGCGCCCGGGGCGGCGGGAGGCGGGCAGAGCCCACTCTGTGGGGCCGCGGCCGGCGGGTGAGTCACTGCGGCGGCGGGAGGATGAGTCAGCCCCCTCGGGCTTCCTGCGCCCCCTCCGGCCCTAGCCTCGCCCCCGCTCGGCCGCGCCCTGGCCGCGCGCACAGAGCTGACCCTCTGGAGAGGGCTGGGCCTGGGGCGCCGCCCTGTCGCTGTGCCCGCGCTCCTCGGCCGGCCCTCTCGGGGCTCCTCTTCGGCCCAACCCAGGGGCGCAGACCTTCCCCGAAGCCGGGCTCGGCCTCCCGATCGCCCGGCTCCGAGCGGCCGGCTCCTCCGGGGCGCGCTCGGCCCAGCGGTCTGCATTTTCTCGTTCCTGGGCAGGGCTTCAGGAAGAGACTTTGTGCTGATTTGAGCCTCGGCCCTCCCGGGGTTCCCTGTCCTCCAGGACACAGGTGTCCCTTCTGCGCGAGATCAAAGGGCGGTGCGTGCGAGCCCGCCGGAACCGAGACACTGCCCGCTCTGGGGCTGGGCCCCGGGGGCATTTCCTGCAGATCTGGGGTGGGGTAGGGGGGTGGTCCGGGGTCCCCCGCTCTCCCGTCGAGAATTGCTTCCCTCAAGAACCGGGTTCAGGGCTCCCGCCTTGGCCTGGCCCGGAATCCGCGGGACGTCTCTGTGCCAGGGCCGGGCTGTGGGCTGCGCAGAGGGAGACACGCCTCCTGCCAAAACCGCACGGGAAGGGGCCTGGCTGTTCCCTGGGCGCGCCGGGGTGGTTGCGCCTCTTCTCAGAGTAGGTCAGAAGGACTAGGAACCCCTGGGCCCTAGCTGCGGGTTGAAGAAGGTGCCTGGAGAGGGTCTACCTCAGAACCTTAGGGTGTTAAAGCTGTCGGAGACCTTGCAGAGCCTGGGTTGGCGGCCTGGCTTCGGAGATCCCGCCCAGGAAGGGCAGCGACTCCAAAGGCTCAAAGAGGAGGTCCAGAGCTCTTGGGTCCACTCAGAAGGTGCATGGAAAGTGCCTAAAACAGCGCCTGGCACATGGCCGTAATACATAATGTATAATAAACTATATATATGTATACACTCAATAGCTAATCTTTATACGGCACTTACTGCCTGCCAGGTAGTGTTCCACGTGCTCTTCATGTATTCATTGTCTCATTGGATTCTCACAACTACACTGAGACGTAAATACTGTTATTATCCCCAGATGGCAGCTGAGGAAACAGAAGCTCAGAGAAGTTAGGTAACTTGCACAAGCTCACACAGCTAGGAAGCGTAGTGTGGGAGTTCAACCCAGATGCCCTGACTTTAGAGGCTGTGTGCATGAGACTGACCTCAAATATTGGTGGAGTCCAGCACCTACTGTGCAGGTTTGCATCTTCAGGGTATCTGAAGAGCAATGTTAACGGCAGCACCGGGGGTAGGAGGCCCAGTGGGCACTGCCTCTCCCACCAGTGGCCGGAGCTCTGTGGTTGTTCCCCGGGTGTCCACAGGGCCAGAGGCATGTCCCTGAGTGGGACTCCTGTAACGTTGTTAGCTACTCCTATGGCCGGGGGCCTGGTCTCTGGCCCCCCCCCCGCCCCCCTGCTGGTTAGGTAGACCACAGTTGCTGCTTTGGGGAAAGTTGCCTTTAGCAAAGTTTCCCAAATACCTGTCAACAGGGTGATGCGGACTCGGGCTCATTAGAATCCCCTGGGGAGCAGGTTAAGCACACAGATCCCCAGCCCATCGGAGAGCGCTGATTCTCCACCTTGATTGTACATTGATACCCAGCGGACTTGAAGGAAGTGCCGATGCCGAGGTCCCACCCCCTAGAGATTCTGTTTGAATGGATTGGGGTGTCACCTGGGCATCGGGATCCTAGCGTGCAGCTGGGGCTGGGCACCACTGCTCTGAGGACTGGGTCTGTAGGGTGAGGTGGCCCTAGGAATCTGTACTTTTAAGAAACTGCTCGTTTGATTTTCTTGTGCAGCTGTGTTTGCAAACTTCTGGTGTGGAACTCCCTTTCTGCTAATTGGCTCTGAAGAGTGCCCCAGATTCTGCCCATGGAAGCACCTGTGTCACGAGGGGGAGCTGCTTCTGAAGGAGTCATGTTCCTTCTCAGCCTCTCCTGGCCCTGCCTCAGGTTAAAGGATTTCTCTCTTTCCCAGGCACCGGTATTCCCACCCACCCAGTGGGGTGCATTTCTTGCAGGTCCTGGGAAGGGTGGTGAGTCCTCTGAGCTTGTCACCTGGTGCTGGGGCCCTTGAACTCTGGGGGCTCAGCCAGTCAAGCTGGCAGCAAGGACCTGAGTGAGCCCTCGTGCCCGTCTCCTCTCCCAGGTCTCTGGTAGGCGGCGTTATCAGACACGTGAGGTGGGTGGAGTGACTGCTTCCCCCTCCTCATGCTGTTGTCCCTCTCTTCAGTCTCGCATTCTGCCCTGGAGTAATGTTATGTCTGCCATCTCCCAGCTTGGTAGCCTTTTTCGTTTATCTTTGGATACTGGGTGTATCCTGGATGCCAGGTGCACACACTAGGTGTTAGGCTAGGAGTCTGGAGACCTGTGTTCTGGACTAACTGTGTGCCCTGGCTCATGTCACTTAACCTCCCTGACCCTCAATTTCCTCATCTGTTAAATGGACTGATGTGTCCTGCCACCTTACAACCTTGCTGTGTGGTTCAGATAAGATAGTCTGTGAAGATGTGCTTTGGTGACTGCAAATGGTGACGCCAGTGTTATCCATAGTCATTGAATGGGATCAACTGAGCTTTCTCTTTCCTAGTTGGCGGGGTGGAGGGGGGTAATTTGCCCTTTCTTAGGGAACAGCCGAGGTGTTAGCAGCTGGTATTAAAGTCCCCAACAATGGTATATCTTAGAATTGTGCCTCATTTCCTTGTTGAGTCAAAAGGTCCTCACTGAGAGCCTACTGTGTGTACCCAGCACGGAGTTCGGTGCGAGGAGATCCTAGGCTGTTTCTTGGGAGGAAAGGCAATCCACATAGAAAAAGAAGTGAGTCCCACTAGGTGAAAGCAGAGCACTGTCAGCAGGGAATGCTGTGCCGCTTCAGAGGGAGAGCAGCATGAATGGTGAGAGGATAGATATGCAGACGAGGGGCCTGAGCCGGACAAGCCCAGATGGACAGGTGGGAATTGGGTGGGGGAGAAGAGGATGTGGGCACAGGTGCCTTGAGAGGGGCTGAGAGCTGGGCTGAGGGGGAGGCCTGAGGGAGAGAAGGTCGGCCTGCAGGCCCCCCTGGCCCTGATTTGTAGAGTAACCCAGCTCAGCAAGACTGACCCGGGCAGGAAGGTCTCCTAGACACCAGCATCAAGAACGGCGTCTTCAAGCAGTCACCCAGTGAGCCTCCAGCCCCTTCTCCTTGCTTTTGTTTCTCTGTGTGGAAAGGCACATGCTTCTTCCAGCAGTCTCCTCTGAGGAAGACCTGGTGCCCCGCCCCTCTGGAACCTGTCACTCACTGGGAACCACTTTTGGTGCATTTACAAGGAAGGACGAATGAAAGCCCCTTTCCCCGTCCCGCCGGCGGGGGCAGAGGCAGGATGGCCACGGCTGATGTGCACTTATGTTGCCAACACGGGAGAAGTTGCTTGTTGACAAGAGTCTAAACATGTTAGGTGGCCAGGTCACCTCTCATCAATGGCTCCCCCATAATCCTCTCTCCACCACTCTGGGTTCTCTGGCACCCCCTGTGCCACCTCATTGTGTTCCTTCCTCCCCGACATAACATGGTCTGTCCCTGCCCAAGTGCCTCCTCCAGAGGGGCACCCCACCCTCCGCCCAGAGCTGCCATCCATTGTTCTCGTAAATACTCTCCTTGGGAATGGAGGCAACAAGGGAAATCACTCTGTTTGGGGCCGAGGAGGAAGGAAAGAGGGACAGGAATGGAATGAGTGGGTGATGGAAAAAGTGACGTCCAGCCATTCCCTGGACGTGGGCCTGGAAGGCAGCTCAGAGTGGTTGCCGTGGTGACGGCCAGACAAGCACACTGCTACTTCCCTTCTCCCAGAACTGAGGGCTGTTTGTTGTGCCTTTTCCTCTCTACTCTGACACCCTCGGGCCCATGCCTGGTACGGAGTTCAGACCCCCCAGGTCCAGCTGCTCGAGCCTCGGTTTCCCAGTCTGACCAAAGGGAGATAAAGAGAGGGTACTGGATATTCCGTCTGCCCCTCCAGGTCCCCTCTCCACTCTTCTCCGCCTGCTATGCATCTGGCAGGCTGACACTTGTGGGCCGCCTCTCCTGGGCTCCCTGGCCCTCTGGCTTCTGGTCAACCCATGGGAGGCACCAGCAGGACCTAGAGAATGAGAGGAGAGTGGGATGGGATTCATTCCCCTGGCTCACGTGCCGCTGGGCTACCGATGGGCAGCGTTCCTCTCCTGAGGACCCCAGCTCTGGGCAGGCAGCCATCCCCTGCAGCAGCAGGCCTTGCTGGCTCCTGCTCCCCTCCCCTGCTTCCTCCTGCCTCAGAATGGCAGTGGCTTCCCGCTCTTGCCCCCCCCCAGGGGGCTGCACCATCCTCGTTGGTTCCCTTCAACCCCGCCTGCCCCTCTGTAGTTAGCCCCTCCACAGACTCATCAGCCACCCCTTTTGGATCCGTTCTCTCTGTTTGCTGCTGAGACCCTGACTGATACAGAAAATGTCTTAGCAATGAGGAAGGAAGGTGGTTGTCTCTGGACTCCTTTCTTTGTGGTCAGGGCTCTGGCAGGCTGGCATGTGGGTGGGGCAGCCTCCCAGGTGTAATCTGAGACGTACCCAGGAGGCCGCCCTGCCCAGAAAGAGCCAGGCTGGAATCCTGAACTTAGAGGGCCATTCCTCTGGGTTAACAAGTTTCTCTGTAAAGCCCTTACATTCCCTAGGAAGGTGAGCACGTCATCTACATCATTTCTCAATGTGCCTTAGTGTCTGCAGATAAGAAGCTTGACCACAAGCTTCAAAAATGCAAGGACTGTGCCCGTCTTCATAGTGTAGATAGGGGAGGCATGAGGCCTCGTAAGAGTACGGTTAAATAAATATCTGTTGAATAAATGTATCCACCATTCAACAAATGTTTCTTTAGTGCCTACTCTGTTCCAGGCTGTTCTAGGTGCTTGGGATACATTAGTGAACAAAACAGACAGAGATTCCCATCAGGCAGAGAGATAGATAGACAATAAATTACATATATATATTCACATACATATACGTATATGTGTGACGTTGGAAGATTATGAGTGCCATAGAAAAATAAAAAGAGCGGGCTAAAGGAGATCAGGAGTGCTGGGGCAGGTATTATTGACATTTTATGTAGGGTGGTTGGGTAGGCCTTGTTGAGAAGGTGACATCTGAGCAGACTTGAAGGAGTGGTGGGGGAGCTCTGCAGCTCTCAGGAGGGGAGAGAGATGCACGCTGAGGGAACAGGCAGGGCAAAGGCCCTCTGGCTGGAGCCTGCCTGGCACCAATCAGCAAGAGAGAAAAGGCCAGTGTGTTTGGAGTGGAGTGAGCAAGGAGGAAGTGGTTTGCTGTGACATCTTCTTCTTCCTTTTCTGGGCCTGACCATCCTTTAGGGCTTCTCCCCTCAGCCCTTAGGCCTCCAAGGCCTGCCCCTCTGGAGAACCCCACTGGACACCATAATCCCAGACTTCTGTGTCCATTCCTCTAAGCAGCCAAACCTCCTCCTGTTTCCTTAGTGTATCTGATCTTAGAGACAGTTGACAAGGAAAGCAAAGGCTTCTAATAGAGGAGATAAATGTGGCTCCTAGGAGTTTTTAAAGTAGATATGCTATAACCAACCCCACTTTGGTGAAATTTAATGCAGTGTAACAGACTCTATTAAAAACAATCAGGTACTGCCTGGTCCCAGATGGTGACATAGGAAGCTCCTGAACTCACCTCCTTCTATGGACACACTGAATTTACTGCTACACATGGAGCAGTTCCCTCTGAAAGAAACCCAGAAATCAGCTGAGTGACTTCTATATATTGGATGAACAAGAAAATATCCACATTGAAATGGGTAGGAAAGGCTGAGACACACTTTTGCCATAAACCTCACCCCAGCACAGCGACATGCAACTGGGAGGGAACTCATAACTCCCAGACTCTCCCTGAGGAGTGAAGGGTTTGGACCCAACATTTAGCCCCCAACCTTTAAGACTTCCACCTGAAGGATGGGGCTCCAAAACACCTACCTCTGAGAGTCAATGGGGCTTGTGTCCACAGGACCCACAAGATTATAGCAAACAAAGAAACAGTTCTTGGGGGTGCTTGGGTGACATCAGCATCATGGTGGAGTGAGTTGCCCCCTTTGTCTCTCCTTTCTAAGTTACAAGCAGTAGGACATCCATTGACCAACAAAGGACTCCCTGCACAGCACACCAGAATGCCTGAGAGATCCATACATCTGTACATCTGAAGGTAGGTGGACTGGAGTTCTAGGAGGCAGTGGTGGTGGGTGGTGCCCACAACCTGACACTTCAGGAGCCACAGTGGTGCTGGTGATCCACTGAGTGGCACCCCTGACACCAGCTCAACCAGCCGCTGGAGCTGCATACAAGACTCTGGGTCCTTGGCAGTGGCAGCAACACCCGTGAACACAGGGCCCCCAGCAGTGGTGCTGCCAGCACCCCCTGATAACCTGGGAGCAGCAGCACAGGTGGTGCATGTGGCAGTAGCATGGAAGCCTGTGGAGAGCCAGTGGGGGAACATGAGACCCAGGCAACCCTGGACACAGCAGAGGTGATTGCAGCTTGGATACCCCTGTGGTGATACCCACGACTGCGGTGACATCCTAAGCAGCAAGGCACCAGCAACCTCAGAGGCACAAGCAGCACAAGGAAGGCACTGATGATGCCTCTGGCAGAGGTGGTGGAGAGCGGAAAGTACAGGCTCTCAAGTACAACCAGAAGCAGTCCAGAGTCAAAGTAACCAAAGCCTTATCCAAGTAAGAAGGGCATTTACTACCACAAATGTGCCAGCAGAGGATCAACTCATCAAGCACGATGAAGAACAAACACTTAGTTATAACACAAAGGCCAAAGGGAAAGCATCAAAAATAACTACATCTACTTTAACTTGGTAACAAACTCACAATACAAAAAAGGATAATTTACGACAACAAAAACATAGAAGGGGAAGAGGAAAAGGATGGAATCTGCATAGGCTAATGGAGATAAGATGCTGTCAGCAAAAAGAGGACTGTCTCACCTATGAGATCTTTTATACAAACCTCATGGTAACCACAAAACAAAAAATCAAAGCAGAGTCATGAAACATAAAAAAAGAGGAAACAGACACACTTCACACAAAGCCACCAAACTGAAATGGCAGATAGAAATACAAGAAAAAAGAAACAATGGAAATATAGAATAACCAGAAAACAAAAGATAAAATGGCAGTATTAAGGCCTCATATATCAATAATTACTCTAAATGTACATGGATTGAATTCACCAATCAAAAGGCACAGAATGGCTGGATGGATTAAAAAACAAGACCCAACAACATGCTGCTTCCAGGAAACACATCTCAGCTCAAAAGACAAATACAGACTCAGAGTTAAGGGATGGAGGATGATACTCCGAGCAAATGGCAACCAAAAGAAAGCAGGTGTAGGATTATATGTGAGATAAATAAATGTCAAGATAAAAAAGATAAGAGACAAAGATGGACATTAATGATAAAAGGGACTTTCCACCAAGAAGACATAACACTTATTAGTATATATGCACCTAACACAGGAGCACCAAAGTATATAAAGCAACTATTAACAGACCTAAAGGGAGAAATTGACAGCAACATAACAATAGTAGGAGACTTTAACACCCCACTTACATCAATGGATAGATCATCCAGACAGAAAGTCAACAAGGAAACATTAGCTTTAAATGAAACACAAGACCAGATAGACTTAGTAGATATATATAGAACATTCCTCCCAAAGCAGCAGAATACACATTCTTCTCAAGTGCACATGGAACATTCTCAAAGTTTATAGCAATACAGGGCTTCCTCAAGAAACAAGAAAAATCTCAAATAAACAATTTAACACTATGCCAAAAAGAACTAGAAAAAAAGAAGAATGAAGCCCAAAGTCAGTAGAAGGAAGAAAATAATAAAAATCAGGGCAGAAATAAATGAAATAGAGACTGAAAAAACAATAGAAAGGATCAATGAAATTAAAAGCTCGTTCTTTGAAAATATAAACAAAATTGACAAACCCTTGGCTACACTCACCAAGAAAAAAGAGAGAAGGCTCTAAATAAAATCAGAAATGAAAGAGGAGAAATCACAACACATACCACAGAAATACAAAGGATTTTAAGAGAATTCTATGAAAAGCTATATGCCAACAAATTCGATAACCTAGTAAAAATGGATAAATTCTTATAATCATACAACCTCCCAAAACTGAATCAAGAAGAAATAGAGAATCTGAATAGACCAGTCATAAATAAAGAGATTGAAACCTCCCAATAAGGAAAAGTCCAGGGCCACATGGCTTCCCTGGTGAATTCTACCAAACATTCAAATAAGATTTACTACCTATCCTTCTCAAACTCCTCCAAAAAATTGAAGAGGAGGGGACTCTTCCTAACTCATTTTATGAGGCCGACGTTACCCTGATACCAAAACCAGACAAGGACAACACAAAGAAGGAAAATTACAGGCCAATATCACTGATGAACGTAGATGCAAAAATGCTCAACAAAATATCGGCAAATTGAATACAGCAATACATTAAAAGGGTCATACACCACGATCAGGTGAGATTTCTTCCAGGAATGTAGGGATGGTTCAACATCTGTGAATCAATCAATGTGCTACATGACATAGACAAAATAAGGAATAAAAATCACATGATCATCTCAATAGCTGCAGAGAAAGCATTTGACAAGATTCAACATTGATTTATGATAAAAACTCTCAATAAAATGGATATAGAAGGAAAGTACCTCAACATAATAGAGGCCATATATGACAAACCCACAGCCAACATCATACTTAATGATGAAAAACTGAAAACTATCCCTCTAAAAACAAGACCAAGACAAGGATGCCCATTCTCACCACTCTTGTTCAGCATAGTATTGGAAGTCCTAGCCAGAGCAATTAGGCATGAAAAAGAAATGAAAAGTAACCAAATTGGAAAGGAAGAAATAAAATTGTCACTATTTGTGGATGACATGATTCTATATATAGGAAACCCTAAAGAATCCACAAAAGAACTATTAGAAATAATTAAAGAATACAGTAAAATTGCAAGGTACAAAATCAAAATACAAAAATCAGTTATATTTCTATACACTAACAATGAACTAGCAGAAAGAGAAATCAAGAATACAATCCCATTTACAATTGCAATGAAAAGAATAAAATACCTAGGAATAAGTTTAACCAAGGAGGTGAAAGACCTATACTGAAAACTATAAGACATTATTGAAAGAAATTGAAGAAGACATGAAGAAATGGAAACATATTCTGTGCTCATGGATTGGAAGAATAAACATAGTTAAAATGTCCATATTATCTAAAGCAATCTACAGATTCAGTGCAATCCCAATCAGAATCTCAACATTTTTCACAGAAATAGAAAAAAGAATCCTAAGATTTATATAGAACAACAAATGACCCTGAATAGCCAAAACAATCCTGAGAAAAAAGAACAAAGGTGGAGGTATCACACTCCCTGATTTCAAAATATACTACAAAGCTATAATAATTTAAACAGCATGGTACTGGCACAAAAACAGACACACAAGTCAATGGAACAGAATTGAGAGCCCAGAAATAAAGCCACACGTCTGTGGACAGCTAATTTTTAACAAAGGAGCAAAGAGCATACAATGGAGAAAAGAAAGTCTCTTCAATAAATAGTATTGGGAAACTAGACAGCCACATGCAAAAGAATGAAAGTACACCACTATCTTACACTGTACACAAAAATTAACTGAAAATGGATTAAAGACTTGAATGTAAGACCTGAAACCATAAAAATTCCAGAAGAAAACATAGGCAGTACACTCTTTGACACTGGGCTTAGTAGTATCTTTTCAAATATCAAGTCTTCTCAGGCAAGGGAAACAAAAGAAAAAATAAACAAATGGGACTATATCAGACTATAAAGTTTCTGCAAGGCAAAGGAAACTCTCAACAAAATGAAAAGGCAACACATCAACTGGGAGAAAATATTTGCAAATCATATATCCAATAAGGGATTAATATCCAAAATATATAAAGAACTCATACAACTCAACAACAAAAAAATGAATAACTCTATCAAAAATGGGCACAGGATATGAACAGACATTTTTCCAAAGAAGATATACTGATCACCAACAAGTGCATGTAAGGAAGTTCAACATCACTAATTATTAGGGAAATGCAAATCAAAACTACAGTAAGGTATCATCTCACACCCATCAGAATGACTATTAATAAAAAGATGAGAAATAACAAGTGTAGGAGAGGACGTGGAGAAAAGGAACCCTCATGCACTGCTGGGGGGAATGTAAATTGGTGCAGTCACTGTGGAAAACAGTATGGAGATTTTTCAAAAAATTAAAGACAGAAATATGATATGATCCAGCTATTCCACTTCTGGATATTTATCCAAAGAACATGAAAACACTAAATTGAAAAGATGTATGCATCCCTATGTTCATTGCAGGATTATTCACAATAGCCAAGACTCAGAAGTAACCTAAGTGCCATTCATCAATGGATGAATGGATAAAGAAGATGTGTTTTATATATATATATATATATATATATATATATATATATATATATATACACAATGGGAATACTACTCAGCCATAAAAAGATGAAATTGTGCCATTTGCCACAATATGGGTGGACCTTGAGGGTACTGTGCTAATGAAATAAGTCAGACAGAGAAAGACAAGTATCATATGACTTCACTCATATGTGGAAGATAAACAAAGAAATACATAGATATGGAGAACAGACAGGTGCTTTCCAGAGGGGAAGGGGATGTGGGGAGGGCAAAAGGGGTAAAGAGGCACATATGTATGTTGATGGATGGAAACTAGACTTTTGGTGGTGAACATGATGCAGTCTATACAGAAGTCAAAATATAATGATGTACAACTGAAATTTATATCATGTTATAAACCAATGTGATCCAATAAAAGAAAAAAGTTAAGAAAAAAGAAGCAGCTGTTAATGGGCTATCCCCCCAGGGCTCAGTGCAGAGGCAGCAGACAGAAATGCTCATCTCACAGTCTTTCCCCGAGAAAGGCCTATGTGCATACTTTAAAAGCTGCTGCCTGAGGGTCAGTTTCTAACTTAGCACATAGCTAGCAGTTGACTGCAATCCTCCCAGAGAACAGAAACTGGGGCGGCCGGTGGGCACCTTCTCCACGTTCTCCTCTGGCCCACTTCAGGTTGTTGGTGTCTCCGTGGAAGGAAATTGTGCACATGTTTGGTGCCCTGGCTTTTGCAGCTGCTGCCAAGAGGACACACCCCTTGCTTGCCTGGCTCTGGTGGCTCGCTAGACACGTGTTCTTGGATCCCATAGGACTGTAGTCAAAAAAAAAGTAAAGAAACAGTTTTTAACCAGCTATCCTCCCCCCAGAGCTCAGGACAGAGGGAGCAGACAGAACTACCATCTCCCTGTCTTTCGCTGAAACAGGTCTGTTTGCATCCTTTAAAAGCTGCTGCCCGAGAGTCCGGCTTCTAATCAGTCTGCTTCTAGGTGCTGACTGAGGTCCTCTGCTTTGGGACGCTTTCAGGTCTTGGCACACCTTCAATTACTGGGAGCCACTAAGAACAAAGAAGGTGGCTTGGACAATCACAAAGGTTTGAGAGATGACCAAGAGCTCAAACTTTCAGATAAGTTTCATCTCCTACATGAGACTGAGTGATCAAGACTGGGAGAGGTGGCTGTTTTGTTTACTGCACAGAAAGTAACACAGAGAGTAAAGTAAAATGAAGAAACAAAAGAATATGTTTCAAGCAAAGGAACAAGATAAAACTCCAGGAACATGGGTTAATGAAGTGGAGATAAGTGATTTACCTGAGAGAGTTCAAAATAATGGTCTTAAAGATGCTCACTGAGCTCAGGAGAGCAATGCATGAACAAAGTGAGAATTTTGACAAGGAGACAGAAAATTTAAGAAAGTACCAAACAGAAATCACAGAGCTGGAGTACAGGGGTTCAACAACATACTAGATCAAGTGGAAGAAAGGATCAGTGAACTTGTAGACAGGGCAGTGGGATTCATCCAATCAGAGGAGCAAAAAGAAAAGAGAATGAAAAAGAGTGAAGATGGCTTAAGGGACTTATGAGATACCATCTACCTGACCAATATTAGCATTATAGGAGTCCCAGGAGCTGAAGAGAGAAGGGGCAGAAAGCTTATTCAAAGAAATCATGGATGAAAACTTCCCTAATCTGCAGAAAGAAGCAGACATTCAGATCCAGGAAACCCACTAAGTTCCAAATAAGATGAATCTAAAGAGATGTATACTGAGACACATTATAATTAAATTGTCAAAAGTTAACAAGGAAAGAATTCTTAAAAGCAGCAAGAGAAAAAACTTGTTACATACCAGGGAACCCCCATAAAACTATCCACAGATTTTCCAGCAAATTTTGCAGGCCAGAAGGGAGTGATATGATACATTCAAAGTGCTGAAAGAAAACAACTTCCAACCAAAAAATTCTGTCCAGCAAAGCTGTCCTTCAGAATTGGAGAGAAAGAGTTCTCGAGATAAGCAGAAGCTGAAGTTGTTCACCACTACTAGGCCAGCCTTACAAGAAATGTTAAAGGGACTTCTTCAATGAAATGAAAGGACACTAATTAGTTACAGGAAAACACATGAAAGTATAAATCTCACTGGTAAAGGTAAATATAGTTAAATTCAGAATAATCTAATGTTGTAATGGTGGTGAGTAAATTACTTATAAATCTAATATGAAGGTTAAAGACAAAAGTATTAAAAATAACTCTAACTACAATGATTTGTTAATGGATACATAAAGTAAAGAGATGTAAACTGTGACATCAAAAAGATGAAATGTGTGTGTGTGGGAAGAGTAAAAATGTAGAGCTTTAGTATATGTCCAAAGTTAAATTGTTATCAGCTTAAAATAGACTGTTATAAACATAAGATGTTTTATGTAAGTGCCTTAGTAATCACAAAGGAAAAACCTACAGTAAATACACAAAAGATAAAGAGAAAGTACTCTAGGCGTACCACTACACAAAATCATCAAATCACAAAGGAAGAGAGCAAGAGAAGAAAGGAACAAAGGAATGACAAAACAGCCAGAAAACAATTAACAAAATGACAATTGTAAGTTCACACCTATCAATAATTACTTTAAATGCAAATTGACTAAATTCTCCAAACAAAAGACAGAGTGCCTGAATGGAATAAAAAACAAAACCCAACTATATGCTGCCTACAAGAGACTTACTTCAGCTTTAAGAACACGTACAGATCGAAAGTGAGGGGATGGAGAAAGATATTCCATGCAAATAGAAACCGAAAGAAAGCAGGGGTAGCTGTACTTAGAAAAAAACTGACTTTAAGCCAAAGACTGTACTAAGAGAAAAAGAAGGTCATTATATAATGATAAAGGAGTCAATCCAACAAGAGAATGTAACATTTGTAAATAATTATTCACCCAACATAGGAGCACCTAAAATATATAAAGTAAACATTAACAACCCCGAAGGTAGAAATAGACAGCAAAGAATAATAGTAGGGGACTTCACTACCCCGCTTTCAACAATGGACAGATCATCCAGACAGAAAATTAATATGGAGACATTGTACTTAAACCACGTGTTAGACTAGATGGACTTAGACGTTTACAAAACATTCCATCCAACTTCCCAAGCACACATGGAGCATTTTCCAGGATAGGTTATATGTTAGGCTACAAAACAAGTCTTTATACATCTAAAAAGATTGACATCATATCAAGCATCTTTTCTGACCACAATGGTATGAAACTAGAAATCAATTACAAGAAGAAAACTGGAAAATTAAAAAATATGTGAAGATTAAGCATTATGCTGCTATATAATCAATGGGCTGAAGAAGAAATCAAAAGAGAAATAAAAAAAATATTTCATTTATCTTGAGACAAATGAAAATGGAAATACAACATACCAAAACTTATGGGATGCAGCGAAAGCAGTTCTAAGAGGAAAGTTCATAGCAATAAATGCCTACATTAAGAATAAAGAAAGGGGCTGGCCTGGTGGTGTAGCGGTTGGGTTCATGAATTCTGCTTTGGCGGCCTGGGGTTCACTGGTTCAGATCCTGAGCATGGACCTACTCACCGCTCATCGATCCATGCTAAGGCAGTGTCCCACATAGAGGAACTAGAAGGACCTACAAGTAGGATATACAACTATGGACTGGGACTTTGGGGAGAAAAAAAGAAAAGGAGGAAGATGGGCAACAGATGTTAGCACAGAGACAATCTTCCTCAAAAAAAATAAAATAAAATAAAAAAGAAAGATACCAAATAAACAACCTAACTTTATACCTCAACAAACTAGAAGAACAAACTAAGCCCAAAGTTAGTGGAAGGAAGGAAATAACAACGATTAGAGTGGAAATAAATGAAATAGAGACTAAATAGACAATAGAAAAGATCAATGAAACTAAGAGTTGATTTCCTTGAAAAGATAAACAAAATTGACAAACTTTTAGCTAGACTTGCCAAGAAAAAAAAGAGGACTCAAATAAAATCAGAAATGAAAGAGGAGACATTACAACTGATGCCACACAAACATGAATGATTATAAGAGACTACTATGAACAATTATATGCCAAAGAATTGGACAACCTAGAAGAAATGGATAAATTCCTAGAAACATACAACCTATCAAGACTAAATCATGAAGAAATAGAAAATCTGAGTAAGGAGATTGAATCAGTAATTGAAAATTTCCCAACAAATAAAAGTCCAGGACCAGGTGGCTTCACCAGTGAATTCTACCAAATATTTAAAAAAGCATTAATACCAGTCCTTCTCAAACTCTTACAAAAATAAAAGAGGAGAAACACCTCCAAACTCATTTTACAAGACCAGCATTACCCTGATGCCAAAACCAAAAAGGACACTACAAGAAAATTACAGGCCAATATCCCTGATGAACATAGATGCAAAAATCCTCAACAAAATACTAGCAAAACAAATTCAACACTACATTAAAAGGATCATACACCATGATCAAGTGGGATTTATTCCAGGGATGCAAAGATGATTCAACATCTGCAAATCAATGTGTTACATGCCACATTAACAAAATGAAGGATAAAAATCATATGATCATCTCAATAGATGCAGAAAAAAAGCATTTGACAAAATAACACCCTTTCATGATAAAAACTCTCAACAAACTGGGTATAGAGAGAACATAGCTGGATACAATAAAGGCCATATATGCCAAGCCCACAGCTAACATCATACTCAATGGTGAAATGCTGAAAGTGTTTCCTCTAAGACTGGAAACAAGACAAGGATGCTTACTATTGCCACTTTTATTCGACATAGTACTAGAAGTCCTATCCACAGCAATTAGGGAAGAAAAAGAAATAGAAGGCATCCAAACTGGAAAGGAAGAACTAAATCTTTCTCTGTTTGAGGTGGACATGATATTATATATAGAAATCCCTAAGGCCTCCACCAAAAAAGTGTTAAAACTGAAAAAACAAATTCAGTAAAGTTGTAGGAAACAAAATCAATAGACAAAAATCAGTTGTGTTTCTATACACTAATAACAGACTCTCAGAGAGATATTAAGAAAACAATCCCATTTACAATTGCATCAAACAGAATAAAATTCCTAGGAATAAATTTAACCAAGGAGATGAAAGACCTGTACACTGAAAACTATAAGACATTTATGAAAGAAATTGAAGACACAAATAAATAGAAAGATATTCTGTGTTCGTGGATTGAAAGAGTTAATATTGTTAAAATGTTCATACTACCCAAAGCAATTTACAGATTCAATACAATCCCTATCAAAATTCCCAATGGCATTTTCACACAAATAGACAAAACAATCTTAAAATGTGTATAGAACCACAAAGACCCCAAATAGCCAAAGCAATCTTGAGAAAGGAGAATAAAGCTAGAGACATCATGCATCCTGATTTCAAACTATATTACAAAGCTATAGTAATCAAAACAGTATGGTACTGGCATAAAAACAGACTTGTAGACCAATGGAACAGAAAAGAGAGCCCAGAAATAAACCCACACATATAAGATCAATTAATTTACAACAAAGGAGCTGAGAATATACAAGGGGAAAGGACGGTCTCTTCAATAAATACTGTTGAGAAAACTGGACAGCCACATGCAAAAGAGTGAGACTGGACTCCTACCTCACACCACACACAAAAATCAACTCAAAATGGATTAAAGACTTGAAATCATAAAATTCCTAGAAGAAAATATAGGGGGTAAGCTACTTAACATCAGTCTTGGCAATGATTTTTTGGATTTGACACCAAAAGCAAAGGAAACAAAAGCAAAAATAAACAAACGGGACTACATCAAACTAAAAAGCTTCCGCTCAGCAAAGGAAACCATTAACAAAATGAAAAGTCAGTATACGGAATGAGAGAAGATATTTGCAAATCGTATATCTGATAATAGGTTAATTCTAAAATATGCAAAGAATGCATACAACTTAATGGCAAAAACAAACCAGTGTGATTAAAAAATGTGCAGAGGAACTGAACGGACATTTTTCCAAAGAAGACATACAAATGGTCAACAGGTACATGAAAAGGTGCTCAACATCACTAATCATCAGGGAAATGCAAATCAAAACCACAGTGAGATATCACCTTACACCTGTTAGAATGATTGTCATTAAAAAGACAAGAGATAACAAGTGTTGGCGTGGATGTGGAGAAAAGGGAACCCTTGTGAATTGTTGGTGGGAATGTAAATTGGAGCAGCCACTATCGAAAACAGTATGGAGTTTCCTCAAAAAATTAAAAATAGAACTACCACATGATCCAGGCCTTCCACTTCTGGGTATTTACCCAAAGGAAAGGAAAACAGGATACCGAAGAGATATCAGCACTCCCATGTTCAGAGCAGGACTGTTCACAACAGCCAAGATATGGAAACAACCTAAGTGTTCATTGATGAATAAATGGATAAATAAGATGTGGTGTGTATACATATGCAATGGAATATTACTCACCCATGAGAAAGAGAGAAGTCCTACTATTTGTGACTACATGGATGGACCCTGAGGATATTATGCTAAGTGAAATAAGCCAGACAGAGAAAGACAAATACTGTATGGTATTACTTATATGTGGAATCTAAAAAAGAAAAAAAGTCAAACTCGGAGAAACAGAGTGTAGAAAAGTGGTTGCCAGGGGCTGAGGGGTGGGGGAAATAGGGAGAGGTTGGTAAAAGTGTACAAACTTTCAGTTATAAGATGAATAAGGTCTGAGGATTTAATGTATAACATGATGACTATAGGTGGTAACAATGTATGATATAATTGAAATTGTTAAGAGAGTAGAACTTAAATGTTCTCACCAAAAAAACCAAGAAGATAACTACGTGAGGAGATGGATGTGTTTATGATGGGGGGACACTTTCACAGTGTATATGTGTATCAAATCACCACAATGTACACTTGAAATATCTTACAATTTTATATGTCAGTTGCACCTCATAAGACTGAAATAAAAACAATCAGGTACTGTATATGTGTGTGTGTCAGTGTTCTTAGTTGCAAAATATAGAACTCATTCTTGCTTTGGTCAGAAAAGGAATTTAGTTGAGGATATTTGATTCCCAGGAACCTCCAGGAGGTCCAGAGAACCTAGCTGGCAGGCTACGCAGACCCTTCCTTTGACTCTGTCAGTGAAGGCCCGCCACCATCTCTGGTCATGGGCAGTGCATCTCGTACTACCAACGCTGGTCCCCCAGATGCTGGAACCTCCTCTCCAGAAGACCCCCAAATGCCGATGACTCCATCTCCTCCATCACCAGGTACATCCCACATGGTACCTGCCTCCCCACACTCTTTCTTCACTCACAACTTTAACCTCATTTAGTTGCCTCTGGTTGGTAGAGCCTGGGTCACATCCCTGCTACCTAGCTACAGAAGAGGCTGGAAAGCAAGTTTTCTGGCTTTTACATTGGAAAAGTGGAACTCGTAAGACAGGAAATTCCCCAAACATAGAAAGGGTATTCAAAGGTGTTGGGCAGCAAGAAAACCTGACGAATGTGCACCCCTGTAAAGCTATGTGGGGCTGCGGAGTCGGGGCGAAGAGAGGGCCAGGGCCTCTCAGTCTGCGTTCTTGGTTGCAGTCAACAGAAACTGCCTCTGGTTAACTCAAGCAGAGGGAATTTATTGCGGGGAAGATGGGAGACAAAGGTGTAGGGAGAGAGAAAGGAGATGGCTGGGGATGGGCATTTGTGGAGCATCCACTATATGTTTTGTCATACACGCGATTTCTTTTAATTCTCATGTCAACCTTGTGAATCAGAGATCATTCCTCCCACTTCACAGATGAAGAAACTGAGGCTTAATGAGATTAAGTGACTTGCCTAAAATCGTTTAGCTAGTAAGTGGCAGATGTGGAAATAAAATCTAGACCTTCCTGATTTAAAATCCCACACTGTTTCTGTGGTTTATTTTTCTCTATTTTTTTGTGCTTGGATTGTCCAAATATTTTCACCACAGCTGGAGTCCTGGCAAAGGCAGCAAGTGGGGTGGCTGCCAGAGGCTGTGGCGGGGGAGGAGAGGAGAGGAGAGGGAGGCGTGTACCTGTGTCGGCCCTCTGTGGTCAGGTATTTATAAATCTGGACCTTCTCCCTTGTAACAAATATCAGAGATATTTCTTCTGGCTGTTAGACTCAGGGAAGGTGTGCTCGCCTCTGTTCACAGGGACACATCAGCAGAGGCAGTGCTCGGGGGTCAGGTGAGGCCAGGCTGGCCTGGAGGGGTGAACTAAGGCTCCTGGACTGAAGGTGTCCCAGGGACTTTTTGGTATGCCATATGACTGCCCGACCGCAGCCTTTTCTGAGAGAAATTATCCTGAACCATGTGGCCCTGCCTCCTTCGGACATGGATGATTGGTCCAGCATCAGCCCCCACCCAAGGACAGCCCCACCACAAGCTGACCAGGATGCAGGATGGGGCTGTAGTATCAGGGCTGGGCCTTTTGGTAGAGGGAGCAGAAGTAGGAAGATGCCCAGAAAGAGCAGAACAAGAGGCAGCCCACTGGAAAGGTGATCCAGGCTCTGGAGTCCTCGTCCTGAATTTCAAGGCCCACTGTCTGGCTGTCCCTGGAATCCTTCAGATCCTTCTGGCTGTAAATTCCTTACAAGAATCCCCTTACAAGAATCATTTTTAGACCTAATTGAGTGAGAGTGATTGTGGCAACCAAGAAGAACAAATGGGGACAGTCCCAGATTGCAGAGCCTGAAGTGGTCTGCCCTGCCACATTCACAGGGCGGACCTGTTGGGGGGGCCCATGGTCGCCCACACTTGGGTCACTGGTTCCTGTGGTTCATAGGGTTGCCTCAGGGCCAGAGCCTGATGTAGGGGTAAGATGTGGACTGGAAGCCAAGAGGGAGAGAAAGAAAGGGTCAGAGGGCACCACGGAGTGAAACAGTGGGTCTTCAGTCATGACACCACAACATGGCTCAGCTGTGGGGTGTGTTTTAAGTAGTGTCTTATTCACAACAGTCAAAGCACTAGTTTGTATGGTAAAGCATATATTTACTTATTTAACTATTTCAAAATTCAAAAGGCACAGAAGGGAATACACGGAGAAGGTCTCCTTCTTTCTCATCCAGCAGCCCTCATTGGTGAGTTTTTGGCATCCTTCCAGAAGTGTTTTATGCACATATAAGCAAACACATTCACATGCACATTCTTTCCCCTCCATTTATTACACAAATGTTAGCATACTATACCCATTGTCCGGTGCCTTGTTTTTGTCATTTGTGAATAATTAACTAACTTTTCCCCTTGGTGAGAGCAGATGTGAGGTCATCCCTATAACAAGGTGGCCCTCGCTCACTTGCATTCCAAAGCGCCTTCCTGCCAGGGCGAGAGCAGCAGCCTGGGGCTCACGAGGCCCTGATGGAGGGTGCGTGTGTGTGTGCTTGTATACATGGGTGCGTGTGCATGTGCGTGCAAGTGTTTATGTGTGTGTGCGCTTCCAGGAAGACCCACGGGAAAGCCCTAGTGCAGAGGTCCCCCTCGAAAAACCTGGATGTAGATCTGAGGTCCCACTAACAAGTCTGGGCCTTAATTCCCCTCAATCTGTTTCTTTTCCACAAAGAGGTGTTACAAGAATATTCTGTGGGGTTGTTGAGAGGATGGAATGAGGACATGTTGAGAAATCATCCTGTGACTTGTCAGATTCTGTGGGGTGAAGGGTTATTCTCTGCCTGACAGATTCGGAAGGCATCTCCTCCATTTTCCCTTAAGGATGTGTCTGACCTTCTCTTCTTACCTCTCGCCCACCTCCTCATTCTCAGGGACAGCATCATTTCCACCTCAGGGAGTGAAAAGAAGGTGATTTCCTCAGTCTCCCATCACACCCACTTACCCCTTTAGTGGTGTCAACTTATAGGAGGCATCAACTGCAAGAGAAGCAAAAAGTTGATTTGGGGTCTCAAGAATTGCAATTCGGGAGCCGCAGATTTGAGTAGAAACTCAAATGTGCTCCGAGGAAGACAAAGGAGATGGGGGTTATAAAGACAAAAAGAGATAAACTACATGGGTGGTTGTGCAAGATCTGTGATTGGTTACTTCTTGGCTAAGGCCGTGTGTGAGGCAGAAAGTTCTTATCTAGGGGAGTAAGCATATTTCTTGGAAGAAGGTCAGGATGACAGCCGTGAAGCACAGTACAAAGGTTACATCCCACCTGCACAGAGACGTGCAGAAGCCCCACTTCCCTAATGCCTCCCGACTCCCTTTTAGAAGCCTTGACGTACATTACTCCATTTTATTACCATCTGCAGTGGCATGTGTCCCACCTCACCTCCCTCTGCCCTCTCTTGGGCGCCTGAAACCTCTGCTTCCCGCCCCCCTCCAGATCTTCAACCTCTTTCTCTTTTCTGGCTCCTTCCAATCAGCACTTAAACATGCTCAGATTTTTCCTGTCTTAAAAAGTAAACTTTTCCTTGACCCCATGTCACCTTCAGTTACTGTTTTTCTCTTCCCATTCAGAGTCAACTTTCTTGAAAGATTAGCTTATGCTCAACACCTTCACCTCCTCCAGTTCCATTCACTCCTCAGCCCATCGTATTTTTTACTCGAACACTTATTGAGCTCTCTGTGTTAGGTGCTGTTCCAAACACTTGCATGTTCTAAACACTTGACCCGTTTCATCCTCAAAACAACAACCCAAAGAAGTAGGTACTATTACTAGCCCATATTACAGGTGAGGAAACTGAGGCCAGAGAGGTTAAGCGCGATCACACTTGAGTACAATCCGCTCGCAGGAAGTACGTGGTAATGCTGGCTTCAAAACAGGCCACTTGCCTCCAGATCCTGTGTGGTTAGCTACCCCATTACCTTCCATCTGTGCGTGTTGGTTCAGTAAAACAATTGTGCAATGTCAACAGTGACCTCCTTGTCTACGCGATGGCATTTTTCAGGCCTTCTCACATATGAGTTTTCAGCTGCCTCCCTATTGACCCCCCCATCCTGCATTGGCTCGGGACACTGGTTCCTTAAATATTAGTGTTCCTCTTTCTCTTCCCATTCTGCCTACTTTCCTTGGATGAGCTCATCCATTTCAATGATCATTTTCTGCTAACTGACTTCCCTCTTATCTCCTGCCCAGGACTTCCTTCTGAGCCAAGACTCTTGGATCTCATTGCTACTTACTGTCCTCACTTGGATGTCACGTAGATATTCAGAACCTCCCCCAACTGAATGTGTGCCATGTTCAGAAGTTTGGATTTTTTCATTTGGGGAACAGGAGGCCATGGCGGGCTGCTAATGGGGGGGTGGGGGCTGTCTGACCAAATTAGTGCTTTAGAAAGCCTCCAGGCCTACACATGCTGTTCACCGGGTCGGGGGCCCTTCCTCTGGTAACTCCTTTGTGATACCTTGGGTCTTAGCTTAAATGTCACCTTCTCAGGAAAGTATTTCTAAGACCTCCTCCTACAGCTTCAGTGCCCTCCCTGTGTGGTCTCGGGGTCCTCTTCTGCCTCGATCGTATCACTTCTCATTCTGGATGGTAACTGTCCCTTTTCTTGTCTGTGCCTCCCTCTCCCTCCATGCGACAGTTTGGTGAGTTTGTTTCCCTCTAGATCTGATATGCACTGTGCCTTGCACATGGGAAGCACTGTGTGCTGAGTGACGTTTTATTGACACTGTCTGGAACTGTGGGAGGGAAAAGAATTGCAAGGTGGTGGTTTGGTTCTAGAGAAGTCAAAGGGAAAAGCATGGGCATAGAAACACGGGGATGCAAACAGCTGTGTGGGTGTGTGTCCTGTCTGGGGTGTCTCTTACCTTTCCACTGAGGGGTGAGAAGATCATGGGTTTTGAACTGTGGTGGACTTGGGTTCAAATCCCGGCTCCACCACATACTGCGGTGTGATCTAGAGAAATTTCCTTAACCTGTTTATTTCTCATTGAAGTAAGTAACCTGAAACCGCTTGGCATGATGCCCTTGGACCAGGGCTCTGCTCCTGGTTCTGTCCCTAACTGTCATTGTGCAAATGGCCTCCCCTCTCTGCGCCTCTGTTCCCCATCTGCAAAATGAGAGCCTTGGCCAAAGCGTTCCCATGCTTAAGCTCCTTTAACTCCATGCATACTTCTCAGATTTTTACGTCTGGACATTCGACACAGCAAGGAACATCTCTCCCAGAGGAAGAAGGTGATGATGTTTCATCCAGCAATCCTACACCCAGAAGGAAGCATGCCCCTGCCCACCAGGAGGAGCAATTAGAGACACTGTTTATGCAGACTGCAGCTGGAACAGCCCTGACCATGGAGTCTGCCATGACTCCTCAAAAGCTGCTCGGGAATCACTTTGACTTGTTAGTGGTTACCAGCAGGGAGGCTGGAAGAGCTGATAAGACCCAAAGTTGATAAAACCCCACCCACTTTTGTGCAAAACTTATTTCCTTTCCTCTTCACAGCAGCCGTGGGGTCAGTGACCTTGATTGAACACCTGCTGCAGGCAGAATGTGGTGAGGGGCTGTATTAGTCAGTGTTGTCTAGGGAGACAGAACCAATAGGATGTGTGTATATATGTCTAGAAAGAGATTTATTTTAAGGAAACGGCTCATGTGATTATGGAGGCTGACAAGTCCAAAATCTGCAGGGTGGGCCGTCAGCCTGGAGAATCAGGGAAGAGCTAATGTTGCAGTTCAAGTCTGAAGGCTGCCAGCTGCAGAATTTCTTCTTGCTCAGAGGAGGTCAGTCTTTTCCTTTAGTCAGGTCTTCAACTGATGGATTGAGCCCACTCACATTACAGAGGGCAATCTGCTTTGCTCAAAGTCCACCAATTTAAGTGTAAATCTCATCCCAAAACACCCTCAAAGAAACACCCAGAATAATGTTTGACCACATATCTGGGCACCATGGTCTAGCCAAGTTGACACATGAAATTAACCATCACAGGGGCTTTCTGTAAGGTAGGTGTTAGAGTCCCCAATTATGATGGAACCAAGGCTCAGAGAAGGTGAAGAGGTTAACTCAGGGCCACAGAGCTACAGTAGCATGTGGTCTCCAAGGAGGCATCTCCTACAGCCTGGATGAGAGAATGCTATCTGGGTGCTACACTCGAAAACCAACACCCAGGTGACCAGAGCAGAGACATGTGAGGTCACAATTAGAACCAGACAGAAGGTGCTGACACACTTTAACCAGAAAGCAGGCGGAGGGCAGCTGGGTCACCGCACCTCTCAATACCTAGATAAGATTAGCTCGTCCCTTCATCCCCCATTGTGGAAAGTCCAGAGCCTTCTCCAAGGTCTCTAAGATTGCTGGTGTGGAGGTTGGGACACATCCTCTTGGTCAAGTGGTCCTGAGTTCCCACTCCTGCCCAGGCAACGATCTTATCACCACTCTTTGTGTTGTTCCTGTTTGTCAACCTAGCAACCTTTTTCCTTTATTTCAAAATCCACTTCCTCCTCCTTGCCATGAGGCATCTGCGTTTGTGGCAGGCTTTCCTGATGGTCTGGCGAGACGGGGAGTTTACAGAGCAGCGATGATGGCTGCGGACTGGATATGAGACCACGTGTTCTTACAAAACAAGCTTCTCTTGCCCGTTTCTACAGCCTGGGCTCCAGCTCCCTATTGCTTGGCATTCCTCCCCTTCCCGCATCTTCCTTTCTCTGCCCTCTCTTATCACTGTCCTCTTCCTCTCAGAAAGAGAAAGTAAATCCCTCCTGTTTTCTTTTGCAGGGAAATCCTGCCTTCTCTTGCCCAGAGTGTTCTCTTGGCTCCAGGCCTCCTTCTGGGTGGGGGAGTGGACGGATGCCTTCTGAGAATTCCTTCCGCGAGGCAGCAGGCCTCCTCCTCCCAGGTGCTCTTGTGAAGGTGGGGTCCAGTTCCTTCTCCCACAGGAGCTGGGATGAGGCAGTGTCCGAGGCGACTCAGGCACCGCCCTTCCCAGCACCGCCCGGTGAGAAGGCCACCTTCACCTGTCTAGCCTGCGGCAGGTGAGTCTCCCTTGTGAGACAGAGCCCGAGTCTACCTCAGCTGGAGGCTCCAGGCTCTGATCCCGCACAGCTGTGTGATTCATCCTCTTCTGTGACCTGTCTGCACTGAGTGGGCATCTGGCCAGAGGGAAGGAGGGTCTGGTCTGGAAACCGCACTTGACATTCTTGTGTCTGTCAGACTCTGCTCGGGTGAGCACCCACCACGAAGTGACAGTGCCGCCTCCACTGGGAGTGCTTCAGGCTCCTGCATTTGGAGCACCTCCTGCCCCTGAGGTGCCCACCCAGTTCCCTGTTGTGGGCATTGAAGGTTGCACATCGAGCACCCTGAAGTTCAGATTCCCAGGCTCTGGAGTCCTTTGGGTTCCTGAGAGGCATGTGGTACAGGAGGCTGGTGCTGTGAGATTTGGAGTCAAATAGAGATGGCTTAAATCCTGACTCCATCACTTACTGTGAGGATTTGGGCAAAATTATTTAACCTCTCTGAGCCTTAGTTTCTTCATTTGTAAAAATGTTGTTATGAGGGATCATAACGCCTCCCTCACGAGGGCTGCTGAGAGGACAAAAAGGTAAGATCTGGCAAGCACAAGACCTCCCTGTTGAGGGCAAGGTCCAGGGAGCAGGGAGCCTGGCCCTGCCCTCGAAAGCCTCCAGCCTCTAAGAGGAGTGGGGCCCACCTGATGCCCCCCAACCCCCCAGTCTGGTTTCTTTGGGGGCTTAGAAAAGTCCCTCTAGATGCCATTGGGAGATTTGATCTGTGCTTCCAGTCAAGGTCACTAAGGAGGGCAGCGGGGACTGTATCACCCGTGTAAGCCATCGTAGGTTGACAGCCTGAGCCCTGGGGGTCCAGGAAGCTCATTTATGTAAGTCAAGATGCTCCAGTTCCCTGAACGACACCCCCAAGTGACCCAGCCTTGGGCACGGGCAGGGACCCCTCTGCTGCTCTCTGTGCCTTCCCCGCTATGTGAGCTGGCAACCTGCACTCAGGAACGGGCATCCTTTGTGTAGGTGAACACCGTGGTCTCTTAGCCAGAGAGTGTGGACAGAAGAGCAGAGAAGGAAAAACTCAAGCTCACTGTATTCCTTTGCTAATTTTTAGTGATACCTTCTGTGTGCTAAGCAGACTACCTTCAGACGTGGCCTGGTCCCCATTTCCTCACTTCCCACTCCAGCGTATTCTCTGCTCCTCTACCCCATCCATGGACTTGACCTGAGGAGCTCTGGGACTCACGCCCAGGGGTCGTCCTGGACCCCCCTGGCCAGGCATCAGTTCCAAAGGAAAAATCTGGAGTCAGCTCGCTCCTGCTGGCTGGTGTGGGGTCACGAGAGACTGAATTGTCGGAATGGTGCTAACATACTGATTTTGTGTGACTCCAATTATCTCTCTAGACGGGGGCCCAGAAAAGGAATATTTGCCCAGCGCCTTGCACATGCTGGAGGTGGCCCTAGTGCTGGGCACCTTGACAGGCACTGGAACAAAACAGACAATGTCCTGCCCTCCAGGAGTTTATATTTTTGTTGGGGAGTCAAACCGGGGTGATAGGGGCTGTGAACAGAAAGACAGCAGGTGAAGGGGAGAGATTGCAACGAGGAGGGCTAGTTGGGAGTCCTCACTGTAGGACGACGTTTGAAAAGCCGTGCAAAATGTGCCTGTGTATGTCTCGGGGACGAGCTCTGCAGGCAGAAGAAACGGGAAGTGGAGAGGGGCTCCTGCTTGGCCTGAGCCAGAGGGAAAACTGTGAGGACAGAGAGGTGGTGGGGGCCAGATCAGGCAGAGTTTGCAGGCCCTTGTGAAGACTGGCTTTTATTCTGAGAGAGATGGAAAGCCCCTGGGGGGTTTGAGCAGAGGAGTACATGATCTGACTTATATTTTTAAAAGCATGACTCAGATTCACTAATGTTCATGGCTATATAGTACTTCATCCACGCTCCTACCATGAGCTCCGGGGCCATTCTAGCTCTTTGCAATAATGAACAGCACTGTTAAGAACATTGTTTACACAACTCCTGGTGCGCCCATGCAAGCATTTCTGTTGGGTAGGTACCTAGGAGAGGAATTACTTCATCTTGTAATGTCATAAAAAAATGTCAAGTTATTTCCAAAAGTGGTTGTGCCTATTTAGACTTCTACTCGCTATACACAAGAGAGCCTGTCGCTGTATCTAAATAAAGCCTCTTCCCACATATGGTCTTGTCAGTCTTCATAACTATTACCAGTGGAATGGTGTAAAATGGTGTCTCTGTGGTCTTGATTTGCATTTCCCTGCTTACTAATAAAGCTAAGTATCTCCATCCTTATTTAACTTGACCCGCCAGTAGCACTTGGCATGGATCACCGCTTTCCTCTTTTGGAAACACTTTCTCTACTAGCATTCCTGGACCCCACACTCTTATTTCCCCCTTCACCTCACTGGCTGCTCCTTCTTGGTCTCCTTTGCCTTTCTCTCCTCAAGAACCTGATCTCTTGGCTCTGTCCTTGGACTTTTCCTCTCTCCTGTTTTCACTCATCCCATAGATCCCCTCATCCAGGATCATGGCTTTAATATCAAGTATATGCCAATATCTCCCAGTTTACACCTCCTTCCCAGACCCCTCTCCTGAACTTCGTATGTTGGACTTCTGATGGCATATTTCTCTTCCTGGATATCTAACTTGATAGATCTAAAATTCAACTCCTGGTTCCCTCCTCCCAAACCTCCTCCTGAAGCCTCCCCATATCAGTAAAAGGCAACTCCACGCTTTCTACTGCTCAGGTCAAAAATCTTGGAGTCATTTTTGACTCCATTCTATCAGCAAATCCTAATAGCTTTACCTTCAAAGTTATATCCAGAATTATACCACTTCTTACCACCTCCTCCCCTACAACCTGGTCCAAACCACTATCATCTCTCACCTGGATTAATCCCATGGTATCTCAACCTGCATCCTCCTTGGTTTCCCTACAATCTATTCTCCCAATAGAAGGGGTTTTTAAAGATCTAAATCAGATCAGGACACTCTCTCTGCTCAAACCCTGCGATAATAGCCCATCTCATTCAGGGTAAAACCCCGAGTCTTGGAATGGCCTCCGAGACCATCTGGCCTCTTGTTTCCTCTCTGACCTCCTCTCCTGTTACTGTCCCTATTGCTCACTCTGCGCCAGCCTTGCCGGCGTCTGCGCTGTCCCTGGACCTGTCTTGGGCCTTTGTACTGCCTGTTACGCTGAAATAGAGCTTAAATGCTCTTGTTTATTTGGTTCGTGTCTGTTTTCCCCCAGTGAAAAGCCCTCACAGGCAGGGCCTTTGTTTTGTTCACTGCTGTATCTCCAGCACCTAGAACATTGCTTGGCACAGAGTGGGCCCTCGGTAACTATTTGTTGGATGAATCAATTAATGGATAATTATTATGAGCTATGTAATCTAAATCAGATAAAGAGGAAGTGACATCACGAGGGGTGAGAGGCAGGGAGAAGATGGTAAGGTCAATGGATAGGAGGCTCTGGGTAGGGTTGGAAAATTGTTAGATTTAGAGTACTAGAGGGAATGAGTTTGAGTGACAGGAAGAGATTAGAAAGTGTGATGCTTGGATGGAGCTAATGAAGGGCCTCTGTTCTTCTACCTCATTGGCTACTTGGTCTCAGTCTCCTTTGCTGATTCCTTTTCAGCTTTTTGATCTCTAAGCCTGGAGTGAAGTAATGAAAAACTCTAGGGCAGTGTTTTTCAAATGGAGAGACTTAGCCCATTAGTGGATCATAAAATTAAGTTAGTGCCTCTATGAAAATGAAATAGAACAGAATAGGAAATGCAGAGCACGGTATTGTATTATGAAACTCTATTTCATTTACGTATGTGTAGATGTGGGTATTTACATATGGTGTGTGTG
Organism: Tapirus indicus; assembly: GCA_031878705.1. Lineage (NCBI taxonomy): Eukaryota > Metazoa > Chordata > Mammalia > Perissodactyla > Tapiridae > Tapirus > Tapirus indicus. Next base: position 102,911,328 of record CM062918.1, on the reverse strand, counting down.
TATACTGAGTCACGCATATAATTGGGCCGTGGACAAACAAGTTTGAAAGCCACGGGCCATGGGAGTGGGTGAGGAGATCGAAGAACTGAGAGGCCAGGTCATTGGAAGGATTTTATTGTGAATCCTAAAATCACTGAGACTTCGCAGGGGTAGTGCTGGAGAGAAAGATATTTCACCAGGTCAAAACTCTTCAAGAAATGCCGGGGCTTCTTACTCCTTGCTCCAAGACTTCTGGTTCTAACCCTTTCCTGTGCTTCCCTGCCTGGAGCCTGCTGCTGGTTCTTTCCCACCAGTGCATTTCCACCTGCCTCAGCAGCCCTAGCAACCTGCCTCTGACGCCGGGTCATAGCCCCAGGGCCGGGTTTCCTCCTCGGGCCTCTGGCTCTTTCCAGGGGTGCTCATCAGTGAGAAGAGCAACAGAATATCAAGGTCATTTACCGAGCCCCCTATGTGCTCTATAGCAACCCTGCAAGGTACAAATTACCCCTCATTTTATAGACAAGAGCCAGGAGTTCAGAGGCTGAGTGATTTGCCCAAGGTCACTTCGTGGTAGAGTCAGGATTTGAACTCAGGTCTGTTTCACTCCCCACTTGAAGCCTTTTCAGTAAACCCCACAGCCTTCCTCACCAGCTGGCTGATTCACTCTCACAGACCGTCCTCACAGCATGAAATTCAGATTTCACGCTTCAATACAACTACAAATCACCACATTTCATGGATGTTGGCTTCTACAATTCTGACACCAATTCTGATTGTGGGTTTTTTCCCCACACAAGCAATTCTTTCATGCCAACTGGGTGTCCTACAATTCAACTCAGTTCTGACACTGTCTACTCAGAGATGGCATCAGATTCCACAGGTTGAGGGCTCGTCCCACAAGACCGCCATCTACTTCAGATGCCAATCGCAAGTCAGGTTGTTACCTGTGCTTCTGACCGACTGGCTATAAATCAGAGGTTCCCATGACCCCCTTTTGGGTTTGATTAATTTGCTAGAGTGGCTCACAGAACTCAGGAAACCAGTTTACTCACTAGATTACCAGTTTATTACAAAGGATATTAAAGGATATGAATCAACAGCCAGATGAAGAGATACATAGGGTGAGGTCTCCAGAGCAGGAACTTCTTTCCCTGTGGAGTTTGGGGCCTGGCACAGTGGCACGTGGATATGTTCTTTTTACCAACCTGGAAACTCTCCAAACTCCATCCTCTTAGGTTTTTATGGAGGCTTCATTACATAGGTATGATTGATTAAATCATTGGCCATTGGTGATAGATTCAACCTCCAGCTCTTCTCCTGTCCCAGGAGGTCAGGGAGGTGGGGATGGAAAGTTCCAATCCTCCAGTCATGTGGTTGGTTCCCCTGGCAACCAGGCCCCATCCTTAGGTGCTTTCCAGATGCTAGCTAGCTCATTAGCATAATCTCAGATGTGGTTGAAAGGGGTTTGTTATGAATATAAAGACAGCTTTATTGTTTCTATCACTAAGGAGATTGCAAGGGTTTTAGGAGCTCTGTGCCATGAATGGGACAAGACCAAATGTATATTTCTTGCTATAATTCACAATATCACAGTTTCTCTCACAGAGTTGAAGTGTAAACATTAAAATTCTTGAATGGCTACTGTCCCCACTGAATGCCAACCCTGCATCCAGACCTGTATTGGGGATATAGAGAAAGAGGGAAGACCCGGCCCTGGCCTCAGGGGATTACAATCAGGGGACTTAAAGATTCTCCACATTTAACAAATGACAAAACCGAGGACAGGGTCACAATGCAGGAAAGAATTAGAAGTCTCAAAGCAAGGAGTAAGGATCACCTTGTTGTGATCATTTACAAGCTCCTCGGTCACTCTCCGTTGTTATTTCCGGAGGGTTTTAGTACCTGGTAACATTTCTCTCTCTCCAACACGATCCCTGTAAAACCTTGGTGACTTCAGAATTGGGGTCTCCTGCCCAGCAGTTTACACCTTTCTCAGGTTGAGATGATAAAAGGACAATATGGACATATATGAATTTGGCTTGCAGTGTTAGGGCCTACCCAACCACCATGTCCTACCCCACTCCAGGTGTCCAGAGGCCATGTGCCCCAAGTGAGGCTGGGACCCTCCCCAGCCCTGGGCCTGAGCCTTGAGGAACGAGTCCTGCTTAGTCTGACCTACTATGTCCACTCCACTTGCCTTGATTTAAGAAAGAGCATGTGATCAATTCTGGCCAATGAGATGTGAAGGGATGTCTTCTGAGAGGATTCTGGGAATGATTTTCATTTTCTTTAAAAGGAGACACAATGAAGGAACATTTTCTCTTCCAATTTTTAGACACAGACGTTGTGGGAGGAGATGAAGCCTTGAGTTGCTGCAGCCGCCTTATGACCATGAAGGGACAAACTCAAGGGCAAAAGCCAGTGTGCTGGGGATGGTCTGCCATGGAACTGCTCCACCTGTGGACTTTCTGTGTGTGAGACAAGTTCTTGATTGCTTAAAATTTTTGAGTTTGGGCTCCTAATACTTGTAGCCCAAAGTGTCTTAACCAATTAAGGTAAATGTGGCATCTGATGGCCCTGCCTGTGAGTGCTGTGGAAGGTCAAGGAAAGCAGCCATCATTGGTGGCTAGAGCTACAAGACTAGCTGCTATAACAGAGAGCCCGGATCTCAGAGTTTAATACAATACAAAATAGTCCTCACTGTGGCACTGTCAGCGCACCGTCAGTCCTGACATGGTGGCCTTTCCTTTGGTCATTCAGGGACGCAAGATCCTTTCTTCCTTCCTCTAGCTCCTTGGGGGTCTCTCCATTTAGCTGGCGGATGGGGAAGGGAGTGTGGGGAAGTCACACCTGCTTCATAAGCACTCTGGCCTGGAAGTTACACTCATGGCTTCCACTTTTATTCCACTGGCGAGAAGTGGTCGCATAGTCCCTCTGGAATGCAGGGAGAACGGCCGGCAGCCACTTCCAGCTACAATTGCACCCTTCGTGAAGGGAGCAGGGACATTTGACAGCAAGTGGTCTCTGTCACAAGCTGTTATGGTGCAGTGATGAAGATCTGAGCTGGGCCTTGAAGGAATGAGGGACCTAGTGAGGAACAGAGGGAGGAGCTTTCAGTGAGTGGTTTGGGCACGTTGTGTATTGAGGTAAAGAGCTGATTCAAAGGAGACCCGTTTGGGTAGGACCTGCATTTGGGGTGGTTATTGTCATTAGTGTTGTCAAGTCAATTCCGACCCTAGAGACCTTGTGTACAGCAGAGCGGAATCCTGCCCGGTCTTTTTGACCATCCTCTCATCTTCCGGCGCTCTATCAGACAGTGCTGCTGCTATTCACAGGGTTTTCATGGCCACTTTTTTTGGAAGTGAGTGGTCAGGTCCTTCTTCCTAGTCTGTCCTAGTCTGGAGGCTCCGCTGAAACCTGTCCACCGTGGATGACCCTGCTGGTATTTGAGATACCAGTGGCATAACTTGCAGAATCACGGCAACACGCAGCCACCACAGTGTGACAACTGACGGACAGACAGTGTGGTTCCCTGACCGGGAAACAAACCCAGGCTGCAGTGGTGAGAGCACCGAATCTTAACCACTAGAACACCAATTTGGGGTGGAGAGGTATATAAATTTGCGTAGGAAGAATGAGACCAGAATACAAAGGGCCTTGAGTGTCTGTGTCAATCTATTTTATTTTGTGTTCCTCACAGTTGATTTGGGACTGCTATGTGGACGGGCTTTGTCTGGGTCCCCTCCTGTTAAAGCATCAGTGTTCAGGATGAATCCCACAATATCCCAAGCTTAAAGGAATAAGCCTTATTTATTTATTGGGGATGGGGGAAGGGAAAATTTATAAGCCCAGGGTCAGCAAGACAAAGTTGGCATGTTCCGGGGAAGGGACCCTGGCCTTTTTTATGGGGCAAATATGAAAGGAACCTGGTTACTGAAAGGACCCGCAGGCTGCTTGGGGCCGGCCAGTCTGGATTTGGGTGCTCACTGCTGACAGTTGTTGGGAACAGCCCAGCTCCTGGAGACCCCGGGCCCGTGGGAGGTTGTAGTCCTCCTTAAGCTTGGGGCAGCCCCTCCCACACGGAGAAGGGCTATCTCGATTCTAACAAGCTCTTCGTCCAAGCAACCCACAGCGAGCTCCCAGAGCCACGTTCAGACAGTCCTGCTCTTGCACAACTGGGACCTGAGCACTTGTAATCTTTCATCAAGGTGGAGTTCAGCCAGTGTAGCATTGCAGGGGCAGGCAGAGCCCCGGGATTCCATAATGACAAAGCCATTTGTTGTGTGTCTACTACGTGCCAGGCACTTTACATGTGCACCGAGGAGGCTGAACAAGCAGGGCCCCTGGGGTGCAACCCTAGGTCACTCTCTTGTCTCGCCCTGTTCCTAACTTGTGTTCAGTGGGGGCAGTTCTAGATGTATGGCAGTCCCATGACCGTCCTGATGACTTTCAGGGTAAAGTCTGCAGTGACTTAGAATTGCAAAACACACTCTTCATTCCAGAATTACCAGGTTCAGTCACAGGTAACAAAGCTTCCAATTATAGTCAAAATTGGGACCGCTTTCCTTGTGCTGGGAGGGGCCTGCCGCTGTGGAAGGGGCCTGGCCAGCTTTTCCTTTTTCGCTTGTTCACCTCTGCTCACCTAACTGCATTTTCTGAGCTCCCAGTTGGAGAAGGTTTTAGGAATCCCAGTCCAGTGAAAGAAGCACAGAACATGGTACTCTCGGAGTCAGCCTCTCAGCCCTCAGAGGGGCCGGCAGCAGTGGGGACACGGCCCCTCCTCTGAGCTTCTAGGGTCCCATTAACCCTACCTCATCCCTCTGTTCCCCCAGCCCCAGGCTGGTAGCTGTTTCCTGTGGTTGTTATTCCTGCATTCCCTTGTTCTCTTTTTGATCTTTCAGTCCCCCAAAACTTGTTTAACCAGTTTCCTACATTAAACTCTCTCTGATGAATTAACCCATTTTGGATTTTGTCTTCTTGACCAGACCCTGGTTATAAATTGGTTATTTAACAATTTTTTACTGAGCGCAATTGAAAGGAGATGCAAATTATACTAAATCTAACAGCCAATATTTATGGAGAAAATGATAAAACATTTGCTTATGTCAGTCACAGCTTGATAAAATACTCCTCTCCCTGGAGAGAGACATTTGTACTTAACTGAAGTGGTATCGCCTTCCTTCTCTGCCTTTGCTCTAAACCCAAAGGGTACCCAGCATGTCATCATGGTCCAAACTACAAATACACCTTCCATCGCATCAGCATTGTTGGTAGGATCTGCGAACGAGGAGGAGATGGGGACTCCATGCTGGTCCAGAAGGAAATGTGGGGACAGCCTGATAAAAAGGGTGGTGGCCACTGAATCCAGGTCCAAGTTTTCCTAGCGGGGGCAGGGCATGGTGGTAGAGAGAGAAAAGGTTCCCCTGGGTCTCTTTCGACCTCCTGGGGTTGTGTTTGTTTCCAAGATTTGGAGGATTCCTAACCTTCATTTGCTGAACACCATCTTTGCATTTTATCTTCATCATCCTGTTCATTTTCTTGATCACTGATAACTCCTTCAAAGATTAAGAAAAGTGGACCAGACAGAGTTTTCTCCTCTTTATATCCAAACCAAGGCAATGGTAGCCAGGTAAATGCTGCTGCTTTCTGTCCAAATGCCAGAACAATTGTCTGTTATTGCCTCCACTCCCCGCTGTTTCATTGGAATTGTGAGCTCCTCCTCCCCATCCCTTCTCCTTCCTCCCCTCCCCCTCCTCCTTCTCCCCTCTCTCTTCTCCTCCCCTCCCCTCCTCCCCCCTCATCTCCCCTTCCTCCTTCTCCTCCTGCTCCCTTCCTCCTTCTCTATCTTTTCTCTAATGCTTCTTAACAGACTTTGTTTTATGTGTTCCACATTTTTGATCAGAAGCTTCAGAAATTTCACCACTTTTAGTGCACTCTTAAACTAAGCTATGACTTTATCATAAACCTTAATCAAAGCTATATCATCCCATGTGTCAGAATGGTCACTCTGGTCTACTCTCCAAAGAGCAGTCCCAACTCCTCATGGAAGTTCATGGAAGCTGCCACCACCCAGCACCACCATGGCAAGAAGGCTCAAGAGTCGTGTAACTGGGCTTTAGATGAATCCATAGAAAATTTGCACCTGGCACCCCACTCTGGAATCTTATATCTACCGTATCTTGATGTCTGAGTTGAAACTTCCATGTTGTCATCCTGTTACATATACATTACCACTTTTAATTTTTTAAAATTAATACATAATATTTTTAGAGCAGTTTTAGGTCCACAGCAACATTGAGTGGGAAGTACAGAGAGCTCCCATATACCTCCCCCCGGCCACACACAGAGCTTCCCACACCATCAGCACTGGCATCAGTGTGGTACATTTGTTACAAGTGATGAACCAATGTTGACACGTCATTATCACATAAAGTCCATAGTTTACATTAGGGTTCATTCTTGGTATTGTACATTCCATGGGTTTTGACAAATGTATAATGACATGTATCCACCATTACAGCAGCATACAGAATAGTTTCACTGCCCTAAAAATCCCCTGTGTTCCACCTATTCATCCTCTCTCCCCCCAGCCCTTGGCAACAACTGATCTTTTTGCTGTCACCATAGTTTTGCCTTTTCCAGAATGTCATATAGTTGGAATCATACAGTATGTAGCCTTTTCAGATTGGCTTCTTTCACTTTGCAATATGCATTTTAAAGTTCCTCCACATTTTTTTCGTGGATTAATAGCTCATTTCTTTTTAATACTTTTAATTTTCAAAAGTACACTATGAGATATGTTTTTTCAGCTCCAACAAACACATGAAGAAACCAGGGCCCAAGACCATGCCAGCTGAATGCCAGGGATGTCACTGAATGTAGATCTGTGTCCATGTCTCTGTCCTTTCCCCCATAGTCATGGGGCTTCTCTAGGCTTGTTTGAGCTTTGTGGTCCTGGGCAAGTCACTGCCTCTTTTCCTTGGCCCTCAGTTTCCCCATGTGTTAAGAATAGAGAATAACCCACCTGTCTCCCCAACTCCCAGGGCAGTGCTGAGGGTCAGTTGGACAGCCCACACTCTGCTATGAGACCTATGGGTACCGGCAACTGCTTGCAGGGTGTTAGAACAGCCCCACAGGGTCCCCACTGCCTTGCTTGGCCAGAAGGTCAGCTCTGGCTCCTTGGAGGCTTGCAGAGCAGTGAAGACTCTACACTGAGATAAGATCTGATCCTGCCAGCGTTGCCTCAGGCGAAGCAGATGGTTTGGGGAAATCCAATTTAAAAAGAAAGAAATCAAATTAGCTCTCCAGGGGTCTGCTGGCCAATGCTTGAGTGAAAACTATTACATTAGCTGCTCAGGCCTCTCCAAGCCAGCATTGAAACTGAGGGCGGGTGGGGTGGACTTAGAGGGAGAGGAAGGAACTTAGCTTGGTGGAATAAAGTCCTTAGACTCTGATGATCCCTGGCTTGGGACCCATGAACCTGCAGTTTGCTCTGACATTGACATTCCACGGTTCACAGACCCTCTCTGTAGCTTCCCTTTCTCAAAGACCCACACACATAATCCTCTCTTGGGGTGTGGTCACACTTCTGTAAGGAGAACATCCCTCAACGGCATATTTACTCTGAGAATTCCATTGCCGATCCACTTGGGGTATAAAGACTATGGGGTGGGACTCATCTAGGGTGACTGTCCCAGGTGGTCCTTGAGCCAGTCAGCTCTAACCAGGAAAGGTGTCCTAGGAAGTTCTTTCTGTCTAATTTCCTGTGCTTGGAAGGCCATCTTTATCCTGAACATCCACACTGCTGCCTTGGCTACAAGCACTAGGGCCAGGGATCGGTGTCCTGGCAAGAGATGCCAATAGGGATCCTTCATGTTGGATGGTGCCACACTATCTGTTTAGATCCTTTCTGCTCAGGGAGCTTGAATGTGAGATGCAGAGAGAAGCAGAGATGCCATATGCAGAGCTGGGATGAGCCGCTGTCTCAGACCTCTGCGGAGCCTGTCGTATAATCCAGGCTAGAATGTGCAGAAATGCCGAAGTCGTGGTATGGCGGCTGAGATACTGAATATTCTTCCAACAAGCCCCATTATTTAAGGGTTGGGGTGCTCTTTTCCTTGCATCTTGAAGAGCCCAATAATGGCACTGAGTATGGAAAAAAAATGCAACAATTTCAGAGATAAAACATTATTTTGAAATATTTTTGGGTTGTCCATAGAAGTATTCACCATTCCTATTACTTCAACCTTTACTACATGTCCTCCCCTCACCCTTGCCCCCCAGTAATGAAAGAGCAAAAAAATATATATACACACATAGAGAGAACACTGGTTTCCTGAGTATTTGCTTGGAGACCTACATCTTTAAAGCTCTTAGAGATGGAAGGGATGTGGGAGTTCCTCAAGTCCCCATCGGTGCAGGAATTAGCACAGCTCCATCTCCAGCCTCTCCTGGAGCCCCCTTCATATCTTGGGGCCACTATTATGTTGTAGAGCCCTAGTTTTAAGTTTTCTTTGTATTAAGCCAAAATCTGTTCCCTGTGAGTTTCCCTCATGAGTTCTCATTGTGGCCTCTGGGACAACATATAAAACCCTGGTCCACCTTATAGCCATTTAGATATCTGAAAACAAAGATGGCTGTGTTGATGGTTCTCCCCATGCCCTGCCCAGGTTAGAGTTCCCTGGTCCTTCACTCTCCTCTTGGATGACACGGCTTTAGGCCCCTCCCCAACGTCTGCCCCCTCCAGGTCTCTGTATTTGGCTACCTTCGTTTTTGAGGAGGCCCCAGATTGGAGCATCCTACTGCCCTGGGGCCTGACTGCTGCATCTGTGGCTTTATTATCTTCCTCCATCTGGACACCCATCTCTCTGGATGGAGCCCAAGACAGCCTCACCTCACGATTTTGGCTTCTATTCAGTTTGTAGTAAGCTACATTTCCATGTCTTTTTTTCAAATGAAATTGTTTCTCCATCCTGCATTTAGGTAATGAGTTCTTCTGATCAAAAGATGTTCCAGTATGTTCCTGTTAAATTTCCCCCTATGATATTAATCCTGGGAGGCAACACTGTATGAAACATGGAGAAAGATAAACCTGGATTCAAATCTGTGTCCAGTATATTAACTGTATGATCTTGGGGTAAATATTTAACTTCTCTGAATCTTAAGTTCTCCAACAGTAAAATGGAATAAAACACCCATAACTCATTTGTCCCTTTCCCACCTTCACAACAGATTGGAAAAACTAAATATTTATGTTCTCAGCCTCCCTTATGGCTATGAGTACCCATGTGACAGACTTTGGCCAATGATGCACAAATGGAAATTGCGTTCCAGTCTGTTGGGGGAAGCTGTTGCATTTTAGATAAAAGGGGTAGTTGTAGAGAGCATTTGCCCTTCTCTTCTACTTCCTGCTGTGAATGTAGAGATGGTTGGAGCTGCAGCAGCTACCTTGTGACCATGGGGGATGAGCCAAGAGGATCACAGAGATGCCTTCTTTGACAGTGCCTAGCTGCTAAATCACCTGTGGTTGCCTCTAGACTTACTATGAGGGGAAAAACCCTATTATCTAACCAGCCAAACATGTGCTTAACCTAACTCAGCTACTTGAAGTGTAAGAATCAGGAACTGTGCTGAACATATTATATGTATTGCTCGATTTCATTTACTTATTATTTATTCCTGTTAAGATACATCCTTTGGGTGTTATAATTCATTACTCCAGACCCCAAGATCTCTTTGAACTATAATTCTGTTACCCAAATTACTGGATATTCCTCAGAGCTTTGTGAAACCAACAATATTTAATAATATTCCACGTTATCATTTAGAACATTGACCATGATAGGGCAAAGCAGGGCCCCCTAGCCCACCAGTAGAGACCTCTCCCCTTGTATGGAGGTTCATCCAGCCATGGATCTTCTAACTGTGCTGTAAATCCACCCATATTTCTCCATCTTTTGCCCAAGAAGCTTATGAAATGCCCTAGTGTAACTTTCAGGAAGACAAAAATTCACTGTACTCCTGGAGTGTCCTAATGTACCAGTTAAAACCCCCTTCCCAGGAGAAATGACAGCAGCATGGAATGAGTGCTGGGATTCATGTGGTCTTGGCTCCACCCTTGCACCATTCGGCTCCACTCTAGAGGATGTGGGATGTGGGGAGACGGGCCTTGTGAGGAGAGTGCCAGGAGTTTGGGGATTTTAAAGCACTTTCAGTCCTTGAAGGGAACCAAATGAAGTAAAAACCTTTTACTATCCAGCTGTTTCTGTTCAGCTCTGTTGCCCTAGGCTGTTTTTCACCTTAGAACCAAGAAGCCAACAGACGCAGCTGGGAATTCCTCTTTTGCTCCAGGAGATTCTTTCTGGACCCACAGCCACTGTTGTTATCGGCAGAGTCTATTGCCTTTATGTGACCTAAATCTTCCTAAAGCCCTTTCCCCCCAAAGCCCTTCAGGTCCTGAGAGCCGAGGACTATTTGGTTTTCCCTTAACCGTGGAGCTTCACTTGGACCATCTGCCAGGCGTCAGGCAAACTGGTTTTGGTCGGATTGAGGGCAGTGGGGACCAGCTGGCTCCTTTCTGGATGTCTGCCAGCTCTCAATGACCCCTCCTCTTCTGGCCCAGTCTACAGGTCAGAGGGTGGCCGAGTCTTTACTACATGCGCCCTTTCCCCCGCCTGCCAGCTGACTGGTCAGGGATAGATATTCAACTAAAACTGGGTCAGATTCTCTCCTAAAACTTCAGATGGGCCTGGTGGAGGTTGTCTCTGTGTAAGCTTGGGACTTGAAGGGGAGCCTTTTTCCAGCCCATGTGGACTGAGTAGCAGAGACAATTGGTCTCTTTGGAGAGCAAAATGCAGCACTCGTGAGAGCTCCTGGCCCATGGTTCCAGGATCTTCCCATGGCTCAGCTGTGTCTCCATTCTTGGGTTTCATGAGACACCACCTGTGTTCTTAATAAATTGTTCGCTTTTGCATTAGTCAACTGGTCCATTATTTACGATAAACTGAAAGACAGGGTATAACCCTGAGGTGTTCCTCGATTTAAGTAGTAGCAATCTGTTATACTGACTCCACCCATTCTTCAGCAAAGTGGCAGAGTAGAAAGTGTCTATGGGACCTGCCTTTCCTAGAGGAGCTGGCAGTCACTACAGGGCGGATAGAATTCATGAGGGATTGTGACACCGTGAGTTAAGACAGTCTCATCCACTCTTACATAAAACCAACGGTTGGCCTGTTATTTCCACAACTCAAAACAGTACAATTAGCCCTCAAATGCTCATATTAATAAGGGACCTGGGACCATAGAACAGCGATGAGACACAAGGATGCTAACTCTGATTTTTTTAAAATTGTGGTAAAATAAACATAACACACAACTTACCACTTTTAACCATTTTTTAAGTGTACAATTCAGTGGCACTAAGTACACTGACAATGTTGTGCAATCACCACCACTATCCATTTCCAGAACTTTTTATCATCCCAAATGGAAACTCTACTCGTGAAACAATAACTCCCTATTCTCCCCCACCGCCCCCCAATGCCTGGTTACCTGTAATCTACTTTCTGTCTCTATGAACTGACCTATTCGAGGAACCTCATACAATTGGGATCATACAGTATTTGTCTATTTGTGTCTGGCTTACGTCACCTAGCATAATGCCTTCAAGCTTCATCCATGTTGTAGCATGTGTTGGAATTTCATTCGTTTTTCAGGAGAAATAATATTCCATTGTAGAGATTTACCACATTTTGTTTATCCGCTCATCTGTTGATGGACATTTGGGTTGTTTCCACCTTTTGGCTACTGTGACTAGTGCTGCTATGAACATTGGTGTTCTGATATTTAATGTAATGGCATTCAGGGCCAATTGTTTTTGGTGTGTGTAGTTCTCTTATTTTCTTTTAAATGTTAAGAAAGAACCCAAATTGAATCAAGGAGTGGAAAATAAGAACAGGTTTCCGACGCCTCTGCGCTTCCCCTCTCATAGCGTTTATCTGTCATAATTGCCTGCTTAACTCTGAACTGCTCACTGGATTGTAAACTTCCAAGTGGGGACTTTCTCCCACACTAGTGGCTTGGTGAGCGGGCAACCTGGTTAAGCTGAACTACACTTCCCAGCGTCGCCTGTCCTCCATGATTCTGGTTCCAGGAGCACAAAGGAAGGAGATCCTCGTGGGGGGTCTGGAGGAGGGAAAGAAATGGCAGTCATTGTTTGTCATTCAATGAACTGTTGCTTATTTGCTGGCTCACTTCAGCTTCTCCAACTCCTGGTCAGGGTGTTGAGCTCCACCACGAAGGGTCCTGGCCGCTGTAGGACCCACACCATCAGCATCAGAGGAACAAGAATTGACATGGATTTGTCAGTCTTCATGGGCTCCAGCCTGTTCCTGCTGTCCCCCACTTTCCATCCGTCCTTCCCAACTGTCTGCCCCGTGGGCTCCAAGCTTCAGCGTCAGATGCAAAGACAACAGTCATACAGAGACTGCTTAATCATTGTGTAAGGTCAATCCTCGTAACAAATTTTATATATTATATTTAATATTCTGCTTCTCTCTGATTAAACCCTGATGAGTAGGCCCTCATTTATCCGACCAACAAATATTAATTGAGCATCTACTATGCACCAGACAGTAGATTCTAGGTGCTGGGGGTACAGCAGTGAATAAACAACGCCATCAGGGAGCTCCCGTTTACTGCTGTGTCTCCAAGACATGACACACCCCTGCAGGAAAGAGTCCTGGGCTAGGTTCCAGTGTCGACTATCAACAACTGTGGGATCTTGGATCAAAATCCCTTCATGTCTCCATGCCTTGATTCCTTCATTACTAAAGCAGGGAGACTAACTTTCCAACCTCCTTCTCATATAAATGAGTCAGAGCAAATAGCAGTTGAAAGACATTTGAAAAATAAATAGCTCTAAAAAAATAAAGGAAGTAAAAAACAGAAACCAGTCCAGGATATTGTCATAGTCTTTTATTATGTATCAAATTGTCTTCAACATAAGTTATAACCTGATTAAATTTGATAGACATTTTCTATCTATTTAAAGACAAAAAAAATTTTCTTTATGTACAATATCTTTTGTCTAGAGTCTAGCAAATATAGTACCTTTCATTGTAGGATTTTGCTTAACATAATAAGCAAAAACAAACAACTGAAAAAAAAACCAAAGCAAAGCAAATCCCCAAATCCCTCAACTACAAATATCAATATTGAATAAAGCATTAAAAAGACAAACAGAATAACTTTGTGTTTAGAAATGCAGAATGAATACTAAAGTTAGTAGCAAAAAAACCCCAAAAAACAAAAAACAAAAACAAAACCCCAAGAAAACAACCAAGAATCTTCAGGGGTCAACTTTCCTGCTTGGGGGTGCACACCGACTCTAGACCATCTCTCGGCTCCTGCGGATGGCACAGCACAGGATCATACTGAAGATCATGCCAAAGATCTGGAAAACAAGAAGGGACATGAGGGACAGGGTGGCCTTGCTGAGGGGAGGCTGAGGGAGAGGAAAGACACGAGTCATTCAGACACGAGACAAACAACAAGGAGAACGGGGACCATGAGGCCAAATGGGTTCAAGGGTGCCGAAGCAGGAGAGACGTAGGTTGGATAATGGAAAGGACTGCTGACAGGTGGGATTCTGAGAGTCTGCAGGCACTTGCTTAATGCAAGCTGCACAAGCAACTTCCCTGAAGACCTTCCCGGGTGAGACAAATAAGCTCAGAGTGAAATTTAATGCTCAAACTCCAGATGGTCCAATAGTCCATACGGGCTAGTACTTTCACTTCCATCTTTGTGAATGTCTGTGTTTTATATTCTATTTTAAAAGGTATTGTTATGTCTCTTCCTGAAAGCCACTCCCAGTCTTTCTTAGATGTGGATGAGGGGTGCAAGTAACCAATAAGAACAGAAGCAGTTCTCTCTTTTGGGGTAGTCTTGCAAGGAGCAGAGGAGGGCCTAGGGGGAACACTCTGGAATGTCAGTGAGCCAGGCTGTCTCAGTGAGGGCTGAGTCCCCTACAGGGTCCTTATCACTCCCTCATGGGGAAAGAGGGGGTGACCCCAGGGAACCTTGTTGGCCCTTGACAGTTTCTGGGGGCTGATTAGTATGACAGTCAATTATTGGAAGCTTCTGCCTTTCTTCTGGCTGTTCACCTTTGGGTGCCTTTCAGACTACGGGGGAGGTGAAACAGTTGGCATCCATGTAGCTTTTACTGAACTTCTTTCTTGGGGAAAAGAAGAGCAGGTGCATGAGGAAAACGTTCTGAAGATTATCCCAGATAACTAACAGATCTGGCTACTCAAAGTTTGGTCCAGGGACCAGCAGCACTGACACCACCTTACATCTATCCCTGAACCTTAATGGTTAAGAGAATGGATTCTGGAAACACACTGAGTTCAAATCGCAGATGCTTCATCAGGAGCTCTGAGACTCTGATCAAATTACTCCTCCTCTGTCTCTCCGTTCCCTAGTCTGTAATGTGGGAATACTAATAGTTCCCACCTCGTAGGGATGGCCAGGATTAAACCAGTTGATAAATTAGTTGGCCAGAGCATGTGCTTATTAAGTATTAACTACTAAAAGGGCCAGCCCCCCCACGACGTCCCCGCCACTCACCATTACCACGGCAATCCCGATGCCCACCGCACCGATGATGTGGAACTTGTTGTCGAAGACCTCTTTGATGGCCTCAGGGCAGGGCTTAGGGGGGGCAAACCAAGACTTGGGTCACACACAATCCCTGCTCCAAGCACACCTCCTCCTGCCCACAGCACCTGTTTCACACCAGGGGTGCTGGTGGTCCCAGACAAAGGGCTGGGGACAGGAGTGTTCAGGTGTCCTGGCTGGTGGATGGAAAGAACCAAGAAAGAGATATGGGAGGTGGGTCCCTAAAATTTGGGTGAGAGAGCAGGGAGGGAAAAGGGGTCTGTTTCTTATCTGGGTTACTCTTTCTTATCCCGAAGTTTGGACATTCACTCTAGCATACAATCACAAGCTGTTTACACGTCTACAAGCAGGAGTCCAGGACTCAGCAAACCTATCCTTGATGGCTTGAGGGCTGGGGGTGGGGGGCAGAACGTGGGGCAGCAGCGGGCAGTTCTAGGTGCCAAATCGTTGCGGGCAGCTAGAATACTTTCTTATTTCCCTTATTTGTTTTGCTGCCCTTAAGGAAACAGAGGCCCCAGGCCAGGGGAGAAATGAGATGGCCACCTTGGGCCCTTTCACAGGTGAAAGAGGTGTTTATGGATACCTGTCCCCCCAGGACAAGAGGGCAGGGGCACAGAGTCTTGCTCTGAAGTTTACCTTTGTTGTGATGCTTGAGAGTACATCCTTCTGGGGGCAGATGTCCGAGATAAACTGTTCCACTCCCCCAGCCACACCACAGCAGTCCAACTGCAGAGAGGGGAAGGACGGGGGTGAGAGAAGCGAATAAAAGGATGACTGACAAAGAGAGGTGTGGCAAGCACCATGTGTGCACAAGTGTTCACGAGAAAGGTCAGAAGGGTTGGAGTCTTTGCAAAGACGACCTACCGCATAGTGGATGGCTTTCAGCGTCTCCCGCTGGGGCTCGTCCTTGGTCTTCAGCTTGTTGTAGGTGTCCCTGTAAAATTCCTGGATATCCTTAATCACCTACGATGGACAGACAAGAGAAGAGCAGAGATGGCTTTTTCATGAACACGTTACCTGTTTCATCTTGTTCACAAACAAATTCCCGTGCTCGGAAAACACTGCCGAGCAGACTGAAGCCACTGGACTAGCACCGCCTCTCCCAGCGCCTCTGAGGCCCCTCCCTCCTCCTCCCACATCCTCTAGGAACCTGCTCCAGCCATTCTCCCTTCTCTTGCACCTTCAGTCGGTTCTTTCAGCCCCACTTGGCTCCTTCCCTTCCACCTATGAACAAAATTGAATCTCTTCAATCTAAAGAAAAAAAAATCCTACTCCCAACCTGGCTAGGTCCTCAGGCTTCCATCCTCCTTTTTTCTTCACGTAGAAATAGTGTGACTTTTGGTAAATTACTAATCATCAGTTTCTGCATATGTAGGATGGAGGTTTTAACAGTCTCTACCCTCAGAGGTTATGGTGAGGATGTAAATGAGATATTGCACGTTAAGCCCTTAGCACAGTGTCTGGTACAGAGTAAATCTGGAATAAGTATTAGCTATTATATTATGAAATAAATGATATATTATTTTAATCTTCATGTACCTGTGTGCATCCCAGTTTAATGGATGACTGTCCCTTGGTCCCTCTTCCCCCCAACATCAATTAAGTGACCAACATCCAGCATTTGTCCTTCAGCATCTTTCATAATTATCCCTTCCTATTTCCATGGCTGCAGCTTTTATCATCTGGATAATTAAATCATCATCATCTTCTTTTTTTTTTAAAACAGGGTTCCTGCGTCCAGCATCTCTATTCTTTTCCCCCTCCTGCTAAACATGACAAGGCAGCCCCTCCTAAAATACTGTTCTGACGTGGCCTGTCCTGGCCACAATTCTTTGGTGGCTCCCCGTGGGATCCCAAGCTCAGCTGTGCTCAGACCCTTCCTTTGCCAGGAAGTCCCCTGTCTGCCACCAACTTTCCTCCTGAAATCCTATCTCCCATTTAAGGTTTAGGTCAATGCCCCCTCCTCCATGAAGCCAGAAGAGATTTTCCTTCCTCACCCAACATTTCAAATCACATGGGACTTTTGGATATAAATGACTTCTATGACACTTATCAAATGCCTATCTTTCTCCCACACTAGGCAGCAAGGTTCCTTGAAGTGGGGACCACAGCTCGTGCATCTCTGGACCCCGCACAGGGCCTGGCACAGCACTTGGCTCATGGTGGCACATATTTATAGACTACGTGAAGGAACAAGGATGTCCAGCCCACACAAAGCCATGTGTCCCTAAGCCACCTTTCCAGAGGAGGTGGGGGAAGGGCTGCTGAGGTGTGAGATGGAGACAGACACAGACCCCCCCCCCCCAACCAGGGAATACTGCTGAACATCTCCTGTGTGTCAGCACTGTTCAGGGCACTGGCAGCAGTGGTTGGCACAAGCCCCAGACAGGGAAGTATAAACGCTCACATTCCCTGCCCTAGGGGAGCCCGTGTTCTGATGGGCATGCAGGAACGTGGTGAAGTAAGAGCATGTTTGATGGTTGAAGGCTGACCAAAGTGACCAGCTAGGACACCCTTCCACCCTCATCACCCCCTCCCCCAACTCCCAAACCCCCATCACTGCAGGTCCCATGAGATCTTATGGGAAAAACCTACCTCATCTTTGTGGGAATATCCCCAGATGGCTGCAGCAATTTCGATGGCAAATATCACCAAGAGGAAGCAAAAGAACTGGAAGGCAGAGAGGGGTGGGTGAGGAACAATCCCAGCCAGCCAACCAGGAAAACCAAAGGGCATTTTGAGAACAAGGAAGAATGACCTCTCTGGAGAGGGGAATCTATGGGCACAAGTGAACAGCCTGGGGGGGCAGGGAAGACGTTTACACAACCGAGAGAGTTAAGCCACGGCGAGATGTGGAAGCTGTACTAGGAAGGCTCCCACTCAGGAGGAAAGGACTGGACATGGCTGACCCTGGAATTGGTATTTCTAAGGTATTAATTAAGGGTCGGTCAGAGATAAAATGCCATCGCTCACTCACAAAAACCACAGAGATTCGAGGAAATGAAGAATGTGAATACACTCTGGAGTTTGAGAAAAACGCTAACAAATTTTGAAATAAGAAGAGAAGGCAAAGGTACCTGTGGATTCAGGGAAAAAAAGCAAACGTGGTCCTCGAAAAAGGGAAAAACAAAGTCCTGGCATTTAGTTGCCTAAGGGAAGTGATAAGAGAAAGGCTCCAGAAAGGAAGAGGACAGCATATGGCCACAGGGGAGGACAAGATGGCCGCCCGGCTAGGAGGCGGGGGCAGGGCTTGGAGCACAAGGACACAGTGGGGGCTGAGGACAGCTCATACCCTTGGGGTTCCTTCTTCACTTCATCCCACCCCATCTGTTCTATGAGATCTTGGGGGCAGGGGGCCCAGGAGTCAGAGTAGCTGTGGGGAGCAGAGGGACACTCACCAAACCCAGCATGCACTGGGACTCCTGCACGGCCCCACAGCAGCCCAGGAAACCCACCACCATGATGAGGGCGCCGGCTCCAATCAGAATATAAACTCCTGTGGGGAGAGGGGAGAGGACAAGACACGGAGACATTAGTGTGGAGGCTCAGGTAATTCTTTTCCCTTCTATGTGACGGTGTGCCGTCCCCCATACTTACAAAACAGCCTCCTCCACCTCTGGTCTTAAGTCTCCTTCCCACCAGTCCCTCTTCTAGGACCCCACCCCATCAAGTCCTCACTCCTACCTCACCTCTGGCCTTCCTGGAAGGTGCCCATTACTGCCCAACTAGGACAAAGAATAACCTGGGGGTTCCACTCAGAACACAAGCTGGTCCAGTCTGTCAGCTGTATCCAGCAAGATGAATCCACTCACACTAATTAAAATAGACCCTCCAAACTTGGGCTAACCTCCTGGGACTCCGACGAGCCTCCTGCTGGCCTTGACCAGACAGAAGAGGTTGTCAGAGTAAGCTTGCAGCGGGAAGGGGCTGTGCATACCCAGACAGCCACACTCTGGGCGGGCCAGCTCTGCCTGATTCCCAGCACGGGGGCCCCCCACCCTGCTGCCCCGTGGCTGTCAGCCATGGGTAGCTAGTAATAGCCAAGGGCCCACGCTGGCAAAGGCAGGAATCCCTTGCTCCAGGGCAAAGAACACAGGCCTGGTGTCAGAAGACCCTCGTTTGGGTCTCAAGCTCTGCTACTAACTGCTGTGTGATCCTGAGTAAGACACTTTTCCCTCTGGGCCTCAATGTCTTTCTCGTGAAATGAGAAGTTGGTTGCTAGAAAATTTCGAAAGATCCCTTACAGCACACTAAAGAGATCTTATAGTGCAACTCAATTAGTCCAGGTTAAGGGTGAAAAGGTTCCTCCTTGCTAAAGGGAGGGACAGTGACACTGTTTCTAAGCCCTCGATTTGAGTGCAGTGAGGAGGGCAGTGACTTCCATAACTCCTGTCTGGCCCCACACAATGCAAACCCCTGGGACAGGGGAACACAGTGGAGCAGCCCTGGCCCCAGTCACTCCACACCCCTCAGGGAATGCCTAGAGGGGCCCGTCCTGCAGTTACATCTTGAGAAGCCACAGCTGTCCTGAAGGGACCACCCCCTTACCCGGCTCCCTGACAAATAGGCCCCATGAGAAAACTGGCAGAAAGTCCCATGCCTCCCCGACTCGCAGGCATGTCCAGTTCAACTGTGGGAGGGGCTCCTGCCACATGTTGAGAGCACCAGCTCTGTGACCCTGGGAAAGCCACTTCGTCTCTCTGTGCGACAGTTTTCTATCTGCAAGACAGGGATGTAATCATGCCCGCCTCAAGGACTATTGTGAAATTAAGTGATATCATCCAAATGTGCACAAAAAATGCTAGCTACTGTTAATAACAGTGATGAATTTTACATACTTGCTGCTCCCTCCCTACTGTCCCCTAATTGGGACCAGGGAGACTTCCTTGAAATAGGGGATGAAAGTGACAGAGTCTATGATGTTTCCCCACAATACACAACAGGATCCTGCAATGAGGACCCTCAGCAGGTGTCACAGTGACTTCACTGTCCCCCCCAGTATGGGGCTGAGGCTTTGCAGGCAACAAACCATGTCGTCTGCCCGCAGCTGAGGCTGCCGGGCGGCACTGAGCAGAGCGCACACAAGGGAGCATTTGTGGCTCTCCCCTTGCCCCCCACATCTGTCGTGAGATCAAGTCACGTGGGTTTACTGGCAAACCCCTACGTTGTATGAATATGGGTATTGTTCCTGTGCATGCCCAGCCCAGACTGGGCGAGGGGACAAATGTAGCTTGTCCTCGAGTCAAGTCCCATCCTCCAAGGCCATCCAATACTGTGCGGCCACAGGCCAGACTCAGAGAGGCACTGGGGCCCCACGCACAGGCGCGGCGGCAGGACGGGCAGCAGCCCTCAGGTCCGGGATCTGACATGGGGACACCAGCGAGCTGAGACCGTCAAACGGCCCCAGGTCCTCCCCATCTCCTCGCAGCAAGACAACCAAGGATGAGGTCACTCCTTTGAGCTCCAAACCAGGGGCTGAATAAATAGAGTAGACTGGGAATGAGCAGACAGACATGTTTTCTCTAAGGCCAGATCCCAGTTCATAAGCCCAGGCAACCCTGGCAGAAGTCAGGGGAACTGGGTCAGCAGTGATAGTGAGCTCCCGAAGCATTTCCCATGCAGAGAGAGAGAAGATTCTTCGAATGGGCCTCTTGGTTAATAGTAAATATTCATTCTTGGGCTCAGCACACGAAGATTTTGGGACAAAGCGTCTTGTTGGCTTTAAATCTTGCTTGGACAGCTGCAGATCTGGGGTGTCTCGGCTTTACCCTCTCCATTTGGGGATGGAGACGAGCAATTCCCTGACAGCTGTTTACGGGGATTTCAGCAGCGGCTGGCAAGCTATGGAGTGGATCTGCAAGCAGCGCCCCCGGAAGCCAGGGAACCACGCAGGGTGTGGGCTACTGCTTCTGAAAAGGGCCATCCAGGGCTCCCCCTAGTCAGGCTCCTCCCGGCCTACACCCAAGCTTGTTAGCAAAGGCTGGCGATGATAAATGACAAAGCGTTCCTCTTCATAAAACAAGTGAATGTTAGCTTCTGTCTGACTCATGGAAAAAGTTATTCGTTACGGAGCCCTCTCAAGGATTACTGTATTAATTTGCTAAGGGCTGTTTACTCTGCTTTTTTTCAGGCGGACATTAAAGGGCGAGTCAAAAAAAAAAAAAGGCTTTGGTGTAGCAGGAGCATGTGTGAGGGTGTCCTCTACACACGAAATGGAGCATTCTTCTTCACCTGCTTAGCAGGGCTCAGCTTCAGGAGGGAGTGGACACATCAGCCTCCTGTCACCACCCTGACCCATCTTGCAAAGGGCGCTCGCCACACCTTTCTGCGTGGAGAACAAGATCCGGCCTCTGGCTTCCACTTGCTTGGAACAGTTTATTACCTCCAAATAACGCTATCAGGCTTCAAAGGCCAGAGTTAAGTCTGGCCCTAGTGGCGCTCCCTTGGTCCCTCTTGGTCCCATTGATGGCTGTTCTCATTAAGCACCACGGTGGACTCCATTTGCCAAGCATGGGAATTCTCTGCCTTGGTGTGGGTGTGTCAGCTCTGCTGGTTTCAGGAGGGGGAAAACCAGGCACAGAGCTACAGAACAAACTGCCCCAGGCCACCACAGGGAATGGTCCTTGGGAGGGGTGGACATCCATGGCCTCTGATTGGAGCCCCCCAGATTTCCTCATTCAGTGGCTACAGTTCTGGAAGGACACCAAGGAGTTTAGAAGGGCTGCTGGCCTGGGACCAAGAAAATGAAGTTCCCCAACATGTTTGCAGCCTAGGATTATGGATGCTGCTGACGGGCTGGATCTCTAGGACCTGAATCGGAGAGAAGGCCATATAAGGCGCCAGCTATTCTGGATCCACTATAGACTGTTCTGAATGTTGGAAAGTTTCTTTTTTCACTTGCTTCTCTGGCTTGGCTATACATTCTTTCTCTACGTTGAAAGCTGTGGCTCCACTGGAGAAAAGACACCGTGGGTCCTTTAGGTTTCCTAAAGGGTCAGCTGCAGGGTCAGGCTAACCTGTGGGTTGCCCTACAGATGGTTAGTGCCCCAATGCAAGGCACAGTCACCCCATGATGTTGGGAGTAGTGGTCAGGTGGAGCTGGCAGTCTGCTGGTCTCACAGCGCGAGGGGGTGGGGACACAGAGAATGAAGCCTCCTTGATCCTTTGGCCCCGGACAATTACTCAGTTTCCCAAAGCACTCAGTGAGGTGCAGGGCCCAGACACAAGTGGTCACTGGGGTGACAGACATTCTCGTGTCACTGCATCGCCCTCTACTCCCTGGGCTTCTGCAAGCAGAACAAAGTCTAGAAGCTGAGCCCTTTCTCCGGAAGGGGGTCCAGCTGCAAAGGGTCCGTATTTCTCTGTTAGAGCTAAGGGGACGCGGCCACCGGCCCCCAACTAGGGATTGCTGTGTCTCTTTGAGATTGTGCTTTCAAGTCACCCTCCTGGTCACTTCAGACAGGACCGCTGCTCACCAGGGAGACCTGAATCCTGTGAGGCAGGCCCTGACTCCTCCAACCGTTTGCTCATCACTCTCCTGACTCTGCATGACTTTCCCATGTGTCATCTGCTGGCCAGGGCCCCCAGCACTGGGGGCTTCTCTGCCTTGAATACAATTTGGGGGAAGTTGAAAGGCCAAGAGAGCCTCCACCTGGCCCCCGCCAATGGGGAACATTCAGTCAGTGGAGATATTTTATATTCCCACGTGGGGAGCCCCCCCCCAGTCGAGCATGGATAATCCAAGAAGCAGCTTTCATGGGCCTGGGTTCAAATCCTAGCCCTGCCTCTTGAGGGATACAAGCTGGGGTGAGTTATTTAACCTCTCAAGGCCTTGGTTTTTTCATCCATGGGATGGAAATCATTCCACACACCTTAAGGAGTTCAGGGGATTAAATTATATAACAATATGTGTGAGAAGTGAGACACACAAGGAAGGGTTCAAAAATGTGAGTGTCTTCCTCCCAATTCCATCTACTCACCAAGGGGATCTTTACTTCCCACGTCTAAAAATACACAGAATTAGCCCGAGTCCTAGACAACAAAAGATAGAAACTGGGTTTTGGGAGCAGCCAGAGTGCGTGGAGCCAGGCACCCCGCAGAGAACAATGGGAGATGGGGCGCGGGAGGCTGGGGCTCTCCTCAGAACAACCTGCCGGAAACCGCGCCCCCGCCTCCGCATCGATGCCGGCAGATCTGCTCTCCCCGCAGAGGGTACATAGCTCCCCGGTGTGACATGACATGACATGACATGACATGACCCGGAGTGCTCAAGGACTCCCCCAGCCCCCCCGCCTCCTGCTCCCGCTGCTCCAGCTCCCCCGGGCGGCATTCCAGGCCCACGGCAGACTCACAAAATCGCTGTTGCTGAAACAAGTCAGGACACTATGGAAACCTGCTCCTGAAAAACTGTGTGTTCATGTAGTTGTTTAAAAAAAACCTTATATTGTGCTTTGCTTTCCCCCACTTTTTTTCTTACAATAGAGAGACATACCCTAAAACCCCCAAACAACAACAACAACAACAAAAAGCAATGAAAGGAGGGAAACTCTCCCCAGGTCCCAGGTGCCTACCATGTGGCCAAGCAGGCTGTGCCAGTCTGCTCAAGTCCAGCCTCTGAGAGGCGGGGAGGGAGCTGCACGCCAGCCAGCCACCAGGGTCTTCCTGAAGGCCTGGGCGATAACTCTCTTCAGACTGTTTTCTCTGTCTCTTTTTAAAAATAACTGCTTTGGTGGGTGGGAAGGAAGTGACCAAACTTACACTTTGAGCCCAATGACATGACAGCATCGTCCTAAAAATAGGGGGCTGCTTTTGTTTCTCACAAATGAAGTGTTTCCTATCCCCAAACCAAGCAGAAAGGACAGCCGCAGACTCTGTGAGCTGACTCGGAAACTGGGGAATTGCATGTGACAGGCCTCAGCCCTCCCTCTCCTTCTAGAGAGGTGTTTACGTGGCGATACAGGGGTGAAAGTGACAGAATGATGCTGGAAAAGATGCCAAGAAGCCTGTGTGTAGAAAGAAACCCGCTGAGTCTATTCATGTTTAAATTGGAAACCTTTGCCCTAAAGCAAAAGCACTTTAGAAAACAAACAAATAAAACTTAACACCCACTGCACGTACACCAGCACCAGGGGTCCGAAGGGCTGGTGTCTCTGCTAGTCTCTCGTATTAATTTGACTATATGATCTGAGAGGCAGGTCTTTTGGGTCTCAGAGCCCCAGTGGAGAGAAGTCATCTCCATTTCCTGGCACTGGGGATTCCCCAGGACAAAGTTTTTTGAATTAAGGAAATGATCAAGCCTAGGAAGATATGAAATTAGAGAGGGTCAGGGATGAGAACACAGGTTCTTAAACCCTCAAGAGAGGCAGCAACTTTTGCAGAGCCAACTTCACATCAGAGAATGGTCAAAATGCCAGACTTAGCATGAAAAAATGATTTGCATATCAGTGAAATCCAAATGCATGGGCACAACCACACAAAAGCACAGCTTGAGAGTAACATGACTGGCCCATGTGGCCAGAGCAGAAGTCTTTCCCAGCCCAAGTCCCTGGATCAACATGGCACCTCCACAGTTGGAGGAAGCACCAAGTCTCCCCACCTCACCTGTGTAGAAGCTGGAATTATTATTTTCTTGCTCGAAGATGCTCTTGGTTTGAGAGTCGAATCGGAGCCATAGTCCAATGGCAAGGACCGCGATTCCGGCAAGCTGCAAGATACACAGGACATCAGCGTTAATCCTGGCTGCCAGGGACAGCAGGGTCCCTGAGTGCTGAAGGGTGAGACTTGCAGAGGACTTTGGGACCACGCTCGGTCTCTGCTCCTCACCATGCACCTGGCAGTAGCAGCAGCCAGGGTGGGGTGGGGTGGGGGGAATCAATTCATTTGCTAAAAATATCAGCCAGCCAGGAATAAACAATCATCTCCCAGCAGTACAGCAGTAGGATGGCTACTTTATGGACAATAGAACACTACACAGCAGTGAAAATGGACCGGCGGAAGTTCATAAGTGCAATACTATGAGTGCATCTCAGGATGCTACCCAAAAGGAGCAGGGGCTGCAGAGCACGTACAGTATGATTCCACAGAGTTAAAAACTACTATGCTGTTTAGGGGTGCATAGAAATGACAAAGGAAAAAAAAGAAAGCAACTATCATAAAATCAAGTCAGTGTCGACCTTAGGGGGAGGGAGGGATTTCTGATAAGGCCATAGCACTGGGGGGCGGGGTCTAGGGCACTGGCACTATTCCAGCTTTTGACTTGGGTGGTGGCAACATGGATATCCACTTCATAATTATTCTTTAAACCGTTCATGTTTTATGCACTACTCTGTACATATACCATACAATAAAAAAACAGAAATAAAAGTCACTCAAAAGGCACACCCAAGCGACAACCAGGGCAGCTGTGATTCCTTATCAAACCATGCAGCTCAGTAAACGACATATCAGAGTCTCCCCTCAGTTGCCCATATTTGGTCCCTCTTTGCAGAGGGAAACCTTACAAGCTGACCTGCCCAGTTCCAGGTTTTAGGTGCATGCTTCCTTACAAGCGATTCTTATAAACATCAGACATCCTTATAAACATCCAGAAACCTCTGTGTAATAGTCCAACCTTACAATTTTATGAAAATCCCTTTTCATAGGTGGGCAAGTTGAGATACTGGATCCTAAAGGGCAGACTTTCCCAATAAAGAACAGAACTGAGCCCCTCTGGCATCGTTGAACTAGATGCCTGTGGAGGAGGCCTCCTGCCAAGCCCTCCCCCACCCCCAGCGCCAGCTGAGTCCCTCGTCCTCGAGCTCGTACCAGCACTTATCCGGGAGTGATTCACAGACTGCAGTGTAGTGGCTGGCTGGACGCGTGAGGGTGGGCTCCGGGCCAATGCCCAGGCCCCGGGTTTCGCTGGCCCTTCCTCCTCAACAGAGACGCCCTATGTCGGAGCCCTGAGCTTCACTGAGCTTGGTTCTTTGCCCCAGAAGCTGGCACAGCCTGTGGTGTGGACAGGCCTCTCTTTCTTTGCTTCTTTGCTCCTCTCATTTTTCCCATGACTTGGCAGTGGGTTTGGATGTGTTGGGTGAAGAGTGGAGATGGCAACAGGGGAATGGGCGACCCAAGACCTCAGCCTGCAGGAGTCAAACCTTGCCCAGACCCCCACTGCGGTCAGCTGACACGGGTGTGCTTCCTTTCTACAACGAGGATCCGGAATTCCTGGCTTAGGTTCTATGGCTTCAGTTTTCACGTTTGTAAAACAGGAATGGTGAGATGTGGCCCTTCCTTGCCTTTCACATGTGGGTAAAGAGTACAGGATATTACATTAGAAGCAATTCTGAGGGAAGAACCACATGGGCTTTGTGAGAAAGACTTTATCAGCAGTCAGGTCCCCAGTGTTGCATGCCCGCCCCTGGGGACAGTCATTCGGCGTCTTCCCAGACCTCTCAGTCCTCATCTCAGGGAGAGCAACACCAAACGTCAGTAAGAACTACACGAGGCCAAGTGCCCCGGCGCTGGACAGTGTAGAAAAGAAAGACTTACAGATCCCAGACTTGAAGGAGTAGGAATTTTAGAATTAAAATGAACCCAAGAGCATTGGGCGGGGGTGGGTGTGGGGGGGTGGTCAAATAGATGGGTCAGGTTTTCCTTAATAACAAAAGACATGCAGGTGAGTGAGGGTCTCCTGGCTTAATCCAAAGACAGCAGACATGGCTCCTGGGGGAGAACCATGAGTCTCTCCTCCATCCCCAGCCTAGAAATTCTTGTTCAGACTGGGTTCTTCTGACTCAGAAACACCACCGTTAGGGCGAGGACATTGTGGGGCCCAGCGGGGACATCCTGTACACTGGGTACTGGACACATACACACTAAGTGGGTGTGGACTCCGTGGTGGGCAGGCCCTGACCTAGCTCCCCTGGGGTCCTGGAGAGTTAAAAGAAAGGAGGTGATATTTTTCCCTCTTCCCCCCAACACATGGAGGCCCAGTCAGACCCTGGAAAATGGGAGACGGAGGCTGCTGGCTTCCTTGTGGACATGAATGCATTGACCTGAGGACCCTGTAGGCTGGAGCTAAGTTTTGGTTAGCACTTAGCCACAAACTCTGACCTCCCTCTTGCCCTTATCTCGGTGGTGCTGTTGCTGAGAGCACCTGGGACCTGAGAGGCACTGTCCTTAACTGTCCCTTCTGCTCTAGGATTGTGCTTATCAAAGAACTATCCTCAAGTCATCTTATTCTCCCTGTTGATAAAATTACCCACCCGCCTCACTCTGCCAGGAAAATTCTCCAACCAGCCACCATGGAAAGAATAAAAACAATCCCATCCAAAAGAACGAAGCTACAAAAGATTTTGGAAAGCTACACTCTGCACAGAAGCCTCTCATGGGCAAGAGCTGGGTCTCCGGGAAGGAGTCCGTGCTCGGATAACAGCACGGCACCCAGATCAACCCTCCAGTGGTGAGGCCTCTTCCATGTTGTAATTTCAAGGGTCCGGAGCCAATTTGTAGAAGTCCATTCATTTATCTGGTCTACATGCACAGGTGGCAAGAATGACACTGTGCGAGAGAACTGGAACCAGAAGGGGAAGGACTTCAGCTCTCACCTGGGACACAGACAAGGCCAGATCCAGGAGTCGGGGGTCCCACATGTTTGGACCCCACCCCAAACCTAAGGTCATGCTGCCTGGTTGTCAACACCAGAAGACTTTGCTAAAATGGGGAAAGAAAAGTAGCTAGCTCTGGAGAAACGGAAAAAGCGGTAATAGATCTCAGTCTCTTATGCCTAAAAAACTCACCACAAGAGAGGAGGAAGGTTCAAGAAACCCAGGGGGAGGGGAGGTCAGGGGCAGGATGGGGAGCACTTGATTCACCAAAATCACAGAGGAATGAGTCTTGCTGCCTTTTTGGATTAAATTATTGAGTTAAGTGGCCTGAGGGGATGCTGTATAAGCCATCAGCTGCCCCATTTTCTGTAATGCTATTGGAGAAATTGCTTAGTTGGCTGGGTCACAATGGCTGGGGGTCACAGGGCCACGAAACATGAATAATTGGCGCCACCTAATAACGGCTCCCATGGTTGTACAGGCAGCATTATCTAAGGAGCTCAGAGTACTTCCCAGGAGAACTCACTTTTTGGTGTGGCACAGAGGGGCTCTGCAGCCCCCTACCTGGCTCTCAGGCTCTCACCCCCAGCTACTTGGATACTAGGAGAAACTGAATTGGAAGGGACCAGCAAGAACCAAAGACACCTTTAACCTTTAAAAAATGGCGCCCAGTCGATTATTAAGGGACTCCATAAAATAAGAAAATAGGAGTTTGGGAGGCCAAGAAGCTGATGGTTCCCTCCCAGATTAATTCACTGACATGTGGCAGGACTGTCGGCCACACAGCTGCCACGGCTGCTGCCTCACTCTTGCCCCTCAGCACAGGGTCCGAGCAGGTTTGACACGGGTGCTCACTTAGACAATTCCCTGCTCACAGGGCCCTCGAAAGAGGACAGCCACCTACCCAAGATCACCACCTGGTCTGGTGGGGATGGAAGTAAAAAGTCCACTCCTCTACTCCCAGCCCTGGGCCCGGCCCACAGTCTGCCTGGTTACCTCTCGTTTCTAATTAAAGCCCAAGGGAAACATTGCTGAGAAAAGCTCCTTTGCCTCTGGGCCAGAAATGGTCCCATCCATTTGATAGTGCAGGGAGAAAAAGGATAGTTTTTCCCATTGTTTTATTGGAAATTTTTTCTTTTCTTTATGCATACTCTTTTTCTTAGAAGACGGGCCATGTGAAAAACATAAGACAAACATAAATTGAGGACATTCTACAAAATACTTGACCAGTACTTCTCAAAAGTGGCAAGGTCATGAGAAACAAGGGAAGACAGAAATGGTCACAGACCAGAGGAGATGAAGGAGACCTGATTGATCCCTGTCATGTGGTATCGCGGATGGGATCCTGGAACGGAAAGAGGACGTTACTGGAAAAATAAGTGAAATCCGAGTAAGTCTAGTTTGGTGAACAGTAACGTACCAACATTGGTTTTTTAGCTGTGACAGATGTAACATGGTAATGTAAGATGTCAGCAACAGGGAAAACCAGCGAGGAGTATGAGGGAACTCTCTAGATATCTCTGCAAATTTGCCTGTAGATCTAAAACTATTCTAAAACTTTTAAAAAGTGTGTGTGTGTATATATATACCTACTTATATATATGAAGATGGGGCTCTCTTTCAAAGCGTCCTGTCTCCTTTAAGAACCTGCTCCACGAATCCCCCTCTTTCTTGCCCCTGTCCTCTGTCTCTGCCACTGCTTCACTCGGTGCAACACATGTGGGCAGGTCTCTCCATCCTAAAAACCAAACAGAAAACAAACTCTCTCTTCCTTCAGCCTCCCTGCTCCTTCTGGTTGCTCTGTTTGCTACCCAAGCTTGCAGCTGACCCAGCTCCAAGACCACTAAGTAAGTGGTCACCACTGCACTCTCCCAGCCTGCCTCCTGCCCTTCCTTCATGCAGGGCTACAGGTGTTTCTCTGACAGGCTGCAGCCGGCTTAGGTCGGTCACCAACCTTTAGGGCTTTTGCTCCATCATAACGTTTTGGGATCTCTCAGTGGCATGACACCATTCCACCCTGCCTCCTCCTTGTCTGCTCCTTAGATGGAATCGCTCAAAGTTTCCCAAATAAGTCTCGTGGACTCCCGCCTCTGCTCATGCAAGTCCCTCCTCCTGGAAAGCCGTCCTGGCCAGATAGGCCTGCTGCTTCCCCAGGATTTCCTCAGCCTCCTCCCACGGAAATGCAATCCCCTGAGCTCCGAAATCTGTCCTCTCCAGCACCCTCCCCCCTTCCCTCCCTCCCTGCTGTGCGTGTGCTCATCTCCTGTCTCACTAGGGCATGGCTATTTCTTAGTCATTTAGTAGCTCCCCTCTGCCCCATCCACACTCTGGACAGAACAAGTCATTAGTAAATAAGTATTCAATAAATGAAGGATGACTTCAATGAAAGAGAATCTCTGAAACCCACCAAAATTTCCTCTCCTGGGTCTTCTCCCCTTGGACAAGCCTCCTTTCCCACCTGGCTTTTCATCCAGATCCATCTTCTAATAGCTCACAATAAAAGTCAGAATCTACAAATAATTACTTGCCCAGAGAAAATATTGAGAAAGATCTACGAGGGCCTGTGATGAATGTCACAGTGAGATTTAGGGGAAAATCCATATAAAGTCTTTTGAAAACCAGAGTTTATGAAAAGTCCATGCACTGCAGTCATCACCACCCCCCGCAAGAAGTCCAGTTAGACACTCCAACCTTGGATGAACACACAGGTACCCCATCATCTGGGGCTTCTGCCAGTTTCAGGGAACAGGAGAACCCAGCACCGCTCGAGGCTCAGGCCCACGGCAGTTTCCTGGTCATCTCCTCTCTCACCATATTCATTTACCACTGATGCATGCTCACTAAAGGCACCCAAGCCAAGATCAGGCTTTCAGCAAGTCACATCACAAATCTTGCTGCAGGGCAGGTCCAGAAACCTTACACTGAAATACACACCTGGAGTTAAAGGCAACATCTCCAATTCCAAAACAAGATTGAAAACAAATCAAAGAGTGATGCTGCTTAGGGGCACCTGGCTGCTCTGCACCCTATGCAAAGTTTGCAAAACTGGTTCCAGTTAGAACCTAGGAGGTCTTTACATCCAGGTGGTCTTTACATCCAGGAAACACTTGAAATAAGCTTGCAGAAAGATGAGGAGATGACAAGAAGGAAAAGAGCAACTGGTTGACTGAAGAGGTTTCAGAGTGTGTGTGTGTGTGTGTGTGTGTCACACTGCATCCCATCACCCAGGTGGAAAGAACCATGTTTGCCTGTGGGACAAACCCTACTTCAAAGAAAAATCCTCTCATGGCAAACAAACTGGGTGATCTTGGCTAGGTCCCCTTTTCTTCTGTAATACGACCTGAGTGGTCACTTTTTTTTTTTTTTTTTGAGGAAGACCAGCCCTGAGCTAACATCCATTGCTAGTCCTCCTCTTTTTGCTGAGGAAGACTGGCCCCAGGCTAACATCTGTGCCCATCTTCCTCTACTTTATATGGGACACCGCCAGAGCATGGCTGCCAAGCAGTGCGTCGGCAGACGCGCGGGATCCGAACCCACGAACCCTGGGCTGCCAAGCATGAACTAAACCACTGCGCCACTGGATCGGCCCCTGGTCACATTTTTTTTAAAGGACAAATTACTCATTACGTTTTCTCTATCCAGCTGTCTTAGAAAGCCCAGGAAGTGGAGAGCAGATCATTCTCCACATGCGGTTTCTGTTGAGGCCGGCCTCAGACCTGAGGTGGTCACACTGTCACTCTGGGAGGGGCTGAGGAGGGCAGTGGTGAGAGGATGGGATCGGGGAGGAAGGGAGCGCTTTCCTTCCTACTTCCCATTGTCCTTCTGGAAAAGCAATGGCTATCTGAATACTCTGATGAGCCTGTGGTCAAAGAGATGCTGCAAAATTTTTCAGCGAGGGGCATGTGGCATAACAGAAAGAACGGTGAGCAAAGAGTAGGAGGCTCCGGCTCTGCCACCTGTCACTTCCACGCCTGCGCCATCCTCATGGGGTGGATGTCAGAGCCACCTGGGGGAATTCTAAACATGCTTCCGCCTCAGCTCCGCCCAGGAGATTCCGAGGGCTCCAGGGGGTTCCATCACACACCTCTGTTGAGAATGACTGGACGGGAGGACAGGCCTGGACTCTGGGGTCTCGTTCTGGTGATGCACTGGCCTTAGCGTCTCTGAACATCAGCGTTCTCATTTGTAGAAAAAGACAGTATGATACCTGTCCTGCCTTTGGCCTAAGCTGAGGGTGAGGACCAGATGAGGTGACGTGTGTCAAACACTCTGAAAACTGAAGTGCTAGAGCCAGCCAGACTCTGTGGGGAAAATAATAACAACAAACCTTGAGAAAGACATGAGACGACAGTGGGCAATGCACAGTGCTTGGCGGATGCCAGCTGTGTGTCCTCCTATGATCTGAGAAGGTTGCTGGGCGGGAGCAGGGCAATTTAGGACACTGGGGTTCTGGTTTCTGTGAGAGTCTGTGTGAGGGTTGTGTGGTGGGGGAAGACAGATAAATTTACCTTCGTCCACCCACACGCTGCCTCCCAGAGCTCCTCTAGGGTCAGACGGGAATGGCTGAAGCAAAGTGGGGAAGGAAGGTGAACGGGAGGCTGTGGGCTAAGACTGGAGGCCTCTGTTCTTCCCTGAGTCACAGGCAGCTTCATAGGTGGATTAACTCTGCACAGAGGAGTTATTAAAGGAGCAGATAACAGAGAGAGAAGGGACTTGATCTCTTTACTTCCCTCCTTCAGCAAGATATGCATCAGCCCCAGATTTTTTTTTTTTTTTTTAAATGTACCGCACCAGGGAGACCTGTAGGTCTAGTTGTCCAAGGCACCCAGGAAGTCAGCAACAGACTGCACACCAAGGACGCAAGTTTCCCCACCAGCTCTTCCGGGCCCCAAAAGCCCAGTCACGCTTTAAGAAAGCCTCAGAAGCGGAGATAAGGGCCTCTGTTCACACAGGCTTCAACATTTAAAAACAAGTCAGGCCACCCAGACCTGTGGGCTCGGGGCCTCACCCATCTCCACGGCAACCCTGGCTCACTGCTGAATGCCAAAGCTCGGATGGGCTGATTCACTCGGTAGGAGGCTGGCCCGGGCACTGCCAGCAAGAACAAACAGGAGCCCAGTCCCCACAGCCTCTTCTAATCCTCTCCAAAGGAAGGCT
Source organism: Tapirus indicus (assembly GCA_031878705.1). Classification (NCBI taxonomy): domain Eukaryota; kingdom Metazoa; phylum Chordata; class Mammalia; order Perissodactyla; family Tapiridae; genus Tapirus; species Tapirus indicus. Next base: position 102,878,929 of record CM062918.1, on the reverse strand, counting down.
GAGCTGTTGTCTTTGGAAGGGCAAAGCCACCTGGGCGGGAGCAGAGGTCTTGGAGTCCTCCCTCATCCAGCCCCACCACACAGTAAAACAACAACAGAGACCAGACTCCACCCTACTTAGCAGAAAAAAATGGCCATGACTTGCTTTCATTCAGGATCACAAGTAAACTGTTAGCTCATGGCAGAATTTAAAGAGGGCAACAAGGGTGTATTATTAACTTCAGTTTTATTAGAGACGAGTTGAAAAGCCCCAGAGACCAGTCCTGGAGAACAAGTTCCCCTGTGAGTATGATCATCCTGGGGTCATCTTGTCCCTCTAGACCACTTCCGCTCTCGAGGCTTCCACCAAGCTTCCCATCTTAGAGCAGTGCTCAAATCTATAGAAGCTCGCACACGCAACTGCCACTGTGAAACTTTTTTCTAGGCCAGGGGTTCTCAACATCTGGTTCCCAGACCAGATGCAACAGCAGCAGCACCACCTGAGAACTTGGTAGACATGCAGATTCACGGTCCCCATCCTAGACTTACTCAGTTAGAAACCTGAGTGTGGTGGGGCCCCCACATTCCCGAGATGATTCTGATACTCACTCAAGTTTGAGAACCACTGCAATTGGCCTTCATTTAAATACTGAACCACTAAGGGAACTGGAAAAGCTCTCTGGGGGTTCTAAACCCAGAGACTAGCTTTCTAAATGGTAGTGCTGAAGAGCCTGGGGCCAGGGAGCAGAGGTGTGAGCTTTCTCTGGGCTCAGGGTTCCCTGTGTGAGTCAGAGAGAGTTCCCAGGCTCTGTGCAACAGGGAACAGAATGTCACCGTTCCACTTAACATTCCCATCTGGAGAGTGTGGGCTCAAATGCCCTGTAGGGACTGGGCCTAGGGAACACCATGAACTGGCACACAGTGACAGTTAGTGGGGAGGATACAGGACAGGTAAGAGGGAAGGAAGCAAGAGGTAAGAAAGAGAGACACTGACTGGACAACTCCATCTCGAACCCACTGAATCTGGGAAGTCATAAATGGTTCAAGTTAGAACCTGCATTTGGCTTCCTAATGCGCGTTTACCACACAGGCTCCGCCCCGTGACCCCCTCCCCAAGAAGCCAGGACCCCGGAGCCTCTGAAGCCAGGTGCTGTTGGCAAAAACTTCCCTGCTTTCCGCAGCCTGTGTTCTCCCTATGTGAGGCTGCTATTATGTACGAAAGTGGACTCTTCCTCAACCACCTTAATTCTAGGAAAAAAAATTATCTTAAAGAATACATGCGGAGGCTGATGGTCAATGACATTGTAGGTTATCTAGCTTTAGTGTGGACTTGACTTCTGGCAGGCTTTGCTGTCCATTAGCAGCACCTCCAGACGCTGGGGAAAGGATAATCAGTAATACAACAGAGGTAGCAGTCACTATTGGAGGTGATTTGTGTACATTATCTCATTTAATCCTCTCATCACTTTTATTTTGTAGATGAAACAGGCTCAGAGAGGTTAAGTAACTTGCTCAAAAAGACACAGCCAGCAAGAGGCAGAGCTCACACTGAACCAGATTTGTGTAAATAAAGCTAGACTCTTCCCAACACACTGCGCTCCCACTCTGCCCAGTTGCTGAATGGGAAGAATGGCAACCCCTAAGGACTTTTCTTGGGGACGAGAGGTGGTCTGCACACGCCGAATGTGGCAAAATGCTCTGACCTGACGCTTAACCTCTCTGCTGTAGGTAGGCGATTTGGGTTCAGGGCATCACCCCAGCCTAGGTGAAGGTCAGAGGGACAGAGGACACCACTCACCACTGACTTCCCCTTTGGGTTTGTGCTCTCTCTCTCTCCTTCCCCCTCTCCCTCTGTTGAGGCTGGGAGAGGTGGTGGTCTCAAGCCACCACCATCAAGTCCCAGGGAAAATGCACCAGGGCCAGCTCTCCCTTCCTCTCTTTTCCTTCCATACAGAAGCAAGGTCCCACTCTGGTACCTGCCTTCAAGGTGGCAAGAAAATTCTAGGAAAGAGGAATTCATCCCTTTTTGGGAAGCACGATGAGTGACCTGAAGGAGAGGTGCTGAAGCCGGCCTTCTTGGTTTGCAGGCAGACCAGATGTCCTCTCTCGATTCTGATTGTTGAATTCCCTGTTAGACTCTACAGGGAAGCCTCTGCCAACCGGGCATCATTACAGGCCCATTTCCAGCAAAGTGCAAAAATGCTACCTCTCCTCACCCACCTCGCACAAACTGGGGGGAAATGGGCATTTGGTAGGCAAATGGAAAGACAAGTCCTCTAATTCATCTTTGGAAAGGATGAAGCCTAGTGGTAAAATTTCGACTTTGAGCAATCCTGCGTGATGCGGCTTCACAGAACTGAAAGTAGTAAGATACGGAGGAATGTGAATATTTAGGATAACTTCAATCTCTGAAAAATTCTAAGGAGAGGTAGTAGTAATAGTAACTACAGCAACAGCTGCAGAAGCTAACATCTGAGCTCTTGCTAGGAGCCAGGCATGAAGACAATAGCTTTACATGAAACAGCCCCTCATTTCTCCTAAGGGCCCTAAGAGTTTGGTTGTATTATTACCTTTATACGCAAATAAGGAGAGTGGGGCTAGAGAGTCACCAATTTTCTCTCTTCTCCTCCCCCAGGCACCTGCATTTCTAACAACTCAACTCCCCCTCCCCCAACAACAACCCTGGGTCATAAAGGGCCCCCTGTGACTACATGCTGCTCTTTCCCAGCATCAGGGCCCGTTGTGGGGTCAACACCACCAACAAAACACTTAACCATCCCTGAGAAGCCAGGTCCTTGGGGAGGCACACCTCTGCCTCTTGCGGCCATTTAGTGCCCTAAACACTGAGGTTATGGCACTTACCCCACCACTCATATAATTCAATATGAAAAAAAAAATCAAAATTGTAAAAGAAGTTCAAAAAAGTGCTTACTTACTTTCTCCACGCTTCCACGGGCTTACATGCACCGTGGCATCCTAAGCACTTGCTCAGCCTGACCGCTGATCTTGGGCCTCCCTTTCTGGGGATTCTAGTTTGCTCAGGAGGCTCTTGCTGGAGGGGTGAAGGGGGCTCAATGGCTACAGCCTCTAGGTGCCATCATCTTGCTGTGCCTGGCTCTTTTGGGCAATTGTGTTTGAATGTTCAAGCCTGGCCTCAGGCTAACAGGGGACTATTCCCTGTAGGAGCAACAGTGAGAGATTTCCCAGGGAGAAGAGGAATACTGGGAGATAGAGTTCTACCATAAGGCCATGCTGCCCTTTCAGAATCTAAGAGTGTTGGTGGGACTGTTATACCCTTTGAGGGAGTCATGATCATCCCAGTTTGAGATGAGGAAACAGCCTCAGAGAGGTAAAGCAACTTGCCCATGGTCACAGAGCAGGTATGGGGTGCCTCAGCTGTCAGCTCTCTCCTTCTGTCACAGGCACAGCACATGCCTGTCTCATTCCTGATGGAAGGGAGGTAGCTTGGTCCCTTCTCTCGGGTGTGGCAGGGGACGAAGGGCCTTGTAAGCCTTTTCTCAGCACACCTTTATGGAAATTAGGCAGTGACCTGGTCTGAACAAGTTCAAGAATTGAGAAATCTTCCTTTCTAAGGACAAAGTCAGCATCATTTAGAAACCAGAGCCCTTATTCTGCCTAAGACAGGGGAAAAGCTTCAGCTAATATGATGTGCTGGTGTTAAGTACTCTGGGGCTGAGGGATTGCGGGGCTGGGGGGGGGGGGGGGCTCTGCCCAAGGGAACCTCTTTCTAAACAAGAAATCTCATGTCAAGTTTCCATTGCCTGCTTGCCAGACATGAAGCGCACACCAGCCAGCCCATAAATCCGTTTTCTGCTGAAAGCAGGCATTCTGATCTTAACCAAAATCATCTGATGTGGCGGACTGTTTTTGGGGATGTTTTGCTCTGGATTCCAGAATACCACACGTTTGTTTTCCATTGTGTATGCATCACTAAGATGTCTGGCGATTACACACACACACTCTCTCTTGCTCATACCCTCTAGCCATGTGGACCAGCTAGCTCTCATTCCATCTGTGGGACCAGTTACCACTTGCCTGCACGGCCCTGAGTGGTGGGAGATGCCCCTTCTCTTACACCTTTCAAGCGATGCTATGTGGTACGTGGATCGGTAGTGTTGGCAGAAGGCACCCCCAGTGCTGCTCAGCCGAATGGTCCTCCTCCCCCATCACGGCACATTCTGAGCACCAGGCCCGCAAGGCAGCGAGAGCCAAGGTTCCCCAACTGCTGTGTCTGATGATCACCCGCTCTGGCCCTCTCCTTGATCCCTGCCTTCACTTTAGGTCTCTTAATTCTTAGATAGCAAGCACTCCAACATTTGCCATGTCCACACCCCGCCCGAAGCACTTCACCTGAATCTTTTAATTTTCACAATAGACCTACCAGGTAGGTAATATTCACTTCCATTTTTTTAGATGAGAAAACTCAGGTACAGAAGTTAGGTAGTTTGTCTGAGATCCCACAGGCAAATTACTGGCCAGGTTAGAACTTCAACTCAGAACACTGACTAAAAGCCCGAATTCTCAATCATTTGCTAAACTGTTTGTCTTTGTGATCCGTTCCTTTTATTTCAGAGCTAGAATTTTTCCCTTTTGCCCCTTCTCCCTCCTAGCCATGTCTGATCCCATTTCAAAAGTGGCACCTTCTATCCTTATGGGCCCCAAGAGAGCACACCTGCAAGAGCAGAGGGCCCTCCCCTCTCCCGACAGGAAGGCATCTACAAGAGCCACCTGGCCTCACTCTGGGGGAGCCGCAGGTGGCCAGAGTCTAGAGAGAGGCTGCACTTCCTCTCACTGGCCTCTGGCCTGAGGGCTTTGTCCACGCCCTTGCTGTACTGGCCAGAAATCCAGTGTGGACACAAGCACTGCCCTGGGAAACATCCTCCAGAGTAACTTGGCATGTTTTCTTCTCATCCAAGCTTTGCTACTGCTGCAAGCCTGGAAAGTGCACCAGGTTCACAGACGGGGCTGTGGCCCACCCATTGGCCACTGTCATGTATCCCCTATAGGAACGGCCCCAAGGTGGGACCAGGGCCTCGGCCCTCTCCCCACAGCACCATCCAGCCAGCAAAGGGCACGAGAGGGTATCAGGGCAGGCCTGTGACACAGGCCCGGGCACAGGGTCCTGAGAGGCACCTGAGACATGAGGAGAATGCCAGCTTCCCATACCAAGGCACTGAAAGAGAATCTAATTTCTATTTGAAATGAGTTTTCTGGTCTCTTAAGGGTTATCTGCCTTAGGGAGTCAGGGCTATAATTTGATTAGAGTGGAGAAAAGTAGACTATGGGAAGATTTCCTCAGGCTTGTGGAAAGGAAGCTTTAAAAAAGTTTGAGCATAACAGTAACAGACTGAAATCCACAGCCCCACATCACAAGAAGGAAGGTGTGACATTGCATGGGGTGAGCAGGAGGAACAGCTGAGTGGGGAGGGTCTCCCGTCTCTGGAGCGCACATTCCGCACCAAGAGCAGGGCTGCTGAGGGGTGAGGGCAGCTTCTCCCCCATCAGAGGGGGGACTGATGTGAGGGAAGCATGTGAACTGGCACAATGCAATTGCTCATCTAGAAGGGAAGAGGTGTTTTTGATTGGAACCTGTAAATAACTGTGTCTTAGTTCATTCAGGCTGCTATAACAAAGTACCATAAACTGGGTGGCTTAAAAACAACAAAAATATATTTTCTCACAGTCTTGGAGGAGAGGAAGTCCAAGATCAAGGTGCCAGCGAATTTGGTATCCGGTGAGGACTCACTTCCTGGTTCACAGAGGGCTGTATTCTGGCTATAATCTCACCCGGTGGAAGGGAGAACTCTCTGGGGACTCTTCTTATAAGGGCACTAATCCCACTCACAAGAACTCCATCCTCATGACCTAATCACATCCCAAAGGCCCCACCTCCAAATACCATCGCACTGGGCTTTAGTATTTAACAAATGAATTTGGGAGAGACACAAACATTCAGTCTATATCAGACTATCTTTTAAATTAAAACACCCAACTTCTATCGACTTGAAAAGCAACAAGCACAACTTAAGTACGATTTTGCTGATCTTTTCATTTAAAGCTTTAATAAATCAATCACATCATTCATTATGCTATTGATTCAATCAACGTAAGTTTAAAGATAAATTAAAACTAAAATGCTATAGAAATCTGTTTTGAATTTAATAAAACTGATTTACTTTATCGTATTTTAACCCAGTCAAGGATGTTCTCGTCTGATCCACGTGCTGGGTGGTTTCCGCACTTGCACATCGACATGCAGCTCAGACTAGGAGTAAAAGCAAGGAGCTGCCTCCTGAGCAGTTTGGAGGCAGAGGCTTGGGAGGGAGGAGTCACGGGCCATTGGCCTGGCCGGGCCTGAAAGGTGTTCCCTGGAACCTTAAATACGCCTTGGATAAGCCTTGAAGGGTTACTTTCCTAACAGAGCCATCGTTTCTGCTCCCTTGCACAATGCTTGGCAAGAGGATTGAAAAAGAAGGACTTACTGACTTTTTCTCCAAGTCAATAGTCCCCAAGCCTCTCTATCCAGGGATCTTCTCTGGAATCAAACGAATCTGGGCCCCTCTCCAAATCAGACGGCTTTGTCCTCCCCTGCTACTTAACCAGGCTGCGTATCGGCTCCTTAGGAGTTCAAGTCCCCAAACGACTCCTGGGAGGCATTTCTCCCTTTCCAAAGCCCTCAGGAGCAAGGCCAGAGAAGGTTGGCAGAGTCTTCCAGTCTCCATTTGGTGGGAAGGAGGAAGAGGGAAAGACAGAACTCTGCCTTCCCGAACAAAGACAAATCCCCAAGCTATGGGAAAACCTAACCCAAGAAAAGAAGCAAAACTCGGTTGGAAGCTCATAAAGTTGGAATTCTTTGTGTGGACTAGAAATACAGAACACACATTAAATTAATGGAGAGTCAAAGCCACTCCTTGGGCAATGATTAAGCTGAGAGTCAGAGCAAAGCTGGGTGGGGAGGCCAGCTCTCCAGTCTGGGCTGCTCTTGATCAGAGAACTTACGGTTCTCTAAAGCCTTTCTCAAAGTCCTTCCATTATTCCCTCATGCATTCCCCAGGGAGTGGTGAGGCAACACGCTTCTCATGGCAGAAACACAGGATTCAAGACAGAGCATGGGCTGCCTGGAAACCAAGGGAGAAAAACCAATATGGGGCATTTATAACCTGAGGTCCATGGGCCTCCAGAAAAAAGGAAAAAAATGGGCATAACATGTTTCTGGAGGCAGGTCCCATCCATTTCCTGGGATTCCCTAGAAAGGTTAAGATCCACCAGTTGAAGAGAACAGGATGTAGTACTTAAAAACTATCCAGAACTAAGTACTTTTTTGGGGAGGGGAATTACTGGATGGATGTAACTATCATAAAATTATCTCATCTGGAGACAGGATGCTGCTTTCCACAGCTGCATGCCATCACTTGATGGAAAATGAAAATGTCCCTGGACCAGCATGACTTTTTCCACGGGATGAAAACAGGCAAGTGATCTGCAGTCAGACTTCAAAAACATAAATTAAAAAAATGTATTGTTAAGATTAGCCCTGTGGTCTCCTGAATTCCTTCAGCTGCAAAGGATACCTCAGGGTGGTTGAGAACACGGGTCCAACAGGCTCGTACCCAGATTTTCAAACCCCGAAACAATGAAGTCATCACTCTTCTGCATGTAAGAGGTAAAGACTGTTTTTTGGCAAGGCCTTGGTTGAGAAGACCTGTGGCAGGTCCAAATAAATCCCACTGACCCCAACCGGGGTGAGGGAGGAACACAGAACATACATAAGCAGCTTCTCGAAACTTCTCCACTCTCCTCTCCCCAACTCGACACAGGTCTACCTAGAACACGTAGCCACCAAGGAGGCAAAAGGACCACAGAAGCCACGGTAACTGTGACCTCAGGTCCCTTACCCTCACAGCCAGACGCACCCAGGAGAGACAGTCAAGGTTTGTGTTCTCTAGAAGAAAAGGTGCTTTTGTAAGTTCAAGGTGTGTTATCAAGTTCCAAACCGTGAGACCAATTCCAAAAGCTATGCCTCCTTATAAAATGGAATCGAACAGGAAAACAAACCAAACATGCGACACAAGCTCTGTGTGTTAAAAGGGAAGAGTCACATCTGACACAGAACGAAGATGTGAGAACACTGATTTGTGAGGTCTGAAGCCACAGAAGATGCATTTAGCAGAGTGAGTGCTCTGGCGAGGATGGCATTCCACGGGGCCACTTAACAAAGCGGTTCCAAATTCAGGCCTTAACCAGCAGCCACTTCCTTTGAGTACAAAAGAGGAAGGTCTGGAATGGTGCCATGGGCCACTGTGAAAAGAAAGGGGTAGAGTATGTGTGTATAGAGGAATCATCCCCACCCCCCAAATCAGGAGTCAGATCTTTGTCACAGACAACCATTGCAGGAAAAAAGCCATCACAACTGTGGGCACAGGAGAAGTCCCATTTTCCTTAGCAGATGCAGACACCTGGCCTCACCTCACCTCACCTCCCCGCGGACCTGCCAGCTTCAGTACAAACACAGCCAGCCTTCCCAGAGCTCTGGCTGTCTGGGTGCCAAAGGTGGGAAGCCATTTTACACAACAGCGGCAGCTGCCTGCTCAGCCCAACACTGAAGGCAAACGGCCTCTGGGTGAAGCAGCAGGCTGGGTGGGTGGGAGGGGCTCTTGCCACCCCCCGCCCACTAGTCTATACCCTGCCCAGGCCCAGAATCCTGAGGTCTTGGGGTTTCTCTGCCATGTAGCTTTATTTTCGGAAGTGGAGCCGCACCACAGTCAAACATGTACCACACATGAAATGGAGTCAGTGTCCTGATGTGGGAATTGCAGAGGCGGGGTGGAAGGAGGAGGCTGGCAGTGACGCAGAAAGAGAAGGGCAAGAAGGGAGGAGCATGTGTGGATTTGGGGTGTGCTCCTGGCTACATCTGTGGTTCAAACTTCCACACTTCTTTGGGAACTGCTCCCACCCTCCCCACCGATCTACTTCCAACTGAAGAATAACAATAGCTCCAGTTGGACGTTAACTCTGCATTTAGTGCTAGGCTATTATGCTAAGTGCATCCCATCCAGTCTCTCATTTACCCTCACACAGCCCACAGGGCAGGCACCAGCTCCATCTGGTGATGGGGAAATCAAATCCAGAGCTGGTGCTCTAACCACTATGCAGTACTACCACAAATGGCTGAAGGCAATGAAAACAGAGAACCCCCAAACAGAGACCCCACTCAGGGCGAGGAGAACCTCTCCTGTGAGGTTAACAGGAAAGAGATGCAAGAAGCAGACCCCAGAGGTAAAGGTCAAATGTTGCCAACCTCTGAGGACAAGCCTCAGTACCCACTGCACATTTCCATTTCCTGGCTCTGATTTTGGGTTGGGTGGGAAGGTCCTATTGCTGTTGGCAGTGGGGTGGGGCTGGTTTCCTAGACTGAGCTGAAGGGAGCTTCTGAGACCATTTGCTTCAACCTGTTCATTTTACAGATGAGGAAACTGAGGTCTGGAGCACAAAAGTGACCTGCCCAAGGTTTCAGTGAGCTGGGGACAAGAGCTGGACTGACAACAGGTCTCTGAATCCCCAGTCTAGGTCTCTGTCCATGTTTCCCTGAAGCCTCCATTAGGTCCAGGCCACACCATTTCTTGGGAAAGAGAAATCCCCTGCTATTTCCATCAGTGAGGGAGGGTGAGGGGGAACAGGCAGGGAGCAAAGGTGCAGAGGGAGGTGGAGGTAGGAACTGGGCCCTCAATGCAGGCCTAGGATTTGAGAGGAAGAGGGTGGGGGATAGACATGTTCCTGACCTGGCCCTAGCCCCAGTTCCCCACTTTACAGCTTGAGACTCTACCACTCTGACATCAGGGAGATGTTTTCCCTCTCAACCCTTTTAGGGGGGGTTTGAAGGAAAGGCACAAACTGAATCAGAGCTGGGAAGGCAGGGTTCCAGCGCATTGGAAGAGCGGTCTGGTTGCTGGTTTGCTGTGAGCATCAGAGGGCAGGCAGTGTAGGTTCAGCTGACACCGAGGGTCCCACAGGGATGAAAGGGGGGGCCAGGGAAGAGGTATGCCCCATCCCCACTCCACCCCGATTGTCCCATTGCCAGTGAGGTGGGTTTCCTTTCTCTGGATCCCTGTGAGACCACCCCTCTCAGCATCCTCTGCTCATGAGGTGCTGGCGGCCCCCAGCCTCACAACTCCTGCTTTTCAAGGCCCATATCGGATCCCAAGTGCCAGGTTTATAAATTCCTGGTCTCAAGAGAGAAAGGGAAGTGGTGACTTCATAAGAGTCCAAGCAGTTCCCTTAGAGGACAACTTCCCTTAAAAGATATTTTTTGAGATGGTTGCCACCCTTCTTCCAGTCCCACACAGCTGGGCACGGCAGCAGGTTCTGACGGAAAATGCTCTGGACTTGAAGCCAAGTAGACCTGCCTTCAAACTTACTTCTGATGCTATCCTGCCAGAGGACCCTGGGTAAGTCACTTAACCTCTCTGGGGACTAACTTCCTGGTCATCAGTAAATGGGGATAATGCTTCTTGCTCTGGCTCTATCATGGGACTTGGAAAAGGACTTTGCAGACTGTAAAATGTTGCACAAATGGATTAGGATATTTCTTTATTCCATCCTCTAGCTCTAGAGGGCTTCATCTCTACAGGGACCTTAATACAGAACTACTGAACAATAACTAATTCAGGAAAATGTAGCTACTGCTTACCCCCCTATACCAGCCCATTACCAGGACCCTTGTTGGTTTCATGATGGAGATGGAAGAGGACAGGAGTAAAGCAAGGGGCCAGGGGCTGCAGTACTGGCTTGGTCTCTGTGATCCTGGGCAAATCACCCCCTCTCTAGTTCTCTGCTTCCTCACTGTGAATAAGAGGGCTGGATTGGATGATCTGTAAAGTCATTCCTAACTCTAAATCCAAACATCCCCAGAGTGAGTCATTTCTGTTTCATAACTGATCACCTAGCACCTGGCCCAGGCAGGGGCAGCGCTGAATCTGGGTGGGGTGGCAGGTTGGAGACAGTAAGAGACTGAGCAGATACCGGAGTGGCCGTGGGAGCCTCCCATCAGGCTGGTAGTCTGCGCTTCCCCTGCAGCCCCAAACCCTGATGCAGCCGAGGCAGGCAGCTGAGCACTAACCAATGGACTGGCAGGAGAGAGACTGTGCTGGGAGGGGTGAGGAAAACTCCTCAAAGGACAGGGTGGGGTGGGGCGGGGCCAGCCTGCTCTTTGACATTCTTTCCCAGCGCCAGGGGTTGGTGAGCGGAGGAAGCCAAGCCTGGCAGCTAGCTGGCTGGAGCTGGTGGGAACACCAGGAGGGCGGATGCCCACTGAAGGAGGGTCTCCCTAAAGCAGGCCAAGGTTGGGCAGGGCACACTTATGTACCTTTCTCACTAGAGCATGTGTTGGGTGTGGTAACTCTCGCAAGGATAGGTCAGTTTCTTACTCCGCCAGCTCCAGAGAGATGATTAAATCTCAGATTTGCCCCAAGGTCCATGGGGACCCCAGTGACCAGCTCCCAGGGGAATAACTACATTTTTTGGTACAAGCCTCTGGTGGCATGCCCCTGTTTCCACAGCCATCTCTCTTGAGAGTGGCAGAGAGGCTGATTTTTCAAGCTCCTTCCTGACTGCAGAGGAGCAAGTACTGTGCATCTGTGTGCAGGGGATGTGGCTCTCAGAGCCAGGACACAAAGGTCCCTGAACCCCCCCAGGGGAGGTGTGGAGGGGACACTCCTCTTTTCCGCTGCCCTCCTCAGGCTCCCCATTTGCAGAGAGGCTGAGTGTGGCCAGCAGCGGGAGTCCTGGAGCTCCCTGGCCTGGTGTCCTCTCCAGGTGACCCGTCCTCTCTGGGGCCCCGCCTTGCCGCTGGGTGGGCTGGCGGGGAGGGGGGGAGGCCGGAGGCCCTGCCGCGGGCACCTGATCTCCCCGGAAATGGAGATACACAGGACTCATCCCACCAGAGGCGTCGACAGCATCCGCCCGCCTCTCCCCAGCTCTCCCGGAGTTCTCTCCAGTTCAGATACTTATCGCCCTTGACAAAACATCAAGAAGAGCTAGTCTTTCAGGTAGTTTCGAGGGAGCTCGCACTTTCTCACGGCGACTCAGAACCAAAGTCTGGGAGAATGGGGGCCTGAAGGTTCCTCTTCGAGGGTGGAGGTGGGTCCCCAACTCTCACTTAGGGGCCGGGTTCCGAGATTCTGACCCGCGGCCGGCGAGCCCCTTCTCCAGTGTAGAAGTGCCAGCAGCTCTTGGCTGAGCTCCCCCTGCGCCACCCCACCGAAGTCCCTTGGAGCGCCCTCATCCTCCCCTCCTCGCGGCCCTGCCACCTGTGAGACCCCACTCCGCTCACGGACTGCACTGCCCGCCACAGCTGCCAAGGCCTTGAGTTTCCAGAAGACGGGCGCTCCGTTCTCCCTGGCGCCTTCCCCTCCTGCACTCCGAGGGGCTTGGGGTTGAAGGGGAAAGAAACCCCATCCCAAACCCTGGGCGAAGAGAGGGCCGGGACTTGTCCCCAGGCTCCAGCTCACCAGGCTCCCGCGGCCCCCTGCCCACTCGGCTTCGGAGGAGCCCTGCCAACATGCCCGCCCCGCCCGTCCCAGACCTGACCGAGGAGCCAGCTGGCGGCCGCACTGCCCATTCTCCTCCCACCCGAGTCTACCCGGCTCCAGCAGTGCAAGTTACCCGGGCGCCCAACCGCGCACGGGGTCCCCGGGGCGAACAGGTGGCCCCGGAGACGAGCGCACGGCAGTCGCGCTCACTCACCCAGAAGACGAAGTTAAACCCGAAGAGCAGGTATTTGATGCACTTGGTGCCTCCTTTAACCGGCATGGTGCGGGCTGGACTGGCCTGGGCCGGACTGATGCGGGATGCGAGCGCGCGCGCGGCCGGGACCGGCGGAACCGGGCTTCGGCCAGGAGGTGCTGGAGGCTGCGGGCTGGCCTCGGGGCTGCACTTTTAAAAAGTGCCACTCCTTACGGCGCGCGGCCGGCCGCGGTGCGCATGTGCCATGGACCCCGCCCCCGCCGACCCCGCCTCCGGCCCCACCTGCCCCGCCCCAGCCAGGTTCCGGGGGACTCTGGCCCCTGCCTGCTTGCCCCGCAAGCCCAGCCTTCCCTCTTTACCCTCCTGCCCCCGGCTCAGCCCTCTCCGCATCCAGTTGGCCGCACCCTCCTTCCCGCCGGCCCACCCCCACCCCCCGTCCGGGTGTCTTTCCAGACCGCCACCCCTGCTGCTTTTACCTAGGAGTTACATGGAGGCCTCGCCCTTCCTGTTCTCGCCTTGTTGATTCCCGGCTTCCCGCCTGAGCCCTCCACTCTGGGAGACCTTCCTTGGGTTGTCGGGGTAGTCCCCGTACCCAGGGCTGCTGCCCGCAGAATGAGGGCTCTTATTGCTTTGGCCTCCATTTGAAGGGAAGCTGCCTGGCTTTAATTCTCCTTGGGACAACTCCTTGCAAACCTTCGCTCATCAAGCACACTCTTATTTGGCATATCCTGTGGAGTAGGAGGAATTAGAAGTTTGCGGTCCAGGTGGGAAGATAGGTCGGAGGCTTATGGGAGTTAATTCTCAGATACCGATCACCGAGTAAAATACGCTGAGGATCGGGCAGTCCGAGAGTGCTTCCTGGACTTGCGGTTTAGACGCCGTAGGAGACGAAGAGGAGAGGAACAGAGCTCTGCGCGGCCCAGCTGTGCACGTGGCAGGTGCTGTGTGCCTTCCGGCTGGCTGGTCCTCCCCTCTTCACTTGTGGAAGCTCTGTGGCTCCTTAAACATTCCTTTCCTGTTGTACACCAAAGGATGAAGAGATTCCCCCTTCTCTTGAAGTCCCAAGATCCCTGTGTATTTTTTTATTTTTTATTATTTTTTTTTGTGAGGAAGATTAGCCCTGAGCTAACATCCGTTGCCAATCCTCCTCTTTTTGCTGAGGAAGACTGGCCCTGGGCTAACATCCGTGCCCATCTTCCTCTGCTTTATATGGGACGCTGCCAAGGCACGGCTGACAAGCGGTTCGTTTGTTGGCACCTGGGATCCGAACCCGTGAACCCCAGGCTGCCGAAGTGGAGCATGCGAACTTAACCGCTACACCACCGGGCCGGCCCCTGTGTATTTTTTCAAAATGAAGTTTCCTGTAGTGTTCTTGTTATTACAAAAGCAAAAACCTACTCATTACAGAAACATCAGAAAATACCAACAAACAAAAAGAACAGAACTCAAAATTTCAGCAATGTAGCTCTTAGTTTGCTCTGTTTATTATTGTTAGATTTGTCTCACTGATGCATTCATTCAAAAATGTTTTCTAGTAGCTGCCTATGAGGGTATATCCTGAGGGGCAGGAGCTGGTCCTGTTTCTGCCTTCCAGGAGCTTGGACTCCATGGGGGAGGGATTCAGGCAGCCAGATGATGGGATGAGCAGGCTCTGTGGGTCATAGAGCTAGGCTTGGGGGCCTGGGGGGCTCAAAGGAGGGGCTTCAGACTGGGAAGCAATGCTGCAGAACTGCAGGGAAGGGTGTTGCAATCCTGGGACATCTTAGGCAAAGGCTGGGGCTGGAGCTCACAGTGTGGGGAGGTGTGTGGGGGGTGAAGGTGGGGACCTAGCTAGGGATGAGGTAAGGAGGAGCCCCGTGGTCCTGGACTTTGCACTCTGAGGGGAGGGGCCACTGAAGGGTTCAAGCAGGGAACTAGTTTAATCAGCTGTGTGATTTATGTGGATCCCTGCCTGCACTTTAGGTCGTTGGGTGGGGGAGGCAGGAGGGCCGGCAGCAGGCCCCTTGAGGATAAGGAGCATTGTCTGTGTCTCCAGGCCCTGGCTCAGAGCTGGAGGGGATTAGACTGAAAGTTGAGGTGTTGTATCTGGGGACCTGCAATTGGATAATGGAGGGAAGCAGCGGGAGATGAGAGGTGAGCTGAGGCCGGTGCGGAGATCAGCTCGGAGGCTGTTGAATAGAGATGAGGAGAAGTGAACTCAGGTGGGGCAGGGGCGGAGGCCGGAGAGACTGCGGCCAAACCAGAAGAGGGGACAAGGTGTGTGTAGGCGCAGGGGAGGAGGAGACCAGGGTCAGAGCAGCAGGAGCCAGATTACGGAGGACTTGATTCATTTGTTCTTCTTCTAACGTTGCTTGAGAGTCTACAGTGTGTCACGTACTGTACACATGCTGAGATGAAATGACCTCGGTCCCGCGTGGAATAATCTCAGTGTAGGGCAGAGAAGTCCAAGCCCATGGGATCTTTGCAGGGAGGATGTGGCCTAGGAACCAGTAGGGGAATAGAGGGTGTCCTCAAGTCTGCCTGAGTCAGGAGAGGCTTCCAGTGCAGGGGACACCACAGCAACTGAGTTTGGGAGGCGAGGTCAGCAGACCAGCCTGGGGAGGGAATTCCAGACAGAGGGAACTGCATGTGCAAAGGCACAGAGCGTGAAACCACAGGCAGCTGACGCTGCTGGGGAAACTCCAGCAGTGGGTGAGACAGGAGAGGAAGGAGGACGAGGAAGGAGAAGCAGAGAAGACAGGGTTCCCTACAGTGTTCCCTAATGTCAAGAGCGCCAAGCAGAGGACTTGTGGTAATGCTTCCCCTCAGTCGGTCACCCTGATCCAGTGTCCACTGAGGATGGCTGGGGCACGGCAGTATGTGAGCACTGGGGGGAGGGAGAAAAACAGACAATGCCCCATTGTGCTGCTCTCGGCCGGTCCACGATCCTGGGAGAAGAGAGCTAAGGAAAGAAAAGATTTTATCTTTTTATATTCTCCTCTCCGCCCCCCGCCCCACCATGAACAAGCACAGGTGGGAGCAGCTCAGTAAATAAGTAAGCTTACAACAGAAGCTGCTCCTGGGTAATCGTGAGTACTGAATGAGGTAATCCACCGGACTGCTTCGTACAGCGCCCGCCACAGAAGTGCCGAAGAAATGTGGGCTGTTGTTACTCTTACTATTATTATTGGCACTCAAGAAACAATTGAGGGGGCCTATAGGTAAATGCCAAATTAATACACTTAAGGGGTCCTCATAATGTGAGTGAGGAGACCTGAGTTCTCTGCTTGGTCCTACCCTTTGGTTTATTTTGGACTACTCAGTTCCTGTCTCTGAGCCTCAACCTCCTCACCTGGACAGTGAGCATCATTTTGGGTTAGGAGATGTCAAGGTTCCCTCCATTCTGACATTCTATGGAGCAATAATCCTCTGGGCCAAAGTGTGTTTGTTACAGGCATTTGGTTTCACGGGCAACCAGGAAAGGGAGAGATGGAAAAATATGGTTTGCTTTAACTGGAAGGGGAAAATCTGGGTAAGCCCCTGAGTCAGAGATCACATGGAGGCCGTGAGGGCTTCCAGGCTTTGTGGTGAAAGAGTGGGAAAAGTTTTTCTTCCTTCCCTCTGGGCGTCCTGTTTCTGGAACACCCCCCACCCCCCTGCGCCCGTCCCGTCCCCCCCACCTTCCCGCCTCCCCTACGGCCTCCCCCACTCCTCCCTCCTCCCCGCCGGCCGTCCCTCGTCCTCCCTTCCTCCTCCCCCCTCCTCCTTTCCCCCTTCCCCCCTTCCCCCCTCCTCCTTTCCCCCTTCCCCTTCCCTCCCAGCCCCCATCGGCTCAGGCTGAGGGTCCACTTTGGCTCTTTCGCCCCACCTTGTGGTAAGATTTGAACATGCAGGGGCCAGGCTAGCTAATGACCGGCCACACCCATCACCCTGGGACTGCTCATCCCTCAGCTGTGGGAGGCAACAGGCACCACCCACACCCTCCCACATCACTAAGGCCCTCCCAGCCACCACACCAGGGCCATTTTGGGGCTGTTTTCTCGGTGATGCTGCTGCAGCATTTGACCCTGCTGACCATCCCTTCTTTCTAGATGCTTCTCCATCGGTGTCCCTAGTGCTATACCATCTTGGTTCACTCCCTTCCCTTCTAGAAACTTCTGTACTGCTCCTCTTACTAAGCTCAAATGCCACCACTTCATGAAGGCTTCCTTGAACACTCCAGTCTTTTCCTCCATGGAGGAACTTGTTGGAATCTGTCTTGTGTGCGACTCATTGAACTTCATGTTCTCATGTGCACACATTATGGTGGTGAGCTCCTTGAAAGTGCACTTACATTTGATGAATTCTGTGTTCTGCTTGGCACCCAGTCCCTTGTAGGCCCTCTGCCAACATCTGTCGAGAAACAAAGGGAGTGGTTCTTCCTCGGTGGTCCTTGGCCCCCTGCTCCCCTCTCTCAGCTCTCTCACTAAATACTGTCCCCTCCTGATCCTCCCACCATTTCTCCTTTGAACTGACCTCTCCCTAAACTCCTCATGGTATCTGAGGGCCTATGTATCATTTCCACTCTACTGGACCCCCAAGTACGCCCACGTCCTAATTCCTGAAATCCGTAAAGGTGCTCCCTTACAGGGCAGAAGGGGTTTTGCGCATGTGATTAAGTTAAGGATCTTGAGATGGGGCAATGAGCCTGGGTTATACTGGTGGGCCCATCACAAGAGTCCTCATAAGAAGAGGCAGGAGGGTCAGAGCCAGGGAAGGAGATGTGAAGGTGGAAGCAGAGATCCCGTGATGCGGGGCCACGTGCCGAGGAATGCAGGCAGCCCCCAGAAGCTGGAAACAGCAAGGGAATGGATTCTCCCCTATGGCTGCCAGAAGGAATCAGTGCAGCCCTGCCGGCTCGTGACTTCCGTCCTTCAGAACTGTAAAATAATGTGTTATTTTAAGCCACTCAATTTGTGGTAATTTGTTACAGAAGCAATAGGAAACTAATATACTTATCTCAAAATAAACATCAAGATCAGAATTCCTAATCCCTGGGGGCCTCCCTACGCCGGAAGCCGACTTCCTTTCTGCGAAGCCCTCCCCATTCTCCTGCCAGTCAGCACTGAATATGCCTCACCTGTGACTCCTCCCCCAAGTTCCACACCTGCTTCCTGATTGTGGTCCTTGCTTCCTAGTATCTCCCATGTCACTGCTGGGAGGTACCACAGGGGCTGTCCAATTTGAAGATGAGGAAGGAAGCCTAAGGCAGGAGACAGTAATTTAGTGGCCAAGTAAAGATTAGACCCCAGGTCTTGTGATTCCAGCCCTGTGTTGGTTTCTCAGCTCTCATTCCTCCTGCCACCACCCACGATGGGGGCCATGTCTTCAAAGCTCTTCCTCAGCCCAACTGGCTGTCCCCCCTTCCTCCTGTCTCCCTGTCATTCTTCTGTCCAGTCTGCACACAGCGCTGGACTGACTGTCTCGCCATGTCATTAGGCTTGGGCGGCTCTACTCTCGTACCTTCTTTTCATTGCGTTAAACACATGCATAGCCCACGTGGAGGCCGCCTGTGTCGAGTCTGGCGTTTATGAAGATTTCGTGGAGGGGTGGATGAGGGGTGACAGCTCCCACGACAGAAAGCACTATTCCAACAACCCCTTTTGCATGTCTCTTTCTTCAGACGTCCATTCTGTGGCAGCTGCTCCTGCCTTGTCTCCAGCCCAGCCCTGCCGGCCTTCTGGCTCTCGCTCTCCTGTCCTGGAGCAAGGTAGCTCTCACCTGGCACTTCCAGTTTGTATCTTCTACCTCCCACTACCCCAGCTCAGCAAAACAAATCACAGTTCTTGGAATCTGTCCTCTTTAGAAGGTTGGGGGGCCGGAGGCATTGTAAGTAGCCAATAGTTAATATCATTCTTTAGTCATACTCCTAAAACTTTGCTTTGCTCTTTCCTACTCATTTTTCCTGCTCTAAAATCTCCCAACCCTCTGTGCTTCTAAATTGTTTGCAGTAGTACTTATCACCTTCTAACAGAGTGGAGCATTTTCTTAGTATGTGTCTTGTTTATTGTCTGCCTTCTCACACTAGAATGTAAATTCCACTAGAACGGGCAGTTTTGATCCTCTTCTCAGGTGGATCCCAAATGCCTTGAACAGTGCCTGACACAGAGCAGGTGCACAATAAATACTTATTGACTGTATAAAAAGCTAATGTCCCATTCTAAGATCATCATAAAAGCCGTCTGCTCTCTCATCTTAACCTGTCTTTACAATTCTGTTCCCTCTCTTGGGATACTGCGTGCACTCCCGCATCTATGCCTGGGCTCCCACCTCTTCTTTCCTCAGCCCAGGCCCCTGGCCATCTTCCTCTCTTCTCCCCACAAATGCAGCCTAGCCATCTGTGAGGCCAGCACGGCCCCCGCCTTCCCCAGCATGCTCGGTCATCGCGGTCTACTCTGACCCTCCCTCTCCGCACTCCTGTAGCACTTTGTTTCTGATTCACCCACTGGACTCTGATCAGATGTTGTCCTGGGTGGTAATTTCATGTTTCATGCATCCTTTTTTGTGTGTGTGTGAGGAAGACCAGCCCTGAGCTAACATCTGTTGCTAATCCTCCTCTTTTTGCTGAGGAAGCTTGGTCCTGGGCTAACACCCTTGCCCATCTTCCTCTACTTTATATGGGGCGCCGCCACGGTATGGCTGACAAGCAGTGTGTTGGCGGATGCCCAGGATCCGAACCCATGAACCCCGGGCTGCCAAGCACGAACTAAACCGCTGTGCCACTGGGCACATGCATCCTTTTCAATTATCTCCCCAACCAGATTATCAGCTCCTGTAGTACCCAGAGTAGGTACTCTGCAGACACTTAATGAAAAAATAAGTCCAAAGAACTAACACTGGAAGGGCATGTATGATGTGCCAGATGCTGTTCTAATTGCTATATAGGAGCTCATTTAATCAGCAAATGACCCTGTGAGGTTGATAGTCTTATTATTTCCATTTTACAGATGGGAAAACTGAGGCACAAGGAGGTAAATTAACTTGCTAGGGAGCAGCAGAGCCAGGGTTTGAACCCAGGTGGTCCAGCTCCAGAGCCCAGATGCTAAACTGCCTCTTCACAGGGTGAGTGGATGTGTTAACATTGGCACTACTCTTTGCCTTTCTTGCCCTTTGATTTAGAGGTGGGTGAAGGGGCTGCAGGTGATGCCCCAGGAATTGTGCCATCTTGAATGTGACTTCCAGCAAAGTGACTTTCTGAATCTTAGGGGCCAACAACAGATGGTGAGTTTGCACCTTGGTCGTGCCTCTGCTGGTGTCTGTCCTTCTGAGCCTCCCCTTGCACAGCTGCAGAGAGGGGAGAATTACTGCTTTTTCTTCACCATGCGGAGTGGGGATGGCTGCTGACTTCTGGGGGGGTGGTTCTGGATTCAGGAGGAGGACCAGAGGCTGGACACAGGCTCCTCCTAGAAGGGCAGTGCGTGTGTGTGTGTGTGTGTGTGTGTGTGTGTGTAAGACCTGGGACCTTGGTGTGTGGGTTCAGGCAGATGAAGGCAGGTGAAATATAGTTAAGATGAACCTGAAGGTAAGAAGCTGTCACTAATGTCCCCCTAGGGCCTGGGGGAGGGCTCAGAGGGAGGGAGAATATTGCCATGGTGTCACTGCCTGTAGATACATGAAATCTGGACCCCACTGTGTGGCACAGAAGGCCCCTGGTCATCGGCCTCTGCTGCCACCATCACCCGTTCCCCCTTCAGGCACTTTATATGCTCTAGACATTTTGCACTACTTTTGTTTCTTACTTCTCTCTCTCTCTTTCTTAATAACCTCTTTATTTTGGAATAATTTTAGGTTTACAGAAAAGTTACAAAGATAGTACAACTTCCCCCTATTGTTAACGTCTTACATAACCGTAACGTATTTGTCAAAACCAAGAAGTGAACATCGGGACAATACTATTAACACTGCAGATATTGTTTAGATATCGCTCAGAGTCAATTTTTCCACTAAGATCCTTTTCCTGTTCCAGAATCTAATCCAAGATCCCACATTGATTTAGAACTTGGATTCCTTTTAATTCTCTGAACTCACTGGTCTCATTCCCACGTCTCTCTCTGCCTTTGACCCGTTAAGGCTCTTTGTCTACAGTAACTTTCCTGTTCCCAGCAAACTCCCATTCATCCTGCAGCAACCCCTCTTTTAGATCAGGGATATTGTGGGGAACTCGGTAGGAGTGGGGTTTGGGGATATTATTAAGAGGGGAGAATTGCCACTCCCCTTCCACACTCAGGGTCTCATTTGACTCTCATTTGGTTTTTTGCATATCTGTCTTGATGCAAATATGAGCAAATACTAATACTAATATATATTATCACTCACCACCTTTTCTCCCAGCCACAGTTATTCAAGGGAGTGTGTCCACAGGTCACTTTCACAGGACAGTGCAGGCAGCTGGTGGCAGATCTAGAACTAGAACTGTCTCCTGACTTCCACTTTCATCGGCTCCCTCTGTCCTTCATGCTTGACCATCTCTACTTTCCTCTGTTGTCCGGTCTGGTGTGCTTTGGTGTAACACTTGGCTCAGTGTGGTGGGTGGTGGGTTTTCTGTGGTTTCTCACCAGCCTGCATTGCATCATCCTTGGCTTGGGGGACTTTCCTCAGGCTGCTCCAGGCTAGACTGTCACTGGTGTCCACCACCCTTCCACCCACTACTGCCAAGCAGGCCAGGAAACCCCTCAGAATGCCAGACCCCTGGGGTCCCCGACTCTATCCATCACCTGGGGCTTTCATGGGGCCTTCTGTCCCCCCCATCCTTTCTGCCCCTAAGTCCCCACTGCTGGGGCTGCTTTCTTTCACCCACTACCCTTTGGGGCCCTTTGAGAGGCTAACTCTTTGTGAAACATTAGATTTGCATTTTCCTCCAAATTCAACTTATATGTAGATCATTCCTTTACATGATTGAAAAATTATTAAAAAAAGATTTTGTAGGCAATTAGGGAAATTTAAATATGGACTAAATATTAGATGATATTAAGGAAATATTGTTAATTTTATTAGGTATGATCATGGCATCGTGGTATATTTTTGAAAAAACGCTGTCTCTTAGAGATACATACTGATGTTTTTATGGCTGGAGTGATAACGATGTCTGGGATTTGCTTTAAACTTTTCAGCCTCCTTCCCAAAGAGTGGGGCGATAAAAGACACTTGAATGGCAAAATGGTAGTAATAGTTGATGCTGGGTGATGGGTGTGTGGGATTCATTACACTATCCTCTCAATTTGTGTGTGTGTTTGAAGCCTTCCATAATGGCAAAGTTAATCCTCATCTAGTCTTGTCCCCTGTCAGTCTAGCCCTCCCCCAATAATTGATACTGGTTTTTATGTGTCGTTCTTTATGCAGATACCTAATATGTATGATTACTCACACCCTCTCCCCACCTTTTTTAGCACCTTCCTACTGGTGTATTTGCTTTTCCCCCTCTTTATTATATGCAGTAGGCAGAATGATGGCCCCCCCAAAGATGTCCACCTCCTAATCCCTGGGACCCGTGAATATGTGGCAGAAGGGACTTGGCAGATGTGATTAAGGTTAAGGACTTGAGATGGGGAGATTATCGTGAATTTTCCAGGTGGATCCAGTCTCATCATGTGGGTCCTTAAAATCGGAGAATCCTTCCTGGCTGTGGTCAGAGGGAGATGTGATGAAAGGTCAGAGAGACATGACAATGCTGGCTTTGAAGCTGAAGGAAGGGGCTACAAGCCAAGGAATGAAGACAGGCTCTTGCCACTTGAAAAGGCCAGGAAACAAATTCCCCCCTAAAGCTCCCAGAAACAAACGCAGCCCTGTTGCTACCCTGATTTTCCAGTGAGACCCATGTGTCAGACCTCTGACCTTCAGAAATGCAACATGAAAAATATGTGTGTTTTAGTTTGTGGTAATTTGTTATAGCAGCGATAGAAAACTACCACATTATATCTTGGAAATATTTCTGTTTGGGGAAGAGAGTGCAGAAGCATTAGTTCCTCAGTTATACACGGGGTCTGGGATCTGACAGATCTAGGCTCGAGTCCCAGCTCTGACACATATTAGCTGTGCAATTTTGAGTGAGTTACATCACCTCTCTGAGCCTGTCTCCTTGTTTGTCTGTAAAAAGGGAATCAGAGCACCTGCCTCACAGAATTGCTCTTAGGGTTAAATCGTATAATGCATACTAAACGTTGAGCACAGTGTCTGGTACATAATAGAATGCACAATAGAATGACAGCTGTTAACAATATTATAAACATTATAATTATTATAACAAGGAGCTTTCCCTGGGTTCTCTAGGTCTCATCATCCTCTCTTTTGATTCCTTATAGACTAGGAGGTGGGACATAACCCCTGCTTCTGTAGCAAATACCCTCTCTGGTCTCATGTGCTTGCTTCCCTTTGTGTGCGAGCCCTATCTCCCTAGACAGCAGTCGGCAGTGTGGAGGCAGGACTCTGGTCAGACGTCTTGGCGCTGGGTATTTAGGCTTGCATTCCGCCCGAGTGCTTGATCTCTTAACAGGCAGCTTCCCAGAGTCTGCTCCCTCACTCTTCCCAACGTCGAGGTTCCCTCCTTGTCACGCTAGGGGCATGTCAAGGGCACGGTTGGACCCTGGCAGGCGTCTGTGCTGCTCCCACGCAGCACAGCCTCTCAGGGTGTTGTGAACCTCCAAGATCCCTCTCAGTGCCCCCAACAGCCAGCTTTTGCATGAGCTCACCCCCTCCTGAGGCTGGCCACTCTACTACTGGGAAGTTCTGGTTATTAGAAAGAGTTCCTACCCCCACCCCCGTAACCCCTATCCATGGTCACATGGAATGAGTCTGCTTCCTCTTCCAAATGGCAGCCCTTGTCCCTATTAGATGAGTGAGGGGTGGCAGAAGGAGCGTATACTTGGGGAGCAGAGATGTGGGGGGTCCAGTCCCAGCTCTGCAACTTACTTGCGGGGTGGCCTTGGGATTATGTGAATCTTTTTTGAGCCCTGTTCTCATAATCTGTAAAAAAGGGACAAAACCCCCTACCTTTCAGGATCATCGTGGGACCCTAGGGACAGCATCCTACACATAGTGAACACCCAAAAAATGCTGCTTCCCTCCCTCCTGCTCCAGGCCACACCTTCTGGGTTCCTTAACTGCTCCTTGGGGAGAAGGGTTGGAGTGCAGGGTGCTGGGAGTGCAGGGCGCTGACCCCCACCCGGGGCCAGCCTCCAGGGGTGTGCTGGCCATAACTGCCTGGAATCTTTTTTCTGCTGTGAAACAGTATTTGCTCTCAGTTCTTCTCTGGGCCTTCTCTCTGCTTTGGCTTCCCGGCTGGGGCACCCCCTCTCCTGGTTGAGGTAAGCACTATCCTCTCTCCCCACAGAACACTGAAGCCTGGCCAACCCCTCCCTGCTTCTCTGGCCTCACTGTGCCTGGCAGCGGGCTGGAACTCTCCTCTCTCCACCACACAGAGCCATGGATGCTAATACTTTTGCTTGGCCTAGAAATACTGCCTTATTTTTAGCTCTGGCCCTGGTCCATCACACTGCACCCATCTCTGTGTGAACTTGTCCAGATCTGCATGTTGTTTTCCCAGATCCTTAGAGCCGCAGGAATGTGCGTGGGTCACAGCATTTACATGGGCTCTGCCCACATTTCTTTCCTTCTAGTCACCTCGTTTGCTCGTACACATGTTTCTGCCACAAACACTCTCCAAAGTGTCTCCTCGACTCCTTCCCCATCTCCTGTACCCACCTCCTGTGCCTCCCTCCAGCAGAGAGGAATAGTCCCAGGAAAACCCAAAGGCTGGAGGGGACAAGGGAAGATGGTGGGAGGGAGACATTATTCGTTTCTTGGCCTGTGAGGCCGGCTGGGGAGGGTGTGTTTATGTGCATGCGTGCATGCACACACACATACACACACCTGCACACACACACACTGTGTCCTGTCTTCCGTGGCTTGGGGTTCACTATGGCTGGATCAGCCTGCTTTCCGAGTGAAAAGCGGTTAACCCAGAGATTACTGTACTTTCCCTCTCAATTTAAATTTAAGACGAACAAACAAACAACCCCTCTTGGGACAAAGAGTCTCAAGCCAGCACCAGCACAGAAGGCCAGGCTTCTAAATTGAGACCCACAGGTCTCCCCAGGCCTGGCGAAATGCGCTCATCTTTCATGAATTCCACTGTCAACATAGCTCCTTCTGGGGTTGCTCTTCTCCTAAGCCTAGACTGGCAGTTCCTTGAGGGCATGGAACATTTTGTTCTCATTCCCCTTTTATCTCCAGTTCCTCAGGGCAAACCCCAAATTCCTTAGGGCCTACGATATAATGCCCACATCATATGGTGTACCTGGCCTGTCGCCCCCTCCCCAACATCTCCTCTCCCCCTGCCGGATTCTTGGGTGTTTCTCCCTCTGGCCTGGGCACTTGCTCTTCCCTCAGCCTGGATCCCTCTCCCCCAGGGTCCTTTCTTCTTTGAGGCCTCTGCTCCAATGTAGGATGGCTTGTGAGATGGCCTCTGGACTTTACACAGGACACAGCCCAGCCCAGCCCCCGCCTTCCTTATCCCCTTCCCCTGCTTGCTCCCTCCATTGCCCTATCACCACGTGACATGGTGCATGTTGATTTTTTTGTCTTTCGTCTGTCTCCTTCCACTTGACTGTAAACTTTGTGGGGGCAATGGCTGTTGCTTTGTTTGCTGCTGTATCTCCAGGGCCTAGACCAGGCCCACAGTGGGTATTAATTTTGTTAAAACGGAAGCGAGCGCTCGATATATGTGCATGGATGAGTGACTTGCAGTGGAAGCCTCTCAGCCGGGGCAGCTGGGCCCCTGGATAAGGACACTGTCAAGGGAGAGTGGGGCCCACGTGGCCGTCCTTTGACGGCTGACTGGCCACCTGCTAGCGAGGCAGGGCACACAGAGTGGGGAGGGCTGCTGTGTGAAGCTCCGCAGGAGGCTGTGCTAGGCCTGGCCAGAGGTGAGGGGTCCTTGGCTCAGCAGCCAGCCATTCCTGCCCTTCCCTTCCTGTCCAGTGAGTCAGCCAGGCCGGGGAAATGCGCCAGGGAAGTGGCCCCTGTCAGGAGTACACTGGGGCTAAGGGTCAACAAAACAAGCACTTGCTCATCCACCCCTCCCACTCCACCCCTCACAGCTGCCTTTGCTATATCTTCCATTTCTGTCTTGTCAGTGCATGATGGGTTGAATTGTGTCCCCCAAAATTCATATGTTGAGGTCCTAACTCCTAGTACCTCGGAATGAGGCTGCAATTGGAAGTCAAGTCATTGCAGATATAACCAGTCAAGTTAAAATGAGGTCACACTGGAGTAGAGTGGGCCCCCAACTGGATTGGTGTCCTTATAAACAGAACAGTAAGCAAACATGAATGAATTTTGAAGACGTTATGCTAAATGCGTTAAGCCAGACACAAAAGGATAAATATTGTATGATTCCACTTATGAGGTAACTAGAATAGTCAAATTCAAAGAGACAGAAAGCAGAATAGTGGTTACCAGGGGCTGGGGGAGGGAGGAATGGGGAATTATTGTTTAATGGGTACAGAGTTTCAGTTTGGGGTGATGGAAAAGTTCTAGAGATGGATAGTGGTGATGGTTGCGTAACATCGTGAATGTGCTTAATATCACTGAACTCTATACTTAAAAATAGTTGAAATGGTAAATTTTTTTGTTATGCAGATTTTAACACACACACACGAATGTTGTGACAAGAAAGAGACATGTACAAAGGGAAGATATACAAAGAAACAGGGAGAACACCATCTACAAGCCAAAGAATGCTAAAGAAAGTCAGCAAAGCACAGAGGCTAGGGAGAGGCATGGGGCGGATCCTTCTTCAGCCCTCAGGGGGGACCAACCCTGCCCACACCTTGGTCTCAGCCTTCTGGCCTCCAGACTGTGACAATGAAGTTCTGTTGTTTAAGCCCCCTCTCTGTGGTACTTTGCTATGGCAGCCCCAGGAAATGAATACAGTACCTCTCCTGGCACATTAATGCTTCTTCTCCAGGTCCCTTGGTTTCTGGAATTCAGGCCAGAAGAGAGAGGAGGAGCTGCTCTATGTGACTTCTCTACTTTTGGCTTTCTTTCCTCCATGTGTTCTTTTGGTTGCTTCTTCCCTCCGTGGCCTCTTTCTCCTTCTCTCCCATCTCATCACACCTATTATTACTTGTTCAGTATCTGTGTCCCCTAGACCATAGGTCCAGGAAGCCAGGGACCATTTGTGCACACTCACTGGCGTGTCCTTGGTGCGTGGCACTTGGGAGGCACTCAGTGCATGTTTGTAAATGAATGAATACATGAGGGAGGAGAAAGGAACGAGTCTCTTCCCCTGGGCCTGGTCAGAGATGCTCTGACAAAATGTCTGTGCTTATAATAAGCAGGGACAGTGGTGTCCCTCTGGTGACCATGGCAGCTGGTCGGAGCCTCTCTCTGGATGCTATTGCAGAAAGTCCTGCGGAGGCTGCTCAGGCAACCCTGTGCTCTGAGGGCAGGGCGGGGGCCCTGGTGGAGAAAGCCTTTCACTTTAGGTCCACTCAACTCAAACCTACCACTTGTCCAGTAATAGAAAGGCCAAGGAGAAGGGCTTCCCATACTATATAAGGCAGAGCCTGGAACTGGATTGGGAGAGAGAAGTATGGGGTGGATATTGGGGTACACATTCCTCTTTCTCTTCACTCCTGCTCCCCCTTGCTTCTCTGTTGTGGGAACCAAAAATGGGGGCGGGGAGTTAGAAGGAAACAGAAGTCTTCCCCTCATCTTATATATAGGTTCAATGAATATTTATGGGCTGACTATGTGCCTGATACTGTGATTAGGCCAAGGATTGAGAGATGAATAGACCCAATCCCCGATCCCAAGGAACTCACAGTCTGGACAGAGAGACAGACAAATAAATTTCCCAGGACAAGGCTGCTCTGATGGGGTCTATGCTGGTGGCTGTGGGAGCAGAGGAGATACTCTGAGTGCAGGATGTGGTGAAGGCTGCATGGAGGAGGTGCCATCAGAGAAAAGCCTTGAAGGATGAATAGGAGTTTGACATGTAAAGAAGGGGAGAGTTGGGGAATGAGGAGAGCATAGTGCTAGCAGAGGGACTAGCACCTGGCAAGGCGGGAAGTTGTGAAAAGGCTACGTAGGTCTAGGGTAACAGGCTTGGGCATGGGGGTGGTGCGATGACTAATGGGGACCAAGGTCATAGGGAGAGAGTGTGGCCAGAGTGCCTGGTGTACCATGTGTCCCCTGGTTGGAGGGCAGAAGGACAGAGAAGTTGGGGTATTTATCCTCCCATTGCCTTGTCACATTCCAGGCACCCCCTCCAGTGGTTCCAGCTCTCCTTGGCTCTGGTAACATGGCTTCCTCCCTTTGTCCCTCAGGCCTAGGCAGGTAGAGGTTTCCAGCTGCGCCAGTCCCTGGGCGCTTCTCCAACCCTTGTTGGTTCACTTATCATCCCTGCATGAAACTCTCTTTAGAAAACCCCTTTGGGTGTTTCCTCTATTTCTCTCTGGAAGCCTGCCTGATGCAGCATTCGGTGGGGAAAATAGCTTGGTGATGGCGTCAACTGGAGTGGGGAGAGACAGAGGCAGGGATGCTAGCTAAGAGGCTGTTGAAAGTCCAGGTGAGAGGTGATGGGCTGGCACTGAGGTAGTGGCAGTTGGGATGGAGAGAAGGGGCCAGAGCCTGAGAGGCATTTCTGAATTAGAACTGTCAAGTTTTGGTGACTTATTGGATAGATGGGGGAGTGGAAGGGAAAGATTCCCACCCCCAACCCCCACGCCCCCCACTTGGAAGACATAAAATATTGGTCCACAATTACTGCATAACAAACCATAAAATCTGATGTTTCCAATCCAAATTCAGGAGTGTGAAGTTTTCCCGTACCTCTCCCATCTTGAAAACATTTAGGTACCCTCTGAGGTTGTGGTTTCGATAACTAATAGGACGAAACTGTTATCCAGTGAGAGGAGGTTCAGAGAATCAGAGACAAAGTCACTGAATCAAAACAAGGCAGATTACAGTGTTGAATTTATTTTTACACATGTGCATGGTCAGGCTGTCTAGTGTCCATTTGCCCTTTGGGTAAAACAGTACCTCACATTTCCTTTAAGAACCTCCCCCTGCCCACCTTCAGCCCTTATGGTTTGGGTGGGATTGATCCGGCTCTTTGAGCCAGCCCGATTGGCCAAAGCCGTGTTCCGTCTTCAAAGCCGAAGTGCTGAGTTCGGGGAGGGGCTTGGGCTCCAACCACAGCCAACGAGACTTTAGCTGAGGTTTCTGGGAGATTGGCAGGGGCTCCTCCCCCATAGGCTTAAACTTGGAAGCATAAAAGTTGGAGCCATGGTCTCCATTTTGCCATCACAAGTGGCCTGAGAAGGCACCAGCAGGGAGGAGATCAAAGCTGAGCTGAGAAATGGAGAGAAACCGGGTCTTTGTGGTGGCATAGACCCCCGTCAGGCTGCACCGGAAGGCAGCCCGACCCTACCCCCCGACTTTTCAGTTACACGAGCTCATATTTGGTTTCTGATTTTCTTTCTGTTTTGTCACTTGCAGCTCAGAGAGTCCTACATGAAACAATATTCATCTTCAAATTTGTCTTATATTTCAGTTTTTTAAGAGACAGTGCCTCAGGTAGAAAGTGTAGTGGGATTTGGTCAGAATATCACAGTTCCTCACTGAGGCTAGCTCCTTCCTTCTCAAGTCTAAGGGAGCCAATAACACCTGCCTGTCATTTTGAAGGAAAAGTGAGAAAAGGAAAGGTAAACTGTAAAGTGCTCTTCAAATTTTAGTTATTGTTATTGTATTATATATTCCTTGAGGGCGGGGACTGAAGTTTTTTTCGTTTGTTTGTTTCTTTGTACCACAGAGACTGCAAAAGTGCCTCACACAAAGCCGGTGGTCAGTAAAATACGTGGAGCTTTAGTGTGAATTGAATTGAATGCTCTTCATGCTAATTTTCTCCATGTTATAGATGAGAAAAATGGAGTCACAGGGAGGTGGAGGATCAAGCCACAGGCCAAGAGCAGACTCGGGAATCCAGTGTCCCCGCTCAGCTGAAGCCAGCAGTTAAGCTCCATCCCTCTGAGATGATGACGAGACACTGGAGGGGAGGGGGTTTGGTCCCAGGGCCAGCTTTGTCACTAACCTGCTGGGTGACTTTAGGTGAATCACTTCAGCCCTGTGGGCCTCAGTTTCTGCGTCATTCAAATAGGGTCAGTCCTCACCAGTAAGTCTGAGTGGGGTCTATGTGCAAGTACTTTGAAGAGTACAAATTGCCTCCCAAGCGCGTTTGCTGCGTCACACGCAGAGATTCAAAGCTGCAAGGCTGCCTTGCGAGTCCCGCGTGGAAGGTGCTGGGTGAGTAAGAAAGCTGTGGTGCTTCAGGGCTCACCGAGCACCTTCATCCGCATGATTGCCTTTGATTTTCCCAGGTGGTGAGATATTTCAGATGGCACCATTTCCCCTGGGTGACAGAGGGGAAGCTGAGGCATTGAGGAGTTGACTTGCTTGAGGCCATCCAGCTAATTAGAGACTGAGGCAGAACTCACACCCACATTTTATGACTTCCAGTTCAGGCCCAGCACAGGCCTCTGCTCCACCTGTCGGGAAAGCCAGCACCCCTCAGGGACTTGGTCACAGAGGGTGCTCCATGAATGCTGAGGGATGGACTCAGAGGAAACCAGGTTGTCCCAGGGCTGTGTCTGGCCTGGCCATTCTGGGATGGGCTTGCTGCAGCCTGGCTGGTGGGGGCGCTGGAGGCCCAGGTTACCCAGTGGTTTATTTGAGGGGTGGTGCGTCCAGTGTTCTCTGTGGAGGTGGGGACGCTTCAACAGGATTTGGCGAGCAGCTCTCTTGGGCGGCGCGGGGAGGCGGCAGACACTGGGTGTTTTGTTGGGCTGTGAATAGCTCTTCCGGCCATTGTGCTTACCGGTGCCCCGGGTCATGAACACAGAGAGCAGGATGTCTTTGTAGTAGTCACAGCAACACCCTGTGCTTCCCCCGCATTCCAAGGATGCTCCGGAGTGTGGTCACTTACGGGAGGTCTCCCAGACACCTCCTTCCTCCTCCTCTCCTGGACTCCATCCTCTTCAGGAAGAGATGGCCGTCTTTTTGGTGTGATTTGAGGGGTGTGGGAGGCCCTCTGACCATGCAGCTCTCCCCACGATGGGCAGCCCTCCTTCCAGATGTTACCTCTTGGCCACTTAAAATATTCACAGCACGGTGAATATTCTCTGGCTTAGGTGCTGCTTACGAGCTTTATATAATAATCTTGTCAGCAGTTCCATGAAATGATGCTATTGTTATCACCATCTTCCCGTTACTATGAAGGAAGCTGAAGCTTAGAGGGGCCCAGAAACTTCCCCAAGGACACATCAGCAGTGAGTGGCAGAGCCAGGTCCCAGGCCTCCCGTCTCTGAGGCTCGAGCCTGTGTTTTTAACCGCCCGGCCGCACAGCCCTCCATGTAAGCCTGGTACTCTGTGCTTGAGAGGTGGGTGAGGATCAAACAGAGCCATTCATTCGTGAGTCTTTTTTTATAATAAACTTTTTATTTTAGAACAATTTTAGATTTATAGAACTATTGCTCAGAGATAGTACAGAGAATTCCTGTATACCCCATGCCTAGTTTCTCCTATTATTGACATCTTACATTAGTATGGTACAAATGTCACTATTAATGAACCAATATTAATATATTATTATAAAATAAAGTCCATAGTTTATTCAGATTTCTTTATTTTTTACCAATATCCTTTTCTGTTCCAGGATCCCATCCAGGACACCACATTACATTTAGTTGTCATGTGTCATTAGGCTCCTCTTGGCTGTGGCAGTTTCTCAGACTTTCTTTGTTTTTGATGGCCTTGACAATTTTGAGGAGTACTGGTCAGGAATTTTGTAGAATGTTCCTTAATTGGGATTTGTCTGATGTTCTTCTCATGGTTAGGCTGGGGTTATGGGTTTTGGGGAGGAAAATGACAGAGGTAAAGTGCCATTTTCATTACATATGAAGGGTACATACTATCAACATGACCTATGACTGTTGATGTTTACCTTGATCACCTGGCTAAGGTAATGTTTGTCCACTGGAAGGTTACTCTCCCTTTCCAATACTGTACTTAAGAGTTATTTTTTTGAGCACTACGAGGAGAAGAAGCTGGTGACTCTCCTAGAAGCAGGGAGAGGGGAGAGAGGGCAGAGCAGGGCAATGGAAGGTCTCCTGCAACAGAAAAAGAATTTGCACCTGGCCAAGAGGAGAAGCTCGCACCTCTGAGACAGGCTTGAGGCAAGTGGAGAGAGTCCAGTCCAGGATTCGGGTGAGAGCAGCCACGCAGCACAGCCCAGCTATGGGAGAGCCGTGTAGACATTCCCTGGAGAGCCAGGCAAGAGGAGCTTCACCATTTGGCTCGGGTCTCATTTTCACAGACTTCATCTCCCAGTAAAGTGATGTTGTAATTGGACACAGAGACACAGTGACAGAACTGAAAGAAGGAGCATGTTGTCCGACTTTAAACTCCTATCTGTCTCACCACTGGATCACTTTGCCTAAGAGTTCAGGATAAAGGGACATTTGTTATAAATCCTGAAATTACTTTATAGATTAGCACCATTAGATTGCATTATACTTTTGGGTTGAAAGTGTAAATTTTGCAATGTAAATATTTAAAATAGATCACAAGTTAGGTAACCCTGTTTGGGCACGTCTTCCTTTCTTAAAATGCATGTACTGATAATCTCAGAAGATGGAAGTGGTCTGGGCCCCCTCATGCGACCCCTGAGAGACCCTGTCTCCTTCAAGCACCAGCAGGCTGGTGAGAGTGAAGTGGGGGCCTGAGCGGACTCCGGGGCCAGCTGGACCAGAGCTGGGCTGCACTCCGCGGCCAAGTCATGCACTTACATTAGTCTGTCTGTCCCAGAGTGTGAGCTAAACAGGTGACACTGAATTTGGATAGTTGATCTGAGAGGCTTTGGTTCCAATGTTGGGAGGAACCTGGCAAAATGAAGGGTTGCTTTGGTTTGAAGTGGCATCTGGGATTTTTAGCACAGCTCCTAAAACCTGTCATTGTGCCTGCCATTACACAACTAGAGATAAATACATGTGGATATTTGGGGGTCCAGGAGTTACCTGTTAAATGAAAATACCCTTAGGATATGAAATAACTTTGGCTGTTGGCAACTAATACAACAGAGGAGGTCAGTCAGCTTCTAGGAAAGAGCAAAGTCCTGTGGGAGGGGACTCAAGATGGAAGTACGGAGAAGGGTGGTGGGCAGGGCTGTGGAGAGCAGGGGGCAGGAGAGACACGGAAAGGGGCTATGGGAGGGAGGTGCCACGGACTTTCCTGAGTCTGTGGAAAGCTGTCCTGGTGACATATATTTATAGCCGGGTGACCTCAGATGAGTCACCCCCCATGATTCAGTTCCCCCACTTTTCTGCAACATGAAGATGGTCGGTCAGGATGGAACCCTTTTCTTCATCCTCCCACGCACACTCCACACCTCCACTGCCACCACCACTGCCGCTGTCAGCTGCACGCTCTGCCACATGTGGGAGCCCAGAGGCTCTGGGCCGAGGGCTTGGCACGATGACCCCTGATCTAATTCTCACAGCCCTGGGATGTAGGTACTGTTGTTGCTCCACATTACAGTGGGGAAACGGAGGCTTACAGAGGTTAAATGACACACCTGAAGTCTCACCCCAGGGATGGGTGGGTGCAGGGCCAGCGCTCTGACGACTGCCCCACACCTGGTTGACCAGGGCCTCCACAGCCGGGTCAGTCTGAGTCAGGGCTCGCAAACTTTTTCAGCAAAAGGTAAACATTTTAGGCTTTGTGGGTGACATACAGTGTCCTCTCCTCTTCCATTTCCCTCTCTCTTTCTTCAACCCTTTAAAAATGTAAAAACCATTCTTAGCTAGTGAGCTGTACACACATAGGCTGCTGGCTGAATTTGACCTGCAAGCCGTGGTTTACCAGCCCTGGTACCAGTAAACAGAAATGCAAATGCCGCAGAATGGCACGCCTTCCCAGATATCAGAGGGGATCTAAAATGCACTCAGAGAACCCTGGGCCTGGGAGGGTGCAGGGTTACCCGTCTGGTCCAGGTGGGTGTGGCTTTACTGAAGACCTAGTGGATGTGGACTCCAGTTTCTCTCTCAGCACCTGTTCCCAGGGGCAGTCATGCCCCTCACACTTGCCCCTCTGTCTCTCCCGCCTCCTCCTGCTCCCTCCTCTGTGGAGAGCCCTGTAGGGGCTCTGTGGGGCCAGGCCTCTCCACCTCCTCACCAGCCCGTCTCACTTTCCTTCCTCCTGGGACTTCTGTTCTCGGTCGGGAAAGGCCAGCTGAGAGGATCCACAATCTGCTGCTTGTCCCCAGGCCTTTCTGCCAGGCTGCCTTGGCGGCTGGTGTGAGGTGGGAGGTGCGGAGGCAGAAGCCGGGGGAAAGGCAGGGGAGGAAGGGAGCAGCCAGAAGGGAGGAAGGCCATGGCCTGGGCAGGAAGCTGGGAAACCTCTTTGTTCCTGAGGCGTCTCAGAGTTGAGGCGGTTTGGGGAAGGAAGCTGTTCTGTAAACACAGGGGGTTCTGTGTGTGTGCGTGGCGCTGCTTTGCGTGTGTGTCACAT
Source organism: Tapirus indicus (assembly GCA_031878705.1). NCBI lineage: Eukaryota > Metazoa > Chordata > Mammalia > Perissodactyla > Tapiridae > Tapirus > Tapirus indicus. The sequence continues at coordinate 102,844,607 of CM062918.1, read as the reverse complement.
TCGGCCAGCGCCCGTCTGTCTGTGCAGAGTCAGCGTGGGAAGAGCAGGGGTCTCAGGTTCTGGGCAGCGTGGAAAATAGTTAAGCCTGGCCTACACCTGGGTTCAAGTCCTGATACCACCACTGACGAACAACATGACCCGGGTTTGGTTCTTCAACCTCTCAGACCCTCACTTTCCTCATGTATAAAATGGGACTAGCAAGAGCGATCTTAGCAGGTGTTGTAAAGCTTAAAAAGTGACACTGTTTATCCAACACTTCCTACGCACCAGACACCTTTCTAAGAGCTTTCTATGTGCAGTTGATCCTCACTATTTGTGGATTCCGTGTTTGTGAATTTGTGTATTTATAATCCCCAAATCAATACTTGTGTTTCCACGGTCATTCGAGAACACGTGCAGGGTCGTGGGAGATTCGAGTTGCCTGATGTGCACTTTCCCAGCTGAGGCTGAGCAAGGCGACTCTCCGTCTTCTTGTTTCAGCTTCATACTGTTCTTTTCATGGTCTATTTGGTGCCATGTTTTTCCCATTTTTGTGCTTTTTGTTGGTGATCTCACTGTTTAAAATGCCCCCCCAGCCTCGTGCTGAAGTGCTGTCTAGGGTCCTCAGTGCAAGAGGCTGTGCTGCGCGTTACGGAGAAAATATGTGTGTTAGATCAGCTTGTTTAGGTGTGAGTCATGGTGCTGTTGGCCATGAGTTCAGTGTTAATATACATTAAATACAGTATCTTTAAACAGAAACACACATAAAACCAGGTTATGATTGTTTGGTTGATGAAAATGTGGCCAGAGGCAGGCAGACACCTAACCCTGTATTTCCCCTAGGAGCCATGGCTCGATCCTCACTAATTCAGTTCACAGTGGCTTTACAGAGCGTCACTATCACGAGTAACGAGAATCGACTGTATTAACTCACTTTGTCACAACAACCCCACTAGGTAGTGCTCTCTTTATCATCCATACTTTACTGATGAGCACACGGAGGCACAGAGAGGTTGCCTAATTTGTCCCAGGCTATAGAGCTCTAGGTGGCACAGCTGGGATCAGAGCCAGGCAGTACTCCTGAATTAGGTGAAGCAATGTGCAGAGAGCCTTAGGCAGTGCCCCACACATCGTGTGCACTTGGCAAGGGTCTGCCACGCGGGGCCACTGTGGCTGCGGGGTTGGACGGCCTCTGAAGTCCCTTCTACTCAGATATTCTAAGGCCCTGTGATTTCTGCCATTTCTCCCAAGCCCGCCCTGTATTGTAGGAGTGGGCTGGGTCTGCAGGCCGGGAGGTGAGGAGCTGTAGCTTGGGGAGTGGAAATTGGGATGGACAGGCTGTGGGTGTGGGAGGGAGCTTGCTGGGGTGAAAGGTGCTGAGGGCTCAGGTGGTGTCCTGGAGGAGCCTGGGCAGAAACTTGGCTGTCACCTCTCTTGGTTGTACCAACATCTCTAGGGCGGTCTCCTTACTGGCTTGGGTGGCTGGGAGGGGTTCGATTGGCTCATTCTCTTTTGTAGAAGTGGAACTTGAAGCTCAGAGAGCTTCTCCGAGATGACAGGACACTCTGCGACTGACCAAGAACAGATCTCATGAGGAGTGATATTAAAAATATTCAACAACTGTGTGGCACAGACATCAACTGATAATCCAGATGCTGCTGTAGACAAGGAGATCCCTGCACTGGGGATGTTGGCTGAATCCGGCTGGGCCCCAGGATCTGTCCTGGATGCTCGATTCTGCCTCCTCTGCTTCTGTGTCACAGACTGATGTGTGTGTGGGGGGTGGATTTTTCTTCTCAGCAAGAATGATGGCATTGTGTGTGTTCTATCAAGTTGCATCTGTCTTTAGCTGCTGTCTTTCCTGGAAGATTCTAGTGGTGGTGGTATTAGTGGTCACCTCTAATGCCTCTCCCTCACATCACGATAATTATCCATTAAGTGCTGTGTTGGTGAGGAGGGAGGGCAGGAGTCTGGAGAGAAGGATTGAGTTCAGATCCCAGCTGTTCATCAACCCGTGACCCTGTGCAAATCCTCCCTCCTTTCTAAGTTCCGCTCCTCTCGTTGGTAACGTCTGATAGAACTACTTACCTCACGGGGTACTGGGAAGATCAAGTGCAATTTCATGTGTGAACATGCTACATATGTTGAAAAATTCTGTACAGAAAATGAAAGGGATTGAGTTGGGCTCTATCCTGAGAGACTCACATAGGGAGCAGGAACTTGACATTTAGGTCAGATGGAACTGTTTTGGATACCCGTGTGGCAGAACTGCTGCTTGAACCCCTGCATTCTCCCTCCCTTCTTCCACAGTCACTGGATTTTAGTTGGGGACATGACTTCCCAGAATAAACTGTCCATTTCCAAGGCTCCTTTACAGCCAGGGTGGCCACATGGCTAAGTTCTGGCCGATGGGATATGAGCAGAAGTGGTGGGTGCAATTTCTGGACATGCCCTTAAAAGGCAGGACCTCTCCCTCCTCCCACTCCCCCCTGCCCCACTCCTTCCTTCCTCCTCCTGGCTGTCCAGAGCATGGATGTGGTGATAAGCTGTCTGAGGCCACGCGATATGGCCAGCCCCCTGGGAATGGCAGAGCAAAAATAGATGGTGCCAGGTCTCTGCCATGCGGAGCTGCTGTAGCAGCCTGGACTGCTTATGTGCAGATATTACATGAAGGAGAAATGCTTTCCATCTCATTTACATCATGGTTATTTGGGGTATCTGTTATAGCAGTCAAATCTATAGCCTAGGCATGTGAAGGTGAACCTGATGTGAAGTGAAAGTGGTACCCCAGTTCTCAACAGGCTAGTTGCTAATGCATTGCTTTCGTTCAAGGATGGGAGTTGGAGTTGGGAAGTTGGAAGGGCAGGTGGGTATGAGAATTCCCCTGAGAAGGGCCCAGCTAGCTGCCACTCCTCTTTGGGTCAGTGTGGAAAGATCTGGTGGGGGAGGCAGGACTTTCGGCTATCAACGGCATAAGTACTTTCCTCCACCTATCCATCCCGCCCAGTCTCCCTCTCTTCCTGGCTCTCTTCCTCTCTCCCTTATCATCGGCCAGGCTGTACTGGCTTTGTTCCCCTAGGAACACAGGGAGGAAGAATAAGGCACAGTTGCAGCCTTCGCAGCATGATGTAGTACAGACTCAAGCCATCAGGTCACAACCTCAGGTCATCCTTGATCCTTCTCTTTCTCTCACATCCCATAAAGAATTCATCAGCATATCTTGTCAGATCTACTTTAAAAATAGAACCACCATCCCCCTTCCACCCCTACTGTCCTGGTCTAAGCCACCACCATCTCTTGCCTAAACTTTTGTGTTAGCTCCCTCCCTCCCTCCCCCTCATCCATAGTCTGTTCTCAACGGAGCACCCAGAATAATCCTCTTAGAACATAATTTAGATCATGGCTCTGCTCAAACTTTCTGCTGGTTCCTCATCTCTCCTACGGTAAGCTCCAAATTCCTTCCACTGGCCCACAAGGCCCTACACCGGCCTCTCTGGCCTCAGCTCTGACTGTGCTTCCCCTAGGGGGCTGCCACAGGCACAGCAGCCATGCTCCCACCTCAGGGCCTCTGTGTGCAGCTCTCTTTGTCTTGAACGTTCTTCCCTAGAAGTTCCATGACTTGTCCCTCACACAGGCCGCTGCTCCCATGTCACCTTCTCAGAGAGACCCTCCTGACTGCCCTGCATTAACACCACTTGTCTCGTCACTTGCTATCCCCTTCCTAGCATGTATGGCCTCTGACTTGATTTGTTTTCTTGCTGTCTCAGTCTGCTTGGGCTGCTCTAACAAATTACCCTAGACTGGGTGGCTTAAACAACTTTTATTTCTCACGGTTCTGGAAGCTGGAAAGTCTGAGTTCAAGGGGCCTCAGACTCAGTTCTGGGGAGGGCCCTCTTCCTAGTTTGCCTTTGTGGGGACCAGAATTGGCCACATCGAGCACTGAAGGAGGCTTTGACCTTCCCTGCTCCCACTTACTGTCTGAAGGGATTTGGGATGGAAGGCCTGTCCCCAGGACAGGCCATCAACATGGATAACTCTGGGTATCCATAGACTGGGAGGGCCTTTACTGGGCCCATTCTTATCAAAGTTCTGTTTACGATACTTTTACATTTGTAAGGGAAATCTCCATTTGTAAAGGGATCTCCTTCTCTGTACCAGGAAGAAGGGGGGATGACTTTATCTCTAAGGGTCTTGTCGGTGTGGAAAGCAGAAACTTAAATCTGCATACTCTTGTTTACTGTGGTTTTCTTGTAATCCCCGGTGACTGACACCCCTAACCCCCGCAAAATCCTCATTTGTCTATATAAGAGGAGAACCTCTGCCATTCTGGTGAGAGATACTCAGGTCTCTCCCATGAGTACATGTTATAAAGCTTTGTTTGATTTTCTCCTGTGATTCGGCCTCATGTTAATTTAATTTGTAGCCCAGCTAGAAAGGACCCAGAGTGGGTAGAGAATGCTCTTTCTCCCCTTCACCTTCCTGTTGCATCCTCACGTGGCCTTCCTTCGTGTGTGCACGCAGAGAGAGACATCTCATGTCTCCTCCTCTTTTTATTAGGGCAATGATCCCATCATGAGGGCCCCACTCTATGACCTACTCTAACCGTAATCACCAAAGGCCCCACCTCCACATACCATCACATTGGGAGTTCGGGTTTCAACATATGAAGGTTAAGGGGGTCACATTCAGTCCATAGCACTTATTCATTGACTTCCTCCCTCCACTAGGTATAAGCTCCTGAGTGGATTGTCAGGCACTGTGGATCTCTATCGCCTACAGACGTGCCAGCACACAGTTGGCACGGCTCGGCAGGATGGGGAGTGGGGAGTTCTGGGTGAATTGCCATAACAGAGCGCAGACACAGAGCCGCCTCTGCCTGGGGTTCAGAGAAGGTAAGGTGGACCTGAGATTTGGAGGATGGGGGTGGAGAGCTTGGCCTGGGTCTGCTCAGATGGCCCACCAGGCTAGCCAGGCCACTGCTCTGACCTCAGTTCTGGAGAGTTTGGGTGGGTGACAAGGGAGCAGGCAGGTAGGAGCTGGAGGGTGCCCAGGCTGGTCAGGGGAGTGAGGTAGGGGTAGGAGGGAGAGAGAGGATTAGAGACAGGGGTCTGGTGATGGGGGAAGGACAGGAGGCAGGGGTGGCGGTGGGGTGGGTGGAAGGGAGGGGGTGTGGGCTCAGCCTTTTCCAGCCCATGGCTGCTGCTGCAGTCCTGGAGTCTGCTGGGGCGCCTGCTGTCTGCTTCCAGGCCTGGCTGTTTGTTTACTTGGCCCAGTAGTTTGGGCGGCCTTGGGCTTTTCTTGCTAAACAGTTCTCACTGAACTCCAGAGGAGGAGTTAAGTAAATACTGGCTCCTAGATACGGGAACCAAAATTGTACAGGAAATGTTGAGGTGGGAAGGAGAGAGAGCACCAGGCCTGGGCTTCCCCTCCAGGGGCCCCAAGGAGTGCACACCCAATTCAATCATTCCCAGCCTGTGCGGGAACTGAAGTGGGCCATCCTGTGTTTTCCAGGGAACTCTTCCTGGCTCTCTTCACAGCATTCATTGTTGGTACAGCTGGCAGACATTTGTTAAGTGCTACGTGCCACTAACAAGCTAGGAATACAGAAAACCTTAGTGTGACAAAATTTATACTCAATGTTCATAGTTGCCCAGTTCTGCCCTCTTTCCTCCTCTCTTAAAACTTTTCCCCATGTTAATCCCATGCTCTAGACCACTGCTACTTGCCTAGGAGTGGTGCCGTGCTGGTCAATGTTTAACACCTGCCTCTCTGGAAAAACAGCCCTGATCTGTAGCTGATTGGATGGTGTAAATATTCCCACCATGGCTACACATGGCTACATTTTCATGCCACCAACATGATGTCACTAAATGCAAAATTGGGAAGAGTTGCACAGTAGCACACCATTTTATAGTATTTCCACCATACAGATACAGTAGTCTGTATGTATAACCTCAAGAGTATAGATAATAGTAAAATAATTTGGAAATGATGAGTTTTGAGTATTTATTATCTCTCTTTTAAATATGTCGTTTAATTATAAGCTTATATAATTTTAAATAATGACTATATATAACTGATTCACAAAATTTCTGAAAATGTAACAATCAGCTCTTGCAAGCCAGTATGAGCTGATTCCAGCTTATCATTGCCTGGGAGCTTGTCAGAGGTGCAAAATCTTAGGCCCCACTCCAGACCTACTGAATAAGAATACGAATTTTAATGCTTTTAACAATATCCTCAGGTAATTTGTATACACATTAGAGTTTGAGAAATGTGATCCTGGAGGTAACTACTGTTTATGATTTTGTTGATATCTTTTAGATCTTTTCCACAGCACAGATGCATATAATTTTTATTGATGTTTTTCTGGCTTGCTCTTTAAATAATTTTTAATAGACTTTATTTTTTAGAGCAGTTTTAGGTTCACAGCAGAATTGAGCAGAAGTTACAGCGATTTCCCATATACCCTCACCCTCCCACATGCACAGCCTCCCCCGCATCAACATCCCCCAGCAGAGTGGTACCTGTGTTACAATTGAGGAAACTACACTGACACGTTATCACCCAGAGCCCATAATTTATGTTAGGGTTCACTCTTGGTGCTGTACATTCTATGCTTTGAACAAATTTATAATGACATGTATCTACCATTATAGTATCCTACAGAGTAGCTTCACTGCTCTAAATAGATGCATATAATTTTTTGTTGTGTTTTATTTTTTAATAAAAATAGAATCACATTGTAAATGTTTTCCAAGTTTTTTTTTTTTTCACTTAATAATATGTCTGATAGCTTTCCATGTCAGTCTATAGAGATCTAGTTATTTTTAATGTCTCCACAATATTTTAGGGCATGGATGAATCATGATTTTTTAAAAAAATCATCTCTCTGAGTGGACACATATTGTTTTCCCCTTTTACTTCAAGAAATCTCATAATTAAAACTTTTTTCCCCTTAACGTTCTCTCAATTCCTTTATCAAAATCTACCTTAAAAAAATTCTGAAAACCAATTTATACTAAAGGGTTAGAGGTTGACTATAATGAAATGTCTTTCTTCTTCCCCAGATTTAAAAAGTTTAATTAAATTTTATTAATATTTATTGAGATATTTAGGCATAAGGTTCTTAGGAAGCTTGTTGGGAATATAAAGAAGTTAGATATAGCTCTGACCTTAAAATGCTGACAGCCCAGCAAAAGGAACAGTCTGTGGACATACAATCATAAAATGAGGCAGAACATATACTTGATCAGTTTCTACCCACAGAATACTTCTGACACCAACTGTGTGAGTTTTTTTCCCCGTGCCAACCAATTCTCGATCACCACCTGAGTGTCCTACAATTTAATTCAATTCTAACACTATCTACCTGGAATTAGCATCAGATACCACAAGTTAAAGGGCTCAGCCCCACAAGATTGCCCCTGCTTCAGATGCTATTTGCAAGTCTCAGGCCTCCTGACTGACGGGCTGTAAATTGGATGTTCCCATGACCCCCTCCTCTTGTTTGATAATTTGCTAGAATGGCTCATAGAACTCTGGAAAACACTTTACTTACATTTACCAGTTTGTTATAAAGGATCCAACGCAAGAACAGCCAAGTGGAAGAGACACATAGGGCAAGGTATGGTGGAGCTTCCATGCCCTTTCCGGGCACGCCACCCTCTCGCTGCTTGATGTGTTCACCAACCTGGAAGTTCTCTGAACTCCATTGTTTAGGGTTTTTGTGGGGATTCCATTACATAGGCATGATTGATTAAATCATTGGCCATTGGGGATTAACTCAGTCTCTAGTCCCTGTCATCTTCCGGGAGGTTGGGAGGGGTGGGACTGAAAGTTCCAACCCTCTAATCCTGCCGTGGTCTCTGTAGTCAGTCCCCCTCCTGAAGCTATGCAGGGCCCCCAGCCACCAGTCTTCTCAGTTGCATACAAAAAGACACTCATCATTCTGGAGATCCCAGAGGTCTTAGAAGCCCTTGCTCTCAGGAACCAAGGACTAAAACCAAATTTTATAACAAAAGATGCTCCTACCATCCCTATCACTCAGAAAATCACAAGGGTTTTAGGAGTTTTGTGCCAGGAACTGGGGTTGAAGATCAAATATATATTTCTAATTATCCTACAATATCACAACATGTGGTTGATACAGGACAGTTAGAAGCCCCTTTGGTGCTATAAGAACATAGAAGGGAGGAGAGAAAAACTTTAAGAAACTGGTGGCATTAGAGACATTACCCAGCAAGTGGGGAGTGCCCACTTGTCCAGGCCCTCAAATTTCACCATAGACGGAGGAGATAATACTGTTAGCCTCAGGCTCGTGGTTGCTGGAGGTGGGGGTGGGATGAGAAGAAAGCTCCAGAGGCCAGGGAATATTTTTACCAGGTGCAGTGGGTACCTTTTCTTAACAACCAACCTAAAGTGAGTTTTTTTCCTCCATCTTTTTCTTCCTCCAGGTCTAGTCTCTGGCGCCTTTATTTCCAGGAACCCTGATCCCCAAAGATGAAAGACATTCTACTTGGTTCTTGCCTGAGGCTCAACTGGATCTGGGAGGCTTTGGCTGGTCCCTGTTCCTCTGCGCTGGCAGGAATTCGATTGTGATAAGTCTTGGGATGCATTCCAGAACTGGCGGCAGCCCCAAACCTGCCTGGCTGGCTGCCTTGGTGCTATACATCACCCTCACATCTTCCCTCTTGGTTCCTCGCACATCGCCAGTCAGTCTACGAACCCTGAATCTCCACCACTGAACTGTGTGGTGCCGGGCAGGCTATGCCCTTCTCTACTTCCCAGGGTACAGAATGACCCTCCACCCTCTGGCTTGACTCACCCAGGCTTCCAGCTGAATCTAGCAGCCCGTGTCAAATTTGACTGGAAGTTTTTGCTTCAGGAACTTAAATCTTTCACCTTCTGTAACTAAGACCTTGTCTGTTCCTTAGGAAAGTGGTGCTGTTCTCTTTGAGGAAAATTTTTTTCTTTTCAAATTTTATGTATAAAATAATAAGTGTAAAATACACATTGTAAAACATACTAACAAAATGAACATCTGTGAACACACTGTCTCATCCAAGAATGAGAACATCATTAGTATGGTTGCATCTGCCTAAGTGCCCCTTCCCCGTTCTGTACGCCTATTTCCCCGCAACAGGTAGCCACAATCCTGAATTTTGTGTTTATTATTTCCTTATTTCTAAAAAAGTAGCCTCATCACGTGTGTGTATATATCCACAAACTTCTTTACTTTTGCTTGGTTTTGAGCTTAATGAAAATGGTGTCATAGTTTATGTAGATTTTCTTTTTGCTGTTATAAATAATATTGCTATGATCATTCTTACACATATTTCCTGGTGCCCATGTACAAGAGTTTCTTCCTAGGGAGGAGTGGAATTGGTGGGTTGTAGGGAAGGTTAATGTTCAAGTTCATAAGATAGTTTCAAATGGTGTTCAAAGTGATTGTGTCAATTTACAATTCTACCAGCGGTATATAAGAATTCACACTGGTCTACATTCTAGCAACCAATTAGTGACAGCAGACTTAAATTTTTCCAAACTGGTTAATGTAAAATGTTATCTTATTGTGGACTTAGTGCATTTTCTTGATTATTGAGGTTGAGTACCTTTCCATATGTTTATTCACCAAACTCACATGATGTGTGAGTTTTCTTTTCTTTGAAACACCTATTTTTATCTTGTGGCCCTTTTTCACTGTCTTATTCTTAATGATTTGTAGGAGGTTTTTATATATTCCTGATATTAATTTTGTATTGGTTATATGTTTTACAGATATCTTCTCCCAGTATCTTGTTTTTTGATAAACAGAAGTTTAAAATTTTAATGTAGCTAAATATATCAATCATCTTGGGATTAGTATTTTTACTTGTTTAATAAATCTACTCTGAGGTCATAAAGATATTTTATTCTAAAAGTTTTAAAGTTCTGTCTTTCATATTTAATCTCCTAACCCATTGGGAATCGATTTTTTCTTATGGTGTGAGGTAGGAATCCAATTTCATTTTCTCCCCCATATGCTTAACTGATTATTCCAGCATCATTTTTTGAACAGAACTTTCCCCAATCAATCTACAATGTCACATATACACTTTCTTTATGTCTATGGGTCTGTTTCTTGGCTCTTTATCCAAGTCCACCGATCAATTTGTCTACACCTATGCCAATACCATTCAGTCTAAAATGCTATAGATATCTAGTAAGTCTTGATATCTTATAGGATAAGTCCTCCCATCCCATTCTTTTCCTTGGGGAGTATCTTGGCTATTTTTGGCCCATTGTGCTCACTCTCTCTCAGTATGTGTTAGAATCAGCTTGTTGAGGTCCTCAAAAAGATGTTAGGATTTTGATTGGCATTGTATTGGGTCTATATTTCATTTGGGGAGAACTGACATTGTTATGATATTGAGTCTAAATATCCATGATATAACTCTCAAATTATTTAGGTCTTAATTAATGTCTTCTAATAATATTTTATTTTTTCCTTACATGTATTGAACATCTTGTTAGATCTGTTATTATGTACTAACAGTTCTGAGTTATATTAAATGAATTTCTTTTTTTTTACACTTCTATTTTCTAACTGCTGCTGGTGTATGTAAATGCAGTAGATTTTCAAATATTGATCTTATATTTGGTTACATTGCCAAAATTTCTATTGATTTATAATATTTGGTCTGTAGATAATTTTGGAACAATTATATCATATTTATTAATGATAGTTTTGTTTCTTTATTTTTGATCTTTAGGCCTTTAACTAATTTATTTTTTTTTGTCTTGTTGCATTGGCCAGGATTTTAAATGTAGTTTAAACAGAAGGGGTAACAGTGGGCATCTTTGTCTTGTTTCTTGTTTCAAAGGGACTGATCTTAATTTCTTACATTTCCTCATTAGAATGATGTATCCTATAGGTTTTTTTTAGTTAATCTTAGTTAAGGTTTTCTTCTGTTCTCAGTTTGCTAAGAGTTTTTATGGCGAATGAATACATTTGTCAAATGCTTTCTCTGCATTTATTGAGATGCTCATATTTTTATCCTTTAATTTGTTAGTGTGGTATGTGATAATAATAGATTTTCTAATGTTAAACCCCTCCTAAATTTCTGGAATAAATAAAACTTGGTTGTAAAGTATTATCTTTTTTACATACTATTGGAGGCAGTTGTTAATATATTTTTAAGGATTTTTTACTTTTACTTTTTACTCTATGTTCATGAGTAAGTCTGGCCAGGGATTTTGTTTTCTTTTTTTTTTAATTTTCATTTTTATTGATGTCTTAATAGTTTATAACATTGTGGGGTTTTAGCTGTACATTATTTTTTGTCTGTCACCATGTGGAAGGGATTTTCTTTTCTTCTACTGTTCATGTCTGGTTTTGGCATCAAGGTTATATTAGATTCACAGTCTGAATTAGGGATAATTTTCTTTTTGGCAGAGTCTGCTGATGATTTTCTGGTAGTTATTCTGGCCTTCTTTCTTTAACAACAGAACTCCAATTTTTAGCTGGACACATAGCTAAAGATTATATTTCCCAGCCTCTCTCATAGTCCTTTAAGTGAATGAGTTTTGGCCAGTATCCCTTCAGCACCATAGTAAGTCAACTCTTTATGGACCCAAATCCTGAGATTTATAATTCTTGCTTTGAGAAATATGTCCTTGAGGGCATTTGTTTCTAATAGTGACTAGTTTCATTAAAACTAAAAATATGATTTAGTATATAGACTTCTTAATATATATATTTTTATACATTGGGATAGGATTAGAGAAATATCTTATTTGCTTCTTAATCTACATTTGCAGCTTCTCTAGATACTTTAACATAGTGGAAAGAATATTAGTTCTTGAAGTCACTAAACGAGCCACTATTTGCACAAAAAGATGTCAATTATGAAACATTTTCAGCTTTTGAAATTCTTTTCTTTCTTTAAAGATTTTTTCTTCAATTATAAGAAAACTTGCTACTAAACATATGAACCACCATGACTTTCATATTAAACTAATAATATTCTGAATTTTATATGCATTGTAGCATAATAGACTGAATTTTACATTTTTCATGATGATTTCTTCTTTGATGCATAAGTTGGTAGTATGCTTAAAATTTTCTAAGCACATGGGAATTAAAAAATAGTTATATTTTGTTATTTACTCCTAATTAACTGCATTATACTGGGAAACACATTGATATTGATTCTTTGAAATTTGTTGAGCCTTGTTTTGTGGTTTAGTACTTGGTCAATTTTTATAAATGTTCCAAATTTGTCATCCCTAATTGTTGGATACAGAATTCAATATATGTCCAATAAATCAAACTTATTAATTGTATTGTTCAAATTTTCTGTCTTTTCTATTTTTTTGTCTCCTTGATCTGATAATAATGGAGTTGTGTTAACGTCTCCCACTATGATGATGAATTTGTCAATTTCTCCCTGAGTTCTATTAATTTTTGGTTTATATATTTTGAACCTAATTTATTAAGTTTATTTTATAATAATTATATCTTCTTAATAAATTGAATTTTTAATCATTATTTAATCTCATTCTCTATCCATAATAGTGCTTTTTTCAAAAGTCTATTTTGTCTGATATTAATACAGCCACTCCCAACTTTACTTGAAACATGTCCATGTCCTTCTATTTTAGGTATATCTCTTGTAAACATCGTGGAATTATGTGGTATCCAGCTTCCAAGGTAGACCCCTGATGAGTCTTGTCTCCCAGTATTCACGCCCTTGTGTAGTCCACTCCAGCACAGAGTAGGGCTGACTTGTGTAACCAATAGGATACTGTGGAAACAACAGAGTTTGGCTTCCAAGCCCAGGTCATAAAAGATGTTGTGTCCTTCACTTTGTTTCTCTTGGATCACTGGCACTGGTGGAAGCAAGTCACCATGATATGAGGACGTTCAAGCATCCCTCTGGAGAGGTTCACACAGCAAGGCATCGAGGCCTCCTGACAACAAATAGCATCCACTTACAAGTGTTGTGAGTGAGCCATCTTGGAAGTGGATTCTCCAGCCCCAGTCAAGCCTTCAGATGACTGGAGCCCCAGCCAGCATCTGAGATACCCTGAGCTAGAACCACTGAGAGAAGCTGATGAAATGCAGAGGAATATTTCTCAACTTCTACAAAGAAATATGGTCTCTTGTTTTCCTTGAAACTCAGCTGTCTTAGTGTGTCTTATTCTTTCCACTTTTTGATAGAGAAGTGGCTACAAAGAAATGTTTCTATATTCTAAAAAAAATGACAAGGCAAGTGGAATAATAAATGGCAACTGGTGTTGAACCTCATTGTTGGAGACATAATAGCACATGGAACAGCCTGGCAAATTGAAGAGACCATGCCCATCCAAAGAGAGAAGACCTTCATCTCCAGCAGATTATTCCCTCAGGAGACTATAGCCCAGTGATGTAGACCTGGCAGTCTCCCAAGTGAACCAGAAATCCACATTTAATGTATAAGATCCTGAGTTTTTAATACTGGCTCAAAATTTAAAAACACAGACAGGCATGAAACACACACATGCATACACACACACATTCACATATACACATGGTTATGCACACACATGTCTGACTATTTTGGGGGAAGGTGAGGGTCAGAGAAATTTAGTCACTTTCTCAAGGTGGAGGATGAAGTAGGTGGAGACTCTGGCTCCGAGACACTTCTGTTTCTGAGATTCTGTGGTTAAGTATACGCAGCTACTAATTCAAATCAAGGGCATGATTATATGCTACTTGCTACAAGGGCCATGTCCTAAATGTCCGTGGCTTTCTCCTGGAGCAAGAGGCTCCATCCTGGGTGAATGACTGGAGGGAGGGGTGGGGGCATCTTGCTCAAAGCCCACAGTTCAAGATGCATTGTTTTTCATGCAAATTATAGCAGATAATTCAGTTTCACAGAAAGAGAGAGGCTGAAAGTTGAGGAGGATAGGAGAATTTGTCCTGGAGTATTTAAGGAAGAAGAAAGAGATACCTGTTTTTTTCTAAATCAACAAACACTTTGTAGTATGGGAGAGGTCATTTCAAATAGATAACGATTGTGTTTCAGGAAGGCACAAAGATAAGGGGAAAGTTCCCATGGTTCGTGAATGTGTGGGTAAAACCTCCTATGAGATGATGTGGCTGGTTCACAGAGGCATTTTCTGTGCTCAAAGCAGATGCCTGGAACAGTGGACTAACTGAATTAAAAGCAGGGATTGCTTGATGCAGCCAAATCATACTGTCCCAAAGCCTTTTCCCACCAATGAAGCCTGAGCTAAAAGGATTCCAGTCTGTGTTTCATAGTAAATGAGGGAGGGCTCACCAGAGGGGCCCTTCAGCTCTGTTAAGATGCCAATTGAGAGAGTACTAGAGAAGATGCCTCTCTCTAAGTTCCCTTCCAGCTCTGAGACCCGATGTGTCCACTTTGGGATTTGAGGGCTGAGCCATAAGGAAGGCTCAGCTTGGACTGGACACAGGGGAATGCAGTGGTGGTGTAGGGCACAGAGCACTGAACCAAGAGTCAAAGGGCAAGGGGTGAACATGGGCTTTTCCGCTTCCTCTCTGTGTGGACCCTGGCAAGTCACTTTACTGAGAATTCACTTCATCTGCAAATTGGGAACAATCCTGCCTGCTCTTGATAACTCATGGTGGTGTGGTATAAGGCTCTGAGAGGTCGTGTCTGTGAAAGTGACCTGAAAACTGAAAGGCACCACAGAAAAGATTCACATTGCAGCTGGCACCTTCTTACCTCTCCAGCCGTATCACCTACCATATTTCCTTGTGATCTGTGCTCCAGCCTTGCAAATCGTCTTTCAGTTTCTTCATAGGTAGCTTCTTCCTGCCACTGGGCCTTTGCACATGCTGGTCCTATGGCCTGAATGCTCCCCATGTCTTTTGTTTGGTTTTATTCCTACTTACCCCATAAAACTCAGCTCAGTCATCACCCCCATGAGTTTAGGTTGGAATCCTCTGTTACGTGTATGCTTCCATAGCACCACTATCTTACCGACATAGCTCTGATTACTGTTTGTAGTTATAATTTGTTTAGATGACTGTCAGTCCTTGTCACTAGACCATAAGCTCCATAAGTGCAAAGGATGATGTAGTTTTGCTCACTTTGTATTCCCACAGCCTAGCCCAGATACCAAATAAACATTAGTGATTGCAGAGTAGGTTCAGGAGTCTAGGTGGCAGGAATTCTGGGTTTAGGTACCTAGGTTAGGATGCTCAGAATGAGGAAATCCAGTAAGGAAAGTCCCCTTTCTGAATAAGCCCTGTGTTTGCACCTTTTTCTCCCCTCCCTTAAAGCCAAGCTATGCTCTACTCTGTGATGTTCATATATATTGTCTACATCAAATTATGGCAACTAATCATTAGTGGTAGGCAGGGGGTGCCTCTCTGTCCATCAGGAGAGGTGAACAGCTCTGGGTCCTGAAGACAGCCAGCCAGAGCATGAAGTGGGTTTCAGAACAAGGGGCACTAAATGTGTTAGTAGATGCTGCTCTGTCTGGAAGACTGCTTGGGAGACTTGAATTATTAATAAAAATTCTAGGAAGCCCAATAGCTATTCAGGAACCTTTATCCAATTAAGGGAAGATAAATTCCAAGTGTGTTTCCAGGCACCATTATTTTTTTCATTTTGAAAACTTTGTATTGATATATAATATTCCTAGAGAAAGTACACAGATCATAAGCACACAGTTCAACACTTTTTCACAAACTAAACACTCCCTCTCGTCACCAGCACCCACGTTGAGAACAGAACATTACCAGCTCCTCATAAGCTCCTCTCACGCTCCCTCTAATCACTACCTCCTTCCCCAGGAGAATCACTCTCCTGATTTCTAACAGCGTAGATTAGTTCTGCCAGTTTTTGTATTCTATGGAAATGGAATATCCAGTAAGTATTTTCTTGAGTCTGGCTTCCCTCACTCAGCATTATTTTTGTGCAATTCATCCACAAATATAATGCAGTTGTGTGGTTGTAGATCATTCTCATTGCTGTATAACAATCCATTGTGGTGAACATATCACAATGGATATATCCATTCTACTGTCGATGGACATTTGGGTAGTTTCCAGTTTGGGGCTATTACAAAAAAAAGCATTGCTAAGTTTGGTTCATTGTAAAGAGATGTTAAAAGTAAATCAAGCTGTTTTTTGCTGTGCTCTTTTAGCATTTTTTTTCAAATTTTTTTCCAGGGAAGCGAGAATCTGATCGGGTCAAGAGCGAGCCTATCCCTTTTCCTAGAATTCACAGGCTGCCCCTTCTTCCTCCTCTCATCTGCAGCTTTACTTGTGAGCTGAATTCACTGTAACTTTCTGTGTTTAATTCTCTCTCCTTCCCCTTTTTTAACATTGAAAAAGCAAACATCATTTTAGAGACATTAGTACTATTACAAGCACATTGTGAAAATTTGGAAAGTACAGAGAAGTTTAAATAGGAAAATGACAACCTTCTGCAATCTAGAAACAGTGCAAATATGTCAGCATATTTCTTTCCAGTGTTTTCTTGTATATATATTTCACATAGTTGAGACTGCCCTGTATATGCGTATTCATAACTCCTTTCACTTAAGATTATACCATAAATATTTCCCCATGTCATTTGTAACCATTCTGCAACATTGTTTTTCCTGGCTACGTGATAATCCATCCCAAGTGTATGCCAAAAGTTATTTGACTGATTGCCTAAACTGACAACGTTTAGGATGCTTACACTTTCATTTTGACCATTGGAAACAATGCGCCAGTGACTATCTTGGAGGTAGATCTTTGTCCTCATTGTAGAAAATTTCCTTCAGTTAATCTCTAGAAGTGGAATTTACTGGATCAAGAGTTATGAACACTTTAAAGGAGTCTGGTGCATCACATAGTGGCAATTCATCTTATGGAAAGGTGCCGTTTTTATACTACCGCCAGCTTTAAGACCTGAGAGCAGGAGAGAACACATTTCACTGCATCTTCACACACTTTGAATATTGTTTAATATGGAGTATCTTCATATTGCTTGGTTTTAAGTATTTTAAAATTTCTCTTTTGATTTATTTTTTCACCTGTGAGTTATTTTGAAGGGTGTTTTAAAATTTCCAAGCATATGAGGATTTTTTAATCTTTTAAGCTGACTTTTCAATTTAATTGTACTATGGTCAGAGAATATGGTGTGTACCTATTCTTTGAAAGGTGTTGAGAATTGTTTTATGTTGAGAAATGTGCGTAATCAATCAATTTTTGTAAATGTTCGGGTGACCGACCATCCCATTTGTTTGGGACTGAGGGGTTTCCTGGGGTGAAGGATTTTCAGTAAAATCAGGAAAGTCCTGGGCAAACTGGGCTGACTGGTTACCTCGTCTGTACCTGAGAATAATGTGGATTCTCTAATTATGGGGTGCAGAGTTCTCAACAGGTACATTAGATCAAGCTTGTTATTATTTTTTAAAAACAATTTTTAGTCAAAATTTTTATTTTCAGAAAATTATAGATTCACATGCAATCATAAAAAATAATACAGAGAGCTCCACTGCATCCTTCACGGTTTCTTTTTATCGTAACATCTTGCAGGACTGTAATAGAATATCAGCACTGGGAAATGACGTTGATACAGTCCACTCATCTTATTCAGACTTCACCATTTCACTTGTACTCATTTGTGTGTGTGTGTATTTAGTTCTGAACAATTTTATCACATGTGTAGATTTATGTATTCACCACCATATCAAGATATGGCCATCACAACAAAGATCCCTCCTGTTGCCCTGTTATAACCATAACCACCTCCCTGTCACACCCCCACCCTCTCCCCTGTCCCTAACCCTTGGCAACCACTAATCTTTTCTCCATTTCTACAATTTTGTCATTTTAAGAGTGTTATATAAATGGAATCATATACTCTGTAACCTTTTGGGGTTGCCTTTCTTCACTCAGCATAATTCTCTGGAGATCCATACATGTTGTTGTGTGTACCAATAGTTTGTTTTTTTTTTATTGTTGAGTAGTATTTCATATTAACCCAATAAAGGACGTCTGGGTTGTTTCCAGTTTTTGACTATTATGAATAAAGCTGCTATGAACATTCATGTACAGGATATAGTGTGAACCTGTTTCCATTTCTCTGGCATAAACGCCCAAGAATGCAATTCCTGGGTTTAACCATTGTTTAAAAAAATCTGTCCTTACCAATTTTATCTGCTTGACCTATGGATAACTGAGAGAGACTCTGAAGTCAATTTATCAATGTATGTATTTTGAAGCTATTTTATAAGATGCATAAAATTTAGAATTGTTATAACTTTCTGTCTATAAAATTAGAACCTCAGGTCCTGGGATGGTGATTCTGGGTTCAGGAAACCTTCTGTGCTACTAGGACCAGAAGCTCCACAAGACGTAGCAGTGTGAGCCCTCCCTAACTCTACAGCAAAAATAATGTGGTGTCATAGTTACTGAGAATGTGAGAAGATTAGCCTGAAGTTGTACCGCAGGCGTATCATCACCATGATGAAGATTGTGAAGGAAGGAAGTGAGCATGCTATTTTGCCCACAAATGTCTGGGTCCCTTGAAGAGAGGAAGTGGAGGAGGACGGCTTCCCTTCAGCTGAGGTGCTGGTAGTATGTGCTGGGAGCTGGTAGCCTGGCTCGAGAAATGTGGTGCATTTGTTTATTTGGAGAGAACTGCCAAGAGAGGTCTCTTTCCTGTGGAGTTTACATGGGAGAAGAGATGCTACAAAGACATAAGGAAAAGGCAAAGATGAACCCTGCTAGGAAATCTTCCTCCCTTGAGGTTCTTTTGCATTCGTACTAGTTACACCATGGAGAACTTGCTCTGCAGGCAGGGAGGTCAATGCATTCATCCCTCTGCCTCTGGGCAGCATTGCCCCAAGTGTCCCCAACAGCCATACCTGCCTGTGTGTGCTTATTCTCTGCACCAGTTCTAGAGGCCCTTAACCCTGGCCTTCAGGGATCCCTCTTCTCTGATCCCTCTCAACACTAATTTAGCAAAGCTACCTTGGGACACTCTCCAGGAGAGCAGGGCTGTGTGGCATGTGGTCACATGCCCGTATTAGTTTCCTATAGCAGCTGTAACAAATTGTCACAAACTTAGTGGCTTAAAACAACACAAATTTATTATCTTACAGTTCTGGAGGTCAGAAGTCTGAGATGGGTCAAAATCAAGGTCTCGGCAGGGCTGCATTCCTTCTGTAAATTCTAGGGAGAATCTGTTCCTTGCCTTTTCTGGCTTCCGGAGGCCGGCCTCATTCCCTGACTCATGCCCCTTACCACTCCAACTTCTGCTTCTGTGATCCCGTCTCCTGCCCTGACTCTGACCCTCCTGCCTCTTTATACAAGGACCTTTTTTAGGGATTAGATTGGGCTCACCTGGATAATCCAGAATAATCTCCCCATTTGAACATCTTTAACTTAATCACATCTGCAAAGTCCCTTTTGCCATGTCAAGTGACATTCACAGGTTTTAAGGATTAGGATGAGGACATCTTTGGGCCATGCTCTGCCTACCATACTGCCATTATGTGGTTGGCTGCATCTGCTTTTCTCTTCTCAAGATCCATGGCCCTCTTCAGGCCCTCATTGTGCCTCTTCTGGAAGAGTCCATCAGCCACTTGACTGGTCTCCCTTTGTCCATCTGTCTCCTCTACATTCCATGTCCACTGTGGCCAGTCTCCCCAGAGACTGCTGGATAAATACAAACCCCTTCCCCTGACTTGAGGTCTTTGACGAATTGTCGTACCACTCTTTCTTGTCTTACCCCCACTAGTCTCCCTTACGTGATTTAACTACTGGCCTATATAGTTAGTTATTTGTTTTAACATGCTCAGAGCTTTCCTGCCTCTATGCTTTTGCATCTGAAATGCACTTTGCCCTCATTTTCACCTGTCAAAATCCTATTTGGCCTTATCATCAAAGGTCTTAAAAATGTGGATGACCGTTGACAGAGAAATTCCAAGAGTAGGAATTTCATACTACGGAAACAGTCCTGAAGGTTGTGCATACTACAGTTTCAAAGATGTTCACTGCAGTATTGTTAATAAAAAGAAAAAGTAGAACCAACCTAAATAAACGTCCAACGATATGGAACTGGTTATATAAATTGTGGAATACCATGAAGTGAAATATTATATAGTGAAGAAAAGCAAAAAAAAAAAATAGAAAAGTCTTAATGAGTTGAAAGATACTTATAATATAGTCAAAAGCAAAAACAGCAGATTACAAAACCCTCTGTATAGGAAGATTTTATTTAAAAATTATATTACATACACTTTTTGTTGTTTATTTTTGAGGAAGGTTGGCCCTGGGCTAACATCTGTTGCCAATCTTCCTCTTTTTTTTTCTCTTTTCTCCCCAAAACCCCAGTACATAGCTGTGCATCATAGTTGTAGTGTTGTAGCTCTTCTATATGGGACGCCGCCTCAGCATGGCTCGATGAGTGGTGAGTAGGTCTGTGCCCAGGATCCGAACCTGGCAAACCCCGGGCCGATGAAGCAGAACATGCAAACTTAATGGCTATGCCACCGGGCTGGCCCCTACATATATATTTTTTTAAAAAAAGGAAAGTAACATGCTAAACTATTGATGGTGGTTGTTTCTGGGTAACAGGATTATGGGTGATTTTTATTTTCTTATTTTTATTTGTTCATACTTTTTTTTCTACAATGACCATGTTATTTTTATAATAATAAAGAAGTGATTAAAATTACAAAATCATTCTACCCACCCTATCTAGGCCAATTTAAGCTCTGCCCCTTCCTGAAGCCTTCCTTGCTGTCATCCTGGCTGAAGGTGAGTGCTCTCCCTGTTGACCCTCCAGCACCACTTGTAAGCTCTTAGTGCACCTCCTTGATTTTTAGTTAGGAAATTGGTACAGAGCAGCCTCCAGGCGTAGAGCTCCACCTCGGTCCTGTGAGGCTGCAGGGCTGCCTCTGTCCTACGGAGCGCTCATACATCCCATCCACCACCACCCGCGGGAGGAAGCCAGGCTGCCAGGCAGGGAGACTGGAGGCTCAGTGATTTGGAGGGTCACTGTTGCTAAGGGTCCTGGCCCTGTGTCTGGGGGTGGGCCGTAGTCTGGGAAGGCAGGCTGCTTTCAAAATTCCACTCCTGTTCTCCTGGAACTGGCGGTCTGATGAGGGAGATAAGGCATCAGTACATCACATGTTTATAAAAATATACAAAAATGGCCAAAATGAGTAGTGTATACTTGCCAAATGAGTAGTATGAGGTCAGAGGCAGGAGAGGTCACCACGGGTCACGGCAGAGATGTGCTCTGAGCCGTTGGAGCATCAGGCCAGTGCAGTTAGGCCCCCAGCTGTGTATAAACGCACCTCACACACTCACATGGCGCAGAGGTTGGCTAAAGTCTACGGCTCTCATTTCAAATAGTGTGCTTTACATGTAACGAACTTTATATAATCCCAGGAAAACCAGTCACTTCAGTGGAAATATTCACTCAGGAAAGGCTCCCTGGGCAATTTTCAAATTTACTAATTGACCAATTGTGTTTAATATATAAAATACCCATTAAAATCAGTGGGCTTAAACTGTCAAATGTAAAACGTGATGGCTTGGCCTCTGACTTGGTCTTGGTGGTGCCGGCCCGATGCTGGGTGTACTCAGTGGGGTCGGGGGTTGGAGAGTCGATCGCTCGCGGCCTGTGTCCGCAGCCCGTGCGCTCCTCTCCCTGCAGTGCGCATCCGCCACCGCTGTGCGCGGTTTATGCCGCTCTCTGCTTAGCAGATCGGGATTCCCAGCTGTGTCCACCTGTATGTAGAGAAAATAGTCTTAACATTCCAGTCAAGAGTGTTATGCTCTGATAAAATAGAAATTCGAGTGTCATTTAGAAACAGGTAGTGCCTTAGTGTCATACCAGTTACGGCTGCAGAATGCCACATGGGTGCATGACCCTGGTCTGACGTCACTGTCCCCTAGCAACGCAATCCTGTGACTTTCTCTGTGCAGTCTCCCCCTGACCACAGCGGTGAGGGCTTTTCTATCTCTGTGCTGATGAAGCGGAGAGCAGCTGACAGCTTCCTCAGGTGTTGAGCAACTCTTCTCTGCAGGTTCAACCCTGGAGCTACATTTTAATATTATACACTAATTAAACACCACAGGGAGTTCAATGAGCATTTATGGAGCACTTATTATGTGCCATACTCCATGCTAAGCACCTTGGAAGATGCGGAGATGAGAAAGGCATGGTCCTTGTTCTAGGAGAGCCTTTGCTCTAGAGGAGATAGGACTTAAACAGGAGAATGCATGACACGATGAGTTCTACCAGAGGCATCCAGGGGTGGTTCAAAGGCAGGAAAGCGGTTTCTAGTCACGAAAGTGGGGTATGAGGCGGGGGAGGAAAGGAGAAAAGGCTCCTAGAAGAGTTACAGGTGTAGTGAAGAAAACATCAGATGGAAGTGGATTCAGACACTGGGTGACTTTTCATGGTGGCAAGATCTTATGCTACTATGCAAACCTGTCTGGACCTCAGCATCCTTACCCATAAGGTGAATGGTTGTTAGGAGGTAGAGTGGGTTGAGTGGTGCCCTCCACCTTCTAACCCCTAGAACCTGTGAATGTGACCTTACTTGGAAAAAGGGTCTTTGCAGATTAATGGAAGATATGAAGATGAGATCATCCTAAATTACTTAGCGGGGCTCTAAATTCAAGGACAAGTGTCCTTATAAGAGACACAGAGGGGAGACACACAGGGAGAAGAGGAGAAGACCATGGGAAGATGAAGGCAGACATTGGAGTGATGCAGCCACAAGCCAATGGATGTCTGGAGCCACCAGAAGCTGGAAGAGGCAAGGAAGCTGTCTCTTAGAACCTTCAGAGGGAGCTTGGCCCTGTTGACACTTGATTTCAGACTTCTTCTATAGAACTATGAGAGAATAAATCTGTGTTGTTTTAAGCCACACAGTTTGTGGTAATTTGTTACAGCAGCCCTAGGAAACTAATATAGAAGGATTAAGTAAAAGAATGTATATAAAGCACTTAGCAGAGTGCCTGGAAGGTGTTCACCAAATGACAAATCCTGTCTCTACGGAGGGGAGGGACGTGGAAGGAAGATGAGCAGAGAGGAGGAGTGGGAGGAGGTGGGGCGTTGTGGGTCGTGGAACCGTGTGAGTGAGCACAGGAGGTGTCTGGGGAGCAATGCTGGTGGGTGATGAGCAGATGTTCTGGGGTACATGGTGATGTTGGGGTGAGCATATGCGTAGTGGGGACCCAGGAGGCAGTTAAGTGTGCTGATTGTTGGGCATGAGGCCCGAGAAGGAGGAGGGTCCACAGAAAGGGGAGAGGTAGGGCCTCGGGGCTCACTCTGCTGCTTTCCTCTGGTGGCGTCCCTGTGCTTTGGCTGCCCCTGCCTTGCCTATGCTCTCTGTGTTCACGATGGAGCTGAAGCAGTGGCCTGAGGAGCAGAGGCTGCCAGACCCAGAAATCATGCCTACAAGGCCTGGAAGTTGCTGGCCTGCTGGTCTTTAAAGGAGTCGCGTGGGCTTGGGAAGGAGGAAGCAGTAAGAAGGTGGACTAAAGATCTGAGATCCTCGACCCTGTTTTCTGAGTGCTCCATAACCCTGCTGGATTCTATGTCACCCCGACTGTGAAGGTTGGGTTTAATTAGATTTAAGGAAATCATATGACGTGACATATCTTGCAAATGCAAGTTTTTGGACTAGGAGTCACTTTCCCCACAACAGATTTGGAGAGAAATATCTAAAACTTTGGTAATATTTTTGGAAGGCTACCCAAGAAACTGGAAACAGTATTGCCTCTGAGAAGGGAGCTAGGGGGCTGGTAGGGTCACCAACTGTTGAGTTTGCTGAATACTGTCTCAGTTTTAGTAATGAAAATCCCATGTCCCCAAATGTCCCTCAGTTCAGGGCAAACTGGGACAGCTCGTTGCCCATCTGGAAGGAGGGGGGATTTGACTTCTCATTTTGCATCCTCTTGTACACCTTGTGTTTTGTACTTTTACTTTGCACCTGTGTTACCCAGCCCCCTCCCTCAAAAAAAAAAAAAAAGAACATTAAACAATTCCTCCAGCTCCTGTACAAAAAAACCCCACCATAAATAAAGGTTAAAGGTAAATGAAGAACTGAGGAAAGCAGTCACATATTAATGTGAGAAAAAAAAGAATACTATTCAATCTATAAAGAGCTGTGACAAATCAATAGGAAAAGATTAATATGTCAGTTAAAAATGAGCTCAAGATGTGAGCAAGAAATTCACAAAAGAAGAAATACAAATGGAAAATATGTATTAGAAAACATTTTCCCAATAATTAAAGGGATGAATATTAAAGCAATAATCCTACACCAGTTTTTTCCAGTTAAATTACCAAAGGATAAAAAAAATAACTTTCTTAGTCAGGACTGGGTGGTTTAGACAACAGACATTTGTTTCTCACAGTTCTGGAGGCTGGAAGTCCAAGACCAAAGTGCTGGCAGATTCAGTTCTTGGTGAGGGCCCTCTTCTGGTTTGCAGACGACTGCCTTCTCACTGTGTCCTCACACGGTGGAGAGAGAAAACTCTGGTGTCTCTTCTCCTCTTATAAGGGCACTAATCCCCTCATGGGGGCCCCACCCTTATGACCTCATCTAACCCTAATTACCTCCAAAAGGCCCCACCTCTTAATACCATCACACTGGGGGTTGGGGCTTCAACATATGAATCTTGGGAGGAACACAAACATTCAGTCCATAACAGTAATAAAATGCTATGGAAGGGTAAACTGGTATAATTCTTGGCAGAATGTATAAAATTCTTGACAATTTTTGTGCCTTTTGCCCCAGTGATTTCTTTTACTTCTTGGAATTTGTTTTAAGGCAATGGGCCATGTGTGCAAAGATGTGTGTGCGAGGATGCTGGTCACTCTGCTATTTGTCAGGCAAAGCCAACATGCCCAGGTCACTGGCTTCAGGGTTTTATCTTTTATTTATTTTTTGGTGAGGAAGACCAGCCCTGAGCTAACATCCGCTGCCAATCCTCCTCTTTTTGCTGAGGAAGACTGGCCCTGGGCTAACATCCGTGCCCATCTTCCTCTACTTTATATGGGACGCCGCCACAGCGTGGCTGACAAGTGGTGCATCTCTCCTTTCCCGGGATCCGAACCCGCGAACCCCAGGCCACCGCAGCAGAGAGCACGAACTTAACCGCTATGTCACCAGGCTGGGCCCCAGGGCTTTATCTTTTAAATGAAAATTTCGACTGTACAGGAAATTAGAGATGACAATGTAACGATATTCATGTTCCAGTCAGCTTGATCTCATCTTAACAAGTTTCCATATTTGCCTCATGTTTTTGAAATGATTAAATAAATAAAAGATATTCAGAGAGGTATAGCCCCTATGTACCGCTCCCTGGATCCCGTCTTCTCCCTTCATCCCTAGAGGTAGCCACTGTCCCGTGGTATGTGCAATTAAACATATTTATAAGCAAGAATATATAGTTTTATTTTACATGGTCTTTAACTTTACATAAATGCTATCAAGCTGTAGAGATCATCTGATACTTGCATTTATTTTTTGCTTATTATTTTTGGGATTTATCCTTGTTGGTACATGCAGACTAGATTATTTTTTAATTGCTGTTTGGTATTTCATAGGATGAATGTAACACAGTTTATTTATTCAAGCTGTTGAAGCATATTTAGGTTGTTTACACATATTTGTGACTACATTCGCTGCTGCAGTAAACATTCTATGCAAATTGCTTGGTACACATGGATGAAAGTTTCTCCCGGGGATACGCTAGGCAGTGTAATTGCTGGGCCATGGCAGAGAGCGTCTTTAACTTTAATAGCTATTTCCACATTTTTCTGCAAAGTGATAGACCATTTGTCCCAACAACAGCAAATAGTTCCACTAGCCCCACATCCTTGCCAATCTGATGGGGAGATAACTTATTGTGGTTTTATTTTGGATTTCCCTGATGACCAGTGGGGTTGAACGCTTTTTCATATGTTACTGGCCAACTGGGTCTCTTCCTTTTCTGAGTTGCCTTTTCGTTATCACTTATCTATTGCCACTGGGCTGTTTGTCCCTTTTTAAAAAAATTTTTTTAAATTGAGATATAGTTGACATATAACATTATATTAGTTTCAGGTGGACAACACAATGATTTGAAATTTGTATATATTGTGAAATGATCACCACAATAAGTCTAGTAAACATCCATCACCACACATATTTACAATTTGTTTCTTGTAATGAGAACTTTTAAGATCTATTCTCTTAGCAATTTTCAAATATGTAATACAGTATTATGAACTATAGTATGAAGTATAGTATAGTATTATGAACTACCATGCTGTACATTATATCCCTAGAGCTTATTTATTTTATAGTGGAAGTTTGTGCCTTTGACTCCCTCCATCCATTTCACCCATCCTCCACCCACCACCTCTGGCAGCCACCAATCTGTTGTCTCTATCTGCGAGTTTGGTTTCTTTTTTAGATTCCACATGTAGATGAGATCATATGGTATTTGTCTTTCTGTCTGACTTATTTCACTTAGCATAATGCCCTCAAGGTCCAACCATTTTGTCATAAATGGCAGAATTTCATTCTTTTTGATGGCTGAATAATATTCCAGTGTGTGTGCATATCTACCTACCTACCTACCTACCTACCTATCTATCTCACATTTTCTTTGTCCATTCATCCATTGTTGGACACTTAGGTTGTTTCCATATCTTGACTATTGTAAATAATGCCGCAATGAACATGAGGGTGCATATACCTTTTCAAGTTAGTTTTTTCATTTTCTTCAAATGAATAGCCAGAAGTGGAATTGCTGACTCATATGGTAATTCTATTTTTAATTTTCTGAGGAATCTCCATACTGTTTTCCATAGTGGCCGCAGCAATTCACATTCCCACCAACAGTGCACCAGGGTTCCATTTTCTCCACATCTCCACCAACACTTGTTATTTCTTGTCTTTTTGATAAGAGCCATTGTCCATTTCATATTGGCAATTTTAAATTTGAAATTGTCTGAACTATTCTTAATCTTTTGCTTTGCATATGGATTTTGGATCAGCTTGTCTAATTTCCTGAAAAACCCTGTTACATTTTGATTGGAATTGCATTCATAGATTAACTTAAGAATAATTGGTATCTTTATGATATTATGACTCAGTAAGTATGAACGCAGTATATCTCCTCATTGCGTATTCTTTTATGTCTTGCAACAAAATTTATGATTTTCTGCATAATGGTATTGTGCAGATTTTATTGTATTTATTCTGAAAATGCCTCACAGTATTTATTTTACTAATAGGGTCACTTGAAAGATTGTATTTTATAATTATATAGGAATATAATAGATTTAAAAAATTAATCTTATTTTAGCAAACTGCTGAACTCTTATAAGAGTCTCTTATGTAGAATTCTCTGGAATTTTTCTATGTAGGCACTCATATCTTCAAATAATAACCATTTTGCTTTTTCCTTTCAGAACCATATACCTTATATTTCCTTTTATTTTTTTACTGTAGTGGCCTGGAATCTGATCCAGGTTGACTAGCAGTGATGATACTGGGCATCTTTGTCTTGTTCTGGTTTTTAAAGGGAAGGTAGCCTATATTTTACCATAATTGTGAAGTTTGCTCTATTTCTCAGTCAAGGACATTCCCTTCTTTTCGTAGGTTCCCAAGCTGTTTTTGTTTGCTTGTTTTCCATAAGTGGATATTGTTGACTTTTACCCAAAGCTTTTTCTGCTTTGCCTTATAATTCAATCATTTTTTTCTTTATAAATGTTGAGCTTATATTAAGAAGTGCACATCAATCTGTAATTATATCTTCCTGGTGCGTTCATCTTTTTATCCTCTTTATCTCTAATAATGACTCTATTTTAAAGACTCTTTTGTCGGATGGTAGTGTGACCAGCTTTCTCCTGGTTGTTGTTGCTTTTCCTTGCAGTCTTTGTGTCTGTGTGTTTTAGGCCTGTCTCTTGATTAATGCTGGATTGTGTGTCTGTTAAAACACGTTCAGTCTGATAATCTCTTTTTACTGTTGATTATCAATGTTTGGATTTTTGGTACTACCTTATTTTAAGCCCTTTGTCCTGCTTTTTCCATGTGTTCTCCTAGGTCAACCTAGTTTTATTTCCTGTTTTTTTTTTTCCCCATTGGTTTGGAAAACATATACTCAATTTTATTCTTTCAGTAGCCTCTCTTAAAATTTTACTATGCATTCTAGCCATAACAAAGTCTACAGTTCTCACCTCTTTCTTTCTTCTGAGCAATTCATGGGTCTTAATATACTTTCACTCCCATTGCCCTCTTTCTCTCGTAGATGCTGCTGTCTGGTATTTTGGTTCCGTCTTATTTTTTTTAACTTTCTGATTTATCGTTATTATTGTCATTGTTTTATGCAATCACTGCCTGCTCATATTTACCCCTGTATTTACCAATTTCTTTGCTTACCTTTTCTTCTGGCATTTTCTTTCTGGGTTTAATTTCCTTCTTCCTGAAGTACCTTCTTTAATATTTCTTTCGGAAAGGACTGTTAATGTTAAACACATTGTCATTTTTCTGAAAAAATGTCTCTACTTTCTCTTAGCTCTGAGTGATAATTTATTAGGTAGAGCAGATGCTACAGTCCCCTGCCCACATCCCTCTGACCTTAACTCTTCATGTGTTTCTCCTAGACTGCCAGAGTCTGCATCTCTGTGCCTGAGGGGCAGAAGTGTTGAGGAGTTAATGCCCCCAGGAGCAGGTTTGACAATTAATGACCGTGTAGGTGTAGGTGTAGGTGTAGGAATACCCCTGCTCTCGTGACCCGAGAATGGGATAATCCCGAGGTGTGTATGTGTCTTAGCCTTTCCCCCAGACTTTCCTCCAGGAATTAAGCTCAGTTGCCCACGTGGTGGCTGGCTTAATAAACGTCTCTCATGGGCTGCTTTCCCTTCCCCATATCACATCCTCATTTCCCTGCCGGTGTTTCCTGCTCTCTTGAATAAGCTATCTGCACTAAAATTCTCAGGGCCTGCTTCTGGGGGCATTCAGGCTAAGACACTGCATATAGAAATCTACATTGAAGGACATATTCTCAGAACTTCTCTGGATCTTCTTATTCTATTATGTTCCTTAACACG
The DNA here is from genome assembly GCA_031878705.1 of Tapirus indicus. NCBI lineage: Eukaryota > Metazoa > Chordata > Mammalia > Perissodactyla > Tapiridae > Tapirus > Tapirus indicus. The sequence continues at coordinate 102,815,541 of CM062918.1, read as the reverse complement.
TCTCTCATTTTTTTGTCTCCTTATCTCTTTGAATAATTTCCTCAACTCTATCTTCAGGCCAATTTTTCTTCAGAAATATCTGGTGTTTGTATTTGAATTTTTCAATTAATTTACTATATATTTTCATTTCTAAAAGTCCTTTTTCAAGTCTTCCTATTCTTTCCTCATGATGTCTTATTCCTTTTTAATTTTCAATTCCTGCTCTTTAGTCTATGATAATTTTAAACACTCATTTTTTCATGTCTATCTGATCATTTTATTATCTGAATTTCTTGGGGGATCTGATCCTGCTTTTGGCTGTGAATGCCTACTCTTGTTCATGGTGGATTGTTTCCTCAAGTGTTTTAAAATTTGTGAATTTGAATTCATCCTCTAGAGAGCTTTATCTGTGGGTATCATATGTGACCGGCAAAGAAGGTTTATCTTTTTAGACAGGTTTGTGTTTGTGCCAGGAACCCCACATACTGGCCTAAGACTAACATCTGTGTCAACTTCGCAGCTTAAGAACTCCGGGACCGTGTGGTGATGTCAACTTGAACCCTTAACCTGCAAGAGCACAGGTCCATGGCTACATATTCTAGAGAAAGACTTAGTGTTTCCACCTCCAAAACAGATGGAGACAGACAAGTTCCTTACCTTCTGTGTTGGTGGCTGGATCTTTTTCCTGGCCTACATTTTAGAAGGTGGTTCCCTTCTGGGATGTCAGCTTTATGCAGGAATCTTGTTCCAGCTCTCTGCCTGGGTCAGGCCCAAGCCTCATGTCCTGTTCTTTCAAGGCTCGGCCTCAAGTCTGGAGGGTACCCAGACTTGCTAACCCCATGGGCCTGCACCATTTCCAGCTCGTGTGAGTCCCTCTTCCTCCTTGATCCTTGGAGATATTCATTATTTTCCTCCCAGTTTAGCTGTGCATTTAAAGAACATTTGTCATATTTAACACAGCATTTCAAGATATTCTGTAGTGGATGGATTTTCGGGTTATCTAGTAAAATAAAAAAGCTGGAAATGGAAATCCTCAAGTGTCTTTTCTACTATATCATGCTCATTCTGCCTCTTCTACCGTTTTCTTTCTTGGGAACATTCATTTTCCTCTCCTGGGGTGGTAAAGGGAGTGGTGGAATGTGAGCCATGTGTGCGGGGAAGGGGGAGGTTGGGGACATACGGTTTCCCAAAGTCTTAGGGCAAGTGGTACGAAGAGAGAAACAATGAAGCGGGCTTCCTTACCTGAATATGGCTCCGGTTCCTGTCACAGTGCCTGGATCCCACCGTGAGAGAGCCAACTTCCTCCCCGATTTTATCAGCTCCCTCTTTCAGCACGAATTAGTTTCAAAGATGATGTTGAGAATTAGGCTCTTGGGAACTGGAAGTTGGGAAGAAGGATTGGTGTGTGTATATGGTGTGGTGTGTGTGATGTGTGTGTGGTGTGTGTATGTGTGGTATGTGTGCATGGTGTGTGTGTATGTGTGATGTGGTGTATGTGTGTGGTGTGTGTGGTGTATGTGTGTGGTGTGTGTAAGGTCAAGGGAGGAGTCAGGGCACCAGAAGTGGGTGGAAGAGTCCTTTGGAGGAGTATTAGAATCACACCATCCCAGCTGCCATTTTACAGAGGCCTGGACCTGTGACCAGGCCCCTCATCTTTAACCCTGGCCAGGACCCAAATGGACTATTTTGGTCAGGGGCCAGGACTGGATCATTCACACCTAGTGTGGACAGGAAGCATTAGTTCTCTCCTTCCTCTAAACATGGCTGCTGAATTGGCTCAGGTTGAGTTGTTTTCCAAAATTCCCTTGGGTCTGGCCTTGGAAACCAGATCCTGAAGCTGTGTTGATCTGGTCTGGATTCCTCCCCGGCCTGGAACAGCCTGCCTGGCACAACCAGCATTCCTGGCCATCCCTGTATGGGCACTCCATGTGGGGATGAGTGGGACCCCGTGAGGGGAGCATAGAGAGAGCAGGCAGCTCCTTACGGCTGCTGCTAGGTCTCCCACCAAACTCTTCAAAGCCTTATCGGCTTGGAGGTACTTCTAATACCATTTCCGTTCATTGTTTCCTCTTGGTAATTAAGAGGAGGCCAGTCCCCTGTTGTGGCAGCTCACAGCTATTGTGGTGGGGAGGGGGGGGGGTTGGTGGACGTCACAAGTTGGGCTTTATCTCCCCTGGCCGCAGGGAGTCCACAGTCCCTGGGTCACTCATAGCAGGAGAGTCCAGGGCTGAAGCAGCTCCATCAGCCGCAGCAGCTACAGGGGAGCATGGCCTAGGGCTGGCGGCACCACCGTGCGGCCGTGGCTGAGTTTCCCCTGGGAACCTGGAGATCCCTGCCGCCCCCATTTGCAGAGGAAGGTATGGTCTTTTGGGAGGAGGGCTGGCTCAGTTGTGGGAGAAGATGCAGGACTGACCCTTACTCCCAGGGAGCTGGGGTTCTCCGTCCCTGGACTAGAAGGGCTTTGTTTGGAGGGTGATTCAAAGCCAGGGGTCAACCTAACGTCCCCTCCTCCACTTGCCTCTGGGGGCTCCTGTGGCTGCTTCTCTTCACGCCTGGGCTTCCCTGCTCCTAATGGTTGACCAGACTGAGACTGGAACCAGTTTTGCCCTCACCTCTGGGTGCCTCTGGGAGCAGCCTGATGTACCTGAGTGTTGGGAGGTTGTGAGAAAGGGTCACCTGCATGGAGACCAAGACTTGGCTATATGATATTAAAGTGTTCCTTCCACAGATATATAATCGATTGGGTTTATCTCTCCTTTGTTTGCCTGGGCGGGGCATTGGGTAGGAAAGGGGTCACCCCCAGTGAATCTCAGGTGACAGATTATGCACTTAATTTAGCAACATTTTCTAGAGAAGAGGGCTTGGCAGGGGCTCTAAGGGACTTGGGGCTTGCTCTGCCAGCCAAGGTCAGCTGTCTCTTTCTGGGAGACTACATGATGGAGAAACTTGTCCTGGCCCAGGGCTGCTGGACTCTTGTGCGTTTATCAGATCAACTTAGCAAACATTGCCTGAGCATCTCCTGGGTGCTGGGCACCATGCTAGGTGCTGGGGATGAGATGAGCGAGGCACCCATGGGACACTGCAGGTGACTGACCAGCAGATTGTGGTCTAATCCGTGGTTCTGAGCATTCTCTAAGTTTGTGTGCTGGTGGTAGGAACAAAAGCACAAGACAGTTCCCACTTCTCAGTATGCTGCCAAGTGTGGAAGGATGAAGAGGCAGGAAGGAATTAGGCGGGCATCAGCTCTCAGCTGCTGCGGGAGGGCAGGGAATTGAGAGGTCAGCTGGCCTGAAGGCATATAGAGAAGGCAGAGCTTTCCTCCTCTGTCCTGGCTCTGGGACTGCTGTTTGGGAAAGGGGCCTGGGGCCCTGGCTCACAGTGACTGTTACTCTTAGGCCTGGCCATGGCCAGGGGCTTTTTTGGGGGACCAGCAGTTCATGTTCAAGGGGCAAATGGGGGTCAATCTTTTCTCTGGCTTTAAAAAAATGTTCTTCCCACTTACACACGGACAGTAGCACATACCAGCAGCTATCCTCGTGGGCGGTGATCACCAGCTCATTTCTCCTGCTTCTCTGCAGATGATTCCTGCCAGGCTTGCGAGGGTGCTGCTTGCTCTGGCCCTCACCTTGCCAGGTAGGTTCCAAAGTGGTGCCACTCTTCACTCCTGCCTTGTATTTCTCAAGGAGCATGGGCCTGCAAATGTCTTCTCCGCTGGAGGAATTAGGAAGCACAAGGGCCACACAGAACAGTCCTATATGATGGGGACAAAGGATGGGGAAGAAGGAATCCAAGACTTGGATAGATTATTGGTTTTAGAAGGAACTGTGGAGGTGATATAGTTTAACCTCTCCTAGTACAGATGAAGAGACTGAGGGTCAGAGAGGAAAAAATGACTGCTCCAAAGTCACACAGAGCCACGATCAGAGGTCGGTTCTCCTGGGTCCCAAGCCCTCTCTCTTTCTCTGTACTATACTGCCTTCTTTCTCTTGCTGAGATCCTGTGTCTGTGAATGGCAGGAGGGACTCTTTTCTGACCCTGGCCTGTCTCCACTTAGACTACTCAAGCCAGAAGCATCCAGCCTGTGGCTCATAGGTTAGTCTGGGGCAAAATGTACATTTGTCACATGCTCTGCATCTTCCTACTAGGTGGGTCCTGTGCCAGGGGACCCAGAGAACTTAGATGTTTACTGCTGTGGCTCCCCACCTGCCAGCACATGCACACACACACACATGCACACGCACACGCACACGCACACGCACACGCACAGCGTGTGAAAGTGGTGGGAGTGTCCCCTCGGAGTTAGCATATGACCCTGCAGGAGTTAACATGTCATAGATTGCATGTGTCAGGCACACAGGCTGATCTGTTTAGAATTTAATCTGTTCAAGATATACTAGTAGATAAATGTACAAGAATGTTCCTTACGATCTATTTAGAAAATTTGGAAAAATGCTAAGAACCTAATAATAGGGGACTATACTATACACATTTAGATGCAAAATATAATGCACCTACTAAAAATCATATTTTGGAAGTATACACAATGGCATGATCGATTCTTACAATATACTGAGAAATAGGTTACAAATAGTCTGCACAGGATGATCACAACTTTGTAAAAAAAATCCTTAATTGTCTATACGCTGTAAAATAGAACAGAAAGGCAAACACTAAAATGCTAACTTTATTTATCACTGAATGTTGGTAACAGATGATTTTAACTTCTTTGTATTATTCTTCCATATTCTCCAAATTTTCTATAATGAACAGGTATTGCGTTTTAAATCAGTAAGTAAATGTCGTTAAAACTAATAGATTCCCTGAAAAATCGTTCCTCCATTATTGCTATGAGTCCTGGGTCATATTTGGGGGCTGAAAGCAACAGCTTTAGTCTTATTTAGGATGGAAAGTACTTCTTCATAGCCCAGTTTCTGTCAGATATGGCCTCATTTCTACAAGGCTGGAGTGGTTTGGGCTGGTGGTCCCAGTGGTGCTTCCCTGCGGCCTCTCCCTCCAGGGACCCTTTGTGCAGAAGGGACTCTTGGCAAGCCGTCAGTGGCCCGATGCAGCCTCTTTGGAGATGACTTCATCAACACCTTTGATGAGATCATGTACAGCTTTGCAGGAGACTGCAGTTACCTCCTGGCTGGAGACTGCGAGAAACGATCCTTCTCGCTTGTTGGTGAGTCCTGGGCCCTGAAGGGAGGAATTCAGGGGTGGAGGTGGCAGCTGAGCTCAACCCTGGTGGGGGGGGGGGCACCAGGAATTGGGGAGGTTTCCCATTCTTGCCTGAGCTTGAAGATCCCTGCAGAGAGCATAGAGGGGAATGGCCTTTCTGTGACACAGGGCTTCCCTTGGCTTCTCCCCGGGTCTCTCCCTGTGGGAGCCTGTGGGACAGAGAGAGCCTTCATGCTTCTCCAGTGGTTGTGTCCATCACTCTGAGTCCAGACAACACTCTGGGAGCTCTGAAGCATCAAGAGAAATGAAGAACCAGAAGGTGCATGGTAACACGCAAAGCTCCTAGCCAAAGGGAAAGATCATTGTATGTTCTTGGTGGAATTCAGAGCACTTAGCTTATGTTAAGCACCTCCCGTGCTCCTAGAAAAGTGCTGGTACTGTGCCCAAGTTACCCCTGCACTCCCACAGTAGCTCTGAGATGTAGGGATGGTTGCAGTCACCCCTGTTTCACAAATGAAGAGTCGAAGCCCAAGGAAGTTGTATGATCCTCCCAGGGGCTGACAGATAACAAAAGGAGGAGCTAGATTTTGGTTCTGGGCTTCTCAGGTTGAAGGAACTTTCCTCTGTACTAAGGAGAGAGGGCACTTTGCAAGGCAGGGAGTGGGGCTGGAGGCAGTGATGGAAAATTGTGGTTTGGTGACCTTCATGCTCTAAGAATTAGTCAGATGTGTGTGGGGTGTGAGGGAGGGATGTTCCAAAACCTACAAAGGAGGGGTTCTCAGCCTTGGGGAGTTGAGGTGGCAGTGGACAGACCCACATTGCCGAAGCAAAATTTTTCATGACACTTATTAAAGACAGTAAGGCAGACTTTATTCAAGAGGGACCATTGCAATAGTGGGGTTTGCAGTAGGGGAGAGAGATGGGGCTCCACTTCGAATAGAACAAGGACAAGTGGGGATTTATAGCCAAGGAGTGGGGGGTGGGGGTCAGTGGATGGGAAGTGACAAAGAGGAAACACCAGGGGTAATGGAGATTCTGGTAAACCAACTTGACAGGCTTCTTGCTGAAGGGATAAGATTTTGAGGGTGAGTGTGAGGAATTTGACCCGATATTGAGGGTGGGGGATTTTCATTAAACTGACCCAGCAGGGTTCTTGCTAAAACTGGACTAAGCAGACCAAGGACAGAGCTAAGTAGGACCTAAATGAGAGGAGGGTTCAGAGGAGCTGGACTCAGGTTTGGTCAAGGAGAGTCTCTGTTAACGCCCAGAGCCTTCCGTGAGATGCAGGCAGTAGGGGTTGTCACTCCATCAGTCAACAAGGCTGGATCCAGCATCCTCTGCACCCAGCACTGGGCTAGGCTCTGCTTGGGAACTGAGTGAGCTGTCTGCTAGCCAGAGCTGTGAGGTTCTCCTGCTTTCTTGGCTGCCCCCTTTTGCTGGCATCCCCGCCTGCCCTGCCTCTGCTGGCAAACCTATCACAGTGTGACTTCAGTGGACGGATCTTCAGTGGACTGCCATTTTTCCTACTCTTCCGTGAGTCCCTCAAGGGCAAGGACCACGTCTCATTCATCTTTGTTTCCTGGTGCTTAGCTCACTGGGGTCTCTGTCAACACTGAATGGGGGGATCCATGAAGCTTGGTGCTCCGTTGTACTGAAGAGCTGATTTCATGAAAAGCACGGAGTGTGAGGAGTTTTAGGTGAGGGGTTTGTTTGGGCAGAGAGGACAGGAGAGGGGCTCCATGCAGTGGGGACAGCATGAACAAGGGAAAGAGGCTGGAAGGAGCATATGTTTATTCCATGCAACCCAGTAGGGAGGTCCATGTGGCTGGAGCAATGGTTATCAAACTCGAGCACACATTAGGATCACCCAGGGGGTGGTTAATAATGGATTGCTGGGCTCCACCCCAGAGTTTCTGCGTTAGTGGATCTGGAGTGGGCTTGAAATGCTCACTTCTAACAAATTCTCAGCTGATGCTGATGCTGCTGGTTTGGGGACCAAACTTTGAGAATTACAGGGCTGGGGAACAATGGGACAGCAGGCTGGGTCATAGGGTGAGGCTGATAGTGCAGGGTCCTGCGGTCTGATGGGCAAGTTTTTTCTCGGTTCAGCAGCCACTGAGGAGGTAGCGTAGAGTCTTGTGCAGTGGGAAGGCTTAAGAGCAAAGATGTTCCTGAAAGGGAGAGAGGTGGGAGGCAGGCTGGCCTTGCTCATGCTAACTAGGCAGGAGGTGAAAGGACCAGAGACATCCCTAGGGCATGAAAAATTGAGGAAACTATTCTGGATGCTGAACTTTAGGGGCCCATCTTGCTTTGGAGGCAGAAGCTGGGGAGAAAAAGCACTCCCTCACCTTCCCTGGGGAACTGAAGACAGCTCCTCCCACCTCAGCTGGCCCAGTGTTTATTTTAAGTGGATTTCTTCACCTTAAAAGTCACAGTGGAGATGACACAGACTCCCCTGAGATGGCTCTGGGGGTGTCAGTGGGAATGGAGGCTTAGGAGTGACAGGAGGAAGATGTTGAAAGAAGAAGTAGTGACATCCTCTCCACACCATGGCTTAGGGCTTCAGTGGAGTTTTCAGGGAGGTGGACCCCATGGAGACACTAGGGTGCCCTGGAGGGACTACTGTCTCCATCAATGATCTGTTTTAGCTCAGCTCTGCTGCAAACTCCTTATCCCAGAGATGGGTTTGTAAACAGCATGTAATGAAATCTTAGTACCAGGCACAGAGTTCATATTCTAGGCTCAGGGCATTGAGTGGCACGTTGGAAAAGCCCCCTCCCTCTACTTAAGCAGAACTCCGGACTCCTTCTGTTTAAGGGTAGCCCTTGCAGGCAGAGAAACTCAGGCTAGGCTGGTGCCTCTGGGCTGACACTGTCACCTCCTCCATGAAGCCCCCCTGACCAATCCAGGACTTTCCAACATTGGGTTCATTAACTTGTGCTGTTTTCCATCCCATTGGACTTGGTGGTTCTGCCCCAGGTGGAAATGGAGGCATAGAAACAGTTAGGATCGGAGTCAGAAAACTGTGCGCTCATCTCTGCTCTCCCTTCTTCACTGAGTGTCCTTGGGGAAGTTGCACAGTGTCTCTGGGCCTCCATTTCCTCATCTTTAAAATGGAGATACTGTGTGGGTGAAGGGAGATACATTATTTGCAAATGTGAAGTGTTACCCAAACTTTAGTGATTGAAAGCAGCTGCCTTGACAAAGGACGTCCACTTGTTGGACGTGAACATGGTGGAGACGAGAGGCTGCTGGGCCCCCGGGGGCGTTTCTGTGAATGTCAGGGTAACACCCCCACACATCCACGCAGGTTTGGTCAGAGGCCTGGCCTCTCTGGCCATCCTTTCCTGGGTCGAGGAGGATTTGTGGGGCTGTGTCAGGCCTCTATTTCAAAACCTCTCAGTGGGACCCCTTACTGGGTAATTAGTCTTTTCTTTTGCTCTTGTCAAGTGTCAGTTTTCTGGCACATAATTGGCCTAAACCAGGCTATGGATCAGTCACACTTTAATGTAGATTGGTTTAATTCCCACCCAAAATCGTGCTGCTAACATCAGAGAGAATGGGTGGAACTTTTTTCTGGTTTTGGTGGTGGTGGTGGAGGGTGTTGGGAGGAGAGGAATAATCCAAGGAGGCTGGACCTGGGGAGGGCAGGCCAGGGCTGCTGCTTCAGGGGCCTGAGGCACCAAGGCCAGAGGAAGGGGTCCCACACGCTTGATGGGGCAGTTCCCATTCCACACATGTGACTGTGTCCTTGCACACACCTCTGCTCCATTGTTCTCCGGTGACATCCTGTTTCCTCGTTTCTAAACCAAAACTCAAATTCCTCTCCAAGTGCCTATGGACCTTGTTCACATCCTGGGTAAAGTGTTTACGTCTGAGCACGAAGGACCACCTGCTGCAAGGGGAAGGCCCCTTTCCTTGATCCTGGCTCCTGGTCAGGCGGGCTCTGGGGTCCCAGGTCAAGGCTGCGGGTCTCCTAGCCCGCCAGCACAGGGAGCAGGGAGAGACGGCGGGAGTCCTGGTGCCCCTGCTTGGAGAGACTGCTCTTCCTAAGCCACACAGCAGGATCCAGCTCCCAAAGCAGCCCAGAGAGAGCTGCCAACAACCAACGACACGCTGAGTCACTTCCCCAGCGGGAGCCTTAGCTTCTATGTCAGTACATGGTGCCTTCAGACCAGATGGCTGTTTCTCGGTGTTTGGACGATGTTCACCTGTATCTGAATCACAGGAGTGGAGGGTGGAGTGTTCATTAGAAATGCAGATTAGTGAGTTTTACACCCTACAGTTGGAGAAAGCACCCAGATCTGACTCTGGTTCCAGCAGTGGGCCTGCTTCCCAGGATGCTTCTGGCTCCAGCATGCGGGAGAGGCCTTGCTCCCTCACTTAGTGCCTCAGTCATTGAGTCCAAGAGCCCAGACAGGAGTTGGGGCCATGGGGCAGAGCTTCCCTTGTTTGCTCTGGCATGTTGGGTGGACACCCAGCCTGTCTTTTTCTGCATTTACAGAATGTGCTAACCTGCAGGTCGGTGGGGTGTGGGAGTCCCTCCCCGCTCACTGGCAATTTCTAATGGCTCATCTTCCTAATGAATGCATGCCATCAGATTCCCCCTTGAGTTCTGCAGGGAGGGAATGAAACAAATAAAACATAAGGCTAATCCAGAGTTCTCCCTGCATTAGTGGTTGACTGAATCCAGAGCACTCAGATGTCCCGTAAGTCAGCTTTGTGTTGTGAAAGGAGATTTGGACTTGGAGTCAGAAAATCTAGTGTGGGCTCCGCCCCATGTTAGTGATGTAAACCGATAGTTCTCAGCTGGGTGACTTTTCCCCTAGAGAACATTTGGCAGTGTCTGGAGACATTTTTGAGTTGTCACAACTGGGGGATGGGGGAGATACCACTGGCATCTGGTGGGTAGAGGCCAGGGAACCTGCTAATTATCCTAGCCTACGCAGAATGGCCCCCACAACAAAGAGGTATCTGGCCCCAAATGTCAATAGTGCCAAGGTGGAGAAACCCTGTTGTAAATTTAGGCCTCAGTTTCTCCATCTGTAAATGGAATCAGTCTAGATTGGTGTTTTTCAATAGTTACAGCCTATGGGTCCTAAAATTAGTTTAATGGTTGTAATCATCAATTTAAAAAATTAAATTAAATGGAATAGAATGGAAGATGTCAGAAAGTATCCGAGGGCATGGCACTTGGGAAGGGTCAGTACTGTCATGTGAAATGTGTGAGTGTGTGCAGACTGGGTCACGAAGTAAATTGTGTTTTTACTCTGCTTTCTGCAAAAAAAGTTTTAAAGCCACTTATTTAGATGATCTCCAAGATCCTTTGTGTTGCCACAGTATGTTTTTCTGAATTGAAGACTTCTCCGGGACACACTTCCAGGAATTTCCTTACTGCCCCCCTGCCTTGGATGTGGATTGGCTGCTCTTAGGGCCTCTCTCAGCCGTTCAGGGTCAGGAATTCCACAGGCTCCTTGCAGTTCAGTCCTCACTAAGGATCCCAATCCCAGAGCCCCCTGTGCCCCTAGGTGGGTAAAGATTTGCTCTGGGTGCCCCTCTGGCAGGCTGCCTCCTCGGCTTCCTAACACTGATCTCTCCTGGGGCCGCATGGAGCTAGCCCTTCAAATGCTTAGACCAACACCTGCTCTGAGTCCCAGCTCTGTCATCACTGAGTTCTGTGACAATGGGCAAATTACCCTGAGTGTCAGCTACCTGGGTGGACCCAAGTCCCAAGTCTGTGGGGTCAGGCTGCCCTCCTCATTTCCTTGAAAAGGGTGGAGGCTCCCATGCATCCCACATTCTCCATCTCCCCACATGCTCCATCTCACATTCTTCTGGTTCCCTCTTGTTGGACTTTCTGCTTCTGCTGAATTCTTGGCTTGTCCAGCCTTGCAGGCCCTACCTTTGAACCTTATAGTGATAGTGACTTCTGCCTTTCCTATGGCACTTGCTCAGCTCTGCCTCCCGGGGAACCAGGGACTGTTTATGTGGCTTTACTTCCTTGAAAGCCGTAAAGAGCTCTAGATCTGCAGCTCTTTAAGCTGTAGATACAGCAGGGCAGTGACTCACCCCAAGCTGCCTGGTTGCATCCAAAGCATTCCCTCCCTACCCTCCAGCCATATACCCCTGGCCGACTCCTTCTCAGCATCCTTTCTGAGTCCCCATGAGGTAAGGGAGAGCCTGCAAAAAGGAGAGGTGCACAGGGATGCCTCTCCTGTTTCCAGAAGGGAGATGTCTTTGGTTCAGAGATGACATACTGGTCGAGTTACCCAGTGAAGCAGGGGCCGAACCACCTGTCCATCTGCTCTGTGAGACTGGGGATGGCTGGGAGGGAGAATTGCACTGATGAGATGAGTTCTGTGGTCATAAAGGACCCAGAGACCTTGACCTCTTGTATAATTGTATACACCCTCCCCCCACCCCCCCAGCAGGCAGGGTGGGTGGGTGAGTGGAGTTGGCTCGCTCCAGGCTGGGGTGCAATGCTCAGTGTCAGCCCCAGGAGAGGCCAAGGAAGAGGTTTGGTCTTTGATCCACTGCAAATGCCCAGGGGCTGGGAAGGCTCCTGGGAGGGACTGCAAACTGGAGGTTGGTGCCAGGCTGTCCCATTTACTTGTTTTTCAACATTTTCTTATGGGAATTTTCAGAAAAGTTGAAAGAATAGGACAGCGAGCCCTCATATACCTGTCACTCAGATTCCGCCATTAACTTTTACTGTTTGTCTGATCACTGATCTATTTGGTTCTGTTTGTTTTGCTTTGGCTAATTTCTTGCTGTCAGAAAGTTTGCTTAACTTTTTAAGGATTTGCTTATTCTAAGCAAAGATACAGAGCAGGCAAGACTTCTCAGTAAAATAGGACAAAACCCCTTGGCTTGGTTGGCATCTTCTTTTCCTCCTGACCGTGCTGGTCTAGAGCTCTGCAGAATGTGGTTTGTGGACTGTGGGCGGTCTGTGGGCCTTTCCTGGTGGTCTCCGAGCTGCTAACCGTTTATCATTTAAGACTGTTCTTAGAATGGGCTAGTTATTTACATGTGACGGCCCTCACTGAAACCTCGCCAGAAACAAGTCTATTTTCTGGCTCATTCTGGTTAGTTAGGAGTGTGTGTGTGTGTGTGTGTGTGTGTGTGTGTGTGTGTGTGTGCATGTCCCAGGGGGTCGCTGTCTTCCAACAGCCTCAGTCCAGCTCAGGCCCCCTTTCAGACCTCTGCTGGGCTGTGACTGAGGTGGCCCTTTCCTTAGTTTTCTTCATCAGTGGCCCCAGGCGTGGCAGCAGCGCCTCATGTCAACAAATCTTCCCAAGTCTCCTGGACTTAGTCCCACAGACATTCTTGTCTCCTCTTTGCCGAGGACCTGGAGCGCAAACTCCCCTGACCCTCCTAGGAGAAGGCACATTTCCTCATTTCCAAGGTTAACCTTTCCGCCTGGGTCCTAGGCCCTGTTTCTTTCGGAGCCCTAAGGCGCTGTGCCCCCACATTTGACTTCTCTTTCTCCAGCATCTTCCATCTCTCTGTCTTCACTGGCTGCCCTTTGTCTTCCCTATTTCCACCAACTTCTCAGTCTCGAAGGCTTGAGACTCAGACTCTACACTGTTCCTTCTGGCCTTTCATTTCCTGTGGCCTCTCAGTTATTTTTGAATATCAAGGGCCCAGCATAAGCACCAGTTCTCAGGGACTAGCTGTGGAATTGTTGAGTCTTCATAATGCTGCAAAATGGGTCTCTTGCCTGTTTTCCCACTTTCGTGTCAACTGCCATGACCCTTGTCTCTGCGTTCACCCCTCACAACCGTTGTCAGACACTGTTTTATCATGTGTTTGGCTATTCAAATGTCTCTAATGGCAACACGGATCATTGACCGCATCCTTATTAAGTTCCCCGCACGGAGTGAGGCACTTTACCTACAGTGTCTCCAGACTTCTCCCAGAGAAGCAAACTCAGTAAACTGAGATGGGGCTCATGAAAATTCCCATAAGAAAACAAAGAGCCCAATGTCTCTGATTTAGGCTGTCCTAAGAGAGCATTTTGTAATGCTGATCTTATCTTTATACTTAGATTGTAAACTCCCAGAAAGAAGGGGTCATGCTTTTACATTTTTCTTTTGAGAAATATAAGCGATTACTAGAGGGCTATGTATCCAGAGGGTGCTCAATAAATATTTTTAGATGGATGGAAGGATGAATGAGTAAATGAGATTTTGGGGGAGATTTTTGTTGCCCATTTAAGTTTCTTGGGGGGAGTTTTTCACTGAGATGAGATTATAGAGATGATGATTATAAATAAATTTATGAACTTTTTGGGGGAATAATCACCACTGCTGACTCTTTTCTCTTTCAGGTGACTTCCAAAATGGCAAGAGAGTGAGCCTCTCCGTGTATCTCGGGGAATTTTTTGACATCCATTTGTTTGTCAATGGTACTGTGCTGCAGGGGGATCAAAGGTAAGTCAGAAGCCCAGAATGTCCAAATTAGAAAGGACCATGGGGATCCCCCTTGCACATACCCCTTATTTTTCAGATGAAGGAGCTGGGGCCCAGAGAGAGGAAGTAAATGTGCCCAGAGGAAGCGAGTGGCTGAACCCTGTTGGGGTTGAAGGGTAGGAGGGACATCCAGAAAATGTAGGGAGAGCTCATTTCCTGAACTCATCTTTGTCCCTCCAGCGTCTCCATGCCCTATGCCTCCAAAGGGCTCTATCTAGAAACTGAGGCTGGGTACTACAAGCTGTCCAGTGAGACCTATGGCTTTGTGGCCAGGATCGACAGTGGTGGCAACTTTCAAGTCCTGCTGTCAGATAGATACTTCAACAAGACCTGTGGGCTGTGTGGCGACTTCAACATCTTTGCTGAAGATGACTTTAGGACTCAAGAAGGTAAGCTTATCTGGGATAGCATTTCTCTAAGGTGTGGTTGTGCTTGTGACTTCCCTGCTCACAAACCTTCACTGCCACTCCTCCCTTGGCAGTCCAGCCTCCCCATGACTCACCTCAGTTTATCCTGCCAACCTAATCGCTCAGCATTCCTGCTCACTGCCTAGACCTCTGCTAAACCAGATCTTGGAGCTTCTCCAACCTGACTCGGTTCAACTTTGAATTCCCCATAGCAACTCATACATGGTAGATGGTTGGTAGATGCTGGATGGTTTGAACAGACCCTCCTGAGTCCCTACAATGGAACTTCCTGGATGAAATCTATAAAGGGTGGTCCTCAACACTGCCCCCAAAGGCCAGTTTATGTGTGTGTGCATGTGTGTGTTCATGAGCAATGGAAGGTAATATGGACAATGTGAAAACCACTAGTAATCTTTAATCTTCTTTTGATAATTTCAATTACATAGTCATTTAATTAGTGATGCTCCTTGCAAAAGTTGTACATTTGTACGTAAGTTATTCTTCTTCCTTATGACCCAGCTACCCTCTGATTAAGGGGTAAGTGTGTAGAGAAACAGTTCACCATTCCTTTCATTGGATTGTACATGTCAGAATATAGTAAGATAATTTGTTTCTGTCTTCTCCATCACTGATTTCTCAAACTTTTTATTGTCCAATATGTACATTTAATGCTATAAATTTTCCTTAAATAACACTTTAGCAGCACCATACCAATTTTGATATGTAACATATTTTCCTTTTCCTTCAGTTCTATGAATTTTCTAATTTCCATTTAAGTTCTTTCTTAATCTATAAAATGTGTTTAAAATTTCCAAATGTTTAGAATTTTTAAAGTTACCTTTTGTAACTAAATTGATTTCTAATTTAAATTAGAAATTTGGGGATTTTTTTGTGGACTTTTTGCAATTGTTCTATGTATGCTCCAAAAGAATTATTCTTTGATTGCTGCAAGATTCTATAATACCTGTTGAATTCTTTGTTAATTGTGTTATTCAAATCTTCTATATGTTAACCACTTTTTTGCCTGCTGCATCTACCCATTACTAAGAGAGTTGTGTTAAATTTTTCTACAGTAGTGGTGAATTTGTCAACTTTTTTGTGTAATTCTGTCAAGTTTTGCTTTATATATTTTGAGCCTTTGTTATTAGATTTTAGAAATGTTGAATTTTTCTGGTGAATTGTTCCCTTTATGTAATGACTCATCATTTTTAACAATGCCTTTTACCTTAAAATCTGTTTGATATTAATATAGGTACTTTCTTTGATTAGTGTTTGATTTATTTTTATACTTTCAACCTTTCTGCATGGTTTTCCTTCAGACGTGTCTCATGAAAGTAGCACACAGCCAGATTTTATTTTTTTAAAAATCAGATTTATTGAGGTATGATTTACATATAGTAAAATTCACCCTTTCAGTGTATAGTTCTACGAGTTTTCACGAAATTGTAGAACTATGTAACCACCACAATCAATCTACAGAACAGTTTCATCACCCCCAAAATTCCTGTGCCCTTTGTAGTCAATTCTTCCCCAACTCCTAGCCCTGGTAGCCACTGATCTTTTTTCTGTTCCTACTCCTGTTCCTATTACTATTCTTTTCCTATAGTTTTGATTTTTCCAAAATTCACACAAAATTAATCCTACAGTACTTAGAGTATTTTGCCTTTTAAGTCTGGCTTCTTTTATGTAAACGTACTCTACTAGGGATTCATCTGTGCACTTGCATGGATGTTGTTCCTGGTTATTGCTGAGGGGTAACACCACAATTTGTTTATCCATTCACCAGTTGAAGGACACTTTCTTGTTTCCAGTTTTGGGCAATTATGAGTAGAGCCCCTAGAAATATTCATGTGTAGGTTTTTTTCTCCATTTTAAAAATTGTGCTAAAATACACATAACATAGAATTTACTATCTTACCCATTTTTCAGTGTGCAGTTCAGTGACATTAAGTACATATACTTTGCTGTGCAACCATTGCCACCATCCATCTCCCTAACTCTTTCCATCTTGCAAAACTGAAACTCTATACCCATTAAACAGTAACTCCCCATTCTCCTCTCCCTCTAGCCTCTGGCAATCACCATTCTCCTCTCTGTCTTTATTATTCTGACTACTCCAAATACTTCATATAAGTGGAATCATACAGTATTCATCTTTTTGTGACTGGCCTATTTTACTTAGCATAATGTCCTTACAATTCATCCATGTTGTAGCAAATGTCAGAATTTCTTTCCTTTTTGAGGCTGAATATACGTCGTATGTACATACTACATTTTGCTTATCCGTTCGTGCATTGACGGACACTTGGATTGCTTCCACGTTTAGCAATAGTGAATAATGCTGCTATGAACATGAGTGTACAAATATCTTTTCAAGATCCCGCTTTCAGTTCTTTGGGTATATACCCAGAAGTGGAGTTGCTGGATCATATGGTAATTCTATTTTTAATTCTTTGAGGTACTGCTATACCATTTTCCACAGCTGCTCTGTCATTTTGCATTTCACCAACAGTGTACAAGGGTTCCAATTTCTCACATCTTGCCAACACTTGTTATTTTCTGATTTTTTGATAGTTGCCATCCTAATAAGTGTGAGGTGGTATTGATGTGTAGGTTTTTGTGTAGACATATGCTTTAATTTCTCTGGATAGATATCTAGGAGAAGAATTATTGGGTGGTATGACAAGTGTGTGTTTAATCTTATAAGAAACTGCCAAACTGTTCTCCAAAGTGGCTGTACCATTTGCATTTCTACCAGCAATGTTTGAGTTACAGTTGCTCTTTATCCTTGCCAGCATATGAAACTGTCACCTTCTTTTAAAATTTTAGCAGTTTTAATACATGTGTAGTGGTATGTCATTATCATTATTTTAATGTAATTTTCTGTTTACATTACATCTATTCTGTTTAGTGTAATCTTTTCTGTTTTCTTACTGTAGAGTTTTGCTTCTTTTCATTCATTTTATATTAAAGTGTGTTGTTAATGTATTTGGATTTGTATTAACCATCTTATTTTGTGCTTTCTACTGTTGCTGCTTTTTCTATGCTACTTCTTTCCCTACTACTCTCACTGCCCCTCCTTGTTTGACTAATCACTAAATTTGGCATTTTTATTATAATTTTACACAATCAGTGCTTCTTTAGATATGCCTTCATGTTTAACAGGTTCTTTGCTCATAATTTCTCCTTGCATCTTACTTTTTTTTCTAGGTTCAATTTCTACTTTTCTAAAATATTTCCCTTAGTAGTTCCTTCATTCAGGGTCTGGTAGTGATAACTGAAACAAACACTCCCTCCTTTTTTATAGGCTACTTTAGCTAGGTATAGAATTCTAGAGCATCAGTTCCTTCTCACAGTACTGTGAGGATGTTATTCATTGTTGCTGCTGAGATGTATGCTGTCAGTCTAATTGTTATTTCTTTGCAGATAAGATGTCTTTTATCTTTATGTATAAGCCACTATTTGTTTTTGGTATTCTGCAATTTCACTATGTTGTGCCTAGGTGTGGGTTTTATTTTTATTACCTTGGTTGAGGCTTATTGTGATTCCTGAATCTGATGATTCCTATCTCTCAACAGATTTAGAAAACTTTCAGCCATTTTCTCTTCTTCTATTAGACATATGTTGGATATTTTTATTCCATTCTGTTTTTTTGCTCTTTACCTTACTTCTGTTTTTCTCTCTTTATTCCTCTTTTTGCTTTTTGGGTAGATTGCTTAGATAAAGAAGTGTGCTAATGCTGGCTGGTGAGAAATAATTGTGTGCATCTTTTCCAGCTCTGCATTCAGTAATGTCATGTTGGCAACATGAAGCTGGCCATGGTGGGAGTATTTACACCATGGAAATCAGCAAATCCTACAAATCAGGGCTTTGCTTTTCCTCCAGAGAGCTGGCTTATCAGCACATCACTATTGAGGTCTATCTTCTAGTTCACGAATTCTCACTCAGTTCTCAATCAACAGATGATGCCTTACCCAACTGAGTATTCCTTTTATTTCATTGATTATATTTGTCATTTTAGAAGGTAAATCTGGCTCTTTTTCAACTCTATTATTTTTTCTTATTGTCATCTTCTTTTATCAAGTTTTAATTCTTTTTTTGTTCATTTTTTCTTGAGGTCACATTGGTTTATAACATTATATAAATTTCAGGTGTGCATCATTATATTTCAACTTCTGAATAGACTACATTGTGTTCACTACCAAAATTCTAGTTGCCATTCTTCACTGTACACGTGTACCCCTCTATCCTTTTCTTCCTCCTTCCTTCCCCCTTCCTCTTTGGTAGCCACTAATCTGTTCTCTGTATCTATGTGTTTGTTTATCTTCCACATATGAGTGAAATCATATGGTATTTGTCTTTCTCTGTCTGACTTATTTTGCTTAGCATAATACCTCAAGGTCCATCCATGTTGTTGCAAATGGCAAGATTTCATCTTTTTTTTTTAATGGTTAAGTAGTGTTCAATTGCATACATGTGTGTGTGTGTGTGTGTGTGTATATCTATCTATCTATCTATCTATCTATCTATCTATCGCATTTTCTTTGTCCACTTTTCTGTCAGTGGGCACTTGGGTTGTTTCCTAGTCTTGGCTATTGTGAATAATGCTGCAATGAACATAGGGGTGCATATATCTTTCCGAATTTTTGTGTTCTTTGGATAGATGCCCAGAAGCATAATTGCTGGATCATATGGTAGTTCTATTTTTAATTTTTTTGAGGAATCTTCATACTGTTTTTCATAGTGGCTGCATCAATTTACATTCCCACCAGTTGTGTACAAGGGTTCCCTTTTTTTCACATCCTCTCCAACACTTGTTATGTCTTGTCTTTTTAATAATAGCCATTTTGATGGACATGAGGTGATATCTCATGGTGATTTTGATTTACATTTCCCTAATAATTAGTGATATTGAATATCTTTTCACATGCCTGTTGGCCATCTGTATATCTTCCTTGGAAAAATATCTGTTCAGATCCTTTGCTCGTTTTTTATTTGGGTTGTTTGGTTTTTTGCTGTTGAGTTATATGAGTTCTTTACATAGTTTGGATATTAACCCCTTATCAAATACATGATTTGCAAATATCTTCTCCCAATTGTTAGGTTGTCTTTTCATTTTGTTGATGGTTTCCTCTGCTGTGCTTTTTAGATGGTTTCTTTTTTAGTTTGATGTAGTCCCATGTATTTATTTTTTCTTTTGTTTCCCTTGCCTGAGGAGACATATTCAAAAAGATACTGCTAAGACTGATGTCAAAGAGCGTAGTGCTTATGTTTTCTTCTAGAAGTTTTATGATTTCAGGTCTTACATTAAAGTCTTTAACCCATGTTGAGTTAATTTTTGTTTATGGTGTGAGATAGTGGTCTACTTTCATTCTTTTGCATGTGGCTGTCCAGTTTTCCCAACACCATTTGTTGAAGAGACTTTCCTTTCTCCATTGTATGTTCTAGGCAACTTTGTTGAAAATTAGCTGTCCATAAATGTTTGGTTTTTTTCCTGGGCTCTCAATTCTGTTCCATTGATCTATGTGTCTGTTTTTCTGCCAGTACCATGCTTTTTTGAATTCTATAGCTTTGTAGTATATTTTGGAATAGGGAGTGTGATACTTCCAGCTTTCTTCTTTTTTCTCAGGATTACCTTGGCTACTTGGGGTCTCCTGTTGTTCTGTATAAATTTTAGGATTCTTTGTTCTATATCCATGAAAAATGTCATTGGGATTTTGATAGGGATTGCACTGAATCTGTAGATTTCATTAGGTAATAAGGACATTTTAACTATGTTAATTATTCCAATCTGTGAGCATGGAATATCTTTCCATTTCTTTGTGTCTTTTTCGATTTCTTTCAACAATGTCTTTTGGTTTTCAGTGTATAGGTCTTTTACCTCCTTGGTTAAATTTATTCCTTGGTATTTTATTCTTTTTGTTGTGATCATAAATGGGATTGTATTCTTGATTTCTCTTTTTGTTAGTTTGATGTTAGTGTATAGAAACACAACTGATTTTGTATGTTAATTTTGTACCCTGAAACTTCACTGTATTTGTTAATTATTTCTAATAGTTTTTTTGGTGGATTCTTTAGGGTTTTCTATATATATAAAATCATGTCATCTGTAAATAGTGACAATTTTACTTCTTTCTTTCCAGTTTGGATCCTTTAGTTCTTTTTCTTGCCTAATTGCTCTGGCTAAAACTTTGAAAAGTATGTTGAATAAGAGTGGTGAGAGTGGGCATCCTTTTCTTGTTCTTGTTCTTAGAGAGAGAGCTTTCAGTTTTTCACTGTTGAGAATGATATTAGTTGTGGGTTTGTCATATCTGGCCTTCATTATGTTGAAGTACTTTCTTTCTATACCCATTTTGTTGAAAGTTTTTTTTTTTTATCATAAATTGATGGTGAATGTTGTCAAATGCTTTCTCTGCATCTATTGAGACAACCAGGTGATTTTTATTCTTCGTTGTGTTAATGTGGTGTATCGCATTGATTAACTTGTGAATGTCGAACCATGCTTGCATCCTTGGAATAAATCCCACTTGATTGTGGTATATGATCCTTTTAATGTATTGTTGTATTCGATTTGGTAATATTTTGTTGAGAATTTTTGCATCTACATTCATCAGCGATGTTGGCCTGTAATTTTCCTTCTTTGTGTTGTCCTTGTCTGGTTTTGGTATCAGGCTAGTGTTGGCCATATAGAATGAGTTAGGAAGCATTCCGTCATGTTCAATTTTTTGGAATAGTTTGAGAAGGATTGGTATTAAACCTTTTTTGAATGTTAGGTAGAATTCATCAGAGAAGCTGTCTGGTCCTGGACTTTTGTTTTTTTGGGAGGTTTTTGATTACTGTTTCAATCTCTTTACTTGTGATTCATCTATTTGGATTCTCTATCTCTCCTTGATTCAGTTTTGAAAGGTTGTATGATTCTAAGAATTTATCCACTTCTTCTAGGTTATCCAATTTATTGGTGTATAGCTTTTTGTAGTATTCTCTTATAATCCTTCATATTTCTGTGGTGTTTGTTGTAATTTCTCCTCTATTGTTTCTGATTTTATGTATTTGAACCTTCTTTTTTTCTTAGTGAGTCTGCCTAAAGGTTTGTCAATTTTTTTTACCTTTTCAAAGAAGCAGCTCTTAGTTTTATTGATCTTTTCTATTTATAGTCTCTATTTCATTTATTTCCATTCTGACTTTTATTATTTCCTTCCTTCTACTGATTTTGGGCTTTGCTTGTCCTTCTTTTTCTGGTTCTTTTAGGTGTAGTGTTACGTTGTCTATTTGAGACTTTTCTTGTTTGTTTAAGTAGGCCTGTATTGCTATATACTTCCCTCTTTGTACTACTTTTGCAGCATCCCATAAATTTTGGTATGTTGTATTTTCATTTTCATTTGTCTCCAGATATTTTTTGATTTCTCCTTTGATTTCTTCATTTATCCAATAGTTGTTCAGTAGTATGTTGTTTAATCTTCACATATTTGTGACTTTTCCATCTATTTTCTTGTAGTTGATTTCTAGTTTCATACCACTGTGGTTAGAAAAATTGCTTGATATGATTTCAGTCTTCTTAAATTTATTAAACTTGTTTTGTTTCCCAATATATGTTCTATCTTTGAGCATGTTCCATGTGCACTTGAGAAGAATGTGTATTCTGTTGCTTTTGGATGGAACGTTCTGTATATATTCATTAACTCCATCTGATCTAGTGTTTTATTTAAAACCAATATTTCCTTCTTGACTTTCTGTCTGGATGATCTATCCATTGATGTAAGTGGGGTATTAAAGTCCCCTACTATTATTGTGTTGCTGTCAACTTCTCCCTTTAGGTCTATTACTTTATATACTTTGGTGCATATATATTAATAAATATTATGTCTTCCTAATGGAGTGTCCCTTTTATCAGTATATAATGTCTGTCTTTGTCTTTTGTTTTCTTTCTTTGCTTGAAGTCTATTTTGTCTGATAAAAGTATGGCTACACCTGCTTTCTTTTGTTTGCCATTTGCTTAGAGTATCATCTTGCATGCCTTCACTTTGAGCCTATGTTTGTATTTAGAGCTGAGATGGGTCTCCTTGAGGCAGCATATTATTGGGTCTTGTTTTTTAATCCATCCAGCCACTCTGTGTCTTTTGATTGGTGAATTCAATCCATTTACATTTAGGGTGATTATTGATATACGAGGACTTAATACTGTCATTTTGTCTTTGTCTTCTGGTTGCTCTATATTTCCATGGTTTCTTTTTTTCTTGTATTTCTGTCTGCCATTTCAGTTTGCTGTTTTCTGTGATGTGTTTCTCAGTTTCCTCTTTTTTTGTTTTTCATGGCTCTGCTCTGAGTTTTTGTTTTGTGGTTACCATGAGGTTTGCTTAAAAGATCTCTTAGATGAGATAGTCATTTTTCTGCTGATATCATCTTATCTTCATTTGCCTATGCAGGTTCCATCCTCTTCCTCTTCCCCTTCTATGTTTTTGTCATCACAAATTATCCCTTTTTGTATTGTGAATTCATTACCAAATTGAAGTGGTTATAGTTACTTTTAATGCTTTGTTTCACTTTACATTATAATTGTTTAGCAACTATTCTGATATAGAGTTGCAATTTTCTGATTCTTCCTGTCTATTTATCACTTTGCTTAAAGATTTGTATACCTTTGCCTTTTTGTTTCAGGTAGGAGAGCTCTTTTAAAGATTTCTTGTAAGGCAGGTCTAATGACTTGAACTCCTTCAGCTTTTGTTTGTCTGGGAAAGCCTTTATTTCTCCTTCATATTTGAAAGGTAACTTTGCTGGGTAGAGTATTCTTGGCTGACAGTTTTTATCTTTCAATATTTTGAATATATCATTCTACTTTCTCCTGGTCTATGGAGTTTCTATGGAGAAATTGGCTGGTAGCCTAATGGATATTTCCTTGTAGGTTATTGTTTTTTTCTCCCTGGGTGCCCTTAATATTCTTTGTTTGTCATTGACTTTTGACTGTTTTCATATAATGTGTCTTAGAGAAGGTCTTTTTGCATTGAGATAATTAGGTGTCCTATTAGCTTCATGTACTTGTATATCCAATTCCTTTTCTAGGTTTGGGAAGTTCTCAGCTGTTATTTCTTTAAATAACCTTTCTGTTCCCTTTTCCCTCTCTTCTCCTTCTGGGATACTCATTGTCCTTATGTTGCTTTTCCTAATTGAATTGGATATTTCTCATAGAATTTCTTCCTTTTTAAAAAATCTTAGTTCTTTCTCCTCTTCCACCTGAATCATTTCTAGATTTTTGTCTTTGAGCTCACTAATTGTCTCTTCCATATGGTCTGCTCTATTTTCAATGCTGTCTACTTTAGTTGTCTCATTTATTGAGTTCTTCATATCCAGAATTTCTGCTTGGTTCTTTTTTTAGAGTTGCAATCTCTTTGATCAAAAACTCCTTCTGTTTGTTAATTTTATTCCTGAGCTCATTGAACTGTCTCAGTATTCTTGTAGCTTGTTGAGTTTCTTCATGACAACTATTTTGAATTCTTTTTTTTTTTTGTGAGGAAGACCAGCCCTGAGCTAACATCCATTGCCAATCCTCCTCTTTTTGCTGAGAAAGACTGGCCCTGGGCTAACGTCTGTGCCCATCTTCCTCTACTTTATATGGGACGCCGCCACAGCATGACTGACAAGCAATGCATTGGGGGTGCCCGGGATCTGAACCTGTGAACCATGGGTACCAAAGCACAAACTAAACTGCTGTGCTACTGAGCTGACCCCTTGAATTCTTTATCAGTTAGATCACAATCTTCCATGACTTCAAGTTTGGTTTCTGGAGAATTGTCATTTTCTTTTTGTGTTACTGTAATTTTTCATGGTGCTTGATGAGTTGTTCCTCTGCTGGTGCATCTGTAGTAGCAAACACATTTCTTATTTAGGTAAGGCTTTGTTTACTTTGATTCTGAGCTGGTTCTGGTTGTATTTGAGAACCTGCACTTTCCACCTTCCGCTGCCTCTGCCAGAGGTGTCATCAGTGCCCTCATCATGCTGCTTGTGTCTCTGAGGTTGCTGCTGCCTTGCTGGTTCTGGTATCACTGTGGTAGTGGGCTGTGCCACTGGAGTCACTGGGCTGGTAAGCACCTCTCCTGCTTCTAGGAGTTGCAGCCTGAATTATGGGTTCCAACCTTGCAGTGGGGTAGGGGAAGGTGGGATGAGAGCCAGGATCATGGGCACCTCCATCACATCCAGGGTTGTTGGGTCTGTAGGCACTGGTGCCTCAGGTTGGGGGGCCAGGTTTGCAGGCACCAATGCAGCTTGGGGGGACTAGATTTATGGGCTCCATTGTCACTGTTACCAGACTCTCCATGGCCTCAGGCACTGCTAAAGCTGGGGGCTGCTGCTGTGCATGCTGCCTCTGCTGCTGCACCTGAGTTTTCTGAGAGTGTTGGTAGTACCACTGCCAAGGGCACTGGGTATGTGGGCATCACTGCTGCTGCTGGGTAGGCTAGGGTCATGGGTGCTCTGCCACCTTCACAGGGGGAGGGGTAACTGTGTCTCAGGCACTCCCATGATTCCTGGAAGCCTTTGGTCACAGGCACCACCACCATGGTTCTTGGAGACTTAGGTCACAGGCACTGCCCCTGCTTCTGGAGGCGCCAGGTCTTGGATGCAGCCCCTGCTGCTGAGAAGGCTGGGATTGGAGACATCACTGCTGGGAGAAGGGAAGGAGCTGGGTCATGGGCGCTGCCGCAGTTCCTGGAGTCTCAGGTTGTGGGCATTGCCTTGGTTCCTGGGGCCTTTGTTTGCAGGTGTTGCCACAGTTCCTGGAGCCTCTGGTCTCCGGAGCCACTGCCGCTGCTCTCCTGGTTCCACTGCCTCCACTAGATCCAGTCCACCCACCTTCGAATGTATAGATGTATGAATCTCTCAGGCATTCTGGTGTGCTGTGCAGAGAGTCCTTTGTTGGTCTATAAATGTCCTACTGGTTGTACCTTAGAGGGGAGAGACAAAGGGGGAAACTCATTCTGCCATGATGCTCACATCACTCTCTCAATTTCTTCTTTATAATAATAATTTTAAATATATTTGTTTTATAACTTCTATACAAAAACTTCATTATCTGAAGTTTTTGGAGCTCCAATCATGCTATTTTTATGTCTGCTGACTCCTGCTTAAAGCAGATTGTCTCCTATGTTTCAGAATTTTGGATTGTGAGCTCATATTTAGAAGGGTTTTATGTTAATTTTTTAATATGGAGTTACTGAATCTCACAAGAAGCATAAATTGGAATCTCAATCTTGCATGAGGACTTTCCCACCACTACAAATTCTCAGAGAAGACTCTTTTACCCCACCTTTCCAGAGTCCAGACTGAGGAAACAAACTTCCTTATTATTTCCCTGTTTCTCATAGTGAATTCTTTCTTGTCAGCTTTGGAGGGTGCGGTCCTTCAAGAGTCCCAGCTTCACAAAAGGATCTCAAGCCCACCTACCCTATAATGCAGACCCAAGACTCACTTCCATTTCCCAGAGCTGGTTAAACCCAAGCTCCTTGGTTGGCAGGATTGCCACCCTTGCTCTAATACCCTGCAGTCGGAACATCAAGTCACACTTGCCTGTTCTGTTTTCAACTTTCTTTCCTTGTCCATCCTGTCTTCCCCTCCTTCTCCTTCTTTTATGTCTCCTGTAATTCCCTCTACTTCTTTGTGAGGTTAACAATGGATTCAGCAGGATATTTGTCCTTTGCAGTGGCACAGTTTTCAGATTTTTTTAATCTGCCGTATTGCCAGAAATGGAACTCCCAACCCAGAGATATCTTTTTCTTATTCCAGGCTCCAAGGTTTAAAAAACAGAAAATGGAACCTATCTTATTAGGGAGAAGGTGGCGCTTGCAGGCAAGAAGTCAGGGCTCTGGCGATATTTTGGAAATCATCCTCAGGATTGTGGGTTTAGTTCTGTTTGGTTGGTGAAGATTCAACAATTTTTGTCTCCAAACAGTTAACCCCACTTCCTGACAGCATGGGAGTCTGTCCAGCTGGGCTTTAACTTTGGCTGTCAGAGATTTTTCTGTAATTCTATCTACTAGACATCTTTATGTCTCATTTCAGTTGAGCCCATAGAGTTTCACTTCATAGAAGACCAGGGATGGAGAGGATCCTAGAGGTCATCTAGTCTAACCCCTTATTTTAAGTATGAGGAATTGGGCTCAGAAGAATGATGGGATCAGCTTAAGATCACATAGGGTGATAGATGGAGAGCTGAGACCAGACCCCAGGAGTCTTGATTTTCTCTAGGGCTTTCCCCACTCAACACAAAGCCTCTTCTCTGCCTCTTCCTTAGTATGGTATATTAGAAAGTGGACAAGCCTATGTGGCATGGAGTGAATGAGAACCCAGAGAGCACCTCTCACAGTGCCTGGCATACAGTAGAAACTCCATAAATTTGAGTTCCCTTCCCTTTGGCTTCTCTCAGGGCTTAAATCAACAGAAATTTCTTCTCTCACAATTCCAGGAGGCCACAAGTCTGAAATCAAGTTGTTGGCAGGACTGCACTCCCTCCGGAGGCTCTTGGGGCAGAATCTGTTCCTTGTCTCTTGCAATTACTGTTGACTTGTGGCTACATCATTCCAGCCTCTGCCTCTGTCTCCACATCTCCTTCTCTCTGTGTGTCTCTGATCTCCTTCTGCTTCTCTTTTATAAGGATACATGTGATTGTATTTAATTCTCACTTAGGTAATCCAAGATAAGCTCTTCCTCTCAAGACCCTTAACTTAATCACATCTTTTGCCATATAAGGTAATATTCATAGGTTCCAGGAATTAGGAAGTAAATATATATTTGGGGGAGCAATTTTGTCTGCTTAAAATGCCCCAGATGCCAACTGACTATACTTCCAAGGTCCTGCTTTGCTTTTCTTTCCTCAGGGATAGTTTATTTCCTATTCCCAAGTATATTATTTGACCTTGAAACGTGTTTCTCTTATGGACCTGGCTATGCAAAGGGACTGCTGTTTCAATGCTCCACTGACTCCCTTTGCAGTGAAGATTCAGCAGCGTGATTAGGCACCTACTTTGCACCAGGTCACACAGGCCCCCGAGGCCCTCACAGTCTACTGTGGGTAGCTGACTGTAGCACAATTGTTACAAGAGCTAAGTCACAGATGCTGTGAGAGCGTGGGGGGATGCAGCGACTGGGGGCCTTAGGTTCCGTGTCACATCCTTGCCTTCATTCTGCAAAAATATTCCAAGTCTCCACAATCCACCAGATAAGAATTTAGAGATAAGAGTTGCAGCCTGCGCCCTGAATTAGGAGCTCACAGTTGAATAGGGCATAAACATAAGAAAAAAGAATACTAACACAAAGGATGATGAGAGTTTTGACGGAGGGACGGCGAGGGTGGTGAGGGAACACAGAGAAGGGGCACGACCAACCCAGGCTGGGGCGGAGTACAGGGAGTGGAGCTAGTTCAGAAGGGCTTCTTGGAGGAAGTGGTTCTGGAGCTGCATCTCAAAGAATGAGTGGAGACAGTCAAGGTAATAAGGGGGTGGAGAACATTCTGCACAGAGGGAGAAAGGCATGCAAAGGCATGGAGAAGTGAGTGGATAGGCACGTTCCTCATTGTCTTTCAGGTCATCTTCCTTACTGTGCCCATCTGTCCCTCACCAAACATTGGCTGAGCTCCCATGCCTGTGCCTTGTGGCGTTATGCTGGTTGTGGCACAAAAGGTACTCCCCATCCCAGATGCCTACATACGAATCTAGTGGAAGATTGATTCAGGTGATGAGAGACCTAGAGTTTTCACTCAGAAGTCCTGGGTCAGGCATAACTGTGACTTCATTCTCCTGAAACTTTTCTCCACAGGGACCCTGACCTCAGACCCCTATGATTTTGCCAACTCCTGGGCCCTGAGCAGTGGAGAACAGCGGTGTAAACGGGCATCCCCTCCCAGCAGCCCTTGCAACGTCTCCTCTGAGGAAATGCAGAAGGTGGGTACAGCCCAGGCTGGGTGTGGCCTGGATGGTGTGGGACTTCTGGAATTACGAGGCAGAAAGACATCTGGTCTCAGGTCCTCTATCTTGGAGAGAAGTGAGCCTGCCTCTGTGGGTCCCTCTGGCTATTCAGTGTAGGGTTCCCATGGGCCCCTTTCCTCCTGAAAACCAGCTGTGGCTAGAATCTGCTTAGCTCTAATTCTAATACTACCCTGGTCCTGGAACTCTAAAAATGGGTCTGGTCTAATGAGTTGGTCTAGTGAGTGACTATACTTTTTGTTTTACACTCCAGCACCCTCTTTTATCACCCAAATATCACCATCATCACCTGCTCCTGGTCTGAAATTCTGCAGTAGAAAACAATTCCTCTTTAGGTGTTCAATAAAGGTCATTACAAAGTACAAACAGTAGGGCAAGCCCCCAAGGTCTTACCAGCACATCAGCAAGGAGGGGGCGACTCTATACGGGGGAAGTGGGGGTGGGGGGAGGGGCGGGGAAGGGCCTGAAGTGACCAGCCTGGACCTTGTAATAGTTTTCTAAGGCTGTGGCAGCAAATTATCTCAAACTTAGTGGCTTACAACAATAGAAATATACCCTCTCATAGTTCTGGAGGCCAGAAGTCTAAATTTAGTTTCCCTGGGCCAAGACCAAAGTGTCGGCAGGGCCACTCACCCTCCAGAGGCTCTGGGGGAGAATCCTCCCCTGCCTCTTCCAGCTTCTGGTGGCTGTGACATTCCTCGGCTTGTGGCCACATCCCTCCAGTCCCTGTGGTCATGGGGCCTCCTCCTCGTCTGTGTGTGCTGTCCTGAGGCTCAGTACAGACATGGCATGTCCCATCCCTTCCCACACAGCCCCTATTTCTACTAGTATGGCAGCTCGTTAGCAACTCTGTCCCCTTTAGTGTTGCCCTTTATGATCCCACTAACCAGAACCTCCCACTGGGAGAGAAGGGGTTGGGACAGGAGGGAGTGGGCAGGCCTGCACCCTGCCTCCATCTTCCGCAGGTAGAGATGGCCTTTGTGCCTCTGTCTGTGGGGTGTTGGGAAGATGATGCTTTAGATGTGGGAAGATCTCCCTTGATGGATGACCCCCTCTCCCCGCTTGGGGTTAGGCTGCCTGGGCTGAGGGAGGAGGGAGCAGCATGGCTCCCAGATGAAGATGGGCCTTTGTCAGCACATGGATTGCCCTGTTGAGGCTGTGCTCAGAGACTCCCCGTCTGGGGAACACGGTTCCTTGGATGTGTTGTAAGTCAGGTTCCCTGGGAAGCAGACGCTGTGAGGGGGTTTGGGTGCAGGGGTTACTGGGGAGGCTCTCAGGAGCAGCATCTGTAAGAGGGTGAGAGAAGCAGCGCCAGGTGGTGGGAGATGAATGGCCATGTAGTACAGCTGACGCTCAGCTGATCCTTCAAGGAGCTCTGAAAGCTGGGATGGTGCCCATTGGGTAAGGGGGCCCACACTGACCAGTCAGTCGTTGGATGTAGGCTGCTTCTCGGTGAGGAAGTGGGACATCACCCTTGGATGCAGGGCAATGCCCGCAGAGTGACACGGCTGTAAGCCCTTAGCAGCCAACACTCTTAGCTGCTGGTGGATGTGTCCTTCAGCTCTGAAGGAAGTCTATACTGCACCCAACATCCCCTGTAGAGATGACTACTTAACAGTGTCATCTTCCTGCCCCCCCATCCAGGGAGCAACCACACCGTTCCAACCTACAGCCATACAGGAAAATGGTGACCCCTGCTTATACCCAGGACCACCACCACAACAGGACTTGACAGGCCACAATAAACCCTTTGCCTAGGCATGAACAACCCTGCAGAGCGATGAGGAAACCAAAGCCATAGGAAGTTAAGCAGCTGCCCAAAGTCACCAGCTAACATGTTGCAGGCTCTAATTCACATTCTGCCTGGATCCCCTACTTCTGCTGTTCTGGTTGCGTCGCCTCAGGCTGCTCAAGTTATTTCTACCCGTGGCCCTTGTCTTTTCCTTTAGGAGTTGGGTTGCATGATTCTTAAGGTTCCTTTCAGCTCTAAAACTCTTTGATTGTGTGTTTCTGTGGATTGGGCTAGAGAGACAGTTCATAATATGTCTCAATGAATATTCAATGGACGGATGAATGCAAATTACGTGGTGTTATTTATCTAGGGATTGGGATTACCTCCAACAATAATAACCTCAAATCCTTCACTTGTAGAAGTCTAATTTAACCAAATCTGCATATAAGAGAGAAACTCCAGCCCTCTCCTGCTCCAGAAGCAGAATAACACACACACACACACACACACCCACCCCTACCTGAGCATGAGAGAGCTCCATTGTTAGCTGGTTACTCACTCAGTGAGTCTTTTCCGTTTTCGTGGAACAATTGATCCTGTGAACCAGGGATAATGTCAGGCCCAGGTAAATATTCTGGGTTGATGCTCAATCTAGCTGCCTAGGTTGTAAACACAATTTCCAATTTATGACTGAATGCATTCCAAATGCTCTTTTTCTTGAGTTTCCAGTGTTTCACTGGTGCTAGATTTTCTGAGTCCATAACATCTGTGTCACCTGGAATGTAGCCTAGTATTGGCAACTGACAAAGGCAGACTGAGTTCTAACACCCGGGAGGAAGGTGTTGTCATGAGGAAGGAGGTAGTTTCCTCTCCTTTCCAGGAAAACTTTGAAATATCTGAAGCTTACTCTTGGTGGCCCCTTGGGTTTTTCTCACCCCTGGGCCTCGGCATTGTGCTAAGGGTATGTGTTTGGGGTCAGGCCAATTACTGGCTTTGTAACTCTGGGTAAGACACTTGCCTTCTCCACGCCTTAATTTCCACATATGTAAAGTAGGCATAGGAGTAACACCTGCTCTACAGGGCCGTTGTAAGGCTAAGAGAGAAAATATGTGCAGAGTGTTTAGCCCAGTGGGCTCAATTGTCTGAGCTGTTAATGTTATTATTATTTATTGACTCCTAGTGTCCTCCTGCTATCTGTTTGCCACTGGCATGCCCACACTTTGAGAGAGGGAGTGGGGAAAGGCCAAGCACTAATAGTACTTTAAGCATAAACTCCAAAGTTCATTCTTTTTCTCCTCCCCTCCTCCCAGTTATAACTCCATTCCTTTTGGGGAGCTGAGCCCAGATTGAGGTTAGAAGGAGAGTAAGGTCCCTAAACATGCACAGTGAGGGGTGGGTAGGTGACAGAAGTCAACTCTTCTTCTGGAGTTGCTCATTCACCCCAGTGAATTTCAGAGTGGGTGCAATGAGGAACCATAACACTGAGGCGGGGGTGTGGATTTTTATCATTTCATTCTTTTTGTTTCCACACGTACTGTTCTGTGGCTGGCTGGTGGTTTACCCTCTCCTACCCTTCGATGTTCTCTAGGCAGGGGTGGGATTAAGGGGGTGCCTCATTGGTGAGGTGGGTGGGGTTGTGTATGTATGTACCTCTAATAATCTCTGAGCTCTCTGAGGGCACGGGCTTTGTTTCACTATTTTGCAAACATAGGCCACCCAGAGTAAGTGCTGGACAAATGTTCCCCCACCCTTGGAGTACACAGGAATATTCTTATTTATCCATAAGGATCGGGAGGCGAAGACAGTATTTTCAAATGGAGAACCTGATACCGAGGGCAGTTGAGGAGGGAGACTGAGCACTTTGTCTCCCAGAGACAAAGGGGAGGGAGGGGGGAGGGAGAATCCACAGGAGCCTCCTTTGTCTCCTGGGTGCCTTTCTGAGGCTCCAGCTGCACACTAGCTACTCACTTTGTCTCCTGTGTGCGTTCAAGTCACTACTAACCAGTGTCCTGGGAGCAGCTTAAGAAATTGGTTACCACGTTCTTAGTGCTGGGCTGAGGTCCCCAAACACGCTGGACCTCCCAAAGCACCAGCTCCTTCAAGTTCACAACCCCTGGTGAGAAGAGAGGCCTGGCTTTGTCTCAGCCAATCAGACTGTGTTTGCCCACGACAAGGACAGCCTTATTGGCTGGGAAGCATAAGGGTTCATCTCCTGGGAGGTGATTAATGTGGTCTTTGCAATTGTTCATGGCCTGCTTAGTCCCACTGGGCCGCAGGTTCAGAAGTCAGGTCTGGAAAATGGGCATCGCTTACAAGGGTTTGCTGTGGTGGCTCCCAGGGCCACTTCGAGTGGCAGTGCTCTGTGAGGGAGACCACAGGGACCTCAGAACTTTCTGTGAGAGCCTATTCTCTCACTTCTCTGGCACTTTCTGTCTTTCCAAGGCGGTAGCAAGGAGTCTGCTCATTGTGAGGGCCAGGTCACATTACTTATACCTAGGGGATGAATGTTTCTTTGTTATGCCAGCAAAACCCAGAGCCTCTCTCCTGGGATTGATAATGGCTTGTTTGATTGCATGCAAATCTGCAGTTTCTTCAGCTTTTCAAACAGAAAGCAGACTGCTGGAGTCTGAAGCTCAGGGTGCAGACCTAGTAATAGAAAGGCCCAAGCTATAAATGCTGAAATAATTGATGTTAATTTACAGGTAACTCTACCACACAGTGAATATTTTAGAAATATCCTTAGGTTGTCTTTTTTTTTTTTTTTAAATTCTGTCAGTCTGGGGACTGTCAGCAAGGACTGAACCTCATAAAGGGATCTTGTCTTTGTCCTGCAGTCCTGTCTGCAACATGAAGCTCAATGCTCCAGGAGGCTGGGCTTGGGCTGCAGCTGGCCTGTGTAGTGCTCGTGCTAATTAGAACAAGGCACCCCCTCCTCAAGACACTTTACCACCATCTGCTGGGAAATTGCCATAATAAACATGAAAAATAAACGTGGAATGTAAGTACACGTGTGTGGTGTCTATAATGTGAACGGTGGTGTCTTGGGTGTGTTGCCGCTGTGCACTGTGTGACCTGCAGAACTATGGCCATGGCCTTGGCCTTGCTTCCACCGCGAGGTGTGTTCCTGCAACCATCCTACTCCTCGGGATCACCTCCCCCAGCGTGGGGAGGCCATCTCCTGCTTTTGCTGCTGCCACCTGAATGTGAGGACACTTTCATGCCTCTGGCCCCAGAGCTCTCTCCATGTACCTCCTTGGAGCTCATCCTCAAGATGACTGGTCTTTCCTGAGAAGAGAGCGCACCAGTTATTACTCGGCCTTCCAGTGGGAAATCATCCGTCAGCAGCATCAACCTCAGGCAGGTGTCTGGAGCAGAAGGAACTTCTTTTCATCAATGTTAGGAATCTTAGGTTCATAAAAACTCAGAGTGGGATGAAATTCTAGAAGCTATCTAGTTCAGCCCCCTGCCCACTGCATGAAGTCTCCACAAACTAGATCCAGGTAGACAGGTGGTGCTGTAACCTTGACTTCAAGAGCCAAGTCTTTGAGATATCCTTGCCGGGATCTTCCCAGCTATCTTGCAGAGCACAATCCTAGGCAGCCCTTCGTGGCTCTCTAAGTCTCTTCTTTCTTTTTATCCCCATTTGAAGATAAAGCCCTTCCTCAGTGCCCTTGAATGCTGGAGAAGCAAGAACCTTCCAGTCTGGTTTCTCCAGGTCTTATTCAGGCGTTCACGTCCTATTGTACTCCCATCGGTCACCTAACAGCTCCTGGTAGCCTGTTTTCCCCGGGCTCTGAATTGGGTGTTTATTCTTTGAACGCAGTCCTTCTTCCTTTTGTTTTTTTTTTTTGCTGTTCATGTCTGCACATTTTCTCCCTCTCCCCTTCCTCTGAAACAGCATACTGTTCACTGTAATTCCTCTTCCTGCAGGAAGTCACCTGTCCGGCCCAAGCTGACATTTGTAAATACTTTGAATGTCTATTTTGAATAACCATAACATGTCTCCTCAAGAGCACAAAGAGGCACATAAAGTACCCATTCTGTTGGGAACAACGCAATTTACTCTTCATGTCCTCATGAAATATTGTCCAGGACTTTTCTTTGCAAAGTGCATATCCAGCTCTTTCTACTATTTCTGCTCACAGTTGTGCTGGAAGGGAGCTCACAGGCCTGGAGGGGGTAATTTAAGCACAGAGGAATTGGCTGAGGTGCTGAGTGCCCTGGCAGAGCTGGGGGCCTCGCTGGTCAGGCCCACTCCTGGCATCCCTCCTTCCTCTCCCATTCTATTAATTGGGTGATTTGGCCTGGAATAGAATTTTCTTGGAGATTGGGAAGAATTTTGTTACATTAGTTTGGTAGAATAGTTGTGATTAATATAGAGACTGATTGTGGTTGGAGAGTCTGGTCCAGGGAAGGTCAGTAAATCTCAAGGAAAGACCCTTGTAACCCAGGACCCCCAGAGGAGTTAATTGTCAGATGATAGCACCGTGACCTGCTCTGGCTTTACAGACAGGGTGCCTGCCCATTACGTCCTAGTGATGCTTAGCTCAGAGTTGGAGTTTGAATGCAAGTACACACACACCCTTCTCCCTTTTGCAGAGTGAGAACTGCTCTCTTGAGTCTCTCTTGAGTCATATGTAGACTAAGCAGTGAGGATTTATTTGTGTGCTTTGCCGGGGTCCAAGAACTCAGGATGCTGTCCCTGGTTTCACGCGGTGTCTTCATGTACTTACTTTCCTGCTCTGCAGCTCAGTCTTCCCTCTCTAAGGTAAACAGAGCTCTGCCCAGCACCTACCTGAATAAGCAGGCTTTTCCTTTGGAGCAAATTCACTCACTTGAGTGCAGGGCGGGAGAAGGGGCAGTGAGCCCATGAGCTTGTGGTGGGACAGGAGTGACCTTGGCCACTGTGTCTTTGGGGGTCTAGCCTTATGGCAGAGGTCAGAGGCTGCCATAGGGTTTCAAAGATTTCCCTCAAATTAAGCAGACCATGGCCTTTTAGGGTACTTATTTGACAAATCCTTGAGGAGGATCAGATAAGTTCCGAGTACTCAAGCTTTCAGTTCAAATGCCTCCCTAACATAACGATTTCAAAATCCTTTAACAAAATATTCCCTAAGTGGCTTTCTTTTCCCTTGCCCTTCCCCCTGGTGAAGATAAGAATAAGCAAGAATCTAATGGTATCATTAACACATACTTATTGAGATTTTAGTATGGCTTGGGTGATACTGAAACTGTGCAAGGTGGATTTGCAATCTCATTCAAGGGGCAAGACACATATGAGCAATTGAACAACCATGAAGAGAACAACACAAATGCTATCCTTGGTCAGTAAACAAGGAATTGCCAAAAAAATGGTAAGTGGAATGGCAGGTCAGGGGCATCAGCTCTTATCACAGAGCTGATTATCTTTCCTTACTGGGAGCAGGAGGGTGGAATGGTTCCACCCCCAGAGCTTGGGCAGACCCCACACTAGGAGCTCAGGGCTGGCGCTTGGATCTTGCTCTCCCAGCCAGCCGAGCCCTGCCCAGATCCCTGAGAATTGCTCAGATGCCTCCAGGAGACCAGTGTGGAGGGTGAGGAGGGTCCTTTGGGGGCCTCTGTGGCCATCTCTCCTGTCTCTGGGGACTTCTGTGACATATTCAGTTACCCTACTTCTCCTGGGGGCTCTTCCCTAGCTGTCTCAGAGAAAGAAATCTCCAACTCCTCGAAAACCATCCACTTGGTGTAAATCTATCAGTCAGTTTCACGGGGTCTTTGTGAGCCAGATTGTAGAATGTGGGTGGGTGTCTCAGTCCAGACAGAAGTTATAAATAGAATCAGCAATCCTCCTGCATCCATTCTTGCTGGTTGACCAATGAGAAACTATGCCCTGCCACAGGCGTGACTTCTTGAACCCATTACTTTGGACCAGTTCGGGTGCCAGGCGCCTCCATACCTCCTCCAGGGCCAGCGCAGGGCACCCACCCCAGGGCTGGAAAGATCAGGGCTTGGCTGAACAATCTTGCACTTTATACATTAGCCTCTCCTTTCTTTGTTCACATCAGTCCTAGGAATGCACCCCTCCCTTCTCCTTTGTCAGCTGTTTGGGAACAAACACAATAGTTAAGCTTCATCTCTCTTGCTCCTGCTTGTTCTCCTCCCCCACCCCCCTGCCACTGGGGAGATGTGCTTCTTTTCTCTCCCCCTCCCTCGAACCAGCTTGGCATCTCCGGGGAAGAGGCCTGGTCTTCTGTAATGAGCTGAAAATGTGGTTAAGATGGGCCACAATTGGGTCTGCACACCACCCAGGCGGGGTGAGCTCGCGGGTTGTTGGAGCTGAGGCTGGAGCCCCCTCACCAGTCTCCGGCACCACAGGCAAGAGACAAAGGAAGATAGAAGTAGCTGATGCCCGGCGCTGGAGCCAGAGAGATGCTGGAAATGTGCAAATGAGCTGACCATCTTTTTGTCTCACTGCCAGAATGGTTTAGCAGAAAGCTGAGGAGAAGCCACTTTCGAGCTGTTTGGCTAGTATTCACAGCAGGCCAATGATAATAGTTATAAGCACTTGACTGCCTTCCTGTGTAATCTCATTTAATTTTATTTTGCATCAACCATCTAAGGTGGGTATTGCCACCTATGTTAGGAGTAAGTTCTGCTGTGAGTGACAGGACACCTAAAGTCACAATGGCTTAAACAGTATAGGAGTTTATTTCTCTCTCATTGTAAAGAAGCTGGGGGTTGGAGGTCCAAGGCCAGTACAGGACCCCATGGTGTTGGGATCCAAGCTCCTTCTGTCTCATTTCTCTGTTGTCCTCAGCTTGGGGATAGATGGCAGCTCAAGCCTCAAGCATTACAACCATATTCCAAGCAGTAGGAAGAGAAGGAACGGGGAAAGAAGCCCCCTCTCCTTTGGAGGACACTTCCTGGAAGTTGCACATGACCCTTGTCCTTATGTCCTACTGGGCAAAGCTTAGTTCTATGGCTACCCCAGCTGCAAGGGAGGCTGGGAAATGGGATCTGGCTTCCCAGTGGCTAAGTGCCCAGGGTCAAGTTGAAAACCGCTGGCCCTATGACTAAGAAAGAAGGGAGGAATAGATACTGGACACCTTTCAATCTCTCCCATACTCTCCCTCTTTAATGGGTGAGGAGACAGGTGCAGAGAGGTGAGACAATTTTCCTAAAGTCACACACTCTGGAAATGATGGGGTTGGGACTCCAGCCCAACCAGGTTTCTAAAACCTGTGCTATATCCCTTGTACTACACTGCCTTCTGATCTGATTGTTAGGAAATATGGTGGGGAGGGCTGGGTGCATCGAGGGCGTAGAAAACTTTCCATGGACATTGTGATTTGGTGACAAGTGACTGGCCTGTGGGATGGAATCGGGGTTGGAGTCATGCTCGGCCACCCCTTCACTAGGGTAGCAGTTAGTAAACTGTGTAGTCTGAGGACCGCTTTCACTCTTAAAAATGATTGAGGACTCAAAAGAGATTTTGTTGACTTGGGTGATAGCTATCAATCTTTTACCATATTATAGGTTAAAACTGAAAAGTTTAAAACATATTAATTCATTAAAAAATAATAAACACATATTTAGCATGACATAAATAACATCTTTTAATAAAAATAACTATAAATTCCAAACAAAAAAAGTTTAGGGAGAAAAATGGCATTGTTCCACAGTTTTGCAAATCTCTTTACTGTCTGGCTTCAGAGAAATTGGCTGGATTCTCATATCCATTTCTGCAGTCAGTCTGTTGTGACATCACACTCACGCAGCCTCTGGAAAATTCCACTGTGCACGTAGGAAAGAACGAGAGCGAAAAGGGCAGACAACATCTTAGTATTATTATGAAAATAGTTTTGACCTTCTGGACCCCTGAAAGAATCTTGGGAGTCTGTAGGGGATTCTCGGACCACACTTTGAGAACTGCTGACCTAGTAAATTCTTTACTCTCTCTATGCCTCAGTTTCCAAATCTGAAAGACTGTTTTAATCTAGCCTTTCTGTGAGGAGGTTTGTGGTCTTTGAAGGTGTCTTCAGGCTTCCGAAGAGCCAGTTTGTGGGAGTGGGTGACGAGGTGGTCTCTGAAACACTTTCTTTCGTTGGGTTAAGAGAGAGTGTGATCAACCCTGGAGGGGAGGGGGGTTTGTGTCTGCCTTTCTTTAAAGCAGGGAGATGGGCAGAGACTCTGTGGAGGGCCTTCCAGCTTGTGGGTTCTGTAAGTCAACAGCCCCCCATGACTGGGTGGGTGGTGGGAAGCCACAGGTGGCTGCCCCAGCTCTCCAGGAGCTTGTCTTCTGCTGGTCTGCCCACCCACACTGCCCTGCGTGACCATGCGCAGTTCCCAAGGACAAGAGGGTGCACGGAGACATGCCTAAATCATGGATGGCTTAGGTCAAGTGAACACAAGCCAGTTCACCAATCCTAAAGTGGATGGGGTTACCCAGGACGAATCAGAAAAAGGTGCCCGTGAGAACCTCACTCAGGGAGTAACAAAGGATGGGTCTGAAAGCACCCGCGTGGGCAGAAAATATGAACTTATTCAAGGAGAGTCTGGTTAGGTTTGGAATATGATAGGGGCCATAACTACTAAGAGAAGCTGAGGCCACTAACCCATTAGAACAATGTCCTGGGGCAGCTGTGCCTTTCCTGGGGTGTCTTGGCAACACCGGGCTATAGTCTCAGGGTTTGGCTTGACCCTAATGACTCTGTTTCTCCTCCCGCCTGAACTTAGGCCATTGGCCTTGCCTGGCATGGCTGTCCTCCTGCCCTGAAGCCTAAGGCCTGTGTAGCATCCAGAGCCTGGCTCAGACTTTGCCTCCTTTCAGGAAGCCTTTCCTGGCATCTCAGCTGCAGGTTCCTTCCAGCTGCAGTTGGCCGCATCCCTGGGGTGACACCCTTAAATTGAGACCATATCTTCAGTCTGTTCTGTGAACATTGCCCATGGAAACACCTGGTTCAGTAGATTGAAAGCCCCCTAAAAACTAGAGAGTATGACTTACTCATCCTCATGTTTGTCACTGTGAGGTTTGATCCAGCACTTCCTATAGCCTGGCCTGTGAACCCTGGAAATTCAGCTCCGTCTTTGAAAAGCCTGCAGAGAAATGGAGGAGATGGCCACAGAAATGGATAATTTTGGGACAAGAGTAGATGTACCCAGAGGGAGTGTCTAACCCAGCGGGTGGGGACACTGGGAGCTGATTCGAGAAGTCTTCCTGGAAAGGTGGCTCTCTAGCTCATAGGTTGAGTCGGATTTAGCCAGGCCAAAGTAGGGGAGATACGGGAGAGTGGTGGGGACGGGATGAGGGGCATGTTCCCTTGCTGTGCTCTGTGAGGGCTGAGAGCACGTCTCTATACTTTCTCTTGTATCCCTTGTACCTGGCACAGTGCCTGGTCATAGTAGGTGCGCAACAAATTAAATGAAACACTGGGACATGTTCAGGAAACCATCAATGATACAGGAGATGGGGTGGGGAGGGATGGGCTAGAGAGTTAGGCTGGGGTCAGATCATGGAAGGCTTGGATGTGCTGCCTCCCGAAGGAACCAGAACTTTGCTTTCTAAGCTGGGGTGGGGCATAGTCAGATCTGCCTTTTATATCAACCTGGACACACTGCTGGAGACCTAGAGGCCACACGGCCAATGCTGTTGAGTGAAGGTTTGGTTACCTTCTACTGGTCTATGACTTAACCCTGGGTCTGAGAGGACACTATGTCAGCTCCATCCTGGACTTATTTCTGTGGACGTGTCCTGTCTCAAGACCTGGCCTGGCCTGGCAGGGCTACCTGTGGTGGAATGGGGAAGCCTGGGAGGCAGAGACAGCAAGTTAGATGTGCCACCATGCTGCAGCCACAGGGGAGGGTGGCCTGGCTGCAGGGGCTGGCGGATGTCTGGAAGTCCTGCCTCACCCTCAGATTGTGGTCACTCTTGTAGGCCAAGTTCAGGACAGGGCTGACCAGAGGAAGACT
Source organism: Tapirus indicus (assembly GCA_031878705.1). Classification (NCBI taxonomy): domain Eukaryota; kingdom Metazoa; phylum Chordata; class Mammalia; order Perissodactyla; family Tapiridae; genus Tapirus; species Tapirus indicus. The sequence continues at coordinate 102,775,859 of CM062918.1, read as the reverse complement.
GGAGGGAAAGATGGGAGGACAGACTTTTCCTTTTGCCTCTGCTGAGGAAGAAATCCTCGCCAGATTTCAGGTGCTTATGGGAGAGGCCAAAGGAAATGTTCTAAGAAGGGAGGTAGCTGTTTCTGCAGAAATCCACTCTTATCCGGCAGGCAAGTAATCAGAAAACACCCTTCTTGCTAAGGCTTTCTATAAACCATTTAACAACTCAAGGGACCTCTCAGAAAATGTGCTGGAGTACTGTTCCCACTTTTCCTTTGAGCTGGGAAAAGATGAACATGGGCCAGCTGGAGGTGGGCCATGCTTGACTCTGCCTACCATCACTCTGAGAGGGGAAGGGACACCTAGACTCCTGGGTCTCTTCTCTCCCCTGGCTGATACTGGGTCCACTGGTGAGAGCCCTGGGTGCCTGGTCCCTGTACCTGCGGGAGTTGGTCCTGGTGCAGGGGCCACTCCAAGCCACTGGCCTACAGCCCAAGTGATGGCAGCAGTCACTAGAAAAACCCCATAATGTTGCCTTTTTGGGTTTTTCTCTGGTTCCAAATTGTGGGTGGGGAAGCAGGTAGGCAAGAGCCCAAGCCTCTGGCCCCCCCCGGGATCCACTCAGCTGCCTGTTAGGAATCCAGTAAACTTATTTCCCGACTGGTGTTTCTGATGGGGCGGGTAGTGTGGCAGAATGGAAAGAACTAGACACCGGTCTCAGCCTCCTTCCCTGAGACTCAACTTGCCAGTGAGGATCGAGAACCTTAGACCAGTCTGTTAAAAGAAGAGCAGGACCCTGCCCCAGCCCCGCTGGAAAGAAACTCACTGTGTCCTGGAGGAGTGTGACCCTCCCAAAGAAAAGATTAATAAGAGCAGCTCCTCTCTTCACCATGGAGTCCCCAAGATCCTAGTGAACTGATAACATTGCCACAGAAACCATTCATCCCTGTACAGCCCAGGGAGATGGAGATGGGGGAAAGGGACAAAGATGTCTTTCTGTTCTGCTGGAGACCTGCTCACCATTCTGGAGGATAAGCCTAATGGCAGGAGGGACAGTGGAAGGGATCTCTCTGGTGGCCAGGATATCAATGATGATAATGATGATGATGAATATGGGGTCCCCATTCATTAGGCTAAACCTTCTATGTGCATTATTCCATTCCATCTTCACTTCAATCTTTTCAGGTAGGCTGTCATTATTATCCCCATTCTACGGAGGATGAGGGGTTAAGTCAACAGCCCAAGGTCACACAGGTAGCCTGTGGAAGGGGCAGAACTTGGATCCAGGGCTGTGAAGTCCTAACAAGTCCAGGGCAGGACTCTTCCTGGCATTGTCTTCAGAAAGCTCAGTTTCCCCTGTGTGAAATGCTCAGGGTGGCAAGTGGAAGGACACATGTCATCACTGAGACCTCAGTGGTCACAGGACCCACGGCAGCAGTCTTCATTCATCGACTGCTTGCTCGGCACCAGGCTCTGTGCATCTGCACACACCCTGCGAGGCTGTGCCTGCTGCTATTGTCCCTGTTCACTCAAGGACACCCTTCTCCAACCAGGGGAGATTTGCCTCAGTCCCACCACCAGGAAGTGGCAGAGCTGGGCTTAAGCCTGCATTTCTTCTCAGCCTCACTGTGGGTGTGGAGTCTCCAACCTGGAGGGAGGCCCCTCAGCGGGGTGGGGTCACGGAGAGTGCTGCTCTCAGCAGTTGGCTCCCAATGCACAGAGCTGCTAACTGTCCTCACCCACAAGTCTGCTGGCTGTGGCTCTGCCGTTCAGCCGTCCAGGCAGCTGCTGCTTTTCTAAGGTGCAGAGGGAACGAGCCATACCCAACTGCTTGGGCCAGGTGGGCCCTGGACCTCCCCCGGATGCCACCTAGGGCCTGGGATGATCAAGGTGCCACTGTGACATTCTGCCCTGCCTGCCTCGTTCTGATGGCAGACTCTGTGCAGGCCGGGTAGGGGGCAGGACCCCAGCTCAGTGGCACTGTGGGCGGGACACGGATTTCCCTAGGACCACAGCCTGTCTCTGGTGCGGCCGGGGTGGTTCCTGTGGATGGCGAGCAGCTCTGGGTCACATTTCTATTCCTCCAGGCTTTCCATGGTGCCACAAAAGACAAGGCCCACGGGCTGGCTCCTGGCTCTTCATTTACTCAGGTTTGCTCTGGCCATCCTTTGTACAGCTCGAGCAGACTGGATTTCCCTCTCCTCAAAACTGGCCATTTCTATCCTTTCTTTCACTGTTCCCCTTATGAACACTGAACTGCTCTTGTTTACCCTTCAGGGCTCAGCCTTTCCGTTTACATACTCTTGTCCTTCTTTCTTTTAAGCTGAAGTCCTTTCACTAACTGCTGCCTTCTGGCTGGAGAGAATGCTTATGCATGAAAGAAATGATGTACCCAGTGGGGATCATTTATAGCGACAATACTGCATTGTGTCAAATCTAAGACATCGTTGATTCTAAGACACATCCTTGCTCCATGTATCACTAAGAAAGAAAAGGCTGCGAATTAAAGCATGATATCGAGTGTAAGATGCACCCCAATTTCAGAGATGTTAAACTGTGAAAAAGATGTGCATTTAGAATCATTAAAACAAGGAATGTAGAGATGTTTACAAATACAACGTAGAGGAGTGTTTATACTACTGTGTTGCAGGAGTGATCGGGGACAATTCCAAACCTGCCTTGTGTTATTGGGTTGAGGGTATTAACAAAGAGGAAAAACCCAAGAATAGCCCTTACCTGCAGAGTGTCTCTGGGACATTTCATAGAATCCTAGCATGTTATTGCTGACGGGAACTGGTCCTGACTGGTCCCAGGAATCACCTGGGGAATGTTTGAAAAAATGTGTTGCTGAACTCCATCCCCAATGTACCGAATTTAAATCTCTGGGGTTTAGGCCCAGGAATCTCAACTTTATAAAACTCCTGTCCCACCTCCTCATTTATAGTGGAGAAGACCAAGGTCAGGGAGGGCAGGTGACCAGGTCAGTGCAAAACAGGTGCTGATAGCATCCCTGGACCCTGCAGAGTTCCACGTGAACTCCAAGTCCAGCACTCTTTTCACTATTCTCTCTCTTTCCCTTCAGAGGACTCTGCCTGCACTGCAGCTCAGGGGCCTCAGACTCTGCATTTCCAGGGCTCTGGGAGGTAACTTAGTCTTGGTCCATGTCATGTAGCAGGAGTCCAGTAGCTTTCCTTTGATGGATGGACTGTTTAATTGGACAAATGTTGATAAACACCTACTGGGAGCCCCACACCATCCCAGTGTGAGGAGCATCCTTGGTTTCCGAGAGGGCTAGGTCTCCACAAGGCCACCCTCAAGGAGACACTAAGCAAATGCTCTGAGGAACCATGGCTACATGGGTGCGCCCTCACTGAGGTGGCATCTTGTTCCTGCAGGACGCGTGGGAGCAGTGCCAGCTTCTGAAGACTGTCTCGGTGTTCGCCCGCTGCCACCCTCTGGTGGACCCCGAGCCTTTTGTGGCCCTGTGTGAAAAGAGTCTGTGCCCGTGTGCCCAGGGGCTGCGGTGCCCTTGCGCAGCTCTCCTGGAGTACACCCGGGCCTGCGCCCAGCAGGGGATGGTGTTGTACGGCTGGACCGACCACAGCGCATGCCGTAAGTCAGTCAGGGTCTCTTCCAGCTGGGGAGGCACTCTGAGGCTGTGGATGAGTGGTGTCTGTCCTGGGGTGTCACTCAGGAAGCTTTCGGGCTGTGTCACACTTGTGCGCCTTTACCACACCCCAACGAGTCAGTGCCTGCCAAGCCGCCACGTTCCCAGGCCTGGTTCCTGCATGGCTCCTGCCTTCTGCCACCTGGTCCTGGAGCACTGGCCCGCAGTGGGAGTCCCCTCCCTTAAAAACTGGGGCAAGGCATGAAAGGCCTTCCCAAGGGCCCCGTGTCATTTCTCTTCCCTCGGTTCCCCATGAATCCCCCAGGAAATCCACACCCCTGGACTCCAAAAACGTTCTCTTCTTCTGACCGGAATCTCAGCAGTTGCGCAAATCAGTTAATGTCCGTGCTGACTGCCGGTCTGAATGCAGGAGCCGCAGGGAGTTGACCAAACCGTCCGCTGGGTGATCTCGGAGATCCCGGCAGGCTTCGCTTACATCCTTCCCTTTCATTAAACCAGTCTTCTCTCCCCCAGGCACAACGCTCCCCATTCCTTCCCCCTCACTTCCTGGTGCCAGGGGTTTTGATCTTCTAATCTCATGGGTCCCTAGTTATTGTCATTGTCATCATCCCCAAATTATCATGATTAAGTCAGAGCTTCCCTGGTTACCTTGCAAGAAGCCTCCTCTCTCCCCACACTTGCCACGTGCACGTGGACAGCTGGTCTGCAATAATTACGCAGATCGTCCGGACTGATAGAGACAGGAGAGCGGGCCAAATATTTACACTACACACACGTTTTCCAGTTTATGTTTTTTTAGCTTATAAATTAGAGCTTTTCTTCTTTGCTCTGTGGGTGTGAGAAAGGTGGATATTAGCATCTGGGTTCTCCTCTGTAAAGTGGAGTTGCTGTTTTTTTTTTTTTGTTTTTGAAGGTAGTGTGGGGGGTACCTGAGATATCTTGGAGGAGAGGGGGTTGGGCACAATTGTTTGGTGTTGTGAAGCCCAGAAAAGAGGGTTGGTATGTTCTGGTCCTTCAGTCAGCCTGAGCGTCAGTCAGCCACAGGATGGAGAAAGAAAGGAGAGCCAATCCTTGCCCATGAGGAGTTGGGTCCAGTGGGGACCACAGATGCTTAGGTGACAAGGCTCTGGAGCTAGTCCTGCCCCATGGTGGAAATAGGCCCAGAGTGAATGTCACCACGCGGGGAAAGTGAAGAGAATGAGTGTGCCCTGAGCTGGGTGGGGCATTTGATAGGGGCCGATTCCATGAGGAAGAGGTGCCCTCAGAGGAGGGATGTGCTAGAGGACACCGTTGCTCCGCGCTTGGTCCCAGGAGGCCATTTGTTTTCAGTCCAGAGGAGTCTGGTATCACCCGTAGAGGGTAATATGTGAAAGAGACAGAGCAGAGAGGAGCAAAAGAATGCCAGGTCGTTCACAGAGAGCAGATGACCAAGGGGAAGGGGTGGTGGTCCAGGTGACCCCTCTGAGTCTTAGCCAGGGCCTCTCGAGATGGAAGACGTTCCTCCAGGGGAGGGGCGGTTGGGTGGGGTGACCTTGGATGGGACGTTGGCCATCGGGGTGCCATTGGGGTGGAGGTGGCCCCTGGGGCCCTGAAGACAGAGGAGGGCAAAGGGGGCGTGGAGGCTCTTGTGAGGTGCTGCCCTGGAGTGAGCTGCTCTGGAGAGACGACTGAGGTTTCTGTTTCAGGACCGGCCTGCCCTGCTGGCATGGAGTACAAGGAGTGTGTGTCCCCTTGCACCAGAACCTGCCAGAGCCTTCACATCAATGAAGTGTGTCAGGAGCAATGTGTGGATGGCTGCAGCTGCCCTGGTAATAAACTTCATACTTTATTCACAAATCCAAGACCTTGCCAGTGTCCTTGGCTTGTGGAAGCCAGATGAAGGCCACTTGTGTTTATTTCCCTTTGCTGAAATCAGAGGCCTTTAATTTATTTTTTAAAAGTCTTTGTACGGAGTGATCAGGATTGAACTGGTATTTATTTTTAATTTACATTTTCCTGTTGCATGTACTGTATCCAAGAAATCATGTGTTTTCTAGGGAAGAGAAGGATGGTCTGGGTTCCAACAGTAAGTTTGTTTGGGGAGCATACGGCCCAATCTGAGCTGTAGTTTTATTTTCTCAGTTAAGTGTCAGGGAACTGATCTGGGGGAAAGATATTTGAAAATGTTTCCTGGGTTTGCCATGTGAGCTCAGCTGAAAAGGAGCTTTGCACTAGAATGTCTTTCTCAGGAGAGACTTTGTGAGCTTTTGGTGAAAAATTCTGTTTAATTATTGAGGGTGAGTCCTGTGCATTTCAACTCGTGACTTTCCTACTGGAAGACCTTGAACAAAACCCTTGCCTCCATTTCTTTATCTGTGAATGGAGATGAATAATCTCCCCCGCTCTCTCCCATTGCATTAATGTGAAAGGTAAATGTTATGCAAGTTCTTTGAGCTTCCTGGAAGAAGCCCTCAGCCTAGACTCATGACTTCCATACTGGAAGACCTGGAACAAAACTGTCTCCCTCATTCCTTCATCAGTAGAGTGGAGACTAATAACCCCTCCCTAGTATGGCACTAATGTGAAAGATGAACGTCATAGAACCGGTTGTTTGAGTTTCCTGGAAGAATCCCTAAACTGATGATCACCCATGGGGATTCTAGAGTTGTGAGATGAGTAATCTTGAAGGCTGAGTCTTTGCCTTGATGCCCTTGACCCCAGAGGGACAGCTCCTCGATGAAGGCCGCTGTGTGGACAGTGCCGAGTGTTCATGTGTGCATTCTGGGAAGCGGTACCCTCCAGGCGCCTCCCTCTCACAAGACTGCAACACCTGGTAACTGGGGCTGCACAGTGTGGTCTGGGCGAGCTGCTAGGGGAACCTGGGGCAGGGGAACCTGGGGCAGCAGGGGTGGCGGCAGGTGGAACAGGAGCTGGCCTGGGTTGAGGGAGAAGAGGTTGAGATGGGGATGGTTTGGGGAAGGGCGTGGATCAATGATGGGGAGCAAGAATTATATTACAAATCTGCCTAGAGGAGCTGGGGGGTCAGGGAGAGAAGGACCCTTTACATGCAAACAACATCTCTAGCTTTCCCTTCAAACTGTGCTTTAATAAATGACTCTCTCTCCCTGAAGAGGGACTAAATAACAGTCATCAGGCCACACGCAGTTCTTGAGATCTTTTATCTACTAGGTGGAAGGAAGCAGCAGTGCCCAGTGGAAGCTCACACAGGCCTGTGCTCCATGGCTCTCTGCAGTTGGCCAGGCCCAGCCTGGGCTGCTCTCTCCTCTCAGTTCAAGCTTCCTCAAGAAGCTCCTCTGGATGTTTCCTCTGGCTAACTTCACCTGTGCCCTGCACATGGGGAAAATAACTCCTTGTTTCATCTCTAGGCCTCTTGTCTTTGCTGTCTTTCCTGCTTGGCAGTCTTCCAGGAGTCTCTGTGGGCTGCCCAACGTGGTTCTGGGTGTTACTCCTTTCAACAGCCCTCCCTTCCTCTCTTCCACCAGCTGTGTGTGTGTGTGTGTGTGTGTGTGTGTGTGTGTGTGGAGGGTGTGTTTAGGAGTTTGCCTGCTTAGTGCCTGGGTAGATTTTCATGGGCATTGGATCCCCTAGGTTTTCTTTCTTCTATCTCTGTCAGGGTTTCGTCCACTTGGCACTCTCTCCAGGATTCCTCTGTGGCCAAAGCCCTGTCCGGTACACTGTTAACCTCATAGAGACACCTCTTGCATCAGCTCCTTTCTCTCCCAGATCCCTTCCTTTGGGGGCTGTGGTACCTGTGGTGTGCTTTAAACCTGTTTGTACCCTCTGTTTGCAGAACTACCCATGACCTGTGCTTCTCTCCCCAACAGCATTTGCCGGAATAGCCTGTGGGTCTGCAGCAATGAAGAATGCCCAGGTAGGTAAGCTTTTGGCCATTCCCTCCCTTCTCTGAGTGGAGAGGTATGTCCTCCCTTACGAGACAGGGAGGGCCACACTTCAAGGCATGGAGAAGGTGGCCGCCCTGCACAGGCTCGATACAACCCCCTGACCACAGCTCTGGTTTCAGATACCAGCTGTGCCAACCCACTCATGGGCCGGCAGAGGGAAGCTCTGCAGTAGCTGAAAGGGGAGAACGCACCTGGGCTAAGGTTTTATTGTCTTTTTCTCATCACCTGTTTGCTCAAAGGATTAGGTTGAATGAGCTACAGTAAGAACTGTATGGTCATGGTTGACTAAACAAAGATGATGCAAGTTCTTTGGAAAATTAAAAGGAAGTAGGGCCTGGTAATTCTTTAAGCTTAAAGTGAGAATTTTCTGGAATGCCTGATATGAAGACTTTGGCATGGTCCAAGAGCTAGGAAAATTAGGCCACTAAATGATTCCTCCTACCTTTTCTCTACCCTGGAAAAGTCAGTTTAGGAAAAGTTGCCTTATAATCTCTGCCCTTTACTTTCTCCTCTGTTTGGCCCCAACTCTACTCAATTTACTGTGAACTTTCCCCATTCGAAGCTCCCTTGTGCCTCATCCCAGCCAGGACCTAGCTCTTCTCCTGATGGTCTTCCCCTTTGTGGTCACTCACGTGATATTTGCTATGTGTTGGGCACTGTGCTAAGCACTTTACATTTATCACCTCATCACAACAACCTATGAGACAGGTACAATTTATTCTTATTTTACAAAAGAGGAAACAGATCCAGAGAGATTAAATAACTTGCCCAAAGTCACACAGCCACTAAGAGACAGAGACAGGACTCAAACTCACAACTGGCTGACTTTTACTCTTGCCCTTCCTTGAACTCTCCTTCCTAGTCCTTGATCTGTCCCTTTGCAGGAGGATATTAGTTGTTCTTCATGAGCTCTGGAGAGGCCCCACACTTAGGTAAAGACCAGTTTGGCCTCAGTTCACATGCTGGATACTACTTTGTGGGTCCCCATGTTTGTAGAGTGCAATAAAAACTGCAAAGTAAACATCCAGATGATAGGCTCCCCTCCCCTTGGCCCCAAGAGGCCACATTGGCTTTGGTGGGCTGGGAAGGGGTTGAGCTTGGTTACCTGGGATCAGATTTTGGGTATATGGCTTTAGGGTCACTTTGTACCTTACCCAGGGCCCGCTATACTGGAAAAATTCTGGAACTAGATGGAAAGTAGACACTACAGCTAGGTCAATTAGTCTAGCCCAGGGATGGCCAGCCAACCAGCTCATCTCTGTGCAGTTCTTGAAGGAAGCATGAAGGACAAAAGATTGCTCTTGCAAGTGATATCAATGCTCCAATTTAACGTAATCACCCCCTGTGAAAGACTTAAGGCGCCTTTTGAAAGACATGAGATTGCTGCAATTAACCTGTGAAAAAAAGAAATATCTAAGGAATAAGCACTCATTGTATAAGATCTGTGAGCCACAGTGGATGAAATTAGGAATTTGATTTATTTTGTATTGTCAGATTGACTATCAGATTAGGAATTCTTACAACTACTTTCTATAGGGAGAGTCTTCCATCCATCCATCCCTCCATCCGTCTATCTAACTATCCATCTGTGCATCCAACCATCCATCCATCCATCCATCCATCATCCATCCATCCATCCATTCTACCCTCCCTCCATCCATTCATCTAACCCTTCCTCCCTCCAACTATCCATCCATCCATCCATCAAATAATTATTTGAACACCCACTGTGTACATGATGGAATGCTTGGTCTGGGCAAGACAATACAATCCCCTGGTCTTCAGTTCAAGATATAGAAGATAGCTTTGTTAAGGATGCAGGAAATTTTCTTGATGCCTTGATGGGAACATAACCAGTTCCAATGCTGTGGACTACTGGGTGATTTGGTATTTTGCCAACAAAACAACTAAGCTCTTGCTCTGCATACTCAAAGCCTCTGACCCTCTTTCTAGTTCTGGAGTTTGGTTTATCATTGCATCCCAATCCATTTCTACCTATAGCACAGAGGCATACAGTCGTGTGTCACTTAATGATGGGGATATGTTGAGACAAATGTGTTGTTAGGCAATTTGTCGTGCAAACATCATAGACTGTACTTACACAACCCTAGATGGTATAGTCTACCACACACCTAGGCTATATGGTACTAGTCTAATGGGACCACTCTTGTATATGTGGTCCATCATTGACTGAGACGTTGTTCAGTGGTGCATGACTGTATTTCTACAACTAGTCATGATTCAGCTGGCAGTGGGGCTGTTTTATGCCCCCAGTATGATGATTGCTGGCAGAGCTTCTGATGGGAAGATTCTGGAAGGGTATATGCTTGGCTTTGCTAGTAAAGCAAAGAGCAGGTTGGGGCTTCTCTGCAGTCCCTGGAGGAGCTGACATTGTGAGTCTTTGAAATAGTGAGCTGGGTTTTGATTCTCTGGAATAAGATAAGAGTATATTAGTTATCTATTGCTGATGAACAAATTACTCCCAAACTTAGCAGTTTCAAACAACAAACATTTATCATCTCAGAGTTTCTGTACGTCAGGAATTTCGGTGTGGTTAGCTGGGCGCCTCCGGCCCAAGGGCTCTCAGGAAGTGGCAGTGAAACTATTGTCTGGGGCTGTGGTCTTATCTGAGGGCTGCCCTGCAGCTGAAGGGCATCACTTTCAAGCTCACTCATATGACGGTTGGCAGGCCTTGGTCCCTCACCATGTGGGCCCCTCCGTGGGGCTGCCTCACGACATGACAGCTGTCTTCCTCTAGGGTGAGTGACCTTAGAGAAAGTGAGGGAGAGCAGCCAACAGAGGCCACTGTCTTTTGAAAACCTAACCTCCAAAGTGACATCCTTCACTCTGCTGTGTTTTATTCACTAGAAACAAGCCAGCATGTCCAGTCTACCCTCAGGTGAGGGTGCCACACAAGGACATGAATACAGGAGGTGGGGATCACTGAGAGGCAACTTAGAGGCTGCCTAGCACAGAAGGTGCTGTGTATGGGTGGTGGGAGGGAGAAAAAATTGCCCGGGGGAGCAGCAGTCTATATGGGGATGGGTGGGGGACATGCTCCGTAGGCCTTCGTTGCTCACCACACACCTCTACTTTCTGGTTAGGAATTAGGGCAGCCCCAGGCAAAACTGTGGTTTCCCCATAGCCTGCAGACTTTCCCTTCTGTAACCCTGAGCCTCTCTTCCCTTCCTCTGCAAAACATGCTGCCCTGAGAAGCTCTGCTAATTCAGTTCCCACTGAACTATACGTATTTGGTTGGGGTTAACGTGGAAGAGGTGTTCCTGTTAATAGGGACTATTCCTCCAACAGATAAAGCTCTGGTCATAGAATTCCAAACTGCTAATGGAAGAGTGTGGAAGGTACTTTTCTGGAGCTGGGAAGATGTGAGTGGAGGGCTTTTCATTTGTGGCCCAAATCCCATGAGCGTGGAAAGGTAGCATAGTACTGGGCTGGAGCATGGGCTATGGACTCAGGCCGCCTGGTTGGAATTCTAGTTCCACTGCCCGCTACCTGGGTGGCTTTTGGCAAACTGCTTAATCATTGGCAGCATCAGTTTCCTAATCTGTAAAATAGGTGTGAAGACAGCAGCTTCATCCCACGGCAGCCGTTGTTACCTGGCACACAGCACACTCAGTAAATGTCAGCTATTTCCATCTTCACAGCCACAGCTGTTTGGCTTAGCAGGAACAGAGAAGGACTGAGACACAGGCAAAGGAGCCTAGAATGGGGAGGGGTGGTGTGAGGCGGGGTGTGGCTGGGGCGGGTAGGGCAGGAGGGTGAGAGAGCCAGAGTCTTCCTTGGGCTTGGCTGGGTGGGAGACCCATGGACCTGCCTGGTCTGGATGGAAAGGAGAGGGCCTTGGTGTAAGTCACTACTCATTTGGTTTGGGATCATTTCTGATGCATTCTAACACAGCCTTGTCATAATTCAACCTTGGGATTCAAGCTGTCTGTTCTGAAGCCTCCAGGAAGGGAAAGTTCTTCCCTGGCTAATGGAGACAGAGATGAGTAAACCAGGACCAATGCCTCTCTAGGAAGACTGTGCATTTCTGGGGACCTGGGCTCGCTTGGGGGATCTGACTCTCCCAGTTCATGGAAAGTCTCTGTGGCCTACCCTGGCCCATGTTGGGGTTTCTGGAGTCACACCAGGCCTCCTACAGGCCAGGCCAGCTCATCCTCTCTCATAGCCAAGGCTTTCCTCTGCTCAGTCTCCATATCCAGACCCAGATGTATTTATGCCCCTTGGCACATGTGCCCAGGATCAGGATAACATCAGGCTCAGCCCTAAAGATTTGGCTTACGAGAAACTGCAGGAACCAACCCATGAGGCAGCGCTGGGTGGTGGCAAGTGCATTGGGCTCTGGAGGCAGACAGAATCCCTATGTTCAAATCCCAGTTTGACTGTTTTGGGGCCTTGGGCGAGAGTTTCTCTGTGCTTTAGTTTCCTCATCTGTAAAGTGGGGATGACAATGACACCTCATTGGAGCACTAGATGATGGTACCCAGGGAGCACTTAGCAATGCATCTAGCACATTTGGCGGAGATTATATTATTGTGCTTTAGAGGCAGGCTTTGGTGAAAATTTATGTTGGGAGGAAGTCTGAGTTTCTTTGCAGAAAGCCTATGGGCTGGCATTTCTGCGGCCGTGTGGAGAAGGATGGGCCCACAGTAACCGAGCAGAGCAGCCCCGGCAGGACTCACTCACTGCCAACAACAGGGTTTGTGTAGAAGAGGTAACGTGTTTCCATAGGTTGAGAGATTTCTTTTGGTTTTTTTCATGAGGGAGGATCTTTATTCACGTAGGGGTGGATCTGCTTTAACTTCTGGCTATTCTACTTTTTACGCTATTTTAAGAATTACTTGCTTTTCATTCATTCATCAAATTTTTACCACCCATCTACTCTGTCTGGTGGCGGGCCAGCTGTTTGTCGGAGGCTGCCTTTCGCTGAGCGACCGACCAACTAGGAATATCCTGGGTGTCCCTCTCTGGGCAGACGGTGGGTGAGCACTGCCACGTGGCCCACTGTTTTGGCTAACGTTCTGGCTCCCACAGCCAACTGCGACCCAGCAGCTCACCCGTCCGTGTCCCTGGATTTCCTGTGCTCGTAGCTCCGTCCCTCAATTGTACCCAGGAGATAAGCTAAATATAATATTTAGACTCCTGATTCCTGAAAAACTTTGGAACACAGATCAGTGGGGGGCAGAGCAGGAAATCAGATCGGAGGATTAGATTCTAGCCCTGAAAGTTTTGCTTTCGAATTTTTGCACATTTTCTCGTTGACCCCTTTCTTCCTGGGCATTGTCAAAGATAATGGAAGTCCAATTTCTTACTCAGATAAGAGTGCTCTTGAGAAAACAGAGGAAGGTTGGGGTAAGAATTCCCACATATTTTACTGCAGTGGGGTCAAGACATCCAGCACAAAGGACCACACCGCTCTGTTTGTAGAACGGTGATGGCTTCTGAACAACAACCGTCTGAGAAGGCTCTCCTGTGACACCAGTGGATTTGGGATCCAGCACATTTACAATCAGCAGGGTGACTCTGGCCCCCACCTCAATGCCTGTTCTGTTCTGACTTCCACGAACAGTGACCCCCACTCTTGCCCTTTCTGGGGGGCAATGCAGTGGGAAGGCATGATCTATTTCTACTCACATCACTTCTGATCCCAAATATGTGTGTTTTTTTTTCTCCGCACCAACCTATTCTCCGACTTTCCGGACACCAACCGGGTATCCTGCAATTCAATTCTGACACTTCCTGGAGTTAGTGTGGACCCTACAAGACTGCCCCCACTTCAGATACCAATCACAAGTATTGGGCCCCAGGGTTCCCGCTTCTGTCTGACTTGGCTACAAATTGGGGGTTCCCACAATGCCCTCCTTAGGTTCGATAATTTGCTAGAACGGCTCACAGAACTCAGGCAAACACTTTACTTACTATTACAGGTTTATCATAAAGGATGTTGTAAAGGATACAAGTGAGCAGCCAGATGAAGAGGTACATGAAGGGTCCTGAGGGTCTGGAAGGGTCCTGAGCACAGGAGCTTCTGTCCTCTGAAGTTGGGGGCACCACCCTCCTGCATGTACATATGTTCACCAACGGGGAGCTCTCTTAACCCTGTTGTTGAAGGGTTTTTATGGAGGTTTTATTTTGTAGGCATGATCAATTATTAACTCAATCTCCAGTCCCTTTCCCGTCCCCAGAGGTTGGGGGATGGGGCTGAAAACTCTAACCCTGTCATGCCTTGGTCTTTCTGGTGACCAGCTCCCATCCTGAAGCTATCTAGGGCCCCCAAGAGTGGCTTCATTAGGACAAAAGACACTCCAATCATCCAGGAAATTCCAGGGATTTTAGAAGCTCTGTGTCAGGAATCAGAGACAAAGACCAAATATGTATTTCTTATCATCACAGAAGGTGATGCTAATGAGAATGATCTGGGCCCCCCTTCTTTCTCCTAATTTCTTCTGGGCTGAGCATGCCCTCCTGGCCGATGCCATCCTGGCAGGGGTCTGCTGCCTTTGGGACCAGGCGGAGGGACACTCACTGTAACCTGGGACTACTTACCCCCCCCCCCCCCGCCCCAGCCTTCCAACACATATCAGAGACAGGGCCACACCTGGATCCAGAGTTGTGCGGTCTGCCCTGGCCGCTGACTGTGTCGGCTGTGCCTTTTGGGGCAAATATGGGCATGAGATGGTAGGCAGTGGGGGCCCATGGGACTTGGCTTTGACAGATGGGCAGCTGGGATCTCCCTGTGGCCTGTGGGGACCCACTGACTGGGTGGCAGGGCCCAGCATCAGCCCCTGGAGATGGGCCCAGGTGGGACTGGCTGTAGGACCCTCCTAGGGGGCACTTCAGATTTAGAGCAGTTCAGTGCTATGGACAAGAAGTCTCCACTGTTTGGAGGTCAGGGGTGGCTGAGTGGGGAAGGAGGGGCCTACTTTATGGAACATGGTATGTGTGCATATTTACTTTCCTATAGAGGAGAAGGCGAAGATGAGAGGAATACATATAGGGAAGTTGGGAAGGGACCCAGATGCCCGTTTCAGCTTCAATGTGTCCATTGTGAGCCCTGGAGATGTGGTTGCCCTGAGCTGGGGCGGGGCTGATGGGGAGTCCCTGGGGACGTTGGCAGACAGCCACGCTGCATGGACATTTTCTAGGGTGTGTGATCTCTAGTCCAAGGTGCACTGGGCCAGCAGTAGGGGCCTGGACTGGGGCCTGGGAGAGGATGGAGTGGTGGTTGGGTGGGGGGTGAGTTGAGGGCCCTGTGCTGTAGAGTGATGAAGGGGAGTCCTCATACCGACCCACAGATGTGTCAGCCTGGGCTGGGGAGCTGGCTCGGGTGGTGGTGAGATCATGGACAGATGGCCTGCTGGCCCCCCATTGGCCCCAACCAAAGTCACAGTGTAGACTTGCCCCTGAGGAGGCCTTACAGCCACCCCTCAGCTGAGCGGGGGAGGATGGGGTTGTGGCCTCTGCGCTGCTGAGCTCAGAGAGCGCCCCGCCTCACCCCTCCATCCTCACCTCTCTGGGCTGCCCTTCTGCCCACTTGCCCCCAGGGACTCTCCCTGGTGGGGCTGTGTCCAGGAGCGTCTGCAATGCCAGTGCAGAAAAAGGGCTCTCCCTGGGCCCAGCACTCTGCAGGCTCGAGGCACCTGACCCCAGCGGAGCCACAACCCTTGGGAGCAGCTGTGGGGAAGGCCGGGAGCCACAGTGAACGGAGACCTGGGAGATGCAGATTCTGGTCCAGGTTCCGCCATGACTGAGTGTGGTTCTGCCACTTCCCATAGTTGCCTGGTCAATAAAATGAGGCATTGAACTGAACGATCCAGCTCTGACCTCTTACGGTTTGAGGAGTGGGACCTGACAGGAGCCTCCTCTAGAAGTTGTTTCTAGATTGGTGTGGGGAAAGGACGTCTGTGGAGTTTCGGTGGGAGGGTGCCCAGCTGGTGCATGCATTCCACCTTAGCTGCCCCAGGAGACCTCCCCATCTCCTCCCATTTTTTCCCCCCTTTCTCTGTGTCCCTCCAGGGGAGTGTCTCGTCACAGGACAATCCCACTTCAAGAGCTTTGACAACAGATACTTCACCTTCAGTGGGGTCTGCCAGTACCTGCTGGCCCGAGACTGCCAGGACCACTCCTTTACCATCGTCATAGAGACCGTCCAGGTAAGCTCTGCCCGCCGGCTGGTCAGAAGGCTGCCTGAGGTGGCTGACTGGCAGCAGGGTGAGTGGGAGCTCCCTGGGACGCCATGGGCAATTACTTTCTGGGTAGGAGGGAGGCCCCTTCTTCCAGGCTTCAGTTACCCCCTTCCAGAAACCCACCCATCCTCCCATCCCTCCGTGTAGGGAAAAGGCGTCCTGCCCACCAACAATGCACACTCAGGGCTCCTCCGCTCCACACCCAGGAGAAGCAGCCCCTTCAGCTCTAGTCTATTGCCCCCATGGCTAAACTTCTGCTGTTTGGAGCTGGGGGTGACCGGGGTGGGGACAAGGAGGGCCTGTCTCCTTAACTGAGCTGCTGAGGTACATGTGTACCTCCTTTCTCTGGGGCACGGAGCAACAGGTAGATAGAGAGCACAGGTCCCCCAAGGATGGGGGTCCCTGATTCCCTTTGGAACAATAGGCCCACTGAACAAGAAGATGAGCCAGAGGCCTGGAGTCCTTACAGAGGATGAGACCAGGATGGGAAAGGATGTGGGGAGCCACGGGAAGCTGGGCAGGGGTAAGGGCTGGGCTTAGGGCCTTCTGGTCGCACAACGCCAGAGGCCCCATTCACAGAGGTCATTCTGTGAGAATGCACTTGTTCCATGTGAGAGTCCAGAGGCTGTCTGGGGCTGGGGTCTTTCTCTGAGTAAATGGGCACTGGGCTGGCAGGGATGTGGTGACGTCACTCTGCATGCCCCTCTTGGCAGTGTGCCGATGACCCTGATGCTGTCTGCACCCGCTCCGTCACTGTCCGCCTGCCCAGCCTGCACAACAGCCTCGTGAAGCTGAAGCACGGGGGAGGAGTTGCCATGGATGGCCAGGACGTCCAGATCCCCCTCCTGCAAGGTGGGCTCCCTCCTCCTCCACCAGGCCTAGGGCTTATGCAGCTGACCCCCCAGCACCCCGCCCTTCGGTAGTGCTCACTGCCCACGTCTTCTGTGGAAATGTGAGGGAGAGCTATCTTTGGAGGGCAGGCTGGGTATCCTCAGCATGCATCCCTGCAAGAAAGGAAGGCTTCCTGGAGGAGGAGGATGAGCAGAGGAAGCTGACTGGATGCCTGGGGACAAGCAGGCTGCTCCAGGCCTGGGAGAGATTGTAGAGGGGAAAAGGGAACCAAGAGGATTTTCACTTGGCTTGAGCCAAAGGGATTAGTCAAGGATAGGGCGTGGTGGTTCTGGTTCTACTTTGAGGTGGGAAAGGAGCGGAGGCTGAGGGTGGCTGGTCATAGGTCAGACCAGAAGATGTCATCAGGGCAAAGCCAGGTGACCCTATGACCCGTGGGAAAAACCTCTCTTTGCCAGGTTGTACCACACAATTTTGCACAGCATAGTCCCCACCTGCACCCTCAGAGTGACCCTTAGACCCCTCCCCTCTTCTTCTCTATGACCACCAGCTGCCCTGTGGCCCATTATCCTGGTGTTGCACACAGCCAGTGAACTTGGGTAACAGCACGTCCATGTGCATTTAACTCTGTGTGTGTCTTCCCATGAGATGCTTCCTTCTTCCAGGCAAACCTACACCTCCTACCTCGTCTCCAGCGAGGACTGCTGTATTGGGCTTTGCACACAGCACTGCTCAGCTGTGAGGACTGAGTAACTCATCCTGGAAGCGGTGTGCAACCACAGAGGGGCCCCAGGGACGCTCAGGCTTCAGGGGTCCAAGGGGGAGACAGATCCCTTGACGTCAGGGCACCTGCCAAGCTAAGGATGCAGGAGCTCTGCTGCCCTCTTGTGGCAGTAGGGTGAATGGCAGCCTACAGCAAGGATAGGGGGCTCATTCCTGGGGAGCCCTTCCTCCTGAGACCCCCTTAAGACTCATGGACATCCCTATCTGCCCCCTTACTCCTTGCTGTTCATTGCTACAGTCCTTTGTGAGATACTCCATCTCCCAAGGATACATCTGCCTGCCCACCCTGCCCCTCTCCCCATCTCAGCCTAAATCCTGTCCCTGCTCTGTTTCAGGTGACCTCCGCATCCAGCACATGGTGATGGGTTCCGTGCGCCTCAGCTACGGGGAGGACCTGCAGATGGACTGGGATGGCCGCGGGAGGCTGCTGGTGAAGGTAGATCCCCTCCCCAGCACTGCCTCCCTGCAGCCGCCCTTACAAAGTGCCCCTTGCGCTCTGGGCAGGGTGGCCAGTGTGGTGGGAGAATTCCTTTCTCCCCAGACCCTACGTCCCCAGATGGAGGGACGGGCCCTCTTGTTTATGGGAAGCTGGTGTTTGCTGTCTGGACACCCCTTGTTGTCCTGGGGGTCCTCACTCTGGGGCTTCCAGAGGGGGCTGGCTCCTGCGGGCTGGGAAGGCGGCAGACTTGCTGCCCGGCCTCCTGGGTGCCCACTGAGGCGGCAAGGGAAGAGCCCGATTGGGACTCCCGGCCGAGACCCTGTGTGGTGTTCCGTGGGGGACAAACCTGCCTGCTGCCTATGAAAGGGCTGCCACATCCCTCACCCAGTCCCCGGGCCTCTGCAGACTGTGGCCACTTCCCCTCGTCTCTTGGGCCTGGAGTCACATTTGTATACCGATCCATACACTTCACAGGGCTTCCGTATCCTTTTTTCCCTCTGGAAATTTCCCTGGCAGATAGGCAGTGCAGACTTTATCACTGCCACTTCATAAACGAAGCAACCAAGGCTCAGGGGGTGGGGGACGTGCCCAGCACGACACACCCAACTGGTGGCAGAGGGTCAGCTCTCTGCCCGGCGTCCTCCCCACTAGACCAGGGCCTCTCACTTGGTTTTCGGATGCCTTTGCACTCTTAAGAATGACTGAAAACTCCAGGTCTTTTATGAAGATTATATCTATCCACATTTACTACATTAGAAATTAAACCTCATATGTATTTATTAATTCACTTAACAGTAATAAACACACCACGTTAATAAAACAACATTTTTTGAGAAATAATTATGTCTTCCAAAACAAAAATAAGCAGTGAGAAGAATATCAGAAGAAATTTCTGCCAATTTCTTTAATAGCTGGCTTAATAGAAGACAGCTGGAGTCTCACGTCTACTTCTGCACTCAATCTTTTACAATATTATATGTCATGTAGCTGCTGGAAAATTCCACTGCACACTTGTAGGAGAATAAGAGGGAAAAAGCCAAATAACATCTTTGTATTATTATGAAAATAGTTTTGGCCTCACGGACCCCGTGAAAGGGCCTTGGGGACCCCCCCCCATGGTTTCCAAGACCACAGTTTGAGAAGCACTGCCCTAGATCATCCCTAGGATCCCTGGGGAGTCCCTCCTGCACCCTGGGGTTCGGTGTTCCACAGGGCCCTTGGTAGAAGCCTGCGATGGGCGTCTGGGGCGTCCCTGATGAGATCCTGGTTTCCTCCATCCTCATGACGTCACGTTCTTTCTCTTGTCTTAGAGTCACTGCCAGAGTTCCAGATAAGTGACCTTTTTCTTTTATAAAAAATAAACATTATGACCTCAGACCACAGAGCATGAAGGTCTTGGAGACATTCTTGTCAACCCCTCATGCACAGTTGGAAATCAAGGTCCATCATTTCCGGAGCAGGAACGGGATTTGCCCCGGGTCTCACAGTCCCATGGTTAGAGTGAGGGCCAGAACGCAGGGCTCCTGCTTCCTGTCTGCCACAGCCTCCTGCACCCCGGTCTGCAATGGAGGTGCCCCTGTCAGCCATTCCACTTTCTCAGTAACCTCCCACGTCTCAGAGACGGTGGCCTGACCCGCGTGGTTTCTCCTGTCAGCAGCAGGCCCGTGACGGCTCGTCCTGGGTGGCTCTCCTCCTTCTCCTTAGCTTCCTCTGTCCTTTGTCTCTCCTCTGAGGAAAGAAAGGAAGACTTCCTTCTGTGGGATTGGGATGTTGGGTTATCTTTGGGGGTGGGTGTGGTCAGTTTAGCTAACATGAAGATTTCCTTGGTCAAGATTCAGGACAGGGGCAGGTGACCTCATGGCCTGTGGGAATGTCCTAGTGTTTCAGTCTGGAGGAGGAAAGGGAGCATCTGTGGATGGGGCAGGAGGTGGGGTGCATGGCCATGCTGACCCCTGGGATTTGTGGGAACTGCTGAGTGGAGGGCACCAGCTGGAGCCAAGACCCTGGGGAGAAGCAGAGTGAGCACATTCACCAGAGAGGAGGCTGGGCGAGGTGCTGCCAGGGACTCCCTGGTCCCCTTCCCCCTGGACAAGGTAGGGATGCCCTGACCCTGCGGTGTTGGGCGGTCCACGCAGCGGGGCTCTGCTGGCTGTGATGTGGGCCAGCTCCACCTTAGGCAGAGCAGTGTAGAAAAGACCCTCTGACAGTCTTCACTTTGTCAGAAGTGTCACTGATCCGAGGTTTATTTCAAATAGCAAGCGTGTTCTCCAAGTCCGTGATCTTGGGACATGCAGGGCTCACAGCCAGCCCACTCTTCTAACCCCGGGTGAGCCCACCTCTGAGATGAGCCAAGGGGATGAAAGAAGACAGTCTGAGAGGATGGGGGATGGTAGGCAGGCTTGGTGGGGTGGATGGGAGGACACTAGGGGAGCAGGAGTGCACTCAGGGTCTGAGAACAAGGAGGAGAGCGAGGATGCCGAGACGCAGGTCGGGGGGAACAAGGACTCATCACCAACTGTGCTGTTCTGCTCAGGGCTGGCCCATCCTGTTGGCATCGCGTTTCAGCTGCATCCAGAGGAGACCCTCGTTCATTCACGAATGTATTCCGTCATTTGTTCACCCATCCGTTCCTTCAACACGTATTTATTGAGTGTGCACAGGCACCATCCGAGAGGCCGAGTTTACAACAGTGAAACAAAACAGACAAGGATCCTTGCCTCAATTAGTTTAAATTCTAATGGGGGGAGGTAGACAATAAACAAAGCCAACAAGTGAATTATATCATGTACGAGAAGACGATAAATCCCGGGGAGATAAACAGAGCAGAGATGGGGCAGGAAGTGCCAGAGTGGGGAGGATTTACATTTTAAACAGGGAGGTCAGGGCAGGCCCAGGTGCCTGATGTGGCAGCACTTGATATTTGCAAAGCAAACAAGGAAATGTGGCTCCATCCTCTTTCTTTAAATATTTTCTTGGGTACATTTTACATGGGTCTGGAACCTTCCACTAGACTGTTCATTCTGCATCCTGTGAAGTCAGAGCTGGAAGCTGGAAGGCGCTCCAGAGATGACCATATGGAGCCAGGCCTAGCCCGTGAAGGTTTCAGGACATAGGGGGCCACACGAGCAGGCGTCAGGACGGCGGGATCCCAGCCCCTGCTCCATCTTAAGTCAGGGCCCTCTCAATAAAAACCAGCAGAGGCTCCCAGCTGTAGAGTGTGAAAGGCAGGCGCCGCTCAGCACGTGATCCCCAAATGTGCAGTTTGGGCTCAGAAAGATGGAGAATGAGCCACGTGCCGATGGCCTGGAGTTTGACCCCTGGACCCCTCCTGGTCACCTGCAGAGTCCTCGCTGACCCCCACCTCCTCCGATCACAACTCCTAGGAGTCCTCTTTGGCTTGTGGTCTTTTCTCTTCAATGACACTCAGTTAAATACAGACAGTTGGGAAGGAGTTATTCTTTGTCATCAAATGTGAGCTCTGAGAGGACTTGGACCATAACCGACTCAGCATGCTTCACCGAGTGTTCTACAGATAACAGTATTTAATAAAGGGATGTTGACTTTGCACTTGGTTCCCATGGGTGTCTGGGCCCATCGTCTTGGGTGTCTCCTCTGACTGGCAAGGTTGGCACAGCACACTGGACCTGGGCTCAGCCTGACTGCCGGTCCCAGCTCTGCCACGACCTCTGTGACCTGAGGCAAGTCACTTTCTCTCTCCCTGACCCAGTGTCTCCGTCTCTGAACGACTGGATAATCTCTGAAATCCTTTCTGACAGGACAGGGCTCTGACTCATGATTTAAGAGCAGGGACGTTGCTGGTGGTAAACTGACATGCAGGTAGCTTTTTTCTTCTTCTGCAGCCCATGGCTTGGCTGCGGTTTATTAAACTCATATTTATTTGTCACCCAGGGAGCTTTTTTGATTTAAACCATCTCATTAGCAAAAGGAAGCTGTTGCTTCTTTGCGGCAGCTGCTCCAAGGTGGTCTCCTCTCCCACAGCTGTCCCCAGTCTACGCCGGGAAGACCTGCGGCCTGTGTGGGAACTACAACGGCAACAAGGGCGACGACTTCCTCACGCCCGCGGGCCTGGTGGAGCCCCTGGTGGAGGACTTCGGGAACGCCTGGAAGCTGCGCGGGGACTGTGAAGACCTTCGGAAGCAGCCCAGCGATCCGTGCAACCTCAACCCGCGCCTGCGTACGTGAGCCTGCGGGGCAGGGGTGCACTCCGCAGAGCCCCCCACGTTCCAGTGCATTCCATGGGACAGTGCACCCACCGTGGGGTGGTGGTGGGTCTTTGTTTTCACCATCAGCATTTGATTATCTGCATCTGGATCATTTATCCTTCAAAGTCCCTTTATTGAGCCCGGCCGTGGGCCAAACTCTGGCAACAAAAGGAATAGTCGAGTTCCTGCCCCTGGACGTTCTCTGTTGGAGCAGCAGCCACACAAATTCAGAATTAAATTATCGGAAGAGAAATGCACTGGAGGTGGCCATGTGCAGATTTATCTGTGGCAACATTTCAGTCCTACATTAACTTATCCCTCTTACCCAACTCATCATTGAACTATTTTTCCCTTCTGGCGGTGGGGGTGTGCCCTGGAAATGCAGTTTCTCATGTATTTAAGCCAAACGTAATTAGGAAAGTATATTGGCTGTGGAAGAAAAATCACAAGGATTCCGGGAGCCAGAGAAGTTGTTTTTGCCACATGTGCTGGCGAGGGAGAAGGTGGGACGGGGATTTCCGCGTAGGATCTGCTGCTGCCCTTGGGGGTGCAGGCCCTGGCCGTGCCCAGCTCGCTCCTCTCTCTCCCCCACAGCCAAGTTCGCGGAGGAAGCGTGCGCGGTCCTGACGTCTCCCAAGTTCCAGGCCTGCCACGGCGCCGTGGGCCCCCTGCCCTACCTGCAGAACTGCCGCTACGACGTCTGCTCCTGCTCCGACGGCAAAGACTGCCTGTGCGGCGCTGTGGCCAACTACGCCGCGGCCTGCGCCGGGAAGGGCGTGCACATCGGGTGGCGCGAACCCGGCTTCTGCGGTGGGTGCCCTCGGTGCCCGCCACCTCTCCGCGCAACGCGCCGGAATCCGCCGCGGACTTCCCGCGGGCTTTGCGCACGCGTGCTTCTCAAAGCTCTGTGTCTACACACTGTGGCATTCAGAACCGGGCCCAGGGGCACTCAGCAAGCATGGGTTGCGGGAACAGTTCATTTGCAGCCACTTCCCCTCTCATCTCCCAGCAGGAAACGGTGGTGGGGACTGTCTCTCACATAGGACAGTCTGGCTACTGTGGCCTGTTCCAGGAGGGCAAGTTGACCGCTACCTGGCGTCCCTGCCAAGAGGAGATTGCCTGTGGCTGCTGCCACCTAGTGTTGGATGCATGTACGGCCAGGTTGAGGAGTGAGTGGGTTCCAGATCCCACGGGTCCCTGCATCCCTGGAGGGTCTGGTGAAGACAATGGGAAACGCACCTACCTATCCTTTGCTTACAACTTCAGGCAAACCACTGGTGGACTCCTGGCCCAAATCTCTGGCATTGTATCAAGTTATATAAGGTCGAATGACATCTTTGTCCCCAGCTGACTTTGGGGCCTCCCTCGGTTGGATTCCTGGCAGCAGAGTTGGTACCTGCTCCACACTGCAGTCCCTGAATGGCTGGGTTGTGTTAACCTTGTTGCTCTGGGCACACTTGCTGAGCGCCCAGCGTGGTCAGGCAATGGCAGTGCTATAGAGCCTGCCCTTCCCTTTTGAGGCTCAGACAGAAACTGCCTTCCTCCCAGGTGCCTATTACACTGAGTACAAGGATAATTAGATTAAGGCAGGGGAAACCAAGGAAGGCTTTCTGGAGGTGGTGTACTTAACCAGGCTTTAAAAAGGCATTTTCTTGGCAGAAAAGAGTTGTTTCCGATGGTGGAATTGTGGTAGTGATGCGTAGAAGTGAAGAGGATATCCCATGAGGATAAGGTGTAGTGGATATGTTGATTTTTAGGTTGAAGTAGACATGTTTGGAGACTAAGCTGTCGGTGGTTCTCACAGAAGCAGGAAAATAGGGGCTATGAGAAATGGTGAAAGGACTTAATATCATGTATTTGAAGGGAAGTTGAGGTATGGGGCTCCAGAAGTGTCACTATTTGAGGTCCAATGAGCCAACTGATGTTTCAGGTCTCTGCAGTCTCATAAAAAAGAGGAGCAGAGACAAAAGTAAGGACGAAAGGGAGCAGGTATCTAGATGCGTGCAGTTGACCCCGTCTCTCTACCTCTGGGATGTCAGAGAGTCACAGCTGGTGGCTGGAAGAACTGAGTCTGAGGCCTTGCTGGCCACTTGCCTGTGACTTCCGAGCTGTGTGACTTGAGCCCTTCACTTAGCCCTGCAAACTCCAGTTTCCTCCTCCATGTCTGCTGTTTAGAAATTGGGGCAAGTCAGAAGAGTAAGCAGCGTGCTGTCGTGAACACGCCTCAGTTGTCGGCCGATGTTAGACATTACGCATCATTAGTGTGTTGCAGCGTCTGAAGGATTTCCTAATTTAGGACATTCTCCTAGAAGGCTGACAGCTTGCCGAAATATTCATTAATTTCTCGAGAGCAGCTGTTCTTAACCTCCCCTGAGAACAGAACAAGAGGGACGGGCTGACATTACAAGAGTAGGGCCTGAGATTAGGGTAGAGTTTCCTGACTTCTGAGGCTTCACAGTACGGCCCAAGTGTGGGGTGGAGGGAAGGAGCTCTCTCTGGAGACTTTTAAGGACAAGAGGGATCTGTCTCTATGGGTTATGTGGAGGTGAACCAGAGAGAAGACTGGCCAGAAGGCCTTGGGTTGTTCCTCTGAGCCCAAGGAGGGTAGGCAGGACTCCTGGGTTCCTGCCCCCATCCTTTCTCAACATAGGAGCTCAGGTTCAACTTTCTCCTTGACCCATACCTCACTTTCCCTTCCCGAGAAATGGACAGAGCTCCCTAAACTGCTGACTCCGTCCATAAGACGAGGTCACACCACTGGGGACACTCGTGGAGCAAGTGCTGATCACGTAGCTGCCTCATGGGATGCTGTGAGGAGATTTGGGAGAAGAGCACACACATTTGTTTTTTCTTGTAAATTGGTAATGTTTCCTTTGGGAAGACAAGACCGTGGGCTCCTTGAAGGCAGGGACCAAGTCTTCCCATCTCTGCATCCTCGAGCCCAGCCCAGCCCCTGTACATAGTGAGCACAGAATAGACGTCTGTTAAATGGAGATGTGCATTACTTCTTCTGGGGAAGAAGGCCAAAGGAGAAGTCTAATCTGGCTCCAAACCAGCTATGGAGATAGTCTGTCGGAGGAAAACAAAGCTCTCAGCTCTAGCCGCTCCTTAATGGGTGAAATGTGCCCTTATCAGCATAGGTTCAGTGGATTGAAAGGCACTTCCATCTTTATTGCCCAGCATGCCCCATCTGAACCTACCCCCACGCTAAATATTCATCCAATGACCCAACCTCTCTGCTGGTTCAGAGAAAAATCTATGTCTAGCGTGACAAGAGAGCCCCCTCCCTTCCCAGTTACCCTCAAACACAAAGCTCAGAGGAGTTGTAGGAGGGGGAGGCTATGGGGCTCTCCAGAGGACCCCACCCCCGTTTCTGAGATTCATGCCAGGGCTTCCTTGTACAGCTTCTGTGAAATCCTCTGCAGTGGGTTTCTGCTGTAGAAATGGGTTCTAACAGAGAGGGGAAGGATTCTAATGGCCCCAGGAGGGGTGCACCAGAGTGAGGGTCTCATTTTTTGGACAACAGCTGATCAGCAACGGGAAAGGGTAAAGTATTCCCCACACCCCCAGTAAAGAATTTTGTCATCATGGTGCTCGTGAGACTACTGTTAGCACAGAAAGTAGGTTAATGTGTTGGCCCGAATCCCGGAGTGCCAGGTCTTCTTAGGCCTAGACCTCCTCTGGAATAGCCCTCCCATCTGGGGGCAGACTAGAGGCTGTGTTTCCCCAGTCATCACAATGGTAATAATAGCAGTAAGCATTTACCCTATACCAGGCATTACTTTAAAAGTGTTAGATTGAGTGAGCTACAACCCAGATGGATATTGTTATTACATTCCAGTGAGGCAACCGCCCAAGGTCACACAACTGACTGATGGCAGAGCTGGGGCTTAAGCTCAGGACTTTGGGATACAGAGTCCATTCTCGTAGCTGCATTGCCACTTGGCCATGCTTCCTCTTGGCGTCTGTCTGTTGTGCTATTTCATTGTGGGAGGCCAGGGAGAGTGAGGGCTGTGGGTACACGGGTGCTACCCACTCTGCTGGGGTAGATGTAAGAGTGCCCCTACTCTTACCCTGGCGTGTCTTAGACTGGCATGTCCTCAAAAGCATGGTTTCTATAGGACTGTTTCCTTTTCAGAGCATAATGGTTAGGAGCATGAGCTCTTGGGTCACAGAGAGCTGGGTTCAAATCCCACCTCTGCTTCTTCCTGGTAGGCATGACCCTGATGAGTCACTTAGCTTGAGTTTCAGTTTTCTTAGCCATCGAAAGGGGTTAATGAGCTCTAACTCACTGAGAGAGGCGTAAGAGGCATAAACCTGTGTGAAGAGCAGGGTACACAGTAGGTGCTCAATAAATAATGACTGTTATTGTTATTATCATCATGGGGGAAATTCCTTCCAGTCATTCCCAGTTCTTTTTAATATTCACAGCTTCACTCTCTGCCGGGATTTCTACTATGTCCTAGACTTTGAGAATTCAGACATGACTCAGCATGATCCCTCTGGTGAAAACCTGTGCATCCTTAATTATAAGGATGGTATGCATTGGTATGCATAAAAAATGCACTTTTGCTCATAGTGGGAAAGGGAGGCAGTGACCATACAGATGTAACAGGGGTCACAGCTGCAAGGGGTGGCAGCCCAGGTCCCAGAACCACAGCCCTTGTCATCTTAATGTTTCCACTGAGGCCTTCTTCCCTGTCCCTCTCTCCCAGAGCTGAGCTGCCCGCAGGGCCAGGTGTACCTGCAGTGCGGGACCCCCTGCAACAGGACCTGCCGCTCCCTCTCTCACCCGGACGAGGAATGCAACGAGGTCTGCCTCGAGGGCTGCTTCTGCCCACCAGGGCTCTACCTGGATGAGAGGGGAGACTGTGTGCCCAAGGCCCAGTGTCCCTGCTACTATGATGGCGAGATCTTCCAGCCCGAAGACATCTTCTCAGACCATCACACCATGTGGTAAGGATAAGCAGCAGGGCCAGGGAAAGGAGGACGGCCCTCCAAGACCTTCATGTCACTGATGGGTAAACTCAGGCCCAGGAAAGGAAGTGATTTGGCCAGATTTGTGCAGCAAGTCAGAAGCAGAGCTGGCATCTCACCCAGGTCTTCTGTCGTCCTTACTGTGCAGGGAGCTAGAACTCCAGGCTGGCACTAGGAATTCTTGACCTTTATTGCCCATATCATGTGGGAGCCCCTTTCCTTGCCCTAAGTCTCAGTCTTCCTTTTCTAGAACAGGAAATGGGAGATCTCCCTGTCCGCCTCCCCTTCAGCCTCCTGTCAGTGTTCTCGGGCTGAAGCATTTGAGCCAGAAGAAAATATACACAGCAGCATTGGCTCCAGGGTGTGTCGCTGTCCCGACTTGCTCCATGCCCTTCCCTGAAATAGCTCCCAGTCATGCCTGCTACTTGCAGTCCTTTGCCCCAGCATTGTGTCATGGTCAGTTTCAGCAGGGCTGTTGTGGTCACGAAGAAATTTGAAACAGAACCTTTGTTGGGCAAAAACTTTCTTGGCACTGCTCTGTCCTGGATGCTGGGCTAGAGATGGGTGATCTAAAGATGAACCAGACGGTGTGGGTGCCGACAGGCTACTCAGGAGACCAGTTAAAATGTCCTGATTATTGGAACATTTCCAACAGCCATAAAAGAAAGAGAATAGTGTAAGGAGCCCTAATGTGTCCGCCCTCAGCTTCATGATCATCAGCCATTCTCATTTTATCTATTCCTTCCTCTCCTTTTTGTCTGGAATAGTTTTAAGAAAACCCCAAATATTATATCCTTTCATCTGAAATACTTCAGTATGTATTTCTAACCAATAAGCACTTAAAAACCTAACCATCCTACCATTATTAACCTAAACATTAACAATAATTCCTAAATAATGTCTAACATTCAATCCATGTTTACTTTTTCCTGATTGTCTCAAAATGTCTTTTTCTAATTGATTTGTTCAAATCCAGATCCAAATAAGGTCTGCCGGTTGCATTTGGTATGAAGCTTTTTCTCATCACTCCAGTGAGATTAATTTGCAGATTAATCTCATGTACCCAAAGCAGGTTGTTTACACTGTACTAAAACAATTATGGCTATTGGACTTGTATCTCCCCTCTAGACTGTAACCTCCCCAAGTGTAGAGACCATATTTTAGGCCCCAATCCCAGCACCTAACATAGTTCTGGCAAAAAGTAGGTACAATCAGTGATTACCGAGATGAAATAACTATGATATTTTGTAGACTCACCATATCAGAGTGAAAAAAGTCCTTACTCATTCAGAACAGGGGAGGATTACTTCCATTTGGGAGGAATTAGAGAAGATGGAATGCAGGAGGCAGCTTTGACTTTGAGGAGGATTCTAACAGGTGGAGTGGGGTGGAATGATGGGAGGAGGGCTTTGTGGGTGGAATCGAGGTCCAGGACTGAAACGCATAAGGAGTACTCACCAGTCACCAAGGTAAGTCGTCTGGGGGGAACGTTGCATGAAGGAAAGATAAGACTGGAGGGAAGTTGGGACCAGGTTCAGGGGTCTTTGAAAGATAAGGTGAGGACTGATGCTTGAGCAGTAGGCAGTGGGGACCTTGGGAGGTTTGAGCAGAGAGTAAATGGGATCAAAGTGTAGATTTAGGAAGTGGCTTCTGGAAGCTGCATGGGAATTGAAGGTGGAGAGATCAGTGGTGGGAAGAAGTTGATGCAGTCTGGTCAGAAGGTGGTAATGCCCTGGGCCAAGTAATAGCAGAGGAAATGGAGGGGGGACAGAAGCTAGAGACAATGAAAAAGTAAACAGACTGGTGGGATGTTTGGGAGGATGGGGTTTGTTGAAGATGGCCCCAGTGTTCTGAACTTGAATGCTTGGGAGGACAGTGATGCCGAGAACAGCAAGAGGGATCTTTGTAGGTAGAGGGAAGATAATGAGTTTGGCTTTGGCCTTGGTGACTTTGAGTTATCAAAAGGGCATCTGGGTGAATGATTGGAACCAATAGCTGGCATTTTGAGTTTGGAACTTGAGTGAGAGATTAAGGCTGGAGAAAAAGATTTGAGTGGAAGTAACAGTTGTAGTCATGGGAGTAGCTAGGCTTGCTAAGGGGAGTGGACCAAAGAGCAGAAGAGAGGACTGAGTCCAGAATTTGGGGGGAATGTTCAGTGAGGAGAAAGAGGATCCTATGAGAGATGCTAAAGAAAAAAGTCCAGCCAAAATGTCAAAGCCGGGGCAGGGCCATATCATAGAAGTTGAGGGAACAAGGGAGTAATGACATCTTCTGTTGATTCGAGCTTTTGGCCTCAGCCCACTGGTTGTTTTACTACAGTTGTCTGGCTGCAGTTTTCAAAGTATTTCTCTTTGGGACCTTAAAACAACACTGTCAGGCAAGCAGGAGTTGCCTTTTTAGTAAGGAATTTGAGGCTTAGAGAGATTATTACTTTCCCAAATCATCCAGCAAATGACTAGAACCCAGGGACTCTTGAACTCTTCATATTACACGGAGAATAGGCTGTTGAATTTGGTGATTAGAAGGTCGTAGTGGCCCCCATGTTTCGGTAGTGTGATGAGGAAAGAAGCCAGAGGGTAGGGAGCTGGGGTAACTTGGAGGGCAGTAAGTGTCGCTGGTTATTTGACCATATCAGAGGCACAAGGAAGGAAGGAGTTTGGGTGCAGCAGCTCCCTGGTGAATGGGGCCCTGGCTTCAGGCTCTTTTTGGGGTTTGCACGTCAGTGACCTCTCCATGACTTCCTCCTCTTCCTGGTCTCCCCTTCAGGCACCAGGCCTGAAAGCTATCGATGGTCCTGTCTCTCCTCTTCATTTAGAAAATTGGATTTCATGGAGAACGTGAGCCCGAGAGAACTCAGGGCTTGTCGTGGCTGTTTACTTTTATTCTTTTCTTTAGACAACACACTGAAGAATGGGCCAAGCTGGAACAGATGCTAGCAATGCCCACGAAAAGGCACTAGTATGGTATACAGACACATGGCCTGGAAATTTCTTCAGATCATTCATTTGCTCATTCAAACAGCCGTCACAGTAGAGCACTTACTCTACTGCAGGCCAGGCTGTGGGCCAGGAGTTGATTTTTAACCTACCTGTGAGGTTTTTTGTTTTTAAATAAAATTAAGCTTTTGCGTCATGTCCAAATGACAGATAGAACGTGACATTTGGGGGGGGGGGATATTATTTATTTATTCATTTATTTATTTATTTTGTGAGGAAGACCAGCCCTGAGCTAACATCTGTCACCAATCCTCCTCTTTTCTCTGAGGAAGACTGGCCCTGGGCTAACATCCGTGCCCATCTTCCTCTACTTTATATGCGACGCTGCCACCAAGCAGTGCATCTGCAGGCGCCCGGGATCAAAACCAGTGAACCTGGGGCTGCCAAAGCGTGAACTAAACCCCTGTGCCACCAGGCCAGCCCTGGGGGAGGACATTTTTTAACCAAGAGTTAGTTAAAAACTAGAAAGCACAGCTCTGCATGTGCCCAGGAAGGAAAGGGCTGATTTTCCTGTTCATTCAAGAAATTTTGATTGAACAGCAGCAACATTAAAAATGTCCAAAATCATTATAATCAGAGAAATAGCAAATTAAAACAATGAATATTACTTCGTATCTATTAGACTGGAAAAATTTGAAACCTAGATGATGGCCAGTGTTGGCAGAGCTATGGCACGTGGAGCCCTGATCTGCTAGTGGTGGGATGTAGACTTGTTCAGATACACCCAGGATCTTTTCAAGATATAAATCTGACTGTCACATTTCTGCTTGGCATCCTTCAATACCTTCCCCTCAATAGGCCTTACGATAAAGATCAGATCCTGAGCATGGCCTCCCAGGTTCCATGTAGTCTGACCTCTGCCTACCTCTCCTCTCTCCAATGCCCTGGCCTTCTTTTAATCTTGAAGGTGCATTGTTCCCTTCAAACGCAAGGTCAATTGCACCTAAGAGAGCAATTGGCACAGTGTATGCAAATTAGATATCCACACCTGATATTCCCACAGTTCTGCTCCTGGGCATATATACTAAAGAAATTCTCACACAGATTCTTTTCTTGTGTGTGTGAGGAAGACTAGCCCTGGGCTAACATCTGTCGCCAATCCTCCTCTTTCTGCTGAGGAAAACTGCCCCTGGGCTAACATCCCTGCCCATCTTCCTCTACTTTATATGGGACGCTGCCACAGCATGGCTGACAAGCAGTGCGTCTGTCGGCGCCCAGGATCTGAACCTGTGAACCCTGGGCCGCTGAAGCGGAGTACATGAACTTAACCGCCACACCACCAGGCCACCCCCTTGCACAGGTTCTTCGGGTCACAGCCTTGTTTGTGGTGGTGAGGAGTAAGTGACAAGCTGTGTCTGTCACTGGAGGGTGAATAGGTAACAAGTAGTGGATGCACACTGCAGTATTGTGCATCCTTAGAAGCGCCAAACAAGTAGGACATGTATTAATGGGGATGAATCTTAAACACATGGTGCTGAATGAAAAAAGCAAAACACAGTGTGATATATAAGCTAAGACCATTTACATACATTAAACATGTATATATGCAAAACAATTCCATATTTTATGAGAATATACTCAGTCAGATATACATTAAACAGAATAGAATTGTATTAGTTATCTATTGCTGCAGTAAAAGTTACCCCCCTGATTTAGAGGTTTAACAACGAACATTTATAATCTCACACGGTTTCTAAGAGTCAGGGTCCAGGAGCAGTTTAGCTGGGTGGTTTTGGCTCAGGTTCTCTCATTAGGTTGCAGTCAAGCCGTTGGCCAGGGCTGCAGTCATCTGGAGACTTGACTGGGGCTGGAGGGTCCATTCCCAGCTCATCCACGTGGCTGTCAGCAGGAGGTGTCAGTTCCTCACCATGTGGACCTCTCCATGGGGCTACTCATGACGACATGGTTTCCCCAGAGTGAGTAATCCAAGAGAGAGCACCAAGAAGGAAGCCGCAGTCTCTTATGACCGAATCTTAAGTGACATATGGTATGTCACTGTTGCTATGTACTGTTGGTCACACAGGCCAACCTTGGTACAATGTAGGAAATTCCACAAGGGTGTGAATACCAGGATGTGGGGATCACTGGGGGCCATTTAGGAGACTAGATACCATAAAAATAGTTGCCCATGTTAGGGTAGGGGATTGGGATTGGAGGAGAGGAATAAAAGAAAATTAAAAAAAATTATTGAATACTTTATGCAAAGTCTTATGCTGGATGCTGGGGATATAATGGTGAGCAAGAGCAGTCATGGCTTCTACTCTCTTGGGTCCTCTAGTCCAGTGACAGAGAGAGAGATGTTAACCAATTAATAATAATGTAAAGTTACAAGTGTGGTAGGAAGAGAAGTATGTGGTCTATGAAAGCTTCAAATGGGATGGGGACAAAGGATATGTGTGTGTGTGTGTGTGTGTGTGTGTGTGTGTGGTGGACAGAAGTGACATTAGATCAGAGGAAACAGTGTATGCAAAAGTCCTTGAGTTTCAAGGGAGCAGTGCACCTTTAAAACTAGAAGAAGGCCAGGGGGATGGAGAGGGGAGAGGTAGGCAGGGTCAGCTCACGCGGGCCTGGGAGGCCATGCTGGGAATTTGATCTTTATCCTAAGGCCTGTTGAGGGGGAGATATTGAAGGATTCCAAGCTGGGATGTGACATAATCAGATATAGGTTTTGAAAAAACACTTGGGTGGCCAAGAGGAGTGTGTTTTGGAGAGAGGCAAGAATAGGTGTAGAACGTCAGTTAGGAGGCTTTTGCAGCATCCAGGTGAGAGGTGATGGTGGCTTGTGGCAGTGGAGATACAGAGCGGATATGAATCAGGAGAATTCAGGAAATCAAGTGCGAGGGCTTGGTAACGGATCGGACACAGGAGTGGAGAGGGGGCAGCGTCAGGGCTGACCCCTGCGTTTCTGGTTTGTGAAACTAGGTGGATGGTGGTGTCATGCAGTCAGAGCCTTGGAGGAGGACCGGCTTTGGTGGTGGGTCATGAGTTCAGTTTTGGACACACTGAGTTTGAAGTGTCTTTGAGACACCAAAGGGGGCGATCACGTAGGCATTTGAGTGTGTAGATTTGGAGTCCCAAGGAGAGATCTGAGCCACTGATGTAAATCTGTGAGTCATCTCTGTAATTGAAACTGGAAGTGTGAATGACACATAGTATGAGAAGAAGAGAGAGCCTAGGCTGGAGCCAGCGGGGAGGGGGGGTGGCAGTGAGCTACAGTGACCTTGAGAAGGAACAACAAGGAAAGTAGGAGGAAACCACGAGAAATTTTTTTTTCTTTTTTCTGAAAGAATGGAGAAGTCAACAGTGATGAATAATGTTGGAGGGGTCAAGTAAGAAAAGAACTGGAGACAGTTCCACTGGGTTTAGTGTCACGGAGGCCATTGGTGGCCCTCGCAACTGTGTTGTGGGACTGGGAGGCCAGCTGGAGTGGGCAGAGAGTGAGTGGGAGGCAAGGAAATGGAGACAGCAGGTGTGGCTACTCTTTCAGTCTGGAATTTTCTTCTCTGCAGTTACTGTGAGGATGGTTTCATGCACTGTTCCACGAGCGGGGCACCAGGAAGCCTGTTGCCGGACACTGTCCTCGGCATTCCCCTGTCTCACCGCAGTGAGTACTGTCCCCTGGAAGGGCTCCTCACCTCCTTCTGCCCAGACCTCCCCAAGTGGAGAGGGGAGAGAGCTGGCTGCTCTGTCTGCTGTGCGTGTGCATTCAGGCACGTGTCAGGATTGCACGGTTTCGGTGTTTGGGTGAGTGACTTTCAGGCCGAGACATGCCTTCGCATGTGTACATCCAAATTACTGAGGCAGGAAAAATTTTATTTTGTGATGGGGGAAGACTGGATTATTTGCAAGATGGATTTGGTGAGACTTCTATTTTGCCCATGGTGACCTTGACCCAGTGAGCAGCTGTGAGTGAGTTGGTCGCCTTGATTGTGGAGAAAATCACCCTCCTTCAAGTGGCCTCTTTTTACCTAGGGACATGCTGATCAGGACACCTCTTTAGAAAGCTCCTCAGATGGATTTGCAAGAGGAGAGTTTAGACCCGTTGCTCTCAGTCTGAAGCTCCTAATAGTTGCTGCACTGTTTAATGACACAGCACAGAAGGGAGAAGGGGGCCCGGCAATAGTGGGACCATATTCATGATTATGGGTTGGGGGGGATTTATTGGATTCTAGAAGGATCTATCATCCTTGCTTGGGAAGGGCTCTCCTAGTAGGAGAGAGAGGGACTTTAGGAGACAAATGGGCTATTTCAACCTCCAGCTTGACCTCTTCTCTCTCTGCCTCTCACTGTCCTCAAGACGCCCTCTCTCTGAGTGACCCAGCTCTGTGCCAGGCATTTGGCCAGCTTGTCCTGGGAGAGGAGTCTGGCTCCCCCACAGGACTGACTGGGGAGCACCTCTAAGCCTGGTGCTGGGGCAAGTTCCCGATCATGTGGGGGTTCACGAGCCGAAATCAGAACTTGTGACTTTGTCCTAGTCCATTTGGGCTGCTGTAACAAAATACCACAGATTGAGTGGCTTATAAACAACAGAAATTTATTTCTCACAGTTCTGGAGGCTGGAAGTCTGAGATTGGGGTGCCGGCAGGGTCGGATGAAGGCCCTCTTCCGGTTGTAGACTTCTCGTTGTGTCCCCACACGGTGGAAGGGGCTAAGGAGCTCTGTGGGGTCTCTTACATAAAAGCACTAATCCCATTCATGAGGGTTCCACCCTCGTGACCTAATTACCCCAAAGGCCTCACCTCCTAATGCCATCACTTTTGGGGGTTAGGATTTGAACATGTGAATTTTGGGGGACACAAACATTCAGACCATAGCACACCTCAAGGTCACTAAATCCTTCTGCCTTTTCTTTTTCTTGCTCTCTCTCACTGTGGCATTTTGTCTACACCCCTACCCCTCTCTGTTGCATTCTGCCTTTTAGATCTGTCTCAGTGCTTCCTCTTGCTCAAAATCCTCTAGCCTAGTCACTGGAAGGTACCATCATTTTCAAAGTCAGAAAACTCCTAGGATTTCGTGTGATTTGGAAAAGCCATTTAACCTCTTAGTGTTTCAGTTTCCTAACAAAAGTTTCCATATAAAAATGAGGCTGAAAATTCCAGCTTTCTAGTCCACAGGTGACAGTAAGTTCTCTACATAGTAAGATATAAATGCTACTAAGTGCATCAGGGTTTTTGAAAGAAAGGTGATGTATCAATTATCTGCTGTCATCATTTATTCAATCAGCTATTGATACCTACTAATTGTCAGGAAATATGACATTTCAATGAACAAAGAAGACAAAAACCCCTGCCTTCATGGAGCATATATTCTAGTGGGTGGGGTGGGCAATCAACAAATAAGCAAAATATGTAGTAATCAGATGGTGATATCACATGGTGATCAGATGGAGAATGACAAAGCAGGGAGGGCAGGTAGGAGTGCCAGGGGGATGGAGTGTTGCAAATTTTAGTAGGGTGGCTGGGATGGCCAGTGTCTGGGCAGAATATGAGCAAAGGCCCCTTTAAAGTGTTTGTGACTAAGTTAGTTGTAACCATTTTGGAAATAGTCCTGTTGGGGCCTGCGAAGTTTCCTTTTTAGCACCCAAAGGGTCTGGACATTTCTGCAAGGTCTTGATTCAATGCAACCAGCTACAGCAGAATCAAGGGGGATGAGGAGTGTGGGCCATCAGAGGGATGAAGAGGTGCCTTCAGCATAGGCAAAGGTCAGAAGCTCAGATGGGTAGATGAGGCTGCCATCCCAGTCTGCCCAGGGAACCTGGCTCAGGGCTAGACCCAGCCGGAGGTTGGGTAGCACCTTATCCCAGGATGTGGGCAGCTCTGAGTATCTGAAATTGAGTGACTACACCTAGGGACCAAAGGGCAGGGTAGAGGGTGGATCCATTCACTCCTTCACTAATTGCCTCATTGATTTTCCTGTCTCCAAGGCAAAAGGAGCCTGTCCTGTCGGCCGCCCATGGTCAAGTTGGTGTGTCCTGCTGACAACCCGAGGGCTGAAGGGCTCGAGTGTGCTAAAACCTGCCAGAACTACGACCTGGAGTGCATGAGCACGGGCTGCATCTCCGGCTGCCTCTGTCCCCCGGGCATGGTAAGCCACCCACAGCCACAAAGGGCTGGCAGCCTTCCATTTTCCTGCGGGCATGGAGGAGTGAGGTGGGCTGTGGAACCAGAGAGAGGAAGAAACAAGAGCTAAACAAGGATGGTAATGGGGCGGCGGTGGGGATGGAGGCAGGGGTGGGGGAGGGTCCTCTGTGGCTGGGTCAGCTGCTGAAGTCAAGGAGGGAGATAGTAGGAAAGTAGTGCTGGGGGTTGATCCTGAGGAGATCTGACAAAAGTATAAGAACTTAGTGCACAGAGGTGCTGTAGGAAGCAAAGCAAGTACTTCCAGAAAATACTTACAAGTGAAAACAGGCATTTCCACCAGAATTTTCCCAAGGGCTGCATTCCGTTGGATAAAGGTGAGTGGATACACACACACATTTGCATATGATTTGCGTATATGTGTATAACTTTCTATTTCAAGAGAATACATTGATGTCCCTGCTATGTCATCAATAAGCCACGGGTCCAACAAGTCCCTTCCCCACACTGAGCCTGTTTTCCTCATCTGTAAAGTGAGTCAGGAGGTCTTCGCCAGCTTATAACATTCTGATTCCGGGGCTGGGGCCACCAACACGCAACTGTGGCCAGCAGTTCCTTGGAGGCCACATGTGGTCTGAGGCCACGCCAGCAGTTCCTCGGAGGCCACAGTGGTCCAAGGCCACGCCAGCATTCCTCGGAGGTCATGGTGGTCCAAGGCTACACCAGCAGTTCCTCGGAGGCCATGGTGGTCAAAGGCCACGCTGGTTTGCAGCCACCTGGCCTAAGTACCTCCTGGTGGTAGCAATGGTCTGAGCATGCTCATGCCTCCTCACCTCCCTCTTAAGTCTAATCTTAGGTTGTTTTGTATTAAATATATTATTCTTGTCACCCTGAAGGATGGAACTTCTGGATTTTTCTCTTTCAAATGCATCCTGTCTTCTTGCTTTCCTTGGCTCTGATCTCCCATACCTGAAGTGAGTGGTGAGGGGCTGGGGCAGGGCTTGTAGAGGCCAAAATGGGAGGAGGTGGGATGGTTTTCATATGGCTGTAAAGGGCATTAATGATGCCCAGGCCTCAGCTTTCGGGCAGTGTCCTGGGCCGTGGGAGCTGCCGATATTCTGCAGAGGGAACTTGGGCCCATCGCAGTGGCCTCAGGAAGGCTGTGGATTGGGGTGTGTGCAGGGCAGATGGTCTGTCTCCTTTCCCTCTGACCCTTTCCCCTCCAAGACGGAGAGACTAGCTGTTATTTATTCTTCCCTGGGTGTTTGCCTCTGTCTCAGCCTCTGAGGATTCTGGAACTGTCTTTTCTAATGGAGGAGCTAGAGATTGGCCAGGGAGCACCCCCAAAAATGGAAGGTCTTGCTTGGTGCCTTAGCAGAAGGTGGCTATTCAGGGAGGTATATAAGCAGGGGGGAGCTCAGACCTGGGTAGTGGCAAGAAATAGGAGAGGGCAAGGGAAGCTTCCTCTTTTGTTATTGCTCTTTTTACCCTGAGGGCCTCTTATTTTGACTGTCCCTTCCCCGTACCTGGAGGAGAAATTCTTCCAGCATCAGAGAAGGCTCTGGCAAGAAAAGGGACATCACTCAGGAGGTTATGTCAGCATCAGGGAGTCTTTTAAATGAACTTCTTTTCCATGAAGGAAACAGTACAGATAGTCTTAAATATTAATGACCCTGATAACTGCATTATTGCCCCAGACCCCCGTGGAGAGCAAGATCCCAAGCACAGGACGTGGATACACCGTTAGGAGCTCACTGGCGTCCTGAAGCCTCGGGCCCCATTCTGAGGACAGTCTTTGGACACCCGTCACGCAATGAGGTGTTTCTCACCCCAGCGACAGGGGTTATGGACTCGAAAGCTGGTGGTGTGAGAGACTGGGTTATCTTCACAACTGCTTCATTACCATGCCGACTAACGTGCAGATTGCTGAGGCTGGATTCGGCAGAGCAGAAAAGTCGGGGTGATTTATTAGGTGTGCGATGTGCTGGCTGCTGCACGGGACACGTGTTCTTGGCCACAACGCAAAGAAAAAGGAGCTGGAAACACCCATTTAGGCCCATCTGACAGTGCAGGCATCCTACCCAGGGGGGTTTCTCTGTTCGGCCCGCCCCTGTGGAAGCGGTGAGGTTGTGGCATGTTACCGAGAGTTGGGGGAGATGTTACTGAGGGTTGGGGGAAGACGTCAGGGATTCTGTGTTCTGAGAACTTGAAGGGGGGAGGAAGTTGCTCTTTCCTGGGGGGCAGATCTGCTGAGAGCAGAAAGAGCACCCCAGTAGGAGCAGTGGCAGGGGGCCGAGCTTTCCGTCCAGGCTTTTCTCCTTGCCGGCTCTGCTCCATGCTCTTGTACAATCATTCATTCTCTCTCTGAGCCTCCTCGCCTCATCTGTAACATGGACACATAATTCCTGTTCGGCCTGCATCACACGTTGGCTGAAGGAGTTGTATGTGAAAGCACTTTTGAAACAGAAAGTGCTGCAGAATCATAGGGATAGCTTTAATTGTTGTTTTCGAAAATAACCAAGGCTCATTCTCAGAGGCTGCGCCGATCACCTCCTCCTCCTGTCCACAGGAGACCCATGAAGGGCCTGTTTTCTTAAATTCCAATCTGTTGTGGACCAAAGCTTCTTAAAGTACAATAGAAATGAATGATCAGAAGAATGAAACAAAAAGCAATGACATACAAATAGGAGCCCCCCCATTTTTATTAAATACAGCAGACCCGATATGTTACTCAGTCAAACTGCTGTATGATTTTCTGAACCCCTACTCTCCTTTTCTGTACTCATGTCGCCGGGCCGGCACTGGCCCGGGAACCACACGTGGAGCAGCCCTGGTCTCGGCTGGAGATTTCCTTTCCTTTTTCAAGGCAGCTCTCGATGTCCTTTGTAAGGCCAGCAGTGCTTGTTTGAAAATGTTGGGGACAGTGAGGGAGTCCCTCTGTCTGCAATTTGTTCCAGGCCTGGCACCTGCTTAAAGCAGAGGTTTTCTGGCCCCCTCCACAAGCTGCAGACTCTACCTGCTCCTGCCACTGGTGCGAAGTTCTCCTTGCATGGAACAAGGGGGTGGGGGTGCCTTTGAAAAGCGGTCAACACTGTGATAAATCGTTGGTGGAGAAGCTGCGTGGAAAAGGCACTGGACTGGAGTCCCATACTTCTGGGTTTGAATCCTGGCTCTTGATGTTTGCTTAATTGAGCGGCAAATCACTTAAAATCTTTGTGTCTTATTTTCCTTACCTGTAAAATTGGGTTAGAAGGATTGTCTGGAGGACCGGAGATGACAGTGACAGGCACATGGAAATTGCTTAGTGAGTGGTGGTTTAATGACCACTGTTATAAGAAGTTCATGGAGGAAAACCATGAATCCTATTGTGAACAGAGATGCAACAGGAAATTAGCACACGCTGGGAGCAATTTTTTGGACCTTAGGTCCACATTTGAGACCCACTGGATCAATAGAATGAGGGATTTACACTAGAAAATTTCCTGGGTCTTTTTCTATCGTTCAAAAATTCTTGAGTGAACGTCTTGCATTTAAGTTAGAATATTACCTGCTTCCACCACGAGGTGACAGCAAAACACAGCCCACTGCCCCGCTCACACCTCATTCCCGCCAGGGCTCTAATTCTCTCCAGGAGCATCATCTAGTGGGAGAGCGAGCAGGAATCCTGAAGATGCACGATTTCAACCCTTTCTGTCACACAGGAAGAGACTGAGGGAAGAAAGGAATCAGAACCATTCAAGGCTACATATCTGGTGGAAATCCTGGTCTCCTGTCTCCCAGACCAGGGCTCCTTCAGCCCCGTGTGTCTCCTTCTGGGAGGCTGGGCCACCAGGTGCTCTGGGGAAAATGTAGTACCGCTGTCTGGGAGATGCTAACTTACCTTCTGAAATCTAGTGGTCACATTTTCCAAACTAGTACCTAGTTCTGCTGGTGTTAGGAAGCCTCTTGGCAGCTGAGAAGTGTGTTCATTTCCCTGGTCCTTTGATGCCCAGTTTTCTCACCAGCCCAACATGAAGACTGAAAAGATTTTGGCGCTGATTCCTGAAATCTAGGGCTTGGATTCAGGGTCTCATCCAGAGTGAACCTCACATGTGGGCACTGTAAAGCCTATGAGATGTAATTTTAAAAGGTCCAAGAAAGCCCTCCTATCTCAAAAATATCTCCTGCACCTCCGACAATTTGTTACCGAATAAGGCTTACTGAAATATAGTAAACATAAATTCATTTTTGTTAACAAGCACAAACTTTAAAAAAAGCCTACAACCTTATAAATCCTCGGAGGAAGTCATTCCCACCTTAGTGTGAGTTATTTCACCAGATTCTTTCCTCCTAGCAGACATGTAGTTGAAATCAGCTACATAGAGCTGGAAGTATTGATGGGGTGGGAGAATGAACAAAGGACAGTTGGAAGGCAAGAAAGATTTTGGAGAATGGGTCAGTATGGTGTTCATGTATTTTGGTGAGGGGGGGAAGATGAGGCCTTTTCAGAGAAGATGAACAAAACCAAATTTTTTCTACTTTGTAATTTTTCGTGGGGCTGACCAGGACCTAGTACCATGTTCTCAGCCTGAGCCATTCTTACTCCAGATGTCGTGAGCTGATGAACAATAGTGACAACTATTTCTGCCTGTTTTCTTCTGAAGTTTCTGAAGGACATTTGTCAACTTTATCTTATCCTTCTGGTGTCCCACAGGGACAAACACTAGCAGAGATGGTTCTCTCCATTTTAAACACGAGGTTCAAGTGACTTGCCACGATATCCACGTAGGCACTGCTGTACTGGCCTACCCCACGTGTCTGTCTGACCAGTCTCGTGGAGATCCTGTTCATCTCCTGCATTGTGCCTTTATCTTTTTGTCTCCATGAATTTCTTTAATGCTTTAGGCCTCTGGGTGTTTTTGGCTGGGCTGGTGTTATTTGATCTTCTCTCCCAAGTCGGGACCCTCCTGCTGAGGTGTGGCCTGGAAACCTCTCCTCTCCTTTTAAGGTTATGCTTTGTCTTCTCTCCAGCTCTGATTTACGGATCTAATCCCATGTACCTGTCGTCTTTACAGCAGTCCTCGTTCAATATCAAGGTTCTATTTTAATAGTGTAATCCATCAGTTAGTAGTCTCCTTTTGCTAAAATAAGTTGGGGCAGAGAGGAGCCATATGGTGTGTCAGTGGGAGTGCAAAAGAAGGTGGCAGCATTGTCTCATGGCCAGCTGGGATTTGAGTTTCATGTCTCATGGAGGAGGCTGGGCTTCCTGGGACTCACCCTGGTTGAGGGGAGGGGCTGCCTGAGCCATGGGTGTGTGGGACTTTTTGTCAATGGGTTGAATCTCCTGGAGAGAGATAAAAACATCCGGCATGCAGACCAAGAGGCCTGGGAGCCCTTGACCCAGCCTGTTGAAGGCAGGGGGCAGCTTGTGTTCTGCTGAGGTGAGGGGAGGTGGGCCCGGCTCTGTTTCCTGGATCCATTCCTGTGCATCCTGCACCACTTTGTCTCACCTCATGTTTCCGATAATGAGGCTTATTGTCTGGTCTCCATTAACTGTAGGAGTGAGTGTTGGAGAGCTGGTCAAGGTTCCCCAGCAGATGTGCCAGTCATTCTTAGAGTAGCCACCAGGTGGCAGGCCTGGGACTGAAGTGAGAGCTGACAGAAGTTGGAGGGGGGGATATGGGAATGAACCCTAACTGTGACAGCCTTTGAAGCTCTGCTAGGGAGAATTCTTCATCCTCTCCCTGTTCCTGTCATGCTGCCATCTTCCCTACTGGTGCCTAAGCTCACTGTCTTCCAAGAACAGTGGTCCTAGGAGGTAAGAGCTACCAGGAATGTGGTTGACCTGCATCTTCCTTGCTCTGCACTCTTGTCCTGCCCCGTCACTTAGGCTTTGAGGACTCAGGCACATCCTGAGTTTGCGTGAAAGTGGTGGCTAAGTAGTGGAGATTATTTTTCCCATTTCCTTCCAACACACACACACACAAACACACACACACACACATACCCCCCTCCCCCACGATTTTAGCCTATGGTCCTTGACAGGAAAGTCCTTTGTTCAGCCCAAGACTGCCCTGTTCCCAGGGCTTTGTCTAGTTCCAAGCCTGGTCTAGGCTTGTCTGGGGAGTGACTGGATCACACAGATCCTGAGTCATCCAGACCAGAAGCTTCTCACTCCTCAGGTAGCTCTGGAAGTAAAGTGCCATGATTCCATCACCTGAGGGTGACTGGGGCCCTTTTAGGCCACCCAAGGTTAGGCCACACGAGAGCAGACATCCAGGGCTGCCTCCTGGGGTTGGGACAGAGCAGATCTACATGTTGGGGTCAGAGTGGGTTTGGCCAGCTCTTCCTGAGCCCCCTGGGACCACTGGGCTCAAATTCTCTCCCCCACCCCGGCCCACAGACCTGAGGAGTATAACATGCTCACGGAGTAACTCCTTTGTGGCTGGAAGGCAGGGAAGCAGAGCATATCCCCTGTGGAGGCTGTGTCAGAATCTCTGGGGACTGGATGAGCGGGGGGCATGTGGGGCTTGAAAAAGTCTGAGACACTGGTTTTGGTCCATCTTTGCCTATGGCCGGGATTCAGCTCTCACCTCCAGGGTATTAAGTGTGTTTTAATTTCATTAAATAGATTGTCCATTTTCTTCAATTATAAGCAAAATATGTGCTCATTGAAGAACATTTGGAAAAAAATTTAAAAACCAAAAAAGAAAATAAAATCCCCCCATTCCCCTGTCCCAGCCTATTATCTGGAGGCAACTTCTGTCTTTCCTTCTAGTCTTTTTTTTGAAATATATATATATAAGTTTTTTCGTAATTGGGATCATAGGTATACACAGTTCCCCCCCCCCGCCCCGTTTTAAAAATCAACGGCATAAGTATTTCTCACATCATGTAAGATTCTTCCAAAGGGCCATTCTAATAGCTCCATAGGACACCATCAGGACTCCTTAATGAATTTAATCATTTTCCTATTGGTGAATACTTGGTTATTTCCATGTTTTTCAATGATAAACAATTCTACATGAACCTGTGTCTGTAACTCTATATCCTTTGGAGAAATCATCTTCGTGGAATTACTGGACCTAAGGGTATGCACATCTCAAGGGCTTCGGACACATGTTACCAAAGAGTCTTCACCAAGGTCCAGGTTACCCTGCGCCCAGCGGGGTATGAGGGCAGAGGGTGGTCACACTGTCTCAGCTGATCCAGGGAGGATTGTGTGGAGGGGTGCCCGTGTCTGCCAAGCCTCAGTCTGGGCGTGGCTTCCCTTGCCTGGCCTGTGGCTGAGGCTGTGTTCCAGCGGGGATCTAGGTCACTCACTATGGCCCCCAAGACTTCTGCATTGCTTTCCCTTAGGTCCGGCATGAAAACAGATGTGTGGCCCTGGAGAGGTGTCCCTGCTTCCATCAGGGCAGAGAGTTCGCTCCAGGAGAGACGGTGAAGATCGACTGCAACACTTGGTGAGGCCCTGAGAGGGGCTTTCCCGGGGAATGAGCCATTGTGGGTGGAGTCAGCAGAAGCGGGGACAACAGATCCAGACGCTGCGGGGGCAGACACGGCCGCAGGACCTCTGGCACTTGCCTCCAGCACCCTGTGGGAACGTGGTTACTCTTTTCCTTTTCTCTGTGCCTCTGTTTCTCTGTCTGCGAAGTGGGGAGACTCTATCATCACCTGTGCTCACCCCGCATAGACCCTCTCCCAGAGAGAAGTGTTTCTGTTCATGGAGATGCTGGAGAAGATAAGGACCTTGTCCGTATCTGTTGTTGCACATGTGACCAAGCCAATGGGCATGGAATTTGGAGGGTCCGTCTCTGGCCTTATACTCCCCCCTGAGCATATTGCAAGTGTACTTGTCATGGCATGATTTGAAAAGGGAGCTTGTGAGGGTGGCTGGTTTTCCTTCTTCCTTCTCCTTGGCCGTTCTTCCCATAGCCCTTTGCTCTGCTCATCCACCCTGCCTTTGACTGCGGGGCTGTGCATAGCTTTAGGGAAAGGCCCGTGTGGACAGAGGCAGGAAGGCCTGGGACCCGGAAGATGCTCAGCTGTCTCTTGGGCCTGAGGTCTGAGCTTACCACCTCTGATGCACAGAGTGGGCTTCCTGAAATCAGCTCTGGTTACAGGGCGGTGGGGTGGGGCCCGTGGTCTCGGCAAATCACTGTAGACTTAAACATATAGCGATGTATACACAAAACTTCTCCTGGCACAAGTTCACGGTTGATCGCTATTTTCCCGACTCGGAACTTTCTTGCCATTCTGTCTTGTTTTCCTCGTTAGCCTCAGAGGGGGCTTTCAACCTCCATGTCTCTGTTTTGTAGAGACCCCGTGGCCGCTCCCAGGCAACTTCCAGGAAGGCTGAGCTTTAGCGAATCCATAGGAGGTGGTCTATAGAGGATCTGGGCCTCTTCCCTGGCTGCCCGGATCGCCTTGGACAATCTATTCCCTTCTTTGCCTCAGTTTCCACCTTGTAACTGGAGAGCAGCATGGCTTCCCTCTCTCCTCCTGGGCCCCATGCTCTAAAAATGTGTCAATTCACAACTGCAGAGTCTCCCCCCAACCGCCCCCTGTGAGGTCCAGGCTCCACAGGCCATAGATCCTCCACCTCTTGAGGCTTCCAGGAGGGTTGGGTGGCACCCCAGAGTGTTCTATGTTCCTTCATTGTCTCCTCATTTCCCGGATGAGCCCCTCACACCCAAGGTGCCCAGTTGATCATCTTTGCCATTACTGTTCCTAGTGTCTGTCGCGACCGGAAGTGGAACTGCACGGACCACGTGTGCGATGCCACATGCTCCGC
Organism: Tapirus indicus; assembly: GCA_031878705.1. NCBI lineage: Eukaryota > Metazoa > Chordata > Mammalia > Perissodactyla > Tapiridae > Tapirus > Tapirus indicus. The sequence continues at coordinate 102,731,029 of CM062918.1, read as the reverse complement.
CATTGGCATGGCCCACTATCTCACCTTCGACGGGCTCAAGTACATGTTCCCTGGGGAGTGCCAATATGTTCTGGTGCAGGTGAGAGTGAGAGAGAGGAGGGGAGGGTGACGTCTCTCTGTAGGAGGAAGTGGGAGGTGCTGACTACAATTTGGGGGTTACCAGATCAGATTCTGCTGTTCTGTCTGCAGAAAAACTCTGGGGGCTGGTTTCTACTGGAGCAATTTTCCAAACCCTGAAAGAAATGTCTGAAGAGGTAGGGGGCTTGAAACTCAGAATGATTGTCCATCATCCTTCAGCTTACCTGGAGACTTATAGGAACAGGAGAGAAGCTGATTTGTTGACTGGAATTGTGTGGGGGAAATGCTACCATCAGCCCAAATTAGCACCAAAATGGACTTAGATAAAGGCATCCATTCCTTCTGGCAGACACGGAAGCATAGTCAGGATGCACAGTGAGGAGTGGAACCCAGGCTGGATTTCAGCCCTGGTTCACTCTCCCTGCTATTACCCTTGTGTGGTGAACAGCCCACATGGCCTTATGCAGTGGCCCTGGGTAGGGGGATGGTTGAAATGACACCTGGAGTTTGCTTCCCGGCCTATGATCCTATTGCATTCTCCACCATTTTCGTTTCTAACCTAGTGCAGTTCAGAATGGGGAGGAGGTGGGGTGGGGGTACGGAAAAGTCGTACTGCCTAGCAGGATGAGAAAGAGCCCAGGAAATCCTAGCTGGTGAGTGAGGGCACCAGCCCCTCTGCCTCCCTCTCCTCATGCATGGATTCCTGTAAATTTCTCTTGCTGATTGACACCAAGGATGAGTGCTTTTCTTACAAGGAATGAGATGGCTTGACTCTGTGACGGTTTAAACAAATGTGGTCTGTCTGTCTCCATTCTTGGGAGGAGGAGGGGTGGGGGCTTGGTGTGGTCTGAAGGGAGGACCACAAACCCATAGAAGCCTCAGCCCCAGAGACTGAGCTGCAGGGCCCCCCATGAATCAGGCGTTGAGGGTGACTGAGCACCCATGCCTGCAGAGCATGCTGGGAGTGAGCAGCCGCACCAGACAGCCATGTGCAGAGCATGCTGGGAGTGAGCAGCTGCACCAGGAAGCTGTGTGCAGAGCATGCTGGGAGGGAGCCCCTGAGCCTCCACCTCCCATGCCCCAGTCTGGCCCCAGAGAGCCATGCAGCGTGTTGTGGAGATGGGGCATGTGTACCATGGAAATGGTTTTACCAACACCTATAAACCTGGGTGGGGTGTATCCCTCAATAGAGCTTTCCCACAATTATATATGGAATCCTGTCTTTTGATTATCCATCTGTCTCCCAACCTTGGTAGCAAAAGATGGAGTGACATTGGCTCTCGGACTCAACTACCAAGCCAGTTTCATATTTGAGCAGCCAGATAACACGACTAGTTCAGTGCAATGAGAAGCAGCCGGTCAAATTGACGGCTCCCCAGCTCTTTCCCTGCCCAGGCAAAGCTTTCCCAAGTGGGCTAGTTTCAGAGTCCCCTTTCAAATCTTGGGTTGCTTATTTTCCTTCCCCACAGCCAGTTCTGTTGTCCCTTCTGATACTTTGTCTTGGGTCCCCCTCCCCTTTCTCCCTCCTTTCGGAGGTATTATCAAGACTTAACTGTTCTCTTTCAGAACAATCTCAGTTGGTGACAAGAACAATTTACAAAGCACTTGCACCTTTGTTCCATCTTTTACCCTTCACAATCCCATTAACCCAACACCAACCCATTTAAGCTAACAATCCCATTAAGTTGGCTGATCCCATCTTATAGAGGGGTAGACTGTGTATGTTGTATGTGTATATGTTTGTATGTGTGTGTGTGAACATATGTGTGTGTGTGGTGTGTGAACATATGTGTGTGTGTGTGTGTGTGTGTGTGTGTGTGTGTGGAGGGTCAGAGAGGTAAGTGACTTACTCAATGTCATTCAATAGTGGCAGAACCAAGGCTCACACCTAGTTTTTCTAAGTTGAGTGTTTTTTTTTTTCCCATCACACCATAGTAACTGCCACCATGAGGAGGTATTTCTCAGAAATGTGTCCCCTTTTGCTTAATTTTCTATACAGTTGACCACCAAGGACTAATGTTCCCTCATGCTCTATTCCCAACTAGAGATGGTAGCTCAGGACCCGTGTTGCTGTTTCAAAGGCTCTTGGGTTACATTTCTGGGCCAGCAGTCCAGAAATCTGAACATTCAAGCAGAATTTAGAGCCACAGAGTGCCATGTGGTCAAACTGGCCTAGTTACCTGGGTGAGACTGAGACCTAACAGGCTCAGGTGGGGCCTTTGGGCTGATGGCTCCATCAAAGCATAGCACATGCTACTTTCCCTCTCCCTCTCTCCCGCCCTCTCTACCTTATGTGCATTACCACCTCTGCCTACTGACTGTAGACACCTGGATCGTAGGGAATGGCTGAGGATGACACACCTGAGGGAGTTCACCTGGGAGTATCCCTCCCTCCTCTCTCTCTCTCTCTCTCTCTCTCTCTCTCACACACACACACACACATGCATGGACATGGTGACATCCTATAACACATCCTCTTCAAAGGCCTGAGATGATGAGATGCCAATCTTCTGATCTGGGGAGAGGTAGCAGGGATAATATTTCTCTCCTGGCACCCCTTTCCCCAGGATTACTGTGGCAGTAACCCTGGAACCTTCCGGATCCTGGTGGGGAACGAGGGGTGCATCTACCCGTCAGTGAAATGCAAGAAGCGGGTCACCATCCTGGTGGAAGAAGGAGAGATCGAACTCTTTAATGGGGAGGTGAGTGCCAGCCTCATCCCCTCCACCCTCACATCCCCTCCACCCTCACATCCCCTTGTTCTTCTGTCAGCTGATTATGAGCATGTGTCAAGCATTCATTGAAAACTTGTGTGGATGGAATTGGTACAGCCATTAAAGAGCATGAGGTAGAGCTGTATCATCTGACCTTGACATGGTCTATGAGGAGAACAAGTTGCAGATGGATATGGTATGATCCCATTTTAGTAAAATAAATTTTAGAGATTTGTGTGGAGAAGATGTGTAACTGTGTCTGCATAAGCACAGAAAGAGTCAGTGTTTAGCTCTGGAGGGTGGAGTGGAGGTCAAAGGGCAGGAGGACTTTCCCTTTTATATGTATATGTATAAAATACATGTAAAATATATATTATATACACACAAAAATATACATATAGGGAAGTGATGGTATTTGGGGGGATTTTTTAACTTTCTTTTATGTTTTTCAGTTCTTTTCTGATTAATCTTTTCAAAAGAGCTCAAAAGATTTAGTCCCTGTGTACCAAGAGCTTATGAGGTGGTTTTTAGAAGTGTACACAGAACCACCTGGGAGATACTTTTTAAGATGTTGATATTGGGGTCCCCCCCTTAGATTCTGACTCAGTAGGTCTAGGTGGGGCCCAGGAATCTGCATTTAAAGTGGCAGGTGGTCTGTAGACCATAGTTTTGGTTCTACTGGTCTGACTACATCTGGTGCCAGGGAGACCCAGGGTTTGGGCTCAAACCTGTCCTGGTATCTTCATCTCGTTCCATGGCCTCAGACCACATCCCTGCCTTCTTGCAAATACCCACCACTGATATCAGGGACAGGAGGTGAATTCTCCTCCGTTACGGAAGAAACCTGCCATCAGGTGTGACGTACTGACTGTGGGTTAGCAGCGTCAACTCCATTTCAGAGGACAGCTCTACTTAGAACAGATGGTAAAGGTGACGTTGAATAGGAGGTGTGCACATATGATTAGGTCTACATGTTTTATGTCACCCAGGAAAGGACCTTTGCAAAGGGGTGACAGATTCTCAGCATCAGTCTCAATTTTACAAATATGATTGTCAGCCGAGCGTGCTGAAACAGGCTCTGACGTGGTGAAGTGAGCCCTCAACCTTTCTGTCCTCCATCCGTTCCAACTCCTGATGGCAGCAACTCTGGGGAGTGGGAGGTGGGGGAAGGAAAGGAGAGAATCTTGTGCTTATTTTCATAAAGGGATAGATTTCTAAATCAATTGCCTAGAGGTGCTTAAAATCATTACCACATTAAAAACCTATCTAGGGGACCACATGTATTTAATGACCAAGGGTCAAAAGATTCTTTTCGTGTAGTGATGGATGACCTTCTGCTAGTTGGTTTCATTGTATTTTTAATCTCATGATTATGATTTTGCTGCCACCTCTGTTATTGTTCCATAGTCATAGGATTCTTGGACAGTGATAGGTGAGATGGACACAGAAGCATCCAGGCAGGGTGCTGGCCCTAAAGGGGCAAGCTCTGACCAGCTGGGACACACAACTTGTGGCTCTGGAGGGCTGTGGAGACAGGCATAGGTGTGGGGTAGAGGGAGGAGCTGGACACTCATGTGTGTCCTTCACCCCCTGTTCTCATGCTTTGTCCTCCTTCAGGTGAACGTGAAGAGGCCCATGAGGGATGATACTCACTTTGAGGTGGTGGAATCCGGCAGGTACATCATTCTGTTGCTGGGCAAAGCACTATCTGTGGTCTGGGACCACCACCTGGGCATCTCCGTGGTCCTGAAGCAGACATACCAGGTCAGTGGCATTTCTGCACTTCCTCTTTGTCTTGTTTGGACCCTCTACAGCTTCCTGAGTAGCAACTTGCTACCTCTGCCCGCTGTCTCGGGGGAGGGTGGGTGGGTGGGCATCTAGTCCAGCCTTCTTTTCCACACAAGTAAGATCATAGACTCAAGGTTTAGGGTTATCCTTGGCTGTTTCACTTTTCTCACTCTGTTACCACATATGGTAACATATTCACAGTTCTGGATATTAGGATGTGGACATCTTTGGGGGGGCCATGGTTTTGCCTACCACAACCCTGGTGGAGATCATATTCTGTGGGAATATTATTTTAGATAGATTGGTCTGATGAGATCTGTCTGAAGAGGTGATGTATGAACAGAGTCTTCAGGGAAGGGAGGGAGTGAGCCATCTAAATATCTGGAGGAGAGAATTTAGGCAGATGGAATAGCACGTGCAAGGGCCCTAAGGTGGACAGTGTTTGGCGTGTTTGAGCAAGGAGGCCAGTGTGGCTGGAGAGGAGGGACTGGGATCAATGGTAGTTAACAAGGGCAGGGAGAGAGCAGGGGCCATCCCATGGGGGATGTTAGGCAGTGTAAAGGTCTTTGGCCTTTTGTCCAACTGTGAGAACAGTCTTCTTATGTTTCCCAATAAATTAGATCCGTTGTACCAAACCAAATTCTCCATATTGAAGCCAAATAGAATAAATCACATCTTTTTGTCCCAAGACAGGGCTCCAAATATGTCATAAGAGCATAGTACCTTTTCTTTTCCAGGCCAGATATTTCCAGTTCTTCCCATAGTTTCCATGTAATGGTTTCCATTCATTCAGTAATTACTTGTTCAGGACTTGGTGTGTACTGTACACCATGGTAGGTGAACATAGAGATGAACAGGATATTAGGTCAGCCCTGGTGGCATTTATTATACAGCAGAATCCTGGTCAGCCTGCTCTGAACAGGCTGCAGTTCTCCAGGAAAGGGACTCCTCTGTCCATAGCAAAGTAGGACCTTAAGGTTCTCTCCTTGGGCCTCTACACTTAACACTGATGTAATGTTGAACCACCTCCTCTGTCTGCTCAGACCCTTACTGGGAAGGTGATGGTTTATAGTGGAGATTCCAGGGCCAAGACTGCCTAATTCCCACCTCTGTCCTTGGCTGGCTATGTGACATTGGCAGGTTCCTTCTCTTTGTGAATGACCTTTGTTTCCTTAACTTTAAAATGAGGTCAGTGAGGAAGCCTGGGAAAAGGCCTTGGAAGGGAGAGGCTTTGCTGATCACCCTGGCCCCCTTCTGGGTCCCCATCCCTCTCCCCCACCCATCCTCCTCTTCCTCAGATGAGCTGAGCCACCTTTGCTCCTGGAACCCTTCTTTCCCTGAATCAGAGAGTTTGCCCTGAGGTTGGCGACGCTCATGCTCTCAACTTGTCCCTCAGGAGCAGGTGTGTGGCCTCTGTGGGAATTTTGATGGCATCCAGAACAATGACTTCACCACCAGCAGCCTCCAGGTGGAAGAGAACCCTGTGGACTTTGGGAATTCCTGGAAAGTGAGCCCGCAGTGTGCTGACACCAGGAAAGTACGTCTGGGGTCTCTGTGTGGACTGAGCCTGAGGAGCCTGCTTCCTGGAATGTCACCCCACCTCGTGGGGGTTGGCGGGTGGGTGGTGGGTGGCATGAACTGCAGTGGGACAGGGCTTGGGGAGGGGTCCTTCTGGTTGACTGTCTTTTGGTTCATCTGTGTACTCTTGCCCTGGTCCCCAGGTGCCGCTGGACTCGTCCCCTGCCTCCTGCCACAACAACATCGTGAAGCAGACCATAGTGGATTCCTCCTGTAGGATCCTCACTAGTGACATTTTCCAGGACTGCAACAAGCTGGTGAGGGCCGCCAGGGTAACTGAGGCGGAAGAGGCTAACTGAGGTGAAGGGTTGGCTTAGGGGCATGGGCACTCAGAACGTGAGCCTCTACTTGTGGACACTACCTTAGATATGATCTGCATCAAGTCATCTCTTTACTCCCTTTCTTAGCTTCAGGCCAAAAAGGATAATCTACAGGAAAATGATGCCTGGCAAATCATTTTTCTTTTATGCAAGGCATAGCTCTTCTGGGTGTCTGCCAATGCTTCTCTTCTGGCCTCAGTCTTGGGATTTGTTCCCCCACAAATTATCTTCTCCCCAACACTAGAGCCAGGGATGTCATTTTCCTGTGACCCACTCTGTGTCTGGGCCTGAGCATCCCCACCCCCTGCTCACAAAACCTTTGAGCTCCTAGTTCTTGTCTCACAGAAACTATTTTCTGGCCTTAACTCCAGTGATTCTGAGCTCTCATGTTATGGCTTCTTTTTGTGTCTTTATCTCAAATGGTGATAAGGAATTCCATGAAGTTAAATTAAGTGCAATCTTCTCTCTGTCTCTATACGAGTGTACACACATACACATGTATTTGGGGATATGTGTGGGCATGCGTGTGTTTATATGTATATGTACACACAAAGCATTGTACACACGCATGCTGCTCTGTAGCACCACCAATGTGGGAGTAACTGGTGGAATACGTATCTCAGCTCTCTTTCTATCCCTCTAGTGGTTTTCAGTCTCTGACGACTCCAAAGTGTACTTAGGATTCCCTGGTTTGGTGGAAACCCTGGGCATGTGAGTTGGAAGAGTGAAGACAGTGAGGGGAGGTAGGGGAATCAAGATCATTGGAAAGTCTTAGAAAGAATGACCCACTTAATGTCTGAATTCATTTCTATTACGTCCACCCTGAAAAAGGCCAGCGTGTGTAGTGGCATGTTTGGAGGTGAGGGAAGGCAAGAAGTGTTTACTGTGACTGAATAGGGATGGTGGGTGGTCAACCCCTCCACGTGGATTGGGGTTGGAGTCCAGGCGTACCCAGGCTGTCCTACTGTCCAGCATACTAGCCCCATAGCACCTCAGTGAGGCAACTGGAGCGGGTCTTGATGTATTTCCTCCTTCTCTTTGCTGAATTGAGGCAAGGAAATTCAGTGACCAGCATGTATGTGTTTATGTAAAAACACCAAACAGCTGTGAGGTTGGGAGTGGGTTATGGGGATGGATAGATGACTAAGCAGGTGGATAGAAGGGGATGTTCTTTGGAAAAATTCTTAAGCATATCTATTCTATAAAAGGCTGGATAAACTGCTTTATTCAACTTTTCTTGCTAGAATCCAGATTAGAATACAGGAATTCTGCCTTTTTACCCATTCCCACTTTGGGAGCATTGCCCTCCATTTCTCCTTCTACCTTGGAGCTCCTATTCCCCTACTCTGACCACCAGAACATCCTCACCCCAACCAAGAGGCAGGGTTCCTAAGTTCCAGTCCCAGGCCTAGGCCACCCTGAGGCTCCCTTGCAGGTGGACCCAGAGCCATTCCTGGATGTTTGCATCTACGACACCTGCTCCTGTGAGTCCATTGGGGACTGCGCCTGCTTCTGCGACACCATTGCTGCCTATGCCCACGTGTGTGCCCAGCACGGCAAGGTGGTGACCTGGAGGACAGCCACGTTGTGCCGTGAGTCCTGATACCCCTCGTGGTCTCAGACACCCTCCCCTCACACCTCACATATCTAGACTTTAAGACCTTAAAGTGGAGTGCAGGAGGGCACCTTCATGGGAGAGAAGATAGCTCTAACGTGGGGATGGGTGACTGAGGGCTGAGGGGAGTTAAGACATTGATGTGAGTGAGGAGGGACAGAGACAGGGATTCAAGACATTAATACGTGGAGATTTCTCTTCTGGAGAAGTTCTGGAAGATGGAGAAGAAGGAACAGTGATGAAGAGGAGGAGGAGGAGATCAGTAGATGTCTTCAGTTAGACACTACCATATCTGCCCATATGAGTGATCAGCTCACACATTCTGTCAAGTCTTCCTTCCTGGGGTGTAAGCAGCTGATTGTTTTTATATGGAAAACTGATTCAGAACCACTGGGTTCCTGGTTTAGGTGCTTTAAAAACCCAGAAGCCTCTAATATTGGTGACTTGTGTAGTTTCTTAGTTCCCCAACACAGTTGTCACCTCCCCCAGTGCCATCACCACCAGTGGTCTCACCACCAACTGTTGGCGCCTTTGGTGCAGTCCCGGCTTCTCGTGTTGCACAGGGCTGCTGGGCACCTTAACGGTTGTGCCTGTTTCCTCGTCCGCACAGCCCAGAACTGCGAGGAGCGGAATCACCGGGAGAACGGGTATGAGTGTGAGTGGCGCTATAACAGCTGTGCTCCTGCCTGTCCCGTCACGTGCCAGCACCCCGAGCCCCTGGCCTGCCCTGTGCAGTGTGTGGATGGCTGCCATGCACACTGCCCTCCAGGTAAGGCACTTGCCCTGGGTGGGGACGGGCTGGCGAGACGGGAGAGCTTGTTAGGAGAGGTGATTCCCCGTTCTGCTTCCTCTCGGCCTCGCCCAGGGCCGCCCTATGCCTAACCCTCCAACCCTAGGTTCTGTTTCATGGATTCTTCCGTCAAAGCCAGGCCAGCTGTGAGTTTTGTCAAGTTGAGCTCCTGTATGGTGCTTCCATATGCCTATTTATGGGTTGATCATCTAGAGCAGCACTTTCGGATAGAACTTTCTGCAATGATGAGATTGTTCTACGGAGATGGGACTCACATGTCTGAGGAATTGAATTTTTAATTTTGTTCAATGTTACTTAATTTGAATTTAAATGTAACTAGCCACACGTGGTTCCTGGCTACTGTATTGGATAGCACAGATCTAGAGTTATCAAATCTATTCTTTGGAGGAGCAAAAAGACCTTTGGAGATAAGATTTCAGTTGTCCTGAGGTTGGGGGAGGCGAGATAGGGTGAAGGAATCCGCTTCCCAGTTTTGCAGAGGGATAAATCAAGGCCCAAGGAAGGAGGGTTGCTCCCCATGTGGTGGGGGTGACCCTTGGGCGAGGCAGGCAGAGCTGGCTTCTGGGGCAGGCCCCTTAGTTAAAGGTGAGTCTTCTCTGTGGGAAAGGTGAGAGTTTGGGCTCCTCATGAGAGGTTTGTTATGCAGGGAAGATCCTGGATGAGCTCTTGCAGACCTGCGTGGACCCTGAAGACTGCCCCGCGTGTGAGGTGGCTGGCCAGCGCTTAGCCCCTGGAAAGAAAGTCACCTTGCACCCCAGTGACCCTCAGCAGTGCCAGATTTGGTAAAATAGCCACATTGGTTGTTTGAAGTGATGGGTCTGGCTTTCTTCTCTGGGGCCTTCTCCGAGGTGTAGGTTTTGGGAGGAACTTCCTTGCTATGTGAGTTGACACAGAGTATTTTTGTTAAGTTTGTTTCTCTTTCTTTAAGGACAGATGAGATTGCTTCCCCAGGAAATATCTCTTAAGAGGTTTAGGTTTTTAATCTCTTCTCACTGGGGAAGGGTATGGTCTCATACTGTCCCTGGAGGTCACATCTAGTCCGGGCGCAGGTGTCTACAAAGTCAGATTTCTTTTTGCTGGAGCTGGGGATGCAGGGGAGGAAAGTGAGGCTGCGCCCTGACCCCTCAGTGTAACCTAGACGCCTTGGGGCCACAGCCAGGGCCACAACCTGGGGCTCTCACCTGGATCGCCTCTGGGAACCGGCCTCTGGGGAGGTGAGAAGGAGTCCTCAGGGTGAGCGCCGAGCTTTCTGAAGTCCTGCTCCTAAGTGGGGAACATGTATTCAGATGCTGATATATTCAACACCACTCCTTGTGGGAACTTAAACTTGAGAACTTACACTGTTGGGGAAGGGGCCGTGGCCACAGTTGCCAGAGTCAGAACCTGCCGCCGCCATCTGTACAAACAAGAGTGAACACCGCCTGGGGTGAATTTTCTAGCAAACACAGGAAACTAGAAAGTATGTCACTCATGCACTGTTAATTAACCAAGGATTGAAGCAATAAATCATGTGGACCACAAGGAAGTAGGAATTAACTTCCCAGTAAGCCCCTGCCTGTCCACTGACCTCATGCTGAAATGGAGACTGTAAGGAATAAAGAATGGGGTGATCCCCACGTGGGCTTGGGGCTCTGAGTCACAAGGGCAAGAGAGCTTAGAGCCCTCTCCCCGCCTCCCTCCCCTGGCTTATGGGGAGTGACAACTACCAGGTACATACTGTGTTGCAGACAGGTGTGCACAGTAATTGCAAGGCAGGCTAGGGACATCGCCTGGGAGGCAAGCCACAGGGGACACTTCCCAGGGCTCAAGGCGCTGCTGCCCTCTCGGCCTTACTGGGGATGCTGAAGGCAAGTTGCCTCAGTACAGAGGGTACAGAGAGGAGAAGGTTCTAGTCTGTATGGGTCTCTACCATGGGTGACTTGATTCACCTGGGAGTGTAGGAGTTTGTGTGGGGGCTACTGCTCTGCTACAGACTTGTGGGATGTGCTTGGGGCTGGTTGGAGGGCCTAGCCAGCCCTTGGCAAATGGCAGGTGCTCACTGAATGTCCACTGGAGGAATGAATGAATGAGCCACTGTCTTTCCCCCTAGCATCTTGGAGACCCTCTATACTACTCCCAAGTACTTTGTTCTTCTAGATAAAGATGGGATTTTGAATCTTTATTCCTCTTTCCAAAATGTTTTTGCTCTGGTTTTTCTTCTCTTCCTTAAGGCCCAAGGTATTAAACATGGTACAAAATTCATACAGCTTAAATTCTGTTATAATAAATGCTGTAAAGCATTTTACATTACATTTACTGTAAAGAACATTTACAAGTCTTGGTCAACGTCAAGATTTCAGACCAATATTTGTCTTTGGAGATACTTGGAAGAAGGTTTGGATTATAATTAAATACTTATGTTACTAGAGATGTAGGCTGAGGAGACATCAACTTTGAATGGCTGTGTGGATGGCCTAGGAGCCAGAAAGATTCTTTTTCAGGTCCTAGGATGGGTTAAAGCTTTGGTTTCTAGAATCAAGGGAAGGCTTTGTTGTAAGTGTGTGTGTGTGTGTGTGTGTGTGTCTAGGGGTGCTATTTGGTGACGCATGTTGAAAAATGACGTCTCACTTGGGTGGGGAGTAATCCTGGGAGCTCAGGTTTAGGGGAGCCAGGCGGCAGTTCCATGGGAGTATGTGCGATGGTTCCGAATAGGACTGAGAGTGCCCAGAGGTTCCTCCCAAACTATTTCCTTTTCTCCCTCTCTACTGCAGTCACTGTGATGGTGGCAACCTCATCTGTGAAGCCTGCAGGCACCCTGAAGGCCTAGTGGTGCCTCCCACGGAAGGCCCGGTCAGCCCCACCACTGCATATGTGGAGGACACCCCAGAGCCACCCCTGCATGACTTCTACTGCAGCAAGCTTCTGGACCTGGTCTTCCTGCTAGATGGCTCCTCCAAGCTGTCTGAGGCCGAGTTCGAAGTGCTGAAGGCCTTTGTGGTGGGCATGATGGAGCGCCTACACATCTCCCAGAAGCGGATCCGCGTGGCCGTGGTGGAGTACCACGACGGCTCCCATGCCTACATTGCGCTCAGGGACCGGAAGCGGCCCTCAGAGCTGCGGCGCATTGCCAGCCAGGTGAAGTACGCGGGCAGCGAGGTGGCCTCCACCAGTGAGGTCTTGAAGTACACGCTGTTCCAAATCTTTGGCAAGATTGACCGCCCCGAAGCCTCTCGCATCACCTTGCTCCTGATGGCCAGCCAAGAGCCCCCGAGGTTGGCCCGGAACTTGGTCCGCTACGTCCAGGGCCTGAAGAAGAAGAAGGTCATCGTGATCCCAGTGGGCATTGGGCCCCACGCCAACCTCAAACAGATCCGCCTCATCGAGAAGCAGGCCCCAGAGAATAAGGCCTTTGTGCTCAGTGGTGTGGACGAGCTGGAGCAGCAAAGGGACGAGATTATCAGTTACCTCTGTGACCTTGCCCCCGAACCACCTGCCCCTACTCAGCGCCCCCGTACGGCACAAGTCACTGTGAGTCCAGAGCTCTCGGGAGGTTTGTCACAGGGACACAAGAGGAATTCCATGGTTCTGGATGTGGTGTTTGTCCTGGAAGGGTCGGACAAAATTGGTGAGGCCAACTTCAACAGGAGCAGGGAGTTCATGGAGGAGGTGATTCAGCGGATGGACGTGGGCCAGCACAACATCCACATTACAGTGCTGCAGTACTCGTACATGGTGACTGTGGAGTACACCTTCCTCGAGACACAGTCCAAGAAGGACGTCCTGCAGCGGGTGCGTGAGATCCGCTACCAGGGTGGCAACAGGACCAACACCGGACTGGCCCTGCAGTACCTGGCTGAGCACAGCTTCTTGGCTGGCCAGGGGGACCGGGAGCAGGCACCTAACCTGGTCTACATGGTCACAGGAAACCCTGCCTCTGATGAGATCAAGCGGATGCCCGGAGACATCCAGGTGGTGCCCATTGGAGTGGGCCCTCGTGCCAACGTGCAGGAGCTGGAGAGGATCGGCTGGCCCAATGCCCCCATCCTCATCCAGGACTTTGAGACGCTCCCCCGAGAGGCTCCTGATCTGGTGCTGCAGAGGTGCTGCTCCGGAGAGGGGCTGCAGATCCCCACCCTCTCCCCTGCTCCAGGTACGCAGGCGCCTTGTGAGGCCTGGTGAGAGCTGGGAGGTGGCCTTGGCAGGGACGTGATGCTTGGGTTCTAATCCTGGCTTCCCCGCTCTGTGCCTTCACTCAAACCCCTGCCTTCAGAGGGCCTGCATTTCCTCTCCTCCCAGGTCGGGGGATGCATCTGTGATCCTTTTTTGGGGTGCGGATCTTTTCTTATTGTGTGTGCTTGTAAATTCAAAAGTAATGTAAATCTGTGGTTAAAATTTAAACAATACTAAGGATATGGAGTGAAAAATACAAGTCTCAATCTATCATACAACCTCATCCCTACCCGATCCCACTCTCTGCCTTGGAGGTAACCTGTTAAATTTGGTTTTTGGACTGTCAGCTTTTTGACCACACTGGGAGGATAAAATTATTCTAAGCAGCTAACATTCTTTGGGGTAAGGCCAAGGAGTCAGGTGACAGGTAGCAAGTTTAGTCGTCAGATTCTCGGGCCAGACTGCCTTGGTTTGAATCTCACCTCTTCCACTTACTAGCCAGGTAATTTGGGGCAAGTACCTCTGTGTATATCAGTTTCCTCATCTGTAAAATGGGGATAATAATAGAATCTACTTATAAAATGCTTAGAACAGTCCCCAGCACAGAGCAAGTGCTCAGAAAATATTTGCCAACACCACTATTATCATTGCCCTCTTAACTGATACTAATGTCTAATCAATTCCTAGTTCTTGAACATCTTTAGTTGGCGTGTTTGGGACCAAAAGCTGCCTTTTTTTTTTTTTTGCTGAGGAAGATTAGGCCTGAGCTAACATCTGTGCCCATCTTCCTCTATTTTGTATATGGGACACTGCCACGGCATGGCTTGATGAGTGGTGCGTAGGTCTGTGCCCAGGATCCGAACCTGCGAACCCCAGGCTGCCAAAGCGTAGCATGCAAACTTAACCACTACACCACCCGGCCAGCCCCCAAAAGCCGTCATTTAATGTCTCTTGATCCTCACACTTGTGATCAGTGCCTTTGTTTCTTTGTTTTTGTTTCGATCACAGGTTTATTCAAATTCTTCTGATATTTCTGTGGAGGAGAAGAGTAACAGTATCATCGTATCGAATCTCAGAATGGCATTTAGGCCAGAGTTTGTTTCCTCTCTATGAGCGTGACTCTGTGCCCGGACATTAACGCCGCATTAGGCGTTTGTCATTGGAATACCGTATGGCACCTTCCCGGCCCCGTAGACCAGAGAGCACACAGGCTCATTTTCTGGGAACGTGCTGTGACCCCATTTCCTTTTGCCATCTCCCTGTTTGCTGCTCCAGTATTTCACTCAATTCCAGAAGCCTGATGGAGCGATGACTCTTCTTTCATCTGCAGGCGTTTAAACTGCCTTTGGGTGGAGCTGAAGTCTTCCCAGTGCCTCCAAACCTGGGTGCTCACGGGTCCCCTTCCCTCTTCCCTGGCCCCTATCATCATCGTGCAGGACCAGTGGAGACACCTCCCCTTGTGGTGCCACGCAGTTGGCGGTGCACTGCAGAGCCCAGTGAATGTGGGTGTCTGCTGCAGGGGCCTGGTGGCCAGTCCCTCTGCTGGTGCTTGTGTGCTCACCATCCCGGTCTCTTTGCAGACTGCAGCCAGCCCCTGGATGTGGTCCTCCTCCTGGACAGCTCCTCTAGCGTTCTAGCTTCTGACTTTGAAGAAATGAAGAGTTTCGCCAAGGCTTTCATTTCAAAAGCCAATATAGGTGAGTGATGCTCCAGAAGAGGCAGGTTAGGAAGAGGCCCTTTTGGGGCTCCACCTGATCCAGAGTGTGATCCCCATGTTCTCTTTTCCGTTAGGGCCTCAGCTCACTCAGGTGTCAGTGCTCCAGTATGGAAGCGTCACCACCACTGACGTGCCATGGAACGTGGCCCAGGAGAAAGCCCATTTACTGAGCCTTGTGGACCCCATGCAGCGAGAGGGAGGCCCCAGCCACATTGGTAACGTGGTGTCATGGGCTGGGATGCAGGAGCTTCACCTGGTCCTAATTCTTGGCATAAGTGACTGGGTGACCTCGGCCAGTCGCTTTGCTCCTTGGCCTTAGTTTCCTTTTCTGTAAAGTGAGGGCCCAGAGGCTCTTTCTCTTCCCTATCTCACTTATGTGTTCCTCTGAGTTTCTGAATCATTCAGTTTTGATGACCTAAGGCTCCACCATGAGATGTGGTGCCCAGCTGGCTTCAGAAACACCATGTCCTGCAGTCAGGACTGATGTGGTGTGGTCTGCTCTCCATTCTCAGGGGTTGCTTTGGACTTTGCTGTGCGGTATGTCACTTCAGAAGTCCATGGTGCCAGGCCTGGAGCCTCTAAGGCGGTGGTCATCCTAGTCACGGATGTGTCCATGGATTCAGTGGAAGCAGCTGCTGCCGCCGCCAGATCCACCCGTAAGTGTCCAGTGTACAGTCCTGAGACTCCTACACTGCCGGAGAATTGAATGTGGGCAAGGGTTACTTTTGGATATCCTGGCTGATTTTAAATGCTTATATCCACATGTGGCCTAGTTTCAAACAGTGGGAAATTGTCCGATCCCTGTGTTATTTGGAAACCAAAGAATAATAAATGTGTGTTTATCCTTCATTTGTCTGCATGCTTTAGATAGATTGTAACCTTTAATTTCTGTGTATTTTCCCTTTGTGTCCAGGGGTGGGTCATACCTCCACACCTTTCCTTTATAAAATGGTATCCTTGGTCTCACCCAAATGCCACGTCTAGACCAGAGTGATTCATTATGGGGCCTTGACTGCCATCAAAGACCTTCATGTGTTCAGAGCCCTTTTCTAGTACCAGCCTAATGGACTTGGGGGTTAAGAGACAAGAGACAAAGGCTGCTGCTTTGGGACGGGGATGGATGCAGGCATGACCCAGCCTCGATGCCCCATAAGAACTTGTGCTGTGAATATCAACAGAATGTGAGCTGGGACAGGTGGTGTAGTGCCAGGGCAGGGCTGGGTGAGTGGGATGATGTTAAGGCCCCTCATGGCCACCTGGAGAGCTGTTCATCTTTTAAACCCTGCTCTGGAATTGTCTTTTCTCTAATGTCTTCCTGAGGTTCTTCCCAAGAGCTATTTGCTCCTTTTCTGTATCACATCTGAACTTCTCAAAATGTGCAAATCATTATATTGTATTTATTTGTTGCATATCTATTTCTTGCACAAACTGGAAGTTCTTTGAAGACAAGGGCAAAATCTTGCTTATTTTTGTGTCATCTGTGCATGATGCACAAAATAGTTGGCCATACAGTGTTTGTTGAATAAATGAATGTGACATATTTATGAAATATATTATTTTAGGGAAAATGACCCTACAAGGGAAAGGATGTATATTTGGATGATACAACCAGCTTACAAGAGCTGAAAAGTTGCTAGCAGGACATCAAGTCTAACCTTAAGCAAACTGCAAATACCTAGAACTTTCTGGAGAACTAATTGGAGGAATTTCAGGATGCAGACTTTTCTCCTTTAGTATCAAGGATCCCAAGAAAGGCTTTCAATAGGAAAGGAAGCAATTAAGGTCTGGAGGAAACAGACATGATCTAGGGCAAGTCATTGAACCATTCAGAGCCTCAGTTTCTCATCTGTAAATGGGCGTGCACATGCTCTGGGCTCAGCCCTGTGACATTTTCTCTTCTCTTCTTACACTCACCGCCTGGGTGGTCTCATTCAGTGTCATGGGTCTAAATACATTTATAAACCACTGACTTCAAAATTCCTATCTCCAGCCTGGGTCTCTCATCTCAACTCCACCTAGATGTTCTAACAGGCAACTCAATATAAATGGACTTCCTAGCTTTCACACCCAAATCTCTGCCTGCAGTCTTTCCCACTTTAAAAAATGACAGTTCCATCCTTCTAGTTACTTAGGTCAAAAACCTCAGCATCCTTGATCCCTTTTTTTCTCTCTTACCTCCCTCTCCCATTCAATATATCAGCAAACTGTAGCTCCATCTTCAAAATATATTGAGAATCCCACACGCCATTCCACCTCCACCACTGTCACTCTGACCCAGCCCCCCTGGATTATTGTAATAGCTTTCTAACTGGGACCCCAGCTTTCCCCCTTGTCCCCTGCAGTTCATAATCAACACAGCAGCTGGAGTGATCCTTTAAAACTGAAGCCAGCTCATGTCACTCCTCTGCTCCAAAGTCTTGGCTGCTTCCCATTTCATTCAGAGAGCATGTTAAGTCCTTGGTGTGGCCTATGAAACTCTGCATGGTCTGTGCCTGACTCCTTCTCTTGTTTGCTCTGCTCCAGCTGCCCTGGGGTATGCAGTCATACTTCTGCTCTGGGGCCTTTGCACACGCCGTTCTCTCTGCTTGGGATGTCCTCTTACCTCCTTCTGTCCTCACTTCAGGTCTCTGTGTGAATGTCATCTCTCCACTGAACACTTCTGCAGGCACCTTGTGTGAAACAATAACCGTCACCCGTACCCTGGGCCACTCCCATCCTCCTTATCCTATATTGTTTTTTCCTAAGCACTTATCCACATCTGAAATACAGATATTTACTTGTTCTTGTGTTTGTTGCTGTCTCTCCCATGTAAGCTCCACGAGGACAGGGACTTGATCTGCTCGGTTCACTGTATCCCCGTAGCTTAGAACTATACCCGACACAGAGTAGGAGCTCATTAACATTTGTTGACTGACCGAATAGCCTCCTCCCAGGGTCAGTGGATGTGACCAGTCTGGAAAACACGAGGCTCTAGACAGAGCCTATACCCAGATGCCGGGTATAGCTTCCAGCCAGCCCATTTTGAGCCCAACTGACCAAAGCAGGTCGATATAGACCCTTTCTTCTTTCTGCTAACTCTAGGAGTGACAGTGTTCCCCATTGGAATTGGGGATCGGTATGATGAGGCCCAGATGAGGATCTTGGCAGGTTCAGGGGCCAGCTCCAACATAGTGAAGCTCCAGCGAATTGAAGACCTCCCCACCATGGTCACCCTGGGCAATTCCTTCCTCCGCAAGCTGTGCTCTGGTGAGTCTTGTAATATCTTTCTTAACCTCCTCAAAAACAAAAATAACAAAACCCATTCTAGAGACCAGAGGGTGCCCACGCACAAGATTTGGCCTTGATTGAAGATTCTTATATTGACTAGAACCTTTAAGTCTCTACTCATGGACAGTTTGTACTACAAACCTTCGAGGAGATTCCAGAAAGTTCTCTGTGCATAGTCCTCCTTCCATCCTAACTGTCCACCTGAACTTTAGCAGAGAAAGCTTGTACTTATTTGTGCAGAGGGATCTTGGAAAAAAGAAGTGGAAGACAGAAACAGGGAACCCCAACATCCTGCAGATCATGGTCTTCTTCCCCATGCCCTATACTCACCCTCAGCCGGGGTATAAAGGGCTTTAGAAATACAATAACACAGATTCTAATATCAAAGTACCACAGTTTAAATTTATTTAAGGTTAGAAACCTTTTTTTTTTTTTTTTTTACCATAGTCATGTTTTTTTAACCTGGTTTTATATATTTTTGTAATGTAATTAGCTGCTGCGGAGTTATTGCCCCTTCCTGCTAGATGATAGCTCTCCTGGTAGGAGTCTCCAAGATCTCTTTCAAGTTTGCAGGATCTGGCCTCCTTTCCTCCCTGCTGTCCCCCACTGGGCACTGATCCACATATGACAGAGGGAAAGGAGATATTGACTATGAAAAGGAGTCACGAACTGTGGTTATTGCCATATTGTCACTGTTGTTATCACCGTAATTGTTAATGACCACAAAGTGTGCCTGAAGAACTGCAAGATGACCACCTCTTAATCTGGTATACCTGCCTCCTCACTGTTAAACACTCAGATTCTTTTCAGAGTTAAGTTGACTTCAAGGACTAGCTCAGGTAGCCCAAGCTTGTGAATGGCTTAGAATTCGTAGGTGATGGTGGAAACTCAGATCTTATTTGTGTCTGTTTCAGGGTTTGTCAGTGTTTGCATGGATGAGGATGGGAATGAGAAGAGGGTAAGTTCCTTTCTGTTGACTTTGAAAGAAAGATCAGAAATGTACATTTGGGGCCCTTGTTCCCCCTGGGTAACTTTTCCTCTTCTGGTCTTGGTCCATTTCTCCCTCTTACCATTATATCCTGTTTTTTATTTTTTGGGAAGGAGGGTCCACCTGTAAATCTGGTGTTCTGCATCCTGTGTCCTGCCATTTAGGCCTGTGTCCAAGTCCTAGTCTCCATGTCCTCAGAGGGGGTCAGTTGCCTGGTAGGTGGGCTTAGAGTTGGAGTGCCTCATCCAATTCCTTGCTTGAATCTGGTTCTTTCTTCCCCAGCCCGGGGACATCTGGACCATGCCAGATCAGTGCCACACAGTGACTTGCCTGCCAGATGGCCAGACATTGCTGAAGAGTCATCGGGTCAACTGTGATCGGGGGCCAAAGCCTTCATGCCCCAATAGCCAGTCCCCTATCAAGGTGGAAGAGACCTGTGGCTGCCGCTGGACCTGCCCCTGTGAGTCCTTCGCTTCACCAGTCTGGACAGTGTTAAAGGGGTAGTGCTTTTAGCGTGGCTTGCGGAAAGGTAGAGCAGAAACTGAGCAGCCCAGAGGCACCCTTTCCCTCCTCACCACGTGCACAGTGCTATGCTCACACACGTTCCCTTCCTCTCCCATTCTCTGGGTGTGTTTTCATTCAGTACAGGGATCACTGTTCTCTTCCTGTGTCTTTGGAAGGCGTGTCCCCAGATTATGCATAGACAGGAGGAAGAATTGATTTTCTGAGGTCAGTGCTTTGCTTGGTTCTTGTCAAGTCAACCTTTAGGAATCTATGCAGCGGAAGGATAGCAGTTAGAGAGATGTCCCCAGAGAGCTACAATCACACTTATAGCTGTAGAGGGGTTGGGTGCGATGGTATATTGTTACAGTAGCCTGGTTTAAGAGGAGGATATAGCCAACTCCATCTCATGCAAACCTGTGGAGAACATTCATCCATGGGGGTGGGTTAGCCCTCTGTCTCATGGTTGGGAGAAATGGCTGCTTATGATAATCCCTACTCAGCAGAGGATAGATCATAATTAAGATGTTGAACAGAAACAACTTGTCGTTACTGTGGCACTGTGTGGGATGAAATCAAAGCTGTGTTTTATATCTCACTCTCCCTTTAGAATTTGTTTAGTGGGATACATTTTCTCGCTGGCCTAGATGAGAACTCTACTAGACCTCAAGTCATTTCTGTTTATTCATAAAGAGTTCTATGGTCATTTTAGGTCATAAGGCAAAGTCTCAAATTGGTAATCAGAGGCCCACTCCTGTGTAATAATCAAGACTTTGAACTTGGGTGACAGTTAAAACACCTCCCTAATCCCAGTTTGGGCTGCCTGCCTCTGGGAAAGGGGTGTAGTCAGCTTCTCTCTCGGTTTAGAACATGGAGAGGGAGGAATTGGAAGGCGGTTCAGGTTCTTATGTGACCGGTGCTTCTGTGAGAGGGCTCTGCACCGTCTGGCCTGGCAGGTGTTTAAGGCAGCCGCTTTTTCTTGCCTGCTCTCTTGAGGATTTCTTAAGAGGCTCCCTTGCTGTGTTCCCCTGATATGGGATGCAAGAAGTAGTCTATATCCTTTGAGTGGCTGCTGCTTCTCCCTGCCATGCTTCTGGTTTTTTTTGCATTCAACCCCTCATAGGCTCTCTCTTTCTTTTGGGATCCTCCTTCCCCTATCGCAAGAGTTCTTTTAGACAGGATCATGTTTAGAGCAATCTCGGGCCATCATTCCTTCTGTAGATCCTATATCTGATCCCAGATTCATGCACCTTGGCCCCACCATTGGGGTGGAGTGCACCTACTTCCCCAAACAGCAGCAAGTCTCCCTCTTGCTGCCTGGCCACCTCTGGCCAATATCCATAGCCTCTTTCTTTTAGGTTCTTCAGGAACATATCAGACACTGGTCCAGTGTTCCCTATAACTGCATGGAGCATAAACCCATCTCTTGGAGGGAGTGGCCTTCTGAAAGTCCTGCTCATTAGGCTTGGATGTCCCATTTGTCCCTGGTGGGGCACGTGGGTATATGAGACTCACAACACCGTAGCAGCTGTCTTCAAATAAATATCTTCTTAAATCCAATTCCTCAATACCCCTCTTGACGCTTTTTATACCCTTAAAATGAGTGGAGGGTTTCGGGAGTGACAAAACTAGATTTTGGCTATTTTTTTGGACAACATTTTAAACTTTTTATTTTGAATAATTTCAGACTTATAAAAAAGTTGCATTAATAATTCAAAGAATTCCTGTATAACTTCACACAGACTGTAATATCTTATATAATCACAGTATAATGTTCAAAATTAGGAAATTGACATCCATAAAATACTATTATCTTATTCAATTTTTGCCAGTTGTCCCAGTAACATCCTTTTTTCAAATGTAGGATTCAACCCAGAATCACATGTTGCATTTAGCTGTCATGTCTCTTTAAATCTGCCACAATTCCTTAGTCTTTTTTTTTTTTGATTTTTTTTTATGACCTTGACATTGTGAAGAGTTCTGGCTAGTAATTTTGTAGAATTTGGGTCCCTCAATTTGGGTTAAATTCAGGTTATACATTTTGTCAAGAATAGCCCAGAAGACATGTTGTGTCTTTTTTGATGTATCAAGAGGCACGTGATATCAGTTTCTCCCAGTACTGGTGATGGTTCAGTTTGACCACTTGGTTAAGGTGGTATTTGCCAGGTTTTTCCACTGCACAGTTACTATTTTCTTCCTTGTATTTAATAATAATCATGTGCAGAGATACTTTGGAACTATGGAAGTATGCTTTTACTCACCAGTTTAGCATGCAGTGATGATCCTTGCCTGAGAAAATTTTTACTGTGTCGTGTTTGCCAAATAGCGATTTTTGATTTCCATCATTCCCTCCACATTTATTAGTTGGAACTCCACTGAAAGGAAAAAATTTTCCTTCTCTGTCACTTAGTAATTCAATTAATTATTTGTATCAATATGGACTCATGGGTTCTTATTTTATTCTATGGAGCATAATTGATAACTAGCATTATTTATTTTCTTGCTCAAATGGTCCCAGATTTGGCCACTGGGAGTCCTTTCAGCTTGACTCTTGTGTCCTTCTGACATGTCCATATCCCTTTCTTTCTCAGACAGTGAGAAGCCTGGCTCTCATTATCCACAATATATTTATATATTGGCTTAATCCCAGAATACACATACTGTTTTCCATAGTGACTACGTCATTGTATATTCCCACCAACAACGCACAAGGGTTCTAATTTCTCCACATCCTTGCCAACACTTGTTATTTTCTGTTTGTTTTTTTCATGATGGCCATAATAATAGGCGTGAAGTGATAGCTCATTGTGGTCTGATTTACATTTTCCTGATGATAAGTGATGTTGAACATCTTTTCATATACCTGTTGGCCATTTGTATCTCTTCTTTGGAGAAATGTCTATTCAAGTCCTTTGCCCATTTTAAAATTAGGTTTTTTTTTTTTTTTTTTTTTTTTTTTGCTATTGAGTTGTAGGAGTTCCTTACATATTTTGGATATTGACCCCTTATTAAATATATGGCATGCAAATATTTTCTTCCATTCCATAGATTGCCTTTTTACTCTGTTCATTGTTTTCTTCTAGGAGTTTTATAGTTTCAGGTCTTACATTTAAGTCTTTAATCCATTTTGAGTTGATTTTTGTATATGGTGTAAGATAAGTGTCCAATTTCATTCTTTTGCATGTGGATATCCAGTTTTGCCAAGAGGATTTGTTCAAGAGACTATCCTTTTCCCATTATGGAATCTTGACACCCTTGTCAAAGATCATTTGACTGTGTGAGAGTGGGTTTATTTCTAGGCCCTCTATTGTGTTCCAGTGGTCTATATGTCTCTCTTTATACCAGTACCGTACTTTTTTTGGTTGCTATAGCTTTGTAATATGTTTTGAAGTCAGATAGTGTGAGACCTCCAGCTTTGTTCTTTCCCAAGATCATTTTGGCAATTCAGTGTGCTTGGTGTTCCATAAGAATTTTAGAACTGTTTTCTATTTCCTCAAAAAATGCCACTGGAATTTTGATAGAGATTGCATTGATATTGTAGATCACTTTGGATAGTATGGACATTTTAACCCTATTACATCTTCCAATCCATGAACACAGAATGTCTTTCTTTTTATTTATGTCTTTAATTTCTTTTAGCAAAGTTTTGTAGTTTTCATTGTATAAGTCTTTTACCTCCCTGGTTAAGTTTATTCCAAAGTATTTTATTCTTTTTGATGCTATTGTAAATGAGATGGCTTTACTTTTTTAAACGGTTCATTGTTAATGTATAGAAACACAACTGATTTTTGTACATTGATTTTGTATCCTGAAACTTTCCTGAATTTGTTTATTAGTTCTAACAGTCTTTGTATGTGGAATCTTTAAGCTTTTCTATATACAGTCATATACTGCTTAACAACATTTTGTTCAATGACAGACTGCATATACGATGGTGGTCCCATAGGATTATAATGGAGCCGAAAAAGTCCTATGGCTAGTGACGTTGTAGCTCTCATAATGTTGTAGTACAACACATTACTCATGTGTTTGTGGTGATGCTGGTGTAAACAAACCTACTGTGCTGCCAGTCATATAAAAGTCTAGCACATACAACTATAAACAGTACATAATATTGATAATGATAATAAACAATGTTACTGATTTATATATTTACTATACTATACTTTTTATCATTATTTTAGAGTGTACTCTTTCTACTTATGAAAAAAGTGTACTGTAAAACAATATGCTGTATTATGCCGGCAGCAGCCTCATACATTTTGATTTCTTCGTTTTCTCTTGTGCTTGATTTAATCTCATGTTGTTTTGTTCATCATGGCCCCTAAGCATACAAAATCCACTGCTAATGTTGCCAGTAAGAGGCCACATTGAGTGATTGACCTGGAAATGAAATTAAAAGTGATTAAGGGCTACGCAGGTGGAAAATCAGTGATGGTTCTTCCTCACCAGTCAGGCATGTCCCATTCCACCACAGCTATGATCTTGAAGACCAAGAACAAAGTGATGGAAGCTGTTAAAGAATCTGCTTCATTGAGGGCAATGAGACTAACGAAAATTTGAGAAGGGCCTATATCAGACATGGAGAAACTTCTAAGGACTGGATGAAGACCAGACACAGAAGTGTATCCCTGTCAGCACTATGATGATTGCGGCCAAAGCAATAAGTTTGTTTGTGATGTTGAAATAAAAAGCTGGACTCGACTATGATGCTGCATTTACTTCTAGCTCTGGGTGATTTAAATGATTCAAGAATGGTTATTCATCACATAATGTGAGAGTGAGTGGTGGGTCTGTGAGTGCGATGTGAAGGCAGCTGAAGAATTTTTGGAAACTCTAGATAAGTTGATTTTGGAGGAAAATTACTTGCCAGAGCAAATATTCAGTATGGATGAAACCTCCCTATTCTGGAAAAGGATGCCTGAAAGGACTTTCATCCATAAGGAGGCCAGGTTTCAAGGCTTTCAAGGACAGGATAACAGTCTTGCTTGGGGGCAATGTTTCAGGCTACAAGTTGAAACCTTTTGTCATCTGGCACAGTGAGAACCCCAGGGCGTTCAAGCATATCAGTAAGCACACTGCCAGTGTACTATAAGAGCAATAAGATGTCATGGATGATCCAGCTCCTCTTCCAAGATGCCCTCCCCAATTGCTATGCCAGGGAAATAGAGAAATACTGTTTTGAGAATAACATACTTCTCAAGATTTTGCTTATTGTTGATAATGCTCCCAGACATCTTCCTTTTATTGATGATCTTTTTCCCAACATCAAAGTGGTGTCCTCCCTCCAAACACCACCTCTTCGATCCAACCAATAGATCAAGAAGTTATAGCAGCTTTTAAGGCCCGCTACCTGAGGAGGACCTTTGCCCAGGCTATTGCTGCAACTGATGAAGACACTGAGAAGACAATTATACAATTCTGGAGGGATTATAACATCTATGATTGCATCAAGAACTTGCTTGGGCTTCAGATGATGTCACTGAGTAGTGTATGAATGGCATCTGGAAGAAGATACTCAAGAGGTTCGTCTGTGACTTCAGAGGATTTGCCAAGGATGAGGAGGTTGCAAAAATCAGCAAGGCTGTGGTTGAGATGGCAAACAACTTTAACCTTGATGTGGATGAGGATGACATTGAGGAGCTCCTAGAGGTGGTTCCTGAGGAACTCACTAATGAGGAATTGTTTGGAACTGGAACAGGAGTGCATAGCTGAAGATGAGGCAAGAGAAAAGGATACAGCAGGTGAAGAAAAAGAAGAAACCCCCAAGAGAATTCACAGTGAAGGGTTTAGAAGAAGCTTTTGCAGACCTCAACAAGCTCCTTAAAAAGTTTGAAGACATGAAAGATCTTCATTAATAGAGGTTTTCATTAATACCTCTGAAAGGTTTTCATTAATAGAGAGGAATGTTCACAGTACGTTTTCTGCTTACAGTCAAATATATGATGAAAAAAAGGAAAAAACCAAGCAAACCACCATGGACATATTTCTGAAAAGTTACGCCTCCTCAAGAAGAGCCTGAGGCAGGTCCTTCAGAAGGTATTCCAGAAGAAGGCACTGTTATCATAGAAGATGACAGCTCCGTGTGTGTTATTGTCCCTGAAGACCTTCCAGTGGGACAGAAGGTGGACGTGGAAGACAGTGATATAGATGATCCTGCCCCTGTGTAGCTGTAGGCTAATGTGTATATTTGTGTCTTAGTTTTTAACAAAAAAATTTTAAAAAGTAAAAAAATTTTTTAAAATAAAAGTTGCTTATAGAATAAGGATGCAAAGAAAGAAAATATTTTTGTACAGCTGTACAATATGTTTAAGTTGTATTATTACAAAAGAGTCAAAAACTTAAAAAAATTAAAAAGTTTGTAAAGTGAAAAAGTTACAGTAAGCTAAAGTTAATTTATTATTGAAGAAAGAAAAAAAATTTTAAAATAAATTCAGCATAGCCTGTGTCCAGTGTTCATAAAGTCTACAGGAGTGTACAGAAGTGACCTAGGCCTTCACATTCACTCACCATCACTCACTGACTCACCCAGAGCAACTTCCAGTCCTGCAAGCTCCATTCAAGGTAAGTGCCCTATACAGGTGTACCATTTTTTATCTTTTATACCGTATTTTTACTGTACCTTTTCTATGTTTAGATACACAGTACTTACCATTGTGTTATGATTGCCTACAGTATTCAGTACAGTAACATACTCTACAGGTTTGTAGCCTAGGAGCAAGGGGCTATAACATATAGCCTAGGTGTGTAGTAGGCTATACCATCTAGGTTTGTGTAAGTACACTCTATGATGTTCGCACAATGGCAAAATTGCCTAACTATGCATTTCTCAGAACATAGCTCCATCATTAAGCAATGCATGACTGTATAAGATCATGTCATCTATGAACAGAGATAATTTTACTTCTTCCTTTCCAATTTGTATGTCTTTTATTTCTTCTTCTTGCCTAATTGCTCTGGCCAGAACTTTCAGTACTATGTTGAATAGTACTGGCAAGTGCAAGAGTGGGTATCCTTGTCTTGTTTCTAATCTTAGAAGGAGAGCTTCCAGTTTTTCACCACTGAGTATGATGTTAGCTGTGAGCTTTTCTTATGTGACCTTGATTATGTTGAGGTAATTTCCTTCTACTCCTAGTTTATTGAGAGTTTTTATCATGAAAGAGTGTTGAATTTTGTCAAATGCTTTCTCTGCATCTATTGAGATGATCATGTGATTTTATCTTTGTTCGGTTAAGTGGTGTATCGCATTAATTGATTTTCATATGTTGAACTATCCTTGCATCCCACGGATAAATCCCAATTGGTCATGGTGTATGATCCTTTTAATGTGCTGTTGAATTTGATTTGCTAGTATTTTGTTGAGGATTTTTGTATCAATATTCATCCGGATATTGGTTTGTGGTTTTCTTTGTCTTTGGCTTTGGCATCAGGGTGATGCAGACTTCATAAAATAAGTTTGGAAGTTATCCCTCCTCTTTAATTTTTTGGAAAAGTTTGAGAAGATTGGCATTAATTCTTCTTTAAATGTTTAGTAGAATTCACCAGAGAAGCCATCTGGTCCTGGACTTTTGTTTGTTGGGAGATTTTTGATTACTATTTCAATACCCTTACTAGTAATTGGTCTGTTCAGATTTTCTATTTCTTCATGGTTCAATCTTAGTAGGTTGTATGTTTTTAGGAATTTATCCACTTCTTCTAGGTTGTCCAATTTGTTGGCATATAATTCACAATAGTCTCTTATGATCCTTTGTATTTCTGTGGCATCAGTTGTAATGTCTCCTCTGTCATTTCTGATTTTATTTATTTGAGTCTTCTTTTTTCTTAGTCTAGCTAAATGTTTGTCAATTTTGTTGATCTTTTGAAAAAACCAACTCTTACTTTTGTCGATTTTTTTCTATTCTCTATTTTGCTGATTTCTGCTCTGATCTTTATTATTTCCTTCCTTCTGCTAACTTTAAACTTAGTTTGCTCCTCTCTTTCTAATTCCTTGAGCTGTAAAGTTACATTGTTGATTTGAGATCTTTCTTTTTTTTTTTTTTCTGTAAGTGTTTATTGCTATAAACTCCCCTCTTAGTACTGCTTTTGCTGCATCTCATGTTTTGGTATGTTGTGTTTTTGTTTTCACTTGTTGCAAGATATTTTCTAATTTTCTTTTTGATTTCTTCTTCAACCCATTGGATGTTTAAGAGTGTGT
This sequence comes from Tapirus indicus, assembly GCA_031878705.1. NCBI lineage: Eukaryota > Metazoa > Chordata > Mammalia > Perissodactyla > Tapiridae > Tapirus > Tapirus indicus. The sequence continues at coordinate 102,703,309 of CM062918.1, read as the reverse complement.
TTAATTTCCACATATTTGTAAAATTTCCTGTTTTCCCTTCTGCTATTAATTTCTAGTTTCATTCTGTTGGTGTTAGAAAAGATACTTGATATGATTTCAGTAGTCTTAAATTTGTTAAGACTTGTTTTGTGACCTAACATGATCTCTCCTGAAGACTATTCTGTGTGCACTTGATAAGAATGGATACTTTGCTGCTGTTGGGTGGAATGTTATATGGATGTCTGTTGGGTCCATTTGGTTATAGTGTTGTTCATATCCTCTGTTTCCTTAATGATTCTCTGTCTGGAAGCTCTATTCATTATTGACAATGGGCTAATTGAAATCTCCTACTATTATTTTGTTGCTGTCTATTTTTCCCTTAGATTCTGTCAATGTTTTCTTCATATATATATGGGTGCTCTGATGTTAAGTGCATATGTATTTATAATTGTTATATTTTCCAGGTGAATTGACTCTTTTATAATTATATAATGTCTTTCTTTGTCTCTTGTGACTATTTTTGAGTTAAAGTCTATCTTGTCTATTGTAAGTATGGCTATCGCTGCTTGCTTTTGGTTACCATTTGCATGGAGTATGTTTCCTATCCTTTCATTTTTAGCCTATAGGTGTCCTTAAATCTAAAGTGGGTCTTTTGTAGACAGCGTAGAGTTGGATCTTGCTTTTTTTTGCTTCTAAATCCATTCAGCCACTCTGTTTCTTCTGATTGGGGAGTTTAATCCATTTATGTTTGAAGTAATTACTTATAGAGAAGGTCTTACTATTGCCTTTTTGTTAGTTGTTTTCTGTCTTTCTTGTAGCTTTTTTGTCCCTCTTTTCCTCTCTTGCAGTTTCCTTGATTTTTTTTAGTGACATGCTTTAAATCCCTTCTCATTTTCTTTTGCGTATCACCCATAAGTATTTTCTTTGTGGTTATGATGGGGCTTACATAAAAAATCTTATAACAACCTATTTTAAGCTGATAACAACAACTTCAGTCACATACAAAAACTCTACTCTTACTTCTCCCCCCACATTTTATATTATCTATGTCACAAATAACATCTTTTTATATTTGTATCCATTAACGTATTGTTATAGTTATTTTTTATACTTTTGTCTTTAAGTTATATACCAGAATTAAAAGTGCTTTATGCACCACCATTTCAGTAGTACAGTATTCTATATTTGTCTGTATAGTTACCTTTACCAGCAGGCTCTATATTTTCATATGCTTTTGTGTTGCTGTCTAGCATTCTTTCATTTTAACTTGAAGGACTTCCTTTAACATTTCTTGTAAGGCAGATCTAGTGATGAACTCCCTCAGCTTTTGTTCATCTGGGAATGTGTTTATTTCTCCTTCATTTTTGAAGGACAGTTTTGCTGGATATAGTATTCTTGGATGGTACACTTTTTTTCTTTCAGTACTTTAAATATATCATCCAACTGCCTTCTGACCTGCCAGGTGTCTGTTGAGAAATCTGCTCATAGTCTTGTGGGTGCTCTCTTGGATGTGAAGAGTTGCTTTTCTCTTGCTGTTTTCAAAGTCTTTCTGTCTTTGACATTTGACAGTTTGATTATACTATGTCTCAGTGTGAATTTCTTTGGATTCATCCGAGTTGGAAACTTTTGGGTTTCTTGAATCTGGATGCCCATTTCCTTCCCCAGATTTGGGATGTTTTGGGCTATTATTTCTTCTTTCCATTGGATTTTAATCCTTATTCTTTATTTTTTATATTGGAGATATTAGCCTATTATCTGTGATATATGTTACAAATATTTTCTCCCATTTTTGCCAGTTGTCTTGACTTTGTTGATGATGATTCTTTTGCCACACATTTTTTTCTTTATTTTTATGTAGTCAATATTTTATCAATGTTTTCTTTTATTGCCTCTGGAATTTGAGTTATGGACAGAAAGCCTTACTGTGAGGTTAAAGAGGAATTCACCCACATTTTCTTCTAGCACATGCATAATTTCATTTTTATATTTAAATACTTGGTCCATTTGGAGTTTATTCTTGTGTATGGTATGAAGTCTATATCTAATTCTTTCTTTTCCAAATAGCTACCCAGTTGTCCTAGTACCATTTATTGACATGTCCATCTTTTCTCTAGTGATTTGAGGTGACACTTTCAACATATACTAAATTTCTGTGTGTGTGTTTATTTTTTGACTTTTTATTTGATTCCACTTATTGTTAGTGTTCATGTACCAGTACCATCCTGTCTTAACTACAGAAGCTCAATAGTATATTTTAATGTATGGTAGGACTAGTGCCTCACACAGTTTTCTTTCATAGTGTTTCCTGGCTATTCTTTCATTTTTTTGTGGGTGTGTATGAGGAACATTGGCCCTGAGCTAATATCTGTTGCCTGTCTTCCTCTTTTTGCTGAGGAAGATTGGTTCTGAGCTAACATCTGTGCCCATCTTTCTCTATTTTGTATGTGGGATGCTGCCACAGCATGGCTTGATGAGTGGTGTGTCAGTCCATGCCTGGGATTCAAACCTGTGAACCCCAGGCTGCCAAAGTGGAGTGAGCGAACTTACCACTACGCCACTGGGCTGGCCCCTCATGTTTGTTTTTTTCACATTAACTTTAATGTCAACTTGTTTAGCTCCATAAAAAGGTTGTTGGTATTTTTATTGGGATTGCATTAAATTTATACATTAACTTGGGGAGAACTGGCATCTTTATGATGTTGAATCATCCTATCCAAGAACAGAGGATGTCTTTCCACTTATTCAAGTTGACTTTGCTGTCTTTTAGGAGTGTTTTAAAGTTTCCTCATGTGGGATTTGTACATTCTTTGTAAAGTTTATTCCAACTATTTAACTTTCTTTTTTGCTATTTAAAAATTGTTTTATTCTTCATTATGATTTTTAACAGGTCACTTTTTGTGTATACGAAAGGTATTGATTTCATATCCTACTACCTAACTGAATCCTTTAATTATTGAGTTAGTTTTATCATGGATTCTCTAGGGTTTTCTAGGTATAATGTTGTATCATCTGAAAATAGAATTGTTTTACTTCTTCTCTATGAATTCTGTGCCTGCAACTAATTTTTCTTGTCTGATGCACTGACAAATTTTTTAGTACCATGTTGACTAGTAGTAGAGATTGTGGATATCCTTGCCTGTTCCTGATCTTAGTGGAAATGCCTCTAATATTTCACCATGAAGTAAGATACTGGCTTTAGGGCTAGGTGTACACACACACACTCACACACACACACATTATATGTTTTATTACATATTAAGAAAGTATCCCTCAATTCTCATTTTCTTGAGTGTTTTTATCAGGAATGATTGTGGAATTTTGTTGAAGGCTTTTTCAGCATCTGTGGAAATAATCATATGATTTCTTTCCCTTAGATATATTAATATAGTATATTATTTGAAGGAATTTCCTAATGTTCATCACACTTGGTTTTGGTGTATTATTTTCTTAATGTGGCATTGGAAACTGGTAATATTTTATTTAGTACCTTGGCTTTGATCTTCATAAGTGATATTGTGTTTGTTTTAAAATTACTTATTTTTAAAAGCTTGTGGTAAAATATACATAACAACATTTACCATTTTAACCACTTTTCAGTGTATAGTTCAGTGGTATTAAGTACATTCACATTGTTGAGCAGCCATCACCACCATCCATCCCCAGAATTTTTTTCATCTTGCAGTACTGAAACTCTGTACCCATTAAACAGTAACTCCCCATTCCCCCTCCCCCTAGCCCCTGGCCTCCACCATTCTACTTTCTGTTTCTATGAATTTGATGACTCTAAGTACCTCATATAAGTGGAAGCATACAGTATTTTCCCTATTATGACTGACTTATTTCACTTACCATAACGTTTTCAAGGCTCATCCACGTTGTCTTCTTTTGTGTTTAGTGGATTTTCTTGTAGTGAAATGTTTTAATTCTCTTTTCATTTCTTTTGTGTGTGTTCTATAGCTATTTTCATTGTGGTTATTGTGGGGATTACATTTAACATCCTAAAGTTATAACACTCTGATTTGAATTTATACCAGCTTGACTTCAATAACATACAAAAACTCTGCTCCTATACAGCTTCATCCCCACCCTCCTTCAATTACTGATGTCACAGAATTGCATCTTTATACATTGTGTATCCAAAAATATAGACTAATGATTATTTCTTAGTGAGTTAGTCTCTTAAATCACTTGGAAAACAAAAAATAGAGTTACAAACTAAAATTACAATAATTCCCAGAATTTCTTTTTGGTTTCTTTTCCTGTTTTCTATTTCTTTATTGATATTTTCATTTTGTTCATATGTCATTTACTTGACTTTGTCCACTTCTTCTTTTAACTCTTTGAGCATCTCTAAGGCAGTTGTTGTAAAATCTTTGTCTAGTAAGTCCACCACCTGGTCTCTCTTAGGGACAGTTTCTGTTGATTTATTACATCAGACAGATTCTGCTAATGCAATTGTCTAGCTGGGGAAACAGATTCCTCGTGCTTCCTACTCTGTCATCTTCCCTCCAGCTCTCACCTGTAGTTTTTTTCTTTTGGTACTGTCTTTATCTGGTTTAGATAGCAATGTTATAACTTGTTTCATACAAAGCTTTAAGAAGTTTCCTCTCATTTTCAATTATCTGTAACAATTTATAGAGCATTGTGACTATCAGGTCTTTGAAGGTTTAGTAAAATTTTCTTGTGAAAACATTTGGGCCTAGTGGGATTTTATCTTATTCACTTTTTGTGGAGATAGTTCCTTGCTAACTTTCTCTAATACTTCCTGGAAATTGGTATGCTTAAGCTTTTTATTTCTAATGAAGTCAATTTTGGTACATTAGTTCCCTCTTATCTGTGGTTTTGCTTTCTGCAGTTTCAGTTACCTTTGGTTAACTGTGATCTGAAAGCATTAAATGGAAAATTCTAGAAATAAACAATTCATAAGTTTTAAATTGCATGCTGTTCTGAGGAGCATGATGAAATCTTGTGCTGTCCCACCCTGTCCTGCCTGGGACATGAATCATCCCTTTGTCTGGCATATCCACACTGTATATGCTAACTGCCTGTTAGTCACTTAGTAGCCATCTGAGTTATCAGGTCAACTGTTGCAGCATCACAGTGCTTGTGTTCAAGTAATCCTTGTTTTACTTAATGGCCCCAAAGCTCAAGAATAGTGTTGCTGGCAATTCAGATATGCCAAAGAGAAGTATTGTTGTTTAATCTCTTACTCTGCCTAATTTATAAATTAAACTTGATCATAAGTATGTATGTATGGGAAGAAACATAGTATAAAAGCATTCAGTACTATCTGTGGTTTCAGGCATCCACTGGGTGTTTTGGAACATATTCTCTGTGGATAAGGGGGGACTACTGTAATCTCTATTTCCCTACACATTTATGCATTTCATCTAGAGTTTTGAATTTCTTGCATAGAGATCTGCAAAGTAGTCTTTTATAATATATTTAAAAAATTCTTTTAATAATTATTTTCTTTTGTCCTTTCTTATTTATATATTCATGCATTCTCTTTTTTTCTTGCTCAAGTTAACTCATGGTTTGTCTTTGTGAATTTTTTAAAAAAATCAAGATTTCAATTTATTATGTCTATTATTTCCTATTCTCTAACTCATTAATTTAGGCTTTTATGTTTATTATTTTACTTCCTTCCTAGAATTTTCTTTTAGTTTGTTATTTTTGTGGCTTTCTATTTTTTTGGAACTTGGAATTTTACTTTTTGTTTTTATTGATGTGTTTAGTGCTTTCAATTTTTCTATGATCACTTTAATGTATCCCAATGAGTCTGATATGTAGTATTTTCATTATTTTTACTTTAAAAAAATGATGTAATTTCAGTTTATATTGCCCCTTTCACCCAAGATTTGTATAATAGAATTTAAAATTTCTAAGTGTAATGGTCTTTTTGTTGTTGTTGGTTTCAAATTTTAAAATAACTTCTTTTTTACTGCACTGTGATCAAGTGTCGTTTGTAATGGCTCTACTTTATGTAAGTTACTGTTATTTTCTTTGTGACCTAATATATAATCAATTTTTTGAAGGTGTATTCTCTATTTTCAGGGTGTAGAGTTTGGTATATACATACATACATAATACATACTGGGGTGGCTTATAAACAACAGAAAATGTTTTCTGACAGTTCTATAAGGGTGCTAATCCTATTCATGGGGGCTCCACCCTCATAACCTAATTACCTCCAATAGGCCCTACCTCCTAAAACCATCATATTGTGGGTTAGGACTTCAACATACATTTTGGGGTGGCACATTCAGTCCATAACAATCCATAAGATCTATCCTTTTCAGTTTTGTTGTTTACATCATCTATATCCTTACTTTTTTTGTCCACTTTATCTGTCTTGTACTGAGAGTGGTGTGTAAAAGTCTCCTATTATTAGTTTGTCTATCAATGTCTCCTTACATCTCCTGTAGTTTTGCTTCATAAAGATGGTTGCAATGCATAGATATTCACAACTGTTAGGTCTTCACTGTGAATTCTAGCATTCAAAAATGCTCTTATTAGTCATATTTAAACTTTTTTTGGCTAGAATTCTACTTTGTCTGATATGAGAATCTCTATTCCTAGATGCTTATTGCCTGATATCCTTTGTCCCGTTACTTTAGCTTTTCTGAATTTTAGGTATGTCTTTTGTATACAGCATATAGTTGGATCTTGCTTTTGAGCCACATTGAAAATCTTTTTCTTTTGGTGGACGAGTTAAGCCCATTTTCCTTTATTGCCATATTATGTTTGGTCTTACTCTGTCATTACATTTTATAACTATGTTTGTTATGTTATATTTTATTTTATTACTTTCTCTAAGTGGTGTGTATTTTAGCCTTTTATTTTTTTCTTTTTCTGGTGTTGAGGGAGGTTTATATCTTTGTTCTAGTTTTTACCTTCATACTTTCACCTTTTGTAATGCTCTCAGTCCCTTGTTTTCTTATTTAATCATTCATTAATAGGTTTGTCAACTTTTAATAGCATCCTTTAACTTCTGCCTCTTGCCTATACATCAATCAATGAGATTGTTCTGCTTATATCATTCTCTCTCCCTCTCCTCCCATTTTTTAGTTGCATTATTTCTTTGTCACAGCACGTAGCATTTGTATATGCCTTCCACTCTTCTTTTGTTTTAGTTTTAAATCTATGATGACATAAATAAAAATGCTCACCTTCAGCTGTTTTGATAACATGTCCCAGTCATCCTTTAGCTTGTCTTCTAGTAGATTTCTCAAGAAGGGCTTATGGGTTCAGATTTCCATAAATTCTTGTATATTTAAAACCGTTTTTCTACAGACTTGATACTAGAAGAACACCTTGGCTGGTTATTAAAATTCTTGATTCAAACTTTATTTCATTGAGTTTCTGGAAAATGCTGCTTCATTGTTGCCTTACTTTATATATTGTTTTTGAGAATTCTGATACCAATCTAATTATTTGCCCTTGTAAGTTATTTGACCTTTTTGTCTGGAGATTTAGAGAATTTTTTCTTTATCCTTGAAATCCAATAGCTTTACCATAATATGTGTCAGAGTTGACTGTTCTGGGTTAATTTTTCCAGACATCCCGTATGTGCTTTCAATATGTAGATTTGGTTCTTCTTTGGTTTCTAGAAAGTTTTCATGGATTATAGTCTTTAAATATTAGGTCTGTTCCACTGTTTTGTTTTTGTTTTTCAAGGACCTTGTTTTTGTTTTTGTCTCTCTTACATTTTCGTTACTTTTCCTCTGACCCTTTTATTCCTGTCATTAACTCATTCTCATTCTCTTTGTTGTTTCTTGCTTTTCTTCAATTGCTCTTTACTAAATTTCTATTTTGGTATATTCTCCGTTGGGCTCTTATAATTTAGTCTTTATTTCTGAGATGATTTTGCCTTTTTCTTCTACTTTTTTCCCTCTGAGTTCAATCACCTCAATTTTTTTTGGTTCTTATTTTTGTACATTTCTTTTCTTAGTTTTAAAAGTTCTCATTCAAGGTGGTTTTCATTTTTGCAAATGTTTGTTTGAGTATATTTAATTTAGCTTGAGGATTTTCTTGCAGTTTTCTTCTGTGTCATGGTTGGTTGTTTGTTTTGGTGGAATTTTGTTAGCTAAGGAGTGTTGATTCTTGATTCTCATTTTCTGATTTTTTGAAGTAACTTTATATAGACTTGCTTAGTTTTCTTCTGTTCATTTTGTGTACTTGAGGTTTTACAAGATTTCTGGCTTACTGATGTGCTCTTCTGTCAGTGTAGAAAAATCGTTTCCTTAGTGGCGTGTGTGTGTGTGCACACATGTGTGCTGAGGGGTTGTATGTCCTCTGACTTTTTAATTCTTTTTCTTTCTAAATTTTCCCTTTTGCTTTTTTTTATACCACCATTCCATTGCCAAATAGGACCTTTCCATTCCTTTTTGCTCTTCCCCACCAGCAGCTGAGTCTCTCAGATGGTCAGTTAACACTGTGTGTATTTTAAGCCCCTGCTCTGACCAGGATACTTAAATATTTTTGCATTGAGGAGTTCTCTTTCTAGGGGTGGTATTAGAGACAGTTTTGGCTTGCTGCTAGCTCCTCTTTTCTCTCTTCTCTTCAGCTTTCCTCGATTGTCCTTGCTCATGACAAAGGCTAGTGGCAAGAGGCTGGGATCCGAACCTGCAAATCCTGGGCTGCTGAAGCAAAGCATGTAAACTTAACCACTATGCCACCCTGGCTGGCCCCTGGATGTCTTTTTGAACATTTGCATTTTGGTCTGTCTAACAGTTCACTTCATTATCTGGTATCCATCCTACTTTGATGCTTCAGTTCTAAGAATATTCTGTCACAGATATACCTGTTGTCATTCAGAAAGAGAATGAGTTGGAAGATGTTGAAGTAGAGAGAGGAGATTAAATGGTTTCAGGTATACTTTCCTCTGCAATGAGCTGTTTTTCTCTCATAGGCTAATTGTAATTGGTTCAGCCTAACTTTCTCTATGTCCTGAACACTGGAATGTGTTAATAAATGTATTTCATTAAAACTGATCAATAAACTGGAGTACAATGTGATGGTTTGTTGGGAAGTGATTGGGTTCAGTATTCTGGAGATAGGAGACCTCAAGTTCCGTATATCTACAATCCAGAAACCTTCTTATTACCATGAATTTTTGGATTTCCTTCGTGGCATTGGCATGTTCATAAGATTTGTAGGTTTATTTGTTAAACATGCACATGTGTATCATGCACTGTTAGGCAGGCATTTTATCTATATTGCAATTAGTTCTTACAATAATCCTAAAAGGTAGCTATTATAATCCCACTATGCAGAGGAGATAGGAGAGGATTATAGGTAATTTTAGGTAATTTTTCCACTGTCACAGTGCAAGCAAGTGGTGGAACAGAATTCAATCCTGAGTTTTTTTGGCTCTGAAGTACCCATTTCACTGTAACAGTTTATCTAATGGCGGGCAAAGCCTTTCTCAGTAACTTGCCAAGTGTGAGCTAAAACCATTTCTTTGCCTTGTGACTTATTACTTTCTCATAGCACTTGGGACTGGACTCCTTAAGACTTGACAATATTTGAGGCTGGAGTATTTGGGATCATTTGCCGCATAAGCATGGATGTCACTAGGCTGGTAGTATTCAGTACTGTCACTTGGAAATGACTGACTGCTCAGGGACTTAGAGGATTTTGAGTGAGACAACTCCTGGAGAGGCTGCTTAGCTCTGACAAATGTTGCTCCAGACTCATCATTTGTCAGTGGCCATGCTGCCTTTACATATGGGTCACTCATGCAGATAGAGATTGCCCAGGCCTGGCTGTGAATGAGGGACATTAGCGTGGCCTCACTGACCCACTGAATCTGCCTCTCAGTTCTTGACCTTTCATTTACCCACCACCGTAGATGTGGTCATGGGTTGTCTGGAAAGCTCATCTCCAACTTCATTTCAGTCCAAGATTAGCTTTCAAACCATGTATGGCAGTGGTGCCTTCCATGGGGGGATTTTTATGGAATCATCTTATGTAGATGGAGATGATTAGTATTCCCAAATGGTGTTTTAATAGGAACCTTGAGAATTTACTGATTATGTGAATGAATGAGTGGCAAATGAGGCAGTGCTGAGACCCAGCCATTTGTTTTGGCTTCAGAAATATTTCTTTTGCGTGACCTCTTAAGGGATCGAGGCAACATGGCCACTTGTACCATTAGTCATTTGGCAGCTGAAAGGACACATGTGTCTTTAGGTGAACTTTCTTTGCAATGAGATCATGAGTTTATGGTTTGCTTAGCTCCTTGTGATTTCAACGAGTCTTGACACCCCTGGAACTTAACTTTGTTTCCTGGGCCAAGGCATTCCTGTAGACTAGATCATTTACTTTGCACATTTAAAGTTTTTGGAAGTATGGTTCTATAATTTGTCACATTTTTATGTAATACTTCTCCCTCTAAACCTTCTGTAGGAAAATATTTAATGGGCAAATGTTACTTACCTAAGCCACTCCACCTCTTGGAATTTCAGTTTCTTAATCTGTAAAATAGAGGAAATTAGATTATATGACCTCAAAGAGCCCATTCAGCTCTCAACTCTATTTATCAGTGTACAACTTGATAACACCTGCCTCTTTGCATGAATGGGAGTTTGGATAATGTCGCATCCATCCTTTGTTCTCCCTGTCCAGGTGTGTGCATGGGCAGCTCTACCCGGCACATCGTGACCTTTGATGGGCAGAATTTCAAGCTGACTGGCGACTGTTCATATGTTCTATTTCAAAACAAGGAGCAGGACCTGGAGGTGATTCTCCATAATGGTGCCTGCAGCCCTGGGGCAAGGCAGGCCTGCATGAAATCCATTGAGGTGAAGCATAATGGCCTCTCGGTTGAGCTCCACAGCGACATGGAGGTGAGAGGTGCTTTCTGTGGGTTCCATGGCAACGCAGTGGCAGAACCTTGGGAAACCACGTGGACCTGGTGGCAGCTGGTTTTAGTTGGTGTTCTTGTTAGGACTAAGCCTTCTGCCTAACTAGGAGAGCATCACCTTGTTTTGGCCTGATTCCATGTTGTTCTGGGCCCAGATTTGGAAGAAAGGGTCACTTGTAGGTAGCATCAAATTGTGAATTTTGTGTCAGTTTCTGGCACTGGTAGAAAATTGGGGTTGAGGACTGTTTACCCAGCAGGCATTATGAGCCCAGTGCCTAGGGCCTGTGAGCTTTTCAAAGGAAAATATTTAGAGCCTAAACAAAATGCATAGCTCCAAAATTCAAAAAGAAAACTGCAAAGCTGATATACATAAATGTTTGATCAAATGTTTATAAAAGGGTCCATTATGCCAACTTCTTTACTTGCTCATTTAGAAATCATAAATATTTCATTATGTGAAAACAACTTATAGGTTAGATCTTCTCATTTTGCAAGAATTCTTGAATATGTAGAGTAATTGCTAAAAAAAAATCACAGTCATATATTAAATGAGTAACTCATAGCCAAAAATTTTAAAATCAAAAGGATAAAAAGCTTTCCAAAATTTATACAGCAAAAATTATGTTCATCATGGGATATGAGTACATGTGTTTGATATGATGTATAATGGGGGCTTCCTAAGAGCTGGTGACCAAAAAGTATATGTACATATATATATTCCTATATATATGAATAAATAAATAAAATAAAAAGACTTAGAATAGTCCTGTTAGATTCTCCTGGAGACGCTACCCTGATGAACTGGCAAAATGGCAGCTTTCCCAGTCTATCTTGAAGGGATTGTCCTTCCGTGTTGAGTGCACACAGATTCAAGGTTCACTTTAACTCCTGGGCTTTCAGATTCCAGGTGCATGGCTGTCTGTACAGTATTATAATAGCCTGTTCTCTTGTCAAGCTCTGCAAAGCCATTTTATCTTAGAAGAGCTGCTGATGATATTAGGGGTTGTGGATAATACTGGAGTTGAGTGTGGGGAAGGTGTAGGGACTGTCAGTAACTTTGGGGAGAAGCTAAGAGTGAAATTCTAGGATTTCTTATTGCCATGATTACTGATGAGTCATTTTCTTCCTCGGGTAGGTGTCAGTGAATGGGAGACTGGTCTCCGTCCCTTACGTGGGTGGGAACATGGAAGTCAACGTCTACGGTGCCATCATGTTTGAGATCAGATTCAACCATCTTGGCCACATCTTCACATTCACTCCACAAAACAATGAGTTCCAGCTGCAGCTTAGCCCCAAGACCTTTGCTTCAAAGATGTATGGTCTCTGTGGTAAGAACATCTTCTTGGCTCTCCCCTTTTATAGTAGTAAACCTTCCTTGCTCTGCTCTCAAGACTCTTGGGTGCTTATATTTCTGGGTCCAGTAGAAAATTCAGACGTGGTGGGGGTGGAGAATGACTGGGTCTTTGGCATCAATGAGTTAGCACCCAGGGCTACCGCTCTTTTCTCTTTTTGTTTCTCTAGGGATCTGTGATGAGAATGGGGCCAATGACTTCATGCTGAGGGATGGCACGGTCACCACAGACTGGAGGATGCTCATCCAGGAGTGGACTGTGCAGCAGCCGGGGCAGACGTGCCAGCCTGTTGCTGAGGAACCGTGTCCTGTCTCCAGCAGCTCCCGCTGCCAGGTCCTTCTCTCCGCACTGTTTGCTGAGTGCCACAAGGTCCTTGCTCCAGCCACATTTTACGCCATCTGCCAACAGGACAGTTGCCACCAGGAGAAAGTGTGTGAAGCAATTGCTTCTTATGCCCACCTCTGTCGGACAAATGGGGTCTGTGTTGACTGGAGGACGACAGATTTCTGTGGTGAGTCTCCATGTGGACCCCAAAAGTTGTGAAGACCAACTAATTGTGGGCTTGTTCAACCTCTCTGGGCCTCAGATTCTTTATCTGAGTAATAAAGATCAAAATCCTTGTATTTCCTATTACTAGGATTCCTGTTAGGATCAAATAAGATGGCAGATGTATAAGTAATTTGAGTGTAGAATTTCTATGTAACTGAAAGCATGATCCTTTCTATTAGTATTTGTATAGTTCAGACAAATGTGATTTTAATGTATTAGACACATATAGGCATCACCAAAGTACAGAATAACCCGTCACATTGAATTTGAAATTCCACCAAGCTTCAGCAAAAGCTCACAGAGTAGTCCATGCTGAGCAGGATTTTGAAGTGTGAGTGGAATTTTTCCATTTGAATACCAAGAAGCTTCCTCGTTACAAATACCACAGGATTGCTAGTGTACATATCTCTCCTTCAAGGTCAGTTTCCCTACTTGGGCTTGGCATTTATTTATCATTTGACATGTAGGGGATATCAAAATGAATCAGATATGGCTCCTGACCTCAAGGTGTGCTGCAGTGAAAAGAATACTGAACTTCAAGATCCTCAATTATCTAATATAACTCCTGAATTTTCTTTTGAGAGAAATCAGTATGTACAAGCATCTTGGAGTCTTATAGTCGATTATCATAGAGCTGTCAGCAGCTCTAACCCGGGGCTGGAGGCTTCGGACATCCTAGTCCCTGCTCAGCTGGTGATTGGCTGTCCTCTTAGTCTTTCTGGACCTCAGTTTCTGCGTCTTAGAATGAGGCAGTTAGACTAGATAACCCCTAGGTTTCTTCCAGCTCTGATTTTCTGAGTCCTTGTGTATGATACTACCTCCTTGCAATCTGCCTGCAGATCAAGGGGCAAAAGTTAGCTTTCGAGTTATCGATAGCAACTTCTCTGCTTGCTAATTTCTTTGTCTACCTCCTGGCTGTTTATTGTGCATATACAGGAAAACCTGTGGTGCTGTAAATCCTTGGAAACATTCTCTGACACCTGCCTTGGCACCGTAAAATCGTGAGGCAGGGGTTGAGCAGGGCCAGAGTGGGGGAGGTGAATCGCCTTGTAGCTTCTCTCCTAAGGCGACTCTTCACAGCTGTGGATTCCTTATTTAATTTTAAGAGGATTTTTAAAGCATGAAATATACCTCTATTCAAACGAGAAAACCCACAAAACTTCCTAAGAACACACAGGTTCACATAATCAGGATTCAATTTGGCTACAAGTAACAGAGAAGTATCATTCTCTGTCTCAGCTGATCAGAGGGAGGCGGCTCCAGCCGTTTCTGGGCCTTACACTGGATTCTACCTTTTTGCTCTGCCCTCACTTGGGTGTGATTTTCCTCATGGTTTAAGCTATGACATCCATGTTGCAAGAGGCAGGATGAGGGGAGGAGGGAAAGGGACAAAGGGCATACATAGCTGTCTTTTAAAAAAGATGCCTGGAGGCTGCTATAGGAGTCTCAAGTTTCTCTTACAGTTCATTGGTCAGAAATTACTCACATGACTACACTTAGTTGCAAGGGAGATTGGGAAATGTAGTTTTTACTCTGGATGATCATGTGCCCAGCTAAAAGTTCTAGTTCTGTGGAAGAGGGGGAGAATGAAAACTGGTGGAAACTAGCCATCTCTGCCCCAGCAAGTTTGTCAGATGATTGACCACCTCGAATCAGCTGTGCCTGTTTCCCTCTGGTTGGTGTGGGCCCGTGAAAGTGACCTCCTTCTCTGTTTGCAGCTGTGTCATGCCCACCATCCCTGGTGTACAACCACTGTGAGCGTGGCTGCCCCCGGCACTGTGAGGGCAATACGAGCTCCTGTGGGGACCATCCCTCGGAAGGCTGCTTCTGCCCCCAACACCAAGTCATGCTGGAAGGCAGCTGTGTCCCCGAGGAGGCCTGCACTCAATGTGTCAGTGAGGATGGAGTCCGGCACCAGGTAGGAGCCCTGGTCTCTCACCTCCTCATGGGGCTGCTTCCCTCTGAGGTCAGTAGGTGAGGTGTTCACCAGTGATTGGCCCCTTCCAACTTAGGCAGCAAGGGTTGACTTCAGGGGATGGTTGAGGGATAGGGAAGCAGCATGGCGTAATGGTTTTGGAGTCAGACAGATCTTGGTTCAAATCCCAGGTCTGTCATGTATTAGCTGTGTGATCAAATACCAAAATGTCAACAACACATTACTACCACTACTATTTTGATCATTATATTCATGCAAGTAGAATGCTATAGGAACCCAGGAGAGGATGGGAAAAGAGTATTTTATATGGTGATGTCTACCGTTATTAAAATATATTATGTACCTTACAGTGTACGAAGCACTATATATTCATTATCTCAATATTTTTCAAAGGTGTGTTTTGCAAGATATTAACAGTTACCTGTGGTCAAGACAGTTTAAAGAACACTAGCCAAACACAGTTAAATAAGCTTCTTTATCGCAGGACTTTTTTAGAGCTTTTAATGTACTAATGTACACTGCAAATATTTGAGGGTTTTTGCTTCTTGAACTTATTTGACCGTGGAACTTGCATGTGTGGTGGAGAGAGTGCATGTGTGTGCGTGTGTGTATGTGCAGCATCCCCTTGGACTAGGGTTCTATAGAACACACTGAGATATCTTACATCATCTCATAAATACTCACAAAACCTCTGTAAGAAACCTAAGGCTTAAAGAGATTAGCACCCTGCCTATGGACACAGTTTGTAAGTGATGGAGTTGGGGGTTGGACTCAGAATTTGAAGCTGTCTGACTCCAAGAGCTTGCTCTTTCTGATAGTGTGAAATTTCCTTTTGCTAGGTCTTCTTTGGGCTGATTTGCTTGCAAGTCATTGAGTCATTAATTCTTTTAGCCCTTTAGGAGTTATTGAGCACATTTCGAAAGGATACTCCCCCATCTTGGCCTAAGATGGCAGTAATATCTCTTCAAAGTTGACAACATGTATATTTGTAGGATCTGGGCCAATGTGTGTCTGTGCACATGTGAATGTGTGCAGTGGCCCTGTACCTTCATCCTTGACAGGATACTACATAGCATGGTAGAGGGAGGAGCACACTTGGCTTCTAGCAAAGGAGAATGTGTTCTATGATCATGGGCTGCACCTAAGACCTAACATCTCATTTGTCCCCAAGGAGGACCTTTATCACTAAGTGGACCAGTGGACTAAACACTATATTTAATCACAACTAGGAGAACTCATGGTAAAGCTAGCTAACCAACCTGGGGAATGATGAAAACAATAATTCCAGTAACTACACTGTTCTGTCCCTGACATTGTAAGGCAAGAAATGGACAGTTTCATTTGATTCTCCCCGAAGTTTCATAGGGTAATTTTTACATGTCCCATTGAATGGATGAGGAAACTGAGGCTCAGATGGCATGAGGGGAGAAAACTAGGATTCCTATTCACCACACCAGGTCATCCCATAATGTCCTAGCCCTGCCACTGATCTCATTGGAATTGTGAGCTAAACTGTGCTATCTGGGTGTCCATGTAAGCATGGCATCCATTAGGCTATACTTGGTTGGATGGTTCCATCCGCTGTTTTATTGTTGGGCTTTATCCTAACAATCCTAGTGGATCCCCTTTGTTCTCACAGTGTAATAGATAAAGCAGGAGGGAAGCCCTGTCATACTCTACTGCCATATTCCAACTTGCCAAATTAAGTAACTGCCTGTATCATAATATTCCCCAAACAAGTGGACAAAACCTGACATTGCTCTCCCAGATTTGCACAGCTCCGGACTCCCACTGGGCTTGGACGATATGTACCATTTACATGTGGCACTGGCACCCAGTGATAATTTCAGACTGGTTTTGCTGGTAGTGGTAAGGTACTCTCAGTGGGAGGTGAAAATGGTCTCTACCCTCTTCCTTGGCATCCTGTGATGAGAAAGAAGCTTGTCTGCAAAGCGTTTCCAGCTCCATGAGTGTCAGAGGTCCTCAGGGTGCTGAACACAGGAAGCCTGTGCAAGTTATCTTAGTTTATTCCCCCCTCCCCCAACTCCTTCTCTCTGACTCTATTTCCTCTTTTTCCTGCTCCCCTTACCTTCAGTCCAACACACTGCTTCCAAATAGTGCAATATTTTTGACTTAGAAATGGTCTTATAAATATATTTTAAAATCAAGTGACATAAAATTAGTCAAAAACTATGAAGGAAACACAGCCAGTTTTAGTTATTTCAGAAAATAGAGTTTAAATGGATGAAAACAAATATCTTATCCAGCCACCTGCAATTTCAGCTTTCAAAGCAGAGAAAATAAAAATCTAATATGAAGAACATTTCCATTAAATGAAATTTTTTTAACTGAAAAATAAAGCCTAGAAAATTTTTCTTCAGGGAAATAAACCAGGGTATAAATCTCTTGTGGTAACTTGAAGGGCAAAATATTTACCAGTTTCCATAGCTCTTGTTTATTTTACAATATGCACTCTAAAGACGTGAGCCTCTGTAGCGGGCTCAGAAGGGATCCAGAGCCGCGCACCGGCTGTCCCTCTTCAGTGTTGGGGGCGGGTCGGGTGGGGGGCTGTGCTGGGCAAGCAGGCTTCAGCTCATCAGAACTGCCTCCATCACTCAGAACGTAGCGCCTAGAACCTGTGTTTCCTCTCTGGTCTCTGGTGTTCTGGAGCCGGCTCAGTGCTTCCATTTCGTTTGCATCTTCCATCAATTCCTCCGCGGTGGTGGGTGGCGCATGCTGACTTGCTCGTGTCCCTTCTCTGACCCTGGGCTTTGAAGACTTCAGTTTTCCCTTGCCGTATTCTCTGCAGGTCGTCGTTATGTCATCTTTATTTAATCTTTAACTCCAGCTAGCGCTCGTACCTGTTCTCCTGTCCTGGTCATAGTCACGCCCCGACCGGGAACCTGGTGGTGAGACAGGACCGCTGGAGTTGGCCTGTCCTGATGCAGGCGTGCCACCTGCTGGCTATTTGCTGCATAACCTGACCAGGGCTGTAGAGCTGGCCGCTGGCATTTTTTACAGGCTTAGCCTGAGTCGGCTTTTTCAGGAGCCATAAATGCTGTTCCCTGTCTTTGGCGGGTCTCATTGAAGCTTCCTAGGAAAATGAAAATTCTTGGACAAGAGGTTTAACACCTGCTTTTGGTCATCTATTGTGGTGTTGCCCACTCTCAGGATAGTTTGAAAGTTGTATTATTTATTCGTGAATTTAGATATCTCAAGTCCACAGAAAAGAGACTCTTTTTAAAGTTTCTTTTAAAAAAGAAGAAAAAACCCTCAAAACGTATAAAAAACAAATAACCCTCTCCTTTTTCAGCTCATTACTTTTGCCATTTAAAAGTCTAAATATAGATCCCCTGATTTGCCATTACCATCAGTGTAAAAGCAGGGAAGAGGCAGGGCGGAGAGGCCTGAGGAAATGTGAGACATTCTCCCCCAGCCCTGCCCCACTCTGCCCAGCCTGCCCCTCCCAGCCCTTTGAGGCCCTCCCTTCTCCATCCTGCTCGCTGTCACCAGGCTTGTCCTTATTTCGCGCTATTCTCTTTGAGGCCGGGTCCTGCTGACAGACCTTCAGGGCTGCACCTCACCTACCAAGTTAAGCACAACCTCCGGAAGTGGATGGGGAAGGCCTCTGCCACTGTCCACCTGCCCACGGGGACACTCCATCCTCTGTGCCTGTGCTCGCTCTGTTCCCCACCTGGAATTCCTTCTCCTTTCCTCTCCGCCCATGTCCTTCCCACCTTCACAGGTGCACCTTTGAGAGGCCGCTCTGGAGTGCCCAGCCCTAGTGAACTCTTCTTTTGCACTCCTGGGGCTCTTTTATTTTTCATTTTTAAAAAACAGCTTTATTGAGGTATAGTTTACAGACAACAGACAGCGTTATATAAAGTTTGATGAGTTTTGACATATGCACCCACCTGAAAACCCGTCATCACAACTTAGATAATGAACATTTCCATCACCCCCAACAGTTTCCTCATGCCTCCTTTTAATACATCCCCCAGCCCCATCTCCTATCCCCAGGCAACCACTGGTCTGCTTTCTGTCACTATAGATTTGTTTACATTTTCTGGAATCTTACATAAGTGGAATCATGCAGTCTGTGCTCCATTTTTTGCCTGGCTTCTTCCACTCAGTACTTTTGAGACCCAGCCACGTTGCTGTGTGTTTCAATAGTTTGTTTTTGTGACTGAGTGGTATTACAGGGTGTGGAGGTATCACAACTTATTTATTTCATTCAGCTTTTCATGGATGAGTCTTATTTCTTCACCTTGATGGTCAGCCATTTGAGGGCTGGGACCATGTCGTCAGTGCCCGTCACTCCCACAGTGTGACCGGTGGCAGGCACTGTGACCATCGACGAGAGGCAGTTGTATGGAGGACATGTGGTGTCCGGGGCCAGAATGCCAGTTTTGACTCCTGGATGCACCATCCGGTCAGGATCCTTCTCTGTGCCTCAATTCCATCATTTATGAATGTAGATAATAATAGTACGTACCTGAGAAGGTTATTATAAGGAATTTAAAGTGAATTAATGTAAAGCCCTTAGACAAACATCCTGAACATCTTTGGTGCTCGTCACCCCGGGAAGCAGCAGAGCACAGTGTTACAGAGATGGATTCTGGGTCCTCATCCTAGCTTTGCTGCTGCGACAGTGTGAGCCTGAGCGAGCGCCTCAGTTTTCTCCTTTGATGAGTGGGGATAACTAAAGATGTCCTCGCCATAGGGGGGCAGTGAGGATTGAATGAGTAATTTATCTAAAGCCCTTAAAAGAGTAGCACATGGCAGATGCTCTTCAGATGCCGGCTGCTGTGACTGATGGAGGGAGTGGGAGGTGTCAAGGGGACAATGAGAGGTTCCACCCTGGGGAGGATGGGCGGCTTGGGGGAAGGTGTTTTTCTTGGAGATCTCTGATATTCCTTCTTCTCAGAGGACTGATTGCTGACGACGGAAGCAGACGGAATAAGTAGGACCTTCTTGATCTGGGGACATTTTAGAGGCCTTTGAGCTACTGGATAAGAATGTGTTTATTCAGTGGCAATTTAACTTGAATCTAACATTGAATTGAACTCGATAGCGGAGTCTAGAGGGAGACCTTGTCCTAGCTGTGTAGTCCCCGCCTGTGCTGGTCGGTTTCACCTCCTTACAGCAGTGCTGTGGGGCAGGCTTGAGTACCCTCACTGCACAGTGGGGAAACTGAGGCACGGAGACGTGAAGCTGACACTGGAGCTCAGGTCTCCCTGACGGCAAAGCCCCTACGCGGTGGGGCTGCGCGCGACTCTGGGCGAGTTGCTTTACCGGCTGGGTGCACCCTCGTCTGAACACTGCTCTCTAGTCTCCAAGGTCACTTCCAGTACCAACGACGTGACGATTCTGGGAGTTTTGCTGTCCTCCCCTCGACTCTTCCTGTCCCATTGTCTTAAGTCAATTCCAGAAATAAATGGAAGCTTCTTTCAAGCTACATCCCAGCTTCTCCTTTGGCTTTGGGAATGGCCAGTGGTGCGGTGCAGAAATTCGCATTTTGTTGCTTTGCTTAGTTTTAGCGCCACCATCAGAGAAGGTAGCAGTGAAAGCTCCCAGGTTTTCTGAAATCTGTAGTTTGTCATCCCCCTGAGTTTACGAAGTGGTATGGGCTGGCCCCTCTGGGCGCCCCTGATGCTCCTCCAGCTCTTTCTCTCTCAGAACCTCACACCGCCTTTCAACATGGGTCTGTTCGTCTGTGCGGCTCTGACAGACAGTGGCTCAGGCTCTGCCTTCAAGGGGAGATGGAGCCGGAGGTGGGGGAACTGAATTCCATGAACGCCAGGGCTTTGTGTCCCGAGCATCCTGGGTCCTCTCTGAACCTCATTTTCCCCCAGTTCCTGGAAACCTGGGTCCCGGACCACCAGCCCTGTCAAATCTGCATGTGCCTCAGTGGGCAGAAGGTCAACTGCACGTCGCAGCCCTGCCCCACGGCCAGAGGTGAGCCCACCCACCCCGGCACTCCTGGAGGCAGAAGGGCTCTCTCGAGGCCCTGTAGTCGCCCCGTCTTCAGACCTGGTGGACCAGATGAAAATGTGGATTTCCTTAACCCCATCTGCATTTCCCTGTGTCAGCCCCTCCCTCCTTTACCTCTCTGCGCTCGGGTTCCCTTTCTGCACCTGGAGTAGGCACTCTTAGAGGTTACCCCTGCCCTCCCATCCCTGCCTTGGCCCTCAGACACAGGGGCTCAACAGGACACACCGAGGAGACCCATTTATCAGACGTCCCATGGGCTGACTCCTCGTGGGCCTCCCATGCGGAGCCTGTGCTGCTTTCAGGGGATGAGAGTCTGCAACATTTTAAATCCTCCTCCAGGCTGTACCGTTATTTTCTTCTCCTCCAGCTCCCACGTGCGGCCCCTGTGAAGTGGCCCGCCTCCACCAGAACGCAGGCCAGTGCTGCCCGGAGTACGAGTGTGGTATGTGTCCCACCGTGGGCTTTTCTCCAGGGTCCAAGTCACAGCCCAGCCCCCCATGAACGAGGTGGTGGGTGCTGAAAGGGGCATATGGCCTCAGGCACAGGGAGTGCGAAAGGAGGTGGGTACAGGCTGACTGGATTTTCCAAAAAAGGCAAAGAGTAACCTCTGGCAAATAGGATTTGCTTTCTAGCAAAATTCTGCAGTGAATAATTAAATGTAAGGTTTGAAAGCATTTAAGAAAGAATGGGGTCATCACTGGTAGGTTGGGTGCACAGGGACTGACTGAAGAAAAAGCTGTGCCAGTAAGAGTCCGAGGACACGGATGTAGTGAAGGCCACGCACAGGGCACCTTGGTTTCAGCATAGACTGCAAACTACTTACTGAGCAATGGGCTGAATAATGGTATAATTAGATGAATCCAGAGCTGATGGGCTTATGGTTAATGTGACAGGAAATCCTAGTGCTCTGTCTCTGTCCCGTCCACTGTGTTTATTAACTGTGTGGATGGAGACATAAAGCACAGGCTTGTGAAAAGCGCAGTGCTGCAGCTCTTCAAGGGAGAGCAGATAGATCAAGGGGCGGCCCAAAGATCTAAAAGGGAATTAAATAATCTGAGAAATTTATTTATGCTGAAATTTATCAGGGATCAATAGACATCCTATGGGGAGGGGCATCTGACTTGAGAAGAATTTGTGTAAAATAGGTCTTAAAATGTTAACAGTGGAGAGAACTGGAGGGGTCATTTAGTTCAAGTCCCTCATCTTATAAACATGGTTAAGCTTCTACACTGAGCCAGGCACTTTACCTTCATTACTTTGTGACATCCTTAGACTAACCCTGTAAGGTAGAGTGTGCACCTCACAAAAGATGAAACTGAGGTACAGAGGGTTCAAGTGACTTGGCTGAGATCTGGAAGTCTTAGCAGATGACAAGAGTAATCAATATGAGCTTATCATATGACTTGGATCTATCTATATCCATTTATCTACCTACCTACCTATCTATCTATCTATCTATCTATCTATCTATCTATCTATCTATCTATCTATCTATCTATCCATCCATCCATCCATCCATCCATCATCTATCATCCATCTATCTCTTTCTCTTCTCTTCTCTTCTTTCTCTCTCTCTACCTCTACCTTTGCTGTTTCTGTTTCTACCTCTGTGTCATCATCACCATCTACCTAAACCAGTAGAAGTCTGCATGAGTAGGAATGTGGGGTCCCACTCACAGGTAATAGAAGAATAACT
Organism: Tapirus indicus; assembly: GCA_031878705.1. NCBI lineage: Eukaryota > Metazoa > Chordata > Mammalia > Perissodactyla > Tapiridae > Tapirus > Tapirus indicus. Next base: position 102,680,933 of record CM062918.1, on the reverse strand, counting down.
TCACTGAAGTCTGAGTGGATGTCTCTCTTTCCTGGCCCTTAGTGTGTGACCTGGTGAACTGTGACCTGCCCCTGGTGCCTCACTGTGAAGGTGGCCTCCAGCCAACACTGACCAATCCTGGGGAGTGTAGACCCAACTTCACCTGCGGTAAAGCCTCTGTGGCTGAGGAGGGGTGGTGTGGCTGGGGAAGGCGTCATGTATTCCAGTTAGCTGAATCCAGGTTTGGGGTACATCTGGAAGAGGAGTTAAAGTCATGCCTGGATTGAATTCTCTAAGAATCCTCCCTGCTGTATGCTGCTAAAGGTGTACCAGGTGTGGACACAGGTATAGGCACTTCCCTCTCGGGCTGTTTCAAGAGACAGTTGGGTCTGAGATGAAGCATGCACCAGATCCAATCTTTATTTGTTCTTATCCTCACATATGCAGCTGAGGGGAGGAAATGTGACCTTGGATTATCCTCATTATTGGATCTTATTCCCAAACAAATTTATAGATTTTTTCCCTCTGTATGTTTATATATTTAATTTCTACACAGTATAATTTAAGCACAGGGTTGGACTAAAGTAAGACATGTCAAGAAAGGGATTCTGTATTTAGCTACTGGGAATACCCACTTTAAGTCAAGTGTGGTTCTTGAGTTCCTAGATGTAAGACCTCGAGGGTGAGAAGCCCACACTGGATTTGAAGGAAGTTGGGAATAGGCAAAGGATATTGGGATGGGATTTTGCCTTTATGAAGTGACATTGTAGATTCAACAGGATTGCTGTCATTCTTTCTTTCGACATTTTTGGAGGACCTAAAACTGTTTTAGGTACTGAGGTGGGATAGGATCACCGAAGAAATTGGCATATAAAAATGCTTACCAGATCATGGTGTGCCTAGGCCTATCTGGATCTTAGAAATTCTGAGATTCTGCTGTCTTTGAGAATCAGCAGCTGGAAGCACCCTATTTCTTCCAGATGCGCACAGGAAGGTGATAGAGCAGGGGCCAAGCAGCCTCCATTTCTCCTCCATTAGAATTCCTAGCTTTACATTTCTCCTTTTGATAAATGTTATTTTTCTGCAGACTAACTGCTTTTGGTATGATTGACTATCCTGCAGCCCCTGAGCTGGGCCCATGTGCATTTCTGACTTAATATTCTGGGTCTAGGGTTCCCTGGGACCTTATATCCTAGCTGAGTACTTATGACTCTGGCTGAGCGCAGTGCTCAGTGTGGCAGGACTAGGGCATCACCTCGTGCTGCCCCTCAGCCTGCAGGAAGGAGGAGTGCAAAAGGGAGTCCCCGCCCTCCTGCCCCCCACACCGGATGCCGACCCTTCGGAAGACCCAGTGCTGTGACGAGTATGAGTGTGCTTGCAGCTGTGTCAACTCCACTGTGAGCTGTCCGCTGGGGTACCTGGCCTCGACCATCACCAATGACTGTGGCTGCAGCACCACCACCTGCCTCCCTGACAAGGTAGGGGCTGCTCAGCTCTGGCTGGGATGATGGCCAAACATGTGCTTCTCACGGAAGATTTGCCTTCCTGCCCAAACCAAGTGCTGTATGGCTCGGTGGGTGTGCAGTCAGCATTCCATCTCAGCCTAAATGGAAATTTAGTTAGCTTAGGAGTTATTTACAGAGATTCTATTCAGTTCATAGCATGGCTAGGTGCCTAGGTTACAAACAAGGTGTAAGGCACTGTCTCTACCTTTAAAGAGATTATTTGTAGGTTAGTTAAGGAAATAATATGATTGCATGGATTATTTAGAGACTAGTTAATAGTTTACTCATTTGTTAGTTGCTATCAATTCATCCATCCATCCATCCAAAATTACTGAGCAACTAACTACTGTGTTCTGCCAGAACTGCTGCTGTGTTAGGCATGATGGGAGAAATGTAAGAAGCAGTCTACTTATGATCTTGCTAATATGTATAAGATGATAGTCTATAGACTGAATACAATAAAGTGTCAATGGATGGTACAGATATTAAATACAAATAGCAGTCTTATACGGGAGAGATCCACTAAGATGAGCTATTATTAGCAGAATTGCAGCAGGAAGACTGAGCATAGTTGCAGTTACTGGGTTATTGAGGGTGAGTCCTGGAATGAACGCCAAAGAGCTTATCAGAGCTAGAATACACATTCATTTGCCTGGAATGCTCTAGACCTCTGGTCCCCTCTGGATTCTCTTCCAGCTCAAGGTTTCTAAGCCCCCAGGTTCTGGAGAAGCAGGAGCAGGTCTAGGAGGCAGGGGTTGCTGCTGCTTCTTATGTCTCTGTTCTGTCTCCTTTTCCTCCCCCCCACTAGCCCTGTTTCTTCTATTAATGTTTCTTCTGTCTTTCTAATCCATAGCAATCCCACCCCCATTTTTTTATGCCTTTGATTTGTTGGAGAGTCTGGGTCATTTGTTCTATAGAAGCCAACATTCTGGATTTGGCTGATAGCTTCCTCATGGTGTTGCTTAATGGGTTCCCTTCTCCCCTGATTTTCCAGTAAACTAGAGGTTGGACCCAGGGGATTAGTTACATTCAAGTTCAATTTGGGGGGAGCGGCAAGGGTACAGCATAGGGAGTGCTGGGTGCTTCTTGTTGCTTCACACAGTGAGGCACGTCATGTCCTGTTGTCCCACTTTTAAAGGTAAGACTCATTACTGGGTTCAGGCGGTATCAGACTATTTCTCCCTCATGAAGGGTCCCCCATCAACATTTTAACTAATAGTTTTAATATCCATGGGTGTTCTGTTGCCTAAGATTCATTACGTCATTAGGAGTTGCAAAATGGCGACTTTTCTCTACTTCTGTGATTCTTATGCCTTTACCAGCTGGGATTCTTCTGTAAGGAAGAGGTTTCCCCCAACTGCTTTTGGTTACCCTGAAACAGAATTACTTTGGGAAAGGCAGGATAAATGCTTGATTCTTTTCCTTTACCAATTTTCAGGGTAATGAACTGAAGCCCTAGCAATCTTCAATGGTGGCCAAAGAGTTTTTTTAAGTTATCATTATGAACTCATGGATGCTGATGTGTTTTCATACCTTGTAATCTTCATTCATTTATTTATTTAATACTCAAATTGTCTTATCTGGGGTCAGTGGGAGCCCCTTCAAGTTGGTTCTGAAGCCCTTTGGCATGGCCTCGTTAGCCTTTGGTTGCTTTCTCGCTGTCTGAAACAACAAGGTGTTCCAGGCTTCTCATGGACATTTCCTGCCCCAGTCCTTGGATCAGCCATTTCACCAGAGTCCGGTCACCTTTGCATGAGCATGGTATTTAGACACTATAATCTGGGTGTCAGGGATATTTACTGCTCATGGGTTGTCATTGCCTCTAGATCTTTTTGGTGAACAGAGCTTGGAAACACATATCATATGTTCATGGTGATATTTCTGACTCAAATTTGATTAAACGGTTTTACTTAACTTCTTTGATTTATACTTGTATTACTTCTCTTCTAAGTTGAAAACCTTTGTTTCCTGATGTAAGTATTTACTTGCTTTATCTTACAATATGACTATAATAGTCTCAAAAATAACAATGCCAATATCACTGCTAATAATTTAAGACTATTGAGAGAGGTTTAAGATTTCTTTGTAGTTCTCCTTGCCCTAAGAATATAACCCATTAGGGATATATGGTAGAAATACTGGGTTTTAAAGTCATTTGAAATAATTATTTTCCCTGTGCCTCTGACTTGATAATTAGTTAATCAGATATTTCAATTTTTTTTCTGTTTTTAGAGGTTGATTTTTATTTTGTTTTTGATTTAATATTTTTCTTATGTAAAACACTTAAATGATTCTGAAACCTTGTTATAAAACAAGATGCATTCCCAGAAGTCTCACCTCTATCTCTGTTCCCTCTACCTTGTTCCTTCCCTACCTTCTGTAATTTATAATTTTCATTAGTTTTTGGCATATCCTTCCATTTTTTTTCTGTTTGAAAATATAGGCAAATTATATATATATATATCTCCCCATTTCTCACAGAAAGGGTAGCATATTATAAATTCTGTTTTGAATTTTTTTCATTTAACAATCAGTGATAGAGATCATTCTATATCAGTATATAGAGATCTATCTTATTCCTTTTTTCAGCTGCATAGTACTCCATTGCACAGATGCACCTTAGTTCATTCAACCTGTCCTCTATTGACGGACATTTGAGTTGTTTCAATCTTTTGCTATTACTAATAATGCTGTAACAAATAGCCTGGTACATCTGTCATTTTGTATTTTTGCCAATGTGTCTTTTGGGGTAGATTTCTACAAGTGAGATTCTGGGTGGTAACATTTTCTAGCAAGGCTCTTAATAGAAAAACAAGGGTCTCAGTCAATGAGTTCATTATACAGAAGCTAGAAGCTTCTGTTCATAGTTGGGGAGGGCAGGCGTGGGATAATTTCAAACCTGTCTTTAAGTCTCCAGATCAAACAACTTCCTTAGCACCTCATTCCTAAGAAATAAAGTCTGAGCACTGTATATTGCATGTATCCCAGGCTCTACATATTCTGAGCCCAGCCAACCTTTGTGATCTCATTTCCCACATCCATTCCATAGCCTATAGTTTGTCCAAATAGGATTCCTTGTCTCTCAAACATATCTCTAACTCTGTGCCTCAGAGTCTTCACTTGATGCATTCCTTGTCATTTGTGGGCCTCAAGGGAACACGCATCCATAGCCCCTGACCAATCCCCCTGCACCTTCAACCGACTCCTAATGAGGGCACTGTGTGATGGGTTCCAAGTCCGAGGATATTACTGGGTCTGAGAATTAGGGTGCAGCTTTCTGTGTGGCATAGAAGGAGTTAAATGCAGTTAAGGCAGCATTGAAACCAGATCAAGGTGTTGATCAACGTGTTATATTCAAGCCTATGGGCTGTGAAGAACTCACAAGGAGCCACTCCTAGGGTAGACTGGGCATGGCCTGTCTAAGGTTGGTGGGCAGGGGAGGGAAGAGGGCAAAATCTACTTCATAAGCATCCCTCCCTGTGGGTAGTGCCCATGTTGGTTTTATTTATTGCTGTGCTCTCAGCACCTAGAGCAGCTTCCAACACATAGTAGATGCTTACTAACCTCTTGTTTAAATGAACTGAATGAGTTCATTCACAGAAACCTTGTGTGTACAGGTGTGTGTCCACCGAGGCACCATCTACCCTGTGGGCCAGTTCTGGGAGGAGGGCTGTGACGTGTGCACCTGCACAGACATGGAGGATATTGTGATGGGCCTGCGTGTGGCCCAGTGCTCTCAGAAGTCCTGTGAAGAAAGCTGCCGGCCGGTAAGTAGGGCAGAGGAGCTGGGCACTGCGTGGTGGGGGGGGGTCATCAGGATAGGGAAGTAGGGAAGGGGATCCCAGGAAAGGGCAAGATAGCTCCTCTGGTAACCTCTGGTTCAAGGCCAGAGGTAGGGTAAAGGAGGGGAATGGGGCTGGGTGAAAGGAAAGGATTGCTATGTCATCCTGTGATTCGGTCCTTGGCTAATGGTCATGTCTGTTGTATGGTCTTGAGTCCAGAGGGCTGTGGAGTTGGTTTGAGCAGAGATGTGGATTAAATGCCTGGAGAAGAAGACCTGATTTTTTTCCTATCTCTTCCCTTTCAGACATCACCTTTGTCTATCCCTAGAACAGATATATGTTCCAAATTCTTTGAGATTGTCCTAGTTTCAATGTACTACGGTGTTTCCACATAGATTGGTGATTTTTTAGACCATGTTTGTAATTTGAGAAAACACAATCACTGTTACCCCAGTTCAGTTTTTAATTCTTCTTGTGGTGGCCTGCCCCTAAGGCTCCTGTGTGTTCTGGGGCTCTCTATTCTTGGACATTTAAGACTGACCAGACCTAGAAAAAGGGAGCAATGGTGTGCAGGGAGAATTGTGGGTCAAATTCTGCTTGCTGGCTTAATGCTAATATTATTATTATTGCAGTATTATCAGGAGATAGTGATGATAAAAAAAGAGTGGCCAGGGCAAGCAAGTACATGCATCTTGTGGTTGCTTTTGTAAATGTTAGCAGCAGTGAGGATAATGCTCTTGATGCTGTTTGGAAGTGTGTGGTCTGATAATAGAAGGGAGGGCCTGACTGTGAATCCAGAAATGGGAGAGTGCATTCAGTTCATCTGCTCTCTACCTGCTTTGCGGGCACAGAGGAGGATTGGAGTTGCTAGACACCTTTGGGAGAAGATGATGCTGTGGTATCCAGGTGTACCCTTGGGAACATTAAGTTTTGGAAACCCATTGATCTCCATCTCCTCCCACAGGCCATGGGAGGCATGGAGATAACTTGCTATCAAGTAAAGAGAGTGCTGTTTAGAGATCATTTTATTGTAGAGGTCACATTCAGTATATTTTGTGTTTCAGTAGGGAGTTTTAATTGCAAAGAACAGAATCCACTCAAGCTAGCTAAAATAAACGGAGATTTATGGAAGAGACAGGAGAAATATCTCAGAACTGAAGTGCAGGGTATGTGGGTGGGCACCGTGTCATACATTTCTCGCCACTTGTCCCATGAGCCCCCATCTCTGCTTCTCTCTGCCCACCTGCTCCAGCTCCTCACTGCAGGCCAGCTTCCTCTGGGAGGAAGTTTTGCTTTCTCATAAATTTCGTTTGCACATGGCTTTATTGAATCTGGCTTCAACTCAATGTGGCTTTTCAGATCCAGGGTTCATCCTTGTCTGGCTTGACTTATTCAATCTTTGTGTTCCATAGATTAACTTCTCAAAAAGAAAAATGATGGGCTTAGCCCAGCTCATGGATTGGGTCCTCTGCCACTACCCCCCACTCTGGCCTAGTCAACTTTTGGGGAGGGTGCAGGTCATGTGGTATAAACCTGGCTGTCTAGAGGCTGTGGTGCTGGAGGCAGCTTCAAAAAGAAGTTGGGTACAGAGGTCAGGTGACTGAGTGGAGGAGGCGCCATGTCCAGAACCCTTGATGGTATGAATGCTTTAGGGAATTGAGTGGCCTGCTTTAGAGACTGAATGTTCACACTCTCTGGGGAGGAGAAGGAGGCCTCATGGTTTAGTTAAAGCTGAGGGGATGGGGGAGGCTGGGTTTTGGTCTGTCCTGGGTGTTAGGTTGAGGTGGGAGTCTCAGTGAATTGAGATGGCCTCAAAATTCATTCTTCAAAGAGGGTAGTATCAGCTCTGGTCAGACTCCAGAGACATTTGGGCTCACTTACCCAAAATCATTTGTTGTCTAGGATGTGACCAAAAAAAAAAAAAAAAGAACAACATTATCACCATCACCCTCTGATTCTTCCTTTCTGAAGCTACAGTCTGCAGAAATACATTTTTCCTAACCACCTCCATAGTTCTCTGTTCTTCACGTTGGAAAAATGACATAAAGCAAAATAAGGGCATTGCTGGCTTCCCAAAGAATTTCATAGGTGTGCCTATGTGCCCATGGCCTTGCTTCCACGTTGACAGCAAGAGAAATTTCTGCTGCCTTGTATAAACCTTAGAGGAGTTTTTCTTTGAAGGCTTGTGACCACCTGGGTCCCCACCCTTAGCCCCCAGAATCAAACTAAATTGTGGCTTTAGGAACTGTGTTCCGAGGGACTGAATGTAATGCATTATATTTTATTCATCCTCATGACACTCCTCCAGAAGGAAGAAGAGGCAGAGCTCTTCCTCCCACTTGTCAGATAGAAAGCAGAGGATTAGCACAGGGTTGAAGTTGGCCATAGCTCTACAGCTCGTTTGAAGCCAGTAGACATGGGAGTGTCCTGACTCCCGACCCAGGGCCCATTCTGTTAGAGGAGCACAACTGGTAACACCAGCATTGCAAGGGCCAGTCTGATTCATGAAAGACCCAAGGGACTAGCGCTCCCTGCCTTCCAGCCCCATAAGCGATGGCAATTGTGCTTAAAGGATTGTGCAGCTAAATAAATAAGGAATTTATTTTTTGGTGGCATCTGTCTTTAGATTGGGTGGATATTAGACCCGCTTAGTTCCACTCTTAAGGTGAAAATAGGATGGGGAAGAGAGTAAGGAGAAGGGTCTGAGATGTATATTTTCAGCAGATATAAACTAGAGGATTTAGAAGAGTGTGGGAAAAGAAAAAGAGATGAAAATGTAGAATGAACCCTGGTTGTGCAGCAAGAAGATGGGGATGCTGGATGTATGGAGGGAATCTTAGAGGGATGGCAGCCAGGAAATTTGGTAGTGTGGCTCAGAGTACCTGCGCACGAGAAGTTGGTGGGGTTTGGAAACAAGGCATTCATAATGTTGAGAACGTGTTTGCCCAGGGTAGGAGGTAGCAGAAAACATGAAGAATGCACAAATCCAGATCACTGAGCACTGACACACAAGAGTGACTCTAGATCCCTAAAGGTGTTGATGACTCTCTTCTGTGCTTCCTTGAGGCTTTGTTTTCTTTTATGGCACCTTGTATATTCTGCTTTGTAGTAGAGGGTGTCTATCAGCCTAGTTTATTGGCTTCTCTAAAGTACCTAGTACATCATAGATGCACAATAAATGATTAGAGTCTCAGCTGATGAAAGATTGGGGACAGCTCACTGGGCACCACTGTGACGTGGTTTGGGATGTAAGTAGGTCCCATGGAGACGGTGTGAAGTTGAGCCAAGTCTCCAGAGTGCTTGCCGTCCCCCAGAGAGAGGCACCAGCTAGACTGACAGCAAATGTTATGTGCACCTCTGACTTGGCCCTGCTTGTGTCTATGCTTGGGGAACAGAGCACGCTTATCCTGAGCAGCTGCAGTTACTCCTTCTCTCTGAAGGACAGAGCTCCAAGATGAAGCACAGTCCTGGGTTTTCTCCTCTTGGCTCCTGGGACAACCACACATGTCACTGTTTTGCCTATTCTCATATGTTGCTTCAGAATTTTCAGTGGAGGGTTGCAATCCAGGTTCCTAATGCTTTGGCCAGATTGGAAGGCCTCCATGAGGCAAGACAGGCTGGCAAACTCCCAGGATGCTGGTCTTCCTGGCAGGCTTTCTGGGGGAGGTTGGTCTCTGTTGCTCTCTCATCTCACTGTGCCCCATAAACTACTAGGTAAACTACCTGGAGAAACCCAACTCTGCACATTGGTGAGAGGTCTTGGGGTCAAGGTACCCATCTTGTATAGGTGGTTAGCCCTGTTAGAGCAGAGACTAGATCCCAGGCATCCTGAATGTTCTCCCACAGTCAATGAGGTACCCTAGATTTGGCCATGATAAGGAGCAGGTCAACTAGCTGCTGCCGGGGGAACTCTGGGCTGGCTTTAAAACTCCCATGGACTGGCTATTGGTCAAAGTGGAAGCTTTTGGAGGGCGGGGTTATGTCTCTTCAGCTGGTGTAAAACCTAGCCCAGTGACTCAATGGTTGATGCTTCCTAGCCAGTTCTTAGCATGATCTTGAGACTGGTGGATGACAGAGATGAAAATGCATCTCTCTGCAAAATCCCAGGGCTCAGTACACATGTGGAGTAGATAAGAACACCCGAGTCTTTAATGCTGTCCTATCCTTACTTTCTGTTTTTTGCATTTTTTCCAGGGCTTCACTTACATCCTCCATGAAGGCGAATGCTGTGGAAGGTGCCTGCCATCTGGCTGTGAGGTGGTGATGGGCTCACTGCGCGGGGACTCCCAGTCTTACTGGAAGAGCGTAAGTCTGGACCCCAGGCTGGGTAGGAAGGAGGGCAGTGACCTCACCAGCCTGGGAGTCCATTCTGTGGTCCAGCGTTGGCCTTGGTTTCATCTGTACAATAGAAGCTCATTCCCTGCCATTGACTTGCCCCAGAGGGAGTTTAATCCAGCTGTTGGTGTTATCCAGGTGTCAGCTGGGAGTACCTTGCTCCTGAGGAACTAGTTAAGATTGCCTCAGACTTCCTATTTTGTGAATTTTGGGAGAAGCCCCATTCCCTCCCTAGGAGTTCTGTGAACTCCTGGGGGATTTATGTTCTCCTGTTTACCTGTGAATCTGAGGTCCTGCTTCCCCTCAGTGGTTGGTGAAGGGATGGCCTCACCACCCTACATGTGCTGTGGGCCCGCCATCCCTCCAGAGCTCCAGAGTACAGGCTGCAAGTACTGTTCTGTACACATCAACCCAGGCGGGGTCCTCTAGCCTTTTACTGGTTTCAGTTGGAGAAATTTATAATCCAGAGAAGCAAACAGTATTTCTGTTCCCAAAGTCCCCAAGCTATTTCTGTAACTCTGGCTGTAGCATCTTACCAAGTTGCTAGCCCTACATCTCCCCACCCTTGTCTTCTCCTGCCTGGCCCTCCATCCCAGCCGCATTCCCTCTCCTGAAGCAGGGCAGTTTAGCTGTCTCCTTGGTGGCTCTCAGACTCTCACTTTGGATGCTAATCAAGCCTTTTTCTGAAACACAAGGATTCTCTCCTTGGGAATTTTAGTCCAGATGCCAGGATAGTAACAATTCTTTACTCTGATTCGTAAGGGTGAAGTGGGTAGTGCTGAGCCCTGGAAGCCTCAGGGCAGGTGCTGGAAGAGTGTGAGGTGCACTGTGGGCCTCCCCTTCTGTGTCCTTCCAGTCAGAACATAATGCACTTTGTTTAGAAGGGAAGGGAAAGGGTGAGCTGTCTTGCCCTGAACCTGTCCATCTCCTACCCTGGCTCGTCGCTTTTCTCCTCCGTGATAACAGAGTGACTCACTGAGTTTTTCCACATGGGTTCCCACCTCCCCTTCTAATCCAGGTTACCTGTGGATTTTCTGGCCCTGCATCCCTCCTCCCCACCCTTTTAGTTTTTCTGCTCCTCATCCATTCTGGCCAGGGTCCAGCTCAGACCAGAGGCTGCTCCATCCTTCTGGGGGCTGATAACTTGTCCCTGTAAGGCTCAGTACTCCTGCCCCCCTCACCCTCCCATCTCTCATCTCCATCCAGGGCTCACACAGCTCTGGCTCACCTCAGTGTTTACAAAACTTAAGTGGACCTGAGTTCCTCTCCCCCAATTCAAGTCTGCATCTTACCTACAAGACTTGGGCATCAGCAATGGCTCTGGCCCTGCTGCTGGAACCATGTCAGGGACCAGTGGGGGTGGCCAAGGCTCAGTCCTGAGGTTGGGGTCAGGCCTGCAGTGGGAAGGTTTGGTCAGGGTGGGTCAGAAGAGGGGGTGAAGAGAGTGGCTGCAGGTGTCTGGCATTTTCTGCTCCTCATCGACAAAGAGAAGAAAGTGAGCAGAAGCCGAAAGCAGCAGGTCAGGACCTGAAGCGGGTGGGCAGTGTGCACCTAGTTATCCACCCAGAAGCTGGCCTACACATACAGTGCTCACTGTGACACGTTTTCCAGGCAGAACCTCCAGGGTGACTTTTCTGAACCATGTTCTGGCCCCTCTCAGTGCTCTTTGCCTGTGGAGCCAACCCTTGAGGTCGGGCCACCCATCTGCAGCCCTGGAGGGACAGATTGCAGGGCTGTAGGGGTCAGACGCCAGCATCCCCCATCTCTTGCTGTCTTCCCACATGAGTGGGAAGTGGCACCAGGCTAGGCAGTGGGTTGAGTTTTCATTCCTCATCTCTCCATTGCCAGCCCCTGCTGCTGCTTCTTGGTCAGAGTGCCCTAGAGTCTCTGGACTCAGCTCACAGCTGATGCTGAAGGTGGAAGGGAGGTCCCCAGGCTTCCCTCAGGTGCTTACAGACGTGGGGGAAGACCATGTCTGTAGGAACACACATGACGCTGAGCCAGGATCTTGGTCAGGGTGACTGACCCAGACTCACTGAAGGACCTGGGATGATCCCCATTCACTCCCTCTGTGGGCCTTACCTGTGGGTGGGACTTAGACTTGAAGCCGGGCTCACCTCCAGGGTCCAAATCGGCTCCCTAAGAGAGAACTGCACCCCCACTGGGACCTCGGGCCCCAGCCCTGCCCAACGCTGGTTTTCTAACCACAGGTCGGCTCTCGCTGGGCCTCCCCTGAGAACCCCTGCCTCATCAATGAGTGCGTCCGAGTGAAGGAAGAGGTCTTTGTGCAGCAGAGGAACGTCTCCTGCCCCCAGCTGAATGTCCCCACCTGCCCCACAGGCTTCCAGATGAGCTGTAAGACCTCAGAGTGTTGCCCCACCTGTCACTGCGGTAAGGCATGCCATCTGCGCCCCACCTTCAAACCTCTCTTCCCACCAAGGGGTCCTGAATTCTTTGCCTTTCAATTCAGGGACAGGATCAAGATCTTCCCATCTGTTCCTAATGCTTTTGTGAGAGAGTAAATAAGATGAGAGAAATATAGCAATTTCCTGAAGGTCATCAAGGTGCTCAGTGAGGGTTTTGTGCCATTGTCTTGTCACCCTCGTGACAACCCCCTGAAGTGGGGACTGTTCCCACCTCCATTGCTCACGTGAGTTAGTGAGGGTGGAACTGGGTTTGACTGCAGGCCTCTCTGATTCTAGAGACAGCTTCTCATTCATTTGCTGTATTGCTTCTGCTGGGGGAGGAATTCCGACTTCCCACCCCAACCCCACCCACAAACAAACAAGCAACTCTCTCCACCACCTGCTCTGGATGCTTTGTATGATTTTATCTTGGGCCTTAACATTTTTAGAGTAGCATTTCATTCTTTCATGAGCCCAAACATCCTCTTACTCACCCCTTAAGTGTAAATCACTTAAACAAGGGGCGACCCCTCGAGGAGCACAGGGATCTTCTCACTGTGGGCTGGGTGGAAGGAAACAGGCAGCCTGTCCTTCCTCAGCAGGCCTGGGGGAAGCAAGGCCACCACAGGCTCTGGCAGTGGGGCCCACAGTGCTGGAGTGGGTGGGGAGCTCTGGATGGGCAAATGTAGGAGAGGGGCCCAGATTGGGAGAAGGCCTTGAAGGGATTGGCTACATGTGGGTTTTTTCCGAGGTGTGTTCTGCACACTGATGCCCTGCCCTTCTCTCTCCCCCAGAGCCCGTGCAGGCCTGCATGCTCAACAGCACCATCATTGGGGTGAGCTGCTGCTTTCTTCTCCAGGGCGTGTGGCGGGGGGGCAGGAATGGGGTGCTGTGGGAAGGGTGGGCAGCTCATTCTAAAGTGGAAATTAAAGGAACCAGGGAGACATACCCCAACCGCACTTTCCACTGTCTCCAGGGCTTCCCGGGCATCCTGGAGCCCAGGCTAACCTCCGTCTTCCTAGCTCTCTAGGGCCTGGGCCCCCTGTCCAGCACTCATCTCCTGGCCCCCACACCAGGCACATGAGAGTTTCTTTTGTGCACAGAGAAACACTCTGAAGTCATGGTGCACATTTCAATCTGTCCCTCTCCCTCTGTCCCGGCTCCCTATCTGGCATGAAAGCCCTCACTCTTACCATTGCCATTCTTGAGGTGGGAGGGCAGGGAAGGGAGTGGGCCACTGGAGACAGGAGGAGCGTGAGGATGATGGCTCGTGGCCACTATGGGCGGCCGGCCCCCACTCATAAGGCAGACAGCTTATGGGGCTGGGGCGAGAGGGAAGGTCAGGGGGTCGGGGTGCTGGGAGGCCTGACCCTGGTGCCTCTGGTTCCAGCCCGGGAAGAGCCTCATGATTGATGCATGCACGACTTGCCTCTGCACCGTCCAGGAGGGGGTCATCTCTGGATTCAAGCTGGAGTGCAGGAAGACCACCTGTGAGGCCTGCCCCCTGGTAAGAGAGGGTCATCGGGTACCCAGGGGATGGACTGGTGCTTGAGGGACCCAAGCAATAGGACCTCACTGGAGTATTTAAATAAAGCTTTTGTGATTTTCCGATTATGGACAATGTTTGACAACTGTAATGAAGAGACTAAAAGTCACCCACCCAAATTGCATCTCTCAGAAATAATTACAATTTAGTTCTGTGAATTTTAAACATTTCCTTCCTGTGTTTTTAAAATAAACAATATTTGCAAGGCTTATGATACCATGTTTACCACATGGTACCATACCATTATGATACCATATTCTTTTTTACACATTTTAAGAAACACTACTACCATTCTTTGAAAACTTTAAAAATTAATTAGTCAACAGATATTTATCAGGCACTTAGTATGTATAAGGTTCTACACAATATTCATTGGAATGGATGTAACTCAACATATACTTTTATTTTTGGGCATTTAGGTAGTTTAAAATATTTCAGCCTGCTTCTGCCAGGTCACGATGACTGTGTTTGCTCCGAATACCTCCGGAGGGTGGATTCTGAGAAGTGGAACCCACATTTCTAGTTTGGTAGATGAAAACCAGTGTGTCACTGTTTTCATTATGACTCTTAGCCCACGTCACAGAGCTGGACCTACTACTCGGGAGGACACCTTGGCTTCTTCCCAGACTGCCCTCTGTGCGGGGCTCCCGCAGTCTTGGAGAACACAGTTGGTCAGATGAGGTTCTTGTGAGTGAGACGCACAGAATGTAGTACATAATAGTGCTTTCAGATGGCCCAGGTGGAGGGCTTCCCTCTCCTCTTTGTGAGGCAGCAGGGGAGGCCTGGGGTGGAGTCCGAGGCAGAGCTCTTCATAAGCAGAGGCACACAGCAGACCAGAGTTGGGGGGGGTCAGCAGGTGGTGGGGACAAGGATGAGGAACACTTGCTCAGGTGCTTTCTATGCTCTTGAGGACAAGGGAGTATTCTGCACCTGTGTTCCTCCTGGTACTTGGCAGTGTCATGCTCAAAGTAAGGGCTTAATAAAATATATGTGGAGTGAATTGGTCTATAAGAGACAGCTATTTCTGATAGAATGGTCCAAAGAGAACATTCCTGCCTCAATTAGAAAGAAGCCCACTGAATATGTGTTTTTGCCTTTTCTTTTTTTAAATCCCAGTTGATGTTTTAGGGTTTTGGGTGCAGAGGGATGTGTTTGTGTGTGTGTGTGTGTGTGTGTGTGTGTGTAACAACTCCCTTTGAATACATCTGGGCTTGAATAGGGAATGAAATAATGCTGTCTGGAGTTTGTGGCATCCCTTTTACCTTGGACATCCATTGAACCACGATCAATGCAGCAGGAGTTCCATGCCAATGCTGTCCTGCAGGAGAGCTTTCTAGAGGGGGGTGACTGCAGACTCTCTAACAGCGCGCTCTGGTGGTCAGAGGTGGTGTGGTACCCTCCTCTGCATTCAGAGAAATCCAGCTTTAGCATCCGTCTAGATGTAGGTTTCTAAATATTTTAAAATCCATAGCCCCTTTTGGTTTGTGTACTCTTCCTTCTTCCCTCCAAAATTCTGATATCTCCCCAGGGCAGTGTACCCACTTCTCCCTCTTGAGAACCCCTAGATTAGCCCTCCTTCTATGTATCTCTTAACCTTTGCTGAAAACTGCCTCAGTTGCCCCCATTCTAGCTCAGTGTCCTTAACTGGTCTTGTCATGCTCATCTGCCATGAAGGGCCTCAGTGAGGGCTTCTGTAGGTGGGGAGCTGTGGTGAATTCAGTTTAGGTAGGTCTGTTGGACTGCCTACAACAGACTGAAGTGTTAGTGTCACTGGAGATGTGAGTCCTTCATTTTCTCTTGGGGAGACAATGCTTATACCTAAGAAGAGACCAGCAGAAGGTGGTTTGTGCTGGTGGGTGGCAGGGATGAAGCTTGACAGAAAAACTCTCAAGGAAAGCATGAGGAAGAGCAGTTACCCTGACCTGGAACACTGAGAAGGCATTCCAGAGGGGCATGACCATGAGCTGACCTTAAGCAATGGGTTGAATGTAGAATAGAGGACCTTCCATGGGGCACAGATTGGCAGATAGAAGCAAGAGTTAGAAAAGGATAGTGGGGGAGAGAAGACTGAAGGTTCTTGAGCAGCTGATGCAATTTATGAAAGGGGGCTATGACACTCATGCAAGCAGGGTTTTCAGGGCGTGACTGGTCAGGCGGAGCAGGACTAATTGGCTGCTCAGACCTTAACAAGAGAAGTCTGGCTGGCTGGGAACTTGGCTCGGCAGGCAGAGGAAGTGGCTGCTTCTGACTGGGTGTTCCCACCAAAGTCCATTCAGCACCACCCTTCTCTGTGTATGTACTGGGACATGGAATACATACTGCTGTCAGCAGTGGCCGGGAAGCCCTGCAGGACTCAAACAAGCCCTGTCACCCGGTGCAGCTGCATTCTCACCTTCCAAGGCAGTAGTCATGCCAGAGGGTCTGTGTTCTTTATTTATTCCTGTAAGTGGGTTCTGCCTGCTCCCTCTCCTCCTCCCATCCCTCCTTCCCAACTCCTCACTGCCCCTCTCGTCATTGCCCTCTCCTATTACCTTCCACCCCCTCTTCCTCTTCTTTCTCCTCCCATAACACCCTCTATCTTTCCCTATTCTTGGCTTAACTGTCCCCTTGCCTCTCTGCTGTGTGAATTTTCCCTCTGCCGCCCTGTCCCATCACTTTTCAGCCCCCTCCTCCATTTGTCCCCCACTCCCTCACTTCTGTAAAGGTTTCATGTGTTTTCCTCTCCTGGGCCTGCTGAGTGGAGGGAGGGTATTTCCTACTCTCTTCTCCTAACACTCACTAAAAAATGCCCAAATTCAATCTCCCATGAAATCCTGCCTGACTTAAACTCTATTTTACTTCCTCTTTCTGACTGTGGCCACTCACGTTCACTCATAACGTTTATTCCATCTCTTTTCTTCCTCTCCCACTTACCTCCATTCTACACCTTCCAGAAGTTGTGCATTTTTGAAAACACAGTTAAAGCTCACCAGTGAAACACCACCTGATGGCCTCACACACCAGCAGTGTCCTTCCCAGGGGTGTGTGTGGCCCAGGCTCAGTTTTTGTGCTGAGCTCTGTGCTCACTCACTTTCTCTACTGCCTACGCCCTGAAGACGTGAGTTCAGAAGCTTGACTTAGGAGTAGCAAATTGTTTAAATTCATCTCTGAGCAAGCTTTCCGACTCCTAACCTTGCCTGCCAGTTAGCGGCATTCAGTCTATGCAGAGCAATGAACAAGGGAGTGATGTGGAGAGGACCAGTCTTCTGCCTGGGGACTCCAAGTTGACCTGCTCGAGATTCATATGCACCCTCAGGACCCCAATGAAGGAATTTCTAACTGGTCATTACTAAATGTGGCAAAATGGGAAAAAAGAATGACAGCGTAGTTGGTTTCTCACAGAACTAAACTTATTCCCTAAAAATTTTTTGAGATTATGTTCTTCCTCTTCTTTTTTGGAGTGGTGGGGAGAGTTAAAGAGCTTTAATTTTAATGCAATGATAAGACAGTTGATGATAGTTTTTGGTTTTTATTTTATTAACATTGTTTAAAATACTCTTACTTTGCAAAATAAAAAGTTGATTACTCCATGTTGTCTCCCAAATTTGGGGGCATTTTTGCAAGACAGTGAAATCCTGCTGTCTGGAAGCTGCTGCTTTTTCCAGTGCAGATGTAAATGAAGGACTCTCACTTTAAGCCACTATCTAGGAATTCCTAGCTGAACTCATCTCCTCAGTGAAATAGGAATGCCTAGGATGAGCCAGGTGCTGGGGATACAATGATAAACAGCATAGACGTAGTTGGAATTTACATGCTTCTAAGGGAGAACAAAAACCATCTAAACAGACAAATGAAAAATTCAGATTGTGTTAAGTGTTATGGAGAGAGTGTGTGTGTGTGTGTCTGTGTTGTGTCTTGGAAGACCTCTCTGAGGAATGCCATTTAAAGTTATTACTAAAGGGTGAGAAAGATCTATTTATACAAAGCATGGGGAAGAGCATTCGAGGTAGAGGTGACAGAGTACACAAAGGCCCGTGGGTGAGGATGTTGGCGTGTTCATGGTCCTAGAAGATGCACAGGGCTGGATGGTTGAGAGCAAGGGATGATGGTATAAGATAAGGTCAGAAAATTAGGAAAGAGCCATGTCAGGCCTTGTAGGACATGCTAAGGAGATTGGATTTTATTCTAAATGCAATGGGAAGCTGGAAAAGTTCTTATTTTTAAAATTTTTGTAAACTTTATTTTTTTAAAATGAAGTATAGTTTACCTACAATTAAATACACAGATATTAAGTATGTAGTTTGATTAGGTTTGACAAATGTATAAACCTGTAACAGATTTATACCTGGTATACTAGTGTACCACTAAACCACTAAAATAGTAATATGAAGAAATACATCTAAAAGGCCAATAGAGGAGGTAAAATACTAGAAAAAAAAAAACTTGATTAAACCAAAAGAAGACAGAAAAGAATTAACAATAGAACAAATAACAGAGAAGATGACAAATAAAATGAATAGCAAAATGGTAGATTTAAACCCAACCATATGGACAATTACATTAAATGTAAATGGGCAAAACAAAATACCAATTAAAAATGAAAATTGCCAGACTTGGCACTTTCAATTTAAAGAGACAGACAGGTTGAAAATAAAAGGATGGAAAAAAGATATACCAGGCAAATACTAAAAATAAGAAAGCTGAGATGGGTATATTAATACCAAACAAAATAGACTTTAAGATGAGGAATGTTGCTAAAAATACAGAAGGTTATTTCATAATGATAAAACAGTAGATTCATCATAAGAATCCTAAATGTGTATGCACCCAATAGCAGAGCTTCTAATATATGAAGCAAAAATTGACCAACCTAGAGGGGTAAATAGGCTTTTCCACAATCTTTATTGGTAATTTTAATGTTTTTCTCTCAGTAATTGATAAAATAAGTAGGGGAAAAGGTTATAGAAGATTTGGAAAACTCTATCAACGAACTTGACCTAATTGAGAGTAATAGACTACTATACTCTAAAACTTCAGAGCACACGTTCTTCTCAAATACACATGGAATTTTCTTGACTCAAATATGAGCCATAAAAAAGTCAATAAATGTGAAAATTTGAAATCATATAGAGTATATTCTATGATCACAATTAAATTAGATTGAAATTAGTAACAATAAGGTAGTTAGAAACATGCCCCTCCATTAGGAAATTAAATAAAATACTTTTAAATGATCCATGAATCAAAGAAGAAATCACAAGTGAAAATAGAAAACATTTTGATCTAGAGACAGTAGTAGTTACTCTGGAGATTACAATATGCATCCTTATCACAGTCTATCCTGATTTAATAATATACCATTGCGTGTATAATGTGCTCTTTCTCCTATACTTTGTTCTTTTGTTGTCACATGGTTTAGTTCTACATGAGATAAATTCACAAGACAGTGTTATTATTTTTGCTTTGAACAGTAAATTGTCTTTCATAGAATTTAAGAAGAGAACTAAAAATGATATTTTATCTTTATCTACATTTTATAATTTCTGATGCTCTTCCTTCCTGTATTTCTGAATTTCCATGTTATAGCATTTCCTTTCAACTTAAAGAAGAACTTCTTTTAGCACTTTTTTTAGTGTGGGTCAAATGGCATTATATTTCTCAGATTTCATTTAGCCGACATGTCTTTATTTTGCCTTTGTTTACTGAATATAGAATTCTAGGTTGAAAGGTTATTTTTTAATCACCTTAAATGTGTTGTTCCATTGTCTTCTGGCTTGTTCTGTTTCTAATGACAAGTTAGCTGTCATTTTTATTGTTGCTCTGTATATACTTCTCACATCCCCTCCAATTCCATGCTTTTAACAGTTTTTCTTTATCTTTGGTTTTCAGAAGTTTAAGTATATGCTTATGAGTAGTTTTCTTTATACTTTTCCTACTTTGGGCTCATGGAGCTTTCTAGGTCTGTAAACTGATTTTTTGATCAAATTGGGAAAAATTTCAGCTATTATTTCTTTATATTTTCTCTTTCCTATCTTTCTGGAATTATAATCATATATATTAGACCACTTGATACTTTTCTGCTGGTCATTGGGGCTCTGTATATTTTTTCCACTCTTCAGTTTGGACAATTTCATTGATCAGTCTTAAAATCACCAATCCTTTCTTTTCTGCAGTTAATCCAATCCAGTGAGTTTTTGATTTAGTGTACCATGTTTATAGTTTTAGAATCTCCATTTGATTTTTTTTTGTTTTTAAGTTTCCAGGTTGCTCCTGAAATTCCCCATCTCTTTTCTATTATGTCTATATTTTCCTCTAGACTCTTTAACATATTTATCATAATTATTTTAAAGTTCCTGCCTGCTAATTGCAATATCAAGATCATTTGTGTGTCTGTTTCTCTTGAGTGATTTTTCTCTTGAGTGAGGATCAAATTTTTCCATTCCTTTGAATAAAGATTTTTACTATGTATTAGATGTTGGCAGAAGCTGTGTTGAAGAGACTCAATTCTGCTATTTACTCTGATGAACATTAAGTTTGCTTCTAGCAGGTGGTTAGATTACTGGTAGTTCACCTTGAGCTAAAGAAGGCTAGATTTTAAATTACCTTAGGGAGGGTCTATTTCAATATTTCTCTTAGTCCAAGAGTGAATATTTTGGTCCTGAGACATAGTCTTTACTCCAAAGCCTTGACCCTTCTGAAATTTCAATGGAAATCTGAGGTGTTTATCTAGCCCCTTCAGCTTGGTGGGATTCAGACTCCAAACTCTGGCTCCCCTGTGGTGTGTGGCAGCTGAAATTTCTGCCCAGCTCTTTTAGCTGTCCACCTCTTGTTCTGTCCCTGGGTTCCTTGTAGGCTCCTCTGAGCATATATGATTTGGGAGTCAACCAAGGATTTGAAGGGAATTTGTATGCAGATTTGGGGGATTTCCCTTCCTGACTTCCTCTTTTCTGAGGTTTTTCCCTTTAGTTTCCATCTATTCTAGCAGTGTCAGACTCTGTCCTCTGACTCCTCAGGCAAATACAACTATAATTTTTTGCTCAACTTCCAGCTGTCCAGTGCCATACAGATTTCTCTCAGGGGAAAAGCCATTTAAACATGATTCTTGTCCATCACGGTTTCCTCTTTCAAGGATCAAATAGCCTATGATTTATCCCTGTTTTTCACTATCTAGTACCTCTAAACAATTGTTTTAAATATTTTATCAGGAATTTATAATTGTTATCTGCAGAGGGTCAGTCCAATATAAGCTACTCTGCCATTACTAGAAGCAGAACTCCAGTGATGGTTTTTAAGCAGGAGAGTGACATGGCTAGACATATTTTAAGGTTATTCTAGCTGTGAGGAGACCTACAGTTGATGGGCAAGAATGGAGGTAGGAAGACAAACTAAGACTGTTACCAGAGTCCAGTGGTAGATGAGGATTGCTTGGACTAGGTGATGATGGAGGACACTGGTCATGACATGCAGTGGATGAGCTGGAGATGTATTTTTGGCAAGATTTGGTGATGCGTGTTGGGATGAGAAACAGAGAGAAGTCAAGGATGACTCCTAGATTTCTGGTTAGAGCAACAGAGCCATGAAACCATTTCCCAAGATAAGTAAGACAGGAGAAGGATGAGATTTGGGACAAAAATCAAGTTGCATTTTGTGTATAAGTCTTGAGATGACAACAAGATACACAATTATCAAGTAGACAATTGAATTTATAAACCTGGAGCTCAGGAGAGAGGTCTAATTTAATAGGTCTGGTTGCTAGAACCTGAGTAACATGTACATGTGTAGGGGGAAGGAATGCTCTCTAGGGGACTGAGAACTGACAAAGGTTAGTTAAGTGTTGGATGTTGACTTTCTGAACTCTAGGTGAGACTGCTGAATAGGAGAGATGGGAAGCAAGAAAAGTAAGCCTACTTATGATTGAGATGTTCTGGGGAGGTTAACTAAGGCTGCTTTTTCTCCTGGATACAGGGATACAGGGAAGAGAAGATCCAGGGTGAATGCTGTGGGAGATGTCTGCCCACGGCTTGCACCATTCAGCTGAGAGGAGGACAGACCATGACACTGAAGGTGGGAGCAAGTTGAATTTAGGTGTTCCCCCTCAATTTCACCATCTGGTTTCCTATTTTGGGATCTTTTCTTCAAGAAAGAGGGACTAAGTTTGGGTCAATATTGGCTTCTTTTCCCACCTATTTCTGATTCTATAAAGAAGATGGGTAACCTATAGAAGGTATGGAATTTTCTCTTTGGTTTAGTTATTTTGTCACTCTTCTTGACAAGAGTGTAGTTGGTGGTGTATGGCCCCATGATTTGGAGTTGGTTGATCTTTAAGATTTTCTCCAGCCTTTATTGTCTATGAGACTGGACAGGCAACTAGGGTGAAACAAACTCTGACCTATGAAAGCCAGAATTAGCTGGTGCGCTGGGTGGTGGTGCCCGGTTCATCTCTAGTTCAGTTATTGATTAACCAATTTACCCTTGCTATATCTTAATTCTTTAAGCTTTTAAGCTGTCAGGAGAGTTTGGGGATTCTCTTCATTTATGCAGCCCTTTTCACAGTAAATAAGTTGTAAACTGGGATTCTACCTCTATTCTGTGTTCTGGGTGTGGAGACTTTATACTGTCTCATTCTTGTTCTGTAGTCCTCCAAATTGTTTCAACAACTCCAGGGAGTCAAGGTCATGGTTTGAAGTGTCTTTGTAACCCAAACACTGTCTCAATCCACTTCCCCTCTTTCCTTTCAGCGTGATGAGATGCTCCAGGATGGCTGTGATAGTCACTTCTGCAAGGTCAATGAGAGAGGAGAGTACATCTGGGAGAAGAGGGTCATGAGCTGCCCACCCTTCGATGAACACAAATGTCGGGCCGAGGGAGTGAGTAGTTGGAGCTCAGGTCCTGCCTTCTGCTTGACTGTTTCCATCTTTGACTCTAAGAACAGAGTCCTTCTGAACAGCATACAGTCTAGCTCTGACACGATTTCCTCGTGTCTAAGGGAAATCCCTGACCTGGTTTAAGAATCAATGAAATTACAAAACCAAAGCCCAATGGAGACAAAACTCTCTGCACTATATGATGCTTTAAAAAAATACCTTTCCCTTGGGGGAGACTGAATCTGTGACCCTTGAATGGGAAGGTGAGAGATCAAACTGATTTCCAGTCTCCCGTGGGAATGATGACCCTGATGACTCAGTTGGAAGAGAATTCAGAATAACCAAAATTGTTTCAGCCTGGTCAGGTCAATCTGCTCACATTTGAAATGGGAAAACACAGTTTACATCTGGGTACTTATGCTCAGGGCTGTGAGTCCAGAGCCAAGAATTAGCCTGGAGAGTGACCTGAAAGCTGACCACTATGTACTATTTGTGCCTAATCTGGGACTTTGCTGTTTTTTTAGGGTAAAATCGTGAACATTCCAGGCACCTGCTGTGACACATGTAAGTACATTACCAATAACTTGTCACTTGAAACCCATGAGGCCAAGTCCAGGGACTGCTCTTTGGAGTAAGCTTTATTCTAGAAAGATGTTTCTTGATCACTGGCCAGTCACTATGTTCAGTTCTGCAGGGAATTGCCACCCCTCCCTGAATGTCCTTAGACTGCTTTTTGCTCAAGTCCCCTTTCAAACCTGTCATATAGTCTCTTCCCTCTTTCCTCCAAACTCCTTACTGTCTCTAGCCTCTCATCTGCCTTTCCCCTCATAGTCTTGGGTTGTTCATAGTCCTGTCATGAGAGAATCTCTTCTCTCCCTAACCAGAGCTCCTTGGAGACAGGCACCCTTGATCCCTGATCTTGACAGAGTAGATACTCAATACACATCTATTCATTGAGTGTCACATGGCTATCTAGGAGAGATAGGGAGCCACCAGCCGGCTAACATTAGCCCCCACTGTGTGCTGTGGGGGCTGCAGGGAACATAGAGTCCTCTCAAGGATTCATAAGGCAGATGTCAGTGTATTAACCTCCCCTCTTCACTCGGCTCCTCTTGACCTTGCAGTTATGTCACACTGGTTGGTCCTAATAGTTCAGAGCAGCAGCTTTGGACACAGGCTCAACACGTCTGCACATCAGATGGCATTCTTACCACATGTTCTTGTGTTCACGAGCACAAGTAACTTTCAGAATCCCAGTGTTAATGCTATATGCTCTGAATATAGAGTCACTTTCCTGGACTAATATATTTGTTTTTGGTTTAGTTTTTTTTTTTTTGGTTTTGGGTTCATGGGCCCGTGTTCATTTTTGGGTAGAGAAAGGACAAGTGGACCCATGAATACCTTCAGTGTTCCATCATTCATTCTTTTCTTGATGGCTTACTCTGACAGTCCCTGTAATTGCTGTAACCAGGCTGCAGACTGAGGAAACACTCCGAAACCATCTCTTTCTATGATTTCTGTATGAATCGGTTAAGAAAGTGGAGGCAGGAAACTGTTGGAGAAGATGAATTCCCTCTAGGTGCACTGCACATGGATTTTGGTCAGGAGACTGTTAGCTGCAAAACTAGCAACAAGGGCCCTTTGTTGGTCAGTGCTTGCAGGAGGCCGAAGACCCTCGTAAGGAAAGTTAGCCATGCTCAGGGTTTTAAATCTACAGTGAAAGAATATAGTATGTCGGGCTAAATATGTTTTCCTTATTCATCCTCTTAATGTAGTTGGCAGGCTTTCACTTTAAAATGGAATTATTTGGAAGTTGGGAGGCAAGCTAATATGTAGTTAGGGTTGATTTAGACTTGGAGGCATCCACGAATGGAAAACTCCAGTGTTCAGATGGGGAATGGTGAGCTTGCCTTAAACCTCAGAATTCTCAGTTGGCCAAGTAGAGATTCAGATCTGAATGCCACCAACCCTGTATGTGGAGAAACCCATGCCCATGGCCTGGAGACAGCTATACCTCAAGACGGGACTCCATAAGTGTTCCCATAGAGACAGTGAGTGCCCTTATGGGGCCAGGACATTTGCCTTCCTCCTATCCAAAGGCAGGGATGGATAGATAGATTTATTGGCTACTTCATTGCCCATTATCTTCTGGATATTGTTATAAGCATAAGAGGATTGCTCCAGTCATTATGGTTTTTAAAGTCTACAATTATATAGACTCATCCATCTCCATCATCAAAGCACAGTGAATCTAGGCTCCTCCTGGAATTAAAATTGTTCCATTAAATGAGTTAAACCCAGCAACAACTATATCTTTGAATATGAGGGGTGGGGAGCTGCTGAGGGAACCAGAATAACTTAATTCCCCTCCCTGCTCCTGGGTTTGGTGATTTGGTTACTGTGAAATTGACCTACTTCCAGCTCAGTGAGGGAACTGGGCTGAAGAGTGTTCTACAGAACCCCAGCCAGGCCCCGAGTCCCACCTCCACCCTGTCCTGTAGGTGAGGAGCCCGAATGCAAGGATATCACTGCCAGGCTGCAGTACGTCAAAGTGGGAAACTGTAAGTCGGAAGAGGAAGTGGACATTCATTACTGCCAGGTAAGACCCAACTTCACCAAGGCCTAGGTGGGGAGGGCTGAGTCTCCTTGTTTAGAGACATCTCTTTAGTTACATTTTAGATGGATCTGGAAAAGTCACAGGGAGGAGAAGTGAAAGGAACTGGAAGCGTTGTTTTTTTTCTCTTTTTGCTGAGGAAGATTAGCCCTGAGCTAACATCTGTTGCCAGTCTTCCTCTTCTTGTATGTGGGCCACCTCCACAGCATGGCCACTGACAGATGAGTGGTGTAGGTCCGCACCCAGGAGCTGAAGCTGGGCTGATGGAGTATGCAAAACTTAACCACTAGGCCATGGGGGCTGGCCCAGGAAGCAATTTTTTTTTTTTAAAGCAAGTGTTTTGTTATAGCAGTTGGGAACTTTTGACCCCAGAAGAAAAAAAACTGAGGAAAGACTCAACAAGTCCTTTAAAGAGAATGGAGAGTTATTTATGGAAGATGGGGGCTACATTTCCTGAAGATCAATCAAACATGCATGGAATCGCAGCGAGAGGGATGTGGGTGTGATACTACCATAAGGATAAAGGACATCCCTGACTTCCCTGAGGTCTATCATTGCAGATTGCCCAGTATCCTGGGTTTCTCTGGGTGAGGCAAGGCCTGCCTTGCTTGGAGGAGGGGGGGTGGAGGAAGCAGGCTGCCCCAGAGTCCTCCCCACCCCAGGATTCTCCACCATCGCGATGCATCTCTTTTCTCTGCTCCATTGCAGGGTAAATGTACCAGCAAAGCCGTGTACTCCATCAACACGGAGGATGTGGAGGATCAGTGCACTTGCTGCTCGCCCACACGGACGGAGCCCATGCAGGTGCCCCTGCGCTGCACCAATGGCTCTGTCGTCTACCACGAGGTCCTCAATGCCATGAAGTGCCAGTGCAACCCCAGGAAGTGCAGCCAGTGAGGCCGCTGCCGCTGCTGCCATGGACGCCCGCTGTCACCCGCCTGGGGCCCGACCGGCCAAAGTGCTGCTCGGTCCTCTGCACGCTCTGCTCTTGTGCCCTCCTGGGCCCATAATAAAGGTCAATCTCTCATCTTGCAAATGGCTGATGATTCACTGTGTCTTCTGGGTTGAGATGACAGTCTTAGGCTGGGCTTGGATTCTGAGAATGGTTCTGAGGGAGGAAGCACAGGACCCATCTGAAGACACTCCAGCCCCAGTTGGCACTGCCAACCTCTGAGAAAAAGTGATGCCTTCGTCTCTACAGGGTGGGGAGGGGAGGGGACATTGTTTCTCCTCAGAAACTCAGCTCAGTGGCCTGAAGTGAAAGGAATTTGCCCAGGAACACTGGGTTCTCTAATCTCTGAATCCAGGGGCTTCTGAGCAGAGCAGAGGGGTGGGCCCTGGAGACAGGCTTCTGCCAAGATAGACATGGGTTTCACCAGGTGTGCAGGGATTTCTCTGAGCCCTTGGCTGATCAAGTTCCTGTGTACCCTCAGTGGCCCCCGGGGGAGGGAGAGGTTCTGAGCACTGAGGGGCCTGGAAAAGTGGTGCTGGCAGGTGTAGGAACATGGTCCCCTCCAGACAGGCTCAGCCATGGCGGGTTAGCTCCAGACTTGGGGGCAGGCCTGGTTCCACACACGGCCCTTGTTCGACTGTGTGACCTCCAATAAGCCCCTTAGTGGTTCTCAGACTTAGTTTCCTCATCTGGAAAATGTTAGTCTCACTCATGGGATTGGGAGGATAAAATAAGCCTGAAAGTTGGGGGTAACTGCAAATTGCTCTACAATAATGTAAGAAGTAACAAGAATAAAAATGGGGCAAGCAAGTCTCAAAGGGGGGCAGAAGTGTCTCTACTGTCAGTGGCGGAGCATTAGGGATCCCCTTTGCTCTGAGGCTGAAAGAATCAAGCCTCTTTTGGGCTGGATGCTGCAAGGCCCTGCCTCCTCCAGACATCCTTTAGTGGAAGGGAGAGAGGTGTAGATAATGCCAAACTTTACCTAATCCCCAAATCCCTAACTGGGGCTGTCACTCTCAAGGAGAGATTGTCCTTCAAAATTTGTGGAAAAGTTTACATGTACATGCTGGCAAGATGGTGGAGACTCTAGATGGGGAGGGAACACCCATGAGGATAAAGGGGGTGTCCTGGATTTGCAGCAGGAATTTGATGGAGAATCGATTTTCATTCCAGATTCTTTTAACACAGGAGAGTACTGGATGATGGAGCTGGAAAGGATTTAGGTATCATCTAATCCACTGCTCTCCCCTGCCCCTTTACAGGATGAAAGCAGCTGAGAAAACTCAAGTGACTTGCCAAAGGTCACACAGCTGCTGGGTGGCAGGGCCGGGTTCAGAACCCAGGTGCCTTGTCACCTAGGCAAGAACTTGCAGGCCACTCCACCAGAGCCACACCATCCCTGGTGCCTACAGATTCAGTCCTGGCTATCATGGGAACCGGCGACTGCCACATTTCTGGGTCCTGGCTGCTTCTGCTACTGCTGGGGATTAACCTCAAGGGAAGATACATTACAGGCGAACAGCATGGATTGTGTTGAGTAGGTTCGGTGGGGAGTTTAGTAGGGCAGAGGGAAGGAAGACTGGATAGAAGTTTTATATAACTGCTCAGTAATTCAAAAGCTGTCGACTCTCCATCCATCACCCCGCCTCTGACTTTGAGTAGCCTCTAAGGTCTCTGTAGGAAACCAGATCCAGGGGCAGGGAATTGCCTGTCTCTCTTCTGACTGATTGCCTAACACTGTACCTGGGGAAGAGCTGTTATTGGAGGCATCAGCCATAGAGAAACTCAGCAGGGAGCCTACCTCTGCAGCACGAGGTGTCAATTTCCAACAGCCTGTGCCTCCATAGCCTGAATTTCTCATATTTACTGATATGACAATTCACTATCAAGAAAAAAGCTGAATCAGAAAAATTGCATGTTTTGATTTAAAGAAAGGGAGGGAGCAGGGTAAAAGAAGATGCAGAAAGAGAAACTGGAGATGGGGGTGTGTCTCAGCAGCTTTTCCCTCCTCTGCCGGTGGTATTCCAAGGGCAGGGTCTGCCCCTGGTCTCAGGCACTCTTTCGTGCTCACCCTGAGACCAGTTGAGATAGAGTCCCCCAAAGTGAGAGTTTTAGCGGGAGTCTCAAGGAGGGAGTACACAAGGACTGAGGGACTAAGAAAGCACTGGAGGGAGAGAAGAAAGAGAATGGATAAAGGAACTATGGCTGAAAGTTTTCCACTCCTCTTGGCATTGAAAAGACAAGCAGAAGGGTCCCTGGAAGTGAATGGGGAGAGGGGCATTGTTTGGGAGAGAAAGGAGTCGAATGGCAGATTGTTCCAAGCACAGACTCAGAGCAGGCTGCTGCCTTGGGACCCTGGCACACCTCTTAGAGGCAAGTTGCTTCACCTTTTATACTGCGGTCTCCTCATCTGTAAAATGGGCCTATAGCGGTAATCACCTCATAGAATTGTCATTCGAATTAAATAATCACCATGGGTACAGCTCTGAGAAGAGCACCTCAGGAAGGGGAGGTCCTGTATAAACACCAGCCATGATCACTCCTAGTGGCCAGAATAAAGCCCTGGGTTGGGACATACTGCTTTTGGGTTTCCTTCTGCTCTGCCCCTGACTCATTCTGTTGTCAACTCCCCTTTACTGCAGCGGGTTCCTCATCTATAAAGTGGGGAGCAGTCACCGCCAGCCTACCTTATCTGTGTCGGAGATAACACTCTTCACACTGAAGAATAGATAGCATACTCGACCTTAACAGAACACCTTTTCAGTTTTTGGGCCCCTGGTATTAATGAACTGGTTTAGCTTCAGGATTTCTTGGAATTGTAAATTCCATCATCCAGGATGGCCCTTTGGAGGTCTTCTCTTCCATCCCTCTGCCCACGGCCTGGTACCTAAGCCATTCCAGAGAGATGGCACTCCTCTCATTCTCTGGTGTGGTGCTTCTACAGTCTCCCTCCTCAACCCAGCCCTAGCGGCTCCAGGGGAAACTCCTAAAAACCCTACCCCTCCTCCTGCCTCTTGGAGCCTCTCTTCCTGTCCCACTTGTCCCTTGTGTCCCAGGAATGGAGGAGTTTATTCCTCCACTCCCGCTCCTTTTAGTCTAGTGAGAGGTGGGACAGCAGGTGGCGAGGTCCAGTGAAGGCGGATGTGCGAGGGAGCCTCCCCCACAACACCCGGGGCAATCCCCTGGACACGGCCGGCGGCAGGAGGGAGGCTTTGCAGGCGGATTGGAAACTAATCAGCCAAACTGTTCACGAGATAATCCGGCTGAATGTTCACACCCGAACCAGGTTATGAGGCACCTCCCTGGGTCCAGGAGAGCAAGCAGCACTCACTGACTCGCCCCTCAGCTGCATTAATTCGAGCGTGTCCTGGACTCAACCCGACCTTGGGAAAGCGCTCCTTTCTCCATGTGACACTGGCAGCGCCTGTGCGCCCAGGGCGCAGCCGGGGTAGCCCCGGTTTGGTCTCTGGCGGCGCAGGGCTGGGTGGCCTGGGGAGGGATGGGGGAGGAGGAGGTGGCAGCAGGCAAGGGGCGGGCACGTCCAGACGGAGCTGAGCCGCGATGGAATTAGCGGAATAAGCCTGTCCAGCGAGCGCAGCAGCGGGGCAGTCGGGTTTCGCGTCCTGTGTGCCCGTACCATGGCCACCCCCGGGCTGTGTGGTGAGTCTCTTCTGCTGGGGTCCCAGGTCCTGGGCATCTGGAAAGTTGTGGGAGGGAGAGGGGCTGGGGGGTAAAGGAGATGACATCCTAACTCCTACCCTTTGAGATTAGTGATCCCAAGTGAACCTGCCGGGAGCTGATCCCTTTTCCCCCAGAGCAGGGAAGCTGAGGGACATGTGAGCAACTTCTGAGACATTTATTTTTTATCAAGGAGAGAAAAGGTAGGACAAGAGGCAGAGCCTTGGTGCAGCCGCTTTTTGGTGATGGATTACCAGTTCCTGCCTCTGTGATTTTGCCTCTCCTTGTTACAAGTCTAGGGATGTTTGGCTTAGTGTATCAGAGGGTAAGCAGACAACTGGAGTTTAATTCAGAAACAGTCTGCTAAGGACAGAGGTTCGGATTCACCCTCAGCAGCTTTGACTTTGGCATCCCTGGAGTGTCCTCAGTTTTAGGAAGTCACCTCTGGCCCCTCCCTGAACCTGCCCTCCAGAAGGGCTCTGAGAAAAGCATTTACTCCCTAGGTGCCGTGAAACACAGGCACCTCTTTCCCAGGGGCTTTTCTTTGAGGAAAAGAAAACTGAGGTGGAGTGTGGGGGAGGAAGATACTATTAGGCTGCTCCTGCTAAATTATACAGAGCAGACAGATGTATTTGGGCAGGGTTGACCTTGGCTGGAACAGAGATTCTGTTGGGTTTCTATTGGGATTCTGTTTTGTTTCTAGTGGTTCTTGAGAGAGGCATGAAATGGGGAGGTGCCCCCTCCATTGGCATGAACAATGACCTGAAGGGGCTGAAAGGTAGGTGTCAGTCATAGTCCTGAGACTTTTGAGCAGGTGTGGAGAGATACTGCCCGGGACCATGTGGACTCTGGTCCAGGACAGAAGGTCCCATTGAGCAAGGTTAGCTCTAAGCCCAAAGGCAAGTGGCAGGTGGAGGGAGGATCTTAGACACGGTAGGAGCTCTCCCAAAGGACTGTGGTACTCTTGGGCCCTCCACTTGCCTGGACTTTTTTCTTGAGACCTGACATCAAAGCCCTTGCCCAGCTATCTGTCTGTCACCCTGCCCCAGCTGCTGGGCATCCAGTGCCCGTGTGCTCCTCTCACTGTGTCTTACCATGCACTCATCATTCTGGGAGCCAAGGACCCAATACAGTACTTCCCAGCAACTTCTTCCGCTCTCTGAGTTGCTTCTCCACGGGAACCTGGGCCACTTTGCTGGCTGATTGAAGAGGCTGTGTGAAGGGTAGGGATATGTTCCAACACCAGCCTCAGATTCTGGTCCAGTTCCTATGTGTACCTTCTCTGCCATCTTCCATTGTGGGGCAAGGCTAAAGGGCCAGAGGCATTGGAGCCTAAAGTGGAGCTTGTCCTTCGTTTTCTCTAGTGAGGACCTGATTTTCTGGAAATCCACCCATCCTGTGGACGCTTCTGCTGGCTAACAGAACCTTATCCCACCATATGCACGGAGTTCCTAGAGCACATGGAGAACAGAAATTTGATCGCTAGAGATGGGATCTTGCCTCTAGTTACAAAATAGAATCATTCTCTATTTGTGATCGGGTGGTTAGGGAAGGCCTCTCTGAGGAGATGAGTTGGGACAGACATTGCATTAAATGAAGGAACGAGCCATGCAGCCATCTGGAGAATGATCTAGCAAAGGCAACAGAGGTGAAAGACCCTGTGGCAGGAATGTGCTTGGATTGTCCACAAGACAGTGGGGAAGCCAAGGGCCTGGAGCAGAGTGATCAAGAGGGAGAGTGGTGAGAGCGAGCCAGATGACAGAGTTTTGTAGCTCAGGCCACACGTTATTGGCATTCGAAGGGAAAGGGGGAGATCAAGCATCTACTGTGTACCAGACACTGTATTAGGTGCTTTGGCTCACAACAACTTTGGGGGTCAGTATTAAGTCCATTTCATTGAAGAGGAACCTGAGGTTCAGAAAGGTTAAGAAATATGCCTGTGATATTGTGTTAAGCACTAAATAATCACAGAAGGATAAAGTTGGAATTCAAGCTTGTTTTTCCCCACTTCCTCACCTTGCTGCTTTTGTTCTGTTCATAAGTCATTAGAAGGAAGTGTAGATGCCAGCACATGGGGGTGGGAAATGTGGGGAGAACGGGGGTCTTAAGGGAGATATTAATTTTGCAAGGCTGTTAGGTAAATGCTGGGGTCGTAGTCTGGGCAAGGCTGTGTCTTGGCACTATTTCCAATCTGGAATCACCATGGTTAGTTTATTTAGTGGGATGAAGCCCCAAAAGGCTGGTTTCATCACCAAACTTCTAAGGAAATGTGTTACTGTGATCTGCATTGGGGACATGCTCTAACAAGCACAGATTACCTGAGTTCCACATCTAGGGTTAGGACATGTGGGAAACCGACCTAGTGACCACTGGGGGCAGAAGAATTGCCCAGTGTCCTTATGAGCTCTAGCAAACCTGGCTTATCATCACTTCTATTGATCTGGATACTATGCGCCTCTAAGTGTGGCTCAAATCAGTTCAGAGGACACCTATCGAGTCTGACTGTAAGCCTTCTAACTGTGCTCAGCTCTGGAGTTACAAAGGTCAATAAGGGCACACACCTGTCTGTCAAGACCTTATCTTCTAGACTCAGTACCCTAGGAAGATCTTAACACTTTAGCAGCCACACCCACTGTTTTTGGGCCTGGGAAGGAGGAAGTCGGTCAAGCATGGGCTTGTTCAGACCACACCAGTGAAATCAGCTCCGTCCTACTGCAGGTATTTCAAGATGTACTGGAGGTCTTTCTTTGGCTTCCCTTGGTAACCCTGCTCTTCCTCCAGCTATTTCCTCAAGGAAATAACTTAAGTCTGTCTGACTGACAACGCTCTTTCTAGGTTAACTTCTGCTGAAACTACTAAGGGACCGCAATGCTCACACTTCACTGGTGTCAGATCCTCCCTTTGTTTAGCAAGCACAAGTATAAAGCACTACCCTTGCGTCTTCTGACTTGTTCACTGACGAAGGGATAATTCCCACTTTCTGGTGGTCACTCATGCCCGTTATTCATCATAAGCTAATTAAAAGTAGCTTTTTTTAAACAAAAATTGAAAAGTAATAATACATGTCCATTGTAAAAAATGTTATCTATAAATAAATAAAGTAAAAATAAAAGTCACCTGTTTTCAATATTTTCGTAATTGTTCTTCCCCCAATTCCTTTTTAATTCATTTTGTTTTTTGCTTATATCAGATAAATATTTCTACTTATTATTTATTAGTCACCAAATAATTTACAATAAAAGAAAATCTAGATACCATTAAACTTAAAACAAGGATAAATTAACAAATGCCAAATAATGAAGTATTGGGAGCATATTATTATATCACAAAACCTAGACTAAAAATAGCTACTGTAAGTGAGCAAAACTTATCTGTGAGCGTCCTGACAGGCAGCTCAGAAAAGAGACAATATGTTACATGGGTTTGATTGTCTAATAAAAGGGGACTAATTTATCAACACTAAACTTTAAGAAGACTGTTACCACGCTCTTTGTGATATTTATAAGACATTCCCCAACATAATGAGCTGTAGTTTCATAAGTAGGTTTTTAGAAAGAGTATTATTTATCACATGGGCATTTATTATATTGTTTCTGACTTTTTTTTAAAAAAAGATGTTTCTGTTTTATTTTTTTCCGGTCCGTTCTACCCTGTTATATTTAAAAAATGCTATTTGCGCAACTTTAGATAACAACCAGTGGGTTAAACTTCTAATTTGGAAAGTAGTGGCATACAGCATATAGAAAACTCAATGGTTAGTTGTCCGTTTAGACCAGTGGCTCTCAACCTCTCTCTCCTCTCCTGCATAAGAAAGGGATATGAGACATTGCCATCAGGAGCAGTTCTTCTCCAGGTTTCCACCTGTTATCATTTCCCTTCAGCCTGAAGAACATCCTTTAGCATTTCTTGAAGTGCAGTTCTGCTGGTGACAGAGTCTCTCAGCCTGTGTTTTTATGGAAAATATCTTTATTTCACCCTTATTTTTGAAGGATGCTTTCACTGGATATAGAATAATGGGTCGAGAGTTTTTTTTCTTTTCATCATCCTACCCATCACAATGTTGGTCTCCATTGTTTTGATGAGAAGTCAGCCTTAGTTTGTATTTTTATTTTATTCATTATCTTATTCATGTATAATATTTTTCTCCTCTGGCAGCCTTCAAGATTTTATTTTTATTTTTGGCTTTCAGCAGTTTGACTATGATGTGTCTAGCAGTGATTTTCTTTGTATTTTTCTTACTCAAGTTTGCTGACCTTCTTGAATCTGGAAGTTATTGTATTTTGTCACATGTAGGGATGAAAACAGCCACTATTTCTTCAATTATTTTTCTGCCCTATTTTCATTCATTCCTTTTTCTAGAACTCCAATCACATGTATGTTAGACTGTTTGATGTCGTCCCACTAGTTGATATTTTGTCCAGTCTGTAGTCCTCTGCTCTCTAGATTGGATAGTTTCTGTCTTTGACTTCACTGATCCTTACTCTGTCTTCTCCAGTTTGCTGTTAAGCTCATCCAATGAATTTTTCTATTTAGTTATTGTAATTTTCAGTTCTAGGAATTCCATTAAAAAAAAAAATAGCTTTGGGGCCGGCCCGGTGGCGCAGCGGTTTAGTCCGCGCTTGGCAGACCGGGGTTCGCGGGTTCGGATCCCGGGCGCCCGCCAACGCACTGCCTGTCAGCCATGCCGTGGCGGTGTCCCATATAAAGTGGAGGAAGATGGGCACGGATGTTAGCCCAGGGCCGGTCTTCCTCAGAAAAAAGAGGAGGATTAGCAACGGATGTTAGCTCAGGGCTGGTCTTCCTCACCAAAAAAAAAAAAAAAAAAAAAAAAATAATAGCTTTATGGAGATATAATCTCATACCATAAAATTCACCCTTTAAAAGTGTACAATTCAGTGGTTTTTAACATATTCAGAGTTGTGCAAACCATCACCACTATCTTGTTTATTTTATTTTATTTTTTTATTGTGGTAACATTGGTTTATAACATTGCATAAATTTCAAGTGTACCTCATTATATTTCGATTTCTGTATAGATTACATCATATTCACCACCCAAAAACTAATTACCATCCATCACCACACACATGTGCCTAATCACTCCTTTTGCCCTCCTCCCTCCCACCTTCCCCTCTGGTAACCACCAATCTAATCTTTATCTCTCTGTGATTGTTTGTTGTTGTTTTTATCTTCTACTTATGAGTGAGATCATGTGGTATTTGACTTTCTCCTTCTGACTTATTTCCATTAGCGTAATACCCTCAAGGTCCGTCCGTGTTGTCACAAATGGCTGGATTTCATCATTTCTTATGGCTGAGTAGTATTCCACTGTGTATATATACCACTTCTTTATCCATTCATTCCTTGATGGGGACCTAGGTTGCTTCCAAGTCTAGGCTATTGTGAACAATGCCACAATAAACACAGTGGTGCATGTATCCTTACTCATTCGTGTTTTCATGTTCTTTGGATAAATACCAAGCACTGGAATAGCTGGATCATATGGTAGTTCTATTCTTAGTTTGTTCAGGAATCTCCATACTGTTTTCCATAGTGGTTGCACCAGTTTGCACTTCCACCAGCAGTGTATGAGTGTTCCCTTCTTTCCACATCCTCTCCAACACTTGTTGTTTCCTGTCTTGTTAATTATAGCCATTCTGACGGGAGTGAGGTGATATCTCATTGTAGTTTTGATTTGCATTTCCTTGATAGTTAATGATGTTGAACATCTTTTCATGTGCCTGTTGACTGTCTGTATATCTTTTTTGGAGGGAAGTCTGTTCAGATCTTTTGCCCATTTTTAACTTGGGTTTTTAATTTTATTTTTGTTGAGATGTATGAGTTCTTTATATATTTTTGATATTAACCCCCTATCAGGTATATGATTTGCAAATATCTTCTCCTAATTGTTAGGTTGTCTTTTTATTTTGTTGATGGTTTCCCTTGATGTGCAGAAGCTTTTTAGTTTGGTGTAGTCCCATTTGTTAATTTTTTTCTATTGTTTCCCTTGCCTAGTCAGACATGGTACTTGAAAATATGTTGCTAAGGCTGATGTCGAAGAGCATACTGCCTATGTTTTCTTCTAGAAGTTTCATGGTTTCAGGTTTTACATTGAAGCCTTTAGTTCATTTTGAGTTAATTTTTGTGTATGGTGTAAGATAACAGTCTACTTTCATGTGGCTGTCCAGTTTTCCAAACACCATTCATTGAAGAGAATTTCCTTTCTCCATTGTATGTTCTTGGCTCCCTTGTCAAAAATTAGCTGTTCATAGATGTGTGGGTTTATTTCTGCCCTCTCAATTCTGTTCTGTTGATCCGTGTGTCTGTTTTTGTGCCAGTTCCATGCTGTTTTGATTACTATAGTTTTGTAGTATATTTTGAAATCAGGGAGTGTGATACCTACAGCTTTGTTCTTTTTTTCTCAGAATTCCTTGGGCTATTTGGGGTCTTTTGCCGTTCCATATGAATTTTAGGATTCTTTGTTCTATTTCTGTGAAAAATGCTGTTGGAACTTTATCAAAGGGATTTCATTGAATATATAGATCGCTTTAGGAAGTATGGATATTTTAACTATGTTAATTCTTCCAATCCAAGAGCACGGAATGTCTTTCCATTTGTTTGTGTCTTCTTCGATTTCCTTCAACAATGTTTTATAGTTTTCAGTGTACAGATCTTTTACCTCTTTGGTTAAATTTATTCCCTTGTATTTTATTCTTTCTGTTGCAATTGTAAATGGGATTGTATTCTTAATTTCTTTTTCTACTTCTTCATTGTAGCAGATGTTTCTGTTTTATTTTTTTCCAGTCCGTTCTACCCTGTTATATTTAAAAAATGCTATTTGCACACCTATAGAAATGCAACTGATTTTTGTATATTGATTTTGTATCCTGCAACTTTGCCATATTCATTTATTATTTCTAAAAGTTTTTTGGTGGATTCTTTAGGGTTTTCTCTATATAAAATCATGTCATCTGCAAATAGTGACAGTTTCACTTCTTCCTTTCCAATCTGGTTCCCTTTTACTTCTTTTTCTTGCCTGATTGCTCTGGCTAGGATTTCTGATACTATGCTCAATAGGAGCGGTGAAAGTGGGCATCCTTGTCTGGCTCCTGTTCTTAAGGGGATAGCTTTCAGTTTTTCACCATTGAGAATGATATTAGCTGTGGGTTTGTCATATATGGGGTTTATTATGTTGAGGTACTTTCCTTCTATACCCATTTTATTCAGAGTTATTTTCATAAGTGGATGCTGTATCTTGTCAAATGCTTTCTCTGCATCTATTGAGATGATCATGTGATTTTTATTCTTTATTCTGTTAATGTGGTGTATCATGTTGATTGATTTGTGGATGTTGAACCATCCTTGCATCCCTGGAATAAATCTCACTTGATCATGGTGTATGATCTTTTTAATGTATTACTGTATTTGATTTGCTAGTATTTTGTTGAGGAGTTTTGCATCGATGTTCATCAGTGATATTGGCCTGTAATTTTCTTTTTTTGTGTTGTCTTTGTTTGGTTTTGGTATCAGGGTAATCTAATTTTAGAATATTTTCATCATCCTAAAAAGAAACCTTGTACTCAATGGCTGTCATTCACCTTTCCTCCCTCTCTCTAACTCCTGGCAACCACTAATCTACTTTCTGTCTCCATGGATTTGCCTATTCTAAACACTTTGTATAAGTGGAACTGTACAATATGTGGTGTTTGTGTCAGGATTTTTTCAGTTAGCATAATGTTTTCAACATTTAGCCACATTGTAACATGTATCAGTACTTCATTTCTTTTTATGACTGAATAATATTCCCTTGTATGGATATACCACATCTTGTTTATCCATTTATCAGTTGATGGACATGTGGATTTCCACTTTTTGACTACTATGAATAATGCTGCTATGAACTTTCAAGTAAAAGTTTTTGGATGTACAGTCATGCACTGCATAATGATGTTTTGGTCAGTGATGGACCACATATATGACGGTGGTCCCATAAGATTATAATGGACCCTAGGTGTGTAGTATGCTATACCATCTAGGTTTGTGTAATTACACTCTATGATATTCACATAATGATGAAATTGCCTAATGACCTGTATCTCAGAATGTGTCCCTGTCATTAAGCAATGCATGACTGTACATATTTTTTTTACTTCTCTTGGGTATATACCTAGGAGTGGAATTGCTGGGTCATACGGAAACTCAGTGTTTAGCTTTTCCAGGAACCACCAGACTATTTTCCGAAATGGTCACACCATTTTACATTTCCACCAGCAGTGTATGAGGGTTCTAATTTCTCTACATCCTCACCATCCTAGTAGGTGTAAAGTGGCATCTCATTGTGGTTTTGATTTGCATTTTCCTAGTGACTAATGATGTTGAGCATCTTTTCATGTGCTTATTGATCATCTATATATCTTCTTTGGAGAAATGTCTATTCAGATCCTTTGCTCATTTTTAAGTTAGGTTATTTGTTTTTTTATTTTTGAGTTGTAAAATTTCTTTGTATATTTTGGAATAAGCCCCTTATGTGATATATGACTTACAAATATTGTTTCCCATTTTGCATGTTCATTTTATTAATGATGTCTTTTGAATCATTTTTAATTTTGAGGAAGGCCAATTTGTCTATTTTTTCTTTGATTGCTTGTGCTTTTGGTATAATAGCTAAGAAACCACTGCTTAATCCAAGGTTACAAAGATTTACTCCTGTGTTGTCTTCTAATAGTTTTACTGTATTTGTAAATAGCTAAAGCTATTGTATTCAGGTCTATGATCCATTTTGAAATAGTTAATTTTTATGTATGGTATGGTATGAGGAAAGTGTCCTCCTGTGTGGATATTCAGCTGTCCCAGCACCATCTACTCATTTCTTTCCCCATTTCTTGGTACCTTTGCTGAAATTCGAGGGCTTCTTTCTGGAATCCCAATTCTCCTGATTAATCTATATGTCTATCCTTATGCCAGTACCACAGTAGCTTTGTAGTAAGTTTTGAAATCAGGAAGTATGAGGACAGTTAGATTTGTTTTTGTTTACATTTGTAGTTTCTATTTCTCTGCACAGTTTTCCTGTCTTTCAAGCATTAGATCATACTTATCTTTACTTATTAGAACATATTTATGTTAGCTGCTTTAAAGTCTTTGTTTGTTAAACCCTACATCTGGGATCTCTTGAGATCAGGGTTCTGTGTGTGTGTGATCAAGTCCTGTTTATTTTAGAAGCATAGACAGCAGAACTAGGAGTGGGTGATGAGAACAAGATATCAGTCCCCTTGACAGGGCCAGATCCAGCACAGGCTCTGTCTGTGTGTGTGATCAAGGCCAACTCAGCAGCCTCAACAGCCTTTTCCTGTGAGGACAACCTGGGTGTGAATCTTCCATGAGGGCTGGGGTGGGATTAATTGGCTCTAGTCCCTCTGGACCAGGTGAAAAAGGCCAGAGGGCTGAGATCAGTTTTTACTGCTTCCATTGTCTCTTTTGTGTGTCACTTATTCCTGTTTCTTTGCATGTTTAGTAAGTTTTGATGGCAAAATGGAAGTTGTACATGATGCAACATTATCTTCCTATCAGAAAGGTTAAAAAAAATTCTAGCAGGCAGTTCAATTACTGGCTGATCACTTTTAGCTTATTCAGGTTTGGTTTTTTTCCTTTGTTAGAGTATATTTGTGGAAAATCCAAGGTATTACCCAAGATTCTGTAACTTGGTAAGATTCATCCTCTTGACTCTGTGTCCCCTATTGATCTTTTCAGGGCTTGGCCTTAGGCATTTTTAGGGACAGTCTAGAGTAAACTTTTCTCTGGTGTGTGGTTCTTTTTTTTTCCTGAGGAAGATTTGCCATGAGCTAACATCTGTTGCCAATCTTCCTCTTTTTTTGCTTGAGAAAGATTAGCCTTGAGCTAACATCTGTGCCAGTCTTCCTCAATTTTGTATGTGGGTTGCTGGCACAGCATGGCTGATGAGTGGTGTAGGTCCATGCCCAGGATCCAAACCTGTGAACCTGGGCCACCAAAGTGGAGCGTGCCGAACTTAATCACTAGGCCATGGGGCCAGCCCCTCTAACGTGTGGTTCTTACTCCTAAAATGAGGCCTCTTGTGTCTCAACTGGATGTCTGGAGTGTTAGGACATGTTACTGAGGTCTTGCAACTCTAGGTGGGATGAAACTTCAGCATCTCCCAGTACTGTTTGACCTCCAGCATCTCTGTTCTGATTTCAGTATGGTAGCAGCCTCTCTCTGGTAGGTCTCATATATCTTAGCCTATGCATATGAAGCCTTGCTCTCAGCCAAGGACTCGTGAAGGATCACCAAAGAGACCTCTGGGGACTTTCCTTTGCACAAATTCCTCCTTTCTTGTGCTCTGCCCCATAACTTCCAGCCGTTTTAGCTGCTCTAAACCTTGATCTCTGCCTCCTCAGTTCAATGGGATTTCCTTGCTTTAGTTGGACTCCAGCTCCATGAACCCCAGTCAGTAACTTGTCCTGATGGGGCTACACTGGTGAGTTTCTGTTCTCTCAGGCACTGCAGATCCATACTGATGGTTGTTCAGTGCCTGAAAACGGTTGACCCAGACATTTTTGTCTTGTTTTGTATTTGTTAATGGAAGAATATCTACCCCAGTACCAGTTATTTTATTGTTACTGGAAGCAGAAGTTCTTGTCAGCAGGCTTTTAATCAAAAAGTATTTTGTTAGCAAACAGTTCTAGGTGTGGGCCATTGGCAAGGGCCAGAAATGGCAGGATTCTCTAATATTGATTCAAAAGTGAGCCTCATGATTTAGAAAAGAGTGAAATTGTTTTATTTATTTTTTTTAATGGGAAGCTAAGATCCCAGCATTAATTCTTGTCTTGAGGGAGAGTTGGGCTATGGGGCTGCCTGCAGATAAGCCCAAAACTTTTCTTTAAAGACAAATTTGTTATTGTTCAAGAATATTTGAACTCAATATAATCAAAGCTCCAGAATTCTACAAAGCATAGAAGAGGTGACTTTGCCCAGAAATCCCTCTCTGCTCATCTTTTCAGCATCTCAATGTTTTTCCCCTCTTTCACTGAGCACCTGCTATGTGTTAGGCTGTGATAAGAGTCAAAGATGACATCCAGTCTTTACCTGTGAGTATCTCTCCTCATCTATGGTGTGCAAAAGTGTAAGGACATTGTTAAAATGTCAGGTTGGAAAAAGTTTGGGAAAGGATCTGTTGAGCAAGGCTCTGAAGTATGGGTATTTGACATGGATGGTATCTCAGTGGGCTGACTTACTTCACTTGTAAGTGGAGTTATTTATTATTATCCACATTGATAGTGAAGGGTACTATATTAGTTAGGGTAATGCTGCTCAGCTAGATGCTCTAATGAATAGACCAAAAAACAAATAATGAGTAAAACACAGCAACAGTTCACTTCTTGCTAAAGTAATAGTCTTGGGTGGGTAAACAAGTTGGTGGGGTGGCTCTTTTCCATGTGGCTTTTCAGGGACCTAGGGTGATGCAGGTTCAGCTAATTTCAATTATGACTTCCAAGGTGGCCCTGAGAATTTCCACTCCAATTATTTGAAAGGAGAAAAGAGTGTGGAGGAGCATGCAGGAGCATGCATGAAAGGTTTCCATGGGTCAGGCCTAGAAATAGCACATATCACTCTGTTCACATTCCTCTGGCTGGAATTCAGTCTCATGGCCATATCTAACTGCAAGGAGGGCTGGGAAATATGATCTAGCTGTGAGTTCAGGAAGAAGAGGAGAACATGGATTTTGGTAAGCAGCTAGTAGTCTCTGTCATAGGGGCCTATCAAAAAATGGTAAGTTTGGTGTGGCATATTCTTGTTTATTTTACAGTATTAAAGTTACAGATTTATGCATTTGTCTCCCCAAGTAAGCTCTGAGATCTTCAAGTTTTATCATCCAGAACAAGACAGGGTATGTGGTAAATATTTATTAAATGGTTTTTGAATGAATGGATGAATTAATAGTGAGCTGGTGTGACAGTAGTTGGCTAACAGATTCAGTTGCTTCTTTTTAAAAAAATGTTAAAAAATTGTTCTTGTAAATTTTTATTAAAATTTATCTGGCTAGTATGAATTAGAGAAAGCAGGTGAAGACATTGTTAGTCTTCCTTTAAATGTGAAGTACATGCTTCACTAGTCCTTGAAACTGAAGCAATTTGACTCTTTGGGACACTTGGTATGAATTTGATTTCTCCTTGGGGAACTCAATCCTTTTCAGAATTTAAGTACACACCCTTATGAAGTTAATACGTTGGGTTAAAGAAAAAACAAAGAGAAATTATAAAAATAATATATGAACTAGAGATATAGTTTCATATTTAAAAAATCTTTCTTTTAATAAAAATTTCATCATGAAGGATTTAAACAAGGTACTTAGTTATGGGACTTGGCTGTGATTCTCTGAAGTAGGTGAAATGATGAAATTCTACCCGAGGGTCATCTTTTTAAACAGTTGCTTTTTAAATGCGTGCTGTATGATGATGGTCTTATAAACTTAACTTGAGGCTCCACCTGGAATGTCCCATGTCTATGTTGTCAATTTAGAGGAAGATGCTTGCCTTCCTGGTTGTTATG
This sequence comes from Tapirus indicus, assembly GCA_031878705.1. Classification (NCBI taxonomy): domain Eukaryota; kingdom Metazoa; phylum Chordata; class Mammalia; order Perissodactyla; family Tapiridae; genus Tapirus; species Tapirus indicus. Next base: position 102,638,730 of record CM062918.1, on the reverse strand, counting down.
GCAGGTAGACGTGCCTCCAGTTGCATCACATCATTTAGGCACAGGTTAACTCCATTTAGTGACATTTACCATTTGAACTAATTTGGATTGTGTAGAACCCATATCTGCCCCCTCTGACTCTCAAGCGGATTTTATGATCAAGGCTCTAAAGTATGCTTTAGAAGTCTGGGAGCCAAACTGAAGCTGCATAAGGGGTGGGTCCTACCCCTGGTTGAGACACACACCACTTCTATAGCCAGAGGGCCAAAGCATGCTCATGGATTGCCAAGCATGGCAGCTTTTCATTTTTCTCCAGTGACGGGCTCCTCTGGCTTCTGGGTTCATGCAGCACCCAATTTTTTTTGCCACCCAGGCCACGGAAGGTCTCTAGTTCTAAATATTATCTTCACTGTGCTAAGCAGTATTTTATTTTTTGTTTATTTGTCCTAAGCTTACCTTGTTCAAGTTTCAGGTGGTTCTCCTTCCTTCTAATATTTCAAGACCTTGTGCTAGATCTGTAATCATATTTTTGATTCTCTTACTCATTCTGTAGACCAATGGTCTCAACCCTGGTGGCACAATAGAACATCCCAGAAAAATGAAGTCTAAACCTTGAGGTGGAGCCCAGACATCATTATTTTAATCTTCTTAGGTGATTCCAGTGTGCACCTGAGGTTGAGAACCACTCTGTGTCCCCATTTGTCTTCCCTTTCCCAATTGCTGAATCCTAATATTTTGAGTCTGACTTCCCATGACCATCTCCTTCTCCTTACAGAGTTGCTCTTGTATGCTTCTGTTTCTCCTTCTCCAGAGCTACTTCTCCTAGTTCTGTCCTTTGGAATGTGGTGATCATAACTTCACTGATAGTCAAATGAGGACACATCTGGTTTTAAGTAAGAGTAATCTGGGTTTAACTAGGCCACAGTAGCCTAGTAGAGGTGAAGTAATGAGAAATTAAAAAATGTATCTCTCAAGCTTTTCACCCACCAGTTATTATGGGATCTCCAGTCTCCCTTAAAGTCTGACCCAGTAATTATGGGAGTCCCTTGGGGTTTCTCAAGTGTGCTCATGAACAATTCTCCAAGATTCTGCATGGTGTCACCATCTCAGCTGATGCTTGCTATTGAGACCTCCCTTTTTCCAAGCTGTGGAAGGCACTTGCCCTACTCCCAAAGCTGATTATGTGCCAGTCCCCATGCTCGGGGCTAAGGATACAGTGGTGAACAAGATAGGCACTATTCCATTCCTCCAGGAGAGCGCAGTGTAGCAGATGAAGCTTATTGTCTATATGATGTGAATTTACTCATATCAATGAACAGCACTGTAATAGAGAAAATTTCTGAGCAATTTCCTGTAGACTGTAAATATATTTGAGATATTTTATAAAATTCTGTTTCATCCATATGCCTCACATCTGCTGAATCCTTCTATAAATCCTCAGCATCTCATCCAGATCCAAAGGCCTCAGCAGCCTAAGAGGGGAAGCTATGATTGGAAGAGCTGTTTTAGGCTTTAACCTCAGACCCAGTCCATTTTGGGCAACAGAAATCTGTTCCACCTTCTTTGGAGAGATGGGAATAAGAAAGAGATCATGAGAAGGGTCAGAGATGGGAGATGTTTGTGGGTGGTGGAGGAGGATGAGGGACTTTGAAGGAAACCACCAAGTATATCCAGGAGAGGAGTCAATCAACCTCATTAAAGTGGTGTGTGTGTTTGTGTGTATAGAGGGGCTGGGGGAATGTTTACATTTTGCTCACCATTGCATCCTCACTTTCATGTCAAAGTACTTGTAAAACAGGTTATAATTAACTAGCTAACAGAACAGTTTTGACCAGTTATATTGTAGACTGGCTACTTCCTCATGACATTTATATGAGGGGGGGACATTTATACTTAATCTCATCAGCCACACTCCAAACCACAGTGTGGAATGGGCTGCCAACGAGAAGGTTTCACTTAGGTGACTCATTCAAGGCCCAATCTGTGAATTTTGTCATTGAGAGAAGCACTTCCTGAAATTAATTTCTTATTCTTTCTTGTCCTTGGTCCTTGCTTTGAGGATCTTGGATCTGATCATTGACTATAAATGCTATTTGTAAAAAAGCCTTTTTAAAGGGGTGAGGGATGTTAAGAACGTCCAGTCAGGAAGGGACTCATCAAGTTGTCTTGGGACTTATCAACTTGCTTCCTTTTGCATAGTATAGCTTAGTGGTTAAAAGTGTGGACTGTGAATATGCCACTTACTAGCTAGTGACCTTGGGAAATGTACCTGACCTCTCTATGCCTCAGTTTCCTCATCAGTAAAATGGGGACAATAGTATTTACCTCATAGGGTTATCATGAAGATTAAATGGGTTGATGCATGTAAAGTGCTTAGAACAGTGCCTAGCGCATGTAAGTTGTCAGCTAGCAGTGCTGTTGTGGTTGTTGTTACGATTAGGGCAGGACTGTGTTCATTTCAGAGGGCAATCTACTCTGTTTCAAAATTCACTTATAAGAGTGGATTTTCTAATTCCCTACGTCGTTACCTCCAAACGTTTATTGAGCCCCTGTTGCATCCAGAGTCGTATGCTAGGAATACAAAGATAAAAGGCAAATTTTCTGAACTTCTGGAGGATTTCCCTAAGTGCTTAGGGAGGGCTTGGTGTAGGAGTAGGACTTTAGCTGATGGGGCTTAGACGAGTGGAGGGAACATTCCAAGCCGGGTGACTGCATGGACAAGGGCACAGAGAAAGAATCAGTTTGGAGACAGGTTTGGTTAAAGAGGAATGTTCTGATCTGATGGAGGGGTTAGGCCACAGAGACACGTAACAGCCAGATATGGACTTCTTTGGACACCAAGTTGTTCGTGAGCCTCGAGACAGTGGGTGTTTTTGAGTAGCAGAGTGACCAGTGAAATAAAAGTTTTAGGAAGGGTCACCTGTAGCAGCAAAGAAGTTAGGGATCCATCCATCTATCCATCCAATCTTCCTTCCTTCCCCTGACACCCCATTTACCCTCACTACAGCCAGAGTGATCTTTCTAATGTAATTCTAGCTATGTTGCTCTCTCACTTAAAATTCTTTAATGTTATCATAACTTGTGAACCCTGCGTGTTAACAGAGTGGGATCTGGGGTGGGTGTAGGATTGAGGAGAGATGTTTAGGGGCAAAAGGGAGAACAGTTCCAAAGACCAAAGGTCATCTTCTGGAAGCTGCAGGTAGTTGAGTCTCTCTAGAGTGTGTGTGTGTGTGTGTGTGTGTGTGTGAGTGGGGAGTGACTGGCAGAGGATGATTGATACTGGGAAGATTGATAGGAAAGATGGTAAAGGGCCTTGTAACCATGTTAAAAAGTGCATACTATAAATCAGAGGAGTCCTTTCTGTGCCCCTCAAATCCCACCACATAGTGACCACCTACAGGGACTGTGTGAGCAGAAAAGGAGCATGAGGAGGGAGGCAGTCCTTGCCCATAGGAGGTTTATAATTTGAAACAGCCAAGCCTGGCAGCTGATTGCAAAGGACCGTGCAGATGATTGTCTTTCTCCCTGGAATCCACTTTCCTCCCTTGCCCATTGGAAGATGCCTACTCATCTTTTCTAGATGCACCTTAAAACTTATGTACTCTGGGAGGCCTTTCCTGATAGCTTTAGGCAGAGATGAGGGCTTCTGCTTCTGTAGGTCCTTGTTCATAGTCCAACTTTATCTCTTCTCTCATTCCTAAGATTATCTCATTAGTCTATCTTCCTTCCTTATTAGTCTACCTTCCTTGTGAGCACCTGGGGGTTGGTGGAAACAACCAAGTTCTGCTTAGCTTTATACTTCCAATGTATTATACAGTGCCTGGAAAGGTTAAATGGTCCTAGCATGAATGAGTAGAGATGTGAAAGATTTTATACATATATATCCACTCCCCCTTCCCCCTGAAGAATGTCCATTTGTGCTTGGAGCATGGCATGACAGTGTGTGCAATGGGGGAGGAGCCAGGAAGGGTAGGGCAGGCCATGTGGGTAGGTGTTGAGAGATGAAGCAGTTCAGAAAGGCAGGCAGAGGCCAGATGGTGAAAGGCCCTGTATGCATATTAGAAAATTTAGTCTTCATCCTGAGAAGAGTGGGAAGACACTGGATAGGAGTAACTTGGTCAGATTGTTTCAAAATGGTCACACTAGTGTGAACTGAGGATCTTGGAGGGGAATAAGATTGGCAGTAGGGAGGCCAGTTAGCTCTCATTCAGGTACAAGGTAAGGATGTGTGTTGTGGTGGTGTCCTCACCAGGAAGGGGATGTTTGAGCCTCGGGGGAGAGAGGGCTGTTTTTGAGCCAAGGCTATAAAAGGAGCAGAGCTGAGGAGGCAGATTTGCAAATGGTCCTTTTCGTGTGGAAGGGACTGGAGGGTCATCCTTCTGTTACTTTGGCCACATGCAGAGGCTGAGAAAGGTGCTATTCAGCAGGACTGTGGGGCAAGGGGTGGGATGATGAGCAGGGCCATTGGGTCTAAATTTCAAGTTTAGTGCCTCAAATTTTCACTATTGTCCTGGGTCAGATTTATGCAGGAAAGCAGGATGAGACCTCAGCATAAGTGTTGACCCTAACTGAAATGAAATTCATCTGTCTATCCCAGAGATGCTTGGGGTGTCCAGAGTGAGCACCTTCAAAATCTGAAAGTGCCCAGGTCTCTCTGAGGCTCCCAAGGGGGCCTGCCTGGCAGTGGGACCATCCCTGCCCAGAGTCTTGTTCTTGGCCAGGGAGAGGGTGGAAGCTCTGTTTCCCCTCAGGGCAGTCCTGGCCTGTTTGGTTTTGCCGGAAGCAGTGGCCTTGAAAGGCTGGTGACAGATGCTGCCCTATTGTCCAGGACACTTCACACTTCACCTGCCTGTGTTAATAATGAGACAACAATGATGCCTTGAGGGAAACTTCGAGGAAAAGCCCTGTTGCTTGGAAGTTCAATTCCCCCAGGAAACCTTCTCCTCCTGCTGCTGTCTTTTGGAGGCTCTGGAAACCTCCCAGGGCCTTGATGACTCACTCATCCTCCTCGGTGCCTGGTGAACCCACTTCCTGCTCTTTCTCTGCCGAGCCTGGCCTGGCCTTGCTCTTGATTGTGTCTCCTGGTCCCTTGCCTCCAGTTTTCCCACCATCACCTACTGCTGGAGCCTTTTGCACTCTTACTAGTTCTCCACATCCTGCTCCTGCCCTTCTCCCCTGCTCAGAGGCCCTTCCTAGCTCTCATCCTTTGTCATGACCCTGAAGATTCCTGCCAAACTGTCCAAGAGGTGTGGCATGGTTTGAAGGGCCCAAAAAGAACTCCTGCCTTGCAGCGTCTCTCCCTTCACTCAGCACGGTGCACCAGTGCCCACCATTTAGAATATTCCTTTGGCTCAGACCCCAGCCCCTGTAAACCTCTCAAAATCTCTGATCCCGCTCCTTCATCTGCCTCTGTAGTGCAACCTAAGGTTCCCACAGCCCTACTGGGTGGTGGAGGTTGTATCCAACTAGAAGGGACAGAGGTCATCCCTGAAATACCTGGCTGTAAAGGCTAAAAAGTGTGTGGTGGTCTCAGATGAGTAAGGGAATCAATTCCCTGGTGGTAGTGGGGGTAGACAGCTGGTGCTTTTCCTAGTCTAGGAAAGCTTCCAAGAGGAAGTGAATAGTAAGCAGGCAGGTGGGTGGGACAGAAAAGGAATTCTGGGTACTTAGAGCAGAGCAGCTGGAATGAAGCAGAGAAGTCAGGGTGGGCAGAGACAGATGAAGGGGGCAGGCACTGAGGCCCTGAAGTAGGATTTGATAGTTATCCCTTGCATTTTCCATAGCTCTTCTACTTCCAAGGAATTTTAATCTTTTCTCTTACTGTATCATTATACTCACTTTATGAGGAAAAAATACAGTAATGACACCCGCCCCCGTCATGGAAGTGATAACTAAGCTCAAAGAAAATATATTATTTTTCCAAAATTGTGGCAATGCCAGACTAGATGCCAAGGGTCCTTCTGGTTCACTGTGGGGCTTGTCTTGGGAGGGTATAGAGTGGGAAAGAGAATGATGTGGCTCAGTCAACCCCAGTGCTAGTCAGGTGGTTGTAGATCCCACTCCTTTGCTACACCCATGTAGTCCCAAGTCACAGTCTGGCATTTATTGGTCTTATTCTTGTCCTGACAAAGACTGTCATCTGTGGCCTCGGACCACTCAGACAGGCCGCAGGTACCTCCAAACAGCTGATCGAGACCAGAGCTGCCCTCTCTCCCTTCACTTACTCCCCACCATCAAAAAGTGCAGCGCCCCCCATCAGGTGCCCCTATGGCTCCACTGTTCTTCAAGGTCTCCACAAATGGAAGAAATAAGAATGTTTAGAGAAACTCTAGTCTCAAAGAGGTGGGGAATGGAACAAAGGGCAGGAACAAGAATATATGGAGCACCTTTCAACTCATGGTAAAGATTTTACACTCTGGCAAAGGGGAGCCATTGAAGGGCTTTGAGTGGGAGGGTGGAATAATGTGATTTAAAAAGATCTGTCTGAGGGTGGAGGAGGAGAAAGGATTAGGGGGCAGATGTGGATGTGGGCTGGTGCTGCTGCCAAGGTGGGAGGGCTCTGGTCATTTCATCTGGTCATGCTTTGATTAGATGAGGAGGGCTCTCCTTTCCCCCCACCCTAATGCTCTAGAAGGCTATGAAGTTCTGGATAGTTGAAAGAGGGGCTAGTCGTATAAGGGATGGTCAGTTGGGGTGGTCATTTGGGAATCTGGGCAAAGACTTTGGGTGTAGAAGTAGTTCCTTTTGACTGAACAATCTGTGGGCTGCCTCCAATGAGTTATCTTTACTCAGTGACATCAGACAATAAATGCTGCTCCTTGAGACCCACTCTCTGCAGCTCCTGTTGACCAATGAAGTCCACTGGATGAAGCTCAGAGACTTTCCTCTGACAGCTTTACATGTATCTGTGTGGCCCCACACCTCTACCTGGCCCTCCCTGTACCACCTCAGCTTCTGGAACTGCAACATGTCTAAGGTAGAATAAGATTAGTTTTGCTATAGTATCTGAATATTCATGTCTAATACCTTGATTGACATCTTTTTTAAACGAGAATGTGCTACTTTTGATTTTCTGGGTCTCTATTGACCAAAATAGCAGGGGCCAACAGCTAGATGAAGTGTCTTCTAGCCAGAGGGAAGAACATACTCAAGATCCCAAGCTGGAAGAGAGTATGGTGTGTTAAAGAGACTGAGACTAGAACAGTGTGTGGGGAGAGATAAGGTGGAGAAGTGGACAGGCCAGACTATGCAGGGTCTCACAGCCCGTGAGCAGTGGGAAGCACCGGAAGTCTGCACACATGAGGGTGTCATAGCCAGACAGATATTTTGGAAGGACTCCCTGGCTTCCCAGTGGAAAACAATGAAGGGGAAGAAGGGTGGAAGCAGGGGAGTTCTTGGGAAGCTATTGGAACAATCCAGGTGAGTGAGGGGGTAGCTAGGACTAGCGTGGTAGTCACAGAGGTGGTGAAACACAAGTGGATTTGGGAGACATTTCAGGGGTAAAATTCATGGGATTGGTGACAAATCGGATATGGGATCTGAGGGGAGAAGGCTCTCAAGGCTACTTGTAGATTTCTGGTTTGTGGACTGCGTGTACCATGGCAGTATTCACAGAGATAGGGAACACTGAAAAAGAATCATGTTGTGGAGAAGATCATACGTTTGGTTTTGGACATGCTGGTTTTGAGGGGCTCTGAGGCATCCAGGTGGTGATGGCAGGTAGGCGGGGGAATGTATGACCTGGTGGCTAAAGGAGAGTAACGGCTAAAGGTAAAATTTTGAGAGTCATGAGCATATAGGTGATCATTAAAGCCATGGGAGTGGATGAGAGTGCCCAGGGAATGAGTTAGAGTGTAGAGAAGAGGCTCTAGGTCCAAGCCTTGTGAAAATCCGTCTAATTGATCCAGAGACAGGTAAGCCACGCCCCTGCCTCATGGCACCCATAGCCTCATGAGGGTGTCTAAGTCATGAACAGCCTGGAGTCTGTTGCTCAAGGCAGCATGTGCCAAGAGCCAAGTGAGTGGTCAATGAAGGAAAGATGATTTCTAAATGGGTAACACATTCCATAGGCTGTGTATGAAGGCCTTTACTTCTGATCAACCTCAACTCACCTCTTCTTAGTTTCTTAGGGGATTCCCTTGGAGTGTGTTCACCTGCCCTATCCTTCGTGATGGGCAGGCTTCACTCACATCCCCCCTCAGCCTTCATGTCATGGCTTAAGCTAGATCTCTTGGGTCTCTCCACAACTCCGTCATTAGTGCCTGGTGCATCTCTCTGGAGCTGAACAACTAAACCATAAGCTGTGTTCTAATCATTGACTGGGGGGAGAGGGTGGGCATGGAAGCAAGGCCCCAGGTAGCCATGATCCATGTGTCAGCGGGCAAGCAGAGGGAGCAGCCAGGATGGCTAGTGGGACACTGGAGGCCAGCCTCAAAGCCCAGGTGGCACCTTTCGGGGAAGGTGGCTCCTGGATAGTGGTTTGAATAAAGCTTCGGGCTGAGTCTGGAGGTGGGCTACCCCGAGTCACAACTGTGAATGCAAATACAGCTGTCAAGGAAGGGCAGACCTTGAGTGAGCATCACCTATGTCACCTGCCCAGTTACATTATCAGGATGGTCTCGGGCTTTTTAGACATGCATCTGGAGGTTTTCAGGCCTTCCCTGGGTATACACTCCTGTTCTCAGTTCTGCCCTGGGCAGCAAGGCCTGAAGAGGAGAGGGGTGAGGCAAGACTAGGGACCAAAGAAGGAAGCCCCTCCCTTGATGTCCTGAGCTCGAGGTCCCCCTGTTGCACCACTAGCATACATGTCCACTCCTGCCCTTCTGCATTGTGTCCCCAGGGAGTGCTTTCGAGAAGCCACCACCCTGCAAGACCAGCTTCAGGCTCAGTTCCTCTGGAAGCCTACTCTGACCTTCTAGCCTTTCTGGTCCCCCGCAGTGTAGACTAGAGCCCACAATACAGAAACAACTGTGAAAGCTTAACTCTGCTGGTCGTAACTGTGTTTCCTACACATCAGCTCTGTCTTCATGAAGAGATGCTAAGTTTCTCCAGTACAGGGACCAAATGTTCTCGGTTTACTGAAACTGTCCAGCAGAGAGCTGGGCACGGAAGGGGCTGCCCCACAGCCTGGTAACTGACCAGAAGCTCTATTTCAAGAGATCAGGAAGAGCTGCCTTTTGTACCTTCATTTAGCAGGAGCTAAGTGCTGAGCTGGATGTATAGGGTGTGATTTCTGCTCACATGGAGCTTAAAATGAAACTAACATGGAGCTTAAAATGAAACTAATAAGAATAATTATAATAACCACGTTTTGTTGCACACCCTTAGGCTAATGACTCTTCTGGGTCCTTTGCATGCAAATCTCTGGTTCTCATTCTCACTACAGTCCTGCAAATTTGGGATTCTCCTTATTTTGCAGTTGAAGAAACAGGCTCAGAGAGGTCTCAGAGCTGGCGAGTGGCAGAGCCGAGGTTTAAGCCCAGGTGCCCGGGGCTGGGCTTCTCTGCTTGAAGTGTTTCTCAGAGGTGGGACTAGATGGTCAGCCTGAGACCTTGGCGTCTCGTGGGCCGTCTGGGGCTTTGGTGTAAAGCAGAGTTGGAGTGATTAATCTCTCAGTCCCCTCTAGTTGAACGTTCTGCAGTTCCGTCACCCACTGTGTTCCTTTCCCTCCAGGGGTGAGGCTGGGAGTTTTCTGAAGTCACCCTGCACTCCTGCTGTAGGTTGCTGCGGGGGCAGCAGGTGTATGGAGACCCTCAAGGGCATTGGAGGCAGTCCTTTTGTTAGAGGATGCCCCTGCCCTCAGTGTTCCCACCACTGGTGCGTCCTCGCTCTCTCCTTGAGGAGTGTGGGGGTTGGCTAGGGTGCCAGCTGGTCTGGCTGCCCCAGGAGAGGCCCTAAAGCCTAAGCCTTTGGCATTAATTCAAGGTGTCTCTCCAGGCAGTGCCCCGCCCACCCTGGCTCATCTGACGCCACTGCCTCCTCTTGTCTGGGAATTATAAGAGATTATGACAGCCATCATCCGAAGAGCTCCTGCTGGTGGCTCCAGGCCCCATGTGTGTGTGCGTGTGCGCATATGTGTGTTCATGTGTGTGTGTTTAGTGGAGCAAGCCCCCCCAACCCCTCTTCCTTCTATACTTTCCCCTCCCCTGTGGCCAATGTGACCCCGGCTAACTATAGCTGTGAGGATTGACCGGGAGGCAGCTGTGAGACTTTGCCATTTTCTCAGGGCCACCCTGGTGTCTGTCCCTCAGTGCCTCAGTTTCCCTGTCTGAGGTTTTCCATCACCTGAAGCTGCTTTGCCTCTGTTGTCTTTCCCTCTCACAGATATTCCCCTGCTCCCTGGCTCCCCACGTCGACTGAGCCCTCGGGCAGTGGCCAGAGGGGGCCACGGCCCCAAACATGGACAACAAAACCTCAAGGTGCCAGGTACCCGAGCCCCGGGGCTGCAGGACACTTCCAACCAAGATTCTGGCCAGCTCTTTGGTGGAGGGAGCTCCCACGGCAGCTCTGTGAGTATTGGGGTGGGGGTGGCCCATCTTGGTGGGGGCCCCCCAAGAGAGCCTCTTGACTGGGGACCCTCTACTTGGGGAGCAGGTGTGTGTGTGTGTGTGTGAGTGAGAGAGAGAGACAGAGACAGAGAGAGAGAGAGGCCTGGGGCTTTTGTTTGGGCCTTTTCCTCTCTTGTCTCTCCAAGTTATGATGGCACAGTGTCTCAGCAACACTGGAGTTTTCTGGTCAGAGGAAGCTCAGGGAAGGAGGAGGTAGGAGGCCAGGTGATCCCACCTGTTGGTGTGCAGACTGTCTGGCTCCCCTCCCACAGGTCTGAGGGACCAGACCTCTGCTGTGGTGGCTCCGAGGCTCTCCCTGGAGCTTCAGCTGGTTGCCCAGGTGACCTCTCAGGTGGCTGCGGAGGCAGCTGGGTATCAAACCAGTAATAAACAGGGAAACACCCAAAGGGGGAGGCAGGCCCCTCCCCTGCTCTGCCTCGTTCTGTCTCCTCCTCTTCTCTCAACCTCCAGTATCCTGGAGGCAGTGGATGAGAGCAGGAGTCAATCTCCCTGCCACCATCTCTGGCAGTTTGCTCACCAGTGGCTGGAGAGGAGGTGGAAGAGGACAATGTGCGGCTGTGAGGGGTGCAGTGTAGAGTGAATACCCGTGGGGTGGGAGGTGGGGGTCAGCCAGGTGGCCTTTGTTCTAATGGATCCAGAGCACCTGCCAGTGAGTATTCCTTGTGTGTAAATATGCATGTGTTTCCAGGCAGGCCTGCAGATCTGCAAGGAGGTGTGTGTGTGGGTGTGCCACAGTGCGTGTGGAGAGTGTGTGTATCAGAGACCACTTTGGTGATGTATGCGTGCACAGATGCGTGCGTGTGCAGGAGTGCTGGTGCAGAGAGGCTGGTGTAGGCGACTGTGTGTGCAGGTGCAGGAATGGGCATGGGGCTCTGTGCATGGAGGCAGGTGGTGTGGATGTGCAGGGGTTTGCTGCTGTGTGTGCAATCTGTGTGTGTCAGCACACGTGTGTACATGGATACTGGAGCAGGCGTGCAGGCACGGGTGCCCAGGCTGTGGACGGGTGGGTGCAGGGCTGTGCGGGCTGTGGGTAGCAGGTGGATTTAGGCTACTATGTCCTTTCACTGGGACAGTTGGGCCTCTGAGCCTGAGGGGCTTGTTCCTAGCCCACCTGCTTGGGCCCAGAGCATAAGGTCAGCCTCCTCTGTCTCTCACCCCTTCCTCACCAGACCTCGCCATCCCTGACCTGTTCTTTCTGGCCAGGTCATCAACAACTACCTGGATGCCAATGAGGCAGTGTCCTCAGAGGCCCGCTTGAGCCGCATGCACTTCCATGACAACCAGAGGAAGGTCGACTATGTGCTCGCCTACCATTACCGGAAACACGGGGCACACCCCAGCCATGGCTCCCCTGGCCACTCACTGGCTATCATCTCCAATGGGGAGACGGGGAAGGATCTCCGTGCTGGGGGCCCCGGTGACATTGAGCTGGGGCCACTCGATGTCCTGGAGGAGGAGAGGAAGGAGCAGCGGGAGGAGTTTGAGCACAACCTGATGGAGGCCGGGCTGGAGCTCGAGAAGGACTTAGAGGTGAGGTTGGGCAGGTGGCAAAGGGGACAGATGGGATGGCCCTGCAGGACTGGGCTCCTGGTGATCAGCATCACCAGCAGGGAGCCTTGGCTTTGTTCTGGCAGATGGCATTTTTTTTCTGGTGGGAAAACCAGATTTTCCTGCCCAAGGAATTGAGGAAGAGTCTTGGTATAGCTAGTGCCTCTGTCTAGGGGATCTCAGGCAGTCGGCGGGGGTGTTGCACCAACCCGTTCTGTAGGAGTTGGCCTAGTTGGAGATTGAAGGCAAGACACTTCTTCCTGGCTCCCCATCCTGTTGCCTTTTCCATAATGGTTTCTTTGGGATGAAGACCCAGTTTGCCCAGGAACTTTGAATCAAAAGTCCTCTATAGGGGATCTACTTCACTAAGGAATGTGCTTGCCTGGGGCTTCCTGAGGAAGTTAATTGTTTGAGAACTGAACATTGGATATATTTTATCAACTTGTGAGCTATATGTATTCTCACCTCTGGTCAGTAGCCAGCCTAAAGGAATCCACGGAAATCCATTTATCTACATATTCATCCGTCTGTCCGTCCATCCATCCATCCATCCATCCATCCATCCATCCATCCATCCATTTATTCATTCAGCTAACCATCCATTTCTCCATACCACAGTGATCCTTTAAAAATGACCTACCCTGACCATCCCCTCCAAACTCATCTACCCCTCCCACCCTCCTGCACCTGTTCCACTGGCCTTATCTTGATTGTAGTTGGTCACCCTCACTTCAGGGCCTTTGCACTAGTTGTCCTTCTGCCGCAGGCACCCTTCCTATGCATGCTCAATCTCTCACTTCAGATCTCTGATCAAATGTTAGCCCCTTCCAGATATCTTCCCACCCATCCTAGCTAAAATACCCCTTCCTCTATCACTCTATTCCTTGACCCTGCTTTACTTTTCTTCATTACACTTAGCACTGCTGCCTGGAATAACATGATAGATTTATTTGTTCTTTATCTGTGCCCCCACCAGCTCCATGAAGGCAGGAGTCTTATTTGGTTCACTGCTATGTCCCCAGCACCTAGGACAGAGTCTAAACAATAGGTGCTTAACAAGAGTTAGTTGAATAGATAAGTGACCTCCCAGAGTCTCAGGTTTCTCAGCTGCAAAATAGTAGATGCCCTGCTGGATTGTAGTTTACATTGCCCCATCATTAGATGGGGCAATGAAAACATCTAGCACAATGTCTGGTACATAGTAGGTGATCTGTAAATGCTTACTATGATTATTTTAAAAGGTTTCATGCTGAGGGGTGGGGTGCCATTCCCATCAGAAACCTGTTTTGTAAGACTCAAGTTATACTTTCCCCAAACTGGAAGGGACCCCCAGAGGTTATTTACCCTTATCTCTGTCCCCAGGCAGGATGGCCTTTGGCCTGGCTCAGACCCTTGTTGTGCTGACCTATGCTGCTTATCTAGACCCTTAAGTCAGGTCACTCCTCTCGTCCTTCTTTCCACCAATGTAGGAACAGTGTGTTCTTTTAGGGCTACTTGGGGCTCCCTTGCTGTGGGAATGGTGATTCTCACTTTCTGAAACCCAAAGCTCACTTGGTCCCTCTTGTTGGGGTCTGGTGGGAGGGTTTCTCGAGGTAGTGGCATGTTTTGGGGACTGTACAAAGAACACTTGGCACTACCATGGGGTGACACTACCACTTTCTCTCTTTCCTTGTGATTTGATGACTTTATTTAGTGTCATGTTTAGATTTCTTTATCATTTTCTTTTTTTTATTTGCTATAAGTTCTTCCCTCGTGGTTACCGTGTGGTTCACATATAACTTCCTATGTAAAGAGCAGTCTGTTTTAAGTTGATAGAAACTTAAATTTGAACTCATTCCAAAGCTTTCCCTTTTTACTCTCCCCACCTCATGATTTATATTTTTGTCGTCACATTTTCCATCTTTTTATTTTATGCAATCATTAACTATTCATTGTAATTTTAGTTAATTTTACTACTTTTGTCTTTTAACCTTCGTGCTTACTTTATATATGATTGAGCCACTACCTTTATTATATGTTTACCTTTTCCAGTGAGATTTTCACTTTTGTATGTTTTCTTATTATTGATTACTCCCATTGCTTTTCAGCTTAAAGAAGTCCCTTTAACATTTCCTGTAAGGCTGGTTTAGTGGTGATGAACTCCTTTAGTTTCTGCTTGTCTGGAAAACTCTTTTTCTCTCCTTCAATTCTGAATGATAACCTTGCTGGGTAGAGAATTCTTGGTTGAAAGTTTTTCTCTTTCAGCACTTTGAACATGTGCCACCCTCTTCTGACCTGTGGAGTTTCTGCTGAGAAATTGGCTGATAGCCTTATGGGATTTCCCTTGTACATAACTGGCTGTTTATCTCTTACTGCTTTTAGGATTCTCTCTTTGTTCTTAAATTTACTCTTTTAATTATAAGGTGTCTTGGTGTGGGTTTCTTTGGGTTCATCTTATTTGGAATGCTCTGTGCTTCCTGCACCTGGATGTCTGTTTCCTTCCCCACATTAGGGAAGTTTTCAGCTATTATTTCTTCGAATACATTTTCTGGCCCTTTCTCTTTCTCTTCTCCTTTTGGGACCATCCCTGTCATGCAAATGTTATTCTGCTTGATGTTGTCCCAGAGATCTTTAAAGAGATTTTTGCTTTTTAAAATTGTTTTTTCATTTTGCTGCTCTGTCTGGGTGAAACCCATTGTTTTGTCTTCCAGTTTGCTGATTCATTCTTCTACTTCATCTGGTCTGCAGTTGAACCCCTCTAGTGTATTTTTCAGTTCAGTTATGACTTCTGTTTGGTGCTTTCTTATATTTTCTGTCTCTTTGTTGAAATTCTCACTGTGTTCATCCATTCTTCTCCTGAGTTCAGTGAGCATCTTTATGACCATCACTTTAAATGCCTTATCAGATAGATTGCTGATCTCCATTTCATTTAGTTCTTTTTCTGAGTATTAGTCTTGTTCTTTTGTTTGAAGCATATTCCTTTATCTCCTCATTTTGCCTAACTCTCTGTGTTTGTTTCTATGTTTTTGGTAAATCAGTTACCTCTCCCAGTCTTGAGTGAGTGGCCTTAAGTAGGAGGTGTCCTGTGGGGCCCAGAGGTGGAATTGCCTCTGGCCATCAGAGCCTGGTGCTCGAGGGGTGTCCCCTGTGTGGACTGCATGCATCCTCCTATTGTGGTGGAGCCATGGCTGTGACAAATGGATGGGTGGGGTTGGCACCTGGCCCTGCTATGGGGAGCAGCTGTGTGACTTGATCCTTTTGGGTAGAAGTTCCCATGTCTATAAAAAGTGATTAAGAATACATTCTTCATTAGGTTGTCATGAAGAAGAAGCAAGACAACTAAATAAAGTACTTAGAACAGTAACAATGAGTAAATATCACTGCTGTTATTGTTATTTAGAGTTGCCAGATTGAGTAAATTCAAGATGCCTAATTAAATTTGAATTTCAGATCAACAACAAATGATTTTTTAGCATAAGTGTTCCATGTAATATTGGAGACATACTTATACTAAAAAATCTGTTTGTTGCTGATTTAAAATTCAGATGTAACTATCCTGGCAACTCTTTCTACTGCTACTGGTGTCACTGACCATCTTTGCTGCTCTCCATGTTTCATTTTGGTTGCTCTTGGATTTTCCTGGCTTTGGCTGGGAATGAGGAGGAGGAGCAGTCCCAGAGACGGCTCTTGGGACTGACCAGTGTTAGATGGGGACATGGAGCATGTCCTGGATTGTTGTCTCTGTTGTATAACCCCCAGAAACTCACTCCTCCCTCCCGGCCCCCATCTCTGACTTCAAGCTTGCTTCCCTCTTTCCTTCGTTGGGCTCTTCCAGGTTGCTCGGCCTCCCCCGAGCCGCCTTCTGTCAGTAGAGCCTCCACCACTCGTGCAGCCATCATGACCTAGTACCTTGCAGTGTTCTCTCTTTCTTTTCTAAAAATTAATTATTATTATTAGTTTTCGGACCTCTGAGGCAAAGAGTTGAACTAATCGTACTTCTCAGTCATGGCACATTATGGTCACTGGTCTGCACAAAGACCCTCTTGTTATTTATTTAAATACCCCCTTGCTCTTCACTGCCTGCTCCCTCCCCAGGGAATCATTCCAATGCGTGGTGTTTCTGAGAAATGTATTGTGTTGTTTTTTGCTTTACACACTTTTTTTTTCATTTAAAAATAGACTTTATTGTTTAGAACAGTTTTAGATTTACAGAAATATTGGACAAATAGTTCCTGTATACCCCATACCCAGTTTCCTTTATTATTAACATCCACATTAATATGGTACATTTCTCACAATTAATGAACCAATATTGTTATACTATCATTAACTAAAACCCCTATGTTATTCATATTTGCTTAGTTTTTACCTACAGTTCTTTTTCTGTTCCAGGATCCCATCCAGGGTCCCGCATTACATTTGTTGTCATGCCTCCTTAGGCTCCTCTTGGCTGTGACAGTTTCTCAAAACTGTATCCCCATTTTTAGTTTACATAAGAGGCACTCTATTTTATAGCCCATTCTGTTTCTTATTTTTTTCCCATTTTGAGACCATTCACACTCTGCAAGTGCATCTAAGCCATTTTTTTCTAATGGATGAGCAGTTTGCAGTCACTACAGTTTATCCCTGCACTCTCCTAATGATAATGGGTGCCCAGGTTGCCTCCAACTGTGTGCCACCCCAACAAGACTGAGAATGAATTATCACCTCCTTCAGGGCCAGCAGTCCTTGATCTTCTCCATCTCTCCCCCTGCTCCCCACCACCCCCTGCCATGTTGGTGCTAGACGCTGGTTGGAGATTCATCAGCTGGAGATGATGAGAGTCTGAACAACTCTTCTGGGGGTCCGGGGGGTCTGAAGAGCTCTTCTCTGTGTCAGGATGCTCAGCCTCTGGCCTTGAGCAGCAGTCTGGCACTGGCACCTCACAGGAGAGGGGTGTTGCTTGGCTGCACCTGGTGGCAATTTGGAGGGCAGGTGCAGTGGCCTTACCTGCTCAACTGTCCCCACCCTTCTGGGCTAGGCTATCTTTTAGGCTCTGGTTTCACTTTGATTTTGAGACAAATGGAGAGGAAATGGGTTTCTATCAGAGACCCACTAAAAATTATTTACTTAGCTTTACAGATCAAAAGAACCTTGCATCCACCAAATTCTAACTGATTGAATATCGTAGAATTCGTTTCCGACCCTAGGTGATATCTGGGCATGCTTTAGACAGGATGATGGTTGGTGCATATCTTCCATTTGGTGTTTCACTTTTTCATTTTGTATGCATATTTCTGTGTATTGACATTGTCCATGTTCTTATTTTAAAGACTATTCAGTATTTACTGGATGATTAAACCACGGTTTACCTGTGTATTTTCTTACATTTGGCCATTTGGTTAAAATTTTATTTAAAGACGGCAACCTGTTTAGAGA
This sequence comes from Tapirus indicus, assembly GCA_031878705.1. Taxonomy (NCBI): domain Eukaryota; kingdom Metazoa; phylum Chordata; class Mammalia; order Perissodactyla; family Tapiridae; genus Tapirus; species Tapirus indicus. The sequence goes on along the minus strand of CM062918.1, from coordinate 102,621,238 downwards.
TGGGCATCACTGCAGAAAGGGAGGCCAGTGTAAGCAGTTGAGGGACTTACCCCGCCTTGAGCCTCCACATGGGGCTGTCAGTGGGTGGACAAGGCCTCCTGTGTCACACGTCCTGTGACACACCTCCTCCCACTCTCTCCCAAACCTCCTGCTTTGGCCCAGAGAGCTGGAAGGACAGAGGCAGAGACTCAGATGCAGAGGTGGCACCAGGGGACTGGGGGGAGTGTGAGCCCCAGAGCCAGGTGCAGTGAGATGCACTTAATGGGCACAGAGGGCATATTTGTGGACCTGGTTGTAAAGACCTTATCCCACTCTGCAGGCCCTGAAATTCCAGGAGACATGGCCCAAAACTTCATCTTTGTGGGCAGCTGGATCCTCCAAACTGGAAATAGAGGAGAGGGCGTTGATAGGGAGGCCAGGTGCCCTCACACTTGGTGCTAGTTTTCCTGGGATTAGAGCACCAGAGAACTGACAGCAGAAGCTGCCTTTGTTCAGCATGGTCTGGCATCCCCAGCAGATCTGTGGGCTGCTTTTGCCAGAGTCAGGCGTGGAGGGGCAGAGTGCCAGCTGGGAGGTCCCAGAGGCCCACAGCTTCATTTGGGAGGGTGAACTCTCCTCTCTGACTTGGTATCAGGTGGGAACCCAGGAATGACCAAATTCCTTCTCTTTCTGCACAGAGGAGAACCCCACCCTGCAAGCCATAGGATGTCCCTGGCACCCGACTGCTCACCCTACAGGCCTGGATGTCTCTCATCTCAACTTGAATTACATGCTGAGTCAAGGAATGGTTCAGGGGACATCCAGGGTGTGGGACATCATGACCTCCTAATAGGCTCATTTAGGGGAGAAGATTGTGGGCCACAAAATTCAGAATGTCTCCTCACTTCCTTAAAACTGGAGGCCACTGTTTCTTGACCATTGTCATCACCCTTTTTTCCCACCTCCTTTTCAGGAAGGGTTTCTATGCATCTGGTGAAACAGCTGATAGGGCCACCTGTCCTCCTAGGCCATTGGGCAGAGGTGGGGTGACTTTGGGAAATTGCTCTATCTTTAGAGTTTGATTTAATCTATGGTTTTAAGGAAGGAAACTGACTTCCTGAGGACCTTCTGTATGCCTCATAACGTGGGATCTTTCTTTTACTTGTGCTCCTCATTCAGTCTTCATGAATATCCTGCCAGGCAGGTGCTATTCTCATTTTTTTAAGGAGATGAGGAAACAGGCTTAGAGAGGCTAGCAACTCAGCCGCGGCGATATCTGCTAAGTGGTCCAGCCAGGATTTGAACCCCATCTGAGCTTCTGACCTACTGAGGTCTTTGTCATTCCAGGGAGAACTGCCAAGTCCTTGATAGCAGTGTCCTATTCTTTCCTCCCCAGAATTCACAGAGTTCTTTGCAGGGACCAGGAGTTATTTATTCAAAAGGGGGCTGATTTGGGGAGTCCCTTGTCTTCCTTTATGGGAGCATGTGCGTGTCAGAGCAGTGAGCACCACCAGTCTGGACTTTTTGCTCTCCTGGAGGCTGCTCGGGCCTCCCTGAAGCACCAGGCCAGCCCTGAGTGACCATTTCTCCCTACGTGGTCTCTGTCTGCAGCCCCACAGATTAGACACGCAGACCTGTCGTTGTCTTCTCTCTTACCTGTACAGATCTTGTGGAACCGTACAGAGTCTGTGTTCTTATAACTCTCAAATCTTGCTTTGCTGGGAAAACTAGGACTTAGGGAATTCCTGAATCCTTAGGAAAACCTTGCTGTTTGGTTTTCTAGGGTGACAATGTCCCTGGAGGTCTTGTCTGTTGCTCTGCCTCAGGCATCGAGCAGGTTGTTGGGTGGCTAGAGTGAGGAGAGTGGTGTATTTCTATGGGGAAAAGGTCCCCAGACTCCTGTTGACCCGGTTATAAAATTAGTCTACTTCCTCCTCAGGAACCGGATGGGGCTTGCATTCTTAGGAAAGGCTATAACGAAGGGGGGGGAGGAATACGAATGTGGAATTTAATGATGCCAAGCCAACATTGTTTCTTGGTGATGGCTGCTCTGCTCTCACGAGTGTGGGTAGAGTCATGCTGCTGTTGACTTGCACTAATGACTGGGGGAAATGCCATGATTTCCCCCCAGCCTTGGATGTGTTCCTGTCCCACTTGCTCCACCCTGAGGCAGCATGCTGGAGCCTTGGGCTTCTCACCTGCCTCTCTTTCCTACCCCAAGGGATCCTCAGGGAACACAACAAAGACAGCCCAGCAGCCCGGCCCCTGGGACTGCACAGCTGAGCAGAACAGAGCCACAGCAGGGCTGGTTGGATCTGATCTCCCAGGGAGGCCTCTAGGCAGCCTGGGGGTGGGGTACAGAGAGAAGCAAGGAGCGGAAGTCAAGCGCCCTAAACCCAGTACATATCTATTTCCTTTTTCAAAGAGTTTGTAATTAAAAAATGAACATTCAATATTCTCACTTGATGATCCTGGCAATCCCACTGAGGTGGCTATTGTCCCCTTCTTACAGAAACATAGAGTGCCTTGTCAAGCTGGTGAGGAGCAGGGCTGGGCCTTGAAACTAGGTCTCCTAACTCCTGCTCCCACTATTCTCTTACAGTGACTCTCTAGGGGTGGCGTTTGGCCTACACAGTCACCCAGCCCTGGAGATCAGCACTATCCAGCATCTAGTGTCAAGCAGCTGAGGGTTTAAACACAGGTGCAAGGGAACTGGGGTGTGACTCTTTCTCAAGTCCTTTGTGTCTGGTGTCTTCCTTCTATCCACAAGGGCTAGAGGGTCTCCAGGATTCCTCAAAGGGGGCTGGAAGGAAGATTCTGGGCTTTGATTGGCCATATCCCACCCTACAGTAGCCGAGGGCAAGGAGCAGCGATTGATCTGGCCTGTGCACCTCCTCAGCTGCTGTGTGTTTTGCTGGTTTCTGTTACCAGGTGCAATCTGTGAGGTATGAGAACATGGGATCATAGGATACTAGAGCTGGGAGGGCTTGAGGTCATTTCTTTCAGTTCCATCAGAGAGCAGAAACCGAAGTCGAGAGAGGATGTGACTGGTACAAGCCCACACTGCTAGTTAATGCCTTAAGCTAATGAACTACTGATTATAAAGAGTCTGTGTGAACAAATGTCAAGGGGGGCTAACTCCCTTATGTTAGGTCCGTCTTCCTTGTAGCTCCTTTGTCATCTTCCTGTGAGGCTGGAGTCTGACTGGTGCTCCTGGCATGACTGTCAAACAACACACTGTGCTGGTTGTTAGATATTCTGAGTATCACGCATGGTTCCTACTGTCATTTCCACCAGTCTCTGTGTTTGGTGAAGAGGGGGTCAGGGAACAGCTGGTCTCTAACTTGCTAATCATTCCTCTTTGCGGCAGTGCTAGATGTTTTGGGCACTGAGACAAACATGGAGAAAAAAACGCCCTTCTCCATTTGTCATTTGATAAGTTCGAGGTTGTATCAGCCAGAGGCTGCTTGGGCAGTCCCTTCAGCCATAAAGACACTCCAAAGGGAAGCATCTGCCCGGGGAGACCTATCAGGCTCCTGCCTCTCGTTAGCAGGCATTTCCTGAGCAACTACTAAGTGTTGTGTCCTGGGCTGGGACCCAACAAGAGAGGTGAATAAGATGTGGTCCCTGCCTTCAAGGACTTCATAGTCTATTAGAGGAAGCAGACCTGACCACAGAGAGTCAGATAATGAGGTCTAAAAGTGCAGTAATGGAGGTGGGAAGAGAGTGCTGGCAGAGTGGCTGATGGTCTGAGCGACTCGAAGAAGTCTCACCTCCACCTTGAAGATCTTGGCTACATCACCTTCCCTCTCCCCGCCCACAGAGGCTCGGGTCCTGGCAGCAGTGAGTGGCTGTGTCTCCTACTCTTATCAGGTCTCCAGGAAGCATTCACCCTCTGCAAGCTGAGATGCTGGCAAGGACTGTGCAAGTTTAGGGGGTTTAGCTGAAGTGGGTGTTATACGTGGCAGGGTCTTTCTTGAGCCTTCGAGGTCTGGAGACCTGGTGCTTAATACATGGCGAGGATGGTTCTGGGGCCACTGCAGCCTTAAGTGTCCCCTTCTCTTCCCTGCAGACAGTCTCCCTGCTACCACTAGTCAGCTCATTAGGATGCTGCTATGGCTTATGTCTGATGACACCTGGGGCTATGGGGCAGCATCAGGGGTTCTTAAACCTTGGGGTTTGGTGAATAGAATTCAGGGGTAGAATTCATAAACTTGAATGGTAGAAAATTACACTTCCTTCTCACTAACATTTAACTGAAACTTGCCATTTACTTCAGTTAGTGATATAAGCACAAACCTACATTACTAGGAGTTCCTGCAAGTTTGTCACCAATAGAAATCACACATAGATTCTTATCACTTTATAATTGTTGCACAGTCTCCAAAAGCATTGACACTCATCACTGCTTTGAAATTATGACAACTTTTATATGTGCTGCTAGGACTTGCTATTTAATGTGTTGATAAAGAAGCAAGTGTATTATTATTACTATATCACAAATTTATATGTAAATATTTTGGTAATTATATTTCTGTATATATAGCCTCCTTGTTATTCTGTATAATTATTTTACACATTTAAAAATATTCTGAGAAGGGGTCCATAGATTTCATTCAACTTTCCTAGGGCTCCATGGCCCAGAAAGGACTAGGAACCGCTGAACATAACCCCCAGACCGAGAAGAAGCCTCAGGCAGGGAGTGGCAGTCTTGCCTGGCTGCTGCTTGAAGGGAGACCAGATGGGGACACCTGCCACTGCTCTCTGGAGACTGACTGGCTCAGAGAAGCTTCCTGAGGAGTCCTGATGCAAGGGCATGATTTGTGGGACATGTCGACTGAGCACGCCTCACATGAGTTGAGCTCTTACACGTTGCTGCTGCCGCCCAGGGCCCGCATGGCTAATTGCATTTGGAAGCGTGTGGTTCAGCCCATGGCGTGCTTGGATCCAAGAAGGAAATGGCGCAGAAGGGATTTCCAAACTGAGTACCTGGAAGTACTGGCTTTCTATGACTTAGAGTGAGGTATCTATGCTAGAATAAAAATTGATACTGTTTTCTCAATCTATTGAAAAATTGCATTGCTAAAGATAATTTTCTCAATTTAAAATTGTTCTTATATGTATTTTCCTTAAACCTTTGGATGCTATTGCTCCTTGTCTGCCAGTAAGTACCAGTTGAGGGCAAAGGAGTGTATGAGAAGTAAAAGAGTATTAATGGGAAAACTTAAAATTGGCCAATTGGGTTTAATTTCAAAACTAAGTTTTGGTTGTGATTTTCTGTTGTCTATCCTATGGGTTCTTCCACTAAAATCGTTCCTAGTTTGAATGTTGGAGTTAAGCATGTCGGTATTTTAAGGACCTTTGTAAGGGGTTCTGCGAAGAGCACTGTGACCTGGGAGTGTAACACCAGCTCCTGCGGGTCTCCAAGGCCCTGACTGCTCGGACATTCGTGAACAGATGGCACCTCATGATGCATTCTGCTAAGAAGCCTGGGCTTTGTTCTGGATGAGCAAAGGAGAGTGGTTTGGTGAGTCTGAGTGGGGTGATGGCCTTTTTCCTCCTATCTCCTAGGAGATAATGCCCCTCTTTACATCCAGGCCACAAACAAACCAGTGGTGCCCCGGAGTGTTCCCAGCCATCCCTGTTGTGTGCACCACAACTGTAAGGGGGACAAGCCAACAGCACAGTGGAAGTGAAAGGAAGATGAACTGTTAGCCGTGTCACTGTCTATTGAAGTGGACAGTGCGCGTCGAGACCCCACCTTCCCTAGTCCCTCTATTCCTCTCGACTAGCCCAGGAGCTCAGCCAAGGCAAGATTCATGGAAATTGCTATTTTTGGCCTGATGGCTCCTAGGGAATCCTGGGTCCATTCTGACATCTTCCAGAATGTGTTCACCATCCCTCGAGCATTGCTGGTTTGGGGTCTCATCTGCTGCATACCACCTCACTGTGGCGAGCAGCTGGACCCTTTGTCCAGCTTGGCAGTCCTGGGGTCTGGGGTGTGGGCCTGGACTAGATGACCGCTGGTATTCTGGTAACCGTCTTTTGAGTTTCTGCTTGGGGAACCATTACTGTCAGGTGTTGAGGGGTGGGGTATGTCTGGCTGAGGGTGTTTCAACCAAGGCTGTGTTTCTTCCTTCTCTCAGAGCCCTTCCAGCCCAAGGAACTTACGCTTAGCTCATCCACAGGTTCTTGGAGGGTCGAGGTTTTCCAGGCCTCAGAGAGGGCCTGTGGGGTTTTAACACCTTTTCAGGAATGGGAAGTCAGAAGGAGTGGAATTTGATGGGTGTGCTGTTCTGCTGTGTTTTCTTTGTCAAGTGCAGACACAGGAACCCACAAAGTCTTCGGAGTTGAATCCCCAGGGCCCTTGGAGTTTGCGTGGGTTTGCTGCTGGGTCCCGGCACTTGCTACCCTCCATGGTTACTGCGTTGTGTGTGTTGCTATGTACTGTTCTCACTGTGCAGGGTGGAGCTGGAGAGGATGTGTTCAGATCAATCCAGGCCATGGCCTGCGAGCAGGGCCTGGGGGTCTCAGCTCTGCTAGTGGAATGTTTAGAAAACCAGTGGCTATCAGTGGGAGCAATCTCCTGCCCGTCACCTGGACCTCCCAAGCAGCAGGGTGTAGTGGGAAGGACATTTTGTGGGGAGGCAATGAGCAGCGTTCACTGATGTGCATCCTTGTGCAAGTTTCTTAGCCATGCTGGGTCTATTTTCTTATCTGAGATCTGTAGCAACACCTTCCATGGGTGAAAATGCTTCATAGGTTGTAGAATGTCATCAAATGAAGGGTCATCATCTTCACAGTTCTTTGTAGGAATGGTATGTGGCTTATTCCTGCCTGGGGTTTTCCTCTTGGCCAGTGGGCCCAAGTAGGCCCTCCCACCTGTCCACCTTTTGCTTTATATTCCAGGTTTTTACCCTCCCTATGAACTGAGTTGAATTTCCTTCCCATTTTCTGAATGAATGAACATGCCTAATGTGTGGATTAGGCATCCCCAAAGGGAGGAGGTGCCCGGAGTTTACTGTCTAGTCAGGAACAAGAGATATTCTCCTGAATAGATAGCCCACAATTCAAGGCATATGTGCTGGTTGCTTCTTTTCTGGGTTCCCCTTGCAAAAGTTCTCACAATGTCAGTTATTTGAATACTATGATCATGATTTTGAATACCTCTGCTTACCAGTTTCATGATTTTAGGCATAGCCATTTACTATCTATACTGTTATTTGCTGAATATTTTTGCTAAATTGGCTCACTTTTTAAACTTAAATTTATTTTAAGATGAAATATTATATCATCATCATAAATAGAGAGCCAACTTCAATGGCCAACAAATAGACAATAACTACTAAAATAAACTACACCAGAAACACAATAGCATTATTAATTTCTGGCTGGATACAGTTGGCTACAGAAGGTCAAAGGCTGGGGGCCTGCTCTCTCTCTATTGAGAAGGATGCTTAGCTAGTGTCAGAGAGGTTAAACATGTGTCAGCATCAGCCTGAGACTTCATCTTTGCAGGAGAATTGAAAAGGGACTTTCTTATTATTTAAAAATGTTATTTGAGGGCTGGCCCAGTGGTGTAGTGGTTAAGTTCGCCCTCTCCGCTTCGGCGGCCCAGGGTTTGCAGGTTTGGATCCCGGGCGTGGACAGACGCACCCCTTGTTGAGCCATGCTGTGGCAGCGTCCCATGTAAAGTAGAGGAAGATGGGCACAGATGTTAGCCCAGGGCCAGTCTTTCTTAGCAAAAAATATTGGCAATGAATGTTAGCTCAGGGCTGGTCTTCATCACCAAAAAAAAAAAAAAAAGTTATTTGATGTTCTATCTGTCCATAATCTAATGCTTCTTATTCTGTACTTGGGCAACATTACCAGAACGCTTAGTACACCCTGCAGAGAGCTTCACTTGTCCCCGGATAGATTGCAGACTTTGAGAACAGGGATTGTGTTTTATTCCTTTTTGTTTGTTTGTACAGTGCCTGACACATAGTAGATACTCAAAAATGTTCATTGAATTGATTCAAAGCATAATGTGTAGCAAATACAATAGATTGTAGAGTTGTTCAGGAGAGGGAGAGATCCCCAAGAGTCGGGGTTGGCAGGAAAGGCATTCCAGAGAAGATGGAACCCTCTCCTCTTCTCCCAGCCTCCCCCTATCTCACAGCAGCCTGGGCCTCTGCCCAGTAGTTCCTCTCCCTTCTCTCCACTTGAGCCCTCTCCCATTCCTGCTTCTCCTTTGGCAGTAGCTCTGCCTTTGGTTATCCCATCTCCTTCCCCAACAAGGGAAGAAAATAGCATAGCAATCTGCAGCCCCCTCAGAGCCACCCACCCTGAAGAGAGGGCTGAGGGGAGCAAAAACTAGAAGGAGGAGTGGGAGGGAGGGAGGAAGGGAGAGAGGGGGAGAGGGAGGTGGAGGGAGAGAGGGAAAGGGAGAGAGGGAGGAAGTGGAAGGGGGAGGAGAAAGAGGAGGGGAGGAAAGGGAGGGAGAGAGAGACAGAGAGAGAGGTGGGGGTCAGGAGACCTGTGGGGTAAACCGAGCCCTCATAGGCTGCCCTCCGATCCAGTGTCTGAAGGGATTTTGGTGACCTGCTCGGGGAAGAGGTTGAGCCCTGGGGTTGTTAGCAGTGTTTTTCCATCTTTCCATCCTTCCCTCCTCTCTAGTTCTCCCCCTTTCTCCTTTCTTTTAGCTCCTCTACTCTGTATGGCCCGGGTAAATTCCACAGCCCAGGATGATTACTGTTGTTATGGACTTGGTGATGTTTGTGTTTATGCCGGGCCCGTCTCCATGATGTAATGATAAAATCCTTCAGAGAAAGACATTCCTTCCTGTGGACAGTATGTCAGGAGCTGTCTGCATGACCCATGCTGCGTCCTGAGGCCTCTCTGATGCCGGGACCCTGCTTTCATCCGGTCATTAGGAATCTCCTCAGGGTTGCCAGGAATGTCTGTTCTCTCCTTCTGCTGCGGGAGCCCCAGGAAGCTGGGTCCTTCTCTCCCTGAGCATCTTCCTGCCGCCTTTGAAGTTGTCAGTCATGACAACAATGGACACCTCTACCGTGCTCGGGACAGAAAGTAACTCATTTAATCTTTACAACAATGCTATAAAGCATTTACTACTACTGCCCTTATTTTGCAGGTTACAAAACTGAGGCTACATAACTTGGTCACGGTCAAACAGCCGGTGCCAGTAAGGGATTCAGACCCTCACGCACTGCAGTGTCCCCCATCTCGGGGGTTCTGCCGCTGCCATCTGAGTCTGCGTGGGGAAGGGGAGGCCTTATTCCCACCGCTGGGACAGGCTAACGCAGGTTCAGGAGAGAAGGAGCCTCTGAACTCGAGAGTATTCTCTACTTACTTTTTTGTTCTCTGTTCTGCCCGTCCCTCTCTTCCCTCTCATCTGCCTAGGAGGGAGCTCATGGGTTGGGGAACAGCTCGATCCCTGCAGGTTCCTTTTAATTACCCATGGGCCATGTTTGTGGCAAGAATCAATCTGCTCAGGACTACCCCTGAGACAGTGGGTGGTTCTGGAGCCAGCCGGCAGGGGTGAGAGGTGGCAAGGGTTCCCGGGAGGGGGAGGCTGGATGATGACACTGCAAGAACTGGAGAGAGCTTGGGGTGCTGGGAGCATCGGGGCAGTGTGGTGCCTGGAGCCAGCCGGAGGCCCTGGCAGGGAGGACAGTGAGCCAACGCGGGATGTCAGCGCCCCTGGGAGCAGGAGGGGGATGATCCATAGGTGTGTGTACTGCCCTTTCCTGCCTGCGGGTACCGGGAGGGGTGATGGGTGATGGTGGGACCAGGAGGCGTTTGTCTGGGCGTGCTCAGCCTTTCTCTTCTGTGGCGTCTCGTCTCCCTGCCTGGTTTTCCCATCACTTACCTCTTTCACAGCCACTCTTGGGGCTTTCATCCGACCCTTCAGTATAACCCTGCTTTGCAGCAGCTGCACTTTTAATGGGAGTCAAAGCTTTAGGTGAATGGTGATGTATTGGGCACCAGCAGATGGAGCAGGACTCTGGAAATCACACCATATTGGCTCTTTCCTTTTCAAGGACTATGGCCCCAGACAGGCCTCCCTCCTTCCTTTACCCCAGCTGCCATAAGCCGCTTACACTGGAGCATAATGCTGTGATAGCCAGGCAACATTTGGGATGGAGCACCTCTTATGTGCAGAGGCCTGTGCTGGTCTGGGATGAAGGAGGAGGACTATGATATGGTCAGCACATTTGAGGAGGTCAGTGTTTAACAAAGGAAACAGAAGGCAGGCAATTTCTCAGGGTCATGCAGGATGACACCTGTAAATATGCAGGTTTCTTCCATGCATGGGCTGCTTATGGAGGGTGAGTGGTTAATCTGCTCACATCCTCTTGCATTCTGGGTCATTCTCTCCTGCTGTTAGGATGCTGGGGAAATGGAAGCTAATTCAGTCATTAATCTTAGCCTAAGCCGAGCTGAATCAGGTGGATATGCTGGGGTCTTCCTTCCTCAAACACAGGGTGTGATTCCCTCCAGGACGGAAGGGCTGTGGTTTATCTGCACAGCCACTCTCCTTCCCTGGTTCGGGTAACTGCAAAGTGTCTGCGCAGACCTTGTCTGCATGTATATGGCTGCACACATCCTGTCTTGCTGTAATGACTGGAACTAACAGGGGCAGGGCTGGCAGGTTTCCTGAAGGAGAAAGTTCTGGTGTAAAGCAAAGCTGGAATGCCAGACTGAATCTGAATCGCAGCTCCGCCACCAAGAAATGTCTAACCTTGGGAAATCATGTGCTGTCTCTTCTTACGTCAGTTTTCTCATCTGATCTGTCTGAGTTGTTTTGAAGAAGACTGCCGCATCATGGGTACTTAATATTTGTCAAGGAAACAGGATTAAATGAGATAACATACATCAAAGTGCCTAGGGCAGTGCCTGGCATGTGTTAGAAGTTCAGTTTTAGTTGCTATTCTAGTTCCTTAATCTCAGGTCCAAAGATCCCTAAAACGCTTGTCTTTTTCTGGCCCCTAGGCTGACCTGTCTATAAAGCAGATGTTCTCTCCCATCCTAATTATTCCCATTCCTCTTGTGACCTGGCTTCATGGACCAGCATGAGACTCCGAGACCTGCCGGTTGTCCACATGCTCTTCAAAAAGCTCTTTTCTTTGCTCCTTTCTGGAGTCTCTGTAAAGCTCTCCTGAGGGCTAAAACCCCATATCAAATCCCTCACCAGAAGGCTGAATGGTCCCCAGGAAAACTCACCTGGAATCCTAGAGACCTTCGCATTCCTGGACCCAGGGGCAGGTCCTCGGTCTCTGAGCCCTGGCTTGAGCTAGAAGTCTAGCCTGCTACACTGAACACCTGTTTTTAAAATTCTCATCAAATTTTAAGTGTATTAATATAGCTTGTTACAGTGAGTCCTTTTTTAAAGTGAATAGTCAGCCTAATTTATCTGCTTTCTCAACCTGGACTTTCACATCTCCACTTTGTTTGAAGCAAGGCACACCTGTACTTTTCTCACCACGCTTTAGTGAGAAACACTACACGCCACACAACCTACGGCAGTCTGGCCTGTGAACCCACTGGAGGAAGAGAGAATATAAACTGCCTCTTTTGCTTGCTTGTGCAGTATCACCAAACTCAGAAGGGAAGTTCTTCTTGGGGTCTAACCTAACTCCCTCCAGAGCAACCTTACGTTGGTGAAGGAACAGGTCAGATGGCATGCATTGATTGGCCCCGCTGGGTCTAATGTACCTGGGGATTTGTCTCAGGAGCCTCATTTTGTGGCTCTCATGACCTCGGCAATGGAGCCAACGAAAGGACTAGAAAATCTCTTCCTTGTGGGCCTGAGGAGCAGGGAGTCTGGCCATCGGCAGATTGGAGCTCTTTACCCAGCTTTGTGTCAGACTCAGGACAGGTTATGCAACTTTTCCCCGATCTTGAATTTCAATGTTTTGACTGGTTTGTGTTCCTTCATCTCCTGTCTCCTGTGGCATCTATAAGCATGTCAGCTCGCTGTTTACTGCAGAATCACCTGCTGCTAGGTGAGCTGCATGAGATGTCTGAAGGTCATCTTGTCCATGCCCCTGTCTCTGAAGGAGGCTTTCTGTGTCTATTCCTTCAAACATCTTCCCAGGGGCTTCTCCATCAGATAGTATCTCCCTGTGCTTCATAGTGACGAGGTTCTGTCTAGAGTCTGACTTGAACTTCTCTTGCTGCCATCTCAACCCCTTGGTCCACTTAGTCCTGGCCTCTAGCGAGGCAAAGAACAGCTGCTTGGCCCCACCCTGTTCCTTGTTCTTGCTGGGGTCTCACCTCCATGCATCCAGCTCGTGAATCCCCCAGTAATTTCTTTGTCACTAGATCACATTGCAAGCTCCTGTCCAAATGCTGTCTGGCTGCTTCCTGTTCCAGGCATCTCCCTCCCACCTGAGTATTTGCGTTTCTGATTATTTATCCCCAGATGCAACGGCTGCATTTTTCCAGGTTGAATCTGCTCATTGTTACTTCCTGCCTGGGTCTGCTAACATCTCCAGGTCCCTTTTGCAGCCGTTGCTGCAGGCTTGCTCGGCGGGGAAATGTGGATTTTTCAGCCTTCGGGAAGTAAACCGTGTAGGGAGTGGGATGGGGAGAGCTGGTTCCCCTGCTGAGAGGGGCCCCACCCAATCTGAAGTCAAGGCCCTCCCCAGGAGAACATCTGAACTGATGAACACAGAAAGCAAAGCCATCAAGTGCCGCCAGCAAGGGGACGACCTAGACTGAGCCCTGTCCCAGCTGTCTGGCTTTCTTTTAGTCTCCTGAGTCTGAGAACAAGGAGACGCCTTCCTGCCCTCTTGGCCTTGGCTCTTTCCAAACAGCCATCACCAGTTCTAATTAAATACTCAGCAGATGAAGGGTCTGAGCACCAGAAGGGGGGGTTGGGACCATTTCCTCTCTGGAGAGGGGGCTGGGCCAGGATGGCAGGGGCCACAAGTTAAATGCAGAGGGACAGTGAATGCTCCCCCAATTTTCTTGAAAAGAGAGAGTTTATTTTATTTTAGTTTTTTCTATTTTATCTTATTGTAAGCCCTTGATGACTCAGAAACTCAGCGTTGGAAGGGAGAGTCTTCAAGAGAGTCTTTAATGCACTTCTCATTCTATAGGTGGAGGCCCATGGAAGTTCATTAACTTTCTCAAGTTCACAAAAGCATTTTAAAGCATCTGCTGTCCTCTAGCTGGGTGCTAAGTGTCAGGCATGGAAAGTTAAATCTCTCATGACTGGGAGGGACTCAGAAATGGATGCCTATACAAACAACCCTGTCTTCCGCTTGCCTGCACCTTCCCTTACTCTTCACCTTGAACCAGAGCTGGAAGGTGGAATTGGGTGCAGTGGTACCTCTCCAGCCTCCCAGCACTCTTGGTTCACCATAATTAAATGGAAATTCAGGGGGTGAGTTGGATGCTGCTTCCGAGAGATTGTCAGAACTTGGGGTGGCAGGGGGCACCGGTTAAAAATGAAGTCATGCATCCTGTCCCCCTTCCCAATTCTTGTCCTCCCTACCCTGCCACGGCTTCTGAGACTTGAACGTGTTGCTAGTTAGGAGGCTTCCTCAGAAGACGCTGATGAATTTGAAGTGATGTTAAAATTCATCTGGGGGGAATAAACAGCTGCAGCTTGAAACACAAACACACACTCTCTGCTGCTGGGTCCCCCCGTCCCCCCCGGCCCCCCTTCCCTGATCTAGGAGAAGTGCACAAACCTAAGCCACGGAGAAACACAGAAACCCCTATGAATGATGTGAGCGACCAATGTGCAAAGGAAAAGGGATTAGTTGTCCTGAAGACTGGCAGATCCCACACCAGGAGACAGCCCAGGCTTAAGAACACATCTGGAATCCTGGGGACCTTTGCATCCCTGGTTTGTGGAGCTCTTTGCAAGACAGAACTGTTTCTCTCTTCTAAGACCCTTCTGCTTCCCTAGGGAAGGGAAAGGAGAAAGGGAACAAACATTCACGGTCATCCAAGCATATGCCAGACTTATATTTTCTTAATAAAATTATTGTGAAGTAGCAGTTGTGAAATTATTATTCCCATTTAATAGAAACTGAGGCTGTCAGAGATTAAGCTGGGACTCCGTGTCAGAACCGTGCACCTTCCATGACTTTGTGTTACCTTCTTTTTCCCCTGGGTTCTGTGGACTTACCTGACTGAGGATCTCAGAATCCATGCTCTCTGAGGGTCCATGTGATTTTGGCAGGGTAGCTGTTAACCCACTAAGTGCATCTGTTTCCTCCTTTGAAGGTGGAAATCAGACAATTTGGCTATTTGGCTGAGTTGTTAGAATTCTTAATAACATGAAGTCTGTAGTTCCCTGAGATGTGATCAGAAATGACAATTAGATATTTGCTGGCCCTCTAAGCTGAAAGCATCATCCAGAGGGATCGATTAATCCATGAGTCTACTCTGCACCTACTATGCATGGCTGTGTGTTGGGCGGAACCGCAGAGTCCAGCCCAGGCAGACAGCAAGAGAGTCTCCTTCATCTTAGCGAGAGACAACAAGCTTCTTGGGCTGCAGCTTGGTTCTATTTACATGCTCACCCTTCTTTCTGTTTTTAGAAACCCCTCTTTCAACCCTATTACCCCTCCAGTTATGACCTACTCACTCCTACTCTTTATAGCCAGACTTAAAAAAAAATAAACTTTTTATTGAAGTATAACATATACCAGAAAAGTGCACAAATTATGTGTACAACTTAATGAATTATCAGTAAGTGGATACATTTGTGTAATTGCCACCCAGATGAAGAAATAGAACATTTCCAGCCCCCCAGACGCTTCCCTTGGGCCTCCGCCCAGTCATAGGCCCCCATTCAAAGGTCATTACTGTCCTGACTCCTAGCATCACACAGAGATTTTAAACTTTATATAAATGGAATCATACAGTATATATTTTGTGTCTGGGTTTTTTGCTCAACATTAAGTGTGTGAGATTCATTTATATTTGTTGTGTGTAGTGATTTATTCATTACTATAATGGTATTTATTTTGTTGTTTGAATGTACCACAATTTACTTATCCATTCTACTGTTGATGGACATTAGGGCTGTTTCCTGTTTTAGGCCATTATGAATAGTGTTGCTATTACTGTTCTTTTAGTCTGTTGGTGAATGCATTTCTGATGGGTATACACCTAGGAGTGGAATTGCTGGATCACATGGTATGTATATGTTTGGATTTAATAGACATTACTGAACAGTTTCCAAAGTGTTTGTACCAGTTTATACTCCCCATTAGCAGTGTATGAGAGCTCCAGTTTCTCCACATCCTCATCAACACTTGGTATTATCAGTCGTGTTAAATTTAGCCATTTCTGGGACATATGTAGTATTATCTTGCTGCAACTTTAATTTGCATTCTTTGATGACTAATGAGATGAAAACCTTTTCATATATATTTTTTTCAGCCATTTGGATATCTTCTTTTGTGAAGTGCTTGTTCCAGACTTTTGACCATTTTAAAAGATGAGTTGTCTGCCTTTTCCTCATTGATTTCAAGAAGTTCTTCATATATTCTTGGTAAAAGTCTTGTGTTGAATGTTTGTTTTGCAAATATCTTCTTTCCACTCTGTGGTTTTCCTTTTCCCTCTTTAATTGTGTCTTTTGGTGGACAGAGGTTCTTAATTTTATTTTAGTCTGATTTGTTGATCTTTTTCTTTATGATGAGTGCTTTTGTATTCTGTTAAGAAGTCATCACCGATCCAAGTCACGATTATATTCTTTAACGTCATCTTCCAGAACCTTTATTGGTTAACCCTTCACATTTAGATCTACAATCCACATAAAATTGAATTTTTGTGACTATGTCACACGAGCTGTGAGTCAAGATTAATTTTTTCCCCACATGGATAGCTAACTGGCCCAACATCATTTACTGAAAGGACCATCCTTCCCCACTGCTCTGCAGTGTTACCTGTGTCATAAATCAAGTGTGAGGGTCTGCTTCTGCACTCACTATTGTCTTCCATTGGTCTGTTTGACTATCCTTGTGCTAACACCTCATTATCTTAACAACTGCACTTTATAGTAAGTATCTCACAGACTTGCAAAGTTATTTTTCCTTACTATTTCCATTTCTTTAGCTCTTAGTCAAGCTCCTTCAATCTGCCTTCTGTTCCCTCCACTCTATCCCAAAGGCTCCTATACAGATGACTAGGGTCCTCCAGTTGGTGCTAAACCTAACAGAAATATTTTAGTTCTCAGCTTCCTTAACTTTTAGCAACATTCAGCACAGTTGACCATTCCTTCTTGTTTGAAATATTGTCTACCTGATGCCATACATTCCTAATTTCCCTCCTACTTCTCTGGCCACTTCCTCTAAGTCTTCTTGGCTAGGTTATTCTGCTCTATCTGATGTTTGAATGTTGGGTTTCTTCAAATCTTATTCCTAGGCTCTCTTTTTTTCTCATTTTATAGTCACTCTCTGGGTGATTTATTTTATTTCGAACATTTCTGTTGCCATCTTTATGGTAAGAAGCTCCCAAATTTATATCTCCAGTTAGATTTTTCTTCAGAGCTCAAAATCCTGGATTATCTCAATCAGAATTTTTCCTCAGAGGGTCTCTTCCTAAATTATATTTTTAATCGAGAATTCTTTACCTTCCTACCTCTTATCTATGCACCTGGGTCCCAGCCATTTGGGGCTTCAGACAAGGGATTTAATCTATTTGAGATTCAGTTGTCAAAAATCACTAATTGGGAGGAATTATTTCTCTCCTTCACAAGGAAGTCAAGAGAATTACCTGAATTATTTCTGTAAATTGTTTTCGCTTTCTTTAGAGACAGAAAATATCCTTACAAAATGTTAGTTATCATCCCACTCAGATTTCTATTAAGCACCCCTCATCTTCACTGTTACTGTTTTCATCTTCATTCTGACCATCTAGAGTGGTGGGGCTTAAAAGGAGGAGAAAATGAAGGCACAGAAACACCAAGTGAATTCCTCCCACCACAACTGGTGATCAAACCTAGACAACAGCCCCTCAATTTTTTCCATCAAAGTCTCCTCACTGGTGATCCTCACAAGTCTAGAGGTGCAAATGTCCAATCTCCAGCCTTGATTAGTAGTCCAGGTGAGAAAAAGAGGAGGGAAAGAGCTCTCATTTCACTCTACTGTGGCAATGAGGCACAGGTCTATTTGCTCATTGCTCAGGCACTGATTCTTACAATCACTTTAGATCATTTGTGGGCTAAAATCATCCCCTGTATCTCTTAAAGCTGGCATTTCAGTGTCATAAGCAAATACTAATCAGGATTTCAATTAGATTTAAAGTTCTTTTCTGTAGTCCACTGGTTCTCAAATTTGAGCATTATTAAATCACCTGGAGAACTTGTTTTTGAATGTGTCTCTGTGTATGGTTTTACGAGTGGTTGCTCTGGAGATTACAATTTTCCACAGTCTACTTAGAATCAATATTTACTACTTCAAGTGGCGTGTGGAAACCTTGCCACTTTATAAGTCTCTTTACCCTCCTGCCTTTTGTTGTAATTTTCTTGTGGTTTGCAGTTACATAAATTGAAAAACCCATCAGAAAATGTTATACTTTGTTTGTGTGTGTGAGGAAGATTGTTCCTGAGCTAACAACTGTGCCCATCTTCCTCTATTTTGAATGTGGGATGCCACCACAGCATGGCGTGATAAGTGGTGCATAGGTCCATGCAGGATCTGAACCCGTGAACCCTGGGCTGCTGAAGGGGAGTGATGAACTTAACCACTGTGCCACTGGGCCGGCCCTGAAAATGTTATACTTTCTGCTTTTAACTGTCAAATATAGTTTTAAGAATGCAAGAGGAGAAGAATAATATATTTTATTTGCTCAGATATTTACCATTTTTGTGGCCTTTTCTTCATTCCTGATGTTCTAAGTTTCCTTTTGGTGTCATTTTCTTTCTCTCTGCAGAATTTCCTTTAGCAATTCACTTCAAGCAAATATGTTGGCATAAATTATCTTAGTTTTCCTTCATCTGAGAATTCTTTATTTTACCTTCATTCCTAAATGATATTTTCACAGGGTATATAGTTCTCTGGGGTTACAATTCTTTTCTTTTAGCATTTTCAAAATGTTGTTCCACTACCTTCTGGCCTCTATGATTCCTGATGAGAAATCTGTATTCATTCAAATCATTGTTTCCCCATAAGTAATGCATTATTTGTCTCTGGCAACTTTCAAGATTTTTTTCTTTATCTTTAGTTTTCAACAGTTTGATTATGATGTGCCTGGGTGTGGATTTCTTTGGATTTATCCTGTTAGGTATTTACTGAGCTTCTTGAATATGTAGGTTCATATCTTTCACCAAATTTGGGAGGAAGTTTTCAGTTATTATATTTTCAAATTGTTTTTTTCTGCACTGCACTTATTCTTCTGTCTTTCTGGAGGTTCAATGGCATTAATGTTAGATCTTTTTAGTATTGTCCCACAGGCCTCTGAGATTCTGTTCATTGTTTTCAGTCTTTTTTCTTTCTGTTGTTCAGATAATTGGATAATTTCTACTGTTTTCTTCAAGTACACTGACTCTTTCCTCTGTCACCCCATTCTGCTATTGAGTCCATCAGTGAGCTTTTTATTTCAGTTACTGTATTTTTTTCAGTTCTAAAATTTCTATTCAGTTTATTTTTATGTCTTCTATTTCTTTGTTGAAAATTTCTGTCTCTCTATTTATTTTAAGAGAATTTACCTCTTACTTCTTGAGACATTTTTATAACAGCTACTTTAAAGTATTTGTCAGATATTTCTATCTTTATCTTGGAGTTAGCATCTGTTGATTGTCTTTTTCCATAAAAACTTTCCTGGTTCTTTGTATGCTCAGTAGTTTTAGATTGTATCTTGGACATTTTCAATATTATGTTATAAGACTCTGAGTCTTGTTTAAATCCTATTTGTTTTTTAGCAGATGATTGATCTGGCTGGGTTCAGGATGCAAGTTCTGACCAGCCTTCTGTGGGTTGTGGTTTCAATATCAGTTTCATTTTCAAAGCCTTGGGCTATTTGGGTCTGTTCTTCAGATGCTACCAAGTGGCCAGTCTGGGATATGGGCAGTGATCTATCACAGAGTTCAGTCTTTAAAGTATGTAGTATGCTATTTAGGGTCAAATCCATGCATGTGCAGCTCAAGGAGTTCATGAACAGATTTATGGGATCACTTTGCTGAGCTCCTCCCTCTCCATGATCTTCTTAGATCCTTCCAGTTTTCAGGGATCCCCTTTGTAATCCTCCAGTCAGAAACCTTGGAATTTACTTACCCTCCTCTCCCATATATTTCCTACAATTGCACCATTGGTGGGGGCCAAGTGCTGGAGGACAGAGAGAAAGAAAAAGCAACAGGGTTTTGCTCCACCCTTTTGTAAGCACAGCTCCTCTGTTCACAGGAGAAGGTTCCTCTCCCTCAGAATTTTAGGGGCCTGTGGGCTAGGTGCAAAAGAATAGAGAAAGGAAAAAATGGGGCTCACTTCCACTTTCTCTGAGACTTCTTTCTTATTTCTCAAGCCAGAACTAAAGGACTTCTCCTGGGGCTCTTTCTGTTGATGCTAGTGATGCCCACTTCTGGGTTTTGGACTGCCTTGAGTCTAAGCTGGAAGAACTGAAGGAAAAAAACACCAGTTTGGCATTAGTTGAAATTCTATTATTCTTCCTCAATCTGCCTACTACTATTTATTTTTCAGAATTCTCAAATGGCTGCTCCATACATTCTGTTCAGATTTTGTAGCTGTATTCAGAGGAAAAGATACAGAGAGTGTTCTTATTTCATCTACCTAGAACCAAAACTCCTGGAAGTCTTGTTTAAGACAACTTTCTGGACCCCACCCTGAGAGTTTCTGAGCCAGTTAGTCTCAGGTAGGGCCAGAGAATTTGTACTTCTAATAAATTCCCAGATGATGCTGATGCTGCTTGTCCCAGAACCACATTTTGAGAACCACTGATATAGTCTATTCTTAAATAAAGATAGGAAAACTCTTTTTCCAGAATAGAATATGTCAAGTTCCTTCATTTTAATGACATTAAGTGTCTAATGGTTTACCATTTAATAAAATAGGGATGAAAGGACAGTGGAAATCTTTTGGTTGAGCAGATGAGGAGATTAAAAGAAGTAAAAGATTGTGGAGTATGCTATAGATCACTTGGCCAGACAGGAAATATGGCTGATGCTTTACTGGTATAGAACTCAAACTTGTGGAAATGCTGTGATGGGGGAATTTCTATTATTAAGATATCCGCTTTAAGTATAATTTTTTTAAAGCAGAACATCATGGAACGTCTAGTAACTCTTGAATTTCTTTGTTTGTAGGCTATATCTTTGAATATAGGACAGACAATAAGAGGAATTAAATTTTCACCTCAATTGTGAATAGCAAGGAAAAGCTGGTTGGCAAAAGAGGAACCCCAGTTGTCCGTGCCATCTTGGCAATGATGAAAGTACACAACATGGGGTGTGTGGACAGATATATGTACCAGAGTTTCATGTAGTTATATATTTTTTATTTAAAGAAAAGGTAGATATTATGGGAATGTATATCACATTCTCATAATAGGAATAGGAATTTTAGAAAAAAGAAATTCAGACAATGGTAAGTAATCCTGAGGCAGCGAAGAAGAAGGCATTTGAAGAGAAATGTGCTCTATACAGCATGATCTGGACTGTAAATAGATGTACACAAAAGATGGAAAAAGAAGAATGTGATGAAGTCTGAATGCAAATGAAAAGGCAAACACAATGAAGTGAGTTGGGGAGGCCCATGTCCTGTATGAGCTTCAGCTTGTGAAATGCAGTAAAGGCGAACAGTGTTTTCTGTGTCACTGCAAAAGGAGACAGCAGATGATCTGGCCTGTGAGTGAATAGCTGGACATTCTGTTTTGCTGGAGAGAAACACAGTCACTGGAGGAAAGGGACATGAGCCCAGGTTAGTGTGTAAGGCCACACAAGATATTTATCAAGCAGTAGCTGTGAATCAGTGGTGTGCCAATTCAGATGTTGCACCTTTGTGAATCCTCTCCCTTCTGCCTCCTCTGTATTGTCCATGTTTTCCTATACACACCTTTATTACGGGCCTCGTTGAATTGCATATAATTGAACCGCATGTTCATCTCCACCTTTAGGATGGTGACTCTGTCTTTTTCAATACCAATCCCTAGTCCTTAACACAGGGCTAGGTAAAGGATTGCTGGGTTGAATTCTTTCTATCTCACACTTTGATGTGTGCCTTTAGGAAAATCCTAGAAGACAGAGCTTCTCAAGAATAATTAACATCAGATTAGGGTATTTATAGAGACAGAGCACTCTATTGATCTATTTTGACATGCGCATCTCTGCCTTGGGCTATGGGTGGAAGGCCCTCTTCTGAAGGGGCCCCAAAGTGCTTAAGATAGGGTCTTGTTCTATCATCCAATGTGCTGTTCCAGTGTGACCAGCTTGAGATACATTCTACTTTGACCTGTGGATTGGCATGAAAGCTTCCAGCATTTCAGAGCAGCTTCATACTAGAGGAATGAGCTCTGTAGCCACAAGAGGCCTTGCCACCTTCCCCAGGCCCCTGGGGGAAATTTTCCATGCTGCCAAAGACTCAGTACTGGTGGGAATTATCACCTCTGGGCAGAACTGGTTTTCCCAAGATGCAGATCTGGGCAGAAAAGAAAGAAAAGAAGAATGGAATTTTAAGCCCCAGGGGCCACAGACTAGAGAAGGCACAGACCTAATGAGTCCTGTTTTTCCATCTGTGTACCTGCACTTGCTTGTCCACAGACGCATTGCCTCTGATTGTCTTTCATTTCTGAGCTCAGCCCAAGGGCCTGCATTATTTGCACAACTGCCATGAGTCCTCCAGGCCACCAGGAGGCAGTAAAGAGCCTCGGATGGGTGCTTAACTAAGTGAAACCCTACAAGCCATAGAGTTAATGCCCCCTTTAAGGAAGGGTTAACTTCTCAGTCAGGCAGTGATCTAATAGTCTATATTTCCCCTCTACTTGGGAACCTCACTTTGCTGTTCCTGGGTTGATTGTCTGTCAGGTGGGCAGCACACCCCAACTCTAGCCCTCTCGGTGTGGCACAGGGGCTGTGTAGAGATGAAGAGACATGGCTCCCAAGAAAGCCACCATCTTGGGAAGGAGATAAAGACATTTATAAGACACTTATCTTATAGTTTAGGAGTTCCATCCTTGTGGAGCTGTGCTGACTCCTCTGCAGGACACTGGGCTCCTGGGCACTTGTACACTCCTGGCCCCTATTTTAAGCAAGCATCTTCTTGGAGTGTGACTGTTTTTTCTCCTATTGTTCCCAGCCGAGTATGAGCTCTTTGAGGGCAGGGATCACGTGGAATTAATCTCTGCATCTCTAGGCAGGAGCAGTGTAGAATAGTGGTGAAGAACTTCTGCTTTGGGGCCAGACAAGCCTGGAATCAAATCCCTATGTATCTGCCAAAAGCTTTGTCTCTGTGATTAAGACTTTGCATGTTCATTTAAAAAAATGGACATATCAGTAGTATCTGTACACAGAGCTTCTGTGAGGGTTACAGAAGATAATGCTTGTAAAGAGCTTAGAGCTGTGCTTGGCATATTGCAAGTGCTTAAAAAAAGTTAGCTCCTCTGCTCCCTTCTTTCTCTTTCTCCTCGCTTGCTTCCAAAGCTTTGCACAGTGCTTGGCACAGAGAAGGCACTCATAAAACGTTCACCGAGTGACTAAGGAAATGACTGAAGAGAGAAAACCAACTGTGATGTGGTGATGTGGCTAGTTGAGCTGCTTGGGATAGTCATCCACATTTCCCTGGACACTGTGGCAATGCTCTGCTGTAGAGCAGAGGAATGGGGCCAGCCCCCGGGGATCAAAATCCCCCTTGTGCAAGCAGTGGATTCTCAGGGTTGGTCTCAGGGTCTCTTTGTGAGTGATCTGCCTTGAATCATGCATTTTTACTGAGGGCACTGCTATGTCAGGTAGGGTTACTTACTTAAATAATTTAACATTGGAAGATTTAGCTTTCACTTTCCTATATTTCAGTGAATCCATCATTACATTTCTTTGGGATTTGAGGCTAGTGAAGGTAGCTCTTTTCCATCTGTGGATTTTATTAATTTCATATTCCTTTCTGCTTTTTTTCAAGATTCAAACCCGATTCCTAATTATTATTAGGTTCAAGGGACATAACATTTACTGTAAACTTTTTATTGTGGCTAAATATACATATTTTGAATAACATATACATAACATAACATATGTACAATTTTAAATAACATAAAATTTACTATTCCAACCATTTTTAAGTGTCCAGTTTCGTGGCATAAAGTACATTCACATTGTTGGGCAACCATCACCACCATCCATCTCCAGGACTTTTTCGTCTTCCCAAACTGAACCTCTGTACACATTACACACTAACTCCTCATCCACTCCATCTACCCCTGCTGGCAACCACCATTCTACTCCCTGTTTCTATGAATTTGACCACTCTAGGTACCTCACAGAAGTGGAATCATACAATGTGTGTCCCTTTGTGATTGTCCTTTTATTTCACTTAGCATGATATCGTCAAGGTTCATCCATGTTGTAGCACGTGTCAGAATTCCCCTCCTTTTTAGGGCTGAATAATATTCCATTATATGTATATATCACATTTTGTTTATTCATTCATCTGTCAGTGGACACTGGGTTGCTTCCACATTTCAACTAGTGTGAATGATGCTGCTATGAACATGGGTGTACAAATATCTGTTTGAGTCTACTTTTCCTCTTTGCTTTTAAACTTGCTTGGAAGGAGCAAGGCAGCTCAGATTTTTAGGCTGGGAATGACCTGAGAAATGTTGTTTGTCCAGAGCCTCCTCTCCTAAAATGCAAGTTCTAACTTCTGGATCAGGTCTCTATTTGGAGTCCTCCTGGCCCACTCCAGGAATCTCCTGGGCACCAGATCTGCAGTTACTTCTGGTTATCCCTGCTCATGGAGAGGGACAGTGGCACAAATCTCCAGAAAGAGAGACAGGGAAAGTTTGCTTTGGCTTTGGATGGAGTTAGCTTTGATGGACTAGTGTTCCATTTCTTGAGTATGTGTTGATTCACGATCAGGGTCTGTAAGCCAGTTGGAGGCAGGACTGTACTGGTCAGGGATCTTAATGGACAGTCTTCAAAATCATTCCCATTGTCACTCATTAAGGATTGTGTGGCTCTGAGGGACGTTCTAAAGTACTCAGGCGTGCTGGTAGTGGTGCCAAGTGGTTAAAAACTTGGACTCTGGATTTAGACTGTCTGGGTTCAAGTCTTGGCTCTGCCACTTACTGATACCCCAGGCACATTACCAAATTTTTCTTAAGCTCAATTTTTTTTCTTCTGTAAAGTGAGAAATAGAATAGTGTCCACTTGCTGGGTTTGTTGAGAGAATTAAATGAGATAATTTATTTGCAGCCTTTAGTACAGTGCCTAACATATGGTAAGTTGCTCATTAAATATTAGTTATTGTTATTATCATCTGCTTTTATTCTTACAGCCACCTCCCTTTGCTCAGCCTTGGTTGCCTAGTAAGCACGAACCTCAGACATAACCTGGTCTGTGTCTTTAGTGCATTTCCATTTGTTGCTCTCTTTCTGCAAAAGCCCGAGATCAGCTTACCCAACCAGAAAGCTTGGTGAAAGCTCTGACACCTTGTAAAGCCTCACTCCTTCCTAATAACTTTCTATATGAGTCAGGGGCCACCCTGAGTGTTTACGCTTCCGGACCCCTCGGGTGGGGAAGGGGTGGTGGCTGCCACTGGCTTTGTAAGTTTCCAGGCAGCCGGGCCCAACTGGAGAGGTCAACCCCACCAAAGAAAATTTCGTCTGGCTTCCACGGAATGGGAATATTAATCTGACATGAGGCCAGAGCAGGCTGGACCAGAGGGAGATGAAATAGTAGAGCAAGAATGTAGTGCTTTCTGGTGGAATCAAGCAACGGAAGACTGCAGCAAATCGGAACCAGATTTTTGAACATGGTTCTGATGGTGGTGGATGGGAAGGTGGCGTTCGCGCCTTGGGGTCCCCTCTGCTCTTCGTTAGCAGCCCTGCCCTGGGGCTGTGTTCATCCTTCTTCACCACGCTGGGGGAAGAGAGTGGGTGTGTGGGTCTGCCTGCTGGCTTCCTCTCACTTTTGTGTATCTTCTGTCCAGACGATCTAGAGGAATCTGCAGGCCCAGCATGTTGTCCTAGGTCATGGGTTGGAGAGAAGGACCTCAGTGACTGCTGGTTCCTTCCAGTGCACACTATGAGGCAGGGTGGAGGCACCATCCTGGAGCAGGCTGGGCACCTTCACCTGGGCCCCAGGAAGAGTTTCCTGGTGTTGGGGTTGCTGTTGCCTGCTCACCACACCCGGAATAGTGCAGAAATGCAGGCTGTCCTGGGCCAGGACAAAGATGGCCTCTGAGCCTAGTGATTGACCTTGCCTTCAGGCCACCTTGCTGTCACACAGTGATTGCTCGTCGTCAAGAGATACTTGCAGTTACAGCAGCAGGAAGGAGTGGCAGGGGAGGGGGCGGAAGAACAGGCTTTCAGGCTTGCACTTGGCGTTCTTGTCAGTCTACATGTGAGGCCGGTCAGGTAGATGGCTGAGGATGGTGCTTCTGACACTGAAGCTGCCTTTGTGCTCCGAACGTCTGCTAGTATTTCATCCTCTTCTCTCATGAACTTTACAATGTCCTTGTGGCAGCAGCTGGAATCACTGCCCACATGGGCTGTGATCTAGGGTTGCCTGGTACCTTGACTGGTGATGGGCCTAGATTAAAATGCCCTTCCCTCTATGTACTGCAGGAGGGCCCGTGTAATGTCAGAGTTAAATGGTCAGGGTCCGGAGGTAGTTGACTGGGGTTTCCTCTCTCTGCTTTTCACCAGCTGTGTGACCTTGGGCCACATTTTTAACTTTTCTGTGCCTCAGTTTCATTTTCTGTAAAATGGAGATTATAATGCATGCTTACCAGGGCTGGTGTTAGGATTAAGTTAGATCATTCAGGAGAAGGGTTTAGAGAAGTGCCTGCCACACAGTGGCTGAAATTCAGAAAAAGCAGTCCTGTAATTTCTCTGGTGGCTGTATAGTGCATTCATCTTTGTGAGATTTATAACTTGAACCAATTCTCCACATGCAGGCACAATGTTACAGATCTCAAACCTTTTGTCTAGGTAAAAGGCCATGGTCAATCAATGTTAGCTATTATAATTATTAATTATAAATGCTTGGCACTGTTTAAAGTGCATGATATAAACCCAGAAAATGTCAGAGCTAGAGATGACCTATGACATCAGCTGTCTCATCCAAACTCCTGATTTCATAAAGAAACTGAGGCCAAGAAAGGCATATCTTGCCAAGGCCCCAATTCCAGGCAGTGGAAGAGCAGGGACTTGAGGTGAAGAGCTGAGTTCCCAGTGCTCACACTGTTTCCCCACAGGGCCCTCTTCTCCAAGTTTGGTGAGAGTCCTTGGAGAGAGACCTGACAGCTGAGCAGACATCAAACACACACGCAAGCACAAACCCGCCCAAGTGTTCGTGCTATTCCCAATCGACGGCATAAATGACTGAGCAAGAGAAATTACTAAGGATGCATATTAAACAAACAGCTCAGTGACGTTTCCATGAGTGTTTGCACAGAGTGGTTGTAAACTTATGAGTAAGTTCTGGGCAGGCGGCACCTCCAGGTCTGGTTCAGCCATAGCATTGGTGGACCTGCCCCTGGGGGGTGGGTGTCTTCCTTGGGTGAACCTCAGTTCTAATGGAGTGAGCACAGGTTCTGTATGTGAGCCTCAGATATTTAATGGATCTCAGTTTGAGCACCCTAGCTGGGGACTGACAGGAAGCCCGGGGAAGGGAAAATTGAGCCATGATGAGATTTTAGGCTAACACAAGCTGGGTGTGCTAGTGGCCCTAGGGGTTTCCAGCAGGGTGTGTGGTGGGCACTTAACGCTCAATAGTGATAAGGGGGATCATGTGGACCCTGGCAGGGAAGCCACAGGGAGGCATCTCTGCTCACGGGCACCTTTCTTTGCTCTCCTCTCTCCCCATCCAGCTCCTAACCTCATCTTCTTCTGGAGAATTTCACTTTTGTCTCCTCTTCTGCCCTCCTGTCCATCATCTCTCCAATGAACAGCACTCCCCAGAGAGAACTAGACAATGCCTCAACCCTACTTCGATCGAGGTCTCGGCCTTTTTTCTTGAGGCCTTCGTCGGCTGCTGGGCTTTGAGTTAGGAAAACAAAGACAGCTCTGTCTGGGGCTCTGTTTGGGGATGTGGGTGACCAAGGCTCTCCTTTTCTCCATTTCTTTGCTCCTCCCTAATTGCTCTCTCAGACCACCCAGCTAAGCCTCTCCCATCTTTGATGTTGGTTTTCTCTGAACCTTGTAACAGAAGATCTGTCACATGACTCTAGTCATTTGGCCACTAGTCCCTCTGATGTCTGACCAAGCTGTGAATGTCCTCTGTCCAGCCAGTGCGCCAGGACCTGAAGCTGGCACAGTCCCTACTTCATGCCTGTGGGGAGGAGTGCAGATCCTAGCCTTTCTGTTTGAAGGTATCGTTAAGGACCACATCTCTCCAAATTCCCTTCCCCTAGAAGTGGAGAAGATAGAGCAGAGTAGAAGGTTGTGAAGTCAAGCAGTCCCAGGAAATCACTCCAAACTTGAGCCTCCCATTTGTAAAATGCAGCTCCCAAGCCTAATGGTGTCATCTACCTCCTCCTGGTGTACCTGGACCATTGATGGAAGCTTGAGTTGGAGAGAGGCAGTCTTTCTTTTAGACCATAGGAGAGGTGACGGATTACAGTGACTGAGCTGATACAGGTCAGGGTCTACTGCTATTGCTGTCATAAAGTCTCAGTATGAACCTAGAGATGTTTTGCCTGTTCCCTTCCTTCCCATTCTTAAAGACCCTTGAAGAAAAGTCTCCACCTTTTTTTTGGTGCTATTCAATAGTTGTTTTTATTTTGAAATCTCTTTCTCTGCCTCCCTAGCCACCCACCCCACCCCACCCCTCACCTCCAACCATAGCCTGAAAGAGTTAATTCAATTCTCAGCCCCAGCCAGGAAGTGTCTATTTGCCAATAGAGTCAGTCCAGGATGAGCGTTATTGAAATGGCTAATTTATTTCTATAGCTTCAGTCTTCAGCCTGGAATGGAACAATGAGACCAAAATTGTTCCAGACACATTGTTTGTTTCATAAAGGAATATTCTTCCAGCTGAACTGTATGGCTGTTCGATTTTCTGGTTTGATTGGTTACCTTTCATAAGTGGTTTGGATTTCTCTGTTAGATCTGGCAGGAGAGGGGGATCTGGGGGTCCATGAGCCCCTCTAATTGTTATATCACTTCTCCTCTGACCCTGGCTCTTATCTAGTCAAAAGATTTGACTTCTGTAACATTGTCTTGCATCAGAGAATTGGTTAAAGCTGTAAATCTCACAAAAATGAGTGTGCTGTATGGCCTCAGGAGAAATTACAGGATTGCCCCTTCTGAATTTCAACCCCTTTGGCTTTGAGAAGGCTGTTGATTTTATTATTGATCATTGAGTTTGATGTGATGCGTTTCACAGAGACTTGGCTCTGCAGTTGTGCTGTTGGCTCCAGGGGCAGCAGCTATGCTGATGACGAGTTTTTCCATTCCCCCCGCCAGATGCAAGAGGTGGTAGGGTAGACACAAACTTACCCTTCCCTTCCTTCTGGAAAGTTTGATTTGGATGCATACATATGTGGGTTTCTTCATGTTACTGATGGTGTGTGTTAAAAATTGCTCTTGACCTACTGCCAGAGGCAGGGGGATAGATGGAATGACCTTTGGAAGGCTCTTATTGGTAAAATAGCTATGAGTTTTTTTCTTGTTATTCTATGGACTGTACATTTCTTTTTCTTCTGTAGATATAGGTAGAATACTATATAACTTAGCCTGGAAGGGATGCCCTGAGGTCACCTTTGTCCAGCTCTCTGGCTCTGGATAAAACCATCAGAAGTACAATCCATGATGCAGATAGTGGGTTCAATTGGGGGTAGTCAGTATGGGAGTGCTTCCATCCATCCATCTATCCACCCATCCATCCATCCATTATTTATCAAATGCCTACCAAATTCTAGAAACTTTGCTAATCTGCTCCTGGAGGGCGGGGATGGTGTCTGCTCCCTATTATTTATTTTCGTAGTTCTATTCAGTGAAAATAGAAGAACAATTTCAATTCTGTTTTTACTTGATCTTTCTTTTGCATTTGACACAGTTGACCACTTCTTCCTACTTGATATTTTTTCTTCTTGAGGTTTCCAGAGTCTATAACATGATTGTTCCCTGCATTTCTTCTGCTTCTGTGGGCATCCTTCTATTCTCCTTCATGTGTTCCCTCCTCCTTGTCTACCATGATAAGATTTTAGGCTAACACAAGCTGGGTGTGCTAGTGGCCCTAGGGGTTTCCAGCAGGGTGTGTGGTGGTCACTTAACGCTCCCTAGTGATAAGGGGGATCATGTGGACCCTGGCAGGGAAGCCACAGGGAGGCATCTCTGCTCACGTGCACCTTTCTTTTTCTGAAATTCAGAAAAAGCAGTCCTGTAATTTCTCCGGGGGCTGTATAAGTGCATTCATCTTTGTGAGATTTTTAACTTGAACCAATTCTCCACATGCAGGCACAGTGTTACAGATCTCAAACCTTTTGTCTAGGTAAAAGGCCATGGTCAATCAAGGAAGTATCAGTGTTCTTAGAACTCTGTCTTCAGCTTTCTTTTCTCTTTTTCCCTTTCCTTTACTCTTCTCTTTAAACACTCTTTTTGGGCAATTTCACCTATGTCACCATGCCTAAGTTATTATCTACCTATACATGGTGACTCTCAAATGCTCTTATTTAATGCACATATTCCACGTGCTCCAGACTCTTATATCTGTCTCCTGACCACAAATGTCTGGATGTCCAGAAACATCTCAAATTCAGTGTGTTCATAAATGAACTCAGCATCTGTCAATCCAGTACCTTCCTGATTCCCTGTCCTGGGGGTTGTCCTCACCATTCTCCTTCTCAATGATGCCAGAATCTGGAAGCCTCCCTAGATTTCTCCCTCTCCTCAAGTCCAGCTGGATACCAAGTCATGTCAGCCCCATTTCCCTTATTTGTTTCCACCTCACCTTCCCCACTGTCACCATCCTAATTCCAGCACTCATGATCTCCCCTTGAATTATTGAAGTATTTCTTAACTTGTCCCTAGATTGGCCCCTCCAAACCATCTTCATGCTATATCAGAGTGGTCTTTCTAAATGCAAATCTGACCAAGTCAATCCCTTATTTAAGATCTTTCAATGGCTTCTAAGCACCTAAGATCAAGTTCACACTCCTTAAGCATGTTGTGGAAGGTTTCTATGATTTGCTTCCTGTCTGTGCCTTTGCTTTACCTGCACTAAGTCTCTCCACTCTCTGACTTGACCCCTGACACACACCCTGGGCTTTAGTCACACCAAACCACTTGTCAGCTGCTTCCTGCCTCCAGGCCTTTGCCTATGCTCTTCCCTCCACCTGGAATGCTCTTTCCTCCCTTAATGTGTTGGTCTTAGCTCAAGCACAGTCTCTCCTGTGAAGTCTTCCTTGACCCCTTAGGTTTCCTACTCTCCACTTCAACTGCACCATGAAAATGTTGTAATACTTTGTTTTCATGTTGGTTTCCCCACTGGACAGTGAGCTCCTGGAGGGCAGGGATGGTGTCTGTTATCCCTGTAAGCCCAGTGCTTCACGTAGGTCTTATACCTAGAGAAAGCTCAAGAAATGTTTATGGCTATCCAGCCCCCTAAGATCATTTTTCCTCTTTGGTCTGTATCTGAGCTACAGACACTTAGTCACTTGTCTGCTTAGACTTTTTCTTCTGTCTTATCATTTCAGAAATCCACCAGAAAACATGAGGACTTCTGAAATTAGCTTTGTTTCTCATCTTTGGGTACAGTCAACCCTTATTTATCTGCTTGCAGCTTCATCTTCTGTTTTGATTATTTGAAGGAAAAATCATTAATATGGACTCAGCTTCATTTGGATCCTTAGCCCTGACCCTGGTGCTACTTCCTTCCCTTTGCCTCCATCCTCCTACCTGGGAGCAGGGAATGCAAACGGCTTTAATGTCAGGCCACGTTTTCAATGGAGAAAGATGAAGAAACATTGTTATGTTCTTCCAGGCCCTCCGTGCTTGTGGATGCAACAACTGTCCCACTTTTAATGTTCCCAGTGGCCCTTTCCACTTTCTTTCTTCCAACCAGATGTTAAGCCTGAGCAGAACATGATTAGCAATCTGCTTCAAGGTAAAATTTTAGAAGGTATGCCTTTGTTCCCTGCTCCTTTTCCAGTGGAAAATTGAAATCTTAATGAAGTTGCTGGGCAGTGTGTTCCTTCAGGGGACTGCTAAATCTCAGTGCCACCTTCCCTGGCTTCTCTAAGTAACAAAATACACCATTTCCAGCAAGTTTGTGTGTCCACATAGGGTGCTATATAAACCATTGTGGGAATGTGATGTTCCCATAAATCTGTTGGCTCATTTAGGGATCACTGTCTAGGTTTGTTGGTGTTGTGTACATGTTTCTATGCTGTGTGGACCGAACTTAAGAGAAAGTCACTAACGCTAATATCCAGGGAATTCATATTATAATTAGTGAATCAATAACTTCATCAAATGTTTGGGGGCACACTTACTATTATTCAGGCGTTGTACTTGGGCTGGTAATACAAGACGGGAAACAGAACTGGTCTCTGCCCAAGGAGCCAGCATGATATTATGGAAAGGTGTGCAAGTCAGACAGACCTGAGTGTGAATCTTGTTTACATCAGTTCTTATTGCGTGATCCTGTGTTCTTACTTACTGTGTAACTGAGCAAGTTACTCAACCTTTCTGAGCCTCAATTTCTTCATCTATGAAGTGAGGATTATTCTACTTCCCTTACACTATGAGTGTAAGAATTAGAGAGAAAATATGTCAAACATAATCTCATTGGTACAGATTTACACTTAATAAGCAGAGAGTCATAATAACTGTCCACTATTACAGTAGTGATTGTAGTAAAACACAAAACCCAAACTCTCTGGTCTGCTGTAGCTTATATAATAGCTAGAATTTATAGTGTATGTTTCCTGATACAAACTCTGTCCTTAGTGCTTTATGTCCTTAATGCATTGACTCCTTACAACAATCTCATGAGGTAGATACTTTAATTATTTTGTAGAAGGGGGAAACTAAGGCATAAGAAAGTTAAATAACTTGCTCAGTTGTGTGCTCAAGTCACACAACTGGTGAATGGTTGGCTGGGGGTTTCAACTCAGGCAGTCTTCCTTCGTGTTACCTGCTCTTAACCACCATATTATTCTGCCTTTCCATAAAATGCTCAGTCTAATAATGTTTCTAAGTTAACAATTGTATTTGTTTTCTAAGGTTGCCATAAAATGTTACCTCAAATATGTTGACTGAAGACAATAGAAATTTATTCTCTCTCAGTGCTGGAGGCCAGAAGTCCAAAATCTAGGTGTCAGCAGGGCTGGTAACTTCTGGATGCTCTGAAGGAGAATTGTCCCACAGCTCTCTCCTAGCTTCTGGTGGTTGCCAGCAATCTGCGGTGTTCCTTGGCTAGTGGCTGCATCGCTCTGGTCTCTGCCTCTGTCCTCACATGGCCTTCTCTGTGTGTCTTTTCCTCTTATTGTAAGGATGCCAATCATTGGATTTGGGGCCCACCATAATCCAGTATGACTTCTTCTTAATTGATTGTATCTGCAGCACCCCTATTTCCAAATGAGGTCACATTCTGAGGTTCCACATGGACATGAATTTTTGGGGGGATGCTATTCAATCCTGTAATAACCATTTGCTCTTTACTTTAAAATGGAAATTGGTGAAGGAAAGTTTATTTACTGTCATTCCAAAAGGCAGGTGAAATAATTAAAATAGTGCTCCAAGAACCTAATCATATTTTAGAACCTGATTCTGACTGGTTGGGGCCATGGCCAGACAGTGGACTAAGAGGGACACTTACTTCCTCCTCAGCTGGCCCTGGCCTTGGCCAAACCAGATACCATGATACCCCACCCACACCCCTGCCCTGGACTTCTCTCTAACCAGTCAAACACCTTCATCCATTTTTCATGGGATGTGGCCTTGGGTTCTGTTACTTTTCTGATTTCTCTGCTCTGAATGGGCTCTGATTCATCTGCCTCCTTAAAATGTGTCAGTGAGAATAGAGGGGAGTCTTCATCTATGTCACTCTAGATGTAGCCTAGGTCACATTGGCTTTTTATGGTGGCCACATCATGCTGAAGCACTAGGCCTGGTTCTGCTGCTCCCTGCAGTGATTTTGAGCAAGTCATAGCCTCTCTGAGCTCATCTGCTCTTCTGTAGAATAGGGATCATCATACATAATCATCAGGGTATCATAAGTCAAGTGACCTGATGTGTTTGGTCGCTCTCTTTAATCCACGCAGCGTAAGAATGTGTTAGTGGCAGATATTAGGTGTCTGCCACAGGTTCAGATGAAAGGGACTGGAAGCTCTCGCAGATGTCTGCCTTCCATGGTTGATCCCAGTCCCTGGAGGGCTATCAGTCAGGGATAGTCAGTGTGGGAGGGGTAGGGGAATGGATCCAGGGTGGAGTGTCTGGTCCAAACTTTTGATCAGGAGATGTGCCCTTTGATGTACCAGAATGGAGTTCCTCCAAGAGCAGTGCTGAGGCCAACAGGCCAGTTTGCCTTCCCCTGCATTCTCTGGCAGGTACGTTACAAACTTGTGTGGCTGGATTTTAGCCCTGGGCCATCCTCCCACTGGGGCTTGTCTGCCTCTTGATATCTCTTGGTCTGTCCTAGTGATAATCTCCCGAGGTCATGAGATGTGAAACATGTACCATCAGATCAGAGCATTAAAAGGACAAGCATTGACTAGACATCTGGTACCTGCAAGGCACAGTTCTAGACTGGGCTTCAAGACTTAAAAGACATGCAGCCAGCCTTCAAGAAACTCACAGTCCGGCATAGCAGACAGACATGTAACAGTCACAGCAATGAGAGAAGGGCAGGTGGAGGTGTGTCCACAGTAAGGGCTGCCCTAGATCAAGGGTTGGCAAACTATGGCCTGCAGGCCAAATGCAGCCCACCACCTCCTTTGGTAAATAAAATTGGGCTGGAATTCAGCTACACTCCTTTATTTATGTTTTGTCTACAATGGCTTTTGCACTTTAGCAGCCAAGGTGAGGAGCTGTGACAGAGACCATGTGGCCAGCAAAGCTTAAAATATTTCCCATCTGCTCTTTTATAGAGAAAGTTTGCTGACCCCTGTCCTGGGTAATGGGTCAGCACGTGAGAGTTCTGAATAAAAAATAGAAACAGACCATTTTCTTAGAGACTTTCTGGACTTCTGTGTGGGCAACTAACACACAGAATTCAGAGAAAGATGAACTGGGGGAGCTGGCTGGGGAGAAAGCTCTGGAGACATGCGTAAGGTTTTGTCTGGGGAGAGAGATGTCAGAAAACAAGGCAGGCGAGCACGAGATGTGAGGGGCCGGGAGGGAGCCGCACGCCCATAGGTGCACTTTAACAGGTGAATGGAAGGGCTGAGAGAGAGAGAGGCCAAGCCCAGGGGCCAAGCAAGGACAGGGGGCTGTGATAACAGGGGTTGCGTGGACTCAATGCAAAGCATCGAAGAAGCTCACAACTCTGGAAGGGTTGTCACAGACCGTCTCACTCCCCCCTTCACTGCACAGGTGAAGAGAAGTGAGGGAAGGGAGGTGACTTATCTAAGCTTATGCAGCTAGTGCATGGCAGATCAGGTGGAAGGCCTGCCTCTCTTCCCCAGTTGTGAACTCAGCCCTGGGACACTGACCCTGTGACCTAGCTCTTTAGGAGAAAGGGCTGGGAAGCTCAAGCTCCTCCCCAGCAGCCCCCTCTTTTAAATTTTCTGCAGCCCCCAGACTCTTCGTCTTTTTTCCTAGCCTCTTGTAGGGTTTCCCTGTCTGTAGGCTACTTGAGGGCAGGGTCTGTGTCTGGCTCCTCTCTGAGTTCCTCCTTGTTAAGACTGGGGACTCTGTGGACGTGTGAAAGCTCTGAGCATTGAGGCCTCTATCCCCATCTTCCTGAGCACGCAGGCAGGAGGACTGGGCTTCCATGGGTGTCCCTTGGTTGGAGTGTGGGTAGGTGTGTTACCTCTCCATGGCGATGGCTGGTGTGCTGAAAGGCCCCTCGAGAAGGCTGCGAGGCTGTCACTGAGCCCCAACTGGCTTTGCAGCTCCCCATGAAGTTTGTCACACACACTCCAGCCACCTGCAGAGACTTTCCTCCAAAACGCTTCACCACCCCTGAACAAGGAGCTTCTTTAAATGCTGAATGTCTCCCAAGCAGTCCCATCAGCTCAGGGAGGATTCAGTTGGGATGCCATGTATCTTAGGCGATTGACAGAAACACCTCATTTGTCCTGATGTGTTGACGGAAAGGCTAGAAGAGCAGCCAGAGACGACGCTCCAGCTCAGCCCATCCCTACTCGACAGGGCATGCTCCTCTCAGCCTCCTTCAATCTTTGAGTAGTCTCTCCTTGGCTTCCCCCAGCATGCTGGATGGGCCCCAGCCCAATCCCTCCAGAGAGGCAGGGGTGGGTCAGGGATGTGGACGGGCAGGGGAATGCAGCGGGCATATGGTACAAAGCGATTGGACAGTACTTGGCTGCAGAGGTCCAGACTTGCTGGTCATCTTTACAGCAACCCAAAAGTTGTCTGGACTCAGCAGCTTAGCCGGCCCAGCGGTAGAGCCAGAGAACATGGGCCAAAATTCAGGAGCCTGGGGACACCAGGTGTCGTGAGAGAGAGAGAGAGAGAGAGACAAAGAAGGAGAGCTGTTTAGATACTTGTAGGCAAAAATTATGCAGTTCTGACCCTACCAGGGCCTATAAACTCCTCAGTCCTCACCCCTCTCTTTCATCCCCTTTAGCTTGTCTTATTATTTACAGCAGTATAGAAATCGGTCACTATAGTAGCCTTGCTGTCCAGCCCAGGTTACCAAATATTGAGGGAAAAAAAAAAAAAAAAAACCCAGCGCAAACAGTACCCTGTCACCGAAGGAAATAACCCATCTGTGCAGCTGGAATGTGCACGCCCATAGGTGGCGTTTCCCACTCTTCACAATGGTCCCGTGAAGGCTGCCATTTCCTCCATTCTGGGGCCCAGGGCCCGGAGTGGTTAAGTAACTGCCAAGGCCGTGCAGACGGAACTGTAGGGCTCTCAGGCACTGGAACTGGTTTCTTCTCATTATGCCATGCCTCCTTCCAGGACTGTGAGCACATCTCTTTCTTGGGAAAAGGACTATTTAGGAAGCTTGTCCAGAGCCCTGACAGGGCTTGCCCTCTTTGTGGGCAGAAATGGAGGTCTAGGTAGTGTGATTTTTAAAAAATTGAGATATAATTCTTATACCATAAAATCCACCCTTTTAAAGTGTACAACTCAGTGGGTTTTAGTATATTCACAAAGTTGTGCAACCAACACCTGGGTGGCGTGATTTGAGCCTCTTCGGAAGACTCCTGGGCATTCGTCCTCCCCCCTCCTGATAGGCCCGGATGTCTGCTGTGAGTCATTGGTGGGATAAAGCATTCCAGGGCCCTGTCACAGTTCAGCTGGGTGTGATCAGATCTTCATCAGCCAAGGGCATTCATTCTCCAAAGGTTTGCCTTGTCACAGACTGACGAACTAGTCACTTGGGAGTCCCCCAGGGAGGGAAAGTCAGGTTAGACTATGAGCTTCTTGAGGACATCCCAGGACCTTCCTTAGCTGGAAAGGAGGTAGGTTAAATGACAGGTAAGCCAGGATGAGGGAATGCCCAGGATACAGACCCTTCAGAGCAAGACAGGCAGGTGGAGGATGCTATAGAGAGCTCTCAGAAACAGCTGGGTACCAGGAAAGGGAGAGTTGAAAACATATTTTATTCCCATCTCATTTACCTGGACCTGGTTAAAGCTGGCTGACACCCTGGGCCTGGTTTCTGGACTGCTTCTCTGATGAATAAAATGAGCTTAGAAGATTGTGCATCTCTAGCTTTCTCTGGTCTCAAAAGCATTCATGAAGCTTCCTGAGCATGTCCTGTGTGCATGGCCTCTGGAGGATTCTAGGTGGCATATGTTGGGCTTTACAGCCAGGGCCAGAGTGTGTCTCCTTGTGGGCTAGGACTTTAGAAGACCTGGATTCTTCCACTATCCACTGGTAGGTTTCTGAAATTCTCCCATTGGTTCCATTCGTTCCGGTGAACTGTTTGCAGGGCTTCCTCTACTCTGGGCACTATGCTAGGTGCCTAGGTGCTCGATGAACAAGACAAGGACCTTGTCTTTAAGAAATCGTTATTTTTTTGGATCCTGTAAAAAATATAGATATCCTTGGGAGGGGTTCTGCTTTGGTCTACTA
Source organism: Tapirus indicus (assembly GCA_031878705.1). Lineage (NCBI taxonomy): Eukaryota > Metazoa > Chordata > Mammalia > Perissodactyla > Tapiridae > Tapirus > Tapirus indicus. The sequence continues at coordinate 102,583,915 of CM062918.1, read as the reverse complement.
GTCATTTACAACCCAGTAGATGACTTTTTCAGATTATATTCTTGAGAGCAGGTTTTGCTTTGGGGCAGTGGGAAGGACACTAAGTACTGCTGTCCTCTCTCTCTGGCTGATTTCCTGTGGGTCAGCATCCAGGGTTAAGACTGGGGCCACAGCTAGCCCATAGAATATCTGTGGCAATTAGAAAAAGGTCTCCTTTCCTCAAGATGCTTTATTTCCATTTTTTGAAAATCACCTTATGCGATGATTTTGTTAGATCAAGACACTTTATTGCCATTTGTCAGAAAACTGTCATAGTAAATATGTAACTCTGAAGTGTGTTCTTTAGGGTTGGTGCCCCCTTAATGTAGCATCTTTGTGCAGTTCATGATCTGCACAACTGCATGCGGCCGCCTTGGTTAGGATAAGTACTAGAGTTCAATAAATACTCTTGCTGATTGGTATCTGCTGCTTTTCTCATCCAGGAGAGGTGCCTCACCCTGAGGAGGACCTTTTCTTTTTCTTTCAAGTTTTAGAATATGAGAACAGGGGTGGGAGCCTTGGGGAAAGAAGACAAGAACAAATACAGTTCTACGTAGGTGGTGAAAGTCTCTGTGACTGCACTGTAACTCACTCCTGGGTTTTCCCGGGAGGCTGGAGATTTGTACCCCATTGAATTACATTTGTAGTAGAGTGACTGAAGGACCGGTTCTTCAGGCTGAAGTGTTAAGAGAATTCCCGCCCTTCATGAAGCCAAAGGGTCTTTCAGAATGAGGGGACCTCCTGAGTTCAGCCCTATCATTTTACAGGTAGGCAGAAAGCAGAGGCCCAGGGAGGCTCAGGTGGGACACTCCTAAGATGCCACAGATGGGAAGTGCAGAGCTGGCCCCAGGACCTGGGTCTCTATGTCTCATCAACTTGTCCCTTGTCTCTCCCACTGCCCTAGCAGGCGGAGCAATGCTGGAATAGTGTGGGTCCAGATGAGCAGGAAGGACCCTGGGCTTTCTTTCTCCAGAGGCCTCTCAGAATACTGGGGTATCCTGTTGATTTGGGACATAATGAACCTGTGATGCACAGAAGGCACTCTGGAAACACCTTTGTCCATCTGCCTCTCTGAGGGGGATTTTTCAGCACGTCTGGCTTTTTGCTTTCCCCTCCTGTTGTCTCTGATGCCACAGTAGGCTGAGCTTTGAAGCAAGTTTTTGTTATTTCCTTTATCCCTTAAAACATCCACGTTTGGTGAGAACTATGGTATTCTTGGATTTGTGAGGGGCTCCTGCCTGTCTTCATAGGCATTTGACTTAACAGTGGCCCCAGCAGCAGTTAGGTTTTTCTCCAGGGCCAGTGAGCCTTGCTCAGGCTCCCTCAGAATGTTATACCCTAATCCCCCCATTGTTATTGATTATGATTATTGATTATGAAGTTTTCAGCTGAAAGGGGGTGGGTGCCTCAGGGAGATTACTCCCTGCATCGTGGCTGAATCAGAAGAGTCATTATCACCTGAAGGGGGCACATGCCTCATCGTGTTCCCCAGACTCATTATTCATCCTCTTTTCCCCTGGACCCTGAGCGACCTCTGGTTTGTGTTCTGGCCTGAATAAGTGTTAAACAGACAACATGCGCTTGATTCAGGGCCACCATGCACTTGGCACTGTACCAGCATCGAGGGCCTCTAGGCCTCTAGTCATTTACAACCTATTAGATGACTTTTTCAGGTTGTATTCTTGAGACTGAGTTTTGCTTTGGGGCAGTGGGAAGGACACTAAGTTAAAGATGGAGAAGCCCCAGAAATGATCTTAACCCATGAGGGGTTGGAAAGAGAAATTCTCTTTGTCTGTTGTTTGAGATGATGTCGATGTTGACCCTCCTTTTTGTTGAAAACCTACCACGGGCTTAGCACTGTGTGATGCTAGGAAGAACCCAGCGAGCTACAGAGCTGGGTCTTTGTCCCCCTGGAGATAAGGGAGGCAGACGTGGAAAGATGCCCACAGGCAAACATGGTGCTGCATGTCACAGACAAGTGGCAAGTGAGGAGACTGGGAACACTTACTTTAGGAGTGTGGAAGGACTTCTTGGAGAAGGTGTGGCTTAAGTCATGCATGGAGGACCACCTTTGGAAGTGAGCCTTGGAGAATGCTCATGGCCCTGTGGATGGACTTAGGGCACCAGCTCAGCCGTGGCCAGTACATTCTCCATTGGGTCTCACCTCTGGGCTTCTGACCCCTCCTTTTGCTCATCTCTTGCTACCCATTCTCTCACTTGCCACCTGTCTCTCACCCCACCCCAAGCCCTCATCTCCTCAGCCTTTTTCCAGCTTCCCTCTCCCCCCACCCCAGTGTCTTTGTTTCTGATTATTCCCCCCAGTTAATGTTACTTGCATTTTTCTGCATTGAATCTCATTTTGTTATTTCCTGTCCCATATTTTCTAAACTCCCCAGGTCCCTTCTCATTTATTTCCCCATCCTGTCTGGTGCTGTTTATAGCACCGCCCAGTTTGTTATCATCTGCAGATTTAATTAGCATGGTTGATGACCCCTTTTCTTCCAGACTGGAGGCCACAGGGAGGGATGGGTGGTCTCAGGCAGGGCCGGCTCAACAGCCATGCGTGTGTGCAGAGTCACGGCTGTGGAAAAGCCTGTTTTGGCTGCATAGAGGGGACATGTTCCAAACTGGGCTCTCGCCTCATATAGGGGAAAAAATGCCCCAAGAGCCAGGTTTTTCTGGGAAAAAAGGGAGGATCTGGAAACTGGATTGCACAAACCCCCTCAATTTAAATTCCCCTGGCCAGAAGATGCTATGTGCAGAATCCAGTTGTTATTAGCGTTGGGCACTTGTAATGTGCCAGACATTTTGCTGGGTGCCTTCCTGGTGTCATTGCTGATCTTCACAAGCACTCTGCGACGTCACTGTTGCTTCTGGACTATTATTTTTCTATTTTACCAAAAAGGAAACTGAGTCTCAGAGACTACATAATGTACCCATGGTCACACAGGGGGTAAATGGCAGAGCTGGGACATTAAGCTCAGTCTCTCTGAGCTCTTCCTTTAATGCACCCTGCTCCTCAGAGACCCCCATCTACTTCAGAGACCCTGGCCCCCAAACCTTCAAGGCTAATGGATTATTTTCATAGCACCCTTGGCAGATGGGCTAATTCTGGATATTTTTGGAAGCCCATGAAAGAATCAACTCCTCTATTTTTTTCATCATCATAGTGATGGATCTTTTCCTGAGTGTCTCTGATCAGCTCATCAATATCAGATCCAAGATCTAGCTTTTAGCTAATTTAATAGCCTTTATTCTTAAACCAGTTTCTTTAAGCTCTACCTTAATATCTCTCAAGTCTGAGTCTGGTGGGGTGGGGGTAGAGGACTGGTGTGATAATTGCTAACACTGGCTTTTAAGTCAGGTCTTATAGATCTGCGAACAGCACAGTGGTTTCCGATTTCAGCACCCTGAGCCCTAGGAGGTGATTCTTGATGGAGCACTGTATATTTCAGGAAGGATATTTTTCCCTGTGGGGGGCTTTCCAGTACATAAAAGCATGATTGGCATCCTTGCCTTTATCCACAAAATGGTGGTGGTGCTCCCCAGTCATTGTGACAATCAAAGGCTCCCACCCATTTCCAAGGGGTAGGGTACAGCTCTTCTGGTTTGTATAAAGGTGATAACAAAGCACATCTCAGGGCCAAGGGGGCTGAGCAGGTGGAGTTCTGGTTCTCTGAAGTTCAACTAGGGTAGCCCTTTGAAATATTTGGTTTGAAGACAGGGTTCTTCAGCTGAAGAAAGCTTGTAACTAGTGTTGTAGAAGATTTTATAGCTTCTTTGTACATGTTCAAAGTCTACCCCGCCTCACTATATAGATCTCTGTTATGAAGGATTACTGGCCCCTGGAAGGAAGAGTCAGAGCCCTGCCTTCAAGAAACTTGCCTCCTCTGACCTGCAGAAGGTCACAGTGGCACATGGGAGGCTTGTTCCTTTATTCTTTAGGTTGACCACAGCCTAGACCAGCGCCAGAGCAGATGGACAGTCACTGCCCATCTATTGCATTTCTTGGTCTCACTGGAGAATGGGAAGAAGCTCCCACCTTGAGGTCCATTGAGAAAAGAGGAAGGTATTCTCTCAGGGTTCCCTGATAGGGGGGACTCTCATCATTCTTTATCCTGTTGAAGATATAACGAATCTGGGTGAACATAGAGGGTTGATCCATCAAGGTAACTGTTGTGACATTCATGGGCAACAGCAACATAGTCGGCAGTTTGGCCAGCACAGGCCACATTCTCAGCCTTCTGGCTTCCCAGCTACCACCCTACTTCAGGCAGGCTGGTCTCCACATGCTGCACTCATTCCTCCTTACACCTTTGCTTATCCCATTCCTTCTCCTCCGTGCCACCCACAACCCTTTTTCCATGTTTAAATACCATCGTACATTGTTCAAAGTGCAACTCAAATTCCCTCTCCTTCATGGCATCCTTTCAGGCTCCTCTGGCCCAGCTCTTCCATTGGTTTCTTATATCAGTGAGAACTGTTGGTTGCATTGATAGAAAACCCAACTCAAACTGGTTTAAACAACAAAGGGAGTTTATAAGCTCATGTAATTAGGAAGGCCATAAGTAGGTCTGGTGAAGCCTGATCCAGCAGCTCAAATGATGTCTCCCCAAACCCCCTGTTTCTCCATCTTTCTGCTCAACCTTCTGCAGGTTCCACTTCATCCTTTGTTTACTCAGTGGTTCCTTGGCTGCCCCAGGCCTTCCCTTTATGGAACAAATTGACTGCCACTATTCTCCCCAGAGTTCTGGCAGAAAGAGAAAGCTGCTTTCTCTGGAAACTCTAGCCAACATTTCCTTGCATCTTGTTGGTTCTGATTGCATTACAAACATATTCCAGAACCAATTGTGTGGCCTGGGGAATGGATATACTGATTGGCTTAGGCTAATTGGGCCTATCCCTGGAGTTGGTGGTGGGGTCAATTCTACCAAAAACATATGGCTGAGATCCAGGAGGAGTGTTTCTCTTGGAGCAAAATCTGGCAATTATTGATGAGTGAAAGGGAGACAACAAACAAATGAGCATTCACTAGTTGTCCTGTCCATTTGGATGTTAGTCATCCAGTCATGATGTTATTCATCTTTCTGGTGTATTAGATATCATTTATCTGGTTTCCAAAGAGACTGAAAGTCATTTGATGGTATGATGGCTTATATTTCTATATGCCCTTAACTCTTAGCACATTGCTGAGCACATGGTTGTTGCCTGATAAATACTTGTTGAATTGAAATATGTTGAGATGATTAAACCATAGTAAACAGTGGAGCTATTCCTTAGGGGAAAGGTGAGTCACTGCTAAGAGAAGACAAGGGCACACATTTGGGGGGGAAGGGGGTTAATTACTAATAGTATGAAGGTTTTGTAGAAGTGTCTCGAGGAGGGAAGAAAAGTATCAAAATCAAAGGATCACATAAGTTTTGAGTTAGGAGGGATATTAGAGATAGGGGTACTTTTAGAGGTAAAGTGATGGGATTTTAAGTGCCTGGAAATGCTTCTCTCTGCATGGGACATTTATCATATAGGCCAAAGTAGTGAAGGTCAGGAAGGAGACACTGAGCATTCCTGTCCAAAGGTTTGAGGGCTATTGAATTTAGTGGTACTCATTGCTGATCCATAGAGTGACCCTGTGATTTATTGTCCAATCTGGGACATTTTTCTTAATGCTAAAATGCTAAACTGAAGGGGATGACGAGGCTAGGGAAATAAACTGGAACTGACCTAGTCCAACCAGGACCTTTTGATCATCCTTGCTTTCAGTAACTATCAACCACCCAACTATCTACCACCCTTTGCCCACCACTCTGCATCTGCCTTCCATTCCTCTGGGCAATGAAATGCTCGCTGTGTCCTGGTGGGGGTGAGTGGGAAGCACACATTGCCGAGAGTTAGCATTTTGTAGCATCTGATTCCACTTGCGGGATGTCGACTATCCAAAATATTTATACTGTGATGAATAGGAAAGGGCAGTGTTTTCCTCTAGTCTTTCCTCATGGTTTATCTATGACCTTTTCCCCTCTGTTTGGGGCTGGGCCTGTGTGCCTGAAGCCTGATTGTCAGCCTCCCAGCCTTCCTTAGTTTTGGAGAGGCCCTGTCCTTTCTGCCAACATCTTCAGGGCTTATGGATTGTCATCCTTTTTTACGGTAGAAATTTGGTCTCTGGGTTTTGGATTCTGTTCAGCCTGTTACTTTCTGCATTGTAAATTCCCAAGAGAAACATTCTCTTTTATCTTTAACATCACTTGCTGTTCTGCAGGTACATGCCAGGAGCTATTGCCACGGAGGGCTCTGCTATGATTTCTCTCAGGTGGTATCCAAGAAGCATGGTAGAATCCCCATAGAGGTCAAGGGCATTTGTTCTGTGATCCAAGGGGCAGGGGCATGCTCTGCATTTTGAGTACCAAGGCAGAGATTTGGCATTGGTTGCCCATGAGCTTTCTCTTAAAAAAGTCCTCTTATATATACTTTATAGTTTGCAAAATACTTCCGTGTATATAATCGATATAATTTGATTCTGGAATAGCATGGAATCATTATTAACTTTTGAATGTTTATTTATTAATTAAAAACTAACAATATATAACATATTATTAAAGAAATAAAATGTTTAACATAAATAACATATTTTAATGAAAAATAACGATAATTTTCAGAACAAAAAAATTGTGAGAAATGTGGTGGTGTTTTACATTTTTGCAAATCTTTTTTCCCTAGCCTTATTGAGGTATAATTGATGTATAATAAACTGCACATACTTCAAGTATCTGAGTTGATTTTTGACATATGTACACACTATGAAACCATCGTCATAATCAAGATAATGAACATATCTACCACCCCCAAAAGGTTTTACGTGTCTTTTTGTACAGTCCATCCTTCTCTCCTCCCGGTGGCATTATTATTAATCATTATAATTATTTTAACATTGCCTCTGAGTTTCAAGAGCTTTGGTGACTTGTCAAAAATGGTGCAGCTGATAAGTGACAGAGCTGGGGCCCAAGACTGGGTCCCCAGGCCTTATTACCCTTGGCCTTCCCGTGACCTATCCTACATGGTGAAGATTTTCCCCCATTTCTTCTGTGATATTTTTGAAGTAGAACGAAGCCCAGAGAACAACTAATCCCTCTCTATTGCTGACTTACTATATGGTACTCCTTCCAGGGCACTGTGCTGCCCTTGGGGGTCTCTGTAGCTCGGGGATTAGGTGGGAAGCAGGTTCTCTCGGCCGTTGGTGTGTAAGAGGGTCTGACTCAGTTTTCTCGGGTTCCCCCTCACTACTTCATCTTCACGTTGGCTTTGAGTAGTGTTTTCTAGGTGGCTCCTATCTGGAGTGCAGTGATGTGCAATGCACAGAGTAGAAACTATGGTAGCAAGTCCAGAGATCACCTCCTCTGGGTGCCTGTCCATTTTGGTAGCTGACCCAAGAGATCCTCCCAGCCAAGAACGCCTTTCCCTTCCAGGAACTTTTGGCACCGACTGTTTGCTTTGAAAAAAGTACAAGATTGGCTGAGTTTTAATTTCTATAAGATTCTGGCTAGGTTGTCCCCAATCTTTGGCTGGGGATGAGGTGAAGCCTTTTCTTTAAGAGGGGTCATGCTTCTGGTATTTTTTGGGTCTCTGGGACAGGGTGCAGTGGGCATTTATTCCTGCTCTCTGCCTTTGCTGATTTTGACCCATTCTCGTCTTGGCCTGCGGAGGGTAGGTTTGGAGAGGAGATTCCACTGCTCTCTTCCAGGGCCTCCCAGAAAAGCAAGTTTTCATCTTTCCTCCTCCAGTCAGGGTGTTCTCCCCTGTGCTTAATTCCAAGTCAATCTGTCTCTGGGAGGTCCAGGCAGAGCCTACTCCCTGGTCATAGGTGGGAAGTTCCTGATAGCTGAAGGGAAGTTAATATTTTAGTCTTAACAATGACACAGGTATAGACCATGGTGTTCCTCAAATGGAGCACTTGTGAGGACCATCTCATTTCCTGCTGTCATTTCAAAAGTCTCAAGCTTACACCCCACACTCCTCGTTAGTCTGTGATGATGGCTGCCCTGGCCACAGTCTCAGTGCCACCTGGTATAACTCCTCTAGCTGTGTGGACATCAACCACGATGATCTGAGAATGTGGGAGTTTCTCTCACCCTCACTGTGGGACCATCTTTGCTGATCCAAGATCTAGGATGGTGATATCTTAGAGGAGTCTGTCCCCCCTCTGCTCCTCTCCATTGTCTACATGCTCATCTCCCCACCCTTCCTCTGGCAGCCCCATTCCTGGGCCACGATGTACTGCAGCTGATGTTCTCAGTTCACAGCAGGGCCCGGGATCTGAGTACACTCAGGCGTCTGAGGTCAGTGTTGAGGTGGCTTGGCAGGACTGTGTGGGAAGGAGGCTTGTGGAGTATCGGTTTCCAGTGTTTGGCTGGGGCTGACTCCCATTCACTCTTGTCTCTAGAGAGAGGACGTAGTCTTGCGAAGCCACATGCAATCTTTGGATAACAACAAGACATAAACAATATGGATAATCTCACCAGCAGTACATAGGCCTCTGGTCCCTGCTGAGGGCCTTGAGCAGTGGCTGGAGCACTGGAGAGCAGTGGCTGGGAGTGCAATCCTCCCTCCCACCTGCATTCCTCCATCCCTCATCTACCTAATCTCTTGTGAAGGGAGGGGCTGCAGGATTGCCCTCGGATGGGTTGGGATCTCTCAGGGACCTGGGATGCTGTGCCTCCCAGGCAGTATGGGATGGACCCTGGCATCAGGAGACCCGGATTCCACGTGTGGTTCTGCTGCTAACTAGCTATATGTCCATGCCCAAGCACCTTAGCCTCCTGAGCCCCAGGTCTTCATTTGTTACTTGAGAACGATGATAGGTGTCCTTGGAGGTTTCTCTAACTCCAGAGTCCTTTGGCCAAATCAGTTCACTCCTCTGAAATTCACTGTGCCCACGAGCTGGCTCTGCTTTGAGCTGTCAGCATGGGGATGTTGAATGGCGCCATGGAGTTCTGATGCTTGGTGAGCAAAAATACCAAAGACTTACATTTGAAGTCTCTTTTACTTTCCAGAGTGTCCATGATTCTTCTCCTTAGTGCTACAACACCTGTATAAGCCTAGAAAGCAGAGAGGTTCCAGATATATCCAGTTCTAGTTCAATTTAGTTGTGTTTTATGAGCTCCAGAATGAGTTTGTGTTGATGCATTAGGTGTCTAGAAAAGGGAGCAGTGATCTGCAAACGCAGTGGGGATCAGGGGCTACCAATAGGAATAGAGAGGCTCTCCTGCAAGGTCTTCATAAAATTCCTGATCAGGTGGAAACTTGAATAACTTTAGTTGTTGGCGTGAGAAAAAGATTCATAAATGACACTTAAGGGTATTGAATTATTCTCTCAAAACTGAGCTAGATTTAAATTCTGTTGGCCCAAGTTCACCAATTACTTTCTGAGCTATGGTTGCCAAGTTTTAGAAATTGGTCACAGGATCCAAACAGTACGAACTAGGTATGTATGTATTTTGACACTGCAGTCATGAAGCCATCATTTTAGTTGAGCAGAGCTAATCCCCGTAATAACGGCTGACATCTATTGAATAACGTCCGTGTTCCAGGCGCTACAGCACAGACTTCACATACCTTATCTCTAATCCTGACAACATTCCTGCAATGTTTCTCATCCTCCTTATTCAGATAAAGAACTGAGGCTCATTTGGTTAAATAACTTGCCCAACATCCCACAGCTGTAAAATCCAGGTTTCAAATCTTAATCTGTTTTTGTCTGGAGTCCAAACTCTTTCCATTCCCCTACTTTGCCTGAAAGAATTCAAATGCAGGCAGAATGGAAGTCAGTTGGACCTATAGAACAAGGAAACGTTTCTTTTTAAAGCTCAATCTATGTTTACCTCCAATTTTAGATTCCTGGGCTAGGAAAAAGAGCTTCTGCATTTGGTGATGGTTCTGCTTAGGGGTTTTCAAGTATTTGTTTTTTCTTCAGGAGACATGGCCAGTCACACCAGCTAATATTTCACATCAGCTCGCATGATTTTCTTTTTATGAGAAGGTAACAATATTACATGGCATGAAAGGAACATAACTAGATGTTAACACCACAAAATTGCATTCCAGCTTTTATTTTCATTTAAAACAAGTTCCATTTGAGGAGAATGGGGGAGAAGTGTACTTTGCTGGAGGGAACTAATGTCTCCACATTGGGAAACAATTTTGCTTTAATTAGTCTAAGGTTGGGCTGCAACTCATAGAACCTCTAAAATCATAATGGCTAAACAAGGTACAATTTTATCTTTCACATAAAAATCCAAGAGACAGCCCAGGGCTATTATGACACTCTATGAGGCAAGGACCCACTTCTCTCTTGATAGTCTGCTGTTTCTGGCCTTGATTTTGACATCAAGGCCTAACATGCTTGTATCAAAGTTCCACGCAGCAGATTAAGGGCAGGGAAGAAGATGAAGGGGCCAAAGGCACCTCCGTGATGTCTTTGAGAAGGGTTTCCAGAAGCTACTTCACAACACTTTCACCTACACCACACTGGCCAGAAATTGTGTTATGGTTGCACCTAACTACAGGGAGATGTACTCTTCATTCTGGATGGCCATATACTTGGTTAAAAAATGAAAAAATGAGAATGGCTATCAGGGGACAGCTAGCAGTCTGCCACCAAGGCCATGGGGTTTGACCCTAGCCCTCCCAACCCTTTCTCAAACTTTGAACATCTGCAGCCACTTAATGGACATTTGGCACACACTTGAGCCACCAATTCTACAGTTAGAACAAAGGAATTCATCATAATTTAAAAATAAAGACAAAACATAATATATTAAAATCAGTAATAGTCATGGTTTCATCTTAGTGAGAGGGATGGTACCGTTTGCCATCTTTCACCAAAATCATCATTTCTGGGATTATGATGGAGAGCAGGGGCTGCAGGTCAGCTTCACAGATGGTTTCTTTTCTTGCTTTTTATTTTCACTAAATTAGAAAAGCTTAAATTACAGTTAGAAATAGCAGCAAGTGATTGATGACTCTGTCTAGTAGTCCTGGAAGTCACAACCATAGATGGGCGTAGAAATTGGGGAAATTTCTTGTCGAAGGCCACTTCCAGTGTTTTGTCAGGACTGTGTCCACTTGGAAGCTGGAAGGTTGAGTGTTTCATCTTAGGACTGCCTCATTGCTTATCCATCTTTTGATTCCATTTTAGTCTGAAAAGCACATCTTTACGTTCTATTGCAACTCTTGGATGTGGTTTTCAACTATGCTCAATGTTATGTCATGTCTGTCTCTGATGAGAGAAGAAAATCGCCAGTAGAGCATAGACTGCCTGGATTCAAATACTTTTTAAAATCACTCTATCTGTGTAATTTTGGACAAATTATTTAAGTCTTCCCTGCCCTAGTTTCCTCAACTGTAAAATAGAGATGGCGACAGTACCCATCTGACAGCATGGCTATTCTATGAGCTAAAGCACGTATCCACCCAGCTCCACCTTGTCTTGTGATACACAGTCAATATGCATCGTGGTTACTGTTATTATTTCCAGGTATTTGCAAACTCTTGACTATCAGAGACTTTCATACCACTGTTCAATTTTCTTGTGAAATCCTGGTTTATTCTCCATTCTTTTTTTTTATTCTTCATTCTTTTCATTCATAAATCATAACATTGCACCCTTGAAGTGGAAGTAGGTGCCAGATGTTTGAATTGCTGAATATATTCTGGAGCCGCCATTCACAATCATAGAAACAGTCTTCGTTTGCATTAGGAGCATCATAAAATGTCTTACATTATTCATCATTTCAGATACATATGTGAGCACCGTCATAGTCAGTGTACTTCAGTGGGGAGAGCAGTCTTCCGCTGGCCACCTATTTCTCTGTCCGGCACTCTGGAAAGAGGCTGAGGATGGCTTCCACTATTATCTTCAACACTAAACCAAGACCAGAGGGCATATTGTTGAACACCAGCTGGTCTTTGTGAATGAAGCTGGGGAATGATTTTCAAAAGGGGCAACTGCATTTATGTGAGCAGTAACATCTTTGCTCAGTACTGGTGCTCACGCATCCTGCTTCATAAAATACATGGCAATCCAATGAAAACCTCCTTTCTCCTGCAGGATGAGTTGTCAGGGGGTGAACAGAACAAGACGCTGCAAGCACACTCAGTGGGACTGATTCCCACTCTGTCCCTCAGTGGCTTTATCCTAATGTAAATGGCATGTTAGCCAGTACACCAGCACCTTCCCACTGCAGTGCATGGGTTTTATGGGATTTCCAATATTCAGTTGAGGGAATTTTGCTGTCAGTTTGTTCTGCTTTCTCTGTGGACACAGTATTTGTGATTAATCTTGCAGGTAGTTTTAGAAGCTTCTCGTTAATAATGGGGCTTTTGCCTGTTTTTCCTACTTGTTTTGGTCTCCTTTCTTTAGTGATAAAATTAATTGAATTAATGTCAGAAAGTATTTTTTTAATCTGTATGTGCTTGTTCTGAAAAAATTTGGGGTTTTATTTGAAGGTGAGAAGAAACTGATGACTTCTTGTCATCATCTGACTGATTTTTGTAATAGCACTGCGACCAGGGCCAAATGGATTGCTGAGTCAATGAGACCTAATTTTCAAATATTCATCACTGCATTTCCTTTTCTTACTTTTCATTTTTGGGTGAAATTAATGCACTCACAGAATCACTTGTCCTTGGACATAGATTCATATTCTATATTCACACTGGAGCCCTGTTCATGATTTGTGTTTATGATATTATTTTGAGTTGTACTATTTATATTATTATTTATATCATTACTTTTAGGCCTAGGTGAACCACTTTTGTGATTTGAGGCTATAACAGCACAATAGTAGAATGAGAATACAAACTTAACAATAAACAATGAAAATATGTAAATGTAGACAAGTTGCAGGCTGTTCAGCTAATGCTAGCAGAGGTAAACTGACTAACTGCTGTTGAAAGTCTAATGGGATTTCTGAAAATCATAATTGCTTACATTTCAAATTTGTGAACACAATGGTTTCAACCCTTCTTTTTCTCTGAAGCCACTAAATCTCCAGGGACCACACTTTGGGAACACTACCCTATGGTTTTTGATGAGAGCATTTCTGGAACAGGAGTAGTGAATGGGGTATAGGCAGGAGGGGCTAGCTCTGGTGAAGTTTAAAGAGAACAAAATCCAGAAACTGAAGAAATAACAGGTCCGGGCTTCCAGTTGGGGAGGCAGGAATTTAAACTATGTCCTTATAAGTGTTTTCATTTCTTCTTCCTTTGTACCATACAGAGTAAAAGCCAAGGATCCATCTTCGTCCGGATACATGCCCCGTGGCAGGTGCTGACCAGAGAGGCAGAATTCTTGAAGATCAAAGTTCCCACCAAGAAAGTATGAACATGTTTCTCCTGGGTTTGGGGGCCTCCTGAGGGCTGGATGGATGTAAATAATTTGGGAACAGGGATAGGTGGGACGTTTGTTTTATGAAATTGAAATCACTCTTGCCTCCCCAGGACCCTAAGTATGGGACACTGATGTGGGTGGGACAGGGAAGAGATTTGGGTTGGGGAAAGGTGCTGGGTTTGGGAAATCTTTTCACCTCAGAGCTCCACCTGGGATATGCTCCATGAGAAGCCAAATATTGCCGTGGTCCAACTTCTTGATTTCTCTGTTATACTCCTTCCTCCCCTTTCTTGGGGTCCCAACACTGCCAGGCATTTCTTTACAGTGAATGTAGCAAGGAGTGAGACATCAATCCATGCTGATTGGGTCAGCAGCATGCAGGGACAATGTCACCAAACTTGCCGTGAAGAAACCTGCTCCTGTTGTGACTCTGCCATGACGTATTGTGTGATGGTGGGTTTCGCTTGTCTCTTCTGTAAAATAGAAGATTCTTAATCAGATGAGTTGATGAAAATCATTTGCAAAAGGTTCATGCCAGTGTCACATCTCTGGGATTTTGATTCAATTGGTTGGTATGGAATGAGGTTCTGCCATCAGTATTGTGAAAAAAATTCCACAGGAGGTTCTGATGTACATCTAGGTTGAGAGCCACACAGGTTAGGTGATTTTTGAGGTCCTTTTCAGCCAATATAGTCTATGTATAATTTAAAAATCTCCCCAGGGAATTCCTAGGTGACAGTCTCTTTGTAAAACAAAATCCAGCAAATGTCTCCAAAGAGAAAGAAGAGGTGTCTACAGATTCACCATTTAGTTTTTTATTAGGCATTTTAGGGGAAAGGAGTGGCTATTGACTTTGATCATTTGAGATGTCTCTCGGCAGGGTCCTGGGGCAGATGATACTCTAGTTTAATGAGGGATGATCTGTGGGTGCTCTCTCTGTCTCTGTCTCTGTCTGTCTGTCTCTCTCTTACACACACACATCCATCCATAGTGTCATTTCACAAGTGGTGACCTAGCTTTGAAGAGATCATCTTCATCATTCTAACTCCCATTACCATTATTTCCACCCTCCCCATTATTAACAGAACTCCATATTTGTTGCTTTCTGCACCACCACTGTTACCGCCTGCCTTCTCATCACCATCTTCACTATCAGTAACATTGTTATAGTCAGCAACATCACCTTGATTAGCATCGTTGGCTATGCTCACACCATCTTCACTACCAAAAGATCTACTGTCCCCATCCAAAATCACTCATCAAATACCATCATGTGTGATGCCAACATGAATCCCCTACTCAAGAAGGGTAAAGTCTGGGGGTTCTGTTCTTATAGGTTTACTAAGATGGATAATACCCCCAGGGCAGTTGACAAATGATTATTAAACAATGAACAAGCATAGACATGAATAGTACCTGCAAACATTTTGCCAATGAAACTTAAATGTTTTGGGGTCACATGCCTGAGTGTCTTGGTTTCACAAGGACCACACTGTGATCTTTTCTCTTGCAATTGCACTGCTGTGTTCTTTGTCTGGTAGTTTTAGACCTCTCACTCCTAATACCACTGTCCTCAAATGCGGGCGTCCTCTTTGTTCTGAACTTCCCCTCCTCCTCCATTGATGTTCTCTCAGTCTGCTGGCAAAAAGAACCAAGTCTTAGCCTTGGATGGAGGCTTCTGCTTCCCTCTGGTTGGTCCTAACTTGGCCAACCCTTTCACTTCTCTTTCTTCTGTCTTCCTTCTAATAAGAATATGTATTTCTTCCACATTCTCTGGTTTATCTGAATATCTAATGTTCTCTTAATCTCATTCTGTTTGTACCTTGCTTCCTATGTTTTTTTCTCTGCTGGCTGATCCTTGGAAAGAAGGTGAGCAAAATTCTAATGCCCATGCTATTGTTTCTATCCCTCCAGACGATCCTTTTAGCAAGAAATCTAGAGACATAGAAGTGTGCATCCTTCTTCTACTCTCCCCTCTTTGCCTCTTTTTCTTCTTTGCTCTCCTTTCCATTCTTCTTTCACTTTCATGCTCTTCCTTCCCTTCTTCCCTCTCCCTTCCACCTCACTCTCCTGAAGCCTTCTCCTAGCCTCCCTCTCTATTCTTCAGACGTCTTACCATATCTCTCACTTCTCTACCACCTTCTTCTCCTTCTCATTCCCAGATTTAGCCCCAAGGAGTGCCTGCCTCTGGTCCCTCTAGTCTCTTCTTGTCCTTTCACAAGCTCATATCTTTAAGAGCATGGTTCTGCTTAAATGACATGTCTGCCCTCAGAGTTTATGTGCCCCCATGCATTTAGCCTATTGGAATTTACCATCTAGAGTTTAGGTAGTACCTGCTCTTGAAATTGTGGATGAGATGATCAGGACAAGGACATACTATAACATAGCTATCTCTGAGTTTCCCTTCTCTTTCTTCTTTACATTTATTTTTTTTAATTCAAATATGTTTGACATATCACTTGTGTAAATTTAAGATGTACAACACATGTTAATTTGATACACTTATATGCTGTAATATGATTGCCATTGTAGTAGCAATTAGCACCTCTATCATGTTACATAGTTATTCTTTCTTTTTAGTGCTTGGGATAATTAAGTTCTAGTCTCTTAGCAAGGTTGATGGTTAAAATACACTACTGTGTCTATATTCACTTTACTGTGCATTAGATCTCTAGGACTTATTTACTACTCATTGCAAGTTTGTACCTTTAAACAATATCTGTCTATTTCCCACCCCCATTCCCTGGTACCCAGCATTTTACTTCCTGTTTTTAGAAGTTTGACTTTTGAGATTCCACATATGTGAGATCATACGGTATTTTTCTTTCTCTGTCTGACTTATTTCACTTAGCATAATGTGCTCAAAGTCCATCCATGTTGTCACAAATGGCAGGATGTCCTTCTTTCTCATGGCTGAATAATATCTAATTGTACATATAGCCCACATCTTTAGTCATTCATTCATTGATGAGCGCTTAAGTTGTTTCCACACCTCCTTCCTTTTCATGTTGATGGCATAGGGTGGTAGACACTGCACTAGACGAGTCCTCAGAAGACTAGACATCTAGCCTTGGTTCTGCACTTATTTGCTGTGGGATTTGGGGAAGCCACTTTGTCTTTCAGAGCCTCAGTTTCCTCACCAGTGATATGGGCATAATAATATTTGCCCTATTTTTCTTAGACGGTTGTTATAAGGATCCAATTCTTAACCAGTGCTATGGAAATACAGGATTTTATTTTTGTGTCTGCGTTCTCAAATACTTTTTGTGTATTCTTAATTCCTATTCCCCCAATCAACTTCCTTCTTGACAGAATAGGCAGCCAACATCAGTGGAGCTCCCACTGTAAGAGTCTTTCGAGAGACACTGAAGGACACAGAAACCATCCATGCCCTCAGAGAGCTTATAGTCAAAGGGCACAACAAGAAAAATGCACATACTCAGACATCAAAGCACTAATTAAACACTGTGTCAAATAGCGACTGGTTAGCACAGAACAGATTCTGTATGTAGATATGGTGGCCAGGGAGTCTGGAGAGAGCAAAGCCAGGTGGTAGCTCCTACAAGACTTCAGATCTAACACAAAGAAGTTTTCCCCAAAGTTTCTGGGCTCCAGACTCAACACAGGTGGACTATTCTGGCATCCTTCTGCAGGTTCAGCCACATGGCCCTGGATCTTCTTTGTATTCATAGAATGTAGTGGCTTGTAGTTGACCTCACAGAGGGTGTCACAACCAGGAGAGAGGGATATAAGTTGGTATGCTGGGTAGGGTGCATATGTTTGTAAAAATTAATTTGACAACCTGATCCTAGGGCTGGGGTGGAAGTTAAACCCAGTTCCTGAGAAGAGAAAGGAGCATGGAGTGGGAGGACAAGACAGAGTAGTCTGTAGAAGGCTAGTGTTGGGTCCAGTGACATTTTTCCTCTTTTTTAATGGGTTTAGGGAGTGAATACATTGAGAATAAACTACATTTACAGAAAGCCACATCCTGGAGGCAGGGGGAATGCGGAGGCAGACTGAGGCATGGTGAGGGATCAGTTAAGCATCCTCCAGGCCGGTGGAAGTTTGTATCATAACTCAGGGAGTCCAGAGAGACCAGGAAGATGGGGAGGAAATCATGAAATTGAGATCTCAAACCTGAACAAATCCATAGTAATGTGTCCAGGGACTCTGAGTCCTGAGCACAGATATTAACTGGGAGGGGGAATCTTGGAAGGAAGCATTTGTTTTCCAAAAACAACAACAGAAGAGCCAGCACTTTGTGAGGGACACTCAACATCCATGCACAGGAAGGGGTGGGAAGGCCTGGCCTTTGGCCCCGAGCAGCTTGGGAAAGTTTGAAATGGGTGCTTTCTCACCTCTGCTCATTACCAAGGTGGCCCTTCTAAATTGTGGTCAACATCCATGTTTATTTCTCATTCAGTTTTTTATATATATGAATGAACATCCCCCTTTCTCACCCCTTACATTCACTTATTCTCCAAGTGCTGCCTCCGGCAGAGGCAAGGCAGGAAATGGACAAAGGGGAGATAACTGAGTCCATTCTTGTCAAGGAAATCATGTTAATCCAGCCAGAGTCCACGGAATTTGGGGAAAGTGACATGTCTGTGATGGGTGAAAATCACTTTTGTCCAATCAGTGAAAGCCTTTGTAGCTATTATTAATAGAGTGGCTGACACTGCAGGGGTCACGTTTGCTATTCCCAGGAGCCTGTCAGGACTGTAGCTTATGAGTCCTTTGCATGCAAGTAGATGCTGTTAACTTCCAGCAAGTCATACCTTTTTAGGAAAGCAGGCTCAGAGCTCCCTCATCTCCAAAACAGGAGTAATAAACATCATGGAGGGCTGTTGTAAGGAGTGGTGGTGATGTATTTAGGATGCCTAGCAGAGAGGCACATGCATCACATGATAACTGCTATTACTACTGTTGTCGGTATTGTTCATGTGTGATGTGTGTAGGGCAACACAGTTGGCACAATATTGGGGCTGCTCCTTCCTGCTATTTCCCTTCACAGCCAGCATCTGTAGTGTTGGGGGGAAAATGGGCCCAGTCCCTTAAATCTGCCAACGCAGCCAGAAGCCCAGACATGGAATTGGAGAGGTGGGAACAGATGGCCTTTGGACTATGTGCTGGGGGATTTCCGTTTCCTAGAGCATGAGTCCTTGGGGTGTCCATAAACATAATGGCTCCATGTGCGAGGTCTGCAGTGCAGCCAGTGGGAAAGCCAGCAGAAAGACCGCTCAGGCCCCACAGTGCAGCAGGGAGAGCTTGAAGGCGCCCATTTCAAGGGTCCAGTCAAGTTGACACATAAAATTAACTATCACAAGGCTTGTACTTTTAAGGTCCATAATCTTCTTTGTAGTGGGTCGAATCATTGAGTCCAAAAAGACATGTCCAAGCCCTAACCCTGGAACTTGTGAATGTGATCTTATTTGGAAAAAGGGTCTTTGCAGGTGTAATTAGTTAAGGATTTCAAGATGAAATCATCCTTGACTTAGGGTGGGCCCAAATTCAATGACAGGTGTTCTTGTAAGAGAAAATCAGAAAGAGATATGAGATACACAGACATGCAGGGAGAAGGCCATGTGAAGATGGAGGCACAGATTGGAGTGATGCAGCCTGGGGCCATGAGAAGCTGGAAGAGGCAAGGAAGGATTTTCCCTTAGAACCTTCAGAGGAAGTGCAGCCCTACTAACACCTTGATTTCAGACTTGTGGCTTTTACAACTGTGAGAGAATAAGTTTCTGTTTTTCAAGCCACTTAGTTTGTGATAATTTGTTATGGCAGCCCTAGGAAATGAATACCCTCTTCCTCTGGGCAGAAAGCAATAAGTAGACAATTCACAACCTGGATCTCTGGTAGGCTTATTGGCTTGCTGTGTGTCCTAAGAATCCACTTTGCATCTTCTAAGATTGCTTGAAATAGCCCTGTTCACTCCTTGACGCTGGGTTTGGGGGTTGTCTGGAGAAGTCTTTGTGTAAGCACCTTCCTGCATGGCCTTGAAATGTCTATGTCTACTTCATATTCCACTCCTGCTTTGATGAGATTGGAGTCTGGAAGAGGCTCACCTTAGCATGGCTGGTGGAAGGAGACCCGGTGGCTAAGAAGAGCTGCTTATTCAATTCAACAATTATTTTCCCATTTATACTTCAATTTCTAAAGGTAGTCATTGGTTTGATTGAGTAAAAGCTTCTGCCTTGGTAAGAGGTGTCTGTAAATCAAGATGTTAGCGTGTTTTAAAGCTTGTCCACATTTCATAATTCTCATATTTGACTTTGAGGAGAAAAGTTCATAAAACCACTTTTAACAGTGTCAATCAAAACAAAATATCTTAAAATAAAAGACCTTGTAACCATAGATATATTGATAAATAGATAACTAAATTAATTGAGTTTTAAATGTAGCTGATGCTTCCTATGTGCTCTTTGATAAGACCCTTATGTGCATTATTTGTTTTTATCCTCACAACAATATAGGGTAGATACTAGCTTTAGCCCCATTTTATGGATGAGGAAACTGAGGCTCAGAGAGGTTAATAAACTTACCTAAGGTCACATGGCTTGAAGAGGATAGATCCAGGACTCTAACTCATTTCTGCCTGACTCCAAAGCTGTACTCTTGTACTGAAGAATCCATAACTGGGCTTGAGGTAGCATGGTCTAGAACAGCATTTCTCAAAGTGTATACTGTAGAATGATAATCCATGGTATAACAACCTCTAGAAACACTATATATTGTAATTTATCTGACCAATTAGAAGTTATGAGAAGCCTTGCAGTAAAGGAAATGGTTCAATTTTGTTCAACCCTTTTCCTGCTGAATACTTAGTACCCTGGGGAACCAATGATCAGCAGAACAAACTCTGGTAAATTCCATCCTAGGTTAAATACTCCTGGACTAGGAGAGGCAACACATTATAATTTTTATTTTATCATTGCTATGGACTGTCTCAGTGAGTTACTTAATAATCCTGGATTATAGGTTTCTCATCTGTAAAGTAAGCAGGTTGGTCCCTAAATCCTCTGTCACAACTTTAAAATGCTGTGGTCCATGTGTAAGCCAAATGACAATTTGTGAATTTGTTACTTCTTTCTCTTTGTTATTGATGTTAGCTAGGGACAGATACCCTTTGGAGTCATTCACACTCTGATTGTGTCCAAATATCTAAGAGTAAAATTGTCCTACATGTGCTACCTCTTCAAGCTGTGTTTTAAATGAGGTAGTACACTTAGCCTGTGGGTGTCTAGTCCTCATCTGGGGCTGTGCTTTGTCCCTGAGCCTGGTAGCATCGCTGGGTTTTCTCTCAGTTCTCCTGCACATGCTGGACTGCTCTCCTCCAAACCATGCTCTCTGTGGAGTCTACATTGAGCTCCCTAGTTTAGACTCTTGTCCAAAGGAGAGAACTTTATTCTGTCTTCCAGGGCTGGAGACTTTCAAACACTTCAAATATTTGCCTCTGGTCCTAGAATGATCTCCCCTTCCTTCCTAAATAAACAAAAAATAAAGAACTCATCTTTTGTGTTCTAGCCCAAATCTCAGTTCCCTCATGGACCCTACTTTATTCCTTCACCTGAATTGATCTCACCTTTTCTGGACTCTTAGTCAACCTACAGTCAGTTTTTTCTTACCCATTGGTTTTTATTTAACTGCTTTGGGTGCCTTACTTTTGTGTCTCCAAATGTACCATAAGCGCCCTGAGAGCAGGAACTGTAGTTTATGTTTTCTATGTATTTCCTGAAAACTTTAGTATGGTGTTACATAAACAATAGATGTTCAGTAAATGCTAGATTGATTGACTGATGCCAAATAATTCTTGCTCCCCCAGCCCCAGCATCTTCTTGGGGCTGTGACTTGCAGCACAGCAGTAGGAATTTCAGCTCACAGCTGTATGCAGTCCACGCAAAGTTCAGAAACAGGAGTCACAATCTTCCCTCCTCACCCTGACCAACTCCTTCCTTCCTCAGGTGGTGGTGTAGTTACTCTTTGGGGCTATTTTGATAGTGTAGTGACTCCTCCCTGGTGACCAGACAGTAAAAATCAGGAGAAACTCCATGACTGTCCATAAAGATGAAGTTCTTGTAGACCCTTGGTCATGGGGAGAAGGGTCACTGTCTACTTAGCCTTCAAGATGCTTTTCAGGACAGATTCTTTTTATTATTATGGTCAATAATTTTTAAATGAGCCAGAACTGTTGCAGTTCATGTAGGGTGGGCAGTAGGTGGGGCCTTCCCCCTTGTGGTCATTGCCTTTTCCCAAACATGTGTTTTTAATAGAGGCATGGCCGAGAGGGTAGGGTTTATATTTGATATCTTTATGGGCTTTTTGGTGCATGTCCTTTGATTGCTGTTTAAATAGGCTGGGAAGAGTCAGAATACTTTGACTTGTTATTCTTTTTTTGTTTTCTATAATGCTTCTCATTTTCAAAAATCAGAAAAAATTATCGGTGCCACTTAGGTGCTGTGGTTTCAGTGAGGAACCTGAGATGATACATGACCATATTCTAGACCTAAGGCCTGGTAAGACCACAGGCCTGGCAGACTGAGCGTGGGTCTGTTAGCAGACAAGCCTGAGTCAGGGCTCAAAAACAGTGAAGCTAAAAATATGAAAATGTAATGGGAAGTGAATTTGAATTTTTAAAATTAAGTTGTTTTTAGGCTCATGATTAAAAAAAAATTGAAATTGACATGGTGGTTTTCTTTTTTAAAGCCTCAAGTCATGTCTATCTGAAGTAGGGTAACACATGCCAGATGGGCTGTTTAGGACCTGGACGCTGGACCCAACGCTGGTGGGGCTGAGAGCAGAAGGCAGTGGTTAGGCAGACCGTAAAATTCATCATCCAAAGCGGGGCCCTTTTGAGTGTGAAAGAGCTATTAATAATTATGCCAGGACAACAGTAGTGAACCAGGACTGTTCCGAGTAACTGGGGCATGTGGTCCCTCTCCCAGTAGGAAATGTGGGGCGGGGGAGGGGGGGAGGCGGCAGCTTGGCCATGGCTGCCCTGTGGGTGTAGGGGAAGGGGCTAACAGGAGGGGAAAGGCGGGAAGCAGGCCGGAGCAGTCAGCTTTTGGCACTTGAGGCTCACGGGCAGAGCTCTTCTTACCCAGTACGAACTGGGGTCAGTGATGTACTGGCTCATAATGGCTCTGGAGGTCTTGTTACATTTGCAGGAATTTTGCAAGTTGGTTGTTACACCTTTGATAGCTTGAAATTGGCCATCATGGGAGTATTTACACCATAGAAATCAGCAAATGTTGCAAATTGGCAACCCTGACCCCCTCCTCCAAGGTGGTTGGTAAGTGTTTACCAGCACTCCATGGATGAGAACCCCAAGAATGGGAACTGGGTGCAAAGGCAAAGTGGGACCATCGACTAGATCTGTCATATAGCGGGGGCAAGGTCGCACCTGAGGGTGTTATGTGATTCCCCTGTGGACATTAAAGGGCTATTGGTGAGAAAGGGGCCAGGAATGACAATGTCTATGTTAGGGACCCTATATGGATTATGTGTCTGCCATCTCTGATAAAGAAATTACCACCCCCCCCCACTTGCTCCTTCTGCTCCAGCCACATTGGCCTCTGTGCTGTTCCTCCAAAGTGCCAGGCATGTTTCCCTCTCAGGCCCTTTTTGCTTGCCTTTCCCTCTGCCTGGAGACCTTCTCTAGATACCCACACAACTCACTCCCTTACTTCACTGGGATCTCTGCTCAAATGTCCCCTCCTCAGACAGGCCTCCCTGACCACCCTATATCAGGCAGGTCCCTTGACAGTCTCCATCTCCTTCTCTTGTTTTTTTCTGACACTCAGCACTACCTGATACCAAGTCACATGTTCACGTTTTCATTTAATTGTCTGTTTCCCCACTACATTGGAAGCTTCATGAGGGCAGGCATTTTGTTTTGCTGTATCAGCAGCACCCAGAAGTGCCTGGAATAGAGCAAGCACTAAATCAATATTTGTTAGTGAATGAAAGAATGGGTCACATGTACCAGATCTAATCCATTGGATGTGGCTTGCTGGAGAGTGATGCTGAGATGGGTTCTGAGGCCCCATTCAAGGGCAATAGGAAGGAATGCTGTGATCCCTTAGGGTTGTCTGCAAGGGTGGGGGTAGCAGCACTGTGGTACATGTACTCTATTAGCCACCCCTGATCTGAGTCCTCAACAGTCCCTTCAGTTACCAAAAAGCATTTAGGAAGAGTTTAATTGTACCTGGAATGGGGCTGGGTTGTGTATAAGGGGTCCCAGTCCTTTGGAAGGTCACATTTTTCATCAATCCATCCATCCATTCATCCACCCATCCTTCCATCCATCCATCCATCCATCCATCCATCCATCCATCCATCCACCCATCTGTTCACCCATCCATCCATTCACCCATCCACCCATCCATCCAATGAGTATTTATTGAGTGTCACTATGTACGAGAGACTCTGCTGAGGGCTGGTGATTCAGTGGTGACTACAACTGGTCCTGGTCATATGTGGCTTCAGTGTGGTGAGGCTTCATTATGAGCTGGGAGGCACCCGCTGAAGAAAAACAGTGGGGTGCACAGAGAGCCAATCAGAGGAAACTAATTTAGATGTGGGGCAGGGCAAGGAAAGGTGCCATCTGAGCTGACACCTGAGGGCAGGGTCAGAGTTTTCCAGGTGGGGAGAGCAGGTGAGAACCTTCCCAGAAGAGAGAAGGACACCTCCTCCTGTCCCAAGGTAAGAAAACCCCAGCCTGCGTAAGGAACTGAGAGGAGACCAGTGCAGCAGTGTGCACACAGCATGGAGACCATGGGCAGAGGGGGCTGAGGCTGTGGTGGGAGCGGGACGCACGGCTCACAAGAGGCTTGTCAGCCATGTAAGTAGTTTGGATTTTATCCCACATTTTTAAAGTCAGCAAACATCATTCATGTGTAGAGGACATACTGAAACAGAATTAAAAACCATAAATGAATACAGAGCTAGACATCAGAGAATGTGCATTTTGTAAACATATCACTGTCCACATTCGGCGTTGCTATGGGCAGGAAATTTACCTGAAGCACAGGTAGGGATGAAGAGACTGGTTAGCTCTTGTTCTTGGTGTGCACACAGAGTCTCCCTCTGGGCTCTAGGATGCAGCTGATCTTAGCGGCTCCCGGTGCTGTTTGCACTTTGACTGGTGTATGGCTTAGCACTCACTCGCAAGGGTGAATGTGCTTGTGCATGGAACTCCTCAGGTCCAGGTCAGTGTGTGTGTGTATGTGTGTGCGTGCGTCCCTCCCTCTGCCCTCTCAGGCACCAATGGAGAATGAGAACAGTGGATGAATTCTGTCACATCTTTAGCTTCTCTTCCTCATAGCTTCTTTAGTCCAGAGTCTTCTATCCTTGTCCAGCTGGAGGCATGTGGTGCCACCTTCCACACTGACTTCTCTATGTGTCTGAGCCTTTTGAAATTAAAGGTGAGTAGGTGGGTGTGATGATAATCTTTAGTCCAGCCCTACCTCTCAAGGTGAGCAAGATGCTGTAATAATAACACTGAACTCTCAGTTATCCAGTGACTGGAGGAGCAGAGGAAAGCACAAATAAATTAAAAGTGGCTGATAGTCTGAATTAATGTCTGTTGAGCTGTGGGGTGTGAGCAGACACACATGCTCACAACCAGGCTTGCTCTCCATCTTTGTGCCTGGTCTGTGCTCTTCCTGCTGACTTTTTCTACCAGTGGCAGGGAGAGGCCCTTTTAGGTCACTGCAGATAAGTGACTCATGGATAATCAAGGTTGTATTATTTAAACCTCATATTGTTACACCTTTTCCTTGATCTTTGAGGTCATTAGATCTCTTAATGTTTGTGTGACATTGGGCATGTTAGTAAAACTTTCTGTGCCTTGGTTTCTTTATCTGTAAAATGGGGACAGTACCATGTGTCTGTCCACGATAGATGTCACTATAGCCTTGGTTCCTTGCATCCCGAGAAGGAGCAAGATTCCAATGTGGAAAAGAAACAAATCAGTCCTCAGACCACACTGCTGTGTCCCTCTGGAGGGGAGAGGCCGAGGGAGGCAAGGGGGAAAAAAGAAGTAAGAAAAGAGGAATCTCAGTAAACCTCTCAGACTGTGACAATGAGGCAAAGCGAGCTTTGATGAGAACCACATTTGAGCCCTGGAATAAAAAATAAGAGCAACATACTTTAAAAATTATTTATGATTTTAAGCACATGAAAGGCGTATCATGTACCCAGGGAGGGCACAATGGGGAACAGCTGGCTAACATGTGTCTTGCTATTTCTGAGGATGTTCATAATTCTCTGGTGTCCAAGAATAACAGTAATAACGATGCTGCTGCTGATTGTATTAATAATAATAATAAAGAGGATTGGGGTACCTTTCCTGGACGCTGTGGAACACTAGAGAAGAGCCCAGGCCACTGGGTTTGGTGGAGGCTGAAAGGGAGCTCCTGCCTGCTACCTTCTCAGGGCAGATCATGGTGCCCTTCCCAGGATGGAAGGTTTAAGAGAAGAGTCCTGGATGGGGGAGTGAGGAAACCTGGGTTCCAGGCCTGGTTTCACCACTGCCTCTGGCAATTCCCTGCTCCTCGGAGTCTCAGTTTTCTCATCTGTAAAATAGAGGTGCTAATACTACTTGGCAGGCACACCTCACAGAGTTTTCACAGCCCCCGATGAAACAGTGCCTGTGGAAGCACTGGATCCATTGCAGAATATATACATTCTGAATATGGAAAGGCTCATCACCATCTTTACACTTTTCCAGCACTTGGCACGATCAACCACCAAGCTCAGCGCCTGGCATCTGGGAGATGCCTAGAAATGTTTGTGCTGCGAATGAATGTTTCTTTTTCATTAAATGTTTGCAGCCATAGAATGTGAGTCTTGGACAGTACTTGAAAAGCTGTTTCATCCAGTTCTCTCTTTTATGATTTGTTAAGCGGGTCTGGAGCAGTGCTCAGTCGAGGGCTAATCATCTCCCACTAGTCAGCCGACCCGAGTATTCTCCCCGGTGCCCCGTGAATGGTGAGATTCTCCATTCTGGCTGGTGGGACTAGGTGCTATTCCCAGTCCTTTCAGAGGGTTCTCTCTCTAGTTGTGTGTAGTTTCCGCACACTCACGCTGCTCAGTGCTCCGGGGGGACCCTCTGCAGATCCCTGGGGTTCTCTGTAAGCTCTCTCCTCCTGGGTGTCTGTCCTCTGAACTCTAGTTGCCTTGGTCTCCCCAGATTTAGAGCTCTGTCTCCTCAGCTCAGGAAGCTGGCCGGGCCCTGCTTGTTTCTGCGTCCTGCCCATGGCCCAGAACTCTGTCAAGGCAGTGAGAGCAGCCATGGGACCCATTCTGCCTGTCCCTGTCTCTCAGGGGCTCTTGTTGCCTGACGTCCAGGATCTTGAAAGCCATTGTCGTAGTCCACTCGGGCTGCTATACCAAAAACCACAGACTGGGTGGCTTATAAAACAGTACAAGTTTATTTCTCACAGTTCTGGAGGCTGGAAATCTGAGCCCAGGGTGCCAGCATGGTTGGGTGAGGGCCCTCTTCCTGGTTCATAGTCGGCATTTTCTTGCTGTGTCCTCACATGGTGGAAGAGGCTAGGGAGCTCTGTGGGGTCTCTTTTATAAGAGCACTAGTCCCATCCATGAGGGCCCCCACCTCATGACCCAATCATCTCCCAAAGGCCCCCCCCTCTCATACCATCACATTGGGCATTAGGATTTCAAGATATTAATTTTGGGGGAACACAAACATTCAGACCACAGCAACCATTATTTCCTGTTTTTGTCTCAGTGTTTTGATTGTCTCAGGTGGGGTAAATCTGGTCCCTGTTACTCTGTCTTAGTGGGAAGTGGTAGTTCCCCAGTTCTCTCTTTAGAGATGAAGAAACAGAGAGGGGGAGTGACTTGTTCAAAGTCACATAGCTAGTTAGTGTCAGCAAGGACCAGGACCCAGATCATTCACTCAGTAGACATTATTGTATTCCTACTGTGTGCCAGGCCTGCAGGATCTGGTTCCTGCTCTCCAGAAGTCCACAGTCTGTTACACAGGTATTTGTTCACGAGGTACTAAGGAAGTATAACAGGAAGTGAGTGGCCAAGGAAGATTTCCTGGGATAGTTGATACTTGAGCTTAGTCGTGAAGGAGGAGGAGGAGTAATCTAGGTGGAAAAGGGAGGCAGAAGTTCCAGGAATAGATACAACACGTGCAAAGGCATGAAGATAGGAAGCAGGTCCTTTGTCCTCCAAGCTTAGTGTCCCTGGTATTGTGCCACGCCCCCCCCCCCTCCGCCGTGTTTTATTGTGGATATATGTCTGTCCGTCCTCATGGAGTCCCTGAAGTCTGGGAAATCTCCTTCGAACAGAAGTTGGCAGGAGTGTTTCAGCCTGGGCGTGTTCGTGTGGGGTCTTGGTCAGGGCTGTGGAGGGGATGTTACTCTGAAGTTTCTGGTGGGACTCTGGCCTTCTACACCTTTTACATTTTTCCTGCAGGCAGATAATATTACTTTCAGTGATTTGGAGCACCCATCAAGAAACAGTCAAAGTTTGTCCTGGTCCCATTCCTGGTCCCTCTAAAGACATACCACAGGCATTGTCTCCCTTTAGCCTGTTTCTCTAGGTGAGCTCTACCAGATCCACTGCCAAGATGAGGGTCAAGAATTGCTTGGAGGTGCTCGGCTAACCTTCTGCCAGAACAAGGCCCTGCGACAGTCACTGGTTATCCTTGGCCTGTGCTGGGGCTGGGCCCCTGAATGCCTTCACAGCTGGTGGGGCGGGAAGGGAAGCCTTTTAGCTAGCCAGAGGCTTTAGGCTTTTGGCTTCATTCTCCACCTGGTTTGTTTTTACCAAGGCCTATTACCTCACGTCTATTCTGTCCCCAGCCTGGGCTCCTCCAGTGGCAGCAACTGCTATAGTCTATGCTGGTTCCTCAGAGGTTTATCACTCATTCATTCATTCAAAGACAGGGAAGAGTATCCTGTCTTCACGGAGATTGTGGTTTGATGGGCAGCTGGACATTAATCAAATAACCACTCAAATAAATGTAAATTTATAACTGTGATAAGTGCTCTGAAGGAGAGGAATTTGGGCCCATGAGAAACTGTGAAGGTGGGACCTGACCTTGTCTGGAAGCCAGGAACGACTTCCCCTAGCAAGTGACAATTGACTGAGACCTCAAGTGTGAACAGAAGTTGGTGAAGTGGTGGTGGTGGGGGGGAGATGAAGAGTGTAGAGTGTCAGCACGTTAGAAAGACTGCAAGAGGGCCAGTGGTTGGGTGCAGTGAGCAAGGGACTCACTGTGTGGAGACTTCCACAGGGTTCCATGGGCTGTGTTAAGAAGTTTGGTCTTTATCATTTGAGCAATGAGTAACTGTTGAAGGCTTTTTTGCAGGGAGGTGACATGATTGTATTTTTGCTTCAGAAACATAATCTGGCTCTAGTTTGGAGATTGAATTAGAGGTGGGCAAGGGTAGGGTTGCCAGGTAAAATATAGGATGCCCAGAGAAATAATGAATGCTTTTTTAGTATAAGTATGTCCCAAATATTGCATGGGACATACCCGTACTAAAAAGTGTTCATTGTTTATCTGAAATTCAAATTTAACTGAACATCTTATATTTTTATTTTTTAAATATGGCAACCTTAACCAAGAGAAGATGTGGGAGACCAGTTATTGCTGCAGTTGAAGTCTCCTTAGACTAGGAAAGCAGAGGTGGAAGTGGAGAGAAGTGGACAAAGAAGAAATACTCTTGATTGGCCCAAGTCATTCCAAGGCATCTGGAAGACCGAGTCTGTCAGCTTCCCTTCTGCTCTGAAACTTTAACTTCCATGCACATGCTATTTAAAGACACATGGTTAGGATGTGATTACCACACTGTGGTCTCAGTGCAGGGCATGTGCCTGGTCAGAACTTGCCCTGAATGACCTATGAGACGTGTGCTGGGACAGTGTGAGGGGGTCATCTTTCTGCCCCCATCCCCCCAAAGACACCTGAGAGGTGAGCTCTTTGCATCACAGTGACAGGTGTGTGTGAGGGAGAGTTTTGGCAGGATGGTAGAGAGCATGTGACAATAGAGGCATTATTGTAAGTTGCACACCATTTTTCTCCCGTGATAACTCATTCTTTAGCAAATGGAGCAGTAGAGAAAAGCAATCAAGGACACACTCTTTGCCAGGGGGTTCAAATGCTCCAGCAATTATTATCTGGTTACACTATCTGTGTGATCTTGACTGAGATACTTAACTCCTCTTGGTTTGCAGCATATTTTTAAGATTAGTGCTAATCTACATCAAGAGCCAGGCATGTAGGAGATGCTTACTAAATGGTATGTGCTCCAAGAAATAAGCAATCCCCTTGTTTCAGAAAGCTGCCTCATTTTCTTCTTCTTATACCACCACACTTGACTGTCTTCCAATTCACAGCCTCTGTGTCGTTGTTCACACCCCTCGCTGACTTCCCATCGCCTTGTGCAGCAGATCTCCATGTGCTCGTCTCGGTTTGCCTTTCTGCCGTGACTGTCACTGTTTCCCCATCAGAACCCTGTGCTCCCAAGACAGCAGGCCATTGAACCCTTCTTAAACCCAGCTTGAGTTTTTCTACTTTTTTGTTGGCCTGGAATGTCTTTGCTTATATCTGTTCAAGCCTTATTCATCACAAGTTACTTATAAGGTAATGTTAACAAAAGTAAAATCAAGCAAGATAAAACGTGTAGAAAATAAAATGCCCATCACTAGGGAAATAACTTAAAGTTAGGATTCACATCTAATGTGTAATATTTGCACTTATTAAGGTAGCTCTGCATGAACTGACTTGGAAAGATATATCTATGATATATTTTTAAGTGAAAAAGCAAATTGTAGAGCAATATGTGCAGTATCATCACGGTTGGGTTTAGAAAGGGATTCGGTTATATGTGTATGGAAAGAGTCAGGATTAAACATACTCCAAATTGTTAAAAGAGATGTCCTCAGGAGAGGAGAGTGGGATTGGGTTGGAAATGAAAGGATACTGTTAACATTTAGTTAATATACTTTTATGGTTTCGGTTTGTTTGTTTACTATAATTGTGTTAATTTTGTAATTAAAATTAAATCAAAATGCATAGAAAAATATATTAGAAGAAATAAATAAACTATGGCTGTGTTTCAGTTGCTAGATTGGGAAGGTTCTTCCTCTGCCCCCAACTTATCATTATTTTCTTAGAGAACAAAATGATGACAAAAGAAGGTTACCTTTCTGTTAAAGTCCAACAGAAATGCTACTCCCTCTATGAAACATTTTTCCGATTCCTAAACTGGATGTGCTATTTCCTTTCTTTGAACCCTGAAATCACTTTGTGTGTCTTTTGTGGCATTTATCTCTGCCCATTTTGTAAGCATTTTGTATGTGTTTACTGTCTCTCTAGATTTAAGCAATTTATGGATATCGTGATAGAGAAGAAAACTGGCTTTCAAGTCAGAAGATCTGGATGTTGGCTCTTGTTCTGATTATCTATTGTAACATGACAAATTAGCCCAAACTTAGTAGCTTAAAGCACAGTCAGTTATTCTGTCTGATGATTTTTGGTCAGGAACTTGAGCAGAGCTGAGCTGGGTAATTCCTCTGCTCCATGTGGTGTTGCCTGAGCTCACTTGGTGGCATTTAGCTTGGGGCCAAGCTGGACAGGAGGATCCAAGAAGGCTTCCCTCACATGCCTGATGCTTGGCAGGGCAGCTGGAAGGCTGGGCTCAGCTTAGTCCTTTCCTTTTCTGAGTCCTCTCAGCACCCCTCTACGGACTTCTTACAGGTGGCTCAGGGCTTCAAGAGACCAAGGCAGAAGCTGCCCATTTTCTTAAAGGATGGAAGAGGCACAATGTCACTTCTGCTCTACTGGGCAAGCAGCCCCAGAACCCACCCAGATTCAAGTGGGTAGAAACAGAGATGCCACCTCTGGAAAGGAGAATTAGTGGAGAAAATCTGTGGCCATCATTAATCCATCACAGCTTTGCTATGAGAAGCACAACATCTGTGTCTCAATGACTACATCTGTAAATTAGAGAGACCAAAAGCTATAATGTATGCAAAAGCACTCTGTGCATTATAAAAAGCTATATAGGCTATAAATATCAACAATTATCTTGGTAATAGCTCTATGCCTTATTCAAGGCAGATACTCATTAGATGTTTAATACTTTGAAAGCAGACTCATTTATCAGATATTTCCTACAAGGAACACACAAAGAAAATGAAGCTTAGTGATCACATAAGGGCATGGTGTAATTGTAGAGTACAGATTGTAGACTAGGTTGGCATGAGTTAAATCCAAGCTGTTACCCAGTTACTGTCTGTGTGACCTTTGTTGACTCACCTCACCTTTCTGAGCTTTAATTTCCTCATCATAATATGAGAATAATATTATCTACCTAGCTAGGTTGCTGTGAGAGTTGGAGCTAATTTATGTCAAGCACTTAGTATGGTGACTGTCACATAGTAGGACTTCTGTTTCTGTTAAGATGATATAACAAATCATATAGAAAGTCTGGACACCTCACTTGTTTTGCTACACAGGTCATCCCTGTTTACGCAAATAATTGAGACGGGGTCCAGAGCCCACTTCCTTGTGAAAGCAATGGGGAAAGGGAAGGACTCTACCTCTTGTTTCTCCCAGTCTCCCCCTCTCCCCAGAGTGTTCCCCTCTAGGGGATCTGTGCCCCATGCAGCTTTAGCTGTGAAGTCATTCTTCTCTGAGTGTTGGATGTGGCCTCCTTTTCAGACCTATGGCTTTGCCTTTCATAGACGTATGAGATCAAATCAGAAGGCAGCATTGCGAAGAAGTTCAATGAGATCCTGCAGCAGCTGAGCTCTCCCCTGAAGCCTAGAGTCCCAGACCACAGTAACAACAGGATGAAAAACCTCTCCTACCCATTCTCCAGAGAGAAAATGTACCTGTGAGTATTGGAGCCGGTGGGGTAGGGATGTAAGAGAGGATGGGAAGGAAAATCAAACCCACTCAGTGCCTCAGCTCACAAAATGAGTGCCCCAGTGCTGGGGAGAGAGGGGAGGAAGCATACTCTCATGGTGAAATATTCTGTGTCTGCTTTCTGAATCCCTTACCCTAAGTGAGATTATCCCAAATAGCCCCCAAATATTTGTCCAGTGGCTTATGGGGAAACCTGTCGTATCAGTCATTTTGCACGATGGATGGAGAATCAGGGAGCAGACAACCATATACGTTGGGACTCTGAGAAAAATGGTCAGGTACCTGTTTACTTTCTGTGGGGAAACCATTCTGCCCAGTTCCCAGTCTGATAGGGTTTCAACATACTGTGATAAATTAGAGAGAAGAGAGAAATTCTGGATTTCTATACTCTCAGTTGCCTACTCATGCACTCATTGACTCTGAGGAGACCCCCCTCCCGACACCCCACCCAAGCAGAGGGAATAGGAGCTCTTTGCAGGGGTGGCCATTTGGGAAACCTTTGAAAGGGGGAGTCATGGTTGGGAAGTGGGAGATGCAGCAGCCAAGCATTAATTCTGTTTTAGGAGTTAGTGAGAAATTATAAGACTGTCAGGAGTAATGAAAGAATCAAGTGTGGGAGGGAAAGGCAGAGAAGATATAAGGATCTGTCCCTTTGAGGAGCTGACATTCATGGAGCTGTGTTTCTGCTGTTCCTTGGAGAATATCTCCTACCCATCTTTGCCATGTTAGATAATAACTTTATACGCATGTATGTGGTGTACCTTTTGTTTGTATTCCCTCATTGAATCCTTACCTCCCATAAAGATTTGGATGCCAATTCTGGTCACCAATTCCAATGTGTGTGAGAGTTTCCCACACCACCAAGAAATTCTCTGACACCAGCTGGGTGTCCTACAGTTCAACTCAATTCTGACACTATCTACCTGGAGATAGAATAAAATTTCCTAGGTTGAGGGCTCAGTGTCACACGACCGCCCTGCACTTCAGATGCCAATCACAAGCCAGGTTGTTACCTGTGCTTCTGACTGACTGGCTATAAATCAGAGGGTCCCATGGCCCTCCTCTTGGGTTTGATTACTTTGCTAGAGTGGCTCACAGAACTCAGGAAACCAGTTTACTTACTAGATTACTGGTTTATTACAAAGGATATTAAACGATGTGAATCAACAGCCAGATGAAGATGTCCATAGGGCAAGGCCCCAAACAAAGGAACTTCTGTCCTCGTGGAGTTTGGGGCCCAGTACAGTGGCATGTGGATGCATTCTGGTTCACCAACCTGGAAGCTCTCCGAACCTCCTCCTTCTGGGTTTTTATGGAAGCTTCATTATGTAGGCATGGTTGATGAAATCATTGGCTATTGGTGATTGATTGAAACTCCAGCCCCTCTTTCCTCCTGAAAGTTCCAACCCTCTATTTATGGTTGGTTCCCCTGACAACCAGCCTCCTCATCTTTAGCGGATTTCCAAAGGTCACCTCGCTGACATAAATCCAGTTGTGGTAGAAGAGTCTTGTTATGAATAACAAGACACTTATTTCACCTCTATGCCTCTGAAGTGATTTCAGGAACTGAGGATGAGAGACCAAATATTATAACAAATACACTTCCATTGCTCTTATTGCTCAAGAAATTCCAAGGATTTGGGGAGCTGTGAGCCAGAAACAGTGGATGAATACCAAAATATGTATTTATTATAAGACACAATATCATGCCCCTTGTAAGATGGCCATCCAGATATAACCATCTCTTTATTATAGAGAGGAAACCAAGGTCCAGGATCTGTCCAAGGTCACAGAGTGGCAGAGCTGGGACTGGCAAGTTGACCTCCTGGCCTGCTGTTCTGTTTACACTCTGCTTTTTCCGTGCTTCCCCTTCCCTGGGTGCCCATGCTGGCCTCTGAACTACCACCTCCCAAAACATCTCCATTGATTCATCTTCTGTGATCCTTCAAGTCCAGTTCCTAAACACCTTCTTCTTGAAGAACCTTCAGTTCTCCTAACCAAAATATGCTCTCCATCCTCTGAGTTTTCATAGCAATTGTCTGCACAGTTTCACATTCTAGTCTGCGTCAGTTATTTGGAAACACACATACCCCAGTGACTGGGCTCCTGGGGGGCTGGGAGCATGTTTCATTGGATCTGTGTGTCTACTAGCACAGTGCCCTAAGTACAGTTAATTCTACACACATGGCTTTTTGAGTGAATGATCAATATTTAAAATTTAGAACAGACACAGGTTTTGCGTAATTAGGAGTTTGGTATCAAATTGATGTGATAACATTAAATGAATTTTTTTTTTTTTTTTGGTGAGGAAGACCAGCCCTGAGCTAACATCTGTTGCCAATCCTCCTCTTTTTGCTGAGGAAGACTGGCCCTGGGCTAACATCCATGCCCATCTTCCTCTACTTTATATGGGACGCCGCCACAGCATGGCTGACAAGTGGTGCGTCAGCAGGCCCGCCGGATCCGAACCCGTGAACCCCGCGCTGCCAAGTGTGAGCTAAACCGCTGCACCACCGGGCCGGCCCTAAATGAAATTTTGAAAAACAAAGAGTTATAATCTCAACACCCTGAAACTATACTCTTTTTTTATTGTTGTATTTTTACTGTCTTTGTCCACACACAAAAACCCTTTTAACATATTTTCATTTTTAAAACTTATCATAGTATAATATTTATCTATCATTGTCTGAAATATTTTTGTTTATAAAATTTCATAATTATAATTTTCAATGGCTGCATGATAATCTATCGTCTAGATTTTGGAATTGCATCTTAAAAATCTCCATAATCTTTGTTATAAGTATCTTTGTAATGAACATTTTTATTTATGGAACTTTTTTCTTCTGTTGAATTTATTTCCTTATGACACATTTCTATGAGAAGTTTTCAGAATTACTGGGTCAAAAGAGTGTAAACATCGTGTGTGTGTGAGTGTGTCTTACATGTCTTGCTATGTTGTTTTCTATAGGTTTTCTCTGGGGCTGGGGTGACAGTGGTCTTGTGACAAGGGTAATGAAATGTGTTGACCTTCTGCTTTCTTGGTGTCTCCAGGTACAACATCCAGGATAAGGACACCTTCTTTGATAATGCCACCCGTAGCCGCATTGTAAGTAAACAGGTTAACCAGGTGCTTAACCAGGTGTGGTGGGCTCAGAGGGAGGGCTGAATACCCAGTTTGGCAGGGCATTTCTTTGCCCTCCCTGCTACCTCCCATCATCATTTGCTTGGAGTTGCCTAGCAACTGAGAGGAGTATCCAGGAGCTTCCCAATCTCAGCAGCAAAAGAAAGAGCTAACCACTGCTCTCATTCACGGTTGAGAGGAGTGTCTTCTCTTTAGGGTTCTCCACCCAAGCTCTGCCTGGAATCACAAAAACAGGGAATGTCAGAGCTGGTGGGGACTTTCAGCTAGCCAGGTGGCCCTGTGCTTTACAGTTCAAGAAACTGAGGCTCTGAGAAGCAATGAATTGAAAAAGAAATTTATACAATTATTAGTGTCTGAATGAGGACTCATTGCTGGGCCACTGTATTTCTTTCTTTTACCCCCAAAAGAGTCCTGTGTGTTTATATCTCAGGGAATGCCACAGCTAGCCAGTTTGTCCAAGAATACAATTTCCAGCCCATTCAACTGAAAGCCAACAGTCATGACCATAGCCATTGTTCTATAGTTTTTTGCCTTTTGATGTACAGTTTTTGAATTTTTCAGGATGATTGATTCCGATGAAAATCTGTATATGGCCTGTGCCCCTAAGGCCCTAGCCTGAGCTGCAGGGTGTATACAGTCACTGATCAGTTTATTCTCTACCCACCTAGAGATCGTTCAGCCTATGGACCGAGGAGAGAAATGGGCCCAAGGAAGGCCTGGACACTTAACTCATGCCACAGTGGGACATGGCAGTGTGTTTCTATTGATCCCTAGGAAAGAACTTAAGTGTCAACAGGAGGAGGAATAGGGGTTAGGTATCTAGAAGGACTTCCAAGTCAATAGGATGATGAGAAGGGAAGCAAGGATAAGAAGGGACAGGACTAGAGGAAGCTGCAGAATATTTCCAAGGCATACTGCAGACATGGCCTTGACTCTTTGCTTGCAGGATGGACAAGAAAACACCTCAGGTCCCTTAGCCTAGTGTTTTAGGAAGGTTTAAGATGGGCATATGATTATTTTACTCTTCCCATGGAAAAAAGTGTAACCTTCCTATTTTCTTGGTTGATGCTACTACAAGCCATTTAAATCTCCTTGTGGCTTGGGTCCCACGTGTATGGGGGAGTTATAGGGTTTTGTGGAGATTACCCAATAATTGCAAAGTGCTTGTAAAATAATACAATGCCATATAAATGCAGTTTCTAATTATTATTGCTGTTGAATTACTGCATTACATTATAAGTGAATTAAACGTTCTTGGGCCCCATTCTGCTGGAAGTTATTTGTTTACCACTCCCTCTAGATCTGTGGCTGGAATATGGGACTGTGAATGATGATGGAACAATGCATCTTCTCTCATTCTGGAAGCTTCTTCCTTCCTCTACTGCCCTTTCCACCCCACACTCTGAGAAGGGGGAGAAAAGAGTCTTCAGTTTTGTCTTGAGGTCTACTCTGCCCTGGACTTTTGTCTGAGGACCTTGCCCGCATCTGTAAACGTCTTCCCTGTGCCCCCTTCTTTGTGAGCAGCCCAGCCATTTGTCCCAGAGCAGTCTTCCTTGCTGGGCACAGTCTGGGCCCCATTGGAGAGTACTAGTCAGCCAGAATGTTTACACTGGCCCACCTGTGTCCCTGTTTCCTCTGCAGGGAGTACTGTTAGCACCCCTCCCTCTCATGTGAGAGACAGGGTCCCCTACAAGCCCCCGAGTCCAGGGGTTTGTCGGCCTATTAAGGCATGCAGTAGTCGTTGAGCAGGCAGCCTGCTGTGTGCCCAGGATATGCTCTGAGACATGGAGACTTGAGGAAGTGTCTGACATGCTCTGATTGAGAGGCAAGACGAAGACTCAGGAAAAAGCAGAGAAATAATAGTACCAATGACCAAGATGTAGGTAACCCTTCTCCGGTTTACAAAGTGCTTTTTTGGTTCTTCAGAGCAGCTCTGTGAGGTAGCTCCAATACAGAGGGGGCAGCGGACCCCCAGGACCCTCAGAGAGCTGGCTCAGGACCCCTCAGCTAGCAGCCAGGACTAGAGCCGATTCGTCTGCCTCCACATCCTGAGCTTTCCCCAGCGTGTTGCTAGTCAGGGCTGGTGGAGAGGGCACCCTCCTGGTCTTCCCGACGTCCTTGGCCCAGATCAGGTACCTCCTCTGTAGCCTTCCAGAGGGGGTGAGCGTCTGGGATCCCTGTTGTGTTTTCATTACCTCGTGTAGCTGCAGTCAATGTATAACCTTTTCTTTCTCTATTTTTTCAGGGTGTGGTGAAAGGGGGAGTGTGTGTGAGGAGGTTAGATTATTTGTTTCCTCAAAGCACTCATATTTGAATGGGTTTGACATGCAGTCCATGAGCTCAGCACATGCTTGGCTTCCTTCTCTCTTGAAATGGGTCCAGCTGCCTGGTCCACCGCCTGCTGCCCAGGGTGGTGCCACACGTGGTCAAGGCACTCACAGCCGTGCTGTCGTCTGTTTCAGGTGCACGAGATCCTGAAGCGCACAGCCTGTTCTCGAGCCAATAACACAATGGGTAAGAACCGCTTCCCCTGCCTGTGGGCGGAGTGCTGATGGGCCGCCATGGGGAGAGAGCTGTCCTTTCAACAGCTCGCTTGGTGGGCAGCGATGAGCAAAACAGATGCCCCACACGGAGGGGAGGAGGCTGCTTCCACTGAGGCTCCCTCCAGCAGCAGTGGGTGCCCCATTTCCTGGGGGTGCTGGGGCTGCTCCCCAGGCTGCTGTAACTTCTCCCCACATCCCAGGTCTCTTGTCTGTTGTCTCCTTTCTCTGAAGTGCTTACGGCTTTCCGTTTGTCCTGGTAGTTCAGCTGCTCCTCTCTTTTTACACGAGCTCCACAAATTTTTAATAATCACCCCAAATAATGGCAGGTTATTTATTTATTTGTTTTTTTAAGAAGAAAGACATCTTAGAGGTTCTTTAGTCCACCTCCCTCACTTTATGTATGAGGAAACTGTCTCCCCCGGGAGGGTGAAGGACTTGTCTGAGGCAACACGTTGGTCTGAATGTGTCTGTTCTCAGTTCAGCATTCTTGTCACCAAATCTGGCTGAGTCTCTTTGCCTTTGGTTTAGTTTTTAAATTTGAGGGTATGTGTCTTTGAAGCAGGAACTTCAGCATTTGGGAGCTTGCAGTGTAAGGCAGGCAGTCCAGATGATGATGGATTGTTTAGAAGACACACATGATGGCAGAGGTACAAATGTGAGCTTACGTACACCACCATGTGTCCTTCCCACAGGAATCGCTCTGCAGGTTGACCTCTCTTCCCATCACTCAGAATGACTTTTCAACCTTTGAGAGAACCTCCTTCAGAATACACTCTGTGGTGGCAAATCTTTGGCTTTTGAAGCAACTTGAGTTGAAAAGAGTCCAAAGTCATCAGAGGCAAGTCTAGTGAATAAAGTAGGCAATCAACTGAGGAATAATAACAGTGACGACAGTAATAATAGCTAATATTGGAGAGTTTATTGTGGGGCCCATAAGCTACCTCAGTACTAAGGGAATGGTACTGAAGAAGGGATTGGAACAGGTTTTGTATAGTGTTCTTAGGATAGCACAGAACCTCTCAAGGGGGCAATTATGTATGGCTCTGTTTGCTTTGATGTATTCATCTTGCTACAAAATTCCAAATAACACTCCAATTTTTAAAAATCAAATCTTCTATGTGACGCTATTTGTCTGGAGCATGGTGCTGATGAGGCGAGGACATGAGTGAGCAAGGTAATTGATTAGGCCAGCTCCATTCCACGGAACAGACTAAAGCCCTTGCTTTGAGCAGGCATTTGTCCTTGGTTACAAGGACAACCAGAGGACAAGAAATCTTAGAATGTATTTTGTAACTTCTCATGGCCTCTATCAAAGTTCTTGAATTTACCCTCATTTCTTGGCTGGTTCATTCCTCAATCCCATTAATCTGCCTTTTATCCTTTGACTCACTCCCCAGTTTGACCAAAACTGCTCTCTCAGATGTCATAGGTGGCTTGTTACTTCCCACACTTCATGGCCTTTTTCTCAGTCTTCCTCTTCCTTAGCTTCCTACATCCTTCCAAACCTACTTTACTGAACCTCTATCTTCTGGAGTTGATATCCAGGAAGGTGCTGCTGCTCTACTGATCTGCTATCGTTCTGTTTCTACCTCACCGACCACACTTTCTCCGGTTCCTCTTCCTTCTCCCACATTTTAGATGTTATCTTCTTCATGTTCCCTTGGCTGCCTTATTCTCTGTATGCATAGATGACTTGCAACCATGTATTTCTATTTCCTGCTTCTCTCACCAATTCCAGCCTAGCATTTCAGACTGCTGGATGGATACCTCCACTAAGATGTTCACCAGAACTTTAAAATCAATATATCAACATGTCCATTTCTATCTCATTCCCTATCTCTCTCTTTCCTTCTCTCTCCTGCTTCTCTTCCTGTTAATGTGACTACTATCCTCTCTGTTTTTGCTCCTATTTTTCCCTTTGCCTGAGTTTCCATCCCCCAGTCTCACCCACATCCATCCCCAGACCAAACATCACTGTCCCACAGGTTCTCCCTTAATCTCCTCTCCTTGGAACTTCCATCAAACTCTCTTTCTTGCTGATTATCTATGTCCATGGCTCAGACTCCCAAGACAGTCCTTGAGATGTGTCTGAATCATCTTTTATGTGCCAATGCACCTAGCTGTCCGCCTTGCACATTCTGTCAGTTGACTTGGTTTAGTGAATTAATTAGACATGCTTAGCCTGCTAATCCCACAGCAGTTGCTGGTTAGTTCCTGAATACATGTGTCCGTGGACAAGTGACTTAATTTTTCTGTGACCCAGTTTCCTTTTATGTAAAGTGGGGATAATAATATCTATCTTGCAGAGTTTTTTGTATAGATTAAATAGGAAGCTGTTAGTTTGTTTTGTAAACTGGAAAGTCCTTAAAAATTAAAGCTTATTTTGGGGGACAGTCTCCAGATTGTTGAAAAGTCACTAGACACCCTCTGCCTTAACACTGAAATTTTTTTTCTTTGAGGATCTGAGTTTTTTGTGATGTTTCAAAGTCAACCATTGTAAGGATTTTGTTGTTGTTGAGTAGTTTTCAAAAATTTCTTTCTTTTTTGGCATTCAGAAGACATTTATTGAGCACCTGCTATTTGTCAAATCATGTGATAGAAACCGAGAGATGCCAAGATGAATTTGACCCAGTTTCTACCCTTGAAGGGCTCTTAGTTTAGCCATGTAGACAGACATGTAAACAGATAATTGTGAAATAATCTGGTAGGTACAATAATAGAGACATACACAGAGTGCAAAAGGACACAGAGGAGGAAGCAATTAATTTCCATGTAGTGTCTAAGTATCATCATAAACTATCTAATATTAGTTTCATAGCTCCAAGGGAAAGTAGGATGTCAGTAATTATCATTTTTAATCACAAATGGGTACAAAAAGGATAAGTGACTTGTCCAGGGTCACATACTGGGTCACTATCAGAATTGGGTCTAGAACTTGGGTTCCCTTGTTCCAATCCTATTTCCATAACCTTTGGGATGCTACTAACTAGCATCAAATGCTACAAAGCTGCTGATAATTTTCTAGCTTTGTAACAAGGGACATTTGACTGAACTTCTCTGTTTTCCAACAGAAGAGAATCCCGAAGGCCAATTTTCAAGTTGTTTGACTTTGGCCTGGGGAAATCAAGTACTGTCTGAGCTTTTTGGCCAACTTACCTTCTTACTTAGAAGATCAAAAAGACTGAGCAATGTGATAACACTATGAGGACTCAGGACAATGTGGACCTTTGAGCCATGGGGTCAATTTTGATTTTATTGCCCTTCTCTCTGGTTTATGGAGAAGCATAAATGGCTAGAATTGACTTATATTCCTCCAGAGGATTGTTGCCTTATAAAAAGAAGAGAAAAAGGGAGAAAAGGACAGTGCTTGGAATTGTCTTCCAAGGTATTTTTATTGATCCTTCATCCTTGGAATTACCTTTTATATGGTCATTACTTTTGTGACCAGCTTACAAAGCTTTATGCCCTTTCCCACTGTGCTCAATTACAATGGAAATCAGAAGATGGAAAATATACTAAAGATAATAATAATTCAGAAATACTCTCATTTATTTAGTATTGTCACTTTTTTCTTTGTAGAAAAAAGTATATTTTTTCAATGCCTACTTTTGCAAAGCATTAAGCTGTGTACAAGTTGTATGTATTGGATTATTTATGTTTCTGTCTTGTTCCACAAAATTTCTGAGTTGGCTTACAAGAAAAACAATAAAACAACATAATATAAATAATAAATTTAAAAATAAGAACCAGGAAAAAATGCAAATTAAAA
The DNA here is from genome assembly GCA_031878705.1 of Tapirus indicus. Classification (NCBI taxonomy): domain Eukaryota; kingdom Metazoa; phylum Chordata; class Mammalia; order Perissodactyla; family Tapiridae; genus Tapirus; species Tapirus indicus. The sequence continues at coordinate 102,542,146 of CM062918.1, read as the reverse complement.
TAGAATGTCAAAACTAGGAGAAAAAAATAGCATGCAAATATGCAAACCATAAAACCTTCTGGTTTCTGCAGTTGAGTTGCAAATTTGACCTTGAACCAGAATGAAATGGGAATATGGTTAGTGCCTAGCCCTTGACGTCCTCAGCAACATCTTTTTGTATAGTAATTTTTCTAAAATCTCTCATACTGTTCTCTGTCTTCTCATAGAGAATAGATCAACATATATTCTTTCCATAAATGCATAGTAACCTTTTCTGGATCAGCTTCCTCATTAAGAACATAAGTGTTTTATGTTTCTTCAAGGATTATCAAACTGTTGGTAGGGTTGTTTGCTCCAGACTCTGATTTCTTGAATTTTGACTCTGGTAACCTCCATCCCTGAGTTTTGCTACTTCAGTTTTGCTTTATTGTTTGGGAGATAGAAAAATGAGCTTATGAGAATTTTGGGTAAAGAGAGAGTGAAAATGCATTGAAGAATGGTCTGATGGATTCTGCTGTGGTTAACGTACATAACAATAGGGAATGGGCTTTATGAGATCTAGATCCTTTTTTTTCTTCTGGGTTCTCTGTTCTGAGAACTGAGATAACCAGATAAGAGATCTCTGTACATAAGGTATTACTGTAACCAAATAATAAGGATGCCTTGCACGTATGTAGTTGTGTGCTTTCCACAGCACTTTCACACTCATTATCTCATTTGATCCTTTAAACTACCATGCAAACTAGATTCAACAGATGTTCACTCATTTCACAACAGAGATTAACTGGGTACCCAAGGTTAGAGATTTAGAGCTCAGGTTTCTTGGCTCTTCTTCAGTGCTCTTTAAATTAATCAGTTCATAGATGGATGAAGTTATTGAGAAAGGTTTCCCAGAGAGGTAGAAGCTGAGGTCTTCCCACTGTAACTTCCATTCATTCATTCAACATGTACTTATTGAGAACCTACTATGTGTCATTCATATTCTAGAACTGGAAATAGAGTAGTAAGTCAAACAGACACAACAGACACAAATCCCTGCCCCTATGGGGCTTCCATTTGAGGTGACATTTGAGGAGAAGAGGGAATAAGCCACTGACTGTCTGATAAGAGAGATACATGAAAGAAAGCAAATAATACAAAAGATGTGATGGGAGCACTCCAGAGAATCAGTTAGGGTCCCAACAGGAACAAATGACACTCAAATTAGGATAATTCAGGGTGGGGGCATTAATAGAGAGACCCTTTACGAAGGTGTGGACAGGGAATCAGGGATGCCAGTGATGGTGTAGTAACCTGGAATTAGCCGCAGTAGAGCTGTTACTATCTCTAGATCCATGAGGCAAGAGAGAGGTTACTGGAACATGGATGGACAGAATTGGGTAGAGGAGGCAGCATTGAGAGGAGCAGGTGACTGTTCAGGGAGGAGGTCAGGAGTCTGTATACTGTCCCACCTCCCTGTGACCTGCTGAACCCGGTAGAGAGCCAGAGAGCAAGGGAGCCCACTCATGTCAGATAGAGAAGCGGAGAGAGCATGTCCAAAAGAGGCAAAAGGAAGATAGACACCCCCAGCAAGCCTGGAGAAGTGTTTTCCTGGACAAACAAATTGAGAAACTTAGGTGAAGTCACATTACCTCTCTGGGCCTGTTTCTCTCCTTGTAACACAAAGGGGGACCTTCAGTGTTCTTGAAGCTTCTCTCTAGCTCCAGCATTTCCTAGACTTTGATCGAAAGGAGCAACATGGTCTCCTTTCCATATGAGCCAACCAGGCTCAGAGACGGGACTGGCTTTCCTATAAGTTCACAGAGAGCAGGTCCCAGGGCCATCCTTAGCCAGGACTTGTGGTTGCACGGTGTTCATGGCCCTCAAAGAGCATGGGAGTAGAAAATACAGTGAATGGGAAAGTGAGAACAGGGAGGATTCAGGACTGCTGGCCAGGAGGGTTGGAAGTAAAGATTGTACTCCTACATGGATCCTTTGCCTGTGACCAAGGGCAAGGTTGCTCAGGTGTGGTCACACTTCATCTGCATCAGAATCACCTGGTGCACTTGTTAAAGCCCAGCTATCCAGATCCCACACTGGATTTGCTGAATCAGGATCTGTAGGGGCAAGGCTCAAGATCTGCATTTTTAATAAACCATCCAAGTGATTCTTAGGAACTCTAGAGTTAGGTAAAGATTAATATAGCATGGGCTGTCACAGGCTTCTTGACCTACTTATGTCTGGTAATGTGAAGAGTGGTGCAAAGTGCTCTGCCTTCTTGGGATTTGACCATTGGTTTTCTGAAGTACCAAAAGATAACCAAGTCATCTCTGTGAAGGGCCTAATTTTTGTTATTATTTTTCTAACATTTGTTATATGGATTTTCAGTCTCTTTTAATGTCCTAGGCAGCAGTAGTGTCTCTTGGACTTTTTATCTCCTTTTTTCTTTTCTTTTTTTTCCCTTTGGTGAAAGGAGAGGCAAGAGGGTAAAAACTAGCTTAAGAAGGCAAGGAAAGCGGAACTGACCTTAAAAAAGTAGGGGTGGATTGGCATTTGGTCTAACTTTTAATTTTGGGGGTTTCTTCCCTAACTTTCCTGGGTAACCTTCTGTAACTCAACCCTTCCCTCTTATGTACCCCTGGAAGTGAGGCACTACGGACTAACGCACACATGATGTTCAGAGACTGATGTATTTGTGAGTTTGGGCTGTATGGTGGGTAGTAGCACGCGAATGATTATGAACTTGGCCCAGCCCCATAATGTCTCCTTAGTCAACATAACATAAGGTCAGTGGCCAGGGCCTTGCGAATTCACCCCATCGTGGAATGCCTTTAAAGTGCATTTTACCCCGGAAAGAAACCCAAGCCTCCTTAACCACGTCAGAGGAGGTCAGACACCTTTTCTGCTCCTTCCTATGGAACTTATTGTTGCCTCTTCATGGACAGAAAGTTACAGATTGATGGAGCTACATTTTCATAGACATTTTGGTGTCAGTGCATCATTTAAACAAATGTATGCTTTGGGCTTCTCTCCTCCCCCCTCGGAAGACAATGTCTTAATGATGTTGACCGAAGCCAGACCATGTTGTGTGTTGTAAACATCTGGTTTATCGTTCATCCAGCTGAACTGGTTCATATTTTGTTAGAAGAAAAGGCTTGGGATTAAAGGCATTTAGGTAATTAAGCACATGTCAAGACAATTTGGTGATGGGTAAATATAGTCTGTGTTAAATGCACCGTCTGGGGGCTCTGGTTTAGATTTATGTCCGGCTGGGGTACAGGGATGAAAGCAGAATGCCGGGCGGACTGGTCCCTATTCTGTGGGGAATCAAAACCAAATGGGTTTTCGGGAGTTCAGCACCATCCCTCTAAGTACCTGTCCCGGTGGATAAAAGTTTCCTTTGTGTTTGGCCTGGAGGGAGTAGAGCGCAGTCCCTGCCACCCAGCGGCACTTGGAGATTTAATGAGACTCCCTTTGGGAGGCCGACCATAAACTATGCTTTAGTTGATCCTTTGTGTCCTGGAAACCAGAGATGTCCCAGAAGCCAAATGCTAGGCCTCAGGTTCTGTTAACCCCGTGGCCTGAGCCCACCCTGCTCTGTTCTTGGCCCTGACCCTATGGATGCAGAGGAGCAGTGTTTCTAGACCTGGCTAGATCAGGCTGTGTAGAGCTGTCATCAGTGCCGGGCAGGGAGGAAGCATGAACCTTTTCCTTTGGGGATTATAGTTCTAAAGCAACAGGGATGAAGTACCTGGTGGTTTGAAGGGACTTAGGGATCAGTGAGGGGGTCCTCAGTGAGCTGTGCTTTGTTTGAGCTGAGGCACTGCTTCTCTTTGTGGGGCGAGGGAAAGGAAAATGTCCTTTGAGCTTTCTCATCCTCCCTGGCCCCCCTTTTGGGAGTAACAGGATGAGAGGTTGGGTCTCTCTCTCCCTGGGTCTAGAGCAGAGAGGAAAGACTATCAATGTGATCCTGGAGAAGAAAGCTTTGCCATTATGGCCAGATGAGTGGTGCATGATGGAACCAATTAGCCCATTTTTGCTGAAAAGAAAGGAAAAAATTCAGAATTTCAATTTTCAAAGCAGAGACTCTTTTTAATAAACGTTTGATTATTTTCTTCTTTGAAACTGATTTCCATGCTTGTTTGGGGGTAGAATCTTGGTTTCTGAAGTCTGTGGGTGAACCAAGAGGCCAGAGCAATTCCCATTCTTGGGTGAAGTGGTGGATGAGTAGCTACTTTTCAGCTTGCCTCCCCCCTCGTCATTCCCCCCTCCTTTTATGTACTATCCCCTCCCTCTGTTCAGCAGCCACTGATGGGGTCACACATATGATACCACCTGAAAAAGAGGAGGTACACAATCATGAGTGACAAAAAACATGTTCAGTTAACAGCATTTTGGGGCTCTGGTTATTTGGGTTAGGATGACTCAGATTTGATGACCTGAACGTATTCGTTTCAAGGCAAAGAACTGTTTGTCTGGGCTTCCTCTCTGAGGAAGCAGGCTAACCAACCAGAGTTTCAAGTTTCTTCATCAGCATAAGTTGCCAAAGAAAAGTGAAGTAGTGAAGAAGGTGGGTGCCTGTGATAAATGGGAAGAGATACTGAGATAACTTTAGCCGCAGGGCTGGTTACTCTTAACAACCATTGTCCCATCTATGTTCCCAGCAGTGAACTAGGTGCCATGAGAGACGCAAGTTGAGAGGGGGTTGCTCTCTGACCTCAGGTACCTTGTAGGCCTTTAAGGGACAGAAAACAATGAGCAGACAACACCCTAGAATTGAAGTGAGCTACCCGCTTTAGGCATGTGGCATGAAGGAAGCTTTATTTAAAATAGGCAGTAGAGTGCATAGCTTTAGACCTCCAATGATTTGAGATGTTTTTGTGGGTCTGGCAGCAGGACCCAGGAGTTCAGGTTGTCAACCTAATGCTCTCAGAAACTTGGCTACTGTGCTAATAAGCAAAGCCGAGAATTAGTGGAAGAGTTCTGCTTAACTTTTCCCATGCAGTTTTGGAACTGTCTTCAGGGTATGTACTGCACTGTGGCAACCATGGGGTGTGAGTGCCGGGAATAGATTGGCTAGTGCATGGGGTCTGGTCTAGCTGGAGCCCTATCTGCTTGTGAAGCTTCAGTCTCTATCCATGTCAACTGCTCTTTCGTAGCTTTGAACTACCTACCCCCCCCCCCCAACTTGGGACTCCTCCCCTTGATTATTGTGGGGGCCTTCACATTGCTGTGGTTATGGCTCTTGAACTGATTAATGATGCTCAGAGTGAAATTGTAGTCATGTGAGTAAGACAAATCTAGCTTGTTCAGCCTCCAGGCATCCCTCCCCCCATCCATACTCCCTTTACCCAGCCTCTGCTCCCCCCACCCCCCAAAATTATTTCTGATGTTTTCTGTTCATGCAAAAGAGGAAGCTTAGAATCAGGAAAGCACTGGCCCTTTGGTGACACCCCAGCACCAAAACACTCAGCTCTCAACTCATTGGAAGAGTGGCCACTTCTGCTGAGTGCCCCCTGCAGCCTCCCAAGGGCTTCTGCTCCCACATGGGGCCCATGCCTGGTCTTTCTGGCACCCAGCATCCTAGAACTGAGGTGAATAGGGGCAAGTTTCAAGGAAGAGGAGGCTGATGGAGGAGAAAGGATTATTTGAGAGCCTCTGTGGTCTCTGAGCATGTGGGTGGGGCATTGAGTGGGAACAGGAGGTGGAAAACCATGAATTTTAACGAGTAACTGTTGTCTAGATTTGTTATCCAACATTGTTGTTTTGTCCAGAGCTGTGCACATGCAGATTATTTAGCATTTGGACCTCATACATGTTTCTCTCCAAAACCAGTTTTCTCTTCATCTTACTCCCGTCTACAGCCTCTCTGGAAAGAATGATTCAGAGCAGAAAGTGTGTTTGAGGCAAGGGAAATCATTCTGTACCAGAGACTTGCCCTCCTGCTTCCTCTCCATGATTAAATGTTCATCCTTGCATGGCAGAATCCTTAGTACTGTGAGTTGGTGAGATATAATCCCTCCCATCTGGCAACCAGGACAGACCATCCTGAGTCAGACAGAGTGTACAGACAACTTTATAGTCTGAATAAAACCATGAATGAGACAAGTAAATAACAATGACTCTGTTGAGCGGAAGGTTCTCTGTTGTGTGTATATTGGAGTTATAGGGACAGAGCCGGTCATTCGTTTAACATATATTTCGTAGGGTCTGCTGTGAGTAAGTGGTGTGAAATACTGTTGGGATTCAAAAAATGAATCCCTTGTTGTGTGGTTTTCAAACTTTGTGGTCTCAGGACCCCTTTACACTTTAAAATATTATTGATAGCGCCCAAAGGGCTTTTGTCTAGGTGGGTTATATCGATCAATATTTATTGTACTAGAAGTTAAAACTAAGAAAATTTTAAAGCATAAAGATACACAAGCACACATTCCATTAGCTGTCAGGGAGATGATGTCATCTCATGTCACAAAACTCCACTGAATGAGTGTGAGAGAAGACTGAAAAAGCAAATAGTGTCTTAGTACTATTATAAAAATAGTTTTGACCTTATGAACCTCCCAAAAGGGTCACAAGGACTCCCAGTGTTCCCCAGACTACACTTTGAGAACTACTGCCCTACGTCCCCCTACCTCAGAGATCTAATGGTCCAGATAGATCTGTCATGGACAGTAACAAGCACTGCCCTGTGAAGGAAGAGGAAGCCTTCAGAAATGGGTTCAGATAAAGTGCTGTGGGATGCTGTGACATACACTTCTCTTGCTCAAAATTACAGTAATCCATATTGTCATTCCTAGGCTGTTGCTGAACACAGGTATTCTCAACTGATGGTTGTGGCCATGGAGGCCGTGGTGGTGGTGGAGGTTCTTGGACTGGAGTGATCTGAATGTGTGAGGAAAGGAGGAGCATGAAGTTTGAGACAGCATATTTGACATTAAAAAGTAACTTTATATTTGGGAAATGAAAAAATATTGCTCTTATGCTAAGAATTAAAACTCAACACAAACTTCTAGATTGGGAGGATATAGAGGAGGATGCAGTGATTCTCAGCTGAGGGGTGGGTGAGGGTTTAATTATCAAAAGACAAAGGTTAAGTTGAGAAACTCCTGCCCTAGAGCTACTATTTTCAACTTCCTTTCTTCCAGGTATTAACTCTCTAATAGCAAACAATGTCTATGAGGCTGCCTACCCTCTTCATGACGTAAGTACCGTTTCCATTGGCATGCTCCCTGTAGCCTTCAAAAAGTTGAAAACCACAGGCAACACAGTGGGTGAATGTTTGCAAGGCAATGTGGAAGGGAACATGACATTAAAACACCTGGGCTGATTCTGGGCTACTCATGATGGACAAAAACCCCCAATTTGATTTTTGCTAATTGTCTCAAACTGTCTCACCAGTTATTTCCCCAATGGCAAAATGAACTGATTTTGTTTGAGCTTTCCCTAACTCCCTGCCTTTTTTGGGAGGGAGAGTGTGCAAAGACAGATATGGCATGCAAGTGGTTGAAAGGAGGAGATGTTGGGGCTGGCCAGGTGGACTAGCAGTTAAGTTCGTGGGCTCCACTTCCACGGCCTGGGGTTTGCAGGTTCGGATCCCAGGTGTGGACAGACACACCGCTTGTCAAGCCATGCTGTGGCAGTGTCCCATATAAAAAGTAGAGGAGCATGGGCACGGATGTTAGCCCAGGGCCAGTCTTCCTCAGCAAAAAAAGAGGATGATTTGCAATAGATGTTAGCTCAGGGCTAGTCTTCCTCACACACACACACACACAAAAGGAGGAGACATTGGTGAAGGTGGGTGGATGGTGGAGGAAGGAAAGTCAAAGACCTGGATAATGTGAAAGCTGGACAGTTAGATCCTTAAGTGACTGAAGGTCAGATTTTGTATGTGATAGTTTTGTGCAGATGTGAAATTCCTCATCCTTAATATGCAAGTACATATTCAGTGTAGGTTTTTTTTTTTTTTTACTTTAACATTTTTGAAGGAAATCTCTCAAAATTCCTTAAACTATTATTTGGTTAAGTAAAGAAAACAGAGAGACTGTAATTAAAGCTCTCCTTGGCTGGGAGTAATGTTATAAACATCCCATAATACAATGCAATGATATTCTTCAAGATGATTCATGAAGAACTTAACTGGTCCATAAGCTAAATGCCCCCACAACTGCTCTGTTCATCTGATTGGTCTTTGGCATCTATCACACTAGTCATGCCAACTGAGGCTACTGAGGGTGGATCCTTGAATGCCTGAGGAATTTCCTAAATGACAATCTTCTCCTCACCGACATCTTTGCTATGGGCACATATGAGGTTAGGTTCTGCCAGTTGTGGACAGGGGTGAGCATGACATGGCACAGGGTGATTTCGTATGATGTGGTAGCCCATTGCAGGCACAGGCTCTGCCATTGCATTTGCTGTGAGGAGGCACAGGCTGATCTCTGGAGCATACGAGGGGAGCATCTTTGTGTGAGAAGCTGTCCCCAGGAAACGTTGCCAGTGTCGATGACTAAGAAAGCAGAACATTGGCTTTTTACCATGTCATAGTTTTGACCTTCCTCAAACGGAAATGAAAAAAAGGGATGACATTAGAAAATAAAAGAGAAAATGCTTTCTCTGCTTTTGATAATTCTGTTGGCTTTATCTAGCATCCCTTTCTCTCCTACAGGGTGAATACGATAGTCCAGGGGATGACAAGAATGACAGAAAGGTAAGCCAGCATTATGCTGCACTGAGTGCTTTGGGCACAGAAGACTATGGATGGGTGTGGAACTAGATAGAAGTATCCTAAATGTTTTATTTACCCGCATATATATATATATATATATATATATATATATATATATATATATAGTTTCTAATTCAGTAAGCTTTCTTCTTTATTTTTTATTGAGGTAACACTGGTTTATAACATTATATACATTTCAGCTGTACATCATTATATTTTGATTTCTGTGTAGACTACATCATGTTCACCACCCAAAGACTAATTACTATGCATCACCGTACACATGTGTCCTGTCACCCCTTTTGCCCTCTTCCCTCCCCACTTCTCCTCTGGTAACTGCCAATCTGATCTCTGTATCTATAAGTTTGTTTGTTGTTTTCATCTTCTACTTATGAGTGAAATCATACGGTGTTTGACTTTCTCTATCTGACTTATTTCACTTAGCATAATACCCTCAAGGTCCATCTATGTTGTCGCAAATGGCAAGATTTCATCTTTTTCTTAAGTAGCTGAGTAGTATTCCATTGTGTATATGTACCACATCTTCTTTATCTCTTCACCCATTGATGGGCATTTATGTTGTTTCCAAGCTTTGTTATTGTGAATAATGCTGCAGTGAACATAGGGGTGCATATATCTTTATGCATTCATGTTTTTGTGTTCTTTGGATAAATATGTAGAAGTGGAATAGCTGGATCAGAAGGACAAATTCTTAGAATCATATAAGCTTCCAAAACTGAATCAAGAAGAAATAGAGAATTTGAATAGACCAATCACCAGTAAGGAGATAGAAACACTAATCAAAAACCTCCCAAAAAACAAAAGTCCAGGACCAGATGGCTTCCCCAGTGAATTCTCCCAAACATTCAAAGAAGATTCATACCTATCCTTCTCAAACTCTTCCACAACATTGAAGAGGAAAGGAAGCTTCCTAACTCATTCTACAAGGCCAACGTTACCCTGATACCAAAACCAGACAAGGACAACACAAAAAAAGAAAATTATAGGCCAATATCACTGGTGAACATAGATGCAAAAATCCTCAACCAAATAGTAGCAAATTGAATACAACAATACATTAAAGAGATCATATAGCATGATCAAGTGGGATTTATTCCAGGGATGCAGGGATGGCTCAACATCTGCAAATCAATCAATGTGATATACCACATTAACAAAATGAAGAATAAAAATCACATGATCATCTCAATGTTGCAGAGAAAGCATTCAGCAAAATACAACATCCATTTATGATAAAAACTCTGAATGAGTATAGAAGGAAAGTACCTCAACACAATAAAGACCATACATGAGAAACCACAGCTAATATCATACTCAGTGGTGAAAAAACTGAAAGCTATCCCTGTAAGAACAGGAACCAGACAAAAATGCCCACTTTCGCCACTCTTATTTAACACAGTATTGGAAGTCCTGGCCAGAGCAATTAGGCAAGAAAAAGAAATAAAAGGGATCCAAATTGGAAAGGAAGAAGTAAAACTGTCACTATTTGCAGATGACGTGATTTTATATATAGAAAATCCTAAAGAATCCAACAAAAACTATTGAATGATATGAAACTATAAATGAATATGGTAAAATTTCAGGATACAAAATTGACATAAAAATAAGTTGCATTTCTATAACACTAACAACAAAATAGCAGAAAGAGAAATTAAGAATATGATCCCATTTACAATTGCAACAAAAGGAATAAAATACCTAGGAATAAATTTAACCAAAGAGGTGAAAGACCTATACACTCAAAACTATAAAACATTGTTGAAAGAAATCGAAGGAGATGCAAAGAAATGGAAAGATATTGTGTGTTCATGGATTAGAAAAATTAACATAAACAGTCCATACTTCCTAAAGCAATCTACAGATTCAATGCAATCTCTATCAAAGTCCCAAGACATTTTTCCCAGAAATAGAACAAAGAATCCTGAAACTTATGTGGAACAATGAAAGACCCCAAGTAGCCAGAGGAATCCTGAGAAAAAAGAGCAAAGCTGGAGGTATCACACTCCTTGATTTCAAAATATAGTACAAAGCTGTAGTAATCAAAACAGCATGGTACTGGCACAAAAACAGACATACAGATCAATGGAACAGTATCAAGAGATCAGAAACAAACCCATACATCTATGGACAGCTAATTTTTGACTAGGGAGCTGGGAACATACGATGGAGAAAGGACAGTCTCTTCAATAAATGATGTTGGGAAAACTGGACAGCCACATGCAAAAAAGTGAAAATATACCATTATCTTACACCATACACAAATTAACTCAAAATTAAAGACTCGAATGTAAGATTTGAAACCATAAAACTTCTAGAAGAAAACATAGGCAGTACACTCTTTGACACCAGTCTTGGCAGTATCTTTTTGAATACCATATCACACCAGGCAAAGGAAAAGAAACAAAAGAAAAAATAAACAATGGGACTACATCAAACTAAAAAGCTTCTGCACAGCAAAGGAAACCATCAACAAAACGAAAAGACAACCTAACAATTGGGAGAAGATATTTGCAAATCATATATCTGATAAGGGGTTAATATCCAAAATATATAAAGAACTCATACCTCTCAAGAACAAAAAAAACCCAAACAACCCAATTTAAAAATGGGGAAAAGATCTAAACAGACACTTTTGCAAAGAAGATATACAGATGGTCAACAGGCACATGAAAGATGTTCAACATCACTGATTATTAGGGAAATGCAACTCAAAACTACAATGAGGTATCGCCTCACACCTGTCAGAATGGCTGTAATTAACAAGACAAGAAATAACAAATGTTGGACAGGATGTGGAGAAAAGGGAACTCTTACACACTGCTGGTGGGAATGCAAACTGGTGCATGCACTGTGGAAAACAGTATGAGAAAGAGAGAAAAATTAAGAATAGGGCTACCATATGATCCAGCTACTCTGCTTCTGGGTGTTTACCTGCTTATATATTTTTCAGCAGTTCTTCCACAGCTTCCTGCCCTCCAGACATTTGGAAATGTAAGGGCCGTTTCTGGTCACTGACATAACTGTGTGTATGGAGGTGCTACTGGCATTTAGTGCCCGGTTGACCAGTGATGCTAACCATTCTGAAATATATCCAAAAGTTCCACACACAAGCATTTTCCCTTCCCCTGATGACAAGAGGGCCTCAACTGAGAAACACTGAGAGTCCAAATTTCTTTATTTATAGATGGGGAAACTGAGACACAGAAAGATTGAGCACCTTTCCCATGATAGCACTGCCACAATAAATAGAGATGGGGTTTGGAATACCTCTGACTCTCAAATCCAGTGTCTCTGCTAAAAATGTATTATTATCCATGCCATGATGGCTTTTTTTGGGGGGTCATCTTTAAGTTATTCTTCTCATCCTCTAGGCAGACAAGTGGAATATAGCTATTCCCAAACTATAGATGAGAAATCTGAGGGAGAGGCAGACTCAGTCGTGCTGACTCAGTCTGGGCAGCTAGGAATTAGGGCTTATGGTTAGAAGAGGGAAAGGGTCACTTTGGAAGGATCTCTCCTAGGCCAGTCACGGATCCTGACTGTACAACTCTCTCCCCAGCCCTCCACCTAGATCCCACTTCTTCTGTTTGCAGACACTCTGGGAACATGGGTGTGCCAACCTCCCCCGCCATGGCATGGCTCTAAGGATCACCCAGCCTCTTTAGTGGGGACTGTCCTGTCTGGCTGTCAAGCCCCTCATGCCATCCTCCTGCCCCACTTCCCCCAGCCTTCAGCAACTCTGCTGAGCAGAGGAGAGTAGGCAGGGGTGGGAGTGTGAGGAATTGAAGCCCAAGAAGTTTCCCTCCCCTAGCTCTGCTGTCTGGAAAATCATTCATCCCCCAAGTTGCCTTTTGAGCAGCCTTCTTTTATCCTGCCTATTAGTCCCTGTTATGAAGTGTTAAGTATTAAAAACATAAAAGGTCTTTTCCAGAAATACTGCTGTGATTGCTTACACATGTCCCCCTCTGCCTGCCCAGGGAATCTGCTGTGGTATTGCGATGTCTTAACCTCATCTGTTTTCTATCTGATGCTAATAGTCTCGGTGTTTAATTTCCTGAAAAGTCTCAGATCAAATTTAAAGGAAAAGGAGGAAGCGTTTCTCTCCACATCTCACCTCCCTCACCCCAACCATTTTCTGTCCTCCCACTCTCTAATTTCACATTCCTCCCCTTTAAAGCTGCCCACCTAAGAAACTCCTGCTGGGTGGGTGGTGACTCCAGCCTGTCAAGGTGGAGCACTTTACAGGAATATTCCAGAGATCAGGAACACACAGAAACTCACAGCCAGCCCTCTGTTATCTGCATCGAGGCAGAGAGGAGCAAATTGTAGACTATTCAAAAACTGTGTGTATTTGTCTTTGGAATGATGTTATATTATCATTAACAACAAAACCTTTAGCAATAAATTTTCCTCCCAGGAAATGTTTTGCTTAGGCCAAACGAGTTATTCCCAGTGCGCATCCCAGCTGGTGGAATGGGTCGAGTTGGGGAGGCAGGGAGAGACAGCCAGGACAGAACTGCATCTTCGTGGATAATTCCCAAAGTTGATGTCAAAAGGATGCTCAGTGAAGGTGGACAAGTGCTTCTGGCCAGTCCTGGTGTCCTTATTTTTCTCTCCTAGGGTCACGGTTAGGGAAATAAATTTGCTGTGATGGGGGTGAAAGAAATCATGAGTGAGGGTGAGAACTTTTTTCTGTCCATTTGGGTTGGGAAACTGATACCCAGCAAAGTGAGGAGAGTGGTTCCAATGTCCGTAAGTGATTGTGTAGTCAGGACCAAAACCCCAGTGTCCAAATCCCAGCTGGCTCTCTGCAGCCATGTTGACACAGTGTCTGGTGTGTGGCAGGGGGAATTCTCATGACAATGCTGGGTTCGTTCCTGTCGTTTCATTGGTATATGGGTGGGCCTAAAAGGTGTCCTAAAGAAAAAAGAGCCCAAACCTCTGAATATGTGCAGCATATTTACTCACTTTTATTACATTGTAACAGTCTAGTGTCCTTTGAGAAGGCTGCAGGAAGGATTTTGGTAGGGTGCAAGGGAGAACTCCTGCATTTGTTGCTGGAGGATGTGGAGAAGGATTGGGAGCTGCAGTGTGGGGTTGCCTCTCTGGGGGCCTTTAGGAATGATTTGCAAGGGCGTCCCAGGCTGCCCATCCTGCCTGTGCCCAGGCGTTCTCTTTCACTCTTGCCTGCAGTTTGTGGCTGTTCCCATGATCTCCCTGAGGCCCGGGCTACTGGTAGGCAGACCCCAGGCAGCCCTGGACGCCCTTGAGAATGCAGTCTCCTTCTGCTCCAGCTTGCCTAGTGCAGTTTGCAGTCTTGATGACTCAGCCCCAGGGAGGGGCTGGCCGTGTCTCTCTCCCCCTCCTGGAGGGTAATTAAAAAGGGGCCCCTTCTCGCTGGAGAACAGGGGTTTCCCACCTTTCCAGAAAGCAGGGCAGCAGGAAGAGGGAGCAGTGTGGGTGTCGATGGGTTCCTCCTGGCTGCCAGCAGCCACCTAATTCCACATTAGCCAGAGCCACCTGGTTTTCTTAAGCATCCCAGAGAAGTGACTGTAACCATCCTCTGAGGCCTGCCTGACTCCCTTTAGCTCCCTGTGGCTCCCCCACCCACTTACATGAGGAACCCAAGGCAAGACATTAGCATGTGATTTTATTTAGCAGTTTTTGAACCCTTGGTCCTGGATTTCTGCAGGTGTTTGTCTTCTCTAGTGGATGGTTATGAAGTGACCTACTAAAAGGTGTGGGAAGAGAATCAGTCCTGTCTTTCTGAAGAGAAAGGTACTTTTCTTCTTGGTTTTACCTGAGGATTAATTTTCCCATCCTGCACAACTGCCATTTTACTAATGGAGAAGGCCTAGATGGTTGAAGTGATGTGCCAAAAATTCACAGGTCATTGCAGGATCTGGGAGTGGAATTCCATTCTCTCCCATTCAGGTCCACCCTGTCCCATCAAAGCCTTTGAGTTGAATACAGCTGCCAGTATTCTGCCTGTTTCAGGTCCAGCTGCTCAACAAGGAGCTTGTGGCCTCAGAGAGGGCCATGGGTCTCAAATACCTTGCCATTCTCTGGCATTGTGAATGGTTTTAACAGTTAGGTTCCTTTATAGTCTCATGAAATACTTAAATCAACTGACCCATTGTCAAATGTGGTCCCTAGCGAGTCAAACTGGCCACTTGTATGTTCTGATCTATCAGATGGGGTGGTCCCTGTGGGTTGTTGCTTCCTGCCACAAAGGTTTGGGGTCAGACTGACATGCCTGGAATTGCACCTGGGGCCTCTGAAATGAGGCATTGTCCATGGAGAAGGAGCTCCAGACCCTCCCCACTCTATTTGCAGGCTTGGCCAGTCGGTGAAGAGAACATGACATAGCTCTAAGGGAGAAAGTGGATTCGCTAAGAGCTGCATTAGAAGGTTCTAGACTCTGCTAGTTTAAGGGGATTGTTACACGTTGCTGTGGTTGTCCTCCTGCACTTTACTCACACCATGCTAATCCCCATGGGGCAGAGACTCCAAAGCATGCCTTCCCTCAGCCTGACTGCTCGTCCATTCTGGAACTCTGTAACCTGGAATGTAGCATGATCCACTTGGTCTCTAGCTACGTGTGACTAAACATTTTTAGAGATAGAAAGGGATCTATGCCACTCTCTACCCCTCTCCCTGCCTCCCCAGCAAGGATGTAGGGCTGGCTTGGGTAGAGCACATGGGCGTCCAGGCGCTAGTGTTGCATCACTCCCAGATTTGGTGCTCTGTAGCTCCAGCTCTCTTGCAGGGGCTGCCTGATGGTTTTCTCCTCTGTGTCCATCTGGCCTGTCTACACTGAGCTCAAACAGCTCTCTTGGCTCATCCTCATCTATATCCACAAACTATGGATATAGCTTTGTGTTTAGAGGGTGCACACTGAGAAAGGGACTGTCTAGAGGTTTCTTACAGCAGGTCTGGGACCCAACCAGCTGTAAAGCTTGTGAGCTCAGCTCTCAGTTTGGGCCCTAGCCAACTGGGCCACACTGGCTTCTTGGAGCATTTTTAGTTTTTCCCTCCAAGGCAGAGGCAGACAAGTGTTCTCAGGCTCAGGTCTTGGCTGGACATGTGAGTTGGAGAGGAATTTTCTCTGGAGGTCAGAGCCCGGGAGGCAGGTAGTGACGTCCCACAGCCCTCAAAGGAGGCCTTGCTTGTATCTCTTGATGCAAGCTGGCCTCCCTTTGGGCCACAAATGATGTCACTGTGACAACCAGGTGCTGGTGAGTCCAGGGTTTGCACTGGGGAGAGGGAATAAAAACCCAAGGCAGTGGAAGCACCCAAGATGAGGGGGAGGAGGAGATGTAATAATAACAACAAGATTAGATTAGGAGTCACCTGCCTGGAATAAGCAGCATCAAAACTCATGAATTGAGATCTTCCTCTGCACTGTGTGACCCCCTTTTTGTTTTGTCTGGGTTTCCTCCTTTGCAAACGGTGGTAACTGTGGGTGTGGTTTGCTCTATCAGGGTCCACGTAGTTTCTGGTTCTATTTCATGGTTGTTGGGAGATATGATGACAATAAGAGTCTATAGCCATTAAGTAAGAATGCCAATTCCTGCTTCACTTTTGATATCATGTCTTTAAAGATTCTTAGCTGAAAAGGATAGATCCCTATGGGGCTGATGCTCAGCTGGTATCCAGTGTACCTGATTAGAGTAGCTTCTCCTTGACAGAATTCCATGTGACTTCTGTGTGATGGGTAAGGAGATGTGATGTGTAAGGAGAAGAAAGAACATGGCAAGATAGCAATTGTATTCTAGATCTGTCAATTCTAGACATATAATTTGATTAGGTGCTTATATTTATTTGACATGAATATCTAGATGATGTCTAATGACAGTTCATTACGAAATTACTTCATTTACTTGTGGATGGCCTGTAAAGCTCTCTGTGAAAAATGCTCCGTGTTTAGTTTGGAACTGAAATATGGCATGATCCTGGGATTGCTGCTCAGGCTTTGTCCACATGCAGGTTCTGCTAAAGTTGCTGTGAAAACATCACAGGATGGCATGGCCTGATGTGTTTGGTGCATCGTTTCCTCCCTTAATCTCTAGAATGTTTTCCACTCAGGTTTTGCCCCCACCCTGCCACTGAAACCAATCTTGTCAAGGTCATCAGTGACCTTCAAATCACTGAATCCAATGGTGACTTCCCCATTCTCATCTGACCTGGCCCATCAGCAGTTTTTGACACAGCTGGTCATTTTCTTCCCTACAAAACCCATTGTTCCTTGGCCTCCAGGACACCACACACTGCTGGTTCTCCTCCACAATTGGTTGCTCCTCTGTCCCCTTTGCTGTTCTTCATCAACCCCTTGACCTCTAAATGTTGGAGCACCCAGGGCCCAGACGTCAGGCCTCTTCTCTCTTCCTTGGCGATTACATCCATAGTTTAATGACTTTACAAATCATCTCTTCTCTGATAACTCCCCAATTTACATCTCCAGTCTGGACTCTCCTTTAAACTCCAAACTTTTATATCCAGCTAGGGCATCTCAAATGAACACATCCCAAACTGAATTCTTGGTTCCACCCTTTTAAACCTATTCTTCCCACGGTCTTCCCCATTTTAGTAAATGGAATCACCATTTACTCAATTGCTCAGGCCACATTCTCATTTTCTCTCACCCTACATCTAATCTAACAGTAAATCTTCTTGGCTCTACCTTTAAAGTATAAGCAGAATCAACCACTTCTCACTACTTCTCCCACTACCTCCCTGGTTCAAGCCACCATCAACTCTCCCCTGGACCATTACAATAGCCTCCTTACTCCTATCTAGCTCTCAGTGTATTCTCCACAGAACAGCCAGGTGACCTATCTGCATTCTAGAGCTGATCATTTCTCCCTGACTGCTGCAAACTTCCTAATGACTTCCTTCAAAGTCCAAAAATTTTAGCATGGCCTACCAGCTCCTGAATAATCTGACCACCCCAGTACTTTCTGACATTATCTCCCTTTATTCTCCCCATGCTCTACCCCAGCCAGACTGTTTCCCTATTCTTCCTAGGACATACCACATGCACTTTCCTCAGGGCCTTTGCATAGGAGAGCGTTCTTCTGCCTGGAACACTCCCCTACTTCCTTCAGGTCTTAGCTCAAATATCACCTCCACAGAGAGGCCTTCCCTTGCCATCCTATCTAAAATAGCACCCCTGACCCCTCCTTCATATTCTACTCCCTTACCTTGATTTATTTTTCTTTGTGGCATTTATCTGTCTTATATGTTTATGTATTTATTCTTGTCTCCACACACCAGGGTGTAAGCTCCATGACAGCAGTGACTTTGATTTACTGCTGTGTCCAGTGTCTGGACAGTGTCTGGCACATAGTAGATGTTCAATAAATACTTTTTAAATGAGTGAATAAATGAATTCCAGGGCTCATTTTGCTGGATTAAGCTGGACTAAGCAAGACAAGGGAATAAAGAAGGAGGAGTTGTGATTACTAGGTGTAGCACTGCCGTGGAGTATGATGAAGGTCACCTTTATTATTTGGGGAAGGAGAAGTCAGCTTCTATAGCCTCCTGGCTTTGGACATCTCCCCTGTGGATGTCTCATGAGAATTATCCTAGAAGCTGGGCTTTGAGAATTCAATTGCAACTTGCTAGGATGGCTTTGGGGGGTAAATATTGACTTGCTAGGATGTACAAAAAAAGGTGAACACTTGCCCCCTCCACCTCTAATCTATTCCCCTATTTTTCTTGTTTAGCTGCTGTATCAAGAATGGGCACGCTATGGAGTGTTTTATAAGTTTCAACCTATTGACCTCATCAGGTAAGATGTAGGAGGGGATTCTTGGGAAGACCCTAGAGATGCAAATTCTGAAAGATATCTGTCTACCCTCTTGGACCCTGGCAGTCTGTTGGCAAGCAGAGGGATTTGCTTTCATAGGTTGTATGAGTCCCCTGCTCCATGTCTTGTGGATGGGGAAGCAGCTCGGGAACAGGTGAGGGGAAAGGAGGCTGTGTGGGGCAGCAGATAATGTAGAGTGATGTACCATGACTTCCATCTTGAGGTCTTCAGCACTATGGTCTCTCTTCCCCTGCCTGCTCTTTTATGGGGAGAGGGGTGAATGGAGTCATCTCTCTTATATTGTCCTTCAAATTTGTCCTAGAGAAGGATCTGGGTGAAGCAGATCCTTGGGTTAGCTCCAAGTGGCCTATTGTTGACCAAGAGAGGGGAAGACCCGGCAAATCACATGAGGAATAAACTGGCTGGTCTGAGAGGGAATGTGGGCTTTTCAGGGCTTCTCCAAATTAGAAGGGAGGAGAGACTGGGTCATAAAATCCCTTCCTTCAGTGCTGCCCCTAAAATGATGTCCTGTTACCTTGGGAATTTCCCCAGCTTCTACAGAACATTGGTAAAAAGTCCTTTTAAAGAACTTACTAGAATGAAGCAGGTCTGAGTAATCTAAAAGGGGTTGATGGCTTTAGAAACTCAATGGGCTCTTAGAGCCCAGCTTCTTTCTCAGCTGGAATGTTGGGAGGCAACACTGTGAAGTAGGAAAGCACTGAGCTGAGAGTCTGGAGACTGGGTTCTCGTCCAGGCCTGGCCACCAGGCGCTATTATTTCTTTGGGCAATTCACATTCCCTCTTCGGTCTTCAGGATCCTGGTAGTCCTAAACTGGGAGGCTGAACTGAGGGATATGTGAGGAAATTTGGTAGAGCATGCTCATTTGGAAAAGATGGGGATTTTCGGTCCCATGACTGACATAAAGGACTCATTGCCACGCAGTCACTTGTGGCTCTTCTAATGAGTTAATTAATCAGCGGCAAACATAGAGAGTGGTCTTGGCTGATTGCCCTGGGCTGGGATTGTGAGAGGGGCAGCAGCCAGAAGGATTGAGTCCAGAGGGAGGAATTCCAGCTTCTTCTTGGAAGAAGAAAGCAACTTGGGGGCCACCGTTAGGGCAGGTTCACCTCCCACACAGAGATTGACGGCCCTCCCAGGGAACTGGGAGCTTGGTTGCACATCTCTTGACAGCAGGTGTTTGTTCCAGCTGAAGACCGTTAACTGAAGTGCTCGGGTCAGGGAGCAGGGCCATGGGGTGCCTGTGACGGAGGCTCCCTGGGCCAGCACCTCCCATTTTCTGGCTGCCTTTTACAAGGGACAGGCCACCTAGGCTGTTCTCTGGGCCACACCAAGGCTGCTTCCTCCATGCTTGGTGGGCTTTGATCTTCTCTGTGTCTCAAGTGGCCACCCACTCTGTCGCCTGTTTTCTCCAACTACTCGCTCGTTTTTTGAAAATATGATTAAAAAATAAAAATTCTCCCTTCCAGAGAGCCCTGTCTTTTCCCCCAGAGGCTTCAGGTGACTGACTGCCAGCTAAGTGGGAAATGGCTCCAATATGCATTCAGTTTTGGCCACCAGAGTAGCCTCACCTGCAGGGGAAGAATTGCCTTTGGGGGAGAGCCCTGCTCTGGGGCCGCACGGTTCCTGAGCACAGAGAGTTCAGATCTGTCTAGACGGGGCACGGCGGAGCTGGAGGCTGTCCACTGCTCTCCCAGATCAAGTGGCTAGGGAGCTCCCACAGCCCCAGGGCGAGGCCAGTGACTGGGCTGGGAGTGGGGAAGCTGCAGCCTTCAGCACCTCTCAGATACTGGCTGGAGGGGAAGGGGCACTGGGTAGTGTGTGTGGGGGGAGTTGGGGGCTGTTGTCTACCCAGGGATACAAGGAGCTCTCTCACCTCAAGGAGCTGCTGGAAAGAGAGAAAGTGACAGTAGTGGGGAGAGGGAAAGGGCAGGGGCATTATGAGCATAGGTGGGTAACAGAGACAGGGAAGCCAAGGAAAGGCACCTGGAGGGCTGGCAGAGAAACCTGGGGTGGAGGGTGTGGGGAACAGCCACCCACACCCAGCAGCTCCTTCTAAACTCCCTTCACACTGCCTTCCAAATGACCCATCTCACTTTTTATGATGCTGTCAAAGTCACCTCCTCCCTCCTCTTTACCATCTGCCCTCTCTCACTTCCCAGTTTCGAGTCTGACACCAAGTCCAGGGGTGCTTCTTCAGCACCATTTCTCTCTTCCACCACTTCTTCTCCATCTTTCCTGCCACCACCTGTCAGGACAACTTGGCCCACAGAA
Organism: Tapirus indicus; assembly: GCA_031878705.1. NCBI lineage: Eukaryota > Metazoa > Chordata > Mammalia > Perissodactyla > Tapiridae > Tapirus > Tapirus indicus. The sequence continues at coordinate 102,521,338 of CM062918.1, read as the reverse complement.
CCCAGCCTGTGGCCACCTTCCCTGAGCTGTCACTGGCCCCCCACTGTGACACTGTTGTTCCATTACTACTTACTAATGTGAATTGTACGCTCTTTGTGCCTTACGTAGAAATCACACCCATATGGTCTGTGTGGAAAGATCGACAGAAGCTGGGGAGTCTTCTACAAGTAGAATATAATTCATACAGAGGCCTGGCAGAGGTATTTCCCGTCTGTTTCCTTAGGCATTCAGTGCCTCATTTTTAGAGCTGAGCTTCTGATCCTCCTATGGATCCCTAGTGCTCCTTCCTATGCCAGTCATTGGGAACATTCTACAGCACTGAGCAGTTGAGAGCTCAGCGGGGATGGGAGATCTCTTTGCGTTCTGAAAGCCCCAGAACTAGCTATTCTCCTCCTTCTGCAAGACTTGAAGACTAACCTTGAGATTTGGGATTAGAGGTTCCTTTCCCAGGTGTTGGAAGTGGACCGGGGGAGGCTAGACTCTTGCCCGCACCCCTCGGCCTGGCCTCCTCCACTGCACTGGCGTTCATGCCCAGCAGGCTGCACTGCAAGACTGCTGATGCATCTCTCCCAGCCCAACAGGCTCTCCACCCTGGATCCGAGGTTTGCTCTAGAAGCCTCAGGCCTGCTGGCCTGAGCCGTGTGTGTGTGTATGTACGTGTGTATGTGTGTTGCCTGGAAAGTTCTCCAGGGAGGGATCCAGCAGGAAACCCCACTTATGGTAGGTTCTTCCGGGATCTTCCAGCCAGCAGCCCTTGTGCCCCGGCAGAAATGGTTTGTGACTCCAACAAGGGGGAAGTGATGTCTTAGTTGGAGGGAAATGGCTCTTCTAGTCCCTTAAGAGACATACAAGGGTCCCTGTAGCCAGATGAGTAGATTTCTTCCTTCCCTGCTCTGGGTTAATACCCCAACATCCCAGGCAGGAAACAGCCTTTATTTTCTGAGGAACCTGGGGCCTTGGGGTCTTTGGATCTGTACAGGTGTGATCCAGCATTAGTCAGGGCCATGACCTGTCTTTTCACTGAAATTAATGTCTGCTCACAGGCTGATTTTCTTGGTTTGGAGGTTTTGATATGGATGAGATAAAACAATAGGCTTTAAACATCTGAGTTAGATTTAGCTCCTAACTATACTTTGCTGAAGTCGATGTACAAAAATTTTAATTTTTAGCATCTGCCGCTGCCTACCTATGACAGTATGAGGAAGAGAGGGGTCCAGAAGTCTACTAGGCTCAGGGGGATTGTGACCCGTTAACTTTGGGGAATTCACCAAGGGCATAATGCAGGGGCAGCATTCACTGTACCACATCAGAATTACAGTCTGGAGAGGGGTTAATGGCTATTACTCATTCCTACCTCTTTCAGGAATGCCTACTTCACGGGTGAGCCTTCCTAAAGCTCAGGACCTGGGCATGAGAACCGTCCATGTGGCAGCTCTGGAGTTCTCTTAGAAATGTCCTGCTTTGAGATGTGAACACATCCACAATGACCTGAGAGTAATGTCCATGGGGTGGTACCATATCAAGAGCCTTTGGACATCATTCATGGACAGCAAGAGTGGCCACCACCTTGCTACACATCTCTACCGTCTTAGACTCCCAGCCATCTCTGGCCCCACCCATGGAGAGCTCGTCCAGAACCCTGGCATCCCAGGAACTGGCTTTCCCTCCTCCTACTGCAGAGAAGAGGTCCTTGTCCTGGTCAGGGTTCTCCAGGATGGCCAATAGAAGGGTATGTGATTTGATCCATCCCTTTCCATCTCTGGGCCCCACTTCTACCCTCCTGAAATGTGACCCATCCAAATCCCTCCAGGAGACAGACAGAGGAAGCCACATTCTTTCTAGGGAGGCTTCTTAGCAGGCCAGGCTCGAGAGGGACTGGCCACAGCTGGTTTGGGGGAGGGAGTGGAGAGGAAAAAATGTTGATCAACCTGTGATTAGTTATTTCCTGAGCCCTGCTGCGTCCTCCTTGATCCTTCCCTGGGATTTATAAAGGCAGTTCAGCTCAAAGCAATAAACATTTACTGATGCTTGCAGTGAGCAAGACATGGGGAAGTGCAGTAATGAATAAGGTGGAGTTTGTGCCCTTAAGAATCCAGCAGTTATGTAGGGAGACAGACATGTGCAAGGCAGGATGAAGTGAGGGCTTTTAAGGACTGTAATATAAGTACAAACATGATAGGACAGGAGAACAGATAAACAGTCATTGCTACTAGCAGAATAAGGGAAGACTTCCTGCAAGAGGTGGCACTTGAATTAGAAATGTTGCTTTCTGAAGGACTGAGGTTAAAGGTCCTAAATGTGTCTTCATCACCAGCCTGGGCTGCCCTGTATATGGATTTATTGTTTAGCCTGATGTTGATGGCCAGAAATCACATTGACCCAAAGGCAGATCCTTCCTGACTGTTGATTGGGAGTAGTCAGATCAAGAACTTGACTTGCAAATCTCATCTGTACAGATTCTGTGCCAGCCTGGCCCATGCCCCTTGCTCTGCCCTGTAAGTTGGCAGAGAATCCAGTGTTGGAAGGAGGTGAGACTGTATCCAAGAGAGGAGGCTAAGGAGAGATGAAGTGTGGGACTAGCACCTTGGTATTTGCACAGGTCTCGGCATTCGAAGTATTGGATTTAGCTGGGAAACACTTTGTAGGCTGGAAATAAAATCTCATGAGCCTGAGAATATTTTTCTTTTACCTCTGAGAGTGTGGGAGCAGAGTAAACAGAGAAAAGCAGGCAGTAGCTGGTTGAAGCAAGGCAGAAACAAGGATGATAATGTTCTGTGCTGTTATATTCTGGCCCATCTTACAGATCAGGAAATGTCAGGCTGTTTATTAAATCAACTGTGAAAAGACTCTATCCCACTCTCCTTTCTTTTATTTCTCCCACTGAGTGCCACTTTCTTCTGGTTTGCACCCTCCTGGGGAAGGCAGTTGGCCTGTGGCTGGCCAGTGGACCAGGAGCTGGAGTACGGTGCTGTCAGCTCCAGTCTAAGACTGCAACCAAAAGCTGTCTTGGTCTCCTGAGGGTGGCCTCCCAAGCCTCAGAACAGACTTCCATAGATGTTGGCTCCTGTTTTAGATCAAACTTCTAATCTTCCTTCCTGTAGCGTCAGCCATATGGTACAGATGGTGGATCCTAAGGCACCACGAGGCTGCACACGTTCTCCATGGCCACCCAGAATTCCATGGACAAAGTTGGGAAGGAATGAGCTGTTTGGCTCCCCAGCTCGTTGCCTCCTTGATTCCCTTATGTCATGTCCTATTTCCCAAGGAGGAAGAGAAGGTGATTTTAGTCTAAAACTATATGATGAGCTATATATTTCATGTCCCCTTGGCCCTTGTGTGCAATAAACTCTCAGTTATCCAGAATCCCTGGGACCAAACCATGGTGTCACAGAGGTGGAGTGAGCTTAGAGGTCAATCACCTCAGCGCCTGGCCCTGGAATGAAGAGATGAAGACTTCCTCTCACCACGTATTTATCTAGCAAATGCCCAGCCTCTGCTTGACTTTTCCTGTAGTAGAGAGCACTTTGCCTCAGGGCAGCTTGTTCACCTATTGGACATTTCTAGCCACATTTCTAGTCATGGAGCTGGAGCAACAACTCTGTTGATATCCCTCCTTCTGATTGCAGTTCTGCTCCCCGGAGCTCCAGAGAATGAGTACCCTGTTGTGTAGGTCAGTTTTTTGAATATTTGAAAACAGCTATTGTGTCCAAACAGTTCTCGCATACCTAAGCTTTCTTTCCTTCACACAAAACGCTCCTGGACGTTTCTGCATGTCCTCATGTGACACAGGTTCTTCAAACATCCTCATCATCATGATCGTCCTCTTCAGGACTCACTGGCCTGGGAAACTCAGAGCAGAGTCCTTCTGCACACCTCACCTGGTGTAGTTAAGCCAACACACTTTATTTTGTGCTGACCATATGTCAGACACTGGTGCGGGGGTTTTGGAGATGAATTAAGCATGACCCCATTCTCAAGGAGCTTAAATTCAAAGTCAAATCTCCAAGCTAGTAGATGACCACTGGGTTTTCTGGGAAATGAAGGGACAAATGGATGGAGAAAATTTTCAAAATGTAACTGTGAGGCTGTAAAGAACAGCATATGGAAAAGACAATGGGGGAAATTGACCCCCAAACTAGTCAGCTGTGATGATGGGTTCAGAGGTATCAGCTATGCCTCAGGCAAAGATTGTTGGGGGTGACTGTAACTCTTTCTAGAAACATCCATGTGATATATTGCAGCACCCACAGACCCTGGAAATTCTCAGGAAACATTTTAGGATCGCATCACTTAGGGATTTACCAAATCGTGGCAAAACCTCACGTGTCCAACTCAGGTCGTCACGCCTAACGAAAAACTCAGCGAGGCTGGAAATATTTCAGGGAAGGAAAAGAGTTGTGATCAAAGATCTGGAGAAGCATCCACAGGAAGACAGACTTAAACAAATAAGAGCTCCCTACTCCAGGAAGGAAAGGAGAAGGAGCGAGGTCGGCACTTCTTAGATTAAAAGACGGATAGAGTGACTGTGCGTGTGTTTATCAAATGCTGAGGCCCACGCCTAGGGACATTCGTTTAGACTGGGAGCAGTGGGCTAAGAATGAAAAGAACTCAGTTTTAGCTCCAGCTCTGTTTCCATTGATGTCGTGTTTGGGCAAGCTGTTCTCTGTTGAGCCTCAGTTTCCTTAGCTAAGAAATAGGGATCATAACCCTTGTCCTACCTGCCCCACAATATTCTCGCGAGGATTCTGATAAAGTCTTGCTCAAATAGTGTGGTGATGGACTTAGGTTTGGTTAAGTAAAGCTATTATTTATCTGCTCCCTGGAGGAAACTTATAATATTCCCTAAACTAGCAGAATTTTATGTAGTTTTTAGCTAATAAGTTTTGACAAATATTGTATAATAAATCTATGCACTGTAACTATGCACTTTGCATGTGTATGCTCTGTGACTTCCAGTAACCCTGCAAAATGGCTATTCTTATGGATGGGGATACTGAACACAGTGAGATGAGAAGCTTCCCCAAAGCCACAAAGCCAGCCCATTTGGGATCCAAACCCAGGCCTGTCTGACTCCAGAAATGGTTTTTCCTCTTGTCCTATGTGGCTGAAAGTGACAGAGCTCTATCCAGCTGGACGTCAGGCAAGCTAGGCTTCCAGCTCTCTCGTGTCAATCCCTTCAACTGGCAATCTCAGAGGGGAGACTGGTGTGGTCTGCTGGTCAGCGGAGCTCACCAACCACAGTGAACTCCTGCCCTCCGAGGGGGTCACCCTTATGAACATTTCTCTGTGCTCAGCAGGAGTGACACGTCTCTCTCAGGGCCTGTTGAGCTGGATAGAGTTATTCATGCCTCTGTTAAGAGACCCAAGAATGCCATGTTTTTGACTTCTCATTTCTATTTTTATAGTCCTTTTTTCTGCCTTCTTCCATGCTGTCAGGTTGTCAGCTGTCACTTCTTGCTTTTGTCATCTGAGACTCCAATTTGCTGCTCTGTCAGAGTCACAGGTTCAGCAACCAGATGCCCTTGCATGTTAGCATTGTGCACCAGGCGAGACTCTTTCACAGCCTCTCCCGGAATCTGCCTCCTGTTAGGTGGGGGATTTTGTGGAGGGTCTGCCTTTGTCATGGAGATATCTTCTTTTTGTTTCCCAGTGAGAGTGAAATGGTGTTTCTGAGGCTCAGGAGGCCTCAGGATGGGACCAGAGTGTGACACGACAGGCGCTTTTGCATGAAGAGCTGCATTTTGCTCTCCTTGCTTGTTTTGGGAGGTCACAAGAAGTCCAGACTGTCAAAGATTTTTCTTAAAATAGAACTTAGAGTCTGTTAACAACACATGGGTCGGTTTCTACATCAAGGGTCCACTGGATACAGAGCTTTGTCTTGGGTGTGGTGTCAAAGCCAAAAGAAGGGGGGAAACAGGAAACTTCAAGTGTAATGATGGGACACAGGTGCGCAGAATAGAACACTTCTGAAGGTGGTCGCAGAGCCGTGGAGCAGTACCCAATAGGTAACTAATGCACAGAGCTATATGGAGAAGTTCTAGGGGCAAAGGTGGTGAAAGATATTGAAGGGGTTAGTAACTAGCTTTAGTGTGGTTGATGAGGGAAAAATGAGACTTGCGGGGCAGGTGAGTTTTGAGTAGAAAGCAGAGACTTGAAGGAGAGAAGCAATATGGCTAGGAGATTCACAAGATTCAGACTGAAGCATTCCTGGTCAGGAGGCTGACAGAAGGAGAGACTCAAGAACGGGCTGTGGCTGAAGATGGGCTGAGAAGAAAGCACTGGGCTTCAGGAAGTGGTTGGAGACCATATATGAGACAGGGTTGGGGAGGAAAGTCCAGAAGGATCATGACAAAGGGGACCAAAAGGAGACGCTGTCAAGTGGTTTCTCTGGAATCCAGGCAGATGGCACAACAGAGCTCACGAGGGTTTCAGGTCTTCTCCTAGCTGTGAGGTGAGAATGGACGCTTGGAGGGTCAGTTTTCACTCATTCTCTCTCTTGGGAAACTTTGGGCAAGTTGTTCAGCCCCTTTGCACCTCGTGCAGTTCCTCTCCCTGACAGAGAGAGAGGAGTCTTTGTGTCTCCTTCACAAAATCTCTAGGCTAGCGATAGCAGGTGCAATCCTGTCTGTGGGAGTCAGGGACTTCAGGTAGGTCTGAGGGACTGACCTTGTCCTGGAAGGAGGGAGAGGACTAGCATGTGGATGAATTGCCATGGACACGGCCCAACTGTTTGATCCCATAAGCCACCGTTTCACCACTTGTCTCTGGAGCTTGTGAGCTCCCCATTCCTGCTAATGATATTCCCCTGAGTGGTGTTCTCCACCTACACCACATGGGTATGTAACCAACATAAACAGAAAATGTCTTAACACATTGAGTAACATCGGCGGAACACACATTACAACAACAACTGCAAGATAGCTAAATTTAATTAGCCGGGCACGCCCAGGCTTTTCGCACAGGCACATGCCTCTGTTTTAGAAATGGAAAACCACAGCATTTTGTGGGTCTGGAAGTCACAGACATAAACAAGGAAAAAACTCCCCAAATCTTTAAGATCCCTGCCTGGGAGACTGCCGTCCTCCAGTACCTTCTTGGGATTATCTCAAGGTATTCAAAGATGTGAGTAGTTGGATTGCCAAGGATTGCCGACTGCGCCTGGCAGAATGGTTGACTCAGACGTGGAGAAGTTGTGGCGCTCAGCCTGAGTCACCTAGCCCTCTGAAGGGACTCAGGAAACCCCTTTTGAGGGCTCAAGCCTCAAGGTTGTTGGCTTGGCCTCATTGATTTCTTTCATAGAATCCATATTCAACTGAACACAGTCAAGAGAGACAGAGGGGAATGGAGGACTGGGATTTTGGACGTTTTGGTCTGGAGGAGGGTAAGGGCAATGGCTTAGTTTCCAGCTGTTATCAGTTCTAACAAAATGGCAGTATTTCCTTTGGCTGATGTTCTGCCCAATCCTCAGCCTTTGGGCAGGAAGGCAGCTGCTTAGTGGAGAGAAGTGAATCATCCATATACTGAGAGCATCTCCTTGCCCCACTTGGGGTCACTCGAGCCCCTGGACGCTGTACCTGATGCCTCATGCAGATTCCTTTTACTGGGGTCCACTCCCTTTCACACTTGCTCATTCTCCATGGTCACCCCATGCTCTACTTCTCCTTTCTGTTAAGTCCTGTGGGATCGTATCTCCCTTTGAACATACTAGTCCTTCTCTGATGGTTTAGCACCTGTGAAGGGGTGGGGTTAAGCCCTCTGATGATCCAGCAGCCTGCCAGAAGCATCTCTCTGGGGACAATGTGAAAGAAATAGAAGGCAGAGCCCCCAAACTCAGACCTTTCACCATCCAGTTGGGAAGACGACTCAATGTTTTGGGAAAGAGATTTAAGAAAACATACAATTCAGTTCAATTTAACCCAGCATATTTATTGAGCACCTTCTCTGTGCCAGGCATTATTTTAGGTGCTGAAGTTAAAGTGGTGAAAAAGATAGTATGGACTGACCTTGGGTAATTAGATAATTTATCATTTAACCAGGACACTTTTGAGAGTGAAAGTGAGCACTATTAATAATTATGCTGAGTATACTCATCAGCTATTGTTACAATAATGCTGTGTAACAAACTACCCCCAAATCAGCAGCTTACAACGACAGTCATATATTTTTCTTGTCCACGTGTCTGTAGGCTGAGTGGAAAAGCTCTGCCTCAGGCTGAGGGGTGGCTGGGCTTGGCTCCAGGCTTCAGACTGTGTTCAGATCTCTACAGGTCTGCACATTCTCCTTTAGATCAGAAGTGACCTGGGGCATGTTCCTTCCATGGTGAATCATAAGAGCACAGGAAAGAAATGGAAACACTCAGTGCCTCTTAAGGCACTGCTGCCATCACATCTATAGTGTTCCATTGGCCAAAGAAGCCACATGGCCAAGCACATATCCGTGTTGCTGGGAAGTGTGCTTTTCCTTAAGGGGAGAAGAGTTGATATTTGCTGAACTCCAATCTAACCTACCCCACTGAAACAACAGGTATAAACCAGGACTGTCCCAGGACTAACTGGACCTGTGGTCCACCCTAGTCTGATTTCATGGAGCTTATGACCTAGCGGGGAAGACAGATAATGTACAGTTAATTGTAAGTGTGACATGGGTTACAATAGGGGAGTATGGGGTATAATGGGAGTACAGTTAGAGGACAATCCAACCTAGTTGGAGAAGGCCACCGTGAGGAACTAAGATTTGATGCATGAGTGAAAGCAAAGATGAGCCAGGCAAAGATGAGCAGAATAATGATAGTAGCTAACATTACAAGCCAGGCACTGTTTCAGCCCTTTGCTTTTGCTAACTCACAACAACTCTTTGAGACAGATGCTATTATCCTCATTTTACAGATGAGGAATTGAGACACAAAAGTTGTTAAGTCACCCAAGGTCACACACCTAGTAAGTAAGAGGTAAGATTTGAACTCCTAAATCTGGCTCCAGAATCATTTCTCTTCACCGCTGTGTACACTGCCCCACCTCTGGAAGAGAGGCCCTGGGGTGCTGGAGCATTAGGTCTACAATGGGGGGAGTGACAGGGGACCAGGGTGGCACAAAGCAGGGGCCAGGTTCTGGAGGATCTCCTAGGTCAGTTGAGGATTTGGGGCTTTATTCTAAGGAAAAGAGTAAGTACTTGAAGGGTTTGGCTTATGTGGGTGTGTGTGTAGATGGGTGTTGCTGACTTGATGTGGTTGGCTGTTACTTTTAAAGAACCCGAGGCTCTTCTGCGTGGGGCACTAGAAAGGACCTGAGATTGTACATTTTGTGCCAAACAGGATGGAAGGGCGAGGTGAGGTGTCTGGGGAGAAGAACGGCTTGTCCTCCTGGATGTCCTCTGTCCTTCCGTGAGGACTTGTGGGCATTCTGGGCAGTGTGACTCTGAGCCAAGAGTCTCTTTTTTCTTCTTATCCTCAGCCCTCCACATCCTAACTAACCCACAGGGGTCACTAGGTTGTAACAGTGGATGGGAACGTCTCTCTCTCTTCACTGGTGGTGGATGTCTCAGTGGGCATGCCGATGACTAGCACTAATGCAGCACTTGCCCCACACTCACCATGTCGCAGTTTCACATGCCCTTTGTGTGCAGGATCTGGTCGAATCTTCATGGTAACCCTGTGAGGTTGGCACGATCACATTTTCAATTTTCAATTGTTCCCATTTTCAAGTTGAGGGCACTGCAGCACAGAGTAGATTAGTCACTTGTTCCAAGTCTCAGGCAGTATGACTCCAGGGCCCATTACCTTAATTGCTTTTCTACACTTTGAGGGAGGAAAATTGTGCTGGTGAGACACACGGGCTGCTTCCTGAAGGGGATTCCAAGGCAATGGTAGGAGATAGTGGATGAACATGGTCAGATGTTCAGATGGGATGGTGAAGGGACTCTCGGATTTCTTAGAATAAAACAGATCTGGTTCCTTAAGGAGGTGCTGCCATAGATAGTAGGGACTTAAGAATTTTAGATCTGGGGGTCCTTGAAAGCTATCCTCTCACTTTATAAAAAAGGAGTGAAAATCCTAGGGCAGAACTAATGAGACAGAGGGACAGAGGTATCATGTCTGAGGCCACCTCTAAATAAGGAATCTTTAATCTGTGCCTCTGTAACCTGCTGACATTTGAGGCAGACAGAGCTGGGAGGTAGAGGATATGTGGGATTAGAGGTGGTGGATGACGCTCCAGGCAGGTTGGCTTACCTGTTACCTTCCTCACTGAATAATAAGGGCGTTAGGCCAGGTGATCTATAACATCCCTTCCAGGGGCAACTTCTAGGCTCTACAGGGTAGAATCTCAAGCCTGAAGCTGGTCTGGGGGCAAGACCCAAATTCTCACAAGGAGGCAAGTTGAACTAGGGATTGGGACCCAGGAGCCTGGACCCTAGTTTTGGACTCTGTCCACTGACTCACCACTGCCTGGGGCACCCCTGCCCCCACATCCCTGGATTTCTCTCTCCTCTCCCTGTTCCCGGACACCACCATCTCTCTTTGCTTTTGCCACTAGGCTTTGATCAATCTGGAGCATTTTGTAGAGTTGATGAGTGTGTGTTTTCCTCTTGGGACACATGGTGTATATCAGAGGCACTTAAGAAGCTTTGGACGAGTGGAAAAGTCTGTGTGGCATTTCAGGGGCTGCTGGCCTGGAGGGTGGATGGCAGCTGCATGGCAGGGGACCTGGCATGAGGGCTGACTCTCTGGGATGGCCCTGAGGCCCAGCCTGGGGACTACTGCTCCAAATGGCTTTGAGTTGTCCCAGTGGGGTTGGTGCATTGGAATTATGTGTGTGTGCACATGCATGTTTGTGTGCATGTGTGTGTGTGTGTGTGTGTGTGTGTGTGTGTGTGTGTAAGAGGACTGGAAGGGCCCTCTGCCTTGCTGCCCTCAGGGCTTTGTTCCTCATGGTAACCAGGGCTCTCATCTACATGTCCAGTAACAGAAATCAATGGTGTGTCCCCTATAGGTAGACAATGGGTGACAATGTGACATGGGGCAGAAAGGCAAAGGGGTGCTCTGTCTGTGACAGGTGACAATAATTTCCAGTGAGCTGCCGGGCAGGACCAGTGAGCAGTGAGGATGGATGAGGTGCAAAGTGGGCTTCCCACAGTGAGTGGGCTGGGAACAGGCCCAGAATTCTCTTTGCTGTCTATTACCCCTCCCTTGGTGCTGGCCTTTAATCCTCAGAGTCTCATGTTGGCATGATTCTATGTAGGTGAAGATGCTTTCAGCAGGAAGAATGGTGGTGGTAGAAGCAGGCAGACTCTTTGAGAGGGATTCTGAAGGACTGAGGTCACACTTGCTCTGCTTGTCTCTCTCTACTTTTTGTGGGTGGAGGGGAGGGGAGGCTGTGCCCAGCCAACTCTGTTTACCATTCATTCGAAACTGGACTCCTGGCAAGGTGTTTCAGAGCTCATCATGGCTCCTCTGAGGCTGATCCTCGGCCCTTCTCACTCCCCAGGATAAGGTATTTATCTGCAGGCTTCACGGCTGTGTGTGTCTCCCTCTAAGCCTCTCTGGTCCCCTTGAACTTTCTCCTTCTCCCTCCTCCAATAACCCTCAGGCTTTGTCCTTTCTCCTTTCATCTCCTTTGCTTACCAGTCCATCCCAGCTGCTGTATATTCACTCCCTCCCTAGTCATGTCTTCCAGACTTGGGGACAAGTTACTGACATCCTGGGCAGCTGGAGATGACCTTGGAAAGCCATAGAAGGTATTTATAGGCCCAGGGTATGGGTGGTGCTGAGGAATGCCACACAGAGTTCAGCCTAGAAGGTTGTTTATGCTCTTGCAACTCTCACAGAGAACAGCCCTGTCTATCAATGGCACAAATTGAATTTTGCCCATGAACTCAGGGTTAGGAATGTAAACAACTGGTGGGTTGTAGACTTTAAGAGCTAGCAAACACAGCAGGAGAGAGGCCTGGTGAGGGCTGGCTGGGGATGGATTTTCTGACTGATGTTTTTCCAGGAGACTTCCCCGGCTTCTTGGATTCCAGGCACCAGAGCATCTCTCGTGGGCAGCACATCTGGGAATGCAGCTCCTCCTTGTTTGTGAGAGGAGAAGAGAGAAGATTTCCTAGTTGTTCTTCCATTTAACTTGTCCTGTTGGGGAGGATATTTGGGAAGAGGGTGGAGAGCTGAGTGAATGGCCTAGGGAGTCACATTAGGGTGTCTGGCATTTAGATTCCTGCTGTGGTGCAGAGTCCCAGGAGTCTGGGCCTGAGCTCAGGATGCTGGGACAAGGGCTCAGCTTGCAGTCCCGGCCCCTCCTGTGGGGAGGTGGGCAGCCACCTATGTGCTGTGACTTGCTCACTCATTGATTCACTCATTATTCAATCTATGCAGTGATTCAATGGGCACCCGTGCTGTGGCAGTAACTGTCCTAGGCAGTGGTAAGGAAAAACCCTGGCCCTCAAGGAGCTTATGGTCAACTTGCAGAAAAGATAAGTCAGCTAATACCTACCAATGCATGATGAATGCTGAGACAGAATATGTGCAGTGGGTCCTAGGAGGTACAAAAGAGGGGCTCCTGAATCAGTCATGGGAGGCCTCCTGGAAGATCCAATGACTGACCTGAGTTTTGAATAAAGGCTTGATGTAAGTTGGGTGTAGAAGAGGGGGCTGGGCACTCCAGGCAGGGAGAACAGCATGAATTAAGGCATGAAGTGGTGAAAAAGCAGTCATTCAGAAGTTTTCAAGGAGCTGAGTATGGCTGGGATGAAGAATAGATGTGAGGGGGGGATGAGATGTGAGGCTGGAGAGGTAGGCAGGCATCAGACCATGAAGCCAGCCTTAAATGCTTAGCTCAAGTGATGTGGAAGGATTTTAAGTAGGCAAGTGGGGAGGTCAGACTTGGAGAATGTTATTGGAAGGATAGAGGAAGTCCCCTGAACTACTTTTCCCAGAAGTATGTCATAGCCAGGGCAAAGCAAGGCCTTTTGGAAATGGGGTGTTGGCTGGATCTCCAGTGGAGAAGGGGTGCCAGGGTGGGAGAAGCAAAGCTTCTTGGAGAGGAAGAACTCAGATGAGGAAACTGAGCCTCAGGGAAGACAACCCAGTAGCCCAAGGCCACACAGCTAGTTAGCAGCAGAGCTGGGGCTTCTGAGTGACAGCCAAGCAGGAATCGCGACCTCATAGCCTTGCCCTAGGGTGCCTATCTGCTCTATTGTCAGAATTACCTGTTAGCTGTGGAAATGAGCGGCAGGAGTATTCATCGGAATGTTTATGCAAAATCCGCATGCAGACTGCAAATTCAGTCTGGGCAAATTCACTTGGGCATTTTACCATGATAGTTTCTAAGATCCGGGTTTATTTATTTGTGCTTCATCTCCTTCTGTTCCCTGATCCCCTGGGGGTAGAGATTACAAAGAACAAAGGCAGCACTGATTGGCCAGCATCAGTCGAGGGGGCTGTGTCATGGTGTCTAGTCCCTAGCTCTGGGTCCTTGAGAATGGGAGGCATACTTATCAGATTTCCATTGGAACACATCTGGGGAAAGTAGTTACCTTGAAGGGTAACAGAATCAAGATTCAAAATGTTTCAACAAGAAGGAACCCTGAACCAAAATCAACAAGGTGAAATTGAATAGTGGTAAATGTAAAGTCAGTTAAAATAGTGCAAGAGAACCTGGTTTGGCAGGCATTTGTGTGAGAGAAATGAAGGGCGGTGGTGAGTTGACCACAGCTAAACATGACCTCTCAGCTTGTTTCCAAAACATGAATTTGTTTTACACTAAGTAATGAACTCAGGGGGTGTGGATTGTGAGTAGTTATGGTGTCACCACCAACGTTGAGCTGTCAGTCCACATGGAGGGTGGTGCTCAATTCTGGGCACCCCATTTTAAGAGGTACATTGACACTAGAGAAGATTCACAAATGTTGCAAATTGGTGGCCCCAGGGAAGATTTCAGCCAGGTTTTATTTGGTCCAATAGATGTTTTAGAAACATTACATGTGAATATTTTCAGTTGGAACCTATGCCCTCTGGTTTCCCACAGCTCCCAAGACTCCTTATTGTCTTCTATCCAGAAGCTCACATTTCCACTATGTGCCTTTCCCCTACCCATTTAGAATTGTGACCCTTGGGTTAAAGCAATGGTTCCCAATTTTAGCAGCACACCATAATTACCTGAGAAACTTTAAAATACAGATTCCCTATGTCTACATCTGGCCACGATGGAGTATCTGGTATAGGACCAGCTTGTCTGCTGTAAGCAACTAGAAACCTAGTTAAAATATATGTAATAACTGTTTTCAGACATTAGACAACAGTCAGGTAATTTCTAAAAGAATGAGGTTAGCCCTATAGTTGCTCTGAACAAGTCCAAAATAAAATAGCAAGATGATTGACTTAAACCCATCCATACTGGCAATTACATTAAGTATAATTGGACTAAATATCAAAATTAAGAGGTAGAAAGACTCTGTTAGACTGAATAAAAAAGCAACACCCAACTATATGCTATCTACTAGAAACACACTTTAATATAAAGGCACAGATAGATTAAAAGGATGAAAAAAGATATATCGTGTAAACATTAATCAAAAGAAAGCTGGAGTGGCCATGGTAATATCAGACAAAGTAGGCTTCAGGGCAAGGAATATTATCACAGACGTGGATAATATTTATATTGATAAGGGGGCCAACTCATTAAGAAGATACAACAATCCTAAATTTGTGTGTACCTGATGACAGAGCTTCAAAATACATGGAGCAAAAATTGACAAAGCAGAAAGGAGAAATAGACAAATATCCAGTTGTATTTGGTGATTTCAACTCTCTCAGTAATTGATAGACAAATAGATAATCAGTAAGGATATAGTAGTCTTGAGCAATGTTATGCATGGACTTGTTCTAATTGCTATTTATAGAACACTGCACCCAAACTGCAGCAAGCACATTATTTTCACTTGCACGTGGATCGTTTACCAAGATAGACCATATTCAACCCTTAAACCAAGTTCCAATGATTTTTCAATATTGAGATCATATGGCATATATCCTCAGACCTCAATGGAATTAAGTTAGAAATCATGAACAAAAAGGCATACCTACAGCTCGTCATGCCTCCTGCCCCTCCATTTATGCAGGACCACACCTCGTTCATCTGTTGCAAGCTGATCTAAGCCAATTCAGCCATACACAATTCTTTTTTGATGGTATTTTCTGAAGAAGTTTTGAAAGAAGTGACATTTATTAACTATATATATGTTAGCAAGCATAAAAAAAGAAATAGCTCATACAACCTGTTCAGGATGTCCCAGCCTACTGTTCTTTTATATTTTCTGACCATGTCCTTGCGTGAACCATTCACTCCAGGCAAACACCTCAATTCTAGAGACAGAACTTTGTCACCCTTATAACCAGTGCCAGGGAAACAGAATCCAGAGACTCAGCCAGATACAGGGCCATTCAGGGGTTTGGCCTAAGTCATCATCTCTAGGATGGGGGTACAGGCCTCCGTGGATATTTATAATCAAGGGTTTTATAAGCAAGGGAGTACATCCGAAATATGTGTAGCCAGTTCACATTATTTGAATACCTCTAATTTCACCAAATGAGAGCCCTTTTCTAACATTTTTTACACTAGTCAACAGGCCATTATTTTTACCCTTGAAAATCCATTTCTGACACTTTATGCTAATTAACCAAGCTGTGCTTGTTGATAGAGGTGGGGAGACCAGAAATACCACCTGGGAGCATGAGCACTGTCTATTCTTTCTGAATAGAGCGCCAACTGAACACCTGGCTATCTTGGCTGGCACCTGTGTCGTAGTTTCAGTCATGTAAGACACATACTCTCACACTTCATATGATGAAGTATTTTAAAGTAAATTCTACACATTGTAACATTTTCCTAGACGGTTTCCCCTTCTTTGAAAGCTGTCCAGGAAATGGTGCCTGTTGGCCTCCCCTTTCAACCTATTCCAATATCTCACGAAGCCATCAAGGTTTCCTTTTCCCCTTCCAAGACTGCTTCCAGGAACATCTTTATTCCTGTTTTCAGAGCCTCCTTCAAAATGTGTGCAGCCCCTACTGCCTGCCTGCCTGGCCTTGTAACTTTGATTTAAGATGCAATTCCTGAGGGCAGAGAGTGGGTTTGGCAGAGTTACACTGCTGGTGTGTTTACAAGCAAAGGATCCTCCTGCAGCCCTGTAAATGGCTATTAGCTTCCTCTCTGTGGTTGTTGCACTAATTGTTTTATGCTCAGATGATTATTTCCAACTCTTACTTTGTTCACGTGTAGTCTCTACTGAAATCAAAGGAAGGCCTGAACATGTTGCCCTGCTAATGGAAATTTCCCTATTTTCTTCTGTGAAGGCTTTTGGAGTCTAAGAAATCAGACATTGCTACTTAGACGGCAGGCATGGGCTAAATGACTCCTGTAAAATGAGGAGAAATTGTTTTATTTTTTACTTTTTATTTTGAAATAATTTCAAATTTACAGAAAAATTCAAAAATAATCCAAAGAACTCCCTATTATCAGCACTCAGATTCATCAGTCGTTTACATTTTGCCACATTTGCTCTGTCATTTCCTCTCTCTCTCTCTATGTATGAATATATTATTATTATTAAACCATTTAAGAGAATATGGCAGACATCATGCCTCTTCACCTCTAAATACTTCAGTGTATGTTTTCTAAAAACAAGGGTTTTTTTCTTATAGTGCAATTTTCAAAATCAGGAAATTTAACACTTGCAGTATCATTCTCTGTTCTACAATCCATATTAAAATTTGAATCGTCCTGGGCCTGGCCCCATGGCCGAGTGGTTAAAGTTCTGCAAGATCCACTTCGGTGGCCTGGTTTCGTGGGTTTGGATTCTGGGTGCAGACCTACTCCACTCACCAGCCATGCTATGGTGGTGTCCCACATACAAAAAAATAGAGGAAGATTGGCACAGATGTTGGCTCAGGGCTAATCTTCCTCAAGCAGAAGAGGAGATTGGCAATGGATGTGAACCTTTGGAGAACAAAAAGAAAATGTCAGATGAGGCTCAGGGTGAATCTTCCTCAACAACAACAACAACAAAAATTGAATTGTCCCAATAATGTCCTGTATTACAACTTATAATCGGTATATCTCCTTAGCCTCCTTTAATTTGAAATCCTTTCTTTGTTTTTCATGACAAAGACATTTTTGAAGAATAAGGGATCATTTTGTTGAGGGTGTCTCAATTTGAGTTAGTCTGATGTTTTCTCACGGCTGGATTCAGATGATGCATATTTAGTAGGAATCCTACATAAGTGACGTGCGTCCTTTTCAATAAATCACAACAGGGGCTCATGCTGTCAGTGTGTCCCTTTAGTGGTGACATCAGTTTTGATCATCAGGTTGTGGTGCTGTCTGCTGGATTCCTCCATTGTGAGGTTACTGGTTTTCCTTTGTAATTATTAAGAAATTTTTGAAGAGAGTCTGAGATTGTGTAAATATCTTGTTCCTCATCAGATTTTCACCCAGTACTGTTAGCATGCAGGAACTGCTTTTGGATTATTGTGTCTGTTGGGACAGCATTTTGAAGGAAGAGGGATCGGAGAAACTCCTTATTAAAGGATCTACTTGGTGTATGATCATTCGGTGTCCCTGTTCCCTAAAACCATGGAGTACCTCCTGAAGAAAGCAGACTTTTTAGATTATTTAAATTGAGAATAGAGAAGGGAGACTAATTTACTTTTAAATGACTGTGTGTATGTGTATGTTTGGGGAGAGGGGAAGTGAGCAAAACTGTGCAAATGGGAGAAAAAAGCTTGGCTGGAGAGAAAGGAATAAACAAAATCTCCCGCTGAGTGAGCTCTTGATTTGATGCTGTCAATGCACAGTAAGTGTTCATAGTTTATCAAATGAGCAACCAGATTTCCCATTTTAGATATAGAATCCTGGATCTAGGAGGTTCTCCAGAGTCCATCTCATTCAACCCTCTGCCTTTGGACAGGAATCACTAGAAGTGTCAGATGGATTGGGCTTTCTTTTCCTTTTCAATACTTCCAGAGAGGAGACACCATCATTCTTTCTTGTATAACGCAGCACTGGGAACTTGGAGAACAAAAAGAAAATGTCAGATGAGGTTCCTACCTTTAAGAAACCAATACTCTTCTGAGAGAGATGCCTCAAATGACCATTCCCTACTCTCATCAACATTCTGTCAGCCTGGAAATCTAAAGTTGATCCCAACGTTTTTGGACTGCTCTGTCTGGGCGATGACACTTACCTTATTTGGCACTTAACATCATCCCATATTGTTCATAACGCTTTCATGTGGAACTGTTCTTGGTTTGAGATGATCATATTTCATGGATTCTAAGAGTCTGCTGATTGTAAGATACACATTTATTTCATATAATACTAAAAAAAAAGTCCATTAAATTATGCCGTGCCACCTATTATAATTGCAATATTATTTCAGAGATATTAAGATGTGGAAAAAAGTGAATATTTCAAATGATTAAATATGGTATAAGAACATTGGTGATAGAACCCATCATTTGTGCTTGTTCATTCATTCATTCATCATTCATCCATTCAACATTTATTCAACATGAAATGGTGTGCTACTTTTTGTAGGGAGGTACAAAGAATCCCTGTCAGCACTTAGCTGAAATTAAAGAAAATAAAGAATAAAAACTAGAATAGGATAAATTTGAGTTTGGTCCTGGTCCCACCATTTTCCTAGCTTTATGACCTTGGGAAACTCATTTAACTTCTCTGTGTATCAGTCCTCATCTATAAAATGTGGTTGATAATTCCCATCTTGTAGTACTGTTGTGAGGATTGGCAATAATATTTGAAAATCATCTAGCTTAGTGTCTGCACATAGTGCAATCCTTATTAGAGTAGGCACTCAGTAAGTATTTGTAAATAGATTGATTTGTAGGCACGCAATTAATATGCTTTATTATGAGAGTGCATTACAACTGGTCATTCCTTTTGATGTCTAAATTGCATGCCTCTGCTCTAATGGAAGCTGTTTTGTTCCATTTCCAGTGGAGATGGAGAACAGCTGGACACCAACCCTTTGATAAATTCCAAGGACAGAAGTGGAATCACCCCTACACATTAGTCTTGAGACTGTAGGGAAATGATGTGCCACCTTACCCATCTAAGTGTTAGACATTTGGGGGGTATTTCTTTCTAGTCCACATGTCTGCTCCCACCTCATTGCAGTTACTTTCTTGGCTGTCAATGTTAATGACAGGGCTGGGTGCCAGTGCCGTTTGGATTTGTTGACCAGCTACAATTATTTTCCTAGCATGCTCCAAGCTTGCTTAAAAACCATACTATGCAGTTTGGTCCCTGGCTATTCTTTTGTTTTTTTCCTTTTCATTTTGAAATCTGTATGTGTTTTTCTGTCAGGAGGAGAGGAAGATGGGGGTGGAGAGATACAATCAAACCCACATGTTTGCAATGCATTTGCCCCAAACTAATGAGAAAGCACTGTTGAGAAAGAGCCTTTGGATGACTTAGGAGCCACTTTTACAAGCCCCATATTGGCCTCCTCATCTCTTCAACCCATGCTGCCACTTGCCAGGTTTTGAGAGGATCAAGTTCACAAGGGGACACTGCTTTCTTCTCTTATCCTCCTTCTTGTTGCCTTTGTCCCTAAGACCTTGTCTCCTTCTCTGTGTCCTCAACATGGGGTGAAGGACAAACAACCGACTCTTCACTTCTCTCTGAAGCCTCAATGAGGCCATAGCTGATTCTTGCCACTTCATAACCTCATCTAGAGAGCACTCCTTCTATCATCTGCAGCACAGAGGATTCTTGGTTAATGCCGGTGCCTCAAGCTGCAGCTAATTGCCCCCTATGAACTCCTTAACTCCAGTGGATATTTTATTTCCTCCAAGCTCACGTCAGTTTCCACATCTGATTATTTTTAAGCTCATTTCCTTCCATTCAATTCAATCTTTTTGTATATATTTTAAAGATATTTATCCTTCATGCATTTGTTGTCATGTATTTGGGGTTCTGAAAGAACTTTGGGGAGGTTTGGATAAGGGATTCATGACCTTTCCCTAAGATCTGGAAGCTGAGTTCTTTGGGGCCTGCCACATTCAGGTGCTCCTCTCCTCAGACTTCTGAGTGGTCCCCTAGGTTATAGCATTGCTTTGCACTCAGATTCCTCAGGAGTCCTGCCAAGGATGTGAAAGCATGTAACCTTTAGCTTAAGCCTCAAGTTCTGCCAGGATTCTACATTTGTATGCCAATGAGAAGAGGGCGCTGGGACCAAGATTGCATCTAAGCTCAGAGGAGTTCTTCATCTTCTAATCCTTAAGTTAAAAGATGCTGAGAGAAAGCTCATGGGGGGCAAAGGCTACCCATGTGAAGATTCTTCCAAGGAATCAGGAGCCTGGTTACAGAGACTGGTGCTGCTCATGAATGGTTTTGCTCCTAAATGGCTCCCATGTGAATCGCCTGAAGCTTTCTCTCTTCTACTTGAAGTTACTTGACACACAGAAGGTGCTCACCTCACGTGTTCACCGCACATGTTCATTTGTCCCTCATTCGTGCATTCAACAGGGATTTATCAAGTGTGGGAAAGGGCAGAGTCTTGTACGATGCCCATGTGGGAAGAAAAAGTTGTATAAACCATGAAGGTGCTTGCAGTAAGGCTGGGGAGACAAGACACAACCACTTAAATAACAAGAGAGCAATAGAGCTGGAAGTGCTCAGCCAATGGAGGCAGAAGACACAGTATCAGTCCTAGCATCCCCTTGATTTTGGGCCAGTTGTTTAACACCCATGACCTTCACTTTCTTTTCCAAAGAGTGGTTGGGAGGATTGCATGCATTGGGAGGGCATGTGAAGGTACTTTATACACTATAAAGTGCTGTGCAGATTTTCAGTATTGTTGATCATAATAACAAAGCAGCAATACAATGTAGTGGAAGTAAGTTCTAGAATGTAACGAATGAGGTATGAAGATATATGTCTGCCAACAGTGCTCATTGTTAGTGGAGTCTGAGGAAGGAATGATTGGGTTGGAGAGATGGGGTGGGCTTGGGGGAGAATTTTTTGATTGAGTCTCATGTGGCCTTGGCATCCCTAAGCTTCTTTGACCTTAATCAGGATATGTGAGGATGGGGTTTAGATGGTGTTAGTTTTGACAGCTGCTTTTATGTCAAAATGTTGAGCCCGTGCTCCTCAGTTCATTACGATCATTTACTGCTCACCACACCAAAGGCTGCAGCAGATGCTGGGCAGGACATTAGATGGGAAGAGCTTCTGAGCTAAGGGAATATACTTTCTTAGGGGCAAAGAATGTCCATCATGGAGAGATTAGACGGAGAAAAGTATTCTGACAAACTGCTAAAGAAAAGATTTATAGTGCTTGAGATAATGCATCTTAATTGTTGGAAAAACAATTTGCAAGCTTTTCATTTATATTCTTCTGTAATTTTTAATGTGACTCATATCAGAACATGGTGATCTTCTGGGTCAAGATGAGATAATGGAGATTGTTCCTGGTTTGTTGGATTTATTTTTCTGTGTGTGTGTGCACATGTGTGTGATAAACAATTATTCCTATTCTCTTATCCATTAAAGATATTCTAGTGGTAGAGAAGGGAGGTACAATTAGCAGTGGAAAGAAAGGGTTTGGAGTTGGCAACACAGTGTGGCAGTGGAAGAGATCAAAGACTCTCAAGATAGGTAGACTTTGGTTGAAAATTCAGATGTGTAGCTAACTGAATGTGGACCTTGGACATGGGATTTAACTTCTTTGAGGCTTGTTTTCCTTGTCTGAAAATTGGGGGAATAATTTCTAACACATGGGGGAATAATTCCATACATACATCTATGTATGTAAAAAGCAGTGTAGGTGCTTGATAAATGCTTTTTGCTTCCCTTTGATGGATGAAAGGGGAGCAAATCTGGGAAAACAGAAGTCATCAAGAAGAAGAGTAATGCCCAGTGGCAGAACAAACAGGGCTATTTTAAAGGTGAGAAATGCACCTTGAACTTGAAAGAAAAACAACCAGAGCCCAGCTGAGATTTCACGTGGGTGAACACTGAGGTAGGAACGTGGGCTGCAGAAGCTCAGGATGGGCATGGCCTGTGTCTCGGTGAAGAGCAATCCCCTCTCTGGGAGGGCTGGGCTCTGCTGCAGCTTTCACAGAGCTTCCAACATGGCATCAGGTGTTCTTCAAAGACACAAACATTGCCCGTGAGCTTTCAATAAAAACTGTGCTTTGTATTGTTGATGCATATAATCCATAGCCAATCTATAAATCAAAGTTGGGTTGAGTTTATTGTGAGCCAAATTTGAGGACCATATTGCCTGGGGCCTTCCTTCCCCAAGGAAGGAAGGGCACCAAAGAAGTGGGGTGTACAGAGTGGTTATATACCGTCAAAGATCACGTATGAATGCAATGTCCTTTTTACAATAGTCACAAGATTGCCCTGTTGGCACAGCCTTTGATAGACACCGCAGATAGCAGGTCTGCTGTCTGGAGCTGGGTGGTCACAGAATGAGCACAACAATCAAATCCTAGCTTAGGGAGAAATGCTTATCCTTAAGGAAATGCCAATGTGGGGGAAGTTGCATCCTTATCTTAAGGGCATTTATTCTTGTCTCTGGGACACGGTAAATGCTCAAAGCAGATATACCATGCATGTTCAAAGGCCAGTCAGGCCCTTTTAGAAAAGCAAGGTCAGGCCGAATTAGTTTTATACCAAACGGCTTCCTCATATACTCCAATATCCTATTGCTTGCCATTTTATTTATCAGTATTAAGACATTTCTTTATCAACCTTTCAATATAAAATATAATGGTTTCCTTGGTGTGATTGTTACACCTCATAGTGCTGATCTTTCTTTCCACTTGAGAATATTGAAGAACACCGAAGAACATATTTTTGTTACAAGGGAAAAATTATTTATTTTTTTCTGCCCCTGCACACATTGTGGAACAGCAAAGTCACAACAGTTCTTCAACCCCTTATTTTCTAATCTCTGGCCTCTTTTCTTTTTTGGAAGAATGTGGAGTGAGGAGGCCACAGGAATTTTTGCCGAAATATCCTGCTTTACAGTTTTTAAAGCACTTTTCAAATGCTGTCTCAATGGATATTTTTAAAACTCAATGAGATGAAGCTCTTTTTCAGTTAACAGTGACAACAACTTGCTGGGGGACCTTGAACCAGGGCCATTCTGTGACAGCTGAGCAGGTTGTTTACTGAACAGGGCCCCTGGCAAAGGGGGCATAGGGGAGCTGGAATTTGCCCCATGCTCTCAGCAAGTCGTGAGCCCTGGCCCCTCTTTCTCATTCATACTGAAGGGGGCGGTGGCCCTGCCTTGGACAGAACCTTTTTGGGCTTTGGTTCCTCCATCTGCCAGGTAGAATTAATTTTAGAATTGTTATGCTAGAAATTTTGTGTATTTTTAAGTCCATTTCCCCTTTTTGTCTCAACTGGATTGGGAATTAGCGCACAATGCTGCCGCTGCTGCTGCTAGCTGACATTTCTATTTACTACGTGCCAAGCACTGTTTCCAGCACTTCATGGATATTAACTCACACGACTCTTCTAACAATCTCATGATGCATGGTCTCTGTATTCCCATGTTAGACTCTGGTCTCTAATTTTGGCTCTGCCTGGTTATTGGCAGTGATTTTGGACAAATCTGGTAATGTCCTTCAGCCTCAGTTCCCTAATATGTAAAATGAGAGAATTATAACCGATGAGTAACTTCTAACTCCTCTCACCCCCTTTTTTGAGTTTTGAACCTTATATTATTTAGGAAAGAGGTAACACACTTTAATGGATAATTGAGGATTAAGGGAAATCCACAAGGGCTGGGGAAGCACCCTAGGGATCAGGAATAACGGGGAGTTTTTAGCACCTCTAGGCCCAAAGCGGCCTGAGGAGGTTGTGGTTACAGAACCCAGAGAGAGCTGTGGCTGAAGCTACCATGCAGGTGAGGCCTCTGACAGGAGTGGTGGCACCAACTGCCAACCCGGGGCTTTATGGCCAGACAGCTGGCCCCGCTCTCTTTCTGCTCCCACCCTTCAGTTTCCTGTGGGCACCCCCACACTGGCCAACCCAGAAGCCAGAGAGCCAGGGGCCTGGTTGATGCAATCCACACAGGTCAGCCTCCTGGGGCACAGACGAGGTGGAGCAGGAAGGAGATGGGTTAACAGTTAACAGTGTTAACTGTTACACACAAACCACCTTCACGGCAGCACATGGCTAATCCCCTGAACAACCTTAGGAATTGTTCTTCAGTCAATGTTATGTGGTATATGATGAAGAAACAATTCTAAGTAAAAATATTTTATTTTAAATATATATTAATGGGTATTGTACCAAAAAATTTGACAAGTTTTTCCTTTTCCTTTTTAACAAAGGTAGCACACACTGCTTATGTTATTACATTAAATTATGCAAGAAAAAACCAACATGTTCCAGGAAATTCTTTTTTATTTTAGTTTATTTATTTTTTCCCAACACCACTTACTAAAGAGACTATCTTTCCCCCATTGTATATTCTTGGCTCCTTTGTTGTGAATTAATTGACCATACATGTGTGGGTTTATTTCTGGGCTCTTTATTCTGTTCCATTGATCTATGTGTCTTTTTTATGCCAATATCCTGTTTTGATTACTATAGCTTTGTAATATAGTTTGAAGTCAGGAGGTGTAATGCCTCCAGTTTTGTTCTTCTTTCTCAAGATTGCTTTGACTGTTTGGGATCTTTTGTGATTCCTTACAAATTTTAGGATTGTTTTTTCTGTTTCTATGAAAAACGCCATTGAAATTTTGATAAGGATTGCATTGAATCTGTAGATTGCTTTGGGTAGTATGGACATTTTAACACTATTAATTCTTCCAATCCATGAGCATGAAATATTTTCCATTTATTTGTGTCCTCTTCAATTTCTTTCATCAATGTCTTATAGTTCTCAGTGTACAGGTCTTTCACCTTCTTGGTTAAATTTATTTCTAGGTATTTTATTATTTTTGATGCAATTGTAAATGGGATTGTTTTCTTAATTTCTCTTTCTGATAGTTTGCTATTAGTGTATAGAAATGAAACTGATTTTCGTGTATTGATTTTACATCTTGCAACTTTATTTAATTCATTTACTAGTTCTAACAGTTTTTTTGTGGAATCTTTAGGGCTTTCTATATATAATAGTGTGTCATCTGCAAATGGAGACAGTTTTACTTCTTCTGTTCCAATTTGGATGCCTTTTTTTTCTTTTATTTTGTTGAGAATTTTTGCATCTATGTTCATCAGGGATATTGGCCTGTAATTTTCTTTTCTTGTTGTGCCCTTGTTTGGTTTTGGTATTACGGTAATGCTGGCCACATAAAATGAATGTGGAAGTGTTTCCTCCTCTTCTGTTTTATGGAAGAGTTTGAGAAAGATTGGTATTAATTTTTCTTTGAATGTTTCGTAGAATTCACCAGTGAAGCCATCTGGTCCTGGACTTTTGTTTGTTGGGAGATATTTGATTACTCTTTCAATCCCTTTACTAGCAACTGGTCTGTTCAGATGTTCTGTTTCTACATGATTCAGTCTTTGTAGGTTGTATGTCTCTAGGAATTTATCCATTTCTTTTAGGTTGTTTAATCTGTTGGTGTATAATTTATTCATAGTTGTCTCTTATGATCCTTTGTATTTCTGTGGTATCAGTTGTATTATGTCTCCTTTTTCATTTCTGATTTTATTTGTGTCCTCTATTTTTTTTCTTGGTGATTCTAGCTAAAGGTTGCCTATTTTGTTTATCTTTTCAAAGAACAAGCACTTAGTTTCATTGATCTTTTCTATTGTGTTTTTAGTCTCTATTTCCTTTATTTCCAATCTTATCTTTATTATTTCCTTCCTTCTACTAACTTTGGGCTTAATTTGTTCTTAGTTTTTCTAGTTCCTTGAGGTATAAAATTAGCTTGTTTATTTGAGATCTCTCTTGTTTCTTAATGTAGATGTTTATCACTAGGAACTTCCCTCTTATAACTCGTTAGCTGCATCCCATAAGTTTTGGTATGTTGTGTTTCCATTTTCATTTGTGTCAAGAAGTTTTTTCATTTCTCCTTTGACCCATAGGTTGTTCAGTAGTTAATCTTATTTGTGAATTTTCAGATTTTCTTCTTGTAATTGATGTCTGATTTCATACCATTGTGGTCAGAAATTATGCCTGGTATGATTTCACTCTTCTAAAGTTTATTAAGACTTGTTTTGTGGTCTAACATATGATCTATCCTGAAGAATGTTCTGTGTGTGCTTAAGAAGAATGTGTATTCTGCTGCTTTTGAATGGACATGGACAACAAATATATTTTTAAATAGCAGAGTATGTCATCCTTGGTTTCAGTAATGATGTATATAAATCTTAGATTAAAATTTATCATCATATTACAGCTTCAACATAGACAAAAAACCACTTTCATGACCTGAAATTTGGTATGTTTGCACTTTGAGTTAAAAATTTAACTGGTTTCTTATCTAATATTTATCTTTAATTCCCAAATGATGAGCTAAAAGAGAAAGTTTTAGGTTACTTTTGCAAGGACCTCTCAGCAGATTACACATGGTAGTTGGGGACAGTGTTTAACTCCCAATAAATGAAAAGCCAATTGGACAGAATTGGATATAATAGCTCTCCCCCCTTTAACACTGGATTTGGTAATGAGAATATCTTTATATGTTGTATCATAATTTTGATCAGTTGTGTGCAATTTATGGATCTGGAGGCAGATTTGTTGAATTCTTTCTTACCATTTTTATGCTCTGCATTAACATGTTATATTTCACCAGCAGTGTTCCTTCTGTTTCTATCTTTATTTAAAGATTGGTTATGGGTAAAAAGTAAACAATATATAAGAATAAAAATAAAAACAGTATAAAATGGCCAAAATCACTAGGTGATAAATGATTGGGGGACTAGGAGTGAACACGTGTCTCTAATCACCATCTGTACTTGGAAGCTCTCATGCTCTTCACTAATAAACAGAAAATGTTTAAATAATCATTTTATTTATTGCTTTTTTACAAATAGAAATTGGAACAGATGCCATCACCATCTTTTCTTATGTGAATGTGCTTCTGGAAGTCATAGGGTTTTGTAAACCGTTGAGTAGAGAATTCCATTTTAGATGATCTTTAGGGTTCCTTCCAGTTTTTCACTAAAATAGAAAATAAATCATAATACTTTGTAAACTGGGAAGCTTCAGTCTGCATTATCATCTACCCTGTTAACTTAAGAGAGGCATATCATGGAGAAAGTGTAGGCTTCTAATCAGGCTGCCCTGAGTTGGGTCTGGATTCTTCTCTTGTTAGCTGCACAACCTTATACAAGTTCTTCAATTTCTCTGAACTGTGCTCACCGTGTGCATAGAAAAGAGATAGGCCCAGTAACCATCTTGTGGGGCTATTGTGAGGATTTAGTCATCCATTAAACAAATGCTTATGAAGCCACTACTGTGGGCCCAGCACATTCTAGGTACTAAGAATACAATAGTGGACAGGACAGAAAAATTCTTTGTTCTCACGAACTTTACATTTTAGCAGTGGAGATGGGCAGAAACACAGATAAATTTAGAAAACAATGTTAGGTGATGGTAAGCACTATGAAGAACAATGAAGCAAGATGAGAGGTAGGTGCCATTTGGGATGAGGTGATCACAGAAGGCCTTTCTGAAGAGGTGATGTTGGAGCAGAGAGTGAGAGTGAGGACGTGGGCGTGAGAAGGTCTCAGGAAGGAATGTTCCAGGCAGAGGGCACAGCCATAGCAAAGGTCCTGAGGTGTGAGTAGATGTGGTGTGTTTGAGGAACAGTGAGCTGGAGCAAAGCCAAAAAGGGGACAGCAGGAGAAAACAAAGTTGGATTTTTTTCATGGGGGTTGGGGGGGGATGGGGCCAGATCAAATAGGACTCATAGGTCATGAAAATAATTTTGGATTTTATTGTACATATGATATAAAATCATAAATCTTCTTGAAAAGAGGAATAACAAATCTGGCAGATTTTTAAAAGGATTCTTCTGGCATTCATATAGCAAAGACATTATGGGGGCATGGGTGGAAGTGACCCAGGAGAGAGATGACAGCAGTTGGGCCAGGGTGCAAGTGATGGAGATGGTGAGGTGTGGCTGGATTTGGTGCATTTTTGAAAGAAGAGTCTACAGAATTTGTTGATGGATTGGATGTGGAATGTGATAAACAGAGTCAACAACTATTACTTCATGGTTTTTGTCCTGAGCACCTGGATTGTGCTTTTGCATACCGAAATATGGAAGGCTGGAGAGGACAGTTTAGCTGTAGCAGGAGAGGCAGAGAAACTGAGAGTTCCACTTTGGACTCGTTAACTTGAGACTCTTATTAGCCATCCATGGGGAAATGCCAAGTAGGCTGGTGGACCCATAAGATTGGAAACCAACAAGCCAGAAGAATATGAATCACTTTGCTTTTCTATGGTTGCATCCCATGAACTGGGGACAAATCACATAACTGGCAAATGAGGCTTCTTGACTATTTTAGAGTCATCGGGAATCTACAGCTGTTGCTTTTAACTCTTATAAGGGCTTCCTGAAAGACATTCTTCTCTGCTTTGCAGTATGATGTGGTATTTAAGAGCAGGGGCTTTTGGACCTCAACAGATTAGAATTTGAATATTGGCTCTGCAACCTAATGGCTTCATCAAGATATTTAACTTTTATGTTTCCATTCCCTCATTTATTAAATGGAGATATAATGCCTACTTCTAGGACTGCCACACAGGCTTGTGAATTTTGTGCCTCGCCCATAGGTCCCTGGCTGAGGGTACCTGAAATGAAGTGGGCACTCAGAAATAGAGCTATTTTATTTTATTTTGAGATCTGTCTCTCCTTCTGGCTGGAGAGGCATGGCTGTTAACTGCAGTCTATCCACCCACTGAAGGGAATATACAAAGGGGTAGAAAGACTAGGATCAGAACTTGCCTTTAGTATTTCTCCTGGATTCCAAAGAGGATCCGGGCAATGCTCTGGCTTCTGGAATGTGGTTTCTTCCTGCCTTGTTTTTCTTGCTTTACCTTACTTTCCCAGCTCTGACTTCTTGTCTCCCTCACCTATCCACCTGTCACTTGCACCTCCCTTCTCTGGTTGACTGTGGACTCAATGTCTCCCTCATCTGGTCCCTGGCCCTCCCTGGTCTTCAGTCTTGTTTGCTTCTCTGAACACACCTGCTGCTTGCAGGGCCTATGATGGACCATGTTAGTCCAGCCAATTCTGGCTCCTGGGCCTGGCCCTGCATCCCATCAGATTGGCCTGCAGTTTCCCATGCTTCATACAACAGTTCTTTATCTGGAAATGTTTTAAACAAGGTCTTGGTAGGGAAGAGGGAGACACTTGACAGAAGTAGCTCAGGAGAGTGTCACAGACTTAGGGTTCTCTGATTCCAAGTAGTATTTTTTTCCCTCTGGAATTTCTGAACAGTTCCCATCCCATTACATGGCATCTATGTTGTCTCCTAATATCTGGACTTGAGTCGAGCCCGATTTTTGTAGCCCTGCCTTCCCAAACCTAGCCCTTTCTTTACCTTCTGAATTTGTCCCATATTAGCAAAATTTTCTTTTCAGGAGGGGGCTTTCTCTTGGCCTCCCTGGGCAGTCCAGGAGCTCAGAGCCTCCTGGCCCTCCTACTATTGATCAGAGGAGTCAGCTACTGTGTCTGCTGGCCTGTGCTTGGCAGAGGGGGAGGCAGCCTGGTTCCTGCTGTCATCTTTGGCAGAGGGGTGACAATCCAGCTGTTGTTCCCCAACCAGGGGGACCCACACACAGGGATGGGTTCAGGTCCCGGATTGCCACACTGATGATCAGAGGGCAGAAGCTGGAAGGTGGGATAAGGGAGAGGCCTGGAGAATCTGAAATCCTTTGACCGTGGGTCGTTCCTCACAGGCATGTATGTACTCACTGGAGAGAAGGACCATGGGCTTCAGGTCCTGGGATTGTACGTCCTGAGAAAAGAAACTGATTAGCACCATTCTTTAATGAATGTAAAGTATATCTGTATGGAGAATGTTTGAAATCCCTTTTGATATAGATTCTCTTCTTAGGTTTCTTTTCCAACAATCTTTCTGCCACCCAGGAAAGTCAGAGGAAGACAAATATTCCCTGGGAATGGGGTGGGGAGTGAAGGGCGGAGGGGATAAGACATGGGGAAATTCCAAATAGCCAGGAAGGGAGACTAAGCTTTCGCAAAGAGGGAAGGTTGTTATAAGGAGAGGAACAGAAGGGTATAGAAGAGTAGAAGTTGAGAGGTCATTATTCTGGCCCTTAACCACCTTGTGGTCAAATGGTTCTGGAGTAGAAGTGGGAGGTGGAAACAAGAAGAGGAGAAATACTTAGATATTTTTGGGGTGAATCCTAGTGACCAGAGTTTGCACCTCACACCTTAGAGTGCAGCCTTAGGAAATTACCAGTCCTTTAGAGAAGCCCAGCGTCCAGCATGATGCCAGAGTGTCTTGATGCCCAGGCTGAGGGAGGGGTGTAGACACATGAACTTGAAATAGAACCCCCTACAGCCTACAGCTTACAGATAGAGTCTGGAGGATCCAGAGGTTCTCATGAACTAGCAGACCTGAAGAGGCTGGGGCTGGGACAAGAAAGAGGCAGTGCTTGCTCTAGGTGCCAGCTGGATACCCCAGTAGGACTCTGCTGGCCTGGTACCCCTTGGTGGATGCCCGCACAATACTGGGGCCAACCCAGACCACCTCAGCTGCTGAGCAGCAGAGACCAGTGCAGAGCTCCAAGCTTTAGACCAGGAAATTCCCAGGGAACAGCCTTTGGCCAGAACCTCCCTCCCCTCTTCCATCGTGAGGATGCCCACACTCCCTCTTCTCCTAGTACTACCTTGTAAAGGGAATGGTGGTGGGGAGACACCCTGAGCTGAGAGAGACCATTCTGACAGCGAGCTTGAACCTTGAATTGACTGGATATTTATCCCAAAGAGACTGTTTTTAAAAATCTGAAGAGACCAACTCGCCTTTAACTATTTTGCACATCTGAATGTAACCTTAATCCTAACACTAATTTTTGACTTGCTCTGTAATGTTTTGAAAGCAATAAATCAGATACTGTGTATGAAGCACTTAACTCAGAGCTTGGTATGTGGTACATGCTGAATAAATGTTCCATTTCTCCCTTGCTCACCGATGCTGAGCCCATATCAACCATAGTCAACTTACATTATTTCCAAGGGCTGAGGGTCCGGGAAAGGATCATTGGTGATTTAGATGGCAAAACCCACGTTAGCTCCATCTCATGGTTTCACCAAAGAGAGGCCTTTGCTGGCTTGCTGGCTTCTTCTGTAGCTGGGAATTTCCAGGCTGTCTTCCAGAAAACCAACTATCATGAACTTTA
Source organism: Tapirus indicus (assembly GCA_031878705.1). Lineage (NCBI taxonomy): Eukaryota > Metazoa > Chordata > Mammalia > Perissodactyla > Tapiridae > Tapirus > Tapirus indicus. The sequence continues at coordinate 102,489,988 of CM062918.1, read as the reverse complement.
ATTAAAGGCTCAGAGCTTTTTCTTCAGCATCCCTGCTCCTGCTCACAATGCTGCTGAAGGCATCAGAATCTGTTTGCCTTTGATCTGTCTCCTGAGGGCCCGGGAAGCCTGGCAGCTTTTGGTAAGACCAGGAAGGAAGGTGCCATGCCCACCATCCTGTCAGGCTGATGTGGGCTTGGCAGGAGGTGAGAGCAGAGGTTGCCCCCTCCAGCTGACAGGGCCGGCTCACCTGGAACACAGCCTGCTGGCACGTCTGCTCCACAATAATCGTCTCCTGTTCTACTTCTGATTGCATGAGAATGGTACAGGCACCATTTGGCCTCTGTCACTGTCTTGGGCTGCCCTGCCACATGCCCACCTTGCGTTTGAGGGCTAGCTGCCTCCTTCTGGAAGCCTCATCTTTTGTTAGCCTGGCTTCTTCCTGCTGTGCTTTTGTGCTTCCTTCAGGTGAAAACTCCCCTTTCAGGTCTGGTGACAGTCTGAGCTCGAAGGATATGTATGCCTGACATGGATTGAATGCCGCCTGGCTTGAAGATAAGGGAAAGGATAAGATGACCTCCAGGGAATCTATTGGCCTGCAGATTATAGGACATGTGGTATCCTTTAGAAACTGTTTTAAAATCAAAGGATAATATACATATAGAAAGGTGTATATACAATAAATATACAGCTCACTGAATTTTTGCAAACTGAACACACATACAACCAATACCCAGCTCAAGGGAAAACAGAATTAGCACCCCAGAAGTGCCCCCAGCCTCAACCCGCCCCCTTCTACTCACTACCTTCTTAAGGCTATCTGGACTTCTAGCACAGTTATTTTGTTTTTGAACTTTATATAAATAGAATAATACAGTATGTATCCTTTTGTGTCTGACTTCTTTTGTTCCACATTATATTTATGAGATTTGTCCATATTGTGTGTTTTTGTAATTTGTTCTTTCTCGTTGGCTGTATAATATTCCATTGGGCAAATACATCAAAACACATTCATCTATTCTATTGCTTCTACCCATTTGGATAGTTCCCAGTTTGGGGTTATAGTGCTGCTGTGAACCTTCTTGTATGTGTCTTTTGGTGCACGGGTACGCGTCTCTGTTGGGCATATACTTAGGAGTAGAGTCACTGAGTCATAGAGGATGCCCAGGCTCAGCTCTGGCAGATGAGTTTTTCCAAAGTGGCTTTACCGATACACATTCCCCCATACGAGCATCTGGTTTCTCCACATTTGGAAAAATGTGGAGAAATTCCAACACTTGGTATTTTCCCTCTTTTTCATTTTTGCCATTCTCATGAGTGTGTAGAGGTATTGCATTGTGATTTCATTTGCATTTCCCTGATGATTTGATGATTAGGGAAGCTGAGTACCTTTTCATATGCTTATTGGTCACTTGGGTATCTTTTTTAATGAAGGGTTTCGTCATATCTTTTGCCTATTTTCCTATTGGTTTGTCTGCCTAAAGCTTATTGATCTGTAGAAGTTCTTTATGTATTCCAGATACAAGGCCATCGTTGGACGTGTGTATGCAAATATTTTTCCCATTCTGTGGTCTGTCTTTTCATTAGTGTCTTTTGATGTACAGAAGGTCTTCATTTTAATGTGGTAGATCACACGGATTTTCAGAATAATATCATCTACAACAGTTAACATTTATTGCTTGCTTACTGTGTCCTCATAGGCCTTGCTTATTTAACTTGCACCTTAACACATTTTTAAATGGGAAAGATGAAGCTTAGAGAAGCTGAGAGACTTTCCCAAGTTAGGAAACAGCAGAGGCCAGATTCATGCCCAGCTCTTCCCACCCCAGAGCCCATGTTCTGTGATCTCTGTTATACCACAAAGGTACCAACTAATATTCCATGGACATGGTTCAGTCCTCAGATGCCTTTTGTTTGGGTTATACATTTTTTTTCGGTTGAATTAGTTGCCAACATTTAGAAATTAGGAGAAATACAGATTTCCAGCTTTTTGGGGAAAAATTGTAGGATTTGCCAATACAGGTCCCATTTTCCCACATCACCCTGGGATGCTGGAGCTGAGTAGTTACTGCTCCCCAAAGATAGACCTGAACCCTCTAGTTTTCCACTGGAGATGCTATGGTTGGTCATGCCTGGCCTGCTTCAGTTATTTATGTTTCCTGCCTGGCTCCTGTGGGCATCTGAATTTTCAACTCTGCTATACTGTTTTCCTTAAATGACATAATTGATTATTTTTCCTTCTTTGCTCCATCTGTTCTTACCTTAATCCATTCTGACCTCCCTGCCTCCCTTGTCCAGGTATCTAGGCTCTAAGCTCAGGTTCTCTGTCCACCTCTCTGGCAGCAACATTTTTATGGGTAAATAGAAGTCAACTGTTTACGTGGGGCAGTTAGAAGAGTTCTTAAAATATCCTACCCTGTCCTTTAAGAGGTGAAAGCACTGTATCTCCATAAAGCGCCTGTTGGAATGCAAATCTTTTCCTGGAAGAAGTAACTAAGTACCTCAGTAAGGTTTAATTTATCAGATAGGCTCCTTAAGCATAAGCCTGGGAGGCAGTGGGAGAAAAGATTTATAGATTGTATGGGTTAAGAGAGCGGTTAGGGAAATCTTGTGTCTCTGAATGGCTGAATGCCTCAGATGGGATGCTGTGGTGGTACAGCTTCAGAGCTGGAAAAAGCATGAGAACATGGCAGGGGATGGGGGATGGATAGGTAGCTATGTGTGGTCCTTCTCCAACTCAGCAAATTTGCCCCAGGCATATCTCCTGCCCAACCATTTTCTTTCCTTCTCTAAATCCCTCCCAGGAGTCAGTATAATGTGGAGGTTAAGAGCTGGAATCTTAAGTTAGATGCACTGGATTTGAATCTCGTCTCTGCTTCTTACTAGCTGAGTGACCTTGGGTGTTATTCTTTTTGTACACTGGTTCCTTCATCTATAATTTGAGGATGATAACATACTACCTCATAGAGTTGTGAGGACTGAAAAATAAAATAATATTTGTAACCTTAGAGCAGAGCCTGGCAAATAATTAGCTCTCAATAAGCGTCAGTTTTTATTGCTGCTGTTATACTGGCAAGAGCACTAGACATGGTAGGGTCAGATGACGAGAGATCTAATTCTGGTTCTGCCATGCACTAGCCATGTGACCTTGGACAAGTCTATTTATCCAGGAAGTTTTCTCACCTGGACAAGATGTTGTGAGAGTTATAAGTGAGGTTAAACAAAAGAATCAAGATGAAAGTACTGGGTCAGTTTGTGTTTATTACATCTTATGTCTCTCCTGTGTTCTCTCTTCCCCTCTTCTTCCATGGGTGGAGAGGGTATGATGAGTGACCATGAAAAGACAACTAACATTATCACATGGTAATGGAAAAAAAGAACTGTAGTAATGTCCCTTCTCTTATTCCCAATATTGGTAATTTGTGTTTTATGTTTTTCTTGATCAATCTGACTAAACACTTATCAATTTTATTGATCCTTTCAAACAACCAGCTTTTGGTTCCATTGACTTTCTCTACTATTTTTCTCTTTTCAATTTCATTGATTTTCCACTCTCTTCTTTATTATTTCTTTCCTTCTGCTTACTTTGAGTTGAATTTATGTTCTATGGCCCTTTGGAGGCCTAAAAATCACTGTAATAACTAAGATAGTTTTTGGCTTCCAAAGAATCAATTTTATCTCCCTTGGGGGTAATATTGCATATAGTATTCTGGATTGACTGGGTTTTTTTTTTCTTTCCATACTTTAAGGTTGTCATTCCATTATCTTCTGGCTTTCAAGAAATTGGCTGTAAATCTTACCTTTGTTCCTTTGTATGTAATATCTTCCCTTCTTCATCTTCCCCTCCCCCCACCCTCACCCCCCGGCTTAATCGAAGATTTTCTTTTTCTATCTTCATTTTTCAGAAGTTTGATTATGATGTGTCTAGGTACATGGGTTTTTATTTCTGGCTTTGTATTTATTCTGCTTGGGGTTCTCTGGAGTTCTTGGACCTGTGTTTTGCTGTTTTTGATTAATTTTGGAAAATTTTTGGCCAAATCTATTCAAATATTTCTTCCGTTCTGTTTCTCTTAATCCCTCTGGGACTTCAATTACATGTATGATAGAACCTTTGATATTGTCCTACAGCTCTTGATAGCTAGATTCTTTTTTCTTCTTTACTCTTTTTTGTCTTTGTGTCTTAGTTTGGATAATATTCATTGACTTATATTCTAGTTTATTGAGTCTTTTTCTCAGCTTTGTTCAGTTGCCTGCTAAGGCATTCTAAGAATGACATTTTTTGTATCTGATATCATTTCTTCTTTTCTTTTCTGGCATTTCCATTTTCCATTTTTGTATTTCTGTGTCTCTGGAAATTCCCAATTTTCTCATGCATGTTGTCTATCTTTTGCATTAGATTCTTCCTTAAGGTATTAATTATAATTATATTAAAGTCTCTGATAATTCTGGCATCTAGATCAACTTTAGTTTTGTTGATTTCCTTATTTCTTGGCAGTGAGTTTTTTATTTTTTATGTCTCTCAAGATTTTTTATTGAATTCTGGACATTGTATATGAAAGGACAGTAGAAACTGAGGTGATGGTATTTACACCTGGAAATGGGATTCTGCTTCTTCTGCAAGGCTGTTAGTGAGGCATGGGGTCAGTCTAGTCAGAGGTTGAGGTGGGTTTGGTTTTTATTGTTGCTAGAGTCACCTTCAATGGACCACAGACTTCACATTCCTTCTGCAGTGGATGCTGTTATGATATGCTTCGTGTGGGCCCTGGAGTGCTGAAAATTTGTCCTCTTTGTTCCCTTTTCATTCTCAGCTCTCAGCGGTCCTTTGCCACAGAGGGGGTCTCTCTCCTGCCCCTCCCCCAGCAGCAGACCACTGCTTCTTGTTACTTGGTGCTTAAAGCTTTTGATTTGAATGAAAGATGGTCTTGGGAGACACAGGCATGGAAGCCCTGGGTCTAGGGCTTCCATGCCTGTGTGCAACTAAGGGGCTCTCTACAGTTTACTGCCTTGCCTATTATCCTCCTCATGAGTAACTGGTAGCGGTTGTTGGATAGATCTTGTGAATGAGTGCAAACTCCTCTTGTGTCTGGAGCTCCCAGTTATTCTAATCTGTCGTGGTAACCTACACTCAGCCTTCCAGAACTGTAAAAATGCTAGCTATTTCTTCTTATTCACTTTTATGGTGACTGCCTTTTCCTCCCATGCTCTGCCAAATGTGAAACTGTTTGTGTCCCATCTTTCCTTGGAGGGGCTTGTCATTTTTTTTTAAATTCAGTTCACTTGGTTATCATGTAACCTCTGCTCTCTGATGGGTTCAAGAAAAGTTTTTAGTCCACAGATTACCCAGATTTTTCTCATTAAGATGGAAGATATGCTTACATCCTAAGTGGGAGTAGCACCTCTGGAAGTGGATAGATTCTCTTCACTGTTCTCCTTACTCTTTAGTCCTTCCATCGAAGAGTGGGCTGAGCTCCCACTTCCCTCCTGTGTTTTATGTCAGAGGCTCTTGAGAAATAAAATATACTGCTCCTCTGTGGATTGTGTTTTTCTCATCAGGTGTCCATAACCAATATTTATTTGAGGAAAAATCCCTAGTTAGAGGCTTAGTGTGATAATTTATGAACTTTATGAACTGGGGATAAAAAATATATGGCTTGGTAAATTTTTTTAAAGAAATTATTTTTTATTATAAAAGTAACTTGTTAACAAAGTAGAGAGTTTAAAAATGCAGAAAGATACAAAATAAAGAAATAAAAATCACCCGTAATCCCATCAGCTAAAGAAACCACTACTAATATTTTATTGAATTTCTTCTAGTCCTTTTTCTATGAGTATGTTTATGTTGGTTTGTATATGTAAGTATGCATGCTCAAGTATATAATTTATGTGTTTTGTTTAAATAAGCTAGTACCAAAAAGGTGTGTTTTTCTGTGAGTTGAGTACTGTGGCACTCATGAAATCGTGATGTGTTATTCATGTTTCTCTGGTAAAGATGCCAAAATTTATGGCATAATTTTAGTTTGCTGTTAGGACTGGATTCCTTCTTACAGCGATTTCACATGAGCAGCCAGGACAGGTGTGTATATGTGATTCCAGTGGAATGTAATTCATTTCAGAAAAGACCAGTTGTAGATTCCTTGTGCTGAGGTCCCTCTTTCCCCATGAAACTTCCATTCCTTTTCAATTATGCTGACCCATTGTCAGGTTTAGAACAAATAGAAATGAGACAAGTATATGATGTTTTTAATATGTGTTATATATTCTTTCTTTTCCAGGAAGTATTTTGGAGAAAAAATCGGACTGTATTTTGCCTGGCTGGGATTATATACATCATTCCTCATCCCATCTTCTGTGATTGGGGTGATTGTGTTTCTTTATGGATGTGCAACAATTGAAGAAGATATTCCTAGGTAAGATGGTTTTAAAGAAAAAGGCCCAATTTCCATATGTTTCATCAATTTCCGTATGGAGTTTCACCCCAGTTGCAAGTACATTTCACATGCCTCCTTCAAAAGTCCTCACTCTCTATCCTCTCCTTCCCTTACCATACATGGAACTTCCCTCCAGAGACAGATCTGGGAGCTACAGGTTGTGGGAATGGCTTCAGAGCCATCCTGGGCATGGCCCAATTCCTTTCCTAGACAAGCTCTTCTCTGGGGCCAGGCTCTGATGTGGGGAGGTGGATAATACCTGATGAAAAAAATCATGCCTGAGAAATGCTTTTTTTCCCTCAACTTCATGACTTTTTTCTCTAGTTTCCCATAAGACCCAAGGCAGGAAGTGTTGAGTGGCATCAGGTAGAGGTCACGTGTCTATATGGTCAAGTGCTGTTGGGATAAAATGCTGTGAGGCTGTCTGTAGAAGCAGGCAGCTGTGGAACTGAGGAACTCAGAGCTCAGCCTCTGGTTCAGGGAGTCAGAAACTTCAGGAAGTGACAGGCCCTGTGATGGGGCTCTTGGAGAGCAAGAGATGGAAGAAAGGCTGGTCCTGATGGGGAAGAGAGAGCCTACAAAGAAAATAATCACTTAAAAATAGCAACCTTGGGGCCGGCCCAGTGGCGTAGTGGTTGGGTTCCCATGCTCCGCTTCAGCAGCCCAGGGTCTGCAGGTTTGGATCCTGGGCATGGACCTATGCACCACTTATCAAGCCATGCTGTGGCAGGCGTCCCACATATAAAGTAGAGGAAGATGGGTACAGATGTTAGTCCAGGACCAATCTTCCTCAGCAAAAAGAGGAGGATTGGTAATGGATGTTAGCTCAGAGCTAATCTTCCTCTCCAAAAAAAAAGAAAGAAAAAAGCATCCTTTAGGACTGGCAGTGTTATATATTAGCTATGTGATTGGATAGTTCACTCCCTAAGTCTAACTTTCCTTGGCTGTAAGATGGTAATAGTAACATCCACAATGGTGTTGTGAGAATTATTTGGTACACAGCAGAGTATTAATATATAATTGTTGAATGAATTAACATATGTGGAAATAGAGTATAAAGGACAAAAGAGACACTTAGCCAATATATAGAATATAAATGTCTTGCCATCTTCAGAACTGTCCTCGAAAAGTGAAGCATGGTTAGTCTATTTTAATACTCTTTTGATTGCAAGTGATAGAAATGTGACTTGAACTAGCTTAAGCAAAAAAAGGGAGTTTATTTTAAGGGTTCTGAGATGTCTCAGAGAACCCAATAGCAGGCATGTGGCTAGCCTAAGGAACAATGGAAACAGGGACTCCTATTTATCTCCTGTCTCTGGTTCTTTCTGTTATTTATTTGTTTCACTACAGATTTCCTCCATTGGATTTAAACATTGCTGCTAATAGCTCATGAGTGTTACATCTTAGAGCTTCATACTTGATTGGTCCCAAGTGAAAAAGTCCTATTGGCTCATTTGGCTTAGGTGGAGGCCCTGGACCAACCAGATGTGGCTGTGGGGCAGGATCACACTGTACCATTGTGTACTGTAACACACTGTAACATTGAGGATGTTCCCTCAATAGCCAGGTGAACGAGGAAATTGGGCAGACTATGGGTGTCCACTATAGTTGGGAATAGTAATGGGTAAAGTAGTGGCCATCCTGAAGAAAGGACTGGGAGCTGTGCTCTTTTGTGGAAAGTGTATCCACTAGTGGTAGGAACCAGTGGCTTTTCTTGTCACTATGTCAATCTACAGAAATGGTCTTGCAAATTAGAGAAACTGGAGATGGCATTGTCACTAGTTACAATAAAGCTAAATAACTTGGTATAAGAGACAAGGGTTTAGATGTTTTTGTACATAGAACTCCAGTATTATCTGTCCAGTGTTCTTGACTGGGAGTTCTGGGACTTTTATCACAATAGATATGTTGTGGGGTTCTGCCTTCCCCAGGGCATCTAGCATGAGGGAAGAACTAATACTTACCAAATATCTACCTTGTGCCAGGCATGGTGCTAGATGGTTTTTACGTACTAGTTTCTTTGATCCTGTAGAGATCAACACTGTAAACTCCATAAGATAGTTATTATCATTTTCTCCTAAGAGGGATAGAGAAATTGATACTAAGTGAGGTCACAGAACTTGTCCAACTTCAACAACTAAGAGTTTTCAGAGTTGGGATTTGGCCTCTGTTGCTTTCTGCTCCAAAGTCTTTGCTTTTTCCAATAAGCTGTGAAATCTTCCAAAGGGCTCATGTCCTCCTTGGCGGCCCAGTAGCTGCAACTGCCCTTGCCTGGTGCATTCTCAGAAAACGTGGCTCCTATGGTTTCCTTGGCCAGTTGTGATCCCTGGAGAGCTGAGCCTCAGGTTGATCAAAACTGGACAACTCCATACCGTGCACAGAGAACCAATGCCAGAGTAGTGGGTGGGGGTCAGTGTGCTGGTTTACATCAGGACTTAGAATCTGTGCCCTGGTTCCCTCCATGGGAATACATGTGACAGTGACCACTGCAGCTGGAAATGACCATGGTCTACACATGCTGCAATGATAAATATCTATGGACATGCACAGACACTCATATATGTGCAGGTATATATGCAAGTAAAATGCAATCATTATCATTGCAGATGTATCATATTGCTTGTCAGAGTGTGTGATGTTTTACAAACTATGGAGAGCAACCCATTAGTGGATTATGGAGTCAATTTACTAGTCTCTGAATTCCAATATTGAATCTAAACAAATTCATACTCTTTCAGGATCTGTGTCTACCAGCCACTCCTAAACATGATTAAAAACTTGCACTATTCCTGGGATTATTTCAGAGGTTTCCAATTTTGGCATTAAGCCTGGAATTTACTATCTGTGCATCACTTTTTAAAAACTTTTTATTTTGAAAACACTATAGATTCACAGGAAGTTGCCAAGATAGTACAGAGGGGCCCAGTGTACCTGTCATCCAGTTTCCCACAATAGGTATGTCTTATACAACTGTAGTACAACATCAAAACCAGAAAATTTACATTATGTGGAACTTTAAATGGTACCTTTTATTGCCAATAACTTTGATATGTGAGATACAAGTATTACTTGTAAGTAGTAATTCCATATGTGCATGATATATCTATAGAACTTTACTTATCAAGGGATTGGTTCCATTTGTTAGGCATTTGCTTACATAGGTAGGAAAGACTGGAGTATTAAAAACAAAAAAGCTGATTAATCTAAACCATATTGAAAAGAAATTGGTTACATTAGATCTGAGATGTTAACAGCAGCTATTCTGTCTGAATTTCCTGAATAGTTGCCTTGTTGCACCTTCTCCCTTTGTGCTAGCCCAGCCCCGTGTCACCTAACTTGTGACCAATGAGTTGCTCATTAAGAACACCGCTTGGTTTGGGGTCTTGGTTCAACGGACTGTCAGGCCATTTATTGACCTTCTTATGCTTTCTAGAGAAAATGATAGATTGAAGAAATATAGCATTAGATTTGTAGCCACATTTACTTCTAACTAGAAATCTGTGGGTAATGCAGCTAGTGAATAACACAGGCATGATTTCAATTTGAGGTGAGCTGCCCTCATCTTCAGCTTATCTAGAGGCAGACTCTCTCAGAGAATAAAAAGTCATTTTAATGTCATTCTGAGGCAGAATTTCTCCAGAATTCTGTTCAAATTGCTAGCATTGAAAAAACTAACAAACAAACAAAACTAACCAACAAAACAAAGACATCCAGTACATATAAAGCATTCTGAGTACAAATTTAAATGACTTGGCAGTATCCATGCTACAATGGCTGCCATTTTGTACAAATGATTGATAGCAGAATGTACTCTAATTTAAAAACCGATGATTTACACAGCACTAATGTTTCAAAGTGCTCTGCACCAACCTGGTTGCTAATACTTTTTTCATTCTTGACCTTTTAGCATCGACGAGGTTCAATTAGGATTAGGTTGACAGGATTATCCCTTCCCCCGGTCCATGTGTAAAAAAGACCCTGGACAACAAAGTGACATCCCTAACACACACTCTTGAAGGGCAGCACTGAGAACTTGTATGTTCTCAGACATAAAAGTACAGCTCTTTACCAGAATTTATGCAGATCAACAATTTCTGTGTGAATGTGTTTTCTGAGAGAGTACTCTCTTCCCTGCAAGTAGCAACTCCTCAACTACGCAGTGAACAGTTGTCTGACCCAGAAGACTTAAAATAAACCTTGCTCTCTGGTTACCAATAAGAACATGGCCAGGTGAAACTAGCATGGCTGAACTTATTATTAAGTATTACTATTTAATATTGTCGATGTGAATGAGTCACTGCTATTGACACTTGCCAATGGAGAGCTTAGCAGCAAGTTGGTGGAGGAACTCGGATTTATCCTCAGAGACCTAGAGTTTCCATTCTCTCACACAGAAGGCCTTTCCCTGCCCTGGACTTAATGGTTCATTAAACACAAGCCTGAAAGCTGGGACTTGACAGACAGTGACGGCCCTCAGTAACACCCTTCAACTTCTTTATGAAGGGGAACTAGACCCAGGCATCCCTTTAATTTCTGGGTTTCATCTAAGCTCTTGCTTTAGCACACAGGGTACCAGCTTACTCACCCAGGTCAGCTGTGCTCTGTAGCACCCTCTGCTGCCTCTTTCTAGAGAAAACAGCTGTGCTTTGCCACGTAGGGTCCCCTGCTTCCCCATCACTGTGTCTCCAGCTGCACTGTGAGAAGAGCCAATGCTTCGTTTTCATGAAATCTTGAGTTCTCCACGCTTTCCCCCCAAACTATGAGCTTAACCATCTACTGATTCACCAAGGGGAATATTACACACGAGAATGATGAGTTAATTCATTTTTCCTATCAATACATAGTGTGGAGGGATATTGGGGAAGCCAGTTAGGGCTGGTAGTTCTTTGGTTCTTATTTGAAAGCACTCATATGAGCCTCAATTTTTTGGATCCAGCTAGTAATCCAAGGAATGAATGGAATTTCAAATATATTCATCAGTCCATTAAATAGAAATATACTGAGAACAGGTTAGAATATAGGGATGGTTATGTGACTCATGCTTCTGTCTCCAAGAATCTTAGAATCTAGACTTTGGAAGAATTCACCTTATTCTTTCATTCTCCCTAATCCCATTTCATGGTTATGATAATTCTTATTAAGTTGAGGCTATTAATCCCTATTCTGGTTATGCAGTTGATGCAGTTAGAAAAGGGCTTCCAACCTAGATCTGACTCTATTCTTCACATGGCTTCTCTTTCTAGAAGTAAGAGCTTGTGTTGGTGCAGCCACACACTCACGTTTGTTTCTCCATGTGACCAGTCTCACGCATTTGTGAGACAGCCAGTAGAGTTTAAGAAGACAGCCTGTACTTGAATGATGATGATAAAATATAACTTCAGATGGGTGATTTATTCATAATTATTGTTGCTCCCCATCAACCTCATAGACCCAAAATATTTTGAAGGGACTTTATAAGGCATCATTCAATGTACAACATCTCTGGCATTTGGTCACTAATTTTCTGTTGGGACACTTCTAGTGACAATGGGTTCCATACCTCAGAAGGTGGCTCTTCCATTTTTTTTTGGACAAAATGCAAGAATAACACTCTCAAGGTGAAGAATCCTATTCCAACTTCTTTAACACACCTCGCTTATGGAGTTGATAAGCTCAGCCATGGATTCAGAAGTGGGAGATGTTTTGGGGGTGATTTGCTTAGGATGGGTCCTGCTTGAGCTCCACGTGACCCAGAAGTCTCTGTCTACTGCAGCAAAGAGATGTGTGACCAGCAGAATGCCTTCACCATGTGTCCCCTGTGTGACAAGTCCTGTGATTACTGGAACCTCAGCTCAGCCTGTGGTACGGCCCGGGCCAGCCACCTGTTTGACAACCCTGCCACTGTCTTCTTCTCCATCTTCATGGCTCTGTGGGGTAAGTGGTCATCATGAGGCTTGCTTATATGGGTGGTACCTTTAAGTGGGTATAGTGACCAAGCTCCAAAGCTCATATCCTTTGGTTTACTTCCTTTACCATTTAATCCTTCTATCTCAAGAAGTATTTTAGGGACAATAGAGTTCTCCCCTTTACTCTCATATATGTGAATAGAACTAGGAATATCCTCCATGGCTTTATATATTTCTAAAAAACATATAGTAATGTTAATCTTGTATTAGTCTCGTGTATGATTTATTCAGAATTTGAGCCAATGCATCTTTTGAAAACCCCTAGCGTACCCATAAGACAGGTAAAGTCATAGATATCCAATATAACAGAGTGGTGAGGTGACTTCCATGGTCACAGAGTTAGCTGGTGGTAAAAGTGGGTCCAAACCTGGTCTCCTGACTCCAAGTTCAGTGCAATTTCCAGGACATCATGTGTGTAGACTGTAGACATTTTACTTAATGCCAGACTGGTGTTCTCAATATTCCCACTAAAGGAATTTGTGAAGGAAAGAACAAATAGTTCCTTTATTTTTCTCCTCCTCCCTTACCCCCAGGGTATCAGCGTAATAAACTTTATCTGAGCCATAGCCATCTGACCATAAACACACACATGCACACACACACACTTCTATTCTCACAAACTGGAATAACCTGGAATAAGAACCCCATGGAATAGCAACCTGAACATTTCCAAGAAGTCACACCCACGTGTATTAAAAAGAAGGACCAAGCCAACATGTTTCAGACCATTTTGAGTAGCCACCCGCTTTCTACTTATCACTAGATGTACAGGCTCTTAGCTTTCTGATTGGATCACAGACTGGCAGGGCCACAATCTGGCTGCAGAGGCTTCTTGATTTATCACTGACTCTGTGGGGCCTGGAGGACATGCCAGGGTGGGGCCATGAGTCACACATCCCTGAAAGTGTGAGGAGGAGAGAGGGAGAGGTCTGGTCTCAGCAGTGCTGGGACAACTGAACACAACCTTCCTCCATTCCCTGTAGGGACCTCTACTTGGGTGGAGATAGAACCAGACTGGAAACATTTTCCTACTACTAGACCACCAAGGAACATTTCCAGGGGACACTCTATTCTCTATTCTTCGGGAGAATAGTCGCTGCCCAGGGGCACATGGACAGTGGTCAGCCCATAAAAGTAGGGTCGGGGAGTAGGAGGAAATGGGACTTGGACCATATAGCTCTGGAATTGCTCTCAGGAAGGGTCAGTAGAACAGGCTGAAGTTGAAGCTTGTTGCCTGAGAAGTCATGGGCAGCTCTGTCTCCTCGTCAAGCAAGGGCATCTTGTAATTACCCTCAAGTCCAGTTGAAATGATTTGGAACCCGGAATACACATTCATTGTTTGATATATTCGATCCTAATTCCCATTAATTTGTCTTGCAGATATTACAATGATTGAGTAGCTGAAGTTTAATAACACTGTGTCCATGATCCCTTAAGAACTTTTCTGGGATGCATACTTCTTTGTTGCAGAGACTTGGTTTTCAGTTGTACTTTCCCACTTTCAAGCCCCAACACTGCCTCTTCTTTTTCCTCAACAGCTGTGATGAACAGATGCCTCCCACCCCTTCTGAGATTGCAATGATTAACTACCCCCACCCCTGGATCCTCTCTCTTCCTCCCATGTAGTCATACAAGGAAAGTAAAAAGGGTAGGATTATGTCAGAGCTTCCCGGCTTAGGGTAGGGTTTGGTTTTGTTTTTTTAACAGCCTTGCTGTGTTTTATGTGATTGTGTATTCGGTTACAGCAGCCAAGAGCCCTTGGGCATGATTGCCTACAAATTACAATTAAAAATAATAGTAATGCCTCTCATTACCATGATTATTGTGATCAGTGGTGCTGTGCCGGGTGGGCCTGGGCCAGCGCCCAAGCCTGCTAGGAACAAGGCTGGGAAGAAGAATTGGTTCTCCACAGAGACTCAGGCTGTTGGTGGAGCGAGAGACAGGGGCTGCATGGAGGGTACTGGTCAGCAGGGCCTGGGTCTGTCGGAGTCTTCAGGCCCAGCTCGCCTGTGGTTCTGGCCTCAAACTTCAGGGAACTTTGTAAGGAGGGTGAAGCCCTACTGAAAAGGGAAGTAAAGGGACAGGGTTTCTGAACTCTTTTTCTGAGTAGAGGTTAAGGACACTGACTTACAGGTCAGGCAGTCTTAAATGTGTGTCTCCATTCTGCCCCTTACCAGCTGTGGATGCCCTACTAAGTCAATGTGAATCTAACTCTGTGTCCCTAAGTCAATACTCTTAACCAAGGTGCCATATAACCTGGGGCATGGTTCTTCACCTTTGAGCATCATTGTCCTCGTATGTAAAAAAGGTGAAGTAATACCTACTCCATAGTGTTCTTGTGACAAGTGAATGAAATATGTGTGCAAAGCACTTAACGTAGTGCCTGGCACATAATACGCACGAGGAACTGTGAACTGCTCTTCATTGTTATGATGGTCCTCTCTTGTCCTCAGGACTCCTCTTCAATGACTCTTGCCTCTCTCATTTGTTCCCACAGTCTGATTTCTCTCCTTTGTGGAGACCACAGTTGGGAAGCACTCCAAGCCCTGCTGTATTCAGAGCCCTCCTCAGGCACTGAGAGGAGGGGAGGAAGTGGAGGGATGTCCCTCTTGTTCTCAGAGCATCCCCCAGCCAGTGCTGGTGTTGGGAGGTCAGGATGCACTCACATGGAAAAGCTTTAAATCCAAGGTAGAAAACATACAAATCAGTGCACCGTAACGTAGCGTCAACTAAAACAAATGTAGCTTTAAGTTACTGCACATTCAACCAGTCTGTTGGTGTTTGTTGTGCTCAGTTCTGTGCTGTGCCTGAGGTAGACAGAGACAGCTAAGAGCAGAGGAAAAGTTTGTATTCCTGTTACTACCGCACTGCAGACCCGAATGGCAGCCAACAGTCCAGCACAGTGAAGGGCACCTAGGCTCTTACCAGGGGTGGTGTAGAGGTGTAGGGGTGGCCTCAGGGACTGTCACATCTCTTCTCTTTCCAGGGCACCAGGCCCTAAGGACAGGAGGAGTGTGGAGGAGAGGGTACCTGTGAGTCTGAGCTTAGGGAAGAGATAGGAGTTGAGCTGGTCAGGAAAGGATGAATGTAGCATAAGGGAGGGGGACAATTTGCACAAGTTAGGAATCAAGAGGACAGTGAGGAGATGAAGTCCGCAGCAATGTAGGCGTGAGGTGTGCGTTGACGTATGGTGAGAATAGTTTGAGACAGATGGGTCTGGCTAGACATACAAAGTCCCAACATCCAGACAGAACTTAGACCATAAGAAGTCATTGAAAGTTTAGGCAGGGGGGTGTTGGCATCCTCCTCTCCCCACCCTCTTCACTGCCCAGATCTCATTGTTCTTCAAGACTCAGCTCAGATGTCTTCTCTAGCAGCTAGCATGCCCTCTTCTGCATGCCCACAGCTTTTTAGCTGTGTCATTCTTGAGGGCCTGACCACTTTATGCACTGTATTGTAGCTATTTACAATATCTCCTCATAGACTATAAACAATTTGAGAGCAAAATCCGTATCAGATTCACCTAATCTCCCTCAACATGTCTAAAACAGAGTTTTGTATGTTGCAGTTACCTTAGTCAGGTCTAGTTTTTTTTTGCAGGATTAGAAATTCAGTCAACCTTGCTCAAATAACAGAGATTTACTGTAAGAAAGCAAGCAGCAAGTTCACAGATGCAAGAAATAAAGTATAGCCAGCCTCTGGGGACCTGGAGCTGGGGGAGCTATCAGAAACCACAGCCCTTTCTCCTTCCTTCAAGGGCTGCGTGGTTTGTCCCATTTCTGCTTCTTTTTGTATCTCTTAGTTTCCATTTTCAAAAGAGAGGATCTGATTGGTCGATCAGCAGGCTCTGGATTAGGTGTTAAATTATGGTATAACAAGCCAAGGTTGTAGAGAAGAGGGTGTTAGTTCTTTCTGGAGCATGTTGGACTGGCCTTTCAAGGGGCTGTGGTTGGAGCAGGCAAACTGACCAATGTGTAGGTATGGCAGGCATTCAACAAATATTTACTAAACAAATGGAAGAAAGACTGAATGTCACTTAAGGGAGATTAGTCTATCAGCTACATGCAGGATGGGTTGGAAGGCTGAGACTCTGGAGTCAGGAAGAAGTCTTAGGAGACTGCTACATAACCTCAGAAAGATGATTAGGGCTCAGAAAAGGGAAGTGGTGCTGGGGACAGAAAGAAAGATGGAAAAAAAGTGAGAGTGCTGAGGAAGGTACAGGAAGAAAGAATATATGTGCAGGGAAGATGAGGCTTGTCAAAAAAGACTACAAACCCTCCCATTCTTATTTCCTTCATTCTTCCATCCTTCCTTCATTCTTCCATCCTTCCTTCATTTCTTGAGATCAGGGTTTACTCTCTTTGCAAAACCTAGAAGTGGGGAAAAGTGTGTGTGTGTCTGTGTCTCTGTTTAAATATATCTGTTGGGCTGTCATGGGTGTGGAATATTTCAAGCAATTCCAGCTAGAAGTAGGAAGAAGGAGGAAGGGAACAAATCCTTTAAGAAAGGTCATTAAGATTTAAAATCTCTAAGTTTATTTTCCACTTCCGTTGGTGAACCCAAAGCTTACTCAAAATTAATAGAAATTTTTCTTTCTTTTTAAGCTACCATGTTTCTCGAAAACTGGAAGAGATTACAGATGCGACTGGGCTACTTCTGGGACCTGACTGGTATAGAAGAGGAAGAAGTGAGTTCTCTTGCTTACTTCTCTGGGTCCTTGCTTTGCTTTGACTCTGGAAATAGATTGGTTGAGTGAGATAACTGCTTACATTTGCTATCACGTCAGCCAGTCACTGGCTGAGTCTCACTGTGGCTACTTTTCTAACTTGGCTCCATGGTCTAAGTCACGGTCGATGTGTACTGAAGCCAAGAGTTCAAATCCCCTCTCTTCTCTTGAGCTGTAAGACATCAGACCTGATGGGTAGCCAGATGTCCTAGTGACCCTTTCTGGGAAAAGAAATGGCACAAGAGGCAAGCCTTGTGTAGCCTTGAGATTTAACTCAATATTCTTCTATGTCCCACATCAGTGGTGCTAGTGAACATGAAGCCAGAGGATAGGAATTGCTCCCATGTGACCAGAGCATGGATATGTCAGAAGCCTCTCTGAGCCTACTGAAGGTCCAGGGAGAGGCATGGGTACCAGATGCCGGTTGCCTTTGATGCCCGTGGACGAAGAAAGAACCACTAAACCACTGCAGTGTAAGCTGGTACTGCATGTGTGAAACTGGAAAATGAGCTAAGGGCAGAGGGTGGGTTCTTCTAGAGTCTAGTTGTATGGACAGATGATGTTTAAAGGATGAAAGCAAATCAGCCTTCCCTCTGGGCTCTTTTGAGAAGGAAAGCCCCAGTCTTGATGTAGGCAAGTTGACGATGAGTAGTGTGTGCATGGTTGCTCACAATTATCTCTTCTCACGTGCTACCATTTAGTGAACAGCAAATGTGAACCTCAGCTAGGTGCTCCCGATATTGAGGACGTTGTTGATGAGGTTCTGGAGGTAGCGTCTAGAAGGATCAGGAGGCGCTTCCTGTTGCCTGAGTACCCATTTGCAAAGGCTGGCCATAGCATTATGGTGGCTACATGGAGAGCAGGCCTTGTCTGTGCTCTCCAACAGTAATTGCTGTGCCTTGCCAGGGCGTTATGGCCCTGATGTTTTATGACCAAGCAAGTTAAATTCCCAGTGTAGTCTTGTTCTCAAGACTATGTTGCTCCCCATGTCTGTGGTGTAACATCACTTCTCCTTAATGCTCTAATTAGTCAGCTTGCCTTTGAGCAGACAGGCATTCAACTACCGTGTATTGAGTACATTCCCTCACTCTATTCTAATCTTCTGCATCGAGTATATGCCCAGAGACTAACAGCATCATGTATTCCATGGCAAATGAGATAATGTACTATGGATTCTACCTTCATAGGGGATACAAATTAGTTAGGAAGATAAGCAACAGAATAATAAAGGCAATCACATTTCTTGGGGGAAAATGCACAAACTAGTGCTTCCAGTAGAAAAAGCTGTAGAAATTGGACTGTGTGGGTGATCTAGTTGAGACATGTTTGTCCTATTGGCTCCATTTGATTCAGGAGAAAGAGAGAGAAGGAGGAAGGAGGAAGAAGAGAAGGGAAGGGGAGGGAAGAGAAGGGATGGGAGAGTCGTGGCTGTGGGGGTACAGCACCTACTCTCCTAATGCAGGGCCTAGGATGTCTCCAAAGAAGAGAAGAAGAAACATCCTGGCAGCCAAGCCTGTGTGGGGCCAGAGACAAGCTAAGTGTGTCTGCTAAGTAGAGTTGAGGAAGCCAGCAAGTATCTCTGTTAGAGAGGAAGTATAAACATACTCACACAGAGAAAAGCATCAGTGATGACTCAATGCCCTTGAAATCTCAGTCTCAGGCCCTGGCAGGAGTGGGATTATAATCCATTTCTCTTTCTGTAGCCAGGTTTCCTATTTTCTGTT
This sequence comes from Tapirus indicus, assembly GCA_031878705.1. NCBI lineage: Eukaryota > Metazoa > Chordata > Mammalia > Perissodactyla > Tapiridae > Tapirus > Tapirus indicus. The sequence continues at coordinate 102,471,186 of CM062918.1, read as the reverse complement.
TAACTCAATGAGTCATGGTAACTTCATGGGAGGTACTTGCTTTGAGGAACTCATGTGCAGGCTCAGAGTGGCCTGGCCAGGACTGGGTTTACCCATGGGACAAGGAGACATTCCTGATGGCTCTCTGTGTGAGGTTCCTGCAAGGCTGGTCAGTTCTATAGCACGGTTGCTGTGCCCCGCGTGTGGAAGCCCAGGGCCAGGCGTGGTTGAGGGGAAGGGAGGACAGCCTTGTCTTTTCCTTTAATGTATTTATATTTTGGACTAGGATATCAAACACTTAAAATTCAGTTCAATCTGAACATATGCATTAAGCACATACTATGTAGCAGATTTTGGTATGGAATATGGAACTACCTCAGGCATAGTCTCTGATCTCCAAAGGGTCACATTCCTCTGGGGTGCTGTCTGGCCTCTAAATATTTAGAATACAATAGTGAGCATGTGAGAGAAATTCCCTCTGGCTAATGCAGGAAGAAGAAATGCTTTAAAAAATTCAGGGTTTTAAAGAGTGGTTGAATTTTCATGGGCAGCAAAGGGAAGAACAGGCACCCACAGGGAAGAAACAGCAAGCAGAAGCCTCTATCTGGAGAAGCTAGGGGTGTGGGTCAGAATGGGTGAGGTGTCTGGGAAGTCTAGCTGGCTGCAGGGAACAGGGGTTGGGATGCAGTGGGGAACAAAACAGCAAATACAGGCTGGTGGCCAGGCTGATTGCTGGTCTGTGTCTCCTGTAGGTCATGGGAAGGCATGGAGGGCAGGACAGGAAGATATTTGTGACTTGTACGAGTGTCCTAGGACTTATATGAAGTGTTGTGAGCAGGTTTAACCTAGATTCAAGTGAGGAGCAGGGGGATGGAAGATATTACTTGGGTGCTGGGGAGAGGGGGCATGGGTCCTTGAAGGCTGTGATTAGAAGTTTTTCTATTTTAACCAGACACCTTCTCTGGGTATCAGGAATATCAGGAATACTCCCATGGCCAGCTGTCTGTAACCCTAAGACGTTGTTCTTCCCTGTGGTCTTCACTAGGAAACACTTACCTCCTCGGGGGAAGGAGAGTGCTGGCTCACACATAGGCTGAAGCCCATTCACCCTCTGTTCCTCCCAGCTGGGGTGCCCCCAACATGCAGTCTACCCCAGGAGGGGTGGAATAAGCAGGGTGGCCCAAGTCCAAGTTGTAAACCAGGAGAAGTGCAAGGAGACTGGAGACTGCTTTCTTACCAGGGCAAGGAAGGAAGTGAACAACCAAAATCAAGAGCCAACCTCCTGGGTCAGTACAGCCCCTGCCTAAGGGCCCTCCCAGTGGAACCAGCTGGGACACTGCTGAGGGGCTTATTGAAAGACTCCTTTGGATCCTGTTTATGCTTGTTGAAGGAAGGCCTGCCAGATCTGAAGAGTCTTTTGCTCTGAAGTGGTGTAACCTTCAGCTCAGTGGACCTCTCTTGCCTGAGTAACTTCTGTCAGGCCCTAAGTGTTCCTGGGACCTCTTAGAGAGTGTGGCCTTATCTGAACACAGATGCCCTTCCCTCCATCTCTCTGCACTCCCTTGTCTAGCATATCAAGCTTTAGATATCCTTAAAGGCTTCCTTTCTCATAAGAAGCAGAATCCTCTGCCTACATTTCTGACTTCAGCACATGTCATTTTCCTTCCTGCTCAGACTTTCCAGCCACATAAGCCTTCCTTCCTCCCAAGTTCATTCCAGTCTTTGTATTGGCTGTTCCCTCTGTTTGCAATGCTCCAGTCTCCACATGGCCTATTCTTTCTTGGCTTTTTCATCCCAACCAAAACATTAACCTCCTCAAATAGGCCTTCCCTAAATCTTTATTCTGGTGCAGCCATCCTGATTTATATCTTCTGTTGTTCTTATCCCCATCTGCGAGTTTCTCGTGTGTTTGCTTACTGTCACCTTCCTCCACTTGAAGATAAGCTCCATGAGAGGAGGGACCTTGTACTGTAACCTCAGGGCCTGGAAAAGAGCTTAGAGTACAGTAGGTGCTTGACAACCCTTTGTTGAGTGGATCTCCGGATTTACCTCTTTAGATCAGCAAAGGCTGGTCCTAAGCCGGCCTGGGTCCTTCTTTTAGGCCAGCTCCTAGGAGACCAACCTGATGGAAGTAGTCTTGGGAAATATTTCCCAGAGTCTTGGTGGGAGGGGCTATGTATTTGTGCTGATTTGGCCTCAGACCACTCATCCAGGGAAACTGTGTCTGGGGGACATCAGGAGTAAGGATGACCTGCCCATGGCTGAATGTGTTGGAACAACTGTCAGAGTGCCTAGATTCTGCTTTGGCCAGGAGCTTGCTTGTCCAGTTCCCTGACTTTGAGGAATTCTGTAACCTCACCCAACCTTCTTGGCTGGAAACAGGGACATCTTTGTCTGCCTGCTTCAGCTGGAATGTAGAGCAGCCTAAGACTCTGTTTTGAGAGTCTTGGATGCCTGTCTATGTGCCAAGAACGCTTTGCTTGTTCTAAACAGATGAGGGGGGCCTGAGCGGGGGCCTAGTGTGGGGTGAGATGGCCTCAGCCACAACTAGAGGAATTAAAGACTCCCCTATGTGAGGTCACAGCATGTCTTTGGAGAGCCAGAGGTGGGGCAGGAGCACCCTGATACTCAGTCGGGAAGGTTCCTCAGCCCCTTGGCAGGGTATGAAGGGGCAGAAGCTCCTCTAGCTTGAAGGGGTGTAGAACCCACATTATGGTACTCACTGAAAAGGTACTGTTATGGTTTTTTAATTAAAATCTTCCATTGGAATAATATAGAAGAAAAGCAACGAAATTTCAGAGGCCACGGAAGAAAACTTCAAACCACATTTCTCAAAGTATTCCTGTAGGACATTAATTGTTGGAGGCAAAGGGAGTTTTGTGGGAAATGGTGGGTTAAGAAAATTAAGCAAATGTCTTTATAGTAGAACTTTTCAGAGCTTTTAATATGCTCATTGTGAATCTCAGGTGATACATTATGCGGTGTTTTCCAATCTTTTCGACCCTGGAATCCTTTTTTAGCTAAATCTCTTGGCACACATATTAGGAAATGCTGTACTAGAGAATGGATGAAGGTGAGAGACAAAAGCAAGTGAACCTCACAAGCATTTAAATATTTCTGGATGCTCCATATGGTGCTAATTACTGTGAGAAACACAAAGTAATATAGACCAAGTAGCAAATCTTTGTATTAGGACAAAAAGACTCTCACACACAGAACACCTGGGAAATAATAAAGGAAGAATACATAATCAGGAACTATGTGTGGTATAAGCTATAAAACTCTAGGACATCCGAGAGGGAGGACACCCCACCAGGTAGGTTGCAGCAGTCAGAAGGCCTCTGGGAAGGGCTGGGACTGATGGATCCTTGGAGACTGGATGATAATGGAGGGCCTTAAAAGCACTTGAATAACATCAGTTCCTCTTGTATTGGTTGTGTTTACTAGTCAAGTGCATGGTTTCTTCTCTCCAACATCATGGCATGTCTTGGGAAAGCCAGAGACAGGTCAGGAGCCTAGCTTGTTGGCTTTTGGGATTTCTGAATTATGAGCACCAATTAGGAAATGTGTGTCCTCTGAGTCCACTGTGAACAGGCACGGGAATCCCTGCCTAGGAGTTATCAGTAAATGATGCAGGAACACGAAGTCCTTACATCTGTAGATATTTGTCTTTGGAATCTGCAGGAAGACCTGCCAGTGAGGCCAGGTGTACACTGTTAAATTCTCTTTGAAGTTAGTTATGCATCTTCCTGGTCAGCATCTGCATTGATTTGACCATGGTCGTCTTGATTAGTTAGGTGCTCTTTTCCATGCCTGGTGACTCACTATCCAGATTTGTATTTCTGAATGGCCCAGTGATGTCTCTTGAGCATTGGTGTACTTGCCAATAAGTTATTCACCTAGGCTGTATAGGAAACAGGTCCAGGCAAGTGAGTTTTAAGATTCCCCATGGCCACCTTTAACTTTGATGTTTGTTGGTGGCCATTTTAGCTTGCAGGATAATGGAGTAGGGAAGAAGTTTTGTCATTGCCCTAACTCCCAGCTGTGGGGCACATCTGTTTCTCCAGCTGGGATTTGGCTCATTGAAACTTAAAGTGTGAGGTATGAGGATAGTTGGTAGGATGACCAGATGCATCCCTCTGACTTCAAACTGCTATGCAAATTTTGTGGCTTCTCTTTGTATTAGCTGCCCAGTTAACATGTCCTCTCTCCTTTCTCAACACTGGCGCCATCCCCAGGAACGTGCCCAGGTTTGGTTTTCAGTGTGGTAACAAGTGTTGAGTGTTCCTCCTTTCTCCCCTAGATTGTGTTCCTGGTCTAGACTCCTTGTGATGTGTGTGGTGTGGCACACCTATTCATGTCCAGTAGTGTCCAATCCTAAGTCCTGACTTTACTGTATTTGTGGTGTCTGGTCATAACCCACAGGCCAAGGTCACTCTTTTGCCTATTTACTAACCACTCTTTGACTCTTGGGTTTTAGGAACATTCTCGGCCTGAGTATGAAACCAAAGTTCGAGAGAAAATGCTAAAGGAGAGTGACAAATCGGTTGTCCAGAAATTGGGAACCAATACGACTGAGAGTGAGGATGAGGTAAGATGCTGGTGCTTGTTGCTCACTGTCCTCTTTATTTCTTAAGATCCTGTTGTCGTTTCATTTGAGATGCCTTTGTGGGCAGAGACTGGGTTGTGAGAAGGGGTTGACAGGGGTGGGACAGGATGGAATGAGAGCATGACATCTCTCACTGCCCTGTAGCCAGAGCTCATGGGTAGCAGGCTTTTGCCATGACTTGATTTGTGTCTCTTTCCTGGGTGATAATGTCCGGACAAAATGGGAGATCAGATTGGAGAAGAAAGAAACAGTTTCAGGCCTGGTTCCTCTAGACTCCATTACCTAAATATCTAATAATAATAGCCACCACCACTGTACCAGCCCACACTATGACAGCTAACTCTTATGGAATGCTTGCTCTGGGTGAGGCACTGTTCTAAGTGCATTACACTACTTTATTCTCACAACAAATTTATGAGGCTGGCACTATTGTTATGTAAATGAAAACTAATGAAAAAAGTTATGTCCACAGATTAGGTCACTTGCCAGAGGTCGCCCAGCCAATAAATGGTGGGTGGGTCTAGGATTCCAACCCAGGTCTGTCTCTGACAGTCTGTGCACCTAACCTCTATGTGATAGTGACCTTCAAGAGCAATGGGGAAGTGAAAGGATAAAGCAAGAAATGGCTGTTAGGGCCAGGAGAGGCAAATCCATGCCTGCATTTGCTTGAGATCCCCATACAATGTTCCTTACATTTCATCTTATCTGTGTGGGCCTCCACAAGGAGGAACGTGATGGTGAACATGTCTTCTGAGTCATATTTCTGAGTTTTATGGTGGCATTCAGATGTTGAAATAGAGCTTCAGAAGCTGGGCTGTGATCTGTAAATCCTCACAGTGTGTGTGAGTGGGGGTCCGTGGGGGGCTTCTCTTTGGCAGTGCCTGTTTCTGGGTGCTACCCTTCTTTGAAACCAAGACAGTATGTGTGTGTTTGTGTCTTTCCTAATCTGGTTCCTGAAAAAAAAATCAACAAGATTGAAAATCTGTTGTTTTTACATGTGTCTTTTCTCCATCTTGGATTTGAATTCAAATTTCATTTAATTTTACATTCTTTATGTTGGAACCATTCATGTTAACATGCAAATTTATTCAAGCACCAAAACAGAAGAATGTGGTGTTTTTGAGCCCAGAACACTGGCTTTTTTTTTTTTTTTAAGAACACAGGACTAAGAAGAGAAAGAGTGTGGTCCTCTGAGTTATTTTTTTCCTCGACAAAAATTTAAGTCCAAGACCACCAATTATTTAGGGAAATAATGAGCCCATTCTTAGAAAAGACTAATCATCACCACCACTCTCATCAGAGAGCAAGCATCCTGTATTCTGTCAGCTTCAGTAACTCCGTGCAGCCTTCTTTCTCCACCCCAAAGCAATATACAATGGATAATTTTATGGAAATCACATGTAACTTTTATTGACCACTGACTCATTTAATTTTAATTCCATAGACGGGAACGCCAAGGAGCTGGAACTGCGTACATTGACGCTGTGGTTCTAATATAAACATTGCTTGAATATATATGCATGATAGGTCAGATAACTTTCAGGAACCATGAATAATTGAAAAACATCTGAATGTATTATGAATGATACATATGTTTATGTTTTAGCATTCAACATCTATTTTCATTATACTGTTAAGAATGCAAAGCTCAAAGCATCTAATGCCTTATGGGCACTAGGGGAAAAATGACCTTCCCGAATGAGCAGTGCAAGATAAAAATGGCCCAAAATTTGATTGTCATCATCCTTCTTGTGTTCTCTTGGTTCTGTTAATATTGTAGATGCTTCTCTTCTTGCTGTAAATCTAGCCAAAGGTGGGAGATGAAGGGAAGAGCACACGTTGCTGTCTGATGGGAGGGATGCTGCTCTTGCCAGCAGGAGGAATTGAGGTCAATAGGCACCATATTACATGGCTCTGGGGGCACCATCTTCTGTGGCATTTTTAGGAAAGGCATCTTCTTTTGAGGAATAGACAGGGAATAAGAATCTAAGTCTAGCTGAAGGTCTTGGACATGCTTCTTTCATCCCAGAGGATCACCTTGGCTCTGCCTTCATGGTAACCCCGAGGCTGCATATCCCCATCTAGCCTTACTTTCTTTCCTTTTGAGTGAAAAAAGTTACCATTTATGGAGGCCTAGATTGGTATAGGAACTAGCTAAAGACCACATGTGTGAGTGGGGGTATGTGAGGGTTGAGCTAGTTATGAGGGAGCTGGTAATCAAACTCAGCTCTGCCTGAGCCCCAAGGCCCATTGATTTTCTTTTTTATTTAAAAGATGTCATGTCCATTTTTAACATCTTTATTGAGATTTAATTCTCATAATGTAAAATTCATTTCAAGTATACAATTCAATGAATTTTAGTATATTCACAGATTTGTGCAATCATTCTCAATTTAAATCTCAGTTTAAAATATTTTTTCCACTCCCCCCCAAAACCCTATACCCAATAGTTACCAAGCTCTGGGAAACAACTAATTTACTTTCTGTCTCTATAGATTTGCCTATTCTGGACTTTCATGTAAATAGAATCACGTAAAATGTGGCCTTTAGCTTCCTTCACTTAGCAAAATGTTTTTATGATTCATCCATGTCATAGCTATATCAGTACTTCATCCTTTTTTTTGACAAATAATGTTCCATTTCTTGGATATACCTTATTTTATCCATTCATCAGTTGATGGACATTTGAATGGTTCCCACTTTTTGGCTATTATGAATAATGCTGCTCTGAATATTTGTGTACAAGTTTTTATGTGGATGTACGTTTTCATTTCTCTTGGATATATACACCTAAGAGTGGAATTATTAGGTCATATGGTAACTGTGTGTTTAACCTTTTGAAGAATTGCTATACTATTTTCTAAAGTGACTGCACCATTTTACATTCCAGCCAGCAATGTATGAGAACTCCAATTTCTCCACATCATCACCAACACTTGTTATTATCTATCTTTCTTATTTTATCTGTCATAGTTGTATGAAGTGGTATTTAATTGTGGTTTTAAATAGAATTTCCTTAATGACTAATGATGTTGAACATCTTTTCATGTACTTATTGGCCATTTATATGTCTTCTTTGGAAAAATGTCTGTTCAAATCCTTTGCCCATTTTTAAAATTGGGTTAATTGTCTTTTTATTATTGTGTTGTAAGAGTTATTTACATGATCTGGACACCAATCCCTTATCAGATAAAATGATTTGCAAATATTTTCTTCCATCCTGTGGATTGTCTTTTCATTTAATTGCTGATACAATTTGAAGCACAAAAGTCTTTAGTGTAGTTCAATTTATCTGTTTTTCATTTTGTCACTTGTGCTTTTGTGTCATATCTAAGAAATCATTGCCTCATCCAGTGTCATGGAGATATACTCCTAGGTTTTCTTCTAAGAATTTTAGAGTGTTAGTTCTTACATTTAAGTCTATGATTCATTTGGAGTTAATGTTCGTTTATGATGTAAGTAAAAGTCAAATTCATTTTTTTGCATGTGTATATTCAGTTGTGCCAGCACCATTTGTTGAAAAGACTATTTTTCCCACTGAATTATCTTGAGACCATTATCAAAAATCAATTTACCATAAATGTAAAAGTTCATTTCTGGACACTCTATTCTATTCCATTAACCTATATCTCTGTCCTTATGCCAATACCATGTTGTCTTGATTACTGCACCTACCTGTGTAGTAAGTTTTGAAATTGGGAAAGTGACTCTGACTTGGTCTGACTTTGTGATTCTTTTTCAAAATTGTTTTGACAGTTCTGGGTGTCTTGCATTTATATATACATTTCTTGATCAGCTTGTCAATTTCTGTAAAAAAAGCAAGCTAAAAAATATTTGATAGGGATTGAGTTAAATTTGTAGATTAATTTAGAAAGTATTGCCATCTTAACAATATTAAGTCTTTTAATCTATGAACATAGTATATCTTTCTATTTATTTAGATCTTTAATTTCTTTCAACAATGTTTTATATTTTTAGTGTACAAGTCTTGCTATCTTTTGTTAAATTTGTTTATAATTATTTTATTCTTTTTGATGTTATTGCAAATGTAGTTTTCTTAATTTCAATTTTGGATTCTTCATTGCTGGTATATAGAAATATAATTGATTTTTGTATATTGATTTTGTATTCCACAACTTTGCTGAACTAATTTATTAATTCTAATAGTTTTTAGTGGATTCCTTAAGATTTTCTATTTACAAGATCATGTCATTTGTGACTAGAGATAGTTTTACTTCTTCCTTTCCTGATCTGGATGCATTTTATTTTTCTTTCTCTCTTTTTTTCTTTTTTTTGGTCTAATTGCTCTGACTAGAGTCTCTTGTACAATATTGAATAGAAGTGACGAGAACAGACTTCCTTGTATTGTTCTTGATCTTAGAAGAAAAAAATTAGTCTTTCACCATTAAGTATGTTACTAACTGTGGCCCATTGCTCTTTAACACTCTCTTTAAGGCTTCCTTGAGAACAATTCACCACATCAATATGATGTTGATCTGAAATGAATGTTCTCTCCTGTAATGAGGTGATAACTATATGTGCACACTGGGGAGGGGCAATGGGCCCAAAGTTTAGGAGACTCATGGTGCTTTCACCAGGTAGCTGAGCCCTTCTCTGGGTCTCTTCTGCTTCAGCTGTCAATGGGGAGATTGGATTATAGCCTCTGCGCTTCTGAGAGTCGGTGATTTTCTTTGCTGATGTGACAGATGATGTTGGTCATTAGCCCACAACTTTAGGGGATAGATGGTGGTAATTTAGCTATTCTTATATCTACTGTTATGATCTTCAAGGATGTGGGCATCGTGAGGATGGTAATAATGATAAAATTATAAGAAGTATTTATGGAATGCTCACTATGTTCAGGGCTTTATTTCATTTAAGTTTCAAAACAATTATTACCTCCAATTCATAGATGAGAAAACTGAGGCTTAGCGAAATAAGTAACTTGCTCAATGCTGATATGTGGGAGAGCTGGAGTATGAGCCAGGCAGTCTGACTCAAGAGCAACGCTCTTGACCACTATGCTCCTCTGTCTCTCAAATGCTTTCCCTTAACAGATCCTCAAACACTCCTAAAAAAGTCATGCTTAGTTCTCTTTCTTATACTGAAGGCAGGAAGGACTGTGGTATTCATTGGAAAGATGGATACCAGACAAATTTGCTACCCGACATTTTCTTTGGTGGTTTTGTGTAAACTTTGGTGGGGTGATGCTCTATTTCCACTGAGGACAACAGTGAGTAGAATTAGCTCAGTTTATAGCAAGAGGTTCAACAGACAGTAGGGAGAATTCAGGAATATAAACACAAGTATATATTGTGTTTCCAATGAAGAATATGGAGTCTGGAACTTTTAATAAAAGAATAGGCTCATTTTTTCCCCCTAGATCAGTTTGAATCTTTTCTGGAATAGTCTGTCCTGAACAGATTTGGAGGTTTTCTCAAGTTTCCCTCCAGGGCAAGAGTTTTCTCTGTTTGTACAAGATGATAAAGCTATAAGTTGAGTACAGATGGCAAGGTGCTTGTAGATGGCGGGGTTGGGGAGCAGTCCTGATCTCTGCTTCTCATCTCTCTGTCCTTTTCATTCAGCTCCTCCTAATTCCAACCCATGCCTCCTTTTCTTTCAATAAACTTCGTATTAGTTAGGGTATAGTCAGAAAACAGCTCATGCTATGTAGTTCAATGGAGGTAAAATAATACGAGTGACTAATTATAAAGGTTTTAGAATTGGGGAAATTGAGGCAAACAGGGGATGGTGAGGCAGCCCAGAGATCAGCAACAGCAGGGAGTTGCTACCACTCTTAGGACTGAAAGGACAAGGAGGGAGGTGGTGTTCCCAGAATCCAGGATCTGGGACCATCAATGGGGGCTGGAACCCTGCAGGAGGTGCAGCCATTTCTGAAGAAGCCATCTGAAGCAGACAGTGAGAATGGAGGACAAATACCCTGAATTTCCCCCTCCTGCCCTCCAGTCTAATATCTGTGCCCCCACTGGCCAAATCTAACCAAAAGTCAGTTGATAAGTTATGCCGGGAAATATTGTTTTCAGGGGTCAGTATCCTGCAACACCGAGTAGAGAAAGAGAATGGCAGAGAGTAGATCTGAGAGCAAGTGGCAAAAGACTGGCACAAAAGCCCAAGTCAGTAAGTCAGCATACCTTTAGGACCTACTAGCCACGGATCACTTAAGCCAGATCATTGCTTTGGGGAGTTGAGAGGCTCCTGGGGAATAGAAATAAAAATTTGGCAAAAAGCATGAGCATGCTGACCATTCACATGATGAATGAATACACAAATGATCAGTTGTTCAGACCATTCCTGAGCTATTGAGAATGTTTCTGTGAGTGAGGGAGTGTGCGCTAATGGTGTGAGCATGTGTGAAAGTGTATATTAGTGAGTATGTGATGGTGTCATTGGAGTGACACAGGTGAGATCAGATAACTGAAGGCCTCAAAGAGGAAGGAAAAACATTTTTTTATGTCAAGGAACAGAGAGCAAGTAACAAGCTGGGGAAATGGCAAATGTGAGTCTAAAAAGAATCTTTGCCTATAAAACGTATCACTAAAAGGACTTTAATACAAAATCCTATTTAACTAGTCCCAGGAGTTTACCTCACTGGACTTGTCACCGGAATGTTTATCCAGTGTGGATGCAGGCACCTGGCCTCCCATCTTGGCCTGGCACTGCCTGCAATGCCACATTTAATGAATGTTTTATGTGGAACATTGAAGCTAGAACATGTGCCAAGAGGAGGCCCGTGGATAGATGGGTGTTAATTTACTGTTCTGCACACCACCCTGGGGACAATTATTTCAAAAGAAAACTCATCTAAAGTTAAAGTATTAAAACATTTACCGCAGGTGCCTCTGGCAGGCGCAACAAACAAACATGTGGAATAAATTATGCATAATTGTAGGGCCTTTGACAAGAAGGAGGCTGGGACAACAGCAACAGGAAGCTCAGGACTGTTGGAGTGCAGGGGAGAAGGGAGGCCTCGAGCAGGGGTGGACAGGTTCCGTCTGGGCTCTCAGACTGGACCAAGGGGATATGGCCCAGGCTTTCCACCGGGGCCCTCGGTGGTCTACCAGAATGTTCTGTGGAGCAGAGTAACGTGTCCTCAGTCCCTCTTTTGAAGTCAATAAATGACTTAATGACCATTTGTGAGTCAAGTAATTCTAAGTAATTCTCTCAGACTCTTGTTAGGGATTAAGAGCGTTTCTCACTGGCAAAGGGAAACACAGAGAAAAGAAAGGATTTAATTTGCCAAACATTCATATAGTGAGGAGTTCAGGTGAGGCTTGAACCTGGGTCCACACATCTGTCAGCACCACATGAACTCACGTCTCAGCAGTGTCAACATTAGATCGCACGATATGCTTTTCAGGGTCATCATATCTTAGTGAAGCTGAGTTTTCAGTGGCTGCAGTACAAGTTCTGCACAAAGTCATTGTGGAACAGGCAGTGAGAGTGGTCATGTACAATCTGATTCCAAGGTTGGAGAAGTTGGGTAGTGTCCAGCAGATGAACACACCCTTTTAATAAGCAATTAGGGTTGAGAATGAAATAAAATACTATTTTTCTTTCATTTTATGTGTATTTTTTCCCAAATGGCCACTCAGTTGTTAGGACATAAATACTTATTAAGTTATTTAGACTTAACTACTTAATAAATGGACCTGTTAAGTATTTCTTTTAGCCTAGGGGCATCGTGTGAACATTACTGAGACAGTAAGGGTACTGTGGACCAAGAAAGTTCGGGAACTGCCGCATAAAAACCTTCCTAAGTTTCTAGAGATGTAAGAGTAAAGGACATAGCCAAGAGCAAAAAAGTTTACAAAGATAAATAGTGGGTTTCAAAGTTGCAGGCATCTATTTGGAGATGGCAGGGTGTGTGCCAGGAAAGTGCCCTGTGTGCTCGTTTCTTCTGCACTTGCTCTTGGGCCTCCCACTGACTCCTTTCTTGGGCTGTAAAGTAGATCTGCCCCAGGATATTCTCTCTGTCTCTGACTATTTCTATCTCTCTCTTTCTATCTCTCTATCTCTCTGCATGTGTGTATATACATTTATGTGTGTTTGTATGTGTGTTAGGAGGGGACTGAGGGTTTCTGATTATGGGCATTCTTTTAAATCTTTAGTATTCAAAAAATAAACTTGATAACTTCTTACCCAGAAGATTTTGCTTTACATACAATCTCCAGGGTGTCTTGGACTTCATAGAGAAGGATGTGAGAGAAGCATAGAATGTGTCCATAAACATCTCCCTTTGTGGAGCATGTGAATTATTCATCCCAAGGAGAGACTCCTCGGGTGGCCCAGGCCATCAGATTGGGGGCTCTGGCCCTCTTCAACTGACAGCCCATTCTCAGCATCAGAAGTTCTGGCTAAAATAAGACCTTCTCCTCTGCTCATTGTATACATTTCCACTGGCCTGGGTCTAAATTAAGAAGTTACAAATAAGGAGAGCCCTGGGGCCTGGGTTATGGAGGAGAAGATAGGAGAGACGGGCAGCCCATGAAATGAGAGTGTGGTGGGGGAGGAGAAGCAGTGGATCTGGCCTCAGAGCTAAGGCCGGGCAAATTCAGGATGGCATTTCAGACCAGTCCTTCACGGAAAACACAAGGCCCAAATATGTGCAATGATCGGGAATGTTGGAACAGCAGAGTTGCTAACAGGGGCCAGCACATACCGCTGGGATGTGTGATGTTTGCCACTATTGACTTGCAGTTTGAACTTTTCTTTTTTTGGTTTAAATGATTTTTCCATATACGGCCTGAAGCACGTAAATTAAATTTGTCTTTTGCTGTCTGAGCCAAGGTCATTATTTCACTTTCATAGAATTCACTGGAAGCACACACAAGCCCTTCAAGTTCCTTTGCTCTCTTTCCCTTCATATGCCAGAAAATCAAAAGTGTTGGTTTAAAAAATTCCTCCAGGGTCAAAAGGTGTTCTGGCTCCCTGTGATTCTTTTGATATGATGGGCAAAAGGAGCTTTCGAAAAAAAAAAAAATGAGTGGAATTGCTCTTTCATGGACAGAGAAAACAGAGGCCTCAAGACTATGCCCTTCTAACAATCACTACCCAAGCTGGAGGAGGTTGCAGGACCCTCCCTCTCCATCCACCACCACAGCCTGCTCAGCCCTGCTCCAGCTGGTGAGCAAGGGCTTCTCACCCAGAGCATCTGCAGCCCCAACACTGAGCAGACCCTGTGTTCTCCCTGGACACTACTTGCTTAACTTTCACGAAGAATAAAGAATTAGGAGAAAAAGAAAAAAGGGTCCTTCCTCAGTTAGGTTCCCCCAGATGCAGACCCTGAGCCAATGATTCAAGTGCAAAATTTATTTGGGAGGTGGAAACCCCAGCAATGGAGTGGGAAAGTGAGACAGAGAAGGGAAGGCAGCCAATAAAGGGTGCATTGTCAGTCACGTTACTGCTGTGGGCTACTGGAGCTTCATTCTGCTGAGAAATTCTGGAACTGATCTGGAACAAGCATTTTACAGTTTTACTGCTTGAGGGTTGAGAGAGCCAGGTGTACACTAGCTCCCATCAATCATCACTGAGAGAGGCTCTAAGTGTCTGTGTGTGTGTTAATTCTCCTGCACATCTGGCCTGCCTTGAACATGCATGAGCAGAGAAGAAGTCTCAGGCCATCAAAAAAAAAAAAAAGTCTTCAGGCAGAGGTAAGATGCTGGCAGTTGTAAGTTGGACTTCTGTACTATATGGTAAGGCCGATGGAAATTTAGAGTAGATACCAAGAGTATTGGGGTCCTAAGTCTTAAAGTGTGTCAGTCAAGATCCAGTCAGAAAATCAGAAGCCCAGGAGTTCAGTAGGTGGAATCCTTACAAGGAAAGTTAATCAGAATGGTGTCAGAAGAGCTGACAAGCTAAACACGTGTGGTGAAGCAGCCCAGAGAGAAGCAGCAGGAGGCTGGGGAATGAAGATATGAGGTGGTGTTACCAGAGCCCAGGGCCATCTGGTGGGAACTGGAACTATGGTGGATGCTGCATAGTAGGAGATGGGGCCACCAAGGGAAGGACAGGCCAGCAGGTACTGGAAAAATGGAGGGGTTACAGTCACTGCATGAAGCAGATAGAGAGAGGGGAGAAATACCCTGGATTCTCCCCCTCCATCCACCTGCCAATCTCCCGCCAGTATCTCCCATTGGCAGAATCTAAGATGCCAGTTGGCAAGGGAATCTGGGAAATGTATCTTCAGGGATCATTTTACCTACAGTACATATTAGTGCAAAGAAAGGGCAGATCTGAGAGGAAACAGGAAAAGGACTGGCACTAGTCCTAACCCTTCACCTGACATCATCACATCTTCCCTCTGATTTCATAGCTCTTTCTAATACATGACTGTGTTGGGTTTGTCATTCCCCGAGGCAGACTCTGGGAATTTTTAAGGAATTTGGATGGACTCCATTTTGGGAAGGGATAGGTGATAGGAGGAGGAACATTAATTAGCACCCTTGTTCACCCCTGTTCTGAAGTCTTTTTGGGCAGTTCCTTTGCCTTTTGTTCTTCTATTCAGTGGTAGAAGGACCTTAGATACCCTGCCTTGATCATTGGGGTCGTTGAGGAAGCCCCACATCTTAAATACACCCTTTTGTCTGTGTCCCTCTTCCTTAGGCTTGCCAAGATTTGGTTTTTGCTCTATTTCAGTGAGGTGGGTTTCCTTATATTTTGAAGAATACATTTCAGAATCTGGAGCACTCTGTGTTCTTTCTCTCTCTCAAGTTATTGCCATTTAGACATGTTGGTTTTTATCTGTTCAATAAAACCAAATGTCAACATTCTATTTGCTGGAAATAGCAATCTGAATCCATGCTAACCTTGCCTCCCATCCCCCAGGACTCCCCATACTCTTAGTGGTTATGCCATTTATTCTCCCAACCTTCCTGGAAAGAAGTACGTCCATGCAGTCCCCTGTTCTTTCAGATGGGGCAGGCTAAGTGAGATTTTCATGGCTAATTGTGTACAAAGTCCAGAGTAGAATTGATGCCAGTCCCCACATCCCTTGGTTACCACTTTTGAGTTGGGTTCATTTAATAGCCAACTTAATCCATAGTATGTCCAAGAACACAGTGATCCATATTTCTATTTTTTTTGAACTTCTAAGATCAGATCAATAGGTGTATTTAATGAGAATGATGTCCTGCTATCCCAAGCAGGCCAGATCTGAAGTTCAAAGTGAAATATACACTGAAATGGGATCAGTGAAGGTGCCAATCCCCAGGCAAAAGGGAGTGGTCCTGTCATGGGAGAGGTGAGCAGAGGATGCTAATTTACTTAAGTGTCTTACACCATCTTCATGTTTAGGGGACTGGCGCAGAGTGATGCAGAGAGGGAGGCAATCTGTGATTTAATTCGCTTTCTATACCTGTAATCTCTGTAAATCAAACTTCTTTGAAAGAAGTCCAAAATCCAAAATCAACTCCCTTTGGGCCTTTCTTATTTCTGTTATCTCGGCTGTCAGCTGAAATCCCTGAGGAGTGGTTAGAAGAGAACTTCTGAAATACAATTCCACATCTTCTGTGCTAACTTGGACATTCCATCTTCTCTGACAAATGACCACTGGCTTGTCCTCCAACTGATGGGAGGTGGGAAAGGGAAAAACAGTATCCCTAGCCTTGAGGAGTGGCCGGGGCCTGTGCGCAGTTCCCATGTATTCCTCACGTTGTTGCTGCTGGCTGCAGCACAGCCTGAATTAAGTGCTGGCCTTTGCAAAGGGGCAGCTCACTCCATGAGTCATTCTTCATCCCCAGATTGTCCAAAGTCAATTCCTCATCTGGGGAGCTGCTGCTGTGGCTTTTCTTCAAAAATATTAAAGCTTTCCCAGCATTCTGATACTACATCCATGCTTTTCTGCACCATGATTTTATTTATGCTTAGTCTAGGGCTGGTGGGCCTGTGCTGATTTCCACGGAAACTTTGGATCGTTTTCAGCACTGTGGTGGGAGATACACATAACCTTGGAAGGGTTAATACCCACCCACGGTCACGCAGTCCTGCTCATCAATGGCTTGAAGTTTTCCCACCTCTGGGCCTGTTGGACCCAGCTCATGATTCCCCAGGAAGGCCAGACATGGTGGTGGTCAGTTGGCTGTAGATATTTGACATCCAATTCATTTTTATTGTAATGGTGCACAGTCTACCAGCCAACTTACATAAACTGTATTCTGAATTTGGGCATCAGCATCGAGTTTAGAGAATCTGTGGTGGAAAGTTTGCCCTGGAAATGTACTTAGCTGAATCTTCGCACTAAGCATGGAGCGACTCCCATCCAAGAATCTTAGCGAGCTTGTCTATAAACATGAATGAATTAATCCTCCCAACACCACTGTGAGCTGTTTGCCAGCTGGATTATTTTAAGGGAAGTGACCAGCCCAGGGGCTCATAGTGAGTCATAAAAGAGCTTGCTTACCACCAGGGAGTCTGGATTGCAGGGCCCTGGGTAGAACTGGAGCCAGCCAGGACCCTTCCATCTCCAGTGCTTGGCGTGTCAGGATGGGGGTTGGTGATTATCACGATAACTCTGGGGATGCCTGGCCACCTTCCAGTTCAGCACATCCTCCTTCAGTGTCTTCACCACCAGCCCCCTAAAACCATGGCTGAGTCAAATTAGCTAACTTTATTTTTTCGGGTATATAATATGTGCTAAGTGTAGAAAATCTAAAAAGGGAAGTAAAGTATAAAGAAGAAAAATAAATCATCCATTATTTTATCTCCCAGAAAAACTATTGTAAACCCCTTTTTAATGTATATTGTCACATGGTTGAAAAAAATCTTACTATATATTTAATTTTGTATTGAGATTTTTCAACTTAGTCTTAGAGCATAAGAAGTTCCCAATCTTATTAAATTTCATTTGTGAGCATCATTTCTATAACTGCATAATATTTCATCATATGGGTCTTTGATAGTTTTCTTAGCCCTTACCCTGTAGTTGACATATGATGAACACACTTGTACTTACAATCTTTTTCCTGAACTTTGGATTATTTGGATTAATATATAATACGAATGTATTATAGTTTTTTTATTCCTTACTCTATGGTTGAACATATCATGAACATACTTATACTTATTATTTCAGGAGGGTTGTATTCATAGGAGAGATTACTGGAAGCTCTTTATTTGGTTACTGGGTTCCCAATTGCACATGCTTTTGTGCTTGGTAAGGGAACTATTTAGATACAGCCCGTGACATGTGACCAGTGTAGAGGCAGCATAATTGCCTTTCTTGCTGCTGCTCAATTGTTCACCATGAGTGAAGCTGGGTCAGGTCACTTAATTCATGTTTTAGAACTCTCTCATTGACTTGGGTGCCCCTTCTGGGAGAACAGGAGGCCTTTCTTCATCTTGCAGGTGTGATGGGGAGTGCAGATGTTCTGGAACATGGGTGGGTCATTATCTTGAACTCTGGGATCCAGTTCTGCCCAGGGAGCCGTTTACCACATCCTGGGAATGGGTGGGTTACTTGTATCAAATCCTGGAATTGTCCCCATCTTTCAACCCCATTACTAATGTGGAAAAATGATTCTGGGGCAATGGATGGATCATGAGTGCTTCTCCAATGAAGATATTTCATCAGTTGAACTAAGGCCAGGTTTTGGGCGGGGAATCAGTGGGACAAATCATGAGCTATGGTTTGCTCCAAGAGGAAATGTGTTCTGGTTGGTGAATGATCAACCAAAAAAGTGTGAAATGTCCTTTGATAACAAACTTCTGAAAACAATTTGAAGGGCAAGTAGGGTCACTCTGACTTCTGAGAAAGGGAAAGATTTTCTTGTTATTAAGATGCTGTTTTTTTTTCAGCCTTACAACATGTACACACAAACAGTGTTGACCTATGGAAAATTTAATTCAATCCAAAGAAGAGCACTTGATAAATACTTTAATATGATGTTCTTTAGTTTAGTACATTTTTTGTTTGAGTGTGAATTTTCCATCGATAATCACTTTATCTCCCTGTAGTACCAAGGGTGTGCCTTCACACCCTTTTGACAAATCATGAAAATGTAGTGTTAGCCCCCAAACTGATCTAATAGGGCTCTTTGAATTTGGAATGGATTTTGTGCTCTTCTCTATCTTTGCTTTTCCAATCATATGTAATTTAGGATAGTGGCTTCTACTAGTTCATGCTGTGATTCTAAACTGGACACCTTTGAAATTCTAAAAATGTAAATGATTAATTAGAGTTAAAATCGGTAGACCTCATTAGAAAGGAAGAATGAGAGGAAGGAGGGGGAGGAGGAAGGAGGAGGAGAAGAATAAAGAGAAAAAGAGGAGGAAGAGGAGGAGCAGAATGAAGGACAATGGCTGCTACTACTCAGGGACAACAATGAGTGCCATATTATAACCCCATTCTCCATGTTTTTTAGCCTTTATCCCATAAATGGACTGTGTGGGGCTATTTCTAGCTCTCTGGAGGCCCAGGCAGGAAAAAAAGCTGGCAGTAACACCAAACTTGTCAGGCCTGGTGGTTGGCTGATGTTTCTTGGGTGTGGTGTACAACCTGCCATGGCCTCAGACCTAGCTGGAGGTCTTGGAGCCAGACTCCCTGCTTTCTCTGTCCTTGTTTAATCCACATTTGGACAGCAGGAAGTGGAATGAGTCCTTATCTGAAGTTCCTCCTTGACCTTCCTTTGGACTCAGTGACTTGGACACATAAGCAGAGATTGGGGACTAGTGTGAATTTGGCTAAAATGATTCTGTGTCCTTTGACCTTTTGCCAAACAGAGGTCATTCTAGAGTGATCTGGTAGAGTGGCAGATAATCCACACATGGGAAAGTGAATAAAGAATGGGCCAGAACTTTGGCAGGCCCAAGAGAAGC
Organism: Tapirus indicus; assembly: GCA_031878705.1. Lineage (NCBI taxonomy): Eukaryota > Metazoa > Chordata > Mammalia > Perissodactyla > Tapiridae > Tapirus > Tapirus indicus. Next base: position 102,451,766 of record CM062918.1, on the reverse strand, counting down.
AGGGAGGTTATTCAAAGTCAGCAGGCTCTGGGCCAGATCCTGATATTGGATCTTGTTTCTTCTGCCTTTAGCATCTTTCCTTCTGTCTCCTTTCTCTGGCAGAAGCAGGGAGCTGGCAGACAGAAGGAGGGCCTGAGGTGGGTCCTCAAGAAAATGAGATTAGTGTCTATGGGCCAGCTGAGCCCTGGGAGGAAGTGTAGAGCTGGGAACGCCCTGTTCCCCCTGGCTTTTTTAGCCTATATTCTGGATGGTGGATGGTGGAAGAAGGATTCAGTCTGAGTTTTCCTTGTTTTGGATCCAGCAGAGGAGTTCGGCAACTTGAAATTTGGAAGGTAGTCGGCTGCCAGTGTGAGTCACAGCATAGGGGACTTGGTAACAACAGTTCTATAAACAAACCAGGAGTTCCCAATTCCTCAGAGCCCATCATGTGTCATCTTCCATCTTTCTTCCAGGAAGCTCCGTGAACCTTCCCTCTTTGTGCTGACCCCTCCTGGCTGTTTCATTCATGTGTTGTCACAATGTTGATTATAATGTTGGTACACAGGGTCAAGTGGATTTAGTGTTCTACTTCGCTACCTGCCAAGGTTTCCCCGAATGGGAACCATGACCTGACTGTCTGCTTTCTGGAAGGAAATGTTTAAAGAACTTTGAGACATAAAGAGATTTTAAAGCACAAATGTTTATCTAATATCTATGTCCTTGGGTTAAAAAATAAGTAAAAAAGCAAAACAAGAATAAATGCATGTGCTTTATTCTCATTAAATGGCACCAGTTTTGAAAGACTCAGTTGTCTAATCTAGACACTTTGGAGCCATCGTTAATTGCTCCCTTCTCCTCACCCCCACATATAATGGACCCCGTGTCTGCAAGGTCTACTTACTCAATGTCTTTCTATTTACCCCTTCTTCTTCATCCCCTGAGTTCAGTCCTTCATCACGTCTTGCCTAGACTACTTCAGTGATCCCCTAACTGGTCTCCCACCCCTTGTAAGGCCCCCTTCCAGCTGTGTCGGAGGGATCCATCCAGAATGCAGATCTGATTATGACACTACCTTGCTTAAAATCCTCTAATGCTTTCCAGAGTGTTTGGGATTATATTCAAGCTTCTTGGCTTTACCCACAAGGCCCTACATGACCCATCTCTCCAACTTCACCTCCCACTCTCCCCCACGAACCCTCTCTGCCAAACGTTTCCTCACTACTTGCAGTTCTCTGAGTATATCTTGCTTAATCATGCCTCAATGGCTTTGTACATGCAAGTCTCTTTGCTGGGAATATGCTTTCCTCCTTTCTATTCAGGGCACTCCTTCTTGTCCTAGAAAACTTAGGGCTAATATCATCTCCATTGGGAGGCCATCTATCATTCCTCAGGCTGACTTAGATGTTGGCCCTTGTGTTTATATCCCAGGGCTGTTGTAATAAATAATAAGAAACAGTGTGGTATAAAACACATAAATTTATTCTCTCATGCTTCTGGAGGCCAGAAATCCAAAATAAAGGTTTAAGCAGGGCCACACTCCCTCTGAAGGGTCTAAGGGAGAATCTTTCCTTGCCTCTTCCAGCTTCTGGTGGTTCCAGGCATTCTTTGCTTGTGGCCGCATCACTCCAGTCTCTGCCTCTGTCTTCATATGACTTCTTCTGCCATGTCTGTGTCTTCTCCTCTCCCATCTCTAATAAGGACACTGGCCATTGGATTTAGCCCCCACACTAAATCCAAGAGGATCTCATCTCGAGATCCTTAACTTATTTATATCTGCAAAGACCCTTTTTCCAAATAAAGTCACATTCACAGGTTCCAGGGGTTAAGATTTGGACATATCATTTTGGAAGCCACAGGTCAACCCACTGTAGCACCCTGTATATTTCTTTTAGGAGGGAGTTTTCCATAGATGTTTTTAAGCATTAATTGATACTCCTCTTTCTCTCTCAAGATGAAATCTCCTTGAGATCAGGTCTCTGTTTGATCTTGTCTCTTTGGCTTCTAGCATAGTGCCTGGCTACATCTGAGGATGACATTTTCATTAAATTTAGGAAATAACTACCTGTGGGCTATTAGTAGGTCCTTATCTTTCTTTGGGCCCATATAGGCATGCTCGGAGGCAAGAACTTGGACAACATGATGTCTGAAAAGACTGTCTAGCTCAAGGAACCTGTCTCTGCAGTTTTGTTTGGGTCAGAAGTACATTTTTAGATTAATTGATTTCAAGGAATATTCAAAGGAAGGACTTGGAATATTACAAATCATAGAGAGGAACCCAAACTTGTTCGTCTACATTCTAATATGCATGGTCTAGTGTGTGATGACTACACGCACGTTTTTTTCAGTTACCAAATGGCTGAAAGGGAGCAGTTTCACGTTTTTGAGCATGTTCAGGCATTTCCTGGATTCCTTGTATTTCAAATGAGGGCTTAGCTTTCAAGGGAGGAGCAGGTCTTAAGGAATTGGTCAGTAAATTCAAGTGTTCTACATTTATGAGACCTGCCACTTTTCTTCTCTGGGCCCCAATTGATTTTTGTCTTTAAACAGAATTGATCAGAACATATCTTCTGACTTGCTGAATTTCTCTGTCTGCTTGTGATTAGAATTTGCCCTCGGAGTCCAAGTCCCTTCTACCAATCAGTCTACAAATAATTGATGTGGCCCTACTATATGTCATATACTTATCCACAGGCCTGGGTAAGTAAAGCCATCCATATGAATATCTCATAGTCCTTTGGAAACATGAAGATTACATCATCCAGAGGGTTTTCATCTTGGTTACAGAAGGCGAATGTGAAGGGAATTTGGCAAGAGACTTCTAGCTCCTGTTGAACCATTGCCTTCTCTCTTTGAGGCCTCCCATCCAAACCCACATTAACAAGACTGTTTATGTGGAAAGAACCTATGAAATCAAGCTGCTCTTTTGGAAAAGGGAGGATGCAACTAATTATTAATGCTGGGTAAACTATTTACAAAAGGCTTAAATGTTCTCAGTCATCTCTGTCCTATGTCATCGACAGAGAAGAGTCCTGAGTGCCAGGCCTCTTTCTCTGTGCAGGGCTGACCACACCATCAGTATCTCTGAGGAGTTCATGCAGCAGGCACGACCTGTCCTCCCTCTCCATGGCAATCAGCTGTTACCAGTTGTCCCCCATCCTGGAATCAAAGCCTCTATAACTTGGGTTTTCATTGAGGTCTTCCCATCTTCAGGGAAAACTCGTAATCATGCTAATCTCTCTTTCAACTTGTTGCTGCTTCTTAACACCTTTCTCAGTTTACTTCCCTGCTAGCAGCCTCCTGGTGGTTATTTCTCCTCCATTGCTGAATCCTCAGCCCAGGTACCCTACTCAGCTCACTCAGCATAACAGATGTTCAAGGCCCTTCCCTCTGGCTCCATTCTTACCCTCGTTTTCTAGTTTTTCCAATTCCTACCACTGTCTCAGACCCCTGAACCCTCACCTATCCCCATCCCTTCCCTTCTGCAGTTTCATCCATGGCTCACACCCTCTGGACCAAGAGGCTTTCCATCCTTACAGAACAGTTGGGCTGGGGCGTGAGTTCTGTCTACCAGCCAAAGGCATTGGAGCTGCACCCCTAGCTTTCTACTGAGGTTTGGGCACCCCCAGAATTCCTCACAGTCAGATCACCCTGATCTGCCACTTCCTAACTGGGTCACCTTGGAAAGGCATTTGACGTCTCTGAAAGACTAGGATTGATGTCCATCCTATCTAACTCGCAGTGTGGTGTGACTATAAAGAACGAGCAAGACATAGACCTAAACGAATTATGTAAATTGTGAAGCTATGTAAATTTAAACAGCCATATTGTTAAATAAAATTCAAGATCCAGAGTGGATAAGTCATTTTCCCAAGATCGCCTGGCTGGTAAGTGCAGGAGTTGGGAGCAGATCCCTGGTCTTCCATTTCAGTGAGATGAATGAGCATTGCTGTGGTTACTAGCTCCATGTCTGTGGGCAAGTTATTTAACCTCCCTGACTCTCAATTTCCTCACATATAAGTTAGGAGATAACACCGTTAACTCCAATATAAACTATTTCTTGAATGTTTACTATGTGCTGGGCACTGTTCTAGACCATGGGATTACAGCAAAGCCAAGTGCCTGTTCTCAAGGAGTTTCCATTCTGGTGGTAGGAAGACAGACAATGGCAGAGATAAACAAATAAATATGTAATGTATCAGAGGGTGATGAGTGTCATGAAGAAGAAAGAAGCAGAGGAAGGGGACAGAGAGAAATGGGACAGGAGGTGGAGGGAAAGGTACTATTTCTTAATAAGGTGGCCACAGAAGATCTCTCTGGTAAGATAACGTTTGAGCAGACATCATTATGAAGTAAGAAAGCAAACAATGTGGATATCTGGGGAAAGAGCATACAGGCAGAGAAAACAGGAGGTGCAAAGGCCCTGGGGCAGGAAGCTTCTTGATGTGTTTGAGGAAGTCAGGAGGCTAGTGTGACAGGAATAGAAAGGGCAAAAGGGAGAGTGGGAAGAGGTGAGGTCTGAGAGGTGGCCAGAGGCAGGGTCATGTAGAACCTCATCAGCTACAGCAAGGACTTTGGATTTTGTTCTGAGTGGAATGAGCAGCCACTGCAGGGTTTTAAACAGGAACATAAATGACAATCTATGTCCTATTGGTAGAACTTTTGTGAGAAGCAAATGAGGTAATTCATAGGAAATTGCTTTATGAACCGGGAAGGTAGGTTCAAGAATGTTTCCAGGCTCCTAAAATGGCCAGGCAGCTGCAGAGCTAGAATAGAACAGTGTCCCCAGGCCACCCCTCTTTCCATGGCATCCTGAATCTCCCTTAGAAAGCATGGGGTGCAATGTCAATCTAGGACTGGGTTGAACCCTTGAGCAAGGTCAAAGACACTCTCTCCTTCCCAAGCCAAAGAGCTTTGTGAACCTCATTGACCTGGCAGCATTTGACCTTTGGAAGGAGCTACAGGGGCTTGTAATCTTAAAGGGGTAGAAAGAAGGGAGCTGGAAACATCCAAGGCAGTTTGAGCCTGGGCAGTAGAGATTGTCTTAAATTAACCACAGATCTCTGCTCGGGGCTGGACTAAAGAAGCTAAAACATCAGGACTTAAGAGGAAAAACCAACAGTTATGATAGGTTTTGGAGAATTCCATTAATATCTATTTAGGAACCCACAGAGTGGCCAAAAACAATAGAGTCAGAATTTGTAAGAATTCCTAGTTGTTTATATAGTATTAGGCATGGATTAAGCAGATGTAACAGTGCATGAATTGGGGTACCCAGAAGTGACCTTGTATTACACACCCCTCTGGAGGACCAGCTCCTACAGATGATTACTTCTGGCCAAGGGCTCTCTCTGCCTGGCTCTCCCCTCATGTGGACAGACTCACCTGACCCTGGAGGGTGAGGAGGGGAAGCACACTATAATTCTTGGCTCTGCAGCCAGGGTTGGAGATCTGGCATCCTTGTATCTTCACTGTTTGTTTAAGACAGGTTGAGTTTCCTCTTTTCCTCTCTACCCTCCTCTTTTCTTTTTTTTTTCTCCCTCTTCTCTCTTGCCATGAACAGAGGACATTAACTAATGTTTGATTTACCCTCTATTAAAATTATGATAGTTTGTGAGATAACAACCTACATAACACACACCCAGAGTCTATGCCCTAAAAGAAAATATCATCACAGAATATCCATTCCCAGAAAAACATACCCTCTGTGCCTACTAAGTGGTCCTTGTAAATCACCAGCTCTTAAGAAAATAAAGTGTCATAATTTTTTTCAATGAAACTTTGTTGGATTCCAACTGTCTAAAAGCCATAATGACGTACAATCTGTTAGTGAAATTATGTTTCTTAACCAAAGGTACAATTTTCCCAGAAGTGACAGGCAATTGATATTCCAATTTCAATTAATTTAAGTAGGTAAGTTTTAAAAACATAACCACCTTAAGGACTATGTATTTTTCAAATAATTCTTGTTATAATCTAAGGTTTCTTTGCCATCAGTTCCCTCATATCTGAATCTTGGCAGACTCAGAAATGGAAATATTTCCTCTAAAAGCACAGAAAACAAGGGATACGATTGAAAATAGGAAACACATATAGGATGTATATGTAAAACACACACACACACACACACACACACACACACACACACTTATTCTTGCTAGAGAAGCTCACTGTGGGGATTTCCAAGGGCAGAATCAGGTCCAAGTGCTGGAAGTTTCAGGGAAGACAGATTTCAGATTCCTTAGGGAAGAACTTTTTTAACAGTCAAATCTGTCCACCAACAGAATTGGCTGCATCACAAAGTTCAATAAATGGGTGGTTTTTTTTTTGAGGACTTTGTAAATACCAGAAGCTTCCAATGACAAGATTGTTATAAAAAGAGCATTATTTCATGCCTGCCCATTTAAAGACCATGCTGTTATAAAAAGGAAAGGAGGAGCTGCTGTCATGACACATGGTGAGTGTGACCTGCTGAGCTGGGAGTGACTTGGTTATGTCGCAGAAGCCACATGGACGGGATGGATACAGATTATGATCGATGATGATGGCCATCTGGATAATGCAAGGGTCAGAAGGGGCTTCAGACGTCTATGTATTCTCGCACGTAGCTAATGCTTTGAGATATTTAATTTCAATTCTGCGAGGGTGTTGTACGCAATGAGTCCCTCTTTCCGCCCCGCCCCCCCCCCCCCCCCCATATTTTTGCTGTTTTAGATCTAAGACTGAAAAATTCTAAAAACAGCACTCATCCTTGTCAGGTCAGACCCTGGGCATTCTGAATAGGTAATCTTCTATCGCGGTGAGCTCCCCACTTCTGGAAGTGGTCAAATAGAAGGTAAATAGATATTGCCAGAGACATTAAATGGGGAATTTCTGCTTTGAGTGGTTAGAGGAAACTGATAATATGCTTTTAAAGTTGTGAAATATTTTGAGCACACAGAAAAGTCTAAGGAATAAGCTAATGAATACGCATGTAACTACGACACAGTTTGGTCGTAAAGAACATTTTGTCATATTTGCTTCAGATCTTTTTTTTTTAATGTCATTACAAATATAGTTGAAGCGTATGTGTACCCTTCCTTCCACACTCCTGCGCTTTTGCTTCCTAGAGGTTCTCAATATTCTGAACTTTGTGTTTACCATTTCCATGATATTTTTGTGCTTTTACTGAACATACAGGCACATAAACACTATATGGTATTTTTGCATGTTTGTGAACTTTATCTAAATGGTGTCTTAGTATACATATAATTTTGTTTCTTGCTTTTTGCTCAGTGTTGTTTTTTAAATAGGTTCATTTTAAGATATGTAACTCTAGTGCATTCATTTAAATGGAATTACCATATTCCTTAGATTAGTATACCATCGTTTATCTGTCTATTTTCCTGTTTAAGGGCATCGAGGTTGGCTTGTTATTTTACCACCAGCGAAGCAGTTAGGAATCCTCCTACACGTGTGTTTGGCAGCGTTTGTGTAAGAATTTCTCCAGGAATGGAATTGCTTACTCTTAGAGAATACGCATCTTTATAGGATATAGTCAAATTGTTCTCTAAAATGACTGAACTAATTTATATTTCCACTGATTTTTATATCCGTACCAGCTCTTGCTGATAGCAGATTTTAGTTTTTGTCAGTTGATGATTATGAAACAGTGTTTCATCATAGTTTTCAATTTAAATTTAGTCAAGTGTATATTTTTTTGATTTGTGCCCTTTTGTGTTTTGTTTAAGAAATCCTTCTCTATCCTACAAGATCATAAAAATATTCCATTTTGTTCCTAAAATTTTTTAAGATTGCTTTTCCACATGAATCTTGAAACTACCTGGAATTTATTTTTGTGTATAGAGTGCAGTAGGGATCAGTTTTCGTGGTTTTCTGTGTGATTGCTTTATTTTACATTTTCTGGGTTACTGGTAAGAATGAGCATTTTTTCTTATGTTTATTGGCCATGTGAATTATTTGTTTTTCAAGTTTGCTCATTTTTTTGTTGAATTGTTTGTCTATTGATTATAGGGATCTTTATGTATTATGGATACCATTCTTGTTAATCATATGCATTACAAATATCTTCTCCCAGTCTGCGGCTTGTTTTTACTATGATTGTGGCATCTTATGATGCATATTGACATTGTTATGATTGTTTGATAGACTTTACTTGTAAAACATGGATCTGGTATGTAATCTGTAGCAGTGGTGCAGTGTTCTTCATTGATTTATTAGGTCAAGTTTGCTAATTGTGGTTTTTAAATTTTCTGGAACCTGCTGAATTTTTGTCTGCTTGCATTATCAATTACTGAGTGTGTTATGTTGAAATCACCTCCATGGTGGAACATTTAAGAAAATTGACCATAAACCAAGAAGAAGGCAGATCTGAACATATTTTACAGAATTTGTATTATAAAAATCACATTCTCTGACCACAATGAAATTAATTTAGAAATACATTTTTAAAGATTACCAAGATTACCCCCAAATGTTTGAAACTCAAGAAATTTCTTCTGAAAAACTCATGGGTCAAAAAAGAAATGAGAAAGTAATGGGAATTTAAGGATGATAATCAAATATTGAATTTGTCAATTTCTCATATAGTTTGACCAATTTTTAATTGTTAGTTGCCTAGTCATTTAAAACTGTAGACTGGTACATTCATTTAGAGTTGGTTCTTTCCTTATTGTACCACCAGTTCAGGCATGCTTAAAGAAAATGCTATTTAATGTATTCTAACAAGCATTGGTATGTTTTCTGTGCTTGGAAGGGTCTTCTTCACATCGAGTTTGCCATACTGCCGGAAATGGAAGTGCCTCTCACATTTTCTGTGTAGACAATCACATTTTCTGCAAGTAATGCCAATTTTGTTTTTTTTTCCTTTCCAATTCTTACATTTTATTTCTGTTTTCTTGTCCTACTGTATGGCCAGTGTCTTTAGCACAGTGTTGAATAAAAATGTGGCTTTTTGCTTATTATTTTGTTCCTGATTTTAAATGGAATGCTTTTAATATTTTACCCATAAACTGGATATTTGCTGTGGTTTTTTTGTTGATACCATTTATTAGATTAAAAGAAAATCCTTCTGCTCCTATTTTGCTAGGATAATTTAAAGTATCAAATGCATTTTCCATATCATTTCAAATAATCGTATGGCTTTTCTCCTCTAACCTTTGAATGTACTGAGCCTCATTAATAGAGTTCTTAAGTTAATCTATTCACGTATTCCCGACACACCGCTTGTCAGCCATGCCGTGGCGGCGTCCCATATAAAGTGGAGGAAGATGGGCACGATGTTAGCCCAGGGCCAGTCTTCCTCAGCAAAAAGAGGAGGACTGGCGATGGATGTTAGCTCCGGGCTGGTTTTCCTCACACACACACACACACACACAAAAAGCAACTAACTTGGTCATTATTTGATACTTATTTTAGTATGTTGCACTATTTGGTTTGCTTATATTTTATTCAGGATTTTTGCCTCTATGTGTATTAGTGAGGTCGGATTAGAGTTTTTCCTTTCTTGTACTGTGTTTCTGGTTTTGATACCAAGATTGTAAAAGTTGCATGTCGTGGGTGTAGACTGTTTCTTCTTTTTCATTGTCTGCAATACATTATAGAAGGGCAGGATTGTTTGTTTCTTCAAAGTCTGATAAAACTCATTTTAAAAATGTCTAGGTCACTTGCTGGGTTTTTATGGGTAGAGTTTTAATTTTGGACATTTTTTTACTGTTTTTTTTCTACCCAGGTTTTTATTTTCATCTTGATTCCATGTTGTTAAATTATATTTTCCTAGGAAATTGTCCATTTTGTATGTATTTTCAAATTTATTGGTATGAAATTCTTCATGGATTTGTCTTCTGAAATTACTTATCTCTGTTGCATCTGCAATTGTATTGCCTTTCTGATTCCAAATATGGTTTGTGTCATCTTTCTTTTTAAAAATCTGATCAGTATGTCAGATATTTATGTATTTCATTAGTCTTTAAAAAAACAGATTTTGGTTTAATTTATCCTTTCTATTGTTTGTCTTCTGTTTTATTTATTCCTGCTCTTCTATTATTTATTATGTCTTTCCTCCTTTCTTTGGGCTGACTCTGTTGTCCTTTATCGCTGGATGTTTAACTCACAAATTTCAAGTCTTATTTTTTTCCTAATAAAGTATATACGTTTCTCATCATTTAACTTGTTCATTTATTCATTCATTCCTTAATTCAACAAATATTTACATGCCAGGCACTATTCTAGGTTCTGTGGATTCGTCAGTGGACAATACAACTGAAAAGCCCTGCCCTCGTACTTTTAAAATTCTATTTGAATTCTTTATCCATGTGTTTTGTACAAGTATGTTTTACATTTCCATTGATGTAGGGGTGGGGAGGTAATGTGACAAGTATCACATTGATTTTTGGGGGTACTTTTGAGATTTGCCTTGCAATCTGTAATGTGTTTTTTACTTTTTTTTTTTGTAAAAGTTCCACGTGTGCTTGAAAAGAATGCTGACCAATGATCTTAGGATAGTTTTCAACTTGGCAATTCAGTGGTTCCATGTCAATGTCAATAACCCTGCCTAATCTGACATGTTGTTCGAAGTCATAGTTGAAAGAACCTAGTTCACATTGAGGCTGATTCAATAGTGAGTTAAGAGTGGAGCTTGAGTGCTCTCCACTGTAAGACAAGAGTTTAATGAGGGCCAGTCCCCCTTTTTTTTCTAAGGAGTAGTGGGGCAGAGAATTATGGAATATCAAAACCAGAAAAATCATTTAGAGGTTGTCCACAGCCGGCAGTAACCTAGCTGCTTGAGTAATTATTCAACAGACACTTGCGTAGCACTTAAGTATGTACCCGGCACTGTTCTGAGTGCTTTACAAATACCAACGCACTTAGTCTTCACACCAGGCCTTGACAGAGTTAATATTATTGTCTCCATTTCTCTGATTGGGCCACAGAGAGATTAAATCCTAAGGTCTCACAAACGGTGGCAGAGTCAGGATTGACTTTAGGCAACCTCTGACCCCAGGGACCGTGCTCTCTGTGGCTCCACGATGCTGCCTCCCACACAGATCTGATGTTAAACTCTTGCTAAAAATAATTATTCCTTCACCCCACTACAGACTTCCAGTATCAAAATCCCTCCAGGGATAAAGTGTTGAAAGCCATATTCATCACATGTCTCCAGGTTGATTCTGCTATATAGTCAGGTTTTGGAAGCAGTGTCAGGGCATTCCTTCATTTTACTGATGGGGAAACTGAGACTAGAAGGGAGAAGGGATTTGTTCACTAGTTAATGGCACATAAAGAAAAAATCTGGTTCCCTGAGACCTGCCCCGCCGTCAGTTCTATGTGAGGATGCCGTCGAGTTCAGCAAGCGTAGCATTGCCGTAGGAAGCCTGGCCCACCCCTCTGCTTGTGGATCTGAACAGCTCATCCTTCCCCAAAGAGACTACATGGAGACTGCCTCTATCTGACTTTCTATCCTGTCCCTGTATCTCTGTCTCTCTCTGTTTGTCTGATTGTCTCTCTATCTCTTGAGTAAAGGCTTCCATTAAGGAATTGAAGCAGAGATCCTGGAAACTTTGGGGGTTGGTGTGGGCTATGGGGCACATTCTTTTGTAGTGGAGAGAGTTTTAGAATTAAATGGGGCTGGTTCAAGTCCCACAAATGCCATGCTCTGGCTTTGTCCTATTGGACTGTGTGATTTAGTATCCTCTCATTTTTCTCACCCTGTGGGATTTTGTGAGGACTAAATGAAAGCACACTTGTAAAGTGCCTGGTTCATGGTGACAACAACAACAGCAATGACATGTTGATGGAGGCCCTACTCTGTGCCAGGCACAGATCTAGGCTCTTGGGATGCAGCAGTGACATAAAGAGACAAAATCCCTGCCTTCAAGGGGTTTGCAGTCTAATAGTGAGAGACAGACAATAAATGAGTAAACAAACGAACAAATGTATCATGTGTTCAGTAGTAATATGTACTGTGAAGAAAGACAAAGCAGAGTAAGGGGGTAGGCAGTGAAGAGGCAGACAGGGTGGTCAGGAGTGGCCTCTCTGGCACAGTGGCAGTTGAGCAGAAACAACACAAGTGAAGGAACAAGCCAGGTGGCCGTGAGGGGAAAGGTTCCAGGCAGAGGGAGCAGCAAGTACAAAGGCCCTGACTTAGGGAAAGCTTGTTGTGCTCAAGGAACAGCAAGGAGGCCAGTGTGGCCAGACCAGAGAGTCCTTGAGAGAGGAAGTGGCTGGAGATGAAGGCTGGGAGGTGGCTGGGGTCAGATCATGGGTGTCCTCTAGACCTTTGAAGACTCTGGATTTACTCTATATTAGATGAAAAGTCACTGGGACTCTGAGCAAGGACTGACAAGATCAGACTAACATTTTTGGATGTTCACTCGGTTGCTTTGTGGAGACTAGACTATGGGGGGCAAGGGTAGAGTGGAAAACCTGGTAGGAGGCTACTGCAGTGGCCCAAGGGGAGAAAACAGTGGGCTGAACTGGGGGTGGGGGTAGCCATGGAGATGGTGACAAGTGTTCATATTCTGGCTACATTTCAAAGACAAATCTTTCAATATTTGTTGATAGAGTGAGTGTGAGGTGTAAGAGAACAAAAGAAATCAAGGATGATGCCAAGACTTTAGCCTGAACAGTCGGAGGAGTACTGGTTAGGGAGGAAATCCTAGTGGTGAACATGCTACATTGTGACAACTGCTACCATCCATGCAGAGATGAAGACAGGCACTCGGATACATTCAGGAGAATGTCCTGGCTGGAGAATCATTAGCATTTAGAGGATCTTTCAGCCATGAGTTTTTGTTTCTTTCTTTCTTTTTTGTTTTTTGTGAGGAAGACCAGCCCTGAGCTAACATCTGTTGCTAATCCTCCTCTTTTTGCTGAGGAAGACTGGCCCTGGGCTAACATCCGTGCCCATCTTCCTCTACTTTATATGGGATGCCGCCACGGCGTGGCTTGACAAGTGGTGCGTTGGTCCACGCCCGGGATCCGAACCTGTGAACCCTGGGCCACTGAAGCGGAGCACATGAACTTAACCTCTATGCCACCAGGCCAGCTGCAGCCATGAGAATTTTTGAGCTCACCAAATGGGTAAGTAAAGCTAGAGGAGAGATGCCCAAGAACTAAGCCTGGATCTGTCTAAAGTTTAGAGACTGAGATGATGAGGGCCAACCAAAGTAACTAAGTCATGAGTGAAATAGGAAGAGAACGAATAAAAAGTGGAGCCCCAGAGGGTCAGGGGAGGAAAATGCCTCAGGAAAGAAATGGCCATTGATTGCATCCATTGTTGCCGTAAGACAGGATTTTACAGGGTGATTGGTGCTCAAAACTGTCAGTTTTCATTCTCCTCGTTTCTCAGTCTATCTTCTCCTTTCCCTGGCGGAACTGTTCCCTTACACTGTCTGCCTCATGACCTTCTGGTCTGGGAATGGGGCACAGGGGATGACCTCTTGTCATCACTCACAGACTAGCAAGGCTATTGACATCTTACTAAAACACCAGGCTAGCTCTGGATGCTGGGGTTTTACGGTTAGATTGTGTGGCAGGAACATGACACTCTACACATAAGTGCCGTGAATCGCTGCCAGGACCTGAACTTAGATTATTGCAATTATTTGAGCCTAATCTTGGCCTGAACCCAGGCCTGGACCTAGGATCTTTGAACCCATGTCATGGAGGAGGGGCTTAAGTGAACCCACAGTGGTGACACAAATTCAGGAGTCTATACATATCCTTGAGTTTGATGTTCACTACCAACTGCTGTCAACCAACTAACAAGTTAATGGCTTGACAAAGATAAATACCCTCCTCACTTCTGCAAACCCAGCCCAAACCCCCATTACTTCTTGCCTGGGTTATTACAAGAACCACCTGCCTGCTCTGTCTGGGGACCTCATTCCCTCGTAGTCTAGTCTCCACACATTAGCCAGAGTGAGATTTCTGACATATAGATCAGATCATGTCACTTACCCACATAAAACCCGTCAGAGGCTTCCCCCATCAGGACGTATAAGACTCCACAAGATCTGACCCCCATTTCTCTCTCCTGACATGCTTCACCTTATTCATCACTCTTTTTTTGTGTGTGAGGAAGACCAGCCCTGAGCTAACATCCGTTGCCAATCCTCCTCTACTTTATATGGGATGCCGCCACAGCATGGCTGACAAGTAGTGCGTCGGCGGGCGCCCGGGATCCGAACCCGCGAACCCCGGGCTGCCAAAGCGCGAACTAAACCACTGTGCCATCGGGGGGGCGCTGTTCATCACTCTTGAGCTGCATTCACTCTTTTTTCTGTCCTTCAAATACAACGGTTCATATCCATCCCAGGGAATTTGACTCCTTGTTCCTTCTTCTGGAAAGTTCTTTCTCAGTGTTTCATTTGGCTGCCTGCTCTCCTCATTCTGCTCCCAGCTCATCGCTTTCTCAGAGATATCTTTCCCAGCCCTAGCTATAGTGGTCCTCCTGCCTTAGCCTTTGTGATCTTCCCCGCAGTACCTATCAGGACCTGAGATGGTCTTTTGAATTTCTCACTTCTTTGCTGACTGCCTATCCCCTCTGTATGTAAGCTCCTTGGAGACGGGAGTCTGTCAGACTTGTCACTGCCGTTTGCTCCATGTCTGGAGCAGTGCATAGCTCTGTATAGAACACATAGGTGTTCAATAAATGCCTGCTGACTGATCGACAATCTGAACTTACGAAATTAACTTTAGGTCTAATTTCTGATTTTTATTGGTTTCCAGCTTTATTTTAATGCTCAGGATGGGGTAACTTGTTCCAAATATAATAAAAGTTGGTGATTCTGCCTGAACCTTTGAGCCAGTTGAAGCCTGGAGTGAGGGACCTTCTTTCTCAAGGTAGGAGTCATTGGGTACCCCCACCTCACCTCCCAGCCTGTGTGTTCTCACCAACCAATGCCACAGGTGAGTTTGGGATGCTTGAAGTCTTCCCCGGATAAGAGGAAAGCTTGGGCAGCTGCTCTTTGGAACGCTTGTCCCAGGATGAACAGGCTGATGCCCCAGCTTAAACTAGAAGAGGCCAGGCACAGAGCAAAGGAGAATTTCACCCTGTGGAGGATGCAGACTTTCAGGAATCCACAGAGCTGGCCAAGTTATGTTCACATGAAGCTGGCCAAGAGCTTTGGCTGCCTCATTTTCCTTCTGGAGATCCCAAGTCAGTAGCAACTGTGGATTCCCTAATTTCAGAGCACTCACTCTTATTTGGCTTTCTTTTTTTTTTTTTTTTAAGAGTATATTGTTTCAGGGGAATCCTGAGCGAGAAAATGGTGAGGCTCAGTGGTGAGCGGTTCCAAAGCCATGGGTTCTGATCCTGGCTTTGGCCTAGTTTCAGAGTGGTTGGAGACCCTCACCACCTTCCCCTCAGTGTCTCCACCAATCCCATAAGTTAGTTCCGTTGAGAGTGCCTCTGTTAAGGAGTGACTTCATCTTTGGGTCCAGCTGGTCAATTGATTCTCAGAGCAAAAATCCACTTGAATAATTTTAGAATTGACTTTTCCCTGCTGTGTCTGGTTGGACTGAGCCTGTGGAGAGCTGATTTCTGCAAGTGGTCTGAGACTTAAATGTGTCACCACTAAACTCACACGCTGCCCACATTCGGAGTCTGTCTTGTGTCAGCATCTCACACAAGCAACATTTTAGCTGCCCTGCTTGGGAAAAATCATTTCCCATTAAAAGACTCAAGGGAAGAAGAATGCCAAATAGGAGTTAAGTTTAACAACTACTTTTTGACTGTTTACTATGTGCCAGACACTGCACTGGTGGCTAGACAAGGTCATATCCTAAGTAGGCCACAGGGAAGATGAAGTCCACAGCAGGGCAGGCATCTCTCCTTAGACCTGCGCATCACCATGGGACCCCTGCAGGAGTCTCTATTCGCCTGCTTGGGTGTTGCACTGGGACTGAAGGGGAGCAGGTCGCAGAGGTGCAAGGCAGCCAAACTCAGAAATCCCAGATGAGTTTGGAGGAAAGGTAAGAGCCAATCAGGGGAGTGGGCCAGAGTCAGGGAGAGCTTAGGGGCAGGATCTCAGTCGCCATTGGCAAACCGAGGAGTCTGGCCCTGAGGTCCCACCTGGTGAGGAACTGAGAGGCCAGGCCCACCTTAGAACAGCAGATTCCTGGCTCCCAAGCCTGTCTCTGTGCTTGTGACCCCGTCTCTCCCTGTCTACTCCTGGACTTATACTCAAAAGTGAGCCCTTTTCTTTCACATTTATAGTCTCTAACTCCTCAATCTCTCCTGCCTTCTCCCCCAAACCAGATCAAAGATTCTTCTCTCCTGATCAAACTCTCCCTCAAATATGTACCCCCCTCAAGCCACCTTGTCCTTGATGCCAATCTCTCCCTTTTTCTTACTACCGTTCTTCTCGAAGTTCCCACCTTGGCTTCCTTACATCCCATCTGCCCATTAATAACTTTGCAATTTGTTTCCCTCCCCAAAGCTTCTGAAACTGGGCTCTCTAGATATCATTAGTTACCTTCCTAATAAATTCGCCGTGTGGCCTTCACTTTCTCTTTCCTCATTGTTCCTGTCTGCATCTCCGTTTCACATCTTGAGAGACTGAATCACCCATTTGGGGGCCTTGGCCCCTTAAGACTTGCACTGCTTGTGTGATGGCAGGATAAGGACTTAGCAAACTGGTATGCTGGTCATCCAGAAATATGTTAGGCAAGAGACATGGAGTGTTCCTGGCACTTGAAAAGCTCTGACAAGGGAGGAGTACTTGCATGGGTCGGGATTTTCTCTTTAACAAGTAGGAATGAGTAGAAGAATGCCAGACTCGGATGAACTGGGCGCCAACTTGGCCCTATTACTCTTTGACCTGTTTGCAGAGTAATAGGCAAATCTGGATTAAACTGTGTGTCCTTGTCCCTTAGGTTTGCATAAAGCAGCATGCCTAATTGAGATTTTCACCTTTTGGGTCTCAGCCCTTTATTTTCAGGTTCCCAAGGATTTGAGTAGGTGCAGATGGGATTAGATTAGTCAATCCTTTAAGCCTCCCTCAAAAGGGAGTGCAAGAGTCAAGCCTTTATTTGGTTGCAGCTGGGGCTTTAAGGATTGACGGGAAGAAAATCCTTGTTGATGGTGAAAGCCAGGGCTTTGGGTTAATTAAGAGAGTCCTCTGATTAAAGCAGAGAAGGGTGACTGGTCCTCCTTGTGAAGGATTGTCCTTGCTGCAGGCCTCTTGTAGTGCTCAGCTGGTCTTGGCCAGACTTCCTTCCCTTTACTAATTTCCCAGAGCATTGCATGTTCCAAAGCCATCCCCACTCCCCAGGGAAATAATGGGCTCAGCCCCACTGCTCAGGCCCCTGTTCAGGGGTAGAGTTTTGGCATCTTCCCCACCACAGTTGTTCCTGAGTTGCATTTTACTCTTCATTTCTATTCCCCCACAAGGTCCTAATCATTGAAGTAGGAACCTGGAAGAAGAAGAGAACTTGGAGTGATGATTAATACTATTTTTTAGTAGACTTGTCAGATTTTACCAGACATTCATGATGACAATACAACAGTCCTCATAATATGGACATTTCCTCAATGCTTTTAACTCTCAGCACAATGTCAAGGCAAAGGCAGGAGAGGGAACGGGTGTGGGTATTGGGCCAGACCTCCTAGTCCCTTTTTCAGTAGTCCTGTATTTGCTGTGTAACCCTGGGAAAGTTTCTCTCCTTCTCTGTGCCTGTTACCCAACATGTTTAACAGGGGGAATCATGCTGGTCCCCTCCCTGCCTCAGAGGGAATGAGAGGATGAATGAGATCATGTCTATAAGTGTGTGGAATTCCTTGGAGAAAGGTTCTCTGGAAATTTGCAGATGTTGGGTATTTGTGCAGGACTCCAAGTTCTTGGAAACACAGCCTTGTGCAGAGGACACCTTGCAAGCTGCTAACATTCGGCATCAAGCCACAGCATCCATAACATGCAAGGGGAACTGGGTGTCCCCCAGCCTCCATGTGGACCCCAGCTGACCAGCCCAGGCTGATGGATGCCAACCCCATCCATAGAGTTTCTTAAGCAAGGAAATTGCACACACTTCATTGGAAGTACATCCCAGGGTTCCAAAAGTCCTCACTTTAGGGCAGTCTTCCCAGTGTGGAGCTGCACTAACTCTCGCTTCCTTTTGTTCCATAGTCAATGGGGTGAAATAGCTGAAGGTCATTCATTCATATTTATGTATTAGGTGGTGAACAGGACAGATCCTCTGAGCTGAGGAAAAGTGGAGAAGGCAAATAGTTAAAGAGTGCATAACACAAATTGTGCATAATTCTAATAGGTGGAGACTGCCTTTTCCAATCATTTATAACCTAGCTTAACTCAATCGGTTAAAACAATGTTTCTTAACTATTCTCAGTCTAAGACATGCCAAGTGTTTAACTCAGTTGGTTAAAATGCTTTTCAACTTTTTCTAGGTGGCCTCCCTCTTTTTCTTCACTTTCTCCTCCATATAGTGGTATATTCATCACTCTTTCCCTCCTTCCTTGCTAGGGTGAATGCATACACACCCGCACATTCCTGAGCCTCCTCTACTTGCATTTGATTCTTTCACCCTTGCTGTCAAGACTGGCTTTGCAAAACACTAAGATTTCCATAAACACTAAGTGGGACTCGGTGGATGCAAATGAAGCCAAGGTAACAGAGTGGAATAATTATATTTCCATTGTCTGTGCATGGGAGGAACTAAAGGATATTTATTGAATGGTATTACAAGCCCTTAGGAAAACAGTGTTCCCACTACCCAGTGACCCAGCCTGGTGGAAGTCAGTGCCACATGCTGCCTTCCTAGAGAGCCCAAGGGAAGGAGGGGTGGCTCTCTAATGGAAAGGCCACCAGACTTCCCTTCAGATGTCCTTAGACCTTCAGTGGAGTTAAATACTCCCTTTTTGTGCTTCCATAGTACTTAAATGTACTTCTCTTTTACTGTTAGTAACATTTGACTACATTTGTCACACTGTTTAGTGGTTTAAGTCTATTTCCCCTTCTAGACCATATGCTCCTTGAGGAGCAGAACCAGGTCTAATTTGTCTTTGTCTTTCTATTAATCCAGCACATAGTAAATGCTTAGTGAATATTTGGGAAGGAAAGAAGAAATACAGGAATTTTACATGTTGAAGCCTATAAGAGGAGCTCTGGAAATTCCTGTCCATGGTACCTAGTTAGCATCACAAGCAGATGAGTGTTAAAGATGTTTCTTTATCCAGATAATGTACATAGTAGTTCTGTAGGGGTCAACAGATTTGGCTGATGGCCTATGAAAGCACAAATATACTTTCCATTTCTTGGGGTTGCAGTGGGCAGGTGGTGGGGGGCTCTGCAAAGGGAAGGGAAATGGGACCCTGTTACTCTGGAAAGTGGCCCCAGGACCTGACCCTGTGAGAGTCTGCCCACCTGCTTGCTATGCAGAGGTTGTCCCACATTGTCTAGGGGGCTGGCCTGTTTCTCTGGCTGATACCAAAGCTGTCCCTTTTCCAGATAGGAAGAAGTCAGTTTCAGTAGAATTATCTCTTCTGCCACTTGAGGGGAGTGCTGCTCCAGCTGAAGGATCGGAGAAATGGCCAATGCCTCTGTGGGCAGAGCAGCTATGTCCAGGAGCCAGGCTGGCTCTAGAAGGCTGCCACAGGCAGTCGTCCTGTCCAGCCCTTGGCACTCCCTTGCGGCTCTCTTCTCTGTTCTGCATAGTGGGAGGTGGAACAGTGAGGGAGGGAATGGTGGTGAAGGAAAGAACTTGATCTGACCGGGAGGGGTGGGCTGTCACTGGACTTGCTCCTCCCATCCTTTCCCATGTTCTCGGAGACTCTTGGGGACATGCTGAGAGTCCTGTTGGTCCCCTGTGAGCCCTCAACTTTCCTACTAGTCTTCCCCAGTCTTTTGCTAAGTGGCCAAGTTCAGAGACAGCCCCTGTGCCTGACTATCCTGAAGTCCAGGCGCTTTTCCAGGGTGGCTTTGCAAATACTTGGAGCATTCTTTGTCTTTCCTCCCACTGGCCAGCCCAGGAGTAGAGAAGGCTTATTCCTTATAACCAAGCCAAGGTGGGCACCAGCAGCCTCCAGGTCACACTGAGTCTCTGCTGTATACAGATCTGGCCCCAAGAGAACCCCTGTTTTCTGATAACCTACTATGTACCTGACACAGAACTAGTTCTTTTCCCTTTATTATCTCATTTAATCCCTCTTACATCATCTCCAGGAATAGATTAATCATGTACATTGTACAGAGGAGGAAATGGGGGCTCACCAAAATAAGGAATGTGCCTACATCTCCTAGGCTAATAAGTAGTGGAGCCAGAATTTGCGCCAAGGGCCCATGACTCCAAAGCCTGTGCTTTTAACCACTGTTTCAGCATCAGCCTCTCCGGGATCTCCAGATGGAAGATGAAGATTAGTAAACAATATGGACCTTATTCTCAAGTGAGAAATGGTTGGAATGGGAGCCAGTATAATCACATGGGAAGGAGGCACCAGAAATATCTGCAGATGGGCGTGGCATGCATGTTCCACATGCTCAGAGGAACACAGAGGTTTAGAATGGACTGTGGTTAGTAGGGATAGGTCTTCTAAAAGAGGTGATGTTTTTGAGCAAGACTGAAGGCTAGCTCAAAGGCAACTAGAGTTGTTGGGAAGAAGTTGTGTTCTGTGGATGAATGATATTCCCAGGAGGAAGCTGGCTCACTTTCAACCAAGGCCACCAGCCCTCCCATTGCCTGCAGAGAGGGACAGCTCCCTGCACAGTGCCCAGACTCTATACACCTATTTCTTGTTACTCAACTGTTTGCCCACTGAATTATCAACTCCTTAATGGCAAATACCTTCTCTAGGTTGTTATTGTATTGTCTGTGTCTAGCCCAGGGCAGGAATCTAATGAATATTTGTGAATTGGTGCTCTGATCCCTCAGAGGAGCAGTGGTCCCACTGTTGGCAGTCACGCAGGTGCTGAAAACCTGAGAGCAGCTGGCATTTCTGGCAGAGCTGCTTGCTGCCAGGTCTTGGTGCCACGTTGTAAGCTGAGGAGCCCCAGGGCCTGGTGGTGGTATAGGAGGGACATCTGGCGTGAAGGGCCCCAGGGCAAATGCTGGGCCTGCCTATGCTTTGACTGTGATGGGGTGGTGATGGGGAGGGTTGTTTATAGTCTCCTCTCTCTACTCCCTCCTGTCCCTGCACACATCTGCCATGGTGAATTATATATGTTGGGACACTATGCCACAAGGGGCAGAGGGAGGACCCAAGTGGAACATACTCAAGAGAGATGAAAGTAGGGGTGGAGGCAAGACAGCTGGGAGACTGGGCCTTAGAAGAACTGGACTAGCCAGTGTGCTCACTTGAAGGATGGGGACCATCCTCCAAGGCCCTGTTGTGGCCTCCTCCACGAAGCCCTCTCTGACCTCCCCTGCCCACAGTGAGAGCTCCTCCCTCCCTCCTCTGAAGTTCTCTTACACATATCATCTGTTTGACTCTTTGGCATATGATTACAGTGACTCTATTTTCTGAACTGAAAACCAGAACATGTGATCTAACGATGAGACTGAAAGTTAAAACTGAAGTTGTCCAGAAAAATCACCCTATGTGGTCAGCACAGAGATGACTCTGCGGCCCCCTTCCAACGCTGATTTGCCTATCTAAATCTGTTGTTATTTGTTTGTTTTTAAAGTCCTTACTTGTCTGAGCCTTGTCTCCTCAACTAGGTTAAAGTCTTTTGAGGGAAGAGGGTGTATGCTGCATTCCCTTGATATTTTGAATCTGTTACAGATCTCTGCCAGTTCATCCACGCTTTTGAGAGCAGGAGAGAGACATTTGAATCCTTCCTCTGTTTCTTGTTTTTTCCCCTAAATTAGATAATTCAAGAACTTGCCTGAGCTGTGTTTTCCATCTTTAATTGTGGGGTTAAGAGGAGAGAAGGAGACGAGAAGGCTCATGAGGATAATAGGGCATAGAGCTGGAGATAGTATGTCTCCAATCCAGGATCGGGATATGCTTTAGAATTCACGGAGTAGAGACGGGTCCAAGAGCTCAGCAGAGAGGACACAGCCCTAGGGGATATTGGTGACATCATCACAGCCCCCAGTGCTCACAGGGTCCTATAGGTCACCATTCCTCTCTGCTTTCTCCTGGTGAGTATAGACATCTCAGTATGGAAAAGAAAAACTCAGTGTCTTCTTGTCCCTCCATCTGCCTCCAAATAAGACCAAACTCCACCTATTCTACTCAAATAAGTATCTGTCTTGGGTGCCCAAAGATGATATCAACCAGATGGTTAGCTTCTTGAAGGTGGAGAACAGTAGTTTATCATTTCATTTCCCACCATACCTGTCATGGCAATGGACACATAGCAATTCAATAAATCCTTAATACACAGGGAAAGAGATGGCCAGTCCTCTGTCGCCTGCTCCTAGGCCTAATTGCCTTTACAAAAACAGGGCTCTTCCAGTGCCTAACACAGTATTTCTTGGCCTGCAAGACATGACCTGAACTGGGGACAGAAAGTTCCCAGGAGATTGGAACTGAACATCTTGGACTGCAGGACCTCTTAGCCTTGCCTCCAGTCCATGCCTGTGGCTGCTGTGAGCATGGTTTTCTTCACCCCAGACCCACCATTACCCAGGCCTCCATCTTCCATTGTTGTCACTGACCTTCCACATTCCTCCCTTTTGCCTAGCCCCACAGGGAAAGAGAGAGAGACAGACAGAGAGAGATTGGAGAGGGGAGGAGAGGAGAGGAAGGGAGGGGAGGGGAGGGGAGAGGCAGGGAGAGGAGAGAGAATACAGCCTGTAACTCAATCAAGAGCCTAAATATTTCTCTGGTAGAAACACTCATTTATCTATTAAAATCTCAAAAGACCAGAATTCTCAGCCCACTTCTTGGTTTTGATGAGTATGGGAGTGGGGAAAATTTAAGAATCCCAAACCATGGAATAGGAGGCCTAGAAAGAGAGGCCCAGGTTTTAGGATAAAGAATTCAAGAATCATTGATCTAAATTTATCTCTATGAGTCTATTTCCTCCCTTCTTCTGTAGAAAAAAGAAACTCCATTAAAGAGAAGAAACTGATACCATTTTTAAAATAATCTACTAAGTAAAGCAACGGGCCTCTTCCATAATTTTCTCCAACTGTGCTTCCCACCCCACTGTTTTCCAGCACTGTCTATTCTTATCCTCCGGATCCATGAAGGAAACTTTCTAAGACTGACCATTCTGCTTTCCTGGGGGTTATGCAAAGGAAGTGCAGGTTTGTGGGTTGAGCAGGAAAATGAGAGAAAAGAAGGACTATTGAGGAAGAGAAGTAAGAACTTAATAAATAGTCTGTTGATGCAAAAAATAGCCACAGGGGCCTATAAGTAGTAATGGGCTCCAGGGAGTAAGAAGAGGATATGAGACTGGATAAGGAAGGAAAAGGTTAGAGGAGGAGAGTAAATTTCCTCCTGGGTGGAAGTGACCCCAAGAGCAATAGGGAATTTGTTCATTAACTTTTAGTGGGATTTGCACTTTTAGCATTATTCCCAGGGTTGTGAGTGGGAAAACGAATGGGGTCAGGTCTCTCAGCCATCGAGTCTCCTCTATGCCTGGCCCCAACTCCAAGAGCTGTCCTCAAGGAGATTTTCTCCAGGGACACCCTGCTTTGGCCTCATCTTTGTGGGAAATTGATTACACCTTGAACACTCTTCCTGACTCTGGTTCTTCTGTCCTTGATGTCACTGAAACAAAAGTCACAAAATCCATAAAATTCATAGGAAATGTGAGAGGTGGAAGGGAGCAGCCTTACACATCAGTGGCCCCCAACCCCCCTTTATAGAAGAGAACTTCAAGAAAGTCATATGGCTGCCAAGCTGACTCCATCCTGGGTCTATTGATGGGAATGCTGTCTGTTGTTCTGGGTTTATCTGAGGTCTCTTTCCTGCTTAGGGATCACCTTTCCAGGCAAAGCACAAGGTAGTGCCCTGGTATTAAGCCCTTCGCACAGGTTCTGTGACAGGTGCCAATGACAAGTAATGCATATCTCCTCCATTCTGGGTGTGTCTCAGCTTGAGCCTGGGGCCAAAAGCTTTTCTACTCTTCCCTGCAGAGCATGTCTGTCACCCAGACGCTAGTGCTTATAAGAGATTAACCTTGTCTCCCTCCTTTACCCTGAAACCACCTGTGAGTCACCTCCCATTAACCCACATGACCAGAATTCCAGCAGGTGCCTAGCCACCACTATCCCCTCTCTGCTTTTTATCATTCCCTGTGATCTTTCCTTTCATCGTTACATGGCCATGAATTTATAGACCCCCAGAGCTGGAAGGGACAACTTAGTGGTTCCAGTAGGGTTTCTACCATATCTCTGACAGGTGCTCATTTAGGGATGGAGAATTGAGTACTTCATAATGCATCTTGTTCTCCCTTTTGATCAGGAATCCTAGCATTTCCACGCAATGGATTTTGTGTGCTGCTCTCTGAGCCTGCACAACGGAGGCAAAGTCATCTTCACAAGGCAGTTCTTCAGATGTTTGAAGGCAGCTGTCCTGCCTCCCTTGAGTGTCTTCCATTGCCAGCAAAGTATCTCTATTTATTTCACCCAACCTTTACTTGACAATATTTCCAGATCCTTTCCTGTTCTGGTCATTCTCTCCTATTTGTCAATGTCCCTTTTAATAAGAGGGTGCCAGAGAAAAACTCCAAAAGTGGGTACAGTTAGATTTTGATTTGTTCCAAATATTACACATCTGCCAGTGTAATCTAAGTTTTAGAGGCCATGTTACACTTTTGGCTTATGCTGAGCTCAGATTCAACAGACCCCCAAGTCTTGTTCATGTGAGCTGTCATTGGCATGGGTTGTACAAACCCAGATGCTTTTCAGAACCTAAATGAATCAGTTGTCTGATTTAAACCCAACTTGTTGATTTCAGCCAATCTTGCTAGGCAACTGAGGTCTTCATGGATGCTCCTGCTGCCAAGCAGTGTGTTATCTGCTCTTCCCAGCTTGGTGATATTTGCACGCTTTAAGCTTGCTGTCTCTGTCTTTACCTAAATATTGATAAAAATATTGACCAAAAAAAAGCTAAGGACTGTGGCATACTATCAGGGACCTTCTTTATTTCATTAATCCATACTCCATGGGTATTTTTACTCAACCAATTGCAAATCCATCTAATTCCTTATAGTACAGAAGATCCCTACATAGAAGATGGTGTTCAACCCACCTCAGCAATGTGTTCCAGTAAATCTTTTGGAAAATTTTAACCTCAGTCCTCAGTGCTTGCCTTGACATGTCTCCTTATATGGAGACTGTGGTTCCAGACGTGTCAGTCTTTCCTTTGGTAGAGAGGGGGCTGACGATTTGGCTTCCTAACCCGGAGCCCAGAGATGTCTTCACCACCCCGTTGGTGCACTGAGGACTTTGGCTCAAGCATGGGTGGGCTTGGAGCCAACCTCTAGGCACCAGTCCAGGGCTCTGGTTGAACAGCCCTTCAGAATTCCTAACATAAATGATCCTGTCACATCTGATGGAGGGTGGAGGTATAGGGATCAAGCTATGCAGCTAGTGTTCCAATCTGAGAGAGTTTCTCAATTAGCATCAGAACATCTTCAAGGCCACCCCCTGGAAATACATTTCGAAGTCTTCCAGCTTCAATTATCCAGGGACCACTATCTCTAAACTGGGGCTGAAAAGTGGATTTTCTCAGCAAGGAGCCAGATCCCATCAGGGCCCCAGGGGTTTGATGGCTTTGGGGAGGAAAGCAATGGGTCTGTATTCTCACTCTTTCCCTGGGGTGGATTTCTCCCCTATCTCTATCTGATCTTCCCTGCTGCTTATTTGATACAAATTCTCCTAATTTGTTTTCACAAACTTTCATTCATTCTGAAATGTGTCCCTGCTTTCTACACTGCTCATACCCTCCACAATATTCCAAGAGGACATGGACTATGGGAGAAGGAGAGGCCATCTAGGGATATTGCTGCCATCCTGGAAGGGGGAGTTCCAGGAAAGAGCACCATATTTTCCATTGAAGAAAAGATGGGACAAGTGTTACTTCTCTCTTTCCTAGGAATGAGGTATCTTTAGAAATCTGTGAATCCTCACACTGGTGGTCACTGCCTTTGGTTAGGGTAGCCCAGCCTTCCACTGCTCCCAGCGCTAGGAGAGGGCCCGGGTGGGATCATGTGGGTAATGCAGTTGTGTGGCAAGGCATGGAGCTGGGGGGACTCTCAGAGGTGGGGACAGCAGCACTGGGGCACTTTACCAGGGGCCTTGGCAAAACTGGAACCTCTATTGTTCCCCTTTCTGCAAAGGCACCTATTGCTAAATGGGAGAAGAGGAGGAGGGGTGGAGAGGGATAATGGATGCTGGGAGCTTTCTTCTTCCTCAGAGGAGGGCACCAGATCCACATGGATACTAACAGCATAATAAATAATAAAAGGATAATACCTTCTTGAACCTCCAGACTTTAAGGGGTAGAATCACGTTCTCTTTGCTTATCTTCTGGAGCAGTGAGAGGCTTGACCCTGTTGCCTTCTGGGGTGTGTGGGCTTGTGTTTCCCACTTGTCTCCTGTAGATCCAACTTCTGTATGAGCAGAATTGGTTCTCCATGCCTTATTCTCCTTTCCACTTGGTGCCAGGGGCCTTCCCAGCACCACCTCGCTTTCTCTAAATGTCTCCTGGAGCCTCCTCCTTTTTCTACGTCATGTGCCTCCTCAGTACTGAGAAGCTGTCTCTTCTCTCATGCCTGCGGTTCATATGTTTCCATTTTTTCAAATTGGTGTCAGCTTTGCAGTACATTTTTAAAGGGACAAGTCTTTTATTTATAGCACTTTTATTTTCAAAATCTTAGGATGAGGGGCATTTAAAAATAACTCACTATATTTTTTCCCTGTATAAAACAATCCTTGTTTCCTGCAGGAAAACTTGAAACTATCGATACGTTTTTTTAAAAAGCAAAGAATGATCATTTCTAATGTGATCACTGTTAACATTTTAGTATGTTTCCTTTTAATCTTTGTGTGTTTGTGTGTGTAAATAAAATGGGATGTACTGTACCTCTTGTGACCTGAGTTTTTCACCCAATAATTATTGTGAACAGGGAGCCACGCTGCCTCTTGCTTTTTGGCATGGTGCTTCTAAAACCAAACAGAGTGGCATCCTTTGTTGTTCATACCTGTTTGTACAAGATGACTGCCCAGTGTATTTGTCTCTTGGCCAAGCCAGGACTGAGTGTTCTTTTCCTTTCTCTCTTTGTATCTGTGTGATCTTTTAGTGACTGATGCCTTTCCAAAGTGCATTTCTTACAACTGTATCCAGGTGCTCAGAGAGATTCTTCCCCTTCAGGAGAGGTCATTGGTGGCTCTTGCTAAGAACCCTGCTGTCCTCTTGCCCCTTCTCGCCCCTGTGGCAAGGAAGAGCAGCATGTCTGGTCCTTGGTGAAGAGACAAAGGCCCAGATGAGGAGGGGGAGCAGAATGGTTCACAGACATGCCATCCTGGAAGGAGTGATGTGGCTCCGTGTCCAGGAGCCGACTGTCCAGGAGAAATCTGGAGAGAAATCACTGTGCTAATTACAGAAAAGGGGGAGACTGGGGTGGGACATAGACAGACCTCCCAGCCTTAGAAGGGCTGTTCAGCTAGAAGTAGATGTGTCCTGCTCTCCATGGCCCTGAGGAGGTCGTGAGCACAGAAGTTGCACAAATGGCCAAGGCGGATGTGAATGTAGAAGTCATGGAAACTTTATTTTACAGACAGGAAACTGAGTCCCAGAATGGAGAAGTTCTTGTAGCAAGTAACAGCAGAGCTGGGACTTGGGGCCAGGATTCCTGACTCTTAGGAGAGAGTTATTGCTTTAGTCCAGGTTAGACCAGATCTAAGAACTGATCCAACTGGTGGTGCGGCATAGGGTCAGGTGGCCAAGGGCAAGTGTGGCTCCTCTTTGAAAAACATCAAGAGCCAAGCTCAGTTCACTTCCTGTTTTCTGTAAGAAAGGCTAGGGCTTGGGGATGTGGGGGCCTAGAGGAGGTGATGACGGGCATCCCTTCTCCTAAAAGAAACCAGTCAACAGGAAGTGTTTCTTAAGGGCCTCATTTAAGTTGAGACTGAGATTAAGAAGCCCAGTGACTAAGAAGTGGTCCATGCCCTCAGAGAGTTTAATGAAGTGCTACTTGTGTGGTGGAGGCTTTGCATGATATGGAAACACAACAGAAAAAGATAGGTACAAATAAGCTGCAGCTGGCAGGAAACTTTTGGAAGAAGCTGGTCTTAAAGGGACTAATAGGATTTATATATATACATAGTAGCAGAAAGAGTGTTGCACGTGGCCATGGAGTCACACTGACCTAGGCTCAAATTCCAGGTTCTCAGTTTCATTCATTCATTCATTCATTCATCCATTCATTCTTCATTCATTCAACTAATACTTATTCAGGGCCAAGAACTGTTCTAAGTTTGGGAATATGAGAGTAGCCCCTGCTTTCTCAGAGTTTACTTTCTAGTAAAGTTGCAGGGTGACCTTGGGCAGCTCAACCTTCCATCCCTCAGCTTTAAAGCAGCAGAGGTGACTCCCACCTCACACGGTGTTCTGAGGGAGTGAGATGAGCGATGAAGACTGAGTGAGAAGGCATGTATAAAGCCCTTCATGGAGCCCAGCACGTGTAAATGTCACCCACAGACTGTCACTATTACTATTGTTCTGGTGATGATATTATTTTATTATTATTATTATTATAGAATAAGAGCTGGAAGGCAGGCACTTCCCCGGTATCCGGGAGTGGAAGATGGCTGAGGGGGAACAGCAGGAAATAGGATGGGAGTATAATGTGAGGAAAGCCTGGGGGGAGAGGATTAAAGCCATTGAGCAGAGTTCAAGCCGGTGCAGTAGGCAGTGGGGTGGGGTGGTAGCGGGGTGGTAGTGGTGTTCTGTTCTGAACAGAGGCTGTGAGTTCCTAAGAGCCATAATAATGATGACAAAATAAGTAATATTTATCCAGCATTAACAACATACTGGATACTCTGCTAAACATTTTGCAAGGATAATTTCCCTTATTCCTGTAACTCCCTCAGGAGACAGAGGGTTACAAATGAGGCTCAGAGAACTAAATAATGACCCAGATTCAAGCAGTAAAGCCAGGATTCAAACCCAGCCCTCATAACCTCTACACTCAAGATGGCGTCCCCGAGGTGTGATGGAAGTGGCTGGCAGCTGGCAGCTGAGGAGATGCCATGTCTCAGCAGAGCTCTGCACTCTTCCCAGGGAGGGCTTCTAGGAAGAGGTGACCACCACAGCCAACAGAAAGCTGTGACCCTGGAGGGAGCCTCGTGCCAGCTGTTTTCTGTTTTGGAGCTGGTGCTCCCTGCCAGAGCTATGGAGTTCCTTCTGTTCTGGTTGGGAGAGATGGTCCAGGGCTGTGTGGGGAGGGTCGACTGTTCATGTGGAGGTAAGGACTGCGTTGGGTCCCTAAGGAAAGACAAGGGTGAGAGCCCAGTTCAATGTCTGGGGACTTGAGCTGAGATCCTCTGGGGCCTGGAGAAGACGTTACCTTGAGGACTAATGAAGGAAGTTGCCGGCCCACAGCAGTTTGGCCTATGTCTCCTTTCCTCTGCCCATGAGCTACGGCAAATTTACCATTCTCTATGCCAGTGAGGGAGGGCAGTAATGGTGTACAACTAAAGCCACCACTAATTCCCAGGGAGCGCTCTCACTTTTGGGATCTCGGTGTAAAAGTTTTTTTTTCTCCAGGGAGTCCCCCTCTTTTGCATGTGACTGAAGCAAACCCTAAGGAAATATGGCTTCTCCAGATCAATCTGATCACAGAATGAGGAATTCTGGTTGGTGAGGGTGCCTCACAGGCAAAGAAGGGAGGATGACTGTCCCTGGACAACCAGGAGGGGACAGAGAAGGTAGCCCTGGGAGAGCATTGCCTATTCCTTCCCCAAACCTTGCTCTGTCCCCTGACTCCTACTTGACCCACTTACTCTTCCGATCAGGTCTACCAATGAGTGGGCCTGAATATTGCCAGCAGGTAACCATGGGGTCCCCAAAATGGATATAGAATACAAAGAAAGCTGTTGTTTCTGCTTCTCTGGCAGGAGACTAGGAAGTGACCACTAGCTGAGGAAGGGTTTGTGCTACCAAAGTAAACCATCGCTGGGCTGGCTCTGGAAGAGGCCACTTCCTTCTTTATAATTAAAATCTCTCTAATCCAGGTTCCATTAAATTGGAATTTAGTGATTATTCAGATTCAACTAATATTTATTTTATGAAGTGGCTGCTATGTGCCAAGGTCTGGGTTGGGGCTTTCACATGGTTAGGTCATTTAGTCATTGAAAGAGCAAAGGGCTCAAAGTTTACGCTTGCATCATCTATGAGAAAAAAGTTTACCAAGCAAATGAGTGGTGTGTGCAAGACTGCCGGTGGAGATTTTAAACTACGTAAGGGGACAAACTGCTTCCGAGAAGCCTGCTGGTCCTTCAGAAGCCCTCCCTTACGTGGACAAGACAGTGCCATGCAGTCAGAAGGACCCAGGACAGAAAGTCAACAGGACGAGATTCAACTTCTGGTTTTGCACCATGGCCCTGCCACTGCACAGTGCCATCCAGTCCCCATTTCTCCAGCTTGTCCACAGAGATAGCACAGCGCTCTTCAAAGCCAAGGTGTCCTGAACAAGATGTGTAGTGTGCCTCCTTTTGTGTGAAAAAGGGAGAAAATATGAACAAACGTGCACACACATTTGTACTTGCTTCTCAATTCATAAGACATTCTGTAAGCTTAGTCAAGAAATGAATAATAGTGGTTGCCTCTGAGGGATGGAGAGGTAGAGTGAGAACTGGGCAGATGTGGACATGGATGGGAGGAAGATCTTTACTATGGAGACATTGGGTTTTTATGAACCATAGGAATACGTTACCTATTTAAAAATGAAATTCAGAAAAAAAGCCTTTCTGAAATCCAGATATAACATTATGTAGAACTTTCAAACAAAAGGGAAGTTATCTTAGCATTACCTGCTCTAAGATACCAGCATTGGCTCTTTCTGATCATTGTTTCTCTTTCTAAATGCTCCCACACTAGCTTTTAACTGGTTCATCTCTAGACACTCGCCCAAGGTGGATGTTGTTGCTCAGTTCCAGGTTACTTGGCAGAGATTTTTGATGTACTGGGTTTCTGCTTCTGTCTCGACTTCCTTATCCCTGAAAATGTGCGTGCACATGCACACACACACACATGCGTGCCCCCTCCATATATAAAAGCTGATTCCCTTAAACCCAAACTCCCTTAAATGACATCCAGGGGTCCTCCACACTAGGCCCAAACTTAACCTGAAAGAAAACAAGCCTAAGGCAGCATTTATTCAAAGAACTTGATTCTTCAACCCAAGGATTCTGTTTTTCAAATTGAGAGTGTTCAGAAGGGCACAAATTGCAGAACATTACAAGGCCTCTGTTATCATCCATAGCCTCCGCCTTTGTGAGGCATGAACAGTCTCCCCGAGAATGCACTGACAGCACAACATGCCTCGTAAATGGACCACAATTATAGAGCTTGCTTTTAACTTCTTCCCCAGTGTCTTGAAGTTGATATATTTTCACATACTCTTGGGTTGGAGCAGGGACGGGGGGTGGGGGGCATGGTCACGGGTTTAGCTTTTGTTTGGCTGATTATCTCTTGGTTCTGTGAAAGCCCTGGAGAGGCCATGGAGAATTTGGTGCATGGGGAATCCAGGTGTGCGTGACTTGAAGAGTTAACTGACTTAGAGAGTAAGATAGAACTTATAGTGGACAGGGAAACCTTTAGGGGCTGATCTTTCCAGCCCCCAGCCAGGATGAGACACTTGGGAGTGCCACGCACAGTGATGTGTGTGGAAGTGGCATGTGACATAACAGGCACCAATGGGAGTTTCTGAGGTTGGAGAGGTGACTGAGCAATGTTTTCCAAGATCCCTGGTGTATTTTGGTTTGACCAACCAATGTGTTGCTGCAAGAATTTGAGAAAAAGTTAAAACACGGGATGAGAAAGCATAGCTATCTGGCAACTTTCCTTTAACAGAGTGGGAGAGATTTCTAGGACATGAGCTTTGGCAAAATACGGTCAAAGTAAAGAAAATGGTTGAATATGTCTCCGTGCTTTCGAGTATTGTTGGTGTCATTTGCACTCTGTTATTTTTCCCTTCAAGGGGTTATTTGGGGAAAATTGTATACATCCCAGGGTTGAGCTTCCAAACAAATGCAAGCTGCAGGCAGCCCAAGAGCTGTGATGGGCATGTTCTTAGGGTGGCCTTGGAGAAGCGTGTTTCTTTTTGCTCACCTCCATCTGCCCCCTCTGTCCTGACTCCCCCACACACGTGCCCACACAAGTGCACACACACACGCACACACACACACACACATGCACTGTTTCTTCCTTTGCAGAAGAGATGGACAGAACTCTCTCTCTTCATTCTAGAGCAAGTCCTTTGGAAGGTGAAGACTATTGTGATGATATTTTTGTCTTTGTGCAGTTCACTAATAAGTTTTAAAATACCATTGTGAGGAAGTCACTGAGAGGCAGGCCTGTGTGTCATACACTTTTGGAGCCTTCAGCGATGCCTGCCCAGTGCCCTTGGGGACTCAGCACATGTTTGTTGATTATTGTGACTTTGAGGAGTCCCTGTATTCCTTGAATTTCTCAAATGAAGTGTGGAAAGGGGTCCCTGGCACAGGAAAGGAAGGTGGAAAACTGTTTTCCCTCATCTTTTCACTTTTTTGCAATGGCTCACCTCCCTGGAAGCAAACCTAGAGCTTCAGAGAGTCCCTTTCTGAGGGCAAGTGTGGTTCTGAGTGAGGGGTAGTAGCCACACAGGACTGTCATCTCCCCAGAGATGGGGATCTAGAGATGTGGGAAATTCCATGGAGATAGGAAGCCCAGGTCCTAGACCCAACTCTGCCACCAACGTCCCATGGAACCCTCACATTTCCTTAGCTTTGTGCCTCGGTTCCCCATGGGTAAGTGGGACTAGTAAGAGCCGCCTCACATTGTTGCCAAGAGGATTGTTTTAAATACATGTTTTATTAGAAAATTTCAAACACACACACAAAATAAAGGAGATAGTAGAGTGAACCTTCATATTCCCTTACCCGATTTCAATGATTATCAACTCATGGCCAGTCTTGTGTCATTTATACCTTCACCCATGACTCCCTGCCCATTATTACCCTCCCAGTGCCAGAACATGGGATTTAATGGAATGAAACAATGGCATGGAGGTGCCTTCTGGAGAACCTAACAAGTAGCAAGTACTTAGAAAATGTCTGTGGAATCTGAACATATAATAGTATGAGCTTTATAATTTATTACCTCTTGGCACATCTGTGGTGGCCAGAGGGCACAGTATTTCTTGCTGTCTTACAGATAAGGAGACCTAGGCTTCTGTCAAGTGACTTCTCTAAGGTCATGCAGCGACCAAGGAGTATGAGGCTATGATCAGGACCCCAAATTCCATGGATGTGCTCTCGGCTCCATGCTCTGCTGCCTCCGTGTTGATTTTTCCTTTTGGCTGTCTTCTTAGGGAGAGCAGGAGACTTGTAAAATTTTGTGTGGGCTCACAGTTTAAAGAGAACCTGTTTATGGGACTGTAATAACATCCACATATCCGTGGGTAAAACTGCTTGCTGTCTTTGAAGGATAAGCAAATTCAGTTCAATTCATCAAACACTTAGTGCCTTACTTTGGCCTTGATCTCCAGAAAGCAAAGGATAAGTAAGCTATGATTCCTACTCGTAGATAACCAAACAGAGAAGAAAGCGATGAGTGAATGTCAACAGAATGAGCCAAATGCTGAGGGTGCATGGAGGAAGGTTGTTTAATGCCTAGCTGTTGTCTCCATTAAGGATTATCAATACTTCCAAAAATTGCAACCCTGGCACTGTGGCAATTTGTGCTTTCATTGACACAATTGTAAAAGTTGACTACTAGATTTAAGGGTATCTGTGTAATCTTTTCATGAACTAAGAGTCCTCATTAGATCAGTTTAATAGATCACTAGATTAAGAATGGCTCCTCCAATGGAAGTACCATCTACTAATCTATTAATCAATATTATCCACCATGAAAATTTAAGTCAACTATGAAGAGTTAGCCAGCTGCGAAGTTAGGAGGCCCGATCTGCACAAGACCCCTCTCACTTCTGACACCTATTGTACATCTGGGGCTCCCCAAGACCACTTTTAGTTTTGGTACATTGCTAGAAGGACTCACAGATCTCACTGAAAGCTGTTACACTCCCATTGTGGTTTATTATAGGCAAAGGATACGGGTTGAAATCAGCCAAGGGAAGAAGTGTATAAGGTAGAGTCCAAGAAAGTACCAAACACAGAACATCCGGTGTCCTCTCCTCATAGAGTCACGACAGTGTCAATTTCTCAGCACTGGTGTGTGAAAATACAATGTATTGACAACCAGGAAAACACCCCTGAAATTTGCTGTCTAGAGTTTTTACTGGGACTTGATCACATACCACCTGCATGGCTGCCCTTTGGTCTCCAGCCCATCTCGGGGTAGAACTGATACTGTGTGGTCCAAAGACCCCATCATAAATCACATTATTAGATTGTCTAGTGGCCAAATCCCTCGGGCAAAGAAACATGCTCCCATCAGACATGGCATTCTAAGTAGCCGAGGGAAAACGCCAGACCTCTTAGTGGTTAAGGTTAATTCTTTACTACACAACCACTAGAGAGTTCCCATTTGAAAGCATATCAATGGCCAGATTTTGGGGGAGCTGGAAGCTTTGGGGGAAGAAAGGAGATGGACATGGTACTGAGCATAGTTCTGAAAATCATTTTACTTTTTCAAGTTAAAATTTGGTAGTGAGGAATTTTTTTTTCCTTTGGTGAGGAAGACCAGCCCTGAGCTAACATCCATTGCTAATCCTCCTCTTTTTGCTGAGGAAGGCTGGCCCTGGGCTAACATCCGTGCCCATCTTCCTCTACTTTATATGGGATGCTGCCACGGCATGGCTGACAAGCAGTGCGTCGGTGGTGCCCAGGATCCGAACCCATGAAACCCGGGCTGCCAAGCGCAAACTAAACTGGTGTGCCACTGGGCCGGCCTCTGGTAGTGAGGAATTTAAACAATTTTTTTTTCCTTCTGGCTCGTGAATGGTCACACAGCAAATAAATGGCAGAACTGAGGCTAGAAACCCACTTTCTAAGAGTGATTTGTCAACACAAACCAGTGGTGACGATGAGCTCTCGACTCCAGGGCAGCCTGGGATAACTGCCTGCTGTTTTCCTCCCCAGACTCAAGAAGGAGTGAGAGAAGAGGACAGCAGGAATGCAACCAAACAGGAGAATTTGAGGCTCTCTTCCTTCCCTCTCATCTTCCCTCCTTCTCTCCCATCAATATTTATTGACTACATGATGAATAAGGATGGAAAGAAGGGAGAGAGAGAAAAGGAGGAAAGTCTCCTTGTTTCTTTCAGACGTTTATTGTTCCTGGGAGCTTTCTTCCAGGCTGCCTACTATTTTCTGGGAGGTAGATTTTCCTTCTTCTTCTCAGGCTCAATATTCACTGTTCTGTTTCTGCAGAAGAAACAATCAAAGTATAATGCATTGTTCATAGATTCTGATCTGGTTTGTGTGGGATCCCAGAGAGCCCTGGCTGCCTTTTGCCCAGGGCCTGGAGATGGATAAA
This sequence comes from Tapirus indicus, assembly GCA_031878705.1. Classification (NCBI taxonomy): domain Eukaryota; kingdom Metazoa; phylum Chordata; class Mammalia; order Perissodactyla; family Tapiridae; genus Tapirus; species Tapirus indicus. The sequence goes on along the minus strand of CM062918.1, from coordinate 102,416,176 downwards.
TGATGGTGAGACCAAGGAGAGCTCTGGTGTTAAGCTGTGCATTTTGTTCACTAAGTAAAGGATGCCCTGTGCATGTTCTGGGGGCCAACTCCAGCCACTCTTGGGAGTTAAGCATTTGGGATGACTTGACCTCATTGGAAAAAAAAATCTCGTAGCTGGTGACACAAGAAGGTGGCCGTAGCCTGTGGTGCAGCGAGCCCACTGGAGCAGCTGAGGCTGCAGATTCCCTGGAAGTTACTTCCCAGCAATGCAGTGAGTCAGGGCCGGGAGTGCAAGGAGATGACATGTGTTGACTCCAGGGGTGGGGATGGGAGAACAGGGACGTGGGGTAGGCTGCAGAGTCAAGGGGGTTCCCTCAGGTGGACATACCACTGTGTTATCCTTGGTTCCTGGTTCCTGGCTCCAGGTGGGGAGAGGCGGGGCCCAGTATCTCTTTCTCGGGCAATGAATAAAATCCATTCTGGGCACCAGTTGCTCATGTCTGGGTTGGTCCTGCCAGTCTGTTTCTTTTTTCAGGAAAAGAACTGTGAGAGGGTTGGAAAGAGAAACTTGAGAAATAAGTACAGATAGATCTTCTCCTTAATGACAAGGCTGGGGGTTGGGAGACTGAGAGTAGAAAGTAAGGCTGTTGTCTTGATAGCCCAGCGGTAGAGTCTGAGGTAGATGGTGTGAAGCCAGAATAACTATGAAGATGGGTTCTTGCCGTGGCCCAGTAACAGTTTATGACTCAGAGCTGGGAGACAGGATGAGAAGTTTCCAGTGCCTGCTCAACACTAACTTGCAGACCAAACCCATCACTTCTGTGAGGTCTAATGCCCCTTTACCCTCTGTGTTTTGTGGAGACATGCTGAAGCTCAGGGAAAGAATAGAGGTGAAGAACCTGTGGAAGGAGAACATCATTGATATGCAACAGGATGGATTATTGATTGGCTTAAGTCAAATTATTATTTGCTGGCTGAAGAAAAAATATCTTGGTGGGGGTCAGAAGTGGATTGTGATCCTAGATCAGGTAAGGGAATAAAGCAACTTTTCTCAAACTCCCATGGAACTGGGTAGTTTTCACACCAAGGAGGATCCATAACTGAGTCAGTGAATGCTGGATTAAACGAGGATACTACAGGTCTTCTAGGAGCCTCTAATATGCATTGGCATATTTAATTTCCTAAAAGAGAGGGAGAGTGTGCAAGTGGAACATCTGTGAGTACCTGGAAAATCTAGCTTTCTGAAGAATACAGCGAGGGGAATGCAGAAGAGATAAAAAGAACACAGGTTTGGAATTATTCAGATCTGGATTAAAATCCCAGCTCAGCCACTTACTAGTGTGCTACTGTAACTCTGGTCAAGTAACTAACATTCTTGGGTCTTAATTTACATGTGAATAAAATAATAATTCCTGTCTTATAAAGTTATTGTGAGGAATAAATATGATCGTGTATGTAAAGAATCCCAAAAAGAAATCCTGTAATATAGTAAAGACACAGTAAATGATGGATGGATGGATGGATGGATGGATGGACGTGTGGATGGATGGACGGATGAGTGGATGGATAGAACAATCAGTCTTGGACCACTACTTTAGCTAGGCAGAGTCATAGTTCTGGGGCACACCTAGACCACCAAGCATGAGTTTGTGTGTGTGTGTGTGTGTGTGTGTGTGAATGTGCATGCACACACATCTGCCCACATGCTCATGTGTATCCGATCACTCATACATGAATTTTTCTGAGTCTTTTCCAAAGACATAAAAGTTAGGAGCCCCTCCATCGTCTTCCACAACAACTACTTCACTGCATCGTAACTGTTTACCCATCTATCTCTGTCACGGCACTGAGAGTCCTGGAGCACAAAGGCCACAGCACAGTCCCTGAAACACAGCAGATGCTTATAAAATCATTGTAAAGGACTTGTCCGTGCCTCTTCTCAACTATCTGGGCAGGTAGGACTACCACACCAGGGGCATCTGAGAGGCCTGACCCCACCAGCCTATTAATGTATCTTAACCCCTCTTGAGAGTCAAAAATACATCCTCTGAACTCAGCACTGACTAGGGAGCTGGAGGGACTGATGACAAGATCTGTGTGTAGTGTGAGACAAGGTGTGTTCTGGGAGCTGCAGCAGTGCAGTGGGTTCTGCCATCAGCATCACAGGGTAGGAGTTTGGACTCCTGGCTGCTGCCCCAGGCCCTTCCTTTCCTTGCCTGGTGAGGTGAGTAGTCACATACAGCAGCTCCTGTGGGTCTGAGTTGGATTTGTGGAGTCTGCCCAGTCCACCCTCCCATGTTGGGACCTGCACACACTTAGTCCACTCAGTAGCCCTCTGTGTGCAGAGCCTCTTCCTGGGCTCTATGGGGTGATAGCGACAAAGGAGGAAGCTGGGCAGAGACCACTTTTACATTCAACCACAGAACAACCGTCCTCTCCCTTCCTCCTCCATTTCCTCCACTTTCTGGATTTTTCTTCCTTTCTTTGGCTCCACTTCTGTCTCTGTGCCAGGGCCTGGTGAGCTTGCCAAGGACACTGACATCTGTCACTGTGGCTGTGACTGTCCCAGATGGCTCTGTCCAGGATGAACTCAGCCTAGAAAGGCAGAGCCGACTCCTGGTGATGGAGACCACTAAACCCAAAGAGAAGGCATGAGTGGCTGGGGCAGGATCTCACCTCTGCTACAGTCCATATTGAAGGAGAAATCCCTTTTATGAATTATTTTACTTACTAATTTCAGATCGAGTTACTGAACAGTATGTGTTATAGTGGCCTGGGTGTGTCTACAAGAAGTGCTAGGGCCCAGCTTAGGAGATCACTCCATTCTCCTGAAGCGTAATGGAGGACACCTCCTTGACCGGTGACCCCAGGTTTGAGGAAGACCTAGAAAGTGCTTCCATGTGTCTTACTCTATTTTTCTTACTGGAGTCCCTTTCCATTTGTTCTGGCCCTTGTTTTTAATGAAGAGGAAGAGCAACTAACCAACGAACAAAATCTGAAACCAAACCAACGAATGTTGCCTGCTAAAGGAGCCAGTGTTACCAAACACCATGATGGGAGTTAATTGCAGTGTTTTTTTGCCAGTTGACTGCCATTGCAAGTCGCTAAAAATTGTTTCTCATGCAGTCCTAGTTGAAAACAAAAAACTATTTTAGATGTAGATCATCTAACTGTGGTATGACAGTGACAGCTCTGTCTGTGGGTTGAGGTCAGAATGACTGATGTTGTCAACAAAACAATGAACACGGTGCCCTTACTCTTCTGACCAGAACACATGGGTATTGGCAAGATTCATTATTTATTCATTTGCACGTGAAATCTTTCACAGGGCACATCTTTAAGTTAAAGTTACCAACACATTTCCAAATATCTGCTTTTGAGTGGAGGGCAGTGACTATGTCTTAATATAGCGCCTGTTGCAGTGCTCTGTGTGTAGTGGGGAATTTTAAAGGGCAATAAGTTCACAAAATGCAAGGTAATGGCATAAATTAAGTAAGATAATCAGATGCTGTCAGGCCTTCTGTGACACCTCAAACAAATGGTTTGAATGTCAAACCGGGCCTCGGCTTCTGGTCTCTCAAGCATGGTGATGACTGGGCAGCCCTCTCACCTTCAGTTCTTGCCCTTCTTATCCCTGAGCTACTGAGACAGCGCAATGGATCTGAAATTTATTCCTGGACTCAAGTCTGATCTGTGCTTGCTCTAGCCCTACAATCAGCTTGCGGGTGGTGGAAGAGGAGGGGAAGGGGCATGGATGGGAGCCAGTTGGAAAGTTGGCTGGGCCAGCAATGCAGCTGATATGACAAATTCTGTGTGGACACTGTGCATGAGGGAATTATCTCCAAGTTTGTTTCCAGTCTGTGAACTCCTCTTAGAGAATCTGTTCCAAGAGGGACAAACCACAAGAATATAGGCCCTGGAGCAAAAACAGCAAGGGAGGGGTTAGGCTTGAAGAACGGTATTTCCTAAATTGGGCTGATCTACAGCGTAGCCCATGAAGCATTTTCAAAACCAGATTATTTTACCCCCAAGATTCCGATTTAGTATATCTGGGGCAGAACCAGGAATTGGCATATTTTGAAAAGCCCCCTAAGTGATTCTGATGATTAGCTAATGTGGGAGCCAGTGACATTGCCTGGGTGTCCCTTTCCAACCTCACCCTTGCACCATGACAACCTATCTTCTCTGTGGCCTGAACATCTACTGGGGACTGAGCCACTAACTCTCTTCTTTCTGTTCTTCAGGGCTGAGGACCTGCTTTCCAGTCCCCCCACCTGCCACAGCACAGTAAGGTGTGGATACCCCTTAGAGCATCAGCCTGGTGCAGAGGGAATAGATACAGACAGGGACGCAGAGCCACTGCTTTCCTTCCATTTTTGTTTAGTAGGAAGAAAGGAATTATGATTATTGAGCTTGAAGAAAGCAAGAATAAGGAAGGAATTTTATGAAACTTCAAGTTTATAAACAAATGTTTTACAGATCAGTTCTCCATTTTGTGGGCTAGAACATAAGGAAAAGGCCCCAAACTGAAGCTGGAGGCTTGGAAGTTCAGACTAAGAAATCATATGTGACTTGAAGGGACAAGACACACTAGGAGGTGCTAAGTGAGTCTGCAGGATCTCTGTCACAGAGGTCTTCATGATTTGCACAGGATGGCTTATGGCCTCCTTGCCCAGAGGCAGGAGCGTGGATCAGAATGCAGCTGGGTATCACTCACAGGCTAAAACTCTTCCTTGTATTGTTTTCCATGAGAAAAACTGTCCTTATTGGCACATGCCTGTGGGACATGCACTTTACTATTTCTCATAAAGTGTTGAAAGGTTACCATGAAACGTTTGCGTTTTCCCCTTTGGTTTTGGCACTAGTGTGTAACCTGAGGCAGTGGCACAAAGTTGTTTGGTGGGCTCTTCCTGTGTGAAACTAGATTTGACCCACCCAGAGACTAAATACTCCATCTCAACTTTTTGAGCACTGAGCACTACCAAAATGAGCTGGGCTATCGTTTCCAAACTGATATTCACCCACCGAGTCATACGTGCAAGTGAATTCCCCACACCAGGCTGATCAGAGCACTTGAGAGCCAGTGGTGAACTAGACACAGAGGCTGCCTGCCCCCATGGAGCTTATGTTTTCCTAAAGGAGACAGAGAGGAGGTAAATAGATAAACAAGATAACTTCAGAGCCTGATGAGTGTTGTGATCCAGAATAATAAGGGCCAGGAGATGGACTGGGGTATTGGGAAAGACCTCACTGGAGGTGATGCTAGAATTGAGAACAGAAGCATGAGAGAGGACCCAGCTGGGTAAAGAGGTAGGAGAGGGGTCTTACAAAGGTCTTGGGGGTAGAAACCAGCTTAGTGTGTTCAGTGAACAGGAAGGAAACCAGTGTGGCTGAAATGGAGTAAGCAAGGGATTGAATGGTAGGAAATGAGGTTCAAGAGGAGCCAGAGCCCAGAGGATGTCAAGTTTTGGAGGCCACGACACCGAGTTTAGATGTATTCTAAGTCCATGGTCATTTGGCTTCAGGTGTTTGTGTGATGTTCTAAATAAGGTTATATCTTAAGGATTCATACATATGGTACTAGTGGAGGGCACTGATGGGTTTAGCCAGCCTCCTTCTTTTATAAGCAGGGAGGCCTGGAGAGGAACAGTGACTTGCCCACCCCAGGCTCTCCTTCATTGTTAGGAGCAGCCCATCTAAGACTCATTTTACCACTAGCACAATATGGAAGTGTCTCACCTTGGGAGGGTGAGTGAGGAGGGACTGTCTGCAATCCGAGTCTAGGCAGGGCACACAACAGAATGTTTGGGATTAGGGTAAGGGAGGGAGAGATGCTCAGTCCAGAACTGGAACCCAGGAAGGCCAAGGCAGCTAGCTGGGAAACAGAAAGTGAAGCAGCAAGCTGTCTGGGGAGCCAGAAGAAGAGTAAGCAGGCTGGACCTCAGGAGGGGAGAGAGGCAGCCAGAGTCTGTTTTTCTGTGTCTTCTGGGAAAACCAAGCAGTGGGAGGAATAAAGAATATTTTCCATTTTAGCCACAAATACACTGCATTCTGCCCTGGGCTTCAAGCACGCCTGTAGACTTAGGTGCTGTGCTGTGTGACTGCCTCATGCCCCTTTGCCAACACTCTCCTCCTATATTGAGGCCTTGTCCCTAAAAGTTATTCTCTATCTCTAGACTCTCTAGATGGCTCTGGAGGTCAGTCATGGGCAGGTCCACAGGGCTGAGGGGCAAGACTTGGAGGCTCAGCCTGAGAGGCTGTTTGTGCTTGCGCTGTGGGGACCTAGACCGTTTTGGGGGCTGACATCATGGTGACAGGAGCTATGGGGGGCTCAAGCTCGGTGAAGGGAAGGATATGCAGTCACAGCTGGCCTCACTCTTCTGGTCAGGCCCTGAAGGCTTCCTGGAGGAGGAGCTATTTTAGAAGAGAGAACTCAAGAGAGAGAGAGGATGGTGAAGTTGGTGGGGATCTCTGTTCCTAGAGTAGGTGTTGTTTGTGACAGATCTTGAAGGCTCACCCAGCAGAGGGAGCATTGAGCAGTTGTGTCTGAGGGCTGAGTGGGACTAGAATGGCAGAATGAGGTCATATAGGATGGCTGTATGGCTTTAGAACAGGAAGAGTAGCTCCTGGATCTGTGCTGTAGGAAGCATTACCCAACTGGAACTTGGGGTTTCCTTGTAACTGTGACAAGGAAACGTCACCTGACGTGTCCCAGTTAGGGCCAGGGTCCCTGGTGGATGAAACAATAATACATGATGGTGATAATAATATTAGGTAACAAGTGTTGGGTTCTAACTATGTGCCAGGCACAGTTCTGTACAAGTTCCCATGTGTTACCTCATTTCATCTTCACAGCAGCAATCTTGTATGGTTGGCACTATTTTCAATCTCGTTTTTATGGATGAGAAATTTAAGCTGTAGAGAAGTTGGTAACATGCAGTCAATAAGCATTCAAGCTGAGCATCCAACCCAGGCAGCTGCCTTCAGACTAGACTGCACTGCAATATTCCTGGGGCATTGCTGGCTCTCCCAACCAGGCTGCTGAGATGCCCAGATCTTGCAGCGAAGAAGAAAAAGGAGATGAGGAGAGGGAGAGAAAGAAGATAAGTGGGAAAAGAATGTTTTTTCTCCAATGCAATTTTATGGCCCCATTTCACAGACTGCTGGCCCCAGCCCTGAGCTTCACTATCTTTTTCTCCTTTGTTTTATTCAACATGTATCTGGAGGACTTCTGAAATTTACAACATAACTCCTATCGGTTTATGGCTTTCGTTCATTTAGTGAAAGTGGCCTGAATTCCATTTCTGCCCTCTAATACATGCTGTCCTGTGAGGGGCTGAATTTATGACATTGGCTGCCTCAATTACTAATTTCCACATGAAACTGCACTGAGGTGTCCCCCACACCCAGGGAAATTGATACACACATGGACCAGCTTATGAAGATGCATAAAGCTCATTAATCCTGAGACCTGCAGCTACATGAGATCAGGCTGTTGTCCCTCACCTTCTCCCAGAGCCAAGGAGTCCCTGGGTTTTTCTGGACTCTTATCTTTGACAGTGTCCCAAGGACCCTCCAATGGAAAAGTATCTTGCACTTCTTCTCATTGCCCTCTCTTCCTAGTTTTTTACCCCTTTTCAACCCACCACCCTCCTAGTTTTCCATGTATTTATGTCTCCTCCAACCAGCCATGTCAAATAATGATACATCATGAAGGCATCCAGCGCAGGAAACTTGGAAGTGGTGCTTGGTCAACTTTGAGAGCTTGTATTCTTGGTGATGATACTGGAATAAATTACTGCTGTTTGACCCTTACTCAGACACTACTGAACCTGGATCAAGACTTTTCTTTAGTCTTCTACCTAATCCCCATTTTAGGTCAGTCTCTCAATCCTACTCTTCCATGAGGCCCCTGTCTGGGACCAGCTCCTGTCTGTCACACAATTTAACCAGCCCTGGTTTACCCAAGTCATTATTGGAAACAGGCGGTTTCCCCAAATGATTTCCTTCAGAAACCCCATCTAGGCACTGTGGACCCTCCCCATTCCCAGTTCTCCATGGTGTTGCCTGTGACAGAGGGAGGGTTTGGCTTCACTTAACTCCAGGTTGATAGAAGACCTCCATCTGTTCTAATGGTTGGATTCCTTGTCTCAGAAAATCAAGGCAGACAAAGTGTCCCTGAAGACAGAGATGAGGAACTGTCAATCTTATTTTCACCTAGCATTGGCATCACAAATTTTAATAGTGGGTAGGCCATACCCTGCCTGCCTCTTTGTCCAGAGAGGGGCCTAGGTGAGGCTGGTTGAGTGTCATCAAGATTGTTTTCAGAGTTGAGGTCCAGGAACCTGATAGCAGATTGCACAAATACCTATCGAGCTTACACTATGTACCTTACACTGTGCTTAAACACCAGGTAAGTGGAGATGAACAAAATATGGCCTCTGCTCTCCGGAGCTGACAGTCCATGAGGAAGAAAGACAAGAAAGTCAATAGTTATAACAGAGGGTAATGGGGCTGGAGATGTGCAGGACCTGAACTATGGCATTGGTAGTAGAAAAGAGAGGAGGGGGTGATGAGGAGAATGTTTAACATGTGGACTTTATAGGACTTGGGGTTGATTGAGGTGCATATGTGGGAGGAAATAGCCTAAGTAAGTGTCTCAGTTTCATGCTTTCCCTGTTCAAAGGGTTGCGGTTCAGTTCACTGAGTTAGGGGATATAAAAGAAGAAGAGGAAGGTTTAAGGGGCAAGATGATTCATTCTTCTGGGACATTTTGAACTTGAAACATTCCACTGAAGATGTCCACTAGATGGTTGGACAAATGAGTCTGGAGACCAACTGAGAGATCTGAGCTGGTGATAAAGATTAGAGAGTCCTTCTCAGGTGTGTGGTCAATAAAGCCATGATTTTAGCCAGGAAGAGGATATTGCATGAAGAATACTAGTATTAAACTCTGCTTCATCCCAGTGTTGCCTCCAACTTCTTGAGAAAAAAAGACCACAGCGGCTCTCGCTACTCTTATCTCCCACCCACTTTCTTATGGTTTTCAGTCTTGGTTTTGCCCCCACCATTCACTTGAAACTTTTTCACAGGTTGCAGATGACCTTAATTCAAATGGATGCTTTGCTGCTCTTAATTTACTTCACCTCTGTCAAGAAGACCTGTGTTCTCTTCTTGAAACTGCCTTCCCTGGGCTCTAGAGGCACTACTCTCTTCTAGTTTCTTTCCTATGCTGTGGCTGCTTTTTGGTCTACTTATTCTTTAGATGACAGAGTCTTGCAGAGGCAATGTCGGGTAATGTGCAGGGCACTGGACTCAGACCCACTGCATTCCAAAGTTGAAATAACTGACCAAGTTCCTTAGACCTCTGGAGCTCACTTTCCCCAGCTATAAAATGGAGATAATAATCCTAACTTCAAGGATTATTGCAAGAATTAAATGGGAGATGTCTCAGGCACTTAGCTGATTGTCAGTCACATTGTAAGCAGTTTAAAAGTGGTAGCACTTATTGTTTGGTGTGTTTATAGGCAGAATGGTGATACCCAGCAGAAAAGAAATGGTTTAAGTATGGTTACCAAAATGTGGTCCCTTGACCAACAGCATCAGCATCATCAGCACCGGTATTACCTGGAAACTTGTTAGAAATGCAAATTCTCAGATCCACTCCAAACTTACTGGATCAGTGTCTTTGGAGTGGGGCCCAGAAATATGTTTTAACAAGTCCTATAGGTGATTTTGAAGATGCATGCTGAAGTCTGAGAACACTGGTTTAAAATAAAAGGAGAGCAAACTCCTTGAGCAGACAGTGAGATTCACAAAGGTGGGGACTGGCAGTCAACAGGAGGGAGAGGACATCTCTTCAAATGGACAGGAAGGTCAGAGGAGTTAACTTTTTCCCTACCTAAAACCTTGCTGCTGTCTACACTCAACTCTCTTTCTACACTAAACCACTTGATAGTACTATGTTGTGATGGCTCAGTGCTTTTGTATGTGGCAGTTTCTCTGGAATACCTTCATCTCTCTTTTCATCCAAGAAAACCCTTATCATCCTTTAGTCACAAGTACAATGTTGCCTTATCTTTGAATTCTTTCCTTATTCTCCTAGGCAGGTAGTCACTCCTTCTTCCATGTTCCCATGACATGTGTCATAACATGTCATAATTTGTGTTCATCTTTCTTCTACTAGATAGGGCATTCCTTAAGGGCAAAGAATATGAGCTATCCTTCTGCATATCATTAGTGCCTAGTGCAAGAACAATGCTGGGTACTGAAGGGGAGAAAGTATTCTCTACCCACTCTGGGTCCTTTCTGGCTGGGCTACAAATTAAATTGAGATGAAACCGAATAGAAGGAGAAAATCAAACAAAGCTTTATAACATGTATACATGGGAGAGACTCTGGGAAACTGAGTATCTCTCTCAACAGAATGGCGAGGTTCTCCTCTTAAATAGACAAAGGAAAATTTTGGGGCGTTGGGGGATGTCAGACATGAGGGATTACAAGAAAAGCACAGTAAACAAGGGTATGCAGATTTAAGTCTTCTCCTGCTCACTGATAAGGGTTTTTAGAGATAAAGTCATCCCCCCTTCTTCCTGGTACAGAGAAGGAGATACCTTTACAAATGGAGATTTCCCTTAAATGTAAATATCTCTTACATAGGGTAACTTCTGCTTGTTTTTCAGAGCTTTTCCTCTGTCTGCAGTTTCCAGCCTAAAATCTTTATGTCAAATAATCTTCACATTTTGGGATAACCAATTCCAATTCCCCATAGTACACAGGTGATGTTCAATGAATACTTACTGTGTAGAAACAGGAGTAGTAACAACTCACAATTACACAGAACTTACAATTTTCCAAGTACTATCATGTATGTGGTATCCTCATTGAGTGCTCAGCAAGGCAGGTTTACCAGTTGTCCCATTAGACATGAGGCTGAGGGCACAGAGAAATTAGATAACATGCCCAAGCTTGCTTAGCTAACAAAGAGGTAGAGACAGGGAATGAAGTCCAGATCTTGTATTTCCAAATCCACTGTTTTCTCCTCTCCGTGACACTGCCCCTGAAATATTTGCAGAAATGTAGGCTCATTGTATGAATGTTCTAATAGAAACCAGTCGGATCCTGTATACTCCTAAATCCTCTTGTTATCAGCTGGAGGTGGTGAGGCAGACGATGACAACAAGGCTGCTGGTAATGATGATGATTGGTTTCCTGTCCCTTATAGGCTTCCTCAAAGAAAGAGGACCACAGCCTGCTTCCACTGAGGTCCAAATCCAGTTCAGTCCCAGGCATGATGCTTACTGATCACCAGGCATTTTTCATTTTCATTCTTCTATTTCAGGTTCAGATTAATCTGCATTGTTTAATGCTGGTATGACTGAGCATCTCTTCTCCACAGCCCTGCTTTAAGTAAATCCAAAATATAAAAATCTGAATTAAAAAACCAAAGGGAATCTGTAGACACTACCCTCTGAAGGAGATGGAGTATAACTCCTCACCCCTTAAATGTGGGCTGCACATAGTGACTTCTTTCTAAAGAGTAAAGTATGTAAAGGGAAAAAAGAGGAACTTTACAGTAAGGAAACCTGATGAACACTCCCTCCACCAAGTGATCAGGTTCATATCCTCAGTGATGGGTCGTACCCTTGATATGATGTGACGACAGTGGCGCTTTACCTCTGTGGTCTTCCTCCCCAAAACCCATAACTTCAGTCAAATTATGAGAAGAACTTCAGACAAGCCCGTATTGAGGAACATTCTACAAAATACTTGACCAGTACTTAAAACTGACAAGGTCATCAACAACAAGGAAAGTCTGAGAAACTACCATAGTCTAGAGGATCCTAAGGAATCATGATGGCTAAATAGAATGTGGTATTTTGTATGGGACCCTGGAACAGAAAAAGGTTGTTAGGTAAAAATTAAGAAAATCCAAATAAAGTATGAACTTTAGTTAATAATGATGTACAATATTGATTCATTGGTTGTGAAGAATGTACCCATGCTAATGTAACAGAGAAAACCGTGTTTTGAAGCTTTTCTGTAAATCTAAAACTATCCCAAAATAAAAAGTTTATTTAAAGAGAAGAAAGAAAGTAGAGGACGGAATTCTCCTGTTACTGGTGAAAATGCAAAATGGCACAGCCATTTTGGGAAACAGTCTGGCAGTTGCTTATAAAATCAAACATACATTTACCCTATGACTCAGCAATTCTACTATGTGACATTTACCTGAGTGAAATGAAAACCTGTGCTCACACCAAACCATTACACAAATACTTATAATGGCTTTATTCATAATCTCCAGCAAACTGGAAACAATGCAAACATCTCTCAGCTAGTGATGGGTAAATGAACTGTGGCACATCCCTACAATGAAATTCCACCAGCAATAAAAAGAAGCAGACTCCTGAGGATGCAGCATGGATGAGTCTCAAATGAATTGCGCTAAGTGAAAGCAGTCAGATCAAAAGGTTTCACACTGTATGAATTTACTTCTATGACATTTTGGAAAAGGCAAAACTAAAGGGGCAGACAACAGATCTTGCTGGGAGCTGGGGATTAGGGGAGGAAACGGACCACAAAGGGACATGGGGGGAATATTGAGTGTGATGGAATTGTTCTGTATCTTGATTGTGGTCGAGGTTACACGATAGTATACGTTTATCAAAACTTGCAGAACTGCACACTAATGAAGGTGAGTTTTACTATATATAAATTATACCTTAATTGAAAAGTGAAAAAAATCTAACTCAAGGATGATTGCCCACTTTTCAAAATTCCTCTTCAAGGGATTTGTTTTAATAGTATTCTTACGTAGTGCATTTTCAGTGACTGCATTTCTGAGTGTTCAGTTTGCCATCTGTGGTTTTATGTGAACATCACTGGATTACTTGCTGTTTGGAGACTCGGAAGTGGGAGCCATAGTCCAGGGGCAGATACAAGGCAGCTGAGACAAAGAAACAAGCATAGGTGACAGCTAGGGCCAAGCCTTAACAATGGTAATGTCAGCGTGTGCTTCCCAGTCACCTGCTTTTGATACAATCAAGAAGCTGGTTAGACTTACTTTGTATGACACCTATGGTTTACAGAGCCCTCTCACAGCAGTCATTCATTGGGGGGTGTGCACAATCCCTATGCCACTTAGGTGGGACAAGTGTTGTCATCTCTGTTTTAGAAGGAGAGGGAGGCACTAAGAATTCTCACCTCTGTGTGCAGCTTGGCCCTCTCCACAGGTTGGCTAATTAATATAAAATGCATGGTAATTTGGTGTGAGAGATATTACTATTTTACAGATAAGGAATATAATTACTTTACACATGAGGAAATTGAGGTTCTGAGAATTTCCCAAGGTCACTTGATGAGTAAGTAGTAGAGCCAAGAGTTCAACTCAGATGTTCTGGTTCCAAGTCTACTTCTCTTTCTATTCTCCCATAGGCTGGTTATGTGACTTTTATGCAGAGTGTGGTTATTAATGGTATTTTGCCATGAACATTCACGTCTTTAATGTGCCAGTGAGTGGAGAGTTTTAATTAGCTTCCGTTATGAGAGCCAGTTATTATACGTAAAGGCTTCTTTACTGCCTGTCATCTTTATTAGTAACTTTGGGAGTCTGGAAGGCAGGCTGTGATCTTTGTGTTTCTCTCAGCCTCTTGTGTTTGGATAGTGTCTGGATGGATGAGAAGTGTGTGTATGTTGGAAGCTATGACTTCCAGAAAAAAGGACTCATCAGTGTAAACATGAAAGGGCAAGATTTTTCAACAAGCACCAGAATATCTATATCAAAATCAGTATTTTTCCATAAGGTAGTTGCTTAGAGAGACATCCAATTCAATTGCTTTTTAGTTATGTCTCCTTTTTATGCAAAACAGCAATGCCACCGTCCTTACCAAGGTTAGCTCTGAAATCCTTGTTTCCTCAGAGACTCTGAGCTCCTCCTGGGTGGGGCTGAGCCTTCTCGTCATGGCATTCTCAGGATCCAGCACAGAGCCCAGCCCATCCAAGGTGCTCAGATCATGTTTATTGAATGGAACTGAACCAAAACTCATTCTCCAGGACAGAGTTGTCACTGCAGGGTAGAGGCTGGTCCAAAAACATCTCATCCACTTGGTCCTTGGCCTGAAGGACCTTCCTGGCAGGAAACCTTAGCCAAAACCGTCTCAAATGCTTGACATCTCCCATGGGTTTATTAGTCATCTTATATAATTGTTCTTTTTCTTTTGAGCTCACTTCATCTTGTGCCATATTTCCTGCTCCCTTGCTTGTACTTACTTCCCTTTCCCCCATTTCTTCCGAAATGTATAAGTCCACTCTGAGGGCCACTCTGAACCCAGTCTCACCCTTACTGACTGGTGTTTCTTGCCCCTTCTCCTTATCTCATGGACCAAACATAGGTTTTTCTACCTCTCCTTGCCCTGTTCCTCACCCAGGGAGCCCCACTCAGGAGGAAACTGGTAACATGGAACTGATTAAATGGAGTTTTCTCTTCCCTACTCACCACTGATATTTCAGAACCAACCTGGTTAGCTGGAGTTTAAGGCAGAACCTCTTATCTCTAGACAGAGAGAAGAAAAATAGTCAGAGAATCATCAAAAGCTTCTCTGTAATTAGGGAGGCCTCAGGAAGAGCCCCATCATGCACCCCCATATTTCTTTTCAGAGTCCTTACTGATTGTTATTATCCACCTGCCCATCTTCAGTTTTCTGCATCAAAATCTTAGAGGAAAATACCACAAGTGTGAGTGAAACTAAGAATTAATACTAAAGAAAAAAAGAAATGCTACTCCCTGTTGATGTTTGGCCTGATTTAGAAGAATATGAATGAGTCTTGTTCCAGCCCACATAGAAATAGGTTTATATGCTCCCACCTATCCAGAATGGTCACAACATGTATTTATTCTCATGTGATGGAAAGTCTCCTAGGCTAGCAGTCTAGAGACCTGATTCTATCACTAACTCTATGAAAAACGAAGTATCCTTGTTTACATCATCTGTAAATGAAGGTGCTGATTACTAAATGACTTCAGCCTTGGACTCATTTCCACCCCTATTTATTAAGCTGGCTCAGCCCTGTGCCCAGTTCCTGACATGCAGTGAGAAAGATGCGGGCCTCCTTTCCTCAAATTCCCCACAGGCTCATTCCCAAGATAACCCTTACCCCCAAACCAGCAAGTGATTGGTGGTGTGTGGGTGCCCCTGAGTCTCATTAGACTGTGAGCCCCCAGAAGCAGTGATTACATCCACTTTATTCTGTCTCCCCACCGTGCCTGGCACCAAGGTCTCCACACAGTGGGCACACAAAGGTTTTTAGAAATAAGTCTTTTAGGCCAAGAAGGACCTTAGCCTACAGTACAAGCTTTCAAGGCTAGATGGCACTGTTGCTAGAGCCAAATCAAGTGTGTTCTGAAATAGTGGTGAGGAGGGAAGAGAAAATAGGGCAGGGGCCTACACATTCACTTGCTGAGTTTGATTCAGACACACTGCAGAAATGCAGAGGGACCCCTACCTTACCAGCAGAGTGCTTGGTCATTTTCATGGCATCTTCACAAACATGGCTTCAGATGGTCTTCACAACAACCTTGGTAGTGGGCAGGACACTGTATTAATTCCAAGTTTGTAGAACTGCAGCTCAGAGAAAGCAAGCATCTGGACTAAAATTGTATGGCAATTGATGAGCAGAAACTTTTAGCATTCATACCTTGTGGGCGTCACTCCACCAAGGGAGGGTCCTCAGAGCATGCTGAAGGAGGACTGTGGTCAGTGATTGTTCCCGGGGAGCAGCCTGGGTGAACTGGACCCAGTCTGAGGGGGAAAAGGTCAGATTCTCAGCCAGACTGACTGCAAAGCATCAGAGTGACGTGCACCTCGCAGTGTCTGCATCTGTGACCAGGGAGAACACAGCCATTTTAGAGAAAATAAATGATGCCACATACAGATTCTTTGAAGAATAAAAATTGTGGGTAATTTGTACAGTTATTAGCAACCAAGGTAGTGGTTGATGTTTTATTTAAAGGATGATCTATTTATAGGATGTTGCCCTGTGGTTGGGTTGTATCTGTCATTTGTCTATTGCTTTACCAAGTTCACATGTTTCTCATTAAAACAAAACAAAAAAAGAAAGCCCTCCTGTGCAGTAAGTAGGCAGGATGGGTGTTGTGACTGTGTGAGTGTTATAAATGTTGAGACATGTCCATGATCACACAGCTGATCTTGAACTAGAACTTCAGCCCAATAGGAGGCTGAAGTCAAATTGGTCCTCTTTTCACCATAGTTTTTTCAGGCTATATCAGCTCATCTAGAAATCACAAAATTAGGAAGGATATTGTTGATATGGAGACTAAGGCATGAGAGACCAGAAAAATGCCCATGTAGGGTGAAAAATGATTAATAATATGCAAATTTATGCAAAAATGAGAGAAATTCATATCTGTTATTCATGCCTTCTGATTATCTCTACCCTCCTGTTTCTCCCCAGGATGAAGATAAGCTGACCTGGAAAGACCGTTTCCCAGGTTACTTGATGAACTTTGCCTCCATCTTATTCATGGTAATTTCCTTGAAGGAACACCTGCCTATGACTTATGCATGTTAGATCCTGTTCTGTGAATGCTGTGGTGTGTTATTCTATTACACTGTGGGGATAGTGAGGGGTTAGTAAGAGGAAGCCTCAGCCCTACATAGAGGCGTCGGATCTCATCTGATAGTGAGGCCATTGCTGGTATTAGTCACCTGAAGAGGGGAAGGTGATTCCCTCAGACAGAAAATCAGACCTGGGAGGGGTCAGTGGTCTGCAGTGGTTATAGACGGGGCTTCTATCTTTCCAGAAAGAAGGAGATAGAAGGGGGTCCTATCTTCCCAGCCTTGACCACAGACGTTTGAAGTTGGAACTTCCAGGGGTTGGGTTGTGAGATGGTGCCTTCCACACTGAGACAGACCAAAACCTTGGAAGAAGTAATCAGTAAGATGGCTGCAGAATTGTGAAGCCTGTTTGGGGTGTGAGCTGGCTCTCTCTAATGGTTTGTGGAATAGAACAGAGTCTGGAAGCCACAGGAGACGGCCAGCCTGGGCTCTGTAAGCCTGATCCTTCAGCTTCCCTATAGTTATTGTGTTTATTTCCCTTAGAGTTTGGGAGGGCCTTTTTGAAAGACCCAGATGGTCTCAGCTGTGTCAGGGAAGGCAAGGAAGGAGTTTGTGATTCATTTTTGAGTCAGATCCATAAAGTGGTAGCAGATCATTCTTGGGACCCAGGATGGGTGAGCTAATAGTAACTGAAGACTGAGGTCCTAACTGTAACTGAAGACGCAGCCCTCTCAGAGGACTAAACTTGGGGCGCTAAGACAAGTTTTATGGGTGGACTCCTTCCAGTATTCAAGACTGGAGCTTCTGTTTTACAAAGGAGAGTTGTGTCCTTACAGCATTTCTAAACAGGAGCACACATTAGTTGTGGGGTGAGGGAGGGATTACTTATTCCAAAAACTGAGACTGAAATCATAATAATTTTCTGGACCTACTGGTCAGAGGTAACTCTGACCCCAACCTGAGGTTATTATTGCCTTTATTATTGCCATCATAACCTCTGAGGACAGGAATTATGTCCTGGTCTCAGAAATTTAAAAGTGAGGGAAGCATCTAATTCAATTCCTCCTTTTGCAGATGAAGTGCAGAGGTGATGGGTGCCTTGCCAAAACTTAGAAGTCTATGTTTGTTGTCTTCTCATTGCTTAACATGAGCGAGGCAGGTAGAGTTTATGCAAGAATATGTGGTGAATTGCAATGTGTTAACCTGGAATGATATGAGGTTTAATTTAGCACTTCAAAGCCTCCCACAATATGCGTATTGTTGTCAAAGAGTTTATTCATTCATTAAAGAAATATTTAATGGGTACCAACTATGTGTTTGACACTATTCTTAGGCATTGGGGATAGAGCAGAAAATAAAATAATCCCTCCCTTAAGGAGTTTACAGATAACAAATATGTACATAAATAAGAAAATAGGTAAGTAACATAGACTTCTATCTTCAGGAGTGGTAGGTTAGGATATTTGTAACTTCCCATCTTGCTGAAAATAACAAAACAATATTGGACAGTATATTTTTCAGTCTTCTTAGAGCCTTGAAGGGCTGACAGGATAGGAAGGAGCACTTGGCTAACCGCTAAGGGAAGATGGGACCCGAGGAACCAAAGGCCCAGGCGCTCATGCTGCTTCTACCTGGAGGACGTTCCCATCTAGGCACACTTGGGCTTTGGTTTTGGTGGTTTTATGGGGCAAAGAGGATAGAAATAAGGGGGTATGGCTGGCTCAAAGTAGAGATTCTAACAGGAAGTCTTCACCAAATTAAATTGGAACTCTAAAGGGCTACACTCTCAGAATAAAGATGAAATAGAACTAAACACACCCCCTCCCCACTTATGGGACTACAGAGAAAATTGTTATATTCTAAGGGGAACAGGGAGAAAAAGGGAAATAAAACCCTGTCCCTGAGAAGTGGCCCTGGGCGATCTGCATTGTGGGTTTACAGCCTGGCTCATCGTGTGAGAAGACCAGGGAACCTCAGGACGTGGTCTTGGTCCAGGATTGGTAGAGCATTCAGGGGCCCAGCAGAAGCAAATGCAAATTCTCTCTATAGGAAGGCATAATTATGCCAGGCTTCAAAAAGTCCTCCAAAAGAATTTTTCAGGGGCAATGAAGAGAAGAGTCAAAAAATAACCAGTTACACAAGAAGCTAAAGCACCATGAGAAAGAATCAGTAGAAATAGACAGCAAAGACTAAAAATATTGGAAATACTAGTCACAGGTTGAAACACCAAGCTTGAAAATATCTGCAAAGAAGAAGAAACTATTTAAAAGATGTGAAAACGCATCAATAAATCTGCTAGAAATGAGTATATATATAATACATATTACAATGAATATGTAACATATTATAATGAATATATATAAAATATATGTTGTAATAAATATATATATGACCATGGATAGGTTTAATAGCAAATTAGACACAGCTGAAGAGATAATTTGTGAACTGCAACACAGGTTAGAAGAAATTATCCATAATGCAGCATAGAAAGGCAAAAGGTGGAAATATGGAAGAGAAATTAAAATAGAGTGAGAAGATTTAACATATATTTAATTGCACTACTGGAAAAAGAGGAAAGAGAATAGTTAATGAATGAGATATAATGACTGATGGCTTCCTAATCTGCTACAGAATTCCAGTCCACAGATGAAAGAATACTAGTGAAACCCAAGCAGAAAAAATGAAATTGTCACAGTGAAATCAGAATATATGACACTAGAAAAATCTCAAACATGGTCAGAAATGAAAAGACGAATTACTTTCAATGAAGAGATGATTAGATTGATTGTTGATTTCTCATAGCAAAGGTCAGAATACAGTGACATGCCATCTTCATGTGCTGAAAAGAAAGCAACTGGTAACCCAGAATTCTATATTCAGGAAAAATATCATGTAGAAATATCATGAGGATAAAATAAAGATATTTATAGACAAACAAAAACTGAAAGTTTGCCACCAACTGAATCTTTCATGAAAGGAAATTCCAAGAATATGTTTCAGATATGATCTGATATGGAAAACCATAGTTTTAAGAAGGAATGAGGAGCCATCAAAGTGGTAAATCTGTGGGAAAACCAGTATGAACCTTGACTGTGAAGACAATAATGATGACGTCTCATGGGGTTAAAAATAGGGTAAAATTTAAATATACACAACAATAATATATAATCTGGGTGGGCAACAAATGGAACAATAACATTCTAAGGTTCTTATATCATCTCCTTGACTATTTATATGGAAGTGCAAAGGCTAAGCATAGTCAAGACACTCCTGAAGAGGAATAAGGAGGGATATGCTCCTCTATTAAACAGAAACTTATTATAAAAAAATAATAAGTATGAAAATGTCAGATCCACGCAAGTGGCCTGCATACAAGTGGAGAGAAAGTGAACCTGAAAGAATTTCATCATGGGATGTAAAACAGAGAGAAGTCAAGGAGGACTCTAAGGCTTTTATCCTGAGCCATCAAAAAGCTGGAGTTATTCCTGACTAAAAGAGGGAGGAATTCTGGAGTTGCCTTCATGATGGATATAAATCTGGAGTTCAGAGGAGGCATCTGCGCTGGGGAACTAATCAGATGATATAGATGGTGTTTAAGGCCATGAGATGGTATGAGATCACCAGGGAAGTGAGAGTAGAAGAGAAAAGGTCTAAGGACTGAGCTCCAAGACACTGCAATGTTAAAGTCTGGGAGCATAAGAAGGAGCCAAAAGGAAGATTGAAAAGGAGCAGCCAGGGGAGAGTGGGGATTCCTGGAAGCCAAGAAAGTGTTGTAGAAGGAGAGGGCAATCAATTGTGTCAGATGCTACTGACAGGTCAGGGGAGGAGAGGACTGAAAATAGAAGCTTATCTACTATCTGAGAGAGGAACTTGTATCGTCATCAGTATCACTGCCAATAAGAAATAGATGACTATAGCACCATTGACAAATACTGAAAACTGAGTCAATGGTGGGACATCTCCCCAGAGTTCTAATTTTGTTTTTAATTTCATGGAGACCTGCTAAAGCTAGACTGGCGGGTGGAAAATTTTTTTGTGTGTTGTTTAGAAATAATATATGATTATCTCTTCTTTTACCTTCTGTTTCCCAACCCCACCCAACTCCAAATCTCGATACAAATGAGAGATTCTGTATTAGAACCAGGAACTGATTGAAAATCTCACTATGCCTGGGGTCCTCCAACTGTAACCAGCAAGTGGTGAGAACTGGCATGTGTGAGCAGGAGCTGGGAGTAGAATGGGATGGTAGGAATGGGGTGGAGCCCCATTTAAAGGTCACCCCTTTATAGTCAGGTGCTCTAGGCTAGTCCTGGTTTAAGCTTGTTGACTGAGATAGTTACTAATAGCACTCATTTTTACTTTCAAACGTATTCCAGGTTGGACAACAAAATTATATAGTCCTCTACCTATTAATTTTAAAAAGTCCTTATTTTGCACTAACTTATCATTTTTTTTAAACCCAATCTGCTAAAGAAGAGGGCTTGGCATTACCCTAGAACAAGGTGTGGAATGTGAGATAAAGGGTGGTGTTTATAAAAGAGTGGTTTTTGTTATGGAATTAGAGTAAGCCAAAGGCACCTACTGTGGAATACTGTTCCCTCCTCCACCCCCTGGGACTCAACCTTGGCAGAAGATGCCAGGACCATGGCCATGAGGAAGGTTCTAGGGATGTCAGTCTGACAGATCTGTTGGGGGTAGTTTTCCTGGGATGATGAGAGCAAAGAAATGCCCCAGGGCTGTGTTCATCTTCCCCACCTGTGATACAGACCAGCATGGACAAAGATGAATTTTCTCTTTCTTCTCCAACCCAGTGTGTTGAGCTAAAGTTTCTTTCCCTTTTGAATTAATCCTCTTTTTGTTTTCTTTTTATATGGGAGGGGATTATCAGAGGCAATGTCCTTCCTCTAGAGCTAGGTGACTGAGCTTTCTTCTCATGCCCACGACGGTCATTTACTTATACTTGCACATTGGGAACCAGCCATCAGGAACCCTCCTCTGTCGCTTGGATTGTTGCACTAGCCTCCTAACTTAGCTCCCTGCTTTCACACTGTCCCCCAACAAATCATCAGACTACTGATATTTTTAAAATCTAGGTCAAATCATGTCATTCATCTGCTCAAAACTTTCTAAAGGCTTCACATCTCATGAGGTATAAAAAGCAACATCCTTATACCATTGGGCTCACCCTCCTCCTGTCCACTCACCCATCTCCTCCTCCAGCTGCAACTCTGCCCCTTGTTCAGCCTACTTCAGCCCCCTCTGCCTGAAGTGCTCTCCCCTGTTTCCTCCTTTAGGTTACTGCTGAAATGTTACCCTCTCACCCAGGCCTTTCCTGACCACCCTGTTTTAAATTGCAACCTACCCCTATGCTCCTGTTTTGCTTCGTTTGTTTCTATAGTATTTGTCACACCAGATATACTATATAGTTTATCTGTTTATTAGTTTATTGTCTATCTTTCTCTACCAGAAGTTCAACATCATGAGGGCAGAAATTTCCATCTGTTTTATTCACTTTTATATCCCTGACACCTAGAAGTGTGACTGGCACCTAGTAGATGCTCAAGACATATTTTCTGAATGACTGAATGAGAAAAGAAATTAATTAAGAAGATGCCAGAGACAACTTACTACCTCAATGACAGTCATTAGTGTGAGCATTTTTTTGAATTGAGCAACTATCATGTGCTGTGGCCTAGACTGGGCACTGCCCCACTGGTTCAGTAGAGGTGGCTTCTGCCTTCTTCATTTCTACTTGCTCCTCCTTATTCTTTCCTCAAAGCCTTTCCCAAAGGAATCTGTCCCAAGGCTGCTTCTGTGGAGTTTTCTCTGACTAACGCCCCTGCCCTCTGCTCAGAGCATAGCAGAAGTTGGTGAACTGAGGCCCATGGCTCTGTCCAGCTGCTACTAGGCTTGTTCTTGTTGTATGCGTGCAATGGTTTTCTCAACTTCACGTTGGAATGCAAGTCCTGGAGGGCAGGGATGAGGCCAGCTCTCCCTCCTGTCTCTCTCATAGTGTCATATAGGACTCTGAATTCTGTCGCTTGGCTTCATTGCAATTTGGCTACACCCAAAAGTAAAGCTATGGGATTAAAACACCAACAGTAACAGGGACCATGATAATGTGACCATGTGCAGGGCAGTTAGATTGCCTAGAGCTGAGGATCAGCAAATCTTTACCAAACAGGTTCCACACATGAGGCACCTCTTTAAATTGGCATGAGGCGTAGAATGCAGCACAAGACCAATCCCCACTTTTGGCCTAGTTGGGGGAGACGGATCACAAACATGAAATATACCCAGTGCAGAGGTTTGCACAATAAGTGATTGGAAAATATTTGCTGAATTTAATAAACAAAATCAATAATGCAGTCATAAGTGGTGAAAATAGTACTGGATTTAGTGCCAAAAACCTGGGTCCTAAAGACAGGATGGGATTGTAGACTTTGGAGCCATAGAGCAGGGTTCAAATCCTGGATGTCACTAACTGACATCTATAAAAGGCGTATCTTGTATGGTTGTTATAAGGATTAGTGCTAGTGAAGATATACATTGAATAATGACATCGGGATGGCACAAATGGATTATCTGTTGTTGATGATGTTACCACCATTAGCATCTCAGTGTTGCCATGTACCCTCCAGACCTTGGACCAGTCAGATTGCTGCTTCCTGGGTCTCAGTTTCCTTATACTACATGAGATCAAAGGCTGGACATGGATGATCCCTAAATGCAAATATTCTTTAATTCCTACCATGACCCAGGAGACTAGGGTTGTAGTCCAGGTCTTGTGACCTTGAACAAATCACTTCACTTTCCACACTGGTTCCCTCATCTGCAAAATGGTCATAGGTCTGGGTTGGTGCTCTCTGCCCTTTTCCTGCTTGAAAATTGTGAAACTTGAGGTGCTTGTAAGAAACGCTGAAGGAGAGATTCAAAACCTGATTTCTATAGTGGGATGAAAAAGCAAGACCAGAGAAGTTCAGATCGCAAAGAACAGCATTAGAAGACTGGGGAAGGGCATGCTGGAGGTGGGGCCAGGAGGAAGGGAGGGTGGGCAGAGGCTTTCCTAAGTGAGTAGAGCAGTGCCTCTGCAGCTTGAATGGGCATCTTGTTACAAGGCAGGTTCTGAGTCAGTAGGTCTGGAGTTATGCTTGAGACTCTGATCAAGCTCCCAGCTGATGCAGCAGGTCCCCGGATCATACTCTGCATGGCAAGAAGAGTGTTCTTTCTTCCCCAGTTTAGCAGCTGGGCATCTCAGAGAAGGTGAAGAGAAGCTGATCTCCTCCCCACTCATCTCTCCATGCCCCACCCCCAGGACCCTAAAGCAGAGGATGTTTTTGCCATTATTGTTTTCCCCTAGTCATTCCCCATCCCAACCCCAAATACACACAGACGCTCACTCTTCGGTGCCCTGGCCTCCTCTGCCTCATGGACACTTCCATCACCGGCCTTCACTGCGAAAGTGATTTTGGGGGAAAAGAATCTCACACCACATTTTCCAGGCCCTTACTGTCTGGCAGTGACAGTCCCAGAGGACCAGGAGTGAAAACGTCTACATTGTTGGACAAGGTGATGCATGTCCAGGTTTTCCCATGTGCATGGAAGTCATTCCTCCCTCGTCCTGGAGGCTAGGGCTTCTGCTGCTCCCACCTGACCTCGCACCAGAAGAGGGGCTTCCCACAGAGTGTTTTTCCCATCTAACCTCGCCTCCACCCTGACATACATGCATGCACGCCCATACACATGCACACACACACACACACACACACACACACACCCTCCCTCTACCCAGAGAACTGCCTTTCTGCCTTCTTACCAAGAGCTTCTTTTTCACAGCATGGCCCACAGGGCAAACACTAATATTTGTAAAGCACACAGGAGAAATAGCTGAGGCTGCCACTAGTGCAGCCCAGCCTTCAGCACCCCCAGGCCACCTGAAGACACCCGTACCTTGACATGTCTGCAACCCAGTCCCCATTTGCAGCTCACTAGCATCTCTCATACTGCTTGCAAAGCACTGCCCAAGCCAGAGCCCCCTCCCTTGCTCTCCCCTCCCCTCCCCTCCTGTCTGTTGAGGGAATGTACAGTCTGCAACAGTTTGTTTTCCCAGAGGGAACCTTCTTACTGTCCTTTTTTCTCCCCATGTTTTCCACTTAGCCCTTCACAGCCAGTGCCGCCCCCCCATTCCCTGCCCTCAGAAGAAGCATGACCTGAACAGTGTCCTTTGCAGAAAGAATTCTAAGAGAGACTTCACTTGGCTGAAACAAATTAGAATTTTGCTCTGAGCAGATTATACACCTGGCAGTTCCTTCTCCTCCCTCTGCCCTTCTAAGGCTCACTCAGGGCACTCTCTTCTTGTGCTTTGTGCAGATGGCCCTTCTTAGGCTGTGATGGGAGAGGAGAGGGAGCCGCCTGGGAGAGTGCCTCATTACTGTTAGGTTCTAGAAAGAGGAAATGGGGGGGGAGCCCTTCGAGGTCAAGTGGCTGGTAAACTTTCCTTTTAAACACAGCAGCCAGAGATTTCTGCACCAAATGAGAAATCTGAGTCCTCCATTTCAAATTGCCTAGCAGAGACATATACAGTGATATTTTATTCACCCTGAGGACTGAGAGTCAAAAAATCTCATTTCTGATTTCTCCCCCTTTTTTTCTTCCCTGAGTAGTCTTCCCACATCCACACCATTAAGCTCTAACTCACCCCCTTCTCAGCTCAAACACCTTCAATGGCTCCCTATATCCTTTCATTGGAGGCTCAGTTTAAATCCCACTTGCTTTGCACACTATTCCCTGACCACCCACACCTACTTGCCCCACTGTACTCTCAGTACCTTTAACAACTACAGTCTTCATTTACCACTTAATAATTCATTCTCAGTTACTATTTACTGTGGTATAATAGGAGTTCATCTTATCTCCATAGGAGATTGAAAGCTTCCTAATGAAAGAAATCACACATGTGTTGTACACGTCAGAATATCCAGTGTTTTCACCCTTAGTTTTTTGGGTGTGTCATAGGCCTTTTAGAATCTGATAGAAAATGGAACCAGGCCATTCTCTCCTGGAAAATGCACTTACACTCAAAATTTGCCTGAGAGTTCAGAAGGTTTGCAGTTCCTGTGTTGCCTGCCCGTGGACTCCAAATTAATACCACTGATGTGGCAGATAGCACTGTTGGCCAAACAAATAATAGGTGCTCAATAATTTTTCGCTGAGGTGTACCTCTCCCTGTTTTTCCTGAACAGATTGCCTTGACATTCTCGATTGTCTTTGGGGTCATTGTGTATCGGATCACCACTGCGGCTGCTCTATCTCTCAACAAGGCCACACGATCCAATGTCCGGGTGACAGTGACAGCAACGGCGGTCATCATCAACCTCGTGGTCATCCTCATCCTGGACGAGATCTATGGCGCTGTGGCCAAGTGGCTCACCAAAATCGGTACTGCATCACCAAATCCCATGTTTGCCCTACGCCCCCTTGAATGTGGTTAATTCAATGTGTGCCAGGTTTTTGGTGGTAAAGACCCAAAATGAAAAAAGGGACAAGAAGGAGATATTTTGTACAGTGCATTTTAATTGGAGAAATAAGGAAGTACAATAGTGATGTACTTGCAGGGCCTGCCAAGGGAGCAGAAATCCTTCCTGTGACATTCTTCATCAATAGTCCTCCAGCCCAGGTTGATTGCCTCACTGTCCCTTAAGGATAATCCACAGGGTCTATTCTTTTTAGCTGAACCTAGAAGCAAGGCAAGTTCAACACTTCCTGTTAAAAATTCTAGAATTTTAGCTCTCCTCATTTTCCCAGCAGTGTTTATAAAGTTGAGAGAGCCTCTTGATACTTGAGCCCGAGGGTCTTATCTATCCCCATATTGTCAGAGGGCCCCAGAAAATCCACACATTCCCCATGCACTGAGCAGACTTCAAAGAGGCATATCAGACTTCCTAAGCTTCAAGCCAGTGGGAAAAATGCGGTGGCCTCCATATTCAGACGTGTCATTTGAGCTGCAGCCTGCTGTTGCCTGAGCACCACATTCTGGCATTTGTGCTTATTAGCCAGGGGGAGGCTGAGAGCCGAGCCCTTTTCCTCATTTTATTTATTCTGGGTGGCTGGGATGCACCCCTTTCCTTGCTGGATCTAGGGACTCGGAGTCCCAGCCTCTCAGTGACCTCAGGGAAGTTGAATTAATGATATGATGTCTTTAATTCACTGACTAGTTAGAAGCTAGACCATTGATAGGATGACCCCTCTTCAAGAGAGCCTTCCCTGGAGGAGCAGAGAATTCCAGAAAGGTTTCACTGATTCCAGTTACTCCTTCAGTGCCTCTCCTGGCTTGGCCTCTATTCAGAGTGGGCATTTACTTTGGGTTTCTATGTGGATATAGGCAATTTACCATCTAGAGTGGCAGTTCTTCTCTCTTTAGGCTTGTACGTATTTATAAGTGTTATCTATGTTCCTTCATAAGTTTCTTAAGAAAAGTAAGCAGAGAATTTTTCTTCAGTGTATTGAGTGGTATAGAGGATTCTATGGAAGCACTTAGGAGGAGCGTCCAACACTTCTGGGGGCTCAGGGCAGGCTTCTGAGGTAAAGGCATCCAGTTGGAGAGCTCAGAGATAAGTGGTACTCAGACAGACACTTGCAGAGGGAGGAGGGAGTGGGCAGGAGGAGAAGAAGGTTCCTGGCAGAGGAAACAGAGTGAGAAATACATCACTGAATGGAGAAATCAGGTCCCTCTGGGTCAGGAAAGGCAGATGGAGAAATGGCATGTGGGCTGGGCTTGTACAATGGGTGGGATTTTGGTGGGCCTAAATGCCAGGGGAGCCGAAGGAGCAGAGCTCAGTGCATGGAAGAAAGGAACCTCGAAGTGTGTCCAGGATGCTAGACAGCCGAATGTGGTGGCTGCTCCAGGGTCCACAGCACGTCCAGGGCACAGCACAGAGGGAGACCAGGCCCAGAGAGTTGACGATACCTGTTTTTTCGGTCGAAGACCTTGAATGCCAAGCTGAGGACTCTGCTAATTTTCACAGACAATGGAAAAGTGTTGGCTGGTGTTCAAAGGGGCATCCAATAAAAAGTACCCATCTTCCTGGCCTGATTACTAAAGCGGCTGAGAAATAAGGCAAAGGCAGATGTAGACAAAAGCCAAGATTTCACCTTTAAAGTTGAAAAAGGCTACATTGGAGGAAGCAGCTTTGCAGGAGAGCCAAATAGTCTTCCCAATATGGGGTTCCATACAGACCTACCCTCCCAGTGGCAGGCCACAGTGGACAGGGCAGCCCTGCAAGTTTAGGACACGGGGGAGGGGCACAGAAGAACACCTGCTTGCTGCAGACCCTCTGCTCCCCAAAGGAAGAGCAGAGGAAGTGGGTAGACGAGGATGCAGTGTTACCTTCTCAACTCACCAGTGAGATGAGCTATCGCCCCTTCTCTCACCCAAGAGGAGAAATGAGTGAGGTGGGGGAGACAAGGCAGGGCATTACAGGTAATCTCATTCCATCCACATGGGGAAACATCAGGAGTGGAATGTCCCCCATCCTACTCAAAGGCTCCCAGTCCAACACCACTGAGGATCTTTTAAAGAGTGTGACGTGATGGGAGCTGTATGTTTGCACAGTTACTCCAGTGGGGATAGAGTATGCCACAGAGTAGAGAGGGGCAGGAAGTTCTGATGTAAAGCAGATTAGTGAGTGTGTGGGCAGGAAGTAGGGAAGAGAGACAGGGAATCAGTGATGATGTAGAAATGTCCTCTTGCTATCTGTTTGTGTTACTTTATTCCACTTTTCTTACACAGCTCCATAGTGGTAAAGACAGAAGAAATACAGTAGTCAACAGTCAAAAATGCATTAACATGTATTTAGTGGGCACCTCTCAAGTACAAGGCTGGGCAAGATCTCCTTGCATTGAGCCATAAAGCAGTTTCTATGCTTTGAAGCTTCATCTGCTCTTTCTGGTAGCAATGCCTCTTCACCCAAAAAGTTCAGGACCCTCCAGGCTGTTGAACTGGCATCCAGTGCTCCGTAAGAAAGTATGTATGCTGGAAAGGAGGTGAAATTCTAACAAGCATGTTCTGTTCTTTGCAATAGAGATACTCATAGAGCATTTTAAAATTAAAAACAAATTCTGTTATCCCATTTCATTTTCACAAAAACTAATGTGTGGTCAGCAAGGGAAGCATTATATCCTCATTTTACTAAGGTTCAAACTCATATTCTACCTCTAAAATGCAAATATCTTTTGTGCTATTTTGCTGTAAGTTTCTTATTGTCTGGATTGAAGGGGGGTATTGAGTCTCCACTCAGGAACCCATGTGGGAATTGTCCTGGGTTGTTGCTCATGTCTATCTTAGACTGGGCATTCCCAGAGGGCTCAGAGATTTACTGTTGTAGAGTAGAAGGACACTGAATTCAAGTTTCAGCGGCAAGAAACTTCGAGTTCTAGACCTGGCTCCTTTCTTCCTCCTGCCCCCAGCTCTGTGGCATTGGGCAAACAGGGAACTTCCTCAACCAAGTTTTATTAATTTTTCCTTCACCATTTCCTCCTTTCTATCCAGGGATCATCACACCTATCTGGACTGTTGCCATAGCCTAATGATTATACCCTTTTCTTCAGCCTCTTCGATGGGCCTCTGTCTCGGAAATCCCCACCCAGTCAGACTTTATCAGGGCTGGGTTTGGGGGGTGGGGTGGGCATCACTCCTGTTCAGCTCCTGTGGAAAGCTTCCTTTTGCTGTGAGATAAGATATAAACTAGCACTTCAGGCTCTCAACCATCTTCTCACTGTCCTCCTCCATCCCAGCTGGCTCACCCAACTCACAGTCACCCCACATCACCCTGTGTGTTCCCATCCCTGTGCCTCACTCACACGGCTGTTACTGCTGTAACCATCCCCAGTGTCCCTCCCTTTAAAGGACCTCTCGAGGCCTGCCTCTCCCATGAATTCTTTTCTGGACACTCAGCCCTCAGTGGGTTTCCTCCCACCACTTCTGAACTCCTGGGCACAGATTATTCATTCATTTGTTCATCCCTCAGATGTTGATGGAGTGCCTTCTTTGTGCCAGACACAATTCAGGGAACATAGCCATAAACAGGAAAGGCATGGTCCCTGCTCTCCTTGTATTTATACCATGATAAGGGGAAGATGGACCATAAATAGGAACACTTCACAGAGGGTGAGAAAGCAAAACAGGGTGATGTGATTGTCGCTAGGGGTTGTGCACTTTGGGTCAGGTGGTCAGGAAAGGCCTAGGGAGGTGGTAACATTACAGCTGAAACCTGAATGACAGGAGGGCACCAGCCCCACCGAGATCTGGAGGGAGGGCTCCAGGAAGAGGCAACAGCAAGGGCGAAAGCGGAAGGGACCCAATACCACAGGCGGGTGGCTTATAAACCAGCAAGAGGAGCAAACTTGGAGGGGATTATCCACTCTGCTTGCTGGAAGTTTATCATGTCCTGTCCTACATCACTCCTGTATTTGTGTGTGTGTTTCCCAGTATTAGAATAGATGGGGCTGTGCTAAGGTAATAATCTTAAAATCTCAACTGCGTAACGTGAAGTTGTTTACTTGTCCTTGCTCACACTACATGTCCAGTGTGACGGAGCAGGAGTCTGCTTCACACAGTCACTGAAGGACCCAGACTGATGGAGGCCACATGGATGCCATGTCAAGGGAAGAGAGAGCTGAAGGGTCACATAGAGGCTATGAAATGCTTCCGTCTGGAAGCATCATCCATCACTTCTGTCAAGCACACTGGCTAGAACCAGCCTAATTATGAAGAAGTTGGAAAATGTGTAGAAGGGCATGGACATTCCGTGAGCAGGAAAGGTCTCTGCCACTTGCTCCAACCAGGCTGCAGAGCCCTGGAGAACAGCGATTCTGTCTTATGTTTCTTTCATCTCCTACACTGTGCCTGCGTCATGGTAAATCTTACCACAGGTGTGCAATTGCAAGTTGCAATTATTGGTGAAATACATCTCTCTCTTCACTCATGCATTCAAAATTTTTTTTTTCACAGAATACTCATAGACTAGGCATCCTGTAAGCCACAGTGGAGGCTACAGCGAGTATTTGTGTTTTCATTATTTCAACTCTTCCTGCTTACAAAAGGATTTGAGGAAACATTGAGATGAATGAGGCAAACACAAAGTTGTCACAATAGGACAGTGACTGAAAGATGCAACAAAGATATGAGAAGACTTGAATTTGCCTTAATGGCAGAGTACACACAGTAATGGAGATGTCATACACAGCAGGGGATAACCAGCATACCTGCAGGCACAGGCGAGATTTCAGAGTCCCCCAGGCCTCCACAGGGACGTAAAGCTGTGGATAATGCCACCGAATGGAATGAGGATTCTGCCAGGCTTCCTTCAC
This sequence comes from Tapirus indicus, assembly GCA_031878705.1. Taxonomy (NCBI): domain Eukaryota; kingdom Metazoa; phylum Chordata; class Mammalia; order Perissodactyla; family Tapiridae; genus Tapirus; species Tapirus indicus. The sequence goes on along the minus strand of CM062918.1, from coordinate 102,385,251 downwards.
CATTCTCACACTGGGTTTTAATACCCGTCTGGCTTCCTGCCCCAGATCTCCTGATTGATGAGGAGGCTGTGACTACATGCTTTGCTCCAGGTGCAAACAGCTGGTGTAAACAACCCAACAAGTTCCCAAGTGTTTCCTGCAAGGCTGGGTGATGGAAGACCGATTTCCTAGGAGTATCCCTCAACAGGCCCAGGCGTCAGGCCTATCTGAGGTTTATTCTTGTCACAAATATTTAGGACAAAAGACAGAATTTGTTAAATGCCTTGAGAGTGATTGGCTCAGCAGTGGTAGATAAAGACAGCGGTCGTCTCCTTGGCTGCTGTAATAACAATAGTCATGGGCTCAAGCACACGACAAGATGTAATCTGGGGGCTGTGCAGCACAGGTGGAGCAGGGACTGGGCTCAACCCTGCGGTGGTGGGATGGGGTTGCTAGGGAACTGAATGGAGGTTTGGAGCTTGTTGGCCAAGGCTCACTGTACAAAATGTGTAGCCCGGGTCAGCAAGCATCCATATTGAAGTTTGTGAGGATCCTAATGAATGAGTGGGATAAGGACTGTCTTCATCCCCATGACCTGTTCATTCCTGAAGGGGTCACAGGTGGTGGTTACAGGGAAAGGATCCAGTTCCTGGTGTAGGAAGCAAACAAGAGCTGGGCAGACATCAGGACCCCAGACACAGAGGCACCCAGGATAGGGCTCAGATATGCAGGAGGCCAGTCAACAAAGGTCACCAGGCAGACCAGTTCAAGGCATGCTTCTGTCCTAGTCCATTCAGGCTGCTGTAGCAAAATGCCACAGACTGGGTGGCTTATAAACAACAGAGATTTATTTCTGACTGCCCCAGAGGCTGGAAGTCTGAGATCAGGGTGCCAGCAGGGTTGGGTGAAGGCTCTGCTCCAGGTCACAGACTTCTTGTTGTGTCCTCACATGGCAGAAGGGGCTAGGGAGATCTCTGGAGCCTCTTTTACAAGGGCACTAATTCATGGGGGCTCCACTCGCATAACCTAAGCACCTCCCAAAGGCCCCACCTCCTGGCACCATCACACTGGGCATCAGGTCTTCAACATATGAACTTTTGGAGGACACAAACATTCAGATCATGGCAGCTTCCTCCCTGGGTCAGAGCACAGGGATCTACTGTGCCTTTGAGGCAGTGAGCTTCTGAGCCCACACACTGAGGAGCAGGTTGTCTAGTGCTCCTGAAAGCTGTAGGGTCTGATGGCGGTGACACAGGCACGGGTCTGGCGTGGCCTGGAGGGGCCTATGCGTACTCTAGCTTTGGGGAATTCTAGCTAGAGGCAGAGTGGGGCAGGGCTGACACTAGGTTTCTAGGCTGAATAGTGAAGACACCATCAGCTTGTCTTCCTCAGCATCATTCTCCAATTCCAAGTCCGCAGCCACGGCCCCCTCCTCTTCTCCCTTTCAAAACCATGTGCGAAGTGCTGGGCTGTGGTGGAGCCATGCAATTCGTCCTCCACTCTTCATTGAGCCTCTCCTAGTCATGGGGTTGGGCTTATTTTAGGTACTTGAAAAACGATTATTGTGTCAAATTGAAGTCTCCAATTCTTATGAAAATGGCTGTTTGTGAGTCATTTAAATATTGCTGATATCCTCCTCCTGAGTGTCGATGCCCCAAGTGCTATTGAAGTGGGGGCAGAGAAGTGAATAAAAGGAGGGATGGGGAAAGGGCCTGATTTTTATTGAGCGCCCACCATGTACAATGCCCAACTGGTAGGCATTGTATGTACGTCGTTCCACATAATTTTCACAATAGCGCTGGAAATTGGCCATTTCTTTCATTTTACTTATGAGAAGCCTGAAGAGTTTAGAAACTTGACCATGGCATATGGTTAATAGTGGTATGTGTGAGTGTGCACACACACACACTGTGCCAAGCACTGTTCTAAACACTTTGTGTATAGCAGTATATTTAATCTTCAAAACAGCCCCAAGGGCGTAACTAGTCTTAACACTCCCATTTTAGAGATGAGAAGACTGAGCTGCAGAGAGGTAGTAACAGGCTCAAGGTCATATGGCTAGTGAGTGAGTCTGTCCTCAGCATCCTTGCTAAGACATTGACGCTCTACTGCCTGGTAATATGCAGCTGTCCTTGTTCCTGAGAAAATTTTAAACATTTGGGGAAAGCAAAAGAAAACATAGCAGAGGCTTCAAAGATTTAGTATGCAATACACCTACCCCTGTAAGTGTCAGGTGGTGGGGGTCTCCGAGGACAGGCAGGGCGACTCAGTGGCAGCAAGCTCTGAGTGCACTGTCACCTGCCTCCCACGCCCACATGCATAACGACACCTCCGTAGATTCGCAGACATTGGGGTCCTACTTACTTTATTAAATTAAAAAAATTTTTTTTAAGAATTGAAATTCCACCAGGAAATTCTGAGTCTCAGATTTCGTATCTAATTCTAAGCTATCCTCAGCAAAAGGCAATATATTACTACCAAGGAGAGAAGAGAGGGAAGAAGGGAAAAGAGGGGAAAACTCTGCAGCAAAGGTTGCTGGGATGTCAAAAATTCCTCGAAGAAGAACACTTTGGGTATATATGGGTGATCTAATTTTCCATCAAACGTGGACAGCATGTGTTTTTAGAGTGCAGGGTGACGTGCTGGCTGTATTGGCTCAGAACACGGGGACGAGGGGGTCGACTTCACTGCACCCTGAGGCTGCTCAGGAAGGTACATGCAGAGCAAGGGTACATGTGGATGCATGTGGCTGTGTGTGGGTGCATGTGGATGCATGTGGGCTGGGCCGGGACCTATGCCTTCCTGGGGGGGAGACCATAGTGGTGGTAATTTGAAATATGGCCTGAGAGTCAGGTCCCCTGGGTTGTATTTGTGCTCTGCCACCACTCCTAGTCTCTGGGTGGCCTTGGGCAGTTGGGGAGGAAGAGTCTCCCCCCGTCCTATCTGGGGGCCAGGGGAGGGTGTGACAAGAATGGATTCTACCATTGTCTGAGGGCCCCTCCGTGATGTTGGCTTAAATTACTGTAAATGCTATCTGGGAAGGAGAGAGGATGGTGGGAGGCTGCTACTAATAATGAAAAAGATGTATGCATGGTTGTAGCCCAAGTTTGTGGAACAATTCATTCCAGTTATATGAAACTATTATTAGTAACACTGCTACTTATAGTAGTTGAATATAACTGGCAAGAATTCCTTTCCAAATTTGAGCTGTAACTATGAACAACTCTCTTTCATTTTTCCAGTTAATCACTAAAGCGCTCATCTCTCCTATTAGCAAGAAGTCCAATATATTCCTCTCCCTTTCTTTGAGTTGTCTGAGAACCAGGGACACAAACCAGGAGAAGGGAAAGGAGATGTGGTGGTCAGTCTCTTTTTGCCATGTTCTCTCTTCAGATCCGTCTCCACCCTTCTCTACCAGGTTCTCTGCCCCCGAGCCCCAGCAGATGGCATCACGCAGGCTCCCCCACTCTGACTTCTCGTTGGGTTCAGCCAATAGGAAGCAATGGAAGGAGCTTAGCAGGCAGGAGAAGGAATTGGGGCTATTTCTTCTCTGCTTCTCCCTGGTTCCCCCTCATCTCTGGCAAAACTCCATCCTTTCTCAATTACAGCTTCTACAAGATGAGGCCTCCCTCATGGTCCTTCTTGGGCTCTAAGAACAACATTTCTTCTCCTTGTCCCTTCACTGCTATAAGTAATGCCTTCATTAGTATTGCTTCCTTTGAACCATCTGAGGTGAATTCTGTTTCCTGCTGGGATCCTGACTAATAGAGGGAGTTGGGCCAACATCCACTCTTAAACAAGGAAATACCTGGAGTATGACCAGCCCTTCACTCCTTCAGGTCTCGTTGCTATACAACATTGCTATTGGATGCTTGCCCTGTCCCATCAAACAGAAGAGGCTGGACCACTGCTGAGATGGTCCCTCCATATTGCAGATCCCAAACAGGCCACTGGGCTCTTCAAGGAAGGATGGTCCTGGTCCTCTCCTTCAGAGTAATCTCAGTCTAAGGACTGCAGCTCTCAGGGTCGCCTGCTTTCAGGACACACAAACACCACCACCCTCATTTCCAGAATATCATCCTCCACAGAGACCCAGAACCTAGGACTCCCTTCTCTCCCTGGAAATCCACCCTAGTTCCATACAGCTTGTCTTAAACTTTCAAAGCACAGTAGATCAGCTGATACTCCATGCCACCTCTCTTTGAGGGAGCTGACCCTCAGTGACTCCAGGGGCCCTCAGCACCCCAAGTGATGCCAAAGTGCCCACCCTGACCTTTAAGAGGGCTCTTTCAGAGACTGTTAGGTAGCTTGCGGCATTTGTATCACTAAAGAAGAGGAAACAGATGTACAAGTTAAATATCTAATAGAGTGCCTTGCTACACTCTAATAAGAAAAGCAAATGTTTGAGACCTTACACCATGCTTGGTGCTTCTCCTACTTTCTTTCACTCAGTCTTCACAACAAATGTTTAAGAAAGGTTCCATTTTAGGAATTAGGATGACAAGGCTCAGAAAGGTAAATCACTTACCTTAGGACACTGGGACAGAAAGGTCTTCTGAGTTCCAGCCCAGTCTCCCTCTATTTTATAATAACCTTGTGAATTGTATCATAGAACATAGAAGAGCAGAAGCAGGAAAGACTCAGGAAATCACCCAGTCCAACCTCCACACTGAGACCATGACTTGCTTGAGGTTCTGATTCCTCAAAGCTGGCCAGGTACTTCGAGGATGGTTCTCAATTTATACAATGCTCCACCAACCTTGTGGCATGATTTAGTTGGGGAGGGGGGGACAAAAGCATAGAGGTCCAAGGACTCAATGTGTCTAAGCTTGAGCTCTTAATTTTTCCTCCAAACTTGTTACTTTTCATCATTTTTATATTTGTTAATTTTCATCATGCTTCCCATCTCAGGAGATGGTACCACCAATTACTCAAATGCTCTTATCAAAACCCAATCATCATCCTGGATCTCTCTCTTTTTTTCACCCCTAGAATCCAGTCTGTTACGTATTGTCTATTTCACCTTCAAATATATCCCAGATCAGATCACTTTTCACAAGTTCCATCCTAATATTGGTCATCTCTTGCCTGGGAAACTCTACACTCCTAGTTTGTCTCTCTGCTTCCAGTTCTGCACCCCAATCCCCTGTCACATATACACAGTTCCTTTTCTGTGATCCTTTTAAAGTTTAATATCACTATATGTCTCCCCTGCACAAAACCCTAAGGTGACTTCCCATTGTGTTTCAAGTGAATCTAAAGTCCTTCCTGTGGCCCATGGAGCCCCGTTAACCAGCCCCCGCCTTCCTCCCCAGTTCCACTGCCTGACCCTTCCTCCTTGCTCAGAATGAGCCAACCACTTGGACCCATCTATTCTTTGTACATCCTTAGGTCTCTTCTGTCCCCAGGCCTTTCCCTTGCTGTTGCCACCCCCTGGAACCCTCCCCTTTGTGCTGGCTCCTCCTTGTCCTTCAGGTCTCAGTGGAGAGGTCACCTCCTCAGAGGCCTTTCCTGACCACTCTGACTAAAGCCATCCTCCTGTCACCCTTTCCTTCTCCTTCTCATCTCCCTGCATATTTAATACTCATTGCTCTCTGAAATGGTCCTATTTGTCTACCTCCCTCTTCTAGACTGTAAGCTCCACATGGCAGGGAACTTACTGGTTTGGCCCACCACTGTGTTCCCAGTGCCCAATGCCTGACACACAATGTTGCTTGATAGATAATTATTGAGTAAAAAAAGATAATGATGGAAAAGGTAAAAACATTCCCTTTGGGCTGTCTTCCCCTGGGAAGACATGAGGGGATGGACTGAGGATGGAATTGCTCCATTCCTGCTCACTGGGAGCTTGCTTTCCTGACCAGTGTGTGCGTTTGTGAGATGACTTGCTGATATTGTGTCTGTGGTTGCAAACCAGGCACACCTCCTCTTTCTCTCCCTGCTCCTATCATTGCCTGAGGGAGAAGATCCTCCGGGCAGTCGCAACAATCAAATGAGGAATCCATGTCAAGCGCCTGTACAGTGCCTGGCACACAGTGGGCACTGGACATGGAGTTCTCATGACTGACCCATAACAGAACACTGCTCTCACTGCTGCTAGTTCCTCTCTCTCTCTCTCTCTCTCTCTCCAGGTGCTCCCTTCCTATTTAGCCTCCTTTGCCCTTAAAATGAGATGCCCTAGGGTGCTGTCACCTTGGGCTAGGCTGCTAGACAGCACAGTAGGTCTCATGTCCCTTTGGTAGCAAGAGTCACCTTCCTGACTCTAAGGGAGGGGTCCCTTGTGCTAAGAAACTATCTAGGGCTACAGGAGTGTCTCAGGAACACCCATCAGTCTCCAGTTCTGGGCTTCTCAGCTCACTCAGACAATGCACTGGCTACCTAGTTACCCAGTTGGCTGGCATCTCCTAGGGTGGTTCCCTCCCCATGGCACAAACAAGGCAACATCATCACACGGGAGGCTGAGACCCCCCCCACACACATACACAGATGGAAGGAAGGCCAGATGGTTGGGCTGTCAGAAAACATTGCTTTTTGCAAAAGCTTGATCTGCCCTGGGGGAGAGGCAGGGAGAGGAGCAGGCGCCTTTGTTTTCTGACTCAGCCACACAGGTTCAGAACCTCCATCCTTCTGCCCAGAGCACTGCCAGGGCTGGTCCTAGTTGAAATATACACTTGAACATCTTCTCATTTTGTCCTCTTACCATCATTATATATCTGCTGGCTAGATTGTTGGGGAAATCAATTCGAGGAGCTGCTTTTCCAAAATTCAGATTCTGCTGCTGGCATCCTCTTGCTGGCCATGCTGTTTCCATATGATTAGGATGGAGCTCTGGGGACTTTGAGTACTGAGCTGGCCCACTGGGACCAACTTGGGCTCTCATACTAATTATTTTCCAAGGCAGTTTAGAGCTGGGTCATTTGTACTCATATTTTTTCATGACACAATGCACCAGAGGTTTAACACTTAAAGGAAAGGGGGGTGAGTAATGGCTCTGTGCAGGAATTCTATCTGATTGTCCTCCCTGGTCCTAGAGTCTGCCCTCTGTTGGAAATCTGCTCCAACAGATCAGGAGCAGGCAAAACCTTCAGATGGCCTCTAGTGAACCTGGGGTGGCTTTCTGGGGGAGGTAGGATTTTAGGAGCATATGAATGAGAGTTGGCTTCTACCTATTCTCTCTCCATGTTGACTCTCCTCCTTTACATCCCTGTAGCAATTGATACCAACGGCACTTTATTCAGAGTTTTATGAAGCTAGGCCTAGCATGTGGGCTAGGCCATTTTCTCCTGGGGCTGAGATTCAGACCACTTGAGAGGTCTATGCATTGTGAGGGGATCCTGCCCAGTGGCCTGAAGTGCAGATTGCCTGACCTGTCCCGTAGACATCGTCCCACACCATGTGGACTTTGCGAAAACTTGTTCCATTTCTTCAGTCACATATTCTCTGTCATAGGCAGGTGAGGCTCCTTGTGTTGGCTGTTGAAAGAGATCCAAAGTCCAACTGGAGCTCCAGGGCTTTGACGCTACACCCCCTCCCCCCCCACCCCCCCATCTTCTCACTCTCTGTGAGGTGTTCCTTGAGGCCCTGCTTCCCCAGAAGGCTCAGCCAAGCCCACAACATGGCCACAGAGCTTCTCGGAGGTGGGGACATCCAGATGAATGAGTGGCCTATCAAGTGGATTTGGATTGTTTATTGGAAATACCCATTATTTATGGTGGCTCATGGCCCTAAAAGTACAGGCACAGACTGTTTTTAGGAATAAGACTAATAAATAATCAAGCCCATGATTTATCAGTATGGAGGAAGGGAGCCACTCATTTCCAGTTGGAGCAAAGAGCTCTGAAGGGGTGGGATTCTCTTTCCAGAGAACTTGGAGGAAATTCCTGTAGGGATTGGAAGATCTGAATATAAAGAGTTCAAAGGAGGTTATGAGAGAAAATCAAAGACATGTGCTTCTCCATACCTCATCCTTAATCCCCTTCTAGCCACATTTACAAGGTAAGTTTTCCAAATTTTCAGGTCCTCAGACCTGATTACTTATTTTTTAGATGACGTCAGTTTTAATTTCCTTATCCCCAAAATATTTAAAAGTGAGAGACAAAATGCAGTTCAGCTGCAGTTGAATTGGCTGCCTCCAGCATACAGTGCAGAAGCTCAAATTCCTATTGAAAATTTTCTCTCCCTCCCTCCCTTCTCTCCTTCCTTTCTTCCCCTCCTCTTCCTCCTCCTTCCTCCTTCCACTTCTCTTTCCTCTTTTTCTGTTCCTTCTCCTTCTTTCCCTCTGTCTCTCTGTTTCTCTGCCTCTCCCCAGTCTCCCTCCTTTGTAACCAAGATACGACAGGGTGCCATGGGCAGTCTGTGTTCATGCCGCTGTGCCCGTCCTGAAGTAGGACTCAGTCCTTCGGCACATCCCTTCCCCAAAAACAAATCCAGGATTCTTTGAGCAATGGTAAGGAAAGCAGGTTTGAATGACTCTTTACTGAAGATTCTGTGGAGAAGCAAATGAGAGGATCACACTACAAATTACACAGCAGACGTTAACGAAAATTTCCACTGGGCATCTCCCCCCCGCCCCCCCGTCACTTACTATTTCTTCTTCTTTGGCAGCAACCACCTCATCTCCCTCTGTGCCCTTCCTCCTCCCATCACACTGGCTCTAGCCTTTTCCGGGTCCTGCATCTTACTCCAACACCTGCATCTCTTGTCTTATGTAGGGAAATTTAACTCTCCTTTAGGTGCTCCCATCTAGTATCTTCATATCCATTATCCTGCTCAACAGACAAAGTTCCCTCCTTAGGATTTGCCCTCCTTGGAATACGACAGGGAATGTTTAGTAGATGACAAATATTATTTCAGTATTTCAAATAATGTTTTTTTCATATCATTCACCATTCAATAAATGTGCATAGTAGAGTACGTCTGACAACAGCTGTGGTCCTCCCAGAAGATGTGTCTCTCTGATCTTGCTCATTGTATAAAAGCCATCCAAACTGTGCATGGTAGGAGCAGGATGGGATGGGGGTGGGGAAAGTAATAGGGTTAACAGACACGTGGGGGTTCAGAGTTATGAGATCTTAAAACTGAAAGTGACCTTAGGAATTGATGGCAGGCATTTCCACCTGGGCCTGAAAATTGTTTCCTTTAGTCGGGAGGAATGAGAATCAGGCTGAAGAAGGGGATGTGGATCAGGGAGGACCTGATAAGCATAAATCAACAGGGAGGCACTGGCCTCTTTGTAGGGGCAGAATTTGTTGCAGGGAGGGGAAAGGCCTTAAAAGTAAAGATCTGAGGGGCGTTGCTAACATACGTGAACTGAAGGAAAACTAACAGGGGTGACAATGTTAACTGTAGATGGGGAGTACAAATCGTTATCTAATGCTTATTGGACGAGGCAGTGCGGGATTGCCTGGGATTGTGCATGGACTTGTGGGGCTGTGTGTGTGTCTGTCCAAGCGTGGCAGGAAGGAGAAAACCACAAAGTCGTCTACCAGCTGAGGGATATCACAGTAGACTTTTCCAACTTCATCTCCTATAGAATTATGACGATGTCTCCAGATTCCTTAGCAGGCAGTGCTGTTGCCAGAGCTGCCTGGAGGACCTCAGGAAGCTTGGGCTGTGGTTCTGTGGAAGTGGGGACAGGGGCTGTGTTGACCAGGCTTTCCCAGCTGTGTGCCAGCCGTGTTGCCCACCAGCCATGTCGCCCACCAGCCATGTTCTCCACTGTTGGGTAGAAAATGATTAGTAACCAACATGGAGATGATACCCAGAGCCTCAGGGGGCTAGACATGGGCCCAAACATCTGGGCATTGACGGCCCAGCTGTGTTGTTGAAAGCAGGGCTGCTGGACCTGGATGATGATGATGATGATGATGTTCAGGACAGGAGGAGCTACTGTTTTTTAGAGCCACCATATGCCATGCACTAGGCTGAGTGCTTTATCAGCGTTCCCATCGTGTCTTCAGGGCAACCCTGTGAGGTAGTGTCATCGTCATTTTTATATAACCTCACTCCTCTAATTACATTGTGCATTTGAGCTCAAACATGTCTGATGCTAAAATCTGCATTTACAGCCATCTCTGTAGCAAAACAAGCAAATAATCCCTCTCCTCAACACACGGCTGAGCCACAATAGGGTGACTGGGTGCTCTGTCAGTTCAGCATGGCCTGCCAGAGCCTCTAGGAGTGTTTGCCAACATAAGTGAACTAGAATGGGTTTCAGGATGAATGGGAGCTTGGAGAGCGAACCAGTTTTCAGTGTTGCTGGTTCTATAGGATTGTCACCATGTTTCTCAGGGCTCCTGGGGACTAGGACAAATGAGTACCTCTCATTTCCCCAGGCCCTTTCAGTCTGAGGGAGAAATCAAGGTCTGGATCACAATTGTGATAGTAGCACTGTGGGGTCTAAGCTTTCCCACTCTCTTGTCCTCTCCCAGGGCAATGGGGCCCCAGGGGCTCACATCTTCCATGGCAGTGCCCTTAGTAGGCCTCTTCTCATGGTTGGACCACCGCTGATGCTGTTGGGCATCGTCTTCTAATTCTCAAGACTGTGTTCTAGGATTGCAAATGAGTGAGGCGCTTACTGCGCTGTGTGGGAAAGCAGATCATGGAAGTGCAGCATTCTTCTCGCTAGGATCCCCTTCTGCCATGATGAGAGGGGAGATGATACCTTGCTGCCCACAGAGTAAATCTGGAAGAGACTTGGCAGTTTGAAAAGGCTTTCACAGAGACTTGCTAAATGAAGCTCCTTGAAGGAAGTGGTGAAGCCCTCATTCTTCCTGGCGTGGTGCCTGGCACACAGCTGGTGCTCAATGAACTGAACAGTGACATATTTCTTAGGTGTGTCATGTTAGTCTGGGATGGAGGGTGGGGAGGCAAAAGAGGATGTGTGACGTAAACATTAGTCAATCAAAGACCCTGATTTCAAAGTGTAGTGTAGTAAAAACTGTCTTTGGAGACAGGCAGGTTTGGGTTCAAATCTTAACTCTGTCACTTACTTGCTGTGTGTTCTTGAGCAAGGTTTTAACTTCTCTGGGCCTCGGTTCCCTTTATCCATAAAAGTGAGACATAATACAGTAGTTCCCCCTTATCCATGGGGATACATCCCAAGACCCCCAATGGATGCCTGAAACCATGGACAGTACCTACATATACTATGTTTTCTCCTATGTGTACATATTTGAGGTGCGACAGCAAAACTGGCACAAATTTGTTTTCGTTCTTCACAATTTCATGGATTGAAGATTTGTTCTTATTGTAGATCTTAGAAATTTCAGCATATGACTTTTTCTTTCCTTATTAAGTCGAGAACTTGTACCTTTCTACTTGAAGGAAGCACTTTACAGCTTCTCTTTGGCATATGCAAATTGCCAGGAATATTTCTTGCACTCTGGGGTCATTACTAAATAAAAAGAGGGTTACAAGAACACAGGCACTGTGATACCATGAAAATCAATCTGATGACGGAGACGCTACTGAATAACGGGAGGGTAGTATATACAGTGTGGATACAATGGACAAAGGGATGATTCACCTCCCGGGGGGACAGAGCAGGTTGACCTGAGATTTCATCACACTACTCAGAACAGTGTGCAATTTACAACCTACGAATTGTTTATTTCTGGAATTTTCCATTTAATATTTTCGGACCGCGGTTGACCGTGGGTAACTGAAACTGTGGTAAGCAAAACCGTGGATAAGAGGGGACTACCATACCTCCCTCACATAGGTAGATGAGAATTAAATGAGATAGCAAATGCATGCACTTGTGTACAATGCCACCTGTAGAGTAGCTTGGAGCAAACAATCTGTGCAGTACACACATCCCCTTGATTACCCCTGAGGTCACCAGAGCTCTATTTTTGTGGGTGTTCTCTGGTTGTGGGAGCATGCTCAGCTAGTGCATAGGACAAGCTGGAAGTGCCAGGGAGTCAAGCCCAGTAGTGACCTTCAACCCATGAGAGCCTCCTGCTTGCTCACCCCTCCTGCTTACTCATCTAACTACCTAGATCCTAGCGAGAAGAATGCTGCACTTCTGGGATGTGATTCACACAGTCTTTTAGAAGGTCTCTAGTGGAATTGAGTCCCAGTAGCCTGTGGCATTAACCTTTCATGAACACATCCATGTTGTCTTTCCTGCCTTCTCTGTCTCACCACCCCACTTCCTCACCAAGCTTCCTGGGTTTACATCCTAAATAAACTACTTACTCCCAAATCCTTGACTTAGAGGATAAGACACAGATAATCAATGAAAGCTACTATTATTATTATTTTCAAAGGGCATGGATATAGGTAATTAATGTACAGAAATATAAAATACTATAGAAGAAAACACAGGGAGATTACCAGCTGAAGGCATCTGGGAAGGCTTGGGAAGGAGATTGTGGGTGACATTTGATCTGGATGTTCAAGGACGCAAAGGATTTGTACATGAGGAGATGGGTCAAGGAAGGGCATTTCAGGGGAGAGAACAGGGTTTTGTGTCCACTTTTCTAATGATTCCTACAAAAGCTATCTGAGTCAGGTGGGAAGACAACTTAGCGGGTCCACACACTGGTCTTATCTGGACACAGAACTCCCTGGCTGCCATGACCCTGGCACTTTGGCACTGTGCTCAGGATACTTTCAAGCTACGTTTATCAGTGCACACGAGGCAAGATTAGTGCTTTCCTTCTACCCCTGCAGAGTGTGGCCCAGTAACCTCTTATCTGCCAAGCTATTTGTCATGGTCTGTGGAGACCTCACTAAACACTCTGCACATCTGTCTCCTGGAGCATCCCACAGGTCTCGAGTCTACTGAAGGCACTGATGAAGTTTCTGCTCAGTGTTTCTCAGAGTCCTTTTTGGGAACATTGGCTGACACCTCTGCTTGGACCTGATGGAACACACTGGCACTATGAGCCCCGAGTTTGAGACATTAGGCTCAGGCTGTATTTATTTCACTTATCTGATGATCCTTCATCATGTGAGTGAATGAACTCAAGATGTTTCAGCCTATCCTGAGGACATACACATGCATACTTTCCTGCTAAAAGTGAAGGGGGAGAGGAAGAGGAACAATGCTATCGTGCCCAAGACAAGTCATTATTGCTTCTTGACTCTAGTTCAGTAGTTTTTGAAAAAAACAAGCCTTTTTCATCAGGTACTTTTGTTCAAGTAAAATCTTATAGAAGTGGCAATTATACAGTAAAAGTGAATTCCCCTTGATGAAGCAAGGATGGTGGGAGAAAGTTCTGCTTGCTCAGACTCCTCTTTGAGGGGCACAGTGTGAAGCCATGGCTTGAGTGGATAAGGGGAAGGAAGTGGAAGGAGAAACTTGATGAGCATATGCACCCTTGGACTTCTGTAGCCTCATATTACCTGGCAAGCCGTTTGGGACCTTCCAGATGAATTCAATTCTAACATGCCAGAGAGATGGATCTCTTGGTTTCTACTCTGAAGGAGTAAGCTGAGAGACAATGGCTCATGTCACAGAGTCAAAACTCTGGAGAAGTAAGAAATTCGTCTCTCAGTCTTATCAACTTTGCTGTTCTCTTTCAGAGGTTCCAAAAACAGAACAGACTTTTGAAGAGCGCCTGATACTCAAAGCTTTCTTGCTAAAGTTTGTCAATGCCTACTCGCCCATCTTCTATGTGGCCTTTTTCAAGGGGAGGTGAGTATATCAGTGTCATACATGGAAGAGTAATTGGTCACTAAGACTGGGTCTTCCATTAGAGTCAGCCTGTCCCCATTGTTAATTCACATCCTCAGTCCCATTCCCCACTCCCATAACCACCTGGCTGTTCATGAAGCAGTGGCATTAGCACTAAATCATTTTGGATTAGCATCTTCGGATTCTGATAAACAGGGAAACTCTACAGGGATTTGGCTGTGGGCTCTGAAGAGTTAGTTTTAGAAGAATTTGTGTCTCCCAACTTTGAGGATGAGGTGGGAGGGAATTTCATGTCTAGCCAGTGAGTCTTAGGCCTTGCAATGAAATTCTGATACTAACTACCTAGAGTTAGTGCAGACTTCACAGATTAAGGACGTAGTCTTCCATAAGGCTGCCCTCACTTCAGACACTAGCTGCAAGCTCTGGGGTTCCCAGGCCACTGGTGATTCTGACCAACTGGCTACTGACCACTGGTCTGACCACTCACTAGAAGAACTTATAGAACTCAGGAATGTGCTGTACTTAAAATTACAGTTTTATTATAGCAAAGGGATACAAATCCAAACCAGCAATTGGGAGACGCATACAGGGCAAGGTCTAGGAGGGTCCTAAAAAGAGGCTTCCATGTCCTCAGGATGTGTCAGCTTCCTGGCACATCAGTGTTCAATGTGTACCACCAAGCAGGAAGCTCATCCAAGTGTCAGTGTCCAGAGTTTTTCTTGGGGTTCCTTTATGTAGGTGTGATTGATTGAATCGTTGGTCATGTGACTGAACTCAGTCTCCAGTCCCCTCCATTCCCCTGAGATCAGGCTGCTTTGCTTGACTCAAAGCCCCAACTCTCTAATCACATGGTTGGTCTTTCTGGCATGGCCTCCCCCATCCTGAATGATGTCATTAGCATAAATTTAGGTATAATCCCAGGGACCAAGCATGAATAACAAAGACACTCCTGTTGGGAAATTCCAAGGAGTTAGAGGCTCCTCCAGGAACCAGGGACAATGACCTTTCAAATTCTTTATTATACAATAGATCTGGATGTAAAAATCACTTCTGATAAATATTTTTCACAGTCAGATCAGTTGGCTACCTATAAGGAGATTTCCCAGTAGGCATCAACTATGTTAGGAAAGCTCCTCTAGAACTAAAACCTCATCAAGCAGGCATTGATAGCAAGAACTGTCATCATCCACATTTGATCATTTCTGATAAATGTGTTTGGACCCAAACCACAGCACCCTTTCCAGGACCTCTGGCCTTGACTCTCATGAAATTATAGCAGCAGAGAGACTGTCCATATTAATGATTATATACTTTGTTGCTTTCCAGGATTCAATATCAATAACAAACTACACACATATGATATTCCAGGCCAAAAAAAAAAAAAAAAATAGAGCCCTGACCCTTAGATAAACTTGTCGTATATTGAAAGAGTCGGCAACAGCACACTGCAATCTGCAGTAAGTGTTGTAATAAGAGGCATAGAGAACGTGTTGGGGGACACTTAATTATGAACAGAGACAAGAAGACTTTGCAGAGAAGGAAAGATTTAAGCTGAGTCTCAAATAGACGAGTAGGATTTCAACAGGTGGACGAGGGGGTGACATTTCAATTAAGTAGGATTCTTCTGATTACCTATCTTTTACCTTTCTGCGTCCCCCTCCTGTCCAGTCTTCTTATCCGCCAATAAAATAGACCCCTAGGTCTTAGAAGAGGAATGAGGCAGGCTTCTTCCATTCCTTTGAATATTTTCAGTAAGAAGTCTAGATTTTTCTTTTCTAATCTCAGGAATCTCCGCTTGCAACTTTAGTCTGTCTCATCCTTCATTTCCTGGGAAATCAGACGCCTTCACTGAGGAGTTGCAGTTAGAACTCAATTCTCAACACAAAAGGTGCACAGACAGTCCACTTAGAGATAATCCAAACTTCATTGTGTTTAGGCTCAGAGGAAATCACACACATGCATGCACTTGTGACCTTCCCAGTCCCACACCAGCCCCATCCTCAGCCCCTATACCCAGGAATTTGACTCAGTTAAGAGGTGAACCCTAAGTGTTACAGGTGATTGTTAGCTGATGACAGGATGTGAATTCCTGTCCCTCAGTGATTTAGCACCTGCCCTGGCCAGTACTTTCCAGGAGGACATTGGAAGGTGGCTATTCCATTCAGAAGGCATATGTACCCTTAAGCAGTCCTGACTTTCTCTTTCCCTAACTCTTCCCCCACTTCTCGATTTCAGGTTTGTGGGAAGACCTGGAAGCTATGTTTATGTGTTTGACGGTTATCGCATGGAAGAGGCAAGTACAGCCACTGCTGTTTCACACCTGGCTAGTGGTTTGTAGGTGCACCTGCCTCCCAGCCCCATCCTTATCCCCATTGCAGCTTGATTTAATTCACACTCTTGTTTCTCTGAGCTCCACTTGGTCTAACTGCTCCTTCCTTTATCTTCTCCTCCCTGCAGTGTGCTCCAGGGGGCTGCCTCATGGAGCTCTGCATTCAGCTCAGCATCATCATGTTGGGAAAGCAATTGATTCAGAACAACATCTTCGAGATCGGAGTCCCGTACGTACTGAACACTTCTCATCCCTCTCCTTGCTGCCAGGGCCTAGCCCAGCGGTGCCAGACTTCCAGCACGATTTTTATGGCTTCTCCTCTTCTAAAATAGCTTGTCTATTTACTCCTCTGTCCACTTGCCAGTAACTTTCCCATGAGGCAGTGTTCCTCCCACAAGCCTTGTTTGCCAATCTGGTTTGGGATGTTTGAGGCTCACTTGCTTAATTACACATAACAAGTAAGTGGCAGAGCTAAGAATCAGGTATCTCTGACCTCAACGTGCATAATATTTTTTTATTGAAGTGTTGTTGACATACAATTTTATGTTAGTTTCAGGTGTACAACATAGTGATCCAACATTTACATACGTTATGAAACAATTACCTCAGTAAGTCTAGTTACCATCTGTAACCATACAAATTTATTACAATGTTATTGACTATATCCCCGATGCTATACATTATCTCCCTGTGACTTATTTATTTTTTAACTGGAAGTTTATACCTCTTAATCTCCTTCACTTATTTTGCCCACTTCCCCACCCCCTCCCCCTGGCAACCACCAGTTTGTTCTCTATATCTATGAGTCTGTTTCTGTTTTGTTTTGTTTTTAGATTCCAAACATAAGTGAAATCATATGGTATTTATCTTTCTCCGTCTGACTTACTTCACTTATCATACTACCCTGTAGGTCCATCCATCTTGTCACAAATGGCAGGACTTTATTTTTTATGGCTGAGTAGTATTCCCTTGTATGTAAATACCACAGCTTCTTTATCCACTCATCTACTGATGGACACTTAGGTTGCTTACATATCTTGGCTGTTGTAAATAATGCTGCAGTGAACATAGGGATGCATATCTTTTTGAATTAGTGTTTTCATTTTCTTTAGAAAAATACCCAGAAGTGGAATTCCTGGATCATATGGTAGTTCTATTTTTAATTTTTTGAGCAATCTCCATACTGTTTTCTATAGTGACTGCACCAATTTACATTCCCACTAACAGTGCATGAGGATTCCCTTTTTTCCCACATCCTTGCCAACACTTGTTATTTCTTGTCTTTTTGATAATAGCCATTCTAACAGGTGTGAGATGATATCTCATTGTGGTTTTGATTTGCTCTTCCCTGATGATTAGGGATGTTGAGCATCTTTCACGTGTCTATTGGCCATCTGTGTCTTCTTTGGTAAAATGTCTATTCAGGTCCTCTGCCCACTTTTTAACAAGATTGTTTGTTTTTTTGGTGTTGAATTGTCTGAGTCCTTTATATATTTTGCATATTAACCTCTTATTGCATATATCATTTGGAAATATCTTCTCCCATTCAGTAGGTTGCCTTTTCATTTTGTTGATGGCTTCCTTCCCTGTGCAAAAGCTTTTTAGTTTGATGTAGTCCCATTTGTTTATTTTTGCTTTTGTTGCTCTTATCTGAGGAGACACAGCCAAAAAAATATTGCTAGGACCAATGGCAAAGAGCTTGCTGCCTACGTTTTCTTCTGGCAGTTTTATGGTTTTAGGTCTTAACTCAAGTCTTTACTCCATTTTGAGTTTATTTTTGTATATGGTGTAAGAAAGTGGTCTAGTTTCGTTCTTTTGCAAGTAGATGTTGAGTTTTCCCAGCACCATTTATTGAAGAGACTGTCTTTTCCCCATTGTATATTCTTTCCTTTGTCATAGGTTAATTGACCATATAAGTGGGGATTTATTTCTGGGCTCTCTATTCTGTTCCATTGATCTATGTGAATATTTTTGTGCCAGTACCATACTGTTTTGATTACTGTAGCTTTGTAGTGTAGTTTGAAATTAGGGACGGTATTATCTCCAGCTTTGTTCTTCTTTCTCAAGATTTCTTTAGCTATTCAAGGTCCTTTGTGGTTCCACACAAATTTTAGGATTATGTGTTCTAGATCTGTGAAAAATCTGGTATTTTGATAGGGATTGCATTGAATCTATGGATTGCTTTGGTTAGTTATGGACATTTTAACAATATTAATTCTTCCAGTCCATGAGCATGGGATATCGTTTGTTTGTGTCATGTTCAATTTCTTTCATCAATGTCTTATAGCTTTCAGAATACAGAATGAGTTCACCTCATTCGTTAAATTATTCCTAGATATTTTATTCTTTTTGGTGCAACTGCAAATGGGATTGTTTTCTTAGTTTCTATTTCTGATATTTCATTATTAGTGTATAAAACACAACAGATTTCTGTATATTAATTTTGTATCCTACAACTTTACAGAATTCATTTATTAGTTCTAAGAGTTTTTTGATGGAGTCTTTCAGGATTTCTAGGTATAGTATCATGTCATCTGCAAATAGTGGCAGTTTTACTTCTTCCTTTCTAATTTGGAGGGCTTTGTTTCTTTTTCTTGTCTGGTTTCTGTGGCTAGGACTTTGAATACTATGTTGATCAAAAGTCAGCATCCCTGTCTTGTTTGTTGTGCTAGAGGGAAAGTTTTCAGCTTTTCATAGTCAAGGATGATGTTAGCTGCAGGCTTGTCTCATATGGCCTTTATTATGTTGAGGTATGTTCCCTCTATACCCACTTTATTGAAAATTTTTATCATAAATGGATATTGAATTTTGTCAAATAGTTTTTCTGTATCTATTGAGGTGATCCTATGATTTTTATACAATGTTTTATTAGTGTGTTATATCACGTTGATTGATTTGTGGATGTTGAACCATGATTGCATCCCTGGAATAAATTCCACTTGATCATGGTGTATGATCCTTTTAATGTGTTGTTGAATTCAATTTGCTAATATTTGTTGAGGAGTTTTGCATCTCTGCTCATCAGGGATATTGGCCTTTAATTTTCTTTTTCTGTAGTGTCTTTGTCTGGTTTTGGTATCAGGGTATAATGTTGGCCTATTAGAATGAGTTTGGAAGCATTCCTTCCTCTTTAATTTTTTGGAATAGTTTGAGAAGGATAGATATTAACTCGTCTTTAAATGTTTGGTAGAATTCACCTGTGAAGCTGTCTGGTCTTGGACTTTTTTTGTTGGAAGTTTTTTGATTACTGATTCAATTTCATTACTAGTAATTGGTCTGTTCTGATTTTGTATCTTTTCCCAATTCAGTCTTGGAAGATTGTATGATTCTAGGAATTTATCCATTTCTTCCAGGTTGTTCAATTTGTTACATATAATTTTTCATAGTAGTCTCTTATGATCCATCAAATAGAATAAAATTTTTAATGCTATCTGTTCTCCTACTGAACAAGTAAAGGAGACGTTCAATGTGGTAGATAGATGAATATGAAAGATTGAAACATAATGTAATCATTTAGAAAAATCTCTAATGAACTTTGGAATATATGATTTTAGGAAGAGAAGGATGCATAGTTGGTAAAACGCAGAGTGGATTTTCATGTGGATTCTCTCCTCTCCCCTTCCATGTGGTTTTATACAAATTTTGTAGAAGAACTTCTTTCAATTAGGTTTTGCATTGAGATAGTCATGAAAATGAAAACTGACTCACAGGCACTGGAACTAAAAGAAAAGAGGATGCAACAAGTGAAAATATACCTTCAGGTCGAAGGAAAATGTAGCCCCCTCTGCCTTTCATTTCTATTGCTTTTTGGTGTTAAAAAGAGTCCATTTCAGGGGATATTTTTAGTTAGCCTGGCATCAGCCAGCCAGGGAACAACACAGATGATCAGGGGTAACTCTTATAGGCTGGGCCAATTCTGTTTAGGAGGACAGGATGGACAATTTGTACCAGACCCAGGATTCTTTGCAAATCCCTTGCAAGATTAACTCTTCTAGGATGAAATTGTCAGACAGTCCCCACAGGGGTAGGTGAAGATACTACCATACACTCTATACACCTCTTAGAGATTTATTATTCACATTATATTAGTGGTTCTGAGAATTCCTGCAATAAAGAAACTTGTTTAATTCCTTCCTTTCCAACTGTATTTGTTCATGTTATTGGCCAGGGCTCTTAGCTGCAGACATTGGAATTCACTCTAGCTAGTTTAAGCAGCAAAAGGATTTAAGAATAATAAATGGCTAAGAGAATATTCTTTAAGGGCCAGAGAGCCAGGCTCTGAGCTACATAATCATGAATAACACTATCCACATGGCAGGAGGGCTTGCAGGGAATACCACTGCTTCCTTCTCTTGGCTCATATGGCTCAGATATTAAAAGATGAGAATTGCATACCAAAGAGCCACATCCACAAAAACTGCAATCTGAGCCTAACCACCTGTCTTCATCTGCTTGGGTTACTACAACAAAATAACATAGACTAGCTGGCTTAAACAACAGGTATTTATTTTTCATAGTTCTGGAGGCCATGAAGTCCAAGATCAAGGTGCCAGCATATTTGGTTCTTGATGAAGGCCACCATCTCACTATATGCTGACGTGACCTCTTCTTTGTTTTTACACGGAGAGAAAGAGCTCTGGTGTCTCTTCCTCTTATTATAAAGGCACTAATATCATCATGGGGGGGTCAGAATTCAGAATAAGAATTCAGAGTAAGTAAAGGTCAGGCAAGGAACAGTCAACGAAGGCTTCATAAGCAGAAGAGTTTCCTCCAGGCTGTGTGTGTGTTTTGAAAGAACGCTGCCACCATCATATATAACAAGTTGGTCTGCCATTATTTTGTTTAAGGAAACAATTTCCCTCGGGTGTGGATATATTTTCTAAACAAACAACAGACTGACTCAAGCTTATCAAAACACCTCCTGACCCAGGTGGTGCTACAGATGGAGAAGGTAAGGCCCAGAGAGATGGCAGCTCCCTGCCCAAAGTCTAGGGCACATCGGGGTCATGGCAAAGGCTAGAGTCTAGAATCTCTCTAAATCTGAGTCCTAAGTTCCTTGGGTTGAATGGAACCATTAGAGGACATAGGCTCCAACTCCTTTCTCCATGGAAAACTGCACCAGAGTCACTGCTTCCATGGGGGCTGTAACTGTCTGAAAGGTCCCCAGAAAAAGCTATTATTTGGTCTTCCTCAGAAACACACTTACAGAGCTAAAGTTATAATGGAGAAAATTTAGTTTACCTGGAAAGAAAAACACTTTTTAATGACAGCCCTACTTCAAGGAATGAGAATCCTCAATATTCCCTCATAACACTTTGCCATCCCAGTCCTCAGAATGGGTCTCCCCATCACCAACCATTAACTAGACTGAACACTTAGGGTGTTTTTCTGCCCCTATATAGGACAATCTCAGATTGCCCTTGGGCACACGCTTTTCTTGGAGGAGGATTGGTGAGAACATTGGTGTCTGGGCATCTCATTCCACATCTCTGCTTAAGGTAGCCTCTAGTCATCAGTAAGGAAATCATCAATCTTGAGAAACTCAACCGTCTGAAACTGTGCCCTGTTCCCAGCTTTATGACTGAAAGTCACTCAGTGACAGTCATCAAACAAAACTGGCAAAACACATGGTTGCTCTTCTCTAGGAGTTTACCATCTCAGAGAGCTCACATTTGTTATGAACAAATATCCAGACCAAAAAAGATAGACCAAAGCCACATCTGCCCCCTTTGAAGCTGTGACACCAGCCCCTCCACCACTACTACAAAGGAAAGTCTCCATTCCCTTTCAAACATCTGGAGAAGACACCTGTC
Organism: Tapirus indicus; assembly: GCA_031878705.1. Lineage (NCBI taxonomy): Eukaryota > Metazoa > Chordata > Mammalia > Perissodactyla > Tapiridae > Tapirus > Tapirus indicus. Next base: position 102,363,485 of record CM062918.1, on the reverse strand, counting down.
CCTCCAGTTGATAGTCATTCTGCTCTGGATGGAATTGTATACAGCTTGTGGGCATGAGATGCCCTTTTTTCATTCCTGACATCTGCTCTCCCATTTAGCCCATCAACCCTAGACCCAGAAGCCTTTTGTAGAGCGAGAGAGGCAAGAACTAAGGCCTGTGTTTGGACAGTGTGTTGGCGTGTTCCTCACCCATCTACTCCGTCAGTTCGGTAACAGATAAAATGACATACGACTGTTTGCCTGGAAGGCTAAATTTTCTTGCTTATGCCTGATATGTGTTCAATATGCCACACTGTAATTGATGGCAATTACACATTAACTCATAAAACTGTGAGCAAGTCACTGCTTTAAGTCTCATTGTCCTCTTCTCTTGATGAAAACGATGGCATTATAATCATCTTTAAGGTGCTTTCATTTCAGCTTGAGCATTCTATGACCCTCTCCTCTATTCACTGAAACTAGTCACTGCTGATTTCAAGTACAAGTCATTTCTGTTTCAAAACAGTTTTTTCTCATTTCAGTTTGTAGTCTGCTGGAGGACACATACAACATAATTATGTAGTTAAATTCAGGGATGTAGAGCTAAAGTTCTTCCACCTTCAAGAGCGAGACCTTTCATCTCCAATGTTCTCTATGATTCTACAGGTTGAGTTTTGAGTTTGGTCACATGAAATTACTATGATTATGATTATTGGATCTTTCACTCCCTACTCAGAGCCCACTCTCAATAAATTAGACCCATCCAATCCAGAGTTCAAGCACCTGCAATATACTTATGTATGACACGGTTGAGAAACATAAAATAAGCAAGAAAAAAAAGAAAGTCTTTCATAGTCAAAAGAGAAATGGCAGTTGAGCCTGAGAGTGAGGAAGAAGTAGTATAAATTATAAAAATTAGACCCAGTGGTCTTTAACTCTTTGGTGGAGGTAGCACATCTCTGTGAGGCGGAGATTATCAACTGATCTGGGTTTAAATCCAGGCATTATGATATACTTACTGTGTGACTTTGGGAAAGTTGTTCTAGAAAGATTTTCATCCAACATGGTTATGTAAAAATACAGCTTGGGTATATGCCCAGCTATCTAGAAAAGAGAAAATATGGGCATCCAAGAAAGGAAGAATCATTCTTGGGGGTTACAGGTAGCCATGGTGTTACTGAGTGTCATTGGCTTTTGTGTTTACAAATGATGCTTTCTAAGTGTTGCAAGTCCAAGGAGTGAGACTGAAAAGACCACTTCAGGAACACTGCTTTTCTCTTCTGTTCTGGGCCTAATGGTTTTTGGTTCACAGTGTAGCTCTTATACCCTTCATAGCCTGCATCAAAGTTTTTCCCCAAGGGAGATAAATATTAATCTTAAAGGCGAGACTTGATTTTTAAAAATAGAAGCAAGACTGAGGAGTTATGTAGGTGATCATGCTAGATAAGAATATTTGGGGTAAAAAGTATGATAAGGTAATATAGTTATGAGATTGACCATGTTAGAGTCATCATCTAGTTCTGACAGCAATTTTCTAATATCCTTCCAAAGAAAATTTAAAAACGTTAAAGACAATTGAATTGACCTTTTTCAGTAAGTCAGATAGTTGGCTATAATTAATCTATGTCCCTGATGGTGCAACATTCTCATTAGATTCTGTGTGTGTTGCAAAAAATACCACAACTACAATTCTGATGGCTTTGAGAACCTTGCAGTCGAGCAGGCTTCTTGAATTAGATTGTTTCCCCATCTTCAGTCATTTGTGAGCCAACTTTTAAATTGTTTCCCCATATCTACCTAAACAGCTATTTACATACTAATTTCCTCTAAACCAATTCACGTTTTATTTAAATCCATAACATTTCTGAATGTGGAAAACTTATACTATCAGTTACCATTAATAGCAAATAACAGTAGAAAGAAATACAGTAAAAATAAAACATTATTAACCAATGACATTAGCTTGAGATCTGCATTCTCTTTATTAAAAAGAAAGATACACAAGCACTGGGGAGTTGTTAAAGGCATCCCAGCAGCAGACAGAGATTTTCTCCTTGACTGCAATCAGAGGGACCAAATGAGAACAGGAAAGGAAATAACTCTCCCAGGCACTCAAATGAGATGTAAGGCCAAGTGTAGAGACCTTCCAAAGGTGTCACAAGGACTGCTAGTGGAAGGTGTACTTTGCTTGGGAAACATTGGTTTAGAGCAATATTATCACCTCTTAATCCCACAGGTCTTCACAAGGCTGGCACAGATACCTCGCATGTCCAAGAATACTGTACAGCTGCCCTTTGGGACCTTAAACAAGCTTCATCGACTCTCTCAGCCCTCTCCCTTTGCTACCCCTAAATCTGGCAGGTGCCCCAGTCAGGGCCACTGTAGAAGCCCAACTCTGTCCTGGCACCTTCCACCAGGCAGCTACATGTCCCACGTTTACTAGGCCTGGTTTAGAGGCCCTGGAGATGGAAAAACAAAATGTTTCCAAGGGAGGCAGTAAAACTGGGGCACTAGGCTCTTTAAAGGCAGCTCTGAAACTAATGAGGACAGGATAATAGATAAATCTGGGTTGTGTGGTCTGGCCTGGACTATCCCCACTCACGCAACCCCAGGCTCCTGGGGCTGACACAGTTGTGGCAGATGCTTTCCGGAGAGGAGATTTTAAACATTACAAGCGCCAGAATAATTCTTATTGGCAGCTCCTTCTGAGATGACTTCAGACATGGCAAGCAGCATGACAGAATCTGATCTCATGCTATTTATCACCTAAGTCTGCTGATGGGGGTTTCCCTCATCACCCCCTGCACACTGCCTTTCCCCGTAGACTTTGGATCTAAACTGCATGGTACCCCTTAAACCTGCCACACCACATCCCAAATCCCTGCTGCAATTTTCTCTCAAACCAGCTTCAGTATTCCTTGAAGCAAAATTGGAAATGGACCTTCAATCATTCAGAGAGATGGATTTTTTTTGTGTGTGAAAAGGTAAATGCTGTCTTTTTCAAGTGCCAGATTCTCTCCTAGGCAAAGTCTGAGACCGACAGAGCAGATAGACAGATGAATATTTCCACTGGCAAAATGTTCCCCCATCGCTATTCTTACTAAAAGCACCAAATCACATCCCAAAATAGCTGTAAGATACCCCTGGACTCAGCCAGTAAGATTTTATAAACTTTATTCTTTTTTGGGAAATGTGATAAATATTACATTTCAAGACATAAAACAGTCTCTCTTTAAAGCCATCACAGGCAGAGGTCTGTGTTCTCAAATACAGTGGAATCTGGCCATGATCTAAAGAACAAATTTGAACCTTGTCAGGTGTCAAGAAAAGGAATACATAGCTCAGAGGTTGATGTGTTTCTCTTCTTTGGCCCATTTGGGGCTCTGTTCTGCCTTCTTTAATGAGGCTCGAGGCGTGTGGAGCCAGGATCTGTGAAAACTGCCTGCGGCAGGGAGGCCCAAGGTGTGACAGACAGTCACCATGGTCTTGGGGTGAGCCCATGGGACACAAGCAGAGGAAAGGCCCTGAGCCTTCCGGACAGAGTTTCTCAGACTTGTCATTAAAAAGGGACGGAAAAATAGCAGATGAAAAGGATAAGGGAGTAACATCAAAGGAGTTATTTTAACGAGCGAGTGCATCATATGGTCGGAATCACAATCTGAAGTTTTCCAAACGGCCCATCTGTATATTATACAACTTGCAGGATTCCTGTTAAATCCTGCTCTTGAGGGACTTTCTTTATTAATCTTTTTAATGGTCACTGAGATCTCCAGGAGGGAAACTTCTGGGAAGTAGGGGTTCATAAGAATTATTTGTGGATTTTTTTTCTCGTTGTTTTTGACCTACCCACAGTGGATTACACTGCTGACCACAAAGTCCTCCCCAAAGCCCCCGTTCTGCCTTTGCCTTCTTCGCCACATGGTCTCACAGTGGTCTTCTGTTCCTCTGACTGCTCCTTCCTTGCCCTTTGAAGTCTCCTTTCTCTCTTCCTTCTCAACTGCTGATATTCCTTCCCTTCTACTCCGTCCACAGATGGTGTCATTGCTAGGGTTTCAGTTGCTCTTTCCATGATGATTCTCAGATATCTAGCTCCAACCCAGACCTGTTTCCAATGCTCTAGACCCATATATAAAATTGCTTACTACACATACCTACTTAGTTGTCTCATAGGATCCTCCACCTCAACAACTCCTCTCCCTCATCTTCTCGAGTGTTCTGTATCTTAGCAAGCCGTACCACTATCCGCACTCACGCCCAAAGACCCCAAAGATCATCCTTGGTTCCTCATTCTCCTTCGCTCCCCACATGCAATTCACCACCAACTTCTTAATCTACCTCCTAAGCATGTCTCAATCTGTCTACTTCTCTTGATGTCCATTGCAATCACCCTAGACTCTGCTGCCATAGTCTCTCACCTGAACCACTGCATAAGATGGCTTGCAAGGTCTTCAATGCCATGAACTTGCACTACCTTTTAAGTCTTATCTTTCATGACTTTTTCTCTTACTCTATGCTCCAAGCATTTTGAACTCCTTTCAGTCCCTTCTATGAGCCATTCTTACATTTGCCTATGGCTGTTGCACAAATAATTCCCTCTGTCTAGAACACACCTTCACCTGTCACACCACTCTCTCTGTTTCTCTGGCTTCTTCTATCATCTTTCATCATTTGGTTGGTTTACACATCTCTTCCTTGGGGAAAACTTCTGCTTTAGGCCAGGTTAGGTTTCTTTGTTTTATGTTCTCATAATTACCTAAACTTCTCCCTTCATAATACTTGCTACACATTATTGTCACACATGTTTAAGTGTCCATTTTCCCAGCCAGACTATTGCATTAAACACAGCAGATGTCTCGTTGGTCACGTTTATTTTTTCCTGGAGACCATCCTCTAGGAACCCTCCATTCTCCTGTTCAAAGCAGAAATGTTTGCTCACTAAACCGTCTAGACAGCTACCAGTCCTAGTTAAAACCAACACCTCCTTTTTCTGATGGGTTCCTTGTTTGCTGGATTCCATCTTGTTTTCTTTCTTGCTGTATATCCTAGGTTGGTGAAATTCATCCTCCAGGAACTTCATGAGAATGGATGTGTAGAAGAACATCTTTTTTGAAACTTTGCATGTTTGAAAATGTCTTTATTCTGCCTTTGCACTTGATGTATACTTTGGCTGGGTATAGAATTCTATGCTAAAAATCATTTGCCTTCTCAATGTTAACACATTTCCCCAGAGTTTTCTAGTGTCAAGGGCTAAGTTGAGAATTCTAATATCTTTTCGATTCCAAATAATTTTTAGAGAATCTGTGTTTGCCCCTCTGGACCTGGAAGCTTTTAGAAATCCATCCTGTTCGTTATTCCTAGAGCTCTGAAATCTCATGATGTGCTTTGGTGGAGGTTCTTTTTCTTCATCACTATGCTTGGTAGGTTCTTCCAATCATAAAATGCATGTCCTTCACCTCTGAGACATTTTCTTGTATTTATTTTGTGTTTTCTTCCCCACCATTTTCTCTTTCTGATTAAATGTTGTAGTTCCTAGATTGATTAGTTTTCTTATCTTTTCTTTCCCACTGTCCATTTATTTGTCTTTTGTTCTATTTTTTTTTCTGAGAGTTTATGGATTTTTAACTTCCTATCATTTTATTGGATTATTTCACATTTAGAATTTCCCCAGTTCATTTTGTCCTCTGAATAAACATTTTGCTCCTGCTGGTGTTGGGCAGTGATAGTCATCTGGGCAATATAGGTGGACAGAGACATGGACCTACTGTTCCATAAACAGTGCATTGATCAGTCACTACCCCTGCCTTTGGTGACACCTAGTGCCTGCAATTCCTGAGCCTTTTTGAAATTTTGCAGCATGAATTGGCTTGCTTTTCTCTGCCATATTTCACTATAGGCCCTTGGTATTCAGCCATCACAGCTTTACTAACTCCTTCATCCGCTGTCCATCTTCCAAGATATTTATTATCATCTCTCATACACTACTGTATTCACGACTATTTTCTTTAACCTTGTGGTTTTATACACTGTCACTTTAGTAGCATTTCAGAAGTGTGTATGGATATATGCATGTGTTCAATTTTCCATGTTTAATTAAAATCACTCATTATTCTTTACTAAAGAGTTGGTCAAGTTTTCTGATTACCGGTACCTGGAGGAAAAGTCTCAATTTGAGTTCTGGTTCTAGACCTCCCCTTCCTTTTTCCCTACCTTCCTCCCTTCTTTTCCTTCCTTCTTTTCTTCTCTCTCTCTCTTTATTTTTTGCTTCATCCTCTCCTTCTGTCCTGACTCATAGACAAGGTCTCAGCCAGTCCACACTATTTGGTTTCAAAATCTTTAGGCTCCATTTAGGTTTTTCTCAATTTCTTATCACAGAATTATTGCTTGCTATTTTATTATGAAATATTTCATTTTAATGCTGATTCTATGGAACTCAACTCATTCTTTAAATCCTCTGTGATGATGATGATGATAGGGACAATAATGGATGCATTTATGAGCTCTTAGCATGTACCAAGTCCCAAGTTAAGCATGTTACATAGATTATCTCTTTTAACTGATACTATGGGCTAGTTAATATTTATTTTTATCATCTTATAGATAAGACTATTAGAGCTTATAGAATTTTAATAACTTTCCAAAGAAAATATAGCTGGTGAGTTGTGAAACTGGGTTTTAAACAACTATTTTCTGACATAAAAGGTCAGACTTTTACCCACTACACTATAATGCATCTTCTTGATGGCAAATGATATTAGACAAGAAACTGATCAAAATATTATTTTGAACCCTTAGATTTCCACTAACTGTCAGAGCACTCTCTAACAATAGTTTGAGATGCCTAATAATAGCAAGAGTGCTCCTTTGGAAATAACTACATGGGGTTTGGATGATCTTGTGTGAGGAATGTGTGTGGGGGGAATTCCTGCATTTGAATGCAGCATGGATTTCAAAATCTCTTTAAACTCTTCAGGTCTATGATTCTGACTCTTCTGCCATTAGTTCTCCTATCTCCTAGAAACTTTCTCTTAGATTGATTAGCAGAATTTGGCACCTTGCTGCTTCACCTATTGTGTATCAATGGGAAGTATGAAAAGACTACACCCTCAAGCATATTTTAGCATTTACTATTAAAGATAATAATAGCTATCATCTATTGAATGCTTACCATGTCCAGATATTGTGCTAAGCATTGTGTAAATATTGTTTCACTTAATCCTCATACCAACCCTGAGAGTCTGGGCCACTATTATCTTGTTATCATTCTAGACCAAACAAATCCTGAATATGGTTAACTTAATCTATTCAGACTGCCATAACAAAATACCATAGACTGGTTGGCTTAAATAACAGCAATTTATTTTCTCACAATTCTGAAGGCTGGAAAATCCAAGATCAAGAACTGGCAGAGTTTGGTTTCCAGTGAGAGCCTTCTTCCTGGCTTGCAGATGACCACCTCCTCGCTGTGTCCTCACGTAGTAGAGAGAGAGAGAGATCACTGTCTCTTCCTTTTCTTACAAGCCTACCAATTCTATTAGACTAGGCCCTCACCTTTATGATTTAACCTTTAGTACCTCCTAAAAGCCCTATCTCCAAATACAGTCACATTGTGGGGAGCTTCAACATATGAATTTTGGGATACAATTCAACCCATAGCAGTGGTAGACAATGTTTAGTTTGGGTTTAATGGAAATATGATGCTGTTTATGTTATTAAGACCTGAAAATGTTTGAGCTGAGAGGAGAGCATCTTTCTACTACTTTCTGGATATCCTTTCTTCCTCATGAAGATGATGAATAGATCGCCTGTTAGATTATAGGATGGTCTCTGTATTTGGCCCGAAGGGCCAACTCTCTTATTGCTTATCAAACAGCAGGAAGTATTCAATTTCTTTGGATTTGAAGAAACCTGATACTTTATGAGGGGAGCCTTTCATTAGTCTGATAAAGAACCTCCTCAGGTGTCTTTAATAGAAAAGTAGTCTCCTCAGTGTTCCTCTATCTGCCTTTGGATCAAAAACAGCTTCAGTGTCAAAATTTAGTATTTCCTTTCTTTCTGTCTATAGAACTAACTCTATCCTCCAGAGGTTTTTGGTGACTGGTCCATTTCTTTTCCAGGAAACTTAAGAAACTATTTCGGAAGCTGAAAGATGAGACAGAACCGGGAGAAACTGACTCTGCCCATTCAAAGCATCCAGAGCAGTGGGACCTAGACTACAGCTTGGAACCATACACTGGACTGACTCCAGAGTACATGGAAATGAGTAAGATCTCATGATCTTTCCTTCCACTGGGAGCAGGGTCAGACAAAGGGTCTGGGAGAGGGGTGAGGGAAGAAGGTTAGGGAAATGACTGAGGCAGCCTCTGCTCCTTCCAGGGCCTCATGGCTACACAATGTCACCTTCAATGCCACATGAAAGTTGAGGAGAGTGGGGCAGAAAGTACTCTGGAATGAGAACCAGGAGCACCTCTATCACCAACTTGATACAAGGATGATGCCCTCTTCTCCATAGGCCTCCTCTCCTCATCTATGGGGAAATGAGAAGTTTGGTCTCTCAGATCCCTTCCCATGGTTTCTGTCATTAATAAAGCTGAAAGAGAAATAGTAAAGTCTGAAATTTAAGAATGTAATTTCCATTAAGGAAGAGTAAAGTGGTTTTATGACACTTGGGACAAGGATATATACATCTTTGATGTGGAGAATACAGGAGAGTCCCACACTCTGATTAGGTGGGGCTGGGTAAAATGGCAGTTTTTCTCTAAAAGAGTTGAGGATGTTTTGTGTAGGGGGTAGGTTTCTAGGTGCAGAGCCTCTGGTTGTTCTTGGATAAGGCTTGAAAGCAGGAGTGCATGTAGTACAGGCTGTTAGAACACAATCATTTCAGATGTGGTTTGGAAGTCATGAGTTCTCCATTATGAGGAGTGTCCTAACTTAGAACAGCTGCCTTCAAACTCTTGGCTATTTGTGGATAATCCTGATCTTTTATTGAGGTGGATATTTGAGAAGCCTCTTTCCAAGACTTGGAACTAATAAATTAAAAACATAGGACCAAGAGGTCAGACATATCATCTAAACATTTACTCAATCTAGAGTGTATGGAGAAACATCAATCAGATCCAACAAAAGAATCACTCAATACTTAATATCATTGGACTTATCGTTGTGTTTGCATAATGGCTCCTGCCTCCTTTGGTTAACCACTTTTAATAGGGGGCCACCAATGCCTGTCTGTGCACCAGGTACCTCACTCATTATTTCTAAGGGATGTTATATCTCTTCTGTTTATAAGAACATGTGTATGTATGTTAAGAGTAGAGAGATGGACAGGGTCTAGACTAGACGGCCACAAAAGGTCTGTTCTAGCCCTGGGATATCTAAAATTCCAGGCGAAGCCTGAGCTTTGTAATCTAAATAAACTCTCTAGAGAAGAAACAATCATTATGTCTGCTTCAGGAACAATAAACAAGAAAATATCAAGACCCATTTTATGTAAACACATAGCTCCTTTATGCTTCTCACCTTTCGCTAAGTGCTACTTCTAATCCCTCTCCAACACTGAACTAGACATTTACACAGAGATGATTACATATATTTCAGATGCCATTCTATGTCTGCCATCCTCTCAGAAAGAAATTGCTGCCAGAGATTTAGGCTCCATTTGGGAAGGGGCTTACATTAGAAATCCTTGAACTCTGTCTCTCAACCTCTACCCTCCAACTCCAGTCCCCCACCCACCACTCAATTATCTGTATAGGTTTTACATGCCTGTCTGACTGTCTGTCCAGATAGCTGGCTATTTCAAAGCTTCCTCTTTTGAGTGATTAAGAGCAGAGACCCTGGAGCCATACTCCCTGGGTTCAACTTCTGGCTCTATTACCAACTAGGTGGACAGCTTTGGAGGAGTGGCTAATCTTTATGTGTCTCAATTTGCTTTAGCTGTACAAAAATAATAATAATAATAGTGTCTACCTCATGGGATTGTTGTATTTAATGAATTAATGTCTATGAAGTGCTTAGAAGAGTGTCTAGCATGTACAAAAGCTGTGTTAAGCGTCAAGTGTTGTTTCTCTTAATGGTCTTGAGGCCCAAGGAAGGCACAGTATAAGGAATATGTTGTACTTTGTCAGCCAGTGTGTCACTAAATAAACACCCACTATGTGTTCAAACTTGGGCACTTACAAAGTAATGAGAAGAGGAAGAAACAAGAACTAGAAGACTTGGTAACTTCTGGAAGAAGTTCAACCAAGATGGTAGAAAGTGAAATTCATTCCATAGATTAAAAGAACAAACAAAAACTACTTACAGATTATAAAGGAGCAAAACAACCATATAACAGAAAGTTTGAAAATAGAAGAAGGGAACATATCTCCCCAAACTTCCCTCATTCAAGCCCAACTTTTATTAGCATTTTGGTGCCATTTCTTACACCCTTTTTGTTATGTATATGATCTTTAAAATAAAGTTGTGATCATATGTACACATTTGTTTCTCCTTTATCAGTTAGCATTATATGAATAATATTTCCAAAGTGTCATATAATATTCAAAACAAATAGTTGCATAATAAATAACCCCTCTAATGAATGTACCATAGTTTATCTACCTGTCTACCAGCGAAGCATATTGGAGGCCCATTTTCCAAAATCTCCCCTATTTTAATGAATTAATATGTATTTTCTTCATGTATATAACCTTTTACACATTTAGTAATTATTTCCTCAAGATAGATTCCCAAAGATGTGATTACTAGATCTAAGGTATGGCTATTGTATGATTCTTGATTTATTTTACCAAATTGTTTTCTGAAAGGATTAGATCAATTCACCTAGCCACAGGCAATATATGAAATACTTTTCCAGTGAGTACAAATTATTCAGTATCCTGAAGTCCCATGATATGAAGAATTATCAGTGTATAATAAGCTTGAAATTCCCAGCCCCCTATGCCCACCTCATTCTACCTTGTTGACCTGAATATTCCAGACTCATCCTTTAAGACTTCACTTTTCAGGGCTTCCTCCATGAAGTCTTCCTAGATCAAGCCCCATTCCTCCTGAGAAGAATCATTAATTATTTGCTTTTCTGTCCCAGCATTGCATTTGGTACACACAGTGATGATGTATCTTACAAAATTATGGTAATATGGCTCACATGTCTGTTTTTCTGCAGACCCAGATTGTAAAGAGCAGCAAGTAGGGACCATGGCTTATTCATCCTTATATCTTCCAGAGCCCAACACATTTCCTGACATGTAACAAGCACTCAATATGTCTGATAAACAAAAATGAGTGAATAAATGAATGAGTTTATTAACTAATGAGGGAAGAGATGTTTTTAATAATTTTAAGTGGCAAATGAAGGATCATTTTCAAAGCAGGGCTTGATTGATGGTGGGTCAAGAATGTTCTGAAGAGGTTTACAGCTCTAGGTAGGAGGTTGGACTTGAGCCCCAAAGTCCCTTCTGGTTCTGAGAGTCTACATATAATGATAAGAGTAAGGGAGAGCATTCCAAGGACAAGGACTGACAAGTGCGAAGAGCCTCATGGCCACGAATAACTGTTGACAAAGCAAATGGCGGTTTTTGGGTGGGGGCGGTTCAGATAAAGACCTGGGATTAATGGAGAACCCTGAAGATCAGATAAGTTTGCATTTCACATCAGTCCATGGGGAGCTGTTTTAAAATCTTGGCCATCGCTGTCACTATGTATGAACTCTGTTGCCCTTGAGGAAATGGGGAGCAAGTGCAGAAGGGGGATAGTGAGACTAAGGAAGGAATGAGGAAACACAGGTGGACTCATTCATTTATCCATTCATTCTTTCATTCATCAAATATTTATTAAGCGCCTAGAGGGAGGAACAAGTTTAGAGATCAGACCATCTCTTCAACATTTCAGGTTGATACTAATTCAGTCAACAATTCAATTGATATTGATTCAGTCTCGTGTGGAGAAGGAAGCCTGGATCACACGTGGGTTTTCCAAGCTGGGTTCCACAGAAACTCACTCATAGAATTCTTTAGGCCATTTTGCTAAGCTATCAATCATTTTATAGACATGACTATTTAATGTCATATTTTATATATGTGCAATGTTTCTGAGTTAGATTCCTTTCATTCCTTTTATCTCTGGATTATCCTCTTCACTCTTGAAGGGAGTATTTGCTCCTATGTACAATCAAAGACTGAGCTTCAGAATAAATTTTACCAGATGAATCCTTCATCTAGCAGTGCAGGCTAAGTGTGGTTAGAGGTGGACCCTGCAGTCAAACCACCAGGCTTCCAATCCTAAGCCTGCTGCAGTTAGTTACATAAAATCAGCCAGGCCCAATTTTCTCATCTGAAGAGTGGGTTTGATGATAATAGCAGCGACCTTGTTCTGATGGTTCTGAGAAATAGTAAGTGATGAATATGTAGTAGTTAAATAACAGTGCTTAGTATGCACAGGCTCTCCGTGAATAATGGCCAGCATTGTTATTGTCAAGAGTCCAATTTCTTTCTCTTCAATCTGGGCAGTGACTAAAAACAATTTGAAGCCCCTGAATGCAGTGGGCCCTGGAGGTTCTTCCCATCCCATTAGTACAGGGTGGGGTGGTAAAATGTTTAAAGACTGAGGGTACCAGACTCCAAGGCAAATCTAAGAATCACACTCAGAAGCCTGAGACATAAACACTCCAAGATGTTTGTCCTTTCAGAGAAGTCTCAGCCCTTAGGGCTTTACTTGGCAAGTCTGACATCTCAAATGGGTTCTTCTTGTCATCTGTTTATCTAAAACCCACAAACTTTTGTTCCTTCAGTCATTCAGAAAATAATCACTATTGTCTTCCTGACTCAGCAATTCAGTTATCCCCCTTAGAGCCTTCCTCCAGCTTTTTAAATGCAGCCCAAACTTTGAGGCCCTTGGGCCATTAATGTGGGTGACTAGATGAACTTCTGGCATTCACATAGTCATTAGAGGAAATCTCACTTTTCTTAGTAATGAGCTTACATCTTGTCAAACTCTAAGAGAAAGGGAGGTGCATTGATGAGTGCATAGTTACTTATTCATTTATTTGGAGTAAAAGCCAGATAGTTGTTTTGAAGGGCCAAGGGCCCTCAGTCTCCCCTACTCTCTGGCTGTGTCTGCTAAGACCTGTAAGAATCATCCAGCTGATGGAAATGCTTGGGACACATCCCCCTCAGAGACCAGGGCATCAACACCCTTGCAACTGCATCCAAGTTGTCCCATGAAATGACAGATTTCAACTCCCGTGTTCAGGAGGAGCATCCATGAACTGGCATAGACCTTGTCTTCTTCTCTGTGACTCCCCCCTGACTTTGAGTCCATTTTAGCTGGGGAGAGATCTGCTCAGGATGATTCTGAGCCCTTTTATTCATGGGTCCTTATGACTTTTCCTCTACTAAGAATTTTGGGTTCCCATGAAGGCCTTGCCATTCCTCCTTTGAATTACTGCAAATACTTCCTAACTTGTCTCCCTGCTTCTTCCACTCCCTCTTCTCTTTTTCCTTTGTACTTTTTAGAATGGCTTCTCTAAAATGCAAGCCAGAGCATATTATCTTTTCTATTTAAAATCCTTCAATACTACTACTTCCTTTAAGATAAAGTGCAAATCCCCTACTATACCATGCAAGGGCATCAGGAGCTGGCTCCTGCTTCGCCTTCCCTTCACAGCTCCACTTACCTGCTTGTCTCATACCTCCGGGTCGAGCTTTGCCTGTGCTGTCCTACCTGCCTGCAACCGGTTCTTGCTGAGTAGTTCAGGATCACACACATCTCTTGGAAGCATGTTTTAGTTCTCCCACCCTCAGTTCCTCTCCTCTCTTCTATGCCTGCTTGGGTATAGAAAAAAATGGGAGTGCTTTGGGGGCAGCAACCGAGTCTTATTCCTTTTTAGTCACAACACTCAGCACAGTTCCCAGAACATAGTAACAGCTCAGTAAACTATTTCTTGACTGGATGGCACTTTAACTCCTCTTCCTCCAGTGGCAGAGAAATAGAGACCTCACTTCTCTTTATCCCATGATATTTGGGCCGGCCTCCCTTTTCACTGTGGACATATTTATATAATTTTTTATATGCAGCAATTTTCATCTCCCAAGACCAAAGGGAACCATGTTTATTATGAAGAAAAGTCAAAGAAAAAGTCACTTCTGGTTTTCATTTGCTTGTTTGCCTTCAGAGACCAAGTCATTAGTGGATGTGGACAGGGTGGAATGTTCTCCCTCAGACTTGGATTTAAGCTCAACTCCAATTTCATGTCTTTCCCTCTGCTGCCCCCTTCCTGGCCATCCTTGAGGGCAGTGCTGTGTACAACCTGAGCCTGGCACTGGGGCACAGAAGGAACAAATGGGGCTCAGGCCCTCCAGGACCTCAGGATCTAGGGGCAGAGAGAGATGGGAAGTTACAAGAAAGGGCCTCGTTGTCATGGAAAAAATACAGCTGACTCTGCCTGCCTCAGAGAGGCCAGGTCTTTGCAGCTTCCATTTGACCAAGCAGAGGTGTGTCATGGAGAATTGTCCATTCTCTTCTTCGTTTCAGCCTGTAATTGCCCACTCACCGAACTTCCTTGGGTTTTAGAGCCCACTCATTGAGGCAGAGCAAAGTCTGGGCTGGCAACTAATTTTCATTTATCCTCTCCCAGCCACTGCCTCAGCCTTGTTGTGAGACTTCTGACAGTGCTGGGAAGAGAGTGCATCTCAGGAGAAACATTTCTCAGCTCTTCTGCCTGGAGACTTAATTTCCATGACTGTTTTGTGAGTTCTCTACCACATTTATGGCCCCACCACCCTCCAGGCCCCTAGCTGAGAAGACTCCACATCACTGTTCATTCGCTCTTCTGTCTCCACACACCTCCCATCCGGTGGGTTTGGTCTTCCCTCTGGAGTGTCTTTGGGAGCTGCTTCTACCGTTCATCCTCTCAGCCTCCTACACCTGGTGACTACCACTTCCTCGACACAGCCACTTGCAGCCACCATCATCTCACTACGGCTGTATTTATTTTTTCTGACGTGTAGTGTTGGTCTTATTATCCATTATTCAAAAACCTTCAGGGTTCCCATAGCCTGAACAAGGCCTTCCTGGGTCATCATTGCCATTTATTTAACCCTTTTACACATTCTTGGTCCCGCCAAAATGAACCTCACCGACCATTTCCCGCTCGCAGCCTACATTACACTCCTTTCATGCCTGACCTTGTGTATACTAGCCCTGGAATTCCCTGTGCCTTCTCACTCACATGGCCAAAACCATCTCTTGTGTCACCTCCTCCCCTTCCTCAGTGTTTTAGCTCCCGTCCCCCACAGGATTTTAGACAAGCTGCCTCCTAAGGCAGTGACACCTATTGGCAACTAATTTTCAAGAGTAGGTTCCTCAGTTGCAGGGCCTTGCACAGCCCCTGCCACAGCGTGGGCACTGAAGACACATTGAATTAACCTATAAAGGAGTGACCAAGTAAATAAGGGAATCATTTATCTAGCTCCACTTTTCTCTTATCTAGGCTGAAACAACCTCTCTCTAGTAATGCTGCCACCAAGTATCATTTATTAGTGGGCTGATAATCCAGTGAGGATTATCAAGAATGGTGGTTATCCTTCTTTCTCTTTCTCCACCTCCTCCTCTCATGTCTCCCCCTCTCCCTCCTCCCCTTCACTTCTGCCTTCTCCCCTCCCCCATTCCAGGCCTATTATGTACTCCTTTCCAGTGAGTAAGCCGGCGAAATAAGAGAAGGCGTAATGTGAAGCTGTCCGTGCTGCGCGTAGGTAGCAGCTCTGGGAAATAGCTTGGTGAGAGAGAAGACTGAAGTCCGCAAATGTCAAAACCTTCATCGAAGCAATAGTTTCTGCCGTCTCCATGGATAAAGAAGACTTGGAGATAGCAATCATACCACTAATTCTGATTGCTCTGCACCCCTGTCCTCAAAGTGAAAGCCTCTTTTATCTTCAGATATTCACTGTAGGGCAATATCTCTCCTTCCTATCTTCCCAGAGTGTCAGGTGAGACTTGGGTATGAATCCAGCTCTGCCTTTATCTAGCTGTGTGACCTTGGGCATGTCATATCATCTCTCTGGGCCCCACTTTCCTCCTTGACATTGTAGAGAATTAGACCAGATGATGAATTTTTCTTCGCAGAGATGCAACCTGTTGGTCTGTGGTCATAATCAACTGTGTAATGTGTCACAAGTAATGCATTACTACTAATAATATATTTTAAAAATAATAACATAAAATAGAGTCAACGGCACCCTCACTTTCTCGCATTCCTGGGTTTTTTTTTTTTTGAATGAAAGAGCAAGGGAGGTTTCAATATGCGCAAAACCTGGCTACGTCAACAGAAGTGAGTGGCGTGCACAATCACTTTTTGTTGAGTGTCTTGACAAGAGTAAGGAGTTTCAAACCAGTGGACTAGGTAACCTCCAGGGTCCCTTCTAGTGCTGGCATCCTGGTTCATACATACCAGCTTGAACAATGCACCTGGGAACCAAGGTCACCCCAAAGACCTATTAGTGGACCTGAGGCTAGAGCTCCCTTCCAGACCATTCCACCAGAGAATTTTATCAGGACCTATAGGAATTTAGGCTTCAGTGGAGGGATGGGGTGGAGTGAGGTTTCCTCTTTCCTTCCCAACAGGCTAGACCTCCCCAGTTCTAGAAAGGCCCTTGTCATGGGCTTTGAACAAAAATGAGAACAGTGAAACCAAAGCTGCCCGCTCCCTCTGGTGTGCCTGACATGGTGATCCCTGGCCCTGCTCTCAGCTGTCAGCTTCCTTCCCCATGATCCCCAGGACCACCCACGCAGACAGGAAGTGTGCTGAGCCCACTCTGAGCCTGTCAGTTGTAATGGCGAGGCAGGTCATCAGTTGAGGGAGGCAGCAGGGAAAGATGTATTATATTTACATTTTTCTAAATTGAGCTGGAACCAGGGCCCAGGGCCCACCAGGCATGGGGGAGGGGCCATGAGGTGAAGGGGAAGCTGGAAGTGGGGAGAAGGCTAGATGTCAGACTGAGGAGGGGGCATTGGGGGTAGGGAGCTACCTCTGGGCAGGAGTGGTGGTGGGGATGGTTTCGCTCCAGACAAAGAGAAACCTGAGAGAGAGGGATTAAGCTGGAAAAACCTGTGAGGGGAGCAGCAAGTTTTCGAGGGAATCTCCAATATCAAACCCTTTTCCCGAAGAGCTTACTAAGGACTTCAAGGGTAGTCCTCCATCCCCCATCTCTGAGGGGAGGAAAGAATGCTGGTCCAGGACCAGGCCATGACATTAATCATCACTGTCCCCAACCTCAAAGTGGGGGTCTTCAAAGCTCCTTTGCTGCCGGCCCCTCACAGCCCGGTTGTGGAGTTTTCCTCAGGGCCTGACGAGAGGAAATTCTTCAGTTGCTTTAAGAGCTGCAAGCTAAGTTCTTCGGACACTTGCAGTGGTTTGACTTTTACAGAGTGGAATGTGGCACAACAACATATGCCTGAATTTAATCCTATAAGAGGACTTTAGTGACAAATTCCCAAAGAATCGCTTGGTAAAAGTTTATCACCATTTTATCAAGTAATAAGTGATTCAATTGAAGACCGATGGCCTAGGTTCATGTTATTCAGTATATTGTGATAGGAGCTTCTTGAGGGCAAGATTTGTGTCCTATTCATTCACAGCATCTAACCACAGGGCCTGGCATATAGTAAGTGCTCAAGAAATGTTTGATGAAGAAAGAATGAAGAATAAAAGAATGAAAGGATGAAAGAATAAAGAACGAAAGAGGTAGCCCTATAGTGAGGACCTTGAAGACAAAGTGACAATTGGACTCTAGAGACATCACCATTTATCAAAGTCTCCAGATACCCTGGCTGTATTGATTTAGCTGGGACGGTCCACCCCTGACCACCACCCCACGGGGGCAGAGAGCAAGATCCTTTATTTTGAAGTGCTTGTAATCAGGGAATGCTATCCTCATAAGGGCTGATCTCCTACAGCAATACATATTGATGGGCTTGTAAAATTATCTAGGTAGTTCAGGCAAAATACCCCATGTGTTAATCAACTACTGCTATGATAATGCTTTATAATAAACACCCCAAAGTCTCAGTGACTTACAACCGAGACAGAGAAAAAAGAGCAATGGAAAGAGCTGGCTCCAGACATCATTGAATATTCCACCCTGGAAGTGATCAAGTAAAAGTAGCCACTTATTAAAGAAATGGTAAAGGGACTGAGGCTTCAGATAAGTGATGACTTTCGTGACACCCAAGGTTCCTTCCAACTCTGATATTCTTTAGTCATGGATGGTAGAGAGTTTCCACTGGGTAATTCCAAGTTTCCAACAGAGACTGGATATATAAAACTTGTCCTAAGGGTGCCTTAGCTGTAAGTGATGAAATATTCCAGAATATCTTTACAATCATCAGCACTGAAGCCTGCATATTCTGTCACAGAACTCCAAGTGTGTGTGCTACAAGGTGATGGCTCAAAGAACCAGGAAATTCCTTTCCCTGAGCCATCCTGTTTATACAAACTGAGTCATCCCACTGGATAATCAGGCACCTGCCATTCTTCTCCAAGTGGCATTTAAACACCGTTCAGGCAGCATCCAGGGTCTCGTTCCAGTATTTCTGGGAAGTAGGGTGAGTCACAGGTCATTTCTCTCCTTTTGCTTCTGAAGCATACATTGCTTGCATTGTCTATGCTAGGAGTCCCACCTCCCATAAATAATTAAGAAAAAAGGCAAGAGTATGTCAGGATACTACACCCCTTGGTGTACTATAGAAGGCTCCTGACATACAGGATATGTCCAGTCCGTGCTTGAGAAATGAATGAATGAATGAGTGAATGGAAGGCAGTCTTTTAGGTTAAAACTTACCAAGAATTCTATCACTTCCCCATTTCTCTTCTTGCTCTAACAACCAGGAAGCTCAGAGTGAACTCTGTTGCTGAACCATAGCCCCATTATGGGTCCTTAAGTTTGCATATTTGTTTGTCCCTCCTTTCTCTGTTCTTTATTTCCTTTTTTTCTAAAATTCCGTAAACCCAACTGTGTGTTCTTTTTGTTGACTTTTTCGCAGGCTCTTGGGAAGATGTGAGGGCAAAGGAATAAAACAAAGATCCTCAGTAATACTTTGTTGCTTGGTAACTTCTTTCCAATCATGACTAGTGTCATTGCCCTTCCACTTTATTGCCTGCATTACCAGAGCTCACATGGGTAGATGGGAGGATGGATGGATGGGAAGAAGGATGAATGAATAACTGGCCTTCACATTCCCATTTTGCAGGTGGATAAAGTAAACAAGAGTGAGTAAGCCAGGTCTTTCATTTGTTCACTCTATAAACATTTACCAGAAATTCACCAGGCTGTTCTCTGAAAATTGGAAATGAATCAGTAGATCTCACCAACTGGATTCTCTCTAGTTTTAAAAAGCTAAAGTAGGTCCACTGATGTAATATTTTTGAGGTGGCTCAAATGCAGGCCAGATGGGATCAACGACACAGAAAACATCAGGGACAGCTGCAATGCACCAGCCATAGAAGACATATATATGTGAATAAAGGCACTTTGAAGAGTGAAACTATTTGTTCATATTGTTGGGGATGCTGGTATCAATAAAAGTTCATTCTCTGACCATAAGATTAGAAATCAGATTGGAGGAGATCCAATAAAGGAAACCTAAGATGAGTGACAGTAACTAGGGAGGGGAAGGGACCTTGTTGCACTAGGTCGAGTATTTACATTTTTGTACAGTGAGAAGACATTGAATTTGGCTGACATCAGAAACTATCTTTGTTTCCCAACTTCATCAATTGCTAGGTGTGTGGCCCTAGGAAAATTATTTCACCTCTCTGAGACTCAGTTTTCTCACTTGTAAAATAGAAATAATAATACTTGACACTGATGAACCATAGGACATGCTGCCCGCATGTGGTAGATATTTAGGAAATGTTGTTTGAAGCACCATGACCTCTGAGGGTTTGGAGTTTTGCTCAGAGGGTATGGAAAGGGAGCAATAGGCAGATTTTTCCAGAAGTCCATAGTGTCCAGGCCTTTAAGCCTCCTGTTCTTTTCTGTGGCCATTGGCAGGGTCCACCTCAGAAGGTAGCCATGACCCTAGCCTCTGTTCCAAAGGCAGGGAAGAGGGCTGCTTATGGACTGGTCTGTATCACATGATCAACCTGAGATCCACTGTTATAACTAGACTTTGAATTCTTGAGTAGCAGGACTCTCAAGAAGTCATTGGTCCTTCTCTCTACATCTAAAGAAGCTAATATTTCACCATTCACGTGGGGGTGAGGAAAAGGTGGAGACTGAGTCTCCCTTAATCACAAAGAAATGGAGAAAAGTCAGAGCCAAATATGCCTTGCTGATCTGTCCCAATGTTGCATTGATTTGTATGCAGTATGCTCTTAGTACTTAACTGTTACTTCAAGCCTATTTCTTCCTGTTATGAATTCCAGGGTTTCTGAATTGAGGCTGATCCATTGTATAAACCCCAGGTGACTCCATGTAGGTTGCAAGGGAGTTCCACTTATTGTCTTTATTTCCTAAGTAGTTTGTTTGTGAATTTGGATCAGTGGATTAGCACGAAAGATCTTAACTGCAAACCATACAGCAAACCTTCAGATGCCGCTTTTACTTGTTCTTCAAGTCAAGCCCAGTGGTTGTGAATCTGTGAAGCCTCCAGGAGTCCGCTGGTGAGAATGAGTCACTCCTGCCCTGGAGTGCTCCACTGCATTCTGTTAATGCTGCCATGAGGGTTCTAACTCCATAACACTGGCAGGGTTTGTTTACATGTCCATCTTCCCCAGGGCGTACTCTGAGCTCTTGGAAGGATGACACAGTGATCTACTCATCTTTGTTTCCTAGCAATGAGCAAGATGCCCAATATATAAGCTGCTCAATAAATGCTTTTTGGATGAATGAATGAATGGGGAATGATGGACATTGAGACCCTTCATATATTTCTATCAAGACTTCTCCTGTTTTCCTAAGCTATAGAGGCCCATGCTGAGGAACCAGCCCATGCCCTTTCTTCTCATTATCTCTTCCTGTTTATAGAATCAATGAACACTTGCAATTCTTTTTCACATCAGACACTCTCAGTGTTGAGCACAGTTGGTTTCCCTGACCCTTAGGAGAAGAAGATCACTGGGCATAGCCTTGAAATATCACTGGGCTGATGACATAAACAGGGATGACCTTTCTTTGCTGTGTTTTTACATAAGTGTTTATATTAATGGGCTGTTTCTAACTCAGTCTTTTCAGTAACTGCCTCCTGAGTGAGAAGACAAGCTCACACCAGTGTGTCCCCAAGTTATTTCCTTGCGTTGCTTACTAGTGGCTCATGGAGGGGAGGATTCCTAAGCCCTCAGTTTTCAATCTTCTTAAGCTAACTGTGTTGCTTTTACTAAACTATAGAAACTTAAAAAAAGCCATAATTATTTTCATTAGAATTGGACTCGCCTAACTGACTGTTTTTACTCCAACTTAGTCTTTTGTGCAAATTACAGCACTGAGAACTGCTGTGGGGAGGTGTCAGTACTCCATGTCCCCCTCTTGCCTCACCATCACTAAGTACAATGCTTTTGGTTCACACATTTTAGTTGTCTGCCTCTTTTTGTGTTTGTTTGTTTACAGCTGGTGAAAATAAGTGTGTGTATGAAACAGATACCCTCTGATCATCTGCTATGGGATAGGCACACACACAAAATTGTGAGGACTCAGAAAAGAATCAAATATGAACTGTGGTCTCAAGGGGCTTACCATCCAGGGAACAAGTGAAATAAGCAAATAGAGCAACATGTGCAAAGCATTACGGGAGTGAGGAGAAGAGAGATGCCCATGGCGCCCAGTCCTGCCTGGGTGACGTGGTGGGGAATGGGGTGGAGGAGAGTCTTCATA
Source organism: Tapirus indicus (assembly GCA_031878705.1). NCBI lineage: Eukaryota > Metazoa > Chordata > Mammalia > Perissodactyla > Tapiridae > Tapirus > Tapirus indicus. The sequence continues at coordinate 102,341,643 of CM062918.1, read as the reverse complement.
GCAAAGGTTAAATTTGAGTTAAGTCTGAAAGATAAATAGTAATTCATCCAGCAGACAAGAAGAGAAGGGAAATTATAGACAACAGTGGTTTGTACAAAGGCTCAGAAATGTGGAAAACATGGTGAGTTTGGGGAAGTACAAATGGTTTTGACATGGTTGGAAAGCAGGCAGAGTTGATCTCTGAGCATATCAGCTAAATGTTAGCCCCAAGCATGGAGCATGCATGGGGAGATGTGTCTGGAAAAATAAATTAGGGTTAGATCACAGAGGGTCTGGAATGCCAGGTGTGTGCGTGTGCGTGTGTTTGTGTGTGTGTGTGTGTGAGGGTAGATATTTTCCCTGAAGATTTTAATAAATAAATAAATAATCAGAGTTTTGTTCCATCAAGAGTTTTTCCACCAGTCCTGGCCAGTCCACTCTATTCTATCTAATATACTATTTTTCTTCTTTGAGCAGATTGTCCCGGAATGTCCTTGCTGGATGCCATCTTGTTTAGTTTAATCCACTCCTCCTTGTTATTTTAACCTAAGCCCAGGTAATCAAGACCCAGATTTTAATTGACTCCAGCATCAGGCAGTGTAGGGCTAGTGGTTATTTTAAAGGATCTGGCTGTTGGAGAGTGAGAAGACAAAACCAATGGGGTTTGTACCTAGGAGTATTTCCAGTCTGTGTGCTTCCAGCTCAGCCTTTCTGGAGCAATTTACAGCAGGCTTTGTAAAGATTTAGTTGAAAATCAACTTATGGATTCCTCCCTAATTGGCTTGGCCAGGTTTAATCTGTTATTGATCAAGCCAAGCTGGCTTCTATTATGCAATGCACCGAGGATTTCCGGCACTGCCCTTATCCTAATGGAGCCTGGCTGTTTTTAGAAGCAAATCTTGATGTTGGTGAAGGGCAGTATCATTCTGTCCTCTGAAGTGAACCCAGAAGGACGCCCATCTGATATAGCATTCAGACCTTTGACTAAAAAGAGCAAGTCTTGGATTTGGCATTTATACGCTAGAGGGTTATAGTTTTATATTTTTTTCTCCCCAAGATAAAACAAAGCTTCCTATCTGTTTCTGCCTCTGGGTTGATTCCTGGAAATGTGCAGGGTACCAGGCCAAGCAGGCAACACCTGCAGCGATGGAACATCTGCAGAGAGTGGCTTTTCTTGGCCCAGGAAACCCTGGAGGAACATCAGAGGAGGGGACAGGAGTGTCCTGTCACTCCAGGCCCAGCACCACTGGCCTTGGCTGAGCCCACTCCCTTGAGGTCGTCCACTGCTGAACACATAGACTTACATGGCAAAGGGAAAGAGAAGTTGTGTTATGGAGTCAGCATAATTTATGAACACTGTTAGAGAGCACTATTAGTGAGCCACCACAGCAAGTTGTTTGTGTTGACAGAAGAGGGACATAGGAGAGCCTGCATCTGGAGAGTTTGTGAAGGTAAAAAAGCAAACCATCAGGGCAACCCCAGAGGAGGGGCTTCATGTCTGCCTCTGGAGTTCATGTGAAAAAAAGGAGAGGAAGTGGAGAGGCCCGTTTTTCCTATAATCCTGGAAGGACATTGGATTTCTGAGTGCCGCTTGTAAGAGTGTGGTGAGGGAGTGCTGGACACATTTATAGTCACTCAGAAGTAACCTGCCCCTTCCCACCCCCATCAGTTTCTTGCAGGAGCTTTGCAGAGTCTGCACAGTTTTGCTGGAGGAAGTCACTTATGAGAAGAATATTTGCCCTGCAGAACTGAGCTCATTAGAATCAAGAAGACCAACTTAGAACTCTATAAATAAAGATACATTCATATATATATATATACTTAAATACAGACATGCGTTTGACAGGTTTTAGAAAACTAGTCTAACATCTGTTTTGCTTTCCTTGTTAATTCCATTCCCCTCCATCCCCTCTGCCCTTCTAACCCCCAACTGCCGACTCCAACGTGAATTCCTCAGCAAAGCCTCATTTAAAAGATGCGATAGACCCTGCATTTTGAACTGGCTTCCAGAGCTTGTTTTGTTTTTGTTTTCTTTTTGACAAGGAAGATTGGCCCTGGGCTAACATCAGTGCCTATCTTCTTCTATTTTGTATGTGGGATGCCGCCACAGCATGGCTTGATGAGTGGTATGTAGGTCCACGTGTGGAATCCGAACCCATGAACACTGGGCAGCTGAAGCAGAGTGCTTGAACTTAACCACTATGCCACCAGGCTGGCCCCCCAAAACCGGTTTTTGAAGATTTCTCCTCCCCACCTCCCACTCCAATCTCCTTTGTCCAGCCAGCTAGCCAGATGGCCATTCCTTTGGCAAATCTGTGCCTTCTGGTATGTCTTGCCACCAGCTCGCACCTGCTAGTCTTGTAGGGCCTGCTGAGCATCCACTGGGCATCCAGAACCACGGAGGTGACAGAGTTGTATCAGCCAGAGCAGTAACCCACAACTGTGGTCCCCAGCAAACTGCCAAATCAAAAGCAGTTGTGCTGGGTAAAGTTCCATGTGTGTTCTCTTTCTTGAAACTTCTACTGTGGTTAGGTTTATGCCTCTGTGAATATATTTTTTTAATTTGAATCCCGATTTTCCATTCTTTATTTGAATATCCTAGAATCTTGAAGCTTGTCCAAGAGAATGAGAATCACAGCACCACAGCAAATCAGACCTGAAGGGAATTTAAACCAGTCTCTTCAATTTATCAGTGAGAGTGCCGAAGCCCAGTGAAACAGAGAACTGCCCAAGGACATATGGCTAGTGAGAAACACCCAGGGCTATTGGTCAGGCCACCTGACCCCTGTTCATTGCTCACACCTTTAATTTGTGTCTGTTTAGCATATAAGTATGCAGTATATATTGCAGCCATCAGTACTTGTTGATATTTATTCCAATAAAAGTAAAATTACACATCACAGGTAACATTATTGAACAGTTATTAAGAGGCAGACATTGTTCTAAGCACTTTATATATGCAATATCATTTACCCTTATGACAACCCTATGAGGTGGGTATTTTGTTATTATCTTCAATTTGCAGTTGAAGTAACTGAGACATGGAGAAGTGAAATAACTCACCTTTAGTATGTAGGAAAGTCCTATTCAACTAGGATAGGAAGGCCTAGAATAGGAAGACCTATTCGAAAGACTGTGACTTTCCTGGGACTCAGAACTGTGTTTGCATCAGCAAATATGGACTGAGCCCCTAGAATGAATGGAACCTTTGCCTTTCTGGTGGGAAATAAAGACATATGAGTAGATCAGTCACAGCAGTACACAATGATGACTATAACAGAAGTGTGCACCAAGTGGGGGGGAGGTACAGGATGGGGAATGGGCTTCACCAAAGAGATGGCACTTGAATGGTCTTGGGGATGCATAGAAGTTTGCCAGCTGGAGAATGAGTGCTTGTGCACAAATGAATGGAAGGATCTAATGTGTTCAGGGAAAAATCAGGAGGGTGAGAATTTCAGAGTGCTAGAAGGCAGAAGCATGATGGTGGAGGGGGAGATGCTGGGAGATGGGGCCAGAGAGGAAGGTTGGGAGCCGACTGTAAAGTACCTATATCCCAAGATAAGAAATTTGGATTATATCCAATAAACAGAGGGGAGCCAACAGAAATTTGTATGAATGGGTGAGTGACTGGTGGCTTTGGGCTGAATAGACTGTAGAAGCATGGGATTCGGGAGACAAGGAAGCCAGTCAGGAGGTTGCTGTGATTGTCCAGGTAGAAATGATGAGGGCCTGGACTCCTTACAGCTGTCCGATTGGCACGGGCTGCCTCCACTCCTTGGCTCACATTGCTTCCGTGGCCTGGAATGCTCTCTTTAATCCAGGCTTCCTGGAACGGCAGACCCATCTTTCAAGACTCAGCTTAGGTGTTTGAAATGGAGACTAAGGGAAGTCTCCACCCTGGACAGGCTTGGGCTCTCCCTCCTTTTGGTCTCTGCTACCTCTAGTACATTCTTCTTTTTCTCTTGACACGCATCAAACCTTGTTATACTTCTTTGTGTACATGTCTCTCTTCTGCTTTCCACCCAGATCCTTGAAAGAGGAGCTTTGCCTCCTTAAATACCTGGCACAGTGCCTGACATTCAATAAATGTGTGATGAATGAATAAACTTTCTAAATAAAGGCAGTGACTATGGATATGGAAAGAAGAGGCCAAATTTGGGAGATCTTTTTTAAGTTACATCACGGGTTGGCCAACTATGGCCCACAGGCTCAACCCAGCCTGCTTTCTTTACTGCTTTTGTAAATAAAGTTTTATTGGAACACAACCAAGCCCATTTGTCTACGTTTTGTCTATAGCTGCTTTCACTCTACAATGGATGGCAGAGTTAAGTCACTGTGACAAGACCACATGGCCTGCAAGTACAAAAACATTTCCCATCTGCCCTTTATTAGAAACGTTTGTCAATCTCTGAACTAGATGACCAGGAGTAGGGACTGGAGATACAGGGTGATGGAAAGGAGACTCAAGACTTTTCCTTTTCTTCTATCTCTTCACTGTGCCTAATATAGAGCTTTGCTCCCCAGTGATGGCCTTGACCACTAGGCCTGCAGGGACTGAGAAAGAAATACCCATGACGGTGGGGCAGGAGGAAAAGGGAGCTAAAAGGCCAAGATGGAAATGAGACCCCAGTAAGAAGAGACAAGGGGCCATAACTGCCAAGCAAAATTTATCTAAATCCTCCTTCTTCCTGGTGAAGCTTCTCATGCTGTTTTCTCTCGTAGTCATTCAGTTTGGTTTTGTCACCCTCTTTGTGGCCTCCTTTCCTCTGGCACCTGTGTTTGCCCTACTCAACAATGTCATTGAAGTACGACTTGATGCAAAGAAGTTTGTTACGGAGCTGAGAAGGCCAGATGCTGTGAGAACCAAAGATATTGGTATGTTCCCTGCTGAGGGGCTGTGACAGGCCCGTGCCCCTCCCTTCCTCTGACCCTTCTCTCTGTCTGACCCCTCCCCCGCCCCCCAACCTCCTCATTTCCATATCTTCAGGTGCTGGGAGGCCTTGGAGCCCACATTATCCACCCCCACTAGTCCTCCTGGTTTCCAGACAGGGAGGCACTTACGCCTTTCCAGACAAATCCATTTCTGGGGGGCCCAGCAAACTTCCATGGTAACTTGCCTGCAAAGCTTCACCCTGAGCTGCAGCGTTGTCATCACTGGGCTGAGGGCAGAGTGAGCCAGATGCTCTCCTTTTTGTCTTACAGGGATCTGGTTTGACATTCTCTCTGGAATTGGCAAGTTCTCTGTTATCATCAATGTAAGTGCTTATGTTTGTGACACCCTAGCTCTGCGGGAAGGGCTTTCCAGTGGAGCTGAGGTCTTCAAAGCAGGAAACTAGCCCTTGTTACCTCCTGGCCTTTTCCATTTGGAGCTCTATTTAAGATAGCCCCCTGGTTAATAGCACATACATGCCTTCTAACTCATTACACTCTCACTAGACCTGTGCAACTTGATTGTTAATTTCACTAAGAGAAAGAAAGGTAATTATCTACCAGAATGCATACTTTGGCCTTAAAAGTCAAAATCAGATATTTCCTTGGAGCCAAGAATAATGAGGAAAGAATTCTACGTATCTATCCATCTCTTTCCTTTCTTTTTCTAGTCCTGAGCTAAACAATTCCTGGAGTGTTGCCCAGGCTGCAATTCCTAATTATGGCTCCTCCAAGTTGTCGATGCAAAGTCTTCATTATCCCCATGGACTCTGGCCCTGCGTAGGTTAAGATAGGACCTGGAAGAGGAGGGATCTTACTATTGTGACCTCCTTAACTGCCTTGCCAGACGTGTCCACATTTCAGAGGAAATCCTGCTGGGCCCAAGCCAATAGCTCCTTTTGCTCCTTCATTCTGTGTGCATGATGGCCAGGCAGGGCCTCCTCTTCCATATCCCAAGAAAATATCAGCCAGCTCAGTGCACCACAAGAAAGCCACAGCTCATTCTCCTTTGGGAGAGAAACCTTGGTTCTGGCTATGACCTGGTTCCCTATTAAGAACATATAAAATGGCTAGAGAGGTGTGAGGGGAGGCAGAGAGAATCAGCCCATTGCATCTTGAATGTTTGATGTAGGAAGCACACATCTTGAAGCTGAGAAACAAGGTGCATTTTGGAAAATAGATCAGTGGATACTTTGGAGTTGTGTCTACTAGGAGAGAGGCCCTGAGCACTAAGCACTTCCATCTATACAGCAGAAAGACAAGAAGTTTGACTTCCCTGGCCTCTCTAAGACCTCTTTACTTATCTATAAAGTGGGAGAGAATAAGAGTACCCCCAGATAAGATCATTCTGGAAATTAAATGGGATGATGAAAGGACATATAGCAAGTGCTCAGTAAGTGGTAGCTATGATTATTATAAGTATGTTACTCACTCTCAAATATGGTTATAGCCATCCACACTCATATATACATTTAAAAAACAATACCTAAACTACATTTTTTAAAAGGACTTTAATTGTTGGTGCAGTATACAGTATAAACACCTGCCAAAAAGATTTAAGATTTTCTTTGCAGAAAGTACCTCTACATTCAAACATGCAATAGTTCATTTTTCATTTGGTTTGCTCCACAGACATTTATAGAGTGCTTAGATATGCCAGATGCTACGTTGGGTATGCGTGGTTCCATCCAGCAAGACCCACTCCTACCCCCTCTATGTCTCACTTTTCCTAAGTAAAATGGATGAAAGAACAACTGTCATTACATGATGTGCTAAAAAGTGCCAAGATAGGATGGTCAAGTTGAGGGAGCTGTGGAACCATATCCTTGGTATTCCTGGATTTCTGATGTCACTCAGGGGCAGCCGTACATGGTCATTCAGTGTCCTTGCCCATTGCGTTTAAATGGCATTCTCATCCTATCGGTAGTTTTCTCAGAAAAATCTTCCACTCTGTTTTGGCTTGGCCAACACCAGTGTCAATTCAGATATTTCAGAGGTGATTTAATCCCTCTAGCACCAAATGGTTCAAACTGACTTAGCATCCTTTGCTGCAGAGGTTGTAATTCACTCTCCTGACAGTTACTGTCTGGTATATTTACTTACACATCTCAAGGATGGAAAAGCCATGCAGGTCAGCTGCATGAGCTCAGGGATAAAAACTGCCATGTCAGTCAGAGGAGCACCTCTGGATGGGGAGCCCAAGAGGGGACAGTCTCTCAGCCAGATGGACCCTGTGCACCTGGACAGCATCTCTCCCGACCACTCCTCAAGGGATTGTGGTTCTGTCCCTCAGGCTTTTGTCATTGCCGTCACCTCCGACTTTATCCCCCGCCTTGTGTACCAGTACACCTATAGTCACAACGGGACTCTGCATGGCTTTGTCAACCACACCCTCTCCTTCTTCAACGTCAGCCAGCTGAAGGAGGGAACGCAGCCAGAAAACTCACAGTTTGACCAGGAGGTTCAGTTCTGCAGGTAAAGTAATCAGGAGGAGGTGGGCAGCGGAGGACCAGAAGCAGTGGGGCCAAGTAATTTCCTGTGTGACCTAGAATTATATCATTCTCCATTCCCTCTATCTCCTATCCCCCCTCTCAATTGCTATAAATCAATTTTTGTGAGTCAACAAATATTTATTAAGTGCCTTTTGCTAGACACTATGGAACACAGAAAGAAGTATATAGCTTCGTCCTTACCGTTAAGGTGTTTATGGTCTGGTTGGGAAGAAAAGAAGCAGAACAGATAGGACATAGCAGATTATTCAGTGGTTGTGTCTAGTATGGATCTTGAGCATTGTGGGTGTTCAGAGGAGAGGGAGGTTGGTGGAGCCTAGGATGAAAAGGGTAGGCTTCCAGGAGGGGCCACGAGGAGTTATAGGACAGAGAGAGAAAGTATCCTAGATGGAGAGTCAGCATGGGCAAAGTCATGGGAGTGAGCATGAATTTGGGGTATTAGATAAACACCTAGGGGCTAGGTGATGTAGTTAGCAAGGAGAGTGCTCGGGAGATCGTAATAGGGAATAATACAGGAAATACGATATATGTAGAAACTCCCAGGATAGTATAAGAAAATAATATGTTGTTGAATTTGAATAGGTAGGATAAAGTAGATGATGGGAAATCTTGAAATCTTACAGGAATTTTAATGTGATGCAATAGGAAATTACTGACATTTTTAGTGCGAGGGAGTGACAGGATAAATGGTAGGCTTAGGAAAATTAGTCTGATCTCAGGGAGATGGTCTAGAATTAGGGGAACTCAGGGAGGGAAACTGAGGTACTGCACTGTTCAGACATGAGCCATGGTGGACATGGACCAGAGTGGTGGAAGGAATTAAGAGGAAGGGAGAAGATGAGCTATTTCATATAATATATTGCAAAGTTGGTGACAAGAGACACTGGAGAGAGTCTGAGTCAAGGGTATGTCCAAAGTTGGGGATGAAGTCAGAGGACTGGAAAATTGTGGGTCCATTGACAGGGATGGGGAGGATGCTAAGAGAATCTAATTTTATGGTACATATGATGAATTTGATTTCAATCATATTGCATTTAAAATGATGGTAGGAAATCCAAGCGGCAATTTTCACCTAACTCCTAGACACACTAAGCTGGAATTCCAGAGAGGTCCGGGTTTGAGTCATGATTGAAAGCCATCAGCAGAGGGATCATTGAAGCTAAGAAACAGAAAACTCTCCACTATTTACCAAAGAAGGGCAAATAAAGAGAAGATGAGCAAAGAAGAATAAATTCTTTAACCCTTTTATACCCTTAAATGATAATCCCCATAAAGGACTTGATCAAAGATCACACCTCACATATTTTAAAAATAGAACAATAACTACAACAATAACAAAAACGTAGGAAAATGAATTGTTGGGAAAATGTAGGGCTTTCTTAGACCATCCCCAATAATGTCAGATGTAAAAGCTGTTGATGCCTCAATTGGAGAAGCAGTGTTTCAGTTGTGTTTGCAGCACTGATGACGTTAGGCATGTCTGTCATGCTTTTCCACCTGGGACACCTTGGTACCCAAGGTCAGCCATTTGTAAGACAGCTGCTTATATTCAGATCCACAGTCTGAGACCACAAAAGAGAGAAACATTTGGTCTTCCCAACACAGATGGCTGAGTTAAACAACTTCACCAATTTGTGATTTAAATAGAGGGATATTCTGGCCCCAGGAGCAATAATTTTAGGGTTCAACTCTAGCCAACCAAGGAAAGACTCAAAATCAGGGCCAGATCCAAGAATAGATGAATAAATTTATTCATAGATATCAATTGATATCAGCTTATATGTTTCAGGTATTTTCATATCTGGGCCTATAAAGAGTCTGACTCTTGGACTTAAGTCATATGCAGGCAGATTTTCTGCTGGGCTACGCACTGCCCAGGGGCCACTTCTCCATATGGCTGGCATGCCAGACTGTCTGTCCATGGTGCTGGATTTTTGATCTGCAGATCCAAAAGATTTAGTTCCACTGTACGGAGGGTCTGTACCAGCTTGAAGCCTTTTCTGGTAGCATCTAGATCTACTCCAGCAGGGTCCATGAAATCAGGCAACAGGTTTACATTAAATAAACAGGCACTGAAATATGAGAATTTGACCATCATTTTTATAACTAGAAAGTATAGAAATCATCATGTTGAAACTCCTCATTCCACATAAAAAGAAACTAAGGCTTGGAAAGTTGAAGAATTCTTCAAGATTACAGAGATTTCTAGTGGCAGATCCTGAAGTAAAACTCACATCTATCCAAGAACACAAGCCTCCACCCCATGTGCAGTGGGGAGCAACATCAGTGTGACTTGTCTTGTGGGGAAGCAAGGCTAACACTGTTTCTTTAGTTGGTCTAGAAGCACATGTCTATCCAGAGCACCAAGGGTCTCTGACCTTGCCCTTGACCATCAGATATTCCAGTAACACGATGAATGTGCTTTCCAGATATATCAATGGCTTAAATGGGCTTATACACAAAGGAACTTTAATGGCCCCCATATTGGAAGTTGAGGGTAGTCCTAATTTTAGGCCGCACTTGGTTCAATCAAGTCTTGTCAAATCTAATCTTTCGCCATCTCCCAACTCTACTCCTGTCAATGTTGACATAGTTTCAAGCTCCATGTGACAGCCAGCAGCTACAGGCCAGTATCATACTGGGTCCAAGTCCAGTAAAAAAAGGCCCATACCTCTTTCCCAATGACCCCAGCAAAAGTCTCACTGAAGCTCACTGATTAGGATCAGTATGCACGCCCTACCCAGAACCAATCACTGTAGCCAGAGGAATGTGATTCTTTTAAAGGACTTTGGGTCCATTGGGGTTGGAGGTTGGGAGTGAAATCCTCTCCATCTGAATCATGTGATCTTGGAGTAGGAGATACTTCCCTAGTGAGAAGTCAAGATGAATGGATACAACTCAACTGAAACAACACATGCCCAGGACACCAGGTACTATTAGTACACATGGATCAGATCAAGTTTTCTTGTACCTGCCTTCAGAGTCAGTGGATTTTCCAGCCAGCTATAAAGCCCCAGTAACTCTTCTCTTCATTGTTTCCATGTGAGTAGACAGGATCTTGGCTTATCTTTGCCCCATTAAAAAAAAAAATTCTGCCACTAAGTGGCAGAATTATCACTGGGTGCATGCATAAGAAGTACATTCTAAATTTCTGCCAAGAACATTTATCTGCAGAAAATAGATCATTCCAGGATCAAACCAAAATGACTTTGGGAACACCCAACTTGTTTTCCTTAGTCAGTACCAGTGAGAATTATAGGTTCATTATGCAACTATTTTTGAGACCTTACTATAGGCTTGCCATTGGTTATATAAGGGAACAAGACACAGCGCCTCTCTCAAGGAGTCTAGATGCTGGACATGAGTAAGTAAACAAGCAACTGAAAATAGCTTTAATAATTTATGATAGGGTAAGTGCAGGGAGCTCTGAGAGCCCTGAGGAGGGAGGCTGTGCACCCAGCCCAGACTTAAGTGTTCAGGGAAGCTTCAAGGGAGGCAAAACCTGAAGAATGAACAGACTGGCCAGAGAAATAATCTTGTTGAAACTCCTCATTCTTGTGACCAAGTTGGCCTAGGTGGTGAGCGGGGTGGAAGGAGTGGTGGTGGATGGTAAGGGGAGTGTCAAGTGATAAAGGAGGTCCCGGGAGAATAGTGTTTTCCAGGTAGAGGGGCTAGTTCGAGCTCAGTGGTTAGAACTGAGGTGAGAGGGGTAAGCTATGAGAGATGAGGCTGGAAGAAAAAACAGAAGCCAGACCAAGAAGAGCAGGTTGGTGATAGGGAGGTGTGTGGGCTCCCTCTCGGGGCAATGGGGAGCCACTGAGGGGAACAGTGATGAGACTGAACTTTTCATTGATGTTGTCTCTGACTGCAGTGTGAAGACTAGTGGGTTACATTTAAAATAAAGAGATGTCTTACTCTAAAGTGTAAGCAGATGTCTAGAGAATGTGGTCAGCATATCATCCAACTATAACATATCGGATAGGTGTACTTTGGGGCTACCCTTCCTAGATAGATGAAAGTCATTGATGGGAACCTCTACCTCAGCCGGGTGCTGTTCACTGCATGCTGTGCAAACGTGTCTGGGTCACCAAATTCTCTGGAGGTTTAGGAAGTGGAGGCATAATCTACTGGTGTCTTTCTAAGCCAGGAACTGTCAGTGGGTGTGAGAAATAGAAATGAAGGAGAGAGAGAGAAACTGGGAATGGGGAAGGAACTCTGAGCGAGGGATTGTGAGAAACGGACAGCACTATAGCCAGCCCCAAAGCCAGCTTTTAAAACCGCTTCTGTGGTGGGAAATGAAAAGTTTACCCTGATTTGCTGGCAAATAGTGTTGGGAACTCAATGACCCTTCTTATTCTTAGCTTTCAGTGACCTCTGGAGATAAATGTGGTCAAATAAAACTGAGGTCTCGGGCTCCAATCCGGCCTCGCCAGGGATAGAGGTATCTTAAAAATAGCCATAAAAGTTAGGACAAGCCTCTGGCTGCCCATTTGAGATGCATTCCCAGCATTTTTGGAGCAACGTTTGCTTCAGCCATCTCATGCTCCGGCAGGGCTGCTCCATAAACAGTCCCGTGACGTCAATCTATAGGCATGATTAGTGACTATTTGACAGGGTCGAAGGGCCACCGTGTCCTGGAGGAGGAATGGCAGCTCAGGACCTGGGCTCAGCTGGACGGGACCGGGGGATCAGCAGGGCAGGACCTGCCCAGGGATCTGGGTCCCAGAGCTCGAGGAACCTACCTGGGCATGGTCAACCCAGTGGGTCTGTTTGGAGGTGTTGAGCATCCAGAAGGCATCCTTGGGGAGCTCCTGCTGGGTTTTTCTGCAGAGGCTAAGTTCTTTCATATCCCAAGGTCCTGTGAAAGGTCTTTGAAGAGGTGAGTTTCCTTCCAGTCCATGGCTGCTTCTCATCTGCTCCATGCTGAAACCAGAGGGAGAGTCAGCTTTTCCGGCTGTTGCCTTTCCTGATCTTTATCAAGCACTGAACTAACATGGTTCTCATTAGTTCCTCATTGCTGTACTGTTTTCTCTTGTTAAAGGCTAATTTCAGAAGGCAGTTTTAAGTAGCTCAGACGGTATGAATATATTCTATGTAATTGTGTTCAGCATTAATACGACATTAATTTCCATTGGGACTATTACAAAAAAATTTTTTTCATACCCTGTTTGGAGTTGAGAAATGCATTTACTATGATTCGTAATGTAACTAAAACCTCATTTTTAAAAAAGCCATTACTGACTATTGATGACCAACTCCTCAGTTTGTTAAATCGGCACCCACCTGCCCACCATGATTTTGTATTGTGATGAATTGTGGCAGATGTCACTGTCACTGGTCAGTCCTGCAAGTGAGGTTGGGAGGGGGACATCTGAGCCAGGAGTCTCTCTTCCCTCTTCACACCTCAGTTTCTCCATCTGTAAAAATTGGAACTTGGAATAAATCACCTCCAAAAATTCTTTTTAAAAAATTAATATTTGACGACACATGTAATATATTAATCTATTCCCATAAAAATTATAAATGTTACAGGCAACCTCTCCAACTCTGTCCCACCTCCACCGGTGCAATCTAGGCATCTTCCCACCGGTAACCACGATGATACATTTGTGTGAATCTTTCTTAGACATTTATCCTAAGGAAATGCATTATTTTATGCATTAACATAAAGTGAACTTGTAGAACATTTAAGGTACTGTTTCATGGGTGTGTTTTGTAATAGTGAAATATATTTTGAGTTAATGGGAATCTTATTTCTTTAGGTCACGTTTAAATTCAACTCAATTTTTTGGTGTCATATTTTTTGGTGTTAGAAAAGTCTAGATAAAATATTAATGTAATTTTAAAGCTGCAATATAATGTTGACTTTTGTACCAGTTTCACTTTTGCATATGAGTCTGTCTCTGTTAACACTATAATTTTGCTCCTGAAAGCTTAGTATAAAAATGTATTTGGGTCAACTAAATATTGCCATTAATTACACTATTCTTTTGAAATCATTAACTTTTATTATTATAAAAGTAATTCTGTATACGTATGTATGTGTATAAAAGGAAAAGAAAAGACTCTCTTCTCAGCCCCCACCCCAATCATTCTCTCCTAGAAGAAACTGTTGTGTCCATTTTCTGTGGAAGCCTCCAGAAATCACATTCACATGTATCGTCTTAATTCTCACTGTATTTTCCTTTGACGTTCAATGTACACGCACACACACACACACACACTCTTTTATTCGTGGTTGGAGTAGAGAACTAGAGCATGCACCTTCTGTGTACTCAGCACTGAGATACACATTTTATTAGTTCTACTTTATAGAAGAGAGTGTTGAGCTTCCTCAGGGTCTTACAGTCAGAAAGTGACACAGCCATTCAAGTGCACACTTGCTTTTCAGACACTCCAGTTGTTTTATTACTGAAAGACTCCTTATTAGAAGGTCAAGGGAACTCTCAAAATTAACGTTATGGCTCAAGGAAGATAAAGGAGGACTTGGAGGGGTGCGGGTGAGAACTAGGAATGGTTCCTACAGTTATATCCCCGAGCTCAAATCCCAGCCAGTAGATGCAGGAAGTGACCAGATGTGGGGGTTCACCCAGGGCTTGGCCACTCAGTGGGACTTTGGGAGATCCAAGCCCCCTCAACCAGGGGAAAGGGTCTGGTTCTGGAAAGCATTTGAGCTGATGGGAATGGAGCAGAAGTTCTACTTCCCACCAGCCTGAGACTTGCCTATTTTGTGCCATTTAACTGGACATGGATCTTGAGAGAATTCCCTCGCAGTTGTGGCATTGGCTGACTCTTTTTTATTCATATCAGCATCATGGAAACTTGGAGCATCTGTGCTTGAGTGCTCAGAAATCCTCCTGGAAAGCCAGGAGGAAGTGGGAGCAGGGGTATATGTGCTCTGCCCTCTTTCAACAGAAGAGGTGTATTTCATGTTACCTCTGTCAAAGGAGAGAGAACAGCTGCTGTTTGTTGGGTGTATATCTGATAGATCAGCTAGGGTGCTGAGTGCTCTTCATTGACATTTCATCTTTATCATAACCCAGTGAGATGGAAAGTTGAAGCCCATTTCAGAGACAAGGACCTTGGCCGTCAGAACCTAGTGAGTTAGGTAACGCGCTAGAAGGCAGAACTAAAGAGGTGGAGGCGGCATCCCTCGCCTGCTGACTCCAAAGTCCGTGCTTTTGCTAATGCCGTGCCCTGGGCTGAGATGCAAAACAGACAACAGTCACCTGGGTGGGCACAATTAAGTCCATTAGCCACTCTGTCTTCTGTGGGCATCTCTAGTCTTAAAGCTTGTTGTCTCTTTATTTAAATTAGTGTCTTCTGGTTACTTGGTGAAAACATTTGATAAACTTGACTTCTTAGGGTGAAATTTTTTAAAAATTACGAAATCTTAACTTATACTGGAATGTAAATAACCAATCATTGACCTGGTGGCAGAGGCTTACTGGGTTTAATATTTTCCATCTGTAAGTCATGGTTCATTAGAGGGCTATGAAATCACTTTAGTGGGTCATGATCAGCATTTTGAGGGCTAGAATAGGATGCGATAGGATAGAATAGAATAGGAGGACATCTGTGCATTGTGCACAGCAAGGATAAGTGTTTTTGTAATAAGTGTAATTTTTACCTTAGTTGTATATATTATGTGCGCATTAATGCAAAATGTAGTTCTTACTACTGTAGGTCACAGATTTTAAAAAGTTAGCTTTGGAAAGTGAATTGTGAACAGATGCATAATTAATTAAATAGCTTATTGTTCTTTTCTGTGAACAGCGTGTCCTTCAGTTCCGAACAGAGCTGCTTAGTTCCTAACAGCACCACCCTTAGTCCATCAGCACAGAGGGATTTTCAAGTAGTGCTTTCTGGACACGTCTGTGTGTTAATCTTTCCCCAGATCCTTGATTAGATGGATGTGCCTGTTAGATTCAAAACATATTTTGGACACTCAGGAAGGGAAAGTGACATTTCCAAAAGCTGTGGTGAGTTAGTAGCAGAGGTGGGACTAGAATTAGATTATTTATGAATTCTTCTCCAACTGGAGAAAAGAGGGGTGAGCAATGGCTCTCATATGGGGGTCAGTCAGCAGCTGTTCCTTCATAGATGAAGCTCGAGGACAAGAGAGACAGACTCTGATTGCAGCAGGAGAATTGCGCTAGACCGGGGGAAGAATTTCCATGGAAGGAGTGGGCGGACGTGTGTGGAGCACCCCTCCTCCCAAGGTCCTGAGAAGATTAGGATGAATTCCCTTCTGCCATGGGGTCCTTTGGGGCAGGCAGCAGGAGGGTGGGTGAGTCTGAGTTTTTCCCACCCCAAGATGTCCTTATTCCTTTAGCCACGCTCTCCCTGTCTCCCATTAGCAAGCATAATCTGGAGCTGGCCATGTTTCTGTCCTCAGCCACGGATGGATCTGATGAATCCTGTGGTGTTTAGCTGGGCTGCAGTTAGCTTTGCTTTTCATCCGGATGTCAAACCAAGCCTGCAACAGCTGTGATCAGCTGTCGGAAGGGGGGAGTTGGGTGGGGAGGGGGTGGCTCCTGGCCTTTTGCCCAGCCCCAGTCAAATGCTTTGCATCTACCTCTCAGTTTGTCTCTTTCTGTTGCTGACTCTATAGCTATGTCTTTTTCTATCTTTTTGTACACATCTCTTTTCATCTTCCTCTTTTTGTTTTTCCTTCTTCCCTCATCTCTCCTTGGGCAGTTGGGAGCCCCTAGACTATAACAAGGATCTTTTAGCACAGCTGGTTCATTCAGGGCAGAGGAAGGGACAGAGAACATCCATTTCTGAATCCCCCAGCCCAAACTGCAGCTGTTGGTGAGGTGCTCTATGACTGCAGAAAACCCTGAATTCAGCCAGACTTGGATCCTCACCTTGACCCCACCTCTTGCTGGCCATGATAACCTGGCCAAGTAATTGAGTGGCTCTGAGCCTCCCATTACATGGAGATATCAATGACTGCCTGACGATGCTGTTGTGAAGATTAAATGAGAAAACCTCCAGGGATCGACATATACTGCATGTTCAAAATATGTTCATTTTCCTTCTTAGCCCCTTTTCGAGTAGAATCCCCACCCTCCTTCCTTGGCAGCCGTGCACCCCACCGGGTGGCCTGATGCTACCCCACCTCTCCTTCCAGCCTAGGGCTTGTTTTGCTTTTACTGAGCATCAAAGATTTGCTGACTTCCATGGAGAAAACAGTTCCATGAAGGGTCATAATTCTTCTAGTACCAGCTCTTGTCATTCTTCCAGGCTTAGGAAAAAGAGAGTCTGAGAAAATGAGCCATTTTTAACGAGTCATCCCATGATGGGAGTGAAAAGCCAGCAATGAGGAAAAGCTCTAGATCTCTCCATGAACCTGAGAGAGAGGCAAGAGCTCATGTCAGGCACTGACATTTTGTTTCTTAAACCGCATGGACAGATTATAAAGATGGTTAGTAAAAGAGGGTTCTGACCAACCATGACTATTACCACTACCGCCCTGCCCTCCCCCCAATTCACTCAGCCTTCAGCTTGGTCTGAATTAGCCCTCTTCCTAGTGTAAGAATGCAGCATTCAAGCAAGGCTGGCCCCTCTCATGGCTGTAGTCCCAAAGCAGCCGACCAGGGATGAAGCCTGGGATTGTCTGCTGGTACCTGCGTCTTCACTGAGCCCACGGGCTACTGAGTACTGTGTCAGGTGTCTGGGCCTCCTCTCCCTCTACAGCCCACAGGCCAGCAGGAGCCAAGATGGATCCACTGTCCTGGGCCCCTCTCGTGACTCCTGGGCTCCCATGGAAGGAGAATCCAGACACTAGAGGAAGCTTTTGGGGATGTTGGAGAGAGAGGAGGAAAGAAATATTTCTAGGCTGACATCGGCTTTTTTTATTCCATGGATACTTGTTGGTTGGGCCATGGATTCCTCCCCTCCTCCCCCTATTTCCCATGTCTGAGAGCCAAGGGCTTGCCTGCTGCTTTGACCCCCGAGGTTTCACCCAGAGAAGAAGCCCCTTTCCCTCCATCTCCTCCCAATTCTAACACGATGTTTCTCTTTGGGCAGGTTTAAGGATTACCGAGAGCCACCGTGGGCCCCGAACCCGTATGAGTTTTCCAAACAGTACTGGTCCGTTCTGTCTGCCCGTTTGGCATTTGTCATAATCTTCCAGGTGAGTTCAAATGAGGAACAGTCAGTCAGAATCCAGGCTGCAGGGGGTAAGAAAGCCACATCTCATTGCCTGTCCCTCCTCTCCAGTTTCCATGGCACTCCGTGACATACGGGGCTTTCACGTGTGGCAGGCAGAAGTGAGTACTCCCTTCCCTGGGTGAGGCAGGAAGCACTCTTGAGAGGGCTTCCATTAATGGATGGATTTGCAGAAAGAGAATAAAGCACAGAGTAAGGTTACAAGACAGACGTGGAGTAAGTTGCAGGGTGGAAGATAGATTCCCATTTAAACCTAAGACAAGAAAAGAAAGTGGGAAGAGCAGTGGAAACCAGAGTCTTGACCCTGAGCAGACAAGCAGCCCCATCTGAGTTCTGAACCTTTATTCTAGTGCTCGGGCTGGCTCCTTCCTTTGTTAGTGCTGTTTTAGCCCCTGAGACATCTGGTAGGAAGGGCCCCCTGAGCCATCCCTCCATCCCTGAATGAATAGCAAACTTGAGCCCAGCGATTCCTATCTCTGAAAATCACTGCAGCTCCAATTGCATTGTCGAGACTCTCTGAGCGCAAGGCCCCAGTTCCCACTCCGGGTCCTGCAGGCCTTCAGGCAAGGCTGGAGTGCAAGCCCAGATCCTTTTCTCTTTGTCTCCCTCAGGCTTTTGTATTCCCTGAAGGCAGATCTCTGGAGGGCTCTAAAATATCCTGCCCCCAGACCCCAAGCCAGGAAGTGGAGAAGCCCATCGGCTAGTCTTTCACCTAAAGGAGACAGCCATTCTTCTCTGGAGAGATGGGGTGATATATTTGAAAAATCACTCAGACACCCCCCCTGCTGCATGGCCCACAGGAGTCTCCTCACTTTACCATATGTCACATGTAACATACACACCATAAGGAGTTGGTTTAAGAGCATATGACTTGATGAAGCAGCTCTAGAACATACGAGGCACCCATGAGCCTCTGGAAGCAGCAGAGGCTTTGGGTGGTTCCAAAAGTCTTCCCCTGGGCCCCTAGGAGCACGTAGGGTTCAAGGTCAAGCTGGGAATAGGTTTAGAGCATGGAAGACAGCAGTGCTCTGATTGTCTCATTCTGGGCTCAGTCACTGACCTCTGGATCTCAGAGGGGAGAAGACAGTGAGCATCTAATTGGCCGGTAGAGAAGAATGCCACAATTGGAGGAGTACTGGGTAGAGCGTGGGTGAAGGATGGCTTGGGAAAGGGAATGGGAATCAGATTATAAAAGTAGCTAGCATTTATTGGGCCCTGCTGGCACTGTTGTGATGTCTTCACTCACTCAAACAGAAAACACTCCCAGGGAGAGGCAGTCTTATCCTGCCTGTACCAGCACACCTCGGAGATATTGCAGGTTCCATTCCAGGCCACCCTGATAAAGTGAATATCTCATTAAAGCGAGTCACAAGAATTTTTTTGTTTCTCAATGCATATAAAAATCATGTTTACACTGTATTGTAGCCTATTAAGTGTGCAACAGCATTATGTCTAAAAAAACAATGCGCATACCTTAATTAAAAAGTACTTTATTGCTGAAAATTGCTAACCATCATCTGAGACTTCAACAAGTCATAGTCTTTTTGCTGGTGGAGGGTCTTGTAAAAATGCAGTATCTGTGAAGTGCAATAAAACAAAACACAACAACATGAGCTACGCCTGTATTTACAAGGGAGGGCATGTGGCTCAGTAGACGGAAGAAGAAAGCCAATTTTAAGTGTGCAGAAAAGCTTAGAACTGATGAAGGAGGGCCAGAGGCAGGGGTCCCAGACAGGCTGGTGTGAATGGAGGAATGGAAGGATAAGTGGAATGTGCAGTTGGCTGAGGCCAGAATTCTGTGCAGAAGCCAAAGGTCCATTGTGATAAAGAGGACAGAGGGTCAGCTGGAAGAAAGAGAGAAGCAAATGGCCCAGAGCAAGCCCTGGGGAGGTCATTGGGCCTTGTGGCCTCTTCCCTGGAAGCTCTGGAGGGGAGGCCTGGTGGCTTGGAGGCCAGGAAGCAAGAGCAGGACATGTGAGATGGACTGGAGGAGGGGAAGAAGAAATAGCTAACACTTACCAAGCCCCACTATGCATAAGGCACTGACATTTAATCCGCACCGCTCCAGGAGGTAGGTGCTGTACCTCTTCCACCTTCTACATGGGACACCTGGGGAGAGTTATAGTTATGCTTGTTGGCTAAGATCACCTGCTAGTAAGTAGTAGAGCCAGAGGAACAGGGAGGCCTTCCATTTCTGGGTCTGTGCTCTTCACCGCCGTGCCATACCATCAGCCCCACTGCTGAGGCGGTCACTCTGATGGGGCAAAGGTGGACAGTGGCGCGTGAGTGTCCCACCAGGCCGGGCCTCTCCTCTCAACTCCTCCCCCTCACTTTCGGCAGAACCTTGTGATGTTCCTGAGCGTCCTTGTGGACTGGATGATCCCAGATATCCCCACAGACATCAGCGACCAGATCAAGAAAGAGAAGAGCTTGTTGGTGGACTTCTTCCTCAAAGAGGAGCATGAGAAGCTCAAGCTGATGGATGAGCCGGCCCACAGGAGCCAGGGAGGGGGGCATCAGAGCAGGAGGAGCCGGGCAGCCAGCTCGGCACCCTCCAGCCGGAGCCAGCCGGGCAGCATCGCGTCCTCTGGTTCTCAGCACACCAACGTGTGAGCAAGCCAGCTCCGCCACTGAGGGGCGCTGCAGCAGCGAGAGACCGCGCACCAGCACGTCAGTGCACCCACACCGGTGTGGCATCCGTCCGTCTGCCTGGATCTGGCCTGTGGGGGTCTTGAAGAGGGTGTGTGTGTGAAGAGAGAGACAGAGAGAAATTAGAGAGAGAGAGCCAGAGAATTAGCACAGGAAGGAAGAGAAATGGTGCTGCTTCTCAGAAACTTGAAGCTTAAGTTTCTTGTAGGTTCTCTTTTGAGCTGTATCCTTTTGGGAGATTGGTACCCCGTTTTGAGTCCATCAGTCAAAGAACTGGGTCTCTCTACCCCAGAGTTCCCGGGCACCAGGAGCCGTCCCTATGTTCCCTCAAGTACCCTCTCATTTCAGATGGCCACAGGCTAGGAGAGGGCCCTGTTCTAGCACCCATTGTAAGTGATCACTACCCCCTTCTCACCATCACCCCGAGAAAACCCTCTGAAGTCACTCGCCGCTGGGGCCATCACAACCTCAGTGGATGCACATTAAGGTACAGGGCTGATTGCTGTGGCCACTGGACCTGAGGGTAAGTAGCAAAGGTCCCAACCTGGGCTGGTCTCCAGCTCATGTCATGGGGATACTTTGAGCTAAATGCAACTATCATCATTTTATGCAGGTTCAGATTTAAAATAATAAAATAAATTGAAACATTCTTTATAAAGACGCTTCTCCTTGTCTTTGCTTCTTTCTCTTGTCCTACTGACATTTATTGAGCACCTACTATGTGCCAGGCATTGTTCTCAGACTAGAGATAGAGCAGAGTGCAAGAGAGAAAATCCCTTATGTCCTGGGGAAGACAGACAATAAGTTGAGGCACGTATAGTATCCTAGACAGTAATAGTGCTATGGAGAAATATAAAGTAGGATAAAGGTGACAGGAGTGTGAGAGCACAGGAGGTGAGGGGTTTACCATTTTAGATATGAATTAATGACAAACCCAAGATGGTTCAGAGGTTGCATCTTGCAGTGCTAACATCATCGACTAGTAGCAGCCTCCCAGCCTCCCTCAAGTATAGTGGAAAGTAAGGGTGAAACATCATTTATCATTGCCTTTCACATACCTCAACCCCACTGCTGCCCAGAAACCAGCTGCACAATCCCCTTCATCTGGACTTGTACCCTGTTCCTTGTCCGAATGGAAGCTGCAAGGAGGGCCATACTCCAGAGGAGAAATGAGAGTTACTGTTCTGATGTTTCAGCACACCTGATGATGCCAGGGCCCATGGGTGCTGGGCTGGTCACTGGTGCTGCCCACCATGACTTCTTGTTTCCTCCTGGGCACGTGCAGGATTGCACTGCCCACCAGTGCTTGCTCTGGAAAGCAGTCCCTTATTTATTTATTTTTTTGCTGAGGAAGATTCTCCCTGAGCTAACATCCATTGCCAATCTTCCTCTTTTTTTGCTTGAGGAAGATTAGTCCTGAGCTAACATCTGTGCCAATCTTCCTCCACTTTATATGTGGGTCGCTGCCACAGCATGGCTGGTGAGTGGAGTATGTCTGCACCGGGGATCCAAACCCTTGAACCCGGGCCGGTGAAGCGGAATGTGCGGAACTTTAACCACTCGGCCATGGGGTGGGCCCCAAGCGGTCCCTTCTTTTAAGGGGATACCAGGGCACAGATTCAGCTCTTAGGGAGAGCAGCAGGCACTTCCCAGGCCACTCATGCAATCCTACAATTAATTTTAATTACAACACATCTTAATGTTCAAACTTACCATTTGAGCCTAGATTCAAACTACAGTGGTACAGAAACACTGCATCAGCTTACAACAGGCTTCAGCTAATTTAGGGAGCCTGAAGTGGCCGATGGGAGGAAAATTTCACTTCAAGGGGCATTAATGACACAGAGATTCCAGGTCCATGAAAAGGAGAATATCCCCAGCGACTGCTACCAGTGTGGGTGGCGTTGACATTTCCAGGGAGCAGTGATGGTCCAGTCAGTGGTGCTCACCATCACCAGGGCACCCGCTCTGCACTGACTGAGCATACCACCGCTGGTTCAAGACCCTACCTCTTTTCCTTCTTCTTTTTTAAATTAAACATTTTTATATGATCATAGATGTGAAACTTGCACATCAGGAAAGATTCAGACAATCTAAAAAACGATGAAGAAGTAAGTAAAATCACCCACAATCCCCAAATCCATAATCAGCATCAACAATTGCTGCATTTTCTTCCAGACTCTCATTCTCTCTCAGGCACATGTATATTTTTCATTACGATTATGCTCTTTATGCTGTCTTGTTCCCTTTTTTCACTTCTTGTAACTCATCAAATCTTTTATCCCATAAATACAGGTTCATTCATTCAAAAGTACGTATTGAACACCAACTGTGTGTCAGGCTCTGTATTAGGCACTTGGGATACTTGACTCAACACAACAAAGACTCCCGCCCTCATGGAACTTATGCTCTTGTGGGTAGGAGAGACAGATAATAAACAACGAAAGTAAACTATATGCAGTGGTCCCTCAGTATCTGAGGGGGATTGGTTCCAGGACCCCCGCAGATACCAAATCCAGGCATGCTCAAGTCCCTTATATAGAATGAAGTGGTATTTGCATATATCCTATTCACATCCTCCTGTGTACTTTAAATCATCTCTAGATTACTTATAATACCGAATACAATGTAAATGCTACATAAATAGTTGTTATACTGTATTGTTTAGGGCATAATGCCAAGAAAAAGGTCCGTGCATGTTCTGTACAGACACAATCAGTAGTCTTTTGGATCAGCCGTTGGTTGACTCTGTGAATCCGGAACTCGCGGATCAGCTGACTGTGGTGTGTTAGGTGATAGGTGCTATGGGAAGAAGAAAAAGCAGAGCGAGGTGAAGGGGACTAGTAGTGGGAGTAGAGCTCCACTATTTCCACTGTATAGATGGTCTCTGCCTTGTTTCCATCCCGCCCCATCCCATGCTGTGGATTGCGGATTGGGTGTGGAAGCCTGTGGAGGTCACAGCTCCCGTCCCAGGGACCGGGTCAGACAGAGCTGCCTGGGGAGGTCTAGGTGGCATGAGGAAGGGAGATTTAATCTGACCATGTACAGGTTTCCACCCTGAAAGGATCCAGATTTCTCTGTCTCTCCCACTACAAGTGAATTAGGAATTTTGTGATTTGGCCCCACCCCCGGGCCCAAATCGTCTCAGTAGCATCCATGTTACTAGCACGACCTCCACACACACCTGCTTTCCACAGCAGCAAGAGGGATTTAGGCCAAGTGAGAAGAAGAACTTTCTAAAGGCTTTGTTAAGCTGGGTAGAGGAATGGAAAATGCACCCCTTATTTAAAAACAAAACCTCCTTCTCTGAGCTCTTTAAGGAAATAATAAATTTCTAAATTTTATTATAAAATATATTTTAAAAATTGCGAGCAATATCTGAGACACTGAAGAAAAAAAATACTTATCCTACCCCCTTTCTCCAGAAATAACAAAAGCTAATATTTTGGTTTATTTCAAGTTTATTTGTATTCCTATGGTATTTGTGCTATCACTTATGTTGAGTTGTAATAGCATCTATTTTGTTTAATTATAAAAGTAATACGTACTCATTGAAGAAGATTTAGAGAATGCAAAAAAAATGTAAATGAAAAAGTTTAAATCATGTTTAAATCAAAAGTTTAAATCAAAAGTTTAAAGAGATGCTTTGCAATCAGTCTTTTTTCTGTTCACTGATTTTCATGCATGGCTGAGGTCACTCTGCACGCACTAGTGTTTACACTTAGTTCATAGAGACCCAGCCCGAGCCCTAGCTAGAGGTTACCATGAAGAAGGGCTTGGTGATAACAGTGTCCGCCACTGAGTCCATCAATCTCTCCTTATTAAGAACAAAAAGAAATGGAATCAACTTGATAGTTGACCTAAATCAATAATCTTCATGGTTATTTTCCTTGTGTGCTCTTTGTAAAAAGAAGAGCATGAAATAAAAGGCGAGACTTTCCTTCACTCCCTCCTTAACTCCTCCAGATCAGCATTGTCTAGTATGATCCCACTCGTGAAATGGAATTATGCTATTCTCAGCAAGGATTTTAAAGATGTGGAAAATCATCACTAAATGCCTTCTCAGTAAAATGGCCATCATTTTGCCATACCTAACTTTGCCTCTCTGTGGGAGAAATGAATGTGTTTTGGTTTGCTAGTCCTCCCAGTACAACATCCTAACCTTGTAAATAGATTAGCCATTGTTAAGAAAAATGGGAGGGAAATGTACCAGGTGCTCTTCTAAGTGGCCATAAATTGCAGCAGGAGATTCCACCAGGCTGTGGAAGGGATTTCTAGGAGCAAGGACAAGAACAAGACGGGGAAACTCAAGGACCAATCTTTGCCCCATGGCTGCTTGAAATATATAGCCAAACAGGGCTTGGGGTTAAAAATGAATGAGGAAAAATCTCCCGTCTTTTTGTATTGTCACATCTTCCCTTAGTTGGCCAGAGTATGTCTTCAGGTAAAATTTTTTTAACAAAGTGGTATTAAAAGTGCCACCAAGGTCCCTTCAGGACTTAGGTGCTCATTCCCCAGCTGCTGACAGTCAGAGTTGAGTCCCTCTTGGAATTGCCTTAAGCGGAAGGGAGCTGCCTGGGCCAAGGCCACTCCTTTGCTCTGGGGCAGCCCCCCATCCAGCGACTCATCTCTGCAGGGGGATGAGGCCCACCTTCTCTCAGTTTGGGATAACTCTAAGGGGCTAACTCATCTCTGGGGCTCCCTATGGCATTGGCTGAGGTCTCCATTGCAACCTTGCAGCTCAACTCCTCCCTCAGCCCAATTCCGCCTTCCTCACTTCCCCCAGGTGTTGTTCTGGAGCGCGCTTCCCAGTAAACCTCCTGCATGCCAGGTAGGCAGTCTCAGTCTCAGAGTCTGCTTTCGGAGAAGCTGACCAAAGACATGGGGCATCTGCTGTTGTGCTGGAATGATGACCTGGCTGGATTTACAATTTTCAGGTCACCATCCTTTCTCTTGAAACATTGTGGCTGTGGCAATTAATCCATACTCTTCCTGGGTTTCAGAGGAAAAACCTCTGGAATAAGCTTGATTGATATTCTTTTGTTTTTTTTTTCCCCTCCTGCCTTGGTGCTAATAAGATTTTAAAATTTGTTCTTATAATTAAAAAATTTCACTATAATGTAGTCTTGATATGAGTGTCTTTTATTTAATGTGCCTGAAATGAGATGATCGCATTCAGCCTGCATATTCACTTCGTTTTCAGCTCTGAAAGGTGTTCTCTCAGCACAGAAACGGATTCTAGTATGTCCATTCCAACTGTTTTGGTGACTTTAGGAAAACACTCAAGTTTTAGATTGGTTTTCCAGTTTTTTATCTTCATGTCCACCATCTTTCTCAACATTTTATCTCCCCGTCCTGATCCTGTATACTTCGGGGGCATGCCCCTCCCAGAATACCACGTTAATCTTATCTCTGGCCCCTCCCCCCAGAATCAATCCATCTATAATCTCCAATATATTATTCCAGCAGCTTCTAAGCTTTCACTTATATGAATCCTTTATGGATAATCTGGAAGAGAGGTAAAGATTCCCCCAACTCTTCCTAACCCTACTCTTCTGAACTTCCTGTGCCACTGATGGCCTCACCTTGACCTGCAATATGTATTTTCCAAGATACATTCCTTGGTAGTAAATGAAGAGGTTGGACTGGGCAAGCGCTCACATCTGTTCCTGTCCTGACAAGTTCTACAGGTTCACCACAGCATGGCAGAATGAAGAGTATGGATCAGTGTTGATGACTCAGTCTTATCTTCCATGGTACCATTCTACTCATCTTTCCCAACCCAGGCCCTGGGCATTTGTGTCCCATATATCCTAACCCAATTCAGCCCAGGTAAGTGTTGCCCAAATTTCCACTGTTGTCTGGACCCACAGTGGTATCTGATCTGCTCAGCCACAGCAGAGGGCACCAGAGAGCAGAACCCACCCTTCAAGGCTTAGCCACACATCCTGGAAAACAAAGCAGATGTTTGCTCAGAGTGCAGCCTTATTTGCACATCAGGCTAGCCTCCTGCTCCCCTTCCTCTTCTTCCCTGTTCTCCTGCACAGCAGTGAATGGCAGTGCTCCCAGAACCATATCCCTTCAGAACCAGGCTGGAAGACGTGCTCCCCAGGACTCTCACCCAGACATAGTGGAACCCATTTATTCTCCTGACCTTCCCATGGCTCGTGCAGCTTTATCTGCAGAAAGGAAGTGCAAGGCAAAACCCAGATGGGAATTCAAAAAGACAGCTCTACATATGAGTTCAGGAACCTTCACGTTTTATTGCCTCACTTTTCTCTCACTTCCTGTCGGCCTCATAGAGCAAGGAGCAGAGTCACCGAGGCTTCCAAGCCAGGATGTCTTCCTCAATTAGGGAAGTGAAGCCACAGGCCCTAAGGGAAAGAGGCAGTCTTTTGACATGGATCCCACATCATAACCTGCTCCTAGTTTTCTCCCAGCACGATGGACTCTGGTTGGCCTGCATCTAATTCTTCAGAGACTATGTGTCAACTTCTATCAAGAACCACATCTACTTGGTCTGAGTGAGGCTGCTAGTTGAGAAACAGATGAGGCCCCTAAAGTAGGCCTCTTCAACCCTTTTCCATGGGCCTCGTTCCCACTACACTCTCAGAAACTTTTCTCAGTGTCTGTCTTGTCAACTTCAGACACGGGTTTCTTACCTGCCAACCCTGACTACTCTGTACTCCACCTGTCTCTTGATTCTTTTTTCCATGCCTCGATGTATTGCCCACTGTCCTTTCATAAGGCAGGGTTCTTTCCCTTTATGTGTCTTCTTGGTGGGCCCCATCTCCTTCCAGAAGCCCCTCTGAAGGTGGGCAGCATATGTAGAGCACTTTCCAATAGCATTACATCAAAAGTAGATAGTATTATAAACATGGGCAGATCCTGGTTTTTTTGGGGCCAGAAGCTTCTACAGTTTTAAGGACCCTCTTTAAGAAAAAGTACCCCAAATTACAAAATAAAATTAGATACAAAGGTGAATATTTACTTAGCATGAAAAGAGAAATCACAAAAAAATACAAATTTTAGGCTAACACCAGAAACGTCACAAAGTCTGTAACAAAGAGCTTCATTTTGTATTAATGAACTGACTCACTCACCATTATCATATTATAATACTGCTCCCTCCACATCTTTGGCTGCATGCTCTGACTGCCTTTTCACAGCAACGTTTTCAATAAGGAGAAGAGAAAACCTTTCCTCTAGCTAGTTTGATCAACATTTGCTTATTTCTGATAGAAAGTAGAAACTTAGAAGTTTTTTTCAGCTCAACTTATTCTTGGTGATTTCATGTGAATTTTAAGGTTATTGTCAAATTTGGGAAAGCTTTTATCAAGTTTCTTTCTTATATAAGCTCTAAGATTTGAAAGAATTTTCTATACATTTCAAAAGTTGTTTCACTCCATTCTCCATATATCCTTATAGTACTGGGCACCCTTGAAAGGGCCCTTGAAGCTTACACTGCGTTAGCTTCCCTGTAAATTTACCTCTCAGCATTAGCCCTGCTTTAGTAGTCACTGAAACGGAGGGCTGGAGTTCACACAAGGACTTCAACACTGGGGCTCAGACTCCAGCCTGTGTTTTGTCGAAATCATGATGCCCCCCTCAGAAGCCCACTGCTCTGGGTGCTCTGCCTGAGGCCCATGGTGTGACACTAGTGACAGGGGCCAATAACAGTAATGACAGTAATGGTAATCACTGCCCACGGAGTGCTCACCAGGAGCCGGATTCTGCACTAAGAACTGTATGATCATCACCTTGCTTAATCTTCACAACCTCCTGTGAAGTGTTTTTATTCCTCATTTTACACTTAACCAGTATGAGCCATACCACCAGCTTGGATTACAAGTCCCTCTTTTTCCTATTAATCACTTGAGTGCCCACATAATCTATAATAATCGGTGTCTCCTTTTTGAGGCCTCTTACATTTGATTCCTCCAATTCCTCCCGGGCTTACTTCATCCAAAGGGACTTTCAGAGATCCCCCGAAGAAACAGCAGGAGAGTCTTCAGTCCTCCTTGGCTGATGTCACACACCACAGCGCTACTGGGGACATTTGCCACTCCACATCAACACCCTTGCTGAACAGATTTCAGATCCCAACAAATCATGTCCCACACCTGGGCTCCAAGATTAGCACCCCATTGTGCCAGAGGGGCTGCGTCCCCAAGGGCTTTCAGCCTCATCACATGTGTGCCCGATTAAGCCCTTCCCTAGGAACTCCCATTTCTTTGTATAAGTCACGTTCCCCAGCCTGGACTTCCCTTCCACACAGGAACATCCCCTTGGAGGCCCTGATGGTCTTTCCCGCCACATTGATCCACTCTGATCAATGCTGATTTTGGATTATGAGTTGGGGGTCTCAGAGCGTCAAAAAGAGTCAGTCCATTTTCTTCCCTCCAAACCAAGCTCAATCTAAGAGCTTTAAGAAGCTTCCATTCTCCCTCCACCCTGGGCAATCCTTCATTACATAAGAGGCAACCTCTGTGTCAGCCTTCGCTGAATCCAGAGCCTCTCATCCAACCTGGCAGAGACGGTGTGTGGGGTGATGGCAGAGGATTCTAACTCTGCCACACACAGATGAGGAACTTGAGGCTCAGAGAAGCTCCTTCTCTGCTCAAGGGTTCAGAGCAAGGAAGCAGCTGCGCTGGAGTCAAGCTGCCTCATCCCAGAGCCTGTGCTCTTAGCCAGTCACTGGAGAAGAGGGAGAAGGCACGTTCTCAGCTGTCTGGGTTTGAGTAAAAACTTTGTGGGGACGGCATCTTTCATGTGATGCTGAGGCAGTGTATCTAACGGAAAATGCGCTCCGCTTTGGAGCCAGACTTGGGTTCTGGTCCCCACTCTCCCCGTGGGGCCAGCTCCATGACTTCTCTGAGCTGCTTTGTCCATCTGAACATGGAAATGATACCCGCCCTGCCTCCTTCTCAGGGTTGTCCTTGGTAAGCCACAGAGCATGAGGTTAATATCAGGGAGTGGTATTATAATTAACACATACACTTTTAAGAAGACAAACATTATCATCTATGGCTAAAAGAAGTGTACGTCCAGTATAAGATCCATTGGTAGATACTATTGTGGCCAACAATAAACCTAAAGTCCAGATGGGGCGATTCCAAGAGGGTGGCACAGATGCCAGGAAATGAGTTTTGTGAGCCAGAATAATCTCTGCAGAGCGCCCTGCCTGGTCAGTATTCTTGACATCAGCACGTTTGCTACATTTCATTTCGGGCTGGGTTTCCAGATGAGTCACCTATTGAGGAAGACCTCAAATACAATGTCACTGCCCAGGATTCACTAAAGAATTATTGTCTTTTCCCCCTACTTCTGTTAACGTGCCTTGGCTTTTAAAACAAATTCCTTGCTTTGACGTTGAATAAACATGTAGTGGTTTTTTTAAAAAACATTGCATCAATTCCATTAAAAACATATCAAGTGATGCCCAAATATAAGTTTCAGTTGCCAGACCATGATTTTCAGAAAATGCATTAATCTAATTTTTCATGGTTTTTGTGGTTTCCTTGAATGTTTCCTTATAAATGTGTACCAAAGAAAAGAGAGTTTATTGTGGGAGCAGGGTAGACTTCTGGATTGAAATGCTTCATCATCAAGACTGAAATTCTCTCAGAAGAAAGCTGGCTTTTCTACTGATCTTCGGGTGATTACTTCACAGCCTCCTGGCACATCTAGAATCCAAGATGGCAGCTCTGGTTGTACTACTGCCTGTTCCGGATGCCACCTGGAGGCAATTATATTCCAGGGTCCCTAAGTCAGAAAATGCCAAAGGACATTTTGAGAGCTGGCAACCAAGAATAGGCTTTCTGAAAAGTGTCTTCATCTGTTGGTGGAAGTCCAAATTTGTTTTCAGGAAGGGTAGAAATGAAGAATCAGAGGCACATTGAAAAGCACCAACTCAGATGAGAATTTATATTGGAAGAATATTATACAGGCGCTTCTCTGCCCCTTATTGGTGTGAATGTGGGCAGCGGGATGTGGTTTGGAAAGCAAGGGCTCAGAGAAAAGCACTGGTAAAGAGATTTTTTAAAACAGAAGATATTTGTTTCTTTATATATCACCCACTTTCAAAAGAGATTTGAAGTTGCTATTGTAATATACAAGGGAGTTAAACTAGAGAGGGGGAGAGAGATCAGAAACTATATGCAGAATGTGTCAGGTAATGGACAAAAAAAGGATGATCAATTCCTTCAATTATTAAGACAGCAGAGGCTGCAGAGCTTCATGGACCCTGGAGTTACATGATCCCTACTGCTTGAGCAGAAGCACTGCTCCAGACTGGCTGTGGTCTCCAGCTGCCTAACCTTCCACACTGCCCGTGTCTCACGTGGGGCCCAGCCCTGGCCTGACCTGTCTCCTCACCTGCACCATCCCTGCTTGGCTGAAACCTATGCCCTTCCCTCAGTTCTCATACCCAGGGCTCCTCCCACAAGCTTACATCAGCCTCATTCCTTGTCCCGGGGCATGCCCTTCCATGATGCTTCTTAGGACAGGTCGGGAGACTCCTGGTCCACTATGGTCATGCTCACTTGGCACTAGGCTTAGAGCTCCACCAACTCCCTCCATAAACACCTTCCCAATTACCTCTTTCATTCCACAAGGGAAACTACTTACAAATTGTGGATCTGCAATTGGAAGGGGTATAGGGAGAGTGAGGAGGATGGATAAGTACATATGTAACAATCAATCACTGGGATCTGTTTTGGACCAAGAACATCATAGTCATTATTTGTAATCCTTACAATGACCCATAATAATAACCCCATTTTATGGATGACAACCTGGTGCTCTAAGATATTCTCCAACTTACTGAAGGACATCTGGCTAATATGTTCACGAGCCAGAAGTGAAAACTAGGTCTATCTCGAAGGCCATGTTATTTCCTCTATGCCAGCATGCCATCAACTTCTTCCCCAGCCTTTTTTTCCCATTATTTATTATATAAACTCTCGACTTTAGCCAAACTCATCTGCTATCATTTCTTATATAGCCCCGTGTTCCTTTCCTGGGCTTTTGCTACATCTGGAATGCTCATTTCTGGTTTGCTGCCAGAAAATCCGTGGTCTTACTCTCGACCTTTGGTTCCCACTCAAGGCTGCACACACTGAATAGCCAGCCTTTTCTCCATCCTGTGTTTCATAGACAGTTCTCTCTCCCATCCCCAGCTCCTCACTCTTCCATCACCAAACAGCTGCAAGTGTGCTTGTGCAGTGGCAGGCTTAATTAGAGCTCTCACCGTGTGGACATGCACATATGGCTCACTCATGGGCTTGACTTCCCTGAAGGAAAATGGGTGCATGTTAATTATTTTGGAGATCCAAGCCTAGTACAGTCCCTGGAACATAGTCTGCACTCAATAAATGTTGGTTGCTGCAAGGAAGGAAGGCAGGAACAGAGGGAGGGAAGTAAGAAGTGTTGTGGCACTGGAGCACCCGCTGCAGTATTTAGGAGGTGGGTCAGTAATGACGCTTTCATTGGAAAGGAACAATGACCAGCCCCTGCTCTCCCCTTCCCATGCCTCACTGCCTCACTCTTCACAGTTACATTATACAGAATCAGGCTGACATTTCGCTGACACACCAGCAGCGCCTTACCGAGGACTAAAATATTGAAATAATTTTGTATTAGATTATGAACAACCACTGCACCCTCAAATTCCCCAAGTGTACTTACTCCCAGGCCACCCCACCTACTCCCTTGAGGCCTCCTGGTCCTCCCTATGGTCCTGGAAGTGAATAAAGGCATGAAGCTTGTCACTGCAGGGGACCTCAGGACGCTATAATCACTAGATGTCCAGGCTACACCAAGTGAAAACGTTTAAATATCTCTGCATAAAAGTACCAATTCCTGGACGCCTAGTCCTGGCGGTCTCATCAATTCCCATTTGCCCTCCATCCTGCCCCACCCAGAAACTCCCCTTCTGTAGCTTAGAATCATTGGAATTTGCTCAGAACCTCTGAGTGGAGGTTGCCCCTTCTTGCCTCAAGGCCCTTAAGTCACTGGAGGCGGCCAGCATAAACAAACCCGTGAGGAACTCGCCAGAGTTCATTCCAAAGGAAACAGGCGGGTAACTGCCTACCTTTGCCTTCATTCCAGAACATAAGTGAGATCCAAGATGGGAAAACCTTGGGCGTCTGTCAAGTTGGCTTCTCTGAGGAAATCTCATCAAAAAAATCTTCCAGACTTCCTCACAAGACTGTAGCAAAGGCAAAGGTTTGTGTCTCCATTTCCTCGTGTCCCCCCTTCTTCCCCTCCCCTGTCTCCCCAAATCCTAGTCTCTTCCTAAAGGAAGAGGTAACTATCATTTCTAATCTGGTCCTGAGGAAATGTATTAATCACAGCTGGCCCTTCATCACATCCCCAAAGCTCTGGAGATCCCCTGCCTTTATTATGTCCTGGTGACTATCCTCTGAGCCAACTGGGGTCCTTTCCAAAGCCTGCTGAGTGGCTAAGATGCATCTGTACTCAAGGCAACTGAGGTTTTCTCAACTCTGTACAATGGGTTTAAACACCAAGAAGCCCATTTATTTATTTATTTTTTTGTGAGGAAGACCAGCCCTGACTTAACATCTGTTGCCAACCCTCCTCTTTTTGCTGAGGAAGACTGGCCCTGGGCTAACATCCGTGCCCATCTTCCTCCACTTTATATGGGACGCCGCCACAGCATGGCTTGACAAGCAGTGCATCTGTCT
Organism: Tapirus indicus; assembly: GCA_031878705.1. Lineage (NCBI taxonomy): Eukaryota > Metazoa > Chordata > Mammalia > Perissodactyla > Tapiridae > Tapirus > Tapirus indicus. The sequence goes on along the minus strand of CM062918.1, from coordinate 102,308,693 downwards.
GCACCCAGGATCTGAATCTGCGAACCCCAGGCCACCGAAGTGGAGTGCGCAAACTTAACTGCTACGCTACCAGGCTGGCCCCGCCAAGAAGCCCATTTTAATGAACACCTGCTGTCTTCTCCATGCAGTAAATCTTTTCCAGGAGAGAGAGGACAGTGCTCAATTTTCCCTGCCTACACTTAATTCATTTCCATCCTCTCTCTCCCTCCTGCCAAGAAAGGACTCCAAGATGCTAAAATGTGCCCAACTCGGGCCTGGTTGGTGGTGAGATGACTCAGAGATACACTGATAATTCCTGTGGCTTGTAGATTCCTCTGGAGGTCATCTCACTCATCCCCCTGCCTCCAGGCTAGGAAGCATATCAAACTCATCCCAGATGGGTATGCCAAAGATCAGATGGGCAAATGAGCCCGGGGCCTAGAAGAAATTAGTCTGATGAAAGGAAGCCATGTTCTAAGAATGAGAGAATGGCAACCGGAATAGGTAATGCAGACTAGCCTTCTGACACCATATTGTGCATGGCCAGAGGTGGCCAGCCTCAGAGCCAGTATCGTTATAGCCGTGGTAAGTGTGAGAATAGTGGTCTAGCAGTGGGTACTTCTCACTGCGTGGGGGAACGGTGTGGCTGGCAGACAGCCAGAACAAATGCCAGGCTCCCCTTGCAGGATCAGGAGGATCAGTGCAGGCTTCTCTGCTCCAGGCCACCTCAGAGGTGTAAGATGGCCTTTGCTCCAGCCACCGCTTTATTCTATGGAAAAAGGAGAAAAGGGGAGGTAAAAAAAGACTGCCAGCTAAGTCAGCCTCCTTTTATTTAGAGCTTTCTGGAAGCCCCACCCTGTCACTTCTGTTTAAGCCTTATTGTCCAGGACTTAGCCACATGGCTGCCCTGTCTGAAAGGGAGCCTGGGAAATGCAGCTTTCTTTGCTGGGCACATTGCCCCATATCCCAACAAAGTCAAGGTTCTGTTGTTGAGAGAACAGAGGAGAATAGATTTTGCAGACAATTAGTCCTCTCTGCCCCCATCCCTCCTCATGCTCCTCCTGGACCTTTAAATTGAGAAGAAAAAGGTCTAGCTTGAAGTTGAAGGTGCATGAAACAGAAGCACTGGGGAGAGGTGAGGCTGCTCATACAGGAAGGGGCCAGATCATCACTGGCCTTGAATGCCAGGCTAAGTGTACTGGAGAGACTCTGGGCGTGGCTCCCGAGGCCTCAGGTGGAAGGGTTTCCTGTGTTATGAGCTTGCTTTGTGCCAGGCACTAAGTCAAGTGCTTTCATATACATCATTTCATTGGATCCTAATAACAGAGCCATGAGGTGGGTTTTATGGTTTCCATTTTACAGATGAAGAACTGAAGGCTGTCAAGTATCTTGTCGAAGCTTATCAGTAGTGAAGCCTGACTTTCTTCCTATCTGTGTCTTATTCTAAAGTTCAGGCTCTTATCCACCATGCAATAGCCTCTGGCCAAGTGTCCAGTGGATGGGCTCCACAACCAGTTCTCTAGACCCTTCAGTCCTCGCCCTGGTCTTGCACCTCCTCCACCACCACCATCCCATTCCTTCCTCAGCAGCCTTTTCCTTTCCTGGGTTCGTTACAGAAGCCCTCCTGCTCCTTCTATCAGCAGCAGACCCTGGAGCCTAAAAGTGAGGGTTGGAGGCTGTCTCCCTTCTCCAGCCCAATCAGATGGCATAGTCCTGCCAGGAAGCATGCTGGGACCCCAAATGTCAATGAGAGGGAGAGGACAGGAAGGCTTAGCTTCCTGCCATGAGGGAAGTTGGGGCCAACTGGTCACATGAGCACTTCCAATGACCTGATGGGATGAGTTTATGATGCAAACTTCTAGCAACATCTCCCACTTGGTGGGTGTTTCTAAGAACCAGCAAGTAAGGAAATATCTAAAGTGACGTGGATTCAGTAAATGTGTATAGCTACCAGGAGAGGGACTCCACCTTCCCTCTGCAGTCACAGAATCTTCAGCCATACCCCTCCTGATCTCACCCCATGGAATAAGGCTGCTCGCAGAGGACAGAAAGGGAGGAAGGGGAGAAAGAAGGAACGAAGGGAGGGAGAGAAAGAGTAAGCTTGCCTCAGACTTCTGCAGCCTACAGGTCACGTGGAACTTGAATGCTTGGGTCGGGCTCCAACTCCATCTTATCAGGTTTCCCAGGAATTTCTGGTGGTCCCCCGGGGAATCCTTGCTTGTGCATCTGTATGTCTCAGCTGCTGCATGTCCCTTAGCTGGTGGCTTGGCTCTGAATGTCATTCATTCCTTGGCGGGTGATCTCTCACCATCACTGGTCTGCCTTCCCCTGAGCTGCAGCTGTCACTGGTCCTGCACAGAGACACATCCCTTAATGCTCTAACTATAAAGTCAAGAATCAAGTTTGTCAGGGTTTTACTGAGTATAAAATCTTATACAAGTATACTTTACTCAACGTTGCAAATGGCAGAAAACTTCCTCGTGTACCTGAGAAGTTCAGGGATAAAGTTGACCTTAGGAACCATGGACACTCAGCCATCCCTCTTCCTCCCTCCCTCTCTCCTTCCCTTTCTCTCACATCTCCTCCCTTCTTCTCCACCTCTATAGGGTGAGGTCAGGAGGGTATGTCTGAAGACAGTTCTACGTTTACATCATCCTAATTTTGTGACTGCAGAAGGAAGAGTCCACTCTCCTGACATCTATACATAAAAGACCAGGGGAAAGCTCTGATTGGGTGACAAGTCTACCCCCCGCCCATTGCTGGTAGCCATGGGCATGATTTACTAGGTTAGCCAGGTCTGGTCACAGAGGGATTCAAGCTGACCAGCAGGAAGCTGGCATGTGGTCCTCAAGCTTTGCTGTTTCTCCCAGGTGGTCCGAGGGTCCTGGTGTAAGCTTGGCTCCTTGAGGCCTTTCCTGATAGCCCAGAGTTCCCCATGAAGAGACGCAGACTGGCCCTCTGGCACCCCAGAATGTGACCTGAGTGCTCAGAAATGAAACATGTCTCATCTAGAAAATGAGAAGTTGGTTCCAGACTGACTTTTCAGGTCCCTGCTGGTGTTCATAATCTGTGGCTTCAGAATGCTGAAGTCTTGAGAGAGTGGATTACAATACTCTCAGGTACCTGTTTGGAATATATTTATTGGAACATACTTAATATAAAGCCCCTTGTTGGCAAGCATGACCACTGGATCCTAGAAGCTGCCCCTCATGCTTCCACGGGTCCGATGGTAGCAGGGAGGTATCATCTCCACTTCACAGGTGAGGAGCAGGGACTTCCCTCATTACAGTAAGTGGGGAGCTAGCCTCCCTGACCACCATGTCCACTATTCTCTCCTCTACAGCACAATGGCTCACGGTCTTCGCCAGGAGACTATGGCGCCCAGCAAAGGGCTCTTGCCGCCTAGATAAGATCCCTGGAGAGGGGGTTCAGGTCTGCTGTGTGCTCTTCGTCCTCTCCCCAACTCCAGAGACCACTGATCCTGGAGCCAGCTGATTCCCTCTGACTCTCAGAAGATTGGGTGTGGAATGTTCTTTCCTCAGGCCTCTCACCTTTTCCCCACCACACACACACACACACACCCGGGAGCTCATGCCATGAGGGAGGATTATATATTCACTTCTCCCAATTTTTCTCTCTGCTCAGATGTTCTTTTGTGTTTTATGTGTGATGACAAGGGGGGATAAGGGGAGTGGGGTGGAGACAAAACTGCTCTCTCCTCTTGTTGTGCTGCCTGAAAGTGTCAGGCGAGTTTGACTTTTATTGAGTTACATGCTGATGCAGGGAGTAGAAGAGAGTTGGTCCAGGGGATATCTTTTGTGAGTGTTAGAATCTCATCTGCTAATCCATTAGCTGACAAGTCTGCACTGAGCATTTTCTCTTTACCGGGCTCAGAACAAAGTGTTAAGAGGGGTACAGAGGCAGGGAGGTCCTGGGATTTGGATGAGCAATTAGATAGATGCACTTGAGGAGACAACATTCTCAGAAAGCAACCAAATGTCAAAAATATTTTCAGGTGGACAGGGAAGGGTTAGCTGTTGAGGTGCCATTTGAACTGAGTCAAAGTGGATGATTGGGTTTTCTACAGATGGAAAAAACAATGGAGGTTATCATTGTCCAGGCAGTAGATAGCTGGGCTAGATGAGGCTGTGACTACAGGAGCAGAGAGAGAGGTGTAAGTAGACAGTGGATAAAACATGAATTAGGGCTTGGTCCTTTGTAAAACTCTAGAAATCTCTGAGAAAGGGCCATGAATCAAACAGTCAATCAATCAGCACTTACAGAATTCATAAGATGTGCTGGGTGCCGGTGGTTCAGAAATGCATAAGACATGTTCTGGGGCCTGACACTAAAACAGAATAATTGGAGAAGACATTTGGCATAATAAGGCGAATCTGCATAAATCAAATGGGAAGCTATGAGTCTTGTCACAGAGATGGCTGTGGGAGACCAAAACTCATGTTCCTCCTTGAATTTAGGTGTGGCTAGATAACCAGTTCTCATTAATGGATTCATATGAGGGTCTTCCTGGTCACTCACATTCTCCTTTTCAAAGGAGAGTGTGGCTTCTCCACTGCTCTCCCTGCCGACAAGTTGAATGCAGAGCCACAAACAGAAGGAGCCCGAGTCCCTGAGTTGGAATCTTGCTCACCAGGAGAACATGGACTGGATTGTGAAGAGAGTCAGAAATACGCTTTATTGTGTCAAGCTCCTCAAGTGTTAGGGTTTATTTACTACAGCAGCTAGTGCTTTCTTAGCTATTTTTCATCAGGCATTCCCTGTAAGGAAATCAGCCAGATAATCCCTTAGCATTTTCTGGGACTCGATTCTAGAGTTGAGGACAGACAACCAGACTTACATGAGAACCCCGTAGAGAGTTGGAGTTTAGGTCGAAACTACTGGATTTGTTTTTCAGAGTATTCTGACCCCTTCCTGCTTCCTTCCATGTGCCCGAGAGGGAAACATCTCTTTCTGTCCACTTTCTTTTCCCTTAGGACTCAAAATAACCTAGAGAGATCATGTGTTCCTTCTCCTGCTTTCACTCAGACTTACTCATGGGAGATCCTGGCCTATCGCTGAAGGAGATTCTATAATCTTTTATTTGCTACTACGTCACTATTAGAAGATCCTTGATTATGTATAAGTTTAATACAGTTTCATAATTTAAGACACTATTTGCATCATGCAGCCTTCCAAAAACCATTTGAACCATTTCCCAAAAAAGGCATAACACTGTTAATGAATCAGAAGCGGATCACAAGGAGAAGGGAAATGAAGAATGCGAGTGAGTGAGTGAGGGGATGAGTGTGCTGGGGCTTGGTGTCCTCTGACGTTGAAGGCCGTTCCAGACCCGGAAGAGGGTCTGCTTGCCTCTACACAGCCAAAAGGGGGTAACTTGTCTCTGGTGCCCTCTTCTTCTTCATCCCAACCGGGCCCTCTCCTGACATCCTTGTCCAGCTTTGCCCCACTGTCACCCAACGCCCATAATATTCTATTCGTGGTCCCATGTAAGCAGGTTAACTGTCCCAGGCTTAAATGATTTCTCTTCTCAAGAAGAAAAAAGTAGTTTAAGAAGGGCTGTCTAAAGACTGAAAAATATTTAAGGCTCAAAAGAAGGAATTACTATAGCTACGTAACACAAATTGGTGTAACCACTTTAGAAAATTGCATGCTGTTTGTCCAAAAGCTAACATGCATATTCCCTAGGAGCCACCAGAGTCCACTCCTAAGAATACAATATGCCCAACAAATATGCATATATTTGTGCAAAAAAGACATATAAAAGAATGTTCATACCAGAATTATTTGTAATAGCCCCAAACTGGAAACAAAGTTCATGTCCATCAACAATACATGGATAAATAAATTGTGGTAAAGTCATATAATGGAATACTATATGACAAAGAAAAATACAAGCTCTGCTCCATGTAACAACATGAATGAATCTCTCAGACATGATATTGAGCAAAACAAGCCAAATATAAAAGATATTTACAGTATAATTCCATTCATATAAAGTTCAAAAGCAGGCAATTTTTTTTGTTTTATAAAGAAGAGCATTGGTTACTATTGGAGGTTACTGCCTGGGAGGGCAGGTGGGAAGTTTCTGAGGGCATGAAAGAATCTTCTTGGTGCCCAGAATGTTCTATGCTCTTGACTTGGGTGGTGGTTTCATGTGCTTCAGGTTTATGTACCTTATTGGATGTATGTTATACTATAATTTTAAAATATTAAGATCAAAAGAAAGCTTTAAGAATAGGATTGCAGATATTGTGACAACTGGCAGCTGAGGTACTTTAAGGGCTGGGAGTCATCAATGGAGCAGCAAGTGCTGGTCTGCTCATTGTGCTCTGGGCCTGTGGAGATGCTAAAGGCATCAAGGAGCTCTAGACACCACATGGAAAGCTCTTTGCTGTACCCTCTGTCCCTTCTGTGTGAGAACTGATGGCATCTCCAAAGGAACCAGAAGTGTACATGGCTTGGACCACTCAATCCTATGGAGAGTGGCTGTGCTGTTTGCCTGGCAGGTTCTCCTAGTCCATTCACTCTCCCACTTTGCTGGGTAACTATTTCATTGTCTCTTCTCTCCCCTCAAAACTTCAGCAGTTCCTCCTTCATCCTCACTCTCTCTTTTACTGAGAAGGCAGGAGCCATTTGAGAACAACCTCTCCTTCCTCCTGCCCCCACATACCCCAGTCTGTGGCCCCTGAGCCCAGCACTCTAATTTCTTGGCCACTCCCTACATCCTAGACCCCACCCTCTCCTCTCATCTTCTCAGATAGGCAGCCAGCCCCTCAGGTGTCACCAGTTTTCCTCTCTTGGATCATTCCCATCAGCATAAAAACAAGTTGTAACATCTCCTATAGTAAAATAAAAATTGAAAAAATTCTCCCATTGTCCCATTTATCTGCCCCCCTTTAGAGCAAAATTTCTCAAAAGAGTTTTAAATCTTAATTGTTTCCACTGGGAAGAAAGTTTTCCTATTCTCTCTTGAACCCTCTTCACCTGGCTTTTGTCCCCACTGCCTGTCAAGGTTACCGAAGACCTCCATGCTGCTCCATCCAGTGATGGCTCTCAGTCTTAGTCGAATACCAGCAGCATTTGCTATAGTTGGTTGCACCTTCCTCCTCCTTGACCCACATTCTTCCTCCGGCTGCAGGGGCCCCTGTCTCCTGATTTTCCTCCTTCTTCACTGATGGCTCTTGCTCTACCTCCTTTCCTTATTTATTTATTTTTTTTCACATCTACTCCAGGGCTGATTCCTTGGATCTTTTCTTTTCTCTCCCTACCCTTAGTCCATTATTTCTCATCCAGTATCAGGGTTTTAAATACAAACCCCAAACATTTGTCTCTAACTGCCTGTTGGACATAATATGAATATCTAATTTTATCTCAAAATTTATATCTCCCAAACCAAATGTCTCTTGTAGGATTCCTATCACAGTATAGAGCGACTCTGCTTTCCAATTGCTTAGGTTAAAAACCTTTCATTGTCTCAAACCTATAGTGCTTTACTTAGTCCAAAGAGTCAGTCTTTCATCCAAATGCCAGGCAAAGACTGAAAGGCCACCCACAGTCTTCTCGCCTCCGCTGATGGAAACTCCATCCTTCCAGTTGCTCAGATCAAAAACTGTGGCATCATCTTTACCTCCTCTCTTTCTTTCATGACCCACATTTGTACCATCAGCAAATACTGTCAGCTCTACTTTCAAAATGTATCCAGAATCTGACCACTTCCTGCCAGCTCTCCACTCCCAAACGACTGCCACCTCTGCAGGATTATGACAATAGCCTCCTGGGTTCCCTGCTTCAGTCCTTGCTTCCTGACAGTCTATTTTCACCATTCTCTACCTTGCAGCCAGATTGGGCATTTAAACCTGTGAACTGTCCAGGGCTTTCCTCTGCTCGGAACTACCCAGGGGCCTCCCTTCTTGTTCAAAGTAAAACACAAAGTCCCTACCACCTGAGCTGGATCCTGCCCCCTCTCTGACATTGTCTGCTATACTGGGTGATATTCAAAATGTTAAATGGCACAAAAAGGTACCGCACAGGCAGTGACCAATGTGAAGGGGTGCCCACCATAGGGCTGGAGGAAGGGCCTGAAGGCATCCTGTTCTGTCAGGCATTACCCCATAGTTGCTGGATATGAGGAGTTCCAAGGGTGGGGGGAGGGCTGTGTGGCCAGGGTAGAGGTGGGGTGGCACTTGAGAATTTGGAAGAGTGGCTATTTATCAACCAGTTTGAAAGGTTTTCAATATTTTAATAATCACTACTCCCATCTAGGTACATATTGGCGGAGCATCCGCACTGCTCCTACCATTTTCCTTTTGTTCACTCTGCTCCTGCCACACTGGCCTCCTTACTGACATGGGCAAGCATCCCTGATGGGATGCTCTTCTCCATGTGGTTCTCCCCCTGGGTCTTGCAGACCTCTGCTCAAACTTCACCTTCTCAGAGAAGCCTATTGTGACCACCAGAGCATCCCCAACACTGTATCTACCTTATCAGTACCACTCTCCAGAGTTTTATCAGCATTGTGATATATCCTATATTTCTTTGTTTATTTTCTATTGTCTGTCTTCTCCACTGAAATGTGAATTTCAAGAGGGAAGGGGCTTTGTTTTTCTTTCTGCTGCAGCTCCAGTGTCAGTAGGCACTCAATGAAATTGTAGAATGAATGAATAAATGAACACTTTGCCATTAAATAAAACTAATAATTATACTAACCATCCCTCTTGCTAGGCTACAGCTCAGAGTAAGGAAGAAATTTTTGAGAGTCAGAGCTACCCGCAGGAGGAAAGAGCTGTTTCAAAGAGATGGTGTGTCTCAATTTGGGGAATCTGTGTATTATGTTGGGGAATCTGGGCTCCACCAATCTGGGGTTCAACTGATGCAACTTACTTAACATCTCAGGGCCTCTGTGTCCTCAGCTCCAAATGGGGTAATATCACCTGTGTCACAGGGTTGTGGTGACAGGGTCTGCAAAGTGCTTATCATAATGCTCCACACATATTAGGTGTATAGAGTTGGTTCCTTCCTCCTTCCTTCTCTAATCCCTGCAGAGGTGTGGTGGTCCCCAGATGGACATATAGCTTTAAGGATGCAAGAGTAGATGAGGGACAAAAGTTCAGGCAGGGGCTGGAGATAGGGGTGGAGGCCAGGGATTGGTGCCATTGCTCCTGCTGGGATGGCTCCCAGGCCTGCTGAATTGGAGGGCACAGAGCAGGTCCCATCTGTGCCACCAGGCCTTCTGCGATGATCTGGGAGAAGTGACAAGCACTAACCCAGATCATGCATATTCAAAGCCCAGTCTGGTTCCCTGGCACAATGGGCCAGAACAGCAAAGCAGGTAACAGCTTGCCTCCTTGAGTCAAACACTGGGTAACTGGGTTGTTTAGGTCTGAATTGATAGGGCAAGATGGGATCCCAAGAAAATACTCCATCTTTTTCTTTGAATTCAGATGGACTATCTCTAAACAAAGGGTTCTTATCCAAGATTCTATGACTCCCAAGGTATGTTTGGATAGAATTCACCCAAGAACCTGGATGGGAAAAAAATACATCTTTATTTTACTAACCTTAAACTGAATTGTACCACATCCTTCTATTTTGAGTGTAGGCAACAAATCACAGAACTATTAATGGTACCAGTGACTTTGTTACCAACAGAATTCACAGATAGTTTCACATGATGTTCTAGTTGTTGCAGATGTCACAAAATATCATACTCATCATTACTTTGAAATAATGATAATTTATAGAATTGCTGCAATATCTTGTTATTTAATGCATTACTAAAGACGTTTTTATCATTTTTTTGCCATATTTTGATAATTATTTCAATATCATTGGTTTCATTTGTAATCCTATGTGCTTTATTATAGTCTATGTTTTTTAAAAACATTATTCTGAGAAGTGTCTATGGGCTTCAGCAGACTGTCAGAGTGATCTATGGTTTGAAACACTTCTCTCAACCAGCTCACTCAAAACCCTTCTCTAAACCATCTGGAAGAGACAGATATATGTTGTGCTGTGTCTTGTGTGTATGCATGTGCATGCATGCACTGCATGCACATATCAATGTGTTTGTATTCCTGACCTGGAAATAAACCATCAATCTCACTTCAGGAATGCTCTCCTCCTGGTCAGAATTTGGTCCTTTCTTCCTGCCACACAACCAGGTTGCCTGATGTCAGCAGGCCTGGAGAATAGCTACCAATCATGCACTAGTCTTCTCCACACCACAGTGAAGTCACCTGGATCCATCTCCTCTCACAGGTGACTGGCTGGGCCAATGGAGTCCTTATTCCTGGGCCTAATTTCTCGGCCCTGTCATCATCCATCCACCCAGGACTACACTGGCACCAATCATCTTCCTGACTTTCTCATCTCTCCCCATCTGTTATTCATAGAAAGTTTGAGCTTCTTTTTAGATCCAAAAACTTCACTTTACTAAGAAAAAGAAAATACAGTACCCTCACCTGAAAATTAGTAGATTGTCAGGCCCCATATAAAGAGATAGAAGCTTCAGAAGAGCCCAGGCAACTTCACTGATGTCAGTGTCCAGGTCATCTCTCTTCACCCCCACTTCTCTAGCCACACTGGCAAGTCTCCTTGGCCTGAAACCACCTGAACAGCCACCTGTGCTGTTTCTTTGTTTTAATGAGATAGGTTAGGTCAGTGGAGATAAAAGAGAAAGATGGCAGAGTGGAATATTCAGAACTGACCAAGAATACCCATAGTTTGGAGCTACTGAAGGCCAGAAAGTCCCCCCCACCTTGCCTCTATCTTAAGTGGCTTGACTGTAGAGGCAGGGACCAAATAATAAACAGACAGACATGTAATGATCAAACACTACTCTTGGCCCTGAGGATACGGTGGTGAATAAGATGATGTCTTTCCTCACACTCTGGAGAGGAAGATGAAACAAAAACAAATGAAAAGAGAACAACATAAGAGAGTATATTCATGATAATCTCTTTAGTTGCAAATGACAAGAATCCAGTTCAAATTAGTTCAAGGAAAAAATAATTTATTGGCTTATTAATTAATTTAACTAATGTATTAGTCAGCTTTCCCTAGATTTTGCTGTGGTAACAACCACTTCCAAGATCTCAGTGTCTTACATTTACAAAGGTTTATTTCTTACCCATATATGTCCTTCACAGGGTAAGAGGGACCCAGACTTCATTTCAGGACCAGATTGAGAGAGCGGGCTCTTTTTTGGTCAGTCTTGTGAAAGACTGAAAAAGCAGTAGTGAAACCATGCATTAGTTCTTCAAGCTTCTGCTCAGAGGCAGCATATATTATTTCAGCTTGCATTGGTCAAATATCCACAATGGTTTCTAGTGGCCAAAATATTCACACGGTCAAATCTAGTATCAGGGGTGGTGGGACATATACTCCTCCTACAAGAAAGAACTTCTGGAGGGACCTGTAGGAAAGGGCCCAGTACTGAAGGGCAGCAAATATTTTGCAGAATACTACCATCTATCACAATTAACACTTATTGAGCACCTATTTTGTGCCAGGCACTGTTCTAGGCACTGGCGATACATCAGTGAACAATACAAACAAGGTCCCTGCTTTCATGGGGTACCACATTGTTGATGGCAGGGGGTGAGGGAGGATGTAGAAAGAGACCAATAAACAAATAAGCAAAAAGAATCTGATCATGATAAAAAATTATGAAGAAAATAAAATAGTATAATGAGATACAGTGCTTGGTGGGCACTTGAGTAGGCAGAGAAGGTGACATTTGATCTCAGATCTAAATGAAAGGAAAGACTTAGTCATGTCAAGAACTTTAGGTCTTTTCTAAAATCCTGGGGGGATGGAAAAGAGTTTGACCCTTTCCCTCCTAGCACACATAGCTATTCCTGGAAAGGACTCTGACTAGCCAGAGTTGGGTCGCATGCTAATCCTCAACGAACTGGTCAGAGTAAGAATGAAGTCTTATTAGTCAGCCTGGGTTGCATGTTTACCTGCTGACAGTGCCCCTTGATTGACAGCCCCATCAGAATCAGGTGGAGTAGGGTGAGGAGCAAATCACAATAAAGAAGGGACTTGGGACAGGCAAAAAGGAACAGGTGTCCACTACTGGGGAAGTGTGGCAAATGCTGGTGGTTGGTCAGTCATGGATAAAAAGACTGTGATTCAGGACCAGGAGACCTCGATTCCAGTAACTGCTCTAAGAGGAATTAGCATGCACCCAGGTCTTGGTTTCCTTATGTGGCAAGACTGGGGGCGTTAGACAGTCTCTTAGCTCTCTTCCATTCTATGAGTGTGATTTTGAAGTAATCTCTCCTACCCCTGATTCAGTAACCAAACATCTTTGTTTTGTTACAAGTTACAGACAACCCTGACCCAAGAGTTTTAAGCAATGAGAGGATTCATTTCTCACATGACAAGTCATAAACAGAGCCAGATTCGTACATCAGGGCTCTGGCTCCTCACCCCTGTGATTCTTCTGGCTCTGTCCACTTCCATGGGCTGCCTTCATCTTCAGGCTGATTCCCCACATGGTCACAAATTGGCCACAGCAGTTCCAGGCATTTCATCCAGACATGACAATGTCCAATGGAAGAACAGTGGCCAGCTCTTTCTTGTATCTCTCATTAATAATGAAGAAATCAACTCAGTCTCCCTTGAAGAACAGGCCTTCTGGAGGTAGATACCTGAGAAATGTCAGGGTTCTTTTAGAAAGGAAAAATAAGTGACTGTTGGATAGATAATAAACAAGGTTTGCTTATGATTCCCATTTAGAACTGGCTCCCTCCTAAATAATCCCCGTTTCCCCCAGCCTTGATTCTTTCTGCTGCCTACCTAGCAGAGGTAAGGAATGCCATATTTCTCTATGTAACTCTAAGGATACTGGTAGAATACAGTCAGCAGGAAGGTGACAAACTTCTTCCATGCATGATTCTACAGATAGAAAAAGATATTAATCCTACACTGTATTAATTTCATTTCCTCCTGGGTTATCCTTCAGACAATCAGAGAGCTGTGACCCAGTGACCTGCCTATTTTGAGTTTTTAAATGTAGATCATAGAGAGGGAGTAGATAGGAGGGGAGAAGGATGAGAAGCTCTGACTTGGGGCCTTGGAGGTTATGTTCAAGTTTGCTTCCTGGGATTAGCCCTTCCAGCTCCATAGCTAGAATCCTATTCCAGAAGTGGGCCTATTCCTCTGATATAATCTCACACAGCAAACTGCTACCTCTTCCTTTATTAATCTCTAGGCCCAGAAAAAAGACATCAAAGTCACACCTACAAATGCTCTAGATATTGGCATCATCAGATATAGATTACAAAATAAATATATTTGCTATGCTTAAAGAGATAAAATTGGGGCTTTAAGAAATTAGTAAGGACCAAAGACTATCAAAACAGCCAATTAGATTTAAAAATAAATCAAATGGAACTTCTAGAAACTGAAAAATATAATAATTAAAATAAAACTCGGTGGATGGATTAAACAGCAAATTAAATAGCTGAAGAGAGATCTAATGACTCAGAAGACAGATTCAAAGAAATTTTCCAAAATAAAGCATAGAGAGACAAAAAAGATATGTCTAAATGTGTGGATATTAGACTGAGAAATTCTAATATTTATATTATTTTGAGGATATGCATACCTTAGAGGAATTGCATACCCAGCAATTCCAGTCCAAATCTTAACCAGTCCAACAATTCCCAACCAAGACAGAAGAACTCTTGCATTTGTGTATCAGGAAAGACATAGATAAGAATATTCCGGGCAGCAGTGCTTGATATAGCAAACAAAAAGCCAAAACTAGAAAGCAATAGGAAAATAGATAAATTGTGATATATATTTTATATGTATATACTATATAAAAATCATATTGTGATGTGGAATATTCTCCAAAAGTGAAAATAAATGAACTATTATTGTGCACATCTTCATGGATGAATCATGATAATCAATAATGTTGAATAAAAAAAAGCAAGTCATAGAAAGATACACACAATACAATTTCATTTATACAAAGTTTGAAAGCATGAAGAATTAAATGATTTACTGTGTAGGGATATATGAATGTGTGAAAATATAAAGAAAGGTGAAGAAATAATAGACAAATATTCAAGTTACCTTTGAGGGTTAGGGGAGCATAATGGGGTCAGGGAGAAGCACACAGGGGCTAATGTTTTTACTGCTTGAGCTGAGTAGTGGCTTCATGAGCATATTTATCGATTTTGACACTCTTCTGTGTTAGAAATATCCTTTGTATATACTCAACATATAAAAATAAAGGTATGGGAAAATATATATCAACCAAATACAGACCTAAAACACAGCCAGGGTGTGGATTTTTTCAGACAAAATGGATTTTGAAGAAAATTTCATCCAAAAGAACAAAGAGAGATACTATATATATCATAAAATAAATAGGCAAAGATAATACAATGATCACTAACATATATGCACCTAATAATAAAGCCTTGAAATATATAAATTAAAAAACTGAGACATAACTATTGAAATAAATAGATAAATCATTTATTGTAGCTGGTGATTTTAACACATTCCTCCATGAAACTAATCAATCAAACTGACAAAAAAAAGAAAGAAAGAAAAGATATAGTAGATTTGAATTATACACTATGCAACTAATAAGCCTGAACTAATACATATATATTTCACACCTAATAAATATAGAATGCATATTCTTTTCAAGAACACATGGAACATTCACAAAAGTCAACATTAAACCTGGGTGACAAAGGAAGCCTCAATAAATTCCAAAGAACCAACATAGCGCTAACTACATTCTGACCATAATGCTATAAAATTAGGACTTGATAGCAAAACAATAGTTTTAAAAAATCCCATATGCCTGGAAACTAAAAAGCATACTATTGAATAACCCTTTGGTTAAAGACGAAATCCCAGGGACAAGTATGAAGTACTTAAAACTGAATAAAATGAAAGCACCATTTGTCAAAATATGTGGGACACAACTAAATCACTTCTTTGAGAGAAAATTACAGCTTTAAATACATTTATCACAAAGCAAGAAAGAACAAAAATAAATGAGCTAAGCTTTCAACTCAAGAAGTTAGAAAAAGAGCAATTGAGTAAATGCAAAGAACTAAGAAGGAAATAGAAAATAAAAATGAGAGTAGAAATCAACAAAATGAACTAAAAAAAGTAGAAAAATTAACAAAACTCAAGGCTGGGTTTGTGAAAAAGTTTATACTTTTGATAAGTCTCTGGCAAGACATCAAAATTTTAAGAAAAAGACAAGATACAAATTAAAAAATACAGAATGAATGGAAAAAATAGCTATAGACACAACAGAAAATTTAAAACAATAAAAGAACTACCATGGACTGTTTTAGAAAAATATTTGAAAACTTAGGTATAATGAATAAAACTCTGAAAAAAGAAAAACTAGTAGAAGAAAAAAATCAGAAAAATTGAATAAATCAATCATTCTTTTAAAAATTTAAATATTAAATGCTTTCCCCTTATGTTGGAGAAAGGAAAATCTCTTCAATAAATGGTGTTGCACATGCAAGAGGATGAAAGTAGACCATTATCTTGAACCATACACAAAAATTAACTCAAAATGCATTTAAGACTTGAAGGTAAGACCTGAAACCATAAAACTCCTAGAAGAAAATGTAGGTGGTATACTCTTTGACATTGGTCTTAGCAGTATCTTTTCCAATACCATATCTATTCAGGCAAGGGAAACAAAAGAAAAAATAAACAAATGGGACTACATTAGACTGAGGAGGTTCTGCACGGCAAAGGAAAGCATGAACAAAACAAAAAAGACAACCCACCAACTGGAGAAAATATTTGCACATCATATATCCGACAAGGGGTTAATTTCCAAAATATATAACGAACTCACACAACTCAACAACAAAAAACAAACAACCCGCTCTAAATATGGGCAGAGGATATGAAGAGACATTTTTAGAAAGAAGATATACAGATGGCCAACAGGCACATGAAAAGACATTCAACATCGCTAATTATTAGGGAAATGCAAATCAAAACTACAGTGAGTTATCACCTTACAATGTCAGAATAAGTATAATTAACAAGACAAGAAATAACAAATGTTGGAGAAGATGTGGAGAAAAGGGAACCCTCATACACTACTTGTGGGAATCCAAATTGGTGCAGCCACTATGGAAAACAGTACGGAGATTTCTCAAAAAATTAAAAATAGAAATACGCTATGATCCAGTTCTCCCATGATGGGGTATTTATCCAAAGAACATGAAATCAACAATTCAAAGACATATATGTATCCCTATGTTTATTGCAGCATTATTCACAATAGCCAAGAAGTGGAAGCAACCCAAGTGCCCATCAACGGATAAATACATAAAGAAGATGTTGGAATACTACTCAGCCACAGAAAAAGACAAAATCATGCCATTTGGGACAATATGGATGGATCTTGAGAGTATTATGCTAAGCAAAATAATCCTGACAGAGAAAGATAAAGACCATATGATTTCATTCATATATGGAAGATAAACAAACACATGGATAAGGAGAACAGATTATTGGTTACCAGAGGGGAAGTGAGGGGGAGAGGGTGAAAGGAGTAATGGGGCACATATGTATGACGATGGATAAAAACTAGACTGTGGGTGGTGAGCATGATGCAGTCTATACAGAAACTGATATATAATAATGTACACCTGAAATCTACACAATGTTATAAGCCAATATGACCTCAATAAAATAATTAAAAGAAAAATTAAATGCTTTCCCCAAATTCATACTTGTGCCAACAAAGTCCAGAACCCAAAAAGTTCTATAGGAGAGTGATATTAAGCTTTCAAGCTATATACAAATAATCTGTATTATGCAAATTTTTTTCCAGGAAAAAGAGAGAGAGAGAAAGCTGCCAAACATTTTATGAGACAACTATAGCCTTGATTCCAAAGCCAGCATATATATGTTCATTTCATTTCTGAACATAAATATGACTATCCAAACAAAAACAAGTATTTGTCAACTGAATCCAACTGTGTATTTGAAATAATACATCATGATCAAAGTGAATTTTTCAGGAAAGAGTAACAAATAAAAATTCTTTCAAAGGAATTCACTAAAATAATTGACTAAAAGAGAATAAAGTTATATGATTATCTTGATAGAAGCAGAAAAGGCATTAAATAAATCTCAACACCTTTTTAGAATAATAGTAGAAATAGTAATAAATCTCACAAAACCAGGAATAGAAGTCTCTTTACTTGATTAAGAATATATACCAAAATCCCACAGTGAAAATTATTCTCAAGAAAGAAATTTTAGATATGTTCTGTTTGAGCCAGGGCTTAGTACAAGGAATGTTCATTATAGCCACTAGTCTTTAATATAGTACTTCCAATGCAATAAAGCAAGAAAAATAAACATTAGAAATAATGATTGGAAGGGAGAAGAGAAACTGTATTGTTGGCAGGTGGTAGAATTATCCTCATAGAGAAACCAAAAGAAGCATCAGCCAATCTATCAGAACTAACACAAATTCACCAACATTAGAGACATAAGATCAATTTATAAAAATCAGTAGCTTTACATAATTCCTGCAAAAACTTTTTTATATTATGTATATTTTTACATATTAGAAATACATAAAAATAAATAAGGCCTTATCAAAATAGCAACAAAAACTAGAATTAGTTTTAAAAAGATGTGTAATGTGTAGATAAGCTAAAAACTCAAAGTAAATAAGAAAACATTGAAATAAATGAAGAAATGTATCTTATTCATGAATGGTCAACCTGACATTGTAAACATGTCAATTCTCTTCAAAGTAATCTATAAATTCATTGCAATTACAATTTAAATCCCATAAAGATTTTTTGAGGATCAACTTATTTCAAATGTGTATCAAAGAATATAGATCCATAAATAGCTAATTAAATTTTGTAAAAGAAAAATAAGTCAGGATAGTCATCATACTCAATAGGAAAATATGAAAATACTACAAACCCATAGTAATGTAGTAATAAAAGCAATGTGATTTTGGTGCAGGGATAGGCAAAGAGACCAATGCAATAGAACTCAGTGCTAAAAAAACCTGATTATGTTCATATACATATTTCTTTCTTAAATACGTGTGTATGAATCACTACAAAATCGTGAAGAAAAGAACAATTATACTGGAGGAAAATAAAATTGTATGCCTACCTCACCAAAAGTAAATGTGAACTTTTGAAAGACTACTGATCTATATACCTAAAGTAAAATTATAACATCATAAAAGAAACAGACAGTATATTTGTAATTTTGGGGTGGGGAAGGATTTATTAAATAATACTCCAAAAGCACAAACCACCACGAAATTCAAAAAGATAGATTTGACTTTATCAGAATTTTTGTTTAACAGAAGACATCACTGTCAAAGACGGTCAACCAGTAACAGATCAGGAGAAGATATTTACAACAATAAAATATAAGCATGGGATTAGCATCTAGGATGTTCAACAAACAAAAATCAGCAACAAAACCATGGGTACTTAAAGGAATAATGGGAAAAAGATATGAATAAGCAATCCACAATGGGGGAAACCCAAATGGCCAACAAGTATACGGAGAGATAAACCTCACTAGAAGTGGTAGTACTAGTAGCAGCAGCAGCAAGTAATACTAGTAGTAGTAGTAGTAGTAATTACTGACCACTTAAATATGCACCACGCTTCTCATTAATTGATTTACTCCTCACGATAACTCCATGAGGTAATTATATTACTACCCCCATTTTATAGATGCAAAAACCGAGGCACAGAGAAGTGGCTTACCCAAGGTCATATGGATAGTAAGTGATGGAGTGAAGATTTGAATCCATACTCTTCACTAGCACAAAACCCAAAACTTCATTTTCGTCAGATTGTCAGAGATGTTGGTGAGGATGAGGGAAGCAGAAATCTTCGTGCACTGCTGACAGAAAGATAAATTGGTGCAGAGGTTCTGGAGAGAAATCTGGGAATAGTGAGCACAATTCAGTATGCTTTTACCTGATAACTCAGGCCCTGGTCATGAGAGGACATGAACAGAGTTAGATGGAGACTAGGTACACATCCCCAGGGGGCGGGTGCCCCATGGAACACCAGTGGCAGTCAAAACCAAGGCTTAGAGGGACAGACAGCATCCCGGGCAGAGCTTAGAAAGATAGTTTTAAGTTAAAAAGAAGAAGAAAACACAGAAAGTCCATAGCACAATGCCATTTATGTAGATTCAACATGCTCACATACACACTGTATTTAAAATGTATTTTAGAAAGTACATTCCTATTCAAAGATTTACGGCAAGCGCATTAGGGCTGGGTGAGAGGACTGGGGATCAAGAATGAACAGGAAACAGGTTAATAAAACAAAACCAGTCAGAGTTTTGCATGGACACAGCTTGCCACAGTCTGAGGAGGAGGATTAACTCTCTCTTCCCTACTTCAAGTTGCGCCCCCACTGCCTGAGCCCCTAGCGCCAGTCCTGTGGGTTCTGCCTGGTTACGTGGCCAGAACTCAGACCTGCCTCTGTGAGACTGTGGGATCCCTCTGTTGTGTAATTCCTAGAACACGGAATTTTGGTCACTTCCAAGGCCTCATGCCTGAGGCTGGGCATCTGACACTCAGTGGCCAGCACTCACTCGGAACTCTGTCCCAGCCAGGGTGGTACTTCAGGGGAGCACGGCTCCTCCTTACCAAGGCCCACCATCCTCCATCCGCCAACACCTAGTGCTAAGTTCAGCAGGCCCTCCTACCAGGATGCCTGCCTCTGTTACTGCTGGCCTCTGCCAGCCTCGGGGACACCAGTGTCTCTGCCCAGGACCTCCTTTTTCCATTGCCATCTCGATAACACAATGGGAGATGCCCTTCCTGCTCCTTGCCCGAATGACACTTCTCCCAGACAGCCCCACCCTGCTCCCACCCCTTGGCGTACACACAGGCCTGGCCTTGGACCTGAGCGTTCTTGGTGCCAGACTTCAGGAGAGTGCCAAGTGGACTTTGCTCTAGCTTTGCCCCTGAGCTCCAGCTGTGTGGGCTTTCAGCATTTCCCTGTCTGTCTGGGCTGTGTCACTTGGCACTTGTTGATGTGCTGCCTTCTAATAAGTTCATTTCCCATGTATGCATTTAGTGTCCACTGCTAGACTGATGGCTCTCAAGGAACAAGGCTGTCCCACCTCCTAATTCCTTGGAAACGCGTATGTGTGTGCCCTAGGATGTTTGTTCTGCTATTTTTCAGTAGTGGGGTGGACAGGCCCTGAGTCAGGCGAACCTTGGCATCACAGCCCTCCCCACTCCCATCGAACCCACTTGACTATGGTGCAGTAGGACCTGATTAAGAAAACCAACAAAGCTAATGGGGTAGAAATAATAACCTCTGTGAGTCTGGTCTCCTACCACTTACAAAAGCCCTTTCACACACACTTTGACATTTAACTGTTACAACCTCCAGGAGGCCCAGCACCTTACCCAGAGCCACACAGCTGTCCCGTGCTGGGGCAGGTTGGAAGTTCCGATCTCCTGCACCCACCTTCAGGATGCTTTCAGACAAACCAAGGCCGACTGCTGCCTTGTTCCCATGAATGGAGTGCACGGAGCCCATGCCCTGGCATTTGGGCCCAGGCCTCTAGTTTGGCAGAGCAGGACTTGTTCGGGGCAACCTGAGCCAGGAGGGAGGAAACGCTAAAGAGCTCTAGCAGTTCTTTCCTCAAATGGCTCCTAATCAATCCCAGGGGCTCCGTCTGGGGCTCCGTCTTGGGCTCCAGGGAGATGCTGACTGAGACCCCCCACGTGCTCCGTGCCACACAGCAGCAACTTCAACCGTGGATCCCCCAAGTGTGTTTAGGCAGCATTAAAGGCGGGTCCGCAGCAGGATGCTGGCTTAGGGCCCTGCCTCCATTCTGGTCTTGCTGGCCCTTTCCTTGTACACAGAGGACAGAATGAACATGTGTGCCCTTCATTTCCTGTGGCTTCTCCCTCATCTCCCTCGCTGGCCTGCCCCACTTCCCCAAAGAGTGCACCTCTATCCTTATCCCTTGGGACATAGCAGGCCTGTGGGGAAAGCCTGTGATGAAAGTTGGGATCCCTGCCTTCTCAGCCCCTAACAGCCCTCCCTCTTATCAGTCCAGGGGGTAGTGGTAGGAGAAGCACAGCTCTGGGTAGGGCCTGGTCCTTGTAAGTGGCCATATTAGTTTTTCCTGTGGCTGCTGTAACAAATCACTACAACCTGGGTAGCTTAAAACAACAGAAACTTATTCTCTCACAGTTCTGGGGTCCAGAAGTCTGGAATCAGTCTCAGAGCCAAAATCAAGGTGTCAGCAGGGCCACACTTCCTTCAGTAGGGGAGAATCTGTTCATGCCTCTTCTGAGCCCAGGTGATTTGTGGCTGCTTCAAGGTCAGCATCTGCTTATCTTCACATGGCCTTCTCCTTTGTGGGTTATCAAGGCTCTCTCTGCCTCCCTCTTACAAGGATATGTGTGATTGCATTTAGGGCCTATCCAGATAATCCGGAATAATCTCTCCATCTCAAAATCCTTAATTCGATCATATCTGCCAAGACCCCCTCCCCCACACCCTGCCTTAAGGTAACATTCACAGGTTCCAGATATTAGGATGTGGTTATCTTTTGGGGGCCATTTTTCAGCCTTGTACAACCACTAACTCCTCAGGTTGTTTGAGAAGTTTACTTCTCCTCTCTGGGCCTCAGTTTCCCCATTTGTGAAGGCAGGCCTCGGTTGGATGGCCTCTGAAGCCCTTACCAATGCCATGACTTCATTCATCTCCCCCCATAACCCAATCCGCTGGGGCGGCCTTTCCCTGGTCCCCTTCCCATTTCAGGGTGGACCTGCCTCTCCTCTCAGCCCAGGAAGCCATGACTGCGGGTGAGGGGCACACTCTCCTCCCCACCAGGGCCATTTCCTGGGGATTTTCAATTGCCTGAGGTGTTGGGGCAGTGACTGAAAGGTGACTTGAGCAGCCTGTGCTCTCACCTGGTGCCTGTCAGACCTGTCGCCTGGGGTCTGCGCCAACACCTGCCACCAAGCTCAGGAGCTTCACCCAGGAGGGGCCACTTGGCCCAGGACAGTGAGAAGGAAACAAGGGCAGGGCCGGGGAGGGCAGAGACGCAGGACCCTGTCCTCCCACCCCTGCACCTAACACAGCTTCTCTTAAGGGCCTCTGATCCAGTCCCTCTGAGAAGCCTGGGTCTCCACAGGAACACTGGGGGGTGGGCTGAGCCCCTGTCCACCCTAACCCTCCACTCCAGCTGCAAGGCTCCCTGTAGTAAACACATGACCTCACGTCTGGCTGCCTGGCATTCTGGAGACCGTCCAAGGAGCCTAGGCAGGTGGGCATCCCGGGCCCTCAGCATGGAGCAGCCGCAACCCCAGGCAGCGCTGTCAGCCCTGTCCTCTCGGATTTTAAAAATCCCTGCAAAGCTGGCTGCAAGCCGGCTGCAAGCCGGGCTCTGCTCCATCTCTGCCCCTGTGGGGCAGCCCCCAAGCACTTCATCTGTGATGTCCTTTACAGGCTCCCACGCTGTGAGGTGACCTTGCATCACCTCCCCCTCAGCATCCCTGTGCCTCTTCTCTCCCTCAACCTTGGCTACCAGGAATCTTAGTGCCATCAGCAGCTATCCAGTCAGAGCTATTTCTGGAGCCCTAGCACATGTCAAGCACTAAGGTAAATGCTTTACATGTGCCATCTAACTTACTCCTCAAAACCACAATCCTAAGAGGTTTGTACTATTCTTTCCTTTTTCACAGGTAAAGAAACAGACTCAGGTAAGTCGTGGATTGGCCCATGGTCACCCAGCTCATCAAGTGGCAGCCTGGGATTTGACCCTACTTTGGCCTGACTCCAGCACGGGCGTCTCACCTCCTCTATCTCTGAGCCGTCCCACATGCCCCAACCCGAAATGTCTCCCTGTGGTCTCTTTGCCAGGCATGTCCTTCCCCACCTTTCAAGCCTTGATCACCTCTCACCAACATCATCATGATCGCTCTTTTCCAGCAGCCTTCTCATACCTAGGTTCATTCCAGACTGCACTTGTCCTTACTGTAAAATTCCCTGCAGACACCTGGCTAATGCTGACTGATGTCGATGGAGTCCTGGGCAGGTCTGGGACCTTAGTTTTCTCACCTGCAGACTGGTGGGTTGGACAAATCTGTTGTCCTGCTGTCCTCGCCCCCGCTCTGACCTCCTTCAGCACCCCCCAGGCCTACCCACCAAGCCTGCTGGAGAGAAATTAGAGAACCAGTATCAGCCTCTGCCCCTCAGTCCAACTTCCTGGGCCTTCATGTAACCAACACCGCCCAGGATCTGGAAGGCTGGGGCATCCAGTGAGTTTCCTGGGCTTTTACCCCTAGAGATTCTGAGTGAGTGGACATAGAGCACAGCCCCAGAATCTGTATTTCTTTACAGGCGCCTGAGGTGGTTTTGAGGAGGAGCCGTGCTTGGGAACCACGAGTCTGGATGGTCTCTCGGGTCCTAGCAGCCCTGGCTCTGGCATCCTCTTCCTCTGTGGGTAGACACACACGTCGCCCATGTGGTCCTCACCTCCCACACCAGGTCCAGTCTTGGGGCACATTCCATGGACTGGTTTCTATCCAGCCTCCCCCTCCTGGTTTCTGATTTGTCCCCTGACAAAGAGCACAGGCTTGGTAGTCACACTGACTCGAGTTTAAATACCAGCTTTGCCACCCAGAAGCCATGTCCTTGAACCTCTTGGAGCCTCAGTTTCCTCCCCTGTAAGATGGGGTCATATGACTTCAGAGTGTCGTAAGGAATGAAGGAGCACAGCATAGTAGCTGGCATAAGACAGGACCAGTCAGGGACAGCTCCTCTCACTGGCCTCCCCCATCTTCCCGCCCCAGACTAGTGCCTGAGGCACAGCGGTCCTTGTGCCTGGGGCTGCATGCTGGTGTCCAGCCATTGCTCGAGGCTCTGAGGAAGACTCCTGGGACCGCTGATTCCCAGCACTGCCTGCTGGTGGGAGGCTCTGGCCCCCACTCTCCCCAGGACGGAGCCCATCCAACACATGCCTCAGGCCTCGTGTCTAAGTCATCCTCATGCCTCTGCAGGGCCAGCTCTGCAGCATCCAGTCCCATCTGACTCAGGCCCGTGGCTTGCCCTGCCCAGCAGGGCCGTGCCCTACCACCAACATCCAGATCCACTCCCTGGGCCTCAGTTTTCCCCTTCGTGCTTGTCATCTTCCCCATCTCCTGTTGGTTTCTCCCACCCCAGCTCTGACAGACTCACCTTGGTTGGTTGACCATCCTTGTGTAAAGATGCAGCCCCTGGGGACACCTGCTTGTCTAAAAAGCAGCTGATCAGAGGAAGAACCTAGAGCTGGATACAAGTGCCTTACAAGTTGTTTTCAGGCCACAGAGGAATTGTCAACAGATCGAGAGGGTACACACAATATTTTGGGTGTTGATATTATTATAACCTTTTTAGATAATTAAGGCTGGATTTTACTGGAGTTAGATGAGAAATTATGGTATCTGAAGGCTGGAAACAGTCAAGATAGTGTAATGATTCCATATGATGATAGCAATAAAAACCAACCAGGACTCAGAATAAGCTAAAAAAAAAAAAAGTCCAGGTTTTTGCACCTACCACAGCTGTCCCTCTACCACCCCTGTGCTGGAGAAACTCTCTCCCTCCCCATCTTTCTGTGAAATTCTGCTGCAAACCTACTGTGTCTACAGCGTCTACCCACAGAGGAAGAGGATGCCAGAGCCAGGGCTGGTAGGACCCGAGAGACCATCCAGACTCGTGGTTCCCAAACATGGCTGCTCCTCAAAACCACTGCAGGTGCCTGTAAAGACTATGGACTCTGGGGCTGCACTCCAAGTCCACTGACTCAGAATCTCTAAGGGCAAAAGCCTAGGAAACTGGATTTTTAAAAACTCCCAGGTTTTTCTCCCAAACACCCAGACTATTGAACCTCTGGCCTCTGGTGATGAGCCCAACCCCCTCATCACGCATGTGAGGAATGGAGGCCGAGGGGTGAGGTGGCTGGCTCAGGGTCGGAGCAGAGCCAAGCACAGCAGGACTGGGTAGACCCCCAGAGGGGTCCCCTGGCTGCCATAAGTTCCCATCCCTGTTGCTCTGCATTGCGTCTGCCTTCAGCTTTTCTGGTATTACAGGTGTGCCTGTGGCCACCAGTGCTGGGGCTCTGAGGTCACCTCATAGCTGTAAGTCCCATCTGTCTTCTGCAAACTGGGGACCTCCATATGGTTTCTCCTTTTCTCTGATCCTCCCCAGAGGGCCTGGGGCTGGGCCCATGGGATCCAATTATGGGATCTTTCCAAGTAATTTTGCCTCCAGGACAACATGCCATCAAAAATCATCCTCTGTGCCATTCCAATTTCTCGAACACTTTAGATGTGCCTACATTCTTCTATATTTCTGAACGCTACCATAGAACACATATTCCTCTTGGGACAGGTCACTCAGGCTGATAAAACCTTGAATTGTCTGGGTGACTCTCTCCTTTCTTTTCTCCAAAACATAAAGTCCTTTTTTGAGTATCACAGTCCATGCTTTGTATGCAGGGAGGTTGAGAGACAACGGGAGGACATGGATTTAAAATATCTCAGCAAAACAGGAGAAGGTTGGTATTAGAATCTCTTAATTCCTTACTTTGCATGGTAATAGTCTGTCAAACAAGGACAATTCACATGGCCTCCTAAAGTAAGGAAAATATTTTCTGCATCTGATTTCATGGTAAAGAAGACAATATGTCCCCACAGCTTTTATGTGGTTTTCTGTTTTGAAGAAGAAACAAGCACCAGCCCTCCCGCCCGAAGTAAAAAATTAACGTTTCATAGTTTACAAAATACTTTCACATGCATTGTCTCTCTCAGCCCTCAAAATCCTGCAACATAGGGATGTTCTATCACCATCAGACTCTCTGTGCAGACAAGGACACTGAGGCCAGGGAGTTCAACTTCCTTCTATCCCACCACCCTGTTTCTCTGAAGACAGATCTGGCCCTCCTGGGGTCAGTCCTGCCATGGTGGTCCCAGGTGGCCTCAGGACCCTGCCTGACCCCTCCCTGATCTGTAGTTCCCTTGCTCTGCTGCCAGCAGTGGTTACTTCCATTGCAGCTCTAATATCAGCTCCAGTTTGGGGGCTGCCTACTAGATCTTGGGCGCTTTACATACATTGCCCTATTTCCCCATATGAAAACTCTGCATTTTTCAGTAAATACACTGAGACTGAGAGAATGTCCTGTAGAGTTTTCATTTGCTCCTCCAGATCTTCTCTCCACCCTTCTCCACCCTGCTTTGTACTACAGGGCTGACCCACATGAACTCACATGGACCACACCAATGGGCTCCCTTGCCCACTGGCATGGAGTTGAGTCCAACCCATGCAGAATCCCTGCAGGAGATGTGAGAGAGGGAGGAGAGGGAGGTGGGGATGCAGAGGTCCCAGCTCCTGTCAATCAGCCCTCTTCCCGTTACACTCTCTGTCCGCAGGTTCCAGTAAGCACCTTCACCTTCCCCTCAGGCCAAGGGTTGGTCATGGCCGTGTCCTGCAGAGACATATTGGAGCCTGAGGCAACAGGAAAACTGAGTGCCCCATATATATGCTTTTATATTATTTTTAATGGTCATTTTTTCTAGAACATTAGTTGAAAAAATATTGAAAAATTGAAAAGTGGGAGTATGAAAACTCACATTATTTTAAGTTTAAATATTTTATTTATACTCCAAAGTGAATGTAGTATAATTTTATTTTCATGGCTTTAATGGAAACAAACTCATCATTAATACTTTCAAAATCTATTTCTTTTCTTATCTTCTTTTCAGTTGAGTTGTAATTTACAACAAATAAGAGGAAATAACTTTTAAAATATGTTTAATGAATGCAACACTTTATCAAGATTTATGAATAAACTTTCTGAATTTAGAAAGAAAAAGTAAGGAAATTGGAAATGTATGAATCATGGATAAGAGTACCAGTACATATCAAATAGAAATTAAGATTTCAGATGTCCTGTTTCACATTTGAAATGGATATGAAAATTACACAAAGTATCTTTAGATTTTGATTTTTTTAACTGTAAGAAGTTATTTTCCATGAACAGATCTGATTTACAAAAAGAAGTCATTGACTTAGCTCTTAAATATACTGATGATGTAAGCACTGTAGAAATTTCTTTGGAAATAGTTTTAACTGACATGCAATAATAATCATTTATAATGTAACATCAGTATTGTATTTGGATCTTCTAAAACTGATTCATACATTTTGCTTAGCGCAATCTTTTCCAAATTTGGAAATGGTCTAAGAATTTTTTTTTTAACAATACCAGTTAGTGTTGTCCTGAGAAAGAAGTTTTGGTGAGCTGAAGTTAATTAAAAATTATTTAAGATAGTTACTTGGTCAACAAATATTGTTGAACATGGCAATTCTCTCAGTTGAAAATGACATAAATCAACAAGTAGATTCTGAAAACATTACTGATGAGTTTGCTTCCATTTCAAGCCAGGAAAGTAAAATTATGATACAATCTGGTTTTGTAGTAAATAAAATATTCAAACTTAAAAGAATGCTGTGAGTTTTATACACCTTTTAAATTTTCAATATTTTAAACATTCCTTGCATGTTCTGGGAAAAAAAAATTAATCATTAAAAATGCTCAGGAACATTTGGGGCTGGCCCAATGACATAGTGGTTAAGTCTGGCACTCTTTGCTTTGGCGGCCCGGGTTTGCGGGTTTGGATCCCGGGCACAGACCTACACCACTCAACAAGCCATGCTGTGGTGGTGATCCACATACAAAATAGAGGAAGCCACATACTGATGTTAGCTCAGGGCGAATCTTCCTCAAGCAAAAAAAGAGGAAGACTGGTGGCAGGTGTTAGGTCAAAGCAAATCTTCCTAACTAAAAAAATAAAAAATAAATGCACAGAAATGTATATATAGGAAAGCCTGTTTTCCCCTTTTGCCTCAGGCTCCAACATGCCTTGGCATGGCATTGCTAGAGCCTAGTTTTATTTAAGATTTTGATATTTTGTTCACCATGAATTTTTTATGTTAATTTTAAATGGAAAAATATTGCTTTAAAATATTTTTATCTTGATTGCTGAGTTTTTGGCATCTCCTTAAATTTTGCATCCACATCCGGGTCCTCCCTGGGTCATGGTGCTTGTGTTCCTAGTCCCAGGTGCCGCACTGCCCCTTGTGCCTTTAAGGAGTTCCTTAATATGCGTCTCCTTAACTTACCCAGTTTGACTGGGTAAATTTCTGCTTCCTGGTGGAGTCCTGACTAATACAACAAGGTCAAGGAACTTGCCCAAGGTCACACAGCTAGCAGGTAGCAAACCTGGTTCAAATCCGATTCTCTGTGACTCTAGAGTTCTTGCCCACTCTCCGTGCTGTTGTGACCTCCCTCGTGAGAAGGACTTGCAAAACGAGAGGCTCTCCAGGAGACAGCGAGCCTACCGAGGGCCTGTGCTTTCTTCTCCTGTCTGCAAATGCAGCCTGAGCCAGGGCAGGACCCTACATGCTGCCCCCTGGCCGGGCACACATGCACGCACACGCACACACACACGTGCACACATGCACACATGCACGTGAGCACACATGCACAAGCTGAAGGAGCGGCATGGACCCGCCCCACCTGGGAGTTCCCAGGCTGTGGGCAGGCAGGCAGTCTTCAGGAGAGGCAGTGAGGCTGGATTTTTCTTTTTCTTTTCCAAATCGTCCTCTAATTGAAAATGACCCTGTGCAGCTGTCAGCCTGGAGGCCTTGGGTGTCTGCACCCGGGCCTGTGCCAATTTCGGAGATCCTTGTTGTGATGACATCAGGCACGCACGCCCAGGAAGACATTAACAACTGTTTATTTGCGCCTGACAAGAAGGCGCTGGAGAGCGCAGCCTTGGGGCTCCTGGAGGCTGGCAGAGCTCCTAGTAACCCACATGTTCACAGACGGCAGGGAGTCCCAGCCTGCCTCACTAGGGGAGGGGACAGGCTGGACCGAGCAAGGGCCTGGGCAGGGCCATGTTCCTCCTGCTTAAGGAGCTGAGAACACCGGTGCAGCGGCTTTGTTGCCAAGGTGATGCACAGAGCGCCTTTCTCCGACCCCAATGCCTGGACAGAATTTGCCTCCTAGAGGTCGACCTCTTGGTGAGACAGCAAAGAGGGAGGCTGCCTCACCATTTCTGGGCGTCGGGAGTGAAATGGAAGTAACCATAGTACCTCTTAGGTTGGGAGGGGGCGAAGGCATGACTTAAAGAAGGAAAAGCAACTGCTTTTATTAACTAGAGAAGCAATGGGATTAAATTCACATCTTCTGAATCCAAAAGTCATGTTTGAGCTATACTATAGACTTGTCCATTCACTTAGTGATTTTTCTACAAAGTAAAACATTTAGAAATATTAGGAGAATTAATGAGAACACTTTAGGCATTCATTTCACAAATGTCTATTACGCAGTCGGGAAGAGTGAGGTACTGTTCAAAGTGCCAGGTATGTGGTGGCACACAAGACAGCCCGGGCCTCTGCACGCAATATTCAGCAATAAATCAGTAAAACAAATACACGACCTAAGGTAGTGGTGAGCTGGGTAAAGAGATAGAGGGTGGAGGACGTTGTGGAGGAGGAGTGGAATAGTGGTGATGGCAGTTATTTTAGCTCTGGTGGTCAAGGAAGTTCTTTCTGAAGATGTAGATTTGACTAGAGATCAAAATGTCATGAAAAGTGATCCACGAGAATATCTGGGGTGGGAGAGTCACAGGCAGAGAGAATAGCAAGTGCAAAGGCCCTGAGGTGGGAATGTCTGGAGGATTTGAGGAAAAGCAATACTACCCGGGTGACTAGAGCAGGGTTAGCAAGGAAGAGAGTGACAGGAGATTTGGTAGAGAGGTGGTCAGGGCCAGGTCACCTGGGGCCTGGGAGGCTCTGATGAGAAGTTTGGAGCTTATTGTAAGTAGGTTGGGAAGTCATTGGAAGGTTTTGAGCTGAGGATTAACACAATCAGGTTTATGTTTGAACAGGATCTTTCTGACTGCTAGTTAGAAGGTTATGTGGGGGAGAAGGATGGAAGCAGGAAGATCAGTTATGAGATTTTTGCAAAACTCCAGGGGAGAGGTATGGATGACTTGTGTCAGGATAGTGGTAGTGGAGGTAGAGAGAATTGGGTGAATTCTGTATATATTGTGAGGGTAGAGTTACAATATTTATAATGGATAAGATACAGCATAAAAGAAAATAGATTTTATATATAAATATGTATAGTTTTGTTTTGTTTTTATGTGATGCCCCTACATTTTTGGCCTGAGCAATGAGGTGAACAGAGGGATCATTTAGAGAGGTGGATAAAACTGTGGGAGACGGGTTTGGGGAGAGGGCTGGAAATCAAGAGTCTGCCTTTGAATATTAACTGTATTTGCAAAGAGAAATGATGTTTGAGTAAAATTTGAAGAACTCTAAAGTCATAAATAATATAAATATCTTTCTTGTTATCATTGATTAATCCAGCTTTATCTCGTCTTTTAGAAGAAATAACTAAACTTGAACTTAATGACTATTGGCAAATGCTCAGGGTGGTTTTTGGCACCCTTGGGACTATGAACTAGCAAATTCCTTGAGGGCAGGGGCTCTGTCTTACTTTTCTTTGTCATCTCCTGGGCTTAGCCCAGTGCCTGCCTGCTTTACAACAGACTTCTAAAAAATGTGAATTGAATACATGAGGGAAATGGAATGCTTGCACACAAAAACAGGGTCACTTCTCAGCAAAATTATGGGTATGGATGTGTCTGAGGGCTCCTGCTTCCTTGGCCTGCTTAGTTCTGGGGGCCCCAAGGAGGCCTCTACTGGAGTACTCCACCAGATCTGCATCCCCGGGGGGTTCCCTTCCCAACCATAAAAGTGATCATTCCTGCATCCAACTTCCACTTCACCTGATAGCTCCTGTCACTGAGACTGAGGTGGTTGTGTGCTCATCTACATGATGTGTATAATCTGTATCATAATTCCAAAGACTGATTCTTTGGGCCACAACTTCGGACACCATGGCTGGTCCAAGTAACTGATACTTTATGCCACACAGTTTTTCAGGGACCTTGAAAAATAAAATTATATCATATGGACAGTTGTCTGTATGCCTTGATACGTAAGGTTGAACTTACCGGTGGGAAATTGCATTTACAAGCAATAAATTAGGCAGTGCACAGGCAGAAAGGGCAGGCCGTGTGCAAGGATGCTCCAGGGCACAAAATAAGGGAGGCCTGGGATGCCATGGAGGAAGACCCGGGGAGTTTCATTTCATCAATCAGTTATTGCTGCATAACAAACCACCCTAAAACAACCATTCATCATTATCCACAAGTCTGCAGGTCAGCCGCACAGTTGTGCTGATCTGAGCCAAGCTTGGTTGATCTTGGCTAGGTTTGGCTGGGCAGTTCTTCTGGCCTTGGCTGGGGCTCATTCACGTGTCTGGTGCGCACTTGACTATCAACTAATCTAGAATGGCCTTGACTGGGCCGGCTGGCACTGCTGCACCATATTTCTCATCCTGCAACAGTTACAGGGGTCCAAGGGGGAGAAAGAACTTGTGCAAGGCCTCTTGAAACCTGGGCTCCAAATTTACACGTTGATACTTCCAGTGCATTCTTTTGGCCAAAGCAGCCATAAAGCAAGTCCAAATTTAAGGATTGGGGGATAGGCTCTACCTCTTGATGAGAGGAGTATGAACTCACATTTCAAACGCCTCAGATACAGGATGGGATGAAGAACTGGGGTCACTTTTGCAGTCAATCCACCCTGGGGAGCAGCTCTGCTTTTCTTCTCTTGTCAGAAAGGGTCCTCATGATGAGCTGTAGGGGCATATTCCAAGGGAAGGACAGCCCCAGGGGGCAAGCAGGCACCCAGGGGTGCACCAGAGGGCACCAGAAGGAGGCCTTCCACTTCCTGTACTTCCCAGGGATGCTAGGTCATGAGGCTTCTCACTGGAGCAGTCCCCTTGTGGATATTACCTGGGTGTGGGCATCAGGAGCCCACAGCTTTCTAGATGGACCCTGGCTGGACATCAGCCAGCAGCATCTCTTCCCTTTACAAAAAACTGAGGCCCAGAGAAGGAAAGTGCCTTGATCAAGGTCACACAGCTACTGTTGGCAGCAGGAGAATCTAGAGATGTTTGAAGGGACAGGAAGTGTTTTCTTTTTGACTTTTAAAAGATGAAATGAAAGCCTTCCAAACTGAGGGAGGAAGTCAGACTCATCAGGTTGTAGGGAAACATTTTAGAAATGACAAAGAGATTTCAGGACTAGAAAGGGTAGGGATGTGATTTACAAATGGAGAGAAAATTGAGGTCAAGGACGTTGGACCAGCTCAGTGTCTCCAAGCTGCCTGGCAGGAACCCTAATGGGATCTGACCTCAAGGAGCTTGTTTGTGAAAGCAGGTTGTTCTTGAAGAAAAAAAAAAATTGGCATTATTTTTCATTCCTGATTGAGGTCTCTCTCCTTAATGTCTCCTCTGCTCCACCACCTTATCTTTTGTCTATCCCTTCATCAAAGAAAATGCACAAGCCAGGTCTTAAACACCATTCATTTATTCAGCATAATAAAATGTATTTTTTATCAGAGGACGCCGCTCTGTGCTGGGTCATCTTACAGGTGTTGTAATAGTGCAGCGCAAAAAACAGACACGTCCCTGCTCTCAAGGTGGCTACATTCTCACGAGCACAGAAATATCAGGCGGAGAGAACCGCCGGGAGAGGATAAAGCAGAACCATGACAGACTGCCCACTTTACACTGTGATCAGGGAGGGCATCCTCGGGGAAGTGGCCTTTAAAGTTGCATTCTCAAAGACAAGAAGGAGACGGCCAAGTGGAAATTCGAGGAAAGAGCATTCCAGGTGGACAGACCAGCTAGCGCAAGAGCCTCCGCAAGCAAACCAGGAAGGGAAGGTCCCTGCCTGCAGCATAGCCTAACCTGTCACCTCTAACATGTAGCAGGTTTTGCTCTCCAAACAAAGAGTTTTTCTAAAAACTCTTTTCTATTTGAAAAGAGACTCTGTTAGAGTTGGCTCAGAAACCATTTGCTCGGCCATTGGAGGAATAAACACATGGCCCTTGTGTCTTGATGGCCCTTGAGTGGAGCCAGCGCCCTGGTGTGTGGGGCAAGAAAGACTTGAGCCCTGGAACCGCATCCAATTTCCCCCCAACCCCAGTAACAAGATCTCATATACTTGACAACCGGGCCCTCTCCCGACTTCCCGCATGGTCCCAGCCCCCTGGAATTCTTGGGCAGAACAGCTGCGCTGGGGGCTCAGTTTCAATGAAACAATAAAATACTCCTGCGTGTCCCTAAGAGGATGGCATTTATGACTGGGGTGGGCCAGTTTCCCTGCACAGACACCCCCTCCCCGATTCCCAGGCTCACCAGCCCAGACGCCCACATGTCCCACAGCCTGTCCTTAAGCCTCTGGGAACTGCAGCATGGGTGTCTCAGAAGGTCCTTGCCCAGAGCATGCTGGTGGAGAGAAAAGGCACGCATATCCAGCGAACAGAAGGACCTTTGCCAAGGAAGAAGAAAGTGCACTTTTGTGTCTCAGACCATCCAGCAGGGCACCCTCCCTGGCACCGCACCCTCTCCCAGAACCCCCACCACCCAGACCCACACACACAGACTGTCTGCTCTCTGGTTCAAGGGCTGGAAAGCCCTCACTGGCTCTGAGAGGAAAGCGGGCGAGGCCACATTCCACCAGCACCACACACCCCTCCCCCACTCCCTGCCTCTGCCCTAGGCTCTTCTTTAATGGAGCAAGAAGTCCTTGACTTTCATAAATTTCCCTTGTGCTTGGCATGCGCAATTGGATGTTGTGCACTGATACTCCAGACTTCCTTCCAAGTGCCAGAATGGAACTTCCATGCCCAGGGGCCAAACTATGCAAGCTTCCACGTGGGGGCGCAGCGTGCCAGCAGACAGTTCAGTGTCAGCGGTCACCCTCTGCTTCAGGCACAGAGTTTGTGCAGTTATTGTGCATATTTAATCCAATTTTGCCCTATTGAGTTATAAAAATAAAGCAGTGGAAAGCAGGGGTAGAAAGCATAGGTCCCATAAACATAATATAAATGAGACGAAGATGGGCGTCCATAGGTATGCCCAAGGAAGAGCAAAGCAGATACTCACCAGAATTAAGCTGATTGATGGTGTTCCAACAGATGCCAGACAGGTCTGCTGTAGGCCTTCTACCAAGAATACTCTCTTCCACATGGCTTACTCCCTCGCCTTCTGCCTCCTTTCCAAGACATTGCTCAAAGTTCACCGTATTGGTGGGGCTTCCCTGACCCTATTTTCAGTGGCAGCCTGCGCTCCACCCTCCACCTCCATCTTGGGTCCTCTTTTCTCTATTCTGCTTTCTCTCTCCCTCTCGCCCCCAGCATTAACACCATCCAACAGACTAACTTGTTTACTACACATCCTTTTTATTGTCTGTCTGCTTCCATTATTAGACCATGAAAGATATATCACAAACACTTGGACTGGTGTCTGGTACCTAGGACATCATTTTGTTTTATAATATTGACATTTCATTAATATCAATGAATGTTAAATTGTAAAGGAAATAAGTTAGCAAATATGTTCAAAATATGGGTAGAATAATGCAAAAATTGTTCAAAAAACATGTGGTGTAATTATAATTTCTTTTGGATCCTCGGGAAAATATACCCCTGGGCCATGTAAGTCTATGACTGTGCTTTTGAATGTTTGATTTTAGTGCACGATTTTGGAAACACACTATACATGATACTAGGGGATGGCTCTTAAACAAGCTGAGCCCAGAGTCAGAGCAGATACAGGTCATGGGCAGAGTTTGAGGCCAGAGAGTGAAATCAGAAAGGCTTCTGGGAAGAAGCAGTGTGACCTGCTCTAGTGGTTGATGTCTGGCACACGCTGGGTCAGGTTTTCAGCAGGTCTTTACCAAACAGGAATGGTTTGGGCACTGTAGCCTGGGCCTGTCTGGAACAGTCACTAGGTGTTTGTTGGCTGGCCTTTGGGGTGGGTACAGCCACCTCATGCACTCAGCCGGGAGGCAACTGAAGCCCTGAGTCTCCCTGGTAGGAACCCCTGTCTGACAGGAAACAAACTCGTGACAAGACATGTGGCTGCTCCCTAGGCTGGAGGAGCAGAGGGTGCAGCTCCCAGTGAGGCCTTGAGGGAGGGTCGGGTGAAGCCCCGGAGCAAGGACAGTGTCCCCTGAGTCTCCGGGTCATACCCTTAGCAAAAGCACTTGTGAATTGCTCTGTACTGTACTCAGTGCTTTACCTGCAACAATAACTCACTTCTCACTGTAACAACTATCCTGTGTTATTAGGTACCTTCCCCTCCATTTTACAGATGAGGGAAGGCGAGATCGGAGGGCTTGGTCTGCCCCGGTCGCACGGCTCGTGAGGATGGAGTTCGCGTTAGAGCCCCAGCTGTCCGCTTCCAGAGCCCACACTGATAACCACTGCGAAGGCCATGGAGGCCACAGGCCACACTGGGGGACCCAATGGGACTCCTCTCACCCATCTGTAACAACTCTTACCCCAAGGGAGGACAGAGGTTCTGTGTGGAAGGGTTAACAAAAAAAAACCTTTTAAGATTACCGAAAGAGACAAACGGAAAAACCTTACCCATGAAACCAGAGGAAATCTTCCGGGAGACCAGACGAATAGAGTGGACAGCGCCCCCAGAGCCAACTTCATTTGGGGTTCAGGAAATTGTTTCTCTTTCTCTACACACAAACACAAAAACATATGCATAATTTCATCCTAACATCACAGAAGTTTGCTGCAGCCTGGGACCACGGGTCTGAAGACGGGTGTTGCCGGCTGGGGCAAGTGCTGGTGGTGGAAGGTGCTGGAAGCAGGTGCTGGATCGGTTTTTCTGAGCCTCAGCCTCCCACCAGGCAGGTAATGAAGCTTCTGCTTCAGGTTCCCTTCCTAGCTCCAGCCCATTCCAAAGGCTGGGAGGTGCCCTAGCCATGTGTTCATATGTGATATGGTTTTAAAATCTTGTGAAAGTGAGATTAAAATTATTCTGATATCAAGAAACAAATTGTAACAAAGAAATCTCAGATCACACTCAACTATGAATTCATTAAGAGGAAGAGATAAATTTCCAATAGAAATGATACATTTCCAGTAGAAGTAATGAGTAGGCTCTTGGACTGTCGCACAATCCAGTTAAAGAAAAGGATGAATTAGACGTTCACGGTGGAAGAAGGAATTTTCCTTCTTTTGCTGATTCAACATAAACCGCTGTCGTTGACAAAGATAACTTGACCCCACAGTGGGACCCAGGATAACAGATGGGTAACGAGTGCTGTCAATTCAAAGAGCTTTTAAGATTAATCACTGCATTAAAAAAAAATGGAAATGTCTTGACATTTTTCAGCTGATACGTGAAAGAACCTTAATAGAGGTTTTCCTAAATTTGGTGACAATTCTGAAAAAGTCCATGACATTACCAAGGATAAGTTGTGAGCCTAAAAGAAACTTTTCTGAAATATCAATATTCAGAAACAAAATTTGATCTACCATATTACAAGAGAAGCTAAATTACCTTTTTATTCTCTTTATAGAAAATAATGTTATAAAACTATTGTTAGATATGAAGACTATGCAGACAAAAAACACGGGAAATAAAGTATTATCGAGGTATGCCAGGTGGTTAATGAAACTATTAGTATTAGGTTTTCTACATTTTCTGATTTTTTTATGGTAACTGTCAGCTTTTAATACTTTAAATTTGTTGTGATTCTTTTCTTCTTTAAGTACCTGTCTTAGTTTGCTAGGGCTGCCATATCAAAGGACTACAGACTGGGTGGCTTAAACAGCAGGAATGTATTGTCTCACAGTTCTGGAGGCTGTATGTTTGAGACCAAGGTGTCGGCTGGGCTGGGTTGGTTTCTTCTAAGGGCTGTGAGGGAGGGATGTGCTCCAGGCCTCTTTCTTGGGTATGGAGATGGCTGCCTTCTCCCCGTGTCTTCACAGGCTCAGGCTTCCCTCCACGGGTCTGTGTCCTAATCTCCTCTCTTATAAAGACATCAGTCAGATTGGATTAGGGCCCCCCCCAATGACCTCATTTTAACTTCATTACCTCTTTAAAGATGCTGTCTCCAAATACAGTCACATCCCAAGGTACCGAGGGTTAGGATTTCAACACTTGAATTTTGGGAAGATGCAATTAAGCCCATAACAGCACCCAATCTTGTATTGCTTTTTAAGAGGGATCCACATATTTTTTTTAAGTTTCAAGCACCAGAAAATCTGGACCTAGACATGTATCTCTTCTGCTTTTAGAATCCCCTATTCTGAAGTTTGTAACCTCTTACATACAAGAAGTCTTTCTGATTCAACTTTCTTGAGGACCTGCTGTGTGCCAGGCCTTGTTCACACCGGGGCTTCAGCAAGACGGCCACAGGTCTTGCTTCACTAATGCCCAGGGTGGTGAGTGCTGGAGGGACAGCACCAGGTGCTCTGGAGCCCAGAGCAGGAGCAGGCTTGCTTCATGGGTGTGCGACCTGGGCAGTCACACAGAGCCCTGCGTGTAGAAGGTTCTGCGCTTGGGGTTTAATGTTTTACTGTCACCATTTTGAAATTCTTAACCATTTATGAACAAGAGACCCCGTGTTTACCTTTTGCACCAGGCCCCCCAGATTACTAGCCAGTCCTGAGGAGGGGAATTGATGCGGCTTCTGGTGATGGCCATGTTAGGTCTAAAGGCTGGTTAGGCTTTCCCTTCAGGGAAAGTGGAGGATGAGGCCTCCAGGAAGAAGGAATGCATCTTGTGTGCCAAGACATATGGGCAAGGGTCAGAGAACATTGAGGGTGTAATCTAGAACTCTCCCTCCTCATGAGCCAGAGGAAACAAGCTCCATCTGGAGAGCATTTTGAGGCTTGAGTTCTGGAGTCAGAGTGTGTGGGTTCGCGTGCCAGCACTCAGGTTTACCAGTTGTGACTATGGGCGAGTTACTGGCTTTCCTGGGCTTCAACATCTTCATCTGTCAAAGGCGGAAAGTCATAAATTCAAGAGTCAGGACTTCATACATGTGCCACCTCTTCTTTTCTGGCATCACTTTCAAGTCAGAGCAGGGAGACACCTTTGTGTGTGATGAAGGTTGTGGTTGGCAAAGGATCTGGGGAGGGCTGGGGGTCAGGAATCGCCTCCGCCAAGGCTTGGAGGTAAGACTGTGCAAGGCAGGTCTGAGAAATAGGGGTTCAATCAGTGGGGCCATTCTCGGTGCTCGTGAGAGAGAGAAATAGCCAGAGAAGAGGCTGGAGCTACACTGTCAATAACCCCAAGTACCCAGTGAGGAGCTTGGACTCTAGACAACGGGACACTCCTGAAAGGTTTGGGTGGGACCTGATGAAAGTGGCATTTGATGAAAATCCACGTCTGGGAATATTCTCATTCAGCTCCCTTAAAGACTGGATCAGAGAAAGGAAAGCCAGCTCTGCTGTGGGGCTCCTGTAGAATGGGGAGCCATCCTGCCTCTTTTGATCAGCAATGCAAAGAATCCACGGGGCAGCAAGGAGTCTTGTGCCCCTAAGGCCACCAGAACTGTGCTCTCTCTTCCTACCCTCCCCAGGAATTGCAGTCCTACTGCCCCTGTGGTGAGAAGGGAAGTGTGGGTTGCTGGCCGGGAACAGGGCTTGTGGGTTCCAGAGGCTGAATGAGGCTGCAAGACCCACCCCGATGCGGCTGACTCCCATGGGCTGACAATCATGCTGACATGAAACAGGGTTTGTGTCAAAAGTTCAGGAGGAAGCATGACAGGATTAGAGGGAGAGGAAGCAGTGTGGACAGTGCAATTATTCTGGGACTGAGACCCAACATCTGGACTTCCAGCTGCAGGAGACCAGAAAGGGCAGTGATGGGAGCTGGCCCCCCCATCAGGCCAAGGGGACCAGGGAATGCGCAGGGAGGTGCTGAGTGATGCGTCGAACCTGGATGAGGGGATAAGTGATGAAACGGTCCTACCACTCCCAGAATCTTGCCTCTACCTTTTCCAAACGTGGCTTTCAGTCTGACAGAATGCCCCTCCAGGTGTTTTCCTTCAACATGACTTTGAGCAAGTCCATCCTCCAGAGATACTGTGATAGAGCATCTTGGGGTCTACAATGGGGCCACCATGTGGCTGGCCACATCTGCTCCTCTGATTCCAGGTAGACCTAGGTCTACAGAGATACGATGGAGCAGCCAATGCAGGTGGTCCAGGGGGTGCAGGGATGAAACTCAGAGCATTTCCTGACAGATGAGATACATGGGCCCATGGTGACCTACCTAGGAAGGCCGTTCTCCTGTTTAACTCCACAGAACACAGGCTCCCAGTTTCCTGCAGGATTAGGTCCAAGCTCCTTAGCATGGCACAGTGGGCCTCTGTGACCAGGCCCTTGCTCTTCTCACTCTCTGTTCCAATAACACAAACCTATTGGTTTG
This sequence comes from Tapirus indicus, assembly GCA_031878705.1. NCBI lineage: Eukaryota > Metazoa > Chordata > Mammalia > Perissodactyla > Tapiridae > Tapirus > Tapirus indicus. The sequence continues at coordinate 102,269,264 of CM062918.1, read as the reverse complement.
CTTGAGGCAAAGAGCCCCTGATCTGTGCCCTGATTACAAGCCATCATGAAGCTATTGAAACATTGATCGCACTGCATCGCAGCTCTCTGCCTCTCTCTCCATGCACTCTGTCCCCAAGGGGGGGCCTGACACAGAGCCAGTGCTGAGGGAGGAGGGAATGGATGTGGCCTAGACACCTTTGACTCATCTGAGGTTGTGCAGTGGGACCAGGATTCTAGGGTTCATATGTGTAGCTCCTGATGGGTACTCTGGGCTCTTGTTTGTCTACACCACATCTCTCCCACCTCTTGCTAAAATGAAGCTAAATTGTTAGAACCAGGAGGGGGCAGTGCCCCACCCAGCAGCAGGGGCAGGCCTGAGCCCTGGTGGAGCCACTGTCTGCTAGAACACGAGGAGGAGGAAAGGTAGATGTTGCAAAAGAAACCCGTAGAGATCAGGCATCTTCTGCTTTGCGACCCGCTTTCCCATCCAATTGGAACTGTGCTTTTGGAGCCTGGGGTATTTTTACAAGGGCTTTAGAAAGCTTGTAGATTTCGTCTGGACTTAAAAATCAAAAACACAAAAAAGAACTGTGTGAGGAATTTGGGCAAGAAAAAGAGACCCTTCCCTAGAATGAGGGTAGGAATGAACAGCAAGATAATGTGTGCGTCTGTGCAGGGGGGCCGGCTGGCCAGCTGGATTTCCTCCTCTGAAGGTGGCAGGCACAGGTCCCAGCTCTCAGGGAGAGAGAGCCGACCTTGCTGAGAGCTTCCTGGCTGCCAAGCATGTTTGCCTCCCGTCCTGACAACATTCCTGGGAGGTAGGCAGTGGATGTCAGGCTGGAAGGTGTTGGGACGGCTGGCCAATTGTTAAAATAGCAAACGGCTGCTGTGCTGGTTAGTAATAACTGCTGTCTCAAGCTCCCCAAGGGATCTCTCTTTACCCTTTCCCTTCCTTGGGGTCTGCAGGAATTCCCTGTTCTCCAACACCTAACGAAGGCCCAGGGGATCCCCCCAGGACCGTGCTCCAGCCTACAGCTGTCTGCTGGTCCACACCGCCTGTTCCAGCTACGGGCATTTTCATCATCACCCTGGGAGGTAGGCCCTATCATCATCTCCTTTTCTAGGAAACTTGAGACTGAACAAAATCAGGGAAATGCCCAAGGTCACATGATTATGAATGGCAGGATCAGGGGTCCAGCCTGGGTCTCCTGGACTTGGGTCACCACACCACAACACAAACTAGAGGGGTGGCCTCTGGAGGGTCTGATAGCCACAGATGAAGATTCCATGTGGAGCAGTCAGGTCTCTGAGAAGTCCCTGGGGGCAGTAGAAGCACGTGCTGGCAGGGCGGATGCTGGGGGAGCATCTGCAAGGCCCTTGCAAAAGCCCCTCTGCCAGCCCACTAGAAGTGTTGAAACCCCTCACGTGGCTCACTCCTGTGGTTTGGTGAAAAAGGTGCCTACTATGGCAGTGTGGAGTAATGGAGGGTGTTCTGGACTGGATGACAGAAGATCTCGTTTCCATCCCTGCTCTGCCCTACACATTAGCTGTGTGACTTTGGCTGGGTTGCCTAACTTCTCTGGCGTCTAGCTGGCTTAGTAGGTTGGGGTGGGAAGCAGTTCTAATGGCCTTTCTGGAGCTTCTCAGAGACCACCCTGCTTGCCTCTCCTTCTGTACTACCTCAAGGCTCTCACCCCTGCCATTTATTCTTAAGTAGGCTGGGCTAGCTCCCAGGATACTTTGTAACTGAATTAGGGATGTTTTTATACCCACTACTCAGGAAGGAAAACTGAGGGTTGAGGAGTACAAATGACTCAACCACAGTCCCAAGAAAAGTCAATGTGATGGGACCCCAAGAATAGTTTTCTTGAAGCATGACTTAGATTATAGGAAAGTGTCCCCTTGGGGTACCAAAGCCAGAAACTCATCCTTGGGTTGGGCAGACCTCCTCCCTCCCCTGGCTGAGGAACTGCCAGCAGGAGCTGGAGGCACAGGAATTCAGAGGGAGGGGCCCTGTCCACTGCCTGCCCCCATGTCTTTCAGCGTCTGGAGGGGGCCTGAGCTCAGTCCTCACAGTAGGAGGGAGTGACTGAGTCTTGTTTCTCTGGAATGGAATGGGTTTGACAGGGTAAAAGTCCCTCTGAGGGAGGGAAGGCTGAAGAAGACCCTCTGGGGAAAAGCGACCCTGTGCACAATTCTTGCCTCTCATCAGGGAATGGGTGCCTAAGGTCTCTGATGAAAAGCTTCAACCAGAAATGACTCATAAATTGGGCCCTGTTTACACTTCCATTGCCAAAGCTTGATTTTGATTTTTGGTTAAAGATTCTAGGCTTAATTAGGGTCATTAATGGCTCAGAGTACATGAAAATGTGTTTGACTTCCCTTAGGCAGACTGACATTTCGTGTTTGGAATTTCACAGCAGCATTTTAATCTCAAAAATATATAGTATGTAACACCACCCTCACCCTGCCCCCAACCGCTTGTCTACACTACGTTCATTCTCTGTCCTTTTACTGTTTTATATTTCTTCTTAGTGTTTACCACCACCTGAAATTGTTTTACATGCATTTTTTTTACTTATTTCTTTATTTTTTTTCCTGTCACACCCTGTAGACAGGAAGCTCCATTAAGGTCTGAGTCTCATCTGCTCGTTTGTCACTACACTAATCGATGCCTAGGAGGAGAGCTGGCACATAGTAAGTCTATAAAAATTTGTTTAAGGCTAGCCCCAGTGACCTAGTGGTTAAGATTGGCGTGCTCTACTTTGGCAGCCCGGGTTCAGTTCCCGGGGGTGGAATTACACCACTCATCTGTCAGTGGCCATGCTGTGGCAGCAGCTCATATACAAAAAGAGGAAGATTGGCAGCAGATGTTAGCTCAGGGCGCATCTTCCTCAGCAAAAACAAAACAAAACAAAACAAACAAAAAATCGTTGAATGAATGTGTGCTTGAACGGATGAATGACTGCTCAACCAGTACAGGATGGTCTTTATCTCAGAAGCGTAAACCTGGCCCTGGTTCATGATCTTGTGTTTTGTTTCCCTTTACTTATATTTAAAAGTTGTTTTCTTCCAATTCAAGTGCTCTTCCCAACATTTCACCAGTGAAATAAAAGTGTCTCAAATCTTTGGGCGGGAAAGGACATTATGATTCTATATTGTTGAGCTTCTTGCCTCCAAGATATATTCCCCTAGCTCATCATGGACACCTAAATAACTAAAGAGCAATATGGCCTTCCATACTAACTAACTCATCCTCCTTTGGGTTTGACCCAAATCCTTCTTCCTGTTGTAGTCCCAGTTTATGTGGGGGATTCAGTCACTCATTTGTACAACAAATAGTGGTTGAGTGAGAGCTCAGTGCCCAGACTTTGGGATATGGTTCTGACTAAAACCGGCATGATAGCTACTTGTGGAGATTACAGCCAAATGGGGCGACATCTCCAAAAAGTCATTACACAAATAACCTCCAGCTATCATTTCAGTGGTGTCATATGATATGAAATAAAATGCTGGGTGCTATGAGAATATAAAATGGCGGGGAAGGCTAGAGGATAATGAATTCAGGAGGAGTTGTCAGGAAAGTTCCCCCCAAGGAAAAGGAATTTACGCACTGAGATCTGAAGACTGAGCAGGAGTGAGTCAGATGAAGGGAGCCAAGGACCAAGGAAGAACATTCAAGGCAGAGGGAACGGCCTGTCTGCACCTCTGGAGCAGAAGGGTAATTGGCTCCTTCCAGGATTTCCTAAGAGAGAGGATTCTTATTTTCCTGATTGACCATGAGGCTTTCAAGGAGCCACATTAACAGCTGGGAAATAGAGCCACAATAAGTTCTTTTTCTGACCAGAATCTTTAGATTTCAGCTTCCCAACATCTGACTTTTTCCTTTAAAACGTAACCCGAATTGTCTCTGACAGTAGAGTCGCCTAGCTGACCTAGCACACCTCCCTGGAGGGACACTGGTCTGAAGACGCAGATGCTCCTGGCCTCAGCCCACGTGTTTCCTTCTCCTCCGTCATCTCCAGGCACTTTGTGCAGCTTCAAAGTGATGAAGCTGGTGGGCGGGACAGGCCCGCAGCAATGGAGGTCTGGCCACAGGCCCCGGGGGGAGTCCTGATTCCACACTCTAATTTGTTGATGAGCTTCCACCCATTTTGGCTTCTGCTGAGTTTCGACTAGACTCATTTGTAAATGGAGAGTCTTATCTATGCTGGATTATTTCTAAATAAGTAAGAGTTGTTCTTTCATCATTTCAAGCAGACTTCTATCTTGATAATTAATTGTCTATTGGCTATCTCTACCTTGATGTCCCATGGGCACCTCAAACTCATTATTGATCATTCCTGCCTTCAGACCTATTCATCTTGGTCTCTCTCTGAATTTGATTTAGAACCATTATGCCTTGCGAATGTTGTGGTCATCTTCCTTAATGCCTTCCTCTCTCACATCCAATTGGTTACCGCATCTTATTGATTACTTCTCAAAAATGCTTCTCTGGCCGACCTTTCTCCCTGCTCCCACTGCCTTCTCCTTAGCCTGGGCCCTCCCTTGTCATGTTGACTGCTGATCTTCCAAATATCACTCCATCAGTCTGTCTCCAGTCTGTCTATCAGTGATACCACCACCAAAATTATTTTCTTAAAAAAAAGGGACCAGACCGGGGGCATGGCGGTTAAGTTTGTGTGCTCTGCTTCTGTGGCCCAGGGTTCGCCGGTTCGGATCCTGGGCGTGGACCTACTCACTGCTCATCAAGCCATGCTGAGGCGCCGTCCCACATAGAGCAACTAGAAGGATGCACAACTATGACATACAACTATCTACTGGGGCTTTGGGGAGAAAAAAGGATAAGAAAAAAGAAAGAGCTGAAAAAACCCTCGTTGATTCCTCATTGCTTAATAAACCAGTGATCCTCAAAGTGTGCAGTAGCATCACCTGGGAACTTGTTAGAAATGCAAATTCTCAAGCTCCACACCAGACCTAATGAACCAGAAACCCAGTTGATGGGGCCCAGACATTAGTGTTAACAAGCCCTCCAGGTGATTCTGATGCTAAAGTAGGTGACACTCAAACAATCAAATTCAAACTTCATAACCTTTCACATATGGCTTTGAATTATTCGGTCCAACTTCTCTCTCCAGCTTCCTACAGTCGTGAAATTCTTATTACCCCAAACCACTTATTTTTTTCTACGTACGTCAGACCCATTCATTTATGCACTTTTATAGGCTGTTCCTCCATCTGGAACATCCTTCCCCTCATTCTTCCCTGTCAAGCTCCTACTCATCCTTAAGGGTCAGCTCAGGGGTCACCTCATCAGTGAAGCCTTCCCTGACTGTCCCAAGCAGCATTTAGTTGCTCGTTTTCTGGGTTCCCACAGCTCCTTTTGTTGACAATCTAGTTACAGCTGTTTTATCTACAGATTTGGCTTCAACATAGGGAAGGACTTTCTATCAGATAATTAGAGCTGTTTTAAAATAAAGACAGCTCCTTGTGAGGAGGTGCTTGTAGAGAGGATGTGAGAGAGCCTTATAGAGAGCCTGACATAGCAGCCTACTCTAAGCTGCTATACCTTCAGGTCCCATCCTTTCCACCCACTGCTCTTTCAGGAGGGATAAATGCTGAGTCCATACAGTAGAGCAGGGTGCCTGACATCTAGTAGGCATTCAACAAATTAAAAAAAAGTATTAAATGGATAAAAGATAGATTTCTGCCCTGTAAGGGAGAATGAAAGGTTCTGTCCAAATTTGAAATTCTGTCTTTTACCTCTTTGCAAAAGCCCCAAAGAGATACCAAAGCCATGCTGATCTTTATTCTTCAGGGAGAAGTGACAACTCCCTGCCCCTCAGTATGTGATTATTAAATTGCTGGGTGGGGGATGGAGGGTTTGGGCAGGAGGCTCACTCCTCTTCTCCCGCCTACCGAATCCCTGCTGCAGTGAGCACTGGTGAGTCTGGCGTCTCTGGCAGGGAGAACAATCGGGAATCCCTGATGTGGTGACCCTTTAATTTCTCCCTGTGCACTGAGTGCATGCCCCCTCCTCACTCCCCCATCCTGTTGAAATTCACCAGTCAGGGCCCCGAAACACTCAGCATCTCCTCCATTGTTGTCTTACACAGTTAAGAGCCTATGCTTCCAAACCCCACAGACCTCCTGGGTTCCTCTCTGGGCACTTCCCCCAACCAGCTGTAGGACTTTGGGCAAGTTCACTTTTCTTACCCAGTGTCCTCAACTGCACAAGAGTGAAAACTACCAGGGTGTACATAGTGCCTTACATGGAGGAGGCAGCCAGGAAATGATAACCATTTATTCTTCTATCTGCCCTTATCTTCCACCTCCTCACCCCAGCACCAGCTTCCAATACTTTGCTACCAAATCAGAAGGCCCCCACCTCTAGCTCCTTCTGTTTTGGCTGGTGGAGTCTGCCTGATGCTTTTTCTGTCTGTAAATCCTCAACCCTGATCAGCCTGTTTTCTAGCCCCAAGAATGTTCATTTTCCATATGCTCCGCAGCTGGCTACCAGCTCAGTCTCCTAAAGGTTAAACTCGTGTTCCGGAACATTCCTTTCAAGCATTACCTTTCCTTAAAAAAATGCAATACATCAATGGTTAGGATATCAAAGCAGCTACACACACACACACACACACACACATGCATGTGCGATTGCACACATGCACGCCCACCCACCTCCATACATCTCCATGTGAAAAGCCATCTAACTCATTAGGCTGTTTCATAATTTCCCAGTAAACTTTTATGTTTTCTTGCCACAGAGGCTTCTGTAATTGAATTGGCAATGTCACTACTGAACTCTGCAACAATTCAACTCAGCCAAACACATCAGCAGTAGCCAGTTTCTAGAAAAGGCTTTTGATATTTCTGGGGCTTTGCCTTCCCCACCTCCTTGCTTCTCCCCACCCCTGGCCCCCAACCCAGGCACAGCTGTGCTTGTTTCATTGGCCTTCCGTACACAGTAACCACATACAGGCTGAAGGAGACAAACCCACAGTCCTCCTGAGCGCTTCCAACCTGCTCTGTGGTTCGGCTCTTCTGAGCTGGGCCAACCTCCATGTGGAACCAAACAAAAACCCAGCGGTTCCAGTCAACACAGAGATGCATGCATTTCAGCTTGTTGTGAAACACATGTGCCTTGTGAGAAGACCACCACCCACTGGAATGGAGAAGGCATATGTAAGGAGTCTGAGTCTCCTTCGATTTGGGGTGGGGACGTCCAGGAAGAGGATTAGGCTGAAGAAGGTTCCAGTTGAGACAATCAGTGTTTGGCAGCTGTGGCTCTTCCTGGGTTTGTGGGGCCCTCGGGCCAGGATATGGGGGTAGACGGGTGTTGTAGACAGTTGGCTGTTCTCCAGGCTGCAGAGTGCACTGGCTGAGGCTGAGCAGAGCTGGAGTGTGGCGAGGCAAAGCTGGGCTTAACCGAGCACCTGGTGTTGGCTTTGCACACCCAGGGCCATCGGGGCTTGAAGCCTGGGAGATGTGTCTTCCTTCCTGGGAGAAGTCAGACAAATCTCTAGGTGGCCATAAACTGATTACACAGACTCCATTCCTGAACACATGTTCAAAGGTGGTCAAATAAATGCAGACGATTTCTCCAAACCTCAGTGGAGTATTTTTATACTGACTAAATGAACTAAAAAGCACACATAAACACACACGCATGGGAAAGGGGACCACAAAGAAATCCTCAGAAATGCCAAACCCTGAAACACCAGCCTGGAGAAAGCACGGTTGGACACAAGTGACAGAGTGAAAGAGAGAGCAAGTACAAGAACAAAGCCATCTCATAGATTTGCAAGAAGGAACATACACTTCAGAAAATCGTACAGGATGCTAGTAGTGCTGCGGAGAAAGGTTAGAAATACCTTCCCTGGAGGGTCAGCTGAGAAGGATTAAAGGCCTGTCGGTGACTGGCGCAGTGGTCTGGTTAGAGAGACCTGTAGAAGGGCACTGGGCAAACGCTCCCCTGGGGTCTGCCTCCCATGGGATAGCTGATTAATACACTGTAATTAGCACTGATCCTTCACCATGAAGTTCAGAAATTCCTACCTGGATTCCAGAATGAGAGTTCCTGCAAATCCCCCCAAAGCTCATCATCGTCATCACCATTATCATCAGTAACACTCAAAGAGGGCTTCCCATGTGCCAGGAACTGGATGTTTTCATTACACTGCAAAATAATCTTATGAAGTAGGCACTATCCTCATTTTATAGACAAGGAAACAAAGGCTCAGAGAGGTTAAGCAATTTGCTCAAGTTCAAACAGCCCCTAAATGGGCAAACCTTAGAGACTTATGAGAGGGCAGAGAGAAGCTCCCGCTGATGGCCAACAGAGATTCTCACTGTAGCCTTCATTAAGTACGTGAAGACTGTCCGGTTTGGACACTGCCACTCTCTGCAGGAGAATCTCACGATGCTGAAAGCCCCCATTAGGACAGGTGAGTTACCCGAGGTCATGTAGCTGTTGGCAGCAAAGCTGGGCCAGAACCTGTGTCCTTCTATCCAGTCAAGCTCCTCACACTGCAGGCCACCTCTCTGTTTAGTGAAGCTCCAACAAGAAACCAAGCAACAAGGGAAGACAGTGTGGAGTTTTCCAGGAGCCAGACACCAGCCCTCGAGGCCCTCCTGTCTCAGAGATGAGTTTACTTCCAACCTAGCGCAATGGCACATGTGGATGTCGGATAGAAATAGGCCTCCTATGAATCTTGATGAGGGCTCTGCCCTGGGCCCGTATGCTTAACATGTTGACTTTGGCAGCACTCGTATGCCGTCTTATGCCAATAAAGTTACTTAAATGGAGCTGGGTAACACTTCTTTGCCCTGCCACCCAGCACGGGAGGTGCAGGGCTGTCATACGGCCTGAAGGCCAGAGTTCCTTTCCGGAAAGCTTTCTCATCCCCAGGTTCACTTCCTCCTCAAAGTTGCACGTACCCCAGAAGCACACTGCTCCAGACTTGTTCTCAGCATCAGGCAAACTCCTTCCGCTCAAGGCAGAGCCCAGGACTCGCCCTGCTGTTTAGGGGCTGTGCCTTCCCAGGCTGCGGTCTGGCACATCCATCACTCAAGCCCATCTTCCCAGGGAGCCACACCCTCTAGACAGGCTCTGTGCCCACTGGGAATAGAAGTTCCAGAAGAGGAACACAAGGCATCCTCAGCGCCAGCCTGAAAACCGAAGAATGTGACACTCCTGTTATCCTAGCAGCGGGCTTATTGTGTTCCTGATGTAGGCTCATGAAGCAGAGTGACAAAAGATTTCCATGCAGAGAATGATGCTTTTCATTTCTCTAGGACAGTACTACTCATACTATTCACTCTGAAGTGCAGTGCTGCCCTGCAGAAGAGGGAAGAGGAGGGACGAGTGATGAGGAAACAGGCCTGCGTCATCACTCAACCAGGGATTAAAGCTTCACTCTGCCACTTCCCTACTCAGTGACCACGGGCAAGTTAAATCCTCAAGCTTCAGTTTCCTCATTTGTAAGTGGAGATGATCATGGCTACCTCAAGGATTTGTGACAACTAATGGTGGCAGTGTCTGAAAGTGCCCAGCACATAGTGGGTACATGGCAAATTCCTCATTTCCTGCCCTCGTATTTTGGGCATCCAGAATCGAGTGCAGTATAATGATGCTCTTAACCAAAGCCACTGCTATTTGCTGAGCCTGTTTCAAGAGGTTCATGTGACATTAAAGACACATTTTCTATTAGGCAGGTGTCAGAGTGATCTCAGGGCATGGTCTGCTCTAGATGGAGATAGCACACGCAGGCCTTGAAGGCAGGGCGATCCAGGGAAGGTACAGGACAGGGTTTCAGGGCAGAACAGCAGCTTCCGTAGTGGGACAAGCTGGGAGAGGAGAGTCCTTAGGCTCCAGCCCCAAGAGGACAAACTACTTCCCAGTGGAAAAAGGGAACCAACAAACTCCTTGGGGGACACCACTAGTGTCCTCCTCAGGCCTGCCCTTGGCAGGACAGGTGTGGCCATCGCCACAGTGACCCCTCGGCCGTTGTGGACCCTTCTGGAACTCAGTAGGCGCTGGGAAGCTTCCTTCCATTTGGGCTTTTTACAACCAAAACTAACACAGAGGAACACAATACCTAGGAAAGCAGAGGAAGGGAAGGGACATGGAGTTATCATTCTCACAGGTCTGCCCTCTGCTAGGAAGTCCACAGTGGTTATTCCACAGAAGCCTCCCCTGTGGGGTAGGCAAGAATCCCCATCTGACTTTCTGACCCGATGAAACCTAGGCTCAGGGAGCCTTCAAAATCTTGCCCCACTTCACAGGGGAGAAGCTGGAATTGGAGCCCAGGTCTGGCTCCAAAGCACGAGCATTTTCCAATTCCTCATGCAGCTCTAGGAGGGGCCGCCGGAGGAGGGGGCGGGCCATGAGCCATGGGTCTCGTATGAGTAAATTCTCGTGTGTGGAGATTATCGTGATCCATTTCAGTTTACTTCTGGGCAACCATACAATTAGTTTGTTACAAATAGTTAAACGTTTTTTCCTATGTGCCTGAAAGGATAAAAACCACTTATAAAATGCAAAACAAAAACTAAAGCCAAAAAACATCCAACCCTTAAACAACTCCAAACCCCTAAACAAGAAATGTGCTGAAAAGAAACTTCCAGAACTAAAATTGCCAGGTTCATTGTTATTGTTCCAGGACCACGACACTGGAGCAAATCATCATTCTAATTGGCAAAACTGACAGCAGAGAAAGGAGAGCAAGTTCTTGACCGTGAACTTGGTGGCCAGAACAGAGAGTGGAGCTCATAGCTACTGGGTATCATTTTCACTGTAGGTGGTAACAGTTCTTTTAATTAATTCATCAAACATGAAGTATACCAGAAGTGGGGATATCACTGTCTGTACACAACTCTGACATCATCCGATTTTAACAAGTTTACTAAAACGACAGTCATGGCCTTGACAATACTGAATGCAAAATACTGGTGTACACAGATTTTACAGAGCAGCTCCTGAGAGCCGGGTCACAAAATAAGGCTTAACAGATGGGAGAGGCCTGAGGGAAGGCAAGCACACTGATTTTATTGAGAAAAAAGCTTATATACTGTAGGGTTGCTGAAGTTTAATAAATAAAGGTCAATTTATAATATATAAAAACAATATAAACATTTATATGCTACATGCATATCATATAATTTAAAGTAATAATTTATATATGGGGAGAGATGCCAATTCATGTTCTTCCGATTTTTCTCGACAAGGCACACACACAGGAGGTGTCTATCCGTATCCATCGCCAGCCGACAAGTTTATTGTTCTCTGACGTCAGTGCTCGGACATAGGTTTGGGACGTTTTGCACTGAGAGTTCCAGTGTTTATCGTCGATCCCCCTGCAACCGTTTTTGACAGGCCTGGCTTCCTTACATCTCGTCTCATAAAAATATTGTTTGACGGGAGAGTTGCCGGTTTTAATCTCCCCCAGCACCGTGACCTGGTGTCCCCGAATGTCGATGGCTGATGACTTGTCGGTCACCCACAGACTCTCGCTGTCACATACGGAGTACTCCCCTCGGTGACTCTTGTGCTCCGCGTACCTCTTCCGCCGTGATGTTCTGTTCGCCACCACGGGGTTGCCCACGTAATCCTCCATGAGATACAAGGGCGGGGGCTCCAAGGGGGTGCTGTCGCTCAGCAGGACCCGGGGGGAGTTGTAGCGTCTCTGTTGCCGCAGCAGCTCGGTGTCCATGGCAATCATCGGCTGGAATTCCGACTTGGCGGGCTCTCCCCGCTCCGGCTCTCGGGGGGCCTCTGCTTTCGGCAGGGCGCTCTGGTAGTTTTCCTTAACGTCCACCATCTGCTTGGAGAGCTTGTTTTTCAAAATATCTGCCTGGATCAGCTTAATAATCAGGGAATTTAGTGAGTCTTCTGGCAAACTCCTCTGATCCATGTTGTTCCCTTGGATGCCACGGAGATAAGCGAGAAATATCACATAAAACAAGATGGACATCACCTTGTTCACCTGTAAGATCTGAAAAGAAAACACAGGTGTTACTAGCAGGTGGTGACAGCTGAGTCCACGTCATTCTGGGACCAGCCACCTGTGAGGTCAGGAGAGAGCAGGGTATTACCACCCTGAGTTTTGGTGACTCTCTGATGTCCAGATGCAGGTTATCTATTTCATCCCCCACCCTGGGACATAATGCTTTAACACAAGTCCTCTGACTCTCTAAAGCACCTTCTCTCCTAGACTTCCACGTGCCTTTGCTCAACAATCTTTCTTCCAGCATTGTGTCTGTGTGACAGGGAAAGAGATGTGTTATGTGTGCCTGCGTTTGGGTTGTGTAAGTGAGAGAGAGAGAGAGGACAAAATCATTTCTTTTAACAAAATACCAAAAATGTTAATGGAGAGAACTATGGTATAGAAGGGTTAGGTCTCTTCCTAGGACCGGGTCACAAGGAGCATCAGAGGTGGAGGCAGGATGAGGAGGGCACTCCAGGTCTGGCCTCTGCATTCTCTCCTGGACAGACAGCACCTACTGTGCCCACATCTGATGTCTACTATATCTGGAGCCTTCTGTCGTGTGTGGATGATATCCTCCTGCTTCTTTAAACATCACTTGAGCCCGGAAAGACCACAGTCCACTTCACCTTGGCAAATTATGAAGAAACTGACCCTGAAAATCATAAACATGTATTTACAGTCTTTTATCATCAGCAGCAGCCTTGCAATTGTCTCAAGAAATACAGCTCTACTGTCCCCCGAGTGCAGCCCCTGGGGTCCCTCAAAGGAGGGAACACCCCGAGGCTGGGGGTTGGGTCAGCTGCTTCTATATTGAGGCTCATCCCTGGCCGGGCCATTCTCCTACCCTTAAAAATGAACATGTGGGGCCGCGGCCCACTCTTGAGAGGGCCTGAGTTTCGGGGTGGTCTGCCAAGCTCCCAACTGCTCCCCAGAGACCCCCTTCACAAGACAGCAGCCCCGCCAAAGCCCGACTTGCAGAAGACGGAGATACAGCAACAATCAGCTCAAATCAACGGGCGGGACTTGCCCTGAATAGCAACATTCTTCATTTGGCTTTTTAAAGTTTCCACTACAAAATGTTTCTTTTAGTGGTTATATTGCTAATTCTGTTATCTCCTTGTGTAAGTGGCACTTTAACCGATGAGCACACTCATTCTCTTGCCATAGTGGAACCCCAGCACAGGGCTTCTGTTGAGTCCTGGTGGAATTCCACGGCTGATCTCAAGACACCTTCCTTGCCGGTCTCTCCCTTACTAGAGCAAAGCCCAGAGTTTCCAAAGGTTGGCGCTCCCCAACTTCTCCAGGTGGGGAGGGGTGGCTGCACTAGTGACCTGACCTGTGCCCTGTGATTTATACCACGCACCAGGAGGTCTTCAGAGGAATGCATTCTTGAATGACCATTGCTACCACCTCATTGGCCCCTAGGGGTACATCGTTTACTCTTTAAAGCTCTGTCTGGGCATGGAAAATAAAAACCCTTCCCTTGGTTCACCTTTGGTATTTCCAGAAAGACTTTGCTAAATCCAGGGGGAAAACAGAAGGGAAATAAACAAAGGTGGCACAAGAAATAGAAAAGCAGCCCCGCTCACTAGGTACCCACATCCGAGCCTGCCCTGCTAACCTGCTTCCAGGACTCACAGCCACGGCTTCTCCATCTTGTCTGAAGAACTGCTCTCTTGTCCCCAGAGGCCAACAATGTAGCAGGCACTTTGCTCCAACTTCCTCCTCCTGCCTCCTGGCCACTCTCTCTGATAAGGGACCATCTTTCTTCCACGAGAAGGACCACTGAGTCCTTCAAGGTCAAAGCTGAGAGAAGATTCTAGCTTTGCTGATCAGCCCTAGAGATTGCCCTAGAAATCGTATTATCCTTGGAAGATGGTTCCCACAGGATAACTCATCTCCCTCCCATTCTGCATATAAGTGACATTTCCTTCACCTTGCAGGCCCAACAAAATGAAACTTGAACAACACAAAAAGTATGGCATATGTGCAACTAGAATTACACCTCCCTCTCCCTGCCAAGATAGAATAGAGCTGCAGTAAAATAATTTGGGACTGAGAGTCTATCAAAAAACAATTTATTAAATCCCCACAAAGCCCAGCCACTGTAAGCTAAGAATACACAGGATATCTGCTAAGAGGGAAACGGATCAAGTGTGGTTAGTGGAGAGAGGTTCCAGGTAGAATAAGAGTCTATGTACAGAAGAGTAAGGAATGACGAGGTTGAGTCGATAGGAAGAATGATAGATGGTGCCGATGGACTGAGGATGCAAAAGGAAGCCTCTCTATGGGCAGTGGCCTGCATATGGAACCAAAGGGTATTGAAAGGAGGAGAGCATTCAATCCAAGGCCTTCATTTTATAGATGAGGGAAACCTAAACTGCGGTTTAAAGAGAGGAGAGACACCCCTGGATGGAGAGGGGTTCTTTGCACTCCGGGCCCAACCTCCCCTTTCAGCTTATTATTCCTGGGCTCACACACTCCATGCTCCAGCCCGTTCACTATTCAAAAGCTCCTTGAATAAGCTTTATGCCCCCTGTGCACGTGTTGTTCCCTTCGCTTTCACACTTTCATTGCCTCTCCTGTTGACATTGGCCCATCCTTCAGTGCCTGCTTCAAACGCTAACTTCTCTACGATGCTCCCCAACAGCAGCCACTGACACTTTTTTTGCATTCCCTCAGCATGCTTCCCTAATGGCTGGGGTGGCAGGTGTCATGTCCCTCATGGCACTACATGGCTTATTCACTAGATTCTCTCTTCTCCCAGGCCAGGAGCCCCTTCCTTCATGTTTGCGTCTGTGCCTCTCCCCCTGTGCCCACGCTGCAGTGAATGCAGGTGGAGGTGGAGGTCTGGGTGCAGTGAGTTAGAGATGGAAGTGTGGGTGGCTGAAGGCAGAACCAGCTACATAATTTTCAGGGCCTAGGGCAAAAATTATTCAGAGGCAGGATGGTGGCAGGAGGCGTGACCATATTTGAGCCAATGCTTTGAGACCCAAGGCGCATGCTCCATTGTCCCATTGGACTTCACATACAGAACACATATTCAAAGATAAAATTCTTAAGAATTTCAAGATGGCGGTCACAGAGCATTAAACCCTGAGTGTAGGGTCCCTTTCTGAGTGTGGGTCTCCCTTTCTGAGTGCAGGACCCTAAACAACGGCACTGGTTGCCTGTCCATGAAGCCAGCCCTGGCTGCAAGAACTAAGATGTTCTGTCTTGGTGAGATTGTTTGAAGGTAAGAGCAGAAATCCATTTTTGGTCAGGAGGGATGGGCAAAGCTCACAGATCACTGTGTGGCAGGCGTCCCATTGAGAGCTGTAGACAGGAGCCACGCCTTCAGCTGCAGTCTGGTGGGGAGAGCCTGGGGTTGTGGAAAATGAAAAGGTATTGGGGACTGCCATTCCCTTCTTTGGGCAGCAGTGACCAAGGAGGGGGTGAACTAAATGGGACAGTGGGAGAGGTCAAGATCATCAGGGAGGAATATTTTATCACTGATATTGCCAAGAACTGCCAAAGCACTGATCTTAAAAAGGAGATTGACTTTTAGTTGATTTTATTATTGTTTTTAAATTCTCTACAGACAAAACTACTGCTTGTACTTGGGCGGACTGTTTCTACCACCCCACCTGGGTGTGCACTCCCTCTGGGAGCCCCAAGCCATTTGGTGGATTACAACGCAGATCTCCTGCCTCTTTTAGAAAACCCTTCCCCCCTCTAGGGTCTCAAGCACACAAACTCAGCACAAAGAAATCAGGCCACCACTGGTGGGGGTGGGATGGGACAAATGAAAAAAATTAATAATATAAAAAGTTCCCAAATCCCCTTAGCATAGGTCCTAAGATTCTGGATCTGTACTGTTTCTTACCATCAAATCCAAAACTTGCCATGATAATTTGGAATAAATAGTGGGAGTAAATCATCTGCAGGCTGGTAAGTGTTTCCAAACTATTTGCAAGGCTGCATTAAAACCCAGCAGGCTTCCTGTGGACTCCACTTTGATAGCCTACTTTTAGCTCTTTTAGAGAGCAAGCCCAAGGATGTTGTTAGTAGAACTCACCAAAACAGACATTTGAAGCTGCAAAAGAGTCTAGATAACCTCCTTATTTTTAGAAGTAAGGAAACCGACTCCTGGAGCAGTGGTAAAGTGAGTTGTGTAAGGTCAGACTGCTAAATCATGGCAGAGAGTGATGCAGGATACTTGATTCTTAAGTGCAACAAAAATCATGTGGCTTGTGCATAATCAAGATTATTGTGAGAAGTAAATAATGAAATCTACATGAAAGTGCTTAGTGCAGTATTTGGCATATAGTGATACATTGGAAACGTTCATTGAACGTGAACCTGAATTATCTGTGGCAGCAGAGGTGCTGCACGCCTGCCCCCCATGCACACATACAAGGTACCAGAGAACTGGTTCCCTGGAGTGGGGTTGTGAATAAGGCACGACAGTACTAACTCGACCCAGGCAATGTGCATCAGTGAATTTTTCAATTTAGCGAGACTTCTATGCTCCTTCTCTGGTGGTCACTGTAGTTTATAGAGACCCCCATTTAAGCAATTAACCTATTGTGTTCTCATTGTTTCTGTCCTCTCTTTGATGATGGGGTCATGTCTTTTTCATCCACAGGTGCCTGATGCCTAGCAGAAGCCTGGACCATTGCAGAGTCTCAATGTCTATTTATTGAATGAGCGCCTACTGCGATCAAGACCGACCCAAGACACTGCTTCCTGGCCTGAGAGCCGACTGGCCTTCCGCCAAGCCTGGTCTGGAAGCCAATCAACTCTGCCTTCTTTTCCCAAAGAAAATACAGACCCTGGCTCTGAAGTAGGCCGTGTTCCCCAGGCTCTTCTTGGCTATAATTGGAAAAAGACCTGTTAAAGACCTCCGTAAAACCCCTTCCTACACTCTCCCCAGTGCCCGTTTCCCCTGCTCAGAGTTTTCCAAGATCCTGACCAACTTGCATATTGCTATTTCCCTCACTTAGAAATGCTTTCCCACATATGGTGTTTTCTCAGTCCCTGGAGCAACATTCCTACAAGGTTTCACCATCCCTCAAAATACTCAAAAGAGAGCAATTTCTGATTTCTCCTTTTTGGCTCAGTTTACAATATACACAGAGGGTTTTTGGGCATTCAGGAAGCAGCTGAAATGGAAAAGGAAGCTGGGGTGGAGAGTGGTACAGGATCTGAGCCCCCAGCAAGCGCCCGTGTCTGTCCTGTTACAAAGAGATGGGGGCTGTATCCACTGAGTTCCTCTTGGCCTCTCCGGGACTAACTTCCCGACACAGGAGCACCTCCAGGCCATGTACCGAAAGACCTCGCTTACTGCACATGTATGGGGTAAATTTTTAGCCTGGTCAGAGGGGGAGCACAAAGAGCAAAAATGCTGTGTGCCAGGACAGACATACATTAAGTCTTTCATCTTGATAACAACTCCTCCGAGGTAGGTGCGTACATTTCCCACCTCAGATGAGGCATAATGTGGTTTGAGAACTAGCTAACGAGCAGCAGTGCCGGGATGTGACCACAGTCTGGCTCTGGAGTTGATGCTCCAACAACTATACTGTGCTGTCTGTCTGTCCCTGCTCTCAAACGTTCCCGAGGAAGCTCAAGTTCCAAGTCTGGAGCCAGGACAGCTGCCACCCTGCAGCTCGAGCACCTCCCCAAGAAGCCTCAGCTCTAGGCGGCGTTTCCAGGGACTTGAGGCCACCACCCCTGTTTCCTCCTCCCCATATTCCCTGTGAAAGTGTTCCCCATGAAAGGAAACAAAATTCAATTGGCTCCTGTCCCTCCTGGGCCTGATGCTCTTCAATGTCAGTCTCTCTGCAAGTCACCCGTCCCTGCAGAGGCCGTGTGTTGTAGAGGACAGAGCACTGGACATACCTTCTCAAGCCCTGGGTTGGGCACCAGCCTTGGAAATCAGGGTGACTTACAGAGAAGGCACAAAGCCTCTGTTCTAGCTTTCTTCAGGGAGAAGGCATGAGTTCAAATGTGGAGTCATTTTTTAATTTGCCAAGTTTTAAATATGCAAATTCAAGAGATTTCATTATTTCTGGTCCAGCCACATCCCCTGGAGGCAAATGCATTCTCTGGCTGGGGTTAACGAGGACATTGTCCAGCTGTATCCAGAAGGGCCTAATTCTTTGGAGAATTTCTGCAGCTACGACACGGTCTCTGACTAATGCTAAGGGCTCAGAAGACCACATCCTGCCAGATAACCCTAATATCTTGTTCAGGGAGTGGAAAGGGAGAGAGGTGGGAAAGC
This sequence comes from Tapirus indicus, assembly GCA_031878705.1. Taxonomy (NCBI): domain Eukaryota; kingdom Metazoa; phylum Chordata; class Mammalia; order Perissodactyla; family Tapiridae; genus Tapirus; species Tapirus indicus. Next base: position 102,251,025 of record CM062918.1, on the reverse strand, counting down.
GATAGATGTAAAGTAGAATGACACGAGGGAAAGGAATGAGGTGGAAATATTAAAAGAAAGGCCATAAAAGACTGGCAAAGCTTATTCCCCATATCTTAATTGCAAAATTAATTCAAATTGGCTTTGTTCTGAACACAGGTCCTGAGGCCTAAAAATTAGTCAGTGGGGCCACATGAAGATGTTCTGACCCATAACAAGGCTGGGAGCTGGGAGAGAGAGATCCTGGCGAGGCCTCCCCTGGGGATTGGTCTGGTTTTGGTTAATCTCTTTATTAATGATACGGAAGCAGGAGAGAGGAAAAAGCGGCAGATTAATTAAAATGCACAGATGACGCTCAAAGGGAAGGTGCTGCAAACAGCGGTGAGGACAGACCAATTACTCCCCAGCACCCAGCGGGGAGGTTGGCAACCTGGAAGTAGCAGGATGAGATTCAAACTGGAAAGACGTAGGTTAACTCACTGGGGGCAAGATGAATCCAAAACCAACAAGGGAGGGAAATGCTTGTAAAAGGTTGAAGGGAAGGAGTGATTTGGAATGGCTACAAGGAGTAAATGAGAAATGAACTCACATGAACGGGGGTGTGCAGGTTTCCACGGCACCATCTGCCCTACATGCTTTTCTAAAACCCGCGTCATTCACTTTGAGCACACCTCTGGAGTGGTGGCAACTATCGCAATCCCTGTCTTAGGAAGCACAAAAATAAATAAACTGAGCTTTAAAGAGAGCAAGAAATAGAGCCGAGATCAGAGAGTGAGTCACCAAAAGATGCTGATGAGCATACTCCAAATTCCCCTAAACCAAAAGTGATCAGTGATCTCAAGGAGGGAGAGCCGCCCTCTCTGTGCTGGATTTGGTGAGACCTCAGTGGAGGACCTCTGACCCCCGGGCAGGTCCGCGTCCTCAGAGTACATACAGGTGAGAGCAGAGGCAAGCAGATGGATTCTTATCTTGTTCTTTAAAAATTCCTCATTCTGCATAGTTCCTCCTATTAAAACAATTAACTCGGTGTTCTGAAACTGACAGACATGGACAACCCTTGGTCTAAGACCTGGAGTAGGACCAGGTCCTCAGCCGTCAGGAGATGCTGGCTTCCCAGTGGAGACAAGGCCTACCATGAGCAGAGAAGGCATATTCCAGGATGAAACAAAACAAAATAGAGAACCTCAGAAGGTTGACCTGCCTCCTTCAGAAAGGAATTTCTGAAATTGGTCCCTCTTAGAGGCCAGACAATGAGGAATAGAGACCTTCAAATGGACAGGGAGCCTATATCCAGAAACAAGCTCAGTGCATCGAGATGGAAGTCGAAAGTTGTGAGTTTGCTTTGCACAGCTGTTGGAAGAGCTATTTTACATTGTTCAAAGCACACCCTCCCCTGGCCCCGAGGCAGTCGAGACGGAAGGTATGGCGCATGTCAAAACAATGTGCACCAGCAGCTCCAAGAGGAAGGTAGTACAGCTACTCCCCAACCCAAGGAACCCTCTGGCTCGGCGCCGTCTTGGCAAAGAGATCTGAAAGGAGTTTGGTATGCCGACACAAGCCCCAGGAAACCCAGATTTACTTTATCCTTTGCATACTACAAACTCTCATTTCATGGCCAGAGGGTGGACAAGGAAGGATATGCAGAGGAAATTTGAGTCAATCCAGCTACTGGCCATTATGGTATTTATCTAGTAAATTTAGATTTCTTTGTTCTGGGCACTAATACTCATCCACCACTGTGCATAAAGGTGTGCGTGCGTGGGCTTGTGTGCATGCGCGTGTGCACACATGCACACACACAGTAGCTCCCCAAGACGAGGATGGATTACAGTCTGGTTATTCCCAAATTATTGTATCATTTAATATTCTGAGACATGATTTCAGTTTTATTTTGTGCCTCTGGGTTAACTCCATTTTCCAAATGTGAAAACACACAAGGGAGTGGAGCTAGAGCTACACAGACAGTTGGGGTACAGAGGGTGTCAAACTCTCAGCATCAGAGAATAACTACCCCACGTCAACCTTTTTGGTTTAGATTTATGCCTCGTGTTTGAGTTGGGTTTCTGTGTCAAGCATGTGTATTACCTGCAAAGTGCTATATAGCTGTAAGTTAATATTATTACAAAGTAGGGGCTGCTGAGTAATTGATCTTTAATAATCATAACAAATGATGATGATGATGATGAAGTATCTGTCTGGTCTACTCAGCCAAGAATGGGTCTCAAAATGGCAGAATAAAGGAGTTAGTTTTATCCTGAGAGCTGGAAGCTAAGGGGAATCCCAAAGCACGACTTCCATTCCCGCTCTGGATGCCTCTTCCAAACCACGACCACAGCTGGCTTGGCAACGCCCAAGGCTTGACTGTGCATCACGCAGGGCAGCAGCAGCAAGGCCAGCATCAGCTCAAACCATGATGGTTTGGCCCCTCAGGGACTTGGCTGCAATAAGTGTGGTCAGATGGCAGCCTTTCTCCTCCAGGCTTGGCGATCAGGCCTGTGTCAAATACAGCCGATGTCTCCCCCTCATACCTCCCCCTGGCCCCACAGCCAACCTCCTTTCCTGAGGATGAGGGGTTGGCAAATAGGCCGTGGCTGTCTTTGGTCTGGATCCCCTCTTCAGGAAACCGCGATGTCTGAGGACTCTGAGGGCCAAGGTTTCCTTCCACTCTGCTGGGCGTCTCTCCCCTCTGCTCACCCTGACTGCCATCATTCACCTAAATACCCTCACAGACCAGGAAACTGAGGCAGGAGAGACATCCATGTGTGATTTCCTGAGCCACTTCTTGCCCACATGTGAAGTGATGTTGGGATGTGCACACAGAAAGAAAATCAATCTTCCACCGAAACCGGAGTGTGTGGTAGGCGCTTCATAAACCTCATGACTCCCGTCCCAAACAGTCTACTGACTCGTTCTGGGCAGCTGGGCGAGATGAAAAACCAACCCGGAGCTTGTCCTCTGAAAGCAATTTTGGCACCAACACTCTGAACCCAAAGCTGTCTTTAATCACAGACAGAAATCATCAACAGCTAGCATTTACTGAGCCGCGCCATATGCTAGGGACTTTGTGGGACACTTCACGCGGATTATCTCAATTAATCCTCACAGACATGATTATTATCCCCACTTTTCAGCTGAGGAAACTGAGGCTCAGAGGGATTAAGTCATTTTGTCTGAGATCACACGTCAATTGAGAGGCAGAGCCAGGATTCAAACCCCTGTCTGTGTGATCCCACAGGTGTTACTAGTAATACTTCCCGGTTCACTCCAGAGAGTCTAAGGCACCCGCCACTTGCCTGCAGTGAACTAGGCAGCGAGCGCCAGGCTGGTGTATTAATGCTTCTTTCCTTTTTTAGAGCAAGACATCCAAGAAGGTCCTCTGAAATGTAAAGAGGAGATTTCACAGCGTACGGCTGGCGTCACCAACTCAAGTGGCTGAAAGGCATATCTGTGTAACATGGGGCTAACAAGCTCATTCATCTACGCTTTAGTTTCCCCAAATGTAAACTATTCCTCTCCTCTTTCCTTACTGGATGGTAAAGAAGGCCAAGAACCCTGGGATCATTTTTGAAAATTGATGGATTTTTGGAGGTGAGACGGATTTCTGATTTTTTGGTTTTCATAGATTTTAGTATATTTGCGGTTCGTAAGGAGAAACAAAATAATGTGGACTCTCGGCACACCTCCTGCTCCAATTTATGGATAAAAACCAACTCTGCCACTAGCCAGCTTTGTGGCCATGGGAGAAACATTGCTCATCTTGGGGTCTCTCTTCCTTTAATGGTGTTCCTCCACGGTCGTGCTACTAGGATGTGGGGCAGGACCGTTCTTCACTGTTCAGTTTTGTCCCCCACACTTGAAGCTCTAGTCCCTACCTGCTAAACACCAATCGTGTCCCCCAGACATTGTGACAATCAAAAAAAGCACTCACACTTTTCCAAATACCATCTGGGGTGGGCTGATCCCTCCTGGTTAAGAATCACATGATATAATGCTATTGGACTAAAGCAGTGGTTCTTAACCATTTTTGGATCTTTGACACTTTTTAGAATGTGAGAAAAATGAAAGAACCTTTCCCCTAAAAAAACATACATGTGCACATAAAGGAAAAATTTTGCAAAAACATTTCAAAGCAGTTCACAGACTCCCTAAAGCCTAACCCAGAGGCCCAGTGATTCTAGGTGAAGAATTCTTGAACTAAAGAGTTTCAAAGGTTCTTTCTAGCTGGCATACTCTATGCTTCTGTTACTCTCTGCCAACCCTGAGTTATTTCCTCACGGGACCAAATAAGCCTCATGACTCGCCTCATATAATGGTCCACCCTGTTTCTCTGTGTCCCTCTGAAGCTATGGATCCAGGCCTTGGCATCCTAATCTACTAGGATTCTCATATAACGGGAAGGCTGTATGAAACAAGAAATTAGTGGAAGAGCCAGAACTAGAACCCCAAAGGACCAGCCCTGTGCTACAGAACAGTATATTTAAGAACATGAGAAGGGAAATGAGCCCACAAGGCTCAACTGCCAGCAGGGCTTCTGGAGGAGGCATAGGGGGTCCCAGGTGAGCCTGACCAATATGGCATGTTTAACACTACATGATGAGAGGGCTGGGGATCTTGCAGCCTGACCCAGCCTAAGAGGTAGCCCATGGAGGCAGAATCCTTCCCTTCTCCCTTTTACAAATATCTCTGTAGCATCAGCACCATCAGCTGTGACATCCACATTCCTCAAGGGCTTTGGGATTTCATGCATTTTCCTTTCCATCTCTCATCCTGCCACCACTCTGGATGACTTTACCTCTAACCTATGGCTTTCTCATTCCTTTGGTCTCCCTGTTCTTTAACATCCTCAAGACCAGTGCTCTCCATTGTGTTTGAATAGTCGTCTGTTTCCAAAGAGCTTCTCTCCATTCCAGCCAACTGCCATGATGGCTCTAGGGATGCTGAGTCATGAGTGTGGCTGCACATTCTCTCAGGAAGAAAAGCTGGAGGTGGGAGGACTGCAGGGCAGTCACAGAACACTGGCCTAGGAAGACACCCCTGGAAGCTTGAGAGAGGAGGTTCAAGACAAATTGAGTCTCTCTTGATATCTTAGATAGCAAAAGTGGGCAAATTCATTACTCCACAAGAAGGTCTGTCCAGAAAATACATTGGGGCCTGATTTTGTACATAAGCATGTTGCTAGTTTAACATGGGGCTGCCAATTTTTGACGCTCCTCCCATCTGGAGGTGGTGTCTACATGCCCTCCCCGTGTCTGTGGGTGGCCTGTGGCTATTTTTACCAATCCAGTATAGTGGAAGTAACACTGCGACTTCCAAGGCTAGGCTACAAGGGGCCATGCAGCTTCTGCCTGTTCTCGGAGCCCTGAGAGGCATGTCAGCTGTCTGACAGTCCCGAGGCCACCATGCCGGAGAGGCTACCCTTGATGGTCTTCCAGGCAGCCCAACCACGGCACTAGTCTTGCAAGTGAAGCTGGCCTGGCTGATCCATGCCAGTCCAACAGTCAACTGAATACCACCGAGTGACCTCTGTCAAGGCCATGAGGCATGGAAGAATCACCTAACCCAGCTCCACCCAAATTCCTGATCCACAAAATCATAAGAAATGATAAAATAGCTGTTTTATGCCACCGAGTTTGGAGTGATTTGTACACAGCAAAAGAGAAGCAAATGCCCAGGGCTGGAAAATCTGCCGAGGATTAGAGGTGTCATCTTTTAGTGTCAGTGATGGCATTTCATTAAATTCGCTCAGAAGAGTCTGAGTGAATTCCTGGAGGGTGGGCCTAAAATGAATCCCTGGAATAATTATTGGTGTGCTACTAACTTCTTGAGGCTGGAACAAGAAGACTGGGAAAGCCCCTTGGAGGTGTCAACCACCTAAAGATGTGCTGTAGCTGAGGTGCTGCAATCCCAATGGGCTGGCTGCCACGTGTCAAAGCAGAGGTGTGAAGCCACCCTTTACTCCTTGAGACTTCAGGGCTGAGTGATTGTGTATGAGTGTGCGTGTGTGTGTGAGAGAAAGAGCGAGACACAGGGAAGGAGGGAGAGGCAGACAAGGCTTTCTTGAACAGAAGGTTTCAGCTGAGTTAAAGGCCCCCGGACAGGTGGCTTTTTGAAAAATGAGGGGAGTGGGAGAGAATGCCCCCCCAAGCCACCAATACTGTGGCTCCAGAGGTGTCTGCACTTAGATCCATGTTAGAAACCACGCCACCTGCCACTCTCCCCCAAAAGTGAGCTAAATCCCCACCGCTAGCTTACAGTTTCCTCCTACCGGCCAGGAAAGTGAAGAAGCTGGTGCTGCAGATGGGATAGAGCGCCACAGGTTAGCACTGTGGGAAAGCAGGAGACATGAGCACACAGTTTCAAAAAGTGCTTCCTGGCAGTGACACAGAGACCCACAAAACAGGCCACGATCCTACAGGCCATTTGCACATTGTCCCAAGAGTGGTCAGGGGCAATGGCCAGCACTCTGCTATCAGAGGCAAGGAAGAGGAGCAATTCCAAGCAATACATGTGCTGTTGGGAAAGAGGCCAGGCAGCGTGTGTGTGTGTGTGTGTGTGTGTGTGTGTGTGTGTGAGAGAGAGAGAGAGAGAATGTCTATGTGTGAGTGTGTCTGTGTATGCGTGTGAGTGTGTGTGCAGATCTCTGTGGTATGTTGGGAGAGGGATGCTGAGAAGGGGAGAAAACCCAAGGTTAAGAGGGGTCCAGAGGCTGGTGCTCCTCCCAGCTTTCCCATTTAGTTGCACTGAGACTTTGGAGGGGCCTTTCTGCCCTACCCCCGGGGCACCAGCTTGCTCTCTGTAAAGTGAGGGACTTGGAGCGAACTGTCCTCAGATCACTCCAGTGCTAGCAGGCCGCCACACGCTGGGGGTCCAAAACAAGGCTCTCGGCTTGATGCTCTCTCTAGTCCCCTTGGACACGGAGAAGTGACAGATGGCTCTGGGGGTCCTATGTACCACCTCCCCCCCCCCAGCCAGCCCCACTCATTTAAAGACAGGCACACGGCTCCAGTGGCCTTCGTGGGTCCCTGTGAACTGCAAACATGTAAGGACAGGCTAGGGAGAGGCCTGGGAGATAGAAAGAGAAACTCTGGGTCAAGTTTGCATTTCTCATTATTTCTCCAACCCTTCTCAAATTCCTTTTGTTTAGAAACCTCCTGTGTTTCTGAAGGCTTCCCCTCCCCCATCCCACCATGAAAAAGTCTCAGAGCTCCTCCAGCCTGGAACCCTTCTGGCTAACACGTTCCATATGTCGGTCACTCGGCACGAGACGTCTGCACTCACTTTTCTGGTCACCTCCTCCATGGTCTCTGCACACTGCCCCTCCCTAGAATGGCCCACCAAGCCCTCCCCGAGCCCGTGGTTCGAGAGGCATGGGTTTGGATCAGGTTGGAGCACGCTGTACTTTCCCTCCCAGGTCAATTCCCATTTAGGATTCCTGCAGGTTTGCCTCCCGGGTGCCCCAGAGCGCGCTTGCCTTTGCTCCAGCCGGCCCGGCCCGCCGCCACTGACAGCTGCAGGGAAACCCTCCTTTAAGCACTGGGGCTAATTGAGCAGTTCTCTGACTGAGCTTGCCACATTATTTGCTTAGAGCATGCTTTTACAGTAAGGCAACACAGCATTCTATTGTCTTCCTTTCCCACCAGCTCCCCGCTCCTCCCGTGGCTACCCACCGTGGTAAATAAAGGCTGAAGAGATTTTTCCAACATAACTTCCAATGCTCCTTTTGTGGATGCAAACAGACCATCATCCCTCCCTGCCCGCCCCCCACCCCCTGCACCCGCCCCCCTCTGATACATCTTTGCATGAGTGAGCATGACTTTTAAAAAATGCATTGTACATCTTCACACTAGTTTTTGTGGGTTTCCTGAAAGAAAAAAGGTGGTTTTTTGCAACTTGGAGAAGTTGAGTTGAAAGGGCTTGAAGATGACCTCAAACTGGTCAAAGGAGCCTGAGAACCACATGTAGCTCCTCTTGCTCAAAAGCATAACTGTACTTAAAGGCTTCAGGTCCATGTGGTGCTCTGGGGAGCAGGCAGGGGCCCCTTCAAACAAGCAGCAAGGCACCCCTTAATCTAACATGGGCCAGCAGGACCGAGTGGGGAAAACAGGAGGCCGCTGGGGCTGGATCAAGGGCTCAAAGCTTTCCAAAACAGACACACGGGTCTCAGGCAGAGAAACATATCCGGGGATGTGGCAGAACCCTCAATTCTCATAAAGGAAGGAGGGATGATACACTGAGCACCTATGATATGCCCGAGACTGCTATTTAAAACTTACATCCCACTGCTTCTAGCTTTTTTGTTGGAGATGGAGTTAGGAAAATTATAAAGAGAGGGTATTGCTATTTTAGAGTTGAGAAATTTAGGGCATAGAGTAGGTGAGTGATGGGCTCACCGTTGTCACAGCTAGAGGTGTAATGAGAGGCAGAACCTCTGCTTCTTGACTCCCAATCCTACACTCTTCCTAAAAGATAACCCACTTATCATGAGAGTCCCAAAGAGTCCAGAGGATAGACCACATGCCTGTGATCGCACAGCAAGCGGGGATCCTTTATCTGTGAACTTTGGGAGAGCCTCTAGAGCTACCAATTGCCGATGCCACTTTTCTCTAGGCTCACCGTATCTTTGATGCACCAGTTTATACAAAGGGATCATCTCCAAAGCTGCACCACCTCTGGTTGCAAGAGCATTCTCCTGGAGATGAGATGGGACCTGTCATTGGCCCAAGTTCTGTACCTACTGTTTTCTAAGCCTCCCCTATGCACCCCCTCCCCCAATTTTGGCTCTATTTAGTCTGAAGATTTACTGTACTCTGGAGATCAAAGAACAGGTTAAGTAAAAGTGTGTGTTAAAAACAATCTTTCTCAACAATACCTGTATTAAGAAAATGACAACAATAATGAAGGAAAACACGTTTGATGATGGGTTTGGATGATGCATTGGGGCTAATGAGACGACTGAACTAATGTAATTGAGGACTTCAGAAGCTCCAATTATGCGTGATGGGCTTGGCAAGAAACCCTGCAATTTGGTGCTAATGAATGGATTAATACGGAGGATAAGTCGGAACCCAAGAATGTGCAAGAATGTGTCCTGACACTGCTGGGTGTGCAGTAGGGGGGCCAACAAGGACTTGATGAACTGAAGTGGAAAAATGTTGGAGACCTTGTAACAGGCAGTCATTTCTGGCCAACACACTAGCTCTTCTGCCACTGGACCAATTTGCAGAGCATTAGAGCCATCTATTTCAGGGAGATCTATTTCGGTTTACTAGAAAGAATGCTGTAGTGAGTTTCCAGGCATGCAGTCTAAATGACCAGATTAACTGGATTTAATAGAAAGGACAGCAAAAAGGTTCCTTCCAGACCTGAGGCTCTGTGATTCTATGTTGATGTTGTGAAGGCAAACACTCCACCAGAGTGATGGGCCCTAGAGACCTGTGGGAGCAGTGAGTGACTTCCTCCCCAATGTGGGAGAGTCACATGGCCAAGGGTGGGGGGGCTGCTGCCCACTGTGGTCAGACTGAAGGGTCTGGAAATATACTGGCATTGATTCAGAATGTGGAACTTTTGATCCTATAACATGATACATTTTAATCCCCTTGGTGATGTTAATAATGTAGTTGGCTAATGCCACACTAACAGAGTTTATGAAGCGCATACTCATCCAAGAAAAAGAGGTAATGACCTCAGTTTGTACCCTACTTAGGCCTCTGAAAATGTTGAGTGCAAATCAAATTTTTGTGAATTGAATTATATTTTAAAGATACTAAGAAGATATTCAATAAAAATCTTATTGTAAATTCCTATGAAAAGCAGTCAATAATCACTCCTGAATTAAAAATATATCTATATTGGACTAGTTTTAGCATAAAGTGAAGTACATATTTAATGTAGAGCAACTATGGTGTACATATATTACAATTCCATAATGAGCATATGTGCTTTGAGATTAAATTCTTCACCAAGGGAATAAGACTTATCTTCGATTAGCTCTTCAACTATCTGGGCGCCCTGTTAATGTGCATTATTCCCTGTGGCTTATTCCTCAGGAAGCTAGAAATCTGGAAGAAGAAAAGAGGCAGGAAGTTCCCTGCTGGAAGTTCCCATTTTTCCACTCCTGTGTCCTAAATAATGTCAACCTAAATTCCCATAATAATGACACTTGAGTCTTCTTCTCAAAGATCTCAATAAGGAAAGGAATGGAAGAAAGACAGGGCACACAGAAATCATGCACTCTATACTTGGAGAAGGCTCAAGAATAATCATAATATGAATAATAAGGATAGCTAACCTCCCTCAGAACTCCGCAATCACAATCTGATTTAACTCTACAGTAACCCTCGGAGGCAGGTCCCACTGTTCACAGTCTCTTATCTGAAATCCTGTGTATTACTGTATATTATCTAACACTCTCAAGGGGTCTGGGTCAGCACCCCATGATTAAAGGAGTTAATATTTCTGCTGAAAAATTATAAATACTCACTTAAGTGAAATAAAGATTATGTCAATTCAGGTCATATCTGGCCAAATGAATCTGCTGTAACCTTAAGAAATGACTCCGGGTTTTCAGAGCTTTTTGGTTTTGGGAATGTAAAGAAGACACTGAGGGCATGTAGATTCTCTCTATTTCAGAGGTAAAGTAACCAAGCCCAACAGAAAGTAGCATGCCTGGGATCACAGCACGGCCATATTACAGCTAAGATTAGTAGCAGAGCTGTGATTCAAACCCAGGCATGTCTGACACCAAAACCTCTGTTCTCAAACACCAGGCGATGCTGGTGAAGTTCCCCATCCTGGGGCCTGAGAGAATGAAAACTCTGGTTTTTATTTACAGTGGTTTTCTGAGGAGACCAAATTAAACCATGATCGCATGCACCCTTTTTTCACGTTTAAAGAATTTTTTCCTTAAATAAATTTCTCTAGAGAGATTCTTTTTCCTTATCATAAGAGTAATAACAGTATATTGAAGAACATTCTAAAAATACAAAACTATGTAAAGAAATCTATCAGCTCCCACAAATATCATTATGGAATATTTGTGCCCAGGCTTTTGTGAACACATACAAAGATTTTCTATGCATTACATAGCTGAGATTGTTTAATATACATCATTCTGTAACTTTCTTACTTAATCTTGCAATCAAAGCATTATCCCATCATATTAAAATTCTACATAAACAAAATTTTGATGGCTACATAATTTTCCATCATAAGAATGTACTGTAATTTACTGGGTTATACCCCCCTGTAGGAAATTTATTATTTCCAATTCTCCACTCATAAATAATGCCACAATACATGTCTTCATGTACAAAGCTGATTATTGGTGCGAGTTATTCCCATGGTCCATTGCTGCAGCCATTCTCCTACCCTCTGGTCACATCTGCCCTGCACATCCCCAACCTCAGATCAATTCAAGCATCCATTTCTCCTGGCTGACACTCAGGCTTCTGAGAAGGAGGAAACACGGCGTATGCACTGTTTGGTGCCAAGCAAATTTATGTTCCCAGGTTCAGCTCAGCCCTTGCTGTAGATCAACAATTTTTTGCTTTTATTCCCATGTCAGGTCTTTTTATCATTCCTCACAATAGCTCTTTCAAAAGTAAATGTGTCTCCTGAAGTCTCTTAGAACACGGAAACAACAACACAAGAGTCCCTCAGGTAGGAACCCCTCAACTCTCCAACCCCACGGGTCTACTCAGATGCATACACTGAGGTGACCAGATGCTTTATCACTCAAACCAGCACACTTTGGAAAGGGAAGGGAGCGCCATTAATCATTTGTTGGGGTGACGGTGGCACAGCAGCCTGCCCAGGGTCAGCTGGGAGGAGTGCTCACCTGAGTCCGGCTGTAATTTCCTCTGAGTACCTGGGTCATCCTTGTCACACCTGCTGCTCTCTAACAGGACCTACACCTATGTGCGGGTCCCGCTTCCTCCCTCCTGTTTCCTCAGAAGCCTCCTACCATCAGGGCTCCATCCCAGCCCTATCTTCAACCTGCCCCTCTCTACAGGTTTCCTCCCCTTGGCATATTGTGTTCAGGTGTTGCCAACCTTAAAAAAAGAAAAGAAAGATGACTACCTGGTCCTGGCCCAGCTTCGGAGAAGGGCATGCGTTACCTCCATTACCACTCGCAACGGGCAGAATTCTCTCCTTCCATCCTCAGCACCAGCACCAGGTCCCTCGTGAAGCAGCCCTCCTAGGACTCCCCCGAGTTCCTCATTTTAAAGTCAGACAGGTACGTGGCAGTCCTTTCTTCCTTCCCCTCTGGGGTCTCCCTCCTTCAGCCTGTGACAGTCCTCTCTCTGAGTTTCGTCCAAGCGCCACCAGGATTTACCTTTCACTCTTTCAGCGACAATCCTGTCTTTCTCTTCTCATCTGTGCTGATGATGGTGCAATCTCCTGCACCCCATTTATGTGGATAACTTGCACGTCCACATCTCCAGCCCAGACCTCAGTCCTAAATGGAGATCCCACTGCTGACTGGCCCTCTCCCCTTGAATGTTTTAAAGCCATCTCAAGGCCAATATATCCAAAACTGAATCACCAATTCCCCCAAACCCTGCTCCTCTGCCTCCTGTGCCTGCTCTCAGGAAAGCACATCAGCGTTCGCAGAGGTCATGCTTGCGTCCCCTCGCTTCCCTGCCCTGTATCAGATTGATCTTTAATTCCAATATGATTCTGGCTCCTCTAAACTCTCACCATCCACCCCTTCCTCTATGGCCCAGGCTGCCTCTCTCACCTGGATCTCTTCAAGGGAATCCTAGATGATTTCTGAAATCCTACTTTTTCCCTCTCCCAGTCTCCCTATCATTTCTCCTCCATGCTGGCACAAAATGATCTTTCTAAAGTTAAGCCTAGCTGGGTCACTCCCCAGCTGGAGAACTTTCTGTTCTTTTCTTTAACCTTCAAGATAAAGCCAACATTTCTTAGCCTGGCACGAGGCCCTTCACAGTCTGGTTCTTGGGCGCCACTCTGGCAGCCTCATCTCTCACCATTTCCCCTCTCACACTGTGCTCGCCAGCCACAGGGAGGGACTTCAGTTCTGCAAAGACACTGTGTGATCTCTCGCCTCTGTGAGGATTCCCAACTTCCCCATTAGCCAGGATCACTGTCCCCCTTCACCTGGCTTACTTCTCTCTGTCCTCTGACTCTGCTCATCTCCCTGAAGAAAACTTTCCCTTAGCACTTACCACATTCTTCCATAACCATCCTTTTACTTCTCTGTCCCCCCAACCAGACCATAAGCTCTTTCTGTGTTTTGGGGTGCCTAGCACCTACAATAGTGCGTGGCTCATAGTAGGTGCTCAATAAAAGGTTCCTAGACACAAAGCCACTGGATCAAAGGATGAACATCTTAAGAAGCATGACCGTTTACGATTTTGTCCTGGTGTAATTATTATCAGTTCTCCCTTTCATGCTCACTCTGCTCCACAGGCCTTTGCTATATCCACACCCTTTAAAGATACTTATTCAGAGTCAAAAGCTATGAAGTGGCTATGGTGAATCAGTTGAGAATGCTTATGTGAGGGTTGGGGGAAGGAGTTTCTGGATGTTCTGGGAGATGGTGGATGACATGAGTGATCTCTCATATAAAATAGTGTGTCAGCAACTGCAAAGAAAAGATTCAGATGCCAAAGAGGAAAACAAAAATTTCAATTTCAGCAGCCCCAGCCCACTGCCCAGAAGCAGCACAGTTGTCTTTCTTTGGGAAGGAGTAGCAAGGAGGAAGGCAGCTGTCTGGTGCATAGAGGACACCTGCACTAAGATGGGACGGGACTTGCACAGAAGCCTGAAGCCCCTTGGGACCTGAGCCTCTCCTCTCTCACACTCCATGCACTAGTAGACCATGATGCCCCCAGCAAGGCGTTCCTGGCCCCACGGCTCTGGTAGAGAATCAGGATTAGATCAGGAATTCTTAGGGATAGGAGAGAACGCACAAGACCCGAGAACCTGCAAATAAAAGCAGGTGAAAACCAGCACCCAACAGGACATGTGAAGGTCTGGGTCAAATGCCCCTTAGCCACTGCTGTGAAGGCCATGTCCAGGCTGGGCAAGGCCCAGGGAGGGCCTCCAACTGGCTCAAGGGGCTTGCACAGCTCTAGGTAACCACTGGATTTCACTGTTCCTGAAGGCGGGGCCCATGTCTAACTCATCTCTGCAGCCTGGGGCCTGGCACGTGAGTTGCACAATTACGTGTAGGGATTGAAAAGAATTTACTCCCAGGAGGTGTACAAGGATACGGGAAGAGCTAGCAGCCCAAAGGTACGAGAAAGAAGGCTTAACTCCCTCACAGTGACAAAAGGAAGGCTATCAGGTTGAGGCTTGAGTTCAGGTGCGTGTTTTTAACAAGACCTCTTAGGGGAGAGGGGCTGTTTTTGAACTAAATACGAAAGGAACTCTGTTGGAACCTTCTAAGAATATGTATATCTTGCAAGTAAACTTCAGGGAGGGTGCTCTCCTGGCCCAAAGAGAAATGAGGCTTGAGAATTTTTTTCTTTTTGCCCTTAAGAAGTTCATCGAATAACAGCTGTGAGGGTAAATTAATACAAGCATCAACACAGAAATCCGAGGTCGCTGACTCTCTAGAATAGAAAGCAAGAGGCTAACGCTGAGACAAATTCCTGGCAGTCTACAGCCTCTGATCCTGCCACTTATCACTGCTGTGGCTTTCTCCCTTAGCATCACCCTCCGAGGGACCCTGGGCCCGGGGAGGAAAAGACAGGTGCAAATGGGAAAAGAGACCAGCCATGGTGTTCAAGCCAGCCTTGAAAAACGGCCAGTTCCTTGGTATCATGGGAGATCTGTGCCTCCTCTCCCCCACCCTCAGGCAGGTTCAAATTATAGCGACAGAAGAACCGATCCAGAAAGAGGGACAGAGAGTAAGTAACCACTGAAGGGAAAAAGCGAGGATGGTGGCAGTGGTGGGTCCCAAATATCACCATAATTATTCCTAGCATTTTTTAAATTGAATCTGCCTATGTAAATCTTCCTCACTTTGTTTTTCCTTTATTCTTTTTTTTCTTTTAACTTCTCACCCCCTTCATCCAGGGGATGAAAGTTTGACACCCTAACATCTATACTGTTCTGTATATTTTTGAATTGATCGTTACAGTAGCACATTGAGATATAAGGACTGATATAGTCTTCATTTTAAATTTAAGAAAACGGAATCTGAGGAAGGTTAAATGATGTGTTAAATGGCAAACAGACAGAGCTAGCACTAGATCCCGCATCTTGACTCTTGTTCTTTTCCCTAAATACTCACGTACATACATGCCTGATCACGCTTTCCCTTCCCACCACACTGACCCCCAACTGTCTTTTCACCAACACAGTCTTGAGAGTCTTACCCACTCCATGTACATAAAGTGTGTATGTAAAAATTTCAAATTATTCCCATTAATAAACAAAAAACACCCAAACCTTCTTTGGAGCCTGATTATGTATACATGGCAACCTCAACATTAGCCAAATAATATACCTCCCGCCAGGTGATGCTTTCTCGACAGGGTCTCAGATACCACGTTTATCAAAATGAAAGCAGGTAAAAATTGACAGCATGCAGACCACGTTCTCAGGGCCCCAGGCTGGTTGTCTGTCTTGTACAGAAGGCATTTCTGCATTAGACTCGCGGGGATTATACAGCGCACTGAGGAGGTGATTTCCCCGTCTCTCCTCATCCTCCTACCACTGATCAAGGATGCCTAAGGCCCACTTCCTACCTTCCACTAGGAATCAGAGACTTCCCTGCCAAGAGATCTGTTCCTGAATTCTACAGAGATCCAGAAATCTATCCCCAGCTAACAAATTCACATCTCTGTGCTGAGGTCCTCCCCTCTCTCCAATGCCTCTTCATGGAGAGTCTTTACTGTATTTTACCGCCCCCCACCCAAACCCCTTTCCTTGTCTCCAAAGAAGAGCTCCCTAAAAGTGTGGCCACAGAAGGAGACGCGCACAATGAACAGCCGACACTGAAGCCTTTCTTCTGAAAGGCCTCTGGGAAGGGCCCTGGCTCCCCTCAGCAGTCCGTGCCCCTGTGCATCGGTGTTTCTTCTGCTGTCCACCCAAAATCTTCTCACTGCTATGTCAGTCCCTTTTCTTTTGGTATGTTCTTGGTGGGAACATCAACATGATCATGCTTCTGTATTTTAGTATGACTTTACCCATTTCAACAGATTGTTATATTAAAGTTTGCCAAACTCACACAGTGCTTCTGTGTGACATGGGAGGAAACTGAGGCCTAACAAGGAAAGTGATGTATTAAAGGTCACTCTCTGGTCCACGACACAAAGGGAAGTATGAATCCAGGTGTCCCGACCCCTTGGGGATTGTTGTTTCCAAAGGCCGTCTGCTCTGCATTAATAGCCTGTGAAACAGTCTATAAAAACCAGAGGAATTTTTAGTGCCAAAAAAGACCTTAGAGTCAGTGATTCCATGTCTCTCAAAAGTGTAGACGAATAAACTATTTACAATGTCTATTGCAAGGTCTAGTAATAGGGGAAACAAGAGGAGACCAGCAATGGAGGAAATGAATGGCAACTCACTCCTGCTGCCAAAAGGAAGGGTGGGGAAGGGAGGGAGCTCAAAGCAGGTGCTGACAACATGCCCAGCTTCTGCGAATACCAGCAGTTGAGAGACACACGTTTTGTATTTCAAAATAACAGACTTTATCAGAAGTCATCTGGGCTACATACTTAGCCCACAATCAGTATTTTATTGGGGAGAAACCTCCAGGCTGGGTGGCATGCCCAGAGTATGCATTTGGACTTTGGAGGTGAGGGAATACTAGGTCTTCTGGTCTCACAGTGCTGCCAGGCAGGTGTGGGGAGGCAGAGGCAGGGGAAAGAAGGACAGTGTGGAAAGCTATTTATGGCCCCCCAGTCCCCCTTTTCCAGCCACTGCACCAGGGACCCAGCGAAGGCAGGGCACACCCGGCGTCCAGGGATAAGAAGTAAAGAGGAGGGCACAGCCCCTGTCCTGCAGACAAAGGAAGATGACGAGGCGAAGAGATTTATCAACAGAAGCCGTGCAAACGGTTTGCCTGGGTCAGCAGGGCTCCAAGCAGAATGCCCCAGGAATACGGACGTCCCGCTTCCGCCTTGGTGTCCAGACCACGACACAGGATTCAGGCATTACACTTCAGGGGGAGGTGCTTTCCTGCTGCAAAACGGAGATGTACTAGACACTCCCTCCTGGAGCCCCTGGCAGTTAATCCAGCTTCCTGCTCTCAGGGGAGATAAGAAAGAGCTCTTGTCCCCGTTGTCAGAAAAGGGGAAGAACCCAACCGTAAAGTTCTTCCCCATGAAAACCTCTACACCAGGAGTCTCTCTAAAAATGAACTTGTGAACATGTAAGAGTACGAAAGGGAAATAGTCTCTCTCATTCTGGTTTTTATTTTTTTTAATATAGGGAGTCTCACTAAATCAAAGACATGGGTAATTTAAAAAACAATGGATGACATGAGTTGAAAGTTATCTCAGAATTAAAAAATTAAAGGTTAAAAAATGCATGGTTCAACAGTATTTTTATATATTTTTTAGAATGTGAAAGAGACACATATTCAACAAGATTTGTGACCTTCAAAGAAGGTGTGGCCAGTGTTTCTACATTTTGCCTTACTGGTCAGCGTTAGTTCTTGATTCATTTTAAAATCCTGTCCAACGCTATCTTCACCCACAGCCTGTAGTTAAGGGAAGATGTGCGAGTTTCCCACACACTGCGCACTATGTGACAATCACTGACCCCAGGACGGTGACGCCTCCAGTGCAGTTCTTCCTCTAGGACTCCACACACTCCGGCCCCTCCCTGTCTCTCTCCATGGAGCATGTCTGAGCTCTGTTGCTTCCCTTCCAAACGCTCCCCTCCTGGCCTGCTGCTTGGGAAAATGGCTCCAATGTCATTATGCTCTGAATGTGTAAAGTTAAATTTTCAGAATTCACAAAAAACTCTTCTCTCTTAAGTGCCTGGCTCTGGCAATTAATTAAAAGCCATGACTTGCCAGAATTGTCTGTTACAGATTCACAAAATCCATTCAGCAATTCAATTAGCTTCTCTGTTCTAAGTGTTACCCACCCTCGGGCTAAAGTGATCTGTGTCTTCACTATCACTCAGAACAATGTCCTGCTTTACTCTGTCCTGGCACAACCAGGGCAGCGTGTTTACTGGGCTAGTAGAATTCAGCATGTGGTGGGTATACTGAGATTCTACCACTCAGCTGCCATTTCTGAATTCATATTCATGTTGTCTTCTATGGCCTCCATGTGTCAGAGCTTCCCCTCGTATCTTTTCTTCCAGATGAAAGAAAGGACTCATAACAGGAGGTGAATGAAGACCGCGGAGAAAACACTGCGGTATTGGTGAGGTATGGAGAAGCAAACCGCCCACCTCACTCTTCGCTACTCCATTACGTGGATGAGATTTATGATAGGGGATAAAAGCAGTCTGCTCTCAGTTTATAACTAGTTTTAAACCCAGATTTACATAGCTGTTCTTAAAAAGAAAAAGAATCCCTAGGGTTCTCAAAATGAATCCAGTTTAGGTGATACACATTAAGATACTGATTTGGAGAAAGATGAAAAGAAATTACAGGCGTGATAGAAAATGTGTCTCTTTCAATATATGATATACATACATTACATGTAATATATACATATATATATATATGCATTTGAGTGTGTATATATAAAACAGCCTGAGAGGTGGAGGACACAGCGTGAATTACATGAACAAATCAAGGCAGAGTTGATATCACTGAACAGACTGTGATTATGTTGATTGAAACCAGATTTAAAAGACCAGGGGAATTTATTTGGGAACAGAGAACAAGACCAAAATATTCCCTCAGAGAGGAAATCTCATCAGAGGGAAACCATGGGGGTGGAGGGGCAGGCGTGGGGAGGTGGGAGTGGAGCAGGCGCAGTGGTTTTATGGCAGAGTTTGGGAAAGTGGAATGGAAATGATTCATCTCTCCACTTTCAAGAGTGTACGAGGTATACAGCACGATAAATCCAGTGGAGAGGACGGTGGGACAAAGGGAAATCTACGCAGGGAGGGAGCAGGAGAACAGGAGAGGCAGAGAATAAGGACTGGCCTGTTTATTACTCTACTGCCACGTGCTGGGAAATAAATTCTCTCCGATTTGGTAATTGAACAGTGAAACATACCTCATCTCTAACTGTCGGAATTCAAGGATGGACGTTCATCATGTGCAGGTTTGAAAGAAACAAGATTAATGGGCAGGTCTAGCAGGATGCATCAAAAGAATCTTTTTAGACGCAGCCATTTGAGGAGGGGTAAGAGGTGGGAGATGGAAGAATTTGGCATTTGGCCAGAATCCCTTGGAGAAAAAAATGACAAATTCAGAATTCCACCCTTCTAAGCAAGTCAAAGTCACTCGCAGCTGCAAGTGACCACAGCCTGACCAAATGACAAAACCTCTCAGCTACAACACAAGGTCACGCTCACCTGGGAGACCTCTCCAAATACATGCTTTGAAATGATGGTGCATTTAGAAAACAGGAATCACAGAAGAGCAGGATTTTAGCCCTCAGAGGAACTTGGAGACCATCTAACCCCTCAACCTTCATTTTATAGATGAAGAAATCAAGGCCCAAGGAGCTAAGGTGAGCTGCCCGAGGTCATACTGCCAGTTAATGGTTGAGCTGAAACTGGGTTTTATGCACCCAATTAAATATGTTTACCTGTTTTTTTTTTCATTTTTTCAAATTTTGTGCTGCTTCTGTGACAACTTGGTAGCCCTCAATAGATCAGTTAAATCATAGAAGGCACTCAAGGGAATATGGCCTAAGAACAGGTCATCAAAGATGGAGGAAGAACCACCACCACACTGAAGACATCTTCCTCCCAGGCACTAGAATGTCTACATTTGGGAGAGCAAACTCTTCTTTTTGCATGCAGCGCTGCCATTCCCATCACTGAAGTTATGAAGGATAGAGGAAAGGGTCTGAGGAAGATCACAGAACCCATATCTCAAGACCAACTCTTCTTAATTTCCTCCCCAATGCTCCCCAAAGGGAGCTTGGTAGGTCCCCACTCTTCATGGGCACGGGGGAAAACTTCTAGAGGTGTAGGTTCCTGCTGCTCTCCCTTTCCCCATTCTTCCCATGAACAAAAATCACAAGTACAGAGAGTTCAGGTCCCCCAGTTTGTCCAAGAGCAGACAGCTGCCAGTCCTCCTGGGAAATCCCAACCTGCAGCATTTCTCGGCTGTTCATTCTGAAGTGGAGGAATTTTCATATTCAAGTTTGAACAGGAGACTCTACCCAGGACAAAGAAAAAGCAAATAACATTTTGGTGAGTAGTCAATGCTTTCTGGATCTATTTCTCTACCACATTTGAGCAGATTCATAGTTCCCATTTTTCCTCCTATCCCCTTTCCTGGATCCCCCTCAAGCATGTCTGTGCGCACACACGCATCACTTCTGGAATGAATCCATGCCTAGGAAAGTCTGAATCAAAAGGAGAATTTGTCAGAAGAATTACGAGGGAACAAGAAGTTGTCATAAAAGACACCCCTGGGGCTGGCAGCACATTCTTCTGGCGGTATCCTCGCAGGCTGGTTTTAGAGCTCCACCGCAAAAAATGGGGCAGGTCCTCGTTCCGCTCAGGGCAGCACTGAAGCAGAGTGCCAAGAGCTGCCCTCACCATGGTGCATGTCACTCTAGGCCACTGCAGAACAGAGCTGGGCCAGCCTATCAGGAAGGACATACTACAGGTGATATTGAGAGATAATGGATGTGTAACACTTGAGTATCAACCCGTGCCTGGGATGGGCTGGAGGCAGCTCAGCCTGGAGACTGGAGCACGGCCCACTGATGCCCACAGATCTCTTCCAGCCCTGCTTCTGGCTACCTTGGCCTTGTGACACCTCTGAACGCTCGGCGTTCTTCAGAGAGGCTGAGCCATGCTTGGTACGAGGATACTGAGTCATGGGATTGGCCTTTTAGTCCCGGCTCTACCACTTACAAGTTGGACAATCTGGAGCAACTCCTGTCATCTCTCTGAGCCTCGACAGGGAGCTAAGAAGAGAAGTTTCTTGTGGAAATGTTTCTCGAGTAGCCACACCTGGTGGATGGTTCTTAGTTAAACGTGGAGGCTGGTGCGAGACAAACACCTTTGCTGGAGCTGCCGCTGCTGTGGTTCTTTTGATGGAGCGCTTTAGTAGGGTCGCTGGCCTGGACTCAGGAGATCCAGTTCCACCAGGTGAGCTGTGCAGTGGGGGGCTTTGATGCAAGGCGGGGCCTGGGAAGTCAGACAGATCTGTGCTTGAAGGCTTGTTCTGCCATCTCCTAGCAGTCTGACTGTGAGTAAATTGTAATTTCTGTAAGCCTCAGTTTTCCCAACTATAAAATCAGGCTAGTAATGCCTACCTCACAGAGCAGATACGGAGAATAAATGAGGCATCTCACGATATATGCCCAGTGTGCATACTGCCTGCCACACAGTAGGCCTTCAATAAACAACAGTTCCATTCATGTTGGAAAATTCCTACCTTCGACCCTAATTTTCTCACTTGGTAAACTTCTGGATAATAAATTCTGCCTTTTTTCTGCCTCACGTGCATTCCATGCAGATGAAATAACATACACATGTGTTGTCATGGCATCACGACCTTCAAGTGCAGACAGAAAAAGCTGTCATTCTCAGCAGAGGACTCATTCCAGATCAAAGCTGTGTCAGCTGTCCTGCTCCTGAGAACAGGCTCCAGCCAGAGTTCTCCGCCACCTTGAATCCAGCTCTCCATGAAGCTGGCCCCCAGGACCCCTGCCTACATCAGCCTCTCTCAGATCCAGAATTCACTGCCCTGGCGGGAGGGATGCTTCTCATTCAGCATGGAGTAGGGAGCACACTGAACCGAGGGCAAGCGTTTAGCTTGGAGTCCTGGGTCTTACACTTGCTACTTCTGTGAGTTTCGATATGTAGATTCATCTCTCCAAGCCTCAGTCTCCACATCTGGAAAAATGAGATAATACCACCTGACCTGTCCACCTGAGGGGGCTCTTTTCAATCTCAATTGATAGACTGTGGGCCTTCAATGAATGCTAAAGAGAATGGTGACGATGACAATGATGACATCATTTCACATGTGAACGACTTGCCTTTCTAACGAGGCTGTACGCTGTGCAGGCACACAGAAGTGGAGCTCTTACCATATTCTAGCTTATATTCTGCATTTCCAACCCCCACCCTGGGATGCAGATGGCTATATCCAGCACATAGGAAAAAACCAAAAATATTCAATAAATTCAAATAAATACAAATAAGGTAGAATGTGGTCTGAGTAGTGATGATCGAAAATCCTCCTTAGATCAGAGCTCCCTAAACTTGGCCCAGCATCACAATCACCTGGGAGCAGTTAATAGTGCAGAGTCTCAGGCCCTACCCCAGGCTTACTGAATCAACATCATCAAGGGATGGGGCCCAGGAATTCACATTTAAAAAGAAATCCTCCACAATGAGTCTAATAAGCACCAGGTCTGGGAACCACTGCTTCCTTTACATCTGTGCCTGGAGGTTGGAAGGAATCTCCACCCCACACAACTCCAGCACAACTCCCAGCACAGGAACTGGTCAACATGCATTTGCTGAACTGAGCTGAAATTCCAAGTTGGTGGTCCTGAAATACAGAACCCGTTGGGACCTCCCACATGGGAAGGAACAGCCGTGCTGTCTACCTGTGCAGTGCAAAAAACAGACAAAGCACAGCTCAGGCCAAGCCCAGAACTGGACCCCTGACTTCTACTTTCATGTAGAAACAGATACCACGTTGTTCCCACTCCCATCTCAAAGAGGCATGATAGATAAATAAATAAAAAAATAAATGTTTCTATCACCTTTCATTATCATCACACAGTCGTAGGTGTCAGACATAGCATGGGCTAATTCAACCTCCTGATTTTACAAGTGTGGAAACAGGCCCAGAGATAGGCAGTAGCTTGACCAAGTTCTCACAGCAAGTTGGTACCCGAGTAGTGTGGTATAATGGAAAGAGAACTGAGCCAGTGCTGCGGTTCCAGGCATTCAGCAGACCCGCCAAGATCCCACACCGGCTTCATTCTAGTACCTATATGTACCAGACTTCTGCATCTAAAATATAACCTCAGCAAAAGAAAGAGTCTTGTCTCTTAGGCCACATCCCTTGTAGAAATCTATCCTGATAACAATCTGTACCCTTCAGGGCTGTTTATTCCCACAGCCTCGCTCTGGCAGCTCCTTCTGCTTGTCAGTCCTACTGCTTCACCCCAAACCATCCCTGCCTAGACATCTAGAATCCTGCTGCAAGACTACCTCGAATCGACATTTCCCACTGCCTCCGTGAAGCCTTTTGGGATCTGCCTCCTTCCAATTCCCAGGGCATTTTGATGATCTTCTATTTTGCCTTGTCCTTTGCATATTTCTTTACCCTCATGACAGTTTTTGAGCTGTGTAAGGGCAGGGACTATGTTTTACACCTTTCAATATCCCCTATATTGCCTAGCACACACTTAGGTGATCAATATGTAATTGTTTAATTAAACTGAATCTTG
Source organism: Tapirus indicus (assembly GCA_031878705.1). Classification (NCBI taxonomy): domain Eukaryota; kingdom Metazoa; phylum Chordata; class Mammalia; order Perissodactyla; family Tapiridae; genus Tapirus; species Tapirus indicus. Next base: position 102,227,500 of record CM062918.1, on the reverse strand, counting down.
ACCTGATGCAATGGTCTGGATCCTGCCCCTTTCACTCCAGAAGAAAGGACACAAGGCCCTTGAGTAACCTTGGGTATGTAGTGCCCACATTTGGATAAACAAAGTGAAGTCCAAAGAGAATTTGAAGCCACACAGAAGAAATCTATTCAACTGCCCTTTTCAGTGCAGATCAGTCGGACAGGGAGTAAAATGCTCTGCATGTATTTTGTAAATGTTTTACATACATAACTTGAGAATGGCATTTTGAAGTCATTGATATCTCAGGATATGTGAATTTATGATAGGAAAGGTTTAATTTGCTTGAAGAATGTTTCCTGAGGTTGCTGCTCTAAAAGAACACCTTCCCAGCACGGATGCAGGGTCCAACGCCAGTCTGATACCATCTTGGAGACGGCATCCCTGGGGATGCCCTACATACCACTCTTCAGTCTTCTGACCTTGGAATGAGTGAACTATACTGAAAGCTCTTCCAAAAAACCCTCATGTCACCCAGTTCTCTGTCATCACCATCAGTGGGAACACTATGAAAATGAGTTGTACAAAGACCAATACTAGGATCTCCTTCAGGGCTTTCCTCTGTCACAGTGAGGATGCTCTGGTGAGCCAAGTACCAGAACAGGCCTGGCGTTGGCACATGGCTACACACACGCGTGTCAGGTCCTAAGAAACAGGTATTAACTCTATCCTCCCAGGAAAGTTAAAGTGAGGGAGATTCAGAGGGCCCAGCTTGTCTCCATCTACCTTCACTGAGGACATTAAAAAAAGCAGAGAGGGCGAAAGATGTATCACCTATTATTCTACACATTGTGGGGGGCATGATGTGCCTGAGCCACTTCAGACTCACATTTGGGATCATTTGCTGAGTGCTTACCATGTGCCCAGCTCTGTTCTGGGCACCACCACATGTTATCTTATAGGTTATATGTTGTCTTCCTTAGTCCTTCCCTCAGACCTCTGTGATACGCATTATTTTCTCAATGCAGAGGAAGAAACTGAGGTTAGATAATCATTACTAAGAATTAATTATTAATAAGTAGTAGGTCAGGGATTAGAATTCAGGAACTCTGACTCTAAGCTGAATGTTCTTTCTATTAAACTAGAGGCAGCAAATGGGTTTCAATCGAAGTTCTAAATCCAGCTGATTGATATATGGCTACCTGGAGACCCGTGTTGAGTATTAAAAGACCTTGTGAAGCTCAGTGGGAAAGAATGCTATGCTTGATTAGTGATGTCTGCTATGAGCAAAAGTGGAGATGACAGCACTTGTGCTGAATTTATTTATCATCCCTGCACTAAAGCCTACTTCAGTGAAAGAACAGGTTACCCTCTTATGAAGTTACCACAAATCCAATTCTCCACCATGTCCTTTTAAAATTTCCCCATACACATACCCCTCAAACATTTTCAACATTCTTTTGATTTTCTTTTCCCAAATCTTCCAAGTTCCCCACATTTCTCTTTAAGTAGCTAGCCCAAAAAATAAGTCTTGGATCAGCACGGCTTATGGACACAGATTTCCCTTTTAAGGGCTTCTTCCTGTAGTCTGCCCCAATTTGACCCTCCTCATTATCCACAAAGGCCCTTTGGGGATGGAAAACATTCTCAAAACACAGAGGGGGCATGTTGTTCATGACCCTTGACAATTACTCTCTGGAACAACCATTACTGACCTAGGGCTGCAGCTGATGGAATATGAGGAATAGAGTCAGGGAGAGTAGGGTGTAGAGGACATGAAAGGAGGGTGGCGAGAAGGCAGGACCAGGCTTGGGAGTCAAAAGGCAGAATGTAGGCAGCCAGGAAGTCAATTTCAGAGTTTAGGTGAAACAGCACTGCCTGCTCCAAGCAGGGAGCTGAGAAGAGCAAAGCACTAGTTTAATGACCAATAGTCATTCAGCTTAAAAGTGATTAACTGCCTTGTGCAGCCAACCATTAAAAAAGAATAAAAAGGAAAAGAGTGGGGGATATGTCTCTTCCTCATTGTAACTCCATTGTCTTAATCATCGAAGTCACTGGGACATCGTTCTGCAGGCAGGACTGACCACAGCTGAGAATCTGGAGAAACCGGATCCTACCCTGGGCCCCCTTTAAAGTGATTAAACTCCTATCAGACCAGGCTGGACCCCCTGACAGCAAAGACGTCATGCTTGGAGCAGCAACCCTGGGAAATGCTCATTGGGCAAATCAGGACCTTAAAAAATAATTACAGTTCACACATCCTGAAGCAATAAGGACTTCAAAACTCCCTTCACATGTGATTTATATATGAGCATATTTCCCCCTTGCACCCTCTCCCCCATTCCCATTCTGCTCACTCCACCCAAATCCAAGTGGTTAGAAAGTCAATATTCCTAGGTCCTGCTAAAAAGTCCAGATGGAAAAACCCTGGTCTGTATCAGGAGGGAAAGAACTGCTAACACCACCTGCCATTAAAATTCTTATACACCCCATTGTGCATGAATGTGAGTACGTGTGTGTATTCCAAGAGGTTCAAAGGAAAAAAGAGAAAAATTAATTAAGCCTATACCTCTCTGCCAAGGAATCAAATGCTCTCTGGGGCCTGGTTTTGAAGCAAAGAAATGTACTCCTACAGGCTGCTGGTTCTGATCCAGTTCATTGTAGAAAGGAGGAAGAATGAGGTTAAATCTGGGGTGGGGGCACTGGAATTGACCTTTCTCTCTTCTGTTGTCCCTGGGAAGGTGGCCCAGGTCATAGGAGGGAAGGATCACTAAATGTGCATCCATTATATGCCAAGCACTGGCCTAGGGAGAGGCAGAAAGAAACACGTAAGGATGAAGAAACACCTCAGATGATTGGCCTTGTGGTGACAAAACAACAAAACGGAGACAAGTTCTGCTTCTGTGACATCCCAAAGGGGAGCTGACAGGTGGGATCAGGCAAAGGGAAAAAGCAAGAGGATAGGCTGGCCCCTTAGGACAAATTGCAAATTGGAATGAGCATCTGGAATGGCTAATCAAGTATATTTTCAGCGTCACACTTAAAAATGTGAACCAAGTGCACAGACAGAGTTCACATGCCTGAGAAGAAGAATTAGAGGCCAGAGACCCAAAAGAGAAGGCAGCTGAAGCCATGGGACCCGTCAAAGGCCCCGCTGCTGAAATCTGCTCTACGACCGCAACCCGTTCTTGGGAAACATCAGCCAAAGCACCTTGATAATCAGGGTCTGGGACATCAGCTGGGCTCTGGTCTTTTCTTTCTCGTGTTGCAACCATAGGTGTAAAGAAATGGAAATGAAATTTCACAGCCAGGCAAAGATCCAATACGCATGTTCCTCCTTGAAGATAACTGAAAATGGAAATAGCCCCAAAGAGGATGGAGTCACCTAGAAGACCTCCGGAAAAGAGTGTCTCGCTGGGGTGTGAAGGGCAGGAGTCAGTGCCTTGTGTCACCCTAGCAGGGGAATAACAACCACATCTTTGACAGTGAAGGTCAGACTCTTTAACTGAGGCGCCTGGGGGCAGGCACTGAGCCTTGAGCTTCCCAAGGCCTCTGCTCAGATGCTCCTCCACCGGCAAGAACTGGCTGCCTCCCGGGAGCTTCGGAGAAACTTTATGGGGGTCAAGGAGGAAGGGTGTGGTCAGTCTCCATCCTCTGACTTCATCCCATCTGAGAATTCAGAAGAGGAAGAGATGATGAACTCTAAGCCTAGAAGGGAGAAAGCCAGTTTAGGGGGAGCCAAATCAGGTGTTAGCTTTGGGAGGAAGGAGAGCACAGCAGCAGCGCTCACCAAATGAGAAATGGGGACATATGGGAAAGATCGAGCAAAGATGAGCCACAAACTTCACTGTTACAGGCACATCTGCTTCCTCAGACCTAAGGCTAATGGGATTTTCCACGGCATGCCCAGAGCCCATACTGAAAAGTGAGTTAGCATCTAGTAAAAGAGAAGAAGAGTTTGGGCATGTCCATGTGTGTGAGCATGCTGTCTGTGAGTGTGAGTGTGTGTATGCATGTGTGTGTACATGTATGTGCACACACGTTTGTGTGTGTGTGTGTGCATGAGTGTGTGTGCATGCTCCCTTTCTCTACTCACCGGTCACACAGAAAGAAGGATCGGTTCCTCTACCTGCCAAAATCATTTCGGAGTTTGTTTTAAGAGATTTTCAAAGAAGAAATAAGATCCTTGTGGGAAGGGATTAAACCCCATCCAACTTCTTACCTGGCTGTGTAGCATGGAGTAAACCTTTGCCAAAGTGAATGAGGATTAGTCACTTTGTGGAAATTCATAATGCCACTCTGAGGAAGTTCATTCTTTAATCCCAGGTCTGAGCTTTGATCTTATTCAGGTTTCTGCTGGGCAAACACCTTTCGTTCACTCATCCATTCATCCGACAACTATTTATTGGCTGTTTATTATAAGCCAGGCACTGTGTTATGTGTGGTTGGAAATGATGCTCTGAACAAGTGAAAATAGTTCCTGCCCTCCAGAAGTCTACAGTCTAGTAAGAAAGGTGTTGGACTGGTAGTTAGGATAAGAAATGGTGGCTGTTAGGGAAAGTGTAGGCTGCTATGGGAGCATGTTGCAGGGAGCCCTGGCATAAGACAGGGGATAAGGGACAATCTCCCAAAGGAAGTGATGCTCAAGTACACCTGAAGGGTGATGAGACTCAGGCAAGGAGCATAGGAGGTAGAGGTGGTTCCAGGCAGTAGGAACAAACACCTAAGTATTGAGGCTCAGAGGCAATAAGGTGCATTGTGTATTCTGAGAAACAACAACCAAGTCCAGTATGGCTGAAGGGGAGGTGGGGAGGGGGGCGGAGAAGAGAGAGAGAGAAGGAAGTATAAAGAGGAGGGAGATCATGAAGAGTCTTGAAAGTCATGTTAAGGACTCAGAAGCACTGGGAACCATTATAAGATTTCAAGTAGAAAAATGACCCAATTAGCTTTGCAAAGTGTGGAGAATGGCAAGAGAGGAAGGTGGTTTTGACTAGGGCAGTGGCAGTGGAGACGAGGAGATCTGGACAAACTCAAGAGATATTATAGAGGTTGGAGTTAGGATGACTTGGGGGATGTCTGATCGTGGGAAATGAGAGTGGGACCAGCTGAAGACGACTCCCAGCCTTCTGACTTGACCAAATGCAGTGGCTGGTAGTTCCATTTATGAAGCCAGAAACAATGGAGAACATTCACCGGAGGTGGAGCAGGTTTGTGGCACAGAGGAAGCTCCTGCTGAGTTTGGGACACACTGAGACATCTGGGTGGAGTATATACTGTGCAGCTGGACATACAGGTCTGTGGCTTAAGAGAATGTACCTGTGTGTCCAGGAGTCAGCTTCATACAGATATATTAGACCACAGGAGAGCTTGAAATTGGCTATGGAGAGTGTGTGGAGAAAGGAGAGCCTAGGTCAGGTAGAGGAGAAAAAGTCAGCAAAGAAACATGGGAAGAAACTGCCACAGATGTAGCATGAAAAGCAGGGCAATGTGGTAGGTCAAGGGAAGAGAGAATAGCAAGAAAGAAGACAACATGGGAAGGCTGTTCAAAGGCCAAGCAAGATGAGGCTGGCCCTCCTCATTGGATTTAGTGACACAGCGGCCATGGGCCAGAGAAGGCTCCATGGTAGAAGCCAGATTACAGTGGGTTTGAGCATTGAATGGAAATTGCAGAAATGGAATCTCCATTAAAGAAGTCTGGTTGTGAAGAGGAGGAGAGAATCAAGGTAGGAGTTGGAATGGAGGCAGCCCAGGGTGGCTAGGGGGACACCAGTGGCCTCTAGTTCTCAGACCCCCAGAACTTCCTGGCAATGACACTTCTGGCTGGATTAGATTAATTTCTAACTTCTGACCATGCATACCTCCAATCCTAATATACCATGAATTTATATAGTTCCTGTTCTCTTTGGAATTCAAAGCACTTCATAAATATTTCCTCTTTGTTCTCATTCCATACCTGTGTAGCAAAAGTAGTGAGATGATCATTTTCTCCATGCTGCAGGTGAGCAAACCTGCAGAGACTGCCTCGGCCCTGTGACACTGTGGGTGTGTGGTGGAGATGGGGAGGCAGCTCGGCAGCCCCCCTCTTCCTCCCTCACCCATCTCTCCTGGACTAGCAGCTGCAGGATGCTCGGCACACTTGCGCTACCAACAGAGCAGTCATTCAGGGACTCTGGTGAACTTGGGCCCAAATCACTTGACCTAAGGGAGCTTGCTCTGTTTCCCTGTCTATTCCAGGAAGCCTGGTAACAATCTTGGCAAATATCAGAGCTCAGAAACTGAATCTGGTCCTCATCATCCCATCTGTGCTTAACTGCTGAGAGGGAATCTTACACAAACCTCCCCTCCAACAGTCAGACACTTAGCAGACTAATGCCAGAGCTCTGACCCCAAGTCACCACTCCAAGGGGGAGGGGTAGAGGTAGAGGTGGGCTCCCAGAGCTCATAGCCAGACAGAAACAGAATGAGGACCACCTGGGCCTATAGAGCTTTCTGAAGAGCAAGTGTCAGGCCTGCCTGAGGCAGTTAGGTGCAGCCAGCCCCAGCAGCAGGGGGATGGATTAAATACTGTTGGCAAGGTTCCACCTGGGGCTGAAGAGGCCAACACTCCCAGTGTTCAGTATGTTTCCAGAGTGAGGAAAGGAAGCTGAAGAATGTTGCAAAGTCACAAAAGTAGGATCTCATTCACTGGTTTTTCACTCATTTAGTCCATGTTGACAACGTGGTTCACAAAAAGGGCTGGTACTGTGCCTACTAAGGGGCATTTTGAAATGTGTGGAGGTGTTCCTGGTTGTCATGGTGACGGGAAGGGGCAGATGCTACTGGCATTTAATGCTTGCAGTGCATCCTGCACCAAGAACCATCCCATGCAAACTGACCGTGTATCCCTGCTAAGAGCAACTCACCCACTGAAGACCCATTGCCCACCCATTGCCTGTGGAATTCCTAGGATGCGTGAAGGAAGAAATCATCCACAGGCAAACAGCTTGCCTGCCCTACAGTGGGATGACACCCCTCCTTTTTCTCTATTGGCCCCTTCAGCACTAAGACTTATCCCGTCTGGGGTGGGCCATTATTACCCGCAGCATACCAGAGTTGGTCCTGTTTTCCTAGGCTCTGAACTATCTGATTCTCACCACTGACATTCATTCCTGACCCTTCTCCCTGCTTATTCTGCACTGTGCCTGTCAATCATGAAACAGGCTTCAGTAAAAGGATAGACAGAGCCAGCTTCTTGCCCATCAACATCTTTGAGTCAGCAGCATGTTCTCAGTTCAGCCACTGAGTGCCCCTAAGCAAGACATTCACTTCTCAGAGCCACACCGACCCTCCCCTCCCCCATCATCCATATAAACAGGGTGCAGACCTTGGCCTTGCACTACCCAGGGTGCAGGTGGGCTAACTGGAATGGCCTGAGGTGGGCTCGGGCTCCTTTGAATATGGGGGCAGTGTGTGTGTGTGTTGTATGTTTGTGTGCATGGTAGTGAGGTGAGGTGAATGGGTGATCATGGCCCAAAGTTTCATTAAATTTGTTAGGGCAGTACTTCCAGAGTCCGAGCTGGAGGCCAGGCCCAGGTACTTCTGTCCCTGGCCCTGATTTGCAGGCATCTTCCTCTCACCTCCCAGCTAACTCACTGTATACAGCCCAGGCAGTCATGGCTGTGTTCAAGAAGCTTGGCATAGCCTCCCAGGGCTGACAACGATTGAAGGCAGATGCGTGCAGTCAAAGACTAATGGGAATCATGAAAAGGAGTAGCAAGCTTACATGTGGAAAGAGACAGGAGTCAGGAGGGGGAGGAGGGAGCAGTTTAAAGAAGTGCAGGCGGGGCACCAGATGCCTGCTGGTTGACCCTGTGGGGTAGGGCAGCCCTGCTTAGAAGATGTTTCCACGGGAAGAAGGGCTGTGTTCTCTGCAGGAGGCAGGGGCTAAGAGCTCCCATTTGCTCCACATATTAGGCTCTAATGGAGAATTCTGTTCTGGCTAGGAAGGGGTCCTGGAGAGCCACCATCCACCTCCCAGTCTCAACCATGGAGAAACCAAGGTCCAGAGAAGTCAAACGCCCAGGCCAAAGGCACACAGCCTAGTGGTAGGGCTGGGACGAGAACTCATGGCTGTGGAGCAACCTTCTCCAGCCTCCCCACCAATCTGTGGCTCCACTCACTCTACCTTCCCGATCTCTCCTCCCTCTGCTTTCCCGGACCCTCCACTGGTTCCCTCCGCTCCCTACCAGCTGGCTTCCTGCTGTACTGCTTTCTCTACAAGGCTCCCAGAAATTCCCAGATTGTTGGAAGAGAAAGGCAGAAGTCATGTCAAAAATAAAAATGATTGGATTGAGGCACGGCAGGCAAGACAGCTTCCTCCTTGGCCATCACTACCGCTGAGACAGACAGAGACCCCACTCAGAGGTCTTGCCCCTACTCATTTTAATCCTGAGAAGAACTGACTGCATATCTGCACACAGCCTGCCCAGCACATGGTGAATGTGTGCAGGAGATGCAGATCCTCAGAGTCTTTTTTCCGTCCTATTATGGGCTGAATTGCGTTCCCCCCAAAAAGATATGTTGAAGTCCTAACTCCCCACCTCAGAATGTGACCTTATTTGGAAATAGGGTCTTTAGAGAGGTAATCAAATTAAAATGAGGTCATTAGTGTTGGCCCTAATCCAATATGACTGATGTCCTTACAAAAAGGGGAAATTTGGGCAAAGACAGATATGCTCAGAGGGAAGACAATATGCAAACACACAGGGAGAATGCCGCGTGAAGATGGAGGATTCGAGTGATGCATCTACAAGCCAAGGAAGACCTCAAACTACCAGAAGCTAGGAGAGAGGCACAGCTTCAGATGGAGCATGGCCCTGCCAACACCTTGGTTTTAGACTTCTGGCCTCCTGAACGGTGAGACAATAAGTTCCTGTTGTTTTAAGCCACCCAGGTTGTGGTACTTTATTCCAGCAGCCCTCGGAAACTCAGACACTAGCCCACTCCTCTTCCCAGGCTACCTGTTGTCCACAACAGACAGTGTAAGGTTGAGTTTCTGTTAACACGCCACAGAGTACAAGCTGAATCATGCATGTTGTGCATCAAGAGAGCTCCTGGAACAGGTCTAGGAGACTCAAACTGCACACTCTGCATGGTCCCCAACACCCGCCCCCCCATCCCCACCAAGCAGGCACTCCAGAAAGTCTTGGTCGCCCTGCCACTCGGTGTTGCTGGGCAGAGAGACCTTCAGGACAGATGTCCCTGGTCTGTGGTCAGCTCGGAAAAGATCCCAAACAAGTGGGGGAACTTACAGGGGCATGAGGCTAGGCAAACGGGAGGAGGAAATCCTCCAGCTACCCAACACATCTGTTGGGAGAACAAATACAGCTCAACGTGGATCAAAGAGATTTCTGAGTAACAGAGAGAACAGTCTTACAACGCAGCACACAGATAAAGCTGCGGCCAGGATCCAGTCCTTCCGAAACGGAACAAATAAACTGATAAGGAGGGAGAGTCCCAGAGGGATGGGAAAGAGAAGTGTGCACATGTGGGCAGACTGGGAAGCCAAAGAAAAGCACACACTCTGTCAAACAGTGAGTGTCTTAGGTGAGGAGAGAGAGAAGGTTAGGAAGACACTGAAAGGGAAGTGAGAGCTGGTACTGGGGGCTGGAGAAAAGGTCTCGTCAGTAAGTGACATACACACCGTGGTGCTGACTACTCTTGCAACAAACTTTGGAAGGCAAAACAATATGAATATAGATAGTAACAATAATCTGTTATTGATTTATCCATTTTCACATTTATTTAATAAACTGCCGTTTAATCAGTGTTTCGCATATGCCAGGCACTGTTTTAAGCATTCTACATGGATTCAGTCATTTAATCCTCATACAAGCCTGTGAAGTAGTTAGGTTATTATTCCCATCTTACAGACGAGGAAATTGAGGATGACAGGTGTGGACAGTAACTCACTCAAGGTCACCCCAGTAGTAAGTGACAGAGCTTGGATTCAAAGCCAAGCCAGCATGGGTCCTGCACCAAGGTCTTTCCACCGCACTACATAAGGTGTGTACTGAGCTGAAAGGTTGTGGGGTAGAGAAGACAAAAGAACAATCCAAAAATTACATCGAGAAGGCACATAAGCCTGGAAGATCATGGTAACAGAGCAAAGAGGAGGGGGCAGTCTTTCTCACAACCCAGTGTTCTTCACTGGGGCTGCACCCTGGGGAGTGGGGCACTGGAGCTGACCAGGGAGCCTTTCTGCTGTCCTGTGATAACTGTCAGCTCAAGTTCCCCATCAGAGCTGTCAAAGCTTCAAAAAACACCACTTCTCTTTAGAATGTTTCCAGAAAGGTAACTTCTGGAAATCTATTCTAAGAAAATAACCAGATATGTGTATAAAAATCTATGCAAAAGGTCAGTTAACTGCAGTATAAGAACAGTGGCCAAAATGAAAATGTGCCACAGTAATGAAATGGTTAAAGTGTGGTATATGATGGAATATTACACAGCAAGAATCATCTTACACAAGAATACTTAGAGACACGGGGAATGCATACAATGCATGTTAAGTGGGAAATGCCAGTTAAACTTTATTTATAAAGTATGATGAGCCCCCTCCCTTATTAAAAAAAGGAAACACACATACAGAGACACATGCACACACACAAACACATCCACACATAGAAAAAGAACTTCAAGGGATATATACTGAAATGTGGATGGGATTTCTGGTAATTGTCTTCCTCTTTATTCTTTCTAACATTTTCCTAATTCTTTATAATGAACACGCATTAAAACAGATATTTATTTCATAATCAGAAAACAATGTTGTATGTTATAACTACTTCTGGAAGGACCCCTAAAGCTTTAGCTGTCATCTTTTCCACTTTCCATGGACCAGGTGCAAGAAAGAGGGAATTTTGAGCAGCCTTGATCAGCTCTATGGTATTCTGTGGTCCTAATGTTAATCTAGGAAAAGCCAAAACTCTTGAATTGAGGAGGCAAATGTTTTGTGTTTCTGATTTGATAAAAGAACTAAAAATGTTAACTGTACCGGCTGATTTAATACAGAATCAACAAAAAACAGGAGATAGTGTTCAGGAGACAGAGTGGGATGAGGATACCATGTGGAGGGGTACTGTCACTTACTGCAGCTAGTAAATGACATCTGTGACATTCAGTTACTGCAAGAAGGGAGAAGGGCACTGGAGAGAGGGGTAGAGGGAGAGGAGGGAAATTATTCACATATGAGCAGGAAGGTGGTGTGAGGTCATGGTTAGGAACAGACTCTGGAATCAGAAAAGAACAATTCCAAGGTTGGTGCCACCACTTTCTAGCCATTCAACCTGGGGCAAGTCACGTGGTCAGTCCACGAATATTTATTGAGAAAATACTACGTGCCATGTAGTATCCCAGGTGGTGGAGATACAGTAGTGAAGCAAAGATACAAAAAGAGCCCTGCCCCTGGAATTTATTTATAATACAGAGAAACAGACAATACTTTAGAAAAACAAGTAAAATATATGGTTTTCAGATTATCTTAGGGGCAATGTAGAAAAATCTGCCCAAGCCTCAGTTCTCTTGTCTGCAAAATGGAACAGGGATAACAAAATAGCCATTTCAACGAGCAGTTGTGAGGATTCATGAGATCACATATAAAGCACTGAGCACAGGTCCCTGTTCAATAAACATTAACCATTACCATTCTTTTGAGATTAAAAGAGCCAAATCTACTCTTCTTGTCTGAGTGATGACACAGAGAAATTATAAGAAATGGCTGCAACCATTCAGAAATTGCAGAGGCAAAGGGGATTCAACCCCAAGTGATGAGGAAAATTTAAACCAACAACACTGTAGTAGGGTATTGAGTTTCCTAATGGCTAAAACAAAGAGCAACATTTCCCTCACTCTGGGCTTTATCCAAACCCACAAACAGAGGAATCCCTGATCACTTCTACTATCGTTTAATAATGGTAGTATCTGTTCCTTTGGTTTCTCCCACTCCAGGATGGAGTTTAACAAAAGGCACAAGATCTGGGGAGTTTCACTTGCCCCCATGCTGCTCTGCCAGAGTTTCTTCCCCCTGTGTCTCTACGGATGGCTGGATATCAAACCCTTCTTGCAATGGCTGAGAGGAAAGGTGATCTGTTGCTCCTCTAAGGCCATACATTTCCGGGGCCATTTGGGAGTTGTGAGATTGGTTAAAGACTCAAACGGGGTTCTCCCAAAGTCTGGTGGAGCCAGATCACAGACCACAATTCAGACTCCCACCCAGGCGTTAGGGATGGACCCCCAGAATATGAGGGTGTTTCTGATCAATGAGCCAATGATTCTCCAGGGGAAGAAGGAAAGAAATGATACCCTGGCTAGGGAGAAGAAAAAGCTTTCCAGAAGTCACATCTTATAAGCCTTGGATTCCAGCCTCCTGGAGAGGAGAGAAACCATCAGGGGCTAGGAAAGGCCACAAAGAGGTAGATGTATGTATTTGTATGTGCGTGCGCCAGCAAATGCATGTGCAAGAATGTTTTAAGTAACTAAATGCAGGGCTTAAATCAGATGGATTATCTTGGGGTTTCATATACCAGTAGCTTATTTTTGGCGGACCTCAGAGGGGCTAAATGATTTGTTTGGATTTGACACCAAAGAGTATAACATATTAGTGCTTTTCCTCTTCTCTGTAAAGCCAGGTTTGGCAGAATTCTGTAAACTCAGGCATTGGAAGTGTTAGGTTTTTCTCTGAAGTCCTGCTGCTACACTCAAGGTAGGTCCTTCCTCTTCTGGGTCATGGGATGGCCCCAAAACAGCAAAACGAGTACCCAATGCTAATTCAGAGAAACACTTCAGGAGGGCAGAATCTCCAACACTACAACCTACAAAGCAGAACCTCATGAGATGGAGCATAGTGTTAAACTAGGAACAGATGAGAAGTCCCCAAGAGGAGTTTCCAGAAAGTTCCAAGAAGGCTCTTAAGGGGAAATAATGCAAACCAAAAACAGAAAAAGGGAAGAGAAGCCATGAGGGGAGGCAATAGGCCCTTTCCCCCAAACCACAATGCCCTGGGAGTGGGGGGAGCCAATCTGAGACGTAGTTTCCATGACTGCTCTGCGTAAACTCTCTCCCTTTCAGGCATGTTGGTCAAGCCCCAAACACTCCATGCTTTCTACCTCCTCTGTGCCTCTGTCTGTGCTATCCAGACCTACCCCTAAAATTCTCTTGCTTGATCCAGGGGTCCCCTCAATCAGCCACGAGAAGTCTTTGGAACTCCAACTGCCCTCTGTGTGCACCAATCCCATGGTCCTAATCATTTCTATCTTGAGTTTTATTTAGTTGGGAATGTCTTATTTCCAGGGTACACTATAAGTTCTTGGAGGTGAGAAACCATGCATTTTTGTTTTCCCCACCAGCACAGGACACCATACGTCACCCTATCAGGCACTCAGCAACTAGTTGCTGAATGATTGGCTTTTTTGAACCAGAGTTTATGTCCATCAGGTCACCGAGCAGAGTTCGTTTTTCAGATTAGATGAATGAAACATACTGAACATTCCGACTGTTTTTCTCTCTCTCATGCTCCTGGTAATGGCACACACAGTGCTCAGGCATGGAAAGTAAGCTCTTTCTGGTGGGCCTTAGGAACCCAACAAGAACAGTGGTGTGTCTTTCTTCTGGGATCACAGCTTTCTTTCTCTCACACTCCACCACTCATCCTTCAGCAAGTCCTTCCAGCCCTACTCCCAAAACAGATTCCAAATCTTCTGGCTTCTTAACACCTCCCTCATGACCACCCAAGTCCAAGCCACCATTCGTTCTCTCCTGAACACTGTACTCGCATCTGATTCGTCTGCCTCCACAGCCTGTCCCCCACAAAGTAGGCGGAGAGCCCTTGAAAAAATGTTAACCATGTGACATTATTCCCTGGTCCAAACCCCCCAATGGCTTCCCATCACACTTGAGGGAGAAAAACTCTGGCTCCCCAACGTATTGGGGGGTCACGGGGAAGTACTGGCTTTTTATCACATACCTCATCACACAGATCAACCGTGTAAATCGGCTATGAGGCCCTACATGATCTGCGCAGCCTCTCTCATGCTCTGTCCCAGCCGCACAAGCCTGCCTGCGGTGTCTTGAACATACCAATCTAAAATCCCACTGTCTATCACAACACTTTGTTTTATTTTCCATTGTGGCATTAATCCCCGTAGGAAATTTTCATTTATTTATCTATTTACATACCTCATTTGTTTCTGCGTTTATGGAATGTAGGCTCCATGAGGGCAGAGGGTCAATCTTTCTCATTCAGTGCTCCATCTACTGCACCAGGAACAGTATGTAGCACATAGCAGGAGCTAACTAAATATTTCTGGATAGAAGAAACTTTCTGGACACTGATGTAAGAATTACCTGCCAGCAGAGTTCTCCCTAACATCAATGTTAACGCCAAAAGAAATTCTTAGAGATCAGAAACTGAAAGCCAAAACTTTATAGCCCTGTCCAGTAGTCAATCAGCTGCTTTTTAAAGTTATCTAGCAGAAAATTCCCATGGGAAAAAAAGAAGGCTTTTAAAGACAACCGCAAAGATACACTCAACAAAGATAGATCCATCAGTGCTGAAAAGTCTTGCCAAATTTGGGGACCCCTTGTGCTTTTGTAGGTTTGCCTGGGGTTCAGGTCAGTGTAACCAAGATTTCCTGAACACTGTATTAGGTCCTGGAGGATATAAAGATAATTAGAATAGGGCCCATACCTGCAAAGTATGTACAGACTCCTGGGGAGAGAGACGCACGAGCATATAGCATATATAACGTAGTATATGGTAAACCAGAGCTATATTTTGGGTTTCAGGGAAGGCTCCCTGCATGAGCACCTGTAATAGTCATCCAGGTAAACAAAATGGGGAAAGAGATCCTAAGCTTTGGGAAGAACATGAACAAAAGTATGGCTGAAAGAAACCCCCTGGAGGCAGGAAACTCAAGCATAAAATATGAAGCAGGCACAGTGTGTCATGAAGGGACAAGCAAGTCATGTTCAAGGAGCTTGGACTATACTTGGCATGTGATGGAGAGAGCCTCTACCTTATCTCATTTATTCAAACATGCAAGTGTCAGGTGGTATTGGGTGTATTCACTCTTTTCTTCCAAGAGCAACAAAACTGTTCATCAACAAAAATCCCAGCTAATGTAGGAAACAAAGAGAGGAGGGAATGGCAAGACAATAGCTTGAGGCCCTTGGAAGTTAACCTAACAAAATTTAACCTAACACGGGGTGGCCCAATGGTGTAGTCCGCTTTGGTGGCCCAGGGTTCGTGGGTTCCCGGGTTCAGATCCCGGGCATGGACTTACACACCACTCATCAAGACATGATGTGGTGGCATCCCATGTACAAAAAATAGAGGAAGATTGGCACAGCCATTAGCTCAGAGACAATCTTTCTCAAGCAAAAGAGGAAGATTGGCAACAGATGTTAGCTCAGGGACAATCTTCCTCACCAAAAAAATAAAATAAAATAAAATACAAATTTAATCTAACAATTAGATAAAAGGCTATAATGAGAGAAGAATTTCACTAATGAAATTATACATGTCTTATAGAAAGGTATGTAGTTTTATTTAAAGGATGGATGAATGGAAGCCAGCAGACAACAAATCTAATCCTGAGCAGAGGAGACGCACTGTCGATGGGCGGCAAGTGAGTTTTGGAGACAGAGAGATCTAGCTTCTGATCAAGGCCCTGCCGGGAAAGCTGCTTACCTTCTCTGAGTCTCAGTTTCCTCATCTGTAAAATGGGGGGAATTATGTCTGTCTTGTCGAGTTGCTATGGAGGTGGGGATTGCACACACAAAGCACCCAGTGCAGTGTAACACCTCGTGTCATGACCCTGGATGCAAATAAATAAGCCAACAAATCCTAAAAAAATATTTCATTAAAAACCCTCCTCCTGGATCAGAAATGGGTTATCTAATTGCCTAGAATTTAAGGATCTGAATTAGCCATTTTGGATATTCCTAAATCCTTCACTGTATAATCTTGTGTTCAGCTTGAAAAGTGCAGGAAATAAAAAGAAAAAAAGCTCGCACAAATCGGGAACTGCATGTATACAGTGAGGATCTACACCTTTTGAACTTAAGAAGTAGAGCGCAGGGGAGCTTTGTAGAGAAGAGCCTAAGATCTGCGCTTGGGACAAGAAGTTGACCAGGGGACTCTGGCCTTTCACCAAGAAGGCACGCTTCAGGCTCCAAGTGCTATCACAGCACGAGGGAGGGAGATGAGAGGACCCACCTAGCAAACTGCACCAAGCCTTCCTAAACCACTGCAGAACTCATCTCATGC
Source organism: Tapirus indicus (assembly GCA_031878705.1). Taxonomy (NCBI): domain Eukaryota; kingdom Metazoa; phylum Chordata; class Mammalia; order Perissodactyla; family Tapiridae; genus Tapirus; species Tapirus indicus. The sequence continues at coordinate 102,211,239 of CM062918.1, read as the reverse complement.
TTGTCTACTCCAGTAAAGGCCCTGATTGAATTGCTACCAGAAGATAAAGACTAGGGATGGTCCTGAACATGCCCTGTGGCTCAGCAAGAACTCATCTTGCAGTAAACCTGCCCTTTTCCTAATTGGATGCTCCGTGTGGTCTGCTTATTTGTCACTCATATTAGTCTGCATTTTGTTGAATGCTTCTCTCCTCCCTGGTGCAGCAGCTCCTAGGAAGAGGCTCTGCTCTCCACGTGCAGCCCAGACGATACTGGCCTCTCCACACTGCCCCCATCTAAACTCCCCTGAGAGGACGCACATGCCCCAAAGCTGTTTGCAGTTCTGAAGCGATTTACTGATCATTTTAATGGATAATCTGGGGATAAATGCTGAGTCCACAGGCCTGTACTCTGAGAACAGCCACATCTTTGTTGAAAGTTGGGCCTCTAAAGTTATACATGTATGACGTGGCATGACCCCGCTACCCAGTCCGCAGCTAATGAACTAGCAGGGACCTCAGACTCAAGTTGGGCCAATCAGAATCTCTCTTTAAGGAATTTAGAACTGGGGCCCTGGGACAGTCAGTTGGTAGGTCTAGAATGAGGGAGAAAGAGCAAGGGAGAGAGGTACAGGTACATGGAGAGCAGAGCCACATGACCCCACAGAGAGTGGTCTCCAAGCTCCTTAGTCATGAAGCCTGGCTGTGGTTCCTTCCTTGGGTTCCCTGTGGTGGCTCTGTATCTGTTTTTATTTTTTCCCTTGGGTTAATTAATAATATTAAAGATAATAATATCGTAATAGTAATGGCTAACATTGACCATGTTCCAGACTCAGAGTTACATACTGTATCTTACGTAGTCCCTCCAACAATGTAAGGCTATCATTTTACACTTAAGGAAACGGACTGAATCTTAGAGAAAAAGAGGTAGAGATGGGATTTGAAATCAGGCTAATAGTCTATTTTTAATTACAATAATATACAGCTAACAAAACCATTTTGTCTAGCTACGACAAGCCCCTGCTGTGGGGCAGGCTAAATGGTCTAGCTTTTATGACCACTATCTCCACTGCGGCAGTCTGCTTAAACGTTTCACTTGATAGAAGCATTCTTAAGAACTTTGAAGGGATTCCCATTTCAAGATGGCAGAATGAGTACCAACTGCAATTCTCCTCCTCCTGTAACAAACCCATATATATACATATAACAGAAAATACATTAAAAATAAATTTATAACAGCCTTTGCTTGAAAACAAGAAGGGAGACTTTCACTGGCCAGAAACTATAAGGAATCCCTAAAAGAAGGTAAACATTCAGGAAGTCACAGACAATTTAAGAAGCTGAAGCCAAGCACAGAATCCACCCGCAAGGTATGTAGGCGAATCTGCCACAGAAGATAATCTGGCAGTAAGAACCAGCCGCCTATCCGAGGAAAGCCAGCATCATGAAAAGAAACAGCAAGTTCTAGTACCAGAAAAACTCAAACTCACGGAAGCAGTTAAAATAGTGATCAGAAAAGGACTTTGAATATTTCATGATCTCAAAGATATAAGGTGCTGCATCCACAAAATGAGAACAAGGATGTTTCAAGGGGATTTCATAATGATAAGAAAATAAACAAACAAGGTGGGACGACTGCAGTGGGGGAGGTCATCTATGAGATCTGCAGTCAGACCCACGATGGTGCTGGAAGGCAAGTTCTGTTTCGCAGACACAGACATAGCTGTGCGGAGAGAGTATAACAAGAGTAAGCGGCTGGAGACACACGAGGTGACTGGCCTCGCCCAAGTGGTGGGCAACCCATACTTAAAAGAACTCAAATTCCCTGGACACTTTTACTGCCCCATGCATGTCCACTCTCAACATTCCGGCCCATGAACAGCCCCTCACAAATGGCAGTACCCTGAGCCTATACCTCAGGATCAGAAAGAGGTAAGGGAACACATTGATTCTTTCAAGCTACAGCTGTCACATTTCTTCCCATTTCTTATGGTGTCACCTGAAGGCTCCCACCCAAACTCTCAATGTTGCAGGAGCACCTAAGAGCTGCAGTGTCTTGTTAAGGCACATTTCCCCAGCCGGAAATAAGAATATACCAGTGTGAACCATAACATATATTTGTAAAGTAATTTGCATCTTGCAAAACACTTTCTTATGCCTTATCTCATCCGAAACTCCACATGAATCATGTTAAGTAAGTGAGTCTATTATCCTCATTTACAAAAGAAGAAACTGAGGCTCCAAGAGGCTGCAGCTCTTAGTCATTGACAGAAGTGGTAATAGAACCCGGGTCCTCTTGCCTAAAATGTCAGTTCTCGATATAGTTCACTGCCACAAGGTGTATACTCCTTCACTACTAGCTCTAAAGCAGAAGTAGCCTGAGGAGCAGTTTCTGCTTGAATGCACGTGCATGATCCTATAGGGGAATTACTGGAGGGCCACTCTTAACTCCCCTTACAGTCAGTGTATCGAATGTCCCTAAATACTATAGTCAACTTTCTACTCAGTTCATGGTCCCTTATAAACCTGTTCTGGATTAGACTTTGGAAAACAAAATAAATTGCCTGGAGTCCAGATGTAAATGCTTCAGCTCATCTCTTTCCTTCCTTGAAACATTACTGTCCCTTGATTTTAAAAAAGGCCACTGCTGAAGGTGACTGCTGTGTGTATTTGGGGCAGGGAGATGGTGGCAGTTACACATTGCCAAGAACAACTTGGGTTCCATCCACATGATATACACAGAGAGAGATCCCCGTGGTTTTCTGCTTCCACTGCTCCTTGCAGGGCTCATCTGTCTGTGATGTGCAATCCTCTTGTAGCCCCTTGTGCAGAAAGAGGCCTGTCGCCATCTCACTGCCCACTGCTGCAGATCACGGCAGCACCACCATCCAGCCTCCTCCCTTGAACCACCATCCCAGTCCCCACATGTGGTCAGTGTGGCTCACTCCACCACATCATCGTTCTTAAACTACACTTAGGCCACTCAGCAGTCTGGAGAATCCCAAATCCAAAATGCTTACCAAAGCATGCCTTAGCAATGGCTGCTAGACACGTGGCCCCAGCATGCCTGATGGCATGCATAGTAATATCTTCATGTAAATGGGAACCCAGGGATTACGATGATTCCATATGGTCCACTTTGCCACTCGGAAATGTATGGTTGGAAACAGAACTTGTTCAGGTTGTATTAATTTTTTCAGATCTTGATTTTTAGCTTCCTGCTCTGATCCCCCCCCACCCCACCAACTTCCTGGCCCTCCTGTAAGCCCTGCTTCCTAACAGGAAAATGGCAAGGAGGAGAACAATTGCTTTCTTGATGTAGAGGCCCACTGGTTAAAGCATGTCCTCAGGCACGGCCTCTTGGAAGCACAGTCCCAAGACTAGAGCTTGGGTTGGACCACAGACCCGAGAGGGAAGAGAGGTGCTCTCTCTTTCCCACTGAGCCATCCGTGCTAATCCCAGCAGCCCTGATCCATAGCTACACCTAGAGGAGGGCCTCTAATTGGTATGCAAATTCCCAGGGAGGACCAGTGCCGGGAATCTGATCTTTCAGAGACCACAGACCATTCTGTATTCTGAATGTGCTGTGGAAACCCTGCCCTCCAGCCTGGTATAACATCTGCCTCTGAGGGCTGTTGCGGGTACTAATGAGATGACTTATATAAGGGTACGTGCACAGCGTTAATGTGCTGGCGATGCTGGTCTATGTTCCTCTCTCCCTCCTGTTCCCCACCACTCACCCTCAATACCCCTCCAGTAGAGGGGGTTGGTGAGGCACTTCAGAATCTGCTGAGCACCTGTGGTCTGCCCTCTGGTCTCTAGTTACTGAGGCAAATGTGGGATGGGTAGAGAGTAGAGAGCGCAGCCCAAACCAGCTGAACATCTTTAACTAAGTGAGTTCTCACAAGCACTCCAGGGTGAGAATGGGACAAATGTCCTGGCAAAGCCGCAGAGGGCAGGGACGGGGGGTGTGGGCCATACTGTCAGCTAGCAGTCCTCAACCGTGGCTGCTCGTTGGAATCACCCGATGAGCATTAAAGAAACAGATGCCTCTGCCCCTACCCTAGACCTTCAACTTTAATTGGCTTCAGTGGGATCCTGAGCGACCACTGTCAGCCAGAGTTGAAAGATCTCAAAGCGCAAGGTGAAATCAGAACAGTAGGAACTCGGGAGAGTCTGTTGAGCACCGACCTTTGAAATGACACTAGAGGTTCTCTTTGGTTCCCTTTGGCTTTACCAAGGAGAATTCTGGGTTCCCACACCCCAAGTTGCCAAACATCTGTCAGGATCACTGTCACACACACTCTCCTTATCTATGCTAAACAGTGTGACCTTGCAAGTGATTCTCTATACAAATCCACCACTGGCTAAAGACATTCTGTGGAATTTGACAATTTTCAGGAGACTTTGAAACACATACACACACACACACTAATCCATAGGAATCGTCTATAGGTGGATCTGATGTCCAGGAATCTGGGACCCCTCAGATGCCCCGTAAACCTTAGCATCCGTCCACATTCAATGTCGAGCCTATGAAAGGCCTGCAATGCAAGCAGCCTCCTCTGGAGCAAGTCACTGCCATGATTTCAGATCTTCTGGGGCACAACTCCAAAAACCACCTTTTTTTGACCCTGAATAAAATTAAACCAGGATGGAAATGCATAGGAGAAGGGAAAAGGTTGGGAGATGCCCCACTGCCAACCACCCTACACTTTCAGCATTAAGTTACTATTTTAGTCCCTGTTTTCCCACAGCCAGACCCACTCTCAGCAGTGCATTGCCTCCCATCATCCCAAGCTAGAATGCGCTCCCAGGAGCCAGCACTGGTTGGAGTACCCAGAGATCCAATCAGGCTCCATGCTCCCCCTCTGCATTTCATTCATTTGTTCGCTCACTCATTCTTTCTTCCATCAATTCAACCAATCGTCCTTATTTCATTTATTTATTATTTCAACTATTTATTTGGAGCCATCTTCCACACTGCAGCCAGAGTGATCTTGTTTAAAACAAAAGCCTGATTGTGCCCTCCTCCATGCCGACTCCTATAGCTCCCCATCGCCCTTGGGGTAAAGAGTGAGCGCCCTGTGGGCTCCTGCCTGCTCCCCACCTCACCATGCACATGTCATCCCCCGCTGCTCTCCATGTACCCTCTACCTGCACTTCTTTCAGTTCTTTTAGCCTCTGTTTTTTCTCATCTCAGGGCCTCTTTCCACCTGCTTCCTCATCTGGAACTCTTCTCCTCCTACTTTCACCCCGGATTACAAATCACCTCACGTGCAGAAAAATCTCCTGGGTAGTTCCTGGGGTTGTCTGGCTCCTCATATATTGCTGGAAACTGATGACTCCCTCCACAATGGCTGTTCTTGGAAGAATTTCCTTTTCTATCTCTATCCCAGCACCTGCTCACCATCTCTCTTTGGACGAGTCACAGACATCACTCTACCTCAAGAAAATACATGATAAGCAATTGGAATTCTTCTCCCCCCTATTTTTTCCCCTCTTAGTTAAAAATTGGACCTTCTCTAAAGGCTCTATCCTCGACTGTGCCTCTGTCAAGCAGTCCGCCCAGAACGCAGGAGACTTGCTGCAGACAGACGGTAACTTTATACAGAAGCCCCAGAAGGAGATGTAAACACTGAAGCAGGGACCAGGAAGATGTATTCCCGATTCATACAAGAGCCAAAAAGCAAAAGGGAAATGTCAGAGGATTACAGTGACAAGCTGAGGTCTCTCCACCCGTAACCTAACCCAAATTCAACTTGATTTCCTAGACTTGCTAATAGACCACAATCTAAAGTATATTCTCTCTTGTTCCCTCTCTCCCTCCCTCTCTCTCTCACACACACACAGATACACACATACACACACATACCAAAAGACAACAACATGAAATAAGCACACTGAAGATGTCCTTGGTGATCATTTAAATGCTAAGAAAGAGAGAGAGAAAAAGAGAATGAGAGAGACATGAAAAACAACTTTTTTCCCATTTTAATCCACAGTCATCAAAAAGTCTCAAATAATTTAAAAAGCTACATCAAAGCAATAGTAGAACAAATTCTAATGTGAAGGAATTTTAGACCCAAGCTGTGAACAACACTAGGACCCCAGTGCCGTTTCTCTTGGGGAGCTACCTCTGACTCGAGCACTACGCAGATGTATCTTTGGAAGGAAAGTCCAGGAGAGATACGGAGGGAGGTGGCCCAATAGATGTCGCATGAAGCCATTCACCCCTGATATTTGTACAGCACCCGAGATTCCTCTGGGCAACGTCTCTTTCTCCCACTATGTGTGGGGTTGTCAGGACAGACCACACCTTCAGGTGCCCCTCCCTGCAAGGGATTCAAGTGAGATACTTTGGACTCTGGCTCTAGCGCTCCGCGACAAGCTGGACACCAGGAGCCCCCTCCCACTGCATGCAAGTGTGGCATGTAATGCAGGGTCAGGGATGGGAAGGCCCTCAGATGATAAGACCGACAGCCCTGGGTCACAGTGTGGGAGCAGACCTCAGGCCTTCCAGGTCCCCCAACTCCCAGTTCAGAGCCTCCTCCATGCCTCATGCGGCTCCCTCAGGAGGCTCTCCCCAAATGCTGGGGTTGCTAAGAGCAGACCTGGGTCACGCTGCCCACACTTGTGTTTCCCCATCGCCCCAGCCTACAGGACTCTTCCTTCCTCCAAACTCCCAAAGCCTCTGTGGTCCCTGCCACTCGTGGGCCACTTACCAAACATGGCCTGCCCCATCCTATTGTCTATTTTTCTGCAGGTCTGTCCTGGACTCTCAACTGGACTGCAAGGCTCTTGAAGGTGGGGCCTTGCCTCTCACCTCCTGGCAGGCCACACGGTACCTAGCATGGTGGTTAAGAAGAATCAGGAAAGGCAGGAAGCCCCCTTAAATTAACACTGTTGTTAAGCAGATAAGAAAAACATCTAACAGGTATTATATGTTTATTAAAGTCCCCCTTCTGAAGTCCAAAAAAGTTACTAAATAAGGACCTGATGTCTATTCTATTTCTCCTGGTATCCGGACCAATTAAAAACAGAATGTGAAAAAAAACTGCCGAGGAGCTCACTGAACAGGAGGGACTCAGAGGATAGAAGTGGACAGTAGATGGCAGTCTGTCCCTGTGTCAGAAGTGGCCACAGAGACAATACACCATGCAGTGAGGCGTCAGGGAAAAGCAGGGAGTGAGCGCCTCAGGCAGACAGGCACACCTCCCTGGTCTGTGCCCACTACTGCCGTGAGCGGGGACGCTTCTGAAAAGCACACCCGTCAGAACACACACCTACACATCCACCAAGCCCCAACACCTGGACAACACGCACCTTCCCTAAAATTCCCATGAAGAACCAATGGGCTCTAGGCATCCAAGGCCAGAGCCTTGGTCTGGCATCGGGAACCTCAGGGTCGAGAAAACCACTGTCCTGCAGAAGTGAAGACTGTTCATGGACCCTTCAGTCTGCTCCTGACCAAGAGGATTCTCCACCATCACTCACACTGAAAAACAACAGTCCAATCGGAACCCTACACAAGATCTTCCGTGCTCACACTGCCTCTCCTTGGAGCACAATGATGTAACCTGTCCATCTCCCTCACCAGCTCCTGGTGACTCTCAAGGTCAGAGCCACAGCATTCATCTCCGCATCTTCTCCAACATCTAGCACAGGGCCTGATGCTTAGCAGCCATCAACAGGATGCCTAATGAAAAATCTTTAAATACATGCTTTCTGTGTATCAAGAGATGGATTGCCCTAATTCACGTGCAGTGATGCTCAATTTCCTTGTGACCAAGAGCCCAAATTTGTGGAAGAGCTAGACAGCCTAAGACACAGGGGAGAGGGGTCTCTAAAAAGAGCAAGAACAGCTTTTCCTGGTGAGCAGGCGGTGAGCTTCATGACCTCAGCCCTGGGACAAGCCAAAGGGAGACACAGAATGTGGCTCTGGACCCTCGGCAAGTGCATCACCTCTCCGAGCCCAGCCTCTTACTGCTGTACAGTCTGGACTCCCTGATGACCTGTCATGCATTCACTCGCCCGACATGTTTCTGTGGCAGACACAGTGCAAGGTGCTGGGGGACACAAAGATGAAAAGACCAGATCCCTTTCTTCATGGGGCTCATATTCTAGTGAGAAGATAGCAATGCAAATAAAACTCAGGCTGCTAAGTGGTATAACACAGGGAGGCTGGGGAGGGAGCCCAGCTCTCTGGGGGCTGCAGGGAGGCTTCCCAGAGGAGGCAATGGTGAGGCCAAGATGTGAGGGATGATTGCCATATCCTGTGAAGATGAAAGGGAGAGCATTCTAAACACAACATAACACAGAATATAGCCCCCAAGGCCATCTCAAATTCAAGAGCAGACGTATATTACTACCACTCATATTGTTTTGCAATCAGAGGACATTTCCCTCCACGTTTAAGCCATCGTCCCTTATCAATCCATCCATCCATCCAGGTTTTCTACTAATCCCCAACTCCCACAATAAATGGTAAGCAGGAAGGACTTTAGGGATCACCAAAGCCAGTAGCCCTTAACTCTCTCATTTAACACATGAGAAAAGTGAAACCTGGTGTGATTCAGGGACTCCCCAAAATTGTAGTTAGCCTCTGGTAGAGTTAAGGGTGGAGTCTGGTCTCCCGGCTTGTAGTTCGGGGTCTTTTTGATTTAGCTTACTAAAGTCAGCTACCCACAGACAATTATATCCCACATAAACCTCTCTCTATGTTCCCAACTCCCAATCCAAGATCTGCCACAAATCTGGCAAGCTCGCTTCTTCAGCACTTTATAAACATGCACTCATCCATATGTTCAATAACTTATCTGGCATCACATAACTTAATTTCCTCCTCTACTCCCTTCACATTTCTGCACGTAAGTCCTCCAGCAGGGATACCTGGAAATCCCAGGCCTGGGCCACAGTGAGGCCTAGGGAGCAGCAGAATCACAGAATATGTGCATTGTCACAAGTGGCAGGGTCCTTTTGACCTTCTAGTGAATCCAATTCTCTCTTTTTCCAGAAAAGGACACAGAGGCCTATGGAGGGAGAGTGATTTTCTCAAAGTCACACAGCTAGTCTGGGTCCTTTGCAGGGAGAAACATGCTAAGCTGTTCAAGGTAGCAAGCTGGGTGTCAGGAGAGCCAGGCTCCTTCCGAATCGTGGGACGCACGTGCCGGGAATCAGGTGATTTCCAGAACTGCATTTTCCTCCTGAACCCAGGAGAAGTAGGGAACGTGCCCTATAAACAATCAGCAGTAGGTCTGCCAGACACAGGATGGAAATAATCCCAGACTAAGTATTTGAAGCATATTCCCTAAGGGATAATTTGAGGCCAGAGGGGGAAGAGAGTTTTAAATGCCAGGGGCTTAGACCTGGAAACAGAGGGAGGGGGCAGTACCCAGTAAGGACCTGGGTATCATAAAAAATTAATAATAATAATCATAATAGGGCTACATCCTCCTATGAAGAAGAAAAGCATCACCCTACTCATGAAAAGTTGTTTTAAGCACAGGATATTTTTTGAGCACCTGCAATCTCACAGGCACTGTCAGTGTCCTTCATTCATCTGCACATTGAAAATACCTCTAAGCAACAGAACAAAGCCATTCTCAATAATCACCTTGAAGATGTGTATGGTCGTGGTGGTGGGCAGGTCAGTGGAAGGAGAGAGAAGAACAAGAGGCTTCGCTGCATCCTTCAGTGGGTAACACACACCCCAAGAAGCCCTCTGGCCTCCCTACATCTGGTCCTGCCCACAGAAGGCAGGCAGCAGGCAAAGTAGGATTCTGTAACACCTCTGCTCTGCAGCAGAGGAGCTTGGGGACCCTGTCCTTAGCAACGCCTGCCTCCCACCTCTCAGCAAGAAATCCATCTCCACTTTGGCCCCAGGCTAGATGGAGGGAGTTCTCTCGCCTATCAAGGAAAGGTGTTTTCCAAATTCTGAAGAGCCCTCATGTTTTCTATTCAGATTTTCTTTCACTTTGATTCTGTGCAACCGTCATCGTGGGACTCAAGAATGCTGGGACCTGCCACCTCTCGTGGGTGTGTGGATCAAAACCAGATGGCCAGCTCCAATGTTCAAGAGTGTACAAGGAGGCAATTGTGGCTTAAATCAATACCCCCATTCTGGAAGGGCAGATTCCCTTGTCAACAGAACGGGAAGTAAAGGGGGAGGGCCAATGGGAGCTAAGACAGATCTGACACATGCTTGCCAGCAGGTGGCTAGAAAGCCTCAACATTTGTCTTGCACATGAAAATGAACCTTCCAGTGGAGCAGGTTACCCTGTGGGGTGACAGACTTTGCACAGGGCTATCAAACAATCTCCCATCTGGATGACATCACAGAACGCAGAAAACAGAATCTGACTAGCAGGTGATGGACTTGGGAAGACCACAGGCTTCAGGATAGAAAGCCAGCATGTCGACATCTAGCTGTGTAACCGTAAGCATATCCCTTAACCTCAGGTAACCTCAGTCTCTCTATCTGTAAACGAGATTATTTTAGGCATTGAGATAATGCCATGCAATATTTGTAATAATGAGTGGCACCCAGTAAGTACTCAAATATTAACTATCATCATCATCATCAATCACCTTAAATGTGGGTACTTATCCTATTCAGAAACACTGACATTGAAAGACATTCATGTGGAAGCCGGATGATTAGCATCAGGCCTACCAGAAAGCCAAACCCAACCCCTTTCAGCTCTGTACACACTGTGCTGACTGAGCCAACTTCTCCAGCATTCTTGGCCAAAACAAAACACTATGGCAAATTCTTTGCATGCCTTTCTGCCTTTGACTCAGCCATTCCCCAAAGATAAAAATGGGAGCTCATTTAGGGAATGCCAAGATACACTCTAAGCAAGGCATACTAGTGCTGGTTGAGTAGGAGGATGGGGCTACTGTGCAATCCTAGGATGGTGGAGTTGCAGTGGGACTTGGAGATCTTCTGATTCAAGCTCTTCATCTACAGATGGATAAATCAAGGCCTGGAGAGAATGTCCAGGGTCATACAACAAGAGCTGATTAATGACAGAGCTTGGTCCCCCCACCTCCAAGTCAGCAAGCGTTCTGCTGCCCCACACTGCTGGATCACCATGGCCTGGGATCTTTTGAGATCAGTAAGCTACTGTTTACTCCTACAGCTCTGGCTTTGAATGAACAAGAACCTTAATCCTTTCAAAAATCCCTGACTGAACAAATTCTTAAAAGTTCTGGGCTTAATAAATGTCTTCTCTGGAGATGCTGCTAAAAAGTGGTCAATCACAACAGATCACGCCAAACTTCACTTCAAAACCTGTTCTTCTCCGGCTAAACCACAGTGATAGAGATTTCATCCTGCGAGGCTGCCCAGAGCCACAGCCAGCCTCTGGCGGTTCCCAGTGAAGATTGCTTGAGAAGGACCATGGCACAGATGAGGACACAGAACATCCAATCCATCTGACCACCCAGGGTGCGTGTACTCTCCAGTCCCTTGAAATTTTTAGGTAGAATGAAAGGCTGAGTTAGGGAAAGCTATCAAAACAAAAAATACTTTAAAGATTTTGCGCCATCTACATGCGCTTTCACAGTTTCTAAAGTGATTCCTCTGAAAGGCTTCCTTTGTCCAGCCTCGATCTTAATAGAAACCTGTTCAGACAAGACTGAGGTACTGTCTACACTGGCCTCCTACTTAAAAGCTCACACATTCTACATCCGCATGTACAAATGATCTGAGAGAAGCTTCTCCCAACATTTTCCACAAGCTGGCCCTTCTGCAAGAAACAATACAATGACAATCCAATCTGAGCCAGGTGCCCAAGTACCTGCCACCCATAACAAAAGCTTACAAATGCCTCTTGCCCCCCCCCCAGGGACACTCCTGTGCTCACGTATCCCCCAGCACGCACGCCCATCCCATGCTCTCCTCTGACTCTGCACATGCCTGTCCACACACAAAGTGCATCCACAGACCTTATCAGCAGCACCACACGGGGCTTAGGCTTGTCTCTAGTAGAAGATTTGGTCCTTCTCCAACAAACTCAATTTTAAATAAAACTAAATCTAAAACCTTAGCAACGGTCATTAGTTCAACATCCCCACCGCCAGAAACTGCCTGCCTCATTAAAGAGTAAAACAGCAGCTGGGGAGGTCTTGAAGCAGGGTGGTGGGTTTTAAAGATCTTCTGTGTCGGCCTAACTCCCCTCTCTCACTTCAGCCAATGTGTGGATTTACATTCCCTCCAGTTGGGGTGGGAGAGCCGTAAGTGCTCAGGAAAAGGTCTGGAGGAGCCTGGAGCAGAAGCCGCCGGCTCAATTAGTCATCCTGAATGGAGGGGAAAGGAGAGGCCTGAACATCTGATACATCTGGGAGTGGAATTGCAGAGATGGGAAATATTATGTAATTAAACTCTGTTGGCCTGTCCCGCATGGGGAATGTGAGACCCATCAGCAGTGACCTCTTCCAATCAACTTAATTGGCCCAATCTCGCCAAGAAAAGCAACAGAATTGGTTTAGTGCCTCATGGAAATAGCTTAGCTCCTGACTATTTATGGCCACTGAACTCAAGGATGGGGGCCTGACTCTGAGCCAGGAGCTGACAGCATGTGCTGACTTCTGGGAGGACTCAGCGGCTTCAGTGGGTTTCCTTGCCCCTCTGTGCCTCCATTTTTATCTCTGGGGAAAGTGGCTGTGCCCACTGCCGCATTGGGCGTGTGCCATTTCACAAAGAACACCATCTCACAAATCCAGAGCCCGTGCCCTCCTCTTAACAGGCAGGCTCTTGCCTGCTAAGGACCCACAGTCTCGAGGAAAACACTTTCACAGTAACCCAGGGTGGCTGGACTCTGTTCCTCTTTTATTCAGATACGCCAAGGACAATTACTCTTCTCTTTGTTCTCAAAGTCACATTTGTTTTGGCATCACGGTCTGCATAGCTCATGTTGAAGAATAGGAAAATGTCTGTCTCTGATAAATTAATAACATTGATTTTTGAACCACCTTACTTCTGAGTAGTTCAAAGAAGACCTGTTATGAATACAGATTTCTGTCAACTAAAACCTGGGTTTGGCTGCCTCTGTTTTATGGATGAGTAAACTAAGGCAGTTCTGGAAAGTTCTCTTTACACAGCGGGTGAGCAGTAGACATGCGGTGGGCATTAAGATTATTTTACCAACTTGCACTGCAAAGGGGGAGAGGTACAGATCCCATTTTTACAGTGGCTCACACACATGCTAGTGCCCGTATTTGATCAGACTTCATCTGAGTAAAGCTTTGTACTCCTAAACACACCAAGCTTTGACTGGAGGGAAAGCAGAGTGAACTTACCTCCTCACTGAGTCATTACAGACATTGCCATTTTATATAAAGGACCAGAGAGATCAGAAGCCTTTCCCAAAGTCTCACTGCTCCAGAGTGGCAGAACTGGACTAGAGACATTCTCAGTGGGGAGTCTTCCTCTTCCATCACACCATGCTCAGAAGTATCTGCCACCAGATCTTCTGACCCACGGTCAAACCCTACATCAACTCTCTCTCTTACATAGATGAATTTTTCCTAAAAATAAGGTAGAATCTCAAAATGGCACCGCTATAATTTCATGAATTCAAAAAAGTCACGAATCAAATAAAGTCCCTGCAAACATATGGCCTCACAGGATTAGAACCTAATGAATGAAGTTCCCCATCACCTGGTCCAGGCAAGCAGGATGTGCAGCCAAAAGCACACCCTCTCCCTGCTCTGATCCAGTTACCTCACTCGCTCTCTCAGGTAATGAACTCAACCACCTTCACGTTCCCCTAACTCCCCAAATACTGCCTGAAGCCTATAGCCCTCTCTTGTCTACACCTTTTTTACTTAAGATACACATCTGAGCATCCAGGACCATTTTCATCCTTCTGCAGACACACAGAATTCCTGCAAACACCCTACCCCCTCACAAGAGCCAGAACATACATCCTCCTGCTTAGCTTTCTCCCAGTTACTTAACTCCTGTTCCACAGTGTGTGTGTGGACACACACCCACACACATCAGGTTAGCTTCATACTCATAGCCCAGAAAGCATCAAAGATTAACAAACACTCCCAATCCGCATCATTCTTGATCACTGCTTCTCCCTTCTCCAGCCCCACAGAACAAGTCTCATCCTGCTGGTAAGTAGGCACCACACACTCAGAAATTCAGTCCTCAAATGTATCAGGACCTGCACTCTGACGTGGACTGCAGACCCTCCCCCTAATTCCAGCTCACACCCCCTACAAAAAATAGTAACACCCTTCAGCTCCCTCCCCACACACAAAACTATGCGTCGTCCCTATCTTTATACTCCCTTTTTACAAAACCACAGATATATTTCAAGGCAGCTTCCTATTGGCCCCCAAGATCCATAAACAGCTCTAGAAACTGAATTATAGTTCTTGAAGAAACCTCAACTAGCATCAAGCTCTCTTCATTTCTCCTGGAAAAATTGCAGCAGTCAGCTGAGCCCCAAAAAGGAATTTTTCCAGGGCATTGTGCCATGCCCTGGTATCCAGCAATGGGCAGAGCATCCAATAGGCATTCCATAAATTTTAATTGCTAATATTAATTAGTGAGTGAATTCCTCTATTAAATGAGAAACCCATTTTACAACATAAAACAACATGCATCTCTGCCACCAGGCATGTAAAATATATTCCTCCACTCACTGTAATCTTATACACACATCCTCCCTGGTCCCCACCCAGTGCCAACACACAGGACTTTTCCCCTTAAATGTACATCCTTCATTCTAAGCCTTCTCCAATTCCTTCCTCTCTGGGGAGCTAGGGAGGGGGAGAAGGCAAAATCCAACCCAGCATCCTCCCCTGCAAATGCCTTGTCTCTTCACAATGAGTGTCTGATCCCACACTTTTCTATCCCTCACATACCCCAATGCCATCCCAGCCCAACCAAGTTCACACTTTGCTCTCTGCAGATAATCTTTCCCCGCCCCGGACACACATCCCTTTGGTAATCCTCCCACACCCAACCTTCCACACACTCCACCTTTCGCTCCCCCACACAGCCGCCCTCCCACGCCACACCCACTCCATGTGTCTGTGCAGGCATGCACAAGCCATCTGTCTTCAACACACTGTACCTCTCCTCCTGCTCTGACACCCTTCACAGGCACAGATTTCTCCTTAGCTACACCTATGTTCCCACATGCTCTCATCTCCTGCTAGTCACACATATGCCCATCCAACAGACTCCTCAGAAACACACACCTCCACGCGCACAGAGCAGGGTGGAGCTCTGGCTCTCCGGCTGTCTGGCCACCCCCACCCCCCCACCACACCCCATACACGCCTTCATAACAGAGACTTTCCAAAAACCCCCTTCCCGGACCAAACAGAGCACCCAAGGGGCCCAATCTGCCTCCATAGGAAAGCAGACCCCATTCACAGAGAACCAAATCCTTCCCCTCCAGCGATGATACAGTCCTTACCAACACAAAATCTTACTCTCCCTCCTGCAAACCCCCGCAGACTTTCTACTTTCCTCTGACACTGTTCACCTCCCCCTCACTCCCAATGCCATACCCAGGTCTAAGCGTTTGAGCCTAAGGCAGAGGCGGTTCGATTTTATCCCCTGAATTCTACCTCTCAACTTTCTTTGTGCAACATGTCAGGAAGGAATTGGGAACGGGAGAGGGCAGGCTGAGTATGCTGGAGAATTTCTGAGTGTTGTGAAAACAGAACCTATTGAAAAGTTCCCTCTATGTTACAACTTTCTCCCACCCTGACGTTTAGGGCCAATGGCTTAGATGGTTTTCTCCTCCACTGTTCTGCAGGGTGGGAGCCGGCATCTCTTTATAAAAAGCAAGTCGCCCACCATATTCTGTAAGCGGCTGAGTTACAAACATCAGACTCCAGGAGTGACACCCCCCCCCCAGCTCCCGCCCCCTGCACTTCACACACATAAACAAGTCCCCTGGCGCGCAGTCTCCAAGCTCTCCAGCTCTGAGCCCGGTGCACGGGCCGCGTTCGGGCAGCTGCCTGCCCTCAGACTGAATCTGCCGCCCGCCGCCAGAGGTCGAGACCAGGCGGTCTAGTCCGATGTTTTCTCCACCTGAAATCGCCCCCAGAGCCAAGGATCCAATGACATGGGTCCCTACTAGTCATCAGCCCCCACCCGGTTCAGCGCAGGGGTCTCAGTTCCGTGCATTTGAAGCACAGTTGAGGAAACCAGCAGCCAAACTCCCGCTAAAGCAGCAGCGCCTTCTCGCCTCGCACCCGCTCGCGCCCTAAAGCAACAAGCAGAATCCCCTCCCCCACCCAGCTCCTCCTTTCCCGTACCTTCAACTCTTAAGCGTCCCAAATTTCATTAGGCGTATGGGTAAAGCTCTGGGGCAATGGAGCAATTTGGTTCGTTGTGGGTGCTTTTAACTCCGACCTAGCTCCGCTGGTTCCCGGGTCTCCCAGCCTTCCTACACTCCGCCTCATTCCCAGAGCTGGCTCCGAGAGACCGCGAGGAATTCCCCAGGGATAACCTAGCCCCGGTGCCCACCGCTCCCCCGCAGGGTCCCAGATGTGCCGGTCCCGCGGGGAGCTCCAACATCTGCGCAGAGACCCAGAAGGGAGTAGCCGCCAGGTGGGAGCTAGCCAAGACCAGCCCGGGTTGCGAGGTCGTTTCCGAGAAAAGCTTTCGGCCGAGGCAGGGGGACTCCAAAGCAGGTACGCCGCGCCGGGGGAGGAGTCTCAACTCCCCAAACTGGGGAGCGACCCTCCAGGTCCGGAGCTCCCAGTCGACCTCCCCCAGCCCACGCCTGGGCCCGGGGAGGGGGCGGCGTGCGGAGAACCCGGCACGGTGGGGAGCGGGGCGCGGGGCGCGTGCCGGGGAGCGGCGGCGGCACCCTCGCCTCTTCCTTGCCCGGGATCTGTCAGCCACCCCCTTTTGTTACAGGATGCGCCGGGAGCCTTCTCTGCAGGAGCGGACCGGTGTGTTGGTGGCGGTGGGGGTGGCGGTTCTGCTGAATCCCTTTCCTGCCCTTCCTTGGTCCCCATTTCCCTTCGCCTCCGCCCCCCATTTCCAATCCAGGTCCCTTAAACCTGATCACTTTCCCAGATATTGGGCGGTTTCTCGGGCAGCCGAGGGACAAGAGAGAAGAGGTGGGGAGGAGTGCCCGTGTGTGTGTGTGTGTGTGCGTGTGTGTGTGTGTGTGTGTGTGTGTGTGTGTGTGTGTGTGTTAGGGGGAGGTTGTGGTTGCGCCTCGGCCTGGGCAAATCCCAGCGCAAACTTCGGGGAAGGCACAAGCCCGGGAAAGTGAGTGAGTGCGGCGCGATGGGGGTGGGGGCGAGGGGCGGGTTTGGGGGCCCCCGCGCTAGTCCACTGGAAAATCCCCCCCACCCCGGAACCTGCCCACCCAACGTGCCCGCCTCCCCTTACCGTGGCAGAAGTAACCATGGCATCCGTGTGACTGTTTCCAGGGACGTCGACATGAAGAGAAAGGTGGACGCGAGCTCGGTCATTCAAAGTCTCCCCCACCCCGCCGCCGCCACTACCCAGCAGGGGAAAAAAGAGAAGAAAGAAAGAAAGTAAGAAAAGGGAAGAAAGTAGTTGCGCCGGGCTCTCTCGCGGGACCGCGCGTGGAGCTGTTCGGTAGGGAGAGAGCCTTCAACTCTGAGTCCCGTGAACATAATCTGCGCGGTTATAACCAGCCAACCCGGCCAGATGGCTCGGCGCTCAGCGCCTTAACCCTTTCGGCGCCGCACCGCCCGCCCCCACGCCGGCTAGCCTCGCCTTGAAGGCCTGCGCCCCGGCTCCCCTCGACTTCGGCCTGGGGGCCAGTGGGGACATGGAATCATTTCTCCTAGCCTCTTTCAAAGAAAAACACCAAAAACTTCCAAATTAGTAGTACGCTTCAGTATCCCCCTTATTTCCCTTTCAGAGATCCAGGAAAAAACGAAATATTCAACTTTTCACGACATTTTACATGTTAATGTCTTCAGCCTGTCTTATTCTTTTTCTTGAAAAATTTCTTTTTGATCTTCTTTTTTCTTTTTATTTAAGATTTTCTTTACGAGGTAGCAGGGCCTCCCTTGCCCCTTCCCTCAGGCGGCTTGGGTCTAATGTGCAAACTCCTCCTCCAATCCTTAGATCCTACAGCTTCAGATCTCTCCCCCACCCCCTATCAAGCCCACCAGTCCTTCCTTCCCCCACCCCACAGCAGGAACACGCCCAGGGACAATTGCTCCCCAGCGAGCTCGCTGCTCCCGGGGACCAGTACCCTGGGCGCTGTGCAGGCGGTCAAGGGAGATCAAGTCAGAGAGGTATAGAGGGGCGGGAGTCAGGGGCACCAAGGGAGGGGAGGGTGTGTGTGTGTGTGTGTGTGTGTGCGCGCGCCCGCGCGCGAGCGTGAGTATGAAGGGAGAAGGGGATGGATCAGAGCCTCCCATTTCACCCAGCCTCCAACTTCTCCTAAGCCCCTTCCTTCCAGACTAGGATGGGCCCTGCAGCTGAGCACCCGCCCAGCACCCACAGGCTGCACGCGGGGACAGCGCGGGAAGCAGAAAGGGCAAGCAGCAGACAAACCTCTTCGGAGCGCTGGGAAAGTAGTGACGCTCCCTTCCCCACCAGTAGATTATTCGAGGAAAGGATGCGGGGGGTGCAAAATCTCATATTTGGAGATAATTTTAGCTGCCCATTAGACCCCACTTGTTCTGAGATCGTTGTCTCTAAATTTACTGAGTTCCGTCATCTGGCTTTCGTCCATTTGCCATCGAGAGAATGGGGGGAAAAATGTCACTTAGAGGTCAAGAAGAAATCCGGAACCTCGGAGCAGCGGAGTTTTGCGCTCCTGCCCTCCTTCTACCCAGCTGCCCGGGTGGTGGCGTGGCAGACCTTATCTCCGAGCCCCCCACCGCTTCCTCTCTGCCGTCTCAGCCACTCCTCACCCCATTTCTGGCCAGGACCTTTGACTCAAGCGCGATTGGGGGAGGGGAGTAAGTATCCCATCTCCCCCCTGCCCTGCCACTCGAGGTGTCTAATAGACAGCCCGCTCTGTGCTTCAGCTAGGATCCAGGTTCAGAAAATCCAAATTCCTTTGAGAATTTGGTTCAACACCAAGAAGCACCGGCACTGCCCCTACCAGATCAGGCCAAACCCTATGCGGAGAGAGGCTGCGAGTCTGAGGGGAGGAAGGAAGGGATGGAGAGGCTGGGGGGTGCGTACAAGGTAGACTGTACCTGCCTCATCATTATCCTGGCTGATGGAGGCTTCCACATCGAAAATGGCCAGAAGCGCTCACGGAGGCCCAGGGGCGGCACCTCCTGCAATTCCTGGGAAGAATAGGGAACTCCTTCAGCGACTCCCTAGCGCCAAAATGTCTAAGTCCTCCTCCCGGCCAAATTAGGCTGCCGAGTCTTTCTTTCCACCCGGCACACAGCACCATGAAGATGTGGATCGGGCGCGATCTGTTGGGTTCTGGTTTTCTCCCTCTGCGCTGGCCCGCCTCCCCGCCCTCCCCCACTTCCCGCACTTGCCCCCCCTCCACTGTCACAGGAGGCATTCAGGCCCCCGTTTCAGCTCCACTGGCCGAGATCTGGGGGCTCTTTTCTGGAGCTCCAGGTCCTCCGGAACCTGAAGATTTGCGGGGAGAGAGGTGGTTGGCTCTTGCTGCAGTGAGGAATGGGTTAAAACCATGTGCGGGCTGATCTGCCTGCAGCTCCTCGGTCACTAGCAGTCCAGAGGCAGGAGGGGAAGGGGGGAAACTTATTTTAAAAATCAGAAGAAAAAAAAGGCAGCGGTGAGTTGAAGACCCGGATTTGTTCTGCAGATGCTGTGCACTGACTGGCCGCCTGGCTCTGCCAGGACCTAGGAGATGCAAGGAAGAGTTTGTGTTGTTTCCCAGCTCAGGGGCTTTTGTCCTGAGCTGGTAGGTCTGTCTTTGCCTGCAATCAACACTCCTTGTAAATGAGGGATGACACCTTAATCTCACCAAATAAGTGTGGTGCCTTTGGGGGGAGAGAGGAAGAGGGAGAGAACCAGACGGAAGCAGAGGGTGAAAGATGCACGTTGTTCACTTTTCCCAGACGGAGAGCCACCAGCCCTTTCCTGTGTAGAAGACCTTTTCAGACAATCTCCCTCGAGCAGGCAAGCTGCCTTTTCCTTTACTGTCTTCCCTTCTACCTCACCTATAGGCTCTCTGCTCCCTGTAAAGATAGGGGACTAACATGCAAATCTTCCTTTTGGCTTCCAAGAGAGTGGCAAGGTGATCAAAGAAGACAGTGGCCAGGAAAAGGAGTAGAAAGGTGTATTTTGTTTTAATATAGGAAAGATTATTGTATATAAGATAGAGTCATTTTGGAACTGCAGAACATTGCGACTTCTAAGCAAATCCGTTTTTCTAAATAGAGAAAGATCTTCGTGGTATAGATAGCTAAAGTAAAGAACAGAATCGGGAAGGAAGCTCGTGAGTTCATGCCCCAGACAGTGCTGAGTATGGCTGTCCATCCAGAACCAGGTCTTTTTTGACGAGCTAGGTAATCACCTCTCTCCCAGTTGACTCCAGGGTCACAGCCTTGGCCGTCCATCTGTTGACTGTATTTTTAGGTTGCTGAACTTTCTTTTTCTCCCTGCTGTATCTGAGGGGAAGGCCCTGACTCCTAAAGTGGTTTGTGAGAGCAGGAACCAGATCTAAAGTTTGAAAGCCCCCTTTAAAACTCTCTCCTAAAGCCAATTTCTAGAGCATGCCTTCTGCCCACCCTTATCTTTTGCAATAGCACCACGCTGTGGTTGAAACACTGAACAGAAACAAAATAGAAATGGTGGATTGAATTATGCCTTTACCTTGTGAAAAGCAGCATTCAACTCCTCAATGTTTCAGTGAAGTGGACTGTGTGTCGCAGGGGGCGGGGGAGGGTGCGCTCAGCATGTGGCGGGAGGGGACAGGTCTTATGCAGAAGCTGCATGCAGTTAATTCATTGTGACATGTTGACCCAGGAAATGAGAGAATTGGGCCAAATGGACTCCAAGGGCCCTTTCCTCTGTGACCATAGGTGGCAAAGACAAGCCTGGTTATTTTCCCCATGATCACATCGCTAGCCTTGAATGTTTGTCATCTCTAGTTGTTTTTCCTTTTTCTGCCTTTGCGATTGCTAAACTATACTCCACATCTTAGTTTAGAGATTAAAATATTTGTAAGTTGCATCTTCGGCTGCTGGAGGGCACTGTGGAGAAGTCTGGCAGAATGGCTGCAGCTACTGTCTTTTGCCTACCCCATCCACCCCCACCCCCACTCACCCGCCAGCTGCTTGAGCTGATGGAGCCAGAAAGTCTGTTTCTGAAACAATTAAGGTGAATGCAAAAGGTGTTTGCATAGGGACTGGGAACTTAAGGGTCCAGAAAGGCTGTGTGCTGCCTTGGCTCCTATCACACAAAAGATTCCTGGCTGCCCACCCCTCACTACATACACACACACTAACTACAGCATCATTAACCAACAGTCACACAAGCTATCACACCCATTAGCAACTCCACCAAAATGCCCTGAAGAGTCGCGTGTGAGGCATTCTTTTTTCAAAGTGCAGTCCTTCGCAGAAGCTGAGTGCCTTGCCTGTGTTCATTCGGCAAGCCCAGGTCTTCCCAAAAGTTGCTGTCATCTTGAGAAAGCACAGCTTTGCTGCCATCAGCATTGATATTTAAACAGAGCAGGAATATTAGAGCTCAAATTCTATCAGCTTCTGTGTCCCCATCCTGCATTTAATAGTTGAAGAAACTGAGGCTTCAGCCTCTCAAAGACTTTTCCCAGGGAAATAGAAAAAACACGGTAACAGATCAGGAACTAGAACTCTTTGAGAGAGTGGATTTTGGAGTCATATGCTGCCTTCTTCACCTCGTAGCTGTGTGTCTTTGGACGGGCTCCTGAGCTTCTCAAAAGCCATCTGTAATTGACAGAAACCATGCCAACCTCATAGGAGTATTATAAGGACCGAATGAACTAATTTATTTAAAATGCGCAGCACAGTGCCTAGTACAATGTAAGCACCAACTCCCAATCTAATAGTCCTCACACTGAAAACACTGCCACCCCACTGGTTGGGGATCTCAGCCTTTAGGAGGAAGCTTGACTCTGGAATGTCCTGTTAGTTATTTGCAAGCCCTCTTGAAACATTTCATTAATGTAACTTCATGGGTATATATTTTCCCTTTTGGACAAAGACAGAAAGAAATTAGCAGAATGAAGTAGCAGACATATTTAGAATTCACATAGCTTTTTAATATGGACCTCAAAGAGCATGAAAGTCACAGTCGAAGGATTTCAAAACCTCATCTTATTCATTCTTTGCTTCTGAGGCAGAACTACCTCATCATTTAAAAGGAAATTCCGCCATGTCCTTCAACTTTTAACAGATCACCTAGTGTATTATTGGTTTGTTGTTATTGCTAAATATGTTCTAGGGCTTACGTTGAACCATATAACGAATTACATTGAACAACAATGGATCAACTCATTTTGTGAAATAGCACAAATATTCATAATTATGTTTCAAGAGATTACCCATAATGATAGAGGGGAGGTATGTATTTCTACCACACAGGTGGATATAGAAATCATAATAAAGTCTCCTATTTCTCCAGTCATGACATGAATTCCTAACCACCCTATAAATTAACTTTATGCTGCACCAAACTCCACTCATAAAAAATGGCATTAAGGTTTCCTAGGTAACTAATGCATCTCCAAAGGGAATAGGCCTCAGAAGACAAAAAGGGCAGGGAAAGGCTGGGGATGGGGAAGTGAAGAAAAAGAAAAAAACACATTAGATTAGACCTATGTGACATAAACAAAGTATTTCATGGGGAAGAACTCATAAAGTTTTATTACCTGGGTTAGACATAGATATGGCACTGCCATTAATTCCATCTTCAGACAAGAAAATACTCGATAGGCTATCCCTCTCATCACATATGCCAGCATTTCATATTTCAGGTTCAGATTTACAAATGAGAGTAATCAGTCCCTTCCATTCATCTGCTGAGCTGTGTCCACTCACCAGCCAGCTGTTTCTTGAGCCCTCCATAGTTGTATTTAGACATAACCAAATGTTGAGATGAACGTGAAAAAAGGGTCGATTTGAATGTTTCAAAATATGTGGATGCTTTTGATCTTATAAATTCTGAGAACCTTGGAGCAGGTCTGTTAGCCTCAGGAGAAGGCTGGGGCCCCAGGGTTGAACAACAGGGTCCAGGTCCCAGCCTGGTGGTCTTTTCACTGTAGCTTCCTTCATCTGGGGAAGGGTCTGGATGCTAAAGAACACTTGAATGCTTAGGAGGAAAATGAAGATTTAGGTGGAGCGGAGGCTTCAATTTATGCTGTGAGAACATTGAGTAATCCTGAAAGGCAATACGGTCCAGAGAATCATCAGTGAGCTGGAGATTGGGAGAACAAGAAGGGAGAGAGAGCTTTGCATTGCCTTGTGAGCTAGGGAAAATATCGGAACTATTCAGTTCCTTGGTTTTACCATGCGTAAAAAGGACTTAACCTCATTTTCTTGTGTGGTGGGGAATATAAATACAAAGACAAAGAAACACAATCTGAATATGGTTGGGAGTTTTGTGTTATCTGCTCTCCTCCACCTTCAGTAGCCCCTGAGTGACGTCTCAGAGTGAAAACTCCAACTGATCACAAGCCACAGCGCCACAGCTAGGTGACTTCTCTATGCAAAGCGTGGGGAGTTTTCCTGCTGATTCCCATAGCTGAAGGGTTCCTACCCCTTACTACTGGACAGTCAGTGTTAAGTGAAGCTTGCCTTTTGCACTTTCCATGGCCTGCTGAATAAGGGACACAAGATGCAGGGTCATGGCTGGAAAGCTGACTGGAAAACCAGCACTGCTTCCATCACACAATTCCTCCCATTGGGTATCGAAGTCATTTGGGGATTTACCTCTGGTTGGGGACTTGGGGTGGGATTAAGGATTAAAAAAGTCTTCTGGCCACACCCTCCCTTTACTACCCTTACTAGGTAGTAAGGAGTAGGGGAAAGTCTGGGAAGTAAATGTATAGCAATCCAAAGGCTCAGCTTTCCCAAAGATGTAAGGCTAAATAGGACAGGAACCCAGGTCTTACCTCTAATTAGGAGCCCTGTCTGGTCTAGCCATGTGTATGACAGCAACATATAACAACATGTCCTACGAGTACTCTCCTCCTAAACATCTCGCCTCAGAATTTGAAGCTGGGGGACCTGGCAAAGGTCAGTTCATCCATCATCTTGCCCCCAAGATCAATCCTCACTTGCTATTAACCAGGCAGGTACGAAGTTTGTGGGGTGGAATGAGGGGCAAGGAAAGTTCATTCTGTTATCCACGTCTCCTTGAAAACATTCTTCTTTCTGCTCCAGAGGTCCAGGCAAACTAAGGAAAGAGAATTAACCACTGAGTCTTTTACCTTGAAGACCTTGTCCCCAGAGTTCCCATTGAACACTAAAAAGAGGTGTTAACAGTTCTTGGGGGCCAGGGAAAGCTGAGTTCAAGTTAAAATAGGCTGACGTACTCCTACTATCCCCAGCACACAAACATATACAGACAGGCACACACTTGTGGCCAGTCCATCTGATGGTTTGCTGTATTTGCCAGTCAATTCACTGAGAGTTCTGCCCCTGTTCCCACCCGGAAAGCAGGCTGTCCTCAGGCCCTGTTCAGAATGCAAATAACGCTCAAGCAAAAAGAGCACCCAAAGTGGGGTCTCATAGAACAATAGACACCCAGTGCTGGAAGGAATGTTAGCAGGTGGGAACTTTCTTTACAGATTATCATCATCATCATCATAACAATAGGTTACATTTACTGAGTGCTTACTGAGTGCCAGGTACTGTTAATAATATTAACATTATATGCCAGGCACAGGTTTAAGCATTATGTATATGCATATATGTATACACACACACACACAGGTAGGTGTGTGTGTACATATACCAGCATATATACATGCATATGTATATATATATAGGTCTTAGCACTGGGCTAGGAGACAGAGTTCATATCTGAGCTGCTGTGTTATCTTAGGCAAGTTATCTGTCCCCTCCCTAGACCTCAATTTTTTAAATCTATAAAGTGGAGGTAATAATAACCCCTACTTTGCAGGGTTTTTCTTAGGATTAAATGATATATAGGTAGGTACTCCACTTTACTTTAAAAAATACTCCACTTTAGACTAAAAAAAAATTGAGGCATAAAGAGTTTATATAACTTGCCCAAGTGTACATAGGTAGTGACTGAGCAGCAAAACAGAGGTTTGAATCCCAACTGCCTGTTACCTCCACACCATCTGGCCTTGAGAGGATGACATTTTTACAAATGAGGAAACTGACACCTTGGAGGGGACAGATGACTTGCCTAAGATCACTCAGAGGAGCTCAGATGTGAGCCAGATCTCTTCTCTAGTCCAGGGCTAAGACCAGCCATAGCAGGATTGAATATCTGTAGAGTCAATTCTCCTGGGCTCAGGGTTGTTCTAGGGCGGTGAGAGAAGGAAGGAAAGGGAGGATGTGGTAGAGTAGGGTCAGGTCCACCTATGGGCCATTTGTCTGCCTTTCTAGGTGAATGTAACTCACACCAGACAGTGGCTTGGTACACCGAAGAAGGACAGATTTCAGCACCTACCCCTCTCCTCAGCAGGTTCCTTTGTGCTGATACATGACAGCCTTCGGTAAGAGAGCTCCCACAAGCAGCAGACAAAGCCACGCAGTGCCGGATTACTAAGAATTTCTTCCAAGGGGGCAGGCCATTGGCTTGGTTCCAAAGATTAAAAGTCCTCTAGTCCAGGGGTCGCCCGGTGGCGCAGCGGTTTCGTCCGCGCTTGGCAGCCCGGGGTTCGCCGGTTCGGAGCCCAGGCACCCGCCGACGCACTGCTTGAGCCATGCCGTGGCGGCATCCCATATAAAGTGGAGGAAGATGGGCACGGATGTTAGCCCAGGGCCAGTCTTCCTCAGCAAAAAGGGGAGGATTAGCAACGGATGTTAGCTCAGGGCTGGTCTTCCTCACACACACACACAAAAAAAAGTCCTCTAGTCCAAATGACTAGTGTTTGCAGCATCAAGATATACTTGCAAAAAGCTGAGTCTTGAGTCTCTAATAAGTCATAAGTCTGTGACTGCCCACTCAAGAACTATAGAACCCTCTATTAGAACATTACTGACAATTGATGTTTTGTTACAAACGTTTCATTTGAATCCCATCCAGTCACAAATGTACAGTAATGCAAATGTCTCTTCCTCTAGCACTGACATAGACTTGCATGCCACTTAGAGCTCAGACTCAGCAGGCAAGCCAGTATTCAAAACCTGCCTGTGAATGAGCTTTAAAATCTGGAGCTGCTGCCAAGACAGTAATCACGAGGCATCAGATTTGCATTTCACTGCTCTTACTATGTCCAACCTCTCTGTCTCCAAACAACGAGAAGAGAATTCCACTGGTCCCTCTCCCACTGCTTAAAAAGTCTTTTGCCAAAAGTTTTCAACAATGAGTGCAAAAGTTAGAAGTTAGCTACTTTAGAGTGCAAAGAAAGAATAACTTTGCAATTGATGGCAGTGATTATCTTTCCACCTGTATCAATCTCCCCCAACTGACTTTATAGACATCTTAAAAATAAAGTGAATAAAAGAGGTACATCACAAAGTTGGAAATAGCCTTCTATATGTAGAAACTAATAAGCCCAAAACTATGTATTTATCCCAGGTTTAGCAGGCAGTCCATGGTTAAGATGAGAATGGAATCATATTTGGCAGGAGATTCACAGTATGAATCACTGGTCCACACTCCATATCTCAAATTGGAAAACAGAGACTGGCTGCAGTGTAGACTCAATGAATGAATGACTTGTGTTGTTCCAGAGTTGGAAGGTGCCTGAGATTCCCCTAGTGAAATCCCTGATTTTATAGAGGACGTTATTAAGACCCAGGATAATGAAGGGACCGGCCAGAGATGGCACAGTTAATGAGACTCATCAGTGAGAGTGTGGAACCCAAACTCCTTACTCCTGGGATGCTGTTCTTCGTCTATGTCGTCTGTACAAACCCCAGGAGATAGACACATCTTTCCTTCTGGAAATGTTGTTCCATTTCCCTCTAATTCCTTCTCTACCTTTTCTTCTTTCTTCTATTTTGTTACTTTCATTTCCTTTATTTTGTTCCCACTGTGCACTACTGGCAAAACAAGAGAAAATTAACTTAACATGCAGAAGACAAGGTTTCGGTAGGAACTGGAAAAGAGTTTTAATCACAAGAGAGGTTAAAGGATAGTTTTAAAAGTGAAATGGATACTTTCCTATTTTTGATGACAAAGGGTTGGTCATTTTTGAAGAGAGAGGATTAATTACATGAACTCTATCTGTTTTTCAATAATGCTATAGATAACCTTTCAAGATTCCCACCTGAATGAATCTTTTTTCCCCATATCATTCTTCTTGCTTTTTCATCTTTTTTCCTTTATATTAAAGATGGCAAAAGGAACTATTTTGCTAATGTTTCTTTGGTGTAATTTTTTATTTTATTTTTGCTTGCAATAAAGCTATCAATAAAACCTAGGGTCAAATTCTTTACTCTCCTATTTACCTCCTAATTTCTTCCTTGTAAAAGAACTGACACCAATACCTGTCCTTGGCACTATGGATCTCGGGAGCCTAGGAGCATCCAATAAATAGGAGTTGAAAAGACCCACATATCTAGAGGGTCATAAAGTAGATGCAAATGTGATTGTTCTGCAAGACTCCAAGGGGTAGAACTATGATTGATGAGTGGAATTTGCAGAGGTGCAAATTTCAAGTCAAAGCAAGGGTGATGGTTCCGACACAGAGAATTTCCAAAAATAGAAGCAATTGCCTCCATAGCTAATGAGTACTTCTCTGTCAGTGGATGAGCTCAGGCATAGGATCATCTTGAAAGAATGTTGTGGAGGGGTTTTCAGGTTTAGATGGGTGGTTGAACATTTCAGATCCCTTCCAAACTTGAGCTATCACCTTAGCAAGTACATACTTTGCCAAAGCAGAATGTTTGTATCACTGATATATTAAGATTATTTTTGGCGGTACATGGATAAACATTTTAAATTTTAATAGTTATATTTAATTTGCTTTAATGTATTAGTTCTATTTATGCTAATACAAAACTTCCTTTAAAAATACATTTATTGGGGACTTTCATTTCTGGTTATTGCAGACCAAATTGCAATATACCAATCTTTCCACCAAAAATACCTAGAAAAGCTGGAAAAGATATTTTTAAAAACCATCTGAAGGTTCCACTTATGCTGTGACTGCATAAACCCTTCCAGACCAACCTTCCTACAAGTAACAACTATATACTGGGGACCAGAGAATGAACAAAAGCAGGCAGATTCTGGAGGGAAGTTGACATTTCAAAGAGGAAAACAAAATGGGGTGATTTTGCTGCTTTTTGCAGTTTTTAGCTTGAGGGCAGGCCACAGTTGGTACCACATTAGGTAACAAAATCTTGCAGATATAGAGGGAGAAACTGTCTATTTCCCAGTGATAGCTTGAGATTTTAATACCCCTGTCTAGACAATTAGTAAGATAAATAATCAGAATACCACTAAAGACAAAAGACAAAGATTACACTATCAACTGCATTGACTTAATTACTATTTGTAGAACACCACACCTGATAAATGCAGAATACACATTCTTATCAAGTAAATGGTATGTTTGCAAAGATAGACCATATGCTGGGTCATAAAACAAGGCCATTAAATTTAAAGGCTGGAACCATACGTAGTATATTCTCTGACTACAATGGAGTAAAACTAGAAATCAAAAACAATAAGAGGTCTAGAAAGCCCTAAGTAATTAGAAATTAAACATCACACTCTTATCTATTCCACAGATCAAAGAAGAAATCACATGGGAAATTAGAAAATATTCTGACTTCTATGATAATAAAAATACAACATATAAGAATCTGTGGGACGCAGGTAAAGCAATGCTAGAGGGAAAGTTATAGCTTTAAATGCTTATACTAAAAAGAAGAAAGTTCTGAAAATCAATAACGTAAGGTTCCACCTTAGAAATCTACAAAGAGGAGAGCAAAGTAAATGAAAAGCAAGTAGGAAAAAAGAAATAATAAAGAGAAGAAATCAGTGAAATAGAAATTAATAGAGCCCAAATTTGTTCTTTGAGAAGATCAACAGAATTGGTTACCTTCTAGCTACACTGTTCTAGAAAAATGAAAGAGAAAAATATTACCAATATCAGGAATGAAAGAGGGATTATCTCAGATCTATGAATTTTAAAAGGAAAAGAGGGGACTCTCATGAACAATTTCATACAATAAGCTTGATAACTTAGATGAAATGGTCAGAAAGCTGTTTGTTTGTTTGTTTGTTTTGTGGGGAAGACCAGCCCTGAGCTTTTTGCTTCCCCTTTTTGCTGAGGAAGACTGGCCCTGGGCTAACATCCATGCCCATCTTCCTCCACTTTATATGGGAGGCTGCCATGGCATGGCTGACAAGCTGTGTGTCTGCAGGCGCCTGGCATCCGAACTCGCGAACCCGGAGCTGCCAAGCGCGAACTAAACCGCTGTGCCACCGGGTGGCCCCTGGTCAGAATATCTGAATAGCCGTTTATCTATTAGAAAAATCAAATTTATCATAAACCGTCCCACCAATAAACCACCACAAAGGTTTTACTCATAAATTCTATGAAAATTTAAGGAAGAAATAGCATCAGACTTAAAGCACTTCACAAGTTATTATATGTGGGCAGTATAATGCTAATAGTAAAGTCTGACAAAAAAATTATTTTTAAAAAAATGAAAGAAGGGGCCCACCCAGTGGTGTAGTGGTTAAGTTCGCATACTCTGCTTTGGTGGCCCGGGGTTTGCGGGTTTGGATCCCAGGGGTGGACCTACAGACAGCTCATCAAGCCATGCTGTGGTGGTGTCCCACACACAAAATAGCAGAAGATTGGCACAGATGTTAGCTCAGCGACAATCTTCCTCAAGCAAAACAAAAACAAAAACAAAAAACAAAGAAAAAATTAAAGAAAAAGAGAAAATTACAGACCAATGTCTCTTATAAACATAAATGCAAAAATTCTTAACAAAATATTAACAAATAGAATCCAGCAACATATATTATCACCAAGTAGGTTTTATTCCACTAATGCAAGGTCAGTTAAAATTTGAAAACCGATTAATATAATTCACTCTGCTGATAGAATAAAGAAGAAAAATCAGAATATTTTCAATAGATTCAGGAAAAAAATTTGACAATATTAAATTCAATACCTATTCATGGTAAACATACACATACACACACACACACACACACACACACACACATAGAGAGAGACCAAACTAAGAATAAAAGGGAACATCCTTAATCTGATAAAAGGAATCTATAAAATACCTACAACCAACATAATACTTAATGGTGAACTTTTGGATGCATTTTCCTAAGTTCAGGAACAAAGCAAAAGATACAAATATCTCAGGTATCTCTCAATAGGAGAATAGATACACAGCTGTTGTATATTCATATGATGGAATACTCTTTAGCAATCAATAAGAGCAGATTATGGATACACACAACAATATGGATGAACTTCAAAAATATAATATGAATTAAAGAAGCCTTACATAGAATCATGTATTTTATGTGATTCCAAACTTATGAAATTTTACATAATTACAAAAATAATCTATCGTGCAAAAAAATTATAATAGTGGATGCCTCTGGGGTGTTGGGAGTGGAAAATGACTGGAAAGAGGCATGAAAGATAGGGGTTTGGGTAATATATGATATCCTGTCACTGAATAGAGGATAGAGGGATAGAGGTTTGGGTTATACAGTACTATATGGAGTGACAGAACTTCCTGGAGTGATAGAGATTTAGATTATACCATGTATACGTTTGTCAAAACTCAATCTATGTTCACTCAAAATTTTTGCAATTCATTTTATGTAAATCTTTGTCTAAAGAAAAATATCTGTAAAACAATATTGAACTGTAGTTAATGCATGCTGACATATTTAAGAAGAAGTGTCCTGATGGCCTTAATATATTTTAAAATGCATCAAAAAATAAGATGGATTGATGGATGGAGAGGGATAAATAGATGGAGAGACATAGAACAAGCTAATTATGAAAAATTATAAATTACAGAATCAGGTCTGTGGGCATATATCTGTTCACTGTAAAATACTTTAACCTTTTCTTTATGTCTAAACATTTCCATAACAAAATGTTGAGAAAAAAAGGGAAAAAAAAGTATGTTTGGAGTAATTGGAGAGATACCATGGCAGCATGAATGTGAAGGGAGAGGAGCTCAGAGAAAAGGGAAGCACAGAGAAGTAAAACTTATCTTCAGCTCCATTTCCTCTTGAGGCATATGCTGATTTGTAAGTGGCAGCTGAGAGAATTAAAAACTGAGGTGAACTTTCAGTAATTTCTCCAGACTTCAGAGACAAAAATTGGAGTTTAAGATTCACCCAGGAGGAAGTGCTTTCAATTTTGGTTGTTGAAAGATTACTTCTTAGGAGTAAGGGGGACCCAAAAATAGAAACACTTTTGCAGTGACTGAAATCCAAGTTTCAATCAGCTTAATCCAAAATAGGGTTAAGAGGATCTTTCCTTAGCCTAACTCCCTGACAGAAACAGAAGAAAATCCTCACTGGAGAAAGAGTACACCATGCTTCAGTTATTTGTATAACTTTCCTTACACATACCAGAGAACAAATGATTAAGAAACAAGAGAAAAAAATTCAACAATGAAATAAAAGCCAAGGATATCTGTTTATTGAAGTTATTAGACACAGACTTTAAAATAACTGTGATCATTATGCTCAAAAAATTTATAGTAAGATGGAAAATTTCATGAATCTATTTAAAAGAATCAAATGTAAATGCTAGCACTGAAATATTACAAGAAAAAATCAAGAATGCAGGTTAAATACAACTGAAGAGAGAATTAGTGGACCAGAGGAAAGGTCAGTAGAAAATATTCAGGCAGAATCATGGAATGAAAAATACATAAAAGAATGTAAGAATATATAATATACAAAGAAGAGATCTAATACACATGTAACAGATGTCCCAGTAAGGAGAGAAAATGGAGAATGGTGCAGTAGCAATATCTGAAGACATAATGGTTAAGAATTTTCAAAAATTGATGAAAGACACCAACCCACATGTTCAAGAAGTTGAACACACCTGGGACAGGATAAATAGAAAGAAAATTGCATTTTGCACACCACAATATCCGCTGAAAACAAAGAAAAAAGTGAAAGTATCAGAGAAAAGAGACACATTACCTTCAATTGCAACAAGACTTATCGATAACTTTTCAACAGAAACAATGGGAGTCAGAAGACAATATCAAAGTATAGAAAAAAATAACTGTCAATCTTGAATTCTTTATCCAGGAAAAATATCCTTCAAAAATATGTAAAATAGTTATTTTCAGAAAATTAAAATTTGAGATAATTCACTTTTGGAAGAGCTGTATTAATTAAAGGAAATATTAAAGAGAGTTATTCCTGCATAAGGAAAAGGATTTCATATAGAAGTAAGGAAATATAGAAAATAAAATAATAGAAAGCCATAGAAAGGTTAAATATGTGGCAAGTGTGAATGGATGCTAGCTGTACAAAACCATAAAATATTTTATAGAATTAAATTCCTGAGAACAAAAGCACAAAAGGCATTAAGTTGTAAATGGGCAAAGGGTTCTAAGGTCCATACATTCTTTGGGAAGTGATACTAGTACTAATGTATATTAGACTTTAATAATTCAAAGTTATATGTTGTGGTCTCTATGATAACCACAAAATGAATAATAAGACGATAACCACAAAATGAATAATAAGACAAGGTTTGTTTAAGATGCTAATGTGGGGCTGGGGAAAAGTATTAATTCCAGAGAAGACCAGAAAAGAGAAAAAAAGGAAGATGGTGCAGGTGAGATAGAACTAATAGTCAAGTAGCAGGGAATTAAACCTAAATATATCAGTTATTCACACAAAAATCGATTTTATTTATTAGCAGCAAATAATTAGAAAATGAAATCTAAAAAATACCATTTAAATTAAATAAAAAACATTTGTATATAAGAATAAGTCTAGTAAAAGATGTACAACACCTCTACATAGAAAAGTACAAAATGTTATTGAGAGAAATTAAAGGAGATTTGTAGAAAGGGATATATATCAAGTTCATGGATTGGAAGACTCAATGTTATAAAGATGTCAGTTCTTCCCAAACTGATGTATTCATATAATAGAATCCCAAACAAAATCACAAGAGACTTTGTGTATATGTATGTGTGTGCATGTGTGTGTGTGTATTTGTGTATGGAAATTGATGAGCCGATTCTCAAATTTATATTCTAAAATTTATTTTGAAAACCACCAAGTTGAGCCAAGTCAGTCTTGAAGAACAGCAAAGTTAGATGACTTATACTACCTGTGTGGTATTTGCACAATAACAGACTAATGGATTAATGGACCAATATAAGGAATCCAGAAGCAGACCTGTAGTATATGGGCACTTATAGCACTGAAAAGCATGGGGAAAGGATAATTTTCAAAAAATTAATTGTGTTGGGGCAATTGGATATTCATACAGAAAAATACGACTCTTGCCTCTATTTCACACTATATACAAAAATCAACTACAGATGAATTGTAAATCTAAATATGAAAGGTAAAATAATAAAGCATATAGAATATAGCATGAGAATTTCTTCATGACCCTAAGATAGGAAACGATTTCTTGAGACATAAAGACAGCACTAATCATAAAGAAAAAGATTACCAATTGGACTATATTAAACTTAAGAATGTTTATCTAAAGGTGCGATTAGAAAGTGAAAGGGCAAGTCATAGAGTGTGAGAAGATATTCATAATATATATTATCAACAAAAGACTTGTGTCCAGAACATACAAATAACAACTACAAATAATTTTTAAAAATAAGACAATTCAGTAGGAAAATGGGTGAAAGGCTTGAACTTGAAAGCACTTCATTAAATAGAATATCTAAATGCAAAGGTGTTCAACCTCATTAGTCAAAATGGGGTTACAGCTTAGAACCACAACACAGTACCACTGCATCCAAACCAGAATGACTGAGAATAAAAAGACCGACAATAGCAAAGATGGGTAAAGATGTGGAGAGATGGGAACTGTTGAATATTGCTGGGGTGAATACAAAATGGTACAATCATTTTAGGAAACTTTTATCAGTATTTCTTAAAGGTGGACATCCACTTATCTTGGGCCCAGCCATTCCACTCCAAAATATATACGCAACAGAAACACGTTACACTGCCGCACCAAAAAACACGTGCAAAAATGTTTGTAGCAGTGATATTTTAGAAACAGTATAAATGCCCCTCAACTGTAGAATGAACAAATACATTGTGGTGTATTCATATAATGGAATACTCTACAGCAAATGAAAATTAATAAATTATTGCTGCAGGCAACAAACATAGATAAATCAGCCTATCAATATGTTGAACAAAAAAAGCAGATTATATAATATCATTTTTAACAAGTTACTAAAAGAAGTCAAACTAATTTGTGGTTTTTGAAGTTAGGATAGTGATTAGCATTGAGAAGAAGAGTGTAGTGCTTAGAAAGAGGCAGAATGAGGGCCTCTGGCATGTTGGTGATCATTTCTTGGTTTGGATGATAGTCACACATGAGTGTTTATACTTTTTGAAAATTTATCAAGTTATGTATTTATGATTAGGGCACTTCTCTGGGCGAATATTATACTTCAATATTTTTTTGTAAAAAAAGGAAGCATCCCTTTAATTAAGTAAAATTAATTAATCAATTTAAAGAAAATATTAAGTTTATAATAGTTTTAGTGATATGCATATACAGGAAAATCACTATGTGGTTTGCAAAAGACAGAGTTTGGGAAATATTGAGCTTGTAGCAAGTCATGTTCTGCATTTCTCATCTTTTTCCTGTATCTTTTTGGTGTCTAATTAGGCTGGGGACAGAGGCAGTCTGTCCTGACTCTTCAGGAATTTCCTACCCCTCACTTTTCTGCTGCCCGTAGGACCATATCACACTTGAGACAGCATCTTGTCCAAACCCTCTGATTTTATGTAAAAAGGTACTAAGCAACAGGGGAAGTTTCAAATGATGTAACATGTCTCTGGTCTCTAAGTCCAGCCTTCATTCCATTCAAATTCCAATAACACCTGGTGAATTTAACATACACCTCCATCTTGCTTCTCTGAAATGCCTTCAGCAGTCCCACTTGGATGACTTCCATCCTAAAACGGGCTAATATATGTGAGAGAGCATAGAAAATTTTTTTAAAAAGAAAGGAAGAATAATAAAGAAAAAGAAGGCAAGCAAGAGCTTTAGAACCAAACAAACTTCTTTTGGATCCCAACTTTCTTAGCCACTTTCTAGCTGGAGAACTGGGCAAGAACATTAACATGTAATTGCTTCTTTGAGCCAATGTTTCCTTGTCTGTAAAATAAATTGTTGTGATGATTAAATAGGATAACATATGTGAGGCCTTTGGTACAGTGCCTAGAATATAGGCACCGCAAACTTATGGGTTCCGCATTGCCTCAGCATTCATTTGCTTCAGTAGAGGGATTAAGAAGGAAGAAGTGATCTCAAGGTATTGTGCATCTCAGGCACAGGGTGTTATTATTTATCACACCAGGCAGGTGGCTTTATCATGTAAGGGGAAGGGCAAGGTTAACTCTCCTGAAAAAATTTTTAATAGATCCCTCACGGGGCCTATACTTGATAAATGTTTGTTGACTTAAGTTCATGCAAAGACAGAGTCTCCAGAAGGCCTCTGTTAAAAAGTATAAAGTATATGTGCTCATTAGCACATGTAAGTTTATCAGATCATCTGGATCAGATAAGGAAAGCATGTTCTGTTGGAAAGAAGCAGTTACCCTACTAGGGGCCAGCCTGGTTGATGCATCCCTAGAAGCCATATGTGAGCAGGAGAGAGAGTTTTGCCTGATGGTCCCAGAGCCACTTTGTTTGGATTCAAATCCCTTAGAAGCTCTGTAAGTTTAGAAAAATTACTAAACTTTTCTTTGCCTCAGTTTCCATGTCCATAAAATGGAGATGATGGGTGGGTGGAGGGAATGACAGGGAGTAGGGTATGAGGACCATTCTAAGGAATTTCTATGAGTCGTGTTTGCTCCTATTTCAGGTTCCTTATTTACAGTGCCCTTTCATAAAATTGCTTACAGTTTTCACTGTTTTGCCCAAATCAGTTGCAGCATTGATAACTGTTTCCTCTGATATGCCAATTAGGGTTTAGGAAAGTTATCCAGTATAATGGAAAGAGCACTAGAGTAGGAGTTAGAAGATAGAGGTTTTAAGTTTGTCTGCATCATAGACACACCATTTAATACTCATTAAGCCACTTTTCTCCCGTGAGATTCACTTCTTATCTGCAAGATGAGGGGCTTTAGATCATCTCTAAATATCCCCCCAGTTCTAAAATTTTACAATCCTTTTTAATTTGCCAGTGGGTGTTAGGTTCTGGGATGAGCAATGATTTCGGGACGTGCCACAAGTAGGTGCCACTGCCAGTTGACCTCATAAGACACCTGTCCCATCCCTCACCCCGTGGTCTTGGGTGAATAACTAGAGCTTTCTGTCCCCTCAATAAATTCATAATGGGGCAGGTTTTCACGAGTGTGTGTGAGGCAATAAATAGATTCCAAATCTATTTGCAGCCTCCACAGGAGAACAGGCAAAGAGACAACAAGAGGATGCCCAGTCACTTTTGAAATTCAAATCTTCTGGCTCCACGAAAGTATGTATCAAGTGAATCAGAGTTTATGATCTTAGACAATAGTTTATGATCTTTGAGATATCCAAAATGGACTGGATACTAGAAATGGGCAAATGTTTTTTTATTTCCAAATAAGAGAGAAAGATGACTGTAGGACACTATAGATTAAACCGAACGTTCTAGACCTGATTATTAAATATATGGTTTTGAGTTCTTAGACTGGAAGGTGGCGATTCTAGGATAGAGGAAGGTTCACTGAAAACATGCCACAGAATCTGGACTGGTCCCCAGGGAATTAGGCTGTCCGAGGGGGTTGAGGTCAACCTGTAGTCAGGTCCTAAGAGACATAAACACAGAGCTGTGTCCATGTTCAATATTTTTCATCAATGACTGGGAAGAAGATAAGAGTTCAAGCTTTCCAAATTGGTGGATTTCTCCAATCTTGGAAATATTTGTTAATACGATGAATGACTGAAATAACATTCAAAAGAATTTTGAGACTTGTAATTCTGGGTAAAAACTAGCAATATCAAATTAAAAGTGAAAGAAAAGGACAAAAAATTCAAGTCCTACATAAAGATGCAAAAGGCAATTCTGCCAGGATAGGAGTTCAGAGGTCTGACTTAACAGTGCGTAGTTCGTGTGGAAGAGACGGAGAAGTTCAGAAGACTGCAGACAGAACCAAGATGGTGATTCAACCTTGGGCTGCATCAGATGAACTTTGGATTCCATTTCAAGGGAGCTAATCCCAGGAAAACTGGTCAGACATATTGATGGTAAGGGGGGATCAGGTTGGCAGAGGTCCTTGGGGCCCAAAGTCCCTCACAACTAACTAGTAGACGAGTCTCTGTGAGTCCAAGGGCAGAATTTCATCTGGGAGTCTTCTGGCTCTGAGTGAAAGGAATTTCCTTTTCTCTCCACTGGATAGTTTATTTTGTACATGATTATGTCTAGAGCACCAGCCCATTAGGATGACAGATAAACTCCACTGCAGTTTCCCCAATATATTGAAGAGTTCCTTTTAAAAGCATTCTAGCAGTTGCTCAAAAGAGCTTTTGGAGGCAAAATGCTTTATCACTCAGAGAATATGCTTGAGGGTCTTTTTCACACGCACAGGATGAAGCTGGATTCTGGCAGTCTGGAGTCTGAGGGAGCACGGAGAAGGAAGGCAGAAGCACTGAGTATCTGTAAGGCTAATGGTTAAGAGCTAGGCTCTGCAGGTCAAATCCAGGGATGGGGCCAAATCCCAGCTCAAGGACTTATCAGCTGTGTGGCCTTGGGCAAGTCACTGAGCTTTTCCTGTGTTTTCTTGTCTGTAAAATGGACAGAAGGATGATAGCAATAGTATATACCTCATGAGGGTGTAATGAGTATTAAATGAGCTAAGGTTAAAGTGCTTAGAAACAGCTGTGTGACCTTGGGTGAGTCACTAGACGTTTCTGAGCATTGATTTTCTCATCTGTAGATGAGGATGATAATATTGCCAACTTACAGAGCTGCTGTGAAGCTCAAGTAAGACAATGTACAAAGTTCTTATCATAGTGCCTGGCACCTTGCATGAGTTTAGTAGATGTTAACCAGAGGGAACCATGCAATCTCAAGTCCTTTGACACATAACCTATTCCAAAATGAGGACCCTGGTTTGATGCCAAGAAACAAAAATGTCATCAGACCCTACACAGCATAACGACTGCCCTTCTAATATCCATTCACTGAGAATATTCATGAAGACAAAAAGATAAAAGTTCAACAATTCTTTTAAATGGATGTTTATTTTGATAATCCTAACATGTACATCCACCTGAAAAATAGTAGCACATATACGTACAAAACACGTGTCTACAGCAGCCTTTAATGCTGAGCCAGTAAGATCACAAAAGCAGCAGTGTGTGGGCATGCTTCCATGTGTGCTAAATGCCGGGGGGTGTGTTCTGCCCCTGAACCTCTGGAGCAGTCAAGATGTGGTGGGCTCTGCAACGGGTGTCCCCTCCCACGTGGATACCCAGGCTATTGCTTCACTTCACATCAGGGCTTTCCCCTCTTCCCTTCCTTTCCTTACAAAACATACCACCAGGACTTTTGCCAGAGTACCAGAGAGTAATATTGGACATGGACTTTAGAATGGCAATGACCTTCTCCTTGCTGTCTGTGTAAACTTGGGCAACTCATATCACCTGTTTCTTGACCTATACAATAGAGATGATAACAACCCCTTCCTCTAAGAAAGAAAAATGTAACATATGCCAGACACCCAACAGAGTGCCTGACAGTAAATAGATGCTAAGGGACAGTCAGTGAATGTCTGAGTGATTAATGGGTTGTCTGTCAGTTCTATGTCTTTTCATATTGTTTGGGTGAATGGTCATTTTAAGTGATTGAATTGAAGTATTAGAATATGATTAGTATAAAAAATTCTCAGATTTAAATAGGACTTAAGCCAAGGAATAATTAATGTAGAAATTCCAGGTATCCATACAGGCCAATGAACCATATATTTGGCCCCAGCATCTAGGTAAGTCATTACACCACGTACACTGTGATATGCTCTGTCTGAGGATGCCAATCACTCAGGTGTGGCTCTTCCACTGTGGTCTCCTTGGCTCATAGTTCCAATAAGGTGTGTATTATATGGTATTTTAATTCATCCATTTATATCTGCCTTCTTCCTATTAGACAGCGAGAGACTTCTCTGGACTGGGTCATATTCATCTTTGTACTACCAATGTCTATCATTAGCTTAACATAGGTGCTTGAAAAATGCTGAGTGAAGGAATGAAAAGCTATAAGAAAAAAATCAAATCATATGGCCTTCTTGAAACAGGACAATGCTCTGCTCTTGCATCTGCAGAAGGCAGGTGTTTGTTCCCAGTGGTAGAGAAGCCTCATCTGATCCAGTGGGTGAGAGCCACCTTGACTCACCTCTCAGACAAAAGGTCTCCAGCACTATTTTCAGGACTTGGCCTTGACATTTAGAATTGGACATGCCAGGTAGCCAGCAGAAGGCACACATTTCTCTTCCAAGAATACTATAACGGGAAAGAGGAACTCTATCTCGCTTTTCCAAGAAGGAATTTAATTATCCAACAGCTAACATGACCATGGAGACTCCCCATGTAGCTTTTGGGGGCCCTGATCTCACTCATTTCTTTCCTCAGCATGGCTTTGGTTCAAGCACAAGGAAAACCAATGGCATTGTGCCTGTAGGCCTTTACAAAGAAGGTGCTCTCTTTGGCCAATGACCTTCCCCCAAATCTGACCCTTTGGCATTTGTCTCTTCTGAGAGACTAAAAGACCATTGCCCAAATCCCATACCTTTGCAATGTGGGCAACTTCAACCTCTGCCTGTGTGGCTTCCTCACTAATCTAAAATGGCCTGAAACACTGCAATCACTGTCTAAGTGGGATCCCTGTCTGTGTCTCCCCCACTCTGGTCCATTCTCCACACTGCCACTTCAGTAATATGCCTTAAAAAACCAAGGTGATCAAGTCAAAATAGTCACCCTTTTCTAAGCCCCAACCCTACTGTTGAGCCTGTAAGATGAGATCAGGATTCTTAGCACACAAACCCTGCCCTTTACCCTCTAGGTCCAACCCACCTTTTCTGTCTTACCTCCTAACCCTCCCCCATAAGGCACCACCTATACTCTCGACTTTTTCACTAGGACCTTGCCACGATTGTGCTTTTGCATCATCTGTTCCCTCTGCCTGGAATTACCTTTGCATATTAAATCTCTATTAGAATAAGAAACAGTTGTGGGGATTTCCCCAGGCACCTCAGAGGAGCTCAGTTTGGCAAACTTGTATGAAGGACCTACTCTGGCCGTAAGATTCACTCAATCTGTTAGTACTTTATGAAAACTGAAGCTTTCTTTTTCATGTGAGTTGCCTTAACATATCTGTTTTATTATGAGTATAGGGAGCTGAATTGTGTCCCCCTCAAATTCATATGTTGAAGCCCCAACTCCCAGTGCCTTGGAATCTGACTATATTGGAGATAGGGCCTTTAAAGAGGTGATTAAGTTAAAATTAGGCTGTTAGGGTGGTCTCTAATCCAATATGACTGGTGTCCTTATAAGAAGAGGAAATTTGGACACACACAGAGACACCTGGGGTGCACACACAGAGGACATGTGAGGACATGGCAAGAAGACGGCCACCTGCAAGTCAAGGAGAGAGGCCTCAGGAGAAAACAAACCTGCCAACACCTTGATCTTGGATTTCTAGCCTCCAGAATTGTGAGAAAATAAATTTCCATTCTTTAAGCCATCAGTCTGTGGTATTTTGTTATGGCAGCTGTAGCAAACTAATACACCTGTAACAGGAAAAATTTTCTTATTCACTTTTGAATTCTTTAAATTCTTAGTTCTTAGAGCTTCTTGGAATGTAGAGGACAATCAATAAATGTATATCAAATGACAGAAGGAATCTGGGATTGGCATCATCCAAGGAGAGTTGGATGTAAGGAAAACCAAACCAAGAATCTTGAAACTCACTGTCATCCCAAAGTTACAGGAAAAGCAGGTCTCCTTTGTCCACGTCAGACTTTATTAGTATAACCTCCACCCCACACACTGCTCTCCACCTCTTAAAAATAGGACATTCCTCTTCAGTGAAATAACATGCCAGCAACAAAGACAAATGGAGAGCAGCAAGAAAAAGAACTGGGGAGGCTGTGAATTGCTTTCTTTCTTTCCCATATAAATATAGTAAGAGAATGTCCAAATGCATAATAGCGCTTTGGGGAAAGATCTCAGCCCATTTATAGGGGAATAGTGGGGACTCTGCTTTTTACTGAGCCAACTTCTACTTGAGGGAAAATTGATGTTGGAGCCAAGTTACACCCAGAGTGACCTTTTCTCTCTCTTCCTTCTCACATGACATTTCCAGACTGTCTTCTGGGATTAACTTTCACATTTCACCCTACTTACTGTAATGTTCCTTTACCTATATCCTCCTACCACATTCACTTGCATAGTCTTGTGAGCATCTCCAATTTATACTTGTTAGTATATTTTTCTGAAACAAGTGCACAAAGCTTTTCCTTCAAGGTGTGACTACCTGGCTTTGTGTCTGATGCCTAGTAGGTGCTCTACAAATGTTTGTTTACTGTATGAATGAATGGATGAGATTAAGCTTGTCTTTCCTACCCCCACCCTATGCATAAACACACACACACACACACACACACACACACAGATTGTGTTGGTTGACTGGCTGTTGCCTGCTGCTGAAGAGAGCTGATCTTTTTAAATGTGTAACTTGAAGACATGGGAGAAAACAGTGAATTGAGATGCTCCCAGGGAACTTAGAGAATCAATTAAACACTGAGTGATAGAGCCACAGAGACGCCAAGGCCATTCACCTAGTACTAGCAGAGCCAGAATGGAAACAAGTCCTCTTGACTTCCACTTCTGTTCTGGGCTATGGCTGCCCAGCTATCATTTGTAGTTGCCTGTTTGGGGAGACTGGTTCACCAGCTTGCCCAGTGATTCTGAAAGCTATCTAACATGGTTTCAAGAAATTCCACCTACAGTTAGGGGAAGAGGGAATATAGAGATGGAGTAGACCAGAGGAAAGATGGTAAGGTGGCATGCCAAGTATTGCCAGAATGCCAGTGAGGAAGAGATTATTTTAAGGGGGAAGAGGCTTCCTTAGATTACACCACAAGTGTTTTCAGTATTTTAAGCGGCTTTGCTTGACAGGTTGGGGCTATAGACAACTTGCTGCAGAATTTCCACCTTGATGATGTTACCGCCCAAAAAGGGGGTTTGTCTGCCCACCGCAAGACATGCCAACAGTCAAGAGCCAAGGTGGTAGGAGAGAAAAGACTTTTTATTACAGCTTGACAGCAAGGAGGAAGATGGCTGACTAATGTCTGAAAGAAACATCTTACAGAACAAAGACTGCAGACCAGTTATATGGAGGAGCTGGTCTCCGGGTAGGGGGAGCATCTGGTCTCAGAGTGGAGGCATCCATCTGATCTTAGTTTCTGATAGTCTTTTGTTTTACTGGAAATGCATCAGCGACTGGAGCAATGCCTTATACCCAGATCTTTCAGTTGTTATTGATGATGGCTATCAGCATAGGCTCTCTGTTCAGGGGTCATCACATTCCTAAGGAACTCAAAAGAACAAGGTTATCATCTTATGGCAGCTGGGAGGTACCTGCACAAGCAGGGGTCGTAAAATCTACAGAGCAATTAGATCTCCTCGAGGGTGCATATCCAGCTGGGTTAGTTGATCAGAGGCATTCAAAGTTACAATAGGGTTTCTTTTCTACAATATGGCTTCCCTTATGTCAATCCTGTCTTGAGTCGGTATGAATAAGAGCTTGGAGAGAAGCTGATTAGACTCAGGTCTTTAATCTGGTAAAGGGAACATCTCATCTACTTTGGTAAACATTTTCTCTTATACCTCTAAGCAATTCTAACATTTAAATATGGATCAGTGTGATTATTTCATATCCAGTTGTAGGGGAGGAAGACTATCCTCTACCCACTCTGGGTCCTTTCTGGCCGGACTACAAATTAAATTGATGTGAGATCGAACAGCAGGAGAAAATCAAACAAAGCTTTATAACATGTACACATGGGAGAGACCAGGGAAACTGAGTTTCTCTCGACAAAATTGTGGAGGTTTTCCTAAGACAAAGGAGGATATTGGGGGTTGGGGGTGTCAACTTGGGGGATTATGAGAAAAGCACAGTAAGGTTATTATGCAGACTTAAGGCCTGGCCTTGCACATTGACAAGCTTCTAGAGATGAGATCATACACCCCTCTTCCCTGTACAAAGAAGGAGATACCTTTACAAATGGAGATTTCCCTTACAAATGTAAATATTTGGTAAAGAGCCCTTTGATAAGAATGGGTGTAGCAAAGACTCTCCCAGTCTATCAATACCCAGAGTTATCCAAGGTGATGGCCTATCCTGGGGACAGGCCTTCCATCCCAAATCCCTTTAGACAGTTAGTTGAGGGGAAGGTCCAAACCTCCTTCAGTGAAATAATCAAGGTAAAGAGACATATTTTGAGGTGGCCAGTTCTGATACCCAACACGGTCAATAACTCATTTTGACTCTGATTCCCAGTTTCTCAGTGTGCAGTTCTACAAGAGAGCAAGATTGTGTCTCCACTTCTCTTTCAGGGTGTGGAGACTAATGATCCCAATCCCGTGTAAACTCTCCAGAGGGGAAGACAACTGGTCCTGTAAAGTAAATTGGACAATGCAGGTGATGAATGAGGCAACATTAGTTAATGAACCTAGAATGAATGGCTATGGTAATTCATTCATTCAGCATATATTTACTCACAAAGCAGCTTTGTTTTGATTTTCTCAAGG
The DNA here is from genome assembly GCA_031878705.1 of Tapirus indicus. Taxonomy (NCBI): domain Eukaryota; kingdom Metazoa; phylum Chordata; class Mammalia; order Perissodactyla; family Tapiridae; genus Tapirus; species Tapirus indicus. The sequence goes on along the minus strand of CM062918.1, from coordinate 102,167,178 downwards.
AGACTCCAACATCTTGTATAGAAAAGTCAAAATCCATTATTATCAGAAATAAGGAGCTGGAGAAACAAGAATAAAATTTAGGTTTCCAATTTTAAGTTTCCCATGTTCAAGCATGCTATATGTGATACAACATAGGTATTAATGCTCCACTTCTACTTCTCGTCGCTTTCTTACATGGGCCCCGGAGGCCCTGTTGTTCTTCTGCATGGCTCATGCAATGATTCCTATATTTCCTTCAAATTCATATGAGCCCCAAGCATTGGTTGTAGGATGGACTTTTTAAAATCCAGCACGATGGAGAAGTGCCAAGAAAAAGGATTCGATGTCATCAAAGGACTGTCTCCCACTTAGGCAATTTGGGAACCATTGGTTTTGTGAAAAAGCTCAGGCTATAGAATTAGTAAGACCTGGGTTTCAGTTTTCTAGTTTGAGCAAGTTAGCTCACCTCTCTAAGCCCTGTTTTCTTTATCTATAAAAAAGGGATAATTACACTCACCTCAAAGAGTTGTGGGTACGTACGTGTGTTTTGGATTAAAAAGAGAAAATACCTATGAGGCACCTCTCGCAGTACGTGGAACATGGTAGGTTTCAGTAGCTATTCACTCCTGTGTCTTCCGAGCTTCACTCCTGAGAATTGAATGAAGCCACATTTACCTTTCCTTCTTTGCATCATGCCTGACCCTTCAGTTCTGAAGGTTCTTCTTCCCTCCACATGGACCTGAGGTGTAGTTAACGTAGAATTATGGGGGTCCCCAGTGCCTGTCCTATGGCCCACTTGGCACCCTTGTCACCCCAGAGGACTTCATAGAAGGAGATTCCCATATCACTGCCTTCTCTCTACATGAGCTACCTATACACACACACACACACACACACACACACTCTCTCTCTACCTGGGATTGTCAAATGCTCCTAGGTAGTCTCTAGTACACTGTGAATAACTCATCAATGTCAGCTGACCCTCAAGACATTTTTCCAATTTGCTTCTATGGCCTTGCGTAATTAAAAAAATGGTTGTGAGATATAAAAAAATGAGTTAAAGGATAAATGCACCTCCCTGGCATCCAGTGGTAAAAGATCCCTTAGTTGAGAAGGATTTTCTTAAGGAAAGGCTCAGGCCTGTTCTCTACATGGCTGAACTTCTCTACTTTATGCTTAATTACAACTCACAGAAAACTCTGGAGGCCTGTGTAGCCCAGCCAAGGGCAACTGTGCACTAACCTCAGAAATCTCCCCCACTATCCAGCCATTTCCCAGGCTCTCACTAATTTAATCAGCCATGCAAAGGAAACAGAGGTGTTGCATTTGACTCTGGGGAGTTTTCATTGTGCTGTGTTGTTAGAAGGGAATGCTACCTTATGGAATAATATCAGGGACAGACTCATGTAACATCAGACCTAGAAGAGTCCTTGGAGATGATCCAGTTCAACCCTAGACTTTAAAGAACAGGAAACGAAAGCTCAGAGAGGGAAGGTGCCTTTGCTCAAAATGACACAGATATTGTAGCTGGTGACAGATCTCGGGCAACAACCCAGATTTCTAGTTCATGTTGCTGCTTTATCTTTTTGGTTCTGGTATAGCAATTCTGTGGTCTTTGGAATCCAGTTTGCTGAGGTTTGTATTCATAATTCATTTTTAAACATTGTCCTTATTACTTGTATTTCAACTACCATTGCTTGAAGGTCACATTGAAAAGCAGGGATGAGTGAATGGAGTCAATGAATCCAACTCTCAGCCTGCTGTCTGGCTACATGCACTGGCCTAAATTAACTACACAGTGGGCAATTGTTGGCTTCACTTGGTGCCAGACAGATAGTGGCCCTTCCCCTTCAGAACCTAGGAAAGCAGGCAGTCTCTTCTTTCTTGTCCTCACAGTGCATCCCATATAGTCGGGGCTCCACGACATCTTGCTAAAATAAAGAAACAGTGAATAAATAAGCAAATGAATGAATTGATCCCCATCTGTTGGAGTTCCACTCCATCCTCTTTACCCAACTCCCTGGTGTCCTTGTCCTTTTTTCCACACTGCCTAGAAGCACAGATTTTTAGGACTAGAAAAGAAAGTTCTAGAGTACCAGATCCAATCCAGTCACTTTCCAGAGTAGGGTTTGGAGACAGCAAGTGCCTGGTCAAGGGTCACAGAGTGACTCATGTCAGGGCTGGGACTGGAGCCAGCTTTTGTAGTTCCTGGCTCAGGGGGCTAAGATTTTCCTGTGGCTCTATTTCTTCTGTTCTGGTGTCCTCCACAGAAGCATCTCATACCTTGACTCTTAACTTGGAAAACATGCTCCGGGGGCTGCTTTACGAGCTCATGATATGGTGTACTCCAGGGTGGCATCCTCGTTAGAAAAGAGTCCAAATAGCTGGAATAATGACAACTGTGCAAAGCATGATAATCCCTGTCCTGAAAGATAAACACCCACTTTTTCCTCTGATGTGAAGGACCACCCCAGTCCAGCTGAGACATATTTGTGAAAGTAACACTCCCCCAGGATGTCTGAGGACTGGGGCCAAGGAATGGGGTGACAAGCATCATTGTCATTCTTCATTTATGGAACACTCCAGTTTACTGCTCTCTCATATGATGCTCATAAATCTATGAGGTTGGTAGGGGTAATATAATGACCATTCTTTTTTGGTTTTTTTTTGCTGAGGCAGATTCGCCCTTAGCTAACATCTGTGCCAATCTTCCTCTACTTTGTATGTGAGTCACTGCCACAGCATGGCCATAGATGAGCAGTGTAGGTCCATGCCCAGGAACCAAACCTGGGCTGCCAGAGTGAAGTGTGCCGAACTTAACCACTAGGCCGTGGGGCCGGCCCATAATGACCATTCTTAAAGATGCAGAAATAGAGGCTCAGAAATTTGAGTGACTTGGCAAAGGTTTGTGGTTAGTAACCAAACAGAGTGAGGACTCAGGTATCTGGTTGAAGGATTTAGGATGAGATATTAAAGTGGATAGATATTGTTTAGTTTCTAAGGCTGACCTCAGCCTTAGAGGTTGTAAGAACAACCACTGTTTTCAACATCACATTCCTTGGCACCAGTTTCAGAGAGAGAATTAGGTTGAGAGAATTGTAGTCTCAATACTGATGTTTTCAGTTTTCTTCCTAAGACTCCCAATAAGAAGCTGAGCATTTGCTATAACAAGGCAACCTGGAAATAAGATAGATACTAAATCTCTTAAATAAAATAGAAGTTTTTTTTCTCTATTTCACAACAGTCCAGAGGTGAGCAGCTGCTCCCTGAGGGCATAAAAGGACCTATGTTCCCTTTGTATTGTAGCTCTGCTCTTCCCTCAGTGTAGTCTTCTACATGATAGAAATTGGGTCTTGCCCAAGTCTCTTCCAGACTATGGGAAGGGAAAAGAAAAAAAGTGAGGGAAAGCAATAGCCTTTAAGCAACTGACATGGAAGTGGCTTTTTTTCTTACTGGTAAGAACGTCTATCTGTAAACTCCTGACAAACATAATTTGTAACTGAGTGGATATGTGTCCAGCTAATGTGTGTGTGTGTCAGGGAGTGGTGGTGGTGGTGGTTCTGTTATTGAAAGAAAGAAGAGAAAATAGATACCAGGGACAGTTAGCAGTCGCTAGCACAGTGACTGAAACCAGGTACCTCTCTGAGCTTTAGTAATAATAAGAAAAATAAGAACAGTGAACATTGCTTGACTACATAATGAAGGCCAAAGATCGGGCTAAGTAGTTTGTGTCCATTATCTTATTTAATGCTCAAAATAACCATGTAACATAGGTGCTATTATTAGTCCTACATTCTGCATAGGGAAACTAAGTCTGGGATCACACCGCTAGTAAGTGACAGGCCCAAGACTGACTTTAAAGACCATGATCTTAAATTTTATGCTATAATTCTTTATTCCTTATCATTTGAATTCAAAACTGGAAACTCCTGTTTGACAGGATGGCCCATGCAACCTAAAACACTCAGTCAAACAAGGAAAATATCCACTCACCCCTGTTCTTCAACAGCTAATTATTCTTAATGTAAAAGAACATCAGAACTGCTGTTCCACCAACTAAACCAAAGTAATCCATGGGGGCATTCACACACAGTTCATTCATTCATTCACTCATGAAGTAAAAAAATATCGAGCACCTTCTAGTTAGCAGGTCTAATCGTTGCTTATTCAATGCTGAGCAAAACAGACATGTTGTCTGACCCCAAGAAAATTATAAACTAGAGAAGGAGATGGGCATTAATTGTGCAAAAACAACAATAAAGCAACAACAACAACTAATAATTCCACAACTACAAATTGCACTAAGTACTATAAATAAAATGCCATGAGGGAAAACAATGGGAGGAGGCACTTACTTTAGATTGAGTGATCTCAGAAGACTTCTCAGAAGAAATAGCATCTTAGCTGTGCCATGAAACATTAAAAGGAGGCATGACAAGAGTATGAAAGGAGGTCTTCAGGAAGAGGGAACAGTCTGTGCAAAGGCCATGAGGCAGGAGGGAATGTGGCACGTTCAAGGCATGGGAAAGAGACCAGCTTAGCTGGAGCTGGGTGAGTGGGAGAAGAGCCAACAGGAGATGAGGATGCTCTGGAAGACCCAGGTCAGGCCATGTAGGGCCTTGGAGGCTGTGCTAAGGAGTTTGTATTTTTATCTAACACCAGTGGAGACATTTTCAGTGGTAAAAGCATTGATTTATATTTTACTAAGATCCCTCTTGTTGATGCATGGAAAATAGATAGGGGAAAAGCAAGAGTGGAAAAGGAAGAAAGGTTAGGGACTACTGCAGTAGTTCAGGTAAGAAATGATGGTGGCTTGGACTAGGGAGTACATAGCGGAGATTGAGAGAATGGTGTGGATTTGGGATCTATTTTGGGTTGAGTGATGGGTTGTACTGGATATGGCAGAGGGGATGTGGCCCTGAGCAGAGTTAATAAAGAATGATTCTCCCAGGTTTCTTGTTGAGGGGCTTGGTGGGTGGCAATACCTGCTACTGAGATGGTAAAGAGGGAGGGAGGGAGCAGTTGAAGGCGATGAACCAAGGTGACAAGCAAGGTGGGCTTAGTGAAGATTTTGAAACAAGTACAGTGACTAAGGGACAACAAAATTAGGTTAGGCCTGCTCTGGGTGAACATTCTACATGCATGTTACACGTGCACATCGACAATTCCTAAATGAGAGGCTCTTTGGGGGTTAGAATCAGTTCACCAGATCAATCCAGAGATGTGGGCAGAGCTTCTCAAGTTGTGCCTGTAAAGGGCCATCCCCAGATCAGGGGAGACTGACAGTGTACTCCTGGGGAACTAATGCTGTAAAGAAAACAAACTTGAAATGATTTTGTCTTCTGTTTTATCATAAAAGTTAATGTGAAAAATTTTTTCTATTCCAGAATATATATGTATGTATATATAATATGTATTTATATTACAGTATACAAATATAATGTAATAAGATTAATATTATTAATATTATATTGTATCTCAAATTACTTATAATCGAGTAAAATTGACCATCCAGGAAGAAGTATCTGATTTACACTGTGGTTTCATGTACCTCCTGACATAAAGCCAGACATTCCCAGAGGTATGTGTCCCCCTTTCTGAGAAATATTATTGTCAATGAATAAAAATTGGAATAGGAATGAATAGATCTGGCTTCACTATCCTCTTCAGTCTTGGGCGAGATGGTTTTCCCAGCCCTGAAAAGATGAAAATACTGTCTATCTACACAGCTTATAGTGACCGACTGACTTCACAGTGCCACATGCACAGGGCAGGTCATTTTACTGATCATCTGAGCAGGGGTGGTCTATCTCCAAAAGGGTGCCTGTCTGCTCCTATGCTGTCATGGTATGTGAAGACCAAAGTAAGCTGAGCAGTAGCAGCAAGCTATGGCTCTTGAAACTGACCCAGGGCACACAACACACACACACACACACACACACACACTCACACACGCACACACACACACACACAGGATTCTTGTCTGAGGAGGAAGCTATCTCCCCAGTCCTGGGCTCATTTCATAGAAGTGGAAGTGGGAGGCCTGGCTGGGAGGTAACCTGCATTAGCTCTGAACTGACACTTCCTCCTCTTTCTTTCTCCTCTTAGAGATTTATTTATTCATTTGCCTTGGTGTAGTTAATGGGGACTCAGGTTGGGAATGGCGGGGGGCCAGTAGACTGACATGGATGGAGGGTGTTATATATTGCTTCCTGAAGGGTGACATCTGGGGGCGGGCAGGCGGGAGGAAGTGAGGGAGGGAGAAAGAAGGAGATGGGCGGCTGAGGTCTGCTCTAATTGAATATCTACTGAACAAGATGGATGTCCCCCCCACCCCCCTCCAGGGAGCAGTTAGAGCATGATGTAGCAGGAAGATGAGGGAAAAGCCTGGGTGGGGAAAGAGAAAAGGAGTCACAGAGACACAAGATCCAATGGTATCCAAATCTCAGAATAAGGCAGATAAACCAGGCCACGAAGGTGGAGATGGAGTGGAAGGGTGGTGGAAGCTGCCTTACATTCCTAACAGCAGGCATATCCCAAGGACAGAGGCAGCTGCATGTGATTTAAGAAAGGCCTTCTTGTCTCCCCTTGCACCTCTCGTCTCCATGTTTGGTGATGCATGAAATTCATTATTTGGGTTTAGGATTTTGAGTCCCTGTGGGAGGCAATATTTTAAGGTGTTGTCGTTGTTTTATACCACAGTGTGAATGAGCTATGTGGTGGTGGTGGTGAGGGGGGAGGTTGTTAGGAGCAAATTAATACCAGGAAAAAGCAAATTAGGAGATGTGAGAGGAGGCATGAGAAGAGTGAATGGGATCAAGGACCCCAGAAACAGATCATTTTTTTCTTCCCTATCACCCTAATCCTTGTGCTCCATGGTTGAATCTGGATGGTTTAGTTCCCTGACACAGAATCACTGAGGAAGTGATGCAGGAAGGGTGCTTGAGGGAGATGGGGAATTAGGTGGAGTCGGCGGGGAGTAGGGAGCATGGATGGAGAGCACTTGTAAACATTTGGGAAAAGATAGACAGAAACTTGTTTCAGGGACAAGTAAGTGCCAAAAGCAGAGGTTCTTAGGGAGAAGTTGATGGGAATGAGGTTCTGGAAGGAAGGTGGGTGGGTGGCTGGCAAAATGTGAAGGATCTTAAATATACACTATGGAGCTTGGACTCAATTTTGTAGATCACCAGAAAGAAAGCTTCTGAGGAGGGAGAAGAGGAAGTTGAGAGGGAGGGTGTAGAAAACTAGCACCCTGGACCTTATCTCGTTTGCTCCTCATCACACCAGGTAAGGCAGGTCTTATCCTCGGCTTTCTGCGGATGAGGAGCTTGTGACCTCATAGGCTCTACAACTTGCCCAAGAACATTCGACTGAAAAGCAGTGGAGCTGAGATTCAGTCCAGGTCTGAATCCCACATAGTCCTGTAACAATATGTAGAGGTGTTTTAGTGAGACTGAAAAGTTTCCACCAATATGCCAAATTTTCTTCATGAATTATTAGTTTTCTAGGGCTGCCATAATGAATGAACATAGACTCAACAGCTTAAAACAACAGAAATTTATTGTCTTACAGTTCTGGAGGCCAGAAGTCTAAAATCAAGGCTTCGTCTGAGGACTCTAGGGGAGAATTTTTCATTGCCTTTTCTAGGTTCTAATGGTTCCAGGAATTCCTTGGCTGTGGCACAGCACTCCAGTCTCTGCCTCCATCTTCACATGGTCATACCTCTGTGTCTCTGCCCCTTCTTGTCTCTTATCAAGGACTCTCCTCATTGGGATTAGGGCCCATCCTAATCCAGCATGATCTTGCCCTCAGATCTTCAACCTTATTACATCTCTAAAGACCCCTTTCCCAAATAAGGTCACATTCACAGGTTCTGGGTGGACATATCTTCTGGAGGCCATGACTCAACCCACTCCAGTGAGCTTGGTGAAAAGAGAATGGAGGCCAGAGGCTCTGAGACATGCCTCTTCCCCTTTCACCTGCAGAGTCACTAGCTGTGTGGCTATGGCATCCTCTAGTGCGTTACCATCCACGTTCTTATTTTCTTCTCACAAGGAAAAGAGAAGGAAGGGATGGTGATTGTCCTCTATATAGATGGGGAAATGAGGCCTGAAATCTGAAAAATTACCCTTGTGGATCCACAGTTGGGTTGGAACTAGACTTCCAGTTGGTGATGAGGTGAGGGAGGGAGGGGCCTATTTCTCTACCAACTGAAACAGCTACTGGTTCCAGACTCCATGAAATAGTAGTGGTATCTCTTCTCCTATGTGTCAGAACCAATTTCTTGTCACTGCAGTTTGACCCTGTACCCTGTGCTAAGCTACCCTCAGCTAAAAATCCCTTAGCAGATGGCTATAGTCACCTGTCAGCAAGTGAACAAAAAATTTTAATAACCTTGGCCTTTCTTCTTATCATAAGAAAACCTGGGTTACTGGCTTTCAGAGAGCTAAGGGGGCACCTGTCTCTCATCTGAGGTGTTTCTGGCTGGCTGGTGCAATGACTGTGAATGCTGAGCTGCTGAAGCCTGGGGCTCCCCCTTGCTGGCCACCTTCAGGGCTCTCCAACAACCCATACGGGCAACGATATCTTACATTTGTGAATGACCCATGCAAGCCCTAAGCCTCAGGCCCCAGTGCTGCCCTCCATCCACATGGCCACAGAATAGGTGTTCTGAAAGCCCTGGCCAGCAGTCACTGAGTGTGCTTGGAGAAGTGGACAAGAAGACATGCTTTCAAGTGAATGTGTTTTGTGTGTCAAGAGAGGGATTTGGGAAGTATTTCAGAGGTCCCATAGTATCCAAGTGAGGTGTTAAGCCAGCCTTGCCACTCATAACTTGGAGGAGCTGCTTTTCTTTGCTGGGACCCATATGCCTGACAGGTGTTTGCTGGGAAGTTAGTGGAGGAGGAGGGAAAGTGGAGCAGAGAAAGGGAAGAGGGGGGAGGAGGAAAAGGAAGAGGAAGAAAGAGGAGTTGGTAGGGGAGTAAGGACTGGAGAAAGGTGGAAAAAGATAGATAAAAGGAAGGGAAAGAAGAATTGAAGGAGAGAAAAAAGTTGTTGGTTCTTGTGTGATGGGAATTGAGGTGACTTTTGGCTGATTTGTCCCTCAGAACAGACAGCCTTTGATCATCACATCCCATGGACAGGATGCTCTTTGAAGCCTTGAGCACTGAAAAATGGAGAATGCTCCTAGCCATGTCATTCCAATAATAACAATAATAATAGTAAGTCAACTAATAAAAGTTCTGATTTTTTTCATGATGACTTTTTGATAATAGCAAATAAGGATTTAATGATATTTTAAAATATCAAATATTATTTTCTTCCAAAAACTATGTTTTGGATGGTCTTCCTTTGCTGATGCTCCAAGCAGAGGCTTAAGGTTAGGCTTATCAGGTAATGCACACCAAACAGATAAGCATCTGCAAAAAGAAGGTGACATCATTGGTGAGAGTCCTTAGATTGTTTGGTAGTTCAAAATTTACAAAGTTATTTCACATATACTGTATGACTGGATCCTATGTGGAAAGATGAAGCAGGTTTTTATTTTTGATTGGAAAACATATAGCTAAAGAAAAACAAGTCATTCAATCTCACCATCCAACTACTTACATTTCTCCAGAATGTCTAGTAATTATGCATATGTGAGGATGTTTATGCAGCGTGAAGAAGGGTATTCTATATCAAACCTGTCCAAGAATGGAAGAACCAGCTTCAGGAAGAAGTAAGTAGCTTGTCCATAAAGGATATTGTGGTTTCAACTGCACTGCCACCCAGCCACCTACAGATGGGCCCACATCCTAACCCCGGGTACCTGTGAACGTGTCTTATTTGGAAATAGGGTCTTTGCAGACATAATTAAGCTTTGGATCTTGATATGAGATTATTTTGGGTTTAAGGAGGGCCCCAAATCCAATAACTGGTGTCCTTATAAGAGAAGGGATAGAGATTTTAAACACAGACACAAGAAAGGAGGCAGAGATCGGACTTATATTGCCACAAGCAGGGAATCCCGGGAGCCACCAGAAGCTGGAAGTCAAGGCAGAATTTTCTCTAGAGCTTTCGGAGGGAGAGTGGACCTGCCTGCAGACACCTTGATTTCAGACTTCAGGCCTCCAGAACTGTGTGAGAATAAATTCCTGGTGTTTTAAGCTACCAAGTTTGTGGTGATTTCTTGTGGCAGCCACAGGAAACTAATACAGAGGGGTTCAAGCAGAGGATCTATGCCCCCTTGGTAAAGATGTCTCCTCCAAAGGAATCTGAGGATCAAAACACAGTCATTTGGTCAGGTGACTTTTAAGGTTCTTTCTAATCCTCCGGTTTTATAACTCAGAGCATTTTTACTCAACTGCATTATGTACTTATAATTTAATGTTCTGCTTTTATATTTAATACAATTTTGTTTATATATAATTTCATATTTTTATCTCTAATGACTACATAATATGCCGTAAAATGAATGTATCATAATTCCCTAACTCCTCTCTTACTGTTGATGCAAATTGCTTTCATAGTTATTATTATTACGTATAACGCTATTACAGGCCTCATTACGCATGCAGCCATCTTTCTTGTGGTATCCTGGGATAGTAGTTCTCAAGTAGGGGTGATACTGTCTTCCTGGAGGCATTTGGCAATGTCTGGAGACTTCAATTGTCCCAAGTTGTTCAGGAGGGTTGCTACTGGCATCTAGTGGGTAGAGGCTAGGGATGCTGCTAAGCATCCTACAATGCATAGGACATCTTTCTGCAACAAGTAACTATCCAGTCCAAAAAGTCAGTAGTGATGAGATTGAGAAATCCTGCCGTAGGATGAAATCTTGGGAGTGGAGTAGGTCCTTGGGTTTGACTCTTGATGTCTGTTGGAGAAGTGTAAGCACCTTGGTTACAGCTGAGGTTCAGAGAGGTAGAGATCTGGCCCAAGGGCCACATAGCTGGCTATGGCAGAGTCAGGGCCACAGCTTTGGGACAAACTTGCAGTCCAGTGCTGTCATTATCCCTGTCCACCTGCCTCTTCTCCAGAGTCTAAGCCAGAAAAGTATCCAACAAGATATCTCAGGACCAAGAGCCAATGAAAGATAAACACACCTGGGCCTTCCATGCTGAGGGTCTGAGAGACACTGGGGAAATGAAGCTTATTCTTCCTCTAATTGTGTTAAGAAGACTTCCCTAAACACTCCGGTCTGCATCATAAATGCCTCTCGTTGCCTGCACTGCTCATGAAAGCACTTAAACATATTCTGGCACGTGGTAGGCCCTTAATAGATACTTGGAAGATGTCTGAATGATTATCAGTTTAATACGTAGTTTTCGGCAAATTACCCTGGATTTGCGATTACTGGTCTGAAACAGTGACTGTAGGAAAATACATTCTTGTTGAACTTAGAATGGTGGCAGAACCTCCACCCTCTCCTCTGCCTCCTGAGACTCAGGGTCTGCTGTCCATCGGATGGTGGAGGAGCCCATTCCATCATTGCTCTTAGAGCGCAGTCCAGACGTGGGCCACCTCTGGGTCATCTGGGGAGGTTGTTAACAATGCAGGTGGCTGCCTTCCTGAAGCCTAGAGTCCCATTTACACGTGGATGATTGAAGAGACGCTGCCCTTCCCCCACCTTGCTCACGGAAGGAGCTTGGGTTATTCCGGGGAATTGATTTGGGCAAGGCACTATTCCTTGTCAGTGAACGTGATGAAGCTGTGTAATTAAGCACAGGGCAGGAAAGGAGCAAATACTCCTTTAGCATAATAAGGTAAGGATTATTATTTTGCAAGAAATAAAGTAAAGGAACACAAATTCCTCATGAAGACCAGACAAGAGTCTTCAGAATGACAGAGTTATGATGGTACCATGTGCTGGTTTCAGATCCTTTATGGGGAAAAACAGGGACAGTCCAGAGTAAAGCCTTTTTTGCCCTAATTTCTCTTCCTCTGTCCCCAGTGTAGTCTGGAAACCTGACCCCATCCCACCCCTTCTCACTCCTTGGAAATCAGACCATGCTTCTCCGTTTTACCAAAGCAATAGCGATGAGGAATTAGAAAAAGTAATTGAGATTAAGTGGATGTTTCAGGCATAAGTAGGCTGAAGAGATGAGGATTTCATTACTCCATGAGGAAATGGCACATCCTAGGCAAGGGGAGGGAGAAGAGACACCAAGGGCAGAAGGTTTTAAAGGAAGAGAGCCCAGCAAGTAGAAGAGTGGAAAAGGAGACAGGTGTGCATGTGAACTGCCCTGCTTCATGAGGCACAAGGACTGTGGAGTGAGCCCAGGGGCTAAAACCTGATTCCTACTTCCCACCCCTTCTCCTAAGGCTGGATGAGTGTGACCAGATAGGGAGCTCCAGTAGGGAGCTGCTTCACTGGGACCCAGGGTGTGTTCAGTTGGAGGAAGGCAAGAGACAGAAAAAGAAGGAAAATCCGCCCCCCCCATCCCTATGGTCATCTAGCAGGTGTAAACCACACTCACTTTATGGGTGATTGGGTGGCAAGAAGTATTTTCCCTCAGATTGTGATTGAGCTGGAAAAAGGTAAATAAAATTCCCCTTAATTAGCTTCACTGTCTGTGGGACAGCCAACAAGGGTTCTCTATGTGGGTTATACTCACAAAAACCGAGAACCAAAGGAGTCTGTTCATAGCATCATGGTAAAATAGCATGTTGTGAATCTAGGGCACCAAGCACTGAGTTCTTCCCCATACCTGACTGTCTCTGTGCCCCTGTGAGGAGACAGGGGACACACCTGTATGGTCTCTGGGGGTCAGTGGTGCCAAGCAGGGGACACAGCCGTCCACACAGCCAAGGGGGTAGGTGTGATGTCCCACTCTGTGCACCACATAAGGTTAATGAATCCCAGTGTGTGATCCATAGCACTTAACTTCTCCCCTGAGTGTTGCATTGAAACTGAGAGGGGCTTTGCTCTCAAAAAAGCCTCAGGAGAGTCTTTGAAAGGCATTGATCATTTCAGCAGGGCACATTACCTCCCTGAAGGACAGTTTGGTTGCAACGGAGCGGTGTCAAGTGTGTCAAATGTGCTGCGGATAGAAAGTCCCTATTGTCTGATAAGTAGTGGCACGTGTGCACTGGACTCCTTTCAGAGAAATCCTTCATATTTTTAAAGGAGCAAAAATATCTTTCCTGTGGCAAAAACATGTTCACAATCCTCTCCTTATCTATCACAGCTCAGTGAAAACTTAACCTCTTTCTTTCTGCTTTATTTAATTTTCAAGAAGTGAACATGCTGGCAGAGGCCTTCCTTTCCTTTCCTTCTTCTTTTCCTCACTTTTCTTTGCCAATTTTGTTCAAAGTAGTAGAGGGTGGAAGGTGGATGTGGAGGAGGCAGTGACCACAGTGATAACACATAACACATATATTGATTCATGCACCCAAGAACTAAAAATATTGTTTATTCACTCAACATATATTTACTGAGCACCTATCATGTTGGTACTCTGAAGAATACTCAAGATAAATAAGACAAATCTAGTTAACAAATAAAGTACATATCCTGATTACTACAATATGAAGAGCAAAGTCAATGCCTTAAGATAAACATATAAAATAATGCAGGATTTGAGAGAGAATTTTCACCTCAAAAGATCATGGAAGGCTTTGTGAAGTCCCAAGTTGGCATTTTTTGGGGCCTAAAGAATACATAGGACTCAGGCATGAGAGAGTGGTAAGTAGCAGGGATTATTGGCAAATAAACCTGCATGAATAATGTGACAATAACAGAGAATTATAGGTTAAATATTGATGCTTGTCAATTGTATAGATTGGATGAAGTTTAGATAAAGTATATGATAGGAAGTAGTGCAAATATGTTTGGAAAGATATGTTGTTATCAGATGGTAGACCATATTTGCTGGATCATGATGGCTGCCTAGGAGTGGAATATGATGAGTGGTACTTCACCCACACTCACAGACACAGGTGAATGGAAATGAATCAGAAAGAACAGTTACAAGGCTATTGCAGTGGCCTAGAAGAAAGATGATGAAGACCTGAACTATAACAATGAGTTGGGATGGAGAGGAGAGTGTGGCTGGATGTTAAATTATAGATGTTGAATTGATGGGATTTATAATTCATGATTTATCAAGCTGAGGGAGAAGGTGAAGTTCAAGATGACTTGGAGTTTTCCAGAATGTGAAGTAGAAATCAGGGTGATCCATTAAGAGAAATGAGAAATAAAAAGAAAAGTAGTTGTTTTTGAAAGAAGTTCAGAAATTCAGTTTTAGAAATATTGAATGTGTCAGGCCACTGGGATACCTAGGTGGAGATGTGTGACAGCTCTTTTTCTGCAAATGCAAGGTCAAAGTTACATTGGGAGTCTTCAGAACAGAGGTTACAATAGAGCAATGAAACTGGCTGAGATTGTCAAAAACAAAAGAAGAAAGGAGAGGTGAGATCAGATCTTTAGATAAGCTGTGGTTTAAAAGTCAGGAAAAAGAAAAAAAGTTAAAAAGAAAAGAAATTGAAGGAGATAAGAAAAAGGAGGAGAAAGAGGAAGAGGAGAAAAGGAGAATGAGTGACCAAGAGGAGTTAATTTGAGAAGCTGGAGGACAAAAAGAGCACTACAGTATATTAGAAGTTGAATCAGATATGGTTCCGTTTGTTGTAAAAAATGGAAAACTAGGGGCTGGCCCGGTGGTGTAGCAAAGTTCATGCACTCAGCTTTGGTGGCCCAGGGTCTGCCAGTTCAGATCCCAGGCACGGACCTACTCACCACTCATCAAGCCATGCTGAGGTGGCGTCCCATATAGAGAAACTAGAAGAATGCACAACTATGACATACAACTATCTACTGGGGCTTTGGGAAGAAAAAAATAAATAAAATGGAAAACCAAAATAACAGTGGTTTAAAATTTTAGAGATTTATTTTTCTCTCACATAGGAGAAATCTGAGATAATAGATAGGCTGGCATTGCTGCTCCGTGTTGTCATCAAGGACTCTGGTTCATTTAATGCTTCTGTTCCATGACCTTTTGTATATGTCTTTCCTGTTAAAGTTTGCCTCATGGTCCAAGATGGCTGTTGGAGCTCCAACCATCATGTCTGCATTATGATAAATAGAAGAAAAGAGGAAAAGTAAAAGTGTTTGTGTCATCTTTTTGCACTACTTTTAAGAAACTCTCTTGTAAGTTCTATCAGAAAACTTCTGCACCCATATTATTGGCTGTATTTAGCAGCAGTGAGACTGGCAAACGTACCATTTGCATTGCTGCCCGGAATAAAATCAGAGTCTATTAGTAAGCAAAAGGGGAAATGAATATTGGATAAGCAATCAGCAGAAGTCTCTACCACAGAAGCCAAAGGTGGAGAGTATTTCATATAGGAAAGAAGAGTCAATAGGAGTGGTTTTAAAAGTGTGGTCACCAAACCAGCAGCTTCAGCTGTGAACTTGTTAGAAATACAAGATCTTGGGCCCCACATTTGACCTACTGAATCAGAAACTTTAGGGGTGGGACCCAGCAATCGGGTTTTTTTTTGTGTGTGAGGAAGACCAGCCCTGAGCTAACATCTGTTGCCAATCCTCCTCTTTTTGCTGAGGAAGACTGGCCCTGGGCTAACATCCGTGCCCATCTTCCTCTACTTTATATGGGACGCCACCACAGCATGGCTGACAGGCAGTGCGTCGGCGGGCGCCCGGGATCCGAACCCGCGAACCCCGGGCTGCCAAGCGCGGACTAAACCGCTGCGTCACCGGGCCGGCCCCCCCAGCAATTGGTGTTTTAACAAGCCCTCCCAGTGATTCCGATGCTCCCGAAAATTTGAGAACCACTAATCAATAGGTTTAGATGCCGCCATTTATCTCAAATGGTTTGCTTCAGTTGTCACGTGTCAGGCAGCGTTAGGTCGCTTTAGCTATATCATTTAATAGGTGGTTTAGTTAAGGGACCATGAGAGCAAATCATACTTAAAGTTACACTAAAATGGTTAAATGTTTCTTTGATGATTTAAAAAGGTCTTATTATAACTCAACAGCATTCTTCTGAATATTGCTTCTTATTTCACAGGGCTAAGCAAAAATCTGGTTACGCGACCATTCTGTTTATCTGAATTTTTAGGTAAAGATGGTTTTGACGTAAAAGAGTTCCCAACCGAGTTGAGTGTCTGGACACATGTACAGTGTAAGGTGGTGTCCCAATAGAAAACACAGAATCATCTGTTATTAGTTGAGGAAGAGGCACGTTGTAAACCTAAGACTCACCAATAATCTCATAACTGTGAGGTGGTATAACCAGGGACACTTACTTCCTCTTGTAACTTTTAATAAGAGCTGTGAACAGATAGTAGTAGACTGATTATGGTCTACAGTTTTTCTTAGTTCATATTTCCCCTCCAAAGAGACAAATAAATAAGTAAATGATACCAAAGATTGTTAGAAAATTGAGGTAGGAAACCCCATAGTTCCAGATAATCATCCAGAGAGCTACTGAGGTTTATTCTTATTCATTCATTCATTCATTCATTTAAGCAGCATTTTTAAAGTTCCTACTACATGGGACATGGTACTAAGCATGGGATACAAAGGCAGGTAAGACCAGTGTCTGCTCCCAAGGAGCTCAGTGCACTCTATAAAGAGGGGAGATGGGTAGGAGAAATACATGCTGCTGAGAGCAGCAGTGGTAGACATGGGTGACCTATGGAGATAGGTCACAAAGGTCAATCCTTCCTGGGAGAGACAGGATCCAGGTTTTCACTCTTTCAATTGGCTTCTGTTCTAGATTTGAACTTTTTCAAGGGTAGGGGTAAATTCATCACATTCATATCCAAGGGTCAACCCTGAACCATAACTATTGTTTTGGTTAGCTGTGTGTGTATAACATCTGGAGAGCATTAAGAAAGTAAAGAAACCCAACCTCCTCATGCTGAAACACACCATTGTTATTATACCTGGGTACCCCATAAATGTTTTCTTTGAGTCAGAAAGGAAATATTTGTTCCTACACCTGTTGTTGGCTGTTACCAAGTGACTTCCTATGGTCTTTGATTAGATGCTTGCTTCCCCCTTATTTTGACATTTTCTTCTCTAAGATCATTGTGAATTCTTTCCAGACACTGTTCATCCACAAAACGTGGTGAGACATTCGCATGACACTGAAAAGTTGGGCAAACTATTCCCAGGGATGGCAATTGCCACTGCTTCCTCCATTCCCATTGTAAAAATATCTACCCAGGGACCTGCACTTTAATCCAACTCATCATCCTATAAGGGAATGAAAAATAGAAGACCTACAAGATGACAACATTGTGTTGTGCGTGGGACAATAAAGAGCATAGCCTGACTGGAATACAGAGGTGCAAAGGGTTCCTGGACCCAGTTCCAACATGTGTGTGTGTGGGGGTGTGTGTGTCTGTAGGCATCCCCACACCAACAAGCAGTTCATGACATCAGCAGGGTGTCTGGGAATTCAACTCAATCCTGAAACTGTCTACCCAGAGATAGAATCAGATTCCACAGGTAAAGGGCTCAGCCCCACAAGACTGCCCTTCGCTTCAGATGCCAGTTGCAAGCCCAGGTTGTTACCTGTGCTCCTGACCAACTGGCTACAGACTGAAGGTTCCCACACCCACTCCTCAGATTTGATTAATGTGTTAAAACAGCTCACAGAACTCAGGAAAATGCCTTTACTCTTTAGATTACCAATTTATTACAAAGGATATTAAAGAATACAAATCAAAGCCAGGTGAAGAGATACATAGGGCAAGGTCCTGAACAAAGGAGCTTCTGTTCTTGTGGAGGGTGGAGCGTGGCACAGCAGCATGTGGAAGTGCCCTGGTTTTCCAACGTGGAATCTCTCTGAAAAAAAAAGGGACCCATGAGCTGTCTTTTTGAGTTTTTATGGAGGTTTCATTACTTAGTCGTGATTGACTAGGTCATTGGCCACTAGCAGTTGATTTAACCTCAAGCCCCTCTCACTCTCCAGGAAATCACGGGTGGGACTGAAAGTTCCAATTCTCTGATCACATGGTTGGTTCTCCTGACAACCAGCTGGGTGGGGGACAAAAGTCACCTTCATTAACATAAACAAGATGGCATTTCACCTTTACGGCCCTGAAGCCTTTTCAGGAACTGAGGATAAGAGGCAAAATATTACAACAAAAGTTGCTTCCATTGCTCTTACCACTCATGAAATTCCAAGGGTTTGAGGAGCTGTGAGCTAGGAACTGTGGATGAAGACCAAATATATCTGAGAAATGTATTTCAGTCATCTGAATGACCAAAATATATCTTATAAATCCCAATATCTCAAGAGTGAAAGTTGAATGGGTAAGACGGAAATAGTTGAAGGACTTTGTATCTTAGGCTAAAGAGTCTGGACTTCATTTCTCCTAACCAGCCACATGACCTTGGACAAATCATGTCCCTTCTCTGGACGTCATTTTCTTCTTTGGTAAAATGAATGAGTTTGGGTTCGAAGCCTCTTGTGACAGGTGATAAGGAGAAGGCACTTAAAGCAGTTCAGTGGTGTGTTGGAAGGGTTTTTAGGGAAGATTAATCTCGACTGTAGAATGAATTGCATTGAGGAAGTATTGTATCCAGGGAATTCACGAGAAGTGATTTCCATACATTAGGCTGCTTCCTGCTTGGTATCTGGGCCCCTGACTCCTGGACCTGAAGCAAGAGACATTGTCTCTCTGTCTCCATCACTGTTGTCCTCTCCCTCCACTGCTCAGAATTCCAAATCAATGGTAAGGCTGATTTACTGGTGTGGATTTCCTTGGTCCCCCAAAGAGTTCAGCATAACTTCTTCTGGATGGCTGCAGGATGGGGTCTCAGAGGTAGTGGGGCCTGTTGTCTTGCCCTCTGGTTCTCAAATAGCCAGTTAAAGCATTCTGCAGAAGCAGGCTAATGACATCAGCACAGGGGATGGACCGTAGTTTGTCACTGAATTCAATTTTTCAATTGCACATGCAGCTCTATGAGAGGCAAGGAGGGAGGCAGGATGGCTGGTCTGGTTATGTTACAGCCTTCCCCTCTGTCAGGGCCTCTTGGTTCTTCTACAGCATGAGGGCCAGCACTCCCTGCTGCCTTTGCCACCTGTATTTGCCAAAATGCTTTATAATAGCATTTGTGTTTGTGCAGAATTTGTGCTGTTTAAACTGATCCTCAGTACAGCCTTGTGAGTAGGCGGGACAGAAGTTGTTATATCCATTTTATACATAAGTAACCAGAATTTTGGGGTGACCTACCCAGTTCACAGAGCTACTAAGTTTCAGAGCTGAGTCTTCTGACTCCAAATCCATTGATTGGTTCTAGTAGATGGTCTTACCAGAGCCCAGTAAGTCCACCCAACTTTGAAGAGACTGAGCTGTAGGAGAAAGAATACTCCACCTCTCTCCTTCTAAACTGCAGTCCACAGCCAAGGACCCCCATTGCCAGAACCAGTAGAGAGCCAGGTGGCAGGAGAGTCTGGGAGATGTAGCAGATAAGGGCAGCTGTGGATCTGGAGAGGCAGAGAGAGGCTGACCAGCGCGCCTGGCATCTTGTGCTTACCTCCATCACTGCACTTACACTTGAACCAGTTTTCATTAAAATGTGTCATCCTAAAAGCTGCCACGATTTAGTGCCTGCTGCTCTGGTGTAGAAGGTCATAACCTTCTCTGACATAATTCAGGGGATCAGTGAACTTGAGCTGGTAAAAATGACATCTTTGTTTTTACTAAATTCTAACTGAAATTTAGCATTTTCTTCAATTATGAAATAGGCAAACAGCCAAGGTAGAATTAGCAATAACTGTGACATTGTCATCAATAAGATATTTTTATGTATATTACAGATTTTGCAGATATCTGGAAATATGCTTTACATTCTTCACTACTTCAAAATCACAGTAATTATTAGACCTGGCTGTAGATCACGTTGTTTAATGTGTTATAAAAAAAAGTGCATCTATCATTGTATCACAAATTTGTTTTTTATTATTTTGACAACTGTATCTCAGTAAAACTGGTATCCTTTTTAATCTCATGTATTTTATTTTATGCACTTAAAATTTTTTCTTCTGGGTCCGTAGACTTCATCAGACTGCTAAAGGGGTCCCTGGCACAAATAAATTTTAGGAACCCCTACTCTCTGGGCCATGGCAGAGCTCCCAGAGCAGGGGTCTGGTAAAGTCCTGGGAAGACTGTGATTATGTTGAGAAAAACTGTTTAATACATCTTTGGTTATAAAAAAGATAGAGCTCAGATCCTATTCTGGAATGGAGAAGTGATGACAATGTGGACCGGAACTGTTCAGCATGGGTTGCCTACAGAAGCAGAAATTATCAACGCTGTAGCTTCCCTTGGGGGTTTGGGTCTGGGGAGTGAGGCCAGGGAAGGGAGTGCATGCTGTGGGAAGTCACAGTCTAGTAAGGGACTCCTTGGAAGGGGCATGGCTGACGTGCTTGAGCAGTTGTGATCATTGTTACCAATGTTAGGTTTTCCATTTCTGTACTTTAATTCTCTTGTGCTCTCCTCCACCTTCCAGAAAAATATGTTACAGCCCAGAGTCAGTTCTCACTTGGGGAATTGAGGGCAAAGCAGTGAGAGGAAGGGGCAGAAGACTGGAGAAACAATACTGTGCTGCCTGCCGATGGATGGCCAGAGAAAATCCAGACAGAGGGGACAATCAGGACAGACACGCTGGCCTTGCAATTTCTCAGGAGGTCTAGAAGCCTTTGGTAAGAAGACCTGACAAAGGTTGGATTCCTGCAGGCACACAGACTGGGGGCTTGGCTATGTTACATACTACATTGAATGTAAAATGCCAAATGATTGTAAGATGCATCATAGCTTTATGCATCACTAAGAAAAAAACGCTGCCTGTTTTAGTTGTGAGACACCATCAGTTGTAAGATGAATCCTGATTTCAGACATGTTAAAGTGTGAATAAATGTGTCTCTCAGAATTGATGAAATATAGTAGTGAAATATTTAATGGAAGGGTGACTCCCCCCTCCCAAGGTTGGCAGGCTTTGGGACATTCTTGTTTCCTATAGTCATCATTGGTGGCCTTGTTTTTCTCTTCCATGTGTGAGCCCGTTGAGAACCAGGGCTGTGTCTTAGCCATTTCTGTTTCCCTGGCATCAAGCACAATGTCTTTCTCATGGTAGATACTCCAAAAATGTTTCTTGTATTAATAACTGACTGGCTGAATGTACTGATGAAAGAATGAATTAGTGAAAAGTGTGGTTCAGTGGCATATCAAGGTGGGGTGTGGAGTAGAGGAAGCCATCCACCCCACTGGGAAGGATTAATCTATCACTGACTTTCTAAGATTTTTTAGCTTATGGTGATAATAAAAAGCAGACTAGCTTTTAATCCATTTTATTGTTTTTAAATCCTCTGCCCTCAATATGCCCCCTTACTGCTTGCACCCAGAGCAGACAATCCCTCTGCCCCTCTTTGTGCTCCTCATGCAAATGTATGAAGTCGTGAAGCTCCAATTCATTGCACAATGAATCAAACCAGAATCAGTGTGACCAGACATCTCTGGTTTATAACTTAAGTGGTCATGGCCTCTACTTATTTGAGATTTTTCCCTGAAACCCTGCAGATGCTGAGGAGCACTGAGAAGATGTACTGAATGCAGGACTGAAATACTGAACAGACAAATGGACAGCACTTATTAAGTATTTCCATCATGCTCCAGACGCTGTCCCTGCCCCTCGTCTCACTATGACAGAATCAGCACTGCTATTCCCATGAGGCTGATTCCCTGAGGGGACTACTGAGCATTTGCTTAATAACTTTTGAGAGGACCTCTGCTTTTGGCACCCTGAATTGGGAGAGGAGAGTGTCACGTGGGACTCCTACCCATGTCAGCTCTGCCTCCCAGCCCTGCATCCCAGGGACTGGCCCAGCAAGCTTAGCAAAGGGATGATGGGGATAGAGAGGGACAGTGGCATTGACTACAGCCAGGTGGCTTCTTGGGATGACTTGTGAGGCCTGGGACAGCCCTGTGTTCATGAGTCACTACAGCTAAGTTTAGTGCTGGCTTCAGTGGCAGAACAGATGGGCAGTCAGAGCAAAGACGTTCTGCCGGACTCTAGCCCAGCATGACCCTGTCCAATTGGTCAGTCTTAGGGCTGACCCAGAGCAGCCAGGTGTCAGCTGACACAGATGCATGCTTGGAACATCGCTCCCAGGTCCCGGGAATGGCAGAAAGACAATAGGAATCCATAACTGCCCATAATTCCTTCTCCACTCATTCATTCAGAAATTTTATTGAGCACCAGTTATACAAAAGTGAATACAAGTCCCTCCCTCAAAGAGCATGCAATCTACATGGAAGAAAGACCATAACTACATAGTTATATCAACAGGATGAAAATAGATGGGAAATGGACAGGAAATAACAACGACTGAAACTTAGTGTTTTACAACAAAAAACAGAATTCTCTAAAATCTATCATTTTATTTGGTTCAAACAATAATCATGCAAAGTTGTATTATTATCCCCAAGTTACAGACCAACACACTGAGAAGTAAAGTAAGTTGCCCAGTGTCCTAGAGGAAATAGATTGAGGGAGCTGGGAGTCAAGACTTCCTCCCTCAATGCCCAATTCAGAATCTTTTTCACAGCACTCTGCCATTATGTCAGCTTGTTCTTAGGATGGGTCATCAAGGACATGAAACCCTTTGCTAGAGTGTGAGACAGTGTTGCTTAAGAGTCTTAGTTCAGCATAGTATTGATAATTTAATAATCTTGACATCTCCTGTCCTCGTGTCTTCATGCCGTTCTCTCAGCCTCTGAACTTAACATTCATTGGCTCCCCCAAGATACTGATGCACTTTTTTCCTTCCTGGACATGAATGTGCTTTTTCCCCTTTATATCTTTCCCTGCTTCTTCAGGAATCGTATTTCTCTCCATCCCTGGAAGAGCCTGCGTCCTGGACAAGGGGAATTGACAAGTCGGTGGGAAAGGTTTGATGTGATTTTTATAGAGGTGCTACGAAAGTACTACAACACACATTCCTTGAAGGCTTCACCTTCAAGGAAAACTTTTGTTCCTCCCCGGTGTCTCTCAGGGTTATGGTTAGAATTCGGCATAGTGGCATCCACTTCGCCCTCCATCCTAGGAAATCAGGCCCAAGTGCAGTTTCTTTAGGGAAACTCACTCTTCTCCCAGGTAGAGAAAGCCCAGGATGAATCACCTGGGTTGGAATCCAGAGGGCAGGACTCTTTCAAGTCTATTTTATGCTTTTTCAGGCAAGAACTGAGATCTTGTTACTCTAGGATCTGTGATGATTCTCAGATGACCACTTTATGGGTTTCCTAGCCTGAATTCAAACATGCTCCCTGGTCTCCCTTTAGACATGACTCTTGCTCATTTCCAAACCCCAGCTTTTAACATAAAACATGAAAGTGTCTATAAGACCAGCTCTGGCCACTCTTCAGGAGCAATGAATCCTGCTGAATGTCACTTCTGAATGAGATGATTTGGGTATCTTTGGGATGTGGGGAGACAGTGGGCTGGAGAGATGGGGGATTGTGCCGGTAGGATGGTGTTGGGGTGGGAGTGGGAATGCCGATGTGGCTTATTGATAGTCGGCAGGATGACATTTTTGTTTCACCACATGATGAGTGTTTTCAGGGCACTGAGCCAAGACCAGCCATAAACCTGTCGGAGGAAACATCTCTGTGAAATATTCCCGAGCTCACAAAGCAGATGTCCACAGAGGCATGACAGCTCAGCTGATTCACCTCTTGAGGCAGCCGTAAAGCATGTGATCTGGAGAAGGTGGTGGTGGGTGGGCTTCTTACAGCCAGTTGGTGACAGAGCCAGGATCGGAACTCAGGTCTATTGAACCCTGGGTTCATGTTCTTTTCAGAGTCCCAGAGTGTAGACACTCAAGTGATGGTCATTCTGGTTCGAACTCTGCCACTGATTTATTTCATGATCTTGGTTGTGTGACTTATTCTCTCTTGGCTTCAGTTTCCTCCTCTGTAGGATACAGTTTTGGAGAAGTTGACCTCCAGCACCCTGAGGGCAGAGACCGTATCCCCAGGGCAGGGAGTGCTGCCTGGCTCTCAGTAGGTGCCACATTAATACCTATAGTATGAATGAATCAGTGCTCTATGATTCCATGAATGTTCATTCTCTTATTAGCTCTGCATCTTTAAATCTGCTCTCCATTTGATTCTGCGTGATCTTCCATACTTGGCCTATTTTATGGGTGAGCTTTTAAAAGCAAGAAACTGTTTCTAGTTCATTCTATTAGCATGGTGCCCACTGCGACACTCTTGTGACAAGAGAAGCTTGACTTGTTCTATTAACAGTGATAATGACAGTGGTGGTGGTGAGCAGATGGAAACTTCAGGTGTTTTAATCCTTTGCACTTGAATGATGGTCCTTTTTCACCCTTTCTCTTAAGCCTTGGGTCGTTGGTTTGTATCCTATTAATGTGCAGTTCTTCATACGTTATTATTTTAAGGGCATGAGAAGGTATATATTCAGAAGTGTGTGTGTGTATCCTATTCTTCAATGTAGTGGACCTATATTATTTTTACTTTCCTAATATTTGTTTCCCCTTCTTTTAACACCTCAATTTTCTTTAAGAACACCCCTCTCCCACTCCCATACTGTATATCATGAGTAGAGCTAAACCTTACCTGCTTCAGCTGTGGATAATTAGAAAACTGAACCCTCCTGGCCACACGGCTTTATTCAATGATGGGCACTGATCAGATCAGATCTAAAGAGCCTCATTTCTAGGACTTTTGATGGAAATACTGGGAATAAAGGCTTTATCTTTCTTCTGGACTTAGAACTCTGTGTATGTAAGCCTGTACTACCAGCAGACAACCTTCTTACCTCCATCCACCATGAAGGGAATATTTGCCTGAGAATGAAGCCTGCACAGAAGGAAGCAGAGCTGAGAGATAGAGAAAGACTGTTTGAGCACCTGGAGCCAACTGGGCCTGAAGCCAAACCTTCTCCAGGGTTTTAGTTGTGTGAGCCAATAAATTTACTTTTAGTTAAGCCAGTTTGGGGTGGTTTACTGTCACTTGCAACTGAAGGAATGATAAAATTCCGTTAAACTGTGAAGCTCTGGATAGTTCAAACTGGTGTTTTCTCTCTTTCCTCTGCATCTCCTCTCACTGTCAAGTTCAAGTTGCATGAATGCCTGGTTTTGTCCTATTATGTGGGCTGGGTGTTCAAGCACAGCCTTGCACAAAGCCTCATAGGAGGATGGCTTGGGGGTTGGCGGATACTCGTGGAGCCTGGGCTGCAATTATCTGATGGCACAACCGCTTCGTACAGTCGTTACCTAGTTTTATGGTTGTTTTCATGCTTAAAGCACTGTGCCAGGTTCCATGGAATGTTCAAGTAAATAAGATATTCAATTTTTTCATTTTAGGGAAATTTTCCCCTGTGATGTGTGTCTTTTTTTTCTGGCTCTTTGTTGAGTTCTCTACTTCATGGAAATCAACTACATCGGTTATCCACGTTGAATTCTCTTTCTTCTCCTCCATGTCCATGATGTTCCAATTGGTTTTCTCACATTATCTTTTTCTTCTGCGTTTGCTAGGATTATCTTGAGCCTTTTCTCCATGTTAATACTTTGATTTTCAACTAAAACTGTCCTTTTCCTCACTGTTTCTTATTTATTAATTTTTTGTTTTGTGGTAGTATTGTTTTTACCTCAGAATTTTCTCTTAGATCTACAAACATCTTATCTCACTGTTTTATCATCTGATCTTTCAGTTATTTTTTAAAATTTAGTTCAAGTTCTTATTAAATTGGGTTATGTTTCTTCCATGCTGAGATTTTTTTCCCTGAATTTTGCATTGTTGTTGTAGTCTGTCCGTGATTGTCATTTCTTTTCATTTTGCTCACGCCTGCTGTGAATGTTTCCTTCAGACCTTCTAAGTGTTTCGACCCCCGTAGGTGAGGTTGGCTCTGCCCCTTTCCCTTCTGTATATGAGAGCTGTGTGTCTTCCCTACTTACCTAAGGATGAGAATGGCATCTCATCCACTTCTCTGTCTGAGGGCCTGATATCTCAGAGGAAGAGTTGGCTGGGGCTATGCCAGTTTTATTTAATGTCCTGTACCAGAATTCACTCCTCCGGTGAGGTGTGTATCCTTCTGTCTTGGGGAAACCCCCCACATTCAGAGCAGGTCCCAGGAGTTCAGCTTCCAACAGAGAGGGCCAACCTGTATTTATTTCCTGTTTCACTTTTCTCTCTTAGCCCTATCTACTCCCCCCCAGCCAGAGGTGGAAAGAGATAAAGACACCTACTTCATCCACCTCTCTTAAATTCAAGAGTGCTAATAAGATTCTTCAGTATTTTATTAGCTCACTAGTTCTGCTTCAAGGGTGAGGGGAAGTCAAGAATTCCATTTCTCTCCTTGGGTTCCACCTTTTGAATTTTTCAGTTTCAGGTTGTGTCTCTTTCCTTGTTTGGCTGTTGATGGTAAGTTTTGCTGCAATTTAACATTTTTATTTTATTTAATATTTTTGCTGAATCTTAATATATTCGTTCCCTAGGTCTAAGTGAAAGAGACATCACCAGAGGCAGCGTGGCGTCATCAAAAGAAGAAAGGCTCCACAGCCCGTCAGACCAGCCAGGGGACCCTGAGTCTGTCTGAGATTCCATCTGTTCTCTGGTCATGAGAACAGCTGCACTAACCTTGCAGAACTGGGGTGTGGATTAAGGATGCTGTAGGCAGAATGCTTGGACACAGTCCATGCTCAGAGCGGTGACTGTTGTTGTGTAAGGTAGGTGCCGGGCCTTGCAGGACAGGCAGCCCTCACTGAGGTGGTGTGGAGCGCAAGAGGTGAGGGTGAGGGTTACTACATGCCCTTTCCTGTGCTGTTTATATATAAACTCCTTGGCAAAATGTGGAACTGGTAGCTATCTGGGCACAAGATATTATCTTTGCCTGCACACCAGCCTTCCCCTTGACCTACTTGCCCTCTCTGAGTGTCTGAGTAGGGACCAGATGGCTTTATCAGGGAGTTCTCTTGGTTCGCCACATTTCCTTTAATACTTTTTCTACAAAACCTTTTGTGAAGCTCACCTGTGGCCATAGGCAGAACTGTGATCTGTGACAGAGGGACAGTATCTTACCGTTTCTGGTATAGCTAGGATGATAACACCTAGAGGGAAGGAACCTATTGGTTTTTCTACCCACATTTCTTTCTACCACATTTTGTGGTCATTGGTAAGACTTTCCAAGTAATGCGCTCCCTTGAATGCCTAGACCAGGCCGAGCCATGGGTGGGTCAGCACTTGGAGTTGTCCTGATGCATCTGCTGGCTCTCCCTGGGTGCTCCTCTCAACTAATGAGAAGTGTTTGTAGGATGGTGGGAGCATGGAGGCCCCTCTGGCATGGTCAGTGGTCTCTATGTGGTGTGAGGATCAAAGGCCTACACGAGGAGCATGGATGACCTCTTAAATATAGATATGAAAAAATCACACCTTTCAAAATCCTGAGGGAACCAAGTGTTTGGCCCGCCATAGCCACTGCAGAACAGTACAGAATTAAAAGCAGAGGCAGCAGAACAGAATGCAAGAATGCAGTGAATTTATATGGACACATATCTGTCTCTGTGACCTCTCTAAGACTGATTTCCTCATCTGCAAGGTGGGATAAAAATAGTACCCACCGCATAGTTTTCTTCTTAGGAGTAGTATAAGTAGAATGACTGGTATACTGCCCAACAAAAAGTGAGCACTCTGTAAAGGAAATCTGTTAATGTCATTTTCTTCTAGTTGTGTTCATTTACTAGTTAATAGAGCTCATGGGATGCATGCACACACACACATACACACACACTAAGGAGTTGTCGGACCATCCTCTTCAAACTGTGATCATGATGTTTACACAGGGGGAAACTAGGAACTGTATCTCCTCTTCATTTTGTCTCCAGTGCCTGGGCACCGGGAGGGACTTCAACTATTTTGTTGAGTTATATACAGCCTGGTGCCTGGAGAGATGTGCAGAACAGTACTGGCACAGAGTTGGCATTCACTAAATATTTGCTGAGTGAATGCAAATGAATGAACAAATCTCCTTTTAAAAATATCTTAAAAGAAAGTGATCTTGATCTATATAAACAAAATATAGATGAACCACAAGAGGTGATTCCACAACACTGAGCAATGACTGTCTGTCAAGGAGAATTAGAGAGACTATAAGCTCTTTTTCTTAAAAAATCTAGGATGGATCTAGAGACAGGGGGAAGAAATCAAGTAATCTTCTAACCTCATATAGTCCTTGGACTCTAAAAATTCATTGATGAGAATCTTCGATATTAAAGAACTACAGCGAGATGGTTGTTTTCAAAAGCTATTTGTGTCACAAATTGAAAGAGGCATAGGACTTTTTGAGAGTAAGTTAAAACAAACAAACCAACAAGTCAACCCAAAGCAAGACAACCCAATCAAAATCCTGTCCTCCAGTTTTAGGCCCCTGTTGTCAGTCAGGATCCTGTACTCAGCTCATTCATCTGGTCAGAGTGGAGGCACAACCCTAATAGGCAGAGTTCTGAATATGGAAACCCAGAATAGCTTGTATTCTGTTATTTGTGAAATACAACCCTAGTATCATTGTTCCCACACTAATGTTGAGCCTTCTTGAATACCCAATTCAGGAAATCCTACTGTGGGCCAAGGAGTGAACTGGATTAGTGTTGTGGAACAGAGTGCCTGGGGGTCTGTGTGTTTCAGGGGAGAAAAAGGGGTTGGAAAGATCCCACATTTCTGACTCTGAATCTAGCACTTCTTGACAATACTGCACTGTCTCCTTTAGCCATTGCCACCCAATTTAGCATCAAATTATTCTCTAATGGTTTTGCACATTAATTTCTTTTTCTTTAAAAGCAGGAAACACACCTTATACTCTTTGAATCTCTCAAGTGCCTAGCTCAGTGCAAAAAGGAAGGGCTTCCTGGTTGCCATGGATTGACAGATTTTCTTTCCTAAGTGTGGCCACCAGCATGCCTTAGACCTACCATGTGCCTCAGTATCAGATGCCAGACAGGGCCCAACAAAAAAATCACCCATGAGAAGGAGCTGACTTAGCCCCTAGAAATTTCTGGCATTTATGACTTTTTATTTTTGTCTTTGGCAGGCAGAAAAATTAGGGAGCCAAGCCCATTGGGTTGTCAACAGGGAACTAGGAGGAACGGGACAGAAAAGCAGCAGTTCTAAGTGTCTGAGGAATTTGGGTAGACATGTTCGTAGGGTTGGCATTTTGAGGGCAGGATAGAAATACCATGTGTGTGCATGCGTGCACAGGTATACGTGCAAGAATGTGTTCAAGGGCTTATTCTGGTAGCTTCTAGAAAGACAAGAAAATGCAGAAAGAAAAAAACCCTGGGGCATATAATTTTTGCAATAGATCATATTTTTAAAGGAAAATCATATGAGAATATTACTCACTTTGCAATTTTTTTTCTTTTTTAGCAGTTAGAGTGTCTTTTCTGCACTTGCCCAAACACATCCCTGTGCAAACAGGGGCAGATCAACTTTGAGACAGGAGACCATCAAGTCAAAGGAACTATGCATGCCTCACCTTCACCACCACCACCACTCTAACACCATGACCCCCAAAACCATTAAATCAATGCTTGGCCCAATATGGCGCCATTCTGAGGCCACGGAATTATTAGCCAGACATTGTTCTCATCTCAGATGGCATGATGGATTAGATTGCACCATTTACATAAGCAGAGCAAATCTGATTTCTGAAGAGGACTATGATTTAGGGGCCACACAGTGCCCTAAAAGCAACCAACATCCTTGAAAAGATTGTAAATGGTAGGTATTTGATTTTTTTAGTTTTATTATCCCTTTTTGAGCATGCCTCCTTCTCAGTAGTCCAGGTTAATAGGAATGGCAACACCGTAGACAGCCAGCGGACATATTGCTAAATACTGAGAGTCTGTGTGTACGTGTGAGTGTGTGTATGTATGTGAGGGTGGGACACACAAATATGGAGAATGAACAGAGAAGAAATCTATACGATTGATTTTGAAGAGCATTTAATGATGCTGATTTAGCTACTTACTTCTTGGGCTCCTGTAACTACAGAATCAAATTCTATCATTTTCAGGATTTTTGGCTCATTGCTGAATCCTTTTCTCAGAGAAAGAAAAGATGCAGGCTTAGGTTCAGGTCAGATTTTATTATTTCATAATTGATCTAGACAAAAGGAAGTATTTAAACTAGGCTTCACATAATGAGGTGGAATTTATGAAATGCCCTTGGATCTATCACCAGATACTTTTAAGGGAGAATTAATCATAAACCCCAGAGAAAAGGGCTGCTGGAGGGGAAGATGGAGGGAGGGGGATGTGGCTGAGATTGGCTGAGGGAAAGGAAGAGAGAAAGTGGATGGAGAACAGAGGCAGAGGACTCCATTACCTCAGCCCTTCAGTCCTGAATTCCTTCGCAGCCTCTGTTCTGCTTTCCAGAGGGACTGGGCCCGTCTCTCTCTTCCAGTCTATCCTGAACACTGTGGCACTATTAATCCTCCTAAATCACTGCTCAGTTCTCATCACTCCCCTTCTAAAGAGTCAGAGGTCGCTCCTGACTGCCTGCTAAATCATATCCGGGCTTCTCTGCCTCACTTGCGTTGACTTCTGGAACTCGGCCCTTCCCAGCCCATCCAGCTTGATCTCCTACAGCTCCCAGTTGCCACCTCTGTTCCAGCAGCCCAGACTCCTCACTGTTTCCTGCACAGACGAGCCTCTTCCACCTGTGTGCTTTTGTCCTACTGTTCTTCCTGACGGGAATATTGTGCCACTTCGCTCTATCCGCTCTCCCTCTGACCCTTAGGCCTATGTCAAGTGCCTCCTCCTCTATATATGTAGCCCTCTCTGACTACTTCAGTACTCTCTGATGTCTGTCTTCTTTGAATCCAGTGATGTGCTGGCAGGTGTTTAATAACAGGCTCTCTGGGGGTGGGGAGGGGGAATAAATGCACTCATATACATACATGTGTTTATTATAAATTTTAGTGATATAAAGAATGTGTAGTACACAATTTACAAATAAAATATACAATACCCTTTATTGTAAGTTCTATGTAGCCAATGGATTTTCACAAAATGCTTTCATTGATGTTTGTCAAACTCTTGGATCTGTTGCCAATTGACAAATGTCTTATTCTGACATGAATGCTGCTGGTTGACACTTTAATGAATAAAATGAAAGTGAAACAACAAAGACATGTCAAAATTTCAATTGCTTGTCAGTGACATGAGAGGCTTCTTTGCTGAATTAGATAATAGTTTTCAAATACTCGGAGTTTGTATGTGTTATTCACAATGTAATGATACAGACACTCCTAATATAATTTGCATTATGAACATTTTCTCTGTCATTTTGTTAAGTCTAGACAATCAACAACAGTAAAGTGAGCCCTGATTTGTAGCATTTGTCAATTTCTGTGGTATAAATAGTCCCGCCATGGCCCATTTCAAGCTCCCAATGCAACATTAGTGAAGTGGGGAGGTGTGCAACAGCACCCTAGTATACAGTATTTCCACCATGCGGGTTCAATAGACACAAATAACCTCAAGTGCATAGATAATAGGAAAATGTTGTAACATATTAGGAAGTGGTGAAATTTGAGTATGTACAACTTTTGTTTTGAATAAAATTTAATTGTCAGTTTATATAATATAATTTTTAATATTGGCTGGCAAAATTCCTGAAAATTTAACAATCAGGTCATGCAGGCCAGTTCAAATTGTCAGTACAAGTTGACTCTATCACCACTATCTGACTCTAATATTTAGAAAACTGCTAAGTGCCAGGCACCATGTGAGACATTGGAAATAAAGAGCTGGATGACATCATCCTTGCCCTCAAGGACCTCACAATCCAGTGGGGACAACAGATATGTGAACAGATAATGACAACAGATTTGTTCTGTAATGGAGACATGACTAGAGTACTAAGGATTCTGGGAGTCCAGGGAGAGGAGGCTGTTAACTCGTGGTTGTGATCTGGAAGGCCACACAGAGCAGATGATTTTAAATGGACTTGAGAAAACAATGAGGAATGTGTCTAGTGGAGTAGATGGAGGTGCACATTTCAAGCAAGAAAAGGGAAGCACGTGTGCAAAGACTCATGTTCCTACAACAACAGGTAATTTGGCATGGGTGGAGATGGGGATCTGTGGTGTGGAATGGCTGGAGATACGACTATTTAGGAAGGCTGGAAGATGATTGCGAAGCACTCATAATCTTTACCAAGCTCCCTAATCTTTCCTGGGTGCGTATTTCAAAATGCTTTCTTCTTATGAAGGTAAATCAAGTTTCACCTGTGTAACACTGACTCATTCACCTGTCCTACTGGCTGTGGAGAGAGTCAGAGGAAGAAGGGCATCCATAGCTCCTAGAGCTTTTTGAATTATTGGCACATGAGACCTTTGTGGAACATGTTTTTCTTCTTGAATGCTTTAACTCCTGCGATCTCTTTTATTCTGGACAATGGGACACAAGAATTTTGCTCCCCATTATTCAGGCAGGCCAACAGAAAGGGCCCACAGTGGCTAAAGTTTAAAATAATCTTGAAAATCAGATATTTTGTATCTTTCAGAGTCACAAAATTGTAGCCCAGTAGCAGTGCTGGATGAAAAATCCAGTATTCTGACTTTCTGTGCAGGTGTCTGCCCAGTGAATCTGTGATTCCACCTTGATTTCAAATTTTAGCCTCACATCATTCATCCTCCTGGGCGTTCTGTAGTTTTCTGTGAGATGGTGATGTGGAAAACATTTGAAATGTAAAAGGGCATTACAGGATTCAGAGAATTGGGTTGGTTGGCTAAAAAGTTGAGCCAGCTTGAGCAGGAAGCACACAAAATATTTGAAAAATAATCAAAATCTTGTTAGAAACATTTTGGAAACCAAATACTTTGAACCCAGAACTATAGTAGGAAGATCTTAAAAAATTGTTTTGCTTTGTGTGTGGTCAGTATATTCAGTTAATACGAGAGCTTGGTTTCCAAACATAATGGAAGACAATTTTCATCAATAGGAGGACTTTTTACTGGGTTTCAAATTTCTAGTTGTTGCCTGTCACTTAATATAATATCTTATTTTCAAGATTTTTTTTAAGCCAAGAGGAAAAGTAGATAAAGTTGCTTTCTCTTCCAAAATGGAATGGAGGTGTGTTTGCACGGGCTTAGAGGACAGTCTCCTTGGTGACAATGTGACAAGTCAATAAGGGCTGAGAAGACAAGACAGACTAAATGGCAGGTGAGCACACTCACTTTCCTAGCAGGAAAGTCTGAAGAATCCTATGGGGAAAGGATTCTTGTCTCCGTGGTGAACTATGGAAGGAATCTGGAAAGAAGAAAGCTATGGAAACATGGGGAAAATCACCTAAAGGTATGGGGCTACATGTTTCAGTATTCCCTGCAAGGAACAAATAGTAGGACGTCTTTTTATTTGCTATATGGCAATACCCCCTCAGCATCAGTGTGACAAGTAGAAAGCCCACCTCAGGGAGTCCTTTCCAACTTCTAGTATCTTCACCACTCTCAAATGATCCAGTTTGGTTTCCCAACCTATCACCCAGAATTATGCCTAAAAATCTCTTCATGCTCAAGAGAAGAAGGAGTAAAGGGAAAATTGGGTGGTCTGGATTCCAGTCCTGACTGCACCTTGGGAAGAGATATTGTCAAATCCCCTCACAATTTGGACCTTGATGACTACGACCACGTCTAACCCTGGATCTGCTCTCCTTGCACCCCACATGTACCTTCATTACAGTAACTATGACATTACTCTGTAATTTTCCGATTATTGATCTCTTGCTCCACTGGACTACAGCACTTTGGTATTAGACATTGCCTCTCATCCAACTATTTCCAACCCCAAACACAAGCTTATACATTAAAGGATTTAATAAATATAGGATGAATGAGTTTTTAAAAAATACTTAGGTGACACTTGGAAAATCATTTTTCTCTCTGGGACTCAATTTCTCTATTTTTAAGATGGAGTGTTGATATAAAGTTCCTTCCAATTGTCTTATTCTACATTTTTCTCTCTATGACTTTTCTCTTTTTCATTATAACATAACTTCATAGGGTCAGAAATCATGTCTTAAACTTCTGAAGAGAGTCTCTATTTGCTGACAGCTACTATGGATTAGAAGGCTAAATCCTGAGTACATATGCAGTCTGCCTTCATTTACTCAGACAAAGGTAGAAAACGTGTATGGAAAAGTGGCCAGAAGTCAAAATTTTCTTGAGTTCTTAAAAAATTCATATGATTATTTATTAGCAGTTTTGGGTTTACAGAAGAATTGAGCAGAAAATACACAGAGTTCTCACATAACTCCCCATACTCCTGTAGGTTCCCCTATTGTGATACTGTGGTACACTTGTTACATTGGTGAGCCATTATTGATATATTATTATCATCTAAAGTCAGTAGTTTACATTAGCCTTCACTCTTTGTGTTGTACATTCTATGGGTTTTGATAAATGCATAATGTCATGTATCTACCATTACAGTATCATACAGAATAGTATCACTGCCCTAAAAATCCCCTATTCTCCACGATTCATCCCTCCTTTCTCCCTTCCCCCTAGAAACTACTGATTTTTTTTTTTTACTGTCTCTATAGTTTTGTCTTTTCCAGAAAGTCATACAGTTGGAATCATACGGTAAGTAGCCTTTTCATATTGACTTGTTTCAGTTAGCAATAAGTTTCCTCCATGTCTTTTCATGGCTTGATAGATCATTTCTTTTTACCATTGAATAATATTCCATTGTCTGGATGGACCACAGTTTGCCTACTAAAGGACTTCATGATTGCTTCCAAGTTTTGGCATTTATGAATGAAGCTGCTATAAACTTTCACGTGTAGGTTTTTGTATGGATGTAAGTTCTCAACTCATTTGGGTAAATACCAAGGAACATGATTGCTGAATCACATGTTAAGAGTATGTTTAGTTTTGTAAGAAACTGCCAAACTGTCTTCCAAGTGCTTGTACCTCCACATCTTTGTAAGCATTTTATCTACTTCTTCTAATCTCCTTATCCTGACGAATGGAACTACCATCCATCCAAGCGCTAAAGCCAGGCATATTCCATGTCCTCCTCTCTCCTTCTCCACCCAAGTGAATCAGTCACTAAGTTCTGTGGACTCTCATGCTTGTATTTCTCTGAGATTTCTTCCTTTTTTCTATCCTTTCTGCCTCTATCTAAGGAGCAGCCTCCCTTTGGTTTGCCCCTGCTCCACACTATAGGCAGCTGTAGTTCAAAATTCCACATTTGCTTCATCATTAGAAAAACCTTTGAAGTTCTCCCATTTCCTTCAGGTTAAAGCCCCAACTCCCATGGATGGCCTGCCAGGTCTCCAGGAACCTTACTCTGCTAATCACCCCTATGCTCATCAGCTGTTTTGCTATAACCCCAAGCCCCTGCAAGCTAGCTATGGTATTTGTGGTATTTGCAGTTCCCCAAACTTGCAAAGCTGTTGTAAACCATTGCACATGCTATTCCATTTCCTTGAAACTCTTCTTCGGATTTCCTCCTTGGAGAATTCCTACTCAGTTTTAAGACTCAACTCAAACATCACCTCCCTTGACCACTGGGAGAATAAGAACTTCCTTCTTTGGGTCCCCACTGAGCCCCATGGTCTAACTGAGTTATGCCCTCATCTCACTGACCAGCATTTATTTGTTTATGGGTTTGTCTTACCCTCCCACTCTCATGTCTATATTCTTCAAACCTAGCGCACTTATACAAGTTTGCTAAATTAAATTTTAAAAAGGGCAACTGGGGCGGGGTGGGGGCTAACTGTGCCTCCAATAAGGCCTAATCACTTCAGGGTATGCACAACCTCCCAACCAACACTGGCTGGTTTAACCACACATGACTGGCAAGCAACAGGAGGAAGGGATAAGAGGGTGGTTGTGCTGCCTAGCCTCCAGCCATATATATTTCCCCTTCTAACAGTTTTGAATAGGTTATGAGGGAGAAGAGGCCAAGGTCATTGCTAACTACTACTCTTGTACTGATGGGGGAGGGAAAATTGTAAAGTGTGAGACATGCAATTAGTTAGATGGCTGCAGAAAGACCATAAAAATTACTCATTGTCACAGGAAGGATTTATTCTGGCTTATGAAAATTATCCTGCTTCAGATAACAGGTTTGCAAGTAATTGCCACAATTCTGCCTGGGTCTCCTTAGACACCAAGCCTGGCCCTCTAGGTAATCTCTTGCAGGTGACTTTGTGTGTACACGGGCAGGGAGGGGGAGGAGTAGGTAGCCACTCCGTGGGAATAGCCATCCGTGTTCCGGTCTTACTGTTTTCCCTGCTCATCAGTAAAAATTTTCACATTTCATGTTATTTTTCTGTTTCTTTCACAGAAATCATTCAGATAATCTTGGAAATTGTCCCACTTCTTAATGGGTTACCTAGGAAAAGTGTTCAAAATGTGGTGGTGAGTTGGTTGTGGCCACTCAGCCTGTCAGAACAAGCCTCAAACTGAGCTTTTTCCCCAGGCAGATTTGGTCTTTTCTTACAAACCTCCTCCAACCTCTTTAAATTAATCCCAGGAAGGAACCTTAGCTGTCTACTTCATATGCTTCCTTGTTATGTGTTTTTTTCAGCTGCTTGAAAGGCATTAAGTCAAAGGAATCCGAGTTGAAATCTCAGCTCTACTACCAGCTAGCATGTGACCATAGAACCCTTGAGGTGATTCAGGAGAGCATATCCAGGAAGGTTCTTCTGTGAGAAGAACTGAACATGGTTTCCCTTCAGCAGTTATGGGTTCAGATGACATGGTTTTGCTGCTTTGTGACTAGATGGGAAAGTTTCCTCTGATAGAATCTCCACGTTTGACTCCAGAGCAGGAATCAGCTGCAGGTGGGAGTCCCAGAGTGAGAGGGGGCCTGGGACAGAGTCTCCCCAATCTCTCCGAGAACCACCCACAGCTTTGGCCTGCCCTTTCTCCTGCAAGACCCCAGAACCTCCGATCTGGGGCTACCAGAACCCTGCTTTGCAGAGACATCACGCTTCTTTGGTCCTCCAGTCACTTCTAAAAATGCTAGGCATGCTGAGAAATGGTGACCAGATGGGGATGTGGATGGTTGGACACCTGGGGTGGGGAAGAGAGGGGTAGCGGAGGTCTTTGGGTACTTTTTCTTTATTGAATTATAATTGACATACAATACTGTATTAGTTTCAGGTGTACAGCATAGTGTCTTGATATTTTTATACATTACAAAATAATCACCATGATAAGTCCAGCTACCATCTGTCATGACACACCAAGTTGTTATAACGTTATTGACTATATTTCCCATGCCGTCCACCACACCCCCATGACCCATTTATTTTATAACTGGAAGTTTGTACGTCTTAATCTCCTTCACCTATTTCGCCCACCCCCCACCCCCTCCACTCTGGTCACGACCAGTTTGTTCTCTGTGTCTATGTCTGCTTCTGCTTTGTTTTGTTTGTTCATTTGTTTTGTATTTTAGATTCCACACTAAGTGAAATCATATGGTATTTGTCTTTCTGTCTGACTTATTTCACTTAGCATAATACTCCCTAGGTCCATCCATGTTGTCATGGGGTTCAGATGCTGGGTTGGGAGCTAAGTCTGCATTCTTTTCTCTGTTTTGAGGCAGACTTGTTTCTCTGAGAGCTTGATATGAAAAAAAAAAAAACAAAAAAACCAAAAAAACAACACATGAGTGAATTAGGATCAGGCATAAAATCTTCTGATTAAACTTCTTTCAGAAGGTGCAGAATCAACCACGCGGACTTTACAAATATTAACTCAGTCCTTGAAACAACCTTATGAGGTTGGTGCTATTATCATCCCCATTTACAAAAGAGGAAAAAGAAATATAAATATGTTAAATAGCTTACCCAAGATCACACACCTACTGAGTGGCACAGTTCGGATTCAAACTCTGGAAACTGGCTTTCAGTTTGTGCCCTTAAATCTCCTCCATGAAAAACAAAACAGAAAATTATGCTATGCTGCCTCCCAATCTTAAAAACGCCTGACTCCTCTTAAGTCTCATACTTTAATCTCCACCCTACTCTAGTACATCCAGACCTCGTCCTGTCTTGTCATCACTTGGAACCACTCTATCTCAGATTTTCTTTTTTAATGGAGAGTTGTTTTCAGAGAAAATAATTATTTTGAAGACTTGACATATAAGATTCTTCCAACTCTAAAATTTCATATTTTTATGATCTATGACAAACAAGTTTGGGAATGGGATTGTCAGAAAATAAAATCACTCAAACAGAATTTAATCTAACTCAGCTGCTCTCTCTCAAAAATCTTAAGAATTTACAAGACTATTGTTTTTAGTTTAGTTTAATATTTATGCTTTACCTAAAATCTCAATACCCACAGCCATTCTGACCACCATTTCTCTAGTTTTAAAGACAAAGTTTCCATCTTTTCATTCAAAATGCATATTCCTCCCCCCTGCTGTTCACTCCTTCCCTTCAGCCTCCTACAGATCTGCCTGTCTCAGTCACCCTCTCGGTTCTGTCATGCAGCCCTCTCTAATCGTTTATTCCTTTTAATTAAGTCTTAAACATGGGTGATTCTCTTCCATTCTAAAAATAAAACTAAATCTCCTTTTGACCCTTAGTACCCCTGTATCTACAGATCTTCTTCCTTCTCTCCTCACACAAAGTTCTTGAAAGATTAGTGTATATTTTCCTTCCTTAATTTCTCATTCATCCACGTCTGGGAAGTTTTTTTCCCCTAGTCTTTTATTGGCTCATTTACTTTGTTTTGTTTTTAGTGATGAGAAAAAATATGAAAGAGCAAAGAGCAGGATTTTTAACTTACCTGCTCCTGTCAAGAAACCACATGATATCTGATTAAAAAGTCTTGTGGTCTATTTGAATGTTTTAAAAATCAAAGTTTGTGAAATAGACCCAATCCTTTCCAAACCTCCTGTCCATGTCAGAGTGCAGGGCTGACCTAACAAATGACTCATAGGCTGGGTGGCCTCAAACAGCAGACATTGGTTCTCTTGCAGTTCTGGAGTTCAGAAGCCTGAAATCAAGGTGTCGGCAGGGCTGCACTCCCTCCAGAGGCTCTAAGGGAGAATCTGTCCCTTACCTCTTCCTACTTCTGGTGGCTGTGGGCATTCATTGTGGCTGCATCACTCCAATCTCTGCCTCCATCTTCACATGGCATTCTCCTCCACGTCTTCTCCTCTCCTCTCTGTCATAAGGACATTTATCATTGGATTTAGGGCTCACCTGGGTAATCCTGGATAATCTCATTTCAAGACCCTTAACTTCATTGTATCTACAAAGACACTTTTTCCATGTAAGTTAAAATTCACAGGATTCAGGTGTTAGGACGTAGACATCATTTTGAGGGCTACCACTATACAGAGGGTGGGCTAATAAAATGTTATGGCAGAAGATTAATCTCATATTTTAAAAAGTGAATATAAGCATTGAATGTCAATTATAACTCAAATAGGATTTGGATTCAAAGGATAAAGAGCTAAAATTGAGAGATGCTATGTGTTTTGGAGTACTTACTATACCAAGATTATAAGCTGCCCCTAGACTGATTTCCTACTTTGGCAAATTTTTTCTGACTGTTCATAGTAAATATTTGTTGTTATATGATTCCTCAGTATCCATTTCATCTGTTTTCTCCATTTGGTAACACTATCAGGAATTTCCTCTCTCAGTCACTAAACTTCTGATAAACCCCTCCCCCTCCCCACTACCAGGGTGAAACATATGGCACAGGCCTGGCCAATCATACATTTCCTTGGCCAAAGTGATTCATTCAGAGATGGACACATGAGCCAATCACAGTCAATGAGATTTTTGTTAGGACTTTTGAGAGAGGCAGGGAAATTTCCCCTAGAGACTTGAACCTGAGATGATCTGAGACTGTTCCTACCAAGGCTTAAGAATAAAGCCAACATGATGGGAGCAGAACAAGGCCTGCCAAAATCACTTGAGTCCTTGGAATAAGTCACTCTTGAAGCACTGTTCCTTTGTTATATGAGCCCATAAATTCCCTTTTATTGCTTAAGCAAGTTGACATTGGATTTTTCTGTTACCTGCAACCAAAATCGTCCTACTTGATTAATACAACATTCTTTCAAAATAGAATGAAGGTGTACTAAACGCTTCAGATATTTTAAGAGGAAATGTATACAATTAAGTGTTTTTTAGTATATTTACAGAGTTGTGCAACAATCACCACTTTCTAATTCCAGTACCTTTTCATCACCCCAAAACAAAGCGCTGTACTCATTGGCAGTTACTCCCCACTGTTTTCTTCTCCGGACCTTGGTGACCAATAATCCACTTTCTGTCTCTAGGGATTTACTGACTCTAGACACTTCATGTAAATAGAATCATACAATATGTGGCCTTCTGTGTCTGGTTCTTTCACTTAGGATGATGCTTTCAAATTTCCTCTGTATCGTGTAATAGTGCTGCATTCCTGTTTATTGCCGAACAGTATTCTGCTATATGGATATATCACCTTCTGTTTAACCATTCCTCAGTTGATGGACATTTGGTTGTTTCAATTTCCACTTTTTGGGTATTATGCATAAAGCTGCTATGAACATTTGTATACAACTTTTGATTGGGACTGTGCTGAATCTGTAGATTACCTTGGGGAATATTTCCATCTTCACAATATTAAGTATTCTGATCCATGAACGTAGGATATCTTCCTATTTATTTGGATTTTTCTTTAATTTCTTTCAACAATGTTTTGTACTTTTCAGTTGACAAGCCTTGCACATGTTTTGTTAAATTTATTCCTAGGTATTCAGTTCTTTTTGATGCTGTTACAAATAGAATTGTTTCTTTAATTTCATTTTTTGATTGTTCATTGCTAATGTATGGAAATCAAATTGGTTTTTGTGTATTGATCTTGCTGAACTCATTTAGTAGCTCTCAGTTTCTTGTGGATTCTTTAGAATTTTTCTCTATACAAGATCATGTGATGTACAAATAGAGATAGTTTTTACTTCTTCCAGTCTGAATGCCTTTTATTTATTTTGCTTGCCTAACTTCTCCGAGTAGAACCTCCAGAAAAATGTTGAGTAGAAGTGGTGAGAATGAGAACCCTTGTCTTGTTCCTGATCTTAGGGAAAATATCTCATCTTTTACTTTCAAGTATGATGCTAACTGTGAGGTTTTTGTAGATCCTCTTTATCAGGTTGAGAAAGCTCCCTTCTATTCTTAATTTGTTGAGTGTCTTATTATCACAGGGTGTTGGATTTTGTCAAATACTTTTTATGCATTTTTGAGATGATCATGTGGATTTTGTCCTTTAATGTATTAATATATTACATTGATTGATTATCATATGTTAAGTCGACTTTACATTCCTGAGAGAAATACTATTTGGTTTTGATCTATAATTCTATTTATATATTTCCAAATTCATTTTGCTAGTATTTTGTTGAAGATTTTTCCATCTATATTCATAAAAGATATTGGTCTTTATTCTACTAGTGATGTCTTTGTCTGGTTTTGGTATCAGAATAATATTGGCCTCACAGGATGAGTTAGAAGTAGTCCCTCCACCTCTATTTTTTGGAAGAGTTTGTGAAGGATTGGTGTTAGTTTATCTCTAAATTATTGATAGAATTCACCAGTAAAGCCATCTAGGCCTGGGCTTTTTTGGTGGGAAGTTTTTTGATTGCTAATTTTATCTCTTTATTTGTTATGGGTCTATTCAGATTTTCTGTTTCCTCTTGAGTCAGTGTTTGTGGTTTGTATCTTTCTAGGAATTTGCTGATTTGATCTAGGTTACCTTATTATTATTTTTTTGGCTTACTATTGATGGTATAGTACTTTTTATTTCTGTAAGGTTGATAGTGATGTCTACTCTTTCATCTCTCATTCCTGATTTTTGTAATTTGAATGTTCTCTCTCTCCCCTCTCTTCCAATCTCTCTCCCTACTCTTTTCCTTTTAGTTTTTTTGTCAGTCTAGCTAAAGAATTATCAATTTTAAAAGTCTTTTTAAAGAAACAACTTTTGGTTTTGTTTATTTTCTCTATTATTTTTCTATTTTCTATTTCATGTATTTACACTCTAATTTTTATTATTTCCTTCCTTCTTATTGTTTTGTGTTTAGTTTGCTCTTCTTTTTCTAGTTTCTCAAGGTGGAAGATTAGGGTATTGATTTGAGATACTTTTTCTCTTTTAATATAGGACTTTACAGCTATAAATTTTCCTTTAATCACTGCTTTAGCTGCGTTCTATAAATTTTGGTATCTTGTGTTTTCGTTCATCTCAAAGTGTTTTTAAATTTCCCTTGTATTTCTTGTTTGACTCTGTATTAGGCTGCTAGAGCTGCCACAATGTAATATGACAGACTAGGTGACTTAAGCAACAGAAATTTATTTTCTCACAGTTCTGAAGGCCAGAAATCCAAGACCAAGGTGCCATCAGGGCTGGTTTCTGGTGAGATCTCTCTTTCTGACTTGCAGAAATGGCCTTTCCTCTGTGCTCATGTGGAGAGAGAGGGACTGCTGGTGTCTCTTCCTCTTCTTATAATCTATGGGATTATGTCCACACCTTTATGACTAATTTAACTTTTATTATCTCCTTAAAGACCCTATCTCCAAACATAGTCACATTAAGGGTTAGGTCTTCAACACATGCATTCTGTAGGGACACAATTCAGTCCACAATAGTCCTATTGGTTATTTAGGATGGTGTGGTTTAATTTCCACATGTTTGTCACTTTCTGAAATTTTTTTCTCTTTTTATTTCTAATTTCATTCCATGTGATTGGAGAATATACTTTGAATGATTTCTATCCTTTTAAATTTGTTGAGGCTTGTTTTATGGCCTAACATATGGTTTATCCTGGGGATTGTTTTATATGCACTTGAGAAGAATGTGTATTATACTATTGTTGGGTGGAGTATTTTATAGATGTCTCTTAGATCTAGTTTATTTATAGTATTGTTCAATGTTATATTTCCTTGTTTGCCTTCTCCTAGCTGTTCTATCCATTATTGAAAATATGTCATTGAATTCTCCAACTATTATTGTTGAACTATTTCTTCCTTCAATTCTGACAGATTTTGCTTCATGTATTTTGAGGTTCTGTTGTAAGGCATATGTACATTTATAATTATTACTTATTCCTCATTAATTCATCATTTTATCATTATAAAATATCTTTCTTTGTCCCTGTAACAATTTTTATCTTAAAGCCTATTTTTGTGATATACTTAAAGCCACTCTGGTTCTCTTTTGGACTGATTGTATCTTTTTTTACACTTTTAACTTTCAACCTATTTGTGTCTTTGAATCTGAAGTATGTCCCTTGTAGGCAGCAT
The DNA here is from genome assembly GCA_031878705.1 of Tapirus indicus. NCBI lineage: Eukaryota > Metazoa > Chordata > Mammalia > Perissodactyla > Tapiridae > Tapirus > Tapirus indicus. The sequence continues at coordinate 102,123,909 of CM062918.1, read as the reverse complement.
ACCATTAGGTCATTTAAAAATATCCATTTGCTGGCTTCTTTTTTTTTTGATTGTAGTGTTTAGTCCATTTACATTCAATGTAGTTACTGATAAGGTAGGATTTATATCTGTCATTTTGCCATTCGTGTTATATATGCCTTTCATCATTTTTGTTTCTTTATTCCTCCATTAATACCTTCTTTTCTGCTAAATAGCTATTTTTAGTATACCATTTTAATTCACTTGTTGTTTATCTTAGTATATATTTTTGAGGTTTTTTTTAGTGGTTGCTCTGTGGATTATAATTAACATCTTAGTTTGTAAAAATCTAGAACATATTAATACCAACTTAATTTTAATAGTATAGAAAACTTTGCTTCTTTACAGATCCATCCCCCCCTGCTTAGGCTGTTGTTGTCATCATGACATCTTTATGTATTGTGTGTCCATCAACACAGACTAATAATTATTGTTTTATGTAGTTGTCTTTTAAATCAGATAGGAGAAAAAAAGAATTACAAAAAAAAGTACATTTATACACTATTTTATCATTACCTATGAAGTTACCTTTACTAGTGCTTCTTATTTCGTTTTCTGGACTTCAGTTACTGTCTAATGTCCTTCATTTCAAACTGAAGGAATCCTTTAGTGTTTCTTGCAAGACATGTGCGATAACAAATTCACTCAGTTTTTTGTTTATCTAGGATTGTCTTGATTGCACCTTCATTTTCAAAAGGCTGTTTTGCTGGATAGAGAATTCTCGGTTCACAGTTGTTTCTCTCACCATCTTAAGTATGTCATCCCACTGCCTTCTGGCCTCCATGGCTTCTCATGAGAAGTCAGCTGTTAATCTTATTGAGGATCTCTTGCTTCTTTCAAGATTCTTTGCCTTTCAGCAGTTTGATAAGTCTAACTATGGATTTATTTGAGTATCTTATTTGGAATTTGCTGAGATTCTTAGATATGTAGATTAGTTTTTTCAACAAATTTGGGAAATTTTTAGCCATTATTCCTTTAACTATTCTTGCCCCCCCCCCCCTCCTTTTTTAACTCATCTCTTTCTGGTACTTCTATTATGTATACAGGTCTCTGAAGCTCTGTTAATTTTTCTTCATTATTTTTCCTTTATTCCTCAAGACTGAATAATCTCAATTGACCTGTCTTCAAATTCACTATTTTTTTTCTCCTGCCAGCCCAAACTTGCTGATGAGCCCTGTTAGTAAATTTTTCATTTTGGTTATTGTAATTTTCAGTTCCAGATTTTCTATTTAGTTGTGTGACTTTTTAAAAAATACATTTTCTATCTCTTCATTGATATTCTCTATTTGGTGAGACACTATTCTCATATTTTCCTTTAGTTCTCTAGGCTTGATATCCTTTAGTTCTTTGAATATATTTATAACAGCTGATTTAAAGTGTTTGTCTAGTAATTAAGTCTGGGCTTTCTCAGGGATAATTCCTATTGACTGCTTTTTCTCTTATCTATGGGTCGTATTTTTCTGTTTCTTTTTGTGTCTCATAATTTTTGTTGAAAACTGGACATTTTAAACAATGTAATGTGGTAATTCTGAAAATCAGATACCCCTTCTGTCCCAAGTTTGTTGTTATTGCTGTTTTAATTGTTTATTTAGTGTCTGTGTTGAACTATTTCTGTACAGTGTGTATCTTTGTTGTGTGTGGTCACTGAAATCTCTACTGGTTAGCTTAGTGGTCAGCTAGTAATTGGACAGAGATATCCTTAAATGCCTTTAACCAAAAAGTTTCACAGCTTTTGTTGTGTGTTGGGGCATGGATTCTGAGCGCTGGTAGTTTACAAGTCTGCCTTAGCCTTTACTTCCTGTTTGTACAGAGACTCAATGTCAGCCAGAGGTGAGAAATGAGGGCATTCTCAGGTCTTTCCTGAGCATGTGCACAGCCCTGCACAGGTGTGTGGACTTCTAAGTTCCTAGGAATATGTCAAGGCTTTTTGATGACGTCTATGGACATCTCTTCCCCAGATTTTCCTTTTAAGTTTTTTAATAAACCTCTTGTCTCACCTAGAATTGATACCTCAAGCAGCTGTGATGGTAAACAAATGCCACTGATTTTTTTTTTTTTTTTTTTTTACAAACACTCTGGGGATAGGGCTGTTAGCTCTGAGTCAGGCAAAATAAAGACATGTCCTGTGGATGGGGCTTTTCCAGGAAGCTGCCAGACAGATCAAATAGTGACAATTGTTTAGGAATGGAGCTTTTGGGACAGCTCCAGACCCATTAGGTCTTCTAGCAGTGGCTCCTAGGCTGCTGGTTTTCACAGCTATTGTGGTTGGGAAGATATTGGTTTTCAAGGTTACCATGAAACCAAAGAGAGGGGGATGAAAATAAGGCAAATCTAAATACCATAAATCTCACTGTTCTTACTGAGATTTGGCCATTTTTCTTGAATAAATGCTCCTTGAGTTAATTTCTAGAGTTCTAAATAATTGATTTTGACAAATTTTAAAGTGTTCTCGTTACTTTTATGGAGGAGCAGATCTTCAGAGGTCCTTATTCCACCATTCCAGAAGTGTTTCCTAAACTCGTGTCCTCTTAATTGCAAAAGATTAAGATGAGGCTTGTCATTTTCTATTTTCAGATATCTACAGATGCTGACAACTGACTCTGTCATCAAATTTAACTCTTTTCAAACCAGTTTCTCCATTTTTCCTGTCTGACTCTCTGGTACAATGCCAAAACATCCTCTTTGTTTTCCCTCCCCATGGTGGGATACTCTATTTTCCACTTTAATTCTCCTGAAAACTGAAGGTCCAACTTGACTTGGCTGAAGCACGCCTTCTTAAACTAATAGTTCATGGGATGGAGACATGCAATTCCTCTTTAGCATTTTGCACAGTCATTGTTGTCATTCTAAGAGACAGGTAATAAGACAAGTGTTGCCTTCATTTTAAAACTTAGCTTACCAGTATGCATAATAATAATGAAAACAAAACTAAATTTCTATAGCAACTTATTTTTGGATAGTGGCATTATGTTGCTTACCAGTCTCTGTCCTCTTGATCAAGTTATACTCTTAGCTTTAGATTCCTTGTTTATAGCATACTATAAAATAATTATAATAATAAACTCTCAAGTTATAGTGAAGGGCAAATGACAAAGTATGTGTGAAAGAGAATTATAAGTTAAGTGCTGAAAAAAGTTTTATAATTCAACACAAAACTGATTATCAGCTCTATCTTATATATTTGAAGGTATTGAAGCCCAGGGGTGTTTAATGTCTTGTCTAGGATTTAGCAGGGATGAGTGACAAACTTGGAATACTAGAAGACTACTCACAGACTCTACAGTGAAAGTGTGTTCCTTCTTAAATTTTGGTCCCAAGACACCTCACATAACTCATCCTAGTCTCAGTTGTACTCATTTCATCCCCCCCACCAACCCCTCCCTAAATGCTGACATTTTTCCTTTTTTTGTTTTTCACAAGTGTAGGTGATAGAGGCCAAATGAAGACAAGTTAAGCAGTTTAGTGGTTCTAGATTGCATTGTGCCTGCAGCAGACTCAGAGCAGACATTGCCAGCTCTCTTATCAGTTCCTTGTGCATTGTCTACCTGGCCGGTGGTTTCTGCAGACAAAGGAGGGTGTGGAGTGGCATGGGGGAGGAGGTTCTGTTGGAGAGGGTTTTTTTTTGCTAGAGCAGGGTCTCTGTGTCAAAGAGGCTTCTTCTGGGAATTCAGCCCTATGGAACCACAGGTATGCACAAACAGGGAAAAAAGAAATCAGTGAATGCCTTGTCTGTGTTTGGGCTTGTGTAAAAGGATTGCATTTCCTTTCTTTTTGTCTATTCATAGATTCTCAGACCACTAATTCCTTTAATCAATAGTGAAGATTTGTACCAGGTGTCTCAGATGCCAGCATTTGCTTGTTGGGTTAATGCCACTTAATCCCCTCTCTTGCCGAGCCTGCTCAGGGACTCTTAGGTAGAGCTCACTTGGGGGCTGGCTTCTTCAGAATGGTTATGAAGCATGGGACCAGGGATTAAGGGAGGCCAGCAGCAACCTCTGTTTTACTAGACATTGCTTATATGTACGGCACTTCCTGGTTTACAAAGCTCTTTCACGCTCACACTCCAGCAGGCAGAGAGGACAGAGGTTACCATATTTCATAGACTCTAACAAACAAAAATGCTGCAAATTAAAATATGGCACACTATTGATTATAAGACATATCCCTACTTTATTGACATTAAAATGTGATTAAACAAATATACGTGTGTGTACATGCATGCATGCACATGTGTGTGTGCATCTTGGAATCAATGAAATTTAGTTCTATGCCTATTTAACAGGCAAGAAACACCAAAGTCCAGAGAAGTTAAATGACAAAGCTAAGTTCCTAGTTCACTAGTTCCCAGTCTTCTGGTTCCTAGTTCAGTGCAGTTTTTATTTTTTTATTTTTATTATTTTTTTTTTTGTGGGGAAGACCAGCCCTGAGCTAACATCTGTTGCCAATCTTCCCCTTCTTGCCGAGGAAGACTGGCCCTGGGCTAACATCCGTGCCCATCTTCCTCCACTTTACATGGGACGCCACCACGGCATGGCTGACAGGCAGTGCGTCGGCGGGCGCCCGGGATCCGAACTCGCGAACCCTGGGCTGCCAAGCGCGGACTAAACCGCTGCGCCACCAGGCAGCCCCCCCAGTGCAGTTTTTAATACAAAGTCTGTAACAGTATTTAAGAGGACTTGGGCAAACCATATACCTACTACTCACTTTTTTCATCTGTGAAATCGGGATAAGAATATTTGGTCTCAGGGCCAGCCCAGTGGCGTAGTGGTTAAGTTTGTGCTCTCCACTTCTGGCGGCCTGGGGTTCACAGGTTTGGATCCCGGGTGCAGACTGATGCACTGCTTGTCAAGCCATGCTGTGGTGGCATCTCATAAAAAGTAGAGGAAGATGGGCTCAGATGTTAGCCCAGGGCCAATATTCCTCAGCAAAAAGAGGATTGGCAACGAACGTTAGCTTGGGGCTAATCTTCCTCACAAAAAACCAAAAAAATTTAAAAAATAAGAATATTTGGTCTCCCTGCCTCAGAGGATTATTACAAGGCTCAAATTAGATGATGCAATTGATTCTCCTATTTTTTCCTTAACTGACTAAGAATTTACTTAGTGTCTCCTGTGTGGTAAGCACCATGTCAGGTTCAAGGAGCGAATGGAGACAGATATGGCCCCTGCCTTGGTAAAATTTCAAATATAGCACTTTGTAATTTGCAGAGGACTATATGACTATGAGGTGTTATTGTTGCTATTGTTATCACAGGAGATGCTGACAGAAAAGCCCTTGAATGGGGCCTGATGGGGCTGGCAATGAGGGAGTAGAAGGTGGTATCCCACCTTTGCCTGAGAGGAACTTTTATATAAGGTGCCTGGAATTTTCCCAGGCCTAATGGAAACACCCAAACATCTTAAATTGGAATTCTGGCCCCAATGCACTTTCCCAATCCTTTCTTGCTGTATGACTGGCTCCTAATTCTTCCTCCAGTCCCTTAAACTTTCCAGGGGCTTTCTCATCTGCTTGTTTTATTCCCATCCTCTCATCTTCTTGAGTCAATTTGGAAAAATCCTGCCCATCCTTAAGCCCCAGGTTTTCTGAATATTTTTCTAATCACCTCAGACCACAGTGATTTCCTTCCTCACAATTCCTTCAGCATGTTTTTGCAGCCCCAGTCATTTAGCATTTACCATGTTCTAATTTTACTGAAGATATCTCTGTGCATGCCTTGTCTTCCTACCTAAGGAAAGGGCCCTATCCTCTTCTTCATTGTCTTTCCCTCAGTATCTGGTATCCACATGGTCATTAATTTACTGCTGGTTGAGCCTTTCCCCATTTTAAACTGCCTCATCATCCTTACCCTTGCAGTCTGTGAAGTAGCGAGTGAATGCTGCTTTTTATAAAAGGGAAAGTTGGGCTCTAGCAAAAGTTCTCTGTGGTGAAACCAAACGCAGAAACTGGTGCAGCACCTCGACCAAAGATGCACCTCAGTCCAAGTTGAGAGCTGAGGCCAAGTGACAAAGGAACTTCATAAGCTACGGACCGACAGGCTCCACTCCATTCTGCTTTTTGTTGTATTTTTCTAGCACTTTCTCCATACTCTGATCTTAAGGAAAGAATGGAATTGGTATTTAACCCTAGGAGAGAGTGAATTTATCAAGGGAATCTCCACAGTATCTGGTATTATAATTAGTGCTTGCTAAATATTTATCGAATGAATGAAGGAGAGGTACATGGCCACATGAGAGGGTGGCCAAGGGAAGCAGCAAAGGCCAGAGGCCAGAGGCTCAAGGCAGTTGTGCCTGGTGCTACAAGGTCTAATTCATTTATTTGCTAAGTGACTGATGGCCATTGCTGTCTGGAAGACAGTTGGAGTATTACAAAACAGGCCAAACTCACTTCCACGTTGGGACATTAGCACACTATTTCCAATGCCCAGGGTGGTCTCTCTCCAGATTATGTGTGTGGTTTGCTCTCTTAGTTCCTTCAAGACTCTGTTTAAATAAACCCTCAGCAGAGAGTCCTTCTTTCAAAACTACATCTTACATAGCACTTTCCATCAATCTCTGTCTCCCAACCCACTTTCTTTTCTTCATAGTACTCATCACCACCCAGAGCTATGATACTTTAGGTGAAGGCACTGCCTGGGAGTGTGCAGTGCATAGTCCATGTGCCCATATGCAGTGGTCTGTCTTTAGAGAACATACAATGTATATATTACTTTATTTGTTCATTGTCTGTCTCTCATCATAAAGACGTTGTTGTTCACTGAATTATTAGTGCCTAGAACAGAGCTTGGCACATAGTAGGCATTCAATAAATATTTGTTGGATAGATGGATGGACAAGACCTGAGACTAACTTTATCTTCATTGTTGTAGTATGATGCTGCTCTCTTCCCTACATTTCTTGTTAAAGAATGGAAAGCAGGGTTCTAACAACTTCTTTCATAGATCTATATCATGTCAGAGCTTATAGGACATAAGTGACCATCTCATGCAAACCCTTTATTTACATGTGCAGAAACTGAGGCTCTGAGAGGTGCTGTGGTTTTTCCTAGGTCATCTAACAAGTTCATGGACTAGTGGCAGAGCTAACCAGAATCCAGGCCTTCTGATGCTCAGCCCAGTACACTTTCATTCTACATTGTTGACATGCCCACTTGAATAATGGAATATTTAATCCCTCTTTGGTATAAAATAGAACTTTACTTTGGATCAGAGCATTCTTTTTGAGACAGGCAGTTGCAACTAATTTTTATGGCCCAGAATGACTTTCAATCCACTCTGACCATGTGAACCCAAGCCACATGCAGGTTGCTTTCTAAGCATGGACCTACTTGTAATAAACATCTGACCCCACATACAAGGGAGCTTCATTCTGTCAGGATTCTCCTGTCAAGCAATAGAAGACTGGTAAATTATCCTTTCTTGGTGGAGCCATCCAAAAATATCATTAACAACCCAGACATTACATAGATAGATAGATACTGAGCATCCAGCCTTCCAGGCAACTGCTCTGGCAACCCATTCCAGGCTCAGTAAGTCTCTAGGGCTCATTGCAGAAAAGTGAGGGCCAAAGTGTATTCCAACCCATCAAGTCCTTATTGAGGGCTACTATGTGCCTAACACTAGGTTTCAATTTAGTTGTAGAGATGAAAGAAAAAGCCATTATCAGGTACATAAATATTTAAGGATCAACTGTGATGAGCTGTATGTGGGAAAGAGGGTTAGAGAGTTCAGGAAGGGTTGGCTGGGTCAGAGAAGGTTTCAGGGATAAGACATCAATTCCACTGAGCCTTGAAGGATAAATAGGATTGGTAGAGATGAAGTACATTCAGTATAGGTACAAAAATGAACAAAACAATGACAATGGGAATGGTCTAAGACCTAGATTCCAGATGTATTTATAGGATAAACTGGATTATAGTGAAAAGTGTTTGCAGGAGTAGAAGAAAATAAGCAGCAGATGCACACTATGGAGAGCTGGAAGGCAGAAAGGGGAATTAGACATGATACGGTAAGGGACAAGTCGTTGTGGAAGGATGGTGAGCAAAAAAGTGACATGATGGAAGAAAGCCACTAAGAAGTTGATACAGGTTGATTTGAAGGGAAAGGAAAGAGACAATTGAAGGCAGAAAAATCCATGCAGAGGGCGGAACCAAGGAGGAAAGTGTTTGACTGAAGATGAAAGCCACTTCTGCACATGGGACTCAGCCCCAAGTCTCTCCAAATGTATCCCACCTTAGGTGGGTAGATTCTACTCTTTGAAATATCAGGGAAATAGATTCTGCAGCTTTCCTCAGAGCCCTGTCTTTGTCATTCATGACCCCAAATGTTGAAAAGTTCTTCCTTTGGTTCAACTTTAATCTTTCTCATGGCAATTTATGTTTTCCTTCCTCTGTACCTAGCAGTGAGGGGAAAAGGAAGTAATTTTGTATAATAGATTTCATAACGTCATCCTAGAATGGCACTGGTAGAAGGGATCTTTGAAACCATTCAATTCTACCTCCTTCATTTAATGGTCAGGAAACAGGTTGGGAAGTTCACACAGCTAGTTTGTGGCTGGACTGGGAGCTTCTACTACTACCCCCTCTTCCATTCTAATCCCTTGGCCACTAAGGACCTCCTCCTACCCTGCTGGTCCCCCTACTCCCACTAGAGAAAAGGTTTACTGGTCCTCTCTGGCAGCAGTAAAAATGAAAAATTCCCCAAATGGTTTATTTTGGGATCAAAGAATATTTATCTTTAAAAGGAGATATTGATTTGGCTGACCATCACTGACATTCCATTGATGATTTACAACCTTCCATGTTTATTTCCAAATCCATTATTCTCTGGTCACGAGCGTATCCACACCTGAGGATCTGACTTTGTACTCATTTTAGCCTTTGACATGATCCTGGAGCTGAGCAGATTCCTCTGCAGCTCCCTGCCTGAGCAGCTGCGGACACAGCCTTCTATGACATTGATGTACATCTTGACTCGTGGTTCCAGGCAATCTTTCTTTCTCTTCTTCAACTCCACAGCTGCCCTTTAGCCTGGCTGCCTGGGGTGCACATGCCAGAGCCCTGGATTCTATCCCCTTCTCTAATGCTTTAATTGCTGGCAAAACCACAAGGAAAGATTTCCCACAGTAAGCCCACTTCAAGCACACATACCCAGCTAATGCCCACTAGGATAGGGTTTGGGGTTGGGAGGAATGTACAGACCTGATTAGAACTTGTTTACATATCATGGATTTCTTTTCTCATCTGTACCTAGGATACTGGCTAGGGAGATGCCTGTTTTTATCTCAGGCCAGTTTTACTGCTGCCAAGTTATTTTTCTGGTTCACCCAACTTTTCCCCTTTTCCCATTCTGGCATCCATTGCTCCATGTTGGTCAGTATATAATAGGAAGCAGAATGTGCTTACACATTGGAAACTTTAAAATATGCAACTTGTTTAGTGTGGAAACTTGCCTGAGGGCAGAGAATAGGCTTTCCTGGTGACCTGGTGTAGGATGTGAACATTCAACGCATCCCATCTCAAGTCTAGAACTTGACCTACAGAGGTTATCTTCTGGGCTAGCTGAGGATTAACCATGCCAGGAAGATAGACTTCCTGACTTTCTTCAAGAGTTCTAGAGAAGGAGTTTTCAGGCTGCTCTGGTGTCCTGCTTTAGGAGCCAGGAGAGATAAAAATATTTGCCCCTGCTTATAGAACCTTGGCACTGGAGGCGATCTTATTGATAAAAAGGCTGAGGGCCATGAAGAGTAAGTGATGTGGCTCATTTGGCAAGGCATTGCAGAGATGAACCTAGAATGGAGGATTGACTCCTTCTCAAGTCTACATCCCACAGGAAGGACTTTGGAACATAACGTGCTAACCTAAAATTCTGGGTCGGTGTCAGAGGCCCCAGTGGGGCCCTGAACTATATCACTCAAGGACCCACTGTTCTCCTTGGTCTTCTTTCCTTCTCAGCCTTACTCTTCCCCCTCTCCATAAATACTTACTTGTTTCTTAAGGCAAATACACCTTATCTCATGGACTCCTTGGGCTGAACAGGCAATTAAGAAGTCACCTACAGCCTATTCCCCTATCTCTAGGCAAGGCTGCAGTTTAGCCAATGGTCATCCTCTTCATGACCCAGACATGTTTGGATCTGAGACTGGTGTTATCACAGTGGACTTATTCCTGTAAAGGGTTATTTCACCTGCATTTGATTTCGAAAGCACAAAAGAGAATGAAAAGACAAATAACCCAATTAAAAATTGGGCAAAGGATTTGATTAGATATCTCTCCAAAGAAGATATACAAAAGGCCAATAGCACATGAGAAGATGCTCCATCTGACTTATTTTTCTTAGCATAATACCCTTAAGGTCCATCCACATTGTCTGAAATTTATATAATGTTATAAACCAATGTGACCTCAATAAAAAATAAAAATTTAAAACATCCATAAGAAAAAATTAAAAAGAAGATGGTCCACATGGTTAGACAGTAGCGAAATGTAAATCAGAAACCACAAAGAGATACCACTTCATACCTCCTAGGACGGCTATAATCAAAAAGACAGAAAGTAACAAGCAGTGGCAAGGATGTGGAGAAACTGAAACCTTTGCATATTGCTCAAAGTATTGTAAAATGGTGCATTCCATTTGGTATTCATAATAGCCAAAAAGTAGAAACATCTCAAATGTCCCTCAACTGATGAATGGGTAAACAAAATGTAGTTTATCCATACAATAGAATATTATTTGGTCATAAAAAGGAATGAAGTACTAATATACAATACAATATAAATGAATCTTGAGAACATTAATCTAAGTGAAGGAAGTCTGTCACAAAAGACCATATCTTGTACGATTCCATTTGTATGAAACGTCCAGAATAGGGAAATACAAAGAGACAGAAAGTAGATTACTGGTTGCCTGGGGCTGGGTGGAATGGGGGAAAGGGGAGGTGACGGCTAATGGGTAAGGGGTTTCTTTTTGAGGTGATGGAAGTGTTCTGGAATTAGATAGAGGTGATGGCTGCATGACTCTGGGAATATACGAAAAGCCACTGAATTGTACAATTTAAGGTGAATTTTATGGTATGTGAATTTTTATCTCAATAAAACTGTTATTTTTAAAAAGCCATCACAGGCAGAATGAAAGCATGAAAGGAGGAAAGCAGATAATTTAAAGGAGCCAGACGATGAAACTATCACAAAACACATACTATACTCTTTTTTAACTGTGAGTTAATATTTTCTGGACAAAATTTATGTATTTTGCAATGCTGAGCTTTTAAAGTTTTAAACTATGTGGTTTTACCACACTGAGGCCCACTCTGAAAGCCATTGCTAACACGAGTTTCTGCATGCCTTTCTGATGGGGACAGCATAGCCAGCGCTGTTTGAAGGCCCTTGTCGAGTCTTTTTCCTTTCACCTCCACCTGACTATCTGCAAACCTGACAGGAAGCTTAGGCTGAGTTCCTCTCACATAATCTGATGGAGTGAGCCAGTGACTGAGTTCATGTGGAATTTTCTCCCAGCTGCAGGTTGGGGGTGAGGTTGGTTTTCTTTGATTATTTCCTCCAGGGATGGGATGGTGTTGGGGAAGAGGAGGCCACGGAAGGGGAATCTATATCTCTGACTCCCCAGTAGAAGTCACACTGATTCTATTCTACTGAGTGCTTTAGGGATCAGGAGACTGTTCTGGAATCGAATAAGGAGGGTAATTGTCACGGAAGAGATTAACAATAGCAGCTAGGAAGTTGGGTGTACAGAGCATCAACTTGGTATCAAGAGACCAGTCTTCAAGACAGCATCTTGACCATCTGCACTGCCTTGGACCAGTCATTTAATCACTCTGGGCCTTGGTTTCCTCAGCTATAAAATGGGACAAATGATTCCCTTCCTGCTTGAATTTCATAATCACAAGAGTTGTTAGAAATCCTCTAGCAGATCTATTTCAAATCCTACCCTCTCTTAGAGCCTACCCCTCATTCCCACCCACCCCTCGGATAGTTTTGACAAATGATTGACCAGTCTCTACAAGTTGATCAGTCCTAAAAATGTCTACAATGTATTAAGCTGAAGTTTGTTGGCTTGAAAGTCTTAACTGAGACCCTAGGTACTCCCACTATACCTTCCATATGACAGAAGTTTGAAGACCAAGATCCAGCACCATCCAGCTTCCCTTCTCTGGATTACATCCCTCTACTTCATCTAACAACTCTTCATGTAGCATGACGTCAAGTTATCTACCATCCTGGTTACTCTCTGAACACATTCCAGACTACCAGCTTTCCTAAGTACTATAAACAGTACTGAAAAGTCAGCGGAATAGAGTGGGGCTTCACCTTCCTTCTGGACAATATATTCTTATTATATTAGTACAGCTTTATTAGTATTAGTATCAATTTGCATCCATTTTTTTGTGGCAACCATATTCACCAGTAACTCATATATTACAATCCTGTGAAATCCACAATCCCTTTTTCACATGAGATCTTTTAGCAGAATCTTCTTCAATCCTTTCACATGTACCCTTCATGTTTTGGACTAGAGCATCAGATTTTACATTTTCCCCATCAGATCCCATGATTTCAGCCCATTTCTTTCACTGCAGATGAATATTTGGTTAAGATGGTTTGACGATGCACTGACGACAATGAATGGAGCAGGGAGGAATAGAGATACCAGTTCTGCCTTTGAGGCTCTCTGTTGAGAAATCAGTGTCTTCAGATCTAACCTCAGAACCCCTAGAAGTGTGCATACAGAAAGACACACTACTCATCCAAGCCCAGGCTTCTGCCCCCTCCAGAACAGGTGTTTCCTGGTCATATTATCTTCAGATCCTGAGCCAGGAGTCATACAATGATCGTTTGAGCAAGCTAAAGGTTTCAGTGAGAGGAGTGAAAGGGGAGTAGTAGAAAAGGGTGGGGGATGGTGAGAAAGGGAAAAGGAGGTAGGAGAAAAAGGGAGAAGTAAAGTGGATGATTTGGGGAATGTCTGCTTAGCTTTGGCCACATTCCTATTTTTGAGTTCCGTGGGCTACCCCATATTCTTATAATTAGTTCTATTTTATTGATTTTTTTGCTTATGTTATACATGGTTTCTTTTGCTTGAAAGAGTCTTGTCAATTCTAAATAATATAAGAACAGAGCCATAATTATGCTAAAGATCTTAACAAATGTGGACACTGAGGCCAAGACAAGTTCAATCAATTATTTGAAACTATACAACAGCCATTGAAGAAACGCTGAAATTTTAAGGAGTCCCAGGGCCATAAAGAATGGGTAAGGGAATCCAAAGTTGTTAAGCGAGGAATGAGAGGGCTAGGAGTATCTACAAGGGCATGAACTGTTCTATGAAATATATACTGGGCAGTTGCTTCAGTTGAAACAGAAGGAATTCTGGAAGGGCACAAAAGCCACTATCCAGGTCATCAAATATCTGAAGAGTCTGTAATTGTCTGTGCAGCTTCTGCCCCTGTGGAACTTCAAATGAGACTAGACAACCAATGACTCCAGACGGTGAGACATTCAACCAACATTCTTAGCATCTGTTATGCATCTAACAATGTGCTGGATACACAAGAAATGCCATACATAACCCTGCCCATAAGAAGCTTAAAGTATTATCTGGGACATAGAACAAAATCATTAGCAAACAATATAAGGCAACATATAATTAATTTTCCCAAGGTGTGGTATGGATCTACCGATTATAAGAAATCAGTGAGTGGAAAATTCAGCACAGTCTGGAATTGTTGGGAAAGGCTTCAAGAATTAGTCTGGACTTGAGCTGAACTATGGAAGTATGGAAAAGATTTCAATAACACATGATGGGAAGATAAGAGAGAGAAGAAGAAAGGGAAGGTGGGAAGGAGAGAGAAGAGGTGTTAGGAAAGGTTGCAGTGTAAGTCAAAAGACAATGGAATTAGCGTGGGTGGCCTGAGGAAATAAACTTGGTTGAAGATGGCCTTTGCCATCCCCTTTCTCTTTGTTGTGCTCTGGTTCTGCTTTCCCACGAAACCCCTCCTAACACTAGAACTGTCTGAACTCCTAACATACTCATCACTCTTGTATGTGCCTTGTATAGTTTTAGTTATCTGGTATTACCTATACCATTTTATTTGAAAATTTTATCTTCCCAACAGGATAGGAAGCCCTTTGAGGATAAGGACTGTGTCCCACATGTTTTGGCATTCACCCAGAACCCCATGCAATAAGTTGAATTTCAAGTTCTTATAATAAATAAGCATTTATTAAATGGACCAGGTGGAATCTGGATATCATTTCTAGATCTAGCCTTCTGAGAGCTGCTGCTTCTTTAATTCTTCATCTCAAGGCTTTGCCGAGTGTTGAAGTCAGGAGGTACACGTGTGAAAGAGGAGGCGAGACAAGGCCCTTTCGACTATGCTTCTCTTGTTACAGTTGCAGCAACTGTCTCAGCTCTGCTCTTCCTAGGTAACTGATCACAGCCCCCGCATCCAAATTTTGAGTAGAAATTAGGTGCGCTCAATAAGAAGTCAAGAAACAAGTAAAGATTTACATTAAAACAGACAGAAGGGTCCCTGTTTCTCCCACTGTCTGCTGAGACACTTTCATGAAGATGCCAAGTCTAGGATAGAAAGGGCAGCTGGTGTCCAGAATATTAGCACCCAAAAGGACATCAGATCTTTTTGGAGTCTTTTAAGAAGTATTTAGACTGCCTCTATCTACCTTGATGATCTTATAGCCTCTGCAAATCAAATTTTTAGGTGAGAAGGCAGCCAGATATTTCAAATGCCTTTGCCTCCAGACATGAAAACATTTGGAATCTTATGGTGAAGCCTAGTCAACTTATCTGAAGGTGTTGGTTTCTCTTCTGGATTTGGGACCTATTTGGCTCTACTGTGAATCTGATTACAGATCACTATGGCCATGTAGACCTGGAGCACTGATGGTGGCTCAGGTTAGTTGAGATAAAGGAGTAGAACTACTCCCAGGGCACAGAGTTCGGGGGAAAACTAGGCTTCTTTGGACTCATAGTATACTGGGTTCTACATTCACTGTGCTATTTATTATCTGTGTGCCCTTGGAAAGTTATTTAGCCTGTCTCTGTTTCCTCATCTGTAAACTGAAAATGATAATAATACAAAACTGAATGGGTGGTTGCAAGGATTAAATGAGATCACATATAAATGAAGTTTTGCGCCCAGCAACTGGGAAGAGTAAGCGTTTGATATGTAATAGCTATTATATTTATTATCACTCAGTGCATTCTGGAGCATCAGCCCTGCTTAGCCCTGCTCAGGGGGTTCTGTCCTGAATAGGGCTTGGGTAGAGCAGAGGGGAGGTGATGGGTCTGAGTGTGTTGCTGGCTATGTGTGTTGGTCAAGAGAGGTAGGTGTGTCCTGAGAACATTGCAGTATCATGGGTGTGTCTCAGCCCCAAACCAGGTTAAAGAATCTCTGACAAAGATGAGTCACAAGTCTGAGCTGCACACAATGTTCATGTCCTGGGCAAATTCTGCTTCCCATTCTCATTCTGCCTCATGGGCTGTTCTTATAGGAAGGGATTTACCAGTTATACACTCTTAAATTTCCTATCTCTCTCTCTCTTGGTCTCTTCTTGGTCTTTTGAATCAATGGAAGAGCTGGGGCCACTTTGGGACCTCATTTCATCCCAGTTAAAGGAGCCAAGTGTAGCCTATGCTGGATGTACCTATTTGGACCTACTGGTAAATGACTGGATGCCACTCCTTGTTAGGTGGGTCAAGGCCGGACTGACATGAGAGATTATGTGTTTACTCATAAGGTATGATTTGTGGGAGCACCAAAAACCTTGCCCAAACCATCTTACCATTTATCTACTGTAGAGCCAGAAGTTCTACCATACTAGAATCCTTCTTTAGTGTTAAAGCTTTGTAAAACTACAAATACCTCTGGGAGCGGGTGATTCCTTAAGTCAAAACCTGCCATTAACCACTTAATGTGAAATAGTTTACAGGGTTTTCACTCATCATAGAAATTAGGAAAAAAATAATTATGAGGCTATAAGAAATAAAATAGAAGCATTGGATGGAAGGGCAAAGGGGTCCTGTGAAGTATACCTAAGAAATTTGGTCCAGAGTGTGGAGCCCTGGGCAGCTGGGCAACAGAAGGATGCCGGCTTCAAGTTGCCTGGAGAAAACTATTGAAAGGGAGATGGGAGAGCAAGGACAAAGGGTTCACACACTTCACAATTCTGCCTAGATTCTGAGGCATCATTCTTTTTGCCCTGTCTGAAACTGAAAAGTCAAGCTTGGAGACATAAGGCAGGCCTTTATCAAAGAGAGAACACATGTAACAGGATTAGGCCACATGGACACGAATAACTTGACCAGGCTGGCACTGATGTCTTCCCGATCTGCTCTGAAGGGAGTGATCCCACAGGCTGAGACATAACCTCACCGCCAAAGCCAAAGTATGTCATGGAGCTTTTAATAACTCTGCCTGTCCCAGCCTCCCCCACAAAGGGGAACAGCTGGCCTCACCCTCCCTTCTTCTCATTGTCACTTTCCCTCTGTGATTCCAGGGCATTGTCTTCGAATGGGTGTCCCCATGCTAAGAAGCATGCTTTCAGGATATAAGCAGCAATCATTTTATAATTTCTTTAGTGCTGTTGTTTTGGGGTTGCCTCTCTACGTGCTGGTTATAAAGGCAGATAAGGAGATTCAGTCTAATTAGGGGCCCACCAAACTTTTCACCTGTCTGTAGTTTCAGTCCCACCCATGTTTACCTGGGCCACCCAGGCCCCACTACCCCTTCTGTCCTCAACACAGGGGAATCTCAACACAGTCTGGGAGCTTCAGACCAGCACTGTGGGCCAGGTCTACATTTGGGAACTTCCTGTCTCCTCTTGCAGTGCCTCTCTGCCCATTTGTGGAGACCCCCAGCAGTGTGCTAGAGCCCACACTTACCCAGCAGCGAACACAAGCCAATTGTCAATTTCCAGGAATTTTATAAGCCAGTCGACATCACATTGGCAGCATGAAATTAGCCATAGTGGGAGTATGTACATCATGGAAATCAGCAGAAGCTTCAAAACAGCACACCACTGCCCTCTCCTTCAGTCCTGCTCCTCCACCAAGGCTTTGTCTTTCTTTTCTCTTCCACATTACATTTTCCCAGGTATGTGGCCTTTCTCTTTTGCTGTCCACCAGCTCTGATTGGAAAAGATACAATAAAGTCCTTCCTGCTATTTTATTAATAGATAGTAGTAACTACTATCCCTTTGGTGACACTTGCACTTTAACTTCAGGTAAAACTCTAAACCAAGGGCATAGCCCTGTGGTTCTCTTCATGGCATCCCAAGTAGCAAGTTTCCAGTGGAGACTGTCCTAGAAGCACTGGTCCCTTGAAAGTCATCCCAGTGTGTTAGGTGGCAGGGTGGTGTCATCTCCATGCTTAGAATGATGCAAGAATGGCCTGGCCTGGGTGTGGGCAGTCATCGAGGTGAGCATCCCAGTGCCCTTCCCACCTAAGAGCTCAATCTTATGTCATGTTTTCAAGTGGATCCTTCCATGTTCAAATCATAAAGATTGTTCTAGAATCTTAATCTAATTCTTCAAGATTCAGTATTTCCTTCCAATTGAATTAAGGTCCCCAAGAAACAAAACCGTACTTTAGAAATGAACGTGTGTTGTTGTTGCTTTAATCCCTGAAATCCCCCGTTATCACAGATGGGGACATTCAGTTATATCTGCACGTCCAATGGGAGAAGAGAAGCCGTCATCCTCTAATAAGAGGAAGACCAAGTCCGATGACTCTCCAATTCTTGAGCCATTTTAAGTTTCATTATCCTTTTTTCTAATTCTTTCAACCTCTCCAAGGTCCTTCCTGA
The DNA here is from genome assembly GCA_031878705.1 of Tapirus indicus. Taxonomy (NCBI): domain Eukaryota; kingdom Metazoa; phylum Chordata; class Mammalia; order Perissodactyla; family Tapiridae; genus Tapirus; species Tapirus indicus. Next base: position 102,106,062 of record CM062918.1, on the reverse strand, counting down.
TCTTACTTCAAGTTCTCCTTAAAAGGTCATAGACACCAGGTTCTGGGAAAGATCTGTTTAGGGCAGGAGGTGAAAGAATGATTGACCAAAAGGTTCTGCATGTCATTCTTTAAAAGGAACATGAGCCCTGCGACACTCAGTCACACCATGCTGCTCCTCACATAGGATTCTGCATTGAGGCAAGGCCTCATGTGATGAATTATGGATGATAATGGTTGACACCTTGATTTTTATTTCTATATCCAAGAATTAGGTTAGCTCTGAAAACTATAGTTTATACCTTACTAGGATTCCTTGTTCTCTACCATGACACCTATCACAGCTGTAATTAATTATTTGTCGGCTTACTTGGTTAAATTATGTCTCCTTCCCTAAACTGTAAGCTTTGTCAGGGCATCAGGGATGATGCTTGTCTTATTCATCAGTATTTCCCCAATGCCTGGCGAATAATAGATGCTCAGTAGATCCTTGTTAAATGACCTGGAGACCTTTCTCAACAAACCAGAACTTCTCCCTCTATTTTGAGTTTGGACTTGTTTTTCCTCCTACAGCATAGTAACTTGGACTTAATAGTATGGAACTACTATTTCACCAGGAAGCAACAGTGGTCTAAAAGCACAAGTTCTCTAAAGGTTTCTGCTTTTGGGCTATAGTGATTCTGTTGTGGAATCCAGTTGCTAATCCCAGCTCAAGCATGTAAGACCCCTATGACCCATGCCAACTTGCTAACACTTTTTGTGACCCAGTTAACGCGGCTGCTCAGACTGGTTATTAATGAGGTCATGGTCAGAATGAAGCTGAATAAGAGAATAAACTATGTCTTGAACCTCATCAATTTCCTGGTTATATGAGGCTTTTGGGAAGTGATGGTACGTGGCTCCACAAACACCCATCTGCCTTGGTGGTAAAACAACTCCTACGTCTTATTCTTGATGAGTCGACAAAGGCAAGTGATTCCCTAGCCCACTCCCAAGTGGGATAATTGTCCTTGTGCTCTATCTCTCAGGGCTGTTTCACAGAGTTGAGATAATAGCTGCAGAAGTTCTTTAACAGGAAAAGGCACTATGATGAGCTGTCATTTACGTAGAGAGAAGATGATACTGATCTGCCTTCAACAGGGCAAGTCCTGGAAGGTGTTTTTTCAGCAGTGGAGCTGAGCTTCTACTGGTTCACACACTCTCTTTGACTAGGTTTTCCTGAAAATAATGGATCTGTAAGGCCGGGGCTAGGTTACAGGCACTATCGATGACTCCTAGCATCTGTGGGATTTTCTTAAATTCTGATGACATCTTTCAAGGTGCAGTTTCAGACCCCTGACTGCTCTTCTCAATTCCTCACTCCCGGATCATTGAACAAATATGAGTCTGGGTACAGCCCCTGAAGTCATCTCTTGCTAACTAGGTTCTGAGGTAAAACCTGTTAATAACTACTTCCCAAGCATGATCATTAACCTGCTGGGAGTTCATCTGGGTCTCTTGTGGTCTAGATGAGAGGTTCTCAAAGTGTGGTCCCTAAAGTAGCATCATAAGCATCACCCAAGAATTTGTTGGAAATGCAAATTCTCAGGCCCCCTCATAGACCAATGAATCAGAAACTCTGGTTGTGGGGTCCAAAAATCTGTGTTTAAAAAGTCAGCTGATTCACTTTCAAGTTTGAGAACTACTGGCCCAGAACATATTTTAGTCTCAGAATTCTTCAAATTAGAACTTGAAATGGAATGTTAAAGCAGAAAGTCTTTTTAAATATCATATCGTTCACCCTTATTTTTCAGGTGAGTAAATTGAGCTTGGAATGATTTGCCCAAAGATACAGTACATTCCTAGCAGAGCCAGGATCTCATGGGTTCACATTCAGAACTCTGAGTATAGATCATAGCATTCCCATGAACTTCAGCTTTAGAAATGCATTCATCTCTTGTGCCAGGGCAAAAACCAATGTTTCTTGAGTTTTGACCCTTCTCAGCTGAGATACAAATCCCTCCCTCCTCCTTCTAATCTTTCCTCCTAATCTTTAACTACACCCAAAGGCAGAACTGTCTTGGAGAAAAAGAAATCTCCAAAGGCTTGGCACAGAAGTGTGGTCTCTCTTCCGGAGCTCCAACAGGTGATTCCCAAATGTAATTGTTACCCAGATTCCCTGCATGCCTGAGAACAGATGGGCAGTCTGTAGAGGACTCCTTCCTGGAATTTTGGGAAAACCTATTCACAGAGGTGGGGGAGGGGCTGCAAAATGTCTCTGAACAGGTTGGCTGCAAATGCACAAGGCCTGGCAACCTTCGCTGCCCTTAAAAAGGAAAGAGCTCTCTGTGTTTGGGGACAGTCCATTATCACTTGGGAAAAAAAAAACAAAACAAAACCCTAAACCTTTTTCCAGCCTTCGCTGCCTACGTCCTTCCAGCTCAGGATGATTGCCAGCTTTAAATTTCATCTATCATTTGCGACCATATGTGGAAATTCTGATCACTGACATTTTTATTTTTATCTTTCAGACTGAAAAGTCTTGTCTCTCTTCCAAACTGTCTTATTAAAAAGGCTAGAGTTGACTCCAAGTGCTGCAGGCAGAATGGTGACAAGTGAGAGGGAGTGAGAGGGAGGGAAGTTTTAGTGCTTTGGGAAGGACAGAGTTGGTGCAAGTCCCAGCTTGTCTCGCGCTCTCTTGGAAGGTGTCTGCGTCATTCACAAAGACTCCACTAACTCTCTCCTACCAAGACCTTCAAAAGCCTTTGACTTACACAATCTGCCCATCCCCTCACCCCTACACAGAGTTCTGTGCATTACTCTCTGTCAACAGAGGTTTAAGCAGGAAGTTGCTGGAAGAACATTGGTTCCTTCTGCTTCAGAAAAATTCTTTTTTTTTCTGGCTTTGGCTTTATATTTTTGGCATTGGGTGCCCTAGCTATTTTCCTTCAGGAGATCTGTATGTTAATATTTACAAAGAGATGATCACTAAAAGCTAATATGGGTTCACTGAGAATTGGCCATGCGGAACTAACCCTATTTTATTTTTTTAAAATGGTTTATAGGCAGTAAATCAAAAGAATGCCATTGCTAGATAGAGTATCTCCATTTCAGAAAGGTATTTAACGTCTTTTGTGATAGCCATATTAAAAAAACAAGTAAACAAAAAACAAAATGGAGAAATAAAGATCGTATCTGAGTACTGCATGTGGATTCACAGTTGTAATCAATCAACTTGAACAGAGGTCATTTGTGCCGTGACCCATGCCTGTCCCCATCACGTCCTGCTTGTCTCTTCTTCAGTGATTTCTACAAAATTACAGAAGGGTAGTTTATCAAATTAGCGTAAGATATATAGAGAGAAAGACGAACCCTTTAGATTACAACGTGAGGATTCAAACATTCTCAAAAGCTAGAAATGGTTAACTAATAGCTAAAAGATAGAATTTTTAACACAAATTCCTGCAATCAGTTATGTAAACAGAAGATAAAGGAGACCTGGCTTAATGGTTGTCAATTAAAAAAAAAAAAACTACAAAATTTGGTGTTCCCATTGATCATAAGCTCAGGAATGCAGCTGCCAAGAAAGCCAAACAAGTTGGTTGGGGCTCTATTAATAGAAGGAGAGAGAGCAGAACAAAGGAGACAATGGCCCCACTGCACCCTTCACTGGTCAGACTACAGCTGGACTATCCCTTTGTCCTCTTCTGCAAGCCACATTCTAAGAGGGACGTTGACAAATAGGAGAGTAAGCAGAGAGCAAGAACTGGCATGGTGAACAGCCTGGAATCTGATTCATCCTTGCTCCAAGAAATAGGAAGATTCAAGAGGTTCAAGAAATTATAAGAAAGCAGATTTCAACACCACAAAAGGAAGATTTTCAAAGCTGCCCAATAATGGTGTACTTTTCTCACAAATTAATGAGCTTCATTTTAAAGAAAATACTGAAAATACTGAAGCTATAAGTAACATCAGATATTTTATCTGTATAGCATGGGAGGCTAAATTAAGATGAATATGATTTCTAGGTCCTTTTGAAGACTGCTTCCAGCCCAAAGATTTTGTTTTGGGGCAAGTTTTTCCCTCAGATCAAAGCCCTGGACTGGGAGCCATGAGATCTGAATTTCAAATATGATTTTCCTAAGAACCAGCTGGGCAGGTGACTTCTTTCTGGGCTTCAGTTTTTTCTTTCAGAAAATGGGAGGGATGAAATATGTAATGTCTTAGGTTATTCTTAGAAGGGATACCCTATTTATTACATTACAGTAATTATGACTAATTAGGTAGAACTAAACTCTTTGGGATCTTATCTTGCAAAGTGTAAATTCCAAGATCTACTTGAAGAAGTCATTTTTTCTATTCCCCACAATAGTAACAAGAGATATTTCAACACTCTTCTTTCAGTAATTGACAGAACAAGTAGACACAAAATAAGGATACCGAAGACATAACACCACCACCCAACTTGACCTAACTAATGTTTGTGGAACACTCTGCCCAGAAACCAGCAGAATACACCTTCAGTGCACATCAACCATTCACCAGAATAAACCATATTCTGGGCCATAAACAAGTCTCAGTACATTTAAGACAGTTGAAATTATACAAAGCATGATATCAACCATGCTGGAATTAAATTTTAAAGTAGTTTTTAAGAATTTTTAAAAGGGTAATTACAACTGTATTAGGGGGTTGAATGGGAGACTCCAGAAATAAATTTGCTTAAAGTTATCAAGTTGTTGAACTGAGCAGTGTCTTCTTGACTTTTAAGGTGGCACAAAGCATGATTGATTCTCTCACTCTTTTCAAGTCCGTCAAGGCCACAGACCCTTTCAAGACTTCTCCAGTCACCATCCCAGTATCCAGAGATCCCTTTTCACAGAAGCAAAATAGGCAGTGGTTATATGGTACGTTCTGAAATATACCGGGAAAAGCTCTTGCCCTTTTCCCCAAATATCTTCCTCATCGCCTGTCATGGTGACTGCCATTAAAGCTGTGCTGGTCATTCAAGTGTGAAATACTTGAACCCCAAAAGAGATGTGAGCATCAATCACAAACATTTTAGAGTGGACCACTTTTATCCTAGGTAAACAACTCAGATCATTAAGGTACCAGTGCATTTTTATGGAGGGAAATGAACAAAAATCAGTGTCCAGGTTATGGTTCTATCTAAGTCAAAAAATCCCAGAAGCGATGCTTCTACACATGCCCTGAAGAAGCTCACAGTGGAAGCATTATCAGGAGAAAAGAAAGAAAGAAAGGGCAGAGGTCAGGACACAGTGCAGGAAGAAGCTGCAGGTCCAGGCCTATTCATGATTTTCTTAGGACCACCTTGTGACAGTGAGGCAAAACCACTAGTACCAGAGAATGGGTTCCTACTCCACTGAAGGTATTGTCATCGATCTGATCAGAATGAGGACTTACTTTCTCACTTTCTTCTGCCTCCCTGGGAAATGTGGATGACTGAAACATATCCTGGCAGGCACCCCATGGGAGACAAGGCCTTTACCATGGAATGTTCCATGACGTGGACCCAATGGGCCCAGAGGGAATATTTTCCTAAGGGGCACTGGCTAGATTTATTTTGTTGGATGGCATTCCTTTGTTTCCCAGGGTCTAAATAGAGATCCTCACTCTACCCTACCCCTACCCATAAGACTGTCTTTTGAGTTTGTTGTGGCCATGTGGACCTCTTGTTATCTGCACCATGGGAAATCTAGAGAACCTGACAGGAAAGACAACCAATCACCTCCTAGGGTGATTTGAGGAGCCAACCTTTCCTTCAAGGCTACTTCCTTCCATCAAATCTCTCTTCTTAAGTTACAGCCTCATTTTTTCGACTAACGCCTCTCAGTTATATGCTTCTGCAGGGCAAGAGTTGAGCCTTATTCATCCCTGAACCCTTTTGAAAAACAGGTGGGACAATTCTTTGTTGAGGACTCCTCACACACAAATGGGCTTCATCAATATTTGTTGGATTGCATTGAATCGTGCTCTATTAAAATGCAAAGCCTCTTGGAGGAGTGTAGCATTAAACTTATCAGACAGAATCATGTGTTACGTAAGTATGGAGAATTCTCTCACAAGGGAAGTTTGGTGGAAGGGAAAGATTATAAAGATGGTAGATAACTTTTTGAAGAAGTCAGAGGAACACTGAAGCAATGGAAAGGTATTTTGTTAGGGGGATATAAAGGAAGCAACTTAGCTTTTGTTCTTTTTTTCAAGTGTCCTAGTGTAAGCATAATCAAGACAATGTGGTGCTGAGGGTGACCACAGAGTGGGGGGAAAAGAGAGCTGGTTCCAGTACTGACTCTGACCATGGACACAGTTGTGTGATATTACACATGTCATTTCCCCTCTCTGGGTCTGTTTTCATCTGTACAATGAGGAGGTTGGCCTAGATTAGCATTCCAAAAGTATGAATAAGTGTTGTACCTAACAGAAATGCTACTGGCATTTCAAACAGGATAATTTTCATTAAGTGGGAAAGACTGGTTCTCACAGTACGTGATGTTTAGCATCCCTGGTACCCACCTTCTAAAGCCTCCAGATGTTGTGATGAAAACGCCCCCCAGATTTGCAGAACTAGGCAGGTAGTATTGCCCACTTGGGTACCATTCTGTTAATCAGAAATGAAATAGTTTCGGTAATCAAATAGGTTTAGGAGATACTGTGCTAAGCAAAGTTGCATAGGTTTCTTTAGAATAGAATTTCTCAAAACCTTTACTAAGTGAATGTGCAGAGTGAATGGATTTATTTCTCCCTTAAGCCAACTCTTACTTGGGATAGAGCTTGAGTATAGCAATAAAGAGCAGACACGTGTACCAGGGAAATTGTATTTTGGACACGCAGTGTGAACTACAAGCTTACACGCTCCACGTGAGCACAACCTCATGCCAGTACAAAGCAGCACACTGTCTGAGAGAGAATGAAATAATGAAACCACACTTTTTCTTCTTATTATAGAGGCCAATAAAAGAAAACTCTGGCTGTTACATACTCCTTCAATCTGCAAGCAATTCCCCTACTGAGAAGAATAGTGAGAGTAAGAAAGTCCAGGTGGGAAAGCCAAACGGAATGAATGCTACAGCTAGAGTATGAAATGCAGGAAATGGAACATGCCCAGTCTCCACACCTCATTTAAATTTTACAAGCCAAGCTCACTGAGGCAGGGGAAGGGAAGGAGAGCGTTGGTTGAAACAATTATGGGCAAGTATTTTAACTTCGTGGCTACATAAGGTGATGGATAACAGTTGGGGCAAAGAATAGACTAACCTTCAGCTTAAAAGGAAGAGCTGGAAAATGAGGTGTCAATAAGGCTTTGAAAAGCTCCAACATATTTCTGAATATCTAGAAGGCTATATGGATGTGCCAGGCTATGCACATGTACAGGAAAGATGTGAAATAGCCTTAATTTTCACCTCTGGCTGCCCTTGAGGCTGTGTGCAAGTAGAAAAGAAGGCTAAGGCAGAGCTGTAAACTGCCTGGCTGAGTGTTGAAGATTGCCCCAAGACACACATACAGAGGTCCTTGGCAAAGACTGAGAGATTTATTGCTAGATTTATCAAGTATAATTAGGTTTTGCTGCAATGGACAGAAATACAAACAAAACTAAACAAACAACAGAAAAAAAAACATGGCTTAAACAAGACAGAAGTTTTTTTCTCTACTGCCTGGAGAACACCAGAGCTAAGCACTTCAGGACTGGCATCATAGCTCTTGACATTGGGTTCAGGCTCCTCTAACTTTCCAGGTAGCATACCCAGGGTAGCCCATGTCCTCTGAGTTCAAGATGCCTGCTAGATCTCAGGGAGCAGATTTGTATTCCAAAGGCATGATAGACTAAGTGGTAAATAAGAAAGGAAAAAGGTACACACCAGGTATCTTTTAAGGAGGTTTCTCAGAAGTGACACATACCTGTCATTGAACAGAGATTTTTCACTGCAAGGGAGACTAAGAAATGTCGATTTTATTACAGGAGGCCTCATGCTCCTCTTAAAATTGGGCAGAATGGAAGAAAGGAAGTAAATGGATATTTAGGTAAGCAAGTGGCAGTCTCTGCCTTTGTGTGATTAGATATCTGGGAGAGAGAGAGTGAACAGATATTGAGGTCTGCATCAAAGTTGGCATAGGGCAAAAACAGAGACTGCACACAGGGATGGCCATATGACTGGGAACAATATCAATGATGTTCCATAATCCAAAAGGGAAATAAATCCCATGCTAAAAGCAAAATCCTACACTCCTGTTGCAAAAAAGTTTCATTTCAAGAACTCGTTAAAGACAAGTTTTTATGTTTCATAGTCAGTGTTTTTTGAGTAAAAGAGTTGAGATATTCAGCAAAATATTGTTGACTAGGTGACATTTTTAGTCCTTCAGAACCCAAGAGCCCATTAAGGACACAGGCACAGCTTTCCCTAGGTGCTCTGGAGATGTCCAAGAAATGTTACCAACCATTTGGACCTGAACACATGATTTCATTGTATTTCATGTTTAGAAAGGTTTGATGGACAAGTTTCCACTATTTCTCTTTGAACAGAAGGACAAAAAGTGAGTGATGATGGAGCATATTAAGTTCAAAATGGCAGTGGCATGATGATTTTAAACAAGTAGCATCTACCATTTAGATACTTAATGCTAGGAGCAGATGAAGTCGGGTGTAAAGGGAAACATACTATTCTTACCTCCAACAAAGTTGGACTATCCTCTAAAGAAGTGTTTCTCTATATTTCACGGAACACTACCTTACATGGTATAAAAAGGATTCAGAGGCTGAATAAAATTGGGAAAGTTTAGTATAGTCTGCTCTTGGAGATTAATAATTAACCTTGGAGATTAGAATTCATCATATGTTCAAAGCTCAGAGGGTCCCGCAGTAAAGGAACTTAACTTGGTGAAAGGAAGTGCTTACAATTATTCGACCAAGGAACACCATCTCTTCAAAACATTTTTCAGCATGTCATGAAATGCTGGTATTCCTCAGAACATGGTTTGGGAAAGTGCCATAGGAGAGTATTTCTTTGTCTGTGGTAAAAGAAAGTCATTTTTACTGTCCAATATTTCACAGACTGGTACTTTATTTTAAATTACAATAAAAGTAGATTGCTAGAAAAATGAAAAAAAGCAGTCGCACAAAATATGAGCCGAATATTTTGTTATTAGAGTCAACAGACATAAAATCACTGTGTCAAAATGCCGAAAACTTTTCCAACTGTTCACCACGGAAAGTTCTGCTGGTACTTCACTGCAGACAGGTGATAAACAGTTGGTGGACTGGTGCCAGTCCACAAACCAGGCATTGGTGCCACTGCCATACAGCGTTGCCCCTCTCTTGCATCCTTCCTAAGGTAGACTAACCCATCTCTTACCAGTCTTTGCCTTGTCACGCATGTTTTGCTGTTTCTCATGACCAAAAGCCCAACATTTGTATCAAAATATGATCTATGGGCTTGGTCTTAACTCGAAGAAGCAAAATGAGAGAAACCCCAGCTTGGCTTTTGATATTTATTTCTTTTAATATAAGAGAAAGAATCTTCTCTGCCAGGAAAGTGTACTCAGCTGCCCCTGTTGAGCTTTTACCCTTTTATATAACTGACAACATATCCAGAGATAACACGACCTTAAATGAAGAGATATAACAGACAACCTCAGCCTGGAATTAGAGTCCTTCTTCACATTCCTGTGGACCAGTCCAGCTTCCCGCTTCTGCCCAAGCTTTGACCTCACTGTCTGACACTCACTTTCCCAGTGATGGCTTTTGATATCCCCTGCTCCTTCTAGCCCCTCTCCTGTTGGTCCACTATTCAACTGACTTAGAACACCTGCTGTGGTGGGGGTGTTCCTGGACTCTTAGGATACCCAGATCCCTCATATTAGAAGCACATCTCAATTTTCCCCTACCTCTTTGGAATATAAAAGTGCGAGCTTCCAAAAAATAGATGAGAGATACGTTTCTGGGGAAATGGAGTAAGGAGGGTTGATCCTGAGGAGGGAGGAGATGGAGATGAAAAGACATCTAAATGTCAAGGTTGAGACAGAGACAAAGAAAATTTGTCAGTGGAGGAGTCATTCAGGGGTGGGGCTCTTCCAAGTGTTAGGGGAGAGTGAACTGGAGGTATAAGGAATAGAGACCAAAAAAATCCCTAGCTTTTATCTTCTGTATCATGACTAACTAAGCTAGATCTAGCTCAGATGGAGAATTACTCTGAGAGAGGCCAAAAAACAAATGCCTTGGGATCTAGCTAGTTATTTGTAAAAAATGAGGCATATTAAGGTGGCTCTGTTACCAGCAGGAGGTGGAGAGGGTTGTGCTTCATGTGAGAAATTCCAGGATTGCCTGCCAGACCTCCCTGCATTGGCAGAATCTCCTGCCTTAGCCTCTACTGATCAGGGCTGACCAATTGTCTCCCACCAGCTGACATAACAGCTAACATAACACAAGAGGGTTAGAAAAATCCGCAAAAACTTATCTCCAAGCATCATACCATATGAAACAGTGGAAAATTCAGAGAGGGGGAGTCATGTGTTTGAAGGGAATTAGTATTCCCTCCTCTTGAAGTTGCTTCCATATGGAAAGACATCCATTAGCAGAACACACCTGGCCTCCCTCTAATCCCTCATTCATTTCTCCCTGAGACAGGAAAAGTGACTTTTCTAGTTGGTGAGTTTGAAATGAGCAATTGAACCTGCATGGCTCATCTCTTCCTTCTTTGGGATATGCTTGCAGGGAGTTTGTGTCATGAACAATTCTGAAACACGCATTAAAGTCTCTCCCTTTACAGAGCAGACCTGTGGTTGTCCAATGCTGTTTGTGCCTGGGTAGAGGTGACTGCCTACTTGGGAATTCAGTATTAGAAAGCCCACTGTTATCACACTTCTAAGCCGTTTTCTTCAACAACTTTATCAATAATAAGAAAAACATCATATTCTCTAAATATCTATTCTTCTATCTCAGTTTGTTCAGAATTCAGGCTTGAAAAAGAGGTATTATTTATCGACCCACTCAGGCCCCCAAATAAGTCATTGCTATTTACATGGTCTCTTATGGAGGCAGACTCTCTGATACGGTCACAAAACCTACCTTGTAGGGTTCTTACAGAATTTAACCAATCAATGTATAAGAAGGTACTTGTGCATTTTGATGTAATACACTAATGTAAAGAATTAATAGCGATGGTGATGATGATGATGATGATGACAGTGGTGATGATGATGACAACAATAAACTGAAATATGAACTTCTCCATCCTGGTCCTTGCCACCAATTCCTTGCTTCCTCTTTGCCTTCCCCACACCTCTACACCAGCCAACATGTGTCAGATAGATGGTGACTGTCCTTAAAATCAAGCATTTAAAACTCGAGTATCTATAGATCAAATCAAATGCTCTTTAATTTTTGATTCTAGGAATCTATTCTAAGAAATGGAGTTACTAAGAAAACATTTTGATAGCATTTACCAACAATATTTGGGGCTGTGAAGATGGTAAAATTATTTCCAACAAATTGGATTTTTAGGTAAATAATGAATGGGAAGCCACTGGAATATTTATTTGAGTTCCTAAGAGTCTCCAAACATTCTTGTTCTGACAGTCAGAATCAAAACAAATGCTTCCATTTCTTAAACATTTCCTGGTATGATGAAAATTTCCCTTTATTTAGAAAAATAAATAGTTTGAGTTGTGAAGCTGCACTTAAATTAAATAGTGCCTGAAAGAACAAACATTTTATTTAGGAATGCTTTTAAAAAGCAACGGGATAAACTTTAATGCCATAATTTCTCAACCTTTAAAACAGTGGTGAGAGTAATGTAGAAATAATATTTCCTTCCTCACAAGTCTGCTTTGAAAATTAATGAATTAGTGCTTATTAAGTGCTTGGCTGAAAGGTGAGGTGAAAAATATCAAACATCATCTCTATTATTCTGTTCCAAATGTTCATCTGCCACTAATAAAAGCCTGAGCCCCAGGCATAATCTTTTGTGCTCTTGTCTTTGGAGAGAATCGCCTACGAGTTTCCTTTATCCTAGCGATAAATCATAATTAATAATTCATCCATTGTACTATCGCAGACACAAGGCCAAGGATGCACCGCCCTGAGCGTTGGCAGGCTCAGCACTGCTCTCTCTCGCTCTGCTGCCTGTTATCTGTTTGCACTGCAGAGATGTGTCCATGGCAAAGGCCCATGAGGCCTGAATGGAAAGGCACCCTCTTGGTTGATTTAGATCCATGGTTTTGGAAGAAGCATTTGGTGTGTTGCACAGAGAAGGCCACCACTAGTGGAACCAGAAGACTGAAGGGTCAAGGAGGAATAAACGGCTATGGGATGGGTCAGACCTTAACCAGGCCTGAAAGCTAAAGGACCACTGTTTCTCACTCATCTTCTCTGGCTTGTGGTGGACTTATTTGGCATACCTGAGATGTCAGTGAGTACCTATTAGACTCTGCCCATTACAAGTGCCCCTCACTCAGCAGAAACTCACATAATAAATTCCATTTGAAGGATTGATGAATGGTCAGAAATTCACTTTAAGAAACCACATCCCTCTTTCCCAGAATTTACAATGTACGGAAAATCCTAGGGAATCCTCATGTCTCTCTGATGCCACCATGACCCTACATACTCTCTCTTGACTCTGGCCATAAGCAAACGTCTGCTATTAGGCCAGGATTAACAACTGCATGTGCTAAGACAACCTAAAAAGGGAAGCAATCATGAGCTAAAGAAACCATCCATTAATTCAGGAACTGAATAGGCAACAGAGACAACCTACTTAATCTGCCTGCTGATGGTTGTCAGACTTTGGTCAGTGGCCAAACCTCTCTAGACAGACAACAGGGCAAGCTTCCATCCCAAAGTACTTTCTTTTGAAGGTCCCTGTCATGAGTTGGTAATAACTACAATGTATTCCCTGATAACACATTTAAAGGCAGAATAATGGGCTGGTTGGGTCATAAGACTGATTTAGAAAGGTGTCATGCCAGAGGATTTTAAGGTGTATGGCATCTGAGAGAAAATTCAGTGTAACCTTCTCATTTCATGGTTGAGAAGACAAAAGGATCAGAGAATGGCTCACCCAGAATTGCATGTTTGCTGGTGCCAGAGCCAAACACCCAGCACAGGGTCCCTCCATTACTCTTAATTTTGCCCTTCTATTTTCCTGCCTCCTATAGTAAAAAAAACCAAAACTACACTTTTTCTCTGCCTGGGTCTAACTACCTTTCATCATGTAAAGAACAGATCAACTATCACCTTGTAGATTTCCCCTCCAACCCTATCCCAACACCTCTTTTATAATACTTCCTACCCTGCACATTGGTTGTTTATGTGTCTATCTGCCTTTGCTAGGCTTTGAGCCTGGGTCGCCACACACAGTAGGCACTTAATACAATTTTATTTACTTGAAATAGCATCAGTCGCAATATATGGAAAGAGGTAAGTGGTGGGAAAGGTACACAGTGTGAAAGACTTCCCTGAAAGGGAAAATCAGAAATGTCAACCAAAATCTGGTCAAACTGCTAAATCTCAAGGGATGGGGATACAAGGCAACATTTTAGTAGCTCCAATACAATTAAATGATGACATCTTGTAGTGCTGCACTGTATTTCCACATTCAGTAATTTTATGTTGTGATTTATTTTGAGCTCAACCCACTTTTATTGTACGTTATGTCAATTTGAGAAAAATTCTCAGATCAAGATTAACTATATTTGGAACATGAAGTAATCCTATTCTTTACTCACTGTGACACAAATGCTAAAACAATGTAGAGAACTCAGAGCTTAGCACGCTGTCCCTACAGAACCGTCAACCATAAGGAATGTGGGGGAGGGCTGAGGCACAGCCACGGCCCCCCAAGGATGTGTGTGGAGACTCTGTGGTCAGGGATGCAGGTCGGCATGGTGGTTAACAATACAGGTCCAGACAAGACCAGAGAATGAATCTTCCTTTTGCCAGTTCTGGACCAGTGACCTGGGAAAAGTTGTTGAACACATTGAGGGCCCAATTTTATGTCTCATGGGCTTATTCTGAAGATGAATTAAAGCCCTAGTCTACATCTCGCATACATACAGTAAACACTCAGTGAACGGGAGCTGTGGTGGTGGTAGCTGTTTTTAACTGTGGAAGAAAGCTCAGGTTTTGTGTTCTTTCTCCTTGTTCTACCTATATCCCATCCCACCGTGTTCACCTCAATCAGGCAAAAAGCACCCTTAGAATTGGCACTGGTGCCCTGTGTTGGTTATGAATCCCATCTCTGCAGCAAACCACCAGAGCTGAAATCTTGGCTTTGTGTCTGATTAGCTGTGAGACCGTGGGCAATTTATTTCACTTCTCTGTGCCTCAGTTTTCTTATCTAAAAATGGGGATGATAAAACCTACTTCATGGTGTTATGTAAGGATCAGATTAATCAGCAACATAAAGTTTTTGGAACATGCTTGACAAGGAATAGGCCCCCCAAGAAATACTAGGGAGTTCTCATGTTTTAACTTTTTTTGAGACACCTGAGAATCTTCTCCTAATATGTGTTTCCTTGGCTCTTGGGCGCTGGCCTCTGACTGCTGTGTACTGAGGAGACCTATCCATGAGCCAAGGCCAAAGTTAGGAAAGAAGAGACAGAATATGGGGGGTACCGTCCCAGATCCATGGGTCTGGGTCAAGGCAGAGTCAGGGTCAAGGCAGAGTCAGGGTCAAGGCAGAGTCGGCAATCGAATCTGAACAAGCACCCAGGAAGCAGGGGCAGGTGACGTCCAGAAGTCAAGAGTGGTCTTCGGGTCAGCATTCAAGAGGGCAGAAGCAGACACAGGGGCAGAACATCCAAAAACCGTGAAACTGAGGCAAAGCCACCCAAGGAAGAAAGTCTTTCAGACAAGTGCTATTGTTAGAGACTTTCCATGGCATGGTCCCCAAAAGCAACTCTGTAACCATGCATAAGAAATGTGATTTATTCATTTATTTTTTTGATAAATATGTACTGAGTTCTTGCTGTGTGCCAGGCACTGTTCTAGGTGTTAGAGATTCAGCAGGGAGTCAAATAGAGCTTGCTGCTCTCATGGAATTTATATTCTATCCATACATTTATATTTATATTATATTAATTTCTATGCAAGATACATTCACATCTAGGATAAATTCCCAAGGGTATGTCCGGATTAAGAGCTCAACACCAGAGAAGAAAGTCAGTGGTTATACTCAGGTTACCTCCCCACACCTCCACCCTATTCAGTGTATTCTGTCCCTTCTCATCCCACTCAGGACTAAATATTGGAATGGGATATTATTACAGAGGTAATCTTGGACCCTCTTCAATTTATACCTAAAATAAGAAATTTGCCTGCAGATTTTGATACTTTATCATTAGGAACAAAATTTTATCTTCACCACTCATACCTGACCACCGATCTCTTCCCACCAGGGATGTGTTTGGACACAAAGTCCTTTGGGGTAGCTTCTTGCCACTCTTGACAGATTCTGAAAGATTATCAATCCAGTCAAGATAAGCCAGGTTGGCAAGAGTGTGCATCTAGCCTTGGGGACAGTTCAGGACCTTGTGAAGCTGTAGGGGCTTGAGGCCTTTCTTCTCTCCGACCTGGTCAGTAACCACATTCCAAACAGCGTTTCCCAACGGCTGGCTCCTGTGCTGAGAGGCCCAGCCCAGTGCATCTGCCTGGGTGCTGACCAAGCCCTTTCTTCTTCGAGTTTGGGGCTGCCTCTTCAGTGTGTTGATGTCACCGCGGCCCCAGTCTGACCGCAGGCTCCCCAGAATCTCAAAATGACAGTACAAAGCTGTTCTGGTCTTTTGTAGAGCTGGTGGGGGACTTCTGTTGTTTCCCAGTTACTATGGAAACCCCTTCCACAAATAAATATTTGGATAAGGATGAGGAACAAACCCCCTTAAAGAGTGTGTATATTTTGTTTAATGCTGAAAGTATTTAAGCATAGTTCAGAGTACAACTTAACCAGCAATAGCCAACTCTTTCAGAAGGAATGTTGCTTCTCTTTGACTATGAGCTATCCATTCCTAACTTCTCCTTTTCCCTCTGTTCTCTTTCCTGCTTATTTTCTCTTTCTTTTTTCTTGGTTCTTTTTCTCTTTACATTTTTTTCTCTCCTATTTGTCCTCTGGGCACCTTTTTTACATTCTCTCATGTGTCTCTCTTCTTCCCTTTTCTCCTACTTTGCCTTCTCTCCTTGTCAAGCAGAGAGCATTCTGGACCACTAAATCTGTGTGTAGCTGGTTTTGATCAGCTCCGGTCCTTGAGACCGTGAATGACAGAAGTCTCCGTCCCTTGGCTGCCTGTCACAGTACAGGCCTGTGGCCAAGACCTACTTCGGGTGCTTGCTGGAGAGATGCTGAGCGGTCCTCCTGGCAAGTGTGCAGATGGTGGGTGATGGAGTCCGGATGCCGAGACTTAGGGCAGGTCAAAACAATGATCACTCAAGTGTAAACTGTGCTAATTGCTGGGGACAAAGGGAGAATCAGGCCCCAGTGGAGTACATGTCGGGGTGGAGGACCATAAGCAAGGGGTGGCTTATTTCTCACAGATTAATATTAAGGGTCCTGGCCTAAGCTTATATATTGTCTTGGTTTTAATTCTCATTTTATTGATGTAGAAACTGAGCTCTGCCACTTCACCCCAGTAATATAAAAGTTGATTTTGATCATTAGCAGATCTTTTCCTAATGGTGGAGATATTTTTTCTTGAAAGGCTTCTCATTTAAAGCATTATAAATAGATAGATAGACATATAGATGTACACACGCATATATAAATACACAAATATGTATACACAGTATGCATATATATACACACACATTTTATTATAAAACAAAACTCAGAAACAGAAAACTTTACAAAACTGCTGTTTATCCTAGTGAATTGCTATAAGGAAAACACCCTTAAATCCACCCAGGTCAAGAAAGAAAACTTTGCCAGCCACCCAAGCAGTCCCTCCATGTACTTCATCCTAGATATGGCACCTTTCTCCCTCTGAAAATAACCACTGCCCTGGTTTTATAGTAATCATGTCCTTCCACTACTTTATGGTTTTATCACTTGAGTGCATCCCTAAATGCTGTAGTTAACTCTTGCACATTTTTAAAAACTTGATATTTCAAACTCCCTTTAATCTGCAGTTTCTTCCTCCCTCTCTCCCTCTCTTTTCCTTACAATTTGTGTTGATGAACCTGTGCATCTGACCTGCAATCTAGATTTCGTGGAGTGCACACTCCTGGTGCAGCTCAACATGCTTCTTTGTCCTCTGCATTTTCCACACATTGGCAGCTAGGACCTGAGGCTTGACCAGACTCAGATGTGATCCCTTTGGCAAGACTATGTGTGTTCTTTCATCACATTATGTCTGGTTTTTGTGATGTGAATAGCCAATACCTAAATTCACTAATTCATTGGGGATTGATGACATCTTAATCTATTATTTCATTTTTATGCAATAGTTGTATTATTTGTATAAGGAAACACTTTTCTTCATCCAATATTTTGTTACTCACTGGTGCAGTTCATACAGGCAAGGCAGGATACATCTTGAAACTTACCTTTTATGTACCCAATTTTCAAGGTAATGAATTGGTTTCCTGTCACTCTCTGAAGGTGACCATTTGAAAATAACTATAAATCTGTGGCTTTAGAAATACTTGATGGGTTTCAATTCATTGCAATTCTTTTCCTTATTGAAACTCAAATTGTCCCCTCTGTGGTGACTGAGAGCCTTTTCACATTGGTTACCGAGTCCTTTTGATGTGACCTTGATAGTCTCTCATGCTATCTGGTATGGCAAGATATTCCAGTGATTTGCTCTATTCTACATTACACAAATAATAGTCTCAGAATAACAGTATTAATACTATTCCACCAATTGTGATTACTCAAAGAAATTAAGAAAATTTTGCATATATTATCCCCATTTTCCTTTTTTTATGGTTATACTATATCTACATTATCAGAGCGTATTCCATACTCTCTCCTGCTTAACCCTTATTTAATCTCAGTTCTACAAGTATATGTATATTTAAGTACATGTACATGTAATTTAATGATCACTACAACTCCTTGTGTCAATTTCCCTTTAGTGTTTTGGTTGTCTGATGCTCATTCTCTGGTAAATTCCTTGAGAAGGGCTTATGGAAACAAAATTCTCTGATTCTTGATGTTGTTAATAGATAGAAAACAATAGTCTCAACTTTTCTTCCATGGAGTGTATTAAATAAGTGACTCCATTTTCTCGTGGTATAAAAGTCTGATGATAAAATGATTTTTTATTCCCTCTAGGTAATACATTCTTTTTTACCTAGATGGTAATATATTTTTTTTAATTTTTAAAAAAAGTTTCTACTTCTTCTTGTTTTAATATTTTCTTCATGTTCTTTTTTTATTGAGGTAACATTGGTTTATAACATTATATAAATTTCAGGTGTACATCATATTTCAATTTCTGTGTAGATTACATCATGTTCACCACCCAAAGACTAATTACAATCTATCACCACACACATGTGCCTAGTCATCCCTTTCGCCCACCTCCCTCCCACCTTCCCCTCTGGTAACCACCAATTTATTCTCTGTTTCTATGTGATTGTTTGTTGTTTTTATCTTCTACTTATGCTTCAGATTATATGATGTTTGACTTTCTCCCTCTGACTTATTTCACTTAGCATAATACCCTCAAGGTCCATCCATGTTGTCACAAATGGCAAGATTTCATTTTTTTTTACGGCTGAGTAGTATTCCATGGTGTATATATACCACATCTTCCTTATCCATTCATCCCTCGATGGGCACCTAGGTTGCTCCCAAGTCTTAGCTATTGTGAATAATGCTGCAATGAACATAGGGGTGCATGGATCTTTACACATTCGTGTTTTAATGTTCTTTGGATAAAGACCCAGCAGTGGAATAGCTGGATTGTATGGTAGTTCTATTCTTAAGTTTTTGAGGAATCTCCGTACTGTTTTCCATAGTGGCTGCACCAGTTTGCACTCCCAGTAGCAATGTAGGAGAGCCCCTTCTCTCCACATCCTCTCCGGCACTTGTTGTTTCCTGTCTTGTTAATTATAGCCATTCTGATGTGCGTGAGGTGATATCTCACTGTAGTTTTGATTTGCATTTCCCTAACAATTAATATTGTTGAATGTCTTTTCATGTACCTCTTGGACATCTGTATATCTCCTTTGGAGAAATGTCTGTTCAGATCTTTTGCCCATTTTTAAATTGGGTTGCTTTTTTTTTTATTGTTGAGATATGTGAGTTCTTTATATATTTTGGATATCAACCCCTTATCAGATATATAGTTTGCAAATATCTTCTCCCAATTGTTGGGTTGTCTTTTTATTTTGTTGGTGGTTTCCTTTGCTGTGCAGAATTTTTTAGTTTGATGTAGTGCCATTTGTTTATTTCTTCTATTGTTTCCCTTGCCCAGGGACATTTCTTTAAATGTTGCTTTATTCACATCTCACATATT
The DNA here is from genome assembly GCA_031878705.1 of Tapirus indicus. Classification (NCBI taxonomy): domain Eukaryota; kingdom Metazoa; phylum Chordata; class Mammalia; order Perissodactyla; family Tapiridae; genus Tapirus; species Tapirus indicus. The sequence continues at coordinate 102,086,635 of CM062918.1, read as the reverse complement.
TTGATAATTTGTGTTTTTGTTTTCATCTAGTTCAAAAGTTTTTGGCCTATGTGCTGTTTAGAAGTGTGTTGTTTAATTTAGAAATGTTTGGAGATTTTCCATGTTTCTGTATTATTATTGATTTCTGGTTTAATTCTGTTGTGGTCAGAGAGTATACTTGGTATTATTTTATTTGACTTAAATTTATTGTAACAATCATTGGTCTATCTTGATGAATATTCCTTGTGTACTTGAAAAAAATATGTAACCTGCTGTTGTTGGGTGATATACTCTATAAATGTTGACTAATTCAAGTTGGTTGGTATTGTTATTCAAGTCTTCCATATTCTTACTGGTTTTCTGTCTATTCTTTTATCTGTACTGAGGGAAGAGTGCTAAAATCTCCGACTATAATTGTAGATTATATTATTGTCTATTTCTCCTTTCAGTTCTATCAGTTTTTATTTCATGTGTTTCGAAGTTCTTGTTATTAGATATATAGACATTTAGAATTGTTATGTCCTCTTGATGAATTGACCCTTTATTATTATGAAATATCTCTCTTTATCCCTGATAATATTCCTGGATCTGAATTCTACTTTGTCTGATATTGATGTAGTCATTCCAGCTCTCCTTTGATTGGTGTTTGCACAGTATATCTTTTCTAATTTTATTGTCTTTCCAGTTCTCCTGACTACTTCTGTGTGAATTATTTTCTATATCCTATTTTATTTCATTGATTAACTTCTTACCTATATCTCTTTGTGTTATTTTTACTAGTTGCTCTAGACATTGTAATATGTATCTTTAACATATTACTGTATACCTTCAAGTAATATTATACTACTTTACAAGCAATGGAAGAATATTACAATCATGTAATTCCATTTACTTCCTTCCCTGCCTTTTGTCATTTTGTCATATGACATTTATTTAACTTCTGTATATACTATAAACCCCCCAATCCATTGTTTTTTGTTTTGTTTAATGAATATACACTATATGAGAGCATGAACAAGTCTGCAGTCTAGGCCAGTAGGTAGTCAGCAAATCATGAGATGTAGCAGTCCACATCTCCACATCTGGGTGAAATACAACAGAGACTCCTGTCAGTGATATCCAATGTCCAGGTCAACTACTGCTGGTAGTGGCATTAAAGGGAGCCTGACAACAACCAAATAAGACCCCAGCCCCCAATCTGTGACTCCTAAATGCCTCTGCTCCCTAGGAAGGGAGTGCCAAATGCAACATATGACTGCACTCTATACAGCAGCTAAGTTACAAGGCAGATGAACAAGATGGCAAGTGGTGCACAAGTAAAAGACTGATAGTGATGGATTGGGTTTGAGTCCTGGGTATGCCACTTACTAGTTGTGGTGTCTTCAACAATTTATCTAACTTTTCTCATTCTCTGTTTCCTCTACTGTAAAATGAGGATAATTGTAGATACCTCACTGGGCTTTGGGATAGTCATGAAAATAATAAATGTGAAAGTTCTGGTTTTTACAGGTATCCCTTCATCATTACCATCTCTTCATCTGAAATTATGGTACTTGGTTTTAGGCTTTGATCAGCCCAAGATGTTCGTGGATTTCTACAGCTGTTATTGCCATCATCATTGTCACCATCATTTACTGTTGTTGTTGTCATGGTTGTTTTATAAACTTTGAAGCACTAGAATGGTGAAGGCAATTAATTGACTACCACAGAGTCTATGGTGATCTTGACAAACAGCTTTCCCCAAAATTTAATTTGTGAGACTGTGGAAACAAAGCCAGACCAAAGGAATGGCTTTGGGATGATTTACAACAAATTAATATTTGAATAATTTTCAACAAATTGAACTGATGTTTGTAAGCCTGTGGTTGTAGAAGTAAGTTTCCCAGTTCACACACACGCCTGACAAGTATAGCATGGCACCTGACATATATTTCTCTGGCTTCTATGAGAGTGTTGATGGCCTGGGGTCTCTTTCTGAGGAAAAAGGTCAGGTAGCTTTCTCTCAAAACCACTTTCAAAGCACCTAGAAGGAAAGTCATATTACATGCCTGCATGATGGCAAGCAAGTTAGCATTCACATCAGCCTGCATTTGCATTGCTAGTTATGGTTGATGAATTAGACGAAAAACGTGGAAGCAGAACAAAGCAAAGCCAGTGTGTATAAATGCCATTCTTCAAGCTCACTCATTTGTCAGACCCTGGCTTTTGAAGATATGCAGAGCCCTCTAAACACATGTTTCCAACTATGTTTGTACAGAGAAACACTGTACAAATGCTGACACACGGACTAGTTCACCACCAACTTTGAGCTAATCACTGAATCGGTTCCCAATTCACCACTGGATCTCTACCTCAAAGGAATTTTCTACTACGTTTTCCAGTTTCAATCCCAGGAAGGAAATTAGGAAGAGGAAAGAAACATTTATCTAATTTTTACTATGTGCTGCCTCTTTGCAAGGTACTTTTAAAAGGGGATATATACTTTTATGTAGTAATGTACAACTTAAAGTATAGCAAGCTTATGACAATACATATCAAATTTGCCCTTTCTGTGTGGTTAAGACAATTGATATCCTGGATCCAGTCATGACCTCTTTTTTGAGTGCTTAGTTCTGTGCCGCCTTTAATCTGTTGCTGCATCTCTTATTAGTGCCTGTTAGAGCTGATCAAGGTGGTTGTTTCCTAATTGCAAGGAGCTCTCGGCACCTCTCTCTTGTTCTGCTTATACTAATGTTAGATTTTTGAGTACATAGTCCTTAAAAACTATATGTCAATAGTTTGGGCTACTTTTGCTCCTAATTGCTAACACACAAATCCATACAAAAACTTGAAAATCCCCTCCAACTATAGAAATGTCTACTTTTGCCATCTGGGAATGTTTTCCTTTTCCCTTGACCTGGTAGGAAAGAGTTCTACAAACTTCCTTAATGGGAAGTCTGAGCAACTCTGAAGATCTCTCTACTCAAAGGCATTTATTTCCTACAACTTAACTGGTTGATTTCTATTTTAGATTATTCTACGTCACTCTCCAACCCAAACCAAGCCCCATAGCAATATTTTAAAACTGCATCCACTGCTTACTATGGTTTTTTGATTACCTGTTTGATTCCCATTCTTACATAAATGTGCTTTGTACATATGTTACCTCATTTATCCTACCAGACTGCTGCAAGACAGTTTTAGAAGCTTTGTATAATAAATAAGAAAACTGATGGTTAGAAAGATTGAGTAGCTTGTCTAAATTCACACAGAACTGGACTGCAAATTTAGGACAACTTTAATCTAAAGTCATGTTCTTTCCATTGACTTTGGGACCCTCAGTTGTGGTCACCATTAGCTGGGTGACTCTCACAGAGCCAGATCAGGCACAGATCCGTAAGGTCGTTTTTGAGCAGTGTATCAGGACTGCACCCCGTAACACTCTCAGAGAGTTTTCAACCGGTTCCTCTGTTTCCCGCAACGCTATGCATCTTCGTCCTGCTGAGCACAGACCGCAACATGGTGTTCAGGAGCAGCTAAGCACAAGTAATCACATACTGGCTCATAATATTCAATGTCTCACTACAGGTTATGTTACAAAAGTCATGGAACGTCAGCACGAGAAGAGAACCTAGAGGTCAGGTTGATCCAAGCCCCTTGCCTGATAGACTGAAAAGTTAAAGCCAAAGAGAATCAGCACACAGAACCACCCACAGAGGAGACAGACTCTGTCCCTGCAAGGATGGGTTTGAGAATGTGAAGATGCATCATCAAAGCTTTTGCAACCTGACAGTGAGCACCAAAAGGCAATCCTGTGTGGAGGAAAGCCTTGGCTGTTGGTAGTAATCTACAATGATGCCTCACCAGGGGTGTAGGCACTAGCCTTGGCCACAGATGCTTCGTTTGGAATTCACAATGGAGAAAGTGTTTTGTCTATACTGTATAGGGCTTTATGATTATCATCGTAAGGTAATCATTAAGATATATTTTAGCGATTGATGGAGCTCAACACAAAATGACAATGCAAAGCCACTTCCTATCTGTTCGGTACTTACCAGCTAAGGCTTCCAAACCAAACTTCCAGACCACTACAAACCAAATGGTTAAAAATCACAATTATTCTTTAAGAATCACAGAGCTAATCTTTAAGTTCCTGTGCTATAAATTATGCCCATGTCATCACTCTTAAGTAGATAAAGCCTAATATTATCTAAATTTTATATTGTCTTACAAATTACAATAGGTTTTTACTTAAATCCATTCCTTTACTTGGTGCCACAATTCTGTAAGTTAGGTAGAACATGTATTATTGTTCTTTTTACACATGAAAAATGGAAACTCAAGGAGTTTAAGAGACCAAGGTTACACAGCTATTAATTAGCAGAATTGAGACTTTAGTGCAGGTCTTGTGTATCTAGGCTGCAATCTTTCCATGTAGTCATGAGATCAGGGAACTTTCTAACGTGAGCTTGAGCACAAATATCTAACCCCTTAGCTTTGAGCCTAATATGCACAAACTTTCACTCAGGGTTCTATTGGCTCCTGGGCTCGGAGGATTGATAAAATTTTTTCAGATATCAATGACTTCCAACCTTATTCATTCATTTAATGGTCCATTATTAAGTATCAGCCTATACCAGGTGCTGGGGACATGCTAGTGACTCCATGACCTCACTGAGCTTACAGTGTAGTAGGGAGTACAGACAAGCAATAATCAAATGAGTAAGAGACTTAACAGAAGAAATGCAGCATTATAGGAGCACATATCATGAGAGAGTGGGGCTCAGAAAGGGTCCCAAAGGATGAGAAGTCCAGGGTGAGATTTGACAGATGAGTAGAGAAATGTGCCGGGCTAAAGGAAGAGTTTGTATACGAGGGCCCAGAACTGAGAGCACACAGTGCATCCAAGAGGGAGAAAGAAATATGATATGATGCCTGGATCATAAAGTGCTGGGCAGAGGAGGTTAAGAGATGAAGGTAGAAAGTTAGAGATCAGAGTGTGGATGGCCTTATAAGTCATGTTAAGAGTTTGGGACTTTATTCTGAAGGTGAGAAGCCATCAATGGGTTTTAATTTAGGCTGTGACATCAGACTTCCATTTTACAAGGATAACTCTGACTACAATAGAGAGGAGAGTGTGGAGCCAGGGGAAAGCAGACATATAGATATCACTTTGAAGGCCACAGTCTTAATTCATTTGAGAGATAGGTGGCTCTTAAAGTAGAGGACTCCCTGGGTTATTTAGTTCTATGTTGTTGTTCTGTTTTTATTTATCTCTTCACTACACACTCAAGCAGCACTGCCATTAGACTTGGGCAAGAAGGGCCCTGTGCGTGGGCCTTGTGCTTTAGAGGGCTCCAAGTATCATAAACACAAGAAAAATAAAGAACACTTGGGTACCTCTGTTGCTTGGTTCTCAGCACTGGCTCAACATGAGCGGTAATACCAACATTTTCTATTGGAATTAATTCTGTTCAGGCGTCAGGAAAACACTTCTATCCATCTCTGGCTGAAAGGCAAGCATGTCTGATTAGGGTAAAATCATGTTGGTCCTGTTGATGTCAGAAATCAGCACTGCTTTAGAGGTGGGAAGGGTTTGACCAGGGAACCTCTTGGATAAGAGAAAAGACTAATCAATTAATTTATCAAATCCTTCTTCCCAGCATGAATGTAATAGATTCTTGCATAACAAGGTGTTATTTCCCAGTAATGCCAAGAATCTATATTCTTGCTTATCTTCATGCTCTGATCCTTGGTTCCAGAAGTATTCACAAATGAGGATAGTGTTCTCAACAGTTGTACATGGTAGTTGAGGATGATTTTGCAATAGAAAACACTTCATATTACTCTTAAATTTATGTATCTGTATGCCTAGACTAACATGTGAAGGATGACATTGATTCTTGACATTACTGTATAGATCTACATAGTGATGATGAAACTATAAGTCACAATGATAAAATTAAAATATTTTGATAATAGTGGTTTATTACATACCCCTCCATTACAATATTTGAAGATGATATGTAAATTTCATATTTGATTTCCAGATATAAGTATTACTTGAAGAATTATATTAAAAGTTTCCATTGGTAGTGCCTATGTAGAACAAACTTTCTCCAAATTTAAGTTAAAAAGAAGCTATCCAAAACTAAGTTGACTCAAAAAATGTTGTGTAATTTCTACTATGAATGGAACACAAATTATGTGCACATTCTGATTATAAGAACATAATTAGTATTTTTTGAAATGAAGGCAATACAAAATTTTAAAATAAATGTTATTAAAGTATAATTATTTATGAATTATGTGTGTTTTGTTGTGTGAATAATAATGCATTTTATTATGTATAGATGATTATTTTCATTTTATTGCTCATCTAAATATCAGTTCAGCAGAACGTTCAGGAATGTACAATAACAATTCAATTTAGTCATCTTTGGTGTCTCAGTCATACAGAAACAATAGGTGCCCATATTTTTCTATTTGGCATTATAAAGATATATTTGTTAAGGCAGAAGGATAGAACCTATTTTATTTAACTATTTGTTAGCTTGATTTATAACTTGTAAATAGTTAGACAGTATGTGGGCCTCCCTAGGCATTCTTGCCCTGTGCCCCATAAATGTTAGGGGTGTGCCCCTGCCAACGTGCATGTTCTCTAGAATACAGACTTCAGTCAGCTTCCTTCTAAAAACTCCCTCTTCAGTGACTTCATACTTGTCTTTGACTTCAACTTGCACTTTCGCGCAAATGACTTCCAAATTTCCGTCACCCAGTCACCAATCCTGCATCTTCTGATTATTTTTGGCAATTCTATTTGTCTCCCAGTTGGAGAGCATATGTCTCTGGAGAGCACAATCCTTGGAGTACATATATTTTTCTATTCTCCACAGTATTTAGCACTATGCTTTCCACTTACGAATGAGTAAATTTGGAGGTGAATGATAGATGGAGAGGTCATAAAAGATTTCAGACAAAATTGTATGCAAATTTGGATGCTGGAAGAACATAGAAAATCATGGAAAGATAACTGCTGTTGCCAATATATACTCTGCAACCGTGAGAATCACAGAGCCTCAGAGTTGGAGGGACACTGAACATCATCTTGTCTAACTTTCACTTACAGAGGAGAAAGTAATGGCCCAGAGAGGGGAAGTGACTTCTACAGAGTGATATAGCTATCAAGTGGCAGTTTTAGGACTCCAGCTCAGATCTCCTGAAGCCCAGATGGTCCCTTCAGGACTGAAGCACTCATTCCCCTAGCTGCTGTGTTGGCTACTGATGACTCATAGCTGAATCCTTTTCTGGACATTACCCTCGGTCAATGGGAGAAATTCTTAGAGCTGCCTCCCCAAAGATTACAACTGCTCCCCAGGGCAACCTGCATCTAAGTACTGATTGACGTAAAGGCATAGATGCCTGGCTCCATTGCTTCTATCAGGACATCCTTGAAGGCTCATCTCAACTCCAGAGCACCCTGCAGGGTTGGCTGGTGTCTCTGCTGCCACTGCATTGCAGTTCAACTTCTCCCTCTGCCCTGTCCTGCTGCCCTCATTCCCCATTGAACTCCTGCACACAAATCTCTGTCTCAGAGCCTGTTTCATGGAGAACTTGGCCTAAGATATCATCTAAGGAGGCTCTCTTGGAAAAGCAACTGACAGACAGATGGAGTCTCTGATCCAGAAGTACTTTGGTTCTGATTGAAAAAATAAAAGGAACACCTTTACTTCTAGACACCTTCCCTTCTCCTACCCTTTGTTTGTCTCCCCCAGTACACTTCCACTGCCCAGCCCATCTTAGGAGTCACTTACACGTCCTAACAATTATTGGAGATTTTCTGATCCCAGCCCACCAAGTCCTACTTTTCAGTGTCCCTCTGGATCCTTCCTCAAACAGTGTTTTCTATTTGAATTACTCAAAATTCCTCTTGGCAGGAATAGGTCAGACTGGTTCATACAAATATTGCTCACTGCTGTGCATAATGAATATAATCCAGCCTGTCTTCGTGGGCTGGGTTTTCTCCTTCTGGTTGTCTTTCACATCTTATAAATCTAGCCAAACCCAGAGAACTTGGAAGCAGGCATGGAAGGAAGAGCATGCTCTTCCTCTCCACCTTGACATAGGTCCCTCCTGCCAAAGCTTTCATGGCAGGCAACTCTCCCTGCACCTGGGACATAGCCTCTCCCAAGGACAGGAAAAATACAGAAGCATATTAGGTTTATGCTGGCGAGGCCAGATTCCTGGAAGCCACAAAATTAAAGGCGGATTCTTCATGTACTACCAACAGCATAGCTTCAAGCTTCTTCTGGGATTTTCAGTAAACGGCCACCTTTTTCCAGGAAGACCTTCTGCATCAACGCTACCCATTCTGCAAACTATGGACACAGTTTCTGACTCAGTAAGTCGCCTTTACTCTCCTCTCTTCTCCTTAAATGTCTCTCCCCACCTGAGCATACACTATAATTGATTGTGGTGGTCAACCACTATCTGTATAATTTGGATATGGCCTAGAAGAATCTAAACTACCAATTAACAAACTGATGGCATGGGATTTTTAAAGCTGCCCATCTATCACTTCAGCTCCAAGTTAAAATTTTCATTCTACATATTTTCATTCTCAAGCCCTTCTCATTACTTACCCCTAGCTCTTCCTTACATGCACTACCTTGTACCATCTGCAAATCTGTCTTCCTAACTAGTCTGGGTGCTCCTTAAAGGGCAGGAACCACATTCATCCTCGTTGTATCCAATCTGTGCTCCTCCCTATCCCCACTGTCTCTGATTTGCACATATTTTGTATTCATTAAATTCATGCTCAATAAAAGTACTTAATGTACTGTTAGGAGACAAAATTAGAGTTTATAATTCTCAAAAAAAATTCACCCTAGTTAGCACAACCAAGCATTTGATGTCCTTCATTAAGTGGCATTATCCTAGGTCTGATGGTGTGCACTGAAGTGGGGCAGGAAGGAAATCGTGCTGGATTTCAGTCCCAGCTCTCCCTCATGTCATCACAGTGACCTTAAGCCTTCTCCTCTTTGGACCTCAGTTTTATCATCAATAAAGTGTTGGTGCTTTCTCATGCCACATCACATATTCTTTCCCATGATTTTCTGTGTTCTCAAACAAATTAATTAGAATCTTTTTCACCCACCCCACCCAGCCTAGCACTGGCCACATAAGTCTCTTTTCGAGCATGAAACCAGATGTGAGGTAATCTTCCCCACAAGAGCAATTTGGCCTTAGCGCAAAATGTTCACCCTTTCAGATGCTGAAGAAAAATCCACTCTTCACAATACTAAATGAGCTTTAGACTGCAGCTTTCTGTCCAAGCTTTCCGTACAGATATCAGCATATTCAACCCAGCCTTCATCTTCTTTGGATTTTATCAGGTGCTGGGAAGGAGGTGGGAGGAGGGACAGGTAAGGCTACACACATCCATAAAGGTTTTTGCCAGGAACTTAGTTTGCATGTATGCTTGTGCTACTTTCTATCACCCTAACTAATCTGTAAAGTTCTTGTGAAAAGTGATTATCGTCTGTTACTTTGGAATCCCATCTTGTATTCTGTCCCCAAATCAACATTACTACTTTGTCAAAAGGCTTTGCATTGGAAGAAACAAAATGTCTTAGCTGAGATCACACAGAGAGAGTGTCAGTGATCCATAAGGATACGTAAGGCGTGCTGTGGAAACAAAATACATCTGGAGAACAGAAAGATTGATTCAAGTCTGTTTTTATAAAGGTGTGGAGGAAGGTGCAGCAAAGCACAGATTTTTCAGATGAAAATACTAATTTGCATTGGACCCACATACACTTGGCCTGGTGGTCTTTGCTAGGATGAATTGAAAATTAAAATAAAGGATTGGTTAGAACCGTCCTTGGTAATATTCTGTCAATTGCAGATGCCCTTTTTATTAGTCTGCTTGGGCTGCCATGACAAAATACCACAGTGGCATAAACAACAGAAATGTATTTTTTCAGAGTTATGGAGGCTGTAAGTCCAAGATCCACAGGACAGTAGGATTGGTTTCTAGAGAGACCTCTCCTTAGCTTGCAGACGGGCATGTTCTCCCTCTGTCCTCACATGGCCTTTTCTCTGTGGGGCCTCCTCCTGGTGTCTCTTCCTCTTCTTATAGGGACACAAGTCCTATTGGATTAGAGCTACACCCTTATGACCTCATTTAACCTTAATTACCTCCTTAAATACCCTGTCTCCAAAGTCACACTGGGGGTTAGGGCATCAACCTGTGAATTTTGGGAGACACAATTCAATCCATAATACTCTTCAAACCTAGTTTTCAGAATGAAATGGTCATGGAAATGAGAGGCTTAGTTTTAAAACCACCTAGAATCAATTCACCATTACTCATTCTAGAAACAGGATGCCAAGAGGATTCAACTTAGTCTTTAGTCAAGAAGTCATTTGTGTTCAGCTTTAGAAAGTATTTTTATTTTTTCCCCCCTTTTGCACCAGGTTGAATTTTCAGATTAACTCTCTGGTCTAGTTTCCAAAGGGTGTTTCAAACTCTTTGCTATAAAATATTTTTGTGTGCATGTCTCTTTGTATGTCTGTTTGAGTAAAGTTGTAAGGAATAAAATTGCTGAGCATTGGGTACATGCACGCTTGACCAAATCCTACACTGGCTTACCCTCCACTTGCAAAGTGTGTGATTTTCCATTTTCCTAGTACTTGATATTATCTCAATACTTGATTGGTTTTCTTATATTTGCCAGTTTCATAGGTATAAAGTGGTGTCTCAAATTATTATTTGCTTTCGAATTTTCCTGATTAGTAATCAAGTTAGGAACCTATTTATATGTGTATTATCACGTCAGCTTTTACCTTCTATAAATTGTCTATATATTTTCTTGACCCATTTTCACTTAGGTTTCCTGACTGTTTCTTGCAGATTTACACAACTTTCTTGTATAGTCTGTAATATCATTAGTCATGTGTTTTGTAGCATATTTTCTCTATCTGGCAGCTATCAAATTTGTGTAGACGGTCTTTCTCAGAACAAGATATTCCATTTGTATGTAATCAAATCCAAAGTCTTTCCCTTTATGGTATATGCTTTTGCATCTTGCTTAACAAACCTTTGTTCAATAAAAGAACACAGAGATAGCCTCCACATTTTCTTCTAACAGTTTTATACTTTTGCTTTTTTACGTTTAGACCTTTAATCCACTTGAAATTTATTTTTGCAAGTAGTTTAAATCTGAGTTCTAATTTCACTTTTCTCTGTTTTTCAATTTCCCCATCAGAACCTACTAAATAATTGGTCCTTTCACTTTTGTGAAGTCTCTTCCACGGTGAATCAGGTTCCCTCACACATGTGGCCTCTGTTTTTGAATCCTCTATTCCATTTAATTGGTGTATCTCTCTGTCCTTGTACCAGTGTCATGCTGGTTTTGATTAATTTGTCTTTGTAACATGTTTTAATATCTGGAAGGTAAAGAGAGTCTCCCCTTTTTGTTCTTCTTTTTCAAAATATATAAACCTTATTGACCTTTATAATTTCATATAAATATTAGTGTTATTTTATCTCATCCTGATAGGATTTACACTGGAATTATGTAAATTTTGTATATTATTTGGGGGAGAATTGGAATTTGTGTGTGTTTTCTCATTCATGTGGTATAATTCTCTATTTATTCAGTTTTTTTAAAATGTCCTATTGGTTTTTGTATCGTGTCTTTCCATGTAGGTCTTGTACACTTTTATTAACTTCTAGTTACTTTAGAGCTTTTAATTCTGATTTTAAATGGTATCATATGTAGATTCCTTGTGAGTTTATTATCTTGTTATATGTTACTTACTTTCAAAGGCATTTTCTCATAGGTTATTGGTGTTATAGTAGCTTGTTGATTTTCTTGGGCTATGTAAATGATCTTTGTCTACTATGATTTTTCTCTTTGCTTCCAATTCTTGGCCCTTTTATTTGTCTTTCTTTTCACTTATCCACTGGCCAGGACTGTTTGTACTCTGCTGAATGAAGAGTTGCAATAGCAGCAAACATCTTTATCATTTTCCTAACTTTAAAGGGAATGCTTCCCAAACTTCTCTAACAAGTAAAAAGAACAAGCCCAAAACACTTTAAAAACATTTTAGAAGTTTAATGAAAAGAAGTGATTACACTATAAACAGTGAGATTAAATTGTGGGTAGACACTGTGGCTTGTGGAAAGCTATGAGCCTGCTCCACTGCTGGAGCAGGAATGAAAGGGATATTATCAAGGGTTAAAGAGGTGCCACATACTCACCAGAATTCCACAATTTCTCCTTGATTTTATCAGAAGGATCAAAAGAGAATTGAATCAACAAGTTGCTGACTGTGAAAACTGATGCTAATTCAAGCTATGTCCTTATGTTATCCGAAATCTGTGTTCCACATTTTGGTAACATTTCTAGGAAATAGATGTTTTTAAAAGTGTCTTGAGCAAATAAGTGACATAATCAAAGTGATAAATGTTGCCTTGGATCCTTCCTCTCTTTGATCCCAAATGCTGGAGGTCACTAAGACTTGTGGATTGCTGAAGACTATTCAATTCCATCCCATTATCTCTGGCTGTAAGGACCCCATTGTCCCTGATCTAGACTATAGGACAAGGCTTCTGTCTTTCTGCCTCCATGTTCTTCAGACATACCCTAGCACATCTGAGACATCATATCTGAAGTGTATAAGCACCTAGTCCCTCAGAAGCAGATCTGCTGCTGAGAAAACATATCTTCTGGGGTTAAATTAGCCCTCCTCGCCTGCATTTCATTAGCAACTCCTCACCTCTATAACCATGCTCCCTGCCTGGGGTCCTGATTTTATCTCTTCTCCTGGGCTCCATGTCAGGAGTCTGCTGAAAGATCCCTGGCATATTCAGGTGTGATCTGTCAACTGACTTTGCTTCCACGCTTAGTGTCACCTACTTTGCAATAGGGTTTGGCATTCACCTTCGTCTGTCTCACACTGCTCTTCCAGACCCAACCCATGGGACACTTCTGGTCTCCTTTTCACTCATGTCTAAACTGCCATAGTGTTCTCTGAGAAACCTCTTGACATCCCATTCATTAAGAGCAAGTCTGTACTCCTCAATGCAACACGCAAGACCAGTCTTCCTCCGCAGCACATCTCCAGCCACATCCCACTGGCACCCAATCAGCTGCCATTCCTCCCACTAGCCATGTACTTCCATGCTTCTTTGTCTTTGAACTTGCTGTCTCCTCTCTCTCTTGAATGCAACTTTCCTCCTCTTTCTTTACCTTTTAAACCCCTGTTTACCTAAAAGAACCAGTTTAATGTCAGCCACTCTGAAGCTTTCCCACTTTACCTGGTAGTTAGTACTTCCTTCATGCTCTCCCAGCAGGATGTTTCCATTTGTATTATTGCCTTGCATTACATTTTGGCTATTACTGGCTTTCAAATCTGTCTGTTCAGCTAGCATATGTATACCTTAATGTTTCTTTTCGCAGAAGTCAGTTTAGTGAAAGGGACTTAGTATGTGCTGAAAAGAGTTTGTATAACATGAACAATATTTGGGAAGCCTGATTTGTTGGTCACATGCAGGATGGCTCATGATGAAAGACTGAACAGAAAGTACCCAGAGGCAACTGCTATGACCTAATCATAATGTACGTAGGGCCGGAACTGGGGTGAGGATGGAAAGAGTGGATGTGAGATCCCAGGATAGAATGACTAAGATGATGATGGTTGATAGGAGCAGAGAGAGAAGAGACGCACTTAAAATGCTCTGGAATTTTGAGTGTAGGTGCCTAGGGGAATGGTGGTCTATTAATGGAAACAGGGAAGTAAGGAGGAGGAGGTGACCTTGAAGGAAAGCCATGTTGGTGTTGAAGTCATCCAGGCCATACAATTGCGGAGTCCCACAGGACTTTGGAAGTGTGAGTGCAGTGCTGGGAACATAGATTTAACACAGACTGGGGAGGTGCCACAGTGAAAGTTGTGGTAAGAGATCGGAGATATGACTATCGGACAGAGTACAGAGACAGGAGAAAACAGATACTCTGGGGAAATGCGCTGCACTGGGGAGCAAAAGAAAGAAAATAATGACACAGAGAATGAGGAGGAGAAAGGGCCAGAAAGTAGGCGTGGACCAGGATAGTGTCTTGCTGCAGAAGCCAAGAGGGAAGAATTCCAAAGAGTAAAAGGTCAACAATATCAAATTCTGTGTAGAAGATGGGACTGAAGAAGAGGCCCCTGGATTTGGCCATGGGAGGGCCGTGGTGACCTTCAAGAGAGCCACTTCTGGGCAGAGGAGGGGGTAGGGACATTGCCGGATGTGAGGGAGAAAGTGGGCAGGGAGGAAGTGGAGGTGGCAGGTGCTGCCCATTCTCCAGGGAATTTGGCAGTGTGATGAGGGAGAGGGGGCAGGCAGGGCTGTGAGGCCGGGAAAGGGCTGTGATGTGTGTTTACCACTCCACGTCCAAACCATCGCCAAGTCAGGTTGAGTCTAGCTCCAAACTATGTCTCATCGTCCCCTCTTCTTTTCTATTCCAGTGGCTCTCACTTCTTGCCTGGTTTCAAGAGCAACCTGCAGGCTTTTCTGCTTCCATTTCTCTTCACTCAATTGCTTCCTCCATGCTGGGGGAAAAAGTCTTCTCAAAGCACTTTTTTGATCCTATTTTTCTATAGTCAAAGACGAAATTAAGCCCAATACCTCACCTAACTACACAAGATTCTCCATGTTTGGGCCTCAATCCCCTTTCAGAATTCTCTCCCCTGCTCCCACAGTACGCTCAGCCTGCACCTCAACCACAGTGGGCATTCTGCTGCCTGAGCATGTCCATCGCTTCCCACCCTGCCTTTCCTATCTCCCCTCACCAGAAATAACCTCCCAGCGCCCTGCCTGGATTCTAGTCTAGTCGCCCTCCAAAGTCACTCTTTTCTGGTTTGCTTTCTTTTGTTCTCAAACCTTTCATTTTTTTTCTCTTCTTATGCTGGAAACTGATCTTCCAGAATTGGCTTCTGTCACAAGACGTAATTCTTTTTCAGAAAAGACATTTCCTTTTTGTATTTGGGCATGCTGTAGGAATGGCTGAGGGGCTCGCATCTTTGAGCCATAGGGTAAGCCCATATTTGTCTTGTGTGCAATCCAGATCTGTCTCCAAGGCCATTTGTAAATGCTCTCTCCACCATGCAGACCTCCTGATTTCTCAAACTTCTTGTTGCTTTAAAGCTCTGTAACATTTTGTTTGTACCAAGTAAACACAACACAGAACACACATATACGTGAATTTATATCTACACACACACTCACACAGGCACACACACATACAGTCTTCCTATTGCTCTATGGGCTCTTTGAGGGCGGGCCTGTGTTTTACCTATTTTGTATCCTCATAAGCCTACTACAGGCCTACATCCTAAGGCCTTAATAAGCTTGAACTGAATTGCAAGGGAAATAATCCTCCAACCCCCAAATCGGCCCAGAGGGTATAGAAATGGGCTGGCACATGGAGAGATGGAGTTTTCCATTGCCCAGACAGAATGGCTCCACAGTGGGTGGCGTGCCCTACCACTCCTGTGAAATCAGACAGACACCCTATTGTCAGCGCTCTCCGGCACTGCTGGGGGCTGAGGGCGGCTGTCAGAGCCACACAGGTTGGCACCTGGTGATATTTAATTTAGCACCTTATGGCCTCGTGTTGTTCTTTAATTGTTTCCCGCATGGCTGTCTTTTCACTCCAAGATGGAACAACAAACGTTGACTGTGTATCTACTCACTGTGTTCTAGGTGCTTCCACACCATATTTACATTTAAAACTCACAAGAGGCCTGTGTAGTAGACATTACTATTCTTGTTGTAGCTTTTCAGGGGAGAAACTGAGTTTCATAGATTTGCCCAAGCTCATGTGTCTAATATATGACAAGGTCAGAATTTGGACCAGGATGACCTGAGCTCCTTTCCCCTTTTTTACTCTCTGAGGGCAGGCCAGGCTTGACCCCTTCCCTCCCACCCTGCAGCCAGCCCTTCCTCCTCGCAGGGCCCGGCAGGAAGCTCGCCCATAGCTCACCACGTACCCTTCACATTAAACTGAAGGCAAATGTGCCTTCCTTGCTGCTGTGTGCGGAGGATGGAAAATACCATGCTCTTGTTGCTGCCGATGCCCAGTGCCAAGCTAAGCCCCTGCAGGTGTGAGGGCAGAGCTGTAAATATTTGCTGCATTGTTCTCCCTGTCAGTGCCAAACAGCATCAGCTCTCCTTCCCGAGGGAAGCTGACGAATAAATGAGAGATGCCACCATGCCTTGGGCTGTGCCGGGAGGATTCCGGCTGAGTTATTGAGAAATGTGAATCCATTTTGTGACCTTTATGATGGAAGGAAGTGGAGATCATGGCCAATCTCTATTGGACACATAATACCCCAGTGCAATGCCAGGGCCAAAGGGAAGGAGGTGCCCCCAACACAGTTACCTTCAAGCAGCCCCCATGCCAGGCCTGCATGAAACCCTGATGCTGCTCACCTCTCCTTCCCTCCCCTTTGTAACATCACGCATCGCCCTCCCAGCAACCTGTGGAGCAGGATCTTTTATTGGAAGCATAAAAGCCCCTCATATTTGAACAGAAATGTATAGTTTACAAAGAACTTCTGTAATGAAGCAGAGTGAGCAGGGCACATATTATGAGCCTCCTTTTCTAGAGCAGTGAACCAAGACTCAGAGAAGAGAAGTGACTTGCCTAAGGACACACAGCAAGTAAGAAGCAGAGCTTAGACACAAATGCAGGCCCCCTGGCTCCAGGTCCAGGGCTCTATCTGTTCTCCCACAGCTGCCTCTCTCAGCAGGAGTTGCACAACGTGTCAGTAAGATGTGCCCTTCTTACCACAGCCGACCCAGGTGAGCAATATCTGCCTCCTGCCTTCCCAGGTGAACGATGCCTGAAACTGAACAGTCCCAGGGAAGAATACTCTTCTTAATGTCAGTTCATAAACTATGCAGAAGGGATTTTAGAAAAGAGTTCTTGGCAGGAATTTTGATGCATCTGGTGAAATTGCCAAGGGTCTTACTCATATCTGAATAGCTTAGGGCAAAGGAGTAGCTACTGTCCTAGCCATACCTGAAGTTCTGGGAGCCACTTTAAAAAGAGGGGTTCCCTACAGCTTTACAGAAGGCCGCATTGTAGAGCTAAATTTGGAACCCTCTGCAAACTTTTGGTGGAATATAAATATCCCTGTTTTTCATATATTAAGAAAATTAATAAAATCAATATTAAGGTAATCTTCAAAGTTACTTTTGAAATACTAATTTGTAACTGGGAAGTGCCTAGCATGTGCCAAGGGAGGCAGCCTGGCCTGGCTCCTGCCCTCTGGGGGATTCCAATTTAAATGTCTTGGGAAAGCCCTGATCCCAGGGAAAAGGTGCTTTCCCTAGAAGAGGCACTAGGCTGTCTTGTAAGTTGGTTCCTTGGACTTGCCACCAGGTGACAAGGGGAGGACCTTGAGATCCATAGCCAGGGCGGAACCGGGCCTTTGCTGGCGCCTGTGTGAACTCATTCTGCTTTCTTCACATGTTCGAGAATCTATATGAGGCCCTGAGACTCCGGCATTTCTCGTCTCTCTCAAGCCTCCCAGACCTGGAGGTTGGTTGAGAAGGCAGAGGGCGTCTGTGCCATGGACGGAGCAGGGCCTGCATATTCAGTGTTAGGGAGGACTCTGTGTAAGGACACCCCCTACATATGGGCACTGCTTCTCCTTCTGTTTCTTCTCTCCTTAGGGCAGAAAGGAGGCTTTTCTTATTCATTCATTCATTCATTCAACTTACATTCATTCATTCTTCTTATTTTTTGAGTGCCTACGTATCACCAGGAATTGTTCTAGATGCTGAGAATGCAACCGTGAATCAAACAGACAGAACCCCTCCCCTTGGGGGACTCACATTCTGCCAGACAAGTCTTCTGTGGAGTATTTCCTGTCTACATACTAAGTAAGACAAATAATGAAATGGACAGTTTGTTACATGGTGATAAGTGCTAAATGGTGTGGGAGACTAGAGCAGGCTAAGGGAGACTAGGAGGTTACAGAAGAGGATTACAATTTTAAGTAGAAGCAGCCAGGGTAGGCCTTACCAAGAGGGTGACATTTGAGTAAAAACTTTAAGGAAGTCGGGGTGACCTCTGTAGGTATCTAAAGTAAGAACACTGAAGGCAGAAGGGACAGCTGGCACCAAGTCCTCAAGCGAGAAGTGCCCTGGTGTGTTTGAGTGACCGTCAGAAGGTTGACGGGGCGGAGTGGAGTGGACTGGAGGGAAAGAAGTAGGAGATGAGGAGGGAGAGCACAGGGGTGTTGGGGGATGTAGATTCTCTTCAGCCGTGTGGACCACTGTAAGGACTCTGGCTTTCCCTCCAGAGAAACGGGGAGTCATTGGAGGTGGCCTCCTGGTCTGATTTCTGTTTTAACAGTGTCACTTTGGTGGCTGCATCGAGAATGGTCTGTTGGGAAACAATAGCAGGAGCAGGGAGAATAGTTAGAAACTTTTTCAGAACTTCTAGAGGTGATGGTGGCTTTGATCAGGGAGGCCACAGTGGGAGAGGTGAGGCATACCAGAATCTGGGTCTATTTTGAAGGTAGAGCCAATGGAACTTCCTGTTAGAGTGGATTTGGAGTGTATGAGAGAAAGAGGGGTCAAGGTGAATCCAAGGTTTACATCCTAAGCAATGGAAGGATGGAATTGCCATCCCCAAGTTAGGAAGACTGTGGGCAGACTAGTTAGCGGAGGCAGAACGAAGTTCCATCTTGAGCTTAATTTTTGAGAAGTAATATGACACCGTGAGAAGACTCTGGCTCTGTCACTTACTAGCTAGATGATCCTGGGCAAGTCACTTCACCTCTCTGAGTCTCCATCTTCACTGGCAAAAGGGAGATAATAACAGTGCTATCTACTTCAAAGGAGCAATACAAGGGCTCAGAATCATGTGAGAATTACCACGGCGCCTGGCACATGACTGGACTCAATAAAGAGTGGTTGTGGTTATTATTCATACAGGACCAGGGCAGAGCTGAAGAGGGGCAATCAACATTTTCCAGTCTCTGACAGTCTGTGTGTGACTGGGCAAAGGCCTCCTTTGAAGTTTTAAAGGTCAGCGCTTTGCCAGCTGCCTGCTGGAGACAAAAGGCAGCCTGATTTTCCCCATTGTTGCTTTTTGTTTCTTACTTGTCTACCTCAAACAAATGGCCTGAGGCCAACTCCCCACACTGCCGGGACAATCCCCCTGGAGACTCCCTTGCTGCTGGCAGATTTAAAACCCCTCTGTACAAAGGGAGGGCGCCACTCCTGCCGCCCTCCCATAGCCTCTCCTCCAAGCCCCACCTCGTGGAAATAACACGGCCTTGACATCACAGACTTGGGTTCTGGTCCGACCACTAACTGGCCGGGTGGCCTTGGTAAAGTTACTTTATTTTCTTGGGCTTGTTTATCTCCTCTCTAAGATGGGAATAATACAACACATTTTCCAGGGCTGTTGCGCATGTCATTCACGCCCCGGGGCCCTGGGTTTGAGTTCTGACTTTATCATTTCCTAGCTGTGTGACCTCGTACAAGGTACTTAAAACCTCTGTGCCTCAGTTTCCACAATTCAAAATGGAGGCTATAATAGTACAGACCTCATAGGGGTGTTGTGAGAATCAAGTGAAATAAGTAAAATGCTTAAATCAGAATCTGGCATATAATAGGTTCTCAAACAACGTTAGCTCTTATAATTGCGTAAGGAGTATGTAAGAGTGCTTCTAAACGCTCTAGCACTTTAAACATGTGACATAGTGATACTATGCTTGCCTCAAGTCTATGAAGTTCCCAAACCTAACCCTGATTCTCATGTCAGAGAGCCACATGTTTTTTATGCTATTATACAGAAGCTCCTAGATATACCCGAAACATTAAGTATTACTTTTTTTGGAAATGGTAACTTGCTTGACATATATTAAATAATCTCAATATTCAGAAAAACTTTGCAGTTAATTCTTCAACAGAGTGAAAAGCCCCTCCAGATTATCTGATTCTGTGCACTGAATTGTTTTCTCTTTTGTAAGGAAGACCAGCCCAGAGCTAACATCCGTTGCCAATCCTCCTCTTTTTGCTGAGGAAGACTGGCCCTGGGCTAAGATCCGTGCCCATCTTCCTCTACTTTATATGGGATGCCGCCACAGCATGGCTTGACAAGCAGTGCGTCGGTCTGTGCCCGGGATCCGAACGTGTACGTGCAAGCTGATGGTTTATGAAAGGCATATGTTCAGACTGAGCATAGAAAACATGTGGGCATGTTTCAAAATAAATTTTTTAAAAGACAAAAGAAATATGAGAGATTCTGAGATTTACAGTACTAAGAACACACTAAAACAATAGCAGTCAACGCGTATGGTAAAACAGTACTCACTGGTTGCCAGCTGTGTGTCTTAAGGCCAGATTAATTCATGCTCTAGACAGATGTACGTGGCATGCCCCACATGCAAGGCTACTGAACACAGCTGCCCTCTGCTCCTTCATCTTTTCCTCAACTACTGAGTGCCCAGTTGACATCAGGCCCTGTGGTTGGCCTAGCCCATTGGTGGGTTCACCCTCAACGTGTCTGTTTCTGCAGGTAGATTTCTTTTCACTCATGTAGAAAAACAGGAATCTTCTCCCGTATCCTGCCACTTACCAGCTGTGTGATATGGAGCCAACCACTTATACTGATTGCCGAAAGCCCCTGATCTCGACTTCCCTGTATGCAATCTCAGAATCATATTCTCTATTCCTCAGGGTGGTTAGGAGGATTATGGGAGAGTTTTGTAATAGTCAGGTGACAATCACTGGAAGGTATTGTTGCCCTGACCTCACACATGCCCTTTTGTCTTTTTGCATTTAGGTTCCTGGTCTGCGACAGGATTTTCAATAGCTTTTTGTCATCTGGAGCATAAAGAAGATTAATAAGCACCAAGAGGCCAAGGTTAGTTTTTATTCTTTTTATCAAACTCCCTATGCAGCTCTATGGCTGTTTGTGTAACACAGGCATTTGTAACACAGGGACATTTAGAAAGGACAGCAAACCCACCACCCATCTACTCAGTCACACTCAAGGCTTCTATTGTGACTTGTCCATAGCACTAATTCAATCCATACTCCTAATTCATGTAGCCTTTGGAAAATCATTTCTCTTCCTTTGAGTTGAAATTTCCTCCTCCACAAAACAAGGGCTTGTATTAAGAACTCTCTAAACTCTCTAGATCTGAAATATCCCATTGTTGAACTGTGTATTTCTATCATTTGATCAACAAATACATAATATTTAGCCAATGTACTCAAAGTATTAAGATGGATTGGTCATTAATCAAAATCAGAAAATCCATTGATCTTCTTTGGTCTCCCACGTTTGCACACTGTGAGCATTTCTGACAACCTCTTAAAAGGAGAGCAACTTGAAGGTAGATTCTTCCATCAGCCACTGGAAAACCCCACTGGCCTGGTTCACCTCCATGCCATGTGGACCACCATTACCTTCCTTCAAGAATCAAGAACCAAGGAGGATTTCACTTAGTGATGAGGGAGGGGAGAGCTGAGGGAGGTAGTAAATCAGGAACTAACCATTTGAAGGAGGAATGATGTCAAAACACACATTGTGTCTTGGACGGGTTCTCCAGCAAGTTCCGAGTCCCTCAGTGAGGCAAAAGAGATCCACGCAGAGGAGGATAGAATGTAAGAGGAGGGGAAGATTTTTGCTTTCGTTCAGTTCTATACCCTCATTTTACCGAGGCCCAGAGAGGGGAAGTGACTGGCCTAAGGTAACACAGATAACTGGTGGCAGAGTGTGTTTCCCTGGAACCCAGTCCTGTCCATTTCTATTTCATCTCTCCCGTCAGCTATTGCCCAAGAGAAGATGGCTTTTTTCCTTTTCATTTTTTGGCTTGAGGAAGATTTTCCCTGAGCTAACATCTGTGCCAATCTTCCTCTGTTTTGTATTGGGACACTGGCACAGCGTGGCCGCTGACAAGTGGTGTAGGTCCATGTCCAGGAACTGAACCTGGGCCGCCAAAGTGGAGCACACCTAACTTAACCACTAGGCCATGGGGCCAGCCCCAGCCTTCTTCCATTTTGAACGGAAAGCAGAGATCTGAGAAGCACTTAGTATGGTTGTCTGATAACATTTGGCATTTTGTTTTGTCAATAAAAAAATCCATTTCTCTGATTGACCTCTTTCCATCATGAAATGGAGACCAATTGGCATGTGTCTATAATTATTTAATTCTGAAAGTCTTGTCAGGGTTGTCTTTATAGTCTGGTTCAGTTATCTGATTAGACTTTGTAAAAAGGTATGCTCTCTTTATGTTAGTTGGGAAAGCTGCAGCCTAAACACACATTTGTTTATGTGCCTATATGCTCATATGCACACATACACACACGTGTGTATATGCATATGCATTCAAGATGTGTGAGTTTGCATATGGTGCCTGTGGAAGAAGGTGTGAGTTCGTGGATCTTATAACACGGCATTAGCCATGAAAGTAGCTTACCTTCCCAAATGCAGGTGGCCACGTGGGGTCCTTTCTAGCTCTGAGAGGTATAGTTTGTGACTCCGTGTTGACTGAGGAATGATTGAAGACTTCCAGTTCTCTAAAAGTACAGATTTGCTTCCTGAAAGAGAAGAGTCCAGGCCAAAGTCATGTTATTCTTGACCATTATCATGTGGGTGGAAATGAGACGTGGCATGTGGGTGGTCTAGGATGTAGCTTGTGGCGGTTGGGAGGTTTTGGGTTCAGGATCCTCCAGGGCCCATAGACCTGTCTCTGCATGCCAGCAAGACACCGGGGCAGAGCAGTGGACTGGCAAGAGGACTGGGTCTACCACGATTGCTGCCGGGACTGCGTCCCTGCATACATTTACTGCCCATTGACCGTGTGAGGGACATCATTAAGTTTTGGGGCACCAAGGTAAATAAATTCTGGCTTCCATGTTTTCCATCGTTTTATAGTTCATGTGCTAACAGGGATGACAAGCATTTTTTTTTAAAGTATGATCAAGTGTGATCAATATTTTACTGGAATATAGCTATAAAAATACCATAGGCAGACAGAAGGGAAAAAATCATTCTAGGAGGAATTTTTCTCCAGTGCCGGCATAGGATTCATTCAGCTGAGATAAAATTAAGTATTCTTTAAAGGCTTTCTATTGTTTACCACTTCTTGAGTTAAAAGTTGGGGAGAAGCTGTAGGGAGAACCCATTCTGAAGAGAAAAAAAGAGACCTCGAGAGCAGAGCCCAAGTCTCCTGATTGCCTCTCATTTATTCATTCAGCATTCACTGAGCACAAACCCCTTATCAAGCCTTTGGCTGGACTCAGAGGATGCGAAGATTAGTGAGAGATCCCTGCCCAATTCTGCTTGGATGACCCATCTTTCAGACCAGCTGCAGGATATCCAGGGAGTTCTGTCCTCAGCAACCACGACAAGATGGTGTTCAGAGAACCCACCTAAACCAAGCACAGAGCACAAGCCCACCCCTGGGCTGAGCCTTGCTGTGGGGCATCCTATCTGGTCAGCTTTGACAGCACATCTGTGCACAGGTCTGGTTCTGGCCTTGTGGCCCAGACCTGATGAGTCCCGTTGTCATTTCTGGGGGCTGACCTCGTCTACTTCTCACTCTGCCTTTACCTCATGGACTAAGTTTGGGGACACGGGGACACACCTCACATCTCAGACCTGATGGTTTATGGGGCCTCACTGTGCTGTGTGATAGGGCTTATCAGAGCTGGAGAAAGCTCTACAATAACAGGGTCCGCCTAGGGCTGGGATGGGGAAGACATTTCTCTTCCCCTGTCATCTCTGGCCAATTAAGTGTGGTTGCCTAGGGCCTTCGTTGATGTTGTAAAGCTGCTGGAGGGGGTGGTGGAGGCAGGAAGGTTTGCTATGTTCTATTTGGGGACTCATGGAGCATAAGTAGTTTCATAGAATCACCAGCTGACTGTGTGTCATTAAAACCAAATTGTATAAACTGAATGGGCTGCTAGGAAATATAATATCATATAGGGCCCTATAACAACAACAACAAAAAAATCATGCTTCTACATTATGGAACTCCAGAGAGCTAAGATTGGGTCTCTTTCAACCTAGTGCACAAAACAAAGTGATCCCCTGGTTTCAAAGGGAAAAGCAGTGTGCCTTTCATTATTTAATTTACAACTTATCTCCTGGAAATCTTACTTTCCAGCATGAGTGTTGGGAGGGTCAATGGATTACTTGTTGACTCTTCTTCTAAGGGGCAGCTTGTGGCCCAGAGAGGAAAGCTAGAGAAGGCTTAAGGCCTCTCTTTTCCACTAGAACAATTAATTAAAGAAAACCCCAACCTCCTCTAAGATGTGGTTTTGAAGTATGAACTCACCAGACAGTGAGTTAATGACAAGAGGGGCAAGTTCTGCCCCTTGTCCAGTGGGGCTGGTCCAGGAGCTCATCAGTGGGGTGGCATTAGAGCTCCACTACTTTCCTGGGCTCCTTGGGTCAGGCGTTCAATTCTGTACATGCCAGATGGTCCAGAACTTAAATATGACCTTGACATAATAAAATAGCCCCATATATTTGAATAGTATTTTATGCTTATAAAGAACTTCTATGTATTATTTCATTTGAGCCATGGAAAACTCAGAGACAAAACATTATTATTCTCATTGTACAGATGAAGAAACTAAATCCAGAAAAGTTTAAATGGTTTTCCCATGGTTATACGCTCACTCAGTGACTAACCATGACTTAGCCTTAGGTCATCTGGCTCTAAAAATCCCCTTCACTCTACCATGGATGCATTCGCCAGCCTAATAAAAATAATTTTTGGATTGTTAGCTCTTCGGGATTATATGTACCAGTCTTCCTCTTCAATGGCATAGATAAACAGGAGCTGATAGAAAATGCCTGCTTATTGTTTTGAAAGAGATGAGAAGGAAAAGTAAACACAATGTTGAACGCCTGGAGGGGTTGCCAAGGA
This sequence comes from Tapirus indicus, assembly GCA_031878705.1. Classification (NCBI taxonomy): domain Eukaryota; kingdom Metazoa; phylum Chordata; class Mammalia; order Perissodactyla; family Tapiridae; genus Tapirus; species Tapirus indicus. The sequence goes on along the minus strand of CM062918.1, from coordinate 102,061,720 downwards.
GTGCTGTCTCGTGCTTTGGAAAGTTTGTGTAGTGTCAGCTATTAACGTCTCTTGGATGGCTATGCTAGTATCTAGCTTAGATACAGGGGGAGAGATAAGACAGAGTTTCAAATTCTTATCTAATCTAGAGGGACTATGAGTCTTTCCCTAGAATTTCTATGGCATCACCTCTCAGCCATGCTCAGTCACCTCCTGATGGCATCTGCCATTAGGGAACCTGGCTGCCTGGCCTTTTGAAGGCATCTCCCAAAGACACAGAAAGCTCATGTCAGCATCTCACCAAGGAGCCTGTGGAACGGACTGTCACCATGCAGCACTGTAAGGTGTGTTCTCCATAAGGGTCTGACAAGTCTCTTAGCTGCTATGCTACTCCATGTGGAAGTGGTTGGTTAGATTTTTTATTTTTAAAAAGTTGGCACTTCAGTCTTCAAAAAATTGTTCTATTTGAAGTCAGTGTTGAAACTATCACCTTCACAATTTGGCAAAAACTGATGCTATGTGTTTAGGACTTACAAAGGCATGACACAAAATTCTTTGACTTTACTCAAGAAAAATATTTAAATGTCAATTTAAGGTGAGCAATTTATTATTGTATACTAGAGTGTAAAGTATCCTATACAAGGATAATGGGGTAAAAAGTAAAAGTGATACAGAAATCACTAAAATTCAAGAAACACAAACGACCAATAATGATCAAAACATTTCTTGTAAGTAGTAGTACATGGGGGCAGTGATACCTTTTACCACTTGAAGACATCAAAAATAAGAGTGTACTCTAAGAGTTCAATCACTAATCAACAGAAAATGAATCAGAAGAAAGCAGATTTCTCAACTTCAGCACTGTTGAGACTTTGGGCCAGATAATTCTCTGTTGTGCAGCTGTCCTGTGCATTGTGGGGTGCTGTGGGGCACCCCTGGCCTGGACTCACTAGCATTCAGTAGCACCACCGTATCATACCCCCAAGTTGTGACAACAAAAAATGTCTCCAGACACTGCCAAAAGTCCTCTGGGGGAAATTTTGTTTTCTCTTTGAGAAACACTACAATAAGGAAATAAAGAACTTTAGGACCTAGAAGACTTGACTCTAACTTAATGAAATATACAAACCTATTTAGAGAAAAGAGAGGGTCAAACTAAAGAGGTGCCCATGAAGTATTTGTCAAGGTGCCTCAGGGTTCCTTCAAGCAGTAAGAAGGTACTATCTTTCTGGAAGGCCATAGCTGAACCCCTTTGGATATTCTATTTGCCTGACTGCACTTGTTCTGGGTCCATTTCACCAAACAGGCTTCTCATTATCACTTGTTGCCTCATATAGCTTTCCCACAGGGAGAGGCTTCACTGGCCAAAAGATGTGAATGAGCATCTTATCTACCTGTCAGCCTTATTCTTCTTTTATGTGAGTGAATTGACATTGTAGTTTACCCATCAGTCTCTGTGAGCTAGGTTGGCATAAGTAATTATCCCCCCAGGTTAGCATAAGTCACTGTCCCCTGGTCTGATCTATGCTGGGATCTCAATGAAACTGAATTTTTGAACTTGCAAAATTTAATGAACTTGACAATATTAGGGCAAAATTATGAAACTTCTTGGAAGCCAATTATCTCTCTTCTTCAGGTTATCTATTGCTGTATGACAAATCACTCCAAAACTTAGTGGCTTAACACAATAGCTACTTTATGGCTCACAGTTCTACAGATCAAAAGTTCTGGCAAGGCTCAATGGGGACACACGATGTCACTGGAGTCACTCATGTGTCTGCTTTAATGTCTGGGACCTTGTTGCTGCCAGGAAGCTGGGGTGTCTTAGTGTTTCCCCACTTGGCTTCTTTCTTTATCAGGAGAGTCTGAACTTTCTTCCATGGCAGAGAAAGGCTCTAAGAGTACAAAAGCAGAAGCTACCATGTTTCTTCAGGCCTAGGCCTGGGACTGACACAGTATCAATTCTACCTTATACTGTTGATCAAAGCAAGTCACAAGTTCAGTGTGGATTCAGTGAGAGAGGGAATATACTCCAAATCTTGATGGGAGCAGTGGCAAAGTTACCTTTAAAAAGTGCACACATGGAATTGGAAGGATTTTTGTGGCCATCTTGGGAAACAATTTTCCCTAGTGTCATAGAATAAATTCATAGAGAACAAGATTCATAGAAAACATATAAGGTTTTTAAGAGAAGTATATTCAAGAAAGCACTGCTAACTTAGATTTTAGAACAGAGGCCATAAAAAATAAAGAGGGCTCTGGACTCCCAATTTTCTTTGAACAGAAAGCAGACTGAGAAAGCTACTTGAGTAAAAACAAAATCTATTTCTTATAGAAAATAAAAGGTGGTTCCAAGGGTGGAACCCAAAAAGCAGAGCCAAGAGCTAAAGAAAAAAGATTGAGGAACCACTTCCAGAAAGCAGAAACGGACTCTCATCAAGGAACCTTCCTTGACACTGGAGTCAGGGGAACTGACAACATACACCTGGATTTCAGAATTGCTCTGGATCAGTGATTGCTTTGACTTTCCCAATTCCACATTTTAAATGAAGTGTCCCTGTCTTATCCTTGCATGCTATGTGTGTGGTGGGCATGTAATTTGTCCTTTTAGTTCACAGGTCTCCAGAAGTCTCATCCACTTTTGGACCAGATGGAGACCTTGAGGTACTCTATTCTGAAACTCTAGGCACATGCCAACAACTCGCATCAGGAAGTGAAGTCTATTTCCCTTCTCTTTGAGTCTGGACTGACCTAGTTTTCCTTTGACCAATAGAATGTGGCAGAAATTATGCGGTGTGACTTCTGCACCTGGGGCTTATGAGGTCTGGCAGTGTGAGACAGTAGAAAATATATATTAGTTTCTGTCCCCAGTTCACAAAGCTCCTAGAACTCTTGTAATTTCCTAAGTGATAAGAACACTAGAAGCACCTATTGTTCTAATATTTGTCTTTGACCCCATTCTTGACACAGGGTTCCTAAAATCTTTATAAATTCCTAAGTGATAAGAGCACTAGGAACATCTTTTGTTCTAATGAGGCAACTCTGGGTGGGCTCCTGGAGGGCTCCTGGATGGGGGCTGGTCACCAGAAAGACCAAGCCATGATTAGAAGCTTGGGATTTTCAGTTTCATCCCCCATCCTCCAGAAAGGGGAGAGACCTGGAAATGGAGTTAATAGTTGATCATGCCTACATGAGGAAGCTTCCATAAAATCCCAATAGTAGAGGGTTCAGGGAGCTTCCAGGGCACCACCAGGAGGGTGAGGCACCCCAACTCCATGGGGACAGAAGATCCCTCACTGTGGGGCCCTCCTGACTTCACCCTATGTTATCTCTTCATCTGGCTGTTCATCTGCATTCTTTATCATATCCTTTAATAGACGTGTTTCCCTGAATTATGTGAGCCAGTCTAGAAAATTAATCAAACCTGAGGAAGGGGTTATGGGAACCTCCAATTTGTAGCTAAATCAGACAGAAATTGTGGGTAACCTGGGGACATATTACTTGTGATTGGCATCTGAAGGGGAGGGAGGTCTTGTGGGATTGAGCCCTTAACCTGTGGGATCTGATGCCATCTCTGGGTAGACAGTGTCAGAACTGAGTTCATTTGTAGGACACCCAGCTGGTGTCACAGAGAATTGCTTGGTGTGGGGAAAAACCTCCGCTCATTTGGTGACCAGAAATGAAGTGTTCTCTGTGTAGGTAAGAGACACCAGGGAAGAAACACACAGGAGGGAAGAGCTGGGTTTTTTCCTTACACAGGAGGAGGAAAACTGAGTTTTCCCTTTATAGACAGCTTCCACTTTTGTGCTTTAGAAGTCCTGAGCCACTGTGTAAGAAAGTCCAACCCAACTTGCTGGATAGAGTTCAAGTGGAGGAGCACTGAGCTGCATCAGCTGACTTCCAGCATCAAGTGCCTATACATGTGATTAAAGACATCTTGGGTCCTCTAATCCCAGGAGTACCTAGTCAATACCAGGTGGAACAGAGTTAAGCTGTCCCTGCTGAGCCTTGCCCCAACTGTGGATCCACAAAATCATGAACAAACTAAATGGTTGTTATTTTAAGCCATTATGTTTTGGGACAATTTGTTACACAAGGAAAAACCGAAACTTACCCTATTCTCACAATACGTCTTGTCTTTTATTACGACCACACTTTTTACTTTCTCTCTGAATATTTTTAAGAAGCATCTGAATTTTTCAACTTTTTAGCAGAGTCTAGACCATTTCGTTGCTAAAACAGTTACATAAATGTCAGGAAAGCACAATGACCCCATGGGACTCTCCTGACCCCACTAATGCAACAACCAAAACTGAGTAGGCAAAACCCACCAAAGGCCTGGAGCTGACAGTAGACTCAGACAGGCATGGGAGGTATCACCACCAACCCCCAGCGTTTAGAGCTCTGCTCCAGCTTACGGCAGGAAAATGTCAAATCACAGCACTTCTGGGAGACTCACATTTATTCTCCCACCCTCCCTCTTCGTCCATACTCTCAGCCCCAGCAAACACTGCCAGACATTGCCACCATCATCTGTGTCCTGCTTGCTGCTGCTTACAGTGTGCTGTGGGAACTGTCAGGGTCCCCAGGATCTCAGCCCATAGGAAGAAAGCAGACCACCAGCAGTCTCTTGGCTTTGAGAAAGGTCACCAATTACAGCTCTCTGCTTACAGATGAATTTTGGGTTGTCCTTACCCTCTGCGGTTGCTTATAAGAAATCAACTGTCAGACACTGGGCCTTGAAGTGCACGGTTCTTCCAGATCACTGAGAGCCAAAACAGGCCATGATTTTCCATGGTGGTGTCTATTCCACCGCAAGGGAGGGAAAGAAGGGTGATTTGAAGAAGTTTGGATTTGTTAAAGGATTGAGAGCAGCAGATGGGTTGAATGACCTGCTTATTTTGGCTTTGGACACAGAATCATTGGAGGGCTCCTGCTTCTCAGACTCAATATCTATATTATAAACAGGACTGTAAATATTCTTACTTGACATAGACCGAAGTCCAAACAAGGAGCCAGGCAGCAGTAATTCTGGGAATTTGTCCTAGGCTGTGCAGATACAGAATGACTTGTTTTGGAATCCAATGAGAAATACAGGAACTAGAAACCAATGGCATGAAAATATCACCAAGACTGAAGATAAATGCTCCCACAGAGCTACTATCCTCCAAGAATCTGTAGACCTGGGCTTGAATCCCAGCTAGGCCACTAACCTCAGCTGAACTCTCTGTGCTACTTGATGATCCCTTTATAGTCAGGATATTCTCTCCTTAAATCCATTACTTAATCCTGCCCCACACCTGCAGCCCCATAAACTTGATTCCTACTTCCTCAAAAAATGAGACCATCAAGAATAAAGTACTTCAAGTTCCAATCTCCTCGATCACCATGACATCAAATTTATCAGCTCTTCCTCCATGGTCAGCTTCTTTCCTCTGGGGTCGGAGGACAAGGTGTCCCTCTTTACTTCCTACCTATCTCATCCTTGTGGTTCTTGATGTTACCCCCTCTCACTGCCTAGGAGTTAGTTTCAACAACTGCCTCTTTCCTTGCTATATCTTCAACCTCTTATTCTCTCCTGGTTCTTTTTTTCTGCCAATAAACATGCCTAAGTCTCTCCTCATAGAATCCATCTCTTGACTCTGAATCCTCCTCCAACCAACAATCTGTCTCTCATCCTCTTGAAAAAATCTTTTGCTCCCGGAATAGACTTCTATACTCATTGTTTCTAGCACTTCACAATCTAGTCACTCCTCAGCCCATTTCAGTCTGGTCTTCCTCGCTTCTCTGCTTCAGCTGCCCAAGCCACGGTTAGTGTGCAGCCAGGCATATTAGGTCATACCCACTGGATGCTTTCCAGCCCTTAAGTTATCAGACATCCCTTCTGCAGTTAACATTGTGACCATCGGCATCTGTGGTACTCGTCTCTTTTGTTTCAGCTTGCACATCTTCAATGATCTCTTTAACTTCTTCATAGAAGACACCTCAGCCTCCTCCTTAAATATGCTGTCCTCAGGAATAAGGCCTTGGCTCACTACCATTTTCCCTGTAAGTGCTCTTTGAATGGTCTTAGTACCTCATTGTTTTAAGTGCTCCCTGTATGTTGACAGCCACCATATCCCTATCTCCAGCCCTAATCTCTTCCCTGAGAGTCACACTTGCCCTCCAATTGCCTGGCAGTCATGGCCAGTTATCCTTTCTCATCTTAAGTCTCCTCTTTCCTATAGTCTCACTTTCTCCATCCATAATTCTATCACCCACCTTGTCACCTAGGTGAGAAACTTGAAATCGTTCTATACTCCTTTCTCTCTCATCACTTACATCTGACCAGTCACCAACTCCAGCTGACTTTACCTCTTAAATACTTTTCAGATCTGTCCCTCCCTTCTATGCTTCTGCTGCCTTAGTTCAGATCCTTAGTAGCTATTCTTCCTCAGCTTATTGAAGTCAGCACCCTTTTGAAATCCTTTCCATATTATCGCCTCAAAATTCACTCTTCAAATAAAGACAGAATGTTCCATCTAAATGTGAACATATTATTCCCCTGCTTAACCCTTCAAAGGCTCCCCATCACCTGCAGAAATAACTCCAATCTCTTTGCCAGAGCACAAAAGGCCCATCTAATCTCATCTCCTGCCACCCCGTTCTTGTGCTGTATGTTCCCATATTGACAAACTACTAGTGGTTCCCCACACTCACCTTGTTTTGCACAGCTGTGCTTTTGCTCATGCACAGAATTTTCTGCCTTCCTTTCCCTGCCTGGCTAACTCATTATCCTTCAGAACAAATTCAAGCATCAGCTCCTCTGAGAAGCTGCCCCCAAATCTGCAGGTTAGACTCAATGTCCCTCCTCTGTTCCTGTAGGCTCTTAATATCTGCATCTGTCTCTCTCATCTCATATCCTGACAAATTATATCTACATGTTTTGTGGGTGTGTTGCTCCCTCACAATATGGTGGGTTGCATAAGAACGAGAACTAATTCATCACTGTAGTATACTAACTAACGCACAGTCTAGACATAGTAGACACTTTACAAATGTGTGAATGGAGCAGAACTACCTGTCTGACTTTGAAGTCAACCTTCCCTATTTGGGCCTCAGATTCTTCATCTGTAAATGAGTGGGGCTTGAATTAAACGTTCTCTGTTAAAGGTTTCTTCCCTCTGTAACACCCCATGTCTTTGTACGCTTCTAAGCAGGGAGGTATTGACAGGACAGAGTTGTCCAAATGTCTTCTTTTTCATCCTACTGCCTCTGGAGTAGATTTAGAAAAAGAGAAAGAACAAAAATAAATGACAGCTCACAGTTGCTGCATGTTACGGATGTAGACACTATTGAAGTCCCTTTAAATAAATGCAATAACTCACCTGATATTCACACCTACCCTATGAGTGGGTATTATTATTATCCCCATTTTTCATATGGGGAAACTGAGGGACAGAGTAACCTTCCCAAAGTCACATGGGTAGGAAGAGGCAGCAGCACCAGAATATCTGACATAAGAGTCTGCCCTCATAACTGTTACACTATAATGCATAGACAGACAGACAACCGGATGGAGAGAGACAAGGACAGGTCGATAGATATGATTAAGGGAGAAGGGAAAAATGAATGTTGCACTGAGTAATGGAGCAGGGACAGGGGTTTGCACCTCATTCTCTGATGCTCACGTGAGGCCTGACTTCGTTCAGCACGTGATAAGCGGCAGTCAGTGGTAGTTAAGACACCCGTGGCCTTCTAGGCATTGTGTTGGTAAAAATGGAAGAGTTTGTAAAATTGGACTTTATGACGAATCTTTGGGCATAATGAATTCTTCCTGCATTTGTCATCATAGTGCTAATTAGGCTACATTTTGTGGGCTTTAAAGTGGTTCTGGCCAGAATTTCCTAGATATTTTATTGTAATTTAGCATTAGTCAGGCTTGAGTTAATGGACGCAGGCGGCTTTATTCGCCCTGGTTTGGGCCCCACCATTGCTATTATATCTTTTGATATTCATCCTCATGACACTAATCAGCCAGTATCGATTTAGACATTGTACATTTCCATAGGAATTCCATTTTAATTCAACATTAGAGTGCCATTAAAATGTAAAGGAAAGGGCATGCAAAAGTCGCCTTAAAGCATTACTGTCTCGGGAAAATCTGCTGGTTTTAGTCATTCTGCCAGCTCTGCTTGGGGTAGGACAAAGACCCAGCCATAAGGAAGTAGCTTCCTTTATGATTCATACTGAGGCCCAATAGCTGCTTTATGATGTGGCCCATTGGTCAGGGGTTGAGGAGTGGTGATGGAGGGGAGGGGAGGTGGCTTGGGGTGTGGGAGATCTTCTTATATCTCTGCCCTACAGAAGAGTCTGCTGAGGCCTACATCACCCAGCAGCATCCTCAGAGAACAAAGTAAACAGGGGGAATGTGACGTGGGAGTCAAGGGGTCCAGCCTGATCATTAGGATGGAAGGAAGTGCAGTGGAGTCAGAATTCAGATGCTTTCTCATGCTGAGAACACCTTGAATCCTCCTCCCACCAAAATTAAGGATTCTCTAGGAGGTATATTGGGTGAAACCAATTCTTAAGAAATCCTGTGTTCTTTTTTTGTTCTTTCTCTATGAAACCAATAGACAGGCTTCTCGTGCTTTGTTCATCCCTTATATCTCCTTATATCTCCAGGACTTGCCTGGATCCCATTGTCAGCACCCTTCTTTTCTCATTAGCTTGTCCTCCCTGGGATTCCATCTCCTCCACTGACCTCCATATAATGTAACCATCTATGTACTGACAACCCCAAAGTCCACAGCTCCAGCGCACATCTCTTTCTTGAGGCCCACACTTGCATCTGTCAATCTCCCGCACCTCTTCCCCTGGGGGTCCCATGGGCACTTTCAACTCAATATGTACAAAATTGACCTCATTCTCTTTCTCCCAAACCTGCCACTCCTCCTATACATCCTGGTCATCACCTTCCATCCATCTATTGCCTGAGCTAGAACCTAGGTCTCTCCCTTTCCCACTCCCACAACATTGAGTCTCTCTCACTCATGTCATGGACTCTGCCCTCCAAGTGTCTCTCAGATCAGCTGTTTCCATCTCCATCCCTGACTGCCCCTGCCACCCTGGGTTAAGTCCTCTTTCTGTTGTCTGGATTTTTCTCTCTACTTATAGCCTAAAGTCCTGCTATTAACACTGTTGTAGGTTGAATTGTGTCCCCCGAAAAGATATGTTGAAGTCCTAATCCCCATAGTTGTGAATGTGAACTTACTTGAAAGTAGGATCTTTGTAGATGCAATCAAGTTAAAATGAGGTCATAGTCAGTTAGAGTGGGCCCTAATCCAATGTGACTGGTGTCCTTATAAGAAGAGGAGAAGAGACACAGAGACACACACAGGAAGAACATCATGGGACAACAGAGGCAGAGATTGAAATGAAGTGTCCATAAATCTTAAGAAGCCCTATGCTCTTTTTAAGTTGTTTCTCTATGAGACTGTATTAGTCAGAGTTCTTCAGAGAAACAGAACCAACAGAATGTGTGTGGATAGATAGATAGATAGACAGACAGACAGACAGAAAAAGAGAAAGAGAAAGGGAGATGTTTCTTATTATGAGGAACTGGCTCCCATGATTATGGAGGCAAGATCTGCAATTGGCAAGCTGGAGACCCAGGAGAGCCAATGGTGTAGTTGTGTCTTTCCAGTTGGAGTCCAAAGGCCTGAGAACCAGGAGAACTGATGGTGTAAGTTCCAGTCCAAAAGCTTGCAGGCTTAAGACCCAAGAAGAGCTGATATTTAAGTTCAAGTCTGAAGGCAGGAAAAGACTGGGGTCCAGCTCAAGCAGGCAGGCAGGAGGAGCTCCCTCTTACTCATGGGAGGATCAGCCTTTTTGTTCTATTCAGGTCTTCAATTGATTGCGCGCACGCACACACACACACACACACACACACACACACACACATTACAGAGGGCAATCTGCTTTACTCAGTCCACCCACTCAAATGTCAATAGCATCCAAACAGTCCTCACAGACACACCCAGAATAATGTCTGACCAAATATTGACCCCATATCCCATAGCCCAGTCAAGTTAGCATCACAGAGATCAATAGACAGGTATCTTTCACTTTGTTCATCCATTATATCTCCTTATACCTTTCTTCCCCAGATTCCATTGTCAGCTTTTCTCCGCTGGACTGAGAGAAGCCAAGGATTGCCATCAAGGACCAGAAGCTAGCAGAAAGGCAAGGGACAGATTCTCCCTCAGAGCTTCCAAAAAGGAACCAACCCTGTACACATCTTGATTTCAGACTTCTGGCCTCTGGAACCATGAGAGAATACATTGCTGCTGTTTTAAGCCACCTAATTTGTGGAACTTTGTTATGACAGCCCTAGGAAACTGATACACATGCTGAGGCAAGACGCAAGTTTGACCTGCTTACTCCCTGTGCAAGCCTCCCCCCTGCCGCAGGTTCCCCACTGCTCACAGGTTTAAGTCCCAATTCCCAGCATCCCCACCAGGCATCTCTATGGGCTAGGCCCTGCACACTCCTCCCGCCCAATCTCATGTGTCACCTGCCCCTGCACAGCCCCCTGCCCTCCTACATACATAGCACATTCTATCATTTTCCTGGAAGTGCCAACTATTTCATCCCTTTGCTCATGCTCTGCTTGAAATTCCCTTTCTTTCCCTGTCCATGTGGGAAACCAACCATCTCCTCTTAGAAGCCTTCCTTAGTCCACCCAGAGCAGAGCCCATTGCTCCATCTCTGTGCCACTTTTTTACCTTCTGCATGCCTACCCATCCCTCTGTTACAGCTCCTATTGCATTGTATGACAACTATGATTACATGCCTGTCTTATTTAATTGTCTGCCCTCCCCATAGGCTCTTAATAAGCACTTCTTTACAGAATGCTGATAGATTAATTGAGATGACAAAAATGAGGTCTTACTCAACTCTGAGTTCCTTGTGCCCAGCATAATGCCCAGCATGCAGTAAAAGTTCAATGGGTGTGGAATGAATGAGAACAATGCCAGCTCTTTGAGGAACATCTATGTTTAGGAGACAAGGAGCAAGAGAAGGGTAGAGAGAAGCAGATTTTTCCTGCATCTGCTTCCTTGTCTATTGTCTAGCCTCCTTCTTTACTTCATCATTCCTTCATTCCCATGTGTCTGGCGTATGGTAGGCATTCAATAAAGACTTGCAGAGTAAAGGAAGGAAGGAACAGTTAGGAAGTTGTAGTAGAAGGAAAATAGCTTGCCATAGATGCTGAGGAAGGAGAGGACACAGCTTCACCCACATTTCTCTGTCCCATATGAGTCCTTAATACAGATCTGATGGTGGAAAGAGAAGCAGAGCATTCAGTTTACTCCCCAGGAGTATACAAACCTCCAGGGCAGCTGTCTCTCCAGACCCACAGACTTATTTAAAAGTCCTTTTGAAAAGAATAATTATAGAATTACAGAATTTTGGAGTTAAAAGTTGCACTAGAGAATATCTAGGCTCAAGGATCTTAGAATTTTAGAGTTAGAAGGAAGCTTGGAGATCATTTAACTTCTGCTTCATCCCTGTCTGCACTTATATAAATGGAGAAGAAACTGAGATCCAAGGAGGGAAGGTGGCTTATGCAAGGCCACACAGCTGATTACCCTTGCTTTCTGTGACTCCATTCTCATGTGTCATTTTGACATTTGTGTAGCTTTAGTGATTTTTTCCAACAGCCGGATTAATTGCATCTAAGAGCAAGAATTGCCCATAGATGGTACCATGATCTTTTTTACCCCTCAAAGACATTCTTCAATCATTTTCTAACCTTATAATGAGCCCAGGGAGAATTAGAAGTGGGCAAGGTTATTTATGACATCCCATAACCTGTTACTCCTCCCTGGCTTCACTGGCATGGACTTGCTGGATCCTTCCTCTTTGCCTGGCACCCTCTACTCAGGTTTCTTACTTTCCACACAGTCTCCACATGTCTAGGAAGTTTCTCTCATTTGTGCCTTCCACATATCTGTGTGCCTAAGCTCCTCCAGAAACTAATGCCTCATTCAGGTGCTGTCAAAATGCCAGGCCAAGCAAAAGAGAACGATCCTGGGTTCACAGTGTGATGCAGCAGCTACGTTCTCCCTCCAAGCAGCAAAGCCACAATGGATGTTAAGAATTCCTTTCTGACCCACTGAAAATGGCATGAGGAGGTTTATGGATTCAGACAGGAGTCAGTCTCTCTAAGTGTCAAGGTATGAGTGTGGAATTTGAAGTCATATGATGCCATGTACATCAATGGCTCCTGCTCCTAAAGCCACCTGGGCATTTAGACATCCTGATTTCATTTATCATAGTACTATTATACAGGGAAATTGTTTGCAAGAATGGCAAATGAGAAATACCAAGAAAAAGTTATAGAAACTATGGGAGCATTGCGAAGGACTATGTGGGAGAAGGCCAAGAGATAGCTCCCTGTTTGGGTCTATGGGAACCACCCTTGTACAATTATTGTTAGAGCTAAGATGGAGGAAATAAGGTCTTGGGCAACAAGAGATATGAGTAGTGGTTCTCCTGATGGGAAAGGGAAAGAAGCTCTCCATCTGGGTGGAGGAGCTCCTTCTTGGGGCTCATTAAGAACAGACTGTCTGATGGCATTTTTCACAGAAATAGACAAAACAATCCTAAAATTTGAATGAAATCACAAAACCCCAAATAGCCAAAGCAATCTTGAGAAAAATAATAAGCTGGAGGCATCACATTTTCTGATTTCAAACTATATTACAAAGTTATAGTAATCAAAACAGCATGGTATTAGAATAAAAATAGACACATAGACCAGTGGAACAGACTAGAGAGCCCAGAAATAAACTATACATGGTCAAATATATGGCCAATTCTGATGACTGAATAAAGGTATGGTATATATATACAATGAAATACTATTCAGCCATAAGAAAAGACAGAATTGTCCCATTTGCAACAACATGCATGGACCTAGAGGGTATTATTTTGAGTGAAATAAGCCAGAGAGAGAAGGACAAACACCACATGATTTCACTCATATGTGGAATATAAACTAACACACGGACAGAGAGAACTGGTTCGTGGTTACCAAGGGGAAGTGGGGTGGGGGGTGGGCACAAGGGGTGAAGGGATGCATCCACATGGTGATGGACAAAAAATAATGTACAGCTAAAACCCCACAAAGTTATAAACTATTAAGACATCAATAAAAATGAAAATTAAAAAAATATATATATACATGGTCAATTAATTTACAACAAAGGAGCCAAAAATATACAATGGGGAAAGGATAGTCTCTTCAATAGATGGTGTTGGGAAAACTGAAGAGCCACTTGCAGAAGAATGAAACTGGGCCACTATCTTAACACCACATACAAAAATTAACTCAAAGTGGATTAAAGACTTGAATGAGACCTGAAACCATAAAACTCCTAGAAGAAAACATTAGGGTAAGCTCCTGGACGTTGGTCTTGGCAATGATTTTTTAGATCTGACACCAAACACCAAGGAAACAAATGCAAAAATAAACCAATGGGACTACATCAAACTAAAAAGCTCTTTACAGGCAAAGAAAACCACCAACAAAATGAAATGGGAGAAAATATTTGCAAATCATATAGCTGATAAACTCAAATTCAATAGCAAAAAAAAAAAATCTGATTAAAAAATAGGCAGAAGAACCGAATAGACATTTTTCCAAAGAAGACACACAAATGGCCAACCAGTGTGTGAAAAGGTGCTCAACATTACTAGTCATCAGGGAAATGTAAATCAAAACCACAGTGAGATGTCATCTCACACCGGTTAGAATGGCTATTATCAAAAAGACAAGAAATAACAAGTGTTGGTGAGGATGTGGAGAAAAGGGAACACGTGCACTGTTGGTGGGAATGTAAGTTGGTGCAGTCACTATGGAAAACAGTATGGAGGATCCTCAAAAAGTTAAAAATTAAACTACCATATGATCCAGCAATTTCACTTCTGGGTATATATCTGAAGGAAACATAATTACTACCTTGAAGAGATATCTGCACTCCCATGTTCACTGCAGCATTGTTTATAATAGCCAAGACATGGAAAAAACTGAAGTGTCCATAAATGGATGAATAGATAAAGAAAACATGAAATATGTATATACCATAATAATAATATATATCATAATATATATGTATGTGTGTGTATAAAATTCAGCCATGAGAAAGAAGGAAGTCTTACCATTTGCGAGAACGTGGATGGAACCTGAGGGCCTTATGCTAAGTGGAATCTTAAAAAACAAAAAACAAACCCACAGATACAGAGAATAGATTGGTAGTTGCCAGAGGTAGAAAGTGGGGCTGGGGGAATCGGATGAAGGTTGTCGAAAGGTACGAACTTCCAGGTATAAGAAAAATAAGTTCTGAGGATTTAATACACAGCATGATGACTATAGTTAACGACACTATATAGTATATTTGAAAATTGCTGAGCGTAGATCTCAAAAGTTCTCATCACAAGAAAAAAAATTGTAACTATGTGAGATGATGAATGTTAACTAAACTTATTACAGTAATCATTTCATAATATATACATATATCAAATCATTATCTTGTGCACCTTAAACCAATACAGTGTTATATGTCAATTATGTCTCAATAAAAATGAAAAACAAGAGAATAGCCTGAGTTGCTTAAAAGCCTGGAAGTATGGGCAGCGGAAGCCTCCCCAGGGTCCTTCTCTTTGTCCCTGGAGACTGTGGACAAAGCCAGCTCTCAAAGTTGTTGCTTATGGATTTTCCAGGCCATTGGCTACAACTTCTTTCTCCTTTTGGCTTTTCAAGACTTCTTTTTCAGCACTTATGGTTATGAAACCAAGGAGGGCTACAGACCTGTGGTGGCTCAGTGCCAGGGCCAGGACTGGGGTGCAAAATTTAAGGAGGGCTCCACTCTCAGGGCCAACTCTGCCCTGGCATGACCCTGAGGGTGAATGCCACCTTAACTTTTGCACCTAGGTAGTTGCCGTCCTGCCCGGCACTGCCTGTTTCTGGATAAGACCGCCTTATCCCCTGGTTTAGTATTAGGAAGCACTCTGCCTCCAGATTGTTTCTCCAATACCAGTTGTATCAATATAGAGATGATATTTGGTCTCTGTCTGCTTTGGAGAAAGGCACCTGAGAAGTGGCATTGTGTGGTGCGAAGGCTCTGGAGAGGGAGAACCTGGGTTGTGTCCTGGTTCTGACATTTACTAGCTGGAGGCCCTGGGTCAGTTACCTAAACTCTTGGGGCTTCAGTTTTCTTATTGGTAAAATAGGAATAATAATAACTCCTTCCTAAGGCTGTTTTCAGGATTAAATTAGTTAATACACATAAAACAGTCACAGGACTGCTTGATACTTAATAAATATTCAATGATATTAGTAAATAGCAATAGTTATTAATAGATAACGTTAAGTGGGAAAAAACACAGCTTGCACCTTGGTATTTACATTTATTTGAATGTATAGTTTTACCTTTATTTAAAATACATTTGAATGCTTAGTGATTGGCAATTATTAAACAAGTTTATGGTTACGTTTTTATTTTTATAGCCACTTCTTAAGTAATCGGGTCATTAGGTAGGTGTTCATTTTCCATCAGTTATAAGGGGTTAGCTTCTGCAGCCCTCTAACAAGTTAGGCAATTATCCAAATTGCATGCACAGTGTCAAGAGTGCATATTCAGCCGATGAAGAGCTTATCTTTATGGCACAATACTAATGGCAGTCATCACACCCTTGTCGTCTAATGGGATTGCCAGCAAGTAGGCAAATGAGCCCAATTCCTTGAGGCCTGGTATAACGGGCACATTAAATCCAGGAGTTTTGAACTTCTTAACAAATATCTATTTCACAAATATATCACACTAAACATAGATCAGTTTGGAGGCACTAAGAAGAACTCTGACTCCTCATTATGCTCTACTAAATGTATGTACCAGTGGTATGCTGATAAACTTTAACAATCAACTCTTTGAAGAAGAAAAAAGCCCTGATTTGTAGCATTTACAAATTTCTGTGGTGTAAATCCTCCTGCCATGGCCAATCTCAAGCTACCACTGAAGGCAGAATTTGGAGGAAAAGTTTCAAGTCACTGAATGCACAGTTTGGGGAAGAGATGCTAACAATTGGCTTTCATGGACCAGCACAAGCTTGCCCAGGACATCATTGTCCCCCAAAGTATACATCCCTTGTCATCGAAATGTCAGATTAGGAGTATGTTTTGCAGTAGAGGAGTTCACTCACCAGGTCCTTGCATTATCAACTCTGTTAGTGCAGAGTACTTAGTCTGGGCCAGGTACTGTTCTAAGCTTGTCACAAATGCTAACTCATTTAGTTCTCAGAACTATAATTTCTGTTTATAGATGCAGTCACTGGGGCACTGAGAACTTAGCAATTTGCTCAAAGTGTTACAGCTGGCAAGTGGTAGAGTTGGGATTCAAACCCAGAGTCTGGCTTCAGTTATGGACACTTTTAACCATGGCTCTCTGTACTCTGTTAATTCTCAGTCTTGCTCTCTCTCTATCTCTTTCTGTCTCTCTTAAACAAAAATCTATTTAAAATTTATACTTATCACAGCATTCTCTTTGTTTTCCTCAGACATTCAATACAGATTATAGTTTTATCCTCTTATTACATTTTTTGTTTATGCACCTCTCCTACTAGACTGTAAACTTCCTGGGAACAGGGACCATGACGGGCACTCAGTAAATAGTCGTCAGGTGAATGAAGGAATTTTTTGTCGCTCTCCCACTTGATCTGTCTCCTTTACGAGTATGTAACTTATGTGCGGGCAACAACGGAGACTATCTTTGTTGTCAGACTAGTAATTAGTACAGTGCCTGGGACATAGCTGGTGCTCACAAAGGTTTGTGGCATGAATGAATTGAACTGTGTACTCTTGGACATTCAGTTGTTTCCAATGTCACCTTATGAAAAGTAGCTCATCTTCAGGCACGTCCATGCATATTGCACTGTCTTTATTCACAGCTGTGTGCTTGTCTTGGTCTCCTCCTTGTATTCTTGACATGAGCAGAGACACTGTTTTGTTAACTTCATAGCCCCAGAATCCAGCATGATGCCTAATGCTTCACAGGCACGCTAAACGTGTTTTCAGACTGAAGCAAACAGAAGGTGTTCAATAAGCACTAGTTAATGAATGCTTATGTAAGGAAGAACTTGCTCCCCAAAGTAGAACACATCTGATAGGAAAGATGCTTGAGTTGTTAATACAGGTGATTATATGTATATTTTCTGCTCTAACATCCATGATGCTGGTGACAGAAGGACAGGTTGAAGGATTGTGCTGATGTGCTGCGGATGACTTTGAAAATTATCTTGCAAAAGCAGCAAGGTGTTCCAGGAAGAGCATTGGCTTAGGGGCCCAGAGTTCAGGATTTGAGATTTGGTTCATCCACATATGCGTCATATGACCCTAGGTAAGTTCCACTTCATCTTTCTGGGATAAGCAATCTGAAAGTCTTTCCAGCCAATGGTTCCTGCTTAAAGACCTAGTACAAGCTTAGAAGTAGGAAGTTAATGCTCAAGAATTGCTCTGGAACCTTAAGAGTTAAGCATATGCCTGGACTGAATATCAAAGATGCTGATGAGATAACATGTGACTATGTAGTTGAACAATTTATTTCACCAATCTCAATGAAACATAATGACCTAATTAATATTAATTAATATTGCCTTCTCTTCCCTTTCCAGGCATGGGGTGAGGATGGAGAAAAAAAGAGAGAGGAGAGCGGAAGGGACCGAAATTTTAAGTGGTGTGATTCAGTTACCTCCAAAGATGAGTATGCAATTACTACTAATTGCAAATAGTACTACTGGTAATGATAACAATCCATCACTTTGCCTGGCCCTATCCTAAACAAGACTACAGGTATTACCACAGATTAGTCACATTAATGGTCAGCTTTCTGTGGGCTGTGGTCACGAAGGTTTAGGTGAGTCTATATTCTGAATGGTGGAGTAACAGAATCCCAAGATTGCTAAGGTCATTCAATCCCATCCTCACCCACCACCCACCTCTGGACTCTACCTCACCTAACCTAGAGACATGAGTGTCCCCTCTCCTGATAATCATATTTTTGAAAATAACAACAACAAAAATAAACTTCCTTTAATCAGGGTCCCAAAGTGCTCATCATATTTGGAAACTGCTTCCGGGGGACCATCCTACCTCCTTCTTGTTACAATTTATCCTGAAACTGGAGCCTAGGACCTGGGAGGGTGGACACAAAGGCTAGAGAATATAGCTCTACCTCCATTTCTATGGACCTAAACAGCAAGGAATGAGCCCTTGATTTTCTTGCCTATAAAACAGAGATAATACTGATTATTCTCACCTTCTCTTTTGTTTTGTCAAAGTGGAAATTATATGGGAAATCCAGTGTGTATTTGAGAAAACTGCTCTGTATATATAAATCAGAGATAATTCTGAGCTTTCTTCTGGCATTTCTGAAAATAACTACTTATGACTGTGCATGTCAGGAAACTAATGGCCCCTTCAAACTTAAAAACAATCCCATGCAGCCATTATTAATATGTCACTCTCCACCCCTTTGACAACAGAAAACATGGCAAGTGTCTGGTATCAAACCGTCGAATCCAGGGAAGATATGGAGAGGCAGTTTCTTTAGAGATGGTGGCATTGTTTTATACCCACCACAGCCCGGCCTGGCATGAATGTGGTCAGCTCCTCCTCACCACTCATGCGTGGGTTATCCATCTGTTGCTCCTCCAAAGGAGCTTTGAGCCCCACCCTCATTTCCTCCTACTAATTCTGCATTGAAAAACCACATATCACTATAAAAGTTAATTTTTTTACCACTCCCCCCAAAATAAAAGAAACAAGCAGGCACACAAGAAAGCAAAAATATACAGCTTCCCAAAGCTGATACAATTTGTCTTTGGTTTATTCTTTCTCTTGGATTATCCAGACCAAGAAATAACTTGTTGAAGTGGAAGTTCTGAATACATCGGAAGAGTTCCACCTGATTCTATCAGTGGAGAGAACGTCCTGCTATTTGCCCTGTACACCCAGCAGATTACTTCTCGGGAGAATGGAGCTGATCTCCCTGTAGGGAACTGCGGGCTCCCACAATGACAGCAGAGAACTATAGCATTGTGAAATGCATCAGCTCATTCTCTCCTGTTCTGTACTCCTGCTTTGGTCTTGAAATATGAAAGTCTCGCCATAAGAGGCACCAGAGGAGTCCCCCCACCAAAAAACTGCTTTGCTGCTTTAGGGTAATAGATCCTGGAGAATCAGGATAAGCTAGCCATTGTCTTGTTTTGTCTAGACCCAAATAGCTATCCTCTTTGCTTACTTTTACTGACACAGACATTTGGGCATGAGTGAATATCCTTATCTATATTTTACTTATTTGGATTGATTCTTCTTCAGGTGCAGTAAATCATTTTTATTCCCATTTTACTGGTGGCAATATAAAGGGTAATTTGTAAAACCCTAGTATTGGAACAATAAGCTCCTGCGGTATAGCTTAGTGTCCCTAGAAGCTATCTGGAGTTCTGGGTTATCTCTGAAAGCTGTAGCTGAGAGGGATCATGTGCAGGGGACCAGTCCTAAAAATCCCATACTCTTCCAATCTCAGATCAAGTCTGTGGTCACAGTCACTACACACAGTTGTCATTCTTAAGCCACCAGGAAAATGTGGCAGTGGAAAATATCCAGGGCTTTGCTACAGGCTTGAACTCAGCCTCTCGTGCAACCAGATGCTGGAATCCATCAGGCTGCCCTGGGAGCCACAGCTGCCTCTAATCTTCCCAGTTTCACTTTGATTTCAAATCTATGCCACAGATACACCCTATTGCATGAGCTATATACCCAGGGGAAGTTCTTGCACTTTAGTGAACAGGAAGTTACCTGGTGAGTCTGCTCAACATGCATTTAAATCCCACCACCTGAGTTCCTGATTCACTAGGACTGAATGAGATGGGAAAAATCTGAATTCTAACCACCTCCTCATGTGATCAGGTGCAGTGTTCTGTGGAGTACATGCTGAGCCCCGGGACTGAAGTAGGGGTCTCTCTGTCTGGGAATTGTAGTCAGGAGACCTGCAACTTCATGCTTATTTTCTATTTCATTCTCCTCATGGGTGGGTACTCAGTTTCTTTGCCTAAAAAGTGAGAGACAGCCCAACTTTTTTGCAAGGTTCTTTCATGTCAGAATGAAGGGCAAGTGACAACATGTCTGGTATGGGTTGAATTGTGTCTCCCAAAAACGATATGTGAGATTCCACCCCTAGAACATGACGTTATTTGGCGATAGGGTCTCTACAGAAGAATCAAGTCAAAATGAAGTCCTCAGGGTGGGCCCTAATCCAACATGACTGGAGTCCTTACAAAAAGGGGAAAATTTGGACACAGGGAGACAGGTATCTGGGAAAATTCATGTGAAGGTTGGAGTTATGCCACCAGAAGCCAAGGATCTCCCAGCTAGGAGAAAGCCTGGGGACAGGTCCTTCCCTGGCACCTTCAGAGAAAGCATGGCCCTGCTGACACCTTAGTCTTGGACTTCTCTTCTCCAGAACTTTGAGACAATAAATTTCTCTTGTTTCAGCCACGCAGTTTGTGGAACTTTGTTATGGCAGCTATAGGAAACTCATACAATGCCTAACACTCCTGGGACACAAGGACCCAGTGAATTTTCCTCACTGTGATGCGTAAGTTGTGCTGGGGACTTTCCCTCTGGAGACAAATCTGGTCAACATGAATTGCCACCAGAGGAAAAGCCACGGGCAGCTGAGTCCCTGCTGCTTCATGTTGGTCAGAGTGGAGACTCTTGTCATCAGGGGTTGACTGGGGGCCTGTTCCTTCCCATTTCTTTTGGTTCCTCTGAGTTATGAGGGGGTTTGTGTCACTCCGAGTTACTCCACTACAAAAAGCAATACCAGATGTCTTCAAAGGCGATGGACTATATCAAATCAGGTGATGGGGGAAATTATGCACTACTAGCTAACATTGATTGGGCTCTTACCAAATGCCAGGCACTCTTCTCACTGCCACATATAGATACTATTATTATCTGGATATCTCACAGATGAGGAAACTGAGGCACAGAGAGATGAAGTTGCTTGCCCAAGGTCTCACACCTAGAAAGTGGGACAAACATCAGGCTGGTCCACTAGGCACAGAGAGAATGGCAAGGAGTACAGAGTGATCCATTTAATCAAAATATTTTCCAAAAAATTTTTGAATTAGTGGTTGGAGAAAAAGAGGAGTTTGCTAGTCAGAAAAGGGTGTGTGTATGGGGTGAAAGAACGATTCTCCAGAGAAGGTAAGTCTCCTGCCAAGTGTGAGTGGGTTCAGCGGGTGCAGGGAGGTCTAAGACATTTGGCTGGCTCAGAAGCGAAGAGGAAGCTGAGAGTGCAGACCTCATGCCCAGGCCCTTATTAGGAACTGCTTTCCAGAGGTGGTCACTACAAAAATGATCTGCTGGTTTTTCTAGGATGTGCTCTCCTAACAGACTGGTATCATCACCACCATCACCATCCTCCTCCTCCTCCTCATCACCTCCCCTTGCACTGATGTTTTATTTTGCAATCAATAAATGCTCGTCACCAGTTTCACTTCATGTGCTTGTCATGATGTTACGACCTGCTATCAAATAAACAGAGCTTTAATCCAGATGACGAAGAAATCAAACCTCAGAAAATTGCAGTGATTTGTTGGAGGTCTCCAGCCAATTCCTTTTAGAGCCAGGATGTAAACCCAGGAGTGCGGCCCTTCTCCACCTACCCAGGCTCCTTCTACTCCAGCCCCCAACCAACCCCAGACCCTGGGCTCTGGGCTCCAGGAGCTGCTGGGGGTGGGTGCCCTGTCCAGATCCCTGCTCCTTCTTGCCCTGTTAGTGATCCCCAGGGCTCACTGCCCAGAGGAATTCAGAACATGCTGTGGTTATTTGTGGAGCACTTTGTCTCTGGGAGATGGGGGCTTACACAGCTCAGAAAAAGCAGCACTTGCCCACACAGACAACACTGCCCAGGGCTATTAATATCCAAGCACAAGAGCTTACTGACGAGGTGGAGTGTGGTTTGCCCTGGCCACAGGACTTCTCAGTCGTGGAGATCTTTGTATTATTTTACAGAAGCCCTGCTAATAGCCCAGCAATAAGACTCTTGCCCCTGCTTCTGACCCAGCATAGACAGTAGAAGAAAAGAGGGAGGGCCTTGCATGAAACTGCAATTGCCCGTCCTCACCATCTCTACTGGGAGATAAGGACAAATAGAGGCTTGAAGTCTCAAAATAATATTTGATTAGAGCCCCCTTTTTTCTAAAGCATCTCAAGCATTCTGCATTTGTTGTCTTTTTCAGTCTTATAGTTATCTTTGTGGATAGGGAAAGGGTAAACATTTTTAATGCATTTATTCACTCAGAAAACATGTATTGAGTATCTACCATGTGCCTAAACCATCCCAGGCTCTGATGATACTAAGAGGAGGAAGGTAGCATTCATACACTCAAGCTCATAGCTTGGTGGAGAAAGACAGTTAATACACTGTTATATCATAATATGATTATCACTATAACAAAGCTAAGCATAAGAGCTGTGATAGCACAAAGGAAGGAGCAGTCAATTCAGTCTAGAAGAGACAGAAGTCAATGAGGAGAAGTGATTGCACCAGGTCTTAGGGATGAATAGACGTTCAGTAGGACAAGGTGGAGAAGGACATTTCATCAAAGGGAAGAGTAAGTGCGAACCCAGGGAGCTGTGCACCAGCCTGGCAATCAAGATAGAGGGTCTAAATCCCAAAGAGGGAGGAGGTAGTATGGTGGGGTATGAAGATAGGCAGGAAAGAGCAGACTTGCAAGTCACTTAGTTTCCAAAGATAATGTTCTCTACAAGCATCTCCAAACTTTTTTTTCACTAGATGATGTTGCCTACCATGTGTCTAGCCGTGTGCCCATGCCTCATTCCCATGTGCTTCAAAGCCTCCATGAGAGCCCTGAGGATGTTCTGCTTCGAGAATTGTGGTAGTATCTCAAGCAGAGGATACTTCGCTTGAAGACATCTGGGTGGCAGAATTTATGGCCAGGGCAGAAAGAATAGAATGAGGAAACGATAGAATAATGAAAACCTACCAGTGTGACTAATGAAACCCAAACCACTCTCATCTGCTTGAGGAGCTCGGAGCCTGGGAAGGGCCCTCTAACCAGCACAACAGGCTTGGGTCTCACTTGCTCATCTGTAACATTTGGGAGCCCACAGACAGACCCACATATCAGTAGTGCTGATTATGCAGGGTCACCTGCAACCCCAGTCCTTTGCTCCAACAAAGATTAAAAGGCCTCAGGGACCCTAAGATTGAACCATGAAATGTCATTAGCTAAATCTCAGCCCTCACAGCTCCCAGAACTAATTATAGAGCAGGGAGCGGCTGGGGCCAGACCCCTCTGATATAAAAAGATTTTATGAAAGGCAAAGGGGGGAGGCAACAATAATTCTCACCCTATTATATTCCTTTCAATTATTTACAGTAATAGGCACTGATGGTGAACAGATATAGAGACTGGAATCCAGTGAGGTCACACGGGTGTTCTGGAA
Source organism: Tapirus indicus (assembly GCA_031878705.1). Taxonomy (NCBI): domain Eukaryota; kingdom Metazoa; phylum Chordata; class Mammalia; order Perissodactyla; family Tapiridae; genus Tapirus; species Tapirus indicus. The sequence continues at coordinate 102,038,163 of CM062918.1, read as the reverse complement.
GCCAGTGATGCAGTGTTGGAATCTGGGGACACCATGAGACAATGTTTCAGCTGCCCCTGCATTCTTCACCTCCCATTGTTTCTGTCTCTCTGCCTCCCCTCACCCACTACCAAAGAGAAGAGCACAGACCCCCTGGTGAGAATTCTAAGCTTCATTCCATGTCCAGGGCTAGCAAATATTTTCCTTGCTTTCAGGCTTTTAACAAGACATTCGTATTCCCTCTCCTGAGCACAATGGGAAATGAATGCTGAAACTCCAAAGCCAACAAGGGATGGTGAGTGAGACCTACAGATCACCTGGGTGTCCTCTGACCACCAGGGAGCCCTTGAGCCAAAACTCTGCAGCACCGGAGACCCATGTCTCCCAGCCTCCCTTGTATTAGACGGATGCCTTGGCCAACTGGCTTCTGGGTTAATGAAACGTGGGCAATGATATAAGTCACTTGAGGCCTGCCCTCAGAAACATCCTACAAAATCCTCCACTCTCTCTTCCAGAGAAGAAAGATGGAATTTTTTTCTATCTTTCTTTCCTTTTTTGCCTTAGAAGCCACAGGTACCAGATGATGTAGCTACAAGATGGAGAAGACTCTTGACCCCCCTGACTGTGACATAAGCAAGAAATAAATGTTTTTAGTAATGCTAAGCCAGTGATGTCAGGGTTTGTCTGATGTGGCAGTTAGCATTGTTTTTTTCTAAACAATGCAAGCCTCTGTAGCCCAGGCACTAGGCACAGAGACGTTCATTCAGCACAAAGAAAAAATATCCACTGCATTAAATAAATCTCTTTCTTTTACTTGATCCAATGATTCATGTTTCAGAATAATCCTTGACCTACAGGTTGGAGGAGAGATTAGAGTAAATAAGTTCCTTGAGATGGGCAGGCCCCTATGTCACTGTCTCGGAGCTGGAACACTTTAATTACCCAGGAGAGGAGGAAGGGAGCCCCCCCGGGACAGACTCCAACAGGCTCCCTGGAACTCTGTGCAGTCAGAAATGGTGAAATAAGGAGCAACAAAATTAGGAAACAATTTAACACACACGCACACACACCTTTTTCCCACGTGGAATAGTCTTGCAATGTGTGTCCATCATTGGGAAATTACCTAACAGGGAAGATTGATAGGCACGCCCAGTTATCTTGGTTGTTATGGCTCCCAGGTTCTTTCCATACTTCTGAAAGGTCCAGGACCCAGTTTTTGAAGAGCCTAGTCATCTTTTTTAACTAGTGACATTTTTTTCTTCTAGAGATTTCTTTCATATTTTTCTTTAACTCTCCCTCCCTTCCTTCTATCTCTACCTCTAGCTCTAATCTCTGAACTTGAATCTCTGACATCTTTCCTGTCACCTAGTCCTATGCTCTTGAGAAAAGGGCACATTTGATATTTTAGAAAATAAGACCCCCATGATTTCAGACTGGCACTACACTTACTTGAAATAATCAGATGAGTTTGATCTGAGAGGAGCCCAGCACTGAAGGCTTTCCTGGTGTCAGGCATTTGGTGGTTTTTATCAACTCAGTCATTGAGGCAGACAATCAGGAACAGAAGACAGCTCCAGAATCCACTCTATTTGGGTCTGCAAAGCACAGTATCAGGAGTAGTTAAAGCCCAGGAATTGGACTGAAGACGATACATGGAGGTTTCTCTGCTGTGCCCTCCTTATCACCCCCATGTCCTTCCTATGTATGCGGCCACCTCACGCATACCTCCTCTCTCCAGGACATGGCAATGGCCTTCTACTTCTTCTCCTCCAGTCCATTCTATTCGCTGCTACCAGAGTATTCTTCCCAAACCCAGCACTGATCGTATCACTCCCCTGAAGCTTTCCATGATTCCCCACTATCTTTTGGCAAAACTTTAAACTGTCATTCAAAGCCTCCAAAGTCTGTGCCCACCCTATCCTTCCAAGCCCATCCTTCTCTACCCCTCTTCCCACACTTTAAAACTCCCATGTCAGCTCTATCTTGTGCCTCCCCACCACCTACTGAAGGGCCACTGTGGGCCTCTCTGACTGGGGAAATTCTGCAAATCCTTCAAACTCTCACCCTATCTTGCAGCTCCCCTGCTCCTTTCGGTCACCCGTGCATATGTGGCCTCTCCCAGTTTAAAGTGCCATAACTCTTTGAAGCTCTCATCTATATTTAACATGTCTGCTGTGTATTACAGTTATTGCAGAGTTGTTTGTTTTTTCTCTACTATTAGAGGATGAGATCTTTCAGAGCGGGGAGTGTGCATTCTTCATAGGGACATCTCGCACGGTGCATATCTGTACTTTGCATGGTAGTTGCTCAATAAACATATATGCTGTTGAATGGAAGAAAGGGCAGGGGTGAGTCAGCCTAACATTAATAGTTAACCAGGCTACTATCCAATTGGCAATCAAGAGTTGGCTGGACTTTCTTGAAATTTGATCAAATAAATCTTTAAAGAGCAGCCTTCCTTAGAAAAATAAAGGGAAGGGGGGAGGTATACAATTAATCAGAAAAAGAAATAGTAGCCTCCCCATTTTTAGATCTTAGCCAGGGATTTGTCCATCTGCAGAAAGGTCTGGCACCACACCCTCCAGAACCACAAATTGCAGGGCTTATAGGTCAAGTGTTTGCACAGAAAGAGAGCATCTCCATTTACTAACTGTTTTCCAACTCCTGCTAATCGGGAATCTCACTAGAAAATGACTCCGGGTGTGTGTCACTGAGTGTCACCTGCTCTCAGGCCTGCTGGTGCATCCCAGACCCTTTGATCCTCTACTCCCATTGTCTCCTGAAACCAATCTTTTCCATTTTGTATTTTCCCTCCAAATCACCTGATACCTCCAAGCAACCAGGTGTTTCTTTCAGAAGCCAGAAGCTGATAACCTGGGCTCGCCCATCTAACCCCCAGCCTGTGTTCTTTGCAGTGGAAGACTCAGGGTGGAGATTCTTTCCACTGAGAGCTGGGTGCCAACTCTCCTTTCAAACTGGTTCATCAGTGAACTAAAGAGGATGCCAGAAATGTTTGGAGCAAAAGAAGCACCATTGGATTAAGTAAATAACTTTACAAGACAATTATTTCAAGAAAATATCTCATTTAAATGTGTAAGTTTTTGGTTAAAAAAATAAACAAAATTCAATTAGTCATATTACTTTGTAGACATACTTGAGTAATTGTCTTCACAGCTTGATTATGAATTCTTTGGGACAAAAACTCTGTCTTGTATGTCTTTTGTGTCCCACACTATGTCTACCACATTCTGGAAACGTTATAAGCATATAAACCTTGTTGACTTGTTGTTTCTTTATTGTTTCTGGATGAGATAGTTTCTTGGATTATACACCTCACCGATCTTTTCCATTAATTAGAACAGCCGATTCAAAATAGTTGCTCAATATTTTGTTAGTCCTCACAGAAGCTCTGTAAAGATGTAGGGAAGATTGTTATTCTCTAGATATTTTGGAATCCAGAGAGTTTGGGATCAAGACCAGAGAGTTTGAGTGATTTTCCAGATATCACTCAATAAATCAGGGATAGAACCCTTCAATTAGGGAAGAAAACTCCACAGGAACAAGGCAGGGATCTGATATGCAGCTGGTAAATCCACTGAACACAGTTAATTGATAAATAGGGTTGAGGTTTCTAGAAGGGAGAGTCCTCATTGCTTGAATCCATCTTGATCCCAACTGTGCTCCTCACGTCTAAGGAGAAAGAGGTATAAGAGAATCTTATAACACTGGAGAATTTTAGATCATTCCTCTTACTTAAATGGACAAACCACAAATAACTCTCTCCAGAATTAGTCCTTGAAGGGTGTGGGTGTGTGGAGAGGCATGGGAGAGTTGAAGCCTGAAGTTGGGCTTGTTCTCACAACTTGTGTTTGACCTTCAGCCAAGAGCCAACTTTTCCATGTTTCCCAGAACACAGAAGGCCTTCCTCTGGCATAAGCAATGCCTATATTCACACACATCCAAGGTGGAGAGCCATTGTTAAACCAGCAAACAATGTTCTGTTTAGACATCTTAGACAATGGATGGGGAGCTACTGTGGACCAATGTCCATACCTAGGGCCAGATACTGCATTTGCACATAGGCTCTGGGATTCCTCTCAAACTCCAAGATTCTGGTCAAACTATATGCACATCCCTTGTCTGGATGGCCCTAGTGGTACACCTCTAGGATCAAAGGCAATAATGCTTCTCTGACTTTAAATTCATGGGATAATTCTTTGCTTCTTTACAATCTGTGTTGCAATCTACCTTCATTACAAGCATTACCACTTAAAACATTTTCAGAGGTTTTGTGTATAGGCAATAAAGCTGACTGGGAGTGCAACGGGCAGACCAAATTCTATCTTTGCCAAAAAACTAAGGGGACCTGATTTTTTCCCCCTTGTAAATCCAATAAGATATAACATGAGATTTTCCTTAAACTTGGAAGAAGCAAAGAATTTGGGATCAGAAAACCTTAGTTCAGGGGCAGTTGTTTATTAATCGTGTGACTTTAAGCAAATTAAACTTCCTGAGTCTCAATTTCTTCATTTGAAAAATAAGAACTTAATACCTACTTCACACGGGTATAAGGATTAAATGGGGTGATGGATGTATAAGTGCTCCGAGAATGGTAAAGCACCACATGAATGCGCCTTCCTATTGTTTTATTCACGGTGCTCCTGCCTGACTGCATCTACTTAACCCACTCTCCAAGATCTAGAATCAGATTTCAACCGTATGGAATCATCCACGGTGCAGCAGATGGGTTTACAAGTCTCTTGGTCTCTTCATGTAATTAACAGCCAAGAAGTCTAAAGCTTGCATTGTTTATATGGAGGATGTTTCTTGCTCTTCTCTTGCCTGTTCCCACGCCATACCATCTGAACTCGCCACCTTTTTTGTTTGTTCAGCACATTCTTTAACCTTGTGGGATCCTCTGCACAGACTCCATCAATGATTTCATCCCACTATTGAGGGCTACTCCCCTGTGAGTTTAGCACTACGATTTACAAAGTGTTTTTTCTTATTTGAGGCCTGGATTCTGTTTCACAACAGCCCTCTGAAATAGAGAAGGCATGTATTATCATTCCCCTCTTACAGGTAAGGAAACTGAGGCGCAGAGAGGCTGACTAGTAAGTGACACCACAAGAGTCGAAACGGCTCATCTGACTCCAAGTCCAGGCCCTTTTTCTGATATCCCACTGTCTTTTCCCCAGAGAAGCAACTGCCTAGAGCCCAAGGGAATTTCAGGAGAGATCTCCACCTGATGGTGAAATAACAAAAGCCGAGAGAAGTGAAGGCATGTAGGGGACCTCCCCAAAGCCATCCTGTCATTGCCATCATTCCGTTTCTGACACTCAGAAGCCTCCGGATGAGCTGGCCCTGGTTACATGGTCTGAGTTTTGCTAGTGAGATGGAGACACAAAAGAAATTTGAGAAACTTTCTCTGACCTTAAGAAACCTACTAAGAATCCAGAGAGATAAGGTTAACATATAAACTAATGAAAATAACTGGAGGTGACCTGAGGGTGGGATGTACTCTCTCAAAGACTGAAGTCTGTTAACCTCTGAATTGAAGTCTGGCTTCATTGGTCAAGGTCCAGAAGTATAATCCATATGGTTGATGTAGGTCCAGGCCCTTCCTGACTGATCACATCCTAAATTCCCATGGTGACCACCAGTGTCACTTCAGCTCACGTGGGCAGGACGGCTTTTCTCTTGTTTTATTGGGGCAGGAGGATGCGATGAGGAGGAGATGAGGAAAAGATTATTGTCTTCAGTAGCATCTTTCTTGGGTGCTGCAGCCTTCTCCAGTGAATGTAACTTCTTGGGTTAGCTTTCTGTTCTTTGCTTACTTACCAAGTAGATCTACTTCCTACTTAGCAGAACACTTCTTCTAGAAGGGAATTAGGCATTTTTCCTAATGGTTGCTGAAGAAATCTGTGACTTTTGCCCCCACTTGCCCTGAGAAGATGTATCAATCATGTCCCAAGGCCTTGAGGACTTCACAGAGTGTCCTGGAGGCCTGAGGACAGGGCTGCCTAAGGCAAGACTGTCATGGGACCCAACACTGAGGCTCTTTTCAAACTCCACTCTGATTGTCAGAGGGCATCTCACAAGATTTTCTACCTAGGGCATTCTTGGGCTGCCAGAGAGGCCCTTGGACATGCAATGGCCACATGCTGGCCTAAGTGAAGTTGGCAGTGACCAGGAGCCTCTCTTCTGTCCTAGCACTCTGCCAGCTAAGGCAGAGAGCTGAGCTGACGTGGACACCTTTACCAAAGCCACCTGGTCCTCAGCACAGGCGAGATGGAATCAAAGTGAGAGAAGTCTCCAGGCCTATAGTCCAGTCTGGGACCAGGACTAGGGAACGGAATGGGATGGTGAGGATTCAGCAGCCTTATGAGGCTGAGGCTTGCAAACTTCCACATGATGACAGGTGCTGTGGGAGTACCGGGCCAGCCAAGGTCCAGAGGCCATGCTCTGTGGCATTCGGAGTCAGAAAAAGCTGGCTGTGAATGCCTGCTCTTCCACATACCGACCGCATGGCCTTGGACTGCTTGTTTTAGCTTCAGAGAGCTGCTGTGTGGCCTGTCTCGTGGGAGGATTGTGAGTATTAGTTATAATATTTGTAAGCACTCAAGAAAGCTGGCTAACTTATCATTTTATCCTATGCCATGTGTGGAGATAGACATGATCCAAATAGACCAATGAATTGCAAAGGCAGTTCCTGGCCTGGCAGAGTTTCCTGAAGTGAATCTTGCGTGTGTACGTGTATATATACATACACACACACACACCTATATATATAAAATAAATGTATTATTTATGTGTGTATATACATATATATGCATATAAATATAATAAACAGTATATAATAAATATAATAAATAGTATAGGGGGCAAGATTCCATGGCAAAAATCAAGAAGGTGAACAGGCTGAAAGGTAAGGCCCTTGCTTCCGCACTGCCTAGTCGGACAACCTTAGCTAGTCACACAACTTCTGTCTTTCTCAGCTCCCTCATCGATTAAAGAAGGATAATAGTACCTCCTTGTCTATAGCACAGAGAAATTTTTGTGAGCAGCAAACCCCACTCTATAGGTCAAGGTGCTCTGAGAACATAAAATGCTGTATAATGACAAGGAATAGTTAGCATCTGAACCTAAATAAGGCTTTGGACACTGAAACATCCCGCTATGCTGGAGCATAGTAACATCTTATTTTGATTATCTGTGGTTTTACTCTCCCCTCTCCATAGGCCACCACTCTGACCTGCTCTTCCCTCCCTACTGCCCGGTCCCCAGGATTGTATGGATGTGGTCAGCAGTGTGACTACAGAAGCTGCAAGTTTGGGGGAAAATTAGAAGACAGCAAACATAGGAAAAACATCTGGAAAACGTGTTAAAGGCACAAATGTGGCAATCATTTGTGAAAAAAGAAATGTGATGGAAGTTTGGTTAATAATTCCCCTAGAAGTTACAGGGCAGAGAAACACTCTGGCCTTCAAGGATGAAGAGGGGCCAGTCAGTCCGTCTGCCCTCGTTGAGCCTGAGCCTGGACCACATGGCCCATCCCTCCCATCCCTTCCATTTCCTCCCTCTTGGGAGTGCTGTCTCCCCCAAAGACTTTCTCAAAAGACCATTGAGCTTCTGTGGACTGACCTCTATGAATATTCTTTCAGTTACCCTGGGAATTTGGCTGCAACTGGTATTGGATTCCTTAAACTAGCCCACCTTGCACTATGGGGAGGTCAGGGTTGTCCTGGCAAGCTAAGGGGGCATCCAGAGGTCACTCACTCAGCTATCCCTCTGCAGCATTGCTCGGAGAGCGAAGACTCTTACCATAAAAGGGAATCCCCATCCCCAGGACTATGAAAGTCCTGGTGTCTGGGGCCACATTGTGAAGATCTCTGTATCCTCTGCTCAGTGAGTGTCTACTGTAGAGATTTACACAAGGGTGGAGAGGGGAGGGCAGAGCTGGAGTGGAAGGAGAACTAGCACATTTGCCCCTCCCCCAGAGGCCTCAGCACCAGCTTACTCAGAGGCTACCGATGGTCTTCTCTTTCCGGGATCCACCTCCTGTACCACCCAAAGTACTTGATTATGATTTATAAAATATGTCGCTACTTCAAAGGGCATCTCACTGTTTTTCTGTAACCACATGGAAATTACTTTGTGGAAATTCATGTTTCTGGAACACCTGCTACATGGTAGGCACTGTGATGGGCATCACTACCCTCCTAGAACCTCAGACTGAAAGAGCATCATTCAATAGATATTTATCAAGCCCCTATGTTGGGGATGGCACTCTACCTGATGCTGAGGAATGAAGATAATTGAATTGTCAAGGCCAACCCCTTGTTGCACAGGGGAGGCTACCAAGGCTCAAAGGGGTGTGAATTGCCCAAAGTCACAGAGAGGGTGGCAGAGCCAGGCCCAGGACCCCAGTGTCCTGCCTCCCCTCCCAGTGGTCATCCACAACACTGCTGCTCCATCCAGGTTCTCTTGGGAGTATGTTCTTGGCTGCACCAGAATAGGGAGAGCAACAGTCCATCAGTCAGGAGAACTGCGTTCAGGTCTTGGTTCCTCTAGTCACTGAGGGAAAGTTCCAGAAGCAAATACCACCTGTCTAATATTCCTTTACTGCTGTTTTCCTGGAATCATATTAATCTTGAGGGTGTTTTCTGTATAAACTGGTGGTCTGAGGGAAAGAGGTCGTGCCTGGCGGGCTAACTAAGGACAAGGGAAATGTGGAACATTAGGGGAGGTGTTGGGAGGGGATGGGGAGAGATTTGTGGTGAGATCTGCATGCAAGGAGACATCACCTAAAAACTCTCTTTTCTGACCAAAAGGCTAAGAAATACTTGGGAGAGGAGGTGAAAGTTGAAAACATACCTGAGCGGGTGTTGGGGGTAAGGGCGAGATGTGGATTGGCGCCTGAACCTACGGAAGTATCCTGGGCTGGTCTCATCTCCGAAGCAAACACACACCAAAAATATTCCAGCGCCACTCCCTGTTCTGCAGAATAGTCCTTGGAGGCTCTGGACTGGAGAGGCCTTGCGTAAAGCATAGAGAAGGTGAGAAGATTTCTGTTTTCCCTCCTGGCTCCCAAACAGAGAGAAAATGGTACTATGTGTGTAATAGTGCTTCCACCAAGATGGGGTCATGCAGCTTCCACCATGCCTAGGCGGGGAGAAGTGCACCACTGAATCTGGCATGTGCCAGCATCCTCTACTCTGTGCTCTTCCTGCCAATTAACGTGGCCGTCCTTCCCCACAGGTGGGGAAGTGGCCTGTGACTGCTGTCTGGCTGTGAGGCCAGCACAGCTCTGACCCTGAAACACTACCCGGGGGCGCACTCCAGGCACGGGGGACACCTCGGGAGAAGAGCACGTGGATCCGGAACCAACACTCCCTCCTCCTCCTTGTGGGAGGAAAGAAGGGGAAGACCAGGCTGGGGATGGCAGAGAAATTTGGGGGCTGGTTTAAGGGAAACAGACTGAGCTGCTTACAGCCTGCTGAGGCTGCCAGCAGCCCCAGATGGCGCAGAACCTGCTGCTCTTGCTGAAAATTGATTTTGGAGGCAGCGAGGGAAGAAGGAGGGGAAGCAGGGAAGGGGCTGCAGAGCAGAGGGTGGGGTGGGAAGGCTTGCCAAATGGAGGGTGGAATTTAGAAGGTTTGATAAAGACACTTGGTCAAACACTCTGGGGGCAGAGAGATAAAGCCCTCAGCAGAAAGGGGAAGGGGATTTTTTTCTCGGGGTTTCTGCCTCTGTTCTACTCCTTTTTCTCCATCCTTCCTCTATCTCCAATTACCAATCTCTGAGGACCCTCCCTGGACGCTCCCTCTGTGCTGTGGGGTGGAGCAGGCTGGGAAAGCCTGGCCTTGGAAAGCACCCTCAGCCTGTGACCCCCCACCCCACCTTCAGAGGTGACCCTGGAGCTAAGGAAGCTTACGCTTCAGCACCCCTCACTTCTGTAGGCCCTTTCTAGGGCCCTGTATCTAACTCTGTGTTCAAGATTTTGTATTCTTTTCCTTGAAGATAGCACCAAAACGTATGTAAGATTCAGGCCACACCACACCTATATCTGACCTCACCTCTCTGCAGTCATTCATCCTGTAAACACGAAATGGGCACCCCTGTGGGCTGGGTCCCAGACCAAACACTGGGGACAAAGTGCCCACTACTGGACATTACCCTTCCTGAGCTCATAGGACAGCAAGAAAAATGGCACAAATTCACCAAAGATTGTGATACAAATCCTAGAGAGTAGTGGAGACGAACTGAGGTCAGAGACAGGAGAGGTCACATCCTGCCAGAAGCTTTGAAGGAAAAGTTTCAGGGTGGAGATGACATTTGAGATGGGACCTGAAGGATGGCAAAGATGGAGGGGATGGTGTGGTCTTGTGGGGTGGATCAGGACAGGCCACTACAGGCAAAAGTGAAGGATGGAAATGCCTGGAGCAGAACAGAGGAGAGCAGTGCCTTTTGGCCCAAGTGGCAACAGTGCGGGGAACAGGATGGCCAGGCCAGAGGCCCCTAGTGTGGCCATGCTGGGTGTTTGCACTCCTGTCTGCAGACGGTGAGACTTCATGGGACTGGAGTAACATGACTGGGCACTGAGGCACAGTGCTGGGGAGTGGCCAGCAGACTGGCTTGACAGGAAAGGGAACTGGAGGACAGGGATGAAGCCACGTGATCATCCAGATGAACTATAAATGAAGCAGTGGGAATGGAAAAAATCTGACCTCCATAAAGGAGGAAGGCAAGATTTTCTTCATTTTTAAGGGAACACGATGACCAAATGAGGACAATAGGCCCTGCAGGGCAGGTGCCCTGGAAACGGCTTAGTGTGAGGAGTCAGTCAAAGGCATCCGGCCAGTCAAGGACCAGCCAGCCTGGTCTTCAGCCCTCTACTATGGACACATTTCCAGCTCCCAGTGACTCCTCCAAACAGCATAGGAGAGACCTGGGCACAATTTCCTGCTTCCATATTACAAAGGTGGAAACTGAGGCTCTGAGAAAGGGTCTGCCCAGGGCCCCCCGGACATTAGAGGTGGAGTCAGGGAGAGAACTCAGGCTCCAGTCCATGGTTCCTCCCATTCTAGATGTCATTAGGAGTCTTGGCACAGCCTGGACAGTCCTCACAGCTGTAATGGGACAGAGATGCCTGCATTCTTCAAAGACCTATTAGGCCACAAGTGCCATGGCAGTGGGATCATCCTATCCTGATTCCGCATCTCCCATCTTTCCATCTGGAAAGTCACTGAAATGACTCTCCCTTCCTCCCACTTGTTTCTTGCCTGGGCAGGAGCCCATATCATTAAAAAGGAACAATCCCCAGCCCTAGCCAAACGTTCAAAGAGAAGGAACATGACCCTCTCCTGGTTGGAAAGTGTTGTATTGTTTTTTTTTTTTTACAAAATGATTAAGAGTTGCAACAAAGCATCTGCCCAGCCCAGGAAGGGCCACTCTCCCCAGAGGCATGCTGCTGCTTGCCCCTAACGTAGCAAATTCTTAATCTGCTACCTGATGAGCTGACTTCCTCCTCTTGGGCTTAGCTGCATCTAAAAAGGGGAAGTGAGCATGACTCTGTGCATTAGTCCTGTGTGGTCCAGTGGCCATTGTCCCCATGGGGACCTCTGAGAAGATCTAAGGCCCTGAGCAGTTGAGTTGCCCAAAGCTACTGAAACATACCCCAAGAGCCAAGTGTGGCAGCAGTTCCCATCATCCAGCCTACATTCATTCACACATGACAATGAGGCAGGGCCTTGGGAGCACTGTGAGGGCCAGGGATTAGGGAGTGACCCAGCCTTGCAGGGCCACCGGTTTGGGGAGTTCATCACCATGGTGCCCTGCCTCTACGGAGCATGGGACCCTTGGAAGAACCACACTCACAACACCCCCATAGAAATGGCACCATCCAAATAGAAGCAAAAACCTGAGCAAGGGAGAGAAATTTCCCCTCCAACCCACCGAGGAAGGCAGGACACTGAAGCACGGGACTGAAGACCCCCACAGTTGGCCTGTGTAATCCCTTGCTTCTCTTTTCTCAACTCTTTCTGCCTTGGTGAAACCTTGCTTATTGACCCCACAGAGGCTCCATGCTCTCACCTGTTCCTCCCAAAACCACCCACTGGAATGCACAGGATCGAATCCCTCACACTAAGCTACAATTTTTGTGACTACCCTCACAGGACCACTTATACCATTGGAAAGAATAAAATCTAAGGTGCTGACCTCTATGTAGAATGCACTAGAACTGGGTGATGCCTTTGAGGAAACAAGGGTCAAGAAGATCTCTTCAAGAGCACAATAGAATAAAAGCAGGGAAGTGAGAAGTGGGAGACTTGGGTTCTAGAAGGGATTTGCTGCTTACTTCCTGGCAGGCCCTGGACAAATCTCCTAAACTCTTTGGACCTCCATTTCCTCTTTTGAGAAATGGGCATGATGGTGCCACCTTCCCACCATGGTTGTCAGGATGACAATAGATAAAGTGTATTCAGCACATACTGTTACCACCACGTCTGACAAGCAATGAGTACATAATGAATCTGTTTGCTCATTCCTTCTTTTATTCCTTTACTCAATTGCTCACAACATCCCTTTGTGAGGTGTCTGCCTCATCCACCTGTAGGCTGTCCTTGAATCTGAGCCCCAGCCTTTTGCATTCACAAAGCTTCTTGTCTAGAGTCAGCCCTTAGCACCCCTCTCTTTAAGAACCCAGACATCCCAACCATCAGAGACAGAGTTTTCCAGAGGAATGGCTGGAAAAAGATGGAGGACTGAAAGGAGAGAATCTGCACCAGCTTAGTCTCATTTAGGTCTTGTCTCTGGGCAACTGAGAAGGCTATTTTTAGCTTCTTCCAAATTAGCTTCCTGCTAAGTGTCCCTGGGACCTGACACGGCTCTGCTCACACTCCAGCTTTGAGAGAGATGGAGCCCAAGAAGGGCTGGGCAGCAGCCTGCCAGTGCACAGCCTGGGGCTGAGGGGTGAAGCCCTCCAAAGGCTGTGGCTGAGGGTAGGGTCAGGGCAGCGTTAGGGGGTGAAGGGAGGAGATTGGGCTGGGTCATACTTGAACCCCGGCTTTGCCACTCACTCAACTCTGGGTGGCCTTGAGAAATTTTCTTGAGCCTCTTTGGTTTTCTCATTTTAAACTGTGAATGATAACATGCCCCAGGTCCCCATATGGTGGTCTGTAGCTGTTATCATCATGGTTATTGTTATTATAGTTAGAAGGTCACGGGAAATTGATGGGCCTACCCAGGAAGTTGAAGGTTGCCTACAAGGTTTCCTCAGGGGGGACCAGCAAGGCTCTGACAGCTCCTCAATATTTCCATTAACTCAGCTGGAATTTCTCCTTAAGATCTCACCTTCAGGTTCAGACTTTGACCTCCCTGGGGGCGCACACACTCTGACACTCCTCAGTCCTTTGTAGGCCGACAGCACCCCAGGAGAGCAAGGCCCTCCGGTCAGGCGAAGAGACGTGATTTAGGAACCAGCAGAGAGATTCAAAAAAGGAAGGCAACAAACAGTCAAAACCACATTTCTCCAATAGTCTAGGCTTCCCTTAGCCCCAAAGAGTCCTCTAGTGATTGTTCTCCCTGCAAAGCTGAAATGCACTCAAAAGCCCCCTCCACTTTCCCTAGGCCCAAGTGCCTTAAAAAGAAAACCAAAACATCAAAGGAGGGAAGCTCAGGAAACTCCATTTGCACCAAGTCCATATCTCGACTTTCTCACTCTATCTAAAACTGATTTCTTTGTGATCTGAGGCAAGTGAAAATTTTAGTAGCAATTTTACCCCATTCCCTGTTTTCGAGCTCTTTGAGATTTGCAAAACTCATTTGTGTCTTCTCATTTGATTGTCATCCCAGGTCTCACCAATAGAAAGTAGAAGGAAGGGGGTGCACATGCAGGTTACTTTTTCTCCAAATCCCATGTTCAATGCCAGTGCTTTGGGATGGGCGAAATTGGGGTGCCATTATCCTTGCAGCATCACACGAGGAAGCAGCCATGAGAGGCGGATCCACAGGGCCAGGCATAAGTCCTCCTGGGTGTCATTAGCCTGCAGCTTGCGTCCTTCAAGACAGCACAAGGTTCGGTCTGTCAGAGAGTGATCTACGATGTGTCACTGTGCTATTAACAGGCATTTTCCATTTGGGCAGTCTCAGCACATCTAGCTCTTCTTCCGCAAGAGCGCTGCTCTGTCCTCTGTCAATAACCACTCTCACAGCCTTCTAGTCCCCACCTAGGCAGTTCCCTCTCATGCATTCCTCATGGGGCAAGGCTTAACTCTGTGGCTGTTGGTGATGATGGGGACATTCTCTGTCCTGAGGAGTAAGCTGCTATGCTGTGCCCTGAAAAGCACAGAACAAGGGAAGACTTCCCTACACATTGTGGGACTTCAACAAATCTTTATTAATGAGTGCATTTATTAAAGATAGACATGAAAAAGGATTTCTGTCTGGTGGACGGTGTCTATGGATGAAATGGATGGTGTCCGCTCTCTGGACCAGTGCCTGTAGCAGAGGATGAGCAAGGAGAGAAGGATGAAGACGGTACCAGCCCTGCTGGCGCTGATGCTTACCAGGGGGAGGGAAGACTCACATAACAATATGCAGTAGAGGGTCCCAGAAGGAGACTACTTTGCATACTCATGGAGGATTTCAGGCATGACTAGACCTGTTGGGACATTTCAGAGCATGTCAGCCAGGAACAATGAAATCTCCCCCATTCTACATCTTCTTGCCAGTTTAAACACTTTATCTCATTACTCCCTGCTCAAGAATCCCCAGTAGTTATGAAAGAAAGTCTAGCCTCTCCCCCATGTGAGTTGCTATCTTACTATCCAGGCGCCAGGCTCTACTAGCTTTCCCATTCCACAAGCAATGGGATGTGAGAATCTAGGAAAAAGGGATCCATAAACAAAACTCTTCTTGATTAATAAAACCCTGGATTTCTTTTCAAGTGGGTTTCCAAGTCACACTCAGATCCAGTCCTCCCCTTGGCATTCAAAGTCCTCTGGAATGTAACCCCATACTTATCTAACATTAGCTCTCATTTCTCTCTCAGGGAAGATGACAACAAGAGGATGTCTCCATTCCTTCCCTTGGGCCATTTCCCATGGCTGGAATGCCTTCCCCTTCTCGTACTTCTCTCAAGGCCCACGAGAAGTCAGTCCACCTTCTCTGGGGAGCCTTCCCCCACTATCCCAGCTCACGTTTTTCCTTTTCATTAGTCCTTACCACACAGATGTCATATTGTCATGAGCTGATGGAGGCCACATTGCCCCTCTCTTTATATCCCATGTTTTGCCTAGCATGACACTCAGCATTGAGGAGCAATTTGGCTATGCTGAGACCCCACACAAAAGGCTAACTAATAAATGCCACCTGTGGATAACTGATAAACCACAGATTCTCTATTGGTGGCCTAGGAGAAGGGAAAAAGAAAGTGGAGAAGTAGAAGGGGAGAGCAGAAATGAGACATAAAATATTCTCCTGGATGTTCCTTGTACCATCAGTTAAGAAGCAGTAGCCGAGGCCAGCTCTTGCCATTCCTGGAGCCCTCAGTGGTGCAGGAAAACATAGCCCTAACGGGGACCAGCAGGTGAGAGCTCACTGAGTCACCCTGCTCTCCTAGCAGAAGGTATCAGTGCCACCCTGTGGCATTCCATTGGACCTTCAAATATTTTCCCTGCAAACAACCACTGAAAAAAGAGAGGAATCTATGGACCAGAAGGGAAGTAGCAAAGCCCGTTTGGAACCAACTTTGGCCAAGGAAATGGCACAATCTAGCTTTAACACCATTAAATCAAATTACTTCCAAAAGGAGATGTAATTATGACAGCAACTTCTTTGGGGGCTGGCTGGGATTTATTCTGTTTTGGAGAGCCAAGATCGGATTTAGCTTTTCATGAGCCTGGGGCAGCAAAGATATGGGGAAGCTCCGGAATGTTTTTCTTTCACAGAGAAAAATTTCAGCCAAAGAAGAAAACTCAATTAGGATCAGCAAATGAAAGAGCAGAGCTTAGGGGATAACCTGGGGTGAATGGGTTTGGGCTCTAACACTTTGGAAGCAAGGGATGAACAGAAGAGTAGGAAGATCCTTCTGCTGTGGTCAGCCCCGGTAACTTCACAGTTCTAAGAAGAGATGAAACGACATCGTGCTTACAAGCTTGTATGTAGGGGCCTGCAGGAACACGTCAATGACCTATGTGACATTATATTGATAGATCCAAATCAGGTTGAAGGCAAACAATGCCCACAAAAACAACAGCTTCTATTATTGAGCAGTCTTTATGGGCCTGGCACTAGGCCAAGAACTTGACATTTATTATCCCATAAACGAGATCATCTTCATAACAATTCAGTGAACTAAGTATTAGATCAATTTTACAGATGAAGAAACTGAGGGTCAGTGACGCCAAGTTTGCCTAAGGGCACCCAGCTTGTAAGAGGCAAAGTCAGAATTCAAATACAGGCCTTTCTGAATCTAAAGCCTCCTCATCCAGTGTTGGGGACTACACTGAGACACGCTCAGAGCTCTGGGGGGTCTTGCACTGTGGGTGTACCACCAGCCCAGTGTGCACTAGACTTTGCTATAATTATTTATTCTCTGCCAGATAATGAGCGTCCTGAAGTCACTGTGTCCTCAGCACTCAGCAAAATGATTGCTTTCTTAGGTCAGGTTCCACAGGAGCAGACCCAGAGAGAAGAATTCATGTCCTAGTGCTCCCAGGAGATACTGAGAAGGGAGTGGGGCAAGCAGGACAGAAGATGAGGAAAACCTAAGCAAGGCTGTGATTTCAGGTGAAGCCCCAGCTTGTGTTCGATCCTGCAGAAATCTTGGCAGTATAAATTACAATTCAGAATCTGTCCCCCCATGGAGGCAAGGGAGCTACAAGCCACCCTGGGGGAAGGGTAGGAGGAGGTGGTGAGCAAGAGCTCCCAACTCTTGCTGCAAGAGCAATGCTAGTAGCCCAAGGACGGTCCTCTGAAGAAGGGCACAGCTGCAAGCCATCAGCAGCAAAGCACTCAGAAGCTAGAGGATGACTATACAGACAAGGAATGTCTGCTCCAGTCGTGGTCAATAGGCTTCAGAATCTGGAGCAAAAGCCCCATGTTGAGCACTAGAGTCTGGACCTGGGTCACAGTGCAGCTGAATGAAAGACCATCAGTTTACACCTGCAGGAAGCCAGTTGCCACGGGCAAGCCTGGTACATAATGCAGGTCAGGGGCTGTGTGGCAGGGCACAAGAGGTGTCCAACGCCACATGCTGTAATTTATGTGAACCTGGGCATGGGTGAGGCCTCCACATTGATGTCCAGAGTTCACTGTTGATGGGAAAGAGGAGGAAGAGCTTGGCACAGGGATGTTCCATTGACTTGGAAGGGGCTATAGGAGATGACCAATTGAGGAAGGAACCAACTCTTTTGATTGTAGAAATCATGATTCGACAACTCAGCCACCAAATGACTATTCAGAGGCCTAAGGGCCCTTCAGAAGTCCATAGATGACATGCTGAAACTCAGTTTCCAGCCTGAGGAACAGCCCCATCCTTCACACCATGAGGAAGCAGACTGTTTTCTCTCCCATCTATGGATCTCATTGTTCTAATTGTGACAAGGCTGGGCCAGGAACTTGGTGGCAGCCTTGTGGAGGAGGTAAGGAGATGTCTGTATCCTCAACCAAATCTGTCTAGACTAGTTCAACTTCCTAAAATACAAGGAGCTGGGAACAGGGGCAGGGAGGTGGCTCTGGTGAACAGGGAACGAACAGACAAAGGTTCAGGAAGACAAGAACAAAAGAGAAAAGAGGGAGTCTCTTTGGCTGGGAGAGAGGAGGCCGCTGAAGCCAGGTCTCCCGGGGCAGTGGTGGGGGGATTACAAACCCTCTGAAAGAGAGCCAATCTGCCCCTTTACCTAACAGCTTTCCCTCCCGGCAGGAGCCTGGCAGCACTACAGCTACCGCTCTCTCTTCTTCCTGGCATGACTAGCCTTCATCAATTGACTTCTTCCTCTAGGACTGGAGTTGGGAAATTCCCTGAACAAAGACACTTGTGCCCAATCTTAGGTTCTGCCAAAGCCGCAGTTGGCCCACCTGGTGTTTTGTCCTCCACCCTCCCCATCTCTTTCCCTAAACGCATCCACTCAGAGTCAGCCTTGATGCTTCCCCCTCCCTTATCTCCCAAGACTAATCACAAGTTCCCATTGCTTCTTCCCTCAAAGTATCTATTCTGTTTTATCTACCTTCTTGGGCCATGTGATAGAGTGGAAAGAACACTGGATGTTTGTTCCAAGGATCTCTGTTCAAATACCAGCCTTTCCACCTGGTGGTCTTGTGAGATTGAGCGCTTCCTTCCTCTCCTTCCTCCTCCCCCCAACCTCCCCTACTAGCATTCACATCCTGGCCTCCGCCACCTGGACTGGGTGGCCATCAGCTCAGGATCCACCAGCCGGAGAAACTGTGCACACTTCCTGCCCCCTCCCCACACTTTTCAGCCAGGCTAGATGCTCTCAGTTGCCTATGATGGCCAACCTAGGCTTGGCTTCTGCCCTAACAGGATCCTTCAGAAGTTCTGGTCCTAAGCCAAAATCTGACCAAAAATAAAGTTGCTGATTTCTTGGAGTTTTAGACTCAGACCCCTGACCTGTGTGCAGCCCCTTGATGAATGAGGCCTAGTGGGACAACATGGGCACTTTAGTACAACTGAATACTTACATATGAATGAATGAATGCCAAAGTGGTTAGAGTTGTTAGAATTATGCACATTCAGCAAAATGATTGAAAGGTGGGTGGAGAGCCAGGAAAAGAGAACTATGGCAATGGGTATAGTGTATTAGAAAATCTGAGGTATGATAAGGCCAACTGATGAGGAGATGATTGCCATTGAAAAGAGAGTTTGTTACTTATAGTTCCCAAGGGCAAGGGAGCAGATGCTCCAGGGGGAACCATGGGGTCAGTCCTGGCAGAGGGACAGGGGGAAACTGGATGAGAGTCTTATTGTGGCTTCTGTGGGAAAAAATGGGCAAGGCAGGGTGAGCAGGCGGAGGATTGGCTAATTTGAATAATTTCAGCAGGCTCGGGGACATAGGCGCTGTCACTAGTTGTCTGGTATCTGACCCAGGGATGATCCCAGCAGGTGGATCATGGCCAGGAGTGGAAGAACCCAATCAAGGAGGTGGTTGAGGTGTGGGCTCTGGATGGGTTTGTTTGTATTTGAAAATCACACTCACAGCCAAGTTGTTTACTATCTCCAGGAACCGGCTGCCCTGAGAGGGGCAGTCTCTTCAGGGTCAGCCAGCTCCCGGATGTCAAAGCATCAGAATGCAGCAAACAAAAGACAAGGTTAATACAGGTTGGTTGATAGAGAAAGAAACGGGGCTACGACTATGAAGTACTTGAAGCAAGCCTGTTTGCCCTGTGTAGGGTATGGTTCTGTCCCAAGGGAAGCTGAGGTACTTAAACACCTCCTTAAGGCTTGACATTCTGGGGAAAAGAAATACCATGAGGGTGAGTCCAACGAAAGTCTTTGCAATTCACACAACCTTGTGAAATTAAAGCATAATCCCTCTTATTAATGCTTAGTACTGATTCACCCCCCTGGGTCCAAACAAAGAATTCTACTTCCCAGGGAAATTTTAACCTGGTCTCTGAATCATGGGTATGTGAATACTGGTTCTTTGTTAGCCTAAACTGGCTTTGAAACCTAACATGGAGAAAAAAAACCTTGAGGGCAAGTATTAGTACTAACAACATGAGGGGGATAAGTGTTTTATCAAAATAACAGATCTCTGTCACTAGCATACCCCCCCCCCACCCAGTATATAAGCAGGCTGCTCTCTGATAAGAACTGAATGGATGCCAGGAAACTCCACTTGATCCTCGTCCCCCACTGTGCCCTGCACACAGGAGTTGTAGGGAAGGAGGCAACAGAGGGTATCACATGCAACAATATGCAAATGCAGTACAAACACAATGAGCTATGTGTGTGCATCATTTTTAAACACAAAGCAGAAATAAGGTTGCATGAAGTATTACAGGGCTGTCTTGTTCACATAGATGAATTCACATGATTGATGCATTGGCTTGTTCTCTGAAGGCCCAGAGGGTATAAGAATGCCCAGCTTTTAGGAAAGTGGTACATTTGCTTCCTTGAATCTCCACTTCTCAGAGTAGAAGCCCCCTTATTCCTGCTCCATGACCAGGTAGTTGGTCAGTTAGTCAAAACAGTTGGTTCAAATGGACAATCAATAAATATAGAACACATGCATGATAAACCTTTTATTTTAACTCAAAACATCCATGTATATTTTCTGTAAAACTTTATGTGTAGGGCCAAGGCCATAGGCCTGTGGATGTAGATCTGAAGATGACTGTCCAAGTCTTTCTTTCTTTTTTTTTTTTTTTTTTTGCATAAACCACACTCTTAATGCATCCTTGACAATTTCCAGTTTCAATTTCTTCAAAGTAGAGTAAGAGCTTACACGTGTGAAGAATCTGAGTCCAGAAACCTAGATTTTTATTACTTTTGTTTTGATCTTTTATATCTGTCTCACCCACATCTAATTGATATCAATTATTTTTAGTCTTTCACCTCTATTGAGACATTCCAGAGCATTCCACTTAATTTTCACACAAAGTTTGTTTCTTTTCATACTTATATTTTATTTAAGTAGTATTACATTAAAATTACTAATTGCAAAAACAAGTATAACCACATAAACCAGTATGAGAGCAAACACAACTGACTCTTTGTAGACCTACCACTCACCTGGAGGCAGCAGAAGTGTGCAGGTGTGTGAAGGAGTAGCCCACCCACCTGGCCTGCCATGTGCACTAGGAGGAAACTGTAGCACTGGGCAGCCAGTGACACCTGAAAGTGGAGATTGGCTAAGAGAGCTTCTCTCATATTTCCTGATCCCATCCTCTTCTTTTGTTTTAATGCTGACAGTACTTTATTCAGGTACAGTCAACATACATTAAAATCACAAATGTTAAGTGTACAGCTCAAAGCATTCATGTAACTCCAACCAGACAAAAATAAAGAACATTTCCATCACTCTACAAAGGTCCCTCCTGTCACCTCCCCCCAACCTCAAAGACAACCATGTTCTGATTTCTGTCAACATGGATTAGTTTTGTCTCCTCTTGAACTTTCCTATAATATGAAAGAAATTGTGTGAACTTTTTGTGTCTGTTTCCCTTCCCTTAACACATTGTTTTTGAGATTAATCTATGTTGTTGCAAGTATCAGTAGCTTGTTCTCTTTTTGTTGCTGAGATGTATTGGATTCCCATCCTCTTAGCTGAGTTCCCTGGCCATCACCGAAGTTGAGAAGGAGAGAGAGGGTAAAGGAGAAGCCCCTTTCTCCATGATCCTTTCAGCCATTATTCAAGCTCTGCAGCCTTCACTGGCTGTCTCAGCAGGAATGTGCTCACCCAAAGGCCCAGGGGATTGTCTCCCCCAACATAGTGCACTGACAGATCAAAATCTAAGGCTAGAGGCATTATCTGAGTGACTGAGACTCCCAAGCTTATTCAGCTATGCCTGTCTTTTCCTCCATCCTACCCTCACAGACATGGAAGAACTATCTTAGGCCCAGCCATCACAAGACCAGTAATTCACTGTGCCTTGCTTGGGAGCCACCAGCCCATCTCCAGTACACACCAATGATAGTGATAAATACTACTCATCAACATTTACCAATCCTGCCTGAGGAAACCTACAGAGTTGGGTTTGCCTGTATTGCTAAATGAGTCATTCATGGGTAGAGTACCTGGTGTTCTTTGAACTCTTATTTTGTAACTATCTTGTGATAACATAATTCAGTGAACCCACTTTGGGGTATACTCACACTGTTGAAGGAGACCAGCCCTCTTCCTCTCCTGAGTTCAGTGCTTTTGAGCATCTCATCTCCTCTGCATCAGGAAGCATTGATGGCCTAGGGCCAAGTCCATTTGGCAACACTTGAGGCTCTGCTCAGCATGACTGACAAGGCCAGTGGTTGTCGAGAGGTGCACGGAGCAAAGGGAGGGCGGAGCTCAGATTGTTCGTGCTGAGCAGTTGGCAAAGGCACACTCCTGAGGCTGGGATGATGCTCCTTGATCAATAGAGATGACAAGGTAAGGGGACAGAGTCTGCAGCAGGCCTGGTCCATTCCTCGCTGCTTGGGGTGGTGCAAATAGTCCCCAAATCATTAGGCTGGTGTCTAGCAAGACACCCTTAATGGGAAGAGGGACAGTTTGCCCTGAGATTTTAGTTATATGCCTTGGCTTCTTGTTGACAGGTATAGAGAGGATAAGCAAGGAGGATAAAACAAACATTGGGAAGGAAGCTCTCTTCCTCTCTTGTCAGCCTGTCTGGACATTTCACTTTCTCACTTCCATCAAAGAAATGAGAGATTTGTCTGCTCTGGTGCAGACAGGGGAACTACAGATTTTGTGCTTAAGAATCTGCTGGCCGAGCTCAGCCACCAGGATGTTAGCCTCTTGATTTGCAGTTCTGTGAATCCTCCAAGAGATAGAGATCATTCTAAGCTTGGTTCCACTTCTTTCTCAGTGGAGATCCGAATTCCATAGATGGACTCCAGGACAGAGAGCTGGGATGCATATGTCTCACTCCCAGCTGACACATTTTGTGGTATCAACAAGGTGGTCAAGATTCTCAAATGCCAGGTCCTACTTCTGACAAGGAAGAACTGCCCTCCCCCATCACAGAGGTGCACTTTCAGAAGGTGTGTTAGAAGGATTCTTACAAAGTACTTAGGGATCTGAGGAAGACTATTAAAATACTAAGGAAGCACTCCCCTAATAGTCAAACCCACAACATATTCTTGAGCTTATTCCAAGGTAAAAACTCAAACGTCTTAACAAAGGCCTATCAAGGAGCTTCAAGGGGTGCAATAAGCAGGCTGGGGGCCCAGAGTGGCAAGATGGGGTCTCTCCAGGAGGCCATATGTGGGAGGAGGACCTGACTGTGCCACTTAGCTCAGCCCAGCTGTCAGGTGTGCGGCAGGCAACAGGAGGTCCCTCCCCTCTCAATGATCAACATTCATCACTTATATGAAGCCAGCTGGTCAACCCCACCCATGTGGGAAGAACTAGAGGGTGGTAGTGAGGGTTGGAGGAACCTGATTCTGGACAAGGATGACTTTGGATTTCTGCTTAGGTTCACTTAAAAAAGAGGACCTGGACTGAGTTAAAAATGACCTTCAGGTCTAGGGAGAACTTTAAAATGGGAAATGTCCTCTTCACTTCACTGAGGTGAGAACAAAATGGGGCCAACTGGACAGTCCAAGAAAGGCCCCAGGATTGGTCTGGAGGAGAAGTGTGGGTGTTACAGCAGGTGTGATGATCTCACCCTTTCCTCAATCATAAGAGTGAAAGTCTCAGTCACTCTCAGGGCCCTCACTTTCAAAGAGAGTCTGTTTAACCTTCCCTTGTCACAGAACATATCATCAACCTCTCTGCTCACAGGATCCCCTGGCCAGCAGCCTCTAAGAGCACAATCCTGCCCACACGATCCTAAGCCTTCCCCTCCCTGCTGTGTCCTCTCCGTTTTCCTATCATTGAGCTTCCCCTTCAGACCCCACTCCCCTGGATCGTACCTTCACCTTGCCACATCCATCCTCCAAACCATTGCTCATGGCATTCATATAGTCCTATTCATCCTTTAAATGGGGACTGAAGACCCACTGTTCTAAGAAGCCATCCTGGGTTGATGCTACCCTAGAAGGATGCAAAATATAGAAGGTTATTCCAGAAGCCTGACATTCATGTTTCTTCAACTCTAAGTTCCTGCCATCAATGTTGAAGCCTGGGTTGACACATTTTCCAGAGATAGACAGCCCAACCAGGTATCTGGCTTCTGACAGAGGACAGGGGACTCTATCATGGGACCATAGGTCATTTGGCTGCATCACTCCTTCTCTGACCCCTTCCAGATGGGAAGCACTTGGAGACAAAGAAACATCACGATACTTCGACTGAGAAATAACCATCCTCTGTGGGGCTCTGGATCTGGACTGGAGACCAGCGACTCAGAAGCTGTTTTTCAGTCTGTGACTTCCAAGGATTCTCTGAAGACTCCGGCAATCCCATCTCTTTACATGCTGCACTTATTTTCACGCTCTCACCCCACTCAAGGCCACATGAGACAGTGGGTGAGTTCCTTAGGCCGGCTAATAACTTGGTGCCCTTCATACTGCTCTTCTTCATTTGTTCTCCTCTTCCAGCCCCAAACTTGCTACCCAGTCAGCAAAACCAGAGCCTTGTAAGATAGGGGAGACTCTGCCAGCAGGTCTGCTCCATCCCTCACTGTTTGGGTTAGTAGGTACTAATCGTTCCAAAATCACGAGGCTGGTGTCTGGCAGCTCTAGCTGAGCAAAGGTACAATTTGCCCTGAGATTTTGATGATATGCCTGGTTTCTTGTTGACAGAGGTAGGGAGGGTGAGCAAGAAGATGAGATGAGGAAGGATGAGATGAAAAAGGATGAGAAAGGATAAAATAAATATTGGGAACTGGACAGACCCCCCCTTAGAAAGTGACTGTTGCTAGAACACGTCTCTCGGGGTCTTAACACCTACCCTAAAGGCTTAGAAAAGTCTTAGTTGTTATAGACAGTACTTTCCCTGAAAAGGGTTATTGTAAGTTTATTTTTCTTCATCTTACGATACTTCTGGGACATGTTTTATCACCCCTTACAGATTAACCAAACTGACCCCCTCCTTAATCAGGTTCTTCTCTCACTATTTCTCCTCCAGAGGAATAGCAAACACAACAACGGACTTCCCTCCTCATCTCATTTTGAAGATAAGCAAGTTCTCCAGCTAAACTCTGTTTTTTCCAAGGATGGGGTTGTTTGGAGGAAAGGAAAGAGGATAGAAAGGGTCACGTTGATGAAGAGGCCAGGGTGCTGCAGAAGCTGGAATGTGTAACACTGCAGGGCTGGATGGGTACAGGCTCTGATGAGGAGGAGGAATAAACAAGAAGAAAGGTTGGGGGATGGCTTGTCCTCCATCCTCCCTTGGCAGGCTCCTCAAAAGCCCTGAACACAACTAAACCACATTTAGGGTGTCCCCTGCAGTCCACAACCAGCAAGCAGAAGTTGTTTGTCAATCTCTACTTGCAATTATTACTAAGTCTTCAGATGTGTTCACTTTTCCTTCTCATCTGGGTTGTAAGAGATGAAAGCACACATTAGCCTGGATGCCCACACAGCTACCCCCATCTGAGAACCAACTGAAATGCAGGAGGAATGAGAATGATCTCTCGCCTGACTTTTTCTCCGTCTCTCTCAATGTGTTCGCGTGTGCAGGTGCATGAGGGAGAGGAGGTAGTGCATCCTGGCCAGGTCAGTGGATCACCATCACCGTCTCCTCCTGTCCACGATGTCCCTGTAGTCACTTCATAACAGGACTATAGAAAGTCACCAGCCTCCTCCCCTCCAGGGCTGATGATGTGAAGATCAAAGGAGAGAAGGTGGTAAGAAGGCAGTAGAAAAATGCAAGCGATTATGACTCTCCCAATAACTGAAACAGCCTTCCCCACCTTCAGCGCTGGCGGCCCTCATCCTGCCCGCAGCGCCTGCGTCTGCACCTCCCACAGCTGCTCAATTTAGAGATCCTGCGGAGGAGTCCCCGCTGATCCCTCGAGACCCACGGGGTTATTTCTAGCTCTCCGGTTGTCTCCTCTCCCCCAGGTCTTGTGTATCAAAGCAACAGAGGAGCCCTGGTGGCTGCTTTTCTCTGGCCCCTTTAGAGTTTGTGGGCCAGTGCCTGTCCCTAAAGCCTCTTCCCTCAATCAGGAGCACAGAGCCTTGTGGACAGTCAGAGCCATGGGCCTCAGAGACCATCTCCGACCCTCCCTGACCCAGCGGAGGTAGTGGCGCTCCTTCAGTGACTCACCCAAGATCGCAGGGCTGGCTGTCCACAGAGCCCACATGGAACCCAGGCTTCCTGACTTGTGATCCTGGGCTCTTCTATCTCAACTTTGTAAGTTGTTTTTATTGATGAGTAAACAAACGAAAAGGACTCTTCTACGCAGACCCAGTACTAATGTCAAATGACCTAAACCAGCCCCAGGAAAAACTGCAACTAGTACACGTGTATGCCCTGGGTCGCTCACCTCTCTCTTGCCTCCTCGTTGTCTCAATCTCCAGCATTTGACGCTGTTCTCCAGCCCCCGATTTTGCAGTTCTCCACCTGCCCTGCAACAAGTTACGAGGAAAGCTGGGCTTCTGCTGGCTGTGTGATTAAGGACAGTTCACTTAGCCTCTCTGAGTCTCCATTCCCTCATCTATAAATTGAAATAATGAAAACCTTGTCCTGACTATACCTCTAGGAGAAAGTATACAATGGGGCTTTGTAAACTATAAAGTGCCATAGGAGGCCAGTTACATTGATCTTTAAACTTTTTCTTAAGGCTACTTTCACCCAAATAGTGGAGTTCTTTGTAAGAATCAGGAAGAGCTGCCATGGTGATATCTAAGCCAGGAGCCATCAGTTCAACTACAGGAGATGCTGCTCTGTCTAGACTCACTTATGTGCAGATTTGGCACTGGAATAATGGAAGAAGAAAATCATTGTTGTTCGAGTCAGTTAACAGTTTATTCTTTTGAAGGAGTAGAAGTTCTAGGAACGAGGGGTAGAATGAAAATGAAATGGGTTAAGGTTTGAGAAGAGTAAAAGCTGGAGAGTCAGGGTGGCCCTACAGGACCTCTAAATATCTATCTCGAGCCCTCTGTTGGTCACCCCATCAAGGTCTTGTTTACTCTTCTTCTGGCTTCAGCCCCAGGAGCCTGGGTCAAGCCCACTCTGTTATTTTGGAGCAGGAAATTATTGACCCATAACACAAGCCTATAATAAATAGCCTCATGTCATAAAATGTAAGCCCTCCGCAGAGCCCTGCACTTGAAAAACAATGAGGCATTTACAAGTTGCTGCCCAGAATATATTTGGTATCTTGCTGCCCCCTCCCCTTCTTCTGCAGAACAGGACAGAGTCCAGGCAGGACGGCCCACAGCCTGGCAGGAACCAGAGTCAGCCCCTCACCCACAGACTGACTGCTCAGCGGCCTGTTGGCGTTTCCCCTCCCCTCCATTCCATGCTCAGCACTTTTCATGAGACTCTGAAGCTAGCACATTTTAAAACATGGCATAAAACAGAGGGTGCAGCTTGCAAAGAACAGCTCACCATTTGCACCCAGGGTGTCCCTGGAACGCCTGTGGCATAGCCTCTCCAATCGCCGAGGCTGGGTAGCCGAGGACAGAGAATGAGGGGCAGTGTGGTGAATGCAGGGACTGAGCTGGAGGGGCGGGTGGACACCCCAGCAGAGCGGAGCACAGCCCTAGAGACGAGCCACTCCCGCCAGTCAGGCATGGGTCTTGGAGAGGCTCTCTCTGGAACCTGGCTTTTATTGTAAGGAGACAGGGTCAAGAGCAGAGTAGAGCATGCATGCTCTTGGACTGGACTTCTGGATTCAGGTCCCAGATGAAGCTTCCAGAAGTGCCCTAGGAGACAGGGAGGTATGATCCTGGTCAGTTTGATTGTGTAGCAATGGGATGATTTTGCCCTGTCCAAGCTTTTTGGCTCTACTCCTTTTTGATCCCCGACGGGGATGGAGAATAGCTGCTCCCCGATGTCTTGTAACCAGCCTCTGGCAGGGAAGCAATTAACCTGAGTATGGTCAGGGAGGAACCGAAAGGCCTGGTTCTCTCAAATGCGTATTGTCTAAAGCTTGAAATCCTCTCAGTGTTTCATCCTTTTCACACAAAGTTTTCTCTCTGCTAGTTAAAATGTAAATCCTTCTGAGCAGGGAGCAGTGCCAAACCATCCACAGCTTAGCATGAATGAGTTTCCGATGGGTCCTGGGAGCAGGTATTTACAGGGGCGGGCAGAGAGGGAGTGAGGGCCCTGGGCCCTAGCAGGGGAGTGTAAATTTCAGGGAAGGGGGAAGCTGCAAGGGAAAGAATGGAAGGAACAGGGTGGAGCAACGATTGCAGAAGCTTCGCATAATGGAGCAAGAAAATTTGAGTCAGAAGATCAGGGTTCAACTCCCAGCCCTACCTCTTATTTAGCTGAGGTTTCTTTGAGGCTTAATTTCATCATCTATAAACGAGATTAATTATGCCTACCTCGCTTGCTTCCCAGGGTTGCTATGGGGACACGATTAGATGGCAAATGTGGAAGTGCTTTGTAAAGTGTGAAAGGCTCACAATGTCAGTGTTTGTTATTTGAAAGCCTCCCCCCAGTCCTCCCCAGTCCACCTTCCGCCTCTCTGCTGGTTCTTGCACACGGCTGCTGTTGGCGGAGCTACAGACCTGCTGACTGGACTTCTGGTAGAGACTGCAAATAACACTCCACCCCCCACATCTCTCCGACCTTGCAGCATCAGCATCCCCCTGAACACCACAGGCTGCCAGCCTCAAGCCTTCATGAAAAGCGACGGGTGGAGCCCCAGTGTCAAATTCAGGAGGCTGTGTCACAGGCAGCAGGTCCCGAGCAGAGTTGGTGCTGTGCAAAACAGGAGGGGTGACAGAAGGGAGCCCTGGGGGGCGTAAATGCCTTGGCTCCAAGCCCTCTCTCCAAAGGGCTTGATCTATGTCTGCCCATGGCAATGGCTGGAGAACAGAGCCAGGCTGCCAGGGCATGGTGCTGGGAAAGGGAGGGAATTTGCCAAACTAAACTCTGGAACCAGTCACACTTGCCGTCTTGGGGAAAAGAAAAGGAAAGTGTTTTAGGCCCGTTCTAGGCCAAGCCCCAGGGCTGATCAGAGGGGCAGGCAGGGGATGAATGCAGTTTTCTCTCCCCTGGGCTTTCCCCTGCAGTTCTCTCCTATAGGCAAATCTGTGAAGCAGGGAAAACCCACCCCCAGCATCTCTGAGCCATACGAGGCTGCACTCATGCGCACACACACAGGCAGAGGTGTGGTTTGGTTAGGTTTATTCACTTCTAATGTTATTCCCTGCCCCTGAAATACCCACCCAAGCCGTCTGCACAAGTCCAGGAATGCAGTTCAGAGGGTTTATCTGAAGAATGCAATGATTTAATTATTTAATCCATCTGGAATTTATTTTTGTGTTCACTAT
This sequence comes from Tapirus indicus, assembly GCA_031878705.1. Taxonomy (NCBI): domain Eukaryota; kingdom Metazoa; phylum Chordata; class Mammalia; order Perissodactyla; family Tapiridae; genus Tapirus; species Tapirus indicus. The sequence continues at coordinate 102,009,110 of CM062918.1, read as the reverse complement.
GCAGTAAAAATAGAGAAAAGATGGAAAGCAACCCAATTTGTTGTAAGAAGTCACTTTTACTCTGATTTAAAACAAACAAAAAAATACTACATAGACTTATTTTCCTATGTCGGCATAGTTTTAAAACCCTTTATAAAATAACTTGCAAATTTTTTTCTATATTACATCAGTAATGCAACTTTGCCTTCTGGTAAGATGGTTGTATGTTTTATCTTGAGCACAGAGGATGGAAGCAGAGAAAGAAGAAGGAGTTTGGAAAATGCCAAAATATACTAAGAGTTTCTTCAAGTGTGTGGTATGAAGCAGGCAGCCGAGAGGTCCTGAGGCCATCCAAGGCCCCACTGAAGACCTCTGCCAACCTCATACAGAAATTCCAAGAAGCCCTGCAGAGTTTGAGAACCAGAGAACCAGAAGCAGATACAGTACTAATTCTGATCATGCTAAAACAGCGTGGCTCTCGGGGGAGGTAAGCTCCGAAAAGATTGCTGTGATGGGAGTAGCAGAGTCCCGGATAACCCTCTGTTGGTGTGAAACCCCAGGCAGCCAGGTCAGGGAGTGGTCCGCCATCACTTGCCTGGGCCACACAACAGCCTGCTGACTGGCAGCCGCCTACGCTTCTCCCCCCCAATCCATTCCTCATAGCACTGTCTGGGTGAGCTTTCTGAGATGGAAATCCTATCATGTCAAATGTTTCAATAGTTCTCTATCACTTGCACAAGGATGTCAAATTGTTTTACAGCACAAGTCCTGCCTGTTGGGGACACCATGTCCTCCACAGACCTTACAATCCTTATCCCCCTGATGCAGGTCAAACTCCTACTGAGGCACAACAGGCCTTCAGGATCTGGCCTCTGCTCACCCTTCTAGAATCATCTTCTAACATCTCTCTCCTGCACCTTGTTCTCTAATTGTACTAAACCATTTTCAGTTTCTCAAACATGTCCTCTCTCTCTCTGATCTCTGTGCCTTGTCATGTAAGTTCCTCTGGCCTGGAACTCCCAGGCTGAGTTAGGTGCTCCTTCTCTCTGCTGTCGGTGGCAGCAACCGTCCTGTCCTGACACCCACCACAGTACTTATTGCAATGCAATTGGCTGTTTAGCTACCTCCTAAATGGGAATCGTCCAAGGGCAGGGAACATGTTTTATCCAGTTTTGTATTCCCAGTTCTAGCACAGTGCCTGAAATATGACAGATGCTCAATATAGTTTGGTGTAATCTATTCCAACAATTAGCCCTTTGCCTGGAAGACCTTACAGTACAGTTAGGAAGACAGATGGTACTCACTGCCAACAGCACAGCCTCAAAGAACTAAGACCTTGACAGGAGAAAACTTTTTAAAAGCTGTGGGCAGTGAAGAGATTAATCCACATAGGTAATCCCATCAGTATCCCTACTGTTGTCGTTCAGTTTAGACATTTCATTCATTCATTCATTTTAAACAAAATGTATTGAATACTCTATCAGTCAGGATCAGTTAGGTTATACTGCAGTAACAAATAGCTCAAAAATCTCAATAGTTTAAAACAACAATAGTTTATTTGTTACTTAGCCAATACCTCCAACATGGGTTAGTGGGTGCGCAATACTCCACACTATCTGGGAAAGATTCCACCACCTGATAGCTTCACCATCTGGAGCACAAGGCCTTCTTGGCTGCATGGGAAGAGCTAGCTGGTGGTCACACAATAGCTCTTCTGTGCTTCGGCCTAGAAGTGACACACATCACTCCAGTTCGTTGATCAGATTAGTCACATGGCACCACTTAAGGCAAGGAGGCCGAGAAATGTGGGGGGCTCAGAGCAAATGTTTGGTAAGTGGCACCCATGCTGCCAGAGCCCCCACCATGTTCAAGATACTGAACTAGGCACTGAGGACAATATAAAGGAATACGCACTCCCACTTCCCCCTGAAGGAGTTCACAGTCAAATGGATGATAAGACGCTTAAGTATGTACATAAGAAATTATAAGGCAGAATGTGCTGCCAGCCTTCTCAACCACAGTGAGCGTCCCACCTCCGTGAGCCAAGTTGCAGAGTCAAGCTCATGAGAGTCCATTCATTTAATCCAGTTCCTTCAGTACAATGCCCATATCCGTGCGATGATCCTTCAGGCACACTATTATGGGGGCCTGTTCTCTCCCTCATGTCAGCCTAGATACTAAGAAGTCCTCAGCCTCATTTTTCCCCCGTTAGATACAGGGTTCCGGTCCGATTCCTTATCTTCTCCTCCCTTCCCTCTTCCCTAAGCAAGCTATATTCCTCTTCTCAGGAATTAACATCTTGCCTATTTCTCTGCTCAAGGAAGCTGGCAGCCTAATATGAAACCAAGATTTCATGTTATCTTGAGAGGATAAGAATAAAACCAAATTCTCCTCTAATATCAGGGAATCTTGAGCTTCGGAGATTCAGAAATATCCCAGCAGAAAGTCAAAAGCACCATAAAAATGTGTAAACATTTTCTCACTTTGAATCCTGTCATCTGCACTGAGGCTCACGGCACAACAGCGAAGTGCAGGGGCTTTATCTCTTTCTCTTCTGTTACTCTCCATGCAGCCTCCCTTTTTCACCTTCTGCCAATTGTCTAGTGACCATTTGTTACTGCAAGTTATTCAGGCTCTCCATCTCTGTCTGTACCTTCCAGACAGTCTCTTTTTCCCACCCAGCCTAACCCTTCCCTTCCACCCAATAAAAACGACCTGTCCTGAGTCCCCTTTGTCCTCAGATGACCTATGCACAAAAGGAACCAAGAGCACTGGCCTGGCCAACTGGTTGAACACCGAGAGGTACAAGATTATTTGTGGGATCCCAGGGCCCAGCGCTGCTCTAGGTTAGGAGAGGGAGGTCTGGCCAAGCCACGGACCAGCTGGCTCTCTTGGCTGTATGTGACTGTCAGCTCTCGATCATGTACTGGGTCTGGAATATGAATGCACTTGGAAGGCACAGAGTGAGGAGAACCAAGACCACAGAGGGGCCACCTTGTGTTTCTCTCCTCTATCAGCAGCAGACGCAAAAAGGGCTGTGTGATTGAGAGCTGTGAATAAAGCAGATTTTTTTCGCTGCCAACTTCCTCTGTAAACATTCCCCCTTTCCCTGTGCTTTTTTTATACACAGTTAATTTATTACCTGTCTATGGATGATTGCATTTTTAGAAAGAACAGCTCAGAAAGGACCACGGGTAATACAAAGGAATGAACGTTAGTGGCTGAATTTCTGTGGTATCTGTGGTTATGTCACTGAGAAGTATATTTTCATGAATGGGAACCTCCCAACAAGTCTAAAAGCATACTGCCTAGGCACGCAGCGAGGCTTGACCTGTCAAGTGGCATATCTGACTTTCCACTGAATACAAAGCCATGAAACTAGTATTTTGCTACAGCACATAGCAAAAAAAACAATTCAAAGTGAGCTTCTGGCTCACCCAGGGAGAAAGTTGAAGCCAGTTACTGGGGATTTTCAAAGAGTGGGTATGAGAGATGATTAAGTGTCTAAGTCAATTGCCCAAGTGAATAGTGAAGTGAAATGAAAATAATTCACATAGCACTGAAACAGCTACTCAACTTTTCTGACTCAAAGCTTTTCTGGAGAATAGTAACATTGGACGAGACCTTAGAAGTTATCTCATCTAATGCCCAATCAGCATAGGAACTCCCTTTCCGATGTCCACGAGACGCGGTCATTCAACCTCTCTTGATCACACTCAGAAATGGGCATCATTGCCTTGTAAGCCACCCATTCCACCGGAGAATCATTCCTATCGATTAAGTAAACCATCATTGCTACAGAACCTATGCTTCCAATTTAGTAAGTTTTACCCTCTACCCTTATAATCATTTTGCTTAAAAACACTGTAGGAGATGGCATCGGCCTGAGAGAAGTTTTGTAGAAATATTACAATTTCCCCAGTATCCTCCCAGTAGCTGACCCCTCCCATCAATCACGGCTCCTCCGTGTTACTACCTCACTTTGTCTACTTCTCTATTACTGTATTTTCAGTGTCATCCTTTCTTTCCACAGTTGTTCAGTTTTTCTCTCCTTCTTCTCTCCTTTACAGACTATAGCTGTATATGCTACAACAGAGAGCTTCTACAACACAATGAACTGAAACGTGATAGTATGCTTCTTTCTCGTGTAGCAGTCTAGCATCAGTCTTGGCCAGCAAGGCAGCTCTCCTGCTCCACACACTCACTCTGGGACTTAGGTTCCTTCCCTTCATAGCTCTGCGTGGCCCAAGCTGAGTTGCCACTTGGCATTCCAGGATGCAGCGAGGGAGGAGAGCGTCCAAGGGCAGCAGTTTCAATCAGACAGGTGAAGCAGAAATTGCACACATTGATTCCACTTGCATTCCATTGGTGAGAACTTGGTCATAAGGCCCTGCCTCGCTGTCAGGAAGCCGGGAACTGAGGGCAGGTCTTCCCATCCTGAAAATATAAGTGGGATAGACATGTGCCTAGGAAGAGAGAATAAAGAGCCTTTGGAGTTTGGGAGGGACAATTACCAGTCTTCCACATACTCTATATCCTTCTTTCCTTCTTTTCTCACTTTTTCCTTTGTTCTCTTCTCCTCTTCTCCTTTCTTTCTGAACTACCCACAACATGGAAAGTGTATAATTGTGTATGTATGTTTGTGTGTACACATATATGCTCTCTCCGTGTACACATACATACTCATACACACATATATGCACACATGTGCACACACACAGAGGTTAGGCTGAACTTGAGAGGTACCTGCAGCCTGTGCAGAAGGGACCCATGCAGCACTACCCTCAGCTCATCTTTTTCTGGTTCCAGTCCTGCGGTTCTGTCTTTCCAGGAGGCCTCCCTTCCGCACAGATCCCAGGTGCAAAGAAGGTGGGGCTCGTGTCAGCCCTAAGCTCTGTGCTCAGCTTGTGAGTGAGTGGGCTCAGACTTCACCGCACAAGGAGGAAACGGAGGCAAAGGGAAAATCCGTCTCCCTCTCTGCCCTCACTCTCTCCTCTGTCATCAGCTGGGCTCCACCTCCCTGCTGGTCACCCCAGCAGCAGCCAGGCTCAACCACCTTAGAGAATCTGCTTGTGCTCTCGGGAGCCTGATCACTTAGGTCAGATAGGCAGTTCCTACCACTGAAATATCAGAAAAGAAATAGGCAATGGGTTGCCAAAGAGAGGGATTACAGAATCCAACTTGGAAATGCAAGCGGCAGGAAATAAGTTAGTCATGTTCCAGCTATTATGCATGCAACAAATGTCTGAAATATTTCTTAAAATTGTTTTGGAGGATGGTAGGGAATGGAGTACAAAGATGACTTCTTTTTAAATTCTCCAAAATGTCACCTTCATAAAGAATGAACAAATGTCAGGGACAGGCACATCTTGGACTGAACTTCAAGTGAACTGATGGCAGGCCTTCCCATTCTGAAAATATAAAAATTGAAAGCTGCCAGGGCTCAGAGCAGACCATGCATTTGCATCCTATTTAAATAACGTGCAAGAATCTTGGGTTGGACGGGAGTTTTTAGCCTTGTCAGAGAACTTTGGAAGTACTTAGAGTGGAACTGCCAAGGATACCCATGGGCCATGTCCCCTGACAGTTTGAAACCAGCCCAGATGCCCACAGTGAGATGCTCCCACCCTGCAGAGAAGGGTCTCCTATATTCCCGTGGCAAACCAGGAACACCTGTCAGAAACTTTCTCTAGGTGCATCTGGTCTAGAGAGTGGTACTTTCTGTTGCTTGAATTAGGAGACAGAATCTCCTCCTACCATCTGCCAGGATAGTTCAGTTACTGAAAGTCACATTTTTACCAAACAGTTCTTAAAGTCTAAGGCCGAGGGCTCTGCCACAGGATGTTCCCTTCCTGAACTGATTTCCTAGGCTCACTTGCAGTGACCCAAAGGCCGAAGCCCTGAGAGAGATCAGGATACGCCTGGGAAACATCAGGTCAGTTGTGCAAGGGAAATCACGTGCCATAACCGCCATGCAGCACACGCTCAGTTGGCATCTGCTGAGTGAGCCAGAGGAACAGTAGAGAATCCACTCTTTGAAAGATAGCCTGGTGGGTCAGTGGCAAGGCTACACCAAATTCTCCAGAGAGGGATCCTACATACTAGGTATATGAAGCAAATTACATTTATCATTATCAAACCCAATTCATGACTTGCTGGGAATAACTGAGATAAGCTTATCTAAAGAACCCAGATGGGGGGAAAGAATAAGTAAGTGCATTACTCTAATTTCTGATGTGTATTAAGGGCAGTGTTGTTTTGTTTTGTTTTGCTCATACTCTGATCACTGTATAACATGAACCTCCTCAAATGGCTTAAAAATACTTCCTGATGTATTGTCCCCACAGTTGTTCTGAAGGATTGGAGAAAAGAGGTTTCTGTTAGGAGTCTGCCTGGAACAAGACAAATACCCCTCATCCCTAGAGATAAATTATTTCCATCAATAAATTGACTCTGGTGGCAGATTAAAGACGACTGCAAATTGTGCCATATGCCTCCTCTTGAGTGATGGCGTCTATGTCCCCTCCCCTTGAACCTGTGTGGCCTGTGACTACTCTGACCAACAGAGTATGGTGGAAGTGATGCTGCTTTGAGGACTGGCTGCTTCTGCCTTGGTCTCTGGGACCTAAGTCACCATGTGAACGATCCAACTGTACTGACAGAGAGATCACGTGAAGATGTCCTGAGACACATGGAGAGAGAGAGGGGCCATGTGACCCCAGCTGTCCCTACCAAGGCACCAGGCATGTGAGTGAAGTCACTGGATGCTCCAGGCCAGCCCAGCTGCCAGCTGAGGATCACAAGTGACCATAGCCAGTGTCACATGGAACAGGACAATTGCCCAGCTAAGTCCTGCTCAACGTCTCGATCCCACTGGCACCAACTTAAATTATTTTCACGTTACTATTACTTAAGTATGAAAAAACTTACCACTAAGTATAAATCCCTTGTTATCATATGTCTTATAAAACAAAAAAAATTAAAGTTTATATGTTAAGCACTTATGAAATCACTACAATTCAAAATTGTCAATTACACACAAAAATAGTTATAAAAACTGGTTATTGTTTTAAATCCATTATTTTGGAGTAGCTCTTTACACAGCAATAGACAACTTGAAAAACCATATGTACGATTATTAAATCGAATTAGCAAAAAGTGATAAATGATAAATCCCCCGCAGTCATAGGGACCATATTTTTCTACTTTTAGAACAGGGGAATGATCTGCGGAGTTTGGGAGAGCCAGAGAAAACGGTCCCCGAAAATCAGGGATATTGAATCACCAAAGCGAAAATAAAGAGCATGAAGTTACAAATCCATGAGCAGCTCCAGGTCCCGCCAGGTGAGTCCTCTGTGGCTGCAGGCAGCACAGCCCTTCACCCACTCCCTGAACTCCTCAGAACATCAGGCACCCACCTTCCTTCTTTAAGACACAGCCAGCCAGGAACTCCTTCCTTGCTTCTGGGGGGAGGGGCCGCGGAGCCTAGCCGTCGCTGGTCTTCTGAGTGACAAGCCAGCAGCCATATTAGAGTGAAGGGGGACCGGCTGTGGAAGGCTGTTTGATCATAGAGGAATTATAGCAGTTCATTTTCTAAAGTGCCGCGAGACCTGGGGATGAACCTTCGGGTAGGAGTGAAAACCACAAGTGCAGCACCTCACGGAGATGCAATTCATCCTGGGCATGACGGCTCTGTCAACAGGAAGGGCTCTCCGTCTCCGGCTGATACACAGAAGCAATCTCCTTTCCTCTGTGTTGCAGCAGGAGGACCACTGTACTCCTTTAGACCCTGTGGCTATCTGCAGGGAGTCCTACGAAACAATTAGCCCTTTCCCAGGAGTCAGAGGGGTGCATGCATTAGCGGGGGGGGGGGGGGGGGGGTGCAGAGCAGAGGCATAATGGGGACTCCAATGTCTATGCCCCCCATATTTCCTCTAATTCAGCACGGGGGTAGTTTGAAGTAAGGGTAGTTACAAGTGGGAGTGAGACCCGGTTTTGTCTCTTGTTTTTTTCTCATGAGGTGTAACTTAGAGGTGGTCTCAGAAATAAGAGGGATACTTTTTTCCCCTGGTAACCAGAGGCCTGCAGGCTGACTATACAGCCAGGGTAAGAAATGAGGCAAAATAGTAGGTACTATCCAGAACACTGATATACTAACTCAGCCTCCTTCCTGGTGACCCCCCAAGAGCCTACCCTGCCCCACTTTATACTTATCCCTGCTTTTTGTTCCTCCTCCAGCTAGATCTCTAAACACATTCTCCTCCTTCTCAGACTGAGTTACACAAGGTGGAAAATGGCATGACCGTCAGACCCCTCTTCCCAGCTCCTAGGTTCTAACCAGGTGGGTGAAGGGTAACCAGAATTCCCCGCTGGGACACAGAGAGCTGTCCCACAGAGCTGGCTGTGCATCGGATCTGATCTGACTCACACTTACTCTGGAAGGGCCCATTAAAAAGGCAACCACACACTCTTCTTCAGGTTTTCCTGCCTAAAATGTACACTGGGGATTCTGGGAAATTGACAAGCACGCTGCCTGGACTTACAAGTTTGCCACAGGGATCTGAAATTTGAACAACATTTGGAGGTTTGTAATACCTTGTTCAGAAAACCTTTGAGAAAGCAACTCTCTCAGCGTGTCTGTATTTCACCTGTGGACGCTACCCCAGCCCCCCACCCCTCCCACGCAAGGTCTGCGCCTCGTGGAGGCAGCGCCCCCTCTAGTGGCCAGTGCCTTCAGCCTCCAACTCTCATTGCCCAAGGCTGCTGGAGAGAGCACACTAAATCGTTTTAGGGGTTAACCCAGACCCCAGAATCTAAATAAGAAAAAACGTTTCCTCTGGGTGTTTTGAACAGAAATCCTTTCTCTGCCCAACGTAAAGGATGTCCTGGGACCACTCCAGCAAATGAGCTTCCATCTCCCCTCCTCCCCCCTCTGCCCCTCAGTATGCAGTCAACACAGGAAGATGGAGGGCTGGTTAATTATTACCCTCTCTGCCTCAGTATCTCCAACTTTCATATGGGAAAAACAATCCTTTCTGCTGCCATTACCAGGAAAAGCCCCCTCACAGGGAGCTGTACTTTCTTTCCGATTCCTCACTGATGTTTTCTAACAGCTCCCTGTGCCCCCTTCTTCAATGACATCATTCTCTGCTTAAAATGCTCTTGAAATAGGAACAAAATCATGACATTGCAGGTATTTATCACTTCCTTGACCCACTCCTTACCAGGACGAGTGGGCTTCGGGGAGGAAGAGTCTTAAGAAGACTTTCAAGGAGGTTTTCTGTGTGTTGTTGACAAAATTATACCCCACTCCCCCCAGCCCAGCTCCTAGGTCTAGCCAAGTGGGTAAAGAGTGACCTCAATCCCCGCTGGGCATGGGGGCCATAAGTAGGCCCAGCCGTATTTGCGTTTGCTCTTCACAGGTTTCCCTCTGCCTCCAGAGTGAAGTTAAACACTTCTCGCGCCTCCCCCACCATCTGAAGGCCTGCACCAACGGACGGCCCACCCTCCAGCCTCCTCTGGCTCCACTGCCTTCTCTTCCTGTACACACAGGGCTGCAAGAAGATGCCTGAGGAAGAGAGTGCTTCTCTAGTCCTCCCAGTTCCACATCTGTGGCTTCTTGAACTGGTCCAGGCTCTCTCCTGCTTTTCACTGAGTGCTCCCATGGTGCCACCCTCATCCCCGAATCTTGCTTGCCCCCTCACACTGGCTGAGGCCCCTCTTGTGTGTACACACTGCTGTGGTACTCACCACCCTCTGTTGTAACTGGCTGAGTATCTCTTTGTCCGTTGAGGTGCGTGTGGAAAATATCACAGATGCACAGGGCAGATAGGAGCCCCACAAACTCACTTAACCCAGCCTGTTCATTTCCAGGTAAAGATTCACTCATTTTCTTTGAAGAACTTACAAAGAAATCAAATCTACAACTTCCTACCATCACACACTGTATGCCTCATAATCCTCCAACCTCCAAAACTCCTAAATATTCAGCCCCAAATCATTTTATTGCAAAAGAAGACCATTATTCGGGAATAAACGTATTTTGTAGTATTGAAGATCATAATCCAGCTCTACTCTTCCTACCCCCGGGCCTTCTGTTATTCAGACAACATGATCTTAATTCCTTGAAATCCTCTTTTTGGAGATATAAAAATTGGAGACATCTTCACAGATTTTTCTTAATTGGAGACTTTTGCCTAAGAATATTCTGCCCTCAAAATTTCTTTTCTCTTGGCGTTTTTCCACAAGATTCATGTGGAGAATGTAATTGTTTAATAAATGTGAGCCATAAAGATAATCCTCAGGCCCTGCTTTTTGGTGTGGATAGAGGAATGGTGAGGGAGAACAGGATCCTTTCTTCTTGGTGAACACAGAGAAAGAAAGTCTGTGAGATAAAGGAATTTGATTGACACATTTCTGGGAAAGATCTGCCATCCTCTGTGCTGACTTTTTGGGTCCCATTTTTCCAGCCTTTGATGATTAAGACAAGGGCTGAACTTTGCACTGGATCATGGAAACTAGGGAATGGGTCTAACATGACTAGTACCCAACCCAGCTGAGTGGACCCCTGTTGAATAGCATTCAGTTCTCCTCTTTACAAAGTCACATGTCTAACAAGCCAGGGGTATAATTGAAAGCAGCCATGTAACGTCACTCACTAGATTCATCAAAAAGCTGCTTCATGATTGAAAAAGTCACAAACCTGAGTTGTTGTGGTCTTGGCCCTGGTTGAGTCCCTCCCACTATAAATGACCTGGGGGAGGACTCTCTAAGGAAGGCTCTTGTAACGGATTTCTGTACAACAGCATTGAGATGCTGAGGAGAGGTTAGATATCGATGGAAGTAACTTGATCTCCATCCCTGGAAGAAACCTCCTTGAATGCTGCTTGTCATAGAGCTTGGTAAATATTTTCAGTCTGCAAGTTTTGTGGTTGGGAAAGTCAAGAAGTAAAAATTCTCTGTTCTGGCCCTTTGAAAAATAAGTTAAGTATGAAATAGATGGGTGGCCTTATCACATGTACTTTCCATAACTGAGATTTTGGAGTTGAAAACAATGGAGACAATGTGGCTTGGTGACAACATCATAAAAGTTACTTCAGTGAAATGTACATATGCTTCCTTGGTTCATACACACCCGTGCATGCGCACAGACATGCACAGGGCTGGAATGAGTCAAAGGCGTTGTTGTCAAAAATCAAGAGAGCGTGTGGTGCTCGGTGGAGCCAAGCAAATCCAAATCAGAGCAGATGCTATCCTGAGGAACACCCTGGAAACGGAGGGTGGGAGGAGTGGAGTCTGGAGATGAAGAGCGTGTCCCTCAGAAGCAGAAGACAAGCTCCAGAGCCTGCTATTTGGGGTTTACTGAGCTATTTGCCTGGAGGAAGACTTGCATTCTTGTGGCATGTGCTTTCTTGCATCTTTCCTCTTTCAAGCAGTCTCTTCTGCCTAGAGGGAGGGATAAGACTGCACAAGAGGAGACTCCAACAATTCCAAGGGGTCCTGTGAGCAGATTCCTTCCATGGGGTATAAATGCACAGGCACTGAAGGGAGTAAGACTCCCTCAGCTAACAGTGGGATTTTTTTTCTGATGCTTTGTCTTCATTCAGGTAGATATTCAGACCTTCAGTTATTACAGTTGGCAAATATTTGTCTAGACTTTTCTTTCTTGGTATGAAAATACAGTCTCCTTTGTTAGATATTCTAGGATTTTACATAGTATTTTCTTCACTGGAGAAAAATCAATGACACATATGCAAATGAAAACCTCATTCTCTCATTCTCTCTCTCTCTCTCTCTCTCTCTCTCTCTCTCACACACACACACACACACACACACACAACAGCAGTGGGTTTTGGTTTATTTGGCCAACCAGGGAAGCTGAAGTGCGCTTTCTTCTTTGGACATCCCCACTGAGCTGGGAGGGAGTGAATTGTCTACTGGGCAATAATTTATTTGGATTGATTCAGCCATTAATTGCTCTGTGGTTTCTGACTAATTCCTTCCTTCCCTTTGGTGCAGTGCATCCTTTCAAGGAGAGAGAGGTTTGAGGGTTACTTGGCAGCTTCACAACTTCCATTTGCTTAAAAATGTGGAGACACCACCTAGATTCAAAGAAATGAGAGTTACAAATTCTGTCGCTCCAGGGAAGTACAGTCATCCAAGCCCACACATCCCATCCAAGAACTTCCCAGGCTGAGCCAATTCTCCAAGTCAAATAAAGGAACAAAGCCTCTCATTTGGGCACCCAGATGCTTGATTTAAAGGACTCATGAGAGAGTATATCAGAGTGGGAACAACGGAAGTCTACAGAAGTAATGGAGATTGAGTACCTGATGCTGAGCTCTACTTTTGAATGTGTCAGGTTCCTTTAGGAAAGTATAGTCTCTGAGTAAATTCTGAACCAAACCTAAGAGAGCTGTGGTTGACTGCAGCTGTATTCAGTAGTTAATCCTCAGCATGGGACAGGATGATCACATCTGTATTTGGTTGGTTAATATCAACATTAGCTGCTAATATCAAGGATATCTGACTCTAGATTTGCAAGGCATTTAGATTAACATGAAAATTGTCTAACTACTAATAATAGTATTTATTGAGTATTTATATGTAGCATTATAAAACTATGTATTTTGTTTGCATTATCTTATTTAATTCTCACAACATCTCTATAAGGTAGGCACTGATATTTTCATTTCCTAACTGAGGCTTCAAAAGGTTAAGTAATTTGCCAGGGTCACACACAGTTGGTTTCAAACCCAGGTGGTGTGACTCCACAGCAGAGCCCAATTCTTAAACTTTAAGCTAAACTGACATTTGTTAGTTAGAACCTCTAACAACAATTCTTGAGGTAACTATGCCTGCCTTTCCTATGACTCTGGTTAGACTGTTAATTTTTCTAAGGATACAAGTCAGCTCTCATTTTCTTCCATTTCTCTCAAAATACTCAACACAGAACTATGTACAGAATGAGCTAAATAATGTTGACTCATTCACACACTCAGGGAATTTGGCCAACAATTAACTCTTATCTGCTGCCATCTTGCTAAGTGTTGGCAGTTCTGTTTCATCCTCAATTGCTTCTTAAGTCTTTAAAATGCTAAAGAGAGGTTTGGAAACAGAATTGTGTGTTGATAATTATTTTTCCTGGGTTGATGATAATACTGAAGAGGAAGGAGGTTGGGGTGAATTGCTCAATGAGAGAAAAATAGCAAGCAGAAGCTTCTTAGAGGTAGAGAAAAAAGAAAGGAGAAAGTGAAAAGTGAAAAGGTAGGATAATTGAAGGGAAGGATGGTTCATGGAGAATTATCTAATTATAGTATGTTTATATTGACCACAATTTAAGCTTTTGATACACAGCCATATGAAATGAGCCCTATGACTCTATGGAGTCAAGGAGTGGTTCATATAAACGTAGAAGCAAGTGAGATGCATTTACCATCCAGCTCCTCCCTCTCTCACATAAGGAACTCCTTTTCTCCATGGGGACAGAATAGTTTGGCAAAGCACTTTGCTGTCACTCTGCTTGGCCATATTTTCTCAAAGACATTAAATAACCGTGGTCACAAACATATAAATGTCAACTAGACAGTCAATAAATAAGTATTTATTGAGTACCTGCTTTCTCTTAGCATGGAAAGATCCATAAGATACGTGTTATGGTGTCTTCCATATAATTTAGCTGGAAAGACCCCAAAACAAGGATGGCAAATACGTGGTAAATATACTGCCCTTGCCTCTGCTTGTCCTTGTAGAAGATATCTTAAATCAATCATGGTGCACATTCTCACCAAATTAGGATGCTGCCTCTGAGTGCTTCTCATCACAGTACTCCATACAACCCCACCAATTATTCAGAGTTGTGTCAAGAAAGGAAACCTAGTTCCCATCTTTGCCTTGGACCGTCACATGTAGAACAACAATGATCTAAAACACTGAGTGATTCTATGTTAAATGACATGGTATAATGAGGAGTTCAGAGGACATGGAGAATCCTCAGGGCCATAGCACAAGGACATCTTGACCAACAAAGTGGACTTGACCTCCTTGTCAGAGAATGGATGTAACTGAAATTAACATAAGAAAACGAGCACCTGCCCAGTAACAGAAACATGGACAAAGGTACCATAGTGACAGAGCAGTCCCAACATTCACAGAAGACAAGTAGGACTGGAGGAATAACTTATTCATTCACAACTATCTGACAAAGGACTAAGGGGCCCAGCCTTGGTGGATGTTGAAAAGGGAGATGGCTTACTGCCTAGCAACTATCACTTAACAATATAAACTAAAGAGAGGCAGGAGAAAAGGCTAGTGGCCAGCAAATGTGGTCAGATATCAAAGCAGAGCTGAGGGCCACCAGCCTAGAGGACTATTAGAAGTGCCAAACAGAAATTGTGAGCTTCCAAAAATAATATATGGGAAACTTCTTCACAGTGCCGAATCTTCAGTAGAAAATGTACAGAGGAAGGTAAGAGATCACAGGAAAATTAAAATGCCTTGTGGTTTTCCATCATGGAGAAGAGAAAGCAGCTGAGGGTAAGGTGAAAGGCATTTACAAATGTTTCAGAAGACGGCTTGTAACCAGCTGTTTTAATTTCCACTGGGGGCAGAATAGAAAGGGTTATCTTCTAGCAAGAGAGATTTAGGAAAGACACAAGAGGCACTTTATACAGAGTTGCTGGAGACTGGTTTGGATCATCAAGAATAATATGGTGTCTCCTTCACTGGATGCCTTCAAGAACGAGAGAAGTGCTTATAAATTTGCGCTATATTATATACACTTCTACCTGGAGACAGACAATAAACTAAATAGACCCTGAAAGCCCATTCCAGGCAGGATGCACAAGCTGTAAACAGCATGCAGTCCTAGAGTAACTAAGCAATGTAGTGTCTTGAAGAAGCTCCTTCTGTCCACTGTTTGATGTCTTGCATTCTGTCCATCCTGTGTCCCTCGCCCCCAGCTGTAACCATACTGTTCCACTGTTCATATAAGTCAACAAGAATAGACTGTAACCAACTCACTGACATTGAGTATCTCCCAAACATCTCGTCCCTGGCTTACTTTCCTAATGACTTCATGTTGTAAGCATTGCCATTCCCTGGTGTAAGTCAGGCTGCTTTGCTGGAAATGGAATTAACAAAATGGAGATGGAACCAATTTGTGCCATTTGAAAAGAGATAGAGTTGCCATGGAAATCTATATGTTCATGGAGCTCACTGAAAAGATGGTAAAAGGGATATGGTTGGGAAGCCTTCAACAGGGTTGGTGATACTCTCAGATCTAAGCACTGTAGGCAGAATTATATTTAACTAAGACATTGATATCAATGAGGAGTATAGCAGTCAGAAATTCAAATTCTTAAAATTTGATTTTTGTTAAGTGAACTTGAGCAAAGAATTTTAACTCACTTGGGCCTTTATTTCTATTCTCTAAAGTGAAGTTAAGACCACACATCTATTTAATTATCCAAACATAATGTTTTAGGGGGAAAAAGACAGTGGCCTTAATGATCTAAGAACCAACCAGAAAAATCTCCTGCTGGTCTCATATTAGGCACCAGAAAAAAAATAAAGAGTATTAGTGATTGGGCCACTCAGGATCTGTACACATTGTCAAAGTGTGGAGGTCAGGCTCACTCAGAAAATTCAAGGCAGAAGGATAAATCAGGAGCAGGAGAGCCACCAAAAATACAGTGGAAGTATTTCACCATAAAATAATTGTACTTAAGAAGAAGCCAATTCTAAAATTATAAGGCAACTCTCCTATTCTCTGGGAAGACACAGGAGGGCCTAGGGTTCTGTATTTCTCTATAAATTCTGATTGCTTTCTTTCCTTAATAAGGAACATGGAAAGCTGCCATATATAGAGTGCTACAGACCAAGGGGTAGATATGTCTATGGATGGTGCAGTCAAGCTGACCTGGAAAGATTCCTATCTACTCTTTGAGAAAAAGTAAAGGAAAATCTTCGAATCAGCAGAGGAATACTCTCAACCCTTAGGATAAAGAGCAGGAAATTTTTTCAAAAGGAACATAATGAAGACGGAGTGGGAAATACAACAACAAAGGAGTTAAAATGTTGATCTTGAAAATTTAGGAAATCCATAGAAAGACATCCAGTGTGTCGTGTTCAAAAATTTATACTGACTTCAAAGTACTCTTCAGATAAAGTGAATGGGCAAATGTGTCAGCCCCCAGAATGAACCTATTTATTTTCCACCTTGGGTTGGCAATTGGGTCTGTGTCCTGCCCCCATAGATTTATTTCCTTTGAGCTGGAAAGTTGGGTTGCTTCTCCCATATCCACCGTCCTTTCCATCCGAGCTTCTGCCCAACCCCCTGTTTTAGGAGCAGCCACAACTCCTGAACAGTGCCATCTGTGATTCCCTCTTTGATCCATTACTTAGAGTTCAAGGAATTCCAGCCATGCTTCTGATAGCTATATGAAATTTATGGTGGATATTTCTCTCAGGATCTTCCTCTGTTGAGGGACTGGGCATATTCAACTAACAGCATTTATTCTGTTGTCGGTATTTGGTCCTGGGAACAAATTCTCTGAGGCCCAGATAGGAGTATACGTGGCATTTGGGGTTGTCCTTATGTTCAAGCCTCCTCTAGTGTACATTCTTTTCTGGCCTCCTCTCCTTAAAGGCATGAAGACTTTTCCTGAACATTAACTGCCAATCATTGTGTTTAGAAGTTAATCTCTAGACCACAGCAGCCCTACATTCTGGGGTAAGAGACAGAGCTCCAAGACAGCAGGCAGGATGGGAGGACTTCTGGGGAGTTTTCCTATTGCTCCAGCTTAGTAGGTGCACTAGTTTCCTGAGGCTGTTGTAACAAATTACCACAAACTTGGTGGCTTCAAACAATAGAAATTTATCCTCTCACCATTCTGGAGACTAGAAGTCCAAAATCTGTGCTCCTTCCAGGTGCTCTAGGGGAGAATCCTTCCCATCTCTTCCAGCTTTGGTGGCTGCCCCAGGCTTCGTAGCTTGTGATGACATTACTCCAATCTCCGCTTCCATCTTCACATCCTCTTCTCCTCCACGTGTCTGTCTTCTCTGTGTGTCTATCTTTTAAGTGCATGTGATTGCATTTAGGGCCTGCCTGGATAATACAGAATGAGCTCCTTTTTTCAAGATCCTTAACTTAATCGCATCTGCCAAAACCCTTTTGCCAAATAAGGTAACATTCACAGGTTCCGAGGATTTGATGTGGATATCTTTAGGGGGAGCATTTTTCAGCCCACTATAGTAGGGAAGAAAACTAAAATTCGTTTTGCATGATATCTCATTTTGATTCTGCAAAAGTCTGTCAGTTAAGTATTCTCATACACATTCTATAAGTGAGGAAGTTGAAACTCAGGGAAACTTGCCCAAGATCACTGAGCTAATCGGTGGAGGACTTGGGTTCTGGCTGACTCTGCAGTCATTGTGTTCTACAAGCTGTGATGAGTTAGGGGGCACCGTACTATTATTACCTGTGTACCCATCAGCAATCCCCTTCACCTCCCTGGGGCTCAGTTTATCCACTGGAGGATAAGATGGCTATCGCAATGTCCCTTTCATCTTTATGATTCTAGTACCAAGAAACATGCAATGCTCAAATGAAATTACAATATGGCTTGGATACTGTTATCATTGTACAGAAAAACTGTTTTTGACTTTGCTATCACCAGGAAATTCTTCGTAGAAAAGACTGAGCTTTTTGAGGGTAAGGACTATTGTTCAGTGCCTACTTTCATGCTCCAGCACCTGCTACCACGAGAGTTTATTCATTCAATCAATCTTTCTTTCATCACATATTTATTAAGCACCTTCAATTTTTCCAGGCACTTTAACAGGCACTAAGAATACAGTGAATGAAAACCCGGACATAGTTCCTGATGGAATTTAAAATGATCCAACTGAAGAAATCAGCCCTCTTTCCATACAGCATAATGAATTAGTTAATTCTAGAAACCTTTAGAGCGGTGGTTCTCAAACTTTAGCCTGCATCAACATCACCGAGAAGACTTATTAGAACACAGAGTTTCGTATTCAATAGGTCTGAGCTGAGGCCTGAGAATTTCCTTCTTTTTGTTTTTTTGTGTTTTTTTTTTTTGGTGTGTGTGAGGAAGATTGGCCCTGAGCTAACATTTGTCCCCGTCTTCCTCTAGTCTATATGTGGGACGCCTGCCCCAGCATGGTTTGATAAGCGGTGCTCAGATGTGTGCCTAGGACGCGAACCTGCGAACCCCGGGCTGCTGAAGCTCAGCACATGGACTTAACCACTACACCACCGGGCCAGCCCTGAGAATTTCCATTTTTAACAAGTTCCCGGGTAATGCTGCTGCAGCTGGTCCAGGGACCACATTGAAAAGCTCTGCTGTAGAGCAACAATCTCCAGCTAGTGGACTTAGGACCCCTAGGCAACAATGGCATTTTATGAGCAGTAAGTATAGTCTATTGGCTGAATAAATAAAAGTAAAACTACCATTATGTGGGCTTGTTTAAATATTTTGATGTTAAAAAGAAATTCTTACTCTTAAAAAATTTAGTAACCCTTGTACAAAAGCCAGAAAGTCAATCAGGTTTTCTCTCTTTGCCAACACCAATCTTTTGGCAGAGTTTTCTATGGTGTTATGTTGAAAACAAATCGAATTCTGCATTTTGGCTCAGTAAGAAAGAAGGCCATAACTGATTATAAATATTTGTCTAAATGAGGGAGAGGGAATGAAGAACCTGTACCATGTATTTGCCTTTCTTGATTTAAATATTGGAATTGTTACAATTTAGACTGGTATCTTCTCTTCTAACTCTACACTCTTACCCTTGGGCCATCGCATCCATTCCATGGCTTTAAAGATCATCTACACGCTGATGACACCCTTCACGTGTCCTGCCCAGCTCACTCCTCTGACTTCCAGAGCTGTATTTCCAACTGTCTTCTTGACACCCCCACTGGGCCGTGACATGTTCATCTCACAGTTAACAGGTTCAGCAATCAATTCTTGATTTTCCTTCTCAAACCACTTTCATCCCATCTTAATAAATTTCTTGATTTCTCTCTCTTGCTCATTGGCAATATCTAATTCATCTCTAAGTTCTGTTGAATCTACATCCAGAACCTACAGTTAATTCATTCACTTCATTCCATATTCAGGCTTACTCACAAAAATTCACTGTCATCTCTCATCTGTACTGTGTCAACAGCCTCTTGACTAGTCTCCCCACTTCCATTCTTTCTCTCTGCCAGTGCAAAGTCAAAGTAATATTCTTAGCACCTAGAGCGATATTCTTCACACCTTAGGCTTCCTATTTCACTCAGGGTAAAATTCCAACATTTATAACTTGCCCCAAAATGCCCTGCATAATATGACGCCTGCCTGTCCTGCCAGCCTCAGTTCTACCACTTCCCTGACTGGTTGTGCTCTGGCCATACTGGTCTTTCCTCAGTTTCTCAAATGTCTCAAGCACTTTCCCACCTAAGGGCCTTCACTCTTCCCTTTTCTTCCTGGAATGTGTCTTTCCCACACTACCAAACAGACACACGCATCCTTCTGGTCACAACTTAAAATATCACTTCCTCAAAGAGGCCTTCCTGGATCCTCTCAATCTAAATAAGTTCCTCCAAATACTCTCCTTTGGTGCCTTATGATTTTTCATTCCACTTAACCCAATTTGTAAATATTTTCTTTGATGTCTGTGTTCCCACTATACTATATGCTTTGTGAGGGCAAGGAATGTGTCTATATGATCGCATCACTGTACCTCACCAACTAGTTCAGTGACTGCAGGTACTCAATTAATAATTGTGAAAGGAAAGAACAAATAAAACCTTAACTTTGCTGTTCATCTCAGGCCATCCTTTCTTTGGTTTGTCTGTACAGTTTCTCCAGGTCTTTCCTTATTTCCCATGGGGTCTTGGCTTTCCAGACTAGAATGTTTGTCTGATGCTTGGGGTAAAGAGGGTTAATGACAGACAAGTTGTCATATATTCCATTTACGCCAGCTCCTTTGTCTGAGTTCCCAGGTTGGGAACTCTAAATCATTCCAGCCACCCTCCCGGCTCCAGAAGACAGTTCTTCTGGCTGCATTGGTGAGGTCTGTGGTATGTCAGGACAAGACCACATTGCCTTTTACTCCTGACCACAATAGACCACAATATGCACTTTGGGAGAAGGGAGCCTGCTTGAGGCAGAAGACATGGGACGTCTCCACTCCCTAGATTTGTTTTCATTTTGAACCTTAAACTTTTATGACTGTCTAGGCATTTTTTACATCATCCATAGTTTGATTCCAGATTCTACAGCCTGGCTTGGAGACATAGTAAAGTACGTTTATTCTAAAGACCAGAACTGAAGAAAGAGCAGGTGGGATATGGTAAGGGGATGGATCACTACTAGTGTTGAGAGGCAGGAGTGGCTAGAGTAGAAGGAAGCTATTGACCAAGAGAAACATTTCCAGGCCTTTCCCTATACAGGAACTGAGGACCTGAGCTGTGGCCCAGTGGCCCCCTGCTGAAGTCAAATTCATGCTCCTCCCTACGCAGGCCTCTTAGGAGCAAGGCCCTTCCAGCAACAGGGTTGGGAGTAATTGCTCCAATCCTCGAAATTCTGTTCATTCAAGGGCATGCAGAGGAGCTAGGATACTCAGGCAAGAAAATAAGTCATTAGGCCTAAAATCTTATAATCACTTGCTTCTTTCTTCTAATTCTTTATTTTATTTCCAAGGGCATCCATGACCGAAGAAGTTGAACTTTTCAGAAAAAATTGCAAGTTGAAAAATGTCTACACTCCTACTGCTTCTTCCTTTGCTGGAAACACCTCATCCCCATCACCGAAATGCCTAGAGTCCAGGGGTGTTATGGACTCAATGTTTGTGTCCCCCCAAACTCATGTTGAAGCCCTAATCCCCATTGTGGCTATATTTGGAAACAGAGCCTCTAAGGAACAGTGAAGGTTAAATGAGGTCATGTGGGTGCAGCCCTGATGGAATAGGATTAGTGTCCTTATAAGAAGAGACACCAGAAAGATTGCTCTCTCTCTCTCTCTCCACATGCACGCACCAAGGGAAGGCCATGTGAGGACACACCATCTACAAGCCAGCAGGAGAGTCCTCACCAGGAACTGAATCAGCTGGCACCTTGATCTGGGATTTCCAGCCTCCAGAACTGGGAGAAAACACATTTCTGTTGTTTATGCCACTCAGTCTGTGGTATTTTGTTACTGCAGCCCAAGCAGATAAATACAAAGGGCCTACAGATCTTCCTATCACCTTCCTTCCAAAACTCACTTGTCTTGGATTCTATTGCATTAGCCCAAGTTAAACGAGCTGTACCATACTCATATAATAATTAGGAACAAACTACAGGCCCCTTAGTCTCCCAAGAAACCTAGCAATGAGTGGGACTTTTGACACCCCTCAAATAACAACCTAGTGCCCGCTTATTCGTCCTTTCCTTCCTTTAAGGCACTGGCTGGTGTAGAGGCTGGCTTGGATGATCAAGTAAGGAGAAAGAGCAGAAAAGGAGGCAAAGGGAAATGAAAAAAACATCATTTATTTATTTACGCATATATTATGAGCCTAGTACTTTGCTAGACACTAGGGAAACAAAAATGAGTAAGATGCTCCCTCCACCCTTAAACCCAACATTTAAAGAAATCAAAGTCTAGTCAAAATACCACAATTCATTGTTGTATTTTAAGTTTTTCTGGTATCTATGAAACTTGACTTATAGCGAGTCTGGTTTTATAATTTTCTTTTTAAAAAACTTTATTATTGTTCAATTTTTTTAAGTGTTCAGAGGATGAAAGGGGGTGGGTCACTTTAAGAAATACCACCTGGCGAGGAGCCAGAATTAGCTAATAAGAAATCTTCAGAATTCTGAATAGAGTACCTAGACTGAATAAGAAATATGAGAGACCTGCCACAGGGGAAATGAGTTTCTGATTGAGAGGATATCGTTCCAGGGTTTGGACCCTGGGAGTCAGTCTATTGTACAGATTTAGTTCTTCCTTCCTTCCTTGTCTCTCTTTTTTTCT
The DNA here is from genome assembly GCA_031878705.1 of Tapirus indicus. NCBI lineage: Eukaryota > Metazoa > Chordata > Mammalia > Perissodactyla > Tapiridae > Tapirus > Tapirus indicus. The sequence goes on along the minus strand of CM062918.1, from coordinate 101,987,106 downwards.
TAACACTTAAGATAGAAAATGCTAGAATGATTTTCTTTTGTTAATGAGATGAGACCAATTCTGCAAAGAGGGGAGAGTGCAGGCATTTTTGGTTCCTGGAACAGATAAGAGAAAAACAATGATGGTGGTCACCAGAGTAATCAGAGTAAGGATGTTTGACCTCTAAGGGAGAGAGGGAAGAGAAGGAAAGCAGACTTACTCTCTAGGAGTAACTTGTACTCCAAGGCACACCCCAGGCCTGAGCCCTGGCTCCAGAGCTCCAGAATGGACAGTTCCTCACTCAGACTCACTGTTTCCATGAAGATGACTTTGTTTCTGATCCCCGATTGGGAAGCCGTGAAGCTTAGTCAGAAAGCTACTCAACTGTCACTAGGTGCTTGTGTTTCTTTACATATTATGATTTGGTGAAAGCTGATGTGAAAATGTTGTACAATTGTTAGTAACCAGAGATGAACTGCTATTTATGCTTTATGTTAACAAAAAGTTACTTTTTTAGGAAAAGCATGAGGAGCTGGACCATACCTGAAACCTAGAGCTAGGACATTTCGCCATATTCCTGGGCATCAGCTCAGAAGTGATACTGAGCTTGGTAGAAGATAGCCAACCACAACAAGGAAGGCAAGGTCTACCCTCTGGGCTGGACTGAGGAATTTTAAGTAGTGACAAGCATCCCACTACATTACCTACCTGGCAAGACCCTCGGAGCCTCAAAGAGTGAACTTGCCCCAAACGCTTCTCCCATCCCCCATCACAGGGATATCTTACAGGATATGGCCTGACTTGTCAGGAGAACAAGAACTTGCAGATCAAATAGGAACTTGGACTTCCCACACAGGAGGGAAAAAAAAAAGACACGTAGGAAGGGGGACACCTGAAAATTCTCTGAAGGAGAAAAGAACAAAACAAAACAAAACACAAAGCAGTGTTCATACCAGTTCCTTAGATGCCTACATACAAGTTTGTTTGGAGATGAAGGGGATTAGAGGATATAGGGAAAGGTAGAAAGAGAATGAAAATAAAGCCAGTGGGTGGGGCATGTTGTCACACACATTTCCATCAACTTGAGGAGGGAATGTCTGGGGCCAGGAGGAGATGGGGCACTGAGCAGGGGCCTCCTCCTGATCCTTTAAAGCGTTCTGTGTCAGGGGAGATATTTCTTTTGGGGTCCTGAGGAGAAACTCCCCCTGGGTGTTTTCTCAAAGCCTGAGGTACAACTTTGAAGAGGGAAGGAAAGATTGTGAGGTGGTAGAACATGATTGGACATTGTGTTCAGAAGTGTGTGGTGCCCCTGGGCATGGATGGATCTGGGTTAGCCTCCGTGGGCCATGAAGCAATGTTTCTTCAGATTGGGTTAACTCAGGAGCTACTGGCAGGATTGAGCACTCAGCATGCATTCCTTGGTCGTTCATTCAATACGTGTGAACCAAAGCTCCAAGCCCATGGCACCTGCTCCATTGTCACATTGGAATTCACTTACAGAACAAACATTAAAAGATAAAATGAAAAGTTTCAAGATGGTGACTGCAGAGCGTTAAACCTGGAGCATGGCCTCTGCTATGACTGCACTGGTCAGCCCTATCTGCAGTGTCTTTCTAAAAATGCTATCTTGTTTAAGTAAACTTAGTTGGTTTTTGTTATTTGTAACCTAGACTATAAAGAATACAGAAATTGGTATCAGACAGTGGTATTCAGGAATCTGAAGTAAAATTGAGGAATTGGGCCCATTTGAAGCAAAAGGCAATGAAAATTTATGTCATATTAACTAATAATAATTTGGCAATTCATGGCTTGTAGCATTGAAACAGCCAGTTGAATTATTGCCTATAGTTACTTAGAATGTGGTGCTCATTGAAGCCACAGCTTTGGGAGATTGGATGGCCACTGCTTGGGAAAAATATGGATGATATGAGGAAATCAAGGAATATGCAGTGGAGTGGCTGCTTCTAGATAGCATGAAGAACAAGAATGATGGGATCCAACTTCTAAATTCTCTGCTCAAGGCTAGTAATGAAGCTCGAGGACTTCCTATGACCTTGTTAGAAGAATCTCTCATGTCTTGCAGGCACAGGGTTCAGACAAAGACAATTTCACAGTTCATCCTATGGGCTGCCAGTTTACAACAGTTGAATTCACAACCTCCTGTGGTGGCGTCTGTGAAAGTTAGGGCTCTGATTAGAAATGACTAGGAAGCTGAGAATTGGAATGGGGATATCTGGGAACATTAAGAGCTTTTGGAGTAATTCCTATATTCGTGAGCAGAAGCCAACTTTCCTCCTCCCTTGTCTGATAAGGCTGTTAAACTTTGCCTGAAACCATGTAACTCTTTTGATGAGGAGATTCTCATCATGTCTCATTCCAATTACTCATAATTATCTCCTGACCTATAACTCTAAACATATCCCGACATATCCCAAAGAGCCAATAACAAAGGCAAAGTATATTAGTGAGGAGAGCTCCAGCATCTTTCATCGAAGCTTTAGAGGTTGTTCTCCTTAGGCAGTGATCTAGTGAGACACGCTGCTACTGAAGTCCGCTTCCCAATTTCAGTGGTTTTGTGAAGATCCCAGCATTGCAAAGGCCAAATAGTATTTTATTATCACCACAAACAAGGAATATTTGGTTATTATAATAGATAGCATGGTCTGTATAGTTATAAAAACGACCTCAAATGTAGGGATTTTAAGTGATAGGTAATTCAGCATGCGATCACTAGTACCAAAAGAAATAGGTGGTCCATGTAGGTACAATTTGATTTTGGTAACTTACAAATGCCAGCTCTGGTGGACAGAAGCTGGTCTTAGTCTCCATGATAAAAATCATGACCCCTTACCCAAGCTCCAGACATGAAACAGTTTACCAAAGTACAGCCTCTTGAATGAGGAAGCTGGTTGCCCTTAAAGAAGGGCCTTACAAAAATATACTATATACCATGAGTCTTCTTCTTAGCCTTCTCCAAAGACTGTTGCATCCATCAAGCAGGGTAAAAGTGTCCTAAGAAAAGGGAAATACTCAGATGTGTAACTGGTTTCTGTGCCTATGCTAAACTACTTCCTGAGAGCTTGGAACACTACTGTGAGCAATCAAAATGAGAGCCTAAGAGAATCAGTAGCCACCCATTAGGATGGCTGTTATCATAACAACAGAAAATGACAAGTGTTGGAAAAGATATGGAGAAATTGGAATCCTTATGCATTACTGATGGAAACATAAAATGGTGCAACTACTATGGAAAACAATATGGCAGTCCCCCCAAAAATTAAAAGTAGAATTACCATGTGATCCAGAAATTCCACTACTGGGTAGTGGAATTTAAAAGACCTGAAAGCAAGGACTCAAACAGATATTTGTGCACCCATGTTCACAGCAGCATTGTTCACAAAAGCTAAAAGGTGGAAGCAACCCAACTGTCCATCAACAGATGAATGAATAAGAAAAATGTGATATGTACATATAATAGAATATTATTAGCCTTGAAAAGGAAAGAAACTCTGACACATGCTACAACATGAACAACTATTAAGGACATTGTACTAAGTGAAACAAGCCAGTCACAAAAAGACAAATACCATATGATTCCCCTTATACAAGGTACTGAGAGCAGTTGAATTCACAGAGACAGAAAGTAAAATGATGATTTCCAGGGCCTGGACAGAGGAGGAAATGAAGAGTCATTGTTTAACGAATTTTGGTTTCGGAAGATGAAAAAAGTTCTGGAGAGTGATGGTGGTGATGGTTGCACAATAATGTAAATGTACTTAATGCCACTGAAACATACACTTAAAGTGATTAAAACAGTAAATTTTATGAAAGTTTCTAGGAGGTCCAGAAGATTGGGTTGTATCTGAATCCATTCCAAAATGAAGGAGAAGTTGAAACTTCTACCATCTACAGTCATGTAGATGGGGATGCATTCTGAGAAATACAACAGGCGCTTTCATCATTGTCCGAACATCATAGAGTGTACTTACACAGACCTAGATGATATAGCCTAGGCTGTATGGTACTAATGTTTTGGGATCACCATTACATATGTGATTCATTGTCTTATGAAATGTCATTATGCAGTAGGTAACTGTGCTATTAAAAAGGAGATTTGATGATTGTTTTGATTTTGGAGGCCACAATAACTAATTTGGGTGTGCTGTTCCAGTCCACCTAAAGTGTTTTGAAAAACTGCCAGCTTTGAGTGGGACCCCAAACTAGAGAAATTTCTTCAAATGGGTCAGGCTGCAGTACAAGCACCGCTGCCCTACGTCCCAAAGTTGCTCGGAAAGTCTATGGCAAATAGGGATGCTAGTGGTGTCTGTGGCAAGCCCCAATAAGAGAATTACTGAGGACAACTCTAGGGTTTTTGAGTAAAGCAAGTAGCTATTAGCTTGACACTGGACCTTAGTAGAGATGAATAATATGTCACACATGCCCAGGAAGGGCATGGTGAAGGTTATGTATATATAGAACCAGGTCTGGGCAAGTATTGAATGCACCTGTAAATTGCACAAGCAGGTCTTTCACATTCCTGAGCACTTACTCCTGCCTCACCGCCATCCCTTCTCAATCCTTGACTCTTTGGAAGACTCTCTGTGATCACTTGGTCAAGGATGAAAAAAACTGGAGCCTGATTTGGATATGACTCTGCGGAATATGCTGATTCAAGCCAGAAGGGGATAGCTAGAGCGTTACAGCCCTAACCAAGGAGGGCTCAACTTGGTGGAAAAGGAAAATTCTCCCAGGAAGAAACAATCAAATTTTACTTCTTTAAAGTGGAAAAGATGAAGAGATAAATCCCTAGGGCCTGCTGCTGGAGCTGCTCAGGCCTTAGGAGTGGTCCATATAGTTCCTTAATGCCTTCCCTTCTACCTCTGCCATGGCCTTAATGGATCCTGTGTGGATCCATTTACTTGAATCCTCCTTTAGTAATGATCCCTAGGATATGACAATCCCCATCATAAGAAAACAGAATGAGATAGCCCCCAAACAAGACAGAGGTAGACCTTCTCTCTCTCTCTTTCTCCCTTTCTTTCTCTCTCTCTCCAATCCCCAAATCTGCAGTGAAGCCTCAAGGTGACTATAGAAAGCAAAGCAGAGGCAGAGTTGCTTTCCATCACATCTCCCTGAATCCCATCACTGTATCTCAACAGCGCCTTAAACGTATCTTCCTTTATGTGGCCAAAGCATCCTGTCATATGAGCTAATGATCCCAAAAGCCTTTGGGAAATTAGGAAATGTTTTATGAGTATGAGATACAGTCATCTTTGATATTCTCAAAGCGGATTACCTGTCAGTAGATAGGGGCAACTATTAATGAATTCATTGACTGGGCCCAGAGTATAGTTCTGAAATAAAGGATGACTGAAGAGTAAAACAAATATTTAAGGGAAGCTTCTCTTACGTTAAAATATAGTGGCAGGCTGGGTCCCTGCTGGAATATATAGGCTCACATATGGATTCCTCATTCATAACTGAAAACTCCAGCCAAGCAATAACTATCACAATAAACTAAGGAGACCTTGGGTTAAACAAATGATTACAGTTGACAGTAGAGGTGTAAACATGACCCTAATTAATGAATCTATGATCTCTCTTCTGAGGTTTTGGCCATTAGCCAAGCTTCTAATTGAACCGAGTGCTGGAGCAGCATTCCACCACCCAGGGGGTGGTGCAGCAGCATTCTGAATTCCTTGGCGACTGACCACCCCAGTGTTGATTTTTCAGCCTCTATTTCTTTATCTGTTAAAACTAAAATAAGGCTCTCCCCCAAAACATCCTTAGTCCTTGGCCAGTCTTTATCTTTATTCTGCAGGAATACAGAGAAGCTGGGATGGAAAGTAAAAGATGAATACTGCCACCATATTCACCTGACATGGGCCACATAGACCAAGAGATGGAGCAGGTCCTTGTTCTTAAGAGCTAACAAATGAATATTCCTAAAAATAAAAATAAAACAACGGTGTGTTTACCTCAGATTGTCAAAAGACATGAGACTTTTGGAAGTTAGTAAGTCCATCCCCCTTTCTCAGAGCATGGTTCTCTACTAAGGATTACAGACTACCACCTTCTGCTTGAGGTCCACCATGACCTAAATCCATCTCTGGGCTATCAACCTGCATTCGATGTGCTTTCAGGCTCCATGAACCATATGTGATCAAAATACTCTAAGGAATTGGTGGGTTTCTCACATACACTCCACGACATCTGTTCTTTAGCCTGCCAGCCATATTTGGTGCTAAGGGAGAAAGAGAGAGCTGTCTCCCAACAGAATCCTCTGCCATACATCTATCGTGTGGTGTTGACAGTCCTTCATGCAGTGTAGTGCGGGGGCAATGATATCTCAGTAAAAATTCTCACTAGGATCCAATGATTTATTTAGCTAACAGCTTAGTTAATTATGTCAGTTTGACAATTTCAAGAGTGAAGGAAAAACACACATGGGCTGGATGAGGAGATTGTCTCAGTAATATTTTATACCAGATATGGTTAGAAAACCCAATGATTTCTTGGTAAAATCTCTAAGCTATCAAGCATTTCCCTATGATCAAGACCACTACTAAATTTTGAAAAAAACATATTTTCTCTCCACGCTTGCACAAGGCAAAGTAAAGCAAAATAGCAAGCAAACAATAAGCATTTAATCTTCAAAGAATGGAATGTTTCCTCTGGAAGGAAAAGAAGCCTTTCACTAGGAATCTGGAGGCCTGGATTCCAGTTTCTGCTCTGCTTCTGGATGACTCTCTCTTGACCTTAGCTTTCTTATTGGACAAGCAAAGGATAGGCCAGGTTGGAGGCCAACAGTCCTTGTAGTTCTTGCATGCCAGAATCCTGTAAGACCATGGATGCTCAGGTTGCAGGAGAATTCTGGGATAGAGAGGGAAATTGGGTGGACATTGAGATTAGCAGGCATCACAAGTTCTCTGCCTTAGAACTAAAGCCACATTACCCACGCTGGGTGGGGAAACCCTTCCCTGTTTCCCACAGCATTAGTCTCAACACCTCTACTTCATCCAAAGGATCAATTGTTCCATTTCCTTTACACAAAATTCTTCCTGATCTCTTTCTCCTATAGGCCTTGAGGCTAGTTATGATTTATTCATTCTTTCCATACATATTTTTGAGTGCCTGCTATAAGAAAGACAGTACTGGGGATACAGGGAAAACAAAACAGTCTCTGTTGTCATGGAGATACCTGCAAGAACTTTAACACCTTCCTGCATAAGAAATGGGCCAGGTGTCATTCTCACATTAGGGATGGGAAAAGGAGGAACCACAGGCAAACAATTTCAGCATTCTGGAGGTGGAAGACAAAAATAAAGTCTGCAAACAGACTGTGATAAAGTAGTGCACAAGTTTGTAGTAGAGCCTTATTCTCTTCCATAGCTAGCAATAGTGGGTATAACAGCAGTCACCAACACTTACATGGCATTCTATGGTTGAGAAACCCCTTTTACAAATATTCTATCATTTTCTTTAATGAAAAATCTTTAAGGTATTATTAGTCTTGCTTTTTAATAGATGAAATTGATGAATGCACAGAGAGTTTTAAACGACCAGCCCAAGATAACTAGTAAACAGCAGAGCTGAGACTGACTTTAGATTTTACGATCTCATACTCTTACTATTATGATAAAACTACTCTGAACATTACTTATTTCATTTTATTTTTTAAAAGACTGTTTTAGTGGTCTGAAGCTTGCCAAAATCTCATTCTAACTGCAAATCATGGAGCCTCCCCAATGAACTTACCAACTGCTGCCAGAGTTTCTTCTTAAATCTTGTTTTAGCCATTACATTTTGGTCTGATAAGTAAACAGTCATTTTAACTACATAAGAGGAACAAAAGTAGCATGGAAAATGACTAACCTCTCACTATATTTTGCTCATCCACTGAGAAAACAATTTAGGACTAGATTTAGAAGTCTACCAATGGTTCTAGAGATGAGGAGCTATGGAGATTATATTCAGGTCCATAAAAGACATCTCATTTCACTTCCACTGAGAATGGAGGAAGATGGGAAGTATCAAACTTGCAGCATAAAGAATTTAAATTAAAGACACAATAAAATTCAAGACAATGAGAGCCAAGTTTCATTGGGTGGGTGCAGCAAGAACATGCAGAGTCTGCTTCCCTTGAGATATGGCTCCTCTAAGAGGCTTGAGTGGATGATAGGAAATGGAGGGTGATGACTGAAATAATTTCATGAGGTTCTATCCAGTCTTCCTCGTGTAGGCTCAAGGCAGAATGGTACAGTAGAAAGAGTAGTGGATAAGGATGCAGGTGGTCTAGGCTCCCCAGGTCTCTGCCACTATCTAGCTGTGTATCCTCGGGCAGAACATTTAACTTCTCTGAGCCTTGGTTTCTTCATCTAACCACAAGTGAGACTAATGGATCTTGGTTTAACCTCCCTGATAGATCATCATGAGGAGCATTTGAGATAACCTCCACTGTATATAAGTTCAAGAGGGCAAACTTCTTTTGTTTGGTTTTATTATTACTGTATCCCAAGTTTATACCTTAGGATATGTACTGGACCTGGTACACAGCAGGCATTCAATAAATGGTTGGTGAACTGATGTATAAATAGCACATGTAAAAATGTTTTGAAAAGTAGAAAAATGGAAATGGGAACAGCCATGTCAACTATCCGTGGAGACTATTCCAGTGTATGTGTCACCACCTCTCTTGCCTCCACACTATCCCATGCCCATTTCTATCAGTCAGGATGAGTCCAAAAGGGACAAACCAACAACACCGATCTCTACACAATGAAATCAAGCTGGGGGCTGTGTGAAGCACAACATAATGCACTGCAAAAGTTGACGTGAGGGATGCTGTTATCGGTTCCTCTCTTGGATCACCCTCCTTTCTATTTTCCATAAGTTTTGGTGAAGGAACCTACCTTGCCACTTGGATTAGAACTCAACAGGGTCATGGGCATGGAAAGCAGAAAGAAAATCCTCCCAGCCTATCCTCTTTGAAGAAAGCCTTCTGACAGACCATCCTCTAATTCCTAGAGAGCCCAGTTAGCTTCTGTCCCCATTGACTGCAGGCAGTTATGATCAGACAGTTGAATAGGCACATATCCTATGTGAACAGAAGAAGCTGGTACCCATCTCTCAGTTTGATAATAAGTTAGCATTTTTTCAACCTTCCTGCCCCATCGCAGAGTCACTTCTCAAATATAACTGTCAAGTGAGGCAGCAGAAATTAATTTAATATGCTTTATGGGCACTGGGTAATACCCAGAAGGCTAAAAATGGCAGAACAGAGTTATAAAAGAATTGAGAGTGAGTATACTTTATAGACCCTGGAGCATTGCCAAGGGCAGTAGAGTAAGTGGGAGAAGGAAACTCACTAGTGGGAAAAGGAAACACTGGTAATTGGGGTCAGTGGTCAGCTTTCTTTTCAGCATGCGTGGTTTTTAGTACCACTAGAATTTTTCCTTTCAAAGACAGCACACATTTTTTTTGTTCTGAGGCCTACCTACCTCATTGACAGGATGCTCAGGTTTTCTGATGTACAGGTACCAGGTGTGGTACTGGAGGTGGCAATAAATTTGATTCTAGCAAATGTGGAATTCTTTGTGGGAGAAGTTAGGACAGGAGCACCTAACTGGCACTCTGTCTGCATTGAAACATTTTAGCATTTGATTAAGTGGCTGGCTCTGAAATTAGATCCCCTAGATTTGAATTCCACTTTTGCCAGTTATTGACTGTGCAACCTTATGCAGCTTACTTGACCTCCCTGTGACTTAGTCTTCGTATTTTTATACTAAAAATAATAATGGCATCTATTTTAGAGGATTGTTGAAAAGATTAAATGAGTTGATTCTTGTAGAACAGTGACTGGCACAGAATAAGTACTCGATTAACATTGGTTACGATAATTATCCAGTCGATAGTGTGCAATTTGAACTTTCCAACTTTAGATTAGGTGTGGCTATATTTTCCAACTTTCTCCTTTCTCCACTGTTGTCCAGAGATCATAATGCTTCTGTGATTCTATGATCCTGTCCCTACTTCTGGACCTCAATCTCCACCAATAGGAGGTAGAGATGAAGGGGCATCTCTGGGAGTCAAAGTGGTGAGTCTGAGTGCCAGTTCAGCGACTAACGAGCTCGATGACAACAGGGTAAACTCACTTTCCCTCTTGGAGTCTCGATTTCCTTATTTTTTAAATGCGGAGGTTGGGCCAGTTGATCTGTAGGAATGCTTCTAATCCCAAGATTCAGGAAATCTACCACCCCTATGGGAGCTCAGAGACTCTCATACCTAAATCCTTAGGTGACTTAGCTTGGCTTCTATTTTGCATTGAATGCCAGGGATGCATCAGCAGTTCTCCTTTCCCAAGTTACATTTTCACCATAGTTTCTGCCTCACTCTCCTCCCACTTCCCTTTTACTTGGCAACTTGGGGTCCTAGTGTGAGTAAGTGGGGGGAACTGGAATTTCCAGAGTTCAGCCAGCCTGAGAACTCTCCCTCTTCTTCCCCATACCACCCCCACGTTTCTTGCAGTTTCTCAAGATACCTGATCTTTTTACTTCTACAGCATCCTCTTAACTGAAGACAGTCTGTAAGAGGAAGGGAAACATGTGAATGGGTCTGTCTCATGTAGTCATGGAGCCATCATCCTTTCCTGAGTTTATTATCAAGTCAGCTGGAAGTTGAGGTCCTTATATCATGTGCAGCCAGCATAAGCAATCCCCTAACCTATACATGGTCTTAAAAGTCAGGATAGGTATGAATTTCAATACGATAATGATTCTTAACCTAGGACCCTGATGTAGAGAAATGATATATGACCATAAAATGGTCTTCCAGCACTCTCTTCTGTTTGCATTTGTATATCTATTTGATTAATATCTGGTTCTGCCACCAAACTATAAGTTCTGTGAAGGTGAGAACTATATCTTTACTTTTCATAGCATCCCTAGCATCAAATAGAGTGCCTGATACATCATAGGCTCTCAATAAATGTTTGTTGAATGAATGTATATAGACTAGTCTATTAGATTAGTCATTTGGAGCTTAAAGTCATACAAAGCCCCTGCCTTAGGAATGAGATGGGGGAGAGGAAATTCTACCAAGAGTGAATGAAAATAGTACAGGAGCCATGAAATGGCCAAGATCTTCTGGTCCCTCAACCAGAAGATTCCTGTTATACTATAGGAAACTCTTGGTTTGGCCAAGTTTACATCACAGAGTCCCCTCTTTCTAAAAAGTGACCTCAAGAAAAATCTCAGTCCAATCATCTCTGGAACTGATACCAGGAAGGCAAGAGCCACCTTTAAGAGTGTATACAGAGAGTATATCAGCAAAAATAAAGTTAAAAATGAGCATGGCTATAAAAAAACAATTTACTATGACAAAATGGGGCTTATCACAGGAATGCAATATTCAAAATCAATCAATATAATACAACATATTAATGTCTAAAGGAAAAAAAACAAGATAGTATCAACTGTTGCAGAAAAAGCATATGACAAAATTCAATATCTACGCATAACACGATGTCTCAGCAAGGTAGGAATAGCGGGGAACTTCCTCACCTGATAAAGGACATCCACAAAAAAGTCTATAGCTAGCATTATACTTAATGGTGAAAGACAGAATGTTTCCCATCTAAGATCAGAAACAAGGCAAATATGTCCATTCTCATCACTCCTATTCAAGATTGTGCTGAACTCTTAGTCAGGGCAATAAAGTAAGAAAAAGAAATAAAAGTCATCTAGATCAGTAACAAAGCTATCACTATTCACAGATGACATGATTGTCTACATAGAATATATCCCAAGGAATCTACAAAAAATTGCTAGAACTAAGTCATCAACTTAAGAAGGTCACGGGATACGAGGTCAACACACAAAAATCAATCATATTTCTGGATACCAGCAGTGAACACTTGGAAACTGAAATTAAATATATATATATATATATATAAAATTTACAATAGTTCCAAAAATTGAAATATGTAGGTATAAATCTAACAAAACATGTACAGGATCTGCATGCTGCAAAATGCTGATGGAAGAAATCAAAGAAAACTTCAATAAATGGAAAGATATACTCAAACAGTAAAGATGGCAATCCCATTCAAAGTCCCAGCAGGCTTTTTTTTTTTTTTGTGGACACTAAGAAGCTACTTCCAAAATTCATATGCAAGGGCAAAGGAAATTAGAATGGTCAAAACACTTTGAAAAAGAAGAACCAAGTTGGAGAAATTACACTCCCTGATTTTAAGACTTATTATAAAGCTGTAGTAATCAAGACAATGAAGTATTTGTGGTAAGAGAGACCAATAGATGAACGATATGGAATAGAGAATTTAGAAATGAACCCACACATATATATGACCAATTGATTGTTGACCAAATACAAAGACAATTCAATGGAGAAAGAATCAACTCAAAGGGGATCATAGACCTAAACGTAAAATGTAAAACTTTAAAAATTCTAGGAGAAAATCTTTGTGGTCTTGGTTTAGACATGGATTTTTTAGATACAACACCAAAGCAAGACCCCTAAAATAAAACATTGAGAAATTGGACTTTATCAAAATTAAGGACTTCTGCTCTTTAAAAGACACTGATAAAAGAATGAAAAGATAGATTGGGACAAAAAATTTGCAAATCATGTATCTGATAAAGGACTTGGTTCCAGAATACAGAGAGAACTCTCAGAATTTAATAATATTAAAAAAAATTTTAAATGGGCAAAAGGTTTGAACAAACACTTCACTAAAGGGAAATATGGATACAAAATAGACACATAAAAAGATGTTCAACAACATCCCATTAAGGGAAATCTGAATAAGAAACATGATGAGATATTACTCACCTATTAGAATGGCTCAATAAAAAAATACTGACAATATCAAGTGTTGACAAAAATGCAAAGCAACTGGTACTCTTATAGTCCACTGGTGGAAATTCGAAATGGTACAGCCACTCTGGAAAACAGTTTGGCAGTCTCTGATAAAGTTAAACATATACTCATCATATGACTTAGCAATACCACTCCTAGGTATTCAGCCAAGATAAATGAAAACTTACAGTCACACAAAAACATGTACCTAAATATTTATAGCAGCTCCATTCAGAATTGCCCAAAACTGGAAACAACCCCAATGTCCTTCAGCAGGTTGAGTGGATAAATAGTGGTAAATTCATACAATGGAATGCTACTCAGTGATAAAGGTAATAATAAAGAAGTACTGATACACACAACAACTTGGATGAACTTCTAAGGCATTATGCTGAGTGTAAGAAGCTAGTTTCAGTGGGTTACATCTTGTATGATTTCCTTTTATGACATTCTCAAAAAGACAAAATTATAGTGATAGAGAAAAGATCAATGGTTGCCAGGGGTTAGGGGCATGGGGAAAATGTGACGACAAAAGGGTAGCATGAGAGAGTTCTTTGAGTTTATGGAACTGTGTTCTGATTATAGTGATAGTTACATGATTCTATATATATGTTAAAACTCGTTGAGCTGTATACCCTTGCAAAAGTCAGTTTTGCTCTATTTTAATTTTTTTTAAATGAACACAGAACTACTTCAAAGGGCATGAAAGGGCAGCCCAAGAGGGTCTAATGGAAGGAAAAGAGGCAGAAGCAGAATTTTCCTTGGCTCTTGGTTTGTGGGCTCTCTTGAATGTGAGTCTCAGGTCTCGTTCAGCACTGACCTGCAGAGGCTACGTCCCTTCCGTCGGTCCGGTTGCCTCTTTGGGTTCATGTCTCCCTCCTTGCCATTGGAGTAGGCACGCCATCATCCATTGACCTATCACTGCAAGACTTGAGCCTGGGGCTTCCCAAATGATTGGGCTCTCATTCAGTGTCACTCTCAGCATCAACCAGCAGCAGTAATGTTCCTCTTGCCCAAGCCCCTCCTCACCTGCACTCTGGATGCCCTCTAAATGGCACCAGCCCAAACCAGGGACAGTCACTTGTCCACTCGCTTCCCAAATATTTACAGAGTCCTTATTGGGTGCCAGGCACAGGCAGGGACCCTGCTGCCAGGCTGAGCCCCATGGCACATTCTGGAGAGTATGGCTGTCGGAGCAGCTGTGCTCACGAGGGCCAGCAGTGGTATGTCCTGTCCCGAAGGCCCTGGGCTGTTATCTCATTTCCCATCTTTGCTGATTTTAAATGCTTTCCAGCACTTCACTCCTCTCTCAGATGAAGATTTAAACATAGGCAGATGTACATCCAATATGGTAATATTTTTCTGTTGACTCACTAACTGCCATTAGCACGTGCCTCCTTAACTCTGATCCTGTTCAGTTTGTACTTAGAAAGACTTTTCTCAGACTACTGGCCAAAAAATTCATTCCTTCTGTTTTAGAGATGTAATAGGAGGCTAGTGAGATTAGGTGTTAGAGAAAGGCAGTGACTTGTCCAAGGTCACTGGACAGATTGGCAATAGAACTGGGACTAGGGCTTGTGCCGCAAAAGTGCTGAGCTCTTCTCCACAGTCGAACAGACCGGGGAGCTGAAGATCATACATACGAAGGAATTGCTAAAATCCCTCTCCAAAAACGGGACAGAAATGGAAGAAGCTCTCTTCCGAGTATCTGCACAAGCAACACAGGACAGAAATACTTTCAAAACACAGTCATGTCCTGGGGGCAAGAGATGTTTTTGATATAAGTTGCGATGACAGCAGTTCACAACAGACCCACATACAGGGAATTGTTCCAGCATGCCAGAGGTTTGGAGGCTTTTAACTCTCGTAATTCATCCTCACACACACCAGCTAAGCTACAGCAATGTGAAGGGGCTGACAAACCACAAAGACCAGGAAATGCAGAGTGAATGCTGATCGGAAGAGCAAGAGAAGGCAAATGTATATCACAAGGCAATCTGGGAGCACAGGCCAGCCTTCTGAGGCTTGAAAGCAATTGTGATGATTTCCCAGCATACACAGAGGCCTCCAGCCAGAAGGTGCCGAGAGAGGGAAGGGAAGGAGATGCACGACGTCGCCCACCCGCCCAGCACACACTGTAAATGTGCTCCCTGGATGTGGTGTGCAGTGAGGCTGGCCTAGTGCTGAGCTGAGGTTGAGGCTTTCCTGAGTGAGAATGCCGGTTCCAACGCTTAATGTAACACTGTCTTAGACTAGTCCCCATCTCCCTGGGAGCAAGAACAGACTTACGGAATCTGGGTTAGCTTGGGAGTGTGTCACTAAGTGGGGCTATTTAGTCACAGGGGACAATTCCACCCACTCTCACCCCCTGCCCCCAACATCCCATGCAGGGGTCATCTGGATAATTTTCCTCACCTTCCCTCTTCCTGATGTCTCTCCTCCACCAACTTCAGATTCTTTGGATGAGAACAACAGAGTGTAAACTTGAAAAACACTTCTATCTACCTCCTCTTTTGTTTCCTACTGATAGCTAAGTAAATATGCCACCCTGCAGATAAAAGACATTCAGAACAGATAGAGTTAGAGAACAGAGTTTGGAGGGACAGCACCAGGAACCCATTCCTGGTGTCCATCCCTTGCCTGCTCTCCTCCCTGTCTCAGTGACTCATTTACCACCTGACCTGGAGTGTCAGGCAACTGTCCACCAGTATAAGCTTCTAACAATGAGACCTCCCCCATCTGCCCTCCTGGTTGTTTAACTGAAAGATGAAGACAAGTCAATGACCTGAGACCCTACGTGATCTCTAATTGATGAGAACTGTACCTGTTATGGGACTAAATGTGGCTGGAGATGAAATTCTGACACTACCTTTGACCTTGACAGTCCCGAGTTGTGGGGGAGAACTTCACAGACATTAGCAGGTCTCGGTGCAGTCCTAGCTCTAACCCTCTAAGGTTCTGCCTAACATGCAACTGTGTGCCCTCCTAGTCCCAGACAAGGGGAGGGCGTGCAGAGTTTTCCACCCAGACAGCTCTTTCTCCACAACCCTTGACTCTAGTCTAGCACCACCCAGGCTTCAGGGCACAAAAACTCTCCTAGGTTCTCAAACACTGAGGACCTGAGCCCTCAGATGCCCTCTAGCAGGACCATGTTCTCAAGCCACTGTGGGCAAATGACATTCTGAAACAACTTTTCTCCAGTGTGAAAGCCACCTTTTTCTCATCCTCATCCCCTTCCTGCATGAATCTGAATGGCAGGGACTAAAGACAATTCCCTGGCTACCACTGAATTTACTATCCCTGTTAAGATTGCTGGAAAGGGCCCTACAGCCTGATGAAAGAAACTTTAGGGAAATGCTGCCCTCTTCTGGGAAACATGCAAAAGAAAGACCCCAAAGAGCAGGCATTTCCTCACTTGTCTGTAATTCTCGCCACTGTGGAGGAAATGCACTGCTCCTGTATTCTGGGGAGAGCCAGCCAAGGATATCCTATATGAAAGCAGAGGAAATAGGGATAAAATTCATAATCTAATCATCAGTAAGACTTTCCCTGAAAGATGGGCAAAAGTCCCAAGAGGGCAGGATGAGATTTAAGAGGTTATTGCTGTCGTCCCCCTGCCTCTGAGCAAGACCTCAGGCAAGGCTCAGTCTCCCAGCACACTTACCATTGAGAAAAAAAAATCTCCCTGTGTCTAATGAACCCCTTTTCTGCTAAAATTCAAGTTCACACCTCCTTTGGGTCAGTGATTAATTGAGTGAACAAACCAAATTTGAGTACCTACTATGTGCTGAGCTCACAACTGGGTCCCACCCTTGCCCTCAACGAGCTTACTCAGAGCTCAGCATAGTCAGAGAGGCAGAAAAGTGGCCAAAGAAAAAAATGTCACATGTGAATGCGAGCAGTGTGTTAAAAGAGCAGAGAGGAATGGTAGGAAGCGCAAGCTGGGCGGTGGGCATAGAATCCTGAAGAAGGTGTCCTCAAGCAGAAGATGCCCTCACTGAGCCTTAAACAATGCCTGAGATGCAGAGTGATGGCCAGAAGAAAAGCGGTATAAGTGTGTAATGTGTATAGACAGGCACGCATGTGGGAGAGGAAAAACAGTACTTATTCTTTCTCTCTTGTTTTCTTCCCTGCGGGGATGAGAAAACAATAGGCCGCTTCAGCCTGCGTTGGACAGCACACCATTGAAAGCAGCCGTGGACGGTCAGAGTTTACATACGACCTTCCGTCTATAAATAGCACCCTGCCTGTGCTTACACACCCCCCTCTGAAAATAGCTTTGGCTGTTCTCACAGTGACTTTGAACTGAAGTTTATATTTAGTTTACTCCCTCCCATCTATTTATATTTCCTTTGTTTACACAAATATTCCTCTCCATTTATTGCTGTCATGTCTGAGCACCTGATGTCTTTAGAAGAACATACAGCAACTTCATTCCATATGAACTGGGCAGCTAAACCCATCTCTCCCTTATCCCCCGTCTGTTCTCGGATGTGGTTCTTTAAATTCCACTGTTCCAGGCTTGAGGCTTGAAAAGTGACTTAAGAAGACATTTTTTTCTACGCTCTGCCTCCAGCTAGATTCCCTGGAACTGGACTGCTGAGATTTCACAGGCCTCCCAGGAAGAGAGCTGCATCCACCCCTTTGTCCTGAATTGGCACTCTGCAGCCCTTGGCTTGCTTCTGCTGGAGCAACCCTCGAACCATCCCCTCTGCTCACAGGCCCTTCAAATACTCACGGGCTGTGTGTCTGCAGCCAGTCCCTCTTCCCAACCAACATTCCCACCTTGTCTCCCTTTGGCCCTCCGTTCTTATTTGTATCAATCTTTCACTGTTTTCTCTAACTCTCCTCAGAACCTCCCTTCAGATTCTGTGCTTCCCTCAAGGTCAAGGGTTTAAAATCCTAGGGAGACTCTGGATTTGGTTAGAGACCATTGGAAGACTGCTTCTGAGTCCCTGAGATGACATCCTGAGCCCAGTCATGTATGTCCCAGTGTCACCTGAAAATGTCGTTAACGGCATGAGGATGACTGTGAACTCTGGATCGTTTCCTACCTTTCTCTCGGGAGAGTAGAAATAACACAGGCTTTGGAGGCAGACAGTCCTAGAGGCAAAACTCTGCCATGTAGAGTTGTGGAGTCTGGGGCAAGTCCATAAATCTCTCTGAGCCCCAGTTCCCTCATCTGTAAAATGGAGATAGTAACACTGACCTTTCAAAGTTGTGAGAAACTATAAAGAGTAGGAAGGGTAACTGTCCAATAGTTACTAAATGTCTAATATTCCTTTCCCCTGTCTTCCCTTGAGAAGCACACATGTCCTTCTTTGTCATTTTGAAACCCCATTTTAATGAAGACTTTCTATAGCTTCTATAGGTTCTAAGAAAATCTAAATCTGCCCTCTGAGGTGAGAGTCAGTGCCCCCAGGTAGGTGCAAGCCATTCTTAATATAAAGCACAGGCTTTTAGTCATTGTCTGGATCCCTGGAAAGAGATGAACTTGCTGCACAGTCTTTGTGACTTCGATGGACTGCTTGGGAAGAACAGTAAACAAAACCCTGCTCCATGGTGCACACCCCTGGGGGAAGTGCACATCTTCCATCTCTGATGAGGAATGAGCAGGAAGAGTAAGAGGAGATGAGAAAGAGAGATGGTGGGTGAGGCGCACAGAGGGAGAATGCCTAGGAACAGGAAGATGCAAACCACTGAGGAGAGGCCAAGCCAGCAGACACCTCATTCTCGTGCACTGTCTCTCATTCTCAGCTCTAATCTCACCCTCTCTGGCTCACTGAAGATAGAGCCAGTCTGGCATTAATTCCAGGTACTCTTGTGTTTTATTGCAATCTCAAGCCAAAGGAGGAAGGAACTGAATCAAAAACTCATGGAAAAATGAAGTTCTAAATCGTATCCAAGTTAAAAGCTCTTCAATACGCCTCCTGGGTAACATGAGCCACCTGATAAAACTAGGAGTCTAAGTGCCTGCTCACTGCAGCGCCCCTGCCGGTCAGGGGGTCAGCGTTCTGGCTTCTGGGAGGTGGGTGGGGATTAAAGCCCTGGGTCCCCTAGAGAGCCAGTGGCCACAACAGGCAGTCATCAAGGGAAGCAAACGATCCCCTGTTGGACCGAGGCCACTCACCCAGAGAGATAGACCCTGAAGAACCCAGTTTTGTTTGAAATAGAGATTCAAAGGGACAATCTACACATCCCCTCTCCCTTCCTCAACTAGATAGCTTCTACTTCTTTCAGTCACAAGGTGGACATAGGTTCCTCCGCCAGGAAAGCTGCAGGACATGTCTTGGTGTGCTAGTGCTTCCATTATTCTTGCATAACCCTCTGTTTGCCTTTTCATTAGTCTTGTGCTGTGTGTTATTTCTTCTCTGACTGCCTGCTTCATGACTCCTCATAACCTCATTCCATTTCTGGTGGAGAGTGGCTGGTCACATTAGCTCCTAAGTCCTAGTTGGCCTAGAAGTCAGTCAAGTCATGCCTTTCTCTTTCATTCCATAACTATTTGTAAAGTCCCTACTATGAACCAGACATTACTCTGAGCATTTGGCATTCATTAATGAACAAAACAAGGAAAAATCCTCTATGATTTTGGCTTTCCTGACCTGTGTCTAATAATAATCTGTAACATTAATGTGGCACTACATTTCTGATCAATATACATTCACTCTCTCATTTTACCCTCATGGCAGCCTTTGAAATGGCCTCGGCAGGTCCTACAGGCACCTGTGGTAGACAAGAGGAGAGATGCGTGGAGAGCTGACATAACCTATTTGTCACAGAGAGATTCAGAGGTGGGGTCAGAACTAGCATGCTGGGCTCCTAATTCTCAGTATAGTGGTCTGTCCTCTGTAGCTCTCGGCCTCACGCCTCGATGTCAACATAATCCAAGTCTGCCATTTCCTAGTTGGAACCATTCCTCTAGAAGCATCCCAGACCCCTTCACCACACTGATCTCCCCCCATCCCTGAGTCACTGTAACCCTCTGGCCTAACGACTCAGTGCAGCACTTACTCAAGTGCCGTGTTAGCTGTTCAGTACTGTTTTGAGTGTCACACTTCCCCAGTCAGACTGCAAACTCCTGGAACACAAGGGCAGCATAGAGAACCTCCGGACTCTAGTAGCATCTCCTGATTTTGTGCTGCAGTGGTTTATGAGGTGTCCCAAGATGGCTCTTGGGGCTGCTGAGTAGGGTCTGGGACCACAGAATATGACCTCGGCTGCAGATGGCCTCATTTATTTATCCTGGTGAGCTGTACAAATCACTTTAAATGTGTGCCATTCTATAAAATATGTTGGTAAGCTCTACTTATATTCCCTAGCAGTGGACTAGACACATGGGTGGTTGTTAATAGATACCTGGCAATGTGTTGAATGCAAAACAGACCAGCTTCATGTTATTTCCAACCTGGGAGGGATGGGGGAACGTGTCTAGTTATTGCAAATGAGAACTGAGGCCTAGAGAAGCTAATGACTTGTCAAAGGTCACACAGCTAATAAGTATCAGAGCTGGGAAAATTTTCCAAGGAAATGGCGTTAGGTTTGCCTGTAAGTCAGCAGACCACAGAGAGTGAGGGGGCAGGGAGAAAGAGCACATGAGAAGCTGACTGAAGTAGGAGACCAGGACTTTTTCATTAGTCTCAGATGGCCAGCATCTCAAAGGACAGCTGGGGCCACTTGACAGAGGTCTCCACTCCCATGTAAGGCAGCATCTCTGAGGGCAGTGGGACATCTGCACACCAGATGTGATGGTTGGAGGCTGGAGGTTGGATTTTGTTGGTACCAGGTATAAATGCACCCCTCTCGCCCCCATCCCCTGCCAACATGATTAGTGAGTACAATTTTGTAAGAAGGGAAGGAAGGCTGAGAGGAAACACATCTGGCGTGCAATGTATCATGCAAGATGTGAGACAATTTGTGGCCTATCAATGACTCACTCCCTACAGCACTCCGTCCAGGCTATTGGTTAGAAAAAGCAGGAACATTCATGGAAAGAGATTATGAGATACCCAGAAACCACAGGTTTGAGTCCTGAATCTCCGGTGAACTGGCTGTGGGGCATTGGGAAGTCACTTCCCATCTCACAGCTCAGTTTTCTCATCTTGAGGACATGAGAAGCCCACACTAGACACTACCTAAGATTCCTTACATTTCTTATATTCTGGTTAATCCCTCCCTCTTATGTCTTCAGATTTTAGCAAAAGAGCTGCTAATGATCCACACAGGTACACGAGCCCTGTCTGTCTCTAGCAGGAAAGAATAGGTAGTACCAGAGTTAGAATATAATGAAACCAAAGCAAGTATTGCAGTGCCTAGCATAATGTCTGGCATGTAGTGGACTTTCAATGAATGTTTATTGAAGGGGGAAAAAAAAAAGAAGAAAGGAAGGAAGGAAAGGAGGGAAGGAGGAAGGAAGGACCAATTACGGCATACTGCTTTTTTTCCCATACGTGCAATTCTTGATTGCCACCTAAATAATGAAAACTAACGTTATCTTAGAACTTATTATTTCAAGTATTTTTCTAAATATTTAAACCTGTTATTTAGTATTTACACCCAAACTGTGAGAAAGATGCTATTTTTATCCCATTTTACAGATGAAGAAATGGAAGCACAGAGAAATTTACTAACTTGCCCAAAGTCACCCAGCTAGTAGGTGGTAGAGTCGGGATTTGACTTTCTCTTTTCATTCCTCATCTGTGTTTTCCACCCCTACGCTGTACCTACCACCGTGTTAAGGTAAGGTGAGTAAAAGAACAGGAAGAGAGGATGGTTAGGCCTGAGAAAGCAAAAGACAACGGGACAGAGAAGAAGTCCAGCCTCAGGAGACCCAGGAAGGTCTGCCCCACCTGGATCAGGAAAATACTTAGACTCCAGGAAGACCAAGATGGCTAAGGCAGTTGTCTGGTAATTGTCCAGTGTAAATAGTTCATACTGTTAAGTACTCTCACCATGCAGTGAAGTTACCACCACAATAATCCGTTTCAATGGGAAGGACCATCGGAGCCAAAACAGGTCTGGGTGTGGACACCAGCTTTGCTGTTTAATGTGTAACCTGAGGCCAGTCATACCTCTTTGTGCCTCAGTTTCCTTATCTGCTATCATAAAGACTTTAGATAGTCTTTCATGCACCTAGCCCAGCGACTGACAAATAGTCAGCCCTTAATGATACAACTTCCCTTTGCTTTTCTTTGTTTCTTGAATTCTAGAAACCTACCTCAGATTTTATTATTTATTCTAAGATGGGGTGGGGAGATTGAAAGGGTGCTATATCTCTAAAGTCATAATCCCAAGAAGGATTCTCAAGCTGCCAGGTGGTGGTATGCATGCAGGAAGGCGGGATGCACAGGAGCTAAGCCAGAGCTTATCACCTTAGGCTTGGGCTAGAGCCCCTCCTCCACTGTCAGGCAGGGATCCAATTAAACCACAGATAACTCACCCTCATCAAAGGTTTCCTTAGGTGCAGTGCTCTGCAAGCTTTCTTGGCAATAAGTTCCTTCTTTTATCTAACTGGCACCCCTTCTATTACAATTTGATCTCACTTCCTCTGCTCTGACTCTAAGGGGAAAGAAGAACAGCTGGTCACCACCACCCACGGACTGGCCCTTCCGATAGAGGATGCTAGTGCCAAAACATGGAGTTCCAAAAGCCTGCACTTTCATCCTGTCATAAAACTCGATCCAACTGAGTTGGGAGCTTTGTGGGTTAGATGTCAACTGAGGCAACCTCAATGGGCCCCAGGCAGTCTGTGGGCAGCAGAAGCTATTTCCTATGCCATGGGAGTGGCCCTTATGGTCTTATTGTGCTGGCAGGTGGAGTGGGGTCCACTTGTCATTCCATTAGCTTTCTATCTAAGGTGTAAGTGGAGGGGAAGGGTTTCTGGGTGTGTCTGCTGGGCAGGGCGGCAGGTGGGGGGCCATGGGAAGGAAGATCTATTATGCTCCCCTAGAATAGTGTGGGTGGTCTGAAGAGAAAATTTAAATAGCCTATGAATATGTGAAAAATCAACCTCACTAATTATCAAAGAATATAGCTAAGTTTCAAAAGATGCCATTTCTGCTTATTGGTAAATTGTGGGATTTGTTTGTTTTTTATCGTGAGACAATTTTAGTGAAAATGCAGGGACTAAACTTTCTCACACATAGCTGGTAGAAGTGCAAGCTGGATGAAACTTTCTGGGGGCAATTGTCAGTGTCAACCAAAGCCCTCAAAACACTTTTTCAAAAATATTTTCATAGTCTGTAAAAATACTGATTAATGTCTGTAAAATTAAGTAAGCTGAATTCACTGTAATATTTTTTAACAACTGCAGAAAAATTTTGGAAGAAATTGCATGTCCAATGATAAGGATTTAGTTAAATAAATTAAAGCTCATTGTGATTGTGGAAAAGTGTATAATCATATAATCATTTAATATGAAAAAATATAAAGCAAAAGTAGTCAGAATATATTAAGTGAAAAAAACAGGTATCAAAATAACATCTACGACATCTACATCTACATTGATATCAATATCTGTATCTATGTCTATCTATGGATATATACATAGATCTATCTATCTATCTATGGAAGGATACACACCAAAATATTGATTGTGATTAGGTCTGGGTGGTGACATTTTACATCATTTTAATTTTCTTATATATTTTTTCTTTAAATTTAGAGTGTGGTATCTAACATTTCTATAATAAGCATATTCCGTTTGTATTAAAAAAAATAATGTGATTTTAAAATAGAAAAGTATGGGGAAATCCTCTCCCACCCTGACTCCCTGTAAAAAAGGAAAAGCGAAGATCATCCTTAAAAAGAAAAACTCACTGAAGGGCAACATGCAGGCTAAAGAGAAGCATGAGAAAAGGGAAGCACAGCCCCAGGCTTCACCTCGGTTAGGACGTGGCTAGGGAGAGTCATGCTTTTGTGCCTGCTTAGGCACCTTAGACAGAGTTTAGGTCCATCTAGCTAGGCCAAGTCCTCCTTCCATAAGTGCCTCTTTAAATCTTTGCTCAAAAAGTACCCCCTATGACCGAGCAATTCCAGTCTTTTCCAAGAGAAATGAAAACATATGTCCACACAAAGACTGTGCACAAATGTTCATAGCAGCATTATTCAGAATAGTCAAAAAGTGGAAACAAACTCAAATGTCCATCAACTGATGAACAAAGTGTGGTAGATCTACACAATAGAACATTATTCTGCAATTAAAGGAAAGAAAGTATGGATATGTGCTACAACTGGTACATGCTACAACTTCAAAACATTATGTTCAGTGAAAAAAGCCAGACACAAACGATATATATTGTTTGGTTCCACTTATTGAAATATCCAGAATAGGCAAATCTACAGATATAGAAAGTAGAGTAGTGGTTGCCGAGGACTGGGGACAGGGGACATTAGGAAGTTGGGAGTGACCGCAGATGAGCATGAGGTTTCTTTTGGGGGTGATGGAAATGTTCTAAAATTAGATTGCCGTGATGGCTGCACAACTCTGTAAATATGTTAAAAACCATTGCATTGTACACTTAAAAACAAGTAAGTTTTATAACATATAAATTATGTCTTGAAATAAAACTTTTAAAAAAAAGTCCCCCTAGGTGATGTTGTACCTGAGGGACACAACCCTTTGAATGCATTTAGTCAATCAAGTTCACGTTCATCAAATATTTTCAAGAGCCCACAGTTTGCCAGGTATTACTCTAAGAACAGTGAGTGAAAGAAACAGAAATTGCCACTCTTTTAGTGATCTGCAAATCAGTTCCCATACTGATATCTTTCAATAGACTCTTAAATGCATGGACAGGGGCATTTCTTATTCGTCTTTCCAACCCTCTACCTTGCACGGTGCCCTGCATACAGTAGACCCTGTCTGACCTACTGGATAAACGAGTTAAGTAGATACAAAGAGAGCCTGAAAGTTGAGAGAGAGGAACAGAGAGAGCACTGCCTTCCCCATGCTGATCCCTGGAAGGGCATAGAGGGAGGGAGGGTGAGTGGAAGAATAAGCCAAGGGCTACGGAGAGAAGACACAGATCTTCTGCTGGCTTCTCGAGGACCAGGGGAGAGTCTCTCCAAGCTCTGATTAACAGGGTTGGCAGGCGGTAATGTGTGTGGCTACTCCCTCAAGCCATATTTTCCAAGATCCTGCCCAGCACGTGGTGGTGGTTCAAGCAGAGAGACTGGGAGCTTCAATGCTCGGAATGTCTGACCCCTAGGCTCACGCCATCACCCCAGCCCACTGTTTCTTGGTGGATATAATGGGAAGCTCTGCTGAGTTTCGTCTCTGCTTCCGCCTTCCCAGTGAGCTCAAGGCCCCCATCTGGCACTGGCCATCTGGTAAGAGATGGTTGTCAACATCAGGCCACTCCAACCTCAGCCTCTGCCTGGAGTGCTTCAGAGCTGTCTTTATGTCACTGCCCCTCCCCTCAAAGGGAGCCTCTTGGAACTTTGCAACGTGTGTGCAAAGCTGTAAAGATGTTTATTCTCTTTGACCCAGGAATTGTACTTCTAGGAACGAATTAGAAGAAAATAGAGACGTTCACAGTGATGTATTTATAAATTGTTCACCGTGGTGATATTTGTAACATTGGTGACATTGCAACACTGGAAGCCATCTAAATGAACGATGGGGGAATGGTTAATCCAGTCATAGTACACCACCATAATGAAATACTATGCAGTCATAGCAATTCTGTTGCAGGTGAATTTAATTACAATGGAAGGGATTTGATCTGACATATTATCAAGCAAGAAATGTAGGTTGCAATATGCTACACATAGTATCGTCTCAATTTTATAGGTTGTGTCTCTGCTGTCTATTTGGAGGGAGGAACAGCAGGAAGAGAGCATCTATACAGCAGGGGCATTAGGGTTTGGGGTGGCAGGGTGTTCAGACAGCTGGGGAATTCACGCATACACGCCTAGAGGAAAGTGATGGACATGCATGGACACAAAGAAAGTCCTTATCTCAGGTTGGTGGTATTATGGCAGATATTTATGCATATTTGTGGTTTTGGAATTTTCCAAAGTTTCTGCAATGAACAAAAGACAAAAATTTTTTTTTAATTAAAAAAATAAAACAGAGGGGTACTTTTTCACAGCAAAAGGAGGAGCAGTTTCTAAAAAAAAAAAAAGGTACCCTAAGATGTCAGGTGGAAATTTGTTCTGCAAATTACCCTGTCAAATGTGTTCTAGTTGCCCTGGTCTGACTTGACCTATGTGCCCCAAACCATGAACCATCAGAGTGACCAGATGATCTAAGAACTTCACTCCTTCATAACTGACCACAGGCAGACCTCAGCTGCAAGGGAAAGGAAGATGAGGGTTACTTCTCTTATAGGAAAGAAGAATAATTTCAAATGCGTAGAGGTTTCCCCTTCCTGTTTGGAATCAATGTTTCATATCCTGATAAGTGTCATTCTTCATGTGATTTGGAATTGCCATTGCAATTGTCCAAAGTGAAGGAACAGTCCAAAGCGAAGGAGGCTGCAGTGCCTACCCTCTCACTTTCCGAGCCCCTAGCCCAGCTGAGGAGGCAGAGGGAGGCTCAGAGGGTGGACCTCAGCTAGTGGAGTCAGAGTATGTTTCTTCCTGCCTGTTAGTCCCAGAGGGCTTCTTGGAGGAGGAGAGATCTTAGAAATGAATTGAAAGGTGGTAGAGAGAGGGTGAGATAATCTGGGAGAAAGCAGGTATGAGAACAATCATCTGTACAAAGGAAATAATACAAGCGCCCCCTTAAAACTTCAACCCACGCTGGCTCTCATCTTCTCTGACTCCAGGACTTTATAAAAGACCCAAATATGTCACACCCCAAGAATAGAATGATTTTGACCTTATGAGTGTATTGTGGATGGCTGCTCATTCTGGGAAAGGAATCTTGGACAAATATCCTGGAATTTTCTTCATTTATTCCACAGTGGGGTGGAGAGGAGGGGGTAAGGAGAGTAATGAAGGTAGTGGAAAGGTCCCCCAGCACAACCGCCCCCAGCCAGGGTGGTGGTGATCGGAAGGACTTTGTACCAACAGGGTATTTGAGGGACAGAGCCATCATGCACGTGTCATCCAACCCATAGACAGCAAAATGGGGACCCCTAGGACAGAGGACGGATCTTTTCTGTGCTGCTTTCTGCTGTTTCCCCAGAGCCAGGCACAGTACCTGGCACGGATCAGGGACTGGAGAAATACAGGAGTCCTCCCTTACCTGCGGGGGATACATTCCAAGACCCCCAGTGGATGCCTGAAACTGGATAGTACCGAACCCTATATATACGATGTTTCTTCCTATACATACATATTTGAGGTGTGACAGCGAAACTAGCACAAATTTCTCTTTCCTACTTCACAATTTCACAGATGGAAGATTCATTCTTACCATAGATTTTAGCAATCTCAGCATACAATGTTTTTATTCTTTCCTTATTAAGTGGAGAATTTTCACCTTTTCACTTAAAGGAACTTTGGCATACATTAATTGCCAGCATCAGTACTCTTGCAGTTTGGGGCCATTGTTAAGTAAAATAAAGGTTACTGGAACACAGGCACTGTGCTTCCACGACAGTTGATCTAATAACTAAGACGGCTACTAAGAGACTAAGGGCAGGTAGCGTACACAGCGTGGATCCGTGGGACAAGGGTACCTGAAACAGTGGAAAGCGAAACCGCGAGCAAGGGGGACGACTGTATTTCATGATTTAACCTACGCGTGCTGATGGGCTGAAGGCGGTGGAATAACCCTGCCCCGTGTGGTCGAGGGAACAGTGATTTGAAGGCTCCCCTGAGCCTGGGGAGAACAGACTCTGCTGGAGAAGGGCCGGGGAAGGGAGCCCAGAGGTCGCTAACCCAAAATGGAGACACACCTTCCACCTCTTTTCCTTTCGGAAGGGAGCCTGTCAGAAACCGGGGTGCCCGGGGGAGGGGAGGAGGGGCTTCCCCTTGCTCATCTAGCCCTCTCCCCCGCGGACTCAGCCTCCAGCGGCTTTGGGCAGCAGCGAGGGGACCGCCGTGTGTGTGCGGTGGGCGCGTGGGCTGATTGTCCCGGAAACTGACCGTTGAACTGCTTCCCTGGATTATTACAGGCACCTGGGAGTGGGTAGGAGGGGTTTGAGTTTGGGACAGGACGCTGGGAGGGCAAGCTCTGAAGCGTTCATTAGCGTCTGCCCTTCCTTCACTTTGGGATCTCAGACTCCAGTTACACCTCCTTGCATGGAGTTCCACTCAGGAGAACAAGGGTGACCCTGCCATTCACCCTGTCTCCAAGGCCCCTAGAGTGGGCAGAGAGAGAAGCACCTCCTTCCGCTTAGGGTAAGAAGCCCTGGCAAACCCGAGGGGCTCCCTTTTCTCCTCTCCCCAGCCTCTGGGGCTTGTGAAGTGGCCTGAGGGGCTGAAGCAAAGTGGAGGCCGGAGACTTCACCAGATTTCAGCGACGCGAGGGCCAGAGCTGAACCAGGCGCGGGGACCGAACGCAGAGCAGCTGCCTGTACGGCCCCCAGATGGATGCACGCTCACGCTCTCACTCACACATGCCCTCACTCTCATATGTATACGCACACATTCACACGTGCCCTCACTCACATATATACACTCACAGACTCATCCATGCCCTCACACACACACTCACACGTGCCCTCACACATGCCCTCACTCACACACACACTCACACATGCCCTCACTCACACACACACTCACACATGCCCTCACACACATACTCACATGCTCTCGCTCACATATATGCACTCACACACTCATCCATGTCCTCACACACACGCATTCACATGCTCTCACACACAAGCACACACTCACTTTTTCACCTGTTTTTCTGAGTTGCTGTTTCTTTGGTGAGGAAGACTGGCCCTGCCTCTGAGCTAACATCTCTTGCCAGTCTCCTCTTCTCACTTGAGGAAGAGTGGCCCCGAGCTAACATCTGTGCCGTCTTCCTCTATTTTGTGCATCACCGCCCAGCACGGCTCAGTGGCTTGATAAGTGGTGTGTAGGTCTGCGCCGGGATCCAAACTCGCAAACCCTGGGCCACTGAAGCGGCGCGTGAAACTTACGACTACACCACTGGGCGGCCGGGGCTGAGCAGAGGAAGAGAGAAGCTACTTGAGTTTGTTAAAAAATTAGACATTTTAAAATTTTTATTTATATTTCTATTGTTACAATATTAACATAATCATTACAGAAAAGTAAAATAATAGACAAGAAAAATTTCACTACCATTTTTCCAGAGAAACTGCTCTTACTAATATTTAGCTATATAATCTTCCAGACATTGTCTATGCTTAATTTTTCCTATGGTGATGATATATAGATGATATAGATGTAGATATATAGATGTACATATCTACATCTATATATATCTACATATATATAGATGTAGATATACATATACATAAATATAGATATAACATTAATACACATGTATATTTTTAAAATTTTTAAAGTGAGATTATACCCTTATAATATGCCTTTTATTTATTTAACATATAAAGAAAATCTTTTCAGTCCAACAATATATGTCCACAAAAATTATACTAAATGATTGAAGAATATAATAGTGGAACATTGGCATAGTTAACCAATTCTCCATTGTTGGACATTTAGGATATATATTCATTTCTATAAAATAAATTTCATTAAAACCAAATTTTCATCTATCCACTAATGATACACTTTCAGCAGTGAATTTGCACTCAATAATGCAGAATATATAAGAACACCAGATCTTTGCCCTTTTTGATGGGACTCAGACAGAAGTAGAATGTTGGAATCCCTCTGCTTGTGGGGCCCACTCCTGTAGTAGTACTATAAACAACGGCTCCTTCCAAGGTGTGGCTTCATGTGTTGTGTGCGTCCTAACCCTCGCTGTGAAAAAACAAATCTCCATCCACTGTACTGGAGAAAAAGCTGAATGACCTTTCCTTTCTCTCTGTAGAAAATGGTTTCACAGAGTTGTCAAATGAAGAGGTGATTGAAGAGAATGTAGGGGGAAAAAAGCACTTTGTCAAGAAGTTAATTAATGAAAATATTGTTAGTTTCCTGGATTTTTAGGACAATTGTTGTAGATGTCAGCTTTTTAACACATCTAATTCGTTATGATTTCTCATTCTAAATGAGTGTGTTTTTGTGCTTAATTCTGTATGTATAATTTTTGTATTATTTTTCCAAAATTGTGTAAGGTTATGCCTATCAAAGCCTAGATACACTCCTGGGAATCCCTGTATTTCCCAAGTACAGGGCTGGACTTGAGAAATCTCCTCAGTTAATCTTTATCAATCAGGACTGAAAGCATGGAACGATTATGGCGCATGCAGCCCCACCAGAAGGCGTGGAGACAGAAGGGACAGTCTTGTGTGTTCCCCTGATATTTAACGTGCTAGGATTCCCTAACAAACATAACCGTCTGCCCTTTTCCTGAGCTTCCGCTTTCCACATCTCCCCAGTAACACCCCCACTTTCACTTTACCATTGTTCTCTTCCTACCCTCTCTCTCTCCCCCGTCTCCCTCCCTCCTTCTGTCTCTCTCTCTCTCTATTTTTCCCTCTCCTCTTTGCCTCGTTCTCTCATTTTTCTTCAAAATCTGGAGTAGAGATCTTCATAAAAAGATGAATGAGGCAGATGAGGAGAGGGAGGCCCAGTGGCCGAGCTGGCACCGACTTCTGATCCCCCACCAGCCCCGCGGGGCCTGCATGGCATAGGTCAGCAGAGCAGTCCTACAGGGAGTGAAGAGCACCAGTCTGTCAGCCTGTCTCTTCCCTCCGGCCTGAGGGGTCTTGCAGAGGCAGACGGAATCTGTGTTCCGAAGACTGAATGGGATCTGCCCGAGGGAGTCCTCTAGAGTCCCTGCAGCTTGTGTCTGACACTGTGTCACCTGCCTTTTCTGAGCCCCCTTCTCCCCTCACTAGTCCTCAGGAATTGTTGTGCAGGGCCTCAGGGAGGAGAGTGGGCTACAAGGAGAATTTGGCAACTGGTAAATCTGTCTTCGAGGATCTCACGGCAACAGCGCGGGCGCTGTCCACCTGGCCAGCCTCCCACCACCACAGGCTTCCAGGATGCCTGTTCAGCCCACAGTCAGGGGCGAGAGCCAACTCCAGGCCTCCACCAGTGCAGATGTTGCACCCATTCTGGAAAAGGGCATGAAGGGGGAGGAGGAAGACCAGAGGAAAATAGGGAGAAGGAAGTCCTGCAAAAATCCTACCTCCTCCACAAAGCTTTCCCTGCCCCCCCAAGGCCCTGGCCTCACTCCCTCCTCCAGGCTTCCAGAACATTCACTAGATCACCCATCAGCGTGTGCATAGTATGCATGTCCTTATTACCCTTTTATATGAATGAAATTTGTCTCAACTACACAAAGCTGCTCTAAGCACAGACACAACGCATTATGATGCGTTATTTATTTCTGTGACCCCACCCAGCACAGTGGCAGGTGATTAAGAACCATTTGCCACTGTGTTGTCCTTACTTGTTGTGATAATACTAAGATTATGACTCCAGGCTGTGCTTGAAATGGACCCGATTGCACCTGGAGCTTGAGTCTCAGATCATATTAAGAGTGTTGATATTCTCACGGAGGAGGGCATCCTGTTTATTCCTGTCATCAGTGACTGAGAGAGAAGTGATGTGGGTCACACTGTTACTTATGGGGACAGCAGTAAAGGGGAGGTGGAGGATATCTAGTGTACAGAAAATCACTTAGTTATCTCTCAGATCCAAGAACTTTGTTAATCACCCTCCTTGACCCTGCTTCTCTCTCCACGATGTTCCCAACCAAAAATTTATGAGAAATTCCACCAACTGACAATGAAACCGACATCAAAAAATCTGTTCCTCCACAGGAACCACGGTCCATATTTTTTGAAATGTGCAAGGAATATTGTGTGTCTTCAGAATCTGTGGAGCCTTACCCCTGAGGAGCAAAAACAGCAGGGCAAGAGGTCCACGCTCCTTCTGCAGGCAGCGCCCTCTAGTGCAGCCATCTCAGAGTGGGGAACATCCCCCACAGGTGTGGTGAGAAAACTCTCCTGGTGCGTGGAGAGGCATTAATGGTTTTCCGGAAGGTTGTTCCCATTTCAATTCTCCTTTTACCCTTCAAGGAGAACATCTCAGTCAGGTGCAGGGGTCTCCCTACCTCTTCTCAAACATTTAGCTCCCATTTTAACCCTCCAAAAATGGGTCTTGGCGTGAGAGTTCTCAACAGATCACACTATCCAGCTGGTTTCATAATACTGTTTTCCATTAATTACATTTGCCTTTTCATCTTCAATATTTAAAGCAAATAATGTTGCTTTTTCATTGGCATTAGCGATATAGTTTCCTTTTAAAGTAACTACACTTAAGTAAAAATGGGTCTGGCTAAAGAAGAAGTATTAAGTAATAGCACAGGTGTCTGCAGATATGCCAAAAATGATGAAAGATGCATGCTCATGACAGAAGGTTGGGAACCACTGGAATTGAGAAAAGGAGAAAGAAGTTAGAAGTGCCCAGTTCCCATCCTTCTCCTGACACTTCCCAGTGTGTGGCCTTGGACAAGCCACTGTACCTCTTCCCATGACTGTTTTTTCATATGTAACATGATGAGAGTCAGGAGACCAAAGTCTTTTAAAATATATTCCAGTTCTGAAATTCTATGATGCTGTATTATTTTGTGTATGTGTGCACATGGAGAAAAAAGATAGCATGGAAAAAACAGAGTAGTAAAAAGAGGTGGAATGCTTCTGCTTGTCATCTTTGAAGCTAGCAAAGGGGAGCTCTCTCTTTGATTTCACTATATATAAAAGCAGTGCCAATCTGTTACCAATTCTATCTGTAATCCTCCCTCATCCACCCACTGGCCCTCAGAGAAGGGACAAGCAGCAGCTCCCAGCTTCCTCAGAGGTGGCAGCTACTTAGTTCTGCAGGCAACACCAGAAGAGGGAAATGGAGAGTCCCTGCCCCGTCTGCCGGGTCAGGAGGCCCCTCACCCATCTCCCTGTCCTGAAATTCGATGCCCTGGGAATGGCCTGCTCATGAATGGCCCCTGCCTGGCCTAACAGACAGACAACTCCTTGGGGGATCCCTATCAGCCACTGCTTCTCTCCCCGTTGTGACAGGTGAAATGAGAAGCTTGGGGACAAAGCAGTCCCCTTTTCGGAAGACTGGCTGGGGCTGAGGCTGGGTCAGAGGCAGGGGCAAGCCCCTGTTCCGGGGCCAGGGGAAGGGAGAAGCTCGGCTCTGTTCTCTCGTTAGCATTAGAGGCTGTTTTGAAAAGAGAGACGAGAGATTTGATCTTGGGTGGATTTTTCTAACATTCCTTGAAGTGAATTGAGCAAAAAGTCTGAATCTGGACATTTCAGAGGTGGGAGAAGCTCTAATGTGGCTCTGGGCAAATCAAGAAAGGGGAGACATGACAGATGCTTCAAGGCTGTGCTCCTGAGACGAGACAGGGGCGAGCACTTCTGGCGCGCAAGACCCAAGCCATGGCTCAGAGCCTGAGGACCGTTCCTCAGACAATACCAGGCGTGTTTATATCTGTGATGCTTTTTGAAGAGAGAAGCTGTGAAATAAAGAGGCTCAATGACTTACCTCAGAAAGGAATCTCCCAACACACCTCCACCTAGGCTCTTCTCTGTCTCTAAGCAATCACTTTTCATTCTTCTGGCATCTTCTCAGAGTTTCTACCTATAGACTCTACACTGGAATTTTTCATAGTTTCTGTCCATCCCCTGTAGCAGGACAGCCGACTGAAATGCTCATGGGGAAGTGCACTGCGTCTCTGTGAGGAGGAGTTGTGGGGACTGTGGAGAAGTGGCAAGTCCAGACCCCATCTCAAGATGGCGGTTGAGGCTTTCTCCCACTGTTGGCTGGCAGGGAGGCTGGCTCAGAGCCCCTGACTACTTGGGTTCTACGCCCAATTCCAACAGTTGTGGGTGTGGGGGGTTTCCCTATTCCACCAACAAGCAATTTTCCAGCACCAGGTGGGTGTCCTAGAATTCAACTCGGTTGTGACATAATCTATCCAGAGACAGCACCAAATCCCACAGGATAAGGGCTCAGTCCCACAAGACCTCTCTCCACTTCAGATGCCAGTGGCAAGTCCAGGCTGTTACCTGTGCTTCTGACCAACTAGCTATAAATCAGAGGTTCCCATGACCTCTTCCTTGGGTTCAAGTAATTTGCTAGAGTGGCTCACAGAACTCAGAGAAACAGTTTATTTACTAGGTCACTGATTTATTGTAAGAGGATATGTCTCAGGAAGAGCCAGATGGAAGAGATGCACAGGTCAAGGAACGGGGAAAAGGCTCAGAGCTTCCGTGCTTTCTTCCCAGCTCACCACGTGTTCACCCACCTGGAAGATCTCACAATTCCATCTTTGTGGGGTTTTGTGGAGGCTTTATTGCATAGGCTTGATTGATTAAATCATTGGTCATTGGAGATTGAACTCTATCTTCAGCCCCTCTCCCCCCTCCCCCCCGGAGGTCAGGGGGTGAGACTGAAAGTTCCAACCCTCTAATCACAAGGTTGGCTCTCCAGGCAATCAGCCCCCATCCTCAGGTGTGGTCCAAGAGTCACCTCATTAACATAACAAAGGACAGCTTTATCACTCCCATCACAGAGGAAATTTCGAGAGTTTTAGGAGTTCTGCTAGAAACAGGGGCAAAGACCAAATATATACTTCTTATTATAAATCATGACATCACACTGAAGAGGAGGAAGAGTATTCTCTACCCACTCTGGGTCCTTTCTGGCTGGGCTACAAATTAAATTGACATGAGGCCAAATGGCAGGAGAAAATCAAACAAAGCTTTATAACATGTATACATGGGAGAGACGGGGAAACTGAGCATCTCTCTCGACAAAACGGCAGAGGTTCTTCTCTTAAACAGACAAAGGAAGATATGGGGGGTTGAGGGTGTCAGCCACGAGGGATTATAAGAAAAGCACAGTAAACAAGAGTATGCAGATTTAAGTCTTCTCCTTCCTCACTAAGATTTTCTAGAGATATGGTCATCCCCCCTTCTTCCTGGTACAGAGAGGGACATACCTTTACAAATGGAGATTTCCCTTACAAGTGTAAATGTCTCTTACAAAGGGTAACTTCTACTTGTTTTTCAGAACTTTTCCCCGTCTGCAGTTTCCACCCCAGAATAATCTCCATGCCAAATAATCTTCACATTTTGAGGTAGCCAATTCCGATCCCCCACAAAAGTTACAAAGCTTTGTTTGATTTTCTCCTGCTATTCAGTCTCATGTCAATTTAATTTGTAGCCCAGCCAGAAAGAACCCAGAGTGGGTAGAGGATAGCCTTCCTCCCCTTCACTGTCATTGTTCTTCATTTTTGATGCTTCCACTCTGGACCAGACCAGTGTCATTTCTCACCTGTATAATCTAGTGAATTCCCTGCCCAACATGTACAAATCTTCGTGCTGCCCTTGCTGTGACCACATCACTTTCATGCTCAGGGCCTATGGTGGGAATTCTTAAACAGGGGTGCATGTAGGCTTGAAGGATGCATGATTAACTTCCAGGGGCAAAGCAAAGTCACAAGACAAACATAGAATATCTTTCCAACAGCATCAAGTCTACTTAAAAACTGAGGAAAATGTTATTATTTTATGTTTTAAGAACCTGCAGAGGTATGGAGTAGAATATAAGATTATCATCCATTCTAAAGATAAAACATGAAGCTTCAGGGAAATTTTAAGCTTGAAGTACACTACTTGGAATTAAATCTCTAGGCCCCCAAGAAGTATATATGCATTGCCTTCTGCCATTAGTATGTGTGGGTAAAATTTGACAGGGCCTAGAGTAGAGCAGCCAAACTCCTCAACTTGTCTATCAAGGCCCATCACATCC
Source organism: Tapirus indicus (assembly GCA_031878705.1). Taxonomy (NCBI): domain Eukaryota; kingdom Metazoa; phylum Chordata; class Mammalia; order Perissodactyla; family Tapiridae; genus Tapirus; species Tapirus indicus. The sequence goes on along the minus strand of CM062918.1, from coordinate 101,951,430 downwards.
CATCTCCAAACTCCAATCCACCCACACACACCTCACTCTTTAGACGAGTAGGACAATTCCTCATTCTCCAACACATTCCCACTCTAGATGTTTGTTCCTTATACCCAGAATACCTTTATGTTTCCCAATCTTTGCCTGATCCAATCTAGATCTTCTAATTCCATATCCATTTTTCTTTTGATTATAAGCACATTCTTTATATGCCTCAGAGCCCTGGCCATGGCACTAAGTTCTCAAGGAATATTCATTGAGAAGTTGTTGATTGAACACAATTACTCAGCCCCTGGGGTGTGCAGAAAGGAATAGAACATCTCTCTGCTCTTGGAAAGCGGGAGATGGGATAGGATGGCGTTAAGTGGAGAGTTTAAGAACTTTTTTACTGCCTACTGTTTTCTTCAACTTCAACAAGTCCCAAGCCTTGTTTCTAGAGTGAGGATGCAGAGATTGGGATGATGGCGGGGCTTCAGAGGACAGGCACAACTTTATCTAGATGGGGTTTATGATGCCAAAACTGGGAAGAAAGATGGATGAAATGGGTTGCAAACTGGTACTCTGCAAACATGCCCCCCCCCAAATCTAGAATTCCTGATTCCCTTGAAAAATCTGGATTGATTAGTGTTGTGGGGCATCGGAATTGGCAACACCAAAATGTGAAGATTATTTGGCATGGAGATTATTTGGGGCAGGAAACTGCAGATAGGGGAAAAGCTCTGAAAAACAAGTAGAAGTTACCCTTTGTAAGAGACATTTACATTTGTGGGGGAAATTTCCATTTGTAAAGGTATATCCTTCTCTGAACCAGGAAGAAGGGGGGATGACCTCATCTCTAGAGACTTGTCAATGCAGAAGGTGAGGCTGCATAACAACCTTACTGTGCTTTTCTGGTAATCTCCCATAACTGACCCACCCCCCAACATCCTCCATTGTCTTTCTATTGAAGAGGAGAACTTCTGCCATTTTGAGAATTACTATAAATATTCAATAAGATTACCTTTTGACCTTGTTACAAAAAGAAGTTGATCTTGTCAATTTGCTGTTTTCTTGTTTAATCTGAGAGGTGACTCCAGGGTCACAAGGGTTTGTCAGTTTGTTTTACAGAAGAAAGAAAATGCCTTCAAGGATCACCAGATATCCAGCCCCCAGCTGCTTTTGAAGCCCAGAAATCAGATTGCCCAAGGGCTTATTGGGAGTGAAAGAAACACGGATTACCCCTTTGTTTCTCTGAAACTCCCCCTGCCAAGACCCTTAGCTCTATAAAACCTCCTTCTTTCTTCTCTTGTTAAGGCAGATTTGAGAGAACCCATGCTCCCACGTTCTCATTTTGGCCAATTTGAATAGACCTTTCTCTGTCTCCAAGCACAGATGTCTCAGTGTTTGACTTACTGGGCATTGGGCACATGAATTTGAGATCAAGAGGTTCAGTATCATCCACTTTTCACCAACTAGAGGATGTCCTGGAGCTTACTGGATTCCAGAATTAAACAAACAATCCAAGGACTAAATGACAAATGCAGCTTCTCAGGCCAGCTCTCGTTTTGGGCTGGCTTAGGGCTGGCAGCTTCTCGGTTCAAGAAAATGAAAGAAACTCCCCAATTACAACAATAGGCTTAAGCCAGGCTTATAACGTTAGCTCGTAAAAGACTCCTTGGACAGAAAGTTGCTTTGCCTAAACAATATTTTGATGAGTTAAATGCAAATGAATCAGAACCATGTGTTGCCAGCTCTCCCCACTGGGAGTCTCACTGGGGTGGGATGAAGGTGGTGGGGGTGAAGAAGAGTCCTGATGGAAAACGTTTGAGATTCTGCCGAAAAAACTAAAGAAGTGTAAAAAAGTAGTAGCAGTTGCTCCAAACTTACTTTTTCCAATCCTAAAATTGTCCTGAGGTTTCCCTGGTCCTAATTTGGTGAATGTAATGAAGCTACACTTCCCAAGTGCTCTGTTTGGCAAATCTGCAGCCAATTCATGCCAGGCTAGAGATGCCCGTGGTTTAACCACCTAATCTTTTGCCCCTCTCTGTTTGCCTGTTTCCATACAGGCAGAAACAAGGCTTGGGCCTCTCTGTGAATGGAGGCAAGGAGGAGCCTGCAGAATCCAAATTCCCATGTAACCCCACATCGTCTATATTTGGAAAAAGCATTAAGAAATTATTTCAAAAGCTACTTACTTTCTTAACAATGAGTTGCTTTGCACTCCTGGCTAGGTATTTGCACTCTGGAAGTGTTGGGGGGGCCTGGCTGAGGGGGGTGAAGGTGTGATTGAAGAACAGAGATGGGAACAGTTACAGAAGGGAGATAGTGAAGGATTGACAACATAACTGGCTTTGTTTGTACTTTCGTTGTTTAGGAGGAGGAGGAGCTGAAGAGCTGAACAGAAGCCTGGGATGAGGCCTGGACAGATCACCTCCCAAGAAGAAGGATTGCACATTAGTAATGAAAGAAGCCACTTAATTAAAAAGCAATTCTGACAAGTTCTTCCTTTTACTGGCACCCGTCCCTTTTAGGTCACTTGTACCACATCGTATGGCTCATCTCAGCTTTTCAGTGAAGGGCTTAGAGGAGAGCCTGTGTTTGGTAAGCACTGTACACATGTTTGTTATTATTGACATTTCTTTAGAATCTCTACATGTCTGTATTGACCAAACTGCTCTGTACCAGGCATTATGCAAGGCACTGAGGACGCAGAGAAGTGGTACACTCTGGGTCCTCTGGGAATTTACATTTCTAGGTTTCAGTAATGTATATTCCTCACAGTGATTCTGTTTTCTCCACTCCTCGCCCTTATCCCCAGCTGTCCTCACACCTACAAGTGAAGGCTCAGGAAATCTACAAGGCCAGCATAATGGAGGGGTTTGAGTGGGCAATGAGATAGAACTCCCCACTGGCCTGGGGTTGACAAATAAAATACAGGACACTCAGTAATCTTTGAATTTCAGATCAATTTAACTGAGAATCCTGGTGTTTCCTTGTTTAGCAAAATCCAGCAGCCCTAACCAGCCACAACACCAGGCTGGCCACTGAGAACCATGGAATCTGCCCTCCAGACCCTCACCTCACTTCTCTGTGCACTTTCTTCCTTCCATCAGACTCATAATTATGTCTTCCTCCAACACTACTGTTAAGAAAACATCTAGAGTTTATTCTTAATGTGAATTTAACTCTCCCAGGGATACTTTAATTATAAGCCTTAGCTTTAATTATGGAGGAAAGTCTATGTCCCACTTTAAAGGAATGTTAAGCTCTAGCTGAGGAGTGGGAAGTATTATTTCAGACAGTAAGTCTTCCTTGGGCCCTTGGACTCACAGCACATTGGCTACGTGGCTACTGAGCCCATGTGTGCAGCCAGTGCTGCTCCCACCTATCCCATCCCTCCCTCTTGGCCACCCAGCAGCACTGCTTCCCTTTGGAAAGGGAATTCAATTCCTGACTTCCCACTGCAGTTAGCCCCAGCACTCCTCTTGGTCTGTGCCTTGGATTCCTTCTTCCAGCTGAGCTGAATTCCCAGAGCTCCATGTTCGTGGAGGCCTGATGCCATCCCCTAACTCCTGTGCATCCCTAATCAGGAGGTACTTCAGCCATCTTGGAGAAGGTTCTCCATTCTTATTCTTGTGATGCACAATACCTTTCCTTCCCTGGGTAAGACCAGAAGACACCCCTTTTGCTCTCCATTCTTATTCTTGTGATGCACCTTGACGGGGAATAGATTTTAAAGAGCTACTTCATTTGGCAGACAGCTTGTCTCCCTGCCCTTTGTGTAGTTAATGATGTGTGTAAATCCTACATTCATCACAGAAGACAGGAAACCTCACATTGATTCATTGCCTTTCACTGGGGCATGTCTGGACTCTTTCTGCCTCAGTGACCCCTCACAGTGGGAAAGATAATACCAACTGAACTTTTATCCAGCACCTTTTATCCTTGAGGCTCAAATTCACTTTACCCACTCTCTCCTACTACACCTTCCCAGTCAAAAGGTAAAGATAATTTTTCACCCAGGTACTCCCCTTTCTCTATTCTTTTCTGACAAATGTTCACTGACCCTGGGTGCCTCCTTTGAGGGCTTGGTCTCTGCCTTCTGGCATCTGGTCCTGGCTGGATACTTTATCCCTCCTCAGAGCATGTCTTTGTAAACCAAATCCCACTATTCTTGAATTAGAATGTTGATTTGACTCAGAGAGTGCCTCTTATTTCCTCCCAGTCATGGCAGCAATCTTATCGGAGGTGAAAATGCATATCTGGGTTCTGAAACCTGGATTTATTGATCCTTAGAATCTTTAAGTGGCCTTGGGTCCTAAAAGTACAGAATATATCAGACTTGAAATATCTTGGGAATAGAGACTACATCTTATCCATGTCTTTATCCCCATAGCACTAGCTAAGTGCCTGGATAAATGAATGATGTTCCAACTTTAGATGCTGTGCTCTGAAGTGGGGATATGAGGTATTAGTGTGGTCCAAGAACCAATATCAGTAACGACAGTTAAAGTCTTATTGCTTTGTAGAATACCTAAAACAAAGGTCTTTGTTCCTCAAGAACTGGTTAGAAATTCTAACATCATGTTGTGTTCAGATTTGGGAGTGAAATGTTGGCATCACTAGGCTTTAAAAATAAAATTAAGAAGAATTAGCAAATTGAATGGCTATTATCCCTAGGCTAAGGAAACAAAGGATAATCTAGAAATATATAGATAGAGATTTGGGAATACCCAAGTCCATCAGAATGATTTAAGCTAATCTCAGAGAGGCAGTCTGGAAAACCATTGCAACTAGAAAGCTAAAATGTAATTAGGAAAGATGGTATTGACTAAAGGGTGGTGGACAGCTATTCAGAAAGAGTGAGAATTTGGAACTGGTAATTCAATGCTACCCAAGGTAGAAATTGGTCAAAATGAAGATTTCAGGTTGATATGCAGACAACTGATTTTTAACAAAGGTGCAAATTCAGTGAAGAAAAGATAGTCTTTTAAACAAATGGCACTAGAACAGGATATCCATAGCAAAATAAATTTAAAAATTAACTTCAATCCATCCTTTACATCATTTGCAAAAATTAACTCAAAATGCATCAGAGGCCTAAGTATAAAACTCATACAACCACACAAAAAAGGCTCACACACTTACACACATATTCTCGCAAAAGACAATGCGATAGGAAAAAACAACGGGCAAGAGATTTGAACAAGCAATCCAGAGAAGCAGCAGCTTGCATTTCTGCTAATAAGTAGGAAGTATAAATTAAAAACACATTGATAAAACCATTTCACACACATTCAATTGGGGGAAAAAGTTTAAATCTGACAACACCAAGCTTTGGCTAAGATGTGAAATAATTGGAGGTCAGATGCTTTGCTGGGTGCACGCTGGGACAACCAAGTAAGAGAGCAATTTGGTAAAGCTGAAGATTCTCATGCTCTACACACAGAAAGGCTACTTTAGGTATACACCCTAGGGCTATGTTGGTACATGTGCTTAGGAAAATATGTATAGCATGATAATAGCAAAAAATGAAACAATGTGAGTGCCCTTTAACAGGTGAATACATAAATAAATTGTGGTATATTCACTCAATAAAATTCTATGCAGCAAAAAATGAATGCACTAGAGCTACAAATATGGATGATTCTTAAGAACTTAGTGCTCAGGGAAAAGTAAGTTGTAGACTAATAATTTACACATTAGAATGTCATTTACATAACATGTAAACACCTGTTTTAGCTGCCTTAGGGGTACATACCTATTAGTAGAAGTAGAATGACATGCATGGGAATTATAAATTCCAAATTCAAAATAAAGGCATCCTGGATGGTTTCAACCATATTTATAATGTTTTATTTCTTAATTTCAATTGCAGATGTTTGTATTATTCTTTATAGTTCTGGTATGCAAAAAATATTGCATAATAATTCCTTTCAAAATAATTATTCTAAGCTATTTGCTCTTTGTTGCTTCCTCTGTTGTCCTGTAAAGTGTGTCTGTGCCCACCTTTTCAAACATGGAGCAGCTTGGATTTGATTATTAATCACGCCTATGGCTGTATCAGTCACATCTGCAGTTGCCTCTAAGCCAGCCTTTCACTCAACCAAGCTCCATGACTATAATGAGAGATCAGCATAGGATTTATAAGCTGGGAGGTTGTGCTCTCCCTCTTGACACATGGTATTAGTTCCATCTGTTCTTCCATGACCTCTAATCTTCCATCATAGATTACCAGTGCTCTTTCCAGTAAGGGTTGTTTAAATCCTGGTTGCTGCCTGATTTCAGGATGTTTCAGTGTAGCCTAAAGGGCTGGAAAGATGCTGGGATTAGAATGACTCTATGGTACATTGATGCCATGATCCAGGAAAGTTGGGATATGCATAGACTTTGTTTGTGTGTTTGTTTTGTAAATTTGTATTGTTCTTCCAATCGTCACATACTTTCATTTGGAGAACTGCATTTAAAAGTCCAAGTCTCTATGTGAGAAAATCTCCAAATAACTGTGATTAAAAGTTATTCTTAACACCTGATAATTCCAAGTGTTGACAAATATGTGGAGGTTGATAAATTTTAAAAGCCGTTAGGCATATACATTGTTACAACAACTTTGGAGGATAATCTATTGATTTCTGGTAAAGGTAAAAATGTACATATCTTTCAACTCATCAAATATACTTCTAAGAGAATTTTACCTAACTTGAACAATGAAACACATACAAGAATGTGTATTGCTGCATTGCTAGTGAGAGTGACAAATGGAAAACAGCCCAAATATCAGCCAACAGTTGAATCCATAAAGAAATTGTGGAGTATTCTTATAATGGAAAATAATGAAGCAGGGAAATAAATGGCTAGATCCAAATACATTGGAATTAATAAATTTTGAAATGGTAATGGTCTATAAAAAAAAATGTATGGAATGATACATGCTGCAGAACACCATTTGTGGAAGGTTCAAAGATATGAAGACTAATACTATATATTGCTTATGGACACATACACATAAAGTAATAGAAACAAATATGAATGGAAATAGTAAACATCAAGTTTGAATAGTAGATACTTTTGGTGAGAGGAGAAAGTGAGATGGTGAAAGAGTTCACTCAGGGGCCTCAAACGGATCTGTGATGTGTCGTTGTAGTTTTTACTATTTTTAAAGCAAATGCCTTAATTCAGTGGTCATCTCTAAAATTGGGTATTTTCTTATATAGCCAGAATGCTATTATCAAATCTAACAGTAGTTTTTGGTACCATCTAAAATATGCGATTCATATTAAATTTCCACAACTGTCTCAAAAATTTCTTTTTATACTAGGCTTGTACAAATCAGAATCCAAGCAAGGGCTGCACATTATGTTTTGTTTTAATGTGTCTTAAATTGCTTTGAATCCAGGGTAGGATCTCCTTCCCCTCCCCCACCACATCCCACAGACACACTTTTTTCATACTTTCCTTGTTAAAGGTACTGGATTATTGATCTTCAGACTGTCTCACATTCTAGATTGATCTCTTTGCTTTCTTCTGGTGTCATTTAACTTGTTTCTTTCTCCCCTATAGTTTCCATGCAAGGAATTTTGCTCTAGAGATTTGGTTAAATTTAAGTTCAACTTTTTGGTAAGAAAACTTCCTAGGTTATGCTGAGTATTTCCATTGCACCATATCAGGAGACACATCATGTTTCAGTGATGGTAAAATTGATAAAAATGACAAAGATAGTGGCAGCCTAATCCCTCCACCACAAAGTTCCCCATCAACCTCTCGTTTAATAGTTTCATCCACTGATGATATTTGCCTGGACTGATGGTCTCATTAGACATCACAAAAATGCGATTTTTCTAATTCCATCATTTCTTTCACTTTATTAGGCTGAACCATTCTGTAAAAAAGAGGAGAATCTTCCTTCATCTATAAGGGTTGTTTAGTTGTCCTGAAATGTAGCTCACACAGGAATCACAATTATTTCCTTTTACTGACCAATTTTCAGAATTGATTTGCTTTTCTTTCTTTAAAAAAAACATGGCTAAATGTTAAGATTTTGAAAAGCTAGCTGGTAAGTATCCGAGTGTTTATGCTGTTCTCTAAACCTTTGTAAAGTCTGAAATATTTTATGTTGAAATGTTTAATCGAACAGAAAAAAAAGCCCTATTTTGGTAAAGTTCAAAATATACTTGAAGTGTTCGTATGACCTCAAAAAAGAAGCTTGACCTAAGCTTTGGGAGTAGAAGTTATATAAAATTTTAGAGGCCTAATAAAAGTTGTTTAAACGGTAGAAAGGAGGGAAAAAAGAAATAAGCTAAAAATAAGAACCCGTGGAGTGAGGAGGCACAGCGAATACTCCCCTGGAGAACCTGGTGGGGAGGGAGCGGGGTGGAATCCACGTGGGCCCCAGGGAGTCTTGCTGAGGTCCAACTGCCTTTTTCAAATTAGAAGAGAAGAGATTGAGTAAACCAAGCTAACCAACAAAAACAGCAACAGATGAAAAAAAAAAACAAAAAAAAAACACTGAAAGTTTCTCTAAAGGGGCCAGACTCAGGAGGGGAAAGATGCCACAGCAGCAGCCCCCAGACTGGCGGGAGAGGCAGCAGGGAGCCTGGAGGCCTGAGTAGCTGGGGGTGACCTCTCACAGGGAGGGCAGATGGACATGGTACTGGGCCACGTGCCTGGAAGGAGCATTGACACAGGCTTAAGACCCTAGGAATGCATCCAGGCATTCTATTTAGGGACATGAAAAGGAAATGCACGCAGAAACTTAGTTAAGCAGAACCTCGTTCTGATGAAACGCAAGGAGAGGCCGAGAGTCTAGAACAGAGGGGAAGAACTGGGTTTCTGGAGTCAGGACAACCAGTGTTTGAATCTGGAGTCCACATCTGCCCGTTGAGTAACCTAAAATCTGTTACTTAACCACTCCAAGCTTCAGTTTTCTCATTTACAAAATGGGATAAAAATAATACCTCTTCATGGGACATTACAACAGGATTAAATGAGATGGCTGTGCCATAACATAGCAGGTTTTGAGCAAAAAGAGTTTCTATTCTTACCACTATTATTATCATTCTCGTTTATTTAAATGTGCAAATCAGCTGATACAAATGCTATACTATGTTATAAAAGGGACTCAGTTGGGACAGCCATTGTTTTGGTTATTATCATATTATGCTCTGAAACAATTTTCGGTAAAAGACTATTTGTAAGAATGAGAAAGTCTGTGTGCATCTGTATATATTTTTGTACACACCTAGATTGACAGGATGGCTTGGGATTGTTTCAAAGAGCTTTTTGTGAAAGAGGAAGGGAGGGAGAGAGGGAAGATGGGAGAGAAGGACCTCTTGGTCAAGTGACTTCACCTCTCTGGACCCATCTCCTCATCTGTAGAAATCCACAGATGTGAGGTCCATGTGAAATAAGCATTATTTCCACAGCATTTTACTCTGTGTGTCTTTGTACATACCTGGCAAAATAATGACCACCAGCACAGATCACACTTGACTGCACCACCCACTGAATATGCCACTTAATGATCTTGCAAAAATTCAGGGAATTTGGGCAGTGAGCATGAATTTATGCCTCTGTGCATCACAAACACGTTGTATCAGCTGGGCCTGGATCAAATGGAAGGTGATATTTCAAAAGGACTGTAAAACAATTTGAAAGCTCTGAAAGCAATTATGAATGTAAGCCAGCAATCCTTACAAAAAACCTCCATCCCGGGAGGCCTCCCCAGGAAAGGTGCCTGCTCCCTCACTGCTCTCCCTGGCCTCTGTTTATAATTCCCTTGGCCTCTTCTCTCTTGCTTCCTCTGAATTCTCCCCTCTTCACCTTTCTCAGCTTTATGGGATCTGCTGTAATGGAGCAGCTGGCACTCAGAAGTTTATACTCCATGGTGGTGGCTGCTTACATGATTCTAACTGTTGAGCTAACCCACTGCTTAGCAGCTCACTTATCAGAGGGGCCTTTCTGCTTCTCTCCTCCTCTTTGTTTTTCACCCTGGAGAGATGCAAGTCAATGGATCCTAGAAATGTCCATCTGCAGCCAGGACACCCTTTCTGTGCTGACTTGCTCAAGTGAGAGCAAGGGTCTGGCACTCTGCTCCACTCGGGGGTGCTGTTCCTGAGGTAAGACCACCCTCACTCCTTTGTTTTCCCTTCACAAACGTGGAATGTCAGAGAAATGCCAAACATCCGTGCCTTCGAGTGCTTAAGTAAAGCCTAAACTTTGAGAGGCTGACACACAAAACACATTGGGCGTTGTGCACAGACTCTCCATGTGAAAGAGGGGCCATGAACCCTGCCCTGCGGGGCTAGGACACACACGGGCAACACAGCCCCAGGAGTGTTCACCGGAAATGCATAATCCAGAGCAGATTCATCGGGCACAGACAAGATAGAGAAATGGTGTGAGAACGCAGATTTTAGGTTGAATAAAAAGCATTTTCACATAGCAGTTGAAAAAACTTCTAAACACTTTGCTGTTGGTGGGTCAGATCTCAGCGCCACCTGGGCAGCATTCAGCAATCAGGTGGCACATTTGCACGATCCTGGGCAATTGCTTCCCTGGAATGAGTCCATAAAAGGAAAAGCTGACATGAAGTGGTTGAATCTGATGGACTTGAGCCACAGACAGGAGCCTTATTTGCAGAAAGGGACTCAGCATTTGGAAAAAACAAAAAGCAACCTTTGAAGAGGTCTTTCTCACAATTCTGGCTGAGTTAAGAAGAGAGTGTAGGAGAAAAGCTACTGCCTATTAAAAACAGGAACTATAAAATATGCACTGCACTCCTTTGGCCGTAAGGCACAAAGGGGACACAAAGATGAACAAGCATAGGAGGATGCCCGTTCTTGAGACAGATCATAGATAAATTACTTAAAATGCAGTAGAAAAAGATAAAAATCATGGTCAAAGAACAGACTGGTTTCTATGGGAGTCCTCAGAAGGGATTCACCTATCCAGTCAATGAACATTTAGTGCCTGCCTGTGACAAACACCGTACCGGGTGTTGGTGATGCAAAGACAGAAGACCTGCTCTCCAGTAGCTAGGAGTTTAGTAGGTGGACAGTGTCACAGGCAAAGGAGTTCAATACAAGTTCCTGGGAAGGACCGTTTGGAGTCATTAGGAAGAGTTAGGAAAATAAAAAGTGATGTCACGATGGCAGAGCTGACACTCAGAGACATGTAGGGAATGACTTCAAACAAAGGGATTGAATATGACTTTATAAATGGAATTAACCTTTCCTGTTCAGGATGTTGAGATCAGAACAACCTCTAAAATGTGGGGTTTGTGGATGCCTTTGCTTAATTTCTTCTTATCTGAATAGCACAGAGGATGTACCGTTCACACCTATAGTTACAGAAAAACAAGATGGACTCTGGCAGCAGGATGGGAAAGGCCAAAGATGTCTCTAGGACGTCACCAGAAGCTCACTTCAGAGAGCTGTAAAATAAATATCTTCACCATTGATACATACGAAAAAGAGTTTAAGAAGTATCTAAAAATTCCACAAACAATCCAAGATAATTTACGTAACAAGATCTGAACACTTTGAGCAGTTTTTAAAGTTTAGAGAGAGAGCCCTGTTACCAGGACGCCGCCGTAAACACACATAGGCACACGTGCGTGCACACACAGCGGTGCAGTGTTTTGGAATGAAGTGGGGTGCACAGCCACAGTGCAGTGAAATGGGCATGGACTTTTGAGCCAGGTAGATCTGAATTCAAACCTGGCTCCACCACACAGTAATTGTGTGGCTTGGGCAAACTATTTAACTTCTCTGAGTTTCAACTTCCTTATTGTGTAAAGAATAATAACACTTACTCCATGGTGTCATATGAATTCTAGTAATGATATTACTCACCATCGACTGAGTGCTGACTCTGAGCCAGACAGTGAGCAAGGCACTTTATCTACATTATCTCATTTAGTTCTTACAACAACCCGACAACGTAGGTATTGTTAGCCCCATTTTAGACATGGGGAAACTGAACCTCAGAGAAGCTAAGTAGCTGGCCCACCATCACACAATTAGAAAATGTTAGAGGTGAGATCCAAAACCTGTGTTTATAAAAACTGCACTATCATCTCCTGCAAGAAGCCCAAGGCAGTATGTGAAGAATGGAAGTCATTCAACAAATGGGGGTTTCGCATCCCACACACCTCTTCTCTTTGTTTCTCCCCAGCACCTTCATAACCTTGAATTTCTCTCCATCTCTCTCCATGTGGGTCTCTAAAATGTGTGAGCTTCTAATTCGTTTGTCTGGGTCTCTGTTTGGAAGCCTTGTGCATATGTCTATTTCTCTGTCTCTCTTGGAAGATTTGTGTATGTGTGTGAGTGTCTCTTTCCATGTGCAAGAGTTTTTGTCTAAGTCTCTACCTGGCTACACCTCTATCTGGTTCTTTATATCTTTGTTTATAACTGGATCAAAGGCCCAGTTTTTGTCTTTTTACTCTGCTCCCTGCCCCACCATCATCTTTTCCGTTTCTCTCTCTTTTGTCCCTGTATCCTTCTCTTGTAACTGGACATGGTATAAGAAAGCTGCAAATCAGTTATTTTTTGCTGGATTATAAAAATTATGGTTTTCTTTGTTTTGTCATAATTCACGTGCCCTTAGTTATTCCCTTGCCCCTTGGGAATCAGTGACTACAGTTTTTTAAAATGGAAAGATCTCCTACATCTGGTGAAGTGTAAGCTAAAGGATGGATTAATTAAGCTGCTGTTTATGATTTCAAAACTACTGACCCAGTAAGTGGTTGTTCTAGGTCTCTTCCCGGTCATGGGTAGAAACCCTAGTGGGAAACAATTTATCTGAGGTTTTCCATAAGAGCACTTGCGTATACAAGCCCATTCTTGGAAGAAGAGGGGAATGCTTCATGTTTCCTTATTTTTGAGCAAGAAAAAATATCCTCCAGTCCCACTTGTTTATGTAAACTTTAATGAGGGAGGTGGAGATATGCTCAATTCCACAGAAAAACAAAAATTGAAAATTATTTCCCCCATAAAGCTTGAAAACTCACATTTATAAACAAAAGAAGCCTAATATAGTCTGCTATTGGAGGGAAAATGAATTTTCTCGGCCTGCTGTGAGAATATGTTGTGTGTGGCCAGGGAAGAAAGTTTGTACAACAGAAAACATCCCATTGCCAAGAGAGGAGCAAGAGTAAAAAGGATAAAAGTTATCCATATTCCAACCTTGCCCCGTGCCTTTCTGGAAAGGGAAAAAGGGAGACTTTCATCTTCCTCAACAATTGGAAAACTCACTGCAATAGAAAGGCTTTTCATGGTTTGTCAGAGAAAGGACAAGGTGGGGGTGGGATGTAAATATTTATGTATTCGATTCACGTAAAAAAAGATTAGAATACATGGATAGAGGGTGTCAATGCTCAAAATGTATTTAATCTGTGACATTCTCTGTATTAGGACGTAACACAGTATATGGTCATGGCCTAAGGAAATAAAAGTATCTGTGCTAGTCATTTTGTATATCAGTGTCTTCTAGAAACCCCAAATCTCAGAATTGCCATCTAGCGTACACACAGAGAATCATAGACTTTCAGAGTTTATTAGACAGCAAAGTTTAATCCTCTACGAAAAATTCTAATTTCTTCTGCAACATCTGCACCGATTAGAGCTCTAACACTGACAAATGAATTACTGAAACACAGACACTCTATCTCTATTGCATTTGCCTGACTTTCCAGCAAGAAATGTTTTTCACTGGACACGTTCCGTGATTTGTCCTTAGTGCACTTCAGATGGCTCCTAAGTGATCTGGTCACTCCCTTTCCAGAATTCACACCCTGTCTTCCAACAATTCCTTCCAGAATCTGCCCTGGCTCCCAGGCCTCCACTTTCTTCCACTTTGGACAATCAGTCAATCTTTACTTGAAGGCTGAGGTCCACCGCATCTCACATCCTCTCTGGTTCCTCGCCGTGTACCAACGGTGGTTCAGCAAACACATCACAAATTTTCTCAGGACCCTGCACTGGAATGCCTTTAAACCAGAAAGCTGAACTTCATAAAGAGTGCCTCATGGCTCTCTGACACCTTCAAATTCCTGAAGACAAGAACCCCAGAGCTGGAGAGGAGCAAGGGAGCTGCACGCTCTGTCTGTTGCCTCTTCATATAAGTAACCTCAAGCTTGTACTTGACTCAGCTCCAAACGTACCTTAAAAGTCATTTGGGTTGTTTTGCATTTGTGATAATCCTTAACTTCTCAAAGCTTTGACAAGAGTTCATTTTGAAACAAATTACAGAGAGGACAGAGGAGAAACTGTTTTTTCTTTTCTTCAGAACGGTAGATTTACCCTGGACTGAAGCCTGGGGAAAGTCGGGAGACTTTCAGTAAACAGGAGCTCACCTTAATAACTTCATGTCCCTGGTCCTCCAGATCCCTGGAAAAGAAATTCCTCTTTCACTTTTGGCCATTGTCAAGAATCTCCTCGTCTGCGTTCTCTTGACTCTACTCCCATCTGTTCCCTTCGCTCTGTCACTCGCTATTAGATTGTGAGACACTCAGGACCAGAGGCCCCACTTGTTCTTCACAATCCTGAGTACAAAGCCCCAAGCAGAATGGACACGGTCGTGTTGACCAACAAACAACAGTCTTGGCTACTCTGAACCAGGAAGTAGCTGTTCAGAACGTGAGCTTTGAACATAAGTTCAAACCCTAACTACACGATCTTAAGAACATTTCTTAATGCCCTTATGATTTAATTTTCACTTATGCAACCAACCTGACGGGATTGTTGTGACGAATACCTGAGATAATACAGTCAGTTTCCTGTCAGTTTCCAAGGGGAATTTTTTGAAGCTCCTCTTAAAGAATCCCTATGAACCGACCTGTAATTGCTTGTAAGACATCTCGATGCCATGGGACGTCACCACAGCAGACCAGGAGCACACCGTCTGCTGGAGCAGCTCTAAGGCAGCAGGAGAGGTAGGAGAGAGTGACGGGGAGAGAATTGGTTAGCCCTTAGTTTTCAAAGTTATTTTCAGTAAGAAAAAAATCTTTATCATCGCCACCATTGTCATCATTACCAGCAGCCTCAGCAGTAGTAAATTCACACACTGAAAACCTTTACCAAAGCCTGAAGCAGCTGTAAAATCGGTGGAATAGTTTTGAATGCATTTGCTTACTTTAGTAAAAATTATATAAGGAGTAGAAGGCATTAGCCAAAACATTTTAAATGTGTTTAGCTGGACCATTTCCAATCATCTTCAAACAAGTTTTCTAAGTTCTAATAAAGTAAGTAAAATGACCATACACTTTATAAAAATGTGAATCTCTGTAGCCTATTTTAAATCCATTTAATAAGATTGAAAACATACCTTTGCTGTTTCCAATGATTTTATTCATTTTTTGTTATTGTATGATGTCTTATAAGACATGTGGTCAATCATTAGCTCTGATCTAAAGCCCAGTATTTGGTCAGGAATGTAATCTCCTAAATTACAACATTGCTCAGAAGAGAAAAGATGGACACGCTTTACATTAGTGCATTTTATTACAACATCTCCCAGAATGCCCTATATAAAAAAATGGAGTGTCCATACATAAAAGAAATCCCTGATTCTTGGATTGGAAAATAATTAAGTGACTTTTGAAGGCGAAAAGTGACTTTTTCAACATTATAAAACACTCATCAGGTTATTCTGCCAAAATTGAGTATTATACAGTTTGTTGACTGACTGATCAACTCACTAATATTCATTTATTCATTCAAGAAAAGATTTTTTTAAGCATGAATTGTGTTCCAGACACTTAAGAGGAATTGGAGATACATAGCTGAATGATATTCTGATTGCTTTCAAGAAGATAAAATCTGTGTAGAGAGACAGACCAACCATAGTACACAAGCAAGGAGAGTCTACACAGACTTTGAGCGTGGAAAAAAATTTCCAAGCATTTGATATCATTGGCATGGCAGCACTTGGACATAGTTGGGAAGTTACAACAGTGGAAAAAGTGGCACATCATCCCCTGGAGCAGCTCAAAGGCAGCAGTGTTGTGTGAACAGGGGAGGTAGGAGAGAGTGGCAGGGAGGGAATTAATTGGTTAGCAAGGAATAAAGGAAGATTTTTGTGCATTGTGTGTTTTTCCTAAGAAAATAGTAAACTTGACTTTTCCCCTCAAATTGAAGTCCTTAGGTCAGACTTCATTTTCCTCATTTATCATCTTATGTACTTCCTGCTCACATATGCACTTGAAAAAATATCCTTACTGCCTTAAATGAGCAATGAAGGAAGGGATTATGGAGACCAGGCTAGCCGGTTGGGTTAGGGCCTGAGGAATCACATCCAACCCATAATCCAATAATGCAGAAGTAGAAAATCCAAACAATCCTTATCCACCTCCTAAAACCTGTGTCAAAATATTCAAAGTTAGGAGTCATCAAGGATCTTGAGAGCATTGCCAAATGCCCTTGAAAGCCCACTTCCATCCTGTGAGAGATGAGATTTGGGACCAAGAAAAGCAACGAAAGAGCAAAATGTCTATGGTATTTCTACACACCTTTTCACCCAAAATGTTCTCATTTGTTGAGATCCTGTCTTCCCCATCAAAACCTACTCTCTTGAAAGTTTCTGCTGAGATCACAAATATTTAAATCACTAAGATTTCTGTACCAGGAGTATTTGCAATTTGTGGCCCAAATTACAGTGCAGAGAGATGCTCTGTCCTCTAAATAATGGATTTTTGGTTACTACCCCTTCCTCCTTCCAGCCAGGATTCCTAAGGGGGATTCCGGTTGATCTGTCCAAGACAGTGGTTTTCCCTACTGGCTACTCATTAGACTCACCTGGGAAGCTTTGTGATGCTTGTTCCCCATCCCCCAGAGATTCTGATTTAATTGCTCTGGGCTATGGCTTGGACTTTGGTCATGTTTTTAAATATTCCTGGTGATTTTAACATGTATTCAGGTTTGAGAATCATTAGTCTAGGTCAATCTGCATAGAACATTTCTCAGTGCGTATAGCACTGATTGCTGCTGTCGGTCATCTTGTACCCACAAAGAGAATCAGCCTTAGATGAAGCTGTCACTATAGTCAGTTTTTGCAGTAGTCACCACTACTGCTCTGCCAGAAGTAGAAAAAAAACCCTAGGTCCCTGAAATCATTATTGATGCCACCTCTGGGCTTTCAGGTTTCATTTCTTTTCTTTTTGATAAATGATAAGAGTATTCTGTTTCTTGCAACCAAGAGTATCTAAGTTGGTCAGTAAAAGATAAGCCATGCTGTGGTAACAAACTTTAATATTTCAGGGGCTAATCACACCTAAAGTTTATTTTTCACCCCAAATCCAATGCAGGCTAAATAATCTGCCTCCATTTTGTAGCTGTGCCAACTGGGACACATGCCCTTCAAGATAGAAGTATGTACTGGGAAGAAATATGTGATTTTGTGTGTCAACTCGGTTAGGCTCTGTTGCTCAATTGTTTGGTCAAACACTAGATATTGCCGTGAAGGTCTTTTATAGATGTGATTAACATTTATAATCAGTTGACTTTAAGGAGATTACTTTCTATGGTGTGGGTGGGCCTCGTCCAATCAGTTGAAGGCCTTAACAGCAAAAAGTGAGGTTTGTGGAGAAGAAGGAATCTTGCCTCAAGACTATAACATAGAAATCCTGCCTATGTTTCCAGTCTGCTGGACTCCCTACAGCTTTTGGACTTGCCAACCCCACAACTGTGTGAGCTGTGTCCTTTAAGTCTTTCTCTGTTTCTCTCTGTCTCTCTGTCTACCCCTCTGTGTCTCTCTCTCTGTCTGTCTCTCTCTATGTATACATATATATACATACATATGGCCTTCCTATGGCCATAAGGCAGTATAATTTAGTGGAATAAACCTAATTTTGCAACTTACTAGATATGTGGACTTGATCAAGTGATATAACCTCTTTTAAGCCTCAGTCTACATGCTGATAAAATGAGGATGATGATACCTAACCCACTAGGTGCTTAAGACACTTACATGAGATGATTTCTGTAACATTTAGTACTCTGAACTGATACTTATTGAGCAAGCTTTGGTCTAGAATTTCTGATTATGAAGGAAGGCAAAGTTAGCCAAAACTAGGTGCTGACAAGGGCTAGCTGAATGAGAGATCAGGTGTCTTGGGATATACTTTTTGGTGGTCTGTGGCATTTCTGTAGGGTCACTAGTGTCTTGGGTTAGATGGAGTCTCCTGACATTTTCTAGTTTTATTCTCTGTTTCCAGCAGAAGTGCACCCCCCTGCAACACACATTATATTCTAGCCTGTACCTGCATCTCCGTGGTGTCCAGGAACCTGGGCAGCAGGCCTCCTGTAGATGTCCACTCCATGTGAGAACAGTCCTCTTGGGGCCCTGAGATCCAAAGGATGTGGCGATGGGGTGGGGGGTGAGGAGGTGAGCTGAGCCCCAGTGATACCTGCCCTAGACCTGGACCCTGAAGCCAGGAAGGAGAGGAGCAGGAGGAGAGAGTTGGAAATGGTACCAGAAGACAGCTAGATGTGGAACCGTCAGGGAGGGAAAGAAAGCGGGAAGAGAAGGGGTAGAGCTGTCCCTGGATTCTTGGCATGAGTTGACATTCTTTTAAATTTTTTTAAAAATAAAAGAGAAAGGAGAAAAAGTAATTTTATTAGGCAGAGGCTACTGATCTGAATTCTCCCATGGCAAGAAAGACAAAAGCAAGAAATTCATTCCCGATTTTGCCAAATCACAGAAAAGCACATAAGAAGGATAGTCTAATTCGCAAGCGGCATTAAAGAAAACATCAGAATGAATGAAATTTAAGCCTGAATGCAAACAGCTGTGGAATTTTTACTTCGAAGAGGAAAAAAAGAAAGTGAGATTAAGACCTGCAGCAACTGAAAGAGTAGGTTAATGAAAATAATAAGTATTTACCACAGCTTTGTAACTCCAGTGGCACTCCCACATGTCACAGATTTTCTGGAACATCAATATCCTTGAGAAACCACAATGTTTACTCCCTGTTTGACATGCACGTAATGGACCCACAAGTGTTGTTTTTGCCTTCCCAGACCTCTTTCATCCCTCTTCTGATACAGAAACCTTTTTTTCCTGTGAGAATCCTCTCCAAGTGATTCAGGTAGAGCTGCCTGACACCAACCTGCCCTTCCTATACCTGCCAGAGGGGTACTTTTGTGACCCAGGCCTGACCTATTGTAGCGCTTCAGCCCTCCAGCCCTTGGCCAGAATGAATTGCTCAGAAATGAACCCAAGCAGGGCCAATCAGAGCCTTCTGTGTGGTTTGGTATATGGACTTGGGGAAAGAGCAGGGATCTTTCTTCTTTCCTCTTCTATGTGATCATGAAAGCAGAGGACCAGAAATCCTGGAGAGGCTTGCCGCCATCTTTGCCGTTGCTTGTGGGTGCCTGCTGAGAATAAAGATGGTGAGGAGGAAGGGAAGCAGATGCGGGAGATGAAGAGAGACTCAACTTTGATGACAGCCTACCAGCGGGGAGCTGTGCTTTCCCAGTTCCTAAGGAAATCCCTGAAAGACTAGCACCAATAAGAAAGGGATTGCTCAGGTGGCGCAGGCCCCAAGAGGAATGTCTTCCCATTAACCTCCTGAGATGGGTCCATGGAGGACAAGGGGAAAGAACTTCCCTTTCCCAAGAATAGAGTCCAACAGCCAGCGAGGCTCACCAAGGATCTCACTGCTCTGACACACGGGGCACCCTTCTGTCTCTGTCAAGAATCACATGGTGTCTACACTCTAGACTTGTTCTCCTTTTTCCCTTAGAATGGGAGTTTTTAGAGAAAAATCGTCAGATAAAATCTTACCTAACTGAGGCCACACAAAAAGACATGTCCCTAAATTCTCCAGCATCTTCCAAGTCTCTCAATCATGAACATCAGCACAATTTCAGGTACGGGAATTAGAGGGAGTGACAAGTCTGCACTTAACTTTAAAATAGGGCCTTCCTATGAGGAGCTCATCAAGAGGGTCTTAAATGGAGGCTTACACTGGTATGTGTGTGTGTGTTTGCACATGCGCATGCATGCATGCACATGTAGAAAGAAGAGAGAGAGAAAGGCAAGATCAACCGGATTTGGCACAGGCTGAAGAACACCTAAACCTGTGACTCTTCAAGGCAGAAGGGTGAAGGCAAAGGAGGCTGGGAGTGGAGGAGCTTGGAAGACTCAAGTGACAACTTCCATCTCAAAAGTCAGGGTCTATACTAACTCCAGGGTGTCAACGGGGCAGCCAGCAAACTTGTACTCAGGCTTCAAGGTAACTCAGTTAGTCCCAGTCCAGTGTGGAGGCAGGGGGAAAAAAAGGAATACAACAAAAGCCAAAAGTAGAGAAGGAGATATTTTAATGTGTATAAAAATCTGAAATTAAAAATTAGAATGTCTCCTATGAACTTCAGCTGAATACTTTAATTATTAAGGGGTGGGTGGGTAAAAGAAGAATCAGATAACAAACTGGGGCCAATTTTAGTGCTACCATGTGTTAATCATAGCAAGTTATTTAAACTTTTAGGTCTCACTTTGTTCACCTATAAAATGAGGATAATAATACCTATCTTACAGGACTACTGAAAGGAGTAAAAGCCAACATGTGTGAAAGTGCCCAGTACAGTGTCTGGCGGGGAGTAAGTTCAGTAAGTATGTGCTTCCACCCATTTCTCCTCCTCCCCGTGCTCGGGCTGTGTTCCCAGTGCCCAGGCCTAAGTAACAGTGCCGGGCTTACTGGCCTGCTTCTGAAACAAGAGTGTGATACTAATGGACATGTGACACAACCTCAGGTGTGTGCATTACAAATGGCAGCCAGAGGATGAGAAGATTGTTGACTCCTCCTGGAAAAGGGATGGTAGTGGATGGGCTGGCCCAGCATGAGTAGAAGTCTACCTGCCATGCTGGCATCACCTTTTACGAGGCCCCAGTTTTTCCACAGCTACCACTTTCATGTACATGTCAAGTGACTCATGGGGCTTAAGTAGAATTGCAGAGTGAGAACCATCCACGGTAAATACCTCTTTTTCAAAACCGTATGCCGGGCCCTAGGCCAAACAGCAGGATTTGTGCCTGCCTCTCATTTCCTCAAATCAGCTGCCAGTGGCTTTGCATCTCTGCTCCCCAGGTTTCTGGTAAAGCAGCTTAAGTCTTCAAGAAAGCTGTGACTGTACAGATGCAAAGGAATGGCAGGTTTGCCAAAATACTTCCAGGTACTGTGTCTTTGAATGTGGCGTGAGAGGGGTAGAGGGTGATTACCCCTTCACACACAGGTGTTCAAAGATACAGTTCTTCTTGAAAGCCTTAAAGTAGTGGGTGTTGTGCAGAAAAAGAGGGATGGGCAGTTGTTCTTTTTTAATAACTCGTTTTACTAATTTCAAAAGTAATACATATTTAATGTGGAAAACTTAAACACCATTGTGTTAGGGTAATTAACATTAGCTCCTGTAACAAACAGCCTCAAAATCACAGTAGACTAACAGAGTAAAAGCATATTTCTCATGCATGCAAAGTTGAACAAAGATGTTCCTAGGTGGGTGGCTCTCTTTGGTGACCCCTCTTCAAGCAGGATCGAAGATTCTTCATTTTGCTGTGCTCTGTCCCCAGGGCATCAGAGTCTTCAGTGTGTGTGTGTGTGTGTGTGTGTGTGTGTGTGTGTGGCATCATTTGACCAGTCAACAAGCAGAGAGAGAAAGAGAAAGAGGATTTCTCAGGATTTGCTAAAGCTAGGCCTGTAAGTACATCACTTTTCCTACATTCCGTTGGCCAGAGTTGATGCCATGGCCGACCTACACTCAAGGAGACTGGGAAAGACCATTTTCCTGTGTACCTAGGAGTAAAATGACATGGTGTGGCCAAGACAGAGCTCTGCCTCTGCCACTCCACCTAACAGCACACAGGACACAACAGATCACCTAGAGCCCAACAACCCGGAGACAGTTCACTACTTACAATGTGGCTTGTATCCTTTGTGACTTTATTCTATGGGTATGTATAAATACATAACATACTGGCAAAATGGTATCATGTAACATATACTGTTTTATCGTATACTTTTTTTAAACTTTGCAACTTAACTATAAATATTTCTCAATAACCCAGTTTTAAGAGGTTGCATAGTATTGCTCTATGTAGATTACCGTAATTAATTTACCAATCTGTTGTGAGATTGGTTCCAATCCAATTGCTAGATAGTTTTGGTTTTCTTTCATAAACTAGAATGTAATATAAACATGTATAATGTTTCTAATTATTTCCCCAGGATAAATTCCAGAAATGAAATTTGTAAATCAAAAGGAAGCACATTTCTGGGGGCTGACAAGGTGGCTTTGAAATGCCTCCTGTCTTAGGCTTTTATTTTGGGAAGTTTAACCACCATGGCAATATTTTTTGCAAATCTTCCCTGAGATCTAATCACACAATTCTAACTTTCCAGAGGTGTCCTTGCTAGAGTGTGCTCCTCCACTTCTGTTTGCTGAGGAAATAGATTTAACTTCACCAAGTTTAGAGCGAATGGAATATGCAAAGTTGAGCCAACATACCAGGCATAAGGCAAGACTCTTTACAAAGAATTGCATTTAATTTTTATGACAACCTTGAGAGGTAAAGCAGGTGTTTTCCCAGTATTGTGAAGAACACTAAGATTCAAGGAAGGTCAGTCATTTGCCCAAGACTGTTCATTGTGGAGTCAGGACTCAAATAGGACCTGCCTTGGGCAAAATTGTGAGACTGATGAAGGAAACATGTCATTCTCCATTCTCTCCCCTTTCTCATCTTGGGTACCCATGATTCTCCTATCTCTAACCCTGTCACCCATCAAAGCAGGAAAAGATCCCATGAGGATATGACAAAGACACTGGGCCGAGAATCAGAAGAACTAAATTGGGATCCTCTTTATTTTTTTTCCACCATTATGCTACACTTACCTTGACGAATTTGTTTTTCCATCTGTTGAAAGAGAGGTTCAGACCGGATACCCTCTAAGACTCTTTAACATCCCAAAATTATAGACAGAGAGCCCTACACTTTAGTCCGAAGACCAAGACTTGAGACTCAGCTCTGTCACTTGCATGTTGGGTAAACCTGGTGAGTCGCTATCCCCTTGAGTCTCCGTCTCCCTATCCATAAATGAGGATTTCAGCCCAGATGCATCTCAGATTCTTTTCATGTCTGATTCCAGAACACTTTCGCAGAGCCTAGCCAAAGACCTGACACATAGTAGAAGTACAGTACATGTTTATTGACTATTGGGTCTTCAAGTCTCTCCATTCTGACACCGCCAAGTGTGCTGAATCTAGACTTAATTGTGTGGAGCTGGGCTCCTGCTTGCTCTGATGTTAGTCCACAGGAGAGACAGACTTCTGATGCAGAACACTGGCTACAACACCGTGTCCATGTTCACCTCCCATGAATCCAGATGCATGATTTTGCTGTAGCAGTATAATGCTTCAAGTGGTTGTAGATAAATGTTCACTAGGAAAATATGATCCAGTATGTTTCATTAGTCACCTGGGGCTCCTATGCTCCCCCATCAGTCCCAGAGGGAGAAGACCATAGGAACAATGACTTCTGCTACCAACTGTTTTTGAACTCTGGGCTTGTTTAACCCTTTTTGAAAATTTTGGCAAGGCGTTCTACACGCAAACCCAGAGAACTGAGTCCACTACCAGGCACTGGGAATAGAGCCAAGTGTCTCATGGAATTATAGTCCTGGCACCATGGTTCCCAATCTGGGTTCAAAGACCTCTTGGGCAACCTAATTAAAGCCTATATATGCCCTTTCTTCAGAAAAGTGCATATGTGCATGCCCCCCCACACACATATACAGGGTGATTTTTGAAATATTAAACATTGAGCATGGTCCTGGCATGGCTGATTCAGAGGAAAGGGTCCTGGAGGTGTCCTGCCAGACTCTGGCTCTTTACTTGCTGGATTGTGGGGACACCTGGAGTGTTCCTAGAGAGAGGCCAAAACAGCTAGGGTTGTGGGGCACTAGGAGGATTTGAGACCAGTATGGAGGCATTGGGATATTTTAACACCCAATACAGATGTGCTGGTATAAACCACTTCATAGCAGACTTACAGATACACATAAAATTTTATATACAAATTCAGGGGATCCAGGGACCTTTTAGGGGTTCATGGATATCAAGTAAAGAATCCTCATATTATTGGGCTTTCCTTCTGAAAATAAAGTAAAACCACTTGGTTATGTAATTTAGGTGTAGTCACTTTACCTCTTGAGATGTTTTTGCATCTATGAAACAAATGAATAAGACTGACTTACTATCTAAAGCTCCTTCCATGACGTCAAGTTGACGATCAGTGATTTAGTGAAGGACTGTAACTCTTATGCTACTTGACTGTTTGAAAGTTCAAATCCTGCCTCCTCAAACCCTTTTATGGAGCTAACTAGAGTATAAATAAATTGGCATGGGGTCAATCATGCAGAATGGCTTTCTAGAATGAGTCATGAATTGCCATGAGTTGAAAACTTGTTTTGCAGTCATGGGAGTTAGAGGACAGCTGGTAACCAGTCTGTAAGGTGACCTTTCCTGGGTTTGAATGCTTTGTTGAGTCATCCTTTGGTCTCCATTACTCCAGGGAAAGCAATTCCAGTTTCTTTACCTTCTCCTCTTTAGTCCTATTTTCAGACTGAAATAGATTAGTGGAGATCTGGGCCTGGGACTCTGGAAGGGTTCTGACCAAAGTGAGTTGAGAGAAGGTATTTTTTTCACTGATAGACAACCTTCCTTCATTCACTCATGGGTTACCTCCACAGCTATACCTCAGATAATCTCTCTCTTTCCCTCTTTTTCCCTCTTTCTTCCATCATTCAAGTTGTTTTTGAAATCCCACATCCACTGTGAAGCGAACATCACGTTACACAACTCCATTTTATTCTACGTGCATGGTGGCCCTGGAGCCGTGCAATGCAGTGGTGCTCCAGGAAGCTTTCTCGATAAACTCAGAATACTCAAGGATTTCCCCTGACTGTCCAACCTGGAAGCTCCCAGGCTTCCCATCTTCTTCAGGATCCAAAATGCACTTTCTCTCTTCTTCTGCATTTCCCAGTTTTAGCTCTTTTCGACCCTATGTATTCCTCAGTATAGCCTGACTCTTCTCCCAGGTATATTACTCTGCATGGGTATCATTAGCCGTAAGATCACCCATAGGCCTTCGGTGGGAATGAGTATAGCTCACAGAGGGGGCGTAAAGAGACAAATCTTGCAAGAGCAGAGGATCCTGGATAACAGAGAAAGTAAGTTTGCATAGGCAGGAAGGCCATGTGCTGGGGCACTATGAAGGCCAGATCCGATCTTTTATGGTGCCAAGCAGGAAAGTATTTGAGCATAAGTGTGTTAAGACAGGCCTTAGTAACACCAACCATGCTGGCACTGAGGTTTCTAGACAGTGTTTACCTCTGGCCATCCTTGCACTGGTTCCCAACCCTTTTACACACATAAATATAGCTAAATTTTCCAGGGATTTGGAAATGACTTGGGTGAAGAGAAGACACATATGAACAAGGTTATGGATTCCTGCATGATCATTTTGCTGATGAATACAGAGAATTCCATTTGCTCTGCTTTTGTGCAGAGTGAAAAATTTAAACTGAGCACTAACATTTTTTGTAGACTCCTAGGTGAAACCAGAATGACCTGAAGCAGAGGACAAAGGGCCTTCCCATTGACTGGCTTTCAGATGTTACCAGCTGCACATCAGCTCTTTTCTTCAGGCCCCAAATAAACAGCTCCATAAATGGAGACAGAAAGGGCAAGCTTTTTCCCAGCAGAAAAGTCCATGTGGGCAAGATCATCAGACGCTGCCCCAAATGCCTGAAAACAAACCCTTCTGGGGGCAGTTTCCAGGGTGACATTGGAGCCGGAAAGGGATCAACGGCCATCAGGAGAATGTGTGAAATTCTTTCATGGATGGAATCAGAGCCACTTGCCAGGTGAAGGGCAAGCCCAGAATGGGTGGGATGCTGGCACTTCCACATGGTACTCAGGGATTATTCCAGGACATATTGAAAGGAGAAAGCAGAGTTAGCAGACAAAAGAACAAAGGATCATGGTTTGCCTCATTGATGTCATTTTACTAAAATTTCAGAAAGCAAATATTTCAAAGGAACAACAGGCCGGAACATGAAGGCAGGATCTGACTGAACGAACACTGAGAGCTTACTATGTGCTAAGCTCTCAGTGTTTCATAGACGTCATCCCGTTTCACAAGCAACAACCCGTAAGAGCTGTGCTGTTATCACCTTCCTGTTCAGTTGAAATGCTGGAACTGAAATGAATTTAGATGTTTTTCTATTTAAAATTGATATCTAATTTACGTACAATAGGATGTAACCAACTGTAAGAATACAGTGTAATGAGTTTTGGCAATTATACACCCAAATAACCACCTCTCTAACCAAGATATAGATCATTTCATCTCCCCAGAAAGTTTCCTGATGCCTGGTTCGAATCAAAAACCAAAAGTCAATGACTCTTCAGATTTCTATCATCACTTATTAGCTTTGCCCATTGTATTAATTTGCTGGGGCTGCCATAACAAAGTACCACAGGCTGGATAGCTTGAACAGCATAAATTTATTTTCTTACAATTCTGGAGGCTACAAGTCCAAGATGAGGGTGTCAGCAGGGTTGGTTTACTCTGAGGCCTCTCTCCTTGGCTTGCAGGTGGGCGCCTTCTCCATGTGTCTTCACGTGGTCTTCCCTCTGTGAGTGACTGCCCTAATCTCTTTTTATAAGGACACCAGTCATATTAGATCTCATTTTAACTTAGTCACCTCTATAAAGGCCCTGTCTCCAAATACATTCACATTCTGAGGTACCAGGGGTTAGGATTTCAAAGCATGAATTTGCGGGGGATGCAGTTCAATCCATAACACCTATTCTTGAACTTCATATAAATGTAATCACACAGATTGCACTTTTTTGTGTTTGGCCTCTTTCACTCAGCATAATATTTTTGAGATTCACTCATGTGGTTGTGTGTGTCACTAGTTTATTTCTTTTATTCATTGTATGAATATATCCTAGTTTGTTTATCCATTCTTTTTGTGTGTGTGTGTTAGGAAGACCAGCCCTGAGCTAACATCTGCTGCCAATCCTCCTCTTTTTGCTGAAGAAGACTGGCCCTGGCTAACATCTGTGCCCATTTTCCTCTACTTTATTTGGGACGCCACCACAGCATGGCTTGGTAAGTGGTGCGTTGGTCTGTGCCCAGGGTCCAAACCCGTGAACCTTGGGCCACCGAAGTAGAATGTGCAAACTTAACCGCTATGCCACCGGGCTGACTCCTTTTTCATTTTCTTAATGGTATTTTCTGGTGAGAAGAGATTTTTAATGTTATCAAGTCCAATTTATCATTTTTAAATATAAAGGTAGTGGTTTTGATGTTCTATCTGAGAAATTTTTGCCTACTCCATAGTAGTAAATGTATTCCCCTATGTTTTCTTTTAGAAGCTTTATACTTTTACTTTTTACATTTTGTCTTGTGTTCTATCTCAGACTTATTCCTGAGCATGGTGTGAGGTAGTGCTTGCAGTTCATTTTCTCCCCATGTAGAATCTAGTTGTTCTAGCACCATTTGTTTAAAAATTTTCCTTTCTCCATTGAATTGCCTTGGTGACTTTGTCAAAAATTAACTGACCATTTATGTGTGGGTTTATTTCTGGATTCTTTATTGTGTCCCATTGACCTATTTGTCAATTCTTATGTCAATATCACCCTCTTGATTACTGTAACTTTGTAACAAATCTTGAAATCAGGTGGTATTACTCCTCCAACTTTGATCTTCTTTTTCAAGATTGTGTTGGAAAATTTAGTTTGGCTGCATTTTCATACAAATTTTAGAATAAGCTTGTCAATTACTACAAAACAAGTCTGCTGGGATTTTTGCTAAGATTTCATTGATTTTTTAAAGCAATTTAGGAAGAACTGGCAGCTTAATAATATTGAGTCTTCCAATCCATGAATGTGCTTTCTCTCTCTGTTTATTTAGGTCTTCTTTAATTTCTTTCAGCAATATTTTCTAGTTTTCAGTGCAGAAGTTTTGCACATTTCCCATTAAATGTATTCCTAATTATTTTATATTTTTGATCTTTTGTAAATTGTATTTTAATGTTTTTTCCCGGGTGTTTTTTTTTTTTTTTGCTGGTATATAGAAATACAATTATTTTTATATATTGACCTTGTTTCCTCTATCTTTACTAAAGTTATTACTGCTTCTACTAGTTTTTTGTTGATTCTTTAAAATTATCTACAGATATTATCATGCCATGGGTAAATTAAGACAATCTGACTTCTTTCCTTCCCAATCTTTATGCTTTTTATTCCTTTATCTTGGCTTATCACACAGGCTAGAACTTCTAGTACAATGTTGAATAAAAGTGGTGAAAGCAAAAATCCTTGCTTTTGTCCTTATCTTAGGGGCAAAACATTCAATATTTAACTGTAAAATATGCTGCTACCTATAGGTTTTTCATAAATATTATTTATCAGATTTCAGAAGTTCCCTTCTATTTCCAGGTTGTTGAAAGGTGTTTTTCTTTCTTGTTTTGTTTTTTACTGATACGAGTCAAATTGTGTGAAATTCTTTTTCTGCAACTATGGAGATGATTGTAGATTAATGTGGTAAATTATATTAATCAAGTTTTTAACGTTAAACAAACTTTGCTCTCCTGAATAAGTTCAACTTGGTCATAAATATTATGTATATATTGTATACATCTGGATAGGGTTTGTAACATCTTATTAAGAATTTTTATGTAGTGATTTTTATGTACTCACAGAATTGATAAGTGGGGAGCCAAAATTTGAAGCCATGTCTATTTAATTTTGCATTCAGTGTTCATTCTAATACAATATTCTACCATGTTCCACTGAAGGATGTCTGGAAGCCTGCGGTTTTTTAACCATCTATGGAGATCCTAGAAAGTTTCCACAGTGGCTGTGGAGTTGCTTAGAATTGGAAAGGTGGGCTGGGAAGATAAGAGCCAAGGGCGTATCTCCCTTAGGAAGATATGGGAGAAATTAGAACCTTAATTATCAATCAAACCCACTTTAATACTTGGGAAAAACAGTTGTACTCGAATTGAAGGATATTGTAAAGTTAATGAAATTTGAGTAGATACTCAATTTCTGCCCCCAGTTCTGTTACAAGTTAGATGTACATCTGTGTATAACATTTTAATCTCTCTGTGTTAGCAAATCCTTATTGACGATTACATAAATAACAAGAGAAGTGCATCAATTATTAGCTATTAAAATCACACATTGACCTTAATATTGGATCATCAATATGTATTTTCACCTTTGTCTATGTGGATTTTGGTTATATCCTTCTAGAAAATCAAGTGTCCTATATTCCCTTCTTAGAGGAAGTACATTTCAAAACACTTTGTAAAAATATAATAAAAACAGACAGAAAAAGACAAAGAAAAGAAGAAGAAGGAAGAGAAAACTTGGGTCCAATTCTTCTAGTTCATTTATATCAGGTACAGTGCTCAGCCTTTAAGGTCACAAAAGGAAGCAGGTTCTATTGAAGCAGAAATAGAATTTTGCAAAAAGCAAACAAACTCAAGATAGGCATAGTGCTCAAGGTTCAACACCCAACATTTTATTCACGAAGTAGACATTTTAAATCAATAATATTTGAAGCAATGAGTAAAATAGTGCTTTGGCGTATCATGTCATTAGCATAAAGATAATCTATAAATTCATAAGGGAAATTATATTTATAAAAATCAGTAATAATAGGAATGATGAAACATTATCTTGGCCAGAACTCAGCTTCAGGTACTGAGTCCATCTGTCCTTTCAAGTTCAAGAAAAGTCCATAGTCCTTTGTCTCAGGGTAAATCCACACAGCTTCTGAGTGGAGCTGAAATGCATGTGCTTCTCATTCCTCCAAGATTTAAGCTTCTCAAACTCTACCCAGAAGGGCAATCAGATGTCAATCTGACAACCTATACTCTCCTCCCTCATGCTAAATTAAGTCCTTGCAGAACTTCAAAAGTCCATTAATGTCAGAGGCCCAGACAGGGCCATGGTTCTCCAAGCTGTGACCTGGAAGAGGAAGGTTCTCACCTCCCTGCAAAGGCTGACAGTGAAGAATGCGTGTTTCCCTCCACTGCTGGGATCTGGGTCATCAGCACTTCTTCAGCCTAATAGTCTTTCTTTCTTTTTTTTCAAGTGAGTACTGGACAGCTGGGAAGGGCTTCCTGAAACCCCTTCTTTGTTTCTCCCTGAAGTGATGATGAATTCACGGGTTTGCCTAAGAAAGGTAAACCCAGGACTTCCGGCTGCTGAATTCGGTACTTTGTTCCCCAGATTAGACAGAAAGCTTATTCCTCTTTCAAACATACCGAATTATCCCCAGATCAAAGTCAAAGCCCTTGAAACAAGTGACAAATGATAAGACCCACTGGCCCTCAGCTATTCCTAAAAGGGATTCTGTGGTGAGAAAGCAAAGCTGGTTCCAATAGTGGCTGCAGAAGTTAAGTACTTTATAATCTTATTATAATGGGAAAGGATCAGACCCACAGGGTTCCAGCAGGCTTTTACTTGATTAGTCATTATGCTTGAGAGGCACGGCTGGTCATGGGGTATATCTAATTTGTGTATTCAGTGCCAGGGTTATTTTTTAGCTTTACTATTAACATTTATGATTTTAAAAAGTATAAGAGTATAATTTTGAATAATTTGAGTAATTGAGGGAATGAGACATCCTGGAGAGTTTAATTTTTCTAACAGCCAAAAAATTACTTTCCTTCTAACTCATGTTGAAAATTTTTTCTTTGATTATGAGCTAATATCATTGTGTAGTGGAGAAAGAGCATTCAACTAAGACTCAGGAGAAGAGGACCTGATTGCCTGATTCTCCCACTAACTGGCTGGGTGATCTGAGCCAGCTCGTTTTGCCTCCCACAGCCTCAGTTTTCAAATCCATCAGATGAGAGGATGGGACCATGTGATCTGTAAAGCTCCTCCCGACACTGCTCTTCCATCGCTTTGCCTTAGGGACAGTGGACCCCACTGAATCTTTCTTTGTGAACAATCTTGAGGGAGATCACCATGCTGAGCACCAATTCTCATGATGCTGGAGATGAGGGCAGAGATTGGACTGGATGTGCCTTTCCCATGGAAGATACATGTTGTTTTGTTTTAAGCCAAAACCTAATATGAATTCCACAATTCAGTTTAATAAGTATTTGTTTTCAAGCACTTGCTAGATGCAAGCGGCCGTTCCAGGTGCAATAAGAAAAAACAAAACATGAGTGGCCTTCAGGGCCTCACTAGGGAAAATGTGACATGTCGAGAGCGACATTAGGAGGCGGACTGCGACAAGTGCTGAACTAGAAACAAAAGGACTGAGGGATTCCTAGGGAGAGAGATATACACACTAAAGGAATCCAGCTGAAAACATCGAGCAGATAGTTGAAGAAAGCTTGTTTTCTAGTGTTCCACTGGCCTTTTAAAAATTGTTTTTATTTATTTGTTATTATATTTTTATTGCGAGATACTGTTGGTTTATAACATTGTATAGATTTCAGGGGTACAACATTATAATTTGACATGGACATGTACTACAGTGTGCTCACCGCCAAAAGTCTAGTTTCCATCTGTTACCATATAATTGATCCCCTTTATCCTTTTCACCCTACCCCTACCCCCTTTCCCCTCTGGTAACCACCAATCTGTTGTCTGCTTCTATGAGTTTGTTTTTTTTTTTTTTTTTAAGATTTTTTTGTTTTGTTTTTGTGGGGAAGACCAGCCCTGAGCTAACATCTGTTGCCAATCCTCCCCTTTTTGCTGAGGAAGACTGGCCCTGGGCTAACATCCGTGCCCATCTTCCTCCACTTTATATGGGACGCCGCCACAGCATGGCTGACAGGCAGTGCGTCGGCGGGCGCTCAGGATCCGAACTCGCGAACCCCGGGCTGCCAAGCGTGAACCAAACCACTGCGCCACCGGGCAGCCCCCTATGAGTTTGGTTTTCATTTGTTTTGTTTTTATATTCCACATATGAGTGAAATCATCACACGGTATTTGTCTCTCTTTGGCTGACTTATTTCACTTAGCATCTACTGGCCTTTTTAAAGAGTAGTTTAAAGGGAGAAAAAACTCCACTGAATAAGAATTCTGGCTATTTACTTTTGGGATTCACTGCTTTGCAATTACTAGTCCAGATCAGGACAGCCCTGCCAAATGGGTCAAGAGGAAATTTATTTTCCTTGAAGGTTTCCTGACCCTGTCTCTGATAAGTTGCACGAATGCCCAGGCTTTAAAACCACATGACTGCTAAAAACAGTTTGACCTTAAAAATGATTTCCCAATGGAAATGACAAAAATGGCCTAAGAGAGAAGGGTTTAGAACATCTCAGATCAAGGAGAACAAGAGACGTCCGACCCTCTGAGGCAGGTTGGAGGAGGAATGAGGAGGCAGATGCCTCTGGGGACCCCTTCCAAGGCCCAGATTTCAAGGATTGCAGGGGAGCACACCTTGGGACGCTGTTAGTGACCCCTCTGAAGGATGGAACTCTTGTAATCACCAAGAGCCTTCCAGTCAGAAAGCCGCCTGCTGCTCTCTGGTTTCCTGTGTATGGAATTGTTCTATTCAGAGAATGGTCTGTAAAGTAGCTTCCAAGGGGCATCAGTCTGGGATTTGAATGTCCTGCTCTAGGCCATCACAATCTTTGTAAACTGGAAGAACTCTCCGTTCCAGCTAGGGTGAAGATGGAGACCATCCAGTTGAAAGTTGGAGCCGAGGCCCCAAACTGGGGACATACCAGCCAGAGGAGCTTTTGTTGATATGATTTAATAGAGTTCAGAGGACTACTAGGCTACTATTTCTATTTTCTGAATGAAGATATTGGTAAATGAAACCCAGCATGCTTTTGCTGGCAGAGACCCGTATTGTGAGGGAAAAGACCACAAAATAAGCTGGAGATAGTTTTGCCATAGGCTGAAAATCTGTGTTTGGAACAAAATGAGGTCAGAGGGGGTGGCTTTTACTTACAGACTTATAACATAAGACCCCTTTGTAGGCTGCAAGAGGTGGGAATTAGTCTTTGACACTCAGGTGAAGTTGAGTCTTTGTGGTACCCAGGGAGGAGAGAACCAAAGGCTGTTAGTTAGTAAACTGCATTGGCTGTATATAAGGTATGCTGATTGAGAGGGTCAAAGTGTAAACACTAGTAAGACATTTAAGGATATTTGTTTTTGCTGAGATTTTTAACTTTCTTTAACTAACAGCAAATGAGACATGGAGTTCTGTCTATAGATGATGGTTGATGATCTTCTCATCCTCTCCCCCATGGGGCCAGCTTTAGGGATGGGAATCGGACTTTCACATCTTTGTATGTAGCAGAAATTTCTTTCTTCGTTTTCCCTTCTTTCTTACCTGGTCAATATGGAGAAAGTAACTAACTCTCTTTCTGATCCCTCAAATTACTGATGTATCTTTTGAAGAACTACTTTCCGAGTTAACTGAAGTAGACCAACTGGGGAATTCCCCTACCCCAGAAGGCAACTTTCATTCTCCTTGCTTCATGTTTTCATGCTGAGTAATAGACGAGCTACTGAGTAACAGACCAGCCTTTCTCTCCAGCTTTAACTAGGCCCTTCCTGGGCATTCTCTGGGTGGAATTAGTATATTAACAACCAAGCATATTGTAGTTTTTCTCCTTTTCTCTTTCATTGGCCCCAGTCTTCTAACAGTGATATTGGGCATGTCCACTCTGCAAACCATAATTTTACCAAGATACTTAGGAAGCAGGGAGGTAATAGAAAGCCCAACTGAAGCTATATGTTTCAACCACTCCTTTGAATTCAGCTTCATCTGTAATAAAAATGACCTTTTGATATCCATCTGCTCAATTCTTGTATATTCTTAATTGGTTTCTAATTCAGAAATGTTTAATGGTGTGATCAGTTATCACAAACCTCAACATCTCAGAGTAAGTTTATTAATCAAAGTAACTACTGAGTGAACTTGCAAAATCTGTAAGAATTTCTCTTTGTCTATATAAGGTCCCATCCTTTCTGGAAGGAGCAAAGGAGGGAAAGAGGGAAGGAGGGAGGAAAGAAGAGAACGGGGACGAAGGAAGAAAAGAAGGGAGAAAGAAGACACATTGGATAAATTGCAAACAGGGACCCTGTTATTAGAATTCTTCATTTATTTTACCCACAATGCATAGCCCAGTGCTGGGCACAGATTAGTAGATACAAGTAGCTTTATCATTACGCTTTAGTAGGGGGTGGTGAAGGTGGGGGAGTGGCATTCCAGCTCCAGATTTTGTCTGTGATGAAGCTAATGTCCACTTAGAGCTGGAGATAACTTGCTTCTGCTGAACACCTTCTCCCCTCTGGCAGAGCACAGTTCTTGCCAAAGTCTCTGGGCTCAGAGAATATTGTGAAAGGAAGCACCAACATCTCCTGAACTCATCTTCCTGGGGCAGAGAAGCCTCTTCTCTGAGGATGGATCTCTCCTGGAGTGGAGCCCCAGAGCTTCCCTGGCTCCTTGGCCTTCTCCTTTAAAGACAGGAAGCAAGGGGTTAGGAAGCTGAACTGGACCCCAGGAAGGGCTATGTCCACACCGGGAGCCAATGCCTGATAGCATTGCTCATTCCCAAATTGAAGTTTGAGTTCCTACCTAAGGCCTCTTCCTCTAAGAAGGGGGCTGAAGAAAACCACCGATGGTTCAAGGACAAACTCTACCTACTCCAAGTGACCCAGGAGAAATCACAGCAGCTGCCCTAATCAGATCCCCTCCCAGACTGATGGGCAAGGCTACACAGCAAGGATGCCCTCACACAAGGTGAATTTGGACCCTGATTCTGCCACTTACTAGCTGTGAGAACTTGGGAAATCTATTTAACTTCTCTAATCCTTGGTTTCCCCACCTATAAATGGGGATTAGAAATAGTTATCTTCTTGTGTTGTTCTGTAAAAATAATGATATCGTGAATTTATAGAAAACATCTAGACTAATTCCTGGCATACAGTAAGTGCTAAATAAATAAATAGATGGTAACAAGGGTTAGACAGCCTTTCTTCATTTTCAGGCTAAATTGATAACCCAAGAATCATCTGCAAGTGGTTTCGGCATCTGGGCACTCACCAAGACTCTTAGACATAAACAGGTGAACAGCATACTTACACATGTACACATTCTTGAAAACTTTCAACTCGGCTGGGCATGATTCCCAGATCAACCCTTCTGGAAGATGCTCAACACACATGTGAGTGACAGAGTAAATATCCTCAGAACACTGCAAACAAGAGACAGTGAGTGAAAGGTGCCAATGGCTCATTATATGCTTTGGGGCATGCATTTACAGGTGATGTCTCAGAAAGGAAAATGGTAAAAGAGAAATAGTTACCAAGGACAAAGATTGCAAGGTCAGTAAGAAGTGTAGGAAAGTAGGACTGACATAGCTGAACATCAGGGGGAAAATGTGGGTGGTTAGAGGGAGTTAGAAGAGAAAACTCTCCAAACATCTTAAGAATGGAAAAACAACATTTCCTAGAACCAATCTATTAGACAGTGAAACTCTAAAAATAGATCAAAGTCAAGCTGAAAGGACAAGAGAAAAGAGACCAAACAACAGCAGACGTGGTCTTATATCGGGTATGTCCATAGAAGACACTGTGAATGTGGGGCGCCCAAGTCTGGTGACGGGAATCTCACTGTGGAGCAAGCAGCAGAAAAAATCTTGTGCGAAAGTAGGTTTAGAAACCAAGACCCAGAGCATTTCCAATCAGGACTGCACACAACTCGATCGAGGACTTGAGGAAAAATTAAGTTGGAAGGTTGGTAGCTTAGAGATAATCTAGTCCCACATGCTTATTTGACAGTCCTAGGAGGCAGAGGTAAAACTCTTGCATAGGCAAATGTGTATAAATAAAACTACTTAAGAGTTAAAAAAAAATAGAGGCAGCTGAACTGCAGAATGTAATTTATATATTACAATGGAATTACAGTTTAAAAAAAGGCATCAAAGTGGAACTTCCCAATTTTCCTTTTTTATTTACAGAATCAATCATTTTTCTTTGTTGAGCCACCTCAGAGCCTCCCAGTCTCACCTGTCTCTCAAGCCCTTAGCCACTCGTTCTGTGGAAGATGCACATGATCCCATGTAGGTACAACCCGACGGGTCTCATCTCATACCTCTGCTGTGTCCTCTCCACTCCCATCTTGAGGTTTTCTGTTGCCACCCTGGGACATGAAACACCAGGAACCTGCTAAGTAACCCCATTTATTCAACCTGAAAGTCCAAGAGAGATGCTGCACATTGGGTGAACTTTTGACTGACAGGACACAGGAGCTGGTGGATTCATTTCTCTCCTTCCTCCTTCTGGATGGACTGTCCTGGGTATTGAGCAGTGGCCAACATGATACTACACCCTCATATTTGATTTTCCCCCCATCCCTGTCTCTCAACCCTTTTTCTTCACTCATGCTTCCCAAATAAGTTAGCTTGTTTGGTTTACTTTTGATTCAGACTCTGCCCTGTAGGAACAAGCTAAGATGTTGTCTACGGCACTTCTAGACTGCAAAACACCGTAGGACCAGTATTGCATTCTTGAACTGAATGCCAGGCTGCCTCTCAAAATGTCTGAGTTGAATAGATGAAAAGGGCTAAAAGAGGTGTAAAGAGACATCAAACTTAACACTTGTCCTCTATTGGCACAAGCTAGGAAAATAAGATCCATGTTCCCGAAATTCCAAAAGAATCTTGACAGCCAGAGAAAACTAACACAGGGCTATTATCTCCAACATCCATCTCTTTCACATTCTTCTCTCATGATGGCACATTAACAACCCAAATAGAAATATAGTTGTCTTTAAGCTACTTCCAGGGAAGTGAATGTCTAGCCTCCTGTCACAGCCCAGATAGTGAAACGAGTGAAGTTTGAGGACACCTACTGCCCCATCAAGCAGGGCCCCATCCGGCTGTCCTCAGAGCTGAGGATGCTCCTGCCTTTTCTACTCCTCCGCCTAGGAAAGCATCTTAAACTGATTTAAACTCCTTACTAAGGAGTAAGTCTGTGGTTCTTATCTCCATCAGACCCAACACTGATTTCTTTTTTAACCTCTTACCCATTTT
The DNA here is from genome assembly GCA_031878705.1 of Tapirus indicus. Classification (NCBI taxonomy): domain Eukaryota; kingdom Metazoa; phylum Chordata; class Mammalia; order Perissodactyla; family Tapiridae; genus Tapirus; species Tapirus indicus. The sequence continues at coordinate 101,914,373 of CM062918.1, read as the reverse complement.
TTCATTTTGCTGCTTAACCCTTTTACAGTTCATTAGTGTGAAGAACATTCACATTGTTGTGCAATTAATCTCCAGAACTCTTTCATCCTGCAAAACTGAAACTCTGTACCCATTAAACAACTACTCCCCATTCCCCTGTCCCCCAGCCCTTGGCAACCACCATGCTACTTTCTGTCTCTGTGACTTTGACTGCTCCAGGAGTCTCATACAAGTGGAATCACACACCATTTGTCTTTTTGTGACTGGCTTATTTTGCTTATCATAAGGTCCTCAAGGTTCTTCAATGTTGTAGCATGTGTCAGAATTTCCTTCCTTTTAAGGCTGAATACTATTCCATTGTATGTATACACCACATTTTGGTTATCCATTCATCAGTCGATGGCCACTTGGATTGCTTCCATCTTTTGGCTATTGTGAATAATGCTGCTATGAACCTGGGTATAAATATCTTTTTAAGACTGCCTTCCATTTTTTTGGATAGATACCCAAGGGTGGAATCACTGAGTCATATGGTAATTCTATTTTAATTTTTTTTTTTAGAAACTGCCATACTGTTTTCCATAGCAGCCACACTGTTTTGCATTCTCACCAACAGGGCACAAGAGTTTCAATTTCTCTGCATCCTGGCCAACGCCTGTTATTTTCTTTTTTTCCTTCTTTTTGCTAGTAGCCATCCTAATATGGATGGCCTAAAGGACTGTGTGAGGCAGTCCAACACTTGCTTTTTACAACAAATAAGCCCATCTGCCTACACCTACCTATACTCATAATATACAAACAACGAAAGGCTCAACTGAATATGAAAGAGACAAAATGCATAAAAACATATGTATTTCAATAGGTCAATGCTTAGGTATAATTGCACTAAAAGGAAAAAAAAAAAAAAGCTGTCCCACAAATTTCCAAAAAGCCTCCTAGGAGATGGCATTGCCTCCATTGAGGGCTACTGATATTGGCGACTGATAAAGCCAGTGTGTTGCCCTCCCAGAGACATTGGTATTTGATGAATCAAGCCTTAAGCCTAAAGAGCTGTAGCCTCATCCAATGTTAGGGGGGTCATTTTGCAGAGAGAGAGATCTCAGCAGCACCCCTGAAGGCACACGGGGAATAGAGCCAACTTGTTCCCTCTCCCAACTACACAGCGCCCACCACAACTCTGCATCCACAGCTCCTCCAGCAAATCTGTCCATCACAACCTGCTTGGAACTGTACGGTGGTGCCCCAGTGACCTCAGGAAGAAAGGTCAAAGCCTTATTTCTCACTTCATGGCTCAGAAATAGGAGGGTCAGAGGGAGAGGTGATTGCTCCTGGGCCACAGCAGGTGAGCGAGAGAGGTGAGACTGAAACCCAGTCTTCTAGTCTTGATCCTGGGCTCTTCCCCAGACACCACACTACTTCACAAGGATGTGCCCAGTGCTTACACCTAAAGACAGGGGTGAAAATAACTGGAGGCAGCTCCTTCTCTGGAGTGGTTTGAATGCCTCCTTCCTGAAGGCAGAGAGATGGCCAGCTGAGGAATCAATGAGGTCAGTCTAGACTATAAAGGAAGAGATGAGTGTAGACCAAGGCCCAGCACAATGGACATCATACCAGTCAGAAAAAAATCCTGTAAACTCTGGGTCACGAATTCCTACCCAGAGTTAACAAATTAACTGATACCCCTTCTGCTCTAATTCAGAGGCATTTGAGCAATGCAGAGCAGTGAATTTTCCACGTTTAAGTCCAATATCATAAGGAATTTCAATTCCTCAAATCCCTTCTCTCTTTTCAGCCAGCTGTCTCCTTTCTTCATAGGGCTCTTTGTGTGGAGGCCTCTCCAGACCAGTCGGCTCCTATCATGAAATAATTCTGTTTCCCACTAGAAGGGAAAAGAAAATTTACCCACTGAACCAGAGCAAATTGCAGAGACGGTGTGGAGACCCCAGAGAGGCACCATATTGATTAAAATGTTCATGTTAGGAAAGAAGAAAGAAGAGGAGGAGGGAAGAAAGAGCAGAAGGGGGAGGAGGAATAGGGGTGGAGGAAGAAAAGGGGGAGAAAAGAGATCCACCTCCTGGCAGTCTGTCCCCCCGGGTATCTTCCAAGGTGATTTGGTCGGCCCACCTGGAGAAAAAGAGTGAGAGGGCCAGACAGGAGACTTGCATCCCTATGCCTGTTCCTCTCAGATGAAGCGCTGCACTACCTCCCCCTTGTGGGAATGAGCACTGCCAGGTGCAACCAGAAATTCTTCAGAGCAGACCCTAAGGGTGCAGTGTGCAGCAGACAGCTGGGTACTGCCTGGGCACGCAGGTGCAGCCACCGCCTGGGGGTGTTTGCCTGGAAGCACTGAATCCTTCCGAATGACCCCGGAAAACATGGGTCCATCAAAAGTGTCAGTTTAAATGGTTCTCTCTGCATTAACAGTCATTTTTCAATGGAGCAATAATGGCTCACGTTGTCACTGCCCTGGACAATATACAAAGTGTATTGTCTCACCTAATCCTCACTGCCTCCCAACAAGGGAGAAATTGTTGTTTTACAGATGAAGAAACAGGCTCAGTGAGATTAAGTGATTTGCCAGAAGGAACTAGGAAACCACAGTGCCTTGCCTGACATGAGAGGCCAGCTCTCAGCATTCATAAAGCCCCCTCCAGCCCCTAACAGAAAGAAGTCTAACTCCTCCTTCCTCCTTCCCCTCCCCTACTCTTGTGTGTGCCGTGGCATCAACTCTCCCACCCTAGCACCTGCCCCCAAAGATCAAGGTCTGACTATAACACTCTCCATGTGCTTTCTTAGGGATATGTGAACTCAATCAGAACATTCTCAAACAGACGAGATTCCCTTAACAGACGTTTTTGGTCAGGAAACTATTAGAAAGTGAGGGATTTCAACTAGAAACTAGGGGATTCAGTGATTTAAAAAAAATCTCAGATCCAGTGGGCCATGAATTATTCTCTCCACTCAACAGAGAAACAATTCAGAAAGGGCCAGGTACATCAGTCACAACGCAAACCAATGAGTCCAAATCTCAGACTCCTTGCACCCAATGTGTCACCTGTGTTCAGGGGCTGATCTCCTTTGCAGAGAGGCAGGAGATTGGGCAGAGTGACTTTGGGAACCCTCCTGACCCCCGGGGTCTCCCACACAATACTGTGCAGGCTTGGAGGGGTTGTGGCTCATTCTTCTGGACCTGTTCTCATCCAGGAGCAGTGGAATGGAATTCGGGGGACTGTCGTCCTACGTTTGAGTTTTGCTGCATACTATACGTATAAATTCAGGCAAATCACTTCACCTCTCTGGGCACTGGCTTCCCGTGTGATGTGAGGGATTGGATGAGCTGGTTCATTCTCACTGCCATTCGGCGCTGGCCTGAGAGCAAGGCAGGCTCGCAGGCAGCTCCTCTTCTGCCCTGGTTGCTGATGAGGGTGTTGACTGAGTTCATCTGTTTACCAAGACAGATGCAGCTGTCCCCCTCCGATTACCTCATCACAGGCGCTGACAGACCCTCCTGGGCAGGGCTCTTGGCATCGCCTCACTGGGGAGCATCTCCAATCATTGCCCGTCCTCATCAAATTCAGATTTATGGGGTGTGAGGGTGGAAGAAGCCCGGGAAGGTCATGGAACACATGGTCTCCAGGCCCCTGGGAGCTCATGTTCTGACTCGTGGGCCATTTCCCAAGACACTCGGCCAAGCAGGTCAGTGTCAGAATTCTCACCCCTCATTCAGTGGGGTGAGGGGTAAATGGGGCTGAGGAGCATGACATTTTAACCAGGTCACTCAGCAACTTTGCCTCAGCGGCAGTGCCAACCCCTACATGAAGCTCACGTAATATTTTATTTTACCTACATTTTTAGACCACCAGTTATGCTACAGCTGTGGTGAGGAACAATGTGTGGGGAGAGAGTTGAATTTAAACAAATTACATCATCTTTATACCAATAGACACCATTTTTAAACAGTTATATTCCACCTATTATTCAAAGTCCTTTGCATATTTTTACTGATTTACTCCTCATAATAATCCCACGGGAGGGAATGACTAACCCCATATTACTGACAAGAAAGCTGTGCCTTAGAGCAGGGGAGCTGTTTGCTTGGGATTTGGATTGAGGTCCGACACCTCGCTCTTGCTCATTGTGCCCCAGTTCCTTTGGGGAACATGTTACCTCGTGCACAAAACAATGGCAGACAACAGAACAGTCTATCCATTAGTACTGAAATAGAGTGGCACAGAGGACAGTGTGTGGGGTTGGGAGGAAGGAGAGAGCCGCGAAGGATGGAGCACGGGGCAAGCTTTCCCTGGGGAGGGCATTCCCAGGATGGGTGGGTTTTACCCAGATAAAGTAGAGGGGCAGTTTAGAAGCAGGGGGAGGATCACCATGGTGAGTGGAAAAGAAAGTAGGGCACGTTTCATTCTCCCTTCCCTTCTCACTGTCCTGATGGCTGGATTTCCAGGGGCTCCTGAGTCTGTGAGATGCTGCACTCTGGGGGGACCACACACAAATGCTTGCTTTCTGATGGGCTGGTGGAAGACAAGGAAGGAAAAGAGTCTATGACCCCAAAGATTTTCTGCGCCTATCTGCAAGGTCGTTCGACTGTGGTTTTCAACCATTTTTGCCCTTGGACAGGACTTCGTAGACAAGATTTGGGGATGTCAATGAGAAGGAATTAAACTTCAGCCTCCATTGCTGAGCTAATCTCCTGGTGACTTTCCAGTCCTGGTTTGCTCTTCAGCACACCAAAGTGGAATTCTCGCATGTTCTGATGACAGTTTGTCCTCATACTAAGCCTCCCACTCTGTGCTATGACTCTGCTCAGGTGACACCCCTCCAGGACAGTATGCACCCTCAATGAACACAAAGTCAGCTTTAGACGTGGGTCAAAATTTGGCAGCACCCCTGTGAAGGGGCGGGGTGCCTGTGTGCCCTGTGATTAAGGGGTGAGGGCCACGCCTCTGCACCTGAGAAACCAGAACCAGGCCAGTGAGGATCAAAATGGATGGTAGAGGGGATCTAGAGCACAGGATGCTGCTGAGTCATTAGCCAACCAGAGGCTGCCAGGATTGGAATTCTGGCATTTGCTGTCAGGTATTGACGCAGACCTTTGCTGCCAGGTGTTGACACTGACCTTTGCTGCCACCAGTGCTCATTTCACCAGCGTTGCTTCTTAGAATCAGGGCTGGAGACTCTAAGCTCCCCTCCATGTTCACCCCACTTCCTCTGCACCCAACACACACATACTCCACACACATTCAGAAACAGAAAAGGTCAAGCCACAAACCCTTCCCTGATTGCTCTGTCCCCATGGCTTTATTTTTAGGTTAGAAAAGACCCTTTTCCTTCTGACTCATGGTCCTGCTGACAAATATGCCCTAAATGGAGCAAGCTAAATAAAAGTCATTTCTTGTCTCTGATTCTCTCCTATCAAAGAGGCCCTTGTGACTGCCTCTGTTTGGTCATTTTGCCCCTTCCTTCCCCAGTGCCCATGCTCTACGGGCACTTCTGCAGGCCAGGGCACCAGAACCATACAATCCCCTCCCTACTCTCAACTACCCCTCCCCCATCAATCCAAGGAGATTTTGTTTAACTCCTTAGATGACGTTACTGGGCATTTTGCTCAGGATTCACTCATTTGATGTCAGAGCGCCCTACGTATGGAGGTGACTAGGGCTATAAAGAGGACTGGAAACCCTGGTAAATTACAGTTTAGGTACTAGACTCTTCATACTGTCTTGGCCTAGAGAACTGCAGAGTGTGTTGAGACCAGAGATCACATGCTCACAAGAGCTGGATAGCAGGCCTTGCTCTAAACTATGACTGGCTGGCTCGGGTCCCTTTTCTAAACCTCGGTCAAATCTAACCGTTAGACCCACAAATCCCAAGTCTTTCATCTGTGACCTTCCAGTCAGCTTATTGCTCACTGGTTCCCTGTAGTGAGTGGAGATTAAGGCATGGATATCTAGCTTGTCTATTCACATTATTATTCTTTTTATAGAAAAAGGGCTAAATAATTTTTAAAATTTGAGACTATAGGCTAAAATGGAGCTATCTGAATCTTCTGTGGGTTTCAGTTGTCCACATTGTCAATCACTATGGAGAACACACACTCAGTTTGAAGCATCCCAAAGCATATTTTAAACGACCTCATCTGCCACTAAAATGGCTCATGTTTTTCTAGCAAACTTCTCCATGTTCGTGATTCCATATACTATTCATAACAATCCTGAGAAGCAGGTATTAGTGTTCTCATTTTACAGATGAGAAAATTGAGTTTCAGAAAGACTAAGTCTTTTACCCAAGACCACTGAGCTCCTCTACGACATAAAACAGCCTTAATCCCAAGTTTTCTAACCTCTAGCCAAGAGTTCTTCAACCAAGTCTACAATGAATACCTGTCACGCCAGGGGCTAGGAAATTCTCATGCTGATGAGTTTCTAGAGTTTCTACTTGGAGGCTATTGGTATATCCCCAAATAAAAAAATGTGCAAAATCCTCCAAACTCTTCCAGGCAATCCCCCAACTTTCCTGGGAGGTTGTCCCCCATGGTCACAGGGACCCAGGGTTGCAGGTGACAAAGGCCCAGGCACACAGCTGGTTCCCCTGCCACGCTCCCTCCTCTGCTCCCATGGGAAAGAAACCCAATCTCTCCCTCCCAGTGTCTGGGCTCCTGGGAGCCTTGGCCTGGCAGTAGCTGATTGGATTATCTTTATTGGCCTTACCACCATTGCTAAACCTCTGGGGAAGTGGACCAGATGTCCTCATTTGACCAACCATTGCAGTTGTGTCCAGCAATGTCCAGCTGTTCCAGGCTCCGTTCACAGAGTGTCCCATTTATCTTGGATTTCTTAGTGCCATAACCAAGCTGCCAGAGGAGAAAAGGATGCTCCATTCCTGACATCAGGGGGAAAATATGAATCAGGAATCTAGGAAATGCTGCTAAGCATGGTTTCTTCCCAATGAGAACACATCCCTCTCTTTTCTCCCTACTGAAACAAGGAGGTATGCTTTGCTTTCCTTCCTTGAAGAATCTGATCCAGGCATCTCTCCTTTCAGAAAAGATTTACCAATAATTTCTGAGTATCTGCTGCATTTTAAGGTCAATCCCATTAAGGGATTAGCTTTTGGGTTTTAGTTCCATGTCTTTAGAGAATTAGGGTAACACAGCTGGATGGATAACTCAGCTTCATAGATATTCCAAGTAGAGCTTTAAGTCCAGGAAATTATTAGGAACTTTCAACTCTTCACCTTCCCTCCATACCCTAGTGTAATTTTGTATTTATTTCCAGGAGGTGGGATAAGATGCCACTCTAATTAGAGTTTGATCAAGAAAGAAAATCAAGTTGTGTTGGATTCAGTGCCTACGTGGGCTGAGGTATTCAAGAGAAACTCACTCACTTGGGAAGTCAGTGGACCTGTGTTCTAGTTATGGCTATGCCCCAGACTTGCTGTGCGAGTTGAGTACCCACTAGGGGGCTGCTCATCTCACAAAAATTTCTTGGGAATATGTTCCACCCATCCCAGTACTGAAGTGGGTTTCAAGCAGAGGTATATAAGTAACTTGGTCTTGCATCTCTGGGCCCAAATTAGTGGATGGGGGCTTAGTTACTGACCTAGAATGGACCAATCAGAGTCCTCTTCCCAGGAACTTGGGCTTGGCACTAAGACAGCCCATCTCCTTGGACTGGTCTCTTAAACTGATGAGAGGTGCCGATGGCCACCATGCTCTCCACCCCATAAACTGTACAGCAGAGACAGCCATGTAGAGAGAGAGAGAGAAATGAAGCAGACCTAAAGAGAAAAGCCTGACCCAAGTGACAGAGAAAGAAATACAGAGAGCTGTAGGAAGCCAGGAAGTCGGTTATCTGCACTTACACAGTCTTCTTTAGAAATTCATTTGATTCAGCTTAACCAAAAAAAGGTGATTTATGAAAGACGCTAAAATTAATGGATAAGTTTTTAAGGAGAAAAACAGCATTTACACGATCTCAAGGTAAAATTAGTCAATTACAAGGGGAAAATAGTAACTTTAGAGTGAAGCAATCTGGCAAACACCATCTTGAGACACTGGTCAAGGTTAACATCACCAATAATGGGACATATCAACCTCATGCATCCCCTAATACACTGCACTGAGAAGGACACAGCATCATTTCTCTGGTAATTTCTCAATAGTCCATAATCTTAATTCAAAACGCTTATCATGAGAAAACTTCAGAAAAACCCTAATTGAGGAACATTCTACAAAATGACTCTTCAGAAGTGTCAAGATCCAAAAGACAAGACTAAGACATGGTCCCATATTGGAGGAGACATGACAGCTAAATGCAACATGAGAGCCTAGAATGGATCTTGGAGCAGAAAGGGAACATTAATAGGAAGAAGGGTGAAATCTGAATAAAATCTGCAGCTCAGTTGAGAGTATTACACCAATGTTAATTTCTTAGTTTTGTTCATTGTGTTGTGATTATGTAAGATGTTAACATTAGGGAAACTTGGGTAAAGGATGTGTAGGGATTCTCCTTCTTATTTTTGCAACTCTTCTGTAAGTCTAAAATTATCTCAAAATAAAAAGTTTAAAGGGGAGGCGTGTGTGATTTCTTATCAAGATAGAGGGATTCCTCATGGATCTTAAGAGCATGAATATAGCTGAGTCTCAGGCTTATGTTAGCTCCACTGACTTTTGTTTCTTACAACAAAATAAGTCTGATTAGTGAACCCTGGATAAGTCATTAAAATTCTCAACACCTCATCTGGAATCTTCCCCGAACCAGCACAGAACATTGAACTTAATGGTTAGCACCTTAAAAGTTATGCAGCATCATCACTGTCCTCTCTGCCTAGCCTGCAAAAGCCAAGTCTGAGCACCGGGTTTGAACTGTGTTTCTACGAGGACCTGGAAGAAAGAAATGCGAAACTCATTTAATCATCTCGGTAATATAGGTGATAACTTTCTAAGTTGAATTATGGACTAGAATGTCGTCCAATGGCTGTGAGCAACCTGGAAGTCATCTAGTAACTAGTAACACCTAGTAACCTCCCACCCAAAGCAGGAAATCTTTGCACGTTCATGCCTAACAATACAACATGCCTTAGATAATAAAGAGATCAATCAGCACTGCAAGTCAGCTTTTCCATTTCTCAGCCCGGTCTCTGCTCATTAGGAAGGCTTTCTTGTGCTTAGGGTAATGACAGACATCCTGGTTTTCCTGGGACAATCCTAGTTTACAGCTGTTGTTCAGGTGTAATTGTTACTACTATTTCATTCACTCTCAGAAGTCACCTGCCTTATGCCAGAAAAAAAAAAATGCCTGTTCTTAGTTAACTCTGAAGACTAAGCTTTCATAACACAGAATAAGCTCACCCCTTATTCAACAGTGTATCAAATATTTGAAAACAGCTGTCTTGCCCACCCCCATGCCATAGTCCCACTTCACCCAGCTAAGCTTCATAAGTCATAGTTTCCAGAATCCTCACCACCCTCATAAACCCCTCTGGATGTCGCTCTGAAAATGAAGGCCAGAGTGGAATTCAGAACTCCAGTTTGATTCATTTGGAGCATTAGAATTTTTATATCTTTCTCCTATCAATTTTCTTAAGGTATCATTGGCCAGCACTATTTATAATGCAGAAACTGGAGGCCAATTAAATGACTGACAATAGTGGGATAATTAAATAGTTTATGGTATAGTCATACTATGGAATAATATATAGCCATTAAAATCATATTTTAGAAAAATATTTATGACCAAGAGAACAACTCATGATATAATCTTAGGTTGAGAAAGCAGGACACACGGAATGAATAAACTGCAACTCCCCGCAACAACAGGGAAGAACCTCACAAGCATGACGTTGAAAGAAAGAAGCAGACACAATACATTGCATCTCCATTTCTATGAAGTTCAGACCCAGCCCAAACTCACCTATGATGTTAGAAGTCAGACTCATGCATGCTTTCCCTTTGTGGGACGTGATGGGTGAAGGGCTGTGGAGGCTTTTGGTAAATTTTCATTTCTTGATATGGGTGTAGGTTAACAGAATGTGCTCACTTTTGAAAATTAAAGCCTTACACTTTCGACTGGGCACTTTTATGTATGTATTTTATACTTCCAGAAAGTTTGCATTAACAAGAAAAATATTGGTATGTAAAACTCAGTGTGCCAGGGGTACAGCCTAGCCATTCTGAAACTACTACCTACTACTACTACAAGCCTACTATAATAGGGGTCAACAAGTAAGTAAATAAGTTTAGATAGTGGTAGCCATGTTTCTCAATGTCAGGGAAAGAAATAACAAGTAAGTAAGAGAAGAAGGCTATGCTGAGCCCTGTAATACCAGATTAGAGTTGAAGATAACCATGTGAACTCATGTTTGTTTACACAGATGCATAGATACAGAAGTAATTATAGATATGTATGCACAGCTTGATACATATACATGTATTTTCCAGCTCTATCTACTGAGAGGACTAGAAGCAGTAGCACCCCTGTAACAGTGAGCATCCCCAGTGCCTAGACCTTGGGTTTTAAATATCATTCTCCAGTGAAAGAATCCAGGGCTCCTTGGAGGAATGGCTGATTGTAGGGCTGGGCAGGGATAATACAAGAGGAACCCAGAGCTTCCTCTAGGGCCAAAAAGTAAGAAAGCACTCATCAGAAGAAGGAGCGGGAGTGGTTGATGGATGCCAAAAGGAACAGAAGCCAATCTGAAAAAGATCCCCATGGTCAAAACTGGGACAATTTGAGTGACAAAATAAGTAATGATAGTACTAGACTATAACTCCACAAAATAAAATACAATCCATGACTCCACAGTGATATAAATAAATGACTGAATAAATAAATAAATGAGGGGAAAGAACAAATATTCCTTACAGAAAAATTCCACATGATATACATAGATACCCTCCTCCCCTCCCAGCAGGTGGAGCCCGATTCCCCACCCCTGGAGACTCAGCGGGACTTAGTGACTCACTCCCAGAGAACAGTGTATGGAAAGGGAAAACAAGTGACTTTATGGGGGGAAAACCCGACAGACACCCCATAACCAAGTGGTAAGCCTTGTTGCTATCATGTACCCGCTGATGTGATGTGATGAGACATGCATGTCACCCTTGTGATCTTCTTCCTATTAACCCATAACCTCAGTCTAATCATGCAGAAACATCAGACACGCCAAACTGAGGAGTATTCTACAAAGCACTTGACCGGTGTTCTTTAAAACTGTCCAGGTCATGGAAAACAAGGAATGGCTGAGAAACTAGGGGGCTAAGGAGACACGATGACTCAATGCAATGTGGTATCTTGTATTGGATCTTGGAACAAAAAAGGGCTTTAGTAGAAAAACTAGTGAAATTTGAATATAGTCTATCTTTTAGTTAATAGTAACGTACCAATGTGAATTTCCTGGTCTTGACAAATGTACCGTGGCTATCCGAGATGCTAACATTAGGGGAAGCTGGATGAAAGGTGTCCAGGAACTCTACTACTTTTGCAACTTTTCTGTAAAATATCTAAAATCATCCAAAATAAAACATTAATTAATGAAAGTGAAAACTCCATATATTCCACGGTTCCAGTTTTGTTTAAATACTCCCACAAGCATGCACACCTGCATAACAGAAGAGTCTGAAGGAAATACAGCAGAATATTAAGTACAGTGTGTGTGAACACACAACTCTCCTGTGGGAGCAGCGTTCATCGGAGAAACTTGTGGAGACGGGGACAGAGGCAATGAGCAGGACCCCATTGTCCGCTGCTCTCTAAGACAGTACTGGAGAACTGGCAGGGCTGGTTGTAGGGTCCAGGACAGGCATCTCAGCTCCTGGGTGGTGGGGAATGAGTTGGCTGATTAGGGGAGCACTAGCCTGGCATGATCAGGGATCAGGACAACATGGCGGGATCTTGGCTCCCATCCAATCTGGGAAGCTCAGCATTTGTGGTTGTGCAGACACCAGGCCCTCACCTCTTAGAATCTTTGCAGTTCCAGTTGTGTGACATGGCAAGCTGGTGGTAAGATTCACCACCTCAGTGTTCAGGGTTGGGAAGCATCAGCAAGATTGACTTCCTCAGCACTGGGCCATAGCTGGCTGCCATGGAGCTTGGCTGGAGGCCACCTCCTTTCCTGGGAGGCCAGCTTGCAAGGGATCAGTCTGGGACAACTTAACCCTTATCTCTCACTCACTCCCTTGATGCAAATGGGTGGCCTCTAGACATCACACCCAACCCATCAGCAGTTCACACCATTTCAGGCCCAAAGGGCTGTGTGGCTAGATATCACTGTCGGGCACACTGGAGGATGGTTGAGAATGGCTGGGTGACCCCCCCGGGTCAGATCATGTTCACCCAAGACAGACGGGGGAGGCCTATTTACAAGAGCAGCCAGAAAAAGTAAACAAATAAAACATTCGAATACATTTCTGTATAGCTCTGAAAAAAGAATGAGAGAACACATACACATCAAATATTTATTGTGTGATTGGTTACCTTGGGAGATTGCAATTGGAAATGGGTGGAGGGAACATGTAACTTTTTCTTTATTAAAAAAGTAAGTAAATAAAATAAAAGAACGACCCAGGAAATGCACATCTCCTGCATCCTGTTTCTTGGCCTTGAGCATGAGTTTGGGAAGTGGCACAAGGCCAGCGTTTGGGGCTGCAATGGGAAGTCAAGAAAAGGCTCACCAGGACCTGTGGTCAAGTCTCTTCCAATGGTGGAATCTGAGTGGTTTTGGAGGAAGGAAGAGTCTCCTCACAGGGCTTACTCAGGCCTGGGTGTGGTGGACCAGGAGGCCAGGAACCACCGGCAGAGAGTAGAGATGGCAGGAGCCATCTCCTGCCACATCAGACACCGAGCAGGTGGAGGAGTGACAACACCACCTGCGTGGGGCACACTTGAACATTTGGGGTGGCCTGGTTGACATCTCTCCTGGAGGGACCATCCTGGAGGACTATTAGTGCAAGTCAGTGAGTATGTCTCCCCTCTCACTTCTCATGATATTGGGTCCTTTCCCACAGGCAAGGGGACTCAGGAGTCACTTAGTCACCACCAAACTCCCCCATCCCCAGGGCCTGTGGTGGCTGAAGTGACTCACATGTCCAGCATGGTGCCTTCACCATAGGACATGTGGAGCAGTAAGCACAGTACCACATGGGGCAGAGTACAGGTCATGGCTGGACCCCAATCAGGCGGGCAGCCACAGCAGTGCTTCCAGGTTGACGTCCATCCCTTGGCACAGGGGCCATCCAGACTTCCTAGCCACTTGAGGGAAAGAAGGAGTGTGGAAAGGAAGTCCATACTGGGGTTTCTGCAGAGATTGCACTATTCTAGACACCTCGCCACTGCCAACTGCTGGGTGCCTAATGGACAGCTAGGAGCAGATGGACCCCTGCAGGAGATGCTGAACTCTGCAGTGTGTAGCATTTGGCCAGTGGCCCAGCCAGTCTGCCCCATGAGTAAAGCACTGGACTGGTGTACTTTGTCATTGATTCAGCTGTTCTAGGGTCCTATGATTCTCTCTCTCTCCAGTTGGTAAAGGGTATGGAATATACCCAATCACTCCATACATATTTGGTGGGTCTTGACAGAGATGCATCTTCCCAGTGGCCCATAGGAAAACCTACACTTTCTGCATTTATCTCAGGGCATTGAGGAGGAAACAATGGTGGCCAATGTCATTGAAATATCTATCTTGGAGGCCATCCCCACATATAAAGGTCATTGCACGCAAACGTCTTGCTCTGTATGTGAGGCAAGACTGTGGCCTTTTCAATTCTCTTATCAGCCACTCTAAGTGACCGCAGGGGAACTAAAAATATGGTCAGTAAAATAGAGCTTCTCTTCGGAATAAGGATGTGAAGCCAAATGTCACTTTATTCACAGCAATGGGCTTAGAATTCCCAATATAGCAACATGGGGAGACTCCCCAGCACCCCACCTCACGAGCAGGCCCAAGAAACAAGGATGCAGGAGGAAGGATGCTCCAGTAAGGATGCTGGAGCAAGAGCAAGAGGCCAGTTTAAGTGTCCAAATGTTGACAGAGAAACAGGGCAAAGATGAAAGGACCAGCCTCAAAGGGACTTAACGGTGCATCTACTGTGAACGTTGTGGTGGGGGCAGGGGACTTACAAAGCCAGCTCAGTCTCGGTGACTGTGTTTACAGCTTTGTCTTTTAATTCATTCACTAAGTTTTAGTTGAATACCCTCTAGGTGTACAGAACTCTGCCGCCCTAGATTATCCACAGTGAACGTTGAATCCCAGGCCAACTTCCCAAACGCCCTTCAAAGACTCCCATCCCTGATTCCTCTGCAATCACTTTAGCAGCAAATAAACCAGATCCTTAGGAGATTTGCCGCCCGCCACTGTTCCTGCCACCAGCCCAGACAAGTAAGAGCTGCTGTGCTCGGCAGAGGCTCGGCTGCAGGTATTCAGGAAACGGACAGCCTGGGAGAGGCTGGGCCCAGGAGCAGGTCCCACGGAGCCTGTGAATGAAGAGGCTGGGCCAGCCCACCACTTCTCTGCACACACATCTGAACCCCAAATTCTGTCTGGGGAGCTGAGCAGCACAAGATGCACAGCCTCTCTGAGCCCTGGCCCTTCTCCTGTGAAATGAAAGGTCAATCCTGCCCTCCATCCCCAACAACTCAGCCAGTGCTCACCCCTGGGGTTCCCTTCCTGGTGGTCTCCATGAAGGCTTTGGCTTTAGTTCAGTGTGAGATGAAAGGGGACACGGCAGTGGAGCTGGGGGTGACTGGGGAGACCATGCTGTGCCCTGGCCAGCTTTAGCCCTCCCCTTAGAAGCTCAGTGTGGTCACTAGTTCACGCGGGGGAGTGAAAGGGGAAAGCCCAAATGCAGACCCTCACGCCATCAGCACACACTCCTCTGGCCTGACACCCTCCTGGTGCAGGCAGCACCTCCTCCAACATCCAGGGGCCTCAAGCCTCTGTGCGTGAGATGCTGAGGGACTCACAGGGAACCACTGGGCTGTAAGTGGGCTCTCCCTCTAAAGCTGGGCACTAAGAGCCCGTGTGGTCTTGAGCAGGGTCCTCACCCAGGGCTGCTGCTGCTGACGGGTCCATCCACATTGCAGAGGAAACCATTTGTGACTGATCAGAAGTCTGTGCCATGACTTCTTCGTAACAATAACTGATCCCCACAAAATCCACACCCAAAACCTTGACTTCATTAGCACCACAGTCTTCCCAACAAAATATCTGTTCTGTGCCTTTATTGATTCATTCGACAAGTAATTCGACCTCATATTCTACGCCAGACCACATACTCGGGACTGTGGACACAAAAGTGGATAGAAGAGGACTGCCGTGGAAATGCCAACAGTGCCAACAGCTAGTCCTGTGAGGCAATGTGAGCGAAAGACACATGCGTAGCATTCTCTGGGAACGGTGGCTTTCCCCAAAGGAAGGAGGATGCAGGAAAGGCCTCTTGTGAGAGGTCGTGTCAGTCAGGGTCCTCCTGGCAGAACAGGGAGCACACTGAGAAGGGGTAACTGGAGAGAGGTGTGGGCAGGCCTGAGGGGGCCAGCAAGGCACTGGTAACAGCAGGCAGCCGCTCAACTGCAAGCCTGAGGGAGCAAGTGGATGGGGCAGAAGTAGGCTGCCCGGAACCACAGATTGCTGTGGCTGTGGAGACGGGCTGCTTGCGGGGTTCAGGAAGAGGAATGCAGTCACTTCCAAAACCACAGGGGCAGATGGGGGAGCAACCTGACCTTTCTCTTCTTCCTCCCTCTGCGCTCCTGCTAGTGCAGGATTTGTGGCTGAATCCAACTGAGACCCAGACAGCCATGGACTGGGAGGTGGTCTCCAGGCCACAGGTAGAAGTGGGGAGAATGGATTTGGAGGAACAAACAGAATCACCAGCACATGGCGGGTTTGGAGCTGGAAGGGCAGAACCGGGAAGGAAGCATATTCTGAGAAGTCAAGGAGGTGCACAGTGGGAGGGTGTCTGAAGCACAGAGAACAGCGACGTCCCATGTCTGGGGCTCAGGTCAGGTGTGGGCTGGGAGTAGGAGCACAGGCAGTGGGAGAGGAGAGGAGCTGGGGATGAGGCTGTCAGAGTTGTCAGGAGTCAGGGACACTGCGCAGGCTGTGCAGAGGGTTCAGCCTTATCCTGGTTGCAGGAACCATGAACGTTTTGGTTTTGTTTTTTAAGTCAAGGTAGTGGTATGATTGGATCTTTGTCTTAAAAACATAACTGAGTCCACCACAGAAAGGGAATTCAAGGGGAAGAGATGAGGGGGCAGGAGACCAATGGCAATGTCACCTCAGTAATCTCAGCAAGAGACTGGGAGACGTGACCACAGCGGGGAAGTGAGGATGGAGAGAAAAGAGGTGAGGGAAGAAACCATTGCAGCATAAAAATAGCAAAACTGAGGGCCCCGCCAGGTGCATAGTGGTTAAGTTTGTGCACCCCACTTCGGCAGCCTGGGGTTCACAGTTTCAGATCCCGGGCACAGACCTATGCACCACTCATCAAGCCATGCTGTGGCAGCATCCCATATACAAAATGGAGGAAGATGGGCACAGATGTTAGCTCAGGGCTAATCTTCCTCACGAAAAAAAAGCAAAACTGGGCTGACAGAAGGGAAGGTGTCTGCATTCTAGTCCCAGCGGTATCTTGAAGCAACATTCTGGGTTGAGACAAGGCATTTCAATTCCCCTAGAAAATAGTCGAAAGAATAACACTGGCATTGGCCACCTTACTGGGTGACCACAAGGCTCAAATAGAGCAAGTACTTTGAACAAGTAAAGACAATTATCTTCAATGATGGAAACAAATCTAAAATGTCTGTATTGAACAGTAACTTTTTTTTTTCTTCTTAATTGTGGAGTGTTAGGCAGCAAGGGAAATCCTTGCAATATATCATCTTCCCACCAGGTGGCACCCAAGGCCCGTGTTTGAGATTCGGCACTACACAGCTTTTGATGGAAGCTCCTCCTGGTCAAAACCTTGGTCCAGGAGAACCAGAGAAGACAAGATGGGACACAAGTCTGTGGTGAGAGAACAAGGGCAGAGGGCCTAAAACTACATCCATTGGTGTGGGTGGAAATTAGAATAACGTTCTAGTGTGGGTATGTGCTTGCCGGCACAGTGGTGACCTCCATCTGTGAGGACGTTTAAAAGGATGGCCTCAACAGTCTGGAAGCTGCAGGCGCATCTGGAGACAGGAGATGGAAGGCCAGCCTCTCCCAAAATCCATCATTGCGTCCAACTTGGAATGAAATGTTGAGCGTGTGAAGGTTGGCCTATTCTTGTGATTTTAGGGCCCTGTCTTCAGGCTCAAAAGTTTTTGTCACTCATGCTGCCCTGCTTAGGAGTTTTAGAAAAGATGAGAGAAAATGTGGGCAGAAAAAAATCTGAAATTGTGCATTACATTCCTTCTGCCTAATAATTATAGTTGAGTTTGACCACTAGGTGTGTGCAAAGCATTTCCAGAAATGATCTGATTTAATCATCACAACCACCCAATGAGGTGGAGACTTATCCTCACTATACAGGTGGGGAAGCTGGGGCTCAGAGCAGTTACACAGCAAGTAAGTGGCAGAGCCAGGACTTCTGCCCAGGTCAGTTACGTTTCCAAGTTCAGGTTCATACCCACTGCGCTCCAGGGTGTGTGCTGTGAGCCAGTGCTGTGCCAGGGGCTGGGCACAGAGATTGACGGGACATAGTCCCTGAACTTAGGGAGTGTGGGGAGATACAGACATAATGAAATACAAAGTTCTAATATATGGTGTGTACAAAGTGCTCTAACAGCCCAGAAAAGAGATCAATTAGCCTGTGAGGTCTTCAAGCGAGGTTTTGAAAACTCGAGAGGTGAGGAAGTGCATCTCAGGCACAGAGAAGAGACTGTGCAAAGGCACAGAGGCATAAACCCTACAGTGTCCAGAAAGAGCCGTGAGCATGGACCGCATGAGAAAGAGGAGGAGAGAAAATTAAAAACTTCCCTCAAGGGCCGGCCCAGTGGCGCCGCGGTTTAGTTCGCACTTGGCAGCCCAGGATTCGCCGGTTCCGATCCCGGGCGCCTGCCGACGCACCGCTTGTCAAGCCATGCTGTGGCGGCGTCCCATATAAACTAGAGGAAGATGGGCACGGATGTTAGCCCAGGGCCAGTCTTCCTCAGCAAAAAGAGGAGGATTAGCAACGGATGTTAGCTCAGGGCTGGTCTTCCTCACAAAACAACAACAACAACAACAAAAACTTCCCTTAGGCCTGAGATTGAAGAGCCATGGACAGCACAACACAGGGGTTGGATTTCCAACAACTGGGCACAAGGAGATGGTTTGGGCCAGTGTGTTGGGAGGGTTGGGAAGGGAGAGACGCTTCCCAGAGGACAATGGTACACTTGCCCAGTGGCCACACTGTTTTAAGTGCTTCTCCATTCTCCCTCAGTGGACTCAAGGAAGTCCTTGTTACCTTAGTCAGGGGAAAGGGAAAGGACAGATTCTTTGTTGACATGAATCAAGAAGAGATCAGGAACTTGAATGCCACCTTGAAGACTTACTGGGAAAATCCATCTTATCTGTTGAGGTTCCCAAGGGCCCAGGCTGTTAGACAAAGCTCCTTCAGTGCAGGTAACAGTCAGAACGGAGTCAACACCTGGGAGGAGCTAGCAGGAACTGTAGCAGGTGCTGGCACTATGATTTTTAGGGACACTACAGAAGTCTCTTCCTTTCAGTCTCCTTTGGGGGCAAATAGCCCCATCCTGAGAGTCAGGAGCTGAGGTTCTCAGCTGGTGTTTGCCGTCTCTGTAGGTCGATAGGACTCATCCATGCTGCGGCGTGCTTCCTTTTCACAAGATGGCGTCTGGGTGAACACGTCTTTCGTCCTTTATTTTCTCTAGGCTATGCCTTAACTTGAACAAATTCAGAACGCCAACCTGGGGCCCTAAAGCAGGCAGAGGGGCCAATTACTGAATGTGGGAGCCAGTGGACCACATGGAAAATGCAGCAACACTCTTTTCTCTATACTCCTTTCCCTGTTCTCCAAGTGGGAAATTCTTACTCCCCAGATAGTCTTCCTGGATATGATATTCATGCCTCCAGGAGCCGGACCCTCCAACAGGCACTCGACCTTCTTTCTCTCCCATGCCCCCACATCAGAGTCTTATCCGGCTCCCTCTCCAACCAGGCTGTTACATCAGGGTGAGCTTATCCCTTAGGGCCTCCACAGCTTGATCTTGCTTAAGAAGACAGGTTTGGCAGAACTGGAAGTCAAAACATTCCTCTGGCTGGATCTCACTGACCAGGACACAATTATCTCTGATCCATTGGACATGGTAATGGCTTTTATTACTGTAGAAATAATTGCATGCCCACGGTCTTAAAAAATAGTTATGTTACAGACAGGCATGAAATGAGAAAATTTTCCTCTTCTGCCTTTGAGAGACAACCGCTATCACCAGTTTCTGGGTTTTGTCCTCTTGTGGTTACCGTCATAGCATAAAATAAAATGTTTATGCCTCTATTCCTTGATTTATCAAAATTTGACAGAAAGCATTGTCTACCAATGGCAACAAATGAGGAATTTATTGAGTTCTAAACCACATACTTTCCCTCTTCCATCCATCTCCTAATTTTCATTAGTTCTATTATTTTTATCTTTTCTCTAGTAGTTATCTTTGTGACCCAAATAATATGCTTAAAATGATTTCAAATTTAAGATATAATTAGAATTATTAAGATAAACATTTTCTGTTAATACCTCCACAATTAGAACTTTAAATTTATTATTTACTCTTAAATTTAAACAGTATCTGTTAACCTCTCTCTGTGAAAGACAAGGAATTCAATGTGTTTACCCTTCTTTCCACCTTTCCTTCATCCCTCAAAATCCCAATTTATTGTGTTATTATTCTTTCAAAGTCAAGATAACAACAATCATTTTCCATGCCCAAACATACTTTCTACCTGAGATTTTAACATGAGTGAGACCCTGAGTTCTCATTTTCAATGTAAGGAGCATATTAATAAATATTAATAACAATCCTACAAAGGAAAATCCCCCAAATAAGCTGAGATGTCCCTTTCTTTTCTTCAACACCTCTACCTCCCACCTCCATGAGCTAATCACAACTAAAACTTCTGGATCCATCTTCTCATACCATAGAAAACTGAAAGCAGGATAAAACCTCCATGGCTAGAGAAGAGAAGAGATACTCCTCACCCCGTCTTCCTCAACGATGTCACCAGTTACAGCTCCTTTTGCCCTGCTTTGGCACCAAGCAGAGTCAGCTCACCCAACAAGCCCAATAGAAGCCTGTGAATATAAAGTAGACCGGCTTCCAGCCCCAGGTGGGGGCTACGGGGTGGGGGTGAGGATGAGGGGAGCCTTTAGCTCCAACAGCTGATGATGCAGCAGCTTAGTAATGAAGCTCCCAGGTGGTAAGGGCTCCTCAGTACTAGAGCTGAGCACAGAGAGAAAATGCATATTCTGAATATAGCTCTTGGTGCAGCATCAGTAGAACTCCATAGAAAAGTTTGGAATGATCAAAGATTGTCTCTACTAGTCCAACAAGTGACTTGCTTATCTAGAAAGAAATCTTGAAACATTGCAACATCCAGGATTATAGTTACGGGGACATGGTGGGCTAAGCTGTGCAAGCTTCCACCTCAGCACAAAAGTGCTAAATAAAATAAGTTGAAAAAATTAAACATGCATTGGGGTTGATAAGAAAGAAAGGAAAATCCATAGATAGCTGAAATAATGATGGAATTGAAAGCCCGAATAATAATAATATCCTCTTACTTCAACAGCCCTGGGAGAGAGGGACACGAGGACTAGACTCTGAAAGGGCCCTAACAGCCAGAGACTTCGTTAGTAGACACAGAACAGGAGACGCAGCCTTAAGGAGCAGGATCTGAGAACTTTATGCTAAGCTCTCATCCTCAGGTAAAAAGAAACAGCAAAGTCTCTGCGTCATTCGCAAAGGGCAATCACCTCAGTAAAAAGCGGCCATAAACTCTCTACCCTCAGCCCAGGATGCTGGCAAGAAAGCTTGTCTCTCCCTGGAGTTGAGTGGGAAAAGGCTCCCATGAGAAACCACAAACCCCAAGGCTGTGTTGAACACGAGTTCAGTGTCCAAAAATACGCCATGTGCATGACGGAGGAGGGCATCACTATAGAAATTGGTCGTGGGCCACGGAACCCACCCTGCAGCCTCTCACAGAAGCAAAATCTGTGCTGGTCAATAGGGCCCCTACAGCCAGGTGGTCCAGGGTCTCCATTTAAACAATTCTGGTAAAGAGAGCTCGCAATAAAATAATTCAAACCACTTTGAGAAGTAGTATGAGTGAGAATTAGCTTTGCTGAAACATGTCAAATACCTAACACAAAAATTTAAGAGATATAGGGGCCGGCCCGGCGGTGCAGCGGTTAAGTTCGCGCGTTCCGCTGCAGCGGTTAAGTTCACGCATTCCGCTGCAGCAGCCCAGGGTTCGCCGGCTCAGATCCTGGGCGCGGACCTACTCACCACTCATCAAGCCATGCTGAGGCGGCCTCCCACATAGAAGAGCTAGAAGGACCTACAACTATGATACACAACTATGTACTGGGGCTTTTGGGAGAAAAAAGAAAAAGAGGAAGATTGCCAACAGATGTTAGTTCAGGGCCAATCTCCCCACCGCTGCCAAAAAAAATTTAAGAGATATAAAAAAATAAGCACCATAAGAACAAGACACTATAACAGTTACCTCTTCCACACCTAATTTCTCTGAGCAACACTGTCCCCAAACCGTCCCAGGAGAAAAAAATCAGAAAGTCAGAAGGGACTAGACATCCTCCCACCCGGTGCCACCCCTCATCTTACAGATAAGGACGTTGAATCCTAGGGGGCAGCTCATGCCTCTGTATGAGACTGTGATGGAACAGGAAGAGAGCTCAGCTTTCTAAAACCACAGCTGGTTCTGGAGTTTGCTGCATTGGAGGTGGGGCGGTGGTGAGGGTGGTGGGGCAGCAGCTAACCAGGGAACAATAGTATCCATTTCCATTTCCACAGAAATAACCAGGGAATCGCAGAACCCATTTCCATAGCCGCAGCCCCACTTGGCCTCAGCACTAAAGTGCCTGTGCAGTGGAAGGATTCTGACGGTTTGGGTGGCGCCCTCTTTTTAAGGAGCAGAAGCCATGGTTCCACTGATCAACTCAACACTGATTTGCCTGACCCTCCCTCCTCATCTTTGCGGCTCCTGGGACATCTAGTTGTGTGTCTTCCACATTACAAAGGCTGATTCTCTGCTAAAAGAAGGAAAGAGAGGGATCCTGAGGTACTTATTTTTGCTAAGACCCAAAGTGGAGCACCTGGTATCATTCTGGCTGCATTTGCCATGGTTTGACTCAGTGCCATTCTTCCTGCTCGTTAAATGATCTTTAAAGTAGAATCATAGCCTAAATCAGGGGTTCTCAAACTCCAGTGTGCATTCGAATCATCTGGAAGACTTATTGAACCCCTGATTGCTGGATCTGGCCCTGGAGATTTTAATTCAGCAGGTCTGGAGCAGGGCCTGAGAATTAATTTCTAACAAGTTCCCAGGTGACATTGATGCTGCGAGCCCATGGACCACACTTTGAGAACCACTGGGATAAAGCAGGACTTCTCAAACTTTCATGGGCATGAAAGGCATCTGAGTATCTTGTTACAAGACAGATTCTGACTTAGTGGCTCTGAGGTGGGGCCTGAGGTTTACAAGTTTAACAAGTTCCCAGGTGAAGCCAATGGTTATGCCAGGTTACGCTGCTGATTCAGGGACTACATTTTGAGTGGCAGGCTCGAAAAGTTACTTTTTGATCATTCTACTTCTCATTACCTTTACCTATCAGAGATAGATATGGAGGAGAGGAAGGAGCCACTACAATTCTTCTTAAGGACTCTTTTCCTTCCAGAGAAGCTGTCCAACCTACCCTCAGTCACTTATAAGGATGGTGAGCAAGTTAGTGGGGCCAGCACTGAGCTGTTACATCAGTTCTTGAGCCTGAGGCCTTCAGCAGAGGAGCATCAATGGCATTATTGCCCTCCAGGTTGGGTGACACTGGGAGAAGGCATAGAAAGTGAGAGGGAGAACGGAGACCTGGGGTAGCAGGAATGGTGGAAGGAAGAGAAAGTAGTCAGAGTCTGAGAAGGCAAAGGAATACCTTAGCATGAGACCAGTGCAGAATGTCCTGTACTGGCACCAGCCTGCTTAGAGAAAAAGAAAGAGAGAAAGCTGTTCTAAAATTGGCCTTTCTTCTCTTGGGAAAGTCAGATTCTTTCCCAACAGCCACTAGGCTGAGGGCGATTGGGGGAGGGGGCGGGGAGAGAAATCCTTCCACACACCATTACCTTCTATGATGGATGACTTTTCCCTTGGGGTTCCGCTGAAAGCCAGCGTTCTGAGTCTTGGCTCAGGCCCAGGCTGTCTGGGAGCCCGGACAGACACGTCTGATAGAGAAGGCACCGGGAACCAGCCCCTCGGTTGGGTTCCCAGCTCCAGATATGGTTTTCTAATTATAACAATCTCTTGCTCTCAGTTTGTGCATACACTTCTCAAAACACTTCATTCATTCATTCATTCCTCTGATGGACAAATGTTTATTGGGTACGTGTAACATGCATAGCATTGCGTTATGCCCTCAAGGAAAGAGCTGAGAACCAAAAGCCATATTGATCATTAGACTATAAGGTAGAGGCAAACGCTGCCCTGGTATTTAGATTTTCTACAGCGCTCGTTCCTCACATCTTTCTATGTAGGAAGGCTCAAGGGAAAGGCCAGAGAGGGCATCCAAGGTCAGAAGACACAGACAGTGAGCCCTAGAGCCAGGACTGCAATTCAAGGCTCATCCCTTGGAAGCACAACGTGTCCTGTACCCACTAGCATAGATTCACACAGGGGCTTTGCCTCACCTCCTCTCAGACCCAAAAAGAGAAAATGGATTCAGAAGAGAAGTTTGAATGTCTGAAATAAGACAAAATAAGAACCCTGCCAGTGAGGGCTGGGGGGCCCCGAGAGATTCACAGAAACACCCCAGGGCCACAGAATGCAGAGTGGTCCTCACTGTGTCACCCAGGGTGGTTGGAAATGATCCCCACCAGGCAGAGAACTAGTGAGACGGTCTTGGGTTTTTACCCAGCCCTATGTCTCCAGCTGTTCTGACCACTTGTGGCCAGAACACTCCACCACCAGGTCCTCCCAGCAGCAGGAACCATTTTCTCCTGGTAGAAGCCTAATCCAGAAGTGGCTTCTAAAATGGAGCAGATGTCCACCTGGGCAAAAGGTCAACACTGGGTCAGGACCTTCCTGAGAGACTGCAGTGTAGACTCGACCACTGGGTAGACCAGTAGCAGCTGTTTCACTGCATCTCATCCAACCCTGGTGGGGTCAGAATCACCACGGAGCTGTCAGAAACCGACTTACCTGGGATCCATCTCCTGAGACTGCATTTTGTTTATAACTCTGAATAGGGGCCTGGGCATCATAAGTGGTTCTGACGTGCAGTCAGAACAGAGCCGCGGGTGGTGGTGATGGGTGCAGAGTACCTCTTCACAGCCAGAATTCTCCCATCTTTATCCTCTAACTCTAGACCTTTTTTTTTTTAAAGTCTATTATAGAATTTTCAAATATTCAGGAAATAATGCATGTACCTACTGTCAATTTAACAGATTTTGTGTACTTGACACATTTGTTCAGGATATTTTTGTTCAGAAATAAAATCACAAATAAGCACTAACGCCTATCCGTCTTACCCTCCACCCTCCCTTCTGAGAGAAAATTATTCTCCTTACTCAGCACACATCCTTCCATGCATGGGTTCTCCTTTTCTACAATGCACATGCGTGTTTAAAAGTTCACATGGTAGGGGCCGCCCAGTGGCGCAGCAGTTTAGTCTGCACTTGGCAGCCTGGGGTTCGCGAGTTCGGATCCCAGGCGCCCGCCGACGCACTGCCTGTCAGCCATGCTGTGGCGGCGTCCCATATAAAGTAGAGGAGGATGGGCACGGATGTTAGCCCAGGGCGGGTCTTCCTCAGCAAAAAGAGGAGGATTGGCAATGGATGTTAGCTCAGGGCTGGTCTTCCTCACACACACACACACACTAAAGTTCACGTGGATGATGCCCTAGTGCATGTACTCTTTTGCACCTTGTATTTTTCACTCAACGTTATGACTTCAAGGTGTACTGACATTGATCCATATTGATCTACTTCATTTGCCTTAATTGTTTTGAGAAATTGCTGACCTCTGGACCTGGACAGCTGGCTGAGGTCTGGGCAAAGGATCTGCCCCATTACTCTGGAATCTTCCTCCTGGGGCTTGGATCAGGTGCTTGAACCAGACACTTGTGGACTCGCGGGTCCCAGGGCTCCGTTAGAGTTAGCCCATGTCCAGGGTTTCTGTTTCCACAGGAGTCCATGCTGTTTGCCCAATGGAGCATGTCAGGAGAGCAGCTTATCTTGCAGTCATCCTGAGAGAGTGGATCCTCTTACAGGGCAATTAGAAAATGCTAGGTCTGAGCTCCCAGGGGTCCTCTTGTTTCCTTTCTACCAGCGTGAGAAAGAAGGGAATACCTAGACCTGCAGGAGTCAGGGCACTGTAGGGACGTGTGCCAAGGATCAGACACACTGAGTTTGAGCCCCCTGTTCACTCCTGCAATCCTTCTGAATGGACAAAGACTGATCTAAGTAAAGCCCTGTGTTTGTAACTTACCCACAGACTCACAGCATCTTGGGGTAGGAAGGGACCCTAAGGTTTCTATTATAGGTGACTTAACTTTTGGGTTTCCCATTTCTGTACCCCATTCCCCCTTGTAAAGCTGTGAATGCCCTAAGGCAGGATCCTCACCTCTTCATTATAACTCCTCAATTTATATTTATTGAATGCTTGCTCTTTCTGTTTATGGAAAGCAAAGCACAAAGCTTGGCATATGTTTGGAGGTGGCAGGGACTGTAAATATTGATAAAAACCAAGCCTCTCCCTGCCCCTGCCCAGAAGCCCCTGCACCTGTATCCACATCTCCCTGATACAAAGCAGATTCTGATGAGTAGTAATAGAATCAGATCAAGCTAAGGATGAATACACAGGGACTCTGGAAGGACATGATTTAGGGGATCCAGAGATCTTCTTGAAGAAAGTGGGCTTAACCTGGGTATAGCCCAGCTTAACCCATAGAGTTTAAACCCATTCACTTTTAGGGAGTGGACTAACTTATCACAACACTGAGCAAAATGGCCCTTAGTATTTACTGACCACCCTCAGAGGGCGCACATACTACTTGGAACAGAGATGAGAGCACAGGGTCTTCATAGCACTTTCTGGGAAGCTGTATCAGCTGCTGTTATGAGCAGGGAAGAAGGAAAATGAAAGAGTAACCAGGCCAAGGAGGTAAAAGCCAGGTTGTAGGACCCTGCACTCACTGTTCATAATGGGGGCAAAGCCTGGGTGTACTGCATGGAGGAAGACAGCAGTGATAGAGCACAGAGAGGTAGGACCCAGCCTGAGCCTCAGTAACTACCATATTATAGGTCACACAACAGCCCAGACCATGTGGCTGACAGCCTTGGAATGTGATGAGAGGAGGTGGTCCTGCAACACGCTGGAGAAGGTGCCCCAGATTCCTCTGAGTTCAGCTTGCAGCAAGAACATGGGGGAAACTTGCTCCAGGGCCAGAGGAAGGTGTCTTCTGCTTTTCCCAAGGAGAACCCCATAAAACTGGAAGGAGATTTGGGAGATACTTGAAATCTTAGTAATAATGACAGTTCTTTATAGTTTATCTTGTTTTTCATGAACATGAACTCATTCAGTTTACAAAATACCCTGGGATTTAAGACACAGAGTTACTATCGCTTTTTTATAGAAACTGTTCACAGAGATATTAGAGAGTCTACAGTCAGCTCTGATAAACTAGGATACAATTCCAGTCTTCTGATTACAAATCCAGCGGGACCCCCACTCTGCCATACTGCCTCTCTTACATTTACTATGCAATATGTGAACACTGACAGCAGTGACGTCAGCAGGAAGAGGCTCAGGGTCTTGACGTGCATTTCTCTTTAGCTTGGAAAATAGCACTTCCAATGACCTTGCAAGGGCGTGAGGAAGAGGGCACATTTGAGAGAGAATGCCTCCAAACTTAGAGAACGATACTACGTTTAATTGCATTTTCACAAATAGCATAACAGAGTTCTAAAGGAATCATGTGACAATAGACAATCCAAGTGTGCTTGGAGAGAAAGCTGAGTCTGGGGATCTCAAAACCAAGAGGAACCTAAATTGCCTCATTGTGTGGAATGCCCTCAGCTACCAAATCATTAGAGGTTGACCTAAATGTAAATCAAGTCACACCCTTCCCTCACCATCTCTGGACCCCTTTGCTTGTCATGTACTCAGATCATCTTTTGTCTCAGCTATTGATGTTGGCCAAAGTCCTGGAAAGCCCTTTGTCCCTAAATGAAGCATACACTTTCTGAATGATGTGTTCTTTCGGGCATTTTTGGCTAAATTAAGATTTTTGTTTGAGTGGTATCTGTTTCTGTCTTTCTCTAAACTGGAAAATAATTTCATTTGTACTCTTAAGGTAGCCACCTGCTTGACTTCAGGAAGTAGAAGAATGGTAGCATTTGCATTGGGGTTGCTTTGATGTGAAAAGCCCCCAAGTATCTTGCAGATTGTAGAATTAAAGCACAAAAGGAATCCCAGGTCCCCCTGTTCATCTTCTGCCTTCTGCATCTTCTTCTATTCCTTGCTCAAGTCTGTAGCACAATAAGCAGCTAAGTGAGCATCTTGTCCTTGAGTCATCTGTGGTCCCATCTGTCCCTGCCCCCACCTGCCCCCATCCCACCTTCAAGGGAGCCAAGTGCATGAGCTCACCAGAGGGGAGCTGAAATGTCAGGTATAGTTCGGAGGTGGTCACTGAAGAATTACAATGGAGTGAGACAAAGCTGAACACAGACAGGGTCCAGCTGCTCTGCTCCCAGGGTACCTGTGGCTCATGGGAAAGTAAGCATGCCTGCAACATTCAGATTTTTAAGTGGGGAGGAGGTACTAGGGAAGGAGGAGGAGAGTGTGCTCATTCGTCCCCTTGAATTAGAAAGGGTTCCTCTGACATCCTCACATTTCCCATTCCCAGAATGAAATCCTTGGAAGTATTTTATTTGGGGGTAGGGAGAGTAGTAGGGGGATGGAATTAGCCAGAACTCTGGCTCTAGAGACAGCTGCCTGGTACTGTAAGTCATATACCAGGCACTCGGCAGGCAAATCCCCTCCATGACGCTCCCCCAGGGCAGTTGCACTAGGAAACACTGCCATCTGGTGGGAACTTCGCAGCTGTCCCCCTCTTCCAGGCCTCATGCCAAGGAATGAGGAGCATCTCAAAATGGCTGAAGGGTCAGGCCCTAGAGGTTCCAAGGTCTTTTGGACTTACCAAAGCTTGCTGTCGTTATGGCTCATCCCTCTTTTGGGTATGAGAATGGACGGCTGTTGCCTCTGGTTCTGTGCTTTGCAGTCAGGGCATTCATGTATTTGGGACTGTCTCTTGCCAGATTTCCCTAATACCATAATATATCCCACCTCTATGTCTTCCCCAACTGTGCCTCTACCTGGGATGCTCTCTCTTCCCCTGGGCACCAATCCAAGAACCGCCCATTCTTTAAGACTCAGCTCACTGTCTTACTGTCTCGCAGTCTCCAGTCTTGGCGCCCTACGGTTTGATTTCCCTAATTCTTGCACATCCTATACGTCTTCCTGTAAGTCCCATATCCTCTCCCTATGCCTGGCACATTGCTCAGCATTTAGAAGGTGCTCAATAGATGGCTGTTGATTGATGCCCAGCTTATATCCTTCTAGTTATAATAAGTACATTCTTGAATTGGGAATCTAAATGTTTAACTCTAGCTGCATCTATCCTTAGAAGCAGAAGAAGAACCAGAGACCCCCTTGATTCCGTTTTTGAAGATGAGATTGCAAGGCAAAGCAGAGGATTGGGGCTCTGCTTGTGGACCTACGTGAGCTGACCACTGTAAATGCAGAACTGTTATGCATTCATCTCTATGAGTCATTCCAGGGTGATGGAGGTGGGGCGAACTGGGGGATATTAAGATGTGATGACCCTAGAGGGTACCCAGCTGTGTGGTGTGATAGAAAGATTTTGAGTTTTAAATCTGAGTTCCGACTCTGTTTATTGAATACTTACTATGGGTCATTCACCAGACCTCAGTTCCCTCATCTCTAAAATGGGATTAATAATTCAAAATATGCTTGACCAGCAAAAATTTCTTGACCCCAATACCTATCTCCAGCGACATAGTAAGAACTCAATAAATATTTGTTGAAAGGAAGTAAAAATACCTACCTTAGTGTTGTTGTGGAGAATTAAATGAGATAACATGAAAGCAATGTGTAAACTGTGAAATGCCATGCAGATTCTTGACATTTAGAGTAGCGTCTGTGGTGAGAATGCATTGGGGCTCTAGCATCCGCTCATCCCCGTTTCCTTTCCTCCATAACAAGGGTTCCATGCTCTTGTTCTGTCTCTGTCTGTCTCTCTCTGTCTCTGTCTGTCTGTTGGCCTCTCTCTCTCCATCATGGGCTTCTATTTGGAAGATAAGCCATGCTAAGCCTGGGTACTCTGACAGCAGAGCCCAAAGGTACCCTAGTTCCTTTCCTTCAGGCTCAATTACAGCAAGTTTGTGTTCTGAGAAGCAGACCACAGAGGATCCAGCCCCTCCAATGGTAAAATGCGTGATGACTGCTTCCTGTTTTTTCCTTTTATAAGTAGGTCGCTGCTGCCAGAACCTCTCAAGGCCCTACTTCTGATGCTTCCTAGGGCCAACACAGCAAGGCCTTCTGCAGCACTTTCTCTCTCTGCTCCAGTGAGCAGCCCAGAGCAACTCAGAGCAGGCTGGCTTGCAAGGTTGCTGTTGGGCTGGGAGCAGACAGAGGCAATGGTGAGATGAGCAAAGACGCCAGGGAGCTGAGTCCAGAGGAGAAGGTGGGAGAGGTGTTTCTGACCCCAGAGCTACCCCCAGCTATCACTGAGCTTTCCCTCTCTGGTCTTCACTGTCCTCATCTGCAAAAGGAAAGGCTTGGGTTTGAAGATTTTTTTAATGGGGAGGAATTTTAAGCCCTTGTCCAGCTCTTGGTATGGGGAGAGATTCGGCAAACTCAGGCAGGCTGATGTACTTGTCCCATGGTAATTTCACTTTCCAAGAGGGGGAGGGAATATCCACAGCTTACGCCCCGAGATGGAGCGTGGAACTCTGTCCACCAAGAACTTAGTATGTGTCAGCCACTGCAGTAACTGCTTACATTTAATTTAAGTCTTCTAGCAAGCATATTACCTTCCCCATTTACAATTAAAGGGATTGAGATTTTGTTATTTTAAGTGGTTAGCCTGGTTAGAAACAGGGAGAATTATTTTTAAATGCAAGACATTCTGACTTCAAATCCCATGCAGACAGCAGGCTGACAGGTCACCGGGGCGCTCCCTGTGAAAAGGAGCAGGACCTGTACTACTCAGGATTCTCTAGAGAAACAGAACCAATAGGATATAGAGAGATGCGTATATGAGATTTATTATAGGAATTGGTTACACAGTTATGGAGGCTGAGAGGTCCCACGATCTGTGGTCTGCAATCTGGAGACCCAGGTGGTGTAATTCAATCCGAGAATCAGGGGGCAGAGGGTGTAAGTCCCAGTCTGAGTCCACAACTCAAGAACCAGGAGCAACAGTGTCCCAGAGCAGGAGAAGATGGCTGTCTCAGTTCAAGCAGAGAGCGAATTCACCCTTCCTCCACATTTTTGTTCTCTTCTGGCCCTCAGTGGATTGGATGGTGCTCACCCCCCATTGGTGAGGGATCTGCTTTACTCAGTCTACTGATTCAAAAGCTAATCTCTTCTGGAGACACCCTCACAGACACACCCAGAAATAATATTTTACCAGATATCTGGGCATCCCTCAGCCCAGTCAAGTTGACACATAAAATTAACCTCACAGTACCCTGCAGACCTGGTGGCATGTTTAGTTTGTCATACTAAAATAAACATCATAATTACACTCACTCTTTTCTAGCCAGTTTTCAGTCACTTCATTTACTCATGTTGCCTCATTTGATATTCCCAAGAATGCCATGAGGAATGTAGGATAACCCCCTACTGAGAAAGGAAAAAAAGGAGGCCCTGGAAAGTTGACTTGCCAACAGTCACTCAGCTGGTGTATAAGGGAGCCAAGACTAGCCCCCTGGTCCTCTGTTTTCAAGTCAGGCATCCTGCTCCCAGGCCACTGTTGGAAACGAAGGAGCACAGAGTGCCCTTTGCCCTCTCTGTCCCCAAATCCCCAATTCACAGCCAGGATAACTGAGGCATAAAGAGTCTGCGTCTTGACCACTCCAGGATAAAGATGGCGTGCCAGCACAGAAGTCAACCTCTCCCCGCTTCTAGCCCACACTTTCTCCTTTCACTCCTTCCCCTGGCTTAGTAGGGCCCTGCCCAATCTACCCCAACTCCTGTCTCCAGCCTACTCTCTGGCCTCGTACTTGGACTCAGTATCTGAGAAGTGGCCTCTGCTCAGGGTCAAAGTGTTTGAGCCCCATGGGCCTCGGACTTCGGTAGAAATGCAGCTCCACCACTTAGAGCCAGGGATTCTTGAGGTAATTCTCAGAAGGGCAGAGTTGCATGTTGGGCTCTGTATTTAGGGAACTGGGGCTGAATGCCTGCTTAGTCATGCACTGCAAGTTCCAGAACTCTCTCAGCTTCAGCCTCCTGATGGACAGAATGGGCATAGTGATCGTATTCACCTTATGGGGTTATTTGAGGATTAAATGAAATGATGTATGTATATTGTTATTATTACCATTAGTCACCTTATGAAGACCATTTCCAGTTTTAAGTTAAATAAATATATGTGAAAATGGAACGCACAGTGACTGATAAATAGAATATTCCACAAGTGTTCACTCCTTCCTTGCCCACCCACCATGTAATTTAGCCACATTACAATTCCTAGGTGGTAGAGGTGGGGTTATTCCTTTGTATTCCCAGCATCTATCACAGTCCAGGTACATAGCAGAAGTGCTATAAATGTTTGATGAAACAGAGAAAAGAAAACAAAATAAAAGAAAAGGAAAGAGAGAAAGAAAGGCTTGCAATTATAAAATGTGTTGATCTGTTTGGTAGATTGAAAAGGGGTCTTGGGCAAACGATAACATTATCATTATGATCTATTATTAACACCATATAAAGGAATAACTGCATTTTATAAATGCATTACAAAAATGCAAATCCCTTGTTCCAGCCGCTCTAAGGATGTGGATTAGCAGGATCAGATCTCTCGTCCCATTGGCTCTGTTATCTGGGTTTCAAATTCAGCCCTTGGCCTCTTGCCATAAGCCCTTCTATCACCTGGAGGAAGGAGGAGCCCCCTCTCCACAAGGCCCACCTCCACCACTCCCTGTGCTCTCACTGGGACACCAGAGGATGGGAGAAGCGTGGCCAGAAAAGTCATACTGCAGGTCAGCGCTCAGAAGATAAAGCCAACGCCTTGTCTGCTCACACCTGCCACAATCAGCTGCGGTGGCCTGCAGCCCACGATCAAAATAGCCCCTTCTTGGAAACTGTCACTCCGCACCTTCCTCGTCACCGCCTGAGTCTTTCCGAGCTCACTCCCAGAGACACAGAGTCAGGAGATAATTACAAAAGCAGTAACTAAGATGAGAAAACTACTTGAGGGTTTATGAAGCACTTCTGCAGAGACACCTTCATTTGGTCCTCATTTCACCTCCCTCAGACAGGGACAGCAGGAAACAAGAGGGTTCCTTCAGCCTCACTTCAGGGTCAGCAAACCGAAACTCACTAGGAGAGATTAAACAATCTGCTCAGGCGACAGAGGTGGGACTTTAGCCCAGACTTTATTCCTCTAAATTTAAAGTCATAAGACTTCAGTAATAGCAAAGAGGATACATTGAATCTCCATAGTTCTTTCCTTTGAAAGACCTCAGAGATTTCAATTCTTAAATATTTTTTTATCTTCATAACATTTCTGGTTCTTGGGGAAGGCTGTATCTCCAAATTTTATAGACAAAGGAAACCAAAGCAAGAAATAGGATTTGACCAATCACACACACATACAAATAACTCGCAAAAAAAGATCTTGTTGGTATTTGCTTTGCCTGCCTTCCAACCGTCATGGCGCCTCTCTTCAAATGGGGTTTCATGCTGGCTTTTCAGTGCATTGTGCACACATCCCATTTTCTTACCCACGACCTTTGAGTTCTGAGTACCTCAAATCCAGCTTCAGTGGGTGATTTCTTGCCCAAACCTCCAGGGAAATGTAGGGGAGGAAAAGTTTTCCTTGACCCTGTTAGAGTCTTTGGCTGGGTCTGAAAATTAAACTGACAAAGACAGATTAACAAGAGAAAAGCATAAAAACTTTATTGAATTTTTGCATGTACACAAGAACCTTCACAAGAGAATGAAGACCTGAAGAATGGCCAGAGCAGGAAGCTGTTAGATGAAGAAATACCTTTTAGATAAAGAAACAATAAATTTGTGAAGGATTGACAAAACCGAGGAGTTTGGGCTTGGAGAGTAACTGGTGCAGAAGTACCAGGGAAGATAAGGGTGAGTCTAACCAGGTTCGTTTGTACAGATTTCTCAGTTCCAAATTCTATCTCCTGATAAGAATGTCTTTCCTCCTGGTCCAGAGAGGGCACCTCTCATATGGGAGATTTATGACCTGCTTCAGGAAGAAGGGCAAGGGACGGGGAAGTCAGAGTGAGCTTCCTGTTTCTGCCATTTTCTCAGACTCCTTCAGTTTAAGATATTCATCAGGCCAAGGGGCCATATTGTGGGGGAGTGTGTCTTGAACCCCATCAGAAGCAAATCAAGAACTGCACATTTGAAAGACCCAGTCCTCTCAGCCAGTCTTGAAACAGGAACTTGTCAAAGAACAAATGAATAACTATGGAAAGGTTTGAAGAAAACATATAAGGATGAACTTTACATAACCCACCAGCAATTCTCTCTATATTAAAAATTTCTGCCAATGCTTCAGCTATTACAATTCCTCCTACTACTATTACTGTGCTACCATCTACCTACTAGCAGGAACTTTCCTAAGCATCTTGCTTATATCCCATTGATCCTCACAACACCCTCATCAATTAGGCATTTTTATCACCATTGTACAGATGGGGAAACAGAAGCAGATAGAGGTGAAATGCCTGCCAAGGCTCACACACTGCATAAATGGCAGAGAGGGGGCTCAAAGCCCGATCTGTGTGACTCTAGGGTTTGAACTCCTAGCTGACTCTCTCAGGAATGTTTTCTGGGACTATAATTTCAATTTGATTATGCTCAAATCCAACATTATTTTCAATAATGATTTATGATCCACTTACAATGTATATGGAACTTTTTCTGAGTAGCATTAAGCAGAGATGCTTATGCCATGAAGCTGAGTCTAAGAAGCTTATGGATTCTTGGAGGTAAAAATGTTGAGAAAGAAGACAAACCACCCATACTGCGGACCGAGTGTATCCTTTGGAGCCAGATGGGCCTAGGTTAGACTCCAGTTTATCCATTTATTAACTACATGGCCTCTACTATTTAACTTTAGTTTGCTCATCTAGAAAACGGGACCAATAATATCTACCCTACGAAGTTGCTATGAGGACAAGATAAATTATTAATTAAGCACGTGGCACTGTGTGTGCCCAGCGTAAGCAATCATTCATGCCACCAATTTTACTGAGGGCCTGGGAGCTGGAAATATAATGATGGGCTGAGCAAGAATGGTCCCTGCTCTCAAGGAGTTCATTGTTTAGCATAGGATAAATGGTTGTTCTTATTACAGTAGCTAACCAAGTAACACAACACAGCATTAGAACACATCATCAGGGGATAAAGGGCTGGTCTTGTAAGCTGCCCAATAGCTGCAATGAACAGCTTTCAAATGTAAACTCAATAGGTCAACCAGAGTCCTAGCAAACGAACTGATGAATTTCTTAGGAACAGGCCACTACACAAGATGTTAGACTAAAAGCCTGGGTCTATTGGTCTCACCGAGCAGAAATCCCATTATTTGATGAAAGGAGTAATGCAGATGAATTTTGTAAGATGAGCCAATTGTATCAGTAAAAATAACATCAGCGCTGGTACCACAAAATGGAAACTTCTGATTCTGTCAAACAAAGCTAAAGGAAATGTGATATAGAGGCAAGTGAATTAGATCTGAACAAGAAGGTTTGATGCTGGTCCCAGGCCAGTCCCTACATGGCTGTGTGACTGGGAAAGCCCCTTAGCCTCTCCCTGGTCTGTTCCCTATCTATCTGGGAAATGAGTGTAGCCCTGAGGTCTCGTCCACCCCTGCCGTTCTATAAGTCAATAAATACAAAATGGAGAAATAGTTAAATAAAGTTAGTTCTCATGGCAATAAGACTAGCTTCAATAAACAATTGGTCATCTAGTGAAAATAAGGACTAGATCGTACCTAGACGTCCTTTCAGAAGGTGGAATTTCTGAACACCGGCCCTCACTAGGGGATTCCTGCCTTACTTGATAGTAGTAGATCAAACTCTGATCGGGTTGGATTTCAGTTACTGGTTGGGGCAGTGATTACTGTTCCCAAGTATTCCCAGCTCTCTACCTTCTGGGCAGAATTGTTCTTTCTAGCCATTTGTGGGTTGCTGCAGTCATGTGACTAGTTCTGCCAATGAGTGGAGAGTGAGAGTAGTATGTATCCCTTCCAGGCAAGAGCTTGTAGCCACTGATGCAAGACTCTTCAGAGCTCTCCTTCCCTCCAGCATGGTGACTCACAGTGTTCAAGATAGGGGACTGTTTTGTCACTCTTGGTCCCTGAGTGACTAGCATGAGCAAAGGCCCCTGCTATCCCATGATGGACATGTAATGTGAATAAGAAATAAACCTTTGTGTTTGAAGCTCTTGGGATTTGAGGGTTATTTTGTTACTACAGCATAATCTAACCTATTCTTACTGATACATTGCTTCACGTTAATGTTTTGCTGATTTAATACGTTCATAGCATATAGACTGGAATCGTGCACTAAAATGATTTTCATTTATATATGACTTCCTTCCACTTGACTTGACAGCACTGCACTGCCACACAAGGAACACCATTCACATTACGCTCCTGGAGTGCCATTCACATGGAATACAGTGTGGCTAGCAACACAGCAGCTCTGGGTCTGTAACAGTGCAGTGGAAATAAACTCATTCCACTTACTGTTTTTACTTCATTGATTTTCAGGTTAATGGAAATAATCCTTTTTATTTGCCAAGTATTATATAGTTTTAAAAAGCCCTTGCATTCAAAATATATTATGTCATTTATGAAATATTCACAACTCTATAAGGCAGATAGTATTAGTTCCATTTTATAACCAAGGGATTGGGGAGCCATCCAATTTAAGGGACCACATAAGGATGCCAGTTAGTAAGTGGCAAAGCAGGGACTTGAACTCTTGTCTCCTGACTCCATGTGGGACTAATTCAACTATGCCACCTTTCCTTCAGCATCTTTACTCTGAACAGAAGCTTCATTTTGTTTCCATCTTTTCTAATCAGGTTTCCCATAAGTGGGGGAATACCGTACCAATCAGCTCATTATTAGTTTTTTGCAATCTGGTTTCTCAAAAGAAAGTACTTTTGGCAGAAACTTTCCACCATACACTCTCAGGGCAGTGGAGTCACTGTGGCTGGTGGGTCTAGGAGAAATTGCCATTCCCTAGGCTTGATAAGCTGGAGGACAGCTCTCTGGTCAACCCCAAACTCCTGGCATCCTGCCTTGAGCTTGGAGAGGCTAACAGCCTGTGCTCCATGTAAACTCACACTGGAACTTGGCAAAGTATCTCACCTTTGAAGTGTGGGGATAGGGAACACCACTTAGGGCAATGACCCCACATTACCTCCCAGCTCCTCTGAGAGCTATTCCTCTTCTCTCACACTGTCATCTCCTTATGATTTTCCCTCCATGTTTTTCCTTTTGCCCCTCTGCAAATCTTTGGTTTGGGCTGTTCAGCCTCCTTTTTTAAATTGACTTTAGGTGAATGAAATCTCCCCATTTTCTGGGTCACTGATACCTGAGCTGTCAGCTGGGCTGGAGCTGAAGACTCAAGGACCCAGGCAGAAGATCTCCACCAGCAAGACTCTTCAGAGGGGACAGAGGATCCTTCTCCATCCTCTCCTCCAATTAACACACTACACCTAGATGACACGATGCTTCAAAAATCTCCCGTGTGGTCCCTGAGCTGCCAAAGCTCTCCCATGAACGTATGCGGTGACACACACCAATCTTTGGAGGCAATGTGGCATCAGGGGGCCCCCTGCTTGTCCTCGCGTCGCCACAGAAGGCACACCAGGCAAACAGAGAGGAAGGGCATGTTATCTACCTTTGTAGGATCTACCAGTGGGGCCCCAGCTCCCGTGGAGTCTCCATCTTCCTCTCTCCTGAGGTCTGCCTGCCTGACACCCACTTCTCTCCCAGCAGATCTGATGTGGTTGGTTCTTTTCCAGAACCTTTTTCTACCCCAGAGGTTCTGATGCTGAGTCCTCACACTAGGAAAGAGTAAGCTTTTAGGGCAACCTCTAGGAGCACCAGCTGCTTCATTCCCCTCAGGAGTGCAACCTCAGGGCTGGAAAAAGCAGCAGGTACAAGAGGGAAGAAGAGAAGCTGCCCAAATAGCTGCATAACTCTTTCTCCTGCTGCCTCTTTTCTCCATTCACCCCGGGGCTCCTGAAGCTGGGTTAGGTCACAGGGTCCTAAGTAGTAGTGGGTCCAATAGGCTTGCACGTCCTTGTCATGAGGGGCCTTGCAGTTTCAGGCCTCCAGCTCCAACCTACCTGACCAGGTAAAATCATCCTATTATGCACTTTAATGGCACCATAGACATCCGCTTCAGTGCTCATTCGCACACGCAATTTCCCGCAGATTTATAGGATTATTTGATCAGTGTCTTCCTCCCCATTAGACTAAGCTGCATAAAGTCAGAAACCATACAGTCTTCCCTCACCTGGCAAAGAGTAGGCACTCAATAAATATTTGTTGAATGGATGAATTATTCTTCACTTGCTGACATAGCAAGAGAATGAGCTTACACTATGGCAAGAAAGATTAGCTCAGTGCCGGCTCTGCAGTCAGACTATCTGGTTTTAAATCCTGGCTCTCCAATTGACTTCCTATGAGACCTTAGGCAAATAAGTCCATGCTGCCTCATTTCATAGTTCTAAATGGTGATGATAGTAGTACCTACTCCATATGGTTGTTTTAAGGATTCAATGAGATAATACATGTGACACCCTTCAAACAGCCTCTGGAAAATATAAGTACTCAATAGATATTAGCTAACTACAGCCTGTCTGCAGATGGTGGGCGGCTGAGGGGGAAGTTTTGATTTTGCCCCACACAAGATACAGGAAGGGGAGTGCCATACCTTACCTTATCCGAGCAGGCAGTTTTGAGAGTGAAGACAAAAGAGGTTTTCTAACTATAATGGTTCAACCTAGGTACCAGCTATATCTAGAGACAGTGTCTCTATAACTAGAGACAAGGTGGCATGGTTACACAATAGACAACGGGACTGTGAAGGAATCAGGATGCAAATGATGGGCAGCTTTGGCAGTGGATAACTGGTCATAAGTATCTTCGACCAAAAGAGATTAAGTGGCCCAGTAAAAGCCTATTTTATTAAAAAAAAACAACTCCGGATGTGATGCAAAGTGGCCTGATATATTTCACAGACACACAGCTCTTCCAAAGAAGGATACAGCAGGTACAGTACAGTGGTTAGAAGAGCACAAATTTTGCAGCCAGAATGCCTGGGCTTAAATCCCAGGTGAGCCATTACTTGCTACATTTCTTGGGCATGTTACTTAACCTCTCCGGTTTCAGCTTTCTCATCTATAAAATGGAAATGATAAGAGGACACCAATTTTCCAGAGCTATTGCAAGGATTGACTATATAATAGCACACAGTAACACTGCATAAGTATTAAGTCTAATTAAAATGATCAAAAAATATCACAAGTTTGTAACACAAAACTATCTCTAGCCAATGGACGATGATTGTCCATTTTTCCTAGAAGGGGAGATAATCTGAAATAAGGGTCTACCTAAAATAATAGGAAGTATATAGTAGTTTGGCTCCACAGTTAAGGACCTAGAAGGGCCAAAATCAGAAGGCTGCTGACAAGGAGGTTCAGGAAGGCATTTTGAGGAAAGACCCTTCTGAACGGGTACAGAGTGTGTGAATGCCACCCTAAGGGCCCTCTTGTGGAGCTGAGGCTTAGCAATCAGGTTGACCAGATGACCGTCTCTGGAATGTCATTCCACCTCCTTTGCTTTACCAGAGTCTACGGTCCCAAGAGCAATTCTGTCTACCCAGCTTCCCTTGGCTCCATGTTCTACACATATCCTTTCTATAGGCTACTTTTCTGCTTAATCAGACAAGAAACAGTTTCTATTGCTTATAATGAAGAGTTCCAACTAATAATGCAGACTCCCCAGACCTACTAAGTCAGAATCTCTGGGTGAGGGCCCACAAATCTGGATTTTGGGGAGCACCCCAGGTGCTTCTTATATGTACTGAATTTGATGACCACTGCTATTGTTGTACTCTGAGACACCATCCAGCTCTGATACTCTCCAATTCTATGGTTGTCTGGTTATATGAGCTCCTGGGTCCACTCCATGTTGCCAGATCCACTAGGCACAGTTTTCAAAGGGAGCCGATGCCCCAGAGTCCTCTTCCCTTCCCTCCCCCATGCCCATACACCACAATCACATCTGCCACAGGTGGGTCCCTGAGCCTGGTGTGCTCATAGCAACCCACAATCAGGGAACTGGCACCTTCTTTCTCGGTAAAAGTAACTCTGTCTTTTCCAGGAGCCCTGAATACATTGTAGGGGGGAAAATCATGACCTCCTCTCTGTACTTTATGGACAATTTTCTGGCACAAGTCAAATATGGTGTCATGGAATATGTGATGTTGGTCTCCCATTTAAAATAAGAGGCATTAGGGGCCGGACCAGTGGTGCAGCGGTTTAGTTCGCGCTTGGCAGCCCGGGGTTTGCGGGTTCGGATCCCGGGCGCCTGCTGACGCACTGCTTGTCAGCCATGCTGTGGCGGCGTCCCATATAAAGTAGAGGAAGATGGGCATGGATGTTAGCCCAGGGCCAGCCTTCCTCAGCAAAAAGAGGAAGATTGGCAACAGATGTTAGCTCAGGGCTGGTCTTCCTCACAAAAAATAAAATAAAATAACAGGCATCATCCCCTTATCCTTTCCTGAAGGAGACAAGGGAAATAAATTATGTTCTACAACATCCAAGTTGTTTCTATAATGACCGGTAGCATTTTTAGCAAGACAGGAAAATATTTGTACCCCCTTGTGATGGCAATAGGTTGGCAGGCTTCCCTCAGGCTATGGAAAATGGACTTGTGTGGATCTGCTGAGGCCCAGCATGGCCAGGCAACCTTGGACATAGTGGTGAGAGAGTCAGACCACAGGCCTAGCAGGAGCTGGGCAGAGCACTTAGGAAGGACAGAACTGCCTTGGCTATGTGGGGGGACATCAGCAGCTGTGCTGAAATGGAGGTGAGCAGAAAGGAAGAGAAATCTTTCTCAGCCAGAGCAGTCAATACGGAAGTGGGAGCATTCTCATGCCTCTGCCACTGCAAAACCCCATGGCTGGTGTCCCTGCCCCAGGTTGCCCACATGCCATTCTCACCAGTCTTCTTAAAATACCACTTTCATCAGGTTAATTCTCCCTCTCGAATACCTCCACAGCTGCCCTCACCTACAGTATAGAATCAGTTCCAAACTCCTCAGTCAGCTGTTCAAAACTCACTACAACCCCACCTCAACTGTCTTTCCAAATTTGGCTCCCATAGTCCCCACAAACCCTCTCAAATGCTCACAAACCTTCTACTCAAGCAAAATTGTCCCTCACTCTCTTCCCAGTGACGTCCCACATATTGACCTCCAGGCTTGATTTCCCCTTGCTGCTACTGAGCTCTTCCCTTCCCTGACTTGGCCCCTCCTTTCCAACTATTCAAATCCAGTGTTCGCCTTAAGATGGATCCCCATTGCTCTACCTTAACTACCCAGTAATATGGATCTTCACTCGTCCATGTTCAACCCTTAACAGCCCTTACCAGCCAGCTGGGTGGAAAGAGACACAGTCTGGAAGCAGAGAACATGGGTTCAAATCCTGCTCTGTCAATTATTAGCTGTGTGTGTGGTTTCTACAAATTTCATCAGTCAACTTGGCAAGGATTTTTCTGTGATTGGGGTTAATGCTTATAAAATGTCTACCATGAAGCATGGCACACAGTAGGTGCTCAGCAAGTAGCACCTGGCAGTGACAGTAGTATGCACCACCTTGAATTCTTAAATTCCATCTGTGTAGGGGTTGACACCCCAGTTTCACTCTTGATGTCTTCACTGTACCCCTCCATGGTATTTAGCTCACTTCTAAGTTCTTAGAAGGGGCTCAGACATATTTTCTGGGGTCTCTGGGTGTTTGTGCTATAAGTGTCCTGGCTTTTCTTAAGTAAAATAACAAAAGTGATGAGACCTGAGACCTGAGACTTGCTTTGCACTCAGCTGACAAGCCAGATTCACAGAGCCCAGAGACAAATCCAAATAACAGCCTTAGAATGAAGTCAACATGTGCTTCGGAGAGGGAAGGCCCTTGAGAGGCACAGTCTCGATCTGAAAGCCAGAGCTTTCTCTACTGAGCTGCCTGAGAACACCAGCAGCTTGCTAAGGAAACCACTTGGTTGTCAAAACACAACCTGGCTTCTCCTGTCAGAGGTGTCAGCCAACATCTTGGAGAACGGCAGAGCAAGCTCTCGGGAGTTCAGTGCTGATAAATGATTTGTAAATGTCACGTAGACCCCAGGGGTGGATGCCAATGTAGATGGAAGTCACCTCTATTTCAAAGCAATGGAAAATTGTGAAACCTCCAGCTTTCTTATATAAGCTCATATGCCATATTTTTAAACTTAGAAACAGTAAAAATGGCTATAAATCTACTTATTCCTCCACATCACAATAATAAGAACTTCCCTACACTGAAAACAATTTCCTAAGCTTTTTTCTGTCTTCAAGACCCGTAATCTCCTTACTCTCTTTACTCCATCCAGGTGTACCTCCTCTTTTGTTGTTATTGATTCAACCCGTCATCCAACAAGTATTTGTCATGCTCCGCTGTGTGCCCCAAACTCTGCGGGAGGCCAAGAAAGACAAGAGAAGAAAACATGGCCTCTGTCCTCAAGGAACAACTTAAAATCTAGTTGTTCTGTCAGGTCTGCACCACTTAAGACCTTCTGCTGGCCTTCATTCAGTAGTCAGTCAGCCAGCAAATATTTATTAAACACTGCCGTGTGCCTGGGATACAGAGTGAACAAGCCAGGAAAGGCCCTGGTTCTCATACAGCTTATATCCCCGCAGGAGAAAAAGGCAATGAGCAAGTACGCAAAGAATATAAGTTCAGAAAATAGTTAGGTGCCTTGAAGGAAATCAGGGAAGAGATAGGGACACTGGATTGGAGGGGCTGGAGGCCAGAGAAAGCCTTTCTGAAGAGGTGGCATGACTAGTCTGTCAAAAGTGCCAAGATGTAAGAGAAGAGACTCTTAAAAATCCCTTCCAGTAGGGGGCCTGCCTGAACTCAGAGCTACCAACCACTGTAACCTTCTCTGCCTCTTGGTCAAGGGCTCTACTTTATTCACAGCACTAAGCACAGTACCTGATACAGAGAGGATGCTGACTGATAGTAATGACTAACATTTTTCACAATTTACTACACTCCCAGCAATGTACTAAGTATCCGCCATGTGCTATTTCATTTAATTATCACAAGCACCATATGAGGAAGGTCCTATTACCCCACATGATAGACGCAAAGGGGTGTGAGCTAGAGCCTGGATGCAAACCCAGGCACTCCATTTCCAGACCACCTGGTCTCCTATGCTATAATGCAAGCAGGTATGAGTGAATGAATTAATGAATGAATGACCCTCCACGTGATCTTAGATCTCATTAATTTCCAGGAGGGACACAGAGATGGAGGATTCAGGCTTTGGATTGTTGGAATCATATGTTAAATTGCACCTGGTATGTACCTACGCCCAAATGTTCAAACCTTTTTCAATATCCATCCAAACAGTCACTTGTCTCAGATGAGAGGCAGTCTGAGAGAGATGTGGTTTCTGTGGTCGGGCAAATCAAATAGTAAAAAGAAACGGCATTTTATCCTCCTGTGTAGCTCATCAGTTCACAAGAAACTTTTGCAAACTGGTAGATTTTTTGAATTTTTTTCTTTATCACTATAAACTAATTATAACATTGACAAGTAGTGTAAGCTGCCCTGAGCCCAGCTCTCAGACCTGTGTTGGAAAAAGCAACTCAGGCTGAGATGAGGTGAGACGCCAGTAACACACTGCAGGCTTCACACACACTGCAACAGGACAGTTTTTTTCTTTTTTCTCCCCAAAGCCCCAGTAGATAG
Source organism: Tapirus indicus (assembly GCA_031878705.1). NCBI lineage: Eukaryota > Metazoa > Chordata > Mammalia > Perissodactyla > Tapiridae > Tapirus > Tapirus indicus. Next base: position 101,870,892 of record CM062918.1, on the reverse strand, counting down.
CTGTATGTCATAGTTGCACATCCTTCTAGTTGCTCTGTGTGGGACGCCGCCCCAGCATGGATTTGATGAGCCGGGCGTCTATCCACGCCCAGGATCCGAACCAGCGAACCCCGGACTGCCGAAGCAGAACGTGCAAACTCAACTGCTTTGCCACCGGGCCGGCCCCGTAGACAGTTTTGTTCCAGCGCCGCAGCACTGCCCAGTCCACTCAAAGACCCAGACACCCACCTCCGCGCCTCCACTCCTTCCTCCTCATGGACCACCCTGCCCGTTTCCCCCACCTGTGTAAGTCTCCTCCGCCCTTCAACTCCATCGCAAACAGCTGATTCCTTCCTCTGCTTTTTGTCATTTGTGAGCTTAGTTTGGACTGTCTGGTAGACTGTGGGCAAATAATTCCTCCTCATTCATCTTTTCCCGTCTTACAGCTCTAACGCAGCAGGAGAGAGAATGGTGCTCAACGAACGTTGCTGAATTGAACTTGATGGCGCTTCCACTTGGAAGGCACAGGGCTTGTGCTAAGCCATCTCCTGGAACTTCACATAAATAATAACAAACGCTGACCTTTACTGAGGGCCGACTGCCCAACAGCCACCCATGTAGTTTATCACATTTGCCTTATGACAACTCTGCAAGAAGGCCTTATTATTATTCCTATTTTATAGTTGGAAAAAACTATTTTATAGTAAGCCATTTAGAGAGACATCACTTGCCTTTGGTCACATAGCTAATAAATGACAAAACTAGGATTCCAGTTCAGATCTACCTGCCTCTGAACCTCTCGCCTAACCAAACTTTTGACTGCCTCAATGCCTCCTCATGTACTGGCCCCAAGGCTCCTCCTACGCCTTCCTAATCCTGTCCCATCATTGGCCCCTGCACCCCATCCCTTCTGTTTTCAGTCTCCTAGGGCACAGCACACTTCCCAGCTGCTCTCTGGAGGCCCTAAGTTCCCCACTCCCCACAATTCTTGAACCCACTCTGCCATCCAGCATTCCACTGCCAAGCTCTGCCTCCCCCTACACAATCCTCTGCTTAAACTTCCATTTCCTAGACTGTCAGATTATAGTGAAGTTGCATGTGATTTAACTAGTTCATACCAAAGTGTGAGTGACTGCAAGCCCCTTAAAGTTCAGTGAGAATTTGCCATTTGATAAGAGGATGTCTGTCAACTCAAAGAACTGAATCTGAATGAGTTCCCAAAGGAGAATTCCAAAATGTTTTGAATAATGACAACATTTCCTAGTTACATGCATAGCCTTCTCCAAGATGACCTCTTTGAACTCTTATTTATTCTTGTGTCAGAAAGTCTGTACACATTACATTTGCTTAAAAAAAAGCCTAATGAGTTCACAGTAAGACCTCATTGACATGCTCTTTATCATACAATTCAACTGTCTCATTAATGTACAGTTTTCATTATAATCCTATCATTGTTCCTCTGTTTCAGATTAGTCTCTGAAACTCAGTGTCCACACTATAAATCCCCTCAGCTGTCCACAGCATGAGGTGGTCCGGGCGCAGCGTCAAACGGGACAATCACTCACTCACAGCAGAGACTTGATCGTCAACTTTGCCCCCTCGGCGTTTCCCCAGAAAAGACACAAGGAGCCATTCCTCGCTGGGGGTGGCTTCAGAGCTGCAGAACAAAGACCTCTGTGTGGGTCTGGGAAATTCCAAGCTCCACTCAGACTCAGGTCTGCCCTGGTGGCCCCCAGCTGTCAACATCTGGAATCCATTTCCCACTGGGAAAAGCCACCCAGACAGAGCTGCCTGTATCCATGATGGGGCCCAGCGATGTGACCAAGGGAGCACGTGGAGGGACCCTTGCCGGCTGGGAGGGCATGGGTCAGCACTGGATTATCCAATAAGAAGAGTCAAGCTGAGCTGAGGACACCAGCTCAACAAGGGGCACCAAAATTTTTTTGAAATATCTAGACGATATTTCAGTAAAAACATCAAGGAAAATATTAGAACTTTGGGGGATTTTCTTAAATTTATGTTTTGATTAGTATTGTTTTTATTTTGAATTACATATGGGGGAGCATCTTGTTCTTTTCAATGCTTAAGACTTCTGAAGATTTTACCCAGTCCTGGGCCAGGATTGGAGAACTATATTATACTGGCCTGGGTTGAGGATATGGATTAAATGACACACAGGGCCCCCTAATATCTTATGTATGCCTAACTCCCAGCATCTAGCACAACACCTGGCACACAGGAGTTCAGAAGATGCGTGGTGACCTGATGGTGCTTGGCTCTGCAGGCACCACTTGCTGCTGGTGTTACAGTCAACAAACCTGGTGACCCAGGGCTCCCCTTGAAAACAATAGCAGAGAACGATGGAAAGAGAGACTGTCACCACCCCTACCACCACCTCCGCTTGGGTGACCATTCAATTCATCTTCCAAACTGGGACTTTTGGGGAGCGAGGGGCATGGAGGGTTAGAAATAATTAATAAGACTTCATTGATCAACAACAGGTATACATTGGTTGTTCTTGGCAGACCAGATGCATAGTCACACTATCCTCACCAACATCTTTTTACCCAGAGCGACAATTTCTCCAGTCTTCCACCTCTGTCCTTCAGCCCATTCTCTCTTCCGTCCCCACCCTATGGCTCTTCCTTGGTCTCTGAAGCATTCCCCTGAATCCTCATCCAGAGAGTGCTCCATACTTCTAATTCTAGGAGTCCCAGCTCACGTTAAATGTTATCATCCACTTGGACTACGCATATGGTGAGTGAAGACAGGGCAATGGCAACTCTCATATGAAGGCCATTCTTCCACAGCTGCCTAGAAGCCAGGGAATGGCTGTATCAAAGATTGTTCTACAACATTCAACAAGGGAGGCCCAGAGTGACTATAGTTTATTGCACTGTAAAACAGCTTGTCAAGGGCTTAACCCAGTTCCCTACCCATAGCACATTCCTCATCAACATGTCACACATGACGATAATGATGAAGCTAGTTTAGACATCCATTGGTTTGGGAGGCCTGGGATCTAATTCTATGGTACACGCAAGAAGTCAGAAGAGTCAATTCAGTCCGGAAAGCCTTATTATTAAGGACCTGCTATACCCAGGCCCAATTCTAGGCAAGGAGATGAATAGGAAGATGATGAGCCAATTCCTCTTCTCCAGGAAGGGTTTATTTGAGCTTGGGTAGAAGAGAGGTAGGTAGACAACTGACCACAGTTGGAGCAGAATGTTTTTATGACAGGAACACTAAGGAAGGGGAAGTGGTGTTGGACTGGAAGGCCTGAGGATAGCTCCTTTGAGAAGATATTTGAGCTGTGCATTGAAGGATGAGCTGGATTTCAGTAAATGAAAAAGAGTCAGGTATTCCAACCAGGAGGCTGACTGATGAGACAGTACACTGATGGGTGTCAGCTGGGGCTATGACTTTGTCCAGTGTAGCTACAAAGTTTAGGTGTCTTCAGGGGTGGATAATGTAGCAAAAGAAAAGGCTGGAAAGGAAGATTTAACATCACGTTATGGAGGACCTTAAGTCAGGCTAAAGGAAGTGGAATTATTCTGTTTAGGAGCCCTGGAAAGAAGATGATATGAGTTTCCCTCTGGAAAGATTAATTTGGAAGTCATGTGTAGGGTGGACCGGAGCAGACAGTGAAAGGGAAACAGAAAGACGATGAGGAGGTTACTAGGGCCATCCCAGACTCCATTTCACAACTTGCGTCCAAATGATGTGGGATTTATGGGTGACTTCACTACAACCATAGAAGAATAATAAACAACAATAATATAATAACATGTACACCACAGAGAGTGTACAACGGAGGATAGAAGCACAAACCACTCAATTGTTCAAGTTGAATATTTTGTGAGAAATAGTTCCTTGCAACTGGATGCCTTGGTCACTGAAGCACAATTGGGACCACTTGTCTCATTTTCTCAGGTGACATCTACTTTAAAAATGCAAATTATTGCAGAAATTGAAAGTTTTATCAGTTGGGGAGGAAACGTGCATGGGCATCTTATGTACATTTCCTATAATTGGCATGGATTACTGAGAGGTACCCATCCAGGCTGCAGTGACCTCAGCTGTTTATCATACGTGCCAGAGGGACAGCTGTGTGGACTCTTTGGATCAACGCTGCTGTATAAATCTTCAATTTTATTATTGCAGTCATTTGGAAATTTATAGTAAACATTACATTGCAATGGGGTCACATTATAAACACTCAGAAGTTCCCAAAGAGCAGGCCTTGTGTTGAAACACAATATATAGGATTACCAAAAACTGAAGCCAAAGACTCCTAAATGTAGCCTTCAGAAGTTTCAGCAGATCAGTCACTATAAAACTGAAGACTTAAGGGGAAAAAAGGCAAAGCTCATTCTTTCCATGTTTTACAGGGTTCAGCGGATCACTACTGAGGTCTCGCCATATCGGAACACAAAGGCCACATGCTAGGAGCTGACAGAGCCATGGTGAGGCACAAGCCACTGTATGCTGTGAGCAGGCCAGCTCCCAACCTGAGAGGGAAGACACGGCACAAATAACCAATTCAAGGGATAGAATGACGAGTGACACCAGAGGGCTGCGGGAGTTGACAGGAGAGTTCACGAGAGTGGGAGGATGGGGAAGACTTCTATTAATAAGCACTAAATCTATGTTCTCTTTCCTTCACACTGCTTCTGGGGACAACTTCTCCCAGGAATCCTGGCTCTAATAATGCTACTGGACTTAGATCAATCCCCAAAACCTTTAAGAACAAGGATATTTCTCGGGGACATTCATATCAGCTTCTTTGGTTTAATTGTCAGTTTGTTTGTTATGATTTTTGCATGTCTTCTCATGTGCAGCAGGTGTAGCCTGCCCACATCAGTCTCTGAGTTCCCTGATGGCAGAATTGGTCTCGTTTCTGTCCCCACCACAGTAGCTGGCACTGATGGGCTTGTGCCAGCAGATGCAAGGCACCTGTAGGAGGCAGAAGTGACTTCTCCTGGGCACAGGCTGTTACACATGAGAGAGGGTACAGAGGACTTGGTGACAGGAGGGAGACACTGAGCAAGGCTCCTTGATGCTCAGCACATGTCTTCAGCTCCTACACCGTCCACATCGCTCCACTTCTCCCAAAGGAGGACGCCCACACATGGAAAAAAGACCCAATGCCTACCAGTGAGTTACTGGAAAGAGGGGGAAGTGTGGGCAGGTTGTATGGGGAAACCCTACTGTCCTCCTCCAGAGCCCTTCAGTGCTGAGAGAACCACAAAGGAGTGTGCACGTGGGGGTTCAAGCCAAGGTCACTGCCCAGGTGCAAGTGGAAACTTCATTCTGAATTTCCAGGCAATGACATGCTTTGCACACAGAAGTTCAGCTTTCCTACCACACTCTCTTCTTGACCTCACCACATCCCCTCTTAGACTTTTTAGTTCCTGTTCTGAGAGGAACTATAGGTCTCCAGGGATTCTTGTTCCCCCGCACCCCACCTCCCACCTTGGGGCTGGCCTCAGTCTGCAGTCGTAGGTTGTTCATGCCTGCTTTTTGGCACAGACTTAAAAATCTGATGGGCTCTCCTATTAGCTGGCCAAGCAATCAAGGGGCATTTGAAGGCCTTTGCCTTCTCCCACAAATTAAAAAAGTCAGATTTGAACCCATCACTTGCCTTCCAGCAATAAGTCGTGCTGTGCTTTCTTTGGTGGATGGTCCCACTGCATCTCTTTTGGGTGTGCTGCCTGGGTTGGCAGGACCACATTCCTGCTCCTCAGTAGCAAGTGGCCAGGGGCGAGTGGTGCTGGGATTGAAAATCCTGCCCAGAGCATCCAGTGGGCCTTGGCTTTCCCTGGCCCCCAGCGCTGCCTGAGGTCTCCGCTCCTCTGCTTCTGCAAGAAAACATACCCTTCCTCCTAGGGCCCCTGTAGTCCCCACGTCCTTGTCTCCCACTCTGCTTCATTTCAGGCCTTCTCATGCTCCACTCCCACGTCACTCTTCTCTAACCGTGCATCTCTTCTGGTTACAACACCACTCATTTCCTCCATGCCTCTTTCCTCAACTTAGAAATGATCTAGCAAAGTGTTCATTTGCTTACTCAGTTGTTGATTCTCCCCACTAGACGGGAAAATGAATCAGGGAAGATCCTTTGCTAGTTGTTCCCAGAGATGAGCATGGTGGCTGCCTCATAGTAAATATTTATTGAATAAATATTTGTTAAATGAATGGAGGAATGAATGAATGAATGGATGAATGAACAAATGAATGATAGTACTAAGTACACTGGATTATAAATGTTTTAGTTTCCCCCCTAGACAGTGAGATGCTTGTATACAGGACACCATTCATCAAGATCTATATCTCCATTGCCTATATAGTCTTGACATTTGCAATAAATGCAAGTTGAATTGAGAAAAATCAAATCAGAAGACACAGATCAGGACTATAGAGGCAGCCTGGATACCTGGGAGGCAGCCATCACAGGCGGACTGGATACAGAGAAACTGATGTGGCAGGACGTGCCTCGGGAGGTGGGGTAGAGGGCAGCTTAATGAGAACGTGCAGACTTTCATGCAGAAGGAGCAGAGTGGAATACAGAGGGAAATCCAGCCTAGGAGTCAGGGAAAACAATTCCAGTCCTAGTTTACAGTAACTGGGGCTGTGACCTTGAGTAAATCACCTCTTCTCTCCGGGCCTCAGTTTTCTCATCTGTAAAATGAGTGGGACAGAACAGATTCTTTGTAAGGTTCCTTCCAGCTGAAACATTGCATGGTACAAAGTTTGACAGTAGAAAATAAATGCCAATTACAAGGGAAGGTAACAAGCATCATGCTCTGTCTGGAGGCCTGTGGTCTGAAGTCGGTTCACTCCAGGCTGGGCCACACCTCACCCCACCATGCACACTCCTGTAAGTGTGCACACCAGATGCACACTGTGAGCACATAGAGGCCAGGCCAGCCCAGGGCCCATCCCTACAGCCAGAGGAGAACCTGGTGAAGAGGGGCCGGGGAAATGCGTCCTCAAGGCTCCCAGTGTGACGCCATGTCCAGGAAAAGACTAAGGGCCAGAGAAGGAGGTCTGTGCTCTGGCAGTCTGAGTCCTCTTCAACCAAAGCTCAGGGCAAACCCACTGCCCAGAGCCCTAGGCAGAAACTCCAGTTTGGCATTTTCTTCCTCCTCCCTAGAAATAGAGCAGCCTGTCCCACAGCCACTAGAGTAATCTAATTTTCATGAGGAGGTAGAAGCAAGCTACATCTTCCTAATAAGGCCTTCCCTGGTCTAGGAGATCCCAGCATGAGATCCCTCCTGAAACCAGGGGTTGGCATTTGCAAGAAATGTAAGTTCAGTGGAGTAAAATTAAATCAGGGAGCCAGATCAGGGCTACCCAGGTGTGACTGGATGCCCAGGAGGCAGCCCTCTGTGTGACAGACCCACTGATAGGACTAGGACAGGTATGGACAGCTCTGGAGCTAAGGCTGGTTTTCACATTTTTAAATGATTACACTTTAAATGGTTACCTAAGTACCTACAATAATAGCTTCAATTTTGCCTCTTGGCAGATAAAGCCTAAAATATTTACTATCTGATCCTTTCTGGAACTTTTGCCAACCCCTGCCCCAAACAATTACTGAGTCCGCCTGCCACTGGTAAACTTGGAACTCCCACTGCAGTCCTGGGGAGCAGCACCGGCCTTTAACTCTGGACTCCACCCCTGGATGATGGTGATGGGGACAGGGCAGCCACCTTTCTCTAGCTCACAACTCCAACTTCCCTCATCCTGAATGCCCTCCCCTCTTCCTAGCCACCCTTCAAGGTCTCCAGAAGCTTTTCTTTTCTACTCCTTCTACTTTTCTTTTTCTACTCCACTCCTCCTCACCCTCCCACTACAGAACCATAGCGCTTCCTCCTGGAACCCCCTACAGGGCACTTATCACATACTGTTTTGCATGACTTGTTTTTGTTTTGCACTAATTGCTTCCCCAGTGGGACTCAAAGCTATATGAAGGCAGGGAGCACATCCTAATATTGGTTCTGCATCCCCGGCACACCTACGAGTGCCAGACCAGGGAGTTGTTGAGTGGATATGTGCAGCTGAGGTCCAACTCCAGAGAAGAGCACTTGAACATCACCCGCCACATGCCATTGTACACAAGTTGCCATTTCTGGAGGGGACAGGGGCAAGGTGTCCTGCACCGAGAAACACTTTGCTCCATCCAGTCCAAGCCTGGAAGTGCTCACATCATTAACACTAGAATCGCTCAAAGCCCACCTCTATGGAAAGATTCCTCAAGGGTTGGTGCTCTGTTTCACTTTCTCTTCCAGGGAGGGTCTCGGGCAGGGTGAACCAAGGAGCTGGGGCTCTAAAAGCAGGGCGAAGATTGTTTTTCTAAACCTGTCATTGCTCAGGGTTCAGTGAGCATACAGGCAGGAGAGGGAAAAAAGTAAGTAGTGAAGAAGAGGGAGCCAGATGCTCTGCAGGAGAGAAGCTGTCCTTACCCAAGTGCATGACACCAAGCCCAACCCTGCTCTTCATGCTCTTGTTGCCAAAGCTGGTGGATTATAAACCCAGGGATGGTTTCCTGCTGTGGGAGCCAAAAAGCAACATCTGGATAAAAAGCTTGGCTGAAGCCACTGGATCTAATCTCCTCAGGAAGGTAGAGGCTGTAGAAAATCAATGACAGGAGAGAAGGGGCGGTGGGAGAGGACAGGAAGGGGCCTCTTACCTCAGGCAGCCTGGGTCAGAGCCTTGACATCAGGTTCCTTTCCTGCTAAACTTGTGAACAGGCAAACCATGATGTCTGGAGTGAAATAGATGGACCTATTTCTGGAACCATAGCAACAGGTGCGCTGAGAAGATGGAGAGATTCAAACACTTCACTTGGTGAGTGCCCTTCTCGGTGTGCCAGGACAGATACCACGTCACCGGTCCCCAGGAGGGGAGGATGCAGCAGGAGACTGGGGTACCTGACTCTGGGGGTCCCTCTTGAACCGCCTTGATCCCCTTTGTAAACCTGCTCCACACACAAAATAGGGAGACTCACTCTGTCATTTCCTCCATTCTGTCCCCCAGGACTTGTATAAGCTTGCACCCATTTTAAAGATGCAATCTGTTCTATTTGGACCAACGTCTGTCAGGCACATGGACCCCTCTAAGATCTGGCAGCTCTCTCTTTGCTGCTCAAGCCTAAAGAAGCTGACCTTTAGGTCAAATGCAGTGACTTCTCTTTTGTCTTTAAGGGAGGGTGGAGCCTGAAGGGTGACCCAGGCCCAATTACCAGGTTTGTACCTACCTACACACACGGCAGCTCTAAAGGCATAGAGGACTTGGAGGTGAGACTGGTGGAGTGGCGCTCTGGCAAGATGCCCTGATTTTAGGCAGATTGTAAATCATAAATAAATAAGGTGTCTCTGTTCTTCAGCACGTAATGAACACAACAGAGCCCTGTCTGCATAATCTTTCTGTTTCCTCCTCAGATTTGCTGTTAACAGTTCCTGACTGGAAATGACTCCGGGCGGTACAGACACTGGCTTTTATTATTCTGCCGGCATCCTATTTAAATCCACAATTCCCAGACATCAATTTGGTAGCTCCTCCCTCGCCCCCGTGGACACCCAGATGCACCCTCAGAACTAGTCGTTAGCTCAACGTTGTCGTGGGGGAGGTGTGATGGTGGACCAGCAACCCACCCTGGTGAGGATGTGAAACAACCAGTCTTTGGATTATTTAGCAGAAAAAGCGACAGCAGGAACCCGGAGCCCCATGCAGATAGCTAATCCCAGAGAGAAACTGCAGGAAATGTTACACCTACTGTGATGTTTTGCCACAACCATCCAGTGAAGAGGGAACAAAGGGATTCGTTCTGAGTTTAAGGATTACTCAGGGTAGGGCCATAATCTGCAGAAACCAGCTTGTAATGTGGACAAGCAAATCCTTCCTTTTGGTTTCTCGTGGCCTCTGTTTACCGTGAAAGCAATGCATTCTCTCCCCTGCCATGGTCAGCAGGGAGAGCATAACAACAAAGAGCCATTCCCTCCTTCCGTGACTTTCACACCACAGCTGCTCCTTTGTGAAAGGCTTCATGTCTGTGAGAATTGGGCTTGTTTCTCAGAGCTGTTGAGAGCCATGCTAAGTAGGGCTTAAAACCTACCAACAAAGAAAGGTCCAGAAACCCAGCCCCAGGAGACTGCAGCAGGCTGGGGCGGTCTGATCATCCTCTGCCTTTTAGTTCCATTCACACTCCACCCTGATGGGTGGCTCGAATACCACACCACCAGACAGCATGCTGCAGGGCATCCATGTCATAAACAGCCTGAGACAAACAGAATCTACCCCTCCATCTCTGAGGCACGGAGGGGGCCCAGCAAAAAGATGTTGATGATCAATTCATTAGCTTTCCACGTTTTCTACCCTAGTCAAAGTGGCGTTTGCTCTGACTCCAAAACCAGAAACAGCAAATGACAGACTATTTTTAAAAATTTCCAGAAAATACATTAGCTGTAGAAAAACTAACACTTGCCTCAACCAAGTAATATTTTATTTCCTGGGATAAAAATAAAGAGAATGAATGATCAAAAGTCTCCCTCCAACATCATTAAAATGCTTTTTGAAGAAAGTTACAAGAATTGTTTAAGGCGCACAGAAAAAGTCAGACTTGTCTTTCTTCCAGAACATTCCCTGCCCTAGACGCAAAGCACCGATACCACATCCCTGAAAAGAGAGAGGCTTGCAGACACAGGAACCAGAACAGCCATAACCAGGGTCTCTGGCTCTAATATAAGTATCACAGAAAAACATCACAGTAACTCTCTCTTCCATAAATACCACATATGTCTTGAAAATATATCCTAAATATCTCCATCTGAAACTACAGTACAAAAATCCACTCACCAGCCATAAAAATAGTACTTTTCCCTATACATAAATATAATCATATGTAAAACAAATTTGGAACACATGGGGGGGAGTTTACAAAATCTCTTGGGATCTGGCTATTTAAAGTCATTTTTGTTTGGGTTATCCCTCTGCCGGGTATAGGAAACTGGCTACAAATACATCCATCTCACAGCGCTCACCATTTCAACTGCTCCTGCGTCATGGAATGTGGTGCTTTTTAAAAATAGGTGACCCTGGTGTCATGGAAAGAAGAGGGAAAACGGGGGGATCCAGGGAGGGAGGGTGGGTGGGAAGGAGTGAAAGAAGAGGAACAGACCCAGGTTACAGGGTGGACTTGAAAGACTCTGCGGTATAAAGTAAATACCCAGGTTCAGGAGGCCTCTGCTGTCCCCACCCCACTGCCACCGGTCGCCTGGATTCCCCCTTACAAGTCTGTTTCCCGGCTGGTGTCCAGGCAGAGGGCATACAGGGACCTCCGCAAGTCCACATTGCTCTTGGCCTTGAGGTTACACTTCTCTAAGGGGCAGCTGCCCCTTCGGGCTCCATCCGCATTCTCCAGGGAACCCCTAGCCTTGCAGAGGGACCCCTTGCTCCAGCTGGCCTTCCGCTGGCCTCTGCTGTCCATCCCTGTTCCCTCGCCCTGGCTGCCCTGCTCTTCCTGAAGGGCTGCCTGCTCCTCGTGGTCCGTCTCCCGGTGGTAGAAGTAGTTGAAGTTGGAGACAATGACGGGCACAGGCAGGGCGATGGTGAGGACCCCAGCGATGGCACACAGCGAGCCCACGATCTTGCCCCCCACAGTGACAGGCCTCATGTCCCCATAGCCCACTGTGGTCATGGTGACTACCGCCCACCAGAAGGCATCTGGGATGCTGGAAAAGTGGGTCTCCTGGTTGTCAGCCTCTGCGAAGTAGACGGCACTGGAGAAGAGGATGACTCCGATGAAGAGGAAGAAGATGAGCAGGCCCAGCTCCCGCATGGAGGCCTGCAAGGTCTTGCCCAGGATCTGCAGCCCCTTGGAGTGGCGGGAGAGCTTGAAGATGCGGAACACCCGGACCAGGCGAATCACTCTGAGGATGGCCAGGGACATGGCCTGCTGCCCATTCTGGCCCCCTCCTCCACCCCCTGGCTGTTGCTCTGCCAGCTCGGTGCCCAGGGTGATGAAGTAGGGGAAGACGGCCACAACATCGATGATATTCATGATGTTGCGAGAGAACTCTGCCTTGCTGGGGCAGGCGAAGAAGCGTACAAGTAGCTCGAAGGTGAACCAGACGACACACGTGGTCTCCACAATGAAGAAGGGGTCAGCCAGGGTCCTAGGCAGGAGAGGTGCCACCGTTGGGCCAGAGGGAGGCGCCATGGCTCCGCTGCCGTTGGCCCCTCGGGTGGACCCAGGAGGCTGGTGGGGCACTGGGGGATGGCGGAGCAGCTCGCGTTCATCCCTGAACTCGGGCAGGGTCTCCAAGCAGAAGGTGATGATAGAGATGAGAATGACCAAGACCGAGACAATGGCAATGGCCCGCGCGGACCCCGAGCTTTCCGGGTATTCAAAGATAAGCCACACCTGGCGCTGGAACTCGTTGCGGGGCAAGGGCTTCTCCTCTTCTTTAATGAAGCCCTCGTCCTCCCGGAAGCGATCCATGGCCTCGTCCCCGAGCTGATAGAAGCGGATCTCATCTGCGAACACGTCCAAGGAGACGTTGACCGGCCTCCGCAGGCGGCCCCCGGACTGGTAGTAGTAGAGGATGCCGTCGAAGCTGGGCCGGTTGCGGTCGAAGAAGTACTCGTTCCTCAGGGGGTCGAAGTAGCGTAGGCGCTTGGCTGGGTCCCCCAGGAGAGTGTTGGGGAACTGCGCCAGTGTGCCCAGCTGCGTCTCGAAGCGCAGCCCAGAGATGTTTATGAGGACGCGCTGGTGGTGAAGGGACCCCGCGCCCAGCGCCTGGTCCTCCGCCGTGCTCAGGGCAGGGTCGCCTTCTCCCTCCTCGTCCTCCGGAGGCAGCCGTCTAGGCTGCGGTAGCTCCTGGGGCAGCGGTGGCAAAGGCCGCCCTCCCGGGTGCGCGCCCCTCTGCGCGTCGCGCCTCCCTGGCACCGGCTCTTTGGGTACATCGCTGAGCCCAGCCGTCGAGGGGCACTGGAGCTCTCCCCCTATGGCCTGGCCACAGCCTGCCCTGGCCTCACCTCCTCCTCTGACGGTCATGGCACTGCCGTTCTCCGAGGGCACCAGGGCAATCTCCATGGCCAGGGGGCAGAGGGCATGCTGCGCCCCTGTCAACTGGCTCCTGCGGCCCCGACTCCCGCCCCGCTGGGCGCCCCGCGTCGGGCTCTTCTCTCACCGCCTTCGGCGGGCCCCACTGTGAGGCTGGCTGGGGTTGCTGGCGCGATCCCTTCACTTGGTCCTGACGTCAAGAAGCCGCTGCCTTGCTCTCTGCTTCTCTCTCTGTTCTGGCAGCCCGTTACCAAGCAGCCAAAAGCCTCCTTCCAGCAGATGCAACCTTCAGCCGCCCCTCTCCGGCTGCGTGGCTGCGCTTGGCCTCCACCCTGTGCTGCTCCCCCGCCTCCTCCTTTCTCCTCCTCTCCACCCGCCTCCCCTCCCGGTACCGTGGCAGCGGGCGTGTCCCTGGAGGGCGCAGCTGGGGCCCCGGGCAATGGGAGGGAGGGGAGCTGAGAAGGGCGCAGCCAGGCGGAGGGAGGAAGGGAGGGACTGGAGAGGATGGAGGAACAGGTTGTACCGCGAGCGCTGAAACTCCCAGGGCAACCAGTTGAGAATGGCTCTGGATTTCAGTTCACCTGGGAACCTGCTGAATGAGGAGTGGACTCGAGGGGAAATCATTGCCTTGGGTTGGAGGGATGAGACTTTGAACTGAGCTGGGGTATGAGAGACAGGAGACAACAGTCCTCTTCACATTTCTCCTTTGGAGGAATAAGAATTCTCTCTTCTTTGGGAAGAACCACAGTTCAAGACCCATAGCTCGACCACACCACCTGCCTTCGGTAATTCTTCCCAAAGATAGATATAGAGATATATGTCTGTCTCAATCTGTATCTATTTCAAGGCCAATAGAGAAGCGTCTCTCTTCCCATCTTCCTACAAACCCACCAAAAGGTAACGGCTGAAAGCTTGCCGCGTCCCCCTGCCCTTGCCCTAGGAAAAGCCCTGATTCCTGTCCAGACAGCAGCGGTCAGTGGGACAGCCCCAGGCAGGCAGCTGCTTGGAAGATTCCATGCCTGGTCTCATATCCCTGCACACACACAACCCCTCCGCTCTCTCCACAAATCCGTTTGCAGAAACCGTTAGCAGGGAAGGAGAGGAGAGATAAAAGGATCCGGTGAGAGCTGTTTCTGCCTGGTGACACTCAGAGCTGGCAGCCACAGCAGGTCTGTGTAGGGGGTAGGGGGAGGGGGCAGTTTATGAGAGGGAGCCAGGGAGATTGTGGAATCCCCGGGGCTGGAGAATTCCTAGGAGAATAAGAACCAATACTTGCTTTGCTCTTAGGATTTGCCCGGCCCATTCTCATGCCCTTACAAATATTGACTAGTGTATTCCTACAGCAACCTATTTTCTAAGTACCATTATTATCCCCCTTTTATACATGAGGAAAAGGAGACACAGAGAGATTGACTAACTTGCCTAAGGTCACACAGGTAGAAAGTGGTGAAGCTGGGATTCAAACCCCAGCAAGCAGAGCTTGGGCTCTTGGGCTCCCTACACTCCACTCCTCTACAGAAATGCATAACCCCCTTTCCAGATACAAGCCCCCCACACAGACATCTGGCCTGGGCATCTATCTATGGCCAAGGGAAATATCTTTTGAGGCACATCTGGCAGTTGCAGACACATCCTCCAGATGTTTGTTGGTTTTAAGTTACCATAAAGTCACTGTGTTTCTGAACGTCTGTCTGTGTTCCTGCATGTTGTTTGGGGTTTACCGATGTGGATGTTATACCTCTTGTCTGTGAATGTGTCTACACATAGGGGATGTCGTGGAAGCTCGGTACCCAGTGCACAAGTATTTGTTGGAGTAGCAGGGTATGGACATGGGAGCTTGTGTCACAGTTGGAGAAGTTTAGTGCATGTGGCTTTTTAAATTGTCCATGAGGGTGCATGTGAATTTGATGTATGTGAATGCGTTCATTGCCTGTGACTCTGTGGTTAGCTCTCCGTGCAGAAGTGCATGAATGAGGAAGGGGCAGGAACGAGGGAATCAGTCTGTGGAGGCATCACTGGGTACCCGCAGGGCCTTGCACTCCTCCCCAGACCTCTGCCATTCCTGCTCCATCTCATCTGGGTTTTTATTCTTCTCTGGCTCTGAGGTTGCCAGTCAGGATCATGTCTGCCCCTGGGGAGCCTGGGGCTTACTGAGCTTGCAGAGAGTGAGCTCAGAGACCTGCGGCCACTGTGTCTTTCTTTACTGAGTCCTGCATCTTGTAAATATGGGGATGCCATGTTGGTTGACATGGGCTCTCCCTGGGGCTCCTTAAGGGAAAGAGTTCTCTGGATCTTGTCCTCTAGGGGCCCTTGGGAGGCTATTCCCTGAAGAACAAGAATACAACATAAACACTCCTGGAAAAGCACATAAGTCAGGCTCCTTTAATGTGGTGTTTTCTTCCATCTGCTTTCTATACATTTACTAGCTTTCATAAGTTTCTTGCAAAATTACCTTCAGATGTCACATGTGGCAGCCATGGGGGTATACTGCTAGGATCTTCCTTAAAGAAAGAATTTGCTTTTCAGCTTCAAGAAGTGCAGTTAGCTGACAGCCTCCAGCTGTTAGCATCTTCTGGTTCTGCCTCGCTTTCATGCAGAGGCTGTGCTCTTCCTGGAGAGCCCTCTGCCAATGACTGAGCACAACAGGGTTACAAGGACATGGCCACTTCTTCCCAATGCAGAACTCTTTGCAATCTTTGCTCTGGATTTCCCCGTGGGATTGGCCAAGACTTTGTAAGAAATACATTGTAGTTTGAGACTCTCCCTATCCAACCATCCTCCCCTCTTTCCTTTCAGGGGTGTCAGATCAGCATCGTGGTCTAAAGGCTATCCCTGCTGAGTTCTGCAGCTTCTTTCATTACCTCCCAATAAACCTGTTGCACTCTTAACTCTATCTCAGTGTCCTCTTTCCAGAGGACACAGCTGATATATCACATAACTGAACCTGCTTTCTTCTCCACCCATCTAATCCTAGAAGATAAGCTCTTTTATAGCAAAGCTTAATGTGCACCATCACCTGACGATCTTGCTGAAATGCAGACTCTGATCCAGGTGAACCTAGACTGCATTTAAAACAAGCTCTCCAGGGATGCTGATGCTCCCGTCCAAACATCCCACTTTGAGTAGCAATCTTCTCCCAGACAAACCCCAAATGGTGTCTTTGAAGGAATTATTTGCAACACCTAGATTATGTCACCCAGAATGAGATATACAGAGAAGAACAAATGGGAGGTCTTCTCTCAATTCGTAGGACTGGACCTAGCAGACCACAGGAGGACTTGTAAGGTGTGCAGAACCACAGAGAAAAGAATATTATTAGGAGAAGTAAAACATTGCAGGAAAGGAGAGCAGGGTTTGAAGAGAAAGGAGAAGAGGAGGAGGATAAAGAATCCTAAATGCACCGTTATTAATCTATTCAAAAATATTTATTGAGTACCTACTATGTACACGGCATTGTTCCAAGTTCAGGCCTATACTGATGATCGAGATAGACATATTTCCTAACCTCCGTGGGGTTACATCCTGGAGAAGGCAAAAGACACTGAGCGTCTAATTTTACGTTGGTTGTTTAATTACAATTTTAAGGGGTACCATCTAGAATATAGGGTGCTCTGAGAATAGCAGGGAGCCTGACCCCCTCTAGGGCCCAGGGAAGCTTTCCTGAGGTGATGATGGAAAAGAGAAACTATTCCAGGTGGAAGGAAGAGTCTGTCCCAAGGCCTAGGGAGGAAGGGATGGGGCTGGTTTGAAGAACTGAAAGACAGTTAATGTGGTTGACACAGAGGGCTGGGGAAGCATTCTGTGAGGTCAGACTAGAGAGGTGGAGGAGAGCCAGATCATGAAGAGCTTTCAAGGTCATGTTTCATGATCCCCCAGCAAAATGTAATAACACCTGCTTTCTCCCACCCTCAGATACTTTGCTTGTGTCTACATAAAGCAAATGTGCCAATATGCTTCTTTTTAGCTCTCCATTACTTGTTTTAGCCTCTTCTCCCCTCCACTCCCACTAGAATACTAGAATTTATCTGTGTGTGTGTGTGTGTGTGTGTATCCATCTATTTTTCTGTCTGTCTATCTATCTACCCATCTACAAATAGTGTCTACCACAGCATTTGTGTATCTATAGATGACAGGTAGGTAGGTAGGTAGATAGATAGATAAAATAAAGAAGTAGAGATATCTTGATAGGACTATACTTTACTCTGATTTGCCTTACAACACCAAACAAGGCGCCATGTTCATATTATGAATTGCAATAAATATGTGTTGAATGCACTTGAACTAAGAGATGGAAATTCAGCTGTGGAGCAGGGAAGGAGGGGAAACTGAGGGATGGGAACTGGACAGTGATTTCTGAGATTAGCTAAATACTCAAAGTGGGTGTGGAGGTGGGACCTAACCAGCAAATGTGAAGACTCATTTGGATGGCCAAATAGGGGGAGCGGTCAAGTAACTCTGTGTTGGCCATTTGCTCAGGTTACATGTGTCACCTGTTACTACACAACTGCCCAACTTTGTAGATGAAAACAACTTTGTGGGTAAAAACAATTTAACATGTTGGACTGTTTGCAATTTAATTCCTAAATTGAGGTAGTGTTCGAGACCTAAAGCTACCGTAGCTTCGTTTATTATAAAGGAGTAAACCAAAAACACGTGGACATGTGCTGAATTTTCATCTAGGTCAAGGAAAAAGCTTGCCCCATTGGACAAAATTTAAAGGGACAGGAGGAGGCAAAAATAAAATTCTGTTCTAATTATGCCACTAGTCTTTCCTGTCAAATAGCGATTTTGCTCCTTCACCTTGGAGGGGGTTACGGACATGGGAACCTCGTCAGGAATGTGATGAGAGGGTCTGGGCAATAGCCTGGACTGACACACCCTGCAAACCAGTAAAGGTACCTACCAGTCAGTCCAGGGTTCAGGGCCCAGGCTACTCCTGCTCCTTCCTTTCAAGGGGCAGAAAGGCTCTGCGGAGGGGCCCACAGTTCTGAGGCATCTCAGCAGCTCTGGCAGGGATCCACCAGGCAAACCTAGGGAACGGCTGAGAGATCTTGGATTTCTTAAGGGAGAGAGGTGCACTCTGAGCTGTTTTACCAGTCCCTTTGCTATCACTCTGGTAAACCAATTATTTTGAATAATTCCCATCACCCTGAATCTCCTCTCCATTAAAATAGGAAATTGAATAAAACCACCATTGTATCTCCTCCAGGAGGAAAGCTGTCACCCCCAAGATTGGGGAAGATGTTTCCTCTGACTTCCCCACAGCTCCCTGGTCAGCATCTTTCTAAGGCCACATGGAGGTGTTGGGAGTGGAGGGAGAGGGCTCAGGACTTAGGCTGGACCAGGGATAGCCAAATAGAAGGCAGCATGACTCAAATAAATCACAATACTTTTTTGGAAAAAAATTTTTTAGAGGAAAACTTGATTAATAGGTCCTTGATAAGCTGAGTCTTACTGCTGAATGTTACAAAGAATATAATTCTATGGTACATTACTATGAAATAATATATTGCAAGGATATAGTATCAGGCAATAATTGGTAATAGAGTATTAATCAGCAAAAGGCTAAAGCTGTCTCTCACCTAATCCGCTCTCCCAGATGCATTCCCCTTTAGGTCTCCAGTAGAAAACGTTTTAATGAGGGGAGCAGCTGTCCTTCCTTCCCAGCCCTTCCCTTCTCACTTGCCCCTCAATCCAACACCTTGGGAAGGAAGCCCTGGAAATGACCTTCCTTTCCTGTTTGATAGAAGCAGCAAAGGTGGAGTAAAGCAAAATACACATACAAAACAAATATGTGTGTTGGTGGGGTGTGGGGGAGGGAGAGTTTATTTACTGTGTTGAGAGATGGAAGCAGGAGAAGAGGCTGAGGGTTAGGGGAGAGCGAGAGATTATGTTTCAATTGACCCGGATCCTGAGAGAGACTTCAGGCCAACTGTTTCGATTTCCTGTTTAGAGGGATTAAGATGAGAGGGCTGTTCACAAATCAACGCTCACATCTGGAGCTTGGCTTTTTCTCTCCCTCCCTCCCTCCTTCCCTAGATATAATCCAGGAATAAATTCATTAATGGGTCCGGTGCATTTTCAGAGCCCAAACATAGAAAGGAAAGTGACCTAGATATACAGGGCTGGGAGGTTCCAGGGATGCTAGCCCTGACGAGTAATGGTTTCCCCACCCTCCTCTTCCCTTCTCCATTGACAAGCTGGTGGCTCATGGGTGCATCGTGGTTATGTTTCTCAGTCTCTCCTTTTCTCATGTCCATCTTTTCCTCCCTATATTCACTCACATAACATGAAAACCTTCTAACTTTGAAATTGTGGACCAATAGCTTCATTTTTGTTAGGGTTAGAGATGTTTGAATTGTTTTTTACTTTCTCAATAACAATTGCAACTTTTCTTTCCTAACTCTCTGTGTAGGCATCCAGATAAAGGGAGGCAGTAGCTGAGTATTTTATATGCAATGGCTTTTCTAGCTAGATTATTGCCCACCTTGCAAAAAGATATATTTATGAATTTAGGTTATATATCAAGATATTTGAAAAAGGTATTTTATTTTAAAAGTGCTAAGCAAGTGTAAGAGAGTTTTATTATTATGTAAGGAGCATCCCTTCTAAGTCTGGAAAAAGCATGTGGTCACTACACAATTTGCGCAGGCCAGACAGCACCCGTTTTTTTTCAATGTCCCTATCAAAACAAATCCTCTTTATTCTGATTTGACAAAAAGATGGCTTAGTCACAGAACAGGATTAGGGTTCAGTCACAGCTTCAGCATGACTAGACCTGGAGGTAGGGGCTGAGATGGGATGGCTTCCAGAGGCTTGCTAGTCAAAGTGTGGTCCATGGGCCAGGAGTGTCAAGACCATCTGGAAGCTTATGAGAAATGTAATTTCCCAGGCCCCTCCCCAGACCTACTGAATCAGAGTGTCTGGAGATGAAGCCCAGGAATATGTGTTTTAACAAGGTCTCCAGGTGATTCTGATGCCACCAAAGTTTGAGAACCACTGTCCCAGAGGGCCCGTCCCACTGAGGAGTCTGGTCGTTTTCCCAGATGCTGTGGTACATGAGGAATCCAGGGTCTGGGAAGCAAGTTCTCCTGGATAAGAGCGTGGAATCTGGATTGAGGTAGATCTGGGTAGAATGCCAGCAACACCTCCTACTCATCATGACACTCCACCTCTCCAGGCCTCAGACTCTTCTTCTGTCAGATAAAGACACTGAGAGCATCTACCTCCTGTAGTTGTTCTAAGAACTAGATGTGTGCAAAATCATGAGCACTCAATAAAAATTAGTATTGTTAATGCTAGCTAGCCTATGTCATCTGACAGCTGACAAATGCATGCACAGGCCCTAAATCATCTATATTAGTTGGCTGTGGTGACCAGTAGGGTCACTATATTAGTGGCTTTTCTCTTTGTTGACCCAATGATATAGCCGTGGTCTCCCAGTTTGGTGGAAAGTGAAACTGGATCCCTGGATGTCAGCCTCAGCTTTGCAGATGCCCTAAGTGGTGGGTGTGGGGGTAAGTGACTCCATCATCTGGCCCCTGGCCTTCATGTTAATATTAGTTTCCTATTGCTATGCTAACAAACTACCCAAACTTAGTGGCTTAAAACAACACAAATTTATTATTTTACAATTCTGAAGTTTAGAAGTCCAAAATGGGTCTCTCTGGGCTAAAATCAAGGTATCAGCAGAGCTGGTTCCTTCCGGAGCCTCTAGGGGAAAATTCATTCCCTTGTCTTTTCCAGCTCCTAGAGGCCCCTGCATTCCTTAGCTTACGGCCCCTTCCTTCATCATCGAAGCCAGCAATCACTTGACTCCCACCTCTGCTTCCTTTGTCACATCTCCTCTGACTCTTCTGCCTCCTTCTTCCATCTTTTAAGGACCCTTGTGATTGCACTGGTTTCACCATATAATCCAAGATAGTTTTCCTATTTAGTGATCCTTAATTTAATCACATCTGCAAAGTCCCATCTGCCATGTAACTTTCAGTTTCCAGGGATGAGGACGTGGACACCTTTGAGGGACCATTATTCTGCCTGCCACACTGTCCCTGCCCCTTCCAGACACACAGGGAGACTCCTAGGATGGGACTTGGAGAGCTGAAACCACCTAAGTGGTTAGTTAGTCAAATCTTTTTATTTTACAGCCAACAAACGTTTGGAGGTTTGCCCCAGAGAAAGAGCAGAGGCTAAGCAACCCAAGACCCTGGATTCCAGCCCAGAACTGAAGAGTCCAGGCTCAGTGGTTTCACCAGCAGACAACCTCTCTGCAGCAGGGAAAAAGCCCACAAGTGGCCAGCAGTACCAAGTCATAATGTTTCAGACCCAGACCTGACGCAGGATGAAGGGCGACTCCACAGGCTGAGCCATCCCATGAGGATCGCAGTCTCCCTGTCTGTAGAAGAAGAGTTTCTCATGTTTGCTTCTTCTCCAAGAGCTGTCTCTCTACTCCTGACAGTCCCCGTGCATGGATAAAATATGTGAGAATTTAAAGCCTGGTCTCTCGTTAATCCCTGCCACTTCTCATGAAGCGAGAGGCAGCGCGACTTCTCACACACAGCCATCATTTCTTTCTCTGGTAAAGACAGTAATCTGGGGAAGGGCAATTATCTCAGCAGAATTACCAACCTTGTAGCGTGACATTATCGACTGTTTGAAATTACATGATATTCATTTGCTGCTATTTTAATTTCTGTCGTCTTCTAGTTCCCCTTCCCCACCCTCTTCTTTTCTTTTTATTAATCTTGGGAAATAACTTCCTTATTTTTAGGAGGCTGATGCCATGAGTAGGAATATGATAGTGAGGATCATAATAGGGACTTTCACACTTTCAGCTGGGACTCAGTCACCACCCATTGGACTTTTCAACTAAGCTTCAGAGCCTTTGTCTCTGCCAACAAAGAAATGGCTGGCAAACGCCCCCACGGCTCCTGAACTGCCCGGCTACTCTCAGCTCCCTGGTGTGGTTCTACCAGACTGGATGATACTGAAGACCAATTACCAAGTCGTGAAAGCTGCTTTCCAAGAGCTCAGGAACAAGCTGAAGTTGCAGTGAGTGTGTATGAATGTGTGTGTGTGTGTGTGTGTGTGTATGTGTGTGTGTGTGTTGGCTGGGGTGGGGGAAGGAGATGGCTGCTAACACTGTCTCCAGGTGATGTAATAAGCATGACATTGGAAGGCAGAAAACCAAGACTGTGGGTCCCACTCTGCACCTCTGATCATTAGCTACGTAGCTTGGGCAGGTAACTTAGCCTCTCTAAATCTTTTTTTAACTTTTGATCTGTAAAATGGGAAATAAAACACTGACTTCATAGGTCATAATGGGGTTCATGTAAATTAGCAAGCTGCGTTTCAGTTGGCGTCTATTGTACACTCGTGACAGTTAACATTTCTTGAGCTCTTATTGTGTGCCCCACCTTGAACTATGCTTTTTATATACACTATGGCATTGAATCCTCAATAACAACCCTGAGAGGTAGCTGCTATTATTAATTCTAGTTTATAGACATGGAAACTGAGAGTTAATGCAGTGAAGCAAACTGTCGAAGGTTTATTGAGAAATTATGCTAGATTAGGGCATCTCCTCTGAACACATGTAGAGCCCAGGGAGTTTTCCACTGGGTTCTCTTCCTAACATTCCATACCCTGCCCATCCCGCCCTTGGTCATGTCTGTTGGGGAGAAGCCAGTGACAAAGGTGTGAATGACTGACAGCCCCAAAGAATTACCAGGTCACTGCCTGTGAGCACACAAGAATCTCTAAAATGTGGATGTCCTGCGTCTTGTCAAAACCAAGTGACTCCAGAGGCGGAGATTTTCTACCTGGTGTGGTGTGACTTCCCAGGTGGCGGCAGCCTGACTGCTTAGTCAGAGGAGACAGCACCCCCTGTCAGTTTCTCCCTCCCCCTGCACCAGCCAGAACCTGCAGCTTGGCTGAGATCAGAGGGAGGGGGTGAGCAGGAAGCTGTGAAGAAAGTTAGGACAACCAAGACTAGAGATTTGGTTTTCAGCCTCAAAAGGAGGAGCCTACTTGGAGGCCATTAGCATTTAGCAAACACTGGAAATAAAGAAGGGCCTGTTCCTTGAAACAGAACTGATAATTGCTGAATCATGCCAGCTTTCACCTTATGAAGGCTATTTTTAAAGACTTGGGCTTACCCAGGACCTTCCTTTTGGGGAACTCTGAGCCCTTGACCCCATCACCCTCTCAGCACTCACAGGAAATAGTTAGGGGACAGGTTAGGCTGAGAAGTCCAAATCTCTAAAGGAAGGGGGTTCACACTGCATGGTAATAGATGTGGAACCTGGCTCTGCAAAATGTACCTACTGTGTGACCTTGGGTCAGTCACTTAACTTCTCTGTGCTTTAGTTTCCTTATCTGTAAAACGAGAGTAATAATAATAATAATGGTGCTTAGCCTCTTAGGGTTGTTATAAAGATTAAATGAGTTAATATTTTAAACTGTTCAGACCAGTGTCTGGCACACAGCAGGCATTATGTAAGTGTTTATTAATAAATGAAATTTTAAAGATGCCCGGCATTCCCAGTGAGGGACAGTCAATGCCAGGAAGAGGGCCCAGCACATTCCTCTTTAGAAAGACTATAATTAGAGCCAACCAAAGGATGCAGGAATTTCCTGCAGATTAGGGAACTGTGGTGGCCAGGCAGTGTGGGAAAATCACAGGCTTTGGAATTAGACAAATCTGGATCTAAATCCCACTCCACCACTTACTCTCTGTGTTACCTTGAGCAAGTCACTGAACCTCTCTGAGCCTCACTTCTCTCATTTGCAAAATGGGGATGATGATACCTACCTTGCAGGGTTGTCACCTGGATCGATGATGTATGGAAATTAGTGGGATCCAGCAGGCCCTAAAGAGGGGTGGCTCTATTGTCATTATGGCCATCACCAGCATCACCACCATCAATTTGCTGTGTAGGAAGAATCAGGGAAAACAGCAGCCTTTCAGTCAGTGATTCTAAACACGGACAGTCTGGGGAAGCATGTCAACATGAAATGTGGGCAGTGAATATGAAGGTTGAAAAATATAGTCAATGAAATAATGTCATTTGATAGTAAGAAAATGAAAAATAACACTATTGTTTTCATACTGCAGACCACATAGAGTGAGATTCAACATACCTCTCTGGAGAAAATGGCTCCCTGGGGAAATTGCCAGGTGGGAGAGTAAGGCTTGGGAGAGGAGACGGGGAGATTTCATTTCTCAAAGGTGTCATGTGTCTCTCTAGCTGGTGCTTTAAAAGACCCGAAGCTCATCTATATGGTGGGTATAAATTTTTGAAAGCCTCACTGACAATGAACTCATGTACAAAATGTTAATTTCTTAAAAATTTCTGATACCTGGGTTTACTTTTTAATACTGAGGCTCCATTCTGACTGATGTGGAAAATTAATCTAGTCTTTTTCAGGTAAACCAGTCAAATTCAGTGATGTTGACATGCTCCCCAGAAGTCCTAAAATGTCATTTTAGTTTGACAGCTCAGTCCTATTCAGGGTATTTCTCCCATCCCCTTTCCTTATTCCTGGGTTGGTGTTAAACTCGCAGGGACAGGGGACGATGCTTACACAAATGTGGCTGCAGCACTGGTGAGAAGTAGGCTTCCTTCTAGACCTGGATATGTCCTGATCTCACACTCCTGTGCTAGAATAATCATTTCTCTTCCAGTTCTTGGGCATGCCTCCTCTCCCTTGGAAATCGCTAGATACAGCTGCATCCTCATTCAATCCCAGGGAGGGTTACCCATGTCACCTCTGATGTGTTCCCCTCCTTTTAGCTCTGAGACTCCTTGTGGCCTCATCGGGGCCCTCACTCCTTCTCTTTCCTAACTTTTTGTTTCCAGTGGTGGAGGTGGGGGCTGAGAACTTGTAATTGCCCCCCTTGTAGGATTACCAGATTTAGCAAATAAAAACACAGGACACCCAGTTACACTTGAATTTCAGATAAATAACGGATACTTTTTTAGAATAAGTATGCCCCAAATATTGGGGCACCAATACTAAAAATTATTTGTTCTTTTTCTGAAATTCAAGTGTGGCTGGGCATCCTGCATTTTGTCTCGCAACCCCACCTCCTGGGATAGTGCAAAGCCACAGGCAACTCAAGGTGCGGTCTCCGGCCTGCACCACATAGACAGGCCATAGCCGCATGTGACTTGAAGGCTGCTGCACCATGCAAGCACAGGAGACTTCTCTGTGTGGAAATAAAGGAAGCCCAACCAAATGGGAACAAGCAGAGTCTATCTATTCAGAGCTTGCTGTAACGGGGAGTCAGCCACCATCATGTGCGTTTTGGCAGAGACTTGAAGGTAGACAGAGGTGGGAAAGCTTGATAGCAGAAAAAGGGAAGGCTTAAGCTGTGCCCAGATTGGAGGCTGTTGTTGTGGGAAGGCTGTAGGTGTGCTAACTAGAAGCAGGACATCCTATGTGATTGGTAGCAGTGCCTAGTTAGCTTTCTCTGGTTGGTCCTAAGTTGGAAGCAGGGACGAAAATTAGGGAAGCTGTCAGTTATTAAGTCCTGGTGTTTGGGGCCAATTGTTATAAGGGTTATTATTTGGCTTCCTGGACTGGTTGCTAGAGACAGTGGTCTTACTCCCTACAAGTTGTAGACACCAAGCTGACTTCCTGGCCTGTGTACTATAGATGATAGGTTGGTTTCCTGGGCTGCTTCTGCAGATTGTCGGTCAGTGTCCTATTTTTATATACGGTCTGGCCATTGTCCGTTTGTACAGCCCACATCTCATCTACAAGACTTGTCATTTCCTGGAACTTCACCGAGGTCTCTCCTCTCTCAGAGCTCCAGACTGAATGAGAAGGGCCTGGCACAGGGTCTCCACACTCACACCTAACTCCGTCGCACATCTAATCTCCAACTATTCTCTCCTTTCTTTGTTTTATTGGAGGGAGGGGGGAAGGGAGAGAAGGAAAAGGAAGAAAGAAAGAAAAAAGAATCCCTGTTTGATCACATATATATTTTCTAATTTTTCCTTACATGTGAATTGAGACTTTTCACATTAAAAGCCAAGAATTTCAGTTCTCTGTTCTCAGATTTCTTAGCTGATGGTCTTAAAGCAATGAATGTCCTCTTAGGTAGCTGCCCTAATGAGGGAAGGTAACCCAGATGTGGATCTGGGTCTTCAGAACAGCCCCGAGGTTGTCCGGGTGGGGACAGCAAACCTGGACTCTGGTGACATCCACAGCCCCTGCGCTGGAGGCCGCTCTTGGTTCTCGCAGGAGCTCCCACTCTGCCACAGCTGCTCGGTCTGCCACCTCTGCTCACCCATTCCCACACAGGGTCCAGATACCGACTCAGGACAACTTCTCTCCGTTTTTAATTCGGGGTTTTCTATGAGTTTGCGGAGCAGGTAGACACTGCAAGGAGATCCTATCAGCCAGGTTTGATCAGAGAAGCAGAACCTCTAGCGGGTATGTGTGGTAAGGAATTAGTCACAGGGACTTGACCCTCCCCAACTGTGGGAGCTGCTGAGACAGTCCCTGGAAGGCTGGTGTCTCCTGTCTGATGCTGGAGCTTGTGTCCCCAGGGCAGACAGCCGGAAAGGGAAGATGGAGGTAAAGTGGGAGAAAGCAAGGACAACTGGCAACCCCAGGACAGTTATCACTGCCTCTGGCCTTGGAGATGGGCTCGTTCAGCACGAGAAGCTGGCGCCTCTGTCGTGGCGCTAAACACACACCTGGTCCAGGACTCAGAGAAGCTGAAGGACACAGGGGAAGGTGGAACGCTTGCAGGCCGGCATGCTGCCCGCGCCAAGGACACGAGTTGGCAGATGAGTGACATGTGTGAGCTACAAGAGCACACGTCCCAACCTTCTGAGAGAAAAGTTAATACAGCTGCTGCTGTACTTCTGTCCTTTAAATCTCGTGCAAAAATGTCTCTTGTTCCTTCTTTATCCCGAAACATACAGGGAGGCGAGTTCTGGGAAACATAATTCAGCCTAGCCAACTGGACTCGCTACAAAAATGCCACAGCAATTGTGCGAAACCCTAGATGAGCCCCATAAGTGAATTCACATTTTCAGAAGCCACAGGGTTCACAAACTCAAATATAAACAACATAATTTTTTATAACTAAATGTTTCTTCAATTTTATGCCACATTTGATCCCTGCGAAGGCTCCTGGAAGACATCGGCAGTACAATGCATACCGGGTACTATTCAGACACGCTCAGAGATTTAATTAAAGTGTAATGGCGGTTTCTTTTTTTTCAGGGAATGAGTAGGAAGTGTGTTTCTCCACTGGGACCAAGAGTCTGTGCTAAGGTCTGAAAGCACAGGAATTTGCAGTGGGCGGTGGAGGAGGAAGTCATGAAGGCCATCTATGACCCGTGGCCAGTTGTAGAAACAAGGTGTCGGAGAAGCAGAAGTATAGGATGTGGATGTGATAAGGAATTAGTCCCGGGGACTTGACCCTATGCACTTGTGGGAGAGGCTGAGACAGTCTCCTAACAAAGCTTGTCTTCAGAGCTGATGCTGTAGTTCCGAGAGCCACACCTGTGTTTCCCTTTTTGCTCCTAGAGAATCTGAAGGCTGACAGGTACCATTTTCCCTTTTTTCTTTTCAAAGTAGGCTATTTTTAACATTTTTTTCCCCTCTGTGTCTCTTTTTCTTCCCCTCTTTTCATCCTGATCCCATTTGATATTTTGTAACCAGTGAGCTAAATGGTAAATTCAAGCACCACAGAGGTACCTCACTTCACTCTACAGAAGGGGAGAAGGAAGGAGACACAGGATGGTAGAGAATGGCACATAGAAGCCTGACAGCAACTGTTCCAGTAGGATAAGCTACAAGCTAGATTCGGGACCTGGGATACCTAACCTGCCCTATCTATGAGAGTAAATTCCTTTCCCCCTGACCCAGTCCTGGAGGGCACCGAGCCCTGGATAGGGAGCCAAGAAGCCGAGGTCCCAACCCTGGCTCTGTCACCATATTGATTCAGGTGCACTTCTTTTCATTATAGAAGGGATATTCTTCACTTCTCAAACAAAAATTTTTAGATACTAAGATCATTTCAGACTCGATGGAGCTGTAGTTCGATGATCACTACCGTTCACAGCTATCAACCGCCTGTTGTTATAGACGTGAAGACTGCCATCCAGTCTCTCTCTTAGATCCTCACTCCAAGAAACCTTTCCTAGGACCCAAAATGAGTCCACGGTCGGGGCAAAAGTGAGTTCTTAGATGTGGATAACTTTTTAAATGTATAACAGTTCACTGGTTTTTAACAAGGGGTTTCAGACTTGCGTCTGGGTGGCGCACTGCTGCGTTCTGGGAACTCCCCACTAACCGAGGAATGGGGTCAACAGGAAGACTGGGTTCGGGCCGATGTGGTGCAGCCCCATCTTCACGTGTGACACTGTGATTGAGTCTTTGTTCAAAATCCTCTTTCACTGCCACACTGGGACCAGACTGGCTTTCTTCCTAACTTTCCGTGGAGCAGTGGAAGTGGCTAAAGGTCTGGCTTTTTAAGCATTTACATGACCCTTCCAGTACAAATCAAGTCTGGTTTGTGTTGAGTCCCTCACACCCAGTTCAGTGCCTAGAATGCAGCCAGCTCTCCATATTTGTACGTTGAATGACTGAGAGGTCAACAGGGGGATCAACTCTGCCATCCATGTCAGTGATGCAGACCTGATGAGCAGACCAAATAAATGCTTTAATAATTCTCAGAATAAAGAACAGCCTAGGTATCCTGAATTCATCACATTATAATAATACATTTTTATGATTAAAAAAAGAATAAGAGGGCCGGCTTGGTGGCATAGCAGTTAAGTTCGCACGCTCTGCTTCGGCAGCCCGGGGTTCACAGGTTCAGATCCCAGGCGTGGACAGATGCACCGCTTGTCAAGCCATGCTGTGGCGGCGTCCCATATAAAGTAGAGGAAGATGGGCATGGATATTAGCCCAGGGCCAGTCTTCCTAAGCAAAAAAGAGGAGGATTGGCAACAGATGTTAGCTCACAAAAATATTAATAATAAAATAAAAATAAAAAAAGAATAAGCATTGCAGAAAACAGGAAAACACAAAGAAATTAAAAATATTCATAATCTCACCATTTAGACATGATTATTGTCAACATTTTTGTGTTTATATTTTATATGCAATTCTTTGCAACATTGGGATTCTCCTACATTTTTATTCAACATTGCATTGCTAAATTAAGTATTTTTAAAAGGGTTTTTTAATGACCATATGTTATTATTCCAGCTCTATGAGAGTATAATTTTTAAATCTGAAAGCACCTCCTATCCTGAATTCTATACATAAAAAAGAGACTAAAAGATAACGTAAACTGTCCCCCATCCTCCTGATGCAGCAAGAGGGCAAAGGCAGATTCTGAACTCAGCTGTTGCTTCTGAGCATCCAGGGCTGCCTCCCCAGTGAGTGCTGTCCCGCATGGGTCTCCAGCTTTGTAATGGCTTGGTACGGTCTGTTTTAAATGAATCTTCCCTTATTTTAGCCACAAGTCCTTGTCCTCCTACTCCACTAAAATGTGGATCCTTGAAGTCAAGGTCTTTCATTTCTTCGGTAGTCTGTTCCTTCCCCTTCCACCACACATCCCTGCAGCAGCATCTTGCTGGCTTCCTGAAGCTCACATATCCACAAGATCCTAGATCCTGATCATGAGGGTTTGAATTTCAAAAACCCTAATTCAAGTCCTCCTTTGTAACAGACATTTTGCTGGAAGACCCAGGGACAAAGGGCAAAAGGCAGAGGCTGTCTTTTTTATAGAGGTCTTCTCCATTGTTACAGAGAACTGCAAATAAGAGAGAAAGGGAGAGTGACAAAAGGGGAAAGTGACTTTTTATTCTGATTCCTGGCTCCAGACACCCGCTCAGGTCCAGTAGCCCTTGGGGATGCATGGTCAGCTGAGTGGACGATGGAGTATATATGGGGGTGGGCAGGGAGGGGGGTCTTCACTGAATTTTGAGCTGGAAGAAGACCATGAAGCTGCTCCATTTTTGGTGATTTTTATTCCTCAATAGATGTGCTCTGATTTACAAGGTGATAGCCAGGAACCCATGGGAAATGGGCTACCCCCTCATTCTGTCTATGGGACCTTCCCACTGGGTACTCTGGGCCTCCCTGTCTTGGCAGATGGACACTCTGTGGACAATAGCTCACCTTACTCTATATTTAAAAAGCTAACCAGCACCCTTGCTTATCATTATCTTAAAAAGTTTACAGAGTTGAACTTCTACAATATTACTTAGGAATTTGGCTATGTTTTGACAAATACAAATAACTTTGTGTTTTACAATGTTTGCACAATCTTTCTACACTGATAAACAATGCCTGCCCAGCAGTCCTGAACCAGGTAGAGTCCTCACAACACAGTGCAGGTTAAAAAAAGGAAGGGCATCGTCACTCACTGAGAACTTTCCCCCAAATCCTCTCTACCACACTGCCTCCCATCAGGCTCTCTCTAGCCAAAATCTCATTTCATTCAGACGTGACTTGGGACATATCACTTCCTCTTGTGCTGCTTAATTAGGCAGAGGCAGCCACAAAGAACTGGACAAATATTAACTCTGAACTCTGGAATGACTAATTTTTCCTTTATCCTGGCTGCTAAGCAAATGAACAGACTTTACTCCAATGTGTTTAAAAAAAAGTTTGCCTTAAAATAGGCACCTACCTCCAAAGGCGCTCAATCTGTGTATGGAAAAGTGTGTGGGATGTGTTCACATCCTGCATAACGCAGAGGAAATCTTCTCTGAGCATTCTGTGCACAGGATGCAGCCCTGCCTGGCCTTGAATTAATTAACTAGAGTACCTGATGGATAAATAGTCCCCAAATAGCATTGCATAAACTCCAACAGTTCTGTAATGTTCTTGACTGCTGAGGCATCGAAAAATAAGAACTTCCTAAGAGGAGGGAAAGAGCTAAGGAGAGAGATCATAAAGAAGGATAAGCATCCTGGGGGCACAGAGACAGCTCCCAGGCAAACTGCTTTCTAAGACCCATCCAGTTCTGGTTCCGGATGGCTCAGCAGATGTTTGCTTCTGCCATGCCCTGTGATCCTGGGGGTATATTCCCTTTGCTGGGCCTCAGTTTCCCTCTCTGTGAAGTGGATGGCTATAGTTGTTTTGCCCCATTTCTCCTTTTCTCACATCCTCTTTGGAGGCTCTCAGTAGAACACATATTTGGAGATTTCTGAGTGGACTTTCATGTCTCCCATTGGGACAGGGGAGTTCTTGATCCCAGTGCTTTTATTTGCCAGTGTGGCCCATTCAGAGATTTACAGAAGAGAAAAGCAAGCAACACAAATGGAGGGAAACACAAATGGAAACGTGTCCATTTGAAAATAAGTATTCAGACATATGCATATAGCCCTCTCCATAGCCCCTTCACACACACAGAATCATACAACTACACAAATACATGTGCAGGCAGTGGTGAACAGACGAGAAGACACACAGGGATAACTGTTTACACAGCCACGCTAGAAATCAAACAGACCCACACTCACTCTTGGATATTCTCAGTCATCGTTTCCCATGCAAGTTTCGATATCAAGCCAACCTTGACTTCTTCCACGCTCCCAGCCCGGATCTTCCCCTGAGGAGACGACTGCCAGTTGTGGAATACAAGGATCCAAATGCACATTTATTGAGGTGGTGTGCCAGGTGTGGGGAACATTGAGAACAAGACAGTCCCTTCCACAAGGGGCTCACATCCAGTAGAGGAAGCAGATGTGCAAACAGTTACAGACCCATGAGGGAAGTGCGTAAGAGAAGTGAGTATAGGAAGCTGGGTCCATTTCTGCCCTCCTGAACTCTGGAAAGGAGGCAATTCTCCTCCTTCCTTCAGAGGATGAAATGCAGGCCCAGAGGCATCTGCTCAGCACAGGTGGGCTGTGAGCCAAGCCATGTTCCGCCCAAGTCTCTGTGGGGACGGCTCTGCTAGTTTCATTCCTCGGGTCCTGTCCCTTGAGTCAGCTTCTCCCACTTGCCCCTCAGGTATGTCTGGTGGTTGAAGTTGAGGAAAAGGCTGATGAGGCTAAGGGAGTACGGGAGGACACCCATGCTAACTCATCGGGGAAGAGTAGTCAGTGAAGAGATTACAGGAGGAGTGGGCAGCAATGACCACAGACTGTCCCTGGGTGAAAGAAAGCACGAGAGGAAAGAGATGGGACAGCAGGGAGAAGTTGGACTGAGGAACAGAAGGGATGCTCCCCTTGACCCCTCTTGTGGTCACCCCTCTGCCAACCAGCAGGGGGCGGGCCTCCCACAGCTCAGGAAGAGGAAAACAATGAAGCCTGGTGGAACACCACTCCCATTTTTTCCTCACCCATGATTCTAAGAATCTTCCTGACCCCTCTCCTGGCTCTGGCCTCCCATTTGCCCCAATCCAGCCATGTCATGTTGACACTGATGATGAACTCAGTCCATCCCGAGCCCCAAGAGGGACACCTCAGGCTGTCATGACCATTTGGCATTGATGCTCCCCAAACCAAAAGGCACCTGAAGGGTCAATCAAGAATCACAGGCTTGCAGGATATTAGCACTTCGAGGTCATCCAGCCCAGCCCCTCATTTCACTGATGATGAGAGTGAGGCCTGAAGCATGGAAGTCACTTGCTCCAGGCCCCACTTCGTGTCAGGGAGTTAAGGTTGGTTCTAGGATCTGATGGGACAGTTACTGAGACTCTTGCAAGTTGAGAAACGAAGGAAGACCAGTGACAGGAAGGGCTTGTTCATGGTCAGACACCAAGTCACCGGTGCAGCCAAGAATCGAACTGAGGGCTCAGCTGAGGCCCCTGGAGCCAATGGGTCTTTCTCACCAGCTGCAGGAAGGTAAGATGTCACCTCCACCGCAGGTAGGGCTGCATGCGGGGCCCCAGACTGGCCAGTCCACAGTCCAGGTACATGAAGACATGGGCCAAAGAATTCAGCGTCCCAACGAAGAAGGCTGCAGTGTGGGGCAGGGAGTGAAGGGGAAATAAGAGGAGCCTAGCTGTAGTTTGGGTGTTCTCTTTCATGTTTCAGTCCTCCAAGCTGCAGAGAGCACCTCTGCACATCCTCTAGAGAAGATCCCTGGGAAGGGCCTGTCATGAGGAGGTCCAGCAAGAGACATCTGAGGTCATGATGCTGGCTTGGAGTTAACAGGATGCTGGGTGAGAGTGCACATAACTCCCTCCGCACTCTCCAGGCTGGTGCCCTGAGCACCTCCCAGCAGCCTCCTACCCCACACCAGGGAGGGGTGGCTAGGAAGTGCTGAGGAGCAACAGGTACAAAATGGGAGCAGAGGCCTGGTCTCATGGCCACAGGGAAGGGGAACTTAGAGCCAAACCATGATATTACAGGAGTGCACACCTCCCAAGCTGGGGACTCAGCCCAGCAGAGAGAGGCCTGCCTCACAAGCGCCAGGGGCAGCTGCCACAGCCGCGGCACTTACCCTGATCACCTGGCACATATTTGACTCCAGCCCACCAGCTGAAGAACAAGGTGCCATGGTGTAGACATGCAGGAAGGGAACCTCCTCTGTCTTCTTTCATAACATATAGAAGATCTGGAGAGGAAGAAAAGAGGGCATCAACTCTGGGGGCCCTCTTTCTCTGGACTCTTCTCCTTGGATCTCAACTACCAAGAACAGGGTAATTCTGCCTGTTTTATGGAGGCGGAGACCAAAACTCAAGGGAAATAACACCAGTCAAACACCTGTATAGCATCTACTGTGTGTCAGGTACTTTGTATGTATAAAAACATCACATAAACACTTATAATAGTATATGATTTATACTTATCTCCATTTTACAGATGGGGAAACTGAGGCACAGAGAGGTGAAGTAATTTGCTCAACGTCATACAATTGATAGGTAGCCTAGCTGGGATTTGAACACAGTATGGCTTCAGAGACTGGGCTCTTTCCAATGTCCTACCCCACCTCCCAGAGGGCTACTGGGGAGAGAACTCAGTTACTGACACCCAGCCCAGGACCCAGACAACCACAGACACATTCCCAAAGGTTCTCTGCTCACACTCCATTTTGGCAAGAGACTGATAAGAAAGAGTCCCCTCCCTTTCTTCACGACCCCAAAATTATGACCTCGCCCCACCCCACTCAACCCTGCAAGCCTCCTCGATCCATAAGCAGGGTTTCTTCCCTTCATTAACACTTAAGGATGGCTTTTTCAGCCTGATAATTCTTGCCACGTAATACCAGCTTTTTTCATTTGTCTTTCCATTTTCATTTAACCCGGAACCTGGTTGCTAATGGGGAAAATGCCTACTTTTATGCAGGTACATGGATGAAAAGCGGGGACTCGTGGGAGCCTATGGTGGTGAGCTGTTACATCGGTGAGCATCTTTCTTCTGCCAGGTTAGTGGGACCAAGGGTTTGCTCAGACATCAGCCTCAAGCATGGCCGCCTGGGCAAACCCTGAGAACATCTGACAGGGATGCTGGAAGGAAGCATTTGCACAAGGCACCTTGAAAACCACCCCAGATCCAGGCGACAAAGGTAACTCCATACAAGTGTGCAGGGGCCTAAGGACGTGGCTCTTACTGGGTAAAGCAATTCAACGGCCTTTGAGATGGAGCACCACCAGCACACGCTCGCCATCTGCTGGGAAGAAGGGGGAAGTGCGGTCAGAGTGCTGTCCTGCTGGTGGCGCAGCTCGCCCTGCTCCCACAGTGCCCACCTGTCTGCAGGAGATGCCTGTTAGCACAGGAAAGAGGAGGAGAAGCTACAGGGAGTGATAACAGCAGGACTCTCCAAACACGCCCCAGCCTGGTGCCTTGCAATCTCAAGGAGCACTTGGATCACATGGGGATCTTGTCTGTCAAAAAGCAGATTTTTAATCAGTGCGCCTGGGGCGGGACAGGAGAGTCTGCATTTTCAACAAGCTCCCAAGTGATGCTGATGCTGCTGGTCCGTGGACCATACCTTGAGGAGCAAGACTTTAGCCCATTGTTCAACATGCCTTGATCCAACATCCAAATCACTACCTCACTTGTTGCGCCTCAGCTAGATTTGTTCACTGCAAGGAAGCCTTTTGTTCTGCTTCCAGCTGAAACAGAGAATCGCTGAAAATAACGAAACATCTACCGCTCAGTGTGTGCCAGACCCAGGGCTAAACACTGTCATACTTGATCTCATTCAATCTTCTTTCAATTGTTTCCTTTTATAAAGTAGGCATTATTATCCCCATTTTATAGATAAGAAAATTGAGGTCCATAAAAGGTATGTAAGTTACCCATGGTCACACAGCAAGTAAGTGGCAGAGCCGAGATTCAGACTGAGGTCTTCTGAGCCTGCACTCAGCCAATTGCTTCACGACGTCCCATCAGAAGTCTCGGATGACTGATGCCTCCTTGATCAAGCTCCAGTTATGGGGACGTGCATCCTATCAACCCTATCTCCAGGCTTAACACTCCACTCCCTGCCATACCCTTATCCCGAGCTCGCTCCACTGTAGTCCACCAGCTAGCAGAAGTAGCTGTAGTTAGCCAGGAGTGAGGTGCCCATGAACTGGGAGGAAGGGAAAAGAAAAAGACCAAGTCATAAAGCCTGCTCCCACCACGGTGATACCCGATTGGCTCAGAGCCTGCGAGGCTAATACCTCCCCCAGTCATGTTCTGGACACCACCGTCCCTCCCCAGCCCTCACTGACACTTGGTGAATGACTGCTAATCACACAAACTCCGTGGAGTAGCTAGATCAGAGGCTGGGACCTGCATACATCTTGCTGGTCTCTAATTTTTTTTTTATTGTGGGCAAGTATGGACCACAAACCCACACTGGGTACCCACTATGTGTGAGGCCCTAAGTTAGGTGCTGAAGTGATGGAGGGGACACAAAGCTGTCCACACATCAGCCCTGCCTCCAAGGAGCTCAAAGCCTCACTGAGGATGTAGGAAATAATCCTTATTTTTAAGGTTGGGGGCAGATGAAGAGTAGGAACAGGAGGTGTTCCAGAAGGTGGTAGCAGACTGGAGAACGAGAAGGCCTTGGGCAAACAGAGGGGAGGGTGAGGGAGCTCCTGCCAGGAGAAGAGTACACGGGCCTGGACCTCTCCTAATTCGGGGGCAAGGGGGATAGTGGGTGGCGAGGGAGCTGGCGAGGGAGCAGTACGACTGTACTGGGGGCTCCTAAATGAGGAGGAGCAGCCGTAGAAGCAGAGAGAAGGTAGAATCGGTTAATGAGGGGTCTTGAAGACTGTCTTAGGGAGCTTGAATTATATCACTTATTTGTCCATTTGACAGTGATGTGTCGGATGGCACTAAACACTTCTCCACGCTGGGCACTGTCCTGAGCACTGAGCCATCTCGATGAAACAAGACAGATAAACCCCCCCACCTCGAGGGACTCTTCATTCTGGACATTTAGGCAAAGGGAGCTACTGAAGGCTTCGAGCAGGAAGCTGACATGGGCATGGCAGGTTTTCAAAGGACTGTGGTGGCAGCAGAGTACTTTGTCACCACAATTAAATGACAAGCTCTCTAGGGCCTGTCTCATATCGCAGAAGTTATCTGCATCTTCCACATGGTACGAGACATTCTGCTGGGCCTGCCTTTAAAAGTATAAGACACGGCCCCGCCTTTGAAGCACTGCAGTTTGGAGGGGGACAGACAAATATGCAAATCATGGAACAGGAGAGAAAGCCTGCTGGGGTGGCAGTGTTGGTAAATGCCTAACAGGCTCTCGGGGTGGGAGAGGGGCTGGTCTGCAGTGTGCCGATTCCTATGGTATAAATACCGCCCCCGTGGCTGACTGAGCTACCGACTACTGCTGGGAAGTCACTGAACAGGGGGTGGGGAGACGCACACAGTCAGTGCCGGTCAGGGGTGGAGCGGGCCATCCACCACGGAGGTTAGAGGTGGAGAGCTGAGGAAGGACACAAGTGACCTGGCCTTGGGGAGTCGGGGAAGCTTCATAAGAGGTGACAACTGGCCTGAGTCTACAGGACGTGCAGGAATTTGTCAGGGCACCGAGGGAGAAGAGCATTTCTGGCAGAAGAACAGACACGCGCCGGGGCCTGACAGAGCAGGCCGTGGGCTAAGAGGCAGGAGAGCAGGACGTGCAGGATGAGGTGGGCATGCAGGGCTGCTGGGGGTGGGGGCGGAGGCGAGGCCGGACAGGAAAGCTGAGGGC
Source organism: Tapirus indicus (assembly GCA_031878705.1). Taxonomy (NCBI): domain Eukaryota; kingdom Metazoa; phylum Chordata; class Mammalia; order Perissodactyla; family Tapiridae; genus Tapirus; species Tapirus indicus. The sequence continues at coordinate 101,833,715 of CM062918.1, read as the reverse complement.
AGAGAAGACTAAGGAAGGCTTCATAGGCCCATCGGAGGAGTTTCACCTTTGCCTCTGCCGGCCGGGAAGCCATTGGACGGCCCCCAGGGCGGTGGCATGATCTTTTGGTGTTTGGGGGGATTCATCTGTCGGCAGTGTAGAACGGACTGAAGATGAGTGTAGCGAAGCAAGGGAGACCTGTGAAGGGGAGAAAGGAGAAAGAGAGGTGGCTGCCAGAGCCGCTTCTTCAGGCTGGATCACTCGCCTCTTCCTGCCAGCGCCCTGGGACAGAAGGAGGTGGGGGCGAGGGTGTGAACTCTGGGGCCAGGGCACCCTGTCACTTACTAAGTTACCTCATCCCTTTGTGCCGGGCAGTGCTGTGATGAGGACCAGATGAGCAGATCCTCACGAGACGCTTGTGGCAGTGCCTCCCGATAATAACCACTGTAAAAGGTCAACAAGGATGACCACTTTCTCTGCACAGCTTTTCCCGACACCCCAACTGGGTCTCTCCCCTCCTTCTGTCCCTGGTGCACACTTCTGTTGCCCGACTCTCAGCGACTTGTAATCGCCCGTTTCCACATCTGCCTCCTCTCCTGGACCGTGAGCACCTGGATGGTAGGTGTGTCTTACTGAGCGGTGACTCGGCAGGTCTTCGCACAGCCTGGCACAAAGCACACGCCCTGGGCACACTTGCTGATTGACCAGGAAGGCATCTAGAAGGAACAGCGGGTTTGGGGCTCAGAAAACTGGGCAGAGATGAACAGAGCCCAGGGAGAAACAGGAGGCAGTAGGGGTTTCTTTTAGGTGTGAGGGGGAATAGAGAATTCTGTCCTTGTTTGCCACTGAGCTCTACTTTTTCATTTAAGGAAAAGGAAAATGGGAGGCCCTGATGGGAATTTTTATCTCCACATGGAAGACAGTGTAGCCAAAGATGGAACAGAACCCCTGCTCCTGCATACATCCCCACCAAGGCTTTTCAGCTTCCTGCATAGGAAGATTATGGCTTTATTTATCCCTTGGTCACCCACAAAAGGAGACCCTAGAACTCTGCAGGCCCCCAGGAACCTTACCTCACAGGATACGTACTCTGAGAGAACCACCAGGCCAGGTGGTAGGCGTCCTGCCGGACTCAGAGGCTCCTCTCGGGACCTGTGGAGAGGCCCTGCCACCACCAGGAGCAGCTAGAAGACACAGAGGAGGGAGACAGGGAGTGGCGAGTGTACCAGGAACCAGGAATCAGTCCTCAGGCCCACAAAAGCAAAGGGGAAGGGGTCAGCTGAGCCAGCCTCCTGCCCGCCTGCCGGAGCCCTCCCCTGGCCAGCTCCAGGCCTTGTTCTCCACTATCTCTTGTTCCTCTCAACCTTAGTCTGGACTGAACCAACAAACCAGAGCTCCCGTCAGATGACACCATCTCCAACCTCCGTTTTCTAAGGCCCAGGAGTAGTTATATCCAGAGCATTCCCAGGGTACTGGCCACCATGAGGACCTAGAAGTAAAAGCAGGGTTTGTGTCTCGTCCAACCCCCCCCCCCATTTACTCTCTCCCTCCCTCACAACATGACCTCCCCGGTATCCCTGCATTTGGACATTGGATGACGTCTGTGCTTCTTCGAGGAAACTCCATTGGCCATCACTTTCCTCCAATCCTCACACCCTTTGCTGCTCCACTTGGGACCTCCAGCCTCTGCAGTGTCCCAGAGTGCAGGGCCCAAGGGAGTGGGGCGTGGCTATTGTGCAGCAAGCAAGGGGGAGGGGCACAGAGGCAAAACTTCTCCAGTTTCCCTCCTCTCTCTAGCCCTGTGACGCCCGCTCTTTCTGAACATCCCTGGCTTCTCCAGCCTCTCCCTGAGCCCAGACACACCCAGTCCCTCCAGGGCTTAACTTACACCTGTGTCTTCTTCCATGTTCTTCAGGTCAGTGATTGGCACTGCTCTGGCTGCTCGATGTGCTGAGGCAGGTGGTGGGTCCAAGAGACAGGTCCTCTGGGCTCCAGGGTGTGGGGTGTGACCCACAGGCGGCCCCACCCTCTAGAAGCTCTCTACTCCCGTGCTCTGATCTGTGGATGATCCCCAGCCCCTCCACACATACACACACTCATACATATACTCACACTCACACACTTCCTGGGAACCTGGAACTGCCGCTGATGCCCATGCTCCAGCTGGGCCCCCTGCCGTTCTCACTGCCCCAGGGAGAATGAGAACAAGAGGCAGACCAGGCTGGAGGAGGAAACTGAGAGGGCAAAGGTCAATGGCAGCATCTCCAGAGAGGGTGGGGAGGAAGTCAGGGATGGTCAGTACCCATGGGAGGCGGACGGATTGCCCACTCCCTCCTCTTAGCATCCCCATGACCATGGCCCGCACTCTTCACTCTTAGCAAAGGGCATCCCACCAGAGAAGCAGGCGTGCATGTGGACATCCCACATCTCACATCTTCATCTTGTTTTAGGTTCGTCTTCTTCCTCCCTCTGTCCCTTTCCCACATGGCTAAGGATCAAGCGTACATCTTCCCGAACTTGCTATATCCTCACACTTCCTCTAGCTCTCAGCTCACCAATAGGGTAAGGAGTGCCGGGCAACTGGAATTCCCACCCCACCTCCATCAACCTGTGCTGAACAGGAGCAATCAGACTGGTGGTTGGTCCAAATAACCTCTTAGGCACATCCTTTTCCTCCTCTCTTTATGAGATTTGGGGAAAAGAACCAAATTTAGAAGCCAGATGGCTGTACAAAGGTGCCGGGCAGTCCATGCTGTCAGTGATTCGAGGGCAGCTCCTAGACCCAGGCTCTTTAGAACACAGTGCCTCAGTTTCTCCTTCTGACAAGACAGTACACTGCGGTCTTGTGAAGGCTTGTGAAAAATCACATCTACATAAACCCTGGATTATCCGTGCTCAGGGCCAAGAGGATTAAGAGATTTGAAGAACTAGAAAAAGTCTCAGATAATCCCCCACGATGAGAATTTGGTTTAGAAACAGGGCTGGCTGCAGGCGCCTGCTTATATGCCTTATCTATTTGCATGAGCCCCTACAGACCCTCACGTGCCCCTGCCCTTCCCTCTATCTGGGAAAGTTTCCTAGCTGGGTTCCGGCCGGGAGACAAATCCTTGTGGCCTCCTACATACACCACCTGCCATTTCCTATGGAATCGAGTCAAAATGATGTGGCTGGGTCTCCAAGGTTGCCGCACCCCAGCCGGACTCTCCTCACCCACAGCCCGTTGTGCTACTTCTGGCAGCTCCAGCAGTCCGGCCTCCTCGCTCTCGCTGACACACCCACACCCATTTCCGCTTCTCCGACAGGTCACGCTTCCTTCTCCAACCTCCATCTTTCTTGTTCAGTGCCAGCCCCTCCTCTGCCGCAAAGCCTCCTGCCCGACCTTCCCTCCTCACCCCCATGAGAGGCGCCCTCGGTACCGCGGAGGCTAGCTTGTGAGTCTGATCATCCCGAGCATACAGTCGTCCCTGGTATCCATGGGGAATTGGTTCCAGGACCCTCCGCGGATACCAGTATCGGGGGATGCTCAAGTCCCCTAGTGGGCCGTTTGTATCCGCGGGTTCCACATTCGCGAATTCAACCAACCGTATATTGTGAACGTAGTACAAGATCTGCGGTTGGTTGAATCCGCAGACGTGGAACCGGTGAAAATGGAAGGCCGACTGTAAATGGTCAACTCCCTGTGGGAAGTGACTCCATTCTGCATTTAACGGGCGATGGAAACCCTAGGTGATGTCAGGAAGATGTAAACACGGTGCTAAAGGCTGTGGTCATCACTCTACTGGCAGCTCTCACCTCTTGTCTTCATAATACCAGCCCCCGACATGTGGATAGCCTTACACTTGTTATGGAGGACACTCAGAAAATATCCTAAATAGGACACGAGATGTTGCCACCTCCCTTTATCCCCAGGGAGCAGGATCAAAAGAATGGGACTGTGAATTTTAGGCAAGACCCACCACAGTCTGTTGCCCTTTCTCTGTGCTCGGTCCACATCTGCTGTGAGGGAGAAGTCCACTGGTCACCTGCAATGCCCTCCTCCTTGAGTGACCCTTGGGTTTATAGATCATAGAGATTAAGGAAAAGCTTGTCTTTCAACATCCCCCAACTGTAAAATAAGATCGTGACTGGATGTCACCGTAGATTCCTTCTGCCCCAGACAAACCTCACCTTCCTCAACCAATTACCCACGGTGGTCAAAGCCCTGGCTGTCCCCACTGCTAAGCGAGTTAAGCCACCTCTGGGACCTCGAGATGAGACAGGATACCTACCTGAGGGCAGAGGGCTGGAAATTGTGTGGGCAAAATGTGGCATTGCAAGAAATGGTACACTCATACGCCTATAGCATCACAACAGCTAACATGTTCAAGTCATTACCATGTGCCACTCTTCTAAATGCCACATACACGCCAACACATTTAATCCTCACAACCCCATCAGGTAAGTGCTATCGACAGCCCCTTTTACTGATGAGGAAACTAAGGCACAGAGAGGTTAAGTAACATGTCCAATATCACACAGCTCCTAAGTAGCAGGGCCAGGATTCAAACCCAGGCAGTCTGTCCCCAGAGCCCATGCACTTAGCAAGTGCACTACACTGACTCTTCAGTCTCTTGGTGTACCTTGTTTGTTTCATCAGGATAAAAAGAATCCAATGCCTGACAAGAAGAGGACGCCCCGATTTATCAGACTCAAAATATAAATCATCCTATTGCTTCTCACAATAATCCTGGGCAAATAGCAATAACAGCCTCCCTCCCTCTTTCCTTCCTGATGTCCATCCATTCTGGATCAGACCGGGGGTTTTCAGACCCTGGGGATTCAGAGCAGAGGTGCCTCAGCCATCTCTGTGTGGGGAAAGAGAGGCACCGGGGAGATGGCCAGGTCCCCACCCTTACCTGAACCAAACAAGGTTCTCTCCTCTCTCTCTCCCTCCCTCCCTTCTCTTCCTCCTCCTCCTTCTTCTCTCTCTCTGGGGGCGGGGGGGCGCTTGTACGAGATTTTATGGGAAGATATGGGAAGAGAAAAATACTGCTGCTTTTTACAAAACTGAAAATGACTACAGTAGATAATGGGGATATTACTCTCAGCTCAAGCTGGATAACAGGCCACAATGTTTTGTCTCTTAGCGGGCTGTCCTTCTCAGGGTCAGATGTGCAGCCTCTGGAGCCCGAGAGGATTTCAGGTGATCTTAGCCTGACTTCTTTCTGTTCTTCACACACTATGTTCCTCTCACAGGAAGTAGTTTATCCTTCTGTTTCATTATTACTGTCGTAAGCGGCCTCAGAATTTTTAGAGAGCGGCATGCAAGGGACTGTCAGAATAAGTCACTCCACATGCAAGCACTTTCCCAGCCTCTGTTAGACACTGCGGTGGGTGAAGGGGGCAGAGCCAGCCAGTGTCCGTCCGTGTCACCACATAGCCCCCAGCGCCTGGCTCTTTGAGCACTGGGGCAAGCTCTCGGAGCCTCTAACCACACATCAGTCCCGTCTCTTTAAGTCGACGCACACTTCTCAGTCGCAACTCTCGGCAACGAGCTCCAAACCTGAGGACCTCACTCCCGAAAGGAATATTCCTGAAGACAAGATGAGGAGTAAATGCGTACGTGCGTGTGTGTGCAGCGTCCACACGTGTGTGCATGGACTGCGACATGCTCCAAGTAACTTTCCATATCTCTGTCTATATTTGCCTTGATCAGCCCTACTTGCCCCAGCCATGCCCATTTCTGTCTATTTTTCTTCCTCCTGTCCTCCCTCCCTTCCTTGAAAAGCAGCAAGTCTGAGAAATGGAGGAAACAAAGACTCAGTACTGGACTGCCATCATCGGAAGAGAGAGGAGGGTACAGCATGAAAACCTGACATCACTGACAAAGGAAAGAAGCCCCCTCTGGCTGCGAGTGGAGGGAAGGGAAGCTGGGCAATGGGTGTCACGGGGAGGGGGTGGTTAAGGATGCCCCAACGTGGACAGAGGTGCCCCTGTCCGCCAGTCAGTCGGGTGTCTCCCTGGACCTAAGTGAGCCTGACGTGTCACCGTGGTCCTTCAGTGTGTCTCTTCCCCTGTGCTGAGAGAAAGCAACATCTGGCTTTGCAAGTCAGAACTGGCAAGTGGAGCTGCACTCTGGCCTCATTTCTCGATCTGCCCCTAGATGCTCCCAGCTCTGATACATTATGCAGGCGTGCAGGGGACAGGCTGCACCCCGATGGCCTCAGGCAGCACCCCCCCAAGTCCAGCTGAGCTGAGAGAGCTCATTGTAAGAGCCGCTCACAGGTGCCTCAGCAGGGCATTCCTGCCAGCCTCGCGCAGGCACCAATGGGTCTTTGTACAATGTGAGCCATTGCTAACAGGATAACTAAATCATTCATTTCATTAACAACAGGGTTTGCCCGATAATGGCACGAGAGGCAATTATCAGTCATGCACATTCCAGGAAGGAGCGTCGTAGGCTCACGTTCAACAGAGCTTCCAGGAGAAACAGGAGATAAAGCTGAAACCACCACGGGCTCTCACCCCACAAGGAGCCGCTCTGTTAAGCCTGTGGCTTTACGGCTTTATGGTCAGAGGCGGAGACAGACAGAGTTCAGGTTTGCTTCTTGCACAAAGATTCTTTAGGTGACCTTGACTTTTCTCTCCTCTCTAGTAGAAGGAAGCTCCCAATTCCATCCCCCCACGTCTGCCCCACAGCAGACCTGATCTTCAAAAGCCCCACCAGAGTCATCTTCCTAAATCACTAATTTTGTCATGTTAGCCACCTGATCAGGAAATGGAAAAAGTTACTGATTGTTTTTAGGTTTCAGGTTCAGCTCAGACTAGTACTAACATCCTCCCTGACTGCATCAACTGATGAATAGATAAATGTGCCATATCCACACAATGGAATATTATTCAGCCACAAAAATGAATGAAGTACTGATTTATCCTACAACACAGATGGCCCCTGAAAAAGTTATGCTACGTGAAAGAAGACAGTCACAACAGGCCACATATTGTATGATCCCATTTGTCTGAAATGTCCAGAATAGGCAGCTGTACAGAAAGTTGATTAGTGGTTGCCAGGGGCTGGGGGGCAGAAGAAGGGAGGAAATCAGGAGTAACTGCTAATGGGTATGAGGTTTCTTTCTGAGGCAATGAAAACTTTTCTGGAATTAGATTGTGATGATGGTCACATAATTCTATGAATATACCAAAAACTACTGAATTGCACATTATTAAAAGGGTGAATTTTATAGTACATGAATCCAAAAATAAAAAAATTTTCTCTGAACTCAAAGTGCGGGTTAGGGTGGGGGCTGCCAAGTGCTGGACCTGCAGGGCCAGGGACACTGTTGGTTCCTGGCACAGTCCTGGGGACAGAACCAAACAGTCTCCATGGATGTTTATGTGTCATGTTCTCTTCCTGGGTTCTTTGGGCCACCCTGTTCACAAAACTGGTGTTGGTGTGAGTTAGGATTACAAAGAAAGCACTCATTCTCTCTAACACTTCTCCTATTGAGTGGATAATCAAATTAGCTCAAAACTGTGAAGGGTCTTCTCCCGCTAGCCTGTTCTCATTCACAGAGGAAGGTTCTGGGGTCCCAGGGTGCTGCAATGCAGAACAGCAGGCCTTCCCCAGGAGAAGGATCTCAAACGTGTCCAATGAGATATTTGTTCCTTTATTAGCAGAACTCACTCCCTCATCTTCAAATCCTGTCATCCCACCTGATTAATCACTGGTCCAGAATTAAGATTTTCTCAAGCATCGATCTCTCTGTTCGACTTTGTCAATTTGACAATGTTACCTACATGTTATTTGAGTGTTTCTGTAACTATTATTATGATTCTCAGGGAACTTCGACAAAAGGATAAAGACAGACATATAATGAGATATATATATATAATATATAAAGGATAATTAACATATCCTATAATGAGGATATTAGGAATGATACTTTGAACTACAAGGAAGAGACAATTACAAAGGATTAAAACCTACTTTGGTGACTTGTGAGCAGCATAACATGGAACCACACGTACCTGTAGGTTGCGATCTATTTGCTAAAGAATTGGCCAGCACCTCTCTGGCTCTGTTTCTCCATCTGGGAAACAGGGGAACACCCACCGGCCTAGAGTCCCTGGAGATATTATTCCCTTCTTCCATTGCTATTGAGAAACGCTTCCAATTGCTATTCTCTTCTCTTCCTTCTCTATTTTATTTATTCTTGTTTTATTTCACTGTTTACTGTGCTGTATTGGAAAGGGAAAGAAAGCCACCAAGAAAGCCAGTTTAGTATTTCTGCATCCTTCTCAAGACCAAGCCAGGGAAGGAAGGAGTTCAACCTCTGGGAACAAAGTGGGGGCTGCCTGCATGTCTGGGGTCCCTGCAGTGGAGGAGGAACTAGGCAGCAGTGCAGAAGGAGGGAGCCTGGGCCTGGACCACTGGGCCACTGGGTTCCAGCCCCTGCTTTGCCTCTCATTTACCCAACAGTCTTGAGAAGATCATTTTCCTGGGTTTCAGTATCTTTTGCTGTGAAGTGAAGTGTCTAAAATAGGTGATCTGGTCTAGGTGCCCAAGGACTTGTGGCTTCCAGCTGGCATTGTGTCACTTCATCATAGTGACATTATTTACTCCATCCTACCCAACCCAGAGGTCCACTTTTCTGAGTCACTGTTGAAGGTAAAACAAAGCACGGTTACAATGACTGCACCCAGTGCACCGTCTATGCAGCCACACCTGGCTAACCTGAGATGGCCAGGTAACCAGGGGATGTAAGATCTCTCATCTTCATGGAGCTCCTCTCTCTGAGTAAATCTAGTTCCCAGTTGCTTTGGTGTGTTTGCCATGACACAGATCTGTTGGCCCATATCTGAGGAGGACAGGTGGATGGTGCATGGGGGCCAAGACAGGGAGACATGGCCTGGGGCTGCAGGGGCTTGCTGCCAGGGGTGAAGTCAGAAAACTCAAGTCCATGGAGGGCCTGTGTCAGGGATGCAGGGAGGAATATGTCACAGGATCCTTGTGAGGGGGGCTGTGTCTGCATCTTCTTGCTACGGCTAACACCAGGGCTGGGCTGGGATGTCAGGGTTTGGGCACTGCTCCTGGGAGGAGAGCCCGGGGCGTCTAGTCAAAAGAGCACCACCTAGTCACGTGTGTTACACACATCCCCTACGTACCATCAATTCTACTCCCGCACACAGAGCCTAAAGAAATTCTCACAAGGTCTGCTAAGGATGTCCCTAGCAGTGATATTTGTGGGGCAGGAGCTGAGGCAATCCAGGAGTCCGCCCCTGGGAGAAGGCCAGGGACAATGGCAGAATAGAGAAAGGCACTGGGGGTCTGCACACCATGGAACAGCAATCTAGAAGAATAGGGAGCGACATGGATGGACTTAAAGACCACAGTACTAAGGGAAAAGGTAAAGAGCAAACTTAGATTTATAACAAAACACCATTCATGTAAATTAAACATGTATTCATACAAGAGAGTAACACACAGCTCAGAAGAATGCATTCAGATAGAAGCACATTAGAAAGCTTGCCTGTGGGGGTGGGGCATGGGACTGGGAATCAAAGAGAATGAATAAATAATCAACACACACATAAATAAATAAAACAGAACAAGGGCAGTTTAATGACCTGAGGAGTACGATTAACCCAAACCTCTGCGCTGGAGATAAAAATAGAAACAAAAGCCAAGACTTGACAGCTGGAAGTTGTTTTCTGGAGCTTGTGTCTGAAGCCCAGTGATCTTAAAAGTTGATGTGCTCACCATGAACCCCCCTAGTGCCATTATGCCTTACTCCTGCAATGCCACCATTCTCTTGCCAATGACATACAGGAAAGGAGGAATGGTATGGTGTTCCTTCTGTGTGCAGACAGCCTCTCTGCTGGGATGGCTCCCACTCAGAGAAATGAAGCAGACAAATATTGAGGGGTTGCTGCCCCTCAAGCTGGTGGGGAGGGGTGTTCAGTCATCTTTTAGAGCCTGTACTCAAGACCAAGAAAGACTTCATAGATCTCTTGTCTTATTACTCTGTACCACACCAGACTGTGGGAGCATTAGAATTTCCCAACTAAAAGTCATTCCTGGGGAGGACAGCAGCAGCAACATGCATCCTGATTCCCAGCCCTTCAGGAAGGGCTCCTCACATCAGCCCCCTGGCTGGCTGTTGGAGACAGTTACACTGGTGGCCCCAATGGACACACCTCCTGGAATTCACACCCTTGTGTGGTTCCCTCCCACACTGACCCTTGGCTTGGCCACGTGACTTCCATTGTCGAATGCAATGCAACCAGAGTTTTGATAAGCACTTGCACGTTGGGGCTTAGCCTTTTGTAGAACTCTTGGAGCTCTTGGAGCCCTGAGCCACCATTGGAGAGAACCAGGTACCCTGCTGGAGACACCATTTAGAGAGAGATGCCTGGTCAGCGCCCCTCTCCCCCAAACTGGTCCAGCTGTACCTATGGAGGTGCCAGACGTGTGCGTGAAGAGGCCACTGTGGACATCCCAGCCCCAGCAGAAACCATGTGAAACAGAAACGCTGCCCACCCAGTGGAACCAGGTCAATCCACAGAACTCATGAGAATAAAACATTGTTGTCTTAAGCCACTAAGTTTTGGGCTGGTTTGCTACACAGCAACAGGTGACTGAAACACTAGCACCCAGTGAAGCTGAATAAATTGTATCAAATTAATTTGTATGAGTTGATTTCCTTCTTCTAATGATAAAGCAAAAAGAGTCTTTGATCGCTCCTTCCAAATGCCAGATGAAAAGCACTTCAGTGTGCGCAGCCACAGCTCAGGTGGATGTTACTGCGCCCACATCAGCCCTGGAGAGCCCGAGGACCACGTGCTCTTGTCCATCCTGGCACACTGCTGGACAGTAACAGGCCATGCTGGGGGTTTAAATGATGAGTCACGTGGCTAGTACGTGGAGCAACCAGGATTCAGACCCACTCCAGCCATCTGCTCAGAGCTCTTTCTATTAGATCGTGTCGTTTAATTGCTGGGACCTTTTCAAAAAGGAACGGATATGAGAGATCCTGCCATGAATTAAGTGCCTGGTTGGTGTCTGCTGATTTCTTGACTCTGAGGCAAGGGGAGGGTTGAGAAGACCCCCACCCGTGCCCAACAGACACCACACTCGCTAGAATGAAAACTCCATGGGCCGGGTGGACTTGCTTGTCTTCCTCACTGTTGTGTCTTTACACCTAGAGCCACACCCCCACACGGAGACTCTCCATAGATATTTGCGGAATGAATGAACAAATGAATGGGTGAGTGAAACCCCGAATCTGTGTCCAAGGAACGACCTCCACGTGTTGGCCCATTTGGGTTTATGCTGCGTGGTGCTGCTGAGTCTCCAGGTGACCACACACACCATCACCCAGTGACTCACGTCTCCTTGGCACGCGAGCTTAGCCTGCGGCTGCCCATGCCTGTCCCTCTGTCGCCACTAGAGGGCAGGCGCGTCCTGTGGTTTCAGCCAACGCCAGTCAGGTCTGCACCAAAGGCACCTTGGGCTTCCCCGCTGAGCAGAACATTAACTGTCTCTGCCGAGATACACCTAACTCAGCGGGCACTACAGAGGTACCAGGTGGAGAAAGGCATAAAATGCAAGTCCTGTGGCCTCACCCTGGGTGCCAGGGGTGAAACTGGAGTTGGCTTCCCTTCCTCTGCTGCCCCTGCAGTGGGGATCCCCATACTAAGGGCTTTGAGCCCTTCTACGTTCTGATCCCAAGCAGTGTCACCTTTGGGGAGACAGGCTAGGAGCCCGCTTCCTGCACCCCCTCCCCAAAGTAAAGAAGGCAAATGTTGCAAACCGGAAAACTGCTGAACGAGTAGAAGCAGGCCTGAGGAGCTGAGAGAGGAGAGGAGGATCTCACTGTGAGCCCACGGGTGTGTTCGGGGTAGAGGCCGCTCAGGGCCATGCAGTCCGGGTGCTTGTCAATACGCCTCATCTCAGCTGATTCTCAAGGCACTTCGGAGAGGCCGGTACTGTTACTCCGAGTTTGCAGATGAGGGGACCGAGGGTCAGAGTGTTAGCTTGCCCAAAGTCACATGGCTGGTGTGTGACTGAGCCGAGACTCAAACACAGGGTGGCCTGGTTTCCAAGTTTCTGCCGTTTCCCCCACGAGACCGCCAGTCTTGAGGAGACCAGGGCTTTGGAGAAAGAGCAAACTCTGGCAGTGTGGAGCGGTAACTGAACTCCGGGGTAGATGAACACCTGGAGTGGGGGCAGTGACCTCCACGACCCTTCACCCAGTCTCCAAGGGGCAGGTTAGCCTTCTCCACTGGGGCCTGAAGGTAAGGACAGGAGGCGGAAGAAAACAAGACTGCAGGCCTAAAAAGATTATGTAAACTTTGCCTCTCCTCAAAGTTTTCTGTAAGGACTAACGTAAGCTCCTAAGGGATAAATCCTAGGCCTTCTCCTTTTTTCTTTCCTCCTCAGCCCCTCTCTCATTTTGATTCCAGGCAACGTGAGCTGTCGGGCTCAGCGGAGACCCCGCGCTCGGCCCTGTCCCGGGAGCCGCAGAAGGTGTGTCCCCGGGCCTGCGCAGCGCAGCCCCCCACGGATGGAAGATCAGCGCACGCGCAGAATGCAGGCACCGGGGTCATAGGAGGCTTGTGTCGGGTCAGTTCTTCCGCTTGGCAGCTGGAGATGACCTCCAGGTTAGGGTGAGGCCCTGCAAGGCGAAGGCCCGGTGCCCATAAAGCCGTGGTTCCTCGGAGGAGGGGATGGCAGGCACCTGAACTCGGCGTGCTCACTCCTCTGTCGCTGCCCCTAGTGCTAGCCGCCGGGTTCGTGTTCCCAGGAGACTCGTGGAGATGGGGCTCCGTGTCCCCACCCGCCCTCCCTCCTAGGGGCTCACAGTGGGCGGGGCCAGAGTGCCGCCGACCCCAATCCTCTCCACCCGCTGAGCCACAGGCTTCTCTCTCCCTGAGAAGACGCTTCTCTTTACCTGCAAGATCTGCACTGAACCGGCCAACGCAGCTGCGCCTCCTGCTGCTGCAATTGCGGGAAACGTTTTGCAGGCGGATAATCCTTTTCCCAAGGCCCTCAAAGTTCCCAAAATGTTCTCCCTCTCGCACTTGCAAGGGGGGCACAGCACCATTCTCCCTAGTTAGCTGGGGCCAAGGGTGGAGGATGGGAGGGAGCACCTACGGCTTTGCCCCGCACCAGCAATCGGACGGGCAGGAGCACGCAGGTACCCCGCCTCCCGGGGCTGCATCCCATTCCTGAGTGGACGAGAATCAGCGGCCTGCTGCTGTGAGCAGTGCGTTCTCAGGGTGGGGGAAGTACCTGGCACATAGTAGGTGCTCGATAAATGGTGGCTGGATGAGGAAGTGGAGGCACGCTGGCTCAGTTTTGACAAAGCGGTTGTCAGGGGTGCCAGGAAGCCCGAGCCATTCTTCCTCTGGAGCGTGAAGATGCTGGGACCCTCCTCCTGCCTCTTCCAGGGGAGCCAGATGCCTCTCTGCCCTGTGGAGGCAGGGCACAGCATCCCCTGCCCACGGGAAGAGAGGAAGAGAATGCAAATGGGAGAGGAGTGCAGAGGCAGGCGCAGCCTCTGGGCTGGGAGTCAGGAGTCAGCTGTCGAGGGTGCCAGCTTGTCCTCCTCTGCCCTCGGAGGCTACGGTCATTGGATGGGGCCGCGTCTTTTCTACGGTAAGGAATTACGATGACCCTTCAAGGTCTCTTTCAGTCTTGCATTACGTAGCAGTTAGAGAGCTGAGCCGAGTTCCAGAGGCTTCTGGTGGGCCTGCCAGCAAGGGAGGAAGGAGGAGCCGAAGTGCAGGTGAAAGGAAGTCTGTTTCCTACCTGCCCTCGGCCTTCAGACCACTGCCAGGATGCTCCTTCTCCCAAACGGTGGGGAGGGCCAAAGGCACAGGCCTAATAGCCGAGTGTCCTCACCAGAGGGGAAGGGTGAGTGTAGGGCCGGCCTCCAGACAGGACGCTGCCACTGGTGCCCATGAGTGAGGCCTCAAGGGGCTGCAGCACAGGGAGCTGTGGGGATGCCCTCACCAACATTGCCACCAGGGGGCCGTGTCCTGGAGGCTGGGTTCCAGGGAAGAGCACATTTGCCTGGCCTTGGGTCCCCCTGGGACCACAGAGGTGGGGGGGGGCATACCAGCTCTGCACGACCCTCCTCCCTCAGTCAGAGAGCAGGAGGGAGGGCCTACGCGCACACCAGCCAGCACTGCCTGGCCTTGGTGAGGGATGCAGTGATTGTCACCCACAGGCCGAGTCACTGGTGAGCCTGGGAGCTGAGCAAATCCCTTCTCCTCTGCAGCTTCATCTGTGGGACAGGAAATGCCTGTGTGCCGATCGCTTTAGAAACCCTGACATTTAGCACGGGCGTGCAACTCTCCAGAGAGGAGCCCACCTACCACAGGCGGCCAGTTTGCAAGGTTAAAACTCCTTGGAACTAGAGAAACACACTTTGATTGAGGCCCAGAGAAGAATGACAGGGGATTTTAGTTATTTCAACAAAGCAATTCTTGGGGCCTGCCCAGTGGGGTAGCGGTTTAGTTTGTGCTTTGGCAGCCCGGGGTTTGCGGGTTCAGATCCTGGGCGCCGGCCCACGCACTGCTTGTCAGCCATGCTGTGCCAGCCTCCTGTATAAAGTAGAGGAAGATGGGCACGGATGTTAGCCCAGGGCCAGTCTTCCTCAGCAAAAACAAAAAGAGGAGGATTAGCAACGGATGTTAGCTCAGGACTGGTCTTCCTCACACACACACACACAAAATAGATAAATAAAAAAATAAACAAAGTGATTCCTACCCTCAGGATTTCTTAGAATGGTCATTCATGGTAAGCATCACCCGAGGGTTTGTTCCTCTCCTCCCTGCCTCAATTGTGTAAGCTCATAATTCTAGAATGTCTAGGCCAGATGAGACCTTATCTAAGTCCCTCACCTCCAACACAGGCCCACAGAGGGCAGGTCATTTCCAAGGTCACACAGACACTCAGTGGCCGAGGGGGGACCAGAACCCAGGCCTGTTGAGTCAGATGCACCATTCTGATTTATCACAGTTCTCTCTCTCTCTCCTGCCACTCACACCTCCTAATCTCCATTGAAGTGGTCTTTCCTTTGCCTTTCAGAAAGCCTGAGAAAGGAATGATAAAGAAGCAGACAAATAAGAAGACGGGAAGAAGAATCAGATTAACATTTTACATGAGAAAATGTGCTGTTTCATTTCAGATCACCAATCCCAGACGGGTGGAAACTGTATTTTCTCTGTGTTCCATGCTGCAATGGCTGAGCACACTATCAAAGCGAGAGTGAAGACTCGGCAGGCCCCAGTCAGTCTTCTCCCTGCGTCACATGTGTGCACAGGTACCTGCACATGAGATGTTCGGCTGGGGGAGGAGCCCCCATCACGAAGGGTTTGTGATGATTAAAGAAAGGCAGGAGCTGGGCCTCCAGGATCATTTAGTAAAACTCCATTACACAGCGGGCTTTAGGAAGACGAGGCCCAGGAGATGAAAACACTTGACTGAAGTCAGAGAAGTTAGTTCCTGTCAGAGGACTAGAACTCAGCTCTCCAGAGACTGTCCAGTGACAATCAGTAGAGGTGAGGTATGGTTTAGCCCAGTGTTTTCTAACTGCAGATAATGACTTATAGAAGGTCATGAAAGCAACTTGGTGGGCTGCATAATTTTTTTAATAAAATTAGAACAGAACAGGAAGGAATAGAATAGAACAGAACTAGAGGCAGTAAGGGTAAGTGTTGTCTCCTCAAACATTTGTTTCACATGTATGTGTGTGGATATGCACACATGTACATATACACACATATGTGTGGGCGTGTGTGTTTATTCACTGCATCATAACATATTTTTCTTAGCGGGTTGGCATCAAAGTTTGAAAGTTACTGATTTACCTTAGAGGTAAAATATAAAGTACTAGTTTAAATCATGGTTCTAATACTCCTAGCATTGTGCTTTTGGACAATTGTTTTCATCTTTCTGAACTTTGGTTTTCTCATCTGTAAATTGAGAATAATAATAGACCTATCTCATAGGATTGAGAAAATTAATTGAAATAATCTAGGTAAGATGCTGAACTCAGTACCAGACACAAAGTAAGTATCAAACATGCATGTGATATTACATATATATGTCCACATAGATTACAGGGACCCATATTCCAAGGGCAGCAAAGACCCAGAGCAGTCAGGCCAAGTGGAAAGCAATCTGTGTGGAGAGACTGAGTGACACTAGGGGGGCACCTGTTCAACAGTAGGGGCCCGTGTCTGAACCCCTCCATCAGCTACTCAGTCACGCGTGATTAAGCATCACCTGATTCCTGCATGATGCACAAGTGTTGACAAGGCTCATCTTCACCTCTGCAAGAGGGTGGGCAGTTTGGGGTCTCCTGGATAAGGACTAGGGCAGAAAGAGAAGAGGGGAAGTCCTGAAGGTAAATTTTGCCTCCTTCATAATTCCACGGAGGGCCAGGGCCACATCTTCCTAGCTGGACCCCTTCCTCCCAGAGTAGCTGGAGAGACAGGGAGATCCACGCCCTCAGAGATCCGTAGGGCAATGAGATGATGCTGCTCTTTGGTGTTTGTTTGCTCTTCATGAGTAAACTTTGGGGGGAATAAGCAGGTCCCCTGAGGAAGGATGGATTGGGGTAGGAAGGACGCCAAGCCTCTCAGCATCATTTGCATCCAGGGAGTGAGTGGGTTTTTATATTTAGCAGATGACTCACCTTCAAGCACATTAGTCACAGCCTCCCAGCTCCATTCTGGCAGGCTGGATGCTGGGGATCTCAGTGGGGTGAGATCAGACAGGACGTTGGGAGCAAGAGACCTCAGGGAGCTAAGAGATGGGAGACTAACAGGAGAGGGGGCGGAGATTAGGGGTCTGAAGCAGAAGGCCTGGAGAAAGAGGGCAGCCGAGTCGTGCAGACAAGTTCCAGGGTGGCAGGACCCTCTGGCTCAGGTTTGCCCCAAGCACCCAGTCACCACTGGGGAGGAAGAGGGCAGGAGGGCCAGATCAGAGTGCCTGGCTCGGATGCCGTGCCTGCGACCTGGCTCACATTTCCAGGAGCCCTCCAAGTGGTCCCCTCAGGGCCACACGGGCAGCTCACCAGCCTGGGCCCCATCCATGGGCTGGTGATGGCAGTGACAGACGGCCAGAGCAGGGGTTTTCAGAGTGCCATCGGACCACACCTGGGCGGGAGTCTGAGCAGAGCAAAGAAGGAGCGTCTGAGAAAGACGCTCTGTGTCATGAGAGGGGAAGGAACATATCAGGTCTAGGACAAAGGCTCTCAAGTGTGGTCCCCAGGCCACCCGTGTCACAAGACCCTGGGAATTTCTGATCAGTGAAGTCCTGGGGCTCACCCCAGGCCTCCTACACCTGACTCCTCTGGGTGGGTCCAGAGGGTCTGCTTGGAACACACCCTGGCGATTCACATGCACATTAAGTTTCCAACGTGTCCGGTCAGGAGCTAGAGCTCCAGTACTCTGATTCTGACTCACTGTGGGATAAAGGCCTGTTCCTACTCTTCTCTGTGCCTCAGTTTACCATTTGAAAAAGGAGGAGCCCACTTAAGGATTGTTTTAATATTAAAATAAAAATGCAAGAAAGGAATATAAAGTTGGTTTGTTGCTTTTCTTCTCCACGAGAAATCTAAATCCTTCTTGACCAGAACTGGGTCAGGCCGCAGGAGAGGAGGACTGTACCTGGCTGGATCCCACAGCTCCAGGGATGGCAAAGATCCTCCTGAAGCAAACTCCAAGGGGCCTGTGTCCCCAGCTGAGGGCAGCTGGTTTGGAACACGCAGGCTGGAATGTGGGGCCACCCCTTCCTCTGTCCATCTTGGCTCCTAGGCCCAGCTAGTTAGGGCCATTTCTCCACCAAGGGAGAAGGGCGCTTCCTCCTGGAAGGCTGGAGGACTGGCTCCTGCAAACCTCTCCCGTGACACATGGGACGATGCCCCCGGGGCTGGGGAAAGGGGGATGCCACACAAGGCAGGACTGGCGGTGGGGAGGGGAAGGAAGAGGCATAGTGTGGCCCACAGAGGGGCTGCCGCATCCACCCTCCTTTCTCACCATGGCCCTCAGGGTGGGTGCTCCCCCCTGCAGAGGAGAGGAGCCTGGGGCTGAGAGGTGAATGGCCGCCACATCTGGGGGCAGCACCACGGCCAGGACTCGAGCTTGGATCTGGAGTCATGTTGGTTTATAATTCTCCAAACTGCCGCTTTACTTTGTCACCAGGATCCTGTAGGTCACTTAACAGACCTGCCGGGTCCTGGCCAATAGAGGCAGGGTATCCATTTCTCCCTCATGCCGTCTCCTCGCCCCTCTCGTCTATCCGTGGTGGCCTGAATTTTAAAAAGGCTCCACTTAGTTCTCAATATGTCAATCTCCTCCCCATGATTCTCAGGCCATTTTCTCAATTTTAGTGACCACGTCTTTTCTAAGGTCACATAAAGCTCACCTGCAAAACCCCCAGGCCCACCCCTTCCTCATTCCCCCATTGCCCGCTCTGTGCTGTCACACCTGATTGCCACAGCATGTTGGAGTCTGTTTCTCTGGAGCTTGGTAAGGGTTCTTTCTGACATCCTTGGTTTTCCTGGGCTCTGGGTTCCCTGAGGGTCAGGATTGTGTCTTGTCATCTTTCTGCCTCCCTCATAACTTAGTTTAAAGCTTCGTGCCTAAGGAAATATGCCTTGTTGACAGGTAGATCAGCCAGGGGAAGGAGCCTTCCAGAAGAGCCCCAGCATAGGCCTGCACATCCCATCTTGAGATGCAGAAGGCCGGCTCTGTCCTTCTTAGCCCGCCTCCTTCCCGGCCAGTCTCTGCCGCCTTCTGCTCTCCGAGGAGGTGACTCGGTTGAGCAGCCTGTCTGGCCAGAGCCCTGGGCTGGGTGCCACAGGAAGCAGCTCCAACAGGAAGAGAAAAGCAGTCCCAGCCCTCAGCAAGTGTGTGCAGTCTCCTCTCTGTCTCTCAGCAGTTCACCTCTCTCCAACCAGCCTGTGAGCTCCTTGAGCACAGGGCCAGGCTTCCCGTGTATCCATCTCCTCGGCTGGTGCTGAGTACATACGCAGGATATGTACGACCAGGTGTAACAAGAGAAGCAGATGTGGGAGCCGATGGAAAGGGTGCTAGAGGAGTCCTCAGAGAACCTGCTTTCACATTCCTGATCTCTGGCCTCAGCGACTCTATCTAGAAAATGGCAAAAATATCATCTCTGTCACAAAAACAGGTGGGAGGGTTAAAGAGGATGGTGCCTATGAAAGTGTCAGCAAAGTGCTGGCTCATACAACACATTCATAAAATGGCAGTTCATGAACTAAATTAACTTTATGCTAGTGCAAGCTCTGCATGTAAAAAGAAATGAAGGTTGGGTGGGGGGGTGCATTAAAAGTAACGGCCACCTCTATGTGCCAGGCACCATAATAGATGCTTTGCCTATGTCATCCTATAATGCTCATAGCAACTTTGTTTTACAAAAGAAGAAATTGAGGCTCAGAGAGCTTAATTTGTCTACCCAAAGCCACACAGCTAGCAAGTGACCAAGTCCTGCTTTGAGTGGAGGCTTATCTAGCCCCATATTGGAGCTCATTTCTTTAAACAATAGTGCTTCATACACTTGGGGAATTTAGGACAGGAATTTTTTTTTCAGATAGGGTTTTGAAGAAGGTGGTGGGAGGTTAAGGGAGGGAAGAAGGAGAGAGGGCTGCAAGGCAGGCTTGGGGCAGCCCTTTAAGAACAGGTGGCTTAACCCCAGAGAGGAGGCTGAGCAGAGCACTGACTGCACGAGAAATGCAGAGGCCAGTCACGGCTGAGTGTAGCTGGCCGGTGATCAGGAAAAGACTCCAGTGGTAAGGAGGACTCTGGCGCCCAGGAAGTGCCTCTGGTTCCAAGATTCCACTGGCCGGGAGGCTGGGCAGAGTGGAGGGTCCTGGGGGAAGCGGGAGGCGGCAGTGGTCTGGCTTCGACTGCACATGCAAGTGTGAGGTGTGCACTCCCAGTTCAGGTAGCCACTGAATGTCACAAATGTGAAGTCCTGGGATGAAGGCATCGTGGCCCTCCCCCCTGACAAGTACAGGTCCCTTGGATCAAAGATTCCAGGGAGAGAATGGGGCCTCCTCTCTTACCTCTCTCCTGACCCCCTTAAAAATTCCTTTCATGGGGTTTAAAAACTGTTACTGTCTGGAATACACAGCATATCCAACAGGGATTTCTCCCACTGAAATTGATGCCATGAAACCCACAAGGAGAAAGCAGATTCCTAACTAACTTGTTTGCTGGCCCAGTGTCCTCCTGGAGCCAGCCGGCTGACCACCTGACACTTGGTCCTTATCAGCCTTGTGTGGCCAGTGGCCTTTTCATGGTGCCCCCTGTGTTCCCCACACTGGGCCCCCCTGGAGGAGCTGGGGACACAGGGATTCTCTGTGACTTCCAATGTGCCCTGCAGAGCCCTTGGCATATAGTAGGCATTTAATTATGTTTAGTGAGAGTCTATTAGGGGGATTGCCATTTAGCATTTCTAGAAGCACTAGAAGACATCACAACACTTCCCTATCATTTATTGCTTGTTATTTACTAATTTGTGATTAATTAATAATTGATTGGAAAACAAAATAGGCCTGGGAGTCTGGGAATAGGCTGGGGATTTCTTAGCTCTCCATCTTCTGAGTTTTGTCCCTCACGTACCTTATCAGGTGAAGATGTCAGGGCTTGTTTTCATGATGTTCTGAACAAGAGAAAGGGAGGGAAATGCATTCAAGGGGCCTCAGCTCTTTTCTATCAAGTGGACTCTTTGAGGTTTGAGTCACACATTGTGGCTTGGCAAATACAGAGCCAAGTGAATACAATTCTGTTCTTAGAAATGTAGGAGGGTTGTGATGCTTGGGAGCCACTGTCCCTCTTGCCACCATCATCTGGATCTTCCCCTCGTGGGCTCTCCTGCCTGGGGTTGAGAAGGTGGCTCCCCAATGACACATTCCCAGCCCCTTCCTCCTTAAGTTTGTGTCCACATGTCTTTGAGGCCAAGAGCTGCAATCCATATGTTTATGATTAGCTGATAATTCATCAAAATGTTCTTTGCCTTAAAAGCTACTAGAAACCCAAGATGTCCAAGGAGCATTTTTCTGTTTTCTTCTCCAAGTTTGTCTCTGCTCAACAGCAGGGCATTCTGCCAGACAAAAGCAACCTCCATCACGCTGAGTGAAGGATGGAACCAGTGCAGCTTGGGGACCAGGCAGCAGCTGTGAGATCTGGGGCAGGAAGTCTGATTCTCCCCCCATCACTCCTCTGTGTGGCTGGGGCTAATCCCCCAGTCCTTCTGTCTTTGCATTGCTTCCAGGTCCAGCAGAGCCACGTGATAGCTAGACGGACCCCTCACCCACGCAGGCTCCAGAGACCTGAATATACCACTTTACACCAGCAGCTCCTCAGAGCAATACCGAATAGACACATCAGATGGAGGTCTTTTCCCACTATACTCCAATTCTATTAATAATGAGGACATCATTTTGGGCATCAGAATTCAGCCTTTCTGAATGCTGTCCTGAGGACAGCCCACACTTGACTCAATTTCAATTTCCTGCACCTCTCATAACTATATGTTCCTCTGGCACTCTCCGGAATAATGAAAGCCAAAAAACTATTGCTACCAGGTGCAGGATACTACTAGGCTCCAGGCAATTTATGTACATTATTTCTAAGTCTCATGGTAGCCCTACAAGGTAAATATGATCATCTCTATTTCCGTGGACCAATCAATAAAACTGAGGTTAATAAAAGTCATCAGGAATCACATGGCGTGTAAGTGGCTTTCAAAGCCAAAATCCAACTCCAGATTTGTCTAGTTCCAAAATCCATTTCCTTTACACCTCGAAGAGCCTCTATCCTCAACTATAATGAGCCTTAATCATCCAAAGGTAGGTTCAATTATTTGTGATATTCGCCAAGGTGAGAAAAGGGGCTAATGCTTTATAGAAATATTTTCAGTAGCATGGTACAACTAACAAAAGAAGTTCTGGTTAATTTTCAGAAAACCAGGAAAGTTCATTAGTCAGAATAGCACAGTTCCTGAAGAATTCAAATTCAGTTTCTCAAGACGTGACAGCTATGTGGGTTGTCACAAGGGGAATTTCAGAGGTTTAGAGGATGCTTGTACCTGCTCTAAGCTGTTTTCTATCTTCTAATGTTTTGGGCCCTCAAAGGTATACACATGTGTGTGTGCATGTGAATGAGTGTGTGTGCATGGATGTGTGTGCACCTGCCCAGGAGACGGAGGGTGGTGATGATAAGAGTAGAATTTCAGGCATAATCTAGTCACATGATTGGTTTAACCAAGAACAAAGAAATGGATCATTTTGCAAACAATCAACAGGATGAATTAAATAAACCATTAAGCAATTGATGTGTTTCTTGGCAACTGAATAGTATAGTTCTAAAAACAAAAATAAGTTGACTTGCACCCATAGAATTAATTGTGCAAACAAGCATGGGCCTCAATCACAAATATACAGAGAACAATGGAACGAGAAATGGGTTGTGTTCCTTCTATGACAGGGACACCATAAGGCCTTTTGTGCAGTACGGCTCCCAGCTGGTGATCCCATTTAACTAGTCAGGCACTCTGTGGATGGCCTTTCCGATTTCTCTCCCACAGCTTGGCCTGTCCATACATCACCAACAGCTTCCCTGCTAAACAACCAGGGCTGTTCATCTCCACTCTGTCCCACAGGCCTTCGCAACTCCAGGTGAGGACCAGGGCATTTATGGGAGAGGACAACGGCAGCCTCCATCCCACAGACATCTACGCTTATCTAAGTAAGTAACAAGTCAACCACTACACCTTCCCATTCTGTTTTCTGAAATTAGGGGAAGATTGGACAGATGGATGGATGGATGGATGGATGGATGGATGGAAGAACAAATGTTAGAAACAAACAAATAGGGGCCAGACAGGTGGTGTAGTGGTTAAGTTCACGTGCTCTACTTCAGCAGCCCAGGGTTTGCAGGTTTGGATCCCGGGCATGGACCTATGCACTGCTTATCAAGCCATGCTGTGGCAGGTGTCCCACACATAAAGTAGAGGAAGATGGGCACGGATGTTAGCCCACGGCCAGTCTTCCTCAGCAAAAAGAGGAGGATTAGCAATGGATGTTAGCTCAGGGCTGGTCTTCCTCACCAAAAAACAAACAAAGAAACAAAGAAATGAACACAGAGTGCCCCACTTGATGCCAGGAACAGGATGGGCACTTTATATGTTATCTATCTGTTTATGATATAGAAGTCCAGCACCTAGGTGCTTGGAAGGAAGTAACACTTCAAATTATCTATAAACAACTCCTGGTGAAAAGCCCACCCAGAGAAATGATGTTTAGGGAAGAGAATATGAGGAATGTTGACTCATCTACTCTGCTGGGCATTCTAAGTTCTATCCCATATCAAGCTAAACACTGAGTGCAATGGCCCCTCAGGAGCTTTGTGGAGCTGTCTTCTCTCACCTGCAGTTTAAAACATGCCCTCAGCTTTCATTAAGATTTGTTGTGAAAACCACTTCCACATTTGTTGTAAAATTGTGGTTGGGGGGAGTTGTCCACTTTGTCATTCAAGGTCACACATAAAAACGTTGTTATGTAATTTTATCCTCTTTCCCTTTCTACCTTGGCTGGCAAGAAGCTCAGAAACAAACATGATCAAACACAGTGACTAGATTGGCCTTCAGAATTAGCAAACATTTTAATCCCGATACATAAACATATTCCTTTATCAATATGCCTTTATCAATATCATCTATATCCTTAGTTGTGAATTAGCTCAGATCCTTTTTTGGGGAAAGAGGCAGAAGATAAGTAAAAACACATGAATAAAAGCATAGTATTTATGCAATGCCAGCATGTTTACCTCTAACGGGGGCTGGGAAGAACAAATAACAGAAAACAAGACTAATCCCCAAAGCACTTACCTATGGCCTGGGAATCAATTCATTTGACTACATACCATCTTGCACACCCAGCCACAACTATGTACACCCATCATGGCCCCTAGGGTACCACAGAGGCACACGTGCACAAACTCACTAACCTGCACTACTACCCCATCTCCTACACTTGCACCTCAGCCCTGAGGTCTGGCAGAATCCAACTCTCAGCATGCAGACAGGTGAGCAGATAGCTTGCTTGCGCAGAGTCACAATGCAACTGTTTTGTTTAGCATGAATCTGACTCTCTCTCTGCCTGTGATTACTGCCACCATCAGTGTGTTTACTCCTGGACTCCAGGGACTGGATTTCTCCTCCTGGTCACCCAGTGTTAGGTGGGAAAAACAAACAAGCATTTCATAAAAGTGTTGGGGCTTATAACTATGCTAGCTATCATTTCTAAATGCACACTATGTTCTAACCCTTGCACGGTTAAATGCATGGCTACACACATCTGGCAGGAGGGGAAACTAAGGACAGAGAGGTTAACTCACTCACAAAGGGCACACAGCCAAGACCCAGGACTGTCTGATTCCACAGCCTGTGCCTTTTTCCTACCCGACTCTAACTCCAGGGTGGTGCTAAGGATGACCAGTATGTAACACAAGGGAAGACACTGGCCGCCCCACCCCTTCGCCAGCTAGATCACAGCCACCTATGACAGTCTCTTCCATTCCATGCACACCAAAGACCTGATGACACAGGCAGGTGGATGAGAGAGCACGTTACAGGAATCTTCGTTTTAAGGGGAGAAAATAAGCCCTAGCACCTCCCTCTAAGGCAAGTGTTCTGGCAAAGTCCCAGCTGGGCTATCTGTGTATCCAGCTCTCCCAGGTCAGCGTGGGACTCCTGGGCGCTTGTCTAGGGCAGGGTTTCTCAATCTCAGTACCATCGACACTTTGGACCAGATATTCTTTCCTGTGGAAGGCTGTCCTGTACATTGTAGGATGTTTAGTAGCGTCCCTGGCCTCTATCCACTAGATGCCAGTAGGACCTGCCCTTAGATGTGACAACAAAAATGACTCCAGACATCGCCAAATGTCCCCTGGGAGCAAAATCACACCAGGTTGAGAACTCCCAGTCTAGGGCCCGCCGGGGAATTGCTGCAGAGCAGGGTTGCTAATAAGCTGTGGCTGTAGAGGGGCGGATGGAGGGTGCTAGACTACTGCAGCAGGCCAAGCAGTAATCCAGCCAAGGGAAGCCCCAGACTGAAAGGGGGTTTCAAGAAGCCACATCACTGACCACTCCCTGGCCCCTCAGCACCACCTCTCTTGGAAAACCCCCCGTTTCCTGCCCTGAGGCTGCAGAAATGGGATGTAAGTAAATGGTAGGGACCCTTTCAGTTTTCTGGGTGGTTTGTAGCTCAGACTCTCATGATTTGGAACTTGTGACAAATAGGGATGAAATCCAGGATGGAATTTACCTTTCTCCTCAGCCGAAGAGAGAACTGACGGCTGATGAGTGGTGGAAACAAGATGGCAGAGGGGCGAGCTCGGCCCCGCCCCAGGAGCCCACTGTTTAAGCTCCTGAGCAGCACCACTTCCCAAGAGCACTTGCGGTGCTGGCCGCAGATGGGATGGTCGTCAGGCCAGCAGACCCCCAAGACCTCTGGGGCATACCTTTCAGACATCACCGAACGATAGCTCTTGACAATCTCAGTAACTCGATTTCTCATGAATTCAGAATATCCTGCTCTCCCCAGACGGTGTTGGCCTTAACAAGTGAGGCTGGAAGGTATGTCCAATGGAGAAAATCTAGAATCATTTGCCCCCATGCAGTGAGGCCACCCCTCTGCCCCTGGGGAGCAAGGCCTGGAGGCCAGGGCACACTGGGGTCTGCTGGGGGTGGGTCCTGGGTGGCTACTTGGGCTCACGTGTTGAATCGGGCTCTTACGTAGCCCTCAGGTCCTCTTGCATAAACAGAATCTACTCTCTTCCCACGCCTGGTCCTCACCTCTTGCACCCCCAGATAGATACCTCAGGATCTTTACAAAATAAAATCAAATTTGAAAGGTCACACCTGAGTCTTAAACCCACTTGCTTTGGCGAGAGCCCTGGTGCCTCGTTCTCTGCCAACTTCCCTCAGTGTGTGGTCTCCAGCAGCAGCAGCGATCCCCAGGAACCAGTGAGAAATGCAGATTCTTGGGCCCCACCCAGGGCATCTGAATCCCAGTCTGCATTTTAACAAGATCCCCAGGTGATATGGGGCACAGTAAAATCTGAGGGGCACTGCCCTCCCCCAGAAGCAGAGAGGACTCTCCCGGGGCTGCTGATCATGTTGAATACACCCTTCAGGTGTTCCCTCCGCCTGTAATCCGATGTGTCTATCCCAATCATAAACACCTACAGAAGAAGGTGCCACACAGTCCCCCCGGCCTGCTCAAACAGTCGCACCATCCCCACCACCAGGAAGAGCTTCCCCTTGTCTGCCTGCCTTCCCTCCTACTACAATGGCGGCTGAGCGATGCCTGCTCTGTACTCAGCATCACTACTTCAATAACACTTCATTTGCTCGATGACAGTGAGTCACTGGCTGGTTTCTGGCTCATTTCTGGTTGTTTCCAGAGAAGAGACCTGAGACCTCTATCTGTAGGGGCAGCAGTGTGTACTGGCGCCGGTACAGAGACGGCACAGAGCAGGCAGGGAGCAAAAGTCAGCTGAGCAGAGTGGGTGGCCCTTGCCTTCCCACATTTGGTCCTGTAGCCTCTGCTTCCAGAGAAAAGGCCTGGAAATCTCCAGGAACAATGGCTCAAACTGCACCTAAGATGACAATAGACAGACTCTGTTTTGTTCTGTTTGGAAAGCCCAGAGCTCCGGGAAAAACGGAGGGTGGACAGCAGCAAGCAGGCAGGAGAAGGCTCTGCCTTGCTCCCCTCTCCCGGGGTCTGAGTGGGCTGCGGGCTGCTCCAGGGTTTTCCAGCTCACTGCAGGCCAGAGCTCCCTAAAGAAACGTGGCTAAGCCCTGCAGCCCCAGTGCTGCAGGCCTGGAAGATTCCTCTGCGCCTTAGCAATTCTGAGCAGAGCTTTCACGACCCCATCTGCAAAATGGGGGGGACACCTCTGCTCTTTATAAGAAAGGGATCATCTTTATAATCATATAAATATCTTCGTAATAATCCTACCCGAGAGAGCTGGAAAGATAAACGGGGAAACACATGAATGGGCCCCTCTGCTGCTCTGGGGGCTCCTCAGGGCCTGTCTCAGCAGAACCTCAGCCCCTGTGAAGTGATGTTCTCGCCCTCTGGACCTCCGCCCGCATAACTCTTCCTTTGGAGCCCTGCCAAGATTTTAAGGACTACTGCAAATTCAACCTCATCTGGGTCAGCTTCCTGGGCTGCCCAGTGAGAATCGATCAACCTCTGCCTTTCCTTGGCACTCCATTGTAACTGGTGCAGTCTTTCTCGTGGTTCTGGCTTCTATTTACATTATCTGTGACAGACAGTGAGTATCTTGACTCTCGAGTCAGCCAGACGCGGGTTAGGTACCCGCTCCATTATACACCAGCTCAGTGCTGCGGGCAGGTGGCTTCTCCTCACTGAGACTCAGGTTACCTGACTGTAAAATGGGTAAAGTAATAACCTGCCAGGAGTGCTGTGAGGGATAAATGAGGTGACATGTGTCCAGTACTTTGTGCCCCTCCCAGAGCAAAATGTGAGCTCACCCAGAATAGGACCCTGTACCTTACTGCCACTGAGGACAGTGGTTACAACGGCAAGAAGCCATCACGGCCACCGGACTGAGCTCCTGGAGGGAGGGAGCCACTTTCAAGTCACCCTAGACCCTGGCGGTGTCTAATCAGGTGCCCTTCACACAGTCGCTGACCACATCTTGCTTTGAGGATAAAATGAGATAATAAGGTAAATGAAAGCAATTAGCTTTCACCAAGTAAAAGGAGCTCAAGAAATTTTGGTATCTTTTCTCAAAAAAAAAAAAAAACAATTGCTGTACTGAAGCTTCAACAGCCTGCATTAAGGCTGCTGCTAGTAAAAAGGGCTTAACGATTAGGGGGTGGGGACCCTAATGGTGGAAAGTGATTTCTAAAGAGGTCATAACTGTAGTTCTAAACAATTCGTTGGTTGAGGCAACATCAGCTGTGTCTTCAGAATGGATTCGTCAGTTCCTCCACGTCCTGCTCATGCCCTCGCCCTGCCCGCAGGAATGCCAGGGGGAGATAAATGGTGAGTCTGACGTGCCCTAGGGAAGATTGGGATGGATGAAAGAGCAGGGCATGAACGGGCTTCAGAAGGCATGTGTGTGGAACACCCAGAAAGAGCCCCCAAATCCCACGTGACAGGACTTTGGCTTATTTTGGGGGCCTCAGGAGATGGCATGGGGAAGAAACTGAATGACCAGGTCTCTTTCCAACCCAATGCCTTCCCCAGAATATCCTTCCCCAGGTAATGATACCTGGGGTGCCCGCAGGTGGAAGGGAAGGCTGCTTTCTGCTCTATACCACGGGAGAGCTAGGCTGAAACCAAAGCAGCCGGCGACCACGGGAGCCGGCACACAGCTCCCCACACATCTTGCCCGGGAAGCAGGCCCCGCTGAGCTCTCCCGCAGACAGATACTCTGAGCTGCGGTGCTCGCTGTCAAGAAAAATAAACAATTCCATGACAGAGTAAGAGGAAAGCGTGGTGGTAGACAGGGAAACAACAGCTCCCAGAGAGGACAGCTGCTTCTCTCTCTCCTTTCTCCTCTCCCTCCCCAGGCCTCCGTGCCTGCCACCTTCCACCGCTGCACTCGGCCAGTTCCAAGGGAGCTGCTGGGAACACAGTCCTCTAAGAGGAGGTATCTGCTACCTGAAGAGAACGTCAGTCCATCTGAAGGGGGAAGGAGTGCTCCCTGAAATCTAGAACTCCTGGGTTTCATTCCTGGGCCTTTGCAGTTGGGTATGACCCCGGACAGCTCACACATTCTCTTGGCCACAGTTTCCACGGGCGAGGCACAGAAGAAGGAGCTGATGATCTGGGGTCAAGACCATATATCCACTTGGTCGATCGCTATTGCGTTGCTAGCATTAGGGATGACAGCTGTGATGTGGACTTTCCACTCTATACCTGTGGCATATGCTGGTTGGGTGCTCACTAAACCCATTTTACATGCCTGGGCACACAGCTGAACTGCATTCCCAGCCCCTCGCATCTAGATGCACTCTGAGACTGTTGCCACTGATGGGATGTGTGTCACTCCCCCAGCTAAGGCAGTTAAGAGTGGATTGTTTTCTCCATTCTTTCCGCCACAGGTTGGAACCCCCTACATCTCTGTAACTGCTGGGAGAGCCGCCTGGCCCACGCTGGGTTATGATGAGGATGAGACATAATCTTTTACTGTGTCGGGTCCCTGGGATTTCAAGGGTGACCTATCCTACCAGCTGGGGCTACTTACTCTGACACAGGCACAATCCTCCATTCTGGGGAGGATATATACATGGTACTCAGTTACAATTCTAGAGATATTTGCTGGAAATATTACTGAGATACAAGGTAGCAGACCTAGCTTTAGTCCAGGCTCTAAAACCATCAAGCTGCATGATTTTAAAGAAATCATCTCCTCTGGCCCTCAGTTCCTCATTTATGTGATGAGGGTATTGGACTAGATGGTCACTGCCATCCCCTATTGTTCTAAGACATCTATGATGCTAGGCAACAGGGGCTCAGTCCCACTGATTAACATCCACCTGTCACAGAAATGTGGGCTAATGAAGCGTCCTAGGTCTGAAGAGTGCTGACCGTCTACTAGACAGAAATGCTAAGTATCATTCAAGATAGTCCTCTTTAGCCCCGCTGTGGAGTAGACAAGAATGGCAGAGATGTGGTAAAATCCCAAGTACTCAGTAGTTGCTCAACCAACGTCTGCTGAGCAATTCCTCATTGACGGCCGAGGCAACAGATGAAATGAAAGTGAACTCTCCTGTGATTCCTCACCACGCACCCCCCACCCCTCCCATGTACTGTCTCTCCAGCTGCTGCATTGCAGGACTCCAGGCTGTGCCATTCATATCACAGTCTGGAAAAGTGGCCTCCCCTGGAGTTGTGCAGTGCACAGCTGCTGCAGCTGTGGGTGGTGGCCTTGGCTCTTCTGTGTCCTCACACCTCTTTGCTTTTGTCTTTGTGGCTCGCTTTGCCTGGAATAACTTGTTTGTCTTCTCCAACTGGGGAGCTCTAGCATTCTTCAAGGCCAGCTTGAAACACCCTCTCCTCTGGGAACCCGTCCTTGATCATCACTCCTTGCAGAAGAATTAATCTTTTATTCCCCCTTGATAGCATCCATCACTTTGCTGCTTCGTTCATTATTGACACGCCTGTCTCCCCCACTGGACTGTGTGTGTTTCTCAAGCACCATGACCCCATCTTTGTTATCTTTGAATTCCCAGCACCCCAACAGTGCCAGGCTTATGGTAAATTTTCAGTGAATATTCATGAATTGAATGAACCAAGTTTGCTTTTACTTGCTGCCCCAAAAGGACTTGCTGTCCTTTTACTCAGAACCCCCTCCCCCAAAAAAGCATCATTGATTACTGAGTGATGAAAAAGTGGCTGCTGATATTGGTGCTCTGAGATGAGAGCAGGAGTCTGCTGCTTTTCTTGAACAAATAAAGGATTGTGGCAAGCAATTTACTGCCCAGCCCCCCTAAAAGATGCCTAAATTAAGTCAGGTGGTGAAACTTCCTAGGACATAAGGGGCTGCACCGCCGAGGGCCATGTCAAGATGTGGTCTTTTGGTCCCCATTGACACTTGGCAATCTTCCTGGTGAGGCCACTTCTCTTCAGGCTGACAGGTGTGACCATCCCTCCTAACTGGTCTGATGGAGTTGCTGATCCCCAGGGACCCAGAGAATGAATGTGAGGGCCAGAAATAGAACATGAAATGCCTGTGGGTAGGGGGGAAGGGACGGTGAGCTTAGCTTTCCATCCAAGTGTTGATAATGAGGCCAATGGCGGGGTAAACAAATTCCTGGGAGTGGTGAGAGATGGGAAGGGGTGCAATGGAGACCATGGCATCAGCCAGTAGGCAAACTCTGCCAAAGAGCATCCGAGGGTTCCCCCACCCAGAGGGAGCCAGGACAGTGGCTATAAAGACTGAGATGAAGGAAGAATGGCCGTGCCCTCTCACTAATCCCAGGGGCAGCCTGTGTTGTCACTACAGTCATTAGAGAGAGCAGTTTCCAAGTGAAGGCTGGCACTGATGGGTGGTTTGTGGACAGGTCTCTGATAGTTTACATAATCATGTCTACACGCTTTTGTCCCCAATCACTCATTTACTTCCACTCAGCCTCAAGGCTGTCTCAGTCATTACCAAGGTGCTGAGCTTCCCATTTGTTCCGGGAGGTTCATCCTTCCCCTGCCCTCCAACCCCCCAAGTCAGTGAGTGAGGGAGGGAGGCTGGATGTGAAGATCCTCTGCGCCAGGGGAACTGATCAACATGTCAAAATCAATCAAAAACTTCTAATCTAGAAACGCTTCGTGAGTCTCACCTTGGGACACAAACTTCACTGATCAGGCCAGCCTCATTCCCATGTCACCAGGACGTGCCAGCTTCTCAGGGAAGAACCTCACTGCGTTTCCTTCCACTGTCACGAGTCGTTGCACAGTCACAACCTGGCTGACCTGTACTGTTACCTACCTTGTCTCTCCCAGTAAACTATGAGCTCCTTGGGATAGGGGCTATGTCCCACTATCTTGGTGTCCCCAGAGCCCACGTAGAACCTGTGTAGTCAAGAATTTAACCTTGCCCAGAAAGAGGTCTGCCTTTTCCTTCGGCTTCTGGGAGGTAATCCTTAGGCCCTTGGAATGTCATGGCTGATAGGAGTGTCTCTGTTTGCCTGGGGACCCTGAGCCAGCCAGGTAGTGACAATGTGATTTAGGGTGTGGGCTCTGAGCCACAGGAACAACGTGATATAGGGTGGAGGCTTTGGGTCATGAGGTATCGGCTCAGCCTCCTGAGGGGCTGGAGACTGAGATTACCACATGGGAAGCCAACCGTGTCTACATGATGGAGTTCCAATAAAACTCTGGACATGAAGGCTTGAAGGAGTTTTCTGTCTGGCAATACTCCATGTGTACTGTCACACATCACTGTCAGGAAAGTAATGCTGTCCTGAATCCACGGGGAGAGGACAACTGGAAGCTTCACATTTGGAACTTTTCTTGGACTCTGCCTTATATGTTTCTTCCCTTGGCTGCTTTCAAGCTGTATCCTTTCCCTGCGATAAACCATAACCACAAGTATAACGAGTTCTACAAATCCTTTTAGTAAATTATCAAAGTCAAACGTAGTCATGGGGACCCCTGAACTTACAGCTGGTGTCAGAAGTGAGGGTGGTCTTATGTGAACTGTGCACCTTCAAATGTTACAGAGATAATCAGAGATAAGAAGTAATAATAATAATAATAATCAGAGATAAGAAAAGTTTCATTCAACCCAGGAAAGTTGGACAACAGATGCTGTGGGTGGCTGAAGATAACTCTGCGGGCTTCCATCCCCCAGATTCTTATCAGGACCTTTCCCATGGAGGGGAAACCTAGTCACAGAGCCTAGCCAAAGGAAACTCAGAGATGCAAACATCATTCTCCGAAGCTGTGAACCAAACCTGAGGTTCACGGAATCTTCCATCTTGTGCCAAGAGTACTCTAGAGCTTCCTCTCATCCAAGGGATAAGAAGATTAAGACCAGCCATAAAAGTAGCAGTAGCAGCTAAAATTGACTGAGCACGTTCTACACGTTGGGAACAAATCTAAGTCCTTTGCATTTGTTATCTTAACTTTCACAACTTTATAAGGTAAGTGTGTTGTTATTTCTGTGCTACTGATAAGAAAACTGAGCAACAGAGAGATTAGCAACTTGCCCAAGGTCACAAAGCAGGCGTATGGCAGATCAAGATTCTAACCAAAGCACTTTCACTCCAGGGCTTTGCTCTTAACACTACTTGTCCAACCACTAGACTCCAAGGTGCCTAGAGTCCTCCTGGATGGGGAAGTTGGAACTGACTCTGTCAGACAGATGGCAAGGTTATGCCCATTCAGATAAAGCTGGTTTAGGAATGATCTCAGAGGCACTGAACTAAGCAAGCTCTTTACACGTGATATCTGATTAATCCCCCAACAACACTCTGAGGTGGTAGTCCCTGATACAGATTGAGGAAGCTGAGTCTACTTTGGAAATATGAACCCCCAAATGATCTAGAACCCTCAAATCAAATAACACATGTTTATTCAGCACTTTTGATATATTAGGTTGAACCCCGAAATATGGCTGATTTTTGACCAACAAAAATGGCAATTTCATATGGTTCAACCTAACATAATGTCAGGCTAAGGATGAATAGTAATAACTTATGAACAAGATAAACAGGAAATATTTGATCGATGAGTGACTGATCACTCGACCTCAGGGACTATATTCACTCGACCTCAGGGACTATATAAATATGTTGTTTACTCACCTGCACATTATCCCTTCAAAAGTGTTGATGGCTCTTCAGGCACCAGTGGTCACCAGAGTTCTCCTTGTGAGCATGTGACATTCCAAGGAAGGGTTAAAATATGACAAGTGCTTATGTCTAAGAGTCCAGGAAAATGGGTACCAGTGTATGGTTTATTAAAACTCTTATAAACCAAAGACCCAGGTTAGGGCTCTCAGGCCTGCCTTTCAACATCTATGTGACCTTCTGCACATGATTTATCCTCTCCAAGTTTCAGATAAAAACAAAATAGGAATAGCACTCTGTTCCCAGGGCAGTTGTGAGGACACTGATGTGAGGATGTGAAAAGACTGTGCAAGCTATAAAGTGCTGCGCTAACGTTCTGCGCTAAAGAATCTGAGGTCACGTCAGTACCCAGAGGCAGTCACTGCCGACGTTCCACCAGCATTTGTCCACCTGACCCAGTTTCTCACGGTAACTTTTCAGGAAAGCCTTCCGAGCAGTACCACATCACCTGGTCACCTGTCCACCAGCCTGGTGTCCTGCTGTGCACGTGCTGAGCGGAGCTCGGGATGGCCAGGAGCTATTACAAGGAGTGCACCCAGAACCAGAACCCCCAACCTCCAATTCCTCTTCTCCCACCCCTGTGCTGGGAGAAGGGGAGGGGGTGGGAACACAGACCTCGGCACCCCTCCTCCCTGTCTCAGCCCTGGGGGAGAAGTGAAGAGCCAGCCCAGTCTCCAGGAGCCAAAGGAACAGCTTGCACTGCCGGAGCAGGCTGGTGCCAGGAGGGGATCTGAGTCATTCTCTGACAGCAGTGAGGGTGCAGTGCCAGCCCATCCACACAGCCTCCTGCCCCGGCCCCTCGCCACCACCACCTCCCCTGGGGGTACTCCTCTTAGCACAATAACTGACACCACAGCAGGGAAACACGGCACCCAAGCAGAGGGCTCCAACTAGGCTTTAGGCCACAGGGCACTTGGGGGTGCATAGGGGCAAAGATCTCCTTTCCTTAAGTCATCACCTTGTGATGCAGGGGTCCCTCGCTGCTCTCTCAACCTCAAACACATGTATGCTGCTGCCAAATGACCATGTGCCTCTTCTCCTCACTCGCCTTCGATGGGTCCCAGTGTCCACAGGGCACAGGCCACACTTATCGACCTGGCCGAGGTTCATGGTGGCCACACAGCTTCCAAGAACAAGCTCAGACATGCCTTTCCAGCCAAATCTCCCACTGCTCCCTTTGGAGCACCCCTTCATGTCAGCCAATCTGACTTACTCGCCAGCTCCCCACCCTTCCTCAAACATATTCACACACCTTTTGTTTGTTCCACATGGATGATTTCCTCAGTCCCTACTCCCAAGCTGACATGATTCCATGTTCTTGCCTTTCCTTTGAAGTCTTATCCAGGCTTAAAGAACCAGCTCCCAGGCTACCTTCACTACAGGCTTCCTTCCCTGACAATTCATTCAACTGACATTTATGAAGCACCTATTGTGTGCCAGGTACTGTTCTGGGTGCTGGAATACAGTGGGGAATGAAAGAAGACTGGATCCCTGTTCTTATGGAGTTTACATTCCAGTGGGAAGAGATAGAAAATGTCAGCAAAGAAAAGAGATTCCAGTCAGAGACAAGTACTGCAAAGAGAATCAGCCAGTGTGATGTGTCAGAGAGTGACGGACGGCGGAGGGACACCTCTAGAAAGCCTCTCTGAGGAGGTGATATTTGAGTTGAGACCTGAATGACAAGGAGGCAGTCACACCAGGATGAAGCAAAGAGCATTCTAGGAGGAGGGAACAGCAAGTGCGAAGACCTCGACACGGGAATATTGTTGCCGCTGTGTTGGGATCCTGCCTTATCTTATTTCATGTGTATCACGGGCATTACCTATCAACAGCACCACATGTGATACGCTGTGCTTTGTCAGGGATAAACAGACAAATAACACTAGGAATTTAACTGCAGCGCAGTTCTCATCTGACTCCTGTTTTTCACGTTTGCCTTATCTCCCCTCAAATAAATGGTAAGCTTCACGCTCCTTGAAGATAAGAACTGTGTCTTGCACATCGCCAGGATGCACCTAAATGCCAAAGACCTTACTGTGCCCACAGCAGATATTCAGTAAATGTTGGTGCATTCCTTTTGATTTCACTTGCTGGCCTTTCAGTCTTCTCCCAGGTCAGTGGTTCTCAACCCTGGCCACACATTAGAATCACCTTTGAAGGTTAAAAACAAAACTGTCAGGCTCCACCACAGACCAGCTGATTCAGAATCTCTGGGAGGGGTATGTCTGCAAGGATTCCAATGTCAGCCTGGGTAGAGTACCTCCGACTAGTCGGGCATGCCCCTTCCGAGAAGGGAGAAGGGTCCATCACCGAGCATTCTGATCTGGCCTCTGACCTGGTGTTGATCACGGGGAGCCACTGCCTGGGGTGTCCAGCTGCTCCATCCGCAAAATTGAAGGACTTCCCCAAAGGCCTCTAGGGCAGCGCTTGACCATGACCAGCCTGAATGCTCCCTCAGCCCAGGGGACATGTCTCCAGTCTCAACCACAGGCTGTAGTGCTTGCTCAGTACCGGATGGTCTCTGCCTGGGCAGCACAGGAGGCAGGCACTCTCCTCCGTTTTCTTAAAGATCCTGAGTGAAGTGTTCTGTTTCCTCTCTGTCTCCCTAGTGTGGGGCTTGATACAAAGAAGAACTGCCTACCCGTGAGGTACTGGGTTATGTCATTCCCACACAGACCATTAGGAGCAGTAACACACTGTCCCTCCCCACACACTGTCGGGGATGCTGTAGGTGTCATCTTGCTTGGAAGCAGAGGGCATGAGGAATCATCCGTTTCCAAGCAATTTTCAAGGTAAGACGCATCGGCGCCACTCTGAAGGCTGTAGCATGTTTTCTTCTAAGCCACTGCGATCCTGAGAGACGGGTCTTCAGACCGTGGAGAAACCCATGCTGAGGATACAAGCAAGGCAGAACAGGATGCCGCCACCACACAAACTGCTTGCAGGCACAGATGGCACTCATTAGAGAGGGAGGCTCGCCAGCACACAGACAGCAACCCTCGCCCTCCCCCCAGCCTCAAGGGCAGCCTGGGAGGGGCTGGCTCCTCTGTTCTGGGGATTAGTGTCGGGTGCCTCTCTGAATTTCAAATCTCTGCAGGGGGAAGGGACAGCTCCTTCTAATGGTCACTGCTCCGAATCGAAACACTCAGCCTGGCCAGTCGCTCCTTGTGTGACCTTGAGCACACCATTTGACTGTGCCGTGCCTCAAGTTAGCCGTTTGTGAAATGGCTGAAAAATCCCTGTCCGGTTCACTTTTCCAGAAAGTTAGGAATACAACTTGACAGTTAAATGTTAGGGATTAGCATTTACCGTCTACCTATCAAATCATAACGGTTCTTGAGCCAAATAAAATTAGGCCGGAGAAGACGATTGCTGAATGAGAACTGAACATATACCAGAGCCTCGGGGCTCCTGGCTCTCCTGAGGGCTGCGTGCCGTCACAGGGAAGGAGCATGAGACACGCAAGGGTTCAGACGCCAGCTCTGCTCCTCACCCGCAGGATCTTTAGAGCATCCGCCTTCTCACCCATGTGATGCCGATGTTAACATCCAGCTCACCGGCCCACAAGGGGACCGGGACACAGGGCGCACCCAATAAGCAAGAGTTATTAACTTCATCATGCAGCTCATCTAAGCCCTGTCATTGATGGGGGCGGACAGAGCTGGGGGTCATCCAGGCCGGTTAGGTATTTTCCAGCTTGCCTGATAATCCAACTCTACCTGGTTCCTCGCATTCACCTCAAGAAATTCAGACTCCTCTTCATTAGAGTGTCACTCATCCTCTCAAGCTCTGAGAAGGTGGAGGATACGGCTTTAAATCATGGCCGAGAGAGGTCAGGAGGCCTAAGCAAGGTTCCAGAACAAATGGAGGCACAGTAAGAGAACCCGAGTTGCTTAAGTCTGACCAGGGCTCAGCACAGAGACCGTGCTCAAGCAGGGGGAGGGCACTTGCCCAGCCCTGAGCTGAAACGACCTCTGGCAGTTGCCTTCTCCTGGAATAGGACGGAAGAGGTTTGGAGCCCTGGGCACAGGGAGAGCCCCCACTGTCGCCTGGGCCTCCTGCCGCCCTGCAGCACTGTGTTCCCACCCCGAGAGGCAACGCCCGCGGTTACGAAAGCAAACACTTCTCTATTTCAAGGTCTCTCAGTTTTCAATCCACGACCTTCGATGCACTTAAAATACAGCTCTGCAGTTCACAGCAGCCTTTACGTAAGTGGGCGGAGGAGGGTTGTGCCTGCCAGCCTGCCTTTCCCCATGCCTCGCCTCCAAAGCCTCCTTGGAAGGTGACTTCGCCACACAAACCTCCAATGGCTAACTCTCGCCATTGGCTAGAGCCTCCCTCATTTTTCTATTCCACTCACTTGCTTTAAAAAAAATCAACATGTCTTTGTGCATTTATTTATCCTCTTAGGTCGGCTTCCACGTGCTGGGTAGACAGAGGCTGTATAATGGCTCAGATCCGGGCTTGACCAATACTCAGAGGGTGGGAGATGAAAGAGCCAGAGAAAGAGAGGTCAGAGAAGTGGAGGAGCATGTGGAGCGGGCTCACCACCAAAATTAGGGAAGGAGGTTCAAAAGAAAGGACACTGTCCAACTCAATTCCGTTCAGTTTATAACCATGGTCTGCGGGCCTGTTCTTCTGGGCCATGTTCTAGGTCAGCACTGTCCCAGAGAAATATAACAGAAGCCATGTACATAATTTAAAATGTCTTAATAGTCACAGAAAAAAAGTCAAAAGAAACAAGTAAAATTAATTTAAATAATACAGTTTGGTTAATCCACTATATCTAAAATATAATCACTTTGATATGTACTCCATATAAAATTAATAATAAGATATTTTACATTTTTGTCCTAAATCTTTCAAATTCATGTGTATTCTATACTTCCAGCACATCTCAATTCAGACAAGTCACATGTTAAGTGCTCAGTAGCCACATGTGGCTAGTGGCCACCATACAGGGTAACCCTGGGTATTGGGGATACAAAATGAGTGAAGCGTGGTCCTGGCCTTTGAGGAGCAAAGGACGGCCACACTGACAATCCCAACCAAATGCAGCAGGAAGCTCTGGGCATACATGAGGGGCAACTAACGCAGCCCCCCGGGGGGCTCAGGAAAGTTCCTGGATCAAGCACATTTGAAGATCAAAGAAGCTGGGGGAGACATTTGCTGAGAACAGGCCATAGCATGTGGCAATCAGGAGGAGAGGCCAGCTCCTGCTGGCGGCCGAGGCGCACGCTGGGCTGCAAGGAGTTAAGGATCAGTGAGCGGGGAGAAAGTGGAAGCAGGTGGCTGTGAGGTAGACCAAAAAGTCACATGGCCAAAGGAAAAAGATAAGACAATCACTTGAAAGAGCAGTAATAATAGTTACAGTTGTGATCATGACGCGCCTACTATGTGCCTGGCTAAGAGAAGATTTTCCGTTTTGATTTTAGGAGGGGGAACTGAGCATGTTTATAGGAAGGGGAGAAGGGTCTAGCCAAGCATGAAAATTTGGAAAATGCAGGTGAGAGAGAATCTGACGATGAAATATAACAGAAGAATCCTAAACAGAAAGTCAAGAGTTCTCATGGAGAAGTTGGCCTTAGGCTGTGTGGGTAAGAAGTAGGGACACTCATTCCCTGAGGCAGGAGAAAAAAGGAAAGATAGGGATGGAAAGACCCTTTAAAATGTGAGAGGAGGAGCTGCTGTCAGAGTTTGATCATGTCATTCCCCGCTCCAAATCTTCCACTACTCCTCGATGACAAGGGAATAAACCCAAACACCTTACCATCGCATGTACAATCATCCATGAGCTGCCCGTTTTCCCCAGGAAGAAATATGTAAAATATTTCCCCCATAAGAAATATGTAAAACATATTTCATCCCACAAGCCTTCAGTCACATGGTGCTACAATCTCCTCCCTGCACCTTCCACCTCTGGTTCCCTCAAATATTTTTCTCCCCTTAAAACACATCCATCCACTCACCCCTGAACTGTATTATCTATCAAAATCCAGACTCACAAAAACTTCACCTCAGCTAGAAAGTCCGTCTTGATCCTTCCTAGGGGAATAATCTCCCATTCCCTTTGCTGCCATAGAATTTGGTACATGCCTCCATTCTAGCAACTATCATCTCATGCCTGGAATGGGAGTCATGCGTGTCTCTGTCTCCCACCAACACACAAGCGACTTGATGGCAAGGCCTTCACCGTGTCCCCCACACAGTCCTGAGGTAAGCACATAATGGACATTTGATAACTATTTCTTGAATGAATGAATGAGTGAATGGATAAATGGATGGATGGATAGATAAACATCTGTCTACACAATTTGGCCAAATACTTAAATCCTCAAAAATAGGGATCACATCATAAAAATTTTTGTATTCTTCTTCAGCACATGATATGGGACACTATCCATAGGGAGCATTTAAGTAATGCTATTGATGGAGTAAATGATTGATGATAGTAGTAACTTGGTCTTGTATATTACCTTTCTTCCAAGGAGAAGCTCAAACACTTTAAAACAGAGGTTGCAAATTGGTGGCTTGAAACATTTTTAATTTGAGAGCCTTTATGCAGGTCCTGCACCTTCCAGTTCTCCTAACTCCTTACTGGCCTACACCTGGTCCACTTCTCTCAATGACATTACCTACCTGGTCCCTGAAGGTATATGAGTATTTAGAAACCAGTGTCTCCTCCTTACAGATGGGGAAACAGAAGGATGGAGGGCTTAGGTGGCTTGTTCCAACATAACATTCTTCCAAGAAGTCCTTGGAGGAGTGTAGCCCATGACCTGGTCTCCTTTTCTTTAGCATTGCAAAACTGCTCTGTGGGATCCAGCTACAGGCCAATATTTTCCAAATGTTGTAACAAACTTGGCTTCCCCAGACCAGTTTCACTTCACAAAGTCTAAGATGCATGTAGATTCATGGTACCTGGTAAACTCCAATAACCTCAGTGGCAGACTTTCCCAAAGGGGAAAAGTCTTTGCAGAACAAATGACACTGTCCCCACATGGGCACCTACTGTCTGCTTTGGCATACTCGCAGAAGATAAGAAGCTGACTCAACATGTCCATATTTCAGAGTAAACCATTTTGAGAGATTCAAATAACTTTGTAATTTTGCCTTCAGAGCAGACCAAGACTTCAGTAATAAAAATCCTGACCCTGCCTAACCAAATCAATACCTCCCCACCCTCCTTCCCAGGCAGCACCCACCCTGGATCCTCACTCTCATCCATGTCTTTGATCTGAACAGAGAAGTTCACATCCACTTACTCCCTGAGTCTTTTCCTTCTATGGGGCTTCATTTCTCTTCCCTACATTGACCAGGTTTCTGAGTGTTCTCTTGAAGAAGCACTCAACACCCATGCAGACTGCCTCTGGGAGATACAGAACCACCACAGCTCCGGCCAGCACAAATCCTCAGGTGTGGCCTGAGGAGGTATCCTGATGCTCCACCCAAAGGTTCCAACTCAACCCCAAGTAGGAGAAATTCTGTTCACCAAAGGGTCTGAGGAACCCAAGAATGTTTAAGTAAAATGGCAACGAGAAAAGCCAACGCTCAGCAAGAAAGGTTGAGGGCTGCTGAAAAGAAACTCCTTAGTGTGGTGGGTGGGCTCACCAGGAAAATAGCACTCCTTAGTGAAGGGGGCACCTGGGGGACCCCTCACTGTGCCTCCAAGCAGGAGTCTTTGGAGAGATGAGCTTCGGTACTCTGGGATCTCAATTTACAAATATTTATTGAGACCCTGAAACATATCATGGAATGTGCAAGGCTCTGTGGAGGGTGTAATGATGCATACACCATGATTCTCTCATTCAGGGAGCTGACCATTCAGTAAAGATAAGACATGTAGGCATATACCTATACCCCAAGGCACTGCACGGGCTGTGATGTGAAAGGCACAAAGTAACTGCAGAGGGGGCACAAAGGAGGGAAAAACAGGTTTTAGTCTATAAAGTCGAGATTATGGCCATTTGGAAATAAGTCATCTTTTCCTAGAAGGTTAGGAAAAAGGAAGTGGGAGGCAACCTTTGCGGAGACGACTCAGGCAGAAAAATGATCTGATGTAGATTCAACACACAGATACATTTTAATTTTTTCTTTTTAGGAACCAAGAGAAAGGAAATGCATGCATCCAGGAAGTAATATTGAACTGAGGCAAGTGTTACTCAGGGCAGGTAACAGAACACCCAAAAGTGTGCAGAT
Organism: Tapirus indicus; assembly: GCA_031878705.1. Lineage (NCBI taxonomy): Eukaryota > Metazoa > Chordata > Mammalia > Perissodactyla > Tapiridae > Tapirus > Tapirus indicus. Next base: position 101,792,125 of record CM062918.1, on the reverse strand, counting down.
GAATAAGTGAGAGTGAAATATCTGTAGGGACTGGAGAACTGGCTGGAAGGCTCATGGATTCCTACACTGTCTATTTGTATTTAAATGTGAGTGGAAATAACACCAATTAAAGTTCCAAAGAATGAGCCAATAATGGACCTGCTCCCTCTTTTATCAGCCATCTATTCCAGGAGCTCAAAGTATTTCACATTTTTATCTTCAGAACCCCACAACCTAACTCAATGCTAAGAATGCAGCACGTGTTCCATAGATGTTGAATGAATGAATAAATGAAAGAACAAGCAAATGTGCAAACGTGTGAAGGAGCGTATAATGCAGGTTCTAGTGGTCCCACCCACACTCACTAATACTTATTTAACTTTGGGTCAAGACATTTCATATCTCTGAGGCCTAGTTTCCTCATCTGCAAAATGGAGATGAACTTAGAGAGCACCCAGGACTCTTGCAAGGATTAAATGATGTGGTAAAATACTTTGTAAACTTGGAAAGCACTAAAACAAAAAGTCCTTTCTAAATTGGCATCTCACTTACACAATGAAAGAATGCATTTTATTGGGGAACAAGAAAGTCACCCTCAAGCCATCCCTGTTCTATTTGCCCTGTCTGGGAACTGTCCCACCAAATCCATTACTGGAAGGAAATGTGCCCTCACCACAAATTCCTGTGCAGGAGAGGAATAACAGAATTCCTGATGGAAAGTGGTAACCATGGCCATTCTTGCCACATGGAGCCAATGAGTTTCTTAGTCTACTACGTACAAGCAGGAAGTTGCATTATTCCCGCCCTGGGTTTTCTGAGCCCTAGAATTAAGACATCAGCTGGAGAGGCAGGCTTTGTTCACGTGGAAAAGCTGCTGATTTATCAACAACTTTTATACACACAAGCACCCAAGCATGCACTGCTGACACTTGCCTGCTCCTGACAAGATAACTGGGCCATGTGGTGACAATATTAATTAGACAATTGCTGCTGAAAAAGGAATCTGTAAAACTCTCCACCTGCTTTCCCATGATACTGTTTGCATACAACAAACAGTCAACAGGGTCTGACAGGTCAAATTGGTACGGTTGTAGTTTTCTCAGGGTAGAACTTCCAGAAGAAATACTGGTGATGCAGAGAGACCCAAACAGACTTCTGGGATGAAACATGGCCTCTAGATCCTTCTTTGCAAGGCACTCATTGTCTGGAGGTTGAACACAAAACCCTAAGCTCAACATTCAGGGCTCTCTAGGAGTTACTGGGGAAGTGAGTAAGCACCCTGGCATTAGGCTGGGCCTTCACATGACCTGGGTTCAAATCCTAGGTCTGCCTTGTGCTAGCTGTGTGATCTTGAACTATTTAATTTACTCTTCTGAACTTCTTTCCATTCAATGGGAACATTATTACCTTCCCTGTAGAACTGTGGTGAGAATCAAATAAGATTATATACACACACACACATATATATAACTTCTATAAATATATATATGTGTAACTTCTCTATATTAGCTATTTTTCCCTCTCCCTACCCTCCTAAGTGCTAGCCAAGCCAGTGGACTCACTATAGTTACAACAGCTACTTTCCCACATGTGTGCTCCACTCCATCATATGCCAATACCTGGAACACGCTCCCCTTTCCCATCTATCCAAATTAGACCCATCTCATAAGTCTCAGCTCACATCTTCTGTCTCTGCAAAGTCCTCCAAGACCCCTCAGCTGAATGTGACTGCCCCTTTTTCTGAAATGCCATAGCAATATTGCGAGTGATCTTCCCAATATGTGTGACAAAATTCTTGAGGGTGACAATTAGGTTTATGCACCTGGGTGCTCCATTTTGGAGTGAGTTGCATAGCCTATTATTTTGTGGAAGCTGAGATCACATCACATGCCGTTCTTTATAGAACTTAACATGCTGCAGGTGACCAATCTCCATTTCCCCACGTGGATCTGCAGGAAGATCCGTCTGCCCACTGTCTCTCAGAAGCATGTGAAAATGAATCTCTGTGCCTCATAGGGAGAGAAAAGTCACTTTTTACAAATCTCTCAGCATCAATCCACTCAGAAGTGAACGACATGGTCATTCAACAAGTGTTCATTGAGTCCCACCACGTGGCAGAACCTACACCCTCCTCTGCAGTTGTGTGAAATCACTGCTCTTCTCGTGAGCTGGTTTCAAGCTATCCCTGCACCAGAATCACTGAGGGAGCTGATCCAAAATGCAGCCTCCTGCCTCAGCTCCAGAACCCCAGAATCAAAGTCTCGAGGGCTGGTGCCTGTGATCTGTGTTTTAACAGGCTCCCTTCATGAGTCTCAAGCACATCAAAGTTTAAGAACTAAGGCTCTTGACCAGAGAGCTTACAGTGGCCTTGTCACTCTAAAAATGTATCTGCCATCACACATAACTGAGGAGACCACTCACCCAGTGTCTGAAGAAGAGAAAGGAAATTTGAAGAGCAAGAGATTGTGAAGTGATTTCTATGAGGATGAGTGGAGAGAACTGGGATTGTCGCCTGGAGAAGAGATGGGTATGGAGGTTCTACTGAACCCCTCACAGTCACAGAAGTTTCAGAAGGAATTTGATAGTCATGGTTCCCAGAGGCCCCTCCAGGGGACTGGGGATATGATGTGTAGCGCAAGTGGATTGGGTGGGTATTCCGGGGTCATTAAGTGAAAGAGTCAGTTGCAGAAAGCTGGGAGAAGTGTTTTCCATCCATAGGCTACCATCTGCAGGTCACTGAAGGTCAAACCACATATAGACAAAATGACAGACTTCTGTAGGTTCCTTTCTTCTCTGAGATTTAGGAAATAAATCTTTAAACTGAGGCCAGGTGTAAAGAACAATTGACTTTTTCAGAAAATGATTCTAAATAAATTGATTGTAGAAGTTGAATAGTCTGAAGGAAGGAGGAACACACTAGGAATTGGCCACTCATTATCTTGAGCAAGTATACTTTTCTACAGCACAGGGTAGCATGGCATCCTGGAAAGGACACTGGACATGGAGTCAAAGGGCAAGACTTGAGTCCTAGTTTTTCTATTTATAAATGTCAAATTTTGGCTAAATCCCTTCATACTTGGAGTTTCAGTCTCCTCATCTAAAATTGTAAAATTTAGATTTTGTAAAATGTAAAATTGCCATAATAACACCTACCTTGCTCATTACAGGATTGTTATAAAAGTCAATTAAGAAAATATACATGAAAGCACTTAGTAATTGATAAATTGGTTTGAAATAGATTTTTTTTAATTCAGTGATAAATATAATTCTGTGGACATTCCATTCATGCTGTGTTTTTCAAGTTCTTTCTTTAATTAGATGGAAACAATTCAAGATTCGTGTCATATGAAAATGGTGTTTCTTTTTGAATCATCTTTTACTGAACCAATCGATAGGGGACTTTTTTGCTGTAGGGAGGGTGGGGAGATCCAGCACACATCTTGGAACCTTTAGGATTTGTTCCATGGATTTCTTTTTTCTTCCAGGCCATTTATACAAATCAGAAAGGCACTGACTAGCTGAAGAGGGAGCCGCTGAGGATAGGCAGGTGATGAAAAACGTGCCCTCAGAAGACCACGGCAGCAGGAGGCAGCAGGGTCACAGGTCAAAAGGGTTGACAGAAGTTCCTTGTAACTCTGCTCACCCAGGATAGACTCGGAGACTTCAGTGGGGAGAGGACACACAGCCTTGTTTTACTTCGTGTTGATTCCAGATGCCATATACCCCATTGGAGATACCCATAGCTTCTCGATTTGCTACAGCCTCATTAGAGTTTTCAGATGACAGTTTAGAGAATGTCCAACTTCTCTGCTTCTCCTGACCAGAGACAAATGCACAGACCTTCCCCAATGCCCTGGGAATGTGAACGAGCCCAGGACAGGAGGATGGAGGCACACGGAGAGGAAAGGGGAAGTGCTTCCTTCCCAGGATACCTGGGTCCCGTTTCTCATTCTATGAGTCATCGCTGACTTGTGGCCAGAAGTCTTGATTTTTCCAAATTCTAAAACAGAACAAACCACTTATGCCTTAACCTCAAAGTAAAATGCTTTGAGGTCTTTATTATATTTTATTATCACTATGACTATTACCACTATTACTATCATTATTATTATGATTAATTACATTTTATGCCTTTATACATTGTGTGCCAGGCAGGATAGTTCTATCCACCGTACCTTCTTCCATGTTTACAGCACTTTGGGTGGGCACTCTCACAACTGCCTGCTCTAGATGGAGAACTGGGCCTCAGAGAGATTAAGCACCTGGTTGAGCCTTCATCAGAAGAGCCAGGACTTGAACTCAGGTCCTTCACTACTGGGCATCTACTGTCTCTTCTGCAAGAAGTGCTGTGAGATCAAGGTTGCCTTAGCCGTACGGAGAATGCACTTCTTCTCTCAAAAGAGATGAGCACCAATATGCATTTACATCTCAGCTTTTCCTGGAGCAGAAGGTGCCTGCCCTGCAGTTGTGCGAGCAGGGTGAGGAGGGGCGTGCGTCTCCACTATCCATTATCTACCTTCCCAAGGGATGTTTTATAACAGAGGTTTTGAGAAAGTCCACTCTTATTTAGTTGAGGAAGTAAATAAATTAACCAAAGTTTTCATTGCTTATTCTAGATTATTATGTTTTATACTATATCCCTCCCCCGCCCCAAATCTTTTGAGTGGATCAATTCAATTAGGCAAAACAAACAGCAGCTTGTCACATCTGTGAACACTTAACACCTGTATTTCCAAGGGGTTTGCAAGCAGCAATTAGTTCATCCACACAATTTAGCTAGTGGACAGTTAAAACAGTGTGAAGAGTTCATCCCATTCAGGTCTTACCCAGAGAGTCTGCTGCAGCCAAGAAAAAAATCTGAACTCCCTCGGTAATTCTTCTTCTTCCAGTCCTCTTTTATTGCATTTCCAGAGTCCCTATAGATTTGCCTACCCATCTATGTTCTGAAGCCTGAATTTCCTGAAGCATCAATAGGAACCTAAAGGGGAGGTGGAGCAGTCAACTCCAGTCGTAATGGGTAGAGGGCTCTTGGATGCCAGCGGCACGGGAGCAGAGGGAATGCTGGAGAGCAGTTTGGGGAAAGACCCAGCACTCCTGAGTTCTGCCGAGTCACGGGGAGACGCTGGTGAGGGAAGAACCACAGATGCAGACCAGGTTTGCTGCAGCAGGAGGCTGTGGCATCGCAGCAAGAGCAGCAATGGCTGCAGCTGGCCAGTGCCCCTCAGAGGACCTCCTCGCAGGGAAGTGAAGTCGTCACAGCTTTGAAGCAGCTGTGATGGGCTTGCATCGTTCCCTAGTGAAGACACACAGCTTGTGATATGCTTGTGTCCGTATTTTCTTCATACTGTGTCTAGTGCCTCTTGCCTGGAAATTATCAAGTGTAGAATTGTCTAACATGGTGGCTGACACTTCTACCTTTGTCATATTTCTTGAATGTCTCCTCTTTTCTCCATCCCCACAGTCACCATCTCCGTTCTGACCTCATCTACTGCAGTGATCCCATAGCTGGTTGGTTGTCCTCCCTCCTTTCCAGCCCCCTCTCAAATTTACTTTCCACACAAAAACTAGAGTGATAAGTCACACAGGCACGTCTGATCACATCGCCCGCTTTAAGTCATTCAGAGACTTCTCGTTGCCCATAGGGCATGATCTCAGCTCTTTCATTTGTCACTCGAGGCCCTTTCGGATAGGACCCTTGTCTCTCTCTCTAGCCTTACCTGTCCCCAGTCCTTCACTCAACAATCCAATCCAAAGACAATGAACTGCAGGTGATTCTCAGAGCATATCTGCCAGGCATGCTCCCCTTCTCCCCTTCAACTGGCTAACTTCCACCCACCTTCTGGGTCTCCAGGTAGATGCCCTCCTCTGGAAGCCTTCCTTAACCTCCCAAGACTAGATTAGGTGTCACTCCCATGTGCTGTTGCCTCCTGGCTCACTACACTGCAGTACTTGCTACACTGTGGTGATATTGCTGGGTTCCACTCTTCTGTCTCCCCTATAGACTGACTTTCTTGAGGGCACAAACTCTGTCATCTTCAACACTGAATCCCCAGGAACTAGCAGTGCTGGCCCACAGCAGGTGACCAATAAATGCCAACCGGTTCACACAGTGCCTGCATGAAGAGCCAAACGTGTGTGCACCCCTCTGGTCCTGATGACGGCACCGGGCATCACCGCACCCTTGGTGACCTCTGCTTCCCGAGGAGAGGCGGTAGATGAGGAGCAGCGGTGGAGAGCAGAGGCTTCAAGTGAAGCTCCAAATTCCGCTCTGCTACTTCAGGTGTGCGATACTGGGGAAGTAATTGAAGCCACCTGAACACCTTTCTCATCTGTAAAATGGGCATCTCCATGGGACTGTGATGAGGGTTAGAAGAGAAAAGCTATGAGAAGTACAGGAGCCAAAAGGCAGTAGAGCGGAGACGTTAAGAGCACAGAGACACAGCTGGAATTGGGGCACTGCCACGTTCTAGTCATATAAGCTTGGGCAAGGTGTTTAACCTAAGCCTCAGCTTTCTCATCTGTAAAATGGGGCCGACAGCAACGCCCACAGTGCTAACCCGCCTGTCTGAAACATCAGGACGAGGAGCTTCCTGCTGTCTTTGTACCACAAGGGAGGAATGGCTGAACTGGTGATTGAGCCCGGGGGAAGAGCATGAGCAGGTGTGCCTCTGTGCCCCTGGGATTTCCCTTTCAGGCTCGCCTGGCTGTGGGCCGGGCCACTCTGCACATCTACCGAGCTCGTACCCTCTGTCAGGCCCTGTGCTAGGCACCAGGAAAACAGCAGTAAATAAAACAGAAAAAGCTCTAAACAAATAAGCATGTAAAAATGCATAACGTAATGTCAAGTAGTAATAAGTGGCTTAAAAAAAGGTGAGATAAAGGAAAAGAGAATAATAGAAGAGGCAGCCATTTTAGAAAAAGTGGTCAGGGGAGGCCTCTCTGAGGAGGCAACTGCTGAGCAGTGACCTAAATAAAATGATGAGCAAAGATCAGGGGGGAGAATACACCAGAGAGGGAGCAGCATGTGCAAAGGTCCTAAGGCAAGAGTGAGCTTGGAGGGCTCAAGTAACCCTAAGAAGGGCACACTGGCTGAAGCAGTATGAGCAGGGGTGGTAGGAGGAAGCAAGGTCAGGGAAGCAGGCGGCGGCCATCAGGAAGAGCCTTTAGAGGCAAAAGTTTAAGACGAGCTTAGATTTTGCTTCTAGTGGGAAACTCTGAGTTTGGAGCAGAGGAGTTACACGATCTGATTGACAGTTTCAAACCATCACTCTGGCCGCGGGACGGAGAAACGATGGTTGCGAGAGGGGAAGCAAAGAGAGCGCTGGGAAGACATCTAGGTTGTCTAAGAAGAACCGAGGGTAGCTCGGATCAGGCTCAGGTAGAGCTGAGGTGTGGCTGGAAGTGAGGCATGTTTTGTTGACGCACATTCAACATAACTTCTTGTTGAAATGGATGTAAGGTGACATGGAAAAAGTGGAGTCTGGGAAAGGCTTTTGGCCTGAGTAACCGGGTGCCCCTTACCGAGGGGAGAACCCCGAGAAGGAGCAGGTTTGGTTCTGGACAGGTTGATAGGAGAAGAAGGCACAAATGCCTCTCCTCCCCTTCCTCCTCCTCCATGTGGCGGGAGACTCGATGCTGAGGGAGAGGCTGGTGTACGCAATTCTGCCCGTGACCACAGGGCCAAGTTTAACTCCGGGTGGGATATCAGGGAGACCCGTTGTGACCACACATCTAGTCTTGTTCTCCGGTTCTGCTCTGCCACTAAAAAATGCTAATATTTGACCCCCATCTTTCCAACTCTGAGGTTCTATTTCTCAATTGGCCCAAACTAGGAGGGAAAGAGCATTTATCAGCTCCCTAAAGTCACAATACTAAAATAAAATTTTAAAAATGTCCTGAACATCCACTGTTGGATAAATAAGCTATTCGTTTTCAATGCATATGACCCCAGGAGAGGTGATATATTAAAATGTGAGGTTTCCAATCTGTAGCCTGCGTTAATAAATACAGAAGCTGTGAAAATATTTGCACACCAAGTATTTCTGCAAACTAAATCAACCACATGTCCCTTCCAGCTCTGTAATTAACTCTGCTCCTTCCAAACAGGCAGGGCATTTGCAGTGAGGAGGAAGTTTTTTCTCAGAAGGCCAGAAGGATGTGGCCCTAGAGGCCCAGGGCACTGTGGAGACTGCTTGCCTCCTCTGTGCAGGCTTGGCGCACCTAACCCAACACCCACCGACAGCCCAGCACCTGAGAAGAATAACATCAAGCGACATGGATAGATCCAGTCACACGCAAGGACCTATCTAATCAAAAGGCCAGGAAAATGTGACACTGATGACAGCTAGCCCTCACTGACCCAGCCTCCATGCTGAGGGCTGTGTCATCATCCTCCCATTTAATCCACATACACCATGAAGAAGGTACTCTTATAAGAAAGATAAGCAACCTGCCCAAGGCCGCGCGGTCAGGAAGGGCCAGGGTCTGGAGCTGAACCCAATTCCAGAGCCCAAGTCTTCAGCCATTCTCCCTGCCGTCACTCTCCTAGAAGCTTCTGCTACTGATACTCCAACAGTCGCTCTTAGCAAAATGTCTCTGCTTCCTCCGCACTGATAAATGTCCACCCCCCACCCGACTGTCAGTCTCTATTTTGCACGGAGACAGGTGGGTCTTGACAAATGAAAAAGGATTGTGCAATTAGACAGTGTCAGTAACGATTGCCTGCCATGGGGAACGCAGAGAGTGTGGCTTAGCGCCCGCTCTAAGTGTGACAGGGCCCCGGTATGACTCACAGGCCCACGGGGGGACTGAAGGCAGCAGCTCTAGGAGGCTGCCTGTCAGAGTCCCAGCCAGGATCTGCCTGCAAATGCTTCTAGCTCCACAGAGATGGCGGACCTGGAGCCCGGACTAGCAATCAGGCACATTAGCTCTGGCCCTCCAGCCCCAAACTTAAAAGGATCAGACCCCTGCGCAAGTAGGAATTCTAATGCAATCAGAAAATATGCACTGTCAGATCATGCTCTGTCCTTAGATGATGCAGCCAGATTCCCAGATCATGTTGGGAAGGAAGTGAAGCAGGGAGATTTAAATAGCAGATAATCCCAAACACATTTCTTTTCCGCATTAGGAAGTATTATATGGTTTTTTAAGATTTTTTTTAGTGAGAGTAGCTTTGCTTTTCAGATTATGCCTCAAAAACACAAATCTGAGGGGGCAGCCCGGTGGCCTAGCGGTTAAGTTTGCAAGTTCCAATTTGGCAGCCCGGAGTTCACCGGTTTGGATCCTGGGCACGGACCTACTCACCACTCAGCAAGCCATGCTGAAGCAGCATCCCACACAGAAGAACTACAACTCTACAACTATGATACACAGCTATGTACTGGGGCTTTGAGGAGAAAAAAGAGGAAGATTGGCAACAGATGTTAGCGCAGGGCCAATCTTCATCAAAAAAAAAAATTACTGGCAGTTATTGATGGCAGATGACTTCCCAGTCATTTAAAAAAAAAGAAAATACAAGTCTGAGTAAGTCTTTCCCCTGTTTACAATCCTTCAGGGTCTCCCCATTGACCATGGGGAAGCTGGCATTACTTGAACCCTGCTGTCTCTTTAGCTTCACCTCCCAACACCCTGAAGCCCCTTCTTCCCCCACATACACTGCCTGCTCTCCAGCTACACCTAATGAAGTACATGGGCTGCGGGAGCTATATTTTTGGTCTCCTCAGAAGGCTTTGCCTTCCCCTCTTACTCGAGTTATAAAAGTTCTCTTTCCTGTGGAAACCTTCTCTATGTGGTCCAGGTGTATGACTCTGTGCCTGCAACCTGCCCAAGGGTAGGCCTAGGCCCAGACCTTGCCAAAGTTTCTCCTTCTCATCCCAGCTGGGAGGGCCTGTTGCCCCAGAAGGACGAACTTTTCATACTTGCTGTATGGAGGCTAGGAAAGAAGTGTCTGTCTCTCTCTAGATTCCCAAGTTAAAAGAAACCCAGGGGCCTTCAGGAACTCTCTCCCTCCCCACCCCCCATCTTCCACGGTGGAGAAAGCCCGCCGAGGAATTGGCTAACCTGGAAGACAGCAGAGCTGAGATGAACAGAGGGAAAGACGGAGGCCTGATGATTACACTTGAGTAGCTGGGGCCAGTCGTGCCTGCAGCCCTTGGACTTTTTAGTTGCTGGAACCAACACATTTTTTTTCTTTAACTACTTTGAGTTTGGTTTCTATACACAATCAAAAAGGAACTTCCAGTTCTTAGATGTGCCTTGTCATTTTCATTTGCCGTGGTGCCTCTGCACACGCTGCCTCTTCTGCCTATAGTTTCCATACCAACCTTGTCCGTGGATCTAGTCAAGACTCAAGCCAAGTGTCTCTGCTTCTGAGGAGGCTTCCTGGCCATCCACATGGACAGCCAGGAGACCTCCCCACTGAGCTCCCAGGTCACTGTAGGCCTCTCTCACTGTGCAATGATCCCTGGCAAGGGCAGGGGCCTCACCTACTAGACTCTGCTTCCTAGGGAGACAGAGTCTGGTTTCTCATCTCCTTAGTCCTGAAGAGATAAGGGGAAAGAAGAGTCCTCAGACCCCAGAGGGAAAGCTGTGTGGAGAGAGCCACTTGATAGGAGCTGTGGCCTCAGGGGAGGCATGTGGCCAACAGCAATGACCCGGCAGGGGACAAGCACTCAGCCCCACTCTCCTGCTGCCCTCATATGAGGTGCAGTGGCCGAGGCCATGTATCCCTTACCACCTTGAGGTAACAGAGCAGTGGAGAAGCATGGAGAGTGCCTCTAGAAAAGAAAAGGGAAGTACCCAGCCACCTCGAGATTCCCCTCTGGAAGGGATCAGAGAGTCTACAAGAGGGAGAGGGAGGAGCCCTGAGACCACTGGGTGCCCTTAACCTCCAGAGAAAACACTGATTAAAGTCTCTCCAGTTACCTCAAGTGTGCTATTTGTTTCCTGCCTGGACACTGACTGAATCATCTAGATATCTTCTGGGTTCCTTCCCCCAACCCAACCCAGCTCCAGCACCTCACTTTGAAGAGATATGATGGACCATGCCCAAGGCAGGGTACAGGAAGTAGAACACTGAGAGTCAGTTGAGCCCAGAAGAACAAGAAGCCTCAATGGCCTGCCCAGAGTCACATAGCAACAGAGCTAAGAATAGACCTCAGGCCTCCTGCTGCCCACCCACCCAGAGCCTCTCCTCCATCCTTCCATGAGTGTATACAACATGGGGCGCTCACTAAGAGAACCCCCCTTCTATCCCAAGGGAAGTCGCCACATTTCATTAAACTATCTAATGATGCTCCTAGATATAGGGGTTGTTTGGGGGTGTTTCTGGAAGGAGGAGGAAAATATGAACAAAATAAGCAAATCTATTCCTTGAAAGAAAAGCAACAGTCCCAAGCCAGCCCTGGGCAACAGTGAGCCTAGAGGGCCACATATTGGCTCAAGTCCAGAATCACAGACACAGTCAGCCTGCAGTCCATGTTCAGTGAGGCCTGTTCCTGCAGCCACAGCCTTCCCAGTCCCTCTGCTGTACCAACACTGCAGAAGGTCCCCTGGGCTGAGAACCTGAGGGCTGGGCTCCTGTCCCAGCTCTACCACTAGCTAGATGCGAGACCTTAAGCAAACTGCTTTCCCTTTTCTAGGGCAAGGTTTTCTCCCTGTGTTTCTCTAGGGTGTTGGGAGCCTGGCCTCTGAGGGGACTTCTATCTCTATCTCTCTGTGGTTTCATGACTTCTTGGCTTTGTTTCTCAGCATTTTTGGTGGGACAGCTTTTCACAGTGCAGACTGGATGCAGCAGAGCAGAATGTTTAGCATTCCTAGCTCCAGGTACCAAACGTCACAATGACAACCCCAACCCTTTTACTCATATCCAAATGTCCCCTAGGAGGGCTATTCTGCCCTAGGTAAGATTTTTGTCCAGAAAGGGCAAAGAGATTCAGGAGTAAGTGTCACTTTTCTTTACAACTCCATGGCTCCTCCTGCAAGAAAAGTAAGAATGTCTTTACATTTATCCAGGAAAATGCCCAAATAATTCAGTCCTATGTAGGCATATTATTTCAGGAAGTTAGAGTGAGTGGGGTAATGAGGTCTATATTTTGGATTCAATCCTGTGGAAAGAAGAATTTGATTCCACAACATTGCTAACAATAGTCAACAAAATATGGGCTGTGGCTCCCAAGGAAGGTGGATGTAGAACATTACTCACCAACCCAATTGTAAAAACACTCACTGAAAGACCTAAAAGACTGAGACTAGTGAGACATTTCCCTCCTATAGCATTCCATACTTTCAAAATGATGTCATATGCATTTTCAAAATGGAGCCTTGCTGTGAAGTGGTTGTAACAGCCTCCTCGTACAGTTGCCATGAAGGCACTTGTCCAAGGTCCCACCAGAACCTTAGCCTTCTGAGTCCTAGTTTTATGTCCATCCATGGTTCAGAAGGAGAGCGGCAATGGTCATGGCAGAGGGAAGCTGGGGAGTAGGCCCTGTAACCGAAATTGGGATGAAATGGAATCCTCCTGAATCTCTGGCATACGTGGGACATACTAGATGGGATGGGGAGAAAACCGGACTGCAGAGGGCCCACCTTATGTAGCACCCTAGTAAAAGAGGGCCAGTGCCTCAGGAAAGTCAGCCAGGAGAAGAAGTGGGTGCATGGCGATGGAAACAGTGAAGTCAGCTGAGCTGTGTGAGGAGCCTCCCGGAGAGGTGGAGGCGCCTGAGTAGGATCAGCTCTGCACGAGGTGGGACTGAGAAGGAAGAAGGACTGTGCTTGAACTGCATTTAGTCACCCCTGATGTGTCAAGGTAGGAAGAGAAACTCCACCAAGAAGCCCTCACTAGTGGGACTCCACTCTGGCACCATTAGTAGAGAATGAATTCTGAGGAGGAGCTCGTAGATGGACCCTCCCCTTCTCAACGCTCTGAAGGTCACTGCCTCCCCATCCCCACCACAGGCCTTGGCAGTTATGACCACTCTGATCTGAAAGTCTGGGGTTCTAGCCCTGGGCCTCCTGCACACACAAACTAGCCCCAAGGTTACTTACTGACTGCTCTATCCTCAGTCTTCCCAATGACAAAATCTCTACAATCCGACATGGACAAAATAATTCAGAGAAGGAAAACTGACATCCATGGAGATTCAGTGGGCTAGTGATTAAGCCACAACTAGAACGCATCACTTTAGTCAGCAAAATTCATTAAATGCCCATCTGCAAAAGGCGCTACACTCATTTCCTCTAAAAGGGGAATGTCAATATGGCTTCCCCATTCCCTGCCAAATTTTTATTGATGTGCTTATTAGGTGAGAAATATCTACTTCCCTGTTTTTAAGGAGAAGAGTGAGAAAATATAGGAATCCTAGCCTCTGCCTTTCTCCATAAGGCAAAATTTCAAATAATACCAGACCCATGGCAGATGGATTGGTTTTTAGCACTCCTGAGGGGGAGAGGATGGAGCCAGTCTGTCTCCATCTCTCTCTCTAAATCGAGAGAGAGAGAGAGAGAGAGAAGCTGAGCCTGCGTGAGAGGGAGCACGTCTGTGTGTGCACGCATGTGCGTGCGTGTGTGTGCATGTGTGTGTGTGAGAATGAGAGGGGACTAGTGAGGGAGAGGAGGAGAGAGAAAGGGGAGCCATGAAAGTGAGAAAAAGCAGCAGCAACAACTCAGGGAGAGAGTCTAAGGAATATGAAGACAGGAGGCCAACATGGGGGAAGTCAGACACGGGGTTGGTGGGGAGAGGAAAGGAGAAAAAGAAAACCAGGAAACAGAGCAAAACACAAACAACACGAGACTTGTTAACACAGGAACTCACTGATCCTGGTTCCATAACTAACTATTTGATCCATTATCTGAATCAAGCACTTCACGGAAGCAGACCTTCAGCAAAACCAGCTCATGAAAGGGTGCTGGGCAGGACTCAGAAGAACTGGACCACCTTCTGCCCCTGCCACCAACCAGCTGGGGGGCCCTGTCAAGCACCTCTCATCCTACAACTGTTTGTATGTCTGTGAAGTAAGGGAGTTGGACCTGCAGAAGTGGAAGGTTCTTTCCAATTCTCACTGTCTATGAGACTATGAACCAACAAGACAACCAGACACCCAAGCACTGAAGAAACCATCGATCATTTCACAAAATCCTGGTCCTAGCAAAAGAAGCAGTGGCATCTTCTCCAAGCTGTCCCAGAGGGTTATGTGAACAGAGACCTCATGTGTTCTGAGTTGGGTAAGTGCAGGCAAACTGGACAGGGGGTGGAGCAGGTGACCTTGCGGGGGCTCCGCTGGTCCGAGGCTCTGTGACCACATCTCCCCCGACTCTCGTGGGCTGGGGCTGAACTAGTCCTGACAGTCCGGCTTCAGCTGTCAGGGCTGAGACCTGAAGACGGGCTTTGGGGAGACCACAGCACAGTCAGCGCTCCTGCACCGCTCCTTGCTGCGCACCCCCTGCAGTGCTGACACATGTCCTCTTTGGAGAGTTCTCTTCCCAGAAGACCTCCACCTCTCCGCCTAGCCCCTCCTGCCTGTGCGTCCTCAGCAGGAAGCTCAGTCTCCCTCCAGCAAGACCGCACCGTGTCATTTGTTTGTTTTGCTTTGGGATTTCTCGTTTTTGGTTTTCTCTTTGTGTCTTTTTCCTATGACTCTGTCATCCCAAATGCACTCAAAATTTTCAAAGGCTGCCCGTGAACAGCTCTGACCAGCATGCACATCTATTTCCATACCATCTCACTGGTTTACCTCGCTTAACTAGACCATTCTCAGAGAAGGCTTAGTAGGATGGTTAGGAATCCAGCCAGACTGCCTGGATTTCAGTCCTAGGTCTTCACCTCACTAGTTGTGTAACTTTGGGTGGGTTACATAAGCTCTGTGTCTTGGTTTTTTCATCTGTAAAATGGGGATGCTAATAAAACCGACCTCCTGGGGCTGCTGTGAGGATTAGAGTGACATGTAAGGCTCTAAGAACTGTGCCTGTCACATTCTAAGTGCTAAAGAAATGTCAGCCATCAGTAATAAATTCTGACACCCTTTGTATCCCAAGAGAACACCATCAAAGATGTTATTTCCTAACCTCAACTTTGTATTATAAGCACGCTTCCACTTGAACCACCACTAATGGTGACAACTGATCCATTGATATTCATTCGCTTTCGCGATTAGACTCTTCGTATCATCCTTAACATTTAGCCTAGGTCCACACACAACATGAAATGAATTAAGTGCAGATTATTGAAATTCCCCTGTCCCTTTCTTGTCAGCAAGCAGCCAGCATGCTCCCCTCTGCTTGGTTCCCTATTGAAGAGTGAGTCAGACACATCCTCTCTGACAAGGGTTCACATTTTTGTTAAAATCCATTGTTGTTCTGCATATTTTTCCTTCCTCCGCTCTCTGCCTGAGATTTTCTGGCTGCTTTCTTTCACAAGATCTTTTCACATACCCCATAGCTGAAGCTCTGTTTCCTTTTTTATTCTGTTAACCCTTCCGAGGATCCATTCTAGAGAAAGAGTATAGGAACAGCAAGCTTGACTTGGCTTGGCCAGGCCATCATTAACTGCACTATTTGACACAGTGAAGTGCGTTGTGTCCCTATGGGAAACGGGGGCCCTTAGTTCTTCCTGCTAAACAACTCACTCTGACCACCTTAGGGTGAAGGCTGTCAATGGATCTGGTTTTTCTCCCAGCTTTACACCGTGCTTTACATCCCTCCTTTACACCGTGGCCAGAGAGAGCTTTGTAAAATCATAAACAACCCCCATCACCTGCATCTTAAAGCCCCCCCGGCCCATGAGGTCCTTCCAGATTTGCCTGGTGCCTGCCTCTCCCACCTCATTCCCCCACCCTCCTCTCCTGTCATACTCCCTCCTCTGGCCCTACACTTCACCCATGCAGAAGTATCAGCAGCTCTGGGAACATACCAGGGTCTTGCACACTTCCGGCCCTCACACATGCTCTTCTCTCTTCCCGGGATGTCTGCCAGACTAACTCCTACTGGAGTTTCGGCTTTTCACCTCCTCTGAGAAGCTTTCTTGGTCCTCTTTTCATCCTGCCACCCACCCTACCTCACACCAGCCCAGACAGGCAGCTCTTCTGTCCTCCCTTAGCCCCACTGCATGCCTCTGCTCTGGCACATACCACACTCAACCAGAGTCATTTGTATTCTCTCCTCTACTTAGAGCTTCCTGAGAGGAGAGACTGTCTTTTCCATCTTTCAAGTCCCAGCATCCTCCACAGTCACTGACAATCACTGAAGAATGTCCTGGCTTGTGTTAAAATGGAACCGAGTTGTAAACAGAGCCAGATTTTTCTGCTGGTCTAAGAACTAACACAGAAACACCTTAGGCAGAACAAAGCTCAAAGAAGTGGGTGTCAGCAGGTCCTGACAGGAACATCCAACACCTGACTCTCGCCCTGTAGTTCATCTTCTCTGCTCCCTGGGGGCCTACAAGCTACCGAGGCTGAGACACTGAACTGGGCTCAACTTTGCGAAGCATTACCTGCTATGGATAAGCACCTGTAAATAGTGTTGAGGAGAAGATTCAATGCCAGCTTCAACTCATATTTGACATATCCTGGAGATTATTAGGTACATACAAGCTTTTGTGGACCAGTAGAAGTTCCGGGCTCTTCTGCATGTTTGGGTTAAGATCAGGGGCTCGGGGTGTTGCGCAACAGAAGAGGGTCTATAGGAGTGTCCACTGATTCTATGCAAACTCTCCCATTTCCCAGGGCTTTGTCCCTCCGCTCCTCTCTTTACCTGGCTTTTGCTTTCTGGCCCGATGCAAGAACGGGCTGTGGAAGCCTCTGAGCCTTCCTTCTGCATCCTAGTTTTCTGGGGCTGATACCCCAGAATTCCCTTGTTAACATTAGAGGACAACGAATATACCATTGGTTGTGAACCAAACAAGCCTCTCAGGGTATCAAGAACCTGACCTCACCCAGAGCCAAGCTCTCATACACATATATCCAAACGAAGTTTAAAAAAAAATAGCAAATGTTCCCAATTCTTGCAAATTTCCTTAGATATGCTACTTAGAGAATCCCATCCCATAAATCAACTGGACAAGAAAAGGGCTTGGGAAGCAAAGAGCTAAGGGCACAGATCACCTCCACAACTGAATCCTAAGAAACTGCTGATGTCGCTTCAGGCACTGGCTCCCAGGCTGGCCAGTGTTAGACAGCTGCATCCAAGAGCCAGGGAACAGAGGGAGCTGTCTCCCAGGGGCGGGGGGCGGGGGGGGCTGATATCGAGACAAGCAGTTTCTCCTACAGTATAGGAGCCCAGGCAACACCAACTGCCTTGGCCTGAAAAGGGATAAATAGATGGTTTCCAGACCACATCTGAAACCAGAGATCCCCAAAATGGACTCGATAAATCAATTGCAACTTGGAGGAAACAATGACACACTGGCAGAAAGCTGGTTATGAGCCCAGCAAGAGGTGCCAACTGAGGGCAAAGAACCATGGCAAAAAGAGTTACACAGTGTGGTCAGGAATGGCACCTTTCTCCTGGGGCTGAGGCCCTCACCCTATATCCATGGTCTTCTATGGGGCCCCCGGATGGGCATCCGTCCCGATCACAACTGAGTTCACAATTGGGCCAGTTCGGATGGAGAAATGGGTGAGAAGTTGGTAACATAGTAATAATATCTGGGAATTCTGGAGGTTTCATGGCATCTCAGCTTCCAACATGTTTCTCTTTGCTTCAGACCTCACTGGGTAACTATCATGCATACTTAACACTTACCAAGTGATGACTCGTGCTAGGCACTGTGTTAAGCAATTTATCTCACTCCTCATAAGAACCGTCTACAGTCAGTATTATCATTAACCCCATTCTACAGATGAGGAAAGTGATGCATAGGAAGGTCTCATAACTCACTTACTGTTCACATAGTGAGTGTTAGAGCAAGGATTAGAACCAGGTGGGACTGACTTCAAAGCCTGCACCCTTAACTAGTAGGACTAGGAAATAGCCCATCAGGAAAGATGATACCAATGAGCCACCAACAGGAAGACATATACTCTAAGGGACAAGTTTATACAAAAGCATCCAAATTCTCTAGCTTTTGCCAGGCAAAAACATTGCAAAATTGCCTGAGGAAGGATAGAATCTGTGGTCACGAAACAGAATTTTTCTCTAAACAAAGATAACTGGTCTACATAGGAATGCAAGTACTATGCACCTAGGATGTTTGGAAATGAACACTTGACTGGAAGTGGAAGTCATAAGGTTGGAGAGAGGGTAGGGAGGAAAGTGAAAAAGATCCTATATTCTCCTTTCTTTTTCATTAAAACTTTGCAGAGAAATTACATCAAATCATTTTCTCCCTTCTCTGTAACATGGGGCAGAGAACACAAAAATCAAATCCATCCAGAAGATACTTTCCAAGGGGAATAATCATCCCAATCACAGAACTTTGGCAGGCAGGAAAGATTTGGAGGAACATCAAGAAAGATCTAAGGATAACGATATTGGTCAGCAAATTAGATACAGCATTGCAACTCAACAAGGCAGCAAATTCAACGCTAATGTGACTTGCAAAGTTTCCTGAGCCAAGGCATCAGTCACACTGGGGGACAGCAGAGTGATGAGCCCCTTGTTTATACCCCTGGTGGGTCACAATCACAGGGCAGCCTCGGGCCTAGAAGGCTCTCAACCAACAGTCAACGATCCTAGGAGGAAAAGAGATGGAACTGGGGATAGCAGAAAGAAACTAGTGGAGGGTCAGCAACCATTTAAGGTCTACAAACAGGTGCGGATAGACAGGAGGTGAGGGGAGCAGATGAAAGGAGAGGCTGAATGCTAAGGGATAAAACAGTAACAGTGAAATTGTTTATCCTGCGGCGTATGTAAAGGATAAGATGAGAGAGCTGCATGCTGCCAAGACTCAAAGGGACTCCGCTCTGGGTTCAAGGTTGTCCTTGTCATCCCACAGATGAATACCACTTCACTTCATTAAAGGTTTTCCATGAAAGCTGATTCTATAACTTGTTTCAGCAACGTAGACTAATTTCTTATCATTATTACACACAGAGATATGCCTTTTCAAACTGAACACAGATCTTTCCTCCTCAACTTAAACCATTTATTTTTCTATTGCCTTCAAAGGAGAATAATAATTTCTCAGCATACTTCATGGAAAAAACAATTCCATGCTTGAAGGCTAGTAAGTGACCATTCAGCTTTCTCTTTTGCAAACTAAACAATCTCAATTTCTCAACTTCCTTTTATGCCTCCCATTTTCCAACTCTCTGCCCTTTTTTGGTTTTTTAAGGGAAAAAAACAAAGAGCTAGAAAGGAGCTTAAAAATCATCTAGCTCACAGCTCTGCCATGAAGAAGCTGAGACTCCTGTCCCACGAATGATCCAGCCCCCACTCTCCTAGAGCAGCGTTTCTCAACCTCAGTACCCCCGACATTTTGGACCAGACGATTCTTTGTGGCAGGAGGCTGTCCTGTATTCACTGTAGGACACTGTGCACTGCAGGATGTTTAGCAGCATCCCAGCCTCTATCCACTAGATGCCAGCAGCACCACCCGAGGGGTTACACCAAAAACGTCTCCAGATATGCCAAATATTCGGGGGCAAAAATAGGCCCAGTTGAGACTCTGTCTAATGGAACGCGTCTCTTTCCTCTGATTGTGGACCCTCCACGTGCACCACCCCAGGGCTAAGTCCACCCAGGACTCGTGTTCTGTCCCAGCACAGTGTCCTCCAGACAGCACATGAGCTGATGCACTTAGCTTTGTCTCCTTTTCCAACAAACCTGCTGGAGACCAACCAGCCAGCTAGCACTGCACTAAGTGCTAATAAGAGAACCAAACGGAGCTTTTCTTTTTCCTCCTCAGCAGCAGTACAGGGCCAGATTACGATCCTCTGTCAGGGGGCCCGTGTTCTCTGGAAACATAGAGGTAATGAGCACAAGATCCCTGGGGGGATGCGGCCCGTGTTCTCTGGAAACAAGAAGTAAGGAGCACAAGATCCCTGGGGGGATCCAGGGGAACAAAGTCACCAGTGAAGCTCTTATCCCCTGGCCGCTTCAGCCCCCAGAGCACCCCAGCTCTCAGCTCCGAAGGTGCCAAGTGTCCAGCATTTACTACAATTACATTGTTTAAAATAGTCTTTGGAGCTTTTCCCATGCCCTACACCAGCTCCCATCAGTCTCCACAGGGTGCACAGTACTAAACTCCACACAAAATCTCAGGTGCTGGTGACTTCGCAGAGCAGTCGAAGGATCAGGTCCCTGCTCCGGAGATGCTTGCAGTCTTGTTAGATGGCCCACAAGGAAAAAGACCAAAAATAAACCAATCATGCACTGTGCAAAAACCACATCACAGCTGGAATCACTGCACTCTTCCTTGATGGCCGGAGTGGAGAGGAAAGAACACAGGCCTCCCGTCTCACCCACCCAGTCACCTCTAAGCCTGCCAACTAAGAACACCACGTCTAAGACTTAAAATTCATATGAAGTCAACCAAGCCCGGCTCCCTCATATAATGCTAAGATAATACACTGTTTATTGTTGTTATTAACCATTATTAACCCTGATTAGTAAGGTGTGTTTTACCCTAAATAACTCATAGAAATTTCACACTCAGCTTGCTCATCCAAAGAGAGCAGGAAGAGCTGGAATAATTCCCATTTTGCAGTTGGAGGCTACTGCAAACAGCCTCAGGAAATAGTCAGGAAGGAGGGTTGTTACCTGTTCAGGATCACAGGGAATCATTAGTCTATATGTCACCCATTTTGTGTCTTAATCCGTCACCTCTGCTACCTCAGTGAGGTCCTAACACTTGACGGTGCACGGTCACGCACCGTAAATTGTCTCACCCCTCCCCCTTTTCCGGGTGAAAGTAATTGCAAAGTCCAAACACGTGGCAAACTGAAGCGCAAACCCCAGCTTTACATGAATTCCTTCCCAATCTCTAGATCCTTCAGCTTTCATTTGAAGAAGCTTTTTCTTTCTTACAAAATAATTTTTACAAATACATTATTTTCAACAAAATATAAAATAAATTTGCAATCACTTCCCTGGTGGGAAAAATTAATCCATGTGTTTTTGCTTCATTTACAATTTAATCACCAAACAGAGTTTTAAAGGCTCATTTGGTGAGGCTGAGTCTGTTTAGCCTTAATGAGCTTTGGGAAAAGTTTTTTTTTTATATCGTAATTTCTCTTTTAAAGTAATATACCAACAGCACATAAGATTTAGGAGAGAGAGAAAAATCACCCATAATCTCACCACCCAAACAAAACATTTGGTTCCCCTTCCCATGGTAGATGAGCGTTTTTAATGCAAGAGACTCAACAGCTGAAAGATGCTAATCCAATCAGGATTTTAAGAGAAGGGTGGGGGGGCTTAGGTCACCTGAGAAAATTAAAGCACAAAATAGCCCGATTCAGAAGAAACATTGTAAGGGAGTTTAGGAAAAGCTCACTGTCATCCCATCTGTTTAGGGGGTAGCACGGTAAGAAAGTTTCTCCCACCTCTGCCACACGCTCTCCTTGCCCTCCTCTCTCTTCTCTGAAGCCAGTTTTTCCTCCACCCTGTCTTGTTAAGGCTCTACGCTGCCATAGCACCTAGAGGAGGCGTTCGGGCCACCCTCTCTGCCAGAGTAGGCCTTCAACTCTGCCACGGCTGCTGAGAAAGCAGAACGTCAGTGTGGACCCCAGAGTCCCTCTGTGCAGAACAGCCCTCCTGATCGTTTAGCCTTCCCACAGGCAGGATGCAAAAAGAACACCTTGCAGAAGTCTCTTCTGCACAGCACAGGATGGGGATTTGGCCACCTTTTGGCTATTTAGGTCATTATAAACAACTTTTCAGAATAACTGAGTCCTTGATAGTTAGAACACAAGGGATAGTGAGAGGAGAGAGTGGAGGGTTCGTTAAATCCACCAAGACAGCCAAATCTGATACTTTAATCCAAAAACTTCTTTTCACACAGAATCAAGATTGGTGTTTCCCAGTCTTTTTTCAGTCCTGAATGCAGAGATGAACTGGCTGAGTTGAACTTGGATAAATGGAGGAAAAGAAGTACCCAGTATGTCCAGCCATCCCCAGTCTCAGCAGAAAACCTCATCTCACACGACCACATTTTCTTCATTCTTCTGCCTCCTTCTTCCCAGTGTCCTCTGTCCACCACACTCTATTCAGACACATTCAAAAGGAGAACATGCAATGGAGGAAATTTAGAATAATCAGACCCACCTGGATGTGTTTGGGATGGGTGAGTGTGTCATTACACACACAGGCAGTGACACTGTGCCCCAGCCACGGCTGGGAACAAAGTTGTATCCCCAAATATGTTTTGGATGATTTTTCAGGCCGGTTGCCTACATGGAACAAATGTATTTTATTCTCTCTCTCCCTCTGTCTCTCTGTCTCTCTCTTAACCAAAATACCATCTGACTTTTTACTCTGAAAACAGAGAGTGGGAATGCCAATGTGTAAGTACAGTGTATACCTAAAAATACTTGTGGACTGAAATAAAAAAGGATCAAGTAACCTGATAAGAGTCCAATCCATGAAATACCATAACTCAGCTCTCTGAAGTTGAAAGAGGATATATTTGATTGAGCTTTCCATGGTTTTATTTCTTCAAAAAAATGCTATCAGATATACCTCCCTTGTCTCCAGTTGGCATCTCTGAGAATATTTCTATCTATATGCCCCTCCTCTGAAAATACAACAGACCCTATTTTCTCCAAGACACCCAAGAGATGTCAGTTGTCTCTGCTGGTTCCTGACAAATCATTCCGTCACAATATTTTTCACATGGCCAGGAAGGAAGGATGGAAGAAAGAGTGAAGAAGGAAGGAAGGAAACGAGAGGGAGGGAAGGAGGGAGGGAGGAAGGGAAGAGGAAAGCCCCCTTCCCTCCTCCTCCCCCCACCCCACCTAAAATCCTCTCGAGTTTTAGACCACTTATTCTTGGTCCTTTTCGTCTTGTGGCCACTCAAAGGCCATAAGCACAGACCTAGAGACTCTAACTCCTCACTTTTCAGATGAGGAAACAATTTACAGAGCAGTGCCCTGACCACCCACGGTCACTATCAACGTGTCCCATTTCTGGGCTCCAGTGTTCTTTCCACCTCGCCCCCTAACTCCTGTTTTCCCACAGTCACAGAGCACCCTCACCTCGGTTCATTAATCCAAACCCAACAGCAGAACTGCTGAAGTGGCTTAGCCTCGACTTGCACAAGTCCTATGAGGCTTTGGAAAGGAGGCTTAAACACTCTTGTTCTTAAACACTCCTGCTTGTCCTGGTGCCCAAGCTGAAAAGGACACAAGGAGTGGTAATCGGAGCAGATTTGCAAAACCTCTCACTTGTGTGCAGGCCTCACAGGAAATAGGAAGCCTGGGTTAATCTACTTTAAAAGTCTCCCAGCAGACACATTTGGAGTTTTTATCAGGAATCTGAACCACCTGACTATTGGAAGAACATAAATTAGCTGGAATTAACATACCCGGTCACTCTGACTGCTCAGAGATCAGGGAAACCCAGGGTTCTGGGGGAGGAAATGGCCTTTACAGGCGCAGTCTCTGGTTTCAGAGGCCGTGTTATTGATCCCTGATGAAACAGGAACTCTTCAATCCCAAGTGATGACAGCAGAGCTGCAGGAGGGTCGTGTGGCCACCTTTCTGCTGCCTCTGTGATAGGCGTGGTGAGGTCATTCCCAAAGGCCTGGTGGCAGGAATGAGGAAGAAGAGACGCTCTTATGAAGTGGCAATGAAATACTCTGAGCTGAGTGACCCGGCGTGGCAGAGAAAGCACTGAAAAAAATCGACTGGCCGGCAAAAACTCTTCTCAGCTTGCAAAGTGTTTCCACACCGACCTAACAAAGCATCTGAAGGGGGACAGCCAAAGTGCCCAGCTCTCTGTTTTCCAGCTTTTTGAATATTCACGTGCCACTGACCCCTGCTCCTGTGTTCAGGCCCTACCCCGTCTGTGTTAGGGTTCCACACTTACACCGACATGCAGGGCAGGTCACTCTGTGAGTGTGACTTCCTTACCCCCAAACTCCCCAGATATGGACAGAGCACACGAGGCTAGAGAGACTCTGAACTTTCAGGGCTTGATGGCATTTCCAGCTGCTCCACTCCCTAGCCCCTCACTGCCACAAGAAACTGCTCCCACCCTAGGGACCACCACCAAGCCAAAGCCTGAGCTGAACCATTTTCATCTCTCTCTATGGAAAGCCCTGGATGCATCAGAAGCCACAATCATAATGGCTCACATCCACTGAATACTGACAATGGGCTGGCACCACGTTAAAGTGCTTCATATCTATCAACTCGCTGCATCCCCATGACAACACTATGAGATAGAAATTATTAGCTCTTGTAGGAAACAGGTTCGCCAAGGGTTAAAATATCTCCAAGGTCAAATGCAAAAAACTCAAGTTCCTTTTCCACAAAGCGGCACAAGATATTAGTGAGAAAGAAGGGCTTCACCCACTAAGATGGCTTTAAAAATTTTTTAATTAAAAAAAAAAGGAAAATAACAAGTGTTGGTAGGGATGTGGAGAAATTTGAACTACTGTATATTACCAGTGGTACAGCCACTTTGGAAAACAGTTTTCCAGTTGCTCAAAAAGTTAAATGTAGAGTTACCATATGACCCAGCAATTCCACTCCTGGGTATATACCCAAAGAATCAAAAACATAAGTTCACACAAAAATGTATACACAAATGCTCATAGTCATATTATTCATAATAACCAAGAGGTGGAAACAACCCAAATGTCCAGTCCTCAACTGACGAATGGATAAACAAAATGTGGTATATCTCTATAATTTAATATTATTCAGCCATAAAAAGAAATGAAGTATTGATACATGCTACAGGTATAAACCTTGAAAACATTATGCTAACTGAAAGAAGCCAGACACAATAGTCCAAATGTTATATGATTCTATTTATATGAAATGTCCAGAATAGGCAGATCCATGGAGACACAGAGTAGATTAGTGGTTGCTTAGGGCTAGGAGAAGGGGAAATGAGAAGTGACTGGAAATGGTCACAGGGTTTCTTTTTGGGAATGGTGAAAATGTTTTGGAATTAGATAGTAGGATGGTTGAAAAACAATGTGAATATGAATATACTAAAACCCACAAAATTGTACACATTAATAGGTACACATTTATGGTAGATGAATTATATCTCAATAAAACATTTTCTTGAGTAAAAAGGGGAAAAAAGGGGGGCTTGAGCTTGAGGGATCTCCAGCATCCCTTCCTAATCTACAAAAGCAATGCAATGCAACACTAGAACATGCTGTGAGATCATTCTCGTATCCTCAGTAGCCATTCAGTGAGTGCCTGCTTGTGCAAAGCTGGGAGCCGGGATATAGAGGTGATAAAACAGATGGGGCCCCATGCTCTCAGTGCTCGGAGTCTGAGGGTAGAGCAAAAGAAACGATACAAGAGTGCAATGATAAAAGACATATGAGGTGCAACGGGAATGCAGGGCAAGGACATCTAACCTGCCTGTGGAGGGGCATCAGGTAAGGCTCTGGGAGGAAGTGATGTTTGACCTGTGTCCTGAAGGAGGAGTAAGAGGTAACTAGGAAAGATGGGGGAGGGAAAGATCCCATGCAGCAGGAGTGGAGCCTATCATGGTGCCTGGTACATAGTAGGTGCTCACAAAAATCCGTTGAGTGAGAGAATGCACGGCCTGGGCAATCACCCTAAAGTGAGAGCAGAACACACAAGAGAAGCCAAAAGAAAGTTTCTACGGCTGAAGCAGACAAGTTAAGGACTTAGGAGAGTGGGGAGAGATGAAGCTATTCAGGTAAAGTGAAGGTGGGCAAGCCTGTTATAAGGAGTTTAGACTTTATCCTAAGGACAATGAGGAACCATGGAAGGGTTTTAACTATTCACTTTTGGTAACAGAAAGGTAGGGTCTTTCCGTAGGACTGGATATAACCAAAGAAGACAAAACAAAGAAGATCAAGTCTGTGTGGCTTGAGGAGCAATTCCAGGCTGGCTGGATAAAGTAAGTGAGAAGTAATAAAGGTCTCTGGGAGGAGCGAAACAGCCTTTCACTAGAGTGTGAACACGGTCGCGGGAATCCAGGATACCAGCCTGCAGAAAAGCCAGGTGGTTTCCCAGGAATCAAGTGGGAGGACCGGCACTGCTCTGCCCACCTGCACTGGAGGGTCATGGGAGACTGACCTTGCAAGGTGGCTCTTCTGCATGCCTCGCCACAGGATAGCTTGTGTCCTTTCAACAGTCTGACTGTGGGGGGGGGGGGGGCAGCAGCGGCCACTGAAGGGAAAGATCACAGATTAGCAACTGCTAAAGTCCGAGGACCCAATCAAGGGGACAGATGTAGAAGGCACCCTGCACCTCTCCAGGAGATGCAGGTGGACAGAAGGAAGGAATCTGACACTTTACTGTACACCTATTATGTGCTAAGCAAGGTACACTCATTTTCTCAATTAGAACTGACCACAGCCCTTCAGGGAAGTTGTTTATTATTCTCATTCTACAGATGAGAAAGCTGAGACGCGACAGTTAAGTCATGTGCATAAGGATTAGAGACCAGGCTCAAATGGAAAATTTCAACCTTCTAATTCCAAATCTCATGACTTGACTTTTCTTTTTCTTTGTTTTCGGATCTCAAGTCCTAACAGTCATTGCAAGGCACTTCTTTTGTGCTGCTACTTTTTATTTTTTCCCCTTCATCTCTGATCCTGATGCCCCAGTCGCCCTTCTTAGTCTCCTGACAAGCACCCACTCTAATGTGCTGGATATATGTCCTTGGACAAATAAGCATCCTTGAGGAATAGACAGTATTCTGACTCCTGAGTGTATACTTTACATTAATAAATGTGCGTTATAGAGCTCATGCTTAACTCAGTCCAGTGTTTTTAAGATCCACCCATCACTTGACATGCAGGATTCTGCAACATGCACGCACCACATGCAACTTGTCCGCTCCCATGGTGATGACAATTAGGCTGTGTCCCACAGACAGCTATCACCAACAGTGCTGCACTGGACATCCTCACATGTCTCCAGACAGACTTGTGCAAGAGCTGCTCTGAGCTCAGTACAGAGGAATGTGGCTGCTCCAAATGGGCTACGCCAATTTTTACTTCCACCAGTGGAGCATGAGGGTCCCTGTTTCCTTACAACCCCACAAACACTAATTATCCCATTTAAAAATTTTTGCCAATATTACAGGTTTAAAACATCTCATTTTTTAAAAATTAGCATTTCTTTGGTTACTGATGAGACAGGGCATGTCTCCAAATATTTGTTAGCCATTCACCTCTATTAGGCTTTCTGCTTCTTTCTATTTACTATTTAAGTTTTTCTGGATCAATTCCCTTACTGATTTTAGATGGTGGAAATATCACCCCATGTCTGTGGTCTGCAACTAGTCCACAGTGCCTTTCATTGAACAGAAATTTTTCATTTTGATCTCATGCTTTCCCCAGAACCAAGTCTGCCTGTTACTACTGATATGGTAATGAAAGCAATGAAGTTTACAAAGTCAGTTGCCATAGGTTTTGACCCTTTGGCTTTTGAAAATAAAGTGCAATATTAGCTAAGTGTTGGCTTGTTCCTTCTGTTGAGGTTCTTCAGCTGACTTCAGTAAGTTAATGTCAATATCTTGTCTGCCTCCATGTTTCTGCAAAGCCTATCATCAGTACAGAACCAGGACATGAAAGGCAAGTGTGAACAAACAGCATCTAACAGTCTCTCCAGAACTGTCCTTAGAAAAGTTTGTCAGTGTTTCAATCTCTTCCATTAATATCATTTGGAGAAAATATACCAGTGATGGCTCAAGAGGTAGGTGCCCTGAACTGTGTAAGTGGGTGTGTCTGTGGGTGTACTTTGGGTGTGTGTGAGCAAAGAAGTATGCAAGCACTAGACTAGAGGTTCAAGGTCAAGTCATGACCGACATTTGCTTACTGTTAGTCCCTTAGAAAGCCACCTCTGAACTTCAGTCTTCACATCTGTAAAATGAAGGTCTGATATAGATGGCCAGAGAACAACATTAGATCCAAGAAATACCCTTCATACCTGAACACGTCATTGAATCCATTGATAGGAAAACTATCAATTCTCTACTTTACTCTCTGTGGTGTCTTAATCAGGTCAGAGACCTCTAAACTGCATACATCTGGAAAAACAGGACTAAAAGTCTGATTTTGGTGAGGCAGGAGGCGAGGTAGCAGACAAAGAAGCTTGTCAATAATGAGGGAGCAAATACTTTTTGTTTGGACCTCTGAAAAGGAGAAAGTCGGAAGGATCAAATCTAGTTGATGCAGCAACCTCAACAATCTCACGAACACAGGACCCAGAGCTGGGAGCAAAAGCAGCAAATCAGAGCCACCCCTTTCCACCCTAGATTTCAAAGACATCACACCTCCTGACTTTCCTTGGTCTGCTCTGAGCCTCAAGCTCAGTCCAGCCAGGACACACGGTGTCCCTCAAGCCCTCCATGGCCCTCTTCACTTGCCTCTCCTCAGCGATCACATCACATCCAAGGCTTCAATTATCCTCTCTGTGCTGAGGATTTCCAAATTTGTACCTCCAGTGGACATCACTCTCACTACACATCCACACCCATACACT
This sequence comes from Tapirus indicus, assembly GCA_031878705.1. Classification (NCBI taxonomy): domain Eukaryota; kingdom Metazoa; phylum Chordata; class Mammalia; order Perissodactyla; family Tapiridae; genus Tapirus; species Tapirus indicus. The sequence goes on along the minus strand of CM062918.1, from coordinate 101,763,566 downwards.
CAGTTGTTCCACATCTCTTGTGGGTGCTTCACAGTTACCACAAGTCAGCTCCTGCTTCTCCCCACCAAACCCGTTCATCCTCCTGTATTCTATATGTCAAAATTCAGCACTTCCAACCACTCAGGACAGAAACATGAGCATCATCCTTGATATTTCCCACCCTCCTACCCCCATCATACTCAATCAACCACCAAGTTCTGCTAATTTCAGCTCCTAATATGTCCCAAATCCATCCAGTTCTCTTCACACCCCTTGCCACATGGCTAGCCCAAACCTCCATCACTTCTTGCCTGATGACCTCAACAATGTCCTTACTAGTCTCGATCTGACAATCCATCCACCACGCTGAAGCCAGAATGAATGACCTTTTCAAAATATAAACCTTATCATGGCATTCTCTGTTGGCTTCCTGTTGCCCTTAGAATAAATCCTTCATGATCTGCCCCCCTCCATCTCTCCAGCTTCATTTCATGCCATCACACCCACCCTCCATTCCCCTTGCTCTCTACACCCTAGTCATACTGGCTGCCCACCATAAGTCTAGGGTTGAGGAGGTGCAGTGCTTGCCCCAGCCTCAGGACCTTCACACACGCAGCTTCTTCAGCCTGAAATGCTCTCCTCCTTCCCCTCACCTGGCTGCTTCTACTTGTCCGTCAGATTTCAGCTGAGATGCCCCTTCCTCCCGAGAGATGCCTTTGTGCTCACAAATCAAGTTAGCACAAATATTATGTTTCATATCTGTCTTTCCATCGCACTGCAAGTTCTGTAGTGAAGACTCCATCCACCTTGCTCATCACTGTATCCCCAGTGACTGGCACAAAAAAAGGTTCTTAATAAAGTCTTGTTGAATGAATGAAAAGAGGAAGGCAGCACATCGGTAGACTGGAAGGAGATTTAACACAGAATCTGAGCTACAATGTCTTGCTCAGCCTTGTCTTCACTTAGGAAATCCCAGTTCATTTCAATATGTTGCCAAAAACATTCTGTTTTTGTAAAATAAAGTCAGATGTTATTCCTTGGCTTACAACTTTCCAGTGGTTTTCTATCTTACTCAAAGTAGAAGCCAAAGTCCTTAAAATGACCTACAGACTCAACATAATCTGGCCTGCTCCTATTAGACTGGCCTCCTTGCTGTTGTCTGAACAAGAGAGATACACATCCACCTCAGGCCCTTTGCACTTGCTATATTCCCTCTGTCTAGATTGTTCACGCCCCAGATATCTACATGGTTCACTGCCTCATTGTCAGCTCTTCATCTAAATATCACCATCTCACTGTTGCTTTTCCTTTAAAGTTAGAATCCCTTGATATTTCTTTTTGTCCTTCTCTGCCTTATTGTTTTCCAAATACTTCACACCGTCTATATACTTTACTTATTTACTATTAATTGTCGATATCCTCCCACTAGAATATAAGCTTCCTGAGGGCAGAGACATTTTTGCCTGTACTGTTCACTGCAGTATCCCCAACATTTAGAACAACCATGGAGTAAATAGACATTGGCAGAATGAATGAATTCTTCTCACATTCATGTCTGACCACTGCATGTCACGTTTGATTGTGTTTTGCCTTGGTTCCAGAGCATTCTGTGGATTCTTTCTACAAGTCTTTTTAGAATATTCCACCATCTGCCATGTCTGCAACAGACCTCATGAGTGATTGAAAGTTTGAGCTGAATATAATCTATCAGTCTTATTTCCTGCCCCCACACATGCTCTAACTCTTCCCAATTTAGCACATCCCATTATATAGAGAATCTCATTATAGGGGAACGTAACAAAAGCAGTTTCATGTTGAAATAGCATTCACGTGTGCCCTCCAGAGAGCTATTCAAACTTATATGGCAGACTACGGATATTATAGGATATGCAGGAGACAGTGCGTTTCAGCTGAGCATCACTCAATTGAACTGAGGAGGTAATCAAACCCTTCAGTGGAGAGGAGGGTGAGCAGAATTTCTTTCTAAAATGCAGAGACATTTTCCAGGGACCCACCAGGAGGTGGGTGCTCATTCTTGTATTCATTTATTTATTCTGTAGATATTATTTAACATCTTTTATGTGATGGGCACTGTGGTGAATCTATACAAAGATAGCTCGTGATTTAGAAGGAGAGACAGGCTTGTAAACAGATAAATTACCCCCAGAATATGGTAAGGGCTGCTGCAGGAATATGGGAAGCAACTTAGTCTGCCTGGGTGAGTCAAAAATTTTTGTCAAGAAAGTGACTTGCGCAGGGTCTTGAAGGACAACTAAGAATCGTCCAGGTGAAGAAGGGCGTTTTGGGCAAAGGCAACAGCATGTGTAACAGAAGGGCTTGTGCAAGAGCTGGAGTCTGAGCCAGTGTGAGAAGCTGAGTGTGGCAAGAACCCACACTGAGGTTGCCGCCCAAGATGTAGAAAGAGAGACAGAGTTGCTGAGCACCACACTGAAGTTTTAATTTGTGAGTTCGGTGAACCACACTCCAGAAATGGAAGAAGAGTAGGTCTTAAGGACAAGAAATGAGTTACACTCTGAATTCCTCCATCTTGAGATAGGGGCCTGAGAAAAAGGGTGGATAGAAATGTCCCCTTCCCACCTCAATATCTAGCTCGGGAAACCTGGAGAGACAGGACTGAGTGGGCAAGAGTAGATGAAATCAGAATCGCTTCCACTCTCCAAATACCTGTTCTCCTCACATCCTCAAATTAGAGATTCATTTGAGTTGACAAACGTCTCTCAGTTTGAAATTACCCTCTAAACACTTTAAGTCTAGAAGTCATTATCATCTAACTGTGACTTAATCAATCAACCAATCATTCCACAAAGATTTAGTGGGGACCATGAACTAGACCTTGGGGATATACTGATGAATAGGACATGGGCCCTGTCCTCAGAGAGCCAAGAATGAATAATTGAGAGCTGAGGAAATCAACATCTTGTCAAAGGAGGCCAGGGGAAGGAGACAACATTCTAGAACCCAGGTCTGGTCGACTGGGGGGAATACTGTGGTTGTCTGCTACAAGAAATGCATGTGTCTCAGCCTGAGATCTGAATGCCAAGGACATGAGCAAGAACTAAAAGAACAAAGCCACCTCCAGGTGGGTGGTGAAGATTTTCTCCAACCTCATGTGATCTCCACTCTTTCTCTTCCCACTTTCCCCCACCAAGACTCTTCTCAACATTGTCAACATTTCCTCACCGCCTAATCAATCTCCAACCCGCTGCTATCAGGCATCCCAACCACTCTACTGACTGCTCTCAAGTGTCACTATCAGCCTCCCAGGTGAAATCCACTGAGAGAAACCTTGACCTTACAAACTGCCATCTTGCCTGGGTTTCCAAGTTCCAGAGCCTGAAATGGTTTCTCCAGCGGCAGTCTTGGGCCCTCCAGTCTGTTTTCAAATAGCAATCACATAAACTGTAGAATGTGAAGCTGACTCTATCATGTCCTTGTTTAAAATCTTCTTTCCCCATTGCCTTTGGGATCAAATGTAATATATGAGGCTTGGCTGGCAAAGCTTGCCAGAATCCTGCCGTGGCCTGCCCCCTGGCTCCCTTTGCTGGTCTCTGCCCTCCATCCACACTGACCCTGCTGTAGTGCCTGAACTCCTCAGTGCTCCCTCTCTCCGCTGGAGCTCAGCACATGTTGTTCTCACTGCCTGCAGTGCCCTTCCTTGACCTTCGCCTAGCTGAGCTTACATATCCTTCAGATCTCAGTTTACAAGTTACTTCTTCCAGGAAGAGTTCCTGGATCTTAAGTCTTAGCTAGGTGCCACCACTATGGACTATTAGAGGACCTTGCATTTACCCTACCCCAGAGCTTACCACACACTAGTGAAACCCCCTGATGACTTGCCTGTATCTCCCTCCAGGCTGTAACCCCCTCAGCAGCAAGGAGTTCTGAGCTCAGGGTCTGGCACAGAAGAGGCCTCAGTGTTTTTGAATAAATTACTTAATTATTCTGGTGCCTCTGTTAGTCAATTACCATAGTCTGCCACTGCCTGGTAGCCTATTTACACGTGAAGCAGGTGTCCCGTGAGTAGAACATTAATCTCGTCATATAAAGAGACAGTATAGCAAAGTCCCAGAGTGGAAGATCTAGGCCAGTCTGCCTGGCTAACAAGCTATGTGACCTTGGGCGAGTTACTTAAGTTTTCTTTGCCTCAGTTTCCTCTTAACAAAATGGAGACAATAATAATGTCATGGTGAGGGGTGGGCACAGTAGTGCTGGTAAATGTTTAACAACTGGCTCTTCAAGAAATAAAAAAGGGCTTGTATCATTAGTCAGTTTCCATCCTGGCCAATTTCAAGCTACCAACCTTACATCACTGATTATGGAGTTTTTCCATCATATGAATATAACAGACATAAATAATCTCAAGAGCATAGACAATGATAAAATGTAACTAAAAGTTGGGAAGTGATGAGTTGTGAATATTGTTTTTGTTTCAAATATAATTTCCTTATTTTCAAGTTTGTAAAATTTAATTTTTAATAAGGGCTATGTTTTACAGCAGGCTTGCAAAATTCCTGAAAATTTAAGTTGACTCTCTTGAGTCAGCAAACCCCTGGGTCGAATGCATGTGGAGAAGATGAAGGGATAGCTCACAACTCCTCTGCTTCTCCTCCTGGGCCTGGGTGGGCAGGTTCAGTTCACCGTGATACAGAAGAGGAGGATGCTCCGTTTGAGCTTCAAGTTTAAATGAAAAATGCCCTGTAATACAATTTGGCAGGACCTCTGGTAACAAGCTGACATTATGATCTGTATTTGGCTCAGTGCTTTGCATTCATACCTTACCTACCAAAAGTACTCTGGAAAAGCAAAGGGTTTGGAAACCCAGACCTTGGCCCTAACAATTGCAAACCAGCATCACATAGTACATCATCTCTTTGAAGACTGCTGGTCTATGTTATGCATCATGTCTTATTATTTTAACATATCTTTACAATATTAGTCAATGTTTACTGTATCTTAAACATGAATCAAGTTTGATCATTTCTTACAACGACTAATTCATCTGTGAGATCACATTTTTCAGCACATATTATATTTATAAGCTCCTATTGAAGGTCCATCATTATGCTGTAAGTAAAATAGAGTTTCATGGTTCAACGAGTTTGGGAAACACTGCATCATAGTTATCTCCATGGGCTTCAAGAACTAACTTTTCTACTCAGGGCTACACCCCCAAATGGGATAGCTATGCCATGCAGAGGGTTTATCTACCTTTATAATCGGCCTTACTTTAATTGTCAAAATCTATCCCTGTCTCAGATAGTCAGTAGCCCACTCCCCTCTCACACAGAATGGGTTGCCATGGGGTAAGAATACAAGGGAAACTTTTTATTTGCACAGCAAAATGATGACTTTGCCACCAATGTGCCCTGTGGCTAAAGCGTATGGTTACCTTTTCTACAAAAAGCTGAATTTCCTGTATGTTTGGCACTCAAATAGTAAACTCTCCAGATCCTGTCAAAAGCCTGCAGGAGGCCATTCATCTTTGATACAGATAATATAAAGAACGTGATAACTCGATCTTCTGATTCTCTGAGCTCTATCATTGTACCCAGTTAAACTGTCAAAATCGGAAAAGAAAACCAAAAACCTAGGTACTTGGACTATTTTATTTTACCCCAATAGAAATGCTTTTATAATTACAATTTAACATGCCATCAGCTTTATTTGAAGGTCAATATAAAATGTGGTTTTATAAAATAAAAATTGTACGGCTATTGTAAAAGCACTAATGAAGGATGAAAAAATGCCTGTTGTCTTAAAATCAGATATTAAATTGCTCTTAGAGTTTCATGTAAGAGAAAAGATTAGATCAAGGCATAGCATTACCTCTAGGTGTAGCATGTGTATTTTAATAGATGCTGACAGCCATGCCTCATTATGTTTCCTTTCTCTCCTCGGCTGCCAGGAATCTCAGAGGTAAGATTTGTGCTCAGCTGAAATAAAGACCTTTAACTCTGGCTTTCTTGTCCAATTATTTCTCCTGGCTGCATTACATGGCTTTTCAACCTTTGGTTTTACAGTCCTATTGCAAATGTAATTTTTATTGTATACCCCGCCATGTTACTTTTGGAAGAAGTCCAAGTATGAATAATTAATAAGCGAATAAATGTAGCTTACTAGGTTCAGCTTAGTCAGTTCACCACTGCATCATCACTATGTCTTTGTAAGCACCAGTGAAACTCCCGCTATTAAGCACCACTAAATCCATATCATCACCATGAAAAGAAACTGTCAATTTCTACTTCCTCAGACTAAGGGGAAAAGAGAATAAAATCTTAAAATCAAAATCCACGAAGAAGTGAAAAGATTTAGTTAAAAAAACAATTTCAATCTTCCTCCCCCAAATATTAAAAGAAGTGCCTAGAAGTAACATTTGATTCAATCTCCCTGCTTTCCTCCCTCTCACCCAGTTACGAGGAAGAAGCACGGGAGGGGATGAGAAGCAAGAGGTCTGAATAATCATAAAGTGAAGAACCCACCCTTGACAATGTAATTATGCTTTGAGATCGTAAGGCTGTACTGAGATTCTTCACAAGAAGGGTCTTAGCTTTGTTTTACCCTGCGTGGCATCCACAAAGCTGGAAAGACACCTAGGGATCAGGACTGGGAAGGAATGGGAAACTGAGGCCTGGAGGGAGAAGGAACTAGCCTGGGATCAAGCCCTCTAACCGTGGTAAAGCCAGCACTAGAGCACAGATGTGCAGAGCCCGGGCTGACTTTGTTCTCCCGAACCTGCTCAGTCCACAAATATCATACTTAGGCACATAATTTTCTACTTTTTCCCTGGTATTTTCATTCCCAAGCAAACAGAAGAGATAGAATTACATTCATATTTACACGCTTGTCTACCATTATCCTCAGTTTAAAGCACCAAAATGGGATTGAAACAGCTATTACAGGATGCAAGTGATGTGGATACACTAACATGTAGGAATGACTGGGGAGGAATGGAGAGAATTAAAGTACAGAGGGATTTGTAGAAAGATTTAAGACGTTAAATGTATATGTTAAACATCCTTTCAAGTTTTAGATGAGTGTTTTAAGCACTATATAAGTCTAAGGGAAAAAGCACACCAAAATCCCATTCTAACTCCAGCAATCCCTCTGGCATCACCCATCCGAGGTGCAGGAGCACTGAGGCTGACAAAAAGGAGCATGGAGAGGTCAGATAAACACAGTCCACGCAAAGAGAGGGACAAAATACATTTTATTTTTTTAAGTGAATCTGATTGATACTCTTTAAACCCATATTACCTTTTGATTGAATCTATCTGCTGTAACTTTAAAGTAGAAAAGTGGCAGGGAAAAGTTTCAGGAGGGATAACAGTTTCCTTGATTTTTAGTTGAGAGAATATTAGGACATCCACACCTTCATTCATTCATGTGTGCATCCATTCATTCATGCAGTATTAAGCAACTAGCATGAGGTAAGGTGTGCTATCAATTCTGTGGGGGCCACGCATGTATGCACAATATGGGTCCTTCCAATAAGGGCCTTACGATGTTGTGGGGGAGAAAGATACAAATCATTATTAAATGTGAAATACCACAGAAGAGGTAAATACCGTGCTTCAGCAGTTCAGAAAATAGAGAAAAGATTCTTGGCTGAAATTAATCTGAAGATTTGCTTCTACCAAACAGGCTTTATAAAGAAGGAACCGAAAAAATGTCTCTCCACCTTTCAGGGTGCAGTCTGGGTGACTGTAACTCAAGAGAGGCAGAATGCAGACAGACACACTAGAATTAGATCAAGGACCATAGGTAGGAAAAAGAATGATCTGTAATGATAAAACGTAATGATGCTTCCTGGATTAGTCATTGGCCCTAATCCAACAATTGGTATCCTTATAAGATAAGGGAAATTTAGACACAGATACACAAGAGGGAAGGCAGGCGCATGAAGACGGAAGCAGAGATGGGAGTATGCTGTTACAAGCCAAGGAACGCCAAGGACTGCCAGCAACCGCCAGAAGCTGGAAGAGGCAAGGAAGGACACTCCCCTAGGGCTTCAGAGAGAGCACAGCCTTGATAACACCTTGATCTCAGACTTTTAGCCTCCAGAACTGTGAGAGAATAAATTTCTGTTGTTTAAAACTCTCCTCCCCCCAAAAAAGTAACAATGCTTTAAGGCCCAGTTTAAATGCCCCCCACCCCTCTCGGCAGCTCTCTAGACCTTCCTATCAGCATGACCTGCTTCCTCCTGACCTGCTCTGCTCCAGGTGAGCTTACCCCATCACACTGATGGAGTCTGTAGACCTCACTACACTGAGCTCCTTGCAGACGGAGAACCTGTCTTACTTGTTTTTCAATTCTGAGTCTAGAATATCAAAGTCAAATAAAATCCGGTCTTGTTTTTCAATTCTGAGTCTAGAATATCAAAGTCAAGTAAAATCCGGTCCCAAGAAAGGACCCAGAGAATCTGCTCCTCATCCAACATTCGGGAGTCAAGGGTGACTGTGAGCCTAATTTGAAGCCACAAGAAAATGAAGGCATGTATGCGCCTCTGTAAGTGTCTCCACATACATCCTGGGTTGATAAAAGCTGCTGGCATCTCTTTGGCAGATTAACTGGCTACACTTGCCACTTTCTTGGCATGTGGCTCCTATGTCAACTCTCTGTGCACTGTCTATTTCTTGCCCAGAAATAATCACTTAAAAAAATCAGACCTCAAGCATTTGTATTCTTTCCATCAAATCCCTCACTTCTCACCAAATTATACTTCCACCGAACAAAGGCTCTCCCGCTGATTACAATACAACTGAAGAGTGCAGGACCCTCTGTCGCTCAGGTAAAAGAACTGTGAGCTGGCTGGGATGCAAGCATTGCCACGTGGATTAGAAACGGTTGAAAGGATTGTAAACAAAGGACAATGATAAATGGTTATTTTGCAAGTGGGTGGGAGGTGTTTAGCGGGGTGTTCCATGGGTTGGTGATGGGCCCGGTTTCTCTCAGCATCTTCATTAACGACGAGGTGGGAGGGGAAACACTAACACTGCGTTCATCAAAGGCAGGAGGATGCTAAATCGGGAGGTGTTGCAAACACCACAAAGGACAAAGAAATAGCACAAGATGGGGATGGTGGAGGCAATCTCAGCAAAGGGGAGAAGGACAGGATTCCGCTGGGTGACAAAGGGACCCAGTTCACCTGGGAGAGACCATCCGATCCTCAACAGAGAAAGCATACAGCACAGCTTTCACCTGAAGTCATTTATTTAGAAAAAATAACTTGTTTTTTAAAAACTCCAATGTTTCTATAATATGATCCTTTTTTCCCGGAGTTGGGGTAGGAGCATTGGGCTGATTTAATCCTGGGAGCATTAAAAGAGTTAATCTGCTTTCATGAGCCATGAAAATCAAAGACCTAAATGGAAAACCCCACACAACTCCTGGACTTGAGTGAGAACAGAGACAAAAAGCAGTCCCCACTGCTCTATGAATAGTAATAGTCTGACTTCTGAGAGAGAGAATATTTCAACTCTGTGGGGCCTTCTGGTTTCTAGTCTTAGGTCTGCCATTAATTTAGTGTCATTTTTAGAAGGTTCTCTTCCTTTTCTGGACTTGTTTCACTATCTTTTCCAGAAAGGACTCCTTGTCTCTTTCCTTCCAGGAGTGTGGTCATCAACACCATTATGTAATTTTTAATTTAATGTATCGAGGCAAAAAATTCGTAAGGAAGACCTCCACAGACCATGTGAAGGAGACACGCCTGTTTCCTGCCCACAGGAATAACAGACGGAGAACTATTTACCCTATTTTCAAAAGTCAAATGGTAAATTTGGAAGGATAAAATAAGGCTAAAGACTTTAGAACATTAAGCTCCCTGAAGAAAGCTGTTGCATAAATAATATATTATAAGCACTTAAAATTCTTACCTGCTTGCAAAATTTTCTTGAGTCCTCCCTGCAGCATCCTACGTAGCAAAATATTATTTCCTTCCTCACTCATTCAGCACTTACTGAACACCTACTAAGTACCAAACATGACTGCCACCCCTGAGGAGCTCAGTGTAATAGCAGTGCCAGATAAAATAAGAATTAATTTAAAAATATTTTTCAAAGTATTATAGGGGTACAGTAGTGTTGACGTCTGAGCTGGATCTTTGTGGATTGAAGAGTTGTCCAGTAAAAAATAAAAGTGGGAGGGCAAGGCACTGTCAAGCAAAGAACAATGCATGCAAAAGTATAATGACTTATCAATAAATATATCATTAATATACTTTCTAAAAATGGTGTGCTCAGTGGAGTGGCATAAGATGATGCTATGAAATGAAAATTTCTTGAATGCTGGCCACTTAGGAAAGAGGAAGTGCATCCTTCCATGGGAGTTTTGCTGGGGTGGATGTTGAAGGTCCTTCTTTACCACACTAAGGAATTTGAGATTTATATAATAGGGAAGCATTAATATTTTTAAAGCAGAGAATGATGATACCAAAGATCTAAAAAAGTGGACCAATCTTCTATGTTTGCTAAAATTCTTATTTAGCCAAAGCCTGATTTTATTTCCTTCACACTTAAATGATTGGGCTGATATAATAATGTGTGAAATCCTAAAAAAAATTCTAATATTTAATATTATAGCACATAGCATTGGTAAAATATACAATTATATACCTCTTGTACTAGGAAGACCTTAACAATTTACTAAAAGATATAAATTACAAACTGTTTTTGTACAAACTGCATTTTGAATTGTGCTTAAATGAGTGTTCCCAACACCAGGCTAAACCACCACTGTGTCCAGATAAGATGAGTTAAAATGGGCACAAGAATAAAATACACTGATTGCTATTTATACCATTTTTCTAAGCTTGCATCAGATCACTTATCTTCATAGCAGTATGAAAGCACGTGAACAAAATCCTGGTTGGAGAGTCAGGATTTCTGACTTCTATCTCTTCTACCACCCAGCTTTATGACCTTGAGAAGTTAGACAATTTTCCATTGTTCTGCCCTTCCTCATCAGTAGAATCAAGTTTATGATACATTGATATAATGATAAAGAATTGAATTTTCAAACTGATGACTGCCATGCTCTTCAGGTCCCACAACACAGAAAAGATGGAGACCTGCCAAGGAGGCTGTTGAGGTGATTTAAATACAAAACAGGTGAAAGAAATTGATGACTTTAAATGTTCAGGTCAACTCTGAGATCCTATGATTCCATGACACGGATCCATGGCATTATTAGTATCAGATCTTGTTATCTTCAGCTTACAGGCAAAATCCAAATAACAATTTCAGCTTCTCTTGATATAAAGATCTCTACTGCAATGCAAATGAAGACTTGTCTCGTAACATTTCACAAAAGAAGTCCAGCTAAGAAAGCAACAGTGACATAGCAACACAGTGAGTGGTTTCCGAGTCCAGATTTTGCTTCTGAGTCAAAACCAAAACCAAAACCAAACCCATCTTTCTGACAGCGCCAGCACCTCTGTGATGCTACCTCTGAGATAAAAATACATGGAAACGTTGCCCAAGATGCTACCAGGAAGCCCAGGGAGCCACTGTCCTGTGGCTGCAAAGACTACAGAAAGAAAACTGCAGCAAGGATGAACTTCCTTATCCTCTCTCTTCAGTAGCTAGCACCCGAGATATTCTCATTTCATAGTAACCAAAACTATTCCAGGTCTTGGATGTTGTCTAGATTTTTTAGTCTATTACAGCCTTGGTCAGTATGGATCTCCATATCTCATACTACTGTACACAATTTCCCAACAAAATGGAACTGAATTCCACCTGATGCAAGTCTAGATTCTCTGTAGTATTTAGGATCTCACTTGGTAGCTTGTGTTCAATATTCCAGTTTTTGTGTGACCTGAGACAAAAGAATATATATAATATATTTTAGCAATCACGTATATAACAGCCTCCCTGTTATCGCATTCTTTTTTCTTTTTTTTTTGTGAGGAAGACCAGTCCTGAGCTAACATCCATTGCCAATCCTCCTCTTTTTGAGGAGGAAGACTGGCCCTGGGCTAACATCCGTGCCCATCTTCCTCTACTTTATATGGGACGCTGCCAAGGCATGGCTGACAAGCAGTATGTCGGCGGGCGCCTGGGATCCGAACCTGCGAACCACGGCCTACCAAAGCGCGAACTAAACCGCTGCGCCCCCGGGCCGGCCCTCTACTATCCCATTCCTAAATGTGGATGAAGAGAAATTCCATCTAAATGAAGCTGTGCTGTTTAAAATAGTCATATCAGATGAGTAGGCCTTGGTAATGAGGAAGTCCAGGGCAGGGTTTGCTCCCTACAATAATCTGTATAGTTTGCATGAAGGAAAATGATCACTGACTGTGCCTCTAAAGCCCCCTTGCACATATATGGCATTAGTCACAAGGGAATTCAGCAAAAGAGCAGGTACTTCAGAGCCTCATAAACTTGCAAATATCTTTCTGAGAGCAGATCAATAGAGTCCTGAGTAGAATCAAATATTTTTATTGGCAAAATTGAATCTATCCTTATAATTCCTATGTCTATTCAGTTTACTCCATAGAAATCATTCTTTCCTTCCTTAGGAGACACTGAAATGTCAATGATCTCATTTGTTTACAGTCCTTTTGATTTCATTATCCAGTTCTGAAAGAAGGGAACCCATCTTGGGAGACTTGCTCATTTTTCTGGAAAAATCAGATGACAGCTATGATGTTTCTAGAGTGCCAGATAGAAATGGACTTCTCTATTCCAACTCAGCTTTTCCCAGTAGGCCACTTTTCTAGAAGACTCTGATCTGAAATAGGGTCATACTTAGCTATGTTTCACAGGTGCCTAGAAAAAAATTAATTAAAAGTAAGAAACAAAAGTAAGTAAGTAAGAAACAAAAGTACACATGTACACACATGGACAATATTTCCAGCATGGAGCTGGGAGCCAAACCTTTGAGGTGACAAGCTTCTCTAGCTTCTCTCTCCTTTTGTCCCGACTGCAGGCTTCAGGTAATAGTATGGCTCCAGCGATTCTGGCAAAATCTATATATCAGAGGGTCTTTGACACCTCTGAAACTGGCTTGCCTTAAATATGGCTAATCGAATTTTACTCCTTAAATGGTTAGTTTGTAAACTGCAGGGATCCGTGGGTATAAATGATTCACTACCTATGCCAAAAGAAGTTATCATTTTATTCTAAACTTCAAATATTAAAATGCTAAGGTTTGGGATTCAAATATAAAAATCTAGATTTCCAACACAACTGTGATCCCATACTACAGAATGACAGAGGTTTGGGGAATCATATTTGTTCTCCAAATAGTTTCAAATCTACTTTGGAGTAGATCTGTTTCTGCTGCAACAAGCTGGGCTTTTTAGCAAATGCAAATTTCCTGCTAGCAGGTTAGAGACACAGAGTAATAGGAATTATCATTAATCACATCGCCTAGAGGTTTTTTTTTTCAGATCCAAGTGCAAAGCTGCCCAAACAATTAGTTCCCCTGAGATCTGTTTTCAGATGAAAAAGCTAAAGAATCCTGTCATTTCTAGACCAAATGCCAAGCTGACTCTCTTAACGAGGATGCAAGTATATGAACTCCATGCCGAGTAGTTCTAAACTGGCCACAAAAACACTTAGGAGCATGGTGATAGTGCCACAGGGGCTGAGAATTTGCTTTTAAAAGCCCCTTTCCCACCAACTCCCTTCCAGGCACTTTTTTATCATCCATGTGACACATTAAGAGGAAGTGCTAATGTTGCTTAGTTACATTAAGTCACACAAGTGGCTAGGTGCATTTCACTGGGACCTCAAAGCATTACACCACAGAGGTGCCTAGACGAACTGAGGAGCAGGCCATGTCAATACCATCCGAACCCGTGCTCTGAGCACACATTACAAATGAGCACAATTACCCAGCCCGTGCCATTAGGCAGCATTAGCCAGCATCACCCTTCGCTCCTGATTAATAATTGAACTCAATCCATACAGGAGAGCTCAGGCTAGTCTGGAAGATGCCTTCTAGCATGCATTAGAAAGGAGCATCTCCAGGGGCCTCAGAGCACTTTGTCCATTTAACAAATCAATCTATAAACTACAGTCGACTCTTGATTATTAGAAACCAATGCTCCCACTTCTGAATGTTCCTCTGCTTTACTGCTCATCTTTCTCCCTCTTGGTGCCTTCCCTCTGGCCACATAAGGGCTTATTACTCCTTTCGTGGTGGCTGCTCTGGTGCACCACCCAGACCCCTTCAGGAGAATTCATCCACCGAGCTGCCCGGGAGTACCATCAGCCATCAGCCCTCTTTGGGAATTGCCTCTGATGAAGAGAGTTGCCTCGTCCGAGGTCATGTTCCTTCCCAGGGTAGCCTCATCCAAACACAGGTCACCGAGAACATCTAAAGGCCTGGCCCCCATGCCTCAACTCAGGACAAGTCTGAAGGACCTGCCCAGTTTCAGAGCTCCCTGCAGGGATGGCTAGGCCTCTGCTGTGACTGCATTGCAGCCCAACTTCGTTCTCTGTTCACCACTGCTTTCTCTTCTCCCTGCAGGTATAATACCGGAGCACTCCCTAACAATCCGCCTGCATATCATCCCCATCTCTGAGTCTGTCTCCCAGGGGACTCAACGTGCAACTGGAAAGAAATATCTATACCTTACCTGCCACCTCAAGAAGCTGTTGTAAGTGTCAAATAAGATCATGTATGTGAAAGTTACTTATAAATTGTACAGGATAAAAAAGGAACACTTATTACACTTGTCCTTTAACTTAATACACCTTTAAATAATGTGGTATTCCTACATGAAACAAACAAAAATGCACCCTTCCTGTGGTCTGCAAATTTAGAGTTTAAGTAAAGCTAGAGGGTCTGAGCTTACTGAGGCATGAATTTAAATAATACCGCAACTGCATACCTTTCGTGTATTGTATCACTTAAATTTTCATTCATTTACCAGAAGTCTTCCATTCATCCAAATTTGAGAAGTGTTGCCAGGCTTTGGAGGGGAGGGATGGTAAAGCTCCTTTCTTCAAAAAGTATCAAAATAGTTTGCCATTTGCAAGTCAGCCAAATAGCAGTGCTGAGACAGATATTCTTGCTATCCCCTACATTTATAAACCAGCACACAAAGTTTTAGAGTAGTAAACAGACATACCACGGGCCCACAAACCCAATTTCTGCAAATCCAAAGTGATAATCTAAAGCTTTGACCCAGTGCTCCACTTAGGAAGGTCACTTCCTCAGCAGACCATACGACGGAAAACACACACTTTTTGAATTGAACGAAGTAGAGGGAAATGGCCCAGGCAGGAAGAGATCAACGTTCAAGATGGCCACATGTCTGGCCCCATCAGGGATCCACATACATACAGATTGTCCACCCCAGGCCACTGCCCGTCACCGTGTGCCTGAGCCGTCGAGGAGCAATGGAGCGGAAACTCAGGCAGGAGAAGCAGACCACCTCACCTCTCTCACTGCGGGAGCCCCCAGAGCCCGAAGGAAATTACCCCAGGACCCTCCACCTTTACAGTCTGGTTTTGTTTTAATTTTTTTCTTCCATTTGAATGGCAGTTTCTCTAACTGCAAAATGGAAAACTTTATCATGAGATCTTTAGGATTTTTTTAAATTAATTAAAAGGGAGTGGTGACAAATCTTTAGTATCAGTTGAAAGTGCTACACCATTTGGGCCGACACAGACCTGCCCTACAGCTCAGGTAGATGTGCAGAGGTCAGAGTGCAGACGTGTGTGCGCATATGTATGTTTGTGTGTGTGTGAGTGTACGCATGCACGTATGCATGAGCTGGGGCTGAGGACAGGCATTTTCCTGGCGATAGATATCAGGGCCCCAAAATAAGTAATGTATGGGCATTTGATAGCATAAAAGCAAGGGATAAAATACACCTGGCATATAATTCCCAGTTCTGGAGACCTCTCCACCAGCACCTATTTTTACAGAGTCCTATTTCTCCACCTTCAAGTTGTGCCCAGTCCCCTCTCCCACTTTTACCCTTGAAAGGTACATACACTCAAGTGCCAGTAAAACAACTGTAAGGCTCTCAAGAAATAGTAGAATGTCTACAACCACCAATCCAAAAGACGATGCTCTAACAAATCAAACCCCAGATGGTCTAAGAATATGAACAACCATTTTCCAGCAAAATTAACTGCCAACACCCGACCTCTGAAGGAAGCAGAGATATATGTGAAAAATGCAACTGTCCAGTCTCAAGGAGAATGGATGAAGAAATGTATTTTCTGGAAGTGTTCAAGCTTCAGGTCTTGGGAGGGAACTCAATGACCAATGAACGATTTCGGTTGAAATTACAACCCCTGTCAGAGTAAACCACAATAAATATTCCTCCCCGAAGGAGAGAAGAGCAAGAACAACAGTTTTTGTTGAGAATCTCAACGGCTATGTTTACTGAATTGGGGAACTGAACCCAATACAATGAGGGTTAAATGTCAGCCCAGCCAGAGAAGTTGGGAATTGCTGTAACAGGCTGAGAAGTTCAGAATTTTCATTCACAGAGTAATTGTATAATACATGTAAATGGTGGAAATTGCACCTAATATAAAATCATCAGGTATAAAAGAAATGTATTTAAATGAATGATAGTTATCCTTATTCACTTTATAAGACTTTGTCTTTTAAAAATCATCTTTAATCATTTTCCCTTTAGGTTTGGGACCTACGGAGATGTTGTTTTTTAGTTTTGAATGTTAGAGTTCTAAGGCTTCCCAAGATCATACCTTAAAATCATCTAATGAATTCCTTTTCCTCTCTGTAAGACTCTGTCCATATGATCTGTGATAACAAAGAGTCTATCTTACTGAACACCAGCAAACCTGGATAATTTAGTACAGTCCAACAACCATTTCCATCAAAACTAGGCTGACCATTGAGCACATTAAATTGACTTATAAGACAATTTATATGGCCTTTTTTAAACAGCATAATAGTCCATCACTTAACATTAAATAGCATTCATTAATGAAACCTCATTTTAGTCACCATATTAACCACAGGTAATTAATGAGTGACTTAATACATTGCTTATTGCACAACAGATGACCCAGGGTCTCAAATCTCTCCGACATCATCCTACTTCCTAATCATCTATTTTAAAACTAGAGACTTGAAAGTTGTCCTGGCCAAACTTTCCACCTTCAGGCAGGTAAAACATTATCCTTCTCATTTTTCCCATCATACTCCTGCTGTAAACTCTTGAGAATTATAATTAAAGTCAAGTATTTGACTTTTTCATGTTGAACAACCTCCTTTAACACACCCATTGGATGTCACTGGCTTAACACAGTGCTCTAATGTACCACTTGGAAATATCTGCAGTGGACAAACATTTTTCTTCCAACATACTAATCAATATATGTTATAAAGTTAAATTATTTTGTTTTTTGAATTGCCAAAATTGTGATTAAATGATGTTTAGAGTACTCATCTTTATCCATTAAGGAGAAGTATTACTTTTTAAATGCCAACAAATGTGATCTTCATCCTCTGGGAACTTAAAAGAAAGCCATTCCATCTAAACCAGAAATGTCCTTTAACAATAAGCCAATATCCTATGATCTTTCAAAAGCTGAGCTGGGCATCACATCTTTTAGGACTGCCATACACAACTTTCTCCAAGATTAAATACATTTTGCCTGTTAATGAAGAGGGAACATTGATGGGTGAATTGGTAGTCTCAGAGAGATTCCCTTTGAAATTCACATAAAACAAAATTACTTCCTTTCTGAAACAGTGACATAACGACGTTGTATGGAATGAAGAAAAAAGCAATCATCGCTATAGAGATAATTAAAATATCTTGGATTTCCAAACACTCTTAACTCAATATATTGAGAAATAAGCATTTTGAATAAAAGTTGGATTTGACCCTGAGCTTAAAACGTAATTATCTTAAGTTTAAGCCTCTACTTTTTCATCATCCTCTGATTTCAATTCTGAAAAAATTAATTTCAACTAGAATTAGTTTCTCTGAAAATGTTCCTAAAATGCATTTAATGCTCAGCCCTTGAAACACTGAGAACGCGTTATCTGTTAGCTCAAACATGAACCTGCCATGTCGAATCTATTTTAAAAAATCATTAAGGGCCGGCCAGGTGGTGTAGCAGTTAAGTTCGTGTGCTCAGCTTCGGCAGCCCAGGATTCACTGGTTTGGATCCTGGGCACGGACCTACTCACCGCTCATCAAGCCATGCTGAGGCTGTGTCCCACATAGAGTAACTAGAAGGATGTACAACTATGATATACAACTATCTACTGGCGCTTTGGGGCAAAAAAAGGAAAAAAAAAGAGGAAGATTGGCAACAGATGTTAGCTCAGGGCCAATCTTCCAAGAAAATAAAAAAGAAAACGAAACAAAGTGCATTAAAAAAAAATCATTAATAGGTTAGAGAGCTCAATTTAGCTCCTGAATGTTATTCTCTAGAAAAATGCTTCGTGAACTAAAGATTCTAACAGATACTCAACTCCTTATTTAATTGCAATGAAATTCCTTAAGAAAATCAGATAAAAGTCTGACTGCTATTTAAATCACAGCTACTTTATCCAATCATTTTTAAGAAGGAAGGGCTGGACCACTGTAGAGATATTATAACTTATAAATCTGTATAAGCATCTTTGTAGTACGTGCTATTCAAGAAAAGCCTGTATTGACTTATGTACACTTAAGAGGATTATTTTATTTTTAGCAAGGGAAGTTAAGAACAGGGTTCTTCTTATATTTATATAATGTCTCTCAGACAAGCATATGAGAAAACTTCACAAACAACATCTTGCTTCATTCTCAATATTCACAGGTGGAAAGAAAAAATCAAATCATACAATATTTTGCACCTGGGGGAAATGAGGCAGTCAGGAGTGATGTAAATTATTAAAGATACCTTCTGGTTCCTCAACTTACTGCATAGCAGAGTTTACCCTTGATATTTGGGGTCTGAAGATGTAAAATAGTATTATGTTGCAGAGCAAGGGAAAAATAAAACTAGAAATAGTGGCTCAGAGTTCTGTGGGACTGCTGCATACCCAGTATTACATACACGATGTCCTGAAGATTCCTCCCGAGAACATCTCTGCCCCCGAGTCTTCAGATTCCACCATCATACAGTTAATCTTTTAATTAAGCATCTGATCTCCCTGGAGTCCTCCTTTAAAGTGTGGTTCCTCCTCTGGGGAGGAATAATCCAGCAGCCTCCTCCCCCTGCTCCTTCTTTCATCATTATAACTAATAAAATATCTATTGATATCTCACATTTATAAAACACATTAGAATCTACCAAACAAGTTAACCTATATTATCTCATTTAATCCACACAACCCTATGTGGTATTATATTACCATTTTAGATATGAGCCATTTAAGATTCAAAGAGCCTAAGCCCCTACCAGAGTCCCCTGGTCTTTCTTTTAACATGTGACATTACACTATCCAGCATTCCATCAGCTAATAAACATTCAGAGTCCCTACTATGTGCCAGATACTGGGCCATGGAATCATCAATAAACCTACGCTCTCCCTCCACCCAGCGACCTTGGGCAAGTCCCCTGGCCTATAAAACAAGGTTTGCAGTATCAGCCCTACCTAATTCACCAAGTAGAATAAAGCAATATAATTAATGTGGAAGTGATTTGAAAACTGTAAAGAGAGCTCAACAAACTGGAGGCGTTGCTATTAGCACCTTACCGGAAATGAGTGTCAGATCGCCTTTAACTTGATGAAAGCCAAGGGCTGCTGAAGGTTCTGCATGTCTGATAATAGAGGGAGTGCCATTAAAGGGTAAGGGCGGGAGGAGCAGCAAGAGCAAACCTCTTTCCAGATAATGAAATCTAAGGCCCTCACTGGGTAAATAAATGATCTCTGGACGCTAAACAGCATGAAGACAGGGAGCTCCAAAACCTACCAGCACGAAGCCAAGGTGAAGGGCAGGGCTGAGCAAACACACTGTTGGATAAAAAGATAGTTGAAACAAAACCTGAAGGTTCTAGCCAGGGTTCAGGAAACTGCCAAATTTAATGGATTTAGAAGTAAAACCTATTATCACGCCAGGAAACAAAGGGAGATATACATTAGAATCACTGTAGTTCATCAATTCTAAGACTCTTTTGGTTTTATTTTTAATTTTCTTACATCCCTAAAATTGGGATGAATCAATGCAATGGCAGGTCATAATTGTCAATGGTCTCTCTTACGAATACGTCAAATAACAGTGCATCTTGAAATCGACGGTCTATTGGATTCAATTAATTAAACAGGATATTTTCAATTACCTGTTTTTAAGCTGGTTCAAAGGGTTGCTTTCCAGTTGTGCGCATGACCGTGCTGTCTTATCTGCATAGGACTGTGCAATGGGGCACACTCTGACCAGCCTCAGGGCTAGCCTTCCCTCCAAACTCAAGCCTGGTGCGGCTTACAAGTCTACACTGACTGCAGGAAGCAGCAGCCAGCTTCCTACCCAGTGGCAGAGTGGCTGGGATCACACTGCAGCAGCTCTCTGTTCTTGACTCCTCTGGTTGGCCTCCCATAAAACTGACTTGACTTCTTTTTGAAGTTCTGTAAACAACAAGACTTCCAATTATAGCCCTACCCCTGCAGCTACCTATGTCTGTCTGCCTCTGCTACCAGAAGAACATTCCAAGGCTGAGCTCTTAGGCACACACTCAGGGTTGTGAATGTCCCGGCTCATTTGTCCACTACCATTGATGTGGTTCTAGCTCTCTCGTAGACCCTTCTCTGTCAGAACTCAGCCTTGCCTGTTTTCCGACTACAACAGAAAAATCATGGGCCACCTGCCCAGCCTCATAATCTACTTTCAGTAGTGACTTATAGAGTAAAAGCAAGATTCATCTCCGAATCTTACGATCTGAACCTATCAAATGCAATACAATTCAATGATGACGCACCAGCCACCCAATGCATTTGGCATGTAACAGACATCTGTCATAAAGCATGTAACCCTGTTTGCTTTGACATAAAAGAGCCTGTATAAAATATTATATTCACAAGGAAGAAAAGAGAACCTGTAAATCTCAGGAAGAATCAAAAGGAAATACACCACCAAGTCATTCCAAAAAAAAAAAAAACAGGAAGAAAGAAATGTTAACCACACGTAGAACTACCTGGAAAATGTACAGGTAAAGAACAGCTAGGAGTCACTTTGTTTTTCTACATGAAAATCATTTCTAACACCATATTGTAACTAGCAAGTTATTTGATGCCAGACCACAGTGCTATTACACATACACACACACACACACACACACACACACACACACACGCTACCCTTCCTGAAAAGCTTAAGACTGTGAATGAAAACAGTTTAATCAAAAACAGTAAGTGAATATAATCAATTACTTTACTCCCTTGTATCTCATTTCTTTTTGTGTTTTCAAAGCTTGATCCCCACAGTTTTCATAGGCCAAATTTCAACAGCCTTTACTTGGGGTCCCACCTGACACCAAACTGAATTTATTGTCAAAATTCAACCCCAGTGTATTTCTTTCTACAGAAGAAATAGTCTGTGAGTTTCAAAGAAAACAAGGCTACTTCAGGATTTTATCTTGTATTCACCATTTTAAAGAGACCCCACAAGAAAGGGCTCCCAAAAGACCAGTTAAAGGAGAGACAACCAGTCAAGATATTCCTTGATAAGATCCTTAAAAATTATCTTTAATTGATGCCAAATATGAACAGATCATAGAGTGACAGAAGCAAGTAAAATTGCATAGATGAAAACTATGCGCTTCAATTAGGTTCTCAATTCATAACATTCAATGTCCTCTACCTGACATGGTAAATAGCTAGGGCCGGGGAAATGCACAGTAGGTGAAAATGAGACACGTCCTTAACTCAAGGTGTAAGCAACTCAAGAAATGGAAGAGTGCTTTTTCAGCTTAAATGGTTTGTTGTCCTGATGGTGCACTTTAGATTAACACTACTCAATTTTTACATTGAACCTCGGTAATACTTTATCTTGAGTGTTAGAGGTCTGCTATAGAGTCCATGTCATCTACTTACAGCTGCTGCATAAACGGTTGCCTAACCTCAGAGAAGAAAGGTGCTTCTGCAAGGTGTGGAGAAGAGATTTTTGACCCAGAATATTTTGCAAGGAATCTTGTGTTTTGTTTTCTTTACCTTCCTTACACCATTTCTTCTTCTCTGACTATGGTAGAAAACTTTTCTATACTCTCACGTCATAAAAAGTAAACTCCTAAATGAAAATCACTGTGACTAGGGCTAATCTTAAAGCTAATAGTCCTGAGGTCGGCAGGGCCTCACTCCAAACATACACACTGGACTTCCCACGGAAGCCCAGGAAGAGACTGGCCTTTGATCCCAAGACTTCTAAATCTCACACTCATACCCTGAATGAGTTCGCACAGTGACCCAAGGTAATGGAACAGTTTTGGTTAACAACTCAGCTCCTGTTTGCTTCTTTACAAAAATGATAAGTAATATACATTCTTCCAAGGTTTACCTGAGCCATGCTGAACATGTTTGCAATACCCTGAAACTCCATGATATAAATACGTGTACTAACACACCACATGGTGGATGAGAGGCCACCTCCTGAGATCATAATTCAACTTGGGTTGTGCCTGGTTTAAAATTTTTCGTGTGTTTATCTGTCTTCTTGAAATGAACATAAAAATCAAAAGACTTCATCTTTTCTCGAAAAAGTGGGAAGATAAAATGGCAGTTTGGCAGTTTATATTCTTTCTAACAATTTTATACTATGGATGGTTACCACCCACCAATTCTCACCACTCCCAGGAATAAGTCATTCCTGGAAGAAAATGGGGAATTGCCTTCTGCTGGTGTTCTCTTTCTCCTTTCTGTTCAATCCAACCTACCAAACAAGGAATTCAATTGTAAAATTGTTAAAAAGCACGTATCCTGAGGCCTCCTTTATTAAATAAACGGGAGGGTTAGAAAACCATTTTTACTGACTCTTCAGATGTTAACCATTTTGAAAAATCTGTAACTCTACACAATGTGAAGAGGCCCCTTTATGGAATAAACCAAATCTCTACTTCAAGAAATCAGTTCCTCACTTATCATTTACATGTGTTTTTTTTTTTTTTTTAATTCTCAAGTGAGTCAAAATTGTGATGTCACTTGCGCTTAGGTTCCACCACAGTGGAATCTAAACCGACTGCACAATTTCATTTTAGTAAAGTGACTGTCCCTCGGCTGTATTCCACGAGAAGAATTTATCGGTTCATTTGATTTTGCTAGGCTAACTCACAAACACACTCCCAATGAGCTGTTTTAACCAATAATCAGAATTCAGCTCTCAAGGGGGAGCGAGGGAGGGCTGTGCACAGATGTGGAAGAAGAGATGCAAAATAAAAACCTTTCCTGGCTACAGTCTGTCGTCTATAAATCTGAGGACAGAGGAAATTAGTGTCTTTGGTCTCTCTAATTCAGATCTCTTGAGGTGAGTTAACCACATCAGAGATTCTGGGATGGCTAACAGCCCTGATGTGACCCGACTCTTCCACTGCCACCCTATGGAACTAGGGCCCTGATACACTGGAAGAGCTGAGCTATGGCTATCAGCACATCAGAAGTCTTCTCCTTCTGGAGAAAACGAGTATCCAGGACAGGAGCCATTAAGGCCCAAGAACTAGGAAGGGGACGAAAAGGTAAAAAGCGCAATAAAATAAATCTATCTAAGTAAACCAAAAGAAAGTCATTCCTTAGTAGGCAGTTTTGTTAAGTGCACCCTCAGGTCTACAAAAACATTTCAGCACATTACAGTGCAAGGGGTAAGAGCTTTGTCAGACTTCACATGCCTATACTACACAGAGAATCCCCACACTCTGTTCTTACGGACTTGGTTGCAATGAGCTACAGATGGATAAGCAGCATTTATTTTCCCCATATCACCCAAATTCATAACAGCTCATCTCCAGTCCCAGGCCAACAGGTTCACCGCATGCAGCACTTTTTCCTGTAACACATGCAGAAGAATCACCAGTCCAGCGTATAACCACGAGACATAAACCAGGTAGCCAAAGTCAGTCTTGTCAGTCTTGCCCCATTTTCTCCTCCTCTGACTCATCCATCCCACAGTACTGAGTGGATTATTGCTGTTGACAGAGTGCAGCGTTTCAAGTTCTGTGTGTCCTAGATCTCAAAGTCCAAAGAAAAGATCAAGATATCCCCGGAAATTTAGGGGAGGTTGGCATTTTTTCCCAATGGACTTTTAAGCAGGTAGGAGAGGAATAGCCAGGATGAGTCAAGGTTCAAAAGAGAAGGAAACATCACAGGGAGGGTTTACGCCCTGTGGTCAGCTGCTGTGCCGTCCTGGCCCCTCGTCTTCCATGATGTTACGTTCGTCTTACAGATTCACAGAAGCTGCACGGGAAAATAAAATGTCCATGTTCTTTCTTTCAACTGAGTCAGCCAGCCTGGGTGTTACTCTAGCTTCTTGATTGCCTCACTGCTAGTTCTAGGATAGGGTGGGGGAAGGATGGAAGTTAAAAGGGAAGATTTCCAGAAGAAGCAGGGCAGGAATGTAAGGTGGTCAGCAGCAGTCAGCCACATGCTAAGTGCAGAATGAAGATTCCCCACCTCAGTGTCCCTAAAAAGGCTGTGAGTGTCTCTCCATTGGTGGACAGCTGCTGGGCCCCAGAGGCCTGTGTTGTGTGGCTCTCTTTCAGCTAGGCCCAGTGTGCCCACCATTCTCTGGGCTGCCTGGGGCAGCAGAGGTTAGATGCTCAGCCTGTGAAGCGACTGCCAGGTGGGAAGACCATAGGAGCATCACAGGAAATATCTGAAGGCAGGGGGCAAGGCCTAGGAAAGGTTATTATGAACTGAGTGTTCCCACTTCCCCAGGGAGGCCTGACCAGATCAGACTATCAGAGATTTGCAAAGTGCTGTTGCTAACAGAGGAGGGGTAAGGAACTTTGCAAGGAACACCACACTGGACCTGAGGAAGCCTTGCATGCCCAGAGTGCCTTCCTCGATAGGGAACACATTCCCAAAAAGTTTGTCTTGGCTTCTGGTGGAGAAGAGGAAAAAAACAAGTTCATGGTTCATGTCCAGTTCGAAGATGGGTCTCAGGCCCCGCTCACATCCCGTATCAGGCTGCCAAAGGGACCGAGCCCAGGGGATAGTCAGAGAGACAGCACCCGCCTGCATCTCTCCTCTCCAGGGTTTAGGACGGTGTGGTCTTCGCACAGTGGTGAAGTGAGACAGCAATGGTGGAAAAAGAAAAAGAAAAAGATCTGTGCCCCAACCTTCCTCCCTTTTTTACATGACTTCTCAGCTGTGTTAATGGAGGCACTTTCCGCAGTTCACTGTGGGTACAGGATAAAGGCACTAAGCAACTATTAAATCAATTGGTTGAGTTTCTTCAGGGAGCCTCAAGGGGAGGGCCGAAGTCTCCATAGACTTCAAATCATGACCGCAAAAGGAAATCAGCTCTGCCTTGGATGCATACAATAGATAAACATTTTCATTTACATATTAAGAATGCACCAAAAAACATGCAGTATTGCACCTTTTTTTGTTGGTTTGTTTTGCTTGTGTTTATCTTCAGCTAGAAAGAATACTTGTTCTTAGGTGTTCTATATATACCTTGATGACTTATTTAGTTTTTCACGTAGCTTCCCTTTAAGGGATGGGCATCTTGATCCTCGCTGCCTACACCTGCAAGAAAACTGACATTTCCCTGAGCAAAGGCAGGAAAATTGACTGTGTCCCCAACCCCCACCCCCCCATTATTTCTGTTGGGCCCTTCATCCCACAAACTTGTAATTTTTATTATTTTTAAGTTTTTTTACTGAAATCATGCATTAATTAATTCAAGGTACACTTTAATCAAATAGGCCATAATGCTGAATAAGAGAACATGCTGTGAGCTCCAAAAAGTTATTGTTCCCATCTGACTAACATATGCACTTAAATACAGTACTTTATTTACTAATAAAATAGTTAATAAATGAAGGAGTGCACTTTTGGTGAATGCAAATGAAAAAGAATCTATTTTTAGAAGAGTCGATTCCAACGTAAGCTTATCCCCTATTATCTGAGTTCACGCTCTCAGCATGCGGTTATGAAATAAATATTATCAAGGTTCAAACATGCTTACATTTAACTCCATTTGTGCTGTCTTGCAATAAGGAGGCTAAGCTTTTATATCCAGTTCTGGAGGCCAGGGGTCAGGGTGCTGGACTAGGGAAAAAAGACCTGTGTTTGGTTCATCTGCAGTTAAGAAACTTAGCAGCAGGGCAGATGAACCAATTAATTTAACTCAGTTCTCTTTTTCTTGGAGAACAGTTTGGGTTAGAAAGGGAATGGGGCAGAGGGAAAATCCCTACAGATCAGGACCAGTGTCAGATTTATAAGGTGCTTTGTGAACCAGTCTCAAGTAATTTTTTTCCCCCTTGCAATATGCAGTTCCATTAATCAAAATAAAAGCATTTGTTCATTGCCTGTTTTGGCTGGTATATCGTTACATATAGTACATCAGATGCACTGTCTTAAATGTGCTGTGCAGTTTGTAAAGATTTCATATTGGAGTCCCATGCAAATTTTACTTTTATATTTCTAAGTGATCATCTGGTTTTTAGCTAAACGAAAAAAATTAAAGAAGCCGAAGGATTGAAAATGTTTCAGTATGGGGAAGCATATGAATCATTTTACCTAGACTAGCTCATGGACTGAGTTTTTTTTAACCAGTTTTAGAAAATACACTTTCTTTTCCCATTTTTTTAATAAAATGAAAATAGTTTCTTTTTTTCATGAATCTTGAATTTTCTGGTTCATCACCCCCAAAATCCGCAATGCAACAATGCATTGACAGTTAAATAGAGCTTTCAAAGACTATTTAGTAAAGTATCTACAAAGAGTGACCTGGGTCACTGGGGTTTTTGTTTTGTTTTGTGTTTTAAGTCTTTCAAGCCACTAAGTGGGGTTTTTTGTTTGTTTGCTTGGCTTTTTAAACATCGGTCAGTAGCTTGCTCTTATTAACGCAGTTTTGGTTAGCTGTGGTGCAATTGGCAGTTCTGATATTGGCCTGTCTGTAATGGGCTATACTATTATTCAGATCCTCTTCGATCTCCATGTACTCAGACTTGCTGACAGTGGAGGAACTGCGCCGACTGAGGTCACTGTCAGAGGCTAAATTAGGGGAGCTAACGTGGAGCAACTGAGCCTGCTCTTCCCCCTCAGTTTCTCGGTGGTAGAAATAGTTGAAATTGGACACAATGACAGGTACGGGCAGGGCAATTGTCAGCACACCAGCGATGGCACACAAGGAGCCCACGATCTTGCCTCCAATTGTCACAGGGTACATGTCACCGTATCCTACAGTGGTCATGGACACCACCGCCCACCAGAAAGCATCGGGGATACTGGAGAAGTGCGACTCAGCTTCTTCCGCCTCGGCAAAGTACACTGCACTAGAGAACAGTATGACTCCGATGAAGAGGAAAAAGATAAGCAGCCCTAGCTCTCTCATACTAGCTTTGAGGGTCTGGCCCAGGATCTGAAGGCCCTTAGAGTGGCGGGAGAGTTTGAAGATTCTAAAAACCCTTACCAACCGGATGACCCTGAGGATGGCCAGCGAAGTGGCCTGCTCGCCCTTCTGGTTTCCCTCCTGCTCAGCTATCTCGGTGCCTAGGGTGATGAAATAGGGGATGATGGCCACAATGTCGATGAAGTTCATGATGTTTTTGAAGAAGTCCGTCTTGCTGGGGCAGGCGAAGAAGCGCACCACCAGCTCGAAGGAGAACCAGATGATGCACAGGGTTTCCACGATGAAGAAGGGGTCCGTGAAGATGTTGGAATTGTAGATAACCGTGGTGTTGTCGATGCGATGGATGGTGCCTGTGAAGTCCTTGTCATCCTTCAGCTCGGGCAGAGTCTCCAGGCAAAATATGACGATGGAGATGAGGATGACCATGACGGAGACAATGGCGATGACCCGGGCCGGCCCCGAGCTCTCAGGGTACTCGAAGAGCAGCCACACCTGGCGCTGGTACTCCTTCTCGGGCAGGGGGCGCTCCTCCTCCTTGATGAAGCCCTCGTCTTCCCTGAACTTCTCCATGGCCTCCTCACCCAGCTCGTAAAACTTGATCTCCTCGGAGAACATGTCCAGGGGCACGTTGACCGGCCTCCGCAGGCGGCCCCCGGACTGGTAGTAGTAGAGGATGGCGTCGAAGCTGGGCCGGTTGCGGTCGAAGAAGTACTCGTTCCTCAGCGGGTCGAAGTAGCGCATGCGTTTCTTAGGGTTGCCCAACAGCGTGTTGGGGAACTGCGCCAGGGTCTTGAGCTGCGTCTCGAAGCGCAGCCCGGAGATGTTGATCACCACTCGCTCGCAGCACTCGTGGTCGTCGTGGTCGGCCGGCCGCGGGTAGATGCCATCCTGGGGGTGGCCCGGGGCGGCCGAAGCCTCGTCAACGTTCTCTCCAGACATCACCGTCATGGTGGAAACCGGGGGTAAGGGTGAGAGACCAGGAGAGGGCCCGAGGTGGAAAGGAGCCAGAGAGGACGGGTGGGGGGGACCCGAGCGCCCCCCCCCCCCACCGGAGTGCGCGCCTCCCGCACGCTCAGGGGGAGGGCTTCAAAGCGAGCAGGTCCGGAGATCCGCGACTTCGCTGCTTGTTACCTTCCCCTCCACCCTGCCTTTTATTCAGTTTGGAATACCCCTTGCCTGCGGCCCCGGGGGCAGCTTTTTGCCGAGGATTGGGGTGGGGGGAGGGTTGGTACTTCTTCCTGCTCCGAGGTGCCTTAACGCAGTGCCGTTCTAGCGGACCGGGCCGTCGCTTCGGGGGTCACCCTGGCCTCCCCTCCCCTCCACGAGCCCTCCTAGGACCGGGTGCAGAGCCAGCTCAGCAGATCCCCTCGCCTGCCACCCCCTCTGCTTCTCCTCGGCTCTCCCCCCTCCTACCCCTCTTCGCCTGCCGCCTTCTAAGCTCCCACCGGGGCGATCGATGGACGCTGCAGAGAAATAGAAAGTGATATGGGGGTAGAAAATCAGAAGCATTCAGATGGGACGGACCTACAGACACTGAAGAGCACAGACCTCTAGCTTTTTTAGACAGCACTGGACTTTTGCTACGGTTATCACATACACACAGACAGACACATGCAGACACCCGGAAATCCAAGTTTGGGGCTCTTCCATCCCACTTTCCCCAATGCCCAACAGCCGATCTGTTTACAACTCCGTTAAACTAGAGATCGGAAAAGCGCCGAGAGACGCTGGGGGAGCTCCAGATCCCAGGCAGTATCCCCACACCCCCGGCTTTCCCCACCCGGTCGCCCCAATCCCGGCTTCTGCAGCCCCAGATGGGGAGCACCCTACCTGGCCGGCCGGCTTGGCGCAGGGGCGGTGCTGAGTCGGCGGATAGCCCGAGTCCGAATGCGGCAGGTCGCCTTTGCAGTACCCGGGCGGGAGCCGCGGCCGGCGCCGCCGCAGCATCCGAGAGGCTCCGGGGCAAACTCGCCGCCCTCACCCCCTTGTCCTACGGTCCTTCAGGTGGAAAGTCGCTTTACTGAGCAGCTACGGCAGAAATGTCCATTCCCTACCCCCATTCTCACCCACTGCCAGCAACCTAGAGATGCTGTCCTCTCTCTGGTGCAGGGAGTTCCGGAGGATGCGGGGCGGAAAAGCAAAATGCCACCCTCTCCCGAAGCTCTGAAGCAAATGACGATAAACAGCACTCTCGCCCCCTCCTAACACGATGGGAGCCCTTGAATCGATCCCGAAGGAGGCGGGCGAGCAAGAGCCTGGATCTACATGGCTCTCGGGTCCCCTCCGACTCTCGCAGCCCAGCGTGGACCTCGCCAAGGCTCCGTTGCGCGCCGGGAGCGGCTAGGAGCTCCGAGTCGGGCAGCGTGCGTGCGGCGGCGGGTCCGCTCGGTCCATTTCTGGGCGCTGCAAGATCAGCAGAAACCTGAGAAAGCGCCTGGAATGCTGAGCAGCGATTGGCCCACCCGGGCGTGGGTTGGGGAGGGCGGGGGAGGGCAGGAGCGAGGAGGTAGATGGAAAATATGAGGGGGTGGCTTGGCAGAGGGGGGTTGTCATTCAGTTCCCACCCTTGCCAGCACAGCTTTTTCCTTCCGCTAGAAAAGCCGACCACCGATTCTACCTCCCTTACGGTCCACAGCCCCGCACACTCACGGTCCCTGGCCGCGACCTTCCCCGGGAGTTTTACATTGTAAATGGTCAGGTCCGACGCAATGCAGGCGGTGGTGTTCCTGGCAAAACTCCTCGGATGGGTCTGCGTTTGTGCAGTCTCACAATAATCCGCTTCGGTCGCCACGCTCTGCACGCCATGCGCCCCTCCAGCAGGGGGCTCTCTGCAGGGCCAGCCCAGCTTCTCTCCGCCGGACTCTGAGATGCCGACTTTGCGTAGAGCTCTGCAATTGAGGATCACCTGGGTTTGTTCTATGTCGTGTTACTGCGAGGCGGTGGTGCTGAGAGTCTGTCCCTCTCTGACTTACGACGGGAGTTGAAGTTTTCACTATCAGATTATTGTAAAATACGGAGAATGTGACTTGTGGGCAACCAAAGGCTTCGTGGGTTTGTGGGGTTGTCTGCCAACTTTGTGCTAATTGGGACGAATCTGAGAAGCAAGTCGCCTGCCCACCTCCCACCTACGTCCCTTCTCCCGCAGCCTCTTTTCCCGGCCTGGGCCTCCACAGGGCCATTTGCAAGGCTTGCAACTTCTTCAGGAAAGGGTCCGCACAGAGGCGCAGGGCAGCACGAGCCGGGGGCGTGCGCGGTGCTCTCGGAGTGCTGCTCCAGCTGCACCCCCAGAGGCGCTGCGCCTCCGCGCCAGCAGCGCACGAGAGGCAGCCAGCAGCTCGGGTACTTCGACTGCTGCGGCGTCTCTGAAGAGGCTACCAGAACCCGGAGTCGCCGCTGATTGGTTCCCCCGCTGCATTGGAACCACCTCTCCGCGCCACCACGGATCTCGTTGCCTCCCGCCTACACTACCCACCTCTTTAATCAAAGCCAATGACTGCATCGCACCCCCCACCCCCTACCCCCCACTCTATCGTGGCTAGTGGAAAGCTCAGGCAGTGCAACCATCCTGGGTAGGGACCTAGTTAAGATCCTCCTCCAGATTCAGACTGCAGCATTCCTTTTAGAAAAATAAAAGTTATTTGTTCCCTCCGCTCTGCTCTGCCGGATCCATACCCCAGCTTTTCTTTTATTAACAATGAGTTCTCTTAAACGCCTCTTCTATTAAACGCTGCCTTTTCCCCATCTTACACACACATATTCCTGTATCCCACTAGCTCCACTGTTCCCTACCTTTCTGCACTACTGCTTTATTGCAAAAAAAAAAAAAAAAAGGAAATAAAACATGAAGCTCTGTGCTAGTCAAATGCCTTATTTTTGTTGTTGCTGCTGCTGCTGCTGCTGCTGTTACAGCCCTAGGGAGATAACCCTACTAGACCTTAAAAATATTTTCTGACCATAGCCAGCAATACTGGTCTCCCCTACCCTGTTCTTGTCCCTCCCTCTGCCTGTAGCTCCCTTCCTTCTTTTAAACGCCTCTGAGACTGTCATCTCCCTAGCCTCATGTGGATGCACTTGCCCTGATTCAGCATTTGGAGATTGCCTTGCTCGAAGAGACTCATAGACTGCACAGGATCCCAGGTTCCTAAATTCAAGGTTTTATTAGGGGGTATAATAAGACCTGGAGGTTTTCAACATCCCTAGCAGATGTGTTTAGAGGACAATTGGACTTCCAAGGAATTGGGAGAAAGCTGTTGAGCTAGGACATGGTCATTCATCATTCTTGTTGTAAGCCCACCATTGGTAAGGTCTGAAGATATTTATTCATTCAACAAATATTTGCTCAGCCCCAGCTATGCATCGGACATGTTCTAGCACTGGAGACACAGTGATAACTAGGACATAGGAGGTCCTAGCCCTCACAGAGCTCACGTTCTGATGGGAGAGACAGAGACAATAAACAAATAAACCATACATTTTATAATCTTAGGTAAAGAAAATTAAGAAAGGGGGTAGAGAGTGACAAATTAAGTTTGCATGGATAGGAAGGGCCTCTCTGCAGAGGTAACATTTGAACAAAGAACTTCAAGAAGAGAGAGAGCAAGGAATGGGGAGCTCAGAAGGACGGATGTAGGAGCAAATGCAAAGCCTCCCTGCCCCCAGGCAGGGACAAGCTTAGCATATTTGGGAAACAAAAGAGGGCTGGTGTGGCTAGAAAGAAGTGACCAAGGAAGAGTAGTGTAGAAAGCAGGTCAGAAGAGTAGGCAGGGCCAGATCATGCAGAGCCTCTTAAGCCACTGGAAGAATACTTCCTTTTATTCTGAGTGCAATGGGAAGATATTGGAGGACTTGGATCCATATACTAATATTACATGATTTGCCATCTTTAAAGATTATTCTGGCTACTGGAAACACGGCACGAGGTTGGAGGTTACTAAGTAGCACAGGCAATGATGGCTTAGACTAGGAAGATAGTGGTAGGCTTACGAGAAGTGGTTAGGATAGGATTACATTTTGAAAACAGAGATGGCAGGATATGGGATGTGGGGGAAAGAAACGTCTCAAGAACATCTCCTAGGTTTGTAGCCTTAGTAACTAGGTGGATGGTGGTGCCATTTACTGGAGGAGCAGGTAAGGCAGCTTCTCTTCCACCAGAATGTGAGCTGCACAAAGTCTGGGACCTTGTGTGTCTTAATTAGTACTGTATTGAGCAGTTGAGGCCTCTCCTCAGATTCTCTCCACCTCTCCATTCTTCTTGCTGTGTGACCACGTGCCCTGCCTCAGCTGCTGCTGGAACAGCCAGCTCTGTGTGGGCAGCCGAGTTCTGCCTCCTGAGGTTGACCATACTGCAATGAGTGGAATCGGGATTCCTCGAGACCGCAAAAAGGTCCAGGTGAGCAACACAGCCATGTGGAGGCATTAACTCAATGGACCAGTGGGAGCTTGCCCAGTGGGAGATATGAGATAGGATGGAGCCTGTAGTTAAATTCCCTCTCCCTTAATTCATCTCAGGGCCAAGTAACCACATGGTTCAGAGATAAGGCTGCATCTCTTTGTGACTCATGAAGCAGTGGTCAGCTTGGCGCCTTACCATCTTGTATTTGAACCCTATCCTTCCCTATCTCATTTCCCTTTTCCTTTACTGTCACTGCCCAGGGGGCACATCTTCCATTAAAACAAGTCTTGTCTCAGGTTCCGTGTTGTACGGAATCTGAGCTAAGGCCGAGGGAATCCAAACTCCACTTTGAGACTTGTTAAGTTTGAACTGTGTTAAATATCCAAACGAAGGTGTTGAGTAGGAAGTTGGGCACGTGAGTCTAGAGTTCAGAGAAGAGATCTGAGATCTGAGAGATCAACCATGGGTTTCTCAACTGTGGCACTGATGACATTTGGGTTGGATGCTTTTTGGTTGTGGAGGATACACTTTGTTTTGTTGTCCTGTGCATTTTCGGATGTTCAGCAGCATCCCTGGCTTCTACCTATTAGCTGCCAGTAGAACCTGCTCCCAGTTGTGACAACCAAAAATGTCTCCAGATATTGCCAAATATCCCCTGGGCAGCAAAATCACCCCCATTGGGAATCACTGGGGTAGATGGTAGTTAAAGCCATAGCACCTGGACATGAAGGTAGAAAGAGAAAAGGAGATGTTCAGAGATTGCACCTCAGATGTCCTAATTCTTAGAGGCCAATAAAAGCAGGAAGAGGCAGCAAAGGAGACTGAGAAAGAGTAACTGGTAATATAAGCAAACCAGGAGAGTGGGGGGTGTGAAAACAACTGAGTACAGTGTTTTAAGAAGGAGAAGGAGATCAATTTTGTTGAATACTGCTAACAGGATGAGTAGAATGAGGAACTTTGATATTGGATTTAGAAAAATTGAGTTGAAAGAGATTGAGAGAGAAAAATTGATTACAGTGGGTAAAATCAAAACTCTTGGAATTTGGGGATCAATAGGGAAAAGAAAAATGGAGTATCAGCTAAAGGAAGATGAAGGGTGACAAGACTTTTTCTTTAAAGAGGAGAGCTATTACAATATGTTTGTATGCTGATGGGAATGATTCAGTAGAAAAGGAAAAATCGTTGATGCAGTAGAACGAGAAAAATTGGAGCAATGTTCTCAAGAAGGCAAAAGGAGGATGGGATCTAAGATCCAGAAGAAGGGATTGGCCTTGGAAAAGGACAGTTAGTCTACAGAAATGGGAGAGAGAGCAGAGTTCAGATGCAAGTAGTTTAGTAGATGTGGTTGTGGGAGTTTGTAGACATTCACTTATGCAGTCGGAAGCAATTTTCTTAGTAAAAAGGGAAGCAGAATCATCAGCTAAAAGTGAGGATGGGAAGGAGGTCTTAGAAGGTGGCTGGAAAAAAATGTGAAATAACCACCCAGGAGAAAGAATAGGGAAGTGAAAGGATTAGGGAATGTAGCAGGATTGCCTGGTAATACTCCCTTGTGGTGAGGGACCATGCATTTCAGTGATCAGGCCCTGAGTGTTTGACATAAACTTGGAAGTGAGTCATGATAGAATTAGTTCTGATCATCTTTTATGGGAAAATGTGAAACTAGTTCTAAATATACCCTCCTTCTTAGGATCGGTTTCTCAAGTGTTCTGTAGTGGTAAGGCAAGACATGGCATGAGAAGAAGTGGTCTTCCCAGACAAGGATAGGCCCATGTGGACCCACCTTAGATCTTGCTGAGGGCAGTATCACAAGCAGAGCAATGGTGGTCTTACATGGTATGAGGTATAATTGTAAAACATAATGTAGAACCACTAGGAGGAAGGAAGGAAAGTTCAGACGTCCACCAGGGGTTTAAGATGACGAGTGGTGTGGATGGCTACATTAGCCAGGGGTCCTCTTGGCTGGTGTTTGTGATTGCGTTTATCTGTGGATGGGTTCCATGAGTGTGTAAACCCTCTGAAATTGTATACACATTCTTTGTATGTGTCAATAATCTTATCTCTGAGGACCAAGTATATAAGTGATTTTTATCAAAATCTCAAAGGGAGTTTAGACTAAAACAGAGGCCTAGACTTTTAAATCAGAGACAAGTTCTAATTCAATTACTCTGATCTTGGACAGGTCACTCCATCACTTTACACCTTCATCTCCTTATTTGTAGAATATGATACCTGCATCATAGGCAGAGTACTGATCAGTGTCTGGCATAGAGTTAAAGCTCAAAGAAATGCAGCTTCAAGAAAAAGTGACCAAAAAGGTCAGGAACCACTGCAATAGACAAGACTTTAATAAACATTCACCAAGGACAAAGCAGTCCCTAGATACTCAAGAATCAGAGAAAAGAGGAAATGTAATGCCTACCATCAAGAATCCTTACAGCCAACTTCAGCATCTAACCAGGGCAGAATAACTGGTAATGGACTTTACCTCCCACCATAAATAACTAGAAAACTGGATAAAATGCACGAGACAGCAATGGGCAATAGTAGGGAAGAATTGACATCTCTTAGAAAAGTGAGATGAGCTCTAAGACCACCCTGGCTTTTTGCCTGGAGGTACTTTCCAGAAGCTATGCAGAGAGATGGAACCCAAGCAGAGTCTGACTGAGTCGAGGAGGCAGAGACTGGAGTCTGGTGAGGCTGAGGTGGCTGAAAGTTATGGGGCAAAGTACTGGAGAGGAAGGAGATACTCACACACAAAAGCAATGAAATCTGCATGGGGTCCCCCCTGAGTCTGTTGCTAAACACTGAACTGAACATGGGCTGGGAGGGTAGAACTCCAGGAGGCTGAGCTGCTTGAATATGCAAAAATCAGTCAGTGTGGCGCGCTCTATTAGGAGAATCTTAGGAGATTCTCAATAGAAGCAGAAAAGCTATTCAACAAAATTCAACACCCATTCGTGATTAAAATAAAACAAACCTTTTAGCCCACTAGAAATAGAAGGAACTTCCTCAACCTGATAAAGGACATCTACAAAAAATCCTACAGCAAACATCATACTTAATGGTAAAAAGGTTGAACACTTTCCCCCTCAGATCGGGAACAAGGCGATGATGGGCACTCTTACCACTTCTGTTCAACCGTGTATCAGTGGTCCTAGCAGTGCAATGAAGCGATAAAAAGAAACAAAAGACATACAGATTGGAAAGGAAGAAGTAAATCTGTTCTTATTCATAGATGGCATGATTGTGTTTGTGGAAAATCCTAAAAGATTCTACAAAAAAGTTACTAGAAATATTAAGTGAATTTAGTAAGACTGAAGGATGCAAGGGGAAGATATAAAAATCAGTAGTATCTCTACTGTTTACAATAACATCAAAAACATAAAATACTTAGAGATTATTGTAACAAAATGTGTTACATATAAGACCCGCACATTGAAAACTACAAAACATTGCTGAGAGAAAATAAAGACCTAAATAAACGAAAAGATATATCATAGTCATCGATTGAAGACTCAGTATGGTTATGATGTCAGTTCTCCCCAAACATAACCTCAATCAAAACGCCAACAGGCTTATTCACCAAAATTGATTCTGAAATAAAGTTGATTTTAAAACATATGTGCAAACACAAAAGACCTAGAATAAAAGAAGTTTAAAAGAGAACTATGTTGTAGGACTTACGCTATCTCATTTGAAGACTTACTAGAAAGCTACGGTAATCAAGACAGTGCAGTATTGGGGTAAATAGAAACATATAGATCCATAGAACAGAGTAGAGTGTAGAAATAGACCCACACTTACACGGTCAGTTGATTTTCAACAAAGGGGAAAAGACAGTCTTCTCAACAAATGGAGGTGGAAAAACTGAACGTCCATAAACCTTCACACTTATCTCACATTTACACAAAAATTACTCAAAATGGATCATAGACCTAAATATAAAAGCTAAAACTATTTAACTTCTAAAAGAAAACACAGAAGAAAATCTTCACAACTTAGAACTCAAACATATAAACCATAAAAGAAAAAGTTGAGACACCGCACTTCATAAAAATTGAAAACTTCTGCTCTTCAAAAGACGCTGTTAAGAAAATGAAAGGGTAAGTCATAGACGGGGAGAAAATATTCACAATACATATATCTAACAAAAGACTCGTATTCAGACATATCAGTAACTCTTATAGCTCGATAATAAGACAACATAATAGAAAATGGGCAACAGATTTGAACGGACACTTCACAAAAGAACACATACTGTGTGATTCCATTTATATGACGTTCTAGAGCAAGCACACACAGATCCGTGGTTTCCTGGTACCAGAGATAAGGGAATTCAATGCAAAGGGGTGTGAGGGCACTTCTAGGGTGATGGAAATGTTCTATATCCTGATTTTGGTGGTGGTTACCTGAGTGTGTTATCAAATCTCATAGAACTATACATGTAAAAGGGATACATTTTGTTGTTGTAAATTATATCAAAATAAAATTTATTTTAAAAATACCTTGTCAAATAGATAATATTGATGTACACTGAACTGACAAAAGAAGTTTAGAAATCTTAGTATTTTTCCGGAGCTTGACCTGTGAAGTTTTCTTAAACTGCTTTGAGTTGTTCTTGAAAGGAGGAGTGCATGTAGTACGAAGGACCGGAGGAATATCCTGCCTTGCTAGGACTGTTTGGGCAGGTTCACAACTTGGAGAAGAGAATGATGGCATTTAGAAATTCACTAAAAAATAACTATTGAGCACCTACTATGCCTCAATCATTGTGGAATACATCAGAGGCCAAGACGGAATCCTTGCCCTCAGGGAGGTCACATTCTAGTTGTGGAGACAAAGACGTAAACAGGTAATCACAATGCAATACAACAAATGCTTTAATAGGACAAGCAGGGGGGCATCGGGAGCGTAGAAGAGTGGCCCCTAACCAGCCTTGGGAGTGAGGGAAGAATTCTCGGGAGAAATAACAGGTAACAAGTTAGATGAATCCTAAAGGATGAGTAGAAGGTCTGGACATGGGAGTGCCATCTAGAACAAATGCAGCAGCATACTTTAATGCCCTAGATGTACGAGTGAGTCCATAATATAGTCAGAAAAACAAAACTTAGGTCAGTAGAGCTGGAGGGTCGAGTGTAAGGAGGTAAGTGGCAGAAGGTGAAGCCAGAGAAGTTGGCAGGAGCCAGGAAGCACCTTGTTCATCACGGTAGTGGCCCCTGCTGGTTTCCTCCCGAGCTTCCAATCCTCTTTCTTTCCCCCCTTATACATAGTCATGGGCCTGAAGAGAAGCCCACTGCTCCAGGGAATCTCATCAGGAACTGGCCTGTGACCCAATCCTAGCCAAGGAGAAGCAAGGGGAAGTCTGCTGGAGGGCCTCAGGGAAAGGCTTCCCCAGTAGTACAAAAGAACCATAGAAAGGCTTTCTTCTTCATCCTCTAGATGTCATGTCTGGATGAGTCCTTGCTATATCCATCCTGTCACTAGCCCAAATGATTAAGCTAACACTGATGTCATAGCAGAAAGAGAAACAGAAAAAAAAACCCCGGATCCTGGTGACATCATTGAGCTGCTGAATCAATCAGCTATGAATTCTTCCTACCATGGAACTTCCTGCTATGAAATTTGATAATTTTCTCATTGTTAAGTTAGTTTGAGTTGAGCTTCCTCATTAAATCTCATTAAAGGATTTCTCATTAGGGATTTTAAACAGACTTGCAAAATACTATGGATAATATTTAGAGAAGTGATACAGATGTAAGTGCTTGTGTCAATTAGAACTCTTTCTGATTATAGAAGTAGAAAGTTGACACAAAATGGCTTAAACCAAAAAAGAGAATTTACTGGCTGAGAAAACTGATCATGTGGGGAGTAGATCTAGAGCTTCAGGAAAGGCTTTATCCAGCACTCAAGTTTTATGACCAGGACCTATTTTTTCCTTCTCCATTCTCTATTTTTCTTCCTCAGTGCCAACTCTACTCTCAAGCAAGCCTCTTTTTTGTGTTCCCAAGACAGCTTCCAGAAACTCCAGAGGTTATATACCTCAAGTCTGGTAGGAAATAACTCCAATTCTCTGACGGCTTAAATAACAGTTTTGGAATTGAGTCTTGATGACCCTGATTGGCCTGACTCGTTATTTACCCATCTTTGAGCCATCACTGCAGCCAGGAAGATGGGATATGCTTACTGGATTAAAGAAATCAGGGCCCTTTCCTGGAGATGAGACGGAATCAATCTCAACCAAACCATGTAGTGGGTAATTTCAGAGCATCAGTAAAAAGAATAAGAGAGAACTGCATACTAGTGAGGTGATCAGCAAATGTCCGGAACAGAAAGTGATAGAGAGAGTTAAGAATGGCTCCCAGGTCTCTGGCTTGGGCATCTTGGAGATAAATGCACAAAGAGAAGGGAGCACTTCAGGAAGGTCAGTTAAGATAAGCGATGTAGTGAGATGCAGTGCCCAAGTGGTCACTGGTTGTCTTGCAAAGAGCAGTTTCAGTGGAGTAGAGCGAACAGATGCCGGATGGCAGTAGTCAAGGAATAAATGGAGTGAGCAAGTGATGTAAGGGCAAGTAGGCATTCTCTGAAGAATCTTGCAACTAGAGGGAAGGAGAGAGAGAGAGGGAATAGCTAAAGGGGCCTGTGAAGTCAGAGGAAGTTTTTTTTAATATAGGAGAGATTTGAGCATGCTTAAATGCTAAAGATGATAAGTGAAAAAATATATAAGAAAGAACAATGTTGAAGATATAGGCCAGAAATGGGGTAATTAATGGAGAAAGATCTTAGGAATAATGAGTAGAGGGATGCAGAGCACAGCTGGAATAATTAACCTTGAAGAAGAGTAGGGAACTCTTTTTCACCGTGATAGAATGGAAAGAGGGAAGGACCACGGGAATGCATCACTGCAGCTGTAATGGGACAGTGAATTCAGGAAACTGAGAGAGATTCCACCTGAAGGTTTCTAGTTTCTCAGTGAAGTAAAGATGTTACCTACTGATGGGCATGTGAAAGGAGACCATGAAAGGTCGAAGACAGTCTCTAGGAAAAATAGAAGAGAGACTGGACTGGGAA
This sequence comes from Tapirus indicus, assembly GCA_031878705.1. NCBI lineage: Eukaryota > Metazoa > Chordata > Mammalia > Perissodactyla > Tapiridae > Tapirus > Tapirus indicus. Next base: position 101,723,670 of record CM062918.1, on the reverse strand, counting down.
AACATACACAACCTTGTCATTTTGTCCCATGTCATCTAGAAGTTGTGTAGTCTATTATCATAAAGACCCAATCTTGCTCATAGTCAATCATAAATACAATAACATCCAATGACTGCGATAATATATTTCTTAACTGTTGCCCATTAGATGACCTTCCAGCCCAGTCAGACTCCACCATAGATGGAAACTGGTCATCTCTTCTCTTCTTTGTCCATTCCTCTACCCTCCCTTCAGGGTGCCAGCTCCATCCTGCCTTTCTGCTATGGCGGACTGGAGAAGCCATTTTGCCCCTTGTGTCTGAGCCTGGAGAGACCCAGGCATATGCCTATCCTAGCAGGGGGCCTTCAGAAAGGATCACCTATAGAAAAGGCAGCTTCTCTCTTGCTAATGCTGATCACCTCTCATAGTCACCCAGATATGTTATTTTGGAAAAGGCCCCCTCTCCCCAGAGATGAGAATGGGGAGAAGGAAGAGATGAAAAGGGAACCTGCAGGAGGATCACAAGAAAGCATCAAAGGCCCAACTGAGATCAGAAACCAAGAATTTAAAGAAATGCCTATTTGTGTGTTTGCATGATTTTTCTCCAAACTGTTTCAGCATCTCAGATGTTGAATAGAAAAGGAGGTTGACAGTATTATTTTTTTTAAGTTGTTAAAATGATGTGTTTGTCTATAAGGTACAAATAAATTAGAGCATCAGAACACGGATTATAATTTCTAACCAAAAATACACATACTGACATGTACAGGGAGTGTTTACATCTCAAAACATTCTGTAATAAGAGTACATCTGCCTGATTGCATAGAGCTTGGAGACCTCTATTGCCTAATTTCCTCCATGTTACTGCAGACTCAGAAATGCTTTCAGAGGTAAATTTTTCCCTGCTCTAAGTATTCCCTTAACACTATAACTTAGCAAATCTCGGTCACAAGCAATACTACCCATGAAAGACTGTTGGAGAGACATACAATACAGACATTTTCTACAGCTGCACTGTCCAACGCGATAGCCATAGCCACATGGCTGTTTACATTTCTGTGAATTAAAATAAGAATTAAACTTCAGTTCCTCAGTCCACTGGCCATATGTTAAGTGCTTAATGCCGCATGGGGCCAGTGATTACCATATTGGACAGTGCAGACATAGAACACCTCCACCATCACAGAAAATTCTCTTAGGCAACACTGCTTTACAGCCACTACCCAGGGGTCAGTCCGGGCCCTCAGTGAGCTCTGTACAAGGGCAGCGTGGTTTGGGTCCCTTGTACAATTGCTTTTCTGCCTTTAGCTTGCAGTGAGGGACGCTATTATAAAAATCTCTATAAACTCATGGCGGTGACTATTGTCAGAACTTTGTGAAGAACAGCATCCACCATGTTCCACTGTGTCTTTTATGAGGGTCCCCAGGAAAAAATGTCACCTCAGTGTCAGGACAAGCTATGGTTCTCTTAAACATTGGGTTATTTTCATCTTGCAATTTCTGTGAATCTTAACGCTGATTTGTTTGCCTTATTGTCATTAGGCAAACTTAGAGCCACATTTCAGTCTCCCTCCAGCAACCAAATAGGACCGCTCCACCCCATGTGCGTTTCTCTGTGTGTGTGTTCCCTGCCTTCATTTTCCTTCACAATTTATTTTATACTTTTGGATGGCATGTATTTTTTTTAAACTACCTAAATCTTTCCTGTCATAGAAGTAAATTTTAAGTAAATAGATCCATCATATGCATATGTATACCCTGTATGCATACAATTATCTTTCATTCACACTCAGATATGTGTCCTTGGGATAAGAACGTTAGTGAAAACACAGTCTCTTAAACACAGCCCCTTAAGCACTCGAATTCATCACTTCCAGTATCTTTCTCAGCCACCCCAGCACAGTACCTAAACCATTGCTTTGCTGTACATAACAGATTAGTCATAACCGAGGTGTCAGTGCCACATGACAAATATTCAAACCTATATTAGAGTATTAGGGTTCCAAAGGCTCATCCTATTTGATGTGTAGCTATTGCTGGCTGTAACAGGCAGAGCAAAGGTCTGGCCTGCATTGTGGTGACTATAATGGTTTCCAGTCTGTTTTTATAATTATATGTTTTTTTAAACCACAGTCATACAGAAGCAAAATGCTATTGCTCTGACTTCGTACAATGGAACCTTCTAACATGCTATCTCACTGATCACATGACATACATTTTACTCACACACTATATTAAGTCACAAATAAATACCATGCTTAATTATCCAGCATAGCAATAGGGATGCAGTAGAAAAATTGAATTCAGAATTTTCAAACCAATTTTGTTCCTCCTCACAAGAAAAAAAGCATTCTGAATGTTTTGCACTTTTCTTTCTTTTATTCTCCATATCAATTAACTCTTTACTGTACTAAATATTTACTAGGCGCATATCTTTTTACTGTGGAGAAGGCAAAAAAAAATACATTGTCCTCAATAAATTTATAATCTTTACCGAGGAGACAAGGCTTATATGAACGTAAAAATGACAGTCTCCAAAGGCAGTCAAATGAGCAGTGCAATCTCACCTGTCCCAGTAGGTATGTGGGATGGGGAAGGACAGGAGCCCATCAGGACAGCTGCCTGGGCAGCTTTGCAGGAGCCATGATCTTCAAAGGCTCCACCGAGGGGAAGAGAAGGGGGCAATTCACAAGGGAGGGAAAGCAAGATCAAAGATGTGGACACGGGAATGCACAAGACCTTTCAGGGGACAATGAACAGGTCAGTCTGGCGGGAGCACACTCAAGTGGAGGCGCCAATGAGCAGAGGAGTGACTAAACACCAGCGGGAGGGAGACAGAAGACTGAGGAGGGGACTGTGAGAACCCTGCGCGCTCAGTAATTCACCCTGGAACAACCAAACGTCATCAATACCATACCAGTTGTTTTTAGCTTCAGAAGGAAAAATGAGAGCCAATTTGCAGCCAGTTTTCAGTGACACAGTAAAAGAGGGCGGATTCATGGCAGCAGTTATCATCCAACACTTGGTAATGAATTGTTTTAAATTTTTATCCTTGTTACCATACTTTATACTTTTTAAAGCTCTTTCTTATGCATAATTTTTAATCCTCAGACAAACTCTTGGAGGCAGGGGAAGCAAGCATTTATTATCCTAATATGATAAGGACACTGAGGAGGAAGAATTGACATGGGCTTGACTCATCCCGGTTTCTACGGGCACTGGGATCAAGGCAGCAAACACAGGCCTTTGACTCCCCCCGGTTCAGTATTTTCCCTGTACACCACACTGCCTTAAATTGCTGCTACTTCACTTTCATACCTTTGAAGCTCAGAATCATTATCATTGACTTTGCGATTTTCTAAATACCACATTCTGAGAAACACACTAATTACAGTAGGGGGAGAGTGAGTTATTCAGAACTTTCTGATTTTGACGGAAATATGTGATAATTAAGAAAGATTGGTCATTCCGTCTTCCTGGATTTTTCAGGTTTAGGAGACCTGCCTCTTTTGGGGGCTGGTTTGGATTCCCTCCTGCTTAAAGACAAAAGGATGGACTGTTTGATGTCCTGGGGGCTTTATGAGCTGCAGTGATTCTGTGATTCTTTCCTCTAACAGTTGGCTTGGATGACTTTGTCAGGAGTCCAAATCTCCTATTTAAAGTGCACCAGAGAGAAATACAGCTGAATGTAAGTAAGCATTGTGTATATGTAGAATAACAGTGTAAATATTTTATAGATTGCAGCACAACAGAATCATATACTTTTGCTTGGACAAATGAATTCCATCTTCAAAGCCACTGCAAAAAAAGCTTATGTATTTTGCTAATAACTGAGCACATTGTGGTGTTCACATAAGTCTGCATTTCGCCAAAATCTTAGCACCTTCTCAGCACTGTTGGGAGCAGCCTTACCTATTGTTCTTAGGAAGAAATCTTTTCTCTTGGCAGCCTGATAGATTATGCAACTCATCTATTTCAGTAATTAACTAATTGAGTCCTATGTGATTATTCCCTCTGAGCTGTTAAGCCTCCATCCTGCCTTTACCCTCTGAGCAGTGTCCAGCTACCTCCCCAACTCAGAGCAATGACCCATTTGACTATGACCCAGCTCCCAAAGGTGCCTTGTCAATACTCTCCCTCTGACCAATGCCAACGTCCCCTAGAGTTCATTTTCCAGCCCTCACTGCAGACTTTGACCCATTGTGCTTCCAGATCTCAGATGTCGGAAGTGTCTTAGAGACCAGGAACCAGGAAGAAGTTAAGACTGACCACTCTGCACCTACGCTCACCTCTCCTGTTCAACATAGTATTGAACGTCCTAGTCAGAGCAATCAGCCAAGAAAAAGAAATAGAAAGTATCTAAATCAGAAAGGAAGAAGGAAAATTGCCTCTGTCTGCAGGTGACAGGATCTTATATATAGAAAACCCTAAAGATTCCACCAAAAAACTGTTGGAACTAAAAAATGAATTCAGTAAAGTTGCAGGATACAAAATCGACATAAAAAAATCAGTTGTGTTTCTATACACTAACAACAAACTATCTAAAAAAGAAATAAAGAAAACAATCCCTAGCACAATAGCATCAAAAATAAGGAAATAGCTAAGAAGAAATTTAACCAAGGAGGTGAAAGATTTGTATCCTGAAAACTGTGACACATTGACGAAAGAAACTGAAGAAGGCACAAATAAATGGAAACATATCCTGTGTTCATGGATTGGAAGGATTAATGTTGTTAAAACGTCCATACTACCCAAAGCCATCTATAGATTCAATGCAATCTCTATCAAAATTCCAATGTCATTTCTTGCAAAAACAGGAAAAAAAAGTGCTAAAATTCGTATGGAATTACAAAAGACCCCAAAGAGCCAAAACAATCTTGAGAAAGAAGAACAAACCTGCAGACATCATACTTTCTAATTCCAAACTATGCTACAAAGCTGTAGTAATCAAAACAGTATTGTACTGGCATTAAAACAAACACACAGACCAATGGAACAGAATAGAGAGCCTAGAAATAAACCCACATATATACAGTCAACTAATATTTAACAAGGGAGCCAAGAATCCTCGATGGGGAAAACACAGTCTCTTCAATAAGTGGTGCTGGGAAAACTGGATGCCACATGCAAAAGAATGAAACTGGACCTCCATCCTACACTGCTCACAAAAATTAACTAGAAATGGATGAAAGATTTAAGTGTAAGACCTGAAACCGTAAAACTCCTAAGAAAAAAACAGAGCAAAAAGCTCCTTGACATTGGTCTTGGCAATAATTTTTCAGATTTGGCACCAAAAGCACAAGCAACAAATGCAAAAATAAAAACAAGCTGGACTATGTCAAACTAAAAGCTTCTGCACTGTGAAAGAAACCATCAACAAAATGAAAAGGTAACCTATGGGATGGGGGAAAATATTTGCAAACCATTTATCTGATAAGGGGTTAATATCCAAAATATATAAGGAACTCACACAACTCAATAGCAAAAAAATAAATAATCCAGTTTAAAAATGAGTGAAGGATCTGAATAGATATTTTTCCAAAGAAGACAGACAGATGGCCAACAGGTACATGAAAAGGTGCTCAACATCACTAATCATCAGGGAAATGCAAGTCAAAATCACAACAAGATATCACCTCACATCTGAGAATGGCTGTTATGAAAAAAAAAATCAAAAGGTAACAAGCGCTGGTAAGGATGTGGGTAAAAGAGAACCCTCGTACACTGTTGGTGGGAATGTAAATTGGTGCAGCCACTATGGAAAACAGTATGGAGGTTCCTCAAAAAATTAAAAATAGAACAACCATATGATCCAGAAATTCCACTTCTGGGCGTATATCCAAAGGAAATGAAATCTCTATCTCAAATAGATATCTGCACCCCATGTTCATTGCAACATTATTCACAATAGCCAAGACATGGAAACAATCTAAGTGTCCATCGATGGATGAATGAATAAAGGAAATGTGGTATACTATAAGCCAATGTTACCTCAACTTAAAAAATGTGGTATATACATATATATTAAAATATATATATACTATTCAGCAATGAGAAAGAAGGAAATCCTGCTGTTTGTGACAACATGGATAAAACTTGAGGGCATTACACTAAGTGAAATAAGTCAGGCAGAGAAAGATAAATAATGTATGATCTCATTTATATGTGGAATCTAAAAACACCAAACTCACAGAAACAGAGAGTAGGCTGGTTACCAGGGGCAGGGGGGTGGGAGGAGGATAGGGAGATGTTGGCCACGAGGAACAAACTTCCAGTGATAAGATGAAGAAGTGCTGGAGAGATAATGTACAGCGTGGTGATTCTAGTTAACAATTCTGTATTGTGCACTTGAAAGATGCTAAGAGAGTAGATCCTAAAAGTTCTCACCACAAAAAAAAGGTAACTATGTGAGGTGATGGATGTGGTAACCAACCGTATTGGGGTAATCATTTTGCAATATATATGTATATTAAATTATGCTGTACACCTTAAACTTACACAATGTTATATGTCAATTATATCTCAATAATGTTGGGAAAGGGGGTGGGGACTGAGAAGCCTCCTGTTTTGTGGCCTTTGTTATCCAGCCTTCCCAGTCTCTCCTTTCCATGTTCTTACCCAGTTAGCCCTTTCTTGCTTCCAAATTTTTAATCATTTCTAACATGACCTCCTATCCAATCCCTCCCTCTCAGAAGACGCCCTTGCCTTTTACTTCACAGAGACAAACGGACTCTACTGGAGGGAAACCACCCCCCCCCACCTTCCTCATCTTCAGTGAACAGCTGCACCCAGCCACATCTATGCTTCCCCTTATCTGCAGCCAATGCCTCCACCTGGGCTTTGGGTCCCCTACCCCTCACCTTCTCAGGAAACTTCACCATAGAGTTCCACCTTCTCTCCCTCGTATTTTCAACTTCCCTCTGAAGTAGATCCTTCTGAAAGGCTTTCCCTCTATAAACCCTTTTTGTAAAAATGCCAACCTTGAAAAGGAAAGACTGTCTCTCTATATTTACACCTCTGTACACATAGATGCGGGTTATGTAGACACCCACTCGTGCCTGTAGTTGATTGCCTTCCAACGTATCTTCCAACACACCTGGGGGCTGGTTCTGAAAAACCTGTCTTTATTAAATATTGAAAAAGATACTAATCAATATTTATAAGACAGGTTTGAGGCGTAAAAGCATTCAGTAAACAATCATGTACCTGCCTTTAGGTTTAATGAATAAAACATACGACTACCTTTGAAACCCCCAGGAGCCTGTCTATCTCAGCTGACTCCCTGTACCTGCACCCTGCCCCTGCCCCCTGTACCCTGCCCAGAGCTAAATGCTCTTCTAAACTTTGAGTTTCTTGTTTCATTCCTTTGCTTTTCAGTATAACTTTACTGCATTTTTTTCTATCCTTATACAGTGTATTATATAATTTTATGGGCTTTTGAATTTATGTAATAGAATCTTCTCACAGAATAAGAATTGTTCTGTCACTTATTTCTTTTTTAGTCAACATTATGTTCCTGGAATTCAACCAGGGTTCAGTGTTGTGTAGTATTTCATTCCATGAATATATAGCAATGTACATATAACAATGTATTTATCCATTGCATTTTGTGCATATGTAGGTTATTTTCAATTTGTTTCTTTGCATTGCCATTATAAACAGTGCTGGTATGTCCTACTGTACAATGTGCAAGAGTTGCTTTAAGGTCTATACCTAGGAATGGAAGAGCTGGGTCATCAGGTACATATATATATAATCTCTGTAGTTTTACAAGATAATGCCAAATTATTTTCCCAAAGTTATTGCATCAATTTACACTCCCACAAGCAGTGTATAAGTATGTTGTCCCACATACTCACCACCATTTGCTATTGCCCAAACTTTAAATTTTGCCATTCTGAAGGGTATGAAATTATATATCATTCTACTTATTTTTATTTTTTAAAATTGTGATGAAATATACATAACATAAAATTTACCATCTTAATCATTTTAGGTATACAGCTCAGTGGCATTGAGCACATTCACATTGTTGTACAATTACCACCACCCATCTCCAGAATTCTTTTCATCTTGCAAAACTGAAATTCTGTATCCATTAAGCAATAATTCCCCCTTCTCCCCTCCCCCCAGCCCCTAGAAACCACTATACTTTCTATCTCTATGAATGTGACTACTCTAGGTACCTCATGTAAGTGGAATCGTACATTATTTGTCTCTTTGTGACTGGCTTATTTCACTTAGCACAATGTCCTCGGGGTTCATCTATGTTGCAGCATGTGTCAGAATTTCCCTTCTTTTTTAAGGCTAAATAAAATTCCATTGTATGCATATACCACATTTTATTTATCTATTCATCTGTTGATGGACACGGGTTGCTTCTACCTTTTGGCTACTGTGAATAATGCTGCTACAAACATGGGTGTACAAATATCTCTTTGAGATCCTGCTTTCAGTTCTTTGCGGGATACACCCAGGAGTAGAATTGCTGGATCATATGGTAATTCTATTTTTAATTTTTTAATAAATCTCATACTATTTTCCACTGTGGCAGCACCATTTTACATTCTCACCAACAGTGCACAAGGCTTCTAGTTTTTCCACATTCTTGCCAACTCGCATTTTCTGTTTGAGTTGAGTTCTGTTTTGTTCTGTTTTTGTAGTAGCCATCCTGATGGATGTGAGGTGGGATAACTCATTGTATTTTAATTTTAATTTTTCTGATTATTAGTGAAGTTGAAAATCTTCTCATATTGACCATCTCTTAGTCAATGCCTTTAAGTCTTTGCCTATTTTTATTTTCAGTTGTTCCATGCATATTTATTTGTAAGAGTTCTTTATATATGCTAGATATTAATCCAGTTCTACTGCTATAAATTTCTTCTTCCAGCTTGTGGCTTAACTTCACTTTCTTTATATGTATTACTTGTAAATAGAAATTTTTAATTAATGAATATTTTCCTTACAATTTGTAGTTCTTCTGAATTATTTAAGAAAACCTTCCCAACCCAAGGGGAAAAAAAAAGAAGTATCTTAAATTGTTTTCTAAAGGTTTTGTAGTTTTAACTTCCACATCTAAGTCTTTGATCTATCTGTGATGAATTTTGTTTATAATATGAAATAGAGATCCAATCTCATTTTTATGCATGTAGATATCATATTGTCCAAGTAATCCTTTTTGGAAAGACCTTATTTTCCACCATTGAGCTGCTGTGAAACTCTGTTACGCCTCAAGTGGAACTATATGTGTGGGTTTATTTACAGGCTTCCTTTTCTGTAGGACTGGTTTATTCTTTCTGTCCTTTAGCCAAGCCTACAATATAGTTATTTAATTACTATAGCTTCCTATCCATTCTTAACATCTTTTCCTCTTCAGGATTGTCCTGGCTTTTCTTGACCTTTTGCTGGTTCATACATGTTATGTCAAACTCCATTAAAAAAATCACAAAAGCTGTGAGATTTTTTGCTTTGAATCTAAAGATCAGTTTTGGGAAAATGGACATTTTTTTTTTTTTTTTTTTTTTTTTGTGGGGAAGACCAGCCCTGAGCTAGCATCTGTTGCCAATCCTCCCCTTTTTGCTGAGGAAGACTGGCCCTGGGCTAACATCCGTGCCCATCTTCCTCCACTTTATATGGGACGCCGCCACGGCATGGCTGACAGGCAGCGCGTCGGCGGGCGCCCGGGATCCGAACTCGCGAACCCCGGGCTGCCAAGCGCGGACTAAACCGCTGCACCACCGGGCGGCCCCGGGAAAATGGACATTTTGATGATCATCTCACCCATACACAAGTAAATATCTCCACTCACTCAGGTCTTCACTAATATCTTTCAATGAAAGTTGTGTAATTTTGCACCACAAATGTTTTCAATAACTTTATTAGACTTATTTGTAGCCACCTTATCATTTTATGCTATTGCAAATGATACAATTAATAAGTATACAATTTTTAACTATTGCTGGAATAGAGAAATGCAATTGATTTTTTATGTTGATTTGTGCTTAGCAAACTTGCTAAATTCTTGTTTGAGTTTTCCAGGTTGGAAATACAGCATTTGCAAGTGATAACAGTTTTGTTTCTTCCTTTGAAATTCTTACATCTCTTGTTTCTTTCTCTTGCCTTATTGTGCTACATTTCCAGTATAATGTTGACTAGAAGTGGTGACTGGGATTGACTTTAACATTACTCTATAAGGTATATATATATACTAAGATTAGAAGGGAGCTTCTATAACATCGTTATAACTTGATGTTAATTAAGTTAAGTTTAAAGTTAATTAAGTTATAACTTGATGTTAAAGAAGCTCCCTTCTAATATTAATTTTCTAATAGTTTCTACAATTAATGGATGTTGAATTTAATTTATCAAAATTTTTGCATCTTTTGAGATAATTATCATATTTTCCTCTTGGAATCTATTAATTTGGTGAATCTAATTTTCTTCATTATTAAACAACCCTTGCATTCTTCAGATAAACCCAAGTTTACTGGTTTTGTTGTGCTATGGTTTTATTTAGAATCTTTTTGTATCCATATTCATGAATGGGATTGGCTTTAATTTTCTTTTCTCATACTATCCTTGGCAGGCTTAGGTATCAAGGTTATGCTAGCCTCATAAAATGAGTTAGGGAGTCTTTAGTCTTCTGTGTTGGTATATTATGAATAGTTTTGTAAGACTGGATATTTTTTCATTAAATTTTGGTAGAGTTCGTTAGTAAAATCAGCTAAGCCTAATGTATTTTTTACAGGAAGATTTTTAACTATTAACTTGATAGTCATTATAAGATAAGCTATACAGGGGGTCTATTTCTTTTTGAATTAATTTTATAATATCTACATATTTCCTAAGTAATCTAGATTTTCAAATTTGTTGGATTGAAGTTGTTAATGGTGTCTTCATATTATCTTTTTAATTCCAGCATTTGTAATTATATCCCTTTTTTTATTCCACATATTGTTTATTGTCCCCTTCTCTTTCTTTTTTTGATCAGTTGTCTATCAGATTTGTCAATTTTGTTGAACTTTTAAAAGAACCAATTTTACATTTGTTAATCCACCCTTCTACATGTATCCTTTCTGTTTCATTAATTTCTGCTCCTCATTCCTTCTTGTGTCTCCCACTTTCTATTATAACCATTTTTCTTCTTACTGCATTAGTGCATTCTTTAGTGCAGGTCTTCTGGCATTGAACTTACTGTTTTTGTTTCAAAATGTCTTTACCCCTTATTCTTGAATGTATTCTAAGTACACAGTCACTTTCTTTGGCTTTCCATTGTCTTATTTTTTTGGCTTCCATTGTGTTTTTTTAGGAAGTCCAATGTTGGTCTTATTGTTGCTCCTTTAAAGGTAATATGTCTTTTTTTTTCTCTGATGCATTTAAGATTTTCTCTTTGTCTTTAGTTCTCTGCAGCTTCCCTCTGATGAGTCCAGGTGTGAATTTATTTTTGTTCATTCATCTTGTGCAAAATTATTGGGTATTTTGAATATGTGAAGTGATGTCCTTCTTCAGCCGTTTTCTCTTCAAATATTATCTATGCCTCATTTGCTCTCTGTTCCTCCTGGAACCCTATTCTCTGAATTTCTTTACCTCTATTCTATATTTTCCACATTTTTGTCTTACTGTTACATTTTGAATTATTTCTTTTAATCCATCTTCTAGTCTACAAATTCTCCCATCATCTGAGTCTTATCTTGCTGTAAATCTCATCTATTTAGTTTTATTTTTATTTATCATATTTTTCCATTCTAGAAATTTTAGTAGTTCTGTCCAATCTGCTAGGTTACTTTTTATGATTAACCACTTACAGACAATTGGACGACTTTATATTCTTAAGCCAGAATAAGGCATAGTTCTTTTATAATCTGTGTCAAATAATTCCAATATCTAAAATCTTTCTGAGTCAGTTCCTGCTTTGGTTATTTCTGCTGGTTCTCGTTCATATTACCTTTTTCCTTTCTTGTGCCTAATTTTGGTTGTATATTGTGCACTATCTTTTCAAAAGGTATTTGTGGGGGTTTCTTTGAAGATACCCTAGGATAAAGGGTATCTTCATCTAGAAAGTATTTTTGTTTGTTTTTTCCAGGATCTGGGGAGCACTACCAGTCTAGGTCCACTTCCACCAAGTTCACTGTTTCGAGTTCCCGTGACCACCTAGAAGATACCAATCCTCCTGCAAATCCCTGGTAAGGCCATCTTGTATCCACACTTCTCAGGAATGTCTGTTTCTCTTGCTTTTGTTCCTCTTCCTCCTTTAGCATCTGTGCAGCTTTCCCTGTGGCTGGACTTGCAGCTAGGCTTACTTCTCGTTCTTCTTACTCTGCTGTAGTATCCCTTCGGATCTTAGCTTAGTAGAAGGGTTTCCTATTAGACTTCCCACCTGGAGTGAGACTAAGTTCCTCACTTCTTTCCCCTTAACCCCTTACGTCTGCCAAAACTGAAGCCCAGGTTTGCTGCGATCAAGAATACTCTCAAAGCAACTTTGGAGCTCTGCTTATCTCTGTTTCTCACTCTCCCTTAGATTTTTCCTGACGTTAATTACTATATTGTCAGCAACTTCTGCTTTTAAGGACACTTTCTTTTATATTGTAGCCAAATTTTTAGTTGTATTTAATGGAAGGGTTGGTCAAATAACAAAAATGCCCTAGAAATTGGAATTAATCACTGTCTCTTTTCTCACTACTGCCCCAAGAACAGAATAAATGAATTCTTAAATGTCCCTTCAGAAGGGTCGTTGCTCCCGAAAATCAATTCTGTAGAGAAGATAACTCTCAAAAGAGGATGGAAGACAAATAAATAGGAGATAGATTAGAAAGTCTCTGGCTTTGAATGTGGCCTTATAATATCTGTGTGGTTAATAGGTGTCAGTGAAAGAGGAGAGAGAAAAGAAGAAAAGAAGGAACGAACAAAGGAAGGAAGGAAAATAGGTACAACTAGATACATTCATCTCCTACTGCAAAGCCTGATAGAGATTGTGCAGTAGAACCAAAGTTATCCGTGACCTTAAGCCATTGTTTAGTGCTGAAAGTAAGTCACCATGGCTCAATAAACGGACCATATCATATCACAATATTCTCCTGGTACTCTGACTAAATGTGTGTAAAGTGCTTATGTAAAGCTTATTAAATGTGCTTGCAAATCTAGGATATTGACTTAAATTACAACAATGGAATGCAGGCAAGGTAGATGGAAGAATTTCCTGGAAGGGAGTATTTTAACTCAGGACACACAAACATTTGGTGGAATCTCCTTCACAGATGGTATTTCAGCTTTTCCATGATTCTATGATTCTCTATATACATATGATAAAACCAGCGTTCTCCTACAGGAAGAATGGGGATGGGCAAGATGCCCCTGGAGTTTCATTCCAAGCTAATGATTCTAGTAATCTAACTCTTTGGAGATCCATGGCTGAACCTCAATTTGGGTCAAAAGGAAATCTTCCTAAGAGGCTACGAGATTGTTTTTAATAGCTACGGGTAATGGAGGAACCCCCTGACATTGTCATCAGCTCAAATTTCATTGTCACTAAGGCTGCTGCACCAAAATGGCATTTTAAAGAGTCTTAAAATAAGTGCCTATTTGAACAAGTAGCTAAAATCAGCCTACATCCTGAGATTCTCAGAGTTCCTTGGGTCTCTGAGTTTACTTTATTATAATAATGTAGTGTCTCTTTTGTGTACTTTTGCTGGCATTTCCTTTTGGCGACATCTTCATCCATCACTGCTTGGGTCTGCAGTTGTTGGTGGGAAGGGTTTTGGCTTTGATCAATGGGTTCTTTCTGCAAAAGGACCATGGTTGGCTAAAGTGTTTTTGGACACCTGGAACATACCTTTACTCTGGAGACCAGAAGACTTTACTACCAGCATGTTAGAATTTCAGTGTTATAAATAGTCTTCAAAAATCTTTGGACCTGAGAGACTTTGCACAAAACTCTAAAATCTGCATTCACCCCAAGACCTTGGGACCTTCTGTGTGATTGGTAACATCCACTATCTAGATGTCCCTTCCTCCCATCTCTATTATCCAATTTGTCTGGCATACCATGGTCAGATTAATGTTTCTGAAGAACTTCTGAGCAAGCCTTTTTTTTAAATTAAGAATGTCTCTTGGTTATCTCTAATTTTTTGAGGTTCATCCATCCAATCTTGTTCTCCAGTTCTGCTGCTCAGTCCCTCCACCCGCCACCTCACTCAGCTTGGTTTCCCCACTCTCCCACCCTCACATCACATTTGTCTTCACTTTCCACCTTTGCTCCTGTGTTTAGAAAGGAAGAGGTACTGATCCAGGACTTCCTTCTTCCTCTCCATCTCTCCCCTCTCCTCTCTACCTCCTGCACTGAGCCCACTGCTGCCTTCATCAGAGGCAGAGTTGCCTTCTCTGATTCCTCGTTATTATCTTGATCAGTGCCTTGAAAACACCAGTCCGCAGGAGAATGGGGTAACTATTTACCACCTCCTGCCTTCTCTCTCCCATTCCCATTCCTCAGATGTAATAATAATAACAGCAACTATTAAGCGTTTGAGTTATTTCTTTTAATTCTTGCCATGTCTCATGTTACTGATGAAGAAAGCAAGATTCAGGGAAGTTAATGTCTCCTCAGTCACTCAATTGCCGTCAAGATTCGAATCCAGAAACGTCTGGCTCCAAAACAATCGCAATTTATGACTTTTTGATGACAGGAGAATTTTACACCCCTCTACCCCTTTTCTTCTTCTTCTTTCCAAGAGCCCCTAGTAGATCATTTAGTTATTTAAGATGCAACATGGTATAGAAGAAAGAGATGGGCTTTGGAACCACATAGACCTGAGCTGGAATTATGTCTTCAAGACTTACTAGTGGACTGGCTTTGGGCAAATGACTTAACCTCTCTGGCTTTTGATTTTTCTCATCTCAGGAGATGAGATCTCAATGCCCTAGAACCCAACACAGGGGCTGGTATATCATAGACATTCAGTAAATATATGTTGATTCATTTCCCCTTCTCTCTTTCTCTTATTATTTTTCTCTTCTTTCTCTCATTCCCTCTTTTTCATTATTTTCTTTGATTCTGTTTCAGATTGATCAAAATACCTAGCACCATTAGGGGACAACTGGGAAAATGTGAATACTGGATATTTATTGGTATAATAAAATGTGAATTTTTTTTTTTTTTTTTGGTGAGGAAGACCAGCCCTGAGCTAACATCCATTGCTAATCCTCCTCTTTTTGCTGAGGAAGACTGGCCCTGGGCTAACATCTGTGCCCATCTTCCTCTACTTTATATGGGACGCCGCCACAGCATGGCTGACAAGCAGTGCGTCGGCAGGCGCCCGGGATCCGAACCCGCGAACCCCGGACTGCCAAGTGAGAACTAAACCGCTGCGCCACTGGGCCGCCCCATAAAAATGTGAATTTTTAGGAATGATCATTATACCATAATTATGTTTTATAAAGACTTCTTTTTCCAGAGATACATACTTAAGTATTTATGGATGCTGTGATATGGTGTCTAGGATTTGCTTCAATAAAACCCAGCAAAGCTGGGGGTCAGGGGACAAGAGTGAGTAGAGGTATGGATGAAACAAGATTGGCTTGATTGTGCGATGGGTACATGGGGATTCATTTTACTATCAGTCTCTACTTTTGTGTATGTTTGAACATTTTCTAAAATGTCCAACAGAAGGTTTAAGCCTCAGTATCTTCCTCATCTTCGCCAAAGACCCCAATTCTCCCCAATGACATTCTGGGCAGCATTTCTCCTTGCTTTCCCCAGTACTTCCTGGGTTGCTCCAGACTCCACACCAGCAGAGCACCACACTGCCTCAGCCCCCACCGTTGGCAATTGGACAAAAATTTCTTCCTGACCCCAGATGGCATCACAGCTTCCTCAGTCTGATCCTGTCAGCATATTTTTTCCAGGTACCTGATTCTTGGACGTGGCAGTAATAAAACCAACCGAGATTGTTTGGCTGGCCCCCACTGGAGCAGGTAGTTCCCATTCTGACGCTGTCAGCCATCTGAGCATTCTGCTTCCAAGAGCTCCAAAATAACAGCCGAGTAAGAATTTCACAGACTGCAGTGTATGCTTTTAGACTTCTGGCCAGAGTGTTCCTGAGGGATGGAGAGCCACTAGGGTAGACAATATACTAATATTACTGATTATTAATGGAAAATCTGGTGCAAATAAGCAATTTTATGGGTTGCATTTTATTGGGAAGCTGGCATGAGAGTGGAGAGAAAAGCAAAGAGCAAGCACACATGGAGTTTATTTGCTCTGCTGTTGGTCACACCATATGGACTCTTTAGGTTAAATGTATATCAGACTCCAGTTAATTGAAGTAAAAGGAGAAAGGGCTGAGTTATCCCAGTCTTGGTGATTTCATAAGGAACAAATACAAAAAGATATTAGCAAGGTAGCTCAGACCAGGTCTGCCTGGAGAGCTGGCCCGGTGACCTCAGTAGGCGGTTCCCAGGTAGTGCTTATGAGTGGGCCGTTGAGGGTTTTTGGGTGTTTTCTGTGGGGTCATCAATTTACAGTGTGTGTTGGGAACAAAGACCTTCACAATGTGCTGTGGTTTACTCCTACGGTCACAAGACAAAATCCCAATTTCATTCATTCTATAATGACACTTTCAAGACGCAAGACTTGGAGAATAGGCTTTCCAATTATTTTTTCCAAGACAGAGAACCACTCTTGCTTCCAATGTCATGTGTCACTTCATACTTTCAAGGTACTTCAAATCTCCTCTCATTTGAGCTTCACAATCTGTGAGGTAAGGCAGGTACTATCATCCCTATTTGACAGCTTGAGAAGCTAAGGCTAGAAGACATGGAGACAGTGTGACTTGTCCAAGGCCCCACAGTCTTGGTGGTGCAGCTGGGACAGGAGCCCAAGTCTCTTGCTCTCTACTCCATGCTTTTCCTCCCGCATCAAAGCTAACACGGGATTACCATGATCAAAGTCTTCAGGATCGTCAAGGAAATAGGCTGGGGAAAGTGGCTCAAAAGCAGGCAAAGTAGACTTTCTTTTTTTTGAGGAAAATTGGCCCTTTGCTTAACATCTGTTGCCAATCTTCCTCTTCTTCCTTTTTCTCCCCAAAGCCCCAGTACATAGTTGTATGTCATAGTTGTACATCTTTCTAGTTGCTCTATATGAGATGCCACCGCAGCACGGCTTGATGAACGGTGAGTACGTCGGGGCCCAGCATCCGAACCAGCGGCCATGGGCCTCTGAAGCAGAATGCACAAACTTAACCTCTATACCACCAGGCCAGCCCCAAAGTAGACTTCTATTAGGCTCCACCACCAAGTCTCTTACCTGACAAAATCCAGGCAACATTTACCACTGATGTTCATACTACTGGACGAAGATGAGAACAATGATGGTAATGGCACTAGATAACTCTGTCCCCTGTGCAGTCCTGAATGGAACGCATGCCTCCCTCTCTGCCAGGGAGTGACAACCCTTCGATGCAACAAAGATGCAATGACAACCTAGTGCATCTCGAGCACTGGGCCTGCAATCACTGTGCTTTCTCAGTAATCTAGACATAATTTTGCTGCTCCTAACTTTCCTCTCTTTTTTCCTTTCTCCCTTCCTTTCTTCACTTAACATATGTCGAGTACCTACTCTGTGCCAGGCACTGGGCTGGACCATGAGGATACACCAGTGAACGCTACTTTCCATCTGTGTACCGCAGTATACTCATCTCCACCTTTGTCACTATTTCCCGGCTTCCTGTTAATCCATTCTTTTACATCACTGCTCAAAAGTAGCCTTCTCTGTGAAGTTTTTTCCTGTCGGCCTCTCCTCACAATTCAGATCACTCCATTCCCCAGTAGAGCTCTATTACTTTTGATTACAGGTGGCACAATTTTCATTTTGATGCTGAGTAAAAGAACTCAGGCAAGGAGTTTTTTTCAAGTTGTTTCCTTAACTCTATTACTATCTACCTGTGTAGGCTTAGGCAAGTCACTTAAACTTTCTAAGTCTCAATTTTACCTACTGTAAAATGGGAATGATAAAATCTGCCAGATTTACATATAAGATCATGGATCTTGAAGCCAGTGGAAAAGTACAGAGGACAGTACACATTCATTGGTCTAATATTTATGGCATTTCAATTAAATGCAAATCACTAATCTAGGCACTAGGTAGGATACAAAACTGTATTGTCAAAGACTTACAATATAGTTTGGGAGAAAACCCCAATACAAGGTGATGAAGGATGCTCTAGAAGCCTAGAGGAGGAAGAAATAAATTCCAATTGGGGAACTCAGAGATGGTACCATGAAATAGGTGGCATCTGAGCTGGACGATGAAAGACAAGCATGACTGAGATGTGTGGTGGTGGGAGGAGATGGAAAGACACGTTTGTAGAAGGAACATCACAAACAAATGGCTGGGCTTGGGGAGGGGGATGTTGTGCAAGACCCCGCGTAGCATGTGGTTTACTTTGGCTGAAGTGTAAGGTGCATAAAGGAGAGTCATCCAAGATAAGTGCAGACATGTGGATTTGCACCAGATTGTTAAATGCTGGGTTTCAGAGTTTAGACTTTATTTGGGAGCCATGTAGAACCATTGAAGCTATTTGAGTATGGAAGTGCTCAAATACAAAGAGCTGCTTTTGGAAGATTCCTCTAGTGGCAAAGTAGAAGATGGCCTGAGATGATGCTAAACAGGTGCAAGTTATAATATGTAGTAATAGCAATTTGCTCCAATTAAGCTGTATTAATATCTGTATCTTCTTGAATATGGGTCTCCTTTCTCTGTGTCATCTCACAAGTCCCATGTGCTCACCTTGGCGCATGATGGGGAGCTGTTGGTCCTGACTGGTTGATGACTGAGTCCCAGTTCCGTGTTTATCCGCTGAGGCCTGGTGCAGTTGCAGTGCAAGGTGTTGGCAAAGGTCTGGGGGAGGAGACCAAGCACCTCTAAGCTGAAGATTGTTGTGCACCTCTCCTCCTCCACTATTTCTGTTCAGGTTTGACTCACAGAGCCTTATAGCTTCACAGTCACTTATGAATAGAGGTAGTAAAGACAGTTGCGGGAGAGAACATCTGGCAAGGCCCTGAGCAGATGCTCCAGCCACTGGGATGTGAAGCCTGTGACCCTGACTGGCATCCGAGCATTGGGATGCTGAGCCTTCCCCCACTCTTTAATAAAAGGGTCTCCTGGACTCATTGTAAAATGGGAATGACAAAAACTACCCAGTTTACATATAATATCATATGAGGCCATGAATGTTATAGCACACCACTAGTGGGGAATGAGGAGCTTAGCTGCAAGCCTCAGAGAATAGGAGAAGGCACAGAGCAACAGTGTGTTGTGTGCTTGTTGCACTGGGGAGAGGACATAGTGCCTACAAATATTAGAGTCCCACTAATCAATGGACTGGTGTGCTGGACCCAGGAAACTACAGAGACTTTTCTCATCCCTATGTTATGACTCAGTATGAGGCCCCTAATCCGTCTCCAGTGCATCCCAATATCCTGGGTCTCCTCATTTTCTGATCACATTTTTCTTTTTCAGTGGTGAAGATTGTCCCTGAGCTAACATCTGTGCCAATCTTTCTCTATTTTTTTTTATATGTGGGATGCTGTTACAGCATGGCTTGACGAGTGGTGCGTAGGTCCGTGCTGGGGATGCTAACCTGCAAACCCCAATGCACTGAAGAGGAGCGCATGAACTTAACCACTATACCACCAGGCTGGCCTGTCTGATCACATTTTTGACTAGAAAGGGGAGGGTGGGGAGTACAGGTAACCAAGAAGTAGAGAGAGCAACTAGTGAAGTGCACATATGTGTATGAATAATTATAAGATAATAAAAATAGCTGCCATTTATTGACCCTTACTATGTGTCAAGTACTCTGTTAGATATTTAACAAATGTGACTTTAATATTTATAACATTCAACACGTATTTCTATTCCCATTTTAAAGACAGGCAAACTAAGGCTTAGGGAGCTTGGCCATCATTCTATGTAATATTACAGTAGAAAATGTGTGTTAAAGGGAGAAATTATACCATAAATATCACATAATAGGAGCAGTAACATTTCTGCACTATTTATATCTACCAGATTCTCTCACATGTGGTGAACCATATTCCCAGGGGAAAAAAAGGAGAGAAATCAGGAAATGAGATCCAGGGAGAAGTAAGATACACTGAGAAATTTCCATGCACCAGGCATGGGTGTTATCTAGTTTAATTAGCAGGTGTTATCATCTCTACTGTGCAAAGGAGTAAAGTCAGCTTCAGAAGAGATAAGTAACCTGTGCAATGCTTATAATTCGTACGTGATAGAGTCAGGATTAAATTTAATACTGAATTGGATTAAAGGTGAGATAGATTGGGCCAGAGATAGGAGAGATACACCATCTGCATCCCAGTGAGGTCCTGAGTATTGTGATTTTAAAAATCAGTCAAGTATCTATTCAGAACCTGCTACCGGGATCAAAAGAGTTGCTGAGTCCAACATCCATACTTCCAGCTTGCTAGAGGGAATATTCATGTAGACCTGTGAGTGCATAGCTAAAGAGGGGATGGACAAGAATTCTTCCCAGTGGCAGTGAGGAGCCCTTGAAAGTGGCCTGGGGAGGCCATGGGTGCAGCAGGGAATGGGGAAGAGTGGACAGCACCTGAGATTTTGATCACATGTGGAGATAAAAAAATAAAGCCTGTGATTAAATATAAGTAAGAAGACTTGTAATAATTAGCACTGACCATTGATAACTGCAGTGTAAGACCAGTGAACAATAGAAAAATTTGAACTCTACAAGGACACTAAAAGGATGATCATCAAAAGCAGAAAGATATAATTATCAAAAGCTTAAGGGGGCTCTTGAGGAAACTGATAAAACCTTTTATCATTTTTGTAAAAATTATGTCTTTTATTATGTCCTGCTAAGAAAGTCAAATATAAAGCAAAGGATGGAATATTGTGCTATCAGTCAATTTTAGTGGGAAAATTCAATAAATACAAAAAAATTTTTGAACATTTGATCTATTTTTAATTTATTCTCACAGTGGGTGTATAGTAGCAATTATTACTTGCTGTTGTCGTCACATGCCATCAAGTTGGCTCTGACTTCTGGCGACCCTATGAATGAGTGATGTGCACAATGTCCTGTCCTCGACGGCCCTCTCAGCTCCTGTAGACTCACGCCCACGGCTTCCTTTATGGAGTCAGTCCATCTCACACTTGATCCTCCTCTTCTCCTGCTGCCTCTACTTTTCCCAGCATTATCGTCTTTTCCAAAGAATCCTGCCTTCTCCTGATGTGCCCAAAGTAGGACAGCCTCAGTTTTAGCATTTGTGCCTCCAGCGATAGTTCAGGTTT
The DNA here is from genome assembly GCA_031878705.1 of Tapirus indicus. NCBI lineage: Eukaryota > Metazoa > Chordata > Mammalia > Perissodactyla > Tapiridae > Tapirus > Tapirus indicus. Next base: position 101,702,369 of record CM062918.1, on the reverse strand, counting down.
AATTTGCTCCGGGACCCACTAGTTCATCTTTCTGGCAGTCCAGGGGATCCACAGAGCTCTCCTCCCACACTGGATTTCAAATGAATCAATGTTTTTTTTCCTGTCAGGCTTCTTCACTGTCCAGCTTTTGCACCCGGACATAGTAACTGGGAGTACGAGGGTGTGGATAATCTTGGCCTTGGTCTCTAATGACACTTCCTTACACTTGATGATCTTCCCTAATTCTTTCATTGCTGCCCTTCTGAGTCTCAGTCTTCTCTTGATTTCTTGGCAGCAGTCTCCATTTAAATTGATGACCGAACCAAGGTAAACGAAGTCTGTAACAATTTCAGTGTCTTCACTGTCTACGTTACAGCTGTGTAGTTCTTCTGTAGTCATGACCTTTGTCTTCTTGATGTTCAAATGCATTCCTGCTTTGGCACTTTTTCCTTTCACTTTCGTCAAGTCGTTTCAAGTCACTGCTGCTTTCTGCCAGTAAGATGGTCATCTGCATATCTCAGATTGTTGATTTTTCTTCCACGGATTTTCACTCCTCCTTCATCTAAGTCTAGCCCAGCTTTTTGTATGACGTGTTCTATGTAGAGATTAAACAGATGGAAAGATAAAATGCACCCTTGTCTGACACCTTTGCCTATAGGAAACCATCTGTCTCCATATTCTGTCCTGACAGTGGCTTCTTGTCCACAATACAGGTTATGCGTCAGGATAGTCAAGTGCTGAGGCTGCCCCTTTCTTTCAGAGCAGTCCATAGTGTAGTCTGTAAAACGTAGACTAACCTTCTTCTGAAATTCTTTGGTGCACTCCAGTAGCCAACGAATAATCGCAATTATATCTCATGTGCCTCTTCTTTTTCAAAATCCATCTTGGACATCAGGCATTTCTTGCTCCATATAAAATAAGAGCCTTTATTACTTGAGTATTATTAAATATAAGATCAAATAAGTGTATTTTCATAATTATTAGTTTCCACTTTTAAAATGAAGTCACAGACCCACTATTTCCCCCATTGTTTTCTCTGGAAGTTAGGTCCCCATTTGCAATGTACTTACTTTACGTGGTCTCTTCCTGCTAAGGAAAACATTCCTGTGTGTGATAATGATGGAATTTCAGTCAGTAGGGAAAGGATGGACTAGACGGAAGTGACATTACCTCACATCATACACAAAATGATTAGAGAGGTAAATATTTTTTTAAATCCACCTATAAAGTGTTAGAGAAACTATGAGTGGACATTTTTATGTCCACTTGAGGCAGGAAGGCCTTTCTAAGCAAGACACAAAGCCAAGGAATCACAAGAGAAAAGACGATGTATATAAAACTTGTGTATGCAAGAACCCCATTATAAATAAGGATTAAAAAGCAAGTAACTGTCCAGTCAAAATATTTACAGCACACATAATAGACAAAGCACTAATATTAAAGAACTCAAAATTCATAAAAGATACAAATAACCCAATTAAAATGTACAAAAAGATATGAAGAGGCAATTCACCAAGAAGGAGATCAAAGGACTAATAATAATATGAACAAAGGCCCAAACTCACCAGTAATCAGGAAAATGGAAATTAAAATATTAAGGGGTTGTTTTTTCTCTGAGTAGCAAAAATTTTAAAAGACTGAAAATATTTAGTGTTGGTGAGTAAACTGGAGAGTAAGCTGGCAGTATCTATTAAAATGCATAATATACATATGGTGCCAAGAAATAATTTTACTTTAGTTAACATTCCAGAGAAATTATCATACTATGCATAAAGATGTACAACAATATATGTAGTGGCTAACAAGGTGAAATAACTTACTAGGAGAAGGACTAAGCCACTTATGACACATCTGTGCTATTGAATATTATGTAGCTGTGAAAAAGAATGAGATGTCTCCACACATGCTAACGTGGAAAGCTCTCCAAGACAAATTAAGTTAAAAAAGTAAAATAGAGTATGACCTCAAGTATGTTTTCAGAAAGGATGTAAATGTAAATGTATATAATAAAGGCATAGCAAAAGGATGAAGGAATACACATCCACTTGTTCACAGGGATTGTCTCGGGAAGACTGGTGGCAATGGGTGAAGTGGTGAAGGGGAGACTTTCACTTTTTATTTTATGTACTTGTATGGCCTGGGTTCCCTAAAACAGAGCCTGAGGCAAGTGTACATGCTAATGTTTAACGTAGGTGCAAGCTCAGGAAAGCAAAAGTCAAGGGAAAGAGAGAAGGATGCAAAGAAAATACAAGATGGTGCATTACCAAGCAGGCCAAAGCCATAGACACACACACACACACACACACACACACACACACACACACACACACACACATGCAGACACGCCATCTGGTTTCACAGTAAATCAGAACACCCCAGAGAAGCCATATGAAACCACTGTGTTCCCATTGTTCTCTGAGAACAATGTGATGGGTAAGGAAGGTGTATACTGGCTCCTCTGCTCTCCTCTAGCTCACTCGCCAAAGTTTGTCCCATGGGGCATTAACCCCTCCAACCTTCAGGTCATGTTCTCTAGCCTTTCCAGGCAGATTCTAGGGGAGCAGAACCTCTGCGAGTTTGGTTGGTTAGACTCAAGGGCTGGAGCTGCTGTGGCATTCACTTCACCAAGTGCAGTGGAGGCTGTGAGGAAACCTGGACCTCACCCCAGAGGAGACACGACACCCAGTGGCATCAGAAGATGGATTGGCTACCGTGGCGACCCGGATTTAATGGCTGCAGGAAAGCTGGGATCCATCACCGGGGTCCCTGGGCTGGGAAGCAGGGCCAGTGGCTGGGGCCCAGGGGACAGATGAGCCTCTGAGATGCTAGAAGTGCATAAATGGTATTGGTACAGAACTGGTGAATTGTTCATTTTTTTCTTTTTTACAGGGGAATGTATTCAAGTATAGAATGTATAATTATTTTAATTTTAAGATGTTGAAGCAGCATTAAAATAGAAATGAGGTAACATTTTTAATTTGAAAATATTTTTTTAAATAATGATAACAACTCTTGAGGGAAATGTGATAAAATAGGCATTGTTACCTGTAGTTGGAGGAGAAGTAAATCAAACCTTTGTGGGAGTAATTAGTTCAATATGCACCAGAAACCTTGAACATGTTTGCACACTTTGATCCAGTGCAAAGATGTTCAGTGCAGCATTGTTTATAACAATAAAATATTACAAACAACCTAAACATCAAACAATCAGAGAATCATTAAGAAATTATTATGTACCCTCTGTGTGTATTCCATCCAACTGTTGAAAGTCATGTTTATGGAGAATATTTAATGACTTTATTAAATACCCAGTATACAGTTTTAAGTGAGTAAACCGGGATATGAAACACTGTACGCATTCACTGCCAACACTCTCCCTCTACACATGGGCACGCGCACGCACACACACACACACACACACACACACACACACACACACACTGTATTTTAACTCCACTTATCCTCTGAGTAGAGCATATTCTCTCTGGCCTTTCACCTCTGCCAGTGGACATGCAACATGCATGTCCATCCCCGCAGGGATTTCCTCTTCCTCTAGTCTCTCCTGGCTCACTGCTCATTGACAGTGTCCTCCAAAGAACTTTCCCCAACTGGTATTCTCCATCTAGGCTCAGTGTCCCTCCTGAATGTTCTTCAAGCTCTTTGTTCACATCTCTATTCCAACAGTTCTCACATCGTGTTGTAACGATCTGCTTACTTTTCTGTCCCACCCACCTACCACCACACACGTGTACACATGTGCACACACGTGCAAACACACACAGTTATGCTGCCCTTGAAAGCAAAGACCATTCCTTATGATCTTCATATTCTTAATTCCTTACCCAAGTGCTTGGTACATAAAAGGTGGCACTCATTAATTTTTACTGAATGAATGAATAAATTTCTCCAGACACTTGGAAAAGAAAAGAAGGGAAAGTTCTCCAGGTTTTCTCTGGATGCTTTTCCCAAGCTGAACCAGGGAGAAAGGGCTGTGGCCATTTGCTCTGTGAAGGAGGGCCAAGGGGGACCTGGTGACATTGCAGTCCCAACATTCATAAAGTTGTGAAGATGGGCATTTGATAAATGAAACTCTTGCCATATTCCCAGCTCTTATCTCTTCATGGCACTTTCCTTAAGGAACTTGAAGTCTAGCTACAAATTAGGAAGAAGGGTTCATGTCATTGAAAACACAAAGCTTTTGCTTGTGATGGAAGCCGTGGATTTTTGGATTTGTTATACACACACTTTTTGTTTTCTTTTAGAGGAGGAAATAAAATAGAGCCTTGTGCCTCTAATTACTTGTGAAGTAGCATGGGATGATACACAAGGGAAAAGATACTTTGCAAATCATTGATCCACATTAAGAATTCTTTTGCCAATTGATAAAACATCTTGTACACTGCAAGAGAGCAGAGCAGCATCCTCTCTCCCACAAGGATCATCAGGAAATTTGTTTTAAGGATGACTTTCTTTGCAGGTTTTCTTGAAATATTCTTTATCGGATCATCCATCAAAACAAGTGGGGCTCAAATACGCTCTGGTGAAACTTCATTTTATTGAAGTTTCATTTGTCAGAATGGAGAGTTTTGTCCCTGTTGGAATGAAAGAACCTCTGCCTTCTTTATTCAAACATTTTCCTCCTTCACTTCGCATCTTTCTCCCATCGCTGCCAGTTATATGAGTAAAGATGAGACGTGTTCTTCCTCCCAAACCCCACGTCATCCACTGGCTGCTGTGCTTTAGCGCAGCAGCTGGAGAATTGCTGAAGTCTGGAAATGAGCAGCGAAGGAGCCCAAATGGCACATTTTTTGAAAGGCAGAGAAATGGACTGTTGCTCGCAGCCCCGCATGTTAGGCAAGACCCCGCCATGGTGCAAGCCTTGCTACATGAAGTGTGGTCTGCAGAGCAGCAGCATGAGCCTCCCCCGGGAGCTTGTGGGAAATGCAGACTCTCAGGCCCCACCTCAGACCTCCAAAATCAGAATCTGCATTTTAGAAAGATTCACAGGGGGATCATATACCTATTAGTTTGAGAAGCGCTGGCCTAGTGCGTGCACATTAGAATCAGAACTCCAGAGCTGGGGTCCTGGACTCCACCACTTTCTCACTTGTGACCTTGGGCGGGTTCCTCAGTTTTCTCATCTTCACAATGGGAATAATAATTGCATTTCCCTCCCTGTTGAGGAGGTAAATGAGAAAATGTATGTAAAGAGCTCAGCATGGTGCCTGGCACATAGTAGGTCTCTGTAAGTGAAGTTATTATTATTGTTGTTCTGACAACAGAGTCTTCCCCAGAGGAACATGCAAATTACATTTCTCCTGGTGTCAACAGGATTTATTCCGTCAACAGTAGAACTGGAAACAGTGTATACCTTTCCCATTTTAGGGGGAAAGAAAGCTTAGTTAAAAATAAAGAAACCTAAGATAAATTGCTTAAGGGAAAAGAAACAAGATGAAAACCACTGTGTGGAAAGTGCAACTGTGACTATATATCCACACTCACTTGTGTATGCCTAAAATCACTCACTGTGGAACACCCTCCCACAAATGTTATCATATGTTGTGATAGAAAGAACATGGAGTTTAGGCTCCTAGATTTGGGTTCCAATCCAAGCTCCACCACTTACTTACTGTTTAATTGTTGGCACGTAACCTGCCTGAGCTGTCTCCCTATTTGCAAAATACCTACTTCCCAGCATGTTGCGAGGAGTCCATGTGTTTTAAAATACAGATTTCATTATATTTAGGCCTGGCAAGGCCAACAGATCAGGAGACAATTGCTATTGAAAATACAGTTTGTTACAGTTCCCCAAAGAAGGGGGCATGCCACAACATGGGGGGCCACATGGGGAAGCACAAGGGTCAGCCAGGAGGCAGTGGGAGGGGAGACTGTGACAAGAACCTTCATTGTGGTTTCTGCAGGAAGAAAACTGGTGAGAAACCAGAGTAATCAGGTTTAGGATTGGCTAGTTTGAGTAATTTCAGTGGGCACTAGGACATAGTTGGCTGTCCCTAGTTGTCTAGTACCTGGCCCTGGGATGATTAGGGCAGGTGGATCCTGGCTGGGAAAGCCTGATAAAGGAGGTGATTGGAGTGTGGACTCTGGATTGGCTGGTTTGCATTTGAAAGGCAAACTTGTGGGAGGGTGAGTTGTTTACTATCTCTAGGAATTAGCTAACCTTGGGAGGGGCAGTCCCTCCAGGGTCTGCAAGGCCCCAGATGTCAAAGCATTGGAATGCAGACAATAACAGACATGATTAATACACTCTGAGTCCACTTCACAAAAGCCCTGGCATTGGTGCTAAAAGAATATTTATTTACCTACTTCCCTGGGAATTGCCCTAATCCCAGAGTAGAAAAGACTTGAAGTTCAAATACATAATCAACAACCAAGAATAAATCCATGAACACACATAAAAATCTCTCAGCACTGACAGTTCTCTTGTCTATACAAAGGGTACTGCCCTGGCAACACCATCAGAAAATGTCTTCGGAGCACAACATAGAGCATTTTAAATCAAGACCATCTAATTCCTCATTCACTATTATAGAACCAAACACTTATGTGCTAGGCCAAGTACTTGGCCTTGGGGATGCAAAGATGGTCAGGATGTGTCCCGCAAAGATGTGCCCTAAAGGAGCTCAGAATCCCGTGGACCTATATCCTAAAGCTCTAACGGTACATAACAGTGCTGACAAGTTTTGCAGAAATGCTCAGAACAGAAATCTTGTGCTCTGACATAGAATACAAAGGCATTAACGTTGTCGTCTGTTGAGAGTCAGTGCATATTAAAAGTGAAGAATGTACCTGGATTGCGGGAGCTCAGAGTGCAAAAGCCCCCAGAGCACAATAGAAACAAAACAAAACAGTGAAATCTAAAGCCAATGAATGCTTAAAGATCAATAGGTCTGACATTTGCATTTCATTCTGATATTCAGGAGGTGCGCAGAGTCGCTCAGCAGTAAGAGGCAGGGCTGAGACCCAAGCATGTCCGGCGACTGGAGCCCAGTTCCCTACTCAGTACATCGCACTGTCCTGCCCTCCATCTCGTTCCTTCCTCTCCCAGTAGTCTAGGACAATGTATGGGGGACATTCAGAAAAGATCATCATTAGGGACAGGAAAACGAAGAAGATGATTCACACTGAGCAAGTGGGAAGTTGACTGATGCACAGAGTAGGTTTGGTAACCACGCAGCCTAGACTCACCTCTGAGGTCAGACTCCAGGGAGCTGAAGACAAGAAAATGTGCATGTCCTATTGATCCTTCTTCCCCTGCAGCTGTTCTTCTTGTCCACATGTCAGTCCTACCTGCCATCCATTAACCCAACCATCAATCCTATCAATAAGTTTCACAACCCTTTGAGTCTCTTCTTCTCCAGGCCAAATCACTCCAATTCATCAGCCACCCCTCTGGTTTTATGGTTTCCATCAGTATCCATCTGAAGTGTGGTTGGTCTCTGCACACTTTCATTGTGAGTGTTCATTTCAAAGTGTCTTGCACAGATCTGGACACACAGCACACTCCAGATATGAACTCTTTAGCATTGGTACTCTTCCTCACTTCCATAATCCAGTTATTTCAGAGCAGTTGAAGCTTCAAAGTGATTCTACATGACATCAGGTTTGTATGTTACAGAAAGACCAACTCTTCGCGAAAGTCCTGTTCCATTCAATTCCATTTTGGAACCAAGGACTTCAATGTGAAGAAATCAAGTTAGACAGAAGGAAGAATCTTCAGGGCTGAAAGATTTTTCAGGCCTGGAACGAGTGTTCAGTTAGTAGTGTCCCTTTTTCACATGGCTTTTACGGAGAAAATGGGTCCACCTCAGTCCACAGTGATGTGGCTAGTCCCGCCAGGGGATGTGCACCTGGATCAGATGGCCTGTGGCCTCCACTCAAGAGTCTAAAGTTGCATCAGACAGTCACCATCTACAGCAGGACAGTCCAACACAGCAGAAAGAGAGGAGAATCAATCACCTTGTAAGAGAGAAGAAAAAGCTCTTCCAAATGAACAAACCTCATGGAGAACCCAGAGTATGGAGAGAGTGCACCGCTCGTCAGACGCCCAGCCTGCAGCACTGTGCATTTCCTTTATATTGTTCTTTTCTTCAGAAAGGCTCATTGCGCCGCCCACAAGACACCAGTTCATTTGTCTTCCCGTGGTTGTAGTTTATCACAGGAAGGACATTTCAGGGGAGATACACGTACAAGTAAGGAATCCAAAGTCACACCTCCAAATCATTCTTTCCTCTCCACCTACCAGTCTAGGTACTATTATATTACCCTTTTCAATCCAAAACTGATAACATGAAAATGAAACTGGGTGTAAAATTCTTTTCTTTGCTTTTTACCCAAATTTTCTCTTAGCAAGTTTTCTGCTCTCTTTCCTCAGTGGCCTCAATTCCATAATCAGTCCCCTCGGACTATGTTTTACAGCACCTGTCTTAGTCTAAAAGGGATTTACAATATCCCCCGGCTACAGAATATGGGTCATAGTAGCTTCATCTCTTAAATATGAGCACCAGCACGGTGGGAGTTTGGGGGTGGGTGGGTAGTATTGGGAAGCAATTCTCCTTCAATTTGGGAAAGCTCATAGTGCTCATACCCTGGGGCAGAAGATTGCCAGGAAGTCCAAGTGATGTCTTCCCTAAGGCCCTACTCCTTCCAGGAAATACTCAGGAAATGAGCTGCCTAAGGCGTGTCAGTGGAAGGACTCGACAGCCGGCCCGTCTCCAACACCCACTTGCCATGACACCTTCAGTCTTGTCCATAGAGATTTCTTCCTTCTTAAAATTTAATAATGGAATGCTTCAAATGTGCAAAAAGGTAAAGAAATAATATAGGACACTGAGAATAAACAGATGTTAGTATTTTGCCACATTCACTTCAAACCCCTCTCTCAAAAGAACACTAGAGTTCTGCTGAATTTCCACCCTTTATCTCCTACCTGTCCCGCTGTCTCCAGAGATACCACTAACCTGAAAGGTGACTGTTATTTCTAAGTGTGTTTTTATGCTTTGTCTACATTTGTGGTATCATACTGTACATACCAATTGGCAACTTGCTTTTCTGAACTCAACATGCTTTGTTTATTGAGATTTATCAATGTTGATACAGGCTGATCTAGTTTATATTTTTCAGTTGTTCTATAGTATTCCATGTCGTGAATAAACCATAGTTTATTCATCATTTGTTGTTGGTTACATATAAATGCTAGTGGTTTATACGTACTGATCTTATATTCAATAATCTCAATGAACTTGTCATTTTTAATAGTTTGTCTATGGATTATTTTTAGTTTCTATGCTGACAATTATTTCACCTGTGATAATGATGGAATTTCTCATCCTTTCCAATTTTTATTCCTTTTATTTCTTTTTCTTATGAGTATCATTTTGAATAGAAGTGGCAATAGCATGCATCTTTTCTTGTTTCTGATTTTTAAGGTAATGCTTCTTAGATTGGACCATTAAATAAGATTTTGCTGTAGGTTTTCAGTGGGCATTCTTTGTCGGGTTAAAGAAATTCACTTCAGTTCTTAGTTCTAAGAACTTCTCTTCAGTTCTTAGTTCTTAGTTGCTAAGATTTTTTAAATTAAGAATGAGTGTTGAATTTTTGAAATACTATTTCTATGTCTTGAGATGATAATAGGTTATTACTCATTTTTGTTAATGTTGTCAATTACATTAACACTTAAAAAAATTAACCATTCTTAAATTTCTGGGACAAATTCAACTTGGTCATAACGTATTCTTTAATGCATTGATGGATTTGGTTTGCGAATATTTTAGTTAGGCTTCTCGCATCTATCTATAAGTGAGATAGGTCCATAATTTACTTGTCTTGTAACTTACCTGAATTTGATATCAAAGTTGTATAGTTTTCCTTCTTTATTCTCTGATGGAGTTCATATACATAGGGATTGGTAGAATTCAAAGTAAAACTATCTGATTACACTCTTTTATTTGTTTTGTAGGTAGCTTTTAAACTACTGATACAATTTCTTTATTAGTTTTAGGTCTGTTCTTGTTATCTAACTTTTTATTCACTCAGTTTTGATGTTACGTTTTGTCTGGGTTTTCAAATATATTGGCATAAAGTTAGTCATAGTTATCTCCTAACTTTTAAATCTATACTGCAAGTGCAATTAATTCTCAGTTTTCACTTCTATTACTTTGTTTTTACGTGTTCTCTTTCATTTAATCAATATTGCCTAAGGATTGTCTATTTTGTTACTTTTTTCAAAGAACCAGCTTTTTTAGTTGTTTCTTTCTATTATTTTTTCCTGTGTAATTAATTTTATTCTCCTCTTTATTATTTCCTTTTTCTATTTCCATTAGATTACCCCACTGCTCTTTCATAATTTCTTGAGTTAATTAGACTCTTACTTCATTAATTTCAGTTTCTTTATTTCTAATATATAGCACTGGTGGTATACAAGGACATTTTGGGGGCATGTGGACTTTAAAAAATGTGTACTACTTATGTACTCAATAAAATGTATCTTAGAGAGAAATATAATAACTACCACCTCAAACTTAATAGTTTGTGGATGATATTGCTTAAGATAAGCCACATAGTAAGTTAAAAGACAAAAGTCAATCAATTTAAATAAAAATCAAACTAATAGTAAAGTTGACCCTTGTTTCATGTTTAATTGAAAAGACTGAATTCTCTAATTTTTGAGTGCAAGATTCTGTATATGTACATTGGGCAAAGGCTGTTAAACATGTTCAAATCTTCTATTTGCTACAATTATTTTACCTGCTTGATCTGTTAGTTTTTAAAAGTTATATTTAAATGGCCACTATAAATGTATTTTCCGATCCCTCCTTATAATTCTGGCTTATCAGAGTTGCATTATATAGTTTGATTTTTGAATTGTCAGGTGTAAGTCAGCTCAGAATTACTATATATTCCTCATGAATGATTCCTTTAGTAATTAAAGAATGACTCTTTATCTCCAAAAATATCTTTCTCTTAGGTCTTTTTTGGCTGTCATTAATATGGCCACCCTGGCTTTCTCTTAGCTATTATTTGCTCAGTGTGCATTTTTCTATCCCTCCATTTTCAACCTTGGTGTGCATTAAGTTTTAGTATTCTTTCCATCACATTAGTCTGTTCTCTTCCTGCTTCCTTCTCCTCCACCAGGGTCTTTCATGGTCTTGAGTTCCATAATGCTAGTGTATCTGTATGCTACATACATCCAAATATCCTGATGAAAACAAGAAGTGTTTAGGAGAAGTTTGGATACTCGTGAAAGCAAGTTAGAGCCCCCTGGTTTTCATCTGGAGATGGAGAGTGGACAGCATGAGTTCTGCAGACTCCTGCCAGCCTAGGGAGACCATGTCTAGCTAGTGTCTAGTGGCCAAACTCGCCCCAGGAAGATCCTGGTTGTAAAGCTGGGGCACATGCAGTTCTCCCGCCTCCTGATATTATAGCTGCATTTAAGTGGGGATGCTGCTCCTCAGAACAGAGAAAGAAGGTCTCAGCCCTAGGGAAACAATGTAAACCACTGTGTGGCTGATCAAGCACCTCCCTCCAGAGGACGCTTGAGAGGCTGTCGCCCAGGCCTTAGTTCCCGGTGATTGGGATTAAGGCAGAGGATCTCAAGCAACAAAGGGCTTGCTCCCAAGCCCTGCTGAAGATGGAGATCCACTCTTAAAACAACCTATGAGGGGCTGACCCAGGGGCGTAGTGGTTAAGTTCGGTGTGCTCTGCTTCGGCAGCCTGGGTTCACAGATTAGGATCATGGGTGCAGACTTACACCACTCATAAAGCCATGCTGTGGTGGTGACCCACATACAAGAAAAACAGAGGAAGATCAGCACAGATGTTAGCTCAGAGCCAATCTTCCTCACCAAAAAAACCAAAAACAAAGTATGAGTTCTGCCTGCACGCATTGCTCTTCATTAAGGGAGCAGGCAGAAATCATTTGCTTTGCTTTTTTCCAAAACATCCGGGCAACACTGTGGGTCCCGAGGCTCCAGAAAAGCTCTACCTTCCTGTCTCAGATCCACAGAAGGAAAGCCAGGCTCCACAGGGTGGGAAATGTGTGTCCGGAGGAATGAAGTTGGGGAGTGCTTGCCCTTCAACGAGAGGAGGGAATGGTGCCTCAGCTCCTGCAGAAGAGCTCTGCCAATCAGGGACCAGGGATGCTGACTGGACATCAGTCTCTAGTGTGGGACTTAGGGGGAAATGGCCCTGGTAAGCATTCCAAGGGAGGTGGTGTCGATGGAGGAAATGGTGGACACCACAGCTCTACTCCTGGATCGACCATTTCTTCTGTGTGGGCCTCAGTTTCTTCATCTGTAAAACAAGAGGTGTACACCAGATCAGAGTTTCCCAAGCTTCATTCATTTAGTATCACTTTGACATTTTTGACATATTCATGTGAACCTTACTGACATTTCTCTTTAAATTAACTAACTTTGTTTTACTCACTACTCACCTTGTCTTAATCAATACCATTTGTGGACTGATGGGTTTGATGTTATAGTTATAAATTTTTTCTAAGATAGTTTTATTAAATACACAAGTATACATTTTTGAAGTCCATGCAACCCCTGAAATCTCCTTGTATACCATCAGCTACAAAACTGTTGAATGTATACAATTGGAAATTATTGAATGATCTCTAAAGTCCCTTTCTGTTCCAAAGAATCTAAGTTTCCATAAAATAAGCTTTGACCCATATCTCTAAGGCCCCAAAGAAATCAGGCAGGAGAATCAAAGGCATATCAAGTGGTGGACTCCAGGGTCTAGATCACTCTTTGCTTCTCCAACTCATCCTTTTCGTTTGTTGCCTAGGAACTCTGTGAGGAGAATCCTCCTGCTGCTGAAGGCACAGGCGGAGAGATCAAAACTCATATCTGCAGTTCCCCATCGGGCTTGCGGATGGCTCATCCAAACCCAACAGAAAACAGTAATGGAGACAGGTGCCTGTTTGGAGAGTTCAATTTGGTTAACACGTAGGTCTGGAGGCAACTACCGGCTTACACCCCACTGCTGTCTCCCTCCCTACGACAATCGGCACTAACCCCGGACTCTGTCTGGTGTTGATATTCAGCGAGTTCAGGATCCACATCTCATGCTTCCTTCAGGCAGCTCAGATGTCATTCCTCGCCTCCGAGAAGTGCTCTGTGGACCTCTCACTACCTGGTGGCTTTCAGAGCTGGGAAACGTACCTTAGAGGGCCTAGGTGTATCCACACAAACAAGGCTTTTTGGTGACAACCATGAATCACTGAGAGAGAGCATTCAGAAAGCTATAATGATAACCATAAATTAACCATGGCACAGATCCTTTTTTGATTATTAGTTTGATTTCAGGTCCTCCTGTAGATATTGCTTGGTGTGGACTAGTTGCACCTACCATTAGGTGAGGGGCATCTGAGACCTCACATCTGGCATAGAGGAAAGAAGACTGACCTAGAATCAGGATGCCTGGGCTAGAACAAGAGTTTGGGTTCCATGTGACCTTGGAAATGTCACTTATCTTCATAGTCCTAAACTGCACATCTATAAACTGAGACTATAATCCATGCTTTATTAACTTCAGAGGCACATTGATTTTTTGTTTTATTGTCTGCTTATTGAATACTGCTTAAGCACAGGCCCATAATTCTGAGGCCTGAAAGAAAGGAGATCAGGATCCTGTAGAATCTGGACGTCACAGCATTAATAAATTGAATAAAGACAACAGCAAGGGTATTAGTAATGTAGGCCCAACTTCCGCATCACTATGGAGATGTGAGGCCATGTCAGGCCGGTTAGCAGGGATACATCTGATCAGCGTCAGGACAGAGCCCAGGGGCTGAGTCTCCTCTAAGTAGGGTGACCATATAACTTATCGTCCAAACTGGGACACCTTTGAGAGCAAAGGCAGGCACTATTAATAATTATTCTTGGACAATAGGTATAAACCAGAGCTGTCCTGAGCAAACCAAGATGGATGGTCATCTAACCCATATGTAGAAGAAGTAGTTGAAGGCATTTTCTCTCCACATCTACGAAATTCTCTACATGCAGTTTGGTAGAAGTATTAGAAAATCCATGTTAGGCCAGAATGTCCTGGAGAAATGAGAGCATTGGCACTCAGAATCTATAGTGACCTGCTGCCTCAATTGAACTCCTCAGTCTCAGACCTAATGCCTTACAAAATACCAACCAACTCAAAGGTCCCAGGAAGCCAACATAGCCTTGTAGACGCCTGGAGCTCAGGTCCTGAAAGTCTCCAGTTCTGCTGCCGGAGTCACTTGGATGAGCAAAATGTAGATGAACCACGATGGAGCCACTCTTCAAAGGCTCAGTTCCTATGAAGTCCCAGATTCATGACCTCTTCCCAGTGATGAGGACGGAGCTGCCACCAGTGACAGGTGGCTCTACAATGCAGGGCTGAGAGTCTAGCTTTGAGGCTTGAGAACCCCCCAGTGCATCACCACCGTTAGAGCAGCTGAGTGCTTCTCTCAGCCTGTGTCTGGAGGGGCATCAGAGAGGACCTCTGATGACAACTGACTCCCCTAACACCCAGTTTTCCCCCGGGAACCCCAGGGAATATATGCCAGAGACACTCTATGAGTTCACCACAGCCAACCCCCGTGCCTTTTTCTCCCAGGCACTTCATTTCCCGGTCTCGCTTGCAGTTCGATGGGGCCGTGTGACTGAGTCTGGCCACTGGAACTTTGCCAAGAGTGATTTATGCCGCCTCTAGGACTAGCGTCTAAAACTCTTCTGGGTAATCCTACTCTCCCTCTCCTCCCTCCATCCCTCACTTTCCAGTCACAAACGGTGGAGAATCCTGAGGCCTAGGGAGTGGCAGGGTCTGAGTCCCTGCATGACTACATGGGACAGAGCTTCCACTGTGCCCTCCTCTTTCACCAACTCACATTCAGCTGTTAGGTGAGCGAGAAATACACTTTATTGTGTTAAGCCGCTGAGATTTTTGTTGTTACTGTTGATACAACTCTTTCCTGACCAGTGCAAGCAATTTTTCAAATTAGCCTGTGCCAAACAATAAGGAGGGTATCCTAATGTCAGATGAAAATGACGCAGAGGTTGCTGGATTTTCTGCGCTCCTTCATGAGCAAGAATGGCATAGGTCAAGGGAATTTTTGACCTATTTTCATACCCATGTCCCCTCAAAGGGTTCGAGGATTCAAATCTTCCCCAGTTTCTCAGCTGTGTCAAATGGAATAGACTGATGCCTCCCAAACTGTAGGCTCTAGGCCAGAGAGAGTCACCCGCATTGGTTACACATCCCCTGACCCAGCAGCAGTCCGACTCCCAACATTTCCTCCTACCCACACCAAAGGAGCTTCACCAATGACCTGCTCAACATACTGCACTATTTCTCAGCTCTTCTAGTTAGGAAGTTCTCCCACTAGTCTGGTCTAAATTTTGACAGAAAAAGCCCTTTCACTCACATATCCTCAGGGAGAATGGCACTCAACCTCTCACCTCCAAACATGTGCAGCCACCCCCTCCGCTCTAGACCCTGCAGCAGTGTCACAATGCTGGCCCTGTGTCTGCCCGCAGTTCTGAGCCCCTGCCCTCCCCTCCCCACCATGCACACCGTGCACCTGACCAAGCAGCAGCCAAAGCCCTTTGGAGCCAGCATGCAGGGAGCCGGGGAGGCAGCCTCCAAGATTCTAGTTCCAGCTATTTCCTTGGACATCACTTCGCTCACCCAGATGGTGAGATGGGTAAACAAGAAGTCCCTGTTCTCCATCAGCATGTCAGTGAGCGCCTCGCTCTCGGGCATCTGCCGAGCTGGGGGTATGATCTCCGTTTATAGTTAGGCTCTCCTCAGCGCACCAGAAATGTGCCCTTATGTAAACACTTGGAGCACTTCCTCCAGGGAGGACACAGGGCAGGGCAGTGAGCACCTTGCTCCTGGTGGCATGGGGAGAACAGAAATATCGCTCTCCTTCCCCCCGCCCTCTACCCAGCCACTCCAGCCCATCAGCAGCCATACTTCCCCAAGTGCAGGGAGACACCCAACTGATTCTCTCGCTGTCAAACTCCAACTGCCTGCCAATTTTTCTGAATCTGTATTCAGCTGCTACCCTCTCATTCCCCTGCCTCTGCCAGTAACCAGCTGTGTGACCATGGCCAAGTCACTTAACCTCTCTGAGCATCTGTTTCTCAAACAAATAATAGAATAATACCACTTGTCTCACAGGGGTCTCCCTTTGCCACTAGGACTTGAGAAAATATATGTGAAAAACCTCATACAGTGCCTGGTGTATCCCGGGGTCTCTCTACAAGTGTTAATTCCTTCCCTCTTCCCTGGTCCCCCTTAGAGAAATCCCCTAGCTGGCATTATCTCTTGTCCCAGTGAGAAGTGGGACAGAACACAGTGGCTGGGCAGTCTCACGCCTCAGGCTCAGGTCTGTTGTGAGCCATCCCTGCTCACTGGGCAAGCACCTCCCTCCCGCCCGCCAGTCCTGAGCACCTCACCTTTTGGTTCTAGAACTCCAGGGACTGCTTACCTCTTAACTGTCATCTCATATGCTGGGACTCATGGTCTACCACCCACTGCCACCTCTGACCTCTGTCCTGTCAGTACCCACCTAGTGATTCTTCTCTTCTGTTGCCCATAATCTCCATGTCTGGGCTCCCAATTATATCAGAAGAATGAATGAATGAATGAATGAAGGATTAAATAAATGCCTGGGCAAGATAAGCACTATGGAAACTGAAAAATGACATATAATCTTCTAGCTGACTCACTGGACTTAAATCCTCAGACTTCACCCTTCACTGTAGGGGATTTGTACTTACTATTAAGAATACTCTGTGACATTATTTTTCTAGTTCTGGTTGGAGGATGTGACACATACGTCTTAGAAGCCAGAGGAAAATTTTGCTACCACTGAATGTAATATCTCTTCTGAAGGGGATCCAGGCAGAGATCAAATTTTGTCCCCTAAACAGCCTGCACAGACACGTGGCCTGTTAGCTGGGATGCCAGCGTTTACCCCTCACTCCATTCCTGAGTCTCCCAGTTGGCCAGCTGTGGCCTGGGCTAGTTACTTTGCCTCTCTTATCAGCACTGTCCGGGACTACCTCAGCATCTGCACGAACACAGGCCAGGAGTGGGCACTGGGCTGCACACAGAGGTATGTTGGAGCCAGCTCCTGCTGGCTGCTGGAACCAATTGTGAAATTTTCAAGAATTCTGCAACCCAGTTGATAACCTTTCAGTAACTTGAAATTGGCAACTTGGAGCCACGGTGGGAGTGTTTATACCAAGGGAACTTCCAATTGCTCCAATTCAGGGCTTTTTCCCCACAGAGGGCCGTTTGTTTAACGTTTGCCAACAGCCCCTGTTTGCCCGGGCATTTTCCCTCCCCTCTGAGCACTAAGGGAAGCCACAATAGCACGGACCCTGTGAGCCTCGACTTGGCCCTTTGCAAAATGGAGGGACTTGACCTCGCTCCCAACCTGCCAGGCAGGCACAGCCTCATAGATGGGTGGAAGAGAGGGCCTTCCTGGTGGTAAGGCTTGTAGAAATATGGATAGGATGGCCCCCTCCAGACCTTAATCACTGCAGGTGCCTTCCTAAATACAAATTGGGTCTTGCCATTTCTCTGCTCAGAAACCTTTGGTGACTCCCTCTGGCCTCCAGGAGACAGTCGAAACGTAACGTACTCATTACCTTACCCAACCTACCTCTCTTGTTTCCTCCCCTTCCACTCCTTCCATCCCCTCTGCTCCCCAGTCACAAATTCTGGCTGTTTGCCACATGTGCCACAGGGACAGCTCCAGTTACTCCCTGCTCGTGGTGCCCCTTTCTTTTATTGGGGAGGAGCACCTTCACCTTTGAGGAAAGAGTCGAGCTCATTATCTGGATTAAAACCTGGAGTACATGAGGGGCAAGCAGAGACTGACAACACCACAGACGGTGGTGGCACTGGGGCTCCAGAGGACTTCCTGCATGTGAGGCTTAGTTCTATCACTGACCAGCTGTGTGAACTCAAGCAAGTTACTTAACCTCTCTGGGCTTTACTTTCCTTATCTACAAATAAGTAGTACCTATAATAATAGTAGTACCTATCTCATGGCATTTCTGTGAGGATCAAATGAGCTGTGGCATGTCAGGGCTGAGCACAGTGCCAGGTACAGAGTGTTAGCATTTGATAAACATTAACTGACATCAGCATCGGCGTCATCACCATCATCATCATCATCACCATTATTTTATCAGCCTCTGATCATCACCATTATTATTCCCATAAGCAGCATCTTGGACTATAAGTAAGTCTCTGCCAACACATTCCTCTGTGTTTTTCTGTCCTTAATTAGAATTTCTTTGGACCGGGAAAATCTCGGGAAACAAGTCGGTGCCCTCCATCCCATTCCTGCCCTACTAGCAAGGACAGACTCTGAAGATTCCTGGGACCGAGTTAACAGCCCTGACTTTCCAAGCCCCTTACAAAACCCCACACCATGGTCAGATAAATAGGCTAGTAGACAAATAAGGAAACCATATTTAAAGCATCCAGAGACAGGGGGAGTTTCCTGCAGAGGAGATTTGGACTAGAGCTCTCCCACCCTGCAGCTTGGTGTGAGCTCGGCCGGAGCGCTTTGCTGGAAGCACGTCCCCTGAAAGACGTGCATCTTCCGACCAGAAGCTCAGTGCAGCACAGTCCTGCTCCAGAACTTGCCCAGGCAGCAGAAGCACCCTGGAGATCTGGTGGCTCATCACAGGACACTCCAGGTGGGAGATGAGGACCCGGTGAGAGCAAGAGGACCCCGTGAGAGCAAGCGTGTTGTGAAAATTAGAAAATGCGCCCGCATTCTAACGCGGTGGTGCTACAGCCTTCGGCCGGGCACCTGGGCTCAAAGTCCCCAGCTTGCCGGTCCCACCTCATCCGACTCACGTCCAGACAGCGGCTGGAGAACAGAACTCGCTCACCGCACATTCAGGCCCCTGCACACATCCAAAGGACCACTGAGGAGACGCTGAGAGAGCGGGCGACTGGCATGAGGACCCGATGCCTGCTGGGAATGAACGGATTCCAGAGACCGGGCACACTGTCCATGTGGGAGCTGTGGCTCAGCGCCAGCGGGGAAGGAGGGAAGAGCATGGTGCCACTCAGACCGCCAGCCCGCCCACTCCCAGGACCTGCCCCTGAATCTGGCTGGAGGGGTGGGGAGAGGAAGGGAACTGAGAGGCAAGAGGGAGGGGAAGCTGCTCCACTAACGTCTCTGTGAGGCACGGGCAGCTCAGAGAAGCCTGGGCTGGGGAAGTCCGCTTGCCCACTCAGGGGCGCTTTGGGGACATTTTAAGGCAAGGGATAGAAGTTGCCCCAGAAGCTGGAGGAGGACGAGGGAATAATCAGGATTGTGGGCACTGGGGGCATGAGAGGAAGGCAACGGTGAGAACTGAGCATTCGCTGCCAGGACAAATTCTTCGAGCACGTGAGGTGCTTTGGGGAGAATCAAAACCATGTGGGAGGAGCCCTAGTGGACGGACACATGGAGGCCGGGCCGGGACACACAGGCTTCAACTCTAATTGTGATCTGACGTGTATCCAGGTTGGTCCCCAGTCCTAGGGGAATAGGACCGTGCTTACTCCCACAGCACCCCATCATTCAAACCTGCTCCACCACTTACTAACAGTGGGCGGTTTGCTTGAGCAGGCTACCTGCATTCTCTGTGTCCCTGCTTATCATTTACAACAGCACCTACCACTAGGGCAGCTGTGGGGATTAAATTGACTAATGTGTGAAAAGTGCTTTGAGTGGTGTCTGGCGCACGGTAAGTGCTCTGTGTTAGCTGCATCTCCACCACCACCATCAGCAGCAGCATCCAGAGAGGAAAAGCATGGCCCAGTGGTCCTGGACCTGGATTGTTGGGGTTGGAATTCCAGCCCCTCCCTCCTTATTAATTGTGAGACTCTGGGGAACTCATTCAACCCTTCTGTGCCCCTGCTCTCTCTTCTGTCAGTGAGGATAATGCTAATTCCCATCCCTTAGGGGTTCTCCCAGGACTCGAGGGCTCACATAAAGGTCTTAGTTTCTGGTTCATAGGGAGCACTGGGCGAGCAATAGCAGTGTCAAGATTAATAGCTTTGAATCAGCGTCTGGTGGTCTTGCAGGTCTCCCCACCCCTCGCAGCCCAGCACCCCATAGGACAATGCCCAGACTCACTGCAGTGCTTAGGCCACGCTGCCCTTGCATGGAACACTCTCCTCTTCCCTTTTGTGTTTTCACACCTGATTCAGGTTCCACTTCCTCCAAGAAGTCTCCCTCCTGTGCAGTGAGCTCTCCCTTATCTGACCTCTGACCTAAGGTGATCCCACACACTGAAGCACACAGGTGCCCCAGGCACCAGCTGCTAGGTACCTACTCACTCCTGGGCTCCATGGAGACATGGAGGACAAGGTCCTAGACTGGAAAGGTCCCTGCCTTCAGGCTCAGATTGAGGGGGAGACAGACAAATGGGGGCCATTTGCATCTGACTGACAAATGTTACGCCACGGATAAGCTCAGAGGTTGACGGGACACAGAGTGGGGATCCTACCTAGGAGAGGCTTCCCGGAGAATCAGACACCTGTGCTGAGTCCTGAAGGGGGAGGAGCGGCTGGTTGAGGGAGGGGGATGAAAGAGAAGGGTGCTCCAGGCTGTACTAGTTTATAAGATATGCTGTAAAAATTACCACGAACTCAGTGGCTAAACAACAGAAATTTACTCTCTCCCATTTCTGGAGGCCAGAAGTCTGAACTCAAGATGTCAGCAGGGCCATGCTCCCTAAAAGGCTCCACGGGAGAATCCTTCCTTGCCTCTTCCAGTTTCTGGTGGCTGCGATCCCTGTCTCCATCTTCACATGGCTTTCTCCTCCTCTGGTGTCTCCTCTGTGTGTCTCTGGAAAGGATAATTGTCATTGATTTAGGGCCCGCCCAGATAACCCAGGATGATTGCATCTCGACATCCTCAACTTCATTCCACCTGCAAAGACCCTTTTTTCCAAATAAGATCATGTTCATAGGTACCAGGGGTTAGGAAATGGACCTATCTCTTTGGAGGCCACTATTCAACCCACTGCACAGACAGAGGGACCACATGAGTAAGGGGACGCTGGCCAGGCACTGTCCCGCAGGCTGGACAGGGCTCGGAGCCCAAGACGCCGGCATTGACTGTGGAGCCTTCCCGCCTCCTCAGCATCTTTGAACATATCACTCATCTCATGCTGGCCAACCCTCCATCATCCTCCCTGTCATCCTTCTCCCCAAGAGCTACTGTCTCCACAACTCCCCAACACACACATGCTGGTGGGGGAGGAGTGGATAGGTGGCCGGGACAGGCCAGGCCAGGAGAGCCCCTGGGGAGCAGGCCTTGAGGGGACGTCTTGGATGGACCAGCCCTGCTGGACTGGGCACTCCTTAGAGTAACAAGGTTATTCCAGCCCCTGAGGCTGGCCCTGGCCAGGCTGGCACATTCCACAGTCAGAAAGGTATCTTCCTTGCCTCCCTCTAAACTCTGCACTAAGCCGTCTCCCCGAAGCCAGCCCTGATTGGCCCGACCCGGCCAAGAGTGGGCGTTTGTAATCAGGTAGTGTTGGCTTCACATTCCAGCTCTGCCATTTACCTGTGGAAAGACTTCAGACCTGGGGCTTAACTTCTCTGAACCTCTGTTTCCTTAACCAAAAACACAGACAACAAACCCTTGACCTGCTGGCCTCACAGGCACATTGTGAAGGTGTGCAGCGTAATGGGGTGTGAAAAACACTCACACATTGTAGGCACGATAATGCAATGAATTAAGTCACCTTAAATCTGCTTGGTACAAGTCATACATGCAAACATATAATGCACACTCACACTAACACACACTCACACATACATACACTCACTCACAAGCACTTTTATTATTAATATGACTGTGCTGTTACCTGGCTTCATTTCCTAGTTACATGGCTGCCATGGTTTCAGTTGTGGATTCACACATGTTGTGATGGTCCCTGGGTCCTTAGGTTGGGCGGGAAGAGATGCCTCCTGGCTCCCCACATGACACAGAGTCCCTGAGCTCCGGACGGACCCTCTGTCTCTCCCGGGTAATGAGGTGCAGTGCGGGGTGAGAGTCAGTGTTACTGTTGGGATGGCTGGCTGCCAGACTGTTGTCCCCAGAATGAAGGACTCTTCAACGCCTCTCCTCACCTGCTGCCTCCTGGCGACAGCTTGGTGATTTCCACACGGGTCCCTCCAAGTGTGACAAAAGCATGGAGATTGCAGCCCCCTGTGCCACCCCCACAAACTACCCTTGGTAGGACTTTGATTTCACTGGGAACCAGGGTGACACAGCCCTTGATGGCCTCCTGGAACATGGTTTCGTTACTGCTCGTGGTGTGGGTCCTGTTGAGAGCAGGTGTTCTCACACAGGCAGGTTTTCCCACAGACTTCCAGACCCTCCAGCAGGCTGAGAGCCTGGGGACACTGGTTTGCTGATTTGTTCCCCCAAGTTTGAGGTAAATCTTACCCTGTGGGTTAGGAAATCACTTGCCTCCTTGACCTGGAAGGGAAGGAGTGCTTTTCCCACATTTCTAGTCAGGGAGGGGCCAGTGGCTGCTGGAACTCTGGAATTCTAGCCTGGGAGCAGGGAAACCAGGTTCTACTCTCTGTCACTAGTTGGCTGTGTGACCCCGGGCAGGTTACTTCACTTCCCTGGACTTTAGTTCCCTCTTCTGCACAAATGTGAGGTTAGATCTGATGGTCTCTTTGGCCCCTTCCTGCTGAGACTCTGAATTGCTTGTTGTTCTGGGGCTTAGACTGATCTGTGTGTGTTGGGAGGGGAAGGGTCACTATTTTCCCCACGTCACCTCCCTGAACACTCTGCTGTCCTGGAGAGAGACTGGGAGGGCCAGAGAGAACGCCTCCCAGGGATGCTGATACCATGGCACATTTCACTCTTTATTAATTCATTCGACAAACACATATTCAGTGCTTAAAACATGCCAGCACTGTCCAGGCCCTGAGGGATTTGTTGTGACCGAAAGAAACGAAACCTACGTCCCTGTGGAGCTGACGTTAGGAGAAAGATCACAGACGAGAGACTGCAAGATATGCGGGATGTCAGGTGGTGGTAAACGAAAAACTAAGCAAGGAGGGGCCTAGGGAGTGCCGGGGCGGGGGAGGCGGAGAGCACTAGTTAAGTCAGCATCACAGAGACAAGAGTCCGGAAGAGGGGAGTCCTGGGGCTCACGTGGAGCCCGACGGAAGGGCGTGGTGAGACTGCTGGGGCTCAGGCGGGTAACCGTGGGGAGGCCATGACTGCAGGGAGCCTGGGGTCTTTTCAGGGGCACTCGGATGTCTGGCCCCTTCCCCCACCTGATGATGGAGCCATGGAGGCCAGGCTGTCCTGGACAGTGCAGTCCGTTGAGATAGCCAGGCTAGGTCCCAGCTCCTGGCCAAGGATGGTGGCCCTACCCAGGGCTCCTGCCAACTCCAGATGGACCACACAACAGCATTCCCCAGCCCTCATTTGTCCAAAGGGCCATCTGCTAATGAGTTGGAATTAAAGACTCCCTTCTCCCCTGCTTCTTCCTCCTCACCCTGGGTACAGCTGGACATGGTGGGCAAGGGGAACTGGGGGGCGGGGGACACCAGGAGCCCCGGTCATTTCAGGGCAGTACCAGGCCCTGTGGACGAAATTCTACGAGGGGAGAGAAGGAGGGGCGTGAACAGCTGACGTCCTGCGAGGACGGCCTCTGTCTGTTCCTGCAGGGAAGGCAGAGAGAAGGGAGGCCTTTGCTTCAGTTTAGAAGCATGTTCAGGGATTCTGTCTGGAATTTCCCACCCAGCCTCTCTCCCACCGGCTCCATCCGGGTCTTGTGGACGCCCTCCTTGTCTCACGGACTTGGAGTGAAAGGCTATGTGGCAGGAACAGGAGAGGGTGAAGGCAGAGCCCAGGGGAGGCTCTGAAGGATGCACAGTGCCCCCGCCCCTTGGTGTCTCTGCCCAAGTCTCGGAAGGGACACCTGAGCTTTCCCAGAGGCAGCCCTGCCCCCTGAGTCCTCAGTGTCCTCCTCCTTCTCCCCCTCCTGTGGAGCCTGCGGCCACCAGATCCCTACCCAGCTGTCTTCTGCTGCCACCCCTGGAGCCCATCCACCTGGCCACCATCTGTGGCACCCTCGGGCCCCTCTCCTCTCCCAAGGCGGGCTTTTTGCCCAACCCAGTGTCCAAAACCTTCCACAGCTCAGCTGCCTCTACAAGGTGGTGCCGGAGAAGGGGAGGTGGGGAGAGACCTGAGTGAAGAAATTCAGGAAAACGTGGTAAATTAAACCAACCACCACCTTCGAAGGCAATGTCATCACAGCAGCTGGGACGACAGAGTGGGGCTCCAAAGCCCTGGGCAATTGGAGGCAGGAGCATCGTGGGTCTTCATGGGCTCCCCTCTCCCCCTGCCAGGGGTCCAGCTCCTCCCAACCTTCCCTAGGCCCTTCCTGACCCCTGTCTCATCTTTATGAAGCGCCCCTCCCCTGCTGCCCTGGCCTCTCCATCTAACTCCAAAGTGCCTACGAGGAACACTGGATGATTCGGCCTCTGTAAAGTCTTTAAAAATAGACTGTGGATCCCCTGCAAAAAAAAACCAAAAACACCCTGGCTAAAAATAGCCTCAGCATCCAGGGAAGAAAAATAAGAAACTGCAACAAAATTCAGCTGGAGCAGTGACTTTCCTGCCTCTGATGTTCTGGGTCAGTGACAGCACTGGGGAAAGCTGGGAGCGAGCGGGGGGAGGACGGGGGTCCTTCAAGGACAGAGGAAGGATCAGAATAGCAATCCACAGCAAACGCTGCTCTCTACTCCCTGACTTGGTCACTGGACCCCTTCCTGGTCCCCGCAACCAGGCAGCACTCAAGCTAGCGGCAGGGAGCCGCAGAGGTCGGAGTCAGCAATGGGAGCCTGTGGAGTGGCAGGGGGACCTGGGGAAAGGTCCTGCAGTGCCCCCAAAGGTGTGCATTCAGGGGGAGCAGTAGGTCAGGCTAGGGTCTGATGCTGAAAGTACCTCCTTCCCCACAGATGCAGAATGGCTGCAGGGGTGAACACACACTGTCTGGAAGAGCTGCTTCTGCACTCCGCAAGGGACAAAGAAGCCCTTTTGGAAATTGTCACTAGGAAAGTCAGAATTTACATCCAGGACATCAATGTAGGGGAAGGGGAACCCCATGGTCTTTTGTGTCAGATCCTTTCTGTGGCTCGCAGTAAGGAGAGCTGTGTGGGAAATGGCAGAACAGCGTGGAGACGTGGTTTTGCTCACTAAAAAGGCTTAAAGGAGTGTGTTTGAGGTGGGAGCTCGTAGAGTCTAAGCACACACATGCACACACACACATGCACACACACACACATGCACACACACACATACACACACACACACACACGCACACACACCTTTTTATGTAGCTCTATAAAAGAAGGCATCTGCTCATTTGCTTGTGCCCAAAAGCTATCGCAGTGAGCTGGAGAAGAATCAGGCTGCAGCCTGAGAAGAAAAGCTTCTGGTCCCTCCATTCAGTTGTAATGGGGGCTCTATCTGAATTTGCATATGTTGGTCACGGGGAAAGGAGAATGTTAACAGGCTAACTAGAGGATTATTGGGGGCAAGGGGGGATCCCTTAGGAGAGGTATGGGGGGATCCAGGAAACACGCACCAAGAACCTCAACCACATTTTTACAGCTGATGTTTTGCTACCATCATTTGCCATAGAGGCTGTGTACCCACATGCACACAAAGACACACACTTACACAGACACATCATAGAAATTTGTCTCCCAAATGAATTAGGGTTCAAAATACACAGCTATCCCATCAATGTTCCCACATGTGCCAATGTTACCCGGACTCGTATCTTTTCTCCAAAACCAGTAGGTGGTCAGTTTCATGCCAAGAAAGGAAAGAAGAGGGTTTTTGGTGACTGAAATGCAAATCCCTTCCAAATAATTTGTGGGGGAGTAAGCTATTTCCAAAGCTCATCCATGCTGTGGGGAGAAGAGGGCCCGATGAGCGAGGAAGGGGCAGGGATGCCATGGAAAAGGCAGGTGGCCAGTTCCTGGTCAGCGGGCACTGTGTCGGCCTCCCTGCCTGCTCTGGTGCTCAGAACACACAGGTTCCAGACGAGATCGGCTAGCAGGGAGTAATGAGGGGACAGACAATCGCTCCCGGGCCACACTTCTTTGCAAGTGCAGGGCAGGTAGAATACACTATTGGTCATTTTGTCTTTTTAGCGTCATGGACTGCCCTACTGGGTCTTTTTCTCCCAAAGAATTCCTTCACCTTCCGCACCCCAAGGGAGCACAGCTTGATCGGCACCACCACACGCGGGGTGGACGGAAACCTCAGGGCTGGCCAGCCCCCGCCCAGCTTTGCGTCCCCTCCACAGCACAGCTGGGTCCAGCCAGCCCAGCCACCCCTCCTGTCACCTTGCACAAGCTCCTTTCTCTCTCTTCTTCGCTTGCTCCATCTGCAAAATATAAGGATCTTCGTTTCGTCTCCTACCTCAAGTCACCTATTGCATAACGGGGTTAACGTGGATGTGCTTGGAGACAACGGGAGGAAGATCAAACAATTCCCCCTCCCCGCCAAACCCTAGTTCTCGCCGGTGCCTGTGCACAGGGAGGTTGCGGTGGTGTGCGGCGGCCCCCACGCGGAGCGGTGCTGCGGTTTCTGAAAGGCTTGCTCACCTTCTCAGTCCTTTTCCTCTTCTCAGACCCTCAGGCCTGTGAAGAAACAGTCCTGGCTCCCCCTAGTGGCCAGAAGCTCACTAGCACTAACTTGGGGTGCTTCCTGAGGGTGGTAATTAGCCAATAGTTTAGTTACAACCACACTCTCCTTGATAACAGCGGGAGAAGGGACCATCCCTGTTTCCTGGGAGACTTAGCTGTGCACGCATCTATTGCATTGACTGTTCCCTATAAGCCCAAACATGCCCTGGTTGTGATCTGCGCGGCGCTCGCCTCACTGGATGTAGAGGACAAGCTGGTTGTCATCGTTGGCATCTAGGCCAGTGCTGCTCAACGTGTAGTGTCCTGACCTGCAGCATCAGCCTCGCCTGGGAGCGTGACAGAAATGCACATTCTTGGGCCCATTCTCAGACCCACTGAATCAGTAACTCTGGGGGGTGGAGCCTAGGAATCTGCATTTTAACAAGGTCTCCAGGGGAATGAGAAGGACTGGTCTAAACCAAAGATGCCCTGGTATTTTGCTTCTATTTTGCCCAGAAGCCTTTCTTGATTATTAAGACACTGGACAAGAAGAAATCTGAAGGACACTTCCTTCCTCCAGTCAATAGTATACTGATTGGAATAACATATTGATTGGAACAAGGAATACCTTCTCCCAGGTTTGCCTCTAAGGAAACTCTCCCATCCCCTCCCACTGTCACCCGGTTTCTTTTTCATCAAAACCCAGTTTGGAGTGCAGCCTGAGTCACTGAGGCATCTTTGAGAGACTAAGCAGTGCTTGGAAATTTAAGGTGATGAGGACACTGCCACCAGGATGTGAAGCAAACTCACAGAGCCCCCAGGAGCTGGCACCAGCCCATCAGAGGTAAGTAGGACCAAAATAAAAACTAGACAAGAGGTAAGTGATTGCTGATGTAGAAAGTGTAGCCCTTTGCCCTGCTTTTGGACTTTTCCAGACTATCGCTGTGAAATGCACCAGTTACTGTTGACACTGTTCAGCACAGAGCGCTCGGAATCATTGATGAGCTGCCTGCTTCTAAGGGGTCAATCTAATTTTATTTTTACTGGTATTTTTTAAAGATGCTTTTGTGGGGGAGGGAAACCACTTTTAACATGCTTCAAACTGCAGGAAGCAGAAAGTTGGTGACAAATGAGCCACAATGCAGAAGGACAAACTGAACGTACACTGTTTCTTGCAGGAGGGATCTTGGAGATTATCGAAATCAACTCCCTGCTTGACATTGGAGGAAACCGAGGCCCAGAGTTGAAGACTTGCCCTGGAGGAGAAAGGGTGTGCACAAGGTCACCTATCCATCCGTCCCCTCCTAACTCCGGGTCCCATGACCAGGAAGGAGTTTAAGATAATTCGGCCTGATTTTTAGCCTGGTGAGATTCCAGAAAATCTCTGTGACTGAATGGGGTTTGAACTGGAAAATCATTTTTCGAAAAGACACCTGATCTCTTTGCCGTGTCATCTCCTAGACCCTGCAGATAATTTCCTTCCACAGAGAGCAAACTAGCAAAAGTCCCTCGGCTGCTGGCCCCGGCGTGGAGTTTCCAGAGTTGCTTCCTGCTGCTTCCCTTTGCTGTGTTGCCTCTTCCAGGAGGCTGGGGACACCCCACAGGCAAGGGCCCCTCAAGCTGCCCACCTGTCTTCACAGGCCGGGGCATCAGAGGGCCTTTGAAACTCTGGCTCCCCCCCATCTTCCCAGATCTCTGAGTGGCTGTGTTTGGTGCTGCACATAGCACCTCTTCATGCTCGTGCATGGACAAGGGGCAAGTCATCACCCAGTTGGCTGGACATCAGGACCACTGGGGAAGAGAACTCGCCCCAGAGGAAAGGCAGTGCACACTCCAGCCCTGAATGGAGTCACATGGCGAGTTTGGTCATGCAAGGACCCTGTGGAATGACCTGCATACTGCATCAACAGCTCTTCCAACTAGGAGGTGCCATGGGCACCCAACAGCAGCTATGAGGGTCCTTGTTTCTCATCAGGCCTATGGGAGAAATACAAGTGGTGGTGGCTCCCTCTAGTGGAGTTGACAGAGATGGAAAGTGGCTCTGCGTCTCATAGGGAGGAGGGGCCTGCTGGAAGCCACAGAGCTGAGGAGTGGGGCCCAAAGGTTCTCACACACGGCATCTCAAGTAATATGTACGGTTTTTGGAGGAAGTCAGTTTTTCTGTTTTTATCACCTCCAGCATGGGAGGCGTGGTTACAGGGACAAGCACACGTGATCTCTGGCTGTGGGTGTCAGGGTCAGCACCAAGGCAGAAGCCAGAGGGCCAGGAGCACTAACTTCCCACCCAGGAGGCCTCTTCCAGCCGCTGCCACACTGTGGACAAGCCCCTTTCTCTTCTCTGGGGCTTGTTTCCCTCCATATGTTGTGGGGGTTGTGCAGATCAACCAGCTGATCTCCTGTCTCTGAGATGCTCTCACACGAGCTCACAGTCAGTGCTCATCCAGGAGGAAGTCATGGCATTGCTGGTAACCTCCCACACTTGGGGGAGCCTGGCAGCCAGCCAGCACTCTCACGAGCATCACTGCCCTTTGCTGTCACCACGACCACGTGACACACCTTATCCTGAGCTCCTCCACTCTGCCCGACCTCCAGGTCAGCTTTGTCCGAGACTGAGCTGAGAGACGAAAGGACCCTCCTCTGTGGCCCACGCAGCCAAAGATGCCAGGCCCAGGCTTCAGTCAGGGCTGTTGGCTTGAGTTTGGAGCCCTGTGAAAATGAGAGTGAGGAATTCCACTCTTCCTTAGCAGGAAAAGAATGTCTGTGACCCTCCTCGTGTTAGTTATGATAACAGTAATGATGGTTGACACTTGAACATGCTCACTACAGGCCAGCCACAGATCTAAGCACTCTACTCATATATTAACTCATGTTATCATCGCAACAACCGATGTCATGGGTACTCGAGATACCGGCCATTCTTGCACAGATACCAGAATAATTTTAATAAGAGCAAAGGTCACCTGGTTATTAGAACTGCCTGCCACTGAGTATAGATGTTTTATAAGAATTGAATCAACACGGATCTCCCCAGGCAAGAGGAGAGGGCTTTCATTTTCCATCACGTACCTGGAAGTCAGTCTACCCTCGGTTATCCATGTTGTGATATCGTGATTAATAAGAAGGAATATATATTTGGTCTTCGTCCTGTTTCTGACAGAGAGCTCCTCAAATCTTGGCATTTCCTAAGTGATGAGAGTGATAAAGGTGTCTTTTGTTATGTCATTGAGGTGACATTTGGACTGCGCCTAAGGATGGGGGCTGGTTGCCAGGGGAACCCACCATGTGATTAGAGGATTGGTACTTTCAGTCCCACCCCCTGACCTCTGGAGAGGGGAGAGGGGCTGGAGGCTGAATCAGTCACCAGTGGCCGATGACTTAATCAACATGCCTATGGAACGAAGCCTCCATAAAAACCACAAGTACAGAGTTCGGAGAGTTTCCAGGTTGTTGAACATGTGGAGATTTAGGGAGACTGGTGTGCCCTTTAACCTGAGGGGTCTGAGGCTATCTCCGGGTAGATGGTGTCAGAATTGAGTTCAATTGTAGGACATCTTGCTTGTGTTGGAGAATTGCTTGGTGGTGTGGGGAAAAACCCAGATGGTGGAGACAAAGATCTCAGAATTACTAAGTGGGAGAGACATTGGAGATTATTTGGTTCAGTTCTCCATTTCCCAGATGAAATGGACGACTGGGGAATAAGGAGGTGAAACATCTTGACGTGCATCACACAGTGCGTTGAGCGGCAGGGCCAGGACTGGCCCCCAGGTCTCCAGACTCTCAGCCCAAAATTCTTCCCACTCCACCACGTTGTGGCTGCCACACACTTGAGCAGATGGACAGCACTGAGACCTCCCCTTCCAAGGCCCAGGGAGCTCCCAAGTCATCAGCCAGCCAAACTGAGCTCAAGAAGCAGAATCCTCCTAATACTAGCCTAAGGCACCCAAAAGTGGCCTGGTAAATAGGTCCTCTGTACCTTATCTAAAAGCTAAAACAATGGTCACCCCTGGAATGGTGCCTTCCAAAGGTTGACAGACAGCAGAGAGCAGGGACAGTCTGAGGGCAGCCTGTGACATCAGGCCTCCTGCTGTCCTTTATCCATCTACTCTGGACAAGGCCTCCATGATCACCCCCTAGGAGCTGTGGTAGAGGCATCTCTGCCTCCCACTGATTTTTCTTCTTCTCCCGGACGGATTTGGGGTTCTGCTGCTGGTGCACTCCATGCACCCCACCTTTTCCTTCCCCATTGTCCCTGCCTCGGGGTATTTTGGTGTCTTGCTCCCCATTTTGGTTGGGCTTCCACTGGGATGTGACAACACCTCCCCTGTCATTTCCAGGTGGGGCAGTGCCAGTCATGTCCCCAACTTTCCTAGGAGTGGGCTGAGTGGGAAGAGAAACTTCTAGACGATCTTATTTTACTGCTCTGTGACCATAGACTCAGGTGGCCACCTCCTGGTCGGAGGGTACTGGAGACTTCTCTGGGCACTTTGCTATGGGTGTTCTGTCACTCGGCTGAGAAGCAGGCTTCTCTGCTCTAGTCTGAGTGGGGAGGGTGAGGTAGTGAATAAAATCAGGGGGTGGATGTGTGGAGGGGAGAAGAGTGAGAGACTGAGAATGAATCATGGAAACAGACGCAGCCCATCCTAGACACGGGGTCAGGAAAACAGCTGGGGCAGGGGGACCACAGCTGCCGCCCTCCCACTGGCTTCCTGAAGGGCAGGAGGTGGGGCTAGGAGGCAGAGTCACACTGTGCTGGGCCTGCTGAAATGGGGGAGGAGCCGTGCGGCACAGCCTGCTTACCTGGATGAAGGGCATCCCACAGGCCAGCTCCTGGGGTGGGGTCACCAGGCCTCCAGCAGCAGCCAGAAATGGTGGCCCAGGCTCCAGGGCTTTCCTTCCTTCACACGCCCCTCAAACCCACAACCTGGCAGTTATCCTTGCCTCCGCTCTTTCTCTCACACTTCACCCCGATCCCCCCTGTTGGCTCTCTCTTCAAAATTATCCAGAATCTGTCCACTTCTCCCCATCCCACTGTTGACAGCCTGGCCCAAACCACCATCTGCTCTCACCTAGATTATTCAACCAACCTCCTAACTGGGAATTCTGTTAAAATTTAAGGCCAATCATATCACTTCTCTGCTCAGAACTCTGGAGGAATGGCTTCCCCTCCAACTCCGAGTACAAGAAGTCCTTTCGGGCCCTGCCTGGTCAGCCCCGCCTGCGGCCACCCAGCTGACTCTGGCCTCATCTTTTGTTTGCTCAACTGCCCTCCAGCCACACTGGCCTCCTTATTGTTCCTGGAACATGCCAGCAACACTCCCACCCCGGGGCCTTTGCACTTGCTGTTTCCCCTGTCAAGAATGTTTTCCTCCAGGTCCCTACCTGGCTCACTCCTGACCTCTGCTCTTTACTCAAACATTACCTTCCAGGTCAGGCTTTCCCTGTCTCCCCTATTTTAAGCTGATCTCCACATCCCCCTGCTGTATTTCACAGCCCCCTTTCTTGATTTTCCTCTCTTGTAGTTATACTTATCTAGCAAACAGTATGTTTTAGTTATTTATTGTGTCGATTGCCTGTCTCCCCCCACCAGAACCTAACCTTCACAAGGGCATGGGTTCTTGTTGGTTTTATTCATTGGCCCGTTGCATAGCAGGCACTCAGGGAACACTTGCTGAATGAAAGAACAAATGAATGATAGACACAGCTTAGGAACTAGACCTTCACAGGTGATGTCAGACTTATGGAGTTTCTTT
Organism: Tapirus indicus; assembly: GCA_031878705.1. NCBI lineage: Eukaryota > Metazoa > Chordata > Mammalia > Perissodactyla > Tapiridae > Tapirus > Tapirus indicus. The sequence continues at coordinate 101,669,937 of CM062918.1, read as the reverse complement.
AGTAAGAAGAGAAGCCTGGGAGAGAAAAGGGTGTATGTGCACATGCATGTGCATGCGTGTGTGTGCATGTGCATGTGTGTGTGTTGCAGGGATCCCTGATAACCACCTTCACAACAATGTGTGAGTCCTTGCTGATTTGTATGTAAGTGTTTTAAGTGTATGGATTAACCAGAGCCAACACTTCATTCATCCACGTCCTCACTCACTCCCTCACCAGACATTTTATGTGACAATTCTGTGTCACGTGCTCTGCTCGACACAGGTGGGCATGTGGCTAAGAATATGGTCCTTGCCGTCAAGAATTCTACAGTGTGGTAATGAAGCACAGGCATTCACAACATATCTGGAAGGGTCCAGGCATTAAAGCAAATTGTAACCCCAGCAACGTCTCATTAGGAAAGTAAATTCAGGGCAAGAAAATTAGCCTTATGTGTTTTGCCACCAAGAGGAAAACACCTTGGGACGAGTGGCTGCTAGTGGGAATTTCCTCCTGCAGAGCACCCTGGAAGGATGCTGGAGAGAGGTAAGTGGTGAGAAGGAAGGACCTCCCAGAAGTGACCTTGCTCTCCTTCCCCTGAGGACAAGCCAGGAGTGAAGAGCCATCAACACAAGAGCCATGTGGATTACACACTAGAAAGAAGTCCTTCCTGCTCCTGGGAGACCCACACACAGCGTTCTCTGGGCCCTGGGTAAGCCACGGGGAACATAACTCTGACCTTGACATTTGCCCACAGGCATGTATATGCAAGAGGCAGACACCTCCGACACCATGGGTTACACATATCTCCTTCTTGAAGAATGTCCCCTGTCCAGGGTGGGGTCACTGCAGAGGGCAATCAAGCACTTTTTCTGATGATCTATGGGTGGCACCTGGGAAGCTGATCAGTGTTCTGGCATCTTGGATTCCTGCCTACTTTTGTCACGACTCCTTGACTTGTCTGCTTAACTTAGCTGTTGACGCTTTCCTGCAGCGAAACACACAACCTCCGAGACTTTCCATATGTTTATTTGTTGGTCTTCCACAACAACCCTCTTCCTGGGCGGGTCTGAGCACAGCCATGCACCTTCTGGCATCTCTTGACCCCTGACCTCCCCATACCTGGTCTCTTTTGCCCACACCACCAGCTTTCACCTTCCCCCTACAGCCTCACCCCAACATCCTGGGCCCCATCTTTAATGCCAGTGGATCCAGTCTCAGCCTTTTCTAGCCTGGTCACTGCTTGTGAGAGGCCACCGGAGGGGTGTCAGGCACACGGAGGGGTCTCGTTCATCTTCCAGAGAAGCTGAGGGTCCGGGCCCTCTCTGTCCAGCCGCTATCAGAAATGCATGTGTAGGTCTCCTTGCTTGGACCTCTGTGCCAGCCTTTCCCTGCCAGGGAGGAATCAGAACAAAAGGAAGTGTAGTTAGTGATATGGGCGTGGGCTGCATGAGGAATGGACCAAGAAATGGGAATGCCCTCTGGCTTCTGTGCTCAGCTCCTCTGGCATTTGCACAGTGGTCCCCACCCAAACCCTACTTCCAGGCTTTCTGGTTTGCTCAAGCCATACACAGGCCCTACACGGGCCCCTGAAACGCATCAGCCACTGCCAAGCACATGTAACCTGAAGCCGTTCCTGCAGAAGTTGTCTTTATGTACTGCGTCATTAATTCTCCATCTTTAGTGGCCCGTTAGTCCCCCAAGAATCAAGTGCAAGCAATTTAGTCAACCTCCAGGCCCCACAAAGTGAAGCCTCATACAATCTACCCAGCTGGGCTCACTGCTATCTAATGCCCAGCACCGTCCACCTTGGTCCCAGGGGCCCATCTCTGACCCTCAGCAAGAGTCAGGCATATCCTCTCTCCCTGAAAGAGTTCCTGCCACAGCCAGCCTCCTTCCTTCCCCACCACCAGAATGCTCTTGTTCTCCTTCCCACAGCCCTCAGTTCCACCACCCTCTGGGCCCAGCCCAGCCCCACACCTTCATGAGCCTCTCTGGCCATCCCAGCATGATTGATCTCTCTCTCTCCCCTCATTTCTGTCTGCTGCTTTAGTCTGTCCCAGAAGACAGTACATGTAATTGTTTTCTACTGGAAAGTATGTGAGAGGTGGGGCCCAAAGTCCTGTGTTCCACCTCTGCTCTACTATGCCCTGAGCAAAGAAAGTCAGGTCCCTCACTTAACTGTCCCAATGTGCTGCGTGACTACCGAAAAGCCCTCCAAGAGCAGGCCAGGGTTTGGCTAGAAACAAATAAAACCAATAATTGCTTGCAATTCTGTTTCCACATGTGTAAACAGGGATGACTGTGATGGGGTGTGTTCCAAGCTTCTTAGGGCCACCACCACGAGGACCAGATGTTTGGAAAAGGTAAAGACTTACAAAACTGCCGGCAGATACTACCATGTCTATGCAGTAAACCCCTGCAGAATGAAAAGATGGAATATTTGTAATTTCAGTTATTTGGGAGCAGTCCCCAAGGTTTGTAACATGGAGTAACTGGTATTTTACTGAAGTACAAATGTGACCCAAAAGCGTACGGAAAGCCTGGCATGCTGGGGCAGCGCATGCCTCGCGGCCAGGTGTCGCTGGCCGTCTAGCGTCAGGCTCACAGGACACCACCAAGCACTTTCCCCCACTCCATCCATGAGCAGTAACCTCCGCAGAGGAGTTGAAAAAGGAACGAAACAAAACAAAAACCTTTGTTTCTTTGTGAAATCCTGATGGTCATCAAGTGAAAGATAACACTTCAGCAAATGGTAAAAGTGCAGTTTTTGTTGTTTCAAAGGGAAGTGAGCAGTAAACTGATTGCTCTCCTCACACACTCATGACTGAGAGGCGCCCATACAAGCACTTCTGCATCCAAATCCGGCTGTCAGGCGTCTGGACACAACTTCTGAAGGCTGCGGTCTGCAGGAAGCTCAGTTCTCGCGACAGGAGTGTAGACAGGAGTGTAAAGCCCGTGGCCTTTATCCCAGCATTGCCCTTAGGCTCCAACTATAGCTGCTTCCATGTTCTCAGGGAGCTCACGACACAGGAGAGCCCGTCTCGAGTTCAGAGTGGCAGGTTAAAACATGGGGTTTTTGGGTTTGGGCTTTATGCTCCCTCCTGAAGCCCTACTAAAATAACAGTGGTAAGGGAATTTGTGTGTGTATGTGTGAGGAAGATTAGCCCTGAGCTGACATCCGTTGCCAATCCTCTTCTCTTTGCTGAGGAAGACTGGCCCTGGGCTAACATCCGTGCCCACCTTCCTCTACTTGATATGGGATGCCTGCCACAGCATGGCTTGATAAGTGGTGTGTCTGTCTGCACCTGGGATCCGAACCTGTGAACACTGGGCCACCTAAGCAGAGTGCGCGAACTTAACCACTATGCCACCAGGCTGGCGCCAGTAAGGGAAAATTTTCAAGGGAACAGGAAGGTAAAGTTGCAAAGGCAAATAAATCAGGCTAGTGGATGAAATATAATTAAAAGCCAATTTGTAGATGACAGAAAACCATTGGAGGAACAACATCTGACTTAGAAGAGGGGAAAGATTTGAAACCTGAGTGCTTGCAGACCAGGGGCCAGTGGGATACAATGACTTACCCCCAGGGAACCCACGGAGGCTCAGAAGCTGGAGGCTCTGGGCACCATAGAAGCAGGGTCAAGGGGCAAGGCTAAAAATCGGTTACAGTTAGACATACTCTTCCAGGTCTCCTCCCCAATCCCAAAAAGCTAAACACCTACCCATCTGCCTTCCCAACAAAAGAGGGGAGTTAAGAATAAACTTGACCAGACAGAGCTAGACTCAAGATCATCTAGCGTCGTGTAAGGTGGGGGTGTGGCGCCGTCCTGAAAATAGGGGGTTACATGTGATGTAACTAAGTACTGAATGGTGAGGTCTGCCACCTCCCCTGCTCTGCTCCTCAAACACAATCAGGCAGGCAATTGGAGAATTCTTTCTCAGAGAAACCAAAGGATTCCAAGGGAAAATGCCCACAGACATTGACGTCTAGAGGTCCCCAACCAGATGGCCTGGTCTCAGCCTCCTCACCCTGTGGTGAACTCACCACTCACTAAGCCTCACAGACACAGAGCTTCCAATCAGCCTTGTAGCACTTCACTCTTCAAGAATGAATAAGTGAATAAACTGATATCCTCAAATCACAAACATCTGGGGAAGCCTCCAACAGGTCAAAAGAGACAGAAGATAGAAACTCAGAGGAAACAGAAAATGCCAGAAGCAGGGGAAAAAACTGAGAATATTAAAAATCCTCAATTAAATAAGATGGAATACTTTACCCATGAAACAAAAACAGGCTGCTATAAAAAAGGAACCATCCAAGAAGAAGAAAAGAATTCTTGGAAATTAAAAATATGATAGCCAAAGTAAAACTTAAATAGAAGGTCTAGAAGATACAGTTGAGGAAATGTCCCAAAAAGTAGGACAAAACTATATAGAAAAAGAGCAAAGATAAGTGAGATGATGTGAATTATAATAAGAAATATATATTTGGTCTTCCTCCATGGTTCCTGGCTCACAGCTCCCAAACCCCAAGTAGTTTCCTAAGTATTAGAGCAATAGGGGCATCTTTTGTCATAATATGTGCTTTCTGTCCTAAATTCCTGAAATAGCTTCAGAGTCATAAAGGTGAAATGAGTGTCTTTTGTTATTCATAACAAGCCCCTTTCAATCACACCTAAGTTTATGTTAACGAGGTGACTTTTGGAAAGCCCCTGAGGATGGGGGCTGGTGGCCAGAGGAATGAACCAGGCTTAGAGGGTTGGAACTGTCAGTGCCACCCCCCACTCGCCCTACCTTCCCCCCACCTCCAGGGAGGGGAGAGGAGCCGGAGGTTGAATCAACTGCCAATGGCCAATGATTTAATAGTCATGCCTAGGTAATGAAGCCTCCATAAAACCCAAAGGACTGGGTTCAGAGAGCTTCTGAGTTGGTGAACATGGAGAGGCGCCGGGAGAATGGTGCACCTGGACAGGGCATGGACGCTCCGGGCCCCTTCCCACACACCTTGCCCCATGCATCTCTTCTATTTGACTGTTCCTGAGTTCTTTTACAATAAATCCATAATCTAGTAAGTAACCTTTTCCTGAGTTCTGTGAGTCACTCTAACAAATTGATTGAACCTGAGGAGAGGATTATGGAGACCTTGGACCTACGGCCAGTAGGTCAGAAGCACAGGTAACAAGCTGGACTTTTGACTGGGGTCTGAAGTGGGGAGGGGAGCAGTCTTGTGGGGTTGAGTCTTTAATCTGTGGGATCTGATGCCATCTCTAGGTAGATACTGTCGGAATTGAGGCAAATTGTAGGACACCCAGCTGGTACTTGGAAAACCTGAGAATTGTTTGGTTTGGGAAACCTCCCCCACACATACATTTGGTGAGCAGTAGTGCTGTGAGTACAGTGTAAGAGCAGGGGAGACACACAGAGGAGTGTTTTTCCTTTGAATACGGAAATCTAAGAATCAGCCCAGGGGATCCAAAGTTGATTAATAGGAGTTGTAGAAAAAGAGGACAGACCAAAAAAGAATAGAAGAAAATCACCAAAGAGATAATTCAAGAAAATGTTCAAGAATTTAAAAACAAGCATTTCCAGACCAAGAGTGCCCACTGGATGCCCATGAAAATGGATGACAATAGACCTACATGAAGGCACAGCATCATGAAATTTAGGAATTAGGATGGCATCAGATTTTATCAAAAGCAAACCATGAGAAGCTAGAAGACAATGGAGGTGATTTTCAACCTAAATGCTATGCTCACCCAAACAGGAAACTACCTGTCACAGAGACATGAGGGGAATCCCTGGGTACTAGTGAAGGGCGGTGCCAGGACGGGAGGCGTGCAGCAGGCCTGGACCACACTGGAGCAGAGGATGGAGGGGCAGTCAGGAGGAAGGGGGAAGACAGCCTGGTGTGTCTGCAGATAGTAGGGGCAGATTTACATTTCCAGAGAAGTTTACTGACCCCATTCTCCTTTTGGGTATCCAATAGTGACAGGTATATAGAAAATTAAGCAATGAAAAAGAAGATATTGAGTAACTCCAGAAGAAAATAAAAAGTAGCAGAAGGGAAATGTAATCACAGCACACCACATGGCTCAAGGAGGAACAATATTTACAGTTATAATAAAGTAGGACTACATATTAGCTAATAGATATCGTGACACTCACACTAGCGTGGGTTGAGAAGCTAGTGTCTATATTGTGGAGAGTAATGGTGGGTGATGTAAGAGAGCTAAACCCTTATCTTCCACAGTAGGAAGCTGAATTTTTCAAGACTTAAAAAATAAGAAAAAAAGCAAGGTAAGTGCATTATTGAGAAATACAGTGGTAAATCTAGAAGAAAGAGCTACAGAGTTGAAAGAGATTACTTCTGGGAGGTGAAAGACAGGGATGAAGAGGGAGGAAGCCGGGGATTGCTGTTTTGGGTATAAGCCTTGTTGAACTATTTTATCTTTTTTAAACTTAGACTAATATTTTAATTTAAAGGAAAAGAAATAATATGTGAAAATTTCCCTAAACTGGAAGACATGAGTCTCCAGATTGAAAAGCCCAAGTTCTAGGGTTGCCAGATTTAACAAAAACCAAAGAGGACACCTAGTGAAAATTTGAATTTCAAGAGCAGTGAGTAATCTTTTAGTAAAAGTATGTCCCAAATATTGCAAAAATTATTCATAGTTTATCTGAAATTCAAATTTAACGGGGGGTCCTCTATTTTATCTGGCAAGCCTATGCCCAACACACGCATCCTAAGATACATAGCCGTGATACTGCAAAGCTCTGGGGATAAAGAGAAGATGTTAATAACTTCCAGATGGAAAAAGTGTCGCATACAAAGAAATCAGAAGAGCATCGATTTCTCACGGACACGTCGGAAGCGTGGAAGCACTGGAGTAATGCCTTCAAAATTCTGAAGAAAAATGATGTCCCTCCCAGAATCTGACATCCATTCAACCATGAATGAAGTTTGAGGATTGAGAAAAGGCATTTTTAGGCGTGCAAAGTTTCAAACATGTACCTCCCCTTTACCCTCTCAGAAACCGCTGGAGGGTTTGCCCCACCAAAAGAAGAAACAAACCAAGAAAGAAGAAAATGTGTACTACGGGAAAACAGAGACCCAGTGTGGGGGAGAAGGGAAATGAACCCCCAGGACCAAAGCTGTGAGGAGGCAGAGAGACAGCTGACAAGATTGGAGTGGGAGAACGGAAGGCTCCAAAATGGAATGCTCCAGGGAAAAAAGGAACTGATAGACAGCCTGATGCGTTTGATCACACGGAAAATGGTGTTTACATGGGTTTTCCAACTCTGATGGAGAGTTTGAAAAAGAATTTCAAATAGGTACACAGAAAATTAAGCAGGTGAAGAAAACGAGGCAATTATTAACAAAATGTTTACAAGAGATTAAATGAACATTATCATAATATACTGCTTGGCAATGCAGAAAATAATATTTGACAGTGATGATACGAACACTGATTTAACTGAAAAATTATGTTGGAGGCAGAGAAAGCAGGCATATGGTTTTGCACAAAGACAAGAGGTAACGTCTGTCACCCGGGGTAAAGTCAAAGTCTGAATAGCAGCCCACAAGGCCCCGCACACTTGTTTCTCCCACCTGAGCACTCGGATTTGTCCTTCACTGCTCCCCCTCATTCACCTTGCTCCAGCAATAAGGGCCTGTTTGCCGTTCTGTTCCTCAGTTATACCACACGTCCTCCCACCTCAGGGCCTTTGCACTTGCTGTTCCCTTGCTTAGGACCAATATGCACTACTTGTGTGTAAATAATATTTATTGATCTGTCTCATCTCTACCCTGAAATTCTAGCTTGGAGACTGCGTGCTTTTTTTAAAGCCTTGCCACTCACTCCTCTCTATACTTCCAATTCCCATCTTCACACATAATTTCTGAAAATGTGCATTGACAAAACGCACAGTGCTGTGTGGGGTTTCTATCCTGGAGAGCTAACATAAAATCCTTCCTTACACTTTGCCTTTTAGACATGATCATCCCTGATACATTTCTAGCGCTTCACACATGATCTTTAAATATGTCATCTTCCTTCACAATTCAATACAGATTTAATTGGCTGAATTCCAGTGAACATCTGATTGAAGCTAAAGATTCAGCACTTTAGGCAAACCTAAAGATTTTTATCTTGTCTCAACTCTAAGTTTAACGTCTATGCTTTGTGCTGTAGATTTCTCCATTTTCCCCATTTTTATAAAATAAGAGCAAAAAATGCAAGAAAAGTAGCCATATTATTGCACATACATCACTACACAGGAAAGATGGTGACACTGGCTGGTTGACAGGGCCACCGTGGGAAAGATCGTTTGTCAGCTAAGGCACAAAATTCCAAAGCCAGCATAAGATAGGGCACTAGGGGGTTCTAAATTTGAACATCTAATGCTGAGCGCCACTTGTTTACACTTCCTTTGCAATTATGGACTACCTGATAATCCAATATTAATTCAACCCTTTGCTGGGTAAAACAAGTTTAAATTCATCCATTTTTTTTCTTTCTACTTATTCAGAATTGTATGAAAAACCAAATATTCTTTAAAGTTCCTTCTAAAGAGTAAGGCTATCGGGTTGTCTTCCTTTACATTAACTCCCCTTCAGACACAGGCTGTAATAGTCAGGGGGAGTCCTAATTTTTTTATGTCTGCAATACAATACAAATGAACAACTAAACTTGAGAATCCTCATGCGTGTATTTTTAAAACATCCCTTCCTTTGCCCCCCAAATCAGTCTCTGGCAATAACTATCGGGGGTCACTCCCCAGAGCATGGGTCATGCCACATCAGCAGGCGAAGGCTGGGACCAGAATCTGGGAGATCCTGCCTCTTGCTGGACCCAGTGTGAACCACTGATCATCTCAATCTCATGTCTATACTCACTGCTCTTGCCACTGTTTTCGGAATTAGGCTCAACAGCTGCCTCCCAACCATTTTTGCCATTTCTGTGAGTGATGTGGAATTTGGCGTTCCTGGGAACCTTGAGCTTGATACAACTTTCTGGTCCTTTGGGGTACGTCACCAAAGCCCCATGCATCCCCAGAGAGGTGGAGTAGTGGCATTCAACAAGTGTTGGGCTGTAGCTGATGCTGCAGACACCACAGGAAAATTGCCGGGACGCTCTCAAGGTTTAGTGTTCCCCATGATCTCTTTTTTCCAGTTTTATTGAGATATAATTGACATAGAGCACTGTGTAAGTTTAAGGTGTACGGCACAGTGACCTCACATACATACACTGTGAAGGATTACCACAATCAGTGTAGTTAACATCACGTCATATAGATACAAAAAAAATGCTTTTCTTCTTATGATGAGAACTCAAGATTTACTCTCTTTACTTTCAAATACACCTGCAACTAATACAGTTAGTATTGTTGGTACAACAATGGTACAATAATTGTTAGTATTGTTGTACTAACATGCTGTAACTCATACAGCAGTGTTAATTACAGTCACCATGTTGTACATTACATCCCCGGTACTTACTTATCTTATAACTGGAAGTTTATACCTTTTGACCCCCTGCATCCAATTCCCTCCCCCACCCCCCGCCTCTGGTAACCACAAATCTGATCTCTTTTTCTATGAGTTTAGTGTTTTTTGGTTTTTGTTTTTTTAATTCCACATATAAGTAAGATAATACGGCACTTGTCTTTCTCTGTCTGACTTATTTCACTTAACATGATGCCTTCAGGGTTCATCCATGTTGTCACAAATGGCAGAATTTCCTTCTTTTTATGGCTGAATAATATTCCACCATTTTCTTTAAGAGTGAGTACATTATAATCATTAATAAAATGCAAATTAAATGAAACACTACTTAATGCCAATCAAATTAACAGTCCCGCTTGCCACCCAGAATATTCAGAGCTTGTTGGGTGCCACAAACACTCATTCAGAGCAAGTGATTTCTTCTGTTTGTCTCTTGATTTCTACAACCATCCATTATCATTTCTCAAGATGGAAATAATTTTTTCTGATCCTAAAAAATACACACTCATTGTAAACAATTCAGGCACTGCAGAAAACTATTAAAAAGAAACTGAAAATCACACATATCCCTTCAACCCAGAAAAAAAAAAAACATTGCCTGTGGAGCCACACAGAGCTGGTCTTAGCCCACTTACTTACTTGGCGGCCTCTTCTGATAAATGGAAATAATAACTGAAGCTGCCTCACAGCGAGGATTTAAGATAATATTTGTATACGGCACAGTGTTCAGTAACTGGTAGCTGTGACCGTTACTGTTATTGATATACTTCCAGTCTTTTCTCATGCATATTTACATATATGTCAGTGTGCATTTTTTATGTTTCCACAAAGTGGCTTTTGTGTATTTAGACGATATGTTGCTTTGACAAATAAACATCAATTTATTAAGGTTATAAATCACTGAGTTCTTCCTGAAGCTCTTGAGTTCAACTGACAAATTTTATTCCTCGGCTCATAAGCAGAGGTTGCCTGTTTTGCTCTTCAAAAGCCTGAACTCCTTGAGAATCTTTGAAAGCAAGAAGAAAAAAACACCTCAGGGCTGGCCCGGCGTAGTGGTTGAGTCCGCATGCTCCACTTTGGAGGCCCAAGGTTTGCCGGTTCGGATCCTGGGCGCGGACCTACTCACGGTTCATCAAGCCATGCTGAGGCTGTGTCCCATATAGAAGAGTTACAGCTCTACAACTATGGTACACGACTATGTACTGGGACTTTGGGGAGAGGGGAAAAAAAAAACGGGAAGATTGGCAACAGATGTTAGCTCAATCTCCTCAAAAACAGAAAAAACAAAAAACTTCTCTCCCTACTTTAAAAAAAAAGAAGAAAACATCTTAAAGGGTCTGTGTTATGGAATAAATGTTTGTGTCTCCTTAGAATTCATGTGCTGAAACCCCAACCCCCAGTGTGGCTATATTTAGAGATGGGGCCTTTAGGAAGTAACTAAGCTTAAATGAGGTCATAGGGGTGGGGCCCTGGTCCCATGGGATTAGTGTCCTTATAAAAGAGGAAGAGACACTGGAGCTTGCTGGCTTGCTCTCCGAGTGCATGGAGGAAAGGTCATGTGAGGGCACAGCAAGAAGGTCAGAGGTCAGCAGTAGGGAAAGAGCAGGGACCCACACACCACTAGATGGGAGCATCCCTGGAGACGGCCAGATTTTAGAGGAAATGACTGTTGGGTGTGCTAAGGTGGCCAGACCTGAGGCACGGGGCTCACAGCCCAGCAATGAAACTGCAGAGCCACTACCACATTTGTGAACTGAGATTTATATCCAGTCTTAGAGTTGCCAGATTAAGTAAATAAAAATACAGGATCCACAGTTAAATTTGAATTTCAGATGATTTAGTAATATTTGGGACATTCTTATACAAAAAAAGTATTCACTGTTTACCTGGAATTCAAATTAGCTGAGCATCCTGTGTTGTCTCTGGCAACCTTACCCAGCACGGGCACAGTCTCCTGGAGGGCGTCTCAGTGATACATGTCAAAGCATTTAAGGCACAAGGAATTGTTAGCACAGCAATTCCACTTCTAGGAATTTATTCACAAGAAATCACTAGATCATAGATAAATATGTACAGGTGAGGATAGTTATCAGTGTATTGCTTGTAATCAGGAACAATTAAATTACTTGGAGAGTGGTTAAACAGCTGTGGTATTTTTGTTCAAATGTATGCAGCCTTAAAATGATACATTTTTAAATCCATATTTAGTAATATGAAAAGATGTTCAGAATATATCATTAAATTTAAAAAGGTAATAAAGTAATTTTAAGTTTGATTTTATTTTTAACTAAATATTTTATATGTACCACACACACACACACACACACACACACACACACACACGAAAATATCTGGATGATTACAGCAAGATGTTGACAGGAGTCGTCTCTGGATTGTGGGATTATTGGTGACTTCTACTTTGCTCTATACACCTTTATGCATATATTATCTTAATTATCAGAATAAAACAAAGCTATTACAATTTTTAAAGTACTAGTAACTTTAAAAAATTATGCAAAAGCATAATTATTTGATAATTATTCTTTGATAATTCTATAATCTTAAAATCTGAAGCAGCGAGTCCATGAGTGGATTCAGGAATTCCTTACCTAAAGTCACGGACATGTTCCTCGTCCCATTTTGGTGTTGATTTGTCTAAGCTACAACATCTTTCTCTTGCTAAAAGAGCCACAGAATAACCCGAGTGCAGTAGATATTTACGGGTTTTGATTTATTTGTTTGTTTAGGAGAAGGTGTTATTTTTTTGGCTACCCAACATCCATTTTATCCCCTCTTTTCATTACAGAGCACCAATTTTCCTCTGGAGAAACCATCTCCATACTTCATGCTCAGTCCACGTGCATTGGGTGAAACTGACTCCAACCTTGGCTCCAGGGGTGTACATGTGACCCAGACACGTCCAGTCAGAACATATCATTCCCCTGACCCAATAATTTGCCCAGATAAGAAGATGAGGTGGAGTTCTGACCAATGCAAATCAAATCATGGATTTTGTCAGGTCAATAGAAGCATTTTTTTTTCATTGGATTAGAACCTGGGAGGATATATGCCTGGAGTTATTAGCCGTCTTACCATCGTCTGAAGGCAATATGAACAGCAGAATTGCATTAAGAGAGATGAAAAGAATTTTACCTCCTGGATCATACTGTACCTGAAGATCAACTTTATTATTATTTTTTTAATTTTATTATTTTAGGAGCTGGCCCAGTGGTGTAGCAGTTAAGTTCACCCGCTCTGCTTCTGGAGGCCTGCCTTAAATTCAGATCCCAGGTGCAGACCGATGCACCGTTTGCTAAACCACGCTGTGGCCATGCCGTGGCGGCGTCCCATATAAAGTAGAGGAAGATAGGCATGAATGTTAGCCCAGGGCCAGTCTTCCTCAGCAAAAAGAGGAGGATTGGCAATGGATATTAGCTCAGGGCTGGTCTTGCTCACACACACAAAATTATTATTTTCAAGTAACATAGTACGGACCTTAGACTTATTGTGAATTTTCCAGCAAAGGCTCTGGTTAATTTAATTAATATGAGAATGAAATTAATTGAGTCTACTAGCAGTAGCTGAAAACACTACATACAGGTATGGGTAGAATTTCGTGGGTGGAAATACCCTAAGGAGTAGGTTTGCCAGGCATCCTGTATATACAGGACATGTCTTATATTTAACGATTTTTGTCCTTCTTCCTGTATTGGCTTTCTCAGGACATCATAAATGTCCTGTGTTCAGCTTTTTCCAGCAAATTACAAGTACAGCAGTTAGAGCTATTTATCAAACTCATCTGGGCCTCCTGTACTTTCACTCGGTGGCCCTACGAAGGGGTCATTCAGCCCCACAGCCTTCCATGCTTCACCCTGCTCTACCGCACCTCTACCAACCGACGCCCAAGCTTAGATGAAGTTATGTGAGCTAATAAATTTCCCTCTTTTCATTTAGTTGGTCTGAGCCAGATTTTTAGTCTCCTGTAACCAAAGGAAAGCTAACTGGATCCAATTAATTACAGAACAACCAACACCTAAGCTTCATAGCCTAATTATAATAATAGCTACATTTTTTAAATCACTGTGTTCAAGACATTGTAGAAACATTGTCTCATGAATAAGCCGACTCATCCTTTGAGATACACATTATTTTCTCTGTTTCACAGATGAGGAACCTGCGGTTCCACGAGGTTAAATAATTCACCCCAAATCACACAGCTAGACGGATGGAACCAGGATACCAGACACGAGCTCTATGCTCTCCCGCTGCACCCCACTATCTTCTAGTCTAGACTTAGAGACCTGAACTCTGGTCTCACACCATACAGAGAGCTATTTTATTGGGCTTGGGTTCACTACCAGTTGAAGTAAAATACCCACCAGGAAGCTTAACTTCCCATGAAGAGCTCGGATTTTAAGCCAAGCCCGTGCAAAGCATGCAAACAGAGTCTCAATTTAAAGTAGGTGAAGGAAGTCCCCTCAGTACAACCATTTTCTCTAATTTCCAAGCAAGAGTCAAAATCCAAAAGCAAGTTTGTGGTTCACTTGAGTAGTGTCAAATGCCAATCAGCATTGTGCAATCTCCAAATAAGTTGACTCCGTTGTTGAAATTAACTGGATAACTGCAAATTTTCCATTTTTTATGGACACTGCCTAAAACTGAACAAGCTGGACATGAACTGCATATGCATGCAGACCTGAGACCAAGGAACCACCAGATTTCCAATAAATCATTTATGTTTCTTATAAATATATAAAAACATATAAACAAAGTGATTCGTGCACATTTGCCTGTGACATGGCATTTTACGTGCAATTTATCTCGTGTTTATTTCTCACAGTAACCCGATATCCCTCTCAGGAACTGAGGTACAGCAGATGGGTGACAAGTTCTGTTCAAAGGCAGGCAGCAGGTCAACAGCAAACAGAAAAAACGAAGTCTCTTACTTTTCAGAGGCGACTGAGTCACTTGGACCATCATATCACGTTTTACTGAGGCTGCACTTGAAAAGCAGCCAGAGGTCAAGGAAATCTTTTTGCTGTCCTCAGTCTCTGCTCTCCAAGGACAGCACCCATGACGCTGGCCGGCAGCCTCGCCTGTGTGGATGGCACGGTGCTGCTGCTCCCATGGATAGAAGGCCGGCAGCCAGGGCTCCTGTGGAAGCCTGGAGGAATGTGAGCTGGCAGGCAGTTTTTCGGTTTCCTTCTGAATAAATCTATTTGTCAAACATCTCCACCTGACGATTTCCTGGCAGCCCTGACAATTTTATGGAGGAAGTTGCAGGAATAAAAGAGAGGTTGTTCCTGACCACCCCCCTCCAAGCAGGCTGAGGGAGAGCTTCTCATGCTCCCGGAGAGGGTCAAGGAGAGACTCGTGTGGCCGAAGGAGATGGAATTTGTGACACTATGCTTCTGAGGTCAGTAGGACGATGACAACCAACCCCACGCCACCTCCTCTCCACGCCCTTCGAGTGCGCATGCGCATTTTCCACCCCAGAGAAACTCAGAGAACAGTTTCTGCAGCCTGGCGCGGCAGCACCCCGAATACAAAGGTTCTTTTCAAACCCACCTCTGAACTGCAGAGCCCACACTCAGCCCATCCATCTATGAGCTCCTAGCAGATGCTCAGGAAGTGACTGTAACCTCTTCTACCTGGCTTCCTATAAGAGCCTTCTGTCCATGGCACACCAAGGGCAGTGCGTTGAGAAAGATGTGCCCCGTACAGGCAATAATGGGGTGCATTGTCCGCAGAGGATTTAAAAACAATAATAAAACTGACCAAAAGTTATTTTCACGTGTGCCAGCAATTTGAAACAGTGTCAGTGATCAACTATTCCTCCCAACTAGGGTGGACCACCTCTCCCCACGACTGGCTGTGCCAGCCACTGCTCCCACCAGGTCCCCACCCTCTCATCTCTTTCCCACTCCCATCCTCCCTTCAGCAGCAGGGATCACTCCAAAATGGCATCAGAACATGTCATGCCTCTGATTTAACTCTTGCTTGGCCCCAGGGCCTTCGGAATGAATCCAACTTCTAGCTGCTTCATTGCTCTTCATGATCTGAGTCCAACCTACTTTTCCAGTCTCCCCTCTACCCTTTCTCCCACACCATGTGACCCAAGCTCCTAGTTCCTTGAACAAATTATCAGGCCTCTTGCCTTTGTTCTAGCCATTCCTTCCAGTAAGAATTTTCTTTTCAATCTTGAAAACTCTGACTCATCTTTCAAGGCCTGGCTGATATGTTGACTTCCCTGACTCGCTCCAGCCATGGAAGAATTCATTACTTTTCTTCCCTTACCCAGAGTGGCTGCTACATGCCCCACTGTGTCACTTAATGCAGGGTCCACCCCTCTGCTGCCCTTGACTAGTTTTCCCCATATGGCCTCCAAGAAAGACTCAATTCCTCATTCTAATCTCCATGAAATCCACTGGGGAAGTGGACTTAGAGCCACCTTGGAGTCTTGCTCTCTCTCTCTCTCCTCCACGTACCCCTAAGGGAGCTGGTCACAGACTTTGGTTCCAAGGTAGGAAGGAGTGAGAGGCTCCCCCTTCCCTGCAGTCCCAGCTGTGTGTTTCAACTCAGCCTTTACTCCTGAGCCCTGAGTTGCAGGTAATGGGGTGCTGCTTTGGATGCTAACAAAATTGTACCTGATTCCTGCATCAGTCTTTGCCTGCCACTCCCTCAGTCAGAACCTGGTGGTGATGGGGGGGGAACAGCAGTGCAGGATCTGGGCCCTCCTGTGAGCCCTGGAAGGCATCCCCCAACCTTTACCACAGGCTACACTGTACTACAGTCCGTTGTTTGCTTGTGTCTGCCATCTACTGTAACCTCCTTCCTCAAGAGGTTCAAAGTCTGCTCACCTTTGATTCTCCAGGGCCTGGTACACATAGGCTTAATATAAATGTCTATTAAAACTAATAAATGGGTACAAGACACCGTGTAAAGTACTACCTCCACACCCTACTGACTCCCAGCCCAGCAGCCATCCCCTGCCCCTGCTTCTTTGCTTCCAGAATCCCAATTTTGTTCAAGTTTCTAGAAGCCCATGCTCAAAGAGGCTGGGTCCCTCCCCAGCCCTACCGATGACTCTAGCTGAGTCTAATCCAGTCATGGTGATCCTCCCCACTTCTGCCAAAATTGATTAGGATGAGCATGTGCCCCAATCGCAGCCTAAGGGAGGCCAGTGGGAGACACTGGGGAAAGTTTGCTCATTCTTAGAAAGGTTTGCCCTTCCCGCCTTTGGACACTGTGATGTGAGGACCTGATGTCAGAACTGCAGCTGCCATCTGTGGGCATAAAGGGGAAGCCAAGCAAGTCCCAGAGAGCAGAATCCTCTGAGCCCTGGCATCATGGCTGTGGCAGACTGATTGGAAAAATGGTTCAAACTCCCACCCTGCCCTTTGTAATGTGACTTTGAAGCCCCTCCCACCAAGAGGCAGAGTCTATTTCCCACCACTTGAGTCTGGGCTGGCCTGGTGATGAGTTTTAGCCAATAGTACACAGCAGAAGTGACTGCACCAATTCCAGACCTTGGTCTCAAGTGGCTTTGACGCTTCTGCTCTTGCTCTTAGGCCCCTGCATCCACCATGAGAAAAAGCCCAAAGAGAAAAAACCTGCTAGAGGGATGGGAAAGAAGCACAGGAGAGCTGTCTCCCTGGCCAACAGCCAGCGAACTCCCAGACTCAGTATAACCTGATCAACCCAGAGCCGACCACAGAGGCACGTGGAAGTGCAGGTCAGGGGACACCAGAAGAGCTGCCCAGCTGGAGCCCAGCCTAAATTGCTGACCTGCTGAATTGGGAGCTAAAAAATAACGGTTGCTGTGTCAAACCCCTGGGTTTTGACGTTATATAGCAATAGCTAACTGATTTACTGATTCTGGAGCCGTCCATTCTCAAGACTCCGTATTATATGAGATAATAAACGTTCTTTTGTTATTCTGATTTTTGTTTTTAAATGCCACTGTCAAATGCAGCCAATAGCTCTCTGACATAGTGCTGCTGAGGAATGAAAAGATGAGACAGGGCCCCTGCCTTCAAGGAAATAACAGTCCGATTGGACTTAAGGCATATTTTTCAACTAGGCTGTCAACCCTTTGAGGTGAGGGACTGGCGCTCTGTGTGTCTGTAGAAAGGATTAGAATCTGAAATGTGCAGCGCAATATGAGGTAACCTGCACTATGTACAAAATGAATGTGCCCGTGCATATGAAGGAGGCTGGATACAGCCAGGTGGGTTTTGAAGGAGGTTTAGGATTTAGAGAAATGGGGACAGAAGGGGAGGCGGAGAGAAGCAGGATCCTACCTGGGCCTGGGAAGATGGACATTCCATGGGGATTTGTTCTGGGAAAGGGTGAATGACAAGGAATCGAGCTCCGATGTGGTGATTTAGGGCATGAAGCACACGAGAAAGAATAGCTTTCTCAGTGCAGGCCCAGCAAATGTTCATTCTATGAGGTCACAGGGCAGAGCTGCGGGAGGTACAAGCCAGTGTCCTCCGGAGCCCCCGCACGAGTTTCAAAAAGCACATCATCTCAGAGGCCATCAGGCCAGCGCCCGTGACCTCGGAAGTGACCAGGCCTGAAGAATCTGTGCATCCCCGTACGTTTCATTTTCTCTCCCCCAGGGGGCTTACTGCCAGCCTGGGGGGAGGGGTTTATTAAAGGTAGGATCACAGGCTGAATGGATCTCACAAGCATAGAAAAAAAGTAGCAGAGAGGTACCTGTTTCTTCAAATTGCCAGGGTCGGCCACATCTCTGTCCACATCTGAGTTGCCTGAGCCTGACAGGGATGGCCATGGGCTGACAGGATGACATCCGGGCTCTACGCAGGGGCATCCCCCTTGGGGCCTGGAGAAGAGGCAAAAGGAAGCCCCTGGTGCTCCAGTCCCAGCTGCTGACATGAAGGCACTAAATAACCCCAAAACCAAACCAGCTTCAGAGAGCACAGGGAGGGAGGCAGCTATGATTTATTTTGCCAAGAAGACTTCTTTCTTTATTGAGCAATGACTGTGCTAAGCATGTCTTATGCTCGTTAGCAAGCCCTCACAATATTCCTGTGAGATGAGTGTACTGATCCCATTTTACAGTTGAGGAGCACCAGGCCTCACCCCCAGCGAGTGGGAGTGGCAGTCTGAACCCGGATGGGTCTGATGCTGAAGCCTGCGCTCTCTCCACGCAGCCCCGAGCGGTGCCCGGCTGCTACGGTTCCTTCAGAGTCTGAGCTGAACCCAAGCTTTCACAGGAGACTATCCGTAGAGGCGTCGCATCTTAGCCAAGAGAGTGAGTGAGTTAACGCTCTGGACTTCAGACGCAGCTCATTATAAAGTAGCCACGGTAGCCATGTGGCCTTGGGCCGATCAAGTGATCTCTTAGGACCTCAACGTTTTTCTCATTTATAAAATGAGAGAGTGAAGCTGGGGGATGGATCAGATCCCTTCCAGCTCCAATGGCCGGGAGGTGTTCCATCTCCTCCATAGAGAGACTGGCCCAGACCGAACCAGAACCTTCTGTCCCAACTAACAGTTTCTAGGAAAGAGGCTCTGGCTCAGGCTCCACCCACCTCCAATCTGCTGGGTCAGACAGTACCAACATGGCAGCTGGAGGCTCAGCCTTGTGGGTGATGGCGCAGTTAAGGGGGTACCTGTGAAGGGCTGTTGGACCCTCCGATAACCATTCTATCTGAGGACATCCAACCAGAACCGTAAAGAGTCACCAAGCCAGCCATCTGAGCAATGGGAAACAGCACCCCTGCTTCCTTTACTTGTGAAAACAGAACTTATGAATCCATTCCCCCTGCCCCCAGTCCTCTCACCTGGCTGAAAAGCCACACAGGGTTGTTGCATAAGAGGAACAGGGCAGAGTGGGGGCCAGCCTTGCTAGCAGAGAACGTGCCTTTCCTGAAAGTCAGTCCTGAGAGATCAAAAGTCATTGAGGACATTGATTGACCCTCCACACCAAGCCACCAAATCAATTAACAACACACAATGCACAGGCCCTGGGAGGAGGAAAGAACGATATTGCTGCAGGAATCTGCTAGGTGGTGGCTTCGTCTCAGGTACAAGGCTGCTGAATAGGCCAGTAAAGGGAATTCAGGGAACCAGCTTTTGTCCTCTCCCCTCCTCGAGCAGCTCTGCTGCCTGCGTTGCCCATAAGGCAAAACCCCACCTTCTGCCACCCCCTCCTCCCCGCATCGCAGGGCAGAGGCTGCAGGATGCTGACACAGAGAGTCTGCAGTCACTGGGAGCCGCTCCAGGACACAGCATGTGTGTAGGGGAAAGGTTTGAACGAGGAGGGAGAGAGTAACGGGGAACAGAAGTCACTGGTCTGAATCAGGAGAGTCTGAGCCAATGGTTGGTTGCTGGCGGAGGACGGTGGAGGATGGCGGAGGACGGTGGAGGATGGTGGAGGACGGTGGAGAGTGTATACAGTTACCTGGTTATGTTCTTCCCTGGTCTACCTTGTTAAGCTCAAATCCATTCCAGATGTCCAGCATGGGGACTCGCCACTGCAGGAGCCTCCAGCCTTTAGAGTGGCCTCACAGGAAGGACTCAGGTGGGCTTTAAGGCTCTTGGGGGGCAGGGTGGGAGGGGAGTGGAGGCAGAGAGACGACTTGGTGGTGAGTGTGAGAATTCACAGGAGGTGACAGCTGGGGAGAAGGGACTGCAGCTCTGGGGCAGCCACTGTGGGATGGGGCTCTCCTTGTTCCTATGATGCACTGTGCCTTCTGCAGGGGGTCAGCAGTGAGGGCGAGATCTGGAGCGAAGGGTCAGACTGCTGTGGGTGACATGCGCTGTCCAGGTCTTCTGTCCCTCAGTGCCATTATCTAACTGTTAAGTGGGATGGAACTCGGGAGAAAAATGTAACAGCCCGTTTCACAAGGAGGCCCTCTGAGGGGAAAGAGTGGCTTCAGTAGAAGGGACATGGGTGGGAATGAGAAGAAAGAGCCTCTTGAGTGTGGACACTAGGTGAGGCAGCTGATGGAGGCTGAGACGATCCCATCCTGGAGGATTTTCAGGGAAGGGGAGGCTGCCCTTTCCCAAAGAGCCTGGAAGGACTGGCCTGAGCTGGGCAGAGAACAGCTGCTACTGCTGACTGAGGGAGAAGCTTTGCAACCTTGGGCAACTCAGTCAACCTCTTTGGGCCGAGGGCAATCATCATAATGCCTGCTCTACTGACCTTAGTGGATTGTTATGCTGTTCAGTTGTGAAAGAGGTTTGTAAATGTAAAGGTATAAAATTATTATTGCCAGAGTTTCTTAGACTAGTGGTTTCCAATGCTGGCTGCACATTAAAATATTTTCATAAACTTTTTAAAAAATGCTGCACCTGAACCCCACCCTAGATCAATTATTCAAATAGGGGAAGAGGGAAAGGCACAAGACAGCAGAGGAGGCAGGAAGTGGTACTTTTTTCAAAAGCGTCACCGGTGATTCTAATGCCCTGTGAAGGCTGAGATCCACCACCTAAGACTTCTGCAAACTTCCTGAAGATAATCACTGGGAGCACTTGTCTTAAAAGAGCAGACTCGGCTTCTCCCAGATCTACTGACTCAGAATTTCAAGGAGGCTGGCAGTCTCTAAACTGAGTAAGCAATAAAGGCGGCGTGGATGTGTCATTCCAGGGAGGAGGCTGCCGTTATCTCCTTTCCTACAGGATGAACAATCACACCCAGCAATGCTCTTGGCAGCCCCGGCACAGCAGCTCAGGGAGGGGAGGTGTCCTCCTTGGATAATATGCACAGACGTGCTTCTGGGACGGGATTGCGCTAGATGGTCACAGCCAATCCCATTCCTGCTCCACTGGGGTGACAGTCCAATTATAAAATGACAAATTTCCCAGCCAAAGAGCCTGAGAACCTTAACATAAAAAGGAAACAATGATGAGTTATCTATGACTAATAGCACAGACTACCAGTGTTTTATTGTTTGTCAATGGGTTGTCCAGGCTTTCTTGTTTCACGCTCTCTTTGTTGACTCTGCTCTATTCATAAGATCATATAAATGCACACACACGCATGCACACTCACACACAGAGACCCCAACCTCATCAAACACACAAATGGAGGGAGAAGGAGATTAAAGGAGCTAGTGAACTCACACCAGGCAACCGTGTTACTTGGGAACATTGGTCATTACTGTAGAATTGAATAATGCAGGTAATGTTAGGACAAAAAGGCATCCTAGGGATTGCTGGGTTTAGTTCTTTCATCGCACAGGGGCAGGGTTCACACAGCAGTGAGAGTGAGGACTCTGCAGCCAGACTGCCTGGGTGGAAATCCCACCACCGTGCTGCCTGGCTGTGCGATCATGGGCAAGCTCCTTGTGTGAGATGGAAATACTCACAGGGCTGCTAGGAAGATTGAATGAGTTTGTACATGTAAAACCCTTAGAAATGTGCCTCACACACGGCATGCTAGGAAAGTGTGTGCTGCTGTTAATTATTGTTGTTTCTGTTGTTTTATTTTAGGTGAGGAAGCTGAGGTCTAGAAAATGATTTGTTCATACTTCTTGACTCTTGTAGGAATACAACCTAAGAAAATAGTCATACATGTGAACAGATATCTATACTAAAAACATTCACCACAGCATCATTTAGAAGAACGGAAAGCTAGAAACAACCTAAATGTCCAACAATAGGGGATAAGTAACCAAAATAATAGTGCACTATATGATGGTTATATAATAATTGCATGCGAATAATAGAGATATAATATGAACTTTTAAAAATGAAATACAACATGATCTCTGCAGAGATATAGATAACAGCAGAGACAGAGCTAGTCCGGAAGAAAAACACAACAAAATGCCAAGAATGTCTCTGGTTGTGGGATTGTGGGGACTTTTATTTTCTCCCTTACACTTTTCTGAACTGTCCTAATTTTCCATAATGAGAAGATATTACTTTTAAAGTCAGAAAATATAATGTTTATTTTAACGAGGTCAAGGAGCGCATTAGGAGCCCACATAGCCAGCTCCTGCTGCTTCGTCAGGCTGCACTAGCAGTGGGAAGGGAAGCTAAACGGGAGGAGGAAGGGGAGGAACAAACAGCAAAAGGCACCAGGGCCTGGTGGAGCCTGCAGGCTGGGGCCTGGCTCAGTGGGGACCCTGACCTGGACGTCCAGCTCCGGCTCCAGGGCTGAGCTGGAAGGACAGAGCTAGACACTTTCTATCCAGCCAAGACCTTCTATCCAGAGCCACAGCATGGCACAACGGGGCCACCCCGGTACGTAATCCAACGCCTGCCCTTGGGGTCACTGCCCTTTTCCAGAAATGGAAAGAGCCAGCTTCTACTTTGTCTAACGATATCAAAGACTTGTACCAACTTTTCTTTGCTTTGTTCTTTTTACAGTCTCCCTCCGCAAGTGGGGAGCCTGAGACCCAGAGGATCCTGGTCAGCACCCCTGCTGGTCTGCATTCCCCTGCTTCTCCTTAATATAGCAGTGCCTTTCCATGCCCAGCATTTTTCCAATCATAATGCCAAGGTGCTTAACACAGCCAAGACTGAGGAATGTTTATTTTGCAACTTTGAAATAAAAAAAGATCTGGAATCACTTAATAACCAAGATAGACCTCATCTAAGAAAAATAGGAAGGAAGGGAGGGAGGGAAGAAAAAAGCGGAGGGAAGATCTCTTATCATACTTGGTATTGTATAAAAATTATTACATCTCTTTTAAAACTTTGCTATAACCTGCTCATTATATTTTTAAGTAAAATAAGAAGTTGGAGTAGATGAGGTCTAAAATTCAATGATTCTATATAAAGTTGAAATTTTAGTACATACAACTCTCTTTTAAAAAAATTATTCTGATGGCAAAAGGCAAGCAATAAAGTTTGCCAAGTTATCAAGGAACCAACTGTACATTTAATGAATAAGCTTCAGCATCCATCAAATCTTTAAGCAAAAACTCAAAAATCGTCTAATCTAACCATCTCACTTTACAGCTGAAGACCCTGGGCCAGGGAATAATACTAATAGCTAACATTTGCTGAGCTCCAAGCAGGTGACTTGCTCAGGGTCACATGGCAGGTCAATGACAGATCCAGAATCCGATGCAATCCCCGCCTTTCCCACAGTCAGCTTGTTCTGCCTTTTAGTGGATTTAAAGATGAAAGAAACAACTGGAAATCAGAAACTCCTCACAGCCCAAGATGTCCAGAAAAGAAACAGGTGCTAAGGCAATGACAGGCCAAGAGCCATCCTTCCTCCTTTTCCATCTGAGCACAGAAGGGAAACCAGGGAAGAATTTAGTCCTGGGCCAGCTGTGGAGGAGCAGACAGGAGTGTCGGGCCTCTCCTGGGATGAGCAGAGAAGACACACAGGTATGACAACACAAGGAGCACCCAGCTGAAAGAGCTTCCCAGGGGACTTCAGGCCCAGCACCGGAGGAACCAGGTCCAACGGGGAGGCACCAGCACCTCAGGTTCCCCGGGAGAGAGAAAGGCTGTGTCGCACTTAAAAACAGCGTTTAGAAAAATGGGCAAGAAGACTGAAAACCTGGTTACTTAGAGCTCACTGCTAGTACTTCCTGTGTCTTGCTCAGATTGTGAATAAGATTTTATAAATATGATAATTAGTGAAGGTATGCTTGAACATTTTCATTAAAAGGTCCGGTTGAGTTAGAAAAGTACTTGTGAATAGAAACATGTTATAATCTTTGATTTGGTTAACAACATGCATGCAAATCAGGCTGTTACACAGTAAGACAACACCATAAGTCAGTCATCTATTTGGAGAAGTGTGTCTGAAACGTGGACATTTCCTAGCCATTAAAACAGAAACCAGCTTTTACAGTTATTTTTCTCAAAGACTTCTATTTCAGAAGGCTTCGAAGGTCAGCAGGGAGACAATGTCTTCTTTCACATGATTCAGGACCTTATCAAAACACTGATTCTGAATGTCTCTGCACAACTTAAGAGGAGTGTGGAGAACTTTAAGAGAGTTGATGAGAAGCCCACAAAATGGTCCATTTGCGGAAAGCTTTAAGGGCTGTGGTTCCATGGACTCAAATCCATCACAAGGAGTTTCAGATCTCTTTGAGTTTCTTAAGACATATTCCTTGGATTACAGTTTCTGTAAGATGTGAACAGAAGTTACCCCCAAAAAGGGGATGGAGACTCTCCAGCAAAAATAATTTGAACAACACGGGGTTAAAGAAGTGAAATAGGTTTATTTGCTGCAGGACTTCTCAGAGCCTTTAATCTTACGTTCACATGCATTGTGTACCTCCAAGAGGCAGCATTTCTGAAATGTAGTGCCTGGGAATGTCGTGTAGGACTAGTGCTCTGCAGGTCACACTTGTGGAACTCTGGCATGAGGAGTGTTTCCAGGTAATGTGGTCGGTTGAGTATCCATTTCAGTAGAGGACAAAATGGGAGGAAGGAAGTCGAAAGTATAGCAGGAGTGTGTTACCGAGGCAGGAGGAAAATATCCTGACAAAAAAGGTTGTGACGCTCAAGCGCAAACAGTTTGAAGGAGTCTCGGCTATGGATGCTGTCTCTCTGGGGATGTCTCAGAACAGGCCTGGGCTCCTTCTGCGTTTGCTGTAACGCGGGGTAGAGTAATGGATTCCGTGACTTTTGGAAGTCTCTTCCTGCTCCATAATTCCATGTCATTTTGTCTTATTCTCTACTTACACATCATTAAGTGAGTCCAGCTGACTTCCTTGCAAATTAAATACATTCCTGAAACGTATGCAAAGGAACACAGTATCTGTAAATCGCGTCATATTTTCCACTGGCTTGTATTATAATTCCAAAGAAGAACGTCAACCCCAAACACATCACAAAAGGCACGTTTATGAGCCTGCTCGGCACTCGAGGAAGGTTCTTCCTGGATCCTTGTGCAGCCTCTTCGCAGCTCATTCTCCCGCCGGGGGCCAGCTCTGCGGTCAGGGAAGTGAATGGTGAGCACACGGTCTGCCCACACCCCATTACTGACCTCTCAGTTCTCGGTAAGCGTGTTGGAAGTTGTCACTGCTCCCAGGGGTTTCAATGGGTCGGTTGCCTCATTGCCTATGTTCTTTTTAAAGGAATTTATCAGAATCTCTGGGTAGTCTTGTCTGCTGGCTTTTTTAGCATGGAAGCCGTGTCCAGTCTGAAAGGGTTTATTAAGCCGCTTTACAGGAGTCACCTCTGTGACAGCCAAGTATCTGATGATTGAATAGCTGAAGCACGGTCAGTGTCAGGTCAGGAGATCTAAATCTACCAAGTGAGAGAAACTATTCCTTATATGTTTCCCTAAAGACTGATTTATCAGAGCTTTGAGTGGTTTCAACGGCTCCTAAAGGTGGGGCAATTTTCAGAGGCTTGCCTGCACCTCAGTACCGCACTGAAGCAGGCAAAGAAGAAAGAGACATGGAAATAATAACCCACTCTTATTGAATGTTTAGTACATGCCAGGCCGTGATGCACCCTGGGTGGCATTATCTCATTTAATTTCACCAGCCACCACGAGGGACGTTATTAACAGCCTGATTGAACAGAGAAAACAGACTCCCAGAGGTTCCCAACGTTCCCAAGGCCGCACAGTTACACAGCCAGGGGGCAGCAGCCCTGGGCGCTGACTCCCGGGTTGGCTGAGATCACCCCCTCCTACACGGTCACCAGAGAGACCAGGGGCTCAGAACCGCGTCTTCATTCCTCCCATCCTGCCTCACCTGACACGGCTACAGTGTGGGACATGCGATGCTGCGTGCTTGCAAATTCACTACCTTGAGAAGCAAAATGCAGTAAAAAGAAAGTGGTAATAGAGTTTCTTAGAGTACCCACTTTTGAATATATATTTTGAAAAATATCCCCTAGTTCCTCAACAGATAAAAAGGGTCTTGCTTTCTCAAATCTGGTCAGCCTCCCACCATTTCCAATACCGGAACACTCCTTTTCCTTCCATTGGAGGAGGAGTTATGATGGTGTGAAGCAGGCCATCAACTAGTTTAAGGTCATTTTTCTATAGACTATATACTTTCTTTTAAGGTTAGTTATATTGTGTGAGTTTTTAAACGTGAAAAGACCCCTTCTATTAAAAAGGCCTTTGGAAGAAAACAATACTATTAGTTTTATGTGCATGCACACACACACACACACACTCATGTCAAAAACAACAGCAACTTTTCAGAAGTGCACCCATTGGGAAAAGGGCGGCAGACGGGCATTAAGATGTAAGGCCCATGACGGATTTTCTTTAAGCCCAATGTGATTTAATTTTTTCTGCACTCCTGGGAAGGGCAATTTTTGGGGGGGCGGGGGGAGGGGTCTAGAATCCTTTTAAATTTGCGTTTTCAGAAGTGGAAGCTGTCCCCAGTGAGGGATGACCAGTGTGAAATCTACTCCTCTCCTGGAATCCTATGGATTCTGAGGTAACTCTAGCTCAAACTGCTGTTGAGACTTTCCTCTCAAATTCTGGCCCTGAAATATTTTAATGAAATTACAGATAGAGCAAGGAAAAGAGGAGAGCCTTTCTTATCTCTCTCCCAAGGCAATAATGTTGGACACAGTTCCATCTCTACAGTCATTTAACTTCTGGCCAGTAGACCTCACAGACAGGAGAGTCCACCTGAGAGCTGAAACCGACTGGGAAGCATCCAGGAAGAGAAGCAAGAAAAGATCTCAGGATGACCATGGGGCTCATGATACTGCACAGACATCCAGATAGATGCAGAGCCTGTGGCTGGGTGGCCAACCATTACCCAGGAAAGCCACACGATCCCACTTACGGATCCCTGCTCTTTGCTCTCTCTCAGTGCCAGCCAGCAGGAATAAAGTGATGTCTCATTATCCAACATCACAGAAGGCGGAGGTTGTCCTCAGATCGGAAATATCCAAACACTGAAGAGTGCCTTTTCCTCATGCTAATCATTTTAGATGGAAATCTTTAATTACATCACACATTTCCCTGCCTGCTGAGTTGGACAAAGAACATAACTGAGCATGTCCCTGATTCCTGCAAGGTCCCTTCTCTCCCTGCAGCCACACAATTTGGTCTCTTACCTGGAGTTGTGACTGTCTCCTCCACAGGCTGCCAGCCCTTGCTTCTGCTCTGTTTCTAACAACCACACCTACTCTCATCCCCACCTTACAGTCCACTGCAACTCATCACAAGTGCAATCATCCAGGAAGACTTTCGAGAGTGGCCACATGCACCAGCATCCCCAGGGCCACCAGATGAAGTCAGCTGGGGGGAGTTTTCCTACACCTGCACCTTCAGTCTTCTATTATCTAGCCTTTGGTAGAAATGCACACATAGGGAAATGTTTCCTACCTACAAGAAAAACAGAGCTGTGGGTACAATGAAAATGACAGGTGGGCCCAGCCTCACTGGGCACTGGGCAAAAGAGGACCCGCTGCCCTTCTGAAGGGAGCAGCTGGGCTCAGCTCCTGCTGACTCATGCTGGAAAGCAGAAATGCAGGATCAATGAGACCAGACCTTTCGTTTTTCAAAAGAAACCAAAAATCCAGGTCGGCATGTGAAATCTTCCTGTACTTCTTGAATTTTTCTTCCAGCTTTATTGAGATATAATTGTTACATCCAATATTTCTTAGCATTGTGTCATATTTGACCCACAAGTCACTGATTTAAGACGTCTCACCAAGAGTGACCTGCAGTTTTAGGTTAGGTGCTCTGTGATTGCTATCTGGAACTCTGCAGGCATGTAAAACCATGTACCAGAGGGTTGCAGATGCACAAAAATAAATAAATAAATAAAACAAAAAACAAACACACTTCCAGAGGAGTAGAAGGCAACTACCAGAAGCGGAGTCTGGCTGGGTGTGGGTGAACCTGGGTTCCCCGTGCACACACGCGTGTGCTGCTCTTGGGCAAATGTAACCCTCCCCTGAAGCACAGAGAGCAGTCCTGCAGGGGATACAAGCTCTTTCCCCAGCATGCCAGGTTCTTCTCTCTTTCCAGCCATGCCCAATTGCCTCAGAGCAGCTGGAGAGCGCCTGTCTGATTTATGGCTCAGCTACCATGCCTTCTGGAAACTTTGTTCTTCCTGACCCTAGTCCTGTGATTTACAAAAGAGATCTGTAACCCAACAGTAATTTCTCTTTCCCTACCAGGGTAACAAAGTGCAGGGAAGAGTCTAGAAGTTGGTTTCTATTTCCCAGGGCATCAGAGCCAGCACTCATGGGTAAGATGCTAACCTTCTGCATTCCTTCCTTCCTCCATAAAATACATAAGTCTCAAGTAATCTGCTTTCAGGATTTCCAATCTATGACAATTTTCTGCAGCCCAGCCACTAAAGTTAACAGAAAAAGTAAAGCCCTAAAAGGTTAAAGAAGCTCTTACTCAGTGACATTAGAAGCCCAGGCCAGAGCCTGCACATGAGCCTCTCTTTGCCCAACGTGGAAATATCTTTGGCACTCACTAGACTAACAATTATTAGTCGCTCCTTAAGAATCCAGGAGCTGGTTATCTGATTAAGGATGTCTCTAGCTAGGCCTGCTGCCTCCATACCCTGGAAAGTCAACGGGGAGAGAGATGAAATTTAAAAGCACTTAATTCCATTTCCTATGGACTGCTCTGCTAAGGAATTTGGTTGGGTAGGAAATGAATAAAGTTGGTTTAAAAAGACGTTTAAATAATCCTTAGGTTTCCATTTTCCATGGAAAAAAATACTGGTGTTGGAATCAGAAAATCTTGAGTTCGAGACTCAACTCTGCCCCTGCTGGTCTGCATGATGGTGGGTTAGTTATTCCACTTCTCTACATCA
This sequence comes from Tapirus indicus, assembly GCA_031878705.1. Taxonomy (NCBI): domain Eukaryota; kingdom Metazoa; phylum Chordata; class Mammalia; order Perissodactyla; family Tapiridae; genus Tapirus; species Tapirus indicus. The sequence goes on along the minus strand of CM062918.1, from coordinate 101,640,743 downwards.
GTTTCCTCCTTCATCTAGAGAGGCATTTACAGCCCCTTCCAGGTCTCACATTCTGTCCATCTGTGACCCTCAAAACTGCCCTTCACAGTGCTCATGGGAAGAGCTGAGTGAGAATCCTCATTCTACTTTGGTTGGAAACTAACTATTGAAAAAATATGACAAGTATATACATCCTATTCTTACAAGATATACTCAGATTACATTTCTATATATTAAATCACATTTTAAGAGTAATTATTTAAAGAGATCCTGCTGTGAATCCTTTAGGCAAAGAGCCTTCTGGTAAAATAGCAGCTATCCTGGGTCTATTTTTTATATCATATTTCATTTAAATGGCTTTTTTTCAGAGAACAAAACTGAAGTCTGCAGGGACTTGCCTCTATTTGAGAGCACAGGTGGTTTCAGCCCCACCCCTGGTGGCTGTTCAGTGTCACTGAGGCCCCCCGACTGCCTGGCAGAGGGAAGGGCCGAGCTCTGCTGAGAGCCTATTTCCTGCTAAACCCTTTAACTTGCAGCCTCCGTTGAGCCTCACAACAACCATTTGAAGCAAGTGGAATCAGCTTCCTTATTTTGCAGATGACAAAACCGAAGCTTGGAGAGGTTAAATGAGGTGCAGCTGATACACAGTGATTCAGCCCCAAGTTCTCTAACTCCTGAGGCAAGCAAGCCGAGAAGCTCCAAATTCAGAATGGGGAGGGCAGTCCCGTTGCCCTGCGCTGGACTGGGTCCTCTGTGGGAAGCCGCAGTGGCTGTGGGAAGGAGTTGAGGGTGTGTAGAGCATTCAGGCGTGAGTCAGGACCCCAGTGAGAGCTGCGCAGCTGTTCTCCAGTCACGTGGAAGCAAAGGAAGGGAGACCCACAGGAGTAGAGGGACCCGGCTTCCTCCAACTCTGGGTCTCCTGTCTCCTCCACCTGAAAGGGGGAAAGGGAAGCTGGAACACACCCAAGGAATGTTACAGGGTACCCCCCCCGGCAAAGTGAGGGGTAGGTGCGGTGGACATGAAGGGGCCAGGGAACAGCAGGGGATGCTGAAGATGAGGAGCTGGGGAGGTGAGATCTTGAAAGCCACTGTAATTGTGTGAGAAAACTCTGAGCCGGGGTCCGACTTATGGGTTCTGTCCCTGGGGCTACCTGTGAGACCCTGCATTTGTCCCAAGGAGGAAGACACAAGGAAGTGTGTGAGGAAGGCTCTAATGGAGTGCCTACCCCTGAGAACGTTAGAATGTGAGGGAGGAGAACAGCGATGGTAGTGAGGAAGGGCTCTGTAGGAAGATGCGTACATATAGCTGCGTGCATTCAGGGCCCCACAGGGAACAAAGCACGGGGCACCTGCTGGTTTTCCATCAAAGAGACAAACTGGCACGTAAGAAAAGCCTGTGTACACATTTAGGAACCAGGAATTCATTCTGTCTTCTTGTCTAGTACCAATCAGCCCTTCACTGTGTTCTGTTCTGTTACATCTCCCCTGAGGACGATGGGCCACATATTAGCTGTGTGCCCTTGAACAGGTCACATCCCCTCTGAGCCACAACTGTCTTATCTGCCAAAGAGGAAAACAGCACCTAGCCTACCCACCTTGTTTGATCGTCGTAGGATAATAGTGATGATGATAGCCAATCCTTGTATAGTGCTTATATGCTTACGTACTATTACATAGTGTTACACATTACATAAACTTTGTACATATATTAACTCATTTAATCCTCAAAACAGCTCTATGAGATTGGTACTATTATTAACCCCCACTTTACAGGGAAGGAAACTGAGGCACAGGGTGGTTTCAGAACTTGCTCAATGTCATCCAACAGGTAAGTGGCAGAGGTGGGATTTGAACCCAGAAAAATCTGGCACCAGAGTCCATGCTCCTAACCTCTTTGTTGTATGAGAGGCTGTCTGAAGGCACTGAATGCATTTTAAATGCATTTTCAGTGAATGGTGCCATTCTCATTCCCATTGGGACTACTCCTACTGGGGAAGATGAAAGCAGAGAAGGATTCACCGGGCGATGATGGTACCTCCAGCCTTACGTCTACGGATCCCACTAGCCAGGTGCAGAGCTTCCTTGAGGAGAGGGAAAGAATGGCACGTCCTCCTGGCCCTTCCCAGCAGCAGGACTGTCTTCCTATGTTCTTTTTCAAAGCAGAGTGTCTCTGCTGCCAAGAGCGGGTTTGTCTGTCTCCTGGAGACAGTGCTTGTCAAGCCCTGAGAGAACAGCAAGCATGTCAAAAATAGCAGCGCCTGTAGACTGCGTGGCTGCAATTTCCTTTTGAAATGTTGGCTTTGCTCTCACCAAAGAGCCGGGGTGTGTCTGTGCTCTCTGCAGCCTATGGCAGAGGCTGCTTAAGGTTCCAAGAGACTTGCTAGGGGTAGGCAAAGAGCATGCGCTGGGCCCATGACAGACTAAGGAAGAGTCCTCTTCATAGTAACAGTGATGAGGTCAGAGTTGCATCAAAAAAAAAATTGTCATAAATCCCACCAGGGCTAAGCTCCCCAAAATGTGAAGTGACAGCCAAGGTGTGACCAGTGTTGACGACATTTACTGTAGTGCAGGCCCCCTTTCTCTTTCATTCTGGGAATGAGGGAGTCACTGTCCTATTTGGATAACCCTTCAAAAGGGGTCACCAATAGGTTTCCACTCCCTCTTTAGGGTTCCAAGGGGATGAGGACCAAGAACGGACAAAGAGGCAGGGTGAACTCCTTTCTCCAGGAGTTCAGAGCAAAGGGATGTGAAAGATATGGCAATCTCCAACCCCACAGGGACCTCAAGCACAGAACAGGAAAGTGGTTCATCCAGAGACGCAGTCACATGAGAACTAAGAGCCCATCTGTCGTCATTCCCCGTGGCCTGCATCTGGGAAGCTCCCTCTCCCACCAAAGCCCCAAGCTCCAGGCCTTATTGTGCTGTAAGATGAGGCAACCTGAGGCAGCCCAGTAGAAAGTGGGATGGAGAAAGGAAATCCTACAGTTTAAAGGACAAATTTCTCTTCCTTCCCTAAGCAACCTTAACAAGCTGGCATTAAACCACATTCTGTTCCTGGGGCAATAACACGCAGTCAAAACCAACCAGAGCCGGGATGCCAGTTCCAGCCAGCTTGTCCCCAGAGGACGATATTCTCTGGGAATCTACTTGGCATTAGTGTAGAGATGCTGGGGACAGAAATACTGCCCAACGCAAGGGCTCAGACAGTGCAGAGCAGGAATGCCAAGCAGCAGGACCAGAAGGTGTCATGCGAGGAAACGCACCCAAGGGAGAGAAGGATCAGCCAGCAAAAGATCAGTAAGGGCAGGAGAACAGAGCCTGAGGAGCACCTGGGGAGAAGAGCGAGTGGACAGAGGGCCGCGATGCCACATCCTGTTTACCAAAGACCACTGGGCCCCCTCCGTGGCTGTAGAGGGTTAATGACCCCTGCAGGAAGAGGGGTAGGGGGGAGATTAGGAGAGTAAAATGGGGCCTCCTGGGCCATTTCTGAAGGAATTGTGCGTTCATGGGTGCAGAGATTAGGTGGGGGTTTTGGCTTGTTTGTGGGTTTTTTTTTTTTTTTTTACTGGGCAAGTTCACTGCCTGGTCTCAGGTCATGAATAATGTCCATCATACTCATCCTAGTTCACCACGTGCTAACCACACTCGGCACTTACCAAAAATGGCATGACCTGTCTTCAGAGCAACGAGACAAAAGCATCTACATCCCACAATGGTTTGATTGTCAAAATTAAAACAAAAAACAAAAGCAGTTCTTGGCACTGTACATGAGTACAAGGAGGAGCCACATGGAAGCTCGAAAGTGTCCCCGTGTGGCAAAAGAAGAAACCTGTCATTCCATCCTGATGTTCAGGCTGGGCCGTCTTTAGAGATGCTGAACTTCTAGATTTACAAAACCAAGCGATTCTCCCAGCCAAGATGTGAAACTCCCAAGTTATTAGCCTCATGTCACTTTTTCTTTCATAATTCAATGACTTTTTTTGGTTAATTTATAGAGCTGTACAATTATCACCACAATCCTGTTCCAGAAAACTTCCATCACCTTCCAAAAGCCCCCTGGTGCCTGTTTTAATGCACCATCTTTGCCCTCGGGCCCCCTGGGGCCATCCTTACATCCTGGTGCAGGTGGGACCTACCCACTGCTCTACGACTTCCAGCAAGGAGAGTGCACAGCTCTCCCAACAGACTGGTTAGTGAATCTTAACTCCATCTTGTCAAGGAGTGTCCCCTGCACCTTGCACCTCTGGGGTTTATGGCCTTTGCTTTTGTTCTGCCTTCAGTGCACAAGAGAGACAGCGGGATGCTGTCACACCTTCGAGTGAATTAAGGGCAGTCAGAAGGCCACCTCTGAGTTAAGGCTTTTTCCAGGTTGACTCCACTCTTATGCCTTCCTCCTAAGTCCTCTTTTCTGTGTTTATTTTACTCTTTCTACTGTTCCTTTGTCTTGAACCTCACTGTAAGCTTCTTAAGGTTGGGGGACCCGAGGTGGACATATTCCTGTGCTGTACAGCAGAGTATCTATCTGAGACTTGTCAGGTTCTTTCTCTCTCTCTCATCTCTCTCCTCCCTTCTTATCCTTGCAGGTTCAGGAAATTTCTGGAAGACATTTTTCTAAACCCACAGCAATCTCATCTTGCTCCGTAAGTCCAGGACGTTCCCCCACAGAGGTGAGCGTGGTAGGGAAGGATGCTATACTGAGATGGCAGGGAAAGGGGGGATCTCCAGCCAGAGAACAACCTTCTTAGTAAACACCCTACATTCCAGCTGTCCTCGAGTTCACAGTGTGATCACAACAGAAATGCCAGAGGTGCTCCCAGCTACTAAAAGGTGGAGAGAGGGAGAAGGATAGAAAGATACACAGAGAAGGAAGAGGAGGTTAAAACAATAGAAAGACAAAAATCAGAAATGTGAGAAGAAGAAAAAAATGCAGAGAAAGTGAGAATGAATAGAAAGAAAGGGAAAAATGCAGAGAAAAGGAGATGACTAGAAAGGGTGGGAGGAGGCGGCAGTGAGGGCAAAGAACTGGAGAAGGAGACTAAAGTAGATGGAGTCAAAAAAATACACAGAAAGACAGTGAGGTGGCCACTGAGGAAACGGACATCAAAACCTTGCTTGTCCCCAAGTGCATGCTCTCCCGCCCTCTCTCTGCCTCTCCCCATCGCGAGTTCTAATTTGGCTCAAAGGACTGAGCCAGCAGCGAAATTCCCCAACAGCAGAACCTACCTCAGAGGCAAAGACGGCCAGCTGTCCCTCTCTCTCCTTGGGGATGACCAGGCAGGAGGAATACCCCACTTCTCGGCCGAGCGGACAGATCCAGGAAGCCCTTTGGGAGCTCCTGCCGGCTTGAGTCAGGTGTAAGGATGGCCTAAACCCCACCTTTGCTGGCAGCTCAAATTGCCACCCCAGCTGTTGCAGCAACAGAGGCAGAATATTCCCTTGGTGTTCAGGGCACAAATCCACATGAAGAGGTTCAGAGTCAGAGAAGGATCACTTGGCAAAATCCTTCCCAGAAACTAGGTCAGGTCACAGCCTCTCAGTTTTTCTTCGACGTCTTAAGAAGAACCACCTATGAGATTCCTAGGAACAGAGCTAGACTCTCTGGAGAAAGGAGTATCATTTTTCTTTTCTCTGTCTCTCTTAGAGCTGGGTGTAGCCTCTCTCTGAGGAGTTGAGAAGTTCATGATACTATGGACTAAAACTATTATGACTCTCGGCGAGGCCCGGCCCGGCTGCCTCTCCAGGAGCATGCCCCCTCCGAGGCTCCCCTTGTCATTTTGAAAAGGATAATATTGACATTGATTTAACTGGCAGTTGCTTAGCATTCAAGTTTCTGAAGAATCAGGGGTGAGATGAGGCAGCTTCAATGACTGGGTGGGGAAACCAGGAAAAAAGGTCCAGGGAGGAAGTTTTGGGGACCTGCTACCCCCTCATTTTCCAAAGGTCACACATCCCTGTCCTGTCACTACCAGTCCCTAAACTAATATGTGGGAGGTGTTCTCATTTCAGAAGCTGAGAATACGTAGTCTCCTATTCTCCCTTGCTGCCCAAATCAGAAGATAGAACAGTCTGGAAGGTTGCTACGGCAACCAGAGTCCCTGGAGAGCCCAGCTTTCCACAAACCCTTTACTTTCAGGCATGCTCTGACTTGCAGAGGAAATGTTTGATCAGGGATGGTGATGAGGATGATCACATACACATATATAGAGATACATGCATACATGTTCCAACAGTTACCCTCAGCCGGGACCATCCCTTTTGCCTCTGGAGTGGGCCTTTCCTTTCCCACAGATAACCAGGAGTAACTGACGAGATTTGGAAAACCAGCACTTTATGGCCTCAGAGCAGGTTCCAAATCATGAACTCCTCTATCTCCCACTGTCTTTCAGGTTTGAAGAAGCCAAGCTTCTAATCAAGGTGGCCTCTGGCCCTGGAAGGATCCCTCTAAATGTGTCTCAAGGGTGCCCTCCTTGCTGAAGGGTAAGAAGAAAGACTATGGCCCAGTTCAAGAGGCTAAGGAGGGATTTAAGGAGCTAATGGCCCAGAATGGCCTATTCTTGGGCTTTGGATCCAAGGCGGGACTCTGGGGAAAGGCCTTGTCTATGGGAAATGGGGAAAGAGGATGATGAACTTAAAGTCAAGTCTGTTACTAAAACTCACACATTTGCATAGCATCATTCCCAGCTTCCCAGGTGAGTTTGACATTCCCCATGAGGTAGGGAGGGGAAGATATTAACATTCCCATTTAATGGGTGGGGAAACTGAGGCACAAGGAGGAACTGTGGCACCAAAGTTACCCTGTAAAACTGTGGCAAAATCCAGATTTAGATCCGGCACTCACAGGAGCCACAGTGTCTCTCAAGAAAACCCTCAAAAGGCCATCCCTCATAAGTTGCTTGAGAAAATAATTTTTTTAAAAAAAAATTCTCATCAAAGAGGCTTAAAGCATAGATATAAAATTAAAAACATGTTAACAGTCCTTTCGGTTTCTGAACTGCACCCAGAAGAGCTCAGAACAGTACATCACAGTTTATCAAGGCACAAACTAATGACGATGTTCCTAGGAGAGAAATGAGGGGAAGTGGGCAGGTGGGACGGGAGGCAGCGGTTTCACAAGGGAAGAGGATGGCTTAGTCCCACTGGTACCACCACCACATTACCTTACCAGTGACAGCAGGTCAACTGCAGCTCCAAGGGGCAGAGCAGGCAAATGTTTGCTTCATTCAGCAAAAAAACCTCCAACAGTCAGGCTGTGAGCAAAGGAATAATGCTTCTCCCCACTCTAACCACCTACTTCATTGCCCATAAAATGGGCAGAGAGCCACACTGGCATCCAGCGTGTGCTCTTACTTGTCTGTGAGTTTCAGCTGGAGTTTGCTTTAGAAAGCCTTCAACTGCAATCCTAAGTCAGATTCCCAGGAAGAAGGGTGGAGGGCTAGAGAGGGTTGAGGGAAAGCAAGGGAAAGAGATTTGCCTTCTGCAATAAAATTCCTCTGCCCCTTCGAGATGACAATGTTTACGTGGTACCTCTCTTCACAAATGCAGTCAAGCCAACTGCTTGACTCTATTCAGCCATTTCTACTGGCTCTGTGGTTCCCTCGTTCCAGTTCCTCTGCACAGGAAGGCACTTACACAAAGAGAGTATTTGGCTCTGAGAAAGAACCTTCCTGGAAGCTAGAGATCAGGGGATCAGAGTGGGGAGGACTAAACACAGACCAAAAACTGATGTCTACTGTGCCAGAACAGACCTGGAGAAATCCATTGGCCCCTCTGGTCCAGGACTGACTCTAATGTCCTCCAAATGGCAAAGTTTAATCATAGTTTCTCTAATTCCATCCAAGATTAGAGATGAATAACATGTTTTGAGGCTGCTCAGCTAAAGGCTCTACCGAGGGTCCTCTGCAAAATGACTGGCGGGTGTTACCGGGCACTGGAATAAAACAGCAAGATGCGTATCCTTTCTGCCCTCCAGCTTCTGCTCATCACCACATGGCCAGAAGCTAAGACAGGTGCATGCCCCAAAGCTAAGGAAACACGACCCAAGTATGCTTGGTTTCCATCCTGTTGACATCTCTGTTCCTAGAGATATTACAAGTCCCGGACATGAAAAATCAGAGTCTTGAGGGAAGGTCAAATGGAAATCTCATCCATGTGACAGAAGATGGGCATGAATGGGTGGCACCGTTAGAATTTCAAAAATGTCACTTAGATGGATAAACCTTGAATGCCACAGGGATCAAGCAACAAGGTTGACAGTCCAGGCTGTCATCCACTGGGTCTAGGAGAGGGGATCAGGAAGTTAACTGGAGCTGGGTGAGAGTAGTGGAGAATGAAAAGGAAGCCTAAGAGATTGTTTGCTCAGTGCCATCCTTCTCGTGCAGGCCCTGCCGGCATTGGTCAAACCTCAGTGAGCATCCTTTTCTCTGCATACACCCGATGTGGAGTGGGAAGGTAGCTGGATCTCCGTTCCCGGGGGCCCTCGGAGAATTCAGGCTTGCCAAGTCCATTGTCAGCTGCCTTCAGGTCCGGTGCAGGCTGCCCACAAGTGACATGAGTGTACTGGCCCTGCTCCTCCTGCTCCGTCTCCCGGTGGTAGAAGTAGTTGAAGTTGGAGACAATGACGGGCACGGGCAGGGCGATGGTGAGGACCCCAGCGATGGCACACAGCGAGCCCACGATCTTGCCCCCCACTGTCATAGGGTACATGTCCCCATAGCCCACCGTGGTCATTGTTACTACCGCCCACCAGAAGGCGTCTGGGATGCTGGGAAAGAGTGAATCATCATCATCAGCCTCTGCGAAGTAGACGGCACTGGAGAAGAGGATGACTCCGATGAAGAGGAAGAAGATGAGCAGGCCCAGCTCCCGCATGGAGGCCTGCAAGGTCTTGCCCAGGATCTGCAGCCCCTTGGAGTGGCGGGAGAGCTTGAAGATGCGGAACACCCGGACCAGGCGAATCACTCTGAGGATGGCCAGGGACATGGCCTGCTGCCCATTCTGGCCCCCTCCTCCACTGGCTGACTGCTGCTCCTGCTGCTGCACCAGCTCGGTCCCCAGGGTGATGAAATAGGGGAAGATGGCCACCAAGTCAATGATGTTCATGATGTTGCGGAAGAAGGCTGGCTTGCTGGGGCAGGCGGAGAAGCGCACCAGGAGCTCAAAAGTGAACCAAACAATGCACAGGGTCTCCACCAGAAAGAAGGGGTCAGTAAAGAAGGAGCCCCCAAAAGTACTCAGTGAGGATGAGCCCCCTGGCACCATTCCCCCAGGGGTGATGCCAGGATGGAATGCATAGGAATCGTCTTCATCCTCCTCTTCCTCCTGACTCCCCCTGGAAATTGGGGAGACTCTGCTCACACCACCATTGCTTCCACCTCGACCATCTGCACGGAACTGGGGCAGGGTCTCCAGGCAAAAGATGACGATGGAGATGAGAATAACCAACACGGAGACGATGGCGATGCCCCTGGCCGGCCCAGAGCTCTCTGGGTACTCGAAGAGCAGCCACACCTGGCGCTGGAAGGGCTGGGAGGGCAGCGGCTTCTCATCCTCACCACCCTCGGGCAGGCAGCCCTCGTCCTCCCGGAAGGCCGCCAGGGCCTCATCTCCCAGTTGGTAGAAGCGGATCTCCTCCAGGAAGATGTCCAGGGGCACGTTGACCGGCCTCCGCAGGCGGCCCCCGGACTGGTAGTAGTAGAGGATGGCGTCGAAGCTGGGCCGGTTGCGGTCGAAGAAGTACTCGTTCCTCAGCGGGTCGAAGAAGCGGACGCGGCGGCCCGGGTCTCCCAGCAGCGTGTCGGGAAACAGCGAGAGAGTGCGCAGTTGTGTCTCAAAGCGCAGCCCGGAGATATTGATCACCAGCCGCTCGCTACTACATAAGCCCCCGCCCCCGCCGGCCTCCGCGAAGTCTCCCGCATCCTGCTGCTCCCCCTCCGGCCCACGGACCTCCCCCGGCGCCGCCAGCGTAAGGGATTTCTCCGATCTCATGTCCCCTCCGCGGTGCGCTCCCCGCCACTAGGACGGCGCCCCCCGCACCGCCTCTGGAGTCGGCACCGCTGCTCAGCCCCCGGCTGCGCCCTCTTTTTGGGGTGGGGCTCGCGCTCCTCCGAACTCGCAGTCTGACCTGGCGATTGGGTCCGTGAGCCCTGAAGCCCTGGTCCCTGCAACTCTAGGTCTGGGGAGGTGACCTGGGCGCAGAGGATTTAGCTCCGTGCCTCCAGTTATCCGCGTCTGGATGCTAGAGATTACTGGGATACCTGGAACCGCAAACTGGAGCATGTAAACTGGATCCCCGAAAAGACGTGTGGCTTCGCCCCTCGCTGTGCCTAAGACTGGGCTCCGGGGTGCAGGGGTCCGCCCTCCAGACGGGTTAGATCTTCCCGGCTCCCACTGCGCTTCTCCAACAGCTCAAGACCCCCGGCTGCCTCTGGTACCCAACCGCCAGATGCGCCTCCCTCCGGCTTGGCAAAGGCTCCTGGCTGGGCTCGGCCTCCGCCCTACGTCCACCGCGGGCTCGGTCTGGCCAAGGTCGCTGTTCCCGCCGCCACAGCCGCCACCTCCTCCCAAGGAGCCGCTCCGCAGGCCTCGGAGAGGGCCTTGGGGCTGCCCAGGCGCCGGGGCGCGGGGACCCACCTCCCCACCGCTCGAGCCTTCGCTTCAGCCGCCGCAGCTGCAGCGGCTGGGCTCTCGGCTCTGCCCTTCCTTCCCAACACACACTCTCCAAGTGACGTGGCAGGCCCCGCCTGCTGCCCCCTCCCACCCACTCCCTCATCACACCCCTCGCCCAGCCGGGGGCTGCCGCGAGCCGGGGCGCTGTGGAAATAGACTTGCCTCACCAGCGATCTTTCCCGCGCTCTCCTGGCACGCCTCTCCCTTTCGCACGTTCACATTCACGGCCCCCCTAAACATGCACCAGTACCCTAATACCACACCCCCTCCACCCCCGCAATCAGCCTTTCTCTTTTCGGTTTACGGAGTAGACCTGCGCAGTGCATTTCATCAATAAGAAAACACACCCCGGCCGCCACATAACACAGAGCACTGTGCCTTCACGCATCCAGAAATTTAATGAAAAGGTCGAATCATATTTTGTTCCTCTGTATTTCCCAAGACCCATTGCCAGCTTCTCCAATCTCTACTCAAAGGAATAAAATATATGGAAGAAGCATTTTTGAGATGTCTTGAGAGCTTCCAATTTAAATCCAATGTAAGTCCCCAGAGAATCCCAGAAACCTGGGAGGGTGAGGCTGCACCTCCCCTAAGGATTGCCAAGTGACAGTAGAGAAAGCAGCAGGAAGTCTCACATAGCCTTCCCATCAGAAGTTTTCCAAGGGAGTCCTGGGAACTTAGGCAGCAGCCCCAGTGAAGAAAGAACCAGAAGATGGTGGCATCTCAGAGGTATCACAGTTCAGGAAAGTACACCCTCAAATGTATTTGCTCCCAGCCTCCCTGGGAATAAATCTGGAATGTTTATTGCACAGCCAAGAAAAGGGAAGTGGGGGTGAGCAGAAAGGGTCTGTAGGAGTGTTCACAAAAGTAATAGCTGCATTTACTGAGCACCTGGTATGTCCCAGCCACGTTCTAGATGCTTTAGCTGTACTATCTCATAACCCTGGGAGAAAGATGGCCTCTGCTCCTAGGTAATGTTACAATGAGGACCCCCTGGCAGTATTTGGGGAGGGACCACAGTTTGTTGTTAGGAGGGAAGAGGTAAGAATGGTTTTCCATCCACTTCTGCCAGAGACCATGTAGTCTTTCGTCACTAGATCAGACAGGTTGGGGTCTGGTGAGGCAGGGTTGGTCTCATTTTTTCAGACTACTTCCAGGTAGGATTGATATTTGCTCCTCTGTGCCTCAGTTTCCCCCTTTTGGGGTGGCTATAGCCAAAATTAATTGGCTGACAGCTACAAGGTGTTTTTGTGTAGCTTCTTCTGCATGTTAGATCATTAAAAAGAGTTCGTTGATGATAATGATGGGAATGATACATAAAACTACTCTCAAACCACAAAACACATGTAAGAGTTCTTTTTGTTGCACAGAGTGTTTTAAAACCACAGAGGTTCACTCCCAGAGAGATGGGGGATGTAGGGAGCTAAGGCTCCTGGACGCGTAGGGAAGAGGTCAGGTGGTGAGGGAGCGGGAGGAGAGAGGCCGGCATCTAACTGCATCTGCATTCTCTAGGCTTGCCCCTCACCAGGCCTGCCTGGCAAAAACTTCTGCTTCCTTTCCTGCTTGTACTGTTAATTTCCACTCCCTCCTCTCACCTTACATATTTCAGTGAAAGGTGAGAGAGCAAGTGTACAGAGTCACCCAGTTGATAGTTTTCCTATTTACAGGCTATGTAATTAAGCAATTTAGACTTCATGCTAGTAAGTTGCTCCATTCAAAAAAAATTTTTAAGGAAAGGAAAGGAAACCAACAACAAATACAATACAGACGATACTCTTTTACCCTTGTCCAATTATCTGCAGGTATTTTCTGGGTTGTAAATTGATTTACTCATGATTTTTTGGGTCTTTGTTTTCAAAAATTATAATGAATTATTCATTTACATGTTTGTTTTCATCATTGCCGTTTTTATTCATGAGGTTGTCAACCAGGTCAGTAATCTTTCAAAACAAACCTCCTCGGACAAGCATGGGAAGGAAATCGCACTCTGCTAGAAGGGTGCATAGTCTCAAATGGTTCACCATTTGAATACCCCTTGGGTTCAGCCTGCCAAGCCACAGGCAGAGCTGATGTTCCATGGTTACCCTCACATCAGACATATGGCTGTGCCCTAGGAGAGGTTTCAGTGTGCCTGGGGAGGTTCCCCTGGAGGGAAAACCCATTGGTAAATTCATGAATCAGAGTTCTGATTTTAGTTTTTTTGTGAAAGAGACATTTCTTAGCTTTAGAAAAGCCCTATGCCTGGGTCATTCTTCTCAAGTACATGTTAAGGGTGAGTGACTCACACCTTAAGAAGTGCCAGCTCTCAGGTGAAGGAAGGCAAGAGGAACGACACCATCCACAGACTGGAACGCTGCTTCCAGTGACAGGTGAGCACTCCTCCAGTACTCACTGAGCACCAATTTCATGCTAGCAGAGATTTTTGTTGTATCTAAATTCAGATATTTGCAGTCATGGCAGGGGTCATTCATTTGTTGGGAAGCTACTGGGTGCCCATCACGGTGCCAGGTGCTGGGGATTTAGAAGTGATCTAGACAAAATAGCTGCTCTTAGGAGCTCACACTTTCATGCAATCAATACATTACATTCTAGATAGAAAATTTTAACAGTAAACAATAAAGAAGATATTTACATATTGTAATAAATTCTTTGAAGGAAATAAGTGGGATGCTATGTCAGAAATGAACCTGGGGGTTCAACTTTGAAGAAGGTGGTTGGGAAAGTTCCCTCTAAAGAGGTAATATTTCAACTGAGAATTCAAAGATGGGAATGAGCCAGCCATGCTAAAAGCAGGGGACAAGCATTCTGGGCAGACAAGTCCAAAAGCCCTAAGCTAGAAAGGTCATGAGTGTCCAAGGAGGAAGAGAAGTCCATGTGCTGGGAGGAGAATGGGTAACGGGGAGAGATGACAAGATGAGACCAGAGAAGAAAGAAGGGGTAAGATCTTGCAAGGTGAGATGTTCAGGTTTTATCTTCAGGGTGATGGATGTGAAGCCAACGATGGTTCTCAGGCAGGGAAGAGACATGCTGATTTATGGAGAGGCTCTTAGAAAAATGAATTACAAAGGGGCAAAAGAAAAAAGAGAAAGAAAAGGAAATTGCAGTAGTCTAGGAAAAAGTTGTTGGTGACTTGGACTAGAGGAAAGGTAGAGTGAATAGTGAGAGTGGGGAGGAGGCAGGGGATTTGAGGGTGTTGGGGAGATAGAATCAGCTGGAACTGGTGATGAAAAGATCATGAGATGAAAAGATGATGAAAAATAAACAATGAGTACCAGGTTTCGGGTTGGAGCAACTAGATGGGTTGGTGGTGCCGTTTATTGAAACAGGGAAGATGAGGGGTTAACAAGTTGGGGTCAATCAAGCCCTTATTTTCAGACGTATTCAACTGGAGAAGCAAATGAAGATGTCAAGGAGGCAATTGTTTATTCAGGCCTGCAATATGGTAGGGAAATTTGTGATTTACAAATTTAAAATATTTAGAAATATTTAAACCTATAGCACTAAAGTCTTCTAGAGAGACAGAATGTGGGCAATGAAGAGAAACATAACCAGGACCAAGTCCTTCAAAGCACTCTACAATTTACAGTTCAAGAGGAAGTTCAAGAGGAAGAGGAGCCAGCAAAGGAGACCAAGGGGTTGTCAGTGAGGTAGAAGGAAGACCAAGAGAAGGGGTTGTCCTAGAACCCAACAACTGGGACAAGACCCCAGGGCTCCCATCCTCCCAGGCCCATGCTGACCTTCCAACTGATCACAATGTCTACATCAGATTAGGAGGGTATGGTGGAAAGAAAAGGGTGCCAGTAGGGAGGAGCCACCTAAAAATGGATGTATGTATCAACCAAGATGAGCACACAAAATGTGGCACATAGTTTGATAACCATTTATATTCTTATCTCTGCCCTGGACCTTAAAATATACTTATTCCAGGTATATAAATGATCATTCTATTCTAATTTCCAGGCTTCTTTTATGACATTTTTACTTTGCTCTGTGTGTGTCTGCACACACCATGCACTTGTCATTACCTCACAGTAGGATCCTTGTAGTTTTCCTCTGGGGAGAGAGAGTGGTGCTCATAAACTTACCCTTGTTTCTCTGAATAATCTCTGGGAATGGTTCTTTTCACTGCCATCTCACCCTCCGGCCCCTGTGGCAGGAAAGAGTGGTAAGTGGTCAACACCCTCCGTTCCTACTGAGTAAACACTTGTGCAGAAGTATATACACCCCCTTCCTGAGAAGAATCGCCCCTCTCTTTGGCTTTCACTGTGGAAGGCAAACTACACAGAGATGGTTGTGGGCAGGGGTGGTGAGTCAGACACTGTGTTTGCTGTCTGACTGTCTCATCTCTGGGCAAGGCTCACTGCCCTGGTCCTTCCATTCCTTGGGACGGCCAGTGTGGAAGTTCCTCTAACCAGAAGAGAGTGCCCCACATTGAGGAACCCAGCCCCCTTCTTCCTGCATCATTTTTACTCCTTCTCTTAACCCTCCCTCGTTTTCTTTGCTGGGGAGATGAAGGAAGGAAGCTTTAAATCCTGGGGGAAATGGGGAGAATAATGGATGATTGGGTGATTCTCTACTTTACTTTGCAGACAGTTTTTGCTACCTTCTTTATGTTCTCCTGTCTCTACACACACACACACACGCATGCACACACACACACACACACACACACACACAAAAATTGGTCATCCAAGAGTTACATTAAAAAGAAATCAATGTCTTGAACTTTAAGGGTTAATTTCCTGCCAATAGCGTCGGCTGGCTCTACAAACTAATTGATGTCCCCTGCCCACATTTGATAGCATAACTCTTAGACCTAAAGTCCCCTTATATTAATTTAGTCTTTGGAAGCACTATGACCATTTCCCTCCTTCTGGGCTTTCCCTGGGATAAAAGTGAACAAAGAGAAGGATAAATGTAAATACATATTCTGTAGATAAGCATCATTTATAATTAGCTACTTAGTCAAAGTTTTTAATGATGATGATATCAACTACAAAATGGTAATAGTGATGATGATGCTCCAGAATTCACTAGAGAGAAATCTAACAGCTTTTGCTTGAGTGAAGATGTATATTAGAAAAGGAATGCATTAGACATCTGTGCCATGCAAATCAACAGCCTTAGGAAATGACTAACCCCGCCAAGAAATAAATCTATAAAGAAATCCTTATCTTTCAGGGAGGATCCCAAGAGAGCTTGTTAGTATCACGAGTTTGCAGTCTGCTTCTTCATGCCCTACCCTACTATGGTACTCATTAGTGCTGTTTTCCAAATATCTCCAGTTCTCTACCTTTCAGGCACATGGGAATTGTATTCTCTAGCTCACTTGTGGTTGGAGCAGGCAAGAAGTTCTGACCAATGAGTTGTAAGCAGAAGTGATATGTGTCACTTCTGGACCAAAATGTTTAATTACCAGTGTGAAAGCCTCTAGAGCTTTCTTCCCCCCAGCCACAATGTCCAGCACTGCTCAAAATGGTGGCTGCTCTGTCCCAGTGGGGTGGGTTCCAGAGTGAGGTGACACGGAGCTGGGCCCTCAGCCAAAGCAATAGAAATGTTTGTGAGTGAGAAACAACCCCTCGTTGTTCTAATCCTCTAACATTTGGGGATTGATTTGTTACCACAGCGTAATCTAGTCTATCCAAACTGATTCAGCAGAAGTACCCAGAAATGAGAAGCTGCTATAACAAAAAACCTACAGTTTGTGACACTGGATCATGGGCCAGATGATGGGCAGTGAAGAAACTTTATTGGAGGCTGTTACAGGCAATTCCAGTTATAAGTGACAAAATATTTGAAAATTGTTGCCTGTGATAGCTTAGAAGGCAGATAATGTACCTAAAAACTTGCGTATTTAGGAGGAGGTTTGAAAACAGATCATTAGTATTGTATGGTGGCTACTGTTGGCTGCATCTGAAAATGTACTACAAGATATTGATGAGCTCAGAAAAGAACTGGCCAGTTAGCAAGTGGAGATGAAATGGACAAGAGAGAGTTCAGAAATGTGGGAATTTTCAGAGCTGACAGAAGCAACTGCTTCTCATCCCCCCGAAAAAGTAAACAAAACTTAAAAGACCTCTGTGCAAGAAGGGCTGATTAGGACTCAGGCTTGCTTCATGGAATAAATCAAGCATAGGGCAGTCATGCCCATTGTTAATCCTCTGAATGCAATAAGGAGTTTTAGAGCAAAAACTTAATTAAAGTTGTGGCTCCCCCTCTCCTCAAGAAAAAAATCATTCGAATTGGACAAAGCGGCTTAGGGGAATAAAGAAGAGACTAGAGATGTAACCGCCCACAGAAAACTGATAGATTATCCACGTTAGGTTCATCTCGAGAAGAACCATGGGTGTGGCTATTGGCACATACAGCCACCTGGAGCAGATAGGAAAAAGCCTAAGAAGGATTTAAGATAGTCATACTCAAGGACCCATAGCCTGGACTAAACCATTCATTGGTGTTGAAGACTTTAAACAACCTTTCGGCACCTAAATTTTCATGGTCCAGAAGCAGGTCAAGAAAGCTGCTCAATCCCCAAGGAGTACCCTGCTTTGGGGTACCCAAAGAGTATCAGCTGCAATGCTCATCTCAGATATGATCAAGGGAGGTAACAGAGAAAAAGGAACATTCCAGAGGGAGAAGCTAAGAGACAGAGAACAGTGGACTGGGAGCCCCTCCCAAGCAGCCAAACAAGGGCCTAGTTCTGCTTAGTGGGTTTCAGAATCACAACGGACCAGTGATTGCAGTGCTTCTTCCATCTCTCCCCTTTCTGAATGGGAATACTTAATGTTTTCCTATGCCAAATCAACCACCGTCTGTTGTGTTGTGGGAGAGGGAAAGATAACTTGTCTTTTTGGTTCCCTAAGTCTCTGAATTAGGAGGAGCCACATCCATAACTGATGTAGAGACCAGAACATGTCACTCCCTAATAAAAAGACTACTGCACACCCCTAGAGATCCTAGAACTCCAGCTTGATGCCAGGACTGGATAGGACTTTTAGGTTGTCCCCCTTAGGGAGTAAGTAAGTATATTTTGCCTATGGAAGACAAACATTTTATTATCAGAAGAGCAGTATATGGTCGTCACTGCTGCCATTCACCAAATATTTCCAGCTCTCTACCCTCTGGGCACATGGTAGGATTGTGTCCTTCCTGGTCCACATATGGTGGGGTGTGGTCACGTGACTAGTTCCTGCTGATGAGTTGTGACAAGTGTCATATCACCTGCAGTGCTTAATTACCAGAGGTTTTGTTCTCTGCCAGAATGGTCCAGAGCACTTGAGAAGGTGGCTGCTCCATCAGCCTGTGACCCAGACTGAAAGACACAGAGCAGAGCCCCAAGAACACCAGTGATGGATATGTAGTCTGAGCAATAAATAACCCTCTAACAGAACCCACTGAGATTTACAGGATGTTTGCTACTACAGCATAACCTAGCATTTCCTGACCTATACACCTACTTGCTTTTCTGCTTGGCTGATACACACAACAGAGGTAATTAACGTTATATTTACTATGGCTATAAAAATAAAATTGAACAAGAATCATGGAATTCATTTTGAAAGCTTAACTTTGGCCACCTTGTTTGTTCTTATTGTTGCTTACTTCTTCCCCTACCGTATCGTTCTGTAGAGATCTTCACATGTGTTTATATTGAACTAGTCCAAATTTTTGCTCTTCCTTGTCCATTTCTGACCTAACTCTGTACCACTGAGGTAGCAACAACCTGTTGTCTAATTCTGGTGTCTGAGCTGACATCTCCAATGGGATCATGGACTGCAGCTAAGTCTTCTGATAAAAAGTTATTTATACCTTTTGTTTATTAACCTTCTAACAAATATTTACTAGAGATAGTAAAAGCTAATTATAAGCATTTAGTGAATGCTTACTGTATTCAAAGCACTTTTCTAAGAGCTGTGAGATAAGAGCTTTCCCTGACTTCCCTATAAAAATGACAAAACTGAAGCACGGAGAAGTTAAATAGTTTCCCTGATTGTGGAACTTGTGGGAGCAGAGCAGCCTTCAAATGCAAGCAGTCTTGATTGCAGATCTCGTGTGGCGGGCACTCTGTCCTTCATTCTCTAACTGTAGTCCACACAATCCTAGTTTTTCATTATGTTAATGGATGTTTACACAAACACACACACACACACACATTCCCCAATTTAATGAGTTTGGGAATCTGATGCTTTAACTATCTCAGAGAGGTTCACGAGAGACATTAGACTATCAAAGTTTCTGATACATTCTTTAACATTATTTAACCCAATGTTTCCCAAATGGATTTAACCATGGAACCCTATATTTCACCAAACCTTACATTTTGAGAGATTTATGTACTATCAAATGTGATTTGAGAAAATTAAAGCATAGAGACCAAGCATTAGAAGTGACAGTGAATATTGCATTATTTTGCTAAGGCCTCTAGGACTTTAGAACCAGCCAATGACTTTTCCATGGTCTTATGGCTACAATGATTGGAATCCAGATTGCCTAATTCCCTGTTCAGCAGGATTTCTCCACCCTATGGGTTATAAATAGCAAACTCTTCTAGGATGAAGTGGCAGATCAGAAAGAAGCACAAGTTCCCATAGATCCCAATCATTATGAGGACAAGGACCCTGTCTGTTATATCTTTTTCACCTAGCCTAGCACAATATCCTTCACATAACAGTTGCTCATCATGTTGGTTGATGAGTAACAATGGGGAGCAGAAGGAGGATAAAGTAACCAGGAAGAAGAGATGAAGAGAGCATGTGGCCTACACAGAGGGAGTGTTGGTTACTAAGCAGGTAATAGAAAGAATGCCACAAAGTCCAGAAGGATCTCCCTTCTCCTACAGTAACACCATCCTTCTCAAGGCACCAATGGAGTAAAAGCAAATTCTGTACGGCTGCGTATATGAACACGAGTATCTGTGTGCATGTCTGTGCAGAAGGGAGGGCTTGGGTGGTAGAAGGAAGGAGAGGTTGAGAAGACACAGAAAGCTGCATCTAATTGCAGACATTGCCCCAGATAACAGGCATGAGGGTAGGGGGTACCAAACCCAGTCGAGTAATGGAAGAACAAGAAGAGCCACGACTTTCAGAGTATGTTCCAGAAAGATGGAGAAAATATGTTCCTGCCTCTTCCACCAATGGAGTGAAGTATAAGTTCTTTGAATATGATCACGAAGAGATTGATCTGGAACCTTTGACACAGTTAAAGAAATTGTAGTTTTAAAGTTTATATCTATTGTTGATTTTGCTAAATGTAGGGTTAATGGGATAGAAAGTCCTTTTAGTTCTGAAAACAAATTAAAGGGCTTTATAGTTAAGAATGATGAGCCCAGGATATGGTTTGGAATGGAGAGTTTAAGGCAAAGGAAGTGAAATTGCTTTGTATCAAAATAAAAGTAAAATGATTTTCGGTTTTCCCTCAGGGTCAGGAATTTGGAGAGGCCTGTAGGTGTAAAAGAGAAATTTGAGAAGGTCTCTGTTGAGTAGAACAGGTCCCCAAAATAAGGTGGGAAGGCAAGGTCTCAAAGTCGTTCCCTGTAAGGCACAGTGTCTGTTGGAATGCAAAGATTGGAATGGGGATGTCTGGTGTCCACTTTTAGTCTGTTTTCTCTTCTGGGCTTGAATTCCCCTTCCAGCCTCGGGGAATGAAGGGCTGCTTCAGGAGAGAAGGAGGCGGGAAGTTAGGGAGGATCCTAACAGAAAGAGGAGACTCAGCTAGGATTATTCAGTCCCTTTTCACCCTTTGAAGCAAATAGATGGGAAGAGTAAGGTGAGGCTGGGGTCACTGCCTGGTTCCACCCAGAGCATCTGTGCCAAAACTCCCCCAAGCATGCTGCAGGCAGAGAGCCCCTGTCCCTTGCTGAGTGAGTCTAAGTTGTATGCAATTGGGCCTCCCAGGTGCTGCTTCCCTTTCTGAGGAGCAAAGAGTGTGATTTTAATGTTCTAGTTCTTCTGCTTTGCCAATGTAATGAAATAGCTGGGGCTAAATAATGCAAAACTCCTGGTCCACTGAGGGTAACGTCTCTCTTTTTTTAACTACAGACTCTAATTCACTCAAAGGAACAAATTATGTCTTATGGCCTTTTATAAAAGATTCATTCCTTCTCCCAGCGCTCTCGGTGGTTCAGGAAGCCTGGAAATGGCCTGATGTAAGGAGATCTCATTTCCTCCCAGACACAATTCACAGAGGCAAGCTGGGCTCTGACCACAGAGGGGCGATGCTGCCAGACCCAGAGAGAGCAAGGACTCCAGCATTCTGCTTCTCATAGAGGTGGACTTTCAGGATGCCTGGGGATTGGGTGCTGGGGAGGATGTCAGGGAGGGAGTGAAGGGGACACACACTGCACTTCTGTGGAGTCCTCGCACTTCGTCCATTTCTTCTGCTGTAACAAGTAACTTTCACACGCTTCCTTCTCCTCTGCAGCCACTTTTCTGAAATGTATGTCTTGTTTCCACCCAGGCCGGGGTCCAGGACAGCAGCAAGGAGGCTAGAGTTTAGAGAGGGGGAGGACCAATGTGTGGGAGGGGTGGAGGGGAGAGAAGGGAGATTCTCAAACATGCTCCCATTTCCTCGCCATCTATGTTTCCCATCCAAGGGACCAAGGGACACACAATGGTAATAACATTAGTAATGACCTTACTCTTTCATGGAGCTTCACACTTTGCAGGGGATGATCCCATCCAGAGCTTGAACACTAAGTTGGAGTCAGGGAGCCTGACTTCCAGGTCTGGCATGCCACAGTTCACCCCCGGGACCACACTTCCCCGGGCCTCAGTTTCCTGTCTTGCACCGTGAGGGGGTTATCCAAGAGGACTCTGGGGTCTCTGGTAAGTTATGACCCTAGCTCTGTAACCCTCGGATTCTGGATGTGTGCTCCTAATGCTAGGTTTTACCCTTTCAGAGGGTCTCTGGGCAGCTGCCCACTGACTGGTAGAAAGAACTACATTTTCCCCAAGAACAACAGCAGCAGCGATTCCCGATGACAGCAGTCGTCCAATTCTGGTCTCATGCGCTGACTCCAGACACCCTCCCCCCAGGCCCTTCCTGCTGGGGAAGAGTGGGCTTCATGCCCCTCCCGGCAGGCCCAGGAGGCAGTGCAGAGGAGGACGCATGTAACCAGCTACAGTACACACACCACAGAGGCAGAGAGGATGCGAACACGCTCATCACCCCAGTGCCATTTTCCTCTACTGCAAAGTATTTCTGTTCCATTCTATATCGGGAAGTGCTCCTCTGAGGATGAGATGAAGAATGGCAGAAGCTGAAGGATCTTATACTAACAGCCAACCTGTGGAGAGGTGAAAATTACTGCAGAGGACATTTCCAACTGACTTATCTAAAAATCTTAAAGTACTCTGTGTCTGCCATTTATTCCCAGAACCTATTAGTCTGAAAAGCCCAGATTAATTAATGTAGGCATTTTCTATTATCCTAAGCCAGAGTATAGGTAAGAATCTGTGAGCCCTGAACGTGTCAAGATGTATTAACGGCAAAATAAATAGAATTCTCCAGCCATTTCAGGGGTGAATTGAGCAGTATTTATGTAAGTGGAGAGAACAAAAAGAAAACTCCTGAGCGTCCTGTCCCTCTAAGCTCTTTCTTGTTATTTTTGCCTGCTGTCTTTTGCCCGTGCAAACTGGAGACTTGAGAGGAATTCACTCATTTATTCAAGAAATAGTTACTGAGCATCTTCTGTGTACCCAGTACTGTGTTAGGCACTGAGTATAGAGTGTTGAACAAAACAGTCATAGCCCCTGACCCTGAGGACAGTCTACCTAATAAGGGATAACATATATACAGGAATGCATACATACATATGTACACACACACACACTTGGAGAGAGAGAATCTCCATCAGCCCCCACTGTTTCAGCACTGTCATTCATATCATCCCAGCTGAGGCCCCAGACGTCATGGGGCAGACACAGAACACCCCCACTGTGACTCTTCTGAATTCCTGAGTCACAGAATTGTGAGATACAATAATAACAAATTGCTGTTTTAAGCCACTAGATGTTGGGTACTGTGTTATGCAGTGACAGATAACTGAAATCCTCAGAGAAGCCAAGTAACTTGCAGAAAGTCACTCAGTTAATAAGTTATGAAGTGGAGATTCAAACCCAGCTGAGCTGGTAGAATGGACTACCTTCTGGGAAGTGAGTAAAATGTTACAGTTCAGGGGGCCCAGTGCTCAACCTATCCGTCTGCTTTCCTGACTGCAGAACTAACCCTCTGCAGTTCACTTTTACACACACACACACACACACACACACACATATATTCACACAGACACACCTGGGCATTACATTACTCTGTCTCATCACCAGAAGTGAGTTCTTACAGGAGGAGAACATGAATGCAGCTTCTCATTTAGGGGCAAAGCTTAAGCTTAGCTAATCAAAGAGTCAGCAGACCTTTGGAATGCCAGATCTGGCTGATGCAGGCCATGCTCTAGCCATGCTCTGCAGCACAGAGAAACCAGACATAAGGTTCCAATTTGAATTCCATTTCCACAAAAAAACACTTCAGCCTAATCCTCTGGTCCTTCCAAAAGCCAGGAAGAGGCCCTGCTCTAGAGAAGTGCCCTGCATCCTCACAAAACAAGTTCTTGCTCCCTTGTCAAAAATACGGAGATCAAGAATGGAGAAGGGGGTGCAAGTGAAGCACTGGCCCGATGCTGTCTGGAAATTCTGCAGTTGGCATTCCTGACTTTGTCAGCTCAGGAATTGGCAGAGGAAGGGGCAAAGCGACATTTGGGGCACAGGAAAGGGAAGTTGCAATTTTTGACACCTTCCACGTGCCCAGATTACATTTCCCACAGCTGTTTAGGGAAATGCCAAACCATGTGAGCATCCTGGGTTCCCTAAAGCCATGGATAGATTGGGAGTACGCAAATGGGATGTGTGACCCAAATTGTAACGGAGAACATGGAGAGGGGTGGGAGTAATTTACAATTCATCACTGCAGCCCCAGTATCTAACCAGGGTGGCTGGTAAATATTAGACACTCAATGTTTGTTGAAAGAATAAAAAAATGATCTCCATACAACTGGCTTGATGTCAAGTTCCTAAAATATTTCAGAAAGTGGCCAGGCTGCTCTTTGTCCGAAAACATGCCTGTGATCTGAGGACAGGTGGACACATTGAAAGGTCGGGGCTCCTTTTCCCACCCGTAGAGCTCAAGCTCCTGTGAGATTATGTGGAAGGAGTTCAGGCTACTGCCCCAGATGCCACTCACCAGCTGTGTGACCCTGGGCACATTTCTTAACCTGTCTGAGCCTTAGTGTTCTCATCTTTATAATGAAGCTAAATTTCTCTTCTTCCCAAATTAACGTGAAGATATTTGATATACTTTGCATGAAGTAGAAACTTAATAACTGTAATTCCTTTCTCTTTACCTTGGGTTGCCACAACTCCAGAGATAAAATTTTGCCATAAAAATCTATAACCCTAGGTTTTTCTGTTCTGTCTCTTCCTTGCATCTCCTTGCCCTTGGAATCTGGCACACCTGACAGTCCAGGTATACAGTTTCACTTTGGGACTTGAGGCTATACGTGAGGTACTGATGAAAAGCAGACTCAAAGGGGTTTTACAAGGAAGACTTTGGGATCTGGCAGGTTGGGTTTAAATCTCATCTTTGCCATTTCAGGCAAGTCACTTCACTTAATATGGACTACCAATCTGTCTTCTATAAAAAGGGAGCCATCACAGTGCCATCGTCGGCCATGTTAAAAGGAAGCCATGTTACAAACCGGCAGGCTGTACCCTGCACGGGCAGCTGGTGGGAGTGAGACTGAACTCCAGCGGGCACTCCGTGCACTACACCGTGCTCCCTACCGGTGCCAGGCTGCTTGCTTCCAGAAGAAGGGGTGTCTTTTCCAATCTGCACAAAGGTACTCTATGGGCTAAAGGTGGCCCTGGGTTGGGATTAAAAGAGATATAGCAAGAACATCACTTACCCTGGGTCACAATAGGAGGAAGCTTTAAAAATATGCTCCAAATCTGATACCCTTTTCTCCCCACTTTGCTACGGCTCCAGAAGTCTCTCTACTGGTCCCTTGCCAGTGTTGTGCTGGAGCTCATACTGGCTCACAAGAGCTGACTGCTAAATACTCAGGAGTTCTGCCAGCCTGTTGACAAACTGGTGCCACTTTGAAATTGCCAAGGTGGGAGCATTTACACCACAGAAACTAGCAAACAACACAAACCAGGACATTTTTTTTTTTTCCAGAAAGCTGGTTTACTGGCGTTCCACGCACTCCAATCCTCCTGCAGACTATTCTCCACCCACAATCAAAGTAATTTCTGAAAACAAATCCACGTGCATCATATGCTTGCTTCAAAGACTCCAACAGCTTCCCGTCATGCTAAATACAAAATCTGCACTCCAGCCTCGGCCCATGCACCCTGTGTAATCTGGCCGGCGCCTGTGCCTGCCTCTGAGACTTCTCTTCCTCACGTTCCTCCTCTGCCTCCTCAGCTTCAGCCACATTGGGCCTTCTCGCTGCTGCTGGACACCGACAGCTCTCTGTGGCTTGCGTCTGTCCCTTCAGCCTGGACCATTCTTCCCCAGTGTATCTGCAGGGCTCATCTCCCACTTCTCTCTTGAGTCCACTCAAATGCCATCTCTTTGGAGCTGCCCTCCTGAGCACTCTGTATAAATAGCATACCCCCATCCTTGCTGCTGCTGTATTCTTCATAGCCCTAATCACCTCCTGACATAATATATGTTTGGTTTTTTATAACAGCATCATTGAGAAATAATTCACATACCATACAATTCACCCATTTAAAGTGTACAATTCCATGGTTTTTAGTATATGCACAGAGGGGTACAATCATCGCCACAATCAGTTTCAGAACATTTTCATCACCTCCACAAGAAACCCTTTTAGCTATCACCTCCAAACCCCACTCCCCCAGTTCCCACCAGCCCTAAGCAACCACTAACTTACTTTCTGTCTGTTTATATGTGCCTATTCTGGACATTTCATATAAATGGAATCATATAATATGTGGTCTTTTGTGACTGGTTTCTTTCCGTTAGTGTAGTATTTTCAAGATTTATCTGTGCTGTAACAAGAATCAGGACTTCGTTCCTTTTTGTGGCCAAATAACATTTCATCACAAGGATCTATCACATTTTGTTTGCCCATTCATTAGTTGATGGAAAATTGAGTTGTTCCGACCTTGTTACTATTATGAATTATGCTGCTGTGAGCCTTCATGTATAAGGGTTTTGTGGACATGTTCTTGGGTATGTATCTAAGAGTGAAATTGCTGGGTTTTATGGTAACTCTATGTTTAACTTTTTGAGGAACTGCCAGACTGTTCTCCAAAGTGGCTGTACCATTTTACATTTCCACCAGCAGTGTTTGAGGACTCCACTTTCTCTATATCATCGCCAACAACTGGTATTTTCTTTCTTTTTTTTAAAATTATAACCATCCTAGTGACTGTGAAGTGATATCTCATTGTGGTTTGACTTATGTTTCCCTGATGGTTAGTGGTGTTAAGCATCTTTAATAGATTTATTGGCCATTTGTATATCATCTTTTGAGAAATGTCTACTCAGGTCTTTTGCCCATTTTTAAACAATTCTTTATATATTCTAGATACAAGCCCCTAATCAGATATATGATTTGTAATATTTTCTCCCATTTTGTGTGTTTTTTTAATGAATAGATTTTATTTTTTTAGAGCATGTTAGGTTTACAGAAATATTGCAGCTGTCTTTTCACTTTATTGATAATGTAATTTGAAGCACAAAAGTTTTTAATTTGATGAAGTCAAACTTCTATTTTCTTTTGCTGCTTGTGCTTTTCGTGTTATAACTAAAAATCCATTGCCAAGTCTAAGGTCCCAAAGATTTTGCCTATATTTTCTTCTGAGAGTTGTATAGTTTTGGCTCTTACGCTTAGGTCTGGGATCCATTTTGGGTTAATTTTTTATATGATGTGAGGTTAGGGTCCAACTGTGGATATTCAGTTGTTCCAGCAGATACGTTTCTTTTTAAAATTGTATCTATTCTCCTGCTTAGGCATCAGCTCCGTGAGCACAGGGATTCTTTTCTGTCTTGTCCTCTGACGTATCTAGGCCCAGAACTTGAAACATTGCCTGGCATGTAGTGGACACCAAGATTTGTGGAATAAATGAATATTACTCAACTCAATAAACATTATTTATTATCATTATCATTATTTTACACTTTCAACCCCTGTGGCCTTTAGTCCATGTAGCTTGAAACTCCTAGCACAAAACAGCCTCTCACAGGAATCCTGCTTTCACTCTTATTCCTGGAGTTTGGTTCTTCCTGGTTATAACCCTGATCCTCCAACCAACCTAGGGGTAATCTCAATCCCGCCATGTACCATCAGCTTCCTAGCACTCTCTCACCCCCTCTCTGCCCCTCCTCACTTCCTCTTCCCTTTCTGGAGCTTCTGTCTCCCTAGTCATCCTAGCCTTCCACCTTGGGAGGTCACCATCTGCTCAGTGCACCAGTCACCCCCCTCAGGGACCCCTAATGTTTGCCTAGATTCTTGCTTTTCATGAGGTGTCCTCGAGTTAGCCTTCCAGATCCCCATGAAACCCCCACGTGGCAGACCCAGCACTCAGGATTATCCCTAATTTAAAAATGAGGGCCTGAGTCCTGAAAGGCTCACTGGACTGCCTGCAGGCCCCACAGTGTGTGAGTGGTGACACTATGACTAGGACCCAGATCTGGCTTACATGGGGGCAACTCCCATGAAAATGGCCTTCAGATTTTTACTTGCATGAGGACAACCCTATCGCCCTGTCTGTGATGCCTTCCCAAATTTCTAGTCATCTCCTTGGTCAAACGAAGCATTTTTTTACAACATCAATTAACTTTTGACAAACGATTGCTACGCACCAGACACTGGGTGGTTTTACATACATTATTCTTTTAATCCTCGTCGCTTTCTGAGACTCAGAGAGATTAACAAACTTCCCTGAGTTCACCTAGCTAACACATGGTAGAGTCAGAATTCAAACCCAGGTTTTTAACAACCACACGTTGCAATCCCCTCCCAGTGGTGAAGACGGCTATGCATTGATCCTTATCCCTCCCCTTTCTGAAACCTGGATCCCGAGGGGCTCTAGCATGGGAATCCTGAGTGCTGGGTTCTCTGCGCTCACCTCTGAGCCCTTTAACCTACGCCTCCTCCAGCTCCTCTAGCTCCTGGGCCAAGCCCTAACCTCCTCTTGTCCTCCCACTCACCCCAAGACCCCTCTTCATTTTCATGTTCTCCCTCTAAAGTGGAAGAAGTCTGCACCCCTCCCTCCCCCAAGAAGAGCAAGAATAGCTCACGGCTGGTGAAAGCTCTGAGCCCTGAGCTGCGATCATTATTTCACTTTAACTTGTCATGTCTTTTCTTTCAAATGACCCCTATTCATCAGTCTCTGAGCCTGCCCCTCAGCCTCATGCATATGGCTCAGCAGCTGTCTTCTGGACATCTTCAGAGGGACTTGCTTTACAAGCCACCATTAGAGCCCCTTCCCCGCGTCCCCCAGCCTTCAGGTCACAGAGTTCATTCTCGAGTCTGCTGCAGCTCTTAACCACTGGACGCCTAATGGAGATGTATCTGTCCCCCGGGATGGCTCTAAAAGCAGCACACATCAGTTAATAGTTTCTTCTTCTGTTTTTTCCAAGGTAGGACTTGAACTGGTGAAAGGGAGAAGACGTAATCTTCTTATTATGTCTCGAAAAAACAAATGTCTTGTTCTAATAAAGTCGTCCGTCCGGAAATATCCAGGAAGGGAGGTGGAATTTCTTCCATTCCTAATTAAGATCCCACCATTAGGTGGCAGGAGAAGGGGACAGGAAACTCGAAGTGGATTGAAAAGGCATAAGGCCCTAGCTTTTGGGGTAAATAAAGTCTTACTTCATTAGAAAACACTTACAATAGCGTTCCCTCCACTCTCTCTTGAATTGATTTGCATACTTAGTTGCACAAGCCTTTAAATTATTCTGGACCTTTCTCTCAGGCCAAATTCCATGTAATTCCCCTTTAGATGACCTATGTTGCCTTATTTATTCTTCTAAATTATCTTGTCTGGTTTAACCCATCCCTCCACCTTTATCACTTCTGACCCAGCTCCCATTATAATCTTAGTGAGGGGAATTACTGTGTGTAAATTGGGGATGGTTGGGTGGGAGGCTGACAGTTAGTTGGAAAAGAAGCAGCAAAGGAAGATGAGGAGGGCTGGGGACGCTGGGAGCAGAGCCAGGAAGCAGCACTCCCTGTCAGACAAAGAGCTCCTTCCTAAGGGTGCCGAGGCTAATGGACTATTTTCTTTTGAATTATTTTTTACTAATACTAATGGACTATTTCTTACAGAATATTGTTTCCTGATATACTCTAAAAGAAGACACTAAGGAGGACCACTCTCACTACCCACAACTTACACTTCCTTCCTGAAGCATTTTTGGTTCTCTGAGGCACTCTTGGTAAGGCACAAAATCCTGCAGTCAATGCTTGCCATGTACTAGTACTGCTCTAAGCACTAGTACTTACCTAATTTGTTCTAGAAACAATTTTATCCTTATAGTGGGAGAGTTGGAAAGACTGACTAGTTGTTGGGTAAACTATTTCCTTTTCTCCTGGGCACATAGCTGGACTACATTTCCCAGCTTCCCTTGCCGTTAGTTGAGTGCAGCTGTGTGACTGGGCTCTGCCTAATGGAATGTGGGCCAAAGGGATATGGGTCACTTCCTGGCCTGACCCATAAGACTACACAAACCTAAGCACTCTCTTCTTTCCCCATCTTTTGGCCAAATGGGGAGGATTCCAATGACTGTGGAGTGGAGGGAGTTGAGGGAGACACAAGATGGAGGGATCCTGAGTCCCTGAGTCACAGGATGGAAGAGAACTGTGCAGAAAATCCACCTGTCCAGGAGCACCCACATTGGTCTGTTGTATGAGTAAGATATAAACTTTTATTGTGTTAAACTACTAAAATTTTGGTTACAGCAGTTAGCCTACCCTGACTGGTATATCCCCCATTCTATAGATTATGGAATTGAGACTCAAAGAATTTCTGTGACTTCTCCAAGGTCAAGTAGCTATTAAATGGCAGAGCTTGGATTCACAGCCAGATTTTCCTATTAAAACCAGCGCTTTTGCCACTATCCGCAGCTATTTCTGCCACTATCTTCAAAGAAGCAACAGATCTGCTGAGACAGGCAATCATTTTATACAAATGCATTTACTGTTTGTTGATGCTGTCCTAATTTGGACCTTAATGAAGATGGCTCTGGGAGAAAAGAGACTGAAGGCAGGGAGGTAATCAGGGGCAGGTCCTGGGCACAATATGGGAAGAGATGATTCAAGGTCACCTTTGAGGACCTCAGAGCAGCCTTAGCCAACAAGAGGCAACAGAGTTAGCCCAGAGAGGTGAGCAACAAGGGCAGAAAATGGCTGCACTATGCTCACGTTAGAAAAAGGTAGACGGTGTGTGGCTCCTGGAAGGAAGGAACCCCTAAATATGCAAGGAGAATCCTTGGAAAGTCATTCAAAGCAACCAGCGCATCAGCCCCACCATCACTCCTCTGTTTGAAATTCTTCAGTTGCCTCCCAGTGGCTAAAGTCCAGCTCCTTAACTGCACACAAGGTCCACATGATCTGCCCATTCTCACCTATCCAGCCTCAACTTTCTTTCTGAAGGATGGCGCAGGAAGCGTGTGGGGAAAGCACCTTATGCTCCAGCAATTTAGACTATCTTAACTCCCAGAGCACACCATGTGCCCGGGTGTTTGAAAATGCTGTTCCCTCTGGATGGTCCCCCATCCCCAGTCCCAGCCCCCTTAAAACTTAGGTCAGGTGCCATCTCTTTCTCCAGTCTGGGACTGATGCCCCTCTTCTGTAGCCCCACAGTCCCCTGTGCACACCTACATTACAGTGCTTGTCAGAATGCGTTGCAATTGTTCATTCTTGCCTGCTACCAGACTATGTATTGTGCACCTCTGATTTTCCAACACCTAGCAGAGCACATGGAACACAGTAAGAGCTCAGCAAATGCGAGGTGAGTGCATAGGTAGAAAACTGAATAAACAGGATCCTGAAGAAAAGTCACTTGGCACTGTTGTAGGCAGAATAATGGCCCCCAAAGTGTCCACATCCTAATCCCTGTAACCAGTGACTAAGTTATATTACTTGGCAAACTGGAATTAAGGTTGCTGATCAACTCGCCTTGAGATAGAGAGATGATCCTGGAGTATCCAAATAGACCCGGTGTGATTACAAGGATCTTTAAAAGATGGAAGAGGGAGGTAGAATGGTCAGCGGCAGAGTGACGCAATGTGAGAAAGATTTGACCAGCCACTATTGACTTCGAAGATGGAAGAGGGTCACGAGCCAAAGAATGTAGGCAGCCTTGAGAAGTTGGAAAAGGCAAAAACAGAAACAAAAACAAAACAAACAAACATAAAAGAACAAATTTTTCCCCTAGAATTTCCAGAAAGGAACACAGCCCTGCCGATACCTTGATTTTAGTCCAATGAGACCCATTTCAGGCTTCTGACCTCCAGAGCTGTAAGGTAATATATCTCTGTGGTTTTAAGCCACTTTTTGTGGTAATTTGTTACATAAACTAGGGAAAACAAATACAGGCACTTTTAAACTACATGCGAAGAAGTTCCAGAAGAGAAAACTGCTATGCATTCTTCCACATTAATTGAACTTCTGTGCACAAAGCACTGTGCTAAGATACGGAGGGATACAGAGCAGAATTGAGATAAAACCTGTCCTTGGGGTCTATTCTTCCAGGGAACTTCCAGGTGGTAACCTGCCACTAAAAGACCCTAGAAAGTGTTGAAAGAGGAGGCAGCTGAAAGTAGGAAGGAAGTAGAACCTGAACCTGTAGCTGAGCAGAGGTCTCCTCGCAAACACAAGCATAGGGAGCGTAGCTAGAGGCCACTCGCTGTGCTGCGGGACAAGCGCCCTCTGAAGGCAGCCGTGCAATGCGGGCTCTGGCTCAGGCTCCCTGGGAACCCAGAGCTCCAAAGGTATGGAAAAGAGCCATCCTTGGTGACAAACTGATGTAAGAAAAGAGAATGAGAACAACAGAACACTAAGGAGGAAGTCACCCTTACCTGATTCCCTCATTTAACAAATGAAATGACCAAGACTCAGAGAGGGAGAGACCACCTTCACTGTGAAGCCTTCTTTGACCCTCGCCCAGCAGGGTATAACCCTCCTCCCACAGCCTTGGTTCAGATCTCTGGGGCTGTCATCATTACAGGTGTCTCAGTTCATGTGCGTGTGGCTGCCTAATCCCATAGCACTAGTTCTTGACGGCAGGGGCTAAATCTTATCCCTTTTTTTA
The DNA here is from genome assembly GCA_031878705.1 of Tapirus indicus. Lineage (NCBI taxonomy): Eukaryota > Metazoa > Chordata > Mammalia > Perissodactyla > Tapiridae > Tapirus > Tapirus indicus. Next base: position 101,608,758 of record CM062918.1, on the reverse strand, counting down.
ATTCCCCTTAACAGTGACTAATACATGGTAAGTGAAAAATAAATTTTTGTTGCATGGATTAAGTAAGATCCTGACAGGGAAAATCAGATAAGCAAAGACTTCCCAAATCAAGGTACCAGAGAAGAGAGAGAGATTAGTAGCAATTTTTCTTCAATATTATTTATTACTTTTATAGTCTAAAAGAAACTTGTGTTTTAACAAAAGTGATTCAAGTTCACATTTTTTGTTAATTTCAAAGCCTGTGTTTTCCTACGCTGCTCTACTCTGAGAATCCCAAGCTGCAGTCCTCATTCAGTCATTTACCAGTTGTGTGACTGGGAAATTGATCTCTGAGGGCCTTAGTTTCCTCATCTGGAAAGTGTGGACAACAACACCTACTTTGTCAGATTGGTTGGGGGATGACAAATAGTGTTTGTCAGTGTTTGTCACAGCCCCCATTGCCCAGGGCATAGTAGATGCTCAAAAAGCGGTAACTCTAATGAGCATCCTCCCAGGTGGGGGTACCTCTCTTTGCACTCAGCTCTGAAGCACAGACCCCATCACTACAAAAGAGCTACAGCCCTTTGGGCTCCCTCCTCAGGCACTCAGAGGGGACAGAACTCTTTTTTCTAACACACCTCCATCTGCCTTATTCCTTCTCAGAGCAGCAACCCCTGAGCTGTGCTGGTGAGCTAAGGGAGTGGTCTCCTCCACCAAAAGCCTTTGCCTGAAAGACACTCACCGACACCATTGTTCCACAGAGTTATCTTCCAAAGCCTGTGCTAGAAAGTTCTGTCTTTCGGCAGATGACTTCTCTAAATCCATAAATAATGGACCAGTGAAAAATGCTCGATTTCTACATAAAATATTAAATTAAAAAATCAAGGTACAACCGTATATAAAGTATGGTCCTAATTTTATAAGATGTATAAATGTATTCAGACACATAGATTAAAGAAAAGTGACAAGAAGGAAATAAAGAGAAATTTCTAATTATTACCTTGAAGTGGTAAGATTTTGCATACTTTTTATTTACTTATTTTTGCCTTTATGTGCTTTGTATTTTTACAATGAAAGATAAAATGTAAGTATTATTTATTCGTGTCTCTCTGCATTCCTTAGGGAGAAGACAGTATGGAAGCATCCCTGTTGGCTGCTGTATTCCTTGTGGGCCCAACGTTGTCTCTCTCCCGGGGCTTGCCCTCATCTCTTCCTTGCCCTTCATTCCATCCAGGCAAATTCATCTGGGGCTCTCTTTGCTCCCAGTTCCACATCTCTGTTCACTGGTAGCCACATCCTTGGGACAATCTCAGGCCTCTCGAGCAGGAAGAGTCCACTTCTCCACACTTGCCTCCTCCAATCCCACCTTTGTCAGGAGGCTGCTAAGCCTGAGGCATGAACCCAGAACCTTCTCCACACCCCCTGCCCACCCTGTTAGCCCTGTCCCTACTTTCCGGGGCCCCTGCTTCCCTTTCTGCATCATTCAACTTGACTTGACATGTCAGATAAGGAGAGATGAAAGTTAGGGCTGAAGATGGGAAGGGAGGGAAAATGGATGAAAACCAGAGAAGCAGGACTCGGTCTGCATCACTCGGTACACGTAGGTCACGCATCTGGCAGCTACAAAGTCTCGAAAGGCAACAACGGAGAGGGATTCAAATAGTCCTTTTTCTCTTTTCTCTGACCCCTGTAGTAGGAGGCAAGAGAATGTGTATCTGAAAGAGAGGAAATGGGTTTCCTTTCTGTGAGGACACACACAAAAGAAAAACACCGTGTTATGAGGTCCTCTCCGGACTGGAGAGAGAACACCCAGTCTCCAGGTAAGCAGAGCCGTGTCCCCAGAGCCACCCTGCAGGGAGCTTATTTACCTTGGCTTTTCTAGTCTCTGAATCATGAAGTTAATTAAACTCTTTGTGGCTGTGTGTCTTTTAATACACTGTTTTTTAAAATTCCAACTGTGGCTTTAGAATTGCCTTGCATCCCCAGTCTAGAGGCCCATTTATAATCACAAATATCAGGAATATGGTGACAGAGTTGAAGGTATTACTTATTAAAATAACATTATAAGAGAATCCCTGATTCACTATTAAGTTTTCTTTTTTAAAACTTGGGATATTTGTCTCTCTTCTTGTTGTTGTTTCAGGGAAAAGAACTGCCAAGTGGAGTTTTTCCATATTTGACTTGAAAAGGGAGGGGAGTAAAAGTTGATCCTTGTTATAACATTGGTGCCAACAGTTGGCCTGGAGTAAGTGTTCACAGCTAGATTTTCAAATTCCAGTAACAGGGAGCCCATAATGAAAAGACTTCTACAAATCTCTCTCTGAGGCCTCTGGCCAAGAAGAGCCTGAAACTTTGATCTTGTCTGGAACCAAAAGGATCTAGGGATGGAGTAGAGACAGACAAGAGTGCTGACAAGGAGCTCAGCTGGGTGCTTATTCAAATCATGTCTGAGATGCAGCCTCTCCACCACTGGATTTGCCAGCCGCTCCAGCCTAGGGCCGGGGCAAGCTGGATTTCAGAACAGTCGCCTGTTTATTCTACCATATTGCATTCAGGGAGTGACCAGCCAACTGGTCTATTTGCCCAAAGAGGCCCAACTCAGCCACAGCCACCCTCCCTCATGCATCTTGGCTGCTCTCCTAAGAACCTCCATTCCTTGCCTTTTGGATGGAACTGGTCCTGGACTGCTTTTATTTTTCCAAACCCTTCTGTGCATAAACAGGATATTTGGAAAAGCTCAAGATGGCCAGGGGTCTGCCACGTTGGCCATTGATTCTCACTTGGAGAGCAGTGCTGGGTACTATCAGTGGAACTGCTTCTGCCCAGGCTCTGGACATTGCCCAGAACAGCTGAATCCTCTCTCTCTCTCTCTCTCTCAACCTGGCTACAAAGGGTTCACACTTGTAGGAGTGAAATAGAAAAGATGCCTTCACTTTTTAAGGATGTTTCTTATCATAGTCTTAAGAAATCTTCCCCGCTCCCAAAGGGCTCAAGGGAGAAAGTTGAGCCCCATAGGTAGGGACCTTACTCCCTTTACAGAGCTCTTCTCAAGATCCTTAGGGCTGGGGTAGGACCCCAAAGAAGGATCCTCTATGGAAAACGGCCTGCCCGTGATTCAAGGTCCATTAGGTAAAGTGTTCATCAGTCAAGACCCCCTATTGCTCCCTCCTGACTGAACAGAAAGATGCACAAGAGCAGCTTATCTCATTGATCAATAGCAGCCAATGCCGGCTCCACTGGAGCTGAGTTAATCCCAGATGCAAAGGTCCTAACATCTGAAGATAGACAGAGGAAAACCTCAGGCACAGTGAGAAAGCCAGAGCTCTTCCACAGGGAGGGGAATAAAAGCAGTGGCAGCCACAGATAGAGGCCTCTTCTCTGGGCTCTTTCACAGCCATCCCTGCCTGGCCAATGCCCAGGCTCAGCCATCAACAGTTTCACACTGAGACACCACCCCAATTGACAGAGTTCCCTGAGGGCTACCCGGCACCATGGGGGGCCTCCTGCAGCAGCTACTAGAGGCAAGAATAGTCCCCTGCTCACACTGCCCCTTCCATCACCCTGCAAGATCTGCTGCCCTGCCGACCCTGTCTTAGGGCAAGCAGGTACCACTGCTGGTAACCACAGCCACACCCATCCTGCCGTGTCCTCCATCGCCCAAACTGGTTTGCAGTCGCCACTCCTGTTGCCATCAAGCCAATGCTTTTCTGCCGCCTCAGTCTATCTCCCCTGCACCCTAAACCATGCTGGGCAACTCAGGAGTGAAGTGTTCCAGCCCAGGGGAGCAAAGCAAGGACTGGCGGGTCACCAGCCCCCAGAGCAGCAGCCCTCCCCAGGACCCAATGTCCAGCTCTGACTGGGGAAGAGAAACCCACATGAGAGTGATGGAACCCAAGCCTGAGAATGCAGAGGATCTGTGCCCAGAGCTTCTGTACCACAGAGTCTGTACCTCCCCTGCACCCTGTACCAATCTGTGAGGAAGATTCCAGCAGGTAGGCAAGGGATTCCAAGATAGGGCTGGGAGTGGGGACTTTGGGAAGGAAGAAGTTCCACAAATTATGGTGCTAGAGTTTTGAGCTATTCTCGATTCCTATTGTTGCCATTGTTATTGCACCCATAGTCCTAGACTTCCCCCCATGGATCAGAGGAAACTGGGGAAGTACATGTTATTCCACCTCATCTTCAGTGAACCCATCTTCAGCAGAACTCTCCTGCCTTGGAGAGAAGCTCTTAAAAATGGAAAAGTCCCTGGGAACGAATTGTTGAAGATTGTTACAATTGTGAGAACCACTGTGCCCTACCCAGAAGGATCTCACCAGGCACTGTGTCCGGGCTGCTGTCCACCCAGCCGTAGCTCTCACAGCCAACACAGCACATGTACACACAGACGTGAGAAGAAAAGACTGCTGGGACACTAACTTTGTTAAAAGTTATTTTGTTATTTTTAAATAACACTTGGCAAATTTGCAACAACATGGATGGATCTGGAGAACATTTTGTTGTTAGTATGTCGAGTCGATTCCAACTCTTAGCGACCCTGTATACAGCAGAGCAGAACCCTGCCCAGTCTTTCTGTGCCATCCTCTCACCTTCCAGGGTTATATCAGACAATGCCCTGCTGCTATTCATAGGGTTTTCTTGGCCAATTTTTTTCAGAAGTGGGTTTCCAGGTCCTTCTTTCCACTGGAGAACATTACACTAAGTGAAATAAGCCAGACAGAAAGACAAACGCTGCATGATCTCACTTTTATGTGGAATCTAAAAGTAGTCAAACTCATAGAAGCAGAGAGTAGAATGGTGGTTGCCAAGAGTCAGGGGAGGGAGAAATGCAGAGGTGATGGTCAAAGGGTGCAAGTTTTAGTATGCAAGATAAGTTCTGGGATAACACAGCATAGTGCCTATAGGTAACAATACTATATTGTATACTTAAAAATTGGCTCAGAGGGTAAATCTTACAGTAAGTTTGCTTACTACAAAAAATAATGATAATAAAGGGAGCAAGAGGAAACGTAGGGAGGTGATGGATATGTCTATGGCTTTGATGGTGGTGATGGTTTCACAAGAATAAACTTATCCCCAAACTGGTCGGGTTGTGTACATTAAACATGTACAGCTTTTTACACGTCAATCATACCTCAATAAAGTGATTTTAAAAAAACTTTGTAAAAAGTTAGAAAAAGAACAAAATTTTTAAAAAGAAAATCTGAAAGAAATCTGTCTGATTGATTGTCTAATAGAAAACCCAGAGCAATACACGGAGGGAGACCACCCAGGAGGCTTCAACAATGTTAGGACAGTGTTCCCAACAGTTTTCCAGCAGGTATTATCTTTGGGATTCAGAAACAAAAAAGTCAGGACTCTCAGGAAATCCCCAAAGCACATATTATTCTTTCAGTATTTCTAAAATCAATTAGACTCTTTATTCATTATTACAGGTATCTAGTAAGTTCTTTAATAAATAAGAAATATTAAGTTTAGTAATATTCACATTTTGTAGGTGTTTTGTTATTGTGACACCATGGACCTAAGCACGTGTGGTTTGGACCCACACACTGTGCATCAGAAGTCAATGGTAAACCACTGCTGTGTGTTCCTTTTTTTTTTTTCCTTTTCTCTTTTGTTTAAACTTTTTTTTACCTTGAAAACCCTATGATGAGACAGTACAAAATGACGCATGAGATAGTGCTGAAAGATGAGACGCCCAGGTCAGAAGGCACTCAAACAGTTCCTGGGGAAGAGCAAAGAACAAGTACAAATGACACTGTTGCTAATGACGAGACCAGACTCAAGCCAGAAGGATATCTAGTGGCTGAGGTGCACAAAGGTGAAAGGAAAGTCAAGGCTGTACCACACACACCATCGGAACATGGAATGTGAGAAGCACAAGCCAAGGTAAGCTGGAAATCGTAAAGCAAGAAATGGGACGTTTAACTATGGCAGTGCTTGGTGTTAGTGAACTAAAATGGACTGGACTGGGGCACTTTCAGACAACTACGAAGTGTTCTACTCTGGAAATGACAGACTCAGAAGTAATGGGATGGCTTTAATACTGAGGCAAGATGTAGCTCAGGCTCTACTATATAATATTACATAATATATAATAAGTCAGTTGGGAGCTATAATGCAAGATCTGACCAAATCATATCAATCAGACTTCTGAGAAAACCTATTAACATAACCATCATCCAAGTCTATGCTCCAACTACCGTTGTTGAACAAGATGAAACTGAAAGTTTTTATGCAGGTATCCAAGAAAAAATTGATCATACACCAAAACGAGACACGTTGATAATTATCTGTGACTGGAACGCAAGAAGGAAATAAAGCGGAATCAAACGTCTTTGGAAAATTTGGACTAGGGATCAGAAACGAAGCAAGAGACCGGCTCATGGATTTCGGCAAAGCCAACAATCTGTCCATGCAAATTGTCCATGCTTCAAGTAACCGCACAGAAGACTGTCTACTTGGACTTCACCAGATACCAACATAGAAATCAAAAGGACTATGTAACGAAGCAGGAGATGGAGAAGCTGTATTTTCTCTTCCAAAACAAGACCAGGAGTGGATTATGGTGCTGACCACGAACTGCTCGTTTCAAACGTCAGTGTGAGGCTGAAGAAGGGCACTACAAGAACTGCAGTGCCAAAGTATAACGTAAACAACGTTCCCAACGAATTTAAAGTCCACATAAAAGACAGATTTGCACTGTTACACTTCAGTGACCGAGAACCAGAACTATGGACTGGAACCAAAAGTGTTATTAAGGAAGAATGAGAAAAGACAACACCTGAAGTAAAAAGAAAAGAAAAATCGAGATGGATGACAGAAGAAACACTAAAAATTCTTAAGGACAGGCGAGAAGCAAAAGCAAAAGGTGCAAAGGCAGGGTTAGAATCCTGAACACAGTTTTTCAGCAACTGTCACGTGGAGATAGAGAAGACCACTATAATGGCCAATACAAAGAGATGGAAGAAAACAACAAAAACGAAGAACAAGAGGTCTCTTCCAGAAGGTTCAAGAAATCAGAGGGAAATTTAAACCTAGATTAGGAATGCTGAACGAGCAACAGGGAAGCGCACTATCTGACCAGGAGAAGATAAAGGGAAGGCGGAGACAGCATATGAAGATCCACACAGAAGACACAAAGGATGACAGATGCCTTTGAAGAAGATTCCTGTGCGGAAGAACCCATAATTCCAGAAAATGAAGGGAAAGCTGCCCTGAAAGCACTGGGAAGAAATAAGTCACCAGGGGTAGATGGGATATTGATAGAATTACTTCAAGTCACAGAGACCAAATCTGTCAAATTCCTAATGAGAATATGACAACAAATATGGAAAACAAAACAATGGCCTACAGTCCGGAAATGCATCCCAATCCCCAAGAAAGGCGACTCCGAGGAGCGCAGTAACTACAGGACCACTGCTCTAATTTCCCAGGCAGGTAAAGTGATGCTCAAGGAGCTGCAGCAAAGGCTTTGACCTCACACGGAGCAAGAAATGCCTGATGTCCAAGCTGGATTTCAAAAAGCGAGAGGCACACGAGATCTAATTGTGATTATGCGTTGGCTACTGGAGTGTTCCAAAGAATTTCAGAAGAAGGTTAGTCTCTGTTTTATAGACTACAGTAAGCCTTTGACTGTGTGGATCGTGAAAAGCTGTGGGCAGCTCTGAAAGAAAGGGGCAGTCTCAGCACTTGACTGTCCTGATGTGTAACCTGTATTGTGGACAAGAAGCCAGTGTCAGGACAGTGGGGAGACAGATGGTTTCCTAGAGGCAAACGTGTCAGACAAGGGTGCACTTTACCTCCCTATCTGTTTAATCTCTATGCAGAACATATCGTATGAAAAACTGGACTAGACTCAGATGAAGGAGGAGTGAAAATTGGTGGAAGAAATATCAACAATCTAAAATATGCAATGACACCATCTTACTGGCAGAAAGCAGCAGTGACTTGAAACGACTTCTGACGAAAGTGAAAGAAGAAAGTGCCAAAGCAGGAATGCATTTGAACATCAAGAAGACAAAGGTCATGACTACAGAAGAACCACACAGCTGTAACGTAGACAATGAAGACACTGAAATTGTTACAGACTTTGTTTACCTTGGTTCGGTCATCAATTTAAATGGAGACTGCTGCCAAGAAATCAAGAGAAGACTGAGACTCAGAAGGGCAGCAATGAAAGAATTAGGGAAGATCATCAAGTGTAAGGAAGTGTCATTAGAGACCAAGGCCAAGATTATCCACACCCTCGTACTCCCAGTTACTATGTCCGGGTGCAAAAGCTGGACAGTGAAGAAGCCTGACAGAGAAAAATGGATTCATTTGAAATCCAGTGTGGGAGGAGAGCTCTGTGGATCCCCTGGACTGCCAGAAAGATGAACTAGTGGGTCCTGGAGCAAATTAAGCCTGAACTATCGCTGGAGGCAAAAATGCTAAAACTGAGGCTGTCCTACTTTGGGCACATCAGGAGAAGGCAGGATTCTTTGGAAAAGACAATAATGCTGGGAAAAGTAGAAGGCAGCAGGAGAAGAGGAGGATCAAAAATGAGATGGACTGACTCCATAAAGGAAGCTATGGGTGTGAGTCTACAGGAGCTGAGAGGGCCGTCGAGGACAGGACATTGTGGACATCACTCATTCATAGGGTCACCAGGAGTCAGAAATGACTTGATGCCATGTGACAATAACATTATTTACAAAAACTATAATCGATAGCAAATATTCAAACACTAGAAAACGCCAGCAAACATTACTGTGTAGTATTTTCAAATAATGTAATATCCGTATCTCCTGTTAAGAGGTTAACTAGGTTAACAGCACTAGTCAGAATCATATGTTGAAATTGCCAATTTAAGGACATACTTTGCTCTCAAAACTTGTCATTTTTTGGAACACCATTCACGAGATTTGTATAAAGTACACTATGCATACAAACTTATTATGTATTTTTCATTTGCAACAACTACTCACCAGTAGAGGCAAACAAGTCACAAACACACGCTTACGACATGGCTACTGCTCTATGCACGACCACCTGATTAGATTGTGACTACTTTTTTCTGCATGCTCCTGTCCTAGTTTTTGAAAGTATCCCCCTTAACCTTGTACTCTGTGTGTGTCAGTGTTTCCTGTTCTTGTGCTTCATTGGACATCAATGGATTTCTTCAAACCAGTAACATCTCTATTTTACTTGCAAAGCTTTAATTCTCGCAGAAGATTTATAGAGCTCTTTTCCATTTTCCTAATTTTTCAATTAATTGTTCTTGGAATTTGAATTTGGAAAAAACACAGAAATTTCCCAAGCAGTGCTGGGAAGGAAGTCTCATCAAGATGCGCTGCAGGCCTAGTGGGGAAGGCCCATCAGCAGGCTCTCTGGAAGGGGAAATAGGGAGCTTGATGAAGGGGGAATAGCTGGGACTTGGGGGCTGCAGCCAGCCCCAGGACAAAGCATCTGTGAAAACAGGAAATCATCAGCCCATCTTCCTCAGCTTAGCCTTGTCTAGAGAATGTATTGGAAGCAGAAGCCACCAGCCTCATTTAGTGGTTAATGAAGAACCATTAAAGAACGGAGGAAGATTGACAACTTGGAGAAGACAAGTCCTGACCTAGCCATCATGAGTCGTTAGAGAGGGAAGAAAAATATTAGGGAATATTGACACATCTGTTTTTCATCAATTAAAGTTAAAGTTGTATGTATTTCTTCTCTTGTTGTCATAAAGTTGAGTTTCTGCCTAGGTCTTTTTGCTAAGGAGGCCAAAAAGTGTTCTGGTAATATTGAGAGATTTCGTTTTTATAGTTCCAAGGATAGATGTAATCTTGAGACAAGTTTTCTCCTTGAAACTACATTTGTCAAAATGTTTGCAGGAGAAAACGGTGTTTGTTGAAATTATAACTTAGCAACTTAAAGTCATGAGTAGTTGACTTTATCCACGAATTCCAGTGATAATTACTCACCCTGACATTACTGACCTAACTCTCTTTCACTTAATCTCTATAAAAGGACTTTACAAATTTTCTTAAAATTAGAAAATTAGCCAGAAGTACATTTCTTATTGTAAAAATGGATTGCAAGTAAAATAAAGTGACTCTATAAGAGATTAACTTTTAAAATGGCTAGAATCTCAATTTGTTATGACGCAGCCCTCAGCCCTTTATCCCTTAAATTTTGCACAAATGAGGAAGTTGCTCACCCTAAAGAGAGCACTGAGCACTCAAGCCTGGTGTGCATGATGCTTGGGGCCTGAAGAAAAGGGACAACCGGGCACATGACGGCATCACCCCAGCCTCCAGGCCCATGTCCTTTTGGAAACGTGCCAGAATCCTTGAGCAGCAGCAGCTGCAATAAGGAAAGGGGTGAAAGCCGTACCCTGGGGTTTCTGTTGGAACTTGGGGGGACCAAGAAGAGCCGGTTTGAAACTTTAGTTTTGGAGGTGCCATGAAAAGAGGAAACAAGCCTGCCACTTGAGGGCCAACGACAGGAGCATTTCGTAACAGTGAAGTGTGGGTTCTTCGGGCTGCTTGTGGGCATGGCTTCTCCCCATGGGCCCAGAAGGAGCAAATCAGGGATGGCCATCAGGGAACCCAGAGGTAATGTGGGGTGGGGAGCGGAATGGACACTGGAGACACCCCAGGGATTATCACCATCTGAGGAGAGGGAGGGAACTGGCCGGACCACGGTTCCAGATATCCAACTCAGGGGGCAAAAACAGAATTACTTCTCTGTTGGGATTTTATGATCCCTTGTTCTCCAAGGTCATTGACTGGTTAATGCCTCTCATATTCGCTGTTGTTTACAAGGTAATTTTAACTTACAGTAGAGCTCCAATATTCCCAAAAATCAGAAAGAGAGGAATCAGTGAGTAATTAACTTGGTCACCAAGGGAACAGTCTCCTGACTGGACTAAAGACAGTTGCTGAGATGATCTTCACATGTCCTGGCGAGCAAAGACTGAGAGCAGACAGTGACCAGAGAAGCGGAATTCCACGTAGAACTTTGGACCAGTAACGGGCAAGTAACGGATAGGTGGTTTCAGGGCCAAGGAAGCAAATCAATACCTTCCTTGTCTTAACTAACGGGCTGCCCTGCAGATCAAAGCAGCTGGAGGAAGCTTAGAACCTCTGGGGAAATAGGGAAGCCCATGGCACCTTCTCCCATCCCAACTGTGAGTGTGAGAGAATTACAGATTTTCCTTAAAGAGTGAGGAACACCAGGTTTGATTAGGCAGCTAATGCCGATAGCTGCAGTTTAGCAGGAAGAGATATTAATGTATATCTAGATAGGTATTTTTTGTTTGAGCTTGTTTTAAATCTTTTTATTTTGAAACAATTTCAGACTTCCAGAAAAGTTGCAAACACAGTACAGAGAATTCTTGTATACCCTTTACCCTTCATCCAGAGTCACTTCACCACATTTGTTTTATCATTTCCTGCTCCACCCACCTGTCTGCTCCATACATGTCTCTGTCTGTCCATGTGTCCATCTTTCCATCTGTCCATCCATCCACTGTTCTGTCTGTCCATCTATCTATCTAATCTCAGAGATAATGTCCCATCCCCCAGTCCACCCAGTGCATATTTTGTAAAATCATGGACGTTTGCTTATATTCTTATATTGCCAGAGTACAATGATCAAAAGCAGAGAAATAACATTGATACATTCCTATTATCTAATCAACAAACCTTATTCAAATTTCACCAGTTGTCCCCTGCTGTCCTTAACAACCAAAGGAAAGAAGTTTCCCCTCAGGTCTAGATCCCGATCTGGGATCACACGCTGCTTTTAGTTGTCGCGTCTCTTTAAGCCTCCTTTAGTCTGGGGCAGTTCCTGTGTTTTTTTGTTTTTTTGTCTTTTATGATTTTGACATTTTTGAAGCGTACAGATGATCTTATTTTGAAGAATGTCCCTCAGTTTGGGTTTAATTGATGTTTCCTCAAGATAATAGACTCAGGTTCTGCATGTGGGGCAGGAATACCGTAGAAATGATGTATTCTTCTCAGTGCATCATAGCTGGAGGCACACGATGTCCACTTGTCCAGAAACCAGTGATGCTAACATTGATCACTGGTTAAGATGTTATCTGCCAGGTTAAGATGTTATCCACCATGAAATTACAATTTTCCCTTTGTAGTTAATAAGTACCCTCTGGGAGTTAGTTTGGTATTATGAATATAGCCTGTTTCTCATCACCCATTAGTTTTAACATCCATTGAGATTCCTGCCTGAAACAATTTTAACTTTGTGGGTTGCCAAATAATTTTCTAATTCCACAATTCTGCCTACATTTTCATTTGGCATTCTACTATAAAAAAGAGCTTTCCCTTCTCCCTATCTATTCATTCATTCATTCATTCATTCATCCATCCATTCATTCATTTACAGGTATAGACTCATGGATTATTATTTTATTTTATGGCTTATAATCTATATGATTAAATCACTACTTATTTTAATGCTCAAATTGTCCCAGATTTGGCCAGTGGGAGCCCCTTGAACCTGGCTGCTATAGTTTGTGACATGTCCCCATCATTCTTTGAGCAGTTCCTCATTTTCTAGCATAGGAAAATGTCCCAGCCCCGCCCCCCCAGCCTTAAAATCAGCTCTTTCTCCAAGGAGCCTTAATTCCTTTTACTGGAAAATATTTAGAAACCAAGATCTGAATGCTGGATGCTAAGTGTGCTCCAAGTGAAAGTGTATTCATTTAAAATAGAGAAATATAGTTAGGTTTATTTGTTTTTGTTTGTATTCCATTTTGGGTTTCCTCTATCCTTGGTTTTATGTATTTATGTTTTGAGCATATGAAATATAACATGGTTCCAAAAGTCTAAAGTATAGAAAAAATGTATATTTTCAGAAAAGTCCCCCTGTATCACTTCTATTCTATTCCTATCCCCAATCCTTTCCACCCTCTTCCCCACCACCACCACCTGTTGGTAACCAATCTCATTAGTTTCTGGTTTATCCTTGTGTTTCATTTGCAGAAATGAACAGATATGTGCATATTTTCCCCTTATTTCTTACTTAAAATTGCATAATATAGATGCTGTTTTCCTTTTTCACACTGGAAATCACTCCATATCAGTTCAAAGAAATGTTCCTCACCCTTTTTTATAGCTACATAGTACTCCATTGTGTGGATGTATTCAAGCACTCTCTGATGTTTGAGCATATAGTTTGTTTTCAACATTTTACTATTACAACCAATACTGCAAATAATTACTTTTTATATAGTATTTTCTTATATTTTGGAGGTTTAAATTCCTAGAGGTGAAATTACTGGCACAAATAGAAAATGTACATATAGTATTTTTAGATTTTGCCAAATATCCTTCCAAAAGGACTATACCAGTTTGCATTCCCTACCATCAAAGTATGAGATTGCCTGTTTCCCACAACCTTGCCAACAGAATGCACTGTCATACTTTTAATTTTTAACAGTTTAAGTGAAAAGTGATCTCTCTACAGTTTGTATTTCTCTGACTATGAGTGAGGTTAAACATCTTTTCATATGTTTAAGGATATCGTGTCTTTTGCCCATTTTTTTTCATTGGGTACATGCTTTTTTAAAAACTTTGCTATGAATTGCATTTTCCCTTCAATTTGCTAGGCAGAAGCTAGAAGTTATACATTTGCTTAAGATTCATCCTGTTCCTTAATTTTTTCATCATAAAATCTTATCTGTGGTAATGTTTTAGTTCTTGACTGGGAGGAGTCACTGTGGAAATTTCATCAAGCTGTATACTTGTGTCTTGTACACTTCTAAATGCTTATTTCAAAAATTCTTAGCCAATTTAATTCTGTGCTAAGTTATCAGCATCTTGCCTGCCTAATGCCTAAAGGAAGCCTAATGATTCCCAGAATTATACCCAAGGAGCCCCGACATGAGATTAAGAGGAAAAGTGACCCTCTGGAGAAGAGAGCCTGTGAGCACATACTTGAAAAGTGAGCCCACAGAACACACACACACACACACACACACACAGGGTCATCCTCCTCCTCTCCCACCATAGTGCCCACTCCCACCAACCTCCAAGACCCTGTCAAATCTGGCAGCCCCAGACATATCTTCCCAACTCACCAACTAGGGGGAAGGATTTGTCCAGTAGACAGCAGGAAGGACCCCTGGTTTTAAGTTTTTGCCTAGAATCCCTTCTTTGTGTCCCAATAAGTGATGCCCCTCTGTTTCAAGCCTCATTTTCTCCATAATTTGAAGGGATAGTAGAAGGAAATAGGTAATCAAGTCTATTAAATGTCATGAGCTACTTAGGGGAAGATTCAGATGGACATGGATTTTTCTACCATTCTCTGTGCAGCGTGCAGAACTGTGACTAGTTGAGGTGCATTCCCCCCGGTTGCTCAGCCTCTGCAATCTCTTTGGTATGGGAGAGATTGGCTGATCCAAACAAAACTGCTGTGGGGGGATGAGTGGAGGAATTTTTTTTAATGACTCGTCTATTTCCTGCATCTTTCAGGACTGTCCAGAAAAGAGGAAGTTGGAGTGGCAACACGCCTACAGAGGACTGGTGCCTCCTGCTGGCTGTCACACTGCTGGCCTGGGGATGACCCCGCCTCGCCCGTGGAGCCACCCAGGGCAGTCTGGGGAGTCTCAGAGCAGACGAGCCGGGGGAAGAGGTGGGGGGGGGGGTGGCAGAGAGCTGCAGTAGTTGTCAGGAATGAGACCAAGCAGCGTTGGCAGAAGTTAAACTTCCATCCTCCTGGTTCTCTTCCCACATAATAGACAGATGACGGTGGTTATTTCTAGCAGCTTCCAAGAACGGCATTTGGTATATATCCTGACCTTCCAAGGGAAGCTGGGGGCGAGGCATCATAGTTCCCCCCCCCCAGGGGGCCCCTGACACAGGCACAGGCCTCACCTCCCCACATCCTGTGTGTTGCAGGCTGAAGTCGCAGTAAACACACAATGCGTCCTTTCTTTCTCCCCCTCTCCCACTTTGAGCAGCGTTGAGAATAGAAGCCATTCCTGTGGCAAGAACTGGTGACCCAAATCCAGGCTCTCTGAGGATCACTCGGTGTTAGTTTGACCCCCAGTTTCGGACGGTATACTGTATTGTCCACACTTGCGTAGTGCAGGTCTGCAGCACAAGCCTATAGATACCTGAAGTGTCCTTCTTCATCTCCAGACATCGGTTAGTGGCTCTGTTTATGACAGCTCGTCCCTGGAGAGGAGAGACAGAGTCAAGGTACTGAAATGCCCTCGTAGTGCATCACCTCCCCTGCTCCTACTTGCCCTGCTGCGCTCAGAGACGTGCTTGACAGGCCCCTCAATCCTCTGCAAGTCACCAGAGGAGAAAATGAAGCAAAGCGTAGAGTTAGATCATCAGTGGTTTCTCTACCCAGCCCCACGGCAAACTAAGCACAGATGTGAGAGTAGGCGATGCACTGCTGGGTTCCTATGACGTCACCCCCTCTCCTGAGATCGAAGCTTCAGGCCAGTATTGATGGCAAGACGTGAAGCATCTTGAAGAGCCATGGCCCTTCTCTACTTAGTCTTCCTTTCCACATCTTCACCCCTGAGCCCATGAAACCCATGAATAAAGCCCATGAAACTGAAGATTCTCCCTCCCTCCTCAGTGAGGCTCTGTAGTGGGACTATAGCAGAAGCTACATTCAGGAATCTCAGCCTATTTTCTTCACCACTCTGGGGGGCAGTTCCTACCTCTCCTGTTGTGGGGGCTTCACCAAGGTTCGCTACTGGGAATATTGTGGGCTTTAGAGCTAAAGAGTCTGGGTTGAATCCCTGCTCCACCACATACAAACAGAGAGGCTTTGGGCAAATTACCTAACCTCTCTAAGTCTCAATTTTCTCATCCATAAAATAGGTTTGGAGTTAATATTAGGGTTAAAAGTAAGGTTAATATTTATTGAGCATCTTGTGCTGACATGAAAGATGTGCAATAAGTGTGAGTTCATCTCTGCCTCTCCCCATTCTAACGGGGGAAGAGGGAGGAAAGGTCATCCTTCTCTTTGTTCCCATTTGTCACCTCCAACCCCCCTGAGCTCTTCCTCTTTATCTCCTTGGCTCCACAACTGACGATCATGCCACCTGTCCTGGGCCTGTCCTCTTGTCCCAGCCCTCCCACTCCCACTCCCTTTGCAGGCTCACTCACCTAATCGAGTTTGGTGTCTGGATAAAGTTGTTCGCCCTTTACCAACCCGCCCTCTGCTATCATCCTCTGAGTTCACAGCCTCCACTTGGGTGTCTAGAGAGAAACCCTGATCTCGCTGTCCCACTTCGGAAAACCTGCCACCAAGCGTTTTCACACCAAGCAAGGTTGCAGCTCTACGTCCAAATCCTGGCTTCCCCTCTAATCAGCTCCCCCTCACCTCTCATCTCTTCCAGTCACAAACTGCCCCAACAACCCTGCTCCCCCAAATTCGCCTGCCCCTGGCCACACTGCACTCCCTCTGCCACGTCCCCTTCCTGGGGCAGGGCGGCCCTCCCATCCAGTGTCGTCCATTCAGCGCGGCTCTCCTGCTCCTTGAACTCCTCCTGCCACACCCCTGCTCCTCTCCTGGCCCACTTCCAGGCCACAGAGGCTCCTGGAGAGGGTCCACCCACCTCACAGGCCTGGCCCACAAACGTGCCTGCAGCAGCCCAGCCACAGAACTTGGCCTGCTCCTCGGGGTTCCTCTTCCAGGCCTCCTCAGTACGCTTCATCCCTCGGTCCCCACCCTTGACGCTCACTTCCACTAAATGCCTTTATTTCTCACTTTATCAAGAAGACCACGCTTCCGGTCAAACTAGCCCCTCACCCGAATGCCGTGAGCAATCCGCCGGACGATGCTTATGCATGGTCTCAACGGAGCTGCCCTGCTTTCGTCTCTACTGGCAGCAGCCCCCTGTGCTCTGAGCCCAGCCATCCTTGATGCCAAGAAACACTCTTCCTGTCTAATATCCTTCCTTTATTTCTCCCTCTTGGCAGATTCCTTTTCTATTGACTTTAAATATATCCAAATGTCCCAATATTAGGAGGGAAAAAAAACCTTAACTCTACCATTCTTTTCAATCAACATTCAGTGTTTTCTTCCCTTTCAGAATCAAACTTCTCAAGCAGCGGGGCAATAACAAACAGTGGACAAGATTCTGTGTTTGAATTCTGTACATTTTCTATGCTGTGTGATCTTGGGAATATTATTTGACTTCTCTGTGCTTTAATTAAATGAGCTAATGATAACACCTCTCTTATAAGATTTATGTAAGGACTAAATTAGATAAGTTTAACCCAGTTCCCGGTACATAATATGTACTCAGTAAATCTTGGCTGTTATAATTTACTGTGACCTTTTGGATAAAGTCGATTTTCTCTCCACTTCCATGTGTCATGTGCATTGGCAGTATTCCTCACATCCTCTTCAGACTCTTCTCCTCTCTTTTCTTTTATATTGTGTTCATCTGGATCTTATATATTTTTGGTTTCGTTTTTATTTGAGGGGTGTTGTCTACCAGTATTGAAAGGATTTTTTGTTTTGCTTCTTTTTCCTTTTTCCTTTTTATAAAAGGAATATGTGCTCATTTTTTTAACTTGGGAAATATATTTTAAAAATTAGATGCACTCATAATGAGATAACATTGTATATATAGTTTTTGTATCCTGCTTTTTAAATTTAACATATCATGTGCATTTTCCAATTTCATTAATTTTTTTAAAATACATTTTTGAGAATATAATTTGAACGGCTATATAATATTCAGTTCAAGGGATAAGCAAAAATCTCTCCTCCTGTTGGATATTTAATTTTTCCTAATATTTTGTTGTGATAATATTAAGATATTTTCTACATTATCTTGACCTAGATTCTACACTATTTCTTAAATTAAGATATTGTCTTAAAAGAGAATTAGTACCTTAATAAGGGGCATAATCAGTTTTGGGGTTTTGATTAGTGTCAGGGTTTTTCCTATAGAGAGCTAAATTACTTTCTGGAACTATACCCTCCAGCAACATATGAAAGCACTCCCTGAGGGGTCTCTTCCTCTTACTTCTGGAGCCCTCACTACAAGTGGTCTCCTCCTTCTCACTACCCTTCCCTGAGATCCTCTCTGTGTCCTGAGCTGTCACTCCATCTGGAAGACTTCCAAAAGATGAGCTTCACCCAAATTCTCCTTTATTTCAGCTGCATATCAATTAGCAGACACTTGGTCCTGTCCAAAACATCCATAAGACATTTGTTCCATATGACATTTGGTCCACGTCAAAAGGTCCTTGATATTTGGTCATATTTGGTCTCATCCAAAATGTCCAGGGAGACATTGGGTCCATGCCAAAAGGTACTTGATATTTGATCCTGTTGAAAACCATTTGGTATGGACCAAATATGCTCATGGGTGTTTTGGACAGGACCAAATGTCAAGGACATTTTGGCGTGGACCAAATGTCTTATGGACATTTTGGACAATACCAAATTTCCTGCAAGGCTGCAATTTCTATTCTCAACTCTATGCTCCTCATCTCAAAATCCAGATATCTCCAATAGGCCTTACCTCTTCAAATTGAGGCCATTCTCAGTCACTGGCACTACGTCTCTTGTGGTTTTCAGAGGTTATAACCTCCTCCGGTTGACTCAAAATATTAATCATGAAATTAGAAGAAAACAAAGGGATTATCTAGTCTTACTTCTCTCTCAATTCTGGAAAATATCTTTAGTAAATTTTTAGTATCACGAATGTTAAATCGTGCCTGCAAAGTAAATAGAGCACCAAAGGAACCCAACATTCAATCACATATTATTTTCATATCTGAAAGAATTGTGGTCCAAAGAGAGAAGATGGATATGAAAGGCTTAGATAGAATGAACTGACTTAAAACTGACTTAAAATCAGGTAATACACCATGAGCTACATGATCACCTTCCTCTTTAACTTTTGGAGTTCTTGACATAGTGACCATAAAAAGAGACCCAGCCTGGACATCAGAGTGATGGGCACAATTCCCCTGGTGTCCTGCAGCTCCAGATGGCACAGCCAGCCAAAATCCATATTCTATCAGCAACTTCAGCCAGTCAAGAAAGCAATCTTCCCAAATTTTCTTGGAAAGTCAGCCTTCAAAATGTTTGGGATGTCATAATTGTTTCTTTACCCAGGAGATTCTTTCATTCCCAGGAGATTTAGGATAAAGTGTAGATGTTAAGGAAATCAAACATATAGTATTTGTTAAAGATTCTGCATATATTTAACATTTTTAAGTACTTGCTAAGTTTAAGAAAAATTGTCTTACAGATTAACCTTGTGTTACCAATTTAAAAATGCATAATTGAATAATTAAATTTGTGATTTTATGTCAAAAGTTTACTAGATTGCAAACACTTTGGGACATTTAAGAGAACTTAAGAATCATTCAAAGTTGGATAATTGAGTTCTTAAAAAATGAAATTTAGTGTATTAAATTTATAAATACAGTCTGTAATGTTTAAGGAAATTTATCAAATTGTAAAATCCCCTTTAAAATTGCTAAGAGGGTAAATCTTAAAAGTTCTCATCACAAGAAAAAAAAATTTTTGTAACTATGTATGGTGATGGATGTTAGCTAGACTTATTGTGGTGATCATTTTCAATATATACATAAATTATGTACATTATGTACATCCGAAACTAACATAATGTTATATGTCAGTTGTATCTGAATATAAATAAATGCATACATGAATAAATAATAAATAAAATGCTACAAATAACTTTATACTTGTAAATTTGAAGAAATGGACCAATTCCTCAAAACCATAAACCACTAAATTGCAATCAACATGATATAAAATAAGCTGAATAGCCCTGTATCATTAAAAAATATTTCAATTCATGATTTAAAAGCTCCTGAAAAAGAAATCTCCAGGCCCATATGGTTTCACTACAGAATTACACCAATCATTTAAAGAAGGATGAACATCAATTTAAGACAATCTCTTCAGAAAATCTCTTCCAGAAAATGCCTCTTCCAGAAATTGGTCTATTCTGTAATTTTTGTCAACAGGACAAATTTTATCAACATAAAGAGGGAACACTTCCCAACTCACTTTTGGGCCAATGTCACCCTGACACTAAAACCAAAGACAGCACCAAAAAAAAAAAAAAAAAAAAAAAAGCTGCAGACCATTATCTCTAATGAACATTAGACACAAAAATCCTCAACAAAGTACTAGGAAACCAAATCCAAAAAACTATGAAAAGAAGTATACATCATGACTCAGTGTGATTTCTTTCTGGTATGCAAGGCTGGTTCAACATTTGAAGATTAATCAGTGTAATCCCTCATATCAACAAGCTAAAGAAGAAAAAACATGATCACATCAATTGACACAGAAAAAGAATTTGACAAAATCCAACTCACATTCATGATAAAAAAAAAAATTCTTAGCAAGTTAGAAATAAGGGGAAATTACTTCAGTTTGATAAGAAGCATCTACAAAAAATCTACAGCTAATATTATACTTAACAGTGAAAGACTCAGTGCTTTCCTCCTACATTTGGGAGCAAGGCAAGGATGTCCACAGTCACCACTCTTATTCAATGTAGTACTGAAATTCTAGCCAATGTAATAAAGCAAGAGAAATAAATAAAAGTCATACAGATTAGAAACAAAAAACAGATTGTTAAAACTTGCTAGGTTTATAGATAAAATAAGATTTGTAAGCTGAACATAAAAGCTTAAAGAAAAACTAGAGTTCTTTAACAATTTAATAAATGGAATATTAATTTTATAAACCAAAGTAAACCTGTAATCATATTTTCTGCACACAAAAGATACCATTGAGGACACCAAAACCTCACATTTAGCACACTAGGCCTGCCAGATGCTCAAACATGCTGTGTTTGGTAACTACCATTGACAGAGAGCTCACCACCTTGCCAGGCAGCACATTCCTTTGTAGGACAGCTTAAGCTGTTAGACTATTAGAAAATCCTCCCCCTGCTCCTTATGTTAAGTCAGACTCTGCCTCCTTGATCAACCACAGTCTCAGTTCTGCCCTCCTGTAGACACTGAACAAGTCTACTCCCTCTTCCTCATGAAGGCAACATCATCCTTTCTCTAGATTCACCACTCCAAGCTAGACCTGCAGGTAGATCTCCAGGTCTACTAATCTTTCATTTGCTCTGCAACCATTTATTACATGCCTGCAATGTTCCAGGCACTGTGCTAGACGCTAGAGAGAAAACAAGCAAAACACAGGCCCTGTCCTTCAGCACACAGTCTAGTGATGAAAAGAAGCAAGTGAGGAGGCAATTAGAAGAGATAGTGAGACAAGACCTATAGGAAGGGCCCTGAGAACACACAGAAGAATCACTCATCCTAGCCCTGTGGAGTCACACATGGCTTCCCAAAGAAGACAATGTCTAAGGCCAGAGGAACTCTTCATAGTTGGCCTGGTGAAGAGGCAGGAGGAGAGGGAACAACACGTACAAAAGGGCCTAAGATAAGAGGGAGCATGATCTTTCATAGAATTACATGTAGTTCCCTACAGTTGGAGCTTAGAACAGGAAGACAGGACTTACTCTCCTCCTCCTTCTCACTGACATTGTGTAGTTCAAAGAGACTTAATCTAGGATCCCAAAACCCTCTGAAACTATAAGCAAAATTGTGCACATAGGTGCACAAATACGTTTTCCTGGAGAGGGTCTATAGCTAGCGGCAGACTCTCAAAGGGGTTATCAGCTTTAAGTTAGGAATTACTGAGTTAGATCGTCCACGTCTCTAAAATGTGCGTCCTAAACCTATTACACTAACAACATGCTCAGAGATATGTTCACAGACAAAGCATCACCTCCCTCCATCAGGACACCCCATTCCTGCGAATGTGGTTTAAGAATGCAGCCCCATCACACAGCAAATTCACACGCAGACCGTGGTCAGCCAAATCCCTCACGTCATTGTCACATGAATTCCACCATATTCCCTCCACCTTGTTCTTAGTCAATTGATGTTGAAGTTAAAGTCAGGGCTTTTACATTAGTCCCTGTCAAATTTTAGCCCAGTTCTCCAGACTCTGATTATCATTAATAAAAAGCTATTTGCAATGACTAATATTTATTGATCACTTTCCATGTGCCAGGTACCATGCTTTACACACATTATCTCATTTAATCCTTCCAGCAGACTCCTAAAGTAGATAATATCATCTCCATTTTACAGATGAGGAAACTGAGTCTCAAAGAGGGTAAGAAAATTGCTAAAGGTAACTAAGCTAGGATTTGAACTTAAACCTTTAACTGGTAAGCTATAACAGATTCCAGTATTTCTTTCTCTTAACCACTCCACCATAGTCAACAGACTCAGTGTTTCATGCCCAGTTCCCTGTTTTCAGTCTTTTCCCTACACACTGCCATAAAATTAATCTTTCTAAAACACTGTCAACTCTGAACCTCTCAGACTATATTTGAATATACCTATCCTTTAAAATCATGTGACTTACCGGCTTGAAATCCCAATATATGTGCAGTCTATTTTTGGCTGCCTTGGAACATGACTTTAACATGGGCTTCTCCCCATAGCCAGGGTCTGTGAGGCAGCGATCATCAGTGTTTGTTTCTGCAATCAGTGGTCCCACAAAGAATTCCCCAGTTAGGTGGTAGTAGACGTTCTGAAAGAGAACAAAGGGACCTGCCATAGACACAGTCACTGGGGAGGCCTTTGGCCTTATAGAGGGCATGGAGACTGCCCTTGGGTCCTCTAGACACTCAATTGCCCAGAGGAGCATGGAACTTTCCTGGGTAACAAGGAGTTGCCTCTGCTTCTTTCTCCCCAACCCCCAGTTGATTCCAGGAAGAAGACCAGGCGTGAGGAGGGGGCACTATCCTGCTTCCTTCCATGCAAGGGCTCCAACAGAATCATGACTTGCATGGATGAGGGAGCTTATCTTTGAAAAAAAAGAAAAAGCCACAGCTGAACTTCAGAAGCTGTCACTGTAGACCCCAGATACAGGTGTGTCGTCAGGAAACTTTTCACCTCTCAACCTGACACAGCCTTGCTCAGTGAGCTTGGGCAAGTAGGTTGCTTTTGTATCTCAGTTTTCTCATCTGTCAAGTGGAAACACTATCTATCTTGCATATCTTAGAAGGTTCCTGTGAGGGTAACACGCAAAGTAACATGATAGATGTGAATATTCTCACAGAAAAAAAAGTCCCCTGGCTGTACCTTCCACACAGTGCCAGATCTCTTCTATCCCATAGAGGGACTTCCATTCAGCCTCTCTCTTCTCTAGCCCTGTTTCCTTCTTTAGAGAAGCCACAGACAAGGTCATCTGTCCACATTCCAGGGCATACAAGGGGCAGTGGGAGGAGGGGGAAAGGAAGGGATTGGAGGTTATTGCATGGAAGTGCTTAGTTACAAGTACGGGTTTGGATTTCATCCTTACCCATTATCCAGGATACTAGCTCCTGCCTCCACAGCATCTAACATTGAGTCCAAGTCTGGCAAAGGTTGCCAGGGGCTGAGCCACAAGACACTCACTCTGTTGGGGCAAGGAAGATTGTGGAAGATACCTGTGAACTATATTCATGACAGTAATATATGATGGGGGTGTTGTCTGAAATAGGTCCCTGATCCAGGCAGACATTTTCATCCAATGGGTTTTTCATCTGAAGGGGAAAAACAGATGACAACACTGTTGGAAAGAGGCAGAGAAAGAGGGTCCTCAAGCCTCTCCAGGCCCTGTATTTTCCCCAGTACTCCAAGGGGGCCAGAAATTACCAGCCAAAAGAGAACAGGGTGTTGGGATCCTGGCAGCCATTTTCCAAGCACTAGAAAAATGCTGAAGGGAGGCACTGCTGTGATACCCACTTCCCGGGAACAGCTACCCCCTCAGACCATCACAGCACATACAGAGAAGGGGCACCTATGCCGGCTTTCGGGTGCATGAGGCCAAACACCCTGGTTGGCTGAGAAACTGAGAGGGCCAGAGCAAGGGCTGCAGTTTGCAATAAGGAACCAGAGTCAGAGAGAAGGAAAAGAGACGGGGACTGAGAGCAAGAGACGAGAGGCAACCGAGAGGGTCCAAGGGCAAAAAGCCGAGGAAGGAGTTGGGGGTAGGAAGGGACTCTTGGGCAGGATGGGTTTGGGGAACCCTTGTCTGAGCAGTCATGCAATTCAGGTCTCATTGTCTTTCACAGTCAGAGATTTAAATTGCAGTTTCATAATACGTACTCTTCCGTAGCCCACAATGTTGTGGATTGGCTTCAGGATTGCATAAACATTTTTCAGATACCAGTCAAAACTTTGACATTTCAGTTTCTCCCGGAGTGCCACTCTGGAGGAAATGTCTCCGTAATCAATTCCAGAGTTCTGTGAATAAAACACGGAGTGTTTCTGTGCTTTGTAATGCCCTTGACTACACCACAGGGTATGGATGACGCATGAGGGCACTGAGTATTTTCCTGGTAGCCTGTAGGGCATCCTTGATAATTTATAGTTTTCCAGGGAAAGTAGAAAAAGCTTGACCCTAGAAATCTCTGCTGGCTTCAAAGTCACTTCCAAGGCCTGTGTAGTGGGGCCACTCGGGTTTATTTATTGTCACTAGCAAGCCGATGCAGACCGCTCCTGTTTGAGGTGATATTTCCATAAGTAAGGCCCAAAATACTCCCCATGATGACCAGAAAAGTCTTTTACAAGGAATATTCTGGCAGCAAGATTTGGAGGTTAAAGGAAATTTTCTAGAAGTGATATCCACGGGGAGTCAAAGTGAGAGAATGATTGAGCCCAGAGCCACAGCTCAGGAAAAGAAGACAGCATATCATGCCACCTCAGGCAGCGGGGGCAAAAGATGTGGCTTAAGCCAAGAAGGTCATCCTCACTTATGTTTGTCCAACAGGATTACAGTTCCTACTCCCACCATCCCACATCCCACCTGCCATGTTTACATCCTCTTAAGAGAGTGAATTCCTGATGTCCAACCCTGCCCTGCAAGGAATCTCCCAGTATAGATGACGAATGTAGAACATGGAAGCTAGAAAATTTCTTGGTTTGAATCTTATCTCTGATGCTTACTACCTTATTACCTTAAATAAGTTCCTTTCAACTCTCTGTGCTTCTGTTTCTTCTTCTGAAAATTTAGAATAAAAAAATTAAATCTACCCCATAGTTATGTTGTTATAATTAATGAGTGCCTGGAACATAGTATTGCTACATAAATGCTAAGTGTCATTATCATTACACCATCAGGACCTTACCATAATTCTCTAGGGCTGGGATGGCACTTTTTGCTCTAACCCTTTCCATTTCCCACCGTTACCACTGCCTCCTCCTTCTTTGTTTTTCCCTGCTTCTGTTCATTTCCATAACGAACCTGGAGAGGTATGTTCCAGGCAAAGTAGACCATGTCTTTGTACTCATCCATCCAGATTTCAGCCACTCGCAGAGCATTGCGCTTCAAGACAAGACTAAGATCCAAGGCATAGGGCTTGTGGTGTCTCTCTAGGTGAGCAATCCTGGAGCAGGGCAAGACCTCGATTCTCCCACCACACTGCCATACCTGCAAGAGGAGAAAAAAAATCACTTGGGCAGGCTGGGCCCCATGGCCAATAAGTGGCATAGCTTGTTGACTCACAAAGACCACATTTTGGAACTTTTTTTTTTTGGCGAGAAAGATTGGCCCTGAGCTAACATTCATTGCCAGTCTTCCTCTTTTTGCTTGAGGAAGATTATCCCTGAGCTAACATCTGTGCCAATCTTCCTCTATTTTGTATGTGGGACACCAGCACATCATGGCTTGATGAGCAGTGTATAGATCCACCCCCGGGGTCCAAACCTGCAAAACCCAGCCCCCTGAAGCAGAGCATGCAAACTCAACCACTATACCATTGGGCCGGCCCCTGGAACCATTTTTTAAAGAATGTAAATTCAGTCCTCCCACTCCCATCTCTATTTGCCTCCCAAACTATTTATCTAAAACAACTTTCCATAGAAGTCTACCAAACTGCTTCTTTCCTATCACCCAGACAGTTCCAGAAATCCTACCTCCTTCAAGAAGTCCTCCTGAATAGACCAAAGGAGGGACTGAGGAAAGAGCAAAAATCCTGAGAGACACCATGTCCTGAACCAATCTCACTGGACTTAGCTTCCCATAACTTCTCTCTGTGCCACATGTCAGGTATAAGGCAATGTGGTAGACAGATTCTCAGGTGGCTCCCTGCCTCCTGGTGTTCATACCCTTCCCTGATCCCCTTCCCTTGAGTGTGAGCTCCTAGTCAATAGAATATGACAGAGGTAGCAGTATATACACGATTACGTGAGTGTGACTACGTTACATAAGATTGCAACATTCATCTTGCCAGGAGACACACACACTTGCTGGCTTTGAAGAAGCAAGCCGCCATGTTATGAGCCACCACATGGAGAGGGCCACATGACAAGAAACTAAGGGCAGCTTCCAATTGACTGCCAGCAAAAACCTGAATGCTTCCTCAGTCTGGAAGACTTCAAGGGACTGAATGCTATCAACAACCACATGAGCTTGGAAGCAGATCCTTTCCCAATCAATCCTAGAGGAGCCCCAACCCTGGCCAACCCCTTGACTACAGAGGACCCAGCTAAGAGAGGCATGGACTCCCAACCCACAGAAACTGTGAGATAATAAATGCGTCTTGCTTTAAGCCACTAATAATAATATTGTTACACAGCAATAGATAACTAATACAGGTAATTTTTGACCAACAGATACCACGACTTATGATCTAATTATAAATATTCTTCCTTGTCATCCTGATGAGTACAAACATACTTGTCAGACCATACCTTCTAATATTTGGCTTAAAAATATGGTCTTTATCCCAATAGATGATAGTACTATTTAACAACATTAGAGTGATATAATGGCTCCAGCATCTTCTCTTCATAGTTGCCCAAGTGAGTTGCAGTTCCTGGGAGATGGTCAGCCCACCTGGTGGTGGTTAGCAACCTACTGCACTCATGACCATGGGAGCCGCTGAGATGAGGGTGAGCAACTTAAGCCCTGCTGGTTCAGTTAACCACCTGAGGGGTTAGTCCCCCTGCTTGACTTTCAAAATTGTTTCATTCCTTCCTCCACTTCTGAACCCAGAGGCTCCCCTCCCTCACCGCCTCCACAGCCCAGAATAGCAGAGTGACAAAAAGCCAGCCTCTGAAGTCAGAGTGACCTGTGTTCAAATCCTGACTCTACCACTGCACACCTGGCAACCAGGGGCAAGACACTCCCCCCACTGGACCTCAACTGACTCATCCACAAAGGGCGCACCCACCATTCGGAGGACAGGGGGACTAAGTGGCATACAAGTGTCACAAACAGCCGTTTCTACAATTACGAACTTGAAGCAAATCCTTTCTCCTGTTATCCTCCTCCACATCTCCTCACTCATTCGCAGAAGCATGTGGAGGTTATATCCAATTCGTTTTCAGATTTTATTTTCTGCAATCAAACATTTAAAAACCCAAACACAACATTACTTCGATTTTCCTGGTTGATGGAGGTTTCCAATCCACAGGAATTTAGGGGAGAAAAATTAACTGTTGGCACAAGAAACCTTAAATTTGAGTGAAAAGATAAAAGTCATATTGTCATTTATGAAGTAATGTTAACTATTATCCTTGACCAACAGTTTTCAAATTTTACTCTCTCAATTTATTCCCACTTGCCAAATGTCTCCCCATTCTCTCTCTCACCCTGTCTCTCTCCTTTCTCTCTCTCTCTAACACACACACAGACATGAAGTTTCCGCTTACAATAACAGTGACTTACTTTGTGCCACATACTATCCTAATATTTTTCATGAATTTCACCCTCACCATGTAGGTATTATTACCCACATTTAAGTAACTTGCCCGTGTTTACCAGCTCGTAAATGACAGAGCTGGATTCTGAACCCAGGCAGTCCATGTGCTAAGCTCTGACACAGCGCCAGGAATAGACAAGTTGTTCAACAAATGCTGGTTTCCCTTTCTGGCCCATCAACCCCAACACTCCATCTCCATTTATACACATCCACGCACACCATCACTGCTGTGGCCTCTAGATGTCAGAATAAAACACTCCATGCAGCTCCCGATTCTCTCCAAGATCTGTTATTGGAGAAAGAGCCTAACAAGTGCTTAGAGGTTTTAAAGGGCAAATATCCACACACACAAATTAAGGAACCTGGACATGGGTAGAACTGTTCTATCCAAGAAAAGGAAAGGAACGACCCTTCCTTGACACTGCCTACATTTCCTGCAAAGTCTAAAAAAATCACAAAATATTAAAAGAAAGGGGATTTCTTAGGGAACTGGAAAGGCAGAGCTCACATGTGGAGTGGGGGAATGGAAACAGAAAAGCAGCCTAGGTGCAGAAGGGGAGAGCAGAGAAAAGTGCAAGGAATTCAGAAATGGTAAGGAGGGCTTTGGGTCCGAAGTTGGGGAAGTGGGGTTCCAGCCAAATTCATAGGAAGCTCTCATCAGTGGGAAAACCCCAGCCACAATGTAACTAGGGTCATCTGAGGACTTTGGTATTGCCATACATAAAATAATCATTTCTGCATTTATATTTTGGCGTTAGAGACTAATTGTACCCCCCAATATCTATTCCCCTCTACATCTATAGTTATGGAAGGAATCATTGCATACATAACCATCTAGCTGAAATCTACATTTCTCAGATTCTTTCACATGTAGGTTTGGCTACATGACCAGTAGTGGCCAGTGGAATGTGAGGGGAAATGATATACACAACTTTCAGGTAAAGCCCTTAAAAAGAAAGAACATGCTCTCTCTTTTCCCCTTTTCTCTTCCTATTAACTAGAATACGGGTTTGGTGTTGAGTGTGGCAGAACCACAAGATGGAAGAGTCTTGGGCCCCATCACCCTGGAGCTGTCATCTCAATCCTGAACTGCTTATGTTCAAACTGTTATGGAAGAGAGAAATTAATTTCTATGTTGTTTAAACCTGTTATTTTGGCCTCTGTTACAGAAGCCGAAGAAGGATTCTAACTAATATTTTTATAAGTCATTTCAAATTACTTACTACATTTTTAACTGCACATCATCCTTATGAGGTAGATGAAACAAGGATGCTTCCCTTCATTTCAAAAATGGGAAAACTGATTAAGACGACCATGCAAAAAAATAGTTTTCTCTGCCCAAGAATGACTGTGGGTTAAGGTACAACTCAGATGAGGACTCAAAGTACTTGTTAATATATAAATGTGCGGCCTGGTTGGGTCCTAAGTGGGTATAATGTGAGGCTGTATGGTCATCAGTCTCAGTTGCAAAGAAATTGAAGAGAATAGGCCTGAATAAACTTTGGACAGAAAATTATCTCCTTCTTCCAGACATTACAATGGACCAGAGATCACCTGGGCTCAGAAACGCAATTTCAGAGCTGGGAGGGGAGAAAAAGCCACTTTATAGAAGCTCAGTCCACAAGGAGTTAGCAGAGCCAGGGTTTTTTTACAGTGCCACCCCGACACCCTTATTATTGTTATTTTTATCATTAACCATCTGCTGAGTGTGAGCCATGTTTCAATCACCATGCTAGTGCTTGATGTAGCAGGTATGGCTTAGAGAGCTTGTATGTTGCCGAAGATAACACAAACTTTCAAGTGGTGGAGTAGGATTTGGATTGTCTGCGTCCAATACCTGTGTAATTTTCACTACTTTATGCTGCCTTTTTGAAAAGTTCAGCCTTCGGATAGAAGATGAAGGATAAATTAACAAGAACAATCACAAACCCAAGGGTCAGGACCTTCTAATGAAAGCCTATAGATTACACAGAAGAGGCAAAAGGAATACCACGGAAGAGATATTTTAAATACGAAACCAGCTCCAAATTGATTGTGACAGGTTGAATTTATTGGCCCTAATTCTTCATACATTTCTTCATGGCTCATTGTAAACAGAAGATACTCCACCACCCCTTGAATTTGGGCTTGGCCATGTGACTTACTTCGACAAATGGGATAGGGCCAAAGAAATTATATGTTGGTTCCAAACCTAGGCCTTAAAAAGCCTCACATTGGGGGCCGGCCCAGTGGCTCAGAGGTTTAGTTTGTGCTTGGCAGCCCGGAGATCGCGAGTTCAGATCCCAGGCACCGGCTGACGCACTGCTTGTCAGCCATGCTGTGGCAGCGTCCCATATAAAGTAGAGGAAGATGGGCAGAGATGTTAGCCCAGGGCCAGTCTTTCTCAGCAAAAACAGGGGGATTGGCAATGGATGTTAGCTCAGGGCTGGTCATCCTCACACATACACAAAAAAGCCTCACATGGTTCCATTTGCCCTCTATTGCACCATAAGAAGAGCTTTACCAAGGTAGCTGCTGTCTCATGAGCATGGGCCTCAAAATAAACGTGTGTAACAGAGCCACCCCATGCAATCCCAGCGGAACCAGCAGATCTGTGAAAATAAATTATTATTGTTTTAAGTCACTGAGTTTGGGGTGGTTAGTTACACAGCATTTTTGTGGCAATATCTAACTGATACACTGATGTAATATAAACCTACACTTGGGATTTTTCCAGGTATCTTAGTTTGCACCCTGAATTCTCTTACAGAGCACAAAAATTCAGGTTGTTCTTTGACCTGAGAGAGCCTGAGAAGCTGTCAGGGGCAGAGAAGAGGCATTATCGCTGAAGTGTGAAGCCACTGCTGTTCCAGACAGACAGGAAGTTGGTCATAAGTAGAACTGGTTTGAGGATTTCATTTCTGTACAACCCATCAATGGCTATTTGTCTTAGACTAGACTATATCTCAGCATGAATTTATACCATCATGTCAGCTGCTCCAGCAGTCCATACAGGAGCAGGCTGACTGCCCACACATCTGTATCCTCTGGTCCCTCTGCTCATTCCAGTTTCCCTTGGACTGGTCTCGTAGAGAGCTGTCTGCCCCAAAGTTGGTTTATCCCAGAAGATGCTTGGACAATGGCTGGAGTCCTCAAGGGAAACAGGGGCACTATCTGCTAAGCTTCAATTCTATCCCTTCTCACCCATATCTCCCAGATTACATAGACCTGTACCAGAAAGCTCCACTCCAGAAGTCCTATTGCTAGGGATATGGAAACATGAGAATTTGTCCACCACTTGAGCCAGTGACATTTAGCCTTGTTCCAGGATTCCAGAGATCCTACTACCCTCCTATTATTTCCCCTCTGCTTTGTCCCATAACGAGAATGGAAGTGTACCCACTCGCAGGCTAAGTTCCACATTCTCTCCTCCATAGACCAGCATCCCACCATCCAGAGATCCGATCTCTCCCAAGAAGAGCCTGTTGGCAGCCAGGATGCCCATGATGGAAGGACTCCTGAAGAGCACACAGCAAGAGAGTTACTAACCCCTCAGTGAGGAATGGGTCAGGATGGAGGTGATGGGTAGGAAGCCCAGTGATGGTTTGGTCTTCAAAACTCTACCCAAGCCTCTTCTTATCCTGAAGGCTTTCCCTGAACCCTCAGTGTGGACTAAGTGCATGTAGTCTTCCCTCACTCCCTGTGCTGTCATAACCCTTCTCAAATTATACTGAAATTACATCTTTTTTATCTTGGTATCCATACTTCATAGCCTGATAAATGTTTAAAATGGCCAAAATGTTCTCTAAAACATTATATACTTTGCTTTACTTTACTTGAAAGCCCTTACATAGCCCAAAGTGTCTGTGATTTCTTACCTGGAATCAGCTTTTTTTTTCTCTATCCCCTGTCCTTCACCCCATCTCCATTCCTCCCACCCGCCTCCCATTACTACCACCAAAGATAAACCAAGGCCACACCATCCATTCCTGACTTCCCATGTGCTAGTCAAGGTTCCTGAGCCCACTCAGACTTACTTCACGGGGGCAGTGATGTCATGCAGATCAATCCAGGGCTTTGGCAATGGATCATAGCGGCACCATAGTTGCCAGTTAAACCCATCAACTGCCGGTGCATACTTATTCAGTTCAAAAGTGTCAAAACGAATGTTATCAAACACAGGAGACACAATCACAGTGCGGTCTTCCTGAATCCGAGCCAAGATGGGCTCTGCCCTAGAAGAAGAGTATGTGACAAATCCAGGTTGGATATGAGGGTAAGCAGCAGAAGCAAGCAGACAAAGCTGCTCCAACTATCTTGCCCTGACACTGAGCACCTTCTTCATTTGGGCTATTCTGGGTGGTGAGTAGGATTCCTTACAGTCCAGAGAATCTCTGCAGCTTTTGAGACAACTGGGTAGAAGTTGACTGAAGTCAAGAGCAGATTTGAAATTAGTACCCCAAATTAGTACTCACCCCTAAGCTATTGTGAACTGGGACTATCAGTATTCTGCTTGAATTTACATTGGGTCTCCCTGTTTCCAAAATGATGTCTCTTTACTGATTCTCCACATTCTCCAGAGAACACAGCTCTCTTTGTATCTTGTAATTCAGGGCTGAGAAAAATCTTAAGAATTACCAAAAAGATAACCGCTTCATTTTACAGATGAGGACATAAATGTCTAGCTAGAAGTGACTTATTCAAAGTCACAAAGTACTTAGCAAAGTCAGGGCTGGGATCCAGATATCAATACTCCCAGCCCATTGCTTTTTCTCTGGCACTAGACTACTTCCCTTAGCCAACCAAAATCCCTGAGTAAAAGCATCCTGTCTTTGGAGCTTCCCTCTGTTTAAGGTCTGGTGTTGTCTTTCCCTATTTCCACAATATCCTATCTTGTATTCAGCACATGTACTGTACAATGTCCCCTTTCTCCCCCTTTCCCAGAAGAGAAAACCTCCTGGAGCCTTACCACCCAACGTTCACTTCAACATGAGCATCCAAGATGGCGACCACATCAGCCGTGGCCGCTTCCCTGCCAGTGTTACGTGCTTGAGCGAGGCCTTTTCTCTCCGTATGCCGTATTATTTTCAGTAGTCGTGGATACTTCTGGTTGTACAGCTTAATCTTCTCATCCAAGTATGCCTTTAGTTCTTCTGCCAACCAAACGCACATCTATAGAAATTCTGAGTGCAATAATCAACGTGGTACAATAATTTCATACTATTATACAGTAGTGGTTGGACTGCCTTCAGTTTAGGATGAGCAATTCTACAGTCTTGACTGAGAAAACAGGTAGTGTTTCCCCTGCACCTACTTCTCCTCTCTCTTCCAACCTTAGGCTTAGTGTTACCATTCCTAATCTCCTTTCCCTCGAAATTAAACTATATTAGACTAATAATACTGCTCACTATGTGCCAGGCACTGTTACGTGTGCTTTACGTATATAAAAATTTTTAAGAGAATGAGTAGGACAGATCTAACCTAACTAAGGTAGAAGTGCTGATGGACGGACATTGCAGAGACAGCCTGGAATGTCTTCTCCATAGCTAAACTCTCAAGATTTTCTGGAGAATCCATAAACAACTGAAATTGTTGTGTCTTGTTTTAGATATTCCTATTTGGCCAACTCAAGGACTAATTAACACAGAATGCCCAGATTAATCTCTTTGCTAGTGTCTAGCTAATGAGTTTATCCCCAAAATTATGCAAACAAGATTCACTCTTCCCAGATTGTTTACAGCTTTTTTCTTCCTTCTCTCCCCACTCTTTGATAAAGCCTGCCTATGCATTTGTTCTTGGACTCAGCCTACCAGTTGACTTCCTCGTATGTATGAAAACAACTTGCATGTAAATCACTAAGCAGTGTTTAAAATATGTAACCAAATTACTCTTATATTCATTGATGATATTAATTCATTTAATTCTCAAAGAATCCTGTGAGGTAGGCACTACAGTATCCCCACTTTACAAACAAAAAACTGAGGCACAGAGAGGTTAAGAAACTTTCTAAGTCACACATCTAGTAAGTGGCACACCCTGGATGTGAATCCATTTTGTGCTTACCCACCATGCCATGTTGCCTCAAGAACTAGGTGTGTACTTGATTAGGTTTATCAAGACCTCCCTTCTATCCCCCATGGCCAAGAGATGAGATCCTTACTCATTTCTTTCTCAGAAGGAGAGTAGATTTGTGAGTCCTGAAGTGGTCAGGACCTGGAATCAATACCCACATGACTGTAGTACTAAAATTTGCCCGTTTTAGAATTTTCAGCTGCACTCCAGAGTGACTGACTCAATAATTGAAGTTGTTAAAGAGAGCCAATGGATCTGAAGGCTGTTTGCTTCCATTGGGGTAAACCAAGGTGGAAAGTTCCTACAGTCACCCAGTCACTACTTTCAGGAAGTAATCAGAAGGGGTTGCCATATTTTTTTCTGCCTTTGTTGCCACCATAGTGCCCGTGAAAAAGCCTATGGTGAAGTGGGACAAAAAAAAAAGAAGCAGGTTCTGAAGTTCACCTTTGACTGCATCCACCCTGTGGAAGATGGAATCATGGATTCTGCCAATTTTGAGCATTTACTTCAAGAAAGAATCAAAGTGAATGGAAAAGCTGGAAATCTCAGTGGAGGGTTGTAACCATTGAATGGAACAAAAGCAAAATTACCACACCATCTGAGGTACCTTTTTTCAAAAGGTATTTGAAATATCTCACCAAAAAATATCTGAAGAATAATCTATGTGATTGGTCGCATGTAGTTGCTAACAGCAAAGAGAGTTAGGAATTACATTACTTCGAGATTAACCAGGATGAAGAAGAGGAAGAAGATGAGGATTAAAACTCATTTATCCAGAATATTTTGTATGAGTTAATAAAACTAAGAACTAACACTTGCTGAGCAGTTACTATGTGCTAAATGCTATTCATAATCCATGTATTTTATCAGTGAACGTAGTGACTAGACCTAGGGCTCTGCTCTCTGAAGTTTACGGTCAAATTTCAGTTCTGCCACCAGCTTGTGATGTTGAGCAAGCTCCTTGACTGGTCTATGCCTTAGTTTTTTGCATCTATGAAATGGGCAAAAAATGGTTCCTTCCTTATAGACTGTTATAATGATTAAAATACTTAATGTGTACAAGGTGCTTAGAACAAATAGTGTTAGCCACCATTATTATCTTATTTAATTCTAAGTATGGTCCATGAGATACTTATTCTTATCAACATCCACATTTTGTGGATAAGGAACCTGGAGCATGGAGAAGTTAAGTTACCCAAGGACATAATGCTTACAAGGGAGAAACGGGGATTCTGAAATCCATAAAGTAATGACTCGGGTCCACTGTCTCCCACTTCTCCACGTGTCCTCCTTGGGTAGGCTAGACGAGGTTGGGGAGAGGGCGTGATGTGTGCAAGAGACATTTGCATCGTGAAGTCTCAGCCCTCAAATCTCCCTTTCATCTGGGCTTAATTACCCAGGAAATAGGTTTTTTCCTCATATGGAAAGATTCAAGATCCCTTCTTGGTATCTGAGATCCTCCTTTGGACCCCACCTCAGTCCCTCAGGTCTCCCTCATTGTGCATGGAAAGGGCACAGGTGGCTTTGGAGTCACGTAGTCCTGGGCCTGACTCAGTTCCACCACTGACTCATCATGCAATTTGGTCACACTGTGTGATTTCTCTGTGTCTATATTTCTCCATCTGTGTAGTCAAGGTGATGATCCTCTGTCTTGATTTTGAGAAGATTAATGTATCCAGTACAAACAGGCCCTCAATAAATGATCCCTTTCTTTCCCCTACATGAGAAGCCCAAAGTCTCCTAAACTCTAAGCTAAAATCCCTTTCCAGCCTAGCACAGTCAATAAAGGGTCATTTTTACTATTATTCCTTGATGCAGTTTCTCACCATTTGAGCTAAAATCATCCACCAAGATGACCTCCTTCAACAAATGAGAGGGAGTCCGGTTGATAATACTAGTGATGGCCCGTTGTATAATGGACAGAGCTTCATTCATGAATATGAGAATGACACTGAGGGATGGCAGCTGTGAAGAATATGTCTTCTGAAGACACCTATAAGAGACCATTTTTTATAACCATATTACTTTTTTAAATTGCTTAACACTACTCACCAATTTACCCTTTCGCTACATA
This sequence comes from Tapirus indicus, assembly GCA_031878705.1. Classification (NCBI taxonomy): domain Eukaryota; kingdom Metazoa; phylum Chordata; class Mammalia; order Perissodactyla; family Tapiridae; genus Tapirus; species Tapirus indicus. The sequence goes on along the minus strand of CM062918.1, from coordinate 101,572,903 downwards.
TGATGTTGTATTAATCAATCATCAACCCTCCCAAACTCATTAGGAAGGGAAACTCTCAGTAGCTTATCACAATACCAAGGAGATTTTATATTTGCTTATTCAAAATTCTTCTAATATGGGAATAAAACATTTCTTCTGGTGAATCTTCAGTAGACATTTCCATTTGAATATTCAACGTGCCCCAAAAGGACTTCCTATTCCTCTCCATCCCCAAATTAGCTTCCTTGCCAGAGGCCTTCTTTCTGTCATTGCCACCACCCTTTCCCCATGTTCTCAGATCTTCAGTCATCTTTAACACAACCCTCTACTTAAAGTCAAATTTCAGTTCTGTCACTTACCAGCTGGATGATGTTGAGCAAGCTCCTTGACAAGTCTATGCCTTACTTTTTTGCCACCTATAGAAAGGTGGCAAACTGTCCAAAGAATTGTGCTTGACACATTTTTTTAATGTCTTAGTTTACATTTATTAAATGCTTACCATATGCTAGGCACTGACTTACTCTTCCTTTTTTAACATCTTTATTGAGAAGTAATTCATATACAATAAAATTCATCCATTTAAAAGTATACAATTCAATGTTTTTTTAATATTCACAGAGTTGAGCAACCATCACCACTTTTTAATTTTAGAACATTTTCATCACACTGAAAAGAAGCCTTGTACTCATTATGAGTTATTTTCCATTTCTTCCCAACTCATTCTACCCACACGTCCCTCAGCCATAGGTAACCACTAATCTACTTTCTTTCTCTATAGAATTGCCTATTCTGGACTTCTCATACCAATGGAAATATACAATATGTGATCTTTTACAACTGACCACTTTCACTTACCATAATGTTTTCAAAGTTCATTAATGTTATCGCACATATCAGTACTTCATTCCTTTTGATTGTCAAATAATATTCCATTGTGTGGATATGTCACATGTTTATCCATTCAGCAACTGCTGGACATTTAGGGTATTTCCACCTTTTATCTATTATTAATGCCATTATGAACATTCTTAAAAAAGTTGTTATGATGGCATACGTTTTCATTTCACTGATATACACACCTAAGAGTGAAATTGCAAAGTCACATGATAACACTATGTTTAACAATTTGATGAATTCTCAGTGTTTTCCAAAGTGGCTGCACCATTTTGCATTACCACCAGGAATAAATGAGGGCTCCAATTTCTCCACATCCTGGACAGCACTTGTCATTGTCTGCCATTTTGATGATAGCCATTCCAGTGAGTGTGAAGTATTATCCCATTGTGGTTTTGATTTCCATTTCCCTAATAACTAATGATGTTGAGCATCTTTTCATGTGCTTTTGGCCATTTGTATATCTTTTTTGTGGCAATGTCTAAATCCTTTGTATGTTTTTAATTTGGTTATTTGCCTTTTTATTATTGAGTTGAAAGAGTTATTTATATAGTCTAGATTCAAGTACCTTATTGGATATATAGTTTGCAAACATTTTCTCCCACTCTGTGAGTTCTTTTCACTTTCTTGATATTATTTGCAGCAAAAAAAATTTTCAGTTTTGATAAAGTACAATTTTTCAATCTCCTCTTATCACTTGTGCTTCTGATGTCATGTCTAAGAAACCCATGATCTCTAAGATTTACTCTTATTTTCCTCTAGGAGTTTGACAGAGGAAAATATATATGTAGAGTTTATCTCTTACATTTATATTTATGACCATTTTGAGTTAATGTTTATGTATGGTATGATGCAGGGTTCCAACTTCGTCTTTTTGTATATAGATACCCTATTGTCCCAGCACTGTTTGAAGAGACTGTTCTTTCCCCCACTGAATCATCTTGGCACCTGTAAAGAAGAAAAACTCTCCTGTGCGTCTCTGTCTACTCACAGCACTACTCACAGTGAAAACTTCAGTGATCAGCTATGTGCAGGGTTTTCCCACATCAAACAATTCTATGACACCTGCTGGGTGTCCTACAATTTAATTCAATTCTGACACTATCTACCTGGAGTTAACATCAGAATCCACCGGTTAAGGGTTTAGGTCCACAAGACCGCCCCCTCCACTCTAGAGACCAATCCAAGTCCAGGTTGTCACCTGTGCTTCTGACCCACTGACTACACACATTGGAAGTTCCCATGAGCCCCTCCTTAGGTTAGGTCAATTTGCTAGAGCAGCTCACAGAACTCAGGAAAACAGTTTACTGACTGGATAACCAGTTTATTACAAAGGATATTAAAGGATACAAATGAACAGCCAGATAAAGAGATACACAGGGCAAGGTCTTGAAGGGTCCTGAGCACAGTAACTTCTGTCCCAGTGGAAACTACCATCATACTCTCAGCATACGGTTGTGTTCTTGCTCACAAACCCAGAAGCTCTCCAAATCCCATAGTTCAGGAATTTTTATGGCTGCTTCATTACATAGGCATGAGTGATTAAATCATTGGCCATTAGTGATCAAGTTTATCTCCAACCCTACCCCACCCCCCCCATCCCAGGAGGTGGAGTGGGGGGTGGGGTGGGGTTGAATGTTCCAACCCTCTAATCACTGGGTTGGTTCCCTGGCCACCAGCCTCTATCCTTAGGGGCTTTCCAAAAGTCATTTCATTAACCTAAACTCTTATAAGGTTGAAAAGAGCTTGTTATGAATAATAAAAGATCCCTTTATCTCTCTTCTCACTTAGGAAATTCCAAGGATTTTAGGACTCTGTGCCAGGAACAGAGGCTAAGACCAAATGTATATTTCTTATTATAAATCACAATATCACGGCACCCTTGTCAGGAATCAATTGACCATAAACGTAAGAGTTTATTTCTGGATATGAATCCTATTCCATTGATCTATGTATCTATCCTTAACCAGTAACACATTGTCTTGATTACCATAGCTTTGTAGTAAGATTTGAAGTCAGGGAAAATGTGAGTCCTGTAACTTTATTCTTCTTTTTCAAGATGTTTTGGTTATTTTGGATCTCTTGCATTTTCATATGAATTTTGGCATCAGTTTGTCAATTTCTACCCAAAATCTAGCTGATATTTTGATAGGGATTGTAGATCAACCTGGAAACTATTGTCATTTTAATAAAATTAAGCTTCCAGACATGAATATAGGGTATTTTCCATTTATTTAAATCTTTAATTTCTTAACCAATGCTTTGTAGTTTTCCATTTATAAGCTTGCACTTCTAGGTTAAATTTATTCCCAAGCATTTTTTCTTTTTGATGCTATTGTAAGTGGACCGGTTTTCTTAATTTCATTTTTGAATTGTTTATTGCAAATCTATAGAAACATAATTGAATTTTGTGTATTGGTCTTATATCCTGCAACCTTTCTTTTTTCATTTATTAGCTCTAATAGTTTTCTAATGGATAGAGACAGTTTTACTTCTTCCATCACAAATTGGCTGACTTTTTTTCTTTGTTCTCACCTCACTATCATGGCTAGAATTTTCAGTAAAATATTAGATACAAGTTGTGAGGTCAGATATACTTATTTAGCCTCAGATCTTGTGGGGAAAGCTTTCATTCTTCCACCATCACGAATGATGTTAGCTGTGGGCTTTTTGTAGATGCCCTTTATCAGACTGAGGAAGTTCCCATCTATTCTTTGCTTATTGAGTGTTTTTATAATGAAAGAGTGTTGGATTTTTTTCAAATGCTTTTTTCTGTGTCTATTGAGATGACGGTGTGTTTTTTGTCCTTTATTCTATTAAAATGATGTATTATATTAATTGATTTTCAGAGGTTGAACCAACTTTATATTCCTGGCTTAAATCCCACTTGGTCCTAGTGTATAATCCTATTTCTATGCTGTTAGTTTCAGTTTGCTGGTATTTTGTTGAGGACTTTTACATTTGTATTCATAAGAGATACTGCTCTGTAGTTTTCTTTTCTTGTGACGTATTTACCTGGCTTTGGTGTCAGGGTAATACTGGCCTCATGTAGTGAGTTGGGAGTGTTCCCTCCCCTTATATTGTTAGGAAGAGTCTAAGAAGGATTGGTGCAATTCTTATTCAGATGTTTGGTAGAATTCACTAGCGAAGCCATCAGGGCCTGAGCTTCTCTTCCTGAGTAGTTTTTGTTATTAATTCAATCTCTTTACTTGTTATAGGCCTACTCAGATTTTTTATTTTTTCTTGAGCTGGTTTTGGTAGTTTTTGTGTTTTTAAGAATTTGTCCATTTCATCTAAGTTATCTAGTTTGTTGAGATACAGTTGTTTGTAGTATTTTCTACTAATCTCTTATTTCTATAAAGTCAATAGCGATGTCCCTCTTTCAATCCTGATTTTAGTCTTTTCTGTCTTTTTCTTGCTAAAGTTTTGTTAATTTTGTTGATCTTTCAAAAAACAACTTTTTGTTGCCTTTATTGTTTTTTCTATTTTTATTTCATATATTTCCACTCTAAAAACTTTAAATGATTCTTTTTTATAATTTTCTCCAGTCAAATAGTTGTTTTTTTAGGGAGAGGATATGCTGCACTCGGCATTCTGCCATTCTGGAAGGAAGACTCAATCCACGTATTTTTTCAAATCTGAAGTAGTTGCCAACATAAAAAAAAGGTCCAGATTCTGGTCTCACTGCAACCACTTTCCCACTGATAGCACCTCCTCCAACCAGAGTCAGAGTCGCTGCAGTTTCTTACCCAGGTGTCCCCCTGTAGCACAGCACTCACCCAAGTTGTCCGCACATGGTAGATATTTGTAGGCATTTGAGTTGCAGCCCCCGAGAGTTCAGGAGAATTTTAGGAAGAGGCCACAATGCACTGCTCAGCAGGAGCAGCAACAGCTGAAGCTGGACAGACCAGCAGGCCCAGGCAACGAAGGCTAACAAGACTGGACTTCATCCTAGAGGGACTCAAGGGTTTTAAGCAAAGGAGAGGTATGATCAAATTAACATTTTTAAAAGATCATTCTGGCTGCCATGGGGAGAACAGATGAAAGGTGATCAGCCACATGTGGTCACCATAATACAGACGGGAAGGTATGAAGACCTCAGCCAAGGCATGCCCTGCAGAAAGAAAGGAGTGAAAGAAAGAGCAGCAGTTTTGGTCTGATTTCCTTGTCACTTGAATGTGTTGGGCAAGTAACAGCCTGAAAGGGGGATACTGTATCACAATGCTTCTCAAGCTCTAGGGTAGACACAAACCACCTGGGAATCTTGCTAAAAGGCAGATTCTGGTTCAGTAGGTCTGGGTGGGGTCTGAGATTCTGCATTTCTCACAGGCTCCCAGATGACGCCAATGCTGTAAGAGTGTGGTACAAGTGAGACAAAGTCTCCAGACAGATCTGTATTCAAGTCACAGATCTGTCACTTTCCATCTGTATGATCTTGGGAAAGATCTTTATGCCAGTTTTTCCTTATCTGTAAAATGGTAATAGTAGTAATAATAATAACACTCATGTCAGAGTATTATTATGAGGGTCAACAGCAATAATGTGCTCAGAATAAAAGAAGTACTCAATAAATGTTAGCTGGTATTATCATTACTTTGGTGGTTATTGCTGTTCTTATTCTTGTTACATTTATTACTTGGACAATGGCACCATTCACTGAGCTAGAAACAGTGAAAGGAGAAAAAGAATTTGATACATTTAGTTTTGGCCGTGTTGAGTCTGAAGTGCCTCTGATAGATACCATGGAATTCCCCAGCAGATCATTGCATATATGGTCCCAGGGCCTCAGCTAAACAATTTGGATTGGAGATGTCTGAATTTGGGAGTCATCATCATGTAAGTGGTGATGAATTCATAAGAGTTTGATAAAATCATCTCAGCTACATGCAGAAAGGATCCTTGAGCCAAAGCCCAAGGATCCAATATTTAAAGCAGAGGCAGAGGAGCCTGACAGAGATGAACTTTAATTCCTTCAAGCTCAGTGGCAGTTCTTAATGTCTAGTATAGACTGGTTACCTAATAAATATGTACTAATTGAGACTAAGAATTGGTAATTATGTTAAATTGAAGACTGATTAAAACTCTGCTCATCTTCTCTTCCCTCTAATCCACATAATCTGATCAGCTACCTTCAGATTTTCACTCCTCCACCCAGTCTCCCATGCATTCTTTTGAATATTTTCTTGGCTATAATCTAAATGCTTTCACAACACTTCTCTTATCCATACCCAACATTGTCTTCTCCACCTTAGAGCAAGATAAACAGGAAATATGGTTCCTGCAGCTCCAAAAAGAATGATGTCTTCTTCCTCCTTCCTCCCCAGCACCTGACCTGGAATGTGTAGACCAGCACTGTCCAAGAGAATTTTCTGCAATGACGGAAATGTTCTATATCTGTGCTGTCTATTATGATACTCACTAGCCACATGTAGCTATTGAGCACTTATAATGTGGCTACATAACCAAAAAACTAAATTTTTAATTTAATTCAATTTTTAATTAATTTAAATTTAAATAGCCACATATGACTAGTGGCTACCATATTGGACAGTGCCGTAGAAGATACTGAAAAATATCTATTGATTGGATGACAGCTAGGGGAACTGATCTTTAGCAACTCCTTCCAATGCAGAACCACAGTCCCCCACCACCCCCAGCAACAGGAGGGAACAATGGGAGAAACAGATCAGGTGAATAAGTTCTAGGTGTTAGAGCTAGAAAGATAAACTTCATGCATACCACAACTTTGCCTGAAACTACTGTTGTGTAGAACAAATAAACTGATTTGTATACATGCAAACAGGCTTTAAGCAATTGCAAAATATATTTTTACACTGAGATTTCCTAAGGCAAGTTGTGCCAGTAGTAAGGCCAACTTCCTGGGTGTGTAACCTGTGAGGTCACACTGGACTCCACACTTAGTGGGTTAACTTAGCTTAATACTTTGCTATCACCATCTTGAAATTCTTACTAACTTTTAAGCAAGGGCCTCACATTTTCATTTCACACTGGGCCCTGCTAATTTTATAGCTGATTCTGGCCACAGCATTTTGTTGGACCCTCTATTAGAGATTAACTATTGGAGCTATACTTCTTCCTGTGTTTAATTGTTTGTTGGTATTTAATGTCTACCTAAACTCAATAAAGTGACTGATTGATTCTCCAATTCCCACAACACTCTCTGAGTAGCCTTTCTCTGGTCCCTGAAAGGTAAGGAGAGAATAGACAACATGAGAACTGCCAAGGATGGCATGTCTCTGGTATCAGACAGTTATCCAGAAAGCTTGGGAAACCTAGTGACTACAACCACTTTGGCATCTTGCTTAGTAGGAGGCTGGACTCAGTGGCATAGAAGGTCTATTCTAAATTCAAGATTCTATGTGACAGCTCTCATTTACTAAATTATTTCTCTCTCAAAGAAAGTCAGTGGAGTGGTCTTCCTATCATTCTCAAACCATAGCATTCTCAAAGCATTCCAGATGCTTTAGCTCTGAAATCTGAGAAACGTGTCTGAGCCACATGGATTTTTTATGAACAGCAGAGAGGAAGAGTACGCCTTTGGTTTATGAGTATTAGGTGTGACTCAGATGCTATTCAAGCATATGTGTATACTCGATTCATACATATTTTGTATCCACAGTCATACTTTCTAACAAGCAGTTTCATGGAATTAATGCCTATGGAATTAAACCTGAATGCTCCAAAATTAAATAAGGTAGCTTCAATTACCAACTGATCCGAGCATATTATCCTCACACCTAAAAACTTAAATAATGCAATTGATCCCGAGGAAATTTATTAGGTTCTATTTGCCTTCTGATTCACAAGTGGCAAATATTGACACACATGCCACCATTTTCCCCTTGCAGGATAGGAGGTGTCACTAACAGATCGTGGCACTCACACTCATGGCCTCTGACTACATGGACTCAAAAGTCCTCCCACCACAATACTCCAGGTAGTCACTGCCAATCAATTGGAGTTGGCATGAAGGGTGAAATTTTTTTTACCATCCTTGCATATGCTAATTAGGTAAAAGTTTTCTCTAAATACCTTAGGGGCAGAATACCCCAGGATAAAGCAATTTACATGTTGAAATCAGTGGGTCTTAATGAAGAATTAGCCTCTCACATCTCCATCTATGGCTACACTTCCTACCTTCTGACTCAGAGAATCAGGGGATGCTGAGAAATTATCTTTTTAGGGTGATGTGATAGAAAGTACTAATTCATCAGTCAAACCATGCATTGGGCCACTGCCATGCACTACATGGATTATGGGTTATATCTTGAATGATGACTCTTTTGTTCTGATGGTTAAAAGTATAAATGGAAGGAGACTTATGGAAAAAAATTCTGGCCACAATTCCTTGTTCATTTGGTGTCTGATCAATTCAGCTATAAGATCTTAGCACTCAGAGGCTGCAACTTAAGATGTATTTCATAACCTCCAAAAGAAATATTCATACTCAAAAACTTCTAGGCATATCCAAAAGCTCAATAGACTTCAAGTAGGATAGACACACAGATACACATGGAGACAGATCATAGTCCAAATACTGAAAGCCAAAGATAAAGAGAAATATTGAAAGAAGCAAGAGAAAAGTGACTCACCACACACAAGGGAACTCCAATAATATTAACAGCTGATATCTCATCAGAAACTATAGAGCCAGAAGGCAGTGGGACAACATATTGAAAATGCTGAAAGAAAAAATCAATTATCAACCAAGCATCTTTTATCTTATATCTTCAAATGTAAAGGCAAAATAAAGACATTGGCAGATAAACAAACACTGAGAGACTTCACTGGTAGCAGACCCACCTTACAAGAAATACTAAGTTCTTTAGGCTGAAAGCAAGAGATCCCAGAGAGTAACTCGAATACACACACACACACACACACACACACACACACACACACACACAAAACAGCACCAGTAAAGGTAATTGTATAATTATAGAAGATAATATAAATGCCTATTTCATCTCCTTTCTTCTCTTAAATGATTTAAAAAGCAATTGTATTTTTTAAAAGTATATGTAATTGCATTGCTGGGCCCATAACATATAGTAATTTCATATACTTGACAATAACAGCACAAATGAGGTGGATGGAAGCAAAGCTGTACTGAAGTGGGGAAATGACACCAGATGGTAGATTAAATCCACAGGAACAAGTGTAGAGAACCAGACATGGCAAAGAAGAAGATAAATACAACAAGCTCTATAAATTTATACTTCCTCTCCTTTTTCTCATCGTCTTTAAGAAATGAAAATTATAGAAAGTAATTATAGGGGCCGCCCGGTGGCGCAGCGGTTTAGTCCGCGCTTGGCAGCCCGGGGTTCGCGAGTTCGGATCCCGGGCGCCCGCCAACGCACTGCCTGTCAGCCATGCCTTGGCGGCGTCCCATATAAAGTGGAGGAAGATGGGCACGATGTTAGCCCAGGGCCAGTCTTCCTCAGCAAAAAGGGGAGGAGTGGCAACAGATGTTAGCTCAGGGCTGGTCTTCCCCACAAAAAAAAAAAAAAAGAAAGTAATTATAACAGTATATTTTTGGGTTTGTACCATACATACATGTAATATGCATAACAATAATATACATGAGCTATATATGAGTAACCTTCCTATATCTCATTTAAATTAAGTCAGTATAAGTCTAAGTAGATTCTGATAAGTTAAGATGTATGCAAAACGCCCTAGGGCAACTACTAAGAAAATAACTCAAAAATATGCTAAAAAATCATTCAAAGAATTATACTGTTATTAGAAAATATTCACTTAATATAAAAAATAAGCAGTAAAGAAGGACTAGAGGAAAAAACCATGAGACATTTAAAACCAAAAATAGAACGGCAGACACAAATCCAACTATATAAATAAAAACATTAAATGTGAATGATTAAACAACCTAATCAAAATGTAGAGATTGTTAGATTGTATTTTAAAAAATCCAACTATATACTGTTTATAGGAAACACACTTTAGATCAAAAAATATTAATAGGTTGAAAGTAAAGGATATGTCATGCAAACAACAACTATAAGAAAGCTAGAGTGGCCGTATGAATATGAGACAAAATAGATGTTAAAACAAAAATGTTACCAGCAATGAAAGGGGAGATTTTATAATTATAAAAGGATTAATCCATCAGGAAGATATAACGGTTATAAACATATACACCTGGCAACAGAGTCCCAAAATACATGAAACAAAAACTGACAGAACTGAAGGGAGAAATAGACAATTCAACAATAGCTAGAAACTTCAATACCCTACTTTCAATAATAGATACAACAAGTAGGCAGAAGGTAAACAAGGAAATGGAAGACTAAACAATGCTGCAAACAACTACACCTGATAGACGTCTGTAGAACTCTCTCCAACAACAGCGGGATACACATTCCTCTCAACTGCACATACAATGTCCTCCGGGAGGGACCATGTACTAGAGCATAAAATAATGCTCAGTAAATTTAAAAAGATCAAATTCATACAAATGGTGATTCTCTGATCACAATGACGTGACATTAGAGATGAAAACAGAAAAATATTTGGAAAATTCACAAATATGTGGAAATTAATCAATACATTTCTAAATAACCATTAGATCAAAGAAGAAATCACAAGGGAAATTAGAAAATACCTTAAGATGACTGAAAACAAAAACACAATACACCAAAATTTATGGGATACAGCAAAAGTAGAGCTTGGAAGGTTTATAGGTGTAAACACCTATATTAAAAAGAATAAAGATCTCAAATCAATCATCTAGTCTTCTACCTTAAGAAATTAGAAAAGAAAGAACAAACTAAATTCAAAGCAAGCAGAAGGAAGGAAATAATAAAAATGACAGTGGAAATATATAAAATAGAGAATATGTATAACAATAGAGAATGTCAATGAAAAGTTGGTTCTTTGAAAACACCAACAAAATTTACAGATTTTTAACTAGACTGGCCAAGAAAAAATAAAGAATACTCAAATTACTAAAATCAGGAATAAAAGTGGGACATCACCATTGACCATACAGAAATAAAAAAGATTATAAGAGAATACTATAAACAACCGCCTGCCAACAAATTAGAAAACTTAGATGAAAGGGACACATTCCTGGAAAGACACAAATTATCAAAACTGACTCAAGAATAAACGTAAACCTATACAGACATACATCAAGCAAAGAGACTGAATTAGTAAACAAAAATTACCTACCGAAGAAGATCCAGCAACAAGATGGTCTCACTGGTGAATTATACTGTATATTTAAAGAAGAATTAATACCAATTCTCTGCAAACTCTTCCAAAATATAGAAGAGGACTAAACACTTCCCAACTCATTCTATGAAGCCAGTATTACCCAGATACAAAACCAGATAAAAATATCACAAGGAAAGAAAACTACAAACAATATCTCTTATGAATGCAGATACAAAAATCCTCAACAAAATACTAGCAAGCCAAATTCAGCAAGATATAGAAAGTATTATACACCGTGAGCAAGTGAGATTTATGCCACAAATTTGAGGTTCATTTGACATCCTAAAATCAAGTAATGTAATGCATCATATCAAATGATAATGGACAAAAACCACAGGATCATCTCAACAGACACAGAAAAAGCATTTGACAAAATGTAACACCCTTTCATGATAAAAATAGAAAGAAAGAAAAAGAAAGCACTAAACAAACTAGGAATAGAATAGAATTTCTGGTAAAGGGCATCTACAAAAACTGACAGCTAACATCGTATTTAATGGCAAAATATTAAATGCTTTCCCTCTATGAGGAACAAAACAAGGATGTCCTCTCTCACCACTTCTATTCAACATTGTACTGGAGGTTCTAGCCAAGCAATTAGACAAGAAAGTGAAATAAAAGGTGTCATATTGAAAAAGAAGTACAGCTCTCTCTATTTGCAGATGACATAATCTTATATATAGAAAATCCTAAACTGTCCTCTAAAAACTATCAGAAATAATAAATGAATATAGCAAGGTTATAGGATATAAGATCAATATACAAAAATCAATTGGGTCTCTATAGACTTGCAATGAAAAATTTGAAATTTGAAACAAAATTAAGAAAACAATTTCACTCCCAAATAGCATCAAAAAGATAAATACTTAGGAATAAATTTAACAAAAGAAGTGCAAAACTTAGACTCTGAAAACCCAAAACATTGCTGAAAGAAATTCAAGAAGACCTAAACAAAAGGGAAGATTTCCCATGTTCGTGGATTGGAAGACTTAATTGTTAAAACGGCAATACTCCCTAAATTGATCTACAGATTCAGTGCAATTCCTATCAAAATCCTGCTGGATTTTTTGCAGAAATTGACGAGCTAATCCTCAAATTCGTATGAAAATTCAAGGTCCCAGAATACCCAAAACAATCTTAAAAAGAAGAAAGTTGGAAGACTCACACATCTTGATTTCAAAACTTACTACAAAGCTATAATTATCAAGACAGTGAGTTACTGGCATAAGAATAGACCTACAGATCAATGGAATAGGATTGATATCTAGAAATATACCCTTACATTTATGGCCAATTGATTTCAATAAGGGTACCAAGTCAATTCAATGTGGAAAGAGTAGTCTCTTCCACAAAGGTACTAGAACAACTACATAGCCACATGCAAAAGAATAAAGTCATACCCCTATGTCACGCCACATGTAAAAATTAATTTTAAATGAACCAAAGACCTAAATGTAAGACTAAAACTATAAAACTCTTAGAAGAAAACATAGACATAAGTCTTCATGACCTTGCATTAAGTAATTATGTCTTAGATATGACACCAAAAGCACAAGCAACCAAAGAAAAAATAGATAAGTTGGACATGATCAAAATTAAAAACTTTTGTACTCAAAGAACACCATCAAGAAAGTGAAAAGACAAACCATACCATGAGATAAGACATTTGCAAATCACATGTGTGATAGAACTTATATCTAAAATATATAAAGCAACTCTTGCAACTCTATAATAAAAAGACAAATAACCCAATTTTAAAAAGAAGAAAGTCTCTGAATAGACATTTCTACAAAAAAGATGTACAAATGGCCAATAAGCACATGAAAAGATGTTCAGGGAAATTTAAATCAAAACCACAATGATATACCACTTCACACCCACTAGGATGGCTACTATCAAAAGACAAACAATAACAAATGTTGGTGGGGATGTGGAAAAATCAGGACTCCTACACTGCTGGTGGGAATATAAAATGATGCAGTCACTTTGGAAAACAGGTCGGCAGTTCCTCAAAAGGTTAAATATAGAGTTATCATATAACCCAACAATTCTACTCCTAGAGAATAACCAGGAAAAATGAAGACAGATACATACACAAAAACTTGTACATGAATGTTCATAACAGCATTATTTGTAATAGTCAAGAAGTGGAAACAGTCCAAATGTCCATCAACTGATGAATAGATAATCAAAATGTGGTATATCCATATGACAGAATATTATTTGACAATAAAAGGAATGAAGTATTGATACATGCTATAACATGAATGGCACTTGAAAACATTATGCTAAGTGAAAAAAGCCAGTTGCAAAAGACCCCATAAGATTCCCTTTATTTATTTTTTTTTTTAGCATTTTATTTATTTATTTATTTATTCTTTTTTTTTTTTTTTTTGGTGAGGAAGACCAGCCCTGAGCTAACATCCGTTGCTAATCCTCTTTTTGCTGAGGAAGACTGGCCCTGGGCTAACATCCGTGCCCACCTTCCTCTACTTTATATGGGACGCCGCCACAGCGTGGCTGACATGCGGTGTGTCGGCGGGCGCCCAGGATCCGAACCGGCGAACCCCGGGCTGCCAAGCGCGGACTAAGCCGCTGCGCCACCGGGCAGCCCCCAAGATTCCCTTTATATGAAAGATCGAGAATAAGCAAATCCATAGAGACAGAAAGTAGATTAGTGGCTGCCTAGGGATGAGGACGTTGTGGGCAAATGGGGAGTGGCTTAATGGGTGTGGAGTTTCTTTCTGAAGTGATGAAAATATTTTAAAATTGATTATGGTGATGGTGCACAACACTGTGAATATACTAAAAAACATTATATTGTACACTTTAAATGGATGAATTGTATGGTGTGTGAATTATATCTCAGCAAAGCTGTTATTCAAAAAACTTATGAAGAAGAGTGGGAGACCCAGGAAAAGAAAAAGCGATGGGAGGGGGAAACGGAAGGAGAAAAAGAGAGAAGACTTGCTAAATTAGAATTAATAACAAAGAGGAATCCAAGCAGAGAATTTGAGGAAAACACTGGGGAGGAAGTAGAGCTGTTAACTTCGGTGTGACTTGCACAAGTCCTTTCTCTTTCTCAGCCTCAGTTTACTCATCTGTAGAATTATGAGTTAGACCCATCCTATTAGACGTCTCTAGGATCTATGTTTTTCTGACACGTCTGCCCATCTCCAAGGGGCTGTAAATACTTGAATCAGTCAGTTATCTTCTCGGAGCTGCCCTCATAAAATGAATTAAAAACAAGAACTCTGCTCAGTCAGCCTGCCAGAACTTTCTATGCCCTGAACCCCTTCCCCACTAATTTCCCACTCCCTCAACTCTCTTTCCAGCCCTTGATTTTTGCTGCTCCCAAAGCTCATCCTCAAATTAAACTGAGGCCCCTAGGAAGCCCAACCTTGGTCCATCCTACCTGGAATCTCGTGTGTCTGGGATGCCACGATCCAGGGGCAACCGGTTACTGAGATAGACGTTGTAACCAAACTTCTGGAAGAGGTCCTGGGCCTCTTTCTGCTGGGCTTCAGACAGACCCTCGCCCCACCGCTTGAAAAGCTGTGAGTCTGGGAAGAGCACTTTTTGGGGTTTGTTCTTTGTCTCATGCACCTTGGATTCCACTGCCTGTCGAACAGGATGTTCTCCATCTTTCCTCGTTTCTTCTTTCAGACTTTCTTCTGCAAATGAGGCACAGGGGAGGAAACATTTCAGCCAAACCTTAGTCACCTGCACATTGCTTTCCATCCAAACTTCCTTGAAATGTTCTCTCTCCAAATTCTAAAATCTACACACTCTTGTCCCACAGTCTGTGACATGTCACAGGAATTTGTCAGAGCCGTGGCAGGCTGTCCTGACAAGGCATGCACTAGAACGCACCTCTCCTCTGAGCCCCATCAGAACGTATCCATCCAGAGTCCCACACCTTCAAGGTTCCTCTAGGAACTGTGATCTGAGAAATAGATTGATAATAACCTAATGTTTTTCGGAATAACGCCCAAGAACCACTTATATCAGAATCATCTGTTACGATGATTTAAAAATGTAAATATCCAGGCGTAACCTCAAATCAACTAAATCAGAATCTCAGGGTCAGGTGGGGACATGGGTAGGAGAAGTTACCAGAATCTGCATTTTCACAAAATCAAGCAATAATTCTTTTGTACAATAAAATTTAGGAAACTTTATCCTACTCTCTCAGTGCCTAACAAGGGCGAATCTATTCCACCCTCTGCCACCTTTATCCATCTGTCCCTTTGCTTCTCATGTGTTTGATTTACCAGGAACTTTTAAATTGGAGATGTCCTAATCCCACAGTTTCCAACTTGCTTGATCATAAGAATGTCTTCAAAAGCTTGTTAAAAATACAGAATTCCAGGTCTCCCCCAGAGATTCTGATTCAGCAGGTCTACGGTGAATCCTGAGAATCTGCATTTTTAACAATTGCTCCAGACAATCTAATTTGGTCATATAAATTTGAGAAACACTGCCTTAACTAGAAAAAATGAACAGTGACAGACCCAGGGAGAGGACAATTTTATGCAGAGGCCTTCCAAGGTCCATGACATCGATAGTAATGATTTTGGAAAATGGCCTACAAATTTCAGAGCACTTTCCCATCCATTATTTACTTCACCTTTACAACAACCCTGCACAATTTCTGCTTGGAGAATCTCAGCATATGAACCTTGAACTCCCTCAAGCTCAATTCTGTGAACTCCACAGAGAAAGAGAAAAAACATAATTATTTAGTAC
Organism: Tapirus indicus; assembly: GCA_031878705.1. NCBI lineage: Eukaryota > Metazoa > Chordata > Mammalia > Perissodactyla > Tapiridae > Tapirus > Tapirus indicus. The sequence continues at coordinate 101,557,021 of CM062918.1, read as the reverse complement.
AGGTGCTTCTGCCTGCCAATCCACTCAAAGACCCAATGCCTCTAAGTTACGGCTGAACGTAAAATTTATCCATCAAATTGGGACACTTTTCAGAGTGGATGAAGCACTATTAATAATTACGCAACAGGTGTAACCAGGACAACAGGTGTAAACCAGGACTATTCTAGGCCGACCAGGACTTAACCATCATCCAACCCAAAGGAAGCAGGACAATCTGTTAGTCTCTCACAGGATGACTCAGCTTAGCTGAGTCTGATTCTGGTATTAAGTATATCTTCCCCTCAGTGTCATCAAAACCAGTGGCCCTGTCTCCAGATATGAGATCCATGATACAGCTCCATCTTGGAGCCTGGGCACATGACCATTCAGCTTGGAATATCATCAACAGAAGGAAGAGAAAACAGTTTTACCTGACTCTGCTTCTGGCTGCCACTGCCACTTGTCCCCAGCCAGGTTCCCCTCAGCTTGCCTGGCTCTGCCACCATCACTTCTCTCTCAGTGAGTACATTCTGTATCACAGAATTACAGACAGACTCCAACAAGCTCCTCTGCCCTGTCCCCCAAACATAGGCACCCCCTCCTGTCCTCTGTCCTCTCTTCTCCTGATGATCTGATCTGTCTTCAAGGCCTGGCGTTTCTCCTCAAGGCAACTGTCACCCCCTGACACCCAATCTGTAGCTCTAGACTCAGACTGCCTGAATTTGAATCTCACCTCTGCCACTTACCAATTGTAGGACCTCAGCAAAGTATCTTAACCACTCCGTTTCCCCACGTGTAAAATGGGGACTATAGTAGCACTTGCCACATAGATTTTGGGGGGAATTAAATGGATTTGTTCATGTAAACCATTTAAAACTGTGCCTATCACTTAATACTCAGTCAATGTTAGTTACCATTGTCATCATTGTTATTATAGTCCAAATTGGCTATTGGAGACATCTCTCATTTTGCTGTGTTCCAAGTTCTCCAAATTCCTTAAAACTGAACTCAACACCTTCCCCTCCAAGTCTCCTGAGATACCTTCCCTATTTCTACCAATGGTACCAACTACTCTTCTCCCACCTACCAAGCCCCCAAACCTCAGGTCTCCTTTGACTATCTGTCCCCCACCTCCATTCAGTTGTCTATTCGCGTAGGATCTATCTCTCCAGGGTGGAACTCATCTTTTTCTTACCATTCCATTCCAGTTCAATTCCTTACTGGCTCTCATCTGGACTATTCATTCACCAAAGAGTTATTGAGCGTCTACTCTGGCTGCTTCCTAAGGATAGTGGCAAACAAGACAGGCTGATCCCATCTGACAATCTGTATTCCCACAGAGATGCTAAAAGTGCAGGCTCCTTAGCCAGGCTGCCCTTCCGCTTCCTAACTGAACCACCTTGGCCGGGGGATTCTCTTTTCAGTGCCTTAGATTTACCAAGTACCTCGGGGGGCTTCTGTGATAACTAAGTGGATTAATACATATCGAGTGCTTAGGACAGGACCTGGCACACAATCAAGTTTGGCTCTTATTCTGGTTTCTCTGTTTTCTCTGCTGGGAGGGGTGCAGAAAGATGTAAAGGGGCATTGAGAAAAGTGGAAAACTTTTCAAACTGTTATAATAAGAAATGGGAATGAGAACTGATTTGTGAAACATGGAAACACTGTGGGGCCGGGAGAGGGCCAGCTGAGGAAAATGACCATGCATTTGTAGTGACTCAGTTATGGGAATTTTTTCAGCAGTGCTTAGCACTTGGGTGAAGGCACAGGGAAGATGGGCAACAGATTTCACATGATGTGGGGGGTTCTTAGGAGGGTGCAACAGAACAAGTGTGCGCCACTCACATAAACAGAAATCTTTAAAACCTTTTGTTCTTATTATTTTCAACCTAAATCAGAGTACAGGGCATTGCTCTGGTCTCTGATTCATATCCAGTCTCTCAAAAACAGAAACGTCAGTCAGAAGGGAGGAAAAACAAAAGAATACCAGGAACGAAGACTAGATATCTGCCCCACCTGGAGATCAAATGTCTGCCCCACCCGGAGACCAGCCCTTGTATAACTGGCCTGTAGTCTTTGTTCTGTAAGATGGGCTCTAAGGACACTAGTCCACAATCTTCTATCTTTGCTGGCAAAAACAAATAAACCCTTTCCATTCCACCGACTTGCCTCCTGACTTTTTGGCTAGTCTTGCAGCAAGCAGAACAAGCCCATTGCTCAGTAACACAACAGAGTTGTGGATATTGGCAAGAGAAGAGTTGGAGAAATGGTACTGTTATGGAAGAAAATTGAATGAGTATGCTGCAGAGTCATGAGGTCATGATCAGGAATGGACAGCATGAATTTGTCATTTCAGAGGTGAGCAGTTTTGGGTAATGACAAAGTCCAGAATGTACCATAGAAGTGTGAGGTGGGATGGAGGCAAAAGTCTTGACAAGTGGGAAGGCAAAGGAATTGAATGGGTCATCCACAAGACACTGAAGCGTCCCAGGGTGATAGCAGGATTTGGGGCAGAGATGAAGACTGTGACCCAGGAGCCATTACAAAGTTTGTAATGAGTGAGGAAACTTGCCAGGGATGAATAGAAGAAATGTTAGCAGAGGAAAGAGGGGAGACAGCTTTTCCTAGAAAGTTAAAGGGCTATTACAATAGCCTTCCAACTCTCTCCTTTCTTCAATTGGACCAAGCCCAGAGCTAATTAATATTTCCCAAGCTCAACATTGATTGTGACACTCCTCAGCCTTAAACCCCAAAATGGTAACCAAGGCACTCCACCAGAGGAACCCACTGAGTTCCCACTAATCCTCCCCTAAACCCACACTAGATTCCAACAGACTGATAGGATCACCTCTAGCCCATCTAGTAGCTTCCTGCAAGTTACAAGAAAAAAACTCTTTTTTGGATGATTACAGTCCAGGGGCATCAGCTTGGTGAAAGGACAGTCCCATCGTGTTTCCTCTGGGCAGAAGCAGCCCATGCCACAGCACATGACTGGTGAGCAGACCTGAATTTCAGGTACACATACAGTCCCAAAAGGGAAGCAGGAAAGTCCTGTAACAGGGAGGAGGACGTGTTTGGAAGGTGTCTTAAAAACTGGCTCAAGGAGGAGGATCAATTATGGAAATGCTTAAGGCAAAAAGAGAATGTCAAAGCAAACTCAGAAAGGAAACTAAACGGTGAGTCTTTCAAAGAAGACTCATGTGGATACCATGCATATTTGCTCTGGTGGAAAATAAAAGAGAGCAAAATTTTTACAGTATTCCAAATTGAGTAGTATTTTTATTCAAAGTCTTCTGTACTAAAGATCATGGGGGTCACAGGGTGGCCCTGGGTTCTCCGTGCCCTTAAACTTGGCTACATTCCTCTTGGGGACTCTCTGATTTTTCTATTTCATTCACTGCTGTCAGCGGGAAGTCATCTAGCCCCGGACACCCTACAGTCAATCTGAGGATGTGAGTGCAGAGTCCAGCAGGGTGAAAAGTATTATTAGGCATCCCATGACTTCCACTGAAACTCTCCAAGACCCAGAGGGGACACACCCAATAGTGTTGCCCTGGTGGCGCCTTTAAGTAACCCTAGGGAGGTTCCAGAAAATTGGTTTAGAGCCATCAACCACTCCCACAATTATCATTATGTGTTTGCTTTTGCTCTTAATAGTTTACCTAATTTACCTCAATATCCTTATTGACTTAGGATTTTCTTCAACCTTCTTGAAGGCAATGAGCAAACACGATGACTAATAATTGAACGGGCTTTCAATTTCAAGAAACCCTTCAGGAAAACAGAGCATTTGTGATCTGGAAACAATGTCCAGAAGATATTTTTAAACTCATCTCAGGTAGTAGGGAGTCCCTAACACCATATCATTTTAGAGTGAATAAAATGTGGGAGCGCTGACAATAACAAGAAAAGAAGGAACTGGTCATTGCAAAGAAGGAAAGGGAAGTAAACCCGATGACTCTGGATGCTTCTAGAGGCATACTGTGTCCCAGCTGAAGGAGAGAATAGCCAGGCTTTAGGCAGAACTCCTCCTATTTCAAGGCCTGAGTAGGCTGAGCCAGTAGGATGAGCCAGAGAGTTGGTGCGGTCCGGTGCTCTGCCAAAGAGTGACAGTGACTGCCCAGGTACACAGGCATCCTCTCAGTGAAGCCACACAGACTGAGTGTATTTACATAGTCAATGTCCCACCCAGCCAGATGTCCTCAAAGCCACGGCTTCTGGAGCCGATAATCTTCTGTTTATCTACCCTCTTGCCCTACGTCACTCTTCCCTTCATCCCTGTCTGCCCGTCCTCTGTCCTCTCCTTCCTACACTCATTCATTCATTTATTCATCCACTTAATTTCTATGTGCCAGACACAGGGAATAGAGTGGGAAGCCACTCTCTAAGACACTCTTTGAACCAGCCCTTATGAAACTCACCTTCCAAAAAGTTGTACCACAATAAAATATGATGAGTCTTATGAGGGAGGATGTAGATGGTGCTATGGTGCTTATGCCTCCTTCTCCCTCCCCTATCCATTTTCCCTTTCTTCCTCCTGTCTCCATGTAAACTCTCATTCTCTTGTCCTGGACTCCCACTTTTTTGCTCCTTTTCTGTCCTCATCGCTTTTGTCCTCTCTCATCCCCCCGTCTCTCTCCCTTTTCCTGTTGTCCTCCCTTCCTTTTTCTCCTCCTGTCTGTCCTTTCTTCTATCCCTCCACCTCACCCTGAACCCTGACAATGCCCAATTCTCATTTTAAAAGACACTTTCCCCATCCCCAGCCCCCATGTGCACACACCCGCACATCTGTGCAGTCACTGCCCTACTCACACTTTTAACACTGCCCTTCGGGGGCATTTGATCCCTGTCCCATGGTAACAGGGGAAACACAGCTGCTTCCCCTCACTGGAGTCAGAAGCTGAGACATACAAAATTCATAGTTGTTAGAGTTTCATGGTGAGTCAGAATCAAAAACAAACACCAGAACTCACGTGAACAGGTTAAAATTTGGTGGACATTGAGGGCATTATGCCAAGTGAAATAAGTCTGACAGAGAAAGACAAATACCCTTTGATCTCACCTGCAGGTGGAATCTGAAAAAAAGAAAGAAAAACCCAAACTCATAGATCCAGAGAACAGATTGGTGATTGCCAGGGACAGGTGTGGTGGGGTAAGCGAAATGGGTGAAGGGGATCAAAAGGTACAAACTTCCAGCTGTAAATGAATAAGTCCTGGGGATGATGTAATGTACAGCATGGTGACTATAGTTAATAATATACATTGCATATTTGAAAGTTGCTAAGAGATTAGATCCCAAAAGTTCTCATCACAAGGAAAAAAAATTGTAACTATGTATGGGGAGAGATGTTAACTAGGCTTCTTGTGGTGATCATTTCGCAATTTATGCAAATATTGAATCATTACATTGTACACCTGAAACTAACATAATGTTATATGTCAATTATATCTCAATAAAAAAGGAGGTTAAAATGTGGTACACATCAGTTTATAGAACACTTTCTGCGTATGTTTCACGACCCCCACCATGTGAAGTCACATAGGTGTCTTCTCATCATCTCCATTTACACATCAGGAGCCTGAGGCTGAGAGAGATAAGCACCGGCTTCAAGTCACACAACCATCATAGTCATATCAGGACTCGATCGCCGGTCCTCTAACAAGCCCACATTGGTTCCTGGCAGGAGCTCATAGCAAAATGGGAGTGAGGCCTTTGCCCCGGAGACCATCACCTCCATTTAACAGCCCCGACATAAAAAGGCCTGAAGACAGGGCTGTGTCTAGACACTCCTGAGCCTCTCAGAGATTCTTATTCTGAGCCTCAGTCTCCCTGCCTGCGTGTATGTACTTGTGATCATGCATGTACAAGTGTAGACACACACACACACCACTCACATAGACACACTCTGCTCCTCCCCCCACTCTGATTCCCACTAATTCGCAATACTTACCTCCCATTCGGAGGCATAGAATTCAATGCCAGATGTCTAAATGAAGCAAGCGGGAGATGAGAACGTGACCTCTCACTCATTTTTTCCTCCACACTCTTTTTTTCTGTTTTCCTAAACACACATAAACACACACACACGATCCCCTCCAAGTTAGTGTTATGAACTTACTCAGATGCTGCAAATCCACCTCCAGGTGAGAGATTCTCTTTATAATTGTCTTGTTCCACTCAGACAGGGGTGAATGAAGCTCTCTTTGGAGACTACCTAGAATCAACTTCTGTAAAGTCCCCTTGATATAAAATACCAGGAGAAGATTGACGGCAATGACCAGAGTCAGCCCAAGGCAGAGGACTTTGGAGACATTTCTCCCGAGCATCATCCTCAGCCTCTGGCTCTGCCACTCCTGGGGGGCTGAGTGTGTCACTGCCCAGAGAGGCTAAGGATGAGAATCAACCGAGCTGTGTCTCCGCCAACTGCATAGATGACACCCTTCCTGCTGAGCCGGATGTTCTTTGGCTGGGAAAGCTGTCACAAGCTGTCTGACTTCTCCCTGAGTGGCATCAGGTGTGTGGAGTGTGCCATGGCAGCTGCCCAATGACTGGCAGATCACCTGGGCACACGTTGCACTGTCTCAGAAGTCAGGTTAATACTTGCTCCTGGAGCTAGCTCAGACTGCAGGGTGTAACTGTGCATGTGATGCATGTTATCTCTGCTCTGTTTGGTTTTGTTTTGGTTTTTAATGTTCCCTCTCCCTGGCAAGATCACCTGGAGACTCTCTGAAAGGCCTTGTAGGGTCTGGTCCTGTGAGGGGATAAATAGTATGAGAAAGGAATCCACAGGGGGAAGCTTCTGTGCCACATGCTTTTTGAGAGCAAAGATCATGTCTCAGATGTCTTTTTATCTAACTCTACAGGGTCTTGAATGTAGTAGATGTGCAACAAATGTTGGTTCAGTAAACTCAGGGAGAGACTTTCCTGCTCGTTCTACCTGGAAGCAGATGGATGAGCTGGAGGTGGCCCCTGGAGGTGAGCCCCGGGGGTTGGCCCTGCTTTACTGGTCTCTGCTTGTCATCTGCACAGCTCAGCACACCATGGCTCTACCCTGCCCCAGCTTCTAAGACCTCTTCTACCTGCACACCTTACACTTACTGTGTGTTTTGGACAAATCACCTAATTATCATCATTGTAGATTAAACACTTAAGATTCTTCCCCAGAGCCAAAAGCTTCAAGTTCTCAATCTAGTGTTGGGTCCCTCCATAATCATATCCCCCTGTCCCAACCCCTTGGACTCCTTACTAGGTCCCCAAACACACTATATGTAGACAAGAGTTGAGGCAAACGTGAATTAAAGTAAAGTGGCTTTAGGAAAAGCAGGTAGAATGAAAAAGGACAAAATGAAAAGTAATCAGTTTCTTTTGTTTTTCATCAAAGTCTCATCCCAAGCTCTCACCTGAAATTGGAGTCAAAATAAATTTGAAATGCGTGATTGCTTCCATTTCTGGCACAAGATGGAGTAGACTCACTTATCTCTATTCCTCCTCACTAAAGGCAACTAAAAACTCTGCACACTATATGTACAAAATATATACAAGAAGACTCTGAAAGGTGGATAAAAGAGGGCAGATCAACTAGAGATCTCAGGGCCCAAGGAACAACACAGCAGTGAGTTCCCCAGGTTTTTTTTTTTTTTTTTTTTTTTTTTTTTTTTTTTTGCCTGATATATCCTACACTGGATGCTGGAGAAGTTGCTGACTTGTAAGTGCCAATGGGCAAAGATAATAAAAGCCCCAAGAAAAGCCTACTTTCTTCAGCCAAAGAAACAGATAAAAGGCAGGCTAGTAAGACAAAAAAATTCAGACAATAACTGCTCTACTCCAGCCAAACACCACTAAAAACCCTGCTGTGCCATGCCCATCCCATCAACAAAGGCCATGTGGGGAGCCTTGACTTCCATCCTCACCCCCAGCTGTAATGAGGTGCCCCTTCCTCCACCCCACTCCCAGATGGTGTCAGAGAAAGCCCAGTAGGGAGCCATACTTTTATCCTTGTCCACACACGATGTCAGTAAGAGAAGAGTAATGAAGTGGCTCTTCCTCTCTCAGCCAGTTTGGTGTCAGCAGAAGCCTAGTGGGGAACCTGAACTTCCCACGTCAGCCAGTAGTAACGAAGCACCCCTCCCCCAAGGTGTCAATGGAGGGAAACCCGGACTTCTGCTCCCACCTGGCAATAACAAGGTGGCAACACCCTTTCCCCACCAGAGCAGTGTCAGAAAGGCCTGCTAAAATAGGAGATTTAAATATGATCCAGAGTCTCATAACATGATACCCAGAATGTCCAGGATGCAATCGAAAGTCACTTGTCACACCAAGAACCGGGAAAATCTCAACTTAAATGAGAAAAAGCAATCAATAGGCTTCAAATCCAATATGACACAGATGTTAGAATTGTCTGAAAAAGATTTTAAAGCAGGTATCATAATCGGCAAGCAGTTATGAACATGCTGCAAACAAATGAAAAAATAGTAAGTCTCAGCAAAGAAATAGAAAGTCTCAGGAAAGAAACAAAAGACATAAAGTAGAACTAAATGGAAATTTTAGAACTGAAAAATATAATAAATGAAATTTTAAAATCACTAGAGGTGACTCAATAGCAGAATGAAGACGATAGACAAAAGAATCAGGGAACTTGATTAGAAGATAGAACAATAGAAATTACCCAACTGGAACAACAGAGCAAGAACAGACTAAGAAAGTAATAACAGAACCTCAAGAACCTGAGACTATAACAAAAGATCTAATATTTCATCAAAGTCCCAGAAGGAGAGGAGAAAGTGTGAGGCTAAACAAGAATTCAAAGAAATAAGGGCTGAAAATTTCCCAAAGTTGACAAAAGACATAGATCTACAGACTCAAAAAGCTGAGTGAACCAAAAATGGAATAAACTCAGAGAAATCTATGCCAAGGGACATCATAATCAAACTTCTGAAAACTAAAGACAAAGAAAAATTCTTGAAAGCAGCGAGAAAGAAATGAGAGCTCACCTATAGTGGGAAAACCATCCAAACAACAGCAGATTTCTCATCAGAAATCAGAGAGACCAGAAGGAAGTATCAACATTTTCAAGAGCTGAAAGAAAAGAATGGTCAACCCAGAATCCTATATGCAACAAAAACATCCCTCAGGAATGAAGGGGAAATCAAGACATTCTCACACAGAAAACTAAGAGAATTTGTTGCTAGTAGACCTACTCTAAAAGAAATTTTCAGAAGATTTTCAAAATGAAGAAACGACGAAAGAAGGAATCTTGGAACATCCAGAAGAAAGAGAATAAATATGTGAGTAAACACAAAAGACTTTCTTTCTCCTCTTTGTTTTCTAAATTATGTTTGACAGTTGACACAAAAAATTGTAACATTGTCTGATGAGGTTCTCAAAGTTTGCAGAAGAGATATTTAAGACAATTGTATTATAAGTGGGAGAGGGTAAAGGGACTTAAAAGAAGGTAAGGTTTCTACATTTCACTTGAACTGGTAAAATGATGACACTAGTAGACTATGATAAGTTATGTATGCATTGCAGTGATGGGATCGTTCTAAAGCATCCTGATTGTAGTGGTGACTGTGTGAATCTACACGTGTGATCAAATGGCATAGAAGTGTACACACACAGTATCAATGTCAAATTTTTGGCTTTGCTATTGCAATATAGTTATATAAGATATATCCATTAGGGGAAACTGGATGAAGGGTACGAATATGTACTCTATTATTTTTGCAAATTTTTGTGAATCTATAGTTATTGCAAAATTAAAAGTTTTTTTTTAAAAAAGCATGATTCCCTACCCTAAACAAACTTAGACTACCTTCTAAAATTATAAACCATTTACTAAAGACACTCAGAAGAATAGTGGTTGCCTCTGGGGATGGCAAGGGCTAGGGAACTGAGGGATGGAAGTGGGAAGGAGTCTGACTTTTCACTGTACGATTCTTTATATATTTTAAATTTTGTGTCATGTTACATGAATTATCTACTAAAAATAAATAGAATAATTTAATTAAAATGTGCATCATAACTTTTGTCACTTTATTGCTTTCTAGAATAGGATAGAAGTTCACTCAGCTAGAGAGACCAGCAAGTATTTCTTTCCCTGTGGTATTCATTTGCACCAAATGGACCGTGAGGATGTCCTTGTAGAAATACTGAATGTTCTCTTATGCATCCAATCACTGAAACACTGAAGCAGTGGTCCTCACATGTTCAAGTTCATAAAAATCACGTGTTCAAGTTCATAAAAATCACCTGGGTAGCTTGGTAAAAATGCAAATGTCTAGATCCCAAGCGTACAGATTCTCATTTTGTAGGTCTATTATGGGACGAGGGCACCTGCATTTTAACAAGTGCCTCATATGAACCAGCTTACATCTCTGCCCCTGGAAGCTCACAAATCCATGGAGGAGATGGACTGACCTACAATAGAGTGAATGTGCTTAGAACCCTGTATGTAGGAAGCACCAACATGGGCCAAGGGCCACCAAAGGGCAAGTGACTGTTCTGCCTGGGTATGTGGCATCTTGAAAGGTATGTAAGTTTCAGTCCCTCCAGCAGAAGGAGCAAGTATAAGGAAGGTTACGGAGACAAGAAAGTGCAAATCATCTTAATTAGGACAAATAGTTCAGGATGATCAGAATGTAGAAGTGGAGACTGGGATAAAAATAATGAGCTGTTCATCTCATTTTTGTTTTTAATAGCAAAAAATAATAATAGTAAGCTGACCTAAATGTCCAGCCACAGGGGAATGGTTCAATAATTTGATACACCAATGGCTAAGTATATTATGGTACCTCCACTCCATAAAGTATTAGAGTATTATGGGCAGCAAGGAGGTCTGTTGGAGAAAGTGTGGATGTAAGAGTAAGCTAGTGATTCTGTTGCTCACTAGCCAGGAAAACACAGGCAAGTTATTTCACCTCTCTCAACTTTGTTTTCCTTATCTGCAAAATGGGGATATATAACACCCTCCTTTGCAGAGTTTTTGTGAAGTTTAAATAGGATAACCTTTGTAAAGGGCCTAGCATATTCAATAAACATTATGTATCATCATTGCTGTTGGTTTTTTTGTTTAAAAGATTTTGAAGGCCATATTGCAACATGAAAAACTGCTTATAAGAAAATGCAAACAAAAAAAACAGCCTAGAAAATTGTTTAGGTAGCCCAAGCTTCCTAAACGGGATCTTATAAGAGTCCTAAATAGTACACAGTTTCACTAACAACCCAAATTTATTTGACCCTTACCATGGCTGCAATTACAGGATTCCAGAGCTCTGCAAAGTCTCCTTAAGTATTTCTGAAAGTCCCCTGAGGGATCTCAGAAGTAGCCAGGATCCATGTAGTATCTTATAGTTTTCCTCCTCAGCCCAGACCACCAAACACAGCAGCCTCTTACAGCTCACGCTGCTCCTTCTGTGGGACACCCAGGCCTCTGCTGCTTTGGAGGATGTACTCACAGGCATCTTAGAGGTGCCAAAACCTGTGAGACACCCTGTGCCAAAGCCAGAAGGAAACTCATCCCTACTTTTCAGGCTCCCTATGGTTGGGGGTGGGGAGCATCAAAGCCAATCTATCTGGTATCCCATTTCCTGACCAAGTTTGTAGTGAAAATAATTCTTTCCACTTTTACCCATTGACAGTCTTGTTTCTCTCTAGGACACAAATCCGATGGGCAATGAGGGGAATGTTGAGCCTGAGATAAACCCAAATGTCACCTACCCACCTCATCAGAATCACGTCTCCCTCAGATGATGAAGACTTTGCATTTGTCCACGTTTGCCTGCCTGACTCCCTTCCTTTGCAAGAGTTCTTTCTCAGGAGGCACCGGGTCCTTAGTAGACTCCTGGTTGCCTACGCATTCACTCTGCCGGATGCACCCAGAGAGGGCTAACCCAAGCAACGAGCATAGCTTAGAATCCAGATGGGAACCACTCCCTAACCCAATGTATGACTTTAATTACAGCAACGTTAGAAAGAAAACCAATACCCAGTGCCCAGACTCTCCAATATAAGGAACAAGTGTACCTTAAAGAAATGGTTGATTCTGGGGCAGGGAAAATACAAGATGACCCTGAAGCATACTGTTGTACCAGAAAGTAAGGAAATGCTCACAAAAAGGAAAGAAGAAAATTAAAACAAGAAAATCGAAGAGAAGTACAAAAAAAAAAAAGACTGGAAGGAAATATGCTGACATGAGAAGAATGGTTGTATTAAAGTAGCAGAAGCATAGGCAGTTAATTTTCTTTCTCTATTTTTTAACTATTCTCTGATATGGTCCTATCAGCTTCATAATGGAAAACATTTATAAGGTGATATTTTAAAATAGAATCATCAGATGTGGTAGCCATCTGAAAATAGAGGCTGAGAGGAGAGAAGCAGTGAAAATGACTCTGAAGTTTCTAGCTTCAGCAATCGAGGGCTTGATGGAGGGTCTACTAAGGGGGAGAGTAAATATGAGGGGAAATAATTAGGTCAACTAGCCATATGTTTCATTTGAAAGGCCTCTGAAAGATCAGTGTGTCCAGTGAGAAAATGGAAATTTGGCTCTGAAGCTCTAGGGAGAGATCAAGGGCAGAAAATTTGCTCAAAAGAAATAAATGAAGTTCTTGAAAGTAGAAGTATATTGGAATTAAACATAACAGTGGAACATTCAAGTATGGCAATTGATGTTTTTGGTGTCTTAGATCCTATTGGGGAAAAAATGGTGATTCAATCATTAATAATGTCTATCTTTTCTCTTCCTTACCACAAAACCTCTAGCCAGACAGTAAATACTTCACAATAGATTGCTTTTGTCGATCATAATGCTGAATTTTTGAGGGGAAAACTCTTCCCCCTCTCATATTTCATCACTAAAATTTCTGTTTATTCTATGCTCCTTTGGGCATAATATGTTCTCAAGAGATTAAACTGTACCCTGACTTAATAAGTTACAAATATTTGTGTAATTTCAGAAGGATCACTCATTTGACAAAGAATAAGGTTGACAATAGTGGCTGAGAAAAGCTTATTTGTAGATTGTGAGCACGTGTTGGAGGGAAAGAAGAAAATACATATTTTGTAAGCACCTTCTATGGACCAGCCAGTGTTAGGCACTTTATGCATGTGATCTTATTTGGTCTTCATAACCACCCTGGGGCACAGGGATGATTATCCCATTTCACAGATAAGGAAACAGAGGATCAGAAGGTTAAGTAACAGCCACTCTAGATCCGGTTATATTTTTTTCTTTTCAGTGTTTTAATTGCAGTTCTTAATGCTGGAGTTTTGGGGATTAGTATAGGTAACCTACAGATTGTTTTCCTTTTGCATATGTATTCATTTCCTGGAGTCCTTCCTGACCTCCTGGACTAGTTGCCTATATATTTATAATTGTGCCGGTCTATATATGACACAGAAACAGGTATTCCAAGACAATGGTTTTTCACTCCAGTTGCTCAGCCAGGAGTGAGAATATGAGATAGTATGACCCAGAAAGAAATGATAAGGTAAGTAAGAGGGCTGAGTAAGAAAGCTTTCTGGTAAAACTCACTTTAAAGATGGTCTTTCCCACCAATAATCAAGAGGCTTAGGCAAATCTCTCCCACCATAGCAGCAGAAGAAAAAGAATCATACTGCAGAATTAGAAAGCATCATAAAACCTAATGCATTTGGACATAATTAAGAGAACAAATTAGGAAGAGCCAGTGATGTAGTTGATTGATAAACATTTAACTTTGAGAAATGGCAGAGTAGCAGAATTTTTTGCAATTAATTCATCAGCCCTGAGTACCTACAAAAGAACAGAATAGCCCAAGGAAAAATATAGCCTGAATATAGACCAGTATAGATTGCAGAACAAGGCAACAAAAGAAGAGGAAAACTGGGACCACAACCAAAACGTAGGTTTTATTTTTTTACCATACCCAGTTGTGAGTTTCATCAATGACCTATCAAGAAAGTCTTGGCCATTGCCTTCATAGCTAGAATAGACGCAATTTTTATACAGCCCACACTTTTCCATGTAATTCACTTTCAGAAGCCTTTAAACTCAGTTCTTCAAATGTTATCTGGTGGCTAATAATTTGAAGCACTACCTTACTTATCAGCTGCCACCTGCCAGCCAACAGCTCAGTTTCTGTTTCATTTAGGCATTCCAGTGAGACTTTAAATAATTCGAGGTGAAACTGTCAGTTTGAAAGAAAATTGGTAGAAGCACTTAGGAAAAGCTAGTCTGGAATTTCAGGCAAATAAATGTTAGTTTGATAGGTTTGAGAGAAGGATGTCTCTACCTGATATTAAATTTGCTGAAGAAGCAGCTGATAATGGATGAAAAAGCATCATAATATTTTTTAAAATTTTCTGGAATCAACCTCTGCTTCCAGCTATGATGGAGTAATTGCAATCAGATTTGCCTGCCCACCAAAAACAACTATAAAACTGAACAAAATATATGAGACAACTGTTTTCAGGCAACAGGCAGCAAACGAATGATCCATGAGAGAAGGGAAAAATGAGATGAGCCCTACATTTACCCCATCTCTTTACCTGGGGACTATTTCATAACCATAGCACAGGATGTTGAGCGCCAAGGAGAGCACAACTATCCCCTGAGCTGAGGAGTCAGAGAGCAGATTTTGGAAGCTTCTAAAGCTTCTGGAAATTTCTGTGCAGGGTATCAAAGTTAAGGGAGCCATATAGAAAGAGACAACTTTCTGAGGATTTCCTCCAGATTTCCAGACAAGGGAGAGGCTGAATGGGCTCAGGGAAAAACTCCACAAGGTCCGGCCTGGAGTCTCTGCTATAGGGTTGAGAGCATAACAGAGACACTAGAGGTCACACAGACTTGGAGGACACAGAAATTCTGGCTGAGTCACAATGGAGAGATCTTACTGAACACCCTGTATATTCTGCCAAGGCACCAGGAAGACCACTGCTTAGGAGTAAGGCCCTTGCCCTAGGAAAAGGGCCACTCTAAACCTACTCAACAAAGCCTAAAAGCAAGTCTCAACTGTATCAAAACAAGTTGCTAGTATGTTAACAGCCTCAAACTCAAACAGCCTCAAAACTCAACACTCTTTAAAGAAAGACAGCATAAACCAGATGCTTTACAAAGATTCATTCACAACGTCAAGGATACAGTTACAAATTACTGGACATGTGAAGAAGCAGGAAAATGTGACAAATCAAAAAAGAAGTCAATAGAAATTGACCAGAAGATAACCAAGATGTGGTAATTAAAAATAAGGACTTTAAAATGGGTATTACAAAAAAGTCCAAGGATTCAAAGAAAAAGATGGACATAATGAATGAAGAGATGGAGAAATCTCAGGGAAAAACTAGAAACTCTTAAAAAGAACCAACTGAGAATTCTAGAACTAGAAGTTGAAAATTTACTGAAGTTAAAGATTTACTGGATAAATTTAACAGATTGGCAACTTCAGATGAAAAGGTCATGAATTTCAAGACATATCAATAGAAATTATCCAATGTGAAGAAAAAAGAGAAAAGAATGATTTTTAAAAGTAGACTCAGTGATTTACAGGACAATATCAAATGGTTTAACTAATTGTAATTGGAGTTACAGAAGGAGAGCAGAGAAAGATTTATGCAGAAAAAATATAGAGAAAATTTGTTAAATCTAGTGATGACTATCAACCTACAAATACAAGTGACTCTTTAGCAGAATACATTTTTTTAACACATACAGGCACCCCAGAATCAAACTGATGAAAAAAAGAATCTTAAAAGTCACTATAGGAGCAATAATGTGAATGACATGGAGGCTAGAAGACAATGGAATGACATCTTTAAAGAAGTGGGGGGGGTGTCAACCCAGTATCCTACATCGAGCAAAAATATTTTTCAAAAATAAACACATTTTCAGATAAATGAAAGCTAAATCCATACATTTGCACTAGAATAAGCACTAAAGGAAATTCTTCAGATCAAAGGGAAGTATCACTATAAGGAACCTCTAGTTGATAGGAAGGAATGAGGAGCACTAGAATAATAAATATGTGGCTAAATATAAAAGATTGTACATATATTTTCTTCTCTTAATGTCCTTAAAAGACAAGTGACTGCTTAGAGCAAAAATAGTAATATTGTAAGGTGGAGTTACAATGTAAGCAGAAGTTAAATATGTAACAATAGCACAAAGCATAAGGAGGTAATGGAATTACACTGATATGAGGTTCCTACATTTTAAAAATATTAAGTGTAAAATTATACAATATTAACTCTAGGTAGACTATTAGTTAAAGACACATATTGTATTCCCTAGAGCAACCAATAGAACATAAAAGTGTATACCTCAAAAGATAATAA
This sequence comes from Tapirus indicus, assembly GCA_031878705.1. Taxonomy (NCBI): domain Eukaryota; kingdom Metazoa; phylum Chordata; class Mammalia; order Perissodactyla; family Tapiridae; genus Tapirus; species Tapirus indicus. Next base: position 101,540,736 of record CM062918.1, on the reverse strand, counting down.
ATTAGAATAATAAAAAAAGTTAATCAAACCAAAGAAAGAGAGGAAAAGGGACAACTGAGGAACATAAAACAGATGAGATAAATGGAAAACAAATAGCAAGATAGTAGACTTAGACTGAACCATATCAATGATTACATTAAAATAAAGGGACTAAACACACGAATTAAAAGGCAGAGATTGTCAGACTAAATCAGGCTTCACCCAACTATGACCCCACAAGCTAAATCCAGCCTGCTACCTATTTTTTTAAGTAGATTTTATTTTTTAGATCAATTTTAGGTTCACAGCAAAACTGAGCAGAATGTACAGAGAATTCTCATATACTCCCCACCCCCACACATGCATAGCTTCCCCCACTACCAACATCCTGAACCAGAGTTTAACATTTGTTTAAATCAATAAGCCTACATTGACACATCATTATCATTAAAGTCCATAGTTTATACCAGAGTTCACTCCTGATGTTGTACATGTTATGGATTTTGACACAACATACAATGACATGTATCCACAATTATAGTATCATTCAGAATAGTTTCACTGCCCTAAAAGTCCTCTGTGCTCTGCCCATTCATCCCTCCCTCCCCCTAAATGCCTGGTGACCTCTGATCTTTTTACTGTCTCCATAGTTTTACCTTTTCCAGAATATCATATACTTGGAATCTTACATTATGAAGCCATTTTATAGTGGCTTCTATCACTTAGCAATATATATTTAAGTGTCCTCCATGTCTTTTCATAGCTTGATAGCTCATTTATTCTTAGTGCTGAATAATTCCATTGTTGGATGTACCACAGTTTGTTTATCCATTCACCTATTGAAGGACACTGAAAACTTCCAAGTTTTGGCAATTATGAATAAAACTGCTATAAACATCTGTGTACAAGTTTTTGTGTGGACAAAAGTTTTAACTCATTTAGGTAAATATCAAAGAGTGCAGTTGCTGGATAGAGTGTAAAAAGTATGTTTAGTTTTCTAAGAAATTGTGCAACTGTCTTCCAAAGTGGCTGTATCATTTTGCATTTTCATCAGCAATGAATGAGAATTCCTGTTGCTCCACATCCTCACCAGCATTTGGTGTTGCCAGTGTTTCAGGTTTTGGCCATTCTAATAGGTGTGTAGTGGTATCTTTTTGCCATTTTAATTTGCAATTCTCTAATACATATGATGTGGAGCATCTTTTCAGATGCTTATTTGCCATCTGTATATCTTCTTTGTTGAATTAACTGTTCAGATCTTCTCCCATTTTTTAGTAGGGTTGTTCATTTTCTTATTTTTGAATTTTGAGTGTACCTTATATATTTTGGATAACAGCTCTTTATCAGATATGTCTTTTGCAAATATTTTCTCCCAATCTGTGGCTTATCTTCTCATTCTCTTGACATTGCAAAACAGAAGTTTTTAATTTTAATGAAGTCCAGCTTGTCAACTATTTCTTTCATGGATCATGACTTTAGTATTGTAATTAAAAATTCATCACCAAACCCAAGGTCATTTAGATTTTCTCTTGTCTTCTAGGAGGTTTATAGTTTTGGATTTTACATTTAGGTCTTCAATCCATTTTGAGTTAGTTTTTGTGATGAATATAAGGTCTGTAAATAGATTCTTTTTTTTTTTTGCATGTGTATGTATAGTTGTTCCAGCACTATTTGTTGAAAAGATTATCTTTTCTCCATGGTATTGCCTTTGTTCCTTTGTGAAAAATCAGTTACTATATTTATGTGGGTCTATTTATGGGCCCTCTGTTCTGTTCCATTGATCTATTTGCCTCTTCTTTTGCTAATATCACACTCTCTTGCCTACTGCAGCCTCATAGTAAGTCTTGAAGTCAGGTAGTATCAGTCTTCCAACTTCGTTCTTCTCCTTCAATACCATATTGCCTAATCGGGTGTTTTGCCTCTCCATAAACACTTTAGAATCAGTTTCTCAATATCCGCAACATAACTTGCTGGGATTTTGACTGAGTTTCATTGAATCTACACATCAAGTTGAGAAGAATTGACATCATGACAATTTGAGTCTTCCTATCCATGAACATGGAATATCTCCATTTATTTAGTTCTTTGATTCTGTTCATCAGAGTTCTGCAGTTTTCCTCATATAGACAGTGTTCATATTTTAGATTTACCTAAGTATTTAATTTTGATGGATTCTATTGTAAATGGTATTGTGTCTTTATTTCAAATTCCAATTGTTCATCATTGGTATATAGAAAAGCCATTGACTTTGTATATTAACCTTGTCTCCTGCAACTTTACTATAATAAAACTTCTTAGCTCCAGCTACAGTATATCCTACACCCTACAACAATTTTTGGTTGATTTTGAGGGATTTTCTGAATAGACGATTATGTCATCTGTGAACAAATACGGTTTTATTTCTTCCTCTCAATCTGTACTCCTTTTATTCCTTTTCTTGTCTGACGTCTTAGCTGGACTTCCAGTACAATGTTAAAAAGAAATGATGAGAGGGGATCCTTATCTTGTTCCTGATCTTAGCAGGAAAGCTTCTAGTTTCTCACCATTCAGCATGATATTAGCTGTAGGTTCTTTGTAGATATTCTTTACAAATTGAAGAAGATCCTCTCTATTCTTAGTTTACTGAGAGTTTTTATCACATAAGGGTGTTGGATTTGGTCAAATGCTTTATCTGTATCTATCAATATGATCATGTGATTTTTTTTTTCTTTTTTAGCCTGTCATGATTTAGCCTAAGTGATTTTTGAATGTTGAACTAGCATAACTGGGGTAAATCCCACTCGGTTGTGATGTACAATTCTTTTTATACATTGCTGGATTCAATTTGCTAATATTTTGTTGAGGATTTTTACACCTATGTTCATTGGCCTACAGTTTTCTTTTCTTGTAATATCTTTGTCTGGTTTTGGTATTAGTGTAATACTGGTCTCAGAATAAGTTAGGCCTCTGTCTTCTGGAAGAGATTGTAGAGAATTGGTATAAACTTCTTCCTCAAACAGTTGGTAGAATTCACCAGTGAACCCATCTGGGCTTGGTGCCTTCTGTTTTGGAAGGTTATTAATTATTGATTCAATTTCTTTGATAGATATGGGCCTATTTGGATTGTGCATTTCTTGTTGTGTGAGTTTGGCTAAGTGTGTCTTTCAGTGAATTGGTCCATTTCAGCTGGGTTATCAAATTTATAGGCATAGAGTATTCATAGTATTCCTTTTTTATCCCTTTAATTTTCATGGGACCTATAGGGATGTCCCCTCTTTTATTTCTGATCATAGTAATTTATGTTTTTTTCTCTTTATTTATTGGTTAGCCTGGATAGAGGCTTATCAGTTTTATTGATCTTTTGAAAGCATCAGCTTTTGGTTTCATTGATTTTCTCTATTCATTTCCTATTTTCAATTTCATTGATTTCTGCTCTAATATTTATCTCTTTTCTTCTGCTCCTTGAATTTAATGTGCTCTTCTTGTTTTAGTTTCCTAAGGTGGAAGCTTAGATTAATGATTGTAGATCTTTCTTCTTTTTTTTCTTTCTTTCTTTTGCTGAGGAAGATTCACCCTGAGCAACATCTGTTGCCAATCTTCCTCTTTTTTCTGACAAAGATTACACCTGAGCTAATATCTGTGCCAATCTTCCTCTATTTCATACATGGATTGCCACCTCAGCATGGCCATGAGGGATGCAGGTCCGTGCCTGGGAACCAAACCTGGGCTGGTGAAGTAGAGCATGCCAAATTTAACCACTAGGCCACTGGGGCTGGCCCCTCTTTCTTCCTTTCTAATATGTGCATTCAATGCTATCCATTTTCCTCTAAGCACTGCTTTCACTGCATCCCACAAATTTTGATAAATTGTATTTTCATTTTAATTTAGTTCAAAGTGTTTTTTAATTTCTCTTGAGATTTCTTCTTTGACCAATGTGTTATTTAGAACTGTGTTGCTTAAAATCCACCTATTTGGGGATTTTCCAGCTATCTTCTTATTTTAATCCCATCGTGATCTAAGAGCATACGTTGTATGCTTTCTAGTCTTTCAAATTTGTGAAGATGAGTTTAATGGCCCAGAATGTGGTCTACCTTGGTGAATGTTCCATGTGAGCTTGAAAAGAATGTGTATCCTGCTGTTGTTAGAAGTATTCTATAGAATACTATAGATATAGTATTCTATATCCAGTTGATTGATGTTATTGCTGAGTTCAACTATGTCCTGACTGATTGTCCACCTGCTAGATTTGTTCAGTATATACAGAGGGGTGCTGAAGTCTCCATGTATAATAGTGGATCAATCTATTTCTCCTTGCTCAGTGCTTTGCCTCATGTAATATGACACTCTGTTGTTAGGCGTACACACATTAAGCTTTGTTACATCTTCTTGGAGAACTGACCCTTTTATCCTTCATTATAATGCCCTTCATTATCCCTGATAATTTTTCTTACTCCGAAGTCTGCTCTGTCTGAAATTAATATAGCTACTTCTGCTCTCTTTTGAGTAGTGTTAGTATGGTGTATTTTTCTACATTCCTGTAATTTTAATCTATATGTGTTTTTAAACTTAGAGTGGATTTCTTGTAGACATATGGTCTGGTTTTTGATCCACTCTGACAATCTCTGTCTTTCACTGGTGTATTTATGCCACTGATGTTTAAAGTGATTATTGCTATAGCTGGATTAACATCTCACATATTTGCTAATGTTTTCTATTTGCTACCCTTGTTTTTTGTTCCTATTTTTGTCTTCCATTCTTTTTATGCTTTTTGTGTTTTAACTGAGCATTTTATATGATTCCTTTTTCTTTCCTTTCTTGGCATATCAATTTTACTACTTTTTTTTAAACTTGTTTTAGTTGTCTTAGAGTTTGCAATATACATTTACAATTAATCAAAATCCACTTTCAAATAACACTATAATGCATCACAGGTATTGCAAGCACCTTATAATAACAAAATATTTCTAATTCCTCCCTCCTATCCCTTGTATCATTGTTGTCATTTATCTTACTTGTATAAGATACAATCATCAAATACATTGTTGCTATTATTTTTTTAACAAACTGTTATCTGTTAGACTAATTAAGAATGAGAAAAATAAGTTTTTGTTTTACCTTCACTTGTGCCTTCTCTAATACCTCTCTTTATGTAGATGCTGGTTTCTGACCTATATCATTTTCCTTCTCTCTGAAGAACTTCTAACATTTCTTACAAGGCAGGTCTACTGGCAACAAATTCCTCAGTTTTTGTTTGTCTGAGAATGTCTTTATTTCTCCTTCACTTTTGAAGAATACTTTTGCAAGATACAGAGTTCTAGATTGGTGGGATTTTTCTCTCAGCATTTTAAATATTTCTCTCCACTCTCCTCTTGCTGGCATGGTTTCTGAGGAGAAGTCAGTCATCAATTCTTATCTTCCTGTATAGATTTTTTTTCCCCTCTGATTTCTTTCAATATTTTTTCTTTATCTTTGATTTTCTGAAATTTGAATATGAGATGACTAGGTTTAGTTGTGGGAGGTGTTGGAGGGTGTTTTTCTTGGCATTTATCCTTCTTGGTGTCCTCCTAGTTTCCTGAATCTGTGGTTTGATGTCCAACATTAATTTGGGGTAATTCTGAGTTGTTATTGCTTCAAATATTGCTTCTGTTACTTTCTCTCTTTTCCTTCTGGTATGCCCATTATGTATATGTTACATCTTTTGTCATTGTCCCACAGTTCTTGAATATTCTCCTTTTTTTTTTTTTTTGTCTTTTTTCTCTTTGCCTTTGTTTTAAAATTTTTCTGTTGCCATATTCTCAAGCTCAGAGATTCTTTCCTCAGCTGAGTCCAGTCTATTAAAGGGGCCATCAAAGGTATATTTTATTTCTGTTACTGTGGTTTTGATTGCTAGTATTTCTTTTTTATTCTTTCCTTCTTAGAATTTCTCTCTCTCTGCCTACATTAGTCACCTGTTCTTGTGTGTTGTCTGCCTTGTCCATTAGTGAACTTACCATATTAATCATAGTTATTTTAAATTCTTGATCTGATAATTTCAACATCCCTGACATATCTGAGTCTAGCTATGGTGCTTGCTCTGTCTCTTCAAACTATGCTTTTTGCCTTTTAGTATGCCTTGTATTTTTTTATTGAAAGCTGCATGTGACGTCCTGGGTAAAAGGAACTGTGGTAAATGGGCCTTTAATGATGTGGTAGTAAGGTGTGGAGGGACGGGAAGTGTTATCTAGTCCTATAATTAGGTCTCAGTCTTCTAATGAGACTGTGCCCCTGGGCTGTGAACTTCACAAGTGCTTCTCAGTATTTTTCTCCCCTTAGGTGGGACAAGATGACCACAGGGGGCTGGAGTTGGGTATTTCCCCTCCTTCAGGTAGGTCAGGCTCTGATGAAATAGTTTCAAGACGTGAGTGCGGGTCTTGTTAAGAAGAACAGGGTGCTCTAGCATATTTCAAAATGATAACTTTCTCCTCCTCCTGCCAGAGGCTGAAGAAGATTTTTCTCCAACATTCACTGAGAAAATCTGGTCAAGATTGTGGAGGTTAAACTCACAAAAGTGTGGGCACCCTCCTAAGACTGAACTCCCCAAGCGTTATAACCTCAGATTTGTCCTCACTGAGTCTCCAGCAATTCGTCAATCACAGTTTAGGTTTTCCTACCCCAGTACTGGTTCCTGAGGAAGGTTCTACTCCTGGGTTTCTGCTCCAGTAAGTTGTGATTCTCTGTATCTACCTGTCTGTCTCCTCAATTTTGGAGGCAGTGGTTTTCCCTGTGACCTCAATTCTCTGAAGGATCTTAGAAAAGTAGTTGACTTTTAGTTTATTGAGCTTTTTACTTGTTGTTGAGGCAAAGTGACAACTTCCAAGTTACTTACATGTTTGACTGGAAACCAGAAATCCCACTTATTTTTGTAAATAAAATTTTGTTGGAACACATAAATGGATTATCAATGGCTGCTTTTGTGCTACAACAGCATATTAAGTAGTTGTGACAGAGACCGTATGGCCTGCAAAACCTAAAATATTTACTACCTGGTCCTTCACAGAAAAAGTTTGCTCATCCCTGGACTGGACTAAATAAAAACGCAAGACTCAACTATATTACATCTCTAAGAGACACATTTTAAATTTAAAGACACAAATATGTCGAAAGTAAAAGATTGGAAAAATAAATACTACGCAAGAGTAAGTGTAAGAAAAATGGTGTGGCTATTTTAATATCAGACAAGGAAGACTTCAAAACAGGGAGTATTACCAGAGATAAAGAAGAAATTTTTACAATAGTAAGAGGGTTAATCGATCAAGAAGACATAACAATCTTAAATGTGTATGAACCTTATAACAGAGCATCAAAATATGTGAAGCAAAACCCGACAGAACTAAAAGTAAATAGACAAATCTACAATCCTGGAAAGAATAAGTTATAAAACAATTAGAACAAAAGTTAGCATGTGTATTAGTTTTCTGTTGCTGTGTAATATATTACCACAAAATTGGTAGCTTAAAGCAACAAGGTTTTGTAGGTCAGAAGCCAGAGTGGTTTTGAATGGGTTCTCTACCAAGTGTCTCACAAGGCCAAAATCAGGGTGTCAGCTAATCTGGGTTCTGCGGCCTCTGGGGAAGAATTCGCTTCTACGGCCATTCAGGTTGTTGGCAGAATTCAATTACTTGCAGCTGTAGGCCTTAGGTCCCCATTTCCTCGCTGGCTGTTAGCCGGGGCCACTCTCAGCTCCTAGATGCTACCTGCATTCCGTGGCACCCGGTCCCCTCCGTCTTCAAAGCCAGCAATGGTGCATTACGTCTTCTTCATATTTGGAAATCTCTCTGACTTCCTTTTCTGCTACCAGCCAGAGAAAAATGCCCACTTTTAAAGAGTTCATGTAAATGGAACAGCTCCACTAAGATAATCTCCCTATCTTAAGGTGAATTGATTAGTCATTTTAATTGGGTAGAGGAGGAAAAAATATCTTCCCTCTACTCTTCCAAGTTCTGGGGCCCCTATAACAAAAAACAGATTAAGAAGGGAAAAACAAACATGTTTATTAACACATATAGCTCTTGGAGAGATACCCAGGGAAATGAATAACACTCAAACAGGTGGCTTAGAATTCAGGATTAAATATCATCTTCAGCTAAAAACAGAGAAAGAAGGGTGTCGGGGAGGCCAATTATGGGAGTGATCAGGAAAAGTATGGTAAATAAAAATAAGATTTGTTATATAGACTTAAGCTGGTGCCTTCTCCATTGATAAGTCTCCTGTGATTTAGTCATCCTCTTCCAAGTCCAGCAAGGCAGTACCCTCACAAATGGAGATTTCCTTTATAAATGTAAATTTTCCTTATAGAAGGGTAACTTCTACCTCATTTTCAGAGCTTCTCCTGTATCTGCTGTTTCTCAAAATAATCCTTATGCTAAAGAGGCATATTTTAGGGTGGCATATTCTGGTCTCTTACAGTTGCATTTGTAAAATCCTCTTTTGCCATGGAACATAATTTAATCACGGGAGTAACATCAGGGAGTAGAGATCATAGGGCCCATTTTGGAATTCTTCCTGCCACGGTAATAAGATAGAAGATCTGAACAACACGATCAACATGGGCCTAATTGGCATTTACAGGCCACTCGCTTACAAAGTTAACCGTAGACCTACACTATGACCCAGCTATTCCGCTCCTAGGTACTGACCCAAGAAAAATGAAAACTGTGTCCATAAAAAGCCTTTTATAGGAATATTCATGATATTGTATAATTAACAAAAACAGAAGGTTTTAATGATACAATTAAAACGTATGCCTCCTTATAGGAAAAATAAAGGCAATTAGAAACTCCAGGAAATTTTTTTTCTGAAATCACTGAAGAAATGTGAGAACCAGAGAGGCTGCTAAATAAATGTTTGAAATGATGTGTTCTCTTTCTTTTCCTTCTTCCTTGGGAGCTCTCAGCTATAGACTTTGGTCTAGCAGTGGCTAGACAGGTTTCTTGTTCCATCCAAACCATCTTAAGGGCAGGAAAGGTGAGAGAAGCATCCACAGATAATGGAGGGACTCCACACGCGTGTGGTGGTGGTGGCGGTGGTGGCGGTGGTGGTGTGCGTGTGTTTCTGAGTGATGAGGTGAGTGGAGATGATATTTCCACAAACAGTTGGAGGCAGCCTGTGCTGCGGAATGCTTCTGGGAGGGCAGCTATTACTACTGCTGTGACTTCTCTTAGCCATTTTTAATGTTGTCACAATGGGATTATTCTTGGCAATAGGGTGGGGAGGAAGAGAAATGTTTGCAAAAACTTAATTAGGAGTTTTGTCATATTTCGAGCTCTCTGGGAATAGACTCCTCCTCCGTCTCTCCGGAGCTACAACATATAAATTTTCTCACACCTCTTCAGGAAGGCAGTATGAACCAAAATAGGAGACAGCCTATTTATCACGCACATGTTTTAGTTGTGTGTGTGTGTGTGTGTTTATGATTGGTATCTCAGCTTGATTCTAAATCTAGCTGATTCATTCAGGCAAGTAATGGCATGACTTTCAAACAGGTAGAACAGGTCCACTAAAGGCTCTGTGCTTCAGGGCTGAGGTGGATCCTGGGAAAGAATTCAGCTCTCCTTCCCTATGTTCCTTCCCCTTCTCCAGGCGGTTGGAGGTGAAGCCTTCCTGGCCCTTTCTTCCCTATCCTGGGCAGTGTGCCATTAGAACACTCTCCTGCCAGTTACTAAGGTTAGTTCTACCTTTCCAGGAAGCTTGGCTTTTTATCACTATTGCTCTAAGCCAGGGGTCTTTCCAACTATCTTCTGAGAAGTCTAGGGACTCCATACAGATGCATTGGGGCTGGTGTAAAGGCCAGAAGGTAGACAATGGCTAGCAGCGCCCTAGACCTTCTGTCCTCCTCATCACTGCCTGCTTCCACAGAGGATCTTGCTTTTACCTGTTTCATGTATAAGCTATTTGAGTAAGAAGATTTCAATTAAAAGTGTTAGACTGCTCAAAAAAAAAATTAGGGACCGGCCGGGTAGCATAGCCGTTAAGTTCCTATGCTCTGCTTCAGCGGCCTGGGGTTCACAGGTTCGGATCCCTGGCGTGGACTGACGCACCGCTTGTCAAGCCATGCTGTGGCGGCGTCCCATATAAAGTGGAGGAAGATGGGCACGGATGTTAGCCCAGGGCCGGTCTTCCTCAGCAAACAGAGGAGGATCGGCAACGGATGTTAGCTCAGGGCTGGTCTTCCTCACACACACACACAAAAAAGAAATTAAAACTAATAATCTTCTAATGTCTGGAGATGGTCTTCCTAGAAACCTTGTGAGGAGAATCGTATTTCCAGAAGCTTCTTCACTACAGCTTATTTCTCCAACCATATGTGTTTTTTTCCTTATTTAAAGAATACTTACTCTTGGACGTAAATACTCAATTCTTATCCGAGGAACGACTTTTGATTAGAGCTTTGTCACAAAAAATACACAGATATATATTCATACATGCAAAAACTTGCTTACAATTTCAGCAGACTGATGGACTCCTTCCTTTTTTTCAGGCGTGTCCTTCCTTTCTCAATTTGCCAGGCCCACGCTGGCAATGGTGTTTTAACACCATCCTACTCTGGCAATAGTCTTTTAAAATATTACTGCTTTTTAAAATTTAATTTATTTGTTATTATTTATTAGTTTTATTGTTATAAAAGTAACACATGCTCATTATAGAAAGTTTATAAAATAGAATCAAATATATGAAACACCTATAATCCCAACACCCAGGGAGAACCAGAGATGACCTTTCGATTAAGACATTTCAGTCACTTTTTTAAACATTAGCACAAAAAATATTGTCACTTTAAAAAATTTTTTTACAATAAAAATGAGATCATGTGAAATTTTACCTTGTTTTTCAAAATTTAATGATATATTTGAATATTTTCCATGTCATTGAGTACTCTTCAAAAACATTATTTTGAGTGGTAGAATGGAATTTTATCAAAATCATTCATCCAAGCCTTGATTGTTGGCAGTTATTTCCAATTTTTTACTACTATGAACAATGCAACAATAAACATCTCTGAAGTAAAATTTAACTCTTTGCCTAAATTTAAGATTATTCCCCCAAGCTTAATTCCTTAAAGTGTTATTTTTATACTAAACTGTTATTTTCATTCCTAAATGGCTCTTCATTACATTTTATATACCACCACCCCACACTCCCAGCACTACAGATTACCCAAATACCAATCTTTGCAAATTGTTTTACTATTATTATTATTTACTAATATAATATGTGGGAAATATATTATTGTCATTTACATTTGTATTTCTTTGGTTACTAATTATATTGACTTTTTCCATAGGTTTATTAGTCAAATATCTTTCCACTTTTGGGATATTTCCACTTGGATGTTCCACAGGTGCCTCCAATTTGATATATCCAAAAGTTAATTCATCTTCTTCCTCTCATAAGTCTGCTCCCCTTCCAGTGTTCCATGCCTTGGTCAATGGTACCACCAACCAGCCAGATTCCCAAGCCAGAAACCTTGGAAGCATCCTTGATTCTTCATCTTCATCTTCAGTACACCAAGGTGTGTTGATTGAACTTCCAAAATATCTTTCCAACTGGTCCACTTCTCTCGCTCCGCTCTTCCCAGCTATCATCATGTTTTGCTTAGACGATTTCCCCAGAGCTAGCTGATCTCCCTGCTTCCAGTTCTGTCCCTTTCTGATCTCCTCTACACAGTGCAGTCTGAGTGATCTTTCCAAAACACAAATCTGATATTGCTGTTTTGCTTCCAGCCCTTCAGTGGCTCCTATGTCTAGCTAGATGAGGTCCAAGTGTCTTAACATGTTGTACAAGGCCCGCATTACTGACCTCTGCTACTTGTCCAGCCAAGTTTCTTCACAGCGCTGTGTCTTTTGTCTGTTCCCCCTGCCTAGAATGTTCTTCCTCTAGTCTCTCACTTCATGGTGTAGCAAGTCCAGTTTGAGCATCATCTTTCATGTGATGTTTCCCCAACTTTCCAGCTAGCCACTAAAGTGCTCCCTGTACACCCATGGTACTTTGCTTGCATCTCTGAAAGAGCATTACCTGGCTATCTTTCAATGTATCTATTTACATACCTGTCTTCCCAATGAGACTTTAGCTCCTTAAAGAGAGGGAAAATATCTCCTTCATCCTGACTCACATAATCTAGCATAGAGTGGCACTGTAATCATGGTCTCAATAAATGTGGAATAAAAAAACGTAATAAACAAACAATACAATATAGTGAACTGATGAGTCTCCAAAATGTTTTCTTAGAGAAAATGTGTTCTTCTTTCCTTCCTCTTTTTTTTTAATTTTTTAAAATTTAACAAAGATTTATTGAGCCCTGATGTACTAGGTATAGGTGCTGGGGTTTCCACAGAAAATAAGATAAAGTCCCTGCCTTCAAGGGGCTTGCTTGTAGACGTTATTTTACCTTTAAAAAAATCTAAGTGAGGAAAATGTGTCTCTATTTTTGACAGACACAAAAGAACTTCCATCGTCAGTTCACGAAAAAGAAAACCCAATTCACAGGTCCTCAGATTTAGACAACTGTGGTCATTTAAACAACATCCTGCTGTCAATTTTACTACCACATAAAACAATGTGCTTATTCTAGTGAAAACAACAGAAGATATTCTAATTAATTAATTTTCTTTTCAACTATCAATTTTTGAGGATGGAGAAGGGAAAGGGAGAGAAGAAAGTGAGGACTGAATTAGGATAATATAGTCTGGTCTAGGACCTTTTCCCGTCTCTGAATTTCAGAAAGTGACTCATTCCCATGACTTTAATTTTACACAATTATAAACTGGGAATGTCTGCCACATATGCATCAATAACTTTGCGTTCAGAAGATGACAGCCAGTTTTATATTTATAGGGCATCAATGTCCAATATATTGTATAAATCATGAACACACATTCTTTGCTTCCTAGGAATTTATGTATAGTCTATGAAGATAAGAAATAATATAAGGAATAAATAGGTACACTTCATTTCTTTTAAACCTAGGTAGCTTGGAAAATAGTCATTTCTCATTTATGCCTGTGTTTTGTGGTTGGCCTCTCACACACTGGGGACCTGTCTCAGAAGAAAAAGAATGGTATTTTGCTGAGAATTTATCACATCTCCATCACTCTAACTGTTCTTTATTAGGTACCAGCAAAATGTCTCCTGCTATTGATTGCCTTCTCTTTCCTGGTCTTTCAAAACCTTCGACCTTGCCCTTCACAATGCCTATAGTGAAATTTAAAAATAGGCAACGGCTGGCTTTTTATGTAGTAACCACTTATTTTGTCAATTGGGAGTAAGCTCTCTAAAGGCAGATACTTAGTCATGAGGTATTTGCTGCAGAGCTACTGTTATCACTGAAGATAGACCAGTGCTGAAAATGAGTGCCTACTCTCAAACTAAGAAGACACACAGTTAAAACTTCTAAAAATTTTTTGCAATGAAATAATTTTCTAAGCATTTTTCATCAAATATTGATTTTATCATATTTGTAGCACCCAGGCTACCTCCTTGAGAAAGAGCAACTTATCTGGGAAATTATTCACCATGAGTATAGTATGTGAAACATTATCCAAAGATACTAAGAAGTGTGCTCAGTGGACATAAATGACAAACCCAAATCAGGAAAAGTAATCTCACATGGAAAGAGATTGTTGTGGTCTCCTCATTGTATTACGTTTTATAGCTGAGTTTTAATGTCTTTTCTAACTTAGATTCAAATCCCCAGGGTGAATACTCTGTTCTCTGCTAGTATCAGTGTGTACTCAGTAATGAAAGTCATTAAAATTAGCACCTTTATTGAGCTTGTCATTTTCAATGTCCTTTACCAAACATAATCCAAAAGAATTTTAAAGGTATAAAGTAGGTACATTAATTGATGTAGTCTTTATAGGAGCACCTTGAGATCTTACAAGCCATGGTATTCTTTTTTTCTTAGGAACGTTTTTACATAAAACATGATTCTCTAAAAAGATCCAAACTTGGGCTATATGGTCTAACTTATCAGGAGCTACATGCACGTCCCATATGCCTGTTGGACTTAAGCTACTGATCACACTGTCCTGCTCTCCTAACATGGCCAAAAGGCACAAATACTTCCTAGATAATTATGCTTTGGGGACTGAACAATGGTTCTTCCAGTTTTTTATGTGACCTACCCTAACAGTGACGACACAGTGTCTTAAGTCAATATGCAAAGGATGCGCTATGGGTTTTTTATTGTTGTGAATCTCTAAGCCTTCCTGTGATGACCACAATACTTTTTTAAAGGTCAGTATCACAGCTCTAGCTTATTCTACCAGGAAATATAGATCTGTCATTAGGATTATCTAGTTTGTAAGAGCAGCAAATGGATTTATCCTTAAAATTGTCAAGACTTTAGTAGACAAAATACTTCCCAACAACTATCTGGGCTTTCCACAGGACTCCAAAGCCTCCAAGGTGGGAGTTGAGTCACGGGAGCTGGCCGGGTGTACAGGAACTGCCCTTACAGCAGCTCTGCTTCTCAGAGGCTGGTCAGAGGGAAGGGCCTTCGCCAGGACCCATTCTTTGCCCAAAGGCATCGGTGTCCACAGTCTGAGTCCCTAAATTAGTGTTAACCCAGCCCAGGAAGTTTCTTTGGCCAGGAAACATACATAAGCCACTCTCCACATAGTTTTTTATTTGCCTCTAGTGTAACAATGACAACCACAAAAAACTGTCAGCACTTAAATATTTTTGGTCCCCTCAGCAGGATCTTGACAGAGTCTCAATTTGGGAAACAGCGATGAGGTTGGCCCCTGGTGAATCAGGGTGTCGAGGGCCTTTCTCCTCCAGTCTCGACACGGTGGAAAGTGGCGTCAAATACCCAAGTCCTCACTGGTCCCTCATAAGGACCCTCGGGGTGAGCCCTGAGTTAGCCCTGTTGGGCTCCTTTCCCCTCCATGGGAGAGCAGTTCCCAGGCCCTCAAGGCAGGGGACTGAGCTCTAGGTCTACCCATGCTTCCTGGAAGCCACAGCTGGATTTGAGTAGCTACAACACAGGTCAGCCACGTGTCTAGATTGCACCAGGCCCACCCCATCCCTTGGCTAGTGTTTCCAAAGAGCTGTGTTCTTCCTTTATAAACTCAATTCTGTTACTTCTCATTTCATTCAAGGTCTTGATCCATCAGGTACCAAGGTGGATTTTAGGTGTACTTCATTGGATATTAAAAGTACCGTAAAGCTACAGTAATTAAAATAGAATCCAACTTGGCACAAAATATCACATAGCAATGAAACAGTAGAGCTCCAGAACAGACCCTAATAGTGACAGAATTGATTATATAATAAGAAGCAATATCTACGTAGCATTTAATCATATGCCAGGCCCCCTTTTAATTGCTTTACATACATTAATTCATTTAATTCTCACAACTATCATATGAGCAGACATCATTGTAACTATAGATGAGCAAACTGAGGCACAGAGAGGTTAAGTAACCTGCCTAAGATCACCAAGCTGGCAATTACTGGAATCACCAAGCAGGCTGGTTCCAGAATCCATGCATTTTTCTATCCTGTGACAAAGATGATATCAAAAATTATTAGCTAAGAAAAAGATTATTTACTAAATAATAGAAAAGGAAAAGGAAGTTATAACTTCACTATGTACTGTGTCCTAAAACAAAATGCAGATGTTTTAGAACTAAACATTAGATAATATAGTTAAGCATTGATTTAATATTAGAAAAGGGAAAAATAATGGGAGAATGCACAAATGAAAACATTTAATAGATTTGAATAAATAAAAATTTAACTTCTATATATTAAAAATCAAGTAATCAGCTGGAAAAAATATTTGCAACATGTAATATATGGTCAATAGCTTCACTATATAAAAGGTTGTTAGATGGTGTAATAAAAAAAGATGTTTAGGGGGCCGGCCTGGTGGCACAGTGGTTTAATTCGCACTTTGGCAGCCCGGGGTTCGTGGGTTCGGATCCCAAGCACCCGCCGACACACTGCTTGTTAGCCATGCTGTGGCAGCGTCCCATATGAAGCAGAGGAAGATGGGCACGGATGTTAGCCCAGGGCTGGTCTTCCTCACGCACACACACACTCAAAAAGATGTTTACTGCAATAAGAAAATATGCAAATTGCATTCACAAAAGAAGTAAAATGACCAACAAACATATAAAAAATGGTTTCTCTTGTGATCAAAGCAATGCACATAAATAAACGGTAAGATATCCTTTACACCCTATCAAATATACAAAGGTTTCAAAAACAAGGAATATATTCAGCATTAGTATGGATGGGCTACCACTGGTGGGTATATAAATTGTCCAAACTTTCTTGAGGCCAGTTTCTCAAAGGTTGTCAAGAACCTTAAAGATGTTCACTCCCTTTAGCCCAGTAATCCCATTTTCTAAGGAAATCACCAGAAATGTGGACAAAATGTACAAGAATGTTCCTTGCAGAATTACTTATAATGTTGAGGCCATTTATGAGATAACACCTTTTCTCACACACCATGCTGGACTCTCATCTCCAAACTGGGCACACGAATTTGAAGATTGATATCACGGTAACTTCCCTGCATTCTGGAAACAATTTTCCTAGGAGTGGGATAACCTACAGTTCAGCTTGTGTTCTGGAGTTTTAATCCTGGGGACCTGGTTGCAATATTAACTTTGCCATTTCCACCAAGAGCAAAGGAACCAAGTGACTTTGTGTAGAAAAGCCTCAAAGTGGTCATACTGAGACCCTGGTGCTCTGAAAATCTCTCTCTAGATTTGTCTCCCAGAGTCCTCATCATGTCTCCTAGTTCTATCCTGTACTGAGGGCTCTTCTCTCCCTCCTGGCTTTCCAGGAAAGCGCTGTTGTTGGCTTCCACATCTATACCTGACTGTAGCCAAAATTGCCAGCAATGATCTTTGAAACCCCTCCCGTCTCATTCTCCATAGTTACATCAGAGTCCACATGCATAAGAAGAATATCACGATCCCTATCAAGCTAGATTCCTTTTCTGACTCCCCACCCTGGGCTAGGGCCTGCTAGGTTTCAACTTTATTATGGGGGGAACCATCTAGCATTTTTAAGCAAGGGAATAAAAATTCAAGATTTTGTGTTAAGGGGAAAACTCCGACAATGGTGAAACTTGGAATGAGTGGAGAGGTAAAAAAATAAATGGTGAAACTTGGAATGAGTGGAGAGGTAAAAAAAATAAATAAACAAAAGGTAAAAAGATCAATTAAGGGGGCCGCCCGGTGGCGCAGCGGTTTAGTCCGCGCTTGGCAGCCCGGGGTTCGCGGGTTCGGATCCCGGACGCCCGCCGACGCACTGCCTGTCAGCCATGCTGTGGCGGCGTCCCATATAAAGTGGAGAAAGATGGGCACGATGTTAGCCCAGGGCCAGTCTCCCTCAGCAAAAAGGGGAGGATTGGCAACAGATGTTAGCTCAGGGCTGGTCTTCCCCACAAAAAAAAAAAAAAAAAAAAAAAAAGATCAATTAAGAGGTCTTTTTTAGAGTAGCGCTCTTATCTTTGAATCCCTGGCACCTAGGACAATGTTTAAACCGTCATGAGAGTTCAGGCGAATTGAAATGAATAGAAAATTTTGTAACACTCAGCGAAGGCGAGTGAAGCAGGGTCGTAGAAAGGTTTGTTTTATTTTTATCAATGGTTGGCAGTTAACGTAGTCTTCCTTTTTGTTTTTATTTCAAAGTATCTGATGAGCCCCACAAAACCAAAGTCATCCAAGTTTACAGCTCTGGACTTAGAATCAGAAGATGATTTGCCACTGATCAGTTGTGCAACTTTGGGTAACTCTGCCCTGCTTCTCCTTATCTGTAAAATGGAGACAATGTTTTCCTCCCAGGGTTGTTGTGAGCCTAACTCACGTCTTGCCTGTCACATTTGGATGAATGAGTGGAATGACTAAGGGCAGAGATAGTCTTACATGTATTTGATATGCCAAGTAGCCTCTAGTACAGTGTTAGGCATGTTTGGTAGGAGGTCAGTCACTTTTTGAATGAATAAACGAGTGGTTATGTACTCTAGTCACAAAACTTACGAAGGAAACTCAGACGGGCAGAGGCTTTTTTTTAAATCCATCCTACGATCCTGCCCGTTTTCCTAAAAATTCATCCATGGTTTTGTTTCCATTTTGATTTACAATCACTAGATTAAGACTGTCCTTGAGAAAGAATCTAAGTATTAGGCTTAAAGGACCTAGGAATATTTCTTCAGTTGACGCTGAAAAAAATAGCATTTGGAGTAGGTAGTGAGTTATGAAAGCTTCTCTGAAAATCCACCCTGCCCACTCTGTTAAAGGGTCTCCCAACTGCCATTTCTTGTGAACCTACGACCTCACACAGCTCAGGCTTGCTCTGGCCCCAGGAAAATTGGAAAGGGTGACCACCTTTCCTTTCCTCCTCCACCTCCCACTGTTCCTGATGGTAGGGAAAACAGGCTGGACAGAAAACCTGGGTCTTTTAATTTCTGCCACTGCCCTTAATTTCTGATGCCTGGTCTCTGCAGCTGTGTGTAAGATGGAGTGTCTGCAGTGAGAGTGAGCAAATACGGGAGGGAGCCTGGGGTCTATTTCAGGTCAGCATATGGTGCTCCTTGGATCCAGGTTTCCCCTGGTTTTCTAACCCGACGAGGTGGCTAATAGTCCAGATTGGGCCACCAACAAATTTTCTTGGGTGCACACAGATTTTTTTGCTTTTTTTTTTTTTTTTAGTTGGTTGTCAATATTTAAAAATAAAGGGGTTTCACACATTTATAAAAATTAGATTTTCAGCTTCCCTTGAAAAACTAGAGATCTGGCCACATTGACTGACATCCCTATCTGGAAATAATCATCTGGACAGAGCAGACGGGGCTGCCCCAGTTCAGCGCGGTCCCTTTTGCTAAAGGATGATCGTGAAACAAAGATAACAATCATGACTATCATATATAGAAATGAACACATGTTAAAGATTGTACTTAATTCACTAATGAGGAAAGTGGTGAGGATTACAACCAGTTCAAAGGAGAATCCAGAGATCAGGAATATTGAAATAAATGTGCCATTGGAGGCAAAACTGGGAAGACAGGTCAGCTGAACCTCTGCTGGACAGAACTTACATGTCTATAGACAAGAATTATTTTGCATTGCTATGGGTTATCTACAGTTTACGGAGTTGTAAAATAGCTCCCCTAGACTCAGATCCAGATAAGCTGGAAGGCTGTGTTCCTGCCTAGAGTCGAGACTCCAGACAATGTTTTCCAATGAAGTACAAATTTTCGCCTACTTCTATTTCCTATCATCCTATTTATGGACTGCCTGGCCCCAGAAGTGTTTGTCCACTCAGATCCTATAGAGTTATCATTTCTCTTGTTTTTATTCAATTTCTTCAATTACAAAATGTGGAGATTGGACTAGATAATCTCTAAACTCTCTTACAACTCCTTAATTCGAATTTCTTAGTACTGCTTCCATCCAACA
This sequence comes from Tapirus indicus, assembly GCA_031878705.1. Lineage (NCBI taxonomy): Eukaryota > Metazoa > Chordata > Mammalia > Perissodactyla > Tapiridae > Tapirus > Tapirus indicus. Next base: position 101,521,324 of record CM062918.1, on the reverse strand, counting down.
CCCTCCAACGTACACCCCTCCATAAATTATTCATTCTTATTTAGCCCTCAGGTCCTTCTCAGTGAGGTGTAGCTGCTTTAATTTGTACTGAGGTGTTAATGGGTGATGTTTTATTAATATGATACTTTATTCTCTGCAACATCTACTTCTACCTCTTCAGTTACCATACCAAACCATCATCACTTTCAGGAAAGCACCTCATGAAATTCAGCTTTGAAAACTCCTGCTAAGAAGGCCCAGACATCTATGCATCAGCGAAGACCCTCACCCCATAAAACTGTGTGCCCTTTTCCCCAGTGCTCCCCTTGCCCTCAGTCCAGTCTTGGAGAGCGGACAACGTCTGTTGGTAAACTGGGGATGAAGATAAGTGAAGGCTGAGAAAGTAGCCAACCACATCGTCTTCCTGGACTTCAGCTGGGGAGCAGGATTATGATTACTACACAATACTGGGTCCTAATTACCAAAGTGAGTCTATTATAACTTGAGACTTTATTACAAAATTGAAATTGTTATTACCTGAACAAGACCAAACAACTGGGGTCAGATGGAGTTTTTACCTAAGAATAAGGAAAGAACCTCCCCACCACATTCATTCATTCATTCAACAAATAATTATCGAGTGCCAAGTAGGTGCCCAACATTGTTTTAGGTATTGGAGATATAGCAGTGAAGACGACAAATAAACAGTCCTGCTTCATGTGGTTTACATTCTAGTGTAGAAATTTTAAAGGAAAGTTGAGAGACAAAATTGAAATCGCGCTTTGAATACCTCAGGAATAAGTTTTGTTTAACAGGTGCTCTCATGTTACTATCAATCCACACTCCCCCGGTGCCGAGGCTGACACCCTGTCTGTGCTCTAAATTGTCCCTTCCACTTCCTTCAGGACCAGGTACACAAATTCCAGCAGCTTCCCCCCAGCGCTCATCAAGGTACCTAAATCTGCATCCCCCTGACCAAGAAAGCCTTCTCCTTGCTCCCTCAGCCTGACTAAACTTTAGACTCTAGGTTCCTGATCTCCTTAGAGCATTTTCTTCAGAAAACTTGTAGTCTTTCTCTGCCCCTTGGAGAGGTATGTAAATATTTTTAAAAGCCTCTTGCCAATTTCACAACCCAGGAATGTCTTTCTCAAGGACTTGAGAGCTATCCCTTTGAAATCATCAGGGAGATAGCACCCCTGTCTCCCAATTTCTGTGGGAGAGGAGGAGCCTAACTCTGGGCGGGCGCCTTGCTCCAATCTGCAGAACTACCTGCTGTCACACAGAAAAGAGCAGTTCATATTTCTTTTGGATAAAGCCAATTAGCAAACATGGATGGCCTATGACCTCCCTTCATCCCAGCGCTTACGGAATCCAGATGGCCTGACGTCCTTTTCCACAAAGTCACCCAGCCTTAAGAACCCTCCCACCCTCTGCTTAAGCGGAGCGGAGCTCAGACTTTGTTCTGGTCTCTTCGATTGCAATAGTCTCTTTCCCTCCTTTTAATAATCTTTTCAAATAAGTCTCTCTTTACTACGTCTGAATTTTTCATTTGACACCTCTCAAGCTTCAGCCCTGCTCTTGCTCTCATTCTCTCTCAGGCCTTTCCTTCACTGGAAAGGTTTATTCAAATATGCCTTCCATTCCCTACACCTCCCATTCATTCCATAGCCTTCTAGAATATATGTCTTATTATGTCTTTCTGCTAAGGTCCTTAAATCTTTTCTGGAATGAGGCATCAGTTTTATTGTTGGATAGACCCAGGTCAGAAAACCAGCTCAGCTATAACTTTGGGGAAATTGACCTTCTCTAAGTCCCTGTTTCCATTATTTAGAAAATAGGGATCACTCCCTCCCTCTCAAGAAAGGCAGCCATTACTTATTAAGGCAGGAAACAAATGTATGGACTCAGTCATGGTGTTCTCTACTGAAATAACAATATCTGACATTTACTTAGTGCTTACTATGTGCCATGCTCAACATTTTAGATGCATTATCTCATTTAATTCCTCACCACTATTCTATGATGTAGGTGCTCTGGGTTATTATCATCACCTCATTTTACAGACAGGGAAACTGAGGCTGAGAAAGAGAGGTTAGGTGATTTGTCCAAATCTCACAACTAAGAAGCGCTGGAGTTCATATTTGAACCCAAGTCTGTGCAGAGCTTAGCTGCTAAACCACTCTGCACCATCTCCGAGTTCAAGGTTAAACTCTCCACTCTTGCCCCTCTTCCAACACACTGACTCTGCCTCCCACTGATGCCCACCTACTCTCTCCTGCCCTAGCGTGCTTGCTCATGCTGTTCTCTTCACGCCCAGTGACTGCTTCCTCCTATGCGCACAGACTCATATGCACACTCACACATTTCACCTCGTTATCCTCAAGACAGATTTAAAAATCCATTTTCTGTAGTTTTCCCTAACCCTCTGAGATAGCCTCATCTTCCTACTCACAGAGCTCTTTGAGTATGTCTCCACATCTGCTTCCATTAGAGGACTTTTATTGTTTGGATAAGGTTTGAGGTGACTTGAGAGCCAAGCAAAGCCGAGGAGATATACATGAGGGCCCAGGAAGAAAGGAATTTAGAAGTTAGAGTAGGAATTTAGAGTAGGGTCAGAAAGTAACTAGATTTACTGAGTCACAGAGGTGTAATGCTAAATGTAGATAGATTATAAATGACAATGTAATGACAAATGGGGTGGGTTTACAGTCTTGCAGGCTGAAATCAGCTTTGATGATCAGGTAATGTGCAACTTGAATCCAGAGAATATGTCCCTCGGAGGACATGCTTTGAAGTCCCTACAGGAAAAGCCCCTGTAAAGGGACGCTCAGCTTGTCCCCTTTTATCATAAAAAGAATCACCCTGGATATCAGTGTCCCAGATCTTGCACCCAGGGCACAGACCCTGGTCACATGCCATCTCCACAAATAAGGAAAGGAATTCCAAAAAGTTTGGGGTAATACAATTGTTTCCTTAGTTGGCAAAGGTCTTCAACCTCTGAAAGACTTAAAATTAAATATGCAGAATGAAGTAATTCAAATCTTGATTAATATTTTGTTAAATTTGGAAATAATCTGTGCATATCTGGTAATGAAAGTATTTGCAGTGTTTAAGAATTTAGCATTTTGGAGCCTAACAGATTCATCTTATGATTCCAATTTCACATGTGTACTTCATTAACTCAGACTTTGATTTTTAAGTTGAAAATTATGAGAATTTTGCTAAGTTTTTAAACAGTATCATGATTACCAGACTTTAAGATGAATCTCTATATAATTAATTTGTTAGCTTTACTAGAATTGTTCAAGTGCATCGAAAGGTTTTGTATATTAGTCAGACAGCTGCAAAACTTAGAAAAAAATTTTATTAGATTTAAAAATGAGTTTAAAATATCTAAGGAAATTTAAGTAACTAAATTGTAAGATCCCCTTAAAGCCAACTGCTGAATTCACTAGATTTATACATAATTAGAATTGTGGGTTGAATTTAAAAACTTAAAAATTAGTTTTGTTTATTACTTCAATAAATTATATAATTTGAAATTTTCTGTACTGGTAAAGTGCCCTCTGGGAAACCTAAAAATCTATATTGAGGTACAATAATTACTGTTTCTATGTCTGTTTCCTGCCACTAAACTATGAATTCACTGAGTAGAGAGCATCTTCTCCCTACTTACATCCCCATCACTGAGCACAAGAGTGGGCCGAAGAGTAGGTCACTCACAATAAGAATACTGGCAGCCAATATTTATTCTGTACTATATACCAGGACTGTGATATGTGCTTTATGCACATAATCTTGAGGAATCCTCACCACAACCTATTTACCCACAACGGTTGAGGGAGGGAACAGCAATGACCCAGAAGCTGCAACAACTCTCACATTCACACAGCGGGGAGTTGGAGGCCAGGCTGAATGCAGGCTCTCTGACTACAGGGCTGCGTCTTCCCTTAGCTTTTGTTACTATGTGAATGGATGAAAATTCTTTAATGGTGGGACATTTGACAGTATTATTTGAGCTGAGGAGACAATATGCATGTGCTAGACAAATGGATGTAAATTGTCGCATGTGGACAAGTGAACAGGACAGAGATATAGGATCCAAGTGGAACTTCCTGGGAACAATTTGAGAAAAGTGAAAAGGCAGTCTTCCTTAAAAGACAGAAAACATGAAGATTCTGGAGGGAAGGAGATAAGTGATGGAGGAGAAGAAAGCAGTTGGGCTTCATCGAGAAGGACCAGGAAAAGAACTGCCTGGCTCCTGGTTTATTTGGTGGAGGCCCAGGGACACTTTAACAGTCAGTTGGCTGTTGCAGCATTTTGATTTGGAGCTGAGGTGTAAGGCCAGGTAACTCAGATTAAGCAAAACATGATTCCTCAGGACGCTAGGAGGATGAAAGAGAAACCTTTGGCACTGGTCAAGGAAAGAAGTCTGAGAGAACAGGCAGAGCCTAAATAAAGGAATAGTATTAGAAAGATTGGGTTGGTTAACCTGGAAGTGAAACCAAGCAAAACTACCCACTAAATTTTGGTTATTGTGCTAATTTGTGGCAAACCATGAATAGTGAGTCTATACTTGTAATTTACTTAATTAAAGTCAGCACCCAAAGATATACATACATTATGGCAGCTCTTTGCATTCTGAACTTCAAATGCGTGAACTTCTACTGCAATGTACTAAGGGGGAAGAGAATCAGAAGCATTCTGATGTGGGAAGGCTGAACCACAATGTGTCCTGGGCCTACCTGACAGAAAAGCCAAAGAAGAATGTTACGTGCTTGTGTTGCACAATTGGCAGGCAAGTGAGGGAAATACTATACTTTGCTCAAACAGTGTTTCAGATTTTTAAATTAAACCATGGTCACCTTGCCTAAACCCATCCCCCAACCCCCGAGACAAGATTACAGCATACTTTCCACAGATTTCCACGGCACGGATCACAGCAGTAGTTCTCAACAGGAGGGGTATAGCCCTCTGGAGGGCATCTGGGAAATCTGTGGGTGCAATGTTTGGTTATCACAATGATGGGGGGCACTATGGGCATTCAGTGGGTGAGAACCAGGAGTGGTAGACATAGCACAGAAAGTCAGAACACAAATGAAGAGTCAAAACACATCTCACATGACTTTCAAAAACCCATTTATAATCATCTGAACTTAGAATCTAATTCTGTTTTATATCTATAAAAGGGACTTCTGGTATGGGTGTAATATATGCTGAACTCTAAGAATGCAATTATATATAAATCGAAGGAGGATTATATTTTGTTTTGTTCTGAACTTTACAAAAGTTGTTCACTAATTCAGAAGCTGACATCATGGATAATGATGGTGCTCACATTATTTAAGCACCCAATACAACCCCTCCCCCAACGTATGCCCCCCACTTGTTCCTGTTGTGACTGCCCATATGGGTGCAAGCAATTGATGACCTCATTAAGCCTTCAGTGTGGTTGTGCTCACAGATCAATATATTGTGGTACGTGTTATTTTATGTGTTACTTTCCTTTAATTTCTGTTTATATAAGGCATATTTTGATTACAGGTTAGATAGATTATAATAGCTATGCCTTTCATATTAGGATAATAAACGATGCATTACAAAATATAAGAGGGGGCATGGGGTGTGAGAGGAAAGAAAAACTATCCTGGCTGAATTATGGTTTTGGAGAAAGCAAGTACGTAGCACCATGAGCTATGATACAAATTGAAGAGATAAGAAACAGCACTGCTAGAACATGCAGACACTGTGAGAGAAGACATAAATTATAGAATTATTATTTCTTTTCAAGTCAAATCCATTCATCTGTGTACCTACTGGCTGGCTTATGGCCAGCACTAACAGGATAACTGAAGGAAAAAAAGTGAAGCTGGAGTTGGGCTCCTTTCCCTACAACACTGATTCTCACACTTTAGTGTACATGAGAATAAACTGGCATGTTTAACAAAAATAAAATTGCTGGGCCCTTTCTCTAGAGATTCTGATTCAGTAGGGCCTGAGGTGGGGCTCGGCCACCTGCATTAATAATAGAAATCACACAACTCTGATGCAGCGTTTCTGTACATCGGTGCTCTTCACCCTAATGTGCATACACATCTCCCAGGGACCCTTTTAAAATGCAGATCCTGGTTCAACATATCTGGGGAAGGGCCTGGTATTCTGCAGTTCTAACAAGCTCCCGATGATGCTGATGCTGCTGGTCCATGGACCACACTTTGAATAGCACATTTTTGTCCATTCTGGGACAAAAGACTCTGGAGCATGCAGAGAGGGCAGGTAGAGAACTGCCGTTCAACATTCATGCACCTTACTCTGTAAGGATGAGACGGGCATTCCTATAACTGAACAGGGTTTTCACTGACGCTCCCATCCCACAGATCAAGGGGTTGAATTGCAAGGAAATGCAGTGACCAACCTGGGGTAACCTAGGATGGTGGTGTGTTGGCTTCACCACAAATTATGGGAGTTTTTAATTGAATTGTACTGAGGGATTTGCCAGTACTAAACCAACTGTTCATCTGGATCTTGGCTGCAATATTAACAACTTACACAAAAAGTCCTAATTCCTAAGCCTTGGCATCACTGAAGAAAGGCTGCAGCACCTCCTGTACACAGGAGAGTTTCTGTCTTTACCCATGCATCTGAAATCACCTGGATGGTGTCCTAACAGCAGGGGGGATAGAGGCCTCAGGTAGCTCAGATCTGCAAGTAGCTGAGAATCCAGGTCTACAGACTACATGTTTTTATATGTATGTACTATTTTTAAAATGTATGTAGATGTCTTTAAGATAAATTTTTAAAAATACCTTAAGTGTGAATAAATTCAGATTAGTTATGGGACCTTATTTTTTCAATTAATGGATATTAAAAGACAATCACATATCACTTGAGGTCTTCATAATATTTTGACATTAAAAAGACATCTTGTCATCCAGAACATAGGCGAGAAGTGGCCTGACATAGGGAAATTCAAATCCCCCAGCATTTCAGAGAATAAATAATATATATGTCATCATTAAATATATATATTCAGAGATAATTATGTTCCAATTCTAAGTGACTGAATTTCTCATTTTATAAATCAAGAAAGAAAATGTGGTAGCAGAATTTAACCCCAGATGTTTTAATAGAGGGATCTTATTCACTACGTACAAGATTCTCTGATGAAAGTGGCTGGTCACTAACCAGGTGACCTGAATGACACCAAACACCAAGGGCAGCTCAGGGGCCACTAAACGTTGACAGTCTTGGCCGGCTTCACGTCCTCAATTTCAGAAGACAGCCAGCGGTAAGTGCGATGACGCCGCAGCACCTCAATGGCCTTGAGTTCCAGGGGTGTGGCCTGAATACCAAGGTCCTCCAAGCCGGGCAGGTGAGGCAGTGTCAGGTCGGTGGTGTGAACCTTTGAAGAAACAAAGAAGCATGGAGACCGCTGAGAACCGGCCAATAACACAATGTGCTACCCCAGCAAACACACAGACACTCCAGCTGGCCTGAGCCCTGTCACCGAGACTTAACTGTTTTCAAAGGCCATGTGGCAGATTTTGATTCCTGGCACTCACTAAAAATGTAGACCATAGAAAGAGTTTTAAGGGAAAAAAGGCAAGGTCACCAAATATCAGCCCAAAGGTCCCCAGCACTATCCATGAGCAGAGAACACCGGCTCTCCGTGAGATTTAAACAGGGGGAGTCTAGAGTGGGGGGCACAAACCACAACATTCAACAGGGTGGCTTTACAGGTGGGTCAGAATAAAACAGGGGCTAAAGCAGAACCAACCCCTTACCTAATTCTCCCCATGCCTGCTCTCTGAGCACAGGCTTTCTGCCCCTGTTTTAAATGAATTAAGGAGATAATTAGCATCTGTTCCTTGTCCATTAAGAGATAATCCATTAACCTTTGTGCTCCAGCTATACTTAACCTGGTTGACTAATGCTCACTACAGATCTAAAAAACCAAATCCATCTTGTTTATAAAGGAGAATAAACTATAAGATTTTCAAAGATCCCAGCTCATCCAAAAGCATATGAAGATCAATTTGCGAATAGAGCAGCATCAATCCTTCATCCTCACCACCTGAGAAAGTCTAACTCTTTTACCAGAGACTTGTCAAGAAGTCTCCAAACCAATCCAAAACCCATTCAGCCGACTGAATCAACACTTTCTCACTTGTAGCTGTAGGAGGCACATTAGTGTAAGAGACACTGAAGTCTTCTGACAACCAGCTCTCCTGCCCTAACTTCCTTGAACACAGAAGGGACATCTTGAAAATGGTGTCAGATTTCCAGACACAGCCTGTCAGAGGGAAGGATAATGGCTGCCCATTCACATCTGTTCCCTAAGGACTATTTTTCATCTCCTCTACATTTTAGTTTTTAGGTAACATTCAGAGGACAATCTGGCTGCTTCTTGTTGATAAAAGGTCAATAGGTCTTCAAAGGTAGGGACAGTAGAGTATTTTTATTTTATTTTGTATCCTCCCTACAAACACTCCTACACACAGTAGCAAGTGATCAATGAGAAAGACTAGCACAGGAGACAGCAAGAGGGGAAGAGGCAGAGCTTTGGCGTTCAACACGCTGTCGAGGGACAAGAGGCAGCAGGAGACTGGTCAAGAGTGAGGAAGGAGAGTTGCTTGGATCAGAGGGCACAGAGGAGAGAAATTATTTCTTCTACCTTTCTGTAAACTGAAAAATCTCAATACTATTATAAACATTTTCATACTAAAAAGTTGAATAAAAAGGTAGGAAGAGGGAGGCGTAGTAAGATCTGGCATATATGTTGAGGGTTGCCCAATAATACTTGCTGATGGTCTCGATCTGTGCTGTCCAATACAGTAGCCACTAGCCAAATGTGATGATTTTAGCTGAAGTTTAAATTAATTAAAATTCAATAAAATTCAAATCTTATTTCTGCAGTCACACTAGCTACACTTCAAATGTTCAAGTCACATGTTGCTAATGGTTGTTTTGGACACTGTAGATTATAGAACATTTCCATCCCTGTAGAAAGTTCTACTGGACAGTACTGGTTTAGATCTACACTAGTAAGGGAAAAGAAGAAATCAAGGAGGATTCCTAGATTTTTGGCTTGAGCAACAGAGAGAATAGTGATACTGAGATGAGAGAAGCTAGCGGGGATGCAGGTTTGCAATTCTATTTAAGGACATGTTATGTTTCAGATGACTATAACATATCTAAATAGACGTAAGAGTCTGCAGCTGGGGGCAGGGAGCAATTCAGGGCCGGACATAAAATTGTAGCCATGAGCTTACAGACAGCAGCTGGAGCACAGGACCACGTGAGGGTCATTCAGAGAATGAGCAAACACAGAAAAGGGCTGAGGACAGAGCCTTGAGGCCCTCCAAAATTTAGAGATCAGTAAGAAGAGAGAGAACCAGGAAAGGAGACTGAAAAACATCACCTAGTAAGAGGAGGAAAAGCAAGAGAATGTGAAGCTGGCCAGAAAACAGGTGGGAATTCAAGGTTTCAGGAAGGAGAGAAAGGGCCCCTGTGACAATGTTTTTCACAGATGGAATGAGATGAGGTCAGAGAATTGACTATTGGATTTGGCAGACTGGAGATCACAAGTGACCTTGAGAAGAGCAGTTTTAGGGGAGAAATGGAAATAAAAGCCTGAATGGAGTGGGTTAACGAAAGAATAAGGTAAGAAACTGTCAACAGCAGGTACAGAGAGCTCTTCTGAGGATACGCTACAAAGGGACACAGACAAACAGGGCCACAGCTAAAAGGGATGTGGGGGGAAGGGAGGGTTTTGCCTCTAAAGAAATGGAGTTCTTAGGCACGTCTGTATGCCGATGGGAATGACCCAGCAGGGAAACACTGATAACGTCAGAGAGAAGAAAACGAGACACCACACCCAGAGCAGGCAGAGAGAGGGTGAGCTTCAGTGCACAAGTGGAGGGGCTGACTTTAGACAGAGGGAGGACAGACAGACAAGAGCACGAAAATAACCCAAGCGAGCGAGCAAAGAAAAATCCTTCTTCCTTATCCATCTCTGCAGCTCTCTCCCAGCACCTGCCCAGGCTGCTGTCCACCCGCATACTCACCCGCTCCACCTTATCCCTCGTTGTCCAGGGCTCAAATGGACTCATTTCAAAGAGTCGTGCCATCAATCTGGAAAAAGGAAGAAAGACAGCACGTGTGGTAAGTGTCTCTATGTCCAATATTCAAGCTAACCTGCAAGAAGCACAGGAAGAGAGGCTGCTGTGGAGGCAAGAATTCACTCAATCCTTTTTTAAGAAAATAGCCACCATCGTGGCACCACTCCCCGTGAGTGCCTCTCCTCTCAAGCTAACCCAGCCCGAGCGCTGCAGCTGCTGGCAGTAACTCCCTGTTGCCAGCAACTCTCCCGCCAGAGAGACGACTCAAAAACCAAAAACTAAAACAAAGTGAAGCTACCACCACCTATAAAACAAACTAAGATCCAACATTCAGTGAAGGCTGTGAAATTCAATCTAATTTAAGCCTCGGACATTCAAATATGCTTCTGTTAAGGATGCAGGCCAAGCCGAGTCGTGTGTAAGATATCAATTGTAATCCTTCAAAGCAGGGGCCCCACGGGAACCAAAACATCCAAAAGTAAGGAGAAGGCTATGATCTGTGATTCAAATCAGGAAGCAAATACAAACCCCAGGACAAGAGGGGCTATCTGCCTTGATCAACACCATCTCCTCACTGTAGTAAAAACTGAGGGTTCTCCTTATCTGTCATCGAGCTTCTGTCTTAAGTATCCTCAGGGCAACAGTTTTAAGGCAGCATTTGAGGTACCCTAGGAATTCCCTGGGGTCCCCACAGAGGACTGGGGGCAAAGGTTTGGAGTGTATGCTCTGAGTGTCACCCATCACTGCAGCCAGACCGGCTCCGCTTTTATCTGATTTACCTGGAGGGACTCATGTCAAGTCATTGAACACAAGGCTCCACAGCTTTTTAAAAACTTGAAAAACATCATTCTAACGTGGCACAGAAAAATGAAAAAGGAAGCTGAAGATTGGTCAGAATTTCTCCAGGAACATATAAAGCCTCAGATTCTAGGCAACGTGTTCCAATGGCAGAAAAAGGCACCCTATTGGGCTCACACAGCTTAATAAAAACGCCCCTAACAAACCTCCAACTCTCTGCGCTCTGGTTCTGTGCGAACACACCACTTCTGGTGTCTGTTTTAGTGTTCTCAGTGGGCCATGCCGTGTGCACATGCCAACTCCACCATAACTCTCAATTATATACACAACCAAGAAAGTAGCTCCCTGCAATCTGGCTCATGCCCCTCCAGTGCACTGAAGCCATTGTCACAAGTGACCTCACTACTAGCTCCAGTGGATACTTTTTAGTCCCTTATCTTATTTGACTCTTCTGTGCCATTTCATCCACAAATATTAACAGAGCGCCTGCTGTGCGCCAAACACCGTTCTAGGTGCTGGAGACACAGATGTGAAGAAACAGCGAGGCTCCCTTCTTGCAACAGTCCTTCCCTCCTTCAAACACTCCCTTCCCTTTGGTATCTAGGCTTCCAAACTCCCTTCCTTTTTCACTTAGACGTCTGATTCCTCTTCAGCCTCTGTGACAAAGTCCTCTTCCTCTGCCTGCTAGTCCTTTAACTGGAGGCATTCCTCACGCCCATCCTCAGCCCCGCTCTCACTCACTAGACTCTCTTCCCGTCTGCTTCCCAGTCACTATGAGTATTAAATGAGGATGAAGTAGACAGCTGGAAAAAGAGAACACTCTTGATAAATACTTTCATCACACTGCATTCTAATTGTCTACTTTCTGACACCTCTGTTTGATCATTAGCTTTTTGAGGGTTTACTGTAACATCTTGAGTCCCTAGTGCATTGCCGAAGACACGGTAGGCAATCAATAAATACTTGTTGAAGGAATGAATGAACAAACGAATGAAGGAGTGAACTGCCATGTTGGTTTATAAGACAGTCTCAGGCAAACTGGACGTGAAAGTCTCCCTGAGCAGACCACTAATGCATGACATGACAATTCTGAGATTGTAAACCCACAAAGGGAAGAAGTGAACCAAGAAGCAGGGAAAGACAGGCAATCACAAGTCAAGTCTGAATCAACCCGGCTCCTTTCCCCAACCACAAGACCAGACTGGTTTAATAAAGAAGAGTCCCTTTCCCACTCTGGGCGAGTGGTACGAAACGGGGGGGATTGCTCCTTTATACAGCCTGCCAAGAAAGATACTTCCCCAAATTAAAACTTAGTGGTTTTTAATCGGAGAATTGAAGAATTGCAAATCTAATCTCTCAACACACACTGTTTTTCTCATCCACACTAATAGACATTTCCCCTTCTTAGACGCCTCTGGTTCTTTCCTAGACTAACGTCAAGATATCAGGAGCACCTCCCAGTTAAGAGATTCGGAGACTTCACTGTAAAGGACATACTCCCTATAACCCCAAGTGAGAGCATTACAAACAATGTATCGCGTTAGCTCTATCATAGAAGGCACCAGGAACAGCACTTTACTTACCGATAGGCAAAATGTGGCAAAGGGTATGGGAGGAAGGGTCTGTGAGCCACGGCATAGACATACTGCACCAGGTCATAAAGGAGGTACCGATTGGGCCTACAAAGAGAAAATTCATAGTTCTTCAAATTATTTGCTCCTCATAAATTTTTTTTTAATTTAACAAAATAACATTTTTCTTAGGAAAAGGGAAACATATACACATTATAGTAAATACAGATTAGCATGAAGAAAAATCACCCATAATCCTACCAAAGATAAAGTTAATATATTCAACATATATCCTCCTCATCCCCTTACATATCCCTATTTTTCATTTTTATAAATATAAGATTACACAGGTCATCCTATTCTGTAATGTCTTTTTCATCTGATATTAAATCCCAATCATCTTTCTATGTCATTAAATATTCTAGTGCATATTTAAAGGTTGCAAATATTGCAATAATTATTTTACCAACTCCCAGTTCCTGGATATTTAAGCTGTTAAAAAATATTTTTCTTTACAAAATAATGCTTTCAATGAATATTCTGGGGCCGCCTGGTGGCGCAGCGGTTTAGTTTGCGCTTGGCAGCCCAGGGTTCGCGAGTTCGGATCCCGAGCGCCCACCGACGCACTGCCTGTCAGCCATACCGTGCCAGCGTCCCATATAAAGTAGAGGAAGATGGGCACGGATGTTAGCCCAGGGCCAGTCTTTCTCAGCAAAAAGGGGAGGATTGGGAACGGATGTTAGCTCAGGGCTGGTCTTCCCCACAAAAAAAAAAATAATAATGCTTTCAATGAATATTCTTGTAGTAAATATTTGTACTTATCCATAATTATGTATTTATAATACATTTGTGAAACTGGCTCAAAGTGTATTTTGAAATTTTAAGGCTTTTATTGAATACTTCCAAACTACCTTCCCAAAAGATTTATCAATTTACCTAAAATGCTAGTAGCCTCCTCACCAAAAATGAGTTTAGTCATAAAAAATAAGCAAACCAAATTTTGCCAACCTGCCAGGTAAAAAAGGTACCTCAGTGTTTTAATTAGCATTATTTTTATACTAGAGATTCATTTTTTCTGCATACATTTTTGGCCATTTACACCTCCTTCTTTTCTCTCTTTCCTCCTGGAGTCCCTGCCTATAGGAATGATTTGTAAAAATTCTTTATATTTTAATGACACAGTTGGAAATATCTTTTATTGCCTGTATTCTGTTTTTTAATGTTTAAGTGTTTTGTGGCATACAAAAGTTTAAACATTTCATTTAATCAAAACTACTGACTTCTTTTACTTTATGGTTTGGTTTTATATTTAGAAAATCCCTCTACAATCACCAGTGACATAAATGTCCACATATTTTGTCTAATGTTTTTAAGTTGTTCTTTTAAACCATAAAATAAGTTCCTTCTATAACATATTTCTGTATTGACATTAAGATGTAACACCACTTACTGAATAATCTACCCTTTCTTCATATTTTGAAATGCCACCCTTATCACATACTATATTCTTACATGTATTTGAGACTGTTTCTGGACTTCTATTCTATCAATCTGAACAGTTTTGTACCATCATAACCGAGCTTTAATAATTATTACTTATAATACATTTTAAAATCTCCACCTATTTTCCTACTTCCTTTTGCCGCAGAAAGCCTGTGACAGCTGAGAGCCGAATGAATGAAGGTAATTCAGTGAGAACTTCATGATTCAAAAGAAAAACAAACAAACAAAAAACCCATGAAAATGTCAGCCAGGAGAAATATCAGACAAAGCCTTCAAATAGCTTCCTTCAAGTTCCAGAAGGATCTGTAGGGATCATTGCAGGGCACGAAGAACAATTCGTAATCTTTACGCTGACAAGCAATGCTGATATCAGGGGTAAACTGATTCTATGGAATATGCTTGCTCTTCAGCTGTTCTGAAGCACTTTGTGTTCCACTAACTGTGACTCAAAGACTGCTTTAGGTATCCCTGCTCACAGAGAAAGGTACGCTGAAGCCTACCTCCTTTCCAGCTTAGATTTCATAGTTCAGCACTGTAGTCATTCCTCTGCATCTCAGCAAAATCTTGTCCCCCGGTCCCCTCTCCACGGTACTCGTGCAGCAAAACCCCTACTCTGATTAACCCAGGTATCTGCCTTCTTTGTGCCTGAAGCCCAGCAAGATGGAGCTGTAGAGAAAATACAACTGGGCTAACTGGCTTCACCAACTTCAAACGGAAGACTGGGTTCTGCCTGCAATGCGACTATGCTCTCCTAGGAAGTGCTCTCTTCCTGTTCTCCCAAGGACTACTTCCCGTCTTCTCCTCTTCCCTCAAATTCCATACACCTCTCTGACCCACCCCATCAGGCCTTTTAGCTGAGGGTCTCACTTGTCTTTTCATCATTTTCTTAATGGTGTCTTTTGAAGTACAGAAGTTTTTAATATTGATGAAGTCTAATTTATCAATTTTTCCTTTTTTGAAGTATGCTCTTGATGCCGTAACTAACAAACTTTGCCTAACCCAAGATCTAGAAGATTTTTTATTTTTCTTCAAAAATTTTTACAGTTTTAATCTTGCATTGAGGTCCTTGATCTATTCTAAGTTAATTTTTTTCATGTATGGTGTGATGAAAGGGTCTAAGTCCATTTTTTCGCAAGTGGATATCCCAGTACTATTTGTTGGAAAGACTCTCTTGTCCCCATTGAGGTGTCATAGCACCTTTGTCAAAAAACAATCGTCCATAAACAGAAAGGTTGATTTCCAGACTACCAATTCTATTTAATTGATCCATATGTCTATTCTTATGCCAGAACCACACCATCTTGATAATTGTAGCTTTAGAGAAAGTTCTGGAATTGGGAAGCTTACATGCTCTAACTTTATTCTTCTTTGTCAAAATGGTTTTGGCTATTGTGGGTCTTTTGCATTTCCATATAAATTTAGAATCAATTTGTCAATTTCTGCAAAAAAGCCTACTGGAATTTTAATAGGATTGAGTTGCATATACAGATCAATTTGGGGAAAATTACCATTTTAACAATATTGACTCTTCCAATCTGTAAACATTTCTTTATTTATGTCCATCTTCTTTAACTTCCCTCAGCAATGCTTGTAATTTTCAGTATATAGGTCTTATACTTCTTTTGTTAAATTAATACCTAAATATTTTATTCTTTTTGATGCTATTGTGAACAAAATTATTTTATTTTCAGATTGTTCATTTGCTAATATATGGAAATAGATTTTTATCAATATTGATCTTGTATCTTGTGACCTTGCTGAACTTGTTTATTTAGTTCTCATAGTTTTTGTGAATGTGTATCAATAAATATTTAATGAATGAATGATAGAATGGACCAACATCATAAAATTAATAACTGCAAAAAACCTAGGAGCAAAATTAAGGTATGCCTCTGCCTTAGCCTCAAAATGTCAGGGAGATAAGCCAAGTTTTCCCCTGGGGCTGAAGAGACAAAAAGAGAAGTGTAGATGCATATTTATAATTTCACAAGGAAAAATGCCTATACTGCCATATCTAGCATTACTGTTCCCATCACTATACCAAACAAGTATGACTTACTATAGCCTGGCAAAGAGACTGGAGTGGCTGGACAAAGGTAAAGAGGACAATGGCTAACCCATCCCAGAGCCATTTTCAGTGAGTAGTGAGCAAAGGCTGTAAAGCCATTTCTGTTCATCTGTTCCTTGGAATCCTGGTCTAAGAACCTCTTGACTAGATCCAGATGTCTTTTGAGTCTAGAGTTTTATGGAACCTGTGTTGAACACATGTTTTTATAAATAATTTTCCTAGAGTATATAACTGATTACATGCTAATGTACTGAATTGGGAATTCGAAGAGAAATATAAAGGGGCCGGCCCAGTGGCATAGTGGTTAAGTTCATGTGCGCCACTTCGGTGGCCCAGGGGTTCGCAGGTTCGGATCCCAGCTGTGGACCTGAGCACTGCTCATCAAGCCATGCTTTGGCAGGCGTCCCACATATAAACTAGAGGAAGATGGGCACAGATGTTAGTCCAGGGCCGATCTTCCTCAGCAAAAAGAGGACTGGCAACAGATGTTAGCTCAGGGCTCACCTTCCTCACCAAAAAAATATATATATACACATCTTGCAGCAGCTAGTTGACATAAACACAATATAGAGTTTTTTGCACTGAAAAAAAATTTATTAAATTTATAATAATAGTGAAACATAATAATGTATGAATTTATAATCCTGGGAATATATAGTATGCCTCCCGGCTTAGAGAGAAAAGCATCTTTTCTTTTTGTTGTTGTTAATGCCATAGAGTCAATTCTAACTCCTAGCTCCCCTGTGGACAGCAGAGCAGAACCTGCCCAGTCTTTTTGCACCATCCTCTCACCTCCCGGCGCTCTATCAAACAATGCTCCACTGCTATTCACAGGGTTTTTGTGGCCAATTTTTTCAGAAGTGGGTGGCCAGGTCTTTCTTCTTAGCTTGTCTTAGTCTGGAAGCTCCACTGAAACCTGTCCACCATAGATGACCCTCCTGGGATTTGAAATCCCAGTGGCAGAGCTTTCAGCATCACAGCAACACGCAGCCGCCACACTATGACAACCCACAGACGAGTGGTGTGGTTCCCTGAGGGGAAATGAACCTGAGCCCAGGAATGAGAGCGCAGAATCTTAATCACTAGACCACCAGGGCTGGCCCGTCTTTTCTCTAGAAGCAAATATTTCTTAGGAACTAGGCTATCACTGAATTGTTGAATCCGATCCCCACCTTTCATAGAACATCAGGTGTCATTAGTTTGCTTCACTAAAGACAAGGTTCTGGGCCAATTATCAAGTGGACTTGGTACTTTTCAACTTGGCAGATTGAGTCTTAAAAAGGTCCTAAACCTAGTTGTGGCATGATTTAATAATTTGGGGTAAGTTACATAGCTTAACTGTGCCACATTTTTCCTGAGAGCAAATTCAACAAAGAGAGCATAAAATAAATTGCACAGCATGAGCAACTGTACCCGAAACCAGCCATTCCAACCTTTTGGAGGCTACCAAAATTAATTCGATTTTGCAACTATACTCACTCCCTGAAAAGTATTCTGTCTGTGTTTCAGAATTTATAGTAATATCTTTTTATATATTAAAAACATCCCTGGAGTAGTACAAAACCATCCTTGGGGAGCACTGGACTAAGTATACATAATAGTCTAGGGCAGTGGTTCTCAGACTTTGGGGACAGAAGAATCATTTATTAAAGCAGATTCCCAGGCTCCCTTAAATTCTGACTTAATATATACATTCAGGAGATTCCGATAACGGTGACCTTTGGACAGCTCTTTGAGACACACAGGTCTCAGGGCTAAGGGAGTAAGGTTTTTGTAATAAATATAGTCGAAGAAAGGCACTGTAAAAATACAGCGAACAAATCTGTTAGTAACACATTTAGAAATTGTTTTTGTAAACCATTATGATTCTTTCATTTTAACAGGTAGCACAATTTTAAAGTCAAAGTCTAGCCACCTACCCAACGAAGACAAAAGTCTTCCCTCTGGCATCTGGGTCCTTAATTGCATTAACAATTCCTTTGGATACGTCTACAACCTATAAGAAATTATAACACATGTTCAAGTAATTGTTGAAAGAGAGAGAAACAGAGAGATGGGGGAGAGAAAGGGAGGAAGTGAGGGAGAAAGGAAGAGAGGAAGGAAGGAAAGAAAGCTACATCAATCACAAAAAAAAACCCCACGATCTAACTAAAATAATGGCATTGTCTGTTTTCAGAAAGCTTCTGAAGGAACCCACTTCTCAAGAGCTCAAATAATCTCCACACTGGAAGGTCCCCGCGTATTTTCTCTTGTCTGATCGCATCTGTCTTCAGATGGGTGCCAGGCCCTTCTGAGGTGCCTTTGCCCACTCTCTCTCCCATCTCACCCCGACCACTCCTCCCAACTCTGTTACTAAGACATCACTGACCACTAGGCTCGAGCATGTGGAACTGCCGATGTTCTACCACTTGACTTTCAAAATAATCATTTTATGTGGTTTCAGACCCCATAGTTTTCAACTGAGGGTGACTGTGGCCCCCTGGGGACATTTCGCAAATACCTGGAGACATGTTTAGTTGTCACAAGTGGGGGGTGCTACTGCCATCTGGTGGTTAGAGGCCAGAAACACTGCTAAACATTCTACAACAGCCCCTACAACAAATTATCTGGCCCCAAATGTCCATACTGCCATAGCTGAGAAACCCCAGTTCAACATCACATGGAATTCAACACTGCTCTCACCTCCGCCCATATGCACTGTTTCTTCTACATGGAGTACCCTTCCCCAACCCTTTCATCTGACTTGCTGTTGGTCATATTTAAGATCTCACCTTAGATGTCGTTTCCTCTGGAAGGCCTTCCCTGACCCTCAAGTCTGGGTCAGGTGTCCCTCTGATGTAATTGTGTAAAACCCTCTTCCCATCACAACACTTATCACGTTGCATGATAACTGCTTTGCTGACCTGCCTCTAATTGAGACCAACTTGAGGACAGCAATCTGTGTGTGCCTAGTTAATACCTTTGTATTCCCAGTGACATGTACAGTGTGTCTAAGGGTTCAAAACATTTTTCTTAAGTAAATGAATAAGTGAAGACACAGAGAATACATGCACCTCTTCAGTAAACTGAGAGGCAACCAGTTGAAGCAAGTTGACAAAGAAGAAGATGACAGAGTTATAGGATTAAGATAAAACCGGAAAACTGATCGCCTGAATCTGAATTCAGCTAAAGCCCCTTCATTCATGGTACTTACATATACTGGTTGTTTCACCGTCTTCTTGCCCAAGGAAATAAGAGGTACACCACCAAACGAGCGAATATCTGGCAGAAGAAAGAGAACTATTCTTAGAAGGCCTAAGCCGCTATAAGACCCACCAATCTCCAGGTGCTCCAGGTTAGCACAACCATTTTGCATAACAGAAATAATGAAGAAAATGCAGCTGACTCTGAGAAAGCTAATGATCTTATAAGGAGCGGCCATTTGTTTTTCAGACATGGTAACATGGACAGTGAAAAGGCCTTGGCTACTTGTCTTCCGCTCCACAATGCTGAAGGCACGGCCTCTCCCAAGACTGGGCTCCAACTGCACCCACTCTGAGGAGCAACACGGGGACCAACAAATCAGGACACAGCATAGGGAACCCAGAAAAGGGCGCTCGTGAAAATGGGGATTCAGTTTATGATGAACGCAGCACCACAAACACATGGCGAATGGAAATATTATTTAATATACAGTGCTGAGACAATCATTCTACTCTTTGAAAAACAAACAAACAAAAAGAAAAGGCTCACATCTCACCACAAACAAAAACAAATCAAAAGTGGATTAAATGTAAAGGTAAAAAAAGTTTTTAAAAATAACTTTTAAAACTAGAAATTATTTATAAGAGTATCAAAAAGAATAAAACACTTAGGAATAAACTTAACAAAGCTGGCTAAAAATCTGCACACTGAGAACTACAAAACATTGCTGAAAGAAATTTAAAGACAAATAAATAGAAAGACTCCCATGTTCATGGATTGGAAGACTTAATATTGTTAAGATGTCAATACTACCCAAAGCAATCTACAGATTTAATGAAATCCCCATCAAAATCCCAACAGTGTTTCCTGCAGAAATACAGAAAACTCCATCCTAAAATTCACACGGAATCTTAAGGGACCCCAAATAGCCACAACAATCTTGAAAAAGAAAACAAAGTTGAAGGTCTCACACTTCCTGATTTCCAAACTCATTATAAAGCTATAGTAATCAAAACGGTGGCATAAAGACAGACATATAGATCAGTGGAGCAGAATAGACAGAAATAACCCTTGTATATATGGTCAAATGATTTTTGACAAGGTGCCAAGAGCATTCAGTGGGGAAATGACAGTCTTTTCAACAAACGGTCCTGGCAAAACTGTATATCCACGTATAAAAGAATGAAGTTGGACACTTAATTTACACCATATACAAAAATTAACTTAAATGGATCAAAGACCTAAACATAAGAGCTAAAGCTACAAAACTCTTACAAAAAAAATAGGGGGAAAAGCTTCAAGATATTGGATTTAGCAATGATTTCTTGGATATAACACCTAAAGCATAGGCAACAAAAGCAAATATAGATAAATTAGACTACATCAAAATTTAAAACTTCTGTGCACCAAAGGACACAATTAACAGAGTGAAAAGGCAACCTATGGAATGGGAGAAAATATTTGCAAATCATATATCTGATAAGGGGTTAATATCCAGAATATATGAAGAACTCCCATAATTCAACAATAACAAAAGACAACCCAATTAAAAAATGAACAAAGGACATGAATCGACATTTCTCCAAATATGATATACAAATGGCCAATAAGCACAAGAAAAGATGCTCAACATGACTAACCATTAGGGCAATACAAATCAAAACCACGAGATACTACCTCACACCCATAAGGATGGCTACTATCAAAAAAACAGAAAAGAGAGGCCAGCTTGGTTGTGTAGCAGTTAAGTTCGCAAGCTCCACTTCGGTGGCCCAGGGAATTCATGGATTCACATCCTGGGCATGGACCTATGCACCGCTTGTCAAGCCATGCCGTGGCAGGCATCCCACATGTAAAGTAGAGTAAGATGGGCACAGATGTTAGCCCAGGGCCAATCTTCCTCAGCAAAAAAACCAGAAAATAACAAGCGCTGGCAAGGATATGAAAAAACTGGAACACTGTGCCCTCTTGGAAATATAAACTGGTACAGCCACTATGGAAAACAGTATGGCAGTTCTTCAAAAACTTAAAAGTAGAACTACCATATGATCCAGCAATTCTACTTCTGGATATATATATCCAAAAGAACTGAAAGCAAGGTCTGGAAGAGATGCTTATACAACCCATGTTCATAGCAGCATTATTCACAAGAGCCAAAAGGAGGAAGCAACCCTAGTGTCCATTGACAGATGAATGGATAAACAAAATGTGGTCTATATGTACAATGGAATATTATTAAGTCTTAAAAAAGGAAGGGCATTCTGTCACATGCTACAATCTGGATGAACCTTGAGCATATCATGCTAAGTGAAATAAGACAGTCACAAAATGACAAATACTATGTGATGTCACTTATATAAGGTACTTAGAATAGCCAAATTCACAGAGACAGAAAGTAGAATGGTGGTTGCCAGTGCCTGGAGGGAAGAGAGAACGGGGAGTTGTTGTCGAATGGATACAGAGTTTCAGTTTTGCAAGATGAAAAGAGCTGTGGAGATTGGTTGCACTACAACGTGAATGTACACACTACTACTGAACGGTACACTTGGAAATGGTTAAGATGGTATCTTAGTATGCTCGGGCTGCCATAACAAAATACGACAGACTGGGTGGCTTATTTAAACAAGAGAATTTTATTTCTCACAGCTCTGGAGGCTGGAGAGTCCAAGATCAAGGTGCCTGGTGCAAGCGCTCTTCCAGACCTGTAGCCAGCCAACTATGTTCTCACATGGCCTTTCCTCAGATCTCTCTCTTCCTCTTCTTATAAGTCCACCAATCCTATCAGATTAGGACCTGACCCTTATGACCTCATTTAACCTTAATTACCTCCTAAAAGCCCTATCTCCAAATACAATCACACTGTGGGTGAAGGCTTCAAGAAATGAATTTGAAGGGGACACAACTCAGTCCACAGCAGAAGGTTAAATTTTATATTATGTATATTTTACCACAATTTTTTAAAAAGTGGAAATCAATACAGAATGTGAAAGGACACAAGCAATAGAGTGAAAAAAACACACGATAAAAACATCTAAATTGGATAAACAAACTGTGGTACACCCATACAATGGAATATTATTCAGCTGTACAAAGAAATGAGCTCTCAAGCCATGAGAAGACAGGGAGGAACCTTAAACGCATACTGCTCAGTGAAAGAAGCCTATCTGAAAGGCTACAACACTGCGTAATTCCAACTATATGATATTCTGGAAAAGGCAAAACTATGGAGACAGTAAAAAGATCAGTGTTAGCCAGGGATTAGGGGTGGGGTTAGGGGGTAAGGAGGGAAGGATAAATAGGTGGAGCAAAGTGGATTTTTAGGGCAGTGAAACTATTCTCTATGATATCCTAAAGGTAGATATATGTCATTATACGTTTATCAAAATCCACAAAACGTACAACATAAAGAATGGACTTCAGTTAATAATAATGTAATCAATATTGGCCCATCAAGTGTAACAAACGTACCACACTAATGCAAGATGTTAACAACAGAGAAAACTGCTGTGTGGGAGATTGAGGGGTTAAAAGCCATATAGGAACTCTGTACTTTCCACTCAAGTTTTCCCTAAACCTAAAACTGCTCTAAAATACAGTCTATCATTAATTAAAATTTTAAAAATTAAGTAAATAAGCCAACAAAAAAGTTGCAGCAAATATAAGAAAAGATACACATCCATAATAGATAAAGAGCCTAAATAAATCAGTAAGAAAAAACATCTCTCAAAAAAACAAGCAAAAACCCACATGGGCAAAGGACATACATAGAAAACTCACAGAATAATACAAATAGCCAATGAGGAGACACAGGAAGCTTCTGATAAAACAGTAACTCACCAACCCTCCTAGAACTTCCTAGGAGGAATGTCCAAATCCTCTCCCAGCACATAAGTGAGTGAATTGAGAGGTAACTGGTAATTCACTCGAATCAGAAACTAAAGCTGGGTTCTTCTCACAGACTTTAAAATGTATTCTCCCCTCCCGCCCCCAGAGAAGTACAGGGAAATCATTTTCTCATCCCTAAAATCTCAAAATCTCTTCACTTAGTCAAGAACACTGATTTTCTCTACCAAGACAAGTCTAATTAGTAAACAAACAAACAGAAACCCTGAGGGTAAATATAAAACATCTTCCAGCCTATGAAAGCAGTTTACATACCAACTGACTAGTTTTAGTTTAGTAATGACCAAATTAATATTTATTAATCTCTAATCCCATTCCACAGAAGTTGCTATCAACAAGGAAGACCTATTAAATGTGTCTGACCAAGTACGACGCTACCTCTTTGTCTTTGAAAACCAGCATGTAAGTGACTTGGCTGTCAGACTAAAAGCGAGAAAGCAGTCAAGAAACAGGGACTTCCGAGCGAAAGTACAAATGAAGCCAACATTTAAGCATGTACTATGTGCCAGGGGCTGTAACATAGGCTACTTCATCACCTAACGCGCGCTCTTGAAGCAGACGTTATGTTCACATTAACAGAGGAGGAAGCCACCACTCATAGACTTGCCAAAGTCACAGAGCTAGCTAAGTCCTAGGGCCAACTTTGAAACTCAGGTCTCTGACTCCCAAGTCCATGCTCTTTCCATGAATCTAAGTTGCTTCTTTTGACATACAGTAATGAAGATCATGAGAAGGACCATGTTGACTAGGCAGATATAACCTTTGGGGAGAAAAAGGCAACTAGGGGAGGTAAAACATAACCTCAGTCTGTCAAGTCAGAGAACACTGTTAGCTTGTGCTTAACCTCCACCCGGTTAACCAGTGTCCTCTCTCGGACAATGAAGAATACGTACTTGCAAAATGATTGAGGAATCTATCCTCTCTTCCAAAGATGTCTGATGGCTTTATGATAGTGGCTTCTGGAAACGCATTTCTCACTTCTTTCTCTCCAACAGCCTAAAGAAACAACCAAACAAAACAGTTCTGAGATGAGTGAACAAAGCTTCCATTCATTCCACTGTCAGGACACTACTTGTATTTCAAAGGTCATTATTTTCCTTCAGATTGAGCTAATTGTGGTATTCATAAAACTCAGTTACACAGAATTTTTTTTAAAAATAGCACATAAAAATGCCCTGCCTCTTATAGCTCTTGTTGGGTTTCTTCCCATATTTACTCGACAGAAGCTTACACAGAAGAAAGGAGAAAAATCAGAGCAGAATTTTTCTAGCCTCCCTTTTTCCTGCTAATCACAGACTCTGGTTTGTGTCAACCATCTGGCAGCCTGCCACAGAAAGGAGAGCATGGTGGAGCAGGCTACCACGATGGAAGTAGCAACAGTACACAGCTACCCAGGAGTCGGGATGGGTCATATATCTTCCTAACCTCAACTGCTGTACCCGCCTCCCTTGTTATCATCTGCTCACCTCCTGGACAAGGCCTCTTGTTCAGTGCAGATATCAGCACCTACTTCAGTATTCCTTTTCACCCCAACTTCCTTTCCACCTACACCACCGTGGGTGACATCAATGTCCATG
Organism: Tapirus indicus; assembly: GCA_031878705.1. NCBI lineage: Eukaryota > Metazoa > Chordata > Mammalia > Perissodactyla > Tapiridae > Tapirus > Tapirus indicus. The sequence continues at coordinate 101,496,621 of CM062918.1, read as the reverse complement.
TGGACTTGGACCTCTCAGTTTCTTGAGCGTATCAATGCCAGTGACCTCCTCTTCACTCCACTTCTGCTACTCTCAACTCGGTCAGGCCACAGACCACATCAACAACCAAGAGAGCCCTTCTTCTGAAACACTGAATGAAGACAGGCTGCTCTCAGGTGACAGTCCCCTGTACTTCCAGCCTGTCTGTGCTCTGTTCATCTGTTCCTGAGATGTCTGTGCCTCAGCCGTCTAGGGAACTCTAGTCCACTGATCCTGCCTTCCTCTGTATCAATACATCCTAACTTCCCCTGCCTCAGATTAGATTCTATGGCCCAACTTTTCAATCACTCTCTTACCAATATGTAAACCACCTTGTCCCTCTGTCCTTCACTCTACCCACCAGGCAAAATCCCAATATTGTAGGAACCCCATTAGCCTCTTTCTTTGAGCCACGCATTCCTGCTGCCTTCAGAGCTGGAGGAAAATAAAAAATCATAAATTGGTACCACTATAAATTCATGTTACCAATTTTAACTGGGCTGTCAACATTCCCCAGAAACAGTGTTTTCTTCTAATTAGTTTACTCTCCCATATGACAATTTCAAACATTTTCTATTCTATTCAAATTTCTCCCTTACTTTCCTCTTCCTTCCAGTAAATGACTTCCCCTTCTAATTCAAAGAGAAAATATACCAGCAGAGAAAACCCACCTCAAGTTCCCACCACTAAATCTACATTCAGGCGCATGAACCAACATTGTCTCCTCTTTCCTTTTTTTTTTTTTTTTTGTGAGGAAGACCAGCCCTGAGCTAACATCCTCCTCTTTTTGCTGAGGAAGACTGGCCCTGGGCTAACATCTGTGCCCATCTTCCTCCACTTTATATGGGACGCCGCCACGGCATGGCTGACAGGGAGTGCGTCGGCGGGCGCCCGGGATCCGAACTCGCGAACCCCGGGCTGCCAAGTGTGAACTAAACCGCTGCACCACCAGGTCATCCCCTGTCTCCTCATTTCTTACCACAACAGAGGAGCAGTGCCACCTGCCATGTTTTAGAGTTCACCTCCTTTCATTTTCTCAGGAACCTGCCCAGTTTACTCTCTCCCATATTTTCAGTCTCCTTACCAGTACCTTCCCACCAGTAAACAATGTCAAGATCCTCTACTTTAAAAGAAAAAAAACTTTCCAACTCCACATGCCCCTCCAGCTTCCTGTTCCCCTCCGTCCTCTTACTAAACCACTGAAAAATGCTGCCTGCCCTCACTGTCCCCACTGCCTCAGTCCCTGCTCACTCTTCACACACCTATACTCTGGATTCTGCCCTGACACTCGCAAACTGTTCCTGATAAGATCACTGATGACCTCCATGTCAGCAGATCCAAGGTGACTCTACAGTTCTCACCTTACTTGGCTTCTCAACGGCATTCACAAGTAGCTACTCCCTCCTGCAACACTGTCTTCTCTTGGCTTCCATAACCTCGTCCTCTGCTGGTTTCCCTCCTATCGCACTGTGTCCACTCCTTCTCTCTTTTTGTTTGTTTTGTTTTTGCAGGTGCCTCCTTGTCTCCCAGACCACTGATCATCAGTATTCCTCTGGCCTAGTCCACAGCTCTCTTCTCAATCTACACTTCCTCATTAGGCCATCTTATCCCTTCCCATTGCTTCAATTAACAACAAATGCTGGTGACTCCCTAATTTATATCGCCACCCCAGAACCCTCTTCTGAACTCCAGGATCATAAACCCCATTCACCACTGTTACCTTATTGATTGACATGCATCTGAAATGCAACCCGAGTCGCAAACTGGATCATCCTCTTCCATTCTCCGTAAATAGTATTTCTCAATCTCTGCTGCACACTGGAATTACCTAAGGAGAGTTAAAAAATACTGATGCCCAAGTTCTATCCCCAGAGATTCTATTTTAATTGGTCTGGGTGCAGCCCAGGCATCAGGATTTTTCAAAACTCCCTCAGTGAATCTAATGTGCAGCTAAGGCTAAGAACCACTGCCCTAAAGCCTAGTATCCCAAGTATTTCTCACCTTATTCAATAGTACTACCACCCACCCAGGGGTGTAAGCCAGAGGGCTGGACATCTGGCTCTTCCCTCTCTCTCACCACTGACAACTCGCTCCATCCCTCCCAAACAATCGTGAATTCAGATGATTCTATGAATGCTAGGGCTGAGGCAGGCGCAGTGCGCACTCTCTCTCTCTCTCTCAAATGTAGCATGAAAATGTGAGGTCTGGATGTACTATCAGCCAGTTCTATGACTACGAGAAACAAAGCTTATACAAAAAAGAAAAGAGCTGAAAGAATCACAGAGAAACAAAGCTGAAGTCCTGATGAACCTTGGCACCAATGTGGCTAAGGTTCCGTATTGCTGGATGTTTCAGATACGCGGGCCTATAAATTCCCTTTATGTTTAAGCCAACTTACACTGAATTTTCTGATGCTAGTAAGTAAATGCTCCTGACTGACAGATGCCCCATTATATGTTCCTATGGCAATTTGCTACTCTGCAATATCTGGTGCATCTGGAATTACTTTCCTCAACGGACTAGAAACTAGACACGGGCTAAGACCATGTCTGTTTTATTCACTGCCATATCCCAGCACCTAACATAATATGTAGCATACAGTAAGTGCTTAATGAATAATTTGTTCAATAAAAGAATACATTGGATCAAAAAGTTGGAGCCATTGTCAAGTAACTCTGGTCCTTATCAGGCTGACTCAAAGCAGGTTCACTGTGGCAGAAACCAAACGCTAAAGGCAGTCCCAGACACTGCAATCCTTTCTAAGTCCTTGATAATAGAGACTTTTCAGGTTATAGACTGATTCCAAACCAGAGTGGTCAATCCCTAGGTACAACCTGGACTACAATGGGGTTTTTGGAAGTACAAGAAGCCTAAATACTACATGAATAGCATTTTCTCTGGCAAATATTTATCCCTGTCATCCTCAGCCTTCACATCATCCCTTCAAGAGTGGCATAAGACCATGACTGTGCAAGAGGTCTGGGAAAGAAAGAGGGTCCTTTAACCTTGGTAGGAGACATAGGTATGACTCTTTTGGCAGGAATCATACTCTACCTTTTATGATGTTTACTGTGTAATTCTATTATGCCCCAAGAATGTTAAGCATTTGATAGCAGGTAATAATATGGTCTATCCACCTCTGAAGCGCTTTAGCATAGCGCCCTGCAAACAGAAGTCACTCAACCAAAATGTCAAACACACACACACACACACACACACACACACAATCTAATTCTGGATATGGAGAATTAGAAAACCCTTCTAATTCTGGATATGTCTATGAGAAACCCTTCTAATTTAACCCATGTTTCACAGGGGCCGAGAAACTCTTGCTCTGTGAACCACTTCCCAAATCAATTTGTTACCTTATTTCTCAGATATCTAGAAGAGCTTTTAACATCAGCATTCAGATGGGAAACATGAATAAATTTTTCAATTCCAGCTTCCTTGGACACTTGAGCAATTGCTAGGGGAATCTTCACAAAAACATCCTCAAAATCAAAATTCCTGCAAGAAAAAAATAGGGATCAGTTAAGAGCACCTGACTCAGGATTTCAAAGATTTCTGTGATAGGCTACTTTTCATCCTATTGCTGGAATTTATAATAGTTCAACTTTTAAACAGCACTGATTTCACCCAAAGTCAAAATTAATGGTTTTTTTTCAATTTTACCAGCCTGCTCATCATTATTACTGCACATAATTTAAAGCTTACTACACATTAAAACCAACATGCATAACATTCTCTGTCCTCAAGGAATTCTAATCCTGAGGCCCTTTAGAAACATCCGGCTGCACTGGTTGGGTGCAGAGGGGGAAGTGCTGGGGCTGGAAGGGGAATCACTTCTCACCCCGGGTCTTTGATTCCCTCAGGGGAAAAAAAGGGAAACTAAAACAATCAGTCACCAATTTCATCCAACACCATTAGCTACACGCTTACTCTGTACAAGGCACTGTGTTAGTCACTACAGGGGATATAAAGTTGAACAAGACCCTCCAAGTCTCAAAGAACTTAAAATATATGATGAGGGAGACATATATTAATAAATCTAAGTCAAACTTTAATAAATGCAAAAAAAAGAGGTGTGAACAAAGTGATGTAGAACTACAGAATTAAAACATTATTTGTTGATAAACAATCCACACAAAAGCTAAAAAGAACTGTCCAAACCAGTACTCATGCCAGCTTTAATTAACAATGTGGAGAACAATCCAGAACTGTCTACTCAAGAAAAACCAAGGTTTAGCTTGTTGAACAGTAGAACAGGGAAAATCTTCCTTCCTAACCTCATCCCAGCTGGACAGACACAAGCACAGGACCAACACCACTCATTCTGTCAAGTCAATGACACTGACCACACTGATACCACCCATACTGGCTTGTTACAGGCGGCACATCACACTGCTTCCTTACACCAGACTTACTGCCAACTAAATCCCCTAAGGGGGGTCACTGGGTATGTAAAAGGTTAAGTCAATCCTTACTGATGGACTAATTGAAAATATCACAACTACAATGCCTGGCATATTGGGTGCCCAACGAATGTCTACAGAACCGTAAGACAGCTTCTGCAAAGAAACGAGAGTCAAACACTTACTTGGTTTCCCATTCTCGTCCAACGAGATTGATGACCACATTACTGTGCTCCACTGCTCTTCGGATAGAATCTTTATCTCTCCCGTTCCATTCCTATAAGAGGAGTAGCCAGTCACATGAAAACACAAGGGGTGCACCCTGGCAATAAACACTTCTGTAGCCCCCAACCAGCAAGTTTTGAAATGGGCCATCTGTTATAGCCAGAATACAGCACCATTTCATACAGGCTCCGTTTATTACAACAGAAATAATTTTAAGGTCTCAAACTTCCTGCTGATTCTCTGACTCTTTTGGAGACAAATAAGTCAAAGTACATTTTATTCAGGTAATCAGATGACAGAACTAGAAAAGACACTATTCATTTTTAATGGGGCATATCAATTTTTGTCCACCTAACTGCCCCCTACAAGTTTGTAAAGGAATCCACTAATCAAGTCTCCCTTCCTGAAATATAGCCAAAGAACCAAGGACAATTTGGGAGGTAAACTGACTTTTCCTTTTTAGCAGCAACCAGTTATAGACTGAAGATAGGAGGAATGTCTCTTAAAGGCCAACATTAAATTGGAAACATTCATGACTATTTTTTTAACTCTTTACTCTTTATAGTCCTAGATATAGTCATTTCTACTTTAAAGACATGAAAACAAAACTCAGACAGAACTGACCTGCCTAAAACTTCAGGGTGAGCCAATGCCAGATTTTGGTGTAGAACTATACTTCTGAGCAGTCATTTAGGCCATAAATTAGATTGATGATTCTTGTCCAAAATAGTCACTGGGGATTAAATAACCCCAGACAAAGGTACAGAGTTTTCTGTTAAAACCATACTGAATTTTTTAAATATTTCAATGGAAGATAATAAGGAATAATATCTTAGGGCCAAATATCCTAGTGTGTATGTATGAGTGAGTGGGGTGGGAGGGAGAGTGAGAAAGGAAGGGAGAATGGGGAAGAGAAAGGGTAAGAGAGAGAGAGTACTAAAGTGCCTGTGCAATTAGAAAAGAGAGAACGGGCTACAGAAATCAGATTCTAGAACAAAAAGATGACCCCCTCAGCAGGAGGAACTAGTTACAACTGATTATGGAGAGTAGGGTACATGACACAGTATAGAAGAATAGATTTGGAATCAAACAGGAATGCAAATTCCAGTTTGCCATTTACTAACCATGTAAAAATGATCTCTCCCATCTCCATGTAAAATGTGAAAATGCAACCTACCTCATGGGGTTGCTATGAAGATTAAGTGAAATATACATAAAATCTGCAGCACAGTGAGTGACATAGTCAACAAAAAAAAACGGCTCAACACAGAGAAAACTAAAAGAGTCATTTTCAGACAAGATGGCAAGGGTGAGAGAGGAAGAATCCAAGGAGATTCAGAGTGGAAGAGCTTGAGGCATAACTGCATGAACAGCCCACGAGCCCAAGAGCAACGCCTGGAGAGAAGGAATCAAAAGGAAATGAAGGGGCCGCCCGGTGGCGCAGCGGTTTAGTCCGCGCTTGGCAGCCCGGGGTTCGCGAGTTCGGATCCCGAGCGCCCGCCGACGCACTGCCTGTCAGCCACGCTGTGGCGGCGTCCCATATAAAGTGGAGGAAGATGGGCACGGATGTTAGCCCAGAGCCAGTCTTCCTCAGCAAAAAGGGGAGGATCGGCGACAGATGTTAGCTCAGGGCTGGTCTTCCCCACAAAAAAAAAAAAAAAAAGGAAATGAAATTCCCAGGGATAAGGCCCAGGGGGCAAAGTCAGGTTGGTAAACCAAGTAGCCATTCAGATAGCAGTTTCTTACAGAGACTAAAGTGGGGAAATCAGCACCCCACATCCAACATGGTCCATCCTCAAAAATTAACAACAATAATATAGCGAAGTTTCCCCTATTATTCCTTCCCTGGACTTCCCTCTCATAAACATTATTATATTCGAAGTTGTGTGTTTAGTGACTATATTCCCTGTTAAGATCGTGAGCTCCCTGTGGCCTTGTTCATCAAGACATGCTCAGAACTTAGCTCACTGCCAGGCGCATGGGAGACACTCAGTAAATACCTGCAGAAAGAATGGAATACGTTTCATATAGCTCAATTCCGATGACTCCACATTTGCATGCCAGTAAAAGTTTTCACCTATCACTTGCGAAATACTTTAATTTTGAGGACTGACAAGGTGACTAATAATCTTAAGTCACAAGGAACGGGGAAAAAGCTAAGCTCCTGTAAGTATAGTATCAAGAAGATAATTCAGAATAAGATTTTGAAAAAGAAAAACACTTTAGACACAAGAAATTTCTGATATAAATATTATACTTAGCGGGCCGGCCCGGTGGTGCAGCAGTTTAGTTCGCGCTTGGCAGCCCAGGGTTCGCCGGTTCGGATCCTGGGCGCCCGCCAACTCACTGCTTGTCAGCCATGCTGTGGTGGCGTCCCATATAAAGTAGAGGAAGATGGGCACGGATGTTAGCCCAGGGCCAGTCTTCCTCAGCAAAAAGAGGAGGATTGGCAAGGAATGTTAGCTCAGGGCTGGTCTTCCTCACCAAAAAAATAAATAAATAAATAAATAAATAAATATTATACTTAGCTTGTGAACATTCAGTAAAGAATAAATGAAAATGCCATTCAAAATAAGTCAAAATTTAAAGAGAGCACAAATAATTTGTATAATATCAGACATATTAAGGATGTTAACTAAACGTTTTTTAAAAGGGGCAAGTGTGTAAAGGGAAGAGCCCAGTTCCATATGGGATGACAGAAGTAGGAAAGTGGACCCAAGCATCAAGGCCCAGAGTGTTTCTCCAGAGGATCACTGCAAGCACCGTGGGCAGCATAACTCTGTGAAGAAAGACTGTCCTGTGCACTGTAGGATATATAGCATCCCTGGCCCCTACCTAACAAACCAGTATGGTGACCAGTCACTGACAACCCAAAGGGCCCACACATTTTTAATCACTCCTTTGAAGGGTTCCCCCTACTCTATTCCCTCTGCCTCGCCCTACTGGCAACTTTTGTCCTAAAAGAAGAACCTGCAGATTAAAGAATAACAACAGGGAATGCTCAGGAAGGACAGTTTTAAGTTAAGTCTATGCCAAGCACATTGTAATTCAGACTAGCCACATTTCAAGTGCTTACTAGCCCTGTGGCTAATGCCTACCACACTGGACAGCACATATCTACAGCAGGGGGTTGGCAAGCTATGTATGACCCACAGGCAAATCTAGCCTGCAGTCTAACTTTGTAAATAGTTTCATTGGAACACAGCCATTCCCATCCATTTACATGTTGTCAATGGCTGCTTTGAGTCTATAGGGGCAGAACTGAGCAATCATGACAAAGACCCTATGACCTGTAAAGCCTAAAATATTTACTATCTGGTCCTTTACACAAGAAATTTGCCAACTGCGGGATTCGAGTTTACAAGAATGCCCTGTGAATGGAGGATGTCCTTGGTCTACTCTGGGATGAAACTGCTACTTTATTATACTGCCTTTCTTTCCTAAAAACAACCTTAGTAATTTACATCTGTCAACTACAATAGTCAGTAATCCAGGCTCTTACCAGAAAGATAATCTGGCCCAGGTCACCCATGGGACGAAGGTGCATGATGTCATATGTATCACACCGATAGGGTATGATCACCTGTGACCCCATACGTCCTAAAAAAGAATGGATTGAAACAAGGATCAACATTAACATAATATGGATACATTATACAACAGGGACTTAGTAAGTATTTAAATTCTAGTCTGATATGTGAATTGATACTATCTTTAACAAAAAGCATATTTTGCCATGCTAGAGATGCCATAACTTTTCAGAGTGCCCTATTCTCACTTTAACATCTATATAGAAAGTATGGGTGTGCACAACAGACCAAGATTACATGAATCCAAGAGAGGAGTAATTTGTAAGACTGTTAAAATGGAAAGAAACAAAACTCATGGCTTCTATTAGGCAACTCTAATAAATGGTCTTGGAGTATACCAAACTCAAGGAACTTTGCTTACCAAGGCGATTGACAACATATCGGCCCAGGAATCCTGTTGCTCCAAACACAGTGGCCACAACCCCACTGACTGACGAGCGCCCACCTTTCCCATGAGGTATGACTGCATGATGAAGCTGGCGCTGGGGTGGGCCGTGAAACACAGATGTGGCTATTGCAGTAATAGAAGAACCTTAAACAAAACCCCATAATATACAAACATGGCAAATGTTAATATAAAAGTGACTATGAATACAAATAGCTTCTTTTCCTAGAAACTTGTAACATTATCTTGCTATCAGTATTTTCATTTACTGAGGTTAAAGTTTAAATTTAACTTTTAAATTGAAAGTTATAATTCAAGTGCCAACAGCAATAATAAAAAGAAACTACTGCAACAAAGAATCCATAAGACATAAAGGAAATATACAAAAATGAGAAAGTAAACTCCCTGCCCCATAGGATATAATTTACCTAGGAAGATAAATCACATTTAAAACAACATTAAACAGTAACAAATTAAGATAGCATAAATCTCTATAGTGAAAGAAACTAGAGAACGCAAAGTAAGGGAGCAATAAGTTAATCGTGAGAAAAGATTCCTAGATAAAGTGTTTTGAGAAAGATTTTAAAGAGTAATAATAGAGAGAATAGATTTCCATATGAAATACATAACACATATAACAAAGTAGAGGTGGGAATGAATAAGCCCTGTGCAGGGAACAGCAAAAGACTTACCTGCAACAGACTCAAATTAATGAACGAAAAAGTTGATGATATGGATTGGAGGCAGGGGGGGTTAGTAGAGAACATTTTTTTAAAAAAGAACGCAGTTCAGACTTAATATAAAACTACTGAAAGTCATCAAAAGTAGGTAAGTAAGTAACTAAGAAAGTAAGTCTATGTCTGTTTTCTAGGGATGACTTTCCAGTGGCACTCTGCCCAGAAACCATTGTTTTTCCCTATCCAAAAGTATGGAATTGAAGAAAAAGCCTAGCTTACCAAATAGTTACTGAAACCAGAGATTAAAAACAAACATCGCAGATCAGACACATAATAACACAAAAATAATACCACAATAACAGCTAAACTTACAAAGGCACCTGGCATTGTTCTAAGTGCTTCATAGGTATTATCTTATTGAATGCTATCTTTATTGCCAATTTACAGATGAGGAAACTAAAGCTCAGAGAGGTTAAGTGACTAGCCCAAGGAGCCAGCAAAGGAGAATGGAAAGCAGCCCACAGCGGTAGGAGAAAAAACAAAAGAAAATGGTATCCAGAAGCCAAATGAAGAAAGTGATTGATGCAGAGAATAGTTAACTATCAAATGCTACTGAAAAGTGAAGTAGGATAAGGACAGAGGACCACAGGATCTAGAAAATGTTGGTTGTAAATGGCCTTAACAAGAGCAACTTTATTTATTTTTATTCCGCTGAATGAAAGCTTGACTGGAGCAGGCAAAAGAGAGAATGTGAGGCAAAGGAGTGGTAAGAGAAGGACCAAATTTCTTCTCAAGAGATATGATGTACAAAGGGACAAAGAACAATGGGACTAGAGGATAATGACAAGGAAGGGATTTTTTTTTAATGTGAGATATTATAACATATCTATATGCTGAGGGAAATGACCCAGCAGAGAGGAAAAATGAATGATTCGGGAGAGGGAATGAATAGGTGAGAGAGGACGGGATGGAATGCAAAGTGAAGGAACTTAGATCAGAACAGGAGCTCACCCCCTGTAACACGAGGGAAGGCAGAGCATTATCACAGGTCAGCTATTAGATTTTTATGGTAGGAAAAAGAGATTGTTCTCATCTGATTCCTTTGATTTCTCTGTAAAGCTGAGAACGAAACAGAAGCACATGTTAGAAGTTTTAGGAGATTGGCGATATTATATCATCACCATGAAGAAAGGGAAAGTGAATTTCCTAGGAAAATTGAGTGCTGAAAATCTCTTCAGACTTCTATTCATGAATTTAAGATAAGTCCCGTCAGTTAGTCTGGAGTTTTCCCTAGCTCAGTTCTCCACTGCTCAGGGGCAGGCAGGAAATACGTGGAAAACTTGGTTTAACCAGTGTTGGTTTTTTAATGACGAAGGGAGATGGGCTGGGGAATTGAGAATGTCTGAAAGGCAATGATTAGAATGATGAGTAAGGAAGTGTAGGCATGTAATAAAGGAAGGAGTTAATAAAATGGGAGAATTACTGGAGCCAAAGAACTAACACCTCAAAACATTGTTACAAGGACTAGAGTAAATGCACCAGAGGCATTCAGCACATTACCTAGCACACATTAAGCACTCCAGCAATAATAGTTACTTTCATTTATTATTATTTCAAAATTCTTCAGAAGGTAATGTTACACTAAGATCACATGGTTGGTTGTTTTTTCAACAATTATGGGCCAAGCACTATTCTAGAAACTGTGACTAGCACAGTAAAAAAAGAAAAAGTCCCTGGCTTCATGGAGCTAACACTTTTAGAGGGTCGCTATGAGAATTAGTAATACTTGGGTTAGGACCTGTCACAGTGCCTTGCACACAGTAGGTGCTCAAAAAATATAAGTTCTTACCCTCTTTGGCTCCAGCCTCTCCATTTGCTCTACTTATTATGAACATCATTAGGAGAGTAATATTATTCCTTGTATTCCTTTGCACAAAAACTTACATTGGTTTCCTACTTTAACATCTAAACCAATAGTCTCCAAACATATTTGCTTGCACACTGCATTAGCTTTTTTCTTAAGTATTTACTTAATAATTAACATACATGCTCTATGTAGTACCAATACGTTAGACACATTATAAAACATATTAAAGCACTTAGAACAGTGTCTGGTATATAGTTCAAACTAAGTAAGAGTTAGCTATTGTTGTTATTATTACAGAAAACGTTTTTTAAAAGTTCCAATACTGTATTTTTGTATCCCACTACTTCCTCTTGCAAAAACCACTTTGGAGACCACTGGTCTACTCTGCTTAGCTTTCCAAAGCCTCCATTATTTCATCCCATGTAACATACTCAATCTCCTTTCCTGCTATTTCAGAACTCTGGGCAGTCATTTCACTGCCTCCTGAGTACTGCATGATTCCATTCTCATCCCCTTGTCCTCGCCAGTGCCAGAAAATGTCCAACCTCTCTGACTTTCCAGATCATAACAACCCTAAAAAAAATCAGTAGAAGCACTGCAATTCTCCACTGGTCTTTCAATCTCCCCTCACTACTTCAAATGATACTAATCTTTCCCTTTTCTGATTTCCTATGGTACTTAATAGTCTCTTCACATTTCACTATATATAACTGTTTTACACAGTTCTGTTCTATAGTGTTTTGATTATGTTACACACTAGACTTGCCTCTACAGAGTTTACCCAAAAGCTCACTTTACTTAAGTGTACAATAAGGCAGTGTACTTAGGAGCACAAGCTATGGCGTCAGTTTTTTAAAAAAGTAAGTTAAAGGAAAAAAAATTATGAAAATATCTAGAGCCATGGTTAGGAGATAGCAGGTACTCAATAAACAGCAGTTATTATCATTCACAAGCTACATTACATCAAACCAATTTAACAGTTTAACAAGAACCAGCAAATGTCTTTGCCAAAAAGTCATGGCTACAAAACCATCCACTATAAATGATGTGCACCAAGCCCCTTCCCAGTGATACGCAGGAGCTCCACCCAAGAGGGAAAATAAAAAAGGATCTTCCAAATACTCCTGACTCTCACCTCAGGCTGAATATTAGAACTATCTGTGGAGCTTTTTAAAATTTAAGGTGCAAGGAGCCAATCTCAAAAATTCTGATTCAATAGCTCTCCAATGAGTCTCCATTTCTATTTTTACAAAGCTCTAAGAACGATTCTGACATGTAGCTAATTCTGAGAGCAAATGATATTCTATGACGAAAATACACTGTGGAAAAACACAAGTTTTAGAGGTTGATTAGGGTGTGTTTGTGAAGGGGTGGAGGGTGAAAGAATGATGGTGGAGTGTAACTGTATTAAATTCCCTTGCTTTTCTAGCCTCTCTTGGTGAGTGGAAGAGCAAATGTATGCTCTCAATTTGAGAACCATGACAGCAGATCCAATAAGAATAAAAGGTAAAGTGAACAAAGCTTGGATAAATCCTAAGATATCCTTTAGTCTTCTTCCCTTTCCTTTTCACCAAGCTCCTGATTCTTCTCTCCCCTCGCGCCCCAGGCCCCAGTGCCTCGAGCCAACACACTCTACATCTGTAGAGATGCTTTTGATTTAGAAAGTGTTTTTATAAATACTACTTCATTTAACCTTTTCAGAAACTCCTTGATGTTTTGGTATTATCATTTCCACTGGGCCACGAAGAATCTGAAGTTGAGAATAATTAAGGGTTTGCACAAGGTCATAAAGTCAATCCATGAAGAACCTTCTCTCCACTATTCTTTTTGCCTTTCAGATTCCTCTCCCCGCGCGGTCCGCCACACAAATATTTAGCATAACCCCAAACCTACAACCCTATCAGAACTCTGATTCTCTCGATCCTTTACCTGTCCCCCCACCCTGTCCCCTTCCCGTTGCTCACGTTCTCTCAGAGCAGACCCCTTCCCAAGTGCACAATTTAATATGTTAGCCGGGGAGGCGAAAGAAAAGGGAAAACTACAGAGGCAGCTCCGAACCTAGAAAAAACAAGGTGCCCAAGGAGACGGCGTGACTGCTGCAGCACGGCGCCACTCCCAAAACCTCAGATCCCCGTCTCGGAATCCCGATCGGAGGCAGCTGTTCCCGGTGACACTTACGTGACATTGGCAGGGCCCGGACAACCCGGGGGTGAACGGCGGCCGCCATCTTCTCCCACAATCCCCCACCGCCAGCGCTCCGGCCGACTACGGCTACTAACCTGGGTCAAAAGTAATCTTCCACACCTGTCTGCGCAGGCGCGAACCGGGCAAAGAAGGGGTGGATCAGAGATTGGGGTGGAGTGTGGCGGAGATGAGAGCTGAGAAAAGGGAGAGAGCAAGAGGGAAGGGAGAGAACATGAAGGAGACGGGGAGAACGGAAATAGAAAGAAAAGACTCTTGGGGTTGGAATCCCAGATATGGAATGGACCGTGAAGATAATCTCATCGCCGAGGAACCTGAAGTTCAGAGTCAACCACCGACTGACTGAGGGCATAAAAATGGCAGAACCCGAGCAGCAGGAGCCCTGCTCTCCTGACTCTCGGTTCATTGTTCTCTGAAAATGTCAGAGAGGGCAGCCCTGGTGAAACTAGGGGAAGGTGGGGGCGTGGCCCCTGAACTCGGGAAGTTCTTTAAGGAGAGAATCAGGGCCCAGGGGAGAGGGGGTACGAGAAAGGAGCGGGACGGGGACGCAGAGAAAGTGAGGAAGAGAAACAAAATGAGGATGTGCACGTCGAACTCGCCAAGCACATTCTCTCTTCGGAGCCTTGCTCTTTCTGTTCCGTTTTCCTGGCATGCTCGCTCAGATGTTTCCACCAGCTCGTGTCTGCTTGTCATCATTCCATCTGTCTATTACTGTTATTACTCATCAAAGCACCTGACATATGAATCCAGAGATTCTTTTTTTTTTAATGTTCTTTTTTTCTAGACACTTTTTTTTTTTTGCTTTTCAATCCCCATAGCCCCAGTAGATAGTTGTATGTCATAGCTGTGCATCTGCATCCTTCTAGTTGCTCTATGTGGGACGCCGCCTCAGCATGGCTTGACAAGCAGTGCCTAAGTCAGCGCCCAGGATCCGAACCCGCGAACCCCGCTGCTGAAGCGGAACAGGCGAACTTTACCGCTATGCCACCGGGCCAGGCCCCGAGCCCAGAGATTCTTAACCTGCAGTGCGATTCACAAGGGGACTTGCGGAATTCTGTGAACCTCCTGAAACGTTAGGTAAAACTTCGTGGGTGCGTGTGCCATCTGTACATTTTTGTAGGAAGAAACTCAAGATGGCTCTCTCTAGAACAATGGTTTGTAATTGTTTTAAACTGTGGACCCCTTTGAGAATCTGCATTGTTCTCGAAAGAAGTATCTAGAGCCTGGGGAGATTCCAGAAAGATTAAACGCTTGCATTTTTAAATAGTTTATTCTGGTCAACCTCTCAAGATCCCTGGGTAGAAGACAGCAACCAGCAACCTGTCCTGAGACATCTACCTTGGGCTTACCAGAAAACAAACTAGTTTGGGGGCTCTTTCTAGATATGGTAATTCTTTCAGTGCTTTGTTTTTTCAGAAAGAAAATAGTGTGCCTTGCTGGGGCGGACAGAAGACCTGTAGTGAGTAGAGATCATCTATTACTAGCCTTGTAAGATTCGTTATTCCCACTCCAGCCCAGCCCTACTGTTTACTGAGGTGTTATCTACCAAACTGAATTGGAAGAGTTAAGAAACGAAGAAATTTGATGAAGTTTAATAATGCTATGTTGTCGTGCATTTCTTGGCCTCATCCTGTGTTCACTCAGCACTTAAAATTTGCTAATGTTTGATTCTGGGGTCAGTTTGAATACAAACATACTTTCTTGGTTCTGATAAATGGACAGACCCCATTATCATCAGCACCCTGCTAACCCCCGTGTAATATTGCCAATTGTGTTATTTTACTTCTCCAAGTCAAACACTGCCTCACGTTCTCAGTACTAGTTTTAAGGTGGCATGATATAGCTGAAAGAGCACTGACTTAGAATGTTAGATCCCAATCCTAGTTCTACCAGTTATTAGTTGTGACCTGGGCAAGCTTATACACCTGTCTAGCAGGGAAAATAATACCTGTCCTGTTACCTCAAAAGGTTATTGTGAGGATCAGATGACATAATGGAGGGCAAGGTGTTTTGTCAACTGCAAAGTGCTGTATGTGTGCACAGCGTCCTCCCTCATCCACGGGGCGTGTATTCCAGTGGATGCCTGAAACCGCAAATAGTAGCAACTCTATATATACTTTGTTCTTTCCTATACATACCTGAGATAAAGTTTAATTTATAAATTAGGCAGTAAGAGATTAACAATAACTAATAATAAAATAGAACAATTATAACAATATACTGTAATAAAAGTTTTGTGAATGTGATCTCTCTCAAAATATCTTGTAAAATTTAATGCCTTTTCCATCTTAACTAAGCACTTATCACGCACCGTGGCGATAAATTTTGCAGTTTGAGGTGCAACAGCAAAACTAGCACAAATTTCTTTTTCCTCTTCACAATTTCATGAATAGAAGATTCGCTGTTACCGTAGATCTTAGCAACCTCAGCATACGATTTTTTTCTTTCCTTATTAAGTTGAGAACTTTTCACCTTTTCACTTAAAGGAAGTATTTTATGATTTCTCTTTGGCATATCCAAATTGCCAGCATTACTACTATTGCACTTTGGGGCCATTATTAAGTAAAGATTCCTTGAATACAAGCACTGCAATACCGCAACAGTCGATCTGATAACTTAGACAGCTACTAAGTGACTAAGGGTGGGTAGCGTATACAGTGTGGATACAGTGGACAAAGGGATGATTCACGTCCAGTGTGGGACAGAGCAGGATGGTGCAAGATTTCATGATGCTACTCAGAATGGTGCACAATTTAAAACTTATGAATTGTTTATTTTTGGAATATTCTATTCAATATTTTCAGGCCACCATTGACCACAGGTAACTGAAACCACGGAAAGCAAAACTGAGAATAAGGGAGACAACTGTACATGCAGTTCTATTCAAATACCACTGAAGTGTCAAAGTCATAGAACGTTAGAGCTGCAAGGGATTGTAAGAGATCAGCAAGCCCAGTTTCTTTATTTTGAAGATGAAGAAACTGAGACCTAATATGAAAGATTGTCAATAGATAGATAACCTTGTGGAAGGAAAGCTGTAATAAATCAGTCAGTCACTTTTGAATTCATTAATGATTTTAACTTTTATCTTGTGGCCTTGGTCAGAGATTCTTTTTGCTTCATGGAAACTATGTATTAGTCCTATATTTAATCATTCACTAAGAGTACTTAAGGTACATTTCCAAAGAGAATGTACTAGTAATAAAGTCCTCCTCAAGCCTAGACATTGCCAACCAAATGCCTCTTGGTCTGATTTATCCCAGTACAGTTCCTCGGGTTGAGGCATTGCAGAGGATGGGTTACTGTTACTGTCACTCTGACCACCCAAGACAAATTGTAACCCAGAAATGGTCAGTTTAGGCAAAATATCCCCCAATTTTTTATTTTTACAAAAAAGTTTTACAATTTTTTTTAACCTATTCTTACAAACTGTAAGATATTTATGATTAAGACGAATCCAGACTGGATGCCACAAAATGAAGTGATTCCATGGGCTTTGCATAAAAAATTTAGTAGACCCTCAATTCTTTTATTTCTTACTCTCTGCACCCATCTAGATTTGTTAATACCTAATACTTACTCTGTTGTTTTAAGTGGAATCCATTGCCAAAATTTCCCCCTCCCATATTCCTTACCTAAATTAGACACTTAAAGAAAAAATTAATCCAGAGAAAGCAATCCCAGTCCTTCCAAACTAAGCATCAGAGCCTTGAAGTATATCCTCACCCCTCCCCTTGTCCTTTGAAAACTCAATTTCTGGTAGCCACACCACTGTTGCCATAGAGACAGTGACATCACCAGCATGATTCTGATGTCACTCTCCAGTCCCAACAAGGAGGAGGTACATGGAAGGCTGGGGGAGGAAACAAGATCTTGAACTGAGCAAGAACATCCCAGCATCTTCATTGACTTTAAAAGTATATTCTGGAGTCTTCTGTGCTTCACTATTCCAGTGCTACAGAGGTAGGAAATCCCACTGGACTGATAAAACAGCCTATTTTCTGATCCTTTGTGGTTAAAAGGGAGAATTCAGTGACAAGTGATGGATAACTTTTAATGTTCAACCCAGCCTCGCTCTTTGCCCACTCAATTTTAATTTTACATCAGAGTCTTCTGGAAATAAATGAGGCTCTCCCCTAACAGCATTACAGCTAAACCTACCATCTTCGCTGCTGAAGTTTTAATTTTGTGGCAGATTGGCCAGATCTCCTTGGCCATCCTTTTGGGGAAATGAGGGGCTCTTAACTCCCTGCTCCCCAATTTGAAGAGGAGACTGGAAGTTTGACAATCTGCTGACGTTTCCTCTTCATTGTGGGGCCATTCCAAAAGTTCTTTTCCTTCCGGTGCTCTAAGAGCAGAATCAGACTAGTATAGCTCTGGGTCCTGATTCTCATCCACTCTCATCTTCTCACGATTATTTCTGAAGCTTTGGCTATACAACAGAGAACTGGGAAAGGGCAGGATACATATAGCTATGGGGGAAAAGTATCTGTGCTAATGGGCACTAGAGGAAGAAGCTATTACTAAGGGAAAGTGAAAACAGAGGAGATCCACAAGAAAGCTTAACAGTGAATGACCACTGAGACACACACACACACACACATACACTTCTGGTCCTTATTTAAACAAAATCACTTGAGACCAATTTCATCAATAATCAAATTTATTGAGTGTCTACAATGTGCCAGGCACTTAGAGAAAGGGAGTGAGAGAGAAAAAGAGAGTGGATATAACAGAGTAGATTCTTCCTTTTCAAAACTAGTAATAAAACCTAGCTGAATAAACTTCAAAACTTGATCAGATATGTATCAACCCTGCAAACACTTCATTTATGCTGCCTGTAATTTGAGCTTTTCTATAAGTTTAGGTTCTTGAGTAAACAAGAACCTCTTGCTTATGATGAATACAGGAGAAAATGTCTTGAGATGGAGCTATGGTCTGGGATGCAGCAACCCAGACCATAGCTGGGTCATAACCAGACCCCTGTGTTTATGCCCTCCCTGTCTGGCATTTGTGATTGCACTCCTCCTCAATTATTATTATATTACACTGACATTTTTAAGGAACATTTTATTTCAGTCCTTGTATTGCCACAGGATCCTTCTATCGGCCATAGAAAATTTTCACAGATCCCAGGATGTTAACCTTCAGAGCTGTAATATTTAAAGGACTACATCCACTGTTTTAATACTCCTTTCTAGGCCTCAATTTTCTAATCTGTAAATTGAGTGTGTTAGAATAAGTGGCTTCTAAGGCCCATTTATCTTTACATTGTATATACTTAACTTTCTTTCCTCATCAGATTTAATAGATATCAAAAGCATCCTTTTTTTCTTTTATTTTCCACCCTAACTCAAGGATATTATTCACCAACTTTGAAGTTAAGAAATTTATCCATTCGTTGGCTCTATTAAACTCTTTAGATTTTCCTTCCCTCTTTTCCTTTTCATTATGGGAAATATATACAGATTAAGAAGCCTAAATATCATTATCATCAAAAGGTATTTAAGTCCCTCTTTATATATGCTATTATCTAGGACAATTTAGGGAGTTTAAAGTCTAAAACAAGCTTCATGGATGCAGATAAATATACAGAAGATGTAGAAAATAGAATGAAAACATTAGGACATATGTAAGTGGAAGTGTTTGCTGGATATATGTGACTAATAAATGTACTTTCTGTTTATGAAGGAAGTACAAGAGCAATTTTGAGATGTTCATTTATTTGTATTATTGGGATAGGATGGACTGTTAATAAATCATTGGATAAGTATGTACCCCTTGGGTAAGTCTCTGGGGTGAACTTATCCCCCAAAGGAGTCAAGCTTCAAGTAAGCCTGCATGTATGACTTAAACCACCATAGAAACTTTAAGCAAGCCAGTTTTTTGTTGTTGTTTTCAGATTCTCCAATTTAAGAAAGAAAAATTGAGCTATCTGGAATTAGATATAGGTGCTATTCGTGTATTCATTCTTTCGGCAGACGATTGATTATTAAGTACCAGCTTTAAGATACTAGCTACTATGAGGGATACAAAGATGAGTAAGAAAATACAACTGCCCTCATGAAGACATCTAGTAAAGGAGATGAAATATGTGTGAGCAACTAAAATACTAGATAGGATGTAAAGGTTGAAACAAAATTTGATGGACACTTAGATGAGGGAGGAATCTCATCCAATTAGGTATTTAGAAAATGTTTCATGGATGGGATAAGCTTTGACCTGGGCTATGAAGTAAGCGTGGGATTTAGAGAAACATTATTAGGGGGCTGGGTGGATATTCCAAGATGAGAGGACAAATGCCCTTACATCTTCTATTTAAATGTCTTCGTAGAGGTAGTACAAGGAAGATAATTGATCTGGAATCTGGTTTTAACATTAACTATGAATTCCCTTTATAACGGGAGGATGTATATTTCCTCTCAAGTCCTCAAAGGATACTTACAAAGTGTTTTGAGATCCATGAGTTCAGGGCACTTTTTGTCCATTCTAGCTACTTATCTTTTGACTTCCTATTCAAGCAAGTTTGAGATTAGGCTAAAATCTTTCAGTTTTCTCATTGTTAAATAAGCCTATATATCAATGGTTTGAAAGTGAAGAATAACAATAGTCATTTCAGAAATGATTGGCCAGAAGGTGAAACCTTTTTTTGCCATTTGGGAACCATCAGACTGCACCAGGCATAACATTTGGACTTTAAATTTGAATGTCATTTTGTGCTCATCACTTGTGTACTACATGTGAAAAATAATGGATGTCAAAACATTATTTGGTAATAAAAACAATAGGATTCATATGTAAAATTAGTCATTTTTATTTGTGTCTTTCCATTGCAGATTCCATATATTACATGGCAGGAGGGGTGGTTAAACTTAGAGATAGTGAAGACAACAACAAATTAATCAAGAGCTTTTCTCATATCTCAGAACCTGTCCTCGGTTAAAGTAAGTGATCACATAACTTCCTTACTTTTTGTAATTAATTTTCATCTTTCCTTTTTAACTGGGCTATATAGCTTAAATAAATCAGTAGATCCTATTGATTTTTATCATTTTCTATTAGGAGTAATTCATTAGGATGAAATATAAACTGAAGATTAGGAGATGTAAGTTTCTGGCTCTCGCTTGCACTATAAACAGTCCAGGACAACCTGTTTCCAAGTCTTCTCATTCTTTGGCCAAGTAATAGTGCCGTCTATTCCTTTTTTCATGGTAATGATTCAAGCATAAGAATATATATAATAGTGAGCTGCTGAGGCACAATACAGGGGTTAACTTCATAGACATTAACAGCTTCCTTGTTAGGGTTAAAAGAATAACATTAAAATAAGATACTAAAGAAGCTTAGGAAATCTCAGAGAAAATTTTTAAAGAAAAGAATAATTGTCTTTCTGGAGCTGGCCGATCTTTCTCAGAGAAGATCTCTCTAGGTAAGCCCAGGCCCAGGGATTCTCAATTCTAGCTGTACACTAGAATCACCCAGGGAACTTTTAAGAAATTCAATGCCTGAGTTTCCTCACTCCCAAACCATTGAAATAAGATTCTCTGGGGGGTAGTATCTCAGATTCAATATTTTTAAACAATTCTTTGGGTGATTCTAAGGTCTAATCAGGGTGGAGAATCTGTTGCTTACCCAAGGATTCTACTGTATTACAGTATCAGGATGAGTAAAAGAAATTTTCCCTAGCCCAGTAATCTGAGTTAGTGATTGGGTATGAAAATGAGTACAAGTCCTTATGGGAGAAAGAACAAGTAGCTCTTTAAATATCTTTTATTTTCTTTTCAATAATTCCCCATAGTATTCTATATAATAAAAGTAACGCATCCACTTATAAATAAGTTTAAATCACGTGTGTAATCTGTGTTTGATTTGTGTTGGTTTTATTTTGAGGGAGGATTCTACTCCCACCACAGCCCAAAGTCCTTTAAAACAATTATTTCCAGTTAACCAGATACTCAACCCCTAATAATGCTCCACTTATTTCAAGCAATTCTTTATAAAAC
This sequence comes from Tapirus indicus, assembly GCA_031878705.1. Classification (NCBI taxonomy): domain Eukaryota; kingdom Metazoa; phylum Chordata; class Mammalia; order Perissodactyla; family Tapiridae; genus Tapirus; species Tapirus indicus. The sequence continues at coordinate 101,475,242 of CM062918.1, read as the reverse complement.
ATAATTTCACTCTAAAAATTTAGGATAAACGTTTGGACTTTATTATAACAGAGCTTTAAATGAGTATTTTATTGGAATCAAAATATGAATATTATGTCTGTCTCACAAAGATGTTTAGGGACACTGGGGAGGAAAAACTGGCCATCTTATTCCACCTTGCTTATTGAGAAGTATAGATATAAGCAAAGTTTATAATGAAATAAAGGAAACTTCAGTGTGGAAGCCTAGTAATGGAAGTCTGGCATGGAAAAAGAGGGCAAAGAGAAGCTTCTCATACTTGTAGATTATCAGTGGGCAAATATCATGATAATTAGCCACGTTTCCAAAGACTACCAAATAAGATGTAATGCTGTCAAAAGTAGATGAGACTAAGGCCAAAGGCCAAAGGGGTATAGTGGCTCTGATGCTCAGTTGTGAAGTGAGGCAATATGTATAATAAGTAGCAAGTATAAGCAATTCTTTCAAGAAAAATGGCTACAAATAAGAGAAAAGAGAAGTAGTGACCAGAGGGTGACTTGGGGTGGAAGAAGACAACTAAATGAATTTCAGCTTTCTGGCTTGTAAAACCAGGTAGATGGTGGCACCATTACAGAGATTAGGGAATAGAGGAGAGCACTGGGAGAGTTATGAAAGAATCAACATCAGCAAGGGCATCTCTGTATCCATGGACAACGGTTCATTGGATGGTGCACGTGACATCTCTCTTCTCCCCGCATTCAGAAGTTTGGCTGAGCCATGGAGACTGAGAATTCCCCAAGGATACTTGGCTAATTGGAGGAGGAATTAGTCTTAAGGAAGAGCTATTAGACTTACTGCTAATATAAGTAAGTTAGTGCTCTAGAAATTAATTAAAAATGAAGCATATATTACTTTAAAAATAAGTTGGTGGGACAAGAACAAGCAAGGAAGAAGTAAATTAATTCTATTTTGATCATGTTGGGTTTTGAGTGTCTACCGAAAATCCAAGATGTGGAAGCACTGTCAAGCAAGGACAAAAAGAGCAGGACCTGGATGCTCAGGTTCATTCATGAACAAATCTGTATTAAGCACCTCCAGCATATACCAGCCACTGGCCTCAGCACTAGAGATACATATGTTTAAGAAAGCTTTCTGCAGTTGAGTGCTGAGGGTGAAGATACCCAGAGTTAAGTGTGCCTGAAATAGCTCTTGGGATAGGTGTCTATTGAAAGCATTGCTCCTATTTTCCATACCTCAGCCATTTACCTTATTTCTTCTTACTCTCATATAGCTTGCCCTTTTAATGACCCTTTCTTGTTTTTTTCAACTTCCAGATGTCAGATAGGGTTGACTGGTTACAAAGTCAAAATGGAGTATGCAAAGTTGATGTCTATTCACCCGGAGATAGCCAACCCCAGGACTGGAAAATGGTAAGGGTCAACCTCCTTACAAACACTGGGTTAGGAATATATGGGTACCATTAAAAGTAGCCTTATTCACTCCACCGCCACCACCAACCTCTTGTTTTTGAAGATGGAATTCTTGGGGGAAAAAATGAACGCCTTTAGAACAGGAAATCCCCATCTATAATTTTTTTGGAAAAAATTCCTTTAATATGGTATTTAGTAGGAGAAATACGCTATAATTAATGAAAAAACTATATATTACAGCTGTAAAAGTTTGTTTCATTTTCAAACAGAAAGGGATTGGATTTCAAACAGAAGTGTCTCCAAAGTTCATAGATACTATTTTCTGAAATGTAGGATGTGTCAAAATTCTCAGAACTATAAACATTTATCTAAGTAACATTGTCATTCTGCCTTCATCATTCAACAAACATTTATTAAATACTTACTTAGTATCAGGCACTGTAAGTCAGAACATGGAAACCATACGAGTAATTTAGTGTTAAAAAACTGTTTAGTAAAAGATAGTTAACTAATTTAACTACTAAAAGCTATGAAAAGGACTCTAAGCGTTCCAGAAGTAGCAAAGGCAAAAAGCAGCTACTACCCCTAGGCTGAGAGAAAGAGTGATCGAGGAAGAAACTAAGAATTCACAAAAGCTCCCTCTCCCTCAACCAAGGCTGCTTCAGATCTCTGGAGGATCTGAGGATCCACAGGAACATTTAGCCTGCTGGTGCCAAAGACACTTGCCAGAGGGTGCAGGTGGGCCAGAAGGGAAGCCCGTTCCTCCTGCTATGACCATGCAGTGCCCTCTATTAACAAAGCCAGCTGCCAAAAGTGAAATATTTAAAGGGTTCAGTTCTAGTGTCACAAAACAAGACAAAGAAGGGTAGACTTGGAGTTGAGAGACGATAATGAATAACTGGCACAGAACACTGTGCTAAGTCTTAGGGTCAGAGATAGAAAAAGACAGCATTCTCTCCTTTTCAGGATCTCATAATCTAATGGAATCACTATTGTAATCCTCATCCTTAGTATTAACATTTATCAAACACCTACTTGCATGTAATGTTACACGACCCGTCTTCTATTTGTCCAAAAAATTATTTGGTCTATCTTTACATAGCCTAAGAGAGAAAACATTAACAAAACTACATAAGACATTAATACATATAGATAATAAATATCCAATTGCTAGAGTAAGTGCCAACCCAAACTGCTTCTACTAGGTCTTTTATTTACCTCTGCCCTTTCATTTAGAAAAACAAAAGATGGATGAGTTTCAATATTAAATCAAATTAACAAAAATTTCTTGATTTTTCACTAAGTGAGAAGCACTCTGGGTGATGCTAAAAAGAACAAAATTTCTGCAGTCATAGACCTTACCATTCATTTGGGAAAATAAAAAATACACATGTGAAAATATAAATATAATTTAAAAACTCTAAATAACTGGTGGACCCTAATTATGAGAAGTTCATCAGCCACTGTGGAAAATGGTACAGAGATTTCTCAAAAAATTAAAAATAGAAATACTGTATGATCCAGCTATTCCACTACTGAGTATTTATCCAAAGAACATGAAATCAACAATTCAAAAAGATATATGCACCTCTATGTTCATCGCAGCATTATTCACAATAGCCAAGACATGGAAGCAATCCAAATGCCCATCAATGGATGAATGGATAAAGAAGATGTGGTGTGTATAATGGAATACTACTCAGCCATAAAAAGACAAAATTGTGCCATTTGCGACAACATAGTTGGACAATATAGTTGAGGGTATTGTGATGAGCAAAATAAGTCAGACAGAAAAAGACAAATAACATATGATTCCACTCATATGTGGAAGATAAACAAACACATAGATAAGGAGAATAGATTAGTGGTTACCAGAGGAGAAGGGGGTGGGGGAGGGCAAAAGGGGTAAAGGGAGACATACATATGGTGACGGATAAAAACTGGACTGTTGGTGGTGAACACAATGCAATCTATACAGAAACTGAAATATGGTGATGTACACCTGAAATTTACACAATGTTGTAAGTCAATATGACCCCAATAAAATAATTTTAAAAAAAAGAAGTTCATGATAATTTGCCAAATGGATTTTCTGGACAGTAATTGCTCCAGGTGTTTAAAGAACAGATCATTTAAGGAGGTGGTTAGGGAAATTTTTATAATGTTTAATCAAGCTAGAGGTGAAGAAGAATAGGACTGGAGGTATATATGTTAACTTAAAACTAAGCTACTAAAGCAGAAGATGGCTGAGGAGAGAAAACTAAACCCTTTCTGTATTCTCTTTCATGGACATGAACATTTTCCCTGGCCTTAATTAAGAAAGATTCAGAAATAATTTGGCATCCACCTTCCCCCACTGCTCAGGATACTACTATATAAGAAGAGAGAGAGCTGAAGGTTGCAAGAAGGCAACAGGATTAGGAAGAGATGGATGTTTGATTGTAGACTGCATTGATAGAAAAAGAAATGTGGTTAGTCTGTCAGTCACTATGGCTTCATCAACCACTTTGGAAAATTCTTTTGGATCAAGTAGAATAATGGACATAGGATACATATATTTTAGGTTTGAAAAACATAGACAATAAAAACCCACAAACACAGCAAGCTAACACAACTCTTTAGACTCCATCATAAAGCTCTACACCATGCTATAGGTTTGTTATTTTTTTTAATGTTTTGTGAAAAGAATTGTAAAGGATAAAAGAATATACCCCATATCTGTATTATAATAAGACTTTCCTGTACATATTACAGCTTCATTATGGAAGCCTGCCTATTTGCAGGTAGTGTGCCTATCTGTAAATAAGTAGGTAACGTTAAGGCATAATTTTCAAAAAAGGGTAAAATCAAGACTCCCAATCAGATACGAAAGTGAATGCATGTTAAGGATTTTATTTAACTCATTAATGAGAAAATTGGTGAGGTGTTACAATCAGTTCAGTTTACAAAAGACATATTCATAGATCAGGAATATTTAAATGAATGTGCAAATGGAGGCAAAACTGGCCTCTTCCACAATGGGAAAGGACGTCAGCTGAACCTCCACTGGACAGAATTTACATGTCTTTAGACATGTAGAATTATTTCGCATTACTATCAAATATCTACAGTTTACAGAGTTGTAAAATAGCTCCCATAGAATCAGCAGCAGATTATGTGGAAGGCTGCAGACAATGCTTAATCTATAGACTATGGACTATAGACAATGCATAGTTTTCTAGTGAAGCACAAATATTTTTTCCCTTCACTTGCCTCCATTTTGATAAAATATCTCAAAATAAGATAACTTTTGATTACAAAATAAGGCTAATCTCATCAGATTCGGTCTGATTATTTACAGAGGTACAGCAACTGTATAGGCCTTAAGTTTGCTTTACTGAAAGTTTTCATAAAGAATCCTAGATTGGACTTTTAAATAAACCTCCATTATTTGCTGTCCTGAGACTAGGAACTCAAGACTAAGAAATTCTCTCCACCAAGTTGTACCTGCAGTCCCTAGAAAAACAAACATGTATACCATTGGATTTTTCTGAAACTGTTGTTCCTAAATATAGTCTCAACCACTTATATTAATCATAACTTTTAACCAAAGTACTTTCTATTTCACAAAGAAAACTGGGGAAGAGGAGGTGTATAATTGTGAACTGTCACACACCAGCTAAAGTGTAGACTAGCAGAGCTTATGCACACACATAAGACAATTTTCTACAGTCACACACATCCCTTATACAACCTAAGTGGCACAAATGAACACATTCATCAACAAACACAAGGATACAACATCCATAGTAATAAAAAATAAGAAGCAAAAGCATATGAACTGTGCTTAGCTATCAATGTTTCAGTATTGTCTTACTTAGAAATGATCTAAGTATCCAATAAATATCCATTTATTAACTCAATTTAATACCAGCCCAGTGTTTTATATTATATAAATATGTTGGAAATTTATCATCAAGCTGACATACTATAAAACGTAATAACTGTTGATATAAAGTTTGTCAGAATAAGTATTCAATTTGGTTAAACACAAATTTATATTTTTCATGATCTTAAATATTAAGTAGAAGTAATACTAGCTTATTGGATCTGTAGAACCTGTATAAGTTTATGAAGAGCATATCAAAGTAAAATAAAAATGCATAATGTATTATACTTAACACTAATAAATCAGAAAAAAGCATAGGTATTTTTATTAAACCAAAATTATTAAACAGATCTTGTTTACCAAAGATTTACCTAACTTATGTAAACTTAGGTTCCTAAAATATTTCTTAGTGATGTTCTATAAGAATACTTTTTCCAATCAGAATAAAGATCTTTTAATTTAAGAAACTTTATAATTTTATTAATTCCATGTGGAGGTAGGAAGACATTACTACTTATGCTTAATGCTTTTCTGAATGACAGACACATAGTAATACAAACACTGGTAGATAGCTTATGGCCTCAATTCTAAACTTTCAGTCATTAGATTCAAATGTGCAGTTTTCAGCAAAAAAAATCACAAGGCATACAAAGAAAGGGGACAGTGTGGCCCATTCAAAGGAAATAAATAAATAAATAAAAACTGTCTCTGAAAATGATCTGATGGCAGATAACTAGACAAAAACTATAAAACAACTATCTTAAAGATACTCAAAGAACTAAAGAAAAGATGTGGATAAAGTCAAGAAAACATTGTATGAATAAAATGGAAATATCAGCAAAAAGATGGAAAACCTTAAAGATAACCTAAAAGAAATTCTGAAGCTGAAAAGTGCAATAGATGAAATAAAAAATTTACTAGAGGGATTCAAAGACAGATTTGGGCAGGCAAAAGAAAGAATCAGCAAACTTGAAGATAGAACAATGGAAATGATCAAGTCTAAGGAACAGAAAACTGATGAACAGAGCCAACGGAACCTGTGGGACATCAACAAGCAGACAAACATATGCATTGTGGGAGTCCCAATAGGAGAAGAGAAAGAGAAAGGGGCAGAGAGAATATTTGAAGAAATAATGGCTGAAAACTTCCCAAGACTGATGAAAGGCATGAATATAAACATCCAAGAAGTTCAACCAACTCCAATAAGATAAATTCAAAGAGAGCCACACTGAGACACATTATAATCAAACTTTCAAAAGACAAAGGCAAATGGAATATAGATAGACATGATGTTTGTCACTTCTAGGCCTGGACCACAAAAGTCTCCCCTTCAATCCTCCACAGTCTCTACTGCTCCCCATACATCAGCTTGAAGAAAAGGTCCTGAGGCCCTAGGGGAGGGTGAAACAGAGCCTGAGTCCCTGAGTCACTGCAAAGAAGGCTGCTCATTGAATGCCCTCTCTAAATAAAGTGATTGAGAAATAAACCACTGATAGTTCAGGGGGTATCTGATTTAAAATTAACATTACTCCAAATAATATATTTTGCCTGTGTCATTTTGTTGCCAGGAATGCCCACTCTAATACATCTGACTGTCAAAATGCTTAAAAGTCATCTCAAATGCCATTTCTTTCTCTAGTTACCCAGCCAAAATTCTCTTTCCTTCCTCTGACATTAAATATCTCTTTTTTATTATTTTATAGCACTGATCACATAGTATTTAATAACATGTGTGTTCATGTTTTGCCCCTACAGTAGACTGTATGCTTCCAGAAGGCAAGGATCATATTTCTTTCACCTGTATATGTCCCACAGTATCTAGTAGAGCATGTTGTACACAGACACTATATACATATTGAATTATACACGTAGTTTGTGTTACATATTCATCTCCCCTGAATCACCTCTGCAATAGAGTGATGTCAGGTTGATCCTCCTGGTGGATAGTTTGTACATTGGAAGCTGATTTTCCGTTCTTGAATACTGTCTTTGCTCTGACTCCACCACCTTTTCTCTTTCCCTTTCTCAGACATGCATATAGGCAGCTTTCTTTCCTAAAACTTCTTCGTAAAGCTAAATTTTGTCCATGTAGAATTTCCCACCTGTTACTGACCTTTGGTTCAGAAAAATAGCCTCTTAAAAGATTCATTACAGAAACTCAGTAGTTTCCCTACACGTCCCCCCAGATCTGATAGGAACGAATCGCAGAACGCATCCCTAGCCATGCTTTCTTCCAGCACTTCTCTTTTCACCAGAGCACTGCTTCCCCATATATGTAGGAAGTCAGGTTTTATTCTCTAGTCCTCCCACAGCTGGTCAACTATGTTTCACTGCATTACCCTAAAGATCAAGCATATTGACTTCTCTTACTCTTCTCTTGCCTCTTCTGAAGTCTAATCTTTTTTTGAAACATTTAAGTAGTATTGTCCATCTTATATACACAACTTTAAGTATACAAATAATTTTGTTTGTATTATCTCGTTTAATATTAATCACAATCATATGAGGTAATTATTTTAAAAAATAATAACTACTATATGATCCAGCAATTCCACTTCCAGGTGTATATCTGAAGAAAACAAAATCACTATCTCAAAGAGATATCTGCACCTCTATGTTCATTGCAGCAGTATTTACAATAGCCACAACATAGAAGCAACCTAAGTGTCCAGCAATGGATGAATGAATAAAGAAAATTTGGTATATATATATATATATATATATATAGAGAGAGAGAGAGAGAGAGAGAGAGAATATTATTCATCCACAAAAAGGAACGAAATTTTGCCATTTGCAACAACATGGATGGACCTTGAAGGCATTATGCTAAGTGAAATGTCAGACAGAGAAAGACAAGTCCTTTGTGATCTCACTCATATGTGGAATCTTAAAAAAATATAATAATAACTCTGATACAGAGAACAGTTTGGTGGTTGCCAGAGGCAGAGGGTGCGGGGGTGGGTGAAATGGGTGAAGGTGGTCAAAAGGTACAAACTTCCCATTTTAAAATAAATAAGTCCTGAGGATGTAATTTACAGCATAGTGACTATACATAATAATACTATATTGTATATTTGAAAGTTGCTAAGAGAGTAAATCTTAAAAGTTATCATCACAAGAAAAAAAAATTTGAACTATGTGTGGTGATGGATAACTAGACTGATTGTAATCATCATTTTGCAATATATACAAATATTGAATCATGTACATCTTAAACTAATATAATGTTATATGTCAATTCTATCTCAATAATAATAATAATAAACTTTCAGCCATGCATTGAAAATAAACACAGGAGCCAGCCCTGATGACCTAGTGGTTAAAGTTCAGCATGCTTCACTTCAGTGGCCAGGTTCAGTTCCCAGGTGCCAAACCACACCACTCGTCTGTCAGTAACCATGCTGTGACAGCAGCTCACACAGAAGAACTAGAAGGACTTACAATTAGAATATGGGAGCTTTGGGGAGGGAAAAAAGAGAGAGAGAGGAAGATTGGCAACAGATATTAGCTCGGGGTGAATCTTTCCCAGCAAGATATAAAAATAAAAATTTTAAAAAGCAGGGAGAAAGGGTTGCTTTAAAAATAAATAAATAAACACAGAAACACAAAATTCCCCTGTCCAGAGATCAAAGAGCTCTTCTCCTTCCAAGTGGGCACAAAATTCTTAGTTGATTTGAGCTTAAGATGGCAAAAAATACTAGCAAAACTAATTTTCTGTTGTCTCGCACCCAACAGAGGCTAGATCTCTATAAACCATTAATCAATTAAAGAGATCACCAAATGGTCAGACAATAAAACCAAATTCTTCATCATTGCTGCCACCAATGATTATTGGCCATAAAGGAACCAAAATAAAAACGAAAAGCAAAATTAGTAGAGAGGAAAATTAAAAGTAAAACAACAGAATGTCTGTAAAATTCTATTGCCACTTTGGATTCACCCCTGGGGGCCAAGAAAAGAAGCAGCTGGTTACACTTCTATCATGATGACATTTATCTCCATTAGGTAAATCTGTTAGACATCTTGGCAAAGACTTCCAAAACTGTTAAAAGATCATTTTCAGAGAAGGGTGAAATAAGGACTCTCATCCATATATAAAAATAAACTCATATTAAAGATTTTATTTAATCATTACCAAGGAACTGATGAGATTCCAAGGAGAATCAAGAGAAAAAGACACATATATAGATCAGGAATATTGAAGTAAATGTGCCATTTGGAGGCAAAATCTTTCCACAATGGAAAAGGAAGTCAGTTGAACCTTTCCTGGTCAGAATATAATATGTGTAGACAAGAATTATATTGCATTGCTATCAGTTATCTACAGTGTACAGAGTTGTAAAATAGCTCCAAGAGAATCAGAAAATGTGGAAGGGTATGCTATAGATTATGCATAGTTTTCCATTGAAGCACAAAATTTCCCTATAGTAGCTATTATTCAAATTAGGAGAACCATTTAGGAGGACTTTGAAGCAAGCACTATGGCCCACAAGCAGCTTAAATTAGCCCTGTAGAGGACTGGCACAACTGCTTTTCTCTTCTTTCCAAGCCATCAAAACATGGCAGCATAGTGTAGGGGTGGAGAGCACCGATTTTAGAGTCAGAACTGGGTTTGAATACTAGTCCTTATCGCATAGTAGCTGTGAGATGCCAGCCAGTGTATTTAACTTCTCTAAGCCTCAGTTTTCTCACCTGTGAAACTGGAAGAGTAATACCCTCCTTACAGGGTGTGTATGAGGATTAAATGAAATAATGTGTGTAAAGCACTTAGCACAGTACCTAGCAAACATAAGTATTTAACAAATAGTAGCTCGTAACTATATGACACTTGGTAATTAAATGCCAAATTATTCTTTAAAGATGGGCAATACTTGTGGTCATTTCCAGATAGATATAACTCCAACAATTGCAATGATCCTTTACATTTGATAGTCAATGGGACACTTTCGCATTCCTTTTTATTTTAGTCTATGTTCAAGTGAAGATTATAGGTTGCAATATGTAGACATATAAATACTTGCATGTGCTTATCACAGCTAGTGTCCACCAAAGAATCTGTATTCTCTCAAAACTAATAAATTGTCCAGAAATATTAACTCCTCAATTATAAATCAGATTGTTAACTCAAATGATGTCAAATAGTCCATTGGAGGCCATTTAGCATATCAAGATTGTGCTTGTATAGCCTGGCAAAATGGTAAATTATGCACAATTGTCCTTGAATTTTCTAATTTTTTGAAAACTATACTTGTAATAAGAGACCCGAATAAAAAGAGATAAACTATGGAAAATAGCTGTTAATATCATTACAAGAAAAATCTGATTCACTCAAAATGCTAACTGCTATGTAGCTGATAACTGTCAGATCTTAGGGATATATACTGGTAGATGCAATATAGTGTAGCAGCCAAGAGCATGAGCTCTGGAGTCAGACTTCCTGGGTTGGAATTCCTTCTCCATCAATGATTAGCTGTATAATCTCAAATAAGTAACTAACTTAATCTCTCAGGTCTTCAATTTCCTCCTCTGTAAAATGTGGATAATGAGAGAGCTAACATTTAAGTGTGAGAATAATATGAATTGAGATAATAGTCTTAAAATACTTGGAACAGTGCCTGACACATAGTAAACACTCAATAAATGTTGGTTACTTTAACTGTGATGATGAAGCAGTTAAGGCTTGAGAGAGGGGACCATTTTTATAACTGATCTTTGAGGTTATCCTGAATATCTTTACTTTGTTATAGTCGGATGAATCCTTGTCTATTTTTAAGGACGCCTCAACTGATCCTATAAGAGTGCTCAGCTGGCTCCGCAGAGACCTGGAAAGAAGTACAGCCGGGTTCCAAGATGTTAGGTTCAAGGCTGGAGAATCATCACTTGGTGGGGAAATGACCAACTCAGGAGACCCACGCAAAGGTTTCTTAGTGGACTATTACAACACCACCAACAAGGGCAGTCCAGGGAGATTGCATTTTGAGATGACTCACAGAGAGAGCCCTTCCCAGGGCCCCAGTACCAAAGTTGGTCATGGGAGTTCAGTAGATGAAGTTTCTTTCTATGCTAACCGCCTCACAAATCTAGTCATAGCCATGGCCCGCAAGGAGATCAATGAGAGGATCGATGGCTCTGAAAACAAATGTATTCATCAGTCATTGTACATAGGGGATGAACCCACACCCAACAAAAGCCTGAGTACAGTGGCATCAGAGCTGGTGAATGACACTGTCTCTGCATGTTCCAAGAATGCTACCTCAGATAAAGCTCCTGGCTCTGGTGACAGAACCTCAGGATCATTACAGAGTCCCCCAAATTTGAAATACAAAAGCACGTTGAAGATTAAGGAGAGCTCCAAGGAAAGCAAGGGTCCAGATGACAAGCCTGCTTCTAAGAAGTCTTTTTTCTATAAGGAAGTGTTTGAATCTCGTAATGCAGGTGATGCCAAAGAGGGTGGAATGTCCTTACCTGCAGAGAGAAAGATGTTCAGAGGGCAAGAAAGGCCTGATGACTTTACAGCTTCTATTAGTCAAGGGATCATGACCTATGCTAACAGTGTGGTATCTGATATGATGGTCTCTATCATGAAGACACTGAGGATCCAAGTGAAGGACACAACCATTGTGACCATCCTGCTAAAGAAGGTACTAATCAAGCATGCAAAAGAGGTGGTCTCAGATCTCATTGACTCCTTCATGAAGAACCTCCACAATGTCACAGGGACCCTCATGACTGATTCAGACTTTGTCTCGGCTGTGAAAAGAAGTCTCTTCTCTCACGGAAGCCAGAAGGCCACAGATATCATGGATGCCATGCTGGGTAAGCTATACACTGTGATATTTGCCAAGAAACCACCTGAGAATATCAGGAAAACCAAGGACAAGTCTGAGAGTTATTCCCTTGTCTCCATGAAAGGAATGAGTGACCCTAAAAACAGAAATGTAAACTTTGCTACAATGAAGTCTGAGGGTAAATTGAGAGAAAAAATGTTCTCTCCGGCATCTAAACCAGAGAAGGAGAAGACTTGTGTTGAAACTCTGGGAGAACACATTATCAAAGAGGGACTGACCTTGTGGCATAACAATCAGCACAAAGAAGGAAAATCTCCAGGTTTACAGTGTGCAACATTTGCAGCTCCCAACAAAGAGTACAAGCCTGTGCCAGAGAGTGCTCTGGGATATCCTCTGGATACTTGGAACCTCAGCTCCCCTATATATCCCCCAGAGAATTTTATGTGTGATTCAGACTCCTGGGCCAAGGACCTGATCGTATCTGCCTTACTTCTGATTCAATACCACCTGGCCCAGGGAGGAGGCATGGATGCACAGAGCTTCCTTGAAGCTGCTAGCAGCACCAACTTTCCCAACAAGTCCCCTGAAGTTCCTGATGAGCCCAGCCTTAAGTCTCCTCACATGGGAGGTGACCAAGAAGAAGCAGAAAAGAAGGATCTAAAGAGCGTTTTCTTCAACTTTATCCGGAATTTACTTAGTGAGACCATTTTCAAGAGAGACCGTAGCTCTGAACTCAAGGTGCCAGAACAGCCAGTTAAGGAAGGAGATGGCCACCAGTGTGAAAGACCTGTAACACCTTCTCCCATCAAACTAAGTGAAGGTGATGAGGCTGGTGGTACCTTTGCTGGGCTGACCAAGATGGTTGCCGAGCAGCTAGATGGCCACATGAATGGGCAGATGATAGAACATCTGATGGACTCAGTGATGAAGTTGTGTCTCATTATTGCCAAGTCCTGTGACTCTCCCTTGGCAGAGCTGGAAGATGATAAGTCTGGGGATGCCAGCAGGCCAACTTCAGCCTTCCCAGATAGTTTATATGAATGTTTACCAGCCAAGGGCACAGGGACAGCAGAGGCTGTCTTGCAGAATGCCTATCAAGCTATCCATAATGAGTTGAGAGGTGTATCAGGACAGCCCCCTGAAGAATGTGCAGCACCCAAAGTGGTTGTCAGCAATCATAGCCTAAATGATACGATTCAGAACAAGCAACTCCAAGCCGTACTTCAATGGGTAGCTGCCTCTGAGCTCAATGTCCCTATTTTGTACTTTGCTGGTGATGATGAAGGAATCCAGGAGAAGGTAAGGAAGTAGAGTCAGAGGATTCTGGAAAGATTAAGAGTTAATTAGGGTTTTAAGTTCTGTGTTCTTTCTGAATGAGAAGATAGCCACAAGAAAGGTAGAATGGGGACAGTAAGAATTTGAAGATCATGTCTCCTGACAGAGATAATGGAAAAAGTAAAATTAGATTTTGCCCAGTAAAAGGAATATGAAAGGGAAAAAAGAGGGGTAAATATATACATATATAAATCATTATATATATATATAAGTCAGATATATATAACATATATATTAGGGATAAATCAAATCTGATTCTTTTTTCTACATGTATTGGTGCAAATGCACAGATGAGGAACCTCCAGGAAGCTTGGTGAAAGAATCAGTTTAAGGTCTGGGCTTCAGGCTGAACTTCAGATAGGACAGCATTGCCCAAAGAATGAGGAGCAGATGGGAAGCATTCTGGGACTCTGTTGAGGGAATGGAGGGTGAAGAATCAAGATTTATGACCTTTTCAAACCTGTCATTAATCTCTTAGCTGGTTTTCTAGGAGGTGTTGGGGATATGAAGGGATTCAATAAATAACATCCCGCTTCCCCTCACCATAAGTCTTGAATCAATTGAGAAGTAAGACTAAAGAGTAAGGCAGATGGAAAATCAACTTATCCCTGTTATTTCTGATAAAGGTAAGTGTGCTTTCTATCTCTTTGTTCCTCCCAGTGGAGGCCTTGGAACTGCTCACTGAAAGAAAATTTTGAGCCTGGAAAGCATGAACACTTATGCAAGTTGCTTCTTTATGCTAGTGTAGAGGAATTAAGAAAGAGAGACCATCCCCACAACACACACACACACACACACACTTAGGGCTTTTGATTATTCTGTCTCAATTGAGAAAAGTGGAACAATGGTGGTTACCAGTTAAGTGGTAAGGAGTGTCATAAGAGACTGAGATTATTTATAAAAATAATTCATCCTCATAGAAACCAGATGATGTGAAGGAAAAGGCTTTCTCTGTTTAATATATGGTACTAATAACTTTTGTAACTGGGTTACTTGGTTTATCTGATGACTGGGAAGACACGGGATTGTATTGCATCCAGGTTAGGCTACACTAAGCCTAATCAAGAAACTGTGTGATCTATAAACTCATTACTCAAAGTGTGGTCTGTGGACCAACAGCATTGACATCACCTGGGAGCTTGTTAGAAGCGCAGAATCTCAGGCTCCACTCCTGACCTCCTGAATCAGAATCTTCATTTTAGCAAAATCCCCAGGTGATTTGTGTGCATATTCAAGTTTGGACTGGAGAACAGAACATGGAGTTCTGATCCTAGATATATCCCTAAGAGTCCTTGGCAAGCTCTGTCTCTTTACAGTTTTTCCAGTGTGTAAACAGACAACTATTTTGGTCCATAGCAATTAGCAGAGGGGACTGTATTCACAAAAGCTTTAAACTGATGAAAAAAATCTGAAAAGAAGTATAGCTTTCATGTGTACAATATGTGAAACAGGCTTTTGTTCTATAGCCATCTTTTAAGTCAAACCCATCATACATAACATACATAATACTTTCTGGTTTTAGATTATTTTGAATTAGAATGTCTGTAATCTAAAATGGGGACAATAGACTTGCAGTCCTCCTTCTACATACACACACACGCATACACACACCCATACATCTTTGCCCACTGTAAAAATATAGGCAATCATCTATTTTATTAAAGGAAAAGAGTGGAAAGGATGGGCAGCAGCACATGCAAACTTCAACTAATGAGTAGATTTGCATTGAACATCAGTATATTTTTAAGAGTTGGATGAAGTATACACCAAAGAAACGACTTTAAAATGATTTGAGATGTTTTTGGAAAGAGATTTCATGAATGTGTGCAAATATTCTCATGGTGAGGCAGGTGATTTAACCCAGTAACACTGGGATGCCCATGAGTCCAATTCCTTTAAACAAATTTGGATCCATTTTTTAACAGGTAATGTATGCATAATTCAAAATCCAAAGGCACAAAAGGATACACAGTGAAAATTAAGAGCTTTTACTCGTCTTTATCTCCCTTCTCATTGCCCTCCCTGGAGAAAACCATTCTGATCAATTTCTAATTTATGCTTCCAGAAATACATATGAATACACAAGCAAATACTTATATGTATATATCTTTTTAAAGTCACAAATGTTAGTACAATATATATATTCTTTTCTGCAACATATAGAGCTGCCATATTCTTTTTAATGGCTGCAAATTATTTTATAAAGGTGCTGTATTTACTCCCCTATGTATGGGCATTTAAGTTGCCAATATTTTACTACTATGAGCAATGCTGTATGCACAGTTTCAAACATATCTACATGTGCTAAACACTTAGGAAGAAATTTCAAGATCACCACGAATGTGTATTTGTATATTTGATATATATTCCCAAATTGCCTTCATAGAGCTTGCACCAGTTTGCACACCTCAAAAACGTTGAGTGCCCATTTTCCATAGTTTAACCAATAGCAAGTGCCAAACTTGTGATCTTTGCCAAGCGTTGCCTTACTTTGTACTTGTCTTATTAGAAGTGAGGGTGAGTATCTTTTCCTATGAAACAAAGACCCATTTGAATTTCTTTTTTGTGGATGAATTGTTTGTTCATAACCTGCTCATTTTTCTAGAGGGTTGTTGGTTTTCTTCTTATTGATCTGTAAGATTTCTATATATACAAGGAAATTAGCCTTTGTAATATTAAATACAGTTTGTTGTCATTTGTCTTTTGATTGGTGTTTTTCATTTTGTTTTGACCATATAGAATTTAAGAAATGCTTTTGTAGTCAAATCTAAGACATTTTTTCTTTTATTTCTTCTAGATTTTGTGTCATATTTTGGAAAATATTCTCCACTCCAAGATATTAACAAAACTTTCCCATGTTTTCTTCTATCATTTATTATTTTTAAAAAATAGTTACGACTTTGATCCATTTTGAATTCATTTTTACATGAAGTATGAAGTAGGGATGTAATCTCTTATTTTTTTCCAGATGACTACCCATCTTTGGTTCTTTTTCTGAACTTTCTGTTCTGTTTCATTGCTTTTTAATCTATTCTCACTATTTTAATAGCATACTGTTTTAATCACTATAACTCTGTAATATGTTTTGATATCTGGTAGAACTAGAGATTCCTTATTTCTCTATCTCAGAACCTTCTAGGTTACCTTTCTCAGTTTCCGCCCCTAGTCACAGGCAACCATTAACCTGCTTTCCATCATTATAGATTTGCCTTTCTGACATTTTATATAATGGAGCCATAAAATATGTAGTCTTTTACATCTGACTCTTCACACTTAGCATAATGTTTTTGAGGTTTATCCATGTTGAAGTATGTATCAGTAGTTCATTCCTTTTTACTGCTGAATAGTATTTCATTATACGATATACTACATTCTGTTGATCTATTCATCAGTTAATGGACATTTGGATTGTTGCCACCTTTTTGCTATCATGAATAATTCTACTATGAACATTTACATACAAGTCTTTGTGTGGGCATACGTTTTCATTTCTCTTGGGTAACGAGGAGTGGAATTGCTTCACCTTATGGTAAGTGTATTATCTTAAGAAACTGCCAAACTGTTTTCCAAAATGGTTGTGCCATTTTACATTCCCAGTAGCAACTTATATGGTTTTAAGTTTCTCCACATTCTCATTAACGTTATTCTTTTTTTAAATTATAGCTCTTATACTGGTATCTAATTGTGGACTTAGTTTGACATGCATACACTAAAATGAATGAGGATATTGAACATCTTTTTATGTGCTCATTAGCCATTCATATATATTCTTTGGTGAGTAGTCTATGCAAATCTTTTGCCCATGTTTTGACTGGATTACTTTCTTGTTATAAAGTTACAAGAATTTTTTATATATTCTGGATACAGATCCTTTATCAGGTATGATTTGCAAATATTTTTTCTGAGTCTATGGCTTGTCTTTTCACTTAATGGAAACTTTTGAAGAGCAAAAGTTTTTAATGATGAAACCTAACTTAGCATTTTTTGCTTTTATTGCTTGTGCTTTTGATGTTATATGACCCAGTGGCCCAGTGGTTCTCAACTGGAGGCAGTTTCGCCTCCAAGGGACATCTGGCAATGCCTGGAAATATATTTTTGTTGTCACAACTGGGAGGTGGGTTGCTACTGGTGTCTAGTGGGTAGAGGGCAGGGATGCTGCTAAACATCCCACAATGTAGAGGACAACCCCACAACAGAAAGTAACCTGGCCCCACGGTCAGCAGTGCCAGACTGAGAAACCCTGACCTAACCTGACATCGTGAAGATTTTCTCCTTTGTTTTCCTCTAAATGTTTGATCATTTCAGCTCTCATATTTACATCTGTGATCCCTTCTGAGTTAACTTGTGTGTATGATGTGAGGTAGGGGTCTAAATTTATTCTTTTGCATGTGGATATGCAGTTGTCTCAGCACCATTTGTTGAAAAGACAAATGGATATATGGCCCTTTTGATTTATCTGTCTTTATAAAAAAATCAATTGACCATAAATGTTGAAGTTCAAGCTTTCCTTTGATTGTGTTTTCATGGTAGATCTTTTTCCATAATTTTACTTTTAACCTACTATATCATTTGAAGTGAGTTCTTCTGTAGGCAGCATATAGTTAGCTCATGTTTTTTATCCATTCTGACAATTGGTATGTTTAGACTATTTACATTTAACCTAATTATTAATGTTTGGATTTAGGTGTACTGTTTTAATGTTTGTTCCATTTATCCTATTTTTTCTTCCTGTTTTTCGCTTTGTTGCCTCCTTTTGGATTATTTAAACAATTTTTAGTATTCCATTTTAATTTATCTATTGTGCTTTTGATTATATCTTTTTGTGTAGTTTTTTAGTGGTTTTTCTACCAATTACAATATACATACTTAACTTTTCACTATATGTAGAATCAATAGTTGCCACTTAAACTGGAATGTAGAAATCTTACTACCATATGGGCCCCTTAACCCTTCCCCCTTATGTTGTAATTATTTTATGTATTTAATCCACATACATTGAAAAAACCCTTAGACAATGATACCTTTGCTTTCAACCACAAAACAAATTTTAAAGAACTTAGGAGAATAGATTATTATTTCTGTTGTTCTTCATTCATTCCTGACACTTCCTAGTATCCTTCTGATGATATTTTCCTGCTATCTGAAGAGTAACTAGAACACATTTTCCGGCAATGAATTCCCTTAGTTTTCTTTAATCTGAAATTTTCTGTATCTGACCTTTATTCCTGAAGTATATTTTTGCTGGATATAGAATTCTGGTTTGACAATTTTTTTTTTTAGTGCTTAAAAAATGTTCCACTTCCTTCTGGCATCTAGGTTTATGAAGAGAGATCTGCTGTCATTCAAATTGTTGTTTCCTTATAAATAATGCACCATTTTTCTCTGGCTGCTGTTAGACTTTTTTCTTTTTCTTCAGTTTTCAGCAATTTGATTATGACAGGTCTTGAAGTGAATTTCTTTGGGTTTATCTTATTTTAGGTTCACTAAGCTTCTTGAATCTGTAAGTTATGTCTTTTGGCAAATTGGAGAAGCTTTCATCTATTACTTCTTCAAGTATTTTTTCTGCACCATCCTTTTTCTCCTCTCCTGGGTTTCTAATGACACAAGTGTAAAAGCTTTTGGCATCATCCTGCAGGACCCTGAGCTCTGTTTTTCACTCTTTTTTGAAAGAGGTTTAATCAATCTCTTATGTTGTTCAGTGTAGTTAGTTTCCATTGATCTGTCTTCAAGTTTACTGACTTTCCTCTCTCATCTCCATTCTATTTAGCCCACCAATAAATTTTCATTTTGGATTTTGTATTTTTTAGTTCTAAAATTTCCATTTGGTGGTTCTTTGTATCTTCTCTTTGCTGAAACTGTCTTTCCATTTGTTTCAAGAATATTCATGTACTTCAATCTCTCGCATGGAAATTTCCCCTTCTGAAAAAGCTCCTGATAATTGCCTCTGTATTTGCCCTTTGACTCTTTCTCATAGAGTCAGGTGCAGAATGCACAAAATAAAAATCCAGTTACTCTAGGGGCCGGCCCTGTGGCATAGTGGTTGGGTCCGGCACACTCCGCTTTGGTGGCCCACGGGTTCAGATCCTGGGCACAGACGTACACCACTCATCAAGCCATGCTGTGGTGGTGACCCAAATTCAAAATAGAGGAAGAGTGGCACAGATGTTGGCTCAGGGCTAATCTTCCTCAAGTGAAAAATGAGGAAGACTGGCAACAGATGTTAGCTCAGGGTGAATCTTCCTCACACACACACACACAAAAAATCCAGTTACTTTAGTTTGTTGCCACTAGGATTCCAGATAAATGGCAATGTACTGTGTTCATATTAGAGTGGTTGTTTTGGCTAATTTCTCTCATTTTATGCTTGGAAAGAGAACTAAACATAGGGTTCAGGGTCCTAGGTATGAATTTTGCCTCTGCTAATTTCTAGTACTGTTTTACTGACAAGTCTGTTCACCTCTCTGGGCACCATTTGCATGGGGGTTGAATGGATCTTTGAGTTGCCTTCCTGCTCTGACATTCTAGGGTTCTCTGGTCTATGGGGCATGGAAAGCAGCATCCACATTTGTCCTTTGGCTGTTTCTCTCCTGCCCTTGTTGGTCTTGAGACGACGATGGAGACTGTTTTATGATATTACAGTGAACTTAAGAACTTTAGAATTCTTAGAGAGCAAGAACATCGTTGACCAAACACCCACTGGAAGCGGGAAGATTTTAGTCTTAGTGGGAAATCATATTTTCCATATCATGGACAGGTGGATGTTAACATCTCTTGTTTAAAGTGAGAGTGATATAACCAGCTTTCTTTTGCCAAACAAGCCAGCAAACTTTACACTTATGGAAGTCTTCTCAACATCTACTTTGAGTCCCTTCTGCTACAGTTTCTACCTGGCCTCGTTTTAGCTTTGGCAGGCCCTCCCCAGCCTGCTGTGGGATGCTCTTCCCCTCCACTACTGCTTTCTTTCCTTTCCACAGCTACTTCAGCTTTCGGCTGCCGCCGTGGACAAAGGATGCAGTGTAGGTGAGGTTCTGCAGTCAGTCCTGCGCTATGAAAAGGAGCGACAGCTGGATGAGGCGGTGGGAAATGTTACACGGCTGCAGCTGCTGGACTGGCTGATGGTGAACCTGTGATCGGCGCCTACCCACTGCTTTCCCCTCTTCCAGCAGTGGGCCCAGCCCTTGTCTCCTCCCTTCTTTCTCACTTCCACAGCTCCCCTCTCCACATCCTCTCAGAGCCCTAACATTACCTTCATATGACTCACATCAAAGTCATGTCATCTTATGCTAGTCACTGGATTTTGCAGATTTTCCTGTCCATGCGAGCAAGGACGTAAAATTAAAAAATTACAATTAAAGGGCTCCAGGTGTTTGGTTTTCTTGGGATCCAGTAGGACAGTAAAGAAATCTCAGGAATGAAAAAATAATCAGATGGAAGCAGAAGAAAACTAGTGCTGGACTGAGCAGCCCTGTCAAAGGTCACTCAGCCTGTTCCTATATATGCCCTTATCTGTGCCACAATTTGCAGCTCCCCTGCTTTATTATTTTTTTATTGAAATATAGTTGACATATAATATTATGTTAGTTTTGGGTGTACAACATAGTGATTCAACATTTAACAGCTCCCCTGCTTTAAAGTGTTCCCTAAAAATAAGCCACAATGTATCAAGAATTCATTTTAGCCTTTTATAACCATGTAAATAAGGAAATATTTTCTAATATCCAGCCTAAATCATTCTAATTATGATATCAAGGACTTGGCTTCTTGTCCTGTCTCTATCCACCTCAACTTTATTCATGGTTGAAGATAGCTGGTATCCAAAAAGGTCCAGAGGACCTGAGTTCTATTGCCAGTTCTGTACTTTTCTGGCTATAGGACGTGGGACAAGTCTCCTGTTATGACACTGCTCTGATTTAATGTCCATATCACCCCACTTAAGAAGCATTTTCTGTCCTTATTCTGACCTTTCCATGGAATTTTATATTCTTGATCCTTTTCTTCCTTCTAGAAACTTTCTCCTCCCTGGATTTCTATGTTTCTTGAGGGCTCTACTCAACTCTCTCAACCCCTTAGGTATTTATCTTCCCTAGGACTTTCTCTTGACCCTTTGCTATTCTCGCTCTGTATTCTCTTCCCTGCGTGATCTCATCCAAACTCATAGCTTCAATTACCTGGTATCTCCCTTCATGGAATATTACACAGTGACTAAAATGAAAACTATAAAGCCAGGTATATTTTCCATGTTGTTTATGATGTATGATATTAAGTTGCTTATAAAATTTTATCTATACTATGATTACAACCATATTATATAATCATGTAGATAAGGACTTAGAAAGGCAAATAAATAAATGGATATGATTAGATTTTAGGGGTGGTAGATGAGTGACACATCCTGTTTGCTCAACTGCCTTTCTTTTGGTGAACCTTCTGTCCCCTACTCCATGTGGTCCTAGAGAAGCATCAGTCATGGTGCTACCACCACTATGATCACAGTGTGGGCTTGTGACCCACACTGGCCAGAGGATCCCAGTATCTCAGACATAGTGATTGGTTCAAGTCCAGTCATTTCTGAGACTTTCCTTCCAGTAAAGAAGATGGTATCTTTTGACTGGAATGTTAGTGGTCATCTTAACTTCTGGGCAGAGCTTGTCTTCAAAATTAAATTAACCATAAAAAGGCTAATAGATGGAAAGGGAGTCTGAGCCTTATGAACTTGTTTGAATTCCTAGGTTCTGCTGTGCCTGAAACTACACTTACCCCCTTGAGTCCCCAATTACAGAAACCAATAAATGTCCTTTGTTGTTTAAACTAGTTTAAATTTGGTTTCTATCATTTTCAAACAAAAATCCTGACTAACATAGATTAGTCATGGCAAGAAGAAAAAATATTTTCTTTCGTTTAGAATTCTATTAGTGATGCTATAACATTGAGTATTTAACACCCCCCCACACACACATACATAAACACACCCATTTCATCTGGTTGGGGGCACAAGGAGGAAGTGTAGGTGCAAGGACATCCTCCCCCATCCCTCATAAGAGGAATCATGCCAATCGGCCATGTAAATAGTTTTTTTTAAACAAACCTTTATGCATTAAAAAACAACAATCTGAAATATTGTACAATATAAGTGCTGTCTCTAATACAAATAATTGGTGGAAAAGAACAGGACACACCCTCAGCAAAGGTCACACAATAGGTGGTAATATGTTCATGTTCTTGGGGGAGGAGTTTTTGCTTTGTTGTCCTGTGGAGGTCTTGGACTCCTCTGGCCCAACAACTGCCTCTGGCTTTCTGGAAGTTTCTGCTAGATAAGGCAGCTGGACAACTTCAGCTGCATGCTGAAGAGAGCCCTGTTGATCACCTGAATTCTGAATCTGCTTAGTGGTGACATCTTTTATTTTGTCTATAGTCTCTTCTTTGATGATCACATCTGCCAAAGAAGAGAGGGGACAGAAGGAACAAGTGTTCAAATATGAATTATATTCTAACTGTCCATTAGGCTGTAAATCACTTTGGGGAAATCCTGTTGTTATGATATAAAAACAATTCATTTGTTAAGCACATTCTATAAGCCAGGCATTATTCTAAGCACTTTACATTTCCTAATTCATTTGATCCTTTCAGCAACCATAGAGAACAGACATTATTCTCATTCTCATAAATGGAGACACTGAGACACAGAGAGGGTAACTAAATTGCCCAAGAGCTCACACCTGGTAAATGGCAGAGCCAGAATTTAATCCCAGGCAATCTGACTCCAGTGACCATGTACATAACTACTAGGCTATACTGCATATAAAATATATTTTCATAATGCCATAATCTGTCTGATAAAAACTCAGAAGGTAATTATAGGGCATGCAGTGGAGGACACAGTGAAAGAAAAGGAAAGGAGGAGAAGGGAATTGAAAATAGGAGAAAAATGGAAAATCTTAGTGATAAGCTGGTAAAAAAAGAGGTGAATCCAGCTAGAACCAAGTTTCCTGAAAGAAGAACAATCCCAAAAGTAAGAAATGGCAGGCTAGTAGTGATGTAGTCAGAAGAATTGTCCAGGGTTGAGTTCAGAGAAATTGACATGCAATCGCCCAGAGACACCTGACCCCCTGGACTACGGGAATAGGACGGGTTGTTTGAGGGGCTGTACCTTCTTTGTCCAAGTGATGATGCCCTTGAACCTTGTCCTTCCTGGCCTCAGAGGGGAAACAGAGACTGGGTCTCCTCAGGGTCTGGGGCCTGGGTCGTGGTTTGAGGGTCCGTGGCTCATGAATCCAAGCATGCTTGAGGGCCTGGTCAGGGGTCATGCGAAGAGAAGGTTCCCATCTACACACCAACAAAGCCCCACACATGTTATTGTTTTTACTTTATTAAAAATAATAAAATATTTTCAAAGACCCCAATAAAGAACTTTAGTAAGGTGTAATAAAAATGGTTCATTTTGAAAGAACCCATTTAAGCCATGTTATAACTCAAAGACATCATAAAACTGACATATATGAACATACATAGAACATAGACATACATAGAACATTATATATGACATATAATTTAAAAGTACCTGGACGCAAGTTTTAGAAATAATCTTTTTAGAAAATTTGTATGACAAGCCAAGGAATATCTTAGAGCCCAAGTCTTCTAGAGTTCCTAGAAATTCTCTCACAAGAATTTCATAGAAAATCTTAACCAATGGGATTTAGGATTCAGTAAACTAAGATTTTCAAAATAAAGAGATCTTTAATTTCAATTCCCAAACTATGGAATTTGGACCTCCAAATATATCACAAACAACATTATAGAACGCTAGAATATTAAGATTATATGGAGACTTAGATATAATCCAACCAAACTTCTAACACAGTAACAAAATACGCTTGATAGAACCCCCAACATGGAATCATTCTGCCGTTCTTGAGTAATTGAGTGACACGGCATTAACTCCCAGAACCACCCATTCCAATTTTGAACAACTCCAATTCTTTAAAGTCCTTCATTTGTACTAAGCCAAAATTCACTTCCCAGGAACTTTTACCTAGTAACTTTGACCCAGGTCCTAATTCTACCTATTAGCATTATAGGGAATGAGACAACTAATCTGTCTTTTATGTCATAATCCTTCAACTATCTGGAAACATTCACGTCACTACTAAATATTGATCACATCATATGATTGCCACCTTCCAAGATAGGAAATTTCAGCTGTTGTCTAACTGGTGTCTATGCTGGGAATAGCTTCTAAATGCAGGTAGATGGCATTGATATTCTAGACTCATCAAGGTCATAAACAACTCAAGCTCCCACATCTTTGTCAAATGAACAGCTGTTAAACTACATCTCCCCTCTCCTGAACTTCTAGAGTTAGTCTATAAAACCTAGACACAGGACTTGACATTTACCCCTATTAAATTTGACTCAAAACTTTTATTTTCTCATTTCAAAGATTTGCTAATTAGCAACATTTGGAGTGATAAGGTAATGGGCCCCATTAGCTTGACGGTCTCTTGCAAGTTGTGAGCAACCAGCCCTTTGCACTAAAAAAATATTTTTTTTCTGGGTTCTGAGCTGTGTTCTGGATGGTTGGTGTTTCTGAATAACTCACCTCTGTCTCAGTAGTGAGTTTCTGTCATTTGTTAATGCACATTCATTCTATAGCCTCAGCAAGGGCTGGGGTCGGGTAGGGGTAACCATGGGCTACAGGATCCTTCTCTATTTCCATTTTTCAGATGAGTAGCATGACCCCCTAGCCAGGAAAACTTGCAGCAGTACCTGATGGTTTATCCTCTCAGCTAATACCTAAATTCCAGAGTGGACAAATGCCAGAAGAGTAGTTTGCTCAAGCTACTCCATTCCACTGGAAGAATGAGAGAATATAAAGATGTGGTCTTCTAAAAATGTGGAACAATTATTGGACTGATACAGCTGGAAGGGACCTTAGGAATACCCCATTGTATAGAAAAGGAAGCTGAGAATCAGAGAGAGACAATGACTTGCCAAATATCACACGGTTAATCTATTTGTCACTTACAAAATCTCTTTAAAAGTAATGACAATAGCTAATATTTTCTAAACTGTTCTTTTTTTACTATGACTCTATTGAAGTACAGAACCTAATTTCTACAAGTCAAAATATGCACATAGATTCTAAAAAGTTGTACATAATAAATGGTTTATAGCTCACCCTTTCCCTAATTCCCCAATATAAGAGGATTTAGGCTCTAAATCCTAGGGGAATGAGGCAGGGCCCTGAAACCAGGTTACACTGGATATGTATGCAAACAGTTACAACAGGCACATCAAAGAGATTGGCTTTGATTCATGGAAGCAGCAGACATTTAGGACTTGCTACAACCTCGCTGCCAGGCAATCTGAGGCCAAGAAGAAGGCAAGCTCTACCCACACACTGTAATCCAGGGCAAGTCACTTAATCTCTTTAAGGCTCGGCCTCCACATCTCAAAATGGAGCAAATCATCTGCCCTGCCATTCACACAGGTAGTCTGATGAGGCAAGGGATGGGAAAGCATTTTGTAGACTCTAAAGCTCTGTGGTCAGTATTTATTATTGTTTTTATAACTGTGTCCCAGCCCCAGACTTTCACCAGCACATATGTGGGAAAGTACAGTATTTAGAGGAAACCCAGAGGCAAAGACACCCCAACAAACTCACATCAAACACCTTCTAAGAAAGTCCAGGAAGCTGGTGTCATAGGTTTTCAGCACCATCGTGAGATCCTTGGAATCCGGGTATCTCTTTTTCCCCCTGTTGTTGGTTATATTTTTAGGAAAACCTTTGGAATCTTTAGAGATACAACATTCTGTGTTTAGTTCCAGGTGGAAATATTCATTGGTCACATCACAGCTGTTCACTCAACCATGCTGCTTCTTGGAGTGTTCTTTGCAGCTCTCTCTCTCTCTGCTTTCTTTGCAGCAGTCTACACTGCCCCATCCCATACACACAAACATACCTGCAGTCTCAGTCAACTGAAATAACCACATGAAGGTTATCCAATGGATGCAACTAACTATTACAAGCAATTTTGTAAAAATTTTGTTTACAATGTTGTAAAAAAATAACAAACAATTTTCCCTAATTCAATATGTTCTTAGCCTCCTTCCCACCACCTCCTCCCTGAATCAATCAAATGGTTTAAATGGTTTAACATTAACTACGGTAAAATAACAATGATAATAATAATTAAAATAATAAATCTGTAGTGACAAAAACATTCAGCTCTGAACAGAAAGGATAGTGTCTATGCTTGAATTATCTATGTCCTTGCTCTTTCCCCACTATTCCAATAAAGTAAGAATTTGGGACACCCATGGGATATAACAAGAAAGTCATTTTAGGAGAATGATTTGCTTTCAGAGCTCATTTACAAGCCACACAAGCAAATTAATCTCATTACTTCTTTACAGTCACACCAAAATTTTGTCCATAATTGGAATGATCAAACTTGGTTGGTTGATTAAGACACAGCTTGAAAATGGCTTTCTTCAGCCATTTCCACTGATTAAAGTCCTCACCAAATATATGGTTTGTCATGCCTGAAACGAAGCCCTGAAGACAGATCCAAAGGTTTCCCAAGAAGGATTTGAGCAATGCTTTGAAGCCACTCAATTGAACACCTAGATTCTGGTGTGCATGTTCAGGAAAGTTGACCACTTACACTCACAGCTTGTAAATCTGCGTGTAAATGGGTGGATGTGTATACACACACACACACACAGTTTACACATTAAACTAAATTCTCACAAAAACTCGGTGGGGTTCACTTAATGGACATTCTGGAAGGTGTATAATGAAGTGCCTCTATTACTTTTGTAATCAATACAATTTGCAGGGCCTCCAAAAGAACATCTGTTCTTACTGAATTCCTGGAAGAGAGCAAGAATGTGAACATGTGTATGTGTGTATATACACATATGGGTATCTATTTATTTATACGGGTAAAAATGGGTTAGGGTATTCCAAAGAGTATAAGTGCTGTGAACTCGTACAAATCCTCATTTCCTTTTTGACTGTGGCACCGGTGTTCCCACCTTATCCTAGTTCTCTTTTAACAAATGACCAAAGAAGTATCAGGCTCATAAATAACAAAGCTCCTAAGGTCATCACTATGTAATTGTTTTTCTGGTACAAGTTTTTCTCACCCCTCTGGCCCTCCCCGATATCTAATTATTCTCTCCATCTCCTTCTTGCTGCCAGGAATACCTGAGTATCTTACTACCCTTGAGGCAACATCACTTTGCTGTCAGTTAGGGGTATTAACTAGGAATGGCTGGGAGTTGAGGAGCTGTTGGCAGCCCAGACCTGGTGAAGGGAGAGCCAAGAACTGAAGTGGAAACAGTATTTCCCAAACTCACCTTATCATAAGAATCACAAGGAGCTTTTGTTAAAAACGTAGAATCCTGAGTCTCACCACAAACCTACTATATCACAGGTTATACATGGGAATCATGGGAATTAACATTTTTGTCAAGTGCCCAAATTATTCCTATAATCAGATAAAGTTTGGGAAACACTGAAGAGATGCAGCTCCCAGTAAAGTCCTTCCTTATCCAGAAGTGAAGACATGTGGATGTTGCTACCCAAACCACCCCAATCTAAAGCCTAGTGCTGATGGTAAAAATTGGGTTCTCCATGAAACGAATATGTGTATGTCTTTGGTACCCTCTCACCAAGATGCCCTATATTTCCTTCCTTTTAGTCCCCACCCACATATTATCCCTTGAGTTCAGTGTTATAGGCTTAAGACGTAACTCTTCCTACGTCTTTGTCTAGCAGGAGAGAACACCAATATCCCTACTTTTCTTTCCCCAAATCCTTTGAAATCCAAAGGGCTGAGTTATAAGTGGTAGGTGGGAAAAGTATATTTGGGGTCAAAAGGCCAGTTCCATTGCCCCATGTATAAGTTATACCAGCAGGTCAGCCAGATCCTCTGCCTGCCGTGAGACTGCTCGGGAAGAAGGGTTAGTGTGTGGGCGCTGTTCTAAGGCAACCAGGACACTGTCCTGCTCAGAGGCAAGGTCTTCAAAGCTCTGGCCATGACTATAAGGTGACATTTAAAAGATTTACCCATTGGAATAGCATGGGACTGATCAATCAGCCTTTATACTGAAGTAGGATCATGGAGGACCTCTGCTAGCCAGGCCTTAAACCTTTAGTTTCTGGATTATGGGGAGTCCAAGGAGTCCTGGGACAAGGGCTGGGGAGCCTGTGGCTGTGGCAGGTGCTCAGGGCTGTGGCATTTTACCAGGGGGAGAGGAGTAGACTACATTTTAACCCCCACATGACTGAACCAGCACATACCCACTGACCATCAACATGACTGAAAGACTTTTGTCCAGGAGGATCCCCCATGAGTGTTTTTGACTCTCCAATTGATTGGACAAGTTGTGGAGAGAAATTATGTTATTCGCCTACCCATTTTGAGGCCACTCTTGGGTGAAAATAAGAGGTGGGAGGCCTAGGAATTATTGGGATTCTATAGCCAGTATGAGCCTATAAACTAACCTGATGACAATGACTAGTCAGAAATATTGTTCCAGATGGTGTGGAGCCCCTATCTGTGGAGTCCCCTTTCCCTTATGTCTGGCTTTCCTCCCATTGACTGGCCTTTGGACCACTATGGCTTTTTCTACACGAGAACCTCGTAGCTTCTTGTGATTCTTCGAAGGGATTTTAGATCTGGGATTGACTTCATCTTTTTAGTGCATAGTGCCCTGGAAACCCTGCCTCGGTTGGATCTTGTTGATCCACCTGTCCATCTTATATAGCACCACTTGAATAGAAAGGCAGAGAATCATAAAATCCAGAGTCTGGGAATCCAGCATGGAGCCATGGATGAGGCTTAATCCTAGCAATTTGGCAGATATCCTACACATAATTGGCAAGCTACAACATATCCACAGCAAAACTGTTCTGACAGCCCTTGCTTACCCATTTTATACCAAAGTTGCAATGAACCTGGGATAGTAAGAGTCTGGAGGATTAAGAATATTTGAGCAGGACACAACAATGCTCCATTAATGGTAGAATGTAGCAATGGAATTTTCTACTATCCTTGAAAAGAAGATTATTCTCTTTGATTTCCCTACACAGTGCATTGTGTGAGGGGGCAAGCTGCTTCGGGAGGCAGGGAGAACTTATAGGAGAGGGTATAGTTATAATCTTTTAAGGTTTCAAGATCTGCAGATCGATCTGGGCAGGAACCTGGTCACTCTCATGTTCCTGCACATTTTCACTGCCAAGACCTCATTCCCAAGGTGACTCCCCCATCCCATCTCCATCATGACATCTGGTACCATTTCTCAGCATCTTTGTACTTTTCTGAAAGAAACTCCTAATCACAGCTTGCCCTTTGGGATGGGGCCAAGGGAAGAGCACAATGGGGTTTAGGGCATGGGAGATGTCTTCCAGCCCTGTGACACCTTATCAACCACAATGGGAAAAAAGGAGTTGACCTTGGGACTTACCAAAGAACATCTGTCTCCTGGAGGCTGTCTGAATGAAGCGGGCTGGCGGCAGGCCCAGGACCTTCAACAAGTACAATGCAGTTGGTTCGCTCATGGAGTCACATATTCAAAGATTGCAACAGCTGGGTGGAACTTTGGCCAAACTTTGCCTGCTATAGATAAGGATCCGGGGATCCTAAGTGACAATGTCAAGTCAGTGGCAGAGCAGGCCCAGAGCCTGGGTCTTGTGACTCCTAGTCCAGGGCTGTTTCAGCGTCCTGAGCATCAACACTGGCCATGTTATTCTAAACAGGCATCAGCACCAACTAGACGTAGGCCACCGTTGATGGCAGCCAGATCTTACTGTCAGAGCGAGTAAACCAGTATACATGCTGACCACCCCTGAACTAAGGAATGACATATCCCAGTTCAGAACACTGGGAAGGGAGGACATGAAAAGGAAATGGAAATCACCGGATGGCCATCATCAGTCCACCATATGACAAAACACCTCCTTGGAAAGAAAAGTGTAGCACTTACTTGTTTATGTTTCCTCACTGCAACCTAGAGGGGTGCACAGAGGTAGAGAAATTACAGGCATCACCCTCAGCCCTGGGTAACCTATCCTTGCAGCTGGGTTCCCAGCCATATCCATGTACAATCCGGCCCTCCTACCCCTCAGGACCCTCCTGCTCCTCAGCACCATTGACAGTGAGGTCAGGAGGAAGCTGCATCAGCTGAAGCTGTTGCAACTCAGATCCCCTACTCCCCAGTCTCCTTGGGATTGGAAGCAGGAAAAGTTCAGGGATGCTCCATTAAATTATCCATCATCAACCTTAGAAGCCATGTACTCTGATCCCCTCATTTTACAGGGGTCCAGAGAAGGGAAGTGACATGCCAAAGAGAAAGAGCCAGGACTAGATTCCAGGTTTACTGATTCCCAGGCCAGTGTTCATTCCATCATAGCTATCACTTATAGCTATCATTACCTAAATTATTTTAACACTTTATTATAAGTTTCAACCATGAAATGAAACTCTCTATATTTAATAATTCTCAGTGGTGTATGTATCTCTATGACCATCTGTAACTTTGAGACAACATAAAAAATAGGAATTAGGTATAGATAGATATAGATAGATTAGATAGATAGATAGAGGGGTACATAGATAATATAGATAGATCTTTTTTCACAGACAAAATATCTTTGTTCACTGGGAAAATCCTAAAATGTGAAATTGTCCACTTTGGGAGGGTTATTTTATCCTGTTGTGTCTAATTTAGCTCCATAACAAGATGCCTTTAAGTAAAATAATAAAAGCTATAATAAATAATCATATGATGAGTCCTGGTAAAGCCTCGTTGTTGTAGGATATTGATATTCTTCCCAGAAAGTTAAGATAGTGACTAATGACCAAACAATACATATAGCTTTCAATGGGTTTCATGTCATTCTGGTTTTTATATTCTTTTGAATATATTTGAAATTCTGGTATAACAGTTTTATTTTAAGATGTCACTATTTACATCACGCTAAAACTATTTTTACATTCTTTGTAGCTATTTAAATTTATGATAGAAATTTTAGATGTCAACTCAAAGTATACAGGAGGGTACATAATTTCAAAAATACATTTAGGGAACAGCCTACCAAAAAGAAAGTGTGCAGGCTACTGCCCTACAGCTAGTCTGATGCAGCCCACCACTTGAAAGTGCAAGCTCGCTCTCCTGTAGCACCTCAGCTGAGCGCAGCCAGGCCCTCCCCTTACCTCCATGATGCAGGCCAGCTGCTCCATTTCATCCTCCCCAGGGAACAGAGGGTAGCCGGTGTACAACTCTGCCATGATGCAGCCCAGGCTCCACATATCAATGGCCATGTCGTAGGGATGGCCCAGAATCACCTCTGGAGATCGGTAGAACCGGCTTTGAATGTAAGTGTATACTGTGGGGAAAGAAAGAGAAACCTCGTGTAGGAAAACCTTCTCCCCTCCAGAGCACCCTGCTCCAGGACACCTTCTCAGGTGAGGATGGACAATAACTAAGAGTCCCCCACACCTCCTCACTCTATGGGCTTTGCAGGAAGTACAACTGACCAGTGCTTGTGAATCACATTACATATCCAATCTCATCAAATCCTCAGAACAACCTGATGATCATGGAGGAGTGTTATTATCCTCACTTTATTGGTAAAGAACTGTAAAGTAGGCATTGCTCTAGGGAAATAAATTTAAGTCAGCTAAGTTTAAAAAAAATAAGACTAATATAAAGTTAAGTTTTCAAACTGTCAGATTAATTTTGGGTAGACGTTTTCCGAAAGTATTGCAATTTGGCAAGGGAGAAGGAGTATCAAAATTAGAAAAGAAGCACACAAAATGCATAATTTAAAAAGGTATATTCAATATATTATATGCATCATATAATATAAAGTATAGAAAGAAAACCTCAATGAAATCTCAGGAGATGAGGATGTGTAGAAGATAGTATTGTAGGGAGCCTAGATTTTACAGATGAGGAGACTAAGGTTGGAGAAATGGGACATTATAGCTATTTCCACATACTCTTATTGGTGGTTCCCTCTATGGGGGAAAGGCAGGGATTCTGTAATCACTTCTTTGTTGTTTGAATTAGTTACAGTAAGGATGTAATAATTTTGTGATTTAAAACAAAATAAATAGTTAATAAAAATGACTTTTATACTCTGCCTGCTTCCAAAATGGATTTGAGGCACTTTGCAATCAAAGTACATATACACAGGGTAGTTTTAAAAAGTGGATTTACAGGAGACATAGCTGACATTCCTAATACATAGATATAAGCACAGAGAAAGAGGCAAAGGAATACGTTCCAAGTAAGGGAACAGACAAAACCCCAGAAAAGGAACTAAATGAAACAGAAATGAGCAATCTACCTGTCAGAGAGTTCAAACAAAGAGTCATGAATATGGTCACAGATCTTGGGAGAAGAATGGATGAACTCAGTTGAGAACGTCAACAAAGAAATGGAAGATATAAAAAAGAATCAATCAGAAATGAAGAATACAATATTGGAAATGAAAAATTCACTAGAAGGACTTAAAAGCAGAATACACGATACAGAAGGATGGATCACCGAGCTGGATGAAAGACTAGAGGAAATCACCTAAGCTGAACAGATAAAAGAAAAAGAATTAAAAAGAGTGAGGATAGTCTAAGGGACCTCTGGGACAACATAAAGCCCACTAACATCCGTGTTATAGGGGTCCCAGAAGGAAAAGAGAAAGACAAAGAGGCAGAGAATCCATTTGAAGAAATAATACCTGAAAACTTCCCTAACCTAAGGAAGGAAACAGACATCCAGGTACAGGAAGCACTGAGAGCACCAAACAAGATAAACCCAAAGAGGCCCACACCAAGACACATCATAATTAAAATGTCCAGAATTAAAGATAAAGAGAGAATCCTAAAAGCCACAAGAGAAAGACAAATTACATACAAAGGAAACCCCATAAGGCTATCAGTTGGCTTCTCTGCAGAAACCTCACAGGCTAGAAGAGAGTGGCATGATATATTTAAAGTGCTAAAAGAAAAAAACCTACAGCCAAGAATACTCTACCTGGCAAGATTGTCATTCAGAATTGAAGGAGAGATAGTTTCCCAGACAAGCAAATATTAAAGGGATTTACCACCAAGAAACCAGTCCCACAGGAAATGCTAAAGGGACTTATTTAAGGGGGAAAGAGAAAACCACAAATAGGAAAAAATTATCTATTTCCATGATAAGAGTGTAATGGATACAAATGCACAAAAAAGAGGATAGATATGATATCAAAAACATAAAATGTGGGAGGAGGGGAGTAAAAGAGTAGAGCTTTCACACAGAGGTCAAACTAAAGAGACCATCAACTCAGTATAGATTGCTATATATATAGGTTATTATATATGAACCTCATGGTAATCACAAACCAGAAACCTATAATAAAACACAAAATACTAAGCAAAAGGAACCCAAACATAATACCAAAGAAAGCCATCAAATCACAGGGAAAGAAAGCAAGAGAAGAAGAAAGGAACAGAGAAGAACTACTGAAACACCAAGAAAAATATTAAAAAAAATTTTTTTAATTTAAAAAATTAAAAAAACTTTAAATGTCAATGGACTAAATGCTCCAATCAAAAGGCATAGGGTGGCTGATTGGATTTAAAAACAAGACCCATATGTATGCTGCATACAAGAGACACACTTCAGACCTAAAGACACTCACAAACGGAAAGCAAAAGGATAGAAAAAGATACTCCATGCAAATGGCAATGAAAAGAATGCTAGGGTAGCCATACTCATTTCAGACAAAATAGACTTTAAAACAAAAACTGTAACATGAGACAAAGAAGGACACTACATAATGATCAAGGGAACAATCCAACAAGAGGATATAACACTCATAAATATCTATGCACCCCATATAGGATCACCTAAATATATAAAGCAATTATTAACAGACATAAAAGGAGAAACAGACAATAAAACAATAATAGTAGGGGACTTTAACACTCCACTTACACCAATGGATAATCATCCAAACAGAAGATCAACAAGGAAAGACTGGCCTTAAATGACACACTAGACCAGATGGACTTAGTAGATATATACAGAACATTATATCCCAAAACTGAAGAACACATACTCTTTTCAAATGCACATGAAACATTCTCCAGGATTGATCACATATTAGGCCACAAAACAAGTCTCCATAAATTTAAGAAGACTGAAATAATACCAAGCATCATTTCTGACCAGATAGGTATGAAACTAGAAATCAACTATAGGAAGAAAATCAGAAAAGCCACAAACATGTGGAGATTAAACAAAATGCTACTGAACAATGATTGGGTCAATGAAGAAATCAAAAGAGAAATCAAAAAATACCTGGAGACAAATGAAAATGAAAATACAACATGCCAGAATTTATGGGATACAGTAAAAGCAGTTCTAAGAGGGAAGTTTATAGCAATATAAGCCTATCTCAACAAACAAGAAAAATCTCAAATAAACAATCTAGCAATGCACCTAAAGGAAATGGAAACAGAAGAACAAACAAAGCCCAAAATCAGTAGAAGGAGGGAAATAATAAAAATCAGAGCAGAAATAAATGGAGACAAAAAAATAGAAAAAAATCAATAAAACCAAGAGTTGGTTCTTTGAAAAATTAAACAAAATTGACAAACCTTTAGCTAGACTCACCAAGAAAAAAAGAAAAAAGGCTTAAAGAAGTAAAATCAGAAATGAAAGAGGAGAAACTACAACAGACACCTCAGAAATACAAAAGATTATAAGAGAATACTATGAAAAGCTATCTGCCAACAAATTAGACAATCTAGAAGAAATGGATAAATTCTTAGAATCATACAATCTTTCAAAACTGAATCAAGAAGAAATAGAGAATTTGAATAGACCAATCACCAGTAAGGAGATTGAAACAGTAATAAAAACCTCCCCAAAAATAAAAGTCCAGGACCAGATGGCTTCCCTGGTGAATTCTACCAAACATTCAAAGAAGACTTAATACCTATACTTCTCAAACTCTTCCAAAAAATTGAAGAGGAGGGGAAGTTTCCTAACTTGTTCTATGAAGCCAACATCACCCTGATACCAAAACCAGGCAAGGACAACAAAAGAAAAGAAAATTACAGACCAATATCACCGATGAACATCGATGAAAAAATCCTCAACAAAATACTAGCAAATTAAATACAACAATACATTAAAAAGATCATACACCATGATCAAGTGGGATTCATTCCAGGTATGCAGGGATGGCTCATATCCACAGCAATGTGATACACCACATTAATGAAATGAAGAATAAAAAATCACATGATCATCTCAATAGATGCAGAGAAAGCATCTGACAAGATACAGCATCCATTTATGATAAAAACTCTGAATAAAATGGGTATAGAAGGAAAGTACCTCAACATAATAAAAGGCCATATATGGCAAACCCACAGCTAATATCATCTTCAATGGTGAAAAACTGAAATCTATCCCTCTAAAAACAGGAACCAGACAAGAATGCCCACTTTCACCACTCCTATTTAACATAGTATTGGAAGTCCTGGCTAAAGCAATCAGGCAAGAAAAAGAAGTAAAAGGGAACCAAATTGGAAAGGAAGAAGTGAAACTGTCACTATTTGAAGATGACATGATTTTATATATAGAAAACCCTAAAGAATCTACCAAAAAACTTCTAGAAATAATAAATGAATATGGTAAAGTTGTAGGATACAAAATCAACATACAAAAATCAGTTGTGTTTCTATACATTAACAAGGAAGTAGCAGAAAGAGAAATTAATAATACAATCCCATTTACAGTTGCAACTAAAGGAATAAAATACCTAGGAATAAACTTACCAAAGAGGTGAAATATCTGTACACTGAAAACTATAAAATATTGTTGAAAGAAATTGAAGAAGACACAAAGAAATGGAAAGATATTCTATGCTCTTGGATTGGAAGAATTAACATAGTTAAAAGGTCCATATTTCCTAAAGCAATCTACAGATTCAATGCAATCTCTATCAAAGTTCCAACAACATTTTTCACAGAAATAGAACAAAGAATCCTAAAATTTATACGGAGCAACAAAAGACCCTGAACAGCTAAAGGAATCCTGAGAAAAAAGAACAAAGCTGGAGGTATCACACTCCCTGATTTCAAAATATACTACAAAGCTATAGTCACCAAAACAGCATGGTACTGGCAAAAAAAAAAAACAGACACAGATCAATGGAATAGAATCCTGAGCCCAGAAATAAACCCACGCATCTATGGACAGCTAATGTTTGACAAGGGAGCCAAGAACATACAATGAAGAAAGGAAAGTCTCTTCAACAAATGGCATTGGGAAAACTGGGCAGCCACATGCGAAAAACTGAAAGTAGACCATTATCTTACACCATACACAAAAATTAACTCAAAATGGATTAAAGACTTGAATGTAAGACCTGAAACCATGAAACTTCTAGAAGAAAACATAGGCAGTGCGCTCTTTGACATCTGTCTTAGCAACATATTTTCAAGTGCTATGTCTGACAGGGCAAGGGAAACAATAGAAAAAATAAACAAATGGGACAACATCAAACTAAAAAGTTTCTGCACACCAAAGGAAACCATCAACAAAACGAAAAGACAACCTAACAACTGAGAGAAGATATTTGCAAACCACATATCTGATAAGGGGTTAATCTCCAAAATATATCAAGAACTCATACATCTCAATAACAAAAAAACTAACAACCCAATTAAAAAATGGGCAAAAGACCTGAACAGACATTTCACCAAGGAAGATATACAGATGGCCAACAGGCACGTGAAAAGATGTTCAACGTCGTTAACTATCAGGGAAATGCAAATCAAAACTACAATGAGATATCACTTCACACCCACGCCCATCAGAATGGCTACAATTAACAAGACAGGAAACAAGTGTTGGAGAGAATGTGGAGAGAAGGGAACTCTCATACACTGCTGGTGGGAGTGCAAACTGGGGCAGCCACTATAGAAAACAGTATGGAGATTCCTCAAAAAATTAAGAATAAAACTACCATATGATCCAGTTATCCAAAGAACATGAAAACACCAATATGTTCCCTGTGTTCATTGCAGCATTGTTCACAATAGCCAAGACTTGGAAGCAACCTAAGTGCCCATCAAGGGACAAATGGATAAAGAAGACGTGATATATACACACAATGGAATACTACTCAGCCATAAGAAATGATGAAATCTTGCCATTTGTGACAATATGGATGGACATGGAGGGTATTATGCCAAGCAAACTAAGTCAGAGGGAGAAGGTAAAAACCATATGATCTCACTCATAAGTAGATAACAACAACAACAAACACATAGAGACAGAGATTGGATTGGTGGTTACCAGAGCAGAAGGGGTTAGGCAGGAGGGCAAAAGGGATGATTAGGCACATGTGTGTGGTGATGGAATGTAATTAGCCTTTGGGTGGTGAACATGATGTAATCTATGCAGAAATAGAAGTATGATGATGTACACCTGAAATTTATACAATAAACCAATGTTACTGCAATAAAAAAAATTGGAGGAAAAAAAAAAGAAAGGGTTAAGGGGATTGGTGACCTTATATCTATAGATGAGCAAGAAAGATGAGAATCCTTCAGGCTAGAGAAATGGAGGGTGTGGGAAACAAACTCGGTGCTATTTGCATGAACACATCAGACAAGTAAATCAAGATTCTCCTTCAAAAAAATTAAAAATGGATTTAACCAACACATATCTAATGCTTAACATGTGCTAGGCACTATTCCAAGTGCTTTATACAGATGAACTCTTTCAATCCTTACAATAACTCTATGAAGCAGGTATTACTATTGTCCCCATTTTAAAATGAGGAAACTGAGGTATACAGAGATTAAATAAATTGTCAAGGCCACTCAGCTATAAGTGGCAGAGCTGGGATTTGAACCCAGGCAGTTTGAGTCTAGTATCCATATTCTATATTGTCTCATGGTTAAACTAAAGATGAAGGAAGGTCAGAAAATATACAAAGGGGGAAATGACTATCAGACACCAGGATAAGATAATTACAAATTCAGTTCTTAGCGTCCTGGCAGCCAAGATAAATGATAGCTAAATAGGTTACGGATTACACGTCTTTCATATCTGAGAAGAGTAAGCACACGAGTTCTTTGTGGGAGGCATATTGTTTTCTAGCTGGAATTTCTTATGGGATCCAGACATAGAAAAGAATATACGTCTTCAAAAGTGGTACTGCAGAATATTTGGAAACATCCATGTAGTAGTCTTTTCTTCAGCCCCAGGAGGCTTCCTCTGACACCCCCTGCCACCATGAAGGATGGTCCCTTAATACAGTTTGTATATATCTCTAATCATTGCACCTATCATGGTATCTTTTTATTTTTCTGTCTCTTCCACTGGACTGTAAGCAGTCTGCTGGAACCCAGGACAGTGACTGACACATAGCAGTCAGTAAATGTTTGTTGAATGGTACATGTTCTCAACGCTAAACCATAAAAGCTAAAAGGAGAGACTATTAAATCAAGTTCAGGGAAGGTTGTCCAAATGTACTCCAGGGCTGCTTTCTGGATTCTACCCTGAAAAAGTATAAAGCCTACAGAACCTAGGGCAGCAAATTCCAAACTTTAGAATGGCCATGTTTTCTAAAGTGCAGACTCCTGGGTACTCCCCCAGAACTTTAGATTCAGTACATCTGAGGAGAGGCCCTGGAAGCTATAACTTCAGAGGCCTCAAGTGACTCTGACGCACATCTAGTTAGTTTTGGGGCCCAACGTTCTTGGGTAATTCCAAATCCACAGAATATAAGAGCTGCAAAGAATGCTGATGGCATTTGAGTCCAACCTTCTGATTTTATAGATGAGGAAACTGAGGCTCAGAGAAGTGAAGAAACTTATTCAAAATCATACTTGTTCAAATCCATAGACATTGTTGTCACTGAGCCCAGACTAGAACCCAGGTGACCTCGTGTGTGAGGTATTTGTTTCAGCAAGGGAAAGAAACCACAGTGGGAAAATTCAAAGGGATTGGAATGGGGCCTACCTTTCTCGTGTTCATAACAGCTTGACCCAAAGTCAATAACTTTAACAGAGACTTGGCCCTTTTGGTATAACACTATATTCTCCTAGAGAGAAGACAGACATATGTCAAGTTTCAATAATGTTGCCCTAGGCTCTCTATTTACCTAAATGCCTGCCATCCTCCAGGACCCAGTTCAAAATGTCACCACCTCCAAGTGGACTCCTCTCACATCTCCTCCAAATCCCATTGTTCTCCCCTCCTCTGACTTCCTGTTTGACTTGTGGTCTGGACCTCTTGTTTGGACCCAATATTTGCTGATTCACAATATTTCTTTTGCATATTTTGTCTCTTTCCCCATATAGACTGTGTAACTCCTGGGTTCCTTTTTTTCTTCCTTGGCACCTGATTCTACGCCTTGCTTGCATAAGGCCTTAGAAAAATCATTGACTGAATTTGATGTTTCCATTAAATTCCCCACCAACATACTTGTATGACAGTAGAGGACCAAGAAAAAAAGGCAATGATTTGATCAGAGTTTGTGATTCTCATGCTGACTCTAGGGAAAATGTGAAGCCAGGTGTTCCAGCAGAGTCATGGATAAGAAGGCAGTCCTCCTGAACTCTTCTCTCAGAGCATGAGAGTATACTGCCTACGGCTGGAAGATTCACGTCCTAATCATGTTTTCAAGGATCTCGATATCAGATGAATTGATTATTATGAATAGCAGATGAACTGGTTGTTTACTGAGTCCCTGAACATTCTAGATATCCTGCTATGGCAGGACTGATCTAAAGCCTCTGGCACCACAAACTAAGAAAGTACAAATTTAGTCCTTAGTACCCTTTCTAAAAAATGTGTGAACGGAAAGAGTGTGATCAGCAAAAGTCTTAAAAAGGCAAGACTTTCTAGTATGTCTCTAGCCCAATGGAAAGGCTCCTTAACTCGATGGGGCTGGCCTTCCTATCCTATTGGCAGAAACAACTCTACAGAGGGGATGGAGGCATCAGACCATCACAGCTCATGGATACGAACCATTAAAGTCCGTAAGAATAACACCCTGATTCTTTTTTATGAGGAAGACTGGCCCTGGGCTAACATCTGTGCCCATCTTCCTCTACTTTATATGTGGGATGCCTGCCACAGCATGGCTTCATGAACGGTGCGTCGGTCCACACCTGAGATTTGAACCTGCGAACCCCGGGCCGCCAAAGTGTGAACTTAACCACTACTCCACCAGGCCGGCCCCAATAACTCCCTGATTCTTGAATGCACACTCACCAAATACTCTCCTGGTTGTGTGTATATTCCAGTCTACTTGATCTATTTCTCAAGGAAATCTATTACCTGATATTTTGGCTGCCAAGTGTCTTATGGATTTCCTTGATGAATGTCAGTCCCCCAAGCCCAAAGACCATAGTGTTGTGACCCTTTATGGCTGCAAAACTGAGGATTAGGAACTTGATTGTGGAGACTAAATTAATGTACCACCATCCTTGTGAGGATCTACCAGTCAGCCCTGAGAGAACATCTTTATCATGATAAATCTTAAATTGCAAAAGTATCCCAAATTTACTCAATAAGTTGCACATTTTCCTAAAAAAAATTTTTAACCATTTTGGGGAGTGAGGAGAAGGGAATGAGGAGAAGGTAAAGGATATTTACACATCTGTGAAGGTTGTTTTTGGAACCAGCTCCTGACTCCATATCTTCAAACCGTTATACTTTTCCCTAGCTACCTCTCTATTCCTCACATTTGCAATCATTAACTCGGCTAACAAGCATTTACTTATTGCCTCCCATTACTACTGCCAGGTACCATGTTAGGTCCTGGGAATAAAATGGTGAGAAGACGTGGTTTCTGACCTCAGGAGAGCTTGCAGTCCAGTGCAGATAAAGAAATAATTCCTACACAAAGCAATCAGTGCAATAAAAGAACCACATACAGAATACTAGCAGGACAGGTAGGAAGTGCACATCCATTTGGAGTAGAGGAAGTGGTTGGGGATTTGCTGTGCCCTAGGACCAACTCAGAGTAGAGCAGATGTAATGAGGATTTAGCACAGTAGTGATCCCTGCCCCTGCATGGGACACATCTCTGCAGAGCAGACAGGGGAGAACTTCGGGTCCCAGGGTTGAACTATGGGTTACATTTACTGTTGATTTTCTCACTAAGGGCAAAAAGGGTAAACCTAGATGCCCAGGACTTCTCACTACACATCTTAATGCTCAAGACACCACCACTCATGCCTAAGCCTTCCACAGGAAAGCCCTCAAGACCTTCCTGCTCCTGTCTGCCTCAATGACACCACATCGCTGTTCATTGCCCCAACATCCATGCCGTAGTCTTCACTGCATCTCACTTGGTTTGCACAACCTATAGACATGACTGCCTGGCTTCCTCCCTGGATCCCCAGCCATGATGGCTGCCGAGTTACCACCGGGGAATGGAATGAGGCAAACAGTTTCTGCAGGTGGGAACCAGCTCCCCTGGCAGGACAGAGGTTGTACTCACAGGCTTGAGGTCACAATGAATGATTTTCTCTACATGAAGCATTTGTAAACACTTCAAAACAGAGAGGGTGAAGCGCCGAACTATTGACAGACTGAAACCTTGAAAGCTGTTATTCTTCATCAACTCGTACAAGTTTATTCTGGGAAAGAGAGAGAGGAAGTGATGTGTATCAGTGTAAAAAGTATAATGCTGAGTTTGAACCTGCAAACAATCCCATACCACCCGGTTTCCCTGTGCTGGTAGTAGACAAGCATCAGATCAGGAGGCAGGGTTTCTGTGTCCTATAAACTCAACCTTCCCACTGATTCATGGTGGACCCGGGGTGAAGCTCATCCGTGCTGGCCTCTCAGATGTCCTCTCTTTTCTTATGTGACAAAGTCATCTAATCACTTAGTTATACATGTGGGTGCTAAGAGGTTGGACCAAACTTCTGAACTATTCATAGTTCTTCAGGCCCTAGGGAGGGATCCAGGAAGTCCACCAGTCACTCCACCAAGCAGCCACTCCAGCCCAGACCTAATGAGGCTGTCTAAAGACGTCAGGGTCCTGATAGGCAAGGGAGCAAGAGAGTGGACACACGGGGTTGAGGCAAAATGGAGACGCCCTACCCTATCTAAAGTGAGCCTGGCTGCTTGGTCCCATCTAACTGTCACCTTGGAGGGATGGGTGCTTGCTCCTGCCAGATCATCCTAAAAGCCTGCAATATAAAAGCTGGCTATATTATATGAAATCCGCTGACTTACAGATGTTGGAAATTAATGCAAAGCATTTTAAAAAAGAAAACTTATCCATGGGCTGTCAGTTTGTGACTTCTGTGCAAACTGTGAAATGCAGCGAGGAAGGAAGGGCATGATTCAGGAACAACTGTGCATCAACCTCTTCCCCGTTCCTCCTAATCTTCCATTTCTGAGCTTTATCTAGCTCTGGCAGTATTTGGGAAGCATTCATTCTTGAGGGATACAGTGGAGATGAGAGACGTGGCTCTGGCCTCATCCTGACTAGCTGTGTGACCCTGAGCAACTCCCCAGATTCTCTGCCTTTGGATTCTCCCTCCCCAGACCTGCCTCTCCTGACCTCTCAGAGCTCTTTTAATACAATGACATCCTAACCGTGCACAATGGTTAATGGCCAAGAAAGGCAGCCTGGGTTGTCCATTTTGCTGCAGAAAAGATAATTCACCTCTGCATATTGGAAAATGGACCACATTTTGTAATCATCAGAGATGGTGAGGAGGACAGTGTCAACTTTCTTTCTGATTCATATTTAGCCAGTTCCTAGAATTTCACCATCAGAGATGGTGTGATGGGAGCACCAACCTACCAGTTCAGTGAAGCTAGTAACACTGGGCTTCTGAGAGCTCACCCCTGATTATTCTCCTTTGCTAAATGCATTCTGAGTTTCTGGTTTTATTTAAATTGCATCAGATGGTCTTCTCAGAGACAAAATTTTATTTAATTGCATCAAATTAGCATGCCTCTTCAATTAGCACCCCCTTTCAGCTCCAATATTCAACCAGATGATGCCAATCTATTGCAGTCAGGTTCTTCCCTCTTACCAAAAATATCTTCTCCTGTCCTTATTTGCTCAAAATCAAAGCTCTTTCTCCACTTTGAGCAGCCAGCTGCCTGCTCCCTTGGGTTCCAACCTCTGCACCATAGGGTTGCAAAGCCAGTGAGTGGGACATGGTAGCAAAGGAAACCTATTTT
Organism: Tapirus indicus; assembly: GCA_031878705.1. NCBI lineage: Eukaryota > Metazoa > Chordata > Mammalia > Perissodactyla > Tapiridae > Tapirus > Tapirus indicus. The sequence continues at coordinate 101,431,626 of CM062918.1, read as the reverse complement.
CAACATATTTCAGTTTAGCTCTTGAGGGCAGAGGCCTTGTTTTGGTTATGTCACCCAGTTCAGCACCCAGCATCTGGGCAGCACATCCTTTATGCTGGTAGGGGACAGGCATGACTGACACACAGGTTAGATGGGCAGCTTCTGGTCCCAGCCTCCTCGTTCCAGGGCTTTCTAGATAACTGGGTGGCTGTGTGTCCATTCTAGTCATAAGATATTCACATCCAGAAAAATCTAGTGTTCTGACCTCAAAGTTTCTCTTCTGTCACTTAAGCAACTTTTCCAAAGAAAATGAATTAAAAATAGAAAGCAGCTGACCCCAGGAGTTCAAAGGTGATGCAGAGGTGATTGCGGAAGTAGAAAAAGTCCTTCATGTGTACCACATTGTAGGTGTTGTCTTTGTCCTTCCTTCTGAGAGCTTCCAGGATCTTCAGCTCCACCAGGGCCTGGTGGTGAAATCTGAAGTGATTGGGGAGTGGCAGGGAAGATGGGGAATGAGGACAGAAGACATGGGTGTCATGTCATGCTGCAGCAATTAGCCCATTTCCTCAGCCCTCCCCATGACCCCAAGACTGTCTAGGGTGGCAGAAAGCACTAAACATTCCAAAATCTTGCCTCCTCTTTGTTCCATCATTGAATCAGAGAGAGAGAGAAAGATGAAAAAGAAGAGGAAGATCAGAGGAAGAAGCAAGAGTCAGAAAGGGTAGGCGTTAGGAAGGGGCCGGAGTCGTGCAGTCCCTCCTCTATAGTCTATGCCATCTGCCAAGCCACACCTCTTCTTGTTCCTGATGATTTTCAAGGCCACCAACTCATTATTTTTGTGATCCAAGCACTTGGCCACCTGTCCAAAGGAGCCTTTCCCGATCATCTCCAGAACCTCGTAGCGGTAGGCAATGTGGTCATGCAGGACCTGCAAAAGCCAGGCCAAGGGTAAGGAGCAGAGCTATAGGCTCCGGGGCTTCTCTGACAGCGGGGCCGCTGGATACCCATTCCCAGCTCACGGCTGACTCCTGGGGGGGACTTTCTGAACTGCACTGGGCACTTGTGCAACTCCCACCCCATCTCATCACTACTGCAATGGTTACGTTGTTACCTGGATCCCAGGCCACCCATGTGGTACCAGGGAAAATCCCACAGGCTCTATCCACATCAGGCAGTACAAAGAACATTGGATAGTCTTTGGGAAACTTGGGTTCTAGTCTCAGTCCTACTACCACCTCTAGTTTTCTGCACATGTGGGAACCTATAAAGTAAAAGAGTTGAACAAAGTGGCCCTGAAAGTCACTTCCAGTTTGGATATTTCATGACTCTTGAATGCAGTTGAGCAGCCGCTTCAGTTTGAAGGAAGTTTCATTTCTGACCCCTGACGTGCCTCCATCAATCAGAGAAGACTTTGTGTCTGCTCTGCCTCTTCCTGGCCAGATCTGATTCTCCTCTTATCCAGATTTAATTCTATCTTGGAGTTAGCAGTACAGAACTTGGACCTTTCTCAACTAAGAAAAGAAATATTTTTCAAGAGCCAGAATCACCCATGTCCCTCTTTGTGCTGGAAATTAGGGAGCAGGTGTTTAGTCAAAGCAACAGGAAATTTTCAATTAATAAGACTTTATCTGGGTGGCTTCAGACAAACCACTTACCCACTCTGGGCTGCAGTGCTCTCATCTGTAATTGAAGGTTGTGGATAAGAAGATCTCTAAGGACTTCCAGCTCTGAGAATCTCTGAGTCCTAGTGTTACACTCATGAATTTGGGAGAGGTGAAGGAGAAGTATTTGTGTACAAGTCCTCAGGGTGTGTTTGTGATTGTGTGGTGGGGATCTGTTCATACAGGAGGAATCAAGACCATGAATATGAACATGTACAACTTCACTGATATGTGGAATTAGATTACTCTACTTGCAAAGATCTGTCATTAGAATACATCAGGAAAGGGAAAGGGACAGGTTCTGCTCATATGGGTGTAAAGTTATATATGTGTTTCCCTAGCATTTGTATATATCTCCTACAGGCCACCAGTTTGGTGGAATCCTAATTACTTCACTCGCATGTCAACTTTGACACTGACTGTGTTTACTTGAGGCCAAGGACAAGGTCGTACTCATTTTTGATAGTTCCCTTTATATTTCCAGAGTCTAGCAGATGCCCAAGCATATGACAGGCTCTCAATAAATAGGTATTCAATTAACATTTGCTGACAGGATAAATGTGAGAATGCAGCTGTGGTGCTTGTTTGGGAATATAGCCATGTGCATTGTATATGTGTGCATGCACTGGAATGCAGTTAGGATGGAGATTCTGAGCATACAGAAAGAACACATTATCCCTCTCCACCAACCAAAAAACAAAGCTCACTAAGATTTGAGATTGAGGAACTGAGTTCTAATGAATTAATTCAAAGGTAGTGCTGACATCCCTGGGGAATTTCCCAGGGACTCTAGGCCCACATGGAGTTGGGGGAGAAGGGGAGGGAGGAGTTGAGGATGTCTAGCTGAATTGGAGGTAAGATTAACATTGGAGATTCTTAACCAAGGACCCATTAACAACCCCCCCCCTTGAAATTTTGTGTACTTTCAGATTGCCTTTTCTGGGATGAGGATTTATAGCTTTTATCAGATTCCCAAAGAGGTCCTTGACCTAAAAAGGTTGAGAACCAGGGCTCTAGACAGAGGATGTGTGCCAGAAAGTCTAAATCCTTGCTTCTCAAAGTGTGGTCCAAGGACCAGCAGCATGGGCATCATCTGGAAGCTTTTCAGAAAGGCAAAATCTCAGGCCCCACCCCAGACCTGCTGGATAAGAATCTGTACTTTTAACAAGATCTCCAGGTGATTTGTGTGCATAGCAAAGCTTGAGAAACACAGCCCCAAATACTATTAAGAAAATCTACCTCTTCTATGAAGCTATCAAAGACCAATCTTGTCTCCTAAACCTAAGTTATGAGGAAATGTCCAGAGGATGAAATTCCCAACAGCCCACAGCCTAGTGGATTAAGCATCACACATCTGGACATCCTCAAAAGTAGAAATTGCTTCCTAAAGTGAAAGAGACACCTTCTATTGCCGAGATTCCACCTTCAGGCTGGGAAGAGGCACTGTGCTGGGGAACCCCAGAGACATATTCAGAAGAGGAGGAGGAGGAGTTGCTGGGATCCATCTTTGGAAAACTGAAGGAAGTCAAGCACTATGCACCAGGGATTATAGTGGCAAAACTTTTTTTGTCTGTGGGGGAAATGACATTTATTTAAAAATAGAAAAAGGTCCATTATGGGCTTGTAGGGAGGAGACAAAAAAGGGAACGTTGGGGAGACTGCATCTTATTCCATAGTCTGGCCTCTTCCAATGGATACAGGGCTATTCAGGAGAAGAGCCTGTGGGAGTTCACCCAGGATACAAACCTGTTACCCCAAATACTCTTGGATTAAATCATTATTCTGTTATCAGAGTGGTTTGTATATTAGTTGCATGTTTTTTCATTTTTAAACGTAGTTTTTTGGTTTAGCACCTACAGGAATCCTTCAGGATGCTTAGCCCTAGGTATATCAGCACCAAATGTTATAAAATGCCCCACACTTTTTTCCTTTCCAGACTATCTCTTGTCCCCAAGCCCCAAACCCCTGCAGTTAGCATGGCCTACTCCCCTGTCACCTTCATATAGGAGCCATGTTCATCATCAAAGCTTGTCTTGCTGAATCTTTGAGGAGCAATGTGGAGCTTCTCAGCTTCGAGCCCCAGGAACCACAGCTCTGTGTAGCCCAGGATTTCACTTTGCTCATAAGAAGACAACCGGTTCTTAAAAAACTTTAGGGCCTCTGTGTGGAAAACACTAGTTGTCAGTGAAGTTGAGGCAACATGGGGATTTGCCCAAGGCGCGGATGATGGAATCCCTTCCAGTTCATGAGCAGGTCAGCCCTTTTCTCAACTAGGTGGCTCACTAAGGACCATGCATCTTGAATCTCACAGGTGGAAATGTAACAAGGATAAATGTCAAGGTGTTGTGCTGATTTCAACAAATCAGGAGGAAAACGCAAAGGAAGGGAAAGGAGGAATTTAGTCCCCAAAGAGCTATGGGTAAAAAAATCCAGGAGTAAACTTAGTGTCAACAATAGTAGTAGTTAAGGCAGCAGTTGTCCAAATTAATGCAGTATTGGGCTAACAAACAGTCTACCCTGAGAGGGTTTGCAAACTATAATGTCTTCAGGGACCAGGCGGGGAACATAAATGCAACTTTAAAGGCCCAGGAGGTATTCACACTCAAATCAGCAGCTGAGTCACTGAGTCTCCCAGACTACAAGACAGAAATTGTGTTAGCTCTCCTCTACTCTACCCTGGCCGGGTCACATGAGGGGTCTGGTGTTTGGTCTGAGGGCAGGTGGGGTGGGATTCATACCCTGAGATGAAGATAAAGTGGACAGTGCTGAGAGGAGGGAAACCAGGATTGGGGGCTGGGAGGGGCACCAAGTTATTGACAAACTGCTGAAGAGTTGGAGAAGGAACTGTTGAGAGGAAAAAAATACTTATGGGGGACAAGATCTGTGTCTCCATACAAGTGAAAGGCAGTCGTGTGTAAGCTGAATAAGGCATACTCTTTGCCCAGAAGGCAGAACCAAGGCCTAAGAGAGCAGGGAGGTATCAGGACAGACATCAGCTCTGTAAAGGCAGGACTAGCTCTGAACTGAAATGATCTCCTCGTGGGTAGTTCCTGAGATTGTTTAAGAAGAAGGACAACTAATTGCAAAACTGTGGTAGAAAAGCTCCAAGCATCAGATAGTGTTGGCACATAGTGGATTTGGGTTTTCTTCCTTTGAACCCTAATAGGTTATGAATCTCTGACCCTTGTGAAGAGTCAGGCTCCTGGCCAAAAACCTACATGTGATCTTTCAGGGCTGACCATAGGTAATTACAAAGGCAGCCCTCATGGGGGAAGCTGCCCTCCCCACACCAGCCTTGGAGCATAGGCCATGCATTGAAATCTCTGAAGAGCTGTAGTCAAGGACTCAGATTCTCATATACATATCTACATTCCTAACCCGGAGCCTCCAGTCAGAGGCGTTCCTCAGGTGCTTCTGTCAAGACCACCTTATCAAGAGGGGTGGGGGGGGGACTTCAGGACACTTTCCCCCATTCTGACTCAGTATGCAATGCTTCTCTACTCCCAGCTCCTCCCACTCTCATTTCCACCACCCTCCTCCATAAAATGACGGGAGCCTTGTTCAGGCTCCTGAGGCAGGGGGACAATTCTCTCTGACTGGGCTGACACATCTGGCCTGGCCTGGTGCCAGTCCACAGGTGCAAATGGACCAGAAGGGAGTCAGGGCTTTCTCTATTTAGCCTCTTGCTTATACTATCACAGCAAGTGCTGAAAGGCTTGACTCTTACTTTCATTTGGCTTGTTGCCTTAATTGACTACTCCGACACTTAGCCTTCTCCAGCTCAGTTCAGTCTTGACACCCTGACCATCTGTAACCACCCCCCACCACACCTGCTACTGCCCCAAAGGCATACCTGCTGCTGTCAGAGGCACCTTGTGCTTCCTTGGTGGCTTCTCTCCTGGCTTGGGATCTTGAGTTTTAATGCTCAGATGGAAAGGCATTTCTGAAACCTTGAGCTCAGAGGCTGACATTTGATTATGAGTTTGATTCTCCTGTCCAGGGAAAGAGACTTGCAATAAAGGATTGCTTAGGCTTCTCCTGAGTGCCATAAACCATTTATCTGACCAAGAACACCCACATCCAGCCAGACTCTTCTCTTTCCTCTCCAGGGAGAAAATGGTAATTATGAGTCAGTAGGTTTTCTCAATCTTTCTCTCAAAGGAGGTATCTGTCTGACTCACATTATTCTCTATGAGGCTCATGTACATTACGGTATGCAGTTGACAACCCCAGTGACATCTTACTGCAGGAAGAGATGAGAACAGTTTTTTACTGCTGCTCTTGAGAAGGCCAATTCCTAACTAGATAAAGTGACTTGCCAAAGGGCACAAACACTTGAACTTATGTGCATATAACACCTCTTTAACTTGGCACTTTCTCACATTACCTCATTCAGTCCTTGCACACAAAAAACCCAGGAGACAGGGGAGGAAAACAAACATTCTGAATGCTTCTACCATTTATACACCAGACACTTCACTTTGGCTTTTCTCAATGAAACCTCATGAATCCATCCCATTTTGAAGAAAAAGTCAATGCCTTGTTTGCTCAAGTTTACATTCATTGTAAACAGTGAGAACAGAACTAGAACCCAACTCTTCAGCCAACATTGCACTTTTCCCACCATCTTAGGCATTTCTAAACTTGGTTCTGGACTGAAATCAGGTCTTTCACTTGCCTGCTCAGGGCCATGTCCACTGCCCTGTACTCACCTGATACAGAAGGGGTGGCTTTAGTGGGATTTTATTGCTGATGTGTGGGAAGTTAACCATGTTCTTCTTCCCCTTGGTATCCACAAAAGGGAGTGAAATAATGTTGGTGCTTGTATTCTGTAGAAGAAGAATCTGGGTAAGTTACAGACACCTCAGGCAAGAAAATGTCTCTAGGGAGTCATTTCTCCTGGCTCTCTACCCACAGCAAGGAAGAGCCAGAACCAAATGCAAGCCTAAATCTGTTTTTCAAGTTCTTGGAGAGGAAAGCAGAGTGGTTAAGAAGACGGGCTCTGGGTTTGAATCCGAGCTCCACCACTTACTAGCTATAGACCTTGACCAGGTCACACTGACTCTTTCTCTAAGCTTCAGTTATTTCATCACTACCCTGGAGACAAAAATGAGGCTTTTGTGAGGTAAATGTAGAATATTCCATAAGTGTTAGCCATTACTGTCATCATTCCAACATCTTACCATCCTAACATGGGGAAGTTCTTCCTGCTATATAATGTAAATCTTCTTTGGTGCAACATAAGCTCCCATTTCCTCTACATTATTGACTTGACCTACTCACTTGGATCCCTGCTCTCCCCCCACCCCGCATTGATTGATTGATTGATTAGGAGAGAGGTAGTCTGACCATCAATGAATAGCAACATTTAACATTGTGTGGAGATGCGCATGGTGATGTGAATAGAACATGCCCATCATATTACGCTGAGTTGACCAAAAATGCCTATTAAAAGCTACCCTGGCCACCTACCTGCCCTCATCCTCTCCTAGAGAAAAGACACTAAGCATCACTTCCTACCTTATGTAAGAATCGGGTCATTCCGGGGTTCTTGATCTTGGAAGGTGACTTCCGGGCTTGAACCAAAGGCTTACTCTCAACCTGGATCAAGTGGAAAAGATTTGGAATAGTGGTTGGCATGGTTTCACCTCAAGCCACCCAGAAATGTATTTTGCTTCATTACAATAAACAAGATACACTTGAAGCCAGCTCTCCTGATCCCAAAGCTAGGAAAAGCTGAGAGAGGCTCAGAGAAGTGCTGAATGAATGAATACTCCCCAAAATGGTCTTGCTAGCAGTGTTTACCTTGGAATGACTTTTCCTATGGTTTTCACACTTTAAAAAAATCCCTATAACCCCTTCTCCAAATAAAATCTTAACTAGAAGCCCTGGACCTGGGAAAAAATAAAAGCTGAGCTGCTCTTCCTAAAAAGAAGAAAATGTTCATAGTCTTACCTAGGAACTCTTTTCACCCTCAGAGTGGCTCTGAAGGTGCCTTAGTGGAACCTACCAGCCTGAACACCAGTGACCTGATCAGAACAGACTTCACGTCTAGAAAGGGGTGGGCAGGGGAAGATCAAAACACCAGGCAATATGTCCCCAAAAGTGGTAAGCATACAATGAAGGTATGTGACATAATCATGTGCAGCACACAGACAACAGTTATCTAATGGTTATGCATTTAATATCCATTTGAAAAACTATAACTAGCATATATAATTAACTCTGTAATTTTGTGGTTGTTACTATTTAGGACGAGACTAAAATTTTAAAAAAGAGTGTGAGTACTGTGTAGATACGGCAAAATCATGAAGGTGGCACTGAAATGATTGAAGTTTAGCAAAAACAGGCTACAGCTTGAATCCAGGTTCTGCTCTTTGAAGCAGAATCCAGGGGTTCTCCTTCTTCCAGCCCTCTCTTAGGGAACTGAATGACACTTACCCAAAGCTGAGACACAGCTGGTGCCAGACCCACCTCTGTAAAACTTGGTATACTGGCCACAATGAAATAGGAACTGGGTACAATACTTCAACTTAATATCACCCAGCACAGCTAAGGCCTCCACAGAGCTGTAGTGATGCAGACTATTTAGAACAGTCCATCTTGACCTCCTAGAATAGGGATGTGGTCTGAGGGAGAGGAGACTACATAGAGCATGGGCCATGGCCTCAGACCAAACTAATTTGATTGGGTAACATGTACCACATGCAGGATTTGGTTGTCTACTGGATGGACAATGATGATATCTGAGCAAATACTGCAATCACAAATCTCACTGAGTCCCAACTTCTCATCACATAAGTTTGTGGGGATTAAAACTTATAACCATCAACAATGACAAGTTGGCACTGAGAATAAGTTGGGGAGACTGGACAGCTAAATGAAAAGTACAGTAATGAAATACAACCCAGACTACATACCAACCAAAGAGCAAGGACAATGAGTGCCAACAAAGAAGGAAGAGATCACATGAATATGGGGAGGCTTTCTGGAAGAGGTATGGCTTGGTCTGGGCTTTAATATGGAGGAAGAGTAGAGAGCATGCTCATTACGTGGAACACCAGTATCTGGGCATATCCAGGGGCCTTCACTGTTCATGTTGTTTAAACTGGAGCAGAGGGTACACTGGATTGTGGAAGGCACTAAATGCTAAGCTAAGATATTTGATCTTTATCTTTTGGGCAATAGTGAACCACTGACAATTTGCAAGGCTGGGAGTTACACATGCAAAGCAGTATTCCAGAAAGATCACTCTAGCAGCAATGTGGCATAAAATAATGCTTATAGATATGGACTCTGAAGTCAGACTCTGGTTTTGAATCCCAGCTCCACTACTCATTAGCTGATTGACCTTGGGCAAGTTACCAACCTTTCTTCATGTAATCTGGGGATAATAACACTACCAAACTCATAGGGTTGTTGTGAGGATTAAATAAGTTCATATGTGTAAAACACTTAAATCAATGCCTTGTATGTGCTAAGGCTAAGTGTTTGCTAGAGCTTGTTTTCATCATTTGTAAAATGGACAGAGTGATCCTTGCTCATTTCTCGTGAAACAGGAGAACAATGGACTCAGAATTGATGGAGGATGAGCAAGATAGTGTGGAGCCTAAAACAATTAAAGGAGCTGAGGATGTTTAATCTGAGAGAAGACAAACAAAACTTCTGAGAAGTTAACAATTCTGATACTGCCATACATGTATACTGGAATCAAATAACTAAATAAATGGATGGCAGATGGTAGGAACCAGGTTTCTTGCTGTTGGAGTGGAAATTTATAGATAACCTAGGTCAATATCAACATCACCACCATGTGATAATGGATTAGAGTTGGAGACATCAATAAGAACTCACAGTTAATACAGATACAAGTGGCTGCTATAGAAATATTTATAGATATGTGTATATACAAGGGTTAGTGCATGCACAAACACACACACACACACACACACACACATACATTTCTTTGCTTTGCCAGCTGATAGGTCCTATAAGAAATAACACTCCCTTAGAAAAAGCACTCAGCACCTAGCACTCAGATCTTGGGTTCTAATACCACTCTCCAATAAGAGGAACCAAGGCTTCTTGGAAAAACAAGTGATTCTAGGATTGGGGCAGGAAATGTCCAAGATGAGCCTAGAGCATCTTGTACTGACAGAAAGTAAGGAAGTGCTCATAAGAAAAAAAAAAACCCACAGTGATGAGAGTATAGAGTATGTCAAAGGGACACGGGAGCCAACTGAGAGAGCTCCCAACAGCCAAAGCTGAAACAATTGTAGCAACAAAATAAAGTAGTATTGGATTATAACTCAAAGTATAATATAAATGTCCATGAGTCAATACTGATGTAAATAAAAGGTTGAATAAAGAAATAAATAGAGGAGAAGAGACAAATCTCCCATGCAGAAGAATTCCTAATAAATGATACAGATTTTCTGGCCTAGAGGAAGGGGAGCACAACTCCCCACTCCTTACATGTGGGCTGTGCATAGTGACTGGTTTCCAAAAAGTACAGCATGGAAAGAGGGGAAAGAGCAACTTTACAATGAAGAAACAAGACAAACATCACCTCAGCCAGATGCCCTAGGTCAACATCAACAGTTATAAATCATGTTGATAGCAGGCACTCTTGATCCGATTTGATGAAAATGGCACTTTACCTCAGTGGTCTTCCTCCCAAAACCTATAGCCCCAATCTTACCATGAGAAAAACAGGCGAATTCCAATAGACAAGCATCCTACAATATACCTGACCAGAATTCCTCAAAAATATCAAGGTCATCAAAAACAAGGTAAGTCTGAGAAACTGTCACAACCAAGAGGAGCTTCAGGAGGCATGAGAACTAAATGTAAAGAGATGTCTTGGATGGGATTCTGGAACAGACAAAGGACATTAGGTAAAAAGGAAATCTGCCTAAAGTATGGCATTTCATTAATAATAATGTACCAATATTGGTTCATTACTTGTAACTAATGTACCATACAAATGTAAGAAATTAATAACAGAGGAAACTGGTGCAGGGTATGGAGTGGTATATGGGAACTCTGTACTACTTGCTCAATTTTTCTGTAAATCTAAAACTGTCCTGAAAAAGTTAAGTCTATTGATAAAACTCCTGAGAAGAGTGGCTGTTGCTTATGACACAAGACAAACTTGTTCTATGTGGTCCAAAGGACAGAATCACGCCAAAGTGTGGACTTTATAGGGAGGCAGCTTCTGGCTCAATACAAAGAAGACTTTTCTAAAGCTTAGAGCTTTCCAAGAATGACATGGGAGTCCTTGTGGGATAGTGAACTCTCTAACACTGGAAGTGCCAGAGTCCCCCTAATGAGCTTCTGTGAGAAATGTGCACAGAACTGGGGGCTGAGCAAGATGTAACCTTCAAAGCCCCATCTGTTAGCTTCCTTTCAGTGCCCCCTGGGAGTGTGTCTTGAATGCAACCTTCATCCTCTTGTGGAACCAAGACTGAGAACCATTGTACAGAACAGTGCTTCCCAGCCTTTGTCACATCATGCTGCACGTACAAAATTACATTGTGTACGACAACCTGAGGTAGAGAGGCAGTTCATAGCCAGATGCTACCAGCCCAGGGTTCCAGCAGCCCCAGGCTTGACCAGGCCACCCTGAGGGTAGCAGCCTCTCCATCTCTGCACACCCATATGCCATGCATGGATACCAGAATGTTGCACAAGTTTAGGAACTTGCTGACTGTTTGCTGTCTCCAGCAGCTTCCTCAAGAGGCACACAATGCCCCATAACAACACTTCATCCTACCATAGCATCGCCAGGAGGCAAGAAGAAGAAGGTGTGATCTCCCATATTCATAGTGGTCAAACAGATCTTTTCCTTTAAGACCGTGAGTTTCATGACATTGACCTGTGGTCCCTTATTGGCCTCTGAGCCAATATAACACTGTGGTCCCTTATTGGCCTCTGAGCCAATATAACACTGTGGTCCCTTATTGGCCTCTGAGCCAATATAACAGGAATCTCTTTAATCTCTTTAAGCTCTGTGTCCAAATTTAGAATCCTTGGTGTAATAAAGATTTTTTCACAGGGGTACATAGCACAAGTGGTGATTCCTGTGCTGTCTGAGACTTGGGCACCAGACAGTAGCTGGAGAAAGCCTCTGGAGGCGCAGGGAGATCAAAAGGCAGGGCACTGAGGAAGCCACCAGGGCCCTCCAGGACTCCTTTTCGTGTCCATCGCAGCTCCCGGAGGCCTCCTCAACAGCCAGAACTCAACTCTGAAGCTCCTTTATTTTCCAAACATTTTGTATAAACATATACTGCTTTTATAATTTTAAAATACCATTATTTAACAACAAAAATATTACAACAGAGAACTCTAAATGGCTCAGTGCAATGCAAGGAGGAAAGACAGTCACCACAGCAGGAAGCACTCTTTCCCCGAGAGCCTGGAGCAGAGTGAATCGGACTTGAGAAGAGGCTGTCAAGGGGCCTGGACTCAGAGCACGGACACCACGTTGTGTGGATCAGAAGAAGGGAGGGAGACCCTGTGTTCACAAGTAGGCTCAGGTTGTTAAGATTCTCCCACATCTATGCCCACGTTTGAATCTTGGGAATCCCCTGGGGTCTCCGGTTATGCTTGCCGTCACCAGGTGACAGACCCAGAGGGTCCGGGCACTGCACCAACATGCACGGTGACAAGGCCACTGATCAAAGGCCTCAAGTCTCAGGTCCTGACCCTGGGCCCCTGCTCTGGCTCTCTTGTGCCTTTGTCCTCTGAGCTGGAGGCTCTTGTGTTCTCACATGTCTTTTGTTTTCTCAGCAAAAAAAAAAAAAAAAAGGCAAATTCCATCTCACTGCTTTGCAAAAGACAGCTCGCCTTTCTCACACAGAAGCTGAGTTCAGCGTAAAAACTGATTTGGGGGAAGGTGGGAAAACTGAAACCCAGCTGCTCCACCCCCACCCACATCCTGGGCTTTCATGCAAAATAGCTGCACAGGTGCCAGACTATTCCGGTTACTGGTTCCTGTGACGCGGCCTCCAGGATTCTTCCAGGAACAAACCCTTCCTGCCTCCTCAAGCCAGGAGGAGACTGGAATCACAGCGTTGGACAGACTTTGGAGATGTGTTCATTCTTAATTTACTAAGCACATCTACATGCCCAGCACGTGCCAGGCACAGATCACACAGTCCAGCAGTTTTCAAGGTTGCCTGAAGAGCTTTTAAAATACAGAATCTCAGACCTGACCCCATACTCCCTGGTGGTAGACCCCAGAAACCTCTATTTTTAAAAAAGCTCCCCAAATGAGTTCTGTGCAGCCGCATTTGGGAGCCACAATCTAACTCAATCTCCTCCTTTGGAATTAATCTCTCCCACCTCTAAACTTGGTTTCCCTTTATGCCATTGATGTTTATGTATCTTTCCTAATTTTTTATGAATTCTTATCTCCCCCCAATGAGATTCTACTGCAACAAACATCAGGCCCCCCCACAATACACCACCTCTCGAGAGCAGCCCCTCAAGCTGGTTCATCTAGGGGTCCCACAGTGCCTACCCCGCGTGTCAGTGTCCACGCTGTCACCACAGGAGCCTGGACTGAGCTAGGACCACCTGCAGAGCCAATGCTGGATATGCTGAGTGTCTAAGGAAGGGGACGGGGTCTTCATTAAGTGTCCTCTTCCTTGAAGAGGTAGTGGGATTAGCTGTGGGCCACTTCTAATGATGGCTGCCTCTTTGTATGACGTCACAGGGAAGTGCCTTAACTGCAAATCTAGATTAATCAGTCAACACAAGCTGACTGCAGTGAGCACAACCCTCTCACTTGCAGGACTGAGAGGGAGAATGTTTTTATAAACTTGCAAGTGTCATCAATGATTTCTTACCATGAGTAGCATAATTTTGTGAGAATGAAGACGTCCCTTCCAGACCCTTTGCCCACCATATCCCTAGTTCAGGCACCTACTGCATTGGTCTCCTAAGCAGTTTCCCTGTCCCTACCCCAATCCATCCTCTACTCTACTGTCTAAATGACCTTAGAAATTAAACATGAACATCTGATCATGTTGCTACGTTGCTTAAATATCCTCAGTGACTCCCCAGGGCGTAGAAGTCCTGGCATACAAAACCCTCCCAGCCCCATCCTTGTCATGGCCCCGGCCCTGGCCTTTTCGCTCCAGCAATTAGGAATGACTTGCAGTTTTCAAACACCATGCTGTTTCACATCTCAGCACTTTAGCTCCTGCTCTGTTTCTGCTTGCAATGTTCTCCCATCACCCACCCGCACCACCACTTTCTCCACTCCAAACCCTTGTCATTCACCTGGTAAATGACACTGGAGCCTCAGCCAAAATGCCGCTTTCTCCACGAAGCCTCTGTAACCACTCCCTCTTGCATGTGTAACCCTCCTGCAACCCCATGCCTTGTACTTGCTCCTATCACAGCACCTGCAAAGGTTTGTTGCAAAAGGTTGTTTTATATCTGTCTTCTTCTGCTGGACTATAAGACTTGAATGAAAGATCTGGCTTTTATCTCAGAATCCCAAAGCCTAATGTGGTATCTCACACATAGTAGGCATTTAAATATATGCTAACGGAAAGAAGGAAAGGAGGGAGGGAAGGAAGAAAAAGAGGGAGGGAGAGACTGAGGGAGCAGGAAGACCTAGTACTTGTCCTCAAAGATTTGAAGTGACTCTAAGCAGCCCTGGAAGACAGTCAACTTTGACTTCAGCATCCCCTTCAAGTTGGTAGTCCACCCTTTCCCCAGTGTAGCCACATTCCCACTCCAAGTGGCTTCCACTTGCACCAGGGACCAGAACACTCCTGCTCCCTGGCACTTCCTTTTGGAAGGAAAGCCTCTTAATCAGCTAATTCACACGTGAGAACACTCCTGTCCATATCTCCGTCTCAAAAGCAATTGCATTTTCAAAGAGAATTCTTAGGAAAGGAAGTGCTTTGTCCCAAATAAATGAATCTCTACTCAAAGAAGACTTTCCAATGCTTGAGAACTAGATAAAAGAGATGGTTCATTTTAGGAAAGAAGGGCTTCACAAACCCCATCAGGCAGGAGCCCATTCCCACCATTAATCACACTGACATGTAACTTTTATCTCAAATGGGGGAAAAATGTATATAGGAAGGTGAAATCTCTAATCCTATGTCCTGCACCAGTGTCCTCTCCCTGGTGGCACTCTACCTTCCCCTTCCCTATTTTGCATTCTCATCATGCCAAGCACCCACCCCAAACATGCACAGTGTACCCATGGTAACAGGGGAGTGTATTTCCCCCTCACTCTGAAAGCTAAAGGATAATAGGCCTGGTGCCTATGGGGGGCTAGTTAGAGCAGAACCCTGAGACGCACTGCCTCCTTTTACTACCTTGGACAGAACCCTGGATGTCCTCATCCGTAAAGTTCAGGGGAGAAAGCAGCTGCACTCTCAGCAGGCATCAGGGCCACCCTGGTCCCCTGCCCCTAAGCCACCCAGCCTTTTCAGAAAGGCACAGCTCCATCAAACAACCCCACCTTCATCATACCTCACAGGCTATTTTTCTATTTTCTCAGCTGCTCCTCCTTGTCTCTTCCTCCTCCCCATTTAAAAAAAAAAATGTCCCCAAGTGCCTGGTCAAGGGTGGATGGGCAGATGAAGCTCAATTTCTGTGATATCAAATCCTACCTTCCTCCTTGCAGGTTCCTTAATCCCTTCCCAGAGGCCAGAACAACCGAGAGTTCAAAACAAATGCATTAATGCAGAGAGAGCATGTGACAATGAGAGAGGAGAAAAATCTTTAGGGATTCTCTACAGAGCACAACAAGTTCAATGACTAGGCCCAGAAGAGCACTGCAGAGAGCTGGCAGAAAGAGGGAGGTGCCTAGGCTCCTCACCTCCTGAGCTAAGGCATTAAGCTACATCTGCACAGACCTCAGGCAAATGGCAGCATCTCTCCCACTGCCACTTCCAGCTAAGATCTGCCTTAAAGCCCCTTTGCTGTGTGTTAGGAAGCCCAGGATTCATAGACAGAGGCGAGCAGCCTCTTGATTACACCCACAGACACAGCTGGACTCCGGAGACCCATTAACAAAGTGAATGTGGCCAGCCACTTGGGAGGACCAGGTTTGCTTCTCACTAACGCAGTGTCCTCCCTGGGGTCCTGCCCTCCAGGCTATGCCCCTGATGAATGTGGAGGAAAGAGACCCTAGTCATCCTTAGGGCTTGAGGGAAGGGCAAGAGCATGAGCCTGAAACCAGATGCTTGGAGCGGTTTTCCAATGCACTTAGTGCATGGCCTCGGGGGAGATACTTCCCCTTCTAAATTTCTGGATGTCCACAGCTTGGAAAATCATGGTGCTGGAAGCCACCTTAGGGAATCTGCAGTCAAATGCTCCCATTTTGCAGATGGAGAAAGAGAGCCTAAGAAGGTTATCCAAGTGACTTGTCCAAGGTAACACAACAGTAGCAAACCTCAGTCTAGAATCTACGCCCCGTAGTGCCTTTTTCCTGTATCATGCTGCCACCGGATGATCCCCTCTGACCCCTTTTGTCTTCCGTCATGAAACTGAATGGGAAGGGATTATAAAGCACTTCCCCTCCAAAGGTCTCTAATTAAAACTAAGATCATGTTTTTATTGTAGTGGAGCCTGGATATAGCAGACAATATATAAAAACATTCAGAAAGCAAGCGTTTATTCTATAAATTAGGCACAAAATTCCCTATAATATAAAGTGGATTTATGCATCACATAGGAGGGTTAGAGCAGATGATTTCTAAGGCTCTATTTCCATTAATTTAGATTTATTCAATGCATTTGCATATGTCATTCCTTCTGCCTGAAATGCCCTATCTCCAGCTCACCAAGCGGCCTCCTTGCTCAACTCCAGGGGGCATCATTCACTTTGAAAAATGTAAATTATGTGCCCTGTAAGTATGCCACTTGTTGGGACTGTAGCTGACTGGCATATCAGTGAAGCATGATGTTGTGCCTGGGCATTAGTCAATGGCTTGAGAAAACTTTCTCTAGACTCCCAGAGAACTTTGTTTCCACCTCAGTGAAACATGTTCCACCATGCCTTACTGTCTCTCATCTATTTACATGTATATGTCCCCCACTAGCCTGTATACTAGGCAAGAAGGCAATGTATATTGGTTAGTTTTGTGTCCTGTCAGCACCAAGGACAATGTTTGGCCTGAAGTTGGATCTCAATAAACACTTGTGAGATGATTTATGAAAGATTTCACCAGTCAGGTTCTTTAAGGCTTCACAGGATAGAAAAAATATACATGGACTTTGGAATCAGACAGACTTTGACTAGAATTCTTGCTCTACTACTTGCTAGCTATGTGACCTTAGCAAGTCATTTACCCTCCCTCAGGCTGTTTCCATTTTGCAAACAAGACTAGTAACCTCACAGTAAAAAAAAAAGTTACAAAATACACAAGGAGACAAGGTACTGTAAGAACTAACAGAAACTATAGACACCAGAATCAGATTTCTTCCCCCTTAAAAAAAATTGAAATATTAGAATTATCTGGTAAAAAATACAAAATAATGATGCATAATATGCTTAAAGAAATAAAAGAGACTAAAAGTATAAGTAAAGTGTAAGATGCCATGCAAATGATCAGATTTAAAAATGAACAAATTAGAACTTTGAAAAATAAAAAAATACATACAAATTGAAACTTAAAACTTAATGAGTGGGCTTAATAAAAGATTATACATAGCCAAAGGGAGAATCAGTGAAGTGGAAGGGAGAGGTTTGAAGAAATTATCCAGCAAGCAGCACAGAGAGATGAAAAGTATGTTCAGAGATTAGAGACACGGAAGATAGAGCGAGAGCTAACATACATCTTATTAGAGTTTCAGAAGGAGAAAAAGAATATGGCATGCATAAAGACAAAACAGCTCAGAGAATTTTTCAGAACTGGTGAAAGACAAAATTATAAAACTTCCAGAGTACATATCTTTATTTTTATGATTTCAAGGTAGGTAATGATTTCTTAAAGTGCATACTGTAAATATACTTACTTTTAATTAAGTACTTTCTTTTCATCTAAAGACAATATAGAGAATAAAGACAAGCCAAGATAGTATCAAGGTTGCAGGATTCAAGATTAATGTACAAAGTCAATTGCTTTCCTATATACCAGCAATGAACACTTGGAATTTGAAATTTAAAAGACACTATTTACAGCAGCAACCCCAAGAAATTGGAATACTTAGGTATAAGTCTTACAAAATATGTACAAAATCTACATAAGTAAAACTATAAATTCTGATGGAAGAAATCAAAGAAGATCTAAATAAAAGGAGATATTTTCCATCTTCATGGATAGGAAGACTCAATATCATTAAGATGTTAGTTCTCACTGAAAAGTATAAGATATTGATGAAAGAAATTGAAGAAGACACAAACAGAAAGATAGTCTGTGCTCATGGATTGGAAGAATTAATATAGTTAAAATGCCGATACTAACTAAAGCAATCTATAGATTCAGTGCAATCCCTATCAAAATCCCAATGGCATTTTTCATAGAACTAGAACAAACAATCCTAAAATTTGTATGGAACCACAAAAGACCCTGAATAGCCAACGCAATCTTGGGAAAGAAGAACAAAGCTGGAGGTATCACGCTTTCTGATTTCAAACTATATTACAAAGCTATATTAATCAAAACACTATGATATTGGCATAAAAACAGAAACATTGATCAATGGAACAGAATAGAGTGCCCAGAAATAAACCCATGCATATATGGTCAATTAATTTGCGACAAAGGAGCCAAGAATATACAACAGGGAAAGGATAGTCTCTTCAATAAATAGTGTTGGGACAGCCACATGCAAAAGAATAAAACTAGACCCCTATTTCACACCATACACAAAACTCAACTCCAAACGGGTTAAAGACTTGAATGTAACCATAAAACTGCAAACCTGAAAGCATAAAACTCCTAAAAGAAAACATAGTCAATAAGCAACTTGATATCAGTCTTGGCAAGGATTTTTTGGATTTGATACCAAAAGTAAAGGCAACAAAAGCAAAAACAAATAAGCAAGACTACATCAAAACAAAAACTTCTGCAAGCAAGGGACACCATCAACAAAATGAAAAGGCAACCTATGGAATGGGAGAAAATATTTCCAAATCATATATCTGATAAGAGGTTAATATCCAAAGTATATAAAGAACTCACATAACTCAATAGAGAAAAAAGCCCCCACAAAACCTGATTAAAAAATGGGCAGAGGATCCAAATAGATATTTTTCCAAAGAAAATACACAAATGGCCAACAGGCCTTGAAAAGATTCACATCACAAATCATCAGGGAAATGCAAATCAAAACCACAATGAGATACCACCTCACATCTATTAGAATGGCTACTATCAAAAAGACAAGAAATTACAAGTGTTGGCAAGGATGTGGAGAAAAGAGAACCCTTGTACACTGTTGCTGGGAATGTAAATTGGTGCAGCCACTATGGAAAACAGTATGGAGATTTCACAAAAAGCTAAAAATAGAACTACCACATGACCCAGCATTTCTACTTCTGAGTATTTATCCAAAGAAAACAAAATAACTATCTCAAAAAGATATCTGCACCCCCATGTTCATTGTGGCATTATTTACAATAGCCAAAACATGGAAACAACCTAAGTGTCCACTGAAGGATGAATGGGTAAAGGAAATGTGGCGCATACACACACACACACACAATGGAATATTATTCAGCCATTAAAAGAAGAAAATTTTTCCATTTGCAATAACATGGATGGACCTTGAGGGCATTATGCTAAGTGAAATAAGTCAGGCATAGGAAGACAAATACTGTACAATCTCACTAATATGTGGAATCTATAACAAACAAACAAATTCATAGCTATAGATTGATGGTTGCCAGAGGTGGAGGCGTGGGGATGGGTGAAATGCGTGAAGGGAGTCAAAAGGTACAAACTTCCAGTTATAAGACAAATAAGTCTTGGGGATGTAATGCACAGTATGACGACTATAGTTAATGATACTGTATTGTATATTTGAAAGTTGCTAAGAGAGTGGATCTTAAAATTTCTCATCACAAGAAAAAATTTATAACTATGTGTGATAACTAAACTTATTGTGGTAATTATTTCACAATACATACATATATCAATCATTATGTTGTGCACATAAAACTAACACAATGTTATGTGTCAATGATGTCTCAAAAAAGGAAAGATATTAGTTCTTCCCAATGTGATCTATGGATTCAGTGCAATCCCAATCAAAATCCCATCAAGTTATTTTTTGGATATTGAAAAAGCTGATTCTAAAGTTTCACATGGAAAGGCAAAAGACCCAGAATAGTCAACACAATACTGAAGAATAACAAAGTTGGAAGACTGACACTACCCAACTTCAAGACTCACTATAAAGCTATAGTAGTCAAGACAATGTGGTATTGAAGAAAGAATAGACAAAAAGATCAATGGAACAGATAGAGGGCCCATAATTAGACCCATGGAAATAAAGTTAACTGATCATTGACAAAGGAGCAAAGGCAATTCAATGGGAAAAGGAGTCTCTTCAACAAATGATACTGGAATAATTGCACATCCACAAGCATAAAAAAATGAACCTATACACAGACCTCTCATAAAAATTAACTCAAAATGGATCATAGACTGAAATGTAAAATGCAAAATTATAAAACTTCCAGAAGATAACAAACAAGAAAATCTAGGCAACCTTGGGTCTGGTGAAGAAAAGCACAATCATGAAAGAAAAGATTGGTAAGTTGGATTTCATTAAACTTAAAACTTGCGCTCTGAAAAAGACACTGTTAAGAGACTGAACAGACAAGCCTCAGACTGGGAGAAAACATGCAAAACACATATCTGATGAAGAAGTTGTATCTAAAATATACAAATAATTCTTAAAACTCATCAATAAAAAAGGAATCCAATCTAACAAAATATATACAAGATCTATATGAGGAAAATTATCAAGTGCTGATGAATGAAATAAAAAGACTAAATAAACGGAGAAATATTCCACATTCATGAATAGGAAAACTCAATATTGTCAAGACATCAATTCTTCCCAACTTAATTTATAGATTCCATGCAATCTCAGTCAAAATCCCAGCAAGACATATTGTAGATATTGACAGACTGAGTCTAAAGTTTATATGGAGAGGCAAAGACCCAGAATAGCTGACACAATATTGAAGGAAAAGAACAAAGTTGGAGAACTGACACTACTCTATCTTAAGACTTACTATAAAGCTAGAGTAATCAAGACGGCATGATATTGGTGAAAGAATAGACAAACAGATCAATGGAACAGAATAGACAGCCCAGAAATAGACCCACATAAATATAGTCAACTGATCTTTAACAAAGGAGCAAATGCAATACAATGAACCAAAGATAATCTCTTCAACAAATGGTGCTAAAACTACTGGACATCCACACACAAAAAAACAAATCTAGGCACACATCTTACACACTTCAGAAGAACTCAAAATGGATCACAGATCTAATTGTAAAACGTAAAACTATAAAACTCCTAGAAGGTAACATAGGAGAAAACATAGATGACGTTGGGTATGGTGATGACTTTTTAGATACAACAGTAAAGCACGATCCATGAAAGAAATATGGATAAGCTAGATGTCGTCAAAATAAAAAAAATTTCTCCTCTGTGAAACACAATCTCAAGAGAGTTAGAAGACATGTCACAGACTGGGAGAAAATATTTGCAAAAGACACTTCTGGTAAAGGACTGTTGTCTAAAATATACAAAGAATTCTTAAAACTCAACAATAAAAAAACAACTTGATTAAAAAATGGGCCAAAGGCCTTAACAGACACTTCACCAAAAGAGATATACAGATGCAAATAAGCATATGAAAAGATGCTCTACAGCATATGTCATCAAGGAGATACAAACTAAAACAACAATGACATACTACTACATATCTATTAGAATGACCAAAATCTGGAACACTGACAACACCAAATGCTGACAAGGACATGGAGTAACAAGAACTCTCACTTATTGCTGGTGGGGATGCAAAATGGCACAGCCACTTTGGAAGACAGTTTGGTGGTTTCTTACAAAACTAAACATACTCTTACCATATGATCCAGCAATCGTGCTCCTTGATAGTTATCCAAAGGAGGTGGAAACTTATGTCACTTAAAAACTTGCACATGGATGTTTATAGCAGCTTTATTCATAATATTCATAAATTATTTATATTTATTTTTATATATTTTTGTATAATATGTAAAATATTATACTAATCAATTTAAAAAGACAGCACAACAGAAAAATATTTTAGCAAAAAAAAAAGCATTACTAGGCACTTCACAGAAGAGGAAACACAAATGGCCAATAAACAATAAACAATACATGAAAAGAGGTTCAATCTCATCAATAATCACCAAAATGCAAATTAAAATCTAATAAGATATAAGATACTGTTAATAATATCTTATTGCTAATAATAAGATATTGTTACCCATCTAGTAAACTTGCAAAAAAAGCCACACAATATCAAGTGATAAAAAAGACGTGGAACAACTGGAACTCATACACACTACTCTTGGTGATGTACGTTAATACCAACGTTTTAGAAAAGTTTGTCATTATCTGGTAAAGCTAAGCATTTGCATACCCTGGTACCCAGCAATTTTCCCCTTAAGTGTCTGCTCTAGGAGGCCCTGCAAATATGGACTAGGAGACATGCTCAACAACATCCATAGCAGCACTGTTTTAATAGCAAAAACACAAGAAAAAACCCCCACGCCCATCAATTGTAAAGCTGATACAAGTTGTGATACACCCATACAATCGAATATGACAGTGGAACTGATTTATAAACAGCTTCCCAAGAACAGAGGTGATATTCACAATATCTAAAGGGCACAGGCATGATCAGTCAGAATGGAGGCCTGATCAATCCAAGTGAAAGTCAGCCACATGCTGTACCAGCATATGCTAGCTTAGTACTGAGCTAGTGAGTTGCAGAAGAAATAAATAAAATGTGAGTTGCAGAAGAAAACTAAACAGTATGATTCCATGTATATAAAAACAAAACATGCAAAATTAAACAATACATAGTTCTGAAGGTTTAGAAACATATAAAGAAAAGCAATGGGATCAGGAGTCAAGATGGTTGCATAGAAAAGTCCTGAGCTCCTCCTATGGACACACCAAAGCTACAGCTACATATAGAACAATTCTCTCTGAAAAAAACCGGAAAACTAGCAGAACAGCTCTTCCATAACAAAGGATATAAAGACCATATCAAGAAGGATAGGAGAGGCAGAGATGCTCTCTGAAAACTTCCCTAACCTGGGGAAGGAAACAGACATCCAGATCCAGAAGCCCAAAGAGTTTCAAATGAGATGAACCAAAAGAGATCCATACCCAGATACATTAAAACTAAAATGTCAAAAGTTAAAAAGAGGGAATCTTAAAAGCAGCAAGAGAAAGGCAACTTGCTACATACAGTCAAATCCCCATAAGATCACGAGCAGATTTTTCAGCAGAAACGTTGCAGGCCAGAAGAGAGTGGCATAATATATTCAAAGTGCTGAAAGCAAAAAACTTCCAACCAAGAACAATCTACCCAGCAAGGTTACCATCCAGAATTGAAGTAGAGATCAAGAGTTTTCCAGACAAGCAAAAACTAAAGGAGTTTACCACCACTAAACTGGCCTTACAAGAAATGTTAAAGGAACTCCTTTAAGCTGAAAGGAAAGGGCACTAATTAGTAACAAGAAAACATAAGAAAGTAAAAAATATTTACTTTTCTCTTGCTGGTAAAGGTAAACATATAATAATGATAGCAGACTAATCAATTGTAAAGCTAATATGAAGGCTAAAAGACAAAAGTAGTAAAAATAACTATAATTACAACAATTAGTTAAGGGATACACAAAATAAAAAGATATAAAATGTGACATCAAAAACATAAAAGGGGGGGAGTAAGCATAGAGTTTTAGAATGTGTTCAAACTTAACTTGCTATCAACTTAAAATAGACCAGTATATAAATAGGCTAATATATGCGAGCATCACAGTAACCACAAAGCAAAAACCTTTAGTAGATACATAAAAGATAACAAGAACAGAATCTAAACATAACACTAAAGAAAGTCATCAAACCACAAGGAAAGAGAGCAAGAGAAGAAGAAAGGAACAGAGAGGAACTACAAAATAGCCAGAAAACAATTAACAAAATGGCAATAAGTACCTACCTAACTACAATTACTTTAATGTAATTGCACTAAATTCTCCAGTCAAAAGTCATAGAATGGCTGAATGGATAAAAAAACAAGACCCATCTATATGCTGCTTACAAGAGACTCACTTCAGATGTAAGGACACACATACACTGAAAGTGAAG
The DNA here is from genome assembly GCA_031878705.1 of Tapirus indicus. Lineage (NCBI taxonomy): Eukaryota > Metazoa > Chordata > Mammalia > Perissodactyla > Tapiridae > Tapirus > Tapirus indicus. Next base: position 101,407,624 of record CM062918.1, on the reverse strand, counting down.
GTATGGAAAAAGATGTTTCATGTAAATAGAAACCAAAAGAAAGCAGGGGTAGCTATACTTGTGCCAGAAAAAATAAACTTTGAAAAAAACTGTAATAAAAGACAAAGATGGGCATTACACAATGATAAAGGAGTCAATTCAACAAAAAGATATAACATTTGTAAATATGTATGCCCTCAACATAAGAGCACATAACTATATAAAGCAAATATCAACAGACCTAAAGGGAGAAATTGACAGCAATATAATAATAGTAGGGAACTTTAATACTCTACTTACATCAATGGATAGACTATCCAGACAAAAAATCAGTATTGAAATATTGGCCTTAAATGACACATTAGACCAGATTGACTTAATAGATATATACAGAACATTCCATCCAACAGTCTCAAGTGCACATGGAACATTCTCCAAGGTAGATCATATGTTAGACCACAAAACAAGTCTCAATAAATTTAAGGAGACTGAAATCATATCAAGCATCTTTTCAGACCATAAGGGTATGAAAATAGAAATAAATCACAAAAAGAAAACTGGAAAAATCACAAACATGTGGAGATTAAACAACACATGCTACTAAACAATCAATTAATCAATGAAGAAATCAAAAAATACCTTGAGACAAACAAAAATGGAAATACAACATTCCAAAATCTATGTGATGCAGTAAAAGCAATTATAAAAGGGAAGCTCATAGCAATATACAGACCTACCTCAAAAAACAACAAAAATCTCAAATAAACAATCTAACTTTACATCTAAAGAAACTAGGAAAAGAAGAACAAACAAAGCCCAAAGTCAGCAGAAGGAGGCAAATAATAAAGATCAGAGTGGAAATAAATGAAATAGAGACTAAAAAAACAATAGAAAAGATTAATGAAATTAAGAGCTAGTTCTCCAAGAAGATAAACAAAATCGACAATCCTTTAGCTAGACTCACCAAGAAAAAAAGAGAGAGGGCTCAAATAAAATCAGAAATGAAAGAGAAGTTACAACTGACACCACAGAAATACAAAAGATCATAAGAGACTACTATGAACAGTTATATGCCAACAAATTGGACAACCTAGAAGAAATGGCTAAATTCCTAGAAATATACAACTTCCAAGACTGTACCATGAAGAAATAGAAAATCTGAATAGGCTGATTATTAGTAAGGAAATTGAATCAGTAATCAAAAACCTCACAACAAATAAAATTCTAAGACAAGATGGCTTCACTGGTGAATTCTACCAAACATTCAAAGAAGATGTAATACCTATCTCAAACTCTTTCAAAAAACTGAAGAGGAGGGGAAGCTTCCTAACTCATTCTATGAAGCCATTACCCTGATACAAAAACCAGACAAGGACAACACAAAAAAAGAAAATTACAGGCCAATATCCCTGATGAACATAGATGTAAAAATCCTCAACAAAATATTAGCAAACTTAATTCAACAATACTTTAAAAGGATCATACACCATGATCAAGTGGGATTTATCTCAGGGATACAGAGATGGTTCAACACTCACAAATCAATCAACGTGATACATCACATTAACAAAATGAAGGATTAAAATCATATGATCATCTCAATAGATGCAAGAAAAGCACTTGACAAAATTCAACATCCATTTATGATTTTAAAAATTTCAGTGAAGTGAGTATAGAAGGAACATACCTCAATATAATAAAGGCCACATATGACAAACCCACAGCTAACATCAGACTCGATGAAAGGCTGAAAGCTTTTCCTCTAAGATCAGGAATAAGACAAGGACGCCCACTCTCACCACTTTTATTCAACATAGTATTGGAAGTCCTAGCCACAGCAATTAGGCAAGAAGAAGAAATAAAAGGCATTCAAATTGGAAAGGAAGAAGTAAAACTGTCACTATTTGCAGATGATGTGATACTATACATAGAAAACCCTAAAGACTCCACTGAAAAACTGTTAGAACTAATAAATAAATTTAGTAAAGTTGTAGGATACAAAATCAATATGCAGAAATCTGTGGCATTTCTACACACTAATAAATTATCAGAAACAGAAATTTAGAAAAATAGTCCCATCTACAATTGCACAAAAAAGAATAAAATACCTAGGAATAAATTTAACCAAGGAAGTGAAAGACTTATACACTGAAAACTATAGGACATGAATGAAAGAAACTGAAGAAGACACAAATAAATACAAGGACATTCTGTGTTCATAGATTGGAAGAATTAATATCATTAAAATATCCATACTACCTAAAACAATTTACATATTCCATGTAATCTCTATGAAAATTCCAATGGCATTTTTCTCAGAACTAGAACAAATAATTCTAAAATTGGTATGGAACGACAAAAGATCCTGAATAGCCAAAGCAATCTTGAGAAAGAAGAACCAAGCTGGAGGTATCATGGTCCCTGATTTCAAACTATACTACAAAGCTATAGTAATAAAAACAGTACAGTATTGGCATAAGAACAGACACACAGATCAATGGAACAGAATAGAGAGCTCAGAAATAAACCGACACACATATGGACAATTAACTTATGACAAAGGAGCCAAGAATATACAATGGGGAAAGGACAGTCTCTTCAATAAGTGGGGTTGGGAAAATTGGACAGCCTCATGCAAAAGAATGAAACTAGACCACTATCTTACACCATATAACTCAAAATGGATTAAAGACTTGAATTTAAGAGATGAAACCATAAAATTCCTAGAAGAGAACATAGGTGGTAAGCTCCCTAACATCAGTCTTAGCAATGTTTTTTCAGATCTGACTCCAAAGGCAAGGGAAACAAAAGGAAAAATAAACAAATTGGATTACACCAAACTAAAAAATTTCTGCACAGCAAAGGAAACCATCAAGAAAATGAAAAAGGCAACCTACTGAATGGGAGAAAAAATTTGCAAATCATATATCTGATAAGGGATTGATAGCCAAAATATATAAAGAACTCATACAACTCAACAACAACAACAAAAACAACCCAATTAAAAAATGGGTCGAGGATTTGAATAGACATTTTTCTTCTTTTTGAAAGAAAACATACAGATGGCCAACAGGCAGGTGAAAAGATGTTCAATATCACTAATTATTAGGGAAATGCACATCAAAACCACAATGAGATATCACCTCACACCTGTTAGAATGGATATTATAAAAAAGACAAGAAATAACAATTGTTGATGAGCATGTGGAGAAAAGAAAGAAAAACACCCTTGCACAGCGTTGGTGGGAATGTAAACTGGTGTAGCCACTATGGAAAACGGTATGGGGATTCCTCAAAAAAATTAAAAATAGAACTACCATATGATCCAGCTATTCCACTTCCAGGTATTTACCTGAAGAACATGAAAACACTAATTTGAAAAGATATATGCACCCCTATGTTCAATGTGGTATACATATACAATGGAATAGTACTCCGCCATAAAAAAGAATGAAATCTTGCCATTGCAACCACATGAATGGACCTTGATTGAGGGTATTATGCTAAGTGAAGTAAGTCAGATGGAGAAAGACAAATACCATATGATTTCACTTATATCTGGAATCTAAAAAACAAAACAAGTGAACAAAAACAAACTCATAGATACAGAGAATCGATTGGTGGTTACCAGAGGAGAAGAGGGTTGGGGGTGAGCAAAATGGATGAACGGGGTCAATTGTATGGTGATGGATGGTAATTAGACTTATGGTGGTGATCATTTTGTAGCATATACAAATATCGAATTATAATGCTGTACACTTGAAACTTATACAATGTTATATGCTAATTTTTCTTCACTTAAAAAAGGAAAGAAAAGCAATGGAATAATAGATATGAAACTCAAGAGAGTGGTTATCTCAGAGGGGTCAATGAACAGAGTGAGATAAGATGGGGAGGGACACACGGGGGACTGTTTTCTTAAGTTGGGTGTTGGATACACACAGGGTATTCGCTCTATTATTCTTTATACTTTACACATACACTTAAATATTCTTTTATATACATTCAACATTTAATAATAAAAAATAATTTTTAAAAATTATTTAATGAATTAGAGAATAAAATCTGAACCCTGATTTCAGCTTTTATTAGCAGAATGACTTTAGGTAACTTCCTTAAACTCTTTGGGTCTCAGTGTCCTCCTCTGTAAAGTGGGGGTGATGACTACCTCAGTATTGTTGAAAGAAGCCAATGTAAGAAGTTAGACACAAATGGGAGAGAGGGTTGTATTTCTAACATCTCCTTATGTCCACCTCCAATGTCAAACAGATAGACTATTTTTCAGGGCCTGAGGAAGCTTTTAACGGAAGTTATCTATTTGCTCTGATTAATTCTGGCACTCAGAGACATCCCCCGTGTCTGCTTGCTTCAGACCCTTGTCACAGCAATTGAAAGTAATTCCAAGTCTTTGTTCTCCCCCCTCCAAATTGACAGCACCGAAGGGAATGTAAAACAAAGGAAGTGGTACTCACTGTGTACATCTCAGAAGGAAGAGCGGGGTCCTAGGAAAGAATGGGAAAAGTATGTAAGCGCTTTCATTGAGCCACCAATTCTAGATTGGCTGCTGGTGGTTATATTTTAAATGTTTTAAGTTTCAGTTCTGTGACCATTATAAGTTCTTTTAGTCTGAACCATCCTTTTGCATAACGAAGATGAATTCGTTACCATAAATAATAGTGTAGCACACTAAAAACCTAGACAGACTGGCAATTGGAATCTCTGCTTTCCGTTCTCTCCTCAATGATAATTGACTGAATTTGATTCCTTTGCAATGCCAAACGGTCAGAATGTTTGTCTGTTTTTCCTATGGAGTACTGACGAGATACAGAAATGAGACAGAATGAATGGCTCTCAGAATATCCTCTTCTACTGAGTGAGACTCATTAATAAGCCTGTTTCCTACAGGAAACCCCTTTCTGTTAGTGGAGAGGAGCGAAGGTAAAAGTAGCCAATATTTATTGGCCTTCCACTCTCGGATAGCCCCAAGTGCATGTTCTCTTACGTCATTTAACCCCACCTCAATCAGGAGATGTAGGAATAACTATTCCAGTGTCACAACCAGGAAATAGAGAGACTTAATGATCTGACCAGGGTCTCATAGCTGGTGTTTCAATGGACATCTGTCCCCAGGTTATAGAAAAGAACTTCTTAAAAAATGTCTGCGACCCCTAGAGATTCTGATTTCATTGGTCTTTAAAATCTCCCTTGGGTGATTTTATATACACAACCAAGGTTGAGAACCACTGGTCTAGTTCAATCTCCCCTCTTTACCGATCAAGAAAATGAGGGCTGGTCATTACCGTTCTCAGATTTAACTGCACCATCTAGTCTTTCTCCAAAGAATCCCAATTTTAAGCCACATGAGAGGTTTGTTCTTTCGTTTGTCTGGTTTTTTCTCCACTGAATCCCCAGCACCTAGAACAATGCTTGAAATGAGCAGGCACTCAAGAAATATTTGTGGAGGGAACAAATGAATAAGCTCTCTCCTCGTTTCTACTGCACAAGACACATCAAGTGCCAGTCTGGGCCAGGTGCTGTCTGGGGTTCTGGGGATTCAGCCCTGAACCAGACCAAGACTATCTTTGCTGTTATGGAGCTTCCATTCGAGAGCAGCAGTGTCCAACAGAAATATAAAAATGTGAGTCACATGTGAAATTTTAAATTTTCTAGTAGCCACATTAAAAAAGTAAAAAGAAACAGGTGAAATTAATTTTAACAATACATTTTATTTAACGCAATATATTCAGAATACTACTTTAACACAGAATCAATATAAAATTATTTTTACAAAATTAATGAAGTATGAACATACTATAAAACCACCCAATTATAAAAAATTATCAATAAGGTATTTTACATGCATTTTCTCACACCAAGTCTTTGACATCTGGTGTGTATTTTTCACGAACAGCACACCCTCATGTGGACTAGCCCCATGTCAAGGGTTCCACAGCCTCACGTGGCCAGTGGCTGCTGTATGAACAGTGCAGTTCTAGTGGGTGGGGCAGGCAATAAACAAGTAAATATATAATCTAATCAGAAGGGGTGATGAGGGAAGGCCTGTCTAAGGGTCTGGTATTCAGCAATTGAATGATTTAAAGGATAGAAGAGAAATAGCAGAACAAGCACCTGCTCTTTCAGTGCTGAAAATAGAAAATGTGCCTTTAGCATGCTTTTGAATGTACTTTGTTGCATCTACCCATTAATTTTCAGGGAAATGGTAACATCCTAAGATAACAGAGCTCCCTTCCCCAGGCCTCTCCCAGGTCCTTCTCCTGGGACAGCCTAACCTGAGGCCCTGGAGTTCTGCTAGCTCCTCCAGTCCCAAAAGCCAGCTGTGAGGCAGCACTATTTTCTCGGAATAGTGTTGTAGAAGACCCAAACATCCTCCAATTACTAGTTGAGATATCTGAGGTCCAGAAGAGAGGATGTGCCCTCTGCCAGTAGTTAGGACAAACTACACACGAGAGCATTTTCCTGAAGTGCAGAGAGATCCTGTGTCACTGAGAACCACTGTGAGAGTTCTTTGATCCTTGCCAGCTAAGCTGAAAGGATGGGAATTCTCCAGAGGCATCAAGGACAAAGGACTCTCTGTAGAGGTCTCTCTACGGTAGATGGGTCTTTAATATTTTACTATGTTTCAGCCAAATGAATGGGGTTTTGTTTATTTTTTTTGCTGAGGAAGATTTGCCCCGAGCTAACATCTGTGCCAATCTTCCTCTATTTTTCAGTATGTGGGCCGCCAGCACAGCACAGCTGCTAATAGAGTGGTGTAGGTCCATGCCTGGGAATCAAACCCAGGCCGCCAAAACAGAGTGCACTGAACTTAACCACTAGGCCACCAGGGCTGGCCCCAGGGGCATTTTTAAAAGAATCGTATATTACTATACAGAGGACCACCCTGTTGTCCTAAAACCAGGTGAAATCAATAATTAAAAATTACATTTTAAAAACTCCCTTAGATGAAATACTACCAAGATCCACATTTAAAATATTTAAATATTCAATTAGTATAAACATTATATTTATAAATTATAATATTAAATATCATAAAATAAATGTAAAATATTATTAACTTATTTAAATACTAAAAATGTTTTTTTCAACACCAGCTTGGGGCAGCTGATATGCCGAGATCCATAGCTCTCTCATCTTCAGTGTTTTCTAGGTGAAGAGATTATAATCCATTCTTTTCATCCTCCAGTTAATATCACAACTGTCCATTGAAACCCAAGGTTTCACGTGCTGAGGACGGTTATCGACTTGTTTGCATTTACTTTAGCCTATTCAATTCAATTGGATGAGAATTTCATTGGGGAAAATGAACACATGGTGAAAGGACATTTATTCAGGGCCCATCGGAATAATTACCAATGTAAAGATAGTAGTTACAAGTTGAAATAGTATTTTTAAATGATACTGTCAATTTGCCAGCAGTTATCATAAAATACAACATAAATGAATTTATCTTGAATGTGATTTATTATTTTATTTTTGACTGTAACTGCAGCAGAATTTCCTTTCCTTATAATTAATTTAAATAAATTAAATATATTAAGGAACTGGATAGGACAATGTTTAACAGAATTGCATTACTCAGCCAAGAGGTGTAGAATAGAGTGGTTAAGAATATGGGTTTGAAATCTGTCATCCACTCACTGGTTCATGGCCATGGGCTAGTTAGCTTCACTTGAATCTCAGTTTCCCCATCTGTAAAATGGGGATAATGATAGTACTTGCCTCTAAGGTTCATGTGAGCGTCAGCTAAGCACTTAATAAATGTGAGCTCAAGCAGCTAAAAAAAATGTAAGTTGCAAAACTTGTGATGATTTGGCCAAAGTAAAATCATCACCAAGACCATTCTGTCTCCTAATATTTTTAAATTTGAACTAACAGAACATTATTATATTATCATTTTTGCTGTAGATTTACTATTTCAAATATTTTATATTAATTTTTGTCTTATCAAAAGAAATATTTTAGGTATTAATAAATTTTTGTACCTATAAATGGCAAAATACATTTTTTTGTTGTTGTCTGGGGTGATGGCAGGGGTGAGGACGGGAACAACGGACTTTGCATAAGGATATATTTTTATGAGTTATAACTCGGGGGGTGATGCTAGGGTAAAATCAGGAACACTGCTTGGAGGAGGTGACCTAAGAGTCATAATTTTAAGGAGGTGGTATGTGATCTCTGAGGAGGAGAATTTTCACCAGGCCTTGGGTAGGCTGCTGAACTCTTGCTCTCCCAATCAGTGATCCAGGCAGGATTCAGAAAGTCAATCCTGAATGCTCTGGGTTAAAGTTGGCTGCAAAATTTTTAGAACAAAGATCCCGAATAAATATGATCTTTTAAGTAAGTTGTGAAATCCAAACTGAGGGCATTAGATTTAAAAATGCACCTGATTTAGAAGTTGATCTTATAAATGGTAATCACAAAGTCACCTCATCACAATATTACCTTCAGTGCTATGGCGTTTCGCTAGTTTTTGAGGCAGAGTAAAAAGAAAAACACCAGGTCTGTGTTAGAAAAAAAAACAGACCTTTTCTGGAAACTTTCTTGGATACTTGTTCGGAACACTCCAGGACACTTCCAGTATAGTCCCAGATATACAGAGCAGAATAACAGATACTGGGGAAAAGACACTGGCCCAGGAGCTCCTCACATATGAGTCACCTGTTGGATTAAGGCCTTGCAGTTCTGAAGTTCAAGAACTACATTCTGGCCATCCAGCTGATTTTCCCTCCAAGCCCACCCAGACCTGGCTGTGCCAGCCAGCCCGGTGCTCTCACACCCGCCCTCACCTGTCGTCAGAGGTGCTTGAAGGCACAGCAATTGCACCGGGTCCTGATCCCCAAGTCTTCATGGTGATATCTCTCTTCCCCGAATGAAATTCAAGGATCCTTACCTTCATAGAGGTGAGATTTTGTTTGTTTCTTCCTTTCAAAATCGGGAAGGGCGTCAAACTGCGTTTCCTTGGCTTTTTAGCATCCATTTCAGTCCTGCAAGAGGGAGAGCAAAAAAGAAGTTGGCAGTAGGAGCACAATATAGGGAATGGCCCCACACCCAGGGATGGGATGAGCCCAGGGCAGGCTGGGAGAGAAAGGTGGCAGGGCTGAAAGCAGTAGCTGAGTCTCTGCTGCTCCTTTAATTTCCCTTCTGGTGGCCGATGAGGTTGGGAAAAGGGACAGCTTGGCATTAGTCCTCACGTGCTCAGGGCTGAGGGAGACAGGAGCCAAGGAAGGAAGGTGAGCTAATGAGGTGGTTAGCAATTTAGGACACCAAGCAAAAAGACCCATTTCCCCTAGCTAACTGCAAAGTAAACCATTCTTTTGCCACAGACACCTTTTCCCCTAAAATATAGATATACTAGCGGTTACTCGGTAGCTTAATGCCTATAGAAAAGGAAAAGGGGGACAATTGGTAGAAACGCTTTCCCTGGATGTTATTTGGCCATTTTTGCACCTTCTTCACTCAGAGCACAGCTCTATGAGTAATCAACTCACTGCAAGATGAAAAAATAACTCTCATAAGTTTATGGAATCTACTTAAAGTGGCAATTTATGGAAGTGAAAGGTAGAGTCTCAGAGGGCTTTCACGCCCGTGCTACACTCCTGTTACAGTAGCAGAGCACTGCTGAAACTCTGCTTTGTGTCCCTAGGAAGGCCCTCTTCAGCCCCTAACCTTAGCCAAAGGAATTTAGAATACACCAAATAGGGACAGAACAGGGACCATACTAGTGTTATCTGCAAACCACTCCACTGACAGGTTCTTACAGACACTATCATACAGACACAATTTTGAAACTATTCAGAGGACTGAAGATAAGTCACACCAACATTTATTACAGCATAATGTTGAAAAATCAGAACTTACTTGTCTACGTATAATGGGAAGTTAAAAAATACAGCACACATATATTATGGAACATGATGCAATAATTTTAAAAAATGAGATAGATTTTTATGCCTGCTTATAACATATTGAGTAAACACAGAACAATATGTATAATAAGATTCCATATTTATTGAGGATAAAACAAGATGTTTGCATGTCTTTATACAGGCATATTGAAGGATCTACAAAAAATAAACTGTAAAAAAATAATTACCTCTGAAGAGTAGGGATGGGAGAAGTGAATGGGAACATTTTAACACACCTACACGATGAAGCTATGCAAAAGCAAATAAAAAAATCATAGTCGTTTCTCTGCAAATGATCATAGTTTCCCTTCTTCATTCCCTTCCTGCCTTCCTTTCTACAAAAACATGCTGAGACGATTCCACCAACAAACCAGACATGGCCGCTGACCTCAAGGAGAGCTCCTTCTCTAGGAGGGGAGAGTCTGCTCATTATTCTACCTTATTTTTCATATTCCTCATAGAGATGAGGACATAACTTGCCTATTGAAAGCTCTTGATACAAATTTACTGAAGGAAGAGAAATCTACATTAGTTTAGCTCAATTCATCAAAAACTTTCAGACCACCAACTGTGTACCAGATACTGTGCTAAGCATGGGGGATTCAAAGATAAATAAAACAGAATTCTTGCTTTCAAGGAGTTCAAAGTCTGGTGGGCAAGACAGACCCATAAACAGTGGTGCCAGCATTACTGCATGCATAGTATTTTATACTTAATGCATTATCTATGTATACCGAACTTCAGTGCCCAGAAAGGAAACATATCTTTTGAGATTTACCTGTTATGATTTCAGTATTTCTATTGCAGTTGTCAGTAACTTGATCTTTCTGCCCTGGGGGGCTATCTTTGGGGCAGAAATTGTGGCAGTGTAGGACTTGCAGGGACTCCCTCTGCATTTCTGTGAACAGGACATAATGTACTTAATGTACTTAAATTACTCTCACTCTGCCCAAGAGAACTCCTTGGCCCCTCTGTGATTATCCTTGAAACTCTTCCTGGTCCACGGACTCACAGACTGTTAAGAGCTGGAAGAGGTTTGAGAAGTCATCTAGTCCATTTTCCCACCCTGTGCAGGAATCCTTGAGTATTCCTGGCAATCACTCAGTCTCTGCTTGAATATTTCTGTGACAGAGCTCACTGTTTTTCCAGGCATTTCACACCCAGCTGTTAATTTCCATACGGTTGGTGCTCAGTAAATGTTGGTTGGGAAAAATGACATTGAGAAACATATCCTCGAATATTCAAATCAGCAGCTTTTTGCCTCCTCAGCACCTACTCATCTCCAGGCATTCTGTGGTTTTATTTCAAACGCCTCCTTCCACAATAGAGCATCCAGGCATGATGGAGAGAACCTGTATTGTGGTTGTCCCCTCTCTATTTTCTAGTTTTTTATGACCTCTCTTAAAGTGGCTACAGTTTTCTAGAGTCTAGATTATGTTCTAATCAATGCTAAGTCAGGCATCCCTCATCTGGTCACTGTATTTCTATCAGTGCAGCCTAGACCAGTATTTGCTCTTTCTAGCTGTCACAACACACTCATGTTGGGTTTGGGGTCAGCTAAAACCACTGACTCCCAGCACGAGGTCTTCCACAAGTTTGAGAAGCATGCTTTCTCACCAAGTCGCTGACAAAAATGTGGAGTTAGAAAGGGCAAAGTCAGGGCAGAGTGGCTGGTACACTGCTAGAGTTTGTGCAACTCCCTTCAGGTTTATCATTACCCTCTTGAAAAGAACTAAAACAGAGAAGGGAAATAACAGACTTAATTCACAGAACCAATGAGGCACAATCCATGTTTGAAGAATTCCTTAGAACTCCTGGATTTTACATGCCTATCACGTATAGATGATTAAATCCCTCAAGCAAGACTGGCGACAAAGGACACGTACACTTATCTTTTCACAGTTTGAACTTTCCATTTAAATGGCCTCACACTTGCCAAGTCTCTATTTAAGCCTGAACAGTGAAGTCTGAATTAAGATTGGTGATTGTCGGTCATTTAAAACATGTTAGAGGGATCACAAGTTACTTAAGCCCTGAATTGGCTGATGGACATTTTGAAAATAGCAAATACCACAAATTAACTGCAGACTTTAAAAAAAAAACCAAATATTGCATTGTTCATCCTCTTTTCAAGGAGAAACATTTGCTAATACTGGGAATTACCCCAGAGTGGCAAGTACCGCTTGAGAGGAAAGTGTTGCTCTGAGTGTATGACCCACACATACCTTAACATGCTTTTGTGTCAAGGACAGGGCTCTGGTTGAGCAGAGGGGAGGGCAGGCTTATGGGCTGGGTCGGAATAGGTTAGTATCAGCCAGATCCTCTTCAACGTGAGGAGTGGGGTCGTGGACCCACCTGTAAGTACCCAGAGGACAGGACATACAGAGAAGATAAAAAGGGGGGAAGAAAGTTTTGTGCCCCAAGTTGTTGGGGTCAGGGCTGTAAGCAGTTTCAGGGTAGGTCTATATGAATTCCCTAAAATCCATCTCTCTCCATCACGCACTCAGCCGAAGTGAGCGAGGCAACATTCTAATAAGTATATTGACGTTGGGTTGTGAGGATGCAGCTGTTCAGAGCAAAATCTAAAATTGTACTTTCCTTCTCCCGCACCCACACCCCGCTCCTTTCTCTCCTACGACCCACACTGTCTCTTCTACTTTCTTGCATTCTATACACTTTCATTCTCCCCGCTCGCCCCGTGCCCCAGATGCTTCTTCCCCTCCAGGGGCCTGGCGGGTCGGACCTAGCTGGCTCAGTCTCGTGCGGGCCCCTTCTGCTTCCCTGGCCCTTACTTTGTGCCGGTGGGAGTGGGAGGGGGGAGGAGCTGCATCCGGCCGGCGCAGACTGCCGCGCTGCAGGGGGCTCGGACAGGTAACCTGCGGAGTGCACATGGAGGACCACGCCCTCCTCCCGTCGCTATAGAAACTATTTCCGCCCTTTTTGTGACTCGGGAGCTGAAAGGACTTAGGCTCTGGTCCAGCCCCAAACCACCTTTCACATCAGCCTAATGAACACACCTCTTTTCCTCTTCCTCCTCACGTTCTCTTGCCCCAGTTCTTTTAAAGTATGGGACAAGAACCGAAGGCCATGCCGCGGATGGAGAGATCAGAGATGACTGAACAAACCAGACTCGTGAAATTATCCCTACCCTCCCTCTCTTCAAAAAAGTACATGGTTATCAGAAGCACATAGCAAAAGTTCTGGATATAATTTATTCATCAGATGAACACTTTTTGAGCACTTACTCTGCACCAGGTTTTAAAAGCATGAAAAGGAAGGTTCTAGTGTAGTTGAAGGTTAGTTGCATGGCCTGGAAGAATACACAGTCAGGTCGACAGAGGTAACAGACATTCAAATAAAGCTTTTTGAAAGAATCATGTTGGATTTGGGTCTTCAAGGACACATAGGAATTAGCAATGTAAAGTGGGCAAATAAGAACCTGTCTGAAGGCCCGGGGCCACAGAACCAAACGGTACCACTGGTGCTAGTCATGTGTGGTGGGCAGGGGTCAAAAGTGCACACCGGCAGCATGAGACCAGGTTGAAGCAGCAGGCAGGGGCCAGACAGATTCGAAATATCTTCTGAATTAAACAAGCTAAGGTGTATGTGTGTGGATTTTAAGCAGAGGGCGTTCATGCTCAGATTTTATTTTAGAAACGCCCTCTGGCAATAATGGTCTGGAGGGTAGACCAGAGAGGTTAAGAATCAAGGCAAAAACACCTCTTAGAAGTAGTAAGTGATGCTGCTTCAGAGTGAGGGACAGCAAGTGGAAGGAGACAGAAGTTTTGAGAAATTCAGGAAATGGAAGAGCTCAGTGACTACAGTGAGGGGGAACGTGCCTCTGGTGGGGGTGGGGCCCTTCACTCACAGAAAAGGCTGGAGGGAAAATGTCGGGGGAGGGGGAGATGTTGATTCAGTGATGACTTACTGCCTCGTTACCAAGGACCAGGCAACAGGTCTGTGTCAAGAGCAAGGTCTGGGCTAAAGATCCTACCTTGGCAGTCACTGTCACGTAGGTGACCACTAGAGCTTGACACCACCTAAGCTTTAAAAAAAGAGGGCGGGGAAAAGAATGGAATCACACAGAATATGACACTGTGGCAGGAGGATTGGGTGTAGGTGACACAAAAGATTAGAAAGCTGCAAAATAATGAAGAGTAGGCAGGGAGGTGGGGAGAAAATTACAAAAGAATGATGCCACGAGCTCAGGAAATAAAATGTTTTAACATACTTTATGGTATTTTTCAATAAACTCTGAATAACACGAATCAAACTGGTTCATCAAGCTGGTCCAGATGATGAATCAATGATATCAGTACCTAATACAGGGCAGGGTCTTAACAAATGTTTATTGTTGAACTGCACTGTATAGAGTACCCCCAGATTATATAACATTATGTAAACATCTGGAAAATGTTTTAAAAAGGGGGTGAGGTAGGGTGGGTGAGGTGGCATATGACAGTATAAAATTACACACTAGATAAGAAAAAATGTACAACAGCAATAGGCAAATGCTCACTTTAATCATTATTCTAAATTACTTATTTTCATATTAACATAGACATCTCTGTAAACCAAGAAGAACTAAGTAGTATACATTTTTTAATGGTTAACATGATTTGAGAGTTTTTATTAAAAAGTGATCAGGAGCTGGTTGAAATTCTAATCATAAATATAAAATATCCATTACTGTTTTCATTCACAATGAACTCAGATCTAAGCTTCCCAAAGAGCTGCATTATCCAACACCATAATAGGGTGACTCAGTCCCTGACAGCCACCCTCTAATGCACCAGCTCCACATAAAGTGATGTCTCTAAGAAACAGCGCTCTCCCTTTACATTTACAAGAAAAAGGCTAACAGTTTTTGCAAAGCACTCATTTCATCGTTAAATGAAGACAATCAGAAACAGATGGATACAACGGTATCAAGGAAAAGAGCATATCAAAACTTTTTCACTTTTATTAAATGTTTTGACAATGAGGGCTTCATAAAACATCATGAAATTCTATTTGCTATACAATAATCATCTACTTCTAAGTAGGAGACATATGCCATAGTATAGCAACGATTTTAAGGTGGAAAATAATTCTGAATTCTTAACATAAAAACATTTGGCTAAAATTTGAAACATCTACAAATTAAACTGACAATGTAGCTTAAGTAACTTATAAGATTTTAGAAATGTCTCCTGGAGGAAATGGGAATGTTTCCTCTTGCCAGGTAAACTCTGAACAGTTAAAGTGAAGGTGCCATAAACTAGGCAAAGCTAGAAAGGAACATCATGTTACTAGAAAAGAACAGCATGTAATGTGGACTTCCTCCATGTCAAATTGACAATCACTTAATGACAATGACTTATTATACATAAGGAAAATAAAATATGTTCTTTGGAAAGAAATGACATTACAAGATAATTCTTATAAACAAATGTCTTATTGAAGTCTTGATAGCTTTCCAGAGAACATAATCACAAACTGGATAGAGATACAGTGAGCCCTCCATATCTGGATTTGAAACCCGTGGATACTGAGGGCTGACTGTATTCACTATACTATGCCGGTTTATAACGTGGAAGAGACTTAGCGTCTGCGGATTTTGGTATCCCTGGAGGTTCCTGGAACCAATTCCTGCAGATACTGAGGGATGACTATAATTTATATGACATAAAAGGATTCCTTCTTATTACAAGACCCTCCTCAAATATAAACACACATCAAATATAAACAGGCTTATAAAACTGCGATTCTCTCAATCAAACATTTCTCTGCTCCCACACTCAGCAACTAGCGGCATTTGGATGCAAAGGTTTAACTCGCGCTAATCTGGACAAGCCAAGACGGAGACTCTGATTTGGGGACTTAACAGACACTCCTGCCAGTGGGCTGCTGCTGTTGCTGCTATTTCCGGATACCGCTGAAATAAAACACATCACCCGATGCTGATAATGTTAGGAATCTCTTCACAGAGAGCAATTTATAAAACAGAAGAGGCAAAAAAAGTAGTTAAGCATTATTCTGCTATGCAGGTTCTATCAAGATATCTATCAGATCAAAAGAATAGAAAGTACTAAAGAGCAGAAAGAATGCAGTCTTGCTTATCTTCAATATCCCCGTAAACCAAGATAATGACACCAAAACTTTAAACATGAAAGCTGAAATAGGAAAGTTGAGAGCAAATAACATTGGTTGTAAAGGTATAAAGGAATGCATGCAATTATAATTTCTAAAGTAGTAGAAAAATCTAATGCAGTTTTAAAAATCCTGCAATTTTTATAACTACTCCTTGAAAGAATCTATTTTTTCAAATATTAAATAACTTTAAACATGACAAATACTGTTTTCATTTACTTATACTATTTTCATTATGCTACCACTCTAACATAGCAATTATTTCCATCAAGTATTAAATTTCAAAATGTATCCACATAAATGTTCATAGCTGATGATGACTGTAGACATAATAAGTACAACTGTGTGTGTTTCTTTCATATAAAGATTTGTAAACATTTCCATGTTTCTAGCCATCTGATTTATCGTTCTCAGTTGCATGTATGTGCCATATATTAATCTAATTCCTACAACAAACTTTTGGGTTATTTCTAGTTTCTCACCATTTTTCTGTAAATGGCTATAAAAAATCTGATCACATATTACCTTTTCTTTTTTTGAATTCTTTTTTTAATAATAAATTACCAAGAGTCTTTCCTAGGTCAAAGGATAGGTTTATTTTTATGGACCCTATCAAGCTGTCCTATAAAGGGATCATAAATTTATAATAAACAATTACACCTGCTACCCCACAACCTAGAGTATACTAGATGATATTGCTTTTATTATTTTCTAGTCTGAGAGGTACAAAATAGTATTTTATTATTTTAATTTACATTTCCTTAATTACCAGTGAGACTGCAATTCTTTTCATATTCCTTTCTAGTTGTCTTTCTTGAGGGCCTTAGTATGTTTATGTCCTTGGCTCATTTTTCCATTGGGATCTCGGTGGTCTTCTATTTGTATAAGACAGGTACTAACTGGCAACCTGAGGGTCAAATCCAGCTCTCAGATCTATTGTTTGGATCACATGGTGTTAAAAAAAAAGTCAACTTCTAAAAACTAGCAGATTTCATATTAAAATCTAGATTTCTGGCTTCTCTTGAAAAAATCCGATCTGGAAATACTAGGTCCATAATCCTGAATGTAAACAATTAGGTGGAGCTGAGCAACAGCTGCCTTCTTCCCAAGGGGCCTGAGCTCTCAAGTCCAACAATTCACACTCACTCAAGTTTATTACTCAGGCCCAATTCACTCATTTACATCACTTGCCCTACCCTTTCACACAATGAATCTATCAATTTCTATAGTCATTATATCATTTCTTTTGTTGGGGAATCACTAATTATTCCCAGGAGAAATACACTAAAAATTATCCTTTAAAGGATATGGCATCATTATTTCAGTAACTAATCTTTCTCCTTTCCTTCTCCAAAAAAACTTTTAAGTCCTCATTAAAATCTTAGAATTTTTAAACCAGAAAAGACTTTAAAGATTATATAGTAGCTAATATTTCAGAAGATGAAATGAAGACTCAGAGAAATTAAGTAATCATGCAGTCTTAGGCCTAAATCTGTCTATTAATACCTAGTTATCATTAGGGGAATGATCAAGAAATGTCATTGAAAAGAA
Source organism: Tapirus indicus (assembly GCA_031878705.1). Lineage (NCBI taxonomy): Eukaryota > Metazoa > Chordata > Mammalia > Perissodactyla > Tapiridae > Tapirus > Tapirus indicus. The sequence goes on along the minus strand of CM062918.1, from coordinate 101,390,036 downwards.
GTAAAGTAAACCTGAGCAGACTTGGAATGACTTAGGAAAGGAGAGGGGACAAAGAAAGAAAGACATACCAGACGGAGGAAACTGGATGAAGAGAGGCTCTGACAGAAGTATTCATACACCGTGTTTAGGGAACAAAAATATGCCAATTTCACTGGAGAAGAGGGTTCGTGTGGTTGGATGAGGGAAAGTGGAGACAGGACTAATTAGGAAGCCACCAAGTTTGGGTATGAAATGAACAGGGCCTGGGTTAGGGTTTTAGTAATGCCAAGAGAGGTGAAGTTCAAAGAATTCTTGAAGGATCAGTGAGGCTGTAGAGCAAGAGAAGAGAAAGAGAAGTCAAGCCTGTAGGAGCACGAGGTCGAGTCTGCCGGGGCATTTGTTAAATGCTGGTATTCCTGTGCACAGGCCCTGAGGCTTCAGTCAGACAGTGGATCAGCAGGTCTTGAGCAAACAGATTTGTTGCCAAAAATATATATCAGGAACATGAAATGTTAGTACTCTGACACTGTAATCCTACTACTAGGAATTTATCCTAAGAAAATAATCAGGGATGTGCCCACAGATTTCTAAAATAAAGATCTTTGTGCTTATTGCAACCTTATTTATAACACTGAAAAAATAATAAACAACCTGGATGCTCAATGTAAGGGAATGATAAATGATGAATAAATACAGCAACTAAAAAGCTTGGTTTTGAAGAATATGTGATAATACGGGGAAATGCTCACAGGTAACATTTACAACTAGGAAGAAAATCTGCCAGTGGTAATTTTCCAAGCCCCTGCCCTTGATCAATAAATATACCATACCTGGTGGGACCCACTTAGGTCTCTTGCTTTCAACTGAAGGACTGCGTATTTGTAATGGTTTCCTAGTGGCCTCTGAAGAAAGAGAAACCTTTTTCGCTGAGGGCTGAGATTCTGATTTGATAGCAGCTGGAGCAGAGTCTACTGAAGTCACTTTGCAAAATATACACGAAAAAGTTTGTCATAGAGGAAGATAAAATCTAGCATGTATGGGTAAAAATTATAGTTACACAATCTTATAAAAATTAAAGACATTATCATAAATTTGAAAAACTCATTAATCAATAAATATTTACTGCGAGCCTAAGAAGAGCCATCCTTTATGAGCATTCATATGCTAGGCAGTACAGTAAACATATCGTATACATTACCTTTAACCCTTAGAGCAACTCTGATAGAGATATTACTATCCCCACTGTTAGATAAGGAAACAGAGGTTAAGCAATCTGTAGCTTGATAGCTTTGAAGAAGATTCCTATGAGGAAGAACCCGTAATTCCAGAAAGTGAAGTGAAAGCTGCTCTGAAAGTACTGGGAAGAAATAAGTCACCAGGGGTAGATGAGATATTGATAGAATTATTTCAAGTCACAGAGAGTAAATCTGTCAAAATCCTAACAAGAATATGCTAACAAATATGGAAAATAAAACAATGGCCTACAGACTGGAAATGCTCAATATACAACCCAATCCCCAAGAAGGGTGATGCCAAGGAGTGCAGTAACTCTAGGACCACTGCTCTAACTTCTCATGCAACTAAAGTGATGCTCAAGGAGCTGCAGCAAAGGCTTTGACCTCATACAGAGCAAGAAATGCCTGATGTCCAAGCTGGATTTCAAAAAGGGAGAGGCACACGAGATCTAATTGTGATTATCATTGGCTACTGGAGTGTTCCAAAGAATTTCAGAAGAAGGTTAGTCTGTGTTCTATAGACTACAGTAAGCCTTTGACCGTGTGGATCGTGAAAAGCTGTGGGCAGCTCTGAAAGAAAGGGGCAGTCTCAGCACTTGACTGTCCTGATGTGTAACCTGTATTGTGGACAAGAAGCCACTGTCAGGAGAGTGGGGAGACAGATGGTTTCCTAGAGGCAAAGGTGTCAGACAAGGGTGCACTTTACCTCCCTATCTGTTTAACCCCTATGCAGAACATGTCATACGAAAAGCAGGGCTAGACTCAGATGAATGAGGAGCGAAAATTGGTGGAAGAAATATCAACGATCGGAGATATGCAGAGGACACCATCTTACTGGCAGAAAGCAGCAGTGACTTGAAACGACTTCTGACGAAAGTGAAAGAAGAAAGTGCCAAAGCAGGAACTGTATTTGAACATCAAGAAGACAAAGGTCATGACTACAGAAGAACTACACCGCTGTAATGTAGACAATGAAGACACTGAAACTGTTACAGACTTTGTTTACCTTGGTTCGGTCATCAATTTAAATGGAGACTGCTGCCAAGAAATCAAGAGAAGACTGAGACTCAGAAGGGCAGCAATGAAAGAATTAGGGAAGATCATCAAGTGTAAGGAAGTGTCATTAGAGACCAAGGCCAAAACCAAGGCCAAGACACCCTCGTACTCCCAATTACTATGTACAGGTGCAAAAGCTGGACAGTGAAGGAGGCTGACAGAGAAAAATGGATTCATTTGAAATACGGTGTTGGAGGAGAGCTCTATGGACACCCTGGACTGCCAGAAAGATGAACTAGTGGGTCTTAGAGCAAATTAAGCCTGAACTATTGCTGGAGGCAAAAATGATATTTCACTATAACTCTTCTTAATGTTAACATCTATATTCCCTAGATCAGCACTGTCCAAAAGAAGCTTTTCTGCAACGATGGAAATGTTCTATATTTTGCACTGTCCAGTACAGTAGCCACTAGCCACATATAGTTATTGAGCAGTTGAAATGTGGCTAGCAAAACCAAGCAACTTTTAAATTTTATTTAATTTTAATTAACTTAAAAGTAATATAGCTACATGTGGGTAGTGGCTACCATATTGGACAGCACAGCTCTAGAAATTTTCTCTATCAAGGGAAAAATTCTAACATGTGCCAGATGAAAGACTCTCAAAAGGTTACTCAATGCATTATTAGTGGTACTGGAAAAATAATCCATCTTTCCTAATTCTTAATCCCATTATTTAGCAATTAAATTTTACTTTGAATGTTATATATTAAACTTCCTTGTGAAGCAACTTGCTCCAAGGTATACAGAACGCTTTAAGTGGTAAATTCCAACTTGGAAACTAAAATTTTATTTTTAGTTTTTAGTGTGTCTTGGTGAGGAAAAATAAACAAACATCTAAAGAAAACATAAAATACATTCATATTGGGGTTTTTTTCCATATTGTTAATGACTTTTTCAAATCAGTTTGTGGTAGGCAGAATAACAGCCCCTCAAAGACCCTAATTCCCAGAACACATGCATATGTTACCTTTCACAGCAAAGGGAGTTAGCAGATGTGATTAAATTAAGGATCTTGAGATGGGGGGATTATCCTGAATTATCTGGATGAGCCCAATGTCCTCACAAGGATCCTTATAAGTAACTGTGAGAAGTAGGAGAGTGAGTCAGAGTAATGTGATGTACAAATTCCCTGCCATTGTTGCCTTTGAAGATGGAAGTGGGCCACCAGTCAAGAAATGCAGCTGGCCTCTAGAAGCTAGAAAAGGCAGGAAAATGGATTCTCCCCTAGAGCCTCCACAAAGGAACAGAGCCCCACTGATAGCTTGATTTTAGCCCAGTGAGAACCATTTTGAACTTGTGACCTGCAGAATTGTAAAATAATAAATTTGTGTTGTTTTAAGCCACTAAGTTCGTGATAATTTGTTACAGCAGCAATTGGAAACTAATACACAGCTTTATCTCTAAAAACTCCTGCATTTAAAAATGTAATTTCTGGAAACCAGATGAATTTGTCAATTAAAAAAACACTAATTAAAACTTCACTAATTCAGAATACAGTGGAGGGAAGAATATGACTCAATCAGTATTTAATTCTTATTTCTTAGTAAGTACTCAGCACCATGCTACTTAAGGCGAGAGCAACTCCCATCATTAATAAATAGAGTCTGAATAATGGAAATTTTAGTTTCAAATAGCAAATATATTAAACTAAGACATAAAAATATATATCAAGAAGTAAAATGAATCAGGTTAGTGGAAGTTATACTTTACAATAATCTATCATATATTACGAACTCAATATATCCTGTCTAACTTCTTTTACACAAGAAACATGTATCCCATGTTAAAGTTGTCACAAATTCCAAACGTTTTATTGTAAAAATGGTTTCTAACTGAATTTGTTTTGAAAAAACAAAAAGGCCCTAAACATGGGGCAAAAGGGTTCTCAAATCAAAGACTAAGTCAAGCATAAAATAAAGAAATCAGAATCATGCAAACCTCCCCACGTAATTGCCTGGAGAAAACGTGCTCCAGCGGACAGAGCTTAGGCTCTGAGAGCACAAATCCGGGTGTAAATTCTAGCCCCTCACTCATTAGCTGTAAGAAGTCCAACAAACTATTTCACCTCCTTGGGCCTCAGCTTCCTCGTGGGAGCCTGCAGTGATAACAGCTCTCAGAGGCTGCTGTCAGCCTAATGGGAGGTAAGACACAGTGAGTGCTAGATAGGGAAGGGCTCAGTACTCTTGTCTGCTTTTTTCCTTCCCCACCTCACTCTGCTTTCTTCTATGCATTTTAACTAGAAACAAACACTGGCAAAACGTTAAGAACAAAGGCAAAGATAAGAAAAACACATTAAATAGACCAAATACATTCCTTTATAAAATTAAGTGTTTTTAACTAAGCTTACCCAAAGCATTATATTTGGATTTAGGTTTCTTCTCTTTCTTTTCAACTGGGGATTTTACCTTCACTTCTTTTTTTTTAATTTCTTTAACTTTACTTTTTCTCACAGTGAAGTCTTCATCGTCTTCACTCTCATTAAAATCAGAATCACCTTCAGAATCTTCACCTAAAACAGAAGATTATATACTTCATCTTTTCTCTAAAAAATGAGGCTTCTGTTGCCTCAAGTTTATCTGCAGCTTTTTGCACCAGATTCTTGAGCACTTTTGTGCCATACCATTTCTGCTGGCAAAACACTGCAGTGATCAAGAACATGGTTGCCTGGGTTTGAACCCTGGCCCCTCCACTCACATGCTATGTGACCTCAGACAGGTCACTAACCTCACTGTGCCTCAGTTTCCTATGTATAAAGTGGGGATAACCATAACTTACATCATAGGGTTGTTGTGCACATTAAATGAGTTAACACAAGTAAAGCATTCAGAATAACATCCAGCACATAGCAAGCAAAATAGAACTGTTTGCTATTACTCTTATCATGATAACTTCCCATCAGTCATCTTTACTTTGATTTTACCAGTTTAACTCAGTAACTTTTGAAAACAATGGTAGGGTATAACATTAACTACTCTTTCAATATGATGACCTTGCTGGTAATAATAATGGTATACCTTCCCTTAATCACATAAACTTCAACAGTCTAGAATAGAAACCCACTGGGAATTGAGAAGAGACTAACCGTACCACACCAATCTTAACTGATAATCCTATATATATATGATTTCATTTGGAACACACACACCTCCACTTTCCCACAAACTCTTTTCTGTGCTGCATGGGATGAGATAAGCCAGAGGTGTAATATGTTTAGTAGCTGCAGCTGCTCTAGAAAAAAAGCAAGGAGAATACCTGATAGTTAAGCAACGATCCTTCTATTTTGGGGGAAAGGAAAGGGATCAGAAAACCACATCTTGTAAATAATAAACTCTGAAAACTAAGTGTAAATAAGTATTAGTCCTATATTCATAAAAAACTTTTTTACACTTTTTTATATTATAAAAGCAGTACATGCTTATTGCAGAAAATGTAGACCATACAAAAAAAGTATTAAGGAAAAAGAAAATCCCCTCCCTGATCTTACCACTCAGAGATAATAACTGTTATACCCACCACATATAATATCTGCCTATCTATCTATATGAAATAATATATTTTGTAGAATAATAAAAATACATATGAAAATGTTCAAACATACACAACAGTAGATAATAAACTACTGACCAGAGTCAACAATCATCAATATTTTGCTACATTTGTTTCATCTCTCTCTCTCTTCTTCTCTTCTCTTCCCTTTCCTTCTTGGAGTATATTAAATAAATCCTAGACATCATGTTATTATACTCCTACATACTTCAGAATGCATCTCTAAAACACACGGCCTTTTTTTTAACACAGCAATGTCATTATCATATTTAACAATATTAACAATAGTTTCTTGATATTACTTTCTATCCAGTTTATGTTCATCACTTTTAATATAGAATATCTCCTCCCGTTTTCCCCCCTGACTTTGACTTGAAGTAACCGGGTCAGTTGTCCTGCAGAATGTCCTACATTCTGGATTTATCTGTTTTCTTCCTCTTGGTGTCATTTAACTTATTCTTGCATTTTCTGTGAGCTGGAATTTTCTCAAGGCTCAATTAGAATCAGGCTCACCTTATTATTATTTTTTTGGCAGGAATATACGTCATAGGTGATGCTCTGTACTTCGTATTGCATCATATAGAAAGCACATAATGTATGGCTGGCCCACTCTTAGTTGGTTCAGTTGATGCCAGCCTGAATTCTCCCCTGTAAAGATCCTCATCAGCCTTCCATTGATGATCTTCGCCTAAATCAATGATGTAATTATGATCTTCAAATTGCAATTTCCTTATTCTATCATTCTTTCCACACAAAATTGTAAAAACAGATAAGAGTAATCAACTCACACAGCCACACAATGGTTACTGTGTTATATGGAACTAGCCATATAAGGCCAGCAGATCACATGAAGGCTGCCATAAATAGTACCTTGCAAAATCAAGTAATTATTTCTGGAGTCCCAAGAGGATCTAGGTTCAGAGAGGGCAAGTAGTGAAGTTTCTCCAACATTTCAGAATATAGAATCTAGGAGGGCAAAACTTGCTATGTATCCAACAATTCTGGTATTGCATGCGTTCTTTTCTTGGCTTGAGAGGATAAATGGTAGGAGCTGGCTATAACTCTATTTAACAAGTTTATCTAAAGATGGGGTCCAAAAGTTCTTCCTTAGTCAACTGAGAAAGCAGTTTAAATAATTTAGAGGTGGGAAGATGGAGATCACAGAATCCCAAGTCATTAGCATACCATATTGGAAAATCTGGAAGGCCCAAACACTTGGGTTATGGATTCTGGGAATCTTTAGACGTCCTTAAGAAAAGTCTTATGTTCTCCCCCATTTTCACTTTTCTTTCACTACTGAAGGTCATAAATGATCTTTTCTCTTCTCATCTAGGATGAGCCAATGCAGGGGGAAAACTCGGACATGTCACCTCAAGAAAAGGATCCTGCTCCAAAATAATATCAGGTTGTCTGAGACGAAACCAGTTACACATTCAAGTATAATAAAAAATCACCTCTGAGGGGACTGGAGAGCTGTTAGTCGTTCTCGGCTTAGGGTGAATGGAAATAGACTAATTGTATTGCTCCTTAAAGTACACTGAGCATAATGAGGAAGATGTTTGTCTTTCAATTTAAGGTAAAGCAGGCTTGGCTGGAGTAGCTTAAGGAGGTTTAAAAGGCCAGAAGACAGTGCAAGGCTTTTGCATTCCTGGGGTGGCGGACAGAAGAGGAGTCAGAAGGTGAGAGAGGCAGGGAAAAAGTTTTGCCTAAAGCTTAGTTAGCATATGACAGCACAGGCTAGATGGCAGTTATCACCCCCTCAGCTAATGAGCTGGCTCCCTGTAAGGGCTGAAGGAGTGCTTCTCAGGGCTGGACCACCTGGCATTTTATAGGGAGAACAGCCATACTTGTAGTTTGGTGGAAACCATAATAATGTAACAGGGGGAAAAAACTAAACCAGCTCCCAAAGAGCTAGGGAAAAAGAGCCATTTTAGTCCACAAGTGATACAAGAGATAAGGGATACTTCTCAGAACCTAAGAATTTTTAACTATCTACCACAACATAAACTATTAGCATTATTTTCTCCCAATGTCCTAACCAGCCAAACATCCAAGAAGCATTCAGACATTTCATTTACTGACAAATCATTTTTTACCACAACAGTTTCCCACTGTGATTATTGTCCACGTTACAGTGATAACAACCCTCATTGTCAGAATTCACAATAAAATCACCATTTAACAACCACATCTTCCCCAAACAACTATAGGTCTTGAATCTGTCTAAAGTGAGAATAATTTTCAGTTAAAAATATTTTTTTGCAGTCCTCATATCCAGCATAATCTCAGAAGCACTCATATTTCAATAAATGTTTTCCTTCCTATTTTTCATGTTTTCTTCATCTTAAATCACCATTAAACTGTAAAAAACTTGAAATTAAAATGTATTCTTATCTCAGAATTATGGCTCATATTTCATCTCAAAAATATTTAGTTACACAGAATTGAGTAGGAAAAACAACTTTAATGATTACTTCCTTTTAAAAATGTTTTTAATTGTGGTAAAAAACACATAACATAAAATTTACTATCTTAACCATTTTTAAGCATACAGTACAGTAGTGCAGTGTATTCACATTGTTGTGCAACAGATCTCCAGAACTTTTTCATCTTGCAAAACAGAAACTCTATACCCATTAAACAACAACTCATTCCCTCTTCCCCCAGTCTCTGTTAACCACCATTCTACTCTCTGTTTCTATGAATCTGACTATTTTAGATACCTCATATAAATGGAATCACACGGTATTTCTCTTTTGTGACTGCTTATTTCACTTGGCATGATGTCTTCAAGGTTCATCCAAGTTGCAGCATGTGACAGGATTTCCTTACTTTTTAAGGCTAGACAATATTCCATTGAATGTATAGACCACATTTTGTTTATTCATTCATTTGCTTCCACCTCTTGCCTATTATTAAAAATACTGCTATGAACACGGATGTGCAAATATTCAAGACCCTGCTTTCAATTCTTTTGGCTAGATACCCAGAAATGGGATTGCTGGATCATATGGTAATTCTATCTTTAATTTTTTGAGGAACTGCCCTACTGTTTTTCATAATGGTTACATCATTTTACAATCCCACCAACAATGTACAAGGGTTCTAATTTCTCCATATCTTCGCCAACACTTGCTATTTTCTGTTTTTTGACACCCTAATTGGTACGAGGTGATATCTCATTGTGGTTTTGATTTGTATTTCCCTAATGATTAGTGATAGTGAGCATTATTTTCATGTGCTTTTTGGCCATTTGTGTATCATCTTTGAAGAAATGTTTATTCAAGTCCTTAACTATTTACTTTTAAGAGCAGAGGGGTGATTTTAAAGTCACTATCCAAATCATGATTTCCATAAAAATTTACTTTTATAAAATGGTTCAAGAGATTATTGAAGTTGGGATGCAAATAACACAATATTTTTCTTTTTAAATATCTATCATACCTCTAGAAACATAACCCATGAATTATATAAACACAACAAACAAAGCAAGTGATTTCATTTCCACATACATAGCAAACGTTTTAATCCTTTATTAAAGATAAATTAATTTTGTTAGCATGCTAAGTAGACTTGCAACTTATAACTTTAGAATTGTTTGCTGATTTTTCCATAGACCACCTGCCTTGGGATCACCTGGGTCACAGAGAGGGGCAGGCGTTGGTTAAAAAGGCAGATTTCTCGGCTCTACCCTGACCTCCTCTTCTTCATAACTCTTGCAGGGCACTTGACACATTACGTCTTTGTTACTGTCTGTCCTCTCACGCGAATGTAAGCTACTTAAGGGAGCTCTGTTTGTTTTGTTCACTACTGTATCTCTAGTGTCCAGAACAGAATGCATATAATAGGTACTCAAATATTTGTGGAATGAATGTTGATGAACAAACCTGTTATTGTTTGTCGACAGCATGTTAAAATCTACCCAAATATAGCATCTGATTTGGCATAAATTTATGAATTTATTCATTTTAATTAGTATATCATGATGCTCTGTCAAGATCACTGTTCTTCCCATTTGCCCTAATTTCTGAATGAGTCTGGAAACAACTGTCACAATCAAATACAGGTTTCATATCTCTTTTGCCCCAAAATATTTCATGAATTTCTACCACTTACAGAAAAAAGTCTACACTTAGAATGGGTCTGAGACCCTCCATGATTTCGTGCCAGCCTGCCTCTTTAGCCTCTTCCACAACATCCTTCCCTGCAGGCCTCACCGAACTCTTGCAATATGCACTTGTCTATTCCACTGTATATGCCTATCAGTCAGAAATGCTATTTTATCCCTTTAGTTTGTCTAAATGCTATTCATTTCCAGACATGGCTTAAAGGTCACCTCCAAATAAAGCTTTCTCCCCAAATGCCATAGCTGAATTTAACTGGCCTGTGTGTTCCTCAAGTTTGCATACACCAAACATTCAGCACAGTGCTTTGCATACATCCATGGACTCTAAGAACTTTCTACTGCATTTCCATAGGATTCATTTTGAGGTAGGATATAGCTTACCAGCTGCAAAGTCTGGTTCGGAGTCATTAGCACTATCATCGTCACTGCCTTCCAAAAGAATCTTCCTCTGCTGTACCACAGCTTTAGATGCTGCTTTTCTTTTCCCTTGAACACCATGAAAATCATCTTCCTCAGTAATCTTATCCAAATCTTCAGGACAGACATAAAAATCAATGGAAAGCCTTTTGTGACAGGTAATATTTAAGGAGTTGCAGTTTGGACTTCTATTACATCTGTTGTTTTTATTTGCCCAGCTTCATCCCTCCCCTGCTTCTAGTTTGCTGTTTGTTTTATAATAGACCACATAGGCCAATCTGGGCCAATCATAATACATCAGTCCCCTGACAACAGAGTCTGGCTTAAGGATAAGCCTAAGACCCAAGCTGAGAGAGTCTTTCCCCAAGAATTTTCAAACTGGAGTTGGGAAGATGCAGCCCCTTTCTTCAGTGGTCAATTGCTATTGACTAGAAGCCATGGGTAGTCATGACCCTCCATCAGGGAAGAAATTGAATCTGCAGTAAAAGAGAAGAAAACTAAAACACAAAGAAACAAAGGAGATGAGGTGAAGAGAACCTTGACAAATTTAAAGACCTTGGTTCTGGCTACAGTTTCAGGAATTTAAATAAGAGTTAGAAAAACAACATTCTTTTTTTTTGCGTGTGTGAGAAAGACCAGCCCTGAGCTAACATCCTGCCCATCCTGCTCCACTTTATATGGGACGCCGCCACGGCATGGCTGACAAGCAGCGTGTCGGCGGGCGCCCGGGATCCGAACCCGCGAACCCCAGGCTGGCAAGCGCGAACTAAACCGCTGCGCCTCCGGGCTGGCCCGAAAAACAACATTCTTGATGGAAAAAATAAATATTATTATTAATATTGAAAACTTACCTAAATAATCACTGGCTACACTGCAATTGGAGATATGGGGAGACTTATTCATTCTTTCTGTTTCACTATTGCCACGTTTTTCAACGCCTAAATATAAGAAAGTAGAAGATACCGATGCACCTTAATCAACCAATGTCTAGAAATAGGAAGATTAAAGCTAAAATGTAATAGCATCTGGCTACAGATAAATGATCGAAACTCAAACAAGCACTGTGATTTTACTTGGAGAGGCTGGCATATGGTTAGGAGTTTGGGCTCTGAAATCAAACAGACTTAAGTTCAAATTCAGGCTCTACCACTTAAACTGGCTATCTGACCATGGGAAAGTTGCTTATCCTCTCTAAGACTTAATTTCCTCATCTATAATGTGGAGATAAAAATAGCGTGGGGATTAAGAGGGGGTATATTGAGGGATTAAATGTTGATCACATGTGCAAATTGCTTATAGTAGTGCCCAGCACAAAGGAAAGAGTCAATAAATATCAACCATCATTTCTGTGTAGGCAGATCTGTGCTTTTACTAACATAAAGACTCTTCAATCATTATAATAACGTTAAAATGATCTAAAGTATTTTAAGAGGACTTTAAGTCATGATAATTGGTATTATTAAATCCCAGTACTATAAAGCCCATTATTCTATGAGAATACTTTCAAGGAAATCCTGCTATACATTCTACAATCTCTTATAGGAGAGAGATGAATTTCATTTTCTTAATTTTAGATATAATACCTGACAATTCTAGATTTCTTTGATTCCTGATTACTATAAGGCCCCCTAATCAACACTGTCTTATTTATTTTCAAAGAGGAAGCAAAACTGATTTAAACATCTATATCCCTAAATAAGCTAATCAGCTAAAAATATCCTCCAACACAAAAGAAGTTAAGTCAAAACAATTTAATCCAAAAAGCATTTTAGCAATTTGAATGTCTTTTCCAGGAATGATTTCTGCCTCTCTGGAAAATCAATACTGCCATCTGCTGCACAGTTGCCAGAAAAGTTAAAGGAGAAAAATCCACAGAGAAATCCAGAAGTCATAAATCTCTTAAGTTTACTGAGCTTGTGAACCAAATTAGTACCTTTAACCTTTGTAAATAACAAAAATTACCATCATTACGTCATGTTTAACTAATTTGAATTTTCAGAGAAAGGACGTGGATTGTTAGGATCTTATAGATCAATTCATTTGATCAAGAAATTAACTTTTCACTGTATACAAAGACGTAATTTGAACATCTAAGCTCATAGTCCATGTCCTCGAGTTTACTTTGGGTGTCAAGCAGAGATGTACGTATGTATGAGATTTATGCAACAGAATAAACAATTGCATCCAATTGTACCCTCCACAAACTGCTCCATTTATAGTCCAAATATTAAAATTTTATTCTTTCCTCTGTGAAGGCTCACCCAAAGAAATGATTACAAAAGCAATAAAAAGGTTATGAAGATAAATATGTAAAAAATAAAGTTACTTTTATCTTGAGACTCCTCCACATCTATGGTGACTGCTGGAGGTTCCTTCACTGATAAAGCTAGTGCGACTTCTAAGTCTCTCTGGTAGAGCTTGTCATCTAAAGCCATCCTAAAGTAGACACACAAATGATGAGTTTTAAAAAAAATCAATTTCAAATAAATAGTAAAATTTGAGATTTTCCCAAATCACTATTTAAAGTTGTTAACCCCACAAAAATGTTTTTAAACAATAATCATGATCATAATTGACCTTTAATGATAAGATTCCTAAAATGTGGCAATGTCACATTATATCTGGCATTAGAGATTTGAAGTAGGAGCAGCATGTGCCATTACACTTGCTGTCTCCTTTCACTGTGGTGTCTGTCCTTACTACCAGCTCTGTCCAGGTGGGAAGCATCTGCCCAACCTAGAGAAAAGATGTGGCTCAAATATCACTTCCACTTAGAAATCTTCCTTCATCTCACCCATACCTCCTTGGACAGCGATTATTATTATTATACCTCTTATATTAAATTAAAATTATTTTTTTATATCTGTTCCTCCTAATCTAGACTTTAACAAATACTTCACCAAGTACTTACTGTGTACAAGGCACTGCACTAGGTAGGATACTAAAAGTACCCTCAAGGAGTCTGCAATTAATGAGCAGGTTAGGGAAATAAGACACACTAATAATTGTCCCACATAAGCAGATTATTATATCTCCTATTCAAGGTGGTCAAAAGTGCTGTGGTGTGTAAGAGGAAAAGAAATCAAAGACAGATAAGGAAAGGTTACAGAAAGGAGGAAATACTGAGATGCACCTTGAAGGATTTATTATTTTTTTTAAATGCGTTTTATTGAGACATAATTCATGTACCATAAAATTCGCCCTTTTAAAGTGAACAATTTGCTGGCCGGTGGCATAGTGGTCAAGTTTGCGCGTTCCACTTTGGCGGCCCAGTGTTCACCAGTTCGGATCCTGGGTGCGGACCTACTCACCGCTCATCAAGCCATGCTGAGGCAGCGTCCCATATAGAAGAGCCACAACTCTACAACTATGATACACAACTAAGTACTGGGGCTTTGGGGAGAAAAAAGAAAAAAGAGGAAGATTGGCAACAGATGTTAGTGCAGGGCCAATCTTCCTCAAAAAAAAAACACTTCAAAATAAATAAATAAAGTGAACAATTTAACAGTTTTTAGTGTATTCACAGAGTTGTGAAACCATCACCACTATCTAATTTCAGAACATTTTCATCACCCCAAAAAGAAACCCTGCATCATTAGCAGTCACTCCCTGTTTACCTCTCCCCAGCATCTGGCAATCACTAATCTACTTCCTGTTTCTATGGACTTGTCTATTGCGGACATTTCATGTTAATGGAATCATACAATATGTGGCCTTTTGTGTCTGGCTTCTTTCACCCAGTATAATGTTTTCAAGGTTCATCCATGTTGTAGCATATATCAGTACTTTATTCCTTTTTATTGCTGAATAATATTCTACCGTATGGATATACATTTTATTTATTCATTCATCAGTTGATAGACATTTGGACTGCTTCCATTTTTTGGCAATTATGAATAATGCTGCTATGAACATTCATGTACACGTTTTTGTGTGGGCATGTGTTTTCATTTATCTTTGTTATAGGTCTAGGTCATATGACAACTCTGTGTTGAACATTTTGAGGAACTGCTACTCTGTTTCCCAATGTGGCTGCACCATTTTACCTTCCCAGCAGCAATGTATGAGGGGTCCAATTTCTCCACATCTTCCTTAACACTTGTTATCGTCTATCTTTTTGATTATGGCCATCCTGGTGGGTGTGAAGTATTATCTCACTGTGGTTTGGATTTGCATTTCCCTGACGGCTAAGGATATCAAGCATCTTTTCATGTGTTTATTGGCCATTTGTATATCTTCTTTGGAAAAATGTCTACTCAAATACCTTGCCCATTTTTTAAATTGGGTTATCAGTATTTTTATTGTTGAGTTGTAAGAGTTCTTTATATATTCTGGATACAAGTCCCTCATCAATTACATGATCTGCAAATATTTTCTCCCATTTGTGGGGGTTTTTTTCACTATACTTAGAATGTAGTATAAGCTCAAAAAGAAAAAGAGGAAAAAAGTAAAGAGAATGACAAGGGGTAAGTTTCTCTATGTTAATTAACTTTTCTCATACGTGTAGCATAAACCATCACGGGCCCCACGTTCCATTTGTTAATATTCCTCCTCTGCCAATCTGCTCTCCATACTGCAAGTTCTGGGCCTCTCAGGACTTCCTTCCCTCACTCTCTCTTCTCTCTTGCTACTAACTAATGAATTCCAGGGTTAGTCTAGAAACTATGGGACCGTCTCACTGATAGACAAGTCTCAAGAATATAAAGAGAAAATATCTTTTATCTGCAGAAAAATTCATGGCTTTAAATTTTATAAAACTGTCCTTACAAATGTAATTTTTAACAAAGTAGTCTTGTAAGACTTGAGGACTTCAGAGACAAGTATGGGATCCTGCAAAAGTAAGCTATAACTTCTAAATTTTGTAATTATAATTGTCTTAACACTTAAATGATATTCCTTACATGTTTGTGAATTTCTTTTTTAAGTCAGAAAGTCAGAAGGGGATTAATGGTACATTCCTGTTCTCCTGCATGCACTAAATAAAAAAATACCTATGATTCTGCTTGAGTTCTCATTTAAACCAAGAGTTCAAATCTGTCTCTCTTTTAAATTAACACATCTAATGTTGTATATTTACTGTATGTCTTACCTCTCACCTTTTTTTAGGGGTTTTCTCTTGTAGTGGCATGTCTTCTTTCTGGAGATTTTTCAATTTAGGTTTTGTTTTTTCTATTTTTGACTCCTTTGGTGTTGTTCTGGATTTCTTATTTAAAGGTGCAGTTGCAGAAACAAAATCATCTATTTATGTGTGAATTGAAAATAAGAGAATATATAAAATTGCCTTAGGAAAAGTAAAAAATAAAATTATTTTCTTAGCAGTTGAAATTCATTATAGTGTGTTCAAGTTTTAAAGGTTAAGCAAATTGTTTAATTTCCACAATTTAAAAAATATTGTTGGCATATTGTTCCTTTATTCTCATTCATACTTTTCAACTTTGTTTTAGTGGCCTTTTTTAACTAAAATACCAATCTATCAAAAACCAATTCACTAAAAAGCTGATATACTTTCTGTTGACACTCAACATAAAACTGCTGCTGTAACTTTTAAACACACACATGACAAATGTACACATACCATCAGGGTACATGTAGTCTTAATCACATACTTTAGCATTTATTAATACATGCTGTCTCATTTACGCTTCCCCATGTAGAAATATGATCACTTGTGACTTGCCTCGCACCTCCGCCCCTTGGAACCTAGGACATAACTGGCAATTTATAAATATTTGGTGACAGGTTGCTAGCAGTAATAAAAAGCTAGAAGTTAATTCTATACTATTTTGGACACACTTAAGGCTGTGCCCAAGGCAAAAAACAGATTTCTTCAAACCTCAGAATTACTAAATATTTGACTCACAGAAAGCTCTGGTGGTCTGAGAAATACAAAACCTACTTCCAAGTATAATGTAATCAAGCCCAATGTTTCTCAAACTTTTTGATCAAAGTTCCCTTAATAGCAGAGACAAGTAAAGATATAATATGGTATAGCTTAAGCCTAACCTTTCTTCAAGGTCTTGTTTCATTGTACAATTAATGAGGATTTCACATTATATCCTGTAACACATTTGCATCTCAAAAAGACAGTGTGTTCCTTCTTAAGGGAAGGGACAGGAGAAGACAAACCCCACTTTGAAAAACATGGACCTAGAGTAGTTTAGACCTAAAGAGCCATTTCACTTGGCCCTGTTTATTTATCACTTACCTACATAATTCTTGTCAGTGTAATTATCAGCATAATTATCCCAAATGCTTAGAAAATTATTTTTCCAGACACACCTCATATGCAATTGAGTAATATAGTAATATGCTCAATATTTGAGCTATATATATATGTATATCATATAAATTCTGAGGAAATAAATTTCCAAATCTTTAAAGCAAAAATAAGAATCTCTACTTACCATCACTGTCCGAGTCCTCAAACTGTGAGTAATTGACTGGTTTCTTATGCCTGTAACCAGGAAAGAAATTTTTCATTTGCACAATGTCAATTTCTCACCTCCAATCCTGAAGACCAAGAATAGTCTTGAGTAAATGAAAATGTGTTTGGATTCTGTTAAGAATATTTAAAACACAATTTGGATTTTACAGTAGGGATTTAGCATTAGCTGAAACAGTTATAACTATACTTGATATACCTGATAAGGAAAAAATTTCATTGATAACCCACAAAGCAAGCATAATCAATATAATTAACACTCACAATTTATAAACTTTAATTGCTGTTGGGCATTTATAAATTCCTGTTGTATCTATTCGTTTGTTTTATAGGTGCATTCTGTCTTCCTTGTTAGGTTAGAAACTTCTTGACACTAAAAGACATTTTACTTTTTTTAATCTCCCCACAATACTAAATAATGTTCTTTATGCAATGGACACTTAAAAAATGGTGAGTGACTTTGTACTTTGCCACCTGAAACAAATCTTTATACTACTTCAGAGGGCACTAGAAGAAAGTGATATTAAAGTGAAAAAATAAAGTCATTTCCTTCCTCTTCCTCTAGGTACTAAATGAACTGGTATTCTAGTTTTCATTTCTATCTTCTGCCAAACACCCAAGTGTGAATAACCTAGGTTATCACTTGTTGTTTCAAGTAAAAATAGTGTTCTCTGAAAAAGAGGCTAGCTCAGCTCACAACTCAAACAACCTCACACTTGCTTCTCCCTAAGACATTCACTGTAGAAGTGCTCTGTGTGAGCTTGACCGTTCCTCACACGGGACATTAAAATAATGCATAATCTTGTTACTCTCCTACTCTTGGGAGTTAAAAAACCTGAGAGCTGAATAAAATACGGAAACGCTTTTAGAAATTCTGAGATTGAATAATAGTAAAATAAAATAAAATCCCTTAAAAAAAGACATATGGTCAATGATTGAGCTATAACGCATATAATAATTCTTACTGCTTCATCAAGCACATTCTTAAGTGAATGGCATTTTCTTCTTTTTTTTTTAATCTGAGTGTGTAGCAGTAAAGAATACGATGATTACTCATACAGTTTGTGCTACTGCCTTGATTCGTGCTAAGGTGCCAGCGGTTTTACCGCTATTGCAAATGCAAATGACAGAACAATGAAAAAAAGCAAGTAATGTCTCAGTACTATTATGAAAGTACTTTTGACCTCATGGACCTCCAGAGAGGGTCTCAGGGACCCCTAGGGGTCTGCAGACCATACTTTGACAACCGCTGTTCCAGACAAAGGGATTACGTCTTCGCTACTTGGATGTTTAAAACCCAAGTCATACTTAACATGTTCAAAACAGAACTCTTGATCCCCCATACCTCCTGAACCTGTTCCTTTTCCTAGTCTTCTCCACCTTAGTTAGTACAAAGATCATCCATTCAGTAGCTCAGGCCGAAAATATTGTGAAGTCATCCTTGGTTCTTTTTCTCCCTTAGCTCCTCTTCCACTTCTTCAGCAAGTTCTATCAGCAATACCTCCAAAATATATCCCAAATTCATCCGTCCCATTCCATGTCCCCTGATATCACCCTACTCCCAACCACTCCCCAACGATATAACAGCCTCCTAACTGGTTTCCCTGCTCCCATTCTGGTCACCCTGCCTTCCACTCATTCTCCACCAGCAGTCAGTGGACTTTATAAAACCAAAATTAGATTTCTCTCCTCTATTTCAAACTCTCCATTGAATTCCCATTGCACTTAGAACAAAATCCAAACTCCTTCCTAAAGCCTACAAGGCCCTACCTGCTCTGGCCCCTGACTATTTCTCTAACCTAATTCCCTACAATTCTTCTCACTTCTTGCTAATGCTACAGCTTCACTGGCCTTCTTTCTGTGCCACAAACATGGTCAAGCTCAGGGCCTTGGCTCTTGTTCCATCTATCTGGGTTGCCCCAGATTTTCACTGGCTAGCTCCTCCTTGTCATTCACGTCTCAGCTCATGTATTATCTCCTCAGAGAGGCACATTCTAACTACCCTCTTTAAAGCAAGGCTTTCCTCCTCCTCACTCTCTATCACATTGCCATGTCTACTTTTGGCCCCCTAACCTCACCCCTTGCTAGAACGTAACCTCCCACACCTAGTAGAGTAGAGAAGTGAATACATTGAGTAACTTTACTAAATGAATGGCTGACCCCCTGCCTCCATGGCACTCAACTATGGGTAACAGAGGAATAGTTTCAAACAGTACAGTGGAAAGCACAGAGGTTCTGGAGCCAGGTGACTTAGGTTCTAAGTACTATCCTGCCACTCACTAGCTGTGTGACTCAGATAAATTGTCATTTATGCCTAGGAGTTCAAATCGATAACGCAGGGATACCTCGACTGCTATCCTAAAGAACTATAGTGATGAACAAATGAAGTAACACATAAGTAGGAGCCCGGTGAAACGTAAAGTGCTGTTCGAATGCTAACATACAAGGTCTCACCTGAATGGGGTGGGAAAAAGAAATGGCAATAGCTGCGCAGGGAGGCAGAGAGAAGAAAAAAGCTAGGATGCTAGGATATTTCTGAGAAATGACTGGCTCTCAGGTGAGACTGGGGAGTCTCCCAGTAAACGTCCACCCCACCCCACCATCGCTACCCGCCGTCCTACTCGGCCCTTTCCCCTCAGTCGTGTGTAGGTAAAGTTGCCTACAGCGTCCTCCTGCTCTTTCTCCCCATCCCCGCCAGATGTCACGAACCACTCGCCTCACAGGCCGCACCATGGCCCCTTCACAGCTGGAAATTTGCAGCTCTCAAGTTCTTGTTGGCAGCAGTGGCGGTTTCAATTCCCGCTCAAAACCAGACACCGGAGCTCTCCGCCCCCTGCCACAGTCCTCCAATGACCACCTGGCATCCCCCCGGTGGCGCATGCGTCCTGGGAAGAACTAATTTGTTCACGCCCTTCCCGGGGCATTGCCCTTCCGCATCCGGTCTACCAGAGCCGAGTTTATGCTTGGCCGCTGCACTTTCGTCACGACTTTTGCGCCGTCTCTGAAATACACAAGAACAGTAGAAATATACCTTCTTACACTTTTTAAATGATTAAACTGAGGCAGGATGGAGCAAGGGGGCACTTAGACGGAGGAATTTTCCACAGGGTGCCAGGAAACCGGAAAGGGTTTGGGCGAATCTGCCGAAGCGAATCTGCTGGCTATAAAAACAAGTGGGTAAGTCAGCTGATGTTCCGTGTGTGGCGGTTCGTTGACAACCTGGAGTGTGTGGACCGCTCAGGACTTCGGAACTAGGGGAGGTGAGCTCAGAACCAAGAGCGACGAAACCCTTCAATCTGAAACCCCCAAATGGAGGGGTTGTTCTTCTCACTGGGCTGGAGGTTTTCTGTCCCCCAGTCTGCCCTCCTTTTCCCTGACTAATCTGAACCGCAGAACCTCCACTGTTAGCGGTATGAGTTCGGTCCAGCCCTCCTCTTCCCATCCCGTTTTTGCACGGGAAACCTTTCTTGATTTCACCTCTGCTAAAAGAACAAGAGGGGAGAGAAGGAACTAAAGTATCGGTTTGTTGAAACAAGTCTAACTGTTGAACTCATTGAAGCCAGAGCTAATGATTTTTGTTTACCGAAAATATTGAATCTAAACAAGATTAGACCGTAAGCCCGTATTTCCGTAACTTTCGGTTCCCTGCTACAGTGTTCCTTTACTGTGTACTTAATGAGCAACCTGTGATTTTTTTTTTTTTACTGGTATGTTCTTAGAGCTTCTTTTATTATTTATTTATTTATTGTTTTATTCTTACCAGCTTTCATTTTTTAATCATCTTATGTTTGTCAGATGCTTCATATTTATATGATTAATCCTTATGACAGTCCTATGAGTTCAAAGGCTTCCTGGGGTCTATCTGAGCTGAGGCCTGAAGATTGAGTAGTTGTTAGCCAAGGAAAGAAGAGCAGCAGTAAGAGTGCTTGCTCTAGGCAAAGGAAAAGCATTCAAAAAGGTTGGGAGTGGAAGGAGAGGTTTGATATTGAAAGGAGTTCAGTATGGCTGGAAAATAAAGTTTGTGAATTGTGTGTTGGGGAGGAGGGGCGCAGGTGCTGAAAAAAAATCTGGGGATATAACCCATTGTAAACTGGGTTAAGGAGTTTGAATTTTATCCTGGGAGCAATGGAATGTTATAGAAGGGTTTTAAACAGATGAGCAACATGATCAGATATGCACTTTGGAAAGATTGCTGTGACTTCAGTGTAGAGAAGAGTGTGAGAACTGATTTGATGGGGAAAAGCCTAGTGACAGGGAGTCTAGTAAGGAAGCTGAGAAGTATATCTTTAATTGATATTGATCCTTACTCTTTTTGACTAGATTTTCTTCTTTCTGAATAGTGTCCAGTTTACCTTGCAGAGTATCCTATGCCTTCTATTTTCTATGTATCTTCTTCCCACATGGAAATCTTTCCAGCACCATCTCCCTACCCTCCACCCCCAATCAGATCTCATACTCACAATATCTAAGATCTCCAAGATTGCTTCTTTGTCCCTGCTCTGTTCCTTTGACTTTGTGTTCACCAACTGTTTCATAAGCTCTATGTCTGCCCACCCATGCATCTCTTTCTAAGAATCCTCTCTGCTCTCCTCTCCATGTTCTTTCCCTGTTCGTGAGAACCCTGCCTGGGAATGCAAAGTACTTTATGGGCATATTTTTTTTTCTTATATGAAGTTTAAAAGAAACTGTTTTCATTAGAAATGAAGCACTTCATTTTTCATCTTCATGAAGATGAAAAGATTTCATCATGAAGATGAAAATGAAGAGATAAATGTAAGAAAAAACCAGAATAATTGACTCAGTCACACAAATAAAATTTCTGAGTGGTGGAA
The DNA here is from genome assembly GCA_031878705.1 of Tapirus indicus. Classification (NCBI taxonomy): domain Eukaryota; kingdom Metazoa; phylum Chordata; class Mammalia; order Perissodactyla; family Tapiridae; genus Tapirus; species Tapirus indicus. Next base: position 101,368,401 of record CM062918.1, on the reverse strand, counting down.
CATTTTCTTAGAAGTGGTACAGCAATAAGGAAACATCATTTTTTTATGGACTTATAACCTGCTGCTTTTTTTTTGTTAGTTCTATGGAAAACCTGCCAAAGAAGATGAAGAAAAACAGGGAAAGATTCTGCAACAAAGAGAGGGAATTTGTGTATAAATTCAAAGTAGGAAGTCAGTGCTTAGAACTGAGGGTGCCCCTCAGATTTCCTGTTCAAGAGAATGCCAGTCATTTACATGGACGTCTGATGCTTCTGCACAATTTACCATGCTTTATAGAAAAAGGTGAGGACTGATTTTTTTAATACCACTTTATTATTTTTCTATAGATTTTGTCATTAGAAGTTTCGTATTAGAAAGCTTAAACCTAAGAAGCATTGCAAACAGCCATAAAATATGAAGTGTTTTTATTGCTTCGAAGAATAAAAAGGTTCCCCAGGTTGTTTTATTGAGTGTTTTTTCCTGTAACTCTTGCAGTTGTTTATAAGGCAGTTTAGTATAAAAATTAAATTATTTAATGAAAAATTAGTTACAAAGTCTGGATTAGGACTCTTAACCTTATAATTTAGTTGAGTGGATTTAGTTGAGCACATTTCAGCTATCAGTAATTAGGATATTATAGAATTATATTGCTAAATATATTGCCCTTTTAATGATCTGGGCCTCAACTCCTGAGATGGCCTAGAAGAGGAGGAATACTAATCTTTGAATAATTTTTGCTTACCTAAATTAATTCCATGAGGTCATCTATATTAAAACATTTTAAAAGATCTGTGTTCTATCTCGTAGATGAGGAAAAAATTTTAAATTAAAATATGTTGGATCATTAAGGGAACCTAGAAACTTTCTAACACAATCTCATTGTACAAATAAGAAAACCAGTACATAAAAAGGTTAAATTATCTGCCTAAGGCAGTGGTTCTCAAAAGTTATTTGCTGATCAGAAGCTATAGTATTGCCTAGAAACTTGTTAGAAATGCAAATTCTTGGGCCTCACCCCATTCCTACTGAATCAGAAACTCTGGGGGTGGCATGCAGCAGTCTATTTCAATAAGCCCGCCAGGGAACTCTGATGCGTGCCAAAGGTTGAGAACCACTGGTATGAAGTTACAAACATAGTGACAGAGCCAAGACCAGAACATAGGCATCCGGACTTCTATCCCAGTGCTTTTTCCAGCGTATCAGTCTCTAAGTAGTGTCTCTAAAGTTGGAATTAGAGATATCTGAATTAAATCTGTTTAATATGCTAATCATTCAATTTCTCTTTCAAATTCAAAATATGTAACAATATATATAGGAAATTCTTTTTCATTTAAATACAGTGACTTTCAGACCCTCAAATCTGTGGAAGATTTTTCTTTATGTGCTTTTACCTACTCAGTTTCAAACTGAAGAATCAGGCTTAAAAAATTAACATTTTTAAATTAGTATCAAGGTTATACATAAGATTAAGAATTCTGACCATTCCCTATGCAATAACCTGTGATAGTAAAGAAAAATAGTTGTGAAATCAGTTAAATGATCCCCTAAGCTGATTTTATTTAGACACTCTACTAAGGATATAAGCTTGATAAAATAAAATTTCACATTGGAATGCTTAGCCCGGTAAAATTCCCTATTTATGTCTGAATTTTGCTGATGGTGGTGTTTCTTGTCCCTGTTACAGACTTAAAAGAAGCTCTGAGCCAGTTTATAGAAGAAGAATCCCTCAGAGATTATGATAGAGATGCTGAAGCATCCCTGGAAGCTGTGAAATCAGGTGAAGTGGATTTACATCAACTGGCAAGTACATGGGCCAAAGCTTATGCTGAGGTAAGAAAATAGATCAGCTTGTAAATTTCAGGGATATTCTGGACTTTGATGAGGATTTTTAAATTGCTAAGGCAATACTAAAGCAGCTGTAGAATCCTTTTTTCTCTACATACAAAATTTATTCCATAATATACAATATGTATTGATGCTTGTGTGCTTCCTTCCTGTATCAGAGTGAGCACATAAGACACAATATTTTGTGTCATGCCTTTGTGAAATGAGAGGCTACTTTTGTATTTCTAACAGCATAGGGTTGCGAGATTTAGTAATTAAACATGCAGGACACACAGTTAAATTAAAATTTCAGATAAACAACAAATCTTTTTTTAGTATAAGTATATCTCACTTACTACATGGAACATACTATAGTAAAAAATTATTGTTTGTTTATCTGTATTTTTTCTGGCAACCCTAAACTAACAGTAGTTCATTTTAAGTTTTGGTTTACTTTTGTCCTCTCACTTATCTTCACTGTTGTTATATAGTTACATAATGTTATCATTTTTCCATTTAAATAATATACCTTATTTCATAAAGTCTAAGATGCCGCTGATCGTAACACACCATCATTTTATTTACTACTAAGATAGAACCCCACACCAATTAAACTGTGATAGAATGCCAAGATGCCATCACATACAAGATACATCCTGATCTCTGAGAGTTGTAATATGAAAAAACGTGCATCTTAAGAATTGATGAGATACAGTGTGTTGAGAAGCTACTATATACCAGGTACTGTACTAGGTGTTGGGCATAAAATAGAGAGACAGACACAAAACGCAATTTACATTTTAGTTAGAGAGCCACATGCAGAACTATGTAAACAGACAAATTCAATAGTTGCAAGCTATAATGAGTGAATTACATCCCACTCTAAGCAATGCAGTCTATGAAAATTTGAAAGAAATCAATTTAATGGGTCATATTTGTTATTCAAAGCAGTTTGCTCTATACCCAGTAAGGTTTCCTAGTTTATTGAAAAGATAGCACTATTTACACATATTATTTAAAATGTTAAAAACATAATTGTTGCATTAAAAATGATATGTCTGTGATAAATATAATTTTAAAAAACTTAATCTTTCTGCTGATAAAAAGGAATAAAGCTGTAAGATGTATTAAAAGAATAATTCCACTTAATTCAACCAATATTTTTTGTACCTCTAAAATGGGTTGGGTATACAGCTGAGGGTAAGTCTTTACCCTCAGGGAGCTTACAATCTACTAGGAAGAGACAGAGACATCCACAGACTATTATGACATTATGCAGTCAGTGTTAGGATCAGGGTAAATCCTGTGGGAGCATTTAGAGAAGTGAGGGAAAGAAGGAGTGGTCAAGGAAGAGTTCTTGAAGAAAACAATCCCAGGATTTGAGAACTATAGCAGCTAGTTTTTTTTAAAGAGTTAAGAAAAGAAAAAGCAGGGGGCCGCCCGGTGGCGCAGTGGTTTAGTTCGCGCTTGGCAGCCCGGGGTTCGCAGGTTCGGATCCCAGGCACCTGCCGATGCACTGCTCGTCAGCCACGCCGTGGCGGCGTCCCATATAAAGTAGAGGAAGATGGGCACGGATGTTAGCCCAGGGCCAGTCTTCCTCGGCAAAAAGAGGAGGATTGGCAACGGATGTTAGCTCAGGGCTGGTCTTCCTCACAAAAAAAAAAAAAAAAAGAAAGAAAAGAAAAAGCAAAGAAGCTATTTCTAACCATAAAAAAAGGAAATATTAAGAGTCAGGAAAATAGCTGAGAAGACCCAAATATTGTTATACCCACTGGATATGATTGGGCTATCAGTGGCTGTAAAAATTACAAAAGCCAAACCACTCAGTACAAGCTCAAGAAACATGGGAATCAGAGACCAGAAAGAAAATGGAACTGTATTGTAGACAGCAAAAGCGTTGGCAGAGATCAGAAGATGTGGGTTTATGGAGATCAGAAGAATTGAAGTGTGAGAAGCAGAAGAGAGTAGTAGATGAGACAGAGGGCCAGAGTGTCTCTGCAGGATATGGGTAAACTGTGTGTCCGTGACCTCAGGAGGAGTAACTGGAGCAAAAGTAAAGAGGCAAAATAACATGATGTTTATGGTAATACCAGTTACCTAGGCTGTGAAGGAATGAGCTCCATCTTCTGTAAATGGATTTGCTAGATACTTCAGGTAGTAACATTTAAATAATAAAACTTGCACCTTAACCACCTTTTGATGAAGAGCTTTTAAAAATGTAGTACTCATTTCTTTGCTTTTTTAAGCATAGTGTATAAAATTCAATTCTAACTTCTTGTAGACTCTGGGTCATCATTATAAATATAAGTTATTATACCTGTATATGATGCAGTAAGGCGCTGCTGTGGAGGGAGGACTGTCTGTCCCATCACTGCAGAGATGTACTGAGTATGCTGCCGTTATATAAGGAATGTACGTTGTAGAGGACCATTGCCCCTGATATACTGTCAGAGCTGTGCTTTATGGATGTACTTGCATGGTATAAGGAGGTTCTGATGGTTTACTCAAGTGTATATGACTGTTAATTCGTACTTTGTAGAGTAATTATATTTTCTTCTTTGTTTCCTTGTCTTCTGTCAGAGGATCAAGTCATCTTTTTCTGCTTCTGGTCTCTGCACTCTAAATGTAAGCTAGGTGGGAGCTAATGGCGAATAGAAAATGAGAAAGTAGGAGGGTCTATGGTGTGGAGGTCCTGATGAGATTCAAGAAACATTTGCCTGAGAGTAATTGAGTGAGAAATCTTGGTTGGGGGTTATAGTCAGAGACTGAACGTTGGAATTTTAGAGGTTGAGCTGTTCCTGGTGATGATATGGAATGGATGACTGAGGTAAAGTGGAGAACTTATTAAAGATACGGAGTTCGGGGGAGTAAGAAGGCAGGGCATTGATCCACATGGACGTCCAAGTGACACAGGTTGATGGTGGGATGCGGGACAGAGAGTCTGTGAACTCAGTGCCAAAGCTTTAAATAAAAGAGGATGAGTGACAGGTAGGTTGTTAGATGATGATGTCTGTGAAAGATAAAGAGTGCCAAATGGTTTAAGACTCAACAAAGCTGAGCTTTATGCCTGAAGGTGGAGATGGAGAAATAATGGCCTGGACATTGAATAGTTTTCTTTCTGCAGGCCCTTACTCGATGCCCCATTCCTCTCAGATGTCACAGTCCCCTTTTTAGTATCATCTCTCCTGAGGGAATGGCGTGAGTTAGGTCAAGGAAGAACCCAAGGAAGCATTAAACAATGCTTCTCATATAGGTAGCTTCTACCTATTTGTAAGGCTTGCTCTAGGCTGAGTTTTAAATTGATGCTGCAAATTATTGTAGTTAGCTGATCTGGTTAGTGGAGTTACCAAATGTCTGGTGTTATGTACAGCCGAGCAGATTTCTATGATCCACACTGCCTCCTTCCTACAAAATTTCCGCCTGAGCCTGAAGCGAATTTTGAACAGAGCTTAAGTCATGTGGGCTGGCTACACTCCTACAGCAGTGCCAGGTCTAAAGACGCAGAGCTTTTATCAGAATGCAGTTCCAGGTTTCCAGAGCCATAGAGTAGCTGAGATCCCTGCTCTAGATACAGCTAGTCTTAAATCCTTCCCTCCTGATCTGGCGATTGATTGAAGTATAAGTGAAAGAAAAGAAGGGGAAAAGTTTACCTGTTGATCGATCGAGTTCAAAATACTTCTTTCAGTGATTCTTCCATTTGTTTTAAGGTAAATTGTTACGCTGAGTCATGTCATAGACTCCAGTTTTTGATATTTTCATTGGTAAAAAAAGACAAGAATTTAGATTGTTCTTTTTTACAGGCATCTGTCTGCAAAGATCAATAATGGAAAAAGCATTGAAATCTTTGTGTTATTTCCACTTTTGCCGTTAAATTATATGCTTTTTGACAAGGGACTTCTCAGCATATCAGTTTCCTCACCTGTAAAGCACAGTGTCTGTCTGATGTGTCGACACATCACGTGTCTTGGGACAGGCATCTGTCCTTCCCTGGACTGACTGGGGTTTGTACTGAGGCTATCCCTGTTTCTCCTCTCTGCGTGTTTCTCTTTCTCTCGTTTATCAGTGTTTACTCAATCGCTTTATCATTTTGATAGCTACTGTTCTCATCTACTTAAAAGCATGCTTACATTTTATAAAGAAAACAGAGTACTAGAAAAGTTCAAAATAAGAAAATTGCACATGTATATCTTGATATAAAATCCTATGCATGAATCGGGTTTTCAAGGTCAGTGTTATCACTCATTTAGGTAACCTCATTTTCTAAATGTATAGCCTATAAAACCTTTCTGGCAATATATTTTGTAATAGTGAAAAGCTTTTTTCTGATTACATAGTTGTATTAACATGCAAATTATTGTGTTCTACAATACATTAGAATATAAAGAGAGTAAAGGTAATCAGAAATCCCACTGTCCTGAAATAGCCACCATTAGCCTTTTGTTGATCCTCCCTTCGTGTGCGCACGCGCGCGCGTGTGTGTGTTATATTACAGAAATGGGATCATAGCATACTTGTATTTTTTCTGTTGTGGGCACTTCCTGTCCCTCCTCCACATTAGCACCTTCCTCTTATCCCTGCCTCCAGGTCACCCATATTAACAACTCAGTTTATATCTTTCCATATTTTTATATACTCAGATAATTCTATATAACCTATATATACACATATAGAAATAGAGGGTCTTTTGTCCTTGTCTGATGTACAAAAATGGAATTTTGTAATAGTGTGGTAAATAAAAATACTGTGTCATTCTGTAAGAATGTCTGTGTGTCATCCTGTAGACCACATTAGAGCATGCAAGGCCTGAAGAGCCCAGCTGGGATGAAGATTTTGCAGATGTGTACCATGACCTAATCCATTCTCCTGCCTCTGAAACTCTCCTAAATTTGGAACACAATTACTTTGTTAGTATCTCAGAACTGATTGGTGAAAGAGATGTGGAGCTGAAAAAATTACGAGAGAGGTATTTCAAATTTCTTGCATTATCATAATTAAATGTTACGTTGTCAAATATGATGGCCTGCAGAACAACTTGTTTTCCTTTTTTCGTAAAATTGAAGAGTAAAATAGAAAAAATTCTTTAATATTAGAAATTAATTTTCTTGTGTGTTTAAATCTGTTATTTCAACTGGGAAGGTGAGGTCCTCCTAGGTTTATAGAACTTCTCAAGTGATTTACCTAAACAAATTATAGTGACATTGTCTATCCTTATTTCTAATAAGAGGAATAGCTCACTTCTGTTGAAGGTTTGCCTCGTTCCAGGCCCGTGCAGAGTGCTTTGGATGCTGTCTTAGTCAGCTAGGCAGTTGTAACAAAATACTGTAGACTGGGTGGCTCAAACAACAGAAACTTATTTCTCACAGTTCCGGGCTCTAGTCCAAGATCAAGGTGCCAGCAGATTTGGTGTCTGATGAGGACCTGCTGCCTGACTGGTAGACAGTGTCTTCTGGGTGTGTGCTCCTATAACCTTTCCTCGGTGCCTGCTCCTGGTGTGTGTCTCCTAGAAGAGCTCAAGCATCTCTTCCTCTGGGCACTAATCCATCATGGCGGCTTGAACCTCATCAGCTCATCTAGACCTAATTGTCTCCCAAAGGCCCCACCTCCAAATACCATCACATTGGGGGTTAGAGTTTCAACATAGGAATGTTGGGAGACACAAACATGCAGTCCATAACAGGTGCCCTGTCTCATTTGAGCCTTACCACAACCCACTATTACTATCCCCATTTTACAGACAACGAAACGGAAGCTTAAGTAACTTGTCCAAGGACAAGCTGGAGTTTGAAACCAGGAAGTCTGCTTCTAAAGCTCTTAACCACTATACCACACTGTCTCACTATTCAGAACCTATTTAAAACCCTGCTGTTACTAAGTCCATGGTCTCTTTCAGTTCATTTGGTAAACTTATTTACATTAGGGAAAAAAACCACTAATATTATTCCAAGAAATTTTAGTTAGATTTGGTTCATTCTGTGTGGATTACTTAATACAATATGCAAACAATGATTTTATGATTCTTTTTTTTCTTCAAAGTAAGAAATCGCTAGCATTATTTATTTTAAAGCATTACTTTCCAGACTGCTTCCTAGTAATTCTATAAATTGTAGTAATAATTCAGGACACATGTCTCCTTCTAGATAATCCATTTTAATCTAGCAGAATCTAATAACATTTATTACCTTAAAAACATTTACTTAAGGGGCCGGCCCGGTGGCTCAGCAGTTTAGTTCATGCTTGGCAGCCCAGGGTTCGCCGGTTTGGATCCTGGGCGCGGGCAGACGCACTGCTCGTCAGCCATGCTGTGGCGACGTCCCATATAAAGTAGAGGAAGATGGGCACGGATGTTAGCCCAGGGCCAGTCTTCCTCAGCAAAAAGAGGAGGATTAGCAATGGATGTTAGCTCAGGGCTGGTCTTCCTCACAAAAAAAAAAAAAAATTTACTTAAGAATTTAGATATACATAGCATTAAGATAACTTTTTTGGTGTTGCTAACGTAACATTTCTTTGATTGTGAAAGTGTTTTAGGACCAAATCACATTTATTTTTTGTGACTGATTTAATAATCTGTCCCAATGAAGTAAATTTTAGATGACGTACTGGTTCACTCTTGGCTGTCATTAGCTTTGCACTGGAAAACACTGGGACTAGCAAAATGAGACTGTTATTTTGAGGGTTGTCATAGTTAAGAAAACTTAAAACACAAAAATCATAAGCAAATAGGTTTAATCATTTTTCCTGAGGGATACTTTCTTCTGTGTACCATATCAGCATTTTTATGAAATTGCATAGATTTGTAAATTTTCATAACAATTCTGCTCTTCTGGACCTTTTAGTCTCATATCCAATAAAACATTAGAACTGTCTATGTATCAAAAAAAATGCATGATATTTTGAGACATTTGTCACCTTTATAGGTTTGGGTTTGCTGATTGACTATGTTGAGGCAGTTTATTCCTTTCTAGGTGGGATACCTGCAGTATGGGTAGTTGCTACCAGGTAAATAATTGAAGCTGTGTCCCTGGGGGAGACGAAAATTTGATTTTTTTCTACTTGTTTATTATATAGCCAATAAAATTGTGAATGTATTTTTGAAATAATGAAATACAGGTTACAAATATATAAAAATATAATTACCTAATATTAATTAATTACCTTCTGTTAAACTTCACTTGTTTGATTTTTCCTACCAGAGCTTCAAATAATATAACCTTCAACTTTTTCTAAATCTATTCTTGGATCTCAGATTTTCTGAGACTACACTCATTCTGCCTATATAGGTACAGTCCATGCGTCACTTTACGATGGGGATACAACGAGAAATGTGTCATTAGGTGATTTCATTGTAGTACAGACATCACAGAGTGTACTTAACACAAATCTAGGTGGTGTAGCCTACTACACACCTGGCTATATGGTACTAATCTTAGCGGACCACCATTGTATATGCTGTCTGACTTGACTGAGACGTGGTTACGCAGTGCATGACTATATATTTAAAAATTCTCAGCTTGACTATCTGTAGTTCATATCAGTAGCCATTACTAGTACTTTCATTCAGCTGGTAAGCTAATCTAAATTGTGGCCCACTTTGCTACCTGCTCCCTGCATCTCCCAGAAAGTTCCATATCTGAACATCAATATTCTATTGTTCTTCTTTTTTCTAAATCAGAAGAAGATTCTTGTTCCACATGACTTTTCACATTTTGGGAAGCTGAATTAACTTACTAATTTTCTGCATTTACTGGTGCTTTATACTTTTTTTTTTCTATTATGGAATAATGTTTTAGTAGGGGTTTGTTTTGGTTTATGTTATTTTGAAATGTCCTTTGGCCAAACTTCTTGATGGGGCTTTGCTTTTTTTTCTTTCTAAATTTGTAAATAATATTTAAATACATTTATTTTAAAAACACTTTCGTAGTTTATTTTTCACATGTCCAAACTATTAGCTTGAAAAGGAAAAATAAGCCATGTTCCTTTTAAGGTAGGTAATATTTATTGCAAATGTGAACAGTATAATTGAAGATAAGTTGAAATTCACTGGTATCTGTGAAAGTTCACCCAAAATTTTGGTGCTTAATTAAGTTATCCAATTCATGAGCAGAAGTGACACATTTGCTTACTTCTCCTTTCATTTCAATTCCATTTTACATCTTTAAAAACAGCATTGATACAGTTATTTTATTTATTTATTTATTTTTGTGAGGAAGACCAGCCCTGAGCTAACATCCGTTGCTAATCCTCCTCCTTTTGCTGAGGAATACTGGCCCTGGGCTAACATCCGTGCCCATCTTCCTCTACTTTATATGGGACGCCGCCACAGCATGGCTGACAAGCAGTGCGTCAGCGGGCGACCGGGATCCGAACCCACGAACCCCGGGCTGCCAAGCGCGAACTAAACCACTGCGCCACCAGGCGGCCCCAGCATTGGTACAGTTATAATGATCTTTTTTCCTGTGTCTTCAAGATGCTACACAGGTTGTCAGAATTGTCACACCTGACATATATGTAGTTAGTATTTCATCTGAAACATAGTAAAATTTCCTTTGATTTTAATCATAGGAAAATATATTGTTATCATTAACTGTGTCATTAGCTACTTGCATCTCTGACACATTTAGGGTGAAATAAATGTTTGTGAAATTTTATTTGTTGAATTCTTATTTATTAGTCCTTTTTTTTCCTCTCACTGGAAATTTGCTTCTTTTAGCAAACCAGATTCAAGGTATTTCTTTAAACTTAAAAATGGCAATGATACTTTTTATCCACTAGGGGGAACATGTGTAATGTAAAATATTAATATATCTATATTTATAAATGTTTAGCAGTTATTTCTGTTTTAAATAAAAATTTTAACTTGCAAGCATAATCTTCACCTGACCTCTAGTAGTTATTAAAATGTTAATGGGGTCACCTGCATTAGAAATAAGTGGAGACTAAATGGTATTGAATATTTAATACTAGAAGGTATATATAGAAATATATATATGTATAATGTGTGAATGTGTCATTTATCATATACATTTAAGTATCTTCGTCAATTGTTATAAATAAGTATAAATTCTCTTTTAAGAGAAATTTACTTAAATTAACTGGAATGATAGTAAAATCCTTTTAGTTCATGTCTGTGTTTCATTCTTTCCAAGTTTGTTTGAAGTGTGTTTTAGAACAAACTTTTTTAAACATTTGCATTAGAAGATAATTTTTTAATTTGAAATTTTAAATTAATTTTGAATTTAATTCAAAAGAATTTATTTATTAAAATATAATATACATTCAGAAAAGGCAACAAACTGTAGGTGTACAGCTCAATAAATTTTCACAAAGTAAGCACACCCATGTAATCATCACCAGATCAAGAAATAGAATATTTCCAGCACTGCAGAAGTTTCCCTCATGCCCATTTCACTACCCATTTCACCCATAAATAACCATTATCTGAACTTCTAACACTATTGACTAGTTTTTCCTGTAAGGAAAACCATTTTTAATTTCTGCACATTATTTATTTGGGTAAATGAAGAAGGTAAGACTAAACATAACTTTTATATGTTATATATATATGTGTGCATGTGTACATATGTGTTTTATCTTCCTCTGTAAAGGGAACGTTGTGACTTAATACCAGTTTGATTCTTAGAACCTAATGGGCAGCTTCTGGTTATAATATAAACTAACTTTCAAAGGTTGAAGTCACTTTAACTCATGTATAAATAAATAGAAAATGTATTTAATTGCAGAGTGTCTTTGAGGAAATCTGCAGACGATAAAGGGTCTGGACTTTTAAACATTAGCCGTGGAAACTGAAAGAGCGCCTAGATTTTGACTGCTTTCATTTATGCATTAAATTTAGATTAAAATGTAGCTACACAAGTGATATTGTTGATACTGTACAACATTATCATCCTCATTTCCACATCTTCATTTTCACAGGCTCAAGGTGCCTTCCAGGTATTATAGTTGCCATTCCTGGACATAAAGTAAAAATTTTATTTTCACTTTGTAGAAATTGTTCAATGAGTCTGGAGTGGTTGTATAGCTTAAACATTTGATGAATATGTCTGATCTGCTTATTTACGTTTTAGACAAGGTATTGAAATGGAAAAAGTGATGCAGGAATTGGGAAAATCACTGACAGATCAAGATGTAAATTCACTGGCTGCTCAGCATTTTGAATCCCAGCAAGTAAGTGAAGTACAATGACTTTTAGATATGCAGTTGCATTTTCTTTTACTTGTTTATTTTTGTAAAAAGTTGACCAGTTGTGTACTGTCTCTTTTTAGGACTTAGAAAATAAATGGTCAAATGAATTAAAACAATCAACTGCCATCCAGAAGCAGGAGTATCAGGAATGGGTGATAAAACTTCATGAAGACCTAAAAAACCCCAACAACAGCTCCCTCAGGTATGAATCCTGTGTTGTTCTTATTATATGAAAGTTCACTGTTAGTAATAGTTGGTGTTTATTGTAAAATTGAACCTTCTTAGTTGTAGATATTTTTAACTTATCAGTGAAAATTCAAGATGATGTTATCCTTTTTTTAACACTTCTTTTATCCTTCTTTGTGTTATAGACATTGTGTGGATTATTTGGGAAGGGGGTTAATTGGTTGGTTTAAAATAGTGATTTCTCCCCTAGAACTTATAAATGCATTATAAATCTCTTAGGTGTGTATACCTAAATACCCTGAGTACTGTTTCTTGTTTCTTTAAGTTGGCTTCCACTCCAGTGCAGTAAACGTTGGTTGAATGCATCTTAAATGCCAAGCACTCTAGGCAGAAAAACAAAAAAGATATCTGCCCATGTAGAGCTTGTATTCTAGAAAGAGAGACTGACCTGTAAATAAAACAATACTGTATAGAGTGATATGTGCAGTAATAGAGGTATGTGCAAGGTAGGAAAATAGTATAGAGGACTTCCAATAATTCATGACTCGTGTGGTATCTTATGGCCTAAATACATCGTGTTTCACATACTGCCCTAGATCTTGACAGTGCCTATGTCATTTCCTGGCTATATACTCAGATATTTGAAAATTTCTTTCTTCTTTCAAATCTAAAAGTATATTCAATTGGAAATATACTTAGTACAGTACAATAATCCTGTTTCTAGCATCTGCTGGTATATGCTATAAACATTTAGAAACAGCATTTTATTGGTATAATGTCAGTCTTGCCCAGTAGTCTTGCCTTGAAGATGAAAACCATGTCTATTTTTTTCTATTGCTGTGTACCCAGATCCTTGCCAAGCGTCTAGCTCTTGACACTGACACATAAGACGTACTCAGTAAATATTTATGGGATGGGTGGACAAACAGGCAGATGGATGGATTATCATTAAACTGTTTACCTGATATCTATATCACCTCTTATCTAAATATTATAATCTTTCATTTGCCTTGTTGTTTTCCCCAAGACAAGACCTTGGAAATATTGAGACAATTTTTTATGGTTAGAAATGGTATAACATCCTTGACACTATCATATTTGACTGTACTCCTCATTTCAAATGACAATAGTGATGAACACAATAAAAGGGAGTGGTGGGGGAAAGATGGGTTGGAAACACCTGTAGGCTATAATATACAATAGTATTTCTTAGACTGTTGGTTGTGGTCTGCTAGGGACCACTCTAGATCCCTTACTTTCCAATCAGACTTTTTAAAATAACTATAAAATAAGGTGGAAGGGAACAGAACAGAGTAGAGTAGAGTAGGGAAAAAATATCAGAGTGCATCATGCATGAAGCTTTCTAGAAATGAATGTGTGTATTGAGCCAAAATGTAGAAGGTATACTGTATATTGTGGTCAGAAATAGGGAAAGTCACTGATTTAAGGAAGCTGAGAAAGCCCTTTGCTACAAAAATTCTCTCTCACTTTGCTGCTCTAGTTTCAGAAATTCAGTCTATAATATCAATTCCATTGTGTGAATAATGGCCTCTAGCTGCTGCTGCTTTTAAAAACCAACTATTCTTAGGAAAGAGTGTTTTTACTGTAATTTTGTTAGTTTGCTTTCCTTTTTGATAGAGGTCTCCTGGAGCAGCAGCAACCTGTTTTCAACACAATTACGTATAGAACTCCTGTATGAGATTGATAAAAGTGGTATTTTATTTTTATTCACTTATCTTTGTTTTTTTTTTAAGTCAAGTCTATTGAAGGATAGATTACCTAAAGTAAAATTCACCTGTTTTAGGTTTACATTTTGATGAATTTTGACAAACTTAATTAGTCATGGAACCATCACTGCAATCAAGATATAGCATTTCCCTTTACACCTTTGTAGTTAATCCTCATTCCCCTTGCCCAGCTCTTGGCAACCTGGTCTGATTTCTGTCCCTGCCGTTTTGATTTTTCAAGAATGTCATATGAATGGAATCAAACTATGTAGCAGTTTGTTCTTACTTCTTTCACTTAGCATAATGCTTTTGAGACTTATTCATGTCATTTCGTTTATGAGTGGTTCTTTCCTTTTTATTGATCAGTAGTAGTTTGTTATTTTTTGTTTATCCATTCACTCCATGATGGGCATTTGAGGTATTTCTAGATTTGGGCAATTATAAGTAAAGCTGCTATAAACATTCACATACAGGTCTTTGTAGAGACGTATGTTTTTGTTTCTCTTACATAAATACCTAGGAGTGGGATTGCTGGATAATGTGTTCAGTGCATGTTTAACCTTATAAGAAATTTCCAGGCTATTTTGCAAAGTGGCTATACCATTTTGCATTCCCACCACCAATTCCCACCACCTCAGGCTGTACGAGAGTTCCAGATGCTCCACATCCTTGTCAACACCTGGTATGGATATTTAGCCTTTCTAGTAGGCTTTGTGGTGGGATCTCATTGTGGTTTTACTTTGTATTTCCCTGATGGCTAATAATGTTGAACATTTTTCATGTGATGATCTTCCATCCATATCTCTCCTTTGTTTTTTTCTTATTACTGAGTTGTAAGAATTCTTTATATATGCTGGATGCAAGTCCATCATTGGATATGAGTTTTGCAAATATTTTCTTTCACCTGTAGCTTGTCTTTTCATTTTCTTAATAATGTCTTTCAAAGAAGAAAGTTTTTCATTTTAATTGTGCAGTTTATCAATTTTTAAGTGGTTTATGTCTTATCTAAGATATCTTTGACTAATCCAAGATCACAAAGATTTTCTGTTTTCTTCTAGTTTTATAGTTAAAACTTACACATGTAAGTCATGTATTATTTCATAAATATTATATATAAATATAAATAAAATATATTCACTGTAAAATAATAAATAAATGTATCTACTATATATATGTTGATCTATAATTTTGTTTTTCTTTCTTTTTTTTCACTGAGGATTTTCCCTGAGCTAACATCCATTGCCAATCTTCCTCTTTTTGGCTTGAGGAGGATTTGCCCTGAACTAACATCTGTGCCAATCTTCCTCTGTTTTGTATGTGGGTCACTGCCACAGCATGGCCACCAACCAGTGGTATAGGTCCACGCCCAGGAACCAAACCTGGGCTGCCAAAGTGGAGTGTGCCAAACTTAACCACTAGGCCACAGCGCCAGCCCCTGGTCTATAGTTTTGTTTTTCTTATAATACCTTTGTTTGATTTTGGTATCAGGGTAATGGTGGCATCATAAAATGAGCTGGTAGTCTTCTGTTGAGCCTGTTGAAGGAATTAATATCTCTGATTACCAATCTGATACCATGTTTTTAGTTCTAGTACCTCTATTTATTTTCTCCTTTTGCTGAAATTCCTTATCTGTACTTGTGTGTTCTTTTACACTAGGTCTTTTAGCATATTAATTATAGTTATTTGAAAGTGCCTTTTTTTAGTCTCAGTACAGTCATGCATCACTTCATGATGGGGTACGTTCTGAGAAATGTGTTGTTAGGTGATTTCATCATTGTGCAAACATCATAGAGTGTACTTACACAAACCTGGATGGTATAGCCTACTACGCACCTAGGCTATATGGTACTAATCTTATGGGACCACCTTTGTATATGTGGTCTGTATATGACCAAAAGGTCATTCATTATGTGGCGCATGACTGTATCTGGGTCATCTCTAAGTCTGTTTCTGTTGATTGCTTTATCTCTTTACAATAAGTTTTTGTTTTGTTTTATTTCATGCCTTTTTGGGTGTCTTCCTCTCTCTTTTTTTTTTTTTTTAAAACTGAATGCTGGATATTGTGTGTATTAGAAAAGAAGGGACTGAGGTAAATAATATTTATGTCCAGAAATGAGCAGGCCATTAACATGAAGGTCATACAAATGTAGTCAGCAGTTGAGCTGAGTTTGGTTTTTGTTCTTTCGTTACACCACAGGCTTAATTTTCTACAGTAGTAAGCTACTGCCACTTTGTGTTTAGGGTAGGGCTTTGGGTTCTAGAGGGTTTTTCACTGTCATTCTGCTCCATCCTCAGCTTTCTAGTCTTTGCAAGCCTGTGCCACAGTATGAGTTCTCTCTCTATGCCCTTGCTGTGCACCCCCAGCAATAGACTGTTGTTTATTACTTGGTGCTAGGCTCGTAGTTGGGAGTGAAATACGGGTCTCTGTTGTCTTTGTCCAGCTTCAGTCATGAGCAAGCCCTGCATATCTGGGCCTCAAGCTTGGAGCATTCTTAGTGTTTCTACCTGTGCCATCAAGGTTCTCTCTTGTCTCCTGCCCTGCCACCAGTCTTTTCTTAGAAGCACCTGGTGGAGACCAGTGGAAAAGAGTTTGCAAGTGCATGCAAATTCCTTTTGTGCCTGGGGCTCCTAGCTATTCTAAATTTACATGCTAACCCATTCTTGACCTTTAAGAATTTGTTAAAATTTTAGCTGATTTCTTCTTGCCCGTTGACATTACAGCAACCCGTTTCTACTATGCTCTGCCAAAAATGAAAAGTGTATGTCCTGTCTCTCCTTGGAGAGGCATGTCACACTTTAGAATTTAGTTTACTTGGTTGCCTTATTTCCTCAAATCTCTGATGGGCTCCAGAAAAGTTAAGATTTCGTAGATTACCTGGCTTTTTCTTGTTACAGTGGGAACAACATTCTCTTGCAGGCTTTTACATCCTAAGATGAGGATGTTTTATTAATATACTTTATTTTTAGGTTTAAATTTGCCATATTTACTAATGAAGTTAGTCAGTGAGACTAATGAGGCTGTTTAGATTAATCTCAAAAATTTAGTCCAGGGAATGAATGACTATTACAGACTGATATCATCTTCAGCATACCATGAAATTTGAATTGAACAAGTATACAATTATAGTACCTCCATGGAAGCCTTTTCAGGAAATATAAGAGCAGAGTAGCACAAAGAGAGAAGTCCCTTAATGGGAGGAGAATGTTGGTGGGAAAAAAACAGGAAATGGTAAAAAAAAAAATACAGGATGTGAATACTACATCAAAATTAACTTCTTTTTTTTATTATTTCTTTTATTTTACTTTTAAATTTTAAATTTTTATTTCTATCACTTTACCTCTATATTCTAGTTATGTCTAGAGCTAGCCCTGATATGGAATATATTACATTTTTAAAAATATGTCATTTTAAAGTAATAAGTTAATCATTTCATTTAATCACTCTTAGGCCACTAAGAAATATTAAATGGTAATATATGAATTGATATTGTAATGACTGAAAAGAATAATATGCATTACTTCCTGTGAGGAAATGAAAGAACTAGTGGGAATTTTAGAATCTGTTGGTGCTGATGATCTTACTTGTCACCATGGATTAGGGTGAGTTTAGGAATAAAGTAAGTGCTACTTTCAGCTGTTTAGTTTTGTCTTGTTTCATTATAAAGCTTTCTTTCTTTTAAGAAAAGTTCTTCACAAATGTACAAAAAGAGCATATCAATAATTTATTAATTTCAGTGAGGAAATTAAAGTTCAGCCAAATCAGTTCAGAGAATCTGTAGAAGCAAATGGAAGGATTTATGAGGAACAAAGAAAGTTAGAAGAAAGTTTTACCATTCACTTAGGTAAGTATATTGATTTTTTGCAGTCATAATTTATTATAACTTGTGAAACTTATTTATGCTATAAGAGAAAAATTCCTAGCATATGATGAAAATATACATGTTATGTTTAATTCCAGATTATGTCCTGCTCCAAGAAAGCCCGTAGTTTGTTGGCTATAAGTTTTCTGTTTTAGCTTATATATTATTTTTTGTTAATAGAAAGATTAAATATTAATAGTTATTGAAATGGATAATTGCCATGCCCATTTTTAATTATTTGTAGCCCAGATTTATTTGGATTCTTGCCATAGAGATTTGCATCCTGTTACACTGGATTTTTTGCAGCTGTCTAAGCATCTTTCTGGGACTGTTGCCTACCCCTCAGGAGCCCAGTTGAAGACCATGCATAATTTGAGATTGCTGAGAGCAGATATGCTGGACTTCTGTAAGCACAAAAGAAATCATCGAAGTGGTGTGAAACTCCATCGACTCCAGACAGCACTATCACTTTATTCCACATCTCTCTGTGGCCTGGTTCTACTAGTAGATAATCGAATTAATTCATATAGTGGTATTAAAAGAGGTAAGTTAACATCATACATGCTTATTTCATTAAATTTTTCCTTGTAATACCGTTATTACAAAGAAAGGAATTATGGAAAAGCTAAAAAAAATTTTAGGCACCCCGGTATTCAAGTAGACCAAGCAACACACATACCCAGCCATAGCAATTATAGATTTATTTCATTCTTTAGCATGGGTAGAGTACATACCCAGCCATAGCAATTATAGATTTATTTCATTCTTCAGCATGGGTATAGTACTTCAGGATATTTGATTTTTCTTACAATCCTATTGTATTGTAAATAATACTCTTTCAGAGTCCTTATTTCAAGGTAAAACAAAAAGAATAATCGAGATATAAATGTGTTTTTGAATTTAAAAGCAGATCTTGTCTCAGTGAATTTTTGTTCATCTATCTGTCCTTTTATCTTTTTATTTTTTAAAATAATCTATTTCTTAAATGTGCTAGGTAAAATTCTACCTGCCCTCTTAGTACAACTCATTTTTTATGATTATTTTTAAATCTTTGACTTTTTTAGAAAAGCTTAAGTAAATATGGATGGACCTTAAAGGAATTATGCTAAGTGAAATAAATCAGACAGAAAGATAAATACCGTATGATCTCACTTATATGTGGAACCGAAAAAAAAAGAAAGCATGTTCATAGGTACATAGAGAGAACAGATTGGTGGTTGCCAGAGGCAGGGAGTGGGGGTGGGCAAAATGGGTAAAGGTGGTCAAAAGGTACAAACTTCCAGTTATAAAATAAATAAGTCCTGGGGGTGTAATGTACAGTATGGAGACTATAGTTAATAATACTGTATTGCACATTTGAAAGTTGCTAAAAAAGTACATCTTAAAAGTTCTCATCAAGAAAACAGTATTTTTGGTAACTATATATGGTGACAGATGTTAGCTAGACTTATTGTGGTGTTCATTTTGCAGTGTACACAAATATCGAATCATTATGTTGTATACCTGAAACTAATATAATGTTATGTCAATTATACCTCAATTTAAAAAAAATACTGCAGAAAAAAAGAGGCTTAAATAGTGTTTATTTCCTATCATAAATACAAGAACCTTCTTGTATTTTGTAGCACTTTTGGGGACTGGCTTATGATCAAAGTGTGTATTATTTAAAGAAGACTTGGAATTATATTAAAATTTCTTTGTCTATTAATTGTTTACTTTCTTGAGTGATTGAGAGGTTAAGTTTCTGATCAAAACAAAATTGCTATACCCTAACTTAATAAGACATAATTATTGAAAGGAGAAGTATAAGAAATCCTACTTATGAATTTTATATTCTATATGTGTTAGATCTCATTGTCTATAAGTAAATACTAAATATTTGATAGTTAATCTTTAGAAGTTTGTAAATGTTTTGGGTCACCTAGATTTTGCCACAGTTTGCCAGGAATGCACTGACTTCCATTTTCCCCGAATTGAAGAGCAATTAGAAGTTGTCCAGCAGGTGGTACTTTATGCCAGAACCCAGCGCGGGAGTAAGCTGAGAGAATCACATGGTCAGTGAAACTCAAATTTTTTTTAAATTTCACTTTCAGTATGTTCTGTCTGTAAGCACTCTAATAGCATATGGGTCATGATTAAAATGTAGAGGTTATATTGGTGGAATGGTGGAAGAAAGAAATTAACAAAATTCATGATCTTTAGAAGCTTAAATTCTGTTCTTAATTTCCTTTTTTGCATGATTTTGTTCAAGATCTTTAGCAAAACTGTTTTTAAATTTCAGTTCTGTAATTATACTTGAAATAGGCACTTGAAATAGGAAGTTGGTGATCTTTTGATCAAGTTCTATATCGCTAAAATGGACATAATTATTATTGCAGAGGGCATTGAAATCATAGAATCAATAGTAGCACAAAATATACACTTTTTATATGTTTGATCTTTGATCAAACTTAAATAGCATGAGGTCAATTACAAGAATTGTTTTTGGTTGTTCTTTTAAAAAATTAGTATGTCCTCAAATGACTGCCTTTTCTATATTTATCCACAGTGTAGACATCTTTTCTGGAAAAAAAAAACATTTACTGGAAATGTTTTTAAAACTATTGAAAAAGTTCATGGCATCTTTCCTCAGAAAATCTCTATATATACATAGACTTCAGGGAAGACATGGGTAAAAAAAAAAAACTCTGACTCAAATTACAGAGTAATTCTGATATTTTTTAATTGAAAAATGAAAGTTTGAAAAGTAGTTTCTTTATCAATTAAATTGGTACCAAAAGTTGTTTAGTTACGAGCTAAATGTAAGGGTAATTCATTCAAAAATATATGTAAGGTATGTTTTTCTTATTTTTCTGACATTTCATATTATATCACAGATGTAAAATCACAATACATGCTCTTATCTGGCTTGAACATACTCAGTATTTTATTATTTCTGATAAAAACTTGATGGCTTGCCCAGGAAGTAAAATGTGGCAAGTTTTAAAATTGTGGCCGGTCAAACCTTTAAATCAGCTCGTGGTACTGTGGATATCTTTTTTGTTTGGTTTGCAACTGCAGTGTTTAAAAGAAACCATACTTTTGGTTCTTGTGTTTTGTAGTGAGCAAAGGGATATTGTTATATCTTTGCTTGGTGTCTGCCCCTCTCTCCCATGTAAATTGTAGAATTCTACTCTTTCTCCTGATGCTAGAATGTAGCTATCTAGACTTAATTTGATTAGCATTTGCTATAGTTTCCTTATTTATTCCCCAGACTTTTAAAAAATGTTTTATTTATTTTTGATTGTTTCTTAAATAGGTAAAACGTTCACAAAATTCACAATTCAAACTGTACAAAAGAGCGTTCAGTGAAAGTCTTTATAACTCTGTCCCCCAGCCGTCCAATTTCCCACTCCAGAGACAGCCAGACATGTTTGTGTACATATGAGCACGTGTATGTGTGTATTTATTTTCACTCTTTACACAAATGGCAGCATTCTCTGTACACTTTTCTGTACTCTGCTTTTTTCATTGAATAATTTAACTTAGAGATCATTTCATATCAGTACTTAAAGAGCATCCTCATACCTTTTTACTTCTGCATATAGTCCATTGCAGGATATCCCATTATTAATCAGTTCCCTATTGATAGACATTTAATCTCTTCCACAGTTTTTGCTATTATAAATAATAATGCATGAGTAACCTTGCACATATATCATTGTGCATGTGTGAGCGTATCTGCAGAATAGATTTCTAAACAGAAATTCCTGAATTAAAGGGCACATCCGTTTATAACTTTGATAGTATTAGCAAGTGCTCTCCACAGCGGCTCCACCAGTTTATATTCCCACTGAAGGTAACTGTGGCTTTGCTGTAGCAGTATGTGTTGTGTGTGAACTCAGAGCCAGGCTGAGTATTAAGAAGTCAGTATGGAAGTATATCCTAACAAAGGACCCTTGGGGAAATTCCAGTCTGTCCTTTTATTCTTCTACCATCTTCTTCCTCCATCTCATTCAAACTAGCAATGATGTGATCAGAAACATTTTAATATTATTCTCAGTGGTGACTAAAAGCATGAAGATTGATATCATGACAGGTATGGGAGAAGGAAGAGGATTCTAAGTATATTTGTGAGAGCGAGAAAGTGTGCAGTAAATGACAGGAAGATCTTAAACCACATACGGTTGGTTAAGGCAATGTGTGTACATCATGGTATTATTTTGTTCTTGTTCAAGCAACTATTTTGTGGTTTAAGTGAGTCAGTGAAACAAGTAGGTTTATAAAAGACAGCTTTCTTAGAGGAACCCACATGTCGTTATAGAAGAGTTTGTGAAAATGCTTTCTCCATCTTTTCCTTTTCTGTGCATGCCCACGTTTGTTCTACACATTTACATCCGGATACGCAAGAACCTGTTTATTCTAAGACATTCCAATTTTTTCCTTACAGTGTTTATTATATTAACATCTTTAAGTATAAAGACAATTTGTTATCTACAAAAAACAGTTTGTTTTTTTGTGCACATTTTATATACATTTTAAAAAAATGAAAAATAGCCATCTTAGTATTACAAGGTGTTAGCACTGAAACATGGAGAGGGGAAAGACTATGAACTGTTCTCTCTTGTTAGTTAATAGGGATTCTGTTTGTTCTTACTCTGTGTGAACAAAATTAAAGTCCTTATTTATTGTTTTTTGTTTTCTGCTATGATCAGACATTTATTCAAAGCCTGTCAATTACATGGCTCTGTATGAAAAACACTGTTACTTTAAATATGGATTCTGGCAACACAGAGCCTTCTTTCCATGCCTTTCTCTCCCTCTGTCTCTTTATTTATAATATGTATACATTTACAAGGCGCAGTGTTATAAATCAATTCATCAAAGTAGTCACTAGATAAAAATATTGTTACTTTTATTCAGAACATTTTTGAAACCATAATATTTCCTTGGTATTTGCAGTTTACTCATTTGAAGTTCTTACTGTTTTCACTTGATTTTCTGATGCTGAAGCCCATTCCAAAATAGTTTTATATTTAATTGGAGTAAATACACAGCCTGTTAAAGATAGCTACTTTGATTGCTAATATTCATTTTGCATTTTTGAGTTCTGATAGAATTCTTATAAAATTCAGATGTATCTTCTATTAAAAATAAATGTATGGGGCCAGCCCGGTGGCATAGTGGTTAAGTTCATGCATTCCACTTCAGTGGCCCGGGGTTTGCAGGTTCAGATCCCGGGCATGGACCAACGCATCGCTTGTCAAGCCATGCTGTGGTGGCATCCCATATAAAGTAGAGGAAGATGGGCACGGATGTTAGCCCAGGGCCAGTCTTCCTCAGCAAAAAGAGGAGGATTGGCAGCAGACGTTAGCTCAGGGCTAGTCTTCCTCACAAAAAACATATTTTTTGTATATATGTGTGTGTGTATGTATGTAAAATAATTTGTGTTCAGGCATAATAATGTATGGTCAATTGTACCAACATTTTACCAACATTTATCCTTCTAAGTAATATTATGCCTTCTGGAAGGAAAAAAGAAAGAAAAATTATCAAATATCTGAAAAAAAAATTCCATTTGAAACTGAGTCTCACATATCTGTTTGAAATATAATGTCTATCGTGTCAGATAAGAAGTAACAAATTTCAGGAATGGGCTGAATATCGAGTGATTCCTGGTGCTACTAACCATTTGTTTGTAGTCCTGAACAAGGTATATCAAAAACAGTGACTCATATTCCAAAAATAAAGATGACCATACTACTGCTATCTAATGAAGTTATTTTATGGGTAGTTAACTTAGTGCCCTGAACCTCCCAGATGAAAAATAGGCTACTGGCAAGTCTAATGTACTTAAGACCATAGGATTTGAAATCGGGGTATGTGAGTTCAAGACCTGGTTCCACCACTTACCTGTGCATCCTTGGTTAAGTTAATTAATCTGTATAAGCTTCTGTTTCTTCATATGTAAAATGAAGATAGTGATAGGACTTACCTCATGAAGTTGCGGTTATAAGGGTTTTGTAAGAATTAAATGAGACCGTCCATGTAAAGCATGTATCAGAATGTCTGGCACCTAGAGATCCTTAGTAAATTTTTGCTGTTGTGATTGTTTGGGAAGTAGTAGTAGTAATGTGTTTCCTATGTTGTTATATTCTTTCATATTACATTATCTTATGAATAGATTCTGGAAGCCAAAATGGAGGAAGTGATGATAAGACTAAAAATGCTGATAGAAACTATTTAAATATTTTAC
The DNA here is from genome assembly GCA_031878705.1 of Tapirus indicus. Classification (NCBI taxonomy): domain Eukaryota; kingdom Metazoa; phylum Chordata; class Mammalia; order Perissodactyla; family Tapiridae; genus Tapirus; species Tapirus indicus. The sequence goes on along the minus strand of CM062918.1, from coordinate 101,344,390 downwards.
CTGGTAAGTACTATTTTATTCTAAATCACTATTTTCTTATGATCACATACACTAAAATCATAAATTTGAAACATAAGTTCTTATGGTGTTCGTTATAAAATGTTTGTCAGAGTATCACTCTGAAACAACATTGTATATATATAATACACTTTCACAGATCTTCTGCAATTTAAATCTTTGTTCTTACACTAGTAGTGACTTTTTCCTAGATCTGTACAAGAAAAATTGCTCAGGCAGTTAACATAAGTTTTATCATTATTTGCTATTTCAAATTGCCTCTTTTATACATTGTTCTTTAGTTTCTTAAGATATAAACCAAGAAATAATTTTTACTCTGAAATATAAACAATAGTACATAAAGATGTAAACACATGAACTTGGATGAACATGGAAAGAACATGGATCATCTGACTTAGAATCTTTCTTATTTCTCTTTCCCCATAAATTTTCCTGCTTTCCATTTCTTTTATTTCCTTCTTTATTCTTGTGTATATTGTTTATCAGTTGGAAATCCAGTCTCTTGATCCTCTTGCATATTGAATTCATTCTGATGATCCTTAGTAGTGTTTGTATGGCAGAGCATAACAAGGAAGGCCTATTTGTTTACTTTATAAGTGTAAAGCATTTTAAACTAAATGGTAAATTTTACAGTTTCATAAGTAACCATACTTAATATTTTTCTATTCTCCTTTAAGGTTGTTTCCTCACATTTCTTTCCCCAAGTTTTCTACATGTAGGTCACATTCCATGTAATCTAAGCAAATAGCATACCCATTTCTGGTATTCATCTTTCAGTCCCAGTCAGTTAGCTTGTGGTCGTCAGCTTCCGAATTTCCTCCCACCTTCAGATATCCTACCTTAGTGGATAATGTTAGAGGCAGGATTGCATCACCACATGCTGTTTCCTCACTGCATGCAACAGGAAACTCTCCTCCTCTCCATCTCAAAATACCTTCATTGAGACAGGACTTATTGTATTTCTCTTCATAGATCCATAATTTAAATCATCCATATTTTGGGGCTTTCTTAAAATATTCCAATCTTATTATCTATACTGGAGGTACTGATGTCTGATTTTTTTAAACTTAACTTCTTATTGCTATATTTATTTCTTTCCTTGCTCCTTTTTGGAAAAAGCCTCTATGGTGGTATCTCATTATTACCACCAAATCAGAAGAATATGTCATAAGTCTGCATCAGAAAAACAATATTAAACTTTTCAGTTAGCATCTGAATTTCCATTTAGTTAAAGGATGCCTGCACAGCCAGGAAGTTTACAGAAGATGAAAAAGATCCAAAATCACAAATTCTTTTAAATTTTTTGGTTAACAGTTTTATTTATATGTTTTTTAAGCAGTAGGTTTGCTTTATGATTATCTAAGTATTTACAGTTTATGTCATCTAATTCTCACAACAACTTTTTAAAGAAAGCAGTCAAGCATTATTTTTCCTGTTTCATACACAAAGTAGCAGAGGATCTATAAGTTGAATTGATTTGCCCAAAATCACTCAGCCAATAAGTGCTAGAGACCAGAACTTCTTAAATACCCAATTTAGTCCTTTTTCTACTATATCATATTATTTTGATTACTACTGCCATCTCCATGATCCCCATTTTACTAATGGGTAAAATGAGGCCAAGAGATAAGTCATCTAAGGTCAAACAGAGCAGTGCCAGTTTGGGGATTAGGAGCACCTGACTTGTTCACTAAGTCATCCTGTCTCACTACTGGACCATAGCCCATGTTTAATGCTATGACTTCCATCATCTGAAGTATCAGTAGGAGTTTAGGAGGTAATTCACTTCACTGGGCCCAGAAGGATATTGTCTCATATAGTCTACCAGGTTTCTGATAAGCAGTCCGTGTCTTTTATTGCCTTCCAGGGAAATACAACTATACTATTCCTTACCAGACAATTTTCACTTTACTTCTTTTTTGTCTAGTTTATTTTGGTATCTCTGTTACTGTCCTTTCTTTAATTTCTCTTTTGGCTTATCTAATTCTTGTATCTTATTTAAGTTGAAAAAAAAAGACCTCTGCCTGGGGCTTGTCAATGGCATCCACAGGTTCAACTTTTGTACCTGGTAACTAGAGATGGTTAAACATTGTGCTAAACTATAGTAAGTACTTTTAAATATACTGTATGCTTATGAGTAAATATAAGTAAAATCCTAAGGTAATGATTTTGAAGCAAGGGTGAGCAGAATTTATGAGGGCAGGGGTAAGTGATAGAAGAATGGTTTTTAGAAGAACAAAGCTTTCCTAGAAGGACATATGAGTTTCCAGTGAGGCATGTGTATTTATAAAAGCATATTCTTTATATGCTTTATATTTTATTTATTTATATTGACAGAAACTGTAGAATATAAAACCTGATGAGATTTTTTTCTTGGCTGATATGGCTATGCAGAAAATGAAGTGATTGCAGGAAGCATGGATGTTAGGATTTGATAATCCTAAACTGCTCCTGTATTCAGTCTAAATAATTTGTTCATGCATTTATTCAACAAATATTTATTGAGTACCTTCTATGTACTGGGTACTGTCCTATGTGCTAGAGATAGGATATTAAACAGGATAGACAAAATCCCTATAGTCATGGAGTGTAAACAATTGTTTCTTTAAAATAATCTCATAAGCAAATAAACAAAAGAATTTCAGTGCTGGGAAGAAAATAAAACAGAACAATGTGAAAGAGAATAAGTGAGAGGTGAGGGAGTCTTCTATCAGATGGGACTGCCCAGGAAGACCTCTCTGATGAGGTGACCTTTGGTCTGAGATGTGATTGATGAAAAGAAGTCAGCCATGCAAGAACCTTGGGGAACAGCCTTTCACACAGCATCCCTGATTTGGGAACAAACTCTGTGTGTTGAAGAACTGAACAAAAGCCTGTGTGGCTGGAGCAGAAGCACAGAGGGTGAGACAAGAGGGTGTCAGACAGATAGGCAGTGTCCAGATCATATAGGCCTTACAGACTGCAGTGAAGAGTTTGGAATTTTTTTTTTTTTTTGAATGTAGTGTGAGCCTGTTGGATGATTTTAAGTAGAGGAGTGATGTAATCTGATTTATATTTAAATCATTTTGGCTATAGTGTGGAAATGGTTTGTAAGTGGGCAAGAATGGGAGCAGAGAGATTAATTGAGAGGCTATTATGAAGAGCTGGGTGAGATGATGGAATGAACTGGGTGATAGCAGTAAAAATGGAGTGCAGATTTGAGATATCTGTTGGAGATATTACTGAAAATAGTTGCTGGTGAATTGAGTTGTGGATTGGGGAAGAGGCATTAAGAGAAAGTAGTTAAGGGCAACTTCCATGTTTCTATCCTGAACAACTAACTGGATGGAGATTGGACCCCTAAATTGAGATGGAGAAGAGCAGATTGAGGGTGTGGAGAAGATAAGTAATCAAGTAATCTGTTTTGATATGTTAAGTTTGAGTTAAGCAGGACATTTTGAGCCTTCACATCAAAATACAGATGATGAGTGCACATTTGGTTTACTTACTATTTGGTTGTCATTTCATACCAATTTATGAACCTAATGCAAGATTGGCTCTTGTCTCTATTTTTCATCACCTTTCCAAGAACTGAGGAGTAGTAATCATATTCGCTTCCTGAGCCCATGCATCTCTACAAGTTCAACACACTGACTGCCCATTACAGTTATTTATAAAGACCATTGATGAATTTGATTTATGCATTTGGAGATCATGATTGTATTTGTTGTTAACAGGAGAATTTTACATCACACGACATTCTAATCTCTCAGAAATCCATGTTGCTTTCCATCTTTGTGTGGATGACAACGTGAAATCGGGAAACATCACTGCTCGTGATCCTGCCATTATGGGACTCCGAAATATACTCAAGGTTTGCTGTACCCATGACATCACAACAATAAGCATTCCTCTCTTGCTGGTGCATGATATGTCAGAGGTAAGCAGATAGAAAAATACCATGCTTTTATGGATATGTTAACCCTCAATATTGTAATAATCCACTTTACATTTTAAAAGCACTTTTTTCTTTTCTTTTTTTTTTTTTTTACTAATGGATCTTTTCATCTCCTATCTGGGTAATAGAATTGAGTGACATATAATACAAAATGGTGACTAATCCTTAACCATTTATGTTCAGAGAATTATAGCATTATTTTTGTGTGTGTGTGTGTGAGGAAGACCAGCCCTGAGCTAACATCCGTTGCTAATCCTCCTCTTTTTGCTGAGGAAGACTGGCCCTGGGCTAACGTCCATGCCCGTCTTCCTCTACTTTATATGGGACACCGCCACGGCATGGCTGACGAGCAGTGCGTCTGTCCATGCCCGGGATCCGAACCTGCGAACCCCGGGCCACCGAGGCAGAGCGTGCAAACTTAACTACTGTGGCACCGGGCCGGCCCCTATAGCATTATTCTGTGGAAGGTAATCTGAAAATCAAAATTCTCTTTAGCCTTGGATAAGTGTGTGCCCCTGCTCCCCCTCTTCCCTCCTCCTCCTCCTCTTCCATTTTTGTCTTAAGTAGCATTAGATTGACCTCCACATTTACATTTGGCTTAGGCTAACATTAAAATTAGTTTGATTCCCTGAATATGCATTAATAGGTAATGGAAAGAGATGCTAGCTGACAGAAAGAAGCCAGTGTCAGTTTAACATTTTCTCAGGGTTGCTCTTTGGATAATACAAGTATGGGCTTCTACAATTAAAATGTGGCATAATCATCCATTCACTTTATTATGTGCTATTCTTTATTTGACATTTGTAATAAAGAAAATTCTTTCATGACTGTTTACTTTCTCTCCCACTTTCTTCCCTCACCCACATAAAAACTGGTTAGAGGGGATAAGTTGTAGAAATACTATAAAGACTACAATCGGCTTCAAATAGTCTGGAGGAACAGAGGATCCTCAAAACAAATGGGTGCAGGCAAGTCCTTCTAGGAGAGCCAGCGGTCAACCTGGTGATGAAGGACACATACCAGCAACGTGGTGCCTGCTTGTTTTGAGGTGGCATTTTTTTAAAATGCAAAATGGCTAACTGTTGTAAGTGCAGGTTGTGAATGTCAGGAAGGAAGTTTAATCATTGATTATTAAAAGTTGTTTACCCAAATAAAAGCTGTGTGTAAATGCTATATTGTAAAGTGCAGTGTAAAAGATGTTATGTTTTACTTTTTAGAGTGACTGAGTCCCCACTTTAGACTCAATATGAGAGGCCTCATTTTAACTGCAATACCCTATATAAACACACACAAAAAATTTCATGTAAGACATGATTTTAAATGATTTCCCACTTAGAATCCATTTGTATTTTCACCAGACACATCATTTTGATGGGAGAATTCTGGCACCATCCTATGAAACCTGCCTCAGACTTCCTAATTTCTCATCCCATTCAATTCTATAGCCTCAGTCCTATCTAATATGGTATCAGGAGCGATTGACAAACGTGGGTTTTTTTTTTTTTCCACTGTAGCTTTATAAAGTTTTAGTTCCATCAGGAATTTTTAGCCATTGTTAAGTATCATCACTAACTAGTCCATCTATAAAGTCTTTGGAGAGTAACAGAAAGTTTGTGATGAATTCCAGCGACAAGGAAACATCCAGACATTCCTACAGCTGGACTCCTGGTTAACCAGTTTATAAAAATGGTTATATGTAGGTGGGAAACAACCTCAAAAGCAGTGTTTCCGAAAGTCACTAAGGTCGGATTTACTTCCAGACATCTGATACTACTAGCACTCCCTCTCCCACAATGTTACAAAAGTTGCATGTTTTAAATCGGGACAGCCAGCTGCAGAACATTAAGTTTGTTTCCAAAGTGTCCATTTTCATTCACAAAAGTATATTGAGCCATGATACTCCCATTTGTTGTATTTAAACGTCCATACAGGTCGTGAAGTTTATTCGACGAACTCAGACAACACTATACAGGATATAGAGGTGATATTTGTTTTCAGTTTCGTGCACCCATGAATCCCAAAGCCTTTTCAGCTGTTGTTTTCTTCCTCTAACAAACAGAATTGCTAGACCCTGGGTTACCACATTTCAGTGTGTGCAAGGTAATGATGATAATGTCTGAAACAGTCCGTGTCCTATGGTGGATAAAAACAGCTGCAGAAGTTCATTGTAGTTTAAAAAAAGAAAGGAAAGGAAAAAATAACCTATCAGTGAGAAGAAAGACATATTGATTTTATCAATTTTATCTCTATGGATCTTTGTGATCTGAAGTTACTGTCCTACTAGAGTCAGTCTAACCTAATAGATGTGGAATGAACCTGCAAGTCAAGAATCCTGAGTTCCTGACTTCTTTTTATTTTTACTATTAACTTGTTGAATAATTTGGGACTTAGAGGTTTTACTTACTGTAATTGTTGTGGTTGATGAAGATGTTATTTGTTTTAAATTTTTTATTACAGTGTAATACACATATAGAAAAGTACACACATCGTAAGTATATAGCTCAAATTTTCACAAACTGAACACCCATGTAACCAATACCAGATCATGAAATAGAACGTTACCAGCACCCCAGAAACCACCCTCATGCTCCCTTCCGGTGACTTCAACCACACTCCCTCCGCCAGGGTAACCACTATTTTCACTTTGAAAAGCATGGCTTGGGGGCCACCTGGTGGCGCAGTGGTTTAGTCCGCACTTGGCAGCCCGGGGTTCGCGAGTTCGGATCCCGGGCGCCCGCCGACGCACTGCCTGTCAGCCACGCTGTGGCGGCGTCCCATATAAAGTAGAGGAAGGTGGGCACGGATGTTAGCCCAGGGCCAGTCTTCCTCAGCAAAAAGAGGAGGATTAGCAACGGATGTTAGCTCAGGGCTGGTCTTCCCCACAAAAAAAAAAAAAAAAAAAAAAAAAAGCATGGCTTGCTTTTGTAGTTTATATAAGCAGAATCATAAAGTACATACTCCTGTATCTGGCTTCAGAAAATTCTATTAATCATTTTTTTAAGCTTCCAGAACCTTGGAAAAGAGAACTCTACTTTTTAGCCCTCTCAGCAACTAGACCCCTTTTTTTATCAACCTTAAAACAAAGTGTCTTGGACACAAAAAGTAGTTTCCTCTTAAAGCCTATTTCTGGCTACAGAAAAAGTCACTTTCTTTTTAAATTTCTGTAGATAAAAGATGATTTATTCAACCTATAATTTTGGGATCTATATGTTCAATATTCCAGAAGGTATTGTAAAAGTAATGAGTGAATTAAATAGTGGTTCATGCCCTCAGAGAGCACATAACTTAATGAAGAAAAGAAAACATAAATCCCATCTTCCTACCTATTCCTCAAATATCCCCCTCATCCTCAAAAAAGACAGGGTAAAATGTGATCATTGAGATAAAAGAAAAATAAAGTACTTTGGAAGTTCAAAGGATAGAGACACCATTGATAGCTGGCGAAACAGGAAATACTTTATGAAGGAGATGGCAGTTAAGCTGGACATTGAAGAATAAAGATCAGATTTCTAGTTGGAAATAATGGGGACAAGTAGAAGAAATGGTTTGAGGAAATGTGGGAGGAGGTGGGTGACAGGAGGTGGCATTGCAGATCGTGTTCAGGCAAGGGTGGACATTTATGCTGGAGTGAAACCTTCGTTTTTTTTATTTGAAAGTCATTGAAGCTGAGGTAGTTTTCAACCTAATGTAATAGCCTTAAATACTAAAAGAAAGGCTTAGATGTTATTCATGAGACAATAAGAAGTAATTATAAATTATTAAACAGGAGTATAATATGATCAGAAATGCACTTAAGATAAATGAGCCAAATCAGTGGTTTGGAGGGGCAATATTGTAATCCAGGAAGATCAGAAGCCTAGCAATAACTAGGCATGATGTCACAAAGACATCAAAAATTTAACAGTTTAACAGCTAACACCTCAATTAGGTCCTTTTTTCAATTTTGTTGAACCTCAAAGAATTGTAAGCCACATGATTTACAAAAACATGAGTTACCCAGTCTTTAGATTTCTTAATTTTCACAATACTAAACCTATGTTCTGATTGATGCCCTAGAGATTTTTGTGTTAAGAGGTAGAGGTGTCAGGATAGGAGAGAAGTAAGCTTTTCTTTTGTAAAGTGGGAGGAGGATGATTGTGAAAGGGGAGGTGGCAAAGGAGAAACCTACACCTCCATCAAAGGCATATCTTCAGTCAGATCAGTTTTAAGAAAGGATTCCTGTGGATGTGAGGATCTAAAAAATAGATCCCATTAACATGATCCCAGTTTGAAAACCTCCAGAGGTCATAAGTGACCAAGAATGAGATTACACATTGCCTGAAATTTGCAGTCAAAGGCAGTTATCAATGCTAAAAATTGTTAGTTCTTTTATATCTTTGCATACGTATACAGGCAGACTGTAACAAATGTGTGCTATCCTGATGACAGAAGAACTTACATAAAGCCCTTGATTGCTTTTACAAAGGATACAATTCTTTGGTACAGTACTGAAAGCTTCTATAATGTTTCAGCATGAGAAGTACTTCAGAAAACCTTATGGTGATTTCCTAACTTTTATAGAAAAAAAAATAACTAATTTATAGGTAATATGTTGCATATTGAAGGATTTATATACTTACTGGGAGTTTTTTAAGGTCATTTACTATGCAATCTTTAGATAGTACTTATTAGAGGAGATATTAGACACAATGAACATATTTTTATTTCCAAGAAGAAAAAAATATATAAACCTTAAAATATTAGCATTAAAATACAAGTTAAAACAACAAGGTGATAGTATATACATATATATTTCCTCGCTCTGTGAGCTGAAAGGGCCCAGAAACAATGACAGCCCAGTAGCAGTGAGCACACCTAGCACCTAGGTCTTGGTTTCTAATACCATTCTCAGAAAAGGAAACTTGAAGGGTTCCTTCTTCAAGGACTCCTGGAAGAAATGGCTGGTTCTAGGACTGGAGCAGGAAATATATAAGATGAGCCTGGAGCATCTTGTAGTGCCTGAAAGTAAGGAAATACTCAAATAAAAAGCCACAATGTTGGGGTTACATCAAAGGGACACAGGAGCCAACTGAATAAGCTGTCAATGGCCAAAACTGGAACAATTTGAGCAACAAAATTTAAAAAGTAATATTGAATTATAACCCAACATATAAAGTAAATATCCATGAGTCCATACTGATATAAACAGATGACTGAATAAATAAATAGGAAAGAAGAAAAAAATCTCCCATACAGAAGAATTCCAAATAATTTATGTAGATTCTCTCTCCTTAAGGAGAGCAGCAAAAATCTCCACCTCTTTAAGTGTGTGCTGCTCATTGTGACTTTTTTCCAAAGAGTACTTTGTGGAAAGGTGGGGGAGTAGATAACTTTACAGTGAGAAACCTAAAAAATACTGCCTTAGCCAGGTGATCTACGTCAATATCAACAGTCATAAATCATGTTGATTGTATATACACTTGATATGATGTGATGAAAATGGCACTTCACCTCTATAGTCTTCCTACCAATATCCATAACTCCAGTCTAATCGTGAGAAAAACATGAGACAAATTCCAGTAGAAGGCATCCTACAAAATCCTTGACCAGTACTCCTCAAAACTGTCAAGGTCATCAAAAACAAGGAAAGTCTGAAAAACTCACAGACAAGAGAAGCCTAAGGTGACACAATGACTCAATGTAGTGTAGTATCCTGGATGTGATACTGGAACAGAAGTCATTAGGTAAAAACTAAGGAAATCTGAATAAACTGTGGGTTTTAGTTAATAATAATATATCGATAGTGGTTCATTAGTTATAACAAATGTACTATACTAATGTAAGATGTTAATCGGGAAAACTGAGTGAGGAGGTATGTGGAAACTCTCTGCGCCATTTTCACAATTTGTCTGTAAAAATAAAGTCTTTTTTAAAAGCCGTCGGGGTGATACCATTTTTGATCTTGATAGATCAAATTTGATAATTAGTAAAATTTGATAATTAGTAAAAATGTTAAATAATATGCTGGTGAACATATGGTGAAATTGGATGGTGCATACATTGCTAATGGCTAATGTAAGTAAGAACCTAAATTTTATTTCACTAGTCTATAGAAAATGTATCCCAAGAAATTATTCAAAAATCAAGATATATACATATATATGCATAAATATGGTCACTGCAATATTATTAACAAAAAAAGTGGAACTCTAACTATAAGGGGCTGTTTAAATAAATTATGATACCTTAACTCAATAAAACAGCAGTTTTAAATTGTATTCTGAAGGTCCCCTCTGGATCCTAGCCCCTTTCTGTGGGTCAGCAAGATTAAAAATATTTTCATAATAACACCCAGACATTATTTGCCTTTTCTATTCTCCTTCTTGCATGAGCATCAGTGAGTTCTTCCAGAGACTATATTCTTTGTGATAACACAACAGACTGAATGCAAAGGCAGATGTGAGAACCCAGATGTCTTCTGTTAAGCCAGGCTTTAATGAGATTTGCAGATATGTAAAACATTGCCACTTTTCTCACTAAAATTTTTTTGTTTTGGAAAATATAGTTACTTTCCTTAAGAATGTTATGTTAACATGTAATGGATTTATTGTTGTTTTTAAATGAAATTAATATTTTTATATTTGTCTCAGTTTTAATTTCTAATTCAACAAATATAAAAAAATATAATCCACATAAAGAAGAGGTCATTGGAGTCCTCAGTAATTTTTAAGAGCGTAAAAGATCCTAAGACCCAAAAAGATTGAGAATCACCATAATGAAATAATGAACATATTTCATTATGTTGAAACACATTATATTGAAACACATAATTATGAAGACTTGCAACATGGGAAAATAATTCTGATGATAGTGAAAAGAAGCAGAATTTAAAATGGCATAATCACTGATCATAACTATGAAAACCTATAAATATGTTGGTTATAGTCTGACAATGGCAATCATGCACAATTGGTCAAAGATTACAAAGGAACACAGAAAAATGAATGCATGTGGTTTGCTAGGTGGCTGGAATGGGGTGTTTGTTTATTTCTATTACTTTTGTCATAACCTGTTATGCAATAAAAACATTTTAATGCGTCGCTTATTCAAATATTGTACAATTTAATAGAATTATTCATGCTAACATATTAACAATAGTAGGTGGAGTTCCTGTGTCACTTATATTTGTCTTTAGAATTATCTAGAAAGTTTTAAGGATATGTTAATTTTTAAAATTATATTTACTAGGCTAATTAAATTAGTTTGCATTCCACAAGTATACTCTAACAACTGGAAGAAGTTATATTCCTAAAAACCAGAGGAAATCCAACTGAAATTAGCAAATATTTGCCTGAATTTATTCACAAAGTGAATAGTCAAATTATAGATAAATTAAGATCTGACTATATATATTTTTTTAAAAGTTCTGTTAAAAACATATGATTTGTTTTGCTTCTGTTTTTAGGAAATGACTATACCGTGGTGCTTAAGGAGAGCAGAGCTTGTGTTTAAGTGTGTCAAAGGTGAGCATAACCTTATATTTAACAACAAACACCTATATTTCTTCCTCTCAAATAGTGAAAGTAGAGCAACCCAAGAGAAAGAACGTGAAAGTTACTGCTGTCATCTGGTGCCTCAGTTAAATGGTTTAACAAGGCAAATATTTCATAACGGGCTTTTTTCTTATCTTTTTCCAGTCACAAAATAAACAAATCTCTGACCCTATTGAAATACGAGGATATTTAGATTTATTTATATTTTGCTCTGGTTATAACTTGTTCTGTATTGCTTTTATTTTCTTAAAAAGAAAAAAATTAGAGCCACATGTTTAATTAACCTTTACTAACCTGTTTTAGCTTCATTGTATGGAGACTAAATAGGACTTGAGAAATCACAAATAAGAATATGTTGACAAAGCTATGTTAACAGCCTCTGGCATGAAGCATTAAGGACTGCAGAAGTTTATCTGTCCTTTAGGCTTAGCCTCTGTAGAGGCAAGTGGCTACGTAAAAAGTCAAGACATAAAGCCCCACACTGAAATTTCTGTTTATCTCAGTAAGGACTGGTAAGTTTGAGGACCAGAACACATAATTCAGCAAAGTCTACTGTTCTGTTTTAGGTTTCATGATGGAAATGGCTTCATGGGATGGAGGAATCTCTAGGACAGTGCAATTTCTGGTACCACAGGTATGTTATCTGAATAGATCTCACCCCAGTTTAATCTGCTAAAATATTCGTCACAGATACAGCTAGGCATACTGCCCTAAACTCATAGAATGTAACAAAATGCTAACACATTCCTATTGTTTTAAAGGGAGGAGCATTTGGATGCCATAAAGGCACTTAGTTTATTGTCAAAGATGTTAGCATCTACCACTCAAAGGATCTTTTATTCAACCCCAAAACTGAACTTGACTCATCATTCCTTTGTTTTTTTCCATATTTGTGTTATATAGATTTTGAAGAGTTCATAAAGAATGGCATTCGCAGACAATGATTCTGTATTCTGTCTAGAACTTAGCAAAATTAGTGGTACTTTTACTACTGATTACATTAGTGCTGTCCAGGGATTTTTCTGGTATTTGACAGAAACATCATAGGTTCTCAGAGGATGGAGCCAGAAAAACAGCCCCCGCCCATAGCCATGCAGTTAACTCAGTCATGAAAGATAATTTTGACATATTGCATTCCATGTCTAAAACTAGTTCCATATTTAAAAATTTTAAAAATCAATGATTTAACAAGTGCAAACTTTTCTTTTTTTTACCTCTTACAGAGTATTTCTGAAGAAATGTTCTATCAACTTAGTAACATGCTCCCCCAGATCTTCCGAGTATCATCAACACTTACCCTAACATCCAAGCACTAAAACCTTATAGATCGACACCGGTGGAAGAGGATTATTAAACTCTCCAGGAACTTGAGCTATGCTGGGATTCTGTCATGCAAAAGATGCCCAGAAAGAGAACTTGCAACCCCAGCCACAAATCAAATCATGTTATGTGTCTGTTAAACATTCCAAAAATTCATATACTGTGCAGACTAGTGATCAGCCCCTTACTTACACATTTTTATATCTTTTTCTACTGTTATGTCTTATCTGTGAATATTAGTAAGTTAAAACTTCCTGTATATCACACATGGACACTTGATGTAGGAATTGTTGACTACATTTCATGGAGACATTTGACTTTTCCAAAAGGTTTGAATCTTGTCAGGTGCAAGGCTTACTTAAGCATACAAATAAATCTTCCCTCTACCCTATTTGCCAAGTGAAAATTTAAAAAGCACTGAAATATACATTACAAGTATGGATTTCTTGAGAAAGTCTTTTTGTAGAAACACAAATATATGAGACAAATGTGCTTATTCTTTTAAATTCTCCTGTTTCAAAAACTTGCTTTTAATTCACTCTTTCTAAGGTTTTATAAGTTAAAAGAAAAAGACTTTGGATTCTTTACCTCTGTCTTATCTTCCCAATGCGACCTTACGCTTGTCTATTAATAACTTTTCATGGGCTGGGAAAATGGTGTGCTTCTTTGCAAGCCTGAAGGAGAATTCGTCTAAACCAGCACCTGACAGTATTTTCGTGCTCACCAGCATTGTGACAGTCAGATAATGAGGATCATTTTTATTTCTCCAACCTGCTTCCTGTATTGTCAGCTTCCTTAACCATTCTTCTACTTCTTGCATTTCTTTGCTGATAACTGTGTCCCCATGTCTTCTGCTCTGTTTCCGCTCCTTTTCCATCATTGTCTTTCCTTGTAGAACTGCTTTCTCAGACACTGCGTATCACTTTTTTATCCCTTCTGTAACATACTTGCTATGAGTGGTGACTACATTGAACAGAGGCATTTACAAAAGCAATTGTTTCATCAAATCCACATTGTATGGATGTTGTAACCAGCCAATGGAATGAAATGGAGGACGACCTTTGATGTCACAATAAGATGGTATATCTTGATTCCAAGAAACAGAAATAACTAAATAATAACTTCTCTAAATAACTTCGAGAAACTCTTTTGGCATGCAAAATGCTCTCCCATAACCTAGAATGTGTCCTGATTTCCAACTCAAGGAAACAGTTGTGCAAGTAATGACACTAAGGAGAACATCCACTCCAGACTGTGTCCATTACACGCTAACACTTTCCAAAGCCTTTGCCAGGGAGCCTGGTGATCCCACCAAGAAGTTAGATATTCTGCCCTTAGAGTGAGAAATTGTCTTCCAGTCACCTGTTATCATTGAGACTTATTCTAATGCAAAGCAAGGTAGACAGAGGTAGAAAATAGGGTTGTGCTAGAGCGGTGAGACGGTTTTAGTTCATAATATGAAAGGCTGAGTTCAAGTGGGGTGTAGTGGGATCAGTAAAGCATTCAGAAAGAGGAATGGTGCACTTTCCACAGAATCCCTATAAGTAAGTGTACAGCCAGCAGCTTTAAGGGTGCAGCCAGGTGTCAGGGTGTAGGAGTCAGAGTTCATTCACGGAAGCTCAGTGGATACTGCTGCCCAGCTCTTCTTTTGTCCCCTCAAGGCTGTTTTATTAAGTTATGTATAAAGTGATGGCTTTCTCCCCGGGGCAACTTAAAGGTACTGCTTGGCCTATGACATCAAGATCAATTTATTAAATATCCACTTTTCACATGGTACTACATTATGAGATATACAGAAGTGGTAAGATTGGGAAAATCATGCTTATGATGTACATGCCACTTATATGAAGACACACCAAACACTAAGCTGATAACAAAAATATAATTTAAAATATTAACTGGTGGGGATTTTGGTGAAGGAGTGGGTGAGGAAGTCTGGAGTTCTATATTTGGACCAGGAAGGATGAGATTATGACCTTTTTCTGAATGTTCTAGAGGGCTTCTTGCGTGGGAGTGGTTTCAATTCTGTGAAAAAGCTGCCTTAGCAGGCTGAGAATGGCAGGGCGTTCCAGGTGTGAGGTGCAGATAGGAGCTGAAATAGAATGAAGGGAGGCAGTGATAAATGGCCAGTAAGTTTTGGGGGTTGAGGCCCTGGGCCTTTACACAAATATAGGTGAGGAGTGTCCCAGTGAGCATGAAGTTTTCTGTTTGAATAAACAGTGACGTATTTCTAAGACAGATGACAATATAGTCCTCAAGGCCTTAAAAATAAGCTTCGGAAATCTCTATTCTGTACTGCTCTTTCTTCCCCTTCCCCCCACTTCTATTCTCAAAGCCTAAAACCAAGCATGGCTCTAACCTTGCCACCAATCAAGAAGCGTGGCACCAGCTGTTCCTCAGCATGACGATGTGGCCGGAATGGGAGAAATGCATGAAAAAGAATTTCAACGGAAACGACTTAGCTTGCCTGGGATTTGGCAGATCTCTTATTGGCACAGTACGCACTATCATTTGTGTCACTTCAGTTGGATCCTGGCTAATTCTCACAAGAAGAAAAAATGTTCCACAAAGGAAAGATGAATTCATGGAAACATTCCTGTTCAGGAGGCCCTCAGGAGAATCAGCAGAGCTATGTGGAAAGAACTGGCGAAGCTTAGAGAGTGGAGCCTCAGGGCTATTTTTCAGTTTCTAGGTGAAGATGATTGCTTTTCTGGTACTTAATTTTCCCATTTAGATGAAATTGACTGCTTTACTCAAAAGTTACAGCAATGTAAAACTCATCATAATTATGAAATAATGAAAAATATTTTACCAAACCTATTTATAAAAAGTACTATGTATTCAGAACCATTTAGATCAATGGTTTTCTATCCTTTAACCATCAAGGAACCTTTTCATTATCTTCTCCATATCTATCTCCCTGAAATATTTTGAAAAATTTTTCTTAGCAAACAATTGAAATCATTTGAGCAGTAATCTGCTTTTTGTTAATCAAAGACGTGGTTGTGGGACTGATTGGTAGTATTAGCGAGTGCTACGTAGTATCCTAACATGGAACACATAGAATTATCATTGTCTAATTCCATATAGTTTTATCACACAGAATATATAGAATCATCACTATAATTCCAAGCAAATTTACAAAAACAAAACTTTGCCATTTAATCTGTGAATTCTCGTCCCAGTGAAATGTATTTTTGGAAAGATTTTTTTAAATAGCTCAATGACATCTTAAAGGACCACTAATTTGAAACCCCAAGCTGGGGACCACAACTTTAGACAGAAATATTTAATGAGACTATTACAAAGGGAGGGCAGAAATAAGGACAACATAAGTAGCAGATGGACCCTGGGAATCCCATTCAATAAAGCAAGTGTTGACGAAGTTTCTTCCATATACAAAGGCATGATGCTAAGCAAGATTCAGCCACTAGAAGGCTATCCAAAGGCAATGGGACTTGAGAAACTATTTGATTAATGTAAGGACACTTGGCAAGCTTTCCTGTGATCTGTGATGCTGACAATCTCTAAGGACCGGGACAAACTCCCAACTAAAGCAGGGGAGTGGACGGGCAGCCCCCTGAGGTTCCCGGCAGAGCTACATGTGCTCATGAGGTCTTATTCAAATAGACACAGCTGAAATTACTATGACACGCTTCACGTCTGTCTTGGTTCTTTTCCTGTTTTCCCACAGGAAAACAGGCTTCCCGATGTAGGTATCAGGCTTTCTGATATATCCATATCTAAAACTTGGCTGAACTTCATGCCATATACAGTCAATCCTCATTAATTGTAGACTCTGTATTTGCAGACTCACCTACTTGCTAAGATTTGCAACTCAGGCATTTACAAAAGCAGTAGTTTCATCAAATCCGAGTTGTGTGGATATTGTAACTGGCCCGCAGAATGAAATGGAGGCCTTCGGGCAGCACTTCTGGCATCACTTGCGGACATGAGCGGAGCAGTGAAGAATCAGCTGCCCAACATGCACATTCGCAGTTGAAATGAGCAAGGCGACCCTCTGCCTCTGGTTTCAGCTCTCATAATGTAAACGTGTCCTTTTCACCGTCTCTTTAGTGCCACATTTTTTGCTTTTTGTTGGTGATTTTGCTGTTTAAACTGGCCCCCAAATGTAGTGCTGTTTAGTGTTCCCAAGTGCAAGAAGGCTGTGATGTGCTTAATATAGAAAACACGTGTTAGATCAGCTTTGTCCAGGAATAAATTATAGGGCTGTCGGTCATGAAGTCAATGTTAATGAATCAACAATCTATATTAAATAAGGTGTCTTTAAACAGAAACACATTTGAAAAGGTCATATATTGATTGGCTGACGAAAACGTGACAAGAGGCTCATAGGAACCACGGCCTGTGTTTCCCTGGGAGCAATGGTTCAGTGTTCACAGCACGAGAACTGACGGTGTGAGTCTTCCTCACAGGTGGGAGAGTGTGAAGAGCTGTCTGTGGGTATCTTTGGCACATGGAGAATAAAACCTGGAATGTATTACCAGAGAAGCACATGGATCTTTCTGGAGATGTTTAGGAATTAAGCAGAAACGGTGCTGTCACAGGTTAGCTATGACATCCGCGGGCGGAATGTATTTGTGGGTCTCTCCCTCATTTCATTCTCTCACTTTCTATCCTTCTCTCCTTTTTTCTTTCTTTATATGAATTCCTGGTTTCCTGTTATCAACAAATCTGTGCTCTCTCTACTTAAAGCGACAGCATAGCATCAGAGCTGGGGACCACAGTCCCTGGAATTCAACTAACCCGGTTCGAGTGCTGCCTGCCTGGTGCACTCGCTGTGGCGTGTTACATTGCTGTATTACCTAACGCTTCGAAGCATGTTTCATCTGTAAGCTACGAAAAATTAATAATAGTATCTACCTCACTGAGTCGTTGGAAGGATTAAATAAGAAAGTGCACACTACCTGGCATATAGTCATTCTATAAATATTTGCTGCTATTATCCTTCCTTCATTCCTTCCTGTCTCCCCTTCCTTCCTTTCTTCCTTCCTGTCTGACCTTTCTCCTTCTTTCCTTCCTTCCTTTTTACTAGATAGTAGGGATACTAAGTCACCTAAAACATCGTGTCCTCAAGGAGCTTACAGCCTAACTGAGTTGGGAAGAGAACACATGTAACCCCCAGTACCAGCCAGCACAGGGTAAGGGTATACAGTCAGTGCAGAATAAAGTGGACATAGAGTGCTGTGAAAGTCAAAATAGAAACATGAGCAATGCATTGGACAAGAGGGATGTTGTGTCCCTTGAGAGCAAACTGCTGAGCCCTGCCTTTCTCTGGCATTGAGTGGGTGCCCTCTGGGAGCCCTGGTCACTCTCAATAGGTCAAGCACAAATCCTCTTGGCGGACAGACAGAATGCCACCTGTGCCAGCAGCGGCAACCACTTCAGATACAAAGAACAGGGCAGGTTAGAATGTCAGGAGGAAGTCACAGGGTGGGTGACTAACCCTGTATTTGAGAGGAGCAGGAAGGACTATAACATTTTTATCAGGTGGATCTGGATTTTAGACATAACAATTATATGAAGTAGTTATAGAATTTAAAGTCTCCTACCCCCAGAGCAGCTGTATAGAATTTGTCCCTAGAATGCTTCCCTGGCTCATCATTTATGACTCTCTCGTCAGTGAGCTGATCAGATGTTTGCTGTCTTACAGACAACCAACTGAGGCCAGACGATCAAATGCTGGCAAATGATTAAATGCTAGGACAGCATAGCATGTCCTGGGGGTGAAAGAAGAAGATTATAACTCAGAAATCACTAGTCTACTTTGTGTGTGTGGTGGCAGTGAAGGGAGGAGGGAGCACTAGGATAAGTACATCTCTGTTCTTTTTCAAAATCATCTTGGCTATCTTGTCTAGTGTAGCACATTGGCACATTTACTCTTCTATCTAAATTTTCTTTTATAGTGAAATACTTCAAACATACAGAAAAGTTAGGAGAATTATATAACAAATACTCATGTATCTACTACCTATATTTGTCAAATCATTTTGCTATATTTACTTCTGGCCTCTGTTTTTTTAAGACATAAAGCATCAAAGATACAGTTGAACCCTTGCCCCTTTTGCACCTCCCCAATTCTATTCTCCCTCCATATATCAGCTATTTCTGAGTAACAAACCACTCCAAAACTTGGTGGCTGAAACAATAAGCATTTATTATTCTTCGTGACTCTATGGATCACCTGACCAGTTCTGGTCTTACCTGGGCTCATTTGTGAATCTTCAGACCTACTTTGGTAGGTCAAGTAGGAAGCTCTGATGATCTTGGCTAGTCTCTCTCCCGTGTTTTGAGATTGACTGGCTGTAGGCTGGAATAGGATAACCTCAGCAGGGACACATAGACTTTCCTTCACTGGGTCTCATCCTCCAGGAGGCTAGTTCAGTGTGGTTCATGTAGCGATAGAAGGGTTGGAAAAGAGTGGAATCACGCAATGCCTCTTGAGGCCTAGACCCAGAATTGACACACTACCACTTCCACCACATTCTGTTGGTTAAAGCAAGTCACAAAGCCATCCAATATTCAAGGAGGTAATAGAATCCACATTTTAATGAGAAGTGCTACAAAAGTCAGATGGCAAAAAGTGTGGACACAGGGTGGGGAGAATATTTTTCCATCAATATATATCATTCTCTCTCTCTTCAGCAGTAACTACTATCTTCATTTTGTTGTTCTTCATTCTCATGGATTTATTTATAGTTTCAATGCATATCCATACAGTGTATATCCATATCTGTATAGTGTAGCCATGACATGTGTCATATGGATATGTGTCGTATGGAAATGTGCCAAAAGGTTCATACTGAAAGCATTGTCTTCTACATGTCATTCAACAACTTGTGTTTTTTAAATCCAATATCATGCTTTTGCGATTTAACCATGTTGACACAGAGCTAGATCATTTTAACTGCGGTACATTGTTTTTGAATACTCTGAATTATATGCTTATAGCCCAATTTATTTATTTATTTATTTATTTGCCTATTGATGGACGAGGTTACTTTCACTTTTGTGCCATTTTGTACTGTGCTGCAACAACTACATTCTTATACATCATTGTGCACATGTGTTAGAGTTTCTCTAGGGTGTATATCCATGAGTGGAATTGCTAGATTATAGAGTACTGATATCTTCAAATTTTATAGTACCAAATTTAACTCCAAAGTGGTTGTACTAAATTTCCCTTCTACTGGCAGTATATGAACACTCCTTTTTTTCTTCATACCCTCATATAAACTAGGCAAGAATTTTCACAAATTTTAATTTTTGCCATTCTGATAAGTTTGAAATAGTATCTCATTGCTGTTTCCTTTTGCATTTATTTTGTTACTGGTGATGTTGAGCAGCCCAGCATATGTTTGTTGGCCATTTTGATTTCTCTTTTCAAGAATTGTGTGTTTGAATCCTTTGTCCATTTTTTCTATTGGATCGTTTGTCTTTTTCATATTGATTTGTAGACATTCTTTCTATATTCTGAACAGTTAACCTTTGTAAGTTATCCTTACACATCTTTTTTCCCAGTTTATAGTATTCTTTTCACTTTTTATGTTTTGTTTTTCACAGAGGTATTACATTTTAATGTAGTATAATTTATCATTCTGAGATATGAGCAGAAAAGCAAAAATAAATCTACATCAAGACCCTTTAGGGTAAAACCACAGAATAACCAAAACATAAATTAAAATAATTTAAAGTCTTTTTAAAAATTTTAAAAATGAAGCAAAGAGAGATTTGAACGACAATTTCAAAAACAGCAGAATTCTCAACAGCAACAGATGCCAGAAAATGATCAAAGTGCTAAGAGGACATAACTACCAACTTAAAATTTTATACCCAACTAAACTATCACTCAAGCCATCTATCCATCCATCCAGACGTATATATACATACTGCACATATCTAAGTTAAAGAAGGAGTTTTCAGCTAACAGAGCTCACTAAAAGATCTTCCCTAGGATTTACTTTACTTCAGGAAGAAGGAAACTTAACCTCAAAGGAAGTTAGAATCTCTCAAATGTGAGAACATGTGGTTTATTCATGTAAAGCAGAAAAAGGCCAAGAGAAAGTTAACCAGGTCATCAACAAAAATACTTATTTATGGATTTTCTGAAATACCTGAAGAGTTTAGTCATGGAGTGCACAGGACAGACTCTCTGCACATAACGTCTGCTAGTGTTCTTCTGTTGGCACATCCATGTTAGTTAAATCAAAATTGTATCATTTCCCTCATCAGAATTTCTCAATATTTAAACCTTTATTTCATATTTTCCACTTATGCTTCATTCTAAGTCAATGCCTTTTATCTATCTTCAGTTAACTGTTTCTCTTAACTTGTGTCTAATTTGCCATTTAATTCTTTCAAGTCTATTTAATTTCAATGTCAAGGACCATAATATTTTTCATATAGAAATTCTGTTATAGAAATTCTACATTATTTTCCTTTCTAGAAATTCTTTTTAAATCTGCTTGGTCTCTTTCCATAGAGTCTTGTTCTTTTCTTATGTTTTATATTCCTCTTATGACTTTAATCATTTATGATATATTTATTATATATCCCTATTAGACCATTAAATTATCTCTTTTTTGTGGCAAGAATTTTAAGTTCTAATTTCTTAGCAAATTTCAGTTATATAACACAGGGTTATCAACTATAGTCACCATGTTTTACGTTAGCTCCTCAGACCTTATTCATTTTATAGCCGAAAGTTTGCACCCTTTTACCAAACTCTCCCTATTTCCACCACCCCCTTGCGCCTGGCAACCACTTTTCCACTCTGTTTCTATGAGTTTGACTTTTTTTTAGATTCCACATATAAGCAATACCATGTACTATTTGTCTTTCTCTATCTGGCTTATTTCATTTAGCATAATGCCCTCAAGTTGCATCCACATTGTTGCAAATGGCAAGATTTCCTTCTTTCTCACTGCTGAATAATATTTCATTGTATATATTATACACATCTTCTTTATCCATTCATCCATTGATGGACACTTAGATTGTTTCCATATCTTGGCTATTGAGAATAATGCTGCAATGAAGATGGGAATGCAGATAACTCTTTACTATCCTGTTTTCATTTCCTTTGAATTTGTATACCCAGAAATGGGATTGCTGGATCATATGGTAGTTCTACTTTTAATTTTTTGAGAAATATCCATGCTGTTTTCCATAGTGGCTGTCCCAATTTACATTCCCACTAATAGTGCACAAAGGTTTCCTTTTTTCCACATCCTTGTTATTTCTTGTTTTTTTGATGACAGCCATTTTAACAGGTGTGACGTGATATCTCATTGTGGTTTTGATTTGCATCTCTCTGTTGATTAGTGATGTTGAGCACCTTTTCATATATCTGTTGGCCATTTGTATGTCTTCTTTGGAAAAATGTCTATTCAGTTTCTCTACCCATTTTTATCAGATTCTTTGGGGGGTTTTTGGTATTGAATTGTATGAGTTCTTTATATATTTTGGATATTAACCCCTTATCAGATATATGATTTGCAAATATTTTCTCCCATTTGGTAGATTGCCTTTTCATTTGTTGATTGTTTCCTTTGCTGTGCAGAAGCTTTTTAGTCTGATGTAGTCCCACTTGTTTATTTTTGCTTTCATTGTCTTTCTTTTGGTGTCAGATCCAAAAAATCATTGCCAAGACCAATGCCAAGGAGATTACCCATTATGATTTTTTCTAGGAGTGTATGGTTTCAGGTCTTAGATTGAAATCTTTAATCCATTTTGAGCTGATTTTTGTGAGTGGTGTAAGATTGGGGTCCAGTTTTATTCTTTTGCATGTGGCTTTCCAGTTTTCCCAACAACGCTTATTAAAGAGACTATCCTTTCCCTATTCTATATTCTTGGCTCCTTTGTTGTAAATTAATTGACCATTTATGTGTGAGTTGATGTCTGAGCTCTCTATTCTGTCCCGCTGATCTGTGTGTCTGTTTTTATGCCAATACCGCAGTGTTTTCATTACTATAGCTTTGTAGTATAGTTTGAAATCAGGAAGTGTGATACCTCCAGCTTTGTTCTTCTTTTGCAAGATTACTTTTGCTATTCAGAGAACTTTGTGGTTCCACACAAGTTTTAGGATTTTTTCTGTTTCCATGAAAAATGCTGTTGGAATTTTGATAGGGATTACATTGAATCTGTGGATTGCTTTGGGTAGAATGAACATTTTAACAATATTAATTCTTCCAATCCATAAACACAGGATATCTCTCCATTTATTTGTGTCTTCTTCAGTTTCTTGCAGCAGTGTCTTATAGTTTTCAGTGTAGAGATTTTTCACCTCCTTGGTTAAATTTATTCCTAGGTATTTTATTTTTCTGATGCAATTGTAAACGAGATTGTTTCCTTAATTTCCCTTTCTGATGGTTTGTTGTTAGTATATAGAAATGCAATTGATTTTTATATATTGATTTTGTATCCTGCAATTTTACTGAATTTATATAAATAAATATTAAATATATATTATATAATTTATATAATATAGTTCTAACAGTCTTTTGGTGGAGTCTTTACAGTTTTCTATATTTAATACTATGTCATCTGCAAATAGGGACAATTTTATTTCTTCCTTTCTGATTTGGATACATTTTATTTTGTTTTCTTGCCTTATTGCCCTGCCTAGGACTTCCAATACTATGTTGAATAAAAGTGGCAAGAGTGAGCATCCTTGTCTTACTCCTGATCTTAGAGGTAAATCTTTCAGCTTTTCACCATTGAGTATGATGTTAGCTATAGGCTTATCCTATATGGCCTTTATTATGTTGAGGTATGTTCCCTCTATACCCAGTTAGTTGAAAGTTTTTATCATGAATGGATGTTGAATTTTGTCAAATGCTTTTTCTGCATCTATTGAGACGATCATATAATTTTTATCCTTCATTTTGTTAATGTAGTGTATCACATTGATTGATTTGTGGATGTGGAAGTATTCTTTCATCCCTGGGATAAATCTCACTTGATCGTGGTGTATGATCCTTTTAGCATATTGTTGAATTTAGTTTGCTAATATTTTGTTGAGGATTTTTGCATCTATGTTCATCAAGGACGTTGGCCTGTAATTTTCTTTTCTTGTAGTGTCCTTTTCTGATTTGGTATCAGGGTAATGCTGGCCTCATAAAATGAATTTGAAAGTGTTCCCTCCTCTTCCTTTTTTTTTTTTTTTGGAAGATTTGGAGAAGAATTGATATTCATTGTTCTTTAAATGTTTTGTATAATTCACCAGTAAAGCCATCTGGTCCTGGATTTTTCTTTGTTGGGCGATTTTTCATTACTGATTCAATCTCATTACTAGTAATTTATTTATTCAGGTTTTCTATTTCTTCATGATTCAGTCTTGGTAGGGTGTATGTTTCTAGGAATTAACATTTCTTCCAATTTGAGGGCATGTAATTGTTATAATAGTAGTCTCTTATGATCCTTTGATCCAAAAAAACTAGTTTTATTGATCTTTTCTATTGTCTTTTAAACCTCTCTTTCATTTATTTCCATTCTGATCTTTGTTATTTCCTTCCTTCTACTAACTTTGGGCTTAGTTTCTTCTTTTTCTAGTTCCTTCAGGTGTAAGGTCTGGTTGTTTATTCGAGCTCTTTCTTTTCTCTTAATGTAGGCATTTAAGCCCATTCAATTATCTTAAGTTCTTGTAATTTCATCTATTTCTGGAGTCTGCATATTCTCATACACAGTGGATTGTGTTCTTGTTTGTTCTGTAATTTTTTATTATGTGGTTATCTTCATTGGATCTATGTAATAAGTCTACATAACCTGGATTGAGGGTATGTCCCTCCAAGAAGGTTTAACAGATGTTTCCTTTAGGCTGCCCAGGAGTATTCTTGGCCTGGGACCAAATTTTATGTTAATTTATTAAAACTGGTTGCTACCAAAATACGTGGATAGTGTAAATTTAAACTCCAAACCTACTCATGACATGGACTTCCCCCCCAACATTGAACTCAAGCTATATTCATGGTAATGAGTGAGGTTTAACAGAAATAGGCAGATGAATACTTATCAATATCCAATTATTAAACACTTACTCTCTTCTAAGTTCTCACTGCTTTACCTACTGCATAAGTTTAGGATGTACGTTCAACTTCCATGACCAAAATTGGTGAAGGCAAGATAAAATTTTACTTTGCTCTTATATTTGAGTCCAAGCTAGAATGCCAGCTCTGCTCTGGAAAGATATCAGGGTTCTAGGATTCTATCTTTTGTTCAGCCATCACTATGGTATTACTATCATTTCATGGTCCAAGATGTCCTGCCACTATGTCTGCATTCCAGTCAACAAGAAGGAGAAAGTGGGAATAGGACATAATCCAAAAGTTGTACACATCACTGCCACTCATGTCCCATTGGCTACAGCATAATTACATGTTCACATCTAGCTGCAAATAGGCTGGGAAATGGAGTCCCAGCTAAAAACTGGTGTTCCTATGTATATAGAAGAAGAGGAAAACAAATATTAATGGCAACCAGCAGATTACCATGCCTAACTTCCATCATATTACTCTTTACAGCAAGCCTATGAAATAAATATTATATCCATTTTGTATCTAAGGAAAAGTAATTTGCCCAAGGTAATACAGTTAGTAGGGAGGAGTTTGGACTCAAAGCCAGATCTCTGTGACTCCAAAATTCACTGAAACACTGTTAAAGGTGAGATCTGATTGCATGACCAGTTACAGTTGTTTAGAGCTCTCTGTCAAAATATTGAAGGAGACTCTGGAGTCAGAGAGATCTGAATTGTCCCACCAGCAGGGCCAAGCCTAAGATGAGGCAAATGAGATACCAAGAATGCAACATTTAAGAAGGCACTCACTCTCAGTGCCATGCAAGCATTCATAATCCTGAGACTAAACGCCTCCTTAAATTTTCTCCTTAGGCATCTCACTTACCTCACCCTACTACCATCCTTACCCATCACGTCCATTACTAACTAGCTGTAACCTTGGACAAATATTTTATCTCTTTGACTCTTAGTTTATTTGTCTATAAAGTATGATTAATACCTTTTTACTTCTCAACTTCATAAAACCAAGCAAGGAAAAAAATGAGATGTGAGAATGCCTTACAAGTTATAAAGTTATGAAAACATAAGATTTAATTTGATTCTTAAGACCCAGAGCTACATTTGAATATAAGGATCTTCATTTCATTTTGGGGATGAGGCAGGACATGGATGGGTGAGTGGGTAGATGGAAGGAAATTAAATAAATAAATATTTATTGAGTATCTGTTGTGTGTCATGCACTGCTTTAGATACTAGGAATATTACATAATTGTGAACAAGACATGATCCTATCTAGTATGAGAGATATATTAAATCAGTAACAAATACATAAGTAATTATTAATTATGAAGGGTCCTATGGGAAAATAATAGGGGGAATATAATTTATATGAAATTAAGAGATATCTTTTAGCAGGAAATGATATTTAAGTGAAGACCTGAAAAATTAGTATTAATTAGCCAGACAAAGAGTAAGGGAAGATGCCTTCCCAGTCTGAGGAAATAAAACAAAACAAACAAATAACATTTAAAAAAAATAGCAGTTGCAGGAAGTACACAACTGAGTGGAGAAACTAAATTCCCAGATTTCTGGCTAGAGGACCAAAACTGGGAGACACAGGGAAAGTATCAGGGAAATCATAGAAAGGGAAAACTTGAAAACTACCTCATGAAGTTGTTTATAAACTCCTGGGCTTGCTCCAGAGGTGTATCAGCACAGATCTGATCCTAAACATCACCTAAAAACTCTGAGAATTGAGCTATGAGATAGACCACTACTCAGATTCCACTGAGCAGTGCACACATGAGAAAAATTCAAACAGCACTGCACTTTCAATGCAGACATTGAAAATGGGACTGACATTCAAACCATAACCCAATAAGGTTTGTCTGAACTCATGGCCTGAAATAAACTGGGTTGATTGCCTGCTAAGAGAAAAATATCAACATTCCCCGTAGGATTTAAACAAAATTCAGACTCTCATAACATAATATTAAAAATGTCTTGGGTATAATCTAAAAAAATATTTGTCATACAAAGAACAAGAAAAATCTCAACTCCTGAAAGACAACAGATGCCAGTTCTGAGATGGCACAGATTATATAATAAAGACTTTAAAGCAGCTATTATAAAAGTGCTTCATGAAATATGTGCAAACTCTCTTGAAATGAATAAAAAGATAGAAATACTTAGCAAAGAAATAGATATACAAAAGAACCACATGGAAATTTTAGAACTAAAAATATGCAATCTACAAAAAAATAAAAGTCACTGGATAGAATCAGGAGCAGAATGAAGATGACAACTAGAAGAGTCAGTGAACTTGAAGAAAGATCAATAGAAATTCTCTATGCTAAACAACAGAGAGAACAAAGGTTGGGGAAAAATTGAGCTGAGCTGTGGGAAAACAGCGAAAGATCTGACATTCATGTGATTAGAGTCCCAAGAGGAGAAAGAATGTGGCACTGAAACAATATTTGAGGAAATATTGGCTGAAAATTTCCCAAATTTAGTGAATGATATAAATTTATAGAGTCAAGAAGTTCAGCAAACCCCAAACAAGATAAACTCAATGGAATCTACACCCAGACACATCATAATCAAATTTCTGAGAACTAAAGACAAAGAAAAAGTCTCAAAAGTAGCCAGAAAAAACTAATACATTACCTACAGGAGAACATCAGTTTGAATGACAGCAGATTTCTCATTAGAAACCATGGAAGCCAGAAGGAAGTGGAACAACATTTTTCAAATGCTAAAAGAAGACTTATATCCAGTGAATTTTATACCCAGTGAAAATATATTAAGGAATAAAAGTGAAGTAAAGACATTCTCTGATGAACGAAGGCTAGAGAATTTGTTGCCAGAAGTCCTGCTTTAAAAGTATTGCCAAAAAAATTTCTTTAGACATTAGACATTCGGGAGGAATCTTGGAAGGTCAGGAAGGAAGAAAGAGCAACAGAAATGGTAGACATCTGAGTAAATATAATAGACTATTCTCCTCTTGAGTTCTTTAAAATATATTTGACAGTTGAAAGCCAAAATTGTAACATTGTCTGAGTTTTCAATGTATATAGATGGAACGCACAAAACAACTATAACATGAAGGGAGGAGGGTAAAGGTGTCTACATGGTGATAAGGTTTCTACATTCCACTGAAGTGGTAATATGGAGTCTAAGTAGAATGTGAAAACAAACAAGCAAACAAACAAATCCCGAGACAAGAAATTTGTGTGATGCAAGTAAATGAACCAAGTCAAATTGTATGAAAGAGCTATTGGGTCACGACTGCTTCTTCCTCATCTTAGAAAAATTCCAAATGGAAACTTTGCCTCAAAGCCCATCCCTCTCACACACTCCCACATCTAAACAATCACCAAATCCTCCTTATTTCATTTCTCCCATTCCATGGTGCCTTCATAGTCCATGGTATCATTTCTTACCTCTACACTATCCTCCCAACTGGTGCCCCTAACTCCAGTTTGCCTCCTCTCCTTTCTTCATCCTACTCCAATGATCTGAAACTCAAATATCATCATGTTGTGTTCCTGCTTAAAACACATCAGTTGCTCCCTCATTGCTTTTAAAATAAAGAGGGGACTCTTTAGTCTGGTTACAAGGCATTTCATAGTGTGCCTCCTGATCACCTTTCTAGCCTCATTTATTGCCACTCTCCAATCCCTCTTCCTGAACTATATTGTCTAGACCAGCATAATAACTATTTTAGTCTTTGAGAGCCATATATTCTCTGTTGCAGCTATTCAACCTTGTAGTTGTAGTGCAAAAGCAGCCATGCATAATGCATAAATAAATGGGTGGAACTATACACAAACAAAACTTTAATTACAAAGACAAGTGGCCGGCTGGATTTGGCCCATGGGCCATTAGGTGGTGACCCCTGCTTTAGACAACTGAAATACCTATAGGTCTGTAGACCTGGCATTTCCTTTCATCTCTTGAGTACTGCACAACCTACTCTGTGTTTGGAATGCCTCTCTCCTTTGTCTGGCTACCTTCAGTTTGTCATGAGGTCTCAACCTGGATGCCACTTCTTCAAAGACTCTTTCCATGGACCCCCATCCCTCTACCTCCATTGTTGCACTTACCACCCTAATGTATTTACCTACTGATGTATTTACCTGTTTATTTGTCTGTCTGCCCCCACTTGTCTATAAGTGTCTGGAGTGCAGAAACTATGTCATGTACACACTTTAATCCCTAGTGCCTAGCAGAGCACCTGACACATATAAGCACTCAATAAAACTTTTATTTTTTTCCATGGAGTGAATGGAAGGCCAGTAGCCCTCTGACTGGCCCAGCCCTGGTCTTAAAACTTTTGGACTGGGAAAACACTGCCTGGCTAGATGGTTGTATCTCCATGGAAGCTGTGATCTGTTTTGGGCAAGCCATCCCTTCCCTTTGGCCTGGCTTCTCCCTCCAGGGAAGTAGAGGTCCAAACTTAAGGGCCAACCACTCTTCCTCCTCTCAGGCAGCACCCAACCGATCTACCAGGCAGCTCAGAGTTGTCTGACCCCATTTCCAGCGAGCATTCTCAGCCACTGATTTTAAAAATAAGTCCCGAGGGGGAAATTGCTACATATCTTTCCAAAGGCTGTTGTAGATGCCAAAGGCGGTGGACAATGAACCACTGTGGTTAAGGGTGGAGCAACCACCATTCACCAGGCATCCTGGGGACTCTCCCTGTCTGTTCAGTGTCCTCCCTTTCCAGCCCATCACCAATAAAGTTGGAAAAGGGCAACTTTCTCTGCCAAGCCATCAGGTAATTAAGTACCTGAAGGGTCAATCAATGTTCTGTTCTGAACAAGCACTAAATCTCAGGCAAGGACCTGGACCCTTCCTCCAGGACTTGACAGTTTAGTTGAAAAAACAAGACAGCCACATATGAACCATTTAGAGACTAGTAAAATGCATTTATTCATTCACTCATTCACTTTTTAAAGTGCCTGCTCAATCCCAGCACTGTGTGGGATGCTGAGGCACAAACATGAAAAAGAAGGATCCCTTCACTCAAGGAACTGTCAGTCCCAAAATTTATGCTAAAGTAGAAACATGTCAGCAAAGGGTGTTTAGAGTCAAAGGTATCGATAAAGGCTAAAGTTGTCAGAAAAAGTTCCATAAAGGAGGTGGAATTTGAACTGGTCTTAAGGAAAGTATGGATAGAGATTTATGAGTGGAAGGAGAACAGGATTTCAGTTAGAGGAAATGACATGACCAGAGGTGTGGAGGAGAATTGAGTGTGGAGAGTGGAGAAGAAAAATGAGTAGATGGAAATAAAGCTGGAGAGATAATGAAGAATCATATTGTGGAAGACTTTGAAGACTGGGCATTTAACTCCAAGGTGGGGGTGATGATAATACCCTTATTTTAAAAAATTGAGATAATTCACATGCCATAACTCAACCTTTTAAAGTGTAAAATTCAGTGGTTTTTAGTATCTTCACAAAGTTGCGCAACCATCACCACGATCTAATTCCAGAACACACAGTATCTTTCTGCATATTTCTAAACAGAGAATTCATGGGATAAAATTTTATTTCAAGCAGATTACCCCAGCTTCAAAAGCAGGAGTGATGTTCTGGGAAGAAACTGGACACAGAGCCAAGCTAAGGGGCTCAGAGGCTTGGAGACCAGAGCCAGAATAGGGCATAGTGCCACCTCCTGTCTACTATCTTCTTGCTTAATCCATAGTAGTGAGACTGATAGCAGGATAATTTTGAGATAATGACCTATGTCTTTTTCTCCTTGTGTTTTTCCTCCCTCATTCCAAGAAGGTGGCATACATTGGTGTTCCCTAGTCTAAGTAGTTTGGGGGCGGGAGGAAGAGACACTTTGGGGGCAGTGGGAGCTGAAGTTGAGAGAGCAGAGAGGACAGGGCAGGGAGGGAAATTCCCCCAAACTTTGAAGAACCAGTGATTTCTGGTTCTGAGAGTAGTAGGGAACTCAGAGGGAGTGACAGCATGCTACCTCTTGGAGGCTTGACCCCAAACCCCAGAGCTCCAGGGCTCCACACCTCAAAAAGGACTCCTGTGCCCAAGTGTGGCACAGTGAGCACATCAACTCTGATTAAGCGAAACAAATACCAGATGAGCCTCTCTCCTAAGCATTCTATTCTGCATAAAACTCCTGGGATTTTGCCCTCTCCTGAGGAATGACAAGCCCCAGTAATGATGGAGACTGCATTAACCACCAGGTTGGCAGGATGGGGCTCAGTGTCACATTTAAAGAAGTTGATGTACCCTGGACCTTCTTGAGAGACATTATAGCACAGTGGTTAATAGCACAGATTCCAGAGACTGACTGTCTGAAATTGAGCCTTGGCTCTGCGGTTTATTAGCTGTAGGACCTTGGGCATGTTACTTAACCTCTCTGCACCTGTGTGTCCTCAAAATAGGGATAATGAGAGTCAACTATCTCATACGGTTGTTGTGAGGATTAAATGAATGAAGATATGTAAAATAGTTATAACACTGCCTGGCACATAAGAAATGCTGTATAAGTGTTTTCTTGTTATTATTACTTGATGAGAGGGAAACAAATAGTTGGAGGGAGGGAGGAGTGTTGCCCTATAAGGGAAGAGAACTATTGGGTAGAAACAAGGGAGAGAAAAGGAGTAAGTGGAATGAAGGAGAAAACTAGGGGGAATATTAAGGATGAATGACTTAAGGTAGCTAACCATTTAGACATGAAGTAGAAAGGACAGGAAAATAAAAAATAGATGAAGATAAGTAGGGATAGAGAAATAGATGATTTGATAGACAATAGATGATGACAATGATAGATAGAGATAGATAGGTAGATAGATAGACAGACAGATAGATAGATAGATAGACAGACAGACAGACAGACAGACAGACAGACAGATAGATAGATAGATAGATAGATAGATAGATAGGAAATAAAAGGAGACTTTGAAATTAATAGATCAGATAATGAAAATGTTATAAAGGTAGGAAAATTGTAGCAAAAAGTAACTGATAAAATGATATAAGTGAAAGAGATTAGCCAATATAGATAGATGATAAACTCAGAATGAAGCATAGAAAATAGCATCAGATCCTAAATAGGAAAAAAAAGCATAAAGGGAAGACAAAAGGGAGGGTGGTGGTGAGGTCTAGGTCAGAAGGGATTGAATGACCTCCAGTCTTTTCAAGAGAGGAGACTGCTGTCCCCTGCCTGGCCCTGCCCCCTCCTCCCCACCCACCCCACTCCCACACAGCTCGGCTCCCTCTCCACTGACTTCCAGACTGTGTTCTTCCACTTGGGAACTCACTGTTCTCTGTTCCATACAGTTCAGAAATGTATTTTCTTCTGTCTGGTTTTCTAATTGCTTTGTGTATGCAGTTCTTGTCTCCGTTCCAGAAGACCATGTCCCCGGTGAGAGTGGGTGTACCACTCACTCCATTTTCTTCCTATCCCACCCAACGTGGGGCTGAGAGAAAATGTGTTGAAGGAAAGTCCTGTATAGAAGTGAGAATAACAGGGGCACTTCAATCTCTAACTGCCACTATCGCCACCCTGTAGGACATCACCAATCACCCCTGGAAGGTTCATCTCTAAAAGCTTAACCCCAGGGGACCTTGTCCAGCCTGCCCTGGCACAGAAAACGTGTATGCAGTATCTGATGGTCTCTCCCCTTGTGCTTCTCAAGAGTCCAGTCCTCTGTAACTCGGAATTGTCCTATAAATAATTGGTCTCCCCTACAAAATTGTGAGCTCCCAGAGGACAGAATCTATGTGGATAAAGTTGCAAAAATATTGTAGGATGAGCAGGAGCTTATATTCTGTATTGATCACTTCCAAGCATCTGAAAATTTCCACCACCTTGTAGGTAATGTGCTTAGTCCTAAGGACAGAAATTGTTTGGTAAGGAGAAGGGAAATTTTGGTATAAGAAAAGAGACATAAGATTCTCTGTTTACACGGGACCTGAATATAGGACAGGGGCCCTGTTAGGATCTAGAGAGAGTTCTGGTCATCTCGGTCAAATGAAACTCCCCCAGATTGATCTAAACCTGTTCCTTTCCTCCTAGACAAGAGGAAGGAAAAGCCCCATTGGTAACCACGGAGAAATAAAAGTCTTCCTCACTGATTATATACAATTTACAGCAGAGTGTTTCATTTGGTGCCCAGGAGCCTGTAATAGCTGGAATTACTCTTGTTCCTCTTCCTCTTCGAAAGGCCAGAGCTGAGAAGCGCTCTGTGATTATGGGTCAGAGTATGACATCTCCATGCCAAACTTGCAGGCCTGGTTTGGTGTCTAAGTGTGTGTGTGTGTGTGTCTGCTTCCAGAACAAAATTTTCCCATGTCCCTGCATGGTTTTTAAATTCATAATTAATGAATTAAAATGTTTTTGCCATTTCACCCGTCCTTACTGGAGAGAAAGGAGGGAGGAAGAGAGCAAGGGGAAAAGGGAGAGAGGGAGGGAAGAAGGGAGGAAGAGTGAGCGCCTCAGCCTCTCGCACTGCCGTGGCAGTGGGCATCTCTCCTGCCCCGAACACAAGTTTCAGGAGATGCACATTCCTCTAAATGACTTCTGCTCATAATAGTAAAACCCAAAGTTGGAAAACTAAGACTCAAGGATAAAAGTCACCAGGAGAGAGATTTCCAGTTCAATATTAGCAAGAATTTTTTTTTTAAGTTATAATAGCCCAACAATGTATTTGTTTTGTAGGGTGGGGTCTGCGAGCAGAGGCTCTGTGATAAACTACAGAAGATTCTATAATAGGGATTCCTACCTAGAATGAAAAGTTGCATCAGATGACCACCAATTTCCCTTCTAACTCCAAAATCAATTATTCTTCTATATTTCCTGCTAGGAATTTCTTCCTGATATCAAGCCTAAACCTCTTTCATTGAGCTTTCAACCTATTTCATGAGGTCATAGAACAGCGGGGTTGATGTGACCTTAGAAATTGTGTATCCCTTTGCTTCTCACATATCTTGAGTCAGCGCTCCTACTCATTTGGAATCAATATTTTATGGCCTTCCTT
Source organism: Tapirus indicus (assembly GCA_031878705.1). NCBI lineage: Eukaryota > Metazoa > Chordata > Mammalia > Perissodactyla > Tapiridae > Tapirus > Tapirus indicus. The sequence goes on along the minus strand of CM062918.1, from coordinate 101,310,539 downwards.
TTGTTATTCAAAATTTCAGTCATATTTTAATCAACTTTCTTAAAATATAATTTACATAGAATAAAATACAGTCATTTTAAGTATACTATTTAATAAGTTTTGAAAGATGTGCAACCTCCACCACCACAGTCAAGACATAGAATATTTCCATCACCCCAGAATGTTCCCTCATGCTCTTTTGCAGTTGGTCTCCATCATTCCTGGCTCAGGGCACCAATACTCTGCCTTCTGTCATTTTGTCTATTCTGGCTTTTCATTTAAAATACGAAATCATAAATATGAGCTCTTGTGTAAATTGGCTTGGGCTTAGCAAATTGTTTCTGACGTTCATCCAGCTTATTGTACACAACAGTAGTTCCTTCCTTTTTACTGTGCAGCAGTCTTCCATTGTAAGAATATACGATAGTTTGTTAATCCTTCTCTTGTTGATGTACATTTGAGTTGTTGCCAGTTTGAACAATTATGTATAACTCTGCCATGAATTTCCATATACAAATTGACAGATTTCATGTACAAGTTTACAGTTTTTGCATGGAATATGTTTTCATTTCTCGTGAGTAAAGACCTAGGAGTGAAATTGCTAAGTCGAAGAGTAAGCGTATGTTGAACTTTATAAGAATTACCAAGTGTCTGTATCATCTTACATTCCCACCAGCAGTGTTGGACAGTTCCAAGTTACTCCACATCCTCACCACCACTTGTCATTATCACACTTTTCACTTTTAGCCATTCTAGTGGGTATGAAGTGGTATCTCGTTGTGCTTTTAATTTGCCCTTCCCTGACAAACAATGATGTAAATCACCTTTTCGTGTGCTAATTGACCATTTGTATATTTCTTTTATAAAGGATCTGTTCAAATTTTTCCCTCAGACAAGTTGTTTATCTTATTATTGAGCTGTGAAAGTTCTTGTCTGTTTAAATTATTTTATAGAGGTCATATTGTTTTATAACATTGTGTGATTTCAGGTGTACATTATTATATATCAGTTTCTGTGTAGACTGCATCGTGCTCACCCCCAATAATCTAGTTTTTATCTGTTACCATACGTATGTGCTCCTTCACCCCTTTCACCCTCCCCCAAACCCCTTCCTCTCTGGTAACCACTGGTCTGTTCTCTTTATCCATGTGTTTATCTTCCACATATGAGTGAAATCATACAGTGTTTGTCTTTCTCTGTCTGGCTTATTTCACTTAACATAATACCCTCAAGGTCCATCCATGTTGTTGCAAATGGGGTGATTTTGTCTTTTTTATGGCTAGGTAGTATTCCATTGTGTATATATATATATATATATATATATATATATATATATATATACACATCTTCTTTATTCATTCATTAGTTGATGGGCACTTGGGTTGTTTCCACATCTTGGCTATTGTGAATAATGCTGCAACAAACATAGGGGTGCATAAATCTCTTTGGATTGTTGATTTCATGTTCTTTGGATAATATCCAGTAATGGGATAGCTGGATCATATGGTATTTCTGTTTTTAATTTTTTGAGAAATCTCCTTACTGTTTTCCATTGTGGCTGCACAGGTTTGCATTCCCACCAGCAGTGTATGAGGGTTCCCTTTTCTCCACATCCTCTCCAACATTTGTTATTTTTTGTCTTGTTAATTATAGCCATTCTGACAGGTGTAAGATGATATCTCATTGTAGTTTTGATTTGCATTTCCCTGATAATTAGTGATGTTGAAGATCTTTTCATGTGCCTGTTGGCCATCTGCATATCTTCCTTGGAAAAATGAGTGTTCAATATCTGTTCATATCCTCTGCCCATTTTTTGATCAGTTTGTTTGTTTTTTCATTGTTGAGTTGTATGAGTTCTTTATATATTTTGGAAATTAACCTGTCAGATATACGATTTGCAAATATTTTCTCCCAGTTGGTGGATTGTCTTTTCATTTTGGACATGGTTTCCTTCGCCTTACAGAAGCCTTTTAGTCTGATGTAGTCCTATTTGTTTATTTTTTCTTTAGTTTCTCTTGCCTGACTAGGCATGGTATTCAAAAAGATTCTGCTAAGACTGATGTCAAAGAGGGTACTGCCTATATTTTCTTCTAGGATTTTTATGGGTTCAGGTCTTACATTCAAGTCTTTAATCCATTTTGAGTTAATTTTTGTGTATGGTGATAAAAAATGGTCTACTTTCATTCTTTTGCTTGTGGCTGTCCATTTTTCTCAACACCATTTATTGAAGAGACTTTCCTTTCTCCATTGTATGTTCTTGGCTCCTTTGTTGAAGATTAGCTGTCCATAGATGTGTGGTTATATTTCTGGGCTTTCAATTCTGTTCAGTTGATCTGTGTGTCTTTTTTTCTGCCAGTACCATGCGGTTTTGATTACTATCACTTTGTAGTATATTTTGAAGTCAGGGATTGTGATGCCTCCAGTTTTGTTCTTTTTTCTCAGGATTGCTTTGGCTATTCCGGGTCTTTTGCTGATCCATGTAAATTTTAGGATTCTTTGTTCTATTTTGGTGAAGAATGTAGATTGTTTTAGGTAATAAGGACATTTTAACTATGTTTATTCTTCCAATACATGAACATGGAATATCTTTCCATTTCTTTATGTCTTCTTCAATTTCTTTCAATAATGTCTTATAGTTTTCAGTGTATAGGTCTTTCCCCTCCTTGGTTAAATTTATTCCTAGATATTTTGTTCTTTTTGTTGCAACTGCAAATGGGATTGTATTCTTGACTTCTCTTTCTGCTAGTTTGTTATTAGTGTACAGAAATGCAACTGATTTTTGTATGTTGATTTTGTACCCTGCAACTTTGCTGTAGTTGTTGATTATTTCTAATAGTTTTCTGGTGGATTCTTTGGGGTTTTCTATATAAGGGATCATGTTATCCACAAACAGTGAGAGTTTTAATTCTCCTTTCCAATTTGGATATCTATTATTTCTTTTTCTTGCCTAATTGCTCTGGCCAAAATCCCCAGTACTATGTTGAATAAGAGTGGCGAGAGTAGGCATCCTTGTCTTGTTCCTGTTCTTAGAAGGATGGCTTTTAGTTTTTCACTGTTAAGTATGATGTTGGCTGTGGGTTTGTCATGTATGGCCTTTATTATGTTGAGGTACTTTTCTTCTATACCCATTTTACTGAGAGTTTTTATCATAAATCGATGTTGAATCTTGTCAAATGTTTTTTCTGCATCTATTGAGATGATCACTTGATTTTTTTAGTCCTCATTTTGTTAACGTGGTGTATCACATTGATTGATTTGCAGATGTTGAACCACCACTGCATCCCTGAAACGAATCCCACTTGATCCTGGTGCGTGATCCTTTTAATATATTGCTGTATTCGATTTGCTAATGATTTGTTGAGGATTTTTGCATCTATGTTCATCAGTGATATTGGCCTGTCATTTTCCTTTTTTGTGTTGTCCTTGTCTGGTTTTGGTATCAGGGTAATGTTGGCCTTATAGAATGAGTTAGGAAGCTTCCTGTCTTCTTCAAGTTTTTGGAATAGTTTGAGAAGGATAGATACCATATCTTCTTTGAATGTTTGGTAGAATTCTCCAGAGAAGCCCTCTGGTCCTGGACTTTTGTTTTTGAGGAGATTTCTGATTACCATTTCAATCTCTGTGCTTGTGATTGGTCTATTCAGATTTTTTATTTCTTCTAGATTCAGTTTTGGGAGGCTGGATGATTCTAAGAATTCATCCGTTTCTTCAAATTGGTTACCCAATTTGTTGACATATAGTTTTTCATAGTATTCTCTTATAATCCTTTGTATGTCTGTGGTATCCATTGTAATTTCTCCTCTTTCATTTTTAATTTTATTTCTTTGAGGCTTTTCTCTTTTTTTCTTAGTCTGGCTAAGAGTTTGTCAATTTTGTTTATCTTCTCAGAGAACCAGCTCTTAGTTTTATTGATCCTTTCTACTGTTTCTTTAGTCTCTATTTCACTTATTTCTGCTCTAATTTTTATTATTTCCCTCCATCTGCTGACTTAGGGCTTTGTTTGCTCTTTATTTTCTAGCTCTGTTAGGTGTAGTTTAAGATTACTTATTTGAGATTTTTCTTGTTTGTTGAGGTAGGCCTGTATTGCTACAAATTTCCCTCTTAGGACTACTTTGCTGCATCCCATAAGAGTTGGCATGTTGTGTTTTCATTCTCACTTGTCTCCAGGTATTTTTTTATTTCTTCACTGATCCAACAGTTGTTCAGTAGCATGTTGTTTAGTCTCCACATATTTGTGACTTTTGTCTATAAGCTTTCATCTTGTGGTTGACTTCTAGTTTCATAGCATTGTGGTTGGAAAAGATCCTTGTTATGAGAGTTCTTTATAAATCCTGAATATTAGTCCTTTCTCAGATATATGTATTGCAAATATTTTCTCCCATGATGTGACTTCACTTTTTAATTTCTTAACACTGTTTTTGAAGAGCAGAAGTTTTTAACTTACATGAAGTCGAATTCAAAATTCTTTACTTTTATGGATCCTACTTTTTGTGTTACATCTAAGAAATAATTTCCCAGCCAAGGTCACAAATACTTTCTCTCATATTTTCTTTTGGAAGTTTCATGGTATTAGGTTTTACATTTGGGTCTATTTTGAGGTCATTTTTATATTTGATATGGGGTGTGGATCAAAGTAGCCACTGTAACAAATTACTATGTATTTAGTAGCTTAAAACAACACAGACTTACTATCTTACAGTTCTGTACGCTAGAAGTCCAGCATGGGTCTCACTGGGCTAAAATGTCAGCAGAGCTGCATTCTTTTCTGGAGGAGTGACAAGAAGATCTACTCCCTTGCCTTTCCAGCTGCTAGAGGCCACCCACACTCCTTGACTCATAGCCACCTCTCTCTACCTTAAAAGCCAGTCGCATTGCCTTGCTCTGTGCCCCCTTCTGTAGTCACATCTTTCAATGACTCTTTGCCTCTCTCTTCCATGTTTAAGGACCCTTGTAACTACATTGGGCCCACCTGGATGATCCAGGATACTCTCCCCATCTCCCCAAATCTTTCACTCAATCAAGTTGTTTATTTTATTATTGAGACAAACAATAATATTAAAGTCCTTAATTTAATCATATATGCAAAGCCCCCTTTTGCCATGTAAGGTAACATATTCCCAAGTTCAGGGGATTAGAACATGGACATCTTTGGGGGTGGAGGATGATTTTGCCAGCACACCTCTAGATTGTGCCAGCACCATTTGTTGAATTACCTTGCCATCTTTGCTGAAGTCAGTTGTTTTTATGCGTGTGTTTATGTGTGTAAATCTGTTTCTGGACTCTATTCAGTTCCATTGATTTGTATATCTGTCTTATGCCAATACCGCACCCTCCTGATTTCTACAGCTTTACAGAAGCATTGAAATCAGATGGTGCAAGTTTTCCAACTTTGTCCTTTTCTTTCAAAAAAACATTTGGCTATTCTAGGACCTTTATATTTCCTATAAATTTTAGAGGCAAATCATCAATTTCTATGAAGAGCCCTAGGGTTTTTTTTAACAGCTTTATTGTGGTAAAATTTGCATACCATAAAATATACTCACTGTAAGTGTAAAATTCAAACAGTTTTAGTGATTTACAGAGTTGTGCAACCATCACCACAATTCAGTTTTAGAACATTTCCATCATCCCAAAAGGATCGCTCATGTCCATTTGCAGTAACTCCCCTTTTCTACCCTTAGCCCTAGGCAACCACTAATCTACTTTCTGTCTCTATATGCAGATTTGCCTTTAGAGACATTTCAGGTAAATAGAATCATATGTGATCTTTTTTTCTGGCTTCTTTCACTTATCATGCTTTTGAGGTTCTTCTCTCTCCTAGCAGTACTTTGTAACACTTATAATACCCCAGCCAAATAGTATTCCATTGTAAGACTATACCACACTCTGCTTATGCATTCACCAGTTGAACTTTTGATTGTTTCAGTTTGGGGATTACTATGAATGATACTGCTATGAACATCCATATACAAGTCTTCATATGGACATATGATTTCATTTCTTTCTATGTTTAACTTTTTGAGGATCTGCCAAACTGTTTTTCAAGGCTGCACCATTTTTCATTCCCACCAGCAGTGTATGAGTCTAAATTCTGGTCACTCAGTTCCAATGTGTGAAGAGGGGGGTGGTTTCCCCATGCCACCAAATAATTCTCAGACACAAGCTGGGTGTCTTACGATTCAACTACAAGTCATCCTGGTGGACGAGAATGAGTATCTCATTGTAGATTTAATTTGCATTTCCCTAATGAATAATGATCTTGAACCTCTTTTCATTTGCTTGTTGGCTATTCATATATCTTCTTTGGTAACACATCTACCAAGATCTTTGCCCATTTTTTAATTGAGTTATTTGTCTTCTTATCATTGAGTTGTAAGAGGTCTTTATATATTCTGGGTATAAGTCCTTTATCAGATATATGATTTGCAAATATTTTCTCTCACTCTGTAGCTCCTTTTACTTTATTGGTGTCTTTTGAGGCACAAACACTTTTAATTTTGATGAAGTCCAATTTGTCATTTGTTTAAGTTAGTTTTTTGCATAATGTGAGGCAAAGGTCTAAATCCATGTTCTTGTATATGAACATCAAATTGTCTCAGAATCATTGTTGAAAAGTCAATCCTTTTCCCCCATTGAGTTTCTTTGGCATCTTTGTGTAAAATCAACTGGCTATAAATATACGAGTTTATTTCTGGACCCTCAATTCTGGTCTCTTGATCTGTATTTCCATCCTTATGTGAAAGATTTCTGAAAAACAATAGAAAGCTAATCTTGTAATCAAGATGCTAAATTTTAAAATCAAGAAGTCCTCCAATTTTGTTCTTTCTCAAAAGTTTTTTGGCTATTTGGGTCTTTTGCATTTTCATATACATTTTAGAATTAGATTGCCCATTTCTGAAAAAAAAAAAAGACAGCTGAAATTTTTATGGAGATTACATTGAATCTATCAATTTGGGAAGAATTGCCATTTTCATAATATTGAGTTTCACAATCCATGAACATGGGATGTCTATCCATTTATTTAGATCTTCTTTAGCTTCTTTCAACAATGTGTCGTGATTTTCAGTACAATCTTGAACACCTTTAAATTTATTCCCAAGTACTGTATTCTTTTTGGTGCTATTGTGAATGGAATTATTTTCTTAATTTCACTTTCAGGCTGCTCGTTGTTAGTACCTAAAAGTATAATTGATCTTAGTATATTGATATTGCATCCTATGAACTTATTGAGTTTGTTCATTAGTTTTAATAGTTTTTCTGTTGACGTCTTAGGATTTTCTACCTACAATATGTTATCTGCAAATAAAGACAGTTTTGCTTCTTCCTTTCCAATCTGGTTGCCCTTTAATTTTTTGTAGCCTGATTGACCTGGCTAGAGCCTCCCCTACAATGTTGAACGGAAGTGAGAGAGGAAACGTGGTCGCCTTGTTCCTGATATCAGGGTGAAAGCACTCAATCTTTGACCTTTAAGTATAAGGTTAGCATAGGTTTTCATAGATGGTCGTTATCAAGTTGAGGAACTTCCAGTTTATCCTAGATTTTCTGAAAGTTTTTTTTCAAGAACAGATACTGATTTTGACCAATATTTTTTCTGGTTATATTGAGATAATCATAATCGTTTTTAGTTTGTTAAATGGTGAATTACATTGATTGATTTTTGAATGTTAAAACAAGATTGTGTTCTTGGGATAAATTCCGCACCATCATGATGAGTTACTGTTTTTATATATTATTGTAATTGATTTGCTAAAATTTCCTTAAGAATGTTTGCATCTATGTTCATGAGGGATACTGGTCTATAGTGGGGTTTTTCTCTATTGTAATATCTTTATCTGTTTGGGGGTAAGTGGTGATGCTGGCCTCATAGTATGAGTTGGGAAGTATTTTCTCTACATCAATTTTCTGCAAGAGTTTGTATAGAATGGATATAATATCTTCGTTAAATATTTGATAGAATTTACCAGTGAAACCATCTGGGCCTGAAGTTTTCTTCTTGGGAAAGTTTTTAAGTTTCTTTAATAGATAGAGGACTATTCAGGTCATCTATTTCTATTTGAGTGAGCTTTGGTAGTCTACATCTTTCAAGAAATATATGCATTTCAGTGAAGTTGCCAAAGTTATTGTCGTAAAGTTGTTCATAACACTGCCTTATTATCCTTTTAATATCTGTAGAATCTGTAGGGATGTCACCTCTCTCATTCCTGATATTGGTAATTTGCCTCTTTTCTGGTTTTCCTCATCAGTCTGGCTAAAAGTTATTAATTTTATTGATCTTCCAAAAAATTAGCTTTTAGTTTTAATAATTTTCTCTTTTCTTTCCCCATTTTCTATGTTATTGATCTCTCTGATCTTTATTATTTCCTTTCTTCTGCTCACTTTGGGTTTAATTTACTTTCCTTTTTTCTAGTTTCTTAAAATCAAAGCTGAGGTCATTGATTTGAGATCATTCTTCTTTTCTAATATAGGCATGTAGTGCTATAGATTTTCCTCTAAATACTACTTTAGTGGCATTCCACAAATTTTGGCAAGTCGCATTATCATTTTCATTCAGTCCAAAACACTTTTTATTTTTCCTTTAGATTCCCTCTCTTACTTGTGAATTATTTAGAAGTGGGTTACTTAGCTTTCAAACATTTGGGGAATTTTCCAGATATTTTCTGTTATTGATTTCCAATTCTATTGTTGTTAGAGAACATACTTTATAAAATTTGAGTCCTATCAACATTCGTTTTCTGGCCCACAATATAATTTATCTTGGTAAATGTACCATGTGCCTTTGAAAATAATAGGTTTTATGTAAATTTTGGATGGAGAGTTTTATAAATGTCAACTAGGTCAGGTTGGTTGATAGTGGTGTTCAAGTCTTCTCTATCCTTACTTATTTTCAGTCTCCTTGTTCTATGAATTGTTGAGACAGGGTATTGAAATCTCTGACTGTAATTACAGATTTGTCTATTTTTCTTTGTGGTAAGCCAGTTTTTGCTTCATGTTTTTGGAAATTCTAATATCAGGTGCATAATTATTTATGATTGTTATGGCAACTTAATTAATTGCCCCTTTTCCATTATGAGATGACCTTCTTTGTTTTTTATAGTGTTTCTTATGTGAAATCTATTTTGACTGATATTAATATAAACATTCCAGCTTTATTTGACTTATTTTTAATGTGTTTGTATCTTTATATTTACAGTGGTTTTCTTCTAGGCAGCATACACTGACTCATGGCTTTTAATCCAATATGTTAATCTCCACCTGCTAATTGACATATTTAGACTATTTTAATGTGATTATTGATACAGGTAAGTTTAAATCCAGCATCTTGCTATTTGTTTTCTTTGCTGTCTTATCTTTTTTCTGCCTTTCTTTGGGTCAACTGAGTATTTTTTAAGATTCCTTTTTAACTCATTTTTTAGCTTATTAGCTATAACTCTTTGTTATTTTTTTAGTGGTTTCTTTAGCATTTATAGGGCACATTTTTGACTTAACACACTCCACCTTCAAGTAATATTATACTACTTCACGTATGGCATAAGAACCTTACAACATTTCTCTCCTCATGGATTTTCTGCTATTGTTGTCTTACATTTTATTTCTACATATATTATAAACCCTACACTATATTATTATTTGTGTTTAATCCACCAATTATCTTTTAAATAGATTTAAATGATAAGCTAAAAAATCTTCTATATTTACCAACATATTTACCATTTCTGGCGCTCTTCATTCCTTTATGTAGACTTATACTTCCATCCAGTATCATTTTCCTTCATCCAAAAGGACTTCCTTTCACATTTCTTGTAGTGTGGATCTGCTAGTGATAAATTCTTTCAGTTTTTATTGGCTGAAAATTACATTATTTTTACCAATAATGTAGCGGTAGAAACAGGCATTGTCTCCAGTCCTATCTGGGCTCCAGGTACTGTTTAATCCTTTTGAGTAACTCTTTCCTCAGCCTCAGGTAGCTTACACATGTTCTAATTGGTACGCTGCTGACCACTCAAGAGAGTTGTCTTCTGCACTTCTCCAAGTTCTCTCTCTGTGCAGCTCTCTCTTCTCTGGTACTCTCCCCTGAAAACTCTCTTAGCCTTAATCTGCCTCAGGCAGCTTCATCTCCTCAATGCAAGGTGTTTACCAGGCTCCACCTAGGTTTCTCCTCCCTGTGCCATGCTGAAAACTCTCTTGAGACAGTAAGTGGGGCAATCATAGGATTCACCTTGTTAATTTCTCATTTCTCAGGGATCACTGTCCTTTGTTGCCTGATGTCTGATGTCTGAAAAACTATTGCTTGATATATCTTTTCCAGTTTTTCAGTTGTTTTGAGCAGGAAGGTAAATCCATTTCCTGTTATTGGCACCTTGGCCAAAAGTAGATATCTTGAAAATGTTGGGAAGGGGGTCTGGAGTCTTACCCCAGGGCCTATTTATTGATATTACTAAGGTGTAACTCTTCTGAGATCTCTACTGAATGCTCTCTACTGAAAAAAATCTAGTTCTTTCCACTCTGGCTGGTCTGAACACAAACAGCCCTGTGTGAGCTCTGGAAATTGTTCAACTTATAGCTCCCTGCTGGTGCTTTTCCTGTTCTCATGGAGTTTCACCCTATATTTTACGGCTCAGTATTTAGCAACAGACTTAATGGCAAACACAAACAGATTTCTGAAGCTCTTTCTCTACATACTACCTCTTCTTTGGTATTCTGCCCTGCAAGTTCTGGCTGCCTCAGCCTCCCCAAACTCTGATCTCTGTGTCTTCAACTCTCTGTGACCCCTGGGCTCCACTAGGTTCTCTTTTCCTGCCCTGTGGTCCGGAAAGTGCCTCCAGGCAGGAAGAAAATGTGATCCTAGGGTCCATCTCATTTGTTTCCTTCCTTTCAGGGATCACAGTCCTGTGCTGCCGGTTACTCAATGTCTAAAAACAGTTGTTTATATATTTGCCCAGTTTTCTTGCTGTCCATTATGAGAATGCAAGTTCAGTACAAGTTTCTCCATGATGGCAGAGGCAGAAGTCTCCAATGTAACTATTTTTTTAACAACAAAATGCAAATCATAATATTGAAAGTGTTTTTTTCAAATTAATATGCCCCACTTTCACCAAAATTCTGACCAACAACCACAGAGGGCTTGGTCCTTGTTTGAGAATCACTCATCTAGTGAAATCCATAAATTCAACAACACTTAATCAAACATTTCATAAGCCCTATTATGTGGCAGGCACTGTGCTAGGTTCCGAATGTGCAGAGATGAATAAGACACCATTGCTGCCTGAAGGATTTCACTATTGAGGTGATTACTTCATCATATTATTATAATATAACCTGATAAGGGCAGTGACAGAGATACGTGCAAAACGTTAATGAGGTGGGGGTGGGGGGAGGGGAGTCAAGGGCACCAGATCCAGCTTAGAGACAGGTGGAAGGTTGTCAGGGATTGCTTCCGGAGGTGACATTTAAGCTGAGGCTTTAAAGAGGCGAAGCAATTCACCAGGCAAAGAGAGGACAGTTTGAGCAAAGACAGGGAGGCAGAAGCAGCACAAAGTATGCCTGAGAACTACAGGCCATTTGAGGTTGCTGAAGCAAAAATTCCCAGAAAGGGAGAGGCAGGGGATGGAGCTGGAGAGGCCGGCAGAGGTCAGGACATGGAGGGCCTGTCGTGCCACACTGGGGAGCCTGCCACTAAGGATTGAAGCTTTTACATAACTCTGCATGGTGGCTGGCAGGGTGCACGCCCGCCTCAGCACGCAGTAGGTATTATTAGATGATGATCGTGAAAGGCAAACCTGAGGAACCGCAAGACTCTGAGCGGAGCCAAAGTCCCTTACGTTCTGAGGCTCCAGGATGTTACCTGACTCCTCTGCTCCTTTGCAAATTCAGCTGCGATGTGTGGCCATGGTGGTCAGCCAACCCCGAGGTGCTGCCTCCATGGCAGTTGGCTAACCCTCTAGGCTTATATATATGGCTGCAGAATAGTAGTGGGGGAGGGGAGAGAGTGGGGAAAAGGGAAAGTGAGTGAGACAGAGAGCACAGACAGACACAGAGCTGGGAGATACGAAGTCACACGGAGAGACACAGCAAGAGGTGGGCTCAGATTGAAGGGATAGATCATGAAGCACTTTAATCAAGAAGATAATTTCTTGAGGAGGACACAGCTTCCTCCCAGCAGACTCTGCAAATTCTTGGACAATCAGGCCACAAGGCTGAGTGTCCAAGGCCTCCGCCCCTCCCCAGTGGAGTGACTGCTGGGAGTGGAGCAGGGTCTCTGGTCTGACTTGTGCCAGGGTTCAGACATATCTAGATAACTGGTGGACTGGCCTCGGCAGAAGTCTATTTGCCTGAGAGTTGAGGAGTCTCCTGAGAAAGAGTCCATCGTGAAGGAAAAGGGAACTTGACCTGTTGAGCTTGACCCATATCAAAGATCGAGTCCTCTGCAGGTGAGGAGTCTGAAAATAAAATCCAAATGAGTAAATCACCAGGGCACAAGTAGTTCTGGTCAGATGTTCCTTTAACAAGCATAACTGCGAGGAAGAGGACTCAGATATGTGTCCTTGCTTTGAACCAGGACATAAAGCAGCTTTGGTCCCCTGAGGGCTTCAGGTCTTGAGCTGCTGTGGGAAAGGTAATACCCACCGGCTGCCCAGCGGAGGTGGAAGACTAGTGGGCAGAGTGGTCCATGCAGAGTCCCTGCCGTGGTCCCAGGCAGGAGCAGCCACGTGTTCTCAAACACATGGGAGGCACATTCTGGAACTCCAGAAATAACTGGGGGGCAATTTGTGGTTGGTGAAGTTCCGCACAAGCTGATGGAGGCAAGAGCTAGAGAAATTTAGATTATGATGGTTAACGGATTCCCACATAAATGGGTGAGACCTGGGGAAAGTGGAGCTCACTAGGAAATTGCAAAGTATGGATTCCTCCACAGATCAGCTAGTAAGATAACATCTGACTCGTCTCTGCAGAAGTCCAACCTGGAGACCTTCGTTGTGGTTGAAACTTTTTCTCTTGAATCCTCCCACTAGTGGCGTTTCATGAGCTCTAAAAGCCCCTCTTTGCTCAGCTCTAGTACAGGGGTCTTTCCCAGTCCCTCCCCTCTGCACATGCCCATCTGATACCCATCAAGTCCCCTGAGCAAACTCTACCTCTAAACACCTGTCTGAGCAAGAGGGAGGGAGAGACAGAGGGAGGCCGCCATGCCCCTATGCCAAGGTAGCTCAAAGGAAGACTGAGACAAAAGAAAGAAAGACACCAAACCCAAACAGCTATTTTATTTTCTACCCAAATGATCCATAGAAAAAGGCAAATGTTACTTTTTCAAAACCACATGTAAAAAGTACAAGTAAACACAGCTTTGCACAATCTGCATGAGCTTTACGTGCTCCCCTTATAGTCATTCTCGCGGTGTTTGAACTTTATTATGTAGTAAACAGGAGTCATAGAAGGCAACCCGCCTGGATGTGACAGGTAGTTCCACCATGCAGGTGATACACCAAATTTGACCAACCTACACTCTGTGGTTCCCCACTCAGGGACAATGACCCTGCAGTGGAAGGAGATGGACATTAACATTTTTTCCCACTCACCTCTGCTAACTCTTGGCTCATCCAGAGAGAGTGATTGACAACCCCAAAGGCTGCTGGGCAACTATTTGAAAGAGGGGTCCACAGAGAGGCCTCCTCCACCTGTTACTCTTTTCTTCATCACTTCACATCCATAGGGGTCCCTAAGCCCCAAGGGAAGGGTCAAGTGCAAATCTGGTAAACCAAGAAGCCCTAGCAGTTGTCAACTTAATTAGCCTTCAGGCAAAATATATGGATATATGAGCACAGTGGAGTTGCTATAGAGACAGGCCCAGGAGGCGCATTTAGAACAGGGCCTCATCACATCACCCGATAAAAATAAGACCCAGGCTTTTTAATAGAATGAATTACTTAAGTTTTATATTTAACAGGGGACGATACCAAGGCTATTACTGGTTTTCAGAATATTTTAGGAATCCGGGCTGCCTGCTTCTGCATATGTTAACAGCCATCACAACATATGCTCTGGCGGCCAGCAGTTAAGAACTGGAAGCCTATGGGTCTCTTCCACCCCTTGAGTTGAGAGATGGTCCTTCTCACTTTGGGTTTGTTCTCTTTTAATTGGGTGAGCAGTTTTCAATGTGTTTCAGGGAAAGGACTGCAGAAGAGCTATATTGTGCTCTGCACTGGCCCCTGTGCATATATTATTGCTAATCCCTATAACAACACTATGTAGTAATGGTCTTATTTTGCAGATGAAAAAAATGAAGCTCAGAGAGGTTCAAAATTTTCCCAAAGTCACACAGCTAATAAGTAGCGGACGTGGGATTCAAATCCAGGTGTCCCCCATTCCAAAGCCTATTGTTTTATAAGACACCAGCCACAACCTCTACACAAAGAATCTGGGATGAGGTGAATCCAAAGAGATTTACCATTTGTATTGATATAGAGCATAGACCTTGTGACAGTTTAGTCTCTCCTCTAAGATGGTCCCAAAGTGGTTGGGTTCCAAGAGGGATTCCACAGTGATTCCGACTTCTGCTGATGAGCGCCTCTCTAGTGAGTTAAGGCAAGTTTTAATTTCAGACTAACTTCTTACCATCCAACATGCTTGTGGGCTGCCCTTCCCTAAGTCAGTACAGCAAGCATAACTAGCACAGGATTCTAAAGTGAATATCATTAAGAGAGTGTCTCTCTGTCTGACTTATTTCTCTAGCATAATACCCTCAAGGTCATCCATGTTGTCGCAAATGGCATGATTTCATCTTTCTTTTATGGCTGAGCAGTATTACATTTTATATATAACCACATCTTCTTTATCCATTCATCTGTTGATGGGCATTTGGGTTGCTTCCACGTCTAAGACAAATACAGTATGATTTCACTCATATGTGGAAGATAAACAAATACGTAGGGGGAACAGACTGGTGGTTACCAGAGGAGAAGGCGGTGGGTGGAGGGCAAAAGAGGTAAAGGGACACATATGTATGGAAACTAGACTTTTAGTGGTGAACACAATGCAGTCTATACAGAAGCTGAAATATAATGATATACACCTGAAACTTACACAATGTTATGAACCAATAAGAAGAAAAAGAGAGAGCGTCCCTCCTGCTCTTGCATACACAAAAGCTTAAACATACAAAATCAAGCTGGAAATCCAAAGTGAAGGTCTTTTTTTTTTGAGAATTTTGTCCTTGGATTATTCATGACCTTCCTACTCTGCAGAGATGGTTTTTTATTATTTTTTTCACCAATTTTCCAACAAAGATCTCCATAGTAGACTCAATCTGTGCCCACAAGGTGCCAGTCTTTCCTTGTTGTGGGAAATGGTGAAGCTGGCGATGGTAACACTAGGCATGAGGCAGTGGAGAGGACAGGGAGGGGACAGATGGTCGGGAGGCTGGGGGACCCAGTGGTGACAGGAATACTAAGTGTCTGGGCTTCATGGGATCTGAGAGAACAGGTCTAGGGCAGAACTGAAATGTGAGCTTTGACAGAAATCCTAACCAGAGCATCAATGCAACTGAACTAGGCAGAGAGGTAGAAGGCAGTTAGAAGCCATAGACTGGAGGCTGGAACCCGGGCAAGAGCGGGAGGCTGGGAATCAGAAGGAGGGAGTGGTGTCTTGGAAGAGTCCCTGAGCAGTGGACTCATCCTAGGAGCTTTCCCAGGGCTGCCTGCAGCCTCCAGCACGGGTATGTGGGTGAATCATTCTGCCCTGTTGAGATAATTCTATGATGTACTCTTGTCATATAATGAGATCAACAAACTCTATGGGTCAGTCTGGAAATCTAACTCTACTACAGGCAATCATGCAGAGGTTAAAAGCACAGGCTTTGGCCTCAGGCTGACTTTATAAGCTCTGGCTTTCCCACTTATTAGCTATGGTAACTTGGGCAAGTCATCAAAGCTCTCTACGGCTCGACTTCCTCTTCTGAAAAATAGGAATGATATCAGTCAGATGCCAAGGACAGGCCCAGGTAGGAAAATGGCCAGTGGGCTATGTCAAGGGCCAGACTGGCTGAGTGAATGCCATGGCCAGGAGGGTGAGCAGAAGCCTGACTCCAGCCCTTCCTCCCCCACAATCCTAAAGCTCTTTGGACAAACCCTCCCCCCATCTCTGTCCTCTCCTGCTAAAAGGGTTTGGCCTTTCAGTGTCCCCTGAGCCTCTCTTGCCCTCAACCATGAGCTCTTTCCATGAACAGTCTCTAGGGTGACTCGTAGGCCCAGGTCGCCAGCCACCACCAAGCCTTCCTCCAGGCCTGACTTTACACTTTGCCCTCTAAATAAGGAAGCGAGCACCGCCAGGCCAAGAACTTCTGCCCAATTTGGGTCCTGGGTGGCCTCTCGCCTCCCTCTTCCCCTGGGCCCCTAGCCGACTCCTCCCTCCCTCAGAGATGCTCCCTGCTCACTTCATTCCAGCCTCATAGTTGGAATGACAGCGGCTCCCAGAATCCCTGGGGTGTTGGGAGGGTGATGGGGGTCTGGGGAGGCAGCCAGGCCCAGGAGCAGGTTAATGTTACAGCCCTGGATAAGTGAGCTGGGCCGGGTGACGTCAGGGTGATGATGGGTGGAGGGGAGGGCCGGGCTGCTGAACTATAAAGATAGGTCAAATCAAATATAATCAACTTGGGACGGAGCAAGCGGGCGAGCTAGACAGCGTCCCCAAGCCATGGTCCCTACGAGCCGTGGCTCAGCCTGGGTCCCTCTGCTCCCGACCCGAGTGCCCGAAGCAGGCTTTGGTTTCATGTCAGCAGCCTTCATCTGCCTTCCAAAAATAAGCCCCTGCCGCCATGCAGAGGGGAGAAAAACAAGAAGGGCGGTATTTTTAGGGCCATTAATTCTGACCACGTGCCTGAGAGGCAAGGTGGATGGCCCTGGGACAGAGGCTGTTCATCACTATGTCCCGGGGAGCAGGACGTCTTCAGGGCACGCTGTGGGCTCTTGTCTTCCTAGGCGTCCTAGTGGGCATGGTGGTGCCCTCACCTGCGGGTACCCGCGCCAACAGCACGCTGCTGGACTCGAGGGGCTGGGGCACCCTGCTGTCCAGGTCTCGCGCCGGGCTAGCTGGAGAGATTGCTGGGGTGAATTGGGAAAGTGGCTATTTGGTGGGGATCAAGCGGCAGCGGAGGCTCTACTGCAACGTGGGCATCGGCTTTCACCTCCAGGTGCCCCCCGACGGCCGGATCAGCGGGACCCACGAGGAGAACCCCTACAGTGAGTGCCAGTTGCAGCCAGTTGGGAAGCTGGGGGCTTGGGCTCAAGCAGGGCTAGAAGATAAAGGGGCCTTGTTCTAGTGCATGGAGTCCTATTATAGAGGGGGGAGAAATGTTATTCTCCACTCAGATGCCTGTAGACATAACCACCCCCAGCTTCTCTGACCCTGCCTAGGTGCGGGCTCAGCATGCTGAGGTCCAAGCATCCTGGTGTCCTCCGCTATCGTCCCACAGGGCTCCTGTGGCACTAATAACTGCAGCATTCCCGGCCCATCCATGGCCATGTAAGACCATCACCCTGGGAAGCCATAAGGCAAGGATGGGGAGAATGAGTGAGGATACTTGGTCCACATCAGTCACAAGCTTATTTTTATTTAGCTTCCCTCTTTGAGAAGGACAGGCAAGCGGTTTGCAAAATTTCCAGCTGAAGCACTTCCTTCTTTTTATTTCAATCTACCCCCTGTGTCCCCAAGTCCTTGTCCTACAAGTCGAGGGTCACTGCATAGTTTCTCCCATCCAAGAGAGGCAGGGGCTGCAGGAGTCAGACAAGCCAACAGCCTCTGTGTGGCTGCAGTGTTTGCAAGATTAGACGGGATGAGATCTGTTGAAACATGTTGACTATACATTTTAAAAAACTAATCAGAATTCATTTTTTCACCCACATCAAGGAATTCATGTGATTAAGTCAGGGAAAGCCCAGATTCAAAGCTAATCTTAAGTAGATACCTAGGTAGCCACTGTGATCCTAACTCTGAAGTCAGAACTTTCCCCTGCAGAACTGGATTTTTAACAGTAGAGTGTCAGGGCCTGATGAGTCTAGCAGATGGGATTTCCTAAAATTAGAGGGACCAGAGATACAGGTGATGGAGGCGCTGACTTTCTAGGAGCAGGGGATGGGCTCAGATGCCCCTCTAGGGTCACTTTCCAGGGTGACATCTCACTCTGATTTGCACAAGCCTTAGATAACACAGCCCCCATTTCTTTGCCAGGCCTGCTAGAGATTTCCACAGTGGAGCGAGGCGTGGTCAGTCTCTTTGGAGTGAAAAGTGCCCTCTTCGTTGCCATGAACAGTAAAGGGAGATTATACACAACGGTGAGTTCATCAGGCCAGGGGATGCTCCAGGTGGTACGAGGCCTGAAGTTTACACCATTGAAGAAACAATACAAAATCTTGAGTAGATAAGTGACTATTTATCTAGAATGAGACAAGAAGGGGGCTGGGAAGGAGCCAGTGCACGTGTGGGGTTCGTCCGCATCACAGTTAAGTGGCCTCTGCACTGGACAGTGTCTTTCCTGGTCCTACCTGCCAGAGCCTTGTAAGTGAACAGGAACCACAGCTCACAGGGCTATTGGGTCCAAGGGAAACCTGCGTTCTGGCATAAGGCTTTCATCCAGGCTTATGGTTAGGGAATCAAACTGGAGAGGGCCAGAGAAGCAAGCCTGCATGTGTTGTTCTCCATGACCCACCCTCCAAGAGGTGTCCCCGGACTAGAGTGCCCCAGGAGGAGGAGAAATAGAGGCTATTTTCCTCACCTTCATCAGTGTGTTGAAAGTTTACTTTAAGGTTTTAAGTCCTCTGATCTTTGCTCACATCGGCTGGAGAAGCATCCTCCCATTGTACCCTCTTGCCCGGCACCAGACCCCACCCCAATTCCTCCCCATCACAGATCAGCCCTGGGAGGGCGAATGCTAGCACTTCGGTTAACCCAGCCAGCTTCTAAGCACATTTACCAAAATCTCTGCTCTCTCTGACTCCCTCATTCCTGAGTCTCTCCATCCATGGTTTGGCTTATTCCAAAATATGGGCTGAGAAAATGTCCCTATGAAGTTGCTGAAATGGAGAGTTCTTCTGATGGAAACTAGAAGGCTAAAAAGGAAGACTTCTGAGCAATCATCAAGGAATACCCAAATTATTTATGGGGAGAGTGTATAGAGCTGTCCCACCTCTCCTTGGAGACAGACTGGGGATCGGGAAGTGAACAGAGAGATCTGGGATTGGTGCAGGTTCCGGGGAGGCTACCCAAACAGAAGAGATCTGGTAAATCCCCAAAGGGGGTGCCCAGGTGGCCTCTGTGATCTTCAGTGCTAAGACCTCTCAGTCAGGGTTGGTGTACATGGAGACGGGGCAGGGATTAAAATCGGTGGGTCTCCCAACGAAGACAGATAGGTGGAGCCAGCTGCCTGAAACAGGGCCAGTCTGTCCCCCACACACGCTTCTATTGTGGACCTGACGTGCATCACTTGCAGAGCCTTGAGGCCAGTCTGCTCTCAGCTGTGACTGATACGAGAACTTGGAGATGCAGTGTCGCATGTACAATGTGAGTATAAACATCAAATGCACCTCCCAGGGGTGCTGAGGGATAATGCTTACACTGGTGGGGAAAAGCACTCCACAGGGAACCTGACAAACAGTAGGTGCTCAACATGGGTCAGGTTTTTGTATTGTTTAAGGAGGGTGGGGCGCACTACCATGAGGCCCTACACCCCTCCTTCCTAGAGATGAGACATGTGGGAGGAGATTTGCATCCACATCCCTTCATAACTTGTTAAAAGTACAGATTTCCTGGGATCTTCCTAAGAGATGCTTATTCAGTAGGGCTGTGGTGGGAGCCTGGAAATCGGTTTGTTTTTGTTTTTTAAGTTAGTCAGGTATTTCTGAGGCACAGGCAGGCGTGGGGACCACCAGGCTACATGGCCCCTGGAGGGCAGGGATGATTCCCTGCCCAAGGGTTACACCAGCCTGAGAGCAGGAGAGCTGGGGAGGTGACACCCGATGTGAGATTGGAATCCTCAGACATCCTTTTTACTGCTCTCTGCAAAGGTGATGGAGAGGACAGGAGGCAGCTTGGAGCAACCTGGGTTTGGGTGGAGTGGGTACCCCTCTGTGGAGTGAGTCTCAGAGCCCCTTCTCACCAGCCTGCGTAATCCCTGGAATCCCATTGACTGGAGAGCCAGGAATTGGGGTTGTTGGCTGTGGGACTCTATGCAAGGGACTCTTTAGCAGGTAAACTTCCTGGAAGAAAGCACAAATTACAGAAACCCCCATCTTTGCCACCTTTAGTACCAGCTATTTAGTATTTCTTTCTCCTTACCCAGAAAGGAATTCAACAGTGAGGAGGGGAAGGGGCACAAACATAAGGTACATTTATCCACTTCCCACTTAAAACCTGGTGGTCCTGGTGGGAGAAGCTGGGGAGACTGGGAATATGAGATTTAACAATCAGAGGAAGCCTGCAAAGGGGTAAAGCATTCCCACAGCAAGAAGGGAGCCATCTCTCTGAAGTGTGGGTGGGCTCCTAATGTGGGAGACACCACCAGCCCCTCACTCCCCGGTGATGACGTCAAAGGGGGCCAAGTAGGCTGAAGAGCTGAAGGGCTCTCTAAATGAACAGAGCCAGGAAAAGGGGGGACTTTCCCGCGAGACCACCCGCCCACTCTTCACCCTCCCCCTCCCCCTCCCATCCCTCCAGGAGCACCACTAGCCCACAGCACCTTCTCCGCGGTGGGGGAGCCTCCGTCCCTGAGCCCAGGCCCAGGCAGGCCTGCGTGCAGAGTCCGGTGGAGCGGTGCCCCAAGCCTGGCACCTGATGCGTTGTGTGGCTGGGCACCAGATGCCATTGAACCACCTCTCCCCGCTCCCTCCGCCGCCCCTCAGGGGCCCTTTATCACAGTCTGAAAAAACAATTGCCAACTGATCCCCGGAGTCAGGAAGACTCCCGCTGGTGATGATTTCATTCAAACTATTTCACTTTAAGCCCCCAGAACTGCCTCCTCTCCCTGCGGCTCAGCTGCTACTGCCACTAGATGGGATTTCTCAAGGAGGGAGGGGAACCGTGCTGGGGCGGGACGGAGGACAAGCCATGGTCAGAGAATAAGAGCCAGGAAAACCTACCTAGGAAAAGTGACCTCCCACATGTCTCACCTCTAGGAAAGAGGGATGCAGAGCCTCATGGCAGTGCACCTCACCCCACTTAGACAATATAAAGAACTACCCCTAAATGAACACCTCCCGTTTGCACCCTGGGAGTGCTTTCCGAGAGCATTATCCCCAGCACCCCTGGGAAGCGCTTTTGATCTTGACTCTCACTTTACAGCTGGGACCCGGGGCCTCAGGGCTCTGCAGGTAATACAGGTAAGGCTGGCAGCAGAAGTGCATTTGGTGGACAGACTGGGACCCCTTCCAGCACCTGCCCCACCTGCCCCACCTGCCCTCCAGCTATTTGTCTCACTTCTGGCAGTCACTGACCTCCAGGCCTGAACCTCTGCTCTCTCAGGTGTGGACTGAGGCAGAAATCAGAGAACTCCAATCTCCTTGATTCTTTTTAAAATTAAAAAAAGAAATCAAGGATCTCCATGTGACAGTGGTTCTATTAGAATCCTTTGGCTGAGAAAAATATGCAGTGGCAAAAAGCTACTAGGAAATCGGTTATGCTTTTAAGTGACTTTAGTTTCACGAACTATAACTGTGTCTACATCCTTTTAATCAGTAGCACTATGACAACGTGCAGAACACAGGATTTGTTTCATCCATAGAGGCCTTTGATTGTAATCTGGGGCGTTCCTTTGGGGGAGAGGAGGCCCAAGTCTTTCCCCGGCTCAGTGAGCTGTTCCTCTCATCCAGCAGAGAATGGATTCCTGAGGGACTGGGACGAAGGCTCCCTCGTGTTAGCACTGTGTGGAAGTGCCGGGAGATGGGTCCAGGGTGTAGGGAGAGGCCCGTGCTGCAATGAGGGGCCTGGGGAGCCCTGCGGACAACTCTTATAAAGGGCTTTGTCCGTGGCCTACCAGCTACAAAGAACTCTCCAGGAACGAGAAGAATGAGAGGCCTGGTGAAAACATTTTCAAACACTTGGTAATTGCCAGTGCAATTGTGTGTTAGGAACAGGAATTAGGAAACACAGATCTCTTCAGAACTGGAAGTTGCTGTTTCTCCATTTCAGCTAAGGAGAGAAAAAGAAGCAGTCAGGGGCTGCAGAAGGAAAGGGTCTTAGGACAAGGAGTTTTCTTGTTTTTCCTCCCTGCTCACCTCCTTAAACACCCCCCTCCACGTGCACACACACACACACACACACAACCAGGAGTAATAGGGGCAAGTGGCTGAGGGCAGCCCTAGGAGAAAGAACTTTAAAGGCGAGAAGACACCTCTGTCAGTCAGGGTGACAGCTCTGCCTAAACACAAGAGGATGGATGTCTGGTCCACCCCAGACTCTAAGGGGCACTTCTGCCAGAGGTAACTCAGGCTGAAACACCCATATACCTACCCCTCTGCAAACCCCTCATCCACATTGAGAGCTAAACGCTTTAGAGTTTGGTTCCACCTAAGTCTGATTAGACCTAGATGGAATTTAAGACATTGTCACATTGGGGCTTGAGGCACAGCAAGCCCAGGAAATGTGATCCGGTGGAATTACTTTCATTTGTTCAAGTAATAATATATGGTAGCTGCTTTTATTAACACGGCGTTCACTTGGCCTGAGTGGTTTTCTCACCAGAGCTGAGGTGCCAACATTCCTGAGCCATGAGACTGCTGAGCTCCAGGATGCAGTGGGGATGAAGCTAGGGGCTGGGGCTGGACTCAGCTTGAGCATCAATCTGGACAGCAAGAAAATCCCACCAGCCTGAAGCATGGGCTGCCTCAAAGAATTCAGGGAAATGGCATGGTCTTGGCCTCCTGTCACAGGCCTCATAGCCACCTGAACCCCAACGTCAGGGGAGCTGAATGGACAGGATAAGGGAATGGTAGAGAGGGCTTCTAAAGCAAACTTCTTCTATTCCTCTCATTTCACTTTAGATTTGTACAGAATTCTGGGGAAGGCTAGGAACATGAGACTAGACAAAAGGGACAGAATGAAAAAAAAACAGAAGTCAGAAACTTTAAAAAAGGAGGGGGAGCTGGCCCGGTAGCGTAGTGGTTAAGTTCACACGCTCTGCTTTGGCGGCCCAGGGTTCACGGATTCGGATCCCGGGTGGGGACATATACACTGCTCATCAGGCCATGATGTGGCGGCATCCCACATACAAAGGAGAGGAAGATGGGCACAGATGTCAGCTCAGGGCCAATCTTTCTCACAAGAAAAACAAGGGGAGGATTTGAATAATCAAAATCTGTTTAGCAGAGAACAAAGCACACTGTATACAACCCCCCATCATGCACATTTGAACAAACAGGTTTTAGGAGACCCAAACAATTAGGAAAGGCTGGATTCTTAAATCCTGACACATTCTAGGAGGGAGGATATGGGCAAATGCCCTCAGAGTTTCTTGCCCGAATGGCTCAATTCCTCCCTTTTCCCCTCCTCTCCCCCACACCCTCCACCCCAAGATTCAATATCCTTTCTGGAGTCTGCAAACCACACTCAAAACCTCTCCCTTAACCACCATCCAGATGAGAAATGAATTTTCCCGGAAACTGGCAGGCGGGTTACTCTCCAGAGACATAGAAGTAAGAACAGAGGTGGGCGGAGAGGGGGCTGTGACAGGACTAGGAGGAGGCTCCCAGTTTCTGATGTAAACATTTTCTCACTTCATTCCCTGGCCCATCTTCTATCCCAAATTCCTTTCTCATCTTAAACAATCTACTTATGTGACTAGGTAATACATGAACATGGCTTAAGGGAGAAAAATGGTACCAAAGAATAAGCCATGGAAATTGTCTCACTCTCACTGTTGTCTTGAAGCCACCAAGTCCCTTTCTAGAGGCAGCCACCCCTAGCAGCTCCCTGTGTATCATCCCAGGAAGAACCCATGTCCCTGAGTGTGTGCACGCACTGGTATCATTTTTTAAAATCACATGAATAGGAGCATACAATGCACACCGCTTCTAACCTTGCTTCTTCACTTAGCAGTATGTCGTGGAGACCATTTGAAATCAGTGCACAAAGAGGTTTCTCATGTCTCATGGCTTATTGTATTCTATTGTGTGGATTCCCCACAGGAGCTGACGACTCCCTCCTAATAGACACTTAGGGTGTTTTCAGTCTGTGACTGTCATAAATAATGCCTCAGTGAGTAACTTGTGTGTGAGTGGGAGTGTACCAGGAAGATAAATTCCTAGAAGTGAAACTACTAATCAAAACTATATTCGTTTTTTCATTCTAATAGATGTTGTCAAATTGCTCGTTATAGACGTTGTAACAACATACACACCAACAGACAGTAAATGAGAATCCGTAGTCTCCATGTCCTCACCGACGAAAGTGTGTTATCAAACGTTCTCTCTGCAATCCAAAAACTGAAACTCTGATCTCTCAGTTATGATTCACATTTTTCTTATTAGGCATATGCTGTTATGTTTAGATGCTATTTGTATTTCCTTTTCTGAGAATTGTCTGTTCATAAATGCCCATTTTTCAGTGAGTTAAGTGTTCTGAATATAGTAAAAAAAAAAGTCCTCTCTGCAGTATATTGCAAAATATATTACAAAATATAATGCATTGTAAATATTTTTTATCCAGTTAGCTATTTATATTTTTATTTTGTTTAAGGTAATTTTTTCCAGACAGAAGTTAAATATATTCATGTTGGGGGTTTTTTTTTTTATGACTTCTAGTTGTTTTTGTCCTGCTTAGATAGATCTTCCTGGCTCAGTATTTTTTTTTAAAAAATTTTCTGGCCTTTTAAGATTCTCTTTTTTTACATTTAATTCTTTGCTCTTTTGGAATTTATTTTAATGTAAGGAATGAAGTCGTACCTCTCACTTTATTACCATTATTATTATTAGAAGATGGTATCCTGTTGTTAAAACACCATGTTTTCTCCAGTAATGTGAAATGCCACTTTTATTTTATATTCATTTCAGATCCGGGTTTATCTTCTATCCACGTATGTTTGGATTTCCTTCTGCACTGTCTATTTTGTTCACTGATCTGCCCCAGACTTTTAATCAGTGTAGCTTCATTTCTACTTAACTTTTACAATCAATCCTGAGTTTATTTTCTCCTCATGCTGTTGGTCCCGAGCTTTGCCCATCAACAGTCTTAGCTCCCGTGACTGGCTCTGCACCCCACGCACAGGCAGAGGAACCACGGCCCAGAGGGGCCAGAGTGCAGAGCCAGGGCCAGCATCAACCTCTGCTTATGGCGCTCTTCTCATGCAAGCTGTCTCCCAGTTGTTCAGGCAATAATTGCAGAGCTTAAAAGCTAAGTTGTCCATAACCCACAACAAGTTTTGCAGGAATGGTGATCCAGGGTAAGATGAATCTTTTAGGGCTTTTCATGTAAAATAGTTCATGATTCAGTTGGAGAAGAATGATTATAGTAATAACAATTATTTTTTATTTTACAGTGTGCCAGGTGTTCTACCAGGGACTTTCCATGCATTCTTTCAATTCATGCTCACTCCAATTCTATGATATAATTATTCTTACTGCTCCCACTGTACAGATGAAGGAACTGAGGCTTAGCAGGTTAAATAAGCTGCCCAAGTTCACACAGCTAGGTAAAAGATGAATCATCATCAGTCTAACCTCAAAGCTGTCGCGCAAACATGCTCTTTACCTACTTTGATTAGTTTATTCTCCCTACCTTTGGGAGGTTCCTTCTTCCTTCATTTGCAAACACTCACTGAGCACCCATAACAGAGGAAGCGAAAGCTTGTGAAAACCCAAACTCCCTGGTGTGGTGTTGAGGAGGCTGGTGAAAGCTTTCACATTCATGTCAAGCAAATTAACATTATGTGAAAGTGCTTTGTAAACAGTAAACTGGGGGCAGGAGAGGGGAAAGGGGGAAGTGCATTCAGCTGAGGGTGAAGGGCGGGAGGAGGTGTGGTGTTCACTGTGCTCCCATAGACCATGCCACCCCCTTGCTCACTCCCATCCTGCATCAAAAGAGCCCTCCATGCCGGGGTATCCATATGTTTCAGCGTTGTCCTTATTAAGTCATCATTCATTCAGCATCACGTACCCAACATGACACAGTCCTTGTCTCAGGGCACTCGGAGTCTATTGGGAAAGAAGGGCCTGTCCATAGGGATCACACACTGTTCTAAATGCTGTCTGACAGGTGTACTCAAAGGGCGCTGGGAGGCCGGGAGACCTGATGAGCTAGCTCATCACCATTCGTTCATAACAGGAAGAGGCTCTTGTCCATCCCCCACTGCCAGCCAGGCCAGGGCACTCATAGTACGATTCCTTAGAGAAGGTCAGATGATACCTCTGGCATAGCCAGTCAGCCATTGAGTGGGTTTTTTATAGCCGATGGCCTCAGTCAGCAGGAAGGAGTCAGAAATTACACTCCACCTATTTCTCCCGTCTCATTCTCTATTTCTTTAAAGAATCAATCCCAGGTCTCCTGGCCTTCAACTCACTCTCTCTTCCTCTAGACCCTGCTGAACTACTTCCTATCAAAAACACAGAAGTCCCTCCAGCCTCCCCTCAGGGCAATGACCCAGGCAGGTTTTGGGAGGAAAGGGCTCTCTTTTCTAGGAATAAAGGAGGACTTGGGTGATTTATTGGGAATGAACTTGTTGATGTGTGACAGGAAGTCCAGCATTCATTTTCTGAACAGGTGGTCCACACACGCTTCTCTACCAAATTAGCATTGAGGGGGGCGATTTATCACTGGCCCCAGACTCCATGGCACCACCTGTCACACAGGGAACCAGGTTCTTTGCCCCATAAAAATTCTGCTCCTTGCCATCTCTGTTCCTGCACTTCCCTGGAGAACTGTGTGTGTCTAGGAGGCACCGGGCATCTCCTGGGCTCAAAGTCAAAACCCAGAATGGGCTTTTTAAGGGATAGCAAACTGGGAAAGACAGATTGAGGGAACGCAAGTGGAAGAAAGAGTTGCTATAGTCGACAGTCCGTGCTGGAGAGGACTGAGGAAATCATGTGTCTCCACCCTCCCCTAACCGCCCCCCACCACCTAGTCTGCAGAGGAGGGAACCGAGGCTGAGAGGGAGGAGCCTGCCCATGGTCACACAACTAGGAAGTGGAAAACCACCAAGCAGAACTCGGGGCCCTCAATCCTGCTCCAGTAGGTTACCTCTCACAGTGGACTTGAGAAAACAGCCTATTCTATCCTTTTCTTGTCCTTTCTCTGAATGGAATAAATGATCGCCTCGGTGCTTAGTAGAAAGTGCCCTGAACTGGAAGTCAGGAGACCCACCCGATGTGACACAGACCATCCATCTATGTCCCTGGGCCTTAGTTTCTTCATCGTAAAGGAGGGAAGGTGAGAGGGGACCCTGAGAGCTCTGAGGTCTCTTCCTGTTCTAACCTTTCATGACTCTGTTCACCTAAGATGGCTTAGATCTCATTGGTTGTCTTACAAAGGGGAGGGGAGGGGCACCTGGCAGAGGGGCTACTGTGCCTCATTTATAATTGAGCCTCTGCTCTTTGTCCATTTGTTTTGCAGCCCAGCTTCCAAGAGGAATGCAAGTTCAGAGAAACCCTCCTGCCCAACAATTACAACGCCTATGAATCAGACCTGTACCGAGGGACTTACATCGCACTGAGCAAATATGGACGGGTAAAGCGGGGCAGCAAGGTGTCCCCAATCATGACCGTCACTCACTTCCTTCCCAGGATATAAGGACCCTGAAAGACGGCTCACAGGTTGAAGGCAGCATCTTTTCTATTGGAATTTTGCACAAGTGAACAATTCCTTCCCCCCCCATGAGTCCTGAGTCAGGCCTCTTTTGTGCTTGGGGAGACGTGAGTTGGTTCCTTTGGCCACTGGACCCCATGGCATGTAATCCACCCAAAGGGGTTGCAGCCAGCATCCTAGAATGGCAATGGATCCCATGGTCTGACCTCACCTGAGGAAAAAAGGTGCAGATGACAGTTGTAGAATGTGACCATGTGCACAGGAGAAGGCCAGGGTGGAAGTATGTGTGTGTGTTGATGTAGAGCCATACATCTTGGTATATGTTGTCAGAGCAAAGGCATTTCAGAGCATCGGGTTTCTTTCTCCCAGAATCATCACTGCAGGAATCTGCCTACAGGGATGTCTCTTGTCAAACCAACAGGATTGGTGTGTACTCCCATTCTGCCCTTCCTTCCAATCATTTTTCCATTCAGAGGCCACTGACTGCATGGGTTGCACGGTGGTGGGGAGCAGCTGCCTGTAAGAGCAGAGAGGGCAAGGTAGAGGGAGTAAGATTTAACTGCAGACCAGAAAGAAAGGGGGAAGACTTCCTGCCTGTCAGGGCTCTGGGGACACTGGGATGCATTGTCAGGGAAGCTGGGGGAGAAGGGATCCCCTTCTTGGAGGAAAGAGGTAGAGCAGTGTCTTGGGCAGTTGGGGAAGGCCTGCTGGAAGCAGCAGAAGGGACTGGATGTTCTACGGAGAGCCATTCTGCTTGGAGGATTCAGGGCTGTGTGTGGCTCCAAGAACAAGCCGGGGTCAGGCTGCCTGCCCATAACTTTTCCTCACTTTGAACCGGGTCTTATTTTAACCTCAGATGACAAGGATCCTAATAATGGCAACCTCTTTGGCGAGGGGTGAGGGGGTACAAAATAGGGCATGAAGGAAGTAGAGAGGCTTTGGACTAGAGATGATAATTCCTCTCCAACTACATCCAGGAAACTCACCCAAGTTCTCATCTGATACTCTCACTTCCTTCTTGGTCGTCCTCATCTCGCATACACACTGGTGCCTGGATGCAGTAGAATGGGCACCATGACCTCTGGAGTTTGCCCCCTCTGACCCCTACCGTAGAAGAAGAGTGATAATCCTGTGAAATCAAGCAGCCAAGCTGGAGCGGCTGCTTGCTGTACAATGTCTTCTTGCCTCCTGTCCATTGAGAGTATTTAAAGCAGAGGTTCCCTGAGAGACTATAAATGTTGTCTTCCTGGAGCCTTCAGATTCCTGAACCATTGGAACGTTCCTAAATCTGAAACCAGAGAGAGTCGTATCAGAGTGCAAATATTTTCGGCATACGTGAACCATCGAGTTACAAAATGACCTGACACCCTCTGCTACTCTCAGGGGCCCCTGCCTGCAAGACAACTCCTCATCTGCTGCAAATACCTTCATCTTCGGCATACCTCTCTATTTGCAGATGCGTCCATCTATAGATAGATCTGAGCTGAGCGACTGTGAGCTCAAGATGGAAGTTAGCAATCCAAGGGAGAGACACCATACTGGCCACCTCCTCTGCCTGACAAACCTCAGGGAGGACATGTGCTGGGTGAGGAGGAAAAGGCCACACAAAGGTGAGCGAAGACTGGACAGTAAGAACTCAAAGGCAAGAGGGGACATGGTCAAGACTTGGATAGAAACTGGAAGGAGCTGGGGTCTTGGATCAAGTGGAAGGGGGAGAAAATTTGTCCATCTTGACTGTTGGGAATATTTGAAGTGCAGGTCTGTTTGGAGGCAGGGGACAAATCTTTGATTGTTTTTCAGGAAGTCTTGTCCAGAGTAATCTGCCTCTTTAACAGGGTACATCAGAAACTGATGCACTCAGAACCTGAGGTGTGTATCAGTTCCTGATGGAACATGGTGGGAGTGTGGGAAGGCTGGGTGGACAGATGGACTGTGATCTGGAGAGGAGAAAAATATTTTAGGTCCCAAAGCATTAGGATCTTCCTAGATCCTTGAGCTAACTTGGCATGAGGGGGCATTCTCCCAAAGAGAGTCACAAGGCCTCAGACTGCTAGACCTTTCCTCCATCTCTCGAGAGGCTCATAAAAGTGTTCAAATCCTGCCAAGGAGTTTCCCCAAATGTCCACTCCCATTTTTCATGCTGGGAGAAAGAGAAGCTGTGAAATGCCTAGATCAGGCAGGCTTGCTATTCAGTCACTAGGTAGCTGCACCAGCACACTGATTGTCTATGACTAGCATCAGCTACGAGCAGCTGGTCTGTTCTAACTAGTCCCAGAACCCATGCTGTACTAGTTGTTAATTATCCCGAATATCACCCTGGATGCAGGGATGCGTCATTGATTCTTTGAAATCCTTCCCATCCAAAGGAATTCTCCCAAGGGCTTTCTCTTTAAGCTATAAGTGACTGAGACTTAAAAAAAGTCAATTCACATCCACGAAAGTGGGTTAAGGGGCAGGAACAGAGTAAGATCAGCAAGGGGCTTCTCAATCCCTTCTCTTCTACTACTATGTCTGCACACGTGTGCGGTCATCTCCTATCTGATCACCATGTCTACTGGGTTCTGAACTCAGCTGTCAGCCCCACTGGATCGAAAATTCTCCTTCCTGCAAATCCTGAGCTATGACCCTGGTTTATAGAGTTTTGTAGCTCATTGGCCTCTCTTCTGTCCTGAACCTTCTTTGGCAGCTCCATGCAAACTTGGGGCTCCAGGATCCCAGAGGCTGCCTTATCTCCTCTTCAAGAGCAAATGATAAAGAAGAGAGCAACATATGTGCACCCCCTGAAGACAGACTTCCCAGCTGGGAAGAGGTTAACTCAGTAACAATGGGGGAGCCCCAGGCACGTGCAAAATCTGCACCCTCTTCAGGGCAATGGCTGAAGCTCAGAGGAAACCAGAAAACTCCAACTGTCTTGTTCAAGCTGTTGATTATGTTCGTTTCATCGTTTGCTGCCTTCTAACACCACTTCCCTTCCCACTTCCCATTCATTTTTGAACCTCCCTTGGAAAGCATCATACAATTTTGTAATTAATACCCTATCATTATCCTTCACAGACTTCCCCCTCTGCCACCACATCCCACACCTCCAAAACACACACACAGCAAGCCCCTGATCAGGGCCATTCTACTCCTTAAGAAAGAGAATATTTTCTCTTGTCGTCTAATCCAGGCTACAAACCTCTTTTCTTTTTAGACACATAGGTTTCTCCCCAGGCCAAAAACTCAGGCCTGAAATTCTCTCCTGACCCCCATCCTATCCTAGGCAATTTGGAATTCTTCTTCCCATGCTCTGGACCCCTTTCTTGTCCTCGACCTCAGGTCCTTCAAGTTCTCATTCTGTGCAAGTCCTGAGGGAAAAAGGAAATACAAAAGCCCACAAGCTGTAGTTCCCCTTCCTCCCAGTGTTAGATGTCCATCGCCTTTGCCCATTTTGTGCCACAGCCACCGGTGCAAACATATCTACCACAGGTGGCCACTAGCCTCCAATTACCAGGGTGTCCTCTCTGCCCTCTATCCCCTTCTGCCCCTTTTCATGTGGATACAAGCTAGAAAACTCCTACGTCTTCCTATCCCAATGCTTTTCCCCAAAGGCTCTGGGTCCCTTGTCACTGAGGAGGGACTCTCTGCCACTTGCCTCCCCGGTGCCTGCGAAGTAGATCTCTGATGTTTGCGGCCCCTCCTGCCGGCCAGGAACCAGCCACTCATTCTGCTACCTCCCAGGAAAACTCCAAAAGTAGGAATGTTTGGGACAAGTCCAGAAGAATAGATAGAAATACTCCAGCCTACACTGGCAGCTGTGTTGGGTTTTCCTCTTCCCAGAACAGGAGGAGGGAGTGATGACACCCCAAACAGATCCCGAATCGAGTCCGTCATGCAGAAAGCCAACACAGAACCATGTTTGTATACCTCATTGATCTACCAGAATGCCAGCACTCAGACAGCTGTGTCCTCATGTGGTTTTCCCTTTCTACAAATCAATAAGTACCTCAGGCTGGGTCCCAGTGCAGAGCTGTCCTCAAGCTTGGGTAGAATGGGTAGGAAAACTCAGAATTTGTTCAGTCACGTGCTTGTAAAATGTGATGCTTCTATTTTTTTAATATGTATGTGCTATGCACAAACCATATCATGTTCCAGCAAAAACGTAAAAGGTCTTTTTATACGTTCTTCTAAACTGTTCGACTTCACCCCTCCTATTAAAACTGACAACAAATCTCTGGGTTGTGGTTGATTTTCATCTTGATTCTTTTCCACCTTTCAAGGAGGCAGGTGAGAGGAAAGGGAAAGCATAGATTCATGGTGCTGATGATCATCAAGGCAGGAAGAAGTCACACGTGTCACTTAGTCCACCACTATATTTCATAAATGGGGAATTTGGCCCAGAAGAGGGAAGGAAGCCACAGCAGACCATAGTGAGGTAGCAGCCCTCTTCTCTTCTGCCTTGGTCAACGCAAGATACCCACATTTTTGTGTCTACAACATTCACTCTCTCACTTATTGACTCAGCAGAAAGTACTTATTGAGCACCCGGCTCTGTGATGCCTTGGCTTAGGTTTTTGGGATACACGAGTGAACAAGGTGGACACAGTCTCCATCCTCTCACAAACATGCTTTTAAAAAACTCACCCAGGAGAATGCTAACATGTAGATTCCCAAGCCACATGTGCACAGATTCTGATCCAGCAGCTGGGCGGGGTGGGGCACTCAGGAGTCGACCTTTGAAACACACACCCCACGTGATTCTGACATGGAAGAGCCCTGGTCTAGTCAGATGACTGGAATTGTAGAACATGTGAGCTAAGAGAGACTCTATAAATTAGAAAAATCTTTTTGTAAGTTAGAAGAAGAAGACCAGGGAGTTTGTTTCTTACCCAAGATCACACAGCCAGAACCAGGAACTAGGACCCATGAGTTCACTCTCTCACTCCCCCACCCCCTTCCTGCTCTGCCACATCATCAGACCTGTAATCTCCCGCCCACCCCCACCCCCCGCCGTACTCCTGCTCTGCCACTCTCACATCCCTCTTCCACTTCCTCATGCAGTCTCTGGGGGAGATGAAATGTGCCTTCAGTTGAGCGATGCCAGGTTCTGAATAAATCTATGCACTCTTGGAAAAGCTGCCTGGTCCTGTGGCCTCTGCATCTCATTCTGTAATTATTCATGCAATTAATATATCTCTGAGATCCTACTATGTGCCAGAAACTGTGCTGGGCCCTTGGAATATCACTGTGACAAATTATATATGGGCTCATATACTGGCAAGAGAGACAGACATTAAACAAATAACTCAGCAAAACGTTATGACTGGCATGAAAGAGAAAGTCCGCGTGTAGAGAGAGCTGAGCCCTGAAGGGTGTCAGCCAGATTTAGGGCAGGCAGGTAGGAACTGGCAGGCAGGGGAGGAGGAGTGTTCTGGGGAGGGAGGCACAGCAGGTGTTTGAAGGTGGAGGTGGGGGTCCAGGGGGAGAACATGGCATTTTGAGGATGGAAACAGAGCCAGTATTACAGGTATACAAGGTGAGGGAGAGCTGGCCAAGATGGGGCTCTGGACAGGCCGTTAGGAACTGTATCATGGGGCAAACTTTTTTAAGTTTGCATATCATATAATTCACACTTTTCAAATGTAGAATTCAATGATTTTCAAGTTGTGCAACCATCACCACAAATCAGTTTTAGAACCTTTTCCCTACTCCAATAAGATCCTTCATGCACATTTACTCTTAATCCCCACCTCCCCACTTCTACCCCAAGCAATCACTAATCTACTTTCCATCTCCATAGTTTTGCCTTTTCTGGGTATTTCTTGTAAAGGAAACATACAGTATGTGGTTTCTTGTGTTTGACTTCTTTCACTAAAAGAGCTTGAATTCTAATCTAAAAACAGTGAGAGGCCCTTGCTGAGTTTAAGAAGTAACAGGACCAGACAGGGGTTTTAGAGAGACTGCTGGAACTGTCTTGTGTCAAATGACTTGGAGGAGGGGAGCCCTGTGCAGGTTGGAGGAGGGGAGCCCTGTGCAGGGAGAACAGTTTGGAGGCTGTTGGAATGTTCCACGCTAGAGACCCTTCATCTCTGGAGAACTCTTGCTGATAACATCCAGGACCCAGTGAGTTCTTTTTGGGGAGGTCCTTTTGCCTACTCCTTTCCCAGCCCCTCAGAAAGGCAGCAGTCTACCTGCAGCTTCTTTCTGCCACATCCCATTACCTCTCCAGACGGCTGTATTGGACAGGGTCTAAGTCACCCCCTGTCTCATATGTGGCCCACACACCCAGTCCCTGGAAACATGCATACAATCCTGGCCCCTACAAACTCCAGGAATGAAGATTGATCCCCGAGTAGCAGCAGCTTGCCCTTCCCTCTTACCACCAAGGCAGCTTAGAACCCTCCTCCCTCCTGCCTCAGAGATCTTCCAGCAAGGAATCACAGATGTCCCACTGTGTCCCTCAACTTCAGGGACATGTATCCAGCCTTCTGTGGGAACTCACCAAAATCTCTCTCTTGACTTGTTAAGGCACTCCAGGGTTTCCTACAAAGCCTCCAAAAAAGTCCCCCCCTAAAAAAACGCTTCTCAAAACCCTCTTATTTTCCAACCTTCAGTATGGATGAATCTCACGAATTCTTTGTGTGTGTGTGTGAGGAAGACCAGTCCTGAGCTAACATCTGTTGCCAATCCTCCTCTTTTTTGCTGAGGAAGACTGGCCCTGGGCTAACATCCGTGCCCATCTTCCTCTACTTTATATGGGACGCCGCCACAGCATGGCTGACAGGCAGTGCGTTGGTGGGCGCCCAGGATCCCAACCCACAAACCCCGGGCTGCCAAAGCGGGACCTAAACCTTTGCGCCACCAAGCCGGCCCTCCCTTGAATTCTTGAGTCTATGGTCCACCATATTCTTTGGCCATTCTTCTCCATCTAACCCTGCCCCATCCTTCTCCAGGATTAGCTGTGGATTCCCTCTGACCTCCAACAGTGCTAGGAAAGTAACACATCTCAAAATTTTTATGGTCTTCTGTTCATTTTTAATTGAAAAACCCAGCAAAACAACAATAACAAATAAATAAATAACCTATAATTCTTGATTAAAAACATTTTAAATCCATAGACAATAGTTAGGAGGGTGGAGAGAGAGAGGTAGCAAAATATGAAGGGGAATAATAGAAAATAACATTAATTATATTTTTAGTGCTCTTTACAGATCTAAATGCATGTTTTCCTTAAGAGAATGTATTATGTGTTTCTTGATTTGCTAATAAAATTACTTTTGGGAAACTAAAGATGTAAATATTATGTAAAGAAGAACAAAGAATACTCAGCAGAAAAAGCTGTTTCCCTAGGTTTTCCAAATATTTGTAAAACTCCAAAAGTTTTTAAAAACTTCCAAAAAATTGTTCTTTTTCTAACTTTCTTCCAATTTTCCTCCCATACTTCACACTGTTGTTTACTTTTTTGGCCAAGCACATTTCAACTATTTTATACCTTGTTTCCTCTGCCCTCAGGGTCTCACACACAACATCTGTCTCCCAGATGGAGTCAGGGCAATCCATTATCAGACCCTTTATTACTGCCCCCTTGTGGTTACTTCCTTAATAATGATGATTTAATCACCAGATTTCATCCCTAGATGTTCAGGAAAGATCCACCGAATACCAATCATGATTGGGCCTTGGATGCTGATTTTAGAAATGAATAGACCATAGTCCTTGCCCAGAGAGAGCTCACGGTCCTGAGTGGAGGACAGTCAGCTGCTCAGCTAATGCTGCTTTAAATCAGAATACATTTGAAGTTGCAGAGAAGCGGATGGGATGGGAAGATTCATGGAGGAAGGGCTCCTGGAGCTGAGACTGCAAGGATGAAAGGCACATGAAAGGAGGAAGGGATATTCTAGGCTCAGAGAAGAGCCTGAGCAAAGGCCCCAGTAGAGATAAAAAAGCACAAGTTCAGTTTAGTGTGGGGGGTCGAGTTCAGACTTGGGTGGCAGACAGGTGTGAGGTCAAGTCTTAAATGTGCCATCCAAGAGCTGCATGATCTTAGGTGAGTTATTTGAGCCTCATTTCCTCTTCCATAAAAATGGGGATAATAATAGTGCCTGTCTCATCAAGTCCTGCGAAGACCAAATGGAGTAACATACATAAAGAGTTTTGCACAGTACTTGGTCTACATAAGTGTTCAATAAACGTTAGCTGCTAAGGGCAGGTAGTGCAGGGTGTTTTAGTGTGGTTGGCATGGACGGGGTGGAGGGGAGTGTAAGTTGGAGCTGGATCTTGAATGCCAAGCTAAGGAGCTCAAAATTTTCTGGTAGACAGTGGTGAACCAGGGCAGGTTTTTGCAAGGGAAGTGGCATGATGAGATCCTGTTTTAAGAGGAGAAAACTGGGAAGAAGATAAAGGATTGGAAGCCAGGAAGCTACTAATTTATTTATTAAACAAATATTTATTTAAAACCTCCTAGCTTTAAATAACCGCGCTCGTGCTTGTGAAGAGCAGTAAACAGGAGGGATAGCAGGCTCCTCCGCCCGGGAGCTTTCATTTCAATGGAGACTAGATGGTCCATTAAGTCAGCACACAACACGATATTACTTCACATCATGGGGAGGGCTGGCAAGGAAACAAACACAAATGGAGAATAACCCAGGGGAAGGAAGTCACTTAAGCTCTCTGCGCCTCAGGTGGTTCATCTCTTAAGTGCCACTTGTAACCCTGCCCTTCCTACCACACAGAATCAGTGTGTAGATTCAACAGGGACGATGTGCTGGAAGGAGTTTTGTGAGGTGTCAATCACTATGGAAGTAAGAAGGACGTGCTAGTTCCTTCCTTGCAGACAATGGGCTCTAGTGAGATCTTTGAGGCCTTTGTCCCAGGGCCCCCTCACAGGTGACTCATCCGATTCTTCCTTAGCCATCCCACACAGCAAGACAGGTATAGTTCTTTCCCTCGTCCCTGCTCCCACTTCTTAGAATCACGTGGAAAGACAAAAGGAAGAAAAGGAAAAGAAATGAGGGAGGGAAGGGAGGAAATATTTCTGTAAGTGTAAGCACCTTCAGACCTGTCTGTCCGTGGTTATCAATGGGAGCATTTTGGCAATTTGGGAGGGTGTTTCATTGTCACAGTGATGAAGGACTCTGCTGGCATTAGTGGGCAGAGGCCACAGATTAGAGACATCTGCAGAATTCAGGACAGTCCCCATCATAAAGAATTGTCCTGCACTCTGCTCAACTTTACAATGTCATGTAAGTGAAGCACGTGTTTATAAATCTGAGCCTAGAATCAAACCCTATTTTACATAAACCAAAAAGTGTTTTTCCCATTAGTTTAATACACACTGAATTTTCCAATAGGGAGTAAGTCCAGGGAAGACCGTACCTTGTTCTGTTTGGAACTTTTCAAGAGCAGTTCACTATTTTGGAGAATCAGCTCGTGACCACGCCACCAGTGGTACTGAGTCATCAGTACGACTGCATCTGTAGCTCCCACAGTCACAGTGCTGCTCTCTACATATATGGTTACACGGGTATACTTATTTAACCCTTATTTCAAATATCAGAAAGTCACATCATTTTTAGTTGAACATTTTCTTGCTGCTCTTAAATCCAAATTTATCCATCAAAAGTAGGTATGAGCGTCCGAATACTCCAGTGTGTCTGTTCACGTAGCTGTGCCTGAGCATTTAGATATTGAAATAGAGAACATTTTAAATTATTTTCCTTTTATTTCTCCTATGGTTAAGGCATTATATTGATTTTTTAGAAATAGTGTGTGTAAGGAAGTTATATTAACTATGAATTTCACTTTAAGAGAGTAAAGATGGTGTCATAAAATATTTGTTATTAAAAGTGCTGTTCTGTGTGATAGGGTAGACAACTTCTGTGTTAGTTTATTTAACCAGAGAATGTGAAGCTAAAGCTCCTTGAATCCCCTGGTGACCCAATACCGTGGCAGATTGAGAACTGCCACTGAAATTATTTGCCCCACGCCTCCCCGGCCTTGCGGCTTCCTTGTGAGGTCTGTCTGAGCAGCACTTAGAGCAAGGACCGGGGAGGATGTCCTTACAGTTGCTCACAAAAATTCATATTCTGTGTCCAAAATCCCATAATAATCCATTATGCTCCTAGGCTGTGATTGGGGGCAGGGGAACCCCCAAATTATGAAGAGTGGAAAGTATTCTCCTGATGGCTCCTCCTGGGCACAGTGCATAAGACTGTCACAACCAGTGACCTGAACTGAATTGCCTGGGCTAAATTTAAGTCCCCCAGGGACCTTTCCCCATCTGAATCCTTCTGATGATCTGTCTGTCACCCCTGGAGTCCCAGTTAGCAAGAAGATGCTGTATTTATAGAGCATCCTTCTGAGAAGAGCTCCAGGCTCTTTTTGGACATTAGCTCATTATGGCAGGATTGGAGGTGGAGAGAGGGAGCAGGCCCATGCTATTTTCCTCTCCCTTTAAGGCAGAAGAATGGCCTCACGCAGAGCCTGGGAAACTTGGGCTCCCTGAGCCTCTGTCCACTGTGACCTCCACTGAGTCACGTAAACCTCCCCCTGCCGGCTGGCACTGAACTCCTGGCCTCCGCAGCCAGGATGTTGACCAGCAAGGAGAAGCCTGAACTTCATCTGTATTTTACACGTCCAGTGCAACCCAGAGGCAAGCCGGCTGCAACTTCCTCCAGGGCTCTTTTAAGGACACAGCAGGATCTTGGACTGAATTCTTTCTTTTTCTTTTCCTCCTCTGGTCAGAAGAATTTATTTATTTATTTATCCCAGTTTTATTGAGATATAATTGACATATAACATTGTATAAGTTTAAGGTGTGCAACATAACGATTTGGTATATGTATGTATTTGGAAATGATCACCACAATAAGTTTAGTTAACATCCATCACCACACGTAGTTATAAGTTTTTCTTCTTGTGATGAGAACTTTTAGGATCTACTCTCTTAGTAGCTTTCAAATACAATAATATAGTATTGTTAACTATGGTCACCATACTGTGCATTACACCCCCAGGACTTATTTATTTTATAACTGGAAGTTTGTACCTTTTGACTACCTTCACCCATTTCCCTTCATTTTTTTATTATGGTAAAATATGCATAACATAAAATTTACTATTTTAATGGTTTTTAACTGTACATTTTAGTTGCATTAAGTACATTCACATTGTTGTACAACCATCACTGCTATCCATCTCCAGAACTTTTTCATCTTCCCAAACTGAAACTCTGCACTCATTACACACTAACTCCCCATTCTCCCTCCCCCAAGTCCCTGGTAACCACTATTCTGCTTTCTGTCTCTGTGAATTTGACAGTTCTAGGTACCTCATATAGGTGGGATCTTACAATATTTGTCCTTTGTGTCTGGCTTATTTCACTTAGCATAATGTTGTCGAGGTTCATCCGTGTTGTAGCATTAGCCTGAATTCTCAAGTTTCTCTCTCCTTCCCTCCAGGCTTCCTCTGCCCCCAACTTACCTCTCCCATCCGGGACGTGCAGCATCCTCTCACACACGTACACTGAAGGAGAGGAAGTAGACTTTCAACACCGTACTTTGAATTTCATAGAGTCTATTTTCAGATGCCTGGTCTTCACTGTGCATCTTTTCATACTCCCGATGTAACGTTGCCAGATTTAGCAAATAGAAATACAAGATGCCCAGCTAAAATTGAATTTCAGATAAAAAACAAATAATGTCATGGTGTAAGCATGCCCCTGTGCAATATTTGGGTAATATTTATGCTAAAAAATTCTTCATTCTTTATCTGAAATTCAAGCCTAACTGGGCATCTTGTATTTTACCTGGCAACCCTGTCCTAATGCCCCTCCACGCCCTTGGGAATCCCCTTACATTCCTACTTTTTCCTCCCCATTTTAGTCATTTATACCTACAGACGTAAGCAGCATGAATATAAGTGAAAAGAACATGAAATTTATACTTACAAGACCTGGTTTGACTCTCAGCTCCACACCCAGCTGGTAGAAAATCATTTGGTCTCTGAGCTTTGTCTTACCCGAAATACAGACAATAATACCAACTGCGGTGTGGATTTAAGGATCAAATGACATAATATATGTGAATGTTCTTTACACATATTCATTCCTTTTCTATAACTGTGGAGTGACAGGTTCTGCTCACTCCCACTTCATCCCCATTTATAGGAATTATCTGCCTAAGTGATGGGCGACAAAACATATGGGCTAGGGGCAAGCAGGGGCTTTTCTAGAGCCCCTAAAATCAACAGTCCCTCTAGGTAGCCCTCTGCTTCTTCCATACGCATTGTCCATAGCTGTCTTGGGAGTATTGGCAAGGAGAGGTTCAAGGGGCTCAGAGGCTAGCCTAGTATGCCATTGAAATGTTCCTGACCCCGCATCATGCCCAGAATACTGGGCCCCAAGGAGTCCTGCTTGGCAGTCAGGCAGGACTCAGAAGTCCCCCAACTTTTCCCTCTGCCACGCTGACCACAGCCTCGGCAGTCAGAACCCTGGTCTGCCAGCCCATAGGAGCAGTAGGAGTGTTGCTTTGTTACCCTGACAGCAAGTCTCTTCCTGGAAGCATCTTTAGGGTGGAGCTCTTGGCATCTCTGCTGAGCTCTGACTCATGGGAAGTCATTTGTTTTAAGCAGAAGACCCATAGGAAGGGCAAGGGCTCTGGGAGGGGTGCTCCCCTCCAGAGGGTGGGGACATCTCGGCTCAGGGAGTGGATTCCCCAGTGGAGGCTGCGCTGGAGGCACTTCCCAAGAGAAGGGACCCATGGTGGCCGCTTTTGTCTCGGAGGCTTCCGTAGGGGAGGCCTTCTGAGGTGTGGCCTGAATCTGGCTACTGCCTGGTGACCTGGCATCTTGGAGCTTTGCCCAGGCTGCGGGGTGGAGTTTTCTGGCCCTGGTGCTGTAGAGTCAAGGCCAGGAGAATGAGACTCTGTGAGAGTCCAGTCACCAGGACTGGGGCTAGTGTCAGGCATGTGATGCAGCTGCCTTGGGGCAAAATTTAAGGGGATGCTAAAAAACTGAATAATCGACATAAATGCAATACTCTTTAAAATCTAAATTAATGCAAAATAACTCATGATGAACAAAATATCAAAATTTTAAGTAAAGACAATCAGTATTACTGATTTTTCCTGTAGTCTCAGGCGCCAATATGGCTCCGCACGGCACTGTTACTGACCCTGCTGGCCTCACCTGGTCCCAGCCTTGCCACACGCTCTCCAACCTCCGCTTTCCCCAGAACCTTCTCTGACAATCAGCACCCCCAGCCACTCACGGCTGGGGGGCCTGTCAGGTCAATAAACAGCCCCTCCTGGAGTCTTCCCGCTCTTGAAAGCTAGTACCACATCATGCAGCTACACCCCGGACTTCAGGCACATCCCACACTGGGAGACTTTTCCTGAAAGTCATGGAAAAGAAACCCCATTGAACTCCATCAAGAAGCCCTCCATGATTGCTGCTGTGCCCTACATACTCTTCAGGCTTTCTAGGACCATCCTCTGCACCTGTCCATAGAGTCATTTGTGTAGTGTTGACAGAGGAGCTAGATGGACCACAAACTGAGTGGAGGTTTACAAAACCCCCTCCAGTGCCAGCTCCTCCTGTGACCTGCCTTGTCACCATGGCCAGGCCACCCAACAGCTCAGGGTCTCTCCTTTCTATATGGGGGGGGGGGGTAATGAGGCCTACAATCCAAACACTAAGCAGCCTAGCTTCTAGAATTATAATTCGTTCCTTCTCTCTCTTCCTCCCTTTTCTCTCTCTCTCTCCCTCCCTCCTTCCTTCCTTTCTTTCTCTCTCTCTCTCTCTCTTTCTTTCAACAGTCATTGAGCTCCTCACACATAGCAAGCACTGTGCTAACACCAGGAATACAACATTGAACAAGAACAGTGAGAATCCCTCCTCCAGGAGCGCCTAGCTAGTGAGGGAGACAAGAAACATTAACCCCCAAATCACATACGTGAGGGTGTAATTACAAACCTGTTGTGTAGGAGCACATGATAGGGTCATCTGACCTGGCCAGAAAGGTTGCAGAAGGCTTCCCTGAAGAGAGGGTGTTGGTTGCTGGTGAAGTGGGAGGAGGAGAACACTCCAGACGGGGGTGTAGCAGATTGTGCTCCCAAAGATGGACACAACAATAGTTCTCATCCCACATGATCTCCCTACGCTATGAATTCCACACACCTCCCATTCAGAGACGGGGTCTTCTTTCCCTCCACTTGAAGCGTTGTGACACGGCTTCCACGGCTGCGTCATAAACAGCAATACAACTTCCACCTGCTCTCCTGGGAAGCTCACTCTTGGAACCCAGCCACCACGCTGTGGGGAAGTCCAGGCCACATGGAGAGGCCACTGTAAGTGCTCCGGCTGACAGCTTCAGCCGAGGTCTCAGCTGATATCCAGCATCACCACCAGGCAACGGTGTGAGCGAGGGAGCCTTTGAGGTGTCCCAGCCCCAGCCATTGTCTGACCGCACCCACACGTGAGATCCTGAACAAGGACCACCTGGCCGAGCCCAGTGAGCCCCAGAACTGTGAGGTGTAATGATGAAATGATTGCGCTTTTTAAGCCATTAAGTTTGGGGTGATTTGTTTTGCAGCAGTAGTTACTGGAACGAGTGGGAGCAGCAAGTGCAAAGGCCCCATGGAGGACAGCAACCGTAGGGGGATAACACAGGGCGATGGGACTCATCTGGCCTTTTTACGCATAGAGTCTGTCCCCTCAAGTTCTTTACCCAACCCAAGTTCTATACTCTACCCTTCTCTACATCCTTCCCCCAAACCTGCTCCTCCTCTTCTATTATTCTCTTCTTGCTAATGATAGCACCACCCACTTGGCTGCTGAAGCCAGTCTCTGTGAGTCCTCCCATCCCTTCCACAGTAATAGGAGCCACCAGGGATAAAGCACCCACTGTGTGTCCGGCATTGTGCATACATCATCTCACTTAATTCTCATGGCGTCTCTCTAACGTGGGCACTCTGGCCATTTTCCCATTGACAGAGGAGGGTCCTGAGGGACAGAGATGTTGAAGAACTTACCCGTACACACAACAAGAAGAGGCAGAACCAGGAAGCAAATCCTGGAATGTCTGACTCTAAGCTCGGGCTCTTACCTGCTGTACGCTGCTCCTTTACGCAGCTTGTAAATTCACAGCGCTGCTGCTGAGCCTCGCCACGCTGCATCACGGCTGTTTGGGAGGGTGGTAATCGCTGTCTAGCTTGTCTCTCAGCCCTTTCTGCTGTCCCTCTGCAATTCACCTCCATGTTGCCACTAGGATAAGATTTCTTTGGCCCACATCTCCTATGGAATAAGATCTATACTCCCTTGCAAAGTTAACCTCCCTTTACAAGCCCTTCTCAGTCTAACCTTTGGAGACTTTCAATACCCACCCCCATGCACCACTCACAGTGTCATACAAAACTCACTGTCCCCCAACATCCTGTTCCTTCTGAGTTTCTACCATTTGCATGGGCTGTTCCTCCTCCTGGAATGCCCTTTCTCACCCAATGCACTCTTCACGACCCATTTCAGATGTCACCCCCAATGGAAGCCTTCTTTTCTTGAGGCCCCCAGTCCAGCTCCCTTCGTTCTCCGCACACATTTCTCACGCTGCACCATCATTACCTGTGTCCTTGCCAGCTTCCCCCTCTTGCTGGTTGCTCCTAGAGGACAGGCATTGATGCTAGTCATCTTTTTATCCCAAGCCCAAACCCACGTGCTGGCTCATGATAGGTGCTCACTAAAAAATTCGCATTGAAAGAATAAATGAATAGATGAATATGCTTGGAGTATATGGGTTGGGCTAGAAAAGTAATTAGAAAATAAGTGGTATTGATGAGTACATAGAGTGAGCCCTTTTTTGTTGTTGTTGAGAGAGTAAAACAATCAACGAATGAGGTGAATGAATGGCACATGTTACTCACTAAACTCTGGGCTCTGGCCTGTGGGTAAGGGGGCCTCCAGGTTTTCTAGTCCAGCCAGCAAACAGGCTAGTAGTTCTAAGACCCTTTTGGCTCTTGCCATGGTGGCACTCAGGAGAGAGATCCCTTCCCCCATATGCCCTCATTTCCTCCCCCACTCTTACAGTGGTTGTGAGTAATTGGAAAGGAAGCAGATAGGGAAGCCCTACATAGCTGATGAAATGCTAGTAAATGGTCGCCTGTGGCTGGCGGCCCACAAGATAAACATCAGGCGAACGTGCGATTCCTGTCACCTTTAGTCCCATGCTCTGGTTTATCGTAAGCATTTCTCTCCCAGCCAACAGTTC
This sequence comes from Tapirus indicus, assembly GCA_031878705.1. Lineage (NCBI taxonomy): Eukaryota > Metazoa > Chordata > Mammalia > Perissodactyla > Tapiridae > Tapirus > Tapirus indicus. The sequence continues at coordinate 101,266,552 of CM062918.1, read as the reverse complement.
TAGGAATCAGGCGGAATACTGGAGCCTCGGGTTGGGAGGGCCCCACGGGGGCTGACAAGCCTCCATCTCCCCTGGAGACCGAGCACACCCAGAGCACTTGCTCAGCTCTGAGACATCTTCGGGACGTGACCCACAGCTGCCTGGGGTACCTGTTCTGGAGTTTCTAGAGCCAGGCAGTTTACCCACAACCAGCATCTTTTCCATTCAGCTCAATCCCCACCAGGTCATTTTCTGACTCTGTGCTGCTCTGTGCTCAGCACTGTCGGACACCGAGGAAGGACACGAAGAAGTGTAATGCGCAGTCCCTACCCCAAGGAGAGGCGGGGGGCTGTCGGGGCTGAGGGAACAGCCTCCAGAGACAGACCACCCCCCGCCAAACTCTGGCTGCACGGCTTCCTAACTACATGGTCTTGGGCAAGTCACTTAACTCTCAGACTCGGTTTCCCTGTCTGTAAAATGATGTGATCCTTAGTCACACGTCCTTCCTCATAGGGTTGTTCTATGAATTAAACTAGTAACTACACCTAAACGGCTCAGCACAGTGCCTGGCTCACAGTGAAGAGTCAATTCACGTCAGCTATTGTTACAGCCCTTTTGGGGACTCAGACATGCACACACAAGCCATTACTAATACAAGCAGCATAATGATGTGTTCCCATATATATTCTACATTGTAACATACTTTTACATTTCATCTCATTCAATAAAGTAAAAGAGAAGTGATAAAGACAATTATTTGCTACTGGAATTCAATGAATGGAGCTGAGAGTAACCTTAGAATCAATCTAATACAGATCCATCATTTTGCAGAGAAGAAAAATGAGATTTAAGTAACTCCCACCTCACCAACAGCAAAAGGTGGGACTAGATCCTTGGTCCCCAACTTCCCCACAGAACGTCTGTTCCCCTACATCATTAGCATACACACACAACCACAGCAGAGTTGACAAGACGAGAAATGCCATTGGGAGGAATCGTCTGCTTGTTCTTTCCTTGGTGAGGGTAGCGATGTTACCGAACCAAGTGGGCTCGCCTCCTGGTGAGTGAAATAAGACTCTACACCAGTGGAAGTTGTCTCACAAAGTAAAGTGTATTTGCAGCAAATAGGAGGCCATGAGGAATTATTTCCAAAGTCATGGCGTCCGAACAAAGGGAAGCAGGGGCCTTTATTTCAGATGTGGAATGAACACTCAAAAGGGAGAGGCCGGTATTGGCTTGCACGGGCTCAGTTGCTTCCAAACACACTGTAGGTTATGGTGATGAGGCCTGAGCTCCCCCTGGGGAGATATTAGCATTAAAAACAAGGCAAAGTTCACAGGTGTAGCTCCTGTGGTGAGGCTCGGTCTGGTGCAGGGTGGTTGGTGGTTGCATCTCCTTAACAAAACAAAAGGGAAAAAAACAACTTGGAAAAACAGTTAAATGCTTCCAAACCCATACTTGAGTTTCTTGGGGCACCTACTCAATGAGAGGGACACAGGATGAGGTGTTCTCTGTGGTCCAGGGCCGGGGAGACAAGATATGCCAGGCCGAGAACCCAGCCAAGTCCACAAATCAAAAGTTCCTTTCTACCACCTGCCACTCAGAGTGGAGACATTCTTCTTCTGACCTTCACTGTACAGAGTAAAAAGGCTGCACTCTGTTATGAGGCCCTAAGGCCAGCCCTGGCCCTGCCACTTATTGGCTGTGTGACCTTAGGCAGTTTGCTTCACGTCTCTGGGCCTCTGTTTCTACATTTGTCTTTTCAAATTTACTGAGATCTCATTAGTGATAAGAAACCACAACTTTCAGAAAACAGGGACTGCATTTAACTGCTTCTTTGATTTTATCAGGTGGGAATATACATTTGGGGGCCTCTTAAAAACAACTGGTGAAGATCAAATGCGTGGAGAGAATGCCTGGAGAGCTCTCTTCTAGGGCCAAGCGCTCAATGAACAGCCCAAATGAATCAACAGTGAGGGAGTATTTGGTGTTTAGGCTGATTCTTTCACTGGAAGCAGGAGCCTAGATCATTTACCAACCTTTTCACTTTTTTTGTGCGTGTGAGGAAGATTGGCCCTGAGATAACATCCATTGCCAATTTTCCTCTTTTTGCTGAGGAATATTAGCCCTGAGCTAACATCTGTGCCCATCTCCCTCTATTTTGTATATGGGACGCCACCGCAGCATGGCTTGCTGAGCCATAGGTCCACACCAGGGATCCGAACCTGTGAACCCCGGGCACCAAAGTGGAGTGCACGAACTTAACCACTACGCCACCAGGCCGGCCCCCCAACCTTCTCACTTTTTCATCAGTCACACAGCATGTGCTGGGTCTTCACACAAGTCTAGCTCTGAGCTGGGCACAGTGGAGGGAAGTACAAAACTGAGTCCAAATGCTCAGGGGATTATAACACACTTAGGGAAACAAGCCTGTGACACGGAAAGTTGATCATCGATGTGGACATTGAGTAGGGCCCTGGCACAGTGCAGGGTCAGGCATTGAGAGAATAGATCAGGAGGGAAATAGCGGGATGGGTCTGAGCGCTTGGAGGAGGCTCACAGCCTACTGAGTCCTGAACTGGGTCCTGAAGGAGAAGCAGGCCTGGGGTGGGAGGCAGAACAGAGGACCTGAGAAGTCCTTCTGGGATATGGGAAGATATCAAGTCCTGCTTGGGAGTCAGAGAGTCCTGGCTGGCGTTCCAACTCTCATTTCTCAACTCCGCAGCCTTGGACAAGTTAATTAACCTCTCTAAACCTTAGTTTTTCACCTATGAAATAATAATAGAGCCTGTTTCCCAGAACTGTTGGGAATATTAACTGAGATCAGGCAGTAAAGCACAATGCCTGGCACATAGGACAACCTTTGTAAATTTTAACTGCTACTATAGTGAAACTGTAGAGACAGAAATGCCCACGTGGGTGTGGAAGGTGGACCCATGTGTATCCTCAGTGAGACTACATTGATGACGTCAGAGCGGGAGAAAAGCTGCCCCTAGCACTGAAGCATGGCTTATTCTGTTCAGTAAAATCTCTCCGACAGGAGCTCAGGAGACCTCACTCTCAGAGCAATGTCAAAAAGTTGACCTGGTACAGTACCTTTGTAAAAAACAGGCACCCAGTAAATATTGTTGGGTGGATAAATGATTGCATGGACTAGAGCATTATTCCTGAAAGTTCCTTGTTTGCCTGATTAACCAGTGAATTATCAAACCTTTCTTAAACTGATTATGCTTTTCTGCCCATACCACTTTCCAGAGTCACAAGAAGCATATTCATGCATACATCCCCCAGGTAAAAAGGAACTTAAGTAGCTAGATAGCCCAAGCTTAAATTGAGGCTCTCCAAAATTTTCAAAGACAACATCCTTGCCCATCCTCAGTTATAAAATAAGCACATTTCTACGGTATCCCTTCAGAGGTTCCTTACAAACTAGAAAGAATAATTGCGCATGTATGTACTATTAGTCACCTATCCATTGATCAAAGCACTAAAATTTGAAAGTTACTGCTGCATGAGGCCACAGAGATCATCTGGGTCTGTGATTGTCAACCCTGGCTGCAGACGAGCATCTCCTGTGGGTCTTTTCAGAATGCTGATGCCTGGGTTCCACCCGAATCATTTCTGGATTCTGAATCCAGAATCATTTCTGAATCATTCACCTGCGGTGCTGCCCGGACAGTTACAGTTTACAGATCCCACGTGATGTAAAGTACAGCCTGAGTAGAGAATGAATGACCCCAGCTAGACAAAACTGAGACCCACAGGGGATAAAAAATTCGAGGTCACTTCTAACTATGTTGGGACAATACTGCTTTTCAGACCTCATAAGACTTACATCTGGTTCCTGTGTGTGAGCTTCTGAGGCAGCGTACTGTGCTGCCCCAGTAGTCCCTATAAGTATCTCATATTGACCTTAAAAGTCCTCTTTGGACTCAAGGCAGAGCTGAAACTCTCCTTCCCTTTCCCTGTTTTCCCTCCATGCAGCCTCTTGGTAATGTTACCCTTGATTTCCTCAAGCTCTCTGCAAGTGGAGGGGAGGAATGAATTAGCACCAGTCATCATTTCTTTTTGTGTGTGTGAGGAAGACTGGCCTTGAGCTAACATCTGTTGCCAATCTTCCTCTTTTCCGCTGAGGAAGATTAGCCCTGAGCTAACATCGGTGCCCATCTTCCTCCATTTATGTCGGACGCCGCCTCAGCATGGCTTGATGAGCGGTGTGTCAGTCCACGCCCAGGATCTGAACCTGCGAACCCCGGGCCGCCGAAGCGGAGCACATGAACTTAACCTCTATGCCACCAGGCTGGCCCCATAATTTTATATATACAAATAAGTGGGAAGAGTTCAACATTTCCCATCTTAATTAATAACAAATTCCATCCCAAGTGCCAAAGGCTGCAGCTAAATGTGGTCTATCACAGATTAGTTCAACATCTGAGGCTTTCTTAGGAGTCAGTCTGGATTGTTACAGGATTTTTATGCTTGATTGTCTCCATTAAGATGACCAAGATGACCAAATATCTCAGGAAATGGTCAAATTGATGGCTTATGCACAGAAGACAACTTATTGAACAATCAAAAATTAAACAGCTCATGTTAACCAAACACTAACAAAATGACTTTCTTTTACTCAGACTAAGTTGTCCTTTCTGTTAGTCTCTTGTATACAGCCTCCACCGTATTTATTTCTGCAGAAAACATCTCCACATCAGTAGAAGTGTGCTCCAGAGAGAACCTGCTAAGATTTTCTTAAAGTGCTCCCACAGTTTTGTACAGATAATCTTGTCCACGTGATCCATACCTGCCTCTCTCCATCAGCACGGAAACAGAAAACTTACAACTAGTCAAGCTCCGCAATGCAGCATTCAAGGCCTCCAGATATTGCTCCTCTTTCCTTCTGTCCTAACAATTCAGGCCCTTCCCAAGTTCCAGGGATTCTTGGAATCTGAACCATACTCAGGGGTACACTGCTGACAAGAATGGGGTGGGAAGACAAGAAGAAAGTTGGGGTAAGGGAAGGCGAGGGTGGTCTGCAGGACCCCTGGCCTCTGCATATTTGCATGGTTTCGTTTCCCAGGGCCATTGCATTTGTGCCTGGACAAAAACATTTTCTGAGAAATGATCATCATTGCTGTCCTCCTTCCTGGACCAACTTTGGCAGATGCTGGCCGGAAACAAGTCTTTTCTACTCTTTACTGGAATGGTATCCTTGTTGCTGTTTCTGGAATTAACATGTTTTTTATGCCTTGCCTCCTCCTTACCATAAAGAAAGATGAGTCTCATTCATTGGGTTGCATCCATTTGTTTAGTCCGTTCATTCAGTAAACATTCATTAAGTGTCTTCTGTGTGCTCAGACCAGCGTTAGTACTGCGGATGGGGATAGAGTTACCACAGAATCAGAACTATTACAAACATGCCCCATCCTCTAATGATGATCAGTCTCACCAGGAAGACAAATGGGGAAAGATAAGAGGACCGTTTCCAGAAGACAACATAGCACAGATTAATGTCACCTTGTATAGTAGCTATCTTCACAAAAACTGCAGCCAAAGTAACTTTTGTACAAAAAAATTGTATGATAAGTATACTAAGTCAACCTTCTCTTTTAAAGTTCATGAGGAAGAACACTTAACCAATACTAGAGAACAGTTGTATCAAGTCCTGAATGTCCTTTGTGGCTTTAAAACTCCATGATTCTTTGAGATCAGCCCAGATCTTGCCCTAAGTTTAAAAAGACTTTTAAAAAAATGAATAATAAGACAAAGGCAGGGATATGACATGATCAAAGTCCACAAAATAGTTAAGTGTAATTAGGGTAAATATAGACTTTATACAGCAAATCTCAAAATATTAAAATGTAAGCTCCCTTCTCAAAATTCATAAGAGTTCTGGAAATTAAAAAAAAAATAAGTGCTATCAATTTTTTTATGCAGATGGTAAAGTTATAGAACTCATTGTTGCCAGATGTTAATATAGATTGACAATATGGTTATGGTTGGGAAAGAAATTCAGATAAGTTAATGGATGAATTACCATAATGGGCATGTTCGGGGTTCCTGACATTTGAGGCAAACAGCCAAAAGAATAATATGTCCTGGCCTGGGTTCTACTGCTTTACGTGACACTAATCAGCTGTGAATGCTCAGACAAGTCATTTCCCCTCTCTGGGCCTCACCTGAAAATGAGGCGTTGGACTGGATGATGGCCAAGGCTCTTCCTTCTCCACCATTCTGAGAAACCATCTTTTGGAGCTTCTGGAGAAAACAGGATACAGGGCTAAACGCCCATGGGTCAGATGCAACTGGGTAATTCTGGTGTTCTGAAAAGAAATCTGTGATGAATTCATTTGTTATCTGTATTTGGGTTTTTATACAAAAAAGCTAGCACAGGCTCACTTATAATCACTTTCACATATAAGAGCCCTGAGAGGTTATGGAGTCCACGAATTGTCAGAGGGGCCTAGGTTAATCAGAGGGGCATCTTAGAGACGAATCTTCCCTGGATTTTGGAGGGTGAGCCAGGTGATGAAAATTGGGACCAGCACACGTGCCCAGCAGTCACTAAGGACACTGGCTGGAGCCCGTGTACCAGCATCTCCCAGGAATAGCCAGCAAAGGCAGTAACTTATATGATGTGATTCAAGGAGGGTCAGAAATTACTCTGGGCTCCCTTCCTCCAACCAAAAACATCCCTCCTGCCAACTTGCCTGAAACCTGTCCTACCATGGACTTCCTGTTACGAGATAATAAATTTCATTTCTGTTTAAGAAAATCTGAATCAATATTTTATGTCACTGTGTGCTGAATTTAATTTACCTCTTAGAGGGCAAGCTCATTTCCAGGCTCTGTGGGATCAGAGGACTTCATTTTTGTCCCCTTTGCCCCAGAGTCCTCAGTAGGCTGTCTGTACCACTGGAACTCAGATGAGCCAACACAGACAAAGGTGCTAGCAGTTAGCAGCTCAGCAGAGTAAAACAACTAGGTTCTAAAGTCAGAAATAATCCAGTAAATTTCTTAAACTAACTAAGCTTCAGTTTCCTCATCTGCAAAGCAGGAATCATAATATCAATTTTGTGAGGATTAAATGTGATAATGTATGTAAAATATCTGGTACATAGAAAGTAACTATTATTATGATTGCTACATGTTGGCAGGTATTTGCCTTTTCATAGAGGTCTGCTGGAGATAGATCCTTGGTATGAAAAAATGAATTTTTAATGGTCATATCTAAGAAGGCCATTGGAGAAGGTGTACAACTTCAGCAACTGCAGGTTCAGAGGTGTGGGGATTGCCTTAGGGATTAAAAAAATCATGGCTCTTCTTGGCCAAGATTAGGGTTTCTCTGGCAATACAGTTCCCTTAACATTTAGCAGACTTCCATCAACTTGCTCCTGGTCAGTGCCATGGCTTATTAACCATGGGTCAAAGACTTTATCTGGATGTAGTCTTTGAGTCTCCTGACCAATGGCTTTTGTGCTCTGCCCATCACTCTGGACCCAGTTTAAAGATCTCTGCTCGGAGGCGATCCAAATAATATTCTCAGGCAGGGAGTCCTCACCATAAAGCTGATCTTGTCCACACCTTGTCCAGAGTGTCAGATGGAGAAGCTTAAAGGTAGGTGTTTGGGAGAGGCCTGGCCAGTAAGGCTTTTCTGGGCCTCGATATCTCCTGGAGACAAGACTCCTGCCTCCTTCTCTGCTTTCAGATGGGCTTACGCTTGTCTCTTATGGGACTTTACTAAAGGCCACAAAAAATAGCCAATGCACCAATATTCTGAATTTTCCATCATTTCCCCTAATACCATGCCCTCAATGGGCACTCACTTACTTCTGTCCTAAGGTTCTCCGGAAAATAGTTGGATCGGTTAGTTCACAGCCACAGAGTAGTGTCTCCAGCTTCCCAGCCTAGAACAGCAGGAATCTTGATTCTTGCTGCCACACCTCCTCAACTCACCCATTCCTCCTTTGAGGGCACCTCACTCCCTCATACTGAATTCTGTTAATACGCCTTCACCAACTCAGTGTCCCCACAAGGAGGGCAGACTCCACACGGGGCCCATGAGACACCAGCCTGGCCTGCATGCCATCCCTTGATACTGCCCTCCTACATGTGCTGGCTTCACCCTCAGGCTGGTAGAAAAATAGTTGTAGCATTTCCTAACGTCACGTGCAGACAGGATCACGTCTTTCCTATGTTTTTCTTTGGGAGTAAGAATTTTCCCGAAGCCCATCAACAGCCTCTCCTAATGCCGCATTGGTCAAACTGGGCAATGTCCCCTCTCCTAGACCTGTCACTGGTAAGGGCAATGGGATCACCATGGCAGTTTTCAAAGTGCGGTTTGAGGCCCCTAGGGCTCCTGAGATCCTAGGGTTTGGTCCATGAGACCAACACCATTTTCATAATGGCATTGCTTTTTTCTCTTTTATTCTCTCACAATGGAGATTTCCAGAGACCACCTGCTGTGTGATAACACAACGGACCGAATGCAGAAGCAGATATGAAAATCCAGCTGTCTTCTATTAGGCCAGACATTAAAAAGAAAGTTGCAAAAATGTAAAACAATGGCACTCTACTTACTAATTTTTCTGGTTTGGGAAAATATACCTATTTTCATGAACATAGACTAATTAGGTTAACATATAATGGACTTGTCTTTAATTCAAAATGGTTTTTAAATTCTCAGTTTTGGTGTCAAATGTAGGAAACATCAATAGATATAACCTATTTAAACAAAAGATTTTCAGGTTCCTCAATAATTTTTGAGAGTCTAAAGGGGTTCTGAGACCAAAAAGTCTGAGGACCACTGCTTAGATTAATCAGAATCCACCCACTGAGGCTGGGGATGGGGTCTGTGACCTCTGGAGCTACAGGCTGTACAGAGTAGGGTGCTGTCTAAACAAATCAGGATTCCGTTAGAAAGGAGGAAAAGGGAAATAATTACTGGGCAGGTAATGAACAGTGTCCACTACAGCACACAATATTTTTTAACTAAACTGAGAAGTGCAGTGACTTGCCCGACGTTACACACAAGTTCTGGTGGAGTCAGGACTTCTGACTACTGGTCAGAACTAGTCGGACCTCTGATTACGATTTTTTCTGCTAAGCCACGTTGCTTTCTTGCAAAAAGGCTGAAAGAGGTTCAGAAATCCTAGTGAGGCTGGAGTACGTTGAGCATGCTCATAAAACGCTGGTCAGAGTAGTACAGTCCTTCCAGAAAGCAGTTTGGCAGTATGCATCAGGAGCTTTGAAAATGTTTATACCCTTTAACCCAGTTATTCCACTTCTAGGAATCTACACAAAGGAAATAATCAGAAATGTGAATAGAATTTATGTACAAGGATATTCATCAAAATGTTATCTTTCGTAATGGAAACAACCTAAATGTCCAACAACACGGGAATAGTTAAATAAATTCTGATAAAGCTGCTGGCTGCTTACAGTGGTTTTATCCTGAGGTGAGAATATAGGGAATATTCATAAATATGAATGTTTTACAATGAGCATGTGTTCAGAAAAATAATAAAAAATAATTATAACTTTGAAAAACTTTAATGGCATGGGGAAATACAATATATTATTGAGTAAAAAGTATAGTATAATACTAAATACATAACATAATATCATATATATATGTTTGTGGAAAAATTTCAGGAAGCAAGCATTCCAAAATGTTCACATTTGTCATTAACTCTGGGGTATGAGATTATTGATGATTTTCTATTTTTTTCCAGAATTTTCCAAGGCTCCAGAATGAGCATTTTCTTCTTTTGTAATCATGGGAAAAATTAAGATTATTATACAAATAGATTGGTGTAGAAAGAGGAAATTAGAATGCAGCAAAGCCAAATGTCATTGCTTACCAGGCAAGGACAATGGAAGTACGGCCTGTGGCCCACCTACAGCAGACACTGTCGGTTGCCTTGTTAATGGAACCCAATTTTGCTTGGGCCAACAATAAAAATGGCACAAAGTGACTGTTCCAAAAGAAGTGTCTGGATTCATGAATCTCTGGGAAAACAGTGAAGAGCTTGACTGTCCCAGGCTGGTGGTCCTGAGGTGATCCCTACCCTCTGGTGCCCAGTGCCCTGAAGTAACCAGGCTCTACCTCACTCCCTCCCAGCTTCTGGGCCCGCTCGCAACACTTTAAGGGGAATCTCTGATTCTCAGGACCCCGTGACCCCTTCCCCTCAGACCGCCTGGATGCTGAGAAGAAAGGCCTTCAGCTCCCAGTTTCACTTCACTGCCCACCAGCTGATCCCAATGCAGTGGAGATTGACACGACCAAGACCAATGAGCAACTGAGCCCAGCTGCTCAGCCCCGCCCACTCCTGAAGGGTCTCGGTTATGGCAACAGAACAAGGCTTTTGGAGCAGGTGTCGGCGTTCCAAAGTAAGCTTCTGTGGAACAGAGTGCAGAGCCAAAATGGCCCTTCAAAATCCCTCCGGAAGGTACCGTGTTGGAGATCAACGTCTGTCACAAAGTCCATCTCTGCCAGTTCTTCTAGAACAGTTTTTCAGAGGGTTGAGTGTCAGATGAAGTTTGGCTTGTGTTTAGGGGTTGCGTTATCTAAAAAGAATGCTTTTTTTGTTTTGTTTTGTTTTTGAGGAAAATTGGCCCTGAGCTAACATCTGTTGCCAATCTTCCTCTTTTTTTTTTTTCTCCCCAAAGCCCCAGTAGAAGATTGTATATCCTAGTTGCAGGTCCTTCTAGTTCTTCTATGTGAGACGCTGCCTCAGCATGGCTTGATGAGCGGTGAGTAGGTCTGTGCCTAGGATTCGAACTGGCGAATCCGGTCGCCAAAGCAGAGGACGCGAACTTAATCTCTACACCACTGGCCAGCCCCATGAGAAAGCATTTTTCATAATAGAGGATGAACTAAGACTGATGGAGTTCTCAGCAAATTCTTATTTTCTATCTTTTGCTGACTCAGGAGCATTCATTTATTGTAGAGAAAAGCAAATAATTCTGTTCTGCTGCATTGAATACCCTCTCCTGATGTACACAGTGGGGGCCTTAATGATCTAATAACCAAAATATGAACACGAAGAGTTACAGGGACATTATTTAACAGAATCTTTCAAAAGAAAGATACCAGATAAACTCAAGTTGTTAGTGGTGACTTACTTAATTACTTCATTTGCTTCATACATTGATAGCCAGATCTCCTAAGTTCCATTGCCAAGACTGTCACTGACCTGGTTATTGCTATGAAAGGTCCTGGTACAGTGTGAAATCCAGGCAGATCTGTGCTTGAATCCCTGCACTGCATTTCCTAGCTGTATTTGACTTTGAGCTACTCTCTTCTTCTCTGAGCCTCAGTTTTCTCATCTGCAAGGTGGGTAAAATAATTAGAATGATTAAATGAGATAAAGCAGTTAAGCATATAAAACTCTTGCCTGGTTACAAAACTTCCTTGCCCCCCCCCCCCCAAAAAATGTTAGTTCTCTTCTCTTAAGACAGTACTTTCAAATTGTGATCATGCATCAGAATCCCTTGGATGCTTATTTAAAATGTAGACTTATAGACACCTTCCCAGAATCAGACTCTCTGGTGGTAGAGCCTGAGAATTTGCATTTTTAAGAAGTTTGCCAGTTGATTTTTAGGCCCACTGAGAACAACAACAATATTCATAGAATGCAGAGTATTCCTTGACATAGAACACTGTAAAGTTAAACAAGATTGCTCTTCTATATCCTGCACCATCCCAATGTAATAGCAATCTGAAACAATTTTGTTTTCACTAGTTTTTTAAATTAGAGACCTGAGATAACAAAGTCAAGGCCACACATTATATATCCTTGTGAACACATTTTCTTTCGTCTTATTTCCAGGCAACTGGTTGCAGCCTTAAATATGCCACCAAAGCTACTGTCCCAGTGCAAGCCCATCCCCACTGCTGGATGAATGAAGACTCAAGCTCTGTGCAATGTGTTTCAAGAGCTTTAAGAATGATTATAAAACTCCATTTTTCCAAGAATGAAATCAAAAGTCCATTTCCAAAGAATTATGTACAAAGATATTCATCAAAGCCTTATTTACAATCCAAAAAAATGAAATATTGTGCAGCCATCAAAAAAGTTACATTTTCATGAATATTTACTAATTTGGAAGAAGTGGTCAGGATTTGTCACTAAGTGGTTAAAAAAACAGAACACAAAACTATTTATAGAGTTGTTTTGGTTATCTACTTCTATAAAACAAACCACTCTAAAAGTTAGTGGTTTAAAACAACAGTCATTTGTTATTTCTCATGGTTCTGAATATCAAGGATTTGAGTAGAGATCAGCTGGGTGTTTCTTCTGCTCCATGTGTCATCAGATGGGTCATTTACTTAGTTTCATTTAGCTGGAGGCTGTGCTAGACTAGCAGGTCCGAGAAGGTTTTACTCACATGTCTGGCACCATGGTGTTCCTCCAAATTGTCTCTCTCTCTCTCTCTCTCTCTCACCATGTGGCTATCTTAGACATCCTCACAGTATGGTGGTCTCATGGCATTCAGACCCTTTATATGACATCTGGCTTCCAAGAGGAAGCATTCCAAGCATGCAGAAACAGAAGCTAAGATCTTTTGAGGCTAAGCCTGGGAAGTTGTGCAATGTCACTTCAGCCATAATCTGTTGATCAGAACAAGTCATAGGGCCAACCCAGCATCAAGGGGAGAGGATGCAGGCTTTGCCTCTCAATGGGAGGAATGGCAAAGAATTTGAGCCAAACTTAATCCACCACAACAGTGTTATCTCCATTTTTAAAATATATTTATATGCATTGAAAAAAGACCAGAAGATAGAATAACCCTTGTACAAAACATTTAACCAAATCTCAGAAGAGAAAGGAGAGTTTAATAATCTAACAAAAAGCTATACAGATTTTTCAGAGCTGTCATCAGCCTCATCCCCAAACCAAGAGCATACAGGTCTAAAAAGAGTTGCCCAGCATGAGCAAGATAAAAAGAGATGGCATGGAAATTATGCAAACATATTACAGAAGTAAAGAAAGAGAAAGAAAGAGAGTTAGAGAAAGGGAGAAAAGGAAGGAAGAAAGAAAGGAAGGAAAGAAACAAAGGAGGAAGGAAAGAAAAGTAAAGTAAAAGCAAAGAAAGAATCATAGCATGCCAAAAGCAATGAACCCAGTTAGAACATAACTCAAGGAAAAGATGGAAATTCTTCACATGTGTATCACACTAAAAACAATCTAAACAGAATATGAATTTGATAAAAACAAGAACTCAAAGATGAGATGATAAAGAAATAGAATAAGACCAAAAAAGGAGAAAGAGACTGTAGAGCTAAGGAAGCTATAAATAGAGAAGCAAAGCAAGATCATTAGAAGTAATAAATAGATAAGAAACAGAGTAGATAAGCTGCACGTGTGCATACGTGTTAGTGGAAAGGCTTGAGCTAGTGACCCTGAATACAGAAGCAATTAGAGAGAAAACAGCAGAAATGAAGGTGAAAGACAGCTCAACATAAGATAGTTGGTTTCCCTGAGGTAGAGAAGCCAAAACATGGAATAGAAGTATTAAAGATATAATACAAGAATTTTCCCTGAAATGCAGAAAGTTTCAAATCTGCAGATTGGAAGAGCGCACTGGCTCCATGAAACACTGACACAGAAGCTTCAACACCAAGATCTATCCTGTTAACTTGTTGAAGTTTGAGAATTCTTTAGGCATTCTGAAGATACTATGAAATGCTAATTAATATAACTCAAATATTAAAAATAGTTAAACAGTGCCTGACACTTAGTAAGTCCTTCCAGATAAAAAGTCTAGGCATAAAAACAATTCACCTGGGGCTGGCCTGTTGGCATAGTGGTTTAAGTTTGCACACTCCTCTTCAGTGGCCCAGGGTTTGCGGTTTCGGATCCCGGGCACAGACCTACACACCACTTATCAAGCCATGCTGAGGCGGTGTCCCATATAAAGTGGAGGAAGATGGCATGGATGTTAGCCCAGGGCCAATCTTCCTCGGAAAAAAAAAAAGCAGTTCACGTACAAGGAGGAAAGTCAAGCTGACCTCAGACTTCCAAGGGAAATCTTTAATGCCAGAAAATAATGGAGCAATATTTCCAAAGTTTTGAGGAAAAGAAAATGGCACCTATTATTATAACCTCCAAGAAGTTTTTCAACATAAAGGCCAAAAAACAGAAATTCTCAAACCTGAAACTTAGGAACCTTAGGAAGACAGCATCCAGCAACCCTACTTAGGGGAGGGGAGAACTACTTGAATAAAATCTGCATATTAAAATATGAATCCAAATTAAAACTCGGGAAAGGAGAAACAGTTGAAAAAGTACTGATGGTAAGCACTGAAACCACTAGATGCTGAATGAAGACTAGACATTTGTAGAAATTATGATTACAGAACAAATTTTGACAATGTAAACTTTGACAAATTTTGATAATGTAAAATCAATAATACAATTAACAAAATTAGGGAGTTGTGAGGAGAGAGAGAGAGGACAGGTGAAGAGGTGCTAGTTATCTTATTTTCATAGCATTTACCCAATCTGAACTGCCTAATTTATTTTTTATTATTTTTGTGTGTGTGTGAGGAAGGCCAGCCCTGAGCTAACATCCGTTGCCAATCCTCCTCTTTTTGCTGAGGAAGACTGGCCCTGGGCTAAGATCTATGCCCATCTTTCCTCTACTTTATATGGGACGCTGCCACAGTGTGGCTGACAAGCAGTGTATTGGCGGGCGCCCGGGATCCGAACCTGCAAACCCCGGGCTGCCAAGCGCAGACTAAACCGCTGCGCCACCGGCGGCCCCGTGAACTGCCTAATTTAAATCGGTAACCAAAATATATATAAGCATGATTGTAACCTCTTAATGTTTTTCATAATTTATTTTCTTAAACGTGGAAGGATTTTATCAAAACAATATCTCTTGGGCAAATGTCACATTTAACTGAAGTTCACAAATTCCTTCACCAGTTTCACTTCCATCTCTTTTTCTTCTGTTAAATCCAGTAATACCTAATTAAAACATTTTAGCTTAAAAAATAGAATATATGGTGTGATCTCATTTTTATAAAAGTACTTCTGTTAATATTTCTCTCTGTTCTTCTATCTGTAAAAGTACACGTAGATGTGTCTAGAATAACGTTTATTCAAAGGTAGATATTTATGGGTGCTTTTTTTGTCCTTTTTACTTTATTTTCTTAAATCGTTTATAAGTAACTTATTTTCACAAAACAAAAACAATATTATCCCAGAAAGATCAGAAGAAAATATACTAAGTTGTTACCAAATAATTATTTATGTTCAGAGAGATTATGGATATTTTTTTACCTCTCTACTTTTCTATGATTTCCAAAGTTGCTCATCTTTCAGATTCCAATTTAGCCATCATCATTTCCTCCTGGTTATTCACTGACCCCTATGCCTGGATGGGATTCATTACCACACCTTCTCATGGGGCTGTGTTCTACCCCTATTGTAACATTTATCGCACTTTAATTTTACTTATAAAATTGTCTTTTTTCCCTGCTAGACACTAACCACTTTGAGAACAGAGGGTATGTCTATCATTTTTTACTGCTAAAGTATCACATAGCAACTCTACTCAATAAATATTTATTAGATAAGTACACATGCTGAAGTTGAGCCAATGTTACAGCAGCACACAGAAACTGCTTTTTATTTTCTAAATTGCATCCCCTGGTTTTGCCAAACTATAAGATACATGGAAATTTTAAGGAGGAAATCTTTTTTTTAAAAGACTTTATTTCTTTTAGAGCAATTTTAGGGTCACACCAAAATGGAGAGGAAGGTACAGAGATTTCCCATATACTCCTTGCCCCTACACATGCACAGCCTCCCCCATTATCAACATACCCCACCAAAGTGATACATTTGTTACAATTGACAAACCTAAATTGACACATGATTATCACCCAAAGCCCATAGTTTACATCAGGGTTCACTCTTGGTGGTGGTGTAGATTCTCTGGGTTTGGACAAATGTATCCAATTATAGGATTGTACAGAGTATTTTCACTGCCCTAAAAATCCTCTGTGCTCTGCCTACTCATCCCTTCCTGCCCCCCAATCCCTGGCAACCACTGATCTTTTTACTGCCTCCATAGTTTTGCCTTTTCCAGAATGTCATATAGTTGGAATCACAGTATATAGCCTGTTCAGATTGGATTCTTACACTTAGTAGTGCACATTTAACTCCACGTCTTTTCATGGCCTGATAGCTCATTTATTTTTAGTGCTGAATAATATCTCGTTGTCTAGATACACCAGTTTGTTTATGTATTCACCTACCAAAGGACATCTTGGTTGCTTCCAAGTTTTGACAATTATGAAAAAAGTTGCTATCAACATCCATGAGCAGGTGGACATAAGTTTTCACCTCCTTTGGATAAATACCAAGGAGCACGATTGCTGGATCATATGGAAAGAGTATGTTTAGTTTTCTAAGAAACTGCCAAACTGTCTTCCAGTGTGACTATACCATTTTGCATTCCCACCAGCAATGAATGAGAATTCCTGTTTCTCCACATCCTCACCAGCATTTGGTGTTGTCGGTGTTCTGAAGTTTGGCCATTCTAATAGGTATGCAGTGGTGTCTCATTTTTGTTTTAATTTGCATTTCCCTGATGACATATGAAGTGGAGCATCTTTTTTTATTGAGGTATAATTGACATATAACATTATATTAGTTTCAAGTGTACAACATAATGATCTGATATTTCTATGTATTGTGAAATGCTCACCACAGTAAGTCTAGTTAACATCTGTCACAAATTTTTTTAGCTACAAATTGTTTTTCTTGTGATGAGAATTTTTATGGAGCATCTTTTTGAATGCTTATTTGCTATCTGTACATCATCTTTGGGGATGTGTCTATTCAGGTCTTGTGCCCATATTTTAATTGAGTTGTTTGTTTTCTTATTGATGAGTTTTAAGGGTTCTTTGTATATTTTGGATGACAGTCTTTTATCAGATGTGTCTTTTGCAAATATTTTCTCCCAGTCTATGACTTGTCTTCTCATTCTCTTGACTTTGTCTTTCTCAGAGCAGAAGTTTTAATGTTAATGAAGTCCAGCCTATCAATTATTTCTTTCATGGATCATGCCTCTGATGTTGTATCCAAAAAGTCATCACCATGGGGCTGGCCTGGTGGCTTAGTGGTTAAGTTCGCACGCTCCGCTTCGGCGACCCGGGGTTTTGCAGGTTCGGATCCCTCGGATCCCGGGCACGGACAAATGTACTGCTTGTCAAACTATGCTGTGGCAGCGTCCCATATAAAGTAGAGGAAGATGGGCACGGATGTTAGCCCAGGGCCAGTCTTCCTCACACACACACAAAATAAATTAATTAATTAAATAAATAAAAAGTCATCACCATACCCCAGGTCATCTAGGTTTTCTCTTATATTATCTTCTAGGAGTTTTATAGTTTTGCAGAGGAAATAATTTTTAAATTCAAAATGTAGCCCCTGATTTCCCATTTCCCTGATTGGAGAAGACAGTCACGCATTAGCCCTGTAAGTCTTCCCAAAGCTGAAAGTCTAATGATTGAAACAAATGAGAAAAATGAGGATTGGCAGTAATATTTCTCTAAAATTTTCCTTTCATGATCTGATAAACACATCATTTTCCTTCTGAGTTTCTTAGCTAATTAGCTTGTAACATCACCCTGTGTCCCTTCCTATTATTGTCTCTCCATACTTTATGAGTGTCCACACACTCTCTTTTCATTTCCTAATTCCTCTTTCTGTCCTCAGTCCACATAATCTGTCTCCAATCCTGCTCCGTTAAAACAGCTGTTTGCAAAATCCTGAATCAAAATTTGCAAATTGTGATCCCTCAGCTTATATCTCCTCCTGTAGCAATTGAGATGGTTAATCATGTCCTCTTTCTGGAAATCTTGCTTCCCTAAAACCCCATTCTCCCATTTTTCTTTCCCCATTGCTGATAATTAAGAACACACTCTGATCTTGACAGGGAGTTTAAGACTTCCTCTTCACACCACCCCTGGGAATGGAACCTCGGATATGACTCAATAACAGAATGGGCTTCTTTCTCTGAGGAGTATACACTGGGATACTGATACTAGCAGCTGGAGCTTTTTAGTAGGAGAAATAAATCAACTATGCGTGGAAGTGGCATGGGGTAAATTGTGCCATGCCCTCTTCTCAGCCACTAAGATCTCTTTTAATCCTTCCCTTCTCTCTCTGCCTCCTTAGAAACCCAGTGGGCATCAGGGCAGGGTGGGAGGGAGAAGAGACTAGATCAGCTCTGCTCCAGCCTTTTGGAAAGGAATCTTCAATTCTTCCCTTTATTTAAATGTCTTTATTCATTTCCTCCTTTGGGAATTGGAGAGGTAAGACCCCAAGGATCAAGAGCAGGATGGAAGCTTAGAGGAAAGAGGCCAAGAAGCTGCCTTTGTCTGTCTCGAGTTAAGATCTCAGGTTAAAGTTAGTGTCCTCAGGGCTCACACACTGCCTTGCGCGGCTCACCAGGGCGGTTCTGGCTCGTAATGAAGACGGTGCATTTGCCTGTAGTATCTTCTGTACGTCTTCTGTCAGGAATCCACTGTGACCAGGAATCAGGTCCTCAGGTTTCTCAGCCAAAACTCTATGAGTAACATTTCTTGATCTCCTTTGTGGGCTCCTCTCCCTCCACTTTCTTCTTAATTGTCGATATTGCCCCAGATATCCAGGGTCCTCCTTTGTTAGTCCATGAGCTCTCCCTGGATGATCCCTCCTTAAGATTTCTTCAACTATCACCTGTATAAAAACAACTCCCTTTTCTCTATCACCAGGCCTGATCTCTATCCCAAGAGCCACACATCTCCTAATGACCCCAAACCCAATAACACTGAACCCATCGTCTCCCCTACCAAACCCATTCCTTCCTGGTGTTTTTTTGCCTGGTGATGGGACCATCAGCCCCTGGGGGCACTCAGCTCAGAAACCCAGGCATCATCCTTGACTCCTCCTTCTGTCTGACCCTCATGTACAGTTATTCATTTATTCCTGTGAGTTCTTCTTTTTAAAGATTTCTCAAAATCCTATTTTTTTCAAGCCCCAAATGGCCCCTGCTTTTGTTCAGCTTATTACCATCTTTCATCTAGAATATTTTGAAAATTTTCTAACTGGTTTTCCAACATATAGTCTTGTTCCCTCTTAGATTTATTCACCACACTGCTACCAGATGTTCATCCTGAAACATAAGTTTAATCATGCTGATTCCCTGCTCAAAATGTTCAGGGTATCCCCATAGGCTGAGGTTATAATGTAAATTCCTTAATATGTCATACAAGTCCATTTGTAATCCAACTCTGCCCACCTTTCCCCTCATTTCCCAATACTTCACGCCTCCTTTTATAGTGTGGTTATATCAAAATTCTTAGAGTTCTCCAAAAATGTCATGTTCTTTTGTGTGTCTGCATTTCCACAGGTGATCTCCCCTTTTAAAATAATCTCCCCTATACCACACCTTATCCACTTGGCTAACTCTGACTCCAAAATTCTTCACAGCTGTTGACCCTTCTGTGAAGCCCAGCTTGACTTCCGCTGGCCAGTTAGAGGCTCTTCCTGCTGGTCCCAGAGCCCTTTGAACACACCTCCTTCACAGCACAAATCACACTCAGAGTAGTTTTCTCTTTAGCAGGTGCTTTTCCTCACATTACTCTAAGCTTCTTGAAGACAAGGGTAATGTCTTTTCACCCATTTATCTCTGAATCTAGCACAATGTCTGGTATACATTAGGCACTTAATATATATTCATTGAATAATTAGATAAATATTCAGTTCATCCCACCTTGGAAGACCTTTATGGGTTTAGGAATGGAAATATAATATAATGTGTACACATTTATTCGGGGCTATTGAATGCTTTGAGGAAACATGAGGAATGGAAGGGAATGTTGGATACCTACAATGGGTCAAGTACTTTGCATATGAGGTAGATATTATATCCCCATTTTACAGACATGTTAACTAAGTTCAGAGAGACCAAGTAACTCATCCAAGATGACAGCTAGTAAGAGGACAAACAGAGATTGGAAACCCAGATCTATCAGACAGAAGTCGGAGCTCCCATGCCATGCAGCCCATCAGAAGAACCCTAGTCTCTACCACCTTAGCTTCAGGGTTCCCCAGCTGTGACGCAGAGAAGACTGAAGAACTGCATACAACTCATTGGCTAGGAGACCTTGAGTTAGTCAGTAACCTCTTTTAGGTCTCAATTTTCTTATCTATAAAATGAGGGTAATAACCCATCTCACCTCCCTCATGCAACTGAGAGCTAAAGTTGAAGTGAGATCACGTGGTCTTGCTTTGAAAGACACCAAGGGAGTGAGAGGTACCTATATGGTTGCCATAAAATCATGGTGAATGGATGAATTCCTCAAAATATGAGAACATGCCAAAGGAAAAAGCCAAGGTGCTATCTCTGTGCAGGGAATGTTGGGGTGATGAGTTGAATGGAGCTCTTGGGTTTGCATGAGGCCGGTGGGGATGGCTTCCTTTATGAGGGAGTTTGTTCAGTTCTGAAGGAAAGGAGCCCCATGTTTTGAGGGAGAGAAGAGACAAGGAAGAAAGAGACTGTGGACAGCTAAGACAAACCTCAGCGCTGGTTAAGAACATGGTAATGTGAAGGGAGGTTAAATAGAACAGACCCATCTCCCTGGAGTGGGAAATCTGAAATAGTTGGGGATAAAGAATAATCTGCCTGGAACTGCTTTCAAAGCAGTGTCACACTCCTTATCCATCTGTCCCCACAACCTTGGGAAGAAGACTGGGCAGGAGCCATTATCCCCGACAGACGGGAGACCAGAGGACGTTGAGAATGGGTGTTCTAGCTTACTTGGTCAGGGCCCAACACTAACCACGGGGTGCAGCTGGGATTTGAACCCAGGTTTTTTTGTTGTTGTTTTCACTCCAAGTTCTTCCATTGTATCCAGCTAAGGGCGAAATTCATTCCTTCATTCAGTAAATACTTATTAAGCACCGAAAATGTGCCAGGCATCAGAAATAACTCTGAAATAACAATAAGTCACCAGCTGAATTCTGGTAATAGGTGAGAGCCACATAGGAACTGCCTGAAGCTGTGGTAGGAGGTTGGGGTTTGGAAAAGCAACAATGACAACAACAATAAACATTTACCAAGCAGAGTTACGTGACCACACAACACGAGATTAAGTATTATATGTGCCATTTTATTAAATCACGTCAACAACCTAATGAGGCAGGTACAGTTATTATCTCCTTTTTACAGATGAAGAAACCGAGGCTCAAAGAGACGAAGTAATTTGACAGAGACGGCATACTTGCCACGGGGCATAGCTCAGTTTCTGGCCCAGACTGCCCGACTCAGGGCCTGAATTCAATCACAGGACTGTGTGAACTCTAAGCTACACTGAAGAAAAATGGTTCATGCCAGGGAGAGGGCTGCAGTGGGTCAGAGTACAGGGAGTGCTGGAGGTGCGAGGAGGCTGAATTCTCGCCTCTCCCCGTGGACAGCCGGCTCCTCCCAATTATGCTGCAGGAGCATCCTGTCTGCCCCCCACCCCCACGTCTCAGCAACCATGACCTCCAGCAGGCTGAGGGGATGCCTGCCTCCGGAAGCCCCAACATCCTGCACTCTGCTGAACCCACACGTGTCAGGCGGCCCGTCCCAGCTGCAGCACTCAGACGGCCTGACCTGACAGGCTGGGGCTGAATTACCGGCCCTTCAGCTAGAAATAACCCTCCGAGAAGTGTATGGTGGCTACGTGTCCACAGGAAGGGGAGGAGGCAGGGCAGGGGAGCCAAGGAGTCCCAGGATCCCGAGATAACACGGATCCGGATATGCAGAGTCCCAAACATGGTGGGCTGGCCTGGGTCACAGGCTCCAAAGAGGTGAGTGGGAACCAGGATGTCTGCTCCCTGATGTGGGCTGCGTGACAAGCCCCAGGCATCCTGAGAGGGTGGGCCGGGTTCCATGGGCCGCCTTTGAGCACCAATCAGATCAGGCAGACTATGTGTGTGTGTGTGCACGCACGCGTGCACACACACACACACACACACACACACACACACAAGTTTCTACTGTTCCTTCCTTGGGCAGAATCCAGCTTTAGAGGCATCACTGTCTTCCCTCTGGTTCTGGTCAAAGGTGCAGAGTAGGAAAACAGAAGAAGACAGCAGCCCAGCAAAGCCCTGCAGGCAGTCACCAAGGGCTCTAGACATTGCTCCTTCTTCCCTCACCTAAAAGGAACACATATCTTCTAGTTGAATCCCTTTATTCAACAAAGAACAGAGTGAAAATCAGAAAGGTGAAGATGAGCTTGCCAAAGGCAGACTCCTGACTCCGAGGTCTGCTCTTCCCACTACGTGAGATGAGTTGGCAAGGGTAAGATCAGGGCCAGAGACCAAACCTTTACTGTAGGCACTAAGGGAGTTAATGTCCCTGAGGTGGGGGGAAGTGAAACTATGGGAAGCCAAACTTCCCCATCCCCAGGCCAGCGTTAGGACCAGGAAGGCAAGGATGGATCTGTTTGCAAAGGCCTCATCCTATGCCCAGATGCAATTTCCTTTGTCTCTACAGCACCCCTTGGAAAGCCAAGGGTGCATGGAGCCACCGCACACTTCTCCATAGCATCCCCTATTCCAGTTGGCACAAATGAGGCATGAGATCCCTGTGCAAGGCAGATGAAAAGAATCACCCACTAGTCACGAGGCAGGCTCAGAATCCAGGTGACCTGACCCCCTCCCAGTGAATTCATTCCAGTGAACAAATGTAAGCATGGTGTGGTGGAAGGGACTCTTGCTGAGGGTCAGAAGCCTGATTCTAATACTAAGCTCTGCCACTAACGTGGCCGTGTGACCTTGGGCAAGTCACCCCTGGGCCTCAGTTTTCCTTCCTGTAAAAACAGGTTGTAATGAGGATCTCCAAGGTTCCCAACCTCCAACTATGAGAGTCTATGCTTTTATGACTGACACCCAGAGGAAAGCGGGGCGGAGAAGGGACCCCTTGATCACCGTGGTCGGGAGGAATTAGTAGGGGGAGGAAGGGGAAGAAAATGATGGGGAAAGGGAATGGATTCAGAATTAACAAATCTTCCAAGCTCAGAAAGCTCCAGGCGGGGTTCTGATTCAGAAAGGCACAAAGAGGAGACGTGGAGGGTGCACTGGGTGGAGAGCTGGGGAGCTCAGTCACCTAGTGAGGACTCCGCTCCATGAAGTCTGGCAGCCAAGGGAGCCTGCAGCTCATGCTGACCCGTGGGAATAACTGCTTGGAAGAAGTGCCTCTCCGAGTGGACCACTTCTGGGAGGGGCAAGTGAGATAACCATTATGAAAGTGTTTTGAAAAGGTAAAAAGCCCTATTTAAATATAACATAAAAAAATTTTTTTTTCTTGGAGGATAAAGAGTGAAGAGAAAGAAAGAGGAGTCAAGGAGCCCCCTGAAGTGTGAATATGTGTAGGGTTTAGAGAAGGGGGCACAAATCGACCAGCCTTACACTGAGAATTCTTAATTCAAAAGCTGTGTCCCCCACGCTTCCCCCACCCCAAGTTTGACCTAACTCTGGCTTTGCTCTGAGTGGAAGAAATATACCCATGCTCTTATCACCCAAAGTGAAGCTTCTGTGAAGCCACTCACACAGGCCTGGCCTCCCCCACCTGGGACACACGCCTTCTCTCCCACAGGCTGTAAGGAGGAGGCCAGGAGAAGGCTTCCGGGAGGAGGGTGTCAGTGGCAGAGAGGAGGGTGAGGAGTTGAGAGGGAAGGAAGGGGACTCACAGCTACAGCTACTGGACAATGACTTGGACTTCTCTGTCCTCTGCTCTCAGGCTCCTCCAGGACCTTCAGATGACCAGGGTCTCCAGCACAGCCACCTGCAGGGCTTTAACCCCTCTGTCCTGCAAAATAAGCTTCTCTTTATGGCACCAAAGGTGAAACAGTGGTGGCATGGATTCTGTAATATGACAGAAGTCATTTGTATTTCATTTTGGAATGTATAACGAGGGTGCTGTTTATACATTTAGATTAACTTCTGAGTAAATCTGTCGGGCTGAGACTAACACTAGAGTGACCTATAATATTAAATTATAAGATATATACAATCATATACATGACATTAAGAGTAGTAAATTAAAGGCATCTGCTCCCTTGAGTAGATCCCTAATCCACTTGGACATTATAAGCAAAGCAGGAGGAGAAATGCAAGTCCAGTCACCATCCACACGTGGGTAACTCCCAGGTTACCAGACCTAGCGTAGCCAGGGATAAAGCAGACACCTGGGGGTGCTGGAAGACAGGACAGCGTCCTACCCCCAGAGAGACTCCCAGACAGGAACACCTGGGAGGAAGCTTAGAGATGATTTCACCCACACATCCCACCTCTCCAATTTACAGCTGGGGAAACAGGTGCAGGAAAGGAAGTGACATGTCTAAGGTTGAACATACAGATTTTTAAAAAATGAGTTCCATTTTTGACAGGGAAGCGGATACACGTGACAGGGATAGGTGAGAGATCTGCTTGTGTCTTATTTTAAAGGAATGAAAGGTGACTAGCTGCACACAGTGAAATAGATGCTGGTTTAGCACATTTCATTTATCTGATCCTGGAATGAATTGTTCCAGGTAGTGATTAGATTTTGACACCCTTTGAGGCAAACACTATTGCTGAGTTTTGCTTTCTTTTTTTTTTAATAGACTTTATTTCTTAGAGCAGTTATAAGTTAACAAAAGAACTGAGCAGAAAGTACAGAGAGTTTCCATATACCCTCTTCTCCCCACCATGCACAAGTCCCCTATTATCAACACCTTGCATTAGGATGGTGTATTTGTTACAACCGATGAACCAATACTGACACATGATTACTAACTAAAGTCCACAGTTTACATTAGGACTCACCCTTTGTGTTGCACAGGTCTATGGGTTTTGACAAATGCACAATGGCATGTATCCGCCATCTAGTATCATACAGAATCCTTTCACTGCCCTAGAAATCCCCTGCGTTCCTGTTCTTTGCTTCTTGTCCGCCCCCCCCCAGCTCTCCTCACCGTGCAGCACCTCAGATGTGCAGAGTGACCCCTACCCACAAAGGACAGCACAGAGTGATAGAGCGCATGGACTCTGCGTGTTCGGCTCCGGTCCCTGACAGCTCGCAGAACCGTGCTCACCAAGTAAAGCATTTGTTCTTGAGGGATGCTCTTGGTTGTCAGAAGTCCTGAGGCTTTCTTGCTTCTTCTCATCTCCAGCTCATCTTTCTTCAGTGTTCTGGCATCAGCTTCTTTTCAGTCACTTTCTCTCAGATTTCTAATGTTCTTCAGAATTCTTATACTCAGTATGATGTTTTATACTCTGGAAAAACTTTAAACCTCTAAGCAAACAAACATTCAGATAAGCATAGTTTTAATTTAATACTCTCAAATATTTGCTATTCTTACTGGCAAAAGAAAAACCATTTAGGGGCAGCCTGGTGGCACAGTGGTTAAGTTCACCTGCTCCACTTTGAAGGCCCGGGGTTCGCAGGTTCGGATCCCAGGCACAGACCTATGCACCGCTCATTAAGCCATGCTGTGGCGGCGTCCCTGTATAAAACAGAGGAGGATTGGCAACAGATGTTAGCTCAGGGATAATCTCCCTCAGAAACAACAACAAAAACCTTTTATGCTTTGTATTAAGTTCAAATAGGTGGTGAAGTTTCATGTTCCATTTGAAAATGGAAGCTTATTTTCAAAAGGGTTAAGTAAATAGCACTTGGAGGCCTACCCTTCACACCAACAGTCATTACCGACCTATCATTGTCAATATTTATAAACTTACCAGATCACTGGAACCTTGGGAGTTCATTGGCAGGCAGGGCAGGGGTGAACCTTGGAGAAGCACCTCGACATTTTATATGAATTTGAACTGCTTTCCAGGCTTTGATGTTCCATTCCACTTGAGTTCCAGGCTCCCTCGCCCAGAGTGTTAGAGAAGGGCCTTCTCTGAAGACAAATCCCCCCACAAGCCTTTATTTTGGAAAGTCTACCATGATGAGAATAAGCTGGAAAGTTTATCTTGGGGAGGAGAAATGGAAACATCTCATTCGGAGGGAAAGAAGGGAAGAGGAGGAGATGGACCCCACGGGAGGTATCAGGTCTAGACTTCCTAGCCCACCTCCCAGGACTGTATTGAGCATCAAAGGAGACACTAGGTGTGAATGTGCATTGTAGGTTGTGAGGGGCTGGACAAATCCACACTATATTCTGCCCTGTATATTGTAAGTACCTGGAGGATCAGGACCGTAATTTTTCATTCTTAGGCTTCCCTAAAGATTTTCTACAAAGTACTAGCCATAAAATAGCCTTTCTCTAAATAGTTATGTGTTGACTGAGTGTATATATTAGAACAAGAAAGAATCTGATTGGATATAAGGAAGCATACTTTAACTGTCAGGAGAACAAGATATGGTAATGGCATTTTCCAGAAGACTGCAGCACCTCCAAGACAACTCTGAGAAGAGAAGAAACAACCATTTGTCCTGGATGGCTTAGACACCCACCTGCCTGAACCTAGGTACTGGATGAGCCAGATGACAGTGAAACCCTTATGGAAACGATGGAGACAAATCATGGAGAGGTAGTAATAGGAGCAGAGGCCTGCCGGGTCCCTATCATCTGCAGACAGAGTCTCATAAAGAAAAGAAAACTATGAGCTGCCCTGAGACCACCTCCCCATCTCCTGGTTTTTCTTTCATCTTGATGCCTCCAACATTTTTTCATCATAGCTTAATAACAGTCAAGACAAGATCATTTTCTGAAAATTCTTGAAAAGTCTTCACATTGAGAGAATATGATCTGGGGGAGATAATCCTCATTAGTACCTTCTCAGAGAGGACTGTGAGAACAAGAAGGCAGGGGATGAGGGGAAGGAATGGGATGGTGGAAATATGGATTCCTGTAGCCTCCAATCCATATTTAGAGCCTTGATTCTCTGGTTGTAAATGCAGGGACTGGACCAGAGGCCTCCACACAGCCCCCAGGGCTAACTCTCCTGAAGTGGGAGCAGAGGCTTGTGGGGCAGGCTGGAGAAGAGTGGGTGCCCCAATCTGCCGCCTCCCAGGCAGCCACCAGGGCACCAAGGACAGTGATATCCGAAAACCACAGCCACTGGCCTCCTCCCTGGGGTTCCTGCTCCCATCAGTGTTTCACACTTGTCTCCAAAGTTCACACTAGGTCCCAGATCCTCTGACCTGAACTGTGACAGATGAGTGCCCTCTAGGTGCAAAGAACAGAAACTGACTTACCCTGGGCCCTCCTTTCCCCCACCCTCTGTAGCTTCTGAGAGATGCCACACCCACCACGCTCAAGGAAAAGGCTGCTCAAAGGCACAATGTACTGATTTGGTGTCCAGTACTAAAATTTGCTTGTAAGGCCCACTTACATCTTACCCTGCCCAGTTAGGCTGGAAATCCTAGAAGGGAATGGCAAATGGAGAAGGGGCCTTGGTCTCTGTGTACTAATTCCAGTGCATGGTTGGGAGGCAAAGTCTGTTTCTTGATAAGTACTTTAGTGTCATTAACATCTAGTGTGAGGGATTAGAATCTCCCAGGTAGCTTTGAAAAAAAGTGCAAATAGCTGGGCTTCACCCCTGCACATTCAGTAGTTCTAAGATTAGTCCTGGGGTAGTTAGGGTGGTTCTAATGGGCAGCCAGCTTTGAAACCCACTGGTAGGGAGTTCAACCAGGAGCTGGAAGTTCTGCTGTCTGCATGCTAACAGGCAAATCCTCGTCTCCACTCTCAATTTATCCATATCTCAGGCGGGAAGAACTATTCTGAGTGTTATTCCTCCCTTTACTCCCGTCAAGTGGGGAATGCTTCTCTCCTCCCCCATTCCCTTCAGAAATGAACCTACTCCCCTGGGCTGTCCTCTGCCTTCATATCCAGCTGCTAGGCATTCCAGGCTTCTTCTTGGAGGGAAGTCTTTGGAAGTGGAGTAAGCTGGCACATCAATTCTCCTTCCTAATAAGACAAGCTGGAGCGGCCAGGAAGGGTCCCCACCAATCACCCCAGGAATGGAGCGATGACCATGCACTCCTCCCAAGACACCTGCACTCCCGCCCCGCCCTCCCTGTCCATCTCCTAGGCTCCCTCACGTCTCTTCCCTCCAAGCCCTTCTTGACCACAGCGTCCACCCACTGAAATCACCCCCTTTTCTGAATGCCTTTAGCATTTCTTACATGTCTAGTAATTTAGCTCCTCTCACACACGCCTTGTATTCAACAGTTTTTCTCTACTCAGTTGTATTATAAGCCCCTTGAGGATAAGTTTGCTCTGCTTCCTATTCCTATAACTAACTCCCTCCTCCCTTCTCTCTTGCTCAGAAAAGTTTCTCAACACCTGCTAATTGTTTCACAAGTACTTCCCACCTCTACCAGTCGAAAACAGAAGAGGAAATGTAGGGGTATCAATTGGCAAATGTTTCTGAATGATTTGCATTTCAATTCTGAAAGCTGGCTATTTCTTCATTAGCTAAGATGTGGTACTATATTTATGAACCATTCTGTGACCATTATGAAAGAAGACTGTCTTATACATAAGCATTTAAATGTCCTTAATCTTCTATCTTACCATGGCAGACAACATTCTGCATCTTAGAGAGACATCCTGGGTTTACTAGAGAAAAACCAAGGAGTACTATTGGTTTTTCAATGGCCTCATTGCTCCTTGCACTTTCTTACCAGTTTCCTGGCTCTCCTGGCTTCAGCCCTAACGTGTCGTGTGGGTTTGTACATCCAGCAGTGCCTAGGAGGTCTGGAGTCAGACTGCCCAGATTCAAATCCGACCTCTTCCATGTGCTCGCTGCACATCTTTGGGCACATTACTTAAACTGTGTGCATCAGTTTCCTCATCTCTGTAAAGGAAATAGCAGCCCCTCCTCACAGAGTTATTATGAACATTAAATGGGTTACTACAAGTAAAGCACTTAGTAAACTCTCAGTAAGTGTTAGTTATTATTATTGCAGAAGCAGCCTCGGGAACCAGAAGACCTTGTCCTAGCTCTCGCATTTATTCACTTTGTGACTTTGGACATATGAACCACAAGATCTCCTTTTCTTCATGTATAAAATTAAAATATTGATAATGCCTGGTGTGCCTATCTCACAGAGTTGCAGTGAGATTCAAATGAGCTAATACATGTGAAAATGCGTTATAAACTATAAAAACTCGTACAAATGTGGGATAACAAATGGCACCTCTTTTTGCCTGCACCTGTGTGATCACACATCCCATCACGCTTTGTATGATGGTTACTTATTTTTATCTGCCTCCTCCACTAGCTTGTGAGCCCCTTGAAGCCAGGAGCACACCTTGCTCTCCCTTCTATCAACCGTGATGCCTGATGCCTGCACACGGTATGTGCTCAGCAAATGGGAAATTGGAAAAGCAGCAGTCTCCTTGTGTGTATATTTTTCCGGTACGTGTTCCAGTAGTTTGCTCCCCACTGGACTGCGTGTGCTAGGACTATCCCCCCACATCAGACATAGCTTTCCAGAGGGCACACCTGTGAGCAGCATCTGCAAGAAAGCATCCAGGCCCAGGAACCAGGCACCAGTACACACTAACTGTGGAGACATCCTGGCCTGCTGCTCTGGTCCTGGGACCTTCCTGGGCTCTGATCCCCTGTGCTCAGCCAGCAGTCCTCCAATCTTCATGAGGTCTCTGAATGAGTCTCCATACTATTGGAGAGACCATAAGAGCAGTTTAGTTGCCCCAGACAGTCCAAGTTAGGGAAACTGAGAAATCAAATCTCAGCATTTCATAAAGCAGCAGTGACTGCAAGACCTTGTTTTCTTTCTTCCCATTTTGAAATCTTCCCAAGGAGGCAACTTTGGTTTTTGTGGCTCTGCTCACAGATTCCACATCTTTATTAGGAGGCAGTCTTGGAGGATGCCATTTGCCTAATGGTGTCCTGTATTATTTCAGTATCCTTCAAACACCCACCTAGTGCCATGCACAGAGAAAGCACTGGATACAAAGTTCCTGATGGGGAATTAAAAGGACTGAGAAAACCAAAATGAGTAGACTCAATGGGAGATTAATTGCATAGGAGTCTGTTGACTGCATGGCTGAAGCTGGATTTTTTTCGGAACCGCTGACTGCCTTCGCATTTCCTGGTGGAAGTGGGACAGGTCAACAGACAACCCAGAGTCCTAGATAACTTTTGCCCACACATCATTCACTTTTTGGAGCGTTGGCTTGAAATTGAGGGGTGTGTGTGTGTCTGGAACCGACGTGCCTTCCGTGAGCCTCAGAGGTCTCTGCACTCTCTTCAAATGGGCTGATTACAACACAGAGGATGTGGACAGTGGAGTTTTTCCTGTTTGATGTCACACGACTACCCTTTAAAAGTCCAAGGGAAAAAAGGAGGGAATCCAGCCTAGGATCCTCACACCAGATATCCACAAGGAAGAAGAGGAGAAAAAGGCCTGCAACGCACAGCCGCGGAGTCAAGGAGGCAGTGTCAGGTTTCAAACTCCGCGCCAGCCATTCAGAGAACAGCGATGTCGGGGGCCTGCCTTGGGCTCTTGGTCTGCATCCTGTGCTCTGTAGTGAGAGCCTATCCCAACGCCTCCCCGCTGCTGGGCTCCAGCTGGGGTGGCCTGACCCACCTGTACACGGCCACAGCCAGGAACAGCTACCACCTGCAGATCCACAAGGACGGTCATGTGGATGGCACACCCCAACAGACCATCTACAGTGAGTAGGGGCTTCATTCAGGCTGGGAAGAAGGGGGAGCCCCTCTGTCCATCAACCTACAATGGACTTGGGAGGCCTTGGGCTGGACCAGAGGGCTAATCCAGCCTCCTAGCTTCTTGCCCAGGATCCACTTATTTGTGCATGTGTGTATGTGTGCGTGTGTGTGTGTACGTTTAAATC
The DNA here is from genome assembly GCA_031878705.1 of Tapirus indicus. NCBI lineage: Eukaryota > Metazoa > Chordata > Mammalia > Perissodactyla > Tapiridae > Tapirus > Tapirus indicus. Next base: position 101,235,705 of record CM062918.1, on the reverse strand, counting down.
TTGGGAGAAGACTCTGCCACCTCCTAATTAGTGTTTACTGGTTTCTCCCAACATGAATAATTTCTATCTTAACAAAAATTCCTCTTCCTACAATGGCAGCCACTTTCTCTTTGTCCTGTCCAAAGAGTCAAAAAATGTACAGAAAGAAAGTCTAGGAGGCTGAGAGGAAAAGAAGCCAGGTAGATCAACAGACATTGAGTTTTAGCTCATGAACTTTGGACTGGGTTAGCAATGGAGGTTGTAAAGAAGATCCCTGTATCAGACAAAGGACTGGAATAGATGAAGTCGGAGCTTTTTCCAACTCTGAGCTTCTAGTATTCTAGCCTTATAAAAATTCTCAGGAAAAATGTACTAAAGACAGACTGTTCAGGTATGTCATCTTGATGAGTCTGACCAAGTGCATGAACCATCCATGCACTCATCTGTCCATGCACCCATGCATCATTCCATCCAACAGGTTTACTGGGGGCTTCAGAGGTACCCAGTTTGGTGTGAGTTGGTGATTCATCTCTGCGGAGCTGGAAGTTCCGCTCAGTAGCAAATTGAGCTGGTTGGGAACACCTTGGCAACATGAGACAACTGGAATGTTTTAAAGATTATGTTTGTGGAAAGTTGGATCATAATCCACAGTAGTCAATCAATTAGCTATGATTCAAATGAGGGCCCCTTGGTGTGCACCTATATAAGGGATAATGAGGTGGGAGGGGGGATAGATATTGAAAAAGACAAGGTCTTCTATTTTAGGAGAACATCTGAAAATTAAGGATACAGAAAAATGCAAACTGATTCAATATAGAGCAAATGAAAGGAATGAAAGAGTAACCATAGTCTTTGTTTAATTACAGAAAACTTCTTATAGGAATAATGATTTGCCCTTTATTGTTGTACTAAATTAATCAGTAATTTTGCTGTGGCCTTTCTGTGAGGGACATTCATTCTGCTAAGAATCAAAGGTCGTTAAACCTGGTAGCAAAATATATGCACATGCAAAGCCAACAGTTCACACCCCTCCAAGTGCTCAATGGATGGTCATAGGAGCTGAGAGGAGGGAGAAAAGGTCTCTCCAAATACCAAGCAGGTTCCAGAACTCAAAGGGCTATCATAGGATTTCAGAGTCAACATCTTGGAAGCCAAGTTTGAGTCATTAGAAATAACTCTGGATACATTTGATGCATCTAATCCGTTGCTCCTTTTACTCAATGGATATTCAACAGAACCTCCGATGTGTCTGCCATTGTGCAAAGCTCTGTGACTGCAACAGAAGACGCAGCCCTTCAGGCATCTCATGGTCTTTCATCCCTTCTTGTCTCCCAGCTTATTACCAGACTTTTAGGAAATATAATTTTGCACCTCTCATGGAGGGCCACCCTTACTTCCACTGCAAGACGATAAGTGATTTAAAATGTGCAGTAGTGGATTATGGTATATTATTGTGATTCCCATAGATGGAAAGGGCTTCATACAACTAAAGAATGCTTATAAAACTTGTCTAGAATCTTGGAATCCCTTCACTGGAAGGAACCCCCTAAAGACACAACCTCCTGAACAAGACACAGAGCACAGCGGTGCAACCTGCTGTGTGGGCTGTGAGAGGTACTGAACTGGAGAACTTTTCCCTCAGATATCCACTGGCGTCAGGCCCAGAGGAGGCGCTAAGTCCTAGTTGGATTCAATTAAAATGACTGACAAGAAGCAAAATGAACTGAACTGATTTCATATATATATTTTTTTTTACAGAAATGTGATTTTGTTTTGTCAGATGTAGACACTAGCTAAGCATTATGTCTCTGGAAATCAACACAAACCTAGGGAGGGGAACGCAGGTCAGCCTGGTGGAAGGGAGACACTTCTCCTAGTTTATATCACCTTTTGTACTATTCAAATCAGTTATCATGTGTATTACTAAAAAAAAAAAATTATACACTAAAAGTTACCAAAAAAGGAAAGAGGAAACATTGATGCATGTAGATGGGTGGCACAACTAGTTAACAGACTGGTGAAGGATTTGTAATTCCCTCCTCCAGGAATGTAAAGAAATGCTTTTACACTGATGGAAAGGTGTGGGGTGTTTTTTCCCTCTAATTAATTATACATTTCTAGTGAAATCTCCCAGCTTATTATCACTTGATTATGGTGCTTTAGTAAATTCTTGATTAATTGTTGAGTGCCCAAACCATCTTTGGGTTTTGTGAAATTATCTGCCTACTAGATTCTAGGACTTCCCTTGGGGCACACAGCGCTGATGTCAGAGAGCCCCTCCAGTGTCTGTGTCTCCCGCCCACTACGAACAAAGCCACCCTCCCAGGCCCCGTCATCCTCACTTTGGGGAAACAGCAGAAAGGAGATGCTCATTTCCCCTGGTTAATATACTTCCTAGATCCTGATGTTTTTATTTCCTCCACCTTCCCCACTGGCTCTTTCTTTACTGGAAGCTGAATTCTCCTCGGGCTCTTTAACCCTTCAAAATATTATCTTTCTTTTGGGGAGCTCAAAGCACTATCATCTTATTTGTCATTTAGAGAATAGAATGGGCCAGATAATTTTCTACTTTCACAACAGAGGTTAAGGCGAAGTGTCAATAGTAAAAATTACTAGCATTTAGAAAGTGCATTTATAGTGGATAAAAATATTATCTCATTATATCCTCAAGACAACCAAATGAGGCAAATGATGCTACTACATACGAGAAAACCAAGGTTAAAGAATGTCAATAACCGGCTCAAGGTCACATAGTTAGTAAATGACCTAGAGGACACCTTGACTCCAATCCCACACTTCTTCCAGGGTCACAGGCACAGACACCCACGGTGACTGAAGGAAATGTCTGTTAAGCCTGCCTGGCTCCAACATGTTGTGGCTCCAGCAGCCAGTGATTTGTCCCTTCCTTCTGCCAAATTCTGCCTTGAATCTGTGCAGACTGTGAAAAACTGCCTTCTGAAACTGCAAAGGGAAGAAAATCTGTCTCTTATTTTTCTGAACTTTCACATTGGTTCATGTTGGTTTGATCTGTCTGTGCTTCCTCCATAGCAGCTGCTCACTGTTCCTCTGCAGGCTGTTTTCTATTGGAACTGGCCCAGGTGACCAGGAACACGCATACCCTGCACACTGCCCACACTGACCCAAGCATCAGGCTGGCATGACTGCCAAGGTCTGGGCTTGTCACAAACGGCAGGTCAGCACATACTATACAACACATCCCACTTGCTCCACACTTTCGAGTCACTTGTACAACCATCATCCCATTTGATTCTAGTTGTAACTCTATCAAGTAGGCAGGGCAGCTTCTATTGTTCTCCCTTTACAGCTGAGGAAACAGAGCAATGACTTGCCCACAGCTGCGAAGTCAGTAAGTGGCATAATTGGGACCAGAATCCAAGTGCCCTGGTTCCTGGTTCAGTGCCCCTTGCCTGACCCACTCGGGGACACCGCAACTCGGGGGTCTCGTGGCCTGCAGGCACGAATTCTGGCACCTGCTTTTGTCTTCTCGCGATTATAGTGATTTCTGTGGGAGGCGAGCTACAGTCGTGGAAAGAGGATGTTCAGGTCACTGACCTGACTTTGAATCCTGCCTTAGTTTCCTCATCACTTAAATTGGGATGCTGTGACCACCACCATGAATACTAATGATATTAACAATATAAGCGTTGCATTGAGAATTTAAAATATGCACTCAGAGTGCAACCACTCAAAAACAGTTACTAAGTGCAATATTTTCCCCAATTAGATTGAAAATTCATCAGGACAGAAACTAGTTCTTACGTGTTCCTTGTTTCTCTCAGGGCTTACCATTAAATTAGCCACATTTTTTTTTTTCCTTGTGAGGAAGACCAGCCCTGAGCTAACATCCGTTGCTAATCCTCCTCTTTTTGCCGAGGAAGACTGGCCCTGGGCTAACATCCGTGCCCATCTTCCTCTACTTTATATGGGACGCCGCCACGGCATGGCTGACAAGCAGTGCGTGGGCGGCCGCCTGGGATCCGAACCGCGAACCCCGGGCTGCCAAGCGCGGACTAAGCCGCTGCGCCACCGGGCCGGCCCCCAAATTAGCCACATATTTGAGACAAGCAGGCAGACCCCATTTGGGGATAATTTAAATATCCTCTGCACCTCCCATACCCCACTCCACTTCCAGAAGCTTCCCTCAAAGCTAACCCTCAGCCAAACTTTGAAACAAATTAACTTTTCTCTTAGGCCCTCTTCCTTCTCTTCTCTCCGGGCTTGTTCCCATCCTCATGCTCTCTGTCCCACATCATTCCAATTTCTGTCCACATCAGGCTCTACACTCAGCTAGTGTCTAAGTATGGCGTGCTACTCTCCTCCGAGGTCTTTGTATTGAGCCTACATGGGGTAGGGGGGAGACTTGGACCACAAATTACGCCATGAGGCACAGATGATGGGCATTTACAACCTCTCCACACTACATTTCTAGAAGAGGGATTCGAACCCCTGCCTGGCCTACCTCTCTGGTGGCTGCGAGGCCAAGTGAGATGCATGTGGAAATACTGTGGTAGGCAAATGAGAGTGGCCCCAAAGACTTAAAGAAATGATTTTCAACAGAAAATGTCAAGTAATTAAACAGTATTTGAGGCAAAAGTCTTGCTGAATTGTACCCTTGCCACAAAACAGAAGGCTTTAGATTTTATTTAACAAGTCATTGGTACTTGTTAAAATTGCAAGTCCCCATGGGGGAGTCACACTTAAAGCTGTTATTAATTATTTAAGGCGTGGGTAGTATGAATGGGCTTCAGGTGATGTTGGAGACTAGTTTTGAGTGGGGCCATTGAAAGACCATAAGGGACTGCACCTGGAGGGGACACCACCAAGTGAGAAAAGGACAGAGAACAGCGATGAAGACCCAAGAAAATTCCATGCATCCCCAGTATCTATTCAACATGGAAAGATCAACCCTCTGTTCCTAAGTAGCTCACTCTAGGGGAGGCACCAAATACATAAACTTGGTTAAAGCAAGGAAAATGACACCCATGCTATAACAGAGGTGTAAGCATTGTGCTGAGGGAGTTGAGAAGAAAGAACAATTAATTCTGATTAGGGAGATCAGGAAAGTCTTCATAGAAATGGTGACTTCTGAGCCCGGCCTTGGAGAATGGGTGACTTCAATAAGCAGAGAAGGGAAGGGAAGATCAATTCTAATACAGTTCTTGATGCATAATGGGTGTTGACTGATATGTGGCAGGCTATTACACAGCGACCTGGGTGGAGAATCAGACTATATATGCAAGCTAGGTCTTTGAAAGACATCTCAGCATAGACTTAAACATCACGAAAGCAGAAGGATTGGAAGAATGTGACCACCACCACAAACATTAAGAGGTATCAGCCAGGCAAAGGAGAAAATAAAATCAGCCCAGGCAGAGAGAGAAACGTGTGCAGCACAGGTGAAAGAATGCCGGGAGTTCAGGGTGCTCCATGCAGGCAGGAGGATAAAGCAGGCGGCAAATGTGGGGAAATGGGGATTGGACAAGGGGGAGAGCCAGAAGAAATGAGGCTGAATCAGTAAGTACAAGGGGAGGGTTAAGTGAAATCATCACCACGCTTAAAAATCAATCAAGGGAGGTTTCATGAAGGTGGGTTTTCAGGAAGTGCTTGAACATGGAAGTTGGATGTGCAGCAAGTTTTGACCTGAGTGTTTCCTCCGCAGGTGCCCTGATGATCAGATCAGAGGATGCTGGCTTTGTGGTGATAACAGGGGTGATGAGTAGGCGATACCTCTGCATGGACTTCAGAGGAAACATTTTTGGATCAGTGAGTATCTTTTTGTGCTGGTCACCATGGGCAAATAATTAATTTCTTTGACAGAACATAGAACGTTATAACCTAAAGATTCCATTTGCAGTTTACCTTGGTGCGTTCTGAGTACTCTCCTCCGTCTAAGGACTGACTGGTCAGGTTCATGCACCGGGGTCTGAGCCTGGGCTCTCAGCCTCCAGTCTGAACCACCTGCTGGCGCCCACTTTTGTGTCTAGCACAGCACCAGGTCCTCTAGCCACGCCAATTTGTGATGTAAAGTACAGTAGAAAGTGGGAGAAGCCATTGGGGTCTTCCTGATCCTGTTGCTAGACCCCTCTGACCTTAGGGAAGCCCCTCACTTCTCTGAACTTCACCTGGAAAAAGTGCAGGGGGGTGGACCGCATGCCCCGGGGGGCTCCCTCCAGTGAAAGATCTCTAATTAATGATCTCTGCCCTGGCTGTGACGGCTGGTCATTCAGATTGGTAAGCAAAGGATTTCCCAAATGACAGGTTGCAGGCATATTCCAAAGGATTCTGAGATATTAAAACAGGACTGCTTATGTCAGGAGCCTCCTACCGCCAGACAGGCCCGCTAGAAATTCATGAGAGCAACGGCTTTCTGTTCTGCTTATTGCTGTGTCCAAGCACCTGTAACGGTAGATAAATACTTGTTGAACAAATATAGAAAATAAACAGGTAAATAAATAAATAAATATCTGTTGACCACATATAGGCATATAGATAGTCCTTATCTGTAAAACACTTACTTCACGAAGTTTGGGGAGTAAATGAAATAATTTCTGAAGGCCCTAGCAGGCATTCAGTAAAACCCGATACTAGTTAGTGGCCGAGTGAGGGCTCAAACCTAGGTCATTTGTTGCCCAAGTTCATGTCCCTAATTCCCAAACTATATTCTCTCTCTGATGTGAGTAACCTCATTTATGTTTGACCCTACAAATCCCATCCCATCTCCTTTCTCCAGGTAAGGAGAGACCCAAGCCCCCCTTTCAGCCAAAAGAGGGTTCAAAAAGGCAGAGAGTGGGAAGGACGAGGTTGCGCGGGTGAGCCCTCCCTGCGGAAGCCGGACACAGGTGCTGCGCTCTGCCCGCGCCTAGCCCAAGCAAGCCACGTGCCGGCACCCCGGTGTCCCGCAGGGGCTGTGAGGCCCTCGGGGTCGCTGCTCCCTGGAAGCGGGATCCGTGGTCTGTGCTTGGGCCATCTGGAAAGCACCGGTCAGAATCAGTTTTCCCCCGCAGGGCTCGATGGGGTCATTTGCACCGGCCTATAGAGCTGTTGTGGGGTGAGGCGGGCGCAGCGCCGGCTGACCTCAGGGCCGCGGGCTGGTTGGCAGGAGCGCGTGGCCCGGTCCGCAGCCCTCACCTGGTCCGCTTGTCCTTCCAGCATCACTTCAGCCCGGAGAGCTGCAGGTTCCGGCAGCGGACGCTGGAGAACGGCTACGACGTGTACCACTCCCCGCAGCACCTCTTCCTCGTCAGCCTGGGCCGCGCCAAGAGGGCCTTCCTGCCGGGCACGAACCCCCCGCCCTACTCACAGTTCCTGTCCCGGAGGAACGAGATCCCCCTCGTCCACTTCAACACTCCCCGGCCGCGGCGGCACACCCGCAGCGCCGAGGACAACTCGGAGCGCGACCCGCTGAACGTGCTGAAGCCCCGGCCCCGCATGACCCCCGTCCCGGCCTCCTGCTCCCAGGAGCTCCCGAGCGCCGAGGACAACAGCGTGGTGGCCAGCGACCCCTTAGGGGTGGTCAGAGGCAACAGGGTGAACACACACACCGGGGGGATGGGCGTGGAGCGGTGCCGCCCCTTCCCCAAGTTCTTCTAGGCAAACCAGAAAGGAATCCTTTTCAACCAGTCTTTCAGAAAACTGTCTCCAAAGGGACCAGCCCCCTCTACATGCCAAGGAAGGGGGCGGGGAGAGAGAGAGAGAGAGAGAGAGAGAGAGAGTGTGTGTGTGTGTGTGTGTGTTGGGAGGGGCGTGGGGGGGGGGGGAATGCGTGCAATTAGCTTCTCCTCTCCATTCCCTTCCCCAAGAGGTCCCCCTGAGGATCTGCTTTGAGCCCCGAGAAATGGGAATTTCACCTCCTTCCTCACCCCACCTGTACCACCTTTCTGAATTAAGTCCCAATAGGTAAACTAGAAATTTCCTCTTCATTAAGGAGAGAAAGGATTTCAGCCCCCATATTTCTCTTCCTGATGTCCCTTTATCAGTTTAGCATTAAAAACAAAGCAATGGCTTAGTGAGTTCACCAATTCGAAGGTGAAGGGAGAGCCAGTACCAGCAGCTTCTCCGCAGCTCCTTGCATTTATTTATATTATCTACCTAGACCCTGTTGGCGTTTGAGTTTGCAACCTTGACCTAGGGTGTTACAGCTGAATTGGGCAAACTGATGAAAACCCTAATCTCAAGCCTTGTGCTTCCTGGAGCATCCATGGAGAAGAGCTGTCAAAAAGATTGGTGGTAGGCTGGTCAGAACTTAACTACCATGCTCAGAGAACTGAGGCCGAAATCAAGCTAGAAAATTCAACCTCCCCACAGGGTGGACACCCGTCGCCATGCTCTCTCCCTCTACGCAGCCAGAGCCAGAGGGCTGAGAACGACCAGGCTTTGTTCCCCAGTGGCCCATGACATAGTCTTGCCTCTTGGCCCCCTCTTTGGTGCTAGTGAATTTGGCCTGAAGAAAAGCTTTGGTTCCGGCTCATGAAACTCTACCCTGCTAGGAAATGGAAATACATTCAAACTCTACTAAGAGGCATTTAATTAAGTCTCTACTTCCAGGTTGAGTAGTAATCCATTCTGGATGAATTACACAAACGTTATGGGGAGGGAGTCTTGAGACAATGAGACTGCTCTGGGTTAGATTTTCTGTGGACTGGCAAATTACATCCTTTTGTCTAAGTGAAGTGGCATCAAGGACTTAGGGGGAAAAAAAGTCCAATACCCAGGGACCACAGTGCAGGAGTTATGAAAGGACAACAGCTCTCGACTGATCTCTTCACCACCCTGCAGCAGTGGCTGGAAGATCAGTTAAAACATCTGGGTCTTAATCCACTTGGAAATACTTGGAGCATTAAATGAAGACGGCTTTCAGTCCCAGGAGCCCAGATAGTACCCTGAGGAAAACAAAACCTCACTTATCAAACAGCTGAGGAACACCAGCAGGTGGACTGCTGTCAGCCCTCACCCTAGCCTTACCCCATGACTGAGGTCTTCCTACAGGGGGCCTCATTTTCCTACCTCTATTTAAATGGCCACCCAAAGAGCAGAATATTAACAAGCAGACTAAATCTAAACAACAGCTTCTTTCCAGTCACCTTTTCTTATCCACTGCCGTCATGTACCCCACCTTAGAGGTTGATCCATTCTTTTTACTTATGAAACATTGGACAGCTGTTTTCACCTGATGGTTTTAAGCTGAACTTGAAGGACTAGTTCCTATACTGAAACACTAAAACTATGCATACAACTATATAGCAGTGCATGGCAAATATTTTCTTGATATGGTTTTCATTTCCCGTTGGAGACATTACACATATAAAAGCTATTAGAAGCTCCCCAATACTGACAACTAGATGGAAAATCCCAAAAGGGCTTTGGTAGAAAACTGGTTGTAATCTCACAAACTCGATACCATTTATCAGGAGCTTTCTCTTTGGCAAAGCCAAGGTAGCCCCCACAATCTCCTGTGTCCCCTAGCACGTGGCACTATTTATTTATTTATTTGGAAGATTTTGCCTATCGCTCTATATTTATAGATATTTATAAAAATGTAACCCCACCTTTTTCCTTTTCTGTTTAAAAAATAAAATTATCTCAGCTTCTGTTAGCTTTTAATCTCTGTATTTCATACAGAATATGAAAATAAAAGGGATTGTGGTAAGGGAGCACTGGGAAAATCCAGAGAAACTGACACTGAAAAAAAAAATCAGAATTTTTAAATATTTACAGTTTTTTCCATTCATACGTGGACTCAGCAAATTTGGTTAATCCAGACAGTATTATTGAAAACAAGGAAATTTTTTTTATCAATATTGGATTTCTGATCACTCTAGCTCTGAAGTGTTTCCTTTAAAGAAAGAAATCTATTTGAAAACTATTCAGACATAACCACATCAACATTCCAGTAAACCAGGTGCTACATACCTATACATCCAGTATTATTGCCCTGAGACTGGATAGCAGGACACCAAGATAATGAATCTATACCTCTTCTCTTTCTGAATCTGGCATCCCCAGAATCCCTTCTTTAAGCTCCCTGACCAGCTAGGAAAATACAGGAAGCAAAGATGCCTATTGCACATTTACATCTTTCTGTATTCAAATTTACCTCAGTTCAAGCCTACAGTTAGTTTTTCATTATGTGACTTTAGAACTGATTATAGGGTTCACTATTTTGACCGGTGTTCAAATGACCCCGTCTGACATAGTCTACTAAGGGGATTGTCTTCTGATTATGTCCCTCTAAGAGTCTGAGTACCAAAGTCCTCCTTACTATAGAGAAGGGTGATGGATAGCCATCAGGACAGGTACAGAAGTACAGGCCAAATGCTACATTTCTTTGATTACATAAAACAGACTTATCAAAGGCAGATTATTGTTTTTAAAGTTCTCTCCAGCTTCTTTTCTCTTTTTTTGGAAACAGATAACGGCCTCTGCTCATAAGGTTCACCCCTCCATAGTATTTCAGAAACAAAAGGCAGAAGGGGCAAGGGATTCTTAAGTTTTATTTCTGGCCCAAAGGATTTTAACATCTGATGACCCATAGGAATGGTGCAGTACCAAAATAACCATTTGGAAACAAACAGGCCTTCATTCCATTATAGAGACTGAAAGACTATAGAGAAAAAAGATGTCCCGTCGACATTTCCCTTCCACACACTTAGAAGAGTTCTTTTCTCTGTCCATAAAAGTTCTCCCTCAGGAAAGGAAAATTTAAAACTTTTTAACACAACACAATTAGTGGAGTGAGGATGGAAGAAGGGGAGAAAAAATATATATATAGTGAATTTTATGATACATTATATACAGCTGGCTACTAGAAGCTTAGGAGACCTAACCAGAGGCAGGATTTCCAGTATTTAAAGTCCAATCTTTGTCTTGTCTATAGCATTATAAATCCTTGCAGGATAAAGAAATCACAACCTTTACACTTATTTGTACAGATACTTAAGGTTTTTACAGAAGTTTTGTACATCTTAACCAACTTAACGCTTAAAGCCATAGAGCTTCCACTTCCAGCCATGACAGAGCAACTAGTACCAGACTTGTTCTCCTGCCAAAAACAACTACAAAAAACCCACAAAATATATGAGGCAATTGTTTTCAGGCATGGAGTAGCAAAGGGTATGATCTTTGGGAGAAGGAAAACTTACAAGTTAAGTCCCATGATCATTCCACTTTCTGCCTTAGGAGCACTTGACAGGGAGATGGAACCCAGGCAGAGTGGCAGTCTCACTGAGCTGAGAAAGCAGCTGGACTTTGTAGGGCAGAGTAGCTAAGAAGAAGGAGCTATGCAAAGAGGGGATTTCAGAAGTCTGCGCGAGCATTCACTGCAGACCTTTGGCCAAGGACTGTGCTGCACATGGTCAGGAAGATTCAGCAAGACCTAACAAAGATCATCTGCTGCAGAACTGGGAGATGGACAGTGAGTGATACCAGAGGCCACAAAATGCTGAGAAACTAGAAATCCAACTAAGCCAGGGTAAAGAGACACTGAGTGCATCAACATTTTATTGAGACCAAAGAAAGGCCACATTTTAGGACTAAGCCCCAGAAAAAGGGATACACCCCAAAACTAAATTCAAAACTGAAATACACCTGCTCTAACAGAGAATTATACCAAGCCAGACAAGACAACAATGATCTGCCACTAATTTAACTGTCTGCCAGAACAAAACTTAACACCTTTTAAAGGAAGATGACATGATCCAGACTCAATACATGGTTATCATCCACACTCTATAAGAAACAAGGGAAAGTGGCCCACAGTCAAGAGAAACCAACCATAAGATGACCCAGATGTTGGAATTAGCAGGCTAGAACTTTAAATCAGCTATTATAAATATGTTTAAGGGTTTTAAAGAAAAGTATGATCATAATGAACAAACAGATCAGGAACCTCAGGAGAAAAGGGAAATAATAAAAAAGAACCAAATAGAAATCTAGAATTGAAAACACAATATCTGAAATGAACAATTTATTAAATGAGCTTAATAGCAGACTGGATATGAAAGAAGAAATAGCCATTTAAGATAAAGAAAGTTAATATATGTTATCTAACCTGAAGAACAGAGAAAAACTATATTTAAAAAATAATGACCAGAGACTCAGTGATCTGTGGGACAATATCAAACCACCCAAAATATGTGTAAGTGGAGTCCCAGAAGGATAGGAACAGAAAAGTTTTTGGAGTAAGAAATATTTGAAGACATAATGGCTGAAATGTTCCCCAAACTGGTGAAAAAGTAACGTACCGATAGAAGCTCAAGCAAGATAAACACCAAGAAGACCACACGTAGGTATATCACAGTCAAACTGCCAAAAACCAAAGACAAGGTTTTGAAAGCTGCTGCCAAAAAATGACACTTTACATGAGGTGAACAACTCATCATAAATAATGGAAGCCATAAGAAAATGGGACGACACATTGGAAAGGTTGAAAGAAAATAACTGCTACCTACCCAGAATTATATATCCAACAAAAAGATCCTCCAAAATTGAAGATGGGGGCTGGCACCGTGGTGTAGTGGTTAAGTTTGCGTGCTCCACTTTGGCGGCCCGGGTTTGCGGGTTCAGATCCCGGGTGCAGACTTACACCACTCATCAGCCATGCTGTGGCAACGACCCAAAAACAAAATGGAGGAAAACTGGCATAGATGTTAGCTCAGGACAAATCTTCCTCAAGCAAAAAAAAAAAGAGAAAGATTGGCAACAGATGTTAGCTCAGGGCAAAACCTCCTCACCAAAAAAAAAAAAAAATAGAAGAAGGAAAAAAATGAAGGTGAAATAAAAAACAGAGAACTTGTTGTCATGCTGAAAAGAAGTTAACGCCCTATGGAAAACCTATAGGAAACAAAGAAGACCATTAGAAATAGTAAAAATGTGGGTACATTTAAACCCATAGGGTAAGTAAAACAACATGGTTGCAAGATTATAACACTGTATGTGAAAGTCATACTATAATAACTCTAAGTAGATTGTGAAAAGGATGTTGCACATTGTAATTCCTAAAGTAACTAACAAAATAATAATAATAATGATGCAAAGAGGTATGGGCAAAAAGTCAATAGAAGTATTAAGAGAATACTAAAAAATATTCAATGATCCCAAAAGAAGACAGAAAAGGAAGAACAGTAGAACAAAAATCAGATGTGACAAACAGAAAAATGACAGACTAAATCCAGTTTTATGAATAATTACATTACATATAAGTGAAACACTACAACTAAAGGCAGGAATGGTCAGACTGGATTAAATAAAAATACCCAACTATATGTTGTCTACAATAGATGCACTTGAAAGAAAAGAATGGAAAGATATCATTTTGCTAGGGCTCCCATAACGAAATACCACAGATTGGGTGGCTTAAACCACAGAAATTTATTTTCCCAGAGTTCTGGAAGCCAGAAGTCCAAAATCAAGATGTCAGCAGGTTTCATTCCTTCTGAGGCCTCTTTCCTTGACTTGCAGATGGCCACCCTCCTGCTGTGTCCTCACATGGTTTTCTTCTCTGTATACATATATCCCTGATGTTTCTCAGGGTGTCTAAATCTCCTCTTCTTATAAGGACACCAGTCAGATTGGATTAGGGTCCACCCTATTGGTTCGGCCTCATTTTAACTTAATTGCCTCTGTAAAGGCCCCATCTCCAAATACAGTCACGATCTGAGGTACTTAGGGATAGGGTTTCAATATATGAATTTGCGGGGGACACAATTCAGTTCATAACAGATATATACAGTGAAAACAGTAAGCATAAGAAATATGAGTTACTATATATATAATATCATACAAGATAGGCTTCAAATTAAGGAATATTGCCATAAATAAAGAGGAATATTTTATAATGATAAAGGGGCCAATTCATGAAGAAGACATAAAAATCATAAATGTTTATGTCTCTAAAAAGAGAGCAACAAAACACATGAAGCAAAACCGACAAAACTGAAGGGAGAAACAGACAAGTACAAATCTTAGATGGAAATGTGAATACCCCCTTCTCTCAGTAACTGATTAAGCAAGTTGGCAAAAAATCAGTAAGGATGGAGATATCTGAGCAACACTATTAATGAACTTCATATAATTTACATTTATAGAACACTAAACTCAAAAACTACAGAATATACTCTCTTGCCCAGTACCAATGGAATGTCCATCAAGATTGATCATATACTGGGCCAACAAACAAGTCTCAATTAACTCGAAAGTTCGAAATCTTACAGCGAAAAATAAATAAATGAGGAAGAAGAAGCTCTTAGGCAATCTCTTAGGCAGAAGAATTCCAAATAACTTATGTGGATACTCTGTCCTCAAGAAGGGGAGCATAAACCCCCACTGTACACAGTGACTTCCTTCCGAAGGGTACAACATGGAAAGTGGAAAAAGAATAACTTTGCAGTGGAGAAACCTCACAAAGAGATGATGATTGAGGTCAACATCAGGTGATCAAGGTCAACATCAAATTCAACATCAACCATCAAATGAAATGTCATGTTGATAGTATGTACTCTTGATTTGATGTAATAAAAATGATACTTTGCCTCTGTGATCCTCCTTCCAAAAAACACAACCCCACTCTAATCATGAGAAAAACATCCAATTCCAATAGACAGGCATCTCACAAAACAACTGACCAGTACTCCTTGAAACTGCTGAGGTCATCAAAAAACAAAGAAGGTCTGATAAACTGTCACAACTAAGAGGAGTCTAAGGAGACACGATAACTAAATGTAATATGGGATGGGATGGGATGGGATTGGAAATTCTGGAACAGAATAAGGATATTAGGTAAAAACTAAGGAAATATGAATAAACTATGGACTTCAGTTAATAATAATGTATCAATATTGATTCATTAATTCTAACAAGTATACCGTACTAATGTAAGATGTCAATAATAGAGGAAACTGAGTGCTGGGTATATGGGAACTCTTGGTACTATCTTCTCAACTTTTCTGTAAACCGAAAAACTATTCTAAAAAATAAAGTCTATTAAAAAAGTACAAAGGACCTGCAATAGCAAAAGAAATCCAAAATAAGGAGTCCAGAGATAGACCCACACTTATAAGGTCAACTAATTTTTGACAAGGGAACCAAAGCAATTCAGGGAGAAAGGAAAGTCTTTTCAACAAATGCTTCTGGAACAACTGGATATTCATGTGAAAAGCATGAACCTCAACCCCTTACCTCACACCTACACTAATATTAATCCCAGATAGATCAAAGACCTAAACATAAAAGGTAAAATTATAAAGCTTCTAGAAGAAAACAGAATATTTCCATAACCAGGGGATAGGCAAAGATATCTTAGAACAAAGAAAGCAATAACCATAAAACAAACACAAGGATAAATCAACCCTATGAATATTAACCTCATAAAAAAACACTATTAAGGGGGCCAGCCCGGTGGCGCAGCAGTTTAGTCCACGCTTGGCAGCCCAGGGTTCGCTGGTTCGGATCCCGGGCACCCGCCGATGCACTGCCTGTCAGCCATGCTGTGGCGGCATCCCATATAAAGTGGAGGAAGATGGGCATGGATGTTAGCCCAGGGCCAGCCTTCCTCAGCAAAAAGGGGAGGATTGGCAACGGATGTTAGCTCAGGGCTGGTCTTCCTCACCCAAAAAAAACAAAAAACAATATTAAGAATAAAATTATATTTTATAAAAAATATAGAGACTGGAATAAAATCACAAATATATAGAAGTATATATTTTAAAAGTATATATACACAAACCAATATACACATATATATAAACATACATACACACATATAGCTGATAAAGAACTTGCACCTCCAAAATATATAAAGAACTCTAACTCAAAAATAAGCAAACACAATTCTAAAAAATAGACATTTTACAAAGGAAGCCACATGAATAGCCAATAGGTATGTGAAAAAGTGCTCCGCATGACTAATTAACAAGCAAATGAAAAATTAAAACTATTGTGAGATACTACTACATACCCAGCAGAATGGCTAAAATGAAATACCAATAACATCAAATGTCAATGAGGATATGGAGCACCTAGAACTCTTACTTGGTTGGTGACCGTGAAATGGTACAACCACCCTCAAGAAAGGTCTGACAAGTTTCTTGTATACTAAGCATACATCCACACCCACCCTATGACCCAGCAATTGAACTACTAGATGGCTATCCAAGAGAATGAAAACACGTCCACAAAAATACTTGTTAAAAAAAGGATTCATAGCAGCTTTTTCCAGCCCCGAACTGGAAACAGTCCATGTGTTTATCAACAGAATAAACTGTGGTATATCCATACACTGGAATTCAATGCAGCAATAACAAGGAAGTCCTAGATTAGCAACGAGCACACCTGGCACCCAGATCTTGGTTCCTGAATGCCATTTCCACTAAAAGGAACCAAGGCTTTTTGAAGAATCCAGGTAAAGAATATACAGAGGTTTCTTGTATTATTCTCGCAACTTTTCTGTAGGTTTGACATATTAAAAGGTTACCAAAACACACATACATACTTAATTATAATTATTCTCCCTTTAACAAGAGGACACAGCAGCTCAGGGACGTCAAGAGACTTGCTCAACCACAAAACCACTGAGAAACAGGCTGAGAACTTGAATGCAGGTCTTCTGACAACAAACCTTTCCTGTGTCACTGCCCAGTCCCATCAGACGTTAAACAGTCAACAATGGGCCCCATAGGCTACAAGCCCACGCCACTTCCCCATTCCCTTAGCTCTCTGCTCTCCTCTCCTATCACTCTCCCAACTCCCCTTGCCCAGCTCAAACATGTAAAGCATGACCCCACCTCAGGGCCTCTGCACTCCATTCCCTGCCTAGGGATCTCTTCTCCAGACATCAGCACAGCTCACTCACGTCCTGCAGTACTCCCGTCTCTCTAGAAAATCCTTCTGTGCTTACCCTAAATAAGCAACATTCCTCCCTCCAGTCTCAACTCCCCCTGTCCTGCTTCATTTCTCTCAATAGCACTGACCACACTCTGACAGGTTATATATTTAGGTGTCTTCCCTGACAAAATATAGGTTCCACAAGGATGGGGACACTGCCTTTTTTTTTGCTCACAGCTATATATTCTCAGTTCTTATAATAGTTCTCATAGTTCTTACAATAGACTGGCATGTGTGTGCCATGCTCAAAAAATATTTCTTGAATGACTAGATAAATGAACAAATGCATGCAATTCCAATTAAATTTGCAACAGAATTTTTCTGGAAATTGATTGAGTCTAAATTGTACATGGAAGAATAAAGGTGCACAAACAGCTAGGACAATGAGAAAAATGAACAAGAGGAGGTACTCATCTGACAAGATATTCAGTTGCAAAACTACAGTACCTAAAAATGATCTGTCATGGAAGTACACAGTTCGCTGAAACAGAACCAAGTCCAGAGACAGACTCCAGCAAGCGTGGGTGTGAGGGTATGAACAGAGTGGAAGTGAAAGTCAACTGGGGAAGGAGAGACTCCCAATAATGGTGCTGGGGTAACTGTTTCACCACACGGAAAAAAATATAAAATTCAATTCTGACCTTATACCGTAGAAAAATAAATTCCAGATAATTTGAAGATTTAACATTCAAAAAATCCTCTAAAACTACAAGAAAAAAGGAGATTACTACATGACCTTATGGTAGAGAAGGCTTCTTAAAGACACCAAAACAAACCCCAGAAACCATAAAAGACAAAACATATGGGTTTGACTTCAAATTGAAAAACACTTATATGAAAACAAGGCATGACCATAGGTAAAAGGCAAGGAAACTGGAAGGTATTTGCAGCTCACTAGGAAAAAGCCAAATGGTCCAACAGAAAACCAGGCAAACGATCTACCCTGGTGATTCATCATGAGAAGATGCTAGCTGTCAATGCACACATGAAAAAATGCCCAGACTCATTAGCAATCACAGAAAATAGCTCATTAAAATAACGGCATGTTTCACTCATCAGATTAACAAAATCTTGTCAGACAGTATCAAGTGTTGACAAAGATGTGGAAAATAGGAACTTTCAAATACGGCCAGTGAGGCTGAAAAATAGGACAGCCATTCTGAAGAACTGTTTGGCTTTTGTCAAACTGGAGATGCACACTTTTTATGACACAGCATAGAGAGAGGTGCAAAAGGCTATTCCCTGAAGCATTATTTCTATAGGAAAACAGTGAATATACCTAAACATCCACTAAAAGGAAAATAAACAAAATGTGGCACATTTATTCAACAGAATACAGTGGTTATAAGTAACTAGATCTATACATATCAACATACAGCCCCAGGACACAATAGATGAAAATAAAGAATACAGAGAGCTTGATGATATTTACATACATTTTTAAAATACCACAATACCGTTTCCTGATGATACTAGGGGAAAACGTAAAGAACAGATGAATGCACACACAGTCATTGCAGTGGTCGCCTCTGCAGAGCACAAGAGGGCAACAGAACTGCGAGAACTGCTTAAAGAAACTTTACCTATGCCTCAATATGCTATTCCTTAAAAAAAAAAAAGAAAAAAGGGAAAGTTACTACTTCCGGATGGTGGGAATGTGGATATTTATCATTACTTGTCCTTTTCCAGTATTTTTCAAGTTTTCTTTTGCAGCACATTTCCCCTGGTGCTCAACCACATGCTCTGTTCCACTGGTGGCCGTGGACACTGAGAACAGCATAGTTCTGAACTTGATACATGATTCAAATGATGTTCAAAGTAAATTTTGACTATACGTGATTTTAGCCTTAACTGACAGACTTTAGAATTACTCCTCTTCTAAGCTGAGACCCACAGCATCATCAACATAACAACTTAAAAGCAAACCACATGTCAAACACTTCTTTCATTTAGAAGAGGATTTCTGAGGGACCCATCTTAGGTACAAAATTAAGTGAACCGAAATCCCTTTCCTCCAGTGCCATCTGGTGGAAAAAAGAGGCAACCTCATCTGTCCCTTCCACCAAGACCCACAGCCGTGTTCCCAGGGCACCATTCTCTTCAAGGAAGCGCCCTCTTTCATTCTGGGGTCACTGTGTGGTACACCAGTGACTGTAGACTGTCTTGAGAGCCTTCCTCAAACTAGATTCTTCAGCCTACAGGTTAGATAAGAAAGATCTGCTCTTTCATTGTCTCCCTCTCAGATTCCTTCCTTCATGTTTTTTAATCAAATGAGGCTTTAACTTTTTCCTCACGAGACCATTCTGCAATCCTAATCTGCATTCATCCACATTTCAAACCCTCCAGAGTAACAAATTCCAACAGTTGATTTCTATATTAAACATTTTAGTGTCATTTTGCTTTTACATAAACTTATGATAGTAAGCATTTTTCATTTAAAGGACTTTTTAAATATAACATATTGTCACTATAAATATGCAGTGGGAATGATAAATAGTTCCTTCTTCCAAGCCGTGGATGAGAGACTAAAAAAACATACAGTATCCTACCAAGAGCCAATAAAACAGGTTAGATTTTTCAGACATTAAAGAAAAATATCAACATTAAAAAAAAGGAAAAAAAACAGTAGCAAGGTTATGAATCCCCCAGTTTGCAGTACTGAGTTCCTCCATCCATTTACAAGCCAGAGATGTAACCGAGCATGGTGGTAAAATTACTCTGGAAAATGCCAACTGTACCCAGATGAAATAAGTCAATTCTAAATGGTTTTCCATTAGTGTTTTTTGTAGCTATGATTCCATTTGAGCTTTATAACCTGCCATGATAGACAGCTTTTTAATTGTTTCCAAATCAGCACTAGCAGAGGATGGAAACAGAGTCAAAGGCACTCCCTCAGAGGCTCAAAACCATTAGATTTTGATGTAGATTTAAATTTACCGAGTTTCAGTCACTCTGTTTAGATGCTCCTGTAGGTTCATACAAACACACTGAACTGTTGGTTGAGCTTCTCTTCCTTTCTCAAAGTTTATGATAAAGACACTAATCCCTGTATTGGGGCTGACTGACAGTTCGGATTTGCCCAGACTTGCTGGTAAGGAACACTTAAGGTCAGTCAGAAAATAACCAAACAGGCTTCTCATGTAAGCGCCGTGACTCACAACTAAGACACTGGCTGCTAATCCTGGAGCACCGCTGTCTGAATTAAATTCGGAGGCACAGTTTTTTCCTAAAGGAAATATCTTTGCCAAAGAAGCTTCCAGAGAGTTGCTTGGAGCTCCTTGGGAAAACTGTCCTTTCTGATCTGCTTCTTTCAGGATCAGTTGACAAAGAAATTCAAAAAAGTCTTTTCCACGCATTTTCACCTACAAGAAGAGAAATAAAAGGTTAAATAAAGCAATATTAATGACTGTCTTAAACATAAACATAAAACACAATGGACTAAATTTTTTCTGTCATCATAAGTACTACATAGGCAGATGGAACTCTCTATTTCTATTCATTCAATCAGTGGTTCCACAGACCTTAGTGAGCCCACCATATTTCTGGAACTATGGAAGCACACTAGGGACAAAGATGAGTAAGACACAATTCCTACCTCCTGACTTCAAAGCACTCAGAGTCTAGTTAGAGAATCCGATGGTAAACAGAAGCCCATCAAATAAAATAGTGTTAACCAGGAAATTACATCCGGCACTTCAGTTTAGTTAGAACTACAAGGACAAAAAAATCTTTCCCTTACTAAATTAATAGAAAGTCTTTACAAGAAAATTATGAAAATAAAGAATAGGGGGAAAAATCACCAATAATGCAATTGAAAAGCAGAATACTCCAAAGAAATGCAAGCACAGTGATGACGTCACTTACAGAGCTACAGAGGCAGCAGAAGACTGAGGATTTTCTGTCTTGAATTATTTTGCCTCTTGCTTTTTTCAGTCTTGGCTATCATTCTCCTTGAACAGCACCACACTTGCTTTACTGACCACCACTACCACTGCTAACGCTATTGCTTCATATTCAAGGAGTTTTCTTAACAGTACCGTCCATTAACACATTTCCTTAAATCCATTATCAGTAATGACTGCCAACTTAATAATAAACGAGAAAGATAAGATAGCTTAAAAGGGGGCAAAAATGATACTGTGCAGTTGTTTTATGAACCAAATGACCTTCAAACTGCTTAGGCGAAAATTTAGAAACATCTCATTTACACAGTAAGTCAGGTTTCAGCTCCTCGGACGTCGAGAAGTTCTTCAACGTGCCACTTGCCCCAAGGTTCCGTACCTGGTCTAAGGTCTCTCCTCCGGGTGGTGTGAATGTAAGGCAGTCTTCCCCAGCCGCTTTGGCCATTGCTCTCATCTCACCCTGCACCCTGCCTTCTGCAACTCCGTATTTCTGCAATGGTCCAAGAGACAAAAGGACCTCAAGTGAATTTTCAGCACAACAAGTCCAGATTTATGGCAAATTTAAGACAATCATCCGGAAACAAGCTCAGTTTCCTTCTACCTATTATATCTCCTCCGAACTGATAACGGGAGTATACCTCATAACGGGCCATGTACTCTAGAAAATACAGCTGACATCTCCTGTCGTACACGGTGTCCAGGTGGGGTGTACGGAACAACTCACTCAAGTCCACTTAAGCAGACACTGGGGCTTTATTGGACAAATACAGGGATTTGCACAGATTCCAGGGCAAGAGACTAACACGTGCAAGGCACCAAGTCAGCCACCCCACACCCACACACGCTGCCGCATTTGATCCTAATAACAACACTGTGAGATGGGTACTTGCATCTCCATATTTATAAAGGGGAAAGTGGAGTGTCAGAGAGGTTCAGCAAGTAGCCTATATTCTCACAGCCAATAATTAGCAAAGTTAAAATTCAAACCCAGATCTGTGTGACTTCAAAGCTCATTAGCTTTTTTGGATTCATAAAGATTGAGCCTTAGCAAAGGACACACAAGTCACAAAAGAAATACAAATGGCCAAGAAACATGGGAAATCTACCTCATTAGGAATCCATAATGTGAAAATTAAAACAGCACTTTTCATAAGTTATTAAATTGGAAGACTGAAAAGACCACTAATAACTAGTATTGATGTGAGAAAAACTTTCTCTTAGATCATTCATGAAAGTATAAACTGGCAAAGCTTTTCTGGAAGGAAATTTAGCAATATGGATAAAAGCCTTAAAAAAAGTACACATTCAGTAATTCCATTTCTAGGAAATGCATTAGATATGTACACAAAGAATTAACTATGAAGATGTAAACATTATTTACATCAATGGAAAATCTAGTCACTACCTAAATGTCCAATAGTAGTAGCTTGGTTAGATAAAATTATGCAATATCCATATGTTAGAATAATACAGAGTCTTAATTAGGTGATCATATTGATGTGCATTTATGGGAACTGAAAAACACCGAGTGAGAAAAGGTGGCTCAAAAACAATATATACAGTAGGATTACATTTAGAAAAATACACAATCGGATAGCTAAATAGACAGACAAACAGACTGACAGACAGACATGAATAAAAGTCAGGGGTACACATACCAACATGTTCACTGTGTTTGTGCGGGGTAGAAATTTTAACTTTTTTTTCCAAACTGTTCTTAATTCCCTATGAAAATGGATTACTTGCATAATAAAATATTTAGAGACAAATCATTATTTATGGTATATACTGACAGTGCTGAAAGATTCTAACACCACCATGAGATAGAAGTCCGATAGTAAAATATTACTTTTTTTATAGAATACATGTACATTTTGCCAGCTGCTCTTCCAGTCCTCAAGTCCAAATTCTCACACCCTCAACCATATCTGGAACAACCTCCATTACAAAGAGGGACCTTAAAAATCATCACTTGCTTTGTTTTTACAAGAATGGAAACATCCATTTGCTAAGTATTCAAATGCTCCACTGAGACAGGTTAGGCAGTGAGGCCACAGCGGGGCAGGCCGTGCTGAGAGCACAGTGTTGGGGGGATACCAGCCCGGGAATGGCGGTGAAGACATGCCGTGATGAGGGGATCCGGACACAGACACATACAGCAGACACGTCTCATCTGGACTTGGGGCATCACCGGGGCTGACGCCTCTGGGGGAGCAGAGGTTGGACATGTTTGCGGAGCAAGTATTGCAGGCAAAGTGGAGAACAGAGTCGGAAGTTCAGTGAGGAAAGAGCGCAGGGTGCTTGGGCGACTCTGAGAAGAGCCGTGAGAGGCACACGACCAGTGGTCCAGGGCACGGACTCTGAGGCCAGAGGGCCCTGATTTGAATCTGAGCTCTGCCATGAACTAGCTCTGTGGCCCTGGGCATGGACTTGGCCTTGGTTTCTACTTCTGTAACAGGGGGTTAAAAAATGACGTGTTTAAATCTTCACAACATCAGGTTATTGTGAAGATTAATAAACCTGCAGCGCTTGGAACAGTGCCAGAAAGTGGGGAGCACTGTGTAAGTGCTCGCTGATGTTATCAGTAGGGCTGGGCGCTAAGGACAAGGGAAGAGGAAAGAGGCAGGTGGAGGCCACAGATCAGATCCCACAGCATGCTGAGAGCCAGGTTAGAGTTAGGACAACTCTCAAAGGTAAAAGAGAAGTAGTGAACTGTTTTATACAGGGCATAGCAACCAAATTTTCCAAAGATTACTCTGGCTGCAGTGTGGAGATTAGATTTGAAAAGGGGAACAAGACAGAAATCGAGAGAATCACTGTTCCAGTGATCTAGACAACAGATGGCACTAAACTGCAATAGGATGGCAGCAGTGGGTTCACAGAGAAACGAAGGATCAAAGAACTATTTAGAGGCAGAATTGACAGGATGATGATAGGATGTGCAGTGCGAGGGACAGTGAAGAGTCAAGGATGAATGGTTTGAGCAACGGAGTGAGCAGGAGCGGGCAGAGAGAAGACAGTGCACTCCACTGAGCTGGAAGTAGTGGTGGGGCAACAAACAGAATAAATAGCAAGCAGTTTGATATATGAGTGTGCAGCTCAGATAAGAGATCTAAGCTAAAAATATGTATTTGGGAATCATCAGCCCACGAAGTGAAATCACAGGAGAGGATGAAACTACTCAGGGAGAGAGCACAGAGTGAGAAGAGACAGCCCAGCCCAATGATAACGCTTTCTCCTACTAGGCCCATTCAGTGCTCTGCTGAACTCAGAACATTTCTGCTTAACATTTGAGTGTTGGTTCTCTGGCACAGAGTGAGCCTTTCCAAGCAGCATTTATGCTGAAGCTATCGTATATTTGTTGAACTACAACAGAGAACACGTGCAAGTGATGGAAAGCAATTCTTTAAATATGCCCCAGCCGTTCTGTTACATTCCTATCCAGGCAGAGAAGGAATCACAGGGCTGGCAGGGACATTAACCAGCTTATAGGTCAAGGTTACAAAGCATCCTCAAGATACTGCTCTAGGAGGGGACGGGGTCAAATCTCACATCTGAAATTGCTGTGTGGCTTCACCTAAATCACCGTTTCAGAAAGATTCCTTTCTGGTATATGAAATAGGCATAAGAAAGTCTACTCACGCTTAAAACTGGGGAAGAGGATTGGGAGGCTGAGGAGAGAACTTTTCACTTTGAAACTCTTCTATACTGTGTGAAGTTCTTACCAGTACATCTTGCTTTTATAATTTAAGATGTCTGTTTCATATGATTTTAATAATCAAATAAGACACTATGTATGAGAGTATGTAACAGTTATTGTCACATAGTACATTCTTAACATATGTTAGTTGATTCCACGTCCCTAGCAGGAATGCATTTAATTTTCAGCCATGTGATAAACTGAGGTGGTTTATTGATAATTCATGGTAAACAACACTGTGTAAGTTACTTACCCTTTCTCGAAGTCTTGAATCATACTTTACTGTCACATCTTTGCAAAATTTGCTCTTCTCCAAAATCCCATGTGTAGTCTGAAAATCAAAAGACAACTGTTTCTTTTCTCACAAAAATAATCATTCTGGCCAAAATGTCAATATAATACATGCCGTTTTCATGAATGAAAAAGAATTAGAAACAATTTTCCTTTGCAAAAGTTGCCTCTCTTCTCTACCGCTCATCCTTTGTCTCTCATGCTGGATTTTGATATTTCCTTCTAATCTATCTTCTAGTTCAAAGGTCAGCAAACTCCAGCCCACAGGCCAAATCCAGACCATCACTTGTTTCTATACATAAAGTTTTATTAGAACACAGCCATCTACGTATTGTTTATGGCTGCTTTCACAGTACAACAGTAGAGCCCAACAATTGTGACAGAGACCAGACAGCACACAAAACTTAAAATATTTACTTACTATCTGGCCCTTTAAAGGTTCTAGTCCACTAATTAGCCATTCAGGTGTGTCTAAACTGCTGTTAAACCCACCCACTGAGTCTTAATTTCAGTTATACCTTCAGTTCTAGAATTTGCATTTGGTTCTTGTTCATAGTTTCCAGTTCTCTGCTGAAATTCTCAGTGTCTTTTATCTAGGCATTGAATGGTTCAAGTCTACGTCTGATAACTCCCATTATTGGATAACTCCTGGGGCAGTTTTCTGCTGCCTTTTGTATTTGCTCATTTTTACTCATGTTTCCTTCTCTCATTCAGTGCCTGGTTATTTCTGATTGACAACAGACACTGTATTTGCAAAACTGCAGAAATCATTTCAGTCCACAATCTGCCTTGTTTTTTAACCATCTCCCTACAAATTAGACACTTTTATCATTACTGTTGTATATTGTCAATATTTGTTTACAGTTACCTACACCTTTATCAATTTCTTTGCTCACCATTCTTTTTTGAAACTCAGACCTTCCTTCTGGAATTATTTTCCTTCTTCAATTAGCCTTTGAAAGTTTCTTCAAGCCTCTGTTTGTCTGAAATGTCTTCATTTCACCTATACTCCAGAAAATGTTTTGCTGGGTATAAAACTCAAGGTTAATCCTTATTATCTCTCAGCACATTAAAGAAATTATTATCAATATGGACAAATTTGTTGACAGCCTAATATTGGTCTTTTGTAGATGATGTTTTTCCTTCTTATTCTTTGGAGTTTTGCAATTTTCTTACGATAAGCGTAGATGTGGATTTCTTTTTATTTATCTTGACTGGGATTTGTCACACTTCCTGCATCTGAGAATTTGTTATCTTTCAACTTCTGTAAAATTACTAACTGTGACCTCTTTGAATATTGCATCTTTCCCATTCTCTCTGACACCTCCTTTTGAAAGACACTAGACCTTCTCATCACATTCTTCATGTCTTTTAAACTCTTTTTTTTTAATCTATCATACTGTGCTACATTTCATCTACTATCTTATATTTATCTATAAGCTAACAATTATTTCAGCTGTGTCTAATCTACAATTTAGTATATTCACTGAGGTTTTTGTTTTTGGCTTTTTAACTTTTTCCATATTTTTAAATCAACTTTATTGAGGTATAATTTACAATAAAATACACCTATTTTACGGATACAGTTCATTGAGTTTTGACAAATGGATACAACCATCTAAGTACCATCAAAATCAAGACACAGAAGAATTCCATCACCCCCAAAGATTCCTTTGTACCTTTGCCAGCCAACCCCTCACACCCTGGGCCCCAGCCAACCACCGATCTCCTTAATGTAACTATAGATTAGATTTGTCTTTTCTAGAGTCTCATAGAAATGGAATAACACAGTAGGTGCTCTTTTGTGTCTGGCTTCTTTTGCTCAGCATGATGTTTTAGAGACTCATCCATGATGTTTCTGAGTTGTATTCCATTCTATGAATGTATCATCATTCGTTTATCCATTCACCTACTGATGTACACATGGGTTGTTTCTACTCTTTGCCTATTACAAATAAAGCTGCTATTAAAGAGTTGTGTACAAGTCTTTGTATGGACATATGCCCTTATTTCTCTTGGAAAAATTCCTGGGACTGAAACTGCTCGATCACACAGTTAGTGTTGTTAAACTGTCAAACTGTTTTCCAAAGTAGTTATTCCATTTCACGTTCTATCACTGTAAGTTCTAGTTGCTCCACATCCTTTTATCTTTTTAATTTTAGCCATTCAAATTTGTGCATAATAGTATCTCATTGTGGTTTTAATTTGCATTCCTGTCAAGATCAATAATGCCAAGCATCTTTTCGTCTGTTTATTGGTCTTCCATACATCTTCTTTTGTGAAGTACCTGGTCAAATTTAAATCTTTTGCCCATTTTAAAGTGGGATGTTTGTCTAATTACTGAGTCGAAAGAATTTTAGATATATATACACATCTGTTTATCAATCTATAGAAAGATGTGTCTATATATGTCTTTGCAGATGTATACATATACACATTTTATATATATAATATATACATTTATAATTTTCTCCCAATCTGTCACTTGTTCATGCTTTGTCCTAAGAAACCTTCGGCCAAACCAACGTCATAAAGATTTCTCTCCTGAGTTTTCTTACAGAAGTTTCATAGATTTAGCTTTTAGATTTGTTCTATATCAACTGCAAGTTAATTTTTCTGTACAGTGTAAGGTAAGGCTCAAAGTTCATGTTTGTCCATATGGATAGCCCATTGTTTCAGCACGCTTTATTGCAAAGACTACTCTTTTCCCACTGAATTACCCTGGCACATTTGTCAAAACCCAACTGACCAAAAAAACAAAAACAATTGACCATGTAAGTGTGGATCTATTTCTGGTCCTTCAACTTTTGCTTGAGAGAAAAAGTCTTTATTTCACCTTAATTTTTGAAGTATTTCTACTGAGCACATACTTGGAAATTCTCCAGTCATTATTTCTTCAAAATATGTTTTTTTCTCCTCCATACTCACCCCCACCCCACTCTCCTTTTGGGACTTCAACTACAGTATATTATATTGCTTGATATTGTCCCATACTTCACTGAGACTCCTCATTTTTCTTTTTTTTTAGTCTTTTTTCTTTTCATAGATAATTTTGGAATGTTCCGTTTCTATGTCTTCATATTCACTGACCTCTTCTTCTACCCTTTCTAATCTACTGTTAATCACATCTTGTGAAATTTTCATTTCAGAATATTGTATTTTTCATCTCTAGAAGATCAATTTGGTTCTTTTTTTTTTATATCTTCTATTTCTCTCCTCATTATGTTCCTCTGAGAACAGTTTAGCCTCACTATTAAGGTGTGATCCTTCTGAATTCTCTACCGTATGCTCTGTGTATTGAACGAAATCTCTCCACTTTGGCTGGCGGGAACTCAGATGATTCCCACCCTGTGTGAGCTCTAGGAGTTGTTTGGCTTATGGTTCCCCAGCAGTCGTTCTCTCCCCTGAAGTTGTGAGTCGCTGCCTCGTGCAGTTTCATTCTATGCATGTGCAGATTAATGGTCCCCCAAAGATCTAAAGGGATTCCTACACATAGGTCTAGAGTGCTTTCTCTGTGCAACTCTCTCTTCCAATACCCTGCCCCACAGATTTTAGTTATTTCAACCTCCCCAAATCGCAAGCTTTGTCTCCTCAACTCACTGAGACCCCTGGGCTCTATCTGGGTTCTCTTACCAGAGTCTGGAAATTGCTTCAGCCAGAAAACCAGGACAATCCGAGGGCTCACTTCTTTGGGGATCCTAGGCCTAAGATGCCTGAAGTCCAATGTCTGAAAACAACCGCTTCACAAATTTTGTCCTGTTTTCTGCTTGTTTATGGGGGTAGGCTAGATTCCAACCCTGTTATTCCCCCATGATTGTCACAAAAGTCTCCTTCCATTGAGCTTTTAGAACTTGATTTGGTTCTTTCTTAAATCTCTGGGGTCATTTTTATAGTAATCTGTTCCCTAAAGATATTTTAAACATGTCTTTTATTTCTTTATAGTAACAGAGTTGTGGGGTTTTTTTAACTGTATCTGGTAATTCTAATACCTGATGTCTTTATGGGTTAAATTCTCCTGTCTGTTGTTTCTGCTGGCTCTCTCTCATGGCACCTTCTGTGTCTTTTTAGACTTTTTGTTAGACATTTTCCCCCAAGCTACTCTAATTTAAAAATTATCAAAATAAAATAAAGTAGGAAAATAAAAAGAAAAGAAGTTCTGTCGGGGTGGGGGGGGGAGGACTGGGGGTGACGTCTGTGTGTGATTCAATTCCCTACAGACTCTGGTAGCAGAGTTTGCCAGGTTACAACTGTCTAGACTTTTAACACATCAGCCTAAACCTTGACTCTAAACTTACCTGCTTTGTCCTCGTGAGGTCACTGGAGAAAACATGAGTAAACTTCACATTATTGAGAAATACACCAGCAGCAGCTGCTTGTTTAAATCCAGTTTCTGAAAGAGGCTCATCTACTCCTTGTCCTATGGTGTTAAGGAACAATAACACTCAAATATATATATATATGGGATGCAAATAAAATCACATGAAAGAGAACAAAATAGCATTTACCTATATTTTATTAAAAGATTTCCTTGGGTACCTTTCCACATAACTTTTCAGAGAACTGACAGCAAGTAAAATTAAGCTATAATCCTATAAAGACTCAGGTATTCAAATTTTCCTAAAAGAATGTTTGCCTAATGAAAATTAGATGATGATGAGAATTCAACTATCTCCAGCTTTCCCCTCTATCACATTCGCCCATCTCTCTATCAGCTGTACTTTATTCATACTGTCTCTGATCTTACAGTCTCAAGACAGGTGTTATGTTTGGATGGAAGGATCATCACCTAAAAAGGTTCTTCCTTCTTTATCTCCATTACCCAAATGTTCCATATTGTATTACTTTCCCTCCCTCCCTCCCTTCTCTCCTCCTTCCTTTTCCTTTTTCATTTTAAAAATACTTTGAAACCTCTATTTCTAGGAGAAAGGCTGATTAGACACTCTGAAGGGTCCTCCTACTACAAAAGAACTAAATTGTGTGTGTGTGTGTGTGTGCGCGCACGCGCGCGTGTGTGCTGTTCACACGTTATAAGGAAAACCTCCAAGAGGCAAAGTAAAGCAACCAAAACACCCTTAGCTGAAACTTGAACATTAACATGAGAAAATGGAGCTGCTGTGATATCAGCACAGGCAGGGGGTGGTTGGGGGAGGGGGCCGCTGCATCGGACAGCAAGGCGGGAGAACTGAACTCAACATTCCTGGAAGCCAGGGATCCTGTAAGGATGCTGATGGAGTCTCAGTTAGTGGTCAAATCAAATGCAAATCCTCTTCAGAGCAAGTCATTCTGAATAAAAGCTAACAAGTTTTCTCCTAATTTAGAGCAAATAATAGTTCAGTCACTAACATAACACACAAGAAAACAATCCGTCATGAATGAAAGTCAGCAGAAGCAACAAATAACAGATTTAGAACCATTAATACTTCAGACATTGAAATCAGCAAATACAGACTATAAACTGTGAATAAAACATAAAGACAGAAACATAAAAATAAGCAAGTAACAAGAAGCCATCAAAAACAACCAGACAGCTTTCTAAAAGAACCAAACAGATCTTTTAATAATGAAAAACAGAATTGCTGGGGGGGAGGGGGATCCCTCAATGGATTTGATATCAGCTCAACCCAAGGTTGACATAGGGAAGCCATATTGTAGAAAAGAAACCATACTGTAACTTTGAATGACCTCTAACTCTGGATTTTATGGCCCCTCCCAGCTGCTATAAGTTGATAACTTTGAGTTCCTTAGGAATGTGATGACCCCCCAGCAGAGAGTCTATGCTGATCGCCATCATCAATGACAACTGAAAGATCAGGGTGTAGGGCATTGCTCCGGTCTGTGATGTATTTCCAGTAAAACAAAAGATTATCAGGAACTAAGATCAGATGGATGCCTCCACCCTGAGACCAGACCCAGAGAGCAGGCCCCTATATAACTGGCCTGTAGTCTTTGTTCTGTAAGATGGCTCTTTCTGACATTAGTTAGCCATCTTCCCTCTTGCTAGCAAGCTGTAATAAAGTCCTTTCTCTCCCACTTCCTCGCCTCTTGACTATTAGCATGTCTTGCAGTGGGCAGATGGCCCCTCCCCTCCTTGGGTGGTACCAGATAAAGGAGACTCAGGTGCACAGAGGCTTAATGAACGCCAAGACAGGACTGAAGGTATTGCCCAGAATGTAGCACAGACACAAGAAGGAACACGTCTCAGATATATCAGAGACACGAAGGAAAAAATGAGAATTCCTAATGTACATCAATTGGAACTCCAGAAAGAAAAGAGAGAAAATGGAGGAGAGGAAATATGAAGAGATGATGGCTGACAATTGTCCAGAAATGAGGGAAGACGTAAATCTACAGATAAAGGAAACATGATGTACACCAAGCAGGATAAATTTTTTAAAAATCCCTCAAAAATATATTAAGGGGAACTGTAGAATACCAAATCAAACAAAAGACTTTAAAAGCAGTTACAGAGAAAGACAGATTACCCACGATGGAACACCATTTGACTGAGAGAAGACTTCTTAACAGGAACAATGGAAGCCAAAAAAGCAGGAGAACAATATCTTCCAAGTGCTAAGAGAACTGTCATTCTAGAATTGTCTAGACCAAAAGAGAGTGAATAGAATAAAAATAGAATTGTCTAGAATAGAAACAATTGAGACTATCTTTACCATCAACTGATCTACGCTAGGGGACCTTTCAAAGAAGATACTTCAGGAATGAAGGTTTGAGATGCAAAAGAAATGAGAGAAAATAATAAATATATATGTAAATTTAAACAAACA
The DNA here is from genome assembly GCA_031878705.1 of Tapirus indicus. NCBI lineage: Eukaryota > Metazoa > Chordata > Mammalia > Perissodactyla > Tapiridae > Tapirus > Tapirus indicus. The sequence goes on along the minus strand of CM062918.1, from coordinate 101,204,155 downwards.
GTCTAAATAAACTAAATAATGATGCCTACATCATGTGGTTAAAAACAACAGGACTAAGACAGTAAGCAACAGTAACATAAATTCTTTGTATTTCTGGTAAGAGAGAATATTAATCTTATGCTTTATCAGGTATGAATGGTAAACATTTAAAGGTAATCATTAAAAGAATAGAAATGGTTTATCATTTCAAAGCCAGTAGGGAAGAGAAGAGGGGGTTGGATAATAAAAAGAAAAATAAGCACTTAAGAAATAAAAGCAAGTAAGAAGGAAAAGGAAGACTAGAAAAAGAAGGGAGAAAAGAACACCAAAGAAAAAAGTCCAAACATCAGCAAAAAGAATAAAAGTAAATAGACTACTCTTGCCAATTAAAAGACACATTGTATTTACAAAAAGAAAAAGAACCAAATCAGCCACCTACTATTTATGAGGTAACACTTAAGACATCGGTAGACAGAAATGTGGAAAGCAAAGGAATGGAAATATATACCAAGCAAATTCCAACCCCAAAACAGCTGGGGCAGCTATATCACTATCAAAAAAGCAGGCCTTTATGATAAAGGTCTTAGAAAGGACTGTGAGGATCACTATAAATAATCAATGATCCAATTCACTAGGAAGATACAACTATTTTTAAACTTGTATGTGCCTAATAAAATAGGCTCTAACTATATAAAAGCAGAACGTATAAAGCAAAAACTGATAGAATTTCGGGTATTACAAGATAAATTGGCCATCACAGTGGGAAATTCAACATATCTCATTCATAAATTAATATTTAGGTCAGGCAGGCAAATTAGTAAATTTATAAAATTGGTAAAGTATAGAAGATTTGAACAAAATCAAAGTTGATTATTTGAAAATATAACTCCAAACCCAAAAATTAGAGAATACAGATTTTTCTCAAGAATACAAGGGTAGATTTATAAAAACTGACCATGTTAACAACTTTCAAAGAAGTATTATGAAATAAATCATATTGTCAGAACACAAACAATTACATTGGAAGCCATTTACAAAAGATAAAGAACAAAAACAAAAAGCCCAGTCATTTAGAAATTTAAAAAGCAGTTCTAAATAAATCATAGGTTAATGAAGAAATCATAATGGAAATTTAAGATACTTGGTGCTAAATATTTATGAAATTGCTGCATATCAAAACTGTAGGTATGCAATCAAAATGGTACTTAGAAATATAAGCCTTGAATGCTTAAAAAAAGAAAAAAAATAGAGGCTATAACTTAAAGAACTAAGCACCTAACCTACAAAGTTAGGAAGAGAACACAAAACAAACCTAAAAGACAAGTATGAACACAAAAACTTTTATTCGTGTTCCATTGTCAGCTTCTCATGAAATGAGACAGATGGGTGGTCCTGAAGGACAAGGTGGCGAGGAACACAGGTCCAAAGGATGCTCTGGGTGGGGCACACAGCACCAGAAAACAAAGGTTCATTTAATTATCAGACTAGTTTCCAGAAGAGGGAGTCAGGCTCACTGGGTGTGAAAACCAGTTTCTGCAAGCCCCAGATGTCCCTAACCAAAAAAATAAATAAATAAAACTAAATGCTTTTATAATCACAGCACAGAAATAGCATGTCTAGCTGAAAGCTGATCCAAGATATTCTTTAAAAGCCAGGCTAGCTGGATCATAGGGAGATTAAAAGATCTGAGTCCAAATTAACAGGACAAGGGAGGGAGAATCTGTTCATAATAAAGTAACAATCCCATGCGAGAACAGGAATTCTCTTTTTAAACCTCTTCTTTGTTACTACTAAAAATAAAATAACTATCTTAGCAGAAAAATACCATTAACATCAGCCAGTCAACTTTATACTTCCAAATATGAAATAATTTTAAATCCCAGCAGTTATATTTTAAGACAACTAGACCCAATATAACTCTTTCCTCAGCTGACTGGGCCACTTTGAAGCTACCCATAAACTTGGAGCACTGTTCTTTACATCCAATTCACTTACGAGACTTAGTCCTCTTGGTTACCATCTGCTCTGATCATATTTCTGTGACTATGATGCTTTAATTCTGTAATCCCAATTCACAATACCTAGCTGCCCCCAGTCCACCCTGCCCCACCAAATCTGATTAATTCACATATCACATTAACACTAAAGGAGAGAGTCAAAATAATAGAGTACACCAACCTTGAATTATTTTCTCCTTATTAAATCTTGTTTCTCCACTAAAATAGAGAGAGGGGAGAAAAACTTTTAATATCAGATTAGGTTATTTTTGAGATGAGAAAAAATTCAGCAATGAAAGGTGATGATATTCAGAAAGATGGCATATCAATTTGGTAACATACTTCATAGTCTAACCTGTAAAAATTTATTCTAAACTAATATTTGCAATCATCTAATGTACTTAATGAGCTAGGAATCTCAAACTGCCTCAAATTAAAATGTATAGATCATAAATCAATCTTAACTGAATTGCAGATAGAAAATTCTATTAAAATATATATATATATATAACTTCTGTTGAATAATCTTGTTATAATAATGTTGACCAAAACATGAAAGTCAGTCCATTCGTTGCTGGACTGAAAGATAAGTGCAAGGGAATCTGAACGGATGGGAAAGAAGCTCACAGACCGTCAGATCCCCTGCCTTCTCCTAGTTCCTCGATCTTCCCAAGCTGTTCCATTTTGTAGCGCTGAGAACCATGTTGCAAATCACACTGAAGAACAGAGGTTTGGGTACTACATTTTTTTTTTTTTTTGGGGGGGGGAATACCAGCCCTGAGCTAACATCCATCGCCAATCCTCCCCTTTTTTGCTGAGGAAGACTGGCCCTGGGCTAACATCGTGCCCATCTTCCTCCACTTTATATGGGACGCCACCACGGCATGGCTGACAGGCAGCGCGTCGGCGGGCGCCCGGGATCCGAGCTCGCGAACCCCGGGCTGCCAAGCGCGGACTAAACCGCTGCGCCACCGGGCGGCCCCGGGTACTACATTTTTGAGAATTAGAAAATCAACCAAAGCAAAACAACTTTGAAGCAACCAGGAGAGTGAAAGGATTGCAAACCGTCACAAAATAATGGTCAGTCGAAGCTGGAGGGGAGGAAAGTGGAGGCGGGTGGGTACCTGGACAAGACTGAACAGGGTAGACCTACAATAAAAAGCAATTGTCAGATACATGGAAAGCTATCAAGGACAATTCAGGCGAAACTCCCTTGAGCTCCTTTTCCGTGCTAAGTACAACACTATATGCACTGGAGACACGGAGATGCAAAAGACCCGTGGCTGCCCTGGAGAAACGAGCTAGCTTGTTGTGTGTGGACACTGGACCTAGAATTGGAAATGGTGGGTAAAAACAGTAAATAGGTTTCTTCAGAGCAAGTTATTTCCTCATTTGGAATCAAACGTCTACAGCCCCTATTTATATCCTTTTATGTCAACGAGAGGTGAAAACCCTTTAAAGTAAACTTCATTGCCATATAACAGGCTTGGGAACAAAACTGCTTCAGCTCTACACTTACCAGCTGGGTCAATCTCAAGTGCCTCAATGTCCTCCTCTGTAAAATGGGGATAATAACATTCCCCATCTCACAGGGCTCTTGTGATAATTGAGTGAATACAGGTAAAGTGTTTAGAACGCTGCTTAGCTTTTAGTAAGCACTCAATTATATTTGTAAGTCATTTTTGGACAGAGCTATAGAGAAATCAAAGATTTAACTTAATGCATTTTTTAATCTGTTAAAAACTGTGAAATAAACAATATAAACAAATAACATAACTATAAAGCCAACACCCACGTAATCCCACCCAAGTTAACAGGTCACTGCCAGCCTCCTAGACCCTGTCCCTTTCCCATCACAATGCCCTCCCACCCCCAGTGGATCCACCACCTGGACATTCGGATGCTCTTTGCCTTCCCTTCCCACCCATATATTAGTTTGCCTGTTGCTGAATTTTATAATGAATTGCATCTTACTACAGCAGGCCCCCCATTTAATCTGCAGGGTATATATTCCAAGACCCCCAGTGGATGCCTGAAACCAGATAGTACTGAACCCCATCTATATTCTATTTTTTCCCATATTAAGTACTTATTACGCACTGTGGCCGTAACTTTTGCAGTTTGAGGTACAACACGAAAACTAGCATGAATTTCTTTTTCCTTCTTCACAATTTCACAGATAGAAGATTCATTCTTACTGTAGATCTGAGCAACCTCAGCATACTATTCTTTTTTCTTTCACCTTTTCACGTAAAGGAAGCACTTTATGGCTTCTCTTTGGCATCTCTGAATTACTAAGTAAAACACAGATTGTTTGAACACAAGCACTGGGATACTACAACAGTTGATCTGATAACCAAGACGGCCCCCACAAAGGGATGATTCACGTCCCGGGCGGGACTGAGCAAGATTTCATCATGCTACTCAGAATGGTGAGCAAGTTAAAACTTACGAATTGTTTATTTCTGGAATTTCCCATTTCATATTTTCAGACTGCAGTTGACCACAGGTAACTGAAACCACAGAAAGCAAAGCCACAGATAAGGAGGACTACTGTATGTGCAGTCTTCTGTGTGTTGCTCCTTTTGTGCCACAGTTTGTGAGATACTGTGAGGTTGAGTGTGGCTGTACTTCTTACATTCTCGTTATTGTGTAACACTCCACTGTAAAAAATTACCACGATATATTTACATGTTCCACTGTTGATATTTAGATTGTTTGCAGTTTAGGGCTATGCTGCCATGAATGTGTTTGTGCAGTGTGCATCAGATCCTCTAGGGCAGCGGTTCTCAGGTGTGGTCCCCAGACCAGCATCATTGGCTTTGCCTGGGAACTTGTTAAAAACGCAAATTCTCAGGTCCCATCCCAGACCCGAATCAGTAACTCAGAGGCTAGGGCCCAGCAATCTGTGTTTTAATAAACCCAGCAGGTGATTCTGATGCATGCTCATGTTTTCAGAACCACTCAAGGATTGGCAAACAACTCTTTTTGGAAATAAAGTTTTATTGGTATACAGTCACACCCATTTGTTTATTTACTGTTTATGGCTACTTTCACACCATAATAGTGGAATTGAGAAGTTCAGACACACTGTATGGCCTGCAGAGCCTAAACTATTTACTATCTGGCCCTTTAATTAAAAGTTTGCTAACCCAAGCACTAGAATTGCTGGGCCACAGGGTATGCAAATACTAAGCTTTATGAGATAATGTCAAAGTGGTTATCCCAGTTTTTACCACCCTGCAGTGCTCCACGTCCTCACCAACACTTAGTAATGTAAGAGTTTTCAAATTGTGCCAATCTGGCACCCGAATAGTTTATCTCACCTTGATTTTAATTCGTATTTCCCTGATTACTATGAAAGCTGATCACCCCTGCTTTGTTTTTAAGTGAAGCACTAGTTTAAAAAGAAAAAAATCTCAAATGGGATTGATTTACTCAGACACAGAAAAGAAATCCATCAGATCTTAAAGCCAGAATCACAAACTCGGGTCTCTGCCTGGACCCATGTCCCTTGTTTACAAAAAATACTTGCCACTCCCTGCCTAGAGCAGTGGTTCTCAAACGAGCACGTTTCAGAATTCCCTGGAGGGCTTGTTAAAACAGAGATGGCTGGACCCGGCTACTATGTGCTCATCCTTCAAGACCCAATACAGGCAGCCCTCCCTCCCCAGTACCATTCCCCACCTACCTAACCTATTTAAATATCCCAACTTTCTGCTCCCATTTTACCCAGGCACTACGACTGTGAGTTATCATCTGTATGCTAATCAACTTCTCAGTTGTGTGTCTACCCTGGCTCCAGTTCCTTACAGGCACAACCAGAGGTTGCATCACCCTAACATGCCCAGTACCTGGAGAAAGTTCTGGAAAATATCAGAACCTCAGTATATGTACTATGCGATGGAGGGTCATCCAGAAATATCAAAATGGCAAATCTGTTTACCCTTTGATCCAGCAACCCTATTACTGGGAATACCTGCATTCATCCCTATTTAAAAGAATATTTGCTACAGTATTATTTCTAATAGCAAAAGACGGTAAATAACCTACATGTCCACTAATGGGGAACTGGTTACATTAACAAAGAAACAGTGGTATATCTACATAATGGAATACTATGTAACTGTGTCCCCTCAAAAGAGAGAGACTGTATGTAAAGATAGGGGAAAATCACCAAGATACATTATTAAGTAGAAAAAGCAAGGTGCAGAATATAAAAAGATTATCTTTTTAGAAAGAAGAGAAATAAGAATAAACATTTGGATATGCACAATGAAACACTGGAAAGATACAGAAGAAACTAATAAACATGGTCACCTATGGGGTGAGAGAAGGAGAACAGGAAGACTAGGAAAAATTGGTTTGATTTCTAAATATGTGGAATTACTAGCTTTAAGAAAATGTATGACAAGTAAATGAAATTACCCAGAACTATTTAGCAATGATTTGCCATTATTATCGTTGTTAATATTAATGAAAGATTTCTCACACTCCAAAATTCACTCAGAATCATATGAAATGGATGTGAAAGAGGATATTAACCTGTATCATTCAGACAGATAAAGCACGCAGGACAGTGATGGGGAAACTGTCATTTCTGATACAGAAAATGGTTCCCAAACACTGGATTCACTTCTAATCGCAGCCTCAAATTCTTGCTGAGACCAAGAATGAAAATCTCCTGATTAAATACAAGTGACATCCTCTTTAAATAGTGGTTTTGTGGCCAAACTCAATTTCCAGCAAAATTCAAAGAACCCCACCCCCCTCCATCCCATATGTACTTTTATGCAGGAACCTCAAAAGGTTTTGCTTACTTTACATGGATCACAAGCTGTCTTGCTCATTTCATAAATTTAAAATCAAGGGTGAAGGGAAACAATAATTTTGCCAGTCCAGGTCTCTATAAATCACAGAAAATCAGCAGAGATGATAACTTCTTGTATGTTTGCTAAAAAGATAGCTCAAGATTTTAATTTAATCCCAAGAGCTCATTTGATAAAAGATTCAGAATAAAATAAAACATTATAGCATTAAAATGTCATCTTATAAAAAATGGAATCCCAGTACTTTACTAGCTTTATAATTGGCACTGCCCCACCATCTAACCATTTTTGATGAAAGGGGAAAAAATAGCTATAATATCATGAAAGATTTCATTTAGTTATAAGTCAGTAGAGACTGCTGCAGACATTATTCTATTATTAACAATCACTGGCATTCTATTGGGCATTTTGCCTTCAAATCACTTTATAAATATTACAGAGTAGAACTCTAGAAATAGAATTTATTTCCAAAAGCATTCATAAATATTTAGTTTTATAGCCTTTATCAGCTTTATCAAGAGGTTTGTATAAATCCTTGAAGCAACCGTTTAAAGTTAGTTTGTTTTGGGAGTGGGAAAGAAAAGTAGGTGGCTAAAATAGCTTTGCTATTAATCTACTTCCTGATTAACCAAAGTTTGGCTTGTGACAGCAGCAGACAAGGTGGAGAGAAGCTGAAAAGAAGAATATATTTTGAAGGAGTCAGGAATAACTCCACTCATTTTCAAAATCTGCAGTGTGATCCATTTCCAAAACAGAACACCCAACTCTGCAAGAATCCAAATGCTTATGCCAAGAAGTTGTCTCATGACCAGCCATTTATAGGCCCTACAAATATGCGCCATTCACTTTGTAGATTATCACACTGTTCTTCACTTAAAAAGAAATTTTATTTTGTGAGTTCTGGTTTATATTCTAAGAAATTTCTTTAGAAATCATATGGAAAGCTTAATTTCCCAATCATATCTTTTTAAAAATTCAATTCAGTAAAGTACTTAGTTTGCCACAAGAGAAACAAATCATGAGAAATTAGTGTACATTTGGAACAACTTTTCAAGATACATATGCTCTAGCATACGTGGAAATGTAAAGCCTCACCTAGCATTTAATTATGAATACAGCTTTATCCTAATTGCTCTGCACCAACTGATTCATTTGAAAATATAGAAGATTTCAAGGGTGAGTAACACAGAGACTTTCACTAGATGGTTTGAGGGGAAAACGAATGTAAGATACCCAACTCATGATACATTTTTGTTTATATATAGATTAGTCCTGGTTGCAAAGGCTCTCCCAACTGATCAATTCCATTCCCAGAAAACAAACATCACAATAACATAACAGTTACATATCTTTATAAAAGTTTACAGATGATCTAAGATTTATTTTGCTTGCTTTGGTAATGACCAGAACAATAATTAACATTCAACAAAAAGTAAGTTAACTGATGCTAGAGGTAGAGTCAGAAAAAAGTCCGATTTGCTATCACTAACTTCAGTAATTTATCATCTTTAAGTCATTAAAAGTAAATTAAACTCAGTTTGTAAAAATATTTTTAAGTTTTAAGAGCTAGTTAAAAATAGAATTGAAATGGGATGGTTTTTCAGGCGACTGCAAACACCTACAAATAACCTTTCAAGAGAACTAGGCCTTCACTGTGTTGTGTAGGTGATGGAAATGCCGACCTACGTACTGGAGCTTTCAACACCACTGCGCCACAGATCATGAGAAGTTACACTTCAATAATATGAGTAGACTTGAAGTTTGAAATCTTGGGCATTCTATTCCAAAAGTGATATATACTGGTACTTTCATTTCTAAATATACACAGAAAGATAAACACACATACGGTAACAGCACAACATTCACAAAGAATTTGGTTGAACTTAAAGAAATTGCTTTTAGAAAGTTTTCTTGCATTGTCTGAAGAGGCACTGTTCAATAAAATTATCCAACTCTTAAAAAACATTGATCATGCCATCAGCTTCAAAGCATTTGACTATCTTACAGAGTCATACAGAACCAGGTAATAGGACACTCAAGTGCCTATCCCCAATATTATGCTAAATGATCCAATCTTGCTGAATCCATGAGAGTCATTATATTTAACTATGGCGATAATCACTCAGGATTGAAATCATTTCTTTTCCTGAAAGAATCATCAATTTTTACCTTTGAGAACTCTGAAAAAGAGGGATGATCCAGACAGTGTAACAGCTAGATCTTAAGTTAGCGTGAGGGAAGCCATCTGAGGGAAAGGAAGCAATACTGTAACTATACATGACCCTGACTCACTAGTCTCTGTGAACACATTCTAGCCTATACGTAGCCTAGATGATTAAGCGCCTCTCAATTTTGCAAAATACGTGATCTGCTAGTTCTATAACTCTTGCTTACGTCTATCTCCCAGCTGTGCTAAGATGATAACTCTGTTCTCTGAGTTCCCCAGGAACATAAGGACCTCCAGAAAGAAAAATTCTGCATTGGTATCCATCATGAGTGACAGAAGAAAGAGATAACGTGGCGCCTTGAGGTTCGGCGCACCGGATGGTCAATATCCGAACTCCCTCCTTCCCCGCCCATTTCCCCTATATAACTGCCTCAAGATTCTGTATGATTTTAAGATGGTTCTTTAGGATACCAGTCCACCATCTTGCGATTATGCTAACTAACTGTAAACTTTCCTTTCTCAACCACCAGCTTGTTTGCAATTGAACGAACCCCTTTTTGCTCAGTTACAACAGGAAAGCAGCTAACCATAACTCTACCAATTATTTCAACACTTTCATTCCACTTTCTCACTAATAAAATAGAACAAAGCAAACTATTCTTATCATTCTTCACCATTACATTAGGAGAAATAAAAAGTAGACTCTAAAATGGCTGGTGATATTCAAGCAATCTACAAATACTAGGCTTTAACTCAATAAAACAGGAGGCAGAAGAGTACAGTGGTTAACAGGATGGGCTGCAGTGTCAAGTTGCTTTGGTTCAAATCCTGCCTCCCCAACTTGCCATGTGACTTTAAGCAAGTTACACGCCACTGTGTCTCAGTCTCCTTACTTGCAAATTCAGGAGCAATCCTTACCTAACAGGATTGTTGTCAGAATTGAATTACAACAGTGCCTGGCACACGATAATTTGTGAAGACTTTTTTAATTGGTTTCTATAGAAATCCTATGAGGAATCAATTAAAAAATCAAGCCGTTTTTAAGAAGCAAGGGGATAAAATCCCCGCTCACCATTTAACTATTGTCTATTAAGAATCTAAATAGGGATCACCTGATTTTTCAAGGGCGTGGTTTACTCAGACTTCCTACAACTTCGGAGCTTCAATTATATGCCAGACAGTGTGCTGACTGGGTCAAGGCATACAGAAAGTGCTCTAACACGGGAAGAAAGGGCAATCAGGGTTCTAGTCCCTGTTCTGCTGCTGATTAGCTGTTTGACCTTAAGTAGGTCATCAAATGGTGGTAAAGCAATCTATAAAATGGAGAGAAGTGGGGGAGATAGAGAGGAACTCGATTTCTAGTTTAGTCATTAAAATCCTCTGTGTCGTAAAGAGACAACATAGGATGATTCCCAAGATTATCTTCCTATAAAAGAACAGGACAGAAAAGACAGCAGGTAAAGTCAGCTTGACAAAGTTAAATCATATTAGCGTTCCTTGTGAGCTCCAGGAAGTCAAAAATAGTATCTTATATATCTGTGTAACCCAGTCCACTGGCACACAGTACCTACTCAAAGTGCTGGTCTGATAAAACTATACAGACATATTTGAGGACTAACTGCATTTTTATTAGAGCTGTCCTTATAGAAATAGAAGTTATTTAATTCTCAGATATATTGCTTCCCCCTCCATTGTGCTATACACTTTACCTCTCTCCCATTTAATTCTAACGCTAACCTAGTGAGGTAGGTATGATCATCATCCACATTTTATATATCAGGAAACTGAGGCCGGAAAGATTAAGTCAGTTAACAAAAGGCCAGGATCCTGGATTCTAACCTAGGTTTATCTTGCTTGAAAAATCTGTGCTTCTAACCACCCTGAATTTCAGTTCCTATTAAGAGTGGGTAAATAAGTGTTGAGAAGGAAAAAGATAAGAAACATAAAGACATACCAGCATTTAGCTCCCTGTAATGTTATGATAAAAACAGTCGTTCAGGGTGATGCGGTCGTCTGAGAAGAGGGCGGATACCCTTTTTTCTCTCCCAGAAGTGTAACCTCTGGAGAGAAGAAATAAATCTCAAATATACGTCTGTGGGGCTGACTGTCCTGGGAAACGAAGGGGAACAGCAGAGACGGAGAGGCGGGATAGCGGAAGGCAGGCAGCCAGCATCAGAACTCTCAGCCTTGAACGAGCTATTCTGCAAACACTTTGGAATCTGCTGGGGACCAAAACGGTGCAAAGAAGTCCAGAGACAAGGTTGTCTGTCTTCAGCTTTAGCTCTGCCACCAAGGGGCTGGGAGCCTCGATCATTTATACTCATCCAGACCTCACTCTCCTCCTCTGTAACACAGGATTGACAATATCTAACACCTGCCTTCCTGGCTCAGCGTTGCTGGGGGGAGGAGGGGTCGAAATGAAATAGCAGGTACGAAAACACCTGGAAAATAGCCCGGTGCAAGCTAACCCTCCGAGGGGTGAGCAACCAGGCAAGAGAAGGGGTGAAAGATCAACAGTCCCTTCACTCACTCCAAAACACACTCAATGAAAGGCACCCCGCGACAGCAATACTCACTGCCGGACAACGGTCAGAGCGAAGCGCGTCATCATGCTGTCCCCGGAGGGAGAGAAAGCAAAGGCCACAGCTCGGCTCCCGTCCCCCGCCCAGCGCCGAGCCGCTGCTCTGCACTGCGGGCTCACCTCGCCCACACCGCTTCCGCCTAGCCCCGCCGGCCGGCCGGCTCCGCGGCCATAGGCCGAGGCGGCCGCCTACGTCATATCCGGAAGGCCAATCAGGGCGGTGGGAAGCCGACGGGTCGGAGGAGACTGGTGGGAGGTGAGGCCCCGCCCAGGGCCGCGGCGCTTGCGCCCCTGCGCGCGGGCCTGTGATTGGCGCGCGCAGGTGCGTGCGGGGCCCGCCCTGGAGCCCGCGGTGGAAGCGACTCTTGCCCGGGCAAGCTCGCATCCTGGAGACTCAGGGTAGATAAGGAAACCGACGGCCGGATTTGGGGTTGTTCTGATTTGAGGCTGGACTGGAGCCAGTAGTCTTATCTCGCTGGTGTCCAGCGCCTGACACATTGGGTCCTGTGAGGTTTAGCTGTTAACCCCTAACATTGGGGATGTAGCATCAGCAAGGTCTGCGGACTTAGACCGACCCAGTTTCAGTTCGCTACTGCGCCTTGACAGACACCCCCCTGGAGCAAGCTTTAGTCAGGCTCTTTTGATACCACTTCTAGACTAGGCCTCATGCTCGCTGAGCCCGGTGTTAAACCCAAGAATCCTGCTAAGCCCGTTTATCAGAATCCCCTGGCCCTTGGTATCTAATCAAGTTCCTCTTCTTCCACTCTTGATTTCTGATCAAGTTCCTCTTCCCCCTCACCCTTGATACCTAAGTTCCTCTTAGTAATTTTGCATTCTCTCCCTCACCCTGGCCCCTGGCTATAAATCTCCACTGGTCCCTGTCGTATTCGTAGCTGAATTCAATCTCCCCCATTTCAATAGTCTTGATCCCTATTGCAAGGGTCTTGAGTCAAGTCCCCCAACCCCCCACCCCAAACCCTGTTTTTTAAGAGCGTCTGATGAGTAATTTCTCTTTAACACCCTTCAGGGCCTTGAGAACTGAGTTACTTAACCTCTCTAATGCTCACATTGCATATGTAAAATGGGATGACAGTACCTAGCCATGACACAGGTAAAGCTTAATAATGTTACCTTTACAATGTCTTCTATGCATTTTTACCCAAATTCTCATATTTGATAATGCATTTTTTCCCTTTGAATCTCCAGTTATATACGAGAAGATGGGTTTAGAGAACTTAAGTGATGCATGGGACACTTAGATCTATAGCCACATATTTCAAAACAGTGTTACATGTACTATCCCATTTGGTCCCCAGAATAACTCTCAGATAGAGAGGGTAGGCTATATTATCTTCACTCAAGAGATGAGAAATCTGGCCTAGAGATAAAGTAAGTAATTTGTCTAGGCTCACAGCTTGTCAGTGGTTACACAGGAGTAGTTCAGAGATTCTCAAACCTGCATGCACAGTGGAATCATCTAGGACCTTTTGAATGCCAGGCTGCACCCCAGAAAAATAAAATCTGAACTTCTGTGGGAGGGACCCAGGCATCAGTAATTTTTAAAATCCCCAGCTGTTTCCAATGTGCAGCCAGTTTTTGAGAGCTCTAAGTTTAAAGCAGTGCTTCTCAAACTTAACTTGCACACAGATCATCTGGAGATCCTGTTAAAATGCTGGTTCTGATTTAGTGGGTCTGGAGTCGGGGCCAAATTCAGTATCTCCATCAAGCTCCCAGGAAAACAGGAGCCATCTTCAGGAGGGACCATTCAGCGAGTGCTAACAGGTGGGCCCAGATTACCATGGGGGTACACTGCCTGTACATAGTATATACTCTCTCTATATGTTTTGAATGTGTGAATGAATAAATCAGTCCAACAGATTCTCCTGGAAATTTGAACTAGAAAAATGAAATTAATGAGATAATTATTTGTAAGGGCTAAAGCAGAAAGAAAACAGAGAGATACCATGAGATAGAGTTAGAGCTATGAGGGAGCATGTAGAGCGAAGCTCAGAAGAAACAGAACCCCAGATAATACAGGCTTGAGAACAGATTCACAGAGTCAAGGAGAAGAACAAGCAAAGCTAATGGGAGAACCAAGGACACACAGAGACGCCAACACCAGCGAGTGGTGGGGAGACTCCCTCAAGCTGCCATAGTACTACGTACCTTACAGATTCTAGTTGCTACAAGAAAACCCGTTTCTCTTTAAGGCGGTCTGAGTGCATTTCTAAAGCCTAAGCTTTGTCTCATTTAATACTCACAATAACTCTGCAAGGAATGAGTTATTATTTCCAATTCACAGATGAAGAAACTAAGTCATATAGAGATTAACCGATTTCCCATCTCTCAAGATCTCAGAACTGAGTTTGACCCCAAGTAAGTATGCTCCAGGTGGTATCAGAATTATAACTATGAGAGTGAGAGTTGGCTCTGTTCCATTATTTGCCTGGCTCCTCTCAAAATGTTTGGAACATTGTAGGGACTCAATTAAAATGTGTTAAATAAATGAATGAGGAATATCTGTTATGATCAAGTTGTCAAATGAATCATACATCTAAAAAGCTGGTTGACATAATGGGAGAGAATTGTTTTAGGAGAAATTTAGAAAATTAACAAGCAATATTAATTTTAAAATTATCTAAGAAATATGTATAAAAATGTTTCATAAACTTTAAGAATCAGGAAAAAAACAGTTGAGAAATGAGGATCTTTGAAATAACAGACATTATCCTGTATTATTCACTCAATGGTTCAAGGATTGCACTTCAGCTTATAAAATGAACAGGGAGTTCATTCAAACTTTATTTAGATAGATGCTAGAAATAACCATTGATATACTTTTGTTGACAACCTATCAAATCACATATACCTTTATTTTTCTTTAATGAAAAAGGGTGCTTTGTTGTGTGGCTCATCATATGATAGAATTCTGAATTAGTGAAGATAGGCCAAGTTATGCTGAGGTGACAAATTAACCATGAAAATGTCCACGGCTTATCACATAAAAATTTATTTCTCTCTCATGCTACATGTCTAACATGGATCAGAAAGGGGCTTTGCTCCAAATAGTCACTCAGGGACTAGGGCTGACAGACACATTGACTTCAACACATGGATTCATGATTACTGGGGCAGGCAATGAGAACAACGAGGGTCTTCAACTAGTTCTTAGGTGCTTCCTCCATTCATCGTCCAGAACTACTCACATAGCCCTACCCAACTGCAAAGGTCATGCGAAATGTAGGGGACACATGAAGGCTTAGTAAGTAGACAATGCCGTGAATACTGTGCACGTCGGGGTATCCTAGGATCTGCCCTTGGCCTTCTTCTCTCCTAGATCATGCAGTCTCCCAAGATCCTCTTTATATCTTCAGCCCGCAACTTTCCCCTGATCTCCTCATTCATTTATCCACTTACCTACTCAGCATCTTCACTTCGATCTCTAGTATAGACATCTCAAGCTGACTTTGTCCCCTTGGAACCTTTGATTTTTTTTTCCTCCAAAGACTGCTCACTCTTTAAGTAAGTCTTTAAGTCCTCTTTCTCATCTCAGTAAATAGCAATACCATCTACTCAGTTGCTCATGTAATCCTTGATTCTTCACCTTAACCTAACACTCCCCATCAATTTCATCACAGATTTCTGTAGGCTCCATAATGCAGTGAGTGCTGGACTTTTACTCTTGTTTACAAGTAAAGATTTAATTAGTCTTCACTGAAGATAAGCCAAGTGTGAAAATGCCTGATCTACTTGGAATGTGGTATCAGGAGGGAGAGTGTGGGTTGAAGCCAGTCCCCCAGGGCATTTAAATACTTTCAACAATAGCATTAAGGGTGAAATTAATTATTACTGTGACCAAATGCTGGCTTGAAATTTCTATTCTTCTTATTTCTAAGTTTTTTAAACTGAAGGATTTTTTCTTATTCTAATAGTAAGACTAAAATAGTTATAGACTTAAATCTCCAGGACTTCAAAGATCTTTAAAGACGCACATCTTTGAGATTTGTGGAGACTTGTTTTGTGAACTAGCCCACAGTCATTTTGTGGAAATGTTGCATGTGTGCTTGTGAAGAATGTGGATTCACTCATTATTTGGTGCAGAGTTCTATATATGTCTGAATCAAGCTTATTTATAGTGTTGTTCAAATCTTCAATGAGAAAGGAAGGAAGGAAGGGAGGGAGGAAGAAATCTAAAACCTTAAATAAAAGTTTCTGTCATCTCTGTCTCCAAATTATGTCTTGAGTCCACCACTTCTCCTTGTGGCCCTACTACATCCTATGCTAAGCTTCCATCGCCTCTTGTCTGGATGACTGTGAGGGCCTATTAACACAGCTCTGCTACCTGTACTCTTGTATGCTATAAACCATCCCCTACTCAGCCACCCAAGTGATGTCTTTATTGACATATCATGTCCCTCCCTTGCTGAAAAATTCTCTAATGGATTCTCACTGCAACTAGAATAAAGTCCCAACTCCTATAAGGCCTGTGTGACTTCGCCCCTCTCTAGGTCTCCAGTCCGATTTCCCTCTTCATCAAGCTCGAGCAGGAATGGGTTCTCTCTGTTCCTAGACCACGTTATGCTCATTCCTGTCTCAGGGGCTTTGCATTTCCATTCCTTCTGCTTACAAAACTCTTTCCCAAAATATTTGGATGGCTACCTCCTTCTCGGCATTCAGATCTTAACTCAAAAGTCACCTTCTCAAAAGGCATTCCCTCAAGCAAAGTATCCTGTCCAGTCACTATGTATCATCCTATTTTAGAGCACTTAGATCTGAAATTATCTCATTTATTTACTATTTTTACAGGTTCATTGCCTGTCTCTCTCTGCTAGAATGTAGGTTCCTTGAGGGTGGAGACAATCTTGTTCTCTTCTATGTCTTCAGTGCCTAGAATTGTGCCAGACACATTGTAGGAGCCCAATCAATATTTGTCATCATTAGAAATCATGTTCCTAAAGAATATTTAATAATATGGTAACATTCCCCTGACATGTGATTAAATGAAAAAAAAAAAGATAGAAAACTATTCACTATGAGCCTGATTTTATAAGAAAAAATACATACATTTAAAAAAAGACAAGAAGAAATATGTCATTTGTATCAGGGATTTCTCTATTTATGATGTTATCATATTATGACATACTATACTATAATGTTATAATATTTATAATGTTAAAAATTCTTGTGCTGTTCTATTATTAAAGGATTTTTTTCCATAGATACATGCATATAATTAAGTAAAATATCTTTCATAAAGAAAATTATCCAGAGGGTGGATAAGGGAGAATGTATATATTGTTCTGTGTATGTGGCCACTCATACATACTAAGGCAAGCCAACTTACTATTATTACCATTCAATAGAATACAACTCTGAATATTCAAAACGAAATCTTAGTTGATGGGTGTGTGTGTTCTTGGTATTTGTTCTGTTTACTTCTGGTAACGTCACTTTATGATTCTAAGATAAAGCGATTTAAGACTCACCAGAATAGAGACAAGAAGGTTTTAAGTTTAAGACTAAAAATGGACAGATAACGCTGACATCCGATATTAGTATAAACTGAGGGTCTTTGGGACCAACTGAGAATTGTGGTTTTGCAATTATCCAAGTCACACCCCTACTTTGCTTTCTCCTTCTATTGCTTTAAAGTTGGAAATTAAAGTGGTTTATGCAAATTTAATAAGAGAAAGTCTTGGACTTTGACTGGCAGGGATTTTCTTGCACCACCCACTGTCATAATTGATTACATGCTGTACCCTGATGGAGGAACAGGATTTCTAGGCCAACAGAAAATCACAAATACATGGTAAACCATCTGCTTTGTCCAGCGACTGAGAAATAATAATGTGACCAATGATCCAAGCGAGAAGGGGCTGCCAGTCCAACTGTGCCCAGTCCTCCATCAGCTTGATGTCTGAAAGTGGAGGGAGATTTGTTTTGGCAGTCGCCCTGCCCACATCTGACGTCTGTCACCCGTAGTTTCCCATTATCGCTGGTTCCAAAAAATCATATCTGCCAGTCAAACAGCTTTTCTACTGATGGACAGTCGAAGGATGCCTTCTCAGCCTGACCTGCTTCTGGGGAACTCCCTTTTATTTGAATACATGTATCCACTAATCCCTTTTCATGCCTTGCCTTTTAACCTGTCACTTACTGGGGGAAAACAACTCTCCCCAAGCCCAAGTTCCCTGATGTTTGGAAGCATGGCAGCGGCACAAGGAAATACTACGAAAGCTGTGAATGCTACGGTTTTACTGCTGTGGTGTCAAGAGTAATCTCCTCCACCAGGATCCACAGATAAACAATATTCCCCTCCACTTCTGCCTTTTTGGGAAATTAACATTTGCCTATGTAACACCTTTAAAAATAATTAACACAGTACTTGATGTATTTGCATGTATTCAGATTGGCCGATTCTTGTTGAAGCTTCCTGTGTATTAAGCACTTTACATAGACTACCTCACTTAATCCTCTTAATAATCCAGCGAGGTTTCCTATTTTATAAAACAACAAGCAGAGGCTCAGAGTTCACACAGCTAATAAGTGGCAGCCCTGGGATTCAAACCCAGATCTTCAGCTTAAGTGAAACTCTCTTTCTACTTCAGCATCCTGACTCTCCCTGTCACAATATTTGTGACAATTTGTATGTAACAACTAAATGTATGATACAGTCAAGTGATACTCCAGGGAGATAGCAAGCATTGGGAGTACTGATTGGGAAGGCCAAGTGCTTGCATTTGCCAGAGCTCTGAGGAAAAGAGAAGACCGTTAGGGCCCTAGAATCCCGGTCTCCTGGCCAGAGTATCTGGAAAGACTTAGAGTAAAAAGCAAGTAAGGCAGTAGGAAGTGCCCCATCGAAGCAAATCTTCCATAGTCTCTTGATTTTGATTTTACAGAGACACATGGAAATATGAGTGAATGATTGCCTTCAAAACAGCTGAGGCATCCAGACTTTCTAGGAAAGCATTGACCAAGACATCCAGAGGCTCACTGAACTGAGCCATGAATGAACCCTGCAGAAGCCAAGCATTCTCTCACTACTTCCATGCCTCCATTGCTGGGCGGTCCTAAATAAGAATGGCATGAACCGTTGCAGGGCCTCAGGTTATTGCATCTGTGGCAGGATAAGATTTTGTGAAATAATAATCAGTGTTTTTCCTCCAGTATTTTTCACCTGCATTTCTTGACCCTTTATCTTGTGTCCCCTTTTTCAGGGAAGAGAAGGTGACAACACAGAGCCAAGGAAAAGAATCTCTCCCTGGAGGAGGACGAAAGTAATCTCTACATAAGCAACAACTTGAGAGGCTGGGATGAGAAAGCGTCCCTGCCCCCGGACTAGAAGGATTCTCTGGGCTGAGTCAGGAGGGAGGGCGTGTTGGAGCAGAAACAATGAGAACATGGATGTTGGTGGGTCCCCGAGGAATAGGGACAAACTGGAGAGAGATGTGATGTTTTAAAATGACATAAGTTTGGGGGTTTGGGAGGAAGGCAGAACCCATGTCCCTTTCCCAGGCGGAGCTCCCCTGGAGGTGGCAACACCCCAGAGAAGAAGTGGCTGCGCAGTGCCCCAGACAGAGCCTTGGATAATCTTTTGGCTCCAAGCCCCAGCATGATATAGGAGCAGCAGAATATTTCTTTCACATCCAAGAGTAGCAAAAAAGTCATTGAGAAAGTCGCAGTTACAATGTTTGCAATTTTCTTTAACATATTTCAGGATACTCAGCCTATGTGGGTGATTTAGGTAAGCTGTACCCCAGATGCCACAGCACTCTGTCTCAGTCTGCTCAGGCTGCTCTAACAAAATACCCTAGACCAGGCTGACTAAACAACAGACGTTTCTTTCTCACAGTCTGGAGGCTGGGAGTCCGAGATCGGGCGCCAGCTTGGCCGGGTGCTGGGGAGAGCCCTCTTCTGGGTTGCAGACAGCCGACTTCTCTTTGTATCCTCACGTGGCAGTGAGCGAGCGAGCTAACCCTCTGGCTTCTTCTTTAAGGGCACTAATCCCATTCATGGGACTCCACCCTCATGACCGCATCATCTCGCAAAGGCCTCACCTCCAGACACCATCACACTGAGGTTAGGTTTCCACATGTGAATTTGGGGGGGACACGAACATTCAATCCATAACACATTCTAATCAAGAATGTACGATCTGAGGATGGTCCGCTGGTGTCCTAATCAGGAGAACCATAGTCCACAAGAACTTCTGTTATCTGTATCTTGATTGATAATGGATAATTTAATTATATCCTAAATTTCAGAAATGGGATTTTATTGGTGAAAAAAGCAGCCTGTCAACCATCACAATGCAAGCTAGGTGTGGACCTCGTTGAAATCAAGATGGGTGTACTGGCTTATTTTGACACCTAAGGGACACTCCTCACCTCTGAATGGACGGAGTGAGGAATCTGAGGAGACTGGCCTGCACCTCGGGGTGCTGCTGAGCCTTGTGTCTTTCACGGCCCTCTGGTTGCTTCGTTGCTGCCTCTAAAGGTAAGAGAATCCTATACCTTTGGGATATTTGCCTGGAGGAGCGAACCGTCATGCAAGGCCTGAGCTGGAGGCCGGAGGATCGCACTCCCCCAGCCCTCCATCCCCCTCGGTGCTGTGGCCAGGCAAACCCAAACTGAAATGCAAACCGGGGAAGAGGCAGAATAAACTAAGATGGCCTGAGAGTCAGATTCTTCCAGTCAAAACAAGTTTTAGGGGGAAATAGTTACATTCCTGTACTTATGAGCTCTGGGCTGAGAACCACAGTGGCTACGCATTATAAACCACACGTCCTGGGAGAAAATGAACAGAATTACCGTGAATAACCAAGAAACAAGGCGAGTATGCCGGGAAAGAAAAGGCTACTTCCAGAGCATAAATCCACCGACAAACGTCTCCGTGGGTTGTAAGGCCCTTGTCCTTGCTGAGAGGACAGGCCAACGCCCGGTGATTTGAACAAGCCACGTCGTCATCCAATCCACCCCGCCTCGGCCGCAAGTCTCACTCCTTCGGCCCTATTCTCAGTAAGCAAAATACACATAAATAAAGCAGCCCAGTGTGGCAGAAGAGGCGTGATATTTGAAGCCAACCACGTCTGGGTTCCAGTCCTAGCCTGACTCCTCACTGCAAGCCGTGTGGACAAGCTGTGTGTGCAACCCTCATTTCACTTAAGGACAAAACAAGGTATCAAATTCACTAGGGGGTTGTGAGAATTACATGAGGTGAGCCATGAAAAGCTCGTTTAAAACGACAAAATGCACTTAGCTGCTAATTATCTAAAAGTCCCCCTCATTTCAGTGCTTAAGTTGGCAGTAGTGAGTAGCTAAAAGATTGGTAGCTGTCTGTAAAATTAATCTTTAAAAAGACTGAATGAGGTGCCTGTCTCACGCTCTGCTGCGGCCTTGACGACAGCTAACATTTACAAGCTCTGGCTGTGTGCCAGGCACTGTTGCGGTGCTAAAATGAATTAACTCAGGAGGTACTGCTGTTATGTAACCCCGTTTCACAGATGAAGAAACTGAACCACTGAGAGCTAAGTAATGTGCCCAAGGTTACAAGCTCGTAGGTGGACTGGTGGGGAATCCAGAGCAGGCGCTCCGCTAGAGCACTTGGGTTCTTTACCACCACACTAAGTAGCAGTCATCCTGGGACTTCTTGTCTGTTTCTGCCATTAGCCGTTGAGATCAAGGAGTGTAGGGACGTGGGACCTGGAAAAGCAGGCACCAAAGAAACATTTGTTGAACGAGGTGTTTGGTGCAGGATGACCGGCATGTGCCAGCCCTGTCTATTGAATGAATGAGCAGTGCCCAGGAGCCCCAGGTGTGAAGGAGGACGATGAAAAGTAATTATTTTTAATGGATGGGATGATTGAAACACAGCCATGGGAGCTGTACTTTTTCAACAGATCTAAAAATTTCACAGATTTGTCTTCTCATGGGGGTCATTATGGTGCCATGACAACTAAAAGTGACTACAAAAACAGACAAACAGCAGAGAAAAAGCTGATCTTTAACCTACTTGACCTGGCTCACCTGCAGACCTCAGTGCGGGCTGAGGGGTCTCAAAGGAATTTCGAGAATCGGGCCCAGCCCCGGGTTATCTGATAACTGAAAACCCATAAAGAGGAGGTCACAGAGCCTAATAAGGAGTGGAGGTCTCTTTCATAGAGACCTAAAGGGGTAGAAAAGTGAAGGGAGGGTCCCAGGCCCGCTCTGCTCCGCCGGGGGCTGACTTCATAGCCAGAGACCTAAGACAGACACGTTTTAGGCTGCAGAGCTGCAAACTCATTAGGGGACAGCCTGGTGACGTCAATGAGTGAAGCAGGTTCGGTGGGTGCTGGGGGCAGATATGGGAGTCAGGCTGTCCTCAGCTGCAGCCCCTAGGACTCTGCAGGCCTGTGGGTGCCAGAACGTAGATTTACCAAGAGTGAACGCTGAGTTTTATGTGAAAGCTCTTGTCTTATACTAGTGAGTGAGTCCAAGGCAGTTTAAGTCATGGTGGGAGTCAAACTAAGTCCATCTGCAGCTGGATTGGGTCTGTAGTCTGCCAGTCTGCCATCTCTGAATTAGGTGCTGAAAAGAGTCAGAAGTCGTTAATCACGCCAGCCACTTGCAGATGGAGTCTGAAGTGACAGAACTGAGAGAGAGGCAGATGGGGGAGTGCTGGTCCTGCTGCTCTGCTGGAGAGGGGCTCGGTTCCGGGAAGTCACCCTACAGTCACCTGGCTGCGCGGGTTCTTTCGTTAAGTTGTTCCCGTCTGTGGCATTAGCGCCACCTAGTGGACTTCCCAGGAAGTGCCTATGTTTACACCTCCATGTCACCTCCTAACAAAGGCCAGAGGGTGGTGGACCAGGGCCCCAAGTAAGAGCAAAAGCATATCACCACAGATGAAACGGAAGCCGTGTTCTGGATAAGCATAAACTCGAAGCTCCAGGGGGATACTGAGGTAGGGTCAGAGGAAGATTAGCAGACTTTGTCTTGCTTCTTTCCCAGGCCACCCAGTCGGCTTGACAGAGCCTGTGGTCAGAGCTGATGGAACCAGCCCCTCCCATGGGGAGGCCTCTGAGCCTGCAGACGGGAAGCCACCACTCCTTGTCTGAAAGCTGCCAGCTTTATTTCTTCAGGCCTCAGGAGAAATTAGGTAGGTGGGAATCCCAAATCCACGTTTGTGGCTGAGTTTATCATGTTTCAGGAGAATAACATCTGTGTTTATAGTGTTTAAAATACATTATACTGGGTGCTCTTCAAGCGATTTGAGTATTTTCCCTTCTTTTTTAACATCACTTTCCATCTCTTTATTTTTGGAAAAGGTCATTTTGTTTCTACTGTTTCCAAACTATGCTGCCTCCTACCAAAAGTGTTTTCCTAACACGCATTTCCTTGGGGGAACCTGTCCCGTCTCCTCAGAAGCTGCCCCCTCCCGCAGCAGGACTTCAGTTGATTCCTCAGGCATTGGCGTGTGCAGTCACAGCTCTGTGCAGTCTCACAGGCTGTGTGTTTTGTTTCCCTATTGAAAGCTTCTTAAACCACGGGACATGGGTTTTCTCTGTTTTGCCTTGAGGGCCCAGTGTAGGCGCTGCACACACGTGTGGGCTATGGGTGCTCAGCTTTTCTTGATATGCTGAACCTTCATGCCCAGTCACCAGCATTTTTGTTGCTGTAAGAGCTGGGGAGAAATAATCTGGTGTAGTATTCAGCTTGGAATACTTGCTTCATGACAGTATGTTGGGAAGATTACTAAGCCAACTGGAACGTTTTATTTTGATATTATTTCTGTGTACTGAATAAAAGTTCCAGATCTTTGGAAAGTCGTTAGAAACACAAAAATACTACAGCACAGACAAAAGACCTGGGATTTCTAAGTCTTGACTCCACCACCAACTTCCACTTTCAGAAGGGCACTTTTGTCTGAAGTTTGAGATTTTCCAATTGTAAGATGAAATGGGTCTGAAAGTGTGTAAAGGGGCCGTTAGATTTATCACTGGCCAGCTGCGTGGAATGCAATGCCTGCTTTGTCTGCTTTCTTCCCACCCTTCAACATCCACAGCTCTGAATGGGAGAAGCCCTGGCGTTACTGGATGGCATCTGAAGGAGTGGTGGTGTAGTGTAGTGTTATTAACAGATACAGCACTGATCCTGCGGGGCAGAGGAGGAGGGAGGGAGAGGGACTGGCTGTACGCAGGGCGTGCAGAAGAGAATTCCAAGGATGGTTCAGAGTGGTAACCAGAGACCTTGGAAACTCCCGGAGGCCCAGCAGAGTCCATTAGGCAGAAACCCAAGAAAAAGTTATCCCTGTTTGTCTCCAAGAACGGTGGCTATCGACAGGGGATGGAGACAAAGGGGAATTTCTAGAGTCCTTGTAAGATTAAAAATCCTATTAAGTGGAGTTACTTGAGAATACCAGAGAATGTCTTAATCTGCACTTTTCCAATGACCAGTATTAATCTTACTGCTGGCAACTGAGATCAGAATTAAACTAGAAAACAGCCTTCAGTGTCTTTGAAAGAGACAGAGAACTACAGGGAAAATGCATTTTTATGATAACATCAAAACAGCTATTAAGCCATTGCCTTTAGCATACCCATCTCTCTGGGGAAAGAAGCCAGTCTGAGGACCTGAGGTCCAGAGTAGCTAGGACCAGGGCCTGGCAATTCGTTTAAATGCCGACTTTCTCACCCTTTTCCCTGGATCTACCTCACCACCCCTCCACTCAGGGCAGCTGTGGCCCAGGCCTCACAGGAGGCATACAGAGAGGATCAGGAATCAGACGGGAGCCACGAAGAGCTGCAGGCAGGAGCCAGGGAAGCTGCAGGGGTAGGGTGCCCCAGAGACCCCACAGAATCTGGAGATGGCACTAGGGGCTCCTGGCACCTCCAGGCCAGGAGATGCTCACTCACAACCAAGAGTGGGTAGCTAGCAATAATCAGGGACTAGCGTCTGAGGCCCAGTAGTGACAGCAGTGGCCTACCCAGTGGGGCTAAAGCTTCTGGTCTATCAGATGGTTGCAGAGGTGACCCAAAAGGAAAAAAAATGTCATCAATTACTTGTACGCTATAACACAGATGCACGTAGATTACCTTCCAGGTTAGGATTTGTATTTTATGCCACTACCAATTATTGCCAACAGAGTTCTGACATGAGAAAGGTGTCTTCCATTCTGAGGACTGCTGGTCTATAAATAATTCAAAATGGCCAGAGAATTTAGGTCAAGGTGAGTTTATTGTCCAAATAGCATAACCTAATTGCATCCAAAACCATTTTCAAATCCATCTTTAAGCTAGTCAGAATAACAGGTTATTATTTTTTAAAATCACTTAACACTGAACAGATAGGACCTCTTAAAGGTAGCTGACTATACCATGTCACCATCATAGCCAATAAAACATTTTTTCCATACTTCCTAAAAACCTTTTGTTTATACTGATCATGCTACTTTAGCACTTGCTAGCATCCCGACCAAATAAACACCCACACCTCTTATAGAGTACATTGTGAGAGAATAACATTGACTCGATATGGCATCACACTCGTTTTAAAGCAAAAAAAAAAAAAAAAAAAAAAAATTATAATAATAATAAAAGAAGTCCAAGACGAGAAACTGTAACTGAGAGAGAGAGATCTGAGGTACATGGTACAAGGGTAATGAACATAATGGAAAAAATCCAATGGCCCAGTGATTTGCTGGGGATTGAAGAGTTGACCAGTAAGAACTAAAACCAATTAAAAAAATGTTTTTTAAGGACAGGCACCTGTCAAAATATATTGGTTACTGTAATGGTTACAGTCGGTAAGGCACTTTTTTCCCCAAAGTAGGCTGCAGCAAAGAAGGAAATGCTGCAGCTCCAGCATGCATGTGTACATTTGCTGATGGCTTCTTGCGACCTGAGCCAAGAAATCGGGTCTGATGGCCCCGCCAAGTCTAAAAGCAGAGACACGCAAATGTAGGAGAACAGTTCTGGCTGAAATGACCATTCTGGGTTGTTTAGAATCCAGAATCATGAAAAGCCACATGGTATGAGGAAGTCATAAACATCCTCTTGAATCTTCCTGCCCTATTTTGTACAAATGGACGACGGCCTGAGCAGCTCTTAAAAGCCACCCTGAGCCCACACCGATAGAAGCCGGCACCCACTCTAGAGCTACCGAGTTTGCTGGCTTAAGGGGACTTCACCGTCTCAGCACTAATTTCCCTTTTAAAGCTATTCTCAGGGTTGGACTGTCTCAAAGATAAACAAAGAGGAATCCTTTTGGCTTAGAAGCCAATTGGCTTACTCAGACTTCCTCCCCATTCCTACCTCCCATTCCCACACTACCAGTATTATCTTCCTGAACTAGAAAATCATTATTTACATGATATAAGGTGCAAGTCTATTTCTTCTCCCAGCCCTGCCCCCTGTGGCCCATAGAGAGAAAATTCCTCTGCCCTCTTTGAGAAAGTCACCCGATCACGCCTAACGTGCTTAACCTGTCGGTCCCAGGGCCCCCAGGGCAGGGTGAAAAGGCCCCACAGGTGCTGGGCCGCAGGGAAGCTGCGGGTGCCTCTGAGAAGCCATCCTGCTCGCAAGGGACGCAGGGTGACGCTGTCAGGGCCGCCTCCTCCGAGCCGCGCGGGCCCCTGACCTGGGGGGTAAAAGAGGCAGAACAGAGCCTCTTGCACAGAGCACAGAGACACAGGGGACCTGGCTGTAAGACAGGGTGAGCTCTTCAGTGGGGTCCTGGGGCAGCTGCGGAATAACGCGTCCTCTAAGAGAAGCCCCGCTCGGAGGAGCTCTCCTCTCAGGACAGGGGGACATTCCGCGGAGCGATCTGTCCCCTGCGTCTACCTGCAGGCTGCTTGGCTGTTATGAACCCGCATGGATTGAATTATGCTTAGCATATATTTTTGGCATACTAGGATTTTCCCCCCTAGGATTTGGCCACAATAGGGGAAGGAACAAAATTTGGCAGGCTAGGGCAAGAACTTAGCCCCCACTGATGGAGAAAAACAAAAAAGCACAGAGAGGAGGAAGTAAAGAAGAGACAAAAAGACAAAGTAGAAAACGACCAGAATAGGTTTGGAACCCCTTTAGTGGGAGGTGAGAAGGAGAAAAACAAAGTCCACATGGAGAAGTGAAAATCCCTCCAACGAAACCAAGATCCAAGATTAAGAGGGTGTTAGCCACTTTAACGGATCCAGGGTTCCTTCTTTTGTTTAAGGAGGGAGCAGGAAGAAAAGCCACACAAGCTAGCACCTTCCCCATCAGCAGCCCCACACCTCCCATCACACCAGGCCCCGGGAAGGAGAAAAAGCCAGAATTCCCCAGTGGCCCCTGGGGCTCCAGGAAAAGTGGACAGTTACAGATGCAGGGCGAGCCTGCAGGCTTGTTCCCTCCTTATTTGTCAGGTTCTCTCATTTGCTGCTTCAGTTTGAGCCTAAGGGCTAGTCACTGTTAAATGAGTTTGTACCACGTCTCCTCTTTAGGCTCCAAGACTCCCAAGAACTCTATAGACCCTGCCTTCTTCCATTCTGTGGGACTCCTCAGGGCCCAGAAGAGAGTCCCGTGCAAAGTGGGCTCTTGATAAACACTGGCTGCTCAGCTTTCCTCTCCACCCGCTGCCTCACCAGAAACTCCCTAGAATTTTAGGGTCATGCTAAATCACCAAATCCCGAACCCTTCTAAACACACTTCAAGAGACACTGACTCATCTGGAATTGCATCTCTGTAGAGAAGCAGCCTTTTCCACCTCCCTTCCACGACCAACCCAATACTCATCTGACCTATTTTTCTAATGCCAATTCAATACGATTTAAAACCTGAAAACCATTGAGTGACACTCAGCTGAGGACCTGGCCTTGCATAGTGCTTGACTGCCACAGTCCAAGAAGGGTGGGAGAAGGAACCCCCGCAACACTGCCTGCTACAGATTCATATACCCACAGATTCAGACCTAGAAAACCTCTGAGATTATCCTTAACTGGGGATGCCCATGTCAGGGATGGGGAAAGATAGAGGGGAAACTTCCAAGATGAAAGGACCCTAAGCAAATGAAAGCCCTGCTTTAGAAGGGCTGCCAGATGAGGATTTCCCAGCAGCCTGCTGGAATTCTTTTTAGTCTGTCTCCTGGTACCTGGTACCTAAGTGCACGTCATGACATCCTAGTCCACTGCACCAGTGTTTGTGCCAGATGTCTGCCTTGCAGGGGAGGGGAAATCCCTTGGTTCAATTGTATTTTTTCCATCATGATGAGGATACCGGAGTCAAAATGGAAGCCCGATGGCCTTCATGACTGAACAGGTCCCTGGGTGTGAGACCCTGGGGCCAAATGCACCCCTCCTTCCACCTGAGGGGCACGCAGCCTCCTCCCCACCTCTTTCTTCACACTAATGGGCTCCCAAGTAGAAACTGTACGGTTGTGAGGTATTATGAAAACAAAAATGTGAATCATTGTCTTTTGTAGCTATTGATTTTGTCCAGTAAACCTGAGGTAAAGAATACTCTGTCTTTGAAGAATGTGATCAGAGAGAAAAAAAAAACCCCAAAAAGGGAAAAAAACCTCCATGAATATGCTACCAGAAGAAAACAAACTATGGAAGGGCTTTTCCAGTACGAAGAACTCATATCTCAACCATCTACTTCAGGACTTGGAATTTAAGCGGTAAAATAATATATTATAAAAATGTTTATAAAATAGCAGCACACTCTGTGAAACATTACAGATAGGTACTGTTAATGTGAATAAGGATGAATGATCTTAGCTTCTTAGCAGCGCAAAAAAAAAAATAATAATAAAAAACTGAACACAATAAAATGAAAAATAAGAGACCTTTAGATTTTTCTCCATCTTCAACCCTCATACTATGAAACAAGGCAGAATCTGTGTATAAAATAATTCTTCAAAGTAGCCCTGTTCTGGTTTTTCTTTTTTACTTAAAAAAGGCAAATATTTTAACAAATAGCTTCATTACCTGTCAATTATAATTGTGCAAAAAAAAAAAAAAAGTTGTTGCTCCAACCTCTTTGCTAAACTGAATGCTTCTAAGAAGTGGAGAGGAAAAAAATTCAAGTACGCTGAATACAACTTTGCAATGAAATTAACAAAAAACAGAAAAGGGAACAAATGCCACACTGTGATGGTCAGCTGTCTGTCTTTGCACCAGCAATAACTTTTCTTTCCATGTCCAAAGGAGAAGCATATAGGTGGGAATTAAGATCCTTCTGTGCCATCAAAATGGTAACAGATCTTTGTTTTTAGGCTTTTCTGAGGAATGTTGTGATGGGAATGTCAGCGGAAAGGGGTGTCTCTTGAATGCTGGTAGGGATACCAGAACTATGTACCAGAGAATGTCAGATACCAGAGGTGAATAGTTACCCGACTGGGGTCAGGAGGGGAAGGGGCACAGGAGAAAAAGAGGAGGAGTCTATTCAGCACGATTTGCATAAACCATCCCATCTATTCCCACAGGAACAATTTTTCAAAGTGCTTTTCGAATGGAACGGTTTATAGCAATGCTCAACTGTGGACCAGACATGCCAATCAGCACCAAAAATTAGTTTTTTCCTAGTAAGGGATGCCAAGGTCACATTACTCTCTTCAATACATTACAAGAAAGATTCCATTCCAGATCCCACCCTTGTTCTCCATCTGCCTCCATTTCATATGAGTTTTGGTTACGGCCCATAGCTAGATTGCCCCGTTAGATAAAAATATGGCAGTGTCTGCAATGAACCATGTTTGGAAGAAGAAGCAAGATGTCAAAAACCACGAAACCCAGGATCCAATCACCTGTGTCCAACTGGCAAAATACAACATCTTTTTTAGGTAGCAGCTACTCTAGACAGCAAGAGTTTGTAACTAGAGACCCAGCAATGCTCCTGACTTAGTAACAAACAGGTGGTCGAGAGCAAAGGTATTTCTACATCCAAAATGGTTCAGTCACGTTGAGAGATTGGTTTGTACTCCCTCCCCATCATGTCCCCCCTTATTTCTAATTCCTTCTGGAGTTCATTGCTTTGCAATCTAATCCTGCCATAAATGGCACACACAGTTCCTTGAAATTATCCTAAAAGGGGTGTATATGTGCTAGTTCATAACATGAAAAAAAAGTCTCCTCTAATTTGTTCCCATATTGCAGGCGTACATTTTCTCTAGCTACTCTGCAGGTTTTCCCGTAAGCATTTTACTATTACTTTTAACATAATCAAACAATAACTGTTCGCATATACAAGGGATTCCCTTCTGTTGTACTTGAAATAGGCACCAAATGCTTTTAATTATTCCGTTTTTATAGGACCGTTTTCTCTCACTTCTAAAAGATCTTTCAATATGATCTAGGTGGGGGCAGAATTTTTTTTTTTTTTTAAGTTTCATCCCAAAACATAAAGAACAAAACACAATCAGAGAGAAGGAGAGAGAAGATTTGAACGTGTCTCTCCCGTTCGGCCCGACCGACACCCTCACAGGTCAATATCCCGCACGTCTGTAGGGGTGCTGGCTTGCTCCAGTTCGTCCTCCGACTTGGATCCATCCCCCTGGTCCTGACGGAACTGCTGCAGGCTGTTGAGCAGCACCACCTCAATCTGCTCCTGGCAGGCTTTGAGGCAATCCTGGAAGGAGAACGGTCCAGACCAGAGCTGTTAGCATGATCGACAGTGTACAGAGCCTTTTATGAAGAAAACACACAATTCAAGCCTTGCATATTCCGTGCTAGCTTCCCAGGAGAAATAAAGGTGAAGTAAAGGAGATGGGTTCTTGAAGCAGCATGGAACCTCACTACTCCAGGGGAGGTCCATGGGCTGGCAGCATCAGCAACACCTGAGAGCTTGTTAGAAATGCAGAATCTCAGCCCACTCCAGACCAATCTAATCAGAACCTGCATTTTAGCAGAAGCCCAGGTGATTTGTATGCATGTGAGACTCTGAGACGCACTGGCCTAGAGGATGAGCCATTTACGGACGTGCAGCGCCTGGTAAGCAAAGGGCCAAGATGCTTTCTGCTTGGAGAAGCTGGAAGGTGACAGAGAAAAGAGAAGGGCCAGGAATACACATAGTGCTCCAGCGCTAGACAAACGTCACATGTGAGGAATCGATAAGAATGAAGAGAATGGACTGAACTGTACTAACCTTCATGTAAACTGCGTAAGTGCTTAAAATGAAAAAATCTGTTTTTCTTATTTACCATTCCCTTAATGCTGATAAAAATACAACACAGAATGTTTACAGAATTCTGGACACTTGAGCTGTCCAATTGGGAATAAGCAAGAATTTGCAGCATTGCTTTGATTATTAGTCTATATTTGGTAGGGAAAATTCAGAGTGTTTGCCCCAGGCAGAAGCTTCTGTTAGCTGGATGCCATGGCAATTCATGGTGTCACTAGACAGGGATGGTGGTTCACACTAGCAAGTGGTGTGTGAGCTGGAGAAATTGCTCTTAGTAGATATTTCCCAGCCTCTCTCTGCAAGGCTGCTTTTCTGCACTCCCTTAAGCTGCATATACATATGGGAAAGATGTCAAATTGATTCTGCCTGGGTCTTCCCATAGTTTAATACGTGCTTCCCTTTGTTTCACCATGCAATTTTCACTGCCCGGAGGTTACTCTCTGCCAAGCACAAAAGCATTATCTTTATTTTCCAAAGATCTATAATAAAGGTGGAGTTCACTACTCAGGAGCAAGTTTCCATACCCCCAAATCTTCCTTTCCTATCTCTCATCCATTTCACATTTCAAACTATAGCTTTTATGAAAATTAAGATTAGGAACAAGAGCAGACTGAGTGCTAAGGTCCGAGATGAAATCTCACCTGGAATGTAAGAAGGAAGAGAGGGAGGGTGGTACTTGCCATCCACCCACCACCTGCGGGCAGCAGCTACGTTTTTTAACTTCTCTGATCTCAGTTTCCCCACTTGTAAAATAAGGATAATGCAATGCTCATAGAGTGCAGATCAACTGAGATGATATATGTGAAGTGCTAAGTTCAATAAATAATCTTTTATTATGAATAGCAATAAATCAGTCCTGGAATCTGAAAGAATTCTTTAGATTTGTTTTAAAAGGGGTACGGATTAGCATTTGCTCTGGATTGGTGCAGGGCACACTGTGTGTCTGGCACCAGGGATCAAATGTCAAACAAGACAGACATCACCCTGCCAGAGAGGCCTGCGTGCCTCCCTGAAGAAGGTGAGGAGGAGTCACGGACTGGCAAACCACCACCATCGCTCAAACTTTTCTGTGGCATCTCCTGGTCACATCCTCTACCCAGTCTGACCCCCCAAACTTGGGACTAGAAACCTGATGGCCTCGCTCACCTCCCTGCTCTGCTCTTCCCCGTGCTCCTCCTCCAGGGCCCACGCTGCAGTGGCCGTGCTCCTGGGTCACTCACCACTTCCTAGGTGGTGAAGGCTGAAGGCATATGTTTCTAAGGGCGCTTGCATTTCAGTAGAAGATATGTGAAAACTTTAAAGCATTATAATCTAAAAAAAATCAATCTTAAAAAGTCAAAGCTAATGTAGGGGTTAACAAGGCAAAAAATGACTACAGTCAAAACTACTCTTAGGAAAGTCCCTTAGAAAGTTCCCGTGTCAGAGATGGACAGTGAGGCCAACTCTGTCAGTTTTCCTTTCAAAGCTGAAGTAGCTCGTTCTCCATTAGCACCATCTGAAGGGGCTGACTTGTTCTTAGGGGCCATGTTGGTGGCATAAGACCATCTTCAAAGGCTGGAATCCTGATAATATGCCCCCACCCCTAGGGGTGAGCAGCAGCGGAGACTCAGGAGCAGCAGCAACAGGTCTCGCGTCTCAAGCGCCTTCGCTCACTCCCCTGCCTCCCTCACTGAGGAATGCTGAGCCACAGAGCTTAAATTAATATTATTTTCCTCTTTCTCTCTTTTTTTCTTGCAGAGACTATTGAGTTGAATCCAGGCAATTCCTGTGTGATGCCCCTCCACTATAGCAGTCCTTCAGGAGCTGTTGAAGGTTATGTTTAAAGTTTTTTTTCTAGGAGGCAGGGGAATGAATCAGAACCCTCCCATACCACAGAGATAGTAACTATATGCTCGCCCCCATGGAAGGCAAATGCTACCCAGAGCACAAGGCATGAAAGAGGTTTTGTTATCTAAAGAGGATGGCAGGATTCTCAGCTGACTGAGGGGCCAGGTGTGTGTTTGTATATGGACAGACAATAGCTCTGAACCATTAAATTCAAAAAGAAATGCCTGGTAGGTGTCGGCAATGAGGCCTCTATAAAGAGAGCCTCACATGGCACAGCTACTTGGTAAAGACTTCCTGATATGAAGTTCTTGGGGAAGATCTTGCCCCACAACAAGAAACCTAGTGCCTCCCGGCCAATCATGTCTGGCTTTCCTTCAGAGGCTCAATTTTGGCCCCATGGAGAGGTAATCTGGGTCGGCACAGTCTCCACCTCAATAATATGACCAGCTCAGGACGCCATGATCATCACTGCATTAGCCACACCAGCATCCCTGAGATAGATGGTCCTTCGAATGGGGAGACAGGGCTCCAGAAAGCTAAAGAACTTGATTTCAGACCACGCAGAGTCTTCCCTTTGGGGTCATCAACGTTCCTACTGTTCCTGGTGATCAGCCTTCCCTTCCAGCAGCCTGAGACCCTAAAGGAACACTTGTGGGAAAATCCTACAGGGAGGGCTGGGACATTTGGCAGTCACTTCTACTCTTCTTTCAGAGCCATGGGACTTCAAGATAACACATGCATCAAGTGTCACATTTATGTAAGTTCCAGCCAAGAACACGTGCATTGGCTTTTCTGAATAAAATGAAGGAAGATTTCATATAAAACATATACTCTCTCCTTTCTTCAGTCCCATTTTAACTTCAATCTAAATCATTACTATGGCCAGCTCTTGATCTTTGATACCTCTTTCCTGCAGAGAAAGATGACTACAGCAGTTACCCCAGAAATGAGGGACCCTGAACCCCATTCCCTGCTCTCTTCTAGATTCATCTGTGACCGAACAGGAAGCTAAACCTCTCTGGGGTCAATCACATCCCCCATTCCTGGAAAGCTCTCTGCCTAACCCTCTTCAGGTTCCACTTTTTCACAGCTCGGCTATTATCAGCTCGAGTTTCAACTGTGTGGATCTCTCATTCTTAGCTGGATGAAAAACTTCTTATGGGCAAGAGCCTGTCTTGTATAAAGGATGTTGAACATTCTACTCTCTGATGATGGTGAGGAAAAACTCAGCATCCTCCTTCCTTGAGACAGCTCCCTCCCTGCATTTTAATACCCTTGTTTAGCATTGTAGGAACCCTTCTTGGACTTCCAACGAGCATGTGAATTTTCTGTGAGCTGGTGGAAAGCGAAGGAAGAGGAGAATGTGTGGTGGTGCCATTACCTGAAGCGCCAGCTCCACACAGCCTCATTCTCGCCCAAGGAGCTCCCAATCCCCTGAGCAGTGGGCAGCAGAGTGCCTGGGATTGGGGTGGGGAGGTGGTGACCTGGAGGAAAGAAGCGCCCTGCCTCACGTCCAGCGAGGCTGCTTGTGCTAGGAGGTCAGGCTGAGAGACGGAAATGGAAGGTGAGGCAGGTTGAAGAGCCTGAAGTGAGATGGAGGCAAAGCTGGAGAAGAGTGGAATCCCAGTATTTCGAAAGGGCAGCAGTCTAAGACGACACGCACAGATAATTACAGAATGTGAGAATTTGGGGGTCCAAAGGGCTTTTGGAGCTGAAACAACCAGAGGCCCTCCTTTTACAGCTAGAGAACTGAACTGAAGCCTGGTTTATCCCACAGTTACATCCAGTTAGAAGCCAAGCCTGCCCTTAGAAGGGCCAGCCTTCAATTTCAGAACTCTTTTCCCTATGAACCTCTGCTTCTTCCCAGCTTTAAGTAAAGACATACAGGGCAGAGAATCTCCAAGAAAGGGAGACATAGCCCAAGTGTCTGGAAAAAACCCGGCAGCACCTCCAATGAAAAGATGCTATGTGCATGTAAAGTGCAGCGGCTCTAGGACCTCTGCTCTCCGGCAGCCTCCCCAAGCACCAGCTATTGTGTTAAGATGCCCCAAATTAAGCTGATTAAAAGGAGAGCCATAATGCTCGTCTGTCAGCCTGGACAGGTGGCACTCCACCGCGCTGGAGGTCGGGCAAGCCTCCAGCTCCATGATGATAGGCCCCTCCCCTGCGCCCCCAGCTCGGAGCCCTGACAGCAGTGTTTGTGATCTCCAGCTCGTTCCACGGCCTCCGACTTCCTCTGCTCGCTGGCTCGAGCTCTGCGCCCTGCACCCTCCTCGGCCCCCATGAATGGGCCGACGGAACTCCTACCATTTGTCCTCAGTGTAACTGCATCACTCCATTGTCACCACACACGCACTGCACTCAACAGGGGGACAAAGGGCTGAATGAGCCCCAGACCCGCAGCCAACTCAGGCAGAGACAACTTAGGAAACTATCTCATTCTTCCTTTCTTCACAGGCTGTTTGGCTTATTTCCTTGCATACCAAATGAGGCCCGCAGAAAAAATAAGGCAGGAGAGGGAAGCACCAGCTCCAATTCTATTCCCTCCACCTCTCCACCCCCAGCTTCCCTCCCAGCAACTCTTCACAAGGTTCTCAAGCAGAGACCCTGAAAAGTCCACCGAGGATGGTCTCAGCGATATGGCGGCCTCTACAATAAGGTGTGAGGACTGGTGTTTCTAGCTGGACCCTCTGGATAACATGTCAAAATCCAGGCTTCTTCCATGGCACCGCTAATTATTTTTTAATAGCTCATTGACAACCAGGATCATAGCAGGCCAGGATGACCCTAAGGAAGAAAGATCCTGGAATCTTCTCTGGGCGATATTTTAGAATGTGATGGAGTTCTGATGTGACAGAGGTAGAAAAGGATAAATATAATGGCCACACGACTAGAGCCTGTATCTGTTTTGTTAAATATCTTCCAATAACTTCACAACACCTTCATGGTCTGTGAGCCTCAATTCTACTTTTTCATTAGTGAATTAGTAAAACTGTGTCATGTGAAAATGAAGTGACTTGTTCTAAGATAAAATCAGGTAAAACTCAGAGGACCCTGACATAATTAACGTGAAGAAATAGCTTTCCAAAAGACAGGGGGAGACCAAAGAATTAGAAACACACTTGAAACCCATCTGCCAGCCTTTGTCTTCCGTTCCTTCCTTCCTCCTTCCCTCCCTCTTCAGCATCATTCCCCAATGGCCCTGCCAGAGGCTCTGGAGAAAGAGCTGAGTAAAAGTTGGGTGTTGTTCAAGAGGTTCTATAGACAAGTGAAGTGAGATAAACACTGGCACAAAGCGTGAGCCGAGTGCCCAGGGACGGAAGAGGAACCCCGATTCAGCAGGGAAAGGTTCACTGGGGAACCAGGATGGGCAATCCCCCCCTCAAACTTACCCTTGGCAACGGAAGCCCCGGTAGAAGTTCCCCTAAAAGCCAGAATTGCCTCTCTGGCTGGTGTCTGTTTTTAGCAACACTTGTGAGTGGAAGGAAAAAGTACTTAAAATATACCACCCTCTGAGACTTTTATTCCCTGTAAAACTGTCAGGCTTCTCACTCAGCTTTCTCTTTGGAATGAAGCGTTCCGGTTTATTTTGGCAACAAGAGGGAGCAACAAAGACCAACTTTTGCAGAGCTGCATGTGTCTCTCCTATCAAAGCTATCTGCCGCTGGCCAATGAGCCAGAGACACTTGTCTGGCTGTTTCAAAGGACTCAGGGCGACCCTCTTTCAACAGTCTGATCCTTGACAATCCATGGATAGAGAATACTGTAAACTTGAAGAGATCACAAATAACAAGGTGCATGAGGCAAGCACAGGACTGCAGGGATTCTGGGGTAAATGCCAGCTCTTCCTGATTCCTATTTGTTAGTGCATTAGAGCCAGGGGGACAAAATGCAATCTGTGTGTGTGTATGTGTGTATGTGTGTGTGTGTGTGTGTGTGTACATATATTTTTTTTATTGTGGCAAAATATACATAAAATTTACCATCTTAGTCATTTTTAAGTGTACAGTGGCATTAGGTACATTCACAGTTGTGCCACCATCACCACTCTCCATCTTCAGAACTTTTTCGTCACCCCAAACTGCAACTCCATACCCATTAAATGCTAACTCCCCATTCCCTCCTCCCTCCAGCCCCTGGTAACCTCTATTCCACTTTCTGTCTCTATGAATTTGACTATTCTAGGTACCTCACAGAAGTGGAATTATATAGTATTTGTCTTTCTGTGTCTGGCTTACTTCACTCAGCATGTTTTCATGGCTCATCTGTGTTGTAGCATGTATCAGCATCTTGTTTCTTTTTAAGATTGAATAATATTTCCTTGTGTGGACATACCACATTTTGTTTCTCCATTCCAAAGCCATTTTCTATCACCAAGTTTACTCTGCTGGGAGACCCGCATTTTATATGAGGCCTGGTGAGCTCCTTCCTCTGAGCAGATTTCCTACTGCATTTACAGTTCTAACATACAATTGAGCACTTGTTCATTTATGATCTTAATTTGCTAGGGTTTTACGTGCATTAGTCTTGATTCTCCATACAATCGCCTAGTTCCTTGAAGGCAGGAAGCTCATCTTTCATTTCCCATGCACTCGCCACCCACCCCAACTTCTACCATGCTTTGGGTCCATGCCCTGCTCATAATGTAACAGTCTGCAGTGAGTGGGCCTTTAATAAATCCTTCCAGAAATGAATGGAGACTAAGTGCTTGAAATTCACCACTTCTTGATTCATGAAATGGTAAACAGAGCTCAGGAAGCAAAACTCACGTCCCTCCAAATGCTAATGCCTTCTAGATTCTAGTCCCTCTTTTTGCCTTCACTCTGAGCTTCGGTTCTTCAGAGCACACAGGCTGACGGAGGCGGGGAGGCCCGGCACTTGGAGGTTAAGCACACACAGCCCAGCCCGCCCAGGACTGCTCAGGCCTTTCTACTAAGAACATTCCTAGGGAGAAAGTGAACAAGCCTCTGGGGACCAGAGGTAAGCTTGGAACTTACATAAGTCTCAAGATGCTATCTGAAAACATGGTATGAATTTTATATTCTATTATGTTCATGCTTGGTTTTTAATATTAAAATGTTCAACCCCAGGCCCACTGGAGCATGAGGCACATGCCTGCATCTCCAGGTTAATAGCTGGAATTTATAGGAGGAGACCTCTAAGCTAGTTTTGTATCCATTTAACTCAGTCTGACAGCTGACTTGAATGGACTGGCTACATAGTATCTGGAAAGGGCCAGCAGTTTCTCCAGCATGAAATGAGACTGGACTGCAGTCTTGAAAAGCAAAGCATAGCCCAAGTGCCTCAGTGGCACCCCAGGAGCGACCTCTGTCCATTTGAAACCAACAAGGGGTGACAGATGTGGAAGAAGGCTGGAGACCGAGTGGGGCAATCAGCCAATCAGAGCAGGTCTATAAATATCTGAAGGAGGTTACAATGCCTGGGGGTTAAACTCTTGTCACTGACATTTTTGTCTCTGGGGGTCGAGGAAGGGCTTGTCTTAAGCTGGTTGGGAGTCCTTTTTGCAAGGCAGCCTTAATAGGAGATATTCAGAAAAGGAAGGAAGCGTAACATTTCTATAAATGTTAAGTTCTGTCCAAGATTTGTCTCTAGAGGATTCAAAAAGCATTCTTCACGTGAAGCTGCACTGGAGGGGTCTTTTCAATCTGGATTTTGGAAACCCTGTTTAAAAAGCCCATGTTTTGGAGCCGGCATTTTAAAAGCACATCTAAGAACTGTTTCAGAGGACCCCAGGTTTGTTCCATCACGCCCTTCAACACCTCCCTGAGCCATTTCCTTGAGATGGTAATAAATGCCAAGGCAAAATATAGGGGAGGTGAACAAGAAAGCCGCAAGCTGCAGCCTTCGGCTCTCTGAGGTTTAACGTCCTGCTCAGCATCCATGGCGGAGGCATCAGCCAGACCTGTAAACCACATTATCCCTTAACTCAATCTATTCCCACAGCAGGGTGCTCCAAATCTCCCCGGAACATCCCGGGGGGTCATCACAAAGTTCCCCTGCATTCTTGAGTCTCTCCATGGTGACTCACTAGGGCCTCGGAGCTGACGCCCCTCTCTGAGTTGCCTTTAAACCAAAGGCCTTTTTCAAACAAAAAGATCCCAGGAGCTGCAGCAAGGGTGGCGTGCAGAGTTCCCGGACCAGGTGTCAGAGCTTCCAGGTTCTAGTCCCAGCTCCGCTGCTGCGCTGCCCTGCCCTCTCCTCGGCCTGTGACCTCACCCTCTGCATCTCCCGCCTCCCGCGGAAAACTATAGGAACTGCCTCTGACCTCTCAGAACAACCCTGGCTCAGACCTTCTAAGGACTGCACTTCCCAACCAGCTGAATCAGAGCCTTACTTAACCCTGGTCTGTCTCAAAACCTTTCTTCTAAGGAGCTTCAAATTCTGGCAACCAGAATTACAGCCTCTGGGCCATCCACAGGGCACACACAATGGAAACATCTATAGCTAATAATAGTTCCTTGAATTTGTAGGGCACTTTATTCTTTTAAAAGTGTTTTGAATCCATTGCCACATTGTACAAAAGGGAAGTGAGAGACGGGCGGGGTTGTGAGGTTCGTCAAGGCCAGACACCATTCTTATGGTGGGGCACCTCTTGTACCTCCGCTCCATCCAGTGCAGCAGATCCTCGCTCTAGCTGTCCCTTCTCCTCTCTGTGACCTCCAGCCTTAGCATGTGTGAGCAGACACAAAAGCTCCTCACCGTGGAGGAGAGGCAGCCCGACCGTGTGAAGCAACAATTCACCCCATTGGGAAGCCTACGCCGTAAAGGAAAACTAGGAAACAGTTCTCCCTCCCCCCATATCTACTTGCTAAGTTCTTTTCTCTATTTTATGGCACACAGGCTTTTGAAACCTTAAGAGGAGGCCTACCCTGAATTTTGTACTACGTTGGATGTTGATCTTAGAAAACAGAAACCAACCACAAAAAAAAAAAATACCTCTGACACATCACCATCAAACCAACTGTGTCTTTCCCTGAGCTAAGAGAGATATTTGGTCTTTACCAAGATGATGGCTGCCACCTACCACGTCTGTGTTGGTGATCTTGGCCAGCAGATCTACCAGGGCATCACCAGTGAGTGAGCTCACATCCTCATCCTGCTGGAGCCCACAGATGGCAGCTCCCACACTTCCAGTTGCGATCATCGATGGTGGGTACATGGCGAACTTAAAGTCTGTGAGAACAAGAGGCAGAAGGTCAGGGCACAGGAAGAATCTGGATCCAGGAGCTCTCCAGCCTGAAGATACTCAGAAATAGGATGGTGGCAACTCAGCTCCACAAGTGACCCCTTACCCTTCAGACGCATCCTCTTCTGACTCTTTCCTTCACAAGGTGCCCTTTATTTGCCATCACCGTGGCAGTTCCAGATTTAAAATGAGGAGAGCAAGGCAGGGAAGGTAGAGAGCTTATCTGAGTGCACACAGTGAATTCACAGAGGACTCAGGGACCCCCAACCCTCAGCCCCACAATCCTGTGAAGGGTTAGTGTGTGCAAAGGACTATTCTTGGCTCCGGTGGGAAAGAAGATGAGTGGGACATGGTCTCCTCTGGAGGTGACGGAGGAACAGAGTGAGGAGGCCTGAGACCAGTTCAGATAAGACAGCCCATGTGCCACACAAGTGGGACAAACCAAGGGTTCTAGATGTTGGAAGGAGGAGGTAAAATTTTACAAAGAATGGTAATCCTGATGTAACTTTGCCATATTCTCTGGACAGGCATTGAGGACTAATATGGCCCAAAACAAAAAAGACAATTTTATTAAAAACAGGAACTGAAGTGAGAGAAGCAGCAACAGAGGGGATGAGGTGATGGGGGCCAAGTTTCACACAATTCCCAACTTCTAGCCCAACACCAAGGACTTCAGCACATTAGGAGGGAG
Source organism: Tapirus indicus (assembly GCA_031878705.1). NCBI lineage: Eukaryota > Metazoa > Chordata > Mammalia > Perissodactyla > Tapiridae > Tapirus > Tapirus indicus. The sequence goes on along the minus strand of CM062918.1, from coordinate 101,163,748 downwards.
AAGAGGAATTTAATCAACACCCAAGATTAACCATTGTACCCTAACCAGATGGATGAGCTGGTTTAGATTTTATGGCTCTTGGGCCTGAAAATTCCATTTTCTTGTTGGGAAAAAAAAAAAAAGAGCGGTTTGCTAGAGAGAAGGGCAAAAAGGATAAATTTCAGGGGCTCAAACCCCCTTCACTTCCCTTCTCCAAGAGTAAATACAGATGATGCCCCTGTGCACTAGATGGCTCAGCCTGGAAGACCACACACCCAATTTCCTCTGAGCACTCCCCAAAAGGGGCTGGTGACCAAGATCAGCCACTGCTCCATCCATCAAGGGGAGATAAGGAAACCCACACCTGACCCCCGTTAGTGCTGCCTACAGCTCTCACCTACCAACACATACAGTATCTTACACGTTACATCCCCTTTAAGCCGCACGTCGACCATATAAGGTGCACACAATTATTACCCTAATGTTGTGGGTGAGAAATCTGAGACTTCTGAGGGTTTAAACTGCCCTCACCCCTGCCTTGTGCTGACATGTTAAAGAGGCTGTAGTTTCATCCCTCATCCTCATGACAGTCCTGGAGTGGAGCCAATCTCCCACGGTACGCTCTCTCTAATTTCAGCATACTCCAGTGAATTTACTGTAGGTAGAAGAGGAAGGGGGTCGGGAGGGAGGGTTTGGAGGGAAGTCATAGGTCACATTTCAAATTATAGCATAAACATTAGGTTGAAACTATAAAAACAGTTCAACCTAATATTTCCCCTTCTTCCTATTATAACAATATATTCCATGGAGGCACTTGTATCAGTGACGCCACTGTCCAGCATCAAGTTGGTGGTGTTCTTAGAAACACTGCTGGATCACCAAACCGTGTGCACGCCCTCCCTCCCATCTCCGCCAAATCCCATGAACAGAGCAGCCCTGGCCGTTTGTCTGTCTTTCTCCTTGGCTTTCTTTCCTTAGCCCATTCACATTTCTACCTCTTGAGGGATGTATATTGTGGTGTTCCACCCACAACCTGCTGTCCATTAACTCCTCCAGTGCCTTCTTTGTCCCCATGGCCAGTGACAAAGCTGGCCTCTCTGCCTCCTGCTCTGCTGTAGGTCTCTTCCACGTGGGGTCACAGGAGAGTGTTTCTCTGCCCAATAACCTCGTTAGCTTCCCCCTGTGACATTCATAATGCAGACAAGGCAGCCAGCCCATGGCCCTGGGCCCACAGAGGCCCTGGGTGGGAGCATCTGGCAGGGAAGGGCATCTCTGCCCCAGGCCTCAGACCAGGAAGCACACCTCACACATGCATATCTTTGTTGTTCCACTGCATGCAAAACCAACTCCTACTTTTAGCAAATTAGTTAACTTCTGGAAGCCAGGGAGTTTATATGGGTGGTCCTGAGGTGCAGCAGGTGCTGGAATTGCCCAGAAGGACTCCACCTCCCTTCTTGCTTTGCTAGGCAACTGCTGAGGGGAGTTCCCCTGGGGACACCGTCCCCTGCCCCCCAGAACGGGGGAGCACTGTGTGCATGAACATGGCTGCCTTTTGGCAGCTCAGAGTGGCACACACTGGGCAGAGTGCTCCAGTGGCAAGAGAAAAAGAGCCACTAGAAGCTGGGCCGCCACTGTGCCACTCCTCTGCCGCCCATACCGCAGCAGACCACTGTCTTCTCTAGAACCCTGAGCAACTGCCAGCTCCTCTGGGTTAGTCAGACAGGAGGCGACATTAGCACTAAAGCCAGGTCCACACTGCGGGACCGTGGGCCAGTCACTTCCTCCCTCCCAGCCCGGGAATCCCATTTGTCTAATAAGGGGTTGAGTTACATCACTGTTTTTCAAACTTCCAGTTGCAACTCATTAATGGATCATGAAGTTCATTTGTGGGTCATGACCAGCATTTTTTGTTGTTTAATTGAACAGAATAGGATAGAAAGTATCAGGAAGTAATGCATGTAGTAAGAGTAGATATTGTTTTGAGAAACTTTTGTATCAGTCTGAGGTACCCTCATGAGTATCCTGAGTTGTGTTATAAAATGTATTTCTTCCTTCACCGTGTAAGTCAAAAGGTTGGAAGACAGTAGGCTGCCTAATCACCCAGGTGCCTTCCAACTCTAATTTGCTTTCACTTAAGGATCTGGAATAAGAATGAGTCCCAAGGAAAAGAACAAGGACGAGACAATAGGACATAGCATGGCTTCCACCAGCCAGCAAAACCACGAGGCCTCTGTCCCCACAGAGCAGTGCTAGTACTGCACCGCATCAGGGGCAACCCCAGGCCCACTTGCAGGGACACCCCCTCTCTGCTGGTAGGGGAAACAGCAGAGAGAAAAACAATGCTCCTATCCACTTGAATGAAACATCTGAAGGGTCGTGTCCTTGTATAGCTCTATTTAGCCAACTTCTACACTCACCCGTGGAAATTTCCACCCAACCCGTTCAGCCATTCTTGGAAACCTTAAACTTTGGCTGTGTAACCATATTGAGAAATGCTCATGACAGCCACTTGAGAGAAGGGGGCAGAAAAACTGAAACTTCATGCACGCATGCTATGACCCAGATTACCATCTCCCATAAATATATAAACACATACATACACACACATATGGATGAACTGGGAGATACACAGAAAATGTATGTAAGATTTCCTACCATTAGGAGAGGGAAATACAAATATGTTTGTAAAATTAATATTACTTTATTTTAGCAAATAAAAACCAAGTAAAACCCTCTCAAATCTCTACACCTCTTGGTCAAAAATGCCAACAAGCTGCATGCTGGTGCAGAAGGCACACTCAGGGTAAGGGTGTATCTCCACTTCCGTTGCCCACCTGGAAGGGAGAGATGTTTGTGACTTCCTGAGACCCCTCCTCCGGCAGCAGAATGAGAGGCAGTGACCCATTCTGATCGCGTTATTACAACGTGTTCCTCCCTGTTCTGGGCAGCACGGACGATTCCCCCCAAGATATAAAACACAGTAATACAACGCAGCACGGTACATTCACTACATGGGTAACCTCTAAAGAAACTTCTCAAAGAAAGGAGGTGCTCAGGTGGATAGGAGCATTGCAGATACTTAGGATGACTCTCCAAGGAGATGGGAAGGATTTAGACAGCAGAGTCAAGAAGCTCCAAGAATCAGAAGGTGGAGTGCATAGAGGCTAGCGTCCCACTCCCCACCAGCTGTGGGAAGACGGGCAAGTTCCCTGAGCTCTCTGAGCCTCCTTTTCTCACCTGCAAATAAGGATAATGATACCCACCGCCCAGGGTTGTTCTGAGGATTAACTAAAATAATCATGTAGAAGTACAGCGCCTGGCTCGTGGTAAGTAATAAATGTCAGCCACCGCCGCCACCACCATTGTCACCACCACTCCTGTTCTTACCACCGGAACTTCCTGTGGGATTGTGATGGGCAATTCTGACTGCTGGAGATTCTGTTCAGCATCTGCAGGGGTGAGGAGAAAGGTTCCCAGCATCCCTGGACTGCAGGCAGATGCTGAGAGCAGGTCAAGCATGCCAAGGCCAGGAAGAATGAGGGCTCTGTGCTGCCTGGAGAATCCTCCACTATCAGTCATGTATGTGTCCCAGAGATGACCTCATCGAGTCCCCAAAGCCTCCTGCTGGTTTGTCAGGAGTGGGAGAAACCGAGGTCCCAAGGGAGAGTGGAAAGAGCTCACAAACATGCAATGAGTGACAGACAGAAGTTGGCACCTGTCTTCCCAGGGTACCCCGCAGTCATCCAGCTGTCTCACCCAGAGGCAAGAACCACGCCCACAAGCTAGAAGCCTCTGCATGACTTCCTCCCTCCTGGTGAGGAGGTGGAGGCAAGGGGCACATGCTAGGGGGATCCCAGCTCTACAGACTCAGGTGCTGTGTGCTTGTCCTGTGGTAGTGATGGTGAGATATTAATAAAAACTCCAAATTCATCTGTTTCAAAACACTTCTTTTGACAGGTGACTCAGTGAAATCTCAAGAGGTTAACTGACTTGTCTAATGCTGGGCCTGGGGTTAAGATTCAGACTTTTGGACTCTGGATCCAGTGCTCTTTATAACTTACCAGAAGGTGACCAGCTCCTCAAGGTCACCTCCCAGATCCCACTAAGGAAGACAAGGTCATCTTTCCTATCAGAAGTGGAAGCCAGAGCCCTGGCTCAGGAGTCAGAGATGGGTCCCAGTCCTAGCGAAGGCACCAGCAAGCACGAGCTGTTCCATCTCCCCCAGACGCAAGAGGAGCTCCCTGGGGCCCCGATGGGCTCCTCAATCTGGGCAAGGGCAGTAAGAAGTGCTCCATATTCATCAACTGGGCACCTGCACTTCTTGGTAAGATTTCACTGAAGAGAGTTCTGAGCTAAACGGGTTTAAAACCATAGATTACCCGGCCCCGCGCAGCGAGTTCAGCCCCACTTGTTTGGCCTACCGTGGTGAGGCCTTGAGTACAAGAGCAACTGCTTTGCTTTTGCTCACCACTAGGGGGCGAGAGACACTTGTTCTGCGGCTGAAGAGAAACAGGGAAGTCCCAGTCAGGCATTCCTTGCCCCCCCGCCCTCCAACCTGCACTCAGGTGGAAGTTTAAAAGGCCAGAACCCTGGGTGCTCAATGGCCAACAAATGACGTCAGTAGCATGCATCTCATCTGCCACCCCCAGAACAGGTTCAGCACACACTGTCCTTGTGTGGCAGGACTGCCATGACAAGCGGATGCCAATTTCACTCCAAAGGCCTAGGGGGGGCGGTGGAGGGGAGGGAGATGGCTGGAGAATGGCAAGCAGCCTGCTCCTCATTCATCTACAGCCAGATAGGAAGTGAGATAGCCCTCGTCACACTGCCTGTCCCCACGGGGCACACTCAAAGAACTGAGACTACCAGTTCAACACACCACTTCCCCTCAGCCCCATGACCTCTCAGCTGTGGAGGCAGCTCGAGGCTCACAGATGGAAGGGCGGTTTCAATTCTTCCTTCCTGACAACCACCAAGGCAAACCTCCCTTTCTGGATCAAGGGCCAAGCCATCGACCTTCTCTGGGCCACCACTGTCTTGCTATAACCTGGGGATGAAAAGTCAGGAAACACCTTTAGGTAAAGCCAAGAGGTCATGGAGAGCACGTGGGTTGTCATCATCACTGGGACTCAGGCCCTGAGGCGGGGAGCCTGGTACTCACGTGCGTGGCACAAGAGCAAAGTGCAGCATCTTAAGGTGGGGCTCCTAGGCAAGAACAGGGAGATGTGGGGTGCCATGGGTAGGGAGCTAAGCACCTCCTCCCCCACCCTCACACCAAATTCAAACTCAATGCCACTGGCTCTTCTAGACTAACTGGAATCATCTGTTGAGCATGATATCATGCATCAAGAAGCTCCCAAAGCCAGAGCGCAATCCTGAGTCATCTCCAGTGGTCTTCCTTCCTCATTTGCAGACCTGGGGGGGGCACTACCATCAGAGCTACAAGCAGGGGGACACTAAGGCTCCGTTCTGCTTCCTGAGCATCAAAAGCTCTAGGAAAGGGAGTACCAGGAGCTGGCAGTTATAAAGGTCTCCCCCTCACCCCAAGGCCTCCACTGACCGGACCGGCCCAGAGAGGGGTGCCAGGCAGTTGGAGGCAGTCTTGCTCCCAGGAGCCATTCTGGGCTGAGCAGAAAAGGGAGGGAGGGCACCTTTCGTCTCACCACCATCTCCACCTCGAGCCCCAAGAGGAAGACTGATGCTCCACTACCCTTCTCGCCCCGCTCTGTGCTCTCCCGCTCTCTCTTCCCCTTTCACACACACATACGCTCTCCACGCAGACGGCAGAACGACTGCCAGCTCTTTCACAACCAGCCTTTCCCATCGACTAGCCACACGGCCTGACGGTTGGCCACCATCTCCCTGGACCCACCCTGCGCCTCCAAGACCCTGGCTGCAGGTGCTTCTTCAGCTCCAGGGCAGAGGATCCAGGACTGGGGGGAAAGGAGAGAGGCACGAGGCTTAAGGAACAGGCTGGAGGGTCTCCGTGTCACCCACCTCTGGCCCTCTACCCTGCCCCTGTTACCTGCCAGACAGCCTGGCCCCAGAATGTGGAATCTCAGCTAACTGGAAGGCATTTCCTCCAAGAAAAACAGCCCTTGGCTTTCATACTGTCAGGCTGACTGCTGTAAACCTCCATGCAGCAGGGATTCTGTGTGACTCATTCATCCATCCAAACTCAAGTGGAGGTCAGGAAAGAAATGCCTTGCAAGCCAGCCCCATCCTTTCTTGACCCAGGAAGGTTCTGAGAGCCTCCTATGCTCTGACCAGTCCACGCCAGAGCTCAGTACTTGGCGTGTGGTTTTCATTTGGCTGGAGATGTTCTTTCTCCCATCTTTCCCCACCCCCTGCCCAAAGCTAGCTCAAGGCTCCCAAAGGCAGTCTTCACGACTTCCTCTGCCTCCCCTCAGACCTCTGTCCTCAGTCCTTGAATCCCAGCCTCCCTACTCTGGCCCCAAAGTTGGCTGCCACCCCAAGGATCTGGGCAAGAAGGCCAGGAGTGGGGGATGGGATCCCTGATTTTAGAGAATGGACCTTTACAGAATCTGGGGATCTGCCCATGCCTGGGTATTCCACCCACCATCCCCACCCCAATCAGAGATCAGAGAGGAGGAATGGGCAGACAGACTCCAAAAGATCTGTCAGTCAAGAGACAAGGTCAAAGCAGAACTCTGGCCATCAACAGCTGGGCAATGGCGGAGCTGCGGGTCGGGGGTCAGCTGTCCTAGGGCCAGAGAAAAAAGACTGGTTGACCCCTCCCCCAGAGTGAATCACGACAACAGAGAGGAAAGGGACAGCCGGGCCTGGGAGACAAAATGACAAGTCAATGAGGGACTGACCTCTAAGGCCCAGGCCAGACAGCAGAAGAAGGGAGGAAGCAAAAGAATGGCTACTGTCTAAAAGGCAGCAAGGATCCGCAGGAGCTCCAAAGAAAGGTCCCCCAGGGCTGCAGGAAGGGCAGCTAACTCTCCCACAGAGGGGCATAGGGCACAGAGGCAAGCCACTAGGCCCAGGCTGGATCTGGAAGGGCAGGACTAAAGAAAACCATCGCAAGGAAACCTGTGCCCTGGGATCCAGTGTGGGTGGCTTGGAATCCTACATGTGAGCCAGCGAAGGCAAAGCCAGGGGTCCTGCTGGAATCAGACGAGGGCAGCTGGAAAGGCCATCATCTCCATCTTAGTTGGAACAGTTAAAATCGGAAATGGTGGCATTTTCACAGTGAGTACGGAGGCATGTCATCCTGCACAGTCCTTAGTCTACAGAGTACTTCCTTGCACATGGTCTCTGTCTCATTTTCATTTTCCTAACCACCCTGAAAGGCTGTAGGATCCTGGATCAACAGGCATGTTTTGCCGATGAAGCTGAGGTTCAGGGAGCTTAAGCAGCCTGTCCTAGGTCATCCGGTGGTTAAGTAGCAAAGCCTGACCTTTTGACTGTGAACACAGAGTGTGTACACTATTGCATGTTTTATGATCATCTGCACATACTCAGGAATAACATGTAACAAGATATTGAACAAAGTTAACCCCTGAGTCCCCCCTGTGCAATTCAAGCACTCCTGGCAAACTTGAGCTGAACTCCCCCCCCCCCCCCCCCCCGGCCGCCGCCTCCCCCCCCCCCCGCCCTGTCCCTGACCCTGGGGGGGGGGGCAGTGGCAAAGATCTGCCAAATGGTCAGCTCTTCACTTAAGCTTTCTGATGGTGAAAATATGAACTCCTGACGTCTCTCCCCTGAATGATTAAGGTTCCAGGGTCTCTACCATGGCCACTACCAAGAAAAAAACAGTAGAAACTAAGTTCAGTTTAGGAGGCAGCATCAAACCAGGGCCTTTAGTTTACTAGGAAAATGCAGATAATAAGAACTATGTATCAATTGTGGGATCAACATGGTGGGTGGAAAGCTTTTAACATGAAAAAGCCAGTTGGGATTGCTATGTTAAAGGCTGCAACCCAAATCAAAACTCAGGCTCAGAAGGGAGGGCATCAGAACCCCGGGCTTGGAAGTGAGTCCCTGCTGCAAGCCAGCCAGGTTCCCTCCCCCGGCCAGCACAGGGAATGGCTAGAAGGCTATAAATGCCCCACAGTAAAAAGAATTCCTTCGGCCTCCCTTACCACTTTATCAGGGCAGGCAGCACATTTATCTTGACGGTGTTCCTTTAACCTATATTTGCTCCCACCCCCCCACCCCCCAAATTTCCTCTTGGGCTTATCTCCAAGCCATCCTTTTCCTCAAAAGATTAAAGATTCAAACACAACCAGAGAGCAGTATATATAATCTTCAAAGAGCACTTCAGACATCATAAAGAATATTTTAACAGGCACAATTTTTTTTCCCTTACCACACCTGTCCTCATAAACCATTTATGAGTTCAGCAGAGAAAGAGAATATACCAGCTCAGATAAAGTCAAGGAAAAAACAGACCAGGAATGAAACCTTAGATTAGTTGGGACCACCCCTTCCCTAAACCTCCAAACACTAGGTAGTACCCCAATTGGCCTCCCCTTGAACACCCCCCAAAGGGCTCTCCAGGCTGCTCCTACCAGTGGCACACAGAGCAATGAAGGTCTGTGCGTGCTTGCGGATCAGAGACAACTTCTCGTTGGGCTGGGGCAGCTTGCGGAGGATGTGCTCGATGAAGTCGTGAGGAGTGACGGCTGCCAGGTTCCACTTCAACTTCCCCAGCACCACCAGCTCCCACTCCTGGCGAGGAAGGGAGGAAGAGAAGAGTATAAAACCCAAGGGCTGACCTAGTGTCAGGGCTGGGGGTTGGGATCCAGACCAGTTTTAATGATGCTCATTAGGACGCTGCTAGATTGTAAGGCGGGCCCATTTGTCAAAGTGCCCCTAAAGCTTTGAAGTTGTTGACAGTTCTTCTTATGCCTCAAATGTCAGGCTCCACGGAAAATAATGAGAGCCCAGGTAGCAGTTGCCAAGATTCTACTTTCTTCTATTTCTTTTCCTCGCCAGCTCCCCCACCCCCACCCAACCCTGACTTCCATGCAGTACTGTTGCCCGCCCACCCAGAAGGTTGAACCTATATTAAGATACCGCCAAGGTCATTGTGGCCCTTTGGTAGTAATTTATTGTCTATGTCTCTATCACTGGATTAATAGTCTTTTTAAGCCTCATGGAGAAATGATGCACACAGATAAAGCTCAAAATAAGGTTCCTTGGCCCAAATCCTTGGCAGCCAATTAGCTTGCTTGTAGTTGGTGCCAAAAAGTGCCATTTTTCTCTCTGCTGTTAAAAATTCCCCCTCGACATATTACACAGAAATCTTGGGGAAATGATACTCAGTCAGAGAGCACCCTTTCACCTAGATGTCGCACAGGCCTTTGTCATCGTGACCGAAGGACCGGGATCATCCTTAGTAACCTCATTTTGCAGCTGGAGGTGATTCAGGGCAAGGTGAAGGTGCTTTTTCAAGGGCACCGAATCCCTCAGTCCAAATAGTGGGACAATACAACACCATCTCCTGGGGGCTGCTCCCCACAGCCCACCTAGTGAAAAATCTTGTTTCTCTCCTTTATAGAGATATTTTGGGGGAACTGTGCTCACAGGGAAACAAGTCAAAAAGAAAACCTTAAAAATATGTGCAATCAGAGGGAAAATAGGCCTATCGATCAATCATCATCAGAAGAATAAGAGGCAGAGACCAGCTTGTCAGTGTCCCCCACTCCCCATTCACCCCACGATCCCCGACTCTCTCCCACCTGCTGAGCCAGCAAACAGAGTGCCATCCCCCTCCAGCACTAACTAGCTGTGTGATCTGGGGGTCCCTCCCGTCCCTGGGCCTCAGCTTTCTCATTCATAAGATAGGAGGACTCCTCCAGACCCCAACTTCTGGGATAAAGAGATGGCGAATGGAAAAAGGAAGATTTGCTTGGAGCGATATAAATGAGCTTGGCTGGTCCTGGAAAAATTGGGGTGTTCAGTACACCTCAGTCCACCATCATGTTGAAATAAATGAACCAAATGGAAAACAAACTGGTTCCCAATTCTAACCATTTTTTTCTTTACAAGCTTTAACGTCTGCCTTGGCTTTTTCCAGAGGGTGGGGTAAGAAAACCCTGACAGACCACTAACAACCAGGGTCTTCAAAGATGGCTTAAAATTCCAGCCCTCCCTCCTCACAGGGGAATGCGAGTATAAACCACTCCACTTGTCCCCTTGTTAAAGGAAGCAGATCTCCCAGAAGAAAGTACCTTTCTGGGCCTCACAGACCAAACCAGAAGCAGCTGAAATCTGGCAGTGGTTCAAAGGTGAAGTCATTCATGCCCCTCTCTACATTCTCGGCAATTCTATCCTTGCACATGTCTGCCACTAGATGGCAGCACAACCCCAGAAAGGAAGGCCCCTCACAAAGAGCTCAGTTCTAGCAGCCAGTCTCAGCCTTGTGGACTTGTGTAGGCCTTGCCAGTGAGGAGGGGGAGGGGGCGGGAAGGGGGCAGCCCTTTTTTAAACAGTGCAGAGAAAGGTGTGCAGACCACTGAAGGAGGGCCTCGGAGCCGCTCTACCATTCCAGTACTGCTGCAACGTGGACGTCTTAAGCGTGAAGCTGCAGGGAAAAAAATGTTAGACAGGGTGGGAAAAAGGTTTGCTGGCAGAAAACCAGAGTCAAGACAGGACCCCTGTGGTTGTACAGAGGTCACAGCCCAACTGGAGCTAGGAACCCAGGCCTCATATTCCTCCAATAAAGGGCCAGATTCTGACTCTGCTCAAAAGTCCTTGAGCTGATATTTAGTGAACAGCTACTACGGGCAGGTTATCTCGAGACTATATGGATATGTAAGACACTACCTTTGAACTCCAAGTTCTTAGGAGACACACCACGACTCATTCCTGTCATGTGAGAAGTCTAACTATTTTCTCAGAATTCAGTGATTGAAAACTAGAATTAAAATATTATCACTGTGTTCCAAGCCCCCCCACATACATGCACACATGCGCACACACAGACACACACGCACACAACTGCAGGTGAATCTCAACAACACAAATCTCCATGAGGATCTTTTTCATGGATGTAGCGCAGTGCCCGGCACACAGTAGGGACACACACGATCTAATATTAAAAGACATATCCCATAAGCATGAAATGCCAGTGGTGGGTAACTTTGCATCCGAAGAATCTGTTTGGGAGCCGGGTAGAAGCCTATTAGGCCAGGAGAGAGCCCAGAGGAAAGAGCAGAAATGGGGGGAGAAAGGGACAGTCATTACCAGCAGTTCCTGAGGCTTGATGGAGTTGTCGGTATAAATGCACAACTTTTCTGCCGTCAGGGGGATGGTCTCCTTGAGCTTGGAGGCCAGGAACATGCAGACAGCACCCAGAAGCTGCAGATGGGTCTTAGGAGTCGGGACCCCAGCCAAGAAGCGGTCCAGGTAATTCATGGCCAAAGGGAAGACTTCCTCTTCACACTTCTGTTCCTCGCAGACCTATAATGGGAGTGGGAGAGTGCGGGGAGTGGGGGGAGAAAATAGTATCAGGAAAAGAGAGAAAACAGAAAAAGCATACTCTATGGAAACAACAAAAAATATTTAATTTTTGTGAGGGGGAGGGGAGCAGGATATGTGATAAGAATAAAGACGAGGAAATTGGGGTAAATCTAAATAGCCCATCCGTGCTTGGGTCTTCCCCAGGAGGCTAAAAAAAGAGGTGAATTAAAAATCCGAAACCAGGAGGCAAAGAAATGCGCAGTAGCCGCCGCAGCTCCGCGACGCTCCCTTTGGCTCCTCACTTCTTCGCTCACTCTAACTCACTCACTCTCTTTTTTGGATTTCGTCATCTTTTCAAAAAATCAATAAAAATATTCTGGAAGCTCCTGGGGTCCCCTTCTTGGTCCCATCCGGACCCCCAGACCCTGCTCTATCATTCCCGACAATTGGAAAAAATCTCCCGAGGGGTCCCGGCTGCCCAGGCGCCGCTATTGGGGGGGTGGGTGGGGAGAGGTGGGGAAGAGAGGGGGAGGGCGCAGAGGAGGAAGAGCGCCGCAGCCTCGGCGGCTGGAGTCTGAACACGGAGAGACGGTTTCAAAAAATAATTAAAAATCGAGGAAATATCCTAGGAAAGCCCTTTTGGCGTGAAAACCCCAAAGAGGATGCAGGCTTCCCGAAACAGAGGTTTCGGGTGCCGGGAAGGTCTGTATCTCGACCCCTGGGGCTTTGGATCCCGAGGGGAAACTTGGAGGGGTGAGCGCCGCGGCGGGAGTGTCCGGCTGCGGCCCACAGGGGCAGAAACTGGGGAACGTGGTGACGAGCTGGGGGAAGACGAGGAGCGGGGGGCCGCAGGAGAGAGGCCCGGGACGCTGACCTCTCCTTTAGGGGTGCCCCGCTATCCCCCCTACACACACCTCCTCCCCCCCTTCCTACCCCACCCAAATCTCCGCACCGAGGAAACTGGAAAGCCAAACCGTAAGTAACCGTTGTGGGGGTGGGGTGGGGGGCGAGGGCACTATGAGAAGTGGGGTGGCCGGGATAATGGGGTGCGAGGGCGAGAGGGCGACGTTTCCCAGTCTTTCCAACCGGAGTTTGCAAAGCAACATGGCGAAACCACGGCAGGTCCAGAGTGTGCATACGTGGGCACACGGCTTGCTCGGCAAAGATTTGGGGCAAGGGTCAAGAAGTGGTTCTTTTGGGTTCCCCTAAAACACACGTTTCTTCAAGATGACTTCCGGGGCTCCTGAATTCCCCATTTCTCTCCTCCTCCCTCCTCCCTCCCCCTCCCCCCTTAAGTGCCAACGCGGAGTCGCGACCACATGCGGGGACCTGAGGCGAGGAGGAATCTGCTCTGGTCTTTTGGGGGGCTGCTTTTTTACTTTTGGGTCCCGATTTCACGCTCCTAGTCCCTTCTTCACTGCACCGAAAGCAGCCGCGGCTTCGCAAAAGACAGGTCGGGATGGGGGTGGGAAGAAGAAACAGCCACATGCAGGCACACGCGCGCGGGATGCTCCCCCACCCCCGCCCCAGGACAGCCTCGTTTCTCCCAGATTTTCCTCCTCCCTACTCTCCCCCTCCCCCAGTTAATCTTGCATCCTGCAAGGAACAGAAATGAAGCCACGCGTCTCGCCGAAGGGCGCGGGGTAACCTCGCGCACAGGAGCGGGGAGGCGGGCGCGGAGGGTGCCCTCTCCCGGTTTTGGGGTCCCTGCGTGGGAGGGGGCGAGAATCCGGGTGGGGACAGACGGCGTCTGTCTGCGGACCTACCTCCAGCATCCAGGTGGCCACCATCCTGCGCATGTAGGGCTGGATGTCCTTCTGCACGCATTTGAAGTAGGAGCACTGGGGAAGGTAGCGCTCCTCGATGGTGAGCAAATTCTGCAAAACGCGGTCGTCGTAGAGCAGGTTGGCGTCCGGCACAGCCCTGCGGACGGGGTCCACCTCGCAGCACAGCAGCTCCATGGCCAGCCCGGTGCCCACTGGTTCCCCTGCTCTCTCCGGACTGGAAAAGTTTTATTTTTTGGAGGGGGGAGGGGAGAGGGTTCCCCTTACCTCCTTCCTTTGGCTAACTAGGGGGTTTTCGGGGGGGAAAGTTAAGGGCTGAGAGAGAAGCAGGAGGAGAAGAGAGGAAAGGGATGGGCGGTGGGAGAGGAGAGCCTCGGGGGCTGCTAACTCTGCCTGCCCTCCCCTTCAAACTAGTCCACTCTCCACAGCTCGCTCTTCTCTCTGCTCGGCGAGGCAGTGACGCAAACTGGCTGGGCAGTTAGTTCTCCTCCCTCTCGCCTCGCTCCCCTCTCTGGTTCCTCCTCCCCTTCCCTCCCCTCTCGTCCCTCCCCTCCTCCTTTCAATCTCTCCCTCCCTCCTTTCCCCTCTTGTTATTAAGGAGAACAGCAGCTGGCCCAACCTAACTTCAAACGCGGTCCCCCGCCTCCCCCACCCCTCTCCTTAGCTCTCCGAGGCCCTCTCCCTCCATCCAGCCCAGCATGCCAGGGGCCCCGGATAGGGGAACCCACAAAAAAACATACCGATTCCTATTTATTCCCTCTCATTTCTCACATTCTGTAGGTGTTATCAGGCCAAAATGGGACCCTCCAACTTTGGCCTCTTCAAAACTGAGCCCAACACTTCTGCCCAAGTATTTAAGATCCAGGAATGACGGGCAGATTACTTGAAGATGGGGTGGGCTCGGACAATTTTAGAAATAGATCCCTTAAGTGAAAAATAAGGATAGTGATTTTAGAAAATAGCTGCCTCGCATACCCAGAGATAAAGGTTATGTCCCTGAAATTAATATGTTCTTGATAATTTCGAAGCTGTTTCAAAAGCCCAATTAAAGGAACCAGAACAAAGTCCCCTTGCTCGCCCCCCGCCCCCCGCAGATGTGTATGGAGAGGAAGAAGAGGAAGGGGTGGGTGTTAGGAGGGAGGGGGCGGCTTCTCCGACGTGATAGAATGTGACCCTGGAGCAGAAACCATCCTGTTCTTGGGGGCGCTACGGGCGCCATTGGGAGAGGCGGCGAGGCAGCCAGGGCTGCTGCAGGCAGGGGGCAGGGCTACCAGCGGTTCCTCCGCGGCCAGAGGCCACGCAGGAAAAACCCGCTTCCTCGCCCCTGCATCTGCTGACAAGCCGCGCGAGGTGTCTGCGCCGAGCGTGGCCACACTGATACAGCTTTCTAGGAAATAGTCCGGGAGGGGGAGGGGAGGGGAGGGGGCGAGGGAGGGATTAGGTTTGGCTCCCCCTCTCTCCCCCTGCGCAAGCAACACCACCCCTTCCTTTCCTCGGAGGCCCGAGACTTCCACCCTTGGTGCTTCGCCTGCATCCTCGCCGACCCCTCTGGGTTCACGCCTCACTCGCCGGCCCAGACTCTCTCCCCGGGAACGGGATTGCGGTGGAGACGCTGCCAGCGCAGGCGGCTCTGACAGGGCTCAAATGCATCCTCGGATCGGGTCAAGGCTGCTTTTACAGGGGATATGGTGGCGTTTCCTCACCTCCTTCCTCCCGCCACCCCCTACCCTGCCCTTCAGCGTTATTTCACTTTGGGAGGTAGGGGAGTGAGCCCAGCGCCCCCAGCGTGTTGGCCGAGCTGGCACGTGCAGCGAGCATGGCGTGCGTCCGGGCTTTCTGGACACACCGAAGTCGACCGAATACCTCCTTCCCCGAGAAAGGGGGCCCGAACCAGGGCGTGGAGAGCAAGCGGGGGGTGGGGTGCTGGGTGAGCTGTTCACTCGGTTCCCTGAAAGGAGGGGGGAGGTGGAATAGAGAAGGCGGAGAGTGAATAAACCAGAGGTGCTAGCGATTAACTCAGGCCCGGGGGCCAGCCCCTTCAAACGAGGGTGGGGCGGAAGGGGGGAAGGGGGATATCGCTTTAAAAGGGTGAGGAAGAGTTTGGGGCGCCGTCTCCCCTCCCTCTATTTGCATAGCCAATAGCTCTGGGGCTCCTGCTACTGCGCGCTGATTGTTACCGGGCAGATTACTTTTTTTTTTTTTTTTTTTTTTTAGTAGGACGCCTTCCCCGCTACATCAAAAGGAAGCCAAGGGAGGAGGGAACGCGGGGCCTGGGGAGGGTGAGGGCTGGGGAGAGGCCCGGGCGCCTGCGACCTTATCAATAGCCGCAGGAATTAGTATCCAATCTACAGTATGTAAAGAAAGGGGAGGGAAGGGGGCGGGCGAGGAAAATGTCTAATTACTGTGGAAGCCATTAGCTTTCGGGAAGGAAAAAAGCTCACTGAAAAACCCAAGTTGCAAACTCAAAATGAAACAGTCCTGCGCAGCGGATGACACTCGGCCGAGTACAGTGTTCCTCGGAAGAGTTGGTCCATAACAATCGCCTATTGATTTTAGTCAACTTGGACTTCCCGACTCAAGCTTTTGAGTCACTCTGGATAAATACATTAACTTAACATTTTAAAACCCCATAAAGGAATTACTCAAACTTCACCTCAGGTACCTTTGAGCGGATCAAAGAAAGCTGCTGGGGCGGGGAGGGGGGGGCAGTAGGGGTGAGAGGTATTTTAAAGTATAAATCTAACTGGACAGGCAAGGACAGAAGCCGAGGGCTTCCAGCCTCTTGACATCACTTGATAACTAGCCGAGCACGGTCTTTCTCCACGTCCCTGCAGGGAAAGCATCCCGGGCCCTGGGTCTCCTGAAGGGGGCGGGGGTGGGGGGAGAGGCGGGTGGTCGTCCTCGGGGTTTCGCCCACCCTAGGGAGAAAGTCTGGGTGACGAGTCCTCAAATCTTTGGAGCGAGCCCAGGGCCCTCTCGCCCCTTCCTTTCCCCCTACCCTGACCCCCGTCTGGCTTTCCGGAGAAATTCCGGCGAGAAGCGGGGCGGGGGGAGAGGTGGCTGCGAAGGGGAGGGGCGCAGAGGGTCGCGGGCGGATGCCCCCTCTCCCCGCGGCCCTCTGCATTCACCGAGACCCGCGAGTTCGGACGCTTCCCGCGTGGCAGGCTCGCCTCTTCCAGTTCCCCATTCACTTCCCCTTCCTATTCGGGCTGTTCCCGAACGTTAACCTCGCATCGAATCCGTCCCCCGGTGGAGCTTCAGTCTCCAACCCATGGGGTGGGGCAGGAGAGGGTGCGGAGGTTGGCAGGAATGTCTCCGGGAGGCTTGGACTGGCAATTGAGTTTTCGCTTTTGGTCGCCACTCCGACCGTGTGTTAAAATCTTAATTTTGCTTGTTAACAAGTACTCCGCCAGCATGCGGGAAAAGGCACGTTGCCTTCTGGGCAAACGTGCGCACTTGGAGCGTAGACTTAGGTTTAGAAAAAAAGCCCAAGCGCCTAGGCTCTGGCTTTAAAGTCAAAACTGGTCTCTGTGTGTTGGGGGAGGTGGGGGGAGCAGGGATGTTGGTTCTTCCTTATCCCTTTTTCATCCCTCAAGGAAGAAAAAAAATATCGTGTCCTTTGTAGGATCAGTGATAAACTTGAGAGAACGCAAATTTTATTGGACTTTTATTCCCTCCTTTGCCGGCTCCCCACCCCCTACTCCTGCGTTTTGGAGTTTCAGTTGGATAGCGTACAAAATCCTGTAGGTGTAGGGTGCAGCCTGGTGTTGGGTGTTTATAGGCACATTTCTGCAGGAACCTGCAAAGCTAGGCACACATACTCCCAAGCTCACCTGGCGGATGCCGGCCAGCCAGGTGATCCCGCCGACGGCTCAAAGCTTCCGAGCTGCATGGGTTCGAGCCCCGCTGCCTCCGCGTCGGGGCGCTAGGCCGGGTGGGGGTAGGAGTGTGTGTTCGGCTCAGGAATGGGGGCCATCGCCCTCTCCCCAACTTCCCCAAAGAGTAGAGTTGTGTTTGTGTTTCTCCACTGAGGGATTGGATGGTCAGACAAAACCGAAAACCCGACGGTTACTTAAAAGTAGATGGGAAGTGTCCCCGTCCCGGCTCGGGGCTCCCGGAGTACCGGGAGAGAACTAGAGGAGGCACAGAAAGAAGAACTGGGAGGTAATAGGGTGTAAAAGCAAATTAGAAAAACGTGCGAAAGGAAAAGAGGGACAGGTCGGCCACTGGCGAGCACAGGGGGACAGGGTGGGTGGGAACGAGCCGACGGGAGGCTCCCGGATGCCCGGGCAGTGAGATTCCAGGTGTGGCTACGCTTCCGGGACCCTCTCACCCCACCTGTGCGCCCCCGGGCGCTCGGGACCGGCGGGGCAGAGTCGCCCGGCCCGCACGTTCACGTGCCACCTCGGCGTCGGCGCGGACGGGGCTGTGTGCCGGGGGCAGCAGATGCCGTAGGCGTCGGTTCGGAAGGCGCGCGCCTGCCGTCTGTTCACCCACCTAGCGTCCTACTCCCCTCCCTTGGAAATAAAATAAAAATAAAAAGACCCGAACTTCCCCCTCTTCCTGTCTGATTCAGCTGCAGGGCACGCCTCACACGGCCGAAAATAGCTCTGGAAATGCATTCGCTCTATGAAAGTGAATTTTCCAGTACGATTTGAGGCGGGGGGCGTCTGGCTCGCGGCGTCGGCGGGGCCGGACTCCCGGAGGAAAAGGAACCGGCCGACTCGGTCCTTCGCCCTCCCCAAGGCGCCCCCGGGAGGGGGCCGCTGGGCGGCGGAATCGCGCCTCCGCTGGGGGAGCCACCACGCGGCTTTTTCGCGGAATTTTGACGTCACCCACACGTGGGGGAAGGGGCCGGGAGAGCGAGAGGAAGCGGCGGGGGAGGGGGCGGCGGGCGGCGCGTCCGGGCCTCGCGGGGGGCGCGCGGCGCGGCTGCGGGCGGTCGGCGGCTCTGCCGGCGCGCGGGGGGCCGGAGGCTGAGCTCGTTTGCCTGGGACCCCGAGTGGCGACCCTCCTCCCAGACTCCCCGCCGTCCCCCCCACACACACTCCCAAGGAGTTTATTTTTTAACTTTGAAATCGGGAGCAGCTCTTGGCTCCGGAAAAAGCTTATTTCTTGGATTGTGGTTCCGTTCTGCTCGATAGCGACATCAGGCTGCATATCGCGATTGCTGGTCGCGACGCCCCGCCACCTAGCTTTCTCCCCTTTCTCCGGGGAGGGAGACTTGAACGTGTTTTTCTGTTCCTTGGGTAAACAGTTCTGCGTTGATTTTCACACCAGGAATTTTTCACGCGCGACTTATTCCTCCCTGCCCCCCGCCCCATTCACTATTTAAATACCAGCTGGGTTGGTTGATGCTACGATAATTACATGTAAGGGCTATCTCCCGAAGGTGGAGATGAGCAATATTGGACGAATTTTACTCTATTAGGAGCGAATCCGTCTAGAAATATGCTTGTCAAAAGAGTTCTACAAATAGATGGGCAGAAGTGCAGGGTGACTCCCCTCCCACCCGCCGGATGCCCGGGTGCTATCCGCACTCCTGGAGAACCTTCTAGTCTGCAAGGGCTGAAAACTGCGGCTGCTGAGTGAGCCCACGCACCCTTGTTTCCCCTAAATTTTGGCAAGGTCTTTTTAATCTTTCAGTCTGGGGGGTGATATCTGAGATGTGTCATTTTCTAAACCCACGGTGACAATTCTGAGTTTGTGCTGAAATTTACAGGGAGCTTCAGTGGGAATGTTTGGGAGAAAAAGAGTAAATGTAAACTGGGTTTTACCTCAATGAGGTAAAGAGACTGTTGCAGGACTCAGATGCAGAAAGCTAGGGGCTTCCTTGAAAATGTGGATTTGAGGTGGAATTACTTGTTTCAGATGTAAAGGAGAAGCTTTCTGTTTGAATCAGATATGAAGTGTGGAAATGTTGCCTTTTGTAAGATGACAGAGTTTGGTTATGTGCAGTACTTTCTTCCTTCGGTTTTACACATTCTCTCTATTTTTAACTTATTATTTATTTCTTTTTCGTTTAATGGTTGCTGGTCTGACCCAAGAGACTTTGTTTTGTTTCCTCTGAAAAAAAACAAGAGTTAAAATTAATAAAAATGTCAATACTTGCTGTTGAAGCTCAGCCTGAGTGAATTGTATTTGAGTGCTTGATGCTTGGTGCCTGATGGGATGGACACTGGTTTGTGTGTACAAAAGTAGAAAAATAGAATAAATTATTGGGGAAGAAAAAAGGGAAGAAGCCAAAGGAAGTGTTTAAAAAACCAAAAAGACAAATGTCCTTTAAATTTTGCTTCTGCTTAATTTCAGACATTTAAGTTGTGGAAGGTCAAGTTAAGCACTTTGTAGATATAAATTCTTAGTAAAATGTCAGGACTACCCCCACCAGAATTTTTTTTGCACAATAGTCATTTTTATTTGTTTTCTAAACACTTCAATTTTGTCTAAGTTCAAACACTCATTCCCCTTTAAAAAGTCCGCTTTCTCAGTGTGATTAAATATTCTTTCGATTTCATGGTTTTATTCAGCTGTGTATCAATTAAAACCAAATTGAAGCAATATAAAATATTTCTAATATTCCTTATTTCATATTTTATGTTTCAATCGTTAAACACAAGAATTGCCAGCATGTTAGTACAGTTTATAACATAATTTTACAACATGCTGAATTCATATTCTCCAAACTTTTAAAAACTAATTAATAAAAACTGGAGAAATAGTTTTCTTGTTGAGACTTTTTTTTCCCAGTGGCAAATTTCAGGAGGCAAACCAAAAATTTTTCTAAAATTACTTTCTTGGTGGTCTTTTGTTGGCATTAAAAGTAATGAGTTTTGAAATGTGAAACAGGTTAATGTTAAAGTTTTATAATCTTCAAAATGTGCACCTCTGGAGAGAGGTGTTCCTTCTATTTTAGGATTGACCTGAAAGGAGGCGTTCTGTATAAGTATGCTAGACAATCCGAGCTAGGTTGCATTTAGACTCAGGAGGAATGCGTTTCCTCTTCGCTCAGCCTTAAGTAAGGGCATCTGCTCTCACATGAACTTGAAACAAAGTCTGCGCCTATGCATTATGTAAACAGCTTAGAAAAGCACAAATCCAGAGCAGAGGGGTTTATGTAGAAGGTGAAATTAGAGCAGAAAATCCTAATTTGTTTCTGCTTTTAGCCATCTCAAGTCACAATTTCAATGTGGTCCCATCAGCTATAAGACAAATAATTCTTTCTTTGTGATGTATGAAGGTGAGTTCCTTCAGCCCTGTTTAGTAATGATGATGATGGTAACAGTAATGAAAATTCCTCTCCTTCCTCCTTCTTGTTTCAATGAATGTGTGTGTGTGTGTGTGTGTGTGTGTGAACCTTTATTTTTCTTTAAAAATTGTTATCAAATTGTAAAGAAATATGGTTACTAAAGTTAGATTTTTATCCTGGGAGATAACACCAAAAGCAATCAATTTTGTGCTTTTGAAAACAAAAAGTCACCAAAATTTAGTATACCTGTTGTTTAGGGGTAGAAAAAAACACACAGGATTAAAAAGGAACAAGAAAATTCCTTTGCTTAACTTCCAAATCCTTCCCTTCATCGTGCCCACATATGTTTCCGTTTTCTGAGAGCAGCCTGTCAGTCCATCCGCCAAATGGAAGCCCAGGACCAAAAGTCTTTCCTGGTGTCAGGGAAGATGCTCTGAAGCAAATGGTTTGGGTTAGTTTATAAAAGGTTTCGGATGAAAAGTCTCATGTCTGGCATCCCATGGCCACCAGTTATTTCAGGATCATGAAACATTATTTTAAAAAAATACTTTGAGAGAGGAGAATCTAGATCGTGGATTAGATCTGTGCAGGCCATTTTGTGTGAGTCTTCCTGAAATCATTTAAACTCAGGAAAGTTAGTTGTATCAAGTAGCAGCACGTGAGATTTCTATTGTGTGACTCCAATAAACTGGTGAATAGCAAGTTTTTCTGCCCCTTCTGAATATTTTTCTGCTGTTTCTCTTTTTAAATAAAATGGTATATCTAATGAAAAATTTCCCTAACAGAATAGTCAATAAGGCTCAAATTTACTTGCCTTCGTACAAGGAAAGTTCATATAATTACTCTTTGTAATGTAATTACCAGCCATTTTATGTCATCTAGCCAATGATTTAAGTAAGTTGGTAATGAAACTCCAGTGAAATTTGCTACACTTCGGATGAAAACCATACTTACCTCAAGAAATCAAGGTCTGACCTTCCATTTAAACGTTAAGACTTTACCTAGGCTGCCTGTAGGTTTATTTCAGTGGAAATCTTTCAGATTTAGGAAAGCATCATTCTTTACCATAGATTAGATGCAGTCTTGCTTGGAAACGGGAATGGGCTGTAGAACCTCATGATGTTTTGGCCAGTCATAGAATATGCCTCCTGTGTCTGAGAGTTGGCAATTGAAATTCTATATAGTATTCATCAAAGTTATTCATGCTGAGCCATCACATATGTGTTAAACTCATAGCATCACAGGGTTAAACTCATAGCATCACAGGTCTGTGCACAGATACATCAGAGCATGTTGGGGGCATGCTTCAGATTTGTAAGGTAGAATTAAAATGGTTTTAATGGAGGAGTCAAATATGCTGAGATTTCTGTGCTTTTGGAGAATGCTTTGGCTTTTGTGATTTCGTGAATGTTCGTTTATTTGATAAAAGCTGAGTTCTTACCATGTGCCAATCAGTGTGCTAGGCATTGGGGATGTAGTGGGCATATGGTTAGATACTCAGTGAATGTTTTGGAAGGCAAGCAGGAAAAAAAAGAGTTGAATAATACAGTCCCTGTCCCCGAGAAACACACTGTGTAGTGATTAGCATGGGAAAGAATTAACATCCCATACGTGAATGCTTTAAAAAAATAATAAAACCGTAGAACAAAAGGCATGGAACAAGGTGCCGTGTGTTATCCATCTCACACAACCTACTTTACACCAGGAACGTGGAAATTCATCTTCTCTTTAAAACTCAGTCTAGTCAAGTAATTATTACTTGAATGGCATAGTGTTTTTTATGTTCTTAAATTATGTTCTTAATTTGTTTATAAGCTCTGGAACTAGTTGGTTGACTGCCCGGGTCATGTGTTTGGGGTTTGGTTAGTCCTTTTCAAGTAGCCAAAGCTAGAGCTACTTTCTTGGTCCATCAGTCTGAGAACATTCCTTTCTTTGAGTAGCTGTATTTCCCCAAGCATCTGTTTCTCATCTGAAGGAACCGTCCCTCAATCTGACAGAGTATTGATTAGTCTTTCCCTCCTTTGGTTAGGAAGCTGATGCCAGAGTAGCTCATTTACTTATCCTGAGTCACCCAGAGCGGAATATAGACCTCTGATTATTAGCTTGGGTGTCTCCTAAAATTGATGCAGAAAATATTGTCATTAGCATCACGCTGGTGAAATGGCTGTAGGCTGTAAGTCAGAATACTTGCGTTCTGGTTTCTACTTTGCCACCAGTCAGCACTGTGACCCGGGGATAGCTTAAATATTTCCATTTCTGATGTTCCTCAGCTATAAAATTAGCTAGCTGTAGTAAATGCTCATTAAATTCCCTTTCAGCTCTAAATTTCTAAAGTTCCCGTGGCTTTATCATCATCATCTTCTTCAAAATAGGAATCAAATCTTATAGCATCTCGTGTTACATAACAATTCTTAAATTCTGGATTTAGATATATCCTCAGTCCCTAGGTATCTGGGAGATATTAACTCATCACGGATTGGAACCTTTTAAACTCAGTTCCTTATGTAGGTGGGCAATTGATGTATGTTTTCAGCTGATGGAAAATGCTGTTTTCCTTACCCTAAGTCAATAGAACAGGATGTCACTCTTCAAAAATACATGGAATGTAAAAATATATGGAATTTATTGTTGTTCCAGGGAGCTTAAGGAAATCCTAGCACGTAGATTAAACTAAGGATCCTGAAGGATAGATAGGATAAATGACTTACTGAGGATGACACAGCTAGTTAGGGGCCCAAAACTTCCTGCTTCCTGGCAATTTCTGCCCATAAATACTGTCTCTGGCCACTGAAACAAGGTAGAACTAGCCACCTCCCTCATTTATGCTGACAGTTGGTCAGATATTCGAAGATGCCATCCCTCCATCCATTCTCCCCAGGCTAGGCTGCCTTTTCTCTTCAGCTATTCAGTTGGATGCTAACCTCTCGCTAGCAGGCTACCCTCCTGTAGATCCTGGAGGATGAATTTAACTATGGATAATTATGCCTTATCTGTTTTCTGTGGCCCCAGGGAACACAACTAGTGTCTCTAATAAAACATTAGAAGGAGGCAGATTTCTGCTCATATAATGAGCTTCCTCTGCGATCCATCCCAACAGGCAAAGGTCACCTTCAGTGATCAAATAAAGGACCTATAGTAACTTCTTAGGGATGTTACAAGGGGATTGATGAGTCATTTATTTGCTCTGAGCCTAGGTTTCCTCATCTGTAAGATGGAGATAATATCTAGCAGAGTGATTGTAAGGAGTCAGTGTTTGTGGTGTGCTTAGCACCATGCCCTGACATACAGTAAGCACTGAGATAAAGCTAAGTGGGGTTTATTATTATTGTTAAACTCTATTGTGTTCTCTCAGAATCAGTTCAGCACTAGGAGTCCATGGAATTATTAGTGTATTTCATACACCCTATGAAAGTATGGGCATTTCTGTACCAGATCTTGGCTCTAGGGAATCTCCACCTACTGTTTACCACCACCATGGGTCAGTTACTCAGTAGCTGCTGCCAACATGATTTTATCTCAAACCAGTCCATTCTAAACTCCAGAGTACCTCATCCTCAGAGGGACATGTACTAAGAGGTAATATTCCAACCTGAGTAGAAGGGACAGGGGAAAAAGGATCCACACAATTAGAGAAGTGGAAAGAACCTTTACATACTGGACACATTGTTTACCACAGTAAGGTGTTGGTACATGGAGGAGCATTTTGTATTTTAATGGTTTGAGGTTTATTTTAATGAGTATTAGAAAAACATGTAACATATCAAACTCATAATTTCACAACTATTATAATGGTATTTAAGTTTAAAATAAAGAATCAATTTTTAAAAAATTAAGTAAGTTGAAGAAGTGATATATAGATATGGTTTTTAAAAATCAGGCAGGTTATATGCAAATAAGTAAAATTTGGGAAATAAACTCCAATTCTTCCTTAGAAAACTAAGGGACAGCAGCTCACTTACACCGTAATCACACAGCCTGTCAGTGGCAGTGCTGGGACTCAAGTAGCATCGCTCACTTCTGAAACTAAAGAAGTTAAGACTTTGCATGCATTCTTTTTGTTTAAACAGTATTGTCACAATTTCCTCTTTCTTCTTGTTTCTTCTGTCAATATTTTATTGTGTTTCACAAATGTGTTCTTTTCTCTGAATGGCCTTAGATACATCTTATTGCTCATTTCTGTTTTAATGATTTTCCCTACTTTGGACTTTTGGACTGAGTGCTTTGCTTTTTCCAGACCACTGCTGCCTATGATTTTTTGCCTCTCCAAGTAGGTTTTCCTTTTGTCCTGTCACCTTTCCAAAATTCTCTGCCTTTTTAAAGGCAGAGAAATGTCATTATTTGACTTATCTAGCAGTTCTCTGGAAGCTCCATTCTCAGGGCTTTCTCTCTGTGAACAGCCCTATCCCCAGCTTGTTTGTCCAAAACAATCAGCAGCAAGTGTCTAACATTTCAACTACCCAAGGTGGTGGTACCCGTTGCACAAACAAGAGGTTGGCTGAAAAAGTTAAAAGGAAACACTGGGAAATGTGCATCCACAGGGGCTTTGAAAAGCTCTGATATATTCTTGGGAACCTGGAAGGCCATATGCATGTGCATGGCTTTGCATGTGCCCAAGAAAGACCTGAGAAAGCCCTAATTCCTCACCACCAGCTGACCTTGAGACTCTGTGCAAACAGAAAGTGATAGTTAAGGCAGAGTTTTAAACTGCCTGCCAGATTGCTGAAGGCATGCCCCCCCACACACACAGTCCCTTGACAAAGGCTGGGCAACATACTGGTTCAAGACATTTAAGGAAATCTCCATCCAATCATTAGCTGACTATGAAGCAAACTAAACAGAGACTTTAGTGGTTGCACATGACCAAGAATACAGACTTTATAGAATTAGTCTAAGAAAGTCACGAAGTAAACAAACAGCAACAACAACAACAAAAACAATAAATTGGGCAGCAAGTGTGCATGGGGGATCTGATTTGCAGAGTTGTTACCTTATATTATCTGAAATGTCTAGTTTTTGATAAAAAGTTATGATACACAAAGAAACAGGAAAGTATGGCCTATACACAAGGAAAAATGCAGTCAATAGAAACCATCCCTGAGGCAGCCCATATATCGCACTTACAAGACAAAGACTTTAAATCAGTTATTTAAAATAGAAATATGTTCAAAGCACTAAAGGAAACCATCCTAAAGAATTAAAGCATAAGAAATAGAGAATATCAATAAAGAGACAAGCTATTAAAAAGAACCAAATATAGGGGCCGGCCCAGTGGCATAGTAGTTAAGTTCACGTGCTCCGCTTTGGTGGCCCAGGGTTTGTGGTTCAGATCCCAGGCACAGACCTACACACTGCTCATCAAGCCATGCTGTGGCAGAGTCCCAATATAAAATAGAGGAAGATTGGCACAGATGTTAGCTCAGGGACAATCTTCCTCACACACACACGCACACAAGAACCAAATATAAATTCTGGAGTTGAAAAGTACAATAACTAAAATGAAAAATTCACTAGGGGGCCTCAACAGGAGATTTGAACTAACAGAAGAAAGAATCACCTATCTTGAAGATAAGTCAATTGAGATTATCCAGTCTGAGGAACAGAAAGAAAAAAGAATGAAGAAAAATGAACAGTCTCAGAGACCTGTGAAACGCCATCAAGCATACCAACATACACATAATGGAAGTCCCAGAAGGAGAAAAGAGAGAAAAAGAGGCAGAAAGAATATTTGAAGAAACAATGCCTGAAAACTCCCCTTATTTTAAAACATTAATCTTTATTTTAAAACATTACACATCCAACAGGCTCAACAAACTCTAAGTAGGATAAACTCAAGGATAGCCACACCTACACACATCACAGTAAAACTTTCAAAAGACAAAGAGAAAATCTTGAAAACAGCAAGAAAAAGCAACTCATCATATACAAGGGAGCCCCAAAAAGTTTCACAACTGACTTCTCATCAGAAACTGTGGAGGCCAAAAAGTGGTGGGATGACATGTTCAAAGTACTAAAAGAAAGGACTGTCAACCAAGAATTCTGTATCTGGAAAACTTACCCTTCAAAAATGAAGGAGCAATTAAAACATTTTCAGATAAGCAATAACTGAGAGAGTTTGTTGCTAGCAGACCTTCTCTACAAGAAATACTAAAGGAGCTCTTGTGGTTTAAGTGAAAGGACACTAGACAGTAACTCAAATCCACACAAATAAGTAAAAAACACTGGTAAATGTAACTACATAAGTAAATATAAAGACAATATAAATGTAGTTTTTTTTCTTTTTTGGTAAGAATTTTCTTTAATTTAAAAGCCAACTACATAAAGCAATAATTATAAAACTGTCGATAGGCTTATAATGTATAAAGATGTAATTTATATGACAATAATAGCACAAAAGAATGACAGGGAACAGTGCTGTATTGGAGGAAAATTTTTATATATTATTGAAATTAAGTTGGTATTAATCCAAACTTCATTGTTTTAAGTTAAGATGTTAGTTGTAATCCCCAGGACACCCACTAAGAAAATAACTTGTTGGAAAAAAAGGAAATGAAACAACAAGAGAATTTAAATGGCACACTACATGATACTATTTAACACAAAAGAAGACATTAAAAAGTAGAATAGAAGAACAAAAACCACATAATACATATAAAAAACAAATAGCAAAATGGCAGATATAAATCCTACCTTATCAGTAATTACATTAAATGTAAAATGGACCAAACACTTTAATCAAAAGGAAGAGATCGGCAGAATAAAGAAAACATGATCCATCTGTATGCTCACTATGAGAGATAAACTTTAGATTCAAAGACACAAATAAGTTTAAAAAGATGGGAAAATGTTTATCATGCAAATACTAACCAAAAGGGAGCTGAAGTGGCTATACTAATACCAGACAAAATAGAATTTAAGACAAAAATTGTTACTAGAGATAAATGGGTCAATTTATACATAAATTGATAAATCATGATAAAAGGGTCAATTCACCTAGGAGACCTAACAATTATAAACATATATGCACCTAATGAAAGAGCCCCCAAAATACATGAAAAACATTTGTTTTGTTTTGAACAGAAACCTGCCTCCGTTGCTGTTACTCCTTGGTCTTATTTTCTGCCCTCTAGAGCCTCACACAAAGGAAGTCTAACCCCTGTGTGACTAGAGACTTACTCAAATATTTGAAGCCAATTCTCATGTCTTTTCTCACTTTCAATTTTTTAATGTGACCTTTGCCCTATAAAATTTTTCCTAGAATTCAGTTGTGTTCTCTCGTAAAGAAAGCTACTGCAGAGTTAAGAGTGGAACCCACTTTCACAGAATTTCAGAGTTGGAAGGAAACCAAGATGATTTTTTCCAAATCTCCAGTTTTATAAATAAATAAGCTGGAGCCCAAGCCGATTAGATCATTGAACCAGTTAATGGCAGACCAACATCTCAACTCGTTGTCTAGTGCTTATTCCAACATTTTTCTTCTAGATAGTTTCCCCCACTTAGGGTCCTAAGGAGGTTTGCTGGCTTTGGTGAGAGAGACTAAATAACTCTTCTTTCTCCCCACTTCTTTCGGTGGTATCCAGTTCCTTCATCTCCAATTTATCATGGAAGAAAAGAGCTAAGAGTAATGGAAGAAACTACACCAGGCATTAAAAGACATATGGATTCTCATCTTTTTTGCTGTAACATGAGTCCTGCTTCTGAAAGTTCACTTGATCCAATTTTCCCACCCTTGCTTGAGATGTGGCTAAAGCCCTGCCTTTTCCATCATCACCTCAGCCTGGCCGAGTGCTCTTCCCTCCCAATGTACCCAGCAAGTGCTGTCTGCACTACACATCAGGCACCGCCTTGGGACTTATGTCTTGGGGTTTAGTGGTTATGAATACAGCTCTACTATTTCTATGAATCCTGGTTCTACTACTTATTAGCTGTGCAACCTTGGGAAAATTACTTAACCTCTCTGGGCCTCAGTTTCCTCAACTATAAACTAGAGATGCTAGTAGCACTTACCTCATAGGGTTGTTGTGAGGGTAAATGTGTAAAGGTAGACAGCACAGTGCCTGACACATGAAAGAAGCACTCAATAAATTGACTCCATCACCAGATCTAGGGGTGAGCCTTGACTGGCCCAAGCTGATCAACATAATCCTATCCATCTTGCCAGAATAATTAAGTTAGAGATGGGTATGTGAACTTGACTTTCGGGACTGCAGTTTGATGATGTGCTCTCATATATGATACCTGGAATTGCCAGAGCCATTTATTTTACTAGCAGGTAGCCAGCTGGAGAACAAAACTGGCACATGTAGTAAAGTGAGCTGAGAAATCAAAAGAGAATTAGGACTAGAGGCCTGATCAAGCATCTCCTGAAGTCCCTCCAACCTCTGGAATTTTCTTTTGCTTGAGCCAATTAAAAAATTTAGTATTTAAGCTAACTTGCTAGGTTTTTTTTTATCATTTGCAACTGAAAATATCCTTATTGATACTTTGTATTATTACTGTTACTTTTCCATGTATATGCAACCCTTCATCATGAGAATGTAACGTCCTTTGGAATATAACTAAGTTGCTAAGCTCTATGTTGCCATGCCACCTACTACAGTTTTGTCACATAGCAGGTTGGCATTCAGCTACACTTCATGCCACCATACTCATTTCCCCCTGGGATCTATGGCCCTCGGGCATCTTTGAGGCAGAAAGAGAAGGTGGCCAGAGTCCCAGGTGGAGTGGTCCCCTGTGGCTTCTTCATCTCCTTACTGAAGTATAACAATAGGAGAGTAAAGTACTTCCTGGATGGCTAAGCTTTATTGAGCACTAGGTGTTGTACAGACAGAATCATCTTTTTTCCTCTCAGTTACCTGTGGCTACTGTTGCTGTGCCCTGTGTTACAGATGAGAAACTGATGCCTAAAGAGGTTACTTAACTTGTGTAGGTCACACACCTTCTACATATCATAAGTTAGAGTCCTGAACTCAAATTACTGTATCCCTGTCTTTAAGGTCTCATTCCACTTTACAGAAAATGAAACTAGAAACCTTGGGCAATACATTATGGGTGTGGCTTATACATGAAAGATGATGTAGAAGTCTCATCATCAGACCCAGGCTGAAAAATAGGCTTTGAACTGACATCAAGAGATTGGTGGGGGCCGGCCTGGTGACGTAGTGGTTAAGTTCACGCGCTCTGCTTCGGCCGCCTGGGGCTCATGGGTTCAGATCCTGGGTGCTGACCTATGCACCGCTCATCGAGGCATGCTGTGGTGGTGTCCCACATATGAAATAGAGGAAAATTTGCACAGATGTCAGCTGAGGGCCAATCTTCCTCACCAAACAAAAAAAAAAAGAGGAAGAGAGATTGGTGAATAAACGGAAGTGCATTAACTTCAAAGAAATGTTTAGGTATACATGATTCATTTTTTTATGATTTCTCACGTTCCCAACGTTTTCGGATAACCCACCACCTTCCCAATCACATCAGAGGGATCCTAACTTTTTGGTTTTCTTTTTTTGCACAGAAGAGTTTAAAACCTATATACAATCATGCCAAACATGTTGTTCTGTAACTTGATTTTTTTCAGTTAACAGTCATCTCTATGCCAGTGCATATGGATACATTTCATTAATTGTAAGTGCAGAATGCTTTCCCATAGTAAGACTGGATCATGATTTAACCACTTCCTACAGTTAATGGGCATTTGAGTGCCTTCCTTCACCAGTTTTTTGCTTTTATTAACAATGTTCCATCAAGCATTGTTTATACTTTTCTTCTTTGTGCATCTAGGTGTCCATCAGAGGGGAAAAATCATGGGGGTCTTAATTCTGTAAATTAAGTGATCCAAGATAGAAAATGGACATCTTGAGGTCCCCGTCTTCAACATCCTTACAGTCTATAGGGAAGCAGACACATACACACATAGCTTTTACTGTAACATAAGAGAGAGGGAGATGGGGTCGCCTCAATGTTCTGGGAGTGCAGGAAGACGGAGAGTAAGGGGCTCAGTTGAGTGGACGACTGAGAGGGCTTCATCAAGGAGGTGGCACTTGAGTCTGGACTTGGAGGATGGGAAGGCTCTGAAGCTTGGTCTCCTCATCTTCCTGTCATTGCTTGGCAGTGAGCCTGTTATTTGGTTGGATGACTAGCGGCAGAGATGAAAGGGAAGGAGACAAAGCCCAGGAACAGAAGTGGGAAAGTGCGCAGTATGCTCAGAGGGCCAAGAACTGGCTGGCGTGGCTGGAGCGTCTGGAGCCTTGGTCACCTTGGGGCAGCGTGGGAATGGAGAGGTATCAGGGGCGTGGTCTAAAAAGCACCCGAGAGGGATTAGGTTTGCCTGGAAACGAATTTTTCTTTGATGAAGGTTGGGTGGAGAATTTAAGGAGACAACAGACAGCTCTCTGATTGGGATGATCTGAGCCAGCTGGACGGATCCGCGCTCTTTACAGGTGACCCAGCAGCCCCCGGCTTTACTGAATTTGTTACTCCGGCAGTCTCTATGCTTCGCTTTGGGGGGTTGTTTCTGCTTGGAATTCAAGCAAAATCGCCATGTGGAAGAAAAACTACAAAGTTTTAGGGGAAAAAAACTACTTTTAGCTGCCACTATGTCTACATCCATAAAAATCCTCTCCATGCCCCATGAATTTCAACATGCGGTTTATCTCATTTGTTCCATAAAACATCAGATGCGACTTTAATGGCCTAACCCCAGAAAGATAACTTGACAGGCCTCAAACATTCAGCAGCATTCCAAATAACCGTTTACTGGAGCCGGCCTTCTACGGGGCCATGTGGATGTCAGACACACGCAGCTTGAGTCACGCTGACATAGCTGGGATGCCTGGATTGCGGTGGAATCTCAGGGGTACCAATCACAGGCCAGAGACAAGCCATTGGCTGCAAGAAACAATGCCAGAGTCTCTGCAGAAGCAGGGGTGTTGATGGTGACGGGAATGACAGTCGCAGCCAGAGAAGGACGATGACCCTGAAAGAGGGTGGGCAGATGTCGGTGATGCTAGGCCGCTGGGCAGAAGCACTCCAGGGGCTCGGGTCATGGCCACACCCTTCTTCTCCTGACCCCCAACCAGAAAAATTAAGAAAGTACAGATTTTCCCTAAAACTACTTCCTGAATGGAACGCCCTGCCGTCTCCTGGGATTTGAGAAATCCAGAGTTTTTAATCATGGCCAAAATTTATTAAGCGCTTATGTCTACCAGACACTGTGTGAGGCATCTTCCAGAGAGTTCATTTCATTCTCACGACTCCATGTGAGGTAATTTTCACAATTCCCATTTTACGAAGGAGGAGACTGAGGCTAGGAAGGATGAAGAAATTTACCTGAATCCCACAGTCTACTAGTAACTGGCAGAATCGAGACTTGAACCAGTCTTTCAAAGGCCAAGGCCTGGGCTCCAGACCACTCCACTCGAAGCCACGTGGCTGGTCCACGCGACCTGTGCCACCCACAGCAGCCACCCTCCCAGAGGGTGGAACTCGGAGTGTTGAGCAAGTAGAGAAAATTCTAAAAGGGATTCTTTTTACTCTCCTGGTTTACACCCCCAGCCTGGGGGTGGGTCAGGTAGGCATGTTTAAACATGCTGCTCGTTCGTCACTGGTTTACTTCAGTGGTCGTGCTGTCCAAGACTCCAGGCGGGACGGTGAGGGGGTGTGAGGACAGGCCAGATGTGGCGGCGCTTGGGGGGCTGCGCATGCAGGCGACGTGCGGGCACCTGCCTTTGGGAGGCCGAGTGCAGGGATTCTTACATCTCCAACAAGTTTGGTCATTACTTTTCTAGCTAGGGTCTGTCTTTCTTTCTTCCAAGCTTCTTTTTTTTCTTAATGGTGCAAACCTTTTTCTGACTTCCTATGTGCCAAGTTAGTGCTAAATCGTTCACATGAAGCCATCAGCGCGCAGCATCTCAATTGGCCCTCCCACAGTAGAATGAAGTTGGTACCGTTATTATTCCTGTTTCAGGAGGATGCAGAAACTGAAGTTCAGAGAAGTTAAGTGATGTCTCCAAGGTCTGCCTGATTCAGTCCCCTGCCCTCTTAACCATGACAACAACATAATACTAACAGTGCCCTCGCTCTGTACTCCTTTCATAGTAACTCATTCAGTCCTCACAACAAGACTGATAGGAGCTACTATTATTTCTGTTTGATAGATGGGGACACTGAGGCACAGAAAGACTATGCAGTCATGCGCTGCACAATGACGTTTTGGTCAAGGACGGACCGCCCACACAACGGTGGTCTCACACGATTGGTACCACAGAGCGTCAGTGTGCAGTGGGCTGTACTGTCTAGGTTTGTGCAAGTGCCCTCTGTGAGGCTCACACACGATGCAATCTCCTGACGATGCGTTTCTCAGAACACATCCCCGTCGTTAAATGACGCATGACTGTAATTTACCCAAACTCACCCCACTGATAAGGGGCAGAGCTGGGGTTATGTTTGACCGCTTATATTTTGTGATAAAATAGGGAGACATTCCTCAGTTTTTGTTTTGTTTTCCACTCACAGTCTCCTGTGATGGCCCAGAGGGGTGCCAGGATACTGAGAAGACAGTGTCTGCGCTGAACTGGGGAGGGGTGCTAGTGACAGCCGCGTCCCTGCCACTCTGGAGATGGAGGGCGGTGGAGAGGGCGAGGAGATGGTGGCCACAAGCCTGGGGCCCTGCCAGCACAGGCCTCAAAGCCCACTTGTGGGTTGGCACCACTATGCTGGGCAGTGCACAAAGACGAGTCGTGGCTTCTAGGAGACCAGCCGAACATGATCCTTGGGAGAGGAGAAAACCCGAGGGAAGGGCTGGCACGACCTCAGCCTTCAGATCTGAGAAGGGCTGTTCTGTGGAATAGGGATGTAGGTAGCAGCTCTCCCAAGAATGAGGCGAGAAAAAGTAGGTCTCTGTTTGGGCAGCAGCAGGGGCATTTCAGGGAGAAAGAGGGATACATACCCAACAGTGTACAATGTCCAACCCTGGAAGAGGTGGCCACAGAATCTGTGCCCAGAGGAGGGGCCTCTAGAGAGAGGAGATGGACCACCCTTAAGCTGACCTCTTCATTACCTCTGCCCCCTAACCTTCTGAAACCCTATCCATCCTTGAAGCCATGGCGTCAGTGCCACCTCCTCCATGAAGCCCTCTCTGACCAACCATCTGCCACACACACTTAGAACTCACAATTCTATTCAGGGGACAGAAAGCCTAGGTGCTCTGAGGTCCAGGCCGGTCCACATTCATTCAGGGCAAGGCTCCCCAGTGGGCTGAGGTTCAGACCAGATATTTGGCTGATAGAAGCCTCAGACGCTCTGGAAGGCAGCCTGGTCAGTCGCAGGAACTCTCTCCCCAGTGACCCCATCCTGCTATTCCTTTGGCCTTGGGTGTGAGATGTCTTCTCACCTCTCTGGTACAGTGTCTCCTGGTGTTAACACGTGTCTCAGATGCTCAGACAACATTTACTGAGCGCTTACCATATGCCAAGCACCACTGTAACGGCTTTCCAGGGATTATCTCATTTAATCCTCCCAATAGCCCTGTGAGTCGATGTTCTTATTATCACCATATTACAGAGAAGGAAACAGGCCCAGGTCCTCAGCAGCTAAGGAGCAAGCTGGGACTTGAACACAGTGTTGAAACCTGAGCATCAAATCTGGCATTTGTCGCTGACTTGTCCTTGACAAAAAGAAGTCAGGGGGCTTCTTACTCCTTTGTGTCTCCTGTAGCTCCTAGCAAGTGCTGATATGTAGTCATTCTTCAAGAAATGTTGGCTTATTGACTGTTCAAAGACATTTCTAGTCTGCTTTTTCAATGATCAGTGAGTTAGGGTGCTTTTGAGAGGACAATATAGTGTTGAATCCTTGCATACAAAATCAGGAGGAAGTGAGAGATTTGCTGGCAGTATCCTAGAAAATTTTATTCCAAGTCTTGAGGGTAGCTGTGAGATAATAAAAAAATATATATTTGGTCTTCATCCCCAGTTCCTGACACCAAGCTCCTAAATCCCTTGGAATTTCCTGGGTGACAGGAATGATAGGAGCATCTTGTGTTCTGATAAGGCCACTCTTGGGGGTCTCCAAGATAGCTTCAGGATGGGGACTGGTCACCAAAAAGAACAAGGCATGATGAGAGGGTTGGAATTTTGAGCCTTATCCCCCATCTCTGGGGAGGGGAGAGGGCCTGGAGGTCGAGTCAATCACCAATGGCCAATGATTTAATCAGTCATGCCTAGGAGGGTGGTGCACTCCAACTGCACGGGGACAGAAGCTCCTGGGCTCAGGATCCTTCCAGTCTCACCCTCTGTACCTCTTCATCTGGCTGTTGATATGTATCCTTTACAATAAATTGGTAACAGTAAGTAAACCTTTCCTGAGTTCTACGAGCCATTCTAGCAAATTATTGAACCTGAGGAGGTTATGGTGGGAACCCTTGAATTTATAGCTGATGGCTCAGAAGTGCAGGTGGCAAACTGGGACTTGTGACTGGCATCTGAAATGGGGGCAGTCATATGGGACTGTGCCCCTAAACTGTGGGGTCTGAGCCAACTCCAGGTAGTTAGTGTCAGAATTAAATTGAATCGTGGGATACCAGTTGGTGTCCGGAGAGTTGGAGAATTGGTTAGTGTGGAGACAAAGCTCACACATTTGGTGTCAGAGTGTTGTGAGCAAACATGCTTCATAGTAGCAAAGAGAAATGTGAGAAGAAGTTGGGAATGAGGGGTGCAGGGAGACAGCCCATTTCAGTTGATTAATTGACTCAGCCAACCAAAAATACTTTGTTAACTGCTCTTCTTTCTTCTGTCCTCCACTTGTAGGAGATTATACAATAAAACTGGCTCATACAAGGATTGATGTTGAAAACGCACCTTCCAGAAGATTCCAAGGCATCAGTGTAGACTCAACTTGATCTCCCCCCTTTGTCTACATCTCCAGTCCTGGACAGTAAGACCTGGTGCCCAGTGGTGACCTCAAGTCAGAAGAATCCCTAACCATGATCACCAAGAAAGTGGCGTCCGTTTCTCTGTGCTTGCTAAGACAGGAAAGTAGACTCCTGTTTTTAGAGACTTTTTGGTAACAAGAATTGAAACATAAAGGATTTTTTTAAGTTAACATTCAGTTCATAAAAATTGAGTTTGGAAGAACTTCTCCAAACTCTGTATGTTTTGGTCAATTGACCTTTTACTGTAACAAGCAAATCGGAAGCCACAAATAAATTGGGGAAGAAGGTGTACACTTCACCAAAAGATTTGTTGAAGTGCTTAGCTAGACACTCGGTCATGGTGCTTCTTTAAATTGAGAGCATTTCTGGTACCTTTTAAATGGTTTCATTCATTTGAAAATGAGGTTTATATATTTGATTCAGAAAATAAGCAAAGTGTACTTGATTTTGAAATTCTTAAAAATCATATCATGTTAAAGCTGAAATGGGCATTTGAGTCTCACCTCCTCACTTTAAAAATGAGGAGACAGCAGCGTGGAGAAATTAAGTGATTTGGCGGTATCACAAGGTTCTGTGGCAGGCTGTTCAATTTCCAGCTTTCTCCCCTTACTGTGCATCTTCCTTGCATCCAAAATATGACTCTCTACCTGGTCCTCAGCTGTTGTCACAGATGCTTGATCATTGATCTCTCTTTAGGATTTTTTTGTACTTTTTTCCCTTTTATTATGGAAAAATTTCAAACATAAGGGTAGCAAATTTAATGGAAATAACTCCCATGTGCCCCTCGCTCAGCATCTACAATCATTAACGTGTGACCAATACCCTTTTATCTGTACCTATCCCCAGTTCCCCCTCCTGCACAGATGATTTTAAAGCAAATCCAAACGTCGTAGAATTTCATCTATAAATACTCTGCGGATCACCGTGTGAGCACCCTCTTATACATACATGAAATCTACCCTACAATTATCACAGCTAACAAAAATGAACAATAATTCGTTAATATCATCAAATTTCCCTGATTGTCTGTCTTATCTGTCTCTCTCTCTCTTTTGCAATTGATTTGTTAGTCAGAATCCAAACAAAGCCTGAGATCAGGTCTTGGGTCTCAGGCAGAATGATTAGCTGATCATTCCAAGTTCTGGCATGAGAATGTTTGCTGAATAAGGGGAAATACATTGTATCATAACATTCCTTTAGAATCGTCATAGATCACATTTACGGATATGCCTTTACCCTTCACAAGCTTTTTTGACCCATAACATTCGTGTCAGATCAAGTAGAGAGCTATCAGTTGCCTCAGACAGGAGAAACTGAGGCCTGGAGGTATTGTGGGATCCAGTCCCCCACCCCAGTTTCCTGACTCGGCTCTTCTGGCTGCACAGAATGTCATTACAACCCCATCTCACTGCAGTGAGGACAGCTTCTACTTTTGTAGGGGCTCGGCAGGTTCCCACCCTCTTCTAAACACGTTTATAGAGGAGCTCTTGTAACCTTCGAGCATCCCTAGGAAGTAGGTGCCTTTATTCTCATTCTGCTGAGAGGACTCCCAGGCAGAGAGGGGCTGAAACATTTTTTCAAGGTTGCCCAGCACCAGCATTTAAACCCAGGTCTCTCTGATCCCAGAGTCACGCCCGTAACCTCTGTAATATTCTAGTACTGCATGCAAGGCGACTGGAATTTTCGATGTTGAACATTTACCTTGATTCGCTTTGTCTTTTTTCCCTTTTAGAATTTGGCTTTAAATAGGGAATAAAATCATATTTAAAACAATTCCTGCTCTTCAGACACCTCATACCCATGGATGTGATTTTCCTTTATCTGAACGTGAGAGGTTCTACTCAACCCCTGACTGAATAATTGGGGGCTGAAAATAAACCCTGGGCTGCGGACCTGTCTGCCCCAACCTCACACGGCCGATGGCTCGCGTCACACAGTCCCCGCCTCGGCCTGGCCCTACTTACTCTGTCTTGTGCTTTCAGGAGCAATCAAAGCCCTTTTTAGAAAATATTTCCTGGGCTTCTGTGGCCTTGGATGGACAGAGTTTTCCACTAGGCCTTTTTTTTTTCCAGCCACACTGGCCCTTAAGAAGATGTTACTCAAGGCTCCAACCCTACTTCAGACATTTTTGGGGGCCCTGGCTGGGGCCTCGTGCACGACTGCCAGGAGCCTTTGGAGAGGAGGAGCCCAGCTCGGGGGCTTGCCTTGGTCGCAGTGTTTACTGAGAGCTCTGGAGGCCGCTGTCAGTGTGGCCATTCTTTTTCTCACACTTCCCCAAACAGCATATTCTTGTCGGGCAGCTGCTGCTCGTGAGGCCGTCCTTCTGCCCCCGGTCGCTTTTCCCATGTTTGTATCCCTGGTGGGATTGTCCCCCCTTCCTTTTTTTAAGGGCTTTCTCCTTAAGTCTCTCTGTCGTGGAACAGCTGTGCTCTGATATGAGATAGAATGTGTTCTGTGCTCCCCACAAGCTTATGAACAAAAGGGTTTTAAGAACCCTGATAAATGAACAAGGTCTCTGGGAAGATGAAATGTTACCAACATTTCAAACAATCACAATCCTTGTGCATCTCACAGGCTTTGCCCTTTCAGAGCCGTGCTGGGCGGGCATTGGTCGTGGAGCCTTGGAGACTGGGATTGTTTTTCTGTCTCCCTATCGACCTGACATGGGAAAGTTGGTCAGAAGATGGCCCTTCGCTGTCATCAAAGCCCCGAGCTTGCTTTCCCATCAGCTGTTTGTGCCAGAGGGAGGCCCCTTTGGAGAGCTGCGAGGAGTTCAGTTAGCACAGAGAGGCTGAGGCTGGGCTTCCTGGGGTCGGTTATCTTCCAGGTGGTGTGGGCATTCTGTCCTCATCAGAAAATGCTGGTGGCCACCCTTGATCATGCACCACCTGTCTGCAGGTGCTGTGCTGAGCACTGGACATTATCCTATTCCATCTGCAAAGCAATCCTGTGAAGTCGGCGTTACCACCTTTAACTTTCAAAGGAGGAAACTGAGGCTTAAGGAAGTTAAGCAACTGGCCCAAGGTCAGAGCAAGCAAGAGTGGAGCCAGGTTTAAACTCAGATTTTGGAGACTCCAAAGCCTCTGCTTTCTATGGTAAAAATGGCATCCCTGAGTGGCTGGCCAGGGATGGCCGGACAGAGGGCTCCTAGGCTGTTCTCCTTCCTACTTCCATGAAGGACCTCCTTCTAACCCAAGGGACTCTACTTTCTTTAAACTCTTCTCCTCACCCCCATCCCCACCTCCCATCCCCACCCCTGAAGTATGCGCTGTCATCCTTAATTCCCCATTTTAACATCCTCCAGACCCTAAGCTACTTGCTTTGGTTCAGTCGCAGCCCAGTCCACGGTCCCATCCCAGACAGTCACTCCTCAGCCCAAGCTTCTTCCTGGTCCTGCCTTACATGGGAACAGAAAGGTCAAGGCTTGAAGTAAAATGACAGATGGAAAGAAAAGCCTCTCCCAGCCTGTGGAGCTCCGTGAAATCCTTCCTTATGGGATTTCCCTTGTCAGGGCTGCAAGGAGAAGCCTGAAGGCTCACGGCAAAAATCTATAACACACAAAGGCACTGTACCCAGGGCACTGCGCTTCACAGTGAAGCATCTGACTAGCAGTCCCCAGTGGGGGGCAGTGGGGTGATGGGGAAGGAGGACGGAGGAGGAGAGAGGAAAGAAAAGAGGGAAATGACCAGCATCATGATTTCATTTCCTGCCTGTTGGCACCATGCCTGCTCTCTTCCACAGAGGTCCGAAGAAAGGGTCTTTTAAAAATGCAGCAGACAAAATTTAAGCTGGATCCAAGGAAGACCATCAAAACCACCTAAGCCCAGAGACCCAGGAATAGGTCATCAAGGCATCTCCTTCTCTGGAAGTCTTGAAGACTAGGGTTCAGACTCATCACTGAAGGGAGTTTAGGGATGGGCTGGCACAAAGGCAGAAGCATGGACTCAGTGATTTTGGCCCTGTGGATTCAGGGATGAGTAATCACAGGTTGCCTTAGGTGGCTTTCCTTTCCCAAGCCAGAGTGGGTTCAAGTCAATGAGTCCACACAAGAAACTGCCAAGAGCTGGGCACAGGTGGAGCAACGTCAGGCTCTCCTGTCTCTAGCCACACACGTGTTGCACACCTTTTCCTCTTCTGCCCTCAGACTCTGCAATCTTTTCTAATTTCCTTTACCCTTTGAAGCTTCCCATTACCCCATGGAAAAACACAGGTGAAGCATCTTTCTTTCTGGGGTTTTCATGTTGATAAAGAAAAGACTTGCCGAGGACACAGAGTTGACCACAAAGCACGTGTTTCCAGGAAGTTTGGGAGAAAAGGGAGGGCGGGTTCTGGTGCCGAGACGTGGCGAGGCTGCCCGAGAGTGAATTACTTTCCTTCCGCTGCCCCAAGTGCTCCCTAGATGGGGCACCTCCAGGTTCTTTTCTACAAGGGGAGGCTATGAAATGCGCAAAGTGACCTCTGAGAGTGCATTGTGCCACCTGGAGAGGGGTGGTGGTGGCGATGAGGCATGGGGAAGACTCCACAGGCTCCATGCCAGCTAACTAGCCGTGGACCTTGGGCAAGTCATTTCACTCCCTCTGGTCTCTGTTTCTCCTTTGGCCAAAAGGGGTTAATCTTAACTGTCCTGCTTGCCTCATGGGGAAATCACAGGGATCAAGTGAAATAAAATTTAGAAAGCTCTTTGAGAGGTTGAAAGTGATATTTAAGTGTGATTGTTACTCTGGATTTCAGGGAGTGAAGGAGGAGGAACCGACAACAGGCTACCCTGCCCGCTTCTGCCAGGATTTGCCAAGCCTCTGTAGTGGCAGTGACCATACTCCGCCAGAAGCCGTGGGAGGAGAGGGGCTCCAGAAGCCAGCTGCAGTTGGAACCGTGGCCAGCCGAAACCACCCCACCTCCCTCCTTGCCTGGCCTGCTCCAAACCCCAGGAAAATCAGAGTTTCTGTGGAAACTTAAGCTGTGCCTGCTGGACCAGACTGGGATGGGGGTGGGGCTGCACTCTGCCAAATGGTGGGCATGGAGGGGGAGCGACAGCTGGAGGGTAGAGAGCTAGAGGGGGTCAGAGCCCTTCTCCTGCCAGCCTGCGCTGGGCCTGGGGACTGCCGCCTGCACTCAGAGTAGGCAAAGTGTGGGGGGCTGTGAGTGGGGGCAGGGTGAGGCTTGGGGAGCCTGTGTGTGGGATGCTGGAGCGGTCTAGGGCCAGCAGGCAGGGCATAAGTTGCACACTGCCCATCGAGGATTCAGGATTGGGTCCAACCTGGCAGTCCCTTGTTGGCTCTTCCTCCAGTGGAGGGGGCTCCTTGCTTGGCTAGAATCACATGAAAGATCATGGACTCACCTGCTGCTCCTGGTGTACGAAGACCCCCTATATTCCTCCGCCCACTCCTCCTCCCCAACACACAGTCCCCCCCACCTCACACACACACAGTTTCACCTTCTGGAGGGCACCCAAAGGCAGAGGACTTTCCAGCTTGCTCCTGTGGGCACATGTGTGTGCCTGCTCTCCCTCCGTTCCCCCATCTGTCTGGCCACTTAGCCGAGCAGGAGGCTCACAGCGCAGGAGCAGTGACATGGGGCCCACAGAAAAGTCTGCCTGAGGTGTGACTGCTGCCACTCAGTGCCCGGGGCTGTCAAGGTCAGCCCTCCAGACACAGTTTTACCGTCCTAGACACTGGGGAGCAGTTTTTATAGCCTGGCCCCTGACATGAGCTGGCCTCTCATAAAAGGGTCCATGTCCCCTTTTGTAGGACACAACATTTTAAGACCAATTTAATTGGCACATAATGTGGTTTTAAAAACTGAAATGCACAGTTATTTCTACTCATGGCCATTGAACCAATGACGTCAGCTTCACTGGCCAAAGGAGTCCCCAGTGCTTGTTTCAACCCATCTGCTGGTCAGTCCTACCCCACCCCACCCCAGCCCCACCCATGGCCTTGGGGGAGTGACTGCCTCTCGGGGCCTCAGCTTTTTCATCCTGGAAAGGAGAGGGATGGACCAGGTGTCCCTCCAGAGGGAAAATTCACTAGTAACAAGGAATAATGACGCTAACTTCATTGCATGCTTGCTACGTATCCTCCATTTTTTTTCCTTTAATTCTCACACAATAAACGTATAATTCTAGGTGGTAAGGCTTCACCCTCAACTCCTCTTCTATCACTCACCTCCTTTAAGTTTCACCAAACTGTGCATTTTGCCTCCAAGCCCACCGTGTCTCTTGATCTTCTCCTTTCGTTGGCATCCCCACTGCAGCCCTTAGAGGTTTAGCCCCTCACCAGCGTTCCGCTGGAATACTGCAGCAGCCTGAGGGATGCCCCCTCCTCTGGAGGGTGCAACCTCCACC
The DNA here is from genome assembly GCA_031878705.1 of Tapirus indicus. Taxonomy (NCBI): domain Eukaryota; kingdom Metazoa; phylum Chordata; class Mammalia; order Perissodactyla; family Tapiridae; genus Tapirus; species Tapirus indicus. The sequence goes on along the minus strand of CM062918.1, from coordinate 101,122,040 downwards.
CACACGGTTCTTTCTGAGGCCTACATTGACCCAGCCTAAAACCCCACCGTCTTCCAGACAAAGCCCGCGCTGCTTGGGGAAGCCTGTGAGGCCTGCCGTGAGAAGTTATACACCGGCTCCCCACTAAGCGTGTGGTGATTATGATTGGTAGTAGTTGTTTTGTTATCCTGCCCTGTCTGCAGATGAGCAAACTGAGGCTCGGAGAGGTAAAGGATCTTGCTCAAACAGCTGGTCAATGATGAAGCCATGATCGGAACCCAAGTCTTGTTGACTCCAAAGCTCATGCCCTCTCCTGTCCTCTACCTTCTCTTTCTCCAGCCTCGTTGCCCACCATTTCTCACTTCCCTTATTCATTCTCACACACCTTGAAGGTGCCATGACGTTTAAAGGCTCTGGTTTTTTATAGGGTGTTCCTTTTGGCTAGTGTGACGCTCAAATGCCAGCCCAGGAAACTTCTATTCATGCTCCATATTCTTTTTTTTTTTTTGTAAACATTTTTAAAGTAGTATTTTCTCATGCGAACTTAACCGCTACACCACCGGGCCAGCCCCTTCATGCTCCAGATTCTTGCTCAAGCATTTTATCCTTTGCGAAATCTTCTCGAACCTCCTTAAACAGCTCAAGATAGTTGTCCCCTCCTTTGGTTAACACTGTCTTTTTCATCCTGCTGTTACTCCATCAACTGTATCATATAGTCGTCGTCCAGTGGCCTGTCTGCCTCTCCTGTGGATCTGTAAGCATTCAAGGGTAGAGACCAGGTTTTATTTGTCATCAAGTCCCTAATCCCAGTCACAGTATGGGGCTAACATATACTGAACCTTTTTCAAATGCTAAGTGCTTTCCACGGACTATCTTGTTTAACTTTCCTAATAACCCTATAAGATATTATTTCCCCCCTTTTCCAGATGAGGAGATTGAGAGTGAGGGAGCAGCAGCAGCTCCAGAATTTTAATCAATTTAATTTATGAGTTATAATCAGGTTGCAGGGGTACCACAAGATTTGTCGTGAAGCTGGGTTTTGCTATGCATTGTTTTTACTTTATGTGCTGTGTGTCTTGGGGGGTGGCTATGACCGTTACGAGGACCCTCCCTTGGTGCCGCTCAGCCACTCCCTGGTGCCACTTCTAGTGGGCAGTTAAGTCATTTGCCCACGATCACATGGCTGGAAAGTAGCAGAGTCAAGACTTGAACTGTGGCTGGTTCTGGAGAACACCTGAGGTGGCTGCCAGGAGGCGGGTAGTTAGAAGTCATTAGGTAATGAGTCATTAACGTGGGGTTTACAAGAAGAAACCCGAAGGACTCAATTTTTTCTAGCTTCTAGGTTAATAGGGGAAATAAGTCATTAAAATGTACATAATGACACATACAAAGAGGACACACCCAGCAGGTGCATAAAAATAGCAATTGGGCAGAAATCTCTGTGGAGCTGAGGAGCTGTGTGGTGAGGGAAGATGGATAAGTAGGTTGATTTCTGGGTAAAAGGGACTCTGACTCACATCTTGATGAGCAGAAGGAGGGGGGCTGTCATATTCAGCTGCAGCCTGCCTCCCATGTAGGTTCCAGTTTCCATCTACAGAGAGGGGGTTAGAGTCGATGCTCTCAAAGTCCCCTTCCAGCATCACCACTTTAGAACTCTGGTTTTATTTTCAAATATTTCAAAATATTTTCAAAGATAAAACATTGAACACATACAGCACTTCGACTCTCTTCAATACCTTTTTGAAAACTTCTCAGAGAGCAGCCTCTCAGATATTTCCACGAGGAAGCTCTGTTTTGAGACTTGTCTGTGGCCAGTTCTCATCGGGAACACGGTTTTCCCCGCCCCTGTCCAGGAACACAGGGATTTCAAGATTCAGTAGTCAGGAAAGTCAGCTGCAGGAAAAGAAAAAAAAAATCATAAAGTTCTCCAAGGCCAAACAGAATTGGTCTGAGGTTCTTCATGGTTTTGTATTATCTGGGCCAATTCTTCCTATGATAGTGTGGATGGCCCGATACTTTTATCTGGGAGTGTGGGTAATCTGGCAGATGACAGAGGAAATGCTGGTTGGGTTTCACAGGCAGGTGAGCTGGCCCTTCTCAGGGAAGCACGGGGAGTTTTCCCAGAGTCAGAATTTGAGCGGTACACAGGGTGGTGGCAGTCCAGCTTCTTCCCAGAAGTCAGCCCTGCCCAGCCCCCTTTGGGAAGTAAGAGGGAGATGAATTTAATGGTCTGAGTCCAAGCCCAAGGGTCATGGCTGCATTGGGGCGAAGGTTACCAGTACTCCGAGTCTGGGGGAGTAGCAGTTGCCTGGGAACCCCATGGAGCTGCCAAGCACCTTCCATCCAAGGATTCCAGCAGCATTTGGAGGGAAAAGGCACAGAGAGAATGGGGGAGGGAGTGGCAGTTGGGAAAGCAGTGGCATGTTGGGAAAAGGCCACTGACAGGAACTAGCTCTGCTGAAGCTTTGGGCTCAGAGACTTTCTGGGGGCTCGTGGGTGTTTCTCTGGAGACCTTTTGAGGAGGGAAGAGGCAGGCAGGTGGGAGGTGGCGACCATGGCCTGTGCCCCTGAACACGGCCTGATAGGATGGCTGAGCTAATGAGAATCCTCGTGGCCTGCCGTGGGGAGACCCTTCCATAGAGGAAACCATTCTAAACATTCATTTGACAAATCATTCGTTTGTGCCAAGTGGAGATGGTTTACAAAGAATACTAACTTTATGTTTTGTTCTGGATTAAAAATAAAATTTCTGGTGGTAAATTTGGAGCCCATCTTTACCAGGGTATTGAAGAAGATTCCAAAAAGGGAAGATCTGCATGCCCTTGGTCTCTTCCTTATCACTCTTCCTGTCACTCCTGCCTCTGTCTCTTCTTCCCAGTGGCAGGGAAAGCAGAGTAACTGCGATGTGGGAGGAGGAAGGCACAGGAGGAGGGGCCGGGTGGGTTCACTATGATGTCTGGACTTGCTCCCTCTCCTCTTCTGGTCCTCTGAGCCTCCTGGGAATCCATCACTCAGTCCTCTTGCCCATTTGTGGATCTGGGTGACCTTTCCCAAGGACTAGGCCAGCCAGTTTCTCCTAGCTGGAGCTCAAAACAGGCTCCTCCTCCGGGGTCTGGATGCTCCCGCCGTTGACAGGCCAATTCATAGGATCCCTGCTCAATCTCATGGTTCTCAAGATCCAGCATCACGTCCTTGCATAACAATGGGCTCATCTAGCTTAAGGAAAGATGGTCCACTTGGGATGTCCTGATTCCGAGTGCGAACAAAAAGAAAACTCTGCTCTTCCAACACAGAGAAAGTGCTACTGACCACTCCCCTGACCCTCAGTGCTGGATGAACCAGGAGTATCTTCTGGGTTCAGTGCTGGAGTTGGGGTGGGAGGAGAGAGACAGAAAACAAGGCGCCGGCATCCATGCTCTGCACAGCTCATAGTGTCTTGCCAGACACAGATGTATATAAAACTAGCTGTACCGCTGGGGAGTAAGTGTGGCTCTGGGCATACGAAGATTCATCACCTCCCAACAGGGAGCAGGGGGCATCAGGAAAGCTTAGAGGAGGTGGGATTTGATTCAGAATTTGGAGGACAGTAGGATTTCGATGGTGAGACATGGGGGTGGTACTCCCAGGCATAGGAAGATTTGAGCACAGGCCCGGGGACAAGAAATGCTGTCTGTAAGAAGTGGCAAATGTTAAATTAGATTGCATTGTGCATGTTTGGGGGAAGTGGGTGGTTAGAGTTGGGATTCGAGTGAGAGTGTGAAAGACTGTTTTGAGACTTGTCTGTGTTGTTGGGGACACAGGGGGCTTCAGCCAAAGTGTGGAGGACCTTAGTTCTACCCTAAAGATTTTGCACTTTATTCTCTAAGCATTATGCACCCACTGAGTGTTATGGGTTTGGACGAAACTGTCTGTACTTGTTGGTACCTTCCCATCTGCAGGAAGACTGCTTAGAGCCAGGAGCTCAGCCTGGTCAAAGCTAACCAGCCAGGGGAGCATGGCTCCTGGGACCACAACTGTCTTCATTAGCTCCACGCTCTAATCAGCGCAGTTGAGGAGCAGGCGTGGATATACTTGGGGTGGCGGAGCAAGATGGCTGGCAGAACCAAAAAGCAGCCTGAGCGTCTACTAAACCAGACTGAGGTCCGGAAGCAATTCCATAATTCAGTGTAGTGAAAAGAACAGTAGGGCCCAAGGCTCAGAGTAGCCGGGCTCCTGTGTTGGTTCTGCCGTGAATGAGATAAATGTTTTTAGAAGGACAATTCATTCGACCCACATCTGCTGAGCACAGATTGCATGCCAGGCACTGAGACAGACATGGAAATGCAGAAGGAGCAGGACCCATCCCCACCTTTGGGGGTGCTCACAGTCTACACAAATAAACAGGTTGTTTCCATACCAGGTGACAAGTGTCCTTACATTCCTTCCATCCATGACTCTCTGTGACCTCCTTGTTCTGTGCCTCTGTTTCTACAAACCAGATCTAGAGGATGGACGGGGTGCTGGGCCACCAGGCACAACTCCCTGGGTCCATTTCTCTCCAAATGAGAAAACATGCAGGTGAGCCCAGGAGCCCTGCTTCCTGAACTCCTTCAACCCACAAGCATCTTCCCTGCATAGCCAGGGAAAGCCTGGTTCTTTCTTCTTGCTGGGAATCAGAATTTGAACGGAAACTGTCCGTCGGGGGTGCATAGTGTATGCAGTGGGTACATTCCATATACGTGCCAGGAAAGGCCTTGATTCTCCCCATAGCTCTTATCTTGTGGCCTGTTCTGGAAAGGGGAGTCTGGCTGTGAGCATTCTCCAAGATGATGGCTGCCCTCCAGATACATGGGCTCCCAAGGGTCAAGGAAAATCCCACTGCTTTAGTGAGGAGCCAGGACACACAGAGCCCAGCAGAACAGACAATGCCTTGGGCTCAGAAGAAAATACAGACAGGCTCTGCAAGAGGGAAAGTCCCTGAGACCCAGGGCAGGAGTCCACCACCCACCACCTTGACTGCAAACCAGATTCCACCTCACTGCCACCCTGCTCTGCCTTTGCTCCTTCCCACTCCTGGGCTCTGCTCATGGGCTAGTCTCCCCCTTGGAAATGCCAGACCCTTCTCTCCATCAGTCTCTATCCCTCTTGGCAAAACCTGACTTCCAAGAAACTTTCTGGACTCATCCTTGGGGACACCAACCACTCCATTTCTCTGTACCTGCTCAGTGCTTGCATTCTTTGATCTCCCTTCACTTGATGCCCCTTTCAGTGCTAAGTGACTTCAGAGGATTCACAGGGGGCCATCCAAAGCAAAGGTCTCCTCACTGGGGTATACAGACACAGGGGCTGTGCAAGATGCATGGGGTTAGGAAGAAAATGGTAAACTTCTATTTATTTAAAAAATACCATTGTAAAGCAGAGTCTTTTTAATAATAATGTATCAGTATTTGTTCATTAATTTTGACAAATCTACCATGTTAAATTAAGATATTAATAATGGGGGACGCTGAGTATGGGGTCTATGCAAATTTTCTGAACTATCTTTACAAATTCTATATAAATCTAAACTTTTTCTAAAATAAGAGTTTTATTTAAAAAATAGCGTGCTTTTCATAGTGGATATTTTCCGTGTGTTTTACGATGTACACAATGTTATTGTAAAAGTACAACAAAGTTACAATGTAGGTTCAGCGGATGTCACGGGGACTCAAGTTAGACAGCAGTGTGCAGAGGCAGATGGCCTGGCTGGGACCAAGTGTCTGCTCCAGCAGGCTGTGCAGAGACCCAGGCTCCTCCCCTGTCGCCTCGTCATTGCTAGATCTTATCCTTCTCCAGGGAGTCCGAGATGGCTTGCTACCAAGTCCAAGATCCAGGGGGCAGCATGGGGGATGTGAGGGAGAGGGGGCAGGTTCCAGAATTTACACATCACTTCCCCTCAAATCCCATCCACCAGAACTTAATCCAAATGGCTATACCTGGTTGCCAGGGCAAGGAAAATATAGTCTTCATTTTGGACGGCTATGTGTCCAGCTAAAAACGCACGGGTTTTAGCACTGTAGAAGAATAGAAAAAGGATATTGGGAGGTAACTAGCACCCTTTGTCACAACTGACAATTTTATTTAATTGATGACTTAGAAATAGGTGGCTATGCATATATTGAGGGCACTGCTCAATGTTTAAAAACTGGTAGGGGCACACAATCAAAAAAGTTTAGGCTGCCAGTTTAAGACATTACTGAGGGGACAAGTTGCATTTCCAGCTCAGGCTTCTTGGACCCTGACCAAGGATTCTACTCTAAGGTCCCATCAAGTCTGATGAACACGTGTAAGTTCCTCTGTTGCTTGGTACCGGACACCCCAAAGCCTCTTCTCCTTTGGATCTGTTTCCTGGTCCCCCGATCAGTCACCATCTCCTTGCATGCGAGAAGCCTATCTGTGGTCTTGTGAGGATCTTCATTTCAGTCAAGGAGGACTGGGGAGGGAGGGAGAAGGGTGAGGAAGGACAAGGACAGCGTCTGAGAGATGGGCAGACAGAGAAAGAAACAATGGCAGATAAAGACAGAGAAAAAGAGATTAGTAGAGAGTGGCTAGACATTGAGCCTGGAGCCTGGGAGAGAAGACTGCAGAGGTGGAGAGAGGCCAAGCAGAGGGGAGGCCCCCAGAGTCAGGCTGGCCCAAAGGGAAGTGGCTATTTATCTGGGGGCCTGTGAGGTCACTTATCCTCTGAAGGTGGGGAAGGGGAGCAGTGGGCAGGCTGGCCTGAGAACACCACACCTAACAGCTGGCTGGGGACTTACCAGCCTGCTTTGCCAAGGTTGTTCTGCCCTAGAGGTCATCTGAGAAGGGAAGAGGGGAAGGGCTACTTTGTAGGTGGGAGGAGAGAGTCCAGTCCCTTCTCTATTTCCCCGGTGCCCACACTCTGCGTACACATGGGGCAGACTTTGTGCAGGCCTTACATTTATTTGTATAGGTGAATTTCTTTCTGTGTCTATGTTCTTATCTTCCAGAAGACCCCAGATTCCCCAAATACTGCCCTCCTGGTGCTTAGGAGAACAGAGTTTCAAGCCAGGTGGAATGTGAGCACTTAAGTGCCAGAGATGATTTCCACCTGGGGGGACTGGGGAGGGCTTCACGGAGGAGGTGCCAGTCTTGAAGGACAGGAAGAGAGACTTTAACAAGTAGAGATGGGAAGAGGAGGAAGGCTGTTCGTGGCAGAGGGAGCCCCGTGATCAAAGGCAGGAAGCACAGAGTATACTAGACACCAAAGGGGCGAGGAGGAAGGAAGAAGGAGGAGGAGAGTACCAGGAAGCTGGGGCTGTTCCCTGTACTGGTAACAAGAACGCAACAAAGTGACTTCCCTCAAGTTGCAACTGGGCATTTCATGTTCTGTCTACAGGAGATAGTAGGGTCAGGACCAGGTGTCAGCACTCGTGGTCTGACAATGGGCAGTATTCTGTAAACCCCACTGTGCCAGAAGCCCTGGACATGTGGCTTTTGTATCTGCAGAGGGAACTTCTTTCTCATCCAAAGGGTCAAAGCTTCCCAAGTCGTGGACGCTGGGGTCATCCCGGCCACCATGGAGTAGCTGGTGGAGAGGACTAGAGCTGTCAAACAAGCAATCAATCATATAGGTAGTCAGCCAACCAGCAAATAATTATTTCATCCTCCTTCTTCCCACGGGCTTCTGTACCACTCTATTGTTACAGAACTAGTACAGCTTCATTTTTGTACATGATTTCATTCCATTTATTGTGTATTTTTTCTTGAACCTGCTCATTCCATGAACTTCCACAACATATGGTATTCTAATTCTCTCCTTGCCCATGACGGTGTTCTTTCTCTGTCTCCTTTGCATCTCTCACTCCCTACCATTGGCTTTCCCCATTGGGTTTTTCCTCCCTGCACACTCTTGATTTTTACAAACACTCTCACGGTTTTGTGGTCACCTCTCTCATGCAGATATTTGTCTTCGTGGATGGTGTATTGGTTAGAATACTTTTGGCAGCAAGCAACGGAGACCTTGACTCAAATGGCTTAAATAAGGACACTTATTATCACATAGCAAGGAGTCCTGAGGTTGTTTCTGGGTTTGGATAATTTGATGGCTCGATATCATCAGAGATCCAGTTTCTTTCCATCTTTCTGCTCTGCCATCTTTAGATTTTAGATCTCTGCCATTTTGATTTTTGCCCTCAGGCTTGTCCCCTCATGGTCACAAAGTGGCTGCAACAGCTTCAGACAATGACTCCTCATAGAGCCGCATGTAAAGGCAGACAAAGGGAAGATTTTCTTTTCGTCTCATTTTAGAAAAGAAATGAATCCTAGAATTTTCTAGAATCCTCTTTATAGACAGCCCATCTCATTTCATTGTCTAGAACTGTATTACATTCCCAATTTTTTTTTTTAAATCCCACTCTTAAACACTGGTAAGGGGAGTGGAATTATCTATGATTGTATTGGGCTAATCAAGATTCACGCATAGTGCGTGGGTCTGAGGCTGGGCTAGGGTCTGGCCTCCTCTGAAAGCATGACCACTCTACGTGTGAACAAAAGTGGAATACAGTTAGTAAAGAAGACGGGGGAAATGTTGTTGGATAATCAACAGTGTCTGCCACAGATGGTGGCCAGATCTTTATCCTTAACCCATATATTTCTCCTAAATCCAGTCCTGTCTTCAATGACATTCTGATATTTCCATTTAGATGTCTTAAAGATACCCCAGATTTAACATACCCTCAGTTGAGCACCTTCCTCAGAACCTCCCTCTCCTGATCCCCTCATTTGTAAAGACTCCACCATGCTCATGGTCTCCCAGGCTGGACACTTCCTGCTGATCTTTGCCCTCCTCCCTTTCCTTGTCTCCATCTCAGTCGCTAATAAGAACACCAATGCAGTTGAGAGAAAAGGAGAAACTTGGTCTTTGAGAATGCCCAAGTCAATCAGAGATGGCGAATAGTTTTTATCTTGCATACCTACTTCAATTAATTAGTAACAGCTACCTGGAGCCTCATGTGAGACAAATTCTGAGGCAAGTCTGGGCTCTGGGAGAAAGAGTGTCTTGATTGATTAGCAAGTTTGTCATGAACGCTGGAGAATTAACTGGTGAGATACAGGCCATGTATTTGCCATCCCTGTGCTGGGGTTGGTTTAGGGAAAGTAAAGGGATCAATGTTGTGGGAAAAACAATAGCAATAAGATTAATACTAGTTAACGTCTATTGAGCACAGACTATACACCAGACAGGGTGATGAAGACTTTACATGGATTGTCTCATATGATAACCCCAGTAACCCTGAGAGGGAATTATTACTCCCATTGGAGTAACTGAGATTTCATTAGGTAACTTGCCCAAGATTATGCAGGTAGCAAGTGGAAGAGGCAGGATTCAGTCTGGCTCATCAGACTCCACAGCCCTTGCTAACTAAGCAACTGGGGTGCTGAACCAGCATCCTCATTTCGTCTCACTAGAACATTTCTCTCAAACCTGAAGTGGGCACACAAACCACTTATGGCTCTTGTTAAAATGCAGATTCTGATTGAGTCCATCTGGGGGTGGAGTCTGAGATTCTGCATTTCTAATACATTCCTAGGAGATGCTGATGTTGGTGGTCCATGGACCACACTTTGAGCAGTGAGGACCTAGGAGGTAAGCCCCATCAGTGCAGAATCTTTGTGAGATATCTGCACTGAATTCACACAGAGTGATATATGCCGTTTACATACTTGGCCATAGACGCCTCCCAGGAGATGCTCACTCCACGCTTCTCTCTCCCTGTCTAGCAGCTGCATGTCAACAGCCAGGCATCCTTGGAAACCATGTTGAAGATGGCAGAGCCTCTGCCAGCCCAGGTCCCTGAATGATGTGGAGTAGCTTCCCACTCCCAATGCCAGGTAGACTTTAAGGGAATGAGAAACTTGTCTTAAGCCACTGAGATTTGGGGCTCTCGCTGCTATAGTAACTAGCGTTATCTTAACTAGTACAGTTCCCCATTTTTCAGATGAGGAAGCTGAGGTCAAGAACAGTAAAGTGATTTTTCTAGGAACACAAACCAGCTCAAGAAAGAGATGGAACTAGAATGTAAGTATTCCGACTCTTGCTGCTGGCCTTCCCCTGACACTTACCTCATGTCCTCTGAAGGATTTCTCACCTTGCTTGCTCCCCGCTCTTCTCCTTTGCCCTCTAGGGCTGAGGCTGGGGCAGAGAGTGGGACAGCAAGACAGAGGCAGGCAGATTGGAGAGACCCAGCTGCAAGAAGGAGCAACCCTAAGAATGTGGATGATGTAGGCCAGGCTGCTGCCAGCCAAGGATTCCTGTGATTGTTTCCTCTGTAGCTTCTAGGACTGAACTTTGTAACAAGATTTTCTGGCATTCAGATCCATGCCATGCCTTTCTTAGAAATAAGCCTAGTGTTCCAGCTACAGTTGGGGTTTGGTGTGGGATTTCCACCTAAGGAGGGAGAGTAATCTCCAAGGATCTCCTAAGAATAGAGATGAAGGACTCCTGCCACTGTATCAGCCACTGCTCAGCACCGGAGTAGGTTTACCATCAACTCTTTATTGTCCTTGGGACAGACAGGGGCGACCAGAGGCTCTTCATATCCCCGAAGAATCCTCGAAGTTGCTGCTACCGCCTGTTGCTGTTATTTTCATGTTTCAACCTTTAATAGGATCTCTGACCTCAGCTAAATTCTCCTACTTTGTATGTCATGGCTCACCCCATGGAGAATTAGAAGGAAATCTCAAAGAGGGGATTGGGAATGAGTAGCACCAGAATTGGGAATGAGTCAGCTCCCTGGGGGCAAGACCTCTTGCGGGCGGGGGGGGGGGGGGGGGGGGGGGGGTTGTTTGTTTGCTTTAAGAAGATTAGCCCTGAGCTAACATCGATTGCCAATCCTCTTCTTTTTGCTGAGGAAGACTGGCCCTGGGCTAACATCCATGCTCATCCTCCTCTACTTTATATGGGACACCGCCACGGCATGGCTTGACAAGCGGTGCATCGGTCCGTACCCAGGATCTGAACCTGTGACCCCTGGGCTGCTGAAGAGGAGCATAACTTAACCGCTAAGCCACCAGGCCGGCCCCCCTCATGTGTTTTGTTTAATGCTGTATTCCTAGCACCTGGCACAGAGTAGGCCTCAATATATTTTTTTAAATGAATGAATGAATTCATTAACCTAAGCCCCCAACAGGTAGGAATTGTGCAACTTAATTTGTTTCTAGGTACAGTCTAGCAAATTGTGAAGTGAGGCCTTGTCTTCAAAACCAGTCTATCTCCCCAAAGCTTCACCCCCTTTCTGTGCCTTTCCTGCTTCTCTTGAGATCCTTTTCTCATTTATGGAACTGCAGGGGCCTATCCTTTGTGTTTTTGTTCTGTGCTGTAACGTAAATAGCACTAGATGAGAGTCAGAAGTCCTGATTTCTAGTCCTGGTTTGGTATCCAATTTGCTATGTGGACTTAGGCAAGTCACTTTACCTTTCCAGGCCTTCAGCTACAATGTTTTCCAGGTTCCAGTAAGTTCTAATCTTCTAAGAATTATTCCAAAGGCAGGATTTAATATCAATCATCCACTTGTTACCTGAATTTAGTCCCCCAAATGCCTTCCCAGATACATACATACATTGTATGTATGACAATGTATCATACATGCATTGTATGTATAATCATACATACAATGGACTATTACGCTTACTAGAAAAGGATCCCACTTCTAGTAAAAAGAGATTCACCTCCAAGATCAGGAACAAGACAAAGATATCTGTTTTCACTATTTCTATTTAACATACTACTAGAAGGTCTAGCCAGAGCAATTAGGCAAGAAAAGAAAAGAAACGAAATAAAGGTACCCATATTGGGAAGGAAGAAGTAAAATTATCTGTCTTCACAGATGACATGATGTTATATGTAGAAAATCCTAAACATTCCACAAAAAAAAAATGTTAAAGCAAGCAAACTCAGCAAAGTTGCAAGATAGAAAATCAGCACACAAAAATCTGTTGTTTCTATGCATTGAACAATCTGAAAAGGAAATAATTCCTTTTGCCATAGCATCAAAAGAGTAAAATACTTAGGAATAGATTTAAGCAAGGAGACAAAAGACTTGTACATGAAAAACTATAAAACATCACTGAACAAAATTAAAGAAGACATAAATAAATGGAAAGACATCCTGTGCTCATGGATTGGAAGACTTAAAATTGTTAAGATGACAATACTACCCAAAGTGATCTAGAGATTCAAGGAAATTCCTATCAAAATCTCAATAATTATTTTTGGCAGAAATAGAAAAACCCATCCTAAAATTCATGTGGACTCTCAAGGACCCTGAATAGCCGCAACAATCATGAAAAAGAAGAACAAAATTGAAGGACTCATACTTCCTGATTTCAAAACTATAGTATAACAAAGCTATAGTAATCAAAACAGTGTGGTACTGGCATAAAGACAGACATGTAGACCAATGGAACAGAATAGCGAGCCCAGAAATAAGCTTTCAAATGTATGGTCGAATGATCTTTTTACAAGGGAGCCAAGACCATTCAATGGGGAAAGGACAGTCTTTTCAACAAATGATGCTGGGAAAACTGGATATCCACATGCAAAAGAATGAAGTTAGAACCCTACCCTGCACCATATTAAAAAAATAACTCAAGTGGATCAAAGAACTAAATATAAGAGGTGAAACTATAAAGGTCCTAGAAGAAAATATAGGGGAAAGTTTTTGACATTGGATTTGGCAATGATTTCTTGGATATGACACCAAAAAGACAAGTAACAAAAGAAAAAATAGATAAATTGAACTCCACCAAAATTAAAAACTTTTGTGCTTCAAAGGATACTACTAAGAGAGTGAAAAGACAATCCACAGAATGGGAGAAAATATTTGCCAATCATATATCTGATAAGGAATTAATATCCAGAATATATAAAGAACTCATACAACTCAACAACAAAAAAACAAACAACCCAATTAAAAAATGGGCAAAAGACTTGAATAAACATTTCTCTAAAGAGGATATACAAATGGCCAATAAGCACATGAAAAAACACTTAATATCTCTAGTCATTAGGGAACTGCAAATCAAAACCACAATGAGGGGCCGGCCCAGTGGCTTAGCAGTTAAGTTCCCGCACTCCGCTTTGGCCACCTGGGGTTCGCAGGTTTGGATCCTGAGCGCAGACCGACTCACTGCTTGTCAAGCCGTGCCGTGGCGGCGTCCCCTATAAAATAGAGGAAGATGGGCACGGATGTTAGCCCAGGGCCAGTCTTCCTCAGCAAAAAGAGGAGGATTGGCAACGGATGTTAGCTCAGGGCTGGTCTTCCTCACACACACACACAAAACAACCCACAATGAGCTAGCACTTCATACCCGTTAGGATGGCTATTATCAAAAAAATGGAAAATAAATAATGGAGAGGATATGGAGATATTGAAACACTTATGCATTGCTGGTGGCCTATAAAATGGTCTAGCTGCTGTGGAAAATAATTTGGTGATCCCTCAAAAACCTAAATATAAAGTTACCGTATGATCCAACAATTCCACTCCTAGATATATACCCAAAGGAAGTGAAAGCAGGGACTCTAACAGAAACTGGTACACCAATGTTTGTAGCAACATTATTCACAATAGCCAAAAGGTGGAAGCAACTCAAGTGTACGTCAACAGAGAATGGGTAAACAAAGTGTGGTAAATACATACAATGGACTATTATTCAGCCATAAGAAGGAAGTTCTGACACATGCTACAACATGGGTGAACCTTGAAGGCATTATGCTAAGTGAAATTTGTCCAGACACAAAAAGACAAATACTGTATGATTTCACTTATGTGAGGTACCTAGAGTAGTCAAATTCATAGATACAGAAAGAAGAATACCAGTATCGGGGTGGGAGAATGGGGGAATTTACTGTTTATTTATTTGTTAATTTATTGTGGGGACTTATTGTTTAATGGGTATAGAGTTTCTGTTTGAGGTAATGAAAAAGTATTGGAAATGGATAGTGGTGATGGTTGCACAACATTGTGAATGTAATGCCACTGAACCCTATGGTTAAAATGTGTATTTTACCACAACGGAAAAACATATGAGAGAGGGAGAGAGAGAGAGATTCAGTTATCAGTAACAAATGGCTATAGGGCCCTTGACTCAGTGCCACTTCTTCCTTCATCCAAGGTTGCTTGGTGCAGCCTACCCTCAGATGACTTCACAATGCTCTCTGGTCATCATACCTGTAGGCAAGAGGGAAGAAGGAGGGAGAAAGAAAGATCTCAGCCAACTTCTGACTCCAGCTGGCTCCTGCTCGAAAAAAAGGCCTGTGGTTAGGGTATAGGAGCCCCTAAGGGATGGATTTTTGTCTTCCAACCCTGGCATGTTAATCCTTCATCTTCTGGGGTTGCCCACTTAGCTGTCTCAGCTCCCTCTACAAAGCAACTGTGAAATAAGGGGCTCAGACGAGACTTAAAGAAGTCCCGTAAGTTTTCAAGACCATCACATCCCTGGCAGCCCCTCTGTCCACGCATCACTAAATGAATCCACATCCTCTGGTCTTCTGTTGTTACCTTTGCCTTAATATCATCCAAATAATATGGATAGAGCATCCATTCTAGTACCATGGGAAGCCCAAAGTCTTTCCCAGAGCCCTCCCCAATATTTGCCAGGATTCTGTTTGGGGATTTATATTCTCATGATCATATTTGCCTTCTAATTCTTGCCGTATGAAATTCTTGATTCTCACTTACATTTTGCTCCCCACTCCCTACCCCCACGCTGGGGCAGCTGTTCCTCCTCATCCCCGTCTTGTCTAGGGTTCTGACCATAGCCCATCCTCCTTACCCCAGGGCAACACTAACACTAACACAAACTATTGTGCTTAATAGACTTTCCCAAGGGTCGGGAATAGCTAACTGGGTGTCACAGGGCAGGAAAAAACTACATATTGAAGGTCAGACACCAGTTTCTAGAAACTCATTGGCCCTTCGCTGACACAGAACATTTTTCACTGGTCACACCCTGACTTAGTTCTATGTTCCCTCTGGGTGACCGGGAATCCCTTCTCTGAAGACCCTTGCACCCATCTCTTCTCTTCCAGGATCCTAACCCTGCGTGACTTCAAAATGTCTATTTAGCAGCTCACAAAGCAATTTTGCTTTTAACCTCAACATCACACTGAGCTCTGAGATCTCCTTTTGCACATCTAAAAATCCCTTTGAGCAGTTTTCTTAAACCCCAGATGTTCCATGATTAGGTACACGAAGAACCAGGAGAAACTCTGAAACTACAGTTTCTTTACTTTGGGCTGGATTGAATCTTAGGCAGGCAGGACTCACTCATCCACCAAATAGAGCCAATCCGAGAGGCTGTGGAGTTTTTCTCTTCCTAACACACATGTTCCCCTGGGTTTTGTAAAACTGGAGATTGGGACCCTGCCTAGCTGGGATACTGTAAGGACTCCACAGGCAACAGGAGTTGTCAGGTTGTCTAGGTAGAGGTGCCTGGTGCTGGAGATAAGCAGGTGTGTAGTCCTGGGCACTGGAGAGTGAGCCAGACAAGAGTGCCCGAGACTGGTGCCCAATGAGATCAAGTTCTTGATCTGCCAACTCCTTCGGTGTGTAGAGGCTCTTTGGGTGTGGTGAATCTCAGATTGTGATTGAGCGGGTTAGGGAGAAAAGACAATTTTTCTGGACTGGAAGGTTCTAGAGAGAGATGATGTCATTGTGAATGTTGGGGGAAGCAGAGCCAGGAGAAGCCAATCTCACACTGCTTGAGTAATTAAAACATTGTGGCAGTGCCACAGGATGGGCACATGGACTAATGGAATAGAAAAGAGAATGCAGAAACAGACCTGTGCATATTTGGTACTTTGAAATGTGACAGAGCTGGCATGGCTGATTGAGGGGGGAAGAGGAACTCTTCAACAAACAAAGCTAAAAAAATGGTTATCCGCGTGGAAGAAGAGGAAATTTGTTTCCTACCTCACACCATATAAAAATAATCCAGATTAAGTTAACCATCAAAAAGTTATAAAATTTTAAACTTTAGATTTCAAAGTCTAAATTTAATGGAAAATACATGTGAATATCTTTTAGACCTTGGAGCAGGGAAAGATTTCTCAGACAAAAGTGTTAGTGTTGGAGTTATTAAAGAAAAGAACATCAAATGACACCTTAAAGAAACTGAAAAGGCAAATTACAAACAAATTAGCTTAAAAAATATATAAAGAACTTCTACAAGTCAATAAGAAAAGCATAAACAACCCAGTAGAAAAATGGACAAGAGATATGACAGGCATTCACAGAAGAGGAAACATACAGCTAATAAACAGATACTCAACCTCATTTGTGATCAGAGAACCACATCCATTCACTTGGAAGATTAACAAGTCTGACCAGGGGCCAGCCTGGTGGCATAGTGGTTAAATTCGTGCGCTCCCCTTCAGTGGCCCAGGGTTTGCTGGTTCGGATCCCGGGAGCGGATTGCTCATCAAGCCATGCTGTGGCGGCATCCCACATATAACAAATAGAGGAAGATGGGAATGGATGTTAGGTCAGGGCTAGTCTTCCTCACCGAAAACAAACAAAAAGTCTAACCAAACCAAGTGTTGGAGAGGATATAGATCCACACATCCGTCATTGCTTATCAGTGTGGAAATTGTTACAACCACTTTGGAAAATGTTTACATACTGTACAACACAGCAATTCCACTCCTAGTTACATAAATTTTTCACACACACCAAAAGACATTTCGTGGCAGTATTGCTCACAATAGCAATGATAAGAGAAGAGATTAAAACCTGAATATTTCACACAATGGGAAATTATACAATGTTCAAAATGAATGAACCACATGACACACAACATGGGTGAAGCTTAGTGGCATCGTATTCAGTGCAAAAGTAAATCCCAAAATACAACCTGCAACAATTATATTCTTTTATAACATTACAAGCAAATAAAATTAAAGTACATACCTTTTCGGAATACATATAAATTAAATAAAATTATATAAAGAGGAAAGCAAGGAAATGACGCATCCAGAATTTAGTATATTGATTACATAACATGGGTCCCCCAGGCGGGGAGGATGAGATGAAGAAAAGCCATGTATTGGGTGGTGTGTTTCTGGGAGTTTGTTATGTTATTAAAAATAATAAACAAACAAACAAGTAGGGTTATGCATGAAACAAAGACAAGAGTCTGTCATGAAATAAGTATTATGATTTAATACAGTTCAGTGCAACTAAAATCCATTTAAGGAAATAAAAGGCAAGGGGCAAATTGGCATAATTGTAGTGGAAAAGCCCAGGATTTAGAATCAGAGGATCCCAAGTATGTCACCTTGGGAAAGTTATTTAATCACTCCGAGGCTCAGTTTCCTGCTCCATACGATGGGTGAAAGTCCCAAGAGCTACAACAAATAGGTTTGCTGTGAGGATTCAGTGAGAAGCTGCATGTGAAGAGGATTTTGTGCACTGCCCAGCATTGTGTACACTGTGTCTGCCCCCTGACTTCTTCCTCCCTCCCACACCACCAGCATGGTTGTGCACATGTGGGAGAGGAGGTTACAGCGAGTATTGGGGCACCTTGATGAGAAGAAGTCACAGAAGATCGACAATCAGCCTGACGGAAAGGAAAGGGCTGGCCAGCTCCTCTGCTTGATGATTAGGTTGGGGATTTGGGGGCTGATTAAATGTATCAGAGTCTGTGTCTTTCTCCACAGTGAACCACTTCCCCTGCCCCCATTATAATCTTTTGTATCCAAGTGACAGTCCTAGCGGTGATGTCAGTCAGAAAATTCTTTCTTATTTTAGGTTTTAGTGGCAATTTAGCATGGTGGAATACACATAAGCTTTTGTAGCTGATAACTAGGGCTTCGCTATCTTTGATTCTCCTCTTTCCTGGACACAGAGAAGTCAGGTGGGGGCATGTGAGTGACCAGTTCGTGGAATGTGGGTGGAAGTGACATGGTCGGGTCATCTTCAGGCCTAACCGTGAAAGGCCCCTCACAACCCTCCAGCCCTCTCTTCTTCAAGTGAATCACAGAGGCCACACGTTGGGGTGGCAGAAACACAAGGTGGAAAGGGACAGGTTTTCTGAGTTGCCTCAAGGAGGGACACACCCTGGAGAGATACTGGGATCTGCAACAGCTTTTGCATGGATGAGAAAGATGTGTTTGTTGTATGCAGCCACTGACATTTCCAAGTTTGTTTGTTATACAGCATAGCTTAGTCTAGCCTGACTAATACAGCTTTTTCTCAGGCTGTCTTGGGTTTGAATGCTGATTCCATCATTTATAGGCTGTATGACCTGGAACAAGTCACTTAATGAATCCGATCCTTAATTCTCTGTCTTAAAATGTTCACAATATTTAACTGTGCCATTCTTATCAAGATAAAATAAGCTAATGTATTGACAATTCCTTTCACAGTGTTTAGAACAGAGTAGGCACTAACAACTCATAGCTATTATTATTACTACTACTTGCCAGGCACAGTGGGAAATGTGATCAAGTATGAGGTACATCCTCCCATCCTTAAGGCAAATAGATCTTATTTGGAAAAATGACCCACGTCCTCAGGACAACTTAACAAAACCTTACAAGAGACTGTTGAAAGAGCTGAACGTACAGTCAGTGCTATTAGACCATGGAGGAGGGAGGGCTCCAAGGAGACCAGGACAAGGTAGGGTGCTATTCCCTGACACATCCTGTCACATGAGGACTTGCACTTCTCGAGTCCTCTGAGGCAGCAGGTAGCAAATGTGAGCTACCAAGTCACCGTCTGTGCCTGCCCGAGGTTCTAGCTGGCCTGGGATGCTGACGATCTTTGGCTGTGCCTAGTTGTTCTGGTTAAAGGATTCACAAGGCCCGCACAGATGTGGACCTAAAGAAACGAGAAGGCAGAGAACCCTAGACATGGCCAACGCAGAGACACTGGGATGAATCTAAGGACTTTCAAAGCTCTTCCAGCTCTGAGAGGTTAAATCCTAAGCCAGAGCTATAAAAGCTAGAGATTTTTGTGGCCCTTTGCCGAGTTGAGGAAACTTTTCCTTCAGCGCTTGGAAGGCATGTGAGAGGGCCAAGAGTAGATCAGGCAAGAAAGGAGCCAGAGTTAGCCCCTTGGTGGTTAGGGATCCAATTCCTGTTTTTATTAAGGGTCTGACAGATAAGGTTCACAAGGCTGGACCAGGGCCAGGAGGCAGGGATGTAGCATGGGTGCTGGGTTCGTGTTCAGAAGTTGAGAAGCTGTCGGTGTCCTCACTGGGTGATGGTAATTGCATGCCTATTAGGTATGCATTACAGCATCTGAGGGAAAAGTCAGGTTCCTTTCACCCACCAGGTCCCCACCCCTGTCAAAGGAAATCAAAAGCAAATTTATGTCACACAGATTTGGGCAGAGGCTCAGACACAGAAGCATTTGTGACTTGGGGGCATCAAACCTTGGCTTTCGCATATAGAACAACTTTGTCAGATCTCTTGGCACCATATGCCCAAATCTCAGGCATCTGCGCAATTTTCTTTATGGTCAAGTCTGAGCAATTTGAGCCCAAACCAGGGGCTGCCCCCGAGTGATGCCTCTGCATGGACCCATTTTTCGAAGAGCGCTTTCTTCGTTCTTTTCAGATTGCTTCTTCGAGCTGCTGTCCGGCCCTCTCCCAAGCTCCAGGCTCACACATTGGGAAACTAAGTCCTGGGAAATGGTGATGTGTGGGAGTGATCTCACAGTAGGCTAGATGAAGAGCCATTAATAAGCCTGAAATAGCATTTTTACACCAACATTTCACTGAGAGGTTCACGCAGCTGCTGGTCTTGGCTCAAGTAAGTAACTTGACCTCCCTGAGCCTTGATTTCATCATCTTTAAACTAGGGATGATGTCGATTATTTCACAGGGATGCTGTGGGGATCTGAGGAGGTTAACATAGAGGAAAGTATCCATCTCAGAGTGTAGCACATGGCAACCGGCCTTCAGGACAAATGGAAACTGAAATCAGAATTTCCAGCAGGGGACAGGACCACGCACTGGGAAAGTATCATCCCCAAGGCCTCAGCGTCTTCTGTGCCATGTTGGTACCCTCCCTCCTCCTCCTTCGCCAGCTACTTCCTTCCTGGCAACCCCTAGTTTCCCCATGTCTCCCCTGCTCCATGTCATGGACATGCTGGCTTTGTGTTTTGGGGGAAATGTTTCTTGGTCCTTTGGAAGGGGTTTTGGGGTAAAAGTAAGAAAACCTCTGCCTTGAGCTCAAAGTGAGTCTGGAGCATGAGTGTGGGGGTTTGGGGAGTGGTCAAGGATAGGTTAAGTGGCCTCTGCAGCTCTGCAGACCATGCCTACAACCAGCTTGGGAAGCTCTCTGCTCCCTCTCAATTTCTTTTCTCTCCTCTTCTAGATAGCCTTTTATGGATCTTTTAGGGGCAACCTTGCATGTTCGTTTTAAGAGGGGTAAAGATGGTGGGGCTGAAGAGAACCACACAGTGCCATTTATCCCCATCGGCAACTCTTCTCCTTTCAGTTGACTCCTTATTTGCAAATTGTGGATAATCACAGCTGTCTGACATAGCCTTTGAGAGGACTGGAGATGACGCAGAGTGCCTGACACATACTAGGCCCTTGGTAACTGGTTTTGATATGTTTGTGCGTCAGGTGCCATATGTAGTGCTGGACACTACACATCTTGGGACGGCCCTTTTGCCTCACTTCTTAGGTCTCCCCTATGGGTGACACAGCACAGCTGACCTCACTTCCACATGGCAATGCTTTAACTTGGGAAAATAGCGATTAGGACCCACAGAGATGTCTTTTTCCAGGCTAAGTAGACCCGGTTCCTCAGCTGCTCTTCCTGTGATCTAGTTCTCCCTACATGTTGTCCATATTCCTTAGGGATGAGCCCAAATTTGTCAGTATCCTTTTTTAAAATGGAATACCAGGAACTTAACTCTGTGCTTCATGAGAAAGATCATGAGAGAAGCCATCATATTTTATTACAGACCCAACGGAAGCTAATACCAATCACACCAAACGACCAATTCCAGAGATGTGCAGGAAGATTTCTGAAGATAGGAGACTAAACAAACAACAACACATATCTTCACAGGAGGAAGTAGGGAGACTTCTGGGATTCTAGAATGTTCTATTTCTTGACCTAGGCGACGGTTGCATGAGTTATTCATTTTTTAATAATTCATTGAGCTGAACATTTTTAAACAACAGTTTTATTGAAATACAATTCCCATATGATACAGTTCACCCATTTAAAGTGTATAATTCCATGGTTTTTAGTCTAGTCACAGATATGTGCAATCACCACAACAGTTAATTTTAGAAACTTTTCATTACCTCAAAAAGAAATCGTACACTTTAGCTATTTTCCTCCTATAACCCCATCCTTCTCAGCCCTAAGCAACCACTAATGTACTTTCTGTCTCTATAGATTTGCCTATTCTGGACGTTTTGTATAAATGGAATCAGGTGATATGTGATTCTTTGTGACTGGCTTCTTTCATTTAGCATAATATTTTCAAGGTACATCCATGTTGTGGCATGTGTCAGTACTTCATCCTTTTTTTTTTTACAGCTAAATAATATTCCATTGTAGGGATATACCACTTTCGTTTATTTGTATTTCATTAGCTGATGGACATTTGGATTATTTCCACCTTATGGCTATTATGAATAATGTGCTATAAACACTCATGTATAAGTTTTTGTGTAGACGTGTTTCCATTTCTCTTGGGTATATACCTAGGAGTGGAATTGTTGGGTCGTATGATAACTCTATGATTAACTGTTTGAGGAACTACCAGGCTTGTTTTTCAAAGTGGCTGCACCACT
Source organism: Tapirus indicus (assembly GCA_031878705.1). NCBI lineage: Eukaryota > Metazoa > Chordata > Mammalia > Perissodactyla > Tapiridae > Tapirus > Tapirus indicus. The sequence continues at coordinate 101,100,257 of CM062918.1, read as the reverse complement.
TTACATTCCTACCAGCAGTGTATGAGTGTTTTCATTTCTCCACATCTTTGTCAACACTTGTTATCTGACTTTTTGATTATAGCCATCCTACTGGGTATGAAGTGGTATCTCATCATGGTTTTGATTTGCATTTCCCTGATAACTAATGATGTTGAACATTTTGATTTATGTACTTTTCTTAATATACATCCTACTTCAATAAAAACAATGTTTTAAAAAAGCACTCAGTTCTTGATCTTTGATACTTATAATGATCGCTCAGCCCTGAAAGTACAGAAACCAAAACTTCTGGATGCTGGAGATTCTGCACCTCCCAGGTTGGGGTCTCCTCTGGGGTTAACCTAGCTTTTTTGATTCCAAGTTAGAGAGGAGCTGCCCTCCTTCCCAGCCAGGAATTTCCCCTGGATAGTACACTGAAGGGCACTGAGTATACCTGTGTGCAGGAATATATCTTTCCCTATACACTCCGGGTAAACCCAGGGTGTGGAGTAGAGGGGAGGGCTATTATTCACACTCGGGTCAGCTACCTAGAAGATCACCTGTGGCACTGGACATATTTGGCCACCTTGAGTTTTTATCTCTTCATCAAGGCACAGAGTCTAGGGCAAGAAGATCGATGTCCTTGATCCAGACACGGGGCCTGAGAATAGAATCATCTCTGGATCAAGTGAAAGGTACACCTTACCAAAACATGTTACATCTGGGGCACCTGAGGCTTAGGGCAGTAAAACAATTTACCCAGGCTTCACAGGAATTTGGACTGCAGAAAGCTCTACCTTCCAATTCAGCCTCACCTTGGAAGGTGGAGTGAAGGTTGGTACCTTGGCATCACCACCTGCATGCAGTTACCTACACTTGCAGGCAAACCTGATGGCCTGGTCCTGATAGCCCACATTTAGCCCTGGTGCCAGCTGCTGCCATCCACACCTCTAGCCACTTAGTCATCTTCTTCCTCTGGTGATCTGTGGGCCGGCTTCTTCCTTATCTTCTTATTGGATGCAAGATCTTGATGTTTCTATTTTCATTCAGGCACTAGGAACCTTTTTTGCTGTGAAAGTAAAGGTAGGTGTGTTGGTTGGGTTCTCCAGGAAGCAGGTGCTGAGGTGGAGTTAGGAGTGCAGAAGGTTTGGGGGGAGTAAGACCTGTGAGACCAAAGGGGAGGAAGTAGAATTGGGCAGGGGAGCCATAAGACCACAATGCACACCTAACAAATTCTCTGCCAGCCCAACGAGGAGCTGCAGAGCAAAGACTGCTCAACCGAGGGGTCCCATATTGTGGAGAAATCACCAGGTCTTTGTACCACCACCTTGCTCCTGCCTGCCCCCTCCAAGGAAATTGAAGTAGACCCTGAGGGAGCTTAAAGCTGGGCACTATCAGCTAGTCACACTCCTCAAGTTCTTTCTTCAAAGAAGATCTTCGTAGCACATGTCCTCCTTTGCTGGTGCCCCAGACAAAGCCAGACATCCTTAGAGGAATCAGTTATTGACAGGCCAGCTCAGGGAATCAACTGGAATTCCAGAACCATGGACTATAGACAGGGATTGTAAACTAAAGAGCAGGTTGATTCCCATCTTCCTGCCCCCCACCTTTTTTTGCAGCTCATGTCAGGAGTGGTTTGTCACCAATCTGGGAAGACTCTGTAAGGTCTTTGGACTTCAGTGCACAAGGACTTGGGCACAGGTGAGCTACTCCAGTGTTCTTTGTGCTGTTATTCCTGAATGAATTCAGGTCTCTGGTGATGGTCATCGTCATCATCATCACCATCTTCACCATAACCATCTTTCCCGGCATCAAACAGCATTCTTAAAAAATCAAATTCTCTGTGATGCTAGATTGAATGATACTGTCATCAAAAGGAAAGATTCTAGCTTGCCCTGTCTTCTAGAAACTTCTTATATTCGAGACAATCACATGCTAAGCCAAATATAGAATACATACCATGAACTTTGTGGTTCTATGATCCTGGGCTCCCAATTTCCCCTCCATAAAATGGGAATTCCTATGACTGGCCCCCTCCGAACCCTAATGCGCTAGAGAGACTTCAGTGAGATGATGGAGGTGAAAGCCTTTGAGCACCTCATTCCACACTTATCAGAGCATCTTTTGCCTAAGGCTCTTGAAACCTCTTAAAAGCACCACCACATTTTCATCATGTAAAAATTGCCCAAGAGAGATCTCCCCATTACCAGCACTTGGTGGGAATCTGGCATTCATCTTCACATTCCCCTATGATCACAGAGCCTTGTTGATCCAAAGAGACCACAAAGGGCATCTTTCTGCTGGTTTTTCTGCAGAGCAGTCTGGGGCAGAAGGCAAAAGCACGAGAGGATCTTGCTTGCCTCCTCTCCTCTGCTGGGGCCCAGGCGGTGGTTCACAAGTGTGGTCCTCAGCGCCCTGGTCTCCTTGGCATGATTACTGTTTGCCAAGCTAAATTTTATTTAGTTCTACCTTCTGCTACAGACTCACCGAGAGAATTTTGCTCACTGTTCAAATTTGTGTGACTCATATGTTATGTGGGCAGAGCTTGTCCAAGTTTCTGTGGGAACAGGGGAGGCAGGGGAAGACAAAGCCTGTTAAAGCGGCAAGGAACGTCCCTTCATCTCCTCATTTACAGGTGAGGCAGATATCATGAGCAGGTGCCCAGCCAGGCTGGACACAGTTCCCCTGATTGAAGTGTCCTGGTTCTTGCTTCTGAGATGGAGTGTGAGGTGGGAAGAACGTGGGCTCTAGAGCTAATTGGATCTGGCTCTACCACTTACTGTCTGACCTTGGGCAAGTGACTTAACAGCTAAGAGCCTCAGTTTCCTCAGCTATAAATTAGAGATAATAATTCCTACCCTACAGGATTGCTGTGATTAGAGATAATGTATGAGGAGTGACTGGATCATAATAGACACTCAATAAATGGTAATTATTATAATCATTACATTTTCTGCTACAAATTCAATAAGTAGCTCTTGAACATTTACTCTTTATTCACTCATTTGTTCAAACATCCTTTCATTCATAAAACATTTATGAAGTCAGGATTGTGTTGGGTTCAATAGGGATGCTACCAAGAAATAGAAAGCAGGATCCCTGAGCATAAGAAACTCAAACTTGAGTTGAAAACAATAAACTAGAGAGGAGATGAATTATAAAATGGAAACCATCTTATCTTCTTGACTGTGTTGTGAAAGGTTAGTGGGCTAAGCCTGCAAGCTGAGCATCTGGTCCAAGGGAGACTCGGTGTAGCCAGACTGGAGTTGTGTCTTACATGGCGACAGAGGCGGAGTCAACCTGCTATGAAGCTAAGAAGCATGACCTTTAGCATTCTTTACTTAGATGGGCTTCTTCCAAGGCTCTGTACCTAATTTGGTTTTCTGTTCTATAGAAGGCCCCATAAGTTGCATAAGCTTCAACATCCACAAACCTTGGATTATCATTCATGGGGGATTGGGTTTTAAAGTCAGATGATAAAATAGAAATCTACAAGGGAAAGTCTCACATCTCATGCTCTCAGAGTGTCAGGAGTACATAGTCACCTGTCAGGTAAAGAACCAGGGGACCTTGATATCTGAAATGAAGGGGTGAATCAAGGAAGGCTTAACAGTGGGGCAAGGATATGAAAATAGGAAGCTACGTGAACTAACAGAAAAGATGCAGGGAGCAGGTGGTGAGACATGTGAGGGAGAGGAAGTGTACTTTAAGTAAAATACCCATAACATTTTCACTTCATATGTTCAAGAGTAATGTACAGATGGTCCTCAACTTACGATGGTTTGACTTACGATTTTTCGACTTTACAATGGTGTGAAAGCGATAAGCATTCAGTAGAAATGGTACTTTAGGTTTTGAACATTGATCTTTTCCCAGACTAGCGATGTGCCGTAAGATCCTCTCTCATGAACTGGGCAGCGGCAACAAGCCACAACTCGAGGTCAGCCACGCGATCACAAGGGTGAACAACCGATACACTTACACAACCACTCTGTATCCACACAACCATCCTTCCAGTGCAGTATTCAACAATATGAGATATTAAACACCCTAGTATAAAGTAGGCTTTGTGGTAGATGATTTGGCCCAACTGTAGGCTAATATAAGCATTCTCCGCACGTTTAAGGTAGGCTTGGCTAAGCTACGATGTTTACTAGGTTAGGTGCATTAAATGCATTTTTGACACATGATATTTTCAACCTGTGATGAGTTTATCAGGATGTAACCCCCTCATAAGTCAAGGAAGATCTGTATAAAGCATGATGGTGGGATGGCGTTTGGACACACTGATCTTGGCTCTACTCATTTGAGTACCATGACGTCAGACAGGGCAAGTAACCTCTCGGAATTTCAGTTTCATTTGTAAAATGATGATAATAGTAATACCTCTCTCACAAGTACTGTTGCACGAAATTAGGGAGGTATTTCTGTGAAAGGCTTTGTAAACTGTGAAGAGCTCTGTTTATCAATATTAGTTCTAATTCATTTTACTCAGACTGCAGAAAGCATTTTCTTGTTCACCAACATGATAATAGTGGAAAGCACCTTTAGGAAAAACAAAACAAACCCAGAAATCCCCGAGTAAAAGCTCCAGCTTATTACATGAATTTGAGCCATTCCCTTAACTTCTCCAAGCCTCAGTTTCTCCATCTAAAGCATGAGACTAATTATATTTTTCCCTCAGTCCAGTTTTCAAACACCAGTGAAGTCATGTTTTGATCAGACTGATCTTTAAGTTCCTTGGGAGGAAATAAATGAAAATATTCCCATTCACGCTCCCTATTCTGACTTTCACTACAATAAGGAAAGGAGACTCTCTCAAGCTTTGAGTAACTGGAAAGGGCATTGAGAGCCACAGTCCCCACTTGGGCTGGACTGTGATGACAAGGACAGTGACAGGCAATGTAGTTGGGTGGCAGTTGTAGACAGTAGTTGCCTCTGGCGGAACGCAGCATATGCTAGCTGCCAACATGTAGCTTTGCGTCAGTCTCCTAACAGGCCTGCGTATTTGATATCATGGTTTGTTTACACTGTACAGATGAGGAAAACAGGGCTCAGAATATTTGAGTCACTTCTCAAAGGTCCCACCTCTAGTAAATGGAGCTGAACTTCAAACCCTGGTCCGTGCTGGAGCCTGCTTTTCCTGGTGTCCCTGGTTGATTTTCAGCTCTTTTGTGCCCCAGACAAGGAGGTCTGAGCCTATATTCTGCAGGAAGTCAAGACGCCTGCTACAGGTGAGATGGCATATGGGCAAGCCTGTTGTAGACTTCAGCACGTTGTGAAATTGCTCGTTATTTTTATACCAGGGAGAAAGTTTCCACCCGCGCTCTTACAGAGAGGAAGTTGGCTTTGATGTCTGATGGTTTTTGCCACCCTTGCCTGTCTAGGTGCATGCCCAAATAAGAGACTCTGTCTTCCCTATATGTTATGGCTGTTTCTGTCAGCCAGTCTCTTCAAAGGTCTAATGAAGGAGGTCACCATGTACCTGCATGTCACAAAAAGAACTCACATTCAAATCTTCATAATACCAGGGACTCCTCAAAAGCAAAGACCACAATCAATTTTGGAGCATATTCCACCTGTGATGCTCGACATCCTACAGACGCTGAGGGGCTGGCAAGACCAGCATCTTCTCAGCATCATACTGCTGAGGAATGATGTAGATGGGAGGACCCCCACCCCAAGACACACCTGTAGCACGAGCCATCCTCCCCACCTCAGCCCTTAAGGCAGTGTCTGTTCTCCATCCTGTGCTCACACCAGTTGGTTCACAAGTTCCCACTATTAGGTGAGTAATAAACAGTAGGATATAAGCCTGCCCTTCTGGCCAATCCCAGAGCTAACGTAACATGTTCAAACACCCTGTTATTATTATTACCAATGATAATAAGAGGAATAATGAGCAAGAATTGCTTTTATTAAATAAATCAGGAAAATGCACTTTACAACGTGTTCCAGAGACATGTCAAAAGGCTCCCTGAATGCTCGGATGGTGTCGGAGCATGTGCTGCTCTCCATTATGAGGGAGTTTCTCTACAATTACTGGTCTCTCAACAGCAGGTTAGGACTCATTTTATAAATATATAATAACATAAATGGACTTTCTGTTTATTAACTACTACATTATAAGTGTGTGTTTCCCTCCTATAAACCCCCCTTTTTAATAGGTGCATTTTGGAAATGATACCATAATTGCAGCCATTTAAAGACTAAAATATTTAACCTTCATCTGTTGCTATTTTTCTCAATTTTGGAATTAATAGAGAAATCTTAGCTTCCTTAGCCCTGTAACCTGCTCCAAGATAAATGCAGTGTTCTGAACATGCCAAGCACATGATAAAGGTGCCCAGTAAGTGTTTTTTGAAGGAATGAATAATGACAGATCTCCTTCACTCCCTTGCTTCCTAACAGGGCTGTGTCTGAAATGATCCTAGAAGGGAAGCAGTAACATTGTAGGAGGGAGTCTAGCTTGAGAGCAAACTTTGTCCACCTTTGCAATTCAGTGTGTTTGGGTGAGTGGGACATACAGTCTTTGGTGTACCTAGTATATTTCACACCTGGAATGGATCATTTTTTCACACCTCTACCGTCTATTCCTCAAAATTATTTTCCATAATAATCGTGTAATAATAATTTTCTTGATTCATTTTTTAGTTTTAAAATAATTTTTAGAAGATAAACCACAATATCAAAATATCATCCAAACTTGGTAAAATATTTCATGCACAAACTAAAATGAACTGTTACCAAACAAACATTATACCTTGCAGTTCACACTCTGTTTCACTATCTTAGATTTTAAACAAGAATAAAACTCTAAGTCCTTACATAAAATGACAGAGCTGATGTAATTAGAATTTTGTTTCTTTGCCTTTACAATTACTGTGTTGTCACCATTTCCAATATGTATTGTTTTTCAACATCACCAAGCAATTCTCCAAGTCTCAGTGGACACTGACTGAATGTCCCACAAATTTAACTCAATTCTGACATGATCTATCTGGAGGTAGTGTCAGATCTCACAGGTTAAGGACTCAGTCCCACAAGACTGCTCCCTACTTCAGACACCAAGTGCAAGTCCAGGTTGTTACCTGTGCTTCTGACCAACTGGCTATAAATCAGAGGTTCCCACAACCTCCTCCTCAGGTTTAATTAATTTGCTAGAGTGGCTCACAGAACTGAGGAAACCAGTTTACTTACTAGTTACTGGTTTATTACAAAGGAATTATAGGATATGAACCAAAAACCAGATGAAGAGATCCATAGGGTGAGGTCTAGAAGGGTCTCAAACACAGGAGCTTCTGTCCAAGTGGAGTTTGGGGTGTGTCATCCTTCCCACACGTGGATGCATCCTGGTTCACCAACCTGGAAGCTCTCTGAACCCCCTCCTTTTCGGTTTTTATGAAGCTCCATTTCACAGGCATGACTGAGTAAATCATTGGCCATTGAGGATTGATTCAATCTCCAGCCCCTCTCCCTTCTTGGAGGTGGAGGAGGGGGAGTGGGACTGAAAGTTCCAATCCTCAATTCCTGGCTGGTTCCCCTGGCAACCAGCCCCATCCCTAGAGGCTCTCCAAAAGTTGCCTCATTAACATGAACTCAGTTGTGGTTGAAAGGGGCTTGTTATGAATAACGAGACACTCATTTCACCTTTACGACTCGAAGCATTTTTCAGGAACTGAGGGCAAAAGAACAAATATTGTAACAAAAGATGTTCCCATTGCTCTTATCAAATTCCAAGGGTATAGGGAGCTGTGAGCCAGGAACTGTGGACAAAGACCAAAATATACATGTATCACACTGTTTCTTTCAAATCAACCGTTTAAATGCAAGAAGATACGATACTACAGGGAATGAAGATATGACTGTGTCTGGAAGAGACCTCCAAATTAACTACTGTACAGAACACAATGTTTACTAAGAATAAGTAATGAAAATGTGCTAATTTGAACTATACGTGTGTGTCCGTGTGTGTAATTAAACTCAACAGTAATCGCAGCAACTATTTAGAACTTAGGCCAATATGAGGTCTGGGGGCAGGTAAGGGGTATTTTATCATCAACTTTGTTTAGAACTGCAGGTGCGTGGTGATAATCAAAGGTCGACTGACTTCATATTCATTAATGTTTAAATTCTTTACAGAAAATGCCCCCGCCTCCTCTTATTGTCTCCGTGCCAGCAGTGGGTGATCCCTCAAAAAACTCATCCTGAAGGAGCCAGGAGGACAAGCATGATCTGGCTGCAGGCCCACCCATGGAGGAAAGAGGGCACTTCTCTGTCAGATGCCAACACTAACACAATTTAGGAACAAGTTTGATGTCTTTTATTCAAGGGAAAATATCCATGGATGGGGTAGTGCAGTGCCTCGAGAGCAGTGGAGCTCTCCCCTAGGGATTCTGGGCGAGAGTAGTTCTAGAGGGTGTTAGAAGGGGCGCCGTGGACACACGGTGTGAGGGGCTAGAGGTCAGGAATCCCCTACAAGGCTGGCAGGTCCTGTTTTCTAGGGTCAGGTGAGCTCCCTAACACTGACTTGGGGGACTGTGATTGGTGTATGTAGGTCTTCCTGGCAGGTGTTCCCAAAAGTGCATGCTGACTGAGGTTTAGATTTGTGACCTGGGCTGGGCCACTGGGGCGGCCTCCATTTTGTGGGTCCCAACATATGAACTAACTCTATCACCTGTCACACGGGTCTCCTTGCCCAGGGAACTTACCTCTGAGCCCTGCACGGTTGAGGCGGTGGTACCAGAAAGGGCTGCTGATTAAACCCTGTGACATTTTAGGATATGGCTAACTCAGTTTAGGGGTCCTTCCCAGCAGAGTATTACCCCAAAGTAACAGGAGTCATTTTGGCCCCCTCCCTGTAGGATGCCACATGGCTGAAGTACCAAGCAGTACCCAGTATCCAGTAGAGGGTGACAAGCACGAGAGCAAATAGCTACAGAGCCCAGGTAGTAGCTGACCACAGCAGCAACCCGCAGGCCCTCCCACTGAAGCACTGGCTGCATCCGTAATTATGATGTTAAGGAAGATTTCTGCAGTCTTGCTGTTAAATGAGGACTTTCACAGACATGACCTAGTTTAGGCCTCCCAATAACTCTGTAAAGCAGACACTATCACCATCAGCCCTATTTCATAGCCTCGAAACTCAGATCCAGAGAGAATGATCAACTCTCCCAAGATCTAGAGCGAAGACTTGAACCCTGCTCTTTTTAAGCTTTCGTTTTTCTGAGTGACTCTTGTGGCCTTGAGCAGAGGTGGCAAAGAAGAAACCGTGAAGTGCACTAAGGATTCTGATGTTACACAGCCTGTAGATAGGTAACTTCAGAGGCCAGAAGTGAAAAACTAAGACTTCTTTTTCTTTACTTTTTAAAAACTGAGGGATAACTTGATGGGTGAAGTGCACGAATTGTAAGTGTGCCCAGGTGACTGCAAGCATTGGACCCCCACCCAGACAGAGACCCGAAAACATCCAGGACCTCTGCAGGCTCCCTCGTCCCCTCCCAGAGGCACTCCTCCTCTCCAGGGGGAAGCCACTCCTCCAGATTCTGTCTCCAGAGATTAATTTCAAGATGTTTCCCCTCTTTTTTGGCATCTACCAAACAACTTATTAAACTGATATTTTTCATAACATTAATTTATTTTTGTAACTCACTGAACAAAAGTGACACACTCAATCTCAGAAACTTTGTCCTTGTCCCCACTCCTGAAATGAGCCTCTTTCCCCAGCAGCCACCTGCTTTGCTCCCCCACCTCCACCTCCGTCAGCTCTTTACTCAAACATCTTCTTCTCGCGAGGCCTCCTCCTCTGAGCTGACTATTTAACCTTGCGACCCCGACTCTGGCAGTCCATATTCTACCCCTGTTTCTTTTCCTCCGCAGCAGGCCCCACTGTCTGACACAGTCTACAGTTCCCTCAGGTGTTCGGTCTCTGTCTCCCCCGACTAGAACGTAAACTCCTTGAAGACAAAGCTGTTGGGCTGTTCTGTTTACGTCTTTATCTCTGTCCCCTCCAACAGCAGTATCTGCTCAGTAAATACTGATTTTAAGAAATGAATATCATGTGGACCAACCCAAAAAACTTAAACAAATGATTCAAAACCTAGTTTGAACATTCACTTCCAATTCTGGAAATTAAAAATATAATTGTATACATTTTACTGGGAATTACAAGCTCGTTCTTCGATAGGTTACTATGACTTACAAATGTGAAGAAGGAAACTAAAGGAAAGATCAAGATCTTCAGAATTAGAAGAAATCCTGGCTCCACCGTTTCCCAGCTATATAAACTTGGGCAAGTTTGTTTACTTTGATGAGCCTTAGATTTTTTTTCGCTTTTGAAAAATGGGAATAGCAATGTCTGTTTCATAGGCTGATTATGAGCATTAAGTAAAGCACTGTCCAATGAATAGAAGCTATATTTACTACATTGTTCTCAGAGTCACATTAATATTACATAGTTCAGACCTTAGCAGGGAAGCCGGTGCTAGTCCTGTCCCCACACCTGCAGCTATAAAGAAGTGCATTGTAAATGACTAATTAGATTTCTTAAAGTTTCTTAAACCCACACTCATTCTCTCCGATTACAGTCCATAGCACTGAGTCAAGACAAGAGTTAAGAGTTCTGCAGCCAAATGCCTTTAAGATACACCTGCCAATGAAAATTTCCCACAAAAATGGTGGATGTAAAGAAGACCCAGTCATATTTCTTGAAGATTCCCTCCGGATTTATCTTCAGCCTGTGTGATGATTTACTGTTCTTAACCTTGCAAGGAGGCTCTTTTACTCCATGTTTAGCAACGTGATTAGATGGCCTGTGAGTTCTTTCTTCCAAGACACTTAAGAGTTGGCGCAAGAAGGAGCAGGCAGAACCCCCTAACCAGGGGCTCTAGTTCCCCTGCCTAAAGCTGGGTGCTTAAAATTCCATTGTAGCTTTATTCCTTAGTGTGGCTTTCTTCTCTCCTAGTCTGCAGGGATACCTGGGAGGTTATCAGTCATTTACACTTCAGTGTGAATGAGTTTTTCAGCTCCTTTCATAAGAGCAAGTGAGATGAGGGAAGAGGGAAAAGTAATGAGAAGTAACTGAGGAAAAGACAACAACCGTGATGAAAAAGATTGCCGAAAGAGGAGACTCTTGACTTAAAAGCAAGCCTGCTTTGTTTCCTGTCAGTCTAGTTCTGAGGCTGGGGTAGAAGTCTTAGTTCTGGTGGACACATGCCCCCCCTGTGACCTGTCAGTATTTTTTATTTCATGGTTGCCCCGAAGCAGTTGCTGTCCACAGCCTACAACTTACTGACACTTTTCCCATATTCAGCAATTATCAGGGACCGGAGGCTCCAAGGTAAGTCTGGAAGCCGAAGAAACTGTGCTCGTAAATTGAGGCCATGTGTAAACAAACAAACAAATAAAACAAAGGATGAGGGGAGTGTTCTGATCTAGGTTTATCCTGGGTGTGAGTCTGACTCCCACGCTGAAATTTCTTCTTTGTAGGCAATTAGATTTCAATGGAACCTAAAGAAGGGTTTTCTTTTCTCATCTATAGCTTATGACAGTTACTGCATGATATACGCAGTGCAACTGAGTGCAATGTAGTAAATATTTTGACCTGTAATTAATGATTTTATTCAATAAATGTTTACTGAGTGCTTGCTGTGTGTTAAACACGGGACAGGAGGCTGCTTCGGTGAATAAGACAGATCAGGTCCCTTCTCTCCTGGAGTTTACATTCCTGAGGGTGGGTGGGGGAAACAGACAGCAAACAAATACAAATAAATAGGGAAATTTTAGATAGTGATAAGTGCCATAAAGAAAATAAAGAGTCTGTGGTAGAGAGTACTAGTGTGTAATGTCAGGAAAATCCTTTCTGAGGACACGAGATTTGAGCTTAGACCTGAAATATGAGGATGGTGCAGCTGTGTGTGTACTGGGGAAACAGCATGTACAAAGGCCCTGAGACAGGAAGAAACTCGGTTGGTGTCGTTAAGGACTTGAAAGGTCGTGTACTTAGAACATAGAGCGGTGGGAAGAAGCAGGAGACGAGGTCAGAGAGATGGGCCAAATCATTAAGACCTTGATGACATGGTAAAAAGTGTTAAAGACAAGGAGATGACACTGAGTGGTTTTAGAGCAGAGAAACGGCATGTTATTATTTAATTGAAAATGTCCCAATCTCACAATGAGATTGGAAAGAAAACATGCTCCAGTTTACTGTTTCTTTTGTTTTGAAGATGCTTACTAAATATCTGTTGAATGAATGAATGAAGGGATGAATCCCATATGAGTGAACCAAGTTATGGTAGAAAGGATATTGACCTCTGTCCAGAGTTAGAAGAGGCGGCTGTACCACTTGCTAGCTGTGTGACCTTGGACAACTTGTGTAACCCCTCTGAGTCACAATTTCTTTGTCTGTAGGATGGAATAATACCTCCCTGAACTGCCCCCATAGGTGTGGTGAGGATCAAATGGGAAATGTGAAAAATGCACACGTAGAGAGTGATGGGGGATGATGGGGACGATGGTGATAGGTTTTGGTTGCGTTAAGCCACAGTGGGATGCCTTGCCTTTGATGTTCCTGACTGTCTTCCAGCTTTGGTTGGAGTCTATTGTACTTCTCAGCCTGTCCTCCTGTCGGCTGGGTGGGTGGCTCCTCTCTGTGTAAAGTAGTACTGCCTTTATTTACCCTTAAGGCCTCAAGAGAGAACCCCAGCTCCTGTACACAATAAAAATCCCTTGTCCTTGCCTTGGCACCAAACAGCTGACAAAATGCTTTTGAGATGTTATCTTACGCGGTGCTGGCGACTCTGTAGAGGAGGCAGGTCAGATTTGATTTCCCAGCTAGAACTCTGCATCTGCTCCATCTCTTTCCACGAGGCTCACGTCCATTCTCAGCTGTGTCTTTCCAGGCTAAAAAGCCGTAAAGATTCTGGTTTGCCTTCTAGGGAGACTCTTCCTAGCTAGGGTCATGGGTGCATCTTGCCTGGGAAAGAGATTCTGTAAACGCTTCCTAATTACTGCCGTGTTTAGCAACTTGTCAGGCAGCCCTTCTCTCTAGTCTAAATCTCTCTGGCTGTGACTGTAGCCCCTGTTGCCAGGATCAGTCTTCAGAGGCCCTCTGGAGCAGCATCGTCTCCTGGCACCAAGATGATTGTATCGACTCACCCTTGCAGATTGTCAAAGAAGGAAAGGAATCTTGCAGATCAGCACTCCCATCTTCTTGTTTCACAGGTGGGGAACCGAAGGCCCGGCACGACATGCCCCTGAGAGGTAGACACAATTAGGGCTGGCCTCCTGAGGCCCGATCAAATGTTCATGGCACTGTTGTACACGGTGTGTACACCACTTACTTCCCAAGCCACCAGCATCAGTGGCTAAGGACATGGCAAGCTTTCAATACCAATAGTATGGTATGAATCAGAACTGTTTTGCTGGGGAACTCTGAGATGATCCTTCTAGATTCCTGCTAGTGGAGGGCTTCAGAAAGAGGAGACAGGAGAGAAGCCAAGTGAAGCATAAGCCATCCTTGGGGCTGAGCAGCCTGCTTCCCTGGGATATGGTGTGGTGCAGTGGAAAAGGCAGTCTCTGGAGTCAGGCAGATCCTTTTCAAAGCTCTGTTCTCTCACTTATGAACTGTAAGGCCCCTATCTGAGCCTCAGTGTTCTTGTCTGTGAAATGGGGATAAGAATCATGGAATATTTTGGAGGATCAAATACCCTTCTGCACCATGCCTGGGCTCCACTCCCCTCTGTAATTTGGGTTGTGCCTCTCTAGCTTCCAGCCAGGGTTGGGGTTTGGAGTAGATGGGCTCAGAAGACCAGGAGGAAAAGGAAGGCGTCTTAGTCATCAAATAGCTCCCACAAACCAGACTTCACTGAGCTATTTTCAATGAATCAGACACCCTCAAATTACATTACCCTTGAAATCCAGAAAGGTATGAAAATCAAGGGAGAACACGCTGGGGGCAAAATATTTTGGGGGTTCTGCCAGCTCAAGCTCCTGTGGAAAGGAAATCCACGAGAGATGCTTGACTGAACCTCGAGCCTGGCCAGCTTCCCCATCCACCGCAGGAGCTCGGCTGGCAGGCCAGCATGCAAGGGAGGAGCCAGGACTGCCGCGACCACAATGCTCCGTTGCCCACACCCACGGCTACCGGAGCCAAGATGTGCTAGAGGAGAGGGGGTCGCGGTGCACACACAAGAGGCCTTACAACTCAGTTCCTGTAAATATACAGATGCCAAATGCTCCAGTGTCCAAAAGTTCACTGGTCACTTGGGGTGCACTTACATCCCTGATCAGGGGATACAAGGATACTAACGGCTTTGGAATATTTAAGGGTGTTTTGTTTCTCCCTGGTGGAGGCAGGCAGCGAACCTACCTTCAGCTGCTTTCTTTAGGTCCTATTAAAACAAATTTGCAATGCCCGAGCACACGTTCATTTCGTGGAGGGTGACATGAGAATGGTTAGTGAACTGGAGTCCTGTGCTGAGGGCAGAGATCAGGTGAGAGGCCCACCTTCTGACTTGGGGATGACCAGTTGGCTTACTTGTGCCCTGGAACCTTGGTGTGAGCAGGTGGAATTTAAGGGAGGGGAATCTATGCACGGCTCTCAGTCTTGGTCGCTATCCAATGCAGCCCCCCCATCTTCTGTCACTCAAGAATGAGCACATGGGATGAGAGAAGTATATTTTTCCCTACGAAATTCTCTAACCAGGCCCTAGGTTTTCCTGGGATACACAGATCATTGTGAAATGACTTAGAGTCTGCTTTTCTTGCCTACCTTAGCCATTCACCCCTGCACATTTTGAATTGGTGGTGCTCACCCCAATAGGTGGCTCGGTGCTCGCATTCCCTCCACCTCATGCTTATAATAGATAAATTCGCATGAACAGTGGAGGAGGAAAGAGAGACATGGGGAGAGAGCACATTTCTGAGGATATTAATAGAAAGCATCCACACTTCATGGGTTTTGAATTCACTTGGGAAGCAGCCCCATCTCCCCAAGGCCAACTTTTGGGTGTGTCCTGCCTGGGGGCTAAGTTAAGGTTTTTGATTTTGCTATAACAAAAGCAACATCTCCTTCTTGAAGAAGGAGCAAGGGCTATTTAAGGCAGCCCAGTGCAGACTAGGGCGAGGGTTTTGTAAACAACCCGGAGTCATAAAAGACAGAGGTTGATGGATAACTATGCATTAGGTTCAGAGTGGAATCTTGAACCCCTCCCCTCCCCTCCCTACACTTCTCCTCCCCATCTGTGCATCCCCTGTTTCACACTGGCACCAATCTATGGGTCCCCCTCCATTGAGTCAAGGGGTATGAGATGGTGGGAGAGTCCTGATAGGAGATTTAACCCCAGGACCCTTTTCACCAGAGAGGAGAGGCATTGTCTAAACAATCTGTCACATGAAAGATCGAACTCTGTTCTCTGTGTTAGGGAGTGCTAATAGAACATCATCTGCAAAGGGCAGGAGAAATCTCTTTTATCTTGGCCTGTTTCTTTTAGGCGGTTCTACCACTCTAAGGATACCTCCCAGGTGGAAATATTCTGAATGCCCACTGCCTGCTTCCTACCTATTTGAGGAAGGGAGGATTCTTCCCACATCCCTCCTACCCCTACTGTTCACTCTTGCAAATAGTTGCTTGCCTACTGGTCCAGAAAACAGAACAACTTGAGGTGGCCTGAAAAACAAAATGCACATTTCCATTTGACCCCCAAAGTAAAAAGGATGGGGCTGACCCATGTTTGCATGGACAGGCACATTCTACAAAGTTGAAAGATAGCATGGCAGTGGGAGAACAAAGACTTTGGAGTCAGCCAGAACTGAGTTCAGACCCTATCTTCACCACTTAAAAAACTGTGTGTCTTTGGGAAAATGATTTCCTCTTTCAATACCTTCTTTGCATGTTTGTTATGAGGATTAAAGATAATGTATGTTAAAGCACCTAGAACACAGTACATACTAAATAAACAATAATTATAGCAATCTTGATTGAAGTTATTTGCAACATATTCCTTAACAGGTTGTTATTACATACGTGCTATTAATTCATTTAGGCAGTCAATCAATATTGACTTATAAAAAACATTTCTTGAATCATAAAAAGATTAGTAAATAAAGAATTATGTCAAGACCCCTGAACTTAGAATTTCAAAGGAAAACACTAAACAGCAATCATTTGATTCCTACTGTCGGAGTCTCCACTGCATCCTGCATAAAAGTGAGGCTCTCCTCTGTGCCAAGGTCAGGTCAGCACCTCCGTTTGCCGGCCGTTTGTTTCTGATATGAGTCCTGTGCACTCTAAGAGAATCTAAGTTTCTTGAGAGCAGGAAGCGTGGGGCCACTGCTTACAATCCAGGGTCCACCAACTTCCTGGAGAAACTGCTTTGTCTATTAATAGAGTTGGCTGAACGAGCCCAGAACTCCAGATGGAGCTGTATTTGGGTCTGACAATTGAGTCAGATCCCTCATTACAGAATTTATGGGGATGAAAATTGAGGGTTGCAAGGAAACTGCCCAAGGGAAGATGGACATTTTTGTCTTCTAGTTTTTTCCTCTTTTTTTAAAAACATCTTCGGAGAGAAGAGGGCGGAGATGTGGGGAAGGAGTCCCAGCTCTGACTGCGGGCCCTCCACGTTCTGGCCCTCTGAAGAGCCTGAGTGGTTTACTGTGAAGAGTGGGGTCCCGACTTCCAGGCCTCTTTCTGCCTCTAACACGCCATGTGCTCTGGGAGAAGCATCTAGTCTTTCCGAGCCTCAGTGTCCTGGTATGTAAGGCAAAAGAGTTGACAAGGTCATTGTTAAAATTTCTTACAGGACAAACATTGTATGACTTACTTCCCATGGTTTATGAAAACTGTAGCTTTGGAGAGTTATTGATTGACTTTTTCTGCTGTAGATTCCAGTATGCCAGAGACTCCTGGACGATGTGTACCTCTCAGGGGAATTAATCTGCCACTTTCAAGTCAAGGCTTGGATGTTAATGATGGAACAAGGTCAAGAATTCATGGGCCCCTAGCGTCTTCTGTTAGCCTGCTCAATGCTACACAGTGGGCCAACAATGAAGGATCCCTCCAGGGCTGACCAGGGAGGAGTAAATCTCCTGCGTAAACATATTATGATATGGGGCCATTGATGTTCTGGCTCTGCAGGCAGCTTCTAGGGAAGCCATAATTCACTTTTTGTCCCAGGTTCTTTCCATTTGTTTGTAGATCCCTGAATATAGGAATTAAGTTGTTACTTTATCCTCATCCCTGCAAAGTCACTGGGAATTTCACATGCTAGAGATGCCTTGAGGAAGAAAATGCCTCTACATGGTTTAATGCTTGTTTTTCCTTCCTCCCTCCCTTCCTTCCTTCCCTCCCTCCTTCCTTCCCTCATTTCACAAATATCCCTAGGGCACCTACCATGTGCCAGAAGCTGTGCTAGGCATTGGCAATTCAATCATGAACAAAACCAAACAATCTCTTATGGAGTTTACAGCCCAGTGGGGAGGCAGATATTAATACAATATTGAAACACTCAAGCTAATGAATGTGTAACTTCAAGCTCCGGAAAGTGTTATGAAGGAGAGGGAACTGCTCTATGAAAGGATAGGAAGCAGAGATTGCTGACTGCCTCCTAAATATCCAGTCTCCCCTCAGCTTTACTCATTGAATCCCTGTTCTGTTAGAGGGAACAGTGGCCCAGCTAGATTACCTTTCCTAGCTTCTCTTGAAGATAAGGGTAGCTTTTTACATAATTTAGGGGCAATAAGATAGAGTCAAAGTTCTTGGGTGGGACTTCTGGGAATTCTCTTTAATAGGGAGTGGGTGTTGTGATGGCTGGAGCCCCAGGAAGCCCCTTGGTGACCCTGAGGAAGAGGGATCTGCACTGGGATATGTGGTAGGGCCGTTGCCAGCCTTGGCTGCCTACTTCTGGGCTGTCTGTCTCAAGAGAGAAAAGAACCCCTTCTCCCAGCCTGTATCCCCAATCCATCTAGTTTAAGCTACTATTTGGGGGGTCTTTATCACTTAGAGGTGAAAACAATTCCTAATTGATATAGCATATAACATGGAAAGTTGACCTAGGTGGGAAAGGTGTATGAGGGGAGCGTGGCAAGTGGCAAGGATGAGTGGGAGGTAACTGAAGGGGTGCTAGAGGAGGAAGAGCTGTGTCTGGAGGAGGGATTAGCCTGGAAGGAAGGAGGATGGGAGCAGGAAGAGGAAGCAGGATGTGTTCCAGGAACTGGAAGAAGGCCAGCGGAGGTAGGATGCAGAATCTGAAGGGGAAGAGTGGTGGAGAATGAGACGGAGAGATGTGGCTCACCTGGTACCACGCAGGCACAGGTAGTCAAGTTAGAGACTTCGGACATGTTCCTGGGAGCAGCAGGAACCCTCTGAAGAGTTAAAAGCAGAGGGAGATACAATGGCTTTTGGAGGGCTCATTCTAGCAGCACGGAGAAGGGCGTGCATGCCAGGAACCAGTCTCTGAGTTCTGCAGCCCGGCAGGGGAGATGTGATAGTAGCTTGGATGGGGATGGTAACAGCTGAAGAAAGTGAACAGGTCTGAGAGACATTCAGAAAGCAGAAGTACAGCATTTGGAAGACAACTGAAAATGGAGGAGTCAGAGAGAAGACAGTCTCCAGGCTCACTCGTAGTTTCTGTTCTTTGATAACACATTGACTTATCTGTACATGTGTGGACACTATTCTTGCCCACCTGACATCTTTTTTCTTCCTTCTTCCTTGCTGGAACTATTAGAACCTGCTTGCCACAATAGGAGCCAACAGTGCTGGACACTCACTTGCCCAGCAGTCAAGGCGGGGGCATGGGATCCAGATCTGGCCAGTGGATTCTTTAAATTGCTCCTATCAACCATCATCCTTGTTTTACTTTAAGAGAGAAAAGAATTTAGGATCTAGACTCGGACTGCCTTGGCTAAGTCCTGGCTTTATCATCTACCATGTGCGCCCTTTAGTATGTCATTTAGTTATAAATTTCTTATAGGGAAAATGGATAATGTTGCTCCCAGGAAAATGTCCTCAAATAATACCCACCTCTCAGATTTGCTATGAGGATTTAATAAGATAACATATGTAAAAGTACTTTAAAAATAGTGTTTCAAATACAAGCTATTATGTTTTTTACTCATAATGATTAAAAGAAGAAATATTTGGAACATCTCAGCTCTTGGTAACAAAAATTAATAATAGTAGTTATCACTTATTGTGCTTATTAAGTGCCAGACATTGTGCCAAGTACTTTACAAATATTGTCTATTTTTAAACTTCACCACAATCTTTAAGATAGATATTACTCTCCCCATTTTTCAAGTGAGGAAACTGAAAATTTAAAAGATCGAGTAAATTTCCCAAAGTCACATGGTTACCAAATGACAGAAGCAGGATTTGAACCAGAGCTGTCTATTGTCAAGCTCTTCAACAGTCCCCTGTACTGTGCCTGAGTCTCAGATCCCGTTTCTTGTAGTATTGAAGCTGGGGACCTGAGGGGCACTGGAGATATTCAATAAGCAATTTGCTGTTTTCCTGTGTAACTTGAGGGGTGACTCAAGGGTCTCACGGATTTGTGAGCTTGTTTTGCAGAAGAAAGAGAATGCCTTCAGGGAGGTTGTGATTACCATCACAGACGGCCAGGTTCCCAGTAGATGTTGACGCCCAGAAGTCAGATTGCCCAGGGGCTTATTGGGAATGATCCCTTTGTTTCTCCAAAGCTCCTCTTGCCAAGCCCCTTAGCTCTATAAAAACCCCCTGCTTTCTAGTCTTGGGAAGGAGGATTTGAGTGAACCCAAGCTCCCACCTTCTCCTTTTGGCCAATTCGAATAAATCTTTCTCCATCTCCAGGCTCCGATGTCTCAGGGTTTTTCTTGCTGTGCCTTGGGCACACGAACTTGAGATTAAGAGGTTTGGTGTCAGTATTATCTTGTCTCCATGGGTGGTACCTTCATCTCTTCTGTGATATGTATTTACAATTTAACTTATTTTCAAATGACAGGGCTGTGCTTTTCGGATAGAACTGATGTGGCTGGTACACCTGTGAGACAAGCTCTATACATCAAATTGTTATTCTAATGTGAGGCTTCTTACTGGTACCGTAAGCTGCTTTCTTTTTCTTACTGTCACTTACTATGGTATTATATGTCTACCTAATTATCAATTTATGATCTAGTGGCCTGACTGGAAAGTACGCTCCTTGAGGGCAGGGATTCCATCTGTCTTGTTTCCCTCCTGTACTTCCCAGGGCTTAGAACAGGGCCAGGCACAAAGTGGACCCCCAATATACATTTGTTGAATAAATGAATGAATACGGGGAGGGGTGGATTTGAAATTGCTCATGTCCATTGCTTTATCTTGTCCCCTAAGTCTAATGACCATGTCTACAGAAGCTGACTGGATCAGAGGAACCCTTGGATTGCAGTTGTGAAAGTGAGGAGCCTGTGAAAGTGATTCTCATTACAGGGGAGGCAATATAAAAATTCTTTGTGGGGTTTTTCCAAATACAGTGCCTGTCCACTAGCCCCTAACCCCAATTCTCCACTCTCTTTCCCACCCTTCTTTCCTACTCCCCTAGTGGGCTGGGAGCTTTCTGAGGGCAGGGACCTCATCTTAATCATATTTGGTATCCCAGACCCAGTCCTCTTGTAGGCGCTCAATGAACGGGCAGTAAGTAGTGAATTACCCTCAGGGTCTTGATCTCTTTACCGTGATGCTCCAACCACCTGGCCCACTATGGCTCCATCTGCAGATCTTTGAGCACCAAAGACGCATGTTTCAAAGTTGGCTTGAAGGCAGAATCGGGTCAGGAAAGATGGGGATTTCTCCAGCCAGGGTTGAGGGTGTTATCTAGCTATGCAGGGCCAGGAGGAGAGGGGCGACTAGCAGAGAGGTGAGGCATGGAGGAAGGTCTGATTTGGCAGAGGGAAGACTGCATGCACACCAGTTCCCAACCATTGCTGTCACCTAGGAGTGATAGAAATTCTACCACATGTAACTTCCACTAGTAGTTAGAGAGAAATAGATTAGAAAGAGAAGCGATTGAAGTAAGATTCAAGCTACGTGTGGATTTTGCTTCTGTCTCACACTGGCAAAGGTTCTTAGCTCACCCAACTTCAAGGACTTCCTTTGCGAAATGGAGACAATGATACCTACTTCCCTGGGTTGCTATGAAAATAAAGTGAAACCGTGTATGTAAAACACTTGCACAGTACTGACACTTAGAAGTGCTGGAAAAATTGGTATTAAATTGATTTACAAACTGTAAAATACTGTGCTAATGAAAAGGATTATTAGATAGATAGTGGGAGGCTACCAAAAGGTCAGGGGAAAGGACCCTCCCCAAGCCTCAGTCCTCTGGCCTTACCCAGATGCTTGACATTCCAACCTCTGGCCCTTAGGGAGCCCCTGTTTAAATGCAGATTTTATCTGGTACTGTTTAATGGCATTCATTCAAGTTATTAGCACCTTAACTCTAATCAGATTAACCTCAACTGAAAAAGGAGTCTTGGCCAGGAAATGTGGAGTGAGGGAAAAGGATAGTATGTAGGGTTCATACCACCCGAGGTCCTTAACCCTTGCATGGCCTCGGAGGACTTAGAGGGATGCCGGTGGAGAGACCAGTGAAGCTGGAGGGTCAGCAGCCATGTCCCCAAGACTGAAGGAATGAGAGGACTTGCACACGATGGAGCAATGTTCTCTTTAATGTGTGCCCATGCTGTTGGGATGATCAACTAGTCACTTATTTACAAAGCTTTAAGGAGTTTACAATGACCTTGGTCATTCTGTAATTTCTCAATCAAAATATCTTAAAGCTTCAATTCCTTTCCTGGGGAGATGGAGGGAGGAGGGAGGGACTCATGACCGGGAGGCTTTTTCCTTAATCTATAGACTTTATGTTTTAGAGCAGTTCTAGGTTTACAGAAGAATTGAGCAGATAGTTCAGAGTTCCCATTTAGCCCTCTTCCCCCTTCAGTTTCCCCCATTATTCACATCTTGCATTAAAGTGATACATTTGTTATAATTGAGGAGCCAACATTGATACATTAGTGTTAATTAAAGTCTATAGTTTACATTAGGGTTCGCTCGGTGTGGTATACAGTTCTATGGGTTTTGCTTAACGTATAATGTCATGAATCCACCATTACAGTATCATACAATTGTTTCACTGCCTTCAAAGTCCCCTTGATGTTAAGGGTTCTTATCCTCACGCAGGTTGGGAAGCACCGGTTTAGCTGGGCCTTGTGGCACAGGGAGTGAATTTGTAGAGAGATCCGCGGGTGAGGATGCAGCCCCGGAGATAGAGGCCGACCTGTGGGGGCATCTCAGGAGCTGGGGAGGGGCCGGCTCAGCACCCCTGAAGCGAGGAACCCTTCCTTCCTTTCTCTTTTCCTTCCTCCCTGCCTTTCTTTTGCTAATACTTTTTCCTTTTCAGGTTTCAAATCTTTTGGTAGGTCCTTTATAAAAGATATAGAGGACCTTTGTCGATGGTTATTAACATTGACTGTACATTTGAATCACCTATGGATGTTGAAAAAAACACTCCTGGTGCCTGGGACCCACCCTGCTTCAGTTAAATCAGATTTCCTGGGGGTGAGGCCCAGGCAGAGGTGTTGATTCAGAATCTCCCCAGCTGATCCTAAGTGAGCCAGGGTGGCCAGCCACTGTCCTAAGTCATGAGCGTATAGTGACTCTGGATTCTCAGGGGTGCCCTTCGGGGGGTCCCACTGTAGAGCCGGAAGAGATCACAGGTGTCTCTATCATGCAGGCGGCAGTGGAGAGAGTATTTCACATTTTCATAAAAGTTCAGAAAAGCAAGTACGGGACGTTGGGGGCAACCTTGTTTGAAATACTGAAAACTGGAAGAAGCTAAATGTACACCAGGAGTATACAATGACATAAAAATGACAGCTCCATACTGTGGGACATTACTCAGCCATTCAAATGAAGAAGACAAACCGATATGTACTGATACACAGGGCAGTATTCAAGTGTGCAGCCCCTACTGGCGCGTGGGAGCTGACCAGTCGGAACAGATGCCTGACCGGCAGAGACAGAAGCCCGCCCTGTTGCTGGACTGGTACACCCAGGGCGAACGTCAGCTCTGCTGACACATGAAAAATATCTCCAGGGTGTTGTTAAGTGGAAAAACGCCAGCACCAGAACAGCCTGAAGAGTGTGATCCCCTTTAAGTAAATAAAAAACAAGCCCTAAAAATAGGCATAAATATACATATTGGACAGTAAATGTAGAGTAGAAAACCAGGAAGGAGATAGAAGGCTGCAGGTATAGTTACCTCCTGGGAGGGGTTGGGGATGATGAAGGGCATCTGTAACACTTTGGTTTATGTAATTGGGTTGTTTGAATTTTTTTTATGGTGAATACAAGTTTATATATGCTATGTGTAATGAAAATAATAAATAATTTTTTTATCAAAAGAAAAAATGCCTCTGGGGCCAAAGTTCTGGACTATAGCCCTGGTTTTGTCATTTGTTAACAGGGCTTGCCACATAACCTTTCCATACCTCAGTTGCCCCATCCATGAAATGCATACAGTACTGTTTCATATTCCACAGGGTTGTAGTGAAGATTAAATGAATTGAGATATATGATCTTGGGCATGAATTAAAACATGTACCTGAAGAGGCGTGGAGAAGGCTGCCTTCTCCCAACAGATAAAAGTGGAAATGATTCACTTTCCAGCAATTTTCACTGAGAAGGAATGAAAATGATCGATATGAAATTGGATGTAAAGTAAAAAGCTGCGCACCAACAGGGGGATTATTAATTGGCTTCGCCTCCTATTTGTAGTCAAGCCACTCCATTCCCATTCATTTATTCATTCTTCGATTAGTCCATTCACCAAATGTATACTAAGTGAGTGTTATGCGTTGAGTTGTGCCTAAACCTCAGTACTCAGAAAGACCTTCTTTGGAAATTAGGGTCATTGCAGATGCAATTAGTTAAGGTGTGCTCACACTGGAGTAGGGTGGGCCCCTAACCCAAGATCACTGGTGTCCTTACAGGAAGAGAAGAGGCACAGACACGAGGAGAGAACGCCCCGGGATGACGGAGACAGAAACCGAATGACGGCAGCTGCAAGCCCGGGATTGCGGAGGATCGTCACCACCACCAGAGCTGAGAAGGGGAAGAGGAAGAGAAGAGGAAGTCTCTCCTACAGGCCGCGGAGGGAGAACGGCCCTGCCGACACCTTGATTTTGGACTTCCAACCTCTAGAACTGTGAGATAATAAATCTTGTTAACTGAAGCTACCCAGTTTGTGTCACTTTGTTGGGTCAGTCCTAGGAAACCTGTATAGCAAAAAAATGGGGAGGTGAAAGAACGTATTTGGGCTTGGAATCAGAGAGATATTGGTTTAAATTCTGCTCCATTGTACTAGCTGTGTGATCCCAGTTGCATTCTTTAATGTGTCTAAATCCTAGTGTCCTTATCTATAGGGAGAGAGATAACAAGAGTGCCTGTGTCACAGGATTATTGATACTATTAAGTGAAATAACATATATAAAGTACTTAGCACAGTCCTTGGCACTTAGACGCTGAGTAAAACGTTAGTCCCCGCTTAAGCATCTACTATATCTAAGCCCTGAGTTATATGTATGTATACATATATATATGTGTGTGTGTGTGTGTGTGTGTTATATGTGTTACAACATTTAAAAGATTGCTATCTCCACCCTTGAAGGAACTACAGTTGGGTAAAAGCCAAGTAAATCCAATTGTTTGTCTCAGCCTGAATTCTCCCTTAGGGATGGTGAAATCCTCCACTTGGTTTATCAAGAGGGTAAACCAACATCTACTCTGATGTTCCAGGCACCTTACATGGAAACCCTATGAGGTAGGGACAATTTTATCCTCATTTCCACTGAAGGTACATCATTTCCACTAGAATCTAACCTGGATTCAGGATTCTTCACAGTTTGTTCCCAACCCAGGTCTATTCCAGCCTCTAGATGTCCTATGCCCCCCGAAGGATGCTGGAGCAAACCAGGTGTTAACATGTTCTTCCCGACTTAGGCCTTTGCCCCTGCTCCCCTTCCATGGTTTATGAAACCCTCTTGAGTGTCATTTCAAATCCTCTTGGCCCTGCCTCTTAAGTCCAGCCTCTGTGTAGCAACCAGGTCTGCAGAGGCTTTGCCCAGCTTCATCCCGGTACCCCCAGCAGCACCTCACTCAGCTGGCCTCCACCTCCTGTTTCCTACCCCAGGGCCAGGCTTCCTGCGGAATCCACTCACAAAAGCACAACTTGTGGGGCCACCCTCGAGTGATGGGCTGATGAGTTGGAGGATCAATGTTTTATCGTTTTGTTCTCCAGAGCTATGCTTCTGAGTTGCATTTCATAAGCTCCTCAGAGGATTCTCATGGGATCTAGCATTAGTCGCCATTAATGGTGGCCAACTGGAAAAAGCATTCTTGTGTAGACTTTCCTTTCTTCTCTGTTTTCACTTCCTTGTTCCCCTAGGATCACATTTCCAAATAAACATTTGTCTGAGTCTCTGCTTTTGAGAAAACCCGAAGACAGCGTGGTGCAGTCACCTTTCGAGATGCAGGTCAAATATCCAGAAATGGAAGCCATCCCCCATCCAGTACACCGACTGCCCCAGTACATGGTACACATCTTCTAACTCTGTAGAGACAAGTGCAGCTCCAGCCTCTTTGACGCCCCCAGGCAGTTAGGTCTTCCGGGTCCTCCAACTCCCCACCACCTTCCACACACTTTCGTGTGGTGTGCACCTCGCTACTTTGTAACTGCTCCCATGGAAACTTTTCTACCAGAGCAGAAACCCACTGAGGCAAGAGCCTGTGTTGTATTCATCTTTGATTCCTCGTGCCTGCTAGGTTACTGTCACTTAGCAGGTGCTCAAAAATGTACGCTAAATCTATTCCTTGGGCTGTAAGGGCCCTCACTGATAGCAAATCTGACCCTGTGACACAGTGAAAGACTGTGGTCACATTCTCAGTGGCCTCGGTTCTGGTTCCCCAAGCCTGCTGAGGTCCCTGCCTCCCCCTGGCAGGGTTTTGTACGCCCTCCTAGGTGGTTGCTAATGTTTTCCTTCTGCTCCACCACTTGGTGGCTTCTACTAGGAATTATATGGTAACTTCTATTTCTCTTTCCCTACCAGATATTACACTTTATAGCAGGGCTCTTGAGATTATTCAGCTCTTTCCTTCAATAAACTTGGGTCAGAAGATGCTGAGGGCTGCTAATTTGTGTTATATGCAGAAGTATTTCTTCCGAGAAGACACTGCCTACATGATGAAAAAAGAAATGAAAGTATCAATATAATCCCAGTTCTGACCAATAAAAAGTTAGAAATCTATATTAAAAGAATACATTTTGAAATGGAAAATGTTCATAATACAATATTGAAGGAAATGAGCAAAATCATAGGTGGTGTAATCCTAACCTTAAAGTTCACCCTGTGAACTTTCTATTCCTATTCTTTGTCTATTTTTCCATTAGATTGTTGGGTTTTATTTTATCTTCTTTTAGTTCTTTATATATTAAGGAATATAACACTTGCCTATCATATGAGTTACAAATATTTTTCCCAGTTTGTTGTTTATCTTTTGGCTTTATTGAGGTGTTATTATTGTTATTTTGGTTTTGTTTCCCAGAGTTGTAAAAAGTTTTTACAGGTTAAAATTCATTGCTCTTTTATGCTTCTGGACTTTGTGTCATACTTTCTCTCACATGAGGTTATAAAATACTTCTCATGTTTCCTTCTAGTAATTTATGATTTCATTTAAATTGTTCATCTACCAGAATCTGTTTTGATGTTAGTTGTGAGGTAGGGATCACCTTTATTTTTCTTCACATGGATATCCAGCTGTGCCAACATCATTTATTTAATATGCAAAATTCTCATATATACCTAAATCTATTTCTCAGTTTTGTATTTGGTGTTAGTAATCTTTGTTTCTGTTCACGTTGTTTTGATTTTTGAGGACTTAGAATAGGTTTTTATATATGATAGTTTTAATCTTCCTTGTTACTCTAATTTTTCCAAAATTCTGGCTATTCTTGGTAATCTTTTCAAATGAAACTTAGAACCAGCTAGTCTAGTTCCAAAAAAAATATCCTCTTGGTATTTCTATTGAGATGAAATTAAATTTGCAGATGAACTATCTTGACAACTTTGTGATGCTGAGAATTCAAGGACGTGGTGTGCCATTGCATTGTTAAATCTTCTTCTGTGTCCTTCAGTAGCATTAAAACTTAAAGTTATAGGACCTCCACCTTTCTTGTTAAGTTTATTCTCAGAAATTTTATTTTTTTGTTGTTATTCTAAATAAGGTCTTTTCTCTCTTTATATTTTCTTACTGGCTATTTTTGTAGATATGAATACTGTTTGATTTCTATATATATAAATGGAATTTGTTGAATTCTGTTTGAGTTTGTAATATTTTTACTTGATTCTCTTTTTTCCAGGTGTATCAGGGATCTGCAAACTACAGCCTCTGGGACAAATCCAGCCATGGACTGTTTTTGTACAGCTGAGAACTAAGAATTTTTTTTCACATTTTAAAAGAATTGTTAAGGGGTCAGCCCCGTGGCCTAGTGGTTAAGTTTGCATGCTCTGCTTCAGCAGCCTGGGTTCACAGGCCCGTTTCCCAGGCGTGGACCTACACCACTCGGTGGCTGCCATGCTGTGGCAGTGACCCACATACAAAATAGAGGAAGATTGGCACAGATGTTAGGTGAGGGTGAAACTTCCTCAGCAAAAAAAAAAAAAAAAAAAAAAAAAGGAATTGTTAAAAAAGGAAGAAAAACTGAAAAATGCAACACAGACCTTTTATTATCTGGCCCTTTAAAGTGAAAGTTTGCTGACCTTTGAAGTATACAATAATATCATTTACATTTAATGATAATTGATCTCTACCTTTCCAATTTTTATATGTCTGATTTCTATTTCTTCTTTAATTACATTTTCTGTTACCTGATGATAGTGGACATCCCTGTCCTGTTCCTGGATTTAATGGAATGCTCCTCATATTTTTTTATTTAGGAGGATACTGGCTTTTAACTTATGATAGGGCTATGCTCTCAAGTTAAGAAACTACCCATCTATTCTTATTTTCTTAAGCATCTTACAGAAACAAAAAAAATGTTTAATTTTTTTAAGCATCTGTGGAGAATGTTATCTTTTTATCTATTAAAATGAAAAATTATATTAAATATTGTTCAATATTGAATCATCCTTACAATTCTGGAATCAACCCTTTGCTTTGGTATTCATAAGTGCTATTGGTTTGTTTATTTTTATTTAAACTTCATCATGTTTACCTGGTCTATATGTATATATAATTTGAAGGCTTTCCTTTCTAAAAGTCAAAGATACAGGTGCAAACAATTTAAAGAAGCAACTAGCTTAACAAGATTTATTACAAGAAAGAGAACTCCCCTGCTCCATTCTTCATCCCATTTCCTACTCCCTAGAACCAACCACTTTCAATTCTTAGGGAGCCATTGACCACTGCACTAGTTTCCTAGGATTGCTTTAACAAATTACCATAAACTTGGTGGTGTAAAACAACAGAAATGTATTCTCTAACAGTTCTTGAGGCTAGAAGTCTAAAGTCACAGTGTCGGCAGGGCCATGCTCCCTCTGGGGCTCTAAGGGAAAATCCTTCCTTGCCTCTTCCCCGTTTCTGGTAATCCTTGGCATTCTTGGATTGCAGCTGCGTCACTTCAGTCTCTGCCTCTGTCACCATATGGCCTTTTTGCTGTGTCTGTGTCTCTGTCTCCAAATCTCTGTCTCCTTATAAAGACCTTATAAAAACACTCCTTATAAAAATCTGTCATTGGATTTAGGGCCCACCATAATCATCTTAACTTGACTACATCTGCAAAGACCTTATTTCTAAATAAGATCACATTATCAGGTTTTGGGTGGACATGAATTTGCGGGGGACACTAACCCAATACAGTCCTTCCTTTACCCCCCAAAAAACTCATGCCTGTCCCGTGTGCAAAATACATTCACCCCATCTCAACATCTCCAAAAGTCTTAACTCATTCCAGCATCTACTTTAAGCCTAAAATTCATCTAAATATCATCAGCTCAAAACATCCCAAATCTCATCATCTAAATCAGGTATGAAAGAGGCTCTGGGTATGATCCACCCTGGGTCAAAATTCCTCTCTGTGTGTGGACATGTGAAACTAGAGAACAAGTTTTCTGCTTCCAAAATATAATGTTGCAACAGGTATAGGATAAATATTCCCAACCTGAAAGGGAGAAAATGGAAGCAATAAAGTGTTCATTTGTCCCAAGCAAGTTTGAAACTAAGCAGGGAAAATTCCATTAGGTTTCAAGGCCTGAGAATAATCTTTTGTGGCTTAATGCTCTCTGCCCTCTGGGCCCATGGAGGCCCCAATGGGCCTCAGTCTCTAGCCCTCTAGCTCGGCCGTCTCTGACCTCTGTATCATTGGCTCTATCCTATACCAGTATCCTAAACCTTACAGGATACTGAGCTCCTTTTCAAGGGTCATTCTTCCTTAATTACATCCTGTCTCTGTCCCTTTCTGTCCAGTGTTTAAGCTGGTATAAAATTCTCAAAAACTTTATTGGTCTTCTGTGAATAAGAGGATCCACACCATTAGACACAAGATCTCCCAGATCCTTCCGAGATAATCTCATCTCTATTCCTGGCTTCTGCTGAGATGGTTGATTGAATCCACAAGTTACACACAGAATTGTCCAGTCACACCCTTAGTGTTCTCTACATAGCATGCTCTCTCATCTTTTACAATATGGATAGCTGAGACTTTTCCAAACAATCAAGTTCTAATTACCTTTTTCTTAACAGTTCCTTCCTCCATTAACCTCTCCTCTCTCATATTTTACTATAAGCAGCAAGGAGAAGCCAGACCTTCAATACTATGCTTGGAAATCTCAGCTACATATCCAAGGTCATTACTTTCAAGTTCTACTTTCCACCCAACAATATAATACAATGTCAGCCACATTTTCTGCCCCTGATAACAAAGGGCATATTTCCTCCATTGCTCAATAACATGCTCTTCATTTTTTTCTAAGGTGTCACCAGAAGCATCTTTAATATTTCTGTTAACATTCTTTTTATGATGATATATATATACTTTCTAAGATGATGGAAGCTTTGTCTACCATTCTTTTCACTTCTGAGTTCACACCAGAATTATCTATAACATCTATATTTGCCCCATTTGTCTCTTCAAGGCAATCTAGGCTTTTTCTATCAGGCACCTCAAAATTCTTCCAGCCTCTTCCCATTACCCAATTTCAAAGCTACATCCATATTTTTTAGGTATTTGTTACAGCAGCACCCCACTTCCTGGTACCAGAATCTAGATCAGTCAGGGTTCTCCAGAAAACAGAATCAATTTATTTTAAGGAATTGGCTTACATGATTATGGAAGCAGGCAAGTCTGAAATCCATAGGGCAGGCCAGCAGGCTGGAGACTGAGGCAGGAGTTGATGCTGCAGTCTTAAGGCATTACTTCATCTTCTCTAGGAAACCTCAGTTTTTGCCCTATGGCCTTCAACTGATTGTATGTTAGTTGTGGGCCCACCCACATTAACAAGCATAATCTCCTTTACTTAAAGTCAACTGATCTAGCTGTTAACCACATCTATAAAATACCTTCACAGCAACACCTGGATTAGGATTTGATTAGACAGTTGGGTACTATAGTTTAGCCAAGTTGACACATAAATCTAACCGTCACACTCACTGAGCATCAGTCTAAAATTAAGATATTTTTTATGTTTTGAAACAGTTTCATAAAGCAATGGAAGATGATAGTCCTTTTAAAAAAATTAGTTTACACCCAACTTTTCAGAAACTGTAGACTGTGGATTATGAGGTACAATGTAGAACTCATAAAGTCAAAGGTTAGTAATGAAAATCATGCGACTTCTTTTTTAAGTTGTGAACTGTAGAAAACATACAAAGGAGTGTAAAAAAAGCATTCATACAATTTTAAGAAAAATAATAAAATCAACTGTTATATACTCACCATCTAGGGCAAGAACATTATCATCGCTCAGATATGTGCTGACATGACCTTCACCAACTGCATTTCCCCTCTCTCTTCACCCAGAGCAAATTTTATGCTAATTACTTTCTTTCTTTTCTTTAGAGATTTTACTTCCTAAGCAGTACTATAAATCATTTTAATTATTGTCTATTTTTGTACTTCATATAAGTAGAACCCTATTGTACACAGTCTCCTTTGACTTGCTTCTTTTGCCCAATGTCATATTTTTAAGATTTTTTTCCATGCTGATGCACATGGCTCTAGTTCATAGATTTTTACTTCCATAGAGTATTCCTATGTGTGAATATACCTCAAGTAACTTATCTACTCTACTGTTGATGGACATTTGGTTTGTTTACATTTCTTTCTCCTATGGACAATGCCACTATAAGCATTTTTGTGGAAGTCTCCTGGTGCACAGGTGCAAGAGTCAGTTAGTTTCCCATAATGATTAAGACATTTCAAATTCCCATCAGCAGTGGATGATAGTTCCCATTGCTCTACATTCCCACTAACCTTTGCAATTGGCAGAATTTGATATTTGCTAATCCGGTGGGTACGAAATGTATGTTGTTGTGATTTTAATTTGCATTTCCCTGATTAGGTTGAAGATAATTTTATTTTTGTATGGAGCATTTGTGCCTCATTTTCTGTGAAATTTTTGTAAATTAATTTTGCTAATTTTAGGGGGAGGATGTTTATCTTTTTCATACTGATATGGAAAAGTTTTGAATTTTGGATACTAACCTTTTTAAGTTATATTATTCAAATGTCTTCCCCTGCTCTGTAGTTTTTGATAGTGTCTTTGGTTGAAGAGGTGATCATAATTTTAATGATGATCTTCATTTTAAAAAGATAAGGAGTTTCCTTATGGCATATTGAGCTCCTTTCAAATGCTGATTGGTTACTGTGATGATATAATCTTTCATGAGGTTCCTATTCAAGTCTTTTGTCCATTTAAAAAAATTGCATTTTTGTCTTTTTCCTATTATAGTTTTTAATATATTTTGGATATTTATCTTTTCTCAGATATATGTATTGTGAACACTTTCTCCCAATCTGTGCCTTGCCTTTTCACTTTTTAGATGTCTTTTGACAACCACAAGTTTACAATTTTGAGAAAATCCAATTTGTCATTTTTAAAAGTTTAAACTTTGTACTTTTTGCATACTGTTTAAAAATTATTTTCATATTCCAAGGTCATGAAGATATTTTCCTATGCAGTCTTCTAGAAGCTTTATAGTTTTAGCATCGTGTTGTTTTATAATTCATCTTAAATTAACTTTTGCATATGGCATGAAATTGGGGTTCTGCTTAATTTTTTTCCATATGGATAATCATTTGTTCTAGCACCACTTATTGAAAAGTTCTTTCTTCCCCATTGAATCATGT
The DNA here is from genome assembly GCA_031878705.1 of Tapirus indicus. Taxonomy (NCBI): domain Eukaryota; kingdom Metazoa; phylum Chordata; class Mammalia; order Perissodactyla; family Tapiridae; genus Tapirus; species Tapirus indicus. Next base: position 101,067,864 of record CM062918.1, on the reverse strand, counting down.
TGGCACCTCTGTCAAAAATCAGGTGATTATATTTGTATATTTTCCTTTCTAGACTCTCTGTTTCTTTTCTAGACTCCATTTGTTATGACGATACCACACTGTCTTAATTTCTATAGCTTTATATTAAGTCTTGAAATGACAGTGTAAGTTCTCCAGTTTTTCTTTCTTCTTCAAGATTGTTTTCTCAATGCATATACATACATCAAAATGACTGTGTCAATTTATTCAAAAAAGCCACTGAGATTTTGATTTGGATTGCACTGAATCTAGAGATCTATAGATCAGTTTGGGACAAACTGACATTTTAACAACAGTGAGCGTTCCAATCCATGAACATGGCATATCTCTATATTTATTTAGATCTTCTCTTATTTTTTTCCTCTGAAATATTCTAAAATTTTCAGTATAAAGCTCTTTCACATATTTTGCTAGATTTGTTCCCAGGAATTTGATTTTTTTTAATGCTATGGTAAATGATACTGCTTTTTAGTTTTATTTTCCAATTGTTCATTGCTAGTATATACAAAACATAGAAATATAGCATATAGAATTACAATTGATTTGTGTATATTGACCAGTGACCTTGCTAAACACACTTATTATAGCAGTTGTTTTTAGATTCCTTTAGATTTTCTATGTATACTACCACAGATAAAGAAAATTTTACTTTCTCTTTTCTAGTATTTATGCATTTTATTTCTTTTTCTTGCCTTATTGAACTTACTATGACCTCCAGTATAATGTTAAATAGAAGTGGTGAGGTGGACATCCTTGCCTTGTTCTTAGAGGAAAACTTTCAATGTTTGACTATTAAGTATGATGTTTCTGTAAGTTTTTAGAAGTTATTTTATCATTGAGGAAGTTCAGATACTGAATATTTTCAAATGTTTAAAATTTTTTTACTCTGTTAATATGATCACATTGCTTTCCCCTTTTTTCTGTTAATGTGGTGATTTATGCTGTTTTTCAAATGTTAATCTAATCTTGACTTCCTGAAATAAATCCCACTCAGTTATGATATATTGTCCTTTTCCTATCTTGCTGCATTTGATTAGCTAATACTTTTATGAAGTTCTTTTGTGTCCATGTTCATGAGAGATATTGGTTTGAATTTTCTTTTTTTGTAATGTCCTTATCAGGTTTTAGTATCAGGGTTATTTTGGCTTCATAAAATTAGTTCACAAGCTGTCTCTTTTTACCAAATAAATTTGAATATGATTGATATTATGTTTTAGATGTTTGGCAGAATTCACTGTAAAGTTATCTGAGCCTGGAGTTTTCTTTATGGAAAGGTTTATAGATACTTCTTCTACAGATCTAGACCTATTCATATTTTCCATTTCTTCTTGTGCCAGTTTCAGTAAATTGTGTTTCTCAAAAAAATGTGTCCAGTCATTTAAGTTGTTGAATTTATTGGCATAAAGTTATCAGCATAATATCCTTCTATTTTTATTTAATATCTGTAGTTTGCAATAATACCCCCTTTTCAATATTGGTAGTTTGTGGGGTTTTTCCTTCTCTTCTTGATATGACTTTATCAATTTTATTCATCTTTGTTCTATATCTATTATGTATCTATTCTCTGATTCATTGATTTATGTTCTTACCTATATTATTTCCTTCTTTCCATTGCCTTTGGTCTGCATTTCCTTTTCTAGTTCCTTGAAATGGATGCATTTAAAGTTATAAATTTCTCTCTAAGTACTAGTTTAGATACATCCATAATTTTTACGTTATATTTACATTATCATTCAAATTGAAATCTTTTCTCATTTTTTCTGTGATTTCTTTTTTGCTTTTGAATTATTTAGAAAGGTATTGCTTAATTTCCAAACATTTGAGGATTTTCTAGTTATTCTGGTTATGAGGAATTTCTGGTTATTTTTTGTTGTTACTTTTTAGGGTAATTCTATTGTGGCCTGAGAGCATACTCTGTATCATTTCAGTTCTTTGGATTTTATTAATATTTGCCTTGTAGCTCAGCATATAGTCTGTTTTAGTAAATGTTGCTTGTGCACTTGGAAGAATGAATATTCTGAAGTTGTGGCATGTAGTCACAGAGAGTGTAGAGAGAAATACCAATTGGGCCAAGTCGGATAATACTGTTGTTCAAATCTTCTATAGCCTTATTGATTTTTTTGTCTGTTTATTCTATCCATTACTTTTTCCCCTCTCCCTTTAGTTCTATCCGTTTCTGCTTCATGTATTTTGGGGCTCTATTTATTAGATGCATTCATGTTTTGAATTTTTATGTCTTCTTGATGAATTTATCTTTTTTAGTAGTCTTTAAATGCCCCTCTTTATCTCTGGGAATAGTTCTTGTCTTGAAATTTAGTTTGCCTGATGTTAATATAACCGAACCATATATATATGAAAGTAAACAGATGGGAAAAGATAAAGCATGCAAAATTTAGCCCTAAGAAAGAAAAAAAATATATATACACACACACACACACATACACTCAGCATATATATATATATATATACACCATATATACATGTATACACACTATATATACAATATATGCTATATACTATATACACTATGTACACTATATATACTGTGTATACACTATATATATATACACACTATATATACTATGTATCTATATGGGGTGTGTGTGTGTGTATATATACATATGGTGTGTCTGTATATATGTGGTATATATGCCAGTTTTCTTATGGTTAAATTTTGCATGCTATATCTTTTCCTATCTGTTTACTTTCAAGCTATCTGCGTTCATATATTTTAAGTATTTCTGTTGTAAACAACGCATAGTTGGGTTATGTTTTTTATCCAGTTTGAAAATCTCTAACTTTAATTGGTGTTTTCTGTCTACTTATATTTAATGTAACTGCTGATATGATTGCATTTAAGTCTACTATCTTGCTATTTGTTTTTTATTTGTCACATTTGTTTTTCTCTTCCTTCTCTCCTACTTTATTTTTGATTTATCAAAGAGCTTTTATTGCTCCATTCTATTTCCAGCCCTTTATTTTCAACCTTTCATTTTTATGCTTTTGGTTTGTGTTTAGTAATAAGCATATTCTTGGGTTTTTTGGTCAATTTTCACTCACTATGACAATCAATATTATCATTTACATTCATTATAAATATGAATATATTTTAATATTTTTTTCTCTACCATCTTCTTTTATGTTTTCTACTATTCCTGCCTGTTCTGTGTTTATTTTTCTTTTCTTTGTTGACTTTCAATTGCATTGATTGCATTGATACTTTTTCCAATTCATTTCTCCCCTTGATTAGTGTGGAAGTTTTACACTATATTAGTATTCTAGATGAGTACTCTAGAAATTCTAATATTTATACTTAATAAAAATCTGAGGTAAGTTTATGCTTTTATTCTCTTCCTGTATTAATTTCATCTTACTAGAAGAATTATAGAAGGAATGAAAATAAAATAGTGCTGAAAACAGTCAGTGACATGGAAGATGAGCTTTAAAAAAATTAATTAAAATAAAACAGAAAAGAAGAAATATTTTAAGAATATGAGAGAAAATGGAAGATAAGGACAGTCCAACCAATGCACAGTTAGTTTCTTTAAGGAAAAGAATGTTGGAAATTAAAAAGTACTAAATAGATCATGGATGAAAACATTTCTTAAAAGACATGAATGTGCTGATTGTAATTATGTTGCAGGAAAATGTTTGATAATAAACTGTCAAAACTGGTATGAATCTCTCAGTAAAGTTACTGGAATTCTAGGATTAAGATTTTTTTTTTTTTGTGAGGAAGACCAGCCCTGAGCTAACATCCGTTGCCAATCCTCCTCTTTTTGCTGAGGAAGACTGGCCCTGGGCTAACATCCGTGCCCATCTTCCTCTACTTTATATGGGATGCCGCCACAGCATGGCTTGACAAGCGGTGCGTTTGTCTGCGCCTGGGATCCGAACCTGCGAACCCCGGGCCACCGAAGTGGAGCGTGCGAACTTAACCACTATGCCACTGGTCCAGCCCCTAGGATTAAGAATTTTTTTAAATAAAAAATGATGAAAACAATATATAATCTATGGGCCTTCAAACAATAATGCTACTGGAGGAGAATACTATCAGGCTGGCTTGAGACTTCAATAACATTCTAATGTTAAAAGAAAGTGAAGCAAGGTCTACAAAATCTCAAGGAAAAAGTGTCACACAAGAATTTTATACACAAAAAGCTGTCATTTTATGTAAAGGCCCTGACAGGTATTTCTTAAGCATATAATAATTTTGAAAATATACCACCTACAAAATCCTCTTGAATATCTATTGGATTGAGCATATTAAATTGGCATTTTTCTAGGGTAAAAATGGTCAATTATTGGCAATTTCATATGGTTTAACCTAACACTTGGTGACAAAAAGATAAATGGAAAAGCCAAGTTAAAAGGATTTAAATGTAGAATGACAGTTTAAAAACTGTGTGAATTATAGTTTCAGAACAGAATGTAAATGCTGTCCATCTGACAATGTAGAAATAATAATATAAGTAATAAAAATCTTGAGATGGAGAAGGGAGAGGAGGTGAAAAGTTTAATTGCACTTATTTCTTCATCCTTAATATCGGAAAAGGGACGTCTGGAACCGATAGAATATGTATACTGTGGGGCAGACAGTATGAAGTGGCTAGCCCCAATCCATTTGTAATTCTGTTTTCTTTTCTCTTCTTTAACAGAAGTTGGAAAGTCAAAATTCTAGCTATTCTAGCACACCTTGCAACTAGGGAGAGCTGGATAAACCATTTCTAACTGATAAGATAAAAGGGCAAACGTGCTTGGGAAAGATTCCTTTTCTAGATAAAAAGACAAAAGCATAAAAGGAGAATAATTTGGCCCTGTTTTTTTCCTGCTTAGAATGTGGATGAGATTCCCAGAGGTGCAGTAGTCATTCCCACCACATGAAGTTGGAAGAACTGAAAGATGGAAGGAGCTTGGGACTTGGATGAAATTGTGGAGCCCCTGAAACAGCCCTTGACTGCCTGTCCTCGAAACTGTTATTTAAGCCTTTCTTATTTAAACCCTGGTTTATCAGGTTCTTGGTTATTAAAACCAAACTCATTTTCAACCGATCCAGATTTTGATATCCAGAGGGGAGGCACTTTGAGTAAGAGAGTCTAAAATATAGAGCTGGCTGAGTGGAGGGGGGACGAATTTAGCTTTGATGGCATAGGTCTGGAAGAACACAAGCCTGTGTTTTTACCCTGGCTCTGCCGCTTGCTGGCTTTGTGACCCTGGACAGATTACTCTAAGACTTAGTTTCCTCATCTTAAATCTAGATAGTGAAAATACTTGTAACATTATTTTGCACATTAAAAGAGAAATGCATGTATATAACTTAGCATAGTGACTGGCATTAATTCTGTCAATTAGTTGTGGCTCTTTAAAAGACAAATGTCAACTGGGTCCACTTTGTCTTTCTAAGATATGATTAAACCTGGCTGGAACCCCTCTTCCACAGCCCTGTGAAAATCCAGAGCCTCTTTGTGGTAGGCAGACTTCTAAGAGGCGCCCATGACCCCGTCTTTCGGTATTCACGCCCTTGTATAACTCCTTCCCCTGGAGCCTGGGCTGGACCTGCTGACTTGCTTTTAATTGATGGAATATGGCAAAATTGAAGGGATGTCACTTCTGTGATTAGGTTACAAAAGACTGTGACCTCTGTCTGGCTAGTAGACCCCACTGCCTTTGTGGTTTGTGCGTACTGATGAAGCAAGTTGCCGTGTTGGGAGGCCCGTGGGGCAGAGCTGAGGGCAGCCTCTGACCAACAAGCAGAGAGGAGCTGCATCCTGTGAATTTGGAAGGGGGCTCCTCCAGTCGAGCCTGCAGATGAGAGCCCAGCTTTGGACGACACCTTGATTGCAGCCTGGGAGGAGACCTTGAGACTGAGGACTCAGCTAAGCCATGTCCAGACCCGGACCCACAGAAGTGGTGAGATAATAAAAATGTGTTGTTTTAAGCTGCTAAGCTTTAGGGTAGCTTTTAATGCCATAGATGACTAATAAACTTCCCCCAAATCTTGATATTGGTCATATTTCTGTTTGCCTTAACAATCTAGTGTCTGTGCCCCTTCAGTGTTTTCCGTAAAAATATCCCATCAGCCCCAAATATTTTTGGGGTGAGGTATTTTTAATGAGGATTGCAGGCTAGGGGAAACTGCATCCATTCTCTCCTTCTTTCTCTTCACTGCCCTGAGCGACGGACAAGAGCAAATCCTTCCTTTGACCTGTGCCAAAGAGTTCTGCCCACATTCAGGCTCAAGCACTTACCAAAGATACAGATTCTTTCTAAGAGAAGTTCTGGAAAATCTAAGTTTTTTGATCTTGTTTCACAGTAGTATTATTGTTGTTAATGGACCAAAACAAAATGTAAAGGAACCGTGGGCAAACAGTCAGGAGAAAGAAGGCTGAGGTGTGACACTTCACACTCAGGGTAGATTCTGGTGGGGCCCAAGAGAAACTTCTCTGGGCCCAGAGAAAAGATGAAAGGAAATGAGCACTCGCTTTAGCAAGAGATAGAGGGGCCAAGATCATCGAAAGGCAGGGAGCTGCAGGTCAAGGCACTCATTTGTCTCCAGACATCGGAGTCGCCCTTTTGTGGGCTGGAGAATGGTGTGACTTTCCCAGCAGATTCCCACTAGCCCTCTGAAGAACAAGGTATTAGTGTCAATCCAGTGCAGAAGATCGAAGAGAAGAAGTATGTTCCCTGGGATCAGTCAGCATGTAGCATGACTGTGGTCTGAATGTTGTCTGACTTGTGCTGGCCCCAGACCTTGTTGCCTGACTAGGTTTCAAAGGCAGAATGCTTCCTTATTCTCTTTCTAATGTTGACCACAGGATATAAGTACCAGAATGGAGCCAAATCCTGGAAAGGAAAGACTTGGGCAGAGAAAATAGGGAACTACTTATATTGGGTATGTGGGAGTGGTAGCGCCCTGGAGACTGAATACAAGAGTTTAGGGCAAAATGTTGGAGATTGGGACTAAGAGGAAGAGATGAGGGCTGAGTACTCAGGCTAAGGCATTAGAAGTAAAGATGGCACGGAAGTTAAGTCAGTAACTTTGTGCTCAGGAACCTAATTATGCAAACGTAGACCTCTGCTTCCATTTTGCATTAGCCTCATCACTGGCCCCTCATGCAACGGTGTTTTTACCTTATATCCAGGTTAGTAAGTGGCTGGCATTCTACTCAGGCCTCCAGTCTAGAGTATTTTCTACAAGGTGTAGGAAGTGCTCCATATCCTGTGGACTATCGGTTAGAAATCTAATTGCCCTTTGAAGGCGAGAAGAGGAATTACTAGAACACAGAAAATCCCGAACTTACCACTTGTGGGAACTAGGGCAAGTCATTCACTTTCTCTCCAGAAGTTCACAAAGATTATTCACTTCTCCTCAGTTCTCAGAATGCCTCCACTTCCACCGTTACTCTCTACTGATGAGATCACTCTGACTTCAGAGGGAAAAAAGAGAAGCCCTCAGATGGAACTCGCTGTAGACACTAAGCTCACAACCTACTTGCATTCGCCCTTCTCTTCCACCCAAGGGTCTCCCGGTCCTAAAGTGATCCCTCCCCATTTGCTTGGGGTCCTATCTTTCCTATCTTCTTAGTGACCCTGGGGTGACTAATGACTTTTCTCCTCACTTGTTTCTTCAACTTCTTCTTCCCTCTCTAAAGACTTCTCATAAAGATTAAAATATGTTCAACTCTCTCCTATATGTAAAAACCTTCTCTTGATCCCATACCCTCCTCTAGTCTTATCTTTCTCTCTCCCTTCATAGCCAACATTTTTGAAAGAGCTGTCTAAACTTGTATCCTTTTTCTCAAGTCTCCTTTACTCTTCAGTGCCCTGTAAGCTGGATTTCATCCCAATCACGTCAATGAAACTGTCGTCCCCAAGGTCACCACTGATCTCCATGTCACTAATTCAGTGGACACTTTCCAGCCCTCATCTTATCTGACATCTCTGCAACATCTGACATAACTGTCCACTTGCTCCTGGAAACACATCTCTCCCTGGATTCCATGAAACCACACTCCAACACTCTACTGGTTTTCTCTCCTCTTTTCTGACTTTTCTTTGATCTACTTGCAACTTCTTCACATCTACTCACCCTAAAATGGGCTCTGTCCTGGGCCCTTTTCTGCCCTCACCCTACACATTCTCACTTGGGGATCTCAGCCTCCCTCATGGCTTTAGTATGACCAACGGATGACTCCAAAATCTACATTTTTAACACAAATTTCTTTCACTGAAATCCAATTGTCCACTAGAAACTTCCATTTGGAGGTGTCTCTAGAGCCATAAATTCAACGTGATCAAAATGGAACTCATCCATCCCCCAAACTATTCCTTCTTTTGTGTTTTCTCTCTTGCCTAAATGACACTAAAACCCACTCAGTTGTCTAAGCCAGAAACACGGACATCATTCTTGACTGTTCTTTTTAGCTCAGGTTTCCAACTCAGACAGAAAATTTTGTGATCCTAAATCCAGAATATCTCTCAAATGCATCCATGTCTGTCCTTCTCCAGTGCCACCACCTGAGACCAGGCCACTACATCTCTCACCTGCGTTGTCCCAATAATTTTTTTTTAACTGGTCTTCCTCCTTACACTGCCGATTCCTTCCCCTTGATTCTCCATACTGCAACCAGAGTGGGCCTCCTAAAACAGAAACCTGATCATATTTAAAGTCCTTCAATAGCCTTTCATTGCCATTTGGTCTCCTTCACAGGCCCTGCAGCCTTTCTCATGCTCCAGCCTCTCCTTTTGCTTGTTGCTGGCCACTTTATATGCATTCTAGACCAGTGCTCCCAAATTGGCTACCCAATGGCCCATTAAAACTCACAGGTGTGTTTTATTTGGCACATACAGTATATTTTTTTAAGTTGAGTGCACATTTAAAATCAGAGAATTTCTCATAAAAATCCAGGCTTCCAAATTCTTTTGAAAAATTGGAATACACATTAGCACCCCTCCTCTCACCATTCTTGCACGGCCACAATATGTTGGAGCTAAATACTGGTTGTCCCTTTAGATGGGACATGAGCTGTGTAGTTTTCACAGTTTTCCACTCCCTATTGCCTCCATGTCATTAAGGCTGAATATTAAGTTAACAATAGGACAGGTTTATGCTGTTTTCTCTGTCTGCAATACTCCCACTCATTTCTCTTTGCCTGGTCAACTCCTCCTTTTCCTTGGCCCTCATTTTAATCATCACTTCCCCATGGAGATCTTCCTTGAGCCCTAGGGTCCTATTTACATGCTCCCATAATATAAAAGCAAAGAGTCTTTCCCATGCTGGGGGACCTAATATTGCCCAGGAAAGGAGAGGAGGTGGGCTCTGAGGCAGTAAAAGGGGACTAAGAGTAGAGCATGGGACTGTTCACCAATATTTGTCACCACACCATGTCCCTGAGCAGGAGGCTGACGTATCCAACCCTCACAATGTGATGTGCTTCATGAGGTCGGGCTGGAAATGGCTTCCAGGCCTCAGTTTGTCCTGTATTTCTGGGTGCTGTCCTTAGGCCCCTATGAGATGGAGAACCAAGTCACTGAGCAGTTGATGTGTGCCTAAAAGGCACCGGAGCACAGGTGCTGGGTAGGAACAGGAGATGCGTAAATAGAGGATGCACGGCCTTCATCTCCAGAAGAGCATATGATCCCAAGGGGGAGACAGGCACAAATGCCAGTCATTAGAGTAAAAGTGTTAAGAGCTGTGATAATGTGTGTATGCAAGGTACAATAAGAATACGGTTGCAAAAGTGATGATTTCTGCTGAAGGAGTCAGGAAAAGTTATTAAGAGGAAATGACGTATGAACCGAATCTTGTGGGATAGGCAAACCTAGCACAATACAAAGCCTGGAAGAAAAGCCATGAGGGGAGGTGGCGTGAGTCCACCCTAATTCTACAGTGTTAGGGACTTAGGGTAACAGGGTTTCAAAATACATGAAGCAAAATCTGATAGAACTGAAAGAAGAAACAGGCAATTCCACAGTTATTGCTGGAGATTTCAACGCTCCTTTCTTAGTAATTCTTGCCCTGGAGAAATCACTCAATTTTTTGTAGACTTAGTACGCTCCTCTGCAAAGTGGGGATAACGCTACTCGGTGCTTACTTTTTAGAGTTGGGGGAATGAAATGGATGTGGAGGAACTTAATAGGCTTTCAAGAGCTGTACAAATGTAAGATTTATCACTTTCCTCCTATTCAAAACAAAATGTTTTGCTCATCATCACATAGCAAACAACAATTACTAAACTCTTGAATATTTACTTTCTGTCAGGCACTAGGCTAGAAGCTGAGTTCTAGAGAGAGCTCAGACATGGGAACACTCACGGGGAGCGCACAGCCTGGTACAGAAGGCAGACCCTGACCATATATGTTATATAGTTATATATTATGTGTAATATATGCTTATATATATAGATATGCTTATATATTACACATAATATATATGATATTTGTTAATATATGTTTATCATTATAAATAATTTAATTTGAAAAGCTTTAACACAGAAAGATGCAGAGGGCACCAGCCAGCACCAACACCTAGCATTTCTTCCTTCCTTCACTTATTCAACAAAACCTGCCTCGTGGGTGCCAGGCCCGTTCTGGGGCTGTACAAATGGTAAGGGAGACTGGCAGGGTCTCATGTGTGGAGTTCACATTCATGGGGATGGAGGGGTGATGGGAGTGCTTAGATGATAAACAAGTAAACAAACATGTAAACAAGATCATGTCATGTCAACAAGTGCTTGGAAGGAAATGAACGAAGTAGGACAGTAGACCCTGGGGAGGGCAGCTTTAGATAGTGTGTGTGGAGGGGGCCTCCTTGATAGAGACCTGAAGGGTGAGGGGTCCTCCAGGTGAATGGTGGAGCCAGTGGTGGGCATGGGTGTGTACAGAGAGGAGGGATGGGGAGAATTTGAGATGAGGGAACAGCAAACTTGGCGATATTCATTATTTTCTATTAATTGGGGGTGGGGTGACTTTAACTTGCACAAAGCACACCTAGGACAGAGTCCACCTGTCTCTGCAGACTTCTTACAGGCAGAGATCCCAGAGGGCAGGGGCATTCTCTCAGTGGCTCAGATAGGAGCCCAACCTTGGCAGAGTTCTGAGGAGGAGCAGGGAAGGAGCAGCACACCTGGTGTGTCTGTCGGGTCTGGCCCCAGCTTAGGGGCCCCAACCTAGCTCAGTGCTGGGGGTTGGGGAACGATTTGAAAAGAGAAAGGGACATTTCCCCTCTGCCCTTGCTGAACCTCACCCCTCCTCCGTCTGCTCCTCGTCCAGTTCCCCAAAGGAATTAAGCTCCAATGCAGGAAATACAGGCACCATTTGAAGTGGAGACCATGTTTTCATTTGGGGCAGGAGAAAAGACAGGGATCCAGCAATGAGCTGCCGTGCTGCCAGCCCCAGAGCAGACTGGGAGCTCTGAAGATGGGGTTCCTGGGTCTGTGGGTCCCATCTTTCCACGCCAGCTCCGGGATTCACAAGGATTCCCTTGTTCCTCCAGATAGCGCTGTGAGGAGGAAATGGAGGAGGAAACGGCTTTCGCCTTAATTCATGCCTTCTGATGATGCTGAGGCTGGAGCGAGTGTGTGTGCCGGCGTGTGCATGAGCTGTGCGTGTGTGAGTGGATGTGTGTGGCTCTGTGTGTGGGATTCCAGTTTGGGGAATGTTTTACATGAACTGAACGCCTAGCCAAGTCCATGTCCTCTCCCGTCTGCCCCTTCCTCAGAAACACAACGTCCATTCGGTCCAAGCCGAGCCGTGCTGGGTGTCGCTGCACGGCTCTGGATGCAGAGGGGGCGCGGGAGCCGGGCACGGCGAGGCCTGGGTGGCGGCCCTGGGGCACCCCTGGGCTCAGATGCCTCGCAGATGAGGTCACATCCTCTCCCTCCCGGCTCCTCCGCGGGATGAAAAGCGAGAGGAGACTGAAATGTATGTGGCGCGGGGAGGGCCGGCTCGGCTTGGCCGGGGCTGGAATTACATAACAGCGACGTGGGGCTCGGGCCCACCTTCAGCTGTCCCCGGGCGCCGGGGAGGGGACGCAGGGCGGGGAGGCGGAGAGGCTGGAGGAAGGGGGCAGGGAGGGCGTGAAGGGTGCCGGGGAGGGGGGGGGGGACGGGACTGCGGGGAAGTGGAGGGAACCCGGGGAGGGGAGGCAAGGAAGGGCGAGGAGCAGAGGGCAGGGGCAGGCTCCCGGTTCCAGGCTCCAGCGCATTCTCTGCGAAAAAGCAGCTGCAATCTGTGTTCCTCGGCCAGGGGACATGATGACAACTTAGATGGCTGTGACGTGGCAGATGAAAATATTCTCTTGAAAAGGATGTGAACGTGAGGGAAGGAGAGAACAACTGAGGGGAATGGGGAGCGCCTTCCGTCTCACACCCTGGGGACCAACGTGGGACATGAAGCCAGGAGTCCGGAAGTCGCCCCACGCAGACACGTAGAGGACAGCCCTGGGGAGGCGCTGCCCTGGGGAGAGCGGCGGGACCGAAGCATGGAAGCATGGCCTTGGCATTCGCCTAAGATAATCTGGAACATAATTTTGAAAATGACCCATGAAGCATCTAGAATTTCTCATGATAACTTTAAATAGTTGAAGACAGTGTAACTTTTGCCATATTGACATTTAAAAATATACCCGGTTATACCACTTTAAAATATATCAGAGTCTAGCTACCTGATCTGATTCATTATTCATTTAAAAAGTACATTTATAAGCTCTTAAGAGTTGAAAGTTTTACCCAGTTGCTTTTTCTCCTTGAACTCCACAGAATTTTATCTGGGCATGATTGTTTTCATGGCTGAAAACATTTTATTGATCATCCAGTTATGTTTCTCTGCCACAAAAGTATGCACATGAATTGAAATAAAAATTTTTCTATGACTTTACACAACATACATATTTTTATAATTATTAAACAAAGGGTAAAATTTTATTGGAAATGTATTCTCAATTAGCCATTGTATCAGTGGATGAATATAACTTACGTGATTCAACATCAATTCCATTCTGATTTTTCATTTTTATGGACATTTTGTTCACATAAAAAGTAGATGATAAGGGAAGAGGTTTTATTATGGCAATGTCACTCAATTCTTGGAACTACTTCCAAGTTATTTGGTAAAAAATCACATAGTGATATATCATTAAAACGATTTTTTGTCTGTTCATGATTTATCAACTGATAATTTATGATCTCCTTCAGTTTGTTAGAAACAAAGAAATAAAAGCCATTTGACTTATGAATGGATTTGTTACTTAGATAGCAGTGTCATTCCTTTCAATTTCTGGGAATTCTACTAAGAAGGTTTTACCCAGACATGTTAAATGACTATTAATTATACCTATTATTCTTTCCCTTAAAGGCAGTTTATTTAACCAGATGGACTCATAAAGCTTCAGAAAATAGAAATATTTGTTAATTTCAATATATCTTTGCCAATACATCTTTGTATTAACATGCTTTTATTTTGTCACTTGTTTTAAATAAACTTTCATTAGAACCTTGCTCGTGCAGATTTATCTCATTCAATTTGTGGAAAATATTTAATGGATAACCCATCAGCAAATCAGACAGCTTCTGTCAGAAGGAGCCTGTCTTCCTTTTTCAATTCAAGAAATGTGATAATAGGAATCCTTTTAACACCCTTGTCACTTCTGAATTCTAATTTTTAGATAGTGCAAGAGCCATAGGCAGAAATGACAGGAGACTCACTGTGAGTTTATCACTGGGTGAGTGTGGAGGCAGCACCTCTCGAGTCCCCACTGAGGCTCTCTAGGCTGTGCTGTCACAGGCCTGTCCCTCAGAAGCTGTGCAGCCTTTGGCAAAAGTGGAGTGGGAGAGGTCATTCAATGAAAGTTGTTATCTTTTCAGTCCCATTCTACAGTATATCTGAATTGAGAACATCCCATCGTCAGCCAAATTTTTAAGGCCATTTTTAAGGCCAAGTTTTGTCCCTAACAGAAATGAAAGCAGTAAGGGAGGCCCCATCCTGGAGCCTTAATTAAAGACTTCACTGACACCAGTTTTTCCACTGTGCCTCCTTTTTGATGCCCCCAGGTTTTAATGCACAGGAGCCACACTCTGTCCTGAGATTCCAGAATGGGGAGGGATGTGCCTTTATTTGTGAAACAGGAGGTGGGTAATGGTGGAAGGAAAGGTGGGAAAAGGGACCCAACCTGACATTTTCACTGATGGCAGGCACCACCGTCCTCAGTGGAAAGGTTTTAGCAAAACTTATATGAGAAAGTTGAGGGTCTGGAGGAGTTCCTTCAAATTATCCATGTTCACATAGCCTGGGGAAAGCCTATGTGTCCCCTAAAGGACCACAACACTAGAATGGCTGAATTCCATGTGCCCACTGCTTTTGCCCTGATACCTTCTCTTCCCTGGGCCTGGTGTTCCTCTTTATAAGGAGTGGTGTGGGTGTGGGGGATGGGCAACAAACTGTGCTCCATCTGTCTCCAACTCCATCCCATTAGTCACCTGTGCCTGAGTATTTTATCTCCCCAATATTCTCCAATCCTTCCCCTCCTCTCCACCTGCACTACCTGTGCTTTAGTTCAGAGCTTCATCATCTCTCACATGGACCACACCACAACTTTCCAGCTGAGCTCTCTGGCTCCATCGGATCCATCCTCCACGTTGTTGTGGAGTGGTTTGGCTAAAATGCGAATCTGACCAGGTCACTTCCTTGGATAAAGCCCTTCATGGCTCCCTAGCACCCATAGGAAAAAGTGCAAATTTCCTATTATGGCATGCTGGGACTCTGCCTGCCTTTCTAGTCTAATTCCTTATCTTTTCTATTTCTATCTTGTGTCCCTGCGGTGGAAGAAGGTGACCTATGGTGACCTGACAGCAACGTGTGCACTGAATAGCCCCAGTCTGAAGCATGGCAGAGTTGGTGCTCACACACACAACATAATTTTGGGGACATGAGAAGATTTTCCCACTCACTCTAGCTGGCTAAAATAGCAACGTTAAACTTTGATTCCTTTGATTTCAGGCCTTACTATCACAGTTGCCTTCTTCTAAAATGTACATATCCCTGAGAAAGATAATACACAGTGTCACTAACCCTGTACCTCTGAGGTCCAGCTGAACTGTTGAACTCTTGCCCCAACAATTAGCTGAGAGAAGAAGCAGGATGCAGTAAAGAGAGGGAGAAGTGATTTTGGAATATGACATGCTGTCTAGGGTGGGTGGTCCAGAGTGGAGTGATGTGATAGGCAGGCAAGAATACCCACTGGGGAGTGTGATAGACCCCTAGGAGGGGCTTAGCCAAAGGTGACCTTTACCTGCTCCTTGTGACATCTATTCTCTGGGTCTGGTTACTTTGACAATATTAGAAGTGGGAATTGTTGTCACAGGTAAGCCTTCCAGACAGGAAGTTATGTCCAGCCTGTTCTCTGTCCTACAGATTGATAGTTAGACTATATAACCTTGAAAAGAATGTCTCTCCACTGGTTTCCACGGTACAGCAGGATTGGGGGCAGGCCAGGCAAGCAGCTGTGAGGGACAACATTCTGTAAGGGATATTAAAACATCAATGACATATGGAAAAACAGAAATGTTTTTTGACCATAACACCTCTTAGGGACAGCCATGTATGTGGTTAGAATACTCTGATAAGCTACTTGGTGGATATTTGTGTAGATGAAACTCCGAGGGACATAGTCAAGTAACAGCTAGTAGTCCCTAATCTGCCTTCAAGGAGAGTAGATGTTGTTAACTACTGAGCTCTTCCTGATTGGGGTGTTCAAGTACGAGGCCAGAGTTGAATTCCTCAGAGTGATGGACAGCATCATTTTTTTCCCAGCTTTATTGAGATATAATTGACATATAACATTGTATAAGTTGAAAGTGTACATCGTGTTGATTTGATACACTTATATATTGCAAAATAATTACCACCATAGGGTTAGCTAACACTTCTACCATATCACATAATTACCATTTCTTTTTTGTGGTGAGAACATTTAAGATTTGCTCTCTTAGCAACCTCAAGTATATCATACAGTGTTATTAACTATTATCAGCATGCAGTACATTAGATTCCCAGAACTTATTCATCTTATAACTGGATATTTGTACCCTTTGACCAACATCTCCCCATTTCCCCTGGTAACCACCATTCTGCTCCATTTCTGTGAGTTTGTCTTTTTTAGATTCCACATATAAGTGGTATCATACAGTATTTGTCCTTCTCTGATAGGCGGTATCTTTACCACATTCCCCCAGGAAGCACCTCGCATCTCTAAACAAATGTTGAATGTCTTTTGGGTAAAATGTGATCTTACATGTTCTTGGCCAAGCAGTAGGCATTTGAGAGCAGATTCTAGTCCCTGCCAGGGAGGTCTGGAGCCTAGAGAGTAAATACAATTCTTAGGCAGTTATTAGTTGGCAAATTTGGCATAATTTAAATCATGTCATCCAATATGGCTTTATCAGCAATCAAGGCGGAATTTTGATATCTGTCCATTTGAGTCTGATATTCATCTCTCAGTTTAGAACTAGGGCAGGAAAAAAAGGAATGTTCTTTATTTGGCCCCCTGTACTAGTTTCCTAAGGCTACCATAACAAAGTACTACAAACTGATTGGCTTAAGACAACAGACATTTATTCTTTCACAGTTCTGGAGGTCAGAAGTCTGAGATCAAAGCGTTGGCAGGGCCACGCTCCCGCTGAAGGCTCTCAGGGAGAATCCTCCCTGCTTCTTCCAGTTTCTTCTGGTGGCTCCTGGTGTTCCTTGGTTTGTGGCAGCATCACTCCAATCTCTGCCTCCATCTTCACATGGCGTTCTTCCCTGTATCTCTTCCTCTGTGTGTGGGTCTCAAATATCCTTTTCTTTTTTCTTATAAGGACACTAGTCATTGGATGTAGGGCCTACTGCAAATCTAGGATGACCTCATCTCGAGATCCTTAACCAAGGTACATCTACAAAGACCCTATTTCCAAATAAGATCACATGCATAGATATTTAGGGTTAAGATTTGGACATATCATTTTAGGGGACACAATTCAACCCACTCTACTCCAAACCTGAACATTTCATTGAGGAGCAGAGAAAATTGAAAAGTGGATAACAGCTGTCATTTGTGAGCACATGACGTGTAGACTGGGGCTTTGGGCGTGGCCAGGAGGCGAGGTGTTAGGCTTTTGCAATCGGGACACTAAGGGTTGACCTTGGCAATTGGCTGTAGTGCTGACGTGATGTCCTGTAGCTGGTCTTGATGGCTGTGCTGTCAGCTTTTTAAAAACATTAGCTTTTCATTGAAGTACACATATCATAGGTGGACAGTGTGATGAATTTTTACATACTGAACACTTTAAGTAACCAGCACCTGGATCAGGAAATAGAACACGACCAGCACCCCATAAACCTCCCCATGCCAGTTACTACCTGCCAGCTTCCATCCTGACTTTTAACAGCATAAAGATCACTTTGTTTGCTTTTGTACTTTATATAAACACAACCATACAGTATGAACTTCTCTGTGTCACTCAACCTTGTATTTATGAGATCATCCATATCGTTATGTACAGTTGTATATCACTCATTCTCATTGCTTTAAAACGCAATTGGCTTTTAACAGGTGTGGCCTGGGCAGGTGGCGTTAAGCTTTAGTAAGCACGGGCCATGCAGGACCCTCCCCTTGGTGGGTCACTGCAGCTAAAGGCTACTTTGTCCTCAAACAAGTGGCTCTTTTACACAGGGGTAGAGGCAGGCTGGACCTGAGCAAGTGGGTTGGCTTTCAGATGGACTTAGGAAGCAGAAGCAGCAAGTATTTGATTAAGAGGTGATATTAAGGGGGAGTAAGAAGGAGGCAAGAATTTGAGTAAAGAGAAATGAGAACATTTCACGAGGCTTTTTAGGTGTTAGGGAGCAGGACAAGTTTACTGTGTTCCTCAGGCTGTTCTTTAAGCCAGGAGGCCAGGACTTTAAACTGATGTTCCACAGATTTTGCAGAATACAAGTGAGTTTTGAGTTTTAGAATGTTAGTGGCAGGTATCTTTAGGCAGTGTAAGATAAACTACCCCAAAATTCTGTTATTTTTTTATATTGCTGTAAATTTTCTTCAGAACCAAGAAAGAGACTACAGAGGAACTGACTTTTAATTCCTGTAACTTGCCCACAAGTTCAAGAGAAACCCCCATCCTGTGATTTCAAAGTGGTTTCAGATTTGTTACTTATACAAACCCTGACTATGGTTCTAAATGTCAGAGATCCAAATTGTGGCTTCCCCAACAGAAAGATAGTAGATTTTATTAAGAAAAAAAAAATTAGGTCCTTTATCATAAAGAGAATGCTATCTTCTAAGTTTGTGGCAGAGAAATAGATCTATATTATTGAAAATCCAAGGTTAATTGTTCTTAAAAGGGGAAATTGAAATGATGGACATATTTTAGATATAAGTCTATAACAGAAACAGTGTTTGAATTCCAGTAAAGTCCAACAGAAGAAGAGAAGCAAAATTTTACAAAAAGCTGACTGGAATGACTTTTACAGGGGCAGCCAGGATCCAGGAAAATTTGAGAAGTGTCTGTCCTCAGATCTGCAGAGGGAAGGGTTGCAGAGCGGGCTGCATTGTAAGAACAATTGGCAACCTCCCCTTGAAGGATGGGACAGATATCCAAAGTGGTTACAAAAATTTGAACAGACTTACAATGAAAGGCCAGAAAGATCAGTGTAAGATACTCAAAAAATCATTACATGAACTTTATTGTGACCCAGGAAATGCCTATGCCTAAGGAATACCTGAGAAATTCGTGGAATTTTGTCTCTAAAAGAAAGCACTGGAAAGATGAGATACATTAAAGTGCAGCCAGGCAGGACAAGCACAGAACAAGTCCAGGCTGGAGTAAGTGCTGGATTGACGGGAGAAGACCTGCGGGTGGGATTTTCCAACTCAGTGAGGGGAAGGTGGGCAAGATTTATCTAAACAGTGATTGCTTTTAACAGACCCAGTATTAATAATTTCATATCTCTCACTATGGGAAATCCCATAAGAAAAAACCCTGGAGGATTATGTTCAGAAAACAATTATTGGAAAACCAAAGAAAGGGCTGGCTTGATGTGAAATAAAGGGGCCAATTTAAAAAACAGGTTAAACTGATACAAAGCTGAGCCTTCCTGAAAGAAGTAGGGGGTAGTCGAGAGAGAGAAAGCATGAACGCAATATCTCACCACTGAGTATTTTAAATGACAGAAAGAAATGATATTCAAAGGGCTGACATTTTTAATAAATCAGTCAAGAAGAGTGTCTTGAGAAGTACGTGTAGAGCAGAAGCATCAATACAGCTTTAGTTCAGGATTCCGCCAAAGTGATCCTCCAGCTGAAACAAATGGGGGATGAGGGGAACATCTTCCTTAGGAGACAGGTTTCACAGGTCTCAGCAGCTCCACAGTAGGAGGCAATGGACACTCTGACCGGGGGATGCTCCCCAAAATATCTGCCCACAGAGGGAGTGGAGGTGCTCATGCTGCAGGAGGCACTGGAGCCCAAAAGGAAATGGGTCTTAAGAGGTTTTGACTCTTCTAGTTGGGGAAGGAAGGTGCTTCAAGTGAGAAGACCTGGTGACTGGAGCTGCCATTATTGCAAATTGCTCAACTTAGCATGAAGGCAATAAATCTTCAAATGCTTCTGTCTCAGAGAGCAGACAGTATACATAGTGCCCTCCAGCCCATATGGCACTTGCACAGTGCAAAAGGAACCTCTCCAGGGGAGATTTGACCCTACTGAATTTAAGTGGACTCCAGAACCCAGTCTAACTTTGCGCGACAGGCATTTCTTGGCCAATGTCTTCTCTTCCTCACACCCTCTGGGGCTCTCCCACGGTCTTTGCAGCACCACCTACAGGGCCCGGGGAATTTACTTTTGTTTGTGATGGCTGCCCCAAGAGCTGGGGATTGGTTGAATATGCGGCTGGTACAGCATGAATCTGTTGGATTCAACACGATAGCTCTTTGGGTGCTTTTAAGATGAGGCTTATGAGAGACTTGCTCACCATCACTTCTGAGGTGCTGAAGGAACCACACTCATCCCCACTAGAGACAGTCCAGGCTGTGGCCACTGGAGGAACCCCAACTCTGCCCGGACACTCAGAGCCCCTCCAGTCGAGATGGAGCAGAATCAGAAACTGGGAGGGGCTTCAATTTATTCAAACTTCAGTTTAACTTTAAAACTTTTAAGATTTTGGACTTTATTTGATTTCAGATTTTAATTTCTTTGAACTTTACCCTGTAAAAGGATTTAAATGTCGGACTTTAATGTGACCCAGAGAAATTCACAATGGGAATGAATTTATATTTAAATTTGGGGTTTCTCTGTGTTGACATTTTATTGTTGGAGTATTTTTATATTGTCATTTACTTTCATAGTAACTCTGATAAGCTATGTTGTGCTACATGGTGGTTCATAATTTGAGATGGGAAATGGAACAGGGAGTTATTTTCCAACGTAGGTATTGAGTGGCCTTGGAGTAAATTTAAATGTCTTGTTCTGTTTTGTTTCTGACCTTCCGGCAACCAAACCTGCTTTGCCCCTCTGTGGTTTTAGGAAGACACCCAAAGGAGCAGTGACTGGTACTGTGGCAAATTCCTCCTCACGGTGGGAGCAAGACTTCCCAGACCCAGGGGGACGGACATACTCCTAACGTCCATAAGGTCGATGGGAAAGTTCCGGGAGCAAAGAGTTGGGAAAGTTAGCTGGGAACATATTTTCCCAACTCTCTGTATTTCCAAGTGGACGGACCTCCATTAGGTAACACTGTTGTCCTTCTCCACCCCTCACCCACGTCTGGGAGGAAGTCAGCTGATTAGCGACTCTGAGCATGGTGGAACTGGAGCATGGAACAGGCAGGAACTAAGCGTGGCGCTCGGTTCTTCCCTCTCCTCTGTCTTTGCTTGCCTGCAGAGAATATCTATTCTGCTCTGCTCCTCCTGTTTTACCTGAGCAGACCCTGCAGTGGGCGAGGGAAGGCTGCAGCATTCAGCGATCGTGCATAGACAAGCCAGCCAAACTGAGAAGGGATATTCATAAGCCCACTTACACAAAACATCTAAGGCCAATTCTCCAAGAGCTTTGTTAGATGGTATTTTGATCTTCATCTGCAGGTCTATCCATTGGTACTGAACTAGGGATGAGGGGCTATAATTTATTGGTGTCCCTCACATTCTATCTAAGACAACATTTATAAACCCAGTTTCTTGAATATCTTTTAGAGGTACCCTGTGTGTGCGTGTGTGTGTCCGTGTGTGATTTTTTTCTCTCCCAGCATGCTTTGAAATGGGTCAGAATAGTTCTTTAATTAAATTAATTCCAAAGCCGTTCTGTATTAGAGGCAGAAAAATCATTCTTATTTCTATTTCCCATTCTAAACTGTATTTGGAATATGGACAAAGCGATATATCTGCCTATAATATTGTTGTAAGGGTTAAATGTAAAATACTTTGAACTGTGTCTGACATGAGACGAGCACTCAGTAAGCGTCAACTGTTATTTTAGCTAACTAGTAGGACCCTCTCCCCACACGCCCCTGCACACAAATAGTGGCACACGATATACAACATTCTGCACCTTGACCTTTTTGCCATAACAATTATACCTTAGATATGGGTCTTCACCTCTACAAACAGAGCCACCTCATTCTTTTCATCAACTGTAGGATATTTTACGAAATGGATATACTACAATTTATTTAACCAGTTCCCTATTCATGGACATTTAGTTTCTCACCTTTTGCTCCTACAAACAATACTGCAATGGATTGTGCAAATGTCAATCTTTATGTGTGTGAGTACATTTGTAGTTCAAATTTCTGGAAGCTTCCCTGCTGGGTCAAAGAGTATTGAACAAATATTTAAAGAACGCTGGTTTGAAGGGGCACTGAGTTACTAGGCAGTGCCTACACATCTTGGTTTGGCTCTGTTCCCTCTCAGTGAGCCGTAGAAGGAAAAAATCCTCTTCTTTTCATGGCACTAAATTTAACATACTGTTATCATGCCACATGGCTCAGGCCAGCACTCAGCAACATTATCATGGTGATAGAGCCCCTGTGGTAGAGAGAGAGGCAGGGGTTCAAATCCCAGCTCTGACACTTACCATTTGTACAACTTTGAGCAAATCAGATTTTTCACTTTAAAAATTACAGGAAAATAATATAACTATACAGAGGCGAAATCAGACAACACCTTGACCAGGTGGTCAGAGTTAACATCACAGTGAGGGACAGATGCCATATCCTGAGCAGGACGCAGCTTTTATGTAATATTCTGACTGAGAATCTAATCAGGAAGAAGCATCAGAAAACACCAAGCGAGGGATGGTTGATTTACAGAAAAGGAGGGAGGACTGTATTCTTAAAAAAAAAATGAGAAAAAGTGAAAGAAAGGCTATGGAAGTGTTCCGAATCTACATAGTTCAACATGGAAGCTGCTAGGCACGTGTGGGTACTGAGTACTTGAAATATGGCTGGTGGGACCGAGAGGTGCTGGAAGGGTAAAGTGCAGGCTGGATTCCAAAGACTTAGTAAGAAAAAAATGTAAAATATCGAATTAATAATTTTTATATTGATTACATGTTGAAATGATAATATGAGATATTGGGGTAAAGAAAAATATATTATTAAAATTAATTTCACCTGTTTCTTTCTACTTGTTTACTATCACTACTAGAACATTTAAAAATTTAAAAGTGTGGCTTGCATTTGTATCTCAAATTATATTTCTATTTCTAAGTGCTGTTCCAGATTAAAGGAGACTAAAGAGACGTGACAACAAAAATCAATACCTGATCCTAGACTGGAACCTGTGCTGAAGGAGAAACAAATACTGTAAAGGGCTTTATTGAGTCAATTGCCAGAATTGGTTTTCAAACAGTAGGTTAGGTAAAAGAATTATATCAATGTTAAATTTACTGTAGTAGATAACTGTTCTGTAGTTATATAAGACGATATCCCTGTTCTTAGGCAATACACAGTGAAGTACTTAGGGATAAAGGACCATGAGATATGTAACTTACCCTCAACTGGCTCAGCAAAAAGTTGTATATAATGTGCAATTACATATATAAAAGTTGTTAGAGAGAGAGAAGAGGATAATGCAAATAGGATAAAATGTTAATAGTGAATCTGGATAAATACTGTATATGTGTTCTTTCTACTGTTTTTATTTTTGCAACTTTTCTATAAGTGTGAAATTATTTTCAAATAAAAAGTTTTAAAAATCGGAATAATTTTACCTATTTCATGGAGCTATTGCTCAACATTATTCATTCGACAAGTACTTATTGGGTCCCTACTGTGTGCCAGAATTGGGGGGGAGTGCTGGAGTAGACAGTCATGGTCCCCGTCGCATGGGACTGGCATACACTGGGGAAAGCAGACTCAGTCTGTGCCTGGCTCTGGGAAGAAACGATGCGGGGACACGGAAAACTTAACAGTACCTAATCTTTTTTGGAGGGTCAAAGGAAGACTTATGTGAAGAAGTGATATGGAAGTGGAGACCTGAAGAATGAGTGGGAATTAGCCAGGTCTGGGGGTGGAATGGGGGAGTAGATGAAATGAAAGGTGCATTCTAGGCAAGAGGAAGGCCCTAAGGTGGGTGGGAGGGTCAGTGCAGCTGTAATGTGCAGGGAGAAGGGGAGGGAGTGGGACAAGACGAAGCTGGGAAGTCAGGCAGGGGCTTCCTGAGCTCTTGTGGATTTTGACTTTCCTCCAGGAGCAGTGGGAAAGTATTGGGATGTCTTAAGTTGCGAGTGATATGATTAGATGTTGAGGTTTAAAACAGCTACTCCGGTTGCTGAACACAACATGGAAGTGGAAAGCCCCATTTCGAGGCCATTTCATGGTCTAGGGGAGATGAGGGTGACTCGAAATAGAAGACGGCAGCAGAGCGAGGAAGAGGTGAACAGACTGGAGAGATACTTAGGAGTGAAATCCACCAGACTTGGCAATGGAGGGAATGTGGGGCCAAGAGAGAGGGATGTGTTGAAGGAAACTCCCAGTTTCTGGCATAAACAATCTGCCATTTACAGAGTTAGGAGAAATTCTCGAGGAAGAGCAGAACTGGATGATCTCTCTGCTTTGTGAGGGGGAAATGAGCTCCAAAGAGCACGAGTTCAGTTTTGTGCATGTGAGGACTGAATGAGATAAACTGCCTCCCTTCACCTAGCGCCGCCCCGTCTCTCTCCTTCCTCCATAGCTGTTCTTCTCAAGGGTATTGCCTCCAGTGCTGCTCCCCCATTTACTGCCCATCCACTGGAACCAGACTTCAGACTCTCCCTCTGCACGTCACTGAGACTGCTCTGGATAAGGTCTCCAGTGGCCTCCTCACGGCCACATGTAAGAGACACAACCTTCCTCCGATTTAACTTTTCCGAGGCATTCAGCTCTTTGCTTCTGGAAACCCCACCTGGTTTTTCTCTCCCAGCTCTGGCTCCTTTCACTCCCCCACCTCCCCACTGGGAACCTTGCTGCTCCCAGGCTGGTGCCTGGGCCTCTTGCGTTCTCCCTCTACATCCCTCTCTACTGAGTTATTCTGTCCACCTTCGCCACTCGCAAACCTCCATCTTCAGTCCAGACCTCTCCTGTGAGCACAGGATCCAGATTTCCAACTTTCTACTGGACATCTCCATCTGAATGTCCCATAAGCCCCTCAAACTCAACAGGATGTGCAGACGATGGACAAGAATTAGCCAGTGAAAAGTGGTGGAGGACAAGTTCTAGAGAGAACGAAAAGCGTGTCCAAAACCGGGCTCACCTTTCCGTCCTCTTCATCAAGGACACTACTGTCCAGCTACCCAAGTTAGAAAAATGGGAATCATCTTAGACTCTTCTCTTTTTCCCTCTCTTCCCTCCACATTCGGTCATGAAACACTGCAGAGTCTACCTCCCTAACATCTCTCAGACCTGCCTCCTCTCTCTATCCCACTGCTGCCTCCAAGGGTCAGGCCCTCATCATCTCAAATCTCAATTCTTGCCCTTCTATTCCAGATGACTGCCCTGCTTCTCTCCCTCATGGAGCTGGAAATAATTTTTTAAAATCACAAAGCTAAACATGTTATTCCTCTACGTTAGACCCTTCAGTGGCTTCTCCTCACCTACAGGGTAGACACTAACCCCCTGAGTCAGACATCTAGTCATCGTCCCTGCCCGCCCTCCGACTGGGACCCTGCTCCCCTCTCTAGATTTACATCTTGCCTGGCTCTCTCTCACATGCAAACCCCTTTGCTATAGCCATTCTGAACGGTTCGTCATTCTGTGACACCCAGGCTGCTTCACACGTCAATGCCCTTGCGGCAGCTGCTTCCCCTACCTGTAATGCACTCTATTCTGGCTGGGAAGCACCTACTAGTCTCTCAAGAATTACTTCTCCAAAATGACCAAGAATGGTAGAAAATTACATAATGGCAGCTTAAAGTTGGTTTCTTTATTTGCTTTGTTGATAGTATGTATTTTGGGGTACTTTAGCTATTTTAATAATGAGATTTATTATGATTTTTAGAAAAAAAATCATCTCTATCCCAGTGGCCAAAGTTGAGACAATTTTGGTAATAAAATAAATAATGATAGGAATAGATTATAACCAGTGGAAGACAATAAGGTAAATGTTCAAGAGTCCATACTGATGTAAATAAATAATTGAATAAATAAATACATAAAGAGAAAAAAAGAACAGCTCTTTCTCGGAGTAGAATTCCAATTCGTAAATGTAGAAGAAGTGAGAGGAATAGAAAACCACAATTTGACAGCACCACTTAATAACTGTGGCAGGTATGAATCATCAATGGATGCTAAAAGTAGAAGGTGAAAATATGAAAAACAGGATATTTGTAACGTTCCAGAGTATTTCTTCACAAGATATTTACTAATTACAAAGGGAAAACAGTAACTTTACAGTGAAGAAAGCTAGCAGACACCACCTTAACCAAGTGGTCAAAGTTAATATCACCAGTAATGAGAAGTATTGACATCATGTAGCTCTTGATATGATGCACTAAGAAGAATACAGCATCACATCTGGAGTATTCTTGCCCAAAATACATAACCTTAATCTCTCATGAGGAAACATCAGACAAATCCAAACAGAGGGACATTCTACCAAATAACCAACCAATACTCCTCAAAAGTGTCAAGGTCATGAAATTAAAAAAAGAAAAACTTTTAAGGAATTGTACTAGATTAAAGGACATTAAGGAGACATGCCAACTAAATGCAACTAAATGCAATGTGGGATCCAGGATTGGACCCTGGACCTGAAGAAAGACATTAGTGAAACAAATTGGAGAAGTTTGAATAAGGTCTATAGACTAGATAATAGAACTGTATCAACATAAATTTCCTGGTTGTGATGATTGGACTGTGGCTATTTAAGTTGTTAATAGTTGGGAACAATAGGCGAAGTGCAGAAGGGGACTCCGTGCTATTTTTGCAACTTTTGTTGTCTAAAATTATTTTAAAATGAAAAGTTAAAAAATAAAGAAAAAAGTCTCTCCAGCATCACTTGAGACAGTAGAATGGGTCACCTCCTCCTTTGAGCCCGATCTCCGTCTTCTTGTAGCATACTTTTTCATAGCATTTGAAACACTTTATCACACTTACTTGCTTACTCGTTGGTTTATGCAAGGATATTATTATTAAGTTTTGAATCATCTGTACATGTAACAGCAATAAATACGTATAAGGCACTAACAAATTCATTAATTCATTCAACAACTTTTATGTGCCAGGTCTTATGGTAGGGCCACTTCCATAGTGGTGGATCCTCAAGTGGCTTCCAGTCAAGGCTGGAGTCAGACCAATTCAGAGGGAACTCCAACAGAGTGTGCTGGGGGGCGTGATAGAGTGAATGAAGTATGCCATGTGGGTCCCTTGCAGGGTAACTAATGCAGACTGGCAACATTGGGAGAGGTTCCCCAAGGAAGTGACAGTTAAGGACACAACCAAAGGATGATGAAGAATTATACAGCCAAAAAGGGGTGGAGAAAGAATGTTCCAGATAGAAAAAAAAGGGCAAGCGCACAAGTCCACAGGTGAGAGAGAGCAGAGAATTTGGGAAACTGCACATCTGGCTGCAGGGTCCAGGGGGAGGAGAGGGATGGCAAGAAGTGAAGCTGAGCAGGCATCAGGGCTGGGTCATTAAAGGTCTGGTGTGTCAGGACAGAGGGTTTGCACGGGGAGAGAACAACCCAGTACGGTTTCTACTGTGAAAGGAAGACTCTGGCTACGTGTAGAGAATGACTTGGGACACAGCTTGGAGGCAACAGACCAACTGGGAGGCTGTTTTAGTGATTGACTGGATATGCAGTGTGAGGGGGAAAGAATGAACAACACCACTCCTAAGCTTCTGGCTTCAGGAACTGGAGAAGGAATGTGGTTTCAGTGGGGGAAGAAGACGAAACAGCGATGGCGAGCAGTTTCTGAGTGCTCACGTCGTGCCAGCACCTCTGCTAAGAACAAGTGTCTCCCGCCTTCTGATTTCAGTCACTGTGTCTCTAAACTCAAGTTTTCAGAAGAGAGAATCAGATTTCTACGTCTGCTCCCATCAGCTGTGATGTTGGTATTTTCATGACTGTGCCCGGGGTACAGAGGTAGAATGGGATGACGGTCAGGGTTCTGTGGTACAAATAAGGTTACCTACATGTATCCCTTCCATGTGGGAGGTGGGAGTGGATTCTCAGAAATGGGGGTTATGTAGGAAAGGCACCTTGGGAGGTTCCTGTGGGATGTCTAGCTGAGGATGTCCAGGCGGGAGTCAGAGAGTCCCGTCTGAGGCTCAGAGGAGGGATGTGAACTCTAGATATTTGTATTTGGGAATCTTTGGCATATAGATAAGTGTACCCAGGGAAGCTGCTGACATCACCTGAGCACAGACTGTAGGGAGAAAAGTAGAGAGGAGAAAAGGGAGAGGAGGATAGAAGCCTGAGGGACAGCAACATTTGAGGGATGGGTAAAGGAAGGAAGCCAGCGAAGGTAACGGGGAAGGGAAGCCAATGGGGATGCTGTTCCAGTCACCAAGAGAGGAAGGTGTTTTAAGAAGATGGAGGCAGCAGTTGTGCTGAAGACACTGGAGGCAATGGGACCAGGGCAGGGAGAGAGGAAGCCGTGTGAGACAGAAGTGGAGTCACAGCTTCCAGTGGGATGGATGGAAGGAGGAAGGGGTCGGTGAGGCTGCAGATGAGTTGTGGGGAGCTTGACGTCTGCTGAGAATGTGTGGGGAGGTAGCGAGATAGGTTTGAGGAGGTTTGAAAAGGCTGTCCCGGAGAAAGGAGTAAAGAAAACTGAGAAACGAAACATTATTTACGAGCAGCCACTGAGGGCCACTGAGGTTGGACACCGTGAATCTGAAATAGCACCGGTTTCTGTCTTGTGTGATTTGCTTCAGCAGCACTCAGCTGCCTGGTGAAGGAACTGAGAAGGTTGGGAGTTGGCTTGGTTCTGGGTTGAGTTTGGCTGGGTGGGTGTGGGTGCTCTGGCGTATGAACGGAAGGCCCAGGAGGCCTCATAGGCCCTGAAGTTCCTACGAACCCCGACATTGGCATAAGCTGTCCCCTGTGTGTGAAATGTCTTTCTGCCCTCCTCCTTCTCTCCTGTGTGTCAACAGTGCTCCTGCTTCAGGCCTTAGTTCAGATGCCTTCTCCTTTATGAACACTGTTCTCCTTCATCGAAGCTCCTCACACTGTGTATGTGCTTAGATTATAGCACTTAGCTCACGTCTTGTCTCCTGACATGTGGAGTGACTGTGACTTGTTTATCTCCAACCAATCCAGTTGCTGGGTCTTCTGCGTTTTACCCTGAACCTTCCTAGTCCCAGGAAGCCTGTCAGACCCAGATATTCAATCTCGAACACCCATTACAACGCTGGGATCACAGTAGGCATCCAATAATGTTTGTTCAACCACCCCGGGGTGGTTGCATGGGTAGAGCTGCACCGTGATGCTAATGCCTTTGGGAGGTTGACGGCAGTGGTAGGAGAGGGAGAATAGGTTTATTTGCCTTTACAGGGACACTCAGATTCGCCTTATTAAACTCTCTCATTTCATAGATGAGAAAACTGAAATGAAGGTCTAGAAAGCTTAAGCACTACCCAAGGTGATACAACTACTTTTTTTTTTAATTAATAGACTTTTTTTTGAGCAATTTTAGGTTTACAGAAAAATTGAGGGGAAAGTACAGAAAGTTCCCATATATCCCTCACCCCCACCTCCAGTTTCCCCTATTCTTAACATCTTGCATTGTTGTGGTACATTTCTTATAATTGATGAGCCAATATTGATACATTATTATTAACTAAAGTCCATTGTTTACAGTAGGATCCACTCTTTGTGTGGTACATTCTGTGGGTTTTGACAAATGTAAAATGACATGTATCCCCCATTACAGTATCATACAGAATAGTTTCACTCCCCTAAAAATCCCCTGGTCTGCACCTGTTCGTCCCTCCCCCTAAATCACTGGCAACCACTGATCTTTTGACTCCATAGTTTTGCCTTTTGTCTCTATAGTTTTGCCTTTTCCGGGATGTCATAGTTAGAATCACACAGTGTGTAGCCTTTTCAGATTGGCTTCTTTCACTTAACAGTATACTGTACTTTTAAAGTTCCTCTATGGCTTTTCGTGGCTTGACAACGTATTTCTTTTTGTCACTGAATAATATCCCTTTGTCTGGATGTACCACCATTTGTTTATCCGTTTACCCATTGAAGGACATGTTGGTTGTTTCCAAGTTTTGGCAATGATGAACAAAGGTGCTATAAACATTTGTGTGCAGGTTTTTGTGTGGATATAAATTCTCAGCTCACTTGGGTAAATATCAAGGAGTGGGATTGCTGGATCATGAGGTATGAGTATCAAGTTTTGTAAGATACTGCCTGTCTTCTAAAGTAGCTGTACCATTTTGCATTCCCACCAGCAATGAATGAGAGTTCCTGTAGTTTTGCATCCTTAGCAGTATTTGATGTTGTCACTGCTTTGAATTTTAGTCATTCTAATAGGTGTGCAGTGGTATCTCATTGTTGTTTTAATTTGCATTTCTCTAATGACCTACGATGTGAGCATTTTTTCATATCCTTATTTGCAATCTGTATATCTTCTTTGGTGAAGTGTCTGTTCAGATCCTTTATCTAATTTTTAATTGGGTTGTTTGCTTTCTTATTGTTAAGTTTTAAGAGTTCTTTGTATATTTTTAGATATCGGTCCTTTAACAGATATGTGTTCTGCAAAGATTTTCTCCCTGTCTGTGGCTTGACTTTCCATTCCCTTAATACAACTAGTTTTTGAGGAAGCATAATATATAGATACAGAAAAGCATCTAAATCATAACTGAAGAGCTGTAAATATAATGAATGTCTTTCCGTATGTACTTAATATGGTAAGTGTACAGTTTATAAGTGTGTGGAATTTTTACAAAGTGCTCCCCTCCGGGTGTCCAGCGCCAGATCAAGGCAGACTGTTGACAGGAGCCCCCTGAGCCGTATTCATGGCCCCTTCCAACCACTGTTGGGGGTGCCAGCGACGACTATGCTCACTTCTAACCGCATAGATTCATTTTGCCTGTTTTGAACTCAGCATAAATTGAATCATATAGAATATATTGCCTTTTATTTCTGACTTCACTTTTGTTTGTAAGACTCATCCATGCTGTTGCACACAGCAACCGCCTTTCAGTCTGCTTTTCCTTTTAAATTATGTATTACATAAGCCACACAAGTGATGGGCAGTCCGTGTATGTGTGTGCGTGCACACGTGTGCATGTTTGTATGTATGTTCATGCATGTGTGCACGTGTGTGTGTTGTGTTCCATGAATTCCTTCCCTATTTGTGGACCTTCAGCTGTCTCTGACTCCCTGGATTCACCCTACATTTCAAGTTCCTCCAGCTCAGGGATGTTTGCCTAAGGCAGCCCCTCTGCACCTATGCTTAGTCATGAGCACAGGCGTCATCCCTGCACACTACCCCATTCACCCTCAGAGGCATCCAGGACACACAAGGAGGAGAGCAAGAGAGAGGACTGAGAGCTACAGGAAACTGAAGATGTGGCCAGAGATGCCTGACAGACGTGGAGCAGGGCCTCAGGCTGGAGCTGGGAGGGGGTGCACACTGCCCTTCCTCTCATCCTCCCAGCTACAGTGGCCTGTGACAGGGGAGGCTGTGGTTGAGGCAGAGGGGGGATTATAAAGCCAATAGAGGGGTAGGAACTCTGAGGCTTTCTTGGTTGTGGACTTCTGAGATTGTTTTTAGGTGTTTGAGACCCAGGGGTTTTGGGTCTGTGGGACCTGAGGATATTCTTCCCATCCCCCATAGTTCTGAGCTGGGCTCTCTTCGCAGGGAGGAATCTGTGATTCAGATGGGGGCTGAGGTGCACAGGGAAAACCTATGAGCTTAGTGAGCAACCCGTATCTATTGAGTACCTGCTGTATGCCAGGGGCTTTACGGACTCTGTCTGGTTTAATTCTTTCTTCAACTCTAGGAACCAGGCACCATTTCCCTCCATTTTACACCGAGAAAACTGAGGCACAGAGAGACTGAGTAATTTGTCCAGATCACACAGCTGATAAGTAGGAGAGCCAGGATTTGAACACAGGTATAGCTGACTCCAAGTTCCCGCCCACCCCACCGTGTTTCCTCTGTAAAATTCCTTCTACACACCCCAGTCCTTTTCTTGACAGTAGAAATCTGATGGGGACTGAGGGCCGGATTTGGTGAGGAATTCAGATGTGCGTGCGGCTGGAGCGCCCCTCTCCAGGCCCCGATCAGGTGAGTTATGGGAGGGAAGAGACCCCAATGCCAGCGCCACCAAGCCAGGGCTGCTGCAGGTGCTCCCACATCGCCCAGACCATTTCAGACTCCTTGAGCCCAAACTCATTGTCTCCACGAATTTTCAAGGTGGCCCTGTGATTAGGCAGGACTGGTGTCATCCCCGTTTTGCAGGGAAGAGACCAAGTGATCTTACACAACAAGCGTTAGGAGCACAGTTCCAGCATCGCCTGGTCTAGTCCACTGTGCAGCTAATAAGTGTGTGAAAAACAGGCTCTAAGTCACCTTGTAGACATGGGTGTCTAGGTGAAGGGGGCTCACAAAGAAGCTCTGCTCACAGCCTGCAGGGACCAAGAGGCAAGGGCAGCAACATCTACCCCCAAACATCTCCTGTTGTTTAGTGGAGTCCCTGCCAGAGGTGTGGCAGGCATTACTCTCTGCATTTTGTCCAACGTCTCTCCTCCAAGAGTCCATTCAGCTCTCTATAAGACTCCTCACCCTCAACACTGCAGCTGCCCTGCTCCAGACTCCAGACGCTCTTTTGAAAGACAATCACCCCCAAAATGCTCCAAGGTTCTCCCCCAGCCCTGCTCTGCCTGTCCAGCCTTTATTCACTGCTGTACCCCTCTTCCTCAGCAAGCTCTGGGCTGGCCTCCTCGAAATCTTGTGTTGCCCCAGGCTGTCTCTGCTCTCCCAAACCACCCCTCCTCCATGGAAGCTTCCCCTCCTTCAGCCTCAGTGACCTTCCTCTTCTTAGTTGCCCCTAAGGGATGCTGGCTGCACCGAGCCAGGATCTGGGAGGTTCTCTCCCTTGGGTTTGATGGGGGCCCACAGCGCACTGGTTGACCCTTTCCCCCAAAGCCTTGAAATGCTCCCATCTCCCACAGAGACAAGAGTCCGCCAGGCCTGTCACAAAAGACGACTACAGCCTGGACTTCGAGGCTTGGGGATCAACTCTTGTGCCTTAGACTTCATAGGGCCCCGCTGGCTCTGAGTGTGCGTGTGTGTTTGTGCGTGTGTGCGCACATGTGTGTAAGTTCAAGGTGATTTACTTTCTCCTACTGAGCACTTTTTTAAATGACAGTTGAGTTAACATTATCATCTACTTTCTTTTACTCTTTATTTATTTATTACTAGACAAGACCCCTGACTTCTAGGGGGTTAGAGTCTAGATCTTGGGGGTACATGTGAAGAACATATATGGGGGCATAGAATGAAACAGAGTGAGTCCGGATTAAGCATCATATAATTGTTAGAACACCGCTAGGCTTGTGGCAAGGACGAGCCCATGGGGACTCCATGTCGATTCCAGCGAAGGGATGGAGGCGGAGGATGACAATCATTCATTCACTTACACATTTCTTTCAAGGCAATTATGGAGCACCTACTCCACGTCCAACATGGTGATAGAACCTGGGGGGTGGAAAACAAATAAGATTTTGTCCTCCAAGTACATCAATATGATAGGATATACAAAGTATTAAAACTGAAGTTCCTACGGTGAGCTATAGAGGGGCATGTATAGGAACACGTAAGACAGACTAGGGAGCCAGGGAAGGCTTCCTGGAAGAGGTGACATTTGAGCTACATCTGGAAGGAAATGAACCACTAGAATGAGCCCCTATATTTTCATGGCACTTTGTGTTTTACGAATTGCTTTCACATTCATTATCTTCTATAATTTTCTCCACAGCCTTTTGAAGTTACCCTGAGATGAAATATTATCCCAATTTTACACGTAGGAGGGTGGCCAGCAGCGCCCAGGGTTAAGCGGATTGCCCAAAGTCTCACACACACTCACACACCACACACACACACACACACACACACACACTTCCCCCAGATGGCCAGGCTTCTGCTTCCTGGTTCTGGGCTCTTCTGGCTCGATACCAGGTGGCCTTCCCCCAGCCCCGGTTTTCTTGAATGCAGCTGAAGACAAGACAGCAATTTTCTGATAATCCAGGCAGGCTTCCTGGAATCGGATGAGAGGGAGCGGGGGGACATCTCAGAATAGCCCAGGGGCCTTGCCCAGGACTCTACCCCCAGGAAATCCCCTAGTCTGTGGCCCCTCTGACAGACAGCTCTGGCCTGTGCGCCGGTGTGCTGCCACCCAGGGCCTGCCCAGGGCTACTTCCTGGATCCTCCGGTCACGTGCTGGATGCGAGGTGGTGGGTGGAAGTGTGGTGGAAAGTCCACTCATTGCCATGGCCTCTGCTTCTGGGGAATTCCACCTCGCCCCCATGGCCCTTTACAGCCATCAAAATATGCTTTTTTTTGTTTAAAATTAGGAAGTAATTGAGTAGAATAATCACTTAATCAGAGCTCTGGTCCCCTATGTCTTCATTTTTCCCGTTCCCCTCCCCACCTGGGCCCCAGGAGCCATAATCAAGATTTACCATTAAGGACTATTAATTCCAATCTCTGGATGAAAGGGGAGTATTTAAATTATTTTTATTATGTTTTCATTAACTAAGTACATAAGCCATGCAAAAATAACTCTCCCTGTAAAACTTGAACCTTACAGATAAAATCCTATAGACCCAGCTGGAACCTACTCTATGTCCTGGTGCTCAGAACCGCCTCTAACACTTGTGGGCAGGGCAGAAGGGCCAGTGGAGGCCTCTTGCTCTCCCTCGTTCTCTTCCCACCCCTCGCTTCCGTGGCCTAAGGGTGTGTAAGAGGGCAGCAGCTGTCGGGAGAATGGATCCAGAAAAGGGGACCACAAAGGTCTGGAAGTGGCCTCAGGATTCTTAGGAAGAGAATTCTGGCGTCCAGAGTGAGGTCTAGAAGAAGGAGCGTGGTAAAACCGAGGACTCCTTGGCCTGAGGGAAGGATCCAGAGGGGGCCAGAGCAGGGCCCCATTGGCCTGGATGTAGGGCAATGTGGCCGGTGCCCTCCTCCCCATCCCATTAGGAGACAAAAGCGGTTACCAAGTGTCCCGCTAACTTATCGACATATGGCATATATGTACCCCGATGAAGGTTATTGAAGGTTATTCCCCACCCCCATGAATAACATCACACTGTATGTATTATTCTGCAACTTGCTTTTTTTCACTTACTCGGCAGTGGGGCTTTTTCCACAAAGCTCTACGTTTCTTATTTTAACTGTAGCCTAGTATCCTGTGGGTATGATCATACTGTAGTTTAGTTAAAGGTAATTAGCGTCTGTTTAGTAGAAGTTTTTGTGCTATAGCGTAATACGGGCATTTCCTGAAAACCTTGCCTTCTGAAAAATCGCACCTAAAAATAACAGGCTGAAAACAACAAGGTTGGGCAGACCTTCAAAATTTCTGCCACTTGGTACTAGAACCCTACCAAAAGCAGTGACAGATGTCTCGGGAGAAAACCTGGACAGCCCGGCACGGAGCCCCATATCGCGAGGGTGTCTCCGGGAATGTTAAAAGTCGCACAAAACTCTAGGGTGATCCCCGCTGCCTGCAGGTGATGGGCCAGGCGGATGGAAGGGGACCCCGAGCCAGGTGGGCGCAGGAGGAAGTGCAACCTGCTTCCTGGGATGAGTCTCTCTGGGGACCAACCCCAGGTGCAGGCACGCATTTTAACTTTTCTTAAAATAGAGCTGAAAGGGCTCTTGCCTCAGTAGAAGGCGGGTCGAGGGCTTTTCCCATTCTTGCTGAAGGTTACCATTCTACTTCTGCTGTTCCAGCCTTCTCGCTGGGAAAATTCCATTGAACAAACCCAGCTTGCACTTTCTAACCACATCGTCTCCCTGTTTGTCGGTCCTGGGTGAGCTCTTCGGTATTATAGAAACCTGTGTTGTAGAAGAAAAGATGCTATAAAGGTGAGTAGAGCATAGTACATGCTCAGTAAATATTTGCAAAGGATGAGAGGGAGAGACAGAAGGAAGAAAGGAAGGATGGGAGGAAGGGAGGGAGGGAGGAAGGAAGGGGGGAAGGACAGAAGAATCATTTAAGGAGAGTGCCCACTTAACATCATCAGATCCATTAACTCCTAAATGAGGTCCACGAGGGACCTCTGAAGGTCCTTGAAGAAATTTTTGCTGGTCTGAGGGAAAATAAAGACTATGTATATAAGTAGAAAATATTCCTTAAAGGAGTGTCTTTATTCTGAGATTGTCTTACTTTTCGTTATTAAAGTGTCCCTTCTTTGTGAAACAATAGTCACAGTAACCGGTATTTCCATACCTATATCTATCTATCTGCATATTTTTATTTGGCAAATAGAAAGTTATCAGATTTTTATTGGTCCTCAAAACTTTTCGTGAAGTTTCGCAGATCTATCAAGTGCAAAATTCTGGTAACTGCTGAATTTTAGGCCATCCCTGACCTCCAAGTCAAATGGTCCCTAAACCATCCTGGAGAAATGGTAGTCTACTCCTCAGGTCCCAGACTCCTTCAAGGGCTCCGGAGGGGAAACCTTGCACTTCAAACTTCCGGCCTCAAGGTAAAATTTACACAATGTGGTCCCCTAAACGTAGTTCTCTCTACTCCAGGAAGAAGGGCTACTTTAAATCTTGTTTGAATTTCATGCTGTGGAAGTTCTCTTCAAGCATAACTTCCTATTTTTCACAATGTAAATGGGGGAAATTTAGAAGATGGAGGCCCAGGGGGTGAAGGGGACCCTAGATCTCCCACAGAGCCCCTTGATCACTCTGCCAGCTCTCCGGAACTCCCTTCTGGTCTGCCAGGATTGACATTACGGTCCCTTGACCCACATGGAGCCCAGGCCAGGGGACAGGGAAGAGGCTGACAAAGAGGCTCAGGGAAAGAGTGTTTCTGAACCTAAATCACTGCCCCACACAGGGTTTCATGCACTACGGGCACGAGTGCATGACAACGAGCATGTACCCGGATTTCTCTCGGGTTAAAAGAAATTGCAGTCAGGCCAGGGGCTTCCCCCAATGTGCTGCAGCCCATGGCGCTAATCTGAGGGACTCTGGGCTGACTGCCACACCTCTGCCACCACCTCCGGGCCTGGGCCACCCCTTGCAGTAGACACTCATCACGGGTCCTGTTCTGGAAGGCTCCTGGGCTTGTGCCACCAGTGTGGTCTGGTCAGGTCACCCCTCCCTGGGTTTCAGCGTCTCACCTATAGATGCAGGCCACCTGCACGATCTCTAATTCTCTTCCAGCTTCACGTCCCAGGCCCTCCCACCCCCACCTTAACCAAAAGCGGCCATTCAGGAACGGACTTTGCTGAAAGCACAGGACTTTACAAATCCAGCTGCAAAGTCCCACACATGGAGACAGAGAGAGAGGAATCGTCTTCAAAATATTTATTACGTTTAAAAGCAAAGTGCAGAATGACAGAACATTGCCATTTGGGATACAGAGTACACAAGAGGGTATTTCTACTTATTGGAATGTATAGGCAGAGAATACCTCTGGAATGCTCCAGAAGAAACTGATTTATCCTGGCCACCTTGAGAGAAGGGGGCTGTGCCGGGGGACAGGGACTGGAGGGAAGCTGTCATTGCATAAACTTTTGTAACAGAAATTTGGACGAATCGAATTTTCGAAATGAACTTACAGAAACATCCTGGCTCAGCCATTTAGCAACTATCGGTCTTTCAACAAGTGACCTAACTTCCAGTTTTAGTTCCTCATCTAGAAAATGAAGATCATTGCCCCATAACGTTATGAGTGAGAATTAAATGAGAAAATGAGAGAGAGAGCGAGCTGAGCACAGCCCGTGCCATGTAACAAGGCTTTAGTAAGTAGGAACCAATTGCTCATCAGACAGATTTCAGCTCTGGAGCTCGGAGGAGCTCACGAACAAGTTGGGGAGACAATCTCAGCAGGCACAGTTACACTCTGTGCAGGGCATGAGCGTTTACAAGGGGACATCCTCCATTAGACAGCATTTCCTTCTCCCACAGCCCGGTGTGGGGCAGGGATGGCTCTGGAAACGGGAGCTGACTTGGTGAAGGCCACACCTGTAGAATGTGGGTCTGACAACCTCTGTCCTGACTTCTCTGGGTCATGTTTCCCTTGAGTGAAGCCCATTCTGTATCAGTTTGTGGGGTCAGGTCAGGAGAAAGGCCTGGAATGCTCTCCTCCTCCTGCCCCATCCCTCCATTGTTGGCAGGTGACTGATTGAAGGCTGGAGGACAGCAGCCCAGGACAGGGTAGAGACGCAGTTCTGCGTGGCTTCATCACTTGAAAACAGCGCAGGGATTCCCTCTCTCACTTCCGGCCCACTATTGTCATTTGCATTTCCTTCCTGTGGCCCCTCCTAATTCCTAGTTCCACTCTGGGTGGAACCAGCTCTGGGAGCTACATAGGTGGTTTTCTCAACTGTAAAGGAAGAGTATTGGATTAATCAGAATATTGGAATCCTAGGATGCTAGGCTGCAAGGATATGAAAGGTCATCTAACCACTGGGTCCCCAATGTTACAGAGAAGGACATGGAGGTCTGGAGGGTCACACACCACTTAGTACAATGCTGAGATTTGAACCCAAATCTTCTGACTCTAGAACGAGTGGCAATAGAAATTTTCAAGCTTTTTAGCTGCAGAAAACAGCACCAGAACGTTCTATGATTCATTTGTGTCTCTGCGTGAGTATGAGCGGGTTGGAATAAACAAACATGTGGTGGTACCAGCTGGCCAGGCAGGGTGCTAAGAACAAGTCACTAAACCTCACTAAGATTCAGAGAGGTAAACATCACTATCCCCATTGTACAGATGAGAACACTGAGGTTCAGAGAGCTTCCCAGGGTTTCAAAGCTAGTAAGAGATAAAACTAGGATTCGAACCCACATCCATCTGCTTTGTAACATAATGTGCTTTTTACTACAATAAAGTTTGAAGTTAGAAACAGAGCATGAATTTTTCCGTTTAAGTCTCCTCACAGGCTTTGCAAATGAACTCAGAGTGTGGTTACGGTAGTGGAACTGCTAACTTTTCTGTGTCTGACCAAGACATGGCAAGTCAGTCTCTGAAAGCCCGGGGACTGCCAGTGAAATCCCCTGTGAAGGGTGGATGCATACAGGGTTCCTGGATGGGTGGAAGGTGAAACGAAGGACTGGTTCTCAGAACTGTACATGAGCCAATGTGATCTATGATGCTCTACGGACCGTTACACACTTGTCACAGTACGCTCCTTCTGCAGCCAGCGGTCATGCTCTGCACCGTGAGTTCTGCTCTCCTGGTCACAGAAGATTGGCCAATGGATTGGTGCCCAAGCCAGAGGTCTGGTTCCTTTCAGGCGGTTTGGCAAAAGACTCTGTCCCATAGGGGTCATCTGAATGGGATGGTGACACAATGACCCAATTGGATCCTTTCTCTTGGAAAGTGTGAATACGAGAAATGAGAAGTAAGTAGTTGTGAGCCGTGTCTTGAGCAGTGACGAGCCATGTCGTGAGTTCCCAGGAGGCGTGATCTGCAAAGGATTGTGCCCAGGAGGAACCTATCAGCACAGTTGCTGGGTTTCTTCCAGGGATTCTTCGGCTTCCTCATGAATCCTCACATAACCCAAGACTCCCCACATTCTTCAGCCTTCAAGGAGCACTCTCTGCTTTTGTGTTCCAGTAACACCAGCTGGAGTCCCCTGTTCCCTGGGGCTGTAGGGAGTTCCAGTGTTTCTGAGAAGTATCGAAGAATGCTTGCACATTCCACACACCCACCCGGGTGGTCTCCTGATACCTCAGCCAGCTGTTTTATGCTTCTCAGCTCATATCTTGCTGGCATAAAGCAAGAGAGGGGCAAGAAATCAAGGTCGTATGCAAGGGAGTAATCATGACTCGCCATGGAATTTAAGGCAGGTAAGAAGGGGAGAGGGAGTGAGGCCAGTGAAAAGGAGGTACAGTCAATGGATAGGAGGATCTGGTGGGGTCAGATCGGAATTGAGGTTCTAGAGGGAGTGAGCTGAAAAGAGAGGAGGTAGAATTAAAGAGTGGAATGCAAGAAATTGAGATTATGGTGAGACCGAAATTATTGGTAATACAAGGCCTAGTGTATGAGCATGGAGTAGATGGCTGGGTAGGATAGAGGACAAGATCATTGGAAAAGAGGTGTTCAAGGAACCATGTTCACTGCACATTAAATCTTCAAGACTTAAAGACGGGAGTAATGACTGGAGAGAGTGACAGTGAGCTAGGAGCTAGAGTCATGGAGAAATGACAGCACATGAACCAGCCTGATAGGCAGGTGTTAGTACATGTCCCTGGGACAATCATCTCTTTTCTGAATTCTGATTTTAAGATAGATTGTTAGAAAAGGCATGAACTTGCTATGAGTTTATCTCTTGGATTGTCACATAGGTGACAATCCCTTCAATTGTTCATATTGATACCCTGTCAGCTTTGCTCTTACGGGCTTCTTTTTAGGGCAAGGCTTTTTTTGGACTATTGTAGGAGGAAAGAAGAGGTGAGGTTGTTAGATAAAAATAGTCATCATTTCTGCCCCTGCTCTATAATATATATCTGAATTTAATGTATCTCATGGCAGACAAAAGCACTCCCATTTCTAACGTGGAGCTTCGATCTTAAAAAATATGTATGGGACAAGAGCCTTGAGTAAGAAGTCTTTCCCTGATGCCAAGGTTTTGTTTAGTCCCTTTGGTGCCCCAGGGTGTTTATACCTGGAACATAGAAGGACACAGGATAGGTGAGAAGTGCACCTTTCCTATGTAAAGTGGGAGAAGGGCAATTGTGAGGGGAGATGGCAGGCAGATCCAGATGGGAATGAGCACCGTGCAAGTTGAGGGTCAGGAAACTGGCTCCTCTAGACTGCCCAGCCTCACACTCTCTTGAGAAGTCTTCCTGTACCCCAGTTGGAAGATCACTGGTCTATTTCACACTGATCCTCTGGGTCTCAGTTTCCAAATCTATAAAATCTAGAGGTGTGACCCAGTGATCCCTAAATTACATTCCAGCTTTCAGTATTTAATTCCAACCATCAGGCCACAGTCTGTCCATCAGTCTGTGCATTTGCTGAGGCCCATCCGGTCTCCTGGAGAGGCACTGAAGAGATGGGGCAATGCCCCTACTCCTAAGTGAGTGGGACCCCAGCGGCCTCCCTCGCTAGGAGCAGGTTGTTCTCTCTTTCCGTCTCTGTCTGTCTCTCTCCACACCACCAAATGGCTCTGCCACCTCTTAGCTGGGTGATCTTGGGCAAGTTGACTCAACCTTTCGGAGCCTCAGGTAACGGTATGCATTCAATAGCAATCCTACTGCACAGACTGACTGCAACATAGCATTAAAAAAACCCTAAGCTATTAAAGGAGGTGGTTTTTGGAGGATGACATTATTGGAACTAGGTCTTTTATTTCTGCAGGGTTGGAGTTTTTGCTCTGAGAATGTATATTGCTTTTGTATACGTGCTAATACATGTGTTACATGTATATTTATTTTTGTATTTTTAAATGCTATGTTGCTGTGTTTTTTGCTTGAATGGTACCGGCTCAGTGTTGAAACAGCATAATACGCAGCTCAGAAGCTTTGGCCATTATGTATGTCTGATGCATTTTTAAATGGACGAATTGGTTCTTATTTAGTAAATGGAGTCAAAGCATAAGAAGGCGTGGGGGTTGATAAGAAGGCTGGGCGTGTCTCCTCCGCCACACCCCCGCCTCAGACTTCTGCGTTGGCAGGGGGAGCGAGGAACAAAGACGTTGGGGCCGCACAGGGTGGAGGTGGGGGGGTGGAGGCCCAGCGCAGTGAGGGGCAGGGTTTGGGCCCCGGGAAGGGCGAGGCTGGAGTGAGGCCTCGAAGACAGGAGCGGTTTTGCTGAACTCAGCACTTGCTAGGGGAAGTGGGTATTGGAGTTTTACTTTCAGTTTGCACTCCGTCATTTCAGGATGAAACCCTTGTAACGGTCAGACCTCTCCAACAGATTTCTCAGCAGACGTGCGCTCCACCCTGGACAGGTCGTTCAGTGTGAGCGTGAGGGTGGGCTGGGGAGGGCGGGCAGCAGGAGTCAGGCTTCCTGCAGGGTGACGCCCTGGACCCGGAGATGCCCGCACCTCTGCAGCGAATTCTCACAGCGGAGGCCGAGTGTCAACGCCACCACCGCATTTGGGTGATGGTGGCGAGTCACTTTACCACTTTACTTCACAAATGGGGCTCTAGAAAGGAGCTCTAAACCATCATTTAGCACCTAGTATGTACCAGGCTAGCGCTGTGCCTTCGAAGATGAGTAAGACACCACCCTTGCTCCTTAGGGGCTCACGGGGCAGAAGGAGAGGAAGAAGAAGTGAGGAGGGACGGAGTGATGACAGCTGCCATTCATGGTGGCCCACTTTGTGCCAGGTGTTTTACTCGTGTTATTATCATGGTCCTTCCCATGCCTCAAAGGCAATGCTTCTGCAGGGTTGAGCCATGGACCGCCTATCAGAATGCAGATTCCTAGGCCATGCCTCTGAGCCACTGGATCAGAATTGATGACAGTTATGTTGGGCATCTTCATTTTTGACAAACATCTTGAATAACTCTCATGTGCTTCAAAGACCAAGATCTCTTGCCCTAGGGGGTAGATATTTTACCATAATGGGTTTAACCCACAAGAAACCTAAGCTCAAAGCAGTTAAATTGCTCAGGATCAGCCAAGGTACAAGTTGTGGAGACTTGATTCAAACCCAGAGCTGGGGTGATCGGTGTCCCACTTTGCCTGGGAAAATTCTGGCTTATGCCTGTTGTCCCACATAATTTACAGCAGCCCCTTTCACTCTCAGAAGAATCCTGGGTTGGGCAATAAATTATATGGCTACCTTGTTGGGATCCCTAGCCATTACTCTGCACCATGCCACTGCCCCTTCAGAAAGGTCAGCTAATGTGGTTATGGGAACACACAGAAGACGAAGAGCATAAGCTAGCTGGGGAGGCAGGCCAGGGAAGACACCCCAGCTGTGGTGTGCACCCAAAGCCCTCTCTGCCTTTTGGACAGCATTGCAAGCTATGGGTATTTTAAAGAAGGAAATTGATAAACAACTGATTTCCATCCCCACTGAAAGCTGCAACCACAGCAGCAATTATTAGACTTCTCACACTTAGATAATGCTCACTATGTGCCCAGCACTGTTCTAACCACTTTGCATATATCATATAGATGATCACAGAGCCTGAAGAGCAGCTAGAGGGATTAGGCTGGGCAGCAAGAACTTTCGTGCCTGGGAAACTTGGGATCACAATGTACTATTGACCAAAGACCCAAGAGTCCAGATATCCAGCTTAGTCACAAAGCAATTTCTGATGCAGCTTTTGTAAATCGTGACCTTCCTGGATGATGTGGAAAAAGTCAACACCAAGATCCTGAACTCAGTGAAAAGGAGCTCATTTTTCCTTCTCCAGGGACCTTTAAGAACAGAGCTGCCTGCACATCTTGAGTAGTTTAGATACGGCCCTGCCGGAAGCAGGAGGATGGAAGAGATGACCTCTGAGGTCCCTTGGAGTCTAAGGGGTCTGTGATCATTACAACCACATGTCAGGACCCGGAGACAGTCTTGTTTCCTGCTCCTTCACCTGGGGCCCAGGCTGCAGGGGACCTTTTGCCTTTGTATTTAGTAGGTCATGCCCTTTTCCCTCTAACCTTCACTGCCCTCCCACAGCAGGCCCCTCCACCCTCCCTTTCCCTGGATCTCCCTTGCGCTCTACCCGCAGAAGGAGCCTGGGTGTGGATGCAGCACGTGGATACTCCTTTCTCTCTACTTCACCTCCAACACGCGTCTGGATTTTCCAGGCTAAGCCTGAGTCTTTCCCTGGAACCAAACTCTTTCAGTGACAGGGAGCAGGATGCCTTCTCCCTAAAAGAGAACCAAGACACTCTCCAAACCTACACTTGCAAAGTTGTATTGTCTCTGGGCAGCAGAGCCAGTGGCCACAGTGGCTGAGGCTGTAGTCAGATGTCCCCAAACTGGCCAGATATACTGCCTCAGCCAAATGCAGATATTCTCTGAGTGTGCTTTTTAACCCAGAAGACCAGTGAAGGGCATCCCTTGAAGACGCAAGGGTACACACACATTTCTTACTTAGATCATCCAGAAGTGGGCAGCTGGAGGGAAGGGATTGGCCCAGGGCCCAGCCAAACAGAGGTTCCTTGGAGCCAGATGCTTGGCTGGAGCAAAACAGACAGACTGCTCAGTAGATGGAAAGAGCCCTAGTTGGGGGTAGAGGGAGGAGAGAGAAGAGGGAGAGGATAAGTTAAAGAGTGAGAGAGGAGAGGGAAGAATGGGAGTGTGGAGAAGAGAGGGTGAAGATGAGTAAAGAGAGGGAAACGGAGAAGAGAGTAGAATGTGGGGGAGCAGGAGAAGGGAGAGCTTTGCTGCCATGTCAACTTGGGGGAAAAGAGATTTTAGGGTAGGCGTTTCATATTGGGCCCAAAGGTGATCGAAGAGTTGGGGCAGAGGTAGAGGTGGGAGGAAGGGAACAGTGAACCACGCTTAGGCATACTTGATTCTCACAGTAGAATTTCAACACCTGCAAACTCGGGTCTCTAGGGGAGGGGAGAAGAGAGAAAAAAGTGTTAGAATAATTCCCGAGTGCCATGCATTCAATTCAGCTCACACTTATCCTGCACCTCCATCTATATGCCAAGCTCCGTGCTGTGCACTGGGCATAAGAGGGGCGCGTGGGACGCAATCTCGGGCAGCACTCTGAGGAGACCTGCCGTGTGTTCAGTAGGCAGGTGTGGGTGCATGTGTGATGGGCTGGGGCTCCTGAGATTCCTTCCAGAAGGAGAGGAAAATACATATTCACTTTTATGTGCGAGTTAGGGGGGATCTCAGCTGGAAAGATGCCTGGAAAGTCAGCTTGCAGGATGGCCCCTAAAACCATCCCAGACAAGGGTTCCTTTCTGTGTGCTGGCAGATCCCTAGAAGAGCAGTACTCTGCCTTATTCCAGGGACAGGACAGGACAGGACACGTTGTCTCTGCTGGTTGCACAGAGAACCTCAAGTAGGAAGAGACCCATGCAGCCATCTCCTTCCATCCTCTGTCCGAAGCAGCGGTTTCCTTCTCTACTGAAGGAATCCCGCTTTGCTCACCACCAGGTGAGGCCAGGAAGCTCGCAACCTACGAAAACCCCTTGCTGCATTGTTGGGGGGACTCTGGATACTGTTTCCCAAAGTGTGTTCCTCAGAGTACTTAGTCCCTGGTGTTGTTAATAGATACTAATAGGATGAGGAAAAAAAAAGAGTTCCTTAGTCAAATAATATTGGG
The DNA here is from genome assembly GCA_031878705.1 of Tapirus indicus. NCBI lineage: Eukaryota > Metazoa > Chordata > Mammalia > Perissodactyla > Tapiridae > Tapirus > Tapirus indicus. The sequence goes on along the minus strand of CM062918.1, from coordinate 101,022,964 downwards.
TGAAACAAAGGGTTTTTTTTTTTCCCCTCAATTTTTTAAGGAAGATTTTCTCATTTTGGCTTTTTTGTTTGTTTACTGTTGGTTTTGCCTGCAGGACTTCTCACAGCCTTTAATATGTAAATTTCCAAGACTTGGACGGTATGAAATTTTTGAGGCTCCGGTGTATCCTGCGACTTACTGTGGGATTTTCTGCTCCAGTGGTGGAAAGAACTTTCCTCTGTTGAAGTGAAAAAAGAGTTATGGGTGGGGACACTTGTCTTCAGGCCCTTCTGGGAGGTCTGAGGCTCTAGTCTGCTTTTCTACCTGTCCCCCAAAGCTCTTTGAAGACCCTTCAACTGGACTGAAGATGTGATTAACTTGCCTTTGTTCTCGGTGATTTGACCCTGGGTGAACTGCTCCCATTCTCTATGGCCTTTCCATTTTCTCCTCATTGAATTGGGATAATGGGCCTCAATTCATTCCTGTTTTCAGGGGCTATCAGTCCCCAAAGCATTTCTGTGTGGTATTATTAGCATCTACTTCCCGAATTGTTCTGTATTATTTCCTCTATTGGTTCTGACTCCCCAGCTGGGCTGAAAGCACCCTGCGGGCAGAGGCCCTTCTTCTGATGGTGGTTGTAGGGTCCCCCAACATTTTGACAAGATGAAAATAGCAGGGACCTCCAGTCAGGGGACTGGATTTGCTTCCCACTGGCCACTTAAGTTCCCAGAAGCTCATTTCTTTCTTATTAAAAACATGGGGTTAACTGAGCTGAGAGAAAATGACTTATAAACGAAGTTTCCATAGACTCCTAGTTATTTTTGTTCATCATTTATCTAACTCACGCTGACTCTGATGGAGGCACTGAGCACCATGGTGCGAATCCAGAGATGAGCATTTTGGTTCATCCATCTCATCTCACCCAGGCTGCATGTTGATAAGGGTGATGACCCTGGAAAATCATGCTTACAAAGTTTAAGAAAACCTCAGCATTCTGAAGAGGGAGATGGATATATTTAAAATGCAGGAATAGTGGGTGATATTTCATGAGCTCTGGTCCCCAGACCACGCCCACCTCATAGGGACAGCCCTATCCAAAGTAAAGAGCAAGCACACAGGGCGCGTTACGTTTTATTCCAAAAGGAGAACTCAGAAAGAATTTTTGCACTCAGGTAAATGGGAGTTGGGGATGTTGGGGGAAGGGGAGGATGAAGGTGGTGGGGAAAGCGCTGGGGTGAATGGAGGTGGGAGAGGCTGGCCGCGGAGCAGACAGACCCCCAACGCAGAGGTCCCACCGAACAAGGGAATGTTGTGAAGCTGTGCGTCCCTCAGGGCTCCGTCCTGGCCCCCTGAAGGACCACCCTGGGAAGTCCTCTAGAAAACCCATCCATCATGGACAACAGTCTGCTTTCTTTCCCCCCTGGTTCAATATCCATGCACAAAAATGTGCTTCACTAATGGAAACCGTGTGCCGGCCTCTCCGCGGATTGCGGCAATGAGCGGCAGAAGAGGAAGTGGGTGTGTGTGAAAGAACACACAGAAACGGGCCAGAGCTCCCACGTGTGTGAATCCATGCACACACACACTCAGATACACGTGGACACAACACACACAGACGGACGTGAGTCCATGTACACATGTGCTCGCATACGCGTGGACACACACAGAGGGATAGGGAGGGCCTTGCCGTGTGTCTGGTGCTGCGACAGTGACAGCAGGGAGGCAACGAAAACGCAGGACTTGCTCTCCAGCTCCCCAAGCCACCAAGCAGGGGTTGGCGCTGCCCTCTGTTCTGTGTCTGTCAGTGTCAGAGGCTGCTCAGCACGTCTGCCTGGGGTTTTCACTGGCTCTTTCATACCCTGTTGGAGGAAGGGGAAAAAAAGAAAGAAAGAAGAGATCAAATTTCAGTTCCCCTCAATTGCCCTGGGTTTGTGCAACCAACTGTCAATGTGAGACTGTCATTGTGAGATGCCTCAGTCCTCAAGGGGACCTGCACGTGGCTCGGGGTCTGCGCCTCAACGAGAGCAATTAGCAGCTACATTTTCCTCTCCTGAAGGACAGCCCACCCATCAAAAGTCCCCATTCTCCCACTCTAACCACTGACTTGACCCACGGGATTTCTGAAGGAGAGACGGCCAACAGCTACTTACACGCCTGTGAATAAAAACCAAGCGTGAGTTTGGAATGAGCCCTGACATAAGTTTTAGGAGACCTGAATTTGAGTCCTAGATCTGTAGGAACTGTCTGTGTGACTTTAGTCAGGTCACTGAACCTGTCTGGTCCTTAGAGTTGTCTACTGAAAACTGAACAGGGCAGACGAACACAGTCTCTGAGGCTCTCCATTTCTGACCTTCGATGGGAATCTTGTCCGCTGGCGGTTATCTGCATGAATGAAGAGTTGCAGAGGCATGGATAATACAAAACAGTGGAGACCTAACTTTAATTTTATATTTTACTTTCTGTTTGCCTCTGGAATGTAACTGGAGCACACATTCAGACACAAACTTCCTCTCCTTCCCTGCCCCCTCTCTTTGCTCCTCTGTTGGCCAGGGGTTGGGGTGGAAGAATGTGGCTGACTGGGGTGGAGGAGGAGGATGGAAGAGAGGAGAGTTTCTGATTAGGGGCAGGACAGTGTGGGGGAGGGGTGCTCCAGGCACTGGAGGATTGATCAGCTATTAGATCATTCTAATCCCTTCCCCTATCCAAAAAGGTAGAAGATTGTGAATAGAACATTCCTCACTTGAAATACCGTATATACTTGCCTGTGAGATGCCCCGGGAAAAACAGTAGTGTGTTTCAATGATGAGCCTCAAGGAAAGTCATCAGAGAGGTCCTTGTTCCCCCTCTTGTCAATTACATACTTCAGCCTTCGTTTCCAGCCCAGGTGGGGCCCCTGCCAAACTGGGCTTGCTGGGGCAGTGCCTGCCTGTGGGAGCGGAGACTGAGATGGGAGACAGGAGCTAAATGGGGGAATAGATGTGCTGTTGTGCCATTTTTCCTCCACCATGGCTGGCAAAGAGGACACATTTCTTTTGCAGCAGCATCTTCTATGTGAGCATATACGGTAACTGAGGCATTCCAGACTCCAGCGCACCCAATCAGGAGTTGGGGACTTTTTGCAATTTTTCTTTAAAAAAGAGTTTTGGATCCTCTAAGGAGCAGCAAATCAACTTCAGTCTACAGAGTTCTCATCCCTCCCCCAGTCCTCCACTGTGCTGGTGATGGGGCGTGTGTGTTAAGTCGACCTCGGTCCCCATCTTGGGGAGAGCCCCATGGAAACACATAGTCCCAGGTGCTGGGAATGGAGGTGCTGGGGAGAGGAGAGGAGCCAGCCTAGGCTGATCAGCTAGAGCTGTTGTTGGGGTGAGGGCGATTGGAGGGGGAAGGAAGGAAGAGAGGGAGGGAAGGAGAGAAAGAACTCTGCAAATGTGTGTGCAACTATAGACGTGTGTGTGTGCGTGCATGTGTGTGTGTGTGTGTACACCTCACCCCCTGATGGCCTCCCTACAGGACTGAACAAGTGACAGGGTGGCGGGAAGGACAAGCAGCTTCATTCAGGAAGGGAAAGGCAGCAGCTGTTTCCCCAAGAGAAGGTGTCAAGGAGCAGCTGCAAGCTGGGAAGGGCCCAGTGACAACGGAGCTGCCAGCTGCAGGGACGGACCAGGAGAGGCAGACTGGGTGCTACAGTCTGGCTGGGCTGTGGGTGGAGGTCAAGCCCAGAGCTGGCCTGCCTCGGATTTCCCTCCGCGTCTCGAAATCTGGGTCCTAACTCTCCCATCCCTCCCTCCTTCTTAGGCTTGACCTAACTGTGCAGCTCTGCCTGGGCTCTGTGGCTGTGGACTCTGCTCAGCTTCCAGGCTTGGTCCTCTTTTCTCCCTCTAAGGCTTCTATTGCCGGTGTCTTGCCATTTCCAGTTGCCCTCCTGTTTCTTCTTCACTTCACTTAGTTTTCCTTTTGTTCAAGGCTGGACAGGCCCGAAAGGCAGTGGGACAATTGAACTGCAGCCTGGAAACAGGGCATCTGAGCACATTTCTTGATCTGAGTGCCTGAAATACTCGGCTCCCTTAAGTCTTCCTTTAATACTTCCTTTAAATGGTGGACTCTTATCCAGGTGAGGAGATTTGAGATGAAGAGAGGTAAAATAAAAAAGCTCCCAACTCAGGCCCTCATCAATCATTCAGGAGCACCTGCCCCATGTTGGGATCTGGGTTTGGGAAGATAAGGATACTTATGCCCTAGTCTAAGCTACCGCCTGGACTCAGGCCCTGAAGGTGGTCCCCTGACCAGTGGCAGCATTATTTACGAAATTCTTAGAAATGCAAATTCTCAGGTCCCACCCCAGACCTGCTGAATCAGCAACTCTGAGAATAGTGCCCAGGGATCTGTGTCCCCCTCCCCCCAGGGGATACTGATGCTTGCTAACATTTGAGAAGCACTGCCCTAGACAGTGGTCTTACTAGATCTTTCCCACTTGAGGACAGGGTCTAGGCCACATAAACACTTGAGGTCAACTTTCCAGCTCTGAGGTTCCTCCTTCAATGATTTTACCACAGAAGGAAGTTGGGTATGTGTCCAGAGCAGGCCCAGGTATAACCTCCATTTTCAGATGCAGGGGCCTCAGCCCTGTTGACCCACAGCCTGGCCTTTTGAGAATGAGGATGATCAACTGCACCTCATTTGATTCCCTGTTCCTTCTTTCCCTCAATGATTTTAAGCTTTTCCTTTAACAAAAGTTTTTTCAGAAGTGGCATTTTAAGGATTTCAAGTATAGGAAGGCATGTCTCACAGAAGAGAGTTTCTATCAGACAGAATAACAGGAAATACAGCAGGAGAGATTTAGGTTAATCAGTTTGGTACCACGGTGGTATTGATCTGGATTTTTTGAGATAGTCTCAATTTTAAACTCAACACCCTAAAATCCACCCAGGTACAGTTATACTTGCAAGATGACATTTTTTATTTTAATTTTTTATTTGACTATTAGGAAAATGATTCCTATACGGTTGCATTATGGAGGGACTATATCTTTAAGAACTAGAGAAGATGCACCAGGGAGGTCCTGCTTGGTCCAACGACTTGTATGATGTAGAAGCACAGATGATTTGGTGATGGGCCTCTTGGGGCGAAGACTCTAAGGATGGAGCTGGGGGTTAGATGACTTGCATATTCTAGTTCTGATTATTCTCATGAATAGTATGATACAAGCAAGTCCCTTAACTTTTCTGTGATTCAGTTTCTCACTTTTAACATAGAGATAAAAACACCTTTCCTAGGACTTCCATTTTATTTTCTTTAGTTTTTCTTTTTTTAAACTTTTCATTTTGAAATTGCTAGGAGACAATTTTCCATGGGTCTCTCGTCTCTCATGTTTCTGCATATTTTGTGAAGAGAGGCATGGACAGCCTTTGTTCTGGGTTATCTTTTAAAGAATGTTTGTGTGGCGAACAGCTTTGGATAATAGAATGTCTTTCTTTGGAGAAGAGCGTTTGTTTGTTCTGCAATATCATAAAGACAATGTCTCTGTCCAGGGCAAATTTTGGGTAGGCTTCCTTGCAACCTCTTAGAAGAGATTGGGGTTTCCTAAGCCATGTGACAAACTCACTGCCTGTGTAGCATTTATCTGGGCCCACCTATGTCACCCCCGTGGGACTTGGAAGGACAGGTGAGCCAGTGTGACTATGAAGCACATGCTGCTTTGTGTGCCCAAAATAATAAAGTTCATTGTCTCTGACCCAAGAGTATCATGTCTTCTACCAGCATTAATGAAATTGTAGTAGATTAAGTTGTTAGCTTATAACCAGGGTAAAATCTTAGATCCTTCACAGTTCTTGACAGAAATAATTTCAGACTTGCAAAAATAATACAGTGAATTTCCATTTACCCTTCACTCAGCTTCCCCATGGGTTAATTTACGTAACCACAGTACAGTGATTAAAGCCAGGAAACTAACATCATACACAATTACCTATTAACTAATACTATTAATTAATCTACAGATCTTATTTAAATATTATCAATTGTGCTGCCAGTGTCCCCTTTCTGGACAAGGCTCCAGTCCTGAACGACATGATGCATTTAGTTGTCAAGGTTCTTCTATTATCCTTTAATCTAGTTTGGTTCTTCAGTCTTTCTCTGTCTTTCATGACCCTGACACTTTAAAGAATATTGGCTAATTTTTTTAGAAAGACCCTCAGTTTGGATTTGACTGATGTTTCCACATGATTAATGCATTCTGGAGGGAGAAGGCCACAGCAGTGATATCGTGCCCTTCTCAGGGCACCAGACGAGGAAATCCACGATGTCAACATGTTTCACTAGTGGTGATGTGGACTTTCGTCGTGTGGTTAAGGTGGTGTTTTCCAGGAGTCATCTCCATAAGTCACTAATGTTTTCTTTGTAATGAATAAGTATCTTGTGGTGAGATATGTTGAGATGATGCAAATATCGTGTTTCTCATATGTTTGCCCACTGATTTTGGAGACAACAGTTTAACAACACTTTTACAATGTACGACTCAGCAGGTGGGACAACGAGGGAAGACCTCAGAGGCCAGAAATGAGGATAACCTAGGATACAGAAGACTGAGCAAGCATTGGCACTTGTGTTTGCCATCAGTGGTGATCTAGCATCGGTTCTGACAGGCCATGCACTGAGGGCAGAAGACAAAGCCTGGGATCAGCCCAAGGTGAGAAGTCCAAACTCGAGAACCACTCAGAAAGCTGAGACACTTTCAGTGGGCAAACCGAGAAAAAAACTCACCTCCTAGAAGAAAACAGTAGGATGTCTGCCCTGGTATCGTGTAGAAGAGAATAAAGGAGAAAGTCTCCCCTGGTAATCTGTAATTGCATGCTCATTGCCACATGGGTTTTGACCTGATGCTCAAAAGACTTCCAGCTAAAATGATAGCTCCCCTAAGCACCTGGCAAAAACCAACAGAAACACGCTCTGAAGAAATACACTTTAAACCCTGGCCTCAGAAAATTCCCTCTGAAGAATGAATACAAGCTCACAATTAATTTTTTTTTTTTTTTACAAAACAAGGAAATCAGAAATCCATGAGCTGAAAACAAACAAATTGCAGATTCAGACGTGCAAAGACTACAGATATTTTAATGATCAGATACATACTCAATATAAATTAATTTCTATGCTTAAAAAATAAAGAGGGTAGTTAAAATATGATTGAGGAACAAGTGTCTATCAGCAGTGACCAGACACATTTGAAAAAGGACCAAATCGAATTTGTAGAAAAATGATTGAGATTTAATAGAAAAATGATTGAAATTAAAATTCAATGGATGAATTAAACAGTAGGGTAGACCTAACTAAGGAGAGAATAAGTAAATTGAAAGATGTATCTAAAGAAACCACATAGAATATAATAAGGAGAGATAAAGATGGAAAGTATGAGAGAGGTAAAGAGATACAGAGGCAGAGTGAAAAATTTTAATATGGTTTAGTTATGGATGGAAAGGAAAGAAAGAGGATGGGGAACAAAGGAGCATTAGAAGAGGTCGTGACTGAGAGTTTTATAAATTGCCGAATGACATGGCTCTTCAGAGTCAGGAAGCCACAGGAATCCCAAGAAGGATAAATCTTGACATAGTCATAGGAAAACTACAAAACAACAAAAACAAAGAAAAGATCTTAATAGCTAGGGGGAAAGACTATTTATCAACAAAGGATGACTTTTTAGCAGCAACACAGGAAGCTAAGAAAGCTTCCATGTGCTGAGAGAAAATTGCTCTAGGTCTAGATGTATATATACCCAGAAAAGCAATCTTTCAAAAATGGGGGTACAAATAAAGGTATTTTCAACTATCAAAAACTAGCTGAGTTTACTACCAACAGATGCTCACTAAAGGAACTTCTAGACCAGGATGTATTTCAGGAAGAAGGAATGATTCCAGAAGGAAGAATTGACATGCAAGAAGCAATGGTGACTGAAGAAAAGGATAAGCCCTTGGGTAAATCTGAACACTGTAATTTGAGAGGTTTAAAAAACAAATAGAACCAAAATAGGCCAAAAAAAGCATAAAAGCTGGAGTGAGGTATAACTAGAGCTGAAACGTGCTAAGGTCCTTGCATTGATCAGGAGATGAGTAAAAATATTAACTTTTGGTTTTAAGCTAAATAATCACTTAAAGAATAGAAATGGAAGAGTGTAACTTTGAAACTAGTAGAAGGAAAAATGGAATAAAATTTTTAAAATGAAACAGGGTGAAAAAGAGAGGGAAAAAACAAAGAACAATATGGTAGAAATAAATCCAACTATCTCAGTAATCACACTATAAATGTAAATGGACTAAACTCTCCTATTTAAAGGAATCAAATAATTATTAGACTAAACTCTTCTGTGAAAGGTCAAATATGGTTAGACTGGATTTAAAACTCTAGTTTATGCCATTCTCAAGACACAACTCAAAGATAAAGACACTAAAAGGGTGAAAGCAAAAGCATGGAAAAAGGTCTCCTTGACAAAGAGTAATAAAATGGGAAGCTGTGCAACTGTTTGTCTGTTACTATCAGACAAAATTTACTGTAAGGCAAAAAGCTTTATTAGACACAAAGAGAGATATTACATCATGATAAAAACTTCAATTCACAAGAAAGATATAACAGTGTTAAACTTTTACGTAACCAGTAACATAGCTTCAAAATATATAGAACAAAATTGTAACAACCACAAGGAGAAATTGACAAATTTACGTGATAGCAAGAAGCTTTAATATTCTCTCTCAAAACTTGATAGATTAAGCAACAGAAAAATAAAAGAATATAGAAGATTTGGACAATGCAATTAACAAGCTTGACCTAATGGATATATATAAAATTCTATGTCTAAGAAATGGAAAAGAGACATTTTTCAAACATATTCAGAACATTTAAGAAAATTGTCTACATGTTATGCCATAAACAAAGTCTCAAGAAGTTTCAAAGAATCAGTATCTTAAAGATTACATACTATGACTACAAAGAAATTAAGTAAGAAATCAAAAACAAAAAGATGACTATAAAAAATAATCCTATGTTTGGAAATTTGAAGACACACTTCTAAATAAGTCTAGGATCAAGGAGGAAATCATAATGGAAATTAGAAAATACTTAATGCTGATTGATAAGGATAAAATTACATAATAAAATGCAGAGAATAACTTTAAAACTGTGGTTATAGGTGGTTAGAGAAGGTTAGAGGAAAATATATAGCTTATATGCTTATGTATTAGGAAAGAAAAAAGTCTGAAAGTAGCAAGGTAAACATCAAATTGAGAAATTAGAATAAAAGAATAACCTTTAAAAAGTAGAGGGATGAATTAATAAAGAGCAGAACTAATGAAACGGGAAAAAAAGATAAAATATAGAGGATTAACAAAGCTGAAAGATGCTTCTTTAAAAAGACTGATGACATTGAGGACTGCCAGCAAGAATGACTAAGAAATAAAGAGAAAAGGGACAAACAACAACATTAGAAATGAGAAAGAGCATTTAGCTACTTTTTATGGGTTGAATGGTGTCCCCCCCAGATATGTTTAATCCCCAGCACCTGTGAATGTAACCTTATTAGGAAATAGGGTCTTTACAGCTGTGATCAAGTTAAGATGGGATCATTAGAGTAGGCTTTAATCCAGTATGATAGGTGTCCTTATAAGTAGGGAAGAGACACAGACATAGACACAGGTAGAACACCATGTAAAGATGAAGGCAGAAATTGAGTGATGTGTCTACAAGCCAAGGAAATTAAAGATTGCCAACCATCAGAAGCTAGGAGAGTGGCATGGGACAGATTCTCCTTCAGAGCCCTCAGAGGGAATCAACACTGTTGACACCTTGATTTCAGATTTCTAGCCTCTAGAACTGTGAGACAATAAATTTCTGTTGATTTAAGCCACTTGGCTTCTGGCACTTTGGTATAGCAGCCCCGAAACTAATATACTACTGATGCAGCAGGAATAAAAATAGGAGAGAATATTATAAATCATTTATTGCCAATAAATTTGAAAACTTAAATGCAAATGACAAATTGCCAGTAAAATACTAATTGCCAATGGACTTAAGAGAAAATGGAAAACTATTACATTTTGGTAATGAGTAGTTAATCTCCCTACATAGAAGATATCAACCCCAGATGATTTTATAAGTGAATATGCCAAATATTAAAGAAAAAGATAATTCCAATATTATTTTAATTCTTTTATAGAGTAGAAGAAAAGGGAACATTTCTTAAGACGTTCTGTGAGGTCAATATAATCTTGATACGAAGATCAGATGGAGTTGTCAGAGAAAAAAAATCAAAAAACCATTTCGTTAATGAACATAGATGCAAAAATCCTAAACACAACATTAACATGTTGACACTAGCCACATAGAAAAAAGATAATAAATTATGACCAAACTGGATTCCTTCCATGAATGCAAAGCTGGTCCAGCATTAGAAAATTCTGAATGTGGTTCACTACATAAGAGTTCATTAAAAGAAGGAAAACCATATGATCATCTCAATAGAGACAGAAAGTGTTTGATAACATTAAATATTTGCTTTACGATAAAAAGCCCGAGTCCTTGCCCAACTGGGAATCAAAGGTGACTTCCTTAACATGATAAGGGTTTTTTAGCACATACTCAAGGATGTGTGGGCTTGCGTGTGTGCACGCACAAACACGGTTGTAGGAATCACATAGTCAATAGTAAAATATTAAAAATTTTCGTTTGGGAAAATCGGTAACAAGCTAAGGCTATTTGCTCTCATTGCTTTCATTCAGTGCTGGTGGAAGTTCTAGCTAGTATCATAGGAAAGAAAAAAAAGTTATAGAGAATAGAAAGAAAGGAAACAAAACCATCATATTTGCAGATTATATGACTGTCTACATGGATAACCTAAACTGTTTTTCAGACAAATTACTAGGATGGATAGGAAAGTTTATCAAAGTGGTCAGATAAAAGATCATTATACAAAAGTTGATTTTCATGCACCATCAAAATCCAGAAAATTTAATTTAAAAAAAGATAACACAAGGGCAACAAAAAATAACACACCCATAAATATATTTAACAGATATATAAGACTTCTATGAGGAAAAATAGAAAATGTTATCAAACTCCATTTGGAATACCTGAATAAAATGCAGAGACAGCCATGATTCTGGATAGGAAGACATAAGAGTGTACCAATATAGATTCTTCTCATTTTTGTTTATTTTTAGATTCAGTGAAATTGCAATAAAAATCCAACAGGTAGGGATTTTTTCCCTTTTGGTGGGATGTGGCAACCTGATTCCAAAATGTATTCGAAGCCCAAAAGACCAAGAATAGCTGAGAAACTCCTAAAGAAGACAAAGTGAGGAACTTACCCTGTTAGATATCAAGACTTATAAAAAGCAATGGTAATTAAGATAATTGGTACTGATGAAGGGATGGACAAATAAATCAACAGAAGAGGATAAAGTCCAGAAACCAACACATACATATTCAGAAACTTGATATATGGCAGAACTGCCATTAAAAATCAGTGGGGAAAGTAAAGATTATCCAGTAAATAGTTGGGATAAATGGTCATCCACATGAAATTGTATCTGCACTTTATACCATATATACACATATATTTCAGATGAGTTAAAAATTTAAATACAAAAGTCAAAATGTTAAATATTTTAGAAGAAAACGTTAGCAAGTATCTTTATGAATTCAGGACAGGAAAGATTTTATAAACAAAGCAGAGGAAGCAAAATGACAAAAAGGGATGGACTGGTCATTTTGACCATGTTAAACTGAAGAATTTCTGGTTATCAAATGTCACTATTGAAAGAGAAAAAGCATACTACACACTGTGAGAAATTTTACCTATGCAACCAAACAGGATTAGTATTCAGAATATATAAAGAATTCATCGAATTATTAAGAAAAACACAACTTAATAGAACAATGAGCAAAAGACACAAATAGGTATTTTACAGAAAAGGAAACCTGAATGATCAAAGAGCATTAGAGAGAATGTCCGACCTCTCTAATGTCCAGGGATATGCAAATTAAACCCATAATAGGTACAATTTTAAGTTAAAAAGTTTGATACTACTGCACATTGTAGATAATGGGGAACACTGAAAACTCGCATGCAGTGCTGCCTAGGGTGAAAATTGGTCCAATCACTTTAGATAGCTTGGACTTATCTAGTAAAGATGAAGATTCATATACCCAGAAACTCAGCAATTCCATACACAGGTTCAAACCCTGGAGAAACTCTTGGAAATGTACACTATTAAACATATACAAGAATGGTCATAGAAACATAGTTTGGGGTAGCTGAAACCTATAAACAATCTATATGTTAACCAAGAGTAGAATGATAAAAAACTGTGGTGCAGACACACAAAGAAATACTATACAGTAGTGAAAATGAAGGGACTAGAGTATATACATCAATATGGATGGATCTCAAAATTGTTGTAGTGAATAAAGTAAAATAATACATACAGTATGAGTCCATTTATATAAATATCAAAAAATGAAGAACATCCTGATTTCAACGCTTATTATAAAGCTATAACATTCAAGATGTTGTGGTATTGACCCAAGATAATATAGAGACATAGGTCAATGGAGCAGAATAGAGAGTCTAGACATAGACCCACACATAAGTAATCAACTCATTTTTGACAAAAGTACCGAGGCAATTCAGTGAGAATGTATAGACTTTTCAATCAATGGTGTTGGAACATTTTGGCACATATGTGAAAAAAAAAACAATAAACTTTGATTCATACCCCACACCATAAATAAAAACTACCTCAAAATGAACCCCAGAGCTAAACATAAAACCTAAAACTTCTAGAAGAAAACAGGAGGGAATCTTTGTGACTTCAGGTTGTGCAAAGATTTCCTATAGAGGACACAAAAAGCATTAACCATAAAAGAAAGAATTGACAAAATAGACTTCATCAAAACTAAAAATTTCTGTTCTTTGAAAGATACTGTTAGGAGAATAAAAAGACAAGCCATGGACTGAGAGAAAATTTTTGCAAAATATATATTTGATAAAGTGTTGGTATCCAGAATATAGAGAAATGCTCAAACAAATAATAAGAAAACAACCCAATGAAAAAGTAGTCACAAAAGATTCAAAAATATACTTTCCCAAAGAAGAGATACAAATTGCAAGAAAGCACCTGAAAAGATGTTCAAAATAATTACAATATGCAAATTCAACCACAACCAAATGCCACTATACACCTATTAGAATGGTTACAATAAAAACTGACAGTGGGAAATGTTGATTAGGACGTGGAGCAACTAAAACTCTTACGCATTGTTGGTAGGAATGCAAAGTGGGTACAGCAACTTCAGAAATGGTTTGGCCATTTCTTAAAAAATTAAACATATGTTTGCCATCTGCCCCAGCAACCCCACCCCTAGGCAGTTACCCAAGAGAAATGAAAAGACATGTTTGCACAAAAACTTGTGCACAAATGTTATAGTGACTTTATTCATAATTGTCAAAAACTGGAAACAACCCAAATGACCAATGGTGAATGGATAAACAAACTGTGATCCATTGGAATACTACTCAGCAATACAAAGACATGAACTATTGATAGGTATAACAGGAATGAATCTCAACAGCGTGATGCCAAGCAAAAGAAGTCAGACTCAAAGGCTACATCCTGTACGATTCCATTTATGTGATATTCTGGAAAAGGCAAAACCATAGGGCTGGAAAACAAGCCAGCAGTTGCCAAGACGTAGGTGGTGGGGAGAGAATTGTCCACAAAGGGCTACAAGGAACTTTTGGGGTGATGGAAATGTTCTACATCTGGATCATGGTGGTGGATACATGATCAGGTTTGTCAGAATTCATAGAACACTAAACCTAAAAAGGGTGAATTTTACCGCATATAAATTATACCTCATCTATCCTGACTTTTTAAGAAAGGAACAATATATTACTTAGGGACACACTCATAAATGGCAAAGTTGCTTTTAAAAGCAAGTTCCTTTTGAGAGTGAGGGAGTTCAATAGGATTTGGGAGAGGCACATAGGCAACCTCAAAGGTTTGATAGGGTTCTGTGTCGTAAGGTGGAAATGGAATGGAAATGAATTGTTAAAACAGAATTATATTATTTGGGAGAAAGGAATGAAATACTAACCCTGTCCTCTTGGCTTGGAGCCATTCGTACACCTAGGAAGGACTCGGGGGAGGTGTGGGATCATGAGTATGAAAGAGGAGGGGCTGACATTGCTCATTGTCTCCCAAGCATCATTCTCCACTCTTCTTGCTAAGCCGTTGCAGAGACAGTTGGGTATCCATACACCCCTTTGTGCCTTCCCCTTCTGCCCTTGGAAGTGAACTCTGTGATGGGTAGTCACAGAGGGGAGCCTCAGGCAAGCAACCTTTCTGGTCTCTCCCCCACCTTACTCACTAAACACAATTTCTTACTTTAAGACATGCTGGAAATCAAAACCATGACAAGATATCACCTCATACCTGTCAGAATGGCTATTATCAAAAAGACAAAAAATAACAAGTGTTGATGAGGATGTGGAGAAAAGGGAACCCTCATACACTTTTAGTGGAAATGTAAATTGGTACAGTTATTATGCAAAACAGTATGGAGATTCTTCAAAAAATTAAAAATAAAACTACCATGAGATCCAGCAATTCCACTTCTGGGTGTTGAACTGAAGGAAACAAAAACACTAATTCAAAGATATGTTCGTTGCAGCATTATTTACAAGAGCCAAGACATGGAAACAACCTAAGTGTCCATCGATAGATAAATGGATAAAGAAGATGTAGATATATATATACAATGGAATATTACTCAGCCATAAAAAATAATGAAATCTTGCCATTTGTGACAACATGGATGGACCTAGAGGCTATTATGCAAAGAGAAATAAGTCAGACAGAGAAAGACAAATACCGCATGATTTCACTTATAGGTGGAATCTAAAAAACAAAACAAACCAGAAACGGACTCACAGATACAGAAAACAAACTGATGATTACCAGAGGGGAGAGGGGAGGGGGGGTGGGTGAAACAGGTGAAGGGGATTAAAAAGAACAAACTTCCAGTTATAAAACAAATAAGTCACAGGATGTAATGTACAGCATAGGGAATATAGTCAATAATATTGTAATAACTTTGTATGGTGACAGATGGTAACTAGACTTATCATGGTGATCATTTAGTAATGTATATAGATATGGAATCACTATAAGGTACACCTGAAACTAATGGGATATTGTATGTCAATCATACTTCAATAAAAAAAAAAACAGTCCTGAAAGGGAGGGATGACATGAAGTAATGGAAAGAACATGAATTTTGGAGTCAGAACACGTTTGGAATCCAGTCTGCTTTATTAAGTTAAGTGCCCCTGGGCAAGTTAATTAACCCTTTGGAGTCTTTATTTCCTTGCTTATAAAATGGGCATAATACCTACCAAACTTGCAGGGCTTTGATATATTCTGAAATGTGTTTTGAAATGGTGAGGGACAGTCTGAAAGCCCAATACGAAGGGGCAAGGAAGGCAGGGGCTCCTGGGGAAGAGCAGCTAATTGTGTGTGATGTTGGTCTTTATCTGGCCTTCCACCCTACTGCCCCAACACTGGGTCTCAGCAGGGGCCCAGGGTGGGCAGAACCGACTCACTCTAACAGACAGGTGTGGACATCCGAATGGAACTGCTTAGGGCTAACATCCATTCTGTTCTTGAGGATAAAGTCCTTGGGAAGTCAGGTTACAGTCACGTGGCTGCTTGGTGAGCATAGAATGAAAACACAGAAGTTAGTTGTAAAACGAAAATGTGTAATGGTTTCATGCGATGATAATTTGATGTGTCCATCTCTACGAGAAAGACACAGCTGCCTTTAGGACCAAGCTATTCTCTCTCCAGGCCAGTGCTCTGGATTTCCTCTAGGACTCCTTTTTCTGTGTTTCTGTGGCTGGCCTATCTCCCCCTTAGGACTGACCACCTTTTCTGTAGATAGCCCTTCAAGTAAGTTCCAGTGGAGGCTGGGTGCCTAGAGAATCATTCTCTCTTTAAGTAATTGCAAACTCTGCTCCTATGCATTGTGTGTTCATTTCATGGTTTTATTCTCTGACAGCAGTTTTATTCCCCTCATTTCCAAATTCCTGGGGGCAGAGGAGATGGGAAAAGGATGTATCCCAACGTCCAATGTATGTACCATCCACCCATAGTAAGTTCTTGATAAATGTTTTCTTTCCACATATGTAAGAGATTCATTCATTCCTCATGTAAGTTATTTATGGAGGCTCTTTGTGTGTACGAGTGTATGCGTGTGAGTGCATATGTGTGTCTGGCATTGTGCAGGGTTCTAGCACAATGCTGATTATCAGTTATGCTGCCTGAGGGTTTTCTGTTGGTGGAGAGAAGACCCAATCACCCCAGTACAATGTCGCTGAACATGGAGGCCTTTTCCCGGGCATTCTCTTAAGAACGGAGACAGAGTCTGTAAGATCACAGTCACATTTTCACACAATCACGCAGACACCAGGAACGGAGGAAGTAAATAGCTGCCAATCTAAGGGTGTTTGCTTATGCTAGGCACTGTGTTAAATTCTTCACACACACGTTTCATGGACGTCTTACAACAACGCTGTGGAGTAGATATTACGATGCCCATTTTATAGACAACAGAACCAGGGCTCAGAGGGGTTACAACCCGTTGCTTAGGCTCACACCGCTAGTAAGAGTGAAGCTGGGGTTCAAACCCAGGTCTGCCCAGCCCCACAGCTCTGCATCACTGCCCTCTCCCACGTCCAGGAACCAGGGCACCAGAGGCCTCAGGAATGCTGCAGCCACAAGACAGCCACCAAGCCCACGCCTCCCCCCTCCGCTTCTCCAAATACGACCTCATGACACACTGCGTGAATCGTGACATCTCCATGGCCTACAGCATGGAGGCTAGCCCCACACCAGCCCGCCTGGGCCCTCCCCAACATCACTTTGAAATCTCTCTGCCTGTAAACCACCGCTTCTGCTGCAAACGATCTGCCTTCCTCAGTGTCTCTTGGACTTACTGCCCCTTAACTGGCCGAAACATTTGCTCCTGCTCTTTGCTTGGGTCAAGATGGTCACCAGCCATCACTCAGGGGCCGGCCAGAATCCCACACCGTAGCAAGGCCGCACCTCACCCAACAGCCCCCGAGGCTGGTCTTTTCTCCGAACGATCACACGTCACACCACTCACCCTCAGTGCTTAGCATTTAGTTATATTTCCAAGCCACGAAAAGAACAGGGAGGCGGGAAGGTGAGACCAGGCCTGAGCTGGCCAGGTGACCTCCTCTCCTCTAAGGTCTGGGAACACTTACTCTCTGAGCCACGCCGTTCATCATGCTTCCTAATGACCACACGTCTAGTAGAATTTACGGATGGTGTTTAAAATATCTTGTTCTTCCTCAATATGTAGGACATGCTGACCACATGGCAGACATTGAAAATATGAATGAATGATTGAAATGAACAACGAATTCCTGACAGATAGGGAAGAGGATGGCTGAATAATACCAGTCGTTACAAGATGGTGGTTGGTGCCTGAATACCAGTGGGTCTAGTGGGAGAAAAAAAGAGGAATCAGGAGGTATTCAGAGAGACAGGTTGGTGTAGAGGCTGAAAACATAAGCTTTGAAGTCTGCCAGAGTTTGAATCTGAGCTCTGCCACTTCACAGCTGTGTGACCTTGGCCAAGTTACTTAACCTTTCTGTGCTTTTACTGTCATCCTTAAGAAGGGGATGAAGGGGCTGGCCCGGTGGCATAGTGGTTAAGTTTGTGTGCTTAACTTCGGTAGCCCAGGGTTTGCAAGTTCAGATCCCAGGCGCGGACCTACACACTGCTCATCAAGCCATGCTGTGGCAGGTGTTCCACATATAAAATAGAGGAAGACAGGCACGGATGCTAGCCCAGGGCCAGTCTTCCTCAGCAAAAAGAGGAGGATTGGCAACAGATGTTAGCTCAGGGCTAATCTTCCTCACCCAAAAAAAAGAAGAGGATGAATACCTCCTTGTAGGGCCATTATGATGATTAAATAAGATAATTTGTGTAAATGCCTGGCACAGAGTGAATGTTCCATAACAGATAGTTCATTACGATTAGAGGGAGAGAGGGAATAAAGAGGAGGTTTGGAGAAAGAGCACATTTAGGGAGTTTGGAAGTGTGTCTAGAGCCATCCCACACTGACCCTGTGGTCATCAGTACCTTCATTGTCTTGGCAGGGATGTCCTGGAGCCCCCACTCTGGCCATGGATCTCTCTGGTTTCTCGAAGTGGCAGCAACAGCTGTCTGCTGGGTGGTGGCAGGGGGTTGTTGCTGGGAGGATGGATAATATTCAGGTGGGGGAGGAGGAAAGGATAGCGGGCAGTGGAGCACTGCAACGGAACCGTTGGCTTATTTCAAGGTTGCAAGACCTCCAACCATCTCTTCCTACAAGCCCCCTGACATGAGGGTGGAGGAGCTGAACCCAGACCAGATGTTTCCTCTCTTTCACTATCAATGGATGGCTTGGGGACACGCAGAGAGGGAGGGGAAGGAAATGAAGACAGTGAGAGAGATTTCTTAGTTGGGAACCCCTCTGTTCCACGTGGGGTCCAAGGCTCAGAGTGTTTGCTCCCTGAGGTTCTAGGAAGCACCCGATGAAGGTTAATTGCATGGCCACACCTAGGGTCAAATCAAACCAAAGGCGGGGGGTGTGGGACCCCATTTCCTGGAGGAGCCCCTTGGGAGGGAACGTGGAGGGTGGTTGGATGCTTCTGCCCAGCTCAGTGAAGAATAACTTGGGGCGGGAGAGGATAAGAGTGGCTCTTTGTGTCATATGCACCACTTGAGAAACAACCCGCGAGGCAGGGACAGCAGCTTGGAGAATTCCAGCAGCTTCAGACTCCACCCCCACGATCTCTCTGGGTATCAGTTTTCCCATCTATAAAATGGGGAGAATAATAATACCTGTCCCGATGATTTTGCTCCTCCATTGGGAGGACTTTATGAGTCATCATTGTCGTGACTGTGCTTTACAAATGTGCGGGATCAGCGAGAATAAGCCCTCACAGGGCATCAGCAGCACCGGGCTGTCGCTCACACGCAGGGAAAGTCCCTAAGTGCCCTTACACCTGCCATACCCCGGAGGGGCCTCAGCTGTGGGCCAGGTGCGCCTCCTCCCAGGTTACTCTGAAATCATTGTGGGTGCCCAGTAAGCAGTTCTTGGCTAGAATCTGAGAGAAACAACTAAAAGCCGCTGGGGACTTAAAATCTCCTGCACCAATTAATCATTTCGGGGATTTTGATCTAATCCCCTTCCCTGAGACACATCTTCTTTCTCATGCGAATGGCTGCGAGGCCCCAGCGAATCAGAGAGTGGGTCCAGCTGAGCTGGGCATGTATTTTTTCTTGGTTGTCATCCCAGTTTCTATTTCTAAAGGCAAGAGCTGCCTCCATCCCTCCTGAGACTCAAAAAGCCCAGCCAAGTTGGTGAGGTCTTTATGGTGCTGCTGAAAATGAAACAGATTGCCTCCAGATGTAGTGAGTTCCCTGTCTTGGAGGTATTCAACAACAGCAACAACACAACATTTCCCACTACTACACACTGGGCTAAGTAAGCCCTTTATGTATGTTATCTTAATCATTGCAACAGCCCTGTGAGAAGGGTACTGTCATTATCTCCATTTTACGCATAAGGAGACGGAGGCTCTGGGAAGTTACCTCGCCTCAGCTTTCACAGCTACACAGTGGCCTTCTAAAAGCTTGGAAATTATGCCACTAGTGATAAGCGGGCCCGCCAGGGGTACCACATGGCCCACTGAGGTGGGACCTAATGGGACAGCAATGAATTTCTCCCCAAAAGGAAAGCCTTGAGTTAAATCTCAGAAAAACTCCCCAGGGGTCAGCCTTGACAGCCCTCCCACTCCACCTCTGACAGGGCTGATTACCCATCCAGGGCTGCCTCCCCCACCCCATCCAGCCGGGCTGGGAAGGAGCACAGCTGGGGGAGGGGTACAGCAGGCCCTGGGAACTGGAGGGCAGACCAGAAATCATCCTTTCATAATCGTGATATGGGATGCTGGTGTAGGAGACAGAGTGAGAGAGAAGATTTTCAGGGAGGGGGAGTATTGCCCCTTTGTATGATTCTGTCTCTTTCTTTCTTTGTCTCAGGAAACCACAGACCAGCTACACATTCTTTGGCTTCCTGAGGATGAACTTTAGATTTTGCGGAGAGAGGGGGAAAAAAAGGACGACAAGAATAGGGGCGGGGAAGAAGTGAGACAGAAAGCAGTGGGGTGTGTGCGACACACGCACACCCCTCACACACGACTCCTGGCAATAAGGAAGTGAGCCGAGATCTTTTTCATGAATGGGCTTAACTCAGCCTTGCTGCACTTCCGCTCTCCCATTCACCAGCATTCAAGTTTCACCTTCTGACCATCCAAGGCAGCTGGCTGCTGGCCCGGGAGCCAGGAGCAGTTTGAGACCATCCCCCGACCACAGGCAACTGTGTACTTACAAGAGTCTTCTTTTCTGAGCTGGTAAATCCAAAATGCTCAGGGTGTTTACAGGACACCAGGTTTGAGGGGCACTGACCCCTGGTTCCCACCCCTCAAAGCTCCCCGCAGGGCTATTGCTCACGCCCTGGGGAAGCTCAGAAATTACCGCGGGCAGAGCACGCGGAGGAAACGCTGCCGCCCGGGAGCTGAGCCCGGGAGGGAAGCGGTTCGCCTGCCTTACAGCTGCGCTGGGGCAACCAATGGACAGGACACTAGAGTTCTTCCGGTGGGGGCTACGGGGCGGTTAGCTGTGGCTTACGGCCTGTGAGGGTGCCATTCTTTCGTTGTGCATGGGAGCTGGTTGAGAAATAGGGAGTAATTGAAGCTGTTGCCCCTTGAAAATCGGCCTGGAGTTTCCAGAGGGTTTGTCCAGGCAGTGGGAAGACCCGCTGCGGGATCTTGAGCAAGTCATTTAGTTTTGCTGTCTCAGTTTCCTCGTTGGTCAAGATAGGGTGATAACAGCTCCCCAGCAGAGTTGCTGTGACGACCCAGCGAGCTGAGGCAGAAGGCACGGCTCCCCGGCACAGCCTCCTGGACCCATGGCACTCTCGCTGGGGAACCCCTCCTGCCACTATCGGAAGGACGAGTAGCTCTTGAGATCTGAACTTCCAGGCAAGGCGTGGTGGCTGCAGCAGACTTGTGATCAGTGGCCCGGAAGGAGAGAGACACAGGGATGGCCTGGCCTGGACACCAAAGGAGGAGAGGGCGGGGTGGGGTAGGAGACACCATGGAGGGCTGATCTGTTCTTTATTTCTCCCCCTCTCCTGCTGCCCCTTCTAGTGGAAGATCAAGAAGATAATGGAGACAGGGTCATCATTTTCCTGTCCCTAACCTGGCTCCTCTGGTCCCCACACTTGGATGGGTTATAGGGGGTCCCTAAATACCCATGTCTTACAACATTTTGGCCCACAGCAGGGGCATGGACGAGATGACCTTCAGGGTGCCTCCCCACTTCCAGGCCAGAAGTGTTTCCCGAAGGCTAAACGCAGGACGAAGTGCAGGCGGCTACATTCCACTCCTTGCAGCTGCTGTGCTGCTGGGCCCAGCTCTGGGCACTGGGAACGGACTCGGAAATACCAGTGGGCTTTGTTGGGGCCGATGACTCACAACAAAGGAATGACATCCATTCCATTGGACTTTCTAGGAACTTGCCTGCAGCTGGAGCGTCCCTGTCCCTTGGTCTTCTCTCTAGCACAGAGGCTGGGCTGGGGATGGAAGGCACAGCTTACAGGGGATTGATGCCAGGGGACCCCAGGAGGGACTGGTGTGATTCTCCTGTATGAAGTTGGGCTCTGGGTCTTCCTCCCCTGTGATAATTGGAGGCTACTTTCTTTACCTGTTTTTCTGGTCATCTCTCCCTCCTCTGCCTCCCCTGCCTCTCCCAGAGCAAAGGAGAGCTGAATCCCAGCAGGACAGCAGGATGGGAGGAATGTGAATGAGGACAGTCTGGATGCGGCTGTGAGAGAGGAAATGCCCGTTGATCTAAGGAGCCCTAGTGACGAGGTTGCTCCATCTCATTTAATCCTCAGAGCCCGCCCTGTGCACAGGCGTGGTCTTTGTGCCCTTTGGACGGATGAAGACGAGGAGTCTTAGATCAGGAAATTCTTCCAAGGTTACATAGTTAGCAAACAGCAGAACTAGGAATCAAGTCCATTTCTGCTCAATTACGAAGCATGTGGGTTGAGCTCCCAGACTCTATTTTGTGTTCTTTATTAGCTCTACTTTTATGAGAATGAGAGATTAAGCACTCCCTGAGGGGAAAGGCCACATTTTATTCTTTTCTCTATTTATCTCTACAAGATCCCTGGAACTCATTTTAAAAAGCAACTGCCAGAATATGCTGAGACGGTGGGGCCACAGCCACCTGTGGAGAGTCGGGAGGCCACAGCAGCTGGAGGGACGCTAAAGTGACTCCGGAACTTGTCCCTTCTGTAGAGGCACCTTTTCCATGTCTGCTGACTGCTTCTCTGCTGCTAGTCACTGCTTCCTTGCATTCCTTTCCCATCTTCCTCATGGTCTGCCTGTTGGTGGCTTTTCCTGCCTCATGGCCTGGGTTACTGCATATGTCTGTGAAAGCCTCTGCCCCTCCTCAACAGTTTCCCTTTAGTGCTGCTACCAGATGCCTGATCTCTCCATTCTTCCTTCCCGGCCATGATGTTTCTCTTTGCTGATGGTTTCCATGGCTCCCTCTCTCGACATCTCTGAGCTTCTGGACCACCTCACTCTCTGTGTCCTCTCAGAGTATCTCACATTCAAATGCCCTGCCAGAGGGTCTGATGGGCTAGTAAGTCTCCAATCCAGAGACTCCCATGGGCCGGTCTCACCAGCCTAACTTTCAGCAGCTGGCATTCTTTAGACGACTGCAGAGACCCGTCCCTGGTCCAAGATGTTGTGGCCAAAGGGGCAGGGGAACATGGTACAAAGCATAGGGATTCAGTTTTGTTATCCCTGATTTAAAGATGAGGGACCTGAGCTCAGAGAGGTTAAGCAACTTGCCTGAGGTAACCCATTTAGAAGACAGTGGAATCTAGAATCTAGATTAGAACACAAGACGTCCATTTCCAAAGACTGAGAATGTTCTACTTTATCCTGCTACCTCCCACCAAAAATTTGTGTTTGGTCTGGTTTTTGTGTTGACAGTAATTAATTACATTTTAAATCATGGAAAAATTATATTTTCTACAAGGTATTCCACTCAGTAAATATTCTTTTCAACCTGAAACTTCCATTATTCTCAATAAATGAAAACATATTATCATAAAAGTGTTAATGTTAAATAAAACCGCCAGCACTGTCTGACACAGAATTGCTCGATTGATGATAATATTAATGATAGTACTGTTAATTAATAACATACTAATTACTACTGTTTGAACAAAAAAACAATAGAACTGCTAATAAAAATACTGCAAAACCCCATTTAGAACAAAACTGACACAAGAGGGGCCACCCAGTGGCATAGTGGTTAAGTTCACACGCTCCACTTCTGGCCATCCGCGGTTCACAGGTTCGGATCCCGGGCGCAGACAGACGCACCACTCCTCGGCCATGCTGTGGCGGCGTCCCATATAAAGTAGAGGAGGATGGGCACGGATGTTAGCCCAGGGCCAGTCTTCCTCAGCAAAAAGAGGAGGATTGGCAATGGGTGTTAGCTCAGGGCTGGTCTTCCTCACAAACAAAGAAACAAAAAACTGACACAAGAGCACTGGCCGTCAGGTTAAGAGGCTTGTCTCTTCAGCTACCATAGGTAGCTGTGTGGCCTGGTCAAGACAATGTCCCCCTGGGCTCATCAAATGAGGGGCTCATCCCTCCTCTGAGGGGCTTAGTCTAAATCATCTCTATGGCTTCTTCCAGCTCCAACATTCTACAAATCTAGGAGTTTGGCTTTGTAGCCTCGCAAGGGGCTGAAGAAGTATGGAAACCGAGGGTTATGAAGAAGCCATGCCAATAGACCTCCTCCACCCCAGCTGTTGTGTGGCCCTCGTGGCACCTGGCTGTAGGCACAACACAGAGAGGTCTTCCTACAACTGTTGAAGACTTCTCATCTGAATCATGCTAACTGGTTGACCTTTAGGGATTAAAAAACTTCCTCCACGTTAGGGTTGACATACACAGGTCGTACCAGGGGCCAAGTCCACTCCCTCTGTCTCATCTGTTGGACTCTACGGGCAGCAGGATTTTCATCCGCTCAAACAGCTGCTGATAGCTGCAGAGACTGGGGTGGTCTCTGTTAACCCGCCAGCTGCTTAAACAGCAGGCGGGAGGAGCTTCCTCTGGCTTCCTCTGGACTGCAGCTGTTCAGAGCACCGCTGGAACAATGGGTGACTTCCACGACAAGAATGTGTCAAAACCGTTTTTTTTTTAATGCAGAAAATTATTTCAGGTTGACATTCAAGCTAGTCCAAATATGTTCTCTGGAATATAAAACATGGTCATAAAGTACCCAAAATAATGCCTCACACATAGCAAGTATGCAGCAAATGTTAGCTCATCATTATTAATGTCAGATCTCACGGAGTAAGGAAATTGAAATGATGATGATATTCAAAGTCTACTGATCCTTCCAAGATCACTCAGATTCCCTTTCCTTCAGGAATGCTTCCTGGAGTCTTCAGCTCTGGCAGTCATTCATTCATTCATTCAGCAAACACTTTTCAAGTGCCCGGGGTTGTAGGTGTCGAGGATATCATGGCGAACAACAGAATGAAGGTCCCTGCCCTTATGGATTTTGTATTCTGGTGGACAGAGACAGATAACAGATAGTTTACCAACTGAAAAAAAAAAGAGAGAAAACATTCATTCAGTCACTCCATCAGATATTTACAGGGCACCTGCTATGAGTCAGACATGGTTCTAGGTACCGGAGATTGAATAGGCGAACACGGTTTCTCAGTGTAAGGATCTTTCCTCTTAGTGGAGAGACAGACAACAAACAAATAGATTAAAAAATTTAGACATGGTCGGCGTTCGAGGAAAATGAAACAGGGGCGTGTGCCCGTGGTGAAGGGGAAGGGGAGAGGTGCTGCTTCCGCCAAGGAGGTCAGGTTTCAATAATTTCTAGAGAATACAAATGCATCGAAAACTTCTACTGCTCTCACTGTCCATGTCACCCTTTCCTACTTCGTGTTGTTGAGACCTCTCCTGTTTAAACATCGCGGGAACACTGGCTTACACATAGCAGCCACCCACTGTATTTGAGAGCTTTCTTAACTGACTTTAGCAGAGAATAGGGAAAACTGCTCTTTAACTTGATTGAAGGTATTCTGCAATGTCTCAGTTACAAAGGTCCTAAGAATCTGGGGGCTTGTGGGAGCAGGGGCAGGTGAGAGGCAAGCGTGGAAAAGAGCTTTTGGCAGGGGCACTGTGGCACAAGACTCTAAAGAAGTACTAGAACATGAAGGCTTGATTTCCAATAAAAAGCACTCAATTGAATTATGGACAGCTGGAGCAAAGCCTGGCTCTTTCCCCGCCACTCCATCTGATGATAAGTCATAACCACACCACTGCCTCACTTCTCTGTCAAGATTTTAACTTTCGGAACACTTTTCTTTCAAGCCTGAGGTTTCCAGCATCCTTGCAAGATAAAAGTGACAAATACTGTTAACTCTGTTTGAGAGTGAGGAAACAGAGAGAAAGGTCAAGTCTTATCCAAGGCCACCCAGTAGTTTGGGGGAGAAACCGGGAATAGATGCAGCTCTCCTTATTCAGTCTTGTTCTTCCCACCACATGGCTTGTCAGTACCATAATTTGCCAGATCTGCATGAAATATGCATCCGTTCTTAATTCTTTTGTGCATTTAGAATAACGATCTGACTTGAGATTTTCTCTGAAGAGTGAACGTCCCTTCTCTTTGACTCCCTGGCCACTGCCTCGCATCCTTTGTCTTCAGCTCCAGCTTCCCACACCTTCCTCTTGGGTGGTGGGGAAGGAACCAATAGCTGTGGGCAGTGTGGGAGGTGGACACTCGGGGCTACAGCTCACTACAGCTGTCCTTGATTGTGGAAGGGTGCACAAGAGCCCCCAAGCACACCCTGCCGACACTTCCTGAATTGCTGAATACAGATTTGAGAACCTCAGCCGGTGGTGACCAGAAAGGACAGCTGCTGGTGGGTCAGGCTGGGGTACACCTATACCAGCTCCCAAACATGTCTTCCATCTTCCCCTCCTGGGTTTCCTTTCCCTTCAGGAAGATGCACACCAGCTGGTGTGGGTGGGTGGTGCCTTGCGAACCATTTGGAAAGAGGGCAATTTCCTCTTCCTATACCAACCCCCCTCACTGGCCTTCTAGCATCTACTCTTGATCCCCTCCATTCGAATGTCCATATAGCAATCACAGTAGTCTTTGAAAACATAGAGCTCATCTTTTGTCTCCTCTGCTTGAAACTCTTCAAAAACCCCCTTCTTGCTCTAAGGATTAAGTCTCAATATGGCTAATAACTGCTGGTGTGGAATGGTCCCTCCTGCTTCCTTCGCCAGCATCATTTCAGTTCGGCAACCCTTTCCCACTCTCTGACTCCAGCCACACTCGCCTCTCTGAGCCTCAAAAGAGCCAAGGTCTTTCTGACGGGGCTTTTGCATAGGCTTTTCCCTCCCCTGGAACACTCTCCCCTCCTTTCCCCCTATTTCTTTGCCTGAGTACGTCTTACTCAGCTTTCAGGTCTCAGCTTAAGTGTCATGTCCCTTGACTCCTCAGGCTAGATTATATCCCCCATTATATTTTCTCATATTTCACTTCTTTGAGATGGTACCTATCACAATTTGCTTTAAAAAAAACCCAACTAATTGTTTAATGGTTTAGTACTTCTCCCCGCCCCCTTTTCGGTAACATGATCTCTTAGTCCCAAGGACACTGCCTGGCACTCCATGCATATTTGTTGAATGACTGAAGGAACCCGCACGCCCTAAGAGTTAGGAGAGAACATTTAAGATCACTGAATGCAATGAGTCTCTTTTACAGCATTTCTCTCTGCCAGGTGCCCCCCACCTCTGCTCCCTCTGTGCAGGGGAGCTCGATGCTCAGGGCCACCGCTCAGTCTAAGGAGGGAGCCTGCTCACTGGTGGTTAAATGCTCAGGTTCACCTTGAGCGTGTTGTTTAAGTCCTCTAAACCTCTGTCCTCTCGTCTGTAAGTGGTGATAATAATAATACCGACTTTGCAGGAGTGTTGTAATTATTAAAAGAAATCAGACATGTGCGATGCCTGACACCAAGTCATGGTTCATAAGTGTGAGTTATTATCATTATTATTACCATAATCATCATCACAGATGTGAAATTTTCCTTACACTGCATTGTGATTGATTTCTCTATAAATCTGCTTCTCCCTTTGGGCGTACACAGAACATGTCTGATGTGTCCCACGTGACAGCCATTGGAGTCTTTGAAGACAGTATCTTGAATGAGCCTTGTCTTCTTCAGTTACCCACAGGATAGATACTGTGCAGTTTCAAGCTTCTCATCATCTCCGTCCCTTTCTGAGTAATTTCTCTTTGTCTATGTGCCCTCACTTCTCAGGCCATCCTAGAGGTGAAGAAGGTGCTGGTCCAAGGTGCATGGGCATCAGAGTAGAGAGTGACAAGGAATTGTCTCACCTCTGAACCCAGCCAAGGTGTAAGGAGCTTTCCACCTATTCAGCAGACCTTCGGGGTTTCGGTCCTCTGTTGTGAGGGGGGAGCTGAAGGAAACAATGGGGGAGCTCAGGTCTGACCTCAGGCAAAATCAGTCTGTTTCAATCTACCATTTCTTTTCTTCCTACTTCTTCCTTTCTTTTGTTTATTTTTTTAAGGCAATAACTCAGGTGCCCGGGACCTACATGCCACTCCAGGTTACATACAAAATGTCCTACCTAAACAGCCACCAAAGCAGTGCAGATGCTCTTTTACGACTTACCAGTCTTGTGTTACACTTTTTCCAAGGTCTTTTCTCTCTTGAGTTAATATACCAAATTAGTTCCTGCTAAAGTGTTAATGACTAACCTCAGTTCCCCTTGCTGCCCGCCATCTGGCCCCCACCCCCAAAGGATTAAGTAAATTTGAATTTTAGGCATAAATGACAGGGTGTTAGAAGGAGTTAATTTTGAGCAGGTGGAGATCTCACCTGCTCTCCAATTCACACTGTGCAGGAAGCTTCCTATTCTACCTGTGACTTACGCCAACCTACCCTACAAATATAATCTAGTAGAAAGAAGGGCTGTTCCAGTTAATAGTCAGTTAATATGAAGACCGCCATCTACTGGCAGATGGTATCTATTGGCTCTATTGGTATGCTCAATAAATTATTGCGGCTGCATGGAATTTTCTGATTGGATTGCCCGAGTGAAGAGAACCAGTCATCTTCCCCATTCCATTTCTCTAATCTTCCTTTTTAAGCTTTGATTCCTTAATGCACACAACATTTCACAGAGCCTTTGAGATGGAAGGGATCTTTGGAAGGTATAGCTGTTGTAAGCCATTAACACTTTAGTATAAATTAACCCATTTGACCACCACCAGTCCAGAAACTGAGCTGATATTCCAAGGAGATGACAAATCGGTTGTCTTCCTTCTTTCTTTCTTTTCTTCCTTCTTTCCTCCCTCTCTCCCTCTTTTCTTTTCTTTCCTTCTCTCTCCTTCCCTCCACCCCCCTCTCTCTCCCTTCTCTCTCTCTCTCCTCTCTCTCTTTCCTATCATTGAATATAGAAGTCATGCTCAAAAACAAAATCTTACCTGTGGATAGGAAAGGATGGCAAAACATTTTCATTTACCAAGGATAGCTGTGGATGTTTTTAAAGGTATTAGTTCACTGGCCTTAAGTACTCTATCAAATCTCATTTGTGCCCATTTCTGAATCTCTGAAACAGATGCAACTCCTCTTGAAATCTTCCCAATCTTTGAGATCCCACATTTCCAATTCCTTCAACCATTCTAGTAGTCTCTTCCTCCCTTCCATAAGAAATGTAAATATCTTTGCCATATTCTTATGCACATTTCATGTATGGAATTTCAATTCCATTTCTACCCTTCCCTAAAACTGATCTGCTTGACAATACACCTGCAGGTTGGGGGTCAGGCTGGTTCTTTGGTCTTCCCGCTCTTTCTCAATAGCCCTTCACCCACTTTACAAAAAAAAAAAAAAATTATTAACCCTCACCCATCCCAAAACTTACTATGGTGCATTAGGCCAAGTGTAAAACTGCCACGGCATCAAAGGACATTTAAAAATATTAATGAAGACAACATACATCTCTGAAGCTTTGTGTCTTTCCCTGTCTCATATATATTTCTGTTAAGGGCAAAACACGGCATTAGAAACAGGGTACTTTGGCCCATTTCGGGTTTTGTTTTTTTCGGTGAGGAAGATGAGCCCTGAGCTGACATCTGTGCCAAGCTTCCTCTGTTTTTTGTATGTGGGACACAACCACAGAATGGCTTGATGAGCAGTGTGTAGATCCGCACCTGGGATCTGAACCTAAGAACTCTGAACCTCCAAATCAGTGCAGCAAACACTATGCCACCAGGTCAGCCCCCTTCATTTGGGGGATATTTTGAATTCAGATATATTGAGTAGTGAGGCAGTAAAAGTTACAATGTTTTTAATGAATCTCCCCTTCCATCCCCCAGTGATTGTCGAAGAACATGTTGCCATCATGAAATTCCATGAAAATAGAGTAAAGGCAGTGAAGGCAGGAAATATTAAAGGTGGTGGTGCCTTATTTCATCCAAGTGATAAATTTGTAGTTAGTAAGACTTCTCACCCTCTGTCTCTATCAACCTCTATCTATCTGTCTATTTTACCTATCTATCTATCTATCTATCTATCATCTTAGAATCAGAAAGTACAGTGTTAGTCACGGGGACATACAGTAACACACTGATTTGGATTGAAAAATGAAGACTAAGTGGGTTTTCTTTTTCTTGAACGGAAAATAAGTCTACTTTGGGTGATTAATTTTACAAAGATGACTGCCTTCAATGATTAGGCTAAATTGTGATGTTCTTCATAACTTGAATGTGTTAAATTTGTAGCTTTTAAAAGTTTGACAACAATAAAAATAAAGCATATGATAATATAAGATCATTTTACAAAAAGGTTTTGGCAAATGTGTATTGAAATGAACATTTCAATTTAACTCTTTTTGAGGATATCAAATTCTAGAAGGTGACTCTAAGAAAAAGAATAGCAAAGATAATTAGTAATCATTTGATGAGTCTTGGTAAAGCCTTTTAGGTGGTTTCTCAGAAACAGAGAAAGTTAATGACTGCAAAGACTGGATAATAGATATTTGTAAGTCAAATGTTTTCCAATTTTTTGCTTTTGATGATATCAGAGGAGGACCTAATTGAGTTGTCAGCTGATAGATTATTAAAAATAATTCTTGATGATATAGAGCAGTATGTTATTTTTGGCATAGAACTTGGAAAGAGTTCAGAGAGTTAAATCATATTGCTATAATAAAACTCCTTCCAAACTTATTTATGTGAACGAAGTTTCCCAGCATTACTTCGTTAAAAATGAAAAGCAGGAATAGAATGGATACTTCTCCCTGTCTAATTCTAAGAACAAGTAATATCATATATGGCTACATAAAGTAATTAAAAATAAAAGCCTTATGCATTTCATTAAGAGAGAATTTTCTAATAAAAATTCTTAATTGAACTTCTTATTTTGAGGAAATAGAGTCCTATGCGGTTGTAAGAAATAATGCACAGACATCCTGTGTACCTTTTACCCAATGGTAACATCTTGCAACACTATAGTACAATATCATAACTAGGATGTGGATATTGATACAGTCAAGATACAGAGTATTTCCATCACCATGAGGATTCTTCATGTTGCCCTTTTATAGCCACACCGACCTCCTTTCCATCCGGCCCCTCCCTAATCACTAATCTCTTCTCCATTTCTATAATTTTATGATTTCAAGAATGTCATGTAACAGAATCGGACACCACGTAACCATTTGGGATTGGCTCTTTTCACTCAACAATATTCTCTGGGGATTTATTCAAGTTGTTGTATGTATCAGTAGTTTGTTCCTTTTTCTTACCGAGTGATATTCCGGGGCATGAATGGACCACAGTTTGTTTGACCACTCACTCAGTGAAGGGCTCTGCGCTGTTTCCATTTGGGAGCTATTACAAATAAAGCCTCTTTCAACATTCCCATACAGGTTTTTGTGTGAACGTAAGTTTTCATTTCTCGGGCATAAATATCCAGGAGGGCAATTGCTGGGTCGTGTAGTAGCTGCGTGTTTAATCTGTTAGGGACACTGCCAAACCGTCTCCCAGAGCGGCTCCACCATTTTACACACCCACCAGCCGAGTATGAGGGACCCAGTTTCCCCACACCTTCGCCAGCATTTGGTGCTGTCACTTTTTTTACACGGTATTTTGTTATAACTTTTAATTTTAGAATCAGTTTAGATAGAAAAGTTGCAAAGAGAGTACAGAGAGATCCATGAAAGAAGTTGAGAAACAAGTGAGGAGTTGAGTTCCTCACTCAGTTTCCCCTGTTGTTAGCATCTCACCTTGGTGTGGTACCTTTGTCACAACTGAGGGACCAACACTGATACGCTGCTTTCAACTAAACCCCAGAGTTTATTCCGATTCCACTAGTTTGTCCCCGTGTCCTTTTCCTCTGGAGGATCCCATGCAGGGTCTCACATTACTTCTATTGTCCTGTCTCCTTAGTCTTTTCTGGTCTGGAAGTTTCTCAGACTTTCCCTGTTTTTCATGACCTTATGAGTTTTGAGGCATGCTGGCCAAGCATTTTGTAGAATATCCCTCAATTTGGGTTTGTGTTGTTTTTCTCGGGGTTAGACTGGGATAGTGGATTTTGGGGAGGATTACCACAAAGGTGAAGTGCCGTTCCCGTCGCATCATAGCAAAGCTACATGCAGTCAACGTGACTGATGATGTGAACCTCGACCACTGGGTGAGGGAGCGTCTGCCAGGTTTCTCCACTGTCTGTTACCTTCCTCCCTCCTCCTCTGTACTTCACTCTTCAGAAGCCGCTTACCAAGGGCAGACCACCCTCCAGGGATTAGGTGCTAACCTCCACCTCCTTGAGGGAGGAGTGCCAGCTAAATTTTTTGGAATTCTTCTTTATGGGAAATTTAACTGTTTTTTAAAATTGAGATATTATTTTTTGGAGCAGTTTTAGGGTTTCAGAAAAATTGAAGAGTCCAGAAAGTTTCCATATACTTCTCCTCCCACACCAGCATATAGCTTCCCCTATTATTAACATCTTGCATTAATGTGGTACATTTGTTACAATTGATGAACAGATATTGATATAGTATTACTAGTTAAAGTCCATAGTTTACATTAGGATTCACTTTTGTGTTGTACAGTTCTCTGGGTTTTCACAAATGCATAATGTCATGCATGCCCCATTACGGTATCAAAATACAGTATACAAATAGTTTCATTGCCCTAAAAATCCCTGTGCACCATCCCTCCCTCCCCCCAAATCCCTGGCAACTACAGATCTTTTTACGGTGCGTATGGTTTTGCCTTTTCCAGATGTCATATCATTAGAATAGTTCCACTGCACTAACAATCCCCTATGGGCCACCTATTCATCCCTTCCTCCCCCCAAATCCCTGGCAACCATCGATCTTTTCATTGTCTCCATAGTTTTGCCTTTTCCAAAATGTCATATAGTTGGAATCATACAGTGTGTAGCCTTTTCAGATTGGTCTCTTTCACTTAGCGATATGCTTTTAAGGTTCCTCCATGTATTTGATGGCTTGATAACTCATTCCATTTTAGATGGAATGGACCACTGTTTGTTTTACCCATTGAAGGACATCCATTATTTGGCAATCATGAATAAAGCTGCTATAAACATTTGTGCACAGAGTTTTGTGTGGATATAAGTTTTCGCCTCATTTGGGTAAATATCAAGGAGCATTGTTGCTGGATTGTGTGATAAGACTACGTTTAGCTTTGTAAGAAGCTGCCAGATTGTCTTACAAAACAGCGGTACCGTTTTGCATTCCCAGCAGCAATGAATGAGTGTTCCTGTTGTCCTCTCTCCTGGCCGGTTTTTGGTCTTGTCAGTGTTTTGGGTTTTAACCTTTCTAATACATATGTGGTACCTGTTTTTTTAACCTACAATTCCCTAGTGACATATGATATTGAGCATCTTTTCAAACATCTATTTGTAATTTGTATATCTTCTCCGTTGAGGTGTCTGTCAGATCTTTTGCCCACTTTTTAATTAGATTGTTTGTTGTCTTACTGATGAGTTTTAAGAATTCTGTGTATATTCTAGATGACAGTCCCTTATCAGATGTGTGTTTGGCAAAGATTTTCTCCCAGTCTCTGACTTTTCTTTTCATTCTTTTAACAGCATCTTTCACAGAAATTTTTAATTTTAATGAAGTCCAACTTATCAAATTTTTCTTTCATGGATTGTGCTTTTGGCGTTATACCTAAAAGTCATGGCCAAATCCAATGTCATGTAGATTTTCTTCATGTTATCTTCCGGAAGTTTTACAGTTTTGCATTTTACATTTAGGTTCATGGTCCATTTTAAGTTAATTTTTGTGAAAGGTAAAATGTCTGTGTCCAGATTAAATTTTTTGCGTGTGGATGCCCAATTGTTCTCAGCACTATTTGTTGAAAATACTATCACTTCTCCATTGGATTGCCATTGCTCCAAAGATCAATTCATTATATTTATGTGGGTCCATTTCTGAACTCTGTTCTGTTCCATTGATCTATTTGTCTCTACTTTCACCAATACCACACTGTCTTGATTTCTGTAGCTTCATAGTTAAGTCTTGAAGTCAAGTAGTGTCCATCTTCTGACTTCGCTCTTCACTGTTGTGTTGGCTATCCTGGGTCTTTTGCCTTTCCATACAAACTTTAGAATCTGTTGATATCCACAAAATAACTTGCTGGGATTTTGAATGGGATTGTGTTGAATCTAGATTGTTTGGGAAGAACTTTCACATCTGAACAATATTGTCTTCCTATCTATGAACATGGAGTATCACTCCACTTTTTTAGATCTTTGATTTCTTATCAGAGTTTTGCAGTTTTCCTCCGATAGATCTCTCATACATTTTGTTAGATTTATACCTAAGTATTTCATTTTGGGGGGTGCTAATGTAAATGGTGGTGGGTTTTTAATTTTTAAGTTCCAAACGTTCATTGCTAATGTATAGGGAAGCAATTGACTTTTGTATATTAATGTTGTATCCTGCAACCTTGCTATAATCATTTACTAATTCCAGAAGGGTATTTTTTTTGTTGTTCATTCTTTGGGATTTTCTACATAGACCACCATGTCATCTGCAAGCAAAGTTTTATTTCTTCCTTCTCAATACGTATACCTTTTATTTCCTTTCTTGTCTTATCGTATTAGCTAGGACTTCCAGTATGGTGTTGAATTGGAGTGGTGAGAGAGAATATCTTTGCCATATTGATTCAAGTGTATTTATTTTAACTATTCTGATGCATATGTAATGATATCTCATGATTTTGTTTGCATTTCTGTAAAGGCTAATAATAATGAATATCTTTTCATGTACTCATTGCTATCTGTATATCCTCTTTGGTGAAATGTTTTTTGCCCATTTTCTAATTAGATTGTTTGGTTTTTTACTGTTAAGTTTTGAGAGTTCTTTATACATTCTAAATAATAGTTCTTTGTCAGTTTGTAAGTATTTTATTCCTGTCTGTGACTTGACTTTTCTCCTCTTAACAGGGTCTTTTGAAGAGCAAAAGTTTTAAATTTTGATAAAGTCTAATTTATCAGATTTTCCTTTTATAGATCACACTTTTGGTGTCAAGTCTAAGAATTCTTTGCTTAGCGCTAGATCCTGATGATTTTCTCTTGTTTTGTTTTGTCATTTTCTAAAATTTTTTTAGTTTTATAATTTACATTTAAGTCTGTGATCCATTTTGAGTTAACTTTTGTACAAGGTGTGAGACTTAAATTGAGGGTTTTTTTCTTTTCTTTTCTTTTCATGTCTATGGCTATCCAATTGCTTCTGCATCATTTGCTGAAAAGATTGTCTTTCCTCCCTTGTTTTGCTTTTGTACCTTTGTCAAAAAGAAGTTTGACACATTTGTGGGTCAATTTCTGTGTTCTCTCGTCTATTCTATTCATCTCTATATCTGTTCTTCCACAAATATACAGTTTTGATTATTGATTTATTGTAGCTGCAAAATAAGTCTCGAAATCAAGTGGACCAATTTTTCCCAATTTCTTTTTCAAAATTATTCTGGCTGTTCTAGTTCCTTTGCCTTTTCATATAAATTTTAAAATAATCTTGTGAATATTTACCAAAAATCTTGCTAGGATTTTGCTGAGACGTGTGTTGCATATGTGTATCAATTTAGGGAGAATTGACATATTTACTATATTGAGTCTCCCAATACATAAACACCACACGTCTCTCCATTTAGATCTTATTGATTTCTTTCATAATCATTAATGATTTTAGGAGTACAAGTCTTGTACATGTTTTGTTAGATTTATACATAAGTATTTCAGTTTTTTGAGCAATTGTAACATGGTATTATATTTTTTATTTTGGTGTCTACTTGTTTATTGCCAGTATGTGGGAATAAAATTGATTGATTTTTGTATGTTTATCTCATATTCTGTGACCTTGCCAAATTCACTTATTAATTCTAGGCATCTTTTGTAGACTTCTTGGGATTTTCCTAGTAGACAATCATGTCATCTGCAAATAGGGATAGTTTTATTTCTTTTTCTGATCTACATGCTTTTTATTTCCTTTTCTTGCCTTTTGCTCTGTCAAGAACTTCTGTACAATATTGAATGGGGCAATGAAAGCAGACATCGTTGCCTTGTTTCCAATCTTAGGGGGGAAGCGTTTAGTCTTTCATTCCTAGGTATAACGTTAGCTGTAGGTTTTTTGTAGATGTTCTGCATCAAGTTGAGGAAGTTCCTCTTTATCTCTCCTTTTTTTTCTGAGTTTTTATCATGAATGGATGTTGAATTATGTCAAATGCTTTTTCTGCATTGGTTGATATGATCATATAATTTTACTTCTTTAGCTTGTTAATATGGTTGATTACATTGATGGATTTTAAAATATTGGGCCAGCCTTGCATCTCTGGAATAAACCCCACTTGGCCATGGTGTATAATTCTTTTTGTATATGGTTGAATTCTACTTGCTAATATTTTATTAAGAATTTTTGTCTACATTTACGAGATTTATTGGCCTGTAGTTTTCTCTCTTCCTCCCTTTGTCTTTTTCTGGTTTTGGTACCATGATGATACTAGCTTTATAAAATGAATTGGAATGTGTTTCTTCTTCTTCTATTTTCTGGAAGAGATTGTGTAGAATTGGTGTTAATTCTTCTTTAAATGTTTGGTAAAATTCTCCAGTGAAACCATTTGGGTCTGGAGGTGTTTTTGCGGGGAAGGAGTTTTAAAATTACCAATTCAATTTTCTTAATGGCTATAAGGTTATTCAGATTATCTATTTCATATTGGGTGAGTTGTAATTATTTGTAAGTTTGTGTTTTTTGAGGAATTCGTCAATTTTATCTAAGTTGTCAAGTTTATGAGACTAGAGTTCTTTGTAGAATTCCTTTATCATTTTGATGCCTTCAGGCTCTATAGCGATATAACTAATTTGATTTCTGATATTGGTCATTTATGTTTTCTCTTTTTTTTTTTTCTTGATCAGTTTTGCTGGAGGTTTGTCAGTTTTATTAATCTTTCAAAAAAAACAGCTGTTTATTTCACAGACTTTCTCTATTGCTTGTTTTTTTTTCTAGTTTTACTGATTTCTGCTCTTATCTTTAGTATTTCCTTCCTCTGCTTGCCCTTGGGTTTATTTGCTCTTCATTTTCTAGGCTTTTGAGATTTGGTTATTCATATGAGACTTTTCCTTTTTCTAATGCAAGCACTTAGTGCTACATATTTTCCTCTCAGCACTGCTTAGTTGTGTCCCATAACTTTTGATATGCTGTATTTTGATTTTCTTTCAGTTCAATGTATTTTTGGATTTCCCTTGAGACTTCCTCTCTTCCCATGGATTATGTAGACGTGTTGTGATATTTTCCTGTTATCTTTCTGTTATTTATTTCTAGTTTGATTCCACTGTGGTTGGAGAACACACTCTCTATTATTTCAATTCTTTTAAATTTGTTGAAGTTGGTTTTGTGACCCAAGATATGGTCTATATTAGTACTTTTTATGTTTAAAACTTTCTTATCAAATTGCATAATATTTTATATTGTTTTGATCACTTGTGTACTAATAGTAATTGTTATTATAAGCTAACAAAATAATAATTGTGACAATTAGAACATAAGTTATAGGAACTTTTAAAAATTATGTTTCTGAACATATTTTTGTTGAAGAAAATTACAATAAGTGAAGTGAAATAGAAATACAATTTCAAAGAGAAAAGGAAACAATATAAGTTTTCTAACCATAAAGAATTTGTTCGAAAAATTTAAAGTGTATGATGTTGTGTATCAAATAATTGTGGCAACTGTTTTCCATTGGATACATATAAAAATGTGATTTAAGAATTTTATTCTAAAATGCCAATATTTGTAATACTCTGGAAATTACATCCATTTTAACTACATATTTAAACTCCTGGATCTTGACTTACAAATGAGAGAATACATAATTTTTTAAATGGGGGGGGGGGTGTTGAGTAAGCAAGCAACATCTGAAGACCACTGTTCTAGAACACGATGCTGAGATCAGTGAGGAAGTATGGGTTACGATAAGTATGTGATTAAGATGATGTACCTTGTTGGGTACGCATTCATTCATTCAACTAGCCCTATTTATTAAATTCCATTTATTATTATGTGTTACTTCCTCTGCTAAGTGCTAAGAAGATATAGTTGACTGATTCAAGGTCCCAGCCCTCAAGTAGAGCACCACTCACCAAGAAACATCACCATTCAGTGGAATGTCTGGGTCAGTCCCTGTCCTCCAGCTTAATTGCAATACAAGGGTGTGCAGGGGTATCAGTTTTTAAACCTAGACCATGGAACTATATAGCCCCACCTTGCACCTTGTATAGTTACTCTCATCCACAGTGCATTGTCATCTGTACTAATTAGTTCACACAGTGAGAGAAATCACAGGGCACAAGCTGTAAGGACTTAAGTAAATTATAGGCATACAGCTTAGTCACAGAAGTTTGGCTTGAGCTGGTTTACCACAAATGAAGTCTGGCTTCTCAGTTCAGATCTCCTCCACCTCAGGCCAGCCGGACTTCTCCCCATCCAGCCATTGTTCCTTGAGGAAGAAAGACAGTGCAGTGCAGTGGAGTGGGAAGGACTTGGTGGGAACCAGGGGACTAGGCTTTTGTCCCAACCATAACCCTGAGTCACCTTAAACAAGTGACTCCTCTTTTCTGAGCCCCAGTGTCTTCACCTGCAAAAGGAGAGGGTTCGATGAGATGATTTATAAGGACCTTTCAGTCTGAGCATCTCTGATTCTAAGCATCTTCGGGCCGGGTTCCACATACAATCCCCAAGTCCCAACCACTCTTCTTGTGATTTGCTAGAGTTCTTCACTCTTGAATTAAGTTCTTTGCAGAATCTTTTTAATTCGCCTCTTCCTTAGTCCAACTTCTGCCCACTTATTGTCTCCTCCTGCTTGCTCTCTCTGAGAGTATCAGCATTTCTCCATGTTCTCTCCTCTTCTCTTCCTCAAGCTGCTCCCTCAGCACACCGGATCTGCACCTGGCTCTTTCACAACTTGGTTCATACTTCCTGTCCCTGGGACACCACTGTAGTGCCAGAGTCAGCCAGGCACCTTCCAATTCCTGGATCATTAGCTCACGAATGTGGACCACACATAGCATTCAAGTAGGATAGCACTCAAGGGTAAGTTTGCTTACACCTAGAAATGGGCATGTGCTCTTCCACCACTCCTTAGGAGTGAATTCTCTCCTATGCAAAGGAGGCTTTAGGACCCCAAAGGCCACATCCTTAGTGAAGTCAAAAAACTGTGGTTTTCCCATGTAACTAGGATTAGTCTTCAATCCTGGCACTCGAGAGAATACAGCAGATAGGCTGAGACAATGTGGAATTTAAACATTCTATCTTTTGTCTCTATAAGCCATCAAAACATCTGGGAGCCATCTAAACACATTAACACATTTCTCAGCACTAAAATTGGGACACCCAGACACTGTGTGATCCCCTGAAGTGATGCAATAGGAAATACACAGCACCATCTATGTGGCGTTCTTGCTAAAAAATGAACCTCATCAACCCTTTAGACCTAGACCTTTACAGGAAACACAGGAGATGGAAGAACAAGGTAAGTACACTACAAGGAAGCAATCTGACAAATCCAGATTGTGGGACGTTCTGCAGGACAATGGACAAGGTTTCTTTAGCAATCACTGACACAGAAAAGAAAAAAGAGGATAAAATTCTAAATTGAAAGACTTAGGAGAAACAAAACCAAATGCAGCATGTGGGTCGTGTTTGGATCCTTTTTTAAACAAGTCAAATGTAAAAAGGCATTTTTTGAGACACAAGGAGAAATTAGAGTTGAACTGAGACTTAGGTGATATTAAGAAATTTTTATCTGTTAGGTATTTCGTTTTGTGATTCTGCAAGAAATCCCCCCTTCCCCCTTTTTAGAACTACATATGGAAGTATTTAGGGGCAAAATGACACAATGTCAGGAATTTTCTTTAAAGTACTATAGAAAAAAAGAAAAAGAAGGAATGGATAGATGAAGTAAGTATGGCAAATATCGGTAATTGCTGAATCTGGGGGATGGGAGTTCGTTTCCTATTCTGTGACTTTTCTGTATGATTAAAAACTTTCAGTATAAAAAACTTAAAAAAAAAAAAAGGTCTGGGAAATGCCAGTGTTTTGGTGTCAAAATGATATGTGACTTTTTGCGAAGCCCATAATTAGATCTGTGAGTTTAGTGTTCTGGTGGAGAGCATGAGCTGTGGAGTCAGACAGGACTCACTTTGCCACTTACCAGCAAGGTGATTGATCTCAGACATCCCACTAAATGTCTCTGAACCTCATTTCCTTATGTGGCTGCTGTGGGAGTAATGAAATAATGCACGTAAAGTGCCCAGCAATATAGATATTTAGTAGATGGTTTAGATAGAAGCTATTACCATCATTAATCTTAAACCCAAAAGCATCAGAGAAATGTTAGACCATGTTAGACCATGTGTCCTAGGTTGGGTTCAGAAAATAGAAATTCAGAGAAGTAAGAATCAGGAAAAAACGCGTGTGGCCCACACTCTCTGGGCCGTACAAGACTCGGAACTCCCCAGGGATAAAGCTGTCGCTGGGGCAGCAGCCTCGTTCACCTCCAGCACCCATGCTAGGTAGGGAGAGGGCAGCATTCTTAGGCCCAACATCTGTAGAGGAGGCCTCGGCATCAAGCAGAGAAGTGAACCAATTAAGAGCCCTGGGGGAGGGAGACGAGGGAGCCCAGCAAGAGGACTCAAGTTTGCCTCCCAGTTTGTGCTGCGCCTACTAGAAGCATTAGTTGCTAGGAAGAATCTAAATATATAGCATGTTGTTGTTGAAATGTTTCCTTCTGACAGCCCGCTGAGCACTCCCTCTCATGGAGCTCATGTTCCCCAAACTGGAAAGTGAAATCGTTTACAGACTCCCAAGGGAAGCTAGAGCCCCGGATTCATTTTTCCCTGGAGAAAGCATGTTTGCTGGAAATTAGAGAAGGTAATTGGAGAGGCCTAGGGAAGAAAGGGACCTGCAGGGGTCATTTAGTCCATCCTCCAGCCTCCAGGCAGGAGTGAAACTAACCCATTCCAGATGGTGGTTGTCCCCGTCTGCTGAAGACCGCCAGGAGAGACCCCCGAAGCCTGACTCGGCAGCTCATTCCAGAGGAGGGCTGAGCGCAGAGACCTTCTGTCTAATCTCAGCCCGGTCTCTGACTCACTGTGAGTCTTGCAAGAGTTGTTCGTCTTGGACCTCAGTTTTCTGGTCTATAGAATGAGGGAGGCTGGTACTGCCTTGCTGCTCAGAGATCAAATCCTAACACAAAATGGAAAAGAGCTTTGTGCCCAGGAAGGGGCCAGTGTGTAAAAGGCCCGACAGCATTCCATTGTCAGCTCCTTGAAGAGGTTTAAAAAATCTCCTAGAGCTTATCGAAACAGTAGTTTACCCTCACTGTGCTTTCTTTCCTTGTAGAATACAATGAGAGGTGGCAGTATTCCCTTAGAGAAAAAACTCCCACTGGCTCCACAAAAATAATGTATTGGTATCGTTTGCCCAGAGCAAATGGAGTCCTCTGACGGGGATGAACTACCCAGAAGCGTTGTTATTAGAGCAACAACATCATTAGAGAAGAACTCAGCGGGGACGCGCCTGAGCCGGGGTACCGTTCGCACTGTCTGCCGAGCTGAGGAGGAGAAGTGAGTGAAGAGCCAAAGCCCAGGAGTGGAGGCCCAGAGAGGTTCAGAAACACAGCAGCTGAAGGGTGGAAGAGGACTGGAGCCAGAGCAGTTGTAGTTTACTGAGCCCTGCTCTGTCCCAGGCACTGTGGTGGTGGGTGCAAAAGACGGCCCCGCCCTCATGAGGCTCAGGGGCAAATGGGGAAGACAGACATCCAGCAGCCAGGAAGTGTTGCAAAGGAGAAGCACAGGGGACTGTGAGAGCATGGAACAGCCTCTGTGGCCCGCATGACCCCGAAGTCCTCAGTCACGGGGGAAGCCTGTAAGTAAAGCAAAGTCAGTGTGACAGTACACTGGGCCCTTGGCCCTGCCCTAATCATACCCGGGCTCCTGTCATCTCTTCCACAGTTATTCAACTCTGGCGTCTTTTACACTCTTTTTGTAATTGAAATGAAATTCACATAATGTAAACTCCAGCATTTTCAAGTGAACAATGCAGTGGCATGTAGCACATTCACAATGTGGTGCGACCATCACCTCTACCTAGTTCCAAAGCGTTTTCATCACCCCAAGAGAAAACCCTGTACCGTTAAGCAGTTACTCCCATTCCTCTCTGGCCCCAGCCCCTGGCAACCACCAAAACGCTTTCTGTTTCTACAGAATTGCCTGTTCTGGATACTCCACCACATGGAATCAAACACTATGGGGCCTTTCGTGTCTGGCTTCTTTCACTTGGCATAACATTTT
This sequence comes from Tapirus indicus, assembly GCA_031878705.1. Classification (NCBI taxonomy): domain Eukaryota; kingdom Metazoa; phylum Chordata; class Mammalia; order Perissodactyla; family Tapiridae; genus Tapirus; species Tapirus indicus. Next base: position 100,980,844 of record CM062918.1, on the reverse strand, counting down.
CGAGGTTCATGCATGTTGTAGCATGTATCAATACTTCATTCCTTTTTATGGCTGAATAATAACTCTGGCATTTTTATAAAGGTTAACAAATGGATGTTCTAGAAAGAGCGCTGGCTCTACCAAATACAAGTTAATGAGTCTGAACCTGTTTTCTCATCTATAAATTAAATAGTAGTAATATTAACCCAATGTACATTGCAGAATGACTTGGAGATAAAAGGAGACATACTTATAAATAATAATACATTTCCCAAATGTAACTATTTGAAACTACTAGTGGTAACCATTAATCAATGTCTCATGTATATATCTTGTCTCTTCGACTGCATTTTAAGTTCCTTGGAGATAATGACTATGTCATACCCATTTCTACCCTCACAACAATCAGAATTATGCCTATTGCTTATTAGCTATTTAATAAATGTCTCTTGGATAGATAACTACTTGAATAAATGAGTGGATGAATGGATGATGTGCTACCTGAACTGTGAGGAAAACTGCTTTATTCTGGGTCACTCAATCCATATTTGTTGAATGAATGAATGAATGAATGAAGTGGTGGAGAGGAAGCATTACCATCTGGCCTGGAATTACAAGACTCTGCCTTCCCTCTCTTTACCTGTGCAGCACTAGTCCTGGCCTGGCCTAATGGCCCACAAGGGGGTGGCTATTGAAAAATAGCAATGGTCCCAAGGGAACACAGACTCTCAGTCAGGGAACAATGTCCAAGACAGAAAAAACCAGGGGTTCTGAGACCATCTGCATAGTCTACCCCAATTGTTCAGCCCCCAAAGAGGGTCAAGTATGGATGAGGACTGTAGGTACAAGCTCATATGCCTCACTTAAGAAATAATCCAACTTAACCTGACTTCCCTGGGGTTGGCCAGGAATAAGGAGGCATGTGGAGGAATAGCCCTTGTCATCTGAAAATTCATTGTCCCTACCATTAAGTTATGGGATACACCGGGGGGGACAAAGTCATCTCAATGCAAAAATGCTCATGAATGAACCGATCTCTTTTAAAATTAGTCCACCTTCAAATATCCTTTCTTAATACAAGTGCATCTTGACAAAATAAAATTAAAAACCTGGCAAAAGGTATTGAATCTGATCAAGGTGACCATAGTGATGCTGGAGAACTACTCAAATCACGGGTAGAGCCACCAACTGGCGAGGACCTGGCTGAGGTAGCCAGTGAATGGGCCCCGAGGAGGGAACCTGCAAAGAGAGTACCGGGATTCCAAAGAGAAAGGTTTTAGTATCAAAAGCATTAAGGAAGATCCCTTGAGATAACTGGTGAAGGACTCTCGATACAATTGCACTTGGAAAGGAAAAATTAGTTGAAAGATGCTTATGGTGCCATCATAATATTATGCAATAAAAATTATGCCCAAACAAATGAAATTTTTATTAATTATTCTAAGATTTTGCATGTAGCAGCAACTCACATTTTATCTTCTTCAGTGCATATTTTCATAATCTATAGTATAGTTTTTCATGGTTTTTTTGCTATTTACTACAAAATCCCAGGATCTATCTTTAGCAGCCCTTTTCCTGTTCTAATTATGCTTTGTGACAAGAAGCTCCTGTGTTTTATTTAGAGATGGAGACTGTTACAATCCTGCGTTCGCTGTCATTCATGCATGTGGGCCTGTATCACGGGTAAAGAGACCTGGGTTGTGATCCAGTTCCACTTTCAGTTTCTCTGTGACGCTGTGACTTTGGCAAAGCTGCTTACCACCTTTGTGTCCCAGTTTCCAAGTCTGCACAAATTAGGATAAAAATCCTTGTCTTCCTTCTACTCCACGGGGGGCTTGGTGGGACAATATAATGATCCTGATGAAAGTAAATCCTCTCGGGGAGAGGCTGATGCCACTCCCTGATCAATTCCCAATTCCTTCTGCACAGGAACGGAAACCCCAACAACAGACGACCTAGACGCGATTTCTATTTAGTTTTGGTATCATTATAATAAACGAACTTCAAGGTTTCTTTCAGCACTGAAATGCTATGATAGATGTCTTCACAGCAGACTTATCTCCCTAATTATGGTTTACTCGGGGTAACTCAATCATTCCAGTTCCAAGCACACTCCCACGGACAGAGTGGGGAAGAAGCCCGGGAGTCTGCCGGACTGGGGCTGTTACGAGTGATTTACATGCTGACTCTCAAGGGTTCACAGGGAATTCAAGGAAGTATCACCATTACCCTATCATTCACTTTGCCCCACAACGTGCTGTGAGGTCAGAGACGCTGGGCTTTTCTCCTTATTTGATAGATAAGAAAATTGAGGCAGTCACAGACTCTGAAACCAGAGAAACCATTCCTCGCCCTGGGTTTAAATCTGTGTCTCTCCATCCCCAATTTTCCCCATCTAGTTCTACTGCCTCCTCTGCAGGAAAAGAAACTGAAACCAGCCAGGGCCCTGACCACTGACCCACAGCATTTTGGCACTGTACTGGGAAGCAGGGCAGGCACGGACATCCGGGGCAAGGGGGCACCGGGGGCAGAGGGAGGAGGTCACCCAGGGCCTTGGGCAGCTTCTCCAGAGCTCTTAGCTGAACTCCACCCCAACCCCGTGGTGCCAAGCCCTTTCCTCTTAATTGTTGTAGCTTTACGAGCTTTGGGAGGAAAATGTCATCCAGCTGGTCTGGATTTCTCAGCACATAAGGGATCCAGAGAGTGTTTTGTAAGCTCTCTTGGATGACCATTCTGGGTCTCTGTTAGGAATCAACGGAGGCCCTTTTCATTAATTGAAGGAAGTTACATTTTACCAGCTGTCCCAGCCCGGAGGTGGAAAGGACTGCCTGGAGGAAGTGGAAAAGGGGGCAGAGGGAAGGGTGGGCTCTGTTCCAGGGCGAGGATGGGGCTGTTTACAGTTCCCTCTGCTCGCTGGGCATTCTTCTTATAGCAAGAGGCCGGCCTAAGGAAGTCATTCTTATCCTTGCATCGCCTATTCAGCAGAAGGACCACTGCAGATTTGGGAAACTGAGGCATCAGAAGGGATGCCTGAGGGTGTGGTGTTGCAGAACAAGCCCTGGGGGTAGACAGACCGCTCCAGGGGATGTTTCCGCAAAGCTTCCACCGCTGATTTGCCCGCAGATCTTGGGTCTGTGTGACACTGGGAAATTACCAAATTATCATGAAACTTAACTTTGCTCATCTTCGAAGTGGGTGTAATAATACCTCTTTCTTGGAATGTTGGGAATATGAAAATAAAAGCATATATACAAAGTACTCAGCACGTTGTCAGGCAAATGGTAGTTTATTGAATTATGATAATATGTATCAACAAGCAAATATTCCAAGGCCTAGGATGGTGAAACATTGTGTTGGGCACTGTGGAGGGTGCCAGAGGTCTGAGGCACGTCTGGTGCCTGCAAGGAGCTTACGGGGGAGTTGAAGGATGAGAGGTGGAAGGTGTGGGAAGACTTGACTAACACTATATTGGCAGGAGACCTTAACTAACAAAACAAAGCAGTTCCTGTATGAGTGATACAGGCAACGAGTACTCCACATTTAAAGAGGAGATTTCACTATGAATTGGGCAATTCAAGGAGGGCTTCTTGGAAGAAGCAGAAATGGACTTTCTTTTCCTATTTGCCACAGAACACTCAGTTGGTTATTTAGTGACCCAACAAAACATGGATGGTGTTGAACTCTTCTAGAAACATGTTTATGTTCTGACACTTGTACACATCTTTGGGGTGGAAAGGGGCAGGATAGAGGGGGCCTCTGCTTAAACTCTGCTGGAATCCTGGAGGTCTGGGAGTCCTGCTGGGTGAGCTCCTTCCACCAGGGCCAGGAGGAGGTGGAGTAAACTGAATCTGTTGCCATTGGCACCGGTGGCAATTGGGCCAGAAGTGAAGGATTTTTACCAAGCTCTCAGGCATCTGGGTCACTATTACCAAGCAGTCTCTAAAGCAAGAACCTATCATCTCAAGATACACGCTTCCCTGGAAATACTTGAAAGAGAGATTTGGGGCTTTGGTCCATTTGGAGAGGCAGCGGAGCCTGGAGATACCAAATCAAGAAGGTAACCAAGACAGTGGGTCCAGACAGAAATGCCTTCCGGAAAGCAAATCCCCATGGTGGGGAGTGAGTTTTTGACAGTGTGGTGTCTTCAAATGCATGAGTGTGTGTGGGGGGGGGGGCAGACAGGGGAAAAGCAAGCAGTAACACCAAGCACAACATTGGAAAGTTTGTTTTCCACACGGCCCCTTTATCTGGTGTCAAATATATCTCCTGGGAAAAGACAACATTTCTCAGGGCAACCCCTCGGGAACATTTTTTCCTCCTTCGTGTGATTTACGTTGAGGCTGCCGGGGGCACTCTGCGGTCCCACCAGGGAGTGTGAGGGGGCTCTGGGCCCTGCGGGAGGAGGAGGCGGGGAGAGTAAAGAAACAACCCACGCCCCTCACCCCCCAGACTGTCACAGAGCTGAACCGGCCTCGGCCTCAGCCTCGGTCCCTGTCTACACAGAGCACCCAGGAGCTCGACTGCCAGAGTGTGAACCCATGAGAAGGGCCTTCTCATGAGGGACACACGCTCTTCAGAGGGAGTCATTCCAATATAAAGGGCCTTGTTACGGGTCTGCCGGCCTGGGTTGCAGTCCTAGCCCCCCATCCATCACTGTTCCCTCTCAGTTTCCATAGCCATAAAATGGCAATGATAGGGACCGTTCTGTGTCCTCACTGGGTTACCATGGGGATCAAATGAGAGTGTAGAGACAAATGTGCGTTTATCACATCAGAGAGCGTATGTGGACATACGTTGTTATCAGAAGATAGCGTAAAGGAAGGAGCTTGGGGTTTGGAGTCAGAAGATCGAGAGTCCCCCCTTCCACAGTGTGACCATGGGCCAGTCGTGTTAAATCTGTCATATCTTCTTCACCTGAAAAGCGGGGATAATACTGTCCATCCCATCTCACTGGGGCATGAAGAGGAGTGTGGGCTCATGACTATGACAGCGCTTTGTGTGGTAAACTACTGTATAAAGTACGCGGGTTAATATGGTTAGAAGTTACACGTAGGGCTGGACCATCTCAGAGGACCAATGGGAACCCGTGAAGGAGCACCAATATTTTCAGCCCTTTAATTCTGCCACTTGAATCCCTGTACTTTCCCGGTGGCCTGGGCACTTGAGAACATTCTTGCTTAGAATAAAATAATTTGACCATGGATATGAACACTTACTTTCAAATTTGTAAATATTTGAAATCCCTAATTATAGCAAAAAGGCATAAGTTAATATGCAGCATTTTTGTTGTAGAGGTTGTAATTGTCTACCAAATATCCCTTTTCCCCCTTCTTCCTTCCTAACAACCCTGTTTGAGTGTGGGGGTGGCAACGTGCTCAGGCAAAACAAATGCCATTTTTCCCATCCCCCCCTGCAAATAGGGGAACCATGTGGCTAACTTTGGGTCGATGAGATGTAAGCAGAAGTTCTTGGTGAGGCTTAAGGAGGGTCCTACAAAGCAGGGACTAACTGAGCTGGCATATGCCTTTTGCCTCTTCTCTTCACTTTCTTAATGTCTGGAATGTAGAAGTGGTGGCTGGAGTTCTAATAGCCATGTTGTGACCAGAAGGCTATCTTGAAGATAGAGGCAATATATTAAGGCGATGACGAAGGAGCCTGGTATATTAATGACATCATTGAACTGCCATTCTGGCCTTAGATGAGCTACCTCTGAACCTCTCTTATATAAGGAAAAATAAACCTATTTTTTCCCTCAAGGTTTCTGTTATAACTGAATGCAATTCCTAACCAGATACAATCTTATCCTATACTATTATCTTTATATGGTAGGCCTACATGGTTATTCTTAGGAGCCAAATATAGTTTATTAATAATGTCTGTCTTATTCCTGCAAGGTAGTTCCTAGAACATGAGATTTACAGACAGGAAGACTGAGGCCTAAGGAGTAGTATTAGCTGAAGAAAGTCATGAGAAAGCACATGTTGCAATTTCTGGGCCAGCTATATCTTTGTCAGCCAAAGTGACTATCGTTGCAAGTCTTCCCAGGACTCTTTTTTGACTGGGGGAAGTTTTCAAGGCATTACAGTTACCATTTTCAGCTTGAAACAGTAAATTGGAGAGGCTAAATTTCTTTCTTTTTCTTTTTTATTTATTTATTTATTTTTGTGAGGAAGACCAGCCCTGAGCTAACATCCGTCGCCAATCCTCCTCTTTTTGCTGAGGGAGACTGGCCCTGGGCTAACACCGTGCCCATCTTCCTCTACTTTATATGGGACGCCGCCACAGCATAGCTGACCAGCAGTGCATCGGCAGGCGCCTGGGATCCGAACCTGTGAACCCCGGGCTGCCAAGGGCGAACTAAACCGCTGCACCACCGGGCGGCCCCCTTTCTTTTTCTTTTTTAAAGTCACTTTTTTTTTTGCAAGGAAGTATTTGCCTTAAGCTAACATCTATTGCCCATCTTCCTCCTTTTTTTCTTCCTCCCCCCAACCAAAGCCCCAGTACATAGTTGTGTATAGTTCTAAGTTCTTCTGGTTCTTCTGTGTGAGCCGCCAGCACAGCACGGCTACTGACAGATGAGGGGTGCGGTTCTGCATCCGGGAACTGAACCTGGGGGAACATGCTGAACTTGAATGGTTAAGCCATTAGGGCTGGCTCAGAGAGGCTGAATTTCTAGATGAAGATCTTGCCACTTTTACAATGAAGAACACATCCAGAGAGGGGCCTGAAGATCTGAAGGTCCTCAAAATTTCTACTCTTTTCATTAAGCAGCGGAGAGAGGAGGAGCAGAGGAGAGGCCAGAGTGAAGCCAGGGAGCCCGGGGAGCACATCTGCCAGGTGCACACACCCTTTCACACACCTGACTGAAGCCACAGCCCACAGTGCACCACAGTGCACACATCCCCCTCGTCCTCACAGCTGTGCGACACTGAGGCCGTACCTAACGCAATGCCAACACACCTAAACAAAAATGGAAAACCTAGACATGTGTACCACCAGAGCAGATCAAATATCTCTTTGGAAACACCTGGAAGACTGGTGAGTTTTTCTTTCTTAAAATAGATGTCTTTACACATCTGGAGTTTGGCATCATATCCTTAGAGCCTCAGTCCACATGGGGACGCTGGACCACGCAATGCACCGTTTATGGAATATGACTCACTGGGATATTAATCTCTGAACAAACCTACTAAATGAATTGATAGAATTGAGTACTGTGGTAACATCATGGAAATAAGTCCTGTCTATGCAAACAAAGAGAACTAAATACCTCATATAATTATCAGTTAATTTTCAAATTTCTAGGTGTTGAAACAAGAGTACTCATTTGTCTACCCAAACAAAATGTCTTACAACATACATGAACATACAGATGGTTGCCCTGTCTTTCTTCTGTTCCCTTTCTTCTTTGAATCCTTACCGTCCTGATGTTCTGACACTGCACAAGTGAGCCCTAAATTAAATTTTGTCTTATACTGATCCCTAGTTCATGTGTGTTGTGTCCCCTCAACTTAACTGTAAACTTCTTAAGTGTAAGAGACTCTATGAAACAACAATCAGGTTATTCAGAAGTGAAAAGTCTTGACTTCCACTTCCAGAAAGATGGAGGAGATGTACTTTTCTGTATTTCTCCCAAAAAGTACAATGAAAAGCCTTGGACGTTACACAGAAAACAAACAAAAGGAGACTCTGAAAGGTGGAGAGAAGAAGGCAGACCTGCTAGGGACCTCGGACCCAAGGAAAAACACAGTAGTGAACCCCTAGGTCGTTGTCATCACCATTATTATTGTTATTGTTATTATTAATCTTATTTTTACTATTATTAGCCTCATATATCCCAGACTTGGAACTGAAGAAGCTGTTAACTTGGAAACACCAATGGACACAAATAAAGCCTCAACAAAACCTGTTCCCTCTAGCCAAAGGACCTGGAAAGGGGCCGTCTAAAAATACAGAAAATTTTTAGACAACAACTGCTCTACTCCAGCCAAAGCCACAGAAAAAACTGTGGCCCCATCTCCCCCTAGTCCAGCAAAGGCTGAGTAAGGAGCCTAGGGTTCCGTTCTTGCCGGGCTGTAACAGGGCACCGGGAATAAAACAGGGGATATCACTACCGACCCTACAAATATCAAAGGATAATCAAGGAGTACTACCAACAACTCTTCATGTGCAAAGTTGAAAACTTAGATGAAATGGACAGTTTCCTTGACAATACAAACCACCACAACTCAGTATGAAATTCAAAATTTGAATAACCCTATAACTATTCAGATAATTGAATTCATAATTTTAAAACTCCCAAAAAAGAAATCTCCAGAGCCAGATGGTTTCACTGGAGAATTCTACAAAACATTTGAAGAAGAATTAACACTAATTCTACACAATCTCTTCCAGAAAGTAAAAGAGGGAGAAACACTTCCCAATCCATTTTATGAAGCTAGTGTTACTCTGATCAGACAACCAGACAAACACACTACAAAACAGAAAAGAAGAACCAGTGACCAGTACCCCAACACACAATCCTTAACAAAATGTTAGCAGCAGGAATTCAGCATACAGAAAAGAAAGATACTCCATGACCAAGTGGGGTTTTCTCTAGGGATGCAATGCTGCTTCAGTATTTGAAAATCAGTCAATCCACCTTAATAACAGGCCAAAGAAGAAAAAAGTGACAGGATCACATCGACTAATGCAGGAGGGCATTTGACAAAATTCAATACCCATTCATGTTAAAAACTCTCAGAAAAAAAAAAAAAAAGAAGAGCAGGAAACTTCCTCAACTTGATAAAAAGCATCTACCAAACACAGCCAACATTATAATTCATGATGAAAGACTGACTGCTTTCCCCCGAAGATCAGGAACAAGGAAGAATGTTCAGTCTCACCACTGCTCTGCAACATAGTGCTGGATGTTCTAGCCAGTACAATGAGAGAAGAAAAGGAAATAAAGGGCGTATGGATTACAAAGAAAGAAATAAAACTGCCCCTATTTGCAGGTGACATGATTGTCTGTCTACAGAGAAAATCCCAAGTAAGCTACAAAAAAATTTCTAAACTAATAAGTGAGTTCAGCAAGATTGCAGGATACAAGATAAACACAGAGAAATCAACTGTATTTTTATATAATAGCAATGAATACATGGACACCAAAATTAATAATACAATATCATTTATGCTTACTAAAAAAGTCAAGTACATAGGTGTAAGTCTAACAAAACACTTACAGGATTCTATGCTGAAAACTATAAAATGCAGATGAAAGAAATCAAAGATCTAAATAAATGGAGAGACATACCATGTTTATGGATTAGAAGATTCTACACAGTAAAGATGTCAGTTCTTCCCAAATCGATATGCAGATTTAACACAATTCCTATCAAAATTCCACCAAGATTTTTTGTGGATATACATAATATTATTCTAAAACTTACATGGAAAAGCAGAGGAATTAGAATAGTCAAAACATTTTGAAAAAGAATAATAAAGTGGGAGGAATCAGTCTACCCAATTTTAAGACATTATATAGCTAGAGTAATCATAACTATGTGTTATTGGCAGAAAGACACAGAGATCAATGGAATGGAAGGCAGAACCAAGAAATAGGCCTAAAAGTATGTCCAATCTCTTTTTGACAAAGGTGCAAAAGCAATTCAATTGGAGGAAAGATAGCTTTTTCAACAAAAGGTGCTGAAGCAACTAGATATCCACAGCCATAAAAATGAACCCCGACTTAAGTCTCACACCTTATCCAAAAAATTAACTCAAAATGGATCACAGACTTAAATGTGAGTCATTTAGAAAACTTTTAGGTAAAAACATAGGAGAAAAGCTTCACAATCTAGGGTTAGGCAAAGAGTTCTTAGACTGGGCACCAAAAGTATGATCCACAAAAGAGAAAATTGATAAATTAGACTTCATCAAAATTAAAAACTTTTGATCTGAGAAAGATCCTATTAAGAGCATGAAAAGACAAGTTACAGACTGGGAGAAAATATTTGCAAATTTCATGTCTGAAAATAGACTAGCATCTAGAATGCATAAAAACAACTTCTTTGAATTCAACAGTAAAAATTTTAAAATTTTAAAAAGCCAAAACCAAAACAATCCAATTAGAAAATAGGCAAGAGATGGGATGAGACATTTCACTGAAGAGGATTATAGACGGTAACTAAGCACGTGAAAAGACGTTCAATGTCATTAGCCATTAGGGAAATGCAAATTAAAATTACAATGAGCTATCATTATGTACCTATGAGAAGAGCTAAAATAAAAAATAGTATAGAAGAGTCCCAAATAACTTATGTAGGTACCTCCTCCTCAAGGAGGTGGAGGTTAGCACCTAACCCCTGGAGGGTGGTCTGCCCTTGGTAAGCGGCTTCTGAAGAGTGAAGTACAGAGGGGGAGGGAGGAAGGTAACAGACAGTGGAGAAACCTGGCAGACGCTCCCTCACCCAGTGGTCGAGGTTCACATCATCAGTCACGTTGACTGCATGTAGCTTTGCTATGATGCGACGGGAACGGCACTTCACCTTTGTGGTAATCCTCCCCAAAATCCACTATCCCAGTCTAACCCCGAGAAAAACAACACAAACCCAAATTGAGGGATATTCTACAAAATGCTTGGCCAACATGCCTCAAAACTCATAAGGTCACGAAAAACAGGGAAAGTCTGAGAAACTTCCAGACCAGAAAAGACTAAGGAGACAGGACAATAGAAGTAATGTGGGACCCTGCATGGGATCCTCCAGAGGAAAAGGACACGGGGACAAACTAGTGGAATCGGAATAAACTCTGGGGTTTAGTTGAAAGCAGCGTATCAGTGTTGGTCCCTCAGTTGTGACAAAGGTACCACACCAAGGTGAGATGCTAACAACAGGGGAAACTGAGTGAGGAACTCAACTCCTCACTCGTTTCTCAACTTCTTTCATGGATCTCTCTGTACTCTCTTTGCAACTTTTCTATCTAAACTGATTCTAAAATTAAAAGTTATAACAAAATACCGTGTAAAAAAAGTGACAGCACCAAATGCTGGTGAAGATGTGGGGAAACTGGGTCCCTCATACTCGGCTGGTGGGTGTGTAAAATGGTGGAGCCGCTCTGGGAGATGGTTTGGCAGTGTCCCTAACAGATTAAACACGCAGCTACTACACGACCCAGCAATTGCCCTCCTGGATATTTATGCCCGAGAAATGAAAACTTACGTTCACACAAAAACCTGTATGGGAATGTTGAAAGAGGCTTTATTTGTAATAGCTCCCAAATGGAAACAGCGCAGAGCCCTTCACTGAGTGAGTGGTCAAACAAACTGTGGTCCATTCATGCCCCGGAATATCACTCGGTAAGAAAAAGGAACAAACTCCTGTGCATGTGACGACCCCTGGATCAATCTCCGGAGAGTTATGGTGAGTGAAAAAGCTAATCCCAAAGGGTTACATAGTGTATGATTCCATTTATAATGACATTTTTGAAATGACAAAATTATAGAAACGGAGAAGGGATTAGCGGTTGCCAGGGATTACCGAGGGGTGGTTGGGCCAGGGAAATGGGTGTGGCTATAAAAGGGCAACATGAAGAATCCCTGTGGTAGTGGAAATGTTCTATATCTTGACTGTATCATTGTCAATATCCTGGCTGTGATATTGTACTATGATGCTGAAAGGAGTTACCGCTAAGGGAAACTGGGTAAAAGTACATAGGCTCTCTCTGTAGTATTTCTTACAACTATATGTGAGTCTACAATTATTAAAAATAAAATGTTTAACAGGGATCACTGAGATCTGAATATCTGCAGCTGCTCAAGTCCTCTCCCTATGAAAATGGGAATAAAAACATTAGAATATTTCTCTGTAGTGAAAATTGACACGCGACAGAAAAGGAAGGAAGAGGAAAAGAGGGTATGAAAATAGTCGTAAGGTAGTGGCACTGAGAAACACTGTCCTTGCCTTCCCTGAAGCAGTTGCTCTGGGGGACTGGTCATTTATTCTGCAGGCTGCCATTGCTAGCAACAGTTTTGAAATCTAGTCCAAACACACCTTGGAGTCCACAGTGTGTAAAAATCTACGCTTCAGAAATCTGCCATCTCAAGTGAATTTTATTTTTCTGAAACCAGTAAAAATTATGGGAGACATGATGGTGTATTGTGATAAGCACAGCCTGGGGGGGCAGTGAGAACCAGGTTTAAGTGCACTGTCTGCCACTTGGTGACTGTGTGGCCTTAGGCATGTAACTTAATCTTTATCAATGAAATCTAATCAATTTCATAATCTGTAGAATAGAGCTAATTATGCCCACCTCCAGGATTTGTGTAAGATTAAGTGTGAAATGGAACCATCTAGTCCTGTGCCTGGCCCAGAGTCAAGTCACATATTTAAAGAGCTTTTAAATATGGTTGAAGGGTAGAAGTTGATTTTCTTGTGAGCCTCCTAAATGGAATCTGAAGGCCATCCAAAGAAGAGTTTAAAAATGTGCTGAGTTGCATCAATCAACCTCTTTGGAATAGGTTGATAGTCTCTTAGGTTGTGTGAAGAACAAGTCACATTTTGTTTAAGAAGTTCTGGCATGTTTGTTACAAAGCCAATTTTATTTCCTTAGAGTCATATCCTACAGTGACGTGGCATTGTTTATTAAAGAGGTGGTCAGCATCTTCTCCCTCATCAGACCCAAAAGGAATCATGAGTACTTATAAGATGACACTCATGATTTATCAAAAAAATCTAAACTGTGGGCTCAATAGATTTTGTTTAAAACCACAGGGATGTATTTCTGGCATATTCCCGTACAAAATGGTTCAAATATGCGTTCTTTTTAAAAAAGCTTTGTCTTAAAGATAGGACAATTTGGACATTAAAAAGAATAACAACTGCAATGGACTAAATTACATCAAATATATAAAAACCTATGAGTTCAGAGAACAAATCTGCAATCCATATATCAGACAAAGGACTTATATCCAGAATATACAACTCAAAAATAAGGAGACAAACAGCCCAACAAAAAAATGAGCAGAAGATTTGAACAGACACTTCAGAAAAGATAAATGAATGGCCAATAAGCCCATGAAAGGATGCTCAAAACTTCTTTTGTCATCAGGAAGTGCAAATTAAAACTTCAATGAGATATCATTTCACACCCCCTAGAATGGCTAAAATTAAAAAGGCTGACAAAACCAAGTGTTGTCAAAGGTGTGGAATAATTGGAACTCTCATACATTGCTGATGGGAATGCAAGAGCACAACCACTTTGAAAAACAGTTTGGCAGTTTCTTATAAAGATAAATATTCACCTACCATACAACTCAGCAATTCTACTCTTAGATATTTATCCAAGAGAAATGAAAGCATTTTCCACAGAGACTCATACACAAATGTTCATAGCTGCTCTACTTGTAAAAGCCAAAAAGTAGAAACACCTCAAATGTCCATGAACAGATGAAGAGATAAAAAGGCTGTGGTATATTTAAAAAATGAAATGCTACTTAGTAATAAAGAAGAAACAAACTATTGATACATGTAACAACATGGATGAACCTCAAAACCATCATGCCATGGGAAAGAAGCCAGACACAGAGTATGCACTGTATATTCCGTTTATATTGAAGTCTAGGACAGGCAAACTAACTAATAGTGAAAGAAAGCAGGTCTGTGGTTACCTGGAGATGGAAATGGAAGGGACGATTGACTGGAGAGAGGCACAAGAAAACTTTCGGAAGTAATAGGAATGTTCTGTATCTTGATTGTAGTGGTGGTTACATAGTAAGTTATACATTTGTCAAAATGGGTGCAGTATACGTCATGTAAATTATGCTTCAATAAAATTGATTTTAAAAACCTAAGTCCATAATGATTCTTCAAAACAAAGCAACAAACAGCTCTTGTTGGATGCCTTTGGAAATTGCTAGGGTACCAATTCATTATTCTGAAAATTGATAAAGAGAAAGTATTAAGCATACTGCTTTCCCCAGGATATCCGAATGGTTGAGAGAAAGTTCTATTTTATAGAAGAAAACCAATTAAAATATGTAGAAAGAATGGCATTTTGCAATGTCTAATGAACTAATGTGATATCAATGGATGGTGAAACCATTAAGTGAAAGGCTGATGGGAACATCCTAATGGATGGGTTGGGCCAACAATCCCTGAACCCACCAATCAAATTTCACATTACTAAGAATGGGACAACCAGATGTGATGTGCCCCTGATGCGATACAATATGAACTCGAATCTACTTGGGATTCTAGTTCTACAAATTTACAGCAAATAAAAAGAAAGAGAAAAACTTTAAAAACAGCACAAGAAAAGAATCAGACAAATACAAAGTTAGAGAAATTTTGTAAGACAAATGATCTAATTATTTTATTTGTTAAGATATACACGAAGCATTTTGGGGAGAAATCGTACATCTGGAATTTGTTTTAAAATTCTCTAGTAAAATAAATTAATAGATAAAAAATAAATAAATGAAACAATATTGGAAAAATTTTAAATAACTCTCAAAACTAGATAATGGGTAGATGAAGATTCTCTACACTGCTCTCTTTACTTTTATGTACATTTAAATATTTCCATAATAAAAAGTGAAAAAAAAAGTTATGGCTTTCAGAGAAAAGCTTCAGTTATCTGGGAAATCAACTTCAATGTTTGATAATGCCAAACAAAATAGGTGTCCCCAGGTTGTTTCTTTTTTCAATCTAATTTTATTTCAGTCAAGGTAATATGTGTGCATCATTTAAATATTATTTATTAGATATATAATTATTACTTATAATATTATATATTATATATAATATATGAAGATATATATTATATAATTATTATATATAATTATATATTAGTTATAATATTATACAATATTAATATTATTATTAAAATAATCATTTAAAATAATTTTTAAATTTTAAATAATTATAAAATTTATAATAATTATAAAACTTAATTATAATTATAAATTATAAAACATAATTATCCCACTATTTCTTGATTTTTCACTTTTAGACATTGCTTATTGACCCTCAAATGTCAATGTCTATGAATCTTTATCTTGAGCCAGTTAATTTTTGAAGACAGTGGTCTTCCTCTCTGATCCTCTGCTAGAGCGGGGAAAAGGATGGGAAAGGAGCAGTTGCCTGGTTGCCTGAGTGGGGAAAGGATTCTCATGTAATCTGTTAACAACCCCTGGTTTATAGCTCCACCTTCAGAGGTGCCTCCAGCTCCTGTGTTTTCTGGACAGGTTTCCTGTTAGTCCCTCTACCATAGGCATCTATGGATTTGTCTGCTCTGCTAAGTCAGTTCCCACTCACCCACCACCTTTCCATTGACGACAATCATCATTTATTCATTTGACAAATAATTTATTGAGTACCTGTGATGTGATAAATACTATTCTAGGTGCTTGGGATATATCAGTGAACAAAATAGGCAGTAGGCATAATAAATAAGTACATTTTGTATGATGTTTGAGCAGGAAAAGGTAATCAGAATGGGGGAGAGGTGGGTGTCAAGTAGTAATTTCAAACAGAATGAACAGGTGGGCCATTGAAAAGGTGACACTTGAGCAAACATCTGAAGGAAGGAGGGAGTTAGCCATGCAGATATATCTAGGGACAGCCCCATTTCATAGAAGATTTTTGTCTGTGAGGGCCCCTCTTTTTGTCCTTGTAGAGTATATTTTTTTATTCTGTTCTATTACATTAGTGGGGTTCGGGAAGGGAATGGACACAAATGTCGATGTGCTCAATCCAACACAATTAACCAGAAGTGCCTCCTACGAACCCTACCCCTCTCATCCTAATACGTTTCCTGTCTTTCTCAAATTGCCCAGCACCAGATGAGTATATAAGGAGGCAATAATTAATATTTGTTTATTGTTACATTAAATTAATAAATCATTAGAGTTATAAACAGCTTTCAGAAAGCTCTATTTTACCATAAAATATTATTCAGCCTCCTACAACTTCATTTCTTTTCTGCTTCCTCTTGAAGTGCCACCCCACACATACTGTAAGTGATGAAATGATTGTGTACCTCATAGCAGACAAGGTCTTCAGTGGGGTGGGAAGCTGCTCTTTGTGAAGGTTACCTGCTCAGAGGAGGATCTTTAGGAAACAATTAGTGCATCTCACTGACTAAAATATGGTTGTGCTAGGGGAATTTTTGGGATGATGAAACTGTTCTGTATGGTATTGGGGTGGCGGTTACCTAACTGTGTGCATTTGTCATAACCTCTAGAATTGTACACCACAAACAGTAAACTTTACTGTATGCAAATTTAAAAAAATCAAGATTTCCAGTTTCTCTGGTCTGGCATGAAAGAAGCTTAGAAGTCACCATTCTGTCCTAACAAGAGTAAAAACCCCAAAAAACTGAAAAATCAACAGCTCTTCTTAGATCCATAAGAGAAATGAGGTCATGGGGCAAAATGCTATACCCAAAATTCGAGCAAAAGACAGGTGAATACAGAGAATCATAACTTACCAGAGCAGAAATCCATGAGTAGAAACCTCTGTGAGAACCAGGGCCCAAGGTAGGAAAACCTGAACTGTAGCTGATGAATTGCTGGAGGCTCATGAGGACAAATCTGAGAGATGAAAACTCCGGGGGAACCCAGTTATTGGGTGGCGGGTGCCCACATTATTGTGAATTTTACCTCTTGGGCTCTACCAGGTTCTCACAGAGAATAAAGGAGAAAAATCCCCTCCTGCTTCCGGCAGGGAGAGGGTAAAAGGAACCATTTTGAAATATACCAGAGCATTCTGTTCTTTACAAGGTCTGTCCTTGGGTGAAACTATTTAACCAGAGCCTGCTGGAGTTTTATCAGAGCCTGAGGTGGGGGGAGAGAAATACCCAACTGCAGCCCATTTTAGCCATCCTGTCCCCTTCAAAGGGGAAAAACCTGAGAAACTCTTGTGAAGATCACAGTCCAGAGGCAAAGCCGCACTGAGAGACTGAGTCCTAATCACAGGACTTCTCTTGTCCACACACTTCACCACCACATTACTAAAGCCTATTTACTGCAGTTCCTTTCACCCAGTACAGCGTGCCTGGCTACCAAGAAAAAAGTATAATTACTAAAAGGCAAAAAAATACAGTTTGAAGAGACAAAGCAAGTATCATAACCAGACTCAGATATGGCAGAGATGTTGGAATTATCATACTGAGGATTAAAACAACTATGATTAACATGCTAAGGGCTCAAATGGATAAAAGAGACAGCATGCAAGAACAGATGGGCAATGTAAGCAGAAAGATAGAAATTCTAAGAAAGAACCAAAAAGAAATGCTCGAGGTCAAAAACACTGTAACAGAAATGAAGAATGCCTTTGATGGGCTTATTAGTAGACTAGACATGGCTGAGGAAAGAATCTCTGAGATTAAGGATATCTCAATATAAACCTCCCAAATTGAAAAGCAAAGAGAGAAAAGACTGGAAAAAAGAAAAAACAGGGGCCGCCCGGTGGCGCAGCGGTTTAGTCCGCGCTTGGCAGCCCGGGGTTCGCGAGCTCGGATCCCGGGCGCCCGCCGACGCACTGCCTGTCAGCCATGCCGTGGCGGCGTCCCATATAAAGTGGAGGAAGATGGGCAGGATGTTAGCCCAGGGCCAGTCTTCCTCAGCAAAAAGGGGAGGATTGGCAACGGATGTTAGCTCAGGGCTGGTCTTCCCCACAAAAAAAAAAAAGAAAAAACAGAGCAGAATATCCAAGAACTGTGGGACAGCTACAAAAGGTATAAAATATGTGTAATGAGAATACAAGCAGGAGAAGAAAGAGAGAAACAGAAGAAATATTTGAAACAATAATGACGAAGAATTTCCCCCAAATTAATGTCAGACATCAAACAATAGACACAGGAAGCAGGGTAAATGCCAAAATAACTAGGCATATCACATGCAAACTACAGAAAATCAAAGATAAAGAAAAAAAAAAAACCTTACCTATGGAGGAGCAAAGACAAGAATTACATCTGACTTCTCCTCAGAAACCATGCAAACAAGAAGAGAGTGGAATTAAATACTTAAAGTGTTGAGAGAAAAACCCACCAGCCTAGAATTCTGTATCCTGCAAAATTATCCTTCAAAAGTGAGGGAAAAATAAAGACGTCTTCAGAGAAATAAGAATTGAAGGGATTTGGTGCCCATAGACCTGCCTTGCAAGAAATGTTAGAAGTTCTTTAGAGAGAAGGAAAATTATATAGGTCAGAAACTCAAATCTACATAAAGAAAGGAAGAGTGTCAGAGAAGGAATGTGTGTAGGTAAAATAAAATTTTATTTGTTTTTATTCTTAATTTTTCTACAATAGAAGTTTGTTCAAAACCATAATAACAACAAAATAATAGCAACAATGTATTTGATTATGTATGCTAATGTATGCTTATGTATAAGTGAAATGAATGACAGAAAATGTACAAGGAATGAGAGGGAAGAATTAGAATTACTTTGTTATTATAAGGGACTTGCATTGCCTGTGAAGCAATATAGTGTTATTTGAAAGTGGACTTGAATTATTTTTAAATGTATATTGCAAACTCTAAGCAACCACTAAAAAAGTCAAAAAGTTGTATAACACATGCTAAGAATGGAGAGAAAATAGAATCATATAAATTGCTCAGTTTAAACCACAAAAGCAGAAAAAGAGTAGACAACAAAAGTAGGGACAAGGGCAACAAATAGAAAACAGTAGTAAATATGGTAGACATTAATCCAACTATATCAGTCATCATGTTGAATGTCAATGGGCTAGTTTTACCAATTAAAAGATAGAGATTGTCAGAATGAATAAAAAAACAAGACCCCATCTTAAATATAAAGACACATGTAGATTAAAAGTAAATAGATGGGGAAAGATATATCATGCTAACACTAACCAAAAGAAAGCAGGAATCGCTATATTAATTTCAGACAGAACAGACTGCAAAGCAAGGAAATTTACCTGGGATAAAGAGGGGTATTACATAATCATAAAATGGTCAGTTATCCAAGAAGACATAATACTTCCAATGTGTACATGTGTAACAACAGAGCTTATCAAAATGCATGAAGCAAAATCTGATACACTGCAAGGAGAAATAGATGAATTTACTGTCAGAGTTGGAGACTTCAGCACCCCTCTATCAGAAATGGATAGATCCAGAAGACAGAAAATAAGTAAGGACATAGTTGAACTGAACAATACCATCAATCAACTGGATATAATGGACATCTATAGACTACTTCATCCAACAACAACTGAATATACACTCTTCCCAAACTCACATGGAACATTCACCAAAATAGGCCACATTCTTGGCCATAAAACACACTTTAAAAATTAAAAAAAATAGAAATCACAAATGTCTGCTCTCAGACCACAATGCAGTTAAACTAGAAATCAATTACAGAAAGATAGGTGGGAAATTCCCAAATACATGGAGATTAAACAACACGTTTCTAAATAACATGTGGATCAAAGAGGGAATCTCAAGAGAAAGTAAAAAATATTTTGAACTAAATTAAAATGAAAACACAACTTATCAAAATTTGTGGGATGCAGTGAAAACAGTTCTTAGAGGAAAATTTATAGCATTGAATGCATATATTAGAGAAGAAGCAAGATTTAAAATCAATAATCTAAGCTTCCAGTTTAGGAAACTAGAAAAAGAAGAGCAAATTAAGTCCAAAGTAAACAGAAGAAAAGAAATAATAGACATTAGAGCAGATATAAATGAAACTGAAAACAAGAAATCAATAGAGAAAATCAACAAAACCAAAAGCTGTTTCTTTGAAAAGCTTAAAATTGATAAGCCTCTAGCCTGGCTAACAAAGAAAAATAGAGAGAGGACTCAAATTACTAATATCAGAAATTAAAGACAAGACATCACTACAGATCCAATGGACATTAAAAGGGTTATAAAGAAATACTATAAAAAACTCTATGCCCACAAATTTGATAACCTAGATGAAATGGACCAATTCCTTGAATGACACAATCTACCAAAACTCACACCTAGAAGAAAAGGACAATCTGAATAGGTTTATGTCTATTAAAGAAATTAAATCAATAATTAATAACCTTCCAAAATAGAAAGCATCAGGCCCAGATGGATTCACTGGTGAATTCTAGCAAACATTTAAAGAAGAAATGATAACAATTCTCTATAATCTCTTTCAGAATATAGAAGTAGAGGGAATACTTCCTAATTCATTCTATGAGGTCAGCATTACCCTAATACCAAATCCAGACAAAGATATTAAAAGAAAAGAAAATTATAGACCAATATCTCTCATAAAAACAGATGCAGAAGTCCTCAACAAAATATCAGCAAATCAAATCCAACAACATATAACAGTTATTCACTGGGACCAAGTGAGATTTATCCCAGGTATGCAAGGCTGGTTCAACAATCTGTAACCAGTAATGTAATCCATCATGTCAACAGGCTAAAGAAGAAAATTCACATGATCACATCAGTATATACAGATAACACATTTGACAGAATACAACACCCATTTGTGATAAAAATTTTCAGTAAACTAGGAATAGAGGGGAACTCCCTTAACTTGATAAAGAATATCTACAAAAAAACCTATGGCTAATATCATCCTTAATGGTGAGAAACTTGAAGCCTTCCCACAAAGATCGGGAACAAGGCAAGGATGTCTCCTCTCACCACTGCTTTTCAACATCATACTAGAAGTTCCAGCTAATGCAACAAAACAAGAAAAGAAAATAAAAGGTATACAGATTGGGAAGGAAGAAATAAAACTATCTTTGTTTGCAAATAACATGATCATCTATGTAGAAAATGGAGAAAAGAATCTACCAAAAAATCCTGGAACCAATAAGTGATTATAGCAAGGTTAAAGGTTACAGGTTAATATACAAAAGTCAATCCCTTTCTTATATAGTAGCAATGGACTAGTGGAATTTGAAATAAAAAATACACCATTTACATTAGCACCCGCCTCCAAAATGAAATACTTAGATATAAATCTAACAAAATATGTACAAGATCTATGTGAGGAAAACTACAAAACTCTGAAGAAAGAAATCAAAGAACTAAATAAATGGGAAGATATTTCATGTTCATGAATAGGAAGATTCAATATTGCCAAGATGTCAATTTTTCCAACTTCATCAATAGATTCAATGCAATCTCAAGAAAAATTCCAGCAAATTATTTTGTGGATATCAACAAACTGATTGTAAAGTTTATATGGAGAGTAAAAAGACCCAGAATAGCCAACACAATATTGAAGTAGAAGAACATCATTGGAGGATGGACAGTACCCGACTTCAAGTCTTACTGTAAAGCTACGGTAATCGAGAGAGTGCGGTATTGGCAAAAGAATAGACAAATACATCAATGGAATAGAATAGAGAGCCCAGAAATAGGCCCACGTAAAGATAGTCAATTGATCTTTGACAAAGGAGTAAAGGCAATACAGTCATGTCGCTTAACAACGGTGATATGTTCTGAGAAATGCCTCGTTAGGTGATTTCGTCATTGTGCAAACATCATAGAGTGTACTGAAGGGAAATAAAATTTGCCATCCCCAAAATGTGTACCTTTAACGTGAGGATTATTTTAGGCTGATTATTTTTAAGAAACAAAAGACTCAGAAAGTTTTTCTTGTCACCGCACCCTTAACTGCCTAAAAGACCTCGGATAAAAAAACCTGTCCCAGGAAGTGAGCTATCACCTTAGCATCACGTGAACTAGGTGTACACAGGGAGGAACTTAGAAAAGTCTGTTTGTTAGGCCCCCCTCTGTGTTCTTCTGTTTCTGTGTGGCCAAACACTTGTTTTCCAAACATCTGCTCCTTTTCACCATCCTGTGAATTGCCTTCCTTCCCTTTGAAGTCCCTGACTCTCCCCACCCCCAACATCTCTGGTCTTTAGCTGATGATAGTATTTAAGGTGAGAGCTTCAGACATTTTGGGGACTTACTTGATTTTCCTGGGTTTCTCCCATGTATACATGTTATTAAACTTTTGTTTGTTTTTCTCCTGTTAATCTATCTCATGTCAATTTAATTCTTAGACCAGCCAGAAGAACTTAGAAGAATAGAGGAAAATTTCTTCCTCTCCTACGGTACTTATACAGACCTTGATTGTATAGCCTACTGCACACCTAGGCCATCTGGTACTAGTCTTATGGGACCACCATCATACATGTGGTCCATCGTTGACAGAAACGTCATTATGTGGCACATGAATGAACAATGGAGAAAAGAGTCTTTTCAATAAATGGTGTTGGAACAACTGGACATCTACATGCAAAAAAAAAGTGAATCTAGGCACAGACCTTCCACCTTTCAAAAAAATTAAAACAAAATATATTACAAAGCTAAATGTAAAATGCAAAACTATAAAACTCCTAGAAGAAAATATAGGAAAGAATCTAGATGACCTTGGATTTGGTGATTACTTTTTAGATACACCACCATAGGCATAATCCACAAAACAAATAATTGATAAGCTGAACTTCACTAAAATGAAAAATTTCTGTTCTGCGAGACACTGTCAAGAGAATGAAAAGACAAACCACAGACTGGGAGGAAATATTTGCAAAAGACACATTTGATAAGACTATTATCTAAAATATATAAAGAACTCTTAAAACTCAACAATAAGAAAACAAACAATACGATTGACAAATGAGCCAAAGACCTTAACAGACACCTCACCAAAGAGGGCATTCAGATGGCAAACAAACACATGAAATGAGGTTCCACATCATATGACATCAAGGAATCCAAATTTGAACAATGAGATACCACTGCACACCATTAGGATGGCCCCAATCCCTAACAGTGACAACATCGAATGCTGATGAGGAGATATAGCAATAGGAGCTCATTCACTGCTGGTGGGAATGCAAAATGGTGCAGCCACTTTGGAAGGCAGCTTGGCACTTTCTTACAAAACTAAACATACTCTACCATATAATCCAGCAATCACGCTGTTTGGCATTTACCTAAAGGAGCTGAAAACTTATGCCCACACAAAACTCTGTGCACAAGTGTATATAGCAGCTTTATTCATAATTGCCAAAATTTTGAAGCAACCAAGATGCCCTTCAGTAGGTGAATGGATAAATTGTCTGGTGCACCCAGACAATGGAATATCATTCAGCATTAAGAAGAAATGAGCTATCAAAACATGAAAAGACATGGAGGAAACTTAGCCAATCTGAAAAGGCGACATACTGTATGACTTCAACTATATGACACTCTGGAAAAGGCAAAATTATGGGGACAGTAAAAAGATCAGTGGTTGCTAAGGGCTGGGGGAGGAGGAAAAGAGATGAATAGGCAGAATACAGAGGGCTTTTAGGGCAGTAAAAATACTCTGTACGATACTATAATGATGGATAAATGTCATTTTACGTTTGTCCAAACTCATAGAATGTGGAACACCAAAAGTGAACCCTAATATAAACTATGGACTTTGGATGCTTATGATGTGCCAAACTAGGTTCATCAGTTGTAACAAATGTGCCACTTTGGTGAGGGATGTTGATAATGGGGAGGCTATGCAAATATGGGGGCAGTGGGAGATATGGGAAATATCTTCTGTTCAATGTTGCTGTGAATCTAAAACTGCTCTAAAAAATAAAGTCTATTACAAAAATCAACATTTTTTGATGTGGGGGGATCGTAGCAAGGAATCCAGACTTTGACAAATGAATCTAACTATACTGCAAATGTGTGACATAACTTCACTGAAGAAGAATGAGGAAAAAAGGAGCTGACCTAAGTAACTTTGGGAAATGGTGTTTTAATTGGAAACTGAGGCTAAAGACAAAGAGAACTGTACAAAAACACTATTCTTGTTGGAAAATTTGTTTCCCACAGAGGTACAAGTTAGCAATTCTGAAACTAGGGCTGAATAAATAAGTAAATAAATTGTGGATAATGGGAGCCAAATTTCTAGCTGACAGAGAAAGAAGTTACAATTTACCTGGGGATAAGGCTAGAATCCAGGGTGCTGGATTAGAGTTGGAGATATCAGTAAGAACGCATTTATTTTAATATGTACACAGGTCTATAGATACAGAAATATATATAGATATGTGTATATACATGGGTTAGCATGCATACTTAAATTTCCTAACTCTGTCTGCAGAGAGGGCCCAGAAGCAGCGACACCCTAGGAGCAACAAACACACCCAGCACTTGGATCCTTATTTCTAAATAACTTTCTCCAATAAAAGGAATCAGGACTCTATGGAGTAATGGCTGATCCCAGGGCTGAAAGAGGGAAAATACAAGATGAGCCTGGAGCATCTTTTAGTGTCAGGAAGTAAGGAAGTACTAAAACAAACACACACATACACACACACACACAGAGACAGAGACAGAGACAGAGACAGACAAAAGGAAAGAAAATAAAAGAGAAGAAAAAGAAGGATGGGGACATGTCAAAAGGATACAGTGCTAAGGTGAAAGAGCTCTCAATGGCTAAAGCTTGAACAATTTGAGGAAACAAACCAACAAATAAATAGATTTTAACACAGAGAATAAAATAAATATTCATGTACATCACTGATTGTATTGGGTTGAATTGTGTACCCTCAAAATTCATGTCCGCTGGAATCTCACAATGTGACCCTAAATCCAATGACTAGTATCCTTATAAGAAGAGGAAGACACAGAGACACACACAAAGTGATATGAAGATGGAGGTAGAGATTGGAGTGAAGCACTTGAAGACGAGGAACACCAAGCATTGCCAGCAAGCATGAGAAGCCGGGAGAGAGGCATGGGACAGTTCTCCCTCAGAACTGCCAGAAAGAATCAACCCTGCTGAGACCTTGATTTCAGGCGCCTGCCCTCCTAAATTGTGAAAGAACAAGTTTCTGTTCTTTAAAGCCACCCGATTTGTGGTAGTTTGTTATGGCAACCCTGAGAAACTAATACACTAATATAAGTAAATCACTGACTAAACAAAGGGGAGCGAAGGGACAAATCTCCCTTACAGAAGAATTTCAAATAATTTGTGTAGATAATCCCCTCTCCCGGAAGTAGAGCTTAATTCCTCCTCTCTTGAGTGTGGGCTAGGCTTAGTGACATGCTTCCAAAGAATAAACTATAGAAAGAAAAATAACAACTCCACAGAAAAATAGTAACTCTATAGGAAAACACCCCCTTAATCTGGTGATCAAGGTCGGTATCACAGTGATAAGTCATGTCGATAGCATGTATCCCCCAATGCAATGCAGTGAGAAGGGCACTTTGCTTTCAAAGTTCTTTCCCCAAACCCATAACCTCAGTCTAATCATGAGAAAACATCAGATAAACCCAGATTGAGAGACATTCTACAAGATACCTGACTATCACCATTTAAAACTGTCAAGGTCATAAAAAAACCAAGAAAAGACTGACAAACTGACACAAGTCCAAGGAGACTAAGGAGATATGATGATGAAATGCAATGTGGAATCCTGGATGGGATCCCGGGACAGACAGACAACAGTAGTGGGGAAACTGGTGACACTGAATAAATTGTGGAGTTCGGTTAATAGTGCTGCACCAATGTCAGTTTCTTAGTTTTGGCGAAGGTACTGTGGTTAAGTACGATGCTAACATTAGAGGAAGCTGGGTGACAGATATACGGGAACTCTCTTTACTATCTTTGCAACATTTTGGTAAATCTAAAATTATTCCAAAATAAAAAGAGTTTAAAAACATACATCATGAGTAAAAGATCTAGAAGCCAGTCAGCACTTTCTCTACCTTTACTTTCCATCTGTGGTTTCATTTCCTCTCTCTGAGATGGAGGAGAATCTTTACTCAACTTCTGCTTGCCTCCTCCCCTCCCCCAACCTCTTTCCCAAACAAATAAATAAATTTTAAAAATAAGAAAGTAAGTGAATGAATGAATGAACAAACAAACAAATGAGCAAACAAACGATGGATAACTTACAGTAGAAAGAGGACATCCAGCAGTTTGGTGGGAACAATTAGAAAGTGTAAATATTTAGCCCTCACAGCTTGCCCACCACAATGGTGACAGCCATGCCAGGACAGTGTTTCAAAACGCAAGTTCAATATTTATTCTGGCTCCCTGGTCCCTCATCCACCATGGCTCCTTGCACAGCTGGCTTTCGAATGGAGCCAAGGTTTCTTCTATTGGCCTTCTGACTTCCCACTCCACATGTGTTACAGGTAAACAGTCCACTGGCTTCCACTCCATCTGGCTGGCACTCAAGGAGTAAGCACTGGCTGAGGACAGGGGCACATCTAATCAACTCTTGAATATCCTCAGGAGGTTGTCGTGCAGATCAGATGCACTAGATGAGGTATGTGAGCACTCTTCACGAACCTGAAAACACCACGGAATTGTAAGGCAGTGTTGTTGCTGTTGTGCACTCTGTGCCTTGGTTCTCTCTAGACTGCAATGCTCTCCTTGCCGTTAGTCCAGCATGCTTCCAGATGAACTTCACAAGTCTGACACATAGCAAGTCGGCCTGATTTGATTTCTCAGGCCCTGCAGCCCCTTGACTCTGTGGCTTGAGCCATTTGATCCTTATGACTTTGGGCTCAGTGCTAGATTCATCCATTCATTAAAAAAAGAATTTAATTCGGGCCCAGCCCTTTGGCACAGCGGTTTAGTTCGCGCTTGGCAGCCCGTGGTTCGTGGGTTCGGATCCCGGGCGCCCGCCGACACACTGCCTGTCAGCCATGCCATGGCGGCATCCCACATAGAGTGGAGGAAGATGGGCACGGATGTTAGCCCAGGGCCAGTCTTCCTCAGCAAAGGGAGGAGGATTGGCAACGAGTGTTGGCTCAGGGCTGGTCTTCCTCACACACACACACACACAATTTAATTCAACTGCATAGCAGCTCTGTGCCAGGTATAGGAACACAGAGATAAATCAGACACGATCCCTAACTTCAAAGAGTACATTTTACTCTGGGATGCTCATTTGCTTTAGTTCTGATCCCATTTGGGTATCTTAATGTAGCTTTTCCTCTCCTCCAACTCTAGGCTTGTCTCTCTCTCCCTGGCTTGGTCCATCCAAACTACCTGGCTGGTGATCTGATTCTCCAGTTTGGCTTTGCAATCCCTCCCTATTGGGCCCTCCCTAGCATGGCGGCAGTGTAGGGGTGAAGAGGTAGTTCTGGTATCCAAGCCCCTTGCTAGTTCTTAGCCTTGGAGATTCAAGAGTCTGGCAGTGCTGGCTACCTACCCTCCTGCTTGGACATCAAGTTTCTAGAGTTGCTTGCTGCATTTCTCCCTCACCTGTTGGTACACTCTGTCTACCTGTTGGGACATTCTACTGTTTTGTCATAGGCACATTCACCCACTTCCTGCCAGGACCCCAGTGGACTTTTGTATGTACCCCTGAGCACTGGTTTTTCCCATCATATGGAACCTCCAAGCAGCAGCACTGGGACCTTGCTTCCATCCTACCTTGTTCCCACTAGGACATGGAAATCTACTACCAGATCTCAGTTCCTCCATGGCTGCCAAGAGGATCCAGCTGAAAATGGCTGGACAACCTGTCATGTTGGGAAGAGGAGAGCCTTCCCCAATTAGGAGAAGCAACACTGCTCAGCGCCTTTAGGATTTTCATCTTTTCCAAGAACTGTGACAAGAGACACATTCTTGCTCAAGTCTGAACCAGTTCTCTGTGTCCCACCAAGCAATAAAAGCCTAGTTCTTGAAGCCAAAATGTGTCATTTTGGGCTATAACACCTGTATCTCTTTTAAAATGTTTCCTTTTTTTCTTTGTTTAAAGGTGGGGATAACCTAACTGAGAGCAGTCCTCCTGGCCTGGAGGCTGGCAGAGGTTCGGGCATTGGCAGCAGAGCTGCGTGGGACACTGTCCCTCTGGTGTGCAGCAGCCCAGTTCCAGGTGTGCAGATATCGATCCCTCAGTCCTCAGGGCCGGTCACCTCTGCAGGACAGAAGAAAGCAGTAGCTCCGTTTACTATGTGAATGTTATCATTTTTCCTATGCGTTCCATGATATGAAGGACATTGGGAGGCTCTTTTGTAGGATCAGACACCAATTGCTGCCCTTCTCATGCTCTGGCTGAGACAATGCCTTAGAATTCCAGGGTATGGCTGGTTGGAGGTGGACTCGGCCAGCTGAGAGAGGTCCTGGGGCCACACATAGTAGAGACTGTCCCTCACTTCAAGTTCTCACTTAATGTTCTCTTGGCTAAAGCCAAGAGGGTGCAGAACCAAGCAGACCAAGGAATCCAGATCTATCCCTGAATCAGAGGAACTGGGGTGCGTGGTGAGGCTGAGTTTCTGACCCAGATTTGAAGGGCCAGGAAGTGAGAGCAGGGAGGAGCTGATGAGGGTACCAGGAAAAGAGAGTTTGAAAGGTGTTGCTGTCCCTGTCAGATTTTCATCTGGCACCAGGGAATACTGGATGCATTTCAAGTGCCGGAGGGAGGGGACAGAGAAAGTCATCACTGTCCAGCCCTACACTACTAGTGCCTGGAATTGGAAGTCTTCTTTACCCTCCCTCTACCTCTTCAAATCCTACTCATCCTTTGAGGTCCAGCTCAAGACTGACCTCCCTGTGTAACGCGCCCCTTCCTCTGAAGCACTACCACCATTTTGATCCCCACCACACACTGTGGCATGCAATTGCTGACACATCGCATCATAAAGGCTTACCTTTATGCCGTTGCCTTATTTCTCTCCTGGAAACAAGGCATGCCTTTCATAACCCTCACTGCATCTAGCATTCTGCTGAGCTTAGTAAATCCTCATAAAACAAAGACAGTAATCAAGTTATATTGACATTCTCAATGGCCCAGATGGTAAACCAAACCTGGGTGTTGCCTATCTGGCTCCATGCAAATAAACAAATGTCTGTGAGTGGAAAGATTTCCCTAACATGTGTCAACTGGTAGAGGCTAAACTTACTACCAGTAGGACATGCACAGCATGGAGCTTTCCAATAGGAACAGCAAATTATGCTAGATCATAGTTCTCAATTGTGATTCCCACTGGAATCATCTGGGAGCTCTCAAAAGCTCCATTCTGGTTTAGTTGCTCCAGGATGGGCCTGAACATCGATGTGTTTTAAAAGCTGTCTGGATGGTTCTAATAGACAGACAGCCAGGATTGAGAACTTTGTTTCACATTCTTTTCAGTTTATTTCATGTGTTTTTTATACTCTGGTGCTCAATCCCATCTGAATCAGCTCATCCACCCCAGTGCCTAACCAGTGTTTCCTACCCTTTTTATATAATTTGATTTATGTATCAAATATACAGGTATACATTATGTGCCAGGCAGGAACAAGGAGAAACATAGTGCTTGCCCTCAAGAAACCTGCTGTCAAGTGAGAGACACTTTTATGGAAATAAATAAAAGTACAAGAAAACCTTGCTAACTCAACTTGGGAACTTAGTAGACAGATAAATTTTTGGATAATATCTTGCTATCTCAGTTCTCACTACTTGCCATCTGAAATGCAGAAACCAAATAGATTAAGGTAGGGTGGGACTCCTCTCTATGCAAATTTACCACCCAGCCTCTTGCTATGGCTCAAGAACCAAATAGACTGGGCTAGCACACTGCTGTGAGTGCTCTGTAGGAGAATGAGTTGAGAGTGAAGAGGAAGAAATGGCCAGCTGGAGAGGGTAGGCTCCCTGACTGTGGGATCTTATAGCTCTCAACAGTCAGGCTGGATAAAAAGGAAGCTTTCCAGGCTATATGTGTTCATACACCAGTGCCCAGTCTCTACTGGAGATGTTTTCTTTTCCCATTTTTGAGACTTTGTGTCTCCAGTACTGCCTGCATGTGATTCCAAAGAAAAGGCAGAGAATCTCTCGTCTGGTTCAGTTGAAGTGTGCAGATTGCCTGTGAACAGAGGAACACATGTGAGGGGTTTCTTCTGGTCAGAAAAATTGGAGGTGTTTGGGAGGAGAAGTAGGTATAGAGGAGAGGACAACCAAGGGATGGTGCTTAGCACTGCCCAAAAGACCAAAGAGAAAGCTCAAAATGAAAAGCCAACACGGGCCTCCTTGACTCCAGAGGCACGCTCTCCTGGTGCCATGCTCCACACTCTGCTGGCCATACCTCCTCCCTGGGGTACTTGGATGGCTTCTACAACTGCTCTTCTGCACCCCATCCCCCGTTTACCCTTGACTTTTATATACCTTCAGATATATCTGGGGTTACTGATAACCTGAATTTGTCCATCACTCACTCACCTCAGGGTATTATGATAAACATAATGTCAGAAGGGGCTTCAGAAATCATCTCCTTTGTGCCCTACCTTCACGCAATATCCAAAATTGAGCAATGGAAAGACTAGCCCTTCTTCTGTGGACGTGGACATTCCCTGGTCTCCACCAGGGGCTGATATCTCACCCTATCTCCTCCTGTGATACTGCCACTCGGCCCCCAATTCTGGACTTTTAATATGTCTGCATTTTCTGAGGCATTGGATGACTCTGCCCATCCCTAACCTTGTTTTCTCTTTTCTTTGGCTTCCCTCTTGCTGCAAATTTAAGAATGCTCTCTCTGAGTTATGTCTCTCAAAATTATTTCCCAGGCCCTTCATCTGTTGGCCCACAAAGGAGGATCGATAAGAGAGTTCAAGAAAGCCGAAAGCCAGGAGCATTCCCCACGCTGGACCGAGGAAAGCTTGAAGCAGACCAGGCACAAACCTTTCAGCTCCTTGTCAGCAGCCTTTGATCTGGGTGGCAGCTAACACGAAAGTAGAATTTGGCCCTCCAACTGTACAGGACAAGACTTGACAAGGAAATCAGTTTCTCTGACAATTTCAAAAGCCCCGACACTTTCGTCACTTGGCACTTTGCCATGGGGAAAGGTGCCGTGGACGCATACGCACCCCACCAGAGAAGCCATGTTCCCAGGAAGGACTCAATTCAAGTGCAGGCAAGTCCATGAGGAATGAAGGACAAGCTCTTCCCTGCCCTTCATTGAGGACAGGTGTTGCAGGAACCAGGAGGATTTTGATTTATCCAATCTGAAGGAACTTCCTACCTGTTTGAGTTGGCAAGGCACTAGGAGGGGTTGGCCAGGGAATCTGCAAATCTCTTTCTTTAAGTCTAAAGAATAAGCATATCTGCTGCTGGCCTTGTGAGATTTAAGCAAAAGATGCTGTAGCTGGTCTCGGGGGGATCATTCCACATTCGCAAGGCTGCGTGTGATTCAGAGGCGCATTTTTCAGCTTACCTGGCTTGTTCTTAGATAAGCAAACCAAAATACATTATGTTCGGCCCTTCATTATGATTCCAACTTACCATTGAGCTTCTGAGTGCTCCTGTCAGTTGACTTACCTCTCTAGGCTGTCTTGTTTGGGACTGACAACAGACCTGAAGTGCCGGGCTTGCGGCTGGTTCGGGACCAGCTCAGCAGTGAGACTGGACGACACCTTGAGCATTCCTGATTAATAAGTCAACTAAGTGCAACTACCTTTCAGGGACTCCGAGGAAGTTTCCTGGTAGAGTGAGAAGAGGACTAAAGGACCTCAGAGCTCCCCACTGACAGTATCTATGACATTCTTCTCTGGTGATAGGCTCAGAGGACCATTAAGTCCAAGAGGATTCTGGAAGCCAGGCTTGACAGGCACCAATAATTAGTCCCCAAATAAAAATGAATCTAAAACTGAGCACATTGGAGAGATGCAATGAGAATATGAGACACATTCCTCTCCCTCAGGAAGGTCCCAGCTGGTAGTGGAGTGAGAGGCACTTGGGAGATGCGAACAGCACCCATGTATCTGTTAAGACACAAACTGACTCAGAGTTAGTGTGTGGGGCTGCAGACAGCATGTCAGAGTGGCCCAAGCGGTGAATGAAGAGCAGGAGTAGGTGAGGGGAAGTGGATCTCGAAAGCCGTCTGGCAGCAGATGTGTAGCAAGGGTGTAAGAGGTCAGTATAAAGTCTCCCTGGGTTACCAAAAGGGGGACCAACTGGTACAGGTCAGATTTCCCAGGAAGCAGATTCTGAAATGAAGATTAGTGTGAAAGAAATTTATTGGAAAGTGCTCTTAGTATCAACATCTATGGGTAAGGAAAGGAAGCAGAAAGAAACAGGAGAATCTGGGCTGCAGTACCGTCACAAGGCCCCAGCCAACCCATCTATTACAGCTGACATGACCCTTGAGAGTTGTCACCGATTGAGTCATGGGGCCAAGTCTTCATATCCTTGTATGACCCGTCATTGGATACAAGTTGCCCCTGGGAAGGGACATGTCCATGAGTGAGGCATCTCTCTTTAGCAAGGGCAACGCCCGAGAGGGCTGACAGCTGAATGCTATAAGCCAGCTGCATTCTCAGTAGGTGAGGGGGATAAACCCTTCAGTTCTGAAGGGATTTCTGGGCAGTGCAAGACAGCATCTAGTGGCCCTATCAATCAGACACTCAGAGCTCAGCTGGATCCTGCTGGGAAAACAGGTAAAGTGGACAGAATCTTCCCATGGTGCCCCTCACATTCCTTCTCAGCATCCTTTACATCCCCTCTCTTTTTAGCCTCCTGGAGCTTCAATATCTCAGTATGAATCCACACTAAGGGTTCAGACTCACCATGTTGCCATCTCCTAAATGTCAAGGAGAATTTGAAAGGTAGTTCTCGGGGCCACCATGTTTCATTCAGAAAAAGGGCCGTAAGTGGTGCAATTTCCATATCAGTGTTAGAAGGGGTCTTTGCCCAGGCCTATTAAAAAACAGATTGTTAAAGAGAAACCAAAACCAGAACCCTTCCCCTCAAAGGTATGTTGTTTGGGGGGATTTTATTTCCCCGGAAGACATGTTCCCTGAACTTTGAGTGGGATCCAAAGCTGGTGAAAGTTTCTCCTCCTGGGTATGTTTCCACGAAGGGTAATGACAGACTTTAGATGCTTGGCAGACGTGAAGATTGAGCTGCCTGAGGGTGTGCACTGGTGCTCTGAAGTCCCTTCAACACCACATAAAGAATCATCATTCGCAGCAGCAGCGTCGCTGTGCACCACTGCCACCATAACCACAGCAGTGGCCAAGGGGGGTCTTCCTTAATTAAAACAACTATCTTGCCTTACCATCAGCATAATTAGAATTTAACGAACCCAGGCCACTTCTTTTAAGCCTTCAAATTATAGCTGATCTCAATATTCACATGTTGAAAAAAAAAGCCATCATCCATTCTGAAAGCATGAGAAGCGGCAGGGCAACAGGAATGAAAGAGATGGAGTTGTTCTGTGCTGGAGAGGACAACCAGGAGAGATCATGGTGGCTCGAGAATGATGAGAGGAAAAGTGATCACTTTCTTTCAAGGAGTCTAAAAGAATGTGGAAAATCCTCATCATCCTGGCATGGGGGCAGAGGAGGCATGTTAATCAATTAACAAGCATGTATGCAACATCCCTTTGAGCAGACCCTGTGTTAGGTCCGTGGAGAACTTGACAAGAAGAGAAATACAAAGATAAATAAGACACAGTTCCCGATTTCAAGATGCTCATAGTCTACTTCAAACTATACTTCAGGCATGCACACTGAAATGACAACTCATAAGGCAAGAAAATCAATGACAATATAGAGAAAGTCCCAGGAGTTCCAAGAAGGCATGATGTTTTGGAGGATGTGGAATCCGAAGAGGTGGAGAGGAAGTGGAGAGCTTTCCAAGGGGGGAAAACAGCATAACACAGGCAAGAAGTGAACCTGACTTGTCCTGGCATCAATGAGTAACACCTAGGAAATAAATGAGCCAGGCACTGCTTGGGAAATTCAAGTCATTGAATGCTCACAACAACCTTACAAATTTCGTCTTATTATTATCCCCATTTTCCAGATGGGGAAATGGAAGCACATCGAGATTAATTAACTTGCCCAAGGTCACACAGATAGGATGTGGCAGAGCTGAGATTCAAACGCAGGTGGTTCCACTCTAGACTACTGCTAACAGAAATGTAATGCAAGCTACACATGTTAGCCACGTACATAATTTTAAATATTCTAGTAGCCACCTTAAAAATAAAAACTAATAAGAGAAGAAATTGATTTTAATTATATTTTATTTAACCCATATTTCCAAAATATGATCATTTCAACACATAATCAAAATAAAAATTATTAATGTGGTATTTGACTGTTTTTCTTTTATACTAAGTCTTTGAAATATGATGTGTGCTTTACACTTGTAGCTCATTCTCAATTCAGACTAGCCACACTTCAGCTGCTCAATAGCCACCCATGGTCAGTGGATACCATATTGGACAATGCAATGCCAGACTATAGACTGTGCCTTTAACCACTCAGCAATGCTGCTTCTACGATAGGTGGCTGATCACAGATGGACACAGTGTGCTGAGATTGGCAAGGTAAGCTGGGGGCAGGTTGGGGAAGGATTCTAAGGGCAGGTGAAGGAGTAAATGGCTTATAGAGACCCCTTTTGACCTAACATCACAAATGTAGTGCCTTATACATGAGGCAAACCTATACCCCTGTGTGATCCACTCATTGGCTCAAAGAAATGACTGTGATCTGCGGTTTACGAGGTAACGTGGTACGATGGAGGAAAGCCTTGATGCTGGAGCCCAGCAGACTGGGGCACAGGCCCTGCCGCACCACATACCAGCTGTGTGATCTTGGGCAAATTATTTAATCTCCTTCAGCTTCAGATTCTACATCAACAGCTATAAAATGGGAATAATCATGCTGACGTCACAGTGCCATTGTGAGGATTAAACCAGAAAATAGACTTAAATCTCTTAGTACAGTGCTTGACACATTGTAAATGTTCAACAAATGTGAGCGATTACTATTATAAGGAGCCCCAAGTTACACAATTACAAAGTGCCAAGTTGCTCAGTGAGCCGGTCTCTGGATCGTCATCCAAGTCCCTGCACACTGCCTTTCAGTTTGGCCTCTTTCCATGGTACCAGGTAGAGACCAAGTTGAACTGGGGAGTGAACTAGTATAATCCATGCAGTGACCTAGGAGGGGTGTGGTGGGAAGACCCAGAGGGCTCACTCAAGAGCCTGTCAGCTTTAGAAAATCATCCAAGAGATGAAACGGAAAGGAAGGATGAGTATACGCCTGAACATGGATTCTCGTCCAGTCAAGAAAAGCCATTTAAGATCCTTGAACATTAGAGCTGGAAGAAGACTTAGAGATCACTTAAGGTAGATCATCCCTCCTCATTTTACACATGAAGAAAGTGAAATCCAATGAGGTAAAGTAATTGCCAGGGCCAGGCAGCTAGTTAGGGGCAGAGGCAGAGACAGAGGCCAGGAATCTCATTCCCTGACTAGCAGTCCACACTTAATGAATCAGGCCTGTGATTGTCTTATTTTCATATCAGCCCTGGCTTCGTGTCAGAATTACCTGGAAAGCTTGTAAAACCTATAGCTGTTGGGTTCCTCTGTAGAAGAGTCATATGGATGTGTTGCTTGAGACTGACCATTGCCCTGACCCCTCCCTATTGCCAACCTCTCCGTCCACCTTCAACATCCAGTTCTCTGTGTATCTTTTCTGTGAGGCTCTTTCAGTTAACTACGATAATAACAGCAATATTAATAACAGTATTAGCTAACATTGTGAGGGCTCATGACGTGCTAGCCACTGTGCTAAGCACCTTACATGAATCATCTCATTTAATCCCCACAAGAACTATTCCATATTTAAAAGCCTCGTTACATAGAAGGGGAAACCAAGACTCAGTCAATGGTAAAGGATTTGCCCAAAGCCAAACTGTTGTAAGTGATGGAGCTAGAATTTGAACCCATCACCAGGTCTGACTCCAGAGTCCATGTTCTTAACCCCAATTCTATTAATTTGAATTTATTGGGATTTGCTTTGCACTTCAATCTTTTTCTGGCATATCTAGCTATCCTTTATCTTCAACTACACTGCAGGCTCACCAAGTGCAGAGATGACTATTTCTTCCTGGGAGTCTCTGTGTTTCGTCTAAGCCAGTGGCAGCTCAGTGAGTTTATGGGCTAAGAGGAGGCAGGCAGAGGGTCACCAAGGATCAGGGGCTTCTATAGGTTATCCTGGGATCAGCTCTGGAAAGTCAATTCTCTATTTACTAGGTATTTTTGAAAGAGAAAACTCATAAGAATAGAAAGTTTATGTAATCATAGAGTTGGAATGGACAATAGAGATCTAGTTCAACTCTTATTTTATAGAAAAGAAAACTGAGGTCTTTGAAAATTAGATAACCTATTAAAAGTCACATATATCGTTGATGGGAGGGAGAACACAAGAGTCCAAGAAATAAACATAAGGATGATCTCACCACATGTTATCTACCTAATAGGGATCATACTCTTTATGCAAATTATCTAAGTTAGTCCACATAACGAGGTAGATGTTTTACCCACATTTTACAGATGAGGAGACGGAGGCACGGACAGGTTAATTCACATGTCCTGACCCACACAGCTAGAAAGTGACAGAGCCAGTTTTCGAACTCATACCTCAATACCAGATTTCCTGTCTCCTGGTCCATCACATACTATTTCTAGAATTTATTGAGAACTTATGTAGTAGGTACTTTACATGTGTTTTAACAATCAACTCAGCAATTCTCTGTAGCAAATAATGTATCCCAAATTTAAAATGAAGCAACATAGAGAAAGCGGTAATTTGCTCAAGTTTGCTTAGCCAGTAAGTGGTGGAGCTAAGATTCAAACACAGGTCTGTTTGACTAAAGGTCTAAAACTTTTCACTCACTACTGATACACTGTGCTGGATGACCTGGACCCTAAGAGAGCACAAGGCTTAGGACCATTGTGAGATCTCACAAAGATACCTCATTTGCTTTGGCTTGTGATAAGGACAAAAGGGGGATGGTCCTGTCCATCACTCCAAGTCCCATCCTAACTGCTGGTAGCTTCCCACGAATGTGGACTTCAGTACTGACACTTCCCAATAAAGTATACATCCCCCTGCATCTCTTACAAGTCTGAAAATAGACAATAGGAGGTCACACTTTCCAAGAACAACCTCCTTGGGGCAGAGAGCCAGCTGGAGATATCTCAGTCTCAATTAGGTAATTTTGAGGGGTAAGCTTTAAGCCTATAAAAATGAGCAATAACAGCAAGGTTTTGCATGCAATCTTTTTAAAGAATCCTAAGAATCATCATGATGAGCATCGTTCACACTTTCTCCAGTGCCTTTTCTCTGTTGATCTCTAAGTACTTCTCCAACATAAACTCATGATGTCCCCCAACATCCCAATAATGTTAAAGGGAAGGGGAAGGTGACCTAGCAGAAGAAAGTATGCTTAACATCAAGGGGATAACTTAGGAAAAGATTCCAGACCCAGTCCCAAAGCAAGGATGGTTAGATCAACCCTAACTCCATGGCAAAACTTCATTAGAAAAAAATACATTAAAAGAAGCATTAATAAAAAGAAAAACCAGAGAAAGGAAGTAAGGAAATATCCATCTCTACTCTCTCATTTCTTAAAATATCAGCCTTTTCTGTCCCACTCATTGTTCCGAAAAAAATTGTTTTGCATTTTTCTACGTGTGCTTTTTTTTTTAATTTATTGCTCAGCGTAGGTAGTTTGAATCACCTTTCTCCCTTTTTATCATTTAATTCAGCTTCCTGTTTCTTTGGAATCTTTTTGTCTACTCCTTCCACATATCTCATTCCATCTCTTCTCTATCTTTTTAATTGGAGTTGTTTCTTCAAGCTGTAAGAAAACTCACCCCCTTGTTTTTCCTTCACTCTTTCTCTTTCAGCTGCTTTCCTCAATTGCTATTGTACCAATTCTGTTTTACTGACCACAATTGGTGCAGCTGGGATGGAGAAGGAGCAACTGAAAAGGAAATGCTAATCAGACCTTTTTATAGAGTATAGTAAACACACACACACACACAAATAAAAAAGGGCTCTGCTTTAAGGAGAAAAATATCTTTCCTCAGTATTCCACACTACTAGGATGGTTGAGTTTCTGAAATTCCCCCAATACCTGTTTCCTCGAGTGACCCAAGGCGGGCAGGGGGAGCCACAGCGTGGCTCGTCTTCTTCACATCCCCCTCTTTAATTGAGCAGCTTTAGATTGAGCTCACACACCCAGAGGGGAAAAGTGCACATGGACATGAAGGCGCATTTACCAGGTCACTGTCTGGGTAGAGACTGCCGGTGGGGATAGAGATGGGTGTGGTAGGTAGGAACGGGCAGTGAGATTTCTTATATTTCAATTAGGGCAAGGAGAACACAAGGAAAGCTCAGCCAGACCTTTGCCCTGAGACCAGAGGCATGAACCACATTTTGCATAGGGTTTTTTGGTTGTTATTGGTTTTTTGTTTTATTTTGTTTTTAACATGGGAGAGAGAAAGGGCATGTAGCAAGGCCACTGCTGATTCTCCGAATCCCACAAGCTTAATATCAAACGTGCTTTACGGGATTTCTTTGAGGATGTTCTGCAACCCCTAGCTAGGGAACATAGTAAGGAGGGAGGAAAACCGAAAGGGAAAATGAGCAAACTGGAGGAAGCTTGATGGAAAAGAAAGACCCCAGACTTGCAAACAAGATCTCTATGTTCTTGTAAAATGTGCACACATCATTACCCCCTCTGGGTTTTGGTGTTCCCATTTGCAAAAATGGGTTTGAACTGATTAATCTCAAAGTGACTTTCCAGTGCTAATATTCATATTATTGAATAGTAGAAATAAAACCATTCCCCTTTGTCTATTTTGTTATGGGGTGCTAGAAAAATTGTCATGATGTGGGACTTAATTTATTTCAGTCACTATTATTGCAGTCACTATCTCCCCTGAGCCAAAAAGAACCATCTTTGAGAGCAAAGAAAAGTTCTGTTCATTTAAAATTTGACTCGACATCAAAGCAATTCCTCATCGCCATCCCAAGTTTACTCTTCTACAGAGCCCCGAGCAAGGCCCCTTTAAGGTTGGGTGTTCGTGCAAGAAACAGGCAAGTTCACGTGTGAGCCCTGCTCTCTCTCTCCATATCTGACACAGCAAGTGACGAGGGTGGGGGTGAGGCAGGGGGCAAGGAGAGGAGGAGATGGGAATTTTCTAATGATCTTCTTTAGTTAATAGGCACAAGTTGTTAGCTTGATCTGAGAAGGCCTCTTTCCCAGTGTGCCAATTCCACCCCCTCCTTTTTGTAATGGGTTTAGTTCCCACAGCTAATGTACTGCGTAATGAGGCCAGAGGGAAGCAGTATGCTCTGGAGTAATGATACGGAGTCTCCCGGGCCCTGACAAAGGACAGAGAGAGCCCGGCTGGATGATCTCAATGACAGGGTCCGGGCTCCTTTCAGCCCTGGCAAGTTGAAGCCTCCTGCCAGGGCTTGTGCTAAGCAGTGTCCCAGTCCAGGTCCTAGTGTAAAACCCCAAGAGGTCCTGGGACTAGATAAATCCTTGCCAGGCCAAGTTTCTTTCTTTTTTTAAGCCCTGATCCAACTTTCCTTCCCCTCTCTCCTGGTCTTCCAGCCACTGGTTCAGAGGCCTCTTACTCTAGGGATGGGGTACACTTTCCCCATATAACCCACTCCCCATAGGGCAAGAAAGGCCCCTGCTCTATTCTGTCAGCATTTACCAGGCTGCAGGTGAGGACATAAGAGCCACACTTTGGGCAGGCAAATGCCCCAGTAGGAAGAGTAGCCATATTGAGATGACTTTAATCCTCTTGGTCATTTTTGACTGCTCACTTCTCCATGTTCCATAGCACTTTGCTCCAGCGGAATGTCACCTACTTTATTTTGCATGGTGTCACCATTGTGTGTGCATCCATCATTCCCATTTTGACCTGTGCTCCCTGATGGCTACTTATTCACCTTTTCATTCCATATGGTCTCTAGTTATAATACACAACATAGGCCAGGAGCTCATTTCATGTGAGTTGAAATTAATTGAATGACAGGGAAATGGGTTCCAAATATTTATGTCCTTGGAAAAAACCTGGGGATCATTGTAGATTATTCCCTGAAGCCATCAATCCAATGGGCTCTAGGGATTCCCAAAGAGGAAGGGAGAAGATGAATAAAGGTAAGATGTCAGGATCAAAGGAAAAAATATTTAATCTTTGGACAAATCCAATGTTCACTTGTCCATAAAAAAAAATCAAAACTTCACAGCTGGAAAAGTTCAGCAAGAGACAATTCGAATCAGGAGGAGGTTGGTGGGAGAAGGTCACTGGGATGATTGCAACCTCAATGCACATTTCAGAGTTTACAAAGTAAGTATGATATTGACTTAGTCTCCTAACATCTATGACACTGCCCTATAAAATGCAGGAATGCTGTCTGGCACTTTCAAATGAGAAACCTGGGCTCCTAGAGGTTAGGTTACAAGGTCGAACAACGAGTAAATGTTAGAAAATGTTAGAAACGGCCCCAGCCTAGTGCTTTTTGCACTATTCATGGATTTATAAGAATTCATCAGTGTCAGAGAGAAGGCTGCAAACAGAGACAAGTTTGGAAGGTCACGAAGGGCCAGAACAGGTGAAAAGGGCTTGCTCACTGCCTCCACAAACCTATAACCTGGGGTAACCCTGGAAGCTTGAATGAGATAAAATGCAGAACGAATAAAAAGACAGGCCTTTTGATGAAGTTGTGGTGCTCAGTGGATTAAAAAATAGCAGGACTCATCCACTCTGACTGTGTGATAAGCTCTGTGCTAGTAGATTTGTTTTCCTTGGGAATCCTATGAATTAGACATGGTCCCTGCCCTCGTAGGTCTACTTTAAAAGACAATGCTATTGGGAAATAGAAATATCTTTAAAGACAACTGGGAAAATTCATATCTGCTGATCCCAGATAGGTTAGTGTGGAAAAGTGGGGAGTTGGGGAAAGTTTCCCAGTCCCCTGAGGCTAATACTGGGTTCACATTCCCTCTGCCAAATATGTCTTGAGTACCGGACAGTGACCGAGTCCTGAACTGGTCCAGAGCCACGTAGCTCTGTGTTCTGATTCAAGGTGCCATTTCTCAGACTCTCACTCCCAAGTCACAGATTGCCTCCAGGGACTCTTCTCATCTATTGGAGGGTCCTAAAGTGCACTGTCCCCCTAACCTGCTTCTGTACTGTTAGCCTTACCCTGAGGGGGCTGGCCTGGGCCTGTTTCTGAGTTCCCCAGAGAAGAGCCTCTTTGCAGTGAATCCCTCATTTTCCCTGCATTCAAGCAGCAATAGAACATATATCTCCAGCCAGGGATCAATACCACATTCCCGACACCTGGCCTCCGTGTTGTTTCACCTTCAGGCTTTTTCCTCTGCCTGGAATCCACCCTGCCCCCACCCATGGTATTCCAGTGACCGTTTCCCCTCCCCATTCACATCTCTGCTCAAGCGTCACCTCCTCAGAGAGACATCCCCTTATGTAAAATAGGGATCCCTCCAACCATTCTCTACCCTCTTGTCCTGATTTATTTTTCTTCATAATTTGTATCACTACCTAAAAGTATATCTATTTCTTTGTTTGTTTATTGCCTCTCCTAGAATGGAATCTCCATTTAAGGAAAGAACCATGCTTTTGTGGACCACTAT
Source organism: Tapirus indicus (assembly GCA_031878705.1). Lineage (NCBI taxonomy): Eukaryota > Metazoa > Chordata > Mammalia > Perissodactyla > Tapiridae > Tapirus > Tapirus indicus. The sequence goes on along the minus strand of CM062918.1, from coordinate 100,939,456 downwards.
GTCTCCAGGTCCTTGGAAAGTGATTGGCACATAGGAGGCCCTTTGTCCCGTGAGTGAATGACCACAGACAGGTCCTGGTCCTCAGATCACTTGCCATCAAAAACCAAAGCCAAAGCCAACAAAAGGGCCGGGTCCCAAAAGAACTTCTCCTTTTACCTTCATTCCATCTATTGTACCTAGAGCAGTTACTGTCATCATTGCCATTAGCACCACTGTTATTATTTATTTATGAGCATAACCAATAATACTTTTACAATTATTCATTAGACTAATATGACCTTAATAATTAAGTGCCTATAATATGACAGGAGTTTGCCTGGCAGATAGCAATGACTTGACGAATGTTTGTTCACTCACTTTCATGATGGTATAGACTCTATTCGCCAAGTGCATCATAATCATAATGGAAGAGCAATGACAATTCATCATCTTGTTAGGCACAGTGACAAGTTTTGGGCTAAGGGTTCACATAAATTTTCTTATTTACCTCTCTCAAGAGCCCAAGAGGTAGGTATTCTTATCCTCCAAGGGCACAGTTAGTAATCAGCGTACTGGTATTCCAACTCAAGTCTGTTTGACTCCCATGGTTTTTTCCCCAAACCATACTTCTGTCCTAAAAATGTCCTGTGTTAGAAAAAGTCTTACCTTCCCAGTTACTTCTGGAATAAACCCTGGTTTATTCGCCCGGAAAATTAAAGGACTGGCCCGAGAGGCCTTTAAGATACTTTGCAGTTCTGAGTTCCATGATTCTATCTCCTCTGTCCTGGTGTGAGCAGAATCATCCACATGCTCACATAATGAGCTTTACCATCTGCCTCTCTCTCTGCAAGATCTAATTTCTTTAAAAGACTCTCAGATAATTTGTCTCCTCACTTTATATCCCTTTTCACTTCTCAGAGCATTTCCCTTCTCTGAGCAAGACATCATTCCTCTTTGTACCTCACTCCTCCCTTCATGAAAAGGCTTCCCCCCAAGGCCCTGCTCCTCTGACATGCACCCCCTCATTAGAAACCACTGACGTCCTCTTTCAATTGGCCTCATCATGTTCTTCCTGGTTTCGCCCAGAGCTGCTGCCAAGACTTCCCACCTTGCCTGTCTGGCAAACATGACTTCTTTATGCTAAGGCTCGGTTATCAGAAATAAAGTGACATGTTTTTCCATTAACAACCCCTAAGTCAATCAAGCCCAGGAGGTTGGGCCAGCTTCTTCATCAGTTATCAAAGTAAGGGAATTAGGACCCAAGCCAGCCTCCTAGAACCAAAGTCTATTTACCCAAAACACCAGCAGTCACTGGAAGAGTGATGCTCCTGCTTGGTTTAGAAAAAAGTTTTGGCATTCTAAGCTGCAAGCACCAAAATCCTGCGAGGACTTACTGGTTGGGAGAACAGAGGGGGGTTATGATCCACTTAAAATATTTGTGTAAGGAAAGCAGGGATTCACCACCTGTTTCCCCTTCCACTGATATTTATGACAGCTGAGGAATCTTACCCGTCACAAAAGCCTCGGCTCTGTGCCCAAACTTTCTAGCCTATTCTTTCCATTTACATGAACATTTTCATAGAAAAGCATAAATCTTGCCTTGTCATGAGAAAGGAGAGTTCTCCCAACTCCTTGAGGGGTGAGGAGCATTTTTCTACAGGTCTTGACAGCTCAGCCCCAACCTCTGGTTTGGAGCATGAGACCAGTGTGCTGCAGTCTATGCTCCCCTCCAGATCTGGGGCCGTGGTTGGCTCTCAGCACTTCCTTATGGATGGAGGTAAAGAACGGAGCACACAGTAGACATGCAAACGAGGTAGCATTGGAAGGAAAACCAATCCCTCCAGCCTCTTCTCAGTGCCTCTGACTCCTCAAGTTAGCTTCCGCTGGAAAGTGGCTGGATAGGATGAATCTATCAACAGATAAACTCGAGTTCTCCTTACTCCCCACGGCTACATCCCTGCCTTCAAGGGCCAGAGTCTGGCTGGGCACTTGGGGCTCTCCTCTGCACCTGAGGAGCTTACAGTCTTTTGGAGGGGGCACCATTGTAAAAGTAGAAAATTTCAGAGCTGGAAGTGCCCTTCAAGATCATCTGGTCCAAATATCCTTCTCAAATAAATGTAGAAACTGAGGTCTGGAGAAGCAAAGTGAGATATTCAAGGTCACACAGCTAATTGGCCAGGCAAGGACTAAACTAGATCTTCTAATTTCTGATCTAGTATGCTGTTCATTATGTCATCAGGATCACTATACAAAAATGATTTATTTAGCACCCATCTTTGGAACGAGCTGCTAAATAAAGCACATTGAATAGACATGGTCCAGACTCTGCCCAAAGGTTAGTGTCAGAACAGAGAACTGACCACACTAATGCAGACAGCTCTATTAAAAAGGACCCCACGGTGAGTGCACATACACTGAACCAACAGAAAAATTAAGTAAATCATATACTGGCTTTATCGCAAGGGCTCTCGGTAGAATGGCAAAGCTATAGTGAATCCTGTAAGTTATGTCAGAAACTGAGAAGTGGGAGAGTATCTGTGGTTTGGCAAGAGGTGATGCAGGGCAAGGAGGCAGCCTATTGAGAGAAACTGGATTAAGATGACAGATTTAGCACACACTGCAGCATCACCCTTTCACTCCAAACCCCTAGACATGGTGTACTGTAAAAATCCATCAGGGCCCACACCGGTGGCATAGTGGTTAAAGTTCTACGTGCTCTGCTTTGGTTGCCTGGGTTCACGGGTTCGGATCCCAGGTGTGGACCTACTCCACTCACCAGCTATACTGTGGCGGTGTCCCACGTGCAAAGTAGAGGAAGATTGGCACAGATGTTAGCTCAGGGCTAATCTTTCTCAAGCAAAAAAAAAAAGAGGATTGGCAATGGACATTAGCTCAAGGTGAGTCTTGCTCAGCAAAAAAATAAATAAATAAAAATCCATCAACTGCTGGGAAACAAGAAGCCCAAGGAGGTTCTAGAATGAGATCTGGGGAGAACAAACCCAGAAGTCAGCTCATCCATCTTAGAGGTAGGGCTTCACCCATATGCACCTGCAGCCTTCTGAAAAGACTTATCTACACTTTCTTAAAATCTAGAGAAGAGAATTCTGCAGCCTCCCAGGTGACACTTTCCAAAGTTACCCTAATCCTCATAGTTAGGGGCCAAATTCATCGTGCTTTATCCCTTTTGCTGGGGAGGTAGTGGAAATAGAAACCTAGCTGCATTTTGTCATTACTGCATAATTCCCTCCATTGAGTTGGACCATACTAACTACACCCTCTGTAACCCTCTCCAGCCTTTTTTTTTTTTTTTGGCAGATTATAGAAACCTGCAGATTTCCAAACGTTATGATCCTCCCAGAGCACTCCTCTTGATTCACCTTCTAACAAACCCAGAAACATTGTTTCTAAATTCAATCCTGGCCACCCTCTTGTAGCATATTCTGGATCCTGTGGAGGGCTTTTCTGATTATCTCTGGAGTGAGGGGGATGACTTGGCCTATCTCACTGATTGCCCTTGGATTAAGTCACTAGTTAAGCATCATAATACAATAAAGTCACCAGCTCATTTTATAGGAGGTTTTTTTCTTGAGTCCAATGTGCTTTCTAAGTGTTATACAGCCCCATCACCTTATTGCACTGAAAGCCAGAGTGATTGTGTCTAAAACCTTAGCCAAAATTTCTGCCTCATCCTATCTTAGCTTTCTTTCCCCTTATGTGGTTCTTTGAAGTCCACTGAAGCTACCGCTATAGCTTCTGCCTCTGGATCAATGGTCAATTCTCAACTATCCACATGTGGAATAGCTACTTTGTGGGTCTTTATTTGCTGTTGGCTGTTGTGTGGCACAGACTTACAGAAGAGGGACCATTCCAGGCAACCATAACAAGGAAAGCAGAGTTCTGCACAGCTGAGCACTATCCGTAGAACTGAGAACGGCAGGCTCTGGAGAGTTAGCCAAGCCCAGAGACCAGGTGATGTGTGGTCAGCTCCTTGTGTCTAAGGGAGAGGAAGCTCATCTGCCCTTCTAAGATAGCTTGATTCTGGGTGATGATCAGCATCCCCCATGTGCTTAGCAGGATGCTGCAAATGCTTGTTGATGAACAGGCATCATTAGTTAATCCATCTGCAGGCTCTAAACACCCACAAGGGATTTGAATTCCACACTACTGAAGCAGCAGCAGAGGCAGCAGCTGTCGCTCAGCACCTGCCACAGGGGAACTGGCCAGATTTCAGAAAGGGTCCTCTGAGGCCAAAGACTACAGGAAGGAGAGATTCCAGGGGTATCGGGGGTGACAGCTGGGGTTGGAGGGGAAGGTGCAGAGAGGAATTCGAGGGGAAAAGATGAAGGGAGGATGTGCAAAAAGCAAGTAACTCTCCATGAAAACAGGAAAGAGGATAAATGGCAAAAGAATAACCTCAAAATGAAGCCAGAGATCACTAAGGGAAGTTCCAGCAGGAAATCTCAGACTGCCTTTCCCAAGGACACCTTCCTGTTATTTTGGCCACCAGAGGGCTCCTGTATTCCAAAAATATTATGGAAAAGTGACAAATGTCTCCAATATTTTCCACTGTAATCATACATATGTGAAATGAGCAATTCTGTTTATATGTACGAAAAGTTATCTTTGAGAGTTGGAGATTCAATTCTGATTTCGATACGGTGTCCCTGAGTCAATGTGGACAGAAACCATCAACATCTCTGTTCTGTTTCTCTATCTGCAAAAATGAAGAGGCTGCCCTGTATCTTGTGACAATCTATAGCAGAATCAGGTAGGGGAGGAGTAGAGGAAGGAAAGGGCTCCAGCAAGTAAGACCTGAGATGGCAGGATACAGATCAGCTCTTCTCAATGTTCATATGTAGTTAAGAATGACAAGGCCTGGATGTTGGATGTGCAGTACTAACTATACTTCCCTGGTGAAACCCATATATCAAGGAAAAAAATAATGCACATGTGTTTGGTAAAAGGCTTAGGTTAATGGGCCAGTTCTGTCAATTTCTAACTATATGACCTTGGCCTAAACCCCTAACCTCATGAGCTAGTTATCTCCTCTATAAAATGGAAACTGTTCTTATCTCACAGGCTGGACACAGAACTGAATGAGATAATGTCTTTGAGGGGAGCTGGCACATGGTAAAAGCTCATTATTCACTCTACTCGAGTCTGCCCTACAAATGAGATTGCCATTACCAAGAGTACCAACACAGTTGCAAAACCGGCACAAACTGAGCATGCTCAGGCTGAGGAAGAGAAGGCTAAAAATGCATCATATCTGCCTTCAAATATTTGAAGGACTATTATATGGAAGAGGGATTAGAACTTTTGTCACCCCAAGGAATAGAGATGGGACCCAGGGGTGGGAGTATTGGTGAATCAGATCAAGCTTGCTAGAGAATTATACGAATTGCCTAACATTAAAGCTTTCCAAAAACAGGATGAGTAGTCCACGTAAAATAGCGAGTTAGCTCATATGTGGGAGTATTCAAGGAGAAGCTGGATGAGCATTGTAAGGGAATGCAGATTCCCACATGAGGGGAAGGGCTGGATTACGTGACCCCCAGAAGCCTTTCCAACTTAGGGAATTCTATGATTCTTTGTTCCAAGCAAAGGGAAAGCACTGTTATGTCAGGCTGGTCAAAAGGATGGTCTGCTTTTCAACCTGACAGTTGTGGACATGTGCACTTACCCCACATCATATGCTCCCTATGCCTCTGGCCAGCCCCGGTCTTATCCCTGGCCATAGAGCAGCTGGTACTTAAGTATTGGATAATTACTTCTATGACACGAGCAGTGTTATTCACATCAAAGGTGGTTGATATAGAGCCACTCCAATATTTGTGGAATGACTGATTGGTCATTCCACAACAGTGGATGTCCAAAGGAAGGTAGGGATGAAGGGCAAAGCTGTGAATAAGGAATGAGAAAGTGGTGAAGAAAGGGGTACAGGGTGGGTACAGTGGAGCATATGGTTGGCTCACAGTTCAAGCTTCTTTAGATCAGGTACTGTGTGATCTGGGGCACTTTCCTTCCCCCTCTTCCTCTATTTGACACCAAGAACAATCCTTTCTCTCACAGTCAGGGAACTCTGAAGAGGCAAGAGTCTGAACATATGACTTTTGGAAACATCCTCTCTATGAGTCCTAGTGAAAAAATAAATTCCATTTAATCCCTCCCTCTGAGGGGGTTAAGTGGGTTTTCATAGTTTTTCTAAGATAGAATGGGACGAGAGAGAGAAGGTATTTCTAATTCTTGTGAAAGGAAGGCGTTGAAGAGAATCAGGGGAAGTAGTGTATCTCAAGGGTCAAAGCATAGGATTACAATCTAGAGAAACTTGGTTTTGAAACTCAACTTGATCATTAACTAGATGTGAAATTTTTAACACTATCCAAGTCTCAGTTTCTTTATCTGTAAAAGAGAGACAATAACATCTCTTGGAATTTTGCTGAATATATAAAATGCCCAGTATAGGACTTGGCACATAGTGGTGTTCAGACCATGATAGGTTGCTTTTGCTATTACAGATTCATTACCAGTTAGGAACAAGGGACAAAGGAATTGGAAAAATCCCAGCCCAGATAGGAAGGATAAGCAGATTTATGGAGTCCGGAAGAGAGGTGTGGGTATGTTTGCCCTGAAGGTGTAACCAAGAGGCCGTGTGTCTGGAGTTACATAAATGAACTGGTATGTGCACCATCTACATAGGGTTTGGTTTGGGTGAGGAGAGGAGGACATGGGTGTGCACAATATGTAATCTGATGGGTGCAGTGTCGGTCACCTTAAAAAGAAACAGATTGGACGTGTTGTATTACAGCAAGGGAGCAGCATTCTCCACAAGGCTGGACTCTGGACAGTAAACGGGCCCCCGGTGCACATAGGGCTCCTGAGGAAGGGAAATGCAGACTCTCAGAACCAGCCCTGAAATACTGGGTATGTTGTAGGGCAGATGGGGCCAGCAGCTCTCCAGCTTTTCTAAAGCCAACAGAAGGGGAGATGTGCAATGACTGCATCAACTGGGAGCTACATTATCCCCAAAGGGCTTCCCTACACTCAGGTCTGTTAAGACCCTGAATTACTAACCAGGGGACATTATGAAAGAGTCTTCTTAAGTGCGTGCATAATGTTCCATTGAAAGAATGGAAAAATACCATGGTTTTTAAGTCACAGGATGATGATATGTACCAGGGCCATGTGGGTCTGTGGCAGAGATTGGAAGAAACTAAATTCCAACTATTGGCCATTATGTGCCCTGCCAACAAAGCAGGGTACCAAATACTTCAATAGTCCCCTCCATTACTCTGCAGGGCAAATATTATCACCTTTGGAAGAGATCAGTTAACTCTCTTCAAAAGTTAAGCAATTTCCTTCTCAAGAATTTGAAGTGGGAGTGAATGCAAGTCACCTGTCCTGTTTGCAAGAATTTCCTGTCTCTCCCCCTCCAGCCCACCCTTCCTGATGCAGCCTGAAGGGTCTGCAAATCCAATGGATTTCAGACTTTTTAAAGTATGACCCACAGTAATAAGTATATTTTATACCATGACACAGAACACACACACACATACACACAAATACATGTATTTCAAAAAACAATGCTTACTGCATGTATGTACTTTGATATTTTCTATTCCATTCTATACTCATCCATTCCATTCTTAAAATGTTGCTCATGACCTGAAGTTTGAACAATGTTCTTCACCACTGATCTATCCATTTAAAACCCTGCAATTGCTCTCCATTTCTACCAAAGTCCAAATTCTTTAATGTGACAGATAAGACCATTTATAATGGTCTTTATCTTCCAGCGTCAGTTCTGCCATCTTCTCCCAAGCACGCTATAGTCCCAACACGCCTGGCACCTGACCGTCCTTGGAGCCCCAATCCCACTATGCACTCTCCCGTCTCTCTGCCTTGTTCATGACTTACCCTCAGCCTAGACACTCTTCTCACTGCAGGAAAAACTTCTCTCCATCCTTAAGAAGTGTCCCAGATGTCACCCCCTCTGAAGACTACCCTGACCTGCCCAAGCAGAAACAAACTCTCCACTAGGCTCCCATGGTCTCTAAGAATTCTCTTTTTGCATAGCATACAATGATCATCCGACCCTCCTTGTCATAGCTTAGATGTCCTCCATTTTTTTATTGGTAGAACTATTTTTTTAAAATCCTTTGTCTTTTCCTTTCCTTTATGATAGGCTCTTGCCTTCCTCTTTCTCTATCTTCAACTTCGTCTCCTTCCTTATCTCCATAAAGCTCAGAACCCCAGGAGAATGGGAAAATTAGAGTAGGAAAAAGGGACGTGGTCGAAGTGAGTGGTGGCAAACCAATGTGGTTCTAGTTTCTCTTCCTCCAGACTGGTGGTTCTGTTTCCAGGGAATCCCAGCTTGGCTAATTCATCCAAATCACAGGGGGTTGGAAAAGGCAAGGTGAGGTGGAGAAATCAAGGCAGAGTGAGAACAGTGGCTGGCTCAGGCTGCAAAACCAGGGTAGGAGCTAACAGGAGGAACAGAATAAAAAATACCTATTCACAGGCCACAGTGAACCCCTGTTGCCAAATAAATGCAGGTCACCTTTATCTATACAAAAATAACAATAAAAAAGACCCCCAGTGCTCTGTAGTTTTCAAAGCAATTGTTCACACATTATTCCACTTAATTATGGAGTATCAGAGCTGGAGGGGACTATACGAGGTCAATTAGTCTAATCCCTCATCCTCAGCAAATGAAAAGAAGACTGGGAACAGGCAAGTGACTTGCCCAAGGTCACACCCCTGAATCAGCAGAAGAGTGCAATGCTCTTTTTTTCAAACCATGCCTTTCACACACAAAAGTATCCCAGTGCTCCCATGTTCTTCTTGATTCAGCTCTAACAGTTTCATTCTGCCTGGGATTTCAAACCCCCTCAAATTAAGCAGTGCGGTGCCTACCTTATCTTTAAAAGATCCCCAGGCAGAGACTCTATAGCCTCTCTCTTTGGTCAACCCTTCTTATAATTTGCTGCCACATGAGCTAATCTGGTCTTCACAGTACCGTATCCCTATTACCAAGAGTGCCTAAGCTATTAACTCACTAGTAACAGGTGCCAAAGTGCCTCTTCTTTTGCACAAGATGTTCATTTAAAATCAAATTGCACATAAATCCCTCCAGTCTCTGCTCATTTCCCTCAGCCCTCTGCCTTTTTTGGTCTTTTTTCCCCTCATTGCTCCCAATCCTGTCTGCTGGGAGACTCTGAGATGACATGTGGGGAATGAAAGCTGGGCCAACTAGGGGAACATCTATGGAGCTGTGCTGGGGCACGCTGGCAAGTCTCAGGGCTTTGTCCACCCCAAGCGCACAGGTTCCAGGAGGGGTTACAGTGATGGAACTACAATGGTGGAACTACACTCATAGAACTGGAATGCCCCTTAAGGACTCTTCTAGAACAACTCCTTCATCTTACAATGAGGAAACTGAGGCCTGGGGTGCAGAAGTGATTTGCCCAAGCAAGTTAGGGAGACCAAGCCAGGAGACCACTCCACGTTTGCACACTCCCAGACCAGTTCACTTCCTCTACCGTCTGCCTTTGCCTTGGCCCTTGCCCATGAGGAAAATGAAGCTTAGAGAGGTGGAGAGATCACCTAAGATCACACAGCTACTGGGTGTCAGGTCCAAGACTACAACTCCAGCTAGCTGGGAGAGAGGCAGCTAAGGGAAGAGAGAGAAGCAGCCGACCAGGCATTTCCCGTGCTAAGGCGGGGGGGGGGGGGGGGGGTATGCTGCACAACTCCAGGGGGCACTGTTCGTACTGCATTCTACGCGCCCTCTGGAACTTGTGGGCCCTGCTCAAGACGGGGACGGGGGCGCAGGGAGGAAAGGGGAAGTGCCTTGACCCTCTTGCAAACCAGCTCCTGGCACCTGCCCCCTCCGGGCACCTGCCCTAGAGTTGGGGTGCCTGGCCCCCAAGCACTGCCCGCGGCCCCTTCTCCGGGGAGCCGGGGACAGGGTTCGAAAGCCTTTCCCCATTCAGTGGGATTATCCCTTTGAACTGTTTAAAAAAAGAAAAAAAAAGCTGCAGCTAGCGAACCCTGCCTGACAACACCGAAGGAATTTTTCCCAGGGATCGGCCGAAAGCTGACTCACATTTAAAGACTTGCCCAAAGTGGTCATGCCCCTCTGAGCAAATACCACAGGCATGTAAAACCTCGCTCCCCACGGCCTCCCGGCGGCGAGCACTCCCGGCGCGGCGGCCGGGCCCGGCCCCCGATTGGTCGAGCGCCGCGCCGCTTAGCCTGGGCGCAGCCAATCGGAGCGCCGCGGCGCCGGGTTGCTAGCCTGGCCGCGCCGGGGTCCGAAAGGGAGGCGCGGGCGGGTAGCTGTCACTGCCTGTTTCCTGTCCCGGGGGGCGGGGGTGAAGCGGGTGGGAGGCTCTGGCTGTTTGTTTAGGCAGGTAAGGCCTAGGAGGGAAGTAAAAAGAAAGGGCTGAGCCACCTACACAGGAGGCTGCCTCAGGGCCTTTGAGCTCCAAGTTTCCATTCCAGAATGTGAGCTGCAGCGAGCTGGCTGCGAGCTGAGCTGCGAGAGGCTCCGCAGCCGGCCTTGCACACAGGCTCCCTGGGCCCGGCTCGGGGGCGCATTCCTGCAAGCCCAGGACAGTCGTTTCAGGCTGCCTGGGAACTCCAATACGTGTCAGTCACTTCTCAGTTACCCCAATTGCAGAAGTCGAGAAGAACCACAGAACCATTAATAGTGCAAGAGGTGCTGGAGAGAGGTCTCCCAGATCAGAGTTCTCTCCCTGTCCACAGCTGAATGAAGGTGTCATCCTGGCGAGGTCTCCTCGCAACCATAGTTCTTATTTTTTCTCATCTGTAAAGTCCTTGGCTCTAAGATTCTGGTTCTTATCTCAACACTGAGAGGAACACTGAGATTTAGGTCTTGTTTCTCAGTCCCAAAGGATGTCCACCTGGCAGCGCAAGTGCTTTTCTTAACATGTGAATGGAATCCTGTCATTCCTCTCCTTGAAACCTCCCTATTGTACTCCCAGTGCAGGACAGAGTGCCTGGTGCATAGCAGATGATTAATAGATGTTTGCTGAATAATATACAGGATTGTTAATACATAGGATGACACTAGGGAGCTTATGGTCCAATGGGAGAAAGACTGATAGAACCGTCAATCAATCCAATTAAACAACCACCCCTCAAACAGTCACTGCACACACGTAATTACACACTGAAATGAGTGATCACGTCAGCAAAACTCCCTGCAAAAACCCTGTGGCAGGAGGGCTCCGGCACATTCGAGGACTCGAGAAAGCCAGCATGGCTGGAGGAAAGAGGGGAGGAGAAGAGGGCCAAGATCCTGCAGGGCCTGTAGAACTGTTAGGGATTTCAGTCTTGGTCCTAAGAGCAATGGAAAGACACCGGAGGGTTTTAAGATGAGGATTTTGTGTTCCAGTTTTTATTTTTACAATATTACCAGCCGAGGCCTGGAGGCCATGAGTTAACTAAGGCAGGGGAGAGAGGGAGGCAGAGTGGAAGTGACAAGACTCGTTAGGAGGTGAGATATGATGGGAACTTGGATTACGATGATAATGGTGGAGAAGGGAGAGAAGTCGTCAGACCGAAGAGAATTCATCAACTCCAATCCATCGTCAAAGCCCAGTTTTCTCATCCCCCCCCCATTTTCTCCAGTAAACAGTGCATGTCGGATTGTCAAACCCAGCCCTTTTCATATCTACTAACACTGCACCAGGCTTGGTCTGTGTTTGCTGTACCCATTCCCATTCACTCTGGAACATGGACACACGAGGTGGGTCCTAAGGCTGTAAATCTTCTGAATGTGACATACTGTCTCTGGCTCTCTCCCTCCCTGTGAATCAGTCTTCACAGGCCTCGCCTCCACGGGCCGTCTTTTGGAGGCTGCCTTCGCCTTCCCCTTGAACTGGCTTGCAGGGCAGGGATTGCTCCTGGTCCTTTGACTCCCTTGTGGTTAACACAGCGGAGGTTCAGAGCCTGCAGTGTGGACTTCTTGAGGGCAAAGCTGGTGGGGAAGGGTATGGCAAGCAGGCCATTTTCCGTTTCCACACTGGGCCCCTTGGTGTACAGACTCATTTCACTTGAGTCCTGTCAGTCACTGCTTGGGGCCCCAGGCCAATCTTGCCCCCTCCTGCTTTTCGTTCCTGTGCCCTAGAAATGCCCCTGGCCTGTTTCACTTTTGGTTTCCCGGTTCTCATGCACACACAGGCACACGCACACACACGGTTGCCTCAGGCTGCGGTGTTTCCACTGAAGAGGGAATGCATCACCTGCTCCTTGTGGTTAACCCCACGCGAAATGAGCCTTGTCTACATGAGAAAATGTGTGTGTTCTTGAATATTTTGCAAAACTGCTCTCCTTTCCGAGACCCAGCATTTCCACTGAACTCTTCCACTGACCTCTGAGGGGAGGTGTTCCCACCCGAAAAGGCAGAGCTTTGGGTGACTCTGACCCACGGAGCTCTTTCGGCTGGCTCTCCCTGGTGGGAACCGCAGTGATTCCTCAGTGTGCTGCCTCGGGGACCAGTTAGCTTCACACCAGAGAAAGCCCCAGATGCCCAGCCTTCTTCCTCCTGTGGCCCCTGGCAGTCCTTGGGCCCAAGAGAGTCTAGGTGAGAGAACATGAATAACTCTGGACACCCAGTCATCCCTCTTGGAGCCTCTCCACCGGGTGGGTGTGTAGCAGGGCGGTGAGTAAAAGATAGCACTTGTTCAGGGCCTGAGACCGGACAGCAGCCGCTTACCAACACTCGATGTAGCCAAGCGTGTCGGCATAGCTTGGGCCTGGTGCCAGAGAGCAAGCAGGTATCTGAGGGTCTATCTCTGTGCTTCCTACCAGTTCATAAAGCAATTAGCAGAAAGGCCTGGCCCTTCCCGGTTTCCATTGATTCTTTCTTTATTCATTCACCAGACTAAGACGAGTCAGCCAAGGGCAGGGATCATATCGTATTCATCTGGGAATTCCCACGTCTTAGCACAGAGCCTGGCACCAGAGAGACTCTTCAGTGAATGAACCCATTCAAAGACCACTCTCTGAGTGCTGTGCAAGGCTCCAGAGGATACACAACAGGTATGGGACACGAATCCTTGCCTTCCAGGAACTTCCAGTCCAGGTGGGGAGACAGTCGTGCCGCAGTGATTTATTGAGCTGTAACTGTGGGCCGGGGCTGGGGTAGGCACTGCTGAGAAAAGATGTGTGAACGGGCCCCCAAGCCAAAAATAAGGACTCCACCCCTCCAAGATAAGCCCCCACTCCTAGCATGGATTTTTTTTTTTTTTTTTCCTATCACCATCACTCAAGGGCTCAGGGCTCCCTCCTTTGGACCGGCTCTTGGCTTCATAGCTTTGACCACTCTTCCACCTCTCTGGGACCCCACGGCCCACCCGTGGGTGTCTGTTTTCAGCACAAGGGGAGAGGCAGGTAGTGCAGCTTCGTAGACTGGCCCAGGTCTGACAGATTGGAGTTGGAATCCAGTTTCCATGACTCCCTTGCTGTCTAGAGTTGTACATGTTATGAAGCCTTCGCAAGCCTCAGTTTCTTAATCTACAAAGTTGACGACCACATCCACCAGGCATGTATCCTGTGCCAGGCTCTGTTTTGGCTTACTCAGTCCTTGCAGCACCAATGATCTCCATTTTACAGATAAGAAAGCGAGGCACAGAGAGGAAGCAACTCGTCCGCAGTGGCAAGGGCGGATTAGACGCGGGGAGGCAGCTCTCAGGGTGACCCCCACCCGAGCCTGGCTTTGGCCCATCACCCGCTCTCGAGCCCCCCTTCCCAAGCCCCCTCATTCTCTGCTTCACAACCAGTTGCATCCAAGCGGAGCACGTCTCCTGGCTTCACCGCCCTTACAGAAACACGGATCCCTCTGTTTGTTTCTCCAAGCCTGGGACTCCAGGCACGTCCTGACGCTCCACCCTCCCACCCCCACCCCGGGCTGCCACTCGGAGAAATTTCCCTGAACTCACCCTCCTCTTTCCTGGGCACGGAGCCTCAGGTCAGTGGTCAGCGGTCAGGTCCTCTGACCCGTCCGCTCCAGCACTCCCCTTTCCTCGGCCTGCCCCCAGCAGTCTTTCAACCTCAATTGACTCCTGCTGTTTTCTCATCTCCAGGCTCTCTCACACTGCTTCCTTTACCCCTTTCATCCCTGCCCCCCACTCGGCTCCCACATCCTGCCCTGGGGCGCTCTCCCTGGCCCCAAGAAGTCTGTCTCAGTATTGTTCTCCACTTCCAACATTAGCATTCTCAAAACCCACATTTGCATGTTGATGGCTCCTGTCCCAGCTAGACAGGGGTACACTTTGATGCATATATATTTTGGAGAGGAGAGCTCTCCCCTGCGCAGGGTCTAATTTTCCACTTTGGTTCACGTGCATTCTTTGGTTCTGGCCTGATTTACTCTGGGCCAAGAGAGACTTTAGCCAGCACCTTGAGGCTGTGCCGAGGCCTGTAAGATAACGGGAAGGCTCTGCCTTGTGGGAACTCAGGGGAACAGAAGTCTCACTTCCCACGCCTCCCGATCCTGCTCGGAACATCAAAGCTTCTTGCAAGCTTGCATCTGCAACCAGTGTTCTCTCCTCCCAGGCTCAAGGGCCTTGGCCTCGAGCATTCACTAGTGCTTCTGGAAGAGCCAGAGATTGGGGTTCGCTGTGGTCACCCTGAGCTGGGACATCCACCTGAGATATGAACAATCTCAGGCCTTGATTCTAGGAAAAGCCGCCAGAAGGAGGCAAGAAGATGGGATAAAGAAGCCACCCCAGATAGCCTCATCACCCTATATTTCCCTGCTTGTAACCTGAAGCCCCATACGGTTTTGATGAAGGGAGAAAGTGATGGAGCCCAGACTGCATTCTCATCTAGGGCATGGGTGTTGGGGCTTTTCGTTTTTATATGCCTCCGGGCTGCTGGGGTTCAGCCAGAATTAGAACAGCCAAGTGCCAAGCAACAGAGAGAAAGGAATCTCTTGCCAGGTCTCCAGGGGTTTCAGGGCCACTTCGTACAGAGGTTTAGGGAATTGTGGTTTGCATGGCATGCCTTCCTAGAGTTTCATCCCAACTTCAGAGTGATTTATGATTCCTATTCCATTGAGAGGCTCTCAGCACTCACTTCCACCTACAGCTGAGTTCTTTCATGCAACAACCCTAAATAACATCTCACATGCATGGCATGTGGACATTGAGGGTGGATATTGAGGCTCTTTGGGGTGGGGACACAGAGGCAGATGGTCGGAAAGGGCTGGGGTTGCGATCTTGGAGGCTTCTGACTCCAGGGCGGTAGAGGGCTCAGATGGACAGGGCAGCAAAGGAGATAAGAGAAAATCTTGATTCCTCCAGTTTAGTCAGGACTCAACTAACATTGCTTGAAAGATTTCCATATTCCTGGCTGTGTGCTGGTGACTAAGGTGACACAAAAACAAATAGAGGTTGGTCAGCTTAAATCTCAAGGAATTTATGTTCTAGTGGGAAATAAATAGATACATCATAATGTTAATAATTACTGCCTATTGACGACTGCTCGTGTAGGGTGTTTTTACATGTATTATTTCTAGCTTTCACAGCAAGGTTATATTCTATTGCCCATTTTACAGATGGGAGATAAAAAGGCTTGTATTAAAGTGTCCAAGGTCACACTGCTCAGAAGTTGCTGAACCAGAATTCACACTCTTTCAAACTTCATGGCACAAGCCCCTTCCCTGGCACCAAAGAGTAAGGCAAAGTCCAACCCAAATGCCGAGCGCTGACCAACCAAGTGCTGTGGGAATTCAGGGAGGCAGGCCCCCGTCCAGCTGTGGGAATCAAAACCAGCTCCATGGAAGACACCTGCTCCAGCTATATCCTGAAGGGGGAGGAGTCCACAGGGAGAGGTGTCCAGGAGGGCACAGAGATGTGTGGGGAACTAGTGAGTCATCCTGGGTATAAGATCTGAGAAGAGAGTGGAGAATAGGTTGGCACCAGAGCACAGAGGGCTCTGTAGGCACTGGACATGGTCTATAGGTCTTAGGGGACCATGGAAGATTTTTGAGTAAGACAGTGATGTGAGAAAAGAAGTACTTAGGAAGAGAACTCAAGAAGACATAGGTAGGGAATCCTGGAATAGGAAGAGAATAAAATGACGCAGGAGATGCAAGCCATTGAAATAGTCCGAGCAAGGGGCAAAGAGATCCTGAAAAGAGTAGGCTGAGAGTGGAAGGTGGTATTAAGTGTCCGAAATGACTTGGAGATGGAATGGGGGTCTGGAGCACGAAGGGAGGTGTGAGCTGGAGCTCCAGGTTTGGAAATTCCAAGTAAAAAGGTGATGATTGAGACCCTAGGAATGGATTTAAACACCAGGGGTAACAGTAGACAAGAGAGGCAGGGATGAAATCGAGACGCGAAGGTCAGGGGGCAGAAGGTGAGAAGCAGAGGAGACAGAAAAGAAGCAGTGGGGATGGGGGTGACAGGAGAAGCAACTCAGGATGCCAAGGGAAGAGAAAATGAAATTCTCTGGTGGCCAATGGTGTCTCGTGTATGTTCTCCTCCCTGAGTCATTCCTGCCAGATTGAGATGTGACTCCCAGCCCTGCTACCTGGCCTTGCACTCTCTGAGCACCAGTGTCCTCTCTTGGGAAAGGGGGATGAGAGTGCACTCCTACATGTTGCTGTGACAGCCAGAGTACATCGTAGGTGCTCAGTCAACGCTGGCTCCCATTGTGGTCCTTCTTGTTTATTGACGTTAGTCTTTCCCAAGTTTAGATCAGGGACAGGATTTTTATATTTAGCCCAATCATCCACTCGACACCTGGCACATTATTGTCAGTCTTTAATGTTTCTTGAGTGCTGAGAAAATGGAATGGATGAAGATTTTCTGGTCTTTCTTTGTTGCTGCCCTGACCACTTAGCCCTTGTGGTGTTTTGTTACTGTTAGCTATTAATCTCGAAGCAGCTTGAGAGTCAACAACAAGGACCTTGGGAGGTTCTGAACACCAGCCCTTTCCAACCCTCTGCTTCAGTTTCCCTATGTGGAATTCCAACCTCCAATTTCCATATAGGGGCAGTGGACAAAGACAGCAGCCCAGTGATGTGGTTGGTTCCAGGGCTGCATTCTGAGTGGCGTGGTAGGGACTTATGGCGGCTAGTTGCATTCTCTCAGACAACATTGTGATGGGTGGGAGAAGCTTGGAGAAGCAAGGGCAGGCATGGTCACATGGTCACCTACCCACAGTCCCTCAGTGAGGGGAGAGGTGAGGAGGCAGAGGTTGGGCAGGACCATGGCCTCAGGATGGCTTGGCTGCCCCTGCAACCTGAATCCAAGGTGCCTTTTTCTCAGCCTTGAGGTAAGGGTAGAGCAGTCCATTCCATGGGTCTGGTCAAAGGACTTTCAGAAGGATTCTTTCCTTCCTATCAGCACATCTTGACATGTCCTTGCTGTAGCTGGCACAAAGAGTCTTTGCCCTGGGAGCCATCTGTTAAAATGCCCCCCTCCACTGATGATGGGGTTTTTCGCTTGTGTTTGTTTGGGTGAGGGGATGGGGGAGGAGGAATTGTGAAGGGCGCAGAAGTGTTTGAAAGCCCAGTCTCCCCCTCTGTCTTGGCCGTCCCAGGCTTTGATAATGCCAGGGGCCGAGATAGCTACTGAACTTTCAGGCCCGCCTCTCCCAGAGCTGGCGGCTCAGCTTTCATCTCTGTTTGTGGCCAAGGACAGGGACATGGGGGCCAGCACCCAGGCTGGCTAATGTGTAATTGGGAGCCTTGTCTGTGCGTGGTCCTGGGACGTGCCCTGGGGCGACCTTGAGGTTCTGGGGCAGGCCTCATCCATCCTGAAGCCTGGGCCAAGGCCAGGGGGCTATTTCTTCTTTGTCACCACTGCTACTACCCCCCAGTGGCGTCAGGGTTATGTCCCCCACCCCCCACCTTCAACTAAATACTCTGGTTTGAGTCGTTTATGAAAGTTATTCCACAGGCTTTCCTCCTCTATTCTGCTTTAGTTACAGAGAACTGTGGTGCAACTCTGCCTTCTATTTCAGCCACCAAACTGTACTCCCTCTAGTTCCCTCCTTCCTCTCTCAACCCTGAGGATTTGTACAAATCCCCCTCCAGGCATGATGAAAAAAGCCATTGAGAGGTCAGGAGCACACCTTTGTGAATGGCTTTGTCATCTTGATCTTCCTTCCTCGGATCAGATAACTTCCTTCCTTTCTCTACAAGGGCCTTGAATGGCTGCCCAATAGGAGGGTATCTGTGCTCTTAGGGATGTGGTCAACAGACTTTCCACCCAGACATCTTTGCTTCCTTCTCTTCCTCAGCACACTGTTCACATGCGTGCTTTGTGTGGGAATCTCTTCTGGTGTGTCTGTCACTTGCCTACAGCTATGGGGCCCTGGGGCAGTAACCTAAACTTTTTGAGCCTCCCTTTTTCTCTCCTCTGTACAAAGGGGCCTACAGCACCCCTCACAGGGCTACAGGGGAACTGCAGCAAGATGGCAGATGTCAAGTGGTAGACAACAAAAAGAGTACTTTTGTGTTTTGGAGCCACATATCTGTCCTCCTCCCCACCAGTAACTCCGTTCTCCCCACCAGAGTGAACTCAGTAGCATGAAATACTTGAAAAATGTTTTCCAGATGAATGAATGAATAAATGAATAAATGCATTGCTAATGGCAGTAAATGTATGTGGGCATCTGTTCTCTGAGAATAAATCAGTTCAGTGATTATGGAGCTCACAGTGTTGTAAAGACTTGAACCAGGCACATGCAAACCATGCCCTAAAACAATTGAATTGGGCCTAAAAAAGCATCAAGACTTTCCTCTTTTATCTTGGGTTAGTTTTTAGGAAGATTAATATTTGAGAAAGAGCTCTGACCACTGACAAAACTTAATTTTGTTTTGGCATCTACATTATGTTAGGTATTCCATACATTTCTATGGAACGGAGAAACGGATGAATGATTGAGAAAAAGTAGCCATCAGCAATGGAAACAATGCTCATTGGAGCTGTTGGAGGCGTGGATACTTTTCAGGGACCTGGGTACCAGCTTGCTGTGTGGTCTGGTTACACCTTTTGCCTTCTCTGCCTCCATCCCTCCTATCTGAGCCATAAAGTAACATAATCCTCTATCTCTGTGTCTCCTTACAGGAATGCTAGAAGGCAAATTCTACTAGGAAGATAGGACTTCCAGCAACCTCCTAGGCCAATCTCATGTGAATATGATCACATATCTTTCCGGGACCTCTACAGCAAGCAGAGCCAAGGGAGGGGATGGAGAGGAGAGGGGGAAAAATTAACTGGACAAGTCACTCCAGGGCAGGGAAGCCCAAGAAAGCGCCTTTATCTCCATTCCTGTTATGCTTCATTGACTTCATTATTGTCCTGTCTCCAGGACAGGGTCCATTCTCCTTTACTGCACAGCTAGTCTGTCTCCTAGGGGCTGGGCCTGGCAACACAGAGAAGAGGCAGGCAAAGTATCGGTGGATTAACTTGCAAAGCTGTTACCCCCCTGCTTCAAAGCAGCTGTTCCTTCAGGAAATTCTGACAGGCCCGTCAGAACTGTGGCTGGGAACTGTGGCTGGCAGGGCTCTGGGGGGCTCAGCCCAAGGGTGTTGCTTCTCAGCTGGGAGCCGGAAGTTTGAGATGGATCCTACAAGGACTTCCAGGAGGGCTCAGTGCCTGGCTCTGGAGCTTGGAACAGCTGCTTGGTGATGGTGGAAGTTCAAATTCCACTTCCGCCAGGAAGCCTTCTGGGATTACCCCCAGCCAGATGCTCTCTTCCCAAGTTCTATAGAGCTTCTTGTTCCTTTTTAAACACTTAATCCTTGGTCTTTTGTATTCCCATTATTACATAGCTGTTTTCTCTCTTACTAGTCTGGGAGCTGCTGATGGGAAGGATGTTGATGTAGTTTACTTGGGTCGGTGGAGTGCCTAGCTGTGCCAGTCCTGCAGGAGGCGCTTAGTGAAGAAATAAATGGCCATGTTGTCTCAGCTGGCCTTCTCATCTCTCCAAGTCATTTGTTTGTGTTCCTCCCTTTTGAACCTTCTCTGGTTAGAAGGGACACCAGGAGGATGGAGGGAACGGTAAAGCACCTCAAATGCCCACGTTGGCTGCGTGTGCCTGAAATCCCAGGTGGGTGAGAGTGAGGAGCCCTGGGCTCTGAGGGAAGTCCAGTGGGTAAAATAATCGGAGGACCATGTAACTGAGTGGGATTCATGTGGGGCTAACCCTTGGACCCCCATGGCTGGTTTCTTGGCCTGTCCTTGTGAGGTGACACTGCCTTGCTCCATGAAATACTGGCTTGAACGAGCCTGCTTTTCACAGCTCCATTTTGGGCTTCAAGGAGTGAGACCCATACTAACTTTAAAGAGGCACCTAGTAAGGTGGATATGATCATAGGTTCTAGAACCAGACTGCCTACGTGCACCCCAGTCACTGCTAAATAACTGCGGAAATTTAAGCAAGTTACTTAACCTCTCTGTGCATATGCAAATAAGGAAAGTCATAAAAGCTACCTCACAGAATAGTGCAGATTAAAGGACTCAACACATGCAAGACTCTTAGAATAGTGCCTGACATTACTCTCTGTTTCGTGATGAAAGCATCGAAATCCTCGAGTTCAGAACCACAATCTTATGACCCTAAGTAGCTGAGGTATTGGTTCCCAATAACCCATGCTGGTATGCCTGTTAATCGAAGTAACTTTTTCTGGCTCTTCACTGAATGCAGAATGCACTGGAAATCCACCCCCTACCACCATCGCCAACCTCTGACCTTTATCTCCAGTGGCCCCTGACCCTGACTAGTTCAAACTGTGTAGGCTCAGCCTGGGGAAAAGACTGGTTGTATTCAGCCCAGGTATGCCTGACCCTGGGTCAACCTAGACAAACACCTGCCTTCCGGTGAGGAAAGGCGATAACATTCCTGAGGCTTGAGTGGGCTATGCTGTGTGTTGGCAGCAATCCATTCTGCACACTGCCTAAAACCATTCATCAGCTGACCAGAGTCATCCCAGCAAACTTTCCAGGGTCCTACCTTGGTTAGAAGAGTTTCAGGGGCCCCAGTGCATGAATTTTCAAGCCTGTAGTTAAGTCACATATCTGGCTGTGTTAGATGCCAGGTCTAATTATAATATCTCCCTGTGCTAGAGAACAGGTGAAGGGAAGGGAGTTCAAAGCCTGGGGCAAGGTGAGTCAGTGGTCAGGGCAGGATCAAAACTCTTCTTAAAAGGTATGTAGTTTAGGGGCCAGTGCACAGAACTATTTTAGAAGGAAATCCAATGGAGCTGCTGATGAAGACCTGGGTGGGAAATAAGACTTTGAATGCTGGATAGCGAGAAAGCCAAGTTCCAATCAAATTCAAGCCTTTATTTCATTCAAGGCACGTGTTAGGTGCTGTTCATAACCTTCACCACAACCCTATGAGGTGTGTTTGAGGAAACTGAGGCTCCTACAGGTGGGGTGATGTGCCCAGTACCATCACAAAATGTGTAAGTAGAAGCGTCTTGAACCCTGACTCTGGCCCGGTGCTTAGTTCACTATTCATACCTATTCATTCTGGAAGGGACCTTTGCAGCTCATCCTGCCCAGCCTCTGGCCATGTGAGTTTTGCAGACTCACAAGATGCCTCCCGAAAAAGGGTTCTGTACAAGCCATCCCCCTGGTGGAGATTCATGCTGCTCGTTAAAGGCTCTGAGACTTCCTGCCCTACAGAACCATTTACCCCAGTGTTTCTCAAATGGATTTAACCACAGAGTGCCTTTTTTCTTATAACAATCATTAACCTCCCGAGGAACTGTCCTTTGGAACCTGTCTTGGGATGTGTTAATCAAATCCAAAGTATTTACTTATTGATGGGGAAATTGAAGCACAAAGTGGGGAAGTGACTCCCCCAAGGGCAGCAGGCGAGTTGGTGGCAGAGCTGGGACTAGAACCCAGCATTCCTGATCCCCACCAGAGTTTTTTCTTCTGAAGCTGCTGGGCAATGTTCATGAACTTGGTGTAGACCCAGTGGGGACCCAGAGTGAGGAGAAGACATAGATTTTACCTGTGGAGAAGGCTGCATATGGGTCAGGAAAAGGTCTCAAGAACATTTACAGCCAATGTATGGGCAAAAACACACCTTCGAGGGCAGCAGGACTCACGGCTGCTGAAGAGGGACGAGATCGGAGGAAGAGTTATGGGTTGGGTTGGAAGATTCTGGGAAGGATTTCTGAAAGACATAAATGTGGAGACAGATTTTGAGAGGCCAAGTTACTTTGGGAGGAAAAATAATTAAATGTCAAATGTGAAAATTTTACTGTATTCCTTTAGGAAAATGATTTTGATCCACCTCCTGATGTTGTCATAAAGAATATTGGTAAAGATTAGCTGGCCCTCCACAAAGCCTTTACCTCTTGCCTCCAGATGTGCTAATTAGTCTCTTATGTGGACCTCCAGGATCCACCATGACTTCCTTTGCTGCTGTGCGAGGCATCAAGGATTCAGGGGCAATAGCAGTACACTTGGAATGAGGAAAATCCATGTTTGAGTCCTGGCTCTGTGATTTGGGGTCCTTCAGTTTATCTTTCTGGGTCTTAGTTTTCTCAGTTAAAAAGAGAGGGTTAGGGGGCCGGCCCGGTGGTGTAGTGGTTAAGTTCGCATGCTCCGCTTCGGGGGCCCGGGTTTTGCAGGTTCAGATCCTGGGCGGGGACAGTTGCATCACTTGTCAAGCCATGCTGTGGCGGTGTTCCACATAAAGTAGAGGAAGATGGGCACAGATGTTAGCCCAGGGTCAATCTTCCTCAGCAAAAAGAGGAGGACTGGCAGCAGATGTTAGCTCGTGGCTAATCTTCCTCACACACACACACACGCACACACACACACACACACACAAAAGAGGATTAGACCCAAACATGGGTCCACAGACAGCATCAGAAACACCTGGGTTAATTAAAAGGACAGATTCCTGGGCCTTGCTCAAGAACTGCTGAAGCAGATTTCCAGGGACCCATGACTTTAACAAGTGCACTAAGTATTTCTGATGTGGACTCAGGCTCAGGAGCCACTGGACTAGATTCTTTCTGAGCCCCTTCCAGTTCTCAAATGAGTTAAGTTTACTGAATGTCAGTATTTTTGTCATAAAATGGAGATATTAATACTCACCTCCAAGTATTATATTGTATCAACATATTGAGAACTTTATAAACTCTAAAATCACCTATAAATGCATAATATCAATATTCTGATCGGGAAATAAAAAAATCTGTGGGATTTTTCTACCTAGTACTGCATAAAAGCTTAAAACTGAGCTGGTCCCAAGCACAACTAGGAAATAACTGAAGCTTTTACTTGGTAATATTTTTTAACCTTTTTGAACTTTTTAAGCTCTCTAATCTTCCCTTACTTTTCCAGGTTACCCAGAGGAAAAGCTGCTAAAATTGTTTCCACAAAGTCAGCATTTCCCAAAATGTCTCCCGTGGAACACTAACAGGTGTTGGGGGGGGAAATGGAGCAGGTTTCTGGATCAACTACATTTGGGAAATGCTGTGATAATCAGGTTTTATTAAGAATTCTGAGAGCCTTTACCATGCTAATGTGAACTGTGAATCTGCAAGGCCAAAAGTGTGATTAGCATTGCCAAGTGCATTTGATCAGGGAACCCTTTTATTGAGGGTCATCTCTCAGGACTAGGAAAATTTTGCATTAAGGTTACAGCCATTCCATGTCTTATTCCTCCTAGGTGTCCTTCCTTTTCAAATTAGGACAGCTGGGAAGGCAAGGTTCAGTTCAAAGCAGTGGTTCTGAAACCTGGCTGTGCATCACCTGGGAGCTTGTAACAACTCTGACCGTCTGGGCTCCGCCCCAGGCATACTGACTCAGTATGCAACCAGCCGCAGGTCATCTTTGGACCTGTGATTGGGAATCCTCCAAGAAATGAATCACTTCAGGCATCTAAGTGGGAGGAATTCTTTTGGCTGAAGGGGGTAGAGAGGGAGGAAAGATGGTCCTCCAGCATTCCTTAAATTGCATCAGGTTGTCAGGGCATAAGCTATCTCTTGTGAGACTGGACCCTCCCTGAAAGGTGGGAGGAGGCTGATCAAACGTCCTCAAACACATACCTGAAATCTGGAGACTTAGATTGTGGTTTAGATGTGATCTTGGCCTCCCTGTGTGACCATGGGTCAGTCTCATACCCTCTCCGAGTTACATTTTTTCCTTGCAAATTGGTCATACTCATATATACCTTGGGCCCTTCATGGAGATATGGTAAAACAAATGAGGCAATAGACAGGGCTGTGTTTTTGGCTTTTCCAAAGATGCCGGCTAGTGAGGCCATTATGATTATTGTTCCAGATTTTACTTCTATTAAAAACTAGCGTTTGAAGTGGTGACTAAGAGACACAACCATTCTCTTTCCTTCGAAGAATCTTTGAGCTACCTTCGTACAGTCTGCAATAGTGAATCAACATTATATTAAAAAAATATATATTAACCAAAGAATCTGTGAAACAGCCAGGTCTGCAGTAGACAGGATGAGGCAGAGACCCGAGACAACTGTCCCGATCAATCAGACCAGGCATTACCCGATTTGGGGTGAGGATTATCTGGAAAATTGCCTCAGCTGTCCATTTCATTTTCAGTGCTTGCTCAATGAACCATTGTGATAAAAATTTTTTAAAACCTTCCAGCCTGCCACTAAGATTGGGGGTAGTGACGGTCCACAGACTTGGAAATGTGGAAAGAATTCCACTTTTTTTTTTAAATGCATGAAGTCCACTGGATTAAACTAATTGGGCTAGGACAATGCTTCTCTCAAAGAAAATGAAACTGGTTGTGAAGCCGCTATTCACAAAACACCCATCATGTGCCAGGTGTCATACTAGCTCCTTTTCTAAGTGTTATCTCATTTAATCATCAGAACCGCTTTTCAAGTTCAGTTTAATTACTTTAAAGTACATAAGTAAGAAACTGAGACCCGGAGATGCTGAAAACAACTCGCCTGAGGACCACAGTGAGCGAGCTGAAGAGCCAGGATTGAAAACCAGGCCCTTTCCATTGCATGTTGCTACTTTGTCTCCTAGCTCTTCCCTTCTAAAATTTGAATCTTGTAAACTTAGAAATCTCAAGGAGGAATAAGATATATTCCCTTTCCTCTTTCATATGGAGACAACACAGACGTGGAAATTTCTTAATGAAGATCTAACTGTGCGAGAAGAGCAGAACCCAGGCGCCCTAGTGGCCACCGTTAAAGGTCTTTCTATTGTACGTCGTTTCCTAAACCCAAAAGAGAGACTCAGTCATACCGCGTTTCACAGCAGCCCGTTTCTCTGTGGAGTCCCAGTGAGGTCTTTACTGGGACAGGAGTTAGGATGTCCTTGGCAGATCTGCTTCTCTGATTTTGCCTGTTTGAAAGAAGGGTCGTGTAGCCAGCTTCCAGCTTGGGATTGCGTTCTCCAAAGCAGGCTGGGAATATTCCCATGATGCCTGCTCCCTGGATGTTATTTTGCAGGAGCTCAGGCCTCTGTGTTTCTCTACCACACCCTGGAAAAGGCCTCCTCCTCAGCCACTGGGCGAATGCCCGCTTGCTCTCCTCGCCCCCTCTTGATTTGGGGTGTGAAGAGGATAGTGCAAGAGAGAGCTCAGTTACAGTACTGTGGGGAAGGGTCACAGTGAACCCGCTCTTGGAGGATGCTTTGAGGAGAGAAAGAGGAGGAAAAAACTGTCTGTATCTGAAGCAGAAAGGGTGCCATCAAACCTGTTGCTTCGTAGGGAAAAGAGGATTTGATGTGTACCCGTGGGCCAGGAGGACGTGCCCCGAACTGGCAGTGGTGTTTCCTTTGGGGAGAAGAGTGAAGAGCAGGACTCAGGCAGGGAATCAGGGAAGACTTTAGGCTTATAGGTGAAGATTTCATTTTTTGAAAAGGACCACATTTTCATGAAGAGGAAGAGGAAGAAGAAGAGGGGAAGAGGGGGGGAGGAAGAGAGGACAACGGGGGAGGAGGAAGAGTGGGAGGAGGAAGAGACCCTATTTGATAATAAAGAAGCTTCTGTCCTTAAGAGTTAGCTTTCCGATTCTGGGCTTTTCAAAAAGAAGAAAAATCCAGCATTGCAGATCCAGCACTAGGGCTGAACTCGACAGGGGCCCGAGCTACTCCTTTAGAGGTGGTGTATGGCCTGTGCAAGAACATACGGATTGAATGGGAATCATACCCCACCCTAGTGCTTGTACCTCAGTAGTCTCATCTGTGAAGGGGGAATAAGAATAACTTACTTCTCTGAAGACAGGAGATGGTCATTCCACCCATCGAAGAGAGAATACTTTTCTAAGGATGGGTACCTAGAGAGCTTCCATTTGTCCCATTGAACAGGTGCCACCTGTCCCCTAGAAAGCTACCTCAGGCAAGACAGTGTCTTTCTTCCCTGGGGGTCCACTTACCCCTGAATAGAACCCTGGCACCCTACATTCTAGCCCAGGATAGTCCCATACCTGGTACATCCCAGCTTCCCCAGGATTCTACAACCCTATGTGTACAAGGTGTTTCAAAACAGGAGCCATCGCCGCCACAGTCTGTGGCATGTTTAGAGGACCCGGCACTAGGGGAGAGGAGGCAGGCAAACTGCCAGCCCAAATTCCTTTCCTGAGGCCCTGTGGAGGAGAAACATCAGTGGGAGGGCAGGTCCCGCTCAGGTAGGTAGCATCAGAGCTGGAGGGCCCAGACAAGATTCAGGATGATAACAGGAAAGTCTACATGTAGCCACCAGCCCAGGCAGGGATTCATTTACCTGGAAACTCGGGGCCCCCAAGAATGGGCGCAGCCATGTGGTTTGCCTCTCGTGGTCCCAAGCTACCTGCCAGGTGGTAGGAGACTGGCATGTGCCGTGAGGGTGGTTGGCTGGTCCAGGCACTGGAGTTCTTGCCCAGAGAGGAGACTGGTGCACTGAGGGGGAAGGTGGTGCCAGGAGGGCCTGCTGTGGTCCATGTGCTGCGCCTGGAATGAGCACACTGGCACCCAGCGCCCGGGTGCGGGTTTCTTATCTGCAGCTTCCTGAGCTTGCTTTCGACCAGGACTCCCTTGCCTCTCCCGATCCTGGCTGTTGTTGGCACCCAGTGCTTTGTGCAGCAACAGCCTCTGCTCCTGACTCGGACCCTGCTGAGCCTCCTAAAGAGGTGGATCTTGTGGGACCGGGGGTCAGGATGGCTGTGTGTCACTCCTGTCTTCGCTTTAATTTGCTGTATGTTTTGAGAAAGTCACCTGACCTGCTTTACCTTGGGTTCCCCAGCGCCATTTAAACTCCTGGTTTATGAGGAGCAAAGGTGGATGTAGAGACTCCGGCAATCCTGACCACTGAAGAATGAGAAAACGGGTCTCGGAAAGATGGAAAAGCAATTCAGGGCAGAAACTGAAGCTGAGTGTACTGGTTGTCCCCCATAGCCATTATCTCCCTCTTCCTTAGAAACAGAATCCTGACTTTTAGGATTTATAACCTAAGCAGAAGAAAGATGACATTTATCAATCTCCCTTCTGGCCAGTAGAATTTAGGGGAAGTGTTCTGGGCAAGTTTCAGGAGTTTTCTTTAAAGGGAAGAAGTATGTCCTTCCTCTCTACTTCCTTGTTTCTGCTGGTGGGCTGCTGGCATGAAAGCTGGAGCTCAGCAGTCATCTTGAACCATGAGGTAGGAGCTACGTTCTGAGAATAGCAGACCGGATAGAAGGATCCTGGGTCCTTGGTGACCTTACAAAGCTCCCCTAGCACCCTTGCACTCTCTCCTCCAGACTTCTTCTATGAGATGGAGAAATAACTTTCCATCTTGTTTAAGCCAGTAATATTTTGGGTTTCTGTCACTTGTAACCAATACTTGTAATTGTTACAAGAAGACAGTATATGGTGCACTTAAAAGGAATAACTAGTTCTAGAGATCTGCTAGATTGGATAACCTTCAATTTGTATAGAAGAAAGGATCAAGTAATCTTGGAAGGGGAGGTCTCTTGCCTGCAGCTCAAGGATAGATTCTAGAACCCCAAGCAAAGATCTCATAAAGGAATCTCTGTTTTTATTGATTGAAAAATAATAGAAATGCCTTTATGGGTAAGTTACTGCCCCAAAGGAGCTGTTTGGGATTCATTAGCCTCCATGTCTCACTTAGGATTGGGAAGGTGGAGAGGGGAGCCTTACAGCACATAAATCACCAGCTGGTTGTGAAATATCACCTATGTGTGGCAGACAGGGACAACAGCCCTTTAAGAAGTGAAAGGAGAAGGTGCATGGAAATTGTCCAGACAATGAAGTCACACACAGTCCTTTGCATTATGGTCATTTTTTCATTTACTCTAGTTTATTAAGCAGCTATTATGTTCAAGGCAAAAGAGGATACAACAATCAGATGTAGAATCTGTCCTCAGGTAGCTTATAAAGTCTCGTAGGGAAGGTGAGACAAAGCTTACCTGTGAACATGATATAAAGTGATACATACGTGGACAAAGGTTTGGGTCAAATGTTGAGGGTCTGCAGAGGGAGAACAGGTCCCTGCCAGGTGTGTTTTCAGGAAGCTTTGTGGAGGAGGGGACGTGCATTTGGACATGCAAAGCTGGTGGGGACAGGGAGTGCCTTCTCCAAACCACTGTTAAGGTGTCTGCTTCCTTGTAGTGTGATGACTAACTATCCCCTTCCAAGAATATGGATACTATAGTTGTTTGCTATAGGCAAGAGTGTATTCTGTATGAAATGCAGGTGGTTTGGGGAATGTTATGGTCCAAAGCTGAGGGATGAAAGACCAGGTAAGCCCTTTGTTTCTGAGTTAGACACACTTAGATTCGTATCTTAACTCAGTTCCTTGAGCTCCTCAGAAGCGAAGGCTCACAAGTCCTGTTGAGAATGCCCTGCCAGCTGTGGCCATGCCCTAGAAGCAGGACTTAGAAGAAGTCATAGGTAAGTGGTTGTAAGGGGGTCTAAGGGAAGGCTTGAAATGGCACACACCTCCTGCTCAGCTTTACTTGCTTTGAGCTCCATTATTCCATTTCCTGGGCCCTGGAACAGTGTCACGGTTTAGCAGGTGGCTCTAAGCTTAGGGGGATGAGAAACACCAAAAGCAGATAAAAGTGCCTGGGGGATATGTTGTAAGAGGGTCTGATAACTGACAGCCTTGTGGTTGTAAGAAACTGATGGCCAGGCTGTTGGGGAAACTGGAGCCAAACTATGAGGTGGGCCCCGGGCATTCTGGGCTTCACAGTCAATAGATGTGTTGACTGGTGGAGGTGGTGGAGGCATGGCTTCCCGTAGTTCTAGTTTTCCTCTTTTTCTTTCCCTTTGAGGGTGACTCAGTATAGACCCACAATGGTTCATTGTTACCATGACATGAACTCACATTTAAATACCCCGTGTTCGTGCTCAGTCATGACCATGCCAAGGGGAGCTGGAGTTCCTTCTTTGTCTTTAGTTTATGAGTAAATTAGGTGATCAGTAAAGAAAACAGAAATGCTTTTGCCTACATTTGCAAGAAGAATGAGAGGAAGAAACTAGACCTCAGTTGTGAGGTATTTGTTGCTCTGGAGAAGAGCAAGTCTGCAGAGCAGGGGAGTGAGGGAACATTTTCCTGTTCTTCTTTTAGACCTTTGCCTGGAAACAGGAAGTCTGTTTGGCCCACTTTACCTGCTGGGGCCACTTGCTATCTACCTCGAGGCACAATCTGCTGTTTGTAATATTACAGTCAGTTGCCGTGGAGACTGTGACGTGAACACATCAGCCTTCTGGCTGTAGGAAGGGAACAGTCTGCTGAGATGGGGCCCGTGTACAAATAAATACATTCCAAAGCAACAGGTGAGCCTCAGAGAAGCCAGGTCTCTGGTTTCTACTGAAATGTTTCTACCATTAAACAAACATTGGAGGAAACACAAGCATCTGTCTAGAAGCAAAGCCTGGAGCTCATGAATTCCAGGGCTGCGCCATGGCCCCTGCATTTGATTTCCTGTGTGGCCAAGACAATTGGCTCAGCCTCTCTGTGTCTTAGGTGAACTGGCTCTCTCTCCTAACTGGCTTCCACCTCAACCCCAGCCTCCTGGTGGGATTAGGAGGCAGATGCTGTTGGAAAGTAGAAGGAAGTATCTCATTCCGCAGTGGCCCTAGGCAGAAGTGGGCAGGAGAGATGTTTACCCTGCCAGGGCTCATAAAACCATCTCTAACAGCAAACTACCACCATGTGTTAACCCCTTCCCATCTCCAGTCATTTTGCCGCACTAATGCAGGAGAAAGTTCAGCTAACGTGGTATCTGTGTCTTAAATGCAAATGCACTCTTGCTGGGGTATTTGGCATGTGCAGTAGTTCATTGAGTCTATGCGTTTTGTTTCACTGTGTTTTCATGTGCCCCTAGATTTACGGTTTAACTAATATATAAGATGTTAGCTTACTAATAGCTAGCATCATGTGGGGACTTAGCATTTCCTACAAGTCCAAATCACTGGTAACCTATCCTAAATTTCCAACCCTTTTCTTGGTACTCTCAAACTGATATACCTCATAAACAGTTTGATTTACACTGAAAGTCAAATACGCATCTGGCCTATGCTCACCTTTAAACCGTTCCTGAGCACTAACGTTGCTTTGCATGTAACAGGCATTTGATAACCACTTAATGAATTAATTAGTGTTAACATTCACAATCTGGGTGCAATGCTCTGTATGTGTGTGCGTGCATGTGAACACAGATGATATTTAATCCTAACGTTTTAGAGCTAGAAGGAACTTCAGAATCATTTGCTCCTACACCTGATTCTACACAATGAACCTGAGACACAGAGAGATGAGTGAGTTGCCCCAAGCAACAGCTGAAAGCATACTCAGGACCAGACTGTCATGGGTTCCCAGTCCATTGCTTGTTCTCTCATTTCTCTGTACACTCCTCTATCCCCTACCCCCAACTCCCTCTCTCTTCCTCACACTGGCTCCCCAGCAAGCTTCCTGAAATGATGGGAGCCTCTGTCAGTTGTCCCAGCCTGTGCACAGACAGCTCTGAATTACCTTTACCTGGAGCTGGACGCAACAAGGCCCCCCAAAAGGGCTGGGAGGCTCATACTGCCTGTCCAGCTCTGCCTCCTCCCAACACTACTCCTGCTGGAAGGAAAACTGGCTCTCTGCGGACTCAGAAGTCCTGTGTTTGAGTTTCAGCCCCGTGATGTTCCAGCTGCATAACTGTGGCCAAACCACTTCAATTCTCTGGGCCTCAGTTTCCTCATCTGCAAAAGAACAGTAATGATTCCTGCCTTGTATGTGTCTCAGGTTTTGGGGGATCAAGTGAGACAATAAGTATAAGAAAACGCTTAACTATGAAATGTGATACCTGTGTCAAGGAATAATAATATAATCATGATTATTATCATTTTCAGTAATTTCCTACCTGAGAGTAGTAATATGCCCACTCAACTGTGTTCTAAAGTGTTTCTAAAACACTTTAGCACCAGCTAAATTTGGCTAAAATTGGCACCACCCACAATTGTATTGACTCCACCTACGTTTACAGTGGTTTCCCTTCCCCAGCCACACCTTCTCTTCCAGCTCCCAGGTCACCCCTAAGCCAAAGCCTCCAGCAGTAATCCTGTAGGCTCCCAATAATTCCTGTTGGTGAAGACAAGCTAACACTGGGGAGAGGAGAGGCCTCCTTCATTATTGGGGGTAGGAGGGTGGTAGATGATACTTGTGTTGTACCCTCTACTCCTTTACATAATTTCTTTCAGGCTCAGTACATGTAGGGTTGTAGTTCTTTGTGATGTTTGAGTAGAATGAACCCTAAACACTGAGCAGCACTTAGTCTACCTCTGAAAAGCAAGGCCAATGGCTTCCTCCTTTTCTGCTCTTCCTTTCAGGTCTGTAGCAGCACAGGCTGACAGTTAGTGAGGAATCTTCCACCCACAAGGTTTGGGTATGGGTTGGGGTGCCTGTGGGGGCCTCCCACCCCTAAAGCCCTTGTCTGAATCCTCCAGACTGAGCTTTCTGTCATCTCTTGTGAAACATGGGATCCCTGTTTGTTTCCACAAGTGCCCCTACCCATTCATTACAAGTAGAAAGGATGGACCCAGGAGAACTGGCTCTGAAATCAACGAGTTGTATAACCATAGGGAGGTCGCTTAACCTGTGTTTGCACCAATTTCATCTTTAAAATGTGGCTGCCTTGGGTGTGGAGAAAAGGGACCCTCGTACACTGTTGGTGGGAATGTAAATTGGTGCAGACACTATGGAAAACAGTACGGAGGTTCTCCAAAAATTTAAGATTAGAACTACCATATGATCCAGCAATTCCACTTCTGGGTATTTATCTGAAGGACACGAAAACACTAATTTGGAGAGCTATATGTACCCCTATGTTCATTGCAGCATTATTTACAATAGCCAAGATATGGAAACAATCTAAGTGTTCATTGATGGATGAATGGATAAAAGAGATGTGGTTATATACACAATGGAATATTACTCAGCCATAAAGAAGAACGAAATCTTGCCATTTGCCATAACACCGATGGACCTTGAGGGTGTTACGCTAAGTGAAATGGATCAGATGAAGAAAGACAAATGCTGTTGGATTTCATTTATATGTGGACTCTGAAAAACAAAACAAACACATAAAACAAAGCAGAGACAGACTCATAGATACAGGCAACAAACTGTTTACCAAAGGGGGCAGGTGTTAGGGGGGTGGGTGAAATAGGTGAAGGGGATTAAGAGGTACAAATAGTTATAAAATAATAAGTCACAGGGATGTAATGTACAGCATGGGAAATATAGTCAGTAATATTGTAATAACTTTGCATGGTTACAGATGGTAACTAGATTTATCCTGGTGATCATTTCATAATGTATGTAAATATCAAATCACTATGATGTACACCTGAAACAAACATGATACTATATGTCAGTTATACTTCAATTTAAAAAAAATAAAGACAAAAGGATAGAATAAAATTAAAAATAAAATGGGGCTGTCCCTGTGCTGGCCTGAGTCACAGTCCAGTGTGTGGATGTAGTGAGGTGCTGGACGTGGGGACACCCCTCAGCAGTGACACAGATGTGGAGGATTGTTATCAACCCGCATGCAGTGATTCCCCCCTCCCTCCTGGCTCCTCCCTCATGCCCTCACTCTGTTCCACACGACACTTGGCCCGTCAGGGCCAACCTGACTCTACATGTAACTGGCTTTCCAGAATTAGTTTCTTCTTGCTCTCTCACCACGTGCATTCTGCTAGGTGCCACATGGCTCATCACGTTGTCAACCTGTGCCTGTCAGGTCCACGGAGGTGCTCGATATGGGCACTTATTGTACACGTGGGGCCTTGCACACATGCTCTTAGCTTGGAAGTGGTGAATTGGTGAATTCAGTTTCCCCACTTATCAGACGAAATAATGAGGTTCAGAAAAACTCAGAGTTGAAGGACTTCCCCAAGGTCTATGGAGTGCTTGTTTATTACTCCAGAGTAGAAAGTCTGATTTCCCAGAGTTTTTGAAGAAAGGAATGCAGGGGAAACAACCTCATCTGGTGCCGATTTGAATGCAGTAGGTTGGGTACAAGGGGCCCCAGGGGGATGAGAGGTCCTCATGGCAAGAACTGGGCCGGCTAATTATCAGTCTGACTTGCTTCTCTCTCCCCGCACCCACAAGTGCTCGGCAGCTGCTTCTTTGTGCCCTTAAATATTTGAGCAGCCTACAATCGTGGCCCAGTGCTTGTCGCTGCCTGCTCCCTCCACCCGGAAAGAGCCCAGGTCTCGCTGAGGCTGCCCTCATTCCCCTGATTAGATATGGTGCCTGTCAGGAGATAAAGAGGGGTCAGAGGCCCTGAGGAGGAGAGGGAAGGAGGCGGTATCTTCTCTTCCCAGAAAACAATCCCCACCGTTTCTGAATGTTACTAAGATGGTATTAATGTGGAATTCAAGTTCATTCCGGCACAGAGTGGGTTTGCCAAGTCTGGCCAAAGGGGTTTTGTGGGTCAAGGACTATGACCTCAACTGTCCATCACTGAAGTATATGTATTGACTGAAGACAGGTCATTCCGTCGTGACAGAAACAGCAGCAAGAAGCTCACTTTGGAGAGAGGGAGTACAGAAGTGTGTCACTCCTGCACCCACACGTGTGTGCACAGCCTTGTATTCATTGACAAAGGCACCGCTGCCCTCTACTGGTGACCGTGGCAGCTTTGTCCAGCGTTAGAAAGCGCCCAGAGCCTTCACTGCTTCAGAAAAGAATTCGAATACTTATTGCAAAGAATTTTTCAAACAACTTGTAAATAAAGTGTATTTCATAGGTTTTGGACAATTCATTCATTCAACAAATAGTAACTGAAATGTGTAGGATGTATATGTCTCCGTTCTCAAGGAAGCTATGCTATTATATTTCTGAAAGGTGGAAAGGAATAGTAATTTAATGAGTATGTTTATTTCACATTGTCCAGGTTTAGCACCCATGTCGCAAACCCCCTGAACCACAGAGCACAGCTTCAGATCTACCAGTTTGGACCCTCGTTAGGATACAGCTAGAGAAAGGGACTCTTTCTCAGTGTCAAGGAACATCGGGACTGAAATAATTACCATGGAATCCCAAGTCTCGAAGATCAGTCAAAATTCACATAAATCAGCGTGTGAGATTCCCCAGTCCAGATGGAAACCCATTCTAGCAATCTTACAGTCTAACATATCTATCCTTCAGGTTGTGGATGCCTGTTTCTTCCACCTCTCCCCCCGGGCACCATCCTGGCTTCAGATTCCTGGAAACCCCTTCGCTTTGCCTCCTTCCTGTGATTTTCAAGTTCTTTGTTCATCCTGAGGTTACTCCAGGCAACGTAAATAGGCATAGTTCCATCCAAAGCTTCTGATCCTGGTTTTTCTTCTTGTGCTCTTCTTTAATCAAATTAGGCAAACTATGTATCCCCTTTTTCCCCAACATTTTTTTGGATTAGGTAATACAATTCACATGGTCCAAAATCAAAACAATAAAGAAGCTTATGGTAAATTTCAATTCACCATGTCACCAATCTACCCTTTCGCCCCTCTTTCCTCTCTCCTCTGCCAGGGGAAACCATTGTTATTAATTTCATGTGTATTCTCTCAGTATTTCTTTATGCAAATGCAAATGCATGTAAATATACATTACTGTTGTCTTTCCCATTAGACAAAAAAGAAGCACACCATGTATACATTTTGAACGTTTTTTTTTACACAGCAGTATGTGTTAGATAACTTTCCATATCAATATATTTTTAAAACTTCCTTATTATTTTTATAGCTGATAATATTCCATTGTGTGATAATACCATGGCTTGTACAACCAGTCTGCCACTGACGGAAACAAGATTTGTTTAGAATAAGTACTCTTGAGCTCATACTAGTAAAATATTTTTGCTCACACCTCGCCAGCCTTTAAACCTTTAAACCTCCTCATGGTCTAAAATAATGTTACTGAACCATTGGAGGTTCACCTGCCTGGTACATACCCCAGCCATTCCTGGCAACTCACTCCTGAGCATCAACTATGCCTAAGAGCTCTGTGAATGTCCCCAGAATGCAGGACTGAGCTCTCCATGGCCAGGGGCAAAACAGTGCATCTGAGAACAAGATCTGCTCAGACTCTGGCAGCTGGTCCGCTGAAGAGAGCTTTTACTCTAGAACACCTCAGAGAGGAATGATGGGACTTTCTGAGAAGATGGATAAAGACGATGACCCTGGTGATGAGCTAGAAATCACCAATAAGTAGTTGACACTGTGCAGTCCTTGGATATGCACACAAGCCCAAGTAGTGAAGGAACAAAAGAAATGAGGATTGAATGAAACAATCAGGCAGTGGGCTTAAAAGGAATGGAATTGACCGACTTGTGCTTTCCAAAGCTGTGCCATAGCATTCCAACACTGTCCTGGTCCTCTCTACGCACTGTCAAGACAGCTGGGTGCTTCCCTCAACTCCAAGGACTGAGGCAGCTATGTTGGTAGTTTGGAGGCTCTGGGGCAGTCGGGTGGTAAACTGACTTTTTCAACAAGTTGTGATAACTTGCGGACTCAGCTTACACCTGTGTGGTTTTTATTGTGGGCTGTCTCCAGCCTGTCACCCTGATAAGAGCTCAACAAGATGACCAAAGAAGTGATGGCTTCCACTGGTATTGGGTCATATCCATGACCACAGAAGGCAGCGTTTCAGCTTATCTACTGCTGTGTAACAAATCACCCCAAAACTTAATGCCTTCAAGCAACAATAATTTATTATTTTTCACAATTCTGTGGGTCAGGAATTTGGGCAGGACTCAGCCGGGCAGTTCTTCTGACTGTGAGGTGTCATCTGGGTCATTCACTTGGCTGCGTTCCACTGACAGGTGGACGGGAACAAAAAGTCCAAGAAGATCTAAGCCACATGTCTGGTGCTTGGTGTCCCTCCATGGAGCCTCTCCATGTGGCCAACTTGGGCTTCCTCATTGCATGTGGGCTTGGGCTAGCTGGACTGCTTACATCCCTGCTGGCTTCCAAACAGAGAGGAAGCAGAAGATACCAGGCCTCTGAAGAGCTGTGTTTGGAAGTCCCAGAAGGTTCCTTTTGCCAATTTCTATGGGTCAAAGCAAGTCATAGGCCAGCCCAGATGAAGGAGAAGGGAAAGAGACTCCATCCCTGCTCTGGATTGGAGGAAAGTATGCAAGTACAGGGAGGGGAAGACTTGTTGGTGACCGACTTTGGAGACTCGCTACCACAAACAGTGGACTGAGAACTGTGGGTAGAACATGCTTGCAGAATGTGGGGACAGTTTGAATGGGACCCATGGGCTGTCAGTGTCTCCATAATTGGGTTTTTGTTTGCATACTGGGGATTGAAGTGTTCAAAACGTTTTTTCTCTCCACTGGAAAACCACTCCTCTCAACGGCCAAGTGGAGGCTGAGGAAGGCCTCGGTATTCTTGCTGCAGGCTGTGGCAAGAGAGGGAGGGAGCCTCTGTAGAAGGAGGGGGGCTGGCTTTGGAAATATGGGTGGAGCTCATGCAGGTTTGGGATTATAAGTGCTTCCAGGGGCACACCAATGTGGCTCTTTCTATGCCAAGTTCAGAGGTTGTAGTTTATGTGTCACCATTCTCCCTGACCCATGGTAGACATTTCAACCAGGGCCAACACTTCCTTAGTGAATCCAGATTTGGACTTGGAATTCTTACTAACACAGAACCTAGGTAGACAATACAGATGGATCCGAATTGGCACACACAAAGAAATCTATTGACAATACAGTCTATCCACTCTAAAAGGTGCCAGAGATAGTCCCCCTCATAGTCCCCCTTAAGAGAGAAAGTCTAGTTGCATCTGGGACTGGGAAAAGTCAGGCCATGCTCTCCTTGATCTGGGTTTGTACTCCGAGCAAGACAGAATAGAGGAGAATGGGAGAGAAAGGTGCCCTCTGACAGGCAGTGTCTTGGGTATCACAGGGGGAAGTCACCTTTTGTGGTTTGTTGGGAGCCGTGTTCGGTTGTCCTTGGAGCCAGTGGGCAGAAGAGGAAAGAAGACTGCACAGGGAGCATGAGACCTTGTTCTAGCCAAGCTTTCCCCTAACTAGTAACAAGACTGGTCACTTAATAGGGGAAGCTGGTGAGATGCTTGGGCACTCCGAGGTGGTACTGGGGCCCAAGTGTTCTCAATTTCATTATCTGTAAAGTAATGGCACTTGTTTCTGTGATCTTTCCCAGCTCTAAAATGCTGTGGTCATATAACTAGATGAACTTTGGAGGTCTTTCCTATATCAAGAGATTGGTGACTTCTCAAAGCAGGAGAAGGGAATGTGGTCCCTAACCTCCCTGCTTCATCCACTGTGAAACTGAGACAGAGGAGAAAGAACACCTGGCTGACGTCA
The DNA here is from genome assembly GCA_031878705.1 of Tapirus indicus. NCBI lineage: Eukaryota > Metazoa > Chordata > Mammalia > Perissodactyla > Tapiridae > Tapirus > Tapirus indicus. The sequence continues at coordinate 100,901,686 of CM062918.1, read as the reverse complement.
TCCCAGGCAGCAGCGCACAAGCCAGAGGTAGAATCACAGACTTCCGGGTGGGCATGAAGGCTTAGAGATTTTTTTTTTTAGTTTGCCTCTTATGACAGGAGTCAGAGGGAGGTCAAGAGGTGACCGGCTTCAGCCCTCTGCCTGGGGCCCAGGTGTCAATACTCTGGCCATCGGCTTGCATCACCAACACCAGCCAGAGGCTGGCTCTCTTGACAAAAAGAGCCCCTTTTCTCATTGGGTGGGGTTGGGGGATGTCTGTTAAAATCCATTTCCATCCCCTCAACTTCTTCCTCTAGTCATTTTCCCCCTTTTTAGACTTGCACCTGGTGTTCTTGCCTTTGCCAGAAAGGCTTAAACCTTGTCAACTTCTCAGCAATAATAAATCCCACCCCCCCACTCCCCCCAGCCCCAGTTGCCTGATTAGGCTTCAGGAAGAAGTTTCAAAATCCTCAAAGATGTTAATCAGAACCTCCAAATCCCTGAAAAAGAGGAAAACACAAGTTGAATTGGGCTCTTGAACAAATCCAGATGGAGTGGAATCCTGCTGAATGAACGCGACTGTGCAAGAGGGAGAGAGAAAAAAAGGAAAACAAGAGAAAGAAACAAAGAAAAAGGTGAAGAAAGATCTCAAGAGAGAGCTGTTCAGGACCCAGAGACTTGAAAGAGGGAGCTTCCCACTCCCTGGCAGCTTGGGCCACTGCTGAGAGGCCAAGGGTACAGGAGCCCTGTGAACAGGGGCCGAGGCTGCCTCTGCTTCCCTGAGAATGCGGGGAAGATGCCGGGGCCTACCAGTGGGGGTGCCTCTGAGGACTGTGACATTGAGGCTGTCTCCAAGGCCTGCTGGGGCAGGGACAGGCATCCCCACACGGTCTCCTCAGCGGGGCCTCGGCAGCCTGGCCCCACAGCAGCCTGGGCCCCAGCCCCAGCCGTGCAGCCCTGCTCCGAATTTCACACCATGTCTAATCCAATCACCGGCAGATTGCAAGCTCTCTGCCTACCTCCCAGATCGAGAATTCTTGGCCGGCTCGAGTGATAGGCCCCTTCCCAGCCCAGCCGGCTGTCCTCCTGCTCATCCATGTAAGCCATTCTGCAGCTCTGCCCCTGCCCCCCACCTCCCCTTCTGGGCCCACAGAGTTAATCCTGTTTGCCTGGTCTGTCAATTTAAACAGCTTTAAATATGCCTCACCAGGTCCGGGTGGCAGAACCCTGATGCTTAAAAACAGAGGCCTTGCATCAAAGAGGGCTGGGGTAACGGGGGCCACAGGGTGTCATTCAGAGACACAAAAACAACCCATTGTTAAAAAACAAAAAGGCAATCCAAATGAATCATGCACACATAAAGGAAAAAACATCGCCACCCAACGAAATGAAGTTCCCTGTACCAAGCGCAAAAATAGTTCCAAAGTGGGGTGTTATTGGGGGTGCAGCTGGCAGGACCATAGCTGCCGGTATAGGAAGGGCTTCTCTAGTGTGAGCAAAGACAGATGGATCAATCCACCTGGAGGAACGCTCCCACCCTTCTTCAAAGTCAAAGGGTTGGCATTGGATTGCTGGGATAATTCCGGAGCCGAGCCCCAGAGAGTGTGGAGGGAAATGTCTGTGCCATAGAGACAGATTCAGACACTTTGACACAAAATCTCTCTCTGAGTTGAGGCTCCTGCCCCAAAGCTTATGGTGAGTAATGGAGAATAAGGCCTAGCCCAGTGCTTCTCAAACTGTAATGTACAAATGAATCACTCGGAGATCTTGATAAAAATGTAGAAGCTGACTTAGTAGGTCTGGGGTGGGACCTGAGATTTTGCATTTCTACTGAGCTCCCAGGTGAAGCTGATGCTACTGGTCCATGGACCACACTTTGAGTAACAAGTGTTTAGAAAGAGCCAAGTGCCCTCAGCCTTGGACTTGATTTGTCTTGGTTTTGATTTCTCTTCTTTCCTCTGGTCCTCCTCCAGCCTACTGCTTTTCTATTCCCTTCTTCACAAAAGATGAAACAAGAGAAACTGGTCTTGCATTAGAGCATGTGACACCCAATCCAGATCTCAGAAAGGTGTTCCCTGTTTGTCCCATGTTCGTGGAGTTGCACGTCACTGACACAAGTGTGAAGGAGCAGGGGCTGCTTCAGGGAAGAGCAGACAGCCAAGGGTCCATCTGTAGAGAAGTACGTAAAAACTTAGCTGAAGGCAGGGGAATACATGAAATGACCCTTCAGGGGCCTTCCCAACCCAAGATTCAGTTATCATAAGTCATGTCCTTGGCTTTGATAAGGGAAAGGCATCTGTCCTCCCTCCATCTGGGCAGGGGAATGACCCAGGGTGCCAGCTGGAAACTGGTATCTGCGGAGGACTTGAACTGCAAGCAAAGCAGTGGAGGGCCTTGAATAATACGGGACAGAGAGGCTATTTGCACTTGGTTTTCTAAGTTTTGTTTTGACTTCTAGAGAGGGGCAGTCCCGCTGTCCCATGACTGTTAGAAAACAGAGACTTCTAACCACAGTGGCGTTTAGCTTGCCCTTCAGCATACTCCGTCCACTCTCACGTTTCCCAGACTCCACTCTGTCACCCATATTATCCTCTCTGAAAAAGGGACAAGCCAGTCCAGTCCAATCTGCTCGGAATTTCTCTATACTTGGAGTACTTGCTGCAGAAGGTGAAAGGCAGGGTTTTGACATAGATGACAGAGGCGTGGAGTACAACGTGCAATGGTGGAAAAGAAAAGCAGGATGGATTCTAGGAAGGGCCAGGTGGTGATGCTCCAGGAAGACAGAAAAGTGAGCTTCGGCTGCACAGCATGTGGGGGAATTGACTCTGACCACAGCCTGGCTCAAGGCAGCAGCCACACTGGGACATCCGAACGATGGCAGCCGAGTGGAGGCGGACAGGGCTTGGGAGGCTGGTGTGAGTGTACATTTTTATCAAAGGTAGAGTCCAACCCAAAATCACATAAAAGAGGAAGCAGATGAGAAGTGGATCTCTGAGCACTCAGCCGAGATCTTTCTCTCTTTAGCTGGAGGTTCACCTCAACCACACACAATTGCCCCCTGGAGGCAAGCAAAGTGACAGGGTGCAGATTCAAGGAGGCACAGCCCTCAGAGTTGTGCAAGTGTGACTTCCTTGCCTCGCTCTGGTCCCAGCCCTGCTCTCAGGTCCTGAGGTGGTTTTCCAAGAGAAGAGAGGCAAATGTGGATCCAGAGGGATTTTTTTTCTCTGTTTTAAGTGGGATGGTCAATATGTTCTCTGCTGCTCCATTTCGGCCCACATGATTTTTCTAGTCCTTGGTATCTTCCTCTGTAAAATAAGATTGTTGGATTAGAGGTGGTTTATAAATTTCTATTAATCCATGCCTTCCCCTTCAAACTGTTAGCTTGTCAATAAGTTCTCTGAATCAATCCCTACTCAGTAAAAGACTCTCAGAACAAGCTCTGCCCTACACCTGACTAAAACCCAGACTCTTCTGCTGATCAGAGGGAGACTCCTCAATAATTCCTGCCTCCCTTCCCCCAAGTCTCTGTGTAGATATCTCCCCATGGTCGCTAGTCAGAAAAGGTCATGTCTGAGTAAGACGTGTGATCCTCCTTAGTCTAACCGCTGATGAGTCAAGGGTAACCTTCCTTGCCTCTTTCTCTTTCCCTCCCTTCCCCCTCTCCTCCCTTCCTTCCTTCCAACACACACTGAGTATCTACCCTGTGTCTGATGCTGTGCTGGACTTAGTGGGGAGACCACCATTTCCTGGGGAAACAGCTGCATGAAATATAATTGACAACATCTGAGAAGCAGCCTGAAGACTGCCCTGTGTGGGCCTACCCATGAGCAATGACTAGAAACTGCATCTCCTTTCATTGCCTTACTTCATCTTAACCTCCATGGGATAATTCAACTAAAAAGACAAAGGGAAAGGGCAGCAAAAAAATTGCAGGGAAAGTTCAATTTTAATTTGCTTACTCTCTTGAAAATTGTTTTGCCGTTTTGTTCTCTAGAAAGCTATGATGTAAAACGTCCCAGTTAGAAGACATTGGCTTTTTTTCCCTTCTTCCTTAGGCAAGAAATCTCTTTTGGATTGTTAGAATTTCACCTCCTAATTTTAAAATGCCAAATCCTTTGGTGACCTGGAGATGTGGCGTGACTCTTGCTAAGGTGTCTTCCATCCACTTTGCACCAGAGTGATGTCTGAGTCCATTGTTCACACCTTTTCGGCTAGATGGGGAAAAGGGATGCATCCTCCTGGCTAGTTATTGGCCACTCTTTTGGACATTTGTGGGTTTGTGTGTATGTATGTGACTGTGTGGGTGTCTCATACATTCCCCCTTCCTCATGGCATACCACTCCCATTGTGTGCAATTTGGGGGGGATCATTCCTTGCACCCCCAGCTAAGCAGTGGGTACGTGAATTAAACTAAACCAATCAGTTCTCTTTCCCAATACTTGAGATCTTGAGCAGAGAGCTGAAAGGATGAACAACAACAACAAAAGATTGGAGTACATGAACCCCCAGGGCAGTGGCCAGAAGAGGTGTCCAGAAGCTGTGGTGATGCCAGTTCTAGCCCCTCTTCTGTGTCTATGCCTAGCTCTGCAGCTCCTATCCGTTTGTGGCCCCTCTGTTGTCCCACCAATAGATTAACAGAGTCAGAATTGGTTTCTGTGGCCTGCTACCAAGGAACCAAGATGAAACTGCCACCTCCAGTACGTGGTACCCACATGATGAAATCCCCCCTTTTCCAAACTCACAGGGAAAGCCCACTCTGGTGAATGCTGTGATATACTGCCCAGAACCCACCTTCAGGATGAGGCTCATTCTCCCAGCTGCTGGAAGTATAGGTGGTGGGTCCATCTCTAGGAATTGCCCTCTGCTGAAGAGGGTCACCTTATTCAAAGTCACGTACTCCACCGCGGGCAGCCCACATCTGATGACAGGGAGATGGGGGTATAGAAAGCCATGGTTCCCTTCCCTCGGAGGACAACTCGCAGAAGCCATCTCAGTTCCAGACCTCCCCGTAGGATCACCTGGAGCTGCTGGGACTGTCCTACTTCCTCTACTTCCCCATAAGTATTTTTCCCACAATCACTCCCCAACAAACTTTCCATAAACCTCCGTCTCAGAGTGTCTCCTGAGAACTGACCCAAGACCCCCGCCCAGGGCACTAATTCACAAGAAACAGCAGTCTCTGCTGGCATCTCTTTCTCTTCTGTGTGACTTGGGGTTTTGGCAAGGCTCAGACCAACTCAAAGAGATGGTTTCCTGGGTATTAACATCATTTGGTCAACAAATCTAGTGAACATCTACTATGTACCAGGCACCGTTCTGAGTACTTAGGTGATATCAATGAACACAAAGATTAAAAAAAAAATCCCTGCCCTTGTGGAAAGTATAGAATTAGGATGCGGTGTAAAGGTGTTTTCAAGGGTGAGGGGTATAGTACTTCTTCAAAGAGGATGGTCCCACATTAAGCAGCCCATCCTCACTTTTCTGTAAGTAACCCTTCCCTTCAGGGATGCAGGTACCACTTTCTGGTTTCATTTCTTTTGTGAAATAATGATTCACCTTTTAAAGTCAGATTCGCCTTTTGATTACTCCCACCCTATCCAGTTGTTGCCCCAAATATGCAATCTGGAAGGTAGAAGTCCTCATCCCAGGAGTCCATCTCTTTGAGGATATTTATTATTTTTCTTTCTTTTGTTTCAGTCTGAGAAGTTCAGCTCTAACAGGACTGTAGTAAGCACTCCCCCCAGCATTTCTTTATTATTGTCTTTTTAAAGAAATGTAATTGAAGGGGGCCGGCCCGGTGGCGTAGCAGTTAAGTTCGCGTGTTCTGCTTTGGTGGCCCAGCCCGGGGTTCACTGGTTCGGATCCTGCTCACGGACCTACTCACCGCTCATCAAGCCATGCTGAGGCGGCGTCCCACATAGAAAAGTTGCAACCCTACAACTGTGTACTGGGGCTTGGGGAGAAAAAAGAAAAAGAGGAAGATTGGAAACAGATGTTAGCACAGGGCCAATCTTCCTCAAAAAAAAAAAAAAAGAAAGAAATGTAATCGCAACCAGTGGCTACAGTCAACCCCACTTCCCCCGAAGGGCAAGTGCATATCCTAACATATAAAAAATAGTCTGACCTTCATAAAGGCAAAGGAGAGGAGCAGCTTTACTTGACTGAAGTTAAGAGGCAGGTGGGCAAGTGAGAAGAGATGAGCACCACAAGAGAAATAGGGCATGCCAAATTGTGGGTCCAAAACAAATCATACATGCCATAGATTATATAATTACGGGACCTGTTCATGGATTACCCGGGTTCTGCCAGGTTCCTTCCTGGCCATCGTGCACTCGATTAATGCAGAAAGCTGCCATGGACACAATTATAAGCAATTCTTCCATCAGGGACCACGTCATGTTCAGCCCAGCCCACAATAGATGTTTAATAGAAAATAGAAAGGTCAAACTGAAACCAATCCTCCTGGTTTATTGTGAGTTTCTTTCACAGAAAGAGAAAATAACGTTTTAGAATATCTGTAAATTGCCTTCGTCACTTTACCCATTTCTTTTCCCCGCACCTGCCCCTGCTATAGACCCTCAAGAGCTGACCAAATACAGTAGCAGAGATGACAAAAGACATGCTGCCAGTTTGCAACTTAAAGGTCATGGTATCTAATAATTTGGAGGAAACCTAAAGTTCAACCAGGCGGCTGCCCTCCTCTGTCAGATGAGAAAACTGAGGTCAGAGAGGTAAATGGCTTGTTGAAGGTCACACAGCCAGCTGGTGAGAGAACTGGTGTTCATGACTCCTTAACTAGGAGTCACCACCCTGTTTGTCACACTGTGATAATGACCGTCACTCAAAAGGTTGGGGGTTACGAAGCAAGCCTTGCGGAACCTGATGAATTCTTCCTAGCAGTCTCCGTGCATTTAGGGGAGTTGCCACCTCAATGAATGACAGTGCTTGCCCATCGGGCTAGAGGCCTTGCGTTTTTCTTACAGATGAAGGTAACTGGTATTGGCTCCTCAGTCAATTTTCTACAAAAGTGTAATTCTTTATGAAATTCTTAACACCCATTTACATCACTCTCTAATTTCTACTTGTGCAAATTAAAGTTCAAAATAATATAATGCATGAGAAAATATTAAGTATCCTGGTATTCAACCTCAGATTTATCAAACAGTTCTGAATAAAATTTTCACTGATTGGGGGGTGTCCAGATTTATTTTTAACAGTCTCTAACTAGCTTTTCTATTTTGTTGTGGTTGTTTATCAGGGTTAATTTGTCTTTAACTCTTTTAACCTTCTGCTCTATATTTTGCTGCCATAAGAAACTTCCTTTAATGTTCAACAGACAAACACATCCTGCTTATCTTGCTGGGTTTAGCTCTCAGCTGGCCACTATCTGTGTCTACTTTGTAGAAAATGAAGTTACGTCATGTCTTCATGATGGTTTTTTCTAGAGAGATTTCAGCTTCATTTTACAACTGCTTAGGTTCTTTTTAACTTACTGCCAAAGATTGTTTTGAAACAAACAAGCAAAGCAACTTCATTAGAAGAGCATCGTAAACACTAGCCAGCATCACTAATCACTAAATGATAGCGTGCAAGTACAGAAGCTTTCAAGAATGCAAGAGCTGTGACACTTCTCACTAATAATAATGGCTAATGCTAATAATAATGGGCACTCTTTTAAGTGTTTTGTATTTTTTAATTAACTAATCCTTAGGAAAATCCTATTAGGTAAATATTTTTATTGTGCTCAATTTATAGATCAAGAAACCGAGGCAGAGAGAAGTTAAGCAACTTGCCCAAGGTCACCTTCGTTAGTGGTGGGGCTGAGATTTGAACTCAGGCCATCTACCTTGGAGTGTTGCCTCTGGTACCTGCTACTTCACCCCGTACTTGCTCTAATCTCACTTTGGAACCTTTTAAGTGGAGGTTGAGTCCTTTTTGCCCCCAAAATATTAAAAATCTAGCATAAATATAGCAGAGTGGCAGTTAAACCAAGTTGCTGTTAAGCCGTTTTTTATTAATAATAGGATACCCAAGAATGCTTAGATAGCATGGGATTTTTTTTAATTTTGGAAATGACCTTATATTATTATTCTTTGTGCAAGAGCTGGGGACATAACTCTAGCTCAGGGATCAGGAAACTTTTTCTGTCAAAGGCCAGATAGTAAATCTTTTAGGCTTTGCAGGCCGTGTGGTCTCTGTCGCAACTATTCATCTCTGCTGCTGTGGGGCAAAGGCAGCCGTGGACAGCAGGTAAATGAATGTATGTGGCTGTGTTCCAGTAAAACTTTATCTATGGCCACTGAAATTTGAATTTCATATCATCTTCACATGCCACAACATATAATTCCTCTTTTGATTTTTAAAAAAACAAGTAAAAGGGTAAAAACCAATCTTAGTGGGTGGGCTATACAAAACCAGGCAGTGGGCCATATTTGGCCCGGGCGCCAGGGTTTGCCAACTCCTGCTCTCCAGAGCTGGTTCTTCCATCTCATCATAAGCTCCCTGAGGGCAGAGACCATACCACAAGCAGCCCGGCACATTACAGACAGTTAGCAGAAGTTTGCTGGATGGAAATGAATTGAACTTGGAAAGGAGGAGGAGAAGGAGGCATTTTCAGACCCCACTCCTGCCACGAGCTTAGACAGGAGCTAAAGTCAGACAAGCGGGGGCCGTTCACGGTAGTTTCGCTCACTTTTGAGTGCACGGGTCCCTGGCTCCTCCAGGTCTCCTCGTGAGCTCTATCTCTCTCACTATCTCTGTATGGCAGGTTTCAGACTGCAACTTGTAGCTAGAGATCTCGAAGGGAAGAAGAGGCTAGCAGCCTCCTCTGCTGGGCTCCCCGCCAAGCTACCCCCTGGCACTGCAAGCCAGGGGACCTTCCGGGGACTTTGTGGTTCCTCATTTGGCTGCATAGCAAAGCAGGATGCTCCTTTCTAATTTCTGCTCCTGATAATACGGCACACAGATCAAAGGAAGTGCTCCAAATAATACTGAAAGCTTCTGCCTCCAGCTGCTCAATAACTGTTTGGAAAGTGTGTGAATCCAGAAGGTTTGCAGCCTAGAGAGGAGGAGAGAGCACCTCACTGAGGTTCTTGAAAGGTTTATGAATTAGACACCCCTGTGATTCTGGGACTTCTTAAGATGGGGGGATATCCCAACTGTCCTGTGATAGAGACAGACTACGACCTCTGAAGCTTCTCCCAGTTGGGAGACTCCATTCCTAGAAATAACTGCCCCATCCTCGTCTGCAGGAAGTGACAGATGAGTCTGGAGGCTCACCAGCCAATCAGGTTAGGGAGGCGCAAAGCGGACTTCAGGCTGCTGTAAGGCTCTGGGCTTCCCCCGGGGTGACTCTTTTCCACAGGTCTGCAGCGTCTGGAGTGTGGTCTTCGGCAGGGCAGAGTGAGAAAAATGGAGTTTTTAGTTGGGGAGGGATATTTTCCAGCCGAGCGTGAGAATCTTCCCCCCACCCATATTCCCCAACACTATCTGCTCTGAACAACGATTCCACAGGGCAGCTTAGACAATTTGCTTTACCCCTCTTCTCTGTCTAGGTCTGCCTTTCAAAGTACTCAGTTGGTTAAGCAGGGGACTTCCCCAGTGGTGTCGCAATGTGTTTCTCTCTTTGGGGGATGCACTTCCAGTTTCTTTGCTTTTTTTACTGAAATAATTGGCACTCTCTTTTGCTTTTCCCTCCCACTCTTAACAGGATTTTTTTTTTTTCAGGGTTTTCCCCAGAACTGCCTTATATTCTACTATCACTGACTCACTTCTTGGGTTAAGCACTGACCATTTACTGTAATTCTTAAAAATCAAAATAAAAATGAACAAATAAAAACCCAACAAGTAACAAAGGATATGCCTGAAAGGGTGGAACTCAAACTTTCAACTCTTAATGATTTATAATCTCACTTTTCTACTCAACAAGAGTGATGACTCATCAGGAGAACAGTGAATATCATGAGAAAGAAAGGCCCAGGGTTCTTCCTAATACATTACCAAAGAGGGTTCAAAGTAGGTGGAGTATGGTCTAGGGTCAAGAACACCAAAGTTCCAGTCAAGAAAGCAACCAATGGCTTCCCATTGCACTCTGACCAAAACTCCAATCTCCTTACCAGCCCACAAGACCCTGTGGGGTTTGGCCCCTGCCAACCTAATTTCAACCTGCATCATGCTCTCCTCTTTCACTGTGCTTCATCCATAACGTCTTTCTTTCTCTTTCTCAGACACATCAAGCCCATTACCACCTCAGGGCCTTTGCAAATGCTGTTCCCTCTGCCCAGAATATTCTTCCTCCAGATGTTTGTATGGCTACTTCCTTCTTGTCATTCAGGTTTCCATTTAAATGCCACTTCCTTATACTCAAAAGTTGCCCACAGAGACTCTTCATAACATTGCCTTATATTATTTTTAAAGTAGTTATTACTGTTTGAAATTATCTTGTTTTTTTAAAGTGTTTCTATCTTGTGGTTGACTCTCATTAGACAGTAAGCCCCATGGGAGAAGGAACCTTCTCTACCTTACTTATTAAATAAATAAGTAAAAGAGAGTCCTTCCAGCAAGGACTAAAAGCAACAAGATAGGAAGTTTAAGCAGAAGCTTCGGGGGAAGCAGGGGCTGTGACCTGGAGGTCATAGACAAGTGACCAAGCCAATGCTGGGAGCCCCACAGGGTAGCGTTCCTTAGGAGGGATGGAAGGAGCATAGGTGTAGAGGTCTCTGAGAGGCCTCAATAAACAACACTCCTCTTTCCCATCCCAATTCAGAACCAGCAGAGAAATAAGACAAAGGAGAAAGTCATAGGGGCTAAGCTGGCACTTTCGTTATTGATAAGTGGAAGAATGTGGTTTATATCTATGGGCAAGAGGGCTAGCTAATAGGAAACACTGGTATTGGGTAGACTTCCCACTTAGTCATGGCAGCTCTGAGCCCTGCTGCCTTCTCTGGGGGACAGGCCTCTTGTGAAACAGAAGGCATGGAGGAGCAGGGCAGAGAGCATGTCTATGGGGGCAGCTGGCTCCCAAGAGAAAAAGAAAGGAAAAGGCCGTCCAGTTTTTCCTCCCAAATTCGCCATTCAAAGATGCCACTCCACCTCCCCTGTGACAGAGTGCGTGAGGGATGTAGAGAGGCCTGAAGTCAGGGATGCCCCTTGACAGCTCCAGATGGAGGTGCTTTCACATAGAAGGAACGTAAGGGCCAAAGAGATTGGCTCTCTGCTGCCAACCACTGCTAGTCTCAGAGGTGAGACTGGTAAGGCCGGGGAAGTGGGGCACTGAAGGACAGGAGAACATCTGAGGACGTTGACTACCTGACTGCACCTGGCACTGGCTCCTCCTCTGCCTAACCTTGGTCCTTTCACTCATTCTCTATTTATGCATTTGCAAATTTGCTCCACAGACACTGTGAAGGCTATGCAAGGCTAGAAGTGAACAGGACCTACTGACCTAGGCTACTTCTCTGGTCCTCCCCCAGCATCTTCTCTCTCCACCCCAGGGTCCCAGTTACTTTGGCTCCCCTGGCCCCTTATGTTTGCTGTTCCCTCCACTACAAGTCCTGTGCTCTTGCTGTCCCCTCTGCTGGACATCTCTTCCCATTATCCTTTAGCTTTTTAGTGACTGTTCATTCTTTAGAAATCAGCTCCGTCTTTGCTTCACCTGAGAAAACCCCTGCTACCTGTAATGATTCTCCCCATTTTGTGCTCTTATTGCACCATCTAGCTCTCCTTTGGAATACTTGCCATAGAGGTAATTTTGCATCTGATTTTTTTTTTTTTACTGAAAAAACCCTGTTTATTGAAGATTTTAAATATTTATAAAAGTAGAAAGAAGAGCAAAAATAAACTCCATGTGTCTACCATGCAGTTTTAACAATTACCAACTCATGACCAATCTTATTGATTCTTTTATTGCCTATTAATTCTCTTGAATAGAATTTAAACTCCAAGAAGACAAAGAGAGTGTTTGTTTTTCTTGCCACTGTGTCTCTGGTGCCTAGCACAGTATCTCGCTCATGTAAGGCACACATTTTTGAATGAACAATGGATTGAATGGATGAATGACATATAACATGTAAAAGGGCAGCCCAGGTTGCTATGAGAGCACAGAGGAGCAGCAGCATTGAGCCTCACCTGAGGAATTCTCACAAGTCCAGTCTGCTAGCTTGGTTCTGACACTGAAGCTTTGTGAGGGCAGGGGCGGGAGTGTGCAGGAGGAGAAGGGGGAGCGTCCACAAAGATCGCCTCAGGCATCCTGGCTAGCAGCAGTCCAGTCCACCTGTCTTGCCTAAATGGTTTATCACTCTCTACACCAGAACTGATGCTTTGGCACTGATGGCCTCAAACAGCAGTTCCCAGGGAACACTGCTCTAGAGAGCTGCTTCTTGAAAAAAGGGATCATTGGTCTGGTAGGTTGGGAATGTTGCTTACTCTGCCCTCTTCTTGGCTATGAACTCTTGCGGGTTTTTTTTTTTTCAGTTTTAATTTGGTCGAAGACAGCTCTTGGCAAATTTATTTGTCATGGAACCCATCACCTCTACCACACAACTGTTAATAGCGTGGAGAACCAGTGTCTGCAGAATATGCCTTGAGACACATTATAAACATATTTTTCCCATGAGTGACCATTTCCAGAAAAGAAAAATTTTAAGTTTATTCCTCTTTTTCTTTTGACTTTTCTTTTTGTTATGTAGTTAACAAACAGTTAATAGATGAGAAACAGAAAGAAAAAATAAAGTAGAAATAAAAACTGCTTATGATTCCCCTATATAGAAATAATCCCCTTATTGTTTTTGGTGCTCCCATTTCTAGACTTTTTAAAAATGCATAATTACTACACATATTTCCCAGAAGATATTTTTTTCAACGATCGTTGACATTAATTTCCAGTGACAGTGACAAAACAGTCTTAAAAGGAGAACGCATTCGCTGACAACTTAAGTATGGGGTTCTTCCTCAAGAATTCCAATGTGCTTTTTCCCTTTTGTCCTCTTGTTTTATTGTGAGTGCATTCCAGCTGCTCTCCTCTGTTCACCTGACATCCCCCAGGCTAGAGTTAGTCCAATTTAACAGACAGATTGTTAGTTCAAATATGGGCAGGACACCAAACTTTTAATCAGAGTAGGGTGCAGGGAAAGAATGCAGGCTGCCTCATTTCTTGATATGGAATAATTTGAAAAGTTCCTTAACCTTTTATGGGTGGAGAAGGGAGGACTCTTCTCTAACTATGGTCAGACCTGCTCAAGATGAGACCAGGAGACTTGGAAATGAGCTTGAGCTTCCTTCTCAAAGATTTGCCTTTGTAGGACCACTGAAGAGTAGTTTTCAGCTTATATGGATGGCCTGCTTTGCCTTGGAGCTGGGTCATCCAGCATTTTTGATTTTTTGGTGCTTGCCATGTCCTTCCCATTTTTCTCTAAAAATGTTACATAGCATATATCTATTTGCATTTGAAATTAAAGTGATTCGGAGAATTTTGAAAAGAATATCAAGACACCCTTTGAATGACTGGAAGCCTATCTCAAGAGTTTGAAGCTTAGTTGGGGGCATCTTTCTCACAGACTTTACGCTGCTAGGTTGACCACTGGTCTCAGTTTGTCACCCGTACAGTGACGTCATATACCTCTACCCTGGCGTGGCCTCATGGTGGGTGGGGTGTACTTCCCTGCCATGGACTTTGAGCTTGGCCATGTGACCGTCTTTGGCCAGCATGTTAGAAGACAGGACATGCGCAGCAAAGGCTTGAATATGCTTAGATGGTTGGTCTGGCTCTCTTGTGCACCTGTCTTTGCCCTGAGATGAATTTACCCTGGGAAACCACCGGCTCAAGGAGGGTGAGAGATGCATAGAGCCAGCCAGAAACACAGCCAAGCCCAGCTGAGCCCAACCTAGGCTAGCAGAGCCCCAGCTGACCCATGAACACATGAACAAGAAGTAAATGCTTATAGTTGTATAACATTGAATTTCAGGGTGATTTTTCCCACAGCATTATTGTGGTATAGCTCACTGATACACATAGGATAAGTCAGTGCATGTGAAGGCCAGAAATGGGATGCCTGATAAAACAACCAATTAATAAACATTAAACAATAAACATTTAAGGGATCTAATATGGTCGTGACATTGTCTTGAATTTTTCTGGGACCCAATTGTAAACATTTGGCCCCATTTCCCTCTAAGGGACATTCTCATCCAGGTATAATTGGTTTGGAGAATATAGATACCATAAGACTATGTGTCTGGCACTGTGCTTTATGGGGGACATTACAGAGGACACAGAAAAGCATAAAGGCAGATTGGCATAGATAAAAGAGGATAGACTCTGGAGTCAGAAAGATGTGATTTAAAATTTTTAAATTTTGCTGCTTACTAGCTATGGGACAAATGGCAAGTCATTTAACATCTCTAAGAGGAAGTACATAATATGAAAATAATAGTATTCAATATTTCGCTACCTTCCAGGATGTAAGTGTCTAGCACAATGCTGACACATAGGAGGCACCTAGTAACATAGTCATTCTAATAATTATTATTGTTAATCTAGTGTCTCTAGCTAACAGTCATTTTACATACTGACATCTCACAGAAGCATAAGTAAGAATGTCAAGCAGGATATGAAAGATGCCCACTGAGCAGACATGTTGGCTGGAATGGAGGGAGTCAAGAGAGAGAGCCCGAAAAGGTAAGTGTGGGAAAGGCAGGTCTTTTCATGATGCCAATGAAGCTTCAGCTTCAGGTCCCTCACTGCCATGGACCCCTTCCAAGACCCTGGGAAAGGCCCTAGCTATTTTGTATTCTTCTTCTTAAAGAGGGCCTCACGAATTGTATAAGCTCAGTGACCCACGGATATCCAGCTCTGGGTACATCGTGTCATGGTGAGCCTCACAGCTGAGGAGCTGGGATTTCTCTCGTAAGCCCTGGAGTGCTATCCAGTGGGGAAGAAGTGGCGATATTGGTGCTCCTGGAAACTGCCCAGTTGCCTGGAGTCCAGGGTATTTGCTTAGCCCCTCTGTATTGGTAAAGAAGCCTCACAGGGCATGCCCAGATCAGCAGACTGAGAGAAAACCCTGAACTCAACTCTCCTCCCTCGGGCAAGCCGATGCAGGCCCTCTGTTCGTGTGGGATCTGCTGTGGCTCACCCGCCTCTAACAATTTGGGGAATCTAAAGCATGGTGCTGCTTTCCTGCTGGCTCCAAGCCGGCTGACACCACCATCCGGCTAAGGAGATTAACCAGGCTTTATTTACAGAAGCCTTCTGGTGACAGCAGCACCCACCACACCCAGGTAGAGCCTGGGAAGAATGAGAGCACATTCTTTTCTTGTCGCCGCTGAATGCCAGGGCAAAGGCTACATCCGCCGCAGAGATTGTCTACACAGGTACCAGGAGCGCTGGCCGGAGGCTGCCTGCCAGACTGCCAGTCAGCATTGCAGGGAGATGGACTCCAGGGCAGCGTCTTGAGCACAGTGGTGGCAAGAGCAGAGAGAGGGTCTTCTGTCCAGGGAGGCCCTGTGTCACCTGCACCATGCTTAGCACAGGAAAAGGACTCAACGAACATTTGCTGAATGAATGAATGAATGAATGGGAATGGCAATGACCAACCCCATTGTCTCTGTCATATCCCTTCCCCAGTCCTCATTTCTGGAAGAAAGAATTTTTCAAAATAATGAGTATTTTCTAAACACAAGTATTAATTAAAAATTGTTATTTTATTAATAAGCAATAGCAATCCACCCCTTGGTGTGGAACTTTCACTCAAGAGTTTGAGTGAACCGAAATAACTTATTCCCCTGTCTTTCCACCACATGACTTTCCCTTGTGCACATGTGTATACACACACAGGCACACACACACATGCACACCCACCTAGAGAGATGGTACTGCATGGTGATAAGTGCATGACCTGGAGTCAGATGCTTTGAACTGGGGTCCCAGTTCTTCCATTTATTAATGGAATGACCTTGGGCAAGTTACTTAACCTTTCTGAGCCTCAATTTTCTTATCTGAAAGATGGGATGATGGTACCAACCACTTCACAGGGTTTGTTATGAGGATCAATGAAGATAATATAAAGTGCCATGAAAAATGCAAAGGGTTATTTCTACCCATAGAGCAGCCTGGAATGAGATGAAAATGAACATTCTGCTTTTGCTCTCCACGGCATTCAGTGGGGGAAAAGAATACACATTCGTTCCTACACTGCATAGACAGGGCTTGGTAGATGATGCTGTCATTGGAAATATTTCTGTAGATTAAGTTGCTAAACCTTCAAGAAGAAATCAGTGGGAGGCTGGGGAAGACTTCCTGAAAGAAGTGATTTTGAAAAACACCTGAGATGCCCAATCTCTCATCACTTAACCCCACTTTTTAAAAACCCAAATACGTTAGTTGTCCCTGAGCCCTGTAAAGATGCTAGTACTAAATCATGGCTTGTGCTTCTCATTTCTACTCCAAGACCCATGTGTTTTCTTGGATTTCTGCCCACCCGTACCATTTGCTGATTTCTCTACTGTAAGTCGTGGAGCCAGTGGGTCTCTTTGGGAGGACCCCAGCAAAAGCCTCTTGATTATTGCATTAGTCAGCTCGGGCTGCTATAACAAAATGCTATCAACGGGTTGGCTTAAACAACAAGCATTTATTTCTCACAATTTTGGATGCTGGAAGTCTAAGATCTAAGTGCTAGAGCATTCTCTTCCTCCCGAGAGCCCTCTTCCTGGCTTATCGACAGCGGTCTTCTTAATGGGTCCTCACATGGCAGAGAGAGAGAGAGAGAGAGAGAGCGCTCTGGTCTCTTCCTCTTCTTATAAAGACACTAATCTCATCTCCACTCTCATGACCTCATCTAAACGTAATTACCTCCCAAAGTCCCCATTTCCAAATACGATCATATTGGGGGTTAGGACTTCAGCATAGGAATGGGGGGGGCATAATTCAGTCCATATTATCTACCCTTTGCCACTCAAAATCATGTCCTTCTTGCATGCAGAATATATACATTCGGTCCCAATAGTCCCCGAAGTCTTAATTCATTCCAGCATCAACTCTAATGTCTGAAGTCTGGTCTCATCTGAATATCATCTAAATCAGATACGAACAAGATTTGAGATACTATTAATCCTGAAGCAAATTCCTCTCTAGCTGTGAACCTGCAAAACCAAACAAGATATGTGCTTTCAAAATACAATGGTGGGACAAGCATAGGATAGACATTCTCATTCCAAAAGAGAGAAATAGGAAGGAAGGAAGGGGTGATGGGTCCCAAGCAAGTCCAAAACCCAGCAAGGCAAATTCCATGAGATATTACGGCTCGAGAGTAATCCTCTATGGCTCAGTGCTCTGCCCTCCAGGCCCCTGGGGTGGAATGTCATCCCCTTGACTGGGTGAGGTGCAGTGGCTCTCTTTGGGACCCCACCCATGTGGTGGCTCTTGGGGGGGTTGGGGGAAAGCCCCTGCTGTGACTCTCTGTGGGGGGCTGTGCTCTTATCCTTTGAAACAGAGGTAGAGACAGCCTTGCCCCTCCTCTGTCCCCCCAGACCCCTGGCCTCTGCCCTCTGGGCCTGTGGCGGGAGTGGCAGCCACAATGATCTCTGAATCGCCTTTGGTGTACCTTCTTCCCTTTCCTGGAAGGATAGCACACATTGGTAGCCAAATAGCTCCATGGTCCCATCTTTTAGAATCCAAGAAGTCCAAAAGCCTTAATTCATTCCCTCCCACTTTCTCTGTCCCCTTTAGTTCACACTGGCAGTGTCTTTGCTGGTATACCCCATTTCTGTTTCCTGGCCTCTGCTGAAGTGGCTGATTAAGTTCATGAGTTACACCCATGAGCTCTTTTATCACGTGGTTGCTCAGCCACACCCTTCATGTTCTCTTCAGAACAAACTTGATTTTTTGTAATATGGACAGGCTTAGAATTTTCCAAACCTCCGAGTTCTGGGGGTTCCTTTTTGCTTAACAATTCCATCTTCAATTTATCTCGCTCCTGTCACATTTTACTGTCAAGAGGAATTAAGCCACTCCTTCAACACTTTGCTTAGAAATCTCAGCTAAATATCCAGCTTCATCCCTTGAAAGTTCTACAAAACACAAGAAAAACACTAGAACATGAACACAATTCAGCCAAGTTCTTTGCCACTTTATAACAAGGATTGTCAGTTTCCAATAACATGTTCCTCACTTCCGTCTGAGACCTCACCAGAATGCCCTTACCATCCATATTTCTACCAACATTCTGCTCATGATTATCTACATGTTCTCTAAGAAAAGGGAAGCTTCCTCTACAGGTCTCCTCAGACTCACAGTCATTACGGTGATGAGATCCAGGGGCTGCTTCAAAAGTGAGCCAAAGGACATGTTTAGGACACTTTTTCCTTCAGTTCACTTCCCTTCTGTTCCCAAACTTCCTTCGTATTCTGCCATAATTCCTGCTGAACTTGGCTTCATGTTCTGATCTTGGATCCCTAGCTTTCAATCCTAGTGTCTCAGGGCTGCAAAGCATTATTTTTTCTTATTGTAACAGAGACTTAACGTCTTTATCTGGGATTTTCTCAGTAGTTGTGCAGTCACCCGGATTATTTTATGCTGCAAGGCAGAGACAGACCATAACAGAGGGAGGCAGTTCTGCATGGCCTGGCCTCTCAGGAATTGGTCCAGCTCACTCTGGGACATCCTTCAGTGCCTGATATATGGAAGGGGAAGAAGGCCTATTTTCTAATCTTGTTTTTGCTACCAAGTAGCTGTGTAATCTTGGGAGAGTTGACTCATCTCTCTGGTCTTCAATTTGTTTATCTGTTAAATAAAATTTGGGGGCTAGGTACATTCATTCTTGCTCTAAAGTTCTATGATTCATATGTTTTGCAACAGTGAGGGGAAAAAAGAATCCCTGACCTTTGAATTCCTCCAGGGTATCATCCTTCCTCTCGCGCAGAGACCTGAGACTTGTGCTCTATCAAAGAGTTAATGTCTTGTTCATAGTCAGAAGAGCTTTGCTTGTGGTCATGTAGGGATGCAGGCACCTCTCCACTCACGACTCCATCTTCTGTAGTCCTCTGGGGGAAGAGATTGGGATGGTACATAGGAGATTTCTACAGGCCAGGCTGGGAAGAAGTACACATCACTTTGGTCCCATTCTATCTGCCATAATTTAGACACATGATGACATCTAACTGCAAGGGAGGCTAGAACGGGTAACTTAATTATCTGTCCAGGAAGAGGAAGAGAACGTGGCCACGGGTGAGCACCAGCAAAGTAGGGGTACTGAGGCAGAGTATGGAGTGGATAGCCTCTGCAAGCTTCTGGATGTCCTCTTTCTGCACCACAGTTCTCATATACTGGTTTGGACCAGTGAGCTGCAATGGGAAGTATGTTATGTGTTTGAATAGTGCACCATGCGCGTTCATTCTTTCATGTGTTCATTCAGCAAATAGTTATTAACATCAGATTTAGACAAGGAGCTGTGGATCTAAAAAAAACCAAATAATTCACAATCTGAGACCTCAAGGAGCTCACAGTCTAGTAGATGAGCTGGGACAACTACCAAAACACCTGTCATGCACAGCAGGATGTGGTAAATGGTGCAGGAGAGGGACGCTGTGTTATAGGATGTCTAGTGTGCAGAAAACTCATCCAGTTATGGTGTTTGATGCAGGTGTTGGAGAATGGGTGAGAGTCTTACAGATGGGTTTGTGTTGGGGAAAGAGAGAGCAGAGAGTGAGCAGAGGTAAGTAGAGAGAATCAAATGATGTGATGTTGGGACAGAAGGATGGAAGTCAGGGGAGGCAGCTTCAGGAGGCCCTTGAAGAATTTAGACTGTATTTGTTAGAAAGTGGAGGCCACTGACAGTCTTGAACATTTGGGACATTTGGCTCTAGAGGAGAAAGGGATCTCTAGCCATATACCACACTCTCCATCTTGGGCCCAAAGCCTCACCTTGTCAATGCTACCTGGTCACAGAAGGGACCAGGGAACAAATGTGGATGACTGATTCCTGGATAACAGACCAAACCCAGGTCCATCAAGGGGTGGGGGTGGTGGTACTACGGCTAACCTTGCTTTACCTCTCCTCAGGAACCCACACTCTAAGGATCGAAAACATTCCACTGACCTCTAGTGGTCAAAATAGCCCCCAAACGGTCCCACATATCCCTGTTCCACAAGTCTACACCCAGTGATATCTGTTGAGGAAGAAATTGCTTAGAATAGAGCCTCTCTTCTTCCAGTCTCTCCTTTTTTGCCCTCCATGGGCTTTCCCCCTTGGTTCAACCAAATCTATCCACCACTCCCTCTCTCAGCAAGGATGCCTGGCCCACGCCGGGGAGCTTCAGGGCTGGAGAAGACATGAGCCTTCAGTTGTCTCCGTGTAGGCCATAGCCTGCTGCAGCTCTTCACATCATGAAGCATCCTGGTTGCAGTGAAAGATGTGCACATACTAAAAGTTAATATCCTACTCACAGTTACATTTGATTAAACCATCAAGTGGGGTCAACTGTCCTAATAATAGTCTCTAATGCTTAACAAATACTGTATGTCAGATGCTGTTCTAAGCACTTTAATATAAAGTTTTATTTAATCTTCACAAAAACCCTTAGAAGCAGGCACTGTTGTTATCCCTCATTTTAAAGATGAGGAAATTGAGACACAAAGAGGTTAAGTAACAAGCTCAAGATTACAGAGCCAGGCAGTGATGGGGCAGACACCTGACCCAGGCAGCATAACTGCAGAACCTGTGCTCTTCGTCACCACAGGATATTGCTTCCCAACATCATGTTGGACTAGCCATGTGACACTCCAAATGTCCCTGGGCCTCTGCTTCCTCACCTGCCACATGAGAGGATTGGACTAGTGTAGAGGTTTCAGACTTTTCTTAGAAGTGGATGGGCATAGATGACAAACAACAGAACACTTGCTCTAGCTAAAAAGCAGGGAGCCAATAACCCAACTGACTTTTCTTCTTCTCTCTGCTCCCTTTCCCACCCCAGAGGCTCTTAAGCTCCTATGAAAGATCTCAGGACTTGGGGGAACCAGAAGGCACCAAAGAATTATTAAGCTAGTATTTATTCAGCATTTATTGTATTTCTGGCATTGTATCAGGTGTTTCAGAAATATTGTACTCTTAATCCTCACAACAAGTTCATGAGGGAGCTGTTGTTATGCCCATTTGACAGATGAGAAAACCAAAGCATGGAGAGAATTAAATAGCTAGCCCAAAGTTACACAGCTAGTAAGAGGCAAAACTGGGATGCAAACCCAGGCCTGTGTGATGCCAAAACGCATGCCTTCCACAGCAAACTCTGCAGTCCCTCTGACAGTGAGACTGGGTCCTGGGAATTGGTGTACTGGAGTCTGTTTCCCAGGCCACCCTTAGTAACTGTGCTAGCTATGGAAAGGTGAAGACGATCCTTCCTGCAGGACAGTGGGGGAAGCTGAAGGTAGAGACAAGTTTCCAGGAGGGACCCATATGACACTGGGGCATTCTCACTCCAACTCAGGTCACCTCAAGCAGACAGCTAGCCACCAGGGCCACGGCCTGCTGATAAGAATGGGGGCCATCTCTGCCCTTACGGAAGGTTTAAGTCAAAGGAAACTGTTGTGATTTAAGCTCCTACTCTCAGGGTCCTTTTCTAGATTCTGGCTCCCACACTAGGAGGTAGTAGAAGCAGACACCTTTGCCAGCAGCCCAGACATGAGCTGCCTCTGGGAGGAAGCCAAAACCCTGGCTGAGCAGAGCTGTCGGATCAGCCCATGCCACTCAGCCCACTTGCTGGTTGCTTATCTCCACCTGGCAGGTAAGGAGAGCTTGTTGGGTAGAGGTCCTCGGGAAGCCCCCTTTCTTGAAGGCATGTGCTGTTTCTTGAGCTTGTGGTTGTTGCTCTAAATCCAGGGTCTGGATAGAAAAGTGATGTCAATGGATCCTTGATGCCCTCTCCCACTTTGAAAAAGACCTGATTTCTAAGCAGTGCGTCTTGTAGAAGAGAATCAGAAGACCTGTGTGGTAACCCCAGCTCTGCTCTGGCTAGCTGTATGACCGTGGGTAAATCTCATGCCCTCTCTGGCCTTAAAGAGGAGAGGCAACTGACCAAGTTCACCCAGCAAGCTGGTGACACAGCCAGGACTTAAAGCTAAGACCCTGTTCCCTCTCCTGCACCATGTGATTGATGGATTCAGTGCATCATTGGATTCACTCACTGACGCAACAAATGCCTATCAAGTTCTCCCTCTGTGCCAGGGGCTACGCTAGGAACCAGGAATACTGTGGTGATCAGAAAAACACACTCCAAACTAGAGGAGAACTCTGAAATTATGACTTGCTCACTCTCCATTTAAAGAGGAAGAAAGTGAGGCCAAAGGGGGGAAGCATTGTGACTGGCTCAAGGTTGCAGAGTGAAGTGGTATAAAATAACCTTGATGCATGATGAGCACGAAGATGAACTGTGGAAACTAATTTAGCATATTTAGCTGAATTTTGTGAATGAAGGGGACAAAAGGACTGATAAAGGATGAGAAGAGAGGAAAGAAAGCCTCATTTGGAGGCCCAGAAGTCAGAGGCTGAGAGGTCAGTGCCAAATGAACCCAAGCAGGCCTTTCGTTCCCCGTTGTGACTTTTTGTTCTCTCTCTAAGAATAGTAAGGATTTCTACATTCAGAGAAGTACCCAGTATAAGTGTGGTTTCTCTAACATGAAATAAAGCTGGGAATGAAAGCAGGACAATGATAATGGGACAAAGTTTAGGGAAGTTGTTCCCCTATAAAGTCCTTGCTCAAATATTGGCCATGTGATAAAGAGCAAAATGCCCTCGCGTGGTTGTCTGACTGTCTTGAGCTTGGTGAATCTAAGGGTGAATCTGAGGATGGCGGATGACAAGCTCCTAGGAGACACACAATCCAGTGGCATGTTAGAGCCAAGGCTATCCTTCGTGATCACAAGAAACTTGCTGCCAGCTGGTTTCTGGTGATACTCGTTTCTCTTAACACGTAACCTGAGCATCACAGTTCGAGACCGGGAGCAGGCTGACTTTACCCGAACCATATCATACACAGTTTGGATGCCCACCATTTTAAATTAGTCTATTATAAACCAAAACATCACAGCCCAATTTGTCTTTTCAGTAAAAGTTGATTTTGATTATTTTACACAAGATTATTTTTCGTGTCTGAAATATTAGATATGACCATAGTTGAAATAAGCTCTAAGGCAAATCCAAAGAGACATGGAATAAAAGTTGAATTCACTCTGTATGAGCTGTCTATACAGCTATCATCTTCATCATTTACTTACTCAGTCACCAATGAGAGAACAAAACATGAATAAGAAAGGACCCTCATTTATGAGGAGTTCACAGTCTAGCGGAGGAAATGTATGAAGAAAATATTTTAATACAATGCAATATGTGCTCTTAGAGAAGCATACTCAAAGTATGATGGTTAAGCCCATAATTTTTACAAAAGATGAAGCACTTCCACTTCCCTGTATCATAAGCCCCTACAAAAAAGAATGTATTTTGTGCCATTTCCTACGGCAACAATATGAAGTACACAGTAATGATGCCGGTTAGAGTAAGAACTCAGCGCCACCACCCGCTCACCTCCAACAGCTCCAGCCTGGCTCCTCTGAGGAGACTGTCCAGGTTGTGGTCCAGAAGGGCCAGTGCTCCTCCAAGGCTTGGGTTTCCCTTGACGGTGTTGGGCCTTGGCCCAGTGAACTGCAGGGACCGGACTTGTTGTGCTTTCCTGACTGAGCCCTGGAATGTTGTCCAATGACTTTGTCTCACCAGCATTTGCCCCGGTTCCTGGACAGAGTTCATCTCCCTGGAACACTAACCTCAGAGAACCAATGATGGCGTCTAGAGGGGCAAGAGTGCCTGGAAAATGAGCAGGACTGAGGAGTGAGAAAGTTGGGGTCTGGAAGGAAATGGAGTGGAGAAAAGGAGAAGATGGTGATTTTACAGTTTCTGGATTTAGTCAGATCCTACCTGGTTGAGGCCCAGACCTCATTTGGCTTAAGTCCTCCATGAGGGAGGAGTATATGTTGGCCTTGAGCATTCGCTGCCAAGCTGGACCACAGCTGTAGTCTCAGGCTGAATCCATCTGTGGAGGTCAGCCCCAGGGTGACCTTGGCCTCTTCCAAAACCTGTTCAGTCAGGCCAGGCTAAAGAACGGGAATGGCAGGGGGCCAGATGGCAGGGGCTAACACTGGGGTGAACGCTGAGGCTCATGGGTTCAGGGCCTCTGGCTGGACTTCTGTCCCCATCCTCACCAAACCCTCCTGCTTGTGGCAGGAAGAAGCATGTGGCTGTGGGGAATTAGTAATGAGATATGGAGTCATTCACCTCCAGGTCACTAGTTCAAAACCAGGTCAACAGTGAGTCAAAGTTCTTGACCAAGGGGGACTTGGTGGGGGTTTTATTTGAGTGGCTTAAAGGCAGATATTTGCCTTCTCAGAAGACAGCTCAGGCAGGTCAGCCTGGGCCACAGGGCAAGGAGCTCTGTCCCCGGTGACATGCTGTGCAGGCTGGAGAAGCCTCCATGTGGGCTTGACCTTCTGGCTCCATGCTCTCCGAGACCCCACTTCTCTGCCCCTAGGCCAGGTCGCACACTCTTGTGCTCACATAGGGCTTCGCATGTCAAAAGAATCCAGGTAGGCAGCGCTCAGATCATCTGGTGATAGCTCTGTTTATTTAGAAATCGCTGGCTTTCTGGGGCCAGAAACCACATTGATTTTATATATATATGTATCACATCCTTATTTTATTATTTTTTTGCCTTATCATTATCTAAACTAGTTTATTTATTGTTTACTTGTCTATTGCCTGAAACTTACCAATATTATCACGTAAGCTCTTTGAAAGCAGACACGCTGTCTATGCCTGGCACTCATTAGGTGCTTAAGAATTGTTTATTGAATGAATGAATACATAAAATAAAGAATGAATTCCTGATGCCTCACACAGTGTCTGGCAGAGAGGATGTGCTCAAAGATATTTGCTGAATAAATAAATGAATGAGTGGATGGATCACAGAATGAAAGTTTTGGGAAACATCAGCTCTCAGAACTCCAGTGGTACAATTTTACTGCTATAGAATCAGCAAGTTTTTCTCAATGCCAAACTAAAATCCCCAAACCCAAAGCACAGTGCTTGGCTCACAGTAGATGTTTGGAAAATGTTCCTTGAGTGAATGAATGATAAGTGGATGGATGGACAAGAGGATCAAACAAGTAAGGCTAGCATGCATGAATGAGGCAAAACCCAAAAGATTTATGAAAATTAATTTTTCCTCTTTATTTGTAGCGGTGCCCTTTTGGTTTCCCTCTCCATAATTCTGGATCTGGAATTTTCTCATGCATTCAGTCTCCACCTAATTAAGTTTTTTCAATCATTGATTCATTTGTTTGTTTAGTCAATACTCACTGAGTGTGTTCCATATGCCAGGCACATACAAAGATGACTAAGACACAATCCAAACCCTAAGTCCAGTGGTGGAATCAGACAAGTCTTCTAACTGCCTTTGCCTGCCACTTGGCTAAAGTATCCTTTCTTTATTATACAATCTCTTGCTTAGTCATTCATGTTCATTCAAGTGTTCATTGAGCACTTGCTCTATGCCGGTCATGATGCTATGGGGTTACAACAATGAGTAAGACAGTCTGGTTGTGTTTTTATATTGTTGCCTTTATGTCTTGCAGCTGTACTGTCTGTCCTAGATTGTAAGTGACTACTCATTCAGATATAGAAGCGGAATTTAGTCATGAATCAGGACTAACATCTAATAAAAATTATAGGCAGGGGCTATATTGAGCCTATTTGCTCTCTATTGTGACTAACCTAACACCATGGCTTAGACATAGCTGAAGTGAGAGTTTAAGAACTGGAAGATTTTAGAAAACTGTCCCGAATACAACACAAAGACATAAAGAGATACAAAATACAAAACAAGATTAAGAGAATGAGGGTAAACATATGACTAATAGGAATTTCAGGAAGAGAATGATAAAAAGAAATAACCAAAGAGAAAAAGGCTGAGAATTTTCCAGAATCTAAGAAAGAAATGAATCTTCAGAGGCAGGAAATAAGTCCCAAGAAAGATAAAATGATATCTGTACCAAGTAACATCATAGAAAACTTGTAAAAAATCAAAAAATAAATAGATCTTAAAAGCAACAAAAAAGAAATACGGATTGCTCACAAAGAAATAATAGACTGATAACTGTCATCTCAAAAGCAACAATGGAAGCAGAAGTCAGTGAAGTAATATTTTTAAAGTGCTGAGAAAAAATAACTGTCAGCCTTCATTTTTGCCTCCTTCAACTATCATTTAAAAACAAGAGGAAATTGAGATATTTTTAAGCAACGACCAAGAGAATTTATCGTTCAAGGACTCTTGTGGAAATGATTTCTAGAGTGTATTTTAGGAAAGAAGAAACTGAACTCAGAAGGAACAGTTCAGAGGCAAGGTGGAATGGTAACTAAAGAAGTTGGTAAACATCTAGACAAAGCCAAAAGATGCATTAGTTGCTCAAAACAATAACGATAATAATAATAAAATTTAGGGTTATAAATGTAGGGTGGAAGTATCTAAAATGCTGGGTGGCGATGATACCACGTAAGGTGGGTTAAAATGTTCTAAATTCCCTTTATTATGTGGGAAGAGGGTAGCAATATTCAGACTTTAAGTCCAACATGCTTGACAAAATTTAAGTTTAACCACTAAAATAGTAGAAATAGAACATGTAATTCTAAATTAATAGAGGGAAAGGAAGAACTACAGAAAACTTGATCGATCTAGAAGACAGGAAGAGAGGAAGAAAAGACATTAAAAAGCAGAGTAGGGGCCAGCGGGGTGGTGTAGTGGTTAAGTTCATGCACCCAGCTTCAGTGGCCCGGAGTTTGCAGGTTCGGATCCCAGGCACAGACCTACACACCATTTATCAAGCCATGCTGTGGCAGGTGTCCCACATATAAAGTAGAGGAAGATGGGCATGGATGTTAGCCCAGGGCCAATCTTCCTCAGCAAAAAAAAAAAGGGGGGGGAGGATTGGCAATGGATGTTAGTGCAGAACTAATCTTCCTCACAACAAAAAAAAAAAGCAGAGTAAACAAAATACAAAAAGAAATAGAATAAATCCAAAAACAATAGGAAACAATAAATGTAAGTGGATTACCCTCACTAGTTAAAAGACAATTGTCAGGTTCAATGTAAAAAAAAGAAAATAGAAAGGAAACTTCTATGCTGTTTTCAAAATATATACCTGAAACAGAAGGATTCAAAAGGTTGAAAGTAAAAGGATAAGAAGAGGTATTCCAGGCCAATATTAATCCACACAAAACTGTAGCTACAATGACTATAGCAGAGAAAACGTCTTTAAGGCAAAAAGATGGTCATTATATACCGATAAAGGGAACAATTCATCAGGAAAATGTGACAAATCCAAATTCATATTTATCTATTATAGACCTCAAAATATATAAAAGCAAAAGTTGACTGATTACCAGGAGGAACTGACAAATCTTTATAGGAGATTTTAAAATACACCTCTCTGATAATTGATAGATCAAGTGGCATAAAAACTGGCATGAATTTATCAGGTTTGAATGGCACAATGAACAAGATTGACCCAATAGACATTTATAGAATCTTGTGCTCAACAATTGAAGAATGTGCATTTTTTCAAACACACAATAAATATGTACAGGAACTGACAAGGTACTAAGCCACAAAGCGAGTCTCAACAAATGCCAAAAATAAATATCATATAGTCCACCTTCTCTGACCAAAATCTGTTATAAATGAACCACAAAACAGTAACTAGGAAAACAACAAGATATGTTTAGAATTTAAAACATTTCTAATTAATTCATAGGTCAAAGAAAAATCATAATAGAAATACACAAATACTTAGAACAAAATTTAAGAGTCTATGTAGTAACACTTGCAGGATATAGTTAAGGAGACTGAGAGCAGAGGTTCTCAACTGGGGGAGATTTTGCCCCTCAGGGGACATTTGGCAACGTTGGAGACATTTTTGTTTGTCACAACTAGGGGTGGATACTACTAGCATCTAGTGGCTAGAGGCCAGAGATGCTGCTCTCCCACAATGCAAAGGACAGCCGCCCACAGTAGAGAATTATCTGGCCCCAAATGTCAATAGTGCCGACGTTGAGAAACCGTGACTTAGAGGGAAAGTTGTGGCCCTGAATGTTATATAAGAAAAGAAGAATGAGAACTATGTGGGCAAGGGTGAGGACAGATTAGACAACAGAGCCAGGTGGCAGAGAAGGTTAGTAGCCTATTGTAGTAATTAAGGTAGACAATAGTGGAGATTTAGGCTAAGGCAACAGGAAGGAGAGAGAAAAAGGTTTTAGGGTAAAATTAACAGGATTTGGAGATGGGTGAGGGGGAGAGAGAAAGAGAAGTAAAAACAATGAGGTGGCTCATAGGGATGCCCCCAGGGCAAAGCTTCACAGATGCTCTAGTCCACCATGGTAGACTACCGTGAATGGGCAGCCATCAGCATTCAGCCTCAGGGAACTGAGTCAAAGAATCCTGACTGACTTGCCTTGGGTCCCCAAAGAGGAAGTGAGGTCAAGGCCATGTCCTGGAAGGTGAAAAGACTGGAGGACACAGGCTTCCCCAAGAGAGAGGGAGACAGCGGGGAGAAGACATTCTACGTGAATTACCAAATACAAGATCACCTGAGGCTGCAGTGTCAGTGGGCCGGGCTTCACTAGCCCCCAAGGCCTTGCCTGTTCACACAGACGTGGTACAAGCCACTGAAGAACGGTTTCCAATTCCACGGTGGTAGAGAAAAAGAAAGAAAGATACAACCACGCGTACCACAGCTCCGAGTTTCAAAGACCACATTTAAGGTACTCTTCAAACAGCCACCGTGTAGCTCGAGCTGGTCCCAGACTTAAGTCTGTGTAAACAGAGTTATATTTACTAGCATAAGGCCTAAAATAGAAATCCCTCAGCAAGCTCTTCTCTCACTAATGGTGTCTCTTTGATAGCTAAGCGGGCACCCATGAAGGGGCCGGTGTCAACTGTTAATGCCAGAAACAGGAGTTGCTGAGGAATGTTTTCTCCTTCACATTTTATGGGAAAGTTCAAACTGTACCAGATTCGTAGTCTGGTGACATCTTTGATGGAAACGCTCAGAAACTTCTCTCTGGCTGTGGCTGGTCTCCATGAATCGATGGTCAGTGTCGGAAGAGCCTCTGACAGGCGGCTGAGGGAACTTGCAGGCTCATTGTTCTTTAATGTTTAAGACGGTGGAGGAAATTAACTTCTCTGGGCCTCCTTCAGGGTCCTAAGATGTTTCTGACCTAACGAGCGTTTTTTCCATCTAGATAAAAAGCAATCTATTAATCAAGGGAGCTGGTACTTTTTATTCATTTGTTTCCCATCAGTGTCTCTCTGAGGTACACACAGATCTTTATTTGGTTTGCCAGTGTGTGGGAGAGAGACATATAGACGCAGGATAACAGACACGAAGAAAGGCAAAGAGACACGCGACTAGTCTGTTTATGTCGCCTCCTCTGTTCAGTTGTCTGTCCTGTTGAACCGAATGTCTCCGCGAAACTTAGAATAAATAGGACCTCCTCTAAGTAAATGGCGGCAGTGGTGGTGAGGATAAGGGAGCGCAGAAAGACCAAGAGTTGTGGAGCAAGAGAGGAGGAGAAGAAGAGAGGGAGAATGGCAGGAAGGTGAGGAGAGTGTGTGGCTATTTTTCTCTGCTCTTAGCCAGCAGTTTCTTGGCTCCGGGTCTGTCTGTGGACAAGACATGTCTGTGTCACTAAGGATGGATCTACCTGGTGTCCTGGGGCTGTACCCATTTTGGGCCTTGGTGTTATGAGGGAGGAGCAGAAGAAAAAGTGCTGGCAGCTTTAACTTCAATTGGAGTGGAGTGGAGGTGGGGGGGGGGACCGGGCAGAGGGAGACCAAGGACATCTTGTCTGATGTCACTGCTGCCTGGCGCTGGACTGTCTCCTTCTTCTAGCAAGGGTCAGGAAGGGAGACTGTGGAACTTGCACAGACTAGTCGAAATTTTTGTGGGCTGAAGTGATTGTTGGATTTCAACTTCAAAATGTTAGCCTATTTGAAAGTTTCTTTGCCTACAAAGATGAATGTACTTAGCAGTCTTCCAGGAAAAACAAAGATGTTACAATGAAAAGTTTTCTCTTTTATCCTGTGAAAGAATTCTAATACTAATACCTCCCTGCATATCATGGTACTTTATGTTATTTAAAGTTATTTTCACAGCTGCAATCTCATTTGGTTCTGTAGGGAAGTAAGAGATATTACTACTCTCTCTTTTTATCCCCAGAATATTGGTATGCTTCCTTCTTTCTGATAATAAGAATTATGTGATTGATCAGCTTTTATCTTTTGCTTTGGTTACCAGGAAGCTCAGGACCAAATTTTTAGCTCAAACATCACTGATTCTATTTTTTCCTGGTTTTGATTTTTGCTTATATTTCTTTTTTCCCTGGGTCTCTTTTTTTCATTTCTGATTATATTTATTTTCCTTCGAGTTTTAGTTAGAAGTTCATTGCATTCATTCAACAAATGCTTATTATTCCTCACACTCCCTATTCCTCTTCGCTTTCTTTTCTCCATAGCACTTAACACCATCCACCCTGCCGCATATCTCACTTATTTCTTCTTATTTTATCTCTCTCCTGACTCCCGAACACCGTCAAGAGGACAGTGCACTCCATGAGGGCGGGGGTTTTGTCTCTTTTTATTCCTGCTGTATTTCCAAAGTCTGGAGCAGTGGTGGCACATTGAAGGCCCTCAGTAAATACCCACTGAGTGAGAGAATCACTTATTACACACCAAGTTCTGTGCTAGGTGGTGGGAATCAGAGCCGGCTTCAAGGGTACATGACCTGTGCAGGTTCACAGGGCCCCACACTCAGACGGGCCCCCATATAGTTTAATGCTCCCCTGTCACCATCTTGAACTTCCTAATACGTTTTGAATGAGGAGCCCCACATTTCAATTTTACGCTGGGCTCTGTGAATTCTGTGATCAGTCCTGATGGGAGTGTACCAGTGTCACCACCTGCATGAAAGGTTTGACCTACTGGAGGAAGGAATCATAAAAAAAGAAAGATACACACCATAAATATTTATTTTAACATAAAAGACATAAATGTGTATGCACACATACACGCACACACACATATCTGCACAAATCTTTTGATACAGAGCCAGTGTCTTTTCTCTGTCATCTTTCTTGTATAAAACACACCCTTAATGCATCATCTATGATTTCCTGTTTTCACTTCTTTAAAGTGGAAGGAGAAGTGAAAGACACACTTGAAAAGAAAATCTGACTGCAGAATTCTGCTATAGTTTTATAATCCCCTCCTCAATCTTTTACAATCATTTCATTCACTCCTAGGCAAGTTTTGGTACCTTACTTTTATCAAGTCTTTCCAAATTATTCAATTTAGTTTTCAGATAAATGAATTGGCTCACATTTCAATGGCTTATATAATATTTAATTCAATTATGTAAATTATAATAGCATGTAAAACTAACACGAATCAATTTGGGAACAAATACAAATGACTCTTGATAAGCAAGAACTAAACATGAGAGAAGCAGAAATATGCAACCATATTAAAGAGTGGCCTACCAGCTTCCGGCACTCCGAGAACTGTGGGCCTCAATGAGTGTGCTTCACAGAGAGGTGGAAAGTGTTGGTGAATCTGGGAAATCAGTTAAGTGGAGGTCAGTTAAGAGAATCTCTACTGTTGTTAATGCTATGAGAGTGTATAACCTAGATTCAACTAGGTCAAGGAGACCACAGAAGGCTTCCCTGAGGAAGTTATGACTGAGATGAACACTTAAAAAAATAATTAAAGCATAGGGGTTGCCAAGATGAAGGAAGAGGAGTGTTCCAGGTTGTAGGAACAGGATGTACAAAAGCCCTGTGGTAGAGTGGGGGCACAGCATATTCAGAAACCTGAAAGAAGGTGAGTGTCATTGAAATCTATAGAATGAGGAGAATTATGGGGCATGATGAGCTGGAGAAGTCGAGGGGAAGACCTGACAGATTTTGTGGGCCATGTTAAAGATTATGGACTTTGCAATGGGAGTAAGGAAAGCTACTAAAGATTTTAAGAAGGGAGTATGAGATTATCAGATTCAAGTTTCATAAAGATAACTCTGGCTGCAGTGTGGAGAACAGATTGGAGGGGAACAAGAGTGCATTTGGAAGATCAGCATTAGTCTAGGTAGGAGATGCTGTTAGTTGACTTGAGTTGTGATGATGGAAATGAAGAGGATACTTAGAACTTGTTAACAGATTAGGTATGGAGGGAGAGTAATGATTAATCAAGGATGACACCTAATTTCTGACATGTAAAACTGGGTGGATGATGTTTCTATTCATTGAAATAGGCAACATTGGAAAATAATTATGCTTTAGAGGGAAAAATCCTGAGTTAGGTTTTGGAAATTTCAAGTTCAAGGTGCTTTTGAATGCATAAATGGAAGAGTCAAGTTGGATTTAAATATGTAAGTCTAGCTATAGAAAAAGACTGAAGATAAAAATTTACAATGACCTTTTTATGGGGGAAAGAGAAGTAAGGATTAGATCGCCTAAGGCAAGAATCCAGAATGAGAAGGGAATTTCTTAATGAAGTCCAATGTTTAATTGCTGGATAAAAGATAAAGAGCCTATAAAGGAGAGAGAGAAGTAGCAGCCGAAGACATTGGAAGAGAACTAGGAGGTTTTGGGTGGTGAGAGTCATGGGAAGAGAGTGTTAGGAAAGGGATCAAATGCTTCTGAGAGTTTAAGTAAAATAAAGGCTGTAACAACAAAAAACAAACAATAGTCCAGGACCAGACGGCTTCACTGATGAATTCTACCAAACATTTAAAGAAAAATTAATACCTATCTTTCTCAAACTCTTCCAAAAAATAGAAGAGGAGGGAACACTTCCAAACTCATTTTACAAGGCCGGCATTACCCTGAGACCAAAACCAGACAAAGACACTAAAGAAAAGAAAGTAACAGGCCAATCAATATCCCTGGTGAACATAGATGCAAAAATCCTCAACAAAATATTAGCAAACCAAATTTAACAATACATTAAAGGATCATACACCATGATCAAGTGGAATTTATTCCAGGGATGTAGGTATGGTTCAATATCTTCAAATCAATCGATGTGATACACCGCATTAACAAAATGAAGGATAAGTCATATGAACATCTCCACAGAAGCAGAAAACCATTTGACAAAATTCAACATCCATTTATGACAAAAACTGTCAACAAAATGGGTATAGAGGAAATATACCTCAACATAATAAAGGCCATATATAACAAGCCCACAGCCAACATCATAGTCAATGGTGAAAAGCTAAAAGCTTTTCCTGTAAGATCAGGAACAAGACAAGGATGCCCACTTGGGCCACTCTTATTCAACATAGTATTGGAAGTCCTAGCCAGAACAATTAAACACAAAAAAGAAAGAAAGGCATCCAAATCAGAAAGGAAAAAGGAAAAATTTTCACTATTTGCAGAAGACATGATGTTATATATAGAAAACCCTAAAGACTCCACCAAAAAACTAATTTAAAAATTCAGTAAAGTTGTAGTATACAAAATCAATATATAAAAGTCTGCTGTGTTTCTATACACTAATAACAGACAATCAGAAAGAGAAATTAAGAAAATCCCATTTACAATTGTATCAAAAAGAATAAAATACCTAGTGATAAATTTAACCAGGGAGGTGAAAGACCTCTACACTGAAAACTGTAAGACACTGGTGAAAGAAATTGCAGAAGAAACAAATAAATGGAAGGCTATTTCATGCTCATGGATTGGAAGATTTAATATTGTTAAAATATCCATACCAGCCAAAGCAATATACAGATTCCATGCAATCCTTATCAAAATTCCGATGGTATTTTTCATAGAAAAAAGAACAAACAATTCTCAAATTTGTTTGGAACCACAAAAGACACCAAATAGCCAAAGCAATCTTGAGAAAGAAGAACAAAGCTGGAGACATAGTGCTCTCTGATTTCAAACTATATTACAAAGCTATGGTAATCAAAACAATATGATATTAGCATGAAAACAGTCACATTGATCAATGAAACAGAATAGAGAGCCCAGAAATAAACCTATGCATATATGGTCAATTAATTTACGACAAAGGAGCCAAGAATATACAATGGGGAAAGGACAGTCTCTTCAATAAATGGTGTTGGGAAAACTGGACAGCCACATGCAAAAGAATGAAACTGAATCATTATCTTACACCGCCCACAAAAACTAACTCAAAATGGATGGGAGACTTGAATGTAAGACCTGAAACTACAAAACTCCTGAAAGAAAAGATAGGCAGTAAACTCCCTGACATCAGCCTTGGTGACAAGTTTTTGGATTTGACACCAAAAGCAAAGGCAACAAAAGTAAAAATAAACAAGTGGGACTACATCAAACTAAAAAGCTTCTGCACAACAAAGGAAACCATCAACCAAATGAGAAAGCAACATACCAAATGGGAGAAAATATTTGCAAATCATATATTTGATAAGGAGTTAACATCTAAAATATATAAAGAACACATACAATTTAATAGCAAAAAACCAGGGGCCAGCCTGGTGGCATAGCGATTAAGTTCACATGCTTGGCTTCAGCAGTGTAGGGTTCACAGGTTCGGATCCCAGGCAGGAACCTACACACCGCTCATCAAACCATGCTGTGGCAGTGTCCCACATGCAAAAAGAGGGAAAGTGAAGGGTGGACTTCCTCAAGCAAAAAGAGGAAGATTGGCAACAGATGTTAACTCGGGGCCAATCTTCCTCACCAAAAATAAATAATTCAGTTGAAAAATGGGCAGAGTTTTTGAATAGACATTTTTCCAAAGAAGACATACAGATGGCCAACAGGTACATGAAAAGAAGCTCAACATTATTAATCATTAGGGAAGTGCAAACCAAAACCACAATGAGATATCACCTCACACCTGTTAGAATGGCTATTATAAAAATGACAAGAGATAACAAACGTTAATGAGAATGTGGAGAAAAGGGAATCCTTGTGCACTGTTGGTGGGAATGTAAATTGATACAGCCACTGTGGAAAACAGTATGGAGGTTTCTTTAAAAATTAGAAATAGAACTACCATAAGATTCAGTAATTCTACCTCTGGGTATTTATCCAAAGGAAATGAAAACACTAACTCAGAAAGATATATGCATCCCTCAGGTTGATTGCAGCATTATTTACAATAGACAAGATATGGAAGCAACCTCAGTGTCCACTGATGGATGAATGAATAATGTTGTGTGTATATATATATAATGGAATATTATTCAGCCATAAAAAGAAGGAAATCTTGCCATTTGTGACAACGTGAATGGACCTTGAGGGCGTTATGCTAAGTGAAATAAATCAGATATAGAAAGACAAATACTGTATGATCTCATTTATATATGGAATCTCAAAAAAAAAAAAAATGAACTCATAGATACAGAGAACAGATTGGTGGTTGCCAGAAGCAGGGGGTGGGCAAAATGGGTGAAGGGGTGGTCAAAAGGTACAAACTTCCAGTAATAAAATAAATGTCATGGAGAGGAAATGTACAGCACGGTGACTATAGTTAATAATACTGTACTGTATATTTAAAAGTTGCTAAGAGAGTAAATCTTAAAAGTTCTCATCACAAGAGAAAAAAAATTTGTAACTGTGTGGTGATGGATGTTAAGTAGACTTGTGATGATCATTTCTCTTTATATACAAATAATAAATCATTATGTTGTAACCTAAAACTAATATAATGAAAACAATAAAGACTGTAAATATCCATTGGAATTAGCAACATGGAGGTCACTGGTGACTTCAGTGAAAGCTGTTTCCTAAAGTGATGAGATAGAAGTGGGTTGATTAGGGAGTGGGGAGATAAGAAGATGGAGGCTCTGCAAATCTTTTCTGGGAGAGAGATATATACATATCTCCTTATGTCTCCCAGAAGGATTTTTTCTATGACTTTCAGCAAATCATATAATTTCTCTGAACCTGTTTTCTCAACAATAAGATAGGGATTTGTGTGTGTACCCAAATATATATGGATATATATACATAAATCCACATGGATATTCATACCTATCTATCTCTATACATGCATCTGTGTACACACACCCAAATCCCTATTTTATTGTTGAGTAAACAGGTTCAAAGAAACTATATGATTTTCTGAAAGTCACGTAGAAAACCTTTATCCAAGTTATGACTATAGACTAGTCCTCTGACTCACCAGAGGCAGCTCAGAACAGGGAAAGAAGGTTGGATTTCAGAGCTCTGGCAAATCGCTTATTTTCTCCAAGCTTCAGTCTATTTAGCTTTACCTCATTAGTTGTGAGGATTAAATGCAATAACCGTGTAAAGAACCTGACACTAGAAGCACCCAGTATCACTTTCCATGTGCTCCTTACCCCACAATTACCTTCTCTCCTTTTCTACTTAATCCAAGAAGAGAGGGATAACATGAAAGGAGAGAGAGCATTTGGATATTTATTTTGAGAAGGATGATGAGTTGGGAATTAGGTCAAAATCAGCTGAAGAGATGTAGGTTAGATGAAACAAACAACATATTGGCTGCCAGACCTGAGCGAGCAGAATGCAGCAACAAGGAGAGCTAGAAACTGTCTTTCCCTGGAAGTCTTTCAACTAAGGCAGTAATTCCTTTTTAGGTACTTCAAGCCATTTGTTTAGTGTGGTTGTCTCTGGCCTTCAGAGGGAGTGATACTTAACAAGTCTGAGAACTTTGCTGGCAGTTCTGAAGTCCACTCTTCATTAGCATTTCAGAGGAAGATCTGAATGCCACCACTGAAGGGCAGGCTTCCTTGGCCTCCTCCAAGCACACATGCAGATTCCTGCGCTGCCAGGCCACTGAGCTGGGTTTCCAGGGTAACTGGGAGGGAACGAGGCTGCTCCCTCCCGTGTGCCCCACCTCTTCATTCTGTCCAGAGAGTCCAGAAAACGCAAGTTACCCGGGCGCCAAAACCGGTTGTCCTCTGCCTCAGCCCAAAGACATTAAACCAATTTAGATGGCCGTGTTTTGGCAGAGGCATTAATTATTTCCAGGCGATTTTCAGTCATCCTATTTCCCTAGTGGAGCCCATTTAAGAAGAGAACAGCCCCTTATCAGTCTGAACCAACAGATAAATAGATTTACCTGGAGGTTGGGGTTAGGATGGGGGTGGACAGTGATGACCCTGTCAAGGGCTGCCCCACAGGAGGGCATACAGCCTCCAGCCCTGCAGAGCACCTTTGGGCTCTTCTCCTCAGTGAGGTTTTGGTTTTGTCTTACATGTGAACCAGTCCCAGAAGTTGCAAATGCCGTTCCACACGCTTGAAGAAACGATTTCCAAATAATTTATTCAGCATCACAGTGATAGCCAGAGGCTCTATTTCCTTCTAATTAGGGGAAGGTGTGGAGGCAGAACTGGGGGGAAATAAAGCCAAGTGGATATAGTCAGAATAAACACGAGAGTGGAAGTGTTGCACGGCTGATCAGACTCAGCTTGTGGAAAAGGTTAAGTCAGTAACCTTCAGCTCTAACCTCAGTGAAACAGGAAACTCCCACCTCCCGTCATATCAGAGAGCTTTCCACAGTTCATAGACTTAGCTGTCCTCAAGGGCCTGTGCTTCACATCGCTGTTTTCTCTCTACTCTATACAAACACTTAGGTTCAAAGCATTCAATCTTTTTTTTCAAGGCTTGGGCAGTCAACTATGGCATCTCTTTCCTTGGTGAATTTTAAGCAGTGGCTTAACATTTGGTTTACAATTTAAACATCACCCTTAAAAAATAATCTTGAGTGTTTATAAGCAAATACTCAGCCTTCTCTTCTCATAGAATATTAGAGTTAAAGAAAATCTTAGAGAATCTAGGACAATTCGAGCATCAAAATAAATAGTAATACTGAAGGAATATAACCCATTAATAAGTAAGAATCCATGAGCCCACAATGAAATAAATAAGAAGGAAAACCTCTTCCTTACCATGAAAAGCCAACTAATAAATGTAGAAAAAATGATGGAATTAGAAAATCACCATTTGGCAATCATCATTGCAATAATTGATTTAGGCAAGAAACATCAATGCACACTAAAACTAATGGGTGAAATTTTGAGGGGTATTAGAATTTTATACAACCTCAGTGTCTTCCCATAAGACACTTACTAATTACAAGAGGGAAAATAGTCATTTTACAGTGGAGGAACCTGGCAGACACTATCTTAAATGATCACATCACCAGTAATGTGACAAATTGACATTATGTGCCTCCTGAAATGATGCACTAACAAGAACAAAACATCACTTCTGTGGTGTTCCTGCCAAATATGTATAGTCTAGTCACCAGGAAACATTAGATAAACCCAACGTGAAGGACATTCTACAAAAGAATTGAGCTGTTACCCTTGGAAATGTTACACAAAGACAGACTGAGGAACTGTTTCCCAGTAAGGGAGACTAAATTAGAGACGTGATAAATGGGGGCAATGTGAGTCTGGATTTTCTTTTGCAATAAAAGGCATTATTGGGGCAATTGGTGAAATCTGCATGAAGTCTGCAGTTTAGATTGTGGTATTGTTATCATTGCTAATTTCTTGATTTTTATAATTGTACTATGGTAATATTAGAGTATGTCTTGTTTTTAGGAAAGACATTCTGAAGTATCTAGGGGTGAAGGGGCATCATGTCTGCAATTTTCTCTCACACAGTTCACACATGCACACATACACACAAACACACACACAGAGAAAGATTAATCAGACGTGGTGAAGTGTTTGGATGAAGAGCATATATGAATTCTTTGTATTATTTTCACAACTTTTCTATATATCTGAAGTTCTATTTTAAAAACTTTTAACGGAGGTCTTAGAGATCAACTGTCAAATCCTCATATAGATGATGGAGCTCATTCCTGAGGACTTCCAAGGGGCTAGTGGTGGAGTTAGGCTGGGACGTCATATATCCAGAGAGACAGAGGCAAAACCCTTTTGCCTTTCATTGCCAATTACTTCGTGGACTCTCCTTTGAGAACTTTCTGGATCCCTCATGGCCTGGATTAACCTGGATAATGTAACCTATGACAAAAAAGGACACTTAGAGCAGTTGCTGTGGCTTGGCATTGAGAGTGGGGCTTCTCTAATGATTCCTCCCCAGAACTAGCCTTGATTCCACGATTTCTAAGTGCACCCTAGAGCTGTGAATGAATCTATTGTTGAAAGGAAGGCTTTGTAGTCCTCTCCCGGACATTATTCTAGGCGAACCAATGGCCTTGGGCAGGATATTGAATCTGGTCCTCAATTTTGGCTCTGCAAAATGAGCACTTTTCTTTTTGCCCTCTCCCAATTATCCAGGAATGCCTTGATGTGACATTGCTAAGATTTAAATATTTTCAGGTTCCTAGAGAAGGACACCTTCTAAAACAAGTCTTAAGTGAATGTGGCCTTTGTATTCAATATCCTTAAACAAGTACCTACATATGGTTTTTCTCCATTTATGAAACATCCTGGTAATGTCTATATTTTATCTTCATTTGATTTTGTGTGGAAGAACTAGAGTGAGGGGAAGTAATGGAAATCCAATTTCCAGCTGGACTATGAAATCCATAACACATGGCCATTCCTCCTCACACCCTCCTACCGTCCATTAGCAAATCCAAACTCCTTACCAAGGGTTCGTAACCCGTTCCCACCTGTTTTCTTTTCTCAGTAGTTGAGATGAGGAAAA
Source organism: Tapirus indicus (assembly GCA_031878705.1). Lineage (NCBI taxonomy): Eukaryota > Metazoa > Chordata > Mammalia > Perissodactyla > Tapiridae > Tapirus > Tapirus indicus. Next base: position 100,861,952 of record CM062918.1, on the reverse strand, counting down.
AGTGAGAACAGAAACAGCCCTTCCTTCCAGCTCTTGTAGCAGCCTTTCCCACGCTATCCACCATTCCCCTCCCAATTTGCCACCTTTAAATCCTTGGTTAAAGTTTACTTTTTTAATGGAGACTTCCCATATTAATGCCACTCCATAATAGCAGGTCACATTTATTAAATTCCAATTGGTAACAGGTTTATGTGCATCAAGCGAGAAAATGTATGCGAAGTGTGAAGCGCCCTGCCCAGCACATAGCAAGCATTTAATAGATTTTAGCATTCACAGGTCCGCAGTTCTTATCCAAACCCTCAGGGCCAGATGAGTTTTGGAATTAATTAACCTATTTATTTATTTTGCAGATATTAGAAAGATAATGAGGTGCCTGTACTGTATATTAATAACATCCTCAGCTGAGTCTGGGTGCTGTAATCAAAAGCATTAATATTTCTATGGTGAAATATATGAATATTCACATTAAGTGGAATAAATAAAGACCATAAATGGCTTTACTTCAGATCTGTCCACGTTTTGCAATCAAATGAGTTTGCACCAAACTTACAATAGAGTTTACCTTCAGAGCTCTTGGGATTTGGGGATTGTGGATAAGGGATTGCAGTACATTGGTATTCTTATTTTACATGTGGGAAACTGATGTTTGGAGAGATGAAGAGATTCCTACAGCTGGGAACAGGGCTGTGGTACAAACTCAGATTCTTCTGAATCTGCAGCCGTCACTCTTACCAGGGAATTACTCTCCTTCCCTCCAGCCATTTTGGCCATCACCGCAAATTTGTGTGACTTCATCCCCACTCTTCTAACCCTGTCAAGTCCATTTTCTCACCTTTCCTCATAGGCAGGTTGTGAAGTCCTTAGACCATGAGCTAGAAATTCTGCCTTTAACACGCATTCTCTCACAAGGTATCCAGGATTTAGAAAACCGGTATATACACTTACCCAGGAAAACAAAGGGCCCAAGGGAGCTCCTCTCCACAATTCCTTTTCGTTTTAACATTTTATAGAGAATTTTAAAAATTTTTATTGGAAATTCACATGACATAAATAACCATTGTTAAGTGAACAATGCAGTGGCATTTAGTACATTCACAACGTTGTGCAACCACCACCTCCACCTAGTTCCAAAGTATTTTCATCACCCCAAAGGAAACCCTATACCATTAAGTGGATACTCCCCATTTCTCCCTTCCTCCCTCCCTGACAACCATAGATCTGCTCTCTGACTCTGTGGATTTACCTATTCTGGATATTTCACATGAATAGAATCACACACTATGTGACCTATAGTGTCTGGCTTTTTCACTTAGCATGATGTTTTCAAGGTTTATCCATGTTGTAGCATGTATCAGAACTTCATTCCTTTTTGAGGCTGAGTAGTATTCCATTGTATGGCTAGACCACTCCTCTGTTGATGAACATTTGAGTTGGTTCCACCTTTTGGCTATTGTGAATAGTGCTGTGATGAGCATGGGTATAAGTGAATAGTTTGCACAATTTCTTTTTAAAATAAACAAACTCTGCTCCAGCCAAGTGTCAGGTTTCCCTTTTACTGCCTCACTTGAGACCCCTCTGTGGGATTTGGTGTAGACTGGAGCTGGTCCCAGTGCCTACAACAGCGCAAAGTGTGCCAAGGACTGAGAAGAGGTGAGGGGGCTGGGAGGGTGGAGACAAAAGGGTGCTAGTTTGTGTTTGCTTTGGCTTTAAATTGTATTTTTTTATGCACAAAAGTAATGCATGTTTATTGTGGAAACTTTTGAATATGCAGAAAACACAAAGAAGAGATATTGAAAAGTTCTCAAGTCTCTCAACCAGGGGAGCTTTCTGGTCTTTTGCAGTTGTACTGTTTATACTGTTTGTTTGTTTATTTGTTTTTAAAATCGACTTCACTTTTTAGAACAGTTTTAGATTTACAGAAAAATTGAGAATATAGTACAGAGAGTTCCCATATACCACCTCACCCATTTTCCCCTATTATTAACATCTTATGTTCATATGCTACAAGTCAAGTCCATAGTTTATTTAGATTTCCTTAGTTTTTACTAGTCTCCTTCTTCTGTTCCAAGATCCTATCCAGGAGACCACATTACATTTAGTTGTCATGTCACCGTAGGCTTTCTGCTGTGACAATTTCTCAGACTTCTCTTGTTTTTGATGGTCTTGGCAATTTTGAGAGGTTCTAGTCAACTGTATTGTAGAATGTTCTTCTACTGGAATTTGTCTGATGTTTTTCTCATAGTTTAACTGGGATTATAAGTTTGGGAAGGAAGATCACAGAGGTACAGTGCCATTAGCATCACATACTGAGGGTGTGTATTGTCAACATGACTTATGACTGTTGATGTTGACCAAGATCACCTGGGGGCAGCAGCGTTTCTCTGGTTTCTCCATTGTAAAGTTATTCTTTTCTCCCCTCTTTCCACATTGTACCCTTTGGAAGCAAGTCCCTGTGCATAGCCCACACGTAAGGAATAGGGAGTTCCCGTAGTGATTTAATGACTGATTTTGAACAGTACACATTCACTAAAGGAAGCTGCACTGACCTGATAATCTACCCTTTCCATTCTGTAAAGTGCACTAAGTATATGACACACTGAATACTCACCGACTGTAGGTGCTGTCTGGGACACCTGCATTATTCTGCTCCTACCCTTTGAGCTGTATGCCTACCAGTCAGTTGTTTGTTCCCAAACCTATAAATGTCAGTTGTATTTGTTATTGTAATCACATTATTTAATTAGTAGGTAACTCAATAAACTATAAGTGATAAAAACTATTAATCAACCAGTTAGCAGGCCTAATTGAAATTCATTAAGAAGCCTTTAAAGGGAATGGGAGGATGGGCGAAACAGGGGAAGGGTTTAAGAGGTACAAACTTCCAGTTATAAAATAAATAAGTTGTGGGGATGTAATGTACAGCATAGGGGATATAGTCAAAAATATTGTAATAACTTTGTATGGTAACAGATGGTTACTAGACTTGTGGTGAGCATTTCATAATGTATATAAACGTCAAATCACCATGTTGCACACTTGAAACTAATATAATATTGTATGTCAACTATACTTCAGCAAAAAAGAAGCCCCTATTGTGATATTGTTTTGTGTCAAAAGAGTGTTGCCTATATTCATTTTCTCTCTGGGTTAATTTTAGTATCAATTTGTCAAGATACATTAAAAATCCTGTTACAACTTTCAATTTTGTTCTATGAAAATGAAATTGAATGATTTGGAAAGAACCAATAAAAGAATCCTTTGAAATCACTGCTTAATTAGAAGTGGTTGAGAGAACTGAAATATGGGAGGAAAAAAATCACTAAAATCCAGAAGAATTCTGCATGCGGTTGCTTCAATTCTCACTCTACTTAAAAAAAAAAAAACCTGAAACTGAAAATTGCATGTTATATTACAAGTATGATTTTTGTAAGAAAGATTATGGAGAATTCCAATCAGCAGACCTATACTCCATGAAAAGATCTTTGGCCTGACGTTGAGTTTAGTGAATGAATATGCACGTATATTTTTTCAATGTCTAAAGCAGGTATGCATTATTTTTTATTATTTCTGACTTTATTAACCTTTTCTATTAACCAACCAGTTAGCAGGCCTAACTGAAGTTCATTAGGGAGCTTCTATTGTAATATTGTTCTATGTCAAAAAAGTCGTGCCTGTATTCATTTATTTTCTCTACTAGACTAATTTTAGAGTCAATTTGTCAAGATACAGTAAAGAAATCCTTGCAATTTTCGTTTTCACCAGCTGCATTAACAAGAGAGTCAGCCTGTCCTTTGAAGCTCTGAAGCCAGGCCTTGACTTCTCCTCTCTAGCTGTGGAAGTCCTAGACGGCATCTTCTTCCGATATAAGGCTGTTTTGTCTACATGAAAATCTGTTGTTTGGTGTAGCACCTTCGTTAACTATCTTAGCTAGATCTTCTGGAAAACTTGCTGTGGCTTCTGCATCAGCACTTGCTGCTTCACCTTGCACTTTTATATTATAGAGACAACTTCTTTCCTTAAACCTCATGAACCAACCTCTACTAGTTTCAAACTTGCCTCCTGCAGCTTCCTCACCTCTCTCAGCCTTCACAGAGCTGAAAAGAGTCAGGGCCTTGCTCTGGATTAGGCTTTGGCTTAAGGGAATGTTGTGGCTGGTTTGATCTTCTATCCAGACACTAAAACTCTCTCCATATCAACAGTACGGCTGTTTCGCTTTCCTATCATCTGTACTGGAGTAGCACTTTTAATTTCCTTCAAGAACTTTTCCTTTGCTTTACAAATTGGCTACTTGTTTGGCACAAGAGATCTAGCTTTCGGCCTATCTTGGCTTTAAACATGCCTTCTTTACTAAGCTTTATCATTTTTAGCTTTTGATTTAAAGTGAGAGATGTGTGACTCTTTCACTTGAACACTTAAAGGCCATTTTAGTGTTTTTAACTGGTCTGATTTCAGTACTGTGTTTCAGGGAATAGGGCGGCCCAAGGAGAGGGCGAGAGATCAGGGAATGGCTGGTTGGTGAAGCAGTCAGAACAAACACAACATTTATCAATGAAGTTTGCAGTCTTATATGGGTGCGGTTCATGGCTCCCCAAAACAATTACAGCCCTAACATCAAAGATCACTGATTACAGATCACCATAACACATATAATAATAAAAAAGTTTGAAACATTGCAAGAATTACCAAAATGTGACACAGAGAAACAAAGTGAGCAAATGCTGTTGGAATAATGGCACTGATAGACTTGCTCGATGCAAGGTTGCCACAAACCTTCAGTTTGTAAAAAATGCAATATCTGCAAATCACAATAAAGCAAAGCACAATAAAATGAGCTATGCCTATACAGTACTCTATATGTGTACATTAAGTCAAGTTTATTAATTATGTTGTTTAACTCTTTTTATTCTTACTGATTTTTATCTGCCTATTCTACAGTTCCAAAGAAACGTTATAGTCTCCCTCATGGAGCTTTCTACTGATAATTTTTGTACTTTTCTGTATATGATAAATTTTGATAAGAATTTCACTAAATAGCGCCTATTGTGGCTGTGAATTTGTCTATTTCTCTTTTAAGTTTTGGCAATATTTCCTTTGTATATTTTGAGGTTATGAGTTCTTTTTGGTAGATGCAAATTTACAATTTTTATATCTTCCTGGTGAAATGATTTCCTTTATCATACTAAAATAGCTTCATTTTTTTCTATTAAAGAGCTATCTCTATATTTCTTGCTTTAAAATCTACTTTGGTGTGACTACAGCTACATGCTTTGTTTTGGTTAGTGTTTTCATGGTATATTTTTTTCATCCACTTATTTTTCTGTATCATGATATTTAACGTATGTCTTATGGAAGGAACAGAGATTTGAGTTTTGTTTTTTTCATCCAGTCTGGGAATGGTTGTCTTGTCAATTGGATATTTAATGTAATTATAGGTATATTTGGGTTTAAATATATCATCTTACTACTTAACAGCAGATTAGAACAGCATCTTACTCTTTAATAGCTGAGAAGAGGATGAATGGAAAAATAGGTCAGAAAAAAGTTAAAGATGGAAGCAAAGAGAAATTAAAGGGTACACAATGTATAAAAAGAATATATAGGGGCCAGCCCGGTGATGTAGCGGTTAAGTTTGCGCCCTCTGCTTCGGCAGCCCAGGCAGCCCAGGGTTCACAGGTTTGGATCCCAGGCGCAGACAGATGCACTGCTTGTCAAGCCATGCTGTGGCGGCGTCCCATATAAACTAGAGGAAGATGGGCACGGATGTTAGCCCAGGGCCAATCTTCCTCAGCACAAAAGAGGAGGATTGGCAACGGATGTTAGCTCAGGGCTAGTCTTCCTCACACACAAAAAGAAGAGTATATGACACATGGGATAAGTGAAAGGCATGATTTATGTGCAATTGGAATCCCAGAAAGAGCAGATTCCATTTCTTTCTCTTCTTAGCTTTTCCGGAAATTATTTATTTTATTCAATTTCTACTAGCTTGTTAATTATATATTTTTTTAACTGCTTACCTTGAAATTACAACAACTGCAATCTTTATCTTATTATAGTCTAATATAAATGAGTACTTTTGCTACTTTCTGGACAATTCCAGGTCCTTGGAACACTTTAACTTCATTTATTCCCTCCAGTCTTTTGTACTATTGTTGGTAAATTAATTTCACATTTACTTGAAAACAAGATTATTTTTTATGCAGTTAATATTCATTTACATTTACCCACATATTTTCCCTTTCTGTGGCTCTCATTTCTTCCTACATCTCTGTGCTTCCATTTAGAATCATGTTCCTTCCACCTGAAGAATTCCATTTGATGTGTAGATCTGTTAGCAAGTTTTATTGAATTTTTGCTTATCTGAAATTTCTTTATTTCACCTTTATATTTGAAGGGTATTTTTTTTGGATATAGAATTCTAGATTGTCAATTATTTTCTTCAGCCTTTTGAAGATATCATTCAATTATCTTCTGGCTTTTATCAATTGTATTGAGAAGTAAGCTATCAGTGTTGTTTTTGCCCTTTTGAAGGTAAGATGTCTTTTTTCCTCTGCTATTTTTAAGATTTTTGTGTGTCTTTTCTTTTTTATCATCAGATTTGCTATAGTGTGCCTAAATGTGGCTTTCTTTGGTTTATTCTCCTTGAAGTTCACAGGGTTTCTTGATTCTGTGGCTTGATGTTTTATTTCATTGTAAAATTCTCAGCCAATATCTCCTCAAATATTGTCTTTGCCTCATTTTTTCTCTCCAGGGATTTCCATTAAATGTACACTAGATCTTTCCACCTATCCCATTAGTCTCACATGTTCTTTAATCTTTTTGTCATTACTCTACTTAAGTCTGGGTTTTTTTTGACTATCTTTCAATTAACTCTCCCATTCACTGTGTTAATCTCATCTGCTGTTGAATCTATCCACTGAGTTCTGAATTTCACTTATTGGGTTTTTCAATTCTAAATTTCCATTTGAATCTTTTTTATAGTTTTCAGTTATCTACCAAAGTTGGTGTCTTTCTCTGATTTATTTTACATATTATTCTTTTTTAAAAACAAGTCTGTGTCTGATAACTTTACTATCTGACTGCCTTGTGGATCCATATTTACTGTCTGTTCTTTCTCCTGTTTTTCAGGCAATGTCTACATTTTTGTATGCTTGTTTATTTGGCAGGGGAGGTGGAAGTAGAGTACAGGACGGCTATTTTGTATAAAACATTGGAGAGATAATTTGATTTTCTAAAGTGTCTTCCTCTGTAGGATTTTGTTGTTGTTGTTCCTTGTAGACAGTTAGATTAGGGTTGATCAACTAATCCAAATAGAGGTTTGAAAATGGGCTTTACCTTTTGAAGGGCTGATCTAGTTCTGGTCCACCCTTACTCTAGGGCACAGTCTTTTGGGATCTCAGCTGAAAACCTGGGAGGCTAACTAGGACTTTCCTCTTGGGGGTTTCTGAACTTCAAATTTTGTTCCCTAAACATGGGGAGGTTGCTGAAAATTCTACTTAGTGTCTCAGCCACAATTTTCAATCGAATGTCTCTAGGGGAAGAGCCATATCAAATGTTGGGCTCACCAATCTGGACTTCCCTTCCCTCTAGGATCTTGTTCCTGCAAATATTTGCCCTCGAGTACCTTGAATAGATTGACTATTTATTTAACTTTCAATCCAACTCTTCTAGTTGTTCTCAGGAACACGTTTGGTCTAAAACAGGCTGTAACAAACTTCCTTTGCTGAAGTAGAAAAGCTATAGCATTTCCTGATGCCATTAAAAATTTTTTTGTTCAGTTTATTTAAACAAAAAAAATTGTTCAATTATTTTTCCCACCCCCCCACCCCCTGCCTCTTGCAACCACTAGTCTGTTCTCTGAATCTATGAGCTTGTTTTTGTTTTTTTAGATACCACATATGAGACAGAGATCATACGGTCTTCATCTTTCTCTGTCTGACTTATCTCACTTAGCATAATGCCCTCAAGGTCCATCCATGTTGTTGCAAATGGTAAGATTTCATTCTTTTTTTATGGCTGCATACTATTCCATGGTGTATATATATATCACGATTTCTTTATTCATTCATCCACCAATGGAAACGGGCTGTTTCCATATCTTAGCTATTGTAAATAATGCTGCAATGAGCATGAAGGTGCATATATCCTTTTGAATTAGTGTTTTTGTTTTCTTCAGATAAATATCCAGATGTGGAATTGCTGGATTATATGGTAGTTCTATTTTTAATGTTTTGAGGAAACTCCATACTGTTTTCCATAGTGGTTGTACCAATGTATATTCCCACCAACAGTGCACAAGGTTTCCCTTTTCTCCACATCCTCACCAACACTTGTTATTTCTTGTCTTTTTGATAGTAGCCATTCTAATGGGTGTAAAGTGACATCTTCTTGGCTCTTTTGTCATAAATTAATTGACTATATATGCATGTGTTTATTCCTAAGCTCTCTATTCTTTTTCATTGATCTATGTGTCATTTTTATACCAATACCGTGCTGTTTCAATTACTATAGCTTTGTAATATGCTTTGAAATCAGGGAGTGTGATGCCTCCAGGTTTGCTCTTCTTTCTCAGGATTGCTTTGGCTATTTGGGGTCTTTTGTGGTTCCAAACAAGTGTTAGGTTTGTTCTATTTCTATGAAAAATACTATTGGAATTCTGATAGGGATTGCACTGAATCTGTACATTGCTTTGGATAGTATGGACATTTTAACAATACTAATTCTTTCAATCCATGAGCATGAAATGTCTTTCCATTTATTTGTGTCCTTTTCAATTTCTTTCATTAATATCTCATAGTTTTCAATATGCAAGTCTTTCACCTCCTTGGTTAAATTTATTCCTAGGTGTTTTATTCTTTTTGATGGGATTGTTTTCTTAATTTATCTTTCTGATACTTTGCTATTAGTGTAAAGAAACGCAACAGACTTTTTTGCATTGATTTTGTATCCTGCAACTTTACTGAATTTGTTTATTCTAATGGTTTTTTGATGGAGTCTTTAGGGTTTTCTATATATAATATCATGTAATCTGCAAATAGTGTCAGTTTTACTTCTTCCTGTCTGATTTGGATGCCTTTTATTTCTTTTTCTTACCTAATTGCTCTGGCTTTTTAAGGGATATTTCTTTCACTACCTTTTGAATTTTTGCTGTGATTATTGCTCTAAGTCAGATTTTCTACATCTTTTGAGTAAGTTTCCTAGAAAATCATCCCTTTCATCTAAGTTAAAAGTTTATTGTTGTAAAATTATATATGATATCCTCTCATGATTTAAAAATATTCTTAGTATGTCTTTAGTTATGCTTCCTTTCTCATTCTTAAGTTTCTAAAAATATTTTATATATTTTTTCAGACTTGGCAAATATTTACCTATTTTGTTGTTCTTTTCAGTAATCCAATTTCTTGCTCTATTGGTTAAGTTTATGGTTTCAAAAATTTATTCTCTAGAGGACCTCAGTTTTTGGTCAAGTCAGGATGGTAACTTCAGAAATAAAAAAAATTAAAAACCTTCCTTTTGGTATAAGAGAGAGTCAAGTTTCAATCCTGACTATCATTTACTCTCTGTGTCATCTTGGGCAATTTGCTCCAAGCCTCTGAGCCTCATATGTAAAAGGGGAATAATATCTATTCTACAGGTGGTTGTGAGATAATATATTAGAGAACTTAGCACAGTGCCTGGTACGTGGTTAAATACATAATAAGTGGTTGCTATTATTTTGACGTGTGAACAACTGAGTGACAATATAGTAAGAATTGACAAGGCAGATATCACAAATGCTGACAAATATTTGGGATGTCATGTAAAGAGATTATTCTTACATAATGGTGGGTGGAAAATAAGAGCTTGGATCAAATTGGACAGACTCGGGTTTGGATCCCGGCTTTACCACTTACTTTGCTGTGTGATCTTGCATGTGGTATTTAACATCTCTGAGCCTCATTTTTCTCATCTGTAAAATGTGGATAATAATAGGATCATTTCAAGGGCTAACTAATACAACATATACAACGTTCTTAATACAGGGCCTGGTACATGGTCTTTAATACGTTTTAGCTACTACTATTAAATTGCTAACTCCAGAAGGCAGAACTAGGACCAATAAGTAGAAGTAAATAGGGGCAATTTTTGACTCAGTATGAGAAGGTTGTTTCCAAATATTGAAGTTCTCCAACAACGGAAAGGGTTAGTATTTGAAGTAATAATTATCCATTGAGACGTGCATTCTACCTCCAAGGTGTTTTCAGCTCTGAAATTATACGATTCCGTGACAGCATCAGTGTTCTAGATCTTTTCTCCTTTCCAGATTCCTAGGTTGTTTTGCCTTTGCTCTCTCACTTGGCAATTGCTTCGACATGCTGTCTGTTCTTTTTCTGCTTGTTTGTTTATTCATTCATTCGATTGCAGTTCAGGAAGCCTCATGTTGACAATAAAGTGGGGAGAGACACCCGCGCCCGCCCCTACTCTCCTTAGGCCACAGTCCAGAAGGGAAGACAGGCGTTAGTCAACCAATCTCACGACGAGTGTGTGACTACAGTCTGAGATAAGTACCCCAAATATAAGAGAGCATGGAGAACCTGACCCAGACCCACAGCTCAGGGTTTCCCTAAGTGACACGTAAAGCGAGACTCCCATGTGGCTAGGGATGGCTGGAGCAAAATAGGGAAACGGGTGAGTCTTGTCTTGTCCCTCTCCCAAAGTGACCATCTCCCCCAGCTTGGGTTCAGGTTACTCTCGCATCGCACCCACTGCTCATGTGGGCATCTCTCCAGAAACCATCCTCCCTGTCTTGCCCCCACTGATCGGAACGTAGCTGTCTGGTGTCCCGTTTCCTTACGCTTGGCTCGGAGCTAAGTAAATTAAGTATAAGATGACACTCCTTTTGGATTAAATCTTTGCATTTTCTCAGAGGCTTTTAGTGTATTAAAGAAGGGGGATGAGTAACGAGGGCATTCCAGCCATTCCCTCAGGCTGGTGGAAGGGATATTTTTGGGCAAAGAGCCTTTCACTTCCTCTCCAATCCCCCCATGCTGTGGTTGTATACTTGCCCCACGCTGAAGTTCCACCCCGCTTCTCCTCACCCCATCCTTCACCTCGATGCCTCTCAGTCTCCCACACCCACAGACTTACCACATCCAGACCTGGGTCCCTCCTACACAAGCACTCACAATTGGAACGTTCTTTTTGCGAGGCTCCAAAGGAAAACAACGGACAAAGAATCTCTCCCCACTAACCAAAGGAAGGAGACCACTGAACCACCATTCAGCCACTTCTCCTGGGTAACGATTAGCATCAGCCACTGTCAGCTTCTTCCCCGAGGAAGGGAGACAGCATAAAGGGAACCGAAGAGTGCCTACTCTCTCACCTTTGTGTTTGGCCCAGTCCGCTTGAATTATCCACCTCAAACCCCTCTCTTGGGCACTGGAATGCATAGAATTATTTTGCTTTTGGAGCAAATCGACTGTGAAATGAGAAATCAATCAGAAGGGTTCTACTGAGATAGATATAAAGGCCCTCTGTCAATTCTAAGACACCGTATGATATTAGCTGTTTACTTTTTTTCTCTCCCTCCTCATAAAGAAGAAATAAAGGGTCATGTTGGCAATAATTATCTGTGTGCATGCACGTTCTGCCTAGAGACACAGAAGAATGATTTTGCGTCACTAGCCACAAATTGACAGATGAGTGTGAGAGAGGGGAGACTTGTAGTCTCAGAGAAGTCAATCAGGGCTATTGAGGTCGAAGAAAATAGATTCACAGGTGGATCATCTACCTCTACCGAGGATTTCAACAGGTTATCGCTATAGGCGCTGAGAAAGGTAGTGAGCAAGGCGGTCGACTAATGGTTTGGAGTGCATAATGTAAGGTAATGGAAGGGATTGCAACTATATGCAAGAATGAGGGACTATAGGAGATCTAGAAGAAAGCTCCAGAAATGATCAAATGAGAAGAACAGGGGATTTTGGAAGAAAGACACCAAAATTACTCAGTTCAGAGAAGAGAAGATTAAGAAATCTTTAAGGACATGAATGAGCCTATAATCACTGATGTACTACTGCTGTTCTGGAATCCACTATTGTTTGAGATTCCATCAATAGACATGTAAGTAAGACATTTCTGACTGGAATTGGTGGTTAGACCTGGCCTGGACTGGCAAGGCAACTAATGGCAAGACGATTAAGATCTGAGTGGTTAGTCACATCTTTGCTTAGAAGTAGGGATATGGAGAAGCCGCTTTCATAGTAGTTGTTCTAAACTTTCCTGTAATAGGATTTCCCACGGGATGGGTTAGTCCGGTACATAGGTGGAAGGGTGCAAAAGGCGCTTCAGCCAGCAAAGCGCTGCCCACGCTCCTGTCTACCTGCCCGACACCCCGTCCCCTTCAACTTTTCTGTGGATATGTATACATATATCAAAACATCAAGTTATATACCTTCAATATATACAATTTTCATATGCCAAAGATACATCAACCAAGTTGTTTAACAAAAACTGTGGCTAGGTCTTTTAAAAGCTCTGAGTGGATGAGATGTCAGACAAGGACGTTTTGATGAGTAGGAGACAGAGAAGATTCCAAGTCAGAGCAGTATTAAGGATGGCAGGCCCAGAGGAGAGGGGACCCTGAGCAGGCAGGGTAAATATGGGTGCTAGGTGTCCAGGGTAGTCTAAGAGCAGAGAGACATATTCCAAGAGGGAAGGCAGCGGAGCCAACACCACTGATTTCATGGCTTGTCTGTGGACCCTCCAGGCCAGCGGGAACAGAGGTCTTGCTGAGCTGCCGCTGTGTCATAGTTCCACGGCTAACACTGTCAGTGGTGCCCTTTCAGTTGAGGCCATCAAAGGCACCTCTTTTTATCATTCTTAAGCACCTCTTGCCCTCTTGTGGGCATTTCTTTACAATAAAATCGAAAGTTAATCCTTTTCCAGTTTGTAAGCAGACCATTTTGCTTTCTATCATTTTGTCACTGCATTTCTACCAATAAACATTTTTTGCAGGACTGCTGGATGTCAGGACTCATGGTGATATGGATGCACGCTTCACTGCTGGGCTGGATAGACTATCAGTATGTGTGGTAGGCCCATGGTGGAGGTATGTATTGGGCGCTATGAAAGCACAAAGGATGAAAAATTGACTTTGGCTTTGAAAGCCAGGAGAGCATCATAAAGGACATATTGTAGAGGAAATAGCATATGCAAAATACAGATCCTGTACAGAACACTATTTCTTTGGAGACTAATAAGCAGTTCTGTAGGGCTGTGTCAAAGGCTAATGTAAAAAACTAAGAGAGCCTAGTATTTATTGCACACTTACTAAGTACCAGGCACTGTCTAAGTGCTTTAAGTGTGTTAATTAAACTCATTCTGACAACAATCATGTGAGTTTTATTATCCCCATTTTACTGATGAGGAAACTGAGGTGCAGAGATCTCACATGTGTGGAGGGAGGGTATGAGGATGGGAGAGGTAGCACAATAGAAGCTGGAAATCTTGGGGCCAGATTTGAAGAGCTTTATACACAATGATAAGGAGTTGGCCTCTTGTCCCTTAGGCCAATGCTTCTCAAGCCCTGTTCTGGGGAGCACGGAGGTCCTTTGGAGGTGCCTCGGGAGCACTTACTACTATCAAGGAGTCGTTAGAGTGGTCTCTTTCCAGCTGTTACTTGTTATATTTAATGGGTTGCTGCATATTGCAGGTGGAAAAATTGTGCTGCTGTTCAAAGGAAAGTCAAAAAGGTGTTTAGGATGCAGGAAGCCCCTCTCAGATATTTATCAACGGTTCTTATTGCCTTAAACTTCCAGGATAGGCTTCTTAGAGTTTATGATCCACATTTCACAATTCTGATAAATCTAAAACATGCACATTTAAGAGGAGCAGCTATTTATCTCTGTTTGAGTTGGAAATTGACAATTTGTGTGCCAAGTAAGATATTTACAAAAGCAAGGACTTGTCCTTCTCCAAATACAGTGATAGCTCTTATTCAGAATTACTTATTTATTCTACACTTTCAACAACCTGGAAACAGGAAAGCTTCAGAGCAGTCAAAATAGACATCATACTGTCCATGCACTGAAACTCGGGAATCTTACTCAGATCCATGACATACTTAGATCCATTCATTCTTACTGACATACAATTCTTATAGGCTATACTGCTTTTACATACATTATCTCACTTTAATTTTTGAGTACTTCCTTACTTTCTGCAAATACAAGATGTTCCAGGCTCATTTTGTATATTTCCTGACCCAGTTCTAGAATCAGCTATTTCTCTAAGAAACCTGGTCCCTTTCACTGGGGAAAGATATCAGAAATCAAGATCTGGGTGCTAGATGTGCTCACTGTTCCTGGAGTGCCATTGCTTGTAGGCCCTTTCAGCTGGCAGACCAAGGAGATACATGTGTATATACTCTCCCGTGTATGTTCCCATATCTACTAATATTTCCATGTACAACTGTGTGTGAACATGAGTTTATACCAACGTCCCCAACTCTAACCCATTACCACATGGTTTATTTTAGCCTCCTCTCCTTGCTGATCTGTAATCTCCCACTCCAATACTGAGAATCTGGCTCTGACTACCCACCATCCGTTCACTTAATCGTTCATTTCTAGAGTACTTGTACGGCAGAATCAGATTGTTTACTCTTGCTCCCACAGGAAACAACTTGATCAGAATAGTACAATGTTGTGCCTTTAGTCTCACAGACACCGTTCATTTCCAAACTTATTCAGTCTAGTGCATCGCCTACCCCTTCAGTAAAGTTGTCACACACATTTGTTACAATTACATTCTTGTATCACAGTTGACATTCCATCCTGGCATTCCCCAAACTCTTAAATGATTTTTTAAAAACTACATACATTAAAGTTCATTCTTTGTGCTGTAAAGTTCTATAAATTTTGACAAATACACAGTGTCATGTATCCATACAGAATAACTTCTTTGCCCTAAAAAAAAAAATCCCCAAACCCTGTGCTTCACCTGTTCAGCCTCTCTCCTTTCCCCAAACCCCTGTAGCCACTGATTTTTCTTTTTATCATTATTATAATTTTGCCTTTTCAGACTGGCTTTTCTTTTTTAATTTTTTGGCCCTGAACTAACATCTGTGACAATATTCCTCTATCTTTGTATGTGGGACACCTGCCACAGCATGGCTTGATGAGTGGTGTGTAGGTCTGTGCCTGGGATCCAAATCCACAAACCCCAGGCCACTGAAGTGGAGCAGGCCAACTTAACCACCTCACCACTGGGCCAGCCCCCAGACTGGCTTCTTTTATTTATCCATATGCATTTAAGTTTCATCCATGTCTTTTTGACACTTTTTTCTCTCACTTATTTATTTTTTGTTATCACTGTAATATTTCATTGCATGGAAGTACTACACCTTGTTTAATCCATTGACCTATTAAAGGATACCTTGGAGCTTTCCATTTTTGCTGATTACAAAAAAAGGCTGCTATAAATATTTGTGTGCAAGTTTTTTGTGTGGACATAAATTTCAAATCAGTTGAGTAAATATCTAGTAGCATAAATGTTTAGCTTTGTAAGAAACTGCCAAACTGTCTTCCAAAGTGC
The DNA here is from genome assembly GCA_031878705.1 of Tapirus indicus. Classification (NCBI taxonomy): domain Eukaryota; kingdom Metazoa; phylum Chordata; class Mammalia; order Perissodactyla; family Tapiridae; genus Tapirus; species Tapirus indicus. The sequence goes on along the minus strand of CM062918.1, from coordinate 100,846,382 downwards.
TTGTACCATTTTGCATTCCCACCAGCAATGAATGAGAGCTCTTATTGCATCTTCACCGTACAGCAATGAATGAGAGCTCTTATTGCATCTTCACCGTCAATTGGTATCGTCAAAGTTTGGTATTTTAGGCATGTAAGTAGGTGTGTAGTGGTTTCTTGTTATTGTTTTAGTTTGCAATTCTAATGATAAATAATGTTGAGTATCTTTCTATATGCTTATTTGCTATTTGTATGTTTTCTTTGATAAGATGTCTGTTCAAATCTTTTGCCTATTTTTAATTGAGTAGTTTGTTTTCTTATTGTTGAGTTTTAAGTGTTCTTTACACATTTTGAATATAAGTCCTTTATCAATTACGTGTTTTGCAAATATATCCTCCTAGTCCGTGGTTTGTCTTTTGATTCTCTCAACAGTGTCTTTTCAGAACAGAAGTTTTTAATTTTAGTAAAGTTCAACATCAATTTTTTCATAGATAACACTTTTGGTGTTGTGTTGTTTTATATATTTTAAAGGATTTTCTACATAAACAAAAAGCCTTCTCCAAATAGAAATAATTTTATTTCTTTTTGGCCAGACTTTATGCTCTTTATTTTTTTTTCTTCCTTTATTGCACTGGCTAGGACTTCTGGTACAATGTTGAACAGAAGTGGTGAGAGCTGCTGCTAATCCTGTCCAGTGAATTTTTAATTTCATATATATTTATTAAATATATATTCCCATTTCATTATTTTACATAGTTTCTATTTCTCTGTTGAGATGTCCTACTTGTTCATTCATTACTAGCATATTTACTTTTATATATTTGAACATACTTATAATAAAACTTGAATAGGCATTTCTCCAAAGAAGGCATACAAATGGTAAATAGGTGTATGAAAAGATGCTCAACATCATTAATCATAAGGGAAAAGCAAATCAAAATCACAATGAGATATCACCTAACACCCATTAGGTTGGCTACTATTAAAAAAACAGAAAATAGTAAGTGCTGCTGAAGCTGTGGAGAAATGGTAACCCTTGTACACTGTTGGTGGGAATGTAAAATGGTGCAACTACTGTTGAAAACAGTGTGGAGTTTCCTCAAAAAATTAAAAATAGAACTACCATATGATCCAGCAATCCCACTTCTGGGTGTATGTCCAAAAGAATGAAAAGCAGAGTCTTGAAGAGATATTTGCACTCCCTTGTTCATTGCAGCATTTTTCACAATAGGAAAGAGGTGGAAACAACTTGAACATCCATCAACAGAGGAATGCATAAAGAAAATGTGGTATACACACACATGTCATATTAGCCTCAAAAAAAAAGAAATCTTGTCATATGCTACAACAGGGATGAACTTTGAGACATTATGCTCAATGAATGAAATAAGCCAATCACAGAAAGACAAATACTGCATGACCCCATTATGTGACGTGTTTAAAGTAGTCAAACCCATAGAAGCAGAAAGTAGAATAGTGGTTTCCAGGGGCTGGGGGGAGGGAGAAATGGAGAGTTGCTATTCAATGGGTATATACTTTCAGTCATGCAAGATGAAACAGTTCTAGAGATCTGCTGTACAACCATGTGCATATAATGTCAATGATACTTCAGTAAAAATAAATAAAGTGTATAGCCTGATAACTGTAGTTAGTGATACTGTCTTGCATATTTGAAAGGCGCTAAGAGAGTAGATCTGAAAAGTTCTCATTACAAGAAAATTGTTTTTGTAACTATTATGGTGACGGATGTTAACTAGACTTATTGTCATGATCATTTTGCAATCTATGCAAATATCGAATGATTATGTTGTACACCTGAAACTAATACAATGTTATATGTGAATTATACATCAACAAAAAATGTCCATATAGTTAACACTACTGTACTGTACACTTGAAGATGGTTAAGATGATAAATGTTATATTATGTGCTTTTTACCACAATAAAAAAAGAGAGCGAGAAAACAACCTAGTTCATCTTCCTTCTCCAAATGTAGACATCCCTCCAGTTTCTGCCTGATTTTGGTCATTCTTCAGTTCTATAAAGTAATTGTTTTATTTTGTCCAGTTCATAACTTGGAAGGGCTTGTCTCATGGAAGTTATTCAGCCATTACTGAAGACAGAACCTCCACTGAAGAATTTTAAGTAAGTAAATGGTTTACATTTTTAAAAACTTTCTCTTGGTGCTCTGTGGAAATTGGATTGTATTCACTATACTCCTACCATGTATTAAACAGCCATTGAATGTTTTGAGGATCATTTGACCATTTCAAACACACTCTACATACAGCAGAATCCCTAAGCAGCTATTGATGACAGCACAACAGCATCTCTGACCTCACAAATGCCACCAGCTCTATTTTATGTTGTTAAACCTTCCTGTAGAAGGTGGGGAGGAAATAGAGAGCAGCAAGAGCTTGACATTCTATCTATTCTGCTTCCTGGTCTGTTTACCTGATACTGTCAGAATTTGTCCACTCTGCCATGTAACTGTTGTCTTACTCTGCTCAGTAACACAGCCCTCTGAAGGAAGTAATGATTTATACTATTACATTCATTTGACTCTAGGTACATTGATTAGAAAAAAATTATATCTTTTCATTTTGGGGATGCTAACGTAAATAATATGGTGTTTTCAATTTCAAATTCCAGTTGTTCATTGCCGATATATAGGAAAGCAATTGACTTTTGTATGCTAACCTTATATCCCGCAACCTTGCTATAATCACTTATTTTTTTCTGGTGGATTCTTCCTAATTTTCTATGTGTGCAATCTGTCATCTGTGAACAAAGACAGTTTTATTTCTTCCTTCCCAATCTATATACCTTTTATTTCCTCTTCTTGTTTTATTGCCTTTACTAGCTTGTACTTTCATTACAATGTTGAAAAGGAGTGATGAGAGGATACATTCCTACCTTGTTCCTGATTCTAGCAGGAAAGCTTTTAGTTTCTGAACATCAAATATGGTGTTAGCTATAGGGTTTTTGTATGTGTTCTTTATCAAGTTGAGGAAGTTTGTATCTGTTCCTAGCTGATTGAGAGTTTTTATCAGGAACAAGTGTTGGATTTTGTCAAATGCTTTTTCTGCTTCTGTTGGTCCAATCTTGTGATTTTCCTCCTTTAGCCTATCGATTTGATGGATTACATTAATTGATTTTCAGATGTCAAACTAGCTTTTGGAGGGTTATTAATTATTGATTCAATTTATTTGATAGATATAGGCCATTCAAATCATCTATTTCTCCTTGTGTGAGTTTTGGCAGATTCTGCCTTTCAAGAAATTGGCCCATTTCAGTGGACTCGATCCGTTCGTCCTTCTCCTGAGGGGCTGAGATCCGTACACCACGTGGTTCCCCTCAACCACTTGGCCATCTGCCTCCATTTTGCTGGCTTTGATGATCTGTCTCTTGTTTGAGGGAATGTAAAGCTCAAAGCAATTAGGTTTCCAGGGGTCGTCCACCTTTTGGCTGCTCAGATTCTCCAGGGGGATGATTCCTCAGCTCCTTGTCCGTCGTGTACTCAAAATAGTAGAGGCAGTTGTCTGTGAGAATAAACCAGCACAGCTTCCAAGTCTTCACCCAGTGAACTCCCAGCTTAAGGACCCAGCCTTCCTGGTCCGGGTTGACAAAGGTGTGGGTCAGATCATTTCCAATATCCTCCGGAATCTTGAAGGGCTCATTTCAGATTCTGTCCTAGAAGTTCCTGAGCAGCTCCTCAGGCTGGTCCCACCCTTGTGGATGCCCCAGTTCCTGGCCACAAAGCGTTCCAGGCCTGGCTTGTCCCAGACTTTGGTGTTGTGAAGGCTAGTGTTCAGCATGATCATGATGAAGGACAGCACATAGCACAGCTTGAGGACTGGAAAACCCCAGGGTTGCACAGACAGTGTCGCTGGGCAAAGTCTTCTATCATCCAGTCAACCTCCTGGGCTTCTCCAGGGAGGCCGGAAGCTCCATAGAAGTTGCCTGAGGAACAAAAAGAAAGAAATTGGCCCATTTCATTTAAGATATCACATTTGTGGGCAGAGAGTTGTTCACAATATTCCTTTATTATCTTCCTAGAGTCCGTAGGGTCTGTAGTGATGTTCTCTCTTTCATTTCTGGTATTAGTCATTTGAGTCTTCTCTCTTTTTTTTGGAGTTAGCCTGGCTAAAAAGATCAATTCTATTGATGATTTCAGAGAACTAGGTTTTGGTTTTGCTGATTTTCTCTATTGATTTCCTGTTTTTAATTTCATTGATTTCTGCTCTAATTTTTCTTATTTTCTTTCTTCTCTTTACTTTGGATTTAATTTGCTCTTCTTTTTCTAGTTTCCTAAGGTAGAAGCTTAGAGTATTGATTTTAGATTTTTTTTCTAATACATGCATTCACTACTATAAATTTCCCTCTAAGCACTGTTTTCATTGCATCCCACAAGTTTTGACAAGTTGTATTTTCATTTTCATTTAGTTTAAAAAATTTTTTTTTAAATTTCTCTTGAGATTTCTTCTTTGACCCTTGTATTATTTAAAAGTGTGTTATTTGATCTCCAAGTATTTGGGGATTTTCCACCTACCTTTCTGTTATTGATTTCTAGTTTAATTTCATTGCAGTCTGAAAGCAGACATTGTATGATTTCTATTCTTATTCATTTATTTTTTTAGTGAGGAAGATTGGCTAACCTCTGAGCTAACATCTGTTGTCAGTCCTCCTCTACTTTGTATGTGGGTTGCCACCTCAGCATGGCTGACAAGCACTGTAGGTCCACGCCCAGGACCCAAACCCGTGAACCTGGGCCGCTGAAGTGGAGCGCGCCGAACATAACCTCTATGCCACGGGGCCAGCTCCTGATTTCTATTCTTTTAAATTTGTTAAGATGTGTTTTATGGCCTAGAATGTGGTATATGTTAGTGAATGTTCCATGTGAGCTTGAGAAGAATGTGTGTTCTGCTACTGCTGGATGAAGCAATCAACAGATGTCAATCATATCCAGCTGATGGATGGTGCGGTTGAGTTCAGTTTTGTCCTTACTGATTTCTGTCTGCTAAGTCAGTCCATTTCTGATAAAAGGGTTTGAAGTCTCCAACTATAATAGTGGACCCGTCTATTTCTCCTTGCAGTTCTTTCAGTCTTTATCTCACATAGTTTGACCCTCGATTGTTAGGTGCATACACATTAAGGATTGCTGTGTCTTCTTGGAGAATTGACCTTTTTATCATTATGTAATGCCCCTCTTTATCCCTGATAAATTATCTTGCTCTGAAGTCTGCCCTGTCTGAAATTAATATAGCTACTCCCACTTTCTTTTGATTAGTGTTAGCACTGTATATCTTTCTCCATCCTTTTACTTTTAATCTATGTGTGTCTTTATATTTAAAGTTGTTTTCTTGTAAATAACATATAGTTGGGTCTTCCTTTTTTATCCTCTCCGACAATCTCTGTCTTTAATTGGTGTATTTAGACCACAGACATTTAAAGTGTTTATAGATATAGTTGGATTAATGTCTGCCACATATATTACTGTTTTCTACCCATTGTCCTTGTTCTTTGTTCCCATTTTTGCCTCCTACCTTCTTTTCTGACTTTTGTGTGTGTGTGTGTGTGTGTGTGTGTGTGTGTGTGTATTATTGTGGTAGAAAAAAAAGCATAACATAAAATTTACTATCTGAACCATTTTTAAGTGTACAGTACAGTAGTGTTAACTATATGCAAATTGTTGTACAGTGGATCTCTAGAACTTTTTCATCTTGCATGACTGAAAGTGTATACCCATTGAATAGTAGCTCCCTATTTCTCCCTCCCCCCAGCCCCTGGAAACCACTATTCTACTTTCTGCTTCTATGGGTTTGACTACTTTAGACACCTCACATAATGGGGTCACACAGTATTTGTCTTTCTGTGATTGGCTTATTTCGCTTAGCATAATGTCTCAAAATTCATCCATGTTGTAGCATATGACAAGATTTCCTCTTTTTTGAGGCTAATATTACACTGTGTGTATATACCACAATTTCTTTATGCATTCCTCTGTTGATGGATGTTCAAGTTGTTTCCACCTCTTTCCTATTGTGAAAAATGCTGCAATGAACAAGGGAGTGCAGATATCTCTTCAAGACTCTGCTTTTAATTCTTTTGGACATACACCCAGAAGTGGGATTGCTGGATCATATGGTAGTTCTATTTTTAATTTTTTGAGGAACCTCCATACTGTTTTCACCAATAGTGTACAGGGGTTACAATTTCTCTGCGTTCCTCAGCAGCACTTGTTATTTTCCACTTCCTGGGTTTTTTTTTAAATAGTAGCCATTCTAATGGATGTGAGGCACTATCTCATTGTGGTTTTGATTTGCATTTCCCTGATGATTAGTGATATTGAGCATCTTTTTATACAACTATTTACCATTTGTATGCCTTCTTTGGAGACATGCCTATTCTAGTCCTTTGCCCATTTTTAAATCAGGTTGTTTTTTGCTATTGAGTTGTAGGAGTTCCTTATATTTTTTGGATATTAATATCTTATCATATACATGGTTTGCGAGTAATTTCTCCCATCCTGTAGATTGCCTTTTAATTCTGTCAATTATTTCTTTTACTGCATAAATGTTAGATGAAGTCCCATTTTTGCTTCTCTCGCCTGTACTTTTGGTGTCATATCTACTGCTTTTTGTGGTTTTAATTGAGCATTTTATATGATTCCATTTTCTATCTTTTCCTAGTATATCAGTAATACTTCTTTTTTTTTACTTGTTTAGTAGTTGCTCTAGAGTTTGCAATATACATTTACAGCTAATCCATTTTCAAATAACACCATACCACTCCACGTGTAATGTAAGTACATTATAATAACAAAATAACCCTAATTCTCCAGGCCAGCCAGATGGCGTAGCAGCTAAGTTCCCGTGCTCCACTTCAGCAGCCCAGGGTTCACTGGTTTGGATCCTGGGCGTGGACCTACTCACCGCTCATCAGGCCATGCTGAGGCAGCATCCCATATAGAAGAGCTACAACTCTACAACTATGATACACAACTATGTACTGGGGTTTTGGGGAGAAAAAAAAAGAAAAAAGAGGAAGATTGACAACAGATGTTAGTGCAGGGTCAATCTCCCTCAAAAAAAAAAAAAATCCTAATTCCTCCCTCGCATCCCTTGTATCGTTGCTGTCATTCATTTCACTTATACATGATCATGTGTGTATATATATACATAAGCATACATAATTGAATACACTGTTGCTATTATTTTGAACAAACTGTTATCTTTTAGATGAATTAAGAATAAGAAAAATAAAAGTTTTTATTTTACCTTCATTTATTCCTACTCTAATGCTCTTCCTTTCTTTATGTAGATCCAAGTTTCTGACCTACGTAATTTTTCTTCTCTCCAAAGAACTTCTTTCAATGCTTCTTCCAAGGTAGATATACTGGCAATTAATTTCCTTAATGTTTGTCTGAGAAAGTTTTTATTTATCTTCTTCTTTTGAAGGATAATTTTGCAGGATGCAGAATTCTAGGTTAGTGGGTTTTTTCTCTCAACACTTGAAACATTTTACTCCACTCTCTTCTTGCTTGCATGGTTTCTGAGGAGAAGTTGGATTAAGTTCTTACCCTTGTTCCTTTTTAGGTAAGATTTTGTATTCCTCTGGCTTCTTTCAAGATATTCTTTCTTCGTTTTTGATTTTCTGTAGTTTGAATATGACATGTGTACGTGTAGTTTTTGTGACATTTATCCTGCTTGATATTCTCTGATTTGTGATTTGGTGATTTGGATCTGTGATTTGGTGTCTGATATTAATTTGGGGAAATTCTCAGTCATTATTACTTCAAATATTTCTTCTGTTTCTTTCTTTCTTCTCCTTCTGGTATTCCCATTACACATGCATTACATCTTTTGTAGTTGTCTCATAGGTCTTGGATATGCTCTTCTATTTTTTTTCAATCTTTTTTTCTCTTTGCTTTTCTGTTTTGGAAATTTCTATTGAGATATCCTTAAACTCAGAGATTCCTTCCTCAGCTGTGTGCAATTTGCTAATGAGGCCATCAAAGGCATTAGTCCTTTCTGTTACAATGTTTTTGATCTCTAGCCATTCTTTTTGATTCTTCCTTAGAATTCCCATCTCTCCACTTACATTGCTGATCTACTTTGTTCATTAAAGCCCATAGACTATTAATCATAGTTGTTTTAAATTTTTAGTCTGATAATCCCTGCCACATCAGAGTCTGGTTCTGATGCTTGCTCCATCTCTTCAAACTGTGTTTTTGCCTTATAGTCTGTCTTGTAACTTTTTTCTTGCTAGGTGGACATGATATGCTGGGTAAAAGGAACTGCAGTAAATAGGCCTTTAGTGATGTAGTACTGAGGTGTGAGGGGAGGGAAAGCCTTCTGTGGGCCTGTGATTAGGTCTCAGTCTTTTAGTGAGCCTGTGGCCCTGGACTGTGAACTACACAAGTGCCACTCAGTCCTCCATTCCCAGGCCTCAGGTGGGACAGGTGTCTAGAGTAGGATGGGTTGGCTGTTTCCCTTCCCCACGTGGAAGATTAGAGCAGGCTGTAGTTAGGTATTTCCCTTCCTCCACTGGTTGGGCTCTGATAAGACCCCAGTAGGTTAGACTCTGGTAAAATAGTTTCTCTTGAGGGCAGGCCTTGTTGAGAAGAACAGAATGCTCTGGCAAATTTCAAAATAGTTTCTTCCCCCCTCCCCCAGAAGTATGAAGAGATTTTTCTCCAATATTCACTGAGAACCTGGTCAAGATCCTGGACGTAAAACTGGCAAAGTGTGGGGGCCCCCCCCGGGAGTTTTAACTCTCAGAATTGTCTGTCCTGAACCTCCAGTAATTTGTCAGTTACAGTTTAGGTGTTTCTACCCCAGGACTGGTTCCCATGGAGATTTCTGCTGGTCAGTTTCTGCTCTGATAAGTTGTAATTTTCTGTATTCACCTGCCTGTCTCTCCAGTTTGGGGGCAGTAGTTTGCCTTGTGACTTCACTTCTCTGATGCGTCTAATCAGATCTGTTGATTTTTCAGTTTTTCAGCTTTTTACTTGTCAGGATGGACTGAGGGCTTTCAAGCTCTTTACGTGCCAGACTAGAGACCAGAAGTCTATTATACCGTTTCCATTCTTGATATGCACAAAAATCTGGTTCACATCCTCCTTTGACCTTTATAGTAGTCCTTAATCAAGACACTGCTATTTCTGCCATAGTGTTAGGTAGCAGCTGAAATGTGTCACATGCCACAGTCCCTGGAGCTCACCAAATCGCTAATCTGCTTGCCTGGAGGAAATCACCTTAGATCAGTGGTAGTTCTCAACTGAGAGAGATTTTGCCCTAGGGAACATTTGGAAATGTCTGGAGACTTTTTTGGTTGTCAGAACTGGGAAGCTGCTACAGGCACCTAGTAGGTAAAGGATGCTACTAACCATCCTACATTGCGTAAGAGAGCCCCCCCCCCGCCCCGCCCAGCAAAGAATTATCCAGCCCCAATGCCAATAGCCAAGGTTGAGAAACTCGGTCCCAGATTAACTTTGAGGTTTTCTTCCCCAATCCCACCCCACGTCCCATCTTCAATACAACCAGTGTTGAATCAACTTGATGTCTTGAGTGCTTCTTTACAAACTTGAACTTTTCTCTTGATTATTTTTTGGTCTTTTCACCATTATTAAGATGCCAGTCAAGATTCAGCCAACATTTTACAATCTATGGCCCACGAAGGAGCCTGCTCGTTACTTTCTCTTGTTATCTTGCTTCGTTCATTCTCATTAAACATTAACTGAGCTCTCACTGCATGCCAGGTATGCTACTTCAATGAGGGAAGAATTGTCATCCCTGTTTTTACGGATGAGAAGCTGAAGCTCAGAGAGGTTAAGCGATGTATCCCAAATCACACAGCTCAGAATCGGCTTGCCAGCCAGATACACAGCTGAGAGAAGCCACCATAGCCCTTTTCTCTGCTGAGACTTGTGGGTACCCAGATGTTCTAGCATCAGCATCTGCCAAAGTTGGGAAAGCTGAGGCAGGGTTGAGGAGGTGATACCTCCATGGTGGTGAAGAGAGGAATAGAACCCAATGTTCTGAGTCCCCACCCAGGGGCTCTGCAGGCCTCCCAGAGAGTGTGAGTGGGTTTTGATGGGGATAATAGTCTATCCAAATACACTCACTGCTAGCCTTTCTGATTGAGCAATTCAGCTTTCAAATGCTAGGGACATTAGACCAAAGGATGGGTGTTTTGTCTTCTTTCTCCCCTGCCTTTTTCTTTTTTAGGGAAAGCAATTTGCTCCTTTCTGATTTAGAATGCGATCTGGCAAGTAAGTGCTTGTTCTCCATCCTTCCCTCGTCCCCCGCTCCCTCCCCACCCTTCAGTTAAAAAAAGTTGGGGGATGGTGAGGGGGAATAGGAACACAGGATCCATGCTAAGCAAAAGTATTTGCATAAGCCGTCCACTTGGTCCTTAGAGTTGGGCTGATCTAACCTATGACAAATTCCTCCGTCTCGGCTACCTGCCAGCTGCATTTTCATCGGGGCTGGCAGGACAACTGAAGTCTACATTCTGTACTAATTAACGACTTTCGGGAGAAGACCACCAATTGCAATGCCAGCACACTTCGCTTGTTAAAGGGGACAGGGGGCCTTGTTGGACAAGGCCCAGGCTTTTTTCTTTAGGGTGGTGGGCGGGCAAGCAGGCCAGGAGGAGCGAGGGGTGGACCGGTAGGGGGAGGGGGTGCAGTAAACATACCAGAAAGACAAACTCTAAGTTGTAGTAACGGTTGGGAAGCCGTCTGCACATGCCAGAGCGCTGGAGTGAACCTGACTTCTGTGAGGTAACTCTGTAGCAAGTAGGAAAGGGGCCTGCGAGTGAAGGGCTCTCTTTTGGGAAGAGGACTTCTGCTGGCCCTGAGAGCACAGGCAGAGCCCAGGCTTCAAAGGGCAGTGCTGTCTGAAAACACCAGGGCCGCCCTCTCCCCTGGAGCCACGCTGGGAGCCGCTATCCAGGCAGCACCGCCTTCTGGTGCAGAGATCACAGATCCGTGGTTACAAGCCACCAAGGGAGAAAACCTCTCCTCCCCAGGATTCCACCAATACCAAAAGGAGAGGTCATTCTTCAAGAACATTTGGGGTGAGGAGAAGACTCCTCCATCATCTCACCAGCTCACCCCACTGCTCCTCTGTGTAAGGTTGCACGTTGTGCTGCCTTTGGCCACTTTGTGTGAGGTCTTGTAGCCTCTTTTCTTCACCTGGTCGGAGAAGGCCTCCAACTATAACTCCTGAGGGCCTGAAGGAACTGTAAGAGGTCACTTTACTAACCCTCCAGGCTCTAAGAATTACTCCTTAGAAATCAACCCCAGGTGGGGGATGACACAGTAAGTTTTTAAAGGATGAAAGGGGATTCCCCAGGGTCCTGTCTCACCCACTCATATGTTGGGGAATCTCTTTGTGGGGAGGATGGAGGCCAACTGCTCCTGGCTGATGGTCCTTCTCCCAGGACATCCGTCCTACCTGCCCGGCAGTGCCACCCCTTGAGGGAAAACTGAGCCCTCTGTCTTCCAGCTCACCCCCCAGCACCCCAATCTCCAAAATCTCTGACATGGAACTAGTTCCTTTCTAACAGGCACATCCATTTGAACTGTGGGAGGTAAAAGAGGGGCCAATTGTCCTTTCCCTCAAGAGGAGCCTGGAGTAGAAAGATGGGGTGCCTCTCTGCTCACCCCTAGCCCCCACAGGCCCCCAACCAGCCCCATATCACCAGCCCCATGCTTCATTAAGGGAGCACAATGTGTCCCCATGGTCGCCTGCCAGCCGGGATGTCCTGTGTGACAGCAGATGCAAAGAGAATGAACAGGCGGCTGAAAGAGCTGGGGACAAAAAGAGCACATTGTCCAGAGCTCTGAAAGGGCTGCCTGAGAGGGGACATATGCATCTGAAAAAAATACCCCAGTGGGGCTCCCCCCTGCTGGCCTCAGCCCGCCCTCACCCAAACCTTCAACTGCTACTGCACAATGCCGTCCCCAGGCAGGCAGGGCCAGGCCAGCTCCAGGCTAACAGCAGGCGGGGGATAGAGGGTGAGTGTGCAGCGAAGGGTCTCAGAAGCACAGGTTCCCTCTGGGGAAATTCTCCAGCCTTGTCACCTGTGTGTCATCAGTCATAGAAGACTAGAGCTGGGAGTGTCCATAGAAATCACCTAGACGAACTCCCTCACTTTACGGTGAAAAAGACTGAGGTTCCGGATGGCGGATGTGCTGCAACTTCACAGTGGAGTCCAGGCTGCCTGAGCACCCGGGTCTCCCACCTCCTGGTCTGCTACACCTTTGGTGTCACAGCTGTGCATCCCGAGGGTGAGGAGGGACCTTCCACAGAGGTTAGATATTCTCACAGAACCTCCCCCTGCTGCTCTGCCAGGGTATGGAGCCAGAACTCAGCTTAGGAAGTGACTGTGCCATACCCGTGAGAATCCCGGGCTCGGCTGGACTTGGGAGACTGGCACCCCAAGAAATGGAGAAGTGAAAGCTAGCTTACAAACGAGCTGCTATTTAGTGAGAGACGAACCATTTACTTCATGGTTTTGCAAAAGGAAAAGTACATGGGTTCACAAGTCGAACGTAAGAGTCCAAGTCCTCTCTTCCGTCTTGTGAACGTGGGCAATCCATGAAACCTCCCTGAGCCTCTGTTTCAACGTTGGAAAATCAGGAATCATGCTAATGCCAACGTCAGTATCCTTAGCACCACCAGCTCAGGGCTAACACTAGTGGTAGCAACATGCGCCATGCCTCTCCCAGAGGACCGCTTGGAGATCACATCAAACCACGAGTGAAAGCTCTCCGTAGCCGATAGAGTACTGTACAGATGACAGTATTATTTTTAACACGGGAAAGCTGTCATGGCCCGGCACTGTATTCTTTCGTAGGATTATTTGTAGCCAGCAATGGCTTCTCGACTTAGACTTTTTGGAGGAAGGAAGACGTACTTGATGGGAGTCAAGGTTCTCTTTAAAATCAATTGTAAATTTGACAATACCTCCTTTTAACCATAATGGACAAAGGGACATTCTAGAAAGCAAACTCTCCCAGTGAAGCCGTCCATGTGATCACTCGCCCTGTAGCCTGTCTCCAGTGAATTTTCTGACGTGAGAAAGTTCCCCCTCCACCTGGGGCCACTTCCTCTTTTCTCCTCAGCCCCTCCCAAGGTGTACTTAAGTGGACCCCACAGACTCAGACGCGAGCCCCAGGGAAATGAGCTCACCGGCTGTATGCTAGCAGATGTGGGGAGTCTGTGTGGTCTCTCACAACAGCTGTTCAGAATTCTTTTCCCCTGAAAGTTTCCATTCTGTATATGGGGAGGTGGGCAGGGGGGAGGGCAAGCCAGCAGGCAAGGAAAGAATGCCGGCTCTCCACCCAGTTTGGGAGCTGTTTTGTCTCTTCGAGATCTCAATGTTTCAGAGACATCGTGCATGCTGAAAGATGTCATAAATGAGTTTGTTTTGTTCCAGATGTATGACACCAGGATCTCTGATTCGGATTATACATATTGTGTTGCCAAGCAACACACACACATGCGTGCACACACACGCAAATATCCCAAACTGTGCTCCACACTGGAGAGGGAACAGGCCTAAGAGAAATAACTTTTTCTCTCCAAGGAATTTCCCATTGTGAAGTCAAATAACATATTCCTGAACCAATCAGAGGCCTGGTAAATGTCACACCACCCAGAACCCAGAGGAAGGAGAGTTCTCTTTGGACAGGGCTGGTCAGAAGAGGCTTTGTAGCGAAGGTGGACATGAGCTGGCTGGGAAGGAGGCTCTGACTCGGGCAGAAAGGCAAGGGCTGAACACCCGAAATGGAGTGAAGATGCACAGGATGCAGAGGTGGGAGGGGCCACCTTCTCTTACCCACATGCATCCCACATCTGTCCAGAAGTCTACTTCAAGATTCCTGGAGCTAAGGCCAATGGAGAGCCACTGGTCTATCCCCATCTCCAAATGGGATCAGGACCAAATCGTCCTTTCACGTTCATAAAGCTTACCCAAGAAAAAGATCCCAGAATCTCTGGTAAGTTCTGGAATTTTCTGACCAGGATTGCCAATGAATTTTTCCTCATATTTGCCTTTAATCCCTCTGGCAGCCTGGTATCCACAACCTGAAAGCAAGTCTTAAGCTTACGGAACCCCTGGCCCCCAAGAGGTGCTGTAGGCTGAAAGGGCCTCACACCACAAATACACTGAATGTCTACAGTGTGCTAAGCTATATGTCAAGCTCCAGGCACTCAGAGAGAAATTAGGATTTTCTTACCTTCAAGTTGCTCACAGTGTAGTAAACAATTAAAGCATAATGCCCAAAAGTCTATTATAAAATATAGGCAAAAAGAATTCACAAGAAAGTTCCTAACTCTGCTTGGAGGTGGACTGATAAGGATGGCTTCACAGAGGATATTGTGGTTGTGCTGGGCTTTGAAGGATGAATAGGGGTTTGCCAGGTAGACAAGGGAGGAACTGGCATTCTAGGCACAGGGATCAGTAGGTATGGATGCATGAGGGATGGACAAGCATCCCGTCTTATTTTCTCCAAAATCTTACTCTCATAAAGTCCACTTAACTATGCTAAAAGAATAGTAAATGAATAAATGAACGTATAAATAACATAGCACTTCACAGAACTATCCAGGGGATTTGAAAACCTTACAGGTACAAATGCCCGTAGGGTCTTTTATTAATTGATGGGCGCCCAAGACAGAGCATCTGAGACTGACGACGAGCGTGAAAGGTCCCAGCAGAGTGCCTGGAGGCACATATTCACGGACCACCCTGAGAAAAGCGATTCCAAAGTGAGACTATGAATGCTTCACCTGCCTCCGTGAAAGCTAGAATAATAACAAGAGGAGGGGGTGTGGGGCTGATGTAATGGAAGGGAGTCACGTCATCTACTGAGTGGCCCTTGGTCTGCTCTCAAGGGTTTCTGTTACATCATCTGAGCCCATTTTCCTTTCCTCGTTGGGCTGGAAGAGCAGTATAATACAATCGTAGTAACTGCAACAGCAATAGTAATGATGGGAACTTACCCGTGAACCAGGCTCTGCTCTAAGCACTTGATATTTATTAGTGCGCTTAATCCTCGCGATTCTGTGAGGTAAGTGCAATTACCAGTCCTTTTTATAGACAAGGAACCTGGAGAGGCAAGTCAAGCAGCTTGCTAATACCAGATAGCTAATGGTTATCGGAGTTGAGCCCAGGTGGAGCAGTCCCAGAGCCTGGGGTCCTGATCACCACCCGTGGGCCTTCTCCCAGTGATGCAGGGCAACCAGAGCCCTTCCCCTGCCCCTCTGATGCCTGTCTACTGAGTTTCAAATAAGAAGAAGCATTGTTGTTAGTATCATAACTGCCTTCCAGAGGTCCTTCCCTACCGTCCCATCTTCAGTTTTTCCTAATCTCAGGATAGAGTGGGGACGGGGCTGGCAGAGGAAAAATGGACATCCGAGCTAGGATGGGGTAGTATCCTATGGTGTTTGATGATTTGAAGGGGTTCTGGGCATCTCCACCTCCCATATCATCTTTGTCTTTCAGTGGGGGAGTTACAAATTCCCCTTTCACCTTTCACTTCACGTCTCCAAAACCCTAAAAGAATGATATCTCCTATGCAGATGAGAAACTGAGGCACCAGGACAGAAATTCATGTACTACTCATAGGACCCTGAGAATATCAGAGCAAGACAGGAAAGGGACTCCTATTATATAGTCAGACCAACCACACAGCTCAGGTCACTAGTTCAGGACCAGACTAAAAAGGATGGCAGCCACAAGGCACATGGGCCTCCATTTCCCGTCCCCACACCAGGACAGACTTCACAAATCCATCAGGCCATTCTTGCCCACTGAGCTTGGATGCTGCCTCAGACGACTTCTCAGTTTAGTGCTTCAGGTCGTCACTACCTCTTAATCTGATCTGACCCATGGGATGAAACCACTTTGACATCCCCGGACCCACCATTAGCTGTGTGAAGGGCTAAGAGGGCCTTGAGTTCCCTCCTAGATTCACAACCAGTGTACTGTCTCCAAGAGGAGCTGGGCATTTTCTCACTGCAAGGCTATTGGGGTAACTGGTATTTCTTCCCTCTTTTGTGGGACCAGGGCAGAAGGAGCAAAAATCTGAGCAGTGGCCTTACGTTAGTTTAAATAAACATTTATTGTGTGCCAGGTCCTATTAAAAATAAGCTCTATCCCCAAAGCTGCTGCTTAGGATTGTGAGGGGTATATTTAGACTACAGTGTGAATGGCACCCAGAGGGTTGAGCAGTACAACCTGTACAACTGTCCCCTGAGGCCCTCATTATCCCTCCTTCAGGCAGCTCACAGTCTAGTTGGGGAAATGACATCTAAACAAACAACCATAATTCAGTCTCATCAGCACTGTCACAGAGGCACATCCAAAGAGTACAGGGAAGTTGGAAGCCAGTACCTCTCTACTTGGGAGCTGGGGAAGTCTTCACAGCAGAAGTGCCCTTAAAGCTAAGCATTGAACGATGAATAGGAGTTCCCCAAGCAGAGCAGGAAAGAAGGGGCATCGTGGGCAGAGGGGCCAGACTGTGGACAGGCGTAAGTGCACGATGAACGGTTCATTATGTTTGGGGGAGAGGAGGGAGGTGTGGGGCTGCTGGAAGTTGGCTCTCTCTGCTCTCAGACCCCACGGGTGATGCCTGAACCCTCCCGAGAACCCTCTTGTCTGTGCCGCTCAGGGTCGTCTGGGGAGGAAAGGTCCTCAGAGACAAGCGTGTCCAAGTCAGAGAGGAGTTGGAGAGATTTATTTTTTTCAAGGCAAAAACCCCAAGCCTCGGTCCCACAGTGCATCAGTGTGTAAGCAGGAGCCACAGTCCCCGGCCGGTTCACAGGGCCGGGGAAGGGAGGCTCTCCGCCAGTGAGGGGAGAGCAAGGCTGTGCCCAGAGGCTCCAGGCTCTGTCTGTGCAGACAGCATGGAAGCTTTTCAAGCCGTGCCCGTGCGGCATCCGCTGTTTCCCTCCAGGAAAATTCATGACACGGTGAGGAACGGGCCAACTCGGTCTGCCAGAGAAGGGACAGCGTTCTGGAGCCCTGTGTCCATCGTGGTGGTCAGTCAACTCGCGAGACCACAGAGGTTCAGAGACCTTTCAGCTCAGTCTCCAGCTGGATGTCAGGACAATCCCCAGAGTGAGGAGAGGGGAGGGAGAGGGGATTTCCAGGGACCACCCCTTCATCAAGAAAAACACTCTGAGGACAAACAAATGTACCCCTAAGCCAGATAAATCCCCAGGCACAAGGCCGCAGAGGGAAGTGTCCAGGATCTCTGACTAGGGTTCTCCTTTTTCCTGCAGCCGTGGGGAAAGGCACAGAAAGGACCAGTAACCTCCAGCCAACAGGGCAGATGCCGGCTGACCATCTAGGCCAGAACAATGGCATCCAAACTAGATTTGGGGTACATATCACTGTTTCAAAATTTCCATCACCGTCCTTGCCTGTGAGTAGAATCGAAAGTCCTCGCCGTGGCTTATTTAGATCCATCGCTCTCTCTCTCCATCTTAGCGCAATTTATCTGCCGCACTATCGGCCTGTTCTTGCTCCCGCGGGCTGCTCACCACCCCCTGAGCTCAGCACACCTGCAGTGCTGTGCCTCCAGCCGCCACAGCCCTTCCCTCCCTCCTCTTCTACACAGCCTACCCGCCAGAGCTGATGCACATATTGCCCATTCAGTACCATTAAGCTACGATCCCTTTTCTCCACGTGACAGCACTGTATTGTTTGTACCTTATTTTAATCTAAAATAAAATTCAATTTATCAAATAAAATTATGGATGGTTGTGTATCTTTCATTGGATTTCAAGCTTCTCAAGGGCAGGAACCAACTTCCCCCAATGTCTTGTGTAAGTGCCTCCCACTTGGTCATCATGTGCCTGTTGCAAGAATGAAAGGAGGAGGAGAGGGGAGGAGGGAAGGAGGGAAGGAAAGAGGACAGGTGGGTGGAAGAAAGGAAGAAAGGAAGGGAGGAAGGAAGGAGGAATTCCTATATTATTTTTGAAAACTACTCTGTTTAATGAGGTGATGTCTTATTCTGAAGGCAGACCTTACAAATACTACCTTCTCACGTGGATACAATAAATTCTGTCTAAAAGAGAAACCCTATAAGCCAGATGCTTTCACAAAGGTATCTATGTGTGATGTGCCATTACTTATTGAATACAGGAAGAATGTTAGATACTTTTAATCACATTTGTCCTTCTTTTTTCAGCAAAGTTTTCTCAAGCACCAATGCTGTGTCTCAGACACAGGAGCAGATGTGAGCTCTGTCCTCAGGAAGCTCTGAGTCTATAAGAAAAGAGAAGACACGAGCCAAAACATCAAATCCAGGGTCAAAATCCTTACATGTGGTGAGAGATGGAGAAGAGGGAGGAGCTTCCCCCAGCTTGCAGAGATGTGAAAGCAGGGGTTCTCTGCTCTGAAGGTCTGGGGAGGAATTGTCAATGCTTGTTTATTGCCTGCCTTGGAGACTGGACAGTGCCTCAGATTCAGTCCCCGTGGTAAGTGTCCCTAAACTGGGTCAGGGACAAAAACAAAGGACAGACAACACCATAAATCATGAACTTATAGGGCCGGAGGTGTCAGCTCAAGTATTCAGGGGCTCTCTGCGAGGGGGAGGGAAGCGGGAATGTAGTGATTTGATGAGGGGTTTAGGGAGACCTTAAAACCAATAAATCAATTAATCATTTAGTTCAGCACTTTTCCCTCTTCTCAGCATGTTACAACTACTTCCGAATTGATTTCCCCAACTGCACTCTCTCCCTGGTCTTGTCTACCCTCCACAGTATCACGAGGTTGACTTCCTGGGATCACACTTAGATCACATTACTCCTCTTCTTACAGACTTTCAGTAGTTCCACTGAAAAAGAATCAAGGTAAAGTTTCGACGGGCATTCCAAGTCATTTTAGGTGCAGTCAGTTTTAACAAGCCCTTCACGCGATTCTGAGGCCTGCTCAGTTTTGTGAATTATTCCCTTATGGCTTGTCTCTCCTACCAAGAACCCTCCCTAATACAGCCTTCCCTCATCTATCCTCGTAGCCCCTCTGCTCAGAGGCTAGCACACGGCAGGTGTTCTAGAAATCGTGGAATGGTGACATGTATCTTCTGAGCAAAGGCTGCTTGTCAAGTGGAGCGCCGGGTGCGGTGGGGAACAGAACAGAATTAGATGTGTCGCCGTGCATTTGTTTAGTCTATTGGAGGAGACAAAATTAACACATGCAGCGAGTGAGAATAACGAAGTGCTAGTCTGCGGGGTGCAGCTCCCAAAAGCAACACAAGCACAGAAAAGGGGAAGAGGCCCTGGGCGGTTTAATTACACGTCCTTGTATGACTGAACTCTTCCCTCACGGGGCCTGTTTACGCCCTATCTGTCCAGGAGTAAGTGGCCAGCAAACCAGAGGAGGAGGAGGAGGACAACAATAACAATCCTATTACCACTTACAATTACACTAGTCACGCACTAGTCTCAGCATTTTATATATTAACATATTTAATCCTCAGAACAACCCAATAATAGATATCAGGGAGAGACTGAAGTTGGGGAAATCAATTCGGAAGTTATTGCAATGTGCTAGGTAACCACATGAGATAATGTTATTAACCAGTTTTACAGAGGTGGAAACTGAGGCACAGAGAGTTAGGTAACATTCTGCTGATTCGAAGTGACAGGTTTGAACCCACCTGTGCACCAAGGGGGTTGTGAAGAGAGAGTTAGGGCCCTGGCAAAGTGCAGCATGGGATTTTAGACCAAACAGGAAAATTCTCGGTGTCTTCAGCAATATCCTCGACCCTAGAACATTCTCTTCATTTCTTCCTTTTCTTCATCCCATAAGATATGAAACAACTATAGCTCCTTTTACCGCTAGATTTGAAAAACAGATGCAGAGAGAGTTACAGTTCAGTGTGATACCACGGGGCTGATGCTTTGGGGGACCTGCAGCAACTAAGTCTGATGCCATCTCTGACTTACTGTGTGACCTTAGGGCCAGCCACTTGCCCTCTCTGTGTCTCAGTCCCCCGCGGTGGGATCATAATATCTACCGCCAAGCAGTGCTCAGAGCCTGAGTGAATTATTATCCTGAACGCCCTCTGAGCTTCTGGGACAAAGGTGCTATGTTCATACACAGTATCCCTCTTCTTCTTCTTCTCATTAGTATTATTCAAACCCAGATGGCATTATTATTGTTGTTGATTGACAGCCCCACATAGCCCCATTCATGGGTGTCAGAGAGCCAGGCGGTAGTTAACACAAGCAAAAACCATGTTTAAAACAAAGCCCAAGGAACGCTCCAATAGTGTGTGCCTTGGGTTGCTATTAAAGCCAGAGCAGCTGCGGTGGCAACACGGAGGGACAGGGCAAGGAAATGCATCCCGGAGCACAAAGAGGGGAGAGTGGGTCTTGACACTGATCATATAATCGTGCTGGGCTTTTATAGACACTGGGAGGCCTCAAACAGAATAAATGCTTGAACTTTATCCACGGTTTACAGGCGGCGGCTGTAAAGGTCTTTGTTGCTGTTGCTGCCATGTTAATGACCCAGCTTGGGGCGCTGCCGCCGCCGCCGGCGCTTCTTCCAAAGAAAACAAATCCAAGTGAGGAACTCAATGTCCAGCAATGAGTTTTCCATTATATAAAAATATGTATAAATCTTTCCCAGTTGGGCAGCCCTACTGCGACGTCGGAGGCTGGTAAAGGGGTCAAGGTAGCTAGACACTTTGAACCCCTGAACCAGCACATCAAAAAAGAGGCTCCTTCTCTTCGTTAATTGCAAAATAAACAGATAAAAATAAACCGTGGTGTTCCGGCTCTGTGGACAGTGTTTGCACCAAAGGAGAGAGGATCAGAGGCAGCTGGGGAGGGGAAGGGTCCCTTGATCCGGTTCTCCATTACCTTTTCCACTCTGCCTACCTGATAAAACCCCATGAGTAACTGACCCTCCCAAGCAGGGTCATCAATCTTCAGCTGCAGGACAGCCTTGAAACATGAGAGAAGTTCAGTCAAAGTGGTATCTCGGGCAGACACAATCTAGTGCCTTGGAGGTTTTAAAAAATAATTGTCCATCAATTTTCCCATTGTCTTAACAGGACTTGGGAGCCTTGGGTAGCGTTAGGAAGCCGGAAAGTGGAGTCGGCACGCCTTGGGTGGGTGAGTTGGACAAATGGATGAATAAGGTGAGCTCCTAGGACATGGAAAAATGGATGAATTGGGGTAGTTGGGGTGAGGAGGGGTGAGCATGTGAAATAAGGCAGGGGGGAAATGGAGGAAGAAAGCGGCGACCCTGGAGCAAAGAGAAGACTGGGGAAGCTCATCCCTGGTGGTTGGTGACACTTTGGGGTGCAGGGAGTGACGGAGACCGAGTTGGTATCAGGGGAAGGAAGTCAGACATCAGGGGGCACAGGAGCAAGTCCCTGGAGGGAGGCACAGGATTCCTGAGTGCTGCTGGTCGTAGCCTGGGGCCCACACACACCCCACCCCCGTTCTTCCTTCACAGGCAGCAGAAAGAACCCAACGTGCTGCTTGGACGTGGCGATTTCCCCCCTGAAATAGGAGTTACCACCCCCAGCAAAAATAAATGTTTCTTTTACCCAAACACTTTGTTTTCTTCTGTGTATTTTCTTATACCGCTCTTCCTCACCAAACCTCTTTCCTTCACTGGATCGCCCCTAACTCTTCTCTGCCACCAGGTAAGCATCCATCCATCCATTCATTCACTGAGTCAACATTATGGAATTCCTGCTCTCTCTACCTTCCAGAACCCACGCAGGGCACTCTAGATGCTAATACCGTGTGGTCTTTGTCCTGAAGCAGTTCTCTTCCTGGTATCAGGGACAACTGGTGCTGAGACAAGGACTAATATAGAAATAAGCACCGTGTGCGTGGGTCAGCTTGCTGGTGGGGGTGGGTGGGTAAGAGATTGTGATGTGGGGGGAGGGTAAGTAGTAACAGAGGGAAGGATTCTAGAAGACAGTGGTTGAGCTGAAATACGAAAACCAAATGGGAATTAGATGGAGAAGAAGAGAAAAGGATCCGATGGAAAGAGGAATACCATGTTCAAAGGCACATTAGTTGACTGATGAAGGAGAAAGGACAGAGTGATCACCAGGGCAAAAGAAAAACAGGTGAGGAAGGCAGGCACACTCTGGGGATGACATTGCCTAAGAGGCGGGAGCAAAGGATGTGAGAGAGATGAGGCTGAGAGGTAGACGGGCAGGGTCACAAAAGACCTGACATGCCACAATAGGGAGTTCAGTCTTGATCCTGAAGGTACAGTGATCCACCAAAACGCTTGAAGGGGGGGGGGGGGATCAGGGACAAGATCAGATTAAAGAGTGGTCACTCAGGTTGTGAGATGAATGATTGGTGGGCAGGGGTGTGGGGGATGGGGTAGAGGGGTCAGTTGGTTAGCAGGCTGTTGTCATCTCCAGGGCAAGAGACAACCTGACCTGAGCTAAGCTAGAAGGGGGCAAAGAAGACAAACCATCTCAAAAGGTGGAATCATCTAAAGAGGAAGGCAGGGAAAAAGCAAGGGGAGGAAGCCTCCCAGAATTCTAGCAGGTCTAATGAACTCCCTCCTCCAGCACACTTCTCCCACAGCTCTTCTTGAGGTGTACTTCCACCTCCTCTCCTTCAAACTCCCTCTCCCTGCATCTCTGCTTTGTTCAAGTTCAAGTCTCCCCTCATACTTTCCTCCCATGTACATACATCACCATGGTTCCTAACAAAATTCCTTCTCCTTCAAATCTCATTTTCACCTTCTCTGTTCTCTCCTTTTTCCATTCAATGCTTTTCCCAGCTTGACACTGCAGTGGGAGCTGGGGCTCCTTTCTGGTTGCAGGAATGAACTGGCTTTCAGCCTCTTGCCTCAGGCCTGCTTGAGAGAAAAAGTGAAGGATTCTTCTGGGATGCAGGATCCTGGGCTGGCAAGGAGGGAAACCCAGAGAGATGAGATCAAGGGTGAATTTAAGGCAGAAATAAAATTGAATTGGTTTTGTTTCTTCCCTGAAATACTCTAGTGGGAATAGATTTAGTGCAGTCCCTGGAGATTTCCACATTCCACAGTCCTAAATTTGGGATTTTTTTTTTTAGTATGGGGGAGAACCTAATTCCTAAGAGGGCGAGAGGAAGCTGCCCTTCCCCCTACTCCTTCCCGACCACTGCACCCTCTCCAGGCAGTAGGAGCATAGATTCCTGATTCCAGATACTTCAGGAAAGACAAACGGAGATTGCAGAGGAAGCGAGGAGTCATTTCTGCGGTTTCCATATTAACGAGTCCAGAGTAGTTTACTGATCATCTGCGAGAGGCTCTGCTTGGCTACTTCACGTACATTCTATCTCCTCTGACCCTCTCGTCAACCTTATGAAGCAATTATAGTGGTAATTCCACTTTAGAGATGAAGAAACTGGGCCTTATGGGGATTAAGAAACTTGCCCAGGTCTGCACAAGTCCTCAGCCTTTGGCCTTTCCACCTCCGCCATGCACTCCTTTCACTGTCAAGCTAATGCTGTTTAAAAATAAAAGTAAAACAATAATAACCCACATTAGCCTAACATAAATTTAATCCCACATTTTTTTCTTTCTTTCTCCTAAAATGTTAGAGATGGATCTCACTCTCTCGATTTTGCCCTCAAACAGAGAATTAAAAATGATTCCCACAGAATTTTGATACTTTTCTCCAGATGAAATATTTGGTATCCTGAAAAGGTTTTTGTTTGTTTGCTTTTGAAGACAGCATCAAATAAAATCTTTCACTAACCCTATCTTTCAGCCCTTTCCAAAGAGAGCTCCTCTGGTGAGATGATTTTTGGCGCCACATGTTAAAATTATTTCCCAGGGGCAGAAGTTCTGGGAGAAAATTGCCTATCCACTGCATGGATGGGAATTAGAAGGAGGCTGACAGGCATTAGCTGGGGATGTAAATAAGCAAGCGAGTCAAGAGTAGGGGTGCAGAAGATGAGGGACAAGTAGGGTGTAGCTGTAACAAAAATACCTAAAAATATGGGAGTGGCTTTGGGACAGTAGAGGACAGAAGCTGGAAGGACTTTCAGGACAGTATTAGTAAAAATCTGAAAGGTTTCAAAGAGACTGTAAGCAGAAGGCTGGTGTTGCTCGAGAAGGCTGTCCGTCATGGATTAAAGAAGAGTGAGGAAAATGCCCCTGGAAACTAGAGAGAAGAGGATTCATTATGCAGTGGCAAAAAGCTTAGCAAAACCCTTACCTGCAACAATGTGGAAAACAGAAAATGTTCCTCATGAATTGGGTGATCTAGCTAAGGAGATTTCCAAACAGGGTTAAAGGTCACACTGGCTTCGTCTTACCACTTTTTGTTAAAATTTGAGGACAAAGGGATGAGCTCAAGAAAAAAAATGTTAAATATAAAGGAGGCAGAATCTGCACAGTTTGAAAATCCCTTGCCTCTTCAGATGAAAAGCAGTGTTAAATCAAGAATGACTCCTGCGGGCTGGCCTGGTGGCGTAGTGGTTAAGTTCATCCGCTCGCTTCGGCGGCCCGGGGTTTCGCAAGTTTGGATCCCGGGCATGGAAGATGCACCACTTGTTAAACCATGCTGTGGTAGCATTCCGTATAAAGTAGAGGAAGATGGGCACGGATGTTAGCCCAGGGCCAGTCTTCCTCACACACACACACAAAAGAATGACTTCTGGACAAAAAGAAAATTCAGGGAACGGTCAGGAAAACACAGTGTAAAGATGAAACTGAGAGAATGATTATAACATCCTGTGTTAAGATCTTGGAAAGATTTAAAGTAATGTATTAGACAACTGTTTAGTCAAAAAGGAAAACAAACAAAAAAACCAGAACTTTTAAGGATCCTTGCCAGCTTCAGCAGAAGCCCAAGAGAGAGAATGGTTTATTATGATAAGATCTGTGGATGTGGCTTTTTCTTCTAATGGCATGAACCACAATAAGATTCATAGGAGGCTCCCAAAGCTTTTAAGAGAATTGTACAAACAGAAACACCACCAGCATGGACCACCAGAGAAAGTAAAAAAAAAAAGTCTTTGGATGCCCAAACTTTCATAAGCTGAAAATAGTCTGAGAGAAACTTAGTTGCAAATATGGACTACCTTTTATAAGAAAGGAAGAATGGCACAGAGGACAGAACCAAGAGCCATGGTGGATAAGTCCCAGGGCTTGGTCTGGCCCCATGTGCCCTGCTGGATTTCAGACGTGCTTTAGATCGGACTCCTGTATGCCTCCTATTTTCCCCTTTTTGAATGGAAGTGTCTACAGCAGTTATCCTGTGCCTGTCCGATCATTGTACGCTGAGCGTAGGGGAGGAGGGACAGACAACTTGTCTTTTTAATTCCTGGGTGTTCAGATGGAGAGGAACTGTCCTGGAGGAATGGTGTCCATCTCTCTATAGAATATCCAGTACACTTTCCTTGGCACTTTGCACATGCTCTTCCCTCTGCCTAGAATTGTCTTCCCTCACTTCCCTACCTGATTAACTTCTATTCGTTTCCTAAGATTCAGTTCAAAAACCATCTTCTCATGAAACCTCCCCAGTTTCATTAGCTAAGGTTAGTGGCTGTGTTTTCTTTCTATAGGATTTATCATGGCTCTTGTCACCCTGAACTGAAACAGTTCACATATTCTCTGTCTCCCTCACTGGCCCATGAGTTCAAAACTGGTAGGGCTTTTTAGGCTTTTTTTTTTGCTGACTCACTGGGGAAAAGAAATCTCACATAAGTTACATTTCAAGTTTTCAGAAATCTGTGACAACTACTGGAACTGAGGAGCAAAGTTCTGAAGTTAAATGGGATGATCACTTCATATTCACTTTCTAATTCTCTTACCCATGTTTTCCCTATGTAGCTTTTGCCCAATATGCCCCTGTGTGGGGCAGCGTGAGCCCTCCGTGACGATGACTTGACCGTGTGAGAGTGGGCCTGTGGAGGAGGAGATTGCACTGACTGGGGCTTTGGAGGAGGGGCTGCAGGGAGGAAGGCAGGTGCCAGAGGAGGCTGTGGGTTTAGGGAGTTTATTTGTTTGTTTAATTACTCATTAGAATGGATTTAGTTTCTCTCTCCAGAAGAGATACAGATTTGAGATGAATGTTAGATGTTTTTAGAACAAAAACGTTACTCAGTTGAATTCTGTTTTTGCCATCGCTGTGCAACTGGGCTGGAGGAAAAGAAAGTACAAGTAACTCCCAGCAGGTTGAAACTCTTTTTGTTTCTTCCAGGTGACAGAGCCTCCATTCCGTTCCTGAGGAAGAAACAGTATCCTGAGAGGTTCCAGAAAAGTTGGACAATTTGGTAAATATTTTTGCTCAAAAAACATGCCCTTTGGTACCATTTTCCTTGATAAATTATCTTCTTGTCAAAAAGGGGCCAAAAAAAAAGTAACCCTTCTCCTGAGATAGAGTCATAATGAATAGAAAGATACAACTGGGTTTTTATACATGTTAAAGCATTTAAACATACTAGAGCTTGAAGTAATTAAGCTTTGTTCCATCATATTTTTAATTTTTCTAAAAAGAAAAAAATAGAGCTCTTCTCTTTTTAAAAGAATACCATGAAATTGAGGAAGGAAATGAGACCATTTGCCCCTAATCATCTTGCCTTAATAGTTGTAAAAGCCACACTTTTACAAAAGGTATATTGGGCTCTCTTAATTGGCTTCATGCAGAGTGAGCTCAATGGCCATGATATAAGACAAATTTCATGAAAAAACTGTGTCCACTGCTTTCCCCTTATTTCTAAATGCACTGGATAAATAAAATGCATTACAGTTGCTCAGAGCAGACACATAAACAACAGTTGAGCACACAGGTAACAATACGGCAGTAAACCACATGTATTGTGTGCTTGCTCAGTCTTGCACACCATGCAATTCATTCATTCATTCACTACTCCACGTGTTGAGTGCACTGCATAGAAAAGAAAGAAATAACTTAGCTTGTAGGATCTGGAGCCAACTTCCCAGCTGAAAACATTTTTGATCGAGGTCTTAAAGATTACAGGTGTGGCAGGAGAGTGTCCTGACAGAAGGAGCAGCATGTGTGAAGACCCAGGAGCATGAAAGCACATGCCACGTGCAGGGATCAGCAGGTAACTTCACGTAAGGGAAGTGCGGGGTGCCTGGCGGTGGAGTGGGAGTGGATCTGAATTGTGAAAGACCTGGAACGCCAGCCTAAGGGGTTTATATTTTAATTTTTAGGGAAAAAATGATATGAAATGGACTCCAGTCAAGTTGGCTCCCCTTAATTTTATACTTCTAGGTATTCCCTGTGATCTAAGTACAAAGCAATGAAAGACAAAGTATAAAGAAGAAAAAACAAACCTTACAAGATATAGCCAAACTCAAAAGTGAGAAAAATAAAAGTGAGGGGGGATGAAGCGGTGGGTTTACAGGGCTCTGGGCCCAAATCAGGCAGTGGCGGGAAGGAGCCTGGCTCCTGCGGGGTAACAGAGAGTGAGTGTCCATGCGAAACGCGGTAGAAGCAGGTGAACTGTCTGAAGACAGGGTCTGACTCTCTCAGAAGCTGTGGGACTAGGTAGGCAGGAGATCGAAGACCCAGTCTCCTAACTGGGAACTGATCCAGGTTCTGTGACTGACTCTGCAATATTCTCATCACTGTGAGGCAGCAGCCCAGAAAACCATCATAAACCTGGCTATGGACTGAGGGTGAAGGGTACTGGGTGGAAGCATCCACAAAAATTCTCAAGTGGGTGCAAGAGAGAACAAAACAAACAGAACAAAAAGCCTCCCATCTCAAAGGGGCCTGCAAACGTTCCAGAATATATGTAGAGAATGAGTGCTGAGAAAGACAATCAACACAATCGGTAACTCACTCCAGCTGAAAACAATTTTGTGAAGCAGTCTGACAAAAACTTAAACAGTAAGTTTAAGATCATTAAAGAGATGAAAAAAGAATGAGATCCATTAAAAGTGAACAAAAATTGTGAAACAAAACAGGGAGAAATTGAACCAGAGAGGTAGTATATCAGTAACCTTTGGCTGCATCACAAACCATGCAAAACTTAGTGGCTTAAAAAACAAACCTGTATTACTTCTTATGATTCTGTGTTGACTGGATAGTTTTTCTGATCTGAGCTGGCTTGGCTGGAGGGAGGTGGTCCAGCATGGCCTCACTTGCACATCTGGAACCTCAGCTGGGATCATTGGGACAGCTAGAGTCTCTCTTATTGTGGTCTCTCATCCTCCAGGGGGACAGTCCAGCTGTTTACATGGTGGGAGAGGATTTTCTGCAGCCAAAAAATAGCAAGCCCCAATGCACAAGCTCTTCTCAAACTCTTCTCTTGATGGGGACAGCCTCAAAGTCACATTGCAAAGAAGCAAGCATGTAAGAATGGGACAAATTTGTGGCTATTTTGCAAACCACCACCTGTAGATATAGAAAAGGATCTATTGAAAACCTTGGAAGCTAAAAATATATTATTGAAATAAGAAACCAAATAGACAGGACGAACTCCTGCCTGGGAGCAGTTTAAGTAAGCATTAGTGAGTTGGAAGATAGTACTGACAAACTCACCCTGAGCTAGTACAAAGAAACAAAGAAATATAAAATTTTAAAGAGCAGAATAGTTAGGAGACATGGAGGATTAACTGAGAGTTTCCAACACCCTTCTAATTTGAGTACCAGAAAAAGGAAAAGAGACTGGAAGGAATGATGGAGAAGCCATTTTTGTGAAAGATAGTAGCTTAGAATTTTCCAGAATTAAAGAAAAACATGAGAACTCAGATCAAAAGTGCCCTTTGAATACCTAGCAGGATAAAGATGTATCTACATCACAGTGAAATGGCATAACATCATCAATAAAAGGAAAATCTTTAAAGCTACCAGAGAAGAAAAAATAAATTATTTAGAGAAGATTAACAATTAGACTGAAGTTTCACCTTAAACTTTCATCAGTAGCAGTAGAAACCAAGAAGATAACAGAGTCATATCTTCAAAGTGCTAAGGGAAATTTATAAGTAGTCAGCTAGCTCTCATTAAAGAATGAGGTGTAAAATAAAATATTTCAGACATAAAAAGGCTAAAAATCACCAATTAATCCCCATGACAAGAATTTATTATGTTACATTTTGGCAAGGAAAAAAATAATGCAGTGTACAGAAATTAATGAATATGTTATTAAATGTAATTAACTATTGACTACAGAAAGAATACGTTTTGTGTTTATAAAAAAGTGAAAGTAGAATTCAAGAAAATAACAAAATAGAGGAGGGAGGAGTTTAATAGACAAAGCATGTGTGTAACCAGGAAGAGAATAAAAATACTGAAAAAGGTTAGATTTATTAATTTAAAGAAAAAGTGTATGGGCCGGCCCAGTGGAGTAGTGGTTAAGTTTGCACGCTCCACTTTGGCAGCCTGGGGTTCTTGGGTTCAGATCCAGGCGTGGACCTACACACCACTCATCAAGCCATGCTGTGGCGGCGTCCCACATACAAAATAGAGGAAGCTGGGCACAGATGTTGGCTCTGGGACAATCTTCCTCAGCAAAAAAAAAAAAAAAAGTGTATGACTGTTGACTATTTAAGGATAAGTATAATCATTTAAAGGATAGACATGCATGCTATAGATTCTGATTCAGACAGAGAAAAAAGTAGTGATAAAAACTTTATCAATCCAAAAGCACACAAGAAAACAGAAAAAAAGAAGCAAAGAAAAAATATGGTAAACAAAAAGGACAAAAGAAGATAATAACTCACAATACTTGCAAATGGATTAAAACCAACCATTGAAAGCAGAGATTATCAAAATGAATGAAAGAGAGTGAGAGAGACAGAGATCCAACCTTAGATAATTGACAAGAAAGATACATCTAAAACTACGTCAGCCCAAAAGGTTGAAAATAAAGAGTGTGAAAAAAAAGATAGATCATTCAAATTCCAAAAGAATGTTGAGAAGCAAGATTAATATTAGACAAAATGGAATTTATGGCAAAAGGAACAAATAGGGAAAAAAGAGGCACTATATAATAATAAAATGAATCACCTTCTAAGATGAGGCAGCAATCGTGACCTTGCAAACACCAAACAACATGAATCAGAGTATAGAAACGGGGAAAACTGATCATTTTATACACATAGCAGAGCTGTAACATTCTTCTAACAGAAAATGATGAATCAAACAGACAAAAAGTAAAAACTCTGTAAGACTATAGAATATTTGAAGAAAATACCTATAAATTCATCTAATAGCTTTATATAGAACCCTGCACAAAGTAAATAAGATTATAATTTATTTTCATGTTAACATGGAACATTTGCAAACGTGACCATATCACAAAAGAGATTTTAAAAATTTTCAAAGAATTTATATCATACATATTTTCTGATCACTATGCAATTAAATTAGACACCTATAAGCCAAGGGGAGAGGGTTTTTTTTTTTTAACTAAAGAAAAAAAAAAGAGGGCCAGCTCAGTGGCGCAGTGGTTTAGTTCGTGCTTTGGCAGCCCGGGGTTCTCGGGTTCACATCCCACGCAGGCCACCGCACTGCTTGTCAGCCGTGCTGTGGCGGCGTCCCATACAAAGTAGAGGAAGATGGACACGGATGTTAGCCCAGGGCCAGTCTTCCTCAGCAAAAAGAGGAGGATTGGCAACGGATGTTAGCTCAGGGCTGGTCTTCCTCACCAAAAAAAAAAAAAAAAAAACATGTTTGGAAGCTTAAAAATGCCCTCCTAAATAATTTTTGCGTTCAAGAGGAAATCATAATGGAAAGTCCAAACTATTTTAAACTAAGTGAAAATGAAAGCATCATATAAAATCATGTGATACAGCTAAAGTAGAATTAAAATACAATTAGAACCTAAAATTAATTTATAAAAGGAAAGAAAGATTAAAAGTAACGAGTGTGCAGTCACTTCAAGAAGCAGGAGGGGGAAAAAAACCCAGAAAGAACCTAAAATGAGTAGAAGGAAGGAAATAATAAAAGTAAAGCAGAAATCAATGAATTAGAAAACAAACAATACAAAAGATCAATAAAATGAAAATTTGATTTTTTGAATAAGAGAAAAACGTCTACCGAGGCTAAGGAAGAAAAAAGGTGTAAATAAACAAATACGTATTAAGAACAAAAAAGAGAACTGAACCACACCACGTTAGAACAAAGATTAAATAAATCGTAAGAGGAAATAGATAAATTTATACAAATAAATTTGAAAATTCAGAAGAAAAGATTGAAGTTTCTTTTACAGTGGAATAGGGGAGAATAAATACCGGGGTGAAAACAACAATCTCAGCCTCATGTTCTAGGCCTAGTTTATTAAGTTTTTTAAAAAAATCACATGTCAGTGATAAATTCTATTGAATGCTTTTTCTTCATCTATTGAGAAAAGTTTCTCTCTTCTATCTTTGCTGTTAAGATGGCGGAACAACATGATAATAGGAACCTGGATCCTTCAGACTAGGGTGCATTATTTGTGTCCCGAACTACCTTTGGATATCCTGAGCATGAAAAATAATTTCTATCGTGTTTAATCCACTGCTATTTAATTTTTTTTCTATTACTTGCATCCAAGCCTAATCCAAATTGATACAAAAAGAAACACTTTAACCTAATAAAGAAAATTTATAAAAATATATTACAAAATCACACACAATGACAAAGTAATGTGCGTGGGGCCCCCTGGAGTTGTGCCCTGCTGGGGCCTGAAGATGAAGCTTAATAAGCACTTCTATCAGAGTCAGGAGGAGACAGAACTGCTCGCTGTAACTGCTTCTTTTTAATACTGTACTGGAAGTCTTAGCTAACACAATAAGATAAAGAAAATAAATAATAAGGACAAGAATTAAAAAGCAAAAGGAAAACTGTCCTTATTTGCAGATGATATGGTCTGTATGAGATTTTATAGGTGAACTTTTGGAATTAATAAGAGTGATCACGAAGCTGGATATAAGGCCAACAAAAAAATCGGTCACCTAACTAATCATCAGTAATAAACAATTAGAAATGTAATTTTTTTAAATGTCACATTCATAAAAACGTATAGAATGCCTGTGGAGAAAATGATGAAATATTATTGAAGGAAATAAAAAAAGGCACATTATGTTAATTCGGATGTTTTCACATGCAAGTAACAGATACCCAACCAGAAATGTCTTAAATATAAAAATATTTATTATTTTGCACAACCAGAGGTCCAGCGTAGGCAGGCCCAGGGTTGGTCAATGCCACAACTCAAAGATGTCATCCAACGCTCAGGCTCTCTCCTTCTTTCTGCTGCATCACTTCTAGCCCAGCCTTCATCCTCAGCTTTGTCGTCTCGTGGTTGCAGGTTAGATGTCTCAGCTACAGTCTGTGTGTAAAGTCCTCTTCACACAGCCCTGTTCTGATGGAAGTAAAAGAAGTACCTCTTCACACATCCATTTTTATCAAACTTTTCTCATAAAACTTCACCTCATGTCTCACTGCCCAGGATTGAGTCGTGAGGCCATGCCTACCAGTAAGGGATTCTGGCAAAGTATCTCGTATTTTCAGTCTCTGTCGTGGGAGACTTACTCTACCAAGAAGAAAGGGGGTGGGGTGGGGCAGGTTGCTGAAGAGCAGGCAGTCAACAGGCCCTGCCACACCCGAATAAACGATGGAAAGACTCAATATCCTTAGGTTGTCAGCTCTCCCCCTATTTAAATCTATGCATTCAGTGCAATTACAATCAAAATGAAAATGGGTTTTTTCAAGTTCTTTGAGAAATGCTCATAGTAAAATTAATATGGAAGAACAAAGGGCCAAGAAGAGCTAAGACAACTGTGGAGGAAAAAAGAATTGGACGCACTTGTCCTATCAGAGATCAAACATCTTATAAAGTCATAATAATTAAGAAGGAATTGCCTTGCCACAGAAACCATAAACCAATAGAAGACAGAGTCCAGACACAGGCCCATACATATTTGGAAATTTGACATGTGACAGAGGCGGCATTATTTCACTCCTTATGTCAGCCTTTCTCAAACAATAACAACATCTATGGCTCCCTTTGATTCAAAATACAAATCTCATTCATTCCTCTGCAGCCTCAAAATAACATGCTGTCCTGAAAGGATTGAGAATTATAGTATCACCTACATATCTCTACCAAGCAGGAAGTGTATTTATGAGCCAGTTGCTTTAATTTTTCTTTTCAAATAATGTTGTATCACTTCTGATGCTTCTAACCATTCTTCTCTTCCTCCCAAGATTCTGAAATGTGCACCACTCTCTTCTCCTGAGTCCTCTCCCAACTGGGTCAAGAGTCACTGTGGGAGGCAATGGGAAGCTAAAGAATTCTAAGCAGGGGGCTGGCATGATGAGATCGGCATGACCAGATCTGCATGACCAGATCTGCATTACAGAGAGATCATTGGGCAGCAAGAGGATGGGATGTAAAAGAAAAATAACATAATCCTGCCCTAAAGGGTTTACAAATCTAGCTGCACAGATACTAAATACACTCACTGTAAAGTACAGAGGACCTTCACGTGGCAGCCCTTAACAGAGCACACCGAGGGACTCACACCAGAAGAACGACATTGTATGGTGGAAAGTGCCAGGGAATTCGAGCGGGAGGACTGGGCTTTGTCTCTTTAGCACTTTAGGCCTCAATTTTCTCACCTTCAAAAGTAGGATAATGACAATACTTACTTCACAAAGCTGTTACAAGAATTAAATTATAAGGTCTGTGTGAAAAATGCTTTGTTGACTGTAAAATGCTATCTAGATGTGAGCCAACGTGGAGTACAAAGATGTATATTGTATCTCCGAGCTATGACGCTTATTGTAGCAGTAAAATTAATGACATTGACTTCTCTGCTCCTTATCTGCCGTAAATTCTTCGTGTGAGCAAGGTCAAAGGAGGGCAGTTTTATAACTTAGAAAGAAACACCAAATCTTCCAGGTGGAAGGAATCTTTGAGGTTATTATTTCAGTCTCCCACTCAGCGGAGGAATCCTCTCTGCAAATTCCTGCCCCAGGTGGCCATCCTGTCTCGGCTTGAACGCTTCCCGTAATGGAGGTGTTACTCCCTCGCAAAGACTCAGTTCATTGGCGGAAGCAGGACTCATTATAAATGGAGCCGAAATCAGACTCCCTCCAACCGCTTTCCACTTGTTCAACCTTCTGGAACAACATAAAACTAATTCACTCCCTTTCCCGGTTGACAGCTCTTCAAGGGTTCGAAGACAGCTATCAGGGCTCTCTCAGTCTGCCCTTCCCTGGGATAAACATTCTCAGCTTTTCTAACTGCCCTTTTCCTGACATGGTTTCTAAGACCCTTCACTAAACTGGCTGACCTCCCTGCATTGCTTGCTACTTTGTCAGGACCCCCTTTAAAATATGGTGCCACCTCCCTGCCACCACCTCTCAATGGAAACAACCTAAATGTCCAGAGTGAGTCAATTTAAACAAATCAAGCCATATCCATACGAAAATGGATTGTGTAACTATTAAAACTGTGTTTTCAAAGAATATATAAAGAGTTAGGGAAATAATTCAGGATATAATGTTAATTTTAAAAAAAGAGGAAAATATAAACTCTGCATAAACCACATTTTCAATGCTTCTCTCCATATGCCTCCATCTCACACAAAAAAAGAAGGACACATACCAAAATGATAACAGTAGTTATCCCTAAATGGTGAGAGTGAGATCATTTTTGTATTCTTCTTTTTACCTTTGTACATTTTAAGTTTTCGACAGTGTATATATGTTGCTTTTGTAATTAAAAGAAATTACAAAGGCCCACAAAGCTTAATATGAGGGAGAAACATGGCGTCCGGAAGAAAGCCCGGTGCTCTGACTCAGGCGGGCTGATGGACTCACACCATCCTTGGTGTGGCTGTTATGCTTCTTTCTATGCAGCCTAACAAACATGAGTTTTTTTGTAGCTGTGTCAGAATTTTTGGCTTATGTTGAGCTTTTTGTTAACTAAAATCCTCAAGACTTTTTCACATTAACTACTGTCAATAGTTTGAATAACTGAGTTTTTTTTTAAATCCAAATGAAAAACTTTCATGTTCCCCCATTAAATTCCATTGTGTTTGTTTTGGCTCCTTGTTCAGGCAAACCATATCCTGTTTCTGTCATGCAGCATATTACTTATACTTCTTTATTTTGTGTCAGCCCAGATTTATACATTGGCATGTCTTTCATGTCATTGAAAGATTTTTAACAGAACCAGTCCCTCAATGAGGACCAGAGGCATCTTGTTCCATATACCTCTCTTTGGATAACTTGGCTCCATTATTCAATACTTTCTGGATACGGTGGTTTGCCCAGTTGTGCCTTCACTCAGCTGTAGATGATCTGGTCCTTATCTATTCATTTTACCAGAAGAAACTTTGTTATAAACCCTACTGAAAGAGTCACTGCCCCTGGGACAATCCAGTGAGTTTTGGTAACCTTTCAAAAAAGAAAAAAATACAAAATGATGTTAGTACGACGTGGTTTGTTCTACACGAACTCGAACTGGCTTCTTGAGATTACCACTTCCTTTTTGAAGCGATTACAATCTAACTCTTTAATAACCCAGGTTAGAGTTTGCTGGGGATCAAAGTTAACAGTGCAAACTTTCCAGAACCTACATATTCCCCCTTTTGACAGCTCGGACAGTTGCCCATCACTAATCCTTCGGCACCACTCCTGAGATTCCTGACAATGGTTCTGTGATTAAATCTACAAGTTCTTTCCCTCCCCAGGGATGTAATTTGTTGGGGCCTGGAGACCTGAGCCTATTTAGAGAGGCTAGGTATTTATTTTCTAAGGAGCTTCACACCTAGGGCTGCGATTTCCCCTTAACCGTGTTTATACTACTCTTTCCAGTTTGAAGATCCTTCTTGCAGATAGAGAAGATGGAAGCTAAGTAGGAGTTGAGTAATTCTACTTTGTGTCTGTCATCTGCCAACATTACACCATCTGCCCCAAGCACTGGACCTGGCCCTTCCTACTCAGAACGTACTTGCACAAAGCTCTTTTTGCTGTTCCTGAGCATTTTTCGCAAGTCTCAGCTCATTCTGAGCCCCAGCTTGCTAACACCATGGCTACAAGCCTGTGACACTCTTTACTTTTCTTCTCTGGTTCTGTGCCCCTCCTTCCCACTTTTGTGAAGGCTCTTTGAAACCCTGAGAGTGCTGGAGGGCTTCCTCTGCTGGCTCTGGGTCTTCTCTTTGCTTCCTAGTCAAGATCACTGGAGATTGTATTGTTAGAATTTAATTTTGGAAAGATTGTTTCTTTAATACACCCTCTGTCCTCTTATCCTAAAAAAAAAAACAACAACAACAACCAAAAAATCTTCAGGCTTGCTTCCTATCACAGACGCAAATGAGGTCTGATAAACAACTGGGATTGTGCATTTAGGCTCATCACGGTCAATGTTCCTAGAAAAACATATGACAAACGATAAAAAGTATTGCTTAATTTGCTTCAAATAAGAATGTGGAGGAGCTGTTCTCTCCAGTTTATTGTGCAATGAGAAAGAGGAGAGAGGGCAGAGATTAGAGAAAGAAGAGAAATTAGTATTGAGTACCAACTACATTATTTCCTTTAATCTTCATATCAATCCTGGGAGCACTGTCCCAATTTGAGAGATGGAAAAAAAATGAAGCTTAGGTTAAGTAACTTGAAAAAGCTTTGTTTGTGACCCACTAGGGGGAGTCAAGTGTGGAACTCCATCAGTGTGTCTGGGGCTCATGCTTTCTCCTACTTTACAGGTTGTAGGTAAACAATTCACAGGACCATTCAGCCCAGAGATGTGTTTTTCAGACCACACGGCATTTTAAAAAATTTGAATATATTGCCAACATTTACAGTGTAGGAGATTTTACATCAAATTCCAGATTTCCAGCTTCTTTTGACAATCTCTGGACCCACATTTCCCTCATGGCAACCACTGGCCACACTGAATAGTGGCGATCCCTTTAGAGAGATCATGCCCCCTCCAGATTGCCATAATCCCCACTTCTCCCTTCATTTATATTCTCTACTTGGTCCTGATGGGTGTCTGAGTTTGCAGTGCCCTAGGCCATGCTGCCACTCCACCGTGTTTCCTGGTTTCAGAGAGAAAGCCTTCTGCCATATGGAAAAGAAGGGAGCAAAGGTTATAAAAATCACAGATACGTCTCTTACACTCAATTCAGCCATATCATTCCCCTGGAAAAGGGCTCCCCAAAACTGAAGAGTTTTCAAAAAGAATGTGCTCGTGTTACTCAGCTTATCCCAGGCCCCTCCATTCCCAATAATGCACTCACTTTCTATACTGTGTTCCTTCAACTACAGAGCCTAATAGGAATATCTTGTAAGACCTTAAAACCTCTAAGAATGGGCAAAAGAGTTTGTTCCTACGACTGCCTAAACAGGGGTCTCAGGCATAATCATAGCCACAGTCCATGCTCTCTGGTGAAGCCTGCCATCATGGCTGGACATAACTAACAGAACATTAAAAAGATATAAGGCCAGATGGACTAGACAGCAGAGAGAACCTAGGCTGTGAATCAGGAAACCTGTTTCTCAGTCTTGCTTCTGTTGCCATAAGGACGCCAGTGCGTAGGATATTATAGTAACACAGACCTAAGGAGGTAAGTCCAAAACTAGGGCAGGTAGTAAGAATGAAGAATACAGGGGGAATCTGAAAATCATTTTGAAGGGAGAAATCCATTCACTCATTCATTCATTCAGTCAATTGATATATATTGATTGTGTGTCCACTATACGTCAGACACCTTAAAATGAGGATTCAGAAGTAATCAAGACAGACAAGATACCTGTCATCATGGAGCTTACATTTTAGTAAGGAGAGACAGACCGTAAGAAAAAAACCCTATAAAGTAAATATGTATAACGTCAGTTGGTGATAGGCTGTGGGAAAATTCAGGCTGGGTAAGGGAGTTAGGGAGCCTTGAGACTGGCAAGGGGGATATTTAAGTAGAGTAACGGGAGCCTCTTCCCAGCAAAGTGATATTTGAAGACAGAGCTGAAGGAAGGAAGCCGTGTAGATATTTAGAGAAGAGCATTCAGGCAGAGGGAAGAGCCCGTGCAGACCCTGCAGTGGAGCCATGCCCAGCACATTTGAGGAGTGGAGGCCATGTGGCTGGAGTGGAGTGGACAAGGGGGAGAGCAGCTGGAAATGGGGAGGGACAGGCAGCAGGGTCCCAGGCCATGCAGGGACTTGCAGGCCATTATACAGACTTTGATTTTTGCTCTGATTGGCATAGAAGGCAGGGAAGTGACACGATCAGATGTACATTTTAACAGGATTGCTCTGAGAGCTCTGTCGAGAGTAGAGTGTAGGCAACAAGAGTCAAAGCAGGGAGACCAGTTAGGAGGCTATTACATGGTGGCCGGATGAAGGAGGTAGCCTTGGGTGTGGTGAGATGTGGTTATAAGTGTACATATTTTGAAGGTAAAGAGAACAGGATTTGCAGAAGGATCAAAATAGAGTATGAGAGGAGTGAGAGAGACAGAAAGGTAGGACTCTTCTAAGTCTGAGCAATCAGAAGGATGCCATTGACTAAGATGGGGAAGGCTGTGGGAAGAGCAGGTTTTGGTATCAAGACCAGGGGTTCAGTTTGGATACATTCAGATGCCTATTAAACATTGGAATAGAGATTGTGAACAGGCAACTGGGCATGTGCGTGTGTAGTGATAAATGAGGGCATCACAAGCATATCGGTTATGTTTAAACCATAGACTGCATGAGATACTAAGGAAGAGATAGTAATTAGAAACAAGGAGAGGTCCCAGGATGGGGCCCTGGACATTCCAACATTAAGAAGTGGGGACATAAGATGGAATCAGTAAAGGAAACTGAAAAGGAGTGTCCAGGAAGGAAGAAGGAAAACCCAAAGACAGCGGCTTCCCCAGAAGCCAAGTGAAGAAAGTATATCAAAGGAGAATAGGGTGATCAACCCTGTCAAATGCTGCTGAGGGGTCCAGCATGATGAGGACTTAGAAATGACCAGAGGATGTCGTGGTGAAGAGATTATCGGTGATCTTGATGAGAACGGTTTTGGTAGTGGTGGTGTGTGTGGGAGGGCGTGGGAAGGTGGGGTGCTATGAAATCCTAATTAGAATGAGTTCAACAGAGAAGATGGAAGAAGAAAGATTGGAGACTGTACGTATAAACAACCGTTTAAAGGAGTTCTGCTGTGCAGAGAAGGAGAGAAATGGAAGGGCAGCTGGAGGAGGAAGCAGGGTTAGAAGATGTTTCCTGTGTGTGTGTTTCTAAGATGGGATCATGTCTGAATGTTCATGGGACAAATCCAGTTGAGAGAGAACTGATGGTTCAGGAGAGAGGAGAGAATCGCTGGGGCAACGTATGAGTGAATTAGAGGGATGGGATATAGTGCACACGTGGAGAGGGTGGTCTTTTCCAGGAGCAGGGCCAGTTCATCCATGGTAATGGTATAAAGGTGAGATACATATGTTGGTACATGGAATGACAGAAGCTTATAGCTATAATTGGTCTCATCAGCAAGCTGAAAATGAGGTGAGCAGGGAGGGGAGAACTCAGACAGCCAGGTCCAAAGGCCCATGGAGAGGTTGGTAAGGGGTAGATGTGTTTAATTCCAGTAACTGAATCTGAGAGGACACCAAGTGGAGGCACCATTTAAACCACGAGATAGAGTAGACCTGAGAGTCACAATTAGAAATGAAGACTATGGGAGCTGCCATCAGAGCTGATGACTAAAAACATGAGATTGGATGAACACACTGAGAAGGAGAGGGAGCCAAGAGAGGAGCACAGGCCAAGGAGTGAGCCCCACAGGACATCCACACTTAGGGAGCCATGTGTGAGTGCCTGTGCGTGTGTTGGGGTGGAAAAGACAGCAAAGACAGAAAAAGAGCGTTGCTTTATTTGACAGTTCCTACCTACTTTCTTGCCCAAAGAAGTGAAGACAACTGAGCATGGAAGAGAGGAAGGAATGGAGAGTCTTTCCTGAAGGAAGGAGCCGTCAGCTGGGCCACCAGCCTCAGGGAGGCCCCAGGGCTGGGGAAAGGGGGTGGGCAAGGCTTAGGAAAGTCACCAGATTGAGAAGAAGAAGGTCACTGGCTTTCAAGGGAACAGCTGAAATAGAGGAGGCTCTGCCCAGTCACAGAGGCTTAAGATGTAATTAAAGAAAGAAGTAGAGGCAGTAGGTGGTTGTAAGTTTATACACGTTGAAATAGTCTTCCTATGAAATGAACAAACATATATGAGAAACCATACGGTGCCTCTAAGGACCAAACAAAACATTTTAAGGGAGTTCTGGAATGACATCAGGAAAGAGACCCATGGAGAGGGCGACGTCGCAGAGAGGAAGGGGCAAGTGACCCTGGAGGTGATGTTGTGCCCACACGGTTCTCCGTGTGTTTCTGTCTAGGCCTTCCTTGTAGCATAGCCGGAAGCTCCATGCGGCAGGCGGATGGACATTTCAAGACCTTTCCTTTGTCCCATAGTCTCCTGGCAAGACTGTAAACAACAAGGAAATGGAAAAGTAAGATGTATTGTGCTCTAAAATCCCACAGATCTGTCTGGGTGGGAGCTTTCACAGCTTGAAGCAGACAATGTGAAACAGAATATATAGATATTCCTCATTCTCTGTCTTTTTTACTTTTCTCACATGCCTCTAAGTCTGGATGTAAACGTGTGTCTCTGAAAGGTGTTCTAACAGGGTTCTATTCAACATGAGAAGTCCAAGAGTTTCCTCTTGGGGATGGTGCTGCAGGGCTGGACCCCGCAACATTTGGGGGAGAATAAAGCAGTGTGCTTTGGGTCCCGAAACATCCTCCTAATACCATCTTACAAAGGCCTTTATGGCCACTCAGAGCCAAAAACTTCAGCCACTGTAGAATAAAACAGCTTCATGCCTCCTCTCCTACTATTTATTCTTCTTATGTTCTTAGAGAAGCCTTCAGAGCTAAAGCGCCAGTGAAAATTTTCACTCTGGAAAGAACTTCTATTTTTCTTATATTTTAAAGATACATGTATTTATTTATTAATACATTAATAAATTTATTAATACATTAAAGTTCAGAAAATAAAGTTTAAAAAAATCCCCTCTCCGCTTAAGGCAAAAGTCATTTTCATGTAATAAATCAGATATTGCTGAGTACTTGAAACATACCAGTCACTGGGCCATGTGCTTGACATGTATTATCAGATTGAATCTTCAGAACAAATTGATGAGGTAAGTATTTCTGGTCCCTATTTTATAGATACAGAAAGGGAGGCTCAGAGACATTCATGGGCTCAAGAACAAGAGCTGGTAGATGGCAGAGCCAGGGCTCCATTCCCAATCTGCCCCATTGAATGCCTGTTTCTACACTGTTGGAATCCCTTGATGGTATTTAATGAGGATTTTTTTCACATGGCTGCTTAGGCTTCACAGCCATGGTTATGAGGGGTTTCTTAGTAGGAGGAAGAACTTTGGGAAATTCTCCAATCCATCTGTTTGCCCCCTAGACCAATAATGCCCCAGTACCAAAGGAGCTTGGACCACCTTTGCCTTCCTCAGCAGCACTGAGGACCTCGGTGGGCGGAAGAAATTGGAGGCAGAAATGGAGGCTCAGCCTCCTATTGGTGGGAGGCAGGAAGTGCAGACAGCTTGGAGACTCACAAAGCAGGCCAGGGTCACATTTCCCGCTGAAGGTTCAAGGGGGCCTTACTAGAAGCGTGACCTTGGACAAGTGACTAGATTCCCTGGGCCTCTGTTTTCTCAGGTGGAAGGAGTGGGTGATCTTGTCCTCCTTGTTCATCAGGGGAATGGGGAGGAAAGGAGCCTCGCCCAGTCATGGGAGACCAAGCGGGAAGAGAGGAGAAGCTGTGGGGCAGCCGTGGGCCAGGCAATGGGCTGGCCTGGAATTTGCAACCTGATGAAGGCTGGTGGGAGTGGCGATGGGGGTCAGGAGTTGGGCATGTGAGGGATAAGGTTGGCTTCACAGGCATAGGATTTCCCAGGAAAAGTACTTCCTTGACTCTAAGTGACAAGGTTAGATATAGTGCTCTTTGGGAAAAGGAGGAGACATGACTTAGGTGGTGTAATTTCTGGATGATTGGTACTTAAAAGGGATCTGGGGGCAGGAGTTTATGTTTCCATGCCTGATGGTACATCCAGCGATGCATGTGGTTGGGCTGTTTCTGCACACACTTTTACTTTTGCTGTCCTGTAAGGAGTTCCAGTGTTATCATTATGTTTAACAGTTATAAACACTCCCATTTATTACGAGCTTACTAAGCACCGGCTTTACTTATATTTGCCTGGGAAATTTGTGCTTATCACCCCCAACCAGGGCAATGAAAGAGCTGTACAAACACTGCTTTATAAGCCTGGGAGTGACTTGTTAGTTTGCAGCTTTCGTTATTAACAGTATGTGAGTCCACATCTCGGTTCCTGATTTTTTCCTGGTGATCAAAGACAGCCTCTAATGCAGAGGTGTGACTGCCAGAGAAGTGAGTGAGCCTCTTCTCGCATGTGTGTTGGGAGGTTTCAGGTGCAGAAGAAGAGTGAGTGTTTGTGAGTACCGCACAGGGCATGCCCCGCAGAAGCAAAGCTGCTCGTTCACTCCTACATTCTACTTGGGCATCGGTCCCCGGCCACAGTGGAC
The DNA here is from genome assembly GCA_031878705.1 of Tapirus indicus. Lineage (NCBI taxonomy): Eukaryota > Metazoa > Chordata > Mammalia > Perissodactyla > Tapiridae > Tapirus > Tapirus indicus. The sequence continues at coordinate 100,803,853 of CM062918.1, read as the reverse complement.
CCACTAGTCACTGGTACAGCACTTCCCACACTACACGGTCATCATCTGCTTATTTGATGGTCTCTCCCCAAAGACTGTGCACTTCTTGTGAGTAAGGTCTGTGTATCTTTTCTATATCTGCACATCACCATCGCCTGTGCCCCCTACAGGGTCTGGTACATAGGTGATGCCCAGCGCATGCTGAACGAATGAATGACATCTTGTCTCAGCTCTGTTTCTGACATGCTTTGTGAGCTTGTGAGCACCTTGTTTTTGGAAAGACTATCTTTCCTCTGTTGCAATCTCATCACAAGTCTTTTGTCACAACTACAGCACTTTTATGACGGTGGTGTTGCTCCCAAAGTGTTCTGTTAAGATTACTCATTACAGCGTATAGTTTACTACTAACAAGTATTTCACAAATGTTGGGGAGAACAGCCAACCCTCCCTTTCCATGTGTTAACATAATTATACAATCCATGTTTGCTGGGTATGATGTAGGACACACAAACATCATTTCTCCATTATCAAGAAATGTAACTATACCATTTATTAAACAAAATATAAACGTGGCCTCCAACCCAAAGCCTTAGGCTGTGTTGGCCAATAGAGGAAAATGTAGATTCGGATGGGGGAGGCACCAATGAATCAGACTTGATTTTCACACCCCTTATCTGTGCTAGCATAGGTAGGAGTGAGCTACTTTTGGCTTCATGATCAATTGTATACGAAAATCCTTTTCTTGTCTTGAAATGAAATGTGTTCTAGTATTACACTACCGGAGCTCACCTTTCTATGCCTCCAAAGTGAAAAAGAAGTTTCCATATATTGCCTAATTCCCTAAATGTTCTGATTAGGAAAAACTGATAATGACTTGGAATTCATTCACCATCTCATCCTCTCACCATCTCAGTGTTTATTGAGCATCCCCTGGACAGTGCTCAACAGAGGGAGAGGAAGGGGCGGGGGGAAGGATCCAAGACAGGTAAATCAATAATAATACAATTCAACAACACACCCACATCCAAATGCCACAAGGATTGTCTGGATGAAGTGTCAGAAATTTAGAGAAAGGAGAGCGTTGTGGCTGGCCGTGGCCAGGAAACACTTCCCTAGAGAGTTGGTGACTGAACTAGTCCTTGAAAGAGGGGTGGAATCTGACCAAGAGGAGGCAGGGATGATATTCCACTTTGGGTGAGTGACCTTAGCAAAAGGACAGGGAGGAGCATGCACATGGAGGAGTGACTGTGTTCATCTGAATAGAGAGAAAGCTTGCATCTGGGAGGAGGAGGAAATAAAGCTGGAAGGAAGTGTCAGGGCCAAATATGTTGGACTCTGAGTGCCACACGAAGGTATTTGGATTCTAAACCAAAACGTATCTTCAAAATAAAAAACGGGTAGAACAAATTTTATTGAGAAGAAACTGAAAGCCAAGATAAATGAGAAAAGTTAGTAAGAAAATGTTAGATTACTTGAGACATAGAACAGAGACCATCAGACCTTGAAAGGCCTTCAATTTCATCTAGTCCAAATGCCTTATTTCACAGATATGGAAATTTAAGCTGAAATAAAATCAAAACCTGCCTACACTCAGCTAGCAAACGGCAAAGCCAGAGCTACAGTCTAGTGTGGTGTTCTTTTCAACCCCCTTGAATAAATTCAGATCTCCAGACTTAGACAAATCACATCCCAGGTTGCTCAAAGAACTCCCAGAACCATTGTCAATAATCTTTGAAAAAGCATGAAGACTAGGAGAACTGTTAACAGACAAGAGAAGAACAAAGTTGTCCCGATTCTCAAAGAGGGGGAAAGGGGCATATTATAAAAACTATAAGCCAGTCAGCTTGACAATTATCCCTGGCAGAATTCTAGAACAGAATTTTAAAAAGCTATTTACTCCACAAACATTATTATAATAATAGGAACGAAGGGGGAAATAACCCACAATTTCACCACTTTAACCCATCAACTGAACAGATTATTAAGTAGACTCTTTGTAAGTCTTTAGAAAAGCAGAGATCACTCAGAGCCAACCCGAAATCTCAGAAAACAAAGCATGTCTTCATTTATTCCTTTTTTGATAGGGATATTAGATGGGTAGAAAGAAGAGGCATCTAAACCGTACTTGCTTTCAGCATGGCGATTGACAAGATCTATCATAATCACCTTGTGGATAAGACACGAACTGGCTGATAGCCAGTGGGTACAACCACTGCTGGGTAAGAATTACACCTAAAGACTGCTGATTAGTGCATATATCAGCCTGAAGGGAAGCTATGGCGGTGAGCCATGGAGACCTCTCCTTACACTTCCTTATAGTATGTTTGTGTCTTAGAGGAGATGCTGATCAGATTTTCATATGACATGGACAAGGAGGGATAGCTCATATGAAGGATGATAAGATAATATTACTAATAATAACAGCAAAAAAACACTTATTAAGGACTTGCTGCGTGCCATGAATTGTGTTAAATATACTTTTCCCACAAAATTATCACATTTAAATTGTACCACCCTATAGTAATATTATCTCCATTTTAGAGACGAGGAAACTGATGTTTTAAGAGATCAAGTCATTTGCCTAAGATGGCACAGTTTATGAGGAGAGGAACAAAATTTTGACTCCAGGTATGTCTGGCTCCATAGTCCGAACTGAATGATTCTATGTAATTTTGACAGACCACAGCTATGAGCTTAAATCTACACTATATCACAGGGCTTAACACTTGCATTTTAATTCTAAAAATCAGCTGCATGAACAAGGATCAGGCTGATCTGACCCACCAAATGCACGTGAATGACTAGAGGTCCCAAAGAGCAAACAGTGAAGAGAGTTAACCAAATTTTGGCTCCATTTGTAGAATCACAGGGTTTAAATCAGGGCAGCTAACAGTCCTAGGGCTATGTGATCAGAACACATTTTAAGGTAAATCAGAGAAAAGTAACAAAGATAAATCCAGAAATCATGTTATATGAAAAATGGTTGAAGAAACTGATGCTATTTTAGCCTGAGAAGGCCTAAACCATCACATATTTAAGGAGCTGTCATATAAAAAGGGCAGTTTACTCTGCATTCCTCTAAAAGGAAGAATGGAGATCTACAAGTGGAAGTTGTAAAGAGCCATACTTTGGCTCAATCTAAGGAAGACCTTTCTAACTTTTGGAACTGTCTTGAAATATAACGGGCTGCTTCTTTGCGTGGTCGGTTTGCCGTTACTGCAAGAATTTAAACAGACTGGCCGACCCCTGGTTAATGTGGAAGAGATTACTGTTGGAGCTGAGAGGAAGACAGAGGCTGTGTAAGCTCCTCCCCAAATCCAAAATCCTAAGACTCAACTTGGATGTTGGCTTATCAGAACCTCGTTAGTGGTTATAGTTCAAATAGTGAATTATTCATCAAATGATCCATCAAATAACCCTCAAATAAGTCCAAATATGTTAAAACAATGATTTGTCGGGAAGTAGGAGAGTTCCTGCTTGAATTCCTAATTTAATTCGAAGCTACCTGAATTCATAGGAGCATTATCTAACTGGCAAAGACCCATCCAGATCAGAATAAGAATCTAAAACTTATCACCTTTAATTACAGTGTGCATTTGAGCCTCCTGACCACTTATCTCTGTGATTGACACCACACAGTTGAGATTTATAATTCTTTATCAGTACCTTTCCTCCTAAGTGCCTTCGACACTGCTTTCAGTATGTCTTGAGCCTTTGGTTGACTGAAGGTAAAGCAGTACGATTATATTATTGCTACTCCCAAAAGCTATTCTGATATTGTGCTTGACAAAAGCCCATCTTGCCCATCCAGAAACAAAGGAATTCTTGGGCTTATTAGAAAGTTTGTGCTCACATTTTTTCTCTTTTTTTAAATCATAGCCTCTCTTGCCTGTATGCCAGCACCATCTAGTGACGAAATGAGCACATTTTCCAGGCAGGGAGAAAAACCCCAGTTTCGGATAATCTATGAGGGACCACCACTACTTTCTGCACCCCAGAATATCTGGACTGGAAGAAACCTTCAGGGGGCAAATATTTAATATCCCCATGTCATCCAGGCAGGCCTTCCTCAGGATCCTACCCAGAGATATCGATGTTTAGTCTAGTACCCAGGGTAACCATTAATCCAGGAGATCTGGGCTAAAAGAAATCCTCCAGGACAAATGAAAACGAACGAATTGAATGGGAGACATCACAGTGATTTTTCCTATTTCTTTTTAGTTTCACTTTTTTCTAGAACTCATGGCACATTAAGACAGGCAAAGGCATGTGACTGGAGACCTGAGGAAATGCTCAAAAATAGCCTCAGGGAGCGGGAAAGGATCTGAAATGAAAGGCTCTGAAATAAATGGTCGAGGCAGGAAAATGCACAAGTACCCTGCAATAGAGGGTAAGAACTTTTCTCAGGGCACTGGTTTTTGAGAAGTGGTTGTCAGGCAGATCTTGTTCAACTCTATGTCAATCATAATACTTGTCTTAAAACTATCCCATATTTAATCCACTGGGCTTTGAAGAGAAGGACATTATATGCATTCCTTTTTCAGTTTCAGAATGTTTCAGAACTGGGGATAATGCTAAGAATCTTCTATCAAATAAATATATTATAAGCACGAGAGAAGCATCATCCCAAATGCTAAACGTAGATGGAGGGGGTTTGGATTGGATGGTTGCTAAGATTCCTTTTCTGCTCTGAAACTTTCTTGTTCTGTGATTTGAGGCCATCCACAAGATCACCAAGGAGTGCCTTTGTGTTAGGGGACCCTGGTCCAAAGGGACCAGGGGTTGGCAGGATAAGAGCCTCCTTGTGTCTTGAGTTGCACAGGTGAGTCAAAGCAAGGTGATCTAGACCAGAGAGCTGATCACTCATCATCCTCAGCTGCTTCCCATCCCATGCATTCTTGGGATGGTTTGTATATTTACCTTATATCTTCATCAAGTCTTACGTGTCTCCTCCAGTAAATGAAAAGTTCCTCAAAGGCAGGGAGTTTATCTTTTGTTATCTGTATCTGTGGGCATCTTGGAGCTGACATATCTGAGTCCAGCATCTGATTTGTCTCATTATGACACCAAATTGTGGAATGTGAGATCTGCCAGTGACCTTGGAGATCACCTGGTCCAATTATCTCATCTTTTAGGTGGGAAACTGAGGCCCAAAAAGGGATGTGACTTGCTCAATATCACTCAGTTAGTTAGGACCAGAACTTGGATCAGCCCCTGAGTCTCCTGACTGTTGTAGATATTAACATGCATCTCAAGTTCTCTCTCCTAATGACAGGGAACATGTGCCTTCCCACCCCCAGCTGGTCGCAGCTATCTACAAGCAAGAAACTGCTTCAAACACTCATGAATGTGAATACTGTCTTCTAGTCCACAATATATATGTGTTCATTTTAACATAAAAATGTTAGAATTTTTTTTCAAATAAGGAAAATTGGTACTGAAGTTATAATGGGAAAGAATCATTTATTTTCCTTGGCATAATGCTGTAAGCCTTGGAGTCAAAATGAAGTTGTGACTTTGGGTGGCGTGCTTGAGGTTTAGAAATGGTGAAGGTCCTTCTGAGTGTGGTTCTGTGCGCTCTGAAGCTTCGGGAAGGGGGAGAGGTCAGAAGGAGGGTAAACAAGGGAGATGAAGGTCAAGATCCTATCTTTTTAAAAAAATTAATTGTCTTAACAGCTTTACTGAGATGGAATTCACACACCATACGATTCCTCCATTTAAAGTGCATAATTCGATGGTTTTTGGTGTGAAGGTGCTGTGCCTTGAGAACACAGGACGAAGAGCATGAGAAGAGCTGTTAATCATTGTGTCACAAACACACCTCCTCCACACAGCGCCTCTTGGAATAGAAGGAAAGGCAGTATCTAGTTTTTAAACTCAATTTATGCTCTGTGCTGCCTCCTTGTGATCTGTAGGACATTATTAATGCACAAAAGCACCCCTCATTGCTCCCCAACACCCCTCCCAAACGGAACCGAAGCTCTATCTGTAGACATTTACTTGACTTGCTGGGCAGAAGCAAAGGACCCCAGTGATGAACTTGCAGAAAAGAGCAGTTCTTGAGTTGGTGGGGGGAAGGGGCAAAGGACCAGGGAAAGGGTCAAAGGTGATAAAGCAGTGAGCAACACTGCTTTTAAAAACAAGAATATAAATTGATCCTAGGAGAGTACTTGAATTCCAATTGCAGTTGGGTAATCAGGAGTAGTATCAGAAGTAGACGGGTCAAAACCACACTGAGATGGCATAGAGGAGTGATTAGGAGTCTGGGCTCTGAAGCCAGGCACCTAGGTTTGGATCCTTGACATTGGGCAAGTTAACTAATATCTCTGTGCCTTAGTTCCCTTCTATATATAAGGGGGTAATAAGAACATCTACTTTATGGGTTTATTGTGAGAATTATATTTATTAATATATATAAAAAGCTTATAACAGTGTCAGGCATGTACTTAGTGCCACGTAAGTTATTTGCTAATTGTTATACCAAGTCCTGTTCAATCTGCACATCTTCTCTACTCCCTCCTCTCCAAACACACACACACACACACACACACACACACACACTCCCTAGGAACGTTGCACCAGCGGTTCCCTCTGCATGGAATACTCTTTGCCCAGATATCCATTAAGCTTGCTCCCTTACCTCCTCCAGAATTTCCCTCCAATGTTACCTTCTCAGTGAGGACCCTCCTGACTACGCTCACTCTCCCTTACCCTGACCCATGGTTTTCTATAGTTCTTAGCGTCTTATAACACACTACGCAACGTATTTATTACTTTACGTTATCTGTCTCCCCCCGTCCAGCCCCAACCCAAGACCTGTTCCCCACCCCTAGCAGATAAATTTCACAGGGGCAGAGATTTTTCTCTATTTTTGTTCACTAATATATCCTCAGAGGCTAGAGACAGTGCTTGGAACATGGAAGGTGCTTGTTAAATATTTGTCGAGTGAAGAATTGAAGCATAATTCGTATTAGATAATCTGTTGCAATTTCTCGACCTTCCTGGATGTGCTCATTAGGAACAGGCAAAAGCCCGCATGTCTGCAATGACCTAAGATCAGGCAGTATACCCTCCAGCTGCCCTTTTCACCACCCAAGGCTTTTACTTGCTTCTCTCTCACCTAATTTTTAAAATTATTTCTTATGGAAGTGTTTTCCTGCTTTCTGCTTTTAACGTCAAAGCTTCTCACACTCTTTTCTAAGTCATTTCTGTTGTCCCTTTCCGGATCATTCCTATGAAGTCCTTTTTCACAATGTGATGACCAAAACCCTAATGTGGCATTCCTGGAAGGAAAGCCCCAGCCAGGAATGTCACAGCTCCAGAGCCTTTTCAGAATTCTCCATCCTCTAATTAGGATGGCCACACATCTCAGCTGCTGCTTTTGACTGTTGCTGTGAGCTGAATGTTGATGCCCATCATTGTGCCTCGATAATTTCCCTGAGCAGCTAAAACTAATAATCAGTGGTATTTTCAATAGAGCCTTCCCATTTAGTGTGGGTGAGTTATTTAGCACTTCATTTTTTTTCAGTTGAATTTAATTCCTTGTCATGTTTCCTAATTAGGAAGATTTACGGGATTCATTTTGATTTTTTGAAAAATTCCTTCCCAGGAATGCTTATCTCAGCTTCAGCAAATGTTTCATCTGCTTATTTCACCTCTTAATTCCTGCTGGGGTTGTTAACGCGTCAGACTTCAACAGCAGGGCTGATTCTGAGGCTGCCTCATTGTTGGCTCTTTTTCAGACTGAGGCTGGGTCTTTATATTCAAGGCCGATGGGTACAAATGCAGCTTTTTCTCCCTTACTCCCGCACCCTCTTGTGGCCCCTCATCTCTCGTTTTGCACCTTCCTCCAGTCTCCTGCATCTCCTTTCTGTCAAATCCAGCCTGTCTCCCATATGCATTCCTAGTGCTCCTCCACTTCTGGCTGTAAATGTGGCCTTTAAAAATGAAAACAATTATGAAAATTACATTAAAATAATAGATACTACTATATTCTGCATCTCACCGCTTACTTGGTTCTCTTTTCTCCTTCTACTGTCTTATGGGAGATTGATTTCCACACATTTACCTTGCCGCTCTCTTTGTTCATCTACCTGTTTCCTCCAGCTGATTATTTTCATGCTTTCCAGTGATAGGTCTCCTCTCCTCCTTTCTTCTCTCCTTTCCCTTGGGCATTGCCTCCCTCCCCTCCTGGCATTCAAAATGCTAATAAACTCAACCAGGTCAGGGGTGGAGAGGGCTGCAATCACTCAGGGTCCCTGGGCTGAGCTGAGCATGGCTTAAAGACATCCCCACCCAGAACACACATTGGAAAACAGGAAAGATAAAGTGAAATGTCTTCCATTTGTCTGTCTTCCTGAGAAAACTAGTGAGGGCGGATGGTCAGTATGCACAGTTCCTACTGCTGGGCACTTAGCCCGGAACTCTGAGGCAGAGGGGAGCATTCCCAGCGCCAGACTCTGTGTGACAAGGAAAATTTCAGGCGTTCCATGCAGAGAGTAATTTACTGAAAGACCGTGAAAGGGTGAGCCCGGTGATGGAGCCCACCCTTGAGAAAGTTATGGGCAAGTGCAGTGACATCGTTTTCTGTGAGGATATTTTAGAAAGTCCCAGATTCATTACATTTTCTCAGCAAAATGAGAAGCGGATTATTGTTACAAACCCAAATACTTAAAAGGCCCAGGTAGGTATCTAAATGAGGATAAGAGATATTGGCCTGATATCTGAGGTGAACCTGAGAGCCCACTCCCAGCTAAAGGGGTCAGTGTGACTTTGGCCAGTTGTTGGCATATGAGGATACAGTGTCTAAGGGAAGCTGGACAGTCGTATTATCTAATGTGACACTTTCCAGTTTGAAAATGGTGGCCATGTATCAAAAAACTTTAAATACTTTGTGTGTGCTAAATAAAGCTCATTAGCTACCAGTTTGCGGCCCCAGGACTAAAAGATCATTCAAGTCCTCTCCCACATTTGCTCTCTAACTCGGTGGTCATAAATCTAGAATAATGAGAAAAAAATTATTACTAAAATTTGCATAGCTATTTTCAGTTTATGAAATATGTTCCTTTCATACTATGTTGGAATATAGCAGTATATTTTAAAGCTTATCCACCTGATATACATCCAAATCACTGTGTTCTCTCCAGCCCACTCTCTGACCACCAGCCCAGGCAACCCCAAGGCTTCAGGGAAATGAAGTATGGCTCCAACCCACAAAAGGTTGAGGACCTGGGTGTAATTTTTCCACTTAAACTTACTTTGTAAAAATTGACTCCACTTTCGAGGAAGAGCTAATTCCTAAATTACTTAAACTGCTACTGTTCACTTTACAAAACTTGTTAAAGATAACCACAAAAAACACCAGTAACAATGGACCAATTTCATTAATTATAAATTTGATTCCTAAATAAAAGATTAATAAATTGAACCCAGCAGTATATTCAAAGAATAACAAGTACATGACTAAGCAGAGTTTATTTCAAGAATGTAAAAATGGGTTGAACATTAGGAAATCTACTACTATAGTTCGTTATATTAATGAGTCAGAGTAAAAAATGACTATAGTAATAGACCTTAAGAGACAGTTGCTAATATTTAACATCCTTTCCCAATTAAAAGCTTGTAGTCAACTAGGAATAGAAAGAACTTTATTTAAAGATGATAGTTTAAGAATATCTAGTACCAACTAAGGGCAAATGCTTCTCATACTTCATTAAACACTGACTACCCATTATCTTGTCCTGTATTCTTCAAAAATTTTCTGAGGTTTTGGCCAATGCAATTGGAAGAGTGAAAACTGCATTATTTGTAGGTGAAATGACTGTCAACATAAAAATTCAGAGAGATCAGCTGACGAACTATTAAAACTAATAAGACATTTTCACAGCATGATAGGATACAAAATAAATACACAAAAATCTATAGTTTTCCTAACTTACAGCAATGAAAAAACCTCATTCACAATAACAATAAAAACTATAAAATATCTAGAAACAAACTTCACAAGAATTGTGCAAATCAATGTGAAAAAAAAGGTTTTTAATGTATTTAAAGATATAAAAGACCTAAATACATGAAGAAATGTGTTCCTAAATGAGAAGACTCATGATTTTGAAAGAAAATTTTGGAAGAAAATTAGGAGAGGAATTGCTTTATGAGAGAGCAAATATATTACAAAGCTATAATAATTATAAGTGTGGCATAGCATAGGAATGAATAAGCAGATAGCTAATAGAATAAATGAGAATGTTCAGAAATATATATATAAATATGCAATTTAGTTTGTGATTAATGGTGGCACTTCAAAGTAGTGGGGAAAGAATGGATTATTCAACAAGTGATATTGGGGCAACTAGTTAACCGTTTGGCAAAAAGTAAAGTGAAAAAAAGGTAAAGTGAAGATCGCTGTCTCAATCCATTTACTAGAATAAATTAGAGATTGCAAATTTACACACTGTTCTTGAGTGTAGTTTGGCAAAATGTGTCAAAATTTGAAATTTCCATAATCTTTCGTTAAACAATTCCATTTCTAGGAACTAACTTCAAGGAGGTAAATGTATAGAAATGTCTGTATAAGATTGTTATTTTTTTTTTGGAATAGTAAAAAATTGAAAACTACTTAAATATCTATCACAATGGATTATTTCAAATGTATATGTGTGTAACATACATACAAACTATGGGATGCCATGAGTCTACTTTAAAATGAAGAAATCGATTTATATGTATTGAAATGAAGGATATCTACATCATATTAAGTGAAAAAAATCAGGTTCTAAATCTGTAGGCATTCTTTGATCAAAAAAAATTTTTTTAATGTGTGGAGGTATAGAAAAGCCCAGAAAGAATTTAACAAACTGTTTCTTTTTCATTTCCTATGGGTAGATTCTACTTCTTTGCCCAGAAGATTCTTCCCCGCCTGTAGCTCTTTACCCAGGTAACTTCAACAGGAGTAGATCCTTGAGATCTCAGCTTAAACTTCTTGGTTGGAGGCTGGATGTGGGGAGGCAGACACCTTATCCTAGGTAAGCATGCTCTCAAAGAACCCTGTGCCTGCCATACTACCTATAAAGCATACTGCACCTTTTTATTTATCTAAATTACTTACTTTTTTCTTTTTTTTCTAGACTCCAAGCTCCATGAGGACTGCATATGGGTCAGTCCTGTTCACTCCAGAGCCTAGCACAGTGTCTGGCAAATAACCGTCAATTATGGAGCTCTTACTGTATGCCAAATACTGTGCTAGGTGCCTTAAAAGATCTCCCTACACCCTTAGATAGATGCGATTGTCATCTCCATTCTGAGGACGAGAAAACTGAGTCAGATTGTAAAGTTTGTCCCAAAAGCCACTGGCCACGCCGGCATTAATTCCCAGGCCTCTGACTCTCGGCCACTACACTTACTATATGGTGATCAACAAATATTGGAGGAAATACAACCAGCCGTGCCTTGAAGATCACTTGGTAGGGATCTGCAGTGGGGATTCAGCACCGGAAGCGTGGTTAGACTAGAAGCCCTTTAAACTCCGTTACAACCCAGATACTCGCAAACCCCGCCCATTACGACTCGCCCGCCGAGCCCGGAAGTGAGCAGCAGGGGCGGGGCGAGTTTCCGGGGGCGGGGCGGGGCCTGCGCTGGTTGGCCGGCTTCGGGCGGAAGTCGGGAGGAGGTCCGAGGACGCTGGCTGGTGACAGGGAGGGGGAGGAGGAAGCTTTGGGTAAAGGTTGCCTCTCCATCACTTTGCTCGCCGAGACCCTTGGGAAAAACCCAACACCCCGGGCCCGCGGCTAGCCCCTTCCCCCAGGCTCTCTCCGCTCGATTTCGCCACCGTTATGTGGGAAGCGAATCCGGTGAGTAGCCGGGCGGGACGGGGCGGACCTAATGGGCGGGGTTGATGGGAGAGGGGCGGGAGGGGGTTCCCGGGAACTGCTCCCCCTCACCCGTTTCAGGCTGGGTGTTGAGTTCCGGGAGCCCGGAGGTCCCGGCCCTTGCGGCTTTTACGGTCTCTGCCTTTTGAGGGGTGAAGATGGCTCGGTGGCTTCTGCAGAGTTGTATTGCTTTCCTATTACAGTTACTTATTTTACTTGCTGCGGTTTCTCCGCCTTCGTCCCTGCACCGTGTGTTTGAATTTTGTGCTTTGCTCTCTAATTGGAGTTACTGGGCTTGGAACCTGTTCCTCTTCTTTGCCTCCGGTGTACCTGCCAGTCCCTCCCATCTAAAGCGAGGGGACTCGGCCCCTGGGTCTTGAATGGGCCTGAGAGGAACCATCAGTGCTCCTTTTTTCTTCTTGGGGGACAGCCAGTTAAAACTTGGGGACCGAGTGTGTGTTCTAAGCCTCTAGATGGTGAAGTTCTGAGATGGTTTTTGTTCCAGTGGACAGAACTGATGACCTGGAACGTTTCCACTCTTAAGTCTTGTCTCCCTCCTTGTTTGACTCCGGTATTTGCGTTGTGTCTGCGTGTGTTTTTGTTTACTTTGCTTTTATACATTTATTTGTTTAATGTACAGCCCTATTTGCCAAGAGGATTCCATCGATCTTTTGTTAGAGTTGAAGTCGCTTAGTAACACGGCAAATGTACACTATTTACACCTTTGAGTTGACCTGGAAAATGGCAGAATCACGTTTCAGCAAATTGTAAGACTAAATATGTGAAACTACCCCATATGCTGAGAGAACTGCCTAAATTTACTTCAATAACCCTATTTCCATAGTTGCAATAGCTTAATCCATAGTCAGTACTTCTTTTCTTTTCTTCCATTCCTGGAATATATTTCCAGATAAGTTAGAGAGTTTATCAGTAAGTTCCCTTATCTTTTTAAGTTTTTGTCCAGTAGAAACTAGTCTGTTGGTCTGGATTTTTTGGTTGCATATTGTGGTTCCATCCCAGTCCATCAGGTAACAGTGGATATTTTTTTGGGTTCATACATGAAATCCTCTAATATAAGGCCACATCAGAGGAAAGTAGTTTCTGGTATTTGCAAAAATAATTTAGAATTATTACAGTCTGCTCTCTGCTTATATATTCAGTTTCATTATCTGTCATCAACAATCTTCATTTTGTATCATTATATATATGTGTTTTATATATTCAGTTTTTATTAGCAGTCCTTCTCTTCTTATTTCTCCATAACAATCCCTTTAGTCACCCAAGTACATGTCTTGCTCAAAGTCACATGTTTTAAATCCATTATATTGTAAGCTCCGTGTGGGCAGTGTTTTTTGTCTGTTTTGTTTACTACGGTATCCTCAGACTAGAGAACAGAGACTGGCATATGGAAGGCACTCAGTAAATGTTTGTTGAATTAAAGTGATTAGGTCAGTATTGGAGAGAGTTCTTTGCTCCCACTGTTCATTCTGCCTCCCCCATCACATACACTACGTCAGAATTTGCTGTTGGATCATTTCTATGTTTGTGAGGATTATAAAGGCATTAATGAATGTCTTACATGTTTGGTTTGTCTCATCCCATTTCTTTGTAAGAAATGCTCAGTTTTCTTTGAAATCACCCTAACAATTTTCCTTGATTTCAGTGGAGCAGGCTGACTTTTGTTAATAGTGGTGAACCTTCCACATAAAAGCCCCCATTCTTCCCTTGACCCTTATCATGCCACCCTAATATGTCTTAAAGCTACTGTGTTTTCTTTCTTACTGATACTGTTTTTCTTCCTTTGAGTGTATGAATGCTGTCAATAAGGACAGTTTAGTTTTTAAAAACACAATCAATATTCTGCATGTGGATGTCTCTAGTAATTTGTTAGTTTCTTTAAATAGAAGAGGCTTCTGGATCATGTGTCCAGCTGTGCTCATGGAATGAAAATTAGTTTTGATGTTACCCTAAGCCAAACACAACTGGGAAGACTGACAAGACCCCACAATGCATCCTAAAAATAAATGCAGTTGACTTTTGTATTATCCACCAATTTAAATCACTGTATGCCATTTCTTTCCATTGAATGAGATAATAAATTCTACTTCTTGGAGGAAGGCCATTGTGAACTACTTTACTTGAAGACTTCTGCCTAATTTCTCCCTGTATATTTTTAGTGGTATCCGTGACTAATATGCCATGTATGATCTGCAAGTACACCTTCTGTGTGATACTGTGCTCCACTCCCAAGTGTTCTCAGGAAATATTACACTGACCCTGGCCATGGCACTACTCAGAAGCAGCTGCTCCTCCAGCTGAAAGCCTCCATGACGTGGTTTGAGTGTGGAAAATCAACACTGAGTTGCAACGTTTCCTTGGGTGGAAAACCCAAAACAAGATAAGCAAGGAGCTATAAATAAACTTTATCTCAGCACACAATTTTATTTTATTTTTTAAGACAGTCCTGAGGTCAGTGATGATTCTACTCAAGCCTTTCACTGACCAGGCACCTTGAGGTAAGCATCAGGTCTCTGCCAAGGCAGCCCAAATTGACAGAAGCAGCAGGCCCTCTCGGTTCTGATGTGAGCTCTTGGCAGTTCCCCACCCACCTGGGAGAGGTAGCCCTTGACTGATGTCCCCCAGTTTAGGAAAGTGGCAAAATCTGTAGAAAGGAGTTGGAGAGGATGCCATTGCTGCCTTGACTCTATATACCCTGACTTTATTCTTCCTTTCTCTGTCTTGTTGTCATTGTCTCATCCCTCTTTGCTGGGAGTGGAATGAGTTGATCAGTATTACATAGGAGGAAGTTTCAGCTTCCCTCTGTCACACTGATGAGGGAAACTGAAAAATCACAAACATCTCTTCAAGATTACAAGCCATCTATTGCAGTAATAAGACCTTACTTTCAATGATAAACTTTTCCATAATTCCTATCCACTTATTAACTCATACTATTAGAATAATCTGACGAGTTAGCTAAGGGAAGGGAGAATGATTTTCCCAAGATCGCACAGGTGAGTAAGCAACAGAATTATATTGGTGCCCATGTCCCCTTTCACTCCATTCTGTTGTTCAGTGGTAGCAGTGGTAACATTTGTATATTGGTGCAGGGCTTTCCCTGCTGAGCCACCTTTTTCTCTGTGATTTATATTCACAGCTGCTTCCAGCCTCCCTTGGGACTACAATTCCATCTCTCCTTTTTCCGTCAAGCTTCTTGAAAGAGTAGTCTTATACTTTTTGTCATTCTAGCCCCACTTCTGCCCCTAACACCTTACTTGCTAGGAGGTCACCAAGAACTTTCAAATCACGACATACAGTGGCAGGCTTTACGCTTTCAACCTGTTCTGTCTTCCTGCAACATTAATGCCGTTAGAGGTGTTTCTCAAAACTCTCTTTTTTGGTTTTCCTGGGACTGTACTCCTTTGGACTTCTCCTTTCTATGATTTATCCTTGAATCATAAACTTGACTTAGCTTCACTGCCTCCTTCGATCCCTGATATGTTTCACCTTAACCTTTTTTTCTTCAACACATTCTTTCTTGGTGAGCTCCAACGCTTCAGATATCACTCCAGTGAATATGCCTGCCAAGTGTACATCTTCAGTCCTGACCTCTCCTGAGCTGGGTGATGGACAGCTCTACTAATTGTCCCTCTGATAGTTCAAAGTTAGTATGTCTAAACCGGATGCACCAGTCATTGATTCACTACTTCACTTAGTCAACAAATATTTAGTAAGTATCTACTACATATAAAACACCCTTCTAGACACTAGACAGGAAGATTACAAACATGGGTCAAATCAGAACCTGCCCCTCAGGGGCCTTGCAGTATAGCTTGGGGGGAAAAAGTGATACTAGAGGGTATCTGGGGGACTAGGAAGGTTTATTGAAGTAAGTTACATTTGAGCTAGTTGTTCAAGTTATAGAAGTGATCTATAGAAGGGCAAAGGAAGCAAAATGACAAAGCCCACAAAAGTGAAAGAGAATGGCAAGTACAGTTTGGATAAAGGGACGAAGTGGAGAAAGTGCATATCTGATGAGTAGTCTCAGTATGGGCATCTTCAGAGAATGAGGATGGAGGGCTTGTGAGTGGGTGGTGGTAACCAACGTCTGTGTACTGTCTCTTCTCAGTCAGGCGGTGTGTCTTATAGACATACCCTCAGGCTGGGGGGAGGTTGGAGATAGGATGTGTTCCTGGAAATGAAAGTTTCATAGAGAACTTAGTGTCTGTGAAGATGTGTTCTTAGGATCAGCATACAATCAGGGGTTCGTAAACTGGTATCTTCATCTTTTTTGCATTCTGTAATTGTTCTCATAGTGGATTTAGCTAAGCCTAGAGAGCAGTGTGATGTGCCAGTGTTTGGTGGGGGGGGGGGCAGTGCTAAGCAAAGTGTGCCCACACATAGGTTATCTAATACCTCTGTGAGGTAGGAATTAATAAATTATTATCTTCATTTTTTGGTAGCAATACTAAGACTCAAGGTTTGGTGAACTTTATGAATAAGGTCACAGACAGGTTTCAAATCTAGAACTAACTGGCTCCACAGCACATACTCTTTCCAGTTTAACTTAGGATATAGGATTTAAAGAGTAGGAGAAGACCTGTGAGGAAAGTCACAGGGAGTCAGAGATTAAGGAAGGATTCCTGAGCTGCAGAAAAGCATGACCTTTTTGTGACACCAGCTCCCATGTTTTTAGAACTTTTCTAGTGATGTAGCTCATGAGCAGGAGTAAAGAAATAATGTGGCCTTCTCAGGATTGGCATGGCAGATACAGCACAAGTTAAGAAAATAAGTCTAGTAGTTTTTGGTATCAGAGAAGAAAACAGAGTTGGGGATACAGGCCGGGGGCACATGTCTGTGATAGAAGTTGGAAGGAATCAGGTGAGATGATATGCCAAGTGAGACCCATCTGGCCTGAAATGTTCAGGCAGAATGTTGAGGTCTTTGGCTTATGCAGCTCACCCTTGAAAAGTTAGACCTGCTTTTGAAATAACGGGTGATGGCCCTCATTTATTTATTGAGCACCTGCTATAAGCTAGTTAGTTCTGAGTCCCAGGGTTTATGGTGGTGAACAGAACAGGCTAGGCCCCAGCCCTCATGGTTTACAGTCTGGTGCAGGAAGACAGACGTTAAACCAATAAGTGCACAAATAACATTTAACTCCAAAAGAATACAATAGAGGAGGTAGTACTGGACTGGGAGATCAGGTAGGGCCACCCTGTGGAAGTCTCTTTTACAGAGATCTGAAGGATTGAGCAAGAGTTAGCCAGGTAAAGGTTGGATGGGAGGCAAGGAGGGCTATTCAGACAGCAGAAATAGTGTGAGCAAAGACCCGGAGGCAGAAAGGAGCTTGGTGTTTGAGGAGCAGTGAGAAGCTGAGTGTGGCTGGAACATAGTGAACTAGGAGACGAGGCCGGTAGGTAGGTAGAAACTAGGCCATGCATGTCTTTGTGGCACATGTTGAAGATTTTGAACTTTATACTTAGAGGAGTGGGAAGCCATTGAAAGATTTTATATAGGAAATGACATGAGCATATTTGTGTTTTAAAAAAGATTATTCTGGCTGCTGTGTGGAAAATGAGTTAGGTATTAGAGAGTGTGGTAGGTAGAATAATGGCCTCCCAAAGATATCCACATCCTAATCCCCCAAAACTATAAGTATGTTAGGTTACATGGCAAAGGGGAATTAAGATTGCTAATCAGCTGGCCTCATGATAGGGAGATTATCTTGGATTATCCAGGTAGACCCAGTATAATCACAAGGGTCCTTAAAAGTGGAAGATGGAGACAGAAGTGAGTCACAGGGAGTGGCGACTATGAAAGAATATAGTCACAGAGATAGAGCGTTGCTGGCTTTGGAGATGTTGTAAGTGGACCATAATGCAAGGAATGTGGATCCCTTCTAGAAGCTGGAAAAGCCAAGGAAATAGATTCCCTCGTACAGCCTCCAGGAAGGAATCAAGCCCACCTTGATTTTAGACCAGTGAGTCCCATGTCAGACTTCAGCAGAACGGTAAGATAATAAATTTGTGTTGTTTTAAGCCACTAAATCTGTGGTAATTTGTTGTAGCAGCATTTGAAAACTAATACAGAGGGGCATCAGAAAGGCTGTTGGAAGACCACTTAGGAAGCTATAGTATAAGTGTAGTCCAGAGTGGAGATGCAGGTGGATTAAGTGGGTGGTAGTGGGGAGAGAGAAGTGGATCAATTCAAGCTGCACTTTGAATCATGAATACTAGGTTGTTGGCACAGGCAGCCAGGAAGAAGATATTTTCACTGAGTTGTCGAGATTGGAAAATGGGAACATATGGTGGAAGTGAAGAGTTTGGCTTGGGGCCTCTTATAGATCTAATATGCCTATGAGGCATTCACACAATAAAGTCAAAGAGGCAATTGCATGGGTGAGTCTGGAGCTCAGAGAAGACTGGGCTAGAAATTGCAGTTTTGGCCTCAGCCTGTGTAGATGGCCTTTAAAATCATGGGAGTATGTACTGTCCCAGTACATCCCTGGGACAGTATTTCTCAAACTTTCAGCACCCATGCAGATCACCAATTTTAAATGATAAAGCAGTATTTTATTAATAAATTAATTAAATTTAAATAAATTCAATATAAATTAAATAATATACATATTAATTTATTAATATTTTAATAAATCAATCCATTTATCAAATAAGTTTATTAAATTTATTGAATATTTATTTATAATAAACAAAAATTTATTAAAACATTAAAATTAATAAATATTAATTTATTAATATAAATTTAAATTAATAAAATTAATAATATTTTTATTATTGAAAAGGATATTTTTACAGCCTGTTACAAAGTATCTAACTCGATAAATAGCTTGAGATGTAGGTTAGACCCAAACACTTTGATTTTTTTACCCTGTGTTTCTACTAAATTAGGAAATCCCATGCTATAATTAGATTGTCAAGATTTGCATATGGTGTTTGCTGGCTCTGTCAGATGTTTTGGAATACCAAGATCAAACATAGACTAGGAAATTGTGGGAAAATTTCTCCCTGAAGAATATTCCTAGTGCTCTGTTATCAGTTGCCAAATTGATATACTTATAATATTAAATAATTATAGGGGTGAATGTTTCAACAGCCTGAGTGTTTGAAAGATAGGAGCAAATGGATTCTTAGTCATTCTTTGATTACTTCAGTCTCTGGAAAGTATCTGTTCATGTTTTGTTACAACATTTGGATGTGTTCTTTGTGTATCTGTGATAATAAAATCAGTCTCACTCTCTGATGAGTAAAGAAAACCATCCGATTCTGGGAAGGAATCACACTCTTATCAATTGAACCATGTGCAGCATAATTTGGTGACTTTGAAAAGTCTGGTATCTTATTCTCAGCATTAAAAATTGGAGTGTTTTGGCCTTAAAGTAGCAGGTTCAGGTTATTTAAGATGCTGAATATATTTCAGTTATACACTTAAGCAGGCCTCTGGAAATCAAGAATGACGACTGGCATTATCAGCATCATGAAGAAATGTTTTTATCTCATCCTTGCTTTCAGAAACTCTTGTCAGCACTTTTTCACTTGACAGCCAGTAAACTTGAGTGGGAAGAGTAATCTTGCAAACACTGCCATTTCTTTCCACAACATCTGAGAGCACATGCTCTTAGTAGTCAAGATTTGCTGACCTTCAATTTTCATTATTTCCTTCAATACTCAGTTACAATCAGGAGGCATATTGTTGACTTCTAACTGTTGCCTGTGTTTAAAACATCTTTTGGTAATAACAGCAGCACCTTTTCTTGCTACTTGTATAGCTTGTGCTCTGTCAGTTTTGAATGTTTGCACCTTTTTTCCAACCTATGTCACAGCTCACAAAAGTATCATTGTCTAAATGAAAACTGTCTTCCCTTGTATCATGAGTTTTCACTGCTAAGTAGAATAAAAAGTTGCTGGGTACTTCTACCTCATCTACATACCTACCTACATACCTAAACTACTATGTAGTATGCCTACTATGAATACTATGAATTACATAGTATCAGTAATCAGGAACTGATTAGTATTTTCTCCACAAATAGTTTGTTCAGTTTTAAAACAAAATATATGGTGAAACACTCATGTGATAATATTTGCTCTTCCATATCATGTGCCATTGATATTATGTGATTTCCAACAGAGTCATTTAATAAAGAAATTTTGTCCATAGCTTATTTTTCTCACAACAACTAAATTGGACATTAAATTTGTATTGATAGGTTTCTCAGCAATATCAAGACTTATACCTGTTTTAGCTGAAGAATGCCTCTTTAGTCTTGGCCTCGTCTCTGTCCTTATCAACAAAGCAAATTGATTTGGGGCTTTGTTTGAAAATGATGTGGAAGTTTACTTGGTTTTACACTCCATATTTGCTGAGTACTAGCTGATATGAACTGATCAACACAGACTGAACATCATAAGATATTGTAGTGAGTTGGTAACTTTAAAGAAAATGAAGGAATTTTCATGAAAGTCATCATTAATCTTATATTTCAAATTTGCAAAATGTATATGAACAAATTTCTTTCATTAATTTTTCCTCTGAAAATGCCTGTGAACTACTTCATAATTCTTGAGGACCGTGTTTTGAAGATGCTGAGAAAGACAAGAAAAGGGGCTAGCACTGAGCCTGAGGAGCCCTAAAAGTTGCAGGCTGACTAGAAGTCAAAGTGCAAAGGAGATTGAGAATTTGGGGCCAAGATGATCTGGAGAGTGTGATTTCATGGAAACCAAGAAAAGAGGAGTAACTCAGGACAGAAGGTAAACTGGAATGTTACAGACAGGTCAAGTACAATGAGGACTAATAAAAGTGCCTGGGATTTAACAATATTGCAAAGCTCTTTGGAGATCCTAGCAAGTGCCTTATTTATTTATTTTGGTGATGGTAGTGAGAGCTATTAGGCCAAAAGCTAGAAAAGCTAAATTAGAGTGGGTTTTAGAGTGCATGGAAAGTGAAGAAATAAACATAGTGTGTGTAGACAAAGAGTTATAGTTAATAAGCCACCAAAGGAGATAAAATGGAGTCTTAAAAGTACTCAATCCAAAAGTAGAAAAAGGGAACAAAGAACAAATGGGACAAATAAAAAGCGAATAGCAAGGTGATACACTTAAACCTAACCATATCAATAATCATACCAAAATAAATGCTCTAAATACCCCAATGGGAAGACAGATTGTCAGATTAAAAAGCAAGACCCAACCATAAGTTGTCTCCAAGAAACACACTGAATATAAAGACACAAATAGGATAAAACTAAATGGAAAGAGATATACTGTGCTAATACTAGTCAAGAGAAAGCTTGAGTGGTATATTGATATTAAACAAAGTCAGTTTCAGAGATAGTGATATTATCAGGGATAAAGAAAATCATTTCCTAATGATGAAGAGGTCACTTAATTGGTAACAATCCTAAACATTTATACACCTAATGATGGAGCTTCAAAATACATGAAGCAAAACTAATAGAACTCTAAAGAGAAATAGACAAATCCTGTTATAGTTGGAGATTTTAATACTCTTCTCTCAATAATTGATAAAATAGGTAGATAGAAATGAGCAAGGATATAGAAGACTTGAACATCACGGTTAACTAACTTGACCTAATTGACATTTATAGACCATTACACCCAACAACAGCTAAATAAACCTTTTTCTTTTTAACTACACAAACACATTTAACAAGGTAGACCATATTCTGGACCATAAAAGAAATCTCACTAATTTAAAAGAATTCAAGTCATGTAAAGTGTGCTATCTGATCAAAATGGAATTAAATTAGAAATCAATAAAAGAAAGATCTGTAAACGCCCCAAGCATTTGGTAAATAAATAACACACTTCAAGCCATTGGTCAAAGAAATAAAAAGAGAAAATAGAAAGTATGAAAACAATATATCAAATTTGTGGTATGCTGCTAAAACAGTATTTAAAGGGAAATTTATAGCTATATTAATGCCTATATTAGAAGAGAAGAAATGTCCCAAAATCAGTGACCACAGTTTCCTCCTTAAGAAACTAGAAAAAGAACAAATTAAACCTATATCTAACATCAAACTTAATAGTGAAAGACTGAATACTTTCTTCCTAAGATCAGGAACAAGGAAATGATGCCCATTCTTTATTCAGCATTGTACTGGAGATTATAACCAGTGCAATAAGACAAGAAAAAGAAATAATGGGCATCCATATACTAGATGAAAGAAGTGAAGCTGTATACATATATATGATGCCTATATAGGAAAATCTGATGGAATGGTCAAAAATCTAGAACTGGGGCCAGATCGGTGGTGTAGTGGTTAAGTTCATGCATTCTGCTTTGGCAGCCTGGGGTTCTCAGGTTTGGATCTCAGGCGTGGGCCTAAATGCCGCTCATCAAGCCATGATGTGGCAGTGTCCCACATACAAAATAGAGGAAGATTGGCACAGATGTTAGCTCAGGGACAATTTTCCTCACCAAAAAAATAAAATATCTAGAATTAATAAGTGACTTTAGTAAGGTTGCTGGATACAGGATCCGTATACAAAAATCAGTGTATCTCTTCATGCTATCAACATTCAATCAGAAATCGAAGTTTAAAATGGAATCCCATTTACAATAGTATCAAAAATATAAAATACTTAGGCATGAATCTTGCATAAATGGTATGCAAGATCTGTACACTGAAAACTATAAAACATTACTGAAAAAAGTTAAAGAAGACCTAAATAAGTCAAGAGATATACCTTATTTCTGAGTCGGAATACTCAATATTGTTAAGATGTCAATTCTCTCCAGATAGCTTGCTATGCAATTTCAATCAAATTGTTGGAATGACCTTGAATAGCCAAAGCAGTTCTGTAAAAGAAGAACAAATTTGGAGCTCTAACACTACCTGATTTAAAGAATCATATGAAATCACAGTAATCAAAACAGTGTAGTATTGGCATCAAGATAGAGAAAATGATTATAAAGACTCCAGAAATAGACCCATAAACATATAGACAATTGATTTTTTATAAAAGTAAGATTCAGTGGAGAAAAAACAGTCATTTCAACAAATGGTGCTAGAATAATTCAATATCCATAGGCCAAAAAAATGAACTAGAATCCATACTTTGCACCTTATATAAAAACAAACTAAAAATAGATCATAGACTTAAATGCAACTGTAAATTCCTAGAAGAAAGCATTGAAAACTGTATATTTCTAGAAGAAAACATAAGGGAAACATTTTTGTAACATTGATTGGGCAAAGATTTCTTAGATATGACTCCAGAACCATGATCATAAAAGAAAAAATTAATAATTTCAGCTGCATCAAAATTAAAAACTTCTGCTCTTCAAAACACAGGAGAATGAAAAGATAAGCTAGAGACTGGAGAAAAATTCTGTAAAGCATATATCTGATAAAGAATTGTACCCAGATATATTAAGAACTCTGAAAACTCTATAAAAAGAAAACAAACAACCCAATTTAAAAGTGAGCTAAAAATTTGAACAGACACTGTACCAGAGAAGAGAAGTAGATAGAAAATATAAGGACATGAAAAGATGCTCAACATCATTATTCATTAGGGAAATGCAAATTAAAACCACAATGAGATACCACTCCACATCTATCTATTAGATTAGCTAAAATTAAAAAGATTGACCATACAAAGTCCTGGTAAGGATGTGAAGCAACTAGAACTATCATACACTGCAGATGGGAATGTAAAATGATACATCCAGTTTTTTAAAAGTTTAACAATACCTTAGAAATTTACACATACACGTATTATATGATCCAGCCATTGAACTCTTAGGTATTTACCCAGGAGAAAAGAAAGCATATGTTTATAGAAAGACTTGTACCTAAAAGTTGTAGCAGCTTTATTTGTAATAGTAAAAACTGGAAACAACCCGTGTGTCCATCAACAGGTAAATGGACAAACTGTGCTATATTCATACAATGGAATACTACTCAGCAGTAAAAAGGAATTGACTCTTGATACACACAATAGCATGGATGAATCTCAAAATAATCATGCTGGTTGAAAGAAGCCAGACAGAAAAGGGTACATACTGTATGACTTCATTATATAAATCTTTAGAAAAGGCAAACTAATTTATAGTAACAGAAAGCAGGTTGGTGGGTGCCTAGAAGCAGGGGAGGGAGCACAAGGAAACTTTTGCGGGTGATAGATACATTCATCATCTTGATTATGATGATGACTTAGTGTATGCAGTGTCAAAACTTATCAAATTGTACACTTTAAGTATGTGCAGTTTATTGTTTGTCAGTTATACCTCAATAAAGCTGCTTAAAAAGCTAGCTCTTGTTTTCTAATACAAACTCTAGAAAGTAAAACTTCACAAAATCCTTCATGGTGTTTAGTGAAAGATACTGTGTCATGGTCAAAGATACTATGGCCTCAGATGCCTCGAGGCACATTTCTGGCAGAACAGGAGTGGGTGAGGGAACTTAGAAAATTTGACCCTTGTGCTTTCCTAGAGAATTTACTTATCGTCCTGATTTTTGGATATATAAAGGAAAGCCTTTCAAGTAATTTATCCATAATTTCTTAGAAATTTTCTTGTCCACTATCTCTGTTCAGGCATCTAACCTTTTTTAGAATTCTTTGTTGTTTCCTTCAGAATCTTTGCCTTTAAAGTCTCTTTTCAGAATTACTTTCATTTTTTACTTGGCTGTACGAGTCCAATTCTCTGTTTCTTAGCTTTTAAAAGGAATAGCTTTATTTAGATGTAATTCACATACCATATAATTAACCCACTAAAAGTGTGCAATTCAGTATTTTTTAGTAGATTCCTAGGGCTGTGCAACCGTTACCACAATTGAATGTTAGAACATTTTTATCACCCCCAAAAGAAACCCTTACGCATTTGTCAGTTCTTCCCCTTTCTTCTTCTTGCCAGCCCTGAGCAATCACAAATGTACTTTGTCTTTCTATAGATTTGCCTATTCTGTACATTTCAATGGAATCATATGATATGTGGTCTTTTGCATCTTGTATCTTTCACTTAGCAAAATGTTTTCAAGGTTCATGCATGTAGTGTTTATTAGTGCTGCTTTTCAAGGCTGAATGATATTCCATTGTATTGAAAAGTTCCACACTTTCTCTATCCATTCATCAGTTGATAGACATTTGGCTTGTTCCACTTTTGGGCTATTGTGAATAATTCTTCTGTGAATATTTGCATGCAGGTTTTAGTGTGAATGTATATTTTTGCTTTTCTTGGGTGGAATTACTGGATTATATGTTAACTCTATGTTTAACTTTTTGAGGAACTGCAAACCTTTTCAAAGTCGCTGCACCATTTTATGTTCCCACCAGTAAATATCTTACAATGTATGAAGGTTCCAATTCCTCTATGTCCTCAACAATACTTGTTATTGTCTGCCTTTTTGATAATAGACATCCTAGTAAGTGTGAAGTGTTATCTCATTGTGGTTTTGATTTGCATTCTCTGATGACTAATGATATCCAGCATTTTCTCATGTGCTTATCGGCCATTTGTATATCTTCTTTGGAGAAATGTCTATTCAGATCCTTTGCTCATTTTTAAATTGGATTATTTGCCTATTTTTTATTGAGTTTTAAGAGTTTTTTATGTATTCTGGATACAAGTTCCTTATCATATATGTGATCTGCAATTATTCTCTCCCTTTTTGTAGATTGTCTTTTCACTTCCTTGAAAGTGTCATTTGTACCCCCAAAGTTTTAAATTTTGATGTAGTCCAATTTATCTATTTTTTCTTTTGTTGCTTATGCTTTTGGTGTCATGTCTAAGAAACCACTGCCTAACCCAAGGTCACAAAGATTTATTCCTATGTTTTCATCTAAGAGTTTTATAGTTTTGGCTCTTAACATTTAGGACTATGATCCATTTTAGTTAATGGATGTATGATGTGAGTTAGGGGTCCATTTTCAATTTTTTGCATGGGAATAGCTGATTATCCCAAAACTGTTTATTGAAAAGACTATTCTCTCCTCCATTAAATTGTCTTGGCACCTTTTTTGAAAATCAGTTGACCGTAATTGTAAGGGTTTATTTCTGGACTCTCAGGTCTGTTTCATTGATCTTTATCTGTCCTCACGCCAGTCCTACCATTGCTTGTTTACTGTACCTTTGTATTAAGTTTTGAAATCAGGAAATCCTCCAAATTTGTTCTTTTTTTCAAGATTACTCGGCAATTCTGGGGCCTTTGCATTTCCATACAAATTTTAGGATCAGCTTGTCAATTTCTGCAAAAGGCCAGCAGGGATTTTGTTAGGGAATGCATTAAATCTGTACTTCAATTTGGGAGGTATTGCCATCTGAACAATATTAAGTCTTCTGATCCATGAACAAGGGATATCTTCCTATTTATTTAGGTTTTCTTTAATTTATTTCAACAGCATTATGAAGTTTTCACTGTATATATCTTACACATCTTTTGTTAAACTTACATCTAAGTGTTCTATTCTTTTTGGCATTATTGTAAATGGAATTGTTTTCTTAATTTCATTTTTGGAATGTTCATTGTTAATGTATAGAAACATAATTGAGTTTTGTATATTGATCTTTTATCTTTTGTGTGTGTGTGAGGAAGACTAGCCCTGAGCTAACATCCGTTGCCAATCTTCCTCTTTTTTGCTGTGGAAGACTGGCCCTGGCTAACATCCATGCCCATCTTCCTCTACTTTATATGGGATGCCGCCACAGCATGGGTTGACAGGTGGTGCATCCGGCCACACCCAGGATCTGAACCTGCGAACTCCGGGCCTCCGAAGCGGAGCACATGAACTCAACTGCTATGCCACCGGACCTGCCCCTTGATCTTTTATCTTGAAAACTTGCTGAACCTGTTTATTAGTTCTAGTGGTTCTTTAGTGGATTCCTTAGAACTTTCTACAAATAGAGAGTCTTACTCCTTCCTTTCCAATTTGGATGCATTTTTATTTCTTTTTTTTTGGCTAACTGCCCTGGCTAGAAGCTCCAGTACAATGTTAAATACAAGTAGTGAGAGCAGACCTCCTCATCTTGTTCCCATAAAGCATTCGGTCTTTCCACGGTGAGTGTGATGTTAGCTGTGGGGTTTTTATAGATGTTCTTCGTCAGGTTGAGAAAGAGGCCTTCTGTTCTAGTTTTTTGATCATTTTTATCATGAAAGGGTTTTGGATTCTGTCAAATTCTTTTTTCTTTGTGTACTAAAATGATCATTCTTTTTGTTTTTTATTCTATTAATATGGCATATTACATTAATTGATTTTTTTTTTTTTTGTATGCTGAGCCAACATTTCATTCCTCAGGAAATCCCATTTGGTTGTGGCGTACACCACATTCAGTTTGCCTGTGTTATGTTGAAGACTTTCTTTTTTTCCTATATTCATAGGAACACTGGTCTCTAGTTTTCTTTTCTTGTGATGTCTTCTTCTGGTTTTGTATCAGGGTACTATTGGCCTCAAAGAATGAGCTTGAGGGGCCGGCCCGGTGGTGCAGCGGTTTAGTTCGTGCTTGGCAGCCCGGGGTTCGCGGGTTCGGATCCCGGGCGCCTCCCGACGCCCTGCTTGTCAGCCATGCCGTGGCGGCGTCCCATATAAAGTAGAGGAAGATGGGCACGGATGTTAGCCCAGGGCCAGTCTTCCTCACCAAAAAAAAAAAAAAAAAAAAGAATGAGTTTGAGAAGTATTCCTTTCTCATTTATTTCTTGAAGACTTTGTGAAGCATTGGTATTTGTCTTTCATTAAATATTTGGTAGATTTCACTAGGGAAGCTTCTGGCACTAAACGTTTCTTTGTGGAAAGTTTTTAAACTACTAATTTGATCTCTTTATTTGTTATAGGCCTATTCAGATTTTCTCTTTATTCTTGAGTCAGTTTAATAATTTGTGTTTATCTAGGAATTTCACCTAAGGTATATAAATTCTTGGGATACAGTTGTTCATGGTATTCCTTTATAATCCTTTTTATTTCTGTAAGATCAGTATTGATGTGCCTCTTTCATTCCTCATTTTAAAATTTGAGTCTTCTCTCTTTTTTCTTTGTCAGTCTAGTTAAAGGTTTGTCAATTTTATTTTTCTTTTCAAATAAACCAACTTTTGGTTTTGATTTTCTCTAGTTTCTATTCTCTACTTCATTTTTTTCTTCACTAACCTTTATTATTTTTTTCTTTTTGCTTGCTTTGGGTTTAGTTTGCTCTTTTCTTTCTAGTTTCCTAAGATGGAATATTAGTTTTTGATTTGAGATTTTTCTTCTTTTTTAATATAGGCATTTACAACTATAAATTTCCCTCAGCACTGCTTTAGCTGCATTCTATAACATTTGGTATGTTGTGTTTTAATTTTCATTCATCTCAACATACTTTTTAATTTCCCTTATGATTTATTTTTTGACCGATTGTTTTTTTAGTATTCTGTTGTTTAATTTCAGATATTTGTGAATTTCCCAAATTTCCTTGTGTTATTGATTAGTAATTTAATTCCATTTTGGTTAGAAAACATAGTTTGTGTGATTTCATTCCTTTTAAATTTATTGAAACTTGTTTTATGGCATAACATATGGTAAAGTGTCCTGTGGTTGACTGTAATCCCAGGAGGGCTCTTCTTGGTTATCCCTGGTTCTCTATATTAAATTTCTGCCATTCTGCTTGTATCAGAGCTTTGAGCCTCCTCTTAATTGTTTTTCATCAAGATTTCCATTTTTTTTTTTTTGGATAGTGCTCTTAGGCATGAGGTTCTCTACTCTCTGTTCCAAATAAAGTTAGTCTCCTCAGATAGAGATTGCAGCTCTTTATCCTTATGGCGTGTCTTTTCCCCATGGTAGAACCTCTGCACCACTGCACCTGGAGCTGGGGTTGGGGGCCCACTTTTCCCAGAGTGATACCCCACTCTTTGAGTGGGTACTGGGTGGGAGGGGCGGTGGCAGCCCCTAGTCTTCTTGATTTACTCCTTCTAGCATGAAACCTCAACCTATGAGCAAACTGGGATGGTAGCAGTCAGGGCCTACTATTGTTAGCCTGTTGGGCCAGGAGTAGAGCTCCTACCAAGTGAGTGTGGAGTGGCTGGAGGAAAGGATACCAGTCCTCTGTGTGCCTGCCCAGGATAGACCTCTGCACCTCTGGGCTGAAGGGATGAGAAACACCAGCAGCCTGCATCCTCCAGAGGGAAACTAGCCCCAGACTTGGAGCTGGAGGGAAAGGGAGCCCCTGTCTTGTCTGCACACACCTGAGGTAGAGCTTCTGTATTCTGTAACACAGAGCTCGTGGAGTGGCAGTAATGGAGCAGATCTTGGTTCAAATGCCACAGACTTTTGTCTGTTCTAAGATCTAGTAGATTTTCTTGAGTAAATGTTTCTCCATTTGCCGTGTGCCCTTAGCACAATTTCCAGAGACTTTAGTTTTTTTTTTTTTTTAATAATGTTCACCAGTTAAAATGCAGTTTTGCTGTGGAGAGCGTCCACCAAACTCTTTCCCTTGTCATTCCAAAAGTTCTATGCTGTTTTTAAGCTTTTAATATCAAGTTTTGAATCTTTCTATAAAAGGCAAGGACTTTTTCTTTACCAAATATGATTTCCTCAAGGTATTGTGTTTATACTAATAAAATAAATTATACTTTGTTTATTGTAATAAACTTACCAGAAAGCTTTCAACCAATCTGGAAGGTGGCATTATTTTTCTCCTACAGACCAGGATTTTGACTTTAAACTCATTTTCCAAATAGCCTTTCAATTTGATGATCCAGACTGACTGTTCCCAGGCTCCATAAAGATTCCCTTTGGAATAGATAGCATTCTAGATGGGTCCCACCAGCATACCCATCGCACTTGAAAATTTACAAAATGCTTTTCCACTTTATACTAGCTTTTTTTCTTCACAGCCTGATATGCAGGAAGTATCAGTATCTGCCGATTAAAAACTGGAAAACCAAGGCAGAACATGGCATCGTGTCTGAACTAATTCACGCAGCTGACACTGATTGCCTACTCCATGACAGGCAACTTGCACTCGCTCCTTTTATTGCCTGTAGATGTGTTCTAACTGAGATCCATTATTGCTCTGGTGACAGTTATTTTAAAGTTATTAATTTAAACTCGACTTACTCTTTGAGCCTAATTATACAGAATAGTCATTCCTTTGGAGGGAAAAGTTACTGTAGAAAATTGCAAGATGTAGTCTTATGAACTGAGTCTTTGGGAAGAAAGCCGTAGCATCTGTGAAGCCAAACAGTCATATTAAGCTTTGGTGACAGGAGAGAAGGGACAACTGTCCGCATGTGAAATGAGGCGGTGGAGGTTGGCAGCTTAGGGAAGAAGTGACGCTCAGGAGGCCTTGGGTGTCTCTTTAATCTTTGTACTGCTAATTCCAAATAATTGTATTTTCTCTGCTTCAGTTTTTTCCTAACCCTAATTGGAGGATAATGACTTCTCCTGCACACTGGGTTGTGGAGGAAAAAAACAGTGTAAGTTGACAAAGAATTTTATAAAATTGGAAGTGGTTTAGGAACGTTCAATACAGTGGTCACTGTCTGTATTGCTGCCCTCTCTAAAATAGGGATAAGTATGCATCTGTCCTAAGTCCCACTCAAAGCTATTTATGACAGGAAGTTCTGAAAGGACTTTGGTAAAACACCTTCACTTGTAACCTGGCTTAAAGTGTGATCTTAGGGACAGTGTGACATAGCAAAGCACACATGTTGCATGTATGCTGTTATAAAGGGTACTTTTCTATTTCCCATTTCCTTTGCTAATAGAGAAAAGATAGAACTCATAAGCCAAATATTTATCTTAACTATTCTCTTCAAACTCATTCTTCTAGATTTTTCTGGTTATTTTCAGAAGAAAAACTAAATTTACGTCACTCTTGCTTTCTTTGTCTCTCATAGTAAAATGGCCAAGTGATGTGAACAACCACAGAAGGAAGAGCAGGAGTTGTGAATAGTTAACCTGTGCAGTTGATCTTACATGTTAAATCATTGCCTTTATTATTTGGTTAAAATATATAAGGTACATGGTAGATCCTAAACCTGAAGCTCTTGATCCTAGGCTGTTCTATTTTTCATTTCTTAGCAGCCAATCAACTGTAAGGCATGAAGGGAAAATCCAGAAAATAATCATAAAGCATTCCTTGGAGAGAGTGTCCAAACATGAATAACAAATAACCAGCCCCTTCACTGAGCTCAGGTACTGTACTTGGTACTTTACTGCATAATCTCACTCATTTCCAACAACAACCCAATGAGGAAGGAGCCTTGCACCTCCACTTTGTGAAGAGGAAACTGTGGCCCAGACAAGGTAATGGAAACTTATCCCAGGTTACACAGCTCCTGGAAACAGGATGGACATTTTAAATAAAGAAATTAAAAACAGATATTTTCCAAATTACCCAAGTAGTACATATTCTTTTTAAAGAAAAAAAATCAAAGATATCGGAAATCAAATTTTTAACAAATCACCAGTAACCATACATGTTTGTATGTGTGTATGTGATTACACACACACACACACACACACACACACACACACAGAGAAAAATCTGAAAGATACATATAGTAAGTTGATAGCATTGGTTAACCCTGGAGAAGGAAGGTAAGAAGGTACCAAGAATGGAAGTGATGGTCAGAAAAGTCTTTAGCTATATCTTGAATATTCTGATTTTTTGCCAGGAGAATGTTTTCATATATTAGTTATGCAAATTTAAATTAATAGTTTAAAAGCTCTTAAAGAATGAGGACAGAAAGCCACATTCCAGATAAAGTTTACTCTTCTTTAATTAACCTCGTCACCCCTTTTCTGGTTGACCTCCTCTTCATCATCATTTCTACCCGAGAATGTTTAAAACTTTTCAGATAATGTGTACATGAGTTACTTGATATAGTGAGGTTGTATAATCATTGATAATGAAGTAGAAGGCAGTATACCGTGGTAGTTAAGTGCACAGACCCCAGATCAGACTGCCTGGGTCTGAATCCTGGCCTCCCCATTGTATGACCTCTCTGTGCCCCAGTTTCCTCATTTATAAATTTGGGATTATAATTTCACCTATCTTATGGGGTTGTTGTGAGGCCTAAATGAGTTACTGTCTGTACAGTACTTACAACAGTGCTTGGCATATAGAGCCATAAAAGGGTTAGTTACTACTATTATTATTATTATTATTATCCTAACACTCAGAAAAAACCACGATAAATTGTTGTGTATCCCTCCAGACTTTTTTCTGTGTGTGTGTACATATATACATACTGTATTTTTTATTAAAATTGGATCATACTATTTCTTTTATTGTGACCTTCTTTTGTACTCAACACTATATACTATAAACACCTTTCCAGGCCATTAAATGAAATGATGTTTAAAACAAAACGCAGACTATTTGGTCGTAACTAGTTGTGATAGCATAGATCCTTCTGACCAAATGCATGAGCATAAGGTAAGACAGAAATTTCTTGGCGCTCTGCTGAGAATGTGGAGTGCTTGTAGACTGATATGGCTGACTTAAATGGTTGAGTGGGCATTGATACAGCCTACCCAAGTGTACTGTTGTTTGTCTTATTTGTTACGCAGTGATAGTCAACCTCTGTAAATGTTTATCTTCAGAGCCAGTATGCATGACAGAATGCTATTTTTAAAGTGCAACTGTGGGAAAGACCCTTAGAATACAGTTCTTTGTAAGAAGAAAAATGATATGTAAAAAGTACATTGGCTATTAAGAGAAATATTTCTTGCTCTACTTCTTTATGGCTTTTCAGGAGATGTTTCACAAAACGGAAGAATTCTCATCCAGAAGGACAGAGAGTGAGATGGATGAGATGGACACCTCGGATACCCAGTGGGGCTGGTTTTACTTGGCAGAATGTGGGAAGTGGCACATGTTTCAGGTATCTCCTTTCCTCGAATGTAGCAGAAGGATTGAGAGTCACTCAGCATCATCTTACTGTTGTCTAAAATGAGTGTGAATGCAGAACCTGAAAGAAATCAAACCTTAAGGAAATCAGATAGCCTAACTAAAAGAAAAATTAGAAATTCTTCTAGTTCTTTTCCTTTTCTTTCCCCCAGGTTTTCACAATAATTTATTTAGAAGAAACAATCTGTGTTTACTATGTGTACAGAGGGCGAATATGACTGAGAGTTGCGTGGTGTCAGTACATCCGAGCAACTCCAAGTTTGGTTTGGTGGACAAAGAGAAAGGGAAGAGAACAAGCCCATATTAAACGCCTTCTGTATGCCAGGTATTATGTTAGGTGTTGTACATATATCTTCTCTTTTATCCTCACAACAGCTCTGAAGCAGATCTTAACACCTGTCTTACAGCCAAAGAAAGTGAAACTCAGAAAAGTTAACATAATTTATCCAGAGACACACACAGCTAGTTGATGGTTAAGCTGCGATTTGAACCGATACTCAAAAGCTTGTGGTCTTTTTTACTCACAAGACTACTTAAAGAAGATTTAATTTGAGCCACTTAGGAAGTATAATTATGGTAACAATTTGTAAAAATTGTAATAATTTGGAAAAAGGGATTGTAACCAGTTGTTGAAGTTTCTTTACTGGAAATCCGTAAACCATTTTCAACGTGCTGGCTTAGTTGTGATTCTCTCTATGTGTTGGGAACTAGAACAGGTGATTAGTAAGTTTCCCTCGTCCCTCCATTCTCTGTCTCTGTGACCACAGTACCACCTCTGTGGCTAAGCCATTAATGTGAACAGCTGGTAAATGAAACTTTCTGGTTTGTCTTAAAGCCGGATACCAACATTCAGTGTTCAGTTAGCAGTGAAGATATCGAAAAAAGCTTCAAAACAAACCCTTGTGGCTCCATTTCTTTTACTACTTCCAAATTCAGCTACAAGATAGACTTTGCAGGTATGTTTTTTTCCCTAATAGTTGTGTGTTTTTAGTATATTGATATGGTAAAATCTATAGTTTTGAAGATCAGGATTAGTTGATATATTTGTAAAGAGTGAAGTAAATCCTTTTTGTAATACACAAAAGTACCTCTATAAAAACTCAACATTTAAAATCTTCTTGAGCAACATTTCCTTTTATAAAGGAGTACTTATACGCTTATACATACTTAATGTATATGGAGATTGCCATATATTTTGATTTTATGTAATGCTTCTCTTCTAAGGAACATAAAACACTTTTTAGCTGTTGTTTTATTCATCATCCCATCAGTCTTTTGAAATAGGTAGGAACTTTTTTATTTTAAGGATCAATCTGAGAGGTTAAGTGACAGTCATAGGTAGCTGGTGATAGTTTTAAGGCCAGAGTTCAGCTGAAAGACCCACCTCTTGGTGTCTTTGCCAGAAAACTATTTCTTCAATGCACATTGCCTTCTGCCGTTTTCTGATTTCACTGGCTCTTCCACAGATTAGCCAGCTAATCTGGAAATCAGTGCCACTCTGGATTTCATCTGTGATATGTGGGTGTGTTTTTAGGTATCCCATGGAAAACGTGTTGGATTCAGCCCCTTCAGTTTCAAGCTGCTAGCTTTAGCTGTTTGCTGCTTAGAGGCGAACAAGACCTGGATGGGGAGGTTTTCTTAATGGAAGTACATTTTGATTCTCCACAGTTCAGCACTCTGGCTGTTTTTGCCATGTCTGTGAGTTGTCTTTATGACAGAGTTAGTAGTGTATCGTGGTGGGGTAGGGTAGTGAAACCATACAAAAGTCCCTTGGATGAGCCAAGGCCCAGGAATGGTGAAGGGGATTTGTCTGGTAAGAAGTTGATACAACCAAATCTGTAATGGTTATTGCCGGCCAAAGCTTTTTGTTTTTTTTAATCAAGAGTTAAAACCATTAGATTCTTACTCCTAACTAACCATAACTTTTTGTTTATGACGTTAGGCAAATAGGTTGCCTTTAAGGGGGCCCTGACATGTGTCCTCCTGCTGCAGTCTAGACAGAAGATGTCTGATAGACATGTTAGTCTTGTGTACAACTGCTAGTTTTGAAGCAATACTGAGACAAGATTTGCACAGACACCAGGCAGAGAATGAAATTTGTCAAAGCATTTGGGAGATAATTCAGCAAGCCACATGTTTCTGAAAGAATATTTTCTAGTAGACTATATTTTTTGGAAGCTTTCTCTCAGACAATGCAGTTTATTAAAAAAAATCTTTATCATAGAACAGGAGTAACATATAATAACTCAAGTTCCCCAACCCTCTGTGTAATGATACGGCTTCAAAGGTTTAGGTGTTAACACTTTACATGTACTATTTGCAAGATTAGCCCCAGCCATTCTGCCACAAGTCAACTCAGGTTCTCTATAAAATTATGAAAAGTAAGCTCAAAATGAGGTGGTATAAGAAGAAGCCACCACAGGTTTCGCTCCGTGTGCTGAGGCGATCTCGCTTTTTCCCTGTGCGGCTGTGATGCCAGTGTGTGCAGGGCCTGGTGCAGAACGTTCTCAGTACGGCATTTGCCTGGATGCGTGAACCTCTTGTTCTGGAATGGAATGATGCCAGTCAGGCAAGATAAACTGACCAGAATCTCACATTAAGACTTAGTACTTCACTTTGTGGGAATGAAGAAATGGACCTGATAACTATTGCCATAGCTGAGGCATAGATGAAAGAAGAAAATGATACGTTCAGTTAATTAGTCTTTTATCACTAGAATCTCTTATACAGTCATGTGCTGCATTAGCACATTTCGGTCAACGACAGACCTCATATACAACGGTGGTCCCATAAGATTAGTACCATAGAGCCTAGGTGTGTGGTAGGCTACACCATCTAGGTTTGTGTAAATGCACTCTGTGATGTTCGCACAACGACACATTTCTCAGAACGTATCCCTGTCGTTAAGCGATACCTGACTGTATAAGTATGTATTGCGTCTAGCTAGGTTTTCTATTTTTTGGTTTAGGTATACAATTTAAAGAGAAGGCAAGAAATGTACAGATTTTTGAAATTCTGTGAATTGTGCAAGTTTTATAATGGTAATGTATCTTTTTTATCATTTCCAAAATTTTGGCAGAAATCAAAGTACATTTTCCACTTAAGAAACTAACCAGAGGATTCAGTACTATAATTTCTTTCTCTTTCTAGTACTCTTAATTTTCCTAAGTTTAGAACTTTTCTGTTTGAGTGTTAGTTTACCCTAAGTATGATACAGAAAGGAGTAGACCCTGCACACTGAGCAGCATATGAGATCCGCATCCTTATGTGTGAGCTGAGATCAAGCAATGAAGCTGTGCTCCCTGAGCAGCACTTCTATACGGTTATAAATAGATGCGTGGTAAAGTGTCCTCAATATACTGTGCTTGCCAGCCACTCCCAGAGCTCCATGATTCCTGATCATCATGTAGAGTGGCTACAGATCTTCATGACAATTTTTAGCACAATATGTTTCTATGACTTATCTCATATCTTTGTCTTTGTGTACAGAAATGAAGCAAATGAATCTCACCACTGGAAAACAGCGCTTAGTAAAAAGAGCCCCCTTTTCTATCAGTGCTTTCAGGTATTGTGAAGAGAATAGGGGTGGAAAGAGCGGGCTTTTCTCCCTCTTTCTTAATACTTGACAGAGGAACAAATAGACTGAAATGTTTTGATAGGTTATTTAATCATCTTAATATCGATCTTTTCATTACTGAATTTCATATTAGGTGATGAAATAGCAGTATTAGTATTTTCTGCCCATGTTTCCTTTCCTGCTTTTGTTTTCATTTCCCCTTATATATTTTTTGATTCTTCAGAAGTTTACATGGTAGTTACAAAATGCCTTATGGTCTCTGCTATAAATCCTGAAAATAATCTATTGAAGTAGGTTTGAATTAACTTGGTTATGCTCTCACAGAACCATCCAGTTACTTGGGCCATAAATCCTAGGTAGTTGCCCACTTTGTCTCCACCTCCACTGATCCCCAGTGGGCAACTACTAGAAGTAATTTCAAAACTTTAGTGACTAAAGGAGACCCAAGGAAGATGGGAGCACAGTGGACAACAGCACAGCTACCTGTTCACTGGATCTGGGTTGTGAGTTTTCCTGGTTGTCATCTCTGGCTGTCTATAGCCTGAAAAGAGAGGTATTAGTTCCAGGAGAGAATAAATATTTGTTTTTCATGTGAATGGAATTGAAGGGAAAAATCTTAGAGCATGTCTCCTATTTTCTGGAATGATTCCTTGGGCAAGTATTGAAATTCCTGCCATTGAAAGAATTTAAATTGAAATAGAAAAAAAATGCTAATATATGAATTGTAGGGGATACCATTTGCTCCTTCCAAGGAGATATTTTGAATGGATTATAATAAGAAAAGAAATATTTTAAGTTTCTATCAGTTTGTTTCTTACGATTTGGGGCTTATATTTTAGCATCATGATTTTAAAGTTATTCAAGTAATTATATAATGAATACTCTAGTACTTCTGTGGAGTATAGAGAATACTATTTCCTTACCAGCTACATCATATCCTCATTCTTAAGTACAAGGAATATAGTCAAGGAATTACTTATCTTCAAAGAGTCTGTAATCTGGGAGAAAAATGAGACATAATAATGGAAAATGTTATTGTAACTGTACGTTATTGTATCTGGTATATTTTGGTGGGGAGAAGAAGCACATGATGGGGTCAAGCACTTTGTTGTGTCACAGACTATACAAACCATAGGACAAAGATAGGAGAGGGGGAGAATTGACCAGAATGGAGGCAGTAAACGAGCTAATGAAAGAGGAGGAACAGTTAGGTAGGTTACAGGAGGGTGATGAAGGTGAGTAGGTGCTGATGTAGAAATGTTTATTTATTTATTACTGGAATATATTGAGCATTTATTACATATAAGGTGAATAGTACATGTTTCCTATTGGCAAGGAATTTACAATCAATTAAGGCTATGGGCTACATAAAAATTTTTAAAAATTTCCCTAGCTAAAAGATACTTCAGGCAAAAAAAACCACAACAAGAAAACAAACAAACAAAAAGTTGGGAAAACTATTGTTACTCATTATCACAGTCAAAGGGTTCATCTCTGCAGTATAGGAAGTACTTCTAGGAATCACTAAGTAGAAGACAAACAACCCATCAGAAAAATAAGCAAAGAATTTGAACAGTTCATACAACCTCACTCATAATATAAGAGAAATACGAATTATACCCAGCTATTCTTTACTGTCAGATTGACAAAAATTCTTAAGTTTGGTAACACACCTTCCTGGAGATGTTGGAAAATAGGCATTCCCTACATTTCTGGTGGGAACGTCAATGAGTTTAACCTTCAAGGAGGCAGTATCTGTCAAAATCATGAATAAGTATATTTTTTGATCCAGAAATTCCATTTCAAAGATGTTATCCTACAGACAGATTAGTGGGTATATAAAATGAGAAATGGGCAAACTTGTTCTTTGCAGCATTCTTAACAGTAGCAAAAAGTTGAAGACAAGCAAAATATCATCAATAGGGGACTTATTAAATAAATTGTGGTATATACGATGGAATTCTATGCATCTGTCAAATGGAATGCACTCATTTGTTTAGCCGTACTTATTGAGTGTCTTCATGTGCCAGGCTCTGTGTAGGGACTGGGAATGAGGATACTCTATCCACGATATGGAAAGATATCTAAGAACATACTAAGTGGAAAAAAAAAGCTGCAAAAAACATGTTTATGCTACAGTTTGGGGGAAAAAAGTTGGCTTGTGTTAACCCAAAGAAGTTCCAGAAGAATACCCCAAAGACCAAAAACAATGATAACTTGGAGTTGGGGCAAGAGGTGAGAATAGGACAGACCAAGGACTGGAGTGGGAGGGAAACTATTCACTGTTTACTTCTTTATACTTATTAATTTTTAAATCATATGATTACATGATCTTTCAAAAATTGAAATGAGTTTAAAAAATTAAGTTAAAGATAGGCTTGAAATTTATGAATTTCTTCCAGTAACCTCCAGTTACCAAAGAGGATTGGTATGTCAGTTTCCCCCTTTTGCTGCTAAGCTCCCCCAACTTACTGTCTTCTGTGTTCACATCCACTGGCTTAAACATGGTTGATCGTTTTTAGAAGTTTTGCTAACTGACTGCACTAAGTGAATAATGTGGACTGTGTAGGGGATAGTGAGCAATAAACAGAGAAAGGTTTAGGTTTGAGTTAGGTCTTGAAGGACTTTGAATGCATGGCTCAGGGGTCTGGATTTTATTAATAGGCAGTGTAAATCTGTTAAAGAGGTTTTTTTTGAATCAAACTCTTGATTTTCTTCTTGCAAAGTCCTTTTGTTTATCTAAAGTCTTCCTTATATTTTAAAGAAATTCTGGCAATTTTAGAAAAACAAGACAGAATTAAACAATTGTTTTGAAATTTTGATGTTATGTGGGGTTACGTGTTTTTCATCAAAGTTCTCAGTTCAGCACCTAAAAAGCAACACACAGTAGACATTCAATAAATATTTTAAACTAAAGAGACCGAGGGCTACACTTAATTGCATTTGTCACAATACCCCAAACATGAAAATTTAGCTTTGGAGAAAAGGCTAAATTGTTGACAATAATTATAATCAGCTTCTAATATTTTGTTTTGTCTTTTGCTGTTTCAAGTTATATCTGTGAAAACGAGGCTATCCCCATGCCACCACACTGGGAGAATGTGAATACTGAAGTACCCTATCAGGTAAGAGCAGAACTGACTATACACTGGAAGAGATTGGGAAGGACCCCAATAAAACTGTGCACACTTCTTTTTCCAGCTTATTCCTTTGCACAATCAAACACATGAATATAATGAAGTTGCTAGTCTCTTTGGGAAAACAATGGATCGCAACAGAATTAAAAGAATTCAGAGAATTCAAAACCTAGACTTGTGGGAGTTCTTTTGCAGGTGAGACAGTTTCTAATCTGAACCCTCTCCTTGACCTCTAAGACTTGTATAGTTTTAGAGATAGTGAAGCACAAATATTTAATTGTATTAGTTTTCAGTGATGCCACATGAACTATGTAGACACACTGTTTCTCTTTTGCCGTGTTTTGACCTGGTCTCAGCTCTCTTCTTCAGCATCCTCAGGGTGTCAAAGAGCTGCTCTGTAAGTAAACGCCAGGCGTTGCTTACAACATTGTAATGCAATGCTGGAGGTCAAAGTCTCTTCAGTACCCTAGAAACTCTCTCTCTTTACAAGGTTTAGAGCTGTGCATCTGGCTGACATCAGCATTACAGAGGAATCTGGGGAGCTGTTTAATTTTGTTGATGTGACTTTGTTGGCTAAGACTTTTATGTTGAATGAGAAGTCTCTGGAAACACTGTTGAATATTTTTTTAAGCAATTACACTGTATTGCTTGTAGTCATTTACTTGTTTAGTTTTGAAGGACACTGTAAAAAGTATCTTCAAATTTCCTGCTTAGCTCAAACTTTATGTTGGAGATTTAATATCTCAATTAATTACTCAATTTAGGTTGGAAATGACTCATTGGATTGCTCAGTGTGCACTTAACCTAAAAATAAAGCCCATTACAGAAAACTTAAAGGCATTTTCCAAATAATCTGTTACACTGTATTTTTTTATAACAAGTATTACTTAAATAAGTGGTTTTCTGAAATATTTGTATTAAATTTGTGTATGAGATTTGATTTTTAATATTTTTAATGTAAGCAGACTTTTCATATTTATTCAGGAAAATTTCAAGTAATAGAGTTTAATATAATGAGCCCCTGTGTATCCACCATTCTGATTTAACATTTGTCAAGATTTACCACACATAATCTTTCTCCTTTTTTGCTGTTATCATTGTTGCTGAAGTATTTTAAAGCAAATCCCGGACCTTAACTCATTTCATTCTCATATACTTGAAAATCAGGCTGACACTGGTTTGGTTATGATACATGGAATTCTTTATTGCTTCGGCTAAGTCAGTTATGTGGGCTGAGTAAATTCCAGGTTTTATTCTCATAGTTGTTTATATTATAAAATAAGGGGTTTTCAGCTTGTATTCTTTATAGTCTTGAGTCTTTGGACCAAGCCAATTTTTATTTCTGACAATACTGAGTTTCACTGAATTTAGAAGGTTTTATTCAGTTCTTGTTTGGGTGATTCTTTTGTAGAGGAAGATGGAAATCTCTCTCCCCTTTGGTTTTATTCTCTCAGCAAACAAAGTAAGTTTTTCTAAAATGGTCAGATGAAAACTTAATTCATTATTCGTAATCAGGCCTCTGAAATGGAGTTCATATCCATCTCCCTCATAATTTGAGTCCTCAATTAAAGCCTAATGGTAAAAATGTAC
The DNA here is from genome assembly GCA_031878705.1 of Tapirus indicus. Taxonomy (NCBI): domain Eukaryota; kingdom Metazoa; phylum Chordata; class Mammalia; order Perissodactyla; family Tapiridae; genus Tapirus; species Tapirus indicus. The sequence continues at coordinate 100,762,832 of CM062918.1, read as the reverse complement.
CAATGAATCCCCCAAATATTTTATACTAAGGATTTCACTGGAAACGGTTTTCTTCTGTTGATGCCCTTTATGATTTTATGTAATGTCAGCCTATAGAAATCTGTGGTAGTAAATGAACCTGCCACCTGCTATGACAGTAGGAAATACTGAATCTCATTGTAAGGGCAGCCTTTCATTTTGACATCTCCCTGAAGAGCTAAAATAACCTAGTCAATCTCACTGTCATGTAACCTGTGACTCACTCTGTGGGCGATGAGGCCTGCGTGAGTCCATCAGGCATCAGTTTGCATGTTGTCCAGGCCTTTCCTACTTCTTCCCTTCTTCCAACACATATGTTTTAGCATCTACTTTGTGACAGGCACTATTCTTGGCACTTGGGATGTAACGATGTACAGGACCATAGCTTAGACAAGGAGCCAGGCCATTGCACCACAAAATGTAGGGGTGAGCAGAGGGCATCGTGGGAACATGAAGTGAGGTATCTGTTCATTCTTGCTGACAAAAGTAGGAGGCATGTTGTGGGGTGGGAAGTATCAAGGAGCACTTCCTAAAGCAGGTGTCATTTAAGCTAGACACAGGTACGAGAGGGAAGGGCATTCCAGGCATCAGGAGCAGCCTGGGCCTAAGTTTGATTACTAGAGGGAATGTAGAACATTGAGATAATTCCAAATACAACAGAAAATAGGGTGAATGGTTAGAGAAGATGCTAGAAAGGTACTCAGGAGGTAGAGCATGCAGGTGTTCATAGTAGAACCACTGAGGTGGTTGTATGATTGTCTTCAGTAGCCTTACTTGAGTTGGACTGATCCAGAGTTGAGGTCAGAGAGTTAGCAGGGGCCAGGCCATGCAGGGCCTTATAAGCCAAACTAAGGGGTTTGGTTTTACTTCCTGGGACAGTGGAAAGCCTTTGTAAGACTTTAAGCAAGAGAGTGATGGATCTGATTTGCATTTTAGAATAATAATTCATCAGGCTATACTGTGGAGAAGGAGTTTTAAAAAGTGGTTCTCGATTAGGAGTGGTTTTGCCCACCAGGGGACATTTGGCAGTGATGGGAGACATTTCTGAGTATCATGTGGTGGGATGGGGAGACACTACTGGCATCTACTGGGTAAAGGCCAGGGATGCTGAACATCCTACAGTGCACAAGACAGCCTCCCACACAAAGAATTATCCAGCCCAAAATGTCAATAGTGCCAACCTTGAGAAACTGGTTTAAAAGGATCACAGTTAGAAGCAGGGAGACCAATTTAGGAAAGTCTTGTTTTAGGACATTGTAATTAAACTGAGACACATTGGGTGGCCTGAACCACAGTGGCATCTGCAACATTTGAGTGAAGAGGACAGTTTTGAGACATTAAGGATGCAGAATGTTATTGCTTGGTGCTTGATTTAATGTGTGCAATGTGGTGGGTAAGGGAGATGGGAAAAACAACTCCGAAGTTTCTGACTTGTTTGTTTTAATTAACTAAGGAAAAATGGGTACGAACAGATTTTGGTCTGGGAAGGATGGGAGGGAGGAGTAGTTGATAAATAGTTTGGGAGCTCAGGAGAGTGGTATAGACTAGAGATAAAGGTTTTGGAATTGTTAGAAAATGTGGGGCAATAGAAGCCAAAGGAATTGATAAGATAACCAGGGATTTTATGTAGATTAAGAAAAGAAGAGGGCCAAGGACTGAACTCTGGAAGGAATGGACAGAGGAAGAGAAAATCCAAGAAAGAAACTGAGAAGTAACAACCACAGAAAGTGGAAGAAAACCAATAGAATGTGGAATCACAGAGGCCAAGGGAAGAAAGTGGTTTACACAAGTAGGCATCATCCTCAAGGTCACATACAGAAGAGATGTCAATTAAGATAAAATATTGAAAATATCCTTTGGATTTTGCAACAAAAAGGTCATTGGTTCCCTTGATGAGGGCAATGTTGGGAGATGCTATATTGTGTTTACAGCAAATGTTGGCAGCTCTTTCAAGACGCTTGGCAGTGAAGAGAATGAGAGATGTGAGAGGATGGGTAATGTGGAGTTGGGAAGGGTGTTTTTGTTTTGAATTTAAAGATGGGAGAGACATGAGCATGTTTAAATTATAATAGGAAAGAACTTATGGAGATGGAAAGTTTAAAAGACAGGAGAGAGAGGGGAAAGGTAATTGATGGATTAAAGCTCCTAAAGAGGTGTGATGGGATGGAATTCAGAGAACGTATGTCAGAAGGAGATAGATGACGGTGGTCTAGTTATGTTTCTAGATACAGTCGTGTATCATTTTATGATGGGGATACGTTCTAAAAAATACACGCGTTAGACAATTTCGTCATTGCGTGAACATCGTAGAGTGTACTTACACAAACCTAGATGGTATAGCCTACTACACACCTAGGCGACATGGTACTAATCTACGGGACCACTGTCATACATGCGGTCCGTCATCGACCGAAACGTCCTTATGCGGCACATGCCTGTAAGTAGAGGTAGGGGATGAGGAGAGGAGGATTAGGGAGTTCCTTCCTGATAGTTGCAGTTTCCTTGGTGAAATAAGAAGTGAGGTCACCTGCGGAGAACAAGGTGTTAGGGAAGTGTGGATAAGAGGGAGAGGGAGAGGAAAAGCGGAGATTTGAAATGGCCACTGTGGAAGATGGGAGAGAAAGAGCTAACCTGGGAACCACAGAATTTCATCAGTGTTGAGGGTTTCCCTGGAGCTGGAATATGTGGAATTTATTGGACACCAAGGGGATGGTGTCTGATTTATTTCAGCAGTCCAAATTTAAGAGCAGAGGGGAGGTGGTTGGATTGATTAGGGTTGGGAAGGATAAGGAGCAAGGACATAGGAGCAGTGAACGCTGCTACCACATGAAGAATGTGGGCTTAGATCACAGGTTCTCAGCCCCGGTTGCATGTCAGAATCGGTGGAGCTCTGTAACAAGCAGCGATGGTCCACTGAATCACAACCTCTGCGTACAAGTGATTCTGGTGTTCAGACAGGATGGAGAACCACTGGTCTAAACCTAGGCAAACTTCTTTCAACTCAGAGTATGAAGACATTCCTGCTGCAGTTCAGAGTATGTGGCTACACGACTTAGCCCTTTTGGCACTCGAGTTCCTGAGTGGGTGGGTGATTTTAAGACATCTTTGAGAAGTGGGTGCTACAGTATTTTCATTCAGTTCAGAAATGAATGTGGGTTTGGGCAAAGGTGTACAGGGCTATGAAGAACTTAGTGTAGTTTGAATCCTGTGACTCTTTCCAAAGGTTTAACTGAAGTCCAAGAGACCCTGGAACTCAACATTCGCCTTTCTGGAACATCAAGGTGTTCACCCACCACGTATGTGAGTCTCCATGTTTCGTGGGTGCCTTAGTAGTGGGCACTAGAATAAACCATGCTGTGGGGCTGCAGAGCCTTGACCACTCCATCCCACTCTGCCTTCAACTGGTTTATATGCTACGTCCAATCCAGTGACTGAGCAGGTTTTCAGTGACCACACCCCCAGCCCTTTAACTAACCAACACTTCATTTATAATATCTAAGAGAGACTCAAGTGAATTTTCAAACAAAATTCATTCTAATCTGTGCCTGAAAAGTAGTGTGATGAGTGGCTATCCTGATTTTAAAGTGGATTCTAGTCATAACAGACCATGAGGCTTGACATTAAAAAGATATATATTAAATAAATGTTTACTTAGAAAAAACCAGTATGGATTCACTAATGCCCAGCAAACTAAGAGGGTTACCATAGTGGTAGATGGGTGAGCCCCTTAAGACAGTCTAACTTGATTTCTACAAAGTGGTTGAGAAAGGTTCTTATAATGGAGACAAGATAGAGAAATGTGTGCCCAGGGATAGTATAAAGAGAAAAATTAATACCCAGTTAAAAGTCTTATGCAAAGAGTAACCTGAATGGTAACTCAGCATGCTTTCTTCTTGAGCCCTTAAACCTTTTTTTCAGGGATTTAGATGAAAATGTAGAAGGTGTGCTTATTACACTTGTGAAAGATTTAAAACTAGAAGCGGTAGCTTATTTGTTGTGTGAATGAATCAGGAGTCGGAAAGACCTTGGAAGATTGAAACAGTGAGTCAAAACAGATATGATTATCTTTTTTTAAAAAAAGGTTTTTTTCTTAGTTAGAAAAGCAACAAATGTGCATTGTAAAAGCAAAAACATCAGACAGTACATAAAGGTCTAAAAAAGAAAGTTGGCATAATTTGTTCTTAGTGAAAACACCAATGCTGGCTTTTTCTGAAGTAAATATTTGTTTAATGGACATTCTTCTAATGTCATGCTCAATGGTCTGAAAATACTCTCACCAATGGATCAAAGCATATACATTTAAATTTTGATACTATTGCGAGATGACTCTTGAGAAAGGCCATATACATTTGCATTTCTCTTATTTAAATGCAAGTATCCAATTCCTCCACAGTCACTAAGTTGCATTTTGTTTATAAATTCTGTACTTTTTAAATTACTGTATCAAGATAAAGCTTACTTGAAATAAATCTACTGCATTTATAAATCAGTTTATAAATAAATTGTAAATCAGTTGTACAAATATAACAAGCCAAGAGAAGTCTGGTTTGAGAAAGTCCTGGGAGTTTTAACTGGCTACAAACTAAGTCATCAGGACGAGCCCCGCTGCAGTGAAGTCAGTGATGCAGAGTTGGAGTTGGAGTCAGTGCCAGTGATATCTGGACTCTGTTTCTATTTTTTACCAACATGTATAAACTAGAAGGTATCCAGCAGATTCTTGTCGAGTAAAGGCTGTTCAGGTTGGAGAAAGGCCTGGAAGCTATGCTATGTGAGGAATAGTTGAGGGAATGGTGTGTATTTAACCTAGAGAGGAAAGCCTAGGTCAGTGTTCCTAGTTATTTTTGAATATTTGTGGAGTTGTATTGTGTAAGAGTATTTGAATTGTTCTGTGTTCAGAAGAGAATAACTAAGACCAATCAGTAGAATTAACAGGAAGGCAGATTTGGTTCAGAGTTGAGGTGAATTTACTTTCTAACAATTATAGATGATCACAAGTAGATTGCACTGTCTTGCAAAGCAGTGATCACTTGACACTGGAATGAATTAAAGCAGGCATTAAATAGCTATCTATTAGAGATATAATGGGGGAGGGGATTCTTTCAATTTGTGTGTGTGTGTGTGAAGAAGATTAGCCCTGAGCTAACATCTGCTGCCAATACCCCTCTTTTTGCTGAGGAAGACTGGCCCTGGGCTAACATCTGTGCCCATTTTCCTCTACTTTATGTGGGATGCCCCCACAGCACGGCTTGATAAGCAGTGCATAGGTCCGTGCCCGGGATCCGAACCTGCGAACCCCAGGCCGCTGCAACGGAGCGTGCGAACTCAACCACTGTGCCACCGGGCTGGCCCCTCCTTTAATTTGTAAAACATCTTTTTTATTAAATATCTAAAAAATGAAAATGCAGCAAATAGTTTATAGATACCCATGTGCTTACCCATCAGATTTAACATTTTAATATTTGTCACATTTCTTCATCTCTGTATCTGGGTTTTTTTCTAAGATACAAAGCATTACAGATACAGGTGAAATGTTTACCCATCCTCATTCTGTTCTTCTTTCCTCCTGAGGTTGGTGTGATGCCTTCCTGTTCATATTTTTATATTTTTTACTACCTATATATATATATATATACCTATAGAGAGTACAGTATTATTTTGAGTTATATTTCTCCTTTGCAACATTCTTTTCATATTCAACATTATTTTTCAAGAGTTATCTGTTAATATATGTAGATCTAGTTCATTACTTTTAACTTTCATAAAAATATATAATTATTCATTTTTTTATGAAAGAATTTTAGGCTGTTTTCAGTTTGTTGTTTAGTGTTAACAATCAGTCCCACATTGAATATCTTTTTATGTGTTAGAAGAGATTGTCCACTGGGAAGGGAGTTGAACTGGATGGCTTCATGTCTTTTCCAGCCCTAAGACTCAAACTTCAGTTCAATTCAACCAACATTTTCTAGTCACTGGGGATAAAAAGACTAAGACATGGTCCCTGCTCAAGGAATTCACTGTTTAAAGACTCTGTGGACTTTGTATTATTTACTTGTTCGTAGTGTTATTTTTAGGCATCTATAAAGCTTGGCTGGTTTAGGCAATCAATCACCTTTACTATGGTGGGGCATCATCTGGGAGAGCTATCGCTTTTGGTATAATTTTCAACCTTAAGTTTCAGTGTTAACTTATAATTTTTGATGAGATGATTTATGTGTCCAAGAGCATTCGAGATTATTTCTTTTCCAGAGTTGCTGTGCCTACTTATGATTTGTGTTAAAGAATTGTTTTCTGTTTTACCCTTTCTATTGAACTTTCCTCCTTGAAAAATTAATAAATGCCACTTATGATATATTTCTGTGTGTGTTTTGTGTCTATGTGTATTGTGTTTTTAGGAAAAAGGCTCAACTCAAGAAAAAAAGAGGTGTGCCTCAGATTAATGAGCAAATGCTATTTCATGGTACCAGCAGCGAATTTGTGGAAGCAATTTGCATTCATAACTTTGATTGGAGAATAAATGGTATACACGGTGCTCTTTTTGGAAAAGGTAATTATCAGAATTCCAGGTCTGATTTCAGTCCTAGGACAGAATCTCCTCTCTTTAGAGATGATTGATTGTGTTATAATTCAGGATTTGGTAGTCATTAAGTTCAAAGTTACTGTACTTTTAGGTGTCTGGCACACACTCAGAATTTCTGAGCCACAGAAAAGCCACTTCCTGCTTGTACAAGGTGAAGTCAGACTTTTACATTTCAACTGAATTAAATAGCTCCCCAAGTCTCAGTCATTTAGATGGGGTATGATGTCCATATTATCTGATTTTTGCATTACATTTAATTTCCATGTATAAGTCCTTTTCATGGATAAAACTAAACTGTTTTATGTCAAATATATAGAGAACTATAAAATAAATTAATTACTTTGTGCACAGGTCTAGGTACTAGTATTTTTGTTTTGTTTTGTTTTTTAGAAAATGATAGGTAAGAATATTAATGAGCGATAAGGAATAATGGGGAATCCTCACCTTTTTTTAATGTTGTGAATGTCCAAGTTCTCCAGTTTAGGCCCACTCCTCAAGCAAATTAAGGAGAGAGATGAGGGGAAAAGGTAAGGGATGGACATCTATTTTTCTGGTCCTTACTTTGTACCTTACCTCCCTCAAGAGAACTGACTACCAATTAGGATCAGGATGTGCTTCATTTTTAAAAAGTAAATTAATTTTTAAAATAACTACTGAAAAGGGCATCCCATTACTGTAAGAGGATCAGAAAAGTATTACATAAATCCCATCAGTATTGGGTAATACTGTATGAGACTTTGCAATTCATTTCCAAAATTTTTTAGAGTAAGTATTCCCATAATGATGTCAGTCTCCTGGGCCTACCATTTGAGAAGAGTCAAATGCTTTACTGAGTTTTCATATTTAGGCAATGAACCAGTGAAATTGTTCTCTTGGATTGCTCAGATGTGAAGAGCATTGCACTCTCTTCAGAAATCTTTTCCTGGATATAGGGTTCTATTATTTCCAGAAATATTACTGAATGGTTACCCGTATTATAGAAATGTGGTTTCTTGAGATTTGAAATAATCTCTGTGGACCAGTAGGTTTCACTGTGCTCTCCAGAGCTCTTTGCTGGATGCTGGACAAGGGTAGTGGGGTGAGAAAAGTGGTGGAAGGAAAGAGAAATGGGAGGGGAGGTCCAAGCAGTTACAACTTGGGTTCTGCCACACTTTTTATCACAGAAACAGTTTGTATCTGTCTTACATGGTGGATTTCTTTGTAAGATTTCTTTTTTTTTTTTTTTTTTGTTGGGAAGACAAGCCCTGAGCTAACATCTGTTGCCAATCCTCCCCTTTTTGCTGAGGAAGACTGGCCCTGAGCTAACATCGTGCCCATCTTCCTCTACTTTATATGGGACGCCGCCACGGAATGGCTGACAGGCAGTGCGTTGGCGGGCGCCCGGGATCCGAACTCGCGAACCCCGGGCTGCCAAGCGCGGACTAAACCGCTGCGCCACCGGGCGGCCCCCTGTAAGATTTCTTTTGAAAACAGAGTTCTGGTGGCTACATTTTGGTGGGGGTGGGGATGGTGTTGGGTGTAGGGACTGGTCTATACTAACATATCTTTCCCTGTGGCAGCCCGCATCACAGCTGTCCATTATGGATTGATTGCTCTTCTTTTTCTGAAAGATCTGCAGATGAGGAAATTCCACATCTATTTTTGTTATACAATTCCATGTGTCTGTTCCCCTAACAATTAGAGTGTTTTTTTGCTTGTGTTTCGTATATTCTTCAGAATAATCTTGGCTTTTTTTGGCCCTTTTTGTTTAAGGAACCTATTTTGCTAGAGATGCTGCTTACTCCAGTCGCTTCTGCAAAGATGACATAAGGCATGGAAACACATTCCAAATTCATGGTGTAAGCTTGCAACAGCAGCATCTATATAGAACATATAAATCTATGTTTCTTGCTCGAGTGCTAATTGGAGATTACATAAACGGAGACTCCAAATACATGCGACCTCCTTCCAAAGACGGGAGCTATGTGAATTTATATGACAGCTGTGTGGATGACACCTGGAATCCAAAGATCTTTGTGGTGTTTGATGCCAACCAAATCTATCCTGAGTACTTAATAGACTTTCATTGATTTCACTTCCAAATACCCATGGTCAAGGAAGTTTTATTCTCTTTTGCAGGAATATTTGATTTTCTGTCATCTAGCCACTTAATGTTAATTATCTGATTCTTTTGAAACAGATATGAAAAAAAGTGGCCTCCGTATAAAAAGACATAGTGACTTTAAGGTTGGTTTTTCGTTGTTTTGTTTTTGTCCGTTACTCATAGTCTTGTTTGTTAAAGGTTGATACCGTTGCCACTTTAACATATGGGTGAAAGATATCACTCAATATTGAATCAGCTGAGTCTCAGTTAACATGCTCATTCAGTCTTAAAGTTTATGTGTGTGTTATCAGGATAAATGTTTTCAGTTCAAACAGGCTTACTCATATAAATGTTCAAAAAATAAAATATAGACACAAATCTGTCCCTTCAGAGGAATTGATCCTTTGTAAATTGAACTCTGATATTACTGTCCACCAATCAATATATTGCTCTGTTGGTCTTCTGAAGAGGGGATTTGAAACCCTGAAGCAGTCTGAGCACCTTGAGAGAACTCGGAAACAAGACAATTATTTGCAGCGCTGCCAAACGAGCCAGAAGGAGAAAGTCAGGGTAGAGCGCTCTGTTTCCAGTGCCTTAGGATAGGACGCTGCCGCCTCAGACCTGCTCCCGTCAGTCTCTTCTGTCCCCTTCATCTGGACTGACTAGTGCCGCAGACTGGAATTAGCCTACAGTTCATCCACTGGGGCTCTTGAATTCTTGTACCAAGACTTACCTCAAAACATTAATTTTCCTCTTGTTTTGGGATCCCTACAATAATTACTTCCAAGATATTTTCATCTGCTCCCATACATGGCTATTCAACAATGATTTATAAAATTCACATTTCTAAGTTGCATCTTCCTATTTCAAATCATTGCAGAAAGCATGAGATGCTTGAAACAAATCTGGTTTATTCCTTTGCATAGCAATTGACAATCTGCTAACTCTCTTGAAAAGTTAGATACAATTCATAACCATGTTAATGGACGTTAGTTTACCTGTTCCATCTGTTTTGCTCTTCTAGTCTAAGGAAGAATAAGTAATATTGGAACAGCTTCCTGCCCCTAAAAGTCTTTTAGCAAAGGCTGGACAACAACTTGGCAGAGATGTTTGATAGTTCAGGTATCAGATGGGGGAATTGGCCATATGATTGTTGAGTTTTTCCAACTTTGATTTTCCTTGATTCTACCTGAAAAAAAGAACAGTTGTATCAAGCCTTTCCCAGAAAACCTTTTTCTAACTCAATCTAATATTGAATTCTCTTTCCATTATCCTCACCCAGTTTTGGCTGAAAAGTAGTGAACATAATTGAATTTCTCAAGCAAAATCCAGTGAATGTGCATGTTTCTGTTGTTCAGTTCAATCATTTGAACTGAGAAGGCATCTAGAAATAGCAGAAATGAAGAGTCTAGAGCAAGATTAGGTTCTAGTTCTTCAGCTGCCATTCCCCGCATGTTCATTACGGCTCAGAATACACTGAACCATGTCTTGTGTAGCCGTTGTGCAGTCGAAAGTAAGTGTCACACAGGAAATCGCTCGTACAATACTTTGAAACCAAGTGACAACACAGATTTCCTGACTCAGATGTGCAGACTAACAGCCAGTTTAGATGAAGTGCTGTGAATATTTAGAAAGAAAACATTTTAGAAACATGCAGAGATCATCGTGGAAATAATTGGAGGAAAACTCACTAGGCTGCCTTATGAGCGGTGTACACCATTGCTCTTGATGCGTTCACAAACAACATGTTAGAGACATTAGGAATTCAGATTTTGAAAATCTTTTGTTCTATTTATTTGTTATTTACATACAAAAAAATGTTAAAATAGTCCCCAGTTCAACATGGCTATCTTTTTTCCAATTTAACACGATTGCCTCTCCCAACACTTGAATGGAATAACCGTTGTAGTCTCTGGGGGTTATTTCTTTTAGACACATGCAGATCTTATCTCAAGACTAACAGCCCGGAGTTGAGGTTTGCAAGGCAATCTGTGGGAACTCTGAACTTAACCCGTTGGCTCATGCATTGTACGTAGAGTGCACTGCAGTAGACATTGTGAGAAAGAACGATACTGTTCTTTTAGTCTGAGAATTTGCTGTCAACTCCCCTTTTATAAGAAAGAGCTGATTTTGATAAGTTTTCTAAATGTAGTAGTGTATAGTTAATTGATGTTAAAATTATGTCTTTGATCAGTAGATTAAGTTGACCATCTTGTAATCAGTATATAATAAGACAGGACACAACCATTTGCCATCTTTTCCTCTTGTCATCACATAGTATGTGTGGGGAAAGGGAAGAGAAGCCATACCAGATTAATGAATAAATGATTTCAAAAATTCTACATTGAATAAATTCCACCTGATAGTGACTTTTCTTTTTCACTTTGGTGATAATCAGCCTCAGGATGAAAAAAAAAATGTATTTATGAGAGACAGTTTTGTAAATCCTGCGATTATGAACAGGAACGTTTTGTGTTAGTGCAACTTTCATTTCTAGACTGTTATGGTGATGATGATAAAGAATTCGGAGCCATTTTTGATATATGAATATATTCTTTTTACATGTGGTGATTCAAGCTTTCTGTAGCAGGTCTTGGTTGTCTGTGTATGCCATATATTTGTTTCTGTGATTTCTGTGTCTCATCTCCACCTTGTATTATTTAAACCTAAGTTTTCAGCTCAAACTTAACGGAATCTCAAGGAGTCTGTTACCTATAACTCTTATGTAACCCACATGCAGATGGGGGAAGTCTCTTGTTCTCAGTTTGAATCACCATGAGCACAGCTAATCAGATAAACTGTGGGAAAAATCATCTACTCTGTGGTCTTGAAAATTCCAAAACAGAGGAAGGCCTGGCGCCCACAGTATCCTTTACTCTCAGTGTGCTCCCTGGCTTGGAGGAGCAGTTCTGGAGGGTGTGTCTGCACTACCCCGAGGAGCATGCTTCCTGCAGTCCATCCAACCTTTAGCCACTCCCGGTAGGTCCACAGTAATTTTTTTTGAAGCAAGTTAGACATTCCATTTAATCTTTAAGCTTCTATTGGCAAAAAAGGAAAGTATCAAAAGATGTCTTAATTTTAGAGCTGAGAGAAGTGAGGGACAGAATGATCAAGGCTTACCTGTGGAAACAAATCAGTTTTCCATTTATGAAAATCATGTCCAGGCTGTCTAAATATTGGACTATTATCAAGACTCATTGTGATGAAAATTCAACTGAACTTTGATTGATGATGTAGAAATGTGACATCTTTACAAATTTTGTTCGTAGGCCATTCAGGTATTTGAGGTCACCTCCTAGGTCGCCAGGAATAACTCTAGAAACAATCATAGAGCGGCCCTCCTTGTGCATTACCCAGATTGTCCACGCTCCTTGGGGAGGGATGTTTTGTTTATTTTTAAATAAACATTTTATGTTGCCTAAAACAGAAAGATAGTCCATTTCTAGATGAAACTACACATTCTGTACTTGTAGAGAGGAAAATGAAAATTAATGAAAAAAATAGCAGGGAAAAGAAAAATAAAAAGCCTTGTCAAAAATTAGTTTTGATTAGAAACTTTAGCAAAGTGATTTTACTTTTTTTTACCCCTCTGCACTATGTGCGGGAAGAGGTTTGGTGAAATAAGCTGCCCTGCCTCACTTCCCATGAATAATTTTATGATGTTGCTTGGGGCAACACTGATGGAAGAAATGAACATTTCAAAGAAGTATGAAGTACATGATTATTTAGGAGCTACCTGATTAGTGTGAGTAATAGATATTGGAGAGCTGAGCCCTAAATATCTAGGAAAGACATTCAGACTTTATCCATTAACCTTCGCTTTTTCTCAGAGGTCGTTTACTTGTGTTTTCATGGACTCTGGCTGGGAGGTGGTTTGGACCTTGTGTCGTCTCTCTCTCCCCCCGCCCCCTTCCTATTCTGACCTGTACTTGATCCATCCCAGGTAGAAAGATGTCTTGGTGATTCCCAACACCCAGACAGTAATTCCTTGCTGTAACTGATCTGTCTCCTGCTGTAAAAGTATGTAATCCATTTTCTCAGCTCTAATTACTTGGCTTTCATTTTTCAGCACTGCAGGCTAAGAACTTGGCTTTTATTTGAACTTTCTCACTGTGTGGCTATGTATCTAAGAATTTAGTATTGGTCTTACTCATTTTTAAGTGGCTTCTCCTGAGACTGGAACCTAGGGTTATGCCAAAGACATTTGTGTTTTCTGCAGCTTTTTAGCTTTGCTGCACCCTCTACCAAGAGGCTATACAGTAAGCTGCTTCCGCCTCTGGCTTATGCTAACTTCACTGTGGAAACCAGCTTAGGAGGGTCACAGCCCAGAATTAATGCAAATCATTTCTGCAATATTAATTGTAAATAGCGATTGTACGTGTGTTTTCCTGCTCCTTTTTAAGAAATACCTTTTCCTGAAGGGCTTATTATGCTTTAATGTCTCCTAGATAACTTGTGGAAGCTGCAGGCATTATAAGTCCACATTTGATTAACATTCTTAGAGAATCAGTGTTCCAGCCCTGTTCCTTCTCTTTATTCCTTTCAGAAGATCAAGCACCATCTTGGGAGCCGCTGATCTGAGTTTTATTTCTACCTTTGATGTTTGACTCAGTGTGACCTTGAATAACTCACGAGAGGGGAAAGGTTTGCTTTTCAGAAGGTGAAGTTTATGAAGGACTGCTCAGATTCTTGTTAAAAGAAAAAGACATGATAGAACATGGCTACATTTCTCTGGGCGACATCTACCCTGGCTGAGGACGAATTTTAAGTCTGAGTCTAAAAAAATACAGTAGCAGGGGTCATGATGCATTAAGAAGCAAGAGTTTGGAATACGAAGGGAAAGGAATTGATCTGGTTCTCCCTGAAGCTCTACTCCATGCATTTCCCCCTTCCCCTTCAAGTTCGCAGCTCTGAGTTCCTGCAGTGTGCCAGGCAGCGAGCAAGTCACACACGGCCTCTGCCCTCATGGAACTTAAAGTGTAGCAGAGAGGACATAGACTGAACTGTAACAAGAGTAATGAGCTTTACCAAAGGGGAGGTTCAGGCCACTGTGAGAGCCTGTGACAAAGGGATCTAACCTATCCTAGGGAGTCAGAGAAGGCCTCCCTAAGAAGTGACATTTGAATGTGGAAACCTGAAAGATGGGTAGGTGTTAATTAGGTGAAAGACTGATTTTACATCTCCCTGGGCACACCCAGCTGTGCCACATCAGGCTTTGGAGAGATGAGAAAAAACAAGATGGGCAGCAGAGGCAGATTGGAGCATTTTTTTATCATTAAAATTAAGGTGACAGAATCAAAGCCACTTAAAGGACCAGAATTTGTTGCCCCCAACCCCTACACCTGGCCCTGGGGGTCAGCCTTAAGGGAGCCAGGACCAGCGCTAAGGGGAACGTGGAGAGACGAGCTGCGTTTTTATACAGCTTACTGAGAGAGTGGAGATGCTTGCTAGGTAGAGGTGTTCATTCTTGTCCCTGTGCTCATGCCTCGCCACCTCCCCCCAGAACACATGCTCACATCCCTCCCTTCTGCCTTCAGAGTCCTGGTCACCTGAAGCATGCACTCTGGAGTCAGGTGACCAAGTTGAATCATGGCTCCACCACTTACTTACTCTGAGCTTGGGGAGGTTACTTAACCTGTCTGTGCTTCAGTTGCCTTATCTGCAAACAGGGATAATAATGCCGACCTCACGTGAATGAAATAATGCCTGTAAAGTGCTTAGGATAATGCCTGGCTTCAGTAAATGTTAGTCGGCATTAATATATAAGACCCTTCCTCTTTTAGGAGTGTTCTGTAATTAATACAACCCTCACAGATCTGGAATTGTTACAGGACTCACGTTGCACTTGGAATTAGGAACACACTTTTTTTTTCTTGGCATTTACTTGGTCAATGCCCCTTAGGCAAAGACCACCAGAGGCAGCCTTGTAGTTAAATAAGTCGGGTTACAGTGAAGGACATAGATCATGGGGAACTGTGGAGTGTCTCCGTAAGAGGGTGTTAGAAAGAACTTATTATAGGATTTGGGCTTTGGTTGGGTGATTTGGGGGAGTGTGTAAGGAAGTGGGGTTTTGCTCTCAAACAGATGCTGTCAGAAAGCAGGGCAGGTCTATGATTAGTATCTCAATAAATCTAATCTGTAGGAAGGGAAGACTAGCCAGAGGATATGCTATAATTTGTAAAGAAGCAGCAATCACTCATTTTGGCTGAAAGATGGGGTGTTGGGTATCCTGTGGGTGGCACAGTGCATTTTTTTGTCTGTGCATAGACAAAATTATGAAGTGGCCTTGCTTTGTTTCCTTTTGTCATAGTCTCCAAGTAATCTTGTCTGAGGTTGGTGTTCAGTGCGAGTTCGTGTTCAGGAGGAGAGTAACACAATTTAGCATGATGCCAGGCGGTTTCTGAATGTCAGGGGCTGCTCTTTTTTTCTTTCTCAACTAGTAAATGACTGTTTATTTGGACTAGTGTTCTTCCTCCAGGGAAATTGTGAGTGAATATATTCATTCATTCAGCAAAACACTAACCAAGTGTCTGTGTCTACTACGTACACGCACAATGCTAAACACAGGGTACAACAGTGAAACCCTGCCTTCAAGGAGCTCAGTCTAGCTGAAGAAGAGATTTAGAGATAGTCTGCTTCCGTCACCCATTTTGCTGGTTTGAATCCTTCCTCAACTTTCCCATGAAGACGTACTCCAGCCTATGTGTGGACACGCCCAATACAGTAAACACCTGCTCCCACTAAACAGTATTAGAAATTCAGGGCTAAGTGTTAGAAAACCTTACCTTGATCTGTAGTCTCCTCCCCGTCTCTTCCACCACTTGGACCTACATCTCCCCATTAAAGGCACACTGAACCAGTTTTCAGGGTGTCCCTGTGGCGCCTCTACATGGTCAGCACATGGACGGTGTAAATGAACTCTGGTTTCTCACATCTCGGTGCTGTACTGTCTACGTTTATATTTTTCTCAAAAGAATATTTTAATTCAACAAGTGGTTTAGTGTTGGTTCTGTTCTCTGAGTGGCTTTGCTGTTGAGGTCTATTTTATCCAAGGCTGTGGAGGGTGAGGGCAGTAACCACTAGGTGGCAGCACCTTCCTTCAGAGCCGGCACAACAGACTGGACCGAGGTGGTCGCTCTGCGCCTTAGAGAGAACAGGGCAGGAGGACCCTCCAGAAATTACCTCGTCTCTTCGTCTGCCTCCAGGTGGGTTAGCCCCTGTCACATCCACCTGGGTATGTACTTACCCCGTTCGTAATAATTACTAGGAAAGGTGGGCCCTTCCCCATGGTAACCCCTTCTAGACTTTTAGAATCTTGCCTGTCTGAAGTTCTTCCTGAACGACCTTTTCACATGCTATCATTTAATCTTATTTTCCTTCCTTTTCTCATATGAAATTGTATTAATCCAGCAATAATTACTGGATACTTTTTGAGTCCATAAACGTGAAGATAGTTACTCTTCAAACCTTACCTCTTCAGGCATAAAATAAAATAAAAATCTCTCGTCCTCGAACCTCTTTCTTGCCTTACTCTCCAGCTCTTTATCTACCTGTGGGTATGCTCTAGATCCTTCTCAAGTTAGGGAGCCAAGTTTTGCCATCCTCCTTGGCTCAGATAAGATACTTGTTTCTTACAATTGTAAAGTTAATGCCTTAGAACACAATATGCATATTCTGTGCTCTTTATAAAATGTGTGTCAGAAAAAATAGCCCATAAACTTAGCTTCAAATTGGAATCTATGACATATCAACACACATGTTTCTGAAATTCTTCTCTCAAAATCTGAGAAGTTGAGCTTGGTGCAGTACGAATTATTTTAAAGGTATAATTTCATACTGTTCCTGTGAAACTGGAGTGGGGTCAGATAATAATTTACCAGTGTGGAGGACAGGAAGAACTGACTCTCTGAGATCATGTTTCAGTGTCAGAGCTGGCATAGACCCCAGGCATTGTGATTTCCAGTCACATATGGAAATGTGGAAATTTCCATCACTACCAGTGATCTTTTAATGTAACTTTGTTGCAATGTGGCTATATTTGCCTGATCTTAGCACTGATATCCTTTATTTTAAAAACATGTATTATAAAATCAACATTTTAAAAATATCTGTGTCATACGTTTAGCATTTTCTATTTGAAAAGCAACATGCTATAATGAAAAACATAGGTTTTTGAGTCAGACCATCCTAAGTTATAGATCCAACTTTGCCACTTTCTAGCCCATGTAAACTTGGAGAAGCAGCTCAGCTTCTCTGAACTGCGGATTCCCTGTCTTTCAATGCTGTTGTGAGAATTACCTGAGGCCATGTGTGTATGAAAAGCGGTTAGCACAGTTTCTGACATGCTAGTTGCTCAACACTTCGATACACTTATTATTACTAGTTGCATTGTTTCAAGAGGAGGGTACCTGTTAGGCCGTGGTGACAGGCCCAGATGGTCTGGGAGAAGTCATACTGGAGTGCTAAAGTGTCATGTCTCAACATGATTCTTCACCTCTCAAGAAGCACAAGAAACATGGGACCCAGGAGAGAAAAACCGAGGCTCAGAAAAGTCAAGCAACATCAATAAGAGTAGATCTGTGATTTAGATTCCTTACTGCCCATCGCCTGGCTTCCAGACAGATGTGTATCTCCTCCACTCCAGACAGCCGTAGTGGGCCAGGGGCACAGCGGGGTTGTGGATAAGGTAGCACGATTCTGGATATTCCTTCCAGTCTGAGGGCTTTCGGTTGAGAATCCTTTGTACATTTTCCTTGTCAACCATAGGAACAATAGCACCTAATGCTTTTGCTATATCTAGGTTATCACAGACTACAGTTAAGTAACCTGCCATCATTGACTGTCAAGTCCTCAGGGCCAGGTCATCATTTCCTCCTCTTTTCTTCTGGCAGCACCCAGCTCAGTGCCTCAAATATCCACATTTATAGTTGTTGGTTTTACAGTTAATTAACCTTAATCCAGTCTTGGCTCTTCCACCAACTTGGCAAGTCACTTCCCCCTCCTGGGCCTCAGTTCCACATCTTTAAAATGAGGGGGTGGTCTGAAGGCCCTTTCTAGCTCTCATTTTCTTTGATACACAGATTTAACTCTCTCAAAGTTGCAAAAAATGCAAATAAGATCAATTCTACAAAGCAATTTATGTTCACAGTTTTCCCAGCTTAGAATCAGACTTGGACCATAAAATGGAGGGTAGACAGAAAACTAAATAATAAGCAAAATATACTAAAGTAAAGGATAAAATAGCAGAGATTGAGGGTGTTTTCAGTGTAGCTAGAGGTGTTTTAGAGGAAGTTGACCCTCTT
This sequence comes from Tapirus indicus, assembly GCA_031878705.1. Taxonomy (NCBI): domain Eukaryota; kingdom Metazoa; phylum Chordata; class Mammalia; order Perissodactyla; family Tapiridae; genus Tapirus; species Tapirus indicus. The sequence continues at coordinate 100,744,852 of CM062918.1, read as the reverse complement.
GACAGATGACCTTTGAGAGTCCAGTCCATTCTAATAAGAGGAATGATACCACTGGGGGCCATGAGATCTAGCGTGTCACTTCTCAGGTGTTCTCCCTGCTGCTATACAGGTTAGATGACATCCACGGGCAGGAAACATCCTCACTGGTAACCTAGAGTTTGAGGGATTCCCCCAAATGTAAGGGGCAATGCAACACAAGTTGTAATTGGCACAACTGGGTGGTAGGTCACTGCTTATACCAGAGAGAATCCGATGGGCAGGAGGCAGCTCCTGAACTCCATGCCTTCATCTCCCCCATGGGAAAGCAAATGGCAGAGGGATGGGGGGAGGAGATAATCTTGAATAAACTCTAGTGCATATACAAAGTTATATCACTCAAAAATAAAGACTCTTTATTAGCAGTAACAATTACTTATTACAAATCTCACAACTATTTGGAATTCCTGCTGCTGAAATCGGCTAATCTAGGGAAAAGAACTCATGACTGAAAAACAGGTATTTGAACTGTTTAACATGTAGCCAGCTCCACAGGTACCTCGTTCATTTACCTGCCAGTAGCACAGTGTACACTTTGGAACCCAGGGAAGATAAAATCTATTTCTAGTTTGGACTAATATAACAGTGAAAAAGCTTCAAAAGTATATGGCAATACTGGGCCGTGGGTACTGCAGTAGCATTTGGCAAATTTGAATAAAGTATTTTGGATGGAAATAATAAAACCAAATTAACCCACTCATTATCCTTTAATTCACTCTCATTGCCTAAAGAAAAAAAGGAACGCTTAGTTTTGGTAATATGTGGTGTGGGTTATTAAAACTACCAAATGAATTCTAAAAATTGGAAGTTGTTAATTGTTGCTATAGTCATTAGACATTTATTGACCATCCACTCTGCTGGATGGTAGCTATTCACATACCAGGCCCTTTGCTAGGACTGACTGCAAAGATGAGTAACACATGGTCCTTGCCTTCAAAGAGCTCTTGGCCTAGTGAGTAGGCAAATATGTAAACAAATAGATGATAACTGCGTATAATAAGTGCTGGTCAGAGATATGAATTCATGTGTCATGGGAAATACAAAGGGATCAGAGGTAGGCTTATCCTAAGGGTAGGCAACATTATACCTCAATCTTGAAGGAAAATACTAGGTGACAAAAATGAGCAAGGACAGTCCAACCCAGGGGGAGAGGTGAGCATAGGCACATGTGCAGAGCTGGGGAGGGGTCTGCGTGTCTGAAGGACAACAGCTAGTATGGTAGCAATGCATGGTTGTGTGGGGAAAGCAGAGGGCAGAGGAGATAAGGCTGAGAAGGTAGATTGGGGCTGTTACCCAACCAAGTGGGCTCGCCTCCTGGTGAGTTAAATAAGATTCTATACCAGTGGAAGTTGTCTCACAAAGTAAAGTGTATTTGCAGCAAATAGGAGGCCATGAGGAATCATTTCCAAAGTCATGGCATCCGAACAAAGGGAAGCAGGAACTTATATTTCGGTTGGTAAATGAATATTCAAAAGGGAGAGGCAGGTATTTGCCTGCACAGGCTCAGTTGGAGAACATGCTTCCACATAATGAGGCCTAAGCTCATTCTGGAGAGATCTTTGCTTAAAAATAAGGCGAAGGTCATGTAGCTCTTGTGAGGCTTGGTCAGGTTCGGGATATTTGGTGGTTACATCTCCCTTGAGTTTCTCACTTGCTCAGTTTCAGGAGGGTGGTGCTTACATATCCTTAACATACAAAAGGAAAAGAAATAACTTGGAAAAACAGTTAATTGCTTCTGAACCCACCTTTGAGTTTCTCAAAGCATCCACTTGGGTAACGGGGCCAGGTTGGGAAGGGATTTGTATTCTGAGACAAAGAGTTTGGATTTTCTTTCGGGAACTGACCAAAGTTTTTAAAGAAGTTGAGGCACAGTTTGTCAGACTGGATGAGAGAGATGCCACTAGTAGAGACTGAGACTGTGGCACACAGAGCATTGTTGGAGACCACAGCGGGCGTGAATCTTCTGTCTACCTGGCACTGCTCACCTGCCCAAACTTGAGTACCGGGACCTAACAGGGGCTGCCTTTTTTTTTTTTAGCTTGACCCCATCTCCTTAGCTATAATGATTGTTCCAGGGGTGGATACCAGATACAAGCTAGTTCAATCATATTATCTTATTCTCTCCACCCTGTCCGGAGTGGCCAACATGGGCATGTGACCCAATCTGAACCCTTCCCTGATAATTCTGAATTTGAATTGGCATGAAGGGAAAGAGCCTTTCTTTTCTGATGGTGAATCTGTGAAGATGCAAATTTAGAGGTCCTGGTGGTTGTGTCTCTTCTATGTGGAAAATCTAGTCTTCAGTAGAGAAAAACTGAAACTAACATATGGAGAGAAGCAGATATGAGAGACAGAAGGAAGTAAGTTCTGTTGGCCTTTCACTCCTGTTTCCAGGCATCCTTGAAGCTAGTTTAGTCCCTGCCTGTCCTACGGTTTCATTAACATGAACCAATAAATTACCCTTTTTGCCTAAGGCAGTTACTCTTTGGTTTCTGACACTCGCAACCAGGAGTCCTGACTAATGAAGACAGGAAGATAGTTAATTCTGATCTTGATACATTACAGTTTAACAGACTCTTCTGTAGAAGGTAATGGAGCTCAAGAGGAAGGTCAGGACCAGAGAGAGACTGGAAAGTCATGTTTGGGTTGTTAAGGCTGTGGAAGTGGATGAGCTCGCCTAAAGTAAGGGTAGAAAGTGACCAGAGCCTAAGGATCGAATCTTGAAGAATACCAGGGTCCAAGAGTGTACAGGGGAGGCAAAACCAGCTGTTTCACACTCAGGTCATTTCTGATTTTACGCAGTTTTTCCAATCTCATGGTCCTCAGTGGGGAGAAGGCAATCTCTTCAAGTCCACGAGGGTGTCACTAGCTTTCTTTTTCTTTTCTTTTCTTTTTTTAACCGCTCTAGGCCACATCTTCTGAAATATGCCTCCTAGCTTTCAGGCATCAGAGTAATTCTAATTCTTCTTCCCCAAAATGCTCTTTCATATATTTAAAATCTGTGGTCTCCTAACCTCAGGTCTTCTCTTCTTCAGGGTTAAATCTCTCATTTCTTTCAGCTTTTACTCATCTGATAATTTTACTGAGCTCTTCTAAATGTTTGTCCATGTTGCTTGTGAAGGGCAGTATCTGGAACAGACACAATATTTCAGATATAATACACCAAGCACAGAGTACAGTGGAACGAAGGCCTGCCTGTTCTGAGCACTGTGCTGGTTACACTATTGAGAAATATTGCACTTGTGAACAATCGAAAAATCCTAGGTCTTTTTTTTTTCCTAGAAATTGCTGGGAAACCAGACAAATAGAATCTATAATTGTGTGATTGCATTTGAGCCTAAATAAAGGCTTTTACATGTGTCCCTATTAAATTATTATTATTATCATTGGTGAGGAAGATTGTCCCTGAGCTAACATCTGTGCCAATCTTCCTCTGTTTTGTGTGTGGGTTGCTGCCACAGCATGGCCTGATGAGTGCTGTGGGTCTGCGCCCAGGATCCAAACCTGCGAACCCTGGGCCGCCAAAGCAGAGTGTGCCAAACTTAACCACTACACCACCGGCTGGTGCACTAAATTATTTTTTAATATAAAAGAATGATCATTGTAACATTATTTATAAGATCAAATAATTGGAAACAACATACCTGGTTGAAAATAAGGGAATGTTAAATATAGTACATACATAAGATACAGTCTCATGTGTCTGTGAAAATGATCTTTCTAAGGAATATTTAGTGACATAGGAAAGTGCTTATGATATATGTTTAAAAATGCAGGGTTTAAACCATATGTAATAAGAAATTGTTATAAGTTCTTCCACTGAGAAAGGGGTTGGGACTCAGGGGGAAGGGAGGGAGTGTCCCTGTTCAACTTAATCTTATTGGTATTAATCCAGTGTTCCAACTTCAAGAAATACTCTTGATCCTAATTCTATTGCCCAACAATTTTTGTCATCCAAAAATTGATCTGCTAGATAGGAGATAAAAGTGTTTGTACTATTGGGCAAGTATAGAGGGCTGCAGTAAATATCCAGGAAAGCACTGAATTTGGGAGTCATAGTAACCCAGACCTACCTGGATGTATTATCCAATCACTACATTAATCTCTAACAATATATTGATAGGAAATACATTCAGACTGAAAGGCTCCTTAAAAGATCATGTCATCCATCTTCCCACCTCTAGCCAGACTTGGTGTTATACTTTTTAGGAAAAACATTATAGCCCAGGATTCCCATTGGTTGCCTGGAAGTCAAAAGTCCAGAATTCAGTTTGTACCTCAGTATGTGATTTTGACCAAGCCACTTAACCAGGACTCTTGCTTCCTCTGTCTGCAACATGGAATTTGCTTTATGTGAAGGTCCCCATGTTAGTCTAGTCTTAGGAGACAAGATGTAATTCAAACAAGGGACTGTTGGATCCAGCTGCAGCCGAAGGAAAGTAGATTAGAACAAAGGGCTTTTCATCTTCAAGAACCTCAGATGGAAGTTGAGGAGCACTGACAGCACAATATGGAAAGTAAAAGAGAAAATCAAAAGAAGGAAAAGATGGAAATTCTGACAACGAAATCAAGATGCATGTTCATGGATGTTTCTTGTTTTGATGATAGCAGCAGAATGGTACATTTAATGGTACATATAAATGCTGTGTATGCTTAACAAACGTCCAGTTTCCTTTCATAGAGTTCTTGAAGGACAGAAGAGATCCATCTGTCAGAACACCATTAGACAGGGAAATGATGAATGAGCTAGTTTCTGAATACCTCTTCTAATCTGATGTCTATAAGATACTTGAACGACTGGGAGAGAAGAATAACAAAACACAAGGAAGCTTAATGGTCATGCAGGGGAGCAGAAACAACTTTCCTCTACTTTCTGAGTTCCTGGTTGAGACCCCTGTGATGAAAGATTAACAGGAAGGAAACAAACAGGAGTTCGTTAACATGTATACCTTACGTATATGTGAGAGATACCCAGGGAAAAATGAGTAACTCCCTGAGGTGGCTTAGAATTCAGGCTTAAATACCATCTTAATGGGGTGGGGATGGAATATAGGTCTCTTCGGGGAGAGGAAATGATTTTTAGGAAAGATGATCGGGCCCTTAGAAGAGTAGATGGGAGGTGTGACAGTTGGTGACAAAGTTTGTCTGGCTGTGGTGTCGACCTCTAGCCTCTCCTGTGATGACAGTCAGTCTTCCCTGGTTGATGAAACCCTCCGGGAAGGGAATTTATGGCAATTGGGCTCCTTTGGGAGGATCTGTCTTTAGGCAGATAAGGGAGTTCAGAGAAAGCCTCTCCCCGCATTTGCTGGTTTTCAGTTGCCTCAGCTCCAAATAACATACCAAAGCAGCATATTTTGGGATGGCATGTCCTGAACTACGTAGAGGCATATTCTGGAGTGACATGTTCTGGTACCCGTCATTAATATTTGCAAATGACAAAGTATTTCTTGGATTGGAAGTTACTACCACAGCGGTGGGCATTATTACCTCAACAGTGTTCAGTACTTTGCAATTTAAAATTATTACCATTTGAGGTGTATTATCTGAGGATTTAAGAGGTATTAAATGGATGGGTCTTTTTTTTTAACAACTGATAGTACAACATCAAATTAGTTAGGATCAAGCTAAAATATAATCTTGATTTCTTTCTTTACCCCTCATTTTACCACCTGGTTCTTCCTAAGACGGTGACTGACTATCTGGATGGGGAGCAAACTTCCCTTGTCCTCTAAAGCTGAGGTTTTAGAATGAACTTCTGTGGGTTTAACAGTGATGAAGTGTTCTTCAGGATGCATTGCAGTCTGTTTATTGTCTTTGGGGGAAAAACACTGAGCACCCTGCAGCTGCTTACTCCAACATCTTGTCCATAGCCAAAGGCAACTTACATTGTCCTCCACGTCACTAAGTTCCCACAGAAACTCATTTGCCACGAAAATGAAGTACAGAGCCTGCATCCTGTTTTCCCCGTCAATCTATGATGGGTAATCATAGCTAGAGTTCACAAGGAACTTAAACAGTCTTCAATCCCCTAAAGGGTTATTATGCAGAAGATGCTGGCCAGCTGCTCTCCATCTGCTCTGAGAACAGACCAGAGGGACTGAATGTAAACTACGGTGCAAGGTGTTTCAGTTAGACATCAGGAAGAATTGCCTGTTATGATTTTAAGACACAGACTTGGTGACCAGGGGCAGCTATGAGTTGCTTGCCTTAAGGATCTTTAGCAACAGGAAAGTCAGGCCGAGGGACTGGGCCACCTGCCAGAGAAGGTGTCATATAGGGGTCACCCTTCATTGACCTCCCTCTAGGCAGACATGTGCTTGTCCTTAGAACTGCTCTTTCATGAGACTTATCACAAGGTGGGTTCATCCCGTATCTCCCCTTCTAGACTCTAACGATGTTTAGGGCAATGAGAATGTTTGCCATGGCACCTTGTACATAGTAGACACTCGAGAAAGATTTTGGAGTGAATGAATTCAGTTCAGATGAAATTTGTCTTTGGAATTTCTCAATTCCTCACCTTTTTTCACCCTTTTCCTCCTTTCAGCACCCTCCCATCTCAAGTGATCTCCAAAATCTCTTCCAGCTTAGAAATTTTAGAAGTCTGGGTTTACTCGTGTTATTACTACATCATTTCACCATTCTTAGGAAACACAGATCTTATAAGCTATACTTGAATGTGAATTCCTTAATAACAGAACAATAGCTTCCAATTATATGCATTATTTCACAATTCTATGGCTTAGGCATCATCATCCCAATTTTACAAATAAGCAAACTAAAGTGTACAGAGGCTGTGACATGGTCTGAGGTCAAATAGCTAACAAGGATGTAAACTCATGTCTATCTGCCTCCAAAGCCCGGCACTTAGACACAAGGCCATATGAGTTCTCTCACCTAGGAATGTACAAAATCATTTTTATATATTGCAAGGAGGAGAGCCCAAAGATGTTAGTCTCCAATGAGGGGATAGCAAATCCTGTTCACCGGGGTGAGAGAGACATAAATTGAACCATATGAGGAACTAAATCTCCACCTACATTCAAGACCAGTCCCAGCTGCCCAAGCCTGCCTGGTCCTACCCAGCTACTGCTTAGTGCCTGCAAAGAGCAGGCAGGTCCCCAAGTTGTCTACTAGGATCAGGGGGCTCCAGGTGCCAGAAGGTATAGAGGTGCGTAGGGCCCTGATATTTGAGTCTTTATGTTGTTGCCTTGCAAGCTTGGGACTTGAGCATTTCATGCAACTGCAGAGTTAATTTCATCCCTCCCCTTCTGGCAGCTGAACCACTGGAAATGGGATCTCTCTGTCAACAGTGCAATTTGACAGTTTATTTTTCACTCCTTCAGTTGCTTTTTGTTCCCATCTTGGATCACTAATCCTCTGTGGGGGAACTTTTGATCAGACTTGGATCACGGAGGACCAAGGCTGCGATGCATTTAGCTGCTATGTCAGAAACAGCAAATTCTGAAAGCTGTAGTGCGCACTGCCCACGGGGCTTGTGCTTTGAGCTCTTCCAGTGAATCTCTTGCTTTTTGACCAAATACGTTGATCTGCTGAGAGTTCTTTTAAAGAAAGTTATAAATTCTCTGCCTGCAATTATAGTGTAATTCACTGGAAAAGTGTGGTACATAATATTCTTGGATCATATAAATTACCCTAAAGCAATTGTCTATTGAAGTTTTGTTTATTACATAGCCCGAGAAGATCATCCAATTATCATTTAGAGTGGGGATTGGCCTGTTCTACAGAGGAGGCTGAAAAGGGAGTACAGGTTTATTTTAAGTGGTACTTGTCTAGCTTCCAACAACTAGTTTCCATCCTCCATCCTTAAGACATGATAGGGCAGGAGGAGCTTGAACTTGGAGCCTCCATTTTGAAAGGATAATAAACTCTGGCAGTAAACCCACTAGACTTAAATTATCTGAGGATAAGGCCTATGCTATATGTTAGTTGTTAGTGCCATTGAGTTTATTCTGACTCCTAGTGCCCCTGTGGACAGCAGAGTGGAACCCTGCCAGGTCTCTTTTGCGCCATCCTCTCACCTTCCGGCACTGTATCAGACAATACTCCACTGCTATTCACAGAGTTTATTATGGCCAACTTTTTCCCGGTCCTTCTTCCTAGTCTGTCTTAGTCTGGAAGCTCCACTGAAACCTGTCCACTGTGGGTGACTCTGCTGGTACCAGTGGCAGAGCTTTTAGCATCACAGCAACATGCAGCCACCACAGTATGACAACCGACAGACGGGTGGTGTCATTCCCTCGCAGGAAACCAACCAGGGTGTGGCGGTGAGAGCGCCGAATCTTAACCACTAGGCCACCAGGACTGGCTAGCATGGTATAGTGATGAGAAATATAGACTCTGATGCCCGACAGCCTGGGTTCAAGTCCTGCCACAAGCACTAGCAGGCTGAGTGACCCCTCCATGCTTCAGTTTCCTCATCAGAAAAGCCATACCTGTCTCCCAGTGCTGTTGTGATGGTTACATGAGTTGATATGTGCAGAGTGCTTAGGACACAGCCTGGAATGTAGTAAGTACCTGATATCTGACACAGTGCCTGGCGCCTGGTAGCCCCAATTAATGTCTGTGAATGAACAGCAGCAGCATCCCCTCCTCACCTGTAATAATCCCTGCAGAGCATCATTACCACTAGATCAAAAAGTTGTGAATAGTTAGAATGACTGACCAAGGAGGGAGGGAAATGCATTTCTTTGGGGTTCTTCTAACAGTATTGGCTGTCCTTAGTCAGGGATTCCTGTGAATAGTCCTGCATGTTTACAAGTAGCTAAAGGCCTGTGGAAGAAAGAGGCACTGTGAGTTCTTCAAACAGGAGAAACAATTGTCCTCACGGTACAATTTGCTAGTCCATACTGTGTAGAAGCCACTGAGTTCCACTAGAGGGCGCACCGAGGTTGACATAACCTGAGGCAATCCATGCTCACGACCTTCCCAGTGGGCTCGCTGGTGCCATCCACTTCCAGGGAGTCTTTGGCTGGACTTTGCACGTAGGACTCGTGATCTCTATTATATTTTTACCTCCTGGTGCCTTACACTACCAGTTCCCCCTCTCCCCATCCTTCTTTGTCCTCTTTCTTGTGATCCCATGCCTCTGACGAAGAACTCTACAATTTGTCCATTCGCAATATTTACATATCATGGAAAACGTGACTCTGTGATCCATCGGAGGGGCATTGTCTGGTGGTCTTCTAATCATTATAGCTGTGGCAGATCCACTTAGCTTCAGTGTCTTTAGTACTTATGTTTGTATGCATGTATACATGTGCGTTTGTACACATACACATGTAATTTACATGTAATTTTACACACATGCATTTTAAAAAATAGGATGTTTGCGCTCATATTGTCCTAAGCTATGGGATGCCTTGCCTCTCCTGCTGCCCAAGGCTTCCAGCTTTCTGTGTTCCTTCTACCTTTCCATGATTGTAATCTCCAAAACAGTCCCATTATGCCAAATGTTAGGTGTAGTTCAATGCCTGGAAGGAAAAGAAAAGAAAAGGAAAAATTGATCCTATCTCATAGTTTGCTAGCATGAGAATGCTTTATATTCTTCAGAAAAGATTAACTCTACCAGCAGGCGAACGTGTCATTCTTACCAAGTGCATTAGTTGAGCATATTTTGTATATACCTCCATTTTGACATTTACTGACTAGCGTATTGTGCTTATCTCCACGTGAGTCCTCCCTGTGCTCCCTAACTCCCAGCCTCCGCAGTCTTCAAGGAAGGAGATGGTGCTTCTTAGCTTTGTATCCCTGCCTTCCCTAACAGCACCCAGAATGTCATAGTTTGTTAAATAAAGTAGGATGTTCATTTACTTGATTGTGTGTGTGTGTGTGTTGTTTGCAAGGAGCAGAAACTACTTCTGCTATCTTAAGACAAAGGGTTGATTGTAGGACTGTGTGAGAACTGGAGCTGGAAAACCTATGAGGATCTCAGCAATTTCAAGACACCTGCCCTCTTTCTCTCTGCTTCAAAGTCTCTCGTGATGGCTCTTCTAATCTCTGCGCATATACTCTTCTTCCCCTTGGTCCCCACCCATCCACCCCTCCATATTCTCCAGGCTAAATTCTGCCTGGCTTAGCCCCTTCCTACTACTACACTGGAGAGCATGCTTTTGCAGACTGCCTCGTGGATTGATGCCCGGTCTCTGATTGGGCTACCTTGGGTCAGATGCATACTCTGATCTAATCAGTGGGCACTCCCACCAAAGAGTCTGCTTAGCCATGCTACTTTGAAGGATGGAAGGTGGCTCTGGGCAATGAGGTTAACGGGACCAATAAATGAAGCAGGAACATTTCAATTCATAGCAGAGTATCCCTGAAGAAGGGTACTGGTACCCTATAGCAAACTCGCAACAGAAGGACTACCTACTGGGCAATTGTTATGTGCCAGGTTTGTTTCAAGCCATTCACATGTAATCAGTTACTTGACCTTTTATGATGAAGTATTAGAGTTGCCAGATTTAGCAAATAAAAATACAGAATGGATGCCCATGCAATATTTGGGACATACTTATGCTAAGAAAGTATTTGTTGTTTACCTGAAATTCAAATCTAACTGGGCATATTGTATTTTATCTGGCAACCCTATTTATCCCCATTTTACAGATAAGGACACTGAGGCATAAAGAGACAATTTGCCCAGGGACACACAGGAAGTAGCAAAGCCAATTTGGCTTCAGTTCCTGTGCTCTTAACCACTGTGATAAGTTGCCACTTTTAAACCTATGTTAATGGCAAGTGCATGCAAACACACACACAGCCTAATAAAAGAGAGATATTTGTTCTTGTCATCTTAAAAAAAAAAATCAATACCAAAGCATCCTTAGATGGTGTATCAATCAGGGTCCAGGCAAGAGAGAGAAATACATGGACATTTGAACAGGGAAATTTTAAGGTAAAGATTTATTTAGCTACAATACACCGAGGCTTGTTAACTACGAAGAGGGGTACAAGAGAACGCTAAGGGGCAGAGAGGCAGTGACTGCAGAAAGTGGCTACGACACCTGAACTAAGGGAAGAGAGAACAAGGAGGAGACTTCGAAACTCGGAGAAAAGGGCCCTGCGATGCTGGATTCAGACTTCAGAGGAAGAGTGTCTGGCTGTCACAGGAACGTGCTGTCTGCAGCACAGAGGCAAGGAAACTAGCTGGAGGATGCCCACTGGTGAACTGCCAAGGGCAGCCTGCCGCTGCTGTAAGACACTGCTGGGTACCTGCGTACTGACCTGCTTGCCACTGCATGGAGCAACAGAATACTGGAAGGAGAAGAAAAAGGCCCTATTTCTCCTCCAGCCTTGAGTTCTCCCTCCCATGCTCCTATTGTCAAAACCTAACATTGAGCCAGCTGGGCAAAGAGAAATATAGCCTGCAGAGTCCAGCTCCAGTATTACAAAGCAAGATAAAGAAGGTAGGTTTGGAGCTGAAAGACATTAAATTAATAATCGGCACAGATGGAAAGTACATTTTTCATCCAAGGATGGAAAGAAGCCCAAACCATCATCACACAAAAAGAAGAAAGATTGACTAAGAGAGGCATTTGGACCCCAAAAACTGAAGATTTGCATGAAAACATCTCTTGGAGTAGAGCTACAAAATGCAGTCTGCTGCCAAGATATTGGATAAGCAGGATAAGGTGTTATAAAGCTTATCGTGGAAAAATATGCAGAATGTGGAGAGGTTTTCAACTGAGCAAATGCCCAGTACAGAGTTAAAATAGCTGAGAAATTCATTCTGTAAGAGATCGAATTTAAAAAAATTAATCATTAAAGGATAGATCACTCTTTAGAGAGCCTCCTGAGTTATTACTTTCAAAAGGATGGTGATAAATATTTACTATGCAAAGTAGCACTTATCCCCCGAACTCTTGACATTTCTGGAGAGTGTAAGACTGATGTTTGTAGAGGCAGGGGCACAGACGATGGACTGTGAAGACCCTATTCACTGCCAGAAGGAAATGAGTCTGAGGATGATGAAGGGAGACAGTCCTCTCTGTGTGAAGGAGAGTAAGTCAGCTGCCGGGTCTGTTACCTTTAGCTGTTCTTTTCCTATAGAACCCTGACTTTCCTGCCTCCATAGCAACTTCTCTAATTGCCAAGTGTCCTCTCTGATTTGCTCTCTAGACAGTCATGTCTGTCCTGCAAAGTGCTGACTCTCAGCCTTGCTGGGCAAATTGAACACATCACTCTTTGAAATGCCGATGTTGCCAAGGTCAGTCTAGGAAGCATGCTTCGCCCTCCTGCCTACCCCAGCAGTGGCATCTCTTAGTATTTATGGAACGTCGGCCCCCAGCTGCACCCGATCCACATTGACTCAAAGGCCCAACCATTCTGTAGGCGTGAAAATACCTCCTACCTATAGCTCATGCTTTGCATTCATCCTTTTCTTTAAATTTGAGATCAGGGCTACATCCCAGTCCTTTTTCAAATATCTAAGTGTGCCTTAGACATTTTTATATTTTTAATACTTCCTTGAGAAGAAATATAGTATAGTGCTTAAAAGCATGGGCCAGACTTCCTGGGTTCAAATCCTACCTCTAACCTTTACAGATATACATGAATTTGGGTGCGATTTTAAATTCCTCTATGCCTGGTTTCCTCATCTGTAACATGAGCATAATAATAATAGTATCTATTTCGGAGGGCTAGTGTGAGACTTGATGAACATGTAGACGTGGAGTGGGATCGACTGCTTTGGGAATCCCCCTGCCCTAAAGAATGAGAAGGCATTGGACAACAGGGACTACAGCACTGTGATCCCTGACAGAAGAGGAAAAACTCGGTGAGCCCTATGATTGCCCCAGCTGACTGACTGAAGAGTTTATGGGCTGCAGTGCAGGGCAAGGGCATCTAAAGGCAGTCCTGCAGTCTCATTAAGTTGATCAGAGCTCAGAGACTGTGGAGGCCAAGGTACTTAGAATTTGCAGTGCAGAGAAGCTCCAAACAGCTGCAGAGGAGTCCCCTCAAGTGTTTGGCTAATGATCTGCATTTTGGAGCAAAACTCCACAAGGCTGAAGAGACAATCACCAGAAAGGAGTGGGACAAGCAATTCCAAGAGCTCACAAGGCTGGGGATGGTTCCCATTCCACTAACCAGAAAAGTTGTAATACACAGGATACTGGGTAGAGTTCTTGGAAGGGCCATCCTTTACAGTAGAGCTTTGCTCTGGACACACTTTATCAAGCTTAAAATCAAGCCTCTAAAGAACAAACATATTTGTGAGTAACTTAATCATATTCCAGGACAAAAATCCAACATTCTTTAAAGGAGTACAACAAAATCCAGCACTCAACATCATAAAGTTCATGATGTTTATCATACAATAAGAAATTACCAGGCATCCAAAGAGGCAGGAAAATATGACTCATAGTCAGGAGATAAACAAATCAATAGAAATAGATAAAAAAATGAGAGAGAAGATGGAATTAGATAATGACTTTGAACAACTTATAAATATGCTAAAATGTAAAGAAAAACACAAACATAATGAAGAGGAAAATGGAATATATAATCAAGACCCAAGTAGAATTTCTAGAAATGAAAAATATAATATCTGAAATGAAAAATATACTGAATGAGATTAACTGCAGAAGAAAGAAAATAGTGAAGTTGAAGGCATAATAAGAGAAACTATCTGCACTGAAACCCTGAGAGGAAAAAAATTTTTTAAGAACAAGAAGAATGGAGCCTCAGTGAACTGTGGGACAATCTCAAATGGTCTGAATGCAGGTAACTAGCGTCTAAGAAGGGAGGAGAGAAAAACTACTTGAAGAAATAACAGTCAAAAAGTTGCCACGATAAATCCACAGATACAAGCATCTCAACAAACCCCAACCAGTGTCAACATAAGGAAACCTGCACCAAGATGCACCATATCAAATTTCTGAAAACAAGTGATAGAATTTTAAAAAATCTTAAAGCAGCCAGAAAAAGGAAAAAAAAAAAAAAAAAAGAAACCAGAAAGGACACATTAGTTCAGCAGAACAAAGAATGACAGCAGACCTCTCGTCATAATTACTCAAGCCAGAAGACAACACAGCAACATCTTCAAAATGCCAAGAGGATAAAAAAAGTCAATCTTGATTTATATAGCCAGGGAAAACATATTTCAAAAATGAAGGCAAAATAAAGCCTTTTTTCATATGATCAAGAGCCAAGAGAACTCATCACTAGCGACCCACATTAAATGAAACCTTAAATGACGTTCTTTGGGCAAAAGGAAAGTGATAGCATTGGGGCCAGCCCAGTGACATAGTGGTTAAGTTTGCATACTCCACTCTGGTGGCCTGGGGTTCACAGGTTTGGATCCCAGGTGCAGACCTACGCACCACTCATGAAGCCATGCAATGGTGGCATCCCACATACAAAATAGAGGAAGATTGGCACAGATGTTAGCTCAGGGGCACTCTTCCTCAGCAAAAAAAAAAAAGTGATAGCAAATGGAAATTTGGGTCTATAAAAAAGAAATGAAGAGTGCTGATGATGATAAATATAAAAGATATCTTTAGGGGCCAGCCTGGTGGCGTAGTGGTTAAATTTGCATACTCTGCTTCAGTGGCCCAGGGTTTGTGGGTTCAGATCCCAGGCACAGACCTATGTACTGCTTGTCAAGCCATGCTGTGGCAGGTGTCCCACATATAGAGTAGAGGAAGGTGGGCACAGAGGTTAACTCAGTGTCCATCTTCCTCAGCAAAAACAGGAGGATTGGCAACAGATGTTAGCTCAGGGCTAATCTGCCTCACAAATAAATAAGTAAATAAAAGATATCTTTATCATATTTTTAAATTGCTAAAGACAATTGCCTGATTAAAGCAAAAATAAAAGCACTCTAATATGGAATTAATAAAATATGTGTGGTAAAATGCGTGACAACAATAACACAAAGGAAAGAAGAGAGAAGTGGAGATGTAATGTACAAAGGTGAAGAAGTATAATATTATGCACAGGTAGATTGTGATAAATTATGAATGGATATTGTAAATCCTGGAACAATTCCTTTAAAAAAGAGAGAAATAGTTAATCCAATGACGGAAATAAAATGGAATTATAAAAATTATTTAATTAATTCAAAAGAAGCCTAGGAAAGAGGAAAAAGGGAACAGAGAACAGATGAGACAAATTGAAACTGGTAGCAAGATGGCAAATATAAAGCCATGGAAACGAAATAAAATGTAAATGTCTAAATAATCCATTTAGAAGCCAGAGATTTTCAGTTTGGATGAGAAAGCAAGACCCAATTATATGCTGTATTCAAGAAACTCACTTTATATATGAGGACAAAGACAGGCTAAAGATATAAGGGCAGAAAAAGATATACCATACAAACGGTGGAAATTAAATTAAAAGAAAGCTGGAATGGCTATATTAATAACAGACAAAGTAGATTTCAGAATGAGGAATATTATTGAAGATAAAGAGAGATATTTCACAGTGATAAAGGGGTGAATTCATCAAGAAGACAGAATAATCCTAAATGTATATGCATCTGGTAATAGACACTCAAAATACATGAAGCAATATCTGATAGAACTGAAAGGAGAAATAGGCAAATACACAATTATGGTTGGAAATTTCAATGCTCCTTTCTCAATAATTGATGAAAAAAGTAGAAAGTACAAATTAGGCTATAAACTCAAAGAACACTATCAACCAGTGTGACCTAATTGATATTTATAGAACATTCCACTCAGCAAGAGCACGGTACACATTTTCTTGAAGTCCACATGGAACATTCACCAAGATAGACCTTATACTGGTCCACAAAATTAGTCTCAATAATTTAAAATATTTGAAATCATGCAGAGTATGTTCTTTGGCCACAACAAAAGTAATAACATAAATATATCTAAAGTTGCAAATTAATACACTTCTAAAAAACCCACAGCCAAAAAAGGAATTAAAAAGAAAATTAGAAAATATTTTGAACTGAATGAAAATGACAACATGCATATTAAAATTTGTGAGATGCAGCTAAAATAGTGCTTAGAGGAAGATTATTGCATTGAATTATCATATTAGAAAATTTAAAAGGTCTTAAATTAATCTTATCTTCCACCTTACAAAACTGTAAAGAAGAGCAAGTTAAACCTGAAGTAAGCAGAAAGAAGAAAATAACAGATATAAACGGATAAACAAATGATACAGAAAAGCAATAGAGAAAATCAATGAAACCAAGACCATGTTCATTTAAATCAATAAAACTGATAAACCTCTAGCCAGCCTGATCAGCAAAAGGATAGAAGGCAAATTACCAATATCAGGAATGAAAAGGGGGACATCACTACAGGTCCTACAGACGTTAAGAGAATAATCAGGGAATATTATGAACATTTTTATGCCAATATATTCAACTGAAATGAAATGAAAAATTCCTTGAAAAAACACAAACTGACAAAGCCCATTAGATAAACTGGAAACTCATATATCTATTTAAAATTTTGAATATTTAATTTAAAACCTGCACACAAACTTCAGGCCCAAATGGTTTCACTGGTGAATTCTATCCAATATTTAAGGAAGAAATAATACCAATCCTACAAAAATGCTTTTATAAGGCAGAAGAGAAGGAATGCTTCCTAACTCATTTTATAAGTTCAGCATTATTCTGATACCAAAACCAGATGAAATTATTACTAGAAACCTACAGACCAATGCGCCTCATGAACATAAATGCAAAAATCCTTGACAAAATATTAGCAGATCAAATCCAGCAACATATAAAAAGAATAAACATCATGGCAAAGTGGAGTTTATCCCAAGAATGAGATATTAATTTAGTCTTTGAAAATCAAGCAAGGTAACTCATCACATTAATAGACAAAAAGAAAAACCGTATGATTAACTCAATAGATGCAGAAAACAGATTTGAAAAAATTCAAAACTCATTCATGATAAAAACTGTCAGCAAACTAGGAATAGAATGGAACTTCCTCAAACTAAAGAATGGAATCTATGAGAAACCAACAGCTAACATCATGTTTAACAGTGAACAAATATATGCTTCCTCCTTAAGATGGAAAGATGACAAGGATGTCAGCTCTCTTCACTTTTACTCAACATTATACCAGAGCTCTTTGGCAATAGAGTAGGGTAAGAAAAAGAAACAAAAGGAGGGAAAGGAGGAAGTAAATTGGAAAGGAAGAAATAAAATGATCTGTCTTTACAGTTGACATGAATCTTATACATACAAAAAAGTGACTAGACCTACAAAAAAGAATCTACAAAAAAGTGACTAGAACTAGTTAGAGTTTAGCAAGATTGCACAATATAAGGACAATACACAAAATGTCAACTGCATTTCTATATAATAGCAATGAATAATTGGAAATTGGAATAAAGACAATACCATTTACAATAGTGTCAAACAACATAAAATACTTAGAAATAAGTTCATCAAGATAAGTGCAAGACTTTTACACTAAAAAATATATGCTTATGGATTGAAAGACTCAGTATTGTTAAGATGTCACTTGTCCTCACATTGTTCTATAGATTTAACACAATATCAAGCTGATTCTTAAATTTATATGGAAACTCACAGGTCTTAGCATAGTCAAGACAATTTTGAAAGAGAAGAAAATTTGCATGGGCTTGCATTATCTGATTTCAAAACATATTAAAAGCTACAGTAATCAAGACAGTATGATATTGGAATAACGATAGACAAGAAAATCCAGAAACAGACCCACACATATGTGATTGATTGATTTTTGTCAAAGTTGCCAGTTCAAAGGGAGAGATGGTAGTCTTTTTACCAAACAGCATAGAAACAATTGGATAGCCATATGGGAACAAATGAACTTTGACTCTTACGTCACACCATATGTTAAAAAATAACTCACAAAATTACTCATCTAAACAGAGCTAAAATTTTAAAAACTTTAGAAGAAACCGTAGGAAAAACATTTTGTGACCTTGGGTAGACATAGGTAGGACACAAAAACCACAAACCAAAAGTACTGATGAATTAAATTTCATCAAAATTTAAAGGTTTGCTCTTGAAAAGACAGTGTCACGAAAGTCACAGACTAGGTAAAAATGTTTGCAAAACATGTATCTAATCAAAGACGTATCCAAAAAAAGAACTCTTACAATTAAATTATAAGAAGACAAATGACTCAATTTTTTAAAAAGTGGAAAAGATTTAAACAGACACTTCACAAAAGAAAATATATGAATGACAAATAAGCACATGAAAAGATGCTCAACATTCTTTAGTCATTAGGGAAACGCAAATTAAAGCCACAGTGAGATACCATTACACGTTCACTGGGATGTCCAAAATTAAAGAGACTGGCAATAAGAAATGTTGATAAGGATGTAGAGCTACTGGAAATTTCATATGTTGCTGTTGGGAATGCAACAACGATACAGCCACTTTGGGAAACAGTTTGGCAGCTTCTTATAAAGTTACTATATGACCTGGAAATCCCATTCTTACATATTTATCCAACAGAAGTTAAAACATATGTCTCCACAAAGACTTATTGTACATGAATTTTCTTAGCAGCTTTATTCATAATAGCCCCAAACTGGAAACATCCCAAGTGTCCATCAATTAGCTAATGGGTAAACAAATTGTGACATACTCATTCATTGAAAGACTGCTACACACAATGTGGATGAATTCAGAAACATCATGGTAAGTAAAAGGCGACACAAAAGACTACACAGTGTATGATTCCATTTATATGAAATTCTGGAAGAGGCAAAACTGTCATGGTAAAAAGCAGAACAGTAGTGCCTAGGGTCATGGATGTGAGAAGGGATTGATGGTGGAAGGGGCACGAGGGAACTTTCAGAGGTCATGGAAATGCTCTCTCTTGCTGTGATGGTGATTACAGCATATGTACATTTGTCAAAACTCATCAAACTGCACTCTTAAAATGGAGAATGGATACATAATGGAATATGATTCAGTAATAAAAAGATACAAACTACTGATACATGTAACGACAACATGGATAAATGTCACTAACGTCATGCTGAGTGAAAGAAGCCAGACACAAGAATACATATTGTATTCTATTTACTTGAAGTTCTAGAATAGGCAAAAAATCATCTATGGTGGAAAAAAATCAGGGATGTGATTGCATCTGAAGCAGAGGTTGGGGAGTATGGACTGGGAAGAGGCCTGAGGTAGCTTTCTGGGGTAGTGGTAATAGTCTGTAATTTGATGGAAGTGTGGGTTACACCGTGTATGTATACATTTGTCAAAACTCATTGAACTACATACTCAAGATCTATGGATTCCATTGTGTGTAAGCTATACCTCAATAAAATTTCCTTGAAAATTAAGAAATTCTTTCGTATACATTATTTCATTTGTTCTTCACAACAACCTGAGAGAGGAATGCAGCAAAAATTTTTTGCATTTCACATTTCAGAAATCCAACGTTCAAATAAAAAATTACCTGACTTGCCTGAGATCACACAGCTGGGATAAGAATTCAGTCTTTTCACTCCTGTTCCATTTTTCTTTCTATTAGAAAAGAAAGAAGGAAGGAAGGAAGTGCTATTTCGTGGTTTTAACCGAACCGTGGAACACAATATAAGTTGAGTCTTTTATAAAGAAGGAGATGGAATATGATGCTCCATAGCTAAGCCAAACCTATATGTTTTCTGAAACAATAGAACTCAAATGAAAACAGGAACATAAAAACATCCCCTGCAGTGATATTTCGTGTGGGCACGGTACAGTGTTTAAACTGCAGTCCACATCCCATCATTTTCTCTCCCCTTTGTTCAATTGTAAAGCAGAACCACTCAAACGATAATAGACAGCAATTGCTGGTTGACAGCATACAGTTGGTCAGCAGAATTGCTGATTGCTGCTGTTATCCGCGCGGGTTTGTTAGGAAGTTCAGAGAGCTGTGACGCTCTGGGACATCAGTCCTCTCTTATTGCAGGAGAGCCAGTGTGCACAGTGGGGGCCTCCTTCCTTGCTCGGGGATGTTTCTCCTGAGACGCAGTCATAGTGGGAACAATTGATTTCCCCAAGCAGAGAGGCGTCATTTTATCACTGATATGATATGATACAAAAGGATCTACAATCTCCTGGTGAATTCTCAAGGTCCAACTGTATGAAGTCACAAATATTTAGGGCTTTACTGTCAAAGGGGAATAGCAATTTATACCTTATAAATTCAGAGATCAGGTGACTCAGTGGGTTTTTTATTCTGATTTGCCGATAAAGAATTTGAGAAATATTTTTTATTGTTAACTGATTTCTACATAATTGTTCCTATTAGTTGGCTTCTTAAAAAGATTACTTTGGTGTGAGTAAGTTCCAGCTTTGCCTGGTCAGTGGTTTATATTTCTGGAAAAACTTCAGAATGGATCTATTCCTACATCTTTCTACCTCTAGATGGGGCTCTTCTCATTCCAGCCCAGATTTCATAGTCTCCAAAAATGCCTGGGAAGAAGGTGACGCAGATGTTACTTGTCATGTATTCTTTTTGTGAAGGTTCTCACACAAAGAATAATCCCTCCTTCTTTTCTTCCTTCATTCTGTCCCTCCCTCCCTCTCTTCCCTTCTTCCTGCCCTCCCTCCCTCCTTCCCTCCTTCCCTTCCTCCTCCCTCTCTCCCTCACTTCCTCCCTCCCTTTCTCCTTCCCTCCTTTCTCCCTTTCCTTCCTCCCTTCCTCCCTTTCCCTCCTTCCTCCCTTCCTCGCTTTCCTTCCTTCCTTCCCTCCTCCTGCCCTCCCTTCCTTCCTTCCTTCCTTGTTCCTCCCTCCCTCCCTTCCTTCCTTTCTTCTTTTCTTCCTTCCTTCCTTCCTCCCTTCCTTGCTTCTTTCCTTCCTCTTGTTCAACGAATGTTATTGAGCATCTACTATGTGCCAGGCATTGAAAATGCAAAGTTAATAATGACATAATCCTTCTCCTTACATCTAATAACAGAGACAGGTGTGTACCCAGATAATCATAACACAATTTTAAAGTGCTATGATAAAGGGGGCAAGGAAGATGAACCTGGAGAGGAAAATTAGGTCTAGATTGTGAAGGGACTTGTATTCCATCTAAGAGGTTAGATTTTCTCATGAGGGCAATGGAGAACCTCGGAGTGTTTTAAGCAGGGAGGAGTCATGATCACATCTGAGTACTGGAGAGATCACCTTACCTCAGTGTGAAGGATGGATTAGGGATGTGAAGATCAGAGCCTCCTTTGCTGGGTCTCCCTCCTTTTTCCAACCCCTCTATACTGGGGCATCTTAAGGCTCAGTCCTGGGCCGTCTCCTCTCTCCCTTTCTCTTCTCTAGTATACCCTCCTCCACTGCTGTGTCACATGATCTCACCTAGTCCCTGCTTCAGACAGGATCTGTTCAGTGATGACTCCCAGTTTTATATCTCCATCCTGGACCTCTCTCCTGACCCACAGCATCCTGTATCTAAAAGCCTTCCTGACCTCCACTTGGTTGTCTAAAACCTGTTCTTTCCTTCATTTTTCCCAGCATAGTACATATCACCACCATCCATCCAGTTAGTTACCCAAGCCACACCCCATTAGACATCCTCTTTTCCCTTCATGCCCCCCACACCAATCCATCAAGTCTGATCTGTCACCAAAATATATCCCGGATCCATGCACTTCTCTCCATCTCCTTCATCACTTTAGCTCGCGCCACCATGCTCTCCCAGCTGCACTATTGCACTAGCTTCCTAACTGCTCTCTCTACTTTCCTTTCACCCACCTCCAATCCATTGACCATATGCTAATCAGAGTGATTTCTTAAAAATATAAGTCAGATTACATTACTCTCCTGCTTAAAACCTATCCATTAGGATCCATTGCACTTAGAAAAAACTCCTGACTCCAATCTGAGGACCCAAAGGCTTTCCATTATTTGGTCTGTCAGCCTCCCCCTGAATCTCCCTCTTGCCCACTGCTTTCCAGCCTCACTGTTCTTTCAGGTCCTCCAACACTTTGCACTTCCTCTTCCTGGAATGCTCTGGGCAAAGCTGCTGCTTCTCTTCCTTCAGACCTCAGCTCCATGTTTCGTCCTCTAGAGTTTATCTGTGCAGGCCTTCAGTCCTCGGTTACTCTCTGTCTCTCTCTCACATCATTGCTTATTTTCTTCCTAGAACATACCACAATTCATAATCATCTTATTTAGTTTTAGGTTTTATCCTCTGGCTCTCCCACTAGAATATATAAGCTTTATGAGACTAGGGACTTCTCTCTTACTCACCACTGTGTCCTCAGAACCTAAAAGGGATGCATGTCTTGAAGAAATGGACATCATTCATTTAGGGGCTGTGGCAGTAGTGTAGATGAGTGACTATGAGGGCTTGAAATAAATCAGCCAATGTCAGGATGGGAAACAGAGGAGTTTCAATCAACGTACATGTAGAAGACTTGGTGACTGAAAGAGTAGGGGGTGAGGAAAAGGAGTAAAAGATATTCTTGTCTGGGTGGATAATGATGTCACTGATGTGATGCAAAATTCAGAAGGTAGAGCAAGGAATGAACAAGGGCATGTGTAGGAGCTGTGAGGCTGTAGAGGAATAAGGAAAAACAATGACGATCTGTAGAATTGGCTAGGGTTCTAAGGAAATTTTACAAGTAGAATTAGCTTGTAGATATTTCATTTGAAATCCAGGTTTTTGCAATTTAGGCATGTATTAAGATATTATTTCTGAGTCTACTTCCTTTTTCTCCTTCTATTTCTAATTCTTTGTCTCCTCTTATACCTTTAGAAATGTGGTTTTTTTGTGTGATACAAAGAAAATGCCAGAAAGTGAATATCCCAATTTAACTATCTGATCAAGATTCTGTTTTTCCACTTTTTTAATATAAAGATTTTAGCTTTAAAATGTTTAAAATCTCCTGAACCACTTGACTGTTTCAGATCCTTAATACACTTTGACCCCAGGTAGTGAAATTTACTGACTCAAAGAAATAGAGAGTTTTAGAGGTGGATGGGACTTCAGAGGTCATTCAGTTCAGCTGAGGGAAAAAAATGCCCATGTAAAGTATAGCTTGCCAAGTGACTGAACTAGGAAAAGAACACAAGGGATGTTTAGTTAATTAAATCTACTAACCAGCCTCGAATTTGAACTCAGCTTCTGACTGCAGCAGAAGACGTCTTCAGAACACTGGTGGCGTGTTTGTTCTGGCTTTTTCTTGTCTCCACATTAGCTCAGCTGAATTTTCCAGCTGTCACAGACAGCACCTAACCTCATCATATTCCATTCCAGCTGCTGCTGCATTGGATTTATGGAAAAGTTACTGCCTTTAGCATAATATGTGTTTTGTTGTTTTAATGACTCTGTTAGCCTCCTCCCACCCTCATCCCACCTGATATTTTTAGAAGTTAGTTGTCCGCCTTATTCCTTCTCCCACCTCTCTGTTCCTTTTTCCAGGAAAAGAGCCCTCTCTCCCCCTACGCCCTTCTGCTTCCGTTGCAGGACTTCCGCCCTCAGTAGGTGTTCTGTATTCATCGCACCAGCCAGCCCAAGTCATCTAGGGAGCAGCCACTGGAGTGAGAGCTGATCGAGATTTTGCATAATTGTCGGTCTTCTGAAACTCTTCTGACAGGCTGCCTGGGGCTTCACTGTTCCTCCATGGGGTATTCCTTTCTTTGTCTATACAGTGGAGTAAATAGTGATCAGGCAGATCTTAAAACAGCATGGGTATTTGCCTATCATTGCGCTAGCAGTGGTGACCAGCCACCTGGTATTTGAAACACTAGCAGAACTGCCCACCTGAAGGCCCATGTGTTGTGCAAAGTCCATCCTTATTTTCTAAGCTTCAGGAAAGACTGACTTCTGAGCACACCGTGCCCTTCGCACCTCTCCGGGAGGTCACATCCTTCCCCATGAGCCCTACGTAGCTCTGGCTGCACAGAGCACCAAAAGATAATGTGTCTTTTACTGTCATGGCCTCTGGGAGACCAGCAAACTTTATAGTCTCAGACTGGATGGGGCCTAAAGGTCATCCAGTACAACCATTCATGTTTGTGTGACCATATTGGAAAGTTCTCCAAGTGTAACATATGGATCTTGTCAAGATAGAATCTGAGTCTGTGTCTCCATAATTTAAATGCCTTTTGAGTCGAGAGAAAGTTAACACTGCCTGTGTGGAGATGAATCAAAACCTTAACTGGTGTTCAATATCCCACACGATTTGATTGCAATTTATATTTATATGCTTATCTGCTACTACTCCCCAGTACATGTTCTGTATTTCAGCAAAATGATATTATTTTTCTCCCAAATACACCCTGTGCTTTCTCATGTCTAAAAACCTCTTCTTCCAGGTAAGTCTTTCCTTCTACTATGTTTCCCATATTCTTTCAACTCTGTCACTCAGCTGTATCCATCCTTCAGGCCTGATTTCAATAATACCTTCTCTGTAAAGACTTTCCTACTGTTCCAGCTAAAAGACTTCTCCCTTTCCTCTAAACTCTGACAGCTCAGTTTGTAACTCTGTTATTACATGTTACCTGATAATTTAGTTATCTGTGTACATACCTCCTGCTCTAATTAGATTGTAGACTATCCAAGGACAGGGTCGTTCTTTGTCATCTCTGAATCCCCCATAGCATCTCAGACAGCCTTTTGTACTTAATAGAAGCTCAATAAACATCTGTTGTGAAATGAATGAGAATCAAGAAATGAGTAGTTAAGGAATTCTGAAGCCCTGAAAAACTCAGCTGGTGACTGGGTCCAGAGGAAACAAGAAGGCAGGAGCAGGAAATGTGCTGGTTTGCTCTCTCTTGGGAGGCAGCCAGCTGCGGTCCCAAAGAAATTCTTTCCTTTAAAAAAATAAAAAATAAACAGCAAACCAAGTTGGCAGAGGAAGTGATGATGTCACCCTTCCATTCCTTCACAGATGTGTCACTCAAGTAAAACTCAGTAGCTCAGACACCAAATTACTACATCTTCTCCTCTCATCTTCCATCTAGGTTTTCTGGAACATGCGCCACATACACACACACACACACACACACACACACACACACACACTCTCATCCCTAGGGACAAATAATCAGGTATGTTTTAGAAGCTTGGTATGTATTCTTAGTCGGGCAGAAAGTGTCATACAGAATGTGTACAAAGTACATTTCGATTCTTTTTTTCTTTTCATAAAGGCCAAGATCGTAGATAAGAATTTATTTTTGTTAGATTTATAATTCACATGGACTGTTACTGGTATTGGAAGTATCCCCATATAGTGATGCTGGAAGTATTGAGCAAGTGGCTGGAAATGTGGCATCGTGTCCCAGAGATCCTGGCAGTGAAATCAGAGAGTCCACAGGGATGACGGACTGCTAGAAAGGATGTGACCTGAATGGGATTGGCTTTGGCTGGGGCCACAGTGCCATCAGTCAGTGTAGGTCAGGAGGAGGGAGAGAGAATTTATGTCACAACAGGATGTCATTGTCTACACAGACAAGGAGCCTGTCTCTCTGGGATCAGATCTTCCCTTGTTAAAGGTCACGTCTCCCTTGCTAAATCAGTACTGAGCATCAGATTTTTTTTTTTTACAGACTTATTGAGGTATAATTTACATACCTTAGAATTCACCCATTGCGAGTGTACAATTTAATTATTTTTAATAAATGTATAGTGTTGTGCAACCATCACCACAATCCAGTTTTAGAATATTGTTATCATCCTAAAAGTCTATTAAGTTTATTTGCAGTCAATACCAATTCTCACTCTCAACCCTAGGTAATCACTGCTCTGCTCTCTGTCTCTATAATTTGCCTTTTCTGGGTATTTAATGTAAATGGAATCATATTATATATATAATCTTTGCATCTGGCTTCCTTAAGCATAATCTTTTTTAGGTTCATCCATCTTATAACATGTACCAGTAATTCATTCCTTTCTATTGCTGAATAGTATTCCGTTGTATGGATATACCACATGGGGTTTATCCATTCACCAGCTGGTAGACATTTGGATTATTTCCAAATTTTGGCTGTTGTGAATAATGCCACTGTGAACATGCATTTACAAGTCTTTGTGTGGGCATGTCTTCTTTTCTCTTGGATAGATTCCTCAGAGTGAAATTGCTGAGTTTTGGGTAAGTTTATGTTTAACTTAAAGAAATGACCAGTTTTCCTAAGTAGATGCACCATTTTCATCCTGCCAGGAATGTGTAAGGCTCCCGTTTCTCCGTTTCCTCGTCAATACTGTCCTTTTGGATATAGCACTCTGGTGATTGTTAGCAGTATCACGTTATGATTTTAATTTGCATTTCCGAATGGCTAATGATGTTGAGCACCTTTTCATGTTTTTATTAGCTATTCATATGTCTTCCTTGGTGAAATGTTTATTCAAGTCTTGTACCCATTTTTTAATCCGGTTGTTTGTCTTCTTTTTGTTGAGTTCTAAAAGTTCTTTTTATATTCTGGATACAAGTCCTTTATCAGATACATGTTTTGCAAATATTTTATCCCAGTCTATGACTGATCTTTTTATTTTGTTAAGGTTATTTATTGAAGCACAAAGGTTTTTCATTTTAATAAATTGAATTTATTAATTTTTTATGGCTCCTGTTTTGAAGTCATGAAAATTTTCACAAGATTTCTCCAAAGTTTTTTCTAAACGTTTCATATTTTTAGCTCTTACACTTAGGACTATAATCCACTTTGAGTTAATTCTTATGTATGATGTGAAAGAAGGATCTAGGTTCATTTCATTGCATATGGATGTCTCTATTCCAGCCCTTATGGTTGCAAGGATTCTCATATCTCCATGGAATTGTCTTGTTACTTTAGTTGAAAATCAATTGACTGTAAATGTCAGATTTTATTTCTGGACTCTCAATTCTGTTCCCATAATCTATATGCTCATCTTATGTCAATACCACATTGCCTTGATTACTGAAGCTTTATAGTAAGTTTTGTAATCATGTGGTGTAAATCCTCCAACTTTTTTCTTCTTTTACAAAATTGTCTTGGTTACTCTAGGTCTTTTGCGTTTCCATATAATTTTACGACCAACTTGTCATTTCTACCAAAGAGCCTGATGAGATTTTAATAACTTGGTGCTATAAATCAATTTAGAGAGAATTGACATCTTCAAAATATTGAATCTTCCAACCCATGAACATTTCATCTTCATTTATTAAGATCTTACTTTGGATTTGATTTGTTCTTCTTTTACTAGTTTCCTAAGGTGGAAACTTAGATTGTTGATTTTAGATCTTTCTTCTTTTCTACAATATGCATTCAATGCTATAATTTCCCTCTAAGTACTGCTTTCACTGCATTCCATAAATTTTGATAAGTTGTATTTCATTTTCATTTAGTTCAAAATATTTTTAAATTTCTCTTAAGACTTTTTTTCACCCATATGTTATTGAGAAACGTGTTGTTTAATCTTCAGATATTTTGGTATTTTCCAGCTATCTTTCTGTTATTGATTTCTAGTTTAATTTCATTGTGGTAAGAACATACTTTGTATGATTTCTACTCTTTTAAATTTGTTAAGGCTTATTTAATGGTCCAGAATGTGGTTGATCTTGCTGAATATTTCATGTGAGTTTGAGAAGAATGTGTATTCTACTTTTGTTGGATGAAGTATTATATAAATGTCAGTTAGATCCAGTTGATTAATTGTGCTATTCAGTTCAACTATATCCTTATTGATTTTCTTCCTGCTGAGTCCATCAATTACTGAAAGAGGGGTTTGAAGTCTTCAACTATAATAGTGGATTTGTCTATTTCTCATTGCACTTCTATCAGTTTTTTCCTCACATATTTTGACCCTCTGTTGTTAAGTGCATACCTGTTAAGGATTGAGTCTTTTTGGAGAATTGACTCCTTTATCACTATGTAATGTCCCTTTTCCTTGATAATTTATTTTGTTTTACAATCTGCTTTGTCTGAAATTAATATAACTACTACAACTTTCTTTTAATTAGTGTTAGCATGGTATCTCTTTCTCCATCCCTTTAATATAATCCATGTCTTTATATTTAAAGGGGGTTTCTTATAGACAACATATAGTTGGGTCTTGTGTTTTTATCTCTTGTGACAATCTGTCTTTTAATTTCTTTATTTACCATTCACATTTTAAGTGATATTTATCTACTTGGATTAATATCTACCACATTTATAATTGTCATTTTTGTTGCACTTATTCTTTGTTGTTTTTTTTATCTCCCCCTCTCTTTCTGCCTTCTCTGATTTTTATTGAGCATTTTATATGATTCCATTTTCTCTCCTCTCTTAACATCAATTATGTTTCTTTTTAAAATATTTTAGTGGTTATCTTAGAGTTTACATTATGTTTGCAACTAATCTAAGTACACTTTCAAATATGCCTATATTTACAGTTCTCAATTCCTCCCTCCTGTCCCTTGTAACATTGCTGTCATTCACTTATCCATGTGCTATAAGCACCCAATACATTGTTACTATTATCACTTTAAACAAATAGTTATCTATTAGATCAATAAGAAAGGTAAAAGATTTTATTTTACTTCACTTACTCCTTCTCTGATGTTCTTCCTTTGATTATATGGATCCAAATTTCTGACCTATATCATTTTCCTTCTCTCTGAACAGCTTCTATTAACATTTTTTTGCAGGGCAGGCCTACTGGTAATACATTCCCTCGGTTTTTGTTTGTCTGAGAAAATCTTTATTTCTCTCTCACTTTTAAAGGGTAATCCACTAGATATAGAATTCTAGGTTGGTGGGGTTTTTCTTTCAACATTTTAAGTATTTCACTCCACTCTCTTGCTTGCATAGTTTCTGATGGGAAGTCCCATGTAATTTTTATCCTTGTTCCTCTATGGGTAAAGTATCCCTCCCTCTCCCTGCTCCTGACTCCTCTCAAGACTTCCTTTGCCTTTGTTTTCTGCAGTTTGAATATGATATGCCTGGGTATCGATCTTTTGTGTGTTTATCCTGCTTGGTGTTCTCTGAGCTTCCTATAGTTTGGTGTCTGTCATTAATTTTGGAAAAATCTTAGCCATTATTACTCAGATTTCTTCTGTTCCTTTCCCTCTTTCTTCTCCTTCTGGTATTTTCATTACATGTATGTTATACTATTTATAATTGTCCCACAGTTCTTGGATATTCTGTTCTGTCATTTCATTTTTTTTCTCTTTGCATTTCAGTTTGGAAAGTTCCTATTGATATATCTTCAGTCTCACTGGTTCTTTCCTCAGCTGTGTCCAGTCTACTGATGAGGCCATCAAAGGCATTCTTCATTTATGCTACAGTATATTTGATTTCTAGAATTCCTCTTGATTCTTTCTTAGAATTTCTCTCTCTGCTCACGTAATCTATCTGTTCTTGCTTGTCATCTACTTTTCATTAGAGCCCTTAACATATTAATCATATTATTTTTAATTCCCTATCTTATAATTCCAAAATTTGTGCCATATCTCAGTCCGGTTCTGATGCTTGCTTTGTCTCTTCAGACTGTTTTTTCTTCCTTTTTAGCATGCCTTGTAATTTTTTTGTTGCAAGTAGACAAAGTGTATTAGGTGATAGGAACCGAGGCAAATATGCTTCCAGTGTGAAGTTTTATGTCAATCTGGCAAGGAGCTGGGCTCTGTCTAAAGTTGACTGCAGCTGTCAGTGCCCGAGGCTTCAGCTACTCTAGTGCCCTTGTGTTTTTCAGCTCCTTCAGTTGTGATCTGCTGTTATACTGCAGTCCTGTTGATGAAGTGATAAGGTGTTGGGGCAACATTCTATAACTTTATGATGAAATCTCAGTCTTTTAGCGTGCCTGAGTCTCTGTGCTGTGACCTTCAGAGGTTTTTCCTTGTCTTTTTTTTCTTCCTTTAGGTGAGACAGGGGGGCTATAGGGAGCTGGAGTTGGCAATTGCCCTCCGCCCAGGTCAATAAGGCTCTGGTAAAGTTGGTCCCTTGGACAACAGACCTTTGTTATGGAGAACACTCTGGGCGTGTATAAAAATGGTACCTTTCCCCTCACCTCTGCCTGTGACATGAGGGGGTTTTGTTGGGTCCTCACCTTGAGAGTCTGCTGGGGTTCCTGAGGGTGAAGCCAGGAAAGTGGGAGGGCCTCCCTAAAACTGTGCCTCCAGAACCTTCTTACTCTCAAGCAAATCCACATCCAGCCTCCAGCAACTCGTCAAAATTATCCTTTAGATGTTCCTACCATCTTATGGCAGCAGCAGCTTTTCCTCTAGGTCAGCTAACAGAGCTGTGATTCTCTGTATTCACCTGTCTCTCCAGATTTCAGGGTGGCGCCTTGCCCTGTGACATCAATTTTCTGATGGGTCTAAGAAAAGTCACTTATTTTCAGTTTGTTCAGCTTTTATCTTGAAAGGATAGAATTGATGAATTCCAGGTCTTAACATGTCATAGTTGAAACTGGAATTCCTCCATTCTTTTACTTTTAATCTCTTTGTTTCTTTGAATCTAAGCTGCTGTTTTGTTGACAGCATATAGTTTGGTCTTGCTCTTTTTCATTCAGTCTGACAATCTGTGCCTTTTAGGTACAGTGTATTTAGTTATAATTCTGTACCCAATTCCAATGTGTGGGGGAATTTTTCCCACACCACCAAGCAATTCTCTCTAGGGTGTCCTAGAATTTAATCCAATTCTGACACTGTCTACCTGGAGAGAGCATCAGATTCCACCGGTTAAGGGCTCAGTCCCACGAGACTGCTGCTCCCCACTTCAGATGGCAATCGCAAGTCCAGGTTGTTACCTGTGCTTCTGACCAACTGGCTATAAATCAGAGGTTCCCATGACCACCTCCTCAGGTTCAGTTAATTTGCTAGAACAGCTCACAGAACTCAGGAAACCAGTTTACTCACTGCATTACTGGCTTATTACAAAGGATATTAAAGGATGAGAATCAACAGCCAGATGAAGAGATACATAGCATGAGGACCCAAACAAAGGAGCTTCTGTCCCCGTGGAGTTTGGGGCCCAGCACAGTGGCATGTGTAAGCGTTCTAGTTCACCAACCTGGAAGCTCTTCAGACCCTGACCTTTGGGGTTTTTCTGGAGGCATCGTTACATAAGCACGATTGATTGAATCATTGGCCAGTGGTGATAGATTCAACCTCCGGCCCCTCTCCACTCCCTGAGAGGGGGAGGACTGAAAGTTCCAACACTCTAATCCTGGTTGGTTCCTCTGGCAACCAGTCCCCCCATCTTTAGGGGATTTCCAAAAGTCACCTCATTAACACAAACTCAGTTGTGGTGGAAAGTGGCTTTTTGTGAATAACAGGACACCCATCTCACCTTAATGGCTCTGAAGTAATTTCAGGAACTGAGGACAAAAGACTAAATATTCTAACAAAAATGTTACAATTTTATATCTTTTAAAGAAATTAGGAGAAGAACTGAGAAAATACATTTATAGAGTCTTTTATATTTACCCACATATTTATCATTTCAGGAACTCTTCATTCTTACTGTGATTTGAGTATCATCTGGTGTCACTTCCTTTAAGCCTAAAGGAGTCCCTTTCATATTTCTTATAAGGTGTGCCTGTGAGCAGAACACTCTCTCCATCTTTGGTTATTTGGGAATATCTGTGCTTGGCCTTCATTTGTAAAGGATGGTTTTGGTTGACAGATACTTTTCAGCACTTTGAATATGCCATTCCACTGACGTGTGGCCTTCATCGTTTCAGAATTGATTCCTTTGTGGAATTTCTGTCTTTTTTATTGAGTTTTTTATTCTTTGAGTCATTGTTGCCATACTTCCCCTAAATTCTTGAACACAGTTTTCTTTTATTCCTTAAACATATTTATAATAACTGCTTTAAAGACTTAGTCTGACAAAACCAGCATCTTAGGGACACACAGAGACAGTTTCTATTGGCTGCTTTTTTTTCTGAATATAGTCACACTTTCTTGTTGCTTTGCCTGTCTTGCAATTTCTTTGTTGAAAACTGGATATTTTACATAGTATATTTTAGCTACTATGTATTCCCATTTCCCCCTGAGTGGTGGTGGTGGTGTTTTGTGTGTTTGTTTAACAACTTGCCTGGATTAAACCTGTGAAGTCTGCCCTCTCTCCAATGTGCATCCACAATGTCTCTGCTGTTGTTTTTCTTGTTTTTATTCTTCAGTCCAGCTTCCTACAGCCACCCCTGTGTCTGCTAGATTAACATTCAGCCAAAGATTGGTCAGAGATTGTGCTCCAACACTTTGAGCAAGTAAGGCCTCCACTCTCTGCTGGTAGATCTGTGAGTGAGCTGGGAGCACATTCAAATGTCAAGCTTTTTTTTCAAGTCTGCCCCCCTCAAGGCATTATTTTCCATTGAGCCCTTGCATCTCCACTGGACATGTGGGTAGGCTCCATTGACTAGGGACGTGTGGGTGACGTGGGCTGCTGCTGTGTCTGCAGCACATGCACACAACCTTGGTGACCCCATGATATGTGGAGAGTTTATCAATCTGCCCATGGCGGCTTCACCTCCCTCAGTTCCTGTTAAACTCCCAGGTGGTCACAAGTCCATTGTTGGCCCTGCAATTTCAGGCCAACAGAGCCATTGGCCCTTTCTGTCCACTTGCTTCTGAGATCACCATTTAAACGGATACTGCTCCAAATTAAGTCAGACACTCCGGCAGTGACAAAAAGCTGCTGGTTTTTACAACCTGCCCTGACTGAACTACCAAACAATAGAGCTGCGGGGGATGGGAACAGTGCCAGGCGACACGACATGTTCATGCTGACCCTCCTCAAAATTCAGTAGTTTTCATGAACAAACACTTCTCAGTTTGTTACATGTCTCTAGTCAATTTCCCGAGTGCTGAAATGGTTGTTTTGGACAATTTTGACCAAGCATTATAGTTGCTTTTTGGAGAAATGGTTCGTCAACCTCTTCATGTTCTCATGCTGCAAGGTCCTCTCAGAGCAGCTGGTGTCAGAGTCTGGAGAGGTGATGGTAGGTAGTGGGGTAGGAGGGTCGGAGGGTTGGAGGGTAGGAGGGTCGGAGGGTAGGAGGGTCAGAGGGTCAGAGGGTAGGATGGTTGGAGGATCGGAGGATAACAGGGTAGGAGGGTAGCAGGGTCGGAGGGTAGGAGGGTCGGAGGGTAGGAGGGTTGGAGGGTAGCAGGGTTGGAGGGTCGGAGGGTCAGAGGGTAGGAGGGTTGGAGGGTAGCAGGGTCGGAGGGTAGGAGGGTAGCGGGGTCGGAGGGTAGGAGGGTCGGAGGATTGGAGGGTAACAGGGTAGGAGGGTAGCAGGGTAGGAGGATCGGAGGGTAGGAGGGTCAGAGGGTCAGAGGGTAGGATGGTTGGAGGATCAGAGGATAACAGGGTAGGAGGGTAGCAGGGTTGGAGGGTAGCAGGGTAGGAGGGTAGCAGGGTAGGAGGGTAGCAGGGTCGGAGGGTCAGAGGGTAGCAGGGTTGGAGGGTAGGAGGGTCGGAGGGTAGGTGGGTAGGAGGGTCGGAGGGTAGGAGGGTCGGAGGATCAGAGGGTAACAGGGTAGGAGGGTAGCAGGGTAGGAGGGTCGGAGGGTAGGAGGGTCAGAGGGTAGCAGGGTTGGAGGGTAGCAGGGTAGGAGGGTAGCAGGGTCAGAGGGTCGGAGGGTAGCAGGGTCGGAGGGTCGGAGGGTAGGAGGGTCGGAGAGTAGGAGGGTAGGTGAAGCAGGTAGGAGCTCTGAACTGAAAGCTCTCTAGTCTGGACTCTGCCGCTGACCAGCTCTTGCCCTTGGCAGTTTCCTTAGCAGAAAATCAATGGTGGTTGACAGGGTGATCTCCACACTTCCTCCCATCTTGAAAATGTTGTTTCTAATACAATTCAGAATCAGCTAATAAATTTACACAGTCGACCTAAAAAGATTAATTGATTTCACCCCTTCCATGATCTTGATGTAATTTTTACATAAAATTTTGTCTCCAAGGAAGGTCACGTGTGTGTATTCATCTAAGAAGCGATGGTCCTTTGACTCCAATAGACAAGGAAGGGTATCGATTTCTTTTTCTCTCTTCTCTTCTCTTCTCTTCTCTCTCTTTCCCTCCCTCCCTTCCTCTCTCCCTCCCTCTCTCTTCCCTCCATCCTAACAGTGTGAGCCCTGACTCAGTACCAGGCACTGTACTCAGTGCTTTTTTACATGAATTATCTCATTTACTTCTCACAACAACCTCACCAAGTGGATCCTGTCCTTAACTACATTTTACAGATAAGCAAACTGAAGAGCAGAGAAACTTCCTGGCTTGCTGAAAGCTAAATAGTTAGTTTCTATCCCTCAATCCCCTTCCACTCCACAATGCCCGCTCCACAGATAAACTGGACATCAGGCAGCATGCAGTCCTGTCTCCAAGAGGAGTGGTTGGGAGACGAGAAGAGAGGAAGCTCCTCCTGGCTGTGAGATATGAGCAATGCCTTCCTGGAGTAGGCAGTGTAAGAGCTGGATCTGGATAGAGACGGCAGGGAGGGCCCTTCAGGCAGAGAAAACAAAGTTAGCAAGATGTTGTTGCTAGAAAGTAAAGGTGGGGCTCTTTGTGGCCTCTTTGTGGGGGAGGAGCGAGAAGCAAGCTTGGAGGCTGTTGAGGGCTTTGGAGGCCAGCCTAGAGATTCTGGATTTTATTCAGGAAATACAGAAGGGGTGTTCATGGAAGGTTTTTTGTGCAGTGAAGGGACATGTCTAGAGTTGTGCCTTACATTCATCGTCACCTGGCAATCGTGTGGAGGGTGCATTGGATG
The DNA here is from genome assembly GCA_031878705.1 of Tapirus indicus. Lineage (NCBI taxonomy): Eukaryota > Metazoa > Chordata > Mammalia > Perissodactyla > Tapiridae > Tapirus > Tapirus indicus. The sequence continues at coordinate 100,710,202 of CM062918.1, read as the reverse complement.
GAGGAGAGAGTAAAAGTCAAGGTAATAGTCCACAAAGAGGCAGTGACACCTGAGCTAAGGGGATGAATTAGGAAAGGAGACTATAGGGAGGCAAAGGGATTACAGAAGAAATCCTACGGGACTTAGGAGGACTCAGTCCCTCCTGAATCAGAAGCAAAATTCTGTTGTAATTCTGATATTTTATTTATTGATTTCTCTCTAGTTAGCTATTTTATAGCCTCTGGATTGTTTCTCCTAGAAATAATGTTAAGCCGTTCTTGTTTTGATTAGTTTTCTTTTCTAGTGGGTCAAGAGATGGCTGTATATTTTTTAAATCAGTCATCTAACTTTTATCTTCTCAAATTCCAAATTGTCAGCTAGGGTAACTTTTGATGTCTAAAATCTATTATTGGTTGAGAGCACCAGCTTAGAAAAACCAAACTTTTTTTTCCTGTACCAAAGCGAAACATCTTCCACCAAAGGTGATGCTCCCGACAAACTTTTGATGGAGGAGGAACTGGAACGCGTGGAGCGTCTGCGCTGTGACTGGTGGCGGCCTCCTCTGTCCTCACTGCTCTTGGGATCCGGTTGGCGCCACCAAGCTCTCAGCCTGAGGATCTCCTTTGGCTGACAGCACCCTCTGTTTTACTTTCCTGTGTTTCTTATTTCCCTGTTGATTACATTAAGAGTCAGGGTGTTGTGGTTGGGTTTTGTGTGTATGTATGAAAAAGCAAACAGGAGAAAACACACAAGGAAGCAAAATTATCTGTACTTTCCTTTCTCAAACATCCTAAAAATAATAAAATAGTAGATATAAAACATTCATTTAATCATTCCCAGAGGAGCTAATTCTACCTCTATTTTCCTATACTTTTTGGGCAACACATTACTCATTGTAGAGTCAATTCTTTTCGCAGAAGTAATGATATGGCTGCTACTGTCCTTTACGAAACACCTTTGATTATATGGTGGTTTTTCTTTCCCTGCTCCATAAACATGGGATTCAGAGATTTCTGATAGAAAAAACCATATCCCACACAAGGTGGCATCAGGTACTCTGTCTCTCAGAGGCCACTTGCGGACGGGTGGGGATGGAAGGAAACCCTGCATTCAAGGCCAGGAGTGGTCACGTCACCTATTTGTCAAGTTGCCCTGGACCACAGTTACTTCATCTATAACATGGGATTGGCTCTGTGACTTTTAGTTCTCTTCCCGCTCTGTGACTCTATGACACCATCTGAATGATGAGGTCCATTCTTGCTGCTGGAGAGAGAGCAAAAAGTCATTGCTCATGGCTTACTTGTTCTGCTTCCAAAGGACTCCGGGTTTGTGAATCCCATAGAGGAAGTACATGGTTTTCATAAATATCTTCAAGGAGATCTTATTTTTCCTACATTCTAGTCTTATTTTTCAATAACAGCTGTGAGCATGTAGCCTGAATTGGCCCCCTAGATGTTACAGAAAATGTCTCCTTCCCACCCAAGCCCAATACGTTCAAGGAGGAGGAAGATGGAAGATGTGGATCCCAGCCATCTCCCTCCAGAGCCTGCTTGCTCCTGTGGAGCTCCCCAGCCTCTAACCTTCGGCAGCTGTTTGATTTGGGCCTTGCTGGGGAGGCTCTGCGAGTGGGCGGATGCTGCCATTCTGCGTGGAGCCTGGGAGAGTCAATATTGACAGGCCTGTTGGTTTTTTTGGCTTCCACTTGTTGGAAACTCTATAGTCATAGTCACTCAATAACGAAGAAGGGACAGCAGAATTCCTGTACTGAAACAGTGAATGTTTCCACTGTTCCCGGGGGGACTGCACAAGAGGAACTGGCCTTCAATTAAAGTTGAGAGCAGTACGTGAGCAAGAAAACATGGTCAGAGACTCCAGGAGGAAGGGTGCCATGAAGCTAAAAGGTGACTCAGGAGGAGGGTAGCACACCTCCCTGGAAGTGTCCTTGTGCCCTCCAAGCCCACTTACTATTCTCCCCTATTGCCCCCCCCCCCCACCACCACCAAGAGGAGGCAGCAACTCACAGCACAAGTATCTAAATGCCACCCACCCCACTGGTCTACCCAGACCCTCCATTACCTATTTTCCTGTGTCAGAGAAAACAGGGCCCATCATCCAGGAGATCCATCAATTTCCTCCCATGCCTCACTCCCCATCCTCACCCCTCTTTATCTCCCTCCCCTGTTTCTGAGACCTAGGGGTTTGGGTGGAGACTTGGGGGCTTCCCCACCCTGATCTGCACCCTCCAGTCCTTCCCGCTCTTCTTGAACCAGGGCCTTTGACTCCCCGTCCCTTCTCTCTTCATCAGATTCTTGACCTCAATCGACAAACATCTCGGCTTCTCCTCTGTGTTCTCTTCTTCCTTTAGCTCCCACACTATCTCCTTCCCTCCACTGCTAACCTCCTTGAGAGCAGTCCTTCCTTAATCCTTCATTTCCTCATTTCCCATTCTCTCCCAAAACACTGTGTCGAGGCTTTCAGCATTCCTCCAAAACAGAAGTGAAAACAGAACAAAACACAGCAAAAATACCCCGTTCTTGGGCCAGTGAGCTTGGAATTGTCTATTCCAGGCTTCATCACGCGCATTTACTCAACTCTCATGAATTAGATGCCTGGTACATGTCAGGCATGCAAGCCAGGAGGATACAAAATGTCCCTCATAAACCCAAGTGTCGCTTGGATGAAGAGCCCATTAGGTGTTGTCTGTCACTTGTTTTTTGGTGTGGGCGACCTTGTCTACCCTTTTCCTGAAGTTGGCTGGGTCTGGGCAGGCAGAGGGAACCAGAGGCCAGTGGGAGTCCAGGTGAGAGGTGAGGCGTGGGTGGGGACATGAGGAAGGCTTAGGGCTCCAGGGACACAGTTTTCCTGGTACAGGACCTCACAGTGGCCTGCCGGCGTGGCAGAGTTTGCAGCAGCTGTTTGGGACTGCAGGCCTTGGTGCTAAACGAAGGCCACTCTCCCAGCAAAGAGGACTGTGGAGAGCAGCTGGTGGCTGGGTAGGCTGTCACAGCTGGGAAAGGTGGCCCAAGTGAGCCAACGCAAGCAAGCAAGAACAGGAAGGGAAAAACCAGTGCACAGGGCTGGGGCACCAGAAGGAGGTGCTGGAGGCGGCCTGACAGCCCTCTGAAACTGTCGAGGGGTCTGATGCAGCCCTTCTGCTGGGGGGGAGGGGTAAAGGGAGGTTGCAGGCTAGAGGCTGCCTGGGCTCCAAGGAGGGGCAAGGATATCACATAGCAATTGATAACAGTTGCTCAATAAGTGTTTGTTTCCATCCCTCCTGGAAGAGGGCTTAGTGTGGAGGGGAGGGGGAGAGAAAGGGGGATGCTAACATATAAACCAGCATGAGAAGGATGGACTCCCCGGAAAGAGGCTGGGGTGTTCCGTTGGGGCCAGTGTCTGGGGGAGGATTCACTGAGAAGGGGACATTTCAGTGGGGCCGGGATGGCTGAGTAGGATTTCAATAGGCAGGGGAGAAAGGGTGAGGGCTTTCCAGGCAAAGCAAGAGCTCCCAGCATCTGGTGTTCGGCCACAGTCTGTGTGCCTAGAGCAAGGGTGCGTGTGTGTGTTTGGGGGAGCCGGGCTGAGGCTGGAAAATGAGCTTGTGGCCAGGGAGCGTGTGTGGAGGGTTATCCTTCAGCCTGAATGCCTTGGGAGGACTTTGAAGATTTATTTAATGCTTTATTAATACGTATGTATTGGACTTTATTTATACAAACATTGAAGCCCACAGCAGAATATATAGAAGGGACAGAAAAGTAAAAAGAAAGACAAAATCCCCAGAGGTAACAGCTGGATGAACCTGGATGCTGCAGGGTGTTCAAGGCTGCATACCTAGACTCCATCTCTGTCCAGTGGTATGGCCAGGCCCCAGACTGATACCCCAGATTTAGAGAAAATGCCCGGCTCTGCAACCCGTAAACATTCTGGAATCAGGGCAAGGAGCCTAGGGAGACTCGGGAACAGAGGGGCCCAGGAAGCCCGACCAGTCAGGCAGGCTTCAGCAGCAGCCCCGCCCTCGCGACCCAGGCTCCCTGGCAGGCTGAGGTCGCCTCCCGTTCGCCCGGACCCCACCGCGCGGCGCGCGCAGATCCCGGAGGGCGCCCGGGGGGCGGCGGCTGGCAGCAGGGGTTCCCAGGGCGCCGCTTCCACTTCTGCGCCACCGGGGGCTGGGCCAGCCTGCGCGGGTTCGGGGCGGAAAGAGTCGAGCGGAGCAGCCTGCCCGGCAGGCGCTGGCGGACAGCTGTGAGCCGAGCCGTCGGGTGGAAGGGCAGGAGGAGCCCAAGGTACAGCGGAGGAAGGGGAGGAGGAGTGCTGGGGTGGGCGCTTCCCCTGCACCCTCTGCCGCGTGCCGCCCGGCGGCGTTTCCTGCCTGCTGCCCCCCGCGGCGGCCAAGTGTGAGCATGGGTGTGCGCAGCACATGGAGTTCCAGGAAGGACCCAGCGGAGGCGGTGGGCCCCGGAGGGGAACCCCTGTCCCCAGGCCTGGCCTGGCCCTTGCCCCCTTCTCTAGTTAACCCGGTCGCTCAGAACCCTGAGGGAGCTGGAGGAGGGCCGAGAAGCCCTGGGGCTGAGATCAGGAATGACCTCAGGGACCCAGTCGCCACATTCAGTCTCTTTATTTTACAGATGAGGAAGTCGAGGCTGAGAGTGAAGTGACTTGCCCAGGATCACAGGTCTAGAAACCAAAAGGCGGCACGTGCAGGTCAGTGGTGCTGGGAGCCCTTGCCACGTGGGCCAGACAGCAGCATGGCTGTTGCCTGTGTAGAAACAAAGAACTGGGAGAGACAGTCAGGAAGACAAAGAGACAGAAAGAGAAGTGCTCCCAGAGCAAAGGAGGATGGTCAGGAAGTGGGCCGCCCCTGGGGCTGCACTTCCTCTCTGGGCCAGTCTGTGCTGAGGTCTGGCCCTGTGACACAGCCAGCCATGCTGACCCTGGCCCGGGTGCGTGTGCGCGCGTGTGTATGTGTATGTGTATGCAGGCACGGGGATGCGGTGAATCCACCCTGGCATATGGGAAACCCTCTGAATCCATGTATCTGTCCACTTACACACAGTGAACTTGTTGGGGACCTGCCCTGCGTTTGGCTGTGAGGAGGATGACAGGAATCCCAAATGAATTAGCTGTGTGACTCCAGAGGGCAGAAAGGGCCCGTGGGTAGGAGTCCCAGGGAGATCAGAGTTCGGGAGGGAGAACCTGACTCATAAGGCAGTGAGTTCCCTGTCTCTGGAAGAAACCAGCATATACCAAAGATCTTTTTATCATGGATGTGGGCATGGGGATATGAAACTAGGGCAGCTCACTCCCTGTGGAACTGGAGTGTTAGTTTGAGGTCCAGGGCCGTTTCCCTTTTCAGGTGAAACTGACATGCTTGACCTCATTGTGTAGTGTTTGCCCGGAAGAGCTACTCTATGCATGTTTTTTGAGTGATAAATGAGAGGCTTCCTGTACGACCTCTGAGGTCCGTCCCCTCTCGGTACTGTCCTGTGCAGGGTAATGCAGGCCATGAGTCTAGGGGTGTTCGGAGGGGAGGTCACTTCTGGAAGGAGCAGATCAGGATGGCCTTCTGGAGGTGGCACTTGGGCTGGCCCTTGAGGAGGAGGTGGGGTCTGGGCATTTCAGGGAGAGGGAGGCCTGAGCAGAGCCTTAGAGGTGGATGTGTCACCGAAGTCGGCGATGTGGTGAGGGATGTTGGTTGGGATCAGATGGTGGGAGGCCTGGGGTGTCAGGCTGGGGAACTTGAACTTTATCATTAGACCCGGGGATATTTTGATGGTTTCTCAGAAGGGGAGCTGGGTTCAGAAAAACTTGTCATTTGGTGGCGATATTTGGGATGCTGTACCGTGAAGGAGGCTGCGGGAGGAGCACCTGGGAAGGAGAAGATTTCAGTGACCACGTGGAGCTGACCAGGGCTGCTGGGAATGGAGAGGAAGGGGCACCACCAGAGACATTGCTCAATGGGGTGGGGTAGTGGAGAAACAGTCTGCTATAGGCCGGGGCCCGTGGTCGGGCATTTTCACACATGATCTCATTTAATCCCCCAGCAACCTTATGAGGAGAGTGTTACTATTGTCCCCATTTTGTAGAGGAGGAAACTGAGAGTCAGAGAGGTTAAACAACTTGTCCAAGGTCACACAGCTAATAAGTGGTAGGGCAGGGATTTGAACCCAGAGAAAGATGGACTAGATCCCGTCTGGTAGCGGAGTAGATGTCAGAGGGCAGAGCAGAGGAGGAGACCATAGTGATGGAGATTTGGGTTCTAGTGCCGGACAGGGAACCCCAGGAGCAGGGTCACGTTTGGTGGGAGATTGGAGAAGTGCGAGCCTGTGATGGCACCACGCGCCCGGCAGGGGCGGCAGTGGGTGTCAGTTACGCAGGGTCTGCCTCGAGGCCCTGTGTCGTGAGTTTGCTGAGCTGCTGTAGGGAAGGAGGGTCAAGCCTGCAGGCTGCCGGGGGAAGTTGGGCTGAAGGATGTTGGTGGGGGTTCCCCAGGGACCTGGCCGGCCGGTCCCTGAGTCCACGTCACTCCCTGGCTTGGCTTCCACACTGGCAATGGCACATTCCGTCTCAGGGCACGGGCGCTCAGGCATTTGCCATGACCCCTGGGGCGAGAATCAGTTCACATTATCATGTTGTCCCAGGCCTTGGTTCCCTCCTGTGTTTCACCTCTGAAAAGGTCCGAAAGATGTGGTTGCGGCATACTGTGGAATTCCACAAGTGCCATCCGGAGATCCTAAGAACAGGGCCAGGACCTCTTACGATGTCATAGCATCAGGGTGATCTAGGGACAAATGTGCCCTATTTTACAGATGGGGAAACTGAGTCTTCAGAAAATCCTGATCCTTCACCAGTGGGTAGTGAGTGGCAGAGAGGGGTCCGGACCCTTGGGGTCCTGACTCGCAGGTTTTGCTCTCTCCACTGCCAGGCAGGGAGGCAGCTGCCCGGAGAGTGGCCTCCAGCCTCCGCCATGAAATAGCCCTGGGGGCAGCTTACAGACAGATTTCAGCTTTGGATAGACCATTTCAAGCTATTATTCTGTAAAATAACAGACACACACATATACACAAATGGCACATTATTTACACTCATCCGTCTAGTGGACACATAATTTCTTTGGTGTCTAAAATTGTCTCCTTTCCTCTAAGAGGAATTTAGTAAGGCACAGTTTAGTTAGAGAGCCAGAAAGTGTCCCATCCAAGCGTGCAGGGTCAGTGGGAGCCCCGAGTAAAGCCAAAAGGTCCCTTCGAGCACTCCTGGTCCCCTCAGGCACGGACAGGGAAGCAGCAGAAAGGAGAGGCTGGCTGTGGGGGAAGGAGGGAGAGCGAGAGGCGAAGTGGAGAGAGAATGGAAGAAAGGAAAAACTGAGTCTGTACCCGGGCATGGGCAGAGCTTTTTTGGGGGACGACCTACACTTTGGGAACCTGGTTCCCTGATACTCAGAGAGGCAGCGTGAAGCAGGGAGATAACCAGGCAGATATGAAAAAAGACAAGAGCTACTCAGCCTTATAATTTATCGTGCAACCTGATCGCTTTTGAGAGTGAAAGGGAGAGTATTAATAATGATGCTGGGACAACAGGGATAAGCCAGGATGTCCTGGGCAAACTGGTCATCTCCTGACAACCAATACACATTAAATGCCAGACATGGATTTGCTTATTTAAGCCTCACTACAACTCAATCAAGTAGGCACTGCTATCATTCGCTTTTTATAGAAAAATTAACTGAAGAATAGAGAGGCAAAGTATCATGCCCACAGTCACACAGCCAGTAAATGGTTGAGACAGGATTTGAACTCAGGCTGTTTGGCTATTCCAGAGCCCAGGCCTTCAGCATCGTACTATGGTCCTCTGCTCACCAACAGCATCAGGACAGAGGAGACGACTCTGACCCCTTCCGGGGCGCAGCACTCAACCTTTTGGGTCTTTGTTTGCCCTTCACAGCTGCTCTCGTGGTCAAGTTAGCATGACTTCATCTGCGTGGAAGAAGAGTTGGCGGTTGAGGCTGAGGTGAGGGGAGGAAGCCCCCTGCAGGTTTCGTCCTCTGCAGGTTCTGCACTTGCCCACGCCAGTCTTGGCCACAGGTCTCTAAGATGTCATTCACTCTTGCCTTGTAACCGCTGCTCTGCCCTTCCGGACTAGGTCACCAAGGGTGTGCGCACTGGGCTAGACGTAGGAAGACCCTCCTGAAGGCCAGCGTTGGGAATGGGTCCTGAAGTTCCTCTTCTGCCCAAGCGACTTGAGGGGGCCACCATCTGATGGACAAAGTTACATTCAGGGGCCTCTCCCAGCTTGAGGAATATAAAGTTTCTTTTGTGACAGATTCTTCTGCAGACAGTGCATTTCCTTTGTCAGTTTGTTTTGGCTCCCAGCCCTGGCTTTCTCAGAATGTCAGCGGGGCTCTTTCTTCTACACCTGTTTGTTGACACATCCTGGATGGGCTGGCCGAAGGAGGCATGTCTGCGGGCAGTGGCTCAGGGTGGGCATTTCTGGGAGATGCAGGGTGGTAGGAGCAGGCGGGTTCCCATGTGGTTCTGATTCCAAGGGCCTCTGTCCCCTCTGAACCTGTGCTGAAGATCCCTTATTCACGTAAGAGAGCTGCCCTGCCCGGGGCTGGGGAAATGTGTGGCTGGGCCTGAGACATTGTGGGCGGTGGGAATTGCCCTGTGCAAGGCAGCCGCTGCAGTGTGGCTGTATTGGCAGAGCCCCCAGCCCTCTGCTCTCAGCGCTCACCTGGGGCTGTGCAGTTCTGTGCCCACTGGGCTGAGAGGAAAGGTGAGAAGGGGACACTTAGCACACATGCCTTGGGTGCCATGATCTCCTGGGATCAGCCTGTGGGTGCCCTCCTCCCCAAGCCTGCACATGCGTTTCTGGCCAGGCAGCTTTCGTAACTCCCTTTTTAACTCCCGGCAGCACCAGGGGAAGTAGGAGGTTGGCTACAGTGGCTCAATTACCAGTGCAGACAAGAGGAAAATCTCCTATTACCTGGGCAATTGGTTTATTTTCACTTTATTTACTTTAGAGACTGCTCAGTGTTGAGCTCAGGGATTTGCAGCTGGGCTGCAAACGGATGGAGCTTTGCCACATTGAGTCCACACGGCCACACATCTTACCCGCTGGCGTGGAAGGGTGGATTGGTGCTGAGGGGGAGGGAGACCAACTTCCTGCAGCCCCACCCTGAGCAAACGCAGAAGTTCAGGGACCCTCTGCCCACTGCACCTCAAGGCTGGACGCACAGAAATGTACCAGGCATGGCAGAGAGCATAGCATGAATGAACTCATTCAATCCTTGTGACAGCCTTGTGAGATAAGTACTCATTTTCATTCTCCCCATTTCACAGATGAGGAAGCCAAGGCTCTGAGAAGTGGAGGAACTTGCCTGAGGTCATTCAGCAAATAAGAGGCCGAGCTGAGATTTGAACCCAGGCAGCCTGGCCCCAGGGCCGTGTCCTCACCATTCCTCAGCCTGCCCCTCTGAGTGCTGAGTTCACAGCCCGGTTCTGCCTCTAACCAGTCATGTGTCCTCAGGATTCACCCTCTAAGCCTGAGTTTCTTCCCTCTTCAGTGAAATGGGAATAATTACCTGCCAGTCTGTCTTGGATGAGCTAATGGGAATGAAAGGCACCATGGTGAAGCCTTAGGTGGCCCCGTTGGTCGTGGTGGCTTTACCTGTTGAGAGCTTGCTGTCGAGTTCTGTTGTCTGAGGGTCCTCCTCCCCTTGTTGGTCCTGGTCAGCATGCTGAAGCTCCCCAGAGGGCAGGGACAGACTCTCTCACCTCATCAGCATCTATGCTTACTGAGCCCCCACTGTGCCACCTAAGGGTCCCAGGGATCTGGTTTAAGAAGAGAGGGTGTAGTCCCTTCAACAGCATTCACGGTCCCTTTGGAGGGATGATCTAAGAAGATGACCAATGCTGTTAGAGTTTATAGGCAAGCAGAGTCAGGCATATTTCTTGTGGCTTCACAGAGGGTGTGAGCTTTGTGCTGGACCTGGACGAATGGGTAGACTTTGAAAGGCAGGGAGGAAAGCGGAAGGCATTGGAGGTAGGGCCTGTGACAGAGTACAAAGCACAGTGGGCAAAGGCGTGTTGGCAGATGGGAAGAGGGCCCTCCTGCTTGGAGTGTCCCTAGGGATCTGTGTCACCAGCTCACTCTGTCCAGCTTCCGGTGGAAGTCTCTCCCAAGGAGCTGCCCCTTAGGGCTGTTAATGACTGGAAAGTGCGAGAACGACCAGCTGGGAGATGCTGTTTGGCCCGGTGTGGTCAGGCCCAGGCCATGGGGCATTTGCAGCAGCAGTTCCTGAGGCACAGGGATGGTCCTTTTCTCTCTTGGCATGGTGGCACCAGGTTGGCATGTCCCTCGGAGGACATGAATGAGTCAGAGAGGTCATGGTGAGGGGGCTTAGAGAGACTACACCTGTCTTCAGCCAGGGTTTGTTTTTCTGTGGGGAAGGAGGAGGTGGTCTGTCAAAGATACTCTTCCGATAGCCTGAGCAGGACTGAAAGTTAAAGGCTTTCTTCCCAAGGGCACGGGTCTTCTGAGTAAGACAGCAGCACCACCCTCCCCAGGTGAGAATATGGAGGGGAAGGGGGGGGGTCCTTGGAAATTTCATTCCGTTTCATCTGAATTCTGGTCAGAAATTACTGTTGGGGAGAAACCATCAGGAAAGACAAATCGTTCTGCATGAGAATCTCTAGATCTTTCTCTGGTGCCATGGTCTGTGGTGGCTTTTGGTTTTCAAGTCTTCTGGGAGCTTGGATTAAATGGCCGTCCCGGACGAGGAGCAGCTCCACATGATGGAGATCTTGACTCATGGGGCCTTTCATGTGGTGTCTGGGTGCATGGGCACTGCCTTCCCTGCAGAGTCCCACAGAGAGCAGGCGACCTCCACTCTCCTTTACGGTACTTTTGTTTTAGTTTCTTCAGTGGGCTGAGAGTTGTGTTTTGGGGTGCTGGGTTTTTTTGGAATATTTTTTGTAACTTGGTCTTTTATTTATTGGAGTAAAATATATGTAACATAAAATTTCAATTTTAACCATTTTAAATATACAGTTCAGTGGCATTAAGAACATTCACAGTGTTGTACAACCACCACCACCACCATCACCAGAACTTTTTTCATCTTCCCGGCTGATAGGGTTCGGTAGGACCGTGGCTACAGAGAGACCCACAGGCTTGCTCTGTCTCAGCACCTTCCACACAGTGGCTGTGCCTTCAGGTGCCCTCTCCACCTGGGCAATCTTTCTGCTGCTGTTTCTTGTTACTTTCTGATTCTTTAATTCTCTGCTTCAGCCAAACGAGCTTCTGTGAGACTGCCCTCCTTTGGGCCAGGTTCTATGCTGAGCACTTTGTATGGCATCTCGTACATTTCTCCCAGTGGTCCTATAAGGTGGTTATTATCATCCACCCTTTCCAGATGAGGAAGCAGCATCAGAGATGTAATATACCCAAGGCCATGGTAATTTCAGAGCCAGGACTTGATTCTGGACTCTCTGATCCTTCTTCCTTTTCCTAGACGGCAATGTTGTATAGAATCAAGCACAGCCAGCCCTGCTCCTCACATTAGTGTCTACTCTAGAAGGTTTCTAGAATCTGCATGGATTTGGGAATGTATCATATGAACCATCTTCTCTTAGGATTTTTAGCTGGAGCCTTTAGCCAAAAAGGATTTGCTTGAAAATAGCTTAATTACATACCATAGATAAATTGCTAATGGAGTTTACCAGACTGCTAAATTAAGCTTTTCAACTAATTACGCACGGACTGTAAAAGTTCCAGTTTAGCTTTGACCGTACGTCCCTCCCCAGGCAGAGGGGTGGTGAGTCTGCTCAGGCTGGCTTGGTCACTGTGTCAGTTCTTGTCCTTGATCATGATAGGTTGTGCTTTTCCGTCCCCTCGTGGTGTCTTGCTGTAGCTCAACTCTGCGTTTACTCAGGGCAGGGTAGTTCATTCCCAGAGCGTGGTTGTCCCGACTGCAAATATGGCTGAGCCTATTTCCTATTTCTCCAGCAGGCATTCTTGCCAGCGATTTTATCTTCTGCAGTGTGTCTCTCTGGCACATTTCTTGTTGCTTGTTGTTACCCTCTCCATGGACTGCACTAGCCCCTGCTGTGTCTCCCAGAACTCAAATTTTGGAAGTTCATCTTTGCTTGGGACTCAGAGTTCTGGCTTCACTGGTTGTGGCTCAACTCTGGGAATGAAGTCAGCTGGAGAAGCAGCAAGGCACGCAACAGACTGTCACCTGGGCCCCATGCATAATAATATGATAATTTATTTGTACCTGCACTGTTTCTAATCTAGGTGTTAGCACCTCCATTTTACAGATGAGGAAACAGAGGCTCAGAGAGGTTAAATAACTTGCCTGCATTCACACATCTAGTTCTGGTATAGACATCTAGATCATGGACACCTCACCCATGCTGCTGATCCCTCTACACCAGACTGTCTCCCTACGAAGGGCTGACCCCTTGGGATGTGGGGTCTGCTTGATAACAGAGCCCTGTTAACACCCCTGTGAAATGGGAGCAAGAATCCCCTGACTCCACACTGGGTGAGCTGCCCCAGGCACAGGCCAGTCAGAAATACAGGGGTGGGGAAGACCAGTTAAAAAGGCTGCTATAGAACTTCTTTTTAAGGAATGCAGTTTTAATACATTGAACCACAGCTTGAATCGGAAACAAAGACACAAGAAGGAATTGCTAAGTTAAATGAACGTTAATGAAAAAAAATTACTAGACTTCCATTATGTAATCACATATTGCAAACTAAAAATATTTTTTTAAACACACAAGCCCTATTTACTGGAATTAGAAATAGAATAAAAAGCTCTAATATGTACTGAATAACAATCACATTATACCACATACTACATCTGAATTTTCTGACACTTTAGGGGCTAAATCAATGTGGTTTTATTGAATGTTGATATCAAAAAAAAAAAAAAACCCAAAAAGCAAAATGAGTCAACAGATACTTATTGAGCACCTACTGTATGCAGTGCATTGTAGTGGAAGAAAGAACAAAGGCCATAACATTTCTTTTGACAGCATATGTGACTATTGCCAAGGGAGTGGGACAGACTATATGTGTTCTAGAAGGAAATGGACTTCGGAGAAGGCTTAACTCGGTAGGTGAGAACTGAGCTGGGCCTTCGAGGGTGGCAGAAATCAGAGATAGGTGGTGGCAGGAGTCCTCGGAGGATGTTTGATGAGGGTCCTTAAGTCCGTTGAAATAGACAGGGCCTGCATGGAAATATAACCAGTGAAGTTCTGCCCAGGCCATAAGATGCACCTTAACCCTACTAATATTTCTATTGGTTACCTCCTCCTCCTGCTGGCCTTCACTGACTCAGTTTACCATTTGAAAGATGCAAGGAGCCAGGATGTGATTCTGGCCTCTCTGATCCTTCCTCTTTCATGTAGACAGGGATGTCTGTCCTACAGGATCAAGCACAGCCAGCCGTGCCTGGGCACATGAGTGTCTACCCTGGGAGGTTTCTAGAATCTGCATGCATGTGGGTGTGTGTGTCATATGGACCGTGCTCCATTAGGATGGATATGGTGTTCTGAATCCTGCAGCAGGTGCTGTGGGGCTAGAGTGGAAGCGGCAGAGCCACCCTCAGAGGCTCACCCTCTTGGTTCAAAGTAACCCACCAGGAAAGCCAACCGAAACAGGCCGAGTGGAGAAGCTCGGGCGATAACTCCTTTAAGAACAGGCCCATGTTGAACTCTTTCATGTCTGCTGCCTAATTTCTTTGCACCCCTGGTGGTAGGGCCACAGGGAGCTTGTCACAGTTGACCACGTCTGAGGCCTGGTGACCGTGGTTAGTCCAGTCCTGCCTGCCCCTGCCTGCCTGGGTTCCTGACTCGGTCACTCACCGAGCAGCGTGCCATGCTCTGCCTGCAGCCTGCAAAGCCTCCCCGAGGCACTTTAGAAAGGAAAGAGGTGTTAACTAGTGCAGTGACTATCCCGGCTGCCTGTCTCACCCTCACCCGGAGAACACGCGTACCCATGCCGAGGCTGATGGCAGTTAGCCTCTGAAACCCCGGGCTGACTGGGCCCAATTAGTGCTCCTGAGCGCGTTTTCTTTGTCTGGCCTGAGACACAAGCTGAGTGACTAAGTGGTGCCTCACGTCCTCCTGCGGCCCCATCTGAAAGCAATGCCCGTCTGATGGAAATCCCTATGCAGCTCTCTGAGGACGCAGCTCTCTTAAGACCCAGTCCCCGGGAGCTGGAGCAGGCAGGGGGAGTCAGAAGGCTCGGTGGAGCAGTAGTACTCGGCAGCTGGTTCTGGCAGGAAGAGCTTCGCAACTTGCTCACCATGGCCTCAGTTGCCTCATCAATAAAATAGCTGCCCTTCCTATCTCTTGGGCATGTCGTAATGGTGAAGTGAAACAGCAGCCACGTGCAGGCACTTTACAAAGACTAAGGCTTTTCAATGGGGGCTGCTTATATTTTTTGCAGAAAAGTAGTTTCCATCCATGCATCGAGTTGGGCTAAATTAACCATTTGCTTCGTAGGTCCATATGGTGTCATGTGGTGTCCATGTGGTGTCCATGTCACAGGTTCACATGGTGTCAGCTCAGGCATCAGGGTGTTTTACCAATAGGCTGAGCTGCACAGTCCAGTTAGGGAATTGAGGCTTGGCCAGCGCCCTGTAGTCCAGAGCTCTCTAACCTGCCCAAGCAAGACTCTCAGGCGGAAGAGGGAAGGGGCAGCGCTGACTGGGACCCCAGGGAGCCTGGACTCTGCTTCTGTCCAAAACAGCATGGAGACACCCCACAAGTCTAAAGGGATTCTGAGGCTTTGTTGTCTTCAGGAAACAATCCACAGTACGTCCTGATATGCAGAGCTTCTGCCCTCCCTTTACAAATGTTTGCCCAGGGGTGTGGAGAGTGGAGGTAACCACGGATGAGAAAGGATGGAGGATGCTGGTGTCAGCGAGGGTGGATGTGTGCAGTCAGACACCTGTCAGCTTCACTTGATGTAGATTCAAGTCAACTCTCATTCACTCCCTGAGTACAAGGCCCTGAGCTACGAGATGGGGCTATTATTATCATCCTTAACTTCCAAGTGAGGAACTGAGAAGCTAAGCAACTTGCTCAAGGTCACACAGCTAGTAAGTGTAGAGTCAGAGTGCAAATGCGCGTACTTGGACTGCAGATCCCCGCTCCTAACAGGGAAGTTATATACCCTGGTGATGATTGTTCTTACTCACGAAGCTCTTTGCAGTTTACACAGCAGTCCCAGACTCTGCGTTTTAATCCTTACGGCAATACAGTGAGGTGTTATGCTGGGTATTGTACACCCGACTGTGCATATTAAGTGAAATCATGACCATGGAAACACTTGGTAAATTGGAACATGCTCTACAAATATCATACGATTATTGCCTCCAATTTACAGGTGAGGAAAATAAAGTCAGAGGTTAAGTGGCTTGCCTAAGGACACACAGGTAACGGGTAGCGCAGTAAGGATGCCAGGTCTCAGAACTTCAGGACTCAAGATGTTTGTTTCTTTGCGCCATCAAGGAGAGATTGGTTCTGGGTTTATCTGTCCCCTCCCCCGTCCCTCACCCACCCACCAAATTGTTGCCAAGTGAAAATTAGGCAAAGAACCAAAGGAGACTTAAGCTTTTCTTAGCTGCCTTTTATTGCTTTGGCTTTTCTCTTCTTTTCTAGTCCTTAATGAAACTGAGGGTGCAGTCAAGGATGGAGTTGGGGCGCGTGTCTCAGCGCGGGGACGGGGTGCAGGAGCTGCAGCAGAGAGATCATCTGTGTGTTGCTCTCTCCGAGCTGGCGGAAGGGCCCTGGGGAAGGCGGTGGGCAGGATGGGCCGACACATATTTCAGGACCTCATAAAACTGCGAATGCCAATTATTTTAAAGTTGTGAGTTAAACTGGGTCTATCCCTGGGGCTTGTGTGTACACATGCAGTGTTTTTAAGATAAAGAAATCATAAGTATTTTGTTTGAAACATTTTGGAATTGATACTGAAAAGATGCAGAGAGAACAAGCACTGAACATCGGCCCCGTAGCGCAGGTTCATACAGCTGACAAAGTGCCGGAATTCTGTCTCACACCCGGAGCTGAGGGGGTCGTTCTTTATTGCTAATGATGTCGTGTTTACTTGTTTATTAGTTTTTGAAGAGAGAAGAAATTAACATTTATTTTACAGCTTCTAGATGCAGAAGCTATGTTGGAGCGTTTATATGTGTTTGCTCATTTATTCCTCACAAAAACCTTGTGTAAGTTGCACTATTATATGAGTTTTCAAGATGAGGATATCAAGATTCTGAGAGTTTACTTGATTCAAGTTTCCCTGATAGTAAGAAATGACACAAGGTGTGAATATAAATACATCTGACTCCAGACCTATGTTATTTCCTCAACAACAGACTGAAAACCCATTTCATTTTCTGTGTTCTTCATTCCTTCTTTAATCTCAGATCTTCCGTCTAGAATCTCTTTCCTTCTGTCTGAAACATACCTTTTAAAAATGTCCTTTGTGAGAGTCTGCTTGTGGCAAATGAGTTTTGTTTATCAGCTAACGTCTTCATTTCTTTTATTCTTAAAGGATATTTTCTTTAAGTACAGAATTCTCAGATGACAGTTACTTTCTTTTAATATATTGAAGGTATTCTGCCACTGTCTCCTGGCTTATAATCATTGAAAGTCATCTTGTCTTTCTCTTTGGCTGCTTTCAAGGTATTCTCTTTGTCTTTGATGTTCTGCAGTCTCATTGAGATGTGACTGGTTGTGGACTTTTTTATTTATTCTTCTTGAGATTCATTGGCATTCTTGAGTATGTGTATTGGTATCTTTCCTCACTTTTGGAAAATTTTTAGCCATTATTTGTTCAAGTCCTCTTGCTCTCTCTTCTCCTTCTGGAACTCCAAATAGACATATGTTAGCCTCTATTTTTCATCTCTTAAGCTCTCCTTCACATTTTTTGTCTTTGTCTTTTTGTGCTGCATTTGGTTAATTTATTTTGACCTCGCTTCCAGTTCACTACTTATTTCTCAGACTATATCTAATATGCTATTAAGTCTGTCCACAGTTTGTAATTTCAGTTAATTTTTATTTCTAAAAATTTTCTTTGGTCCATTTTTTCAAATATTCTGGGTTATTTCTCAAGATATTTTTGTTCCCTGCACATATTTTCAAGCTTGTCTTTAATTTCTTTAATTACATTAGACAGTAGTCCTCCCTTATCTGTGGGGGATACATCTCAAGACCCCCCAGTGGATGCCTGAAACCACAGATAATACCAAACCCTATATATACTATGTTTTCTCCTATACATACATACCTATGATAAAGTTTAATTTATAAATTAGGCACAGTAAGAGACTAAAAACTAATAATAAAATAGAACAATTATAACAATATATTGTGATAAAAGTTGCCATAGATCTCAGCAACCTCAGCATACTATTCTTTTTCTTTCTTATTGAGAACTTTCACCTTTTCACTTAAAGGAAGCACTTTACCTGCTTCTCTTTGGCTTATCTGAATTGCCAGCATCACTGTTCTTGCGCTTTGGGGCCATTATTAAGTAGAATAAGAGTGACTTGAACACAAGCACTGTGATACCACGACAGTTGGTCTGATAACCCAGATGGCTACTCAGTGACTAATGGGCGGGTAGCATATACAGCGTGGATACAGCGGACAAAGGGATGATTCATGTCCCAAGTGGGACAGAGCAGGATGGCACAAGATTTCATCATGCTACTCAAAATGGCATGCAATTTAACACTTATGAATTGTTTGTTTCTGGAATTTTCCATTTAATATTTTTGGACTGTGGTTGACCACAAGGTAACTGAAGCTGTGTAAAGTGAAACCACAGATAAGGGGGGACTGTAGTCATTATTATAGTCAGTACCTGATATTCCATTATCTGAAGAAAGCCCTGGCCAGTGAATTCCCTTCCTTTCTTGCCAGTTCATCAATTCTTTCAGAAACCTTGTTTTTTATATTTTATACAGATTTTCAGTTATTTTCAGTGGGAGGGTCAGCCTAAGTACTTAGCTTGCCATAATGCTGGAAATAGAAGTCTAGCATATGTACTTAAAATTGACAAATTTATGAAAGGGAAAAGTAATCCAGGAAAGGTTGGCCTTCAGGACCTAGAATTGCCTACACTGTACTGAATATATTTTCTGAACATCCCAAAGAGTGCATGAGGTGCCTTAATGAGAAGCCAGTCAGAGTGTGGTTGTCCAGCCAGAGTGGCAGAGCGATGGAGAACTTGCTCTGCTTGGCACCCCAACCCCAGAAGACACGACCCAAAAGTAACATGACCAAACAAGAGGAGGAGATTTTCTGGAGACTTCCTGTTAAAAGGAGTCATTTTATCTCTAAGGAATTAGAGGCCTTCTTAGGGAGGAAAGCCTGATAAAACTTGTCCCCCAGTTGCTGCTGTGAGCTCTACCAGAGCCGCTGGGACTTGGCCGTGTCTCTGCTTGGAACTCAGGGGTACGTGTTCTTCCATCCCAGTGGTTCTGTAGGAGTATCCAAAATGGATATAGAGGGGACCACAGAGTCCAAGCTGGTCTCAACCTCTTCTTCTCCCCATTTACCAGATTCAGTCCCTCGGTCCTCTTGATTCCACCTTCTAAACAGCTCTAGAATCTATTCATCTATACCTACTCATCTGCCACCACCTGGGCCGGGACACCACCATCTCTTGCCTGGACTGTAATATTTCCCTCATTGCATCCCCTCCCAATCCCTCCCCTCCCTTCCTCAATTCATTCCCCTCAGGTAACCAAAGTCATCTTTTAAAAAGTGAAAGTCAGATCATGTCTCTCCCAACCTTTTAGGTTTAACTTCAGTAATTTCTTATGACTGCTGGCTCAAGTCCCAGGCCCCTAATCTGGCCCATAAAGCCCTGTTCTTTAACCTCATTTCTGGCCACTCCCTTCCCTGTTAAAATTATTCTACCGCTTGGTTTCCTTCCATTTCTGAACACATGAGAGCTCTTTCTCCCTGAAGGTGTTTGCACCTGCCATTCCTTCTTCCTAGAATGCTCTCCATCCCCTTTCTTCCCTTTCCTTGGCTCCCTCTTATTTATCCTGCAGGACCCAACTTAAATGTAACTTCCTTTCCCTCACCTTCGGTCTCTTAGTCTTGTTGCTCGTGTTCCCTATAGCAAGTGTCCTATATGTCTTCATGTCTTCATCAGGGCAGTTATCTCAGTTGTGATCTATAATTATTTTTGTGGTTTCTGTTCACTGCATGTCTCCCACACCACGTGGTAAGAGCTGGATTCACGCATGTCCTGCTCATCACTGTTTCCCCGACACAAAGTACAGAGCCGGGCATGTGGTAGATGTTGCTCATCTAGAGAATAAATCTATGAGTGATCTGGCACTCCACTGGAACTGCTCTTGCTGAGCTCACCTGTGACCTCCTCATTGCTAAATCCAGTTTTCTTCTTAGTCTTCATACTTGACACCTCACATTGGGAACCGTTGTCAACCCTCTGTTTCATTAAATATTCTCCACATTTCCTCGTCCTTTGATTTTGAGACAACATTCTTTCCTTTGTTTTCTTCTACATCCCTAAGCTCTGCTTCTGAGCCACCTTTGCTGACTTGCTTTGGGTGTCCCTTAAATGTTAGTGTCCTGCATGATTCCAGCCTTCACTCTTTTTCCTCCCACACAGTCTGTGAGCAGCCTTAACTTTTTCTATGTCTTCAACCATCACATTAATGCTGGTGAACCCAAAGCTGTATGTCCAGCCCTGACCCTACCCCTGAGCATCAGACCCTTCTTTCTCATGACATTCTGAAATACCTTCATCCTGGTGTCCCATGGGTGCCTCCAGCTTCACTTTTCCCAAATGGAGCTAATTATCTTCTTTGCCAAACTTGTTCCTCCTCCAGAATTTCCAATCTGGCTAAATAGTTTGACTACCTACCTAGCTCTGGAGCTAGCAGCCGTGGAGTCATCCTGGATACCTCGCCAGCTCCGTGTCCCATGTCCAGCTGTTACCACACTCTGTCTCTTGCACCTGTCCTATTCCTCCTCTCTCTGCACTGCCACCACCTCGTGCAGCCCCTGCTGTTGAGTGTCTGAACCATCCCATCACCTCTTACCTGGGCTCCCTCCTTCTGGCCTCTTCCCCCTCCGGTCCATTCCTAGCATTAGTGCCAGAGATCTCGTCCCAAAGAACAAAGTTAATCATGCCACTTCCTGCTTACCTCCTACCTTTCTCCCTAATGCCTGTGCAATGAAGCCCATTCTCTCAGGCTGATGTGCAAGGTTCTTCATAATTTACCTCATCTTTTTGGCTGACTTTGCTTCTCTTCCCACCATGCATATTCCTCTGAATGTGCCACCCCTTCTCATTACATGTTTATAGTGTTGAGCAGGGGTTCTCAAATGTTAGGGGACATCAGAATCACATGGAAGGCTTGTTAAAACCCAAAATGCTGGACCTCACCTCCAGAGGTTCTGATGCAGTAAGTCCGAAATGAGGCCCAAGATCTGAATTTGGAACAGGTTCCCAGGGGCTTCTGGTGCTGTTTTTCTGGATACCACTGTGAGAACCACTGGTGCAGGCTGCTAAAGAGTGTGAGCCCAGGAGCACTGCTGCCTGGGCTCAAATCCTGCCTCTGCCACTCACTTCCCGTATCACTCAACCTTATGCCTCAGTTTACTTGTTCGTAAAATGGTGCTAATAATATGAGCGACCTCATAAGCTTTGGAGGAGGTTAAATGAGTTAATACTCAGAAAGCACTAAAAACAATGCCTGGTTCATTGTAAGAGCTCAGGAAATGTTAGCTGCCACCATTGTTTATTGCTTTTTTATCATCGTTCATATCCTTGGTTATGAACGTCTGCCTCCCTCACTCTTTTTTGCTCACAATTTTCTACTCTTCCTTCAAGAATTAGTTTCTTTTCTGAGGTACTTTTCCTAACACTCCCGCATCCCCAGGCCTTCCTCGCCTTCTCCCTTGTGCTCACACAGGCCAGTGGGTACATGCTGTCCTAGCATCTCCCGCATGATGCTTCCCTCCTTACCTGGAATGGGTCTCACCCACTGTGCATTCTTCAAGGCTTCATTTTTGAGTCCCTGTCTGGTACATCATGGAGGCTCAAAAATGTTTCTTAATTAAGTGACCGAATTGGCATATGTTGTAGAATTGATTACTGTATTGAAAATATGGTAAAATGTGTCAAGTTTGGGGAAATATACCAAGAAAAGGTGGGGAGAAAAGAATGATGTGGAAGTTTGGGAATATTGTAGTCAGTTCAGTGGGATTATGCTTCAGGAATATGGTCCTGTGGTCTTGGGAACATCTGAGTGCACATCATTTAGGATAATCTTAGCTGCCGGTAGCAAAAGACCTCAACTCAGTGGACATAAACCATAAGGATATTTGTACTTGTATAATAACAAGTCTGCAGGAGGGTGAAGCCAGGGTTGTTTAATCCAGTGATTCAGTGATGTCATCAAGGACCCAGGTTCCTTCCATCTTTTTTTGCTCTTCCCTCATGCTTCCCCTTCATGGTCACAGTGTTGCTGCAGAAGGTCACAATGTGGCTGGACAAGACCACGTCCAACAGAGGAAGAGGTTCCTGCATCTCCCTTTTTAAGAGCCAGGAAAATATTTCCAGGAACACTTCCAGGGAGCCCCTGTCCTGTCTCAATGACCAGAGATGGGTCAGAAGCCCACCTGTAACCTACCCTCTGGCAAGGGGCCCACATGTGCTTTGACTAGAAGAGGCCCCTGGCTGGGCATCAGGTCACTTACCCTGAGAGGTGAACACAGTTGGAGTTCTGTTAGAAAGGAGGAAGGAGGAAGGGAGAAATGGATGTTGCTTAGGCAAGCAATAGCATCTGCTTCAAAGGCTGACACAGACCCCAGCTGGCAGTTTATTTGAAAAGTCACGGGATGGAAATTAAGTGACTTCAAAGGTCTTTTCTACCCTGAGAATCTATAATGAATTACTTGAAGTCGAAGTGAGAAGACCTTTCCTCTGTCTGTTCCACCTGCAGGTCATGCCCTGACCACAGCTGCCCTTCAGGAGACTGGCCCGGAGCCATAGTTGGATCATCAGGCTGCTTGTCAGGGGTGGGGCAGCAGCGACTTGCCACTCTTCCTCATGAGCCCAGCCCGGGTGTCCACCTGGCACTCCGCACAGCCACGTCTCTTCCTAAGGACAGAGCTGCAGGAGGGGCCCCAGGGCAGCCAGCCCCAGAGGCCTGGGCTTCAGAGGACGCCTCAGGAGAGCTCCATCACAGTGTGCTGCCTCCCCCAGGCCCAGGTGTGTAACTGGACACGAGGCTTGCTTATGGTAAGAAACCGAGGTTCCTCGAGGCAGGGTGTAGTGGGAGCAGCCACCTGCAAGGAGACTGGGCCGAATGAGACAAATAAGACTGTGTCTCTGCTAGGCCTCTCTGATTTTCCACAGCCCCTCTTAAAAACTATTAGCCGACTTACCGAGTAGACTCCCAAACCACATGGATCAGTGTTTTCTGCATGTCAGATTCGTGGAGAGCTGCAGAACACGCTCGTCTCTGTCCAGGGTCCGCCTCTCTGAACAGAGAAAGAAAGCTGGTAAGAAACGAATGGGAGAGTCTTCAACCCAGGGTCGCATATAATGATCATGGACAGCAATGGGTGTCCGCAGGGGGCCAGAAGTTTGGATGCCATGCCAGGAGCAGTGGTGACAGCTTCTCGGAATTGTTTACTAGCCTGACATTCTAAGGTTTTCCCAGTCCTTCCAGACACACATATCAGGAGCAGCTAAAATGAAGTACAGTAGAAGATTGACCCTGGGTGGCAGTAAAGTGAGACTTAGTTACGAGTGGCTTCTGTGGCGTCCACTGGGGGTGAAGTAACGCTGATTTGGCCATTATGACATGTGTTGTTCTATTTTATGTGTCTGTCTTAAATCTTCAATCAGATTGTCAACTCCTTGAGGGCAGTAATAGAATATTTTATTTCTCTTATATTCTTCACAAGGTCAGTATTCAGTAATTATTTATTAGCTGATTTTTCGCTGCAGACCTATACAATAAAAACGATCAGTCAAGGTCCTAGAATTTTCTTTCGTTTGGGCAGAGTTGTCCTCAGTATCTATTGGGTGCCTACTGAGATGGAACAGTGGCCGAGTGTGTTCCTTTCCTAGGGCTGCCGTGACAAAGCACCACAAACTGGGTAATTTAAAGCAACAGAGGTTTACTGTCTCCCAGTTCTGGAGGATAGAAGTCTGAAGCCAGGGTATTGGCAGGGCCATGCTCCCTCTCTAACCTGTAAGGGAAACATCCTTGCCCCTTCCTCAATTCAGGCGGTCTCTCGGCAGTCTTGACTGTTTCTTGGCTTGCGGCCGTGTAATCCAAGCTCTGCCTTCATTGTCACCTGGGTTCTCCCTGCGTGTGTCTGTCTTCACATGATGGTCTTCTTACAAGGACACCAGTCACATTGGGTTAGGGGCCCACCCTCCTCCACTATGGCCTCATCTTAGCTAATGACTTCTGGAATTCAGACCCTTATTTCTAAATCAGACCACAATCTGTGGCACTGGGTGTTAGGGCCTCAACATGTCTCTATTTGGAGATCACAGTTCAACCCAGAACACCAAGTGAGCTCATTCACAGTGACAGGACTAGGACATACAAAAGGCTGGGATGCATATTAAGTGTCCCTTGGTGCTGACTGGAAGGGACAGGGAGAAGAGTCAGCAGGGCACGTGTCTTCTGTTTTGTCAGCATTCTCCGGGGAAGTTTGTTTGAGCTGGGGCCCAGCTGGACACACCATACTACTGCGCTCCAGGGGGGAAGCTCCACGCTCCTATTGCTCCCCGTTTTTATGGGACAAGATGGGGAGAGGCCTCAACAGAGGGGAGCAAACAGACCATTTGGGCTGCAGCCAGCCTTAACTTTGCAGGAAAGTGGAGGAGCCCCACCTCATCCTGTGGAAAGTTGCACCTCCTTCCCCTAGGAGAGGAGGAGCTACTGGGCCCAACAAGCTCATTGCCAGGCAGTCCAGAGAGAGTCCCAGATGCCAGATACTGAACAACCTGCCTGTTTCCAAACCTAGTAAAACTTAGACCCTGTGATGCCAACTTCCTGCCTCCCTAGCTTAGGACCCCTTAGTGCAGAGATCATGGCAGAACTAGTATCTGAACCCAAGAATTTCTGGCTCTAGAACCTGATGTTTTAGCCAATATATTATGCTGCCTCCAAAGTCTTAAAAGAAAAAAAAGAGGTGTGGTTTACAGTTACATCTGTCACCTTTAAGTTTATTGTCAGTGGTGGCATGGTAATGATGGGCACGACAAAGATAAGAGAACATCTCTGAAAATGGGTGAGGTGGTGACATGCCCCAAAGAAGGCGTATAATGAGAATGCATTTCTGTTCTCCTAACAAAGCTCATCCTTTATGGTCTGTCACATTGTATAGAGTGGAACTGGCTCCCTTTGCTCTTTCAGTCCCCAAACATTTATGGAGCAACCTCTGAATGCAAGGCCCTGTGCCAGGTGTGAGATAAGATGAACAAGCCACACCCTAGTCCTTGGAGCCCAGTTAGGACATGTCAATAGAAGCTGCAGTGCCACCTGGTAGATGTGGTATTGGAATGACATGGATGTGTCAGGCTGGGTCCTGAATGTGATAAAAGAGACGGATTCCCTGTGGAGTAACAAGGTGGGTGGTTTCCAGTTGTCTTGGGGCTGCATCATTTTACGTTGCTTGATGGAGGAAGGAAGTGAGGGCCCGGAAGTGGAGGCTGTGAGCTAAGGTGTTGAGCCATCTTGCCCACAGCCTGAGGTGAAGCTGACAGTGGCTGCAGCTCTGGAGGCCGTGGGCTCTTTGGAGACAGGCTCAGTCAGGGTTGAAAGGTGGGATGAAGGAAACCTCCTTTCCCTTTGTTGCTCCCCATCTCAGCTTTTCTCATTCCTGGTCACTTGTTTAGCGGCTGAGCTGGGCTGTCTCCCCGTGGCACACTTACCCTGGGAGTTCATGTTCCACCAGAGGGGCAAACTCCTCTTCTCCATCTTCTCCAATGAAAGACAACTAAGCCCAGCCAACTGAGGGCTGGGGGCTGGGGGCAATGAAGATGGTAACAGAGCACAGTTCATAGGTCGCCATATTTGACCTTCGTAATCACACCTCAGCAAAAGATCTGCAGGTGGGGTCTTCTTGTCACAAGGAGGCTCCTTTCTTGGCTTTTTATTGTTACCATTTATCTTTCTTCTCCCCCAGGTTGCGTGCAGCAGCATCTGTCATCTCTGTGGTCATCTTAGAACAATTGGGGTTTTGCTTTTTATTTGTTCTTTTCTCTGAGTGTGACGCTAACCACAGCAGCCTGCAGGCAGAGGGTGTGGGGAGGGAGCCGGTTGCTCTTCATTCAAATACTGTGATCTCTGGTGCAGCTGGTGCCAGTGGTCAAATTTGCAAAACGGAGGTGTTGAAACTAGTCCAAGTGACTGCTGGGGATCTGTTGCCTGTGCTTCTATGGATGAGTAATGGAAACTAGTTGTTTTCAGGTTAAAAAGGAGAATTCAGAGTCCTGCTGGAATACAGACAACAGGCATTTCTATGACCGCAGCTATGTGTGCTTCTCTGTGCTGGCAGCTGTGTGGAGATACAAGAGAAGAATCCCATATCCTTCTTGTCCTCAAGGAACTTAGTGATAAGAAGAGGAGAAAAACACACAGTTGACCTACCCTCTTGGTCCTGTTTCCTCATTCAAGAAATGAATGAGGTTGGATTTGGTCAGTATTCCTAGTGGAGTCAGTACTGCCCCTTAGAGCTGTGCTTCACAAGTGTTCAGTGGGCCTGTGAATCACCCGGGGGTCTTGTTCATATTGCGATTCAGTAGGTCTAGTCCCAGGCTCAAGATTCTGCATTTCCAGCAGACTCCCAGGTGGTGCTGCTGGTCCAAGGACCACAATGCTTTGAGCGCTGCAGCCCTGGAGGGCATTTTGGAAACCTGTGGGGTGGCTCTGAGTGCCACATGGTGGAGAGATGCCCCTGACATTTACCGGATGGGGGCTGCGGATGCTAGTTGTGATTCCATGTGCGAATCAACCCCATCATTGAAGACTGTCACCTGCCCTGCCCAGACTCAGTCCACCATAAATATAAATCAGGAATACCTTCCTACATAGTAATACTGACAAGTTTTCAAAGAAGTTGTGCCAAAAGCCCAGTAATTTAGGAGACAATTTTTTGGGAAGAGAAGCCTGAATGAAATAAAGACAAAGCCTTGAAATGATTGGATAATTTCCCCATCCCATACATTCTGTCTAGATTAGAGCATTTCCAAACATATGTTTAACTGGAAAGAGTTTCATCGCAACATGCAGTCAGTGCAAAAGCAAGGAAGCCCTGTGCCAATTTGTGATGGGAGATCCGAGAATCCGTCTAACAGACGTGGACACAGGACAACGTACTATTAAATTAGCAGAGGCATGTGAAATGTCACCATCTCAGTGAACTTCTTTATAAAAGCTGTTTTTAAAATAGTTTGTATCTAATATGCATATATATTTGTAGTACAATGGTAGGAAGTCTCTTGCAGAAATGAGATAGTACAGTGATTACTTTGGGGTTGCTTTGGTTTCTCACTCTTACTCTGATATTCTCCTTTTTTCCCATCCATCCTCCTGTCCCTGTTGCCTAAACAAAAAGGATATCATTTCCAAGGCTTTTTAATGCTAAAGACCAAATGTGTGCCTGCACTCTGTTGGGGGGACTTCCAGTTTGGGGACATGTTTTCCCTGATACTTTGTCACTGCCCTGTCCCATGTCCCAGTGTAGCAAATTATTATGACACTATACGTGTATATAAGGCTTAGCTCATTCACAAGACAGTATACTTCCTTATTTTCTCTACGTCCACATCAGTAATTTGATTTGGCGTGTTATCCCTACCTCAGTTAAGGATATTTCCTTCTTCCTGCTATCAGATACAGATGGGTGAGGGGGTTTGTTGTTTCTCATCCTAACATGTTTTATTCTGTTGTCCTCTGCTCTTCGGTTTCCTTGCACTCCTCATACAGAGCGTTCCATCTAATCTTATCTGTTACCAGAAGGTGTAAGCCTTGACTGCTTGCCTATGTGTTCCAGTGCTTGAGCATATTGAAATGTTTATTTCATTACAAATTGCTTTCCTTTTTTCTCCTTTATATTACAATTAGAGCTAAATTATGCAAATGGATCGAATAACTTATCTAGGAGTTTCATTTCAGGCAGTAAAGAGGGCGTTTCCAAATATTTGTTATAAAAAGGGGGTGTTGATTGGAAAGGGTGGAGCACCATTGGTTTAAATGATCTCTAAGGCCTCTGACATTCTTTGTGCAACATATAAAAAACAATAGATGACAGTCTGATTTGTGACTAAATTGAAAATAATCCTGGAGGAGAAAGCGATTGGCGAAAGTTGGTGTCATCCATAATGTCTGCTTGGATGAGAGACTATAAATCCTCAAGACGTGAAACAGTGGTTCTCCCCAGGTTATACTTTAGAAACTTAAAAAAACCAACCAAACAAGGTAACCTACACACACACTTTACACCTTGACCCCACCCAAGATCATTTGAAACTGAATCTCTGAGTGAGGCCCAGGCACCTGGAGTCTAAACATCTCCCCAGATGATTCTAATGGGCTGTGAGGGTTCAGAATCACTGCCTGTAGTGGAGTAAATGGTGACATCCTAACTGCCAGACCTATGAATGTGACTCTATCAGAAAGAGGGGCTTTGCAGGTGTAATTCAGTTACAGATCTCCAGATGAGATCGTGCTGGATTATCCAGGGGGCCGTAATAAGAGGCACCTGGACTAGAGACACAGAGGGAGGAGGGCGTGTGAAGACAGAGGCAGAGATTGAAGTTACGGAGCCACAAGCCAAGGAGTGCCTGGAGGTACCAGAAGCCAGAAGTAAGGAATGAATTCTCCCCTAGAGCCTGCAGAGGGAGCACGGCCCTGTGGACACCTTGATTTAGGACTTCTGGCCTCTAAAACTGTGAGAGAGTAAATTTCTGTTGTTTTAAGACGTCTAGTTTTTGATAATTCATTACAGCAGTCCTAGGGAACTAATACACTGCTGAAAGTGTGGATAAAATTTCGTGAGATGCAAGGAATACAGGAGTTTTTCAGATATGGAAGCAAAATAAGTGAAAGTGAGAAGGTGTGGCTGGAGGTCGAATGGGAGGCAGGACAACTAGAATAGAGAATGACTTTCTAAGAGGAGTGGGAGCTAATTCTGTGGAGAGCCCACCAGAGAATTCCTGGGTGCAGATGATTCCTTTTCCTAGGAAAGATGCCTTCTTCCCCGTTCTGTCCTGTCATATCTCAGGCATTTGCTGCACCTCCTTAGACCACAAAAGGTCCAAGAAGCCCTGAAGTGAGTTTGCCCTTCATTCCACAAGCATGGGAGCCACTGAAGGGTGCTAAGGAGGGAGCGACCTGGCAATGTTTTAGGGAGGCCTGGGGTTGCATGTCTGAATAATTGGTGTCTGCTGCTGAATCATATAATTGGTCACGGAATCCAGTCTCACATCTCCCCCACACCAGCAGTTCCTCCTTACAGTGGTGGCTTCGTGAGTGTGAGCAAAGCCATTTGTTTCCCAGCCTTGGAAGTCTGGGTGGTAGTGCTGACGTCATTGGGTGGATCTGCCAATGTCTTAGAAGTTAATCCCTTCTGCAGATCCCTAAGGGAAGTCACATCACTTCTGATGAACTCCAGAGGGACCATCCTCAGCCCACCACATTGGAATGAGAGCAGCCAACCTCAAAACCCACACAGTGCCAACTGCATTTCCTTAATAACCAGGTGTGAAGGCATCTCGAGAGCACTGCACGATGAAGCCTGCATCCATGCCCTACTTTCTGCAAACTTAAGCAAGGGTAACTTTTATTAACAATGTCCGTGATATCAGAGTCCTCGCTGACTTTTCCTGGCTGGTGCAGCAGGAGCTGAGAGGGGGTTGAGAGTGCCTGTATGTGAACTCACTGATCGCCTTGCCGGATCTGTGTGTGCACTTCCCAGGCGTTGTTTTGAACAGCTGACTCAGAAAGGATCAGTAGTATGGGAGCAGAGAGGTCACTGAGTATGATTGCCTTAAGGGTGGAGAAGCAGTTACATGCTGCCTGGCGAGAACCATCTAGGGACCGCAGGGCGCTGAGCTGTGGTGGGGGCGGGGCCTGGGTTGCATTCAGAGAGAAGAGGAAAAAGAGGGGAGCAACCAATCCACAATCCACATTATTCTTAGTCTTCAACTGTCAGCTGTGCTGGGGATTTAACATTGCCCGTTGTCCCAGAAATGAACAAAGGGCAGAGGAACTCCTTCACTTTATTTTCTGGGAATCAATGTCTCTAAAGGAAGGAGACCACTTCCTTCCATGGACACCACCCTATGACACTGTTGGGTCAGTGGCTACTGTTTTAATGTTGAAGGAGATGCTGCAGAATGCTGGGAGCAGGTCAGAATGGAGCTGTTGGCCTCAAGGAGTAATTTTGGGATCCCCTAGATAGGACGCCCTGGTAGAGGTCATTCCAGGTATCCTCCTGTCTCCAGGAACCCCAGCACCCATCCCTGCCTGTTATGGATTGTGAAGGCGAAGGGCATCTTCAAGTGAGATGTGGGGCCAAAGTTAGGGAGCAGGGATGGAGGACCATTGCTGGTGTTAAGTCTCAGTTGGGCACTTAGCTGCCCCCTCTCGGGGCCTTAACTTCACTGTGACCCTATTGCAGAGAACCAGTGAAGATGTTTCCAGTTGAGCAGTAGAGAATTCTGAACGCAAATAGACAAACTTCCAAAACCTCCAGGGCCGACCTCCTCCTATTTGCAAGAAAGCCTGAGGGATTTTCGCAGGGTGGGTGGAGGGGTGGATAAATCTGACACCAACTGACCTCCTGAACTGCGGGGTGAAACAGTGGGCTGCAGAGAGCGAGCACTGTTGGAGAAGCACTGTGCAATGATGAGGAGTCTAGGGAGGGCTGCTTTCCCACATGTGGTTCCAACCCAGAGAAGGGGCGTTCCAGAGACCAGCCATCAGGTCTGTTCAGCAGACACTGTGTGCTGCTTCGTGCTCAGCACTCTAGGAAAGCACTGGAATATACTGCTGGGAACAAGACAGATGGGCCCTGGCCTCAGGGAGCAGGCCTGCAAACAGTAAAGATGAGAAAAACATCACCCATAAACCCAATAAACGGAGATAATCATTATTGACATTGGGGTGTATTTCCTTCCCGTCTTTTTCATCATACACACAGAAACACACACACACACTTTTCTTATTGCCTTTCCTCATTGTGCCTTACATTTTAGTTTGTCACATGCATCTATCTCCACTAGACCATGAGCTATGTGAGGGCACAGATAAGGTGTCACACACTTTTTATCCCTGTTGCCTAACACAGTGTCTTGCACCAGCCGGCCCTCTGTAAATGGTGGCGCAGAGTACCCTGAGGTGAGCCTGTCTGGCTGTGGAATGCAGCACATCATGATTCTGAGGAAGCGATTTCCTGTGCTGGTGCTTGCTGCTTGTTGAAGACTTGCATGCGTTCCACAGGCCCCAGTCACTGCTGGCCAGTCAACCACTTGGCTGGGTGGCTGGGGAAGGAAGTAAAACTACGTAATGATTCCACAGGTGGTTGCGACGTGGGTGGGTGATAAGTGTGTTCTGCATCTGCGTGGGGTGAATTGAAGAGCAGCTCCCCCCTCTTATTCCACTGAGGCCTTTTCTTGCTTTAGAATGACACCGTTCATTCTGGCAAATCCTTCTTTATCCTTTCTGATCAAAAATAGTGTTGGCGTTTCACCCGGGGGAAGGTGGGTAAGATTTTCTTCTCTGAGAAATCAGCTTTGGCTCTAAAATACTCTTTGCTTAGATTAAAATTCAAGAGGCTCTTGAGCTGGGGTTGGAAGTGGAACTAACACAGGCTCTTTTCCAGAAAGCTCAGTGTGGGGAGGCTGGGACCAAGTCAGGAGCGGAATTCAGTCAGCGGCCACAGGTGAAAGCAAAGCAGGGCACCTGGGAGGGTTTCGGGGAGTAAAGCAGCAGAAACTGTTCACAGAGCGTCAGGATCCCTTCAAAGCATGTGTGGAAGACATGAAAGGCTGGGGGTAGATTGAGTGCTTTCCTTTTTTGGAACAAAATGTAGGAAATTCGTTGGTATAGATGGTTACAGAACAGTAAAAGCAGATATAAGGGAGACAAGCCCATTTGCCTTCTGAGATTTTTATTTGAATGTGGCAAGATGTTTGTTATTTAGATGTCTGTTTTTCTTTAGAGGATACGTGGCATAGCAGAAGCTATTTCTAGAATTAAATATCTCTGAGGGAATTTCATTTCAAGATCAAGGGAAAAGTCTGCAAGGTTTTGGCTTCTGATGAAAAGCATCTAAAACCAAGTAAAATCAAAAAGAACCCTTAAACAAATTATTGATTTGGGGGAGGCAAAGAAATCTCAGCTGGAGAGTCCTTTTTAGAGCCAAACTGTGGAGAGAGGAGTGAGGAAATATTTAGGGCTAAGCCTCTGAGACTGCCTTGTGGGATGCGATTTCTTCTCTAAACACCAGGAAAGGAAATGAAGTGGATGGAATCTGGTGGTTCATACAGAGCAGAAGAAGAGTTGAGGAGCCCCAGGCCCCAGGAGGCCAAGTGACTTGCCCAAAGCTAGGACCTTAGTGGTAATGTGAGGGAATATGCTTGTTAAAAAAATCCCAAATCTGGTTTTCTCTCTGCAATTCTACATTGCTGTGGGAGGTCAAAGGGATTTAGTAGAAAGAGCATAGGTTTGGGATGCAGTTGGTTTGAATCTGGCTGTTTTGGGACAAGTTTTTAATATTTCTTCCAGACTCAATTTACTCATCTGTAAGAAACTTAAAATGCCCCCAAACTGCCCCAGGACTGTCCCCACCTTCTCAAATGTATAGCTGCATGGATCTCTTAAGCGTCCCGCTGTGCTGTGTAGGGAATCCTCTGTTGGTCAATGGATGTCCATTTGGTTGTAACTTAGAGGGGAGGGACAAAGGGAACAACTCACTCTGCCATGATGCTGACGTCATTTCTGTCACCCCCTTGTCAAGGATGACCTCCAACTCTTGACAGCTCTCCTCCAGGCCTCACACACTCACTAGCTCACTCATTCACGCAGGGTCTGTTCCTGGTGCTGGGGACACAGTAGTGAACCGAAGCAACAAAGGCCCAGCCATCGTGGAGCTCGTGTTCTAGACCTGCTCTGTGCAGTAGAACATAATGTGAGCACACATGTGCTTTTCAGTATTCTAGTGCCGCACCAGAAAAAGTAAACAGGCAAAGTTAATTTTGTTACCATTTGATTAACCTAATGTACCCCAAATATTATAATTTCAGCATGTAGTCATCTAAAAATTTATTAATTAGATATTTTACGTTCCTGTTTTTGAACTAGATTATTCTTACAGCACATCTCAGTTTATACTGGCCACATTTCAAGTACTCAGTAGCCTTGCATGGCTTGTGGCTACTGTATTGGACAGTTGGTTCTAGGGCTCAAGAGCAAGACTCTGCCATCCACCCCAGTGAGGGAAGCCCTGCTGCCTGAGGGAGGATGCTGCCACTAAAAAAGGGGACCTCTCCCAAGGCACTCTCTTCCACCGCCAGAGCTGCTGATGCTATACGGAAAGAGGAGGATGCCCACGCCACAGAGTTCTGTCTTAGTCTGTGGGTTCAGACAAGGGAATGACATCGTGCAATAATAATAATAATATAATTAGTACTTTATGAGCACTAAGTATGGGCCAGGCCCTGTGCAAACACTTCATGTGCTCTGTATCTTATTATATTCACGACGACTTTACAAGAGAGGTACTGATATTCTCCATGTTGAACAGAGGAGGAAGGTGGCTCAGAGAAGTTAGAGAACTTGCTGAGGCTCACATGAGAAGTAAGTGCCTGACCTGGGACTTGAACCCAGGGCTGTCTAAAGCCAAAGCCTTGTGTTCTTAAAAGAGAGACAGCCCAGAATGAGATTCAGGATGAACACAGGCTCTCAAAGCCTTCGTGGAAGACTCTTTTCCTCTGCGTACAGGCCACTCTGCCAAGTCAAAATGCTTTGGAGATAAAGGTGTCATTGAGGATGACTCAGTGTCCCGTGGAGAGGTGTATGTGAGACGTCGGCAGCCCCAGGCCCAGCCCTTCACAGCTGCTGTCCAGGAGCCATTGCTGCCAGCATGTTCTTATCACAAATAAGATAGCACAGCCTTTGAAAACCATGTAGTAATGTACATGTGTTACAAATAAGATATTTACCTAAAGGCATAGATTACAAAACCTCTGTTGACTCTAAAGCGCCATACGAAAGCTTGCATCATTATATGGTTATTGCTACTGTTATCGGTCAGTGGATGGTGTGTCCAGGGCGCTCACCACAGCCCGATGGCTGCGGTGGGGCCTGTAATATCAGATGGCACCTGAGAATATACCCTGACTTGAATGTTCTGCCCCCGGTGGATCCCAGCACCAGGAAGTTCTTGAGCTTCCCTTATGAATATATTGCAGTGAAACCCAACACGCAGGTGAGCAAATTAGCCAGGTGTTTTCATCACTTGGCAGTTTGTCTGGTGTTGAAATCGGCCTTTCTGTTCAGCATCAGGTGGCCAAAAGCACTCCTGACTCTTCAGAGCGTAGTTACGGAGACACTTAGAAACCCTCAGACATGGTGGAGCGGCCCCAGCCTCCCCTGTCAAGTCCCAGGACGGGTGAGAGGCCAGGAAGCCAGCCACCAGCGTCCAGAAGAGAAAGGGCCCACAGACCGTGCTGCGGGTTTCCTGGGCTTCCTCGTGGCCTTGCTAAATGGGATGACCTGGAAGAACATCCAAATCCCACGCCCCCTCTGAGGCCCACTTTAAGTCCCGCCTCCTTCATGGAAGCCTCTCCTGACGTGTCAGCACCCCCAGGCCTCTCCCACCTCTGATGTCCTGTAGTCTTGAATGCCTGTGCCCTTCAGACACTGAAGCCCCATCTTGTATTGTTAGCTACACATTTTCTGTATGGCCATGCCCTTACTTTCCCATTCCCAGACTTCTGTGACCTCTCCTGGCAACAATCATATGTTGACTTGTGACATCTCTGATGATCTGGTTGGTAAACTCCACCTTGTTCCAGAGAGGGTCTAAGGGGGCTGTTTCATTATTCTAAGTATGCATGATGTCCTTAATTCATTTTCATTTGGTTTTTCATGCTGCTTCTCCATCCAGAATATACATTCTTCGAGAATTGGGCTCTTGCAATCTTGGTCTCCTACTAGAATATCTGCCTGACTCACCTTGGGGACTCAGTGACCGTATATTGCTCAATATTGAGCAAAGGCTAGTGCCGCAGTCCAAATCCATGCCCTCTGATGCCGGTCACGTGTGTAATTCCCTTCACTTGACCTCCCTGCAGTCACCACGATTGTATTGTGTGCTCATTAGTTTGTCAGAGCCTCTCCCCCACACTGGAGACCTTTTGGTTCTCCACTGTATCCCCAGCACCCAGTACAATGTCTAGAACATGGCAGGGCTTGGTAGAGACTAGTTCAATAATGCACGTATGAATGAATCAGCTTGGTCACTGTAGGAGAGGGGAGAGGCCAGCAGAGCAGAGAGTCAGGACCTGGGGTGCTCTACAGCTTTCTGAAGACTTCAGCCCTAAAGAGAAGTGAGGTCAGTTACCGAAGGGGACGTGGAATAATGGAAAACAGAGGTTAGGGACCCTGAGGGGCAGGCATTTTCCTGCACTAAGGTTTATTTTCTGTGCAACCTTGAAAAAGTCTTGTGAGTATTGGAGGACATATTTTTGTGAAACTGCTTTGTAAACCATAAAGTGGCATGGTAAGATGTTATTCATCACCTTAAGATCTAGTCCCTGCCTACCTGTCCAAATATATTTCTTCTTAATTTGATTTAGCTAAGCCAATCTTCCCATTTAAAAAATTTTTTTCCATTATTGCAAAAATAATATCTTGTAATAACAAAAATATTCAAAAATTCAGAAGAAAAATCAAAATAAATTATCTCTTAATTACCATCTAGAAATAACACTATTAACGTCTTACGTATAGCCTAAATAGTTTTTTTCTAAAGATGTACCACCTAAGTGTCCCGGGAGTCAGCAGCTGGGGGCAGACAGGGCAATGGCCCTCTGCTGTTCTCCCAGGGACTGGCTTTGCTGATGGCCGCGCGGGAACACTGGAGGATGGAGCCTCTCCACTCTGGGTGCCCCCAGCAGCCTTGGCAGCCAGTAGCAGTGCCCGTGAGCGGTGCCGGGAGGGACTCGGAGAGGGACTGTCTTCTTCCAGTGCTCTTCCCTACCTGCAAGTGCCTACTGGGTTTATGTATTTATTGTCTCTCTCCACTGGAATGTAAGCTCCCTGAGGTCAAACACTTGCTGGATTTGCCTTATTGCTGCCTTTTGGCACCTGAAACAGTACCTGTGCATGGTAAATACTCACTGAATGAGTGAATGAGCACCGAGTGCTGTGTTACCTCACACAGAATAGAAGCATTAGGTGAGCTGTGCATATGAGCTGTACAGGGCCAGATTCATTGGTAATATACTTCTGGTTGGCCAGATGGAGCCGTGGTTGGAGATGTGGCCTCTGCAGAGGTACATAGATAGTCTCAACCCCCTTGCAATCACCGCTGCTACCTCCAGTCATTTCAAGTGCGCTCTCAGACCATGCTACTTAGCACGTGGCCAAAGCGCTCTGCAAAGTTCCTCTCCAGGTTCACGGTTTTAACATCCTGAACTGCCCTAGGCAAGGAGGCGCATCCTCTCCTTGCCCCGAAACCTGTTCTTCCTCCCCTTTTCAGCCTGCTCTCCTATGGGCCTTTAGGCTTTTCTTATAAGTACTACCGCATTTCTCTCTCAGGTGGGGCAGCGGTTCTGGCCACAATTCTGCATCTCTGTCTTCAGGGGTGAGCTCCAGTGGTGCAGACGGCATTTGTGCATTGGATGCAAAAAGCTTCAAGAGCACTGCTGGGAGCTGGGCCTGCTGAGAGGGGGTCTCCGGTTAGCCCTGAGGCTACCCCCTTCTCATGCACAAGGGGCTGCCCCCACTGGGCTGGACACAGTCTCCAAATTCAGGTCACTACACAGACTTCCCACTGCTACCCCTCCCCCCTCCTCCTCCTCCCCAAAACCTGGAAGAGGATGGGACTTGGCTTGTTTTCTCCTGGGTCATTGCAGCCCTACTGGGAGGGACGTTTCTCCCCAGTTTTCCCCAAATTACCGTAAGACCCCTTCCACTGTGTTCCCCAGTGGAAAACAAGGTGTCTTTCAGCACTGTGTGTTTCCTAGGTGGGCTTCAAGTCACGGGTAGATAAAATGTCCTCCAGATGTGATTTACCCTCCTCTGAGGAGCCAGAGTCTGCAGCTGAGTGAGAACAAAAGGTGGACAGGCTGCTGCCCGCAGCCCCTCGGCCTCAGGCCCCGCGCTGGGGCCATTGCTGCTGTTCTTCATACTTGCACGGATCATTAGCAGGCACTCAGATTCGGGAAACTGAGCTCTCAGACTGGCCATTTCTCCCAAGCCCTCTTGACGACACAGCTTCTTTCCTTTTTTCCCAGCTTTATCGAGATATAATTGACATAAAACATGTGTAGGTTTAAGATGTACAACATAATAATTTCATATATGTATATAACTCAAAATGATTACCACGTTTAGTTAACATCCATCACATCACAGTTACAATTTTCTTTCTCGTGATGAGAGATTTTAGATCTGCTCTCTTAGCAACTTGCAAATATACAATAGAGTATTATTAACTGTAGTCACCGTGCTGTACAGTACATCCTTAGAACTTATTCATCTTATCACTGGAAGTTTGTACCTTTTGACCACCTTCACCATTTTGCCCAATCCCCTGCCCTGCTTCCTCCCCTCCCCCCGGAAACCACGAATCTGTTCTCTGTTTCTACAAGTTCTGTTTTTTTAGATTACACGTATAAATGAGATCATACAGTATTTGTCTTTCTCTGTCTGACATTACATTTAGCATAATGCCCTCAAGATTTGTCCATGTTGTCACAAATGGCAGGATTTCCTTCTTTTTTATGGCTGAGTAATATTCCATATATATATATACACACACACACACATATACATGCACATTTATATACACATTTGTATACACACACACACATATATATACACCACATTTTCTTTATCAGTTCATCCATTGATGGACACTTTAGGTTGTTTCCATGTCTTGGCTATTGTAAATAATGCTGCAGTGAACACAGGGATGCAGATATCTTTTTGAGATTGTTATTTAAATTCCTTCAGATATATACCCAGAAATGGGATTGCTGGATCATATCGTAGTTCTTTTAATTTTTTGAGGAACCTCTGTGCTGGTTTCCCTAGTGGCTGCACCAGTTTACATTCTCACCAACAGCACACAAGGGTTCCCTTTCCTCCACATCCTCGCCAGCACTTGTTACTCTTGTCTTTTTGATAACAGCCATCCTGACAGGTGTGAGGTGGTATCTCACTGTGGTTTTTATTTGCGTTTGCCTGATGATTAGTGATGTTGGACATCTTTTCATGTACCTGTTGGCCATTTGAATAAATATCTTCTTTGGAAAAATGTCTATTCAGATCCTTTGTCCATTTTTTAATTGGATTATTTGGGTTTTTTTGTTATTGAGTTTTATGATTTCCTTGTATATTTTGGATATTAACCCCTTATCAGATATGTGATTTGCAAATATTTTCTCCCATTCCATAGGTTGTTTTTTCATTTTGTTGATCATTTCTTTTGCTATGCAGAAGCTTTTTAGTTTGAAGTAGTCCCACTTGTATATTTTTGCTTTTGTTGCTTCTACTTTAGGTGTCGTATCCAGGAAATCATTACCAAGACCCATCATGTCAAGGAGCTTTTTTCCTATGTTTTCTTCTAGGAGTTTTATGGTTTCAGGTCTTAACATTTAAGTCTTTAATCCACTTTGAGTAAGTTTTTGTGAGTGGTGTAAGATAGGGTCTAGTTTCATTCTTTTGTGTGTGAATATCCAATTTTCCCAGTACCATGTATTGAAGAGACTGTCTTTTCTCCATTGAGTCTTCTTGGCTCCCTTGTCAAATTGTACATGCGTGGGTTTATTTCTGGGCTCTCAATGCTCTTCCATTTGTCTATATATCTGTTTTAATGCCAGTACCATACTGTTTTGGTTACTATAGTTTAAAATATAGTTTGTATTATAGTATTTTGTAATATAGATTGAAATCAGGGAGTGTGATGCCTCCAGCTTTGTTCTTCTTTCTCAGGATTGCTTTGGCTATTCGGGATCTTTTGTGGTTCCAAACTAAACTTAGAATTGTTTTTTCTGTTTCTGCAAAAAATGCCATTGGAATCTTGATAGAGATTACATTTAATCTGTAGATGGCTGTGGGTAGTATGGACATTTTAACAATATTAATTCTTCTGATACATGAACATGTGCTATCTTTTCATGCATTTGTGTCTTCTTCACTGTCTTTCATCAATGTCTTATAGTTTTCCGTGTACAGATGTTTCACCTCCTTGGTTGACTTTATTCCTAAGTACTTTATTGTTTTTGATGCTATCGTGAATGGGATTGTTTTCTTTATTTCTTTTTC
The DNA here is from genome assembly GCA_031878705.1 of Tapirus indicus. Taxonomy (NCBI): domain Eukaryota; kingdom Metazoa; phylum Chordata; class Mammalia; order Perissodactyla; family Tapiridae; genus Tapirus; species Tapirus indicus. Next base: position 100,671,630 of record CM062918.1, on the reverse strand, counting down.
AAATAATTTGTTGTTCATGTGTAGATATGCTACTGATTTTTGCATGTTGCTCTTGTATCCTGCAACCTTACTTAAATTTATTGATTAGATCTAACAGTCTTTTGGTGGAGTCTTTAAAGTTTTCTTTATATAATATCATATCATTTGCAACCAGAGACAATTTTACTTCTTCCTTTCTGATTTGGATGCCTTTTATTTCTTTTTGTTGCCTAATTACTCTGGCTAGAACTCCCAGTATTATGTTGCATATGACTGGTGAGAGTGGGCATCCTTGAACCAGACAAGGATGTTAGAGGAAAAGCTTTCAGCCTTTCACCATTGACTATGATGTTGGCTGTGGGCTTGTCGTATATGGCCTTTATCATGTTGAGTTTCATTCCTTCCACACCCAGTTTGTTGAATGCTTTTATCATGAATGGATGTTGAATTTTGTCAAATGCTTTTTCCGCATCTATTGAGGTGATCATATGATTTTTATAATTTATTCTGTTGAAGTAATGTATCACATTTATTGATTTGCATATGTTGAACCGTCCTTGCAACCCGGAGATGAATCCCACTTGATCATGGTGAATGATCCATTTAATGGTGCTGTTCAATTTGGTTTGCTATTATTTTGTTGAGACTTTTTGCATCTATAGTCGTCTCGGATATGAGGATACTGTTTATTAAATACTAGATGACAGAGGTCTGTTCCACCCTCCTGGGAAAGTTGATGAAATAAGTGGATATCACTTAAGTTTGTTTAAGCAATGCCTCTGGAAGAGGGAGTTTGTCACTTTTCCTAGCTCTTTTACATTTGGGCAGAAGAGCCTGGAACCTTTGCAGGCCTCTCTCTATGAAGAGCGGTTCCAAAGCCACTTGTCACTCACAGGAGCCGATTGCCCCGTGGAACATGCCCACTCTCTTCTGCCTTCCTTTCTCTGCTCTCTGACCTCTCCCATAGCAATGATGAGAATATATTTGCATTTGTATACGACATTGCTATTCACTTTCACATCCAGTGTCTCATCTGCCCCTCCTCTGATGGAACAGGTAGGAAATAGTTATCCCCACTTTTTCAAAGAAATGGATCAGCTTCCCCAAGATCACATGGTGGGGAAGTTAGCACTTGAACCTGATTTTTTGATGCCTGGTCAAAACCTTTCTAGGGCACTGTGTTCCTGCCAGCCTCTTGATAGAGGGGCTTGGGACAGAACAAGAATGGGAAATGGAAGGGGAACTCAGACTGGAAGTTTGATGGGAAAAGGTTGGAAACTGTTGGCTAAGATGCCAATTGGGATTATATCTGCAGGCTGGATTCATTGTTGTCCTTATTCTCCTCTCATTTTATACTGGCCAGTAAAATTCATGATAAGAATATGCTATCCAAACTCATAGTGATCCCTGCAGGACTGTGACTTGGGAGAAAATGTTTGAATTTAGCCCTTTGAGTGGCTTCTGCCCCACGTAGCACCTTGTACATTAAACAGTGGTTTTGGGTTTTCTTTTCTGCTTCAGCTTGAATCAGAAATAGAGCATGAGCTTGCATACATTTTTTATTCATTCTTTATATATGTTCATTTATTTAGCTTCATCAATGAGCCAGGTATTTTGCTAAGTGCAGGAATGAAATATGATCCCTTCTCTCAAGGCATCTGCAGGTGTGTGTGTATATGTGTGTGTGTACATTTGTGTGTAATGGGGAACATAGACAAGTAAATGTTTACCGTGAATAATTCCTACAGCTGACATAAGCCTGGAATGGAAGGCTATGGAAGCCCAGAAGAAGAGCATGTAAGTCAGACTGTGCTGAGGTCAGGATGACTTCTCAGAGAAAGTGCCCCTTGAATGGAATTCTTAAGTGTTCGTAGGACCTAGCTTAGACTCAGAGAAGGGCATGCCAGGCGAGTGAATGCTATGTTTGAAGATGCTGAGGCATTAAAGAACTGGGACCATGGGAAATGATTTGGAGGGAAGACAGTGCGGTGGTGGACTGGGGGAGAAGGTGACTGTCAAGAGGGGGTGGTCCTGCGTGTGTAAGATTTATCCTGAAAGCAATGGGCGTGTTTGGGTCTGCATCGTAGAGAAGTCCCTTTGGCACTGCCGTCATGTTTTGTGTAACTGTTTTTTTAGAAAGCAGTCTGGGAACATGTGTTAAGAGCCTTTAAAATGTGAATATAAAATACCCTTTTGGTCAATAACATTACCTCAGGAAACAGGAATACTGATCTCCTACTATGTAGTGCTCATTGTACCAGGTATTTTTGATGCACTGTATTTATTATTTTTTAATCCTTATAACAGTTCTGCAAAGTAGGACTCATTGGTCCCATTTACAGATAAAGAATCTGAGGTTTTAAAGAGTCAGGTTTGGGATTGAATCCACACTCTGTCACTAATTAGCTGTTTTCCTAGGACAAATTACCCTCTCTGAAGCTGTTTCCTGAGGTAGTACTATTTAAAAATAAATAATAATGCAAACCAGAATTAAACACAAGCTGCTTTTTTTGGATTATCCACTCATTTGTATTATCTCTGCTGAAGTGTTGTGGACTTTGCTTTTGGGGACCATTCTGAGAGTTGTTTGCCCCTGCAGTTTTCCTTGTGTACGCGCACGCAGCTCCTACCACATCCTCTACCTCCATTACGTGTGGCTCGTCCCCCTGCGAGAATGTAGACTCACTGAGGAAAGGGATGGTCTTAAATATATGATTGTGTCTCCCGCAGCGTCTGCCTGGTTCACTGCCTTCCACGTGCCCAGGGGGAGACCAAAGATTAGTTTTCCCAAAAGCAGTTGGAACATCGTGATGCAAGGGAAGATAGGGGCTTTGAGAGTAAAGAGCTAAGAGTTGGGGCACAGGGGTGGACACAGAAAAGGTAGATAGTTAGGGTTGGAGACTTGTGGGGAAGGTTTAGGACTGAGGGAATCTGTGAGAACCTATCTAATAGAAAACATGCAAAACTTTCTCATTAGAGCTGAGTCAAGAGAGTTGTCTTAGGTTGGGTTCCCCAGAAGCAGGTCCTGCAAGGGGGATCCACGTGCACGTGGCTTATTAAGGAAATGCTCCCGGGAGGAGCCAGTAAAGGAGTGGGAAGCAGGACAGGAAAGGGAAGCAGCCGGAGTGCAATGTCAGGCGGAATTCCAGCCTCCACTTCCGCAGAAGTGTCCTAAAGTGTAATCACAGCTCAGGGTCTGTCCCCTGAAGACAAGAGAGCTGGGCTTTCTCACTTCCGCACCAGCCCATCAATGGCTCAGGGCTGTTTAGAGGTGACCTGGGAACTTCAGGCCCTTCTGGCTCTGTCCGTGGGGACAAGGTGGCCCCAGCAGCCGAAAGCCGGCCTTCTGAGAGTCACACGTGCAGAAACTTAGAAGCAAAGACATGCAGAAGATGCAGAAGTTGGGGGGTGGGGGTGATGTACAAACATCCGAGGGGATGTGGGTGGGGCGTTGAGAGTGTCGCTTTGAAAAATACAGCCTCAACTGTGTCCAGCTGTCCCACACTGATGTCTCCGCCTCTAAAACCCGCGTTGTGCTTCCTCATCTGCAAAGCGAGGACGGTGTTACTTTACTTGCCCGCATCACAGAATGTTAGCGAAAACAAGTATGGTGAGACAAGGTACACAGAATCACAAGAAGACATCGTGCACAACCGGGTGTTATTATCGCGTCTTTGTCGTCCGGGCCCAGAGACTCTATCCGTGCTCGGGCCTCTCCCAGGCCCTTGTCTTGCAGGCATCAGCACTGACAGCCTTTGAAAAGAGCTTGTTCGTGCTGGGAAGAAAGCAGGCACTTTTTTAATGTTGATAAATTTTGCAGCAGTTTCTTTAATATATACCAGCCGCCTTGAAATCCATCTAATTAACCACCAGATATCATGCTGGGGCTGTGTTTGGCTTTGATGTACTCATCAGCACCAGCAAGGAAATATTGGAAAGTGAATCATAATAGGACTTAGCTCTTATAAAATGCCTTTTATCTTCCAAGTGGCTTACAACCACTAATTATTAGAGGAATTAGGGTGAACAGCAGCCATCCCCTGGAAGCCTCAAACCGTTATCAAGGGCCTTTAATGTATCTTATAATAGAGCAAGAGAAGTGTGAAGGGAGATGTTTAATAATAGTTGTCCAGACCTGGAAGAGTTATTTTATAAGGTAGGAGACAGCTGTTCCCTGTCTCCCTTGAGGCTAGAACAAGGAAATTAGACCTAATTTGAGGAAAAATGAGGCAGGATATAGCGGTTACATAGGCGACAGCAGGCCGCAGAGTGGTAAGATGGCCCTCTCAGAGGTGCATCCATAGCCCTGCCCTGTTATATGGGCTGGGGAGGCATTGTTCCACAAATGTTTACCAATCCCAGTCCTCACTCTCCATGGTCAGTTAAGAAGCCTGCACACATGTATTAAATGTGTGTATTATATGAGCGCCTGTTATATGCAAAGTGCCAGGCTGGGAATTGGTGGGACATTGGTTCATTTAAATGATCAAATATCAATTTCGTACTTACTAAGATTCATTGATGGGGCTTCTGCCTTCAAGGAAGAAATAAGACATATCATATACACTTGAAAATCTAGCCAACCAGACCAAGCAGTATGTTCTAAGGCCTAGAGCATGAAAGAGTGAGCAAGCTCTCAGAGGGGCAGAGGCCAAAGCAGTCCAGACTGGACGGTCAGGGAAGACTTCTCAGAGGAGGTGGCCTTAGGACTGGGCCTGGAAGGCATTACAGTGTGGAGAGTTGGATCAGACCTCTGGAGTGTTCTCACAGGAGGGAGAAGGAACTGGGAAACTTCCCTGTGTTGAGTCCTAGAAAACAAATGCAGCCCCAAGATACATCTGGTCTTTTCTCTCTACTCTCGGTGGTGGTAAGTCAGAGTCTCCGCTCTGCCTGCTCATGACCCTGGACAGGTCGCTTCACCTCTTGGAGACTGAGATTCTCATTATTAAGGAGGGAAAAGACAGCCAGTCTTGACAGCTTCACAGAATTACTATGGAAATGAGATAATAGAAGTGAAAGTCCTTTTAAAACTGCAAAGTATCATTCGTGTCATTATTAGTTTATATGTCTTTCGTTATTTCATTACCTCGGTAGCAGAATTCTGAACTAAAAAGGGCAATACTGAAAGTGCCTTAGAAATTATTGTAAGAGCTAATATTTACCAACTGTTTACTGTGTGCCAGGATAGTTTCTAAGTGTTTTACACATTTTAAGTTGCTTACTCCTCGCATGAAGTAGATACTGTCATCTGCATTTTACAGAAGGGGAGACCGAGGCCTGGAGAGGTAGAGTCATTCGCCCAAGGTCACACAGCTAGGAGGTCCTGGAGGCAGGATTTGAACCTTGGGAAGTTGGGCTCTTGCATTCCACTGCAGTGCCTTCATGCAGCTCAAGCTGGGCGGGGTTCCTCTTTTCCACGGGGAGGAAGAAGAGAGATGGAGTTCTCCGAGCTTCTTCTCCCTGCGCTGGTCCCCAGCCTCTGCCCATCTCACCCTTCACATTCTCTCCCTAGTGAGAAGCGATCAGGGCCTGTCTGCTCAGCCATGTGGATGGCCCAGAGCCTCTCCTTTCCCCACGTGCCCCATCCTCATCGCGGGGACCTGACCATTTCCTCATCCTCTGGCAACTTGCGGCAGGTCTGTCTCTTTGCCTGGGGGCTTTCTCCAGAGCCACCACACACATGGCAAACTGGAGTGCTGGGGAACTAACACCCCGCAGGAGCAGCCCTCACCCACTGGCTGATAGGGTTGGTGTATAAATACCCCAGTTCCTTGGCCCTGGTGCTGGATAGCTGACACATGTGGTTTCCACCAAGTGGCAGAGTTCCCCGGAGGTATTAAGCTCCAGGAACCCACAGCTGCTTATCCAGTAGTTGGCTGGATAAGGCACCCTTGATTGGCTGCCCTCCCTTCCCTGTTTCACTTCCCATTCCCCAAACAATGTTATTTGTCCCTTTCAAACAAACCACTTTCACTCAAATCTTTGTCAGGGTCTTCTATGACACCACCTGTAATGGGTTGAATTGTGTCCCCAAAAAGATATGTCCTAAGCCCCAGTTCCTCAGAGTGCGACCTCATTTGGAGATAGGGTCATTGTAAATGTAATTAGTCAAGTTAAGATGAGGTCATTAGGGTGGACCCTCAATCCATAAGAGGGGGAAGAGGGTGTGATCAGAGACACACGAGGGAGAAGGCCACGTGCCTACGGAGGCAGAGATCAGAGGAGGAGCGCAGCTACAAGACCAGCGCTGCCGGGTTTGCCGGCCACCACCAGAAGCTGGGCAGAGGCAAGGAAAGATTCACCCAGAGTCGCAGAGGGAACACAGCCCACCAACACCTGGATTTTGGACTTCTAGGCTCCAGAACTGTGAGAGAATAAATTTCTGTTGTTTTAAGCCGCCCAGTCTGTGGTCCTTTGTTGTGGCAGCCCCAGGAAACAAATACACTTTCCATCTGAGGCCTGGATTCTTCCTTAAGTTGCTCCTTCCCTGCGGGCCCACTATGTGCCATTCCCTGATGAGCATCTCACGTCCGTTTATATTGGAGCTGCCTGTGAAACCCCTTGCCCAGCAGCCCTCCTGTACCCTCTGCAGTTTGACATGACTCGCCTGTCTGCCTTCATTTGACACCGCCAACTCAGAGAGAATAGTTGAGACTGCGGTACTGAAGACTGGGTAATTTAAAGAAATTGGAATGGATCCTGAAGATGCTTTTGGGGCTTTTGATTTCCTGTCTGTATAGAAGACATTCAAGGGAGATCGGGGTGACTTAGTGGCTGCTTTCAAGTTTGCGATGGGTATGGTGTAGAAGGAGGTACCGGCTGTTCTCCATCTCCACTGAGCCCAGACTGAGAGGGAAATTAGCTTAGAACCTTCAGGAGGGATTTAGGCTTGATCTATGAACTTTCTGATGCAGCAGTTACTAAGCTGCTAGACTTACTGTGGAAGTCTGGGAAATGTTCCTGGAAGAGTTTGCACGCTGGATCATTTCCATCTGTGTGTCAAGCTTTTATGAACCACTCTGGAGAGAGAAGAGTGGTCTGCAAACTCTGATAGAGACAGTCAGATAAAAAGCAGTCTCTCTTTTCCCTTTGTGATGGTGAAGGCCTTTTCCCTTTGCCTTTGGAATATGCCCCACCATTTTCCCTTTTATGGATGTACTGTCTATTGGTCCAGCCTTGAGCCCAGGGCATCCCTGGGCTTCATCCAAATGTGAGACAGCAGAGCCTGTCACAGGGCTTCCATTTTAGTGAAATGAAAGTATAAGCACTTCTGTTGTTTTGTCTTCCATTCCCTTTGGAAAACCCACAGATGCTATGCAAAGATTGCAGGCTGAGCCAGAGAAGGAGTAAGAGACAGGAGGCTGAACTCATAACGGGAATGGTTTCTGGGAGGGGCTCTGTCCTGTTCCCTTATTTTCAGAGTTCGTTTAGCTCCCTACACTAAGGGAGTGAGCGTTTTCACAGGGAAATGACTGAATTTTCAGCCATTTCCTGCTTGTCAGAGTTGAATGTAAAAGGAAGAATAAGGCTCCTAGGGATAAATACCGTAGGTAGGGCTAGATTTGCAAGTCCTGGAGGATATGAGAAGGTGCTGGCCTGGACCTAGTCAATTCTTTTTAATAAATTTATTGAGATATTGACATGCAATAAACTGCACACGTTTAAAGTGTACAATTTGATGTTTTCATATATATTTGTATATATATATATGTGCATGTATACATTTGTATGTATATGTATGTGTATGTATATATATTTTTTCATGAAACTGTCACCACAATTAAGACTGTGAACATACCCACACCCTGCTGAAAGTTTCCCTTACTCATTTGTAATCCCTCCTTCCCACCCTCTCCACCCTCCCTTATCTCTTTTCTGTCACTGAAGTTTAGTCTTCATCTTTTATAATTTTACATAAATGGAATCAAATGTACTCTTTTTTGTCTGGCTTTTTTCACTCACATGATTATTTTGGGCTTCATCCAACTGTTCTTGGAGCAACAGTTCCTTTTGATGTGGAGTAGCTTTCCATTGTATGTATATACCACAGTTTGTTTCCCCGTTCTCCTGCTGATGTGCATTTGGGTTGTTTTGGCTGTCATGAGTAAGGCTTCTGTGAACATTCATGTACAAGTCTTTGTATGGACATATGCTCTTATTCTCATGGGTAAATATTTAGAAGTGAGATGGCTGGATTGTATGGTAGAAGTTTGTTTGACGTTTTAAGGAAACTGCCAAATATTTTCCAAAGGGGTTGTATCATTTACATTCCCACCAGCAAAGTATGAGCATGCTATCCAATTCCTCCACATCCTTGCCAGGACTTGGTATGGTCAATCTTTTTAATTTTAGTCATTGTGACAAGGGTGTAGTGGTATTTCATTGCGGTTTAAAATTGCATTTCCCTCTGAATAATGATGTTGAACATTTTCATGTAGTTATTTGATGTCTATACATCTTATTTGGTGAAGTTCCTGTTCAAATGTTTGACTATTTAAAAAAATTGAGTTGTTTATTTTCTTATTAATGAGTTTTGAGAGTTCTTTATATATTCTGGATCAAAATATATATATGATATATATGATATATCAGATATATGCTTTGCAAATACTTTTTTCCAGTCTGTAGCTTAAATGGTATCTTTCAAAGAGCAAAATTTTGAATTTTGATAAAGTCCATTTTAACAGGGTTTTAAAAAATGGATTATGCTATTGCTATTGTACCTAAGAAATCTTTGCCTAAGTCAAGGTCACAAAGATGTTTTCTTCTTGAAGTTTTATGTTTTCAGATTTTCCATTAAGGTCTATGATCCATTTTGAGGCAATTTTTGTACATGGTATAAGGTATGAATCGAAATTCCTTTTGCAAGTGGATTTTCAATTATTCTAGTACCATTTGCTGAAAAGATTATCCTTTCTCTGCTGGATTGCCTCTGCATCTTTGTCAAAAATCAATTATATATACAGGTCTATTTTTGGCTTCTCTAATCTATATTCTGTTCTATGTATCTATTTTTCTGTCTTTACGCCATTTCCACACTGTTTTGATTACTGTAGGTTTATAATAAGTCATAAAATCAAGTAGTGTTCAGTCTTTCGATTTTGCTCTTTTTCAAACCTGTTCTGGTTGTTCTAGGTCCTTTGTATTTCCATATGAATTTTAGGTTGGCTTGTCAATTTCTACAAAAAAGCCTGCTGGGATTTTGAGTAGGATCAAGATGACTCTATAGATGAATTTAGGGAGAAATGACATCTTAATAGTATTGAGTCTTCCAATTCATGAACATGCATATCTCTCCATTTATTTCAGTCTTCTTTAATTTCCCTCATCAATATTTTATAGCTTTCAGCAGTTATTACACATTTTTTGTCAGATATTTCCCTAAGTATTTCATATTTTTTATTCTATTGTAAATAATATTTTTATTTCAATTTCAACTTTTTGTTTCTGGTGTACAGAAATAGAATTGATTTTTATAAAGAGCTTGTATCATTTAACCTTGCCAAAGTCACAAATTAGTTCTAGTAGCTCTTTGTGAATTTCGTCAGATTTTCTACATAGACAATCATGTTGTCTGGGAATGAAGACAATTTTACTTCTTCATTTTCAATCCGGATGCTTTTTATTTCTTTTCTTACCTCATCGAGCTGACTAGATCTCCAACACAGTGCTGAATAGACGTGGTCAGAGCAGACATTCTTGTCTTTTTCTTGATCAGAGGGAGAAAGCATTTGGTTTTCCGCTATTAGGTATGATGTTAGCTGTTGGGTTTTTGGAGACACCCTTTTTCAGGTTGGGCAAACTCTTTCCTATTCCTGGCTGGCTGAGAGTTTTCACGAGGAGTGAATGTTGGGTTTTGTCAAACGTTTTTTCCACGTCTGTTGAGATGATCATAAGGTTTGTCTTGTTTAATTTGTTAATTTGGTGAATTATGTTATTGATTTTCAAATGTTAAAACACTCTTGCATTCCTGGTATAAAGCCTCGCTTGGTCAGGATGTGTTATTCGTTGTATGTATGGTGTTGCATTCAATCTGCTAAAATTTCCAAAAGAATTTTGTCGTCTATGTTCCTGAAGGATGTTGGCCTGTATTTTTCTTTTCTTGTAATGTCTTTGTCCAGTTTTGGTATCAGAGTAATCCTGGCCTCATAAAGTATGTTAGGAAGTATTTCATATTCTTCAATTTTCTCAAAGAGTTTGTGTAGAATTGGTACTAGTTTTTCTCTAAATATTTGGTAGAATTCATCAATGTAGTCATCTGGGCCTAGAGGTTTCTTATAGGAAGATTTTTAACTGTCAGGTCAATTTCTTTAATAGATATAGTGTTATTCATGTTATCTGGTTTTTTTGTGTGTGTGAGGAAGACCAGCTCTGAGCTAACATGTGTTGCCAATCCTCCTTTTTTTTTTTTTTTTTGCTGAGGAAGACTGGCCCTGGGCTAACACCCGTGCCCATCTTCCTCCACCCCACATGGGACGCCGCCACAGCATGGCTTGACAAGCGGTGCATCTGTCCACGCCTGGGATCTGAACCTGCGAACCTCAGGCCACTGAAGTGGAGCATGCAAACTTAACTGCTACACCACCAGGCTGGCCCCTCTCTTATTAGTTTTTTAATGTGTAGAATTTGTAATAGTGTCACATCTCAAATTTCTGATATTGTAATTTGTGTCTTCTCTCTTTATTGATCTTCTTAAAGAACCAGCTTTTAGTTTTGTTAATTTTCTCTATAGTTTTCCATTTCATTGATTTCTGCTCTGATCTTAATTATTTCTTCTCCTTACTTTGGGTTTAATTTTCTCTTTTTCTAGTTTCTTAAGGTAGGAGCGGAAGTCATTGATTTGAAACCTTTCTTCTCTTCTGATATATGTGTTTACTGCTATAAGTTTTTTCCCTGAGTACTGCTTTAGCAATATCCTACAAAATTTGATATATTGTGCTTTTATTTTCTTTTAGTCCAAAATGCTTTTTAATTTCCCTTTTCATTTCTTCGTTGACGCATGGATTGTTCAGAAATGAGTTACATCGTTTCCACATATTTGAGAATTTTCCAGAGGTCTTTCTGTTATTGGTTCTAATGTAATTCCGTTGGGGTCAGAGTACATACTTTGTATGACTTGTATCCTTTAAAATTTATTGAAACTTGTTTTATGGACCAGAATATGGACTGTCTTGGTAAATATTCCATGTGCACGTGAAAAAAAAGTGTAATCAGCTTTTGTTGAGTGGGATGTTCTAGAAATGTCAGTTAGGTCAAGGTAGTTAGCAGTGTTGTTCAAGTCTTCCATATCCTTACTGATTTCTGTCTACTTGTTTTATAATTATTGATCAAAGGATATTGAAATCTTTGCATATGATTGTAGATTTATCCATTTCTCCTTGCAGTTTTATCAGTTTTTGTTTCATGCATTTTAAAATCCTGTTATTAGGTATGTAAGTGTTTAGAGTTATGTCCTATTGACGAATTGATTTCTTTGTCATTTTGAAATGACTTCCTTTATCCTCATTAACATTCTTTGTTTTAGAATCTACTTTGCCTGGTATCAATCTGCAGCTTTCTCTTGACTAGTATTAACAAGGTATATATTTTTCCAACCTTTTACTTTTAAGCTATTTGTGTCTGTATGTTTAAAATACATTTCTTGTGGGCAGTATATAGTTGGGTTTCCTCAACCTAGATAGTCAGCCAGGCTCTGCCTGGGTTTCCCCTTCCTGTGCCTTTAGGCAATAATGGGGTTCATTTTGTTTCCCATCTCTCAGGATCAGGGCTTGGGCTAGGGTGAGGTGAGTGTGGCCCCTACTGTGCAAAATTTAAGAAAGTAGCCACTCTCAGATACACAGCTTTGAGAGTGGATTCCTCTTTAAATTTTGTACCCTCTTTAAATCTTTTGCCTCTCTCTTAAGCAGACGCTCTCTCGGAGTTGTGCAAATACAGGGTTAGTACCCAAGAGTAAATGCTTCCTTTCATTTTGCACTTTTGGGGCCTCACTCAGCTCACCTCTATCCCAGCCCTGCAGAAGGATCACTGTCCTTCATCGTCTGACACCCAGTGTCTTGTGAACCATTAAAAAAATTTTTTTTCTGGACTTTTGATTATTTCAACTGGGAGGGTAAATCCAATCCCCGTTACTCCATCTTTTCTGGAAACAGAAGTCTGGACGTATTCTTTATGAGATTAAAAAAAAATCCCAGATATAGAACTACCTGACTGTAATGCAAGTGTTCTTAAGCTTCCCTGCAAAGAATTTAGCAAAAGATTGGTCTTCCTTCATTCAACAGTCAATGAGCACCTACTGTTTACCATATTCTGGGCTAGGAGCTGGGGTTAAAATCAAATAAGATGGTGCCTGTCTAGCAGTTGTTCAGAACTGGCTTCTTTAGAACAATTAGATTGGCTGTTTCATGCCGTGCATCACCTGTGACATAGGCCAGAGAAGGCAGAGAGCCAGAGAAAGTCAGACCTAGAGCTGGGAGATCATCTCTACTAAGTCCCGGGCCCAGAGTGGTTCAGGGGCTCACTTAAGCTCACACAGCTAATCAGTAGTAGTTGATCGCTCTACAGTGTTTTAAGAGATAGGGAGGAGGGACCCAACCCAAAATACTTACCTTCACTGCCAGTTACCATGACCGAAATCCCGCCATTTGAGGCTTATTCGTTGAGGGCAGGGCCATGTCTTATTCATGTTTGCGTTTCTCAGTGTTAGCTCAGAGCCTGCTGCATGGTAATCAATAGATGAGAATGAATCAATGAATGAAAGATGTATGTTAAAACAATGAATATGCCTCTGGAAGGTGACATAGGTTATCATCATTTGGGGGTGAGGAGACTGTTAAAAGCAAGCCCGCAGCTGGGACCCATGATGGGCAGTCCATGAGGTCTCTAACTGTCCTAGACTTTGATCCAACTCAAGACAACTCTCAAGGCCTCTTTCAAACTCAGTTTCCTCATCTGTATGACAGGGATCCTGATCATACTTCCCTTACGGAAGGATGTCAGGTTCCATTAGGATGAAGTATGTTAGGGGCCTGGCAAGAGAAAACGCTCAAGGAGTGACAGGTATTATTAATCTAGTGTCCTGGGGACAGACGTGGGAATGAAGAAGGGCTACTAGATGGCAGAGACCATGCAGACAGTCCTGGTAGGTAGCAGGAAGACAGCAGGCTGCTGTGCTCAAGCTGTGTATTCACAGAAGCTCAGATATTACCACCATCATTATCCAAAAGCCCTTCCTAAGCTCAGCATTACACACAGATGTGCTGGGTAATGCACATAAACCGTGCAGACACAGCCCTGCTCTGGCAGGACTTACATCCAAGGCAGTTCCCTCTGGGGAAGACAGAATACAAATGTTAAATCTGCCTATGATCAGGTGACAGCCAGTTCACACCACGTAGCAATGAAGAGAAAGGCCATTTCCCGATGAGGGGCTGGTCCAAGGAGTCAGGGCAGGGATTCCTTGTCCAGCCCGAGTGGAGTGAGAAGGTGCAGTCTGCTCTGCCTTGTCCAGGCTCTGTTACCCGGAATTCGTTCCTGAGGCCAGAGATAGTCTTCCAGCTCTGGGCTCACAGCTCTTGACAAAGCTGGTAGGTGGAGGATGTTGACTGAAATCATAGATTACCTTGGAATCATGGTGAAGTTGAGCCAGAGGTCCAGTTTCTAATAATCAGAGGGACCCAGCTGGTGATACAGTGATTTTCCACCTTTTTCTGACCATGGACACAGGGGATATGCTCTAGGACTTCACTTTCTCCAATTCCCCACAAAATGCATTACAGTGCATATCTATGTTTTTAAATTCAAATATTATCCTACGTTTAAAATTTAGACCTAGTCTACTTCCAAAGACTCTTCAGATGGAAGAATCCAAGGATATTGATATTTCCTTTTATCACATTAACCTAATTTTTCATTAATAATATTTTATTATTTTGAAATATCACAGGCTTACAGACTCTCAGAGCTAGAAGGGGCCTTATAGACAAATGGGTCCAGTCCTCTCATTATACAGATGAGGAAACAAGGCCCAGATAGGTACTGACTTGTTCAAGGTCACTTAAGTAGCAGCAGAGTCCGCACTAGAAGCCAGGTTCTATGTGCCTTCTTCCAGGACATCAATCACGTTGCAATGCACCCTCTGGAAAAACTCCTCCAGGACTTTAAGAATCTGATTGAGGTATATGATTTGTGATTCTGTGTCGGCTGAAGACAGCCTTGGGTGTCACCAAACCAGGCCTGGCAAGCCCAGTACAACAGGAAGCTTCTTGAGGACAGGGTGCACTTTCTCGTCCATCATCTGCAGCGTGGGCTAAGAGCTCACGAACGACTTGTTGATTGTGAGTGTTAGGAGAGAGTGCATCTGAGTGAGGGGAGCTCTCCACCCCTGGCAATGTTGAGGAGTCAAGACATTATGGAATTAAGATCGAATACAAGTTAGATGACCTTGCGTTTAAATCTCAGCTTTTGCACCAACTTGCTTTGTGGCATTGGTCAAGTCACTCAACCTCTCTGAGCCTCAATAAAATGGAGATGATAATCTCTATTTCAGAGGAATGAGAGAAATAAGTGAGAAAATGTATACAGACACCATGGCATGGTGCCTAAGTCCAAGTAAACACTCAATAACGGTAGCTGGTCCATCAGGATCTTGTTTTGTTCTTTGTTTGAATTGGGAGAAATTGTTTTCAGACCTCCTCTACCCACCTCTTTTTAATCTTGAAATGTCTGTTTTCTTCCCCTCCTCTTCCTTTCTGTCTTTGATGGGCTGGCTGATCTATTAGTGATCGTGGCACATTTCCCCTTGTCCCGAGCTTTGCTAGTTAAGAGGTGGTTGCTAAGAGATGCCAGGGCACACTGGTGAGTGGTTCTGTGCTTCCCTCTCATTCTGTTTCAGCCTCACTCCATCCCCACCACACCCACTTCTCTCTCTTATCTTCCACGTTCAGGTTCTGAAAAGACTCGAAGAAATCGACAAACCTGGATGGCTGCCCCCAACAGGAGAGTGGTCTCTAGACCCCAGAGACCTGGCCGGGGACCGGAGGGGAACAGGGCCTGCCTGGGTCCACTGGACAACCTGGAGGGTAAGGAGACCCAGGAGCCGGCACCAGTAGAGCCGGCCGTGCTGAGGAAGGCCCAGGAATTCTTCCAGACCTGTGATGCAGAGGGCAAGGGCTTCATCGCCAGGAGCGATATGCAGGTAAGAGGGGCCCCCTGGGGCCTGCCCACCTGGAATGCCAGGTGGCCTGAGTCTCCCTGTCTTGGGTTAGGGCTTGCCCCATTGGAGGCAACGTCTTTAACAGAAAAGATGCCATCATCTGCCCTGGAAGGAGGCGTCAGCCCAAGGTCTACTGGGAGCCAGGTCTCTGGCCTTTACTTGCTGTCACGCTCAGGGGTTGTTTCCCCTCTCTGACTCAGCAGCTCCCCAGGGTTGTGGAAAATGGGGATAGCAGGATAAGGGACTTGAGTAAGACGTGGTGAAGAACGTTCTGAAACGTAGGGGAAACGTACCGACGTGTTGCTTCATAATAAAGCTCTGAGCTGTGCCAAAGTCACTCCTGCGTGGTGCCGCGTGCGCCGCTGGAACAGCCTGGGGGAGGGCACTCCCAGAGCTCCTCCTGTCTGTCCCTCACCCGCACCCCAGCCACACTCAACCCTGCTATGCGCGTCCAGAGAGAGGTCGCAGGTCCTCAGCGTGCACTGTTGCCCAGCGTAGGGCTCCGCCAGCGTCTTTGGTGATGGGCCAGAGAGGAGATGTTGTCGGCTTGTGGGCCATACGGTTTCCGTCCTGAGTGCTCAGCTCCGTGTGGGAGCACGAGCAGCCACAGGTGATATGTAGACAAGTGAGTGTGGCTCTGTTCCAATAAAGCTTCATTTATGGACACGGAAATTTGAATTTTATATGATTTTCACAGGCCATCAAACATTATTCTTCTTTTGATATTTTTTTCAACCATTTAAAAATGTAAAAGCCATTCTTAGCTTACTGGCCAAACAAAAACAGGTGACAGGTCTGATGTATAGCCTAGGGGCATGGCTTGCCCACCCCTGGTCTATTGCCTTCCCATCGTTAGTGTGAAACGGTTCTTCTCAGTGTCTTCCTTAAGTCCCTCATGCTGCAGTCATGATTCCACCCTGCTGTGAGTAAATAAAACACAGGCTCCTCTAGAACACTGGGAGAGCAACTATTTCCCCAGCCTCTTCCTCACTCGCTCTGTCGAGAGCGTTTTTTGGAGGGGTACGGGGCATACATTAGGAGGAAGACCCACGATGGTTAGAGTTTCTCTTTTAAGTCTAGTCTTTCAGAACCCACTGAAGCTGGGCAATGAGTGTAGACCCTCCTTAGAGTCAGTCCGGTCTCTGCTCGCAGGCGTGGGCTATGAGGCTTGGAAGCTAAGGAATGAGCCTTGTGACCTGGATGAAAGGCCCTAGGATGGGTCTTCAGGCTTCTCCCGGGCTCCTCTGCCCTCCAGGAGTTACACGAATTGAGGGAAAAGACCTGGGAACAGAGCCAGCTTAGCCCACAAGTAAGCTCAGGCCACCCTTGTTTTCAGTGGACTGAAAACCCCCCCACTTAACCAAATAATTTCTGTCACTGAAACTCATTCCCAAAGTCTCATTTCACGCGGAAGGCCAGATGCAGTGTATTTTGAGGAAACCTTTGACAAACCCGTCTGTGAACTTCCTAATTGTCACTCACAGGTCTGTGGTAGGGTGGTTGGTAGTGGTGGTTAATGGCATGCCCACCCTTCAATTATCACTCGTAGAAAGAAAGGAAAGGGAACCCACATTTGAGGGTCAACTCTGGGCCATGCATGGTGCAGCTTAGCACTCTCACTATATATATCCCAATTAACCCTCACTGGAGCCACTCTGTAATGAAGGGAGGAAGAGGCATGGTGAATTGAAACTGTCAAGTATAAATCGTTAAAGAAATCATTCGTATTTGACTTGGAATGAAGTCAGAAACATCAAGTCCCAGAGACACCAGCTCCGCTACATTTCTCCTCATCCTCGCTCCTGACCCAGCCAAGAGGAAAAGGGGATGGACGGCTCACGTAGCAGATACTTGTGCCTCCATGCCATGTTTTTCTACCAGCTACTTAGTTTTCTGAAGCTTCTGCGTACCTGTGGACAATGAAGCGTTTAAATTTTCAATTCTTTATGCTGAGGAAGTGCTGTCAAGAGAGAGAACACCATTCTCTCATTTAAGCACCATCTCTCTGCTGCTTTCACTGGTCACGTATGGAGAAGGACAGGCTGGAAGGAGAAACGTGCAGGAAGTCGCCCTCTCATCGTTGACCCTGGGCTCTCTGTGGAAAGCCCACGTGCCCCTTGGTTCTCCTGGGCGGAACCTACAGACATCTGCCTGTGGCTTGTCACCCCCACACATGGCTGCTTTGTGGGATGGTCACTCTTTTTGATTGGTGGCCATTGCCTTGGACCTAGCCACCACCACCTACCTCACCTTCAGCTCCCAGCACAGCCTCACGGGAACTGGAAGGAGAAGAGCGCCAAGTGTTCGTGCACACACAAATTCGGCCACCAGAGAGGCCCTTTAAAGCAGAGACTGGCTCTCAAGGAAGAGGAGGCTGTGGGCCCCACGGAGGAAGAACCTAGGGGTCGGGAGGAGGCAGGTGGAGGAGCGGAGCTGGAACAAAGCTACGGAGAGCTTGCTGTCCTTTTGAAAAGGGAATGAGAGAGGTAAGCTCCTGCGCCCAGTGCTCTTGTTCTTGCTCCTGATTACCACAACTCTGTCTGTTTGCAGAGACGGGGAGGGACTTTCCATCATCCGAGAGCCCCACAGTATGTAGCCAGCCCACCCTGACAGAGCAGGGACCCCAGAAGGAAAGGAGCAGGGCCGGGAGAAGCCGTTTCACTCTGGGGTCCCTGGAGGAAGCTGAGGTGGGCCGCCCTGAGGGCAGGGCGCCGGCTTCCCCGTGCTCGGGCTCCACGTGCAGACATTCTGCTACAGGGACGGCAGCTCGTGGACTCTGAGCTACGCGAACGGACTGCAGGCGCTGCTTTGAGAGGCCTCAGACCTACCCACGGCCCCTCAGACCGCACACCCTCCTCCACAAGGAGCCTCTCTGGGTTCTCTGGGGATCACTACAGGCAGACTTGGGGTGAAGACTGCTTTGCAGGCTGGGGTATGGTGCAGTCCGCTAGAGAAGCAGGGTCGTGGGGCTGAGGGCCCCGAGAGAAAGTCAGCCCTGCTCAGAGGGCAAGAGGGACGTGAGAGGGCCAGGCTGGAGAGGGCATGAAGGAGAGGGAGATGGGGACAGGATGGCCAGGAGTCTCTCTAAAGAAACCTGGAGCCTCCAAAATCCTGTTTCCCTGATTTTTAGAGGAGTGAAATGATTATCTACCAATGCCAAGTACCTCCCTCCCAACACTGCCTGGAATCCCTGGCTTAGCCGGACTGTTGGGAATCATTTAGGAGCTGGCAAATCAACCAAGCCTGGCCCACTACCTGTTTTTGTAAGTAGAGTTTTATTGGAACACAGCTGTGCTCATTCACTTATGTCTTGTCCAAGGCAGCTTTCACACCACGCCAGCAGAGCCGAGTAGTTGTGACAAAGACCGAACGGCCTGCACAGCCTAAAATACGTGCTGTCTGCCCCTTTACAGGAAAAGCCAGCTGACTCCTGACTTAGGTTAACAGGAAGACTTTACAAGTTTTTTGTGGTAAATTGACCAAGTTTTAATCCTGAATCTGCAACTTAGTAGCAGTGTGAATTTGTCTAAGTCTCTTAACCCCTCTGGGCCATAGTTCTTCATCTGTGAATTATTCATAGCTGCCTCTCGGCGGTAGAAGAGAATGAAACAAGCTTATCCGTGTAGAACTCTCAGCCTTGAGACCGAGACCTGCAAATCGTCCACAGCACTTGTCTGTGTCTGGGGCGGTGCGGGGAAGACTTCAACCCTGTGTTAGCCAGTCCCTGGTGTCTTCCACGCTGTAATTTTTTAAAATTGTGGTAAAAAGCACGTAAGGTAAAAGTCACCATCTTCACCGTGTTCAAGTGCACAGTTCAGTGCATCCACACTATTGTGCAGCCGTCACTCCCGTCCGTCTCCAGAACTCTTTCCATCCTGCAAAACTTAAACGTTGTACCCATTAAACAGTAACTCCCCATTCCCTCCTCCCCCCAGCCCCTGGCGACTACCATTCTTCCTTCCGTCTCTGTGAATTCCACTACTCGAGGTACCTCATATAAATGGAATCACATGGTATTTGTCCTTTTGAGACTGGGTTATTTCACTTAGCCCAATGTCCTCAAGGTTCATCCATGTTGTAGCATGTGACAGGATTTCTTTCCTTTTTAAAGGCTGAGTAATATTCCACCATAGCTATAGACCACATTTTGTTCATCCTCATCCGTCAGTGGATACTTAGGTTGCTTCATACCCTTGAGTGTGAATAATGCTGCTGTGAACATGGGTGTACAAATATTCTTTGAGGCCCTGCTTTCAGTTCTTTGGAGTATATCCCCAGAAGTGGAATTGCTGGATCATATGGTAATTCTATTTTTAATTTTTTGAGGAACCACAATTCTGTTTTCCATAATGGCTGCACCATCATACTGTGATTTTAAGTGCAAGTCATCTCTTCTGCCTCAGAGATAAAGAAAGGGCATTTCTGCTGAAGAGCGCACTTTCCACTGATATCCAGCTGGTGCTATTCTTGTTCGGGTCCAGTCTATGTGAGTGAGGTGATTTTGCCTCTTGGAGGACATTTGGTAATGTCTGGAGACATTTCTAATTGAAACGACTAGAGAGGGAGGTGCTACTGGCGTCTAGTAAGTAATGTCCAGGGATGCTGCTAAATATCGTATAATGCATAGGACAGCTCCTCGTCCCTCCTCCAGCAAAGAATTATCCATTGCAAGAAGGCAATAGTGCAGAGGTTGAGAAACCCTAGTCTGCATCAAGCCATCAGCCTGAACCAAGCACGTCAAGGCACAAGCAGAATAAAGGTAGATTCTGCTTCCTGTCCCTCACGGTCTCCTCCTGAAGACGTTTGGTGTGGCTGAGCTGGACCACAGAGAAGGGAGTGGTTGGTGCTGGAGCAGAGGTCTGAACAGGATGCTGTGGAAGCCCCGAAAGGAGGGAAACTTTAATTCTTGCTGCAAAGGTGGATCTCTTCTGGTTTCCTCTTTAATGAGAGTTTCCCTTAGACATTTTTGAAGCTGTGCAACCATTCTCTTTAAGCTGCGTGAGGCGTGTTACTGGGCTGGTGACCAGGAAGGTAGAGGGGTCTGGCTGGAGTGCAGCAGAAGACGTCGTCTTTCCATGGCTCTGGGAGCCAGAGCCCTCAATACTGCTACTGCAGGATTGCTTCCTGTTCCAGGTCCTGGAGAACCGCCAGTTTACAGGACCTTGCTGACAATCAGCAGAGTGCTGGTCAGGATCTGGAGGGTGTGAGGTGTAGACCAGTGCTACAAAGACAGGAGTTCCGGATCCCCTGCTATCACTCATAGTCACTCATTTATTCATTCATTCATTCAACAAGGATCTAAATGCTTGATGGTTGTCAGCACTGGGCTAGATCCTGGGGACATAGTAGTAAAAATGAATGGGGACTCTGTTCTCAGATCTCCCAGTCCACGGAAGGAGCAGACATTTATCTACTCATCGCATCTACTGGTGTATAAAATGCAAACTGAGATAAGACTTAGGAGTGGGAGAAATATGTTTTGGGGAGCCTGTATAACTGCAGAGCCTTACTGAGGAGGAGATGCTGAGAGTGAAGAAGGAATTCGGAGTTAATTGAAGGCGGTGGAGGGAGGCCCATGTTTCAAGGAGCCCTGGAGTTCTGAAGACCTGCTTGGGCTGTGGGCAGTGTGAATAGGGCCAGCTGACTTCTCCTCATTTCTCTTATCTCCCCTGCTTGCCCTTCCAGAGGGAGTGAAACGGGTCTCTGGAAGGCTAGTGCTTGGCAGTGCTGGCCAGAGAGATCTTGGTGGTAGGTGGGTAGGTGTGGAATGGCAATGCAGAGGAGGGAATTGTGGAATGAATGCACTGGAGAACCACTAGGCTAGAGCTGAAGCTCTGAATGGGAAATCAGTTCTCCATTCCAGCTCTGGTCTCCACTGTGACTTCAGGCAAATCTCAGAGCCTCGCAGGCTGTCTGCACAGCAGAATAAATGACCTTGTCCCTCTCCACCCTACTTACCTCACTTAGTTAAAAACGTGGACAGCACCAGGTGCCCAGGGGACAAAACCAGAATAAGTTGGTTTTACATGGTTCTGTAGGCCCTGAGAAGAAAGATAAATAAGAGATAATTATGGTTATTAAGACTAAAGGATTTTTCAAGTAGGGCCAATAAAGAGAGGTTAAAGAATCTGGCATGGTGCAGCTTGCAGAGAAGGCTGAAGAAGCTCTCAGTACTTATTCGCCAGGATGTGAATGTAAAAGTTACTTGGAGGATATGATGTTGCTTTCCCCATCTTCACTGACAACAGAAAGAGATGTGGATAACCTTGAGATGTAGATAAAAAGGACTGGAATTAGGTAATAGGAAGGATTTGTGGTTGGAAGTGTTGTTGGATCCAGGAATGGTGCTGAAGGTCAGGTATAACATAGCTCTTCCCGGTTCACCCTAATAAGAGAAAAGGTATCCATAAGCGGGGTGGTTTGGGTGAAAGGCAAATTGAGGGTCCCACTGACCTCTGCAGTTTCCTTCCCGCCCATTTCTAGCTCCAGCACAGAGTGAGATATCACATTTTAGATCAGGTTCAGCAGTCCTAGGCTGAGAGTGGGGAAGGAGGAAGGATATCCCGAGGAAAAGACTGGAATCTGAGTGGGACAGGAGCCCGGGTTTTCACCCTGCCGTCAGTGTCATCCCTTTGGTTTCAAATGGAGCTAATAAACTTCCTCCCTACAAAATTGACCCCCTCCTCACCCCACATTCTCTTATTGTGGCTTCTGAGACAGCTGGTTTATGGATTGTTGATAAACCAGAGATTCTGTTGTGTGCCAAGCAGATGTACTTCTAGAATCTTTGTGCACACTCTGACTCCCCTTCCTTTTTTAAAAAACTCATTCATATTTAATTCAGTTCTTCTAAATGGCTTCTGTCTTCCCACTTTGTAATGTATCATAGTCTCCCTTAATGCACATATCTACCAAATTAAACTTTATGGCTTATCAGCCAGAAGATTGCCATAGGATCAAGCCAAGTGTCCTTGCAAGTTATGTTATGGGCTTTCATACCCGCCGGCTCTTGTTGGTTGTTCAGATGGGTACATACCTTCCTTCCTACAGCCTGTGTTCCTTGTCTTCAGCTGTCAGTCACTTCCACACCAGCAGTTTTGTGCAGTTGTCCCTTGGGAAACTGGGAGAGAGGGGGAGGGTCAGCTGGAATGTGATGAACTCCCTTGGGGAGTCCTCATTTGGAGACCTAGATTTTTAGGGTGTAAGAGGACACTTGCTTCAACTATGCAAATTGGCCTTAGCCTGGGGCCACTTCTCTTCAGGCAGAAAGCCAGAAGGACCATCAACAGCTCAGCCACTTTCTCCTCATCCCATCTTCTGGGCCCTGCCCTTCTATCCTCGTGTGGTCCTAGTCAGCCCAGGACTCGTGTCCAGTGTTTCTTTATGGCCTCCTCACACTGTCTTGTCCAGTTCCCCTTTAAAACACAGATACTCAGGGGACTGACACCTTAAGCCGGTGGCAGTTACCATCTTCTCGGGAATTAGCTGAGAGCCAGCAGGGAGCAGGAATGGCACACAGCCTGGTGTGAGGGGTTCGGGTCACTCCAAGGTTAAGAGGGGGGCCTATGCAGCATTCCCTCAGAGCTAAAGGACCAAAATATGTGTCCACAGAAACTTAGAAATGCGGTGCTGGGGCCCTGGGATGTGAGTGGCCTCTGTCAGGGAAGACTTCTGAGAGGGTGACCCATCCCTGCCTCGCAACTGGGGAGGTCGCGTGGCAGAGGAAGGGGGCTTGGGCAGAGCAGGGAAGACCAGGTGAGAAACTCAGCTCTGCCGTCACTCCCGAGTGGCCTCAGTGGGTTGGCGGATCTCTCTCTCTCTGCCTCTCGACTACTTTTTATTGAATGCCTTCTCTGTGCCAGGTGCTGAGCTGTGCTCGTTACGTTCCTTGTCTCATTTAACTTGACAACCAGCTTGTGTAGTTGTCATCCTACAACAGTATTCAGTCCTTTATAGTTGTGAGGAGCGCCAGCTTCGGAGTCAGACCTGGATTTGACTCCTGGCAATGTCACTTACTGGCTAGGTGACCTTGAAGCAGGTCATTTAACTTCACACTTCATCTATAAAATGGGGATAATAATGCCCACCTCAAAGGATTGTCAAGAGAATTAAATGCAAATATATATATGGAGATATAGATAAATATATTGGTAAATATATACATATTTATATATTTATTTATAAATCACCTAGCAGATTATCTAGCACATTGCGGGCACCCAATAAATGGTAGATGTTCTACTATTCAGAGGAGGAGAAGGATGGTAAAGTGGTCTTCAGAAGCTTGCTTCTGGCTTTTATAGGACGGGGCCAGCTCTACACATTTTTGCAGAAAGTGCTGAATCCCAGGCAGCCCCCTGTGATCATCAGAGTGTTGACCAGGGCCGTCTGGATTGTTTTCAGAGGCTCCATGAAGAGTTGCCACTGAGCCTGGAGGATCTGGAGGATATGTTTGATGCCTTGGATGCTGATGGTAATGGCTTTCTGACCCCAGAGGAGTTCACCACTGGATTTAGTAAGTTCTGATGGATGCTGGGGTCCCAGGGTTGTGGGCCCACCTAAAGCTGTATAAGGTGCACCCCTGCCCCACCAGATCTGAGGATCCACGTAGCACAAGCTTTCCAGCCTTCCTGAAGTTTCCAGGCTCTGGATTATTTGGGTCTCTTTTCACACATCTGCCTGAGCTGCTCACACCACTGCTCTCTCAGGCCCACCACGCTGTCACTGCCAACTCCCCTCCCACCTGAGAATGGCAAGGGGAATGCAGGGAAGCTCTGGCTGAAGGCTTGGCCTGAAAGGGGGAGCTGAGGTGAGATTTCCAGCCTCTAGTTTTCTGCCTGATATCAGCGGACAACAAATTGGGATGACTGCATGACGCACTTCAACCTGAGTCTGGCTGAGTCTTCCAGGTTGAGGGGTCCCAGCTATCAGAGGAATTTCTAGAGGGTTTGACTAGACCAGTCATTATCAAGGTAACCAGGAGGAAAGAGAACTGAGATCCATAAACAAGATAAAGAAACCAATACACCATTAGATCAGCTATTGATCAGCACAGGTACTGCTCAGATAAATCAACAGGCAAGTTTTGCCATACATCCGCCTCATATAAGGTACTATATAGTTTCCTTAAAAGTATCTGATGCTTTTCCTGACTTTCAGGAACTTACAATTCTCTTGGGAGAATGAGACAGATTGCTGTATTACTAGCCAGTGGAAGTGTGGAGAAAGTGCACCTGAAACTGTTAAGTAACCTGTGAGTGCAAAGTCCAGTGATAGTGGTGGTAGGGCTGACCGGAGATAATATGGAGCATAGGCGGTCAGGCTGCTGGTGTGTGATGGAGGGAAAGGTCTTGTTTAGAGAAGAAATCAACAGAGACAGATTCTAAGCCTTGAGTTAAAGAATTGAGAACCACAAAGATGCCATAGTACCTGTCATGCATTCTGCCTTTCCCAGGTTCTAGAATTTCTGGCAGAATCTCATGGAAGCAGGAAAGACACAGTCAGGAACATGGTGCCCAAGGATCTTTGCTATTGAGGGTTTCCCTTTTTCTTCCCTCAAATGAGTCCTGGCACCTGGAAAGCTGAGGTCTTCCTGGGTGAGTATTGCCTAATTTAGATCCTTGTGCTGTGCATCCTCCAGGTCACTTCTTCTTCAGCCAGAATAAGCCAAGTCAGGAAGATGCAGGTGAACAGGTGGCCCAGCTCCTGGAAGAGAAGGTATATCAGTCCAGAGGGGAAGAGGATCTGGGTGACATGGACGAAGATGAGGAAGCCCAGTTCCAGATGCTGATGGACAAACTTGGAGCCCAAAATGTTTTAGAAGAGTAAGTGGTAACGGTGGTTTGGGGGATGGAGTCCAGCCTCGGAGCTGCCTCTTCATCTGCCCCTTCCACCATTAACGTTTGTTAAGCACTCAGCCAGGCCACAGGCTCTATGCTGTCAGCTAGGAGACTTGCTCCCTACAGCCTGCCCTTTGCAGTGATCTGTCTGTGTGTCATGGTCTAGGGGCGCTGTCTCTGCTTTTTACATTTTTTTCATGGAAACGCTCCTATCCCCCTACTCTCCCGCTCTTTCCTCACCTCCTACTGTACATTATCTGCACAGTCCTTGGCTCAGCCTTACTCCCCAGCGACGCTCACCCATCAGAGGGCTGTGCTAGGCCTTAAGGGTTTTTCAGTGAGTTTTACCTAAGGATTCCCATCACCAGCTCACCAACATTCTCACCTCCACCGGAGCCAACCCTGGATCTCGGGGCTGCCGTGCATCCCAACCGCCCCCACCGTGGTGTGCTCCTGGCAAAGGCCCTGAAGTGGACACAGTTGCATGTGGTATCCCTGAGTCACACCAGACTTGTTCAGGAAGCCGAGGTGGGAGATTAACCAGTTGTTACCAGCCCACTACTTGGATCATCAGTAGCTGACCTGAAAATTGTAGATGGCTAGAACTTCAAACAAAATGTAATGCCCCAATTTTTTTTTTAAACTGCTTTGGAATAAAGAGACACATGGATCTAAGGCCTGACATTTAAAATGAAGTGAAATCAAACATTAAAATAAAATAAATAAAATTAAAAATTAAATAAAGTGAAAAATAAATAAAATAAAATAGCATAGCACGGCATAACATAAAATTAAAATAAAATAAAATGATGATGTAGCTAGCGGAAACCAGATAGTGGCCTG
The DNA here is from genome assembly GCA_031878705.1 of Tapirus indicus. Taxonomy (NCBI): domain Eukaryota; kingdom Metazoa; phylum Chordata; class Mammalia; order Perissodactyla; family Tapiridae; genus Tapirus; species Tapirus indicus. The sequence goes on along the minus strand of CM062918.1, from coordinate 100,645,758 downwards.
AAAAAGATGAACTGCCTTTGTCCCCCTTTTCCCATTGCCTTTTGCCTTCTCATTTTGGGGTCTGTAGGTCTTGGGTGGGGTGTGAGTTTCACGAGGGGTGAGAATGGCCTAATGATTGGAGCCGATGTGTTCCGAGCTTGGGAAGAGAAGAGACTGTGGTGGAAGATGATAAAGAGGTAGCAGGAGAGAAGGAGCCTAAACACAATGTGCAGGCCAAAAACATTGTCTGTAGCTCTGAATTTTTTAGCAAATAATTTGGCAGACTGTGTCAGAGCTGAGAAAGGCTGGCCAAAGCCTGTGCCAGTCCAGGAGCAGACAGGCAGAGGCCTGGGAGAAGCTCTGCACAGGAAGTGAAATGACACCGGTGGCAGTGGCAGCAGCTCTGCTGCAGGCCTGGGAGGGGCTGGTGCAGGTGGGGAGCTGCAGAGTGTGCCATGGGGCAGGTGGGGGTGCTGGGGGTACAGGTGGGTGGGAAGCTCATTAGTCAGCCTGATTCAGCTTTTCCAAGGTCAAGAGGCCAAAGCACAGAGACTACTGCCAGTGACCTGCTGAAGCCCTCTCCTGGGAGAGGTGGGAGGAGGGAGCGGTGGGGGCGAGCCACGGCACTGTAATGAAGGAGAGGCGCCTCTCCACCACCCATCACTTCCAGGGCAGCCACCTTCCTGGCAGGGCTCTCAAATCAGAGTGCACCAGATGTTATTCTGAGGACCTCTGCCAAAGGCCTGTGCAGAACGGTGCCAACATGAGATGTCCTGGAGAAGAGAAGGCTCTGGAGAAGGTTTCAAGAGTGGTCTACAAAAATTGACATGCAGAAAATGGTGACCAGCCATTTCCATCCTCAGTGAAGTTAAACAAGAAAAAAGTGGGCTTAAGTTGCAGCACGAGGGCAATGTCATGACCGTGGGACCCCATATAAGGAAACGGAGGAGGCTGTGAAGACTTCAGAGGTCTTTAATAATTTCGCTCGCCAAAATGCTTTATGTGTTGTTCTGGAAGCAGGGAGATGGATAGATCGACCTTCTGGAATCCCTTCTAGTGCTGTACTCCTATACTCTTCCGTAAGAAGTAGGTTCGGTGGCCCAGATGTGGTAGACTAAACAGCTGGACTCCCAGCTTTTCTCTGTGGTGTGATTGCCTTAGCAATTTGGCAGCTTAGTGAGCCTTGGCTTATTTTTATCAAGGGTTGAAAGACTCGTCCCTTCTCCAGAAATCTGGGGTGAAGTGATGTGGACATGACTAAGTGATGCAAACAGCTTTGCAAGAGGGTCAGGTAGGACTGCAAATCTCACTGGAGGCCCTAGCCCAGTTGGCTCCAATAGGAACCCGGCAGATGTGAACAGACAGACCTGGGCTGGCGAGGTGGACCTAGATTTTATAATGCATTTACTTCCTGAGGGGAGCAACCTGCCACAGTGATGGTAGGTCATCGTGGCATCTCCCTGAGACCTTCTATCTTGGAACCCTTTGTGCCACCTCCATTGTACCTAACAACAAAGTGGACAGTCACAGCATGTTCTGTATGTGGAAAATGGAGCTCATTCTGGAAAACAGGAAGGCTCCTTAACTCTCCAGCTCCTGTTTCCAGGTTCCCTCATGTCATCTGCATGCTTGGTTTTCAACAGATAATAGATAGTTGTTGGATGGATGGGTGGATGGACGATCTAGATGAGTTGGTGGATGTTTAGATGGGATGGAGCAAGGGAAGGAAGGAGGGAGGGTCGATGGGATAGATGGTGAGGTCACTAACCAGAGGTAGGTTCACTTCTCAGTGGGCCTCTTCTCTGCTGGGAGCGGAGCATATTGTCTATGCCCCAGGCATATTGCTAACATGGCGCTATCAAATATCACTTCTGAGGAGAATTTCTCAAATATAGTGCTTGTTACACAAGAACGAGATTTTATTCTTTATCCTGAGGGTTCCTGGTCATAGCTACCCTCAGATCATAGTGGTTTTGGAACTTAATGGAATGCAAATCAGATTGCTCTCTGGCTCAGTTTGATCACTGGCAGATTGTTGAGTTTCTGCAGAGAGGGCGAGCAGGCTCCATGGTGTGCCTCCTCCTCATTCCTCCCCTTGCTGATCAGCATGACCCTGTGTCTCTATTGCCATGCACACACATGCCCAGTGGGCCTGTTTGCGCGGGGGGAGATTTCTAGGCATGTCGCTCTGTATCTTTGTCTCTCTGCCTGCCTCTGTCCCTCCCGACTTTCTATTTGTTTTTCCATCTGTGTACACACATCATTCAGACTTGCTCCTTCCCTCCCTTTCGCCTGTCAGTCATTCCCCGTGCCACCAGGCTCCAGTGGGGTGCTGCATATTCTCTTCCATCCCCCACAGTGACAATTGCTTCTGTCATCCATCAGATGGCACGTCTTTACCTCTCAGCTGTGAGGACCGTTATTCCTGGGGCGACAAGCTCTCTCCTTTAGCTCCACGGCATTTGTCCCCACATGCACTGGGCTTCTGTCCTCCTCTCTCCTTCCTGGCATTCTGAGATGCTCCCAGCATGTGGCTGTGCATGCTCAGCACCACCAGCCCATCAAGAAAGACAGGAGAGCGGAAGCAGTCAAGCGTGGCGGTTAAGGAGGCCAACGCAGGAGCCAGACAGCCCGGAGTTTGACTCCTGGCTCCATCATTTCCCAGCTGAGTGATCCGAGACAGCTCCCTTCACCTCTCTTCATCTGGTTCCGCATCTGTACCTGGGAGTCTTAGTAGCACCTGCCTCGTAGGTTACTGTGAGGATCAGATGAACTAATATGAGTAAAGTACCTAGCATTCAGCAAGCACTCAATAAATGAGCCACTGTCATCATTATCATGATGACGATGATGTTTCTGTCTGTCAGTTTCACATCTGGGAACTTCTGCGTTTCCCATAAAGCTTTGTTTCCACATTCCCACATTAATGTCCCCATTCTCTTGCAGTGAGAGTGATGTCAAGCAACTCTGGCTGCAGCTGAAGAAGGACGAACCTCATTTACTGTCCAGCTTCGAGGATTTCCTGACCAGAATCTTCTCCCAGCTCCAAGAAGCCCATGAGGAGAAGAATGAACTGGAGTGCGCCCTGAAAAAGTAGGTGCCCAGTCTTAGCCTCTCTCTCTACATATGTGTGAAAAACAGAAACACTAAGTGTGCTTTCTCTTATATCTTATATCCGTGATGCCTCCTTACCACTGTCTGCCAGAGTGGGGGCCAGGCCTCATGGCTGTCATAATATATGTATATATATTTTAAGCCCTTGCTCACATTTATCAGACTCTCACCATATGCTGGGCACTATTCTAAATACTGTCTATGCACTAGCTCATCTGGAATATTTATTATTATCCACATTTTACAGATGAGGAAATCAAGATTCTGAAAGGTTATGTAACATGCCCCAGAATACATAGCTTGTAAGTGGCAGAGCCAGGATTCAGAGGGAGATGGCCTGGCACCCAAGAAAACCATTCTACTGGCAGTAAGGCCCCAGCATACTGGACCTTCCCTCCAACTCCAAACTGGCCTTTGGTCCCACTGCATTTGCCTGCTCCTGACCACTGTCCCTCACCATGGTCTCACATCTCTCCTGCTGCCCTCTTTGTCCCCAGGGCCTCTGCAGATAGTTAGTGATTTCTGGGATTCCTCCTTTGCCTGGAGGAGACAGGTCCAGGTAGGTTGAACACCAACACCCAAAGAGGCTGCTTAGGAACGAACCAGAATTAGCATGTGTGCCGTGAATGGAGGGAGTCGGGGGCAGCCTGGGAGGTATCCATCTGCTTGGGAGAAGGACTGTGCCATTGGGGCGCTGTGCTTGTCCACAGCCGTCGAGCGCACGTTACTGCAGTGGGCTCGCGTGTTGTGGAACACCATGTAACTAAAGACAGGTCATCATTCTGAAGGTGCTGGCACAACCCAGGGTGGGTTTGGATAGAACTTGGAGGCATGCCAGCGGCCCCCCTGCACCTCTGCCGTGGACTCATCCCTGCCTGGAGATGCACCATATGCCATAGGAAGCCTCAACAATCCACAGCTGCACCATTCCACAGACCACTCCCCCTGGTGCAGACGCCTCCTGGCAAAGCTTCGTGGTGCCCAACACATCCTTTTGGAGGCATGTTTCAGAGCCTGTGCTGACACAGCCTGAGATGAAGCATGCAGGCCCCTAATTTAAAAAGAGATCACCGCGTGTCTTACCATGTAGATCCACTGTCTACACATTACCCTGAGCTCCTCTGCAACTTGTGCCTCTCCCCACATCAACTCTAACAATAACTTGTTGAGGTCCATTGTGTGTACACAGGTCTGGAAAAAAGGACCTTTAAGACCCTGAGTTATGAGAAAGCCACGGCCAAGTAGTGCCAGAGGGAACCCAGTTTGGCTAGAGTAATGGTAAGAGCGTTCTGAGGAGGGGCTCCCAAGGCTCGGAGAAAGGAGGGGTTGGGGGTATACTTCTCTATAGGCTTTAGTGGATTAAGCTGTGAGTGTGAGACAGGTCTGAGTTTGAATTTGGCTCTGCCACTTAGGCCAAGTTACTTAACTCTCTGAGTCTCAGCTTCCTTATCTGTAAGATCAAGATGATACTTGCATCCATCTCACAGAGTCATGAGGATTAAATATGATAATACATGTAAGCATCTGGAACAGGGCTGGCACATAAGGATTCAATGAGTGTTAAAATAATAATTATTTTAAATAAGTATGTTTATCAGTTGTAGAGGGTTTGCCTGGCTGAAGTGAGACTTTGAGCCTCGATATAATCAGATGTGACGTTTAAAAATCCCTTTATCCTTCCAGACAACATGGTATAGAGTCTTGCTACTCAAAGTGTGGTCCGTGGACCAGCAGCATCAGCATCATGTGAAACTTGTTAGGAATGCAGAATCTCAGGGCTTGCCCCCGCCCTACTGAATCTGCATTTTAACAAGATGTCCAGGTGCTTTGTGTGTGGGTTTGAGAAGCGGGGGGCTGGGAATCAGGAGCTCTGGGTTTGAGTCATGTGTGGCTAGCTAGCTCTGTGACCTTGCTCATGTCTCTTGGCCTCTTTGAGCCTCGGTTTCCCCATCTGTGAAATGAGGGGGCTGGATTAGTTTCTGACCCTACTGCATCCCCATTCCCCTCTGAGTCCAGCATTGATCACCCCAAGGAGCCACAGCAAAAGTCAGGTGGCAGCCCCAGAGGGAGGTACTCTTGTTCTCTAAGGAGGGTGATTGAAGCCTGAGTGGACAGTAATGACCCAGCTCATGGCCTGATTCTTATCTGCAGGACACGGCTCTGCTGGCCTATACTCCTGCAGAGAGAGACCAGTGCTCCTGACTTGCTGGAGAGCCTCTGAGCCCTTACATTCATCTTGGCCTTTATTCATGCTTTTGCCCTAATTTAATGATAACTCTAAAAGTTCTTGAGATGATAGTCAAGGTCACTCTTGGCTGCATGTGCAAAACTAGCTCAGCCAAATGTTCCAGCCCTCCATGCCCATCCTCTGTCGATATCCCTGCCAGCTCCACCTGCCTGGGGTCAGCTGATGAAGGCCCACTCCTGGCTGGGGAACCCTGGTGGGACTGGGGATTCACTGAGCTCTCTGGCCAGCCCTGTTCCGGGGGTGTTTTCTGAGCACAGAATCAGAGAACTGCAGGCTGTAGTGAGCAGAGCACTGAAATAGGAGACAGGAGAAGCCTGAGTTCTTGCCCACGCACTGCCACTGACCAGCTGTGTGACCTCCGGCAACTTGCTTCACCCCTCTGTGCATCAGTTTCCTTATTGGCAACATGAGAGAATGGGATTGGTGGTTTTCAAACTTTTTGTGATTATGACTCACCAGAAGAAATGCATTTGACTTTACAACTCCCATATACTTATATGTGTGTATAAATGAAACAAAAGTTGCATGAAATGGTGCTCACCATTATCACATGACATGCTCTGATATTTTCTATTAGTGTCTCTTATTCTCTTCTCTTCTATTAAAAACACACACACAAAATGTTGGTCCCATCCTGCTTCTGGGTTATGATGGGACCAGATGATCTGCAAGGACCCTTGCAGCTCAGAAGGCAAACAAGAAACAGGAAACCCCAATGGGTAGAGAATATTTAAATAGGATTCTTTACACGGGACTCTGGTGAGGTTAAGTGATTCTGGGACATCTTCTAGGAGACTGGAGTTCGGGCCTGTTTGTGGGAGGGGCATAGCCGGCATTAGGTGGGAAGAGAAGGGACGCTCAGGGGAATGGCCTGATTCAGGCTGGAGTCGGGAATCCTGAGAACCGTCTGAGCATCCCCCAGGCTCCTCTGCAGCCTTGCTTTTCAGTCCAGGGTGTAACGTTTCGACTCCATCTGGAAAATGAGTGCCTGTCCCAGAGATGGTGATGAGCTCTCAAGCCATTGCTGCTGTGTCCACCCAGGGCTGGGCACCAGGGGATGCAATCCACGTGTTACTAGTAGCTCGCATTTAACAGGCTCTACTCTGTGCCAGGCTCTGAGTTAAGCAAATAGAACACAGAGTCCCCATCTTCGAGGAGTTTATGATCACGCTGATGGAGCAGAGCTCTTGCCCGTAAAAGTTCTTTCACGAAGCCCTCCAGAGAATTCCTGTGCTGTTGAAACCTTAGACAGCACTGCCATTGGCAGCAGCGCCTCTGCTTCCTCCTCCTCTTCCAAACTGCATACCTTGTTTCTTTCTCCCACAGGGCCCAGAGAAAATGGACTGTTCTCCGGGGGAGTCTGCCTTAACCAGGTCAGGCAGGATGCGGACCTCCTGTCCCCACCTCCCCCGGCTGGGCCCTGGGCTGCGTCACTCAGGGTTAGTTTTGCTCAGTGAGTGAACAGGTCTGCCCCACTCCCTCTTCAGGTTCCCCTCCCTCCTGGGAGGGAGAAGGATGCAGCTGGGTTGAATGTTTGGGGAAAGCTCTTGATAGCTCACGTCAGGAGACCAACCTCTGGGGCATCATTTTTATTGTTTTTAACCTGCATATTGGGAATTGGGGAAGGAGGCAAGTCTGGGAGCATTCAGTCTCCCCCCCTCGCCTTTTGGGGCAGAGGTTGAGTAAATCGCAGATTTGAGTTGGAATCCTGGGTACAATGTTTGACTCTGTTGTGTGTCCACTGGGAAGTAGCCACAGCCCCTTGGGGCAAGGTGGAGGACACAATCAAATGCAGGAACCTCAGGCCAAAGCCCATTTCCTCTGCAGAACTTCCAGAGTGAGGTATGTTCCCTCTGGGCCTCTACTTCTTTCTGAGGAGGTGGGGGGTAGCGTACCACTGACCGCTCTCCCGTGTCCACTGTGCGGAAGCTCAGAGAACTTCACATTTTAGCGTGAGCGATACAGTTTGATGTGAGGAAGAACTTCTGGCCATCAGAATTAGAAGTTCCTTTGCCACAGAAAGCATTCGCATTCTCCCTTTCTCTGGGAGAAGGGGAGCTATCTTTCTCTGGGAAAAAGCTTGAGCTCTCCGATGTAGAAGGATGCTGTCTGGAGGCAGCAGGAGAGTCGGACCTTTCATCAGAATCACTAGGGGATGCCGAGGCCCCACCCCAGAAGGACGCAATTCACTTAGTCTGGGATGGGGGCTTGAAGTCTGCAATTGTAAAATATTCTGAGGATTCTGACTTTTGATCAGAGTTGGAGTCTGCTGGATAAGTTGACCTGGTTGAGTTTCTTATCAAGATTTAACTCCTGGGGAGGCGGAGGAGTAAGGATGAATTATGCTGTGTCTGCGGAGCGCTTTGAGCTCTTTGAAGCAAAGTGCTTTCTAGATCAAAGACAGGGCACGGGCTGTGCTCTGCCTGTGCCCGCTCAATCCTCTGCAGCTCAGTAGCCTGGAGACGCCACCTAGGCTGCCTATTTCGCAACGTCAGTAGACCACACTTGGCCTTGACATTCCCTTGTTGCCATCAGCTCCTCATCTGCTCAGTCTTTCCTTGTCCAGCTGAGTCAGGCCTCAGGCAGTTTCCTGGGAGCATGGGGGCCCTTAAATTGCATCTCCTGCCTGATCACTATCCAGGCGCTTTCTGTCTAGAGTGATTCCCCTTGGCTCTGAGAGTGTCCAGACCAGTAGGGAATGTGTCTTACAGCCCGACAGGCAGCACCAACTATGAAAACCAGTACCCTGACAGAAGCCTGAGAATTAGTGTCTGTGATGTGGGAGGGGGTCATCATTTCCTTGGCCTTGCCTCCAGGTAGGGCGGCAAATAAAGCATCATATATTTGGCAGGTGGCCCTTACATTCCACCCATAAAGGGCCTTAGCTGCGTGGTTCTAGAATGTTAGCTTGCTCCAGAATTACCAGAGAATCTTGATTAAAACGTGGATTCCTCGCTTCCTCCCCCAGAGAGTCTGAATTGGTATGTCCTGGGGAGGGTCCCAGGAATGTGCATCTTAGCGCGCATCCCAGGTGGTTCTGATGCTGGCAGGCCACAGACCACACTTTGAGAAATGCTGCTCTAGCCTGTTCTTGCAGAATGTATCAGCCTGCAAAAGGGACACCCCAGGGTGCCCTTCCAGTCTGCAGTTTTAGTCCTGTTCCTAGGGTGAAGATCAGAAGTTCTCCGTGAGGGCTCCAGGTGATGAGGCTGTGCCTTCATCAGGCACGTGTTCTTTGTTGGTATATTTTTATCTGTGGCAGAAGCACGTTGTTAACATTGCCCTGGGAGCAAATTGGAAGGTGAGGACTGTGCTCTGTGTGCACCACGGGCATGATTTGTAAACCTGACTAATGAAAAACAGTTTGCTGTATAGAAGGGGATAAAGCTGCAAAGTTGGTTTATACAAGGCAGCGAAGTCTAATTAGGGAGAAACCATCCATCTTGAAAATCCAATTGGCGATTTCACAGTGGTGGCAGAATTTTCTACAAAGTCTTACTTTTTCCTTTCATTCAACTCTACTCTAATCGTGTGTGTGCGTGCATGCGTGTGTGTGTGAGAGAGAGCCAGCCAACCAGACAGACAGACACAGTGATAGACAGACAGTTAGAGGGACTGAGACACACTGATTTCAGGGGAACAAGAAAACCCTAAACAGGATTTTTCTAGTCAGGGCCTCTCTTTGCTGCCCGGGAACTGCAGCTGCAGAAGTAGGTGGCAGGGGGCAGTGGTGAGTCTGAGTCCCCCAGGCCCCATTCTCCTCCGCTGAGGCTGAGCCTGCTTCCCTTTTCTTCTCCGGCAAATAGCAGACTCATGGAGATTTTTCCTGCCCAGGGTCTTCACTCTGTGATCGGTGCGTGGGGGCAGGGGTCGGGGAGACCTGGGAAAGGCAGTCAGGCCCCTCCCCAGATCTTGGCCCTCTCCAGCCCTGGCGGTGCGGTCGGCCCCATTCCTGCTCCAGTTTGTGCTCGCTCCACAGTTGACAGACTCCAGATGGAATCTGGATCATTGACAATCCTAATGCAAACATGTGGAGTTGTCAGTTTTAAAACTTAGGATGCTGGGGAAGACTGTGGTGTTGTGGATGGAACGTGGGACTGGGAGTCGCGGTTCTCCCCCTACTGTGACCCAGGGAATCTGGGAGACCACAGACTGGTCATTTCTCTGCTTTGACCCTCATTTTCTTCACACACAAAACAAGGGGGTTTGGAATATATGAGCTTTTTAAGCTCACAGTCTGTGACGGGGAGGGAGGATTCTGCCTCTCTTAGCGTCTGCCTTTCACCAGACTTTTCAGACCAGGAGACATTGATCAGACCACTGCCCACCGCGCAGAGACACGTAAAGTTGGAGCGATTCCTCTCCTAGGCCAGCGGTCGTTTCTGAAGCTCCCTTGAGTTCAATCTTCTGAAATTAATCTAAAGTGTAGAGAAATGCCGTTTGTTCTGTCCAAGGTCGTGACTTCCCTAAAGGGAAGGAAGGAGCTACTATTTTTCTGGAATGATTTCAGCACACCCCGGCCTAGAACCTAGAGGTGGACCAGATGACTTTTTGAAACCCTCTGAAATATGAATGGATTCTGTTCCTAGGTGAAGGCAAAAGAGAGAGGGAACAGGAAATTATATTTTGACCAAGCAATATTGTATAGCAGGAAGGCTTTGGCCTGTGTGTCATAGCTGGAAGCCCAGTGGTACTGAGTAGTGATGCTTTACTCCAGTGTGGTACCTTAACTCTCAGTGTGCAAAGCACTTTGTGAAGCTTAATTAATTTTCACAGTCCCTGTGGGAGGCTGGCAGGGTAAGTTACTGCTAACTACATCTCACCTTCCAGTTCCCTGAAAATTGTCTGTAAAGGCCTCTCAAAACCTAAGCCTTATTCCTTCCCACATATCTCATCCTTAGATCTCCAATACCCCAGTACCACGTGCACGCGCACACACACACATACTTATAGTCATCCTTTAGAGGGGGGCATCTGCCACAGTCAGACACCCTGGGTGACATTTCATCCTCTAAGTTGGACCTGGGCTTTTCATCCAGGCTTTCAAAGGGGCTCATTCTTTCAGATCCATCACTGCGCTTACAGCATCCTCAGTATATAACTTGCTCCTTCTCCTCACTGTTGGAAATCTCCCTTTTCTGGACTCAGCCTTTCTTAGCGTTCCCCCTGAGAACTCTATCATCCTCCCCCGACTAGAGAAGGTGGCTTCCTCCACATCCCTCCTGTCAGGGCTCTGTAGTCACAGAATTACTGTCAGCCAGAGCCCAGGTGGGGTGGGGTCTACTTCATGATGTGAGGCTTCTTCTGCCTGTTCCTTTCTTCCGTGCCACTTTAGCACTAGGCTTGGTGTCTTAGATGATAAATTCCTGGTGAGCAGAGACCATTCTATAAGTCTAAATTATTTTACCCAGAGTATTGTTTTACCAAGGGTTTATCAATGCTCTTTAATGATGGTGGGGATGTTCCGGATCTCTCTCTCCATATTTGGTCTTCTCTACGGAGCCACCCAGGCTGTGTCCTTCCCCATGCCCCTCTGTTCCCTAATGCCTGCCCATTCCTGCTCAAGTCTTCATACCACGTACACCGAGCTGCCGTGTGATTCTCCTTCAGTTTTACTTGCCCCTTGGCTGAAATCTGAAGGAATTGTAGAGCAACAACTCTCAAAATGGGGTCCACAGACCTCTGGAGAGTCAAAGAACTCATTTAATTAGAATTTATTAAATGCAGTCTATCTGCTACCTGTGCTGGACACTACCACATGCATCACCTTATCTAATCCTCACAACTGCTTTCTAAAGTAGGTATTACCATCAGATTTTCCAGATACAGAAAACGTCAGGCTTACTGAGGTAATGTGACTTGTCCAAGGCCAGAAAGCTTGTAAATGTCAGAATTAGTATTTGAACCAAGGCCTTCTAACTCTGGGTCTAATGAACTCTGAGCCAGCCACAGCTGTCAGCAGGAGAGTTATGACCTAGACTACCTTGGAATACTAGAGGAACTATCCAGCCATCATAGTGAAAGAGAAAAAAGGAGAGGATAAATATTAGTGCCTAAATATTATTGCCTATTCTGGCTGGCTCCTTCACACATTTGTCCCTCTGTCTTACTGAGAACTCATGTCTCTTACCCTACCTTCTCTTTTATCTACCTCTTCTCTGTCTTGTGCTCCCCCTGTAGCTCAAAATGACTAGGCACAGATAGCAGAGAATGAAATAAATAAACACTGCCCTGGGCACAGGAATGTTTTGAGAATGGCTAATGGAAGATAGATTGAATATTTATGCCCACCTGTCATCAATTAATAGCTCAGAAAGCTCTATTATAACTTATTGCACTTGTCTTGTTCAACATTTTTTTCAATGGCATAAATAAAGGGAGATAAGGGGGGATACTTTGTAGTAATAAAAAAATTCCATCCATAAAGAAGATACAACAGATATAAACCTTTATGCACTAAACAATATAGGAGCAAAATACATAAGGCAGAAACTTTCAGAAAAAAAAAAAGAAAATTTGCTTAAAAACAAGACTTTAGAAGATTTTTGGAAGACTTTAACAAACTTATCTTAGATTTGACACATTAGTCAGGCAAAAAGTACATTAAGTATATAAAGTATTTGAAACCATCAACCAGCAAGCTTAATTCAAGAGATGAATATAAGTTGTGTGCCCTACAATAGAATACACATTCTTCTCATAGAAGTTATTAAAAAATTAATAATGTTTTTTCTTTCAAAGGAAAGGTTAATTGAGTCCAGAAAGTAAATACCTTACCAGTATATTCTCTTACTATAATATAATGAACTAGAAACCAGTACTTTGCTTGTTTTAAAAAACACTCTTCTAAATAACTCTCAGATACATTAAATCATCAAAACCAACATTATAGATTATTTAGCTTACATTATCATTGAAAATTGAAAATATCAACAAAACTTGGAAGGTCATTGAGTACAGTGAACAGCTAATTGGGATCCATTAAGATAGTGACAGGCTGGAAAGATGGACTGAATCTAACAAACACAAAATCTAACAGAATTACATTTGAGATCTTGCCAAAATCCAAAAAGCCAATGGCAGAAGCACAAGATGGGAGAGATATGATTCAGTAGCACTATCTTTAAAACAAAAACAATCACATAGCCATAAGGTTTAGAGGTTTTAGTTGACGAATGGGTTCAGCATTTATCAACTATGATGTGGCTGCCAAGAAAAGTTAATCTGATCTTAGGCTGTGTGAATAGATATGCAGCATCTAGAACAAGAGAGGCAATAGTCCAGCTCTAATCTGCACTGATCAGACTTCATACACTATGCATTCAGTTTTGGGCTCTATGGCTTGAGAAAGCTAAATTGAGCCCATTCTGAGAGGAGTAAAGGAAATGGTGAGGGGACTTATAAAAACGAAATCCATGTGAGACACGTATGGAGGAAGTGGAGAGGCATGACCTGAATGCAAGGCTACTCCTTGAAGTCTTAATGCTGTTTTTAAATATATGAATGGTTTTCATGTGGAGGAGGGATAAGGTCATAAAAAGATATATTTCTGTGAGCCAGAATATTCCAAAGATGAAAGAGCTGCTTAGAGATCCAGTAAGTTCTCCATCACTCACTGCAGGTGTTCTGACCTAGTTTGGGGAAATTGTGGTGGGGATATTGTGGCAAGGATTTCAACAATGGAAAAATAGGTGATTGGATCAGACAAACCTTCCATCCCTGACGTTCTTCATTTCCCCCTAGAATCTGGTATTCCTCTGATATGGTCCATGGACTTCTGAGTTTGGTATCCAAAGTCTTAAATTGACTTCTTACAGATTTTCAGTATTAACATTTTGAGCACAGGCCCTGTGGATGACATAAATGTCTGAGTGTTCTAACCTAGTTGTGACAACATAAACCCAAATGAAACAGTTGTTCAGGATTTTAAATTTAAAATTAAAAGTTCAAATAAAGACATGTGGTGTCATAAGAGTTCAGAGAAGGGGGTCAGTGAGGGTTGGATGGGTGTATGTGGGTTGGAATAGATGGGGAACTTCTCATAGAGAAGACTTCAAAGTCTGTGGCCGTGTGCATCAGGAAATAGGAGTGGTTTTAGAAATTGTGGCAACAAAGATGTATATAATAAGCAAACATAATCGGTTGCCTCTTTCCTCTGATGGCAGAATATGGTGTGCCCGCCTGGAATGCCACACAGCATATGCGCAGATCTTTTGAGGGTGTCTCTCACCATTACTGCTCTCACAGCCACTGCGGACCTCCCTGCAGACACGGGCCGTGCAGCTCCTGTTCACACACAGCCTGCATCTCTAACGGATTGGTCTGAAGGGAGTTTTTATTGACCAAGCTTTCTGTTCTTCATCTTCCTGATTACCTCTGACCCTTTCCAAGTCCAGCAACTCTTTTATCCTCGAAACTAAGACCCACCTTCCCTTGGGCAGCATGGCCCTTGCCCTCTGTAGCCCATGATAATAATTACGATAATAAATAATCCCTTACATTTATTTAGGGCTTTGCAGTTCCAAATGCTTTTAGCGCTCTGTCTCTTGTCTGTCCGTGATGACAATGCTGGGAGGAACACAGGGCAGGGACTACCCTGGGATGTGAGGAGGTCAGAGCACTTACCCAAGGTCATATGGAGGAAATGAGCTGGTTCTAGGATCAGAACCCAGGGCTTCTGATCCCTGCGCTGCTTTAGTGATGTGAATGGTGTGAACAGCATCTTAATCTCCCCATTTTGGGGGCTCGTGTGTTCTGACCTGGGCTGGTCGTGAGTCAGTCGGTCCCTCTGGGGCCCATCCTCTCAAATCATTCAGGCCTGGGCAGTCTCCCATGAGGCCAGCTTTCTTCAAAAGCGTTTCCAAAGGCTTGGTTCCATGTGTGAGTCTGGTTGAGCCTGGGATCATTGAGCCCATCTGGAATCCCAGGGCTTCTTTGCAGTGGATCCAGCCTGTGTGAGTGAGGGCTGGGAGTAGGCACCATTCAGGAGGTACATCTGCCTTCCCTCTGTTTGGTTTTTTTTAGCAATTTGCAAAATTACTTACTTCGTGACTAGTAAACCGACATGTGAGTATGAAAAACATAGAGTTTATTAATTCAATCAAATGAAACTTAAAGCAAAGTTAACATAACACATTTAATGATAGTATAGAATTAATGTGCTGCCTGGCTATTAGGCATAAATGGTAAACCATTATATGCATGACTGTAATTAGTATTGCTTTAACAGAGCCAAATCAATTTTTAAGTTTCTCTCATCTCACTTTATTGGTTCTTCAGTATTTATATAGTTGGAATTGCTGTCTAAAGTTTTCCTTGATACTATTTGCCATCTAGTATCTGAATTTCTTTAAGCACAGGAAGATAATTCCAGGGACCAAGAGAAAACCATCTTGTTTTCTGAAATTTCCTTCCAACCATATTTATATCTGTCCCTGAGGTGTCCCTATTCAGCAGCAGGTGACTTTGCTCCTTATTTCTCCCCAAGATTTTCTTGTAACTGTTATGGGTTAGCTCAGAACAAAAGTAACGATACAAACATCTGTCATTTACCAAGAAGAGATTTCCTACTCTTAGCCAAAAAGATATTTGTTACACCTGGGATGCCAAACACGTTGCTAAACAGAGGCCTCCAGCTCATGGAAGTCTTAGAGAGCTGTCACCTTTTGCTGAGCACACTCTGGGGCCATTGCTCTCCTTGCTCAAAGTCGGCTTTCTGGTCTTGGGGGGTATGGCCAAGAAAGGGAACTCAGAGGCTGGTGCTCTGATAGGAGTGACTTTGACCGTGGAGATTCATACTAGTTCCTTTTGGGTCAGTTTTGTGGTTTCTGTAGAACTGGAAGGACGCCAATCAAAGTGGCTCCTTAGCCATTGCTCAGTCTGTGCGTGTGGTGTGACTGTTCCCCCAACAGGTAGCAAATGAGGAAGGGGAGCAAGTGGGCTGTGGTGCAGCATCAGGCAGCAGGGAAGGCCTGGCATTGGATTGGAGTCCCAAGTGGACATAGGGACGTGGGGAGGTAGGGGTTAAAATGACAGAAGGCTTGGGAGAATAAATACATTCCCATCCTTGATGTTTTGTTCAGAAATCTCTCCAGTATCTCTTAGAACTGAGAACCAGTGCTGTTTCCTCAATTATTAAAGTATTACTTCAGTGAAGGGCAGAGGGGCCTTGCCACCATTTGAGTTTAGAATGACAAGTGCCAAAATGTGCAGTAGGTGTGTGTGTTACATGTTCAAAACAGACATTGAGAGCCATGACGTCAGCCTGTTCACTGGATCCTGGAGTTCCTTCAACAGGAGAGAAAGAGGACAGGGAGTGAGGGGCTGAGAGGGTCTTTCACTGCAGGTCAGAGAAGGGGTATGAAAATGCAGTCCCCTGGGAATGTGAATGCTTTGGTGTGGTAACTTCCAGTCTCACCTCAAATGCTAATACCTGACCCTGTTTGAGTTGGGGTGAGTATTTGAAGGAAGATCTGTTACTGGAAGAGAAGGAGGAACAACCCCAGGGGTGACCTACAAACCTTGTCCCCATAGCCACATTTGTTTTCATCTCTATGTAGGAGCAAAGTGCCCAGGTATTTACTTCCTGTCCCGTGGGGCTCTTCAGAGGAGGAGAGGATGCTGAGGGAGGGGATGAGGACATCTAATTATCACCACCAGCCTTTAACCAGCCTCGCCCTTCTCATACCATCTGCCTGTGGCCCTGTGCCTGAAACAGCATGAACACTTGGGCAGGTGTGGCCCCCTTCCTTTGTAGGGGGTGATGGTGGTGGTTGTCATCACCATGGAATCTTTTGAGATCTTATAGATCTTATGAGAAATGTGTATCACACAAACTAAAGCTCACAATGTCAGGAGAGCCCTCTGACAGTTCTGTTCAGAGTTCAGAGTTCAGACAGTGCTGATGTAACCAGGTAGAGAAAAAGCATCCACAGCTCCAGATGGGGTGCTGGTGCTGGAGCTCCAGGACTTGCCACTGTGGGATAAAGGAATCTCGGCATAGACCTCATCAGACTCTCCTTTTGCTACCTCTGCAGGAAAATTGCTGCTTATGATGAAGAAATCCAGCATCTCTACGAGGAGATGGAACAACAAATCAAAACTGAGAAGGAGCAGTTTCTGCTGAAAGTAAGAGTCCACCCCGGGGGCGTGGCTCTGAGGGGCAGCTTGAAGTACCACCTCCTCTGACTACCTCAATTTGAGACTGCACTGCCCCCACCCATGGCACTACTGATTCCTTCCTTCTCTGCTTTTTTTTGTTGTTGTTTTCAAGGCATTTGTCACCATGGCCTATAATCTAGTTGTGTATTTTTGTTGACTGTGGTCTGTCTCCCCCTGCTAACATGTAAGCTCCACGACTGTGGGGACCTTTATCTTCTACTTATGAACATGTCCTCTGCACCTCGGCCAGGCCCGGAACATAATGGGCACTTAAAAAATACTTGTTGAGTTAATGAATGAATAGACAGGTGAACAAATGAATGAATGGAAGGACGAAGGTGCCTGCTTACCAGTTAGAGCAGCCTGAAGACTGGGTGTGACATTGGCTGGTCTCTAGACTACATGGCAGGCCCACCCAAATGCCCCAGCCCATTCCCGTCCCTGTCCAGCAGCTCCCCAAGAGGACCGTCGTTAGAGTCTATGCTTCCCCTCCTTTCCCCTTAGACACCCAAGAAAATCAAATCGCACCCTTCTCAGATACCATGGGAGAAAATTTTAAACTCACATCCCTGTTCCTAGTCTGGCATTTACTCAGCCTCCTACCAAGCCTAGCTGTTTGTCTTGGGAGGTCAGAACTGGTGAAATCCCCTCCTTTACCAAGCTAAGCAGGGTCCTTAGGGGAGCATATCCATAAAATGAAGCTACAAGAAACTCTCTATTATCCATTTTTGGATTATCCACTTGATGGGTTCTCAGCAGAAGTCTTTGATCTTGAATGGTGGCTTCCTGTATTAGTCAGTTCAGGCTACTATAACAAAAATACCATAAATTGGATGGCTTATAAACAAGAAATGTTCATTTCTCATAGTTCTGGAGGCTGGAAGTCCAAGATCCTGGCACCAGCATGGTCAGGTTCTGGTGAGTGCCCTATTCTGGGTTGCAAGCTACTGGCTTCTCTTGGTATCCTGACATGATGGAATGGGGCAAGCCAGCTCTCTGGGGTCTCTTTTATAAGGGCTCTAATCACCTCCCAAAGGCCCCACATCACCTTTGGCACTGGGATTTCAACATATGAATTTGGGGGGACGTGACATAGAGACCACATAGTAGGGGTACCCTGCCACTCAGCACTGAGCCTGGGCTGTGGTCACAACTCCTTCTCTCCTCCTTAATGCAGGTTGGTTTGAACCAGTTTTTAATTTTATCCTGCTTCAGATTGTCTACACCACAGCTTCATTTATTATCACAGATGTCATCCAAACTGAGAAGGGGTCTGAATGCTTTCCAGAAAAGGCCAGTCATGTTCTCCAATGAGAGCCCTCAGGGGCCTCACAGTATATCCACACCTCCCTCCCTGTTCTTTCAGAGCTTTAAAACATTCTAGCTGTCCTCTGACCTTCAGCATCGTTGAATGAGGATCCAGCAGACAGAACTCATGTGCTTCTCACCTAGCAGACCCTAAAGTAATCTCCTGAGAACAGAAGACATTTTTCCCCTGCAGAAGAAAAAAGAGCCACTCCCTTTACCCCAAATGACCTACTGCACAGAGAGGCCGAGCTCTGGGGCATTTGGCCACCTGGGCCTGGGCCATGACTACAGGTCAAAGGTCTAAGATAAAGTAAGAAGCATGCTTCCAGAAGCAAAAGGTGGGCCAAGGCCTGGGGTTTGGGAGTAGGAAGAGGTCAGAGGAGAAAATTCAAGGACAAATTAGTATCATGTAAGGTGAATTGACCACACTGCTGCACCCCTTCAGCTACCCTCTTCTGCTCCCTCCTTCTCCCTTCTCAATACCAAATGCCTTTCAAGCTCAGTGCTAGATTTATGCTTTTTGCATAAACATGGAAACTGGTAAGATGTGTTTGGCCATGCTACTAATGCTTTGGATACACAGGCGTTTGCCTGGCTGCAGCCTGAGGCCAGTGGTGTCACAGTTTATGACAGCATGGCGAAGGCTGGACCTTCTGGCCAGGATTGGGATCCTGGCTCTACATTTAGCAGTTTGTTGACCATGAAGAAAATACTTCATCACTTACATGCTCCAGTTCCGGGATAATAGACCCCCTCTGTGCTCTGTGCTGGCAGGGGCAATAAGCCAGTCCTCTGGCCCATTGTGGGGATGCAGCATCTGCATGGGAATTCTGGAGCTGCTCGCCTCCCAGCACTGTTCATGGGGCACCTAGTCCGTGAGCGGCAGCCAAACTGAATGAATGGGTCCCTGGTAACAAATGTTGACAGCAGGAACCGCCTGGTCCAGTCCTACCTCTGCCATTGCATGTGGTTGGCATGAGGACAATCACAGGCTCTCCCTGAGTTCCATTTACCTGCCTGAAAATGGGCAGAGGAACCGGGTAGAGTCTACAGATGACAAGCCCAGGAAGTGTCCTGAGCCTTTGAACAGAGGTGTCCAAAGGCCTCTGCCCTGAGAGCAGCTATGTTCTCCCGCTCTGCTGCTCCTGACGTCATGCCCATCCTACTGGCCGGGGCACAGCTGCCTCTAGTGCAGCCTTTCTTGGCTCCTTGGGAAGGGGGAACCCCAGGGGGCTCCTGCAGTGAGTCATCTGATGGCTATAATGGTGTCTTCTCTTCTTGCATGTTTGGCACCTCCATTCTGCCTTCAGACAAGCGGAGCGCTGCAGGTGGCATGGGTATTTTTGTTTCTATTCTGTGAACAAAGATACAATGATCTAGAAGAATGGAGCAAGTCAGGTGGACAAGGCCAGGACTGGAATCCGAGTCTCCTGATGCCCAGCTCGGGGCCCTTACACCAGACCAGGCTCTGTTGGGAGTGTCAGGCATCCTGGCAGCCCACACATTTCTTTATCCCACAGCCAGGTCCCTTCACACCTGCACCATCAGCCCTCTGCATCCCTGGGTGGGGAAGCCCAGTTCCGGGGCAGGAGGGGGGTGCTGTTGAGCATAGGGCAGAGACATCACGAGGAGCAGGTCCTGGGACACCTCAGTCATGGTGGAAAACAGTGAGGACCTAGACCCTCGAGAGGAAGAAATGATGCCCCCTGTGTTGCCAGAGCGAGGGCAGTTTAAGAGATTGAATGACAGTGCCCAACATGGAAGAGAATATCCAAGTTATATTCAGACTATTCCACCCTGTAGTTTGCAGATGAAGACACTGAGGCCTGAGGTTTGAACTCAGGCCCCTGTCTGTCCTCCCTGCTCAGTATTCCGCCACTAGCTGACACTGCTGCTTTCTCAAGGGGCCGTGCGCGGTCATCAGTCACAGTCACATTTGGTGGTAGGTCCAGAGGGACAGGCCCTGCTGGAGCAGTTTCACGGTGGGAAAACATCTCCATCCTGGCTGCGTTTGGGCCTCATGTGTCCCCTTTCTGGCTTGGCAGGACACGGAGCGGTTTCAGGCCCGCAGTCAGGAACTGGAACAGAAGTTGTTGTCCAAGGAGCAGGAGCTGCAGCAGCTCACCCAGGAGCAGAAACGGGTGCGCTTGTCAGTGAGCTCCCAGTGCCTGGCTCTCACTCCATCCTCTGCTCTGGCTCTTGCCCGCTTTCCCTGCCATTCACTTGTAGACCTGTTTTAATATATCTGAAAACCATTTAGCTGTACAAAAAAAAGCATTTGAAATCACACATGATCCCAAGAAAAAGCCTTTACTTTTCCAATGCCAAGTGTTTAACTTGGGAAAGTTGCCAAGAATTCTCCCTTGAGATATCTGCAAACATTGTGGTATAATTATGCCCAGGAGCCACCAGAATGCCAAAATGTTAATTCGTTTCCTGCATCCTGTATAAGAGAAGAGGGGGATGCTGAGGTACAAGAGACGTCGTCCCTGATACTTCGGGGGCGGCTGCAGACAGTGATGTCTTCCCACCAGGATGGCCATGGATGCCTCCACTTGGAAGGGTTGCCTCCCCTGTCTTCCCATGTGCCCGGACAAGGTTGGTCAGCCTCCTTTGTGACTGTTCCCGTCACCCTGCAGAAGGGATGCAGACACTAGACGCTCCTCTGATGCACCTGAGCCCCCAGGAGGCAGGCTGGGTGGTGCACTGTGTGGGGCAGTGTCCATCCACAATGGCTGGAACAGCTGGCTAATGACCCCAGGAGCGTGATTACTGAGGCAAACCTCACACGCAGCCTCCTCTCCAAAGTAAGGGCTTGTGAGGGAGAGAGGCCAGGGCATCACGTGGCCTCTTATTTTGTTTTGTCTGGTGCTGGAAGGAATCCAGTCCTGGTGAGACCCAGACACATTGCTTCCGTTTGAAGAGAGAGAGCTATTTTGGGCAACACATTTATCTATGCTTGAAAACACTCAGGCTAGGACTAGAGACTGTTCCACTTCTGCTAGTTCCCAGTCTATGGATTTTGGTTTCTTTCCTTCTGCAGCAAGATGCTTTCAACTCCAGGAACTGCCATCTGCCTTCCCAGACCCCCTTCCACAGTGGAACCTTGCTCCTCCTATTCCTTCTCCTCCTCACTGTTATGCATTAAGTTCTTACCAATTAAGGGTAGCCCTCAAATGAATGACCGCCGCTCCACTTAGTTACTGCATGCTTGCCTGGTTACTCAGGAGCCTCTTGAGAGTCACACAGAATTTCTTGTTGCTTCCTCCTCCCCTTACTGACCACATTCATTAAACTAAATTTATTATGATATATTTGCCTTGGTTTTTCTTCCTCTGGTGAGAGGGTTGGAAGCTCTGCAAAACATAATCAGCCAAGAAAAGCTGAAGTTATAAAAACGCAGGGTTTTCAGTTGCTTCAGGGACATGAGAAAAGGTATGTTTGGTTTGACCTGTTTTAGCTATGTCCCAAGAATTTACAGGGCTTCTGCCTACTATACAAACCTTCTCTAGATTAAAGGGATTGACTTATTCAGCTGAGAGAAGCAAAGGGAGTAAATGGATTTACTATCGGTATTTGAAATTGGGAAGGATGATTTTATGAAGAATGCCACTTAGCTGTTCTCCATCTCCACCAAGGACCAAAGAAAAGAAATTGGTTTAAAAGACAACAAGAGGGATGTAGGTTAGATCTCAAGATCATTGATGACCATTGATGAGACCATTAATGAGATGATGGTGACGATGATGGCTGTCAGCTCCAGGGGAGAGACGAGATGTGCTCTGAAAGCTCCTTCCTGCCTCCGGAAGTGTATAAGTGTGAATTAAGGAGCAGGACAAAGCCTGTTGAGGCTTGAGGGCACTGAGGGGTAGCGGTGATGGTTCCTGCCCGCCAGGTGGAGAGAGCAGGGTGAGGCTGGGGTGGATCAGCCTCTGATGATGGTGGTTGCTCATCGTTCCCCTCTCCCCCCGCTTCCTTCCAGCTGGAAGGCCAGTGCATAGCCCTGCATAATGACAAGCATGAAACTAAGGCTGAGAATGCCAAGCTGAAATTCACGAACCAGGAGCTGGCCCGGGAGCTGGAGCGGACCTCCCGGGAGCTGCAGGATGCCCAGCAGCAGCTGGAAAGCCTCCAGCAAGAGGCCTGCAAACTCCACCAGGAGAAGGAGATGTGAGTCTGGCCTTCATGTATCCCCATCGCTGCCCTCCAGCTCCATCCCTGCTGTGAGTGTGTTATCTCCCCTCTCCCAGACCCTGTCTCCTCGCCTGTAAAATGGGGATTGGGGCTCCTTGCTCCCTGAGATCTCTTCTGGGATTTTGAGACCAGTAAGCAGACCAGCACTGTGCCATGCATTACCTAGGACTGACAAGCAATATACAGCCCTGTTCTCAGAAAATGTATTACGTGATTAGAAAGACATGTTATCCAACCAACACATATAATGCTGAGTGAGCGGACAGACCGTACGTGACTGTTGGAGTTTAGAGCCCTGCGCAACCAGGGTGGGTGGGAGTGAAGCAGGCAGACTTCCAAGGTCAGCGTATAGCTTGATGGGCATGTGACAGTGCCTGGGAATCTTCACTCCAGCTCTGCCCATTTTTTTCCCACCAGTGTTCCTCTGTGTGGGCCCCGTAGGGGGAACCCCACCTCTTTCAGGGCCTGGTTTGCCAATAAACTGCTTTTGGTGTCCAGCCATTGGGTTCAGCTTGCTAGGCAGAGGCACACTGAGAAAGAATCAAGCGTGGGGCTAGAGGAGTCGCTGCGGAATCAGTCATTTATCTTGTCTTGGGAGTGTCAGGTTTTGAGAACAAATGCACTCCAAGGCCCAGGAAGAGGACTCTCCGTTGTTTATATGTTCATTTATCCATAGACTTATTCACTTGACAAACATTTATTGACATTATCCTCTGTGCCAGGTACTGTGGTGGGCATTCGACATATCTCACTTACGTTGATAATTCAACATTATCTCACTGACCTTTCCAGCATCATGACATGGCAGGTGCTATTATTATCAACTCTAATTTATGGATGAGGAAACTGAGGTTCAGAAGTTCTAAGTAACTGTCCCACATGCTAAGTGCTAGACACATCTTGCTGACTCCCCCCAGTGACTACTGAGCCAGCCAGAAAATATTTACACAGGAATAGGACTGGCCATCATTCAGTCACTCATTTGTTCATGCACTCATTCATTCATTCATTCTGCAAAACGTAACTGTAAGCCTGGTCCTGTGCTAGGTAGTACAGAAAGTCTGATTTCAGAGAAAGGGCAGTATTACTTACCAATGCTTGATATTTTACATATGTTAACTCTCCTTGTTCAAAAGTGAAGGCCCACACTCTGTCTGACTGTCGGCAAAATGTCGGTCCATCGGCCTGAATCCACTTGTTCTGCCGTCTGGCGCCTGTGTGGTGTCCTGTACTTTTGGGGACAATTGCTGGGCATGAGAGGGAGGAAACGGATTTGGATTTGGAGTTTTACCTTAGTAAGATATCTTCAGTTAAAAAATATATATTCCCAAATAGCTGACTTAAGACAAAACCCCTTCATTCCGATTCTTGGATGACCAGTGGAAGGACGGTGTATTTCATTGTAAACAAGCAAAATCAGTTCCTCCTCATTGAGAGCAGGTCAGTAAGGCACAGGCGTTTAACTTTACCAACAGAATTAAGAATTCAGACTCTTAAAATTCAATCAAGTTCTAAAAGCAGCAAACGTCTGAAGGCACAAGCATTAGAAGAGTGAATGGAAATGAGCACCAGGGCTGCTGCATTGCATCTCAGCGTGGGATTAAAATCTTTCTGAAGTCTTATCTTAATTAGCCAAGCCCGAGACACAATCTCTAGAGGCTGGGAATTGAAAAAGAGGGAAAGAGGGTTAGGAGGGAGACAGAAATTATCCCAGAACCTTCACGGCTTGTTTTCAAGAAGCTTGCAATGTCTTGTGCAGCCAGGCAGCGTGCTAGAGCCTGGGAGAGCATGTCCTGTCCAGGGAGAGGGGTCAGGAGAGGATAGTGAGAGCCTTAGCTTGTTCTCCACAGGACAAAATCCCAGACCAACAGTACTGCTACGACCTTAATGCTCTAATCTAATGCTCTAACCTCTTCATTTTATAAGTGAAGAAACTGAAGCTCAGAGAGGTGTAGTGACCAACCCAAAGCAGCTAGTTAGTGCCAGCAAACAGGGACAGAGCCCAGTCCTCCTGATATCCTTTGCCTCCCCCCACAGTGCCCAGCTGCCTGATGCTGCTCCAGAGCAGCTGGGAAGGGAAAGGATGGGTTCGGAGTTAAACAGACTTAGTCATTTATCAGCTAGAATTCAGAATGGGCAAAATTAATTTTCTTGTTCTCTGAAGATGCTCAAGGAAGGAGAACTAGATTTTAAAATAAGATAAAGAAGGAACAATCAAGCAAGGGAGACTAAAGATGAAGTTCAGCTGAAAAGCAACACCTCTGTTTATTTTGTTAACTTTTCTTTTGGGTAGGTAGTTTATGACAAGGCATAAAATTCAAACGGCACAAAAGGATATGCACCTCAAAAAGAGGTTTGCCCCCCACCCATGACTCCCAGCCTGCAGTCACCTAGAGGCCACCAGTCATGGTTTCTTATGGATCCTTCCAGGGTGTTCTGTGCATGTGCAAGCACACACGTGTATATATGCACACACACACCCAGACATACACACAGACAACTTTCATTTACAAAATGGTAGCACACCATTCTGCATTCGCCTGCATTTTTCACTTGACGATGTATTTTGGAGAGTACTCCGTATCGCCTCCCCTCCTATAAACTAAGCCAGCAACAGTTCCGTAAAGGCGACCATGACCCTCTCACCCATCACTACTATGAAAAATGGCAAGTTTTTTCCCTTTCAGTTCACATGTTACCCACGTAGAAACTTGTAGAATGTCTAGGTTAGAAGGACTTTAAAGGTCGTTTAATCAAATATCCAAGTGTCATTTTTGTTTCAGAAATGCTTTTTTTAACACAAAAAAATCTGAACATGTGTGTGTGTATATATCCAGATAGATGTATGTCTACCAGACAAGTAGATGTATCTTTGTGTCAATATGGACTGTATGTGCATACATATGTGCATGTTTACACAGCATCAGTGGTCACCTGGGGCAGTGTAAACAGGGCCAGAGAAGACCTGGAAGGCCTTGTTCTTTAGGAGTTGGTTCCTCAGTCAAGCACTCTGCGAGAACCCAGACCTTAGGTCTTCAATGAGTGATTTTCCTTAACGGGGAAAAGCTGTCTGCTCCTGGCTGTCCTAGAGAGAAGCAGGAGCCAGGGCGTGGTGGGCCACCACAGAGCCAGGGCAGGCTGTCCTGGCTCCCAGGGCACAGGGGCAGCAGCAGGCTGCTCTGCTCACGTGGTGCTGCTCAGAGCAGAACCCAGGACAGGGTTTGGGGACCCAGTTCGGATAGTGGGAAATACATTGTTTTCCCTCAAGTTGAAATTAAATATAATTGGTAATAAAGTGATAGGAATTTGCAGCTCTACAGGAGCCAGAGAAGTTTTGTTGCTTAATTAGGATTGTCTGAGGTGAACTTAGAATTTGATTCAGACTGTTATTGTCATAAATTGACTTCAAATTATTCTATAAAGGGAAGAAAAACCCACAGATACCTCTTAGGGAATCAGATTATTGCAAGCTCAGCAAGAGAGTCCTGTGGACCCAGCAAGCTGGTGCTGTTTTACCCAGCTCAGTAATGACATAGATGGGGTGGCAGAGGGGTCACTGTCCTTGGCCAGCCCAGTGTGTGCACAGTCCAGGTAGCCCTGACAGTCCATGGAAAGGGACGCATTTATCAGGCTGTAAGATGTTCCCTATGCTAGAAGCTGTGCTGTGGTTTGGAAATGTGGAACTTTGGACCCTTTGCAGTAAGCTTGGGGGATGATTTAAAAACTTCTGTGGGCCTCCCAGTGGCGCAGCGGTTTAGTTTGCGCTTGGCAGCCGGGGTTCGCAGGTTTGGATCCCGGGTGCCCACCGACGCACTGCTCGTCAGCCATGCCGTGGCGGCGTCCCATATAAAGTAGAGGAAGATGGGCACGGATGTTAGCCCAGGGCCAGTCTTCCTAGCAAAAAGAGGAGGATTGGCAACAGATGTTAGCTCAGGGCTGATCTTCCTCACAAAAAAAAAAAAAAAAAAGGAAAGGAAAAAACTTCTGAACCGTAGTGCACAGCACAGAGGGAAGGATGGAGGCACAATTGCGAAGTTAATCAAGGTTTATTTTCCAATGTCACCCAATTCTCTCTATTTTTTTCCTTTCTTCCCTGAGTGGTGCTGAATACCATCTCACCTCACCCTTCCTTCCTTCCTTCCCACCTCCCTTGCTCCCTCCATCCCTGCCTGCCTTCTTCCCTCCCTTGCCCCTCCTTTCCACCCGCTCTCCTTTCTTTCTTGCTGCTGCTATATGTTGACTATGCCTCCTTGCCACAGGGGCGTAGAGTGAGGACACAGATGTCAACACACCAAACAGCCCCTGCCTCCCCACGGAGTTGCCCTCCAGCCACCCCTGTAACTCTTAGCTTCTCTCTCCCCTTCCTCAAAATTCCTGATACGCTTGACACGCTCACACTGTGGTGTAGGGGACTGATGACAATTGATACATTAAATCTGTGCTGTGTAGCTAGAGATAAATCCTAAGTCAAAGAAACAAACGAGCAACGGTGGAAATTCCTGGTTTCTGGGAACAGATTGGAGACATTAGAGGGAAGGGGCGGAAGGGGAAACGGTTCTTCAAGAGCTCCTGACCACAAATTAAACCAGCTTCTGGGGGAGAAAATACCGGTTCTGCTCTCACCTCTGAGATTGGGCTGGAGAAGAATATTGATGAATTCCCTGAGTTCTAGGGAGGGCAGGACCCTTTGGAGCCTGGAAAACTGCAGTTATCAAGCCACATTCACAGGTGGCATGCGACATGGCTGGGGAGTGAGCAGGTTTGGGGTCAGAGGTCTGGATTAGGACCCTGGCTCAGTCATGGGTTGTCTGTGTGACCTGGGGACAGTTCTCGAACCTCTCTGCTGTCTGTGTCTGTAAAATGGGGATAATTTCACCTTCTGAGTAGGGTGTCCATGATGATGAACTGAGATCACAGCTGTAAGCCCCTGCACACAGCCGGTGCTCTCCAGCGGAAGGCTGTGCTCCTCTAATCCCTCTGTCCCCAGCACCGGGCACCGCCTGCAGGGTTCCAGCATGAGGGTCCGGGCGTCCACCTTTAGCACAGAGCCTCATACCTGGTAGCTCACCTTCCAGAGCAGTCGCTCATCACTGCTGTTTGCCTCTTCTTCAGGGAAGTGTACCGCGTAACGGAGAGTCTGCAGCGGGAGAAGTCGGGGCTCCTGAAGCAGCTGGATTTCCTGAGGTCGGTCAGCGCTGGATGTGTTCTGACAGCCAGTCCCGACGCCTCGGGTTGGAAGGGCCGGTCTGAGTCTTCTCTGCCTACATGCCGGAAAAACAGAGCTGCTGAGAGAGTGCCCTCCTTCCGCTGGTCCCCATCGTATTGTTCCCACAGCCAAGTACACCCTCTCTGTTAGGTTTGGTCCATTGACACACACGCCCACCTCCCTCTCCAGTGTATACCTCTGCCGGTAGGCTCTGCCTCACTCTTCCTCGTGCTCTCACTGTACCTTGCACAGTGCTTGCCCGAGTAGGAGGGGAACTGAATTTATTGAGCATCTACTCTATGCCAGATATAGGATCCCTCCATCTTTAACAAAACTTAGGAAAGGGCAGCTGTTAATACAAGAGGGAACCGATGAGGAAGTCATTATTAGAGAAATGATATAATTTACCCAAAGTGACAGAGCTACTCATGAGTGGAGCCAGAATTGAGATCCATATCTGGCTGATTCTCTTTATTCTGCCATATTCTGTTAATGTTTGTTGAATGAGTAAATGAATCACAGAGCACTGAGAAAGGAGTTGAGGAGTTTCATCAGCCTGCTAGAACTCACTGTAAATTCAAAGCTCATTGGTCAGAAATGTGCCCCCAAAAGCCCACCAAACCTATGTGAGGAAAGGGAATTTTCAGTTTTCCCTGTAAGGTTCCCAAGTTACTGTCCCTGCTGCCTGCCAGACATCTCCTAGGGATTGGTGACAACACAGAAGGACTTTGGTTCTGATTTTAAAGTGCAAGTGGTTTTGAATCAAGTACATTATAAAGTTTTTTGTTTTTTGTTTTTTTAATTTGAAAGCAAGGTGAGGTCACTGTGTCTGGCATCTGTGACGCTGCCACATTGAAAAGTGCTTCAAACTGAATGCATTTCAGATTTTCTTCACTCAATATATGATCCAAACAGGCCTCCAAAGGCTGGGGAGAGGGCAGGGGGCTCTTAGGTGGCCAAGTTCTAATCTGTTTGAAAGTCTTGAGTCTTAGGAAGGCTTTAGTGAAAGGAAGAGAACAAGATGTACAAGGATGAGGTTTTGGTCATTTTTTTTTTCTTTTTTCTATTGTGCTTAGAAAAACTAAAAGGGCAGATTCAAAGCGAGGGAGCAGGGAGACAAGGCGGCACTCTGCAAAGGCTTACGGGTCTCTCTAGCGGAGACCAGCGCGTGTGCAGGACCACACGCCTGTGGCCTTCTGTGCGATCGTGTGGTTGCCCAGCTAGAGCTCTGCTGCTGAGGAGAGCGGGTCATGGAAGGGAACCCCCCACGGCAGATTTTCCTCCACAGAGAAACCAGCAGGTAGTGACCGAGCAGCGGGGAGCCAGAATCAAGAAGAGAGAAAGCTGAGGGGATAGGGGCATGTGGGGGTGCGGGGTGGGGGGGAGGATGGTGGTGGAGTCAGGACGAGCACTGGGATGTGACAAGAGGAGTAGAGGATTCCCTCCTAAGGCAAATGGGGGCAATTTCCAGGCACTTAGCTGGGAACAAGTGTTTTGGAGCTGGATCTGGTCCAAGACCCGGCACTGCCCCTCATCACCTTGTGTGAGCCTGGGCAGTTGCCGTAACCAGCTGGAGTCTTCTCCTTCCCAAGCCTCCCTCACAGGCTTCTTCTGGGAATGAGATGACATGTGAGTGGCGTCACAGCAGGGCAGTGAGGAGAAGGAAAGCGGGCACGGTTCAAGAGAATAGCACTGCTTTCAGTACTGAAGCTTTCCGCCCGCAGGTGGCTGCACACAGCAGGACAGGACGCAGCACACTCCCTGACTGTGGCTCCCGGGGGCCCTCCCAGCCCTCACCAGGGGCGAGGCTGTTAGCACCAAGGCCACACAGAGCGGGGCTCCTTCTGGCCTGAGAAGCTCACTCCGCCATTCTCAGTGTTTATGAAATACCCTCTTTGTCCCTCCCAGCTTGCTCCGGAGGGCGCTGGCTGTGCGCCTGCCTGCTCACCGGATGCGCAGAGCTGGTACAAGACAACCCGGCACATTCCTAGTGTTTTCTCTAAGCCCGGGGAACTGAGGTCGGTATTCCAGCCTGCCTCAAACCTCTGCCTACAGCGCAGCACACACAGTGGAGGGCCTGCCCACAGGCGGTGCCCGGGCAGGGGCTGCATTCCAGTGATGAGGGCGGACTGCTGCTTGGAGGCCACTGGCCAGAAGAGGCAGAGAACCACTAAACGGGACAGAGGTCACCTGGCACCCTCTCAACCTCTTGCTTTAGTAGATAAGATTCCCAGCCATTAACCTCAAGTGCATTCTGCGGTACCTCTGCATCCCCAGGTCGGCTCACTTCCCCGCTCTGCTCTTTCCTTAACGCTCTACCACCTCCTTCCCCATCCTCACGCTTAGGCTGCTCTTTCACGGAGATGCCAGAATCATCAGGAGAGAGTGTCCTTCTGTGCCGACCTGTCTCCACTTCTCTGATGGTGGATGAACTCCCCACATGCCCGGCAAAGGCTCGCCCCCACTCCCAGCCCGAGCTCTAGAATTCAATCCCATCTTCCTCAAGGACCATTCCAGCATTCCTTCTCTCTCTCCTCCATCGTCAGTTTCTTTTCTCTCTTGGAGAGACCGATGAATGTACGATAATATTTCTTGTCTAATATCTCTTGTCCCCACCTTCTCATCTAGCTACTTTCCATTTCTTTAATCGCTTTTAACAAAATTTCAGAATTGTTTACATTTACTTCCACTGTCTCCATTTCCTTTCCTGACGTCCTCAACCCTCGAGGCAGGCTTTTTCTACCATGATTCCACTGAGAGTGGAACCAACGACCCCCATGTTGCTTAAAATATTGGCCAACTCTCAGGGCCCCTCTTTGCCCCCCACAATCTAAGCACAGCTTCTATAGGGCTCCTTTTAAAACTTGTCAGACCAGGATACTCCCCTCCCATCTTCCCCCCCCACCCCCCGGCCCCATGGCTTCATATCTCATTTGGAGTAAAAGTCAAAGTTCTTACAATGGCCCCCAGGCCGTGAATGGCAGGTCCCCACGCCTCCCTCCATCTTTTCTCTGACCTCATCTCCTAACTGCTTTCCCTCTGAGAACACGGCTGCGCTTCTTTCTGTTCTTCACGCACACGAGCTCTCCTAACCCCAGGATCTGCCCTTGCTGTTCCCGCTGCTTGCAATGCTCTTCCCCCAGATCCCTACATAGCTCCTCTCCTCCTTCAAGCTTCTGTTCGAGGCCACCTGAAACACCACTCCACCTTCTGGCACTCTTTATTCCACTTTCTTGCTTTATCTTTCTCAATAGCACTTATCCCTGCACTGAATACAAATGCCCTGGGGGCAGGAACTTTCTCTTCTGTTCAGTGGTGTGCCCTTGATATCTAGAACAGTGCCTGGCATGCAGTGGGTACCAGGAGACGTTTGCTGAGTGAATGCATGCAGGCATGAATGAATGAATGGTTCAGAAGGCCCACTAGCAAGATCACAGGCAGAGCTGGAACTCCTGGTCACCCTCTGGGGGAGGCTCCCCTAGTGATAGGATAGACCGTGCATGATCCTGGAGGGTGTCACGGGCCCTTCTGTCTGTCCCCCTGCCTCTGAGCTGATTTACACACAAACTACCCTCTGCCGTTAACCACAGTCCCTGAGGAAAGAGGCTCCATGTGCTCCCTGGGCCTTCCACATGAAGCCTGCCTCTGCACCGTCTACTGAATAACCGGCTGCTGTCGGATCTGTCGGCTGCAAACTTCATGTGTGAATAGATGCCTCTATTCCATCCACAGGGAAAGGAACAAGCACCTTCGGGATGAACGGGACATATGTTTTCAGGTAATTGGTTGGTGCTCCCTTCCTGGGGGGAAGACAGACCTGGGGTCAGTGGCAGCCAAAACCCCTGCTAGGCCTGGCCCAAGAATGTCCTGAGCCTTGGGGTCTGGTTGCTCCTTTTGGTGTGGGCAGGATGATGGCATAAGATTTTTTGAAAGTAATAAAAATGCAGGGTGGCCTACTGGCTAACAGTGTGTTAAATTTCCACGAAGTAACACACTTTCCTCTTGGTATAACGAGACTGAAACATTTGGGAGGGTCACACATTTCTTGGATGCAGAAATGATAGTTCTATCCATGAGATGGCGCAGTTGAAATGTCATGATCACTTTTAAACCAAAATGCTCAGTTTTTTTCTTCATTAAAATTTTGATCTCTTAATGAAAAATTTGCATTTTTACACTGTCATAGAACAAATTAAACATGTATATTTCACAATTTACACGGTTGATTTTATGTACAATTTTTTTTACCCTATGGGGACCCCTGCTCCTCCATACCTGAGCATCACACTTATATACTTTCCCAAATAGCATGGAGATCCAATATTTATATAAAGATCTTCACTTCAGGCTGTATTAAACAAAATCTAGGATTCCACATTCCCCTGTCATCTCCCCCTTTAGACAGGAGCTGTTGGATGCTCTGAAGGGAAGAAAGAGGGGGGCAGAATTGACTAATGCAACTTTCTAATTATCAGAATTATCACACCATGAATTTCATGTGTGTCCTTGGGCAAGTCATTAGCCTTCTTGGACCATGACCCTGACTATCACGTGAGAAAAGGGAATCCCTATCTTTTTCCACATTGTAGAGATTTTTGAGAAAAACCCTTGGGAAGTGGAGGTCTTGCACTGGACCTTTAGCTGAACAGTGTGGTAAATGGGGTCAGCATAATGCAGCTAGTTTGCTCTGAATTAGTCTGACCTGGTTTATGCCTGCAAATCCTTGAAGGACTTTGTTACACAACCATTTCTTTTCTATCACTGACTGGCAGCAAACATCTCTGCTGCCCACCTATGTGTACCATTAGAGCAGAGCTTAAACTATACACATTTGCTTGATGATGATAATAGTTATAATTGTTTTAGAAGTAACTGAATTTATTTTAAAACTTACAACCAAATGTGACTCTAATCCCTTGACCTCGCTTCCCTTTGCCTGCCAAACTCATTTTGCTTTGAAAAGGGAATGGAATTAAGAACCCTAGTGGGGAATAGAAGAAAGAAGGATAAAATCATGTTCTTGCTGAATAATAATTAAATATTGATTTGGAATCATTAGAGCCATGCCTTCCTTCAGGGGCCCTGGGAGCATGGCAACCCCTCCCTCTCTCTTTAAGCATCACTGGGAATCATGAGGATGGCTGGTTAATGAGAGATTCTTCCTGTGATCTAACTCTCTCTCATCTCCTGGAAGACATCTGTTAGGGAGCATTGGCAAAGACAGTTAGAAGCACCCACTCCACCCAGGTTCTCTGTTACAGATGTGTGAGCATTTTATCTACACCCAACCTACTTCCACAAAAGATCTGGACTATCTTATGCTGAGTAGCTGTGTACTGGACACTGGGCTAATCGATCCTTTGGGCTGGTCCCTTTCTCATATCTGGGACTTTTGAAATAAAGGGGAATTGGAGCCACACAGAGGAGTGTGATTGAAAGATGCACAGGGTCTTTTCTACCCGTAAATATTTTTCCTATGCATTCCACATTTATCTCTTATTTGTCCTCTTGAAAATTATCAGTACTCCTGTGAAGGATAGCATGGTGGGCCCCAGGCTCTAAACTGTGTATTGGCTCATTTGATTAGATTATTAGACAGGAGATGGACAGATTCTGGTGAGAGATGATGGCGAAAGGAAAGAGTGGGAGAATGCTAACAGGGAGATCAAAACATTGCTTGCTTGCTTCAGAGTTTCGTTTAGAGCCTGACCTATGGGATGGGAAAGTTGAGCCGTTTCTGCTCAAACATTGGGACACATCACCAGGCATGGATCTGAGGGCATTTTGTGTTTCTGCAGAAAGATAAGGCAGCCAAGGCAAACACAGCTGCTCCCAAGGCGAGCTGGAAACAGAGATCTGGCTCTGTGATAGGCAAATACATGGATGACAGAGGAGTTCTTAGAAGGTGAGTCTTCCTCTGTTTGTTCATTCATTGTCTGTTCATTCATCTTGCACTCATTGGAAGCAGGCTTTGAGCCCATGCTGAGTGCAGACTGGCCCTCAAGAAGTGGCCCTGTTGGGGAAGGCTGGGGTCAGCTGTACTCACTCCCCTTGAATCTTGGAGGACATGTCCCTTCCTGTTCTGACATCCAAGTGGGAGGAGGACAGTGCAGAGCAAGCCTCTAGGACAAGACTTTATCTTCTGGGGCCACCCCACCTAGTGTGTGCCTGCAGAAAGGGACTGAAGAGGTGCTGTAGATCAGCAGAGGAGAGAGAGAGACAGGACGAGAGGGGTCAAGGGAGAGGGATGGAGGGTATGGCTGGATGATACTCTATCTGTTGAGCAGAATGGATGGTTTTTCAGGGACGTGACTGTTTGGGCTCTGGAGGGTAATTAAAGTCTGGCATAGAACCTCCAATAGTTGAACTCCTTTACAGACAAAAACAGGGCCTGTGCTGACAGAGTCCTTTCAATGATTCATATTTAATTAACTCAAAGATAACATGTTTTGTTGCTGTTGGACAGCACAGGATTGAGTCTGCATGGCCAAAGGAGTGGCTCACTCACTACTCATTGAATGACAAGCCCCCTGCCCTCTCTTCTTTTTGGCATGTGTTCTCTCCACATAGATGGTCGCAGAGAGGTAGAGGTGGCCAGATCCCTAAGTGTCAACCCAGGGAGACAGTGTGGGAATTTGTTCGTCTAGGAGATCCTGAGGATGGCAAGCATCACATAGACAGATATGCAAAGGGGAGGTGACTCTGGGTATGTCAATCAGCTGATCAGTTGATCTTTGGACCTGATCATCATGAATTCCTTTTCTAAATAGCTGAGCAGTAAGACACAATTTGGGAGCCAAATTTTTGCAATAATTGTTGGCCTGTTGGTTCCTCAGAATTGAATATATTCATTCAACAAGCATGATTACCTACTCTGTACCAGACATTCCTTTGAGTTCTGTGAAGACTCCAAAGATAAATTAGACATGAGTCCTGCCATTAATATCCATTATTGAGTGCCTGCTATGTGCAAGATATGGGCTCAGTGCTGGGTATACAGTGGTGAGCAAATACCTCTGCTTTCATGGAGCTTATGGCTGAGTGGAGGAAACAGACAATAATCCAGGAAGCAGCAAATGTGAACCCTTTGTTACCAACTTTGGTAGAGGAGACTGCTCTCCATTGCTGGCACATGGCATTTGGTGGCAAAACCAAAAGTGAACTTAGTCATGCTAAGCTGAAGAAGTTACAGAATGTCACTAGTGTTTAAGAATTTCCCAGATAAAAAGGTTTTTCCAAGAAATGTTTCATTTTAGGGCCATTTCAGTGGCCATTTCTTTTCTGGTTGCAAGGTCTTTGAAAAAACATGCTCTGTGTGTGTGCACACACTTGCTCGCATGTCCGCACACGTATGCACTCCTGTGTGTGTAAGCAGAGTGAAAGTGGATGAGAATACTAATTGTGTTCTAAAGTGGGTAAGCAATTGGTAGGCTTGTTAGCATATAGAAGAAATTTGTTAGAAAGAAGACAGTCAGCTTCCATTGAAAACATGATTTTAGGGGCTGGCCCGGTGGCATAGTGGTTAAGTTTGCATGCTCTGCTGCGGTGGCCTGCGGTTCACACGTTCAGATCCCAGGTGCAGACCTATGTACCACTTACCAAGCCACGCTGTGGCAGGCCTCCCACGTAAAGTAGAGGAAGATGGGCACAGATGTTAGCTCAGGGCCAGTCTTCCTCAAAAAAAAAAAAAGCAACACACGATTTTATAAATAAGCGGAAAGGCCCCTGAAGTGCTACAAATCCTTTATTTTATATCAAGGGACACAAACTAAGTCACCATTTTTGTGAGCAAGCACTAGATTTTAATGTATCTTTCAGAACTGCACTTAACTTCAGAACGGTGATATGTGCACTTTTCCTTCCTGCGTTGGTGCTCAGGAGTGATTAATACGATCAGCCGGGGGCAGAACGAAGGGAGCTTCTCTATTCTGCGTATTCTGTGTCCTTCGCTCACCTTCTTTCTCCTTCGGCCCTGTCTCCTCAGCACTTCATCCCCATTGCATTTTCTTTTCTAATCTTTTCATGTCTGTGAGCATGCTTGTGTGTACGTGCAAGTGTGTGTGTGGGGGTGGGTGTGTATGCAGGGTGTGTGTATGTAGGGGTGTGGGTGTGTGTGTGTAGGGGGTGTGTGCAAGCCTGTGTGTGTAGGGGTGTATGTGGGGTGTGTATGTATGTAGGGGTGTGTGTGCAGTGTGTGTGTAGGGGTGTGTGTGCAGTGTGTGTGTAGGGGTGTGTGTGTGCAGGAGTGTGTGTGGGGTGTGTATGTATGTAGGGGTGTGTGTGCAGTGTGTGTGTAGGGGTGTATGTGTGCAGGCATGTGTGTGTAGGGGTGTGTGTGTGTAGGAATGTGTGCAGGGTGCGTGTGTAGGGGTGTGTGTGTGTGTAGGGGTGTGTGTAGAGGGTGTATGTGCAGCATTTGTGTTTAGGGGTGTGTGTGTAGGAGGGTGTGTATGCAGGGAGTGTGTGTAGGGGTGTGTGTAGGGGGGTGTGCAGCGATGTGTAGGGTGTGTGTACGGGTGTGTGTGTGCTGAAGTGTGTGTATAGGGGTGTGTGTGGGGGGGTGTGTATGTGTTTCAGTTTGTACTAAGGGTCCTACCTGTCAAACTTGCATCCCCTTTAAAACACTTCTAGCTTTACTTGTTTACAAAGACCCAGGAGGAACTCCTGTGCGGGAAGGACCTGTGAGGCCTTTGCTCTCAAAACCACTGAAATGAAGCCTGTGCATCAGCCCTACATCTGGTTGCCCAGTTCCCTCCACCTCCTGTGCTTCTCCTTGTTCTTGATGCTCAGATGCTTCTGGAAGCAAATATGCACTTAAGCCTCTGAAGCCACTTACTCGTGACTCTGACTTCCAGGGACACGGAAAGAGAAAGAGAGAGGAAGGAGAGACAGGTAGAGGTGCCCTACCCAGCTCCCTTCTGACCCAAAGCCCATTCTCCAGTTGGCAGCTGCCTCTGAGCCAGCAGCCGTCTGCCCAGGGGGGAGCTCCTCCCAGAGCAACGCGACCCCTCACTCACATTGTCTAGGGCTGCCGTGCCAGCATGTCTTTTAATGCATTGTCTTATTTGTGGGGTAGCCAGGGCAGATGGGCCCCATTTTATGGTGAGGACACTGAGGCTTGGAGAGTTGAAGTCTCCTGCCGAGGGACACACAGTAGGGACTGGTTTTGGGACCAGAGCCAAGGCCACCTGATTGTTAACCCAGGATGCTTTATTTCCAGATCTGTTGGGCTCCTTTCTCACACCCTTTACTTCTCCTTCATAGCACTTCTCACAACTTGTAAAAGTGTATTTAGTTGTGTCATTATTGCTTTAGCCCCCTCTAAGCCAAGCATTCCATGAGGACAGGGACTGTGTCCATCTGTTTATGACCGTCATTAGCTTAATACCTGGTACTAATCAACATCATCACCTTCATCACCATCACCTTCATTGTCACCTCCATCATCATCGTCGTCATCGTCCTCATCATCGCCTTCTTATCACCTTCATCATCAGGCACTTATATAAGTGTGTTGAGTGAATGAGCTCAAGATTGCTGGGTCTGGTTTTTTCCCTTTTCTGGAGCTCTCTGCCCCCGAGGTGTGCTGCTCTTCAGTTACCTGTTTGTCACAAAAGCTGTCAGGCATCCTTCCAGCTTCCATACTGATACATTTTACGATATTCTCCCCACTCTTCTTTCTTCCCTACCCCAAAATAGCCAGTCAGAGGAGGAAGAAGATGTGTTTGGCATTCCGAGGAGGAGAAGCTCCCTGGGCCTGAGTGCCTATCCCCTTACAGAAGAGGAGCCAGGAACCAGGGAGCCAGGCGCTGCGGGTCCACTCCACCGGGCCCTCCGCAGAATCATCTCCATTGAAGAAGACCCCCTGCCCCAGCTCCTGGATGGCGGCTTTGAGCAGCCACTGAGCAAATGCCCAGAAGAGGGGGAAGTCTCCGACCAGGGAGTGGAAGGACCTATCCAGCAGGAAGTCACGCCCACATCTCCCCGAGGGCAGCCTGTTGGAAAAGAAGCCCTGTCTAAGGTAGGGCACACCCCACGCTGGCTTGCAGACATCACTCCTGTGTCTGTCCCTCTCATTTGAGCCCAGGAGCCCTGAAGGCAGCTCGAAAAGTCAGGTGCAGCTGGCCTTGCGATCCACCGTATTCATGTCTGTCAAATACCACCTTCTCCTGCTTAGCTGAGTGTCATGGGGGAGACTCAGGGGTCTTGGTAAATTCTCCTTATAACTGTTGTTGGCCCCACTCCCTACCCCGTGCTCTCTTTTCTGATTCAGATTCAAAAGCATTTATTGAGTACCTACTTAAGATAGACTCGCTGCTCCCCTCTTAGCATAGAGTATCACATACTTTTAAAATTGCACATCTTCTCGTACATTTTGTAACTGTTCTCAACAGTCTCTGCTTTGGAAAGTTTGTGTACCACCATCTTCCTCTCGGTTCTTAACCAGCTAGTCACCCTTTCATTCCCAATGCCCTGCCCGCTCCTCCCTTCAGTGGGATCCTCCACTGCCTCATCCCTCCTGCACTCCCCAGAGGTCTTCCTGCTGATTCTCTGGGGAGAAGGAAGCCATGTGAACCGTCTTTCTCTGGCTCTTGGTGATGAAGTTCCTCACCTCGTCTGTGACCCAGGCCTAGGAATGGGCTCCTCAAGGCCTCCACCCTCCACTAAACCTCCTACAACGTCAGCCTGGTCCACGGCAACGTGAGGAGGCTCCTCCCTGCACACTGTGGCAGCCCCTTAGAATCGAGCCCTTGCCACCGTGAGCATTTCCAAATGGTGTGTTGGCATGTGTGCCAGAAGCCTTCTCCGGCCACTGCGCAGGTTCTTCTTGGCATTGGTTATTCCTGGGCCCAGATTAAGATTCACGCCTATATAACACTCCTCTGAAGGGCCCTAGGCTGGCGGTAGAGTGGAGAACTGGGTGGCGCCAATGTGGTGGACGGGAAGCCCTCCCTTCTACATGCCCCTCCACATCCCCTTCGGCACACAGACCTACATTTGCTGACAGTTTTACCCCAAGATCTGCCCCCAAATGTGAAAGAAGTGTCAAAATGTCCATAGGAAACGGGGGTAAAGAAAAGAGGCTAAGCATCCATGTCTGCTGTGGCATTTGATCCTCGCAGTTGTCTGATGAGGCATGTCAGAAATTTATTCTCCCCTTTGGCAGGTGGGGAAGTAGAGGCCCAGAGGACAAGGCCTGGCCTGGCCCCACAGTGACGTGAGCCCAGCCTTCTTGCTGTGCACTCACGTCCACGCTCACTCCACCAGGTTGTGGGGGACAGAGACTGCCTCAGAGAGGAGGTATGATCTACTAGAATTCACGTAACAGCTTCAGCAGAGGGTCTGCTCTTTGAAGGGTATGCGAGGCAGGCCCTCCCATGCAAGGCTACTCAGGCATAAATTGGTACCACCTTTCTGGAAAGTACTTTGATAATAGGAAGCAGGAACTTAAAAATACCACCTCCTTTCAACCAGCACTTCTACTTCTAGCAATCCTTCCTAAGGAAATAACCAAAGTCAGACAGAGATTAACTCAAGAATGTGTTGTGTCTAATAGCAAACAGTTGAAAAAATGTCCAACAATAGGGCCACAAATTAGAGTATACTAATTCAATAGAATATTACACCACTGTTAAAAATCATATTTTAAAAAAATTTTAGGGGCCGGCCCGATGGCGTAGTGGTTCAGTTCGCTTGCTCTGCTTCAGTGACCCGGGGTTCACGGGTTCAGATCCCTGGTGTGGACCTACACGCCACTCATCAAGCCATGCTGTGGCGGCATCCCATATACAAAACAGAGGAAGACGGGCACAGATGTTAGCTCAGGGACAATCTTCCTCACCAAAAAAAAAAAAAAAAAAGTTTAGTGACTTAGAGAAATAGTTATAATTTAATAATATATGAGAAAGTAGGATAACATTATATATAATATCTCAAGTCTCTCTCAATAGAGCACATATTCATTCATCTATATGGATAAAAGCCTGGAAAAAACACATCATAATATGAATACATCAAAATATGACCACTTCAGGCTGCTAGGGTAGATTATGAATAATTATTATTTTCCTCCCTACATTTATGTGTGTTTCCTAATTTTAAAAATTAGTATGTATTACTTTTATTTTTTTTTAAGTGGTGGGAGGAAGGAGGAGAACAGATCTTCTTCCAGCCCCCTTCCCCCAGTCTGGTGGTCTCGCTGTGGATTGTCCCCCAGGGGGACAGAGGTTTAGTGCATGAACTGAGTAGGATTTCACTGCACCTGTGAGGTGGGTCCTGCCAGAGCTGAACGAATCCTGTGTTGATCTTTGCCTGCAAAAAAAAAAAAAAAAAAACCCCACCAGAGGGTGTGGGAGCAGGGCTAAGGGTTAGGCGCACGCAGCCTCTGCAAGCCGGACCTTCCCCTCCCACCCTGGGCTTCTGCTTCCCCACCTACACCTGTGCCCAGGGGTACACAGATTGCTACACTGAGCTTCCGTCTCAAACAAATGACAACTGGAGGTGCAGAGGCTGCGCAGAGACCAGCAGAGCGTCAATGCCCTTGTGCATTGCAAGGATAAAGAAAACGGTGCAGGGAACATAGTTTTTGAGGTTGGGTGTTTCTTTTTTTAAGTTTAGTTTAAATTCCTGTAATTGACCTTGAATTCCCTCCTAAGTACTACATGGAATTGATTTCTCCCCAAAAAGCTGTTAATGGCTTTTCTCTGAAACTCAAGTACTGCTAATATCTGCTGCCACTCCATTATAGTATTTGCTCAATGAGAGTAGCTAATTCCCCCAAATCCACTTCTAAACAGATTCAGAAGAGCCTTCTCATTTGGCCAGGCAGTGCTGGGCTGGGCCTGAAGACAGGATTCGGGGAGCAAGTAAGCAGCTCTCTGGAAGGAATAACCATTCAGCGGAAAGGACCCTGTGCTGGGAGGTGGCTCCTTACTCTGCCAGTCACGTGCTCAGTGTCCTAGAGCAAGTCCATTCCCCGCTGGGCTTTAGCATCCCAGACTGATGGGCAGGCCGTTCCCACTCCCTCCGGCTGCAGGCGGAGACGGAGCGGCAGTGACCAGTTGACTCTGAAGAGCTCTGCCCAGTTGCCTGGGCAGATTTCCCAGCCTGTGGAGTGGAGACTGCCTGGCCTTAGTTCCCCAGGGCAGATGGGGATCCTAGATGGAAGCTGATGAGATGGGATAGAAGAGCAATGTGGAGAGAAGCAAGAGTCCTCCCTCCATTCAGCCCAGGCTTTCAATGATAGGGTAGAAATAAAGGTCCCCTACCCTAGCCTGGGCTGTCCCTGCCCCTGTGATACAGATAAGTCTTCTTTTTCCTATCTCCCCTTCTCCCTGCAAACACCGGCCTTGTCTTTCCCCTCAATAGTGAATCTCTGCCTCCTCATTAAGCCCCAGCCCAAAGTCCCCTCCTCTGGACCCCTGACTCCTCCTCCCTGCTCCCACAGCACGTGGAGCACTGTGCTGTGCTTGCTTGCTTACATGCCTACCCGCCTTCACTCCACCGTACACCAGGCCTGCCTCTCATCCCTGTGTCTTCAGACCCAGCACAGTAGGCAGGCAGCAAATGTTGGCTGAATGGATGTTTCTCTTCCCTCTTGCTGATACCACAAGGAGCCTCTGTGCCCTGAGCCCAAGCCCCCTGCATCTGAGGCTGGAGCGGCCTGCCTGCTGCTGGTCTGGAGGCCAGGTCCGCACCTCCCCTGGATGTGTGGGGATGGGTAAAGGGCAAGCTGTGGCAGGAACAGGGGCTAGCGACGATCCCAGGGTTGGCCAGACTGTCTGCCCTCCACAGGAGGAAGGCTTTCCCTCCACTCCAGACCGGCTCTTCAAGATTGTGTTTGTGGGCGACTCCGCCGTTGGGAAGACATCCTTCCTGAGGAGGTTCTGTGAGGACCGGTTCTCCCCGGGCATGACAGCCACCGTGGGTGAGTTCTCGCCCCTAAGCTGGGTCCTGGGCCCACCTCTGGGAAGGGGAAGTTGTGAGAAGGGGCCCAAGGAGGGACTTGGAACCCAGTGGGAGGGGCCGTGGGGCTTGGCTGGTAGGGGGCCGATGTCCCCTTCTTCTACAGAGAGGCTGAGAGGGGCAAGGTGGGGTCCACTTCCTGCACAGTGCTAGCTGCTAAGCTCATTCCGCTGAACACTTGGGACCGTGAACGTTTCCTACATCCCGCCTGAGTGGAAGTGAAGTTGGCAAAGATGGACTTCGGGCCCCTTGTGCCCTCTCTGACCCCGTCTCTCTCTGATCAGTTCTTCCCCACTTTCAGCAGGGCCCTGAATCTTCACGCTCCTCCTGAGGCCCAAGCCCGCTACCACAACCCCCAGCCTCCCGGGCCTGCTGCTTCCTTGCCCGGCCCCTCCTTGTGTGTGTGTGTGTGTGTGTGTGTGTGTGTGGATGGGTGGGATGGAGGACTGTGCTCCAGATGGCTCCTTTTACCCATCAAATTTTACCCATCCTACCTCCAGGGCCCGCTGGGTAACAGCTGGAGTTCACTGTGGAAGGTCATTAGCCTCAGCTATTAATGGATGATCATGGTTTAATGTGTTCCCACTCTTGGATGAGACTTTATCTAGATGGAAGCCTTCTCTCCCTTCACCCAGAGTTGCTCATTGCACTGGAATATGTGGCAAGACCCAAGGGGATATTGACCTTTTAGCTTCTACCATGTTGAATCACTCAAGCAAAAAATAAATCCATTGAGTGCCTACTATGTACCATTTAATTGTGCTCATAAGTCAACTGTTTTTGAAAATATATTGATATGATCTGAATATTTACCATAGGCTTTTGTATTCATCATTTCATTCTATCGTCTCACAACCCTGGGAGGCAAATATTGTAAACAGCCCAATAGACAGATCAGGAAACAGGCGCAGCTGGTTGGTGCTGATACTGGCCCCCACCCCTCCCACACACATCACCTCTGTTCCGGTCCACAGTATCCCTAACAATATGAGCTGTGTGCGCGGCCGCTCAGTAAGCGTGAGGACAGTTTCTTGGCGCGGGAGGTGGACAGAGGCTGCTGAGGTTCAGTGGGGCGTCCGAAGTCCTGGACCTCGTCTCAGCTCTGCCACTGACCTGCTGTGTGACCTTGGGAGGACACGTTCCCTCTTTGGGCTTCAGTTTTTCCTCA
Organism: Tapirus indicus; assembly: GCA_031878705.1. Classification (NCBI taxonomy): domain Eukaryota; kingdom Metazoa; phylum Chordata; class Mammalia; order Perissodactyla; family Tapiridae; genus Tapirus; species Tapirus indicus. Next base: position 100,603,416 of record CM062918.1, on the reverse strand, counting down.
TCTGAAAAATAAGGGATTTGAGCCAAGTCACCCAAGATTGCTTCCAAGCCCGGGTCTCTGTCCAGACCATCTTGACCTTTGTCAGTCTCACAAACTGGCTCCACAAAACGAACTTCCCCTGCCCCAGAGCCCTGCCTGGGGGTGCTCCATTTTCTGCCTCTGATCCTGAACGGATCCTTCTTTCCAACTTGTCTGCTACGGTTGAGTCTCTTACCACATGCTTCAGGTGTCCCTTCTCACTGCTGGGCCTTTTCCTATGCTGTTGTCACATCTGAACATCCCCCTGTCCCCTCCCTCTGCCCCATTCCACCCGAGACTGAGAGCATACCCGTGAAGAATCAGGACCATGACAGGAAGAAGGGCAGAGCCTGTGAACCAAGCCCAGGGGAGTGTGGACTCATGTGGCCTTGAGGGGAATGGCTGGGAGGGAGCCAAGTGGGCCGAGTGTGGTGACACAGGAAGCAATGGCCACGGGAGGTGCACTTGCCTTCCTGGAGAGCATTCAGTGGGGTAGGCCCCCCAAGTCATGGCTCCAGCGCAGGCCTGTGGGGGGCAGGGGAATGGAGGCAGAGACCTCGGGCCCTCAAAGGCATCCCTGCGAGCAGAGTACACGTAGTGTGCCTCTCCTGTCCGTGAAATCAGGGACTCAGGGTCCATTTATATTTCTAACTTGTGCCCCTGGGATGGAAGGCTCTGAAAAAGAGAAAATCAGACTAATTTGCACTTCCCAGGAGGCCAATTATGGAAACACCTACAATTTACGAAGGGGAAAAATATCAAAGTTTCCAAATCGGGAATGCCCTTCATCACACTGCGTAAAACACGCTGGAACAGCAGCTCCAATTATTCTCCCAGCCGCGCACCGCGCCTCGCTCTGCTCCACGTGGCAGTAAGCAGATGTCACACCAGCCGCCTGAAAGATGCTCCCCTTAAAGAGACAGAAGAGCCACTGAGTCCTGCCCTGGGAGGATGGAGGGGTGGCATAGGAAAGTTAGAAGTATCAGGCATTCTGCTGGTGGGACAAATCACTCTTTTTCTCTACCCAGACAAATGCGCTCCTCTCCCTCTGGCCTCCAGAGTCCCTGCAGGTCCTCACATCCTAGGAGTGGCTGAGCCTCCTGCCTCGCCTCCACTCTTGGGCCCCCGATGCGCTAGCCTTTGCCTGGAGACGATGGTTGGGATGACTTTTTCATTTACTTCCTCTTTGTTGTCTGTTTTGTCTCTTTTGTCTTTTTCTGTCCAAGCTGCTCTAGAGGTCCCTCCCTGAGCCCTCCAGGGTAAGGACCTCAGAGGCTGGGCCTTTCTAAAGGTGGCAGGTGATGCCCTCTGGTTCCAAGATCTGATTTGATACCTTAAGGGGGAAAGACTTTTTGAACCTCCTTAAGCATTTGTGAACATTCTCACAGGCTGTAGGAGGGAGGAATGTCTGTTATCAAAGAACTTGCATGTAGGTGCTTATCTCTGCAGGCTACTGTGGGCTGCAGAATGATTCCCTGACCTCGTTCCCTCTCTCTGTGCTCCACAACTCCAGGGAGGGTCCCAGCCTCAGAGAGAAGATGGTGAATGGCCCAGGGGCTGGGATTAGGAGCTCTAATCTGTCTCAAGGGCAAATGTTGCCCTTGACTCTCCCGCACCTCTTTTCCTCTTTTCTGGCCCTCCCTCCACCTGCCAACCCCCTCCTCCTGCTCTTAAACATACCTTTGCATTGGCTGCTGGAAGCCTGAGAGTATGATCCAGCCCCCCAGGGGTATTTGAATCTTATTAGGGGAACTTTGAAGAGGATTTTAGGGAGAAAGAAAAAAAGAGGGGGGAGGGAAGGAGAGAGAAAGGAATTTGAGGACAGTCTTTCCTCCTCCTCCATCTTTGCAATGAGGGAGTAAATCCATGAATAATAATTGTCTTTGCATTAGAATACTGCTTTTACATACGTGAGCTCATTTGAACCTTATTATGTTATCCCTAAAGAGGGTATGGATTATGTCACAGTGAGGAGCCTACAGTTCAGAGAGATTAAGTGATTTGATCAAGGTCCCACAGCTAGTAAGTGGCAGAGACAGGACCAGAACTGAGGTCCCATGCCTCCCTGCCCAGTGCTCTGTCCATTTCCCCACATCGCCTCCCAGGATCTGCAGAGGCGGGGTAGCCACCCTTGGCCTGACATGATTCCGGACATGTCGGGGGCATGGTTTTCTGATTTGGAAGTGACGGGCCCGCTCCACCTTGCAGGCATCGATTACCGTGTGAAGACGGTGCCTGTGGACGACTCTCAGGTGGCCCTGCAGCTGTGGGACACGGCCGGGCAGGAGAGGTGAGGAGCCATCCCTGATGTAACCTGCCTCCCTCGCTGCCCCGGCGGGGCAGAAGCTCTGGGCTGCGGAGGGGAGGCCGTGCCCCCTGACCCGCGCCCTTCGGCGGCAGGTATCGTTGCATCACCCAGCAGTTCTTCAGAAAGGCCGATGGTGTCATCGTCATGTACGACCTCACAGCCAGGCAGTCCTTCCTGTCGGTCCGGCAGTGGCTGAGCAGCGTGGAGGTGAGCCGGGGTGCTCCGAGGAGCACTGGTGCTGACTCCCGCCCTGCCCTCTGCACTTTCAACGCCTGTTCAGAGCGCACCTTCTCCAGGGACAAACCGATTCAGGCGTTCACACCTCCCTTCACCCAAGTGTCCGGTACCAGGGTAGTTACTGGGGGTCAAAAGTGAGCAAGGCAGACACAGTCCCTGCCCTCGTGGAGGGGGGGGACATGAAAAATGCAGATTACATCGATAATCGTGTCATTACAATGGCAATAAGTGCTACCAGTGTGGGGACAGGATTGGGGGAGGGGGCACAGAGTGGAGTGTCAAGGAAGGTTTTCCTGAGAAATAGGTGTTTAAACTGAGTCACAACTGTGTTCTTCCCCATTCTCACCACCTCTTCTCCCCAGCCCCTGCATTTTTCTAGCTCCTGTGGGCCCAGCTGTGCCCAGGAGCGGCACTACACAGTGTTTGGGGGCCTCTGTCACAATCCTGAACACGAGGGGAGGTTGATCTGCATTGTGAGGGCCCCAGGCTCACCCCAAAGTTACCCTGGCAGGGCCCACAAGTGCTTTTATTTGAATTCTGGATTATCTGTAAGACTCCATTTTCTTGATTTATACATACAATATGTTGCTTTTGTAAATGCTTTTCACTTCCTGACCATCTGCATGTTCTTCTTCTTCCACTGGCATGCAGACTTCTCAAAGCCGAGGGCAGTGTGGACAAGCCACTTAACTTTTTTACAGGGCCTCAGCTGATTCTTTCAAAACCAGTCAAATCGGATGTCCCGGCTCCTTCCACCAGAGGATCCAGGCTTTGTGTATTTATTTGTCCAAGACCCTGCCAGGCACTGCTCTAGGATCAGAGAATTACAGCAACAGATAAAGGGGACGACGTTCCTACACTCATGGAGCTTCTGGTGGAGCCCATAAGACTCCGTAGCTCCCTCACCTCCTTATCGCGTGTCACACTGCTGTAAAGGACACTGTGCCAGCCCGGACCCCTGCTGCAGTCTGTGCCTCCTGAGAACTGAAAGTGCACCTTCGTCACTGTGACCCGATGCCTGGCATGGGACCCCAGAGGACTAGTGCTCGGCAGATGCTATATCGCTGTGCAGGCAGGATGCTGGGGTTGTTCATTTGTTCATCCTTTTGGCCCTAAGATTTATGATTCCTCCCAAAGAAATCTGTTTCTCTTGTAGTTTGGACTGGCTCCTTTCTCTACTGTTAATCCACATCTTTCTCATTACCAAGAAAAATAAGGAACAAGAATAGAAGCCAGATTCAAGGTTTCTCAGAAATTTGCTCACTACAAATTATTTCTTAAAACTATTGTGCCTAAAACACTTACAACAGAGAAAATGTAAGTTTTGATTTGTAGTGAATGGCTCTACAGCGAGGTAATCGTGGAAGCAAACCGTATGGGTCATCTGGAGGTGATTCCTATTTAAACTTCGGAATTTATGACATGATTTTTTTTTTTTTGGTGAGGAAGACTAGCCCTGAGCTAGCATCTGTTGCCAATCCTCCTCTTTGTTGCTGAGGAAGACTGGCCCTGGGCTAACATCCGTGCCCATCTTCCTCTACTTTATATGGGACGCCGCCACAGCATAGCTGACAAGCGGTGCATAGATCCGCACCCAGGATCCCAACCTGCAAACCCCGGGCCGCCGAAGCAGAGTGTGCGAACTTAACCGCTACGCCACTGGGCTGGCGCCTATGACATGATTTTTGTGGACAGTGTCAGCTGATTTATCTTCCTCGTGAAAGTTCAGCACGAGGAGAGACGGGTTACCTAATCCAGTGGTTTTCGAACCTTCTTCCTTGGAGCCCTGGAGTCAGGTGTAGTGGTCACAGTTCTTGGCCCCTCGGCCCCATCTCAGTCCGAGCCACTCTGCTTGTTTTGGTTTTGCATGTTGGAGGTCCAGGTACAATTAGACAATAGACAACAGAGTTTCCCTTTGAAAATCACTAATCTAGTACAGTCATCTCATGCTCAAATGAAGAAATTGAGGCCATGACTTCTTCAAGGTCACCCATTCTTTTCCCAGCCACAGACACTTAATTGTCCCCCAATATCTAAATTTTGATATATACTAGAGCTGGGCAAAGCCAGTTCAAATAGCCTGGGATTAATAGGGATGGATGGAGACAAATTTACAGAAGTGGGCTCTCTGCCATCATTGGGGGATGTCGTTGCTAAGACATCTGTTTGCACAGAGAGTCTGGGACCCAGTGGGAGAGGTGGAACGCCAGATTGAGTTTAGTGGTGGTGGTGGAGGTGAAACATCAGAGGGCCATCATTGCAGCTTGAAGCGCGAGCTCAGTCATTTTCCAGAAAACTGTGCCAAGCACTGGATGTCTGGCATGTTCCTGCATAGGGAAGAACTGAAAAGCACTGTCAGCATGCGCCCAGCGAGAGGCCCCATGGAAGCCTTAGTGCATCTACAGGCTCAGGAAGCCAAGCTGAGAAGACAAATCCGTATGTGGTTGACTCAGAATTATCTACATGTGGATGGAGCATCTCTGTGTAATTGGTAGTCTGAGTTTTCCATCTTCAAAATTTTAGCAGAAGGTACGGACGGGTAAACCCTAAATGATGATTCCAATCCTGCATGAACATCAGGATCAGCACCTACGGAGCCTGCAAACAAAACAGATGCCGGGGCCTTCTGTCCCAAATAGAATGATTCAGGGCCTGGAAATCCAAAAAGAAAGGCAGCAGTGCCCCAGGGGACTTTGGGTCTCAGTTGCCATGGTTCCCAGCCTGAACTAGTGCTTCTCAAACCCTCATCTGCACAGGAATCTGCTGGGGTCTTGCTACAGTACAGAGTCTGATTCAGCAGGTCTGGGCTGGGGCCTGAGCTTCTGCGTTTCCAACAAGTTCTCAGGTGAGGCTGATGCTGCTGGTCCCGGGACCACACTTTGAGAAGCAAGGTTTCGCGAGCAAGGGCAGGAGGTTGTGTCAGATGGCGGAGTGTGTGTTGAAGGTGTGGAGCAGTGGCATCATAAATGCAGTTATTCTCAACATTCCTGAAAAACTAAGTCATTCTGCCTTGGCAACCAGCAATCAGAGGTGTCAGGTGATAGATTAAAACTTGACACCTAATTTGATCGGAGGGGAACTGAAAATAATAAGTACTTTATATTTGTGGAGCACCTTATTTTTCCATAGAACTCCAAGCACTTTGCCAACTCCCTCGCTTGGAGAAGGGAGGGTGGAGGGGGAGCTTTAATAACAGGCTTCAGGTTCTGAAGCCTTATTATTAAGTGAGTGCTGGCCAGCTGTTCTCAGTGCCCCTTCCTCCCTCAACCTGAAAAGCAGCACAGGAAGAAAAAGCTTCAATTGCCACAGATTACACATGACAAAGAATTACTCTTGAAGAGGTTGTGTGGGGGGGAACAGATGCTCAGGGGAGGAATGGAGTTCCCTGAGAAGGAAGTTCTTACCAGCCCAGCTTGGCCTCTTCCTGGCCGTGAAACTTTGACCAATCACTTAATGAAAGAGTAACCAGAGGCTCTGAAAGCTTCCTCCTGGCTCCTACATTCTATAGGGTGTGGCATTGGACTTTTGGGGGGACCAGGAGTGTGTGTGGATGAGAGGACCCTAGAGGATTCTTCCAGCCCAGAGTGAACCAAAATCCTATGGTGCAAGAGAACAAACTCCTGCCCTGCTGTGTGACGTGGGAGAGTCCTGCCCCACCCTCCCTAGTCCTCTTCCCACCTACGCAGCTCTACCTTCCTGCAGGCCTTCTGCGGAAGAGGCCCAAGGTGGGCCCAGACACACTCTGTGCTGATTCTCCTGCCGTTCTGCATTTCCTATGCAGCTCCCAGGAAATCAAAGCGGTTAGTCATCCCTGCCGACTCAGCATTCCCAACCCACCCCTGCCTCCTCCTCATCTCCGCTGAATGGGACAGGTTAACAAGTCCAATCTAGAGAAGAAACTGGTTGGGCTATAAGGGCCCCATATTTAGACCAAGGGACAAACAGGACATCTGCAGACTGGGGCCTATATCAGGTAGAGAAAAAGGGTTGGGTCCCCCTGGACCCCCTCAAGGGGCTGGTGTTTCCCCAAATCCAGATTGTTGATCCCCAGTGTCTGCAATCCTGGCGTGTTGATCTCTTGTCATTCTGATAGCACTGTGTTGTTAGGCCTATCAGTCAGGGAAGTGGCATATGACTGAGTTCGTTAAGCCAGCAAGACCAGTGCCTCTGAGCTGGAGAAAAAGTTGGAGGTTCATCTAATGCAGCCTCTTGTTTCATAGGTAAGAAATCCTGAGGTCCAGAGAGAGGAAGTGACTTGTCTAAAGGCACCCACAGCTTGTCAGAGGGGAGTGCCGGAACAAGAATCTAGGGCTCCGCCACTGCATGAGGCTTGTCTCTCGTCATATGGCCCGTGGTTGAAAGCTACTTCTGGAAAATAGGTGTTCATGTCTTTTTCAATCCTCCTCGCTTCAGTCTCGAAGGAGAACAGTTCTTCAGCTCAAAGGGGTCAAACCCACTTTCCTCTTCCCTCGTGGAGTGCTAGCTAATTCTCATTCTGTGATCTTTGTCACTGGTGACAATGTACAGCACGAGCAAAAAATAGCAGTTTGATTTTTTTTCCCACATTCCAAGTTGAGCTTGAAGTGCTGGCAGTTTAAAACGAACTACACAAATAAATCTTGTTTTGACTCATAGTCCAGGGGGTGGATAAATATGGAAACCCCCAAGATATAATTTTGCAGTCATTTTTTTCTTAGCATAACTGCATGCTTTAATGTGCTGAGAAATTTTTTATTCTGGCTCCAGAGAAACAGCAGCACTATCCCAACTAAGTGCTTTTTCTTGCCTCCCAGCAAATAGATATTAAAACACACACACGCTCACACACACACGCACTACAACCCCCCAATCCCAACAGCTGCGCAGTCTGAGCTGAATGCCAGTCCCCCGCTCCCAGCCGACAGCTCGTTATTTAAAGTCAGAGATGGGTAATCTTTTGAGTTTCAACGTCTGTCTTCCAACAAGCTCAAGTTCAGAGAAAGGCAACTAAAATGATAGAAGGTGCAGAGAGGCTTCGTGTCAGGGAGTCAGAGGACGGAAAGCAGCTTCAGAGGCCTGTTTCACATCTCAGAGAAGAGAGACTCGGTGAAGAGGAGCGATTTGGGCGAGTCCCACAGAGAGACGGTGGCAGAGCCAGGGCAGAGCCCGGGTCTCCTGCAGGGACTGTGTGCCTGGCTAAGGACCTCAGACTCTCTCCCTCTGACCCGGCATGCCTGTGGGACTTTACCAACCTCTGTAGAAATGTCAGCAGAGGTTGGGTGGGCCTTAGACTTGTTCGCCAAAGGAGGGGCACTTTGGACTTTTAAAAGGAAGTATTGGGGCCAGCCCGGCGATGTAGTGGTTAAGTTCTGCACACTCTGCTTTGGCAGACCAGGTTCGCAGGTCTGGATCCCGGACACAGACCTACATCACTCATCAAGCCATGCTGTGGCAGCGACCCACATACAAAATAGAGGACAGATTGGCACAGAAGGAAGTGTTGCTTCATCTGGTGGATAATTCTGAGCATCTTTGTAGCAAGCAGTATACAGGCTGAAAACCTAGTTAGGAATGCAAAAGGTGTACGGTCTAGACAGATAGCTCAAGATTTGGGGTTAAAGTCAGACAGCACCGTGAGACACGCAGCCCAGCCCCAGCCCTTCCCCGTGGCCCTGTATCAGAGGCTGGTCTCGGGCCCACTGACTGCCCGTGTGAGATGGCTCATTCTCCAGGCTTGGGAGTGTTCTCACTTATTTTTGCCGTGTCTTTGGAGATAGGCCTAATTCTCCTTTGTCAGTTGCAGGCCAGGGCCCGCAGAGGGGAAGCGCGTTGTCCGGAGTGTTTGTGTAAGAGAGGAACAATGCAAAGGACAGAAACCACAGCTCCAGCTGGGGGATTGCCTTTGTTTCTGCTCCTTCTAAGCTCTTTTATTTTTATATCCAGGAATCACTTTAAAAAAACAGACTGCCCCTCTTTTCCCAAGAGGCAGCACTGCTGTTTATGGTGCACAGGGCTCAGATGTTGGGCTTATGCCTATTTCCTGCCTCATCCTATTCAGTCCTTCAGTACCCACCATGCCCTTTGCTGGTGAGGAAACTGAAGCCAGCATTCCAAGATGCCAGAATCTGGGTTAGAATTCTGCCCTGCAATTTCAAGTCTGATGCTCATACTTTCAGACTTTCCATATCAAGAAATCCCACAAGCCTTACTCATTCCTCACACATAAATCTTCAAATATCTCTGTCATGTCCTCCAAACAGCGAGCATTTTGGCCCACTTCCCTGCTTCTTCCTCTTTTCTTCCTTTTCTGTGAAAAACTCTTTGCACAAGTTCCTGAGGCACAGCATAGTCAGAGAATGGGGGCATTCCCGTTAACCAACACTCTGGTAATAGGGATCCACAGCATTCTCTCTATGCCATAAGTGGGTTTCTCACTTGCAAATATTGGAATATGGTGCAGTCCACTTAACACATCAACTGTAGTGCACACAATTCAATCTATTTTTGATGGGTCAGTAGACACCGTAGGATCTTGTAGCGCCTTTGAGTCAGCATTACCCACGTTAATTACCATCTTAGCATGGGTATGTGGAAATACCGCTTTTAGGGAGTTCTACTTAATAAGACACTAAATAGCAGAGAGCTCTTTGGAAATAAGAATCGAGAGAAGAAGACTAGAGAATTGTGGATGCGTGTTCTAAAGGGTCCTCATAACTCAGTGACTTTGTTGTTGAATGCTCTTTTGGATTCTCTGAGCCTTAACATTCTCATTTAGTAAATGAGAATTTTTTTCATTACTGAACTGCAATAAAAATGAATGTCTACATTAAGGAACCATTGAGGCTTAATTTCAAACGTAATTGCATTTGAACTTAAAATAGGTGTACCTGTTGGCTGGACTTTGAGCATTTACTTGGAATGGGAAGGTAGAGTAACTGGACTCCTGGTTGACTCTAACTGTTGTCCGCTCCTGTTATCCCGCAGCCTCTCTGTCTAGTAAAACATTTAGCTACAATGAATAACTATTTGTTACCAAATTATGATTAAAAGCCCCTAATTAAATATCTCAGAGTAAAAATAACAACCTGCTTAAATGTGAACATTATCATATTTACTCACTTAATAGCTGTGCGCCCTGGGTCCTTTGTTGGCCCTGAGGAGAGACACATGTGTCACACCCATTTCACAAGGGAGAGTGCCCCAGGGTGCAGAGAGCCTGGGGTGCAGGCCCCTGGCTGATATGCCACAGCCATTGGAGGAGTAAACAGGGTGGACCCCTTGAGTAAACCCGTTACTTCTGGCCCAAGACGTGCAGCTGCTCTGGCCACACGGTTCTTCCTGATGCAGGGCCCCTTCAGAGCCGGAGCACCAGTGACAGGGATCGGCAGTGCCCCATGTGGGGACCTCCAGTGAGGCACACAACAGTCATTAGCGGGCACTACGGACCCCATACCATGAATCAGATGTGGACCCAACCCTCAGGGAGCTTATGTGCCCAATATGAGACCCCTGGAAATGCCACTTGTAATCACAGTGGCCCCTAGGACACCTCCAAACCACATTGCATTAATTCCTTTGGTTCATTCTCGTTCATTTAGACTAAGTCTGGTCACTTAGGAATGCCCTTAGGGGCCCTGTAAGGACACATATTTTATCAGTGTCAACTGTGCCCTCATCTTGCTAACCACTCCCAGGACACGGGGGGAGCCTGCATGTTCCATCCAGGGTCTAAGGGGAGTGTAGCAGGAGGGAGGGGTCACTGCTCTGACAGGGGCTGGGGGGCACCCACAGGCAGGGCTTAGGTACCTTGTAAACTGAGGCTCTCGCAGAAGGTGGCTCTCCCTCGCAGCTTTCGGGATGACTCTAACATCGCCTGGCCTGTTGTGGCAGCAGAGGATTCGCAAGCCAGATTGTATCTTTCCAGCCAGCATTTTAAGCCTCCCCTTCTGGGTTCTCCTTCTGGATGCTTCTCTCAGTTGGGGGATTATCTGTTCTGCAGGAAGCTGTGGGAGACTGCATTCCTGTTCTTCTGCTGGGCAATAAAATTGACAACGAGAAAGAGCGGGAAGTCCCCCGAGGCCTCGGAGAGCAACTCGCCAAGGTAAAGGATAAGCATTTCCACCTCTCTGGACAGGGTGAGACCCCGAGGGCAGGCGGGCGTGTGCCCAAGATCCTTGGTGGGAGCCTTCTCTGGAAGCTCCCTGGGGAGGAAGCAAGTGGGCAAGATGGGTGTCCTGGCATCATGGGAGTGGTCCAGCTCCTGTGCATGTGGAGCTTTCCATAGAAAGCCACAGATTACAAGATGGAGTTGACTAGTTATGACTGGAGTATGGGGTATTTTCCCAAAGGCTCTTTGTTGGAACTCAGAATTATAAATTCTTAGGGAGTAAGAGGTTACTTGTTTCAATCCCCCTCTGATACTTGAATCTCGTCCTCTGTGTTTCCACTTGGTCACCTTCAGGGATGAAACACTCACTGTCTGCAAGGCAGCATGTCCTTCCTTGGACAGCTCTGTTAGAGTTCATCCTTCCTACCCAGATTGAGCCCTGAAGCTGTGAACTCACAATTAACTCGGGGCCCTGGAGAGCCTACCGTTAAAATAAGCATCAGCCCTCTTGCCCAAGCAGGGAACCAACGAGGCTTAATGGAAATCAGGCAGCAAAACAAACAGTGCTCGCTCCCTGGCTGCTTCTGCTGCCTCAGAGTGGGATCTGTGAGTCTGGGAAGATGGGGGTGCTTTCCAGCCCAAGGACTCCATCATTCTCAGTGTGCTTGCTCTGAGCAGGGACTCATGACCTCAGAGGCTGGGAAAGCGGGCACAGATGGTAAGATTCAAGGAAAAAGATGGAAGAAGGGCCTGGCAGTCGTTCTGTGGAGGGTCACTGGGCAGCTACGTGTCCACAGTCCCTCATCCACAATTCTGAAATTCCAAGAGCTCTGAAAACGGAAAGGTTTTTTGCTTTTCATGTGGCAGAAAGATCTGACCAGAACTGATATGAGGCTATTTATGGTCTTTGTTTGCCTTGCTTTGTATGAATATTCAAATGTTTCACTAAAGAAATATTAACATGTTTGATTATAGGCTGCTGTCCCACCCCCACTGAGGGTATTATATAATATATAGTATATACATGTATTATGTCTCTGAAACTCAAAAATTCTGTGTTCCAAAATACATCTGGATCCAAGGATTTTGATTAAAGAACTGCAGACCTGTATTTTTATCATCCTATTTTCTTTTCTTTTTTTTTTTTTTTTTTGGTCAGTGAAAAAAAAAAGGCTCAGAGGAGTTAAGTGATTTATTTATTCCAGTTATCACACAGCTCCTCAGCGGTGGGGTCAGGACATGAAGCTGGGAGACAGACCGTGTCTTCCAATTCTTGGTCCTATGCACTCCCCCTGCCCCTGCCATGGAGCCTTCACTCTTCCACAGACTGACCTGGAGAGCACAGAGGATGCAGCTGGGCCTGCAGGGTGTGGATCGGGAAAGCTGAATTGGGAGCCAGCGTTTGCAAAGACTCCTCATCTGCAACCATAGAAGCAGTGTCCTCACAGCCTCACAGGGCACCAGCCTCCAGGGCTCGATGCCATTCGCATTGTCAGAATGAAGCAGGAAATCTGTTAATGCGAGTGACAAATAGAATATGATGTACCTTGGCCAAGGGCCCCCACCATGCATGCAGCACAGCTTCTGCCTAAGGAAGTGATGGACAATTGTCCCATGGCACCATGCCGACAGCCTGGGCAGCTGGAGTATTAATTGACTGGTGTGAAGGAGAATTCCTGGTGGAGTGACATCTGCCCTGAGGTCCATGGAATGCCAGTGTCCTGGGAAAAGCATGTTGCTGGTAGCCTTGCCATTGACTGAGTACGTGACCTGAAGAGGCTGGCCATTTATTCCCTCTCCAGCCTCGGTGTCCCTGCCTGTGGAGTGGGAAGAATGTTGCCCACCTGGCCTTGGCGTCCTTGCCTGCGCCACAGGGCTGGTGTGAAAAGGAAATGAGTATGTCCATACCTGAGAGCGATTTGAGAATGTGCAAAGCTCTAAGGCAGGGGACGGTTCTGTTGTTTAATGATGGTTATAGCTCACCTGGGAGACAGGTGCCTGAGGAAACAAATCAACCGTGTACCCAGTGGGGCGGGGGTCAAGGAATTAGAAGAGGCTGCGAGAGGAATGAGGGGTGTGGGTAGATGCAGACAGGCTGTCCCCCCACCTCCCCCTGTTGCATCTTGCTCCTCAGTACTCTCCTTTTATTCCCCCTGTTTGTGGTTCTAGGAGAACAATCTGATCTTCTATGAGTGCAGTGCCTATTCCGGTCACAACACCAAAGAGTCCCTGCTCCATCTGGCCAGGTAAAGGGACCCGACTCTGCAGGAGACAGGACTCTGCTGTGCGGGTCTGGTGGGTGCCCTGCATTCACCTTCCTGTCATTCTGTCTGCCTGAGCCTTCTGGGGAAGGGGCTGGAGGCCTAGGCCTGTGTGGGGGATTGCAGGGGTCAGGGACAGCCCCCCGACACACAATAAGGATGAAAAAAGAAGACTCCATGCCTGTCACCCCTACTGAAGGCTTCTTCTGAGTCTTAAAGGCCGCCTTTTTCCCAGGGATCCTCTTTTTAAATGCAAATGCTTCTGGGAAAGGTCATGTCATAGGTCCCTCAACACTGCCTACTGTCTCAGCAGGGATTAGCTGGCAGCCAGCTGGGAGCAAGAGCTTTATAACATGGGCTCCCAGGGAGGGGGAGGAGCCAGGAGAGGAGGGGCCGTGATGGGGACCAGGTGCTCAAGGTGATGGCGCTCAAAGGATTGGTCCCACAGAGACTGGTTCCCTGAGCCTGTGCTGACACCAAAATGAGGAAAACACGGCCACACAGGGCCCATTCTCAGTGCTAGGCATTCGCTCACTCACTCATCTAGGCATTCATTTCATTCCATCCACCCATCCATCTAGCCATCTAGCCATCCATCCATCCAGCAAATACTTAATAGTGTTCATTTTGTGCTCAGCATTCATTCTGGGGCATCTAAAATATGTTTTTGAGTAACTGAGAACTCAGAACAACTCCTTCTATGCATTGGAGAAGTTATGGACTTATGGAAGACCGTGGGGAAAGTTCTAGGCTTTCCTCTGCCACTGATTCCCAAGGCAAGTCACTCTCCCTCTCTGAGCTTTGCCCCTCACATAGGAACATCAATCATGCCAGTCTTGCCCACTCACAAGTGGTTGTGAGAATCAGAAGAGATGCTTCAGGTGAAAGCCCTTTGAGAGCATAAAGCGGCGATAAGACACCTGACCACGGTTGTCAATCCTTCACCTCCTATATTCATCCTGGAGCTCTGGCGACACAGGACAGCCCTTCCATAGAGCTGATAACCAATAAATATCCTTTTTGAGCCTCTGCTATGTGCTGGGTACTGTGATAGGCCACAGAGACTAAAGATACGGTCTCAACCCTCGAGCAGGTCATAGTCAGCTGAGGGAAGCTGCTAAGGAAGCAGTACGTTATGACACCGGGTGATGGGTTGTAACAGAGGAACGGTCAGAGTGCTATCGGGGGCACTTATACCACCTAGAGGATCAGGGGAGGCTTCCTGGAGGTGTTGTGGGGAATCCATATTGACTACACTCTGGCTTTACAAATTACAGCCATGCACCTGTACTCCCCGGAGGGAGGCTTGGAATACTCTCTGTGATGCTCTGGTGAGGCTGGGTTTCCTTCTTATTACCCAGATAGCCTGTAACCTGAGGGCCTAGCAGCTTCTCCACTACAGATATTATATGTTCTCCCCTCCCAGGGTCCTCAAGGAGCAAGAAGACACAGTGAGGGAGGACACCATTCAGGTTGACCGCCCTGCGAAGAAGAAATCCTGCTGTGGCTGATAGGAGGCCTCCGAGGACTGCTCTGCCCAGGCCTGAGGTCCCAGGACCTACCCTGAATCCTGCACACGGGCCCCTGACCACACCAGGGCCCGTCCAGACCTTTGTCCTTGTGCATGACTTGCCTCCCACGAAGGGATGGAAGCACACTCAGTCAGGACAGCTGCTCCTGGAGCATCTCAGAGTCTTTTTTCTCCCTTCTCTCTCTAGACCCCAGATGCCCATTCCTTTTTTCTCCCAGCTTGGTTTCCTGGGGGGAAAGAAATGGATGGACTCTTCCAGAAAAGCCGCCACATGCCTTCTCCACCTCCCTCTCCTCCCCTTGCCCTTAGGAGCCTTAGCACTGCAGTTGCCTTGGCAACTGTGGAGAGCTGACTTGCTGCTTCCTGTAGGCCAAAGATGGAGCACTTGGGCCGTGCAGGGGCGGCTGGTCTTCCTTCGGCCCCTGTTCTCTGAACGCCAGTGGGGTACTCTTGGCATATGCCTCATGGACCTTGAGGTGCCTGAGTGGTGTTGAGAGAAGCAAACCAGGGCACCCATACCCTCTTCCACCCTCCCCACCCCACGGCTCCTGCTCCTTCCCAAGCTTCGGGGCCAGCCTCTCTCAGCAGCCACCCTGCCCACTGTATTGGCCCCCTCCAGTTCTCTGGAATGGTGCCTTACAGAGAACCCCCAGCCTCTCCTCTCCACCGCCCACCCACACCCCTGACTCCCAGGTGGACTGTAGGGGCTAAATTTATGCCTGGGGTTAGGGAGTGGGCTTACTTCCTACTTAACTTTGATTAAGAGATGAAAAGAAAACCCATCTGCTGCTAAACAGTGCTACCATTTCTGGAGGGTATAAATAAGATATATATATAGCTATGCAAAAGCCATTTTCTAAATACTTCTCAAAATAGCTCTTTGAAAACTGGTACATGATGATTAACGGGGTAGACTGACATGCAGGCAGTGAGACCCAACACCAGGTCCATAGTTACTGACTTCATTTTATTTTAGTTTTTTCCAGAAGACTGATTTTAAAAAAAAGAAAAAGAAAGTGTGGCTGTGATGTTGACATTTTGCTGGTGTTTGAGAAGTGAGCAGAGTGTAGCTGCCAGCTCCAGCACCCCTGTGACTGCACCAGCACAGGGCCCTCGGGTTGAGGGGAAGGATCCGGGCCCATGTGTGGTTCCTTGAGCTCGGTGGTGGGAGTGCTCAGCCCCTGGCAGTACTGCAGCATCACTGGCCGCTGTCGGGGTGCTGGCAAGGGCACTCTTGCCCGCTGTGGGGCTTGGATGCAAAGATCATTAAGATCACTGCCAATTACCATTCTAGGGCGACTGACCCAGGCCCCACAGGGAAGCGGGCAGTGTCCATACCCATGCTGGGCACACAGGAAGAGAGAGGGGCAGAAAGTGTCCCCAGGCCTCAGAGAAGATGATTTAAGACAACTGCATACAGCCAGCCAGGCGAGGGAGAAGCCGCTGGCCAGAGTTCCCCAGGGTCTTCCCAGCAGCCTCCTCCTTAGACTTCCAAGAAGGTCAGAGCCCCGTGGGTCACCAGGCAAGTGCCTACCTCCTTTTTGCAGACATCTCTCTCTCTCATTCCCATGGAGGGTGCAGAACAGGCACCAGCACTGAGCACCGGGAGGCGCTCCATGGTCTCGGACAAGCCAGCTCCCGCCCTGGGCCCCCCTCTCATCAGTAGAATGAAGGATGGGCTATTTGATGCTTTGGGCTCTTCCTGCTCAGAGTGCTCCTGAGGACACGTTCACTTTCCAACTTAACCTGGCCCTGGCCCCAGTCCAACTTTGAAGGGAACTCCCAGAAACTCTTCATTTCTTTTTCTTTGTGTTCCTCAAACTGGATGATCTTTATTGCCCTATCTTCAGATTCTTTCTTCTGCCTGCTCAGATATGCTGCTGGGAACTCTAGTGGATTTTTCATTTCCATTACTGTACTTTTCAACTCTAGAATTTCTATTTGTTTCCTTTCTGTAATTTCTATCTCCTTATTGATATTCTCTATTTGGTGAGATGATGCTCTCATTCTTTCCTTTAGTTCTTTAGACATAGTTTCCTTTAGGTCTTTGAACATATTTAAAGTAGCTGATTTAAAGTTTCCAAGACCTCACATTGGTAGCCATCTGCCCTGTGCAAAAGTCCAGCTCTGCTTGCCATCCTTCCTTCCTTCCTCACACTCCACGTGACACACAGGACCCTGGTCTCATTCCTTAGTCCCACTTCTAACCTCCTCCCCAGAGTCTTCCCTGTCTTCTGGGTTGGAGAAGGGACATGAAACTCAGAATTCCTTCAGATATGAGAACCCTCCCCTCCACCTTGAGCTTCTGGATGCCCTGCTGGAGATGAGCTGCCCAAGGAGCTTCCCAGTTGCTTGGGAAGTGAAGAGAGGCCAGAAATCCTCAGGCAGTGTGCCCCATCCTGCCAGGAATCCAGACATTTCACAAAGCTTCTCTCAAAAGGGATAGGTGGGGGAAGGCTACAAATCAGAAGCTTTCTGAAAAAAACAGTTTAATTACTTTAAAATAATGAAATCACAGTTCATAAACATACAAAAACCAAGACTTAAGTGGCCCATTGCTGACTGGCCCTAGGAGTACTGCCATTTCTCCTCCTATCATCCAGAGAACAGAAATTGGCTATACAAATTCCGACCAAGTTCAGTCAAAATCCACAGGATTTTACTTTATTGGTTATTCCCTCCCTTCTTATCCTGGGGGGTGTGTGTCAGGGTGAGGGGTGGGAATAATGATGATTGACAGGATACAGGAGCTTTCTAAACTTCCCACACTTCCTAACTCTATTAATGTTTCTATTAATAGACATGTTAATTATCAGCAATAGCAGTAACAAAGAACATCATAACTCCACTTCTCACACAATTCAGTGAAGCCAATTGAATCAAAGTGCCCTACTTAGAAGAACCTTGCTGGAAATGATGGGGGTTGGGAAAACGTATGGTGCTTGGCAGAGGACGTGAAATCCATGTGGAAACTGAGGAGCATGGGCAAGGTTGTGTCATTTATCATCCTGGGGCAGGACTGCGTCAGGTCCAAGAACTGACCCTCTCTCAGGGCTGGGACTTTATCAAGGCTTTGTCTCTGATCCAGAAGTGGTACTTGTAGGCCCTTGTGATAGCACCAGAAGACTCTTCTCCCAACAAATTAGGACTCCCAAGACCAGTGAGGTCTGTGCTATCATAATGAATTATGACTAGATCCATGTGACCTATAAAAATAAGTACTACACATAAAAACATTGCACTACATGAACAGAGAGAATGGGATTTTTTTTTTTAACTTGGAAACAGGAATTGAAAGGTGGAGCTCAAGAGGCCTCAGAATGAATTTGGGTCATATGACTATGGAACTGGGATTCATTGAGCATGTGTAGCATGAGGTCAAGGGCAGAGTGTCAGGGTGTGATCTGACATCCAGCCTGTGGGATCCCCGGGCTATTCTGTAACTACAGCGTGTGGTGCTTATTTATACACACTGCCCACAGGGCTTTAATGAGGGAAACACACCGGACTGAGCTCCTGAGGGCAGGAGCACTCCTCTCTGTTAGCTCGTGCTTGGCACAGTGTCTGGCAAACAGAGTCTGCCTTATAGGAGCAGTTGAGAGCAGAACATCATTTCTTGAGAACAAGGCCCACCACTTGGTGAGTCAATCACTGGAGCCCTAGGTCCCAGAGGCTGGATGACTGGGCCCCTGAGGCCTGGTAGACCCATGGGGTTTGCCTCGCTGGTTCAAATGAGGTGCTGCTTCTGGTTTTTAAAACGAAGTGCAGAGGAACATTCCAGCTGCTGTGATTCAATTGCCTTTCAGACTGTGCGACGCCCATCAAAGCATTACATCTCATCGCCCTGCAGCCTCACCAGCTGCCACTAGTAGCAATCCATTACCCGCAGGCAGCTCAACACCTCAATCTGGCCTGGGCTCCATGCCTCTGTGCATAAAAAGATGCTACTCTGCCCAGTTCTCCTCCCTCCTGGTGTGGAACCAGCCATCTTTACCCAGGCTGTCCCCATCCCAAATGCTTTCTCTAACCCCTAAAGATCTACTCAGAATAAGAACCTGCACACAACTTGCGTGGCCTTGGGAAAAACCTGGAATTGCTCGATGCTCTGAGCCCCAGCTTCCAAATTTGTAAAATATTGCTCTTTGCCCTAGCGTCCTTACAGGGTAGAGTGAAGGTCAAATGAGAACTCTGGGGAAAGGGCTTAGTCAACTGAAAGGCTCTAGACAAATATTAGTTATTATGTCTGTCTCCCATGCAAGAGACCAAAACAGAACAAAGGAGGAAAGAGAGAGAAAATCCCACACTTCCTGGTAACTGGGAGAAGCTGGGGCCTCAGTTAAGAGCATCTCCCTTTTGCTGGGAATTCTTAGAATAAGGAGAACCTGCATTCCTTCAAGCTGGAGACTTTCGTCTAAGAACGCTTCATATCTTCCCACTCTGCTTTGAGGTGGACAGGGGCCCGGCATCGCAGACTATAAGGTTCTCACTGGCAGGGCTCTGCCCTCACTCATTGCGGTATTTACTAGGGCCTGGTATGTAATTGACACTAGGTGGGTATATGGGTGGACTTGTTGCCTGGTCAAGACTTTAGATAGCTTATTCCTAATTGAACCACCTTTACATATATGGTTTATAAAGCACTTTCACTTTGGGATGATGAAAAAGTTCTGGAGTTGGAGGGTAGTGATAGTTGCACACAAGATTGTGAATGTACTTAATGCCACTGAATTGTACATTTGAAAATTGTTGAAATTGTAAATTTTATGTTATGTATATTTTACCACAATACATATTTTTAACAACCTCTTTCACAAACATTTATGTTCCATGAATGAATGAAGGATTGATTCTTTTCAATGCCCAACATCTGAGGTTCTAAGACACCCAATGTTTGTCTGAGGTTATAGCCAGAGATGAGGGAGCAGGAAAGGAAGACAAGCTTACTTAAGGCCCTTGGAGCTTCAGTGTACTTGAGGGGAGGAAACACCTAGAAACCCGCAAGTACACATTAATGTGCCATAAAAATGCCATCACAACAATCCCCAGGCTTCCTTCCCTGAAGGGCCAATCCCACCCCACCCCCACTCTGTAGGGGGAGGGCCCTCAGTGCTCCTGGCATTTCTGCTGCTGCCCAGGCACAACACTTCCCTTTATGAGTTTGGCTCCACCCCCTGTAGATAAGCTCCTTGGGACAGGCCCTCCATATGCTGTATGCCAACAGGAGCACCCAGCCTGGCCCCAGAGTAGGGACTCAGTGTGTTGGATGACAACAAAAAATGAATAACAGAAGTTTTTTGTTGATCCTGGAATTTCGTTGCATTACTACAGGAGGAAATACATTAATTTAGCACCCAGAAATATTTTGGTTTTGCAGAGATTTACATTGTAATAATTTATGGTGAGGAGACTAGGAACTAGCACAGAAGGATTGGAGTGGGAGAGGGGTCTGAATGCTACGTTCAAGGATGAGGAGCTGACTTTGGTGTTAGGCTTGTTCTGAGTGACTC
Source organism: Tapirus indicus (assembly GCA_031878705.1). NCBI lineage: Eukaryota > Metazoa > Chordata > Mammalia > Perissodactyla > Tapiridae > Tapirus > Tapirus indicus. The sequence continues at coordinate 100,583,468 of CM062918.1, read as the reverse complement.
AAGAGGGCCAGATTCGAACCAGTAAACAAAGAGCATCAAGACTGTGCTATATCCCAAGGAAGTTTATCGCAGGGAGCACTGCCCAGCAATGGAATAAGCTGCCTCGCTAGGTAGTGAGCTCTCTGACACTAGAGGAGTTCGAACAGATGTTGAACACTCTGCTCTTCGGAATGCCGGTGAGAAACTGGACACGATGAATTACAAGGCCCCACCTCCACCCCACCAACCCCCAGAGTCTAGGATTCTCTTGAACTGAGGTTGAAGTGAGAGGATGTAGTATAAGGCGTGAGGGGAGGGTGGGATAATAAGCCAGGAAGCTTTCCTGGACCAGGAGAATGTCGGGCTAGCTCATTTCTCTAGTCCGGTTCTCACCCTTCTCCACTTTCTCTCCTGCTCTGCTTCTCCCCCCACTTCTCCCCCACTTTCTTTCTTTTCCTTATCTTTCTAATTCTCATTTTCCCATCCCCCCACCATGCTCCCACAGTCAGGGAGTGGAAAGCACCTGGCCTAAAAGCCTACCAGCGAAATTCATACTTCAACAGCTTCCCTGGCGTGGGGAGAGGTGCTGAGTCCTTGCCAGTGTCCTCCCAGCTCCTCTATTGTGGCAAGTGAAATTACCAGCTTCACACTGCGGGTCTATTTAAATCAGCCTTTCATGTCTGATGGATTTAAAAATATGCTGGAAGTCAGCATCTTAAATACAAGAAACACAAACAAGCAGATGAGGCTGCATTTTCCTTCCTCTGTGCCCGTCCGTCCTCTTTCCCTTCCTTCCCCCCTCTCCTGCCCTCTCCCAAAGCAGTTTTCATTCACAAGGCCCATCTCCCCTCCTCTCTCCATCGCTCCCTTCCGTCAATGGCAGGCAAGCCTGCAGCCTGAGCAGTGGCTGGGAGCCCCTGGGGTCCAGGTTCCCTCTTCAATTCTGTAGGAGACAAGTAAGACAACCCAGCGTGGATGCTGGCTGCCCTCACTCCCAGCTCCCTTCCTGCCTGGCCCTGGGGCCTTCTGCATTGACTATTGTGTGCAAATGAGGCTCCAGACTGAACCTCAAAGCCAGGCTCACCCAGCTCCCTCCTGTCACAGATGAGGAGACTGTGGCCGAGGCAGGAAGAGTGACTTGCTGGGGGTCCAAGGTCAGTGAGTGGCCATGCCAACTCTTGGCCCACTGCCCTGGATGTCCACAGCCAGCCTTCCCAAGTCTGTGCGCTCAGTTTTCTGAAAAGGCCTTTGCCAGGCCAGAGCCCCACGACTCCCAATAGTCCACCTGTGAGCCTCTCACAGTTCCTGTCCCAGCAGGGGCCTCCCAGTCTGTCCCGGATATTCACTGGAACCCCTTCCGGGGCTTGACCCATTTGGGTTGATCTAACCCAGTTTTCTCCTGCTGTAACTTAAGTCATATTCCCTCTGATCCCTGGGCATCATCTCTTTGATGAGTGGGCCCTGCATCATGTCCCACATCTGTGGGCAGGTGGCCAGCTGCCAGAATTGCAGTGGTGGGAATCAGGAGAGCTGCTCCACCTGGAAAGACTCTGCTCTCGGCCCCGACCCACAAGCCCTGGTGATGGTTCTAGCTTGCGGTTCTCTGCCTGCGATGCCCATTCGAATCACCTGGGGACATTTTCTTTATTTTTACTAGTTTATTTTTGTTTATTCTACTTTTAATTGTTTTATTTATTCTATCATTTTTTTAAAATATTACTAATCCTTGTCCAATCTCCTGCCAGAAATTCTGATTTAATTAGAAGTTAAAAGAGCTTTTTAAACATTGTTTAATATTACCATTATTAGCAGCAACAGTGATGGAATAGAATACTAGAAAATGAGAAATCTTCTGCTTGTGTGTGAACATTTTCTTATTCTTGGATCTGCTCTCATGTCTCGCTGTGTCTTTGCCCACGCTAGTCCCTCTGTCTTGATTTTTTTATGAGAATTTCAGTGACTTGCTGTGGCCATGCAGCAGGTCATTAGTAAAGCAGATAGCCTAGCAGGCCCAGCACTGCACACCCTCTCCACTACCAGGCTGAGATGGTGGTCAACTCTGAGTCCCCACACTCAGGAGGGAGAGCTGGGGCTCAGGGGTACGCCAAATCATCGCGTGTCTGTGGGTATGCAACACACACACACGGAGGAAACCATACATCTACCATTCCAATTTCATCCCTGACTCCTTCTCCTACAGTCCTACCATGGATGGCCTGAGATGCTTTCCATGAAAGTTTGAACATGTGCCACTGTGCCAAGCAATACACTACGCCCTTGGAACACAAAAAACAAGAAAAAAAAAAAATCAAGGAGCTCAAAGTCAGTGAAGGAGCTGTACTAGCAAATGGGTAGACAACAAGAGAGAGACCACCAGAATGCTCTGGGAAGTGAGAAGCTGGCAGGATTAAGTTGCCACTGGGTTGGGAGGCGGAGGGTGGGTATTTTAACAAAGGATTTAATGATTAGTCCATAACTAAAAGATGAAGGGGGAGCCTCAGGCAAAGATGGCAAGGGAGCAGCTCAACCATCACGGATATCACAGGGAAAGAAGGGAAGCAGGAGAGTGAAGCTGATTCGGGGGACCCACCAGAGCCAGGTACAAGACTTGTGTGGCTAGAGCAGAGTGTGGATGAAGATTCTGGGGTGGAGGATGGAGCTGGGCTTCTAGAGTGAACCGGGGAATATAAGCAGAAGAGGCCAGAACAAGAGAGCCTCCCCTGGACCAGAAGGAGTTTAAATGTCACCCTGTAGGTGACAAGGGGCCATTGGAGGGTTTTAACAGAGAGTGACAGGTCAGATTTGCAGTTGTGCTGAAGAGAGTGGAGTGGAAGGATGGGCAAGATTGAAGGCAGGAGGTGAGTTAGGATCTATTCCCTAGTCCCAGAACCCAGAATGCGAGGGGCCCGGGGTGTGCTGAGGAGAGAGGAGGCAGAAAGAACCTCACAACCAACAACTTCAGCTCTCCATGTGTCCCGTGTTTGTCTAGGAGCCAGGCCATATTTTAAATCCTGGCCTTCCCTCTCTGCCTTCCCATAGTCCAGTGTGTTTCCAGGTTACCTGATACTTCCCCATCCCACACTTTAAGTCATTAAATCTCAAACACTGAGTTTTTTCCAATTAAATTTCAGGAAGCCTTAGGAAAGGGGATTTCTCAGCATGAGATGGGGGCTTACGGGTTGCACACGGCAAGTCTCAAGCCAAACACAATTCAGTGTTGTATCAGCCACTACTTTGAATCCTCCAGGCCCTGGTTTCCTCCACACACATGACTAATGAAAGCTCTCTGTGGTGTGTGGACTGGGAGGGAATAATGGAAACCCATAGGTGTAGGGCACTGTCGAGCTTACAGGTCACTTCCACGCCACCCTGTGGATCATCCTCTCTGAGACGGAGACCCCGCCAGGGTGAGGCCCTCCTCCAGAACATGGCTGGTGAGCTGCTGAGCCAGGACTCGCCAAGCCCGAGACCCTTCAGTCCGGGCCAGAGTCACTGCATTTAGACGTGATCACATGGTTTGCCCTCAGCCTCCATCTGCTAGTCATCCCAGCCAGGCCTCCCTGATCCTGGACACCTGCCCAGCCTACTCCCCACTCCTCTCCCCTCTCCTTCCTCATAAGCCCACGTGTCCAGAGGCCCACTCGTTAGAGACACTTTGCAATGTGACACATGAAAGAGAATCTCATCAGAGATAGTCAAGCAGAAATATTAGCAGAGACAAATTAACTCCCCGCCTGGATGAGAGTCGCCCAGCCCCGGGCCACCAGCAGCCAGTATCCTTAATTCCATTTCCTCTCAGTTATTAAAATGATTTTGCAAGAGATAGTCCCATCTCAGTGGAGTCACAGACTAATAAACTCAGCCACGCGCCTGGAGAAGCCCTGCATCCTGGCCTCGCCTCCTGTTTCCTCTGGCTGCTCACTGGCAAAGCCTCTGCGATGTCTTTCTGCAGCCCTGGCAGGAACTTCATTTCCTTTTCCAGCCTTTATTTCTCATCCTGACCCCTGACCTGCCAAGAGCCCAGCAGCCATTCTGCTGTCCCCGACTAAAAAGTCAGGGGCAGGCTCTTCTTGGAGAGCTCTGAGCCCAGGGTCACAAAATAAGAGCTGCAGCATCACAAAATCAGATTCTTCACTGAGTGGAGGCCTGGAGCTCATTCTAAGACAACACCTTCATTTCATAGATGAGAACACTGAGGCCAGACAGGGCCAGTGTCCACCTCAAGGCCACACAGCAGGTCCCGAGAGCAGGAGCAACAGGCGTACCTGCACCTGACAGGAGCGTCGTGGCAGCGAGTCATCATCTGCTCACTCGGTGAGTGTTTATTGAACACCTAGGACAGGCCAGGGCCTGTGCTCAACGCTGAAATACAGACAGAAGTGACATACAGAAACTACCCTCCAGGAGATCACACCTGTGGGGAGACAGATGCAAAAACAGATGCTGTTAATACAGCACGGTAGATGTGGACACCGATATTGGCCCAGAGACACAGGGAGCCAAGGGGTGAGGCCTACAGGGGCCATTGTGTCCCAGTCCCAGAGGTTCTCCAAGCCTGGCACAGGTCAGAGCTGCAGCCTGTAACCATAGTAACCATAGCTATCACACATGGTGTTTACAACGTCCCAGGTCTGGCTCTCATTTGCCCCTTACCGACATCCTCTGAGGAAGACAATAGCATTACCACCAGTTTACAGGTAAAGGAAACTGAGGCAGAGAGAGCCTGACTGACTTACTTGAGGTTACACAGCCAGAAATGGGAGAATCAGGTTTGAACTCAGCCCTCCATCCCCCACAGCGCCCTGTGCTCTTCTGCTGTCAGGTGACCGTGGGTCCTCAGTTACGACACCAGGGGAAGACTCCCACCGCACAGCCAGGTGTGAGCTGCGTCCCAACTCTGCACCATGCTGCACGTGGCCTCAGGCCCTCAGTCATGTTTAATGACCTCAGATGCCCCCGAGCCCTGACACTCCTCGGACCTCCCTCGGCATCTCTAATCCAGGTATCTCCAGGTATCGCCTTCAGAATTGTTTCCAAGCAACAGAGAGTCATGGGCCTTTTCTCTTTGGCCCCATGAAGCAAGCACTCCAACCCGCTATGGGCAGAGACTCTACTCGGAGTTGTTTCTCCCTCCCTCCTTGGGAGAGCCCAGAGTCGACTGCACATTATTGTCCTCAGTTCAGGGGCCTTCAGTTTGAAGAACAGAGGGCTGCCATTTATAAGCAGCTGCCGGGTGCCCCACGTTGCGCCGGGTGCATTACCAGGCCATCTCATACTATCTCATCTAACACTCACAACAACCCGGGGAGAAAGGTATTAATATCATCCCCATTTAACAGAGGAAGAATTCACACAGGAACAGGGCAGTCCAGAACTTGCTGCTGGTCTCATAGCCACTGGCTGGAGGAGCCAGGCTTCAGCACCAGGTCTGCGTATCTCCAAGGCTAGCTGGAGGTCAAGGCATCATCCGTGACCATGAAACTGAGCAGCGCGTCTGTGAAGGCTGTGTCTCTGGCTTCAAGCATGATGCTGTATCCAACTGAGCTAACCAACCATGGCCAGAAAGAAATTGTCATAATATCAGAAACCCATTACGACCCGCGGAGCCTCTGAGAGACGCTTCAAGAATACGTTCTGTGAGTTGAAAGTGGTGCCGAGCATTATGCTCCCCTGGAAACAGCAGCCTGGGCCTTGAAGACAGCAGAACAACCCCAAGATGAGATCCAGCCTCACACAAACCCTACCAACCACCTTCCGCCTCCCAGACAATTATGTCCTCTGAGCTGAGAGGAAGCCATCCTTGCGGGAAGAACAGTATGACATGACACCAGAAAGGATAATGCAAACGATCGCAGAGTTGCACAAATTGCCCTTTGCAGATTCCCTACTGGGGAACGAGGCAATCCACAGCGAAGCAATCCGTATTCAGGCCATTTTCCACAACAGCAACCCAAAGAAGCCTCAGCCTCCATCCTGCTCTCGTGGCTCCTGGAGGTTCTGCTGGTTTTACAGTTACCTTGTCTGTGGTTAATTCTCTGAAGTAGGCAACAGATTAAGTCTATTACCATTTTCCAGGGGAAAGAACTGCCAAAGTAAACTCATTAGATTATGAGCATGTGTGGTGTTCAAATCTTGTCCTGTCACTTTCCTGATTAAAACCCTCCAGTGTCCTCTCATTGCCCAAGGAAGAAGTTTCCTTGACGCGGTGGTTTATGAGGCTCTTGACCGTGGCCCCGGCTGCACCTCAAGCCTCTCTTCTCCTTGCTCTCCCTTGACCCTCGCCTTTTCTTTTTCTCTGCTTTTCTTTTTCAAATGTGCTGCGCTCTCCAGACTCCCTTGGGCTGGGCCTCCGTGGGTGTGCCATTGCTGCTGAAAGCTTCCCCTCTCTCTCTTGCTCCCCTCCTCTTCTGCTTTTTCAAGTTTCTGTTTATAGTCACGTCTTCAGAGAGGCTCTCTAGATCTCCGAACAGTCTCTGACTCCCTCAGCCTCTGTGCGTCCTCCTTCAGAATACTTATCCGTCTTCTTTAGGGTCTGCTCCTGCAGCAGCCTGCATATTCCAGGAGGGCAGACTGGCATCATTTTGTTCACTGCTGTACCCCCAGTGCCCAGCATAGTGTCTGCCACACAGGAGGGACCCAAGAGATGTTTACAGAATGGAGGAAGTTGGGAGGAACTACTCACTTAGCTCTCCTGGTCCCACTAGGACCAGAACGGGAGCCATTGCGCTGGGGATGAAGGAGCACCCCACACTTGATCTGGGAGCCACGCCAGCGTCCGGATAGAGGTGGGTGAACGTGTCTCCCTCCTGCCTCCAAGGAGATCCTCCATGTTTTGTGGTCGCACACTGTTCCTAGACCATGTAGCTGTGTGTGCAGCACAATATTTCCACATCTCTAGGTTTCACTGCTTCCCTCCTGCACAGATCTTCTCTTGGGAGGCTCAGTCCTTGCCCTGGGCACACAGAAGGATCCATATTGTTCTGTTCTTCTAATGCCTTCTAATTCACAATGCCATAGCGGCATGTCCTCTGTTACATTAATGACAATTTATGACAGTGGGGAGTTGGCTGGTTATTTCCTATTAAATGTAGCCAGACAACTCTCAAACATTTATGTGGCTGTTATTGCAGTCAAAATGAGGTTCTTAGTGTGGTCCCCATCCCATCCCTCTTGCCAGTCCCCAGAATGTTCTTCCAAGCCACTAACTCTGGCCATCAAAGAGAATAGGTGCTCTGAGTATTCAAACTCAATATATGATTAACCAAAACCAAATATGACTAGAGGAAAAATTCTCCTGGGAAAAGTAGCATGTGTTGGACTCCAAAGTAAAGTGAACACTTGGGACTACTACTGCTCTTCTCCACGGGGTGCAAACCAGGCACTAGATGTAGACACGAGGCTCAGTCTCAAGGTCCCCGGGATATTCTTGTGATAGAACTGCAGGTGGAGAAAGCCAGAAGGTGGGGCCCTGCCCGGAGTGCCCCAGGTGGGGCTGTGGCATCTTGATACTTGAGGATCTTTCAGCTCTAATGGAAGGTCAAATGTCTCCTGGTGCCAGTCGGTTGCCACCTGCCAGAGGGCTGGGGCACGGACTTTCAGACCTGGGCAAGCCACTTGTGAAGGCTTTAAAGAGCTAGTGAACCAGAGCCACAAAGCAGGCTACTTCTGCCCAGGGCTCTTGGCAAAAACTCTGCATGCGTGTCACTTACAGTGTTGGCCCCAAACTCAGGGCCAAAGGCTGCAGCCCTGGGGCCTGGCCAGCTGCTGACCGTGGTTCTGACGGCAGCGCCTACTCCCTCCTGGAACTTCAGAGGCCCGCGGGCCTCAGGCACTGGCATCCCAGTGTGCTTCTCAATCACAGAGTTGGAATACAGGGCAGAATTATTGTTAAAATAGCAATTATAACTGGCCTTTCCATTGTACTGTACAGCTTCTGAACATGTTTTATATTTATTTCATTTCATTTGAGTCATCTTTTGAGTCTCATGGATGTGTAGTGACTTGCCCAAAGTCACACAGTTAGTAAGTGGCAGTGCTGGGATTTGACTCAATCCTTTGGCTCCAAACCTCATGTCATGTGGTAGAGTTGTCCAGTGACTGACACATGCGTTCGGAAGTGGGGGCAGCAGGAGCCTGGGCTTCATGACCCAGCATCCTGGGAGTTTTCTCTGCCCAGTTTACTCTGACTGCCTTTGAGGCCGAGGTGCTAGCTATGGCCTAATGATTTGTAAAGACCCTCCTCACTCCAGCTGTGAGAAATGACCTATTGCTAGGGTAAAAAAGTGTCCTGGGCTTCTTTGGGTGCTGCCATTCTCTTAAAATGACAGGCTGGGCTCTCCTGTGGAATCTGCAGATAGGGAAATTCAGGCATATTCTCCTTCTGTTTCATGGGCTTAAGGACTAAGAGAAGCTAAGGAAGCAAGATGCCTCACCACCCAGCCTGACACAGCTTGTATCACTGAGCTGGGCTAACACTGTGGACGGCTCACCGGTGGGATGGATGGGACAGGGTAGAGCGGGGGTGGTTAGGGAGGATGGCTGAGGGACTGCATTGCTCAGTCTTTGGGGAAGAGCAGGCCCAGAGACTGACAAGCAGACAGTGCGTGCCACGAGGGCGGGGGTGGTGCCTGCCGACTCCACTCTATGCCAGGGCCTAGCGCAGAGCCTGGAGCCTATTAAGTGTCCAATAAACGCTTGTTGGCTGAACTGACCACTGAACACGGTGAGTCTCGGCCTCGGCTGAACGTGGCTAACTGGGTCTCACGGGCCAGGGCTGGGGCAACCTGAGAGGCTCTGAGACAAAGCCGGGCACATCCACTGTGAGGAGATGACCCGTCCTCAGGAACTCAGCCTTATCCTGGCAGTCACAAGACACAGGCCAAGGGTTCGGGCACAGCATGAGACAGCCCAAGGGTATAAGACAAGCTAGGGTGCCTCCAGTGGGGCCGCACTCAGAAACAAGGTAGGCAGGGAGATGCCGTCCCAGACTCCAGGCAGGTAGCAGGGTCCAGAAAAATCTGTTCAGGAAGAGGGCTCCAGAAACCAAGCTGGGGACTCTCCATGTAGTAGAGAGGGGGTTTGCAAGAATAAGACAGAGCCCCATATTACATGGGACCTGGGGCTTAGAGACAGGGGATCAAGGCAGGGCAGCTACCCGATGACTGGGACTGGCCATGAGGCAAGGACAGAGCTGGCCGGGTGACCACCCCAAGGCACGGGGATGGGCTGAGATGCCTGGCTTAATTTCATTCCACTACCGAGGATGCAGAGACGGGGGACCAGGCAGGGCCTGACAAGGGGGAGATGGCCTCCATGGAGTGGCTTTTACGAGAGTAAAGAAAACGTCGGCCTCTCCCGAGGGGCACAGACAGAAGAGACAGGAGCCTAGTCATCCTAGAGTGGCTCCTGGGCACATGCCATGGAGTCGAGCTGGTAAGCTGTCACCTGTCACCTCCCACTCTGTTCCAGGGGAAACATGGGCTCCCCGACTCCCACCACACTGAGAACTCACATTGAGTTCCCCTCGAATGCCCTCTGAGGGCGCACCCACCCCATATCCTTCCTCAACCCCTTCCCTCTTCTACACACTTGCTGTTGTCCCTTCTTAAGTTTCTCTGTCTTTCTTGTCTAACACATGTGGACAAAAAGCATGGCATGATGTCCACTGTCTTTGTCTCTAGCTACGAAGAGAGGCCTCCTAGGCCTGAGGGTCAGAGAAACAGCACGGGCAGCAGAAGACACGTTGAGGAGGACTTGAGTTCGCGGCCCAGCTCAGCCACGACTCCACTCCTCCCAGGGTCTCAGTGTGCCTCACTACAAAATGTGTTGAGAGTGCCTCCACGCCAACTCCCAGGACTCCGGGGAGGCCCAGGATGTATCACCAGAGGGTGATGAAAGGGTGGGGGCCATTGCTGCTCGCGTCAGTTATCGTTTTCAGGGGCACTGCCATCCCGAGGACTCCTCGCCCACAGCCAGTCTAAGGCCTCCTCTGCATCCTCCTCGCCCTGGGCCCTGCCAGCCCCACCCACTCTCCATGTCCTGTGAGAGTTGTCCCTTCTTCCTTCCCAGCACCTGGACTGTCTGTCCCAGGGGAGATGACACAGATGGGACTGCCTGTCTAAGAAGCTAAAGAATAACCAAAAACCAAACCAAATCAAACCACTTCACCAGTCCTGCAAAGTACATTGTGTTTCTATCCTGCGGAGATTCTGTTACCACACTTGGACGGAGGCCAGAAGTTTCCCCACCAGGTCTCTAATGGAAAGCGTGATTGGCTCAGAATTGAAATGTAGGACAGCCTTTTACTATCTAGAGGGAAACAAACAGGGGCTCCAAGGAGCCCGGCACAGCTCCTCTCAGGGCCTCTGAGTACTGTTGTGCAGTTTGTACACTGCACAAAAGCACCAGGCCAAGAGCCAAGTGGGGAGTGAAATCCAATTTGCCTGCCAAGCAGAGCATCCACGGGGCTATATGTGCCTTAAAGGGGCCCCTTTAAAATTCAGACAGAGGGCCTGTATCTGCCCACAGAGCCCATCCCCCTTTCTGAGGGATGACAGTTCCAGAGAGAATATTTCAGAGCTGATGGGGGTAGGAGATAATGTAAAAATGCAGGTGAGTGAAAATGTGGTTCTGGGCCAGGTTGTGGGCACCCGGCTGAGCCCCAAAGGCTGCTTTGGGGCGGCACAAAGTGCTGTGGGGGAGACTGCACAGGACCGGCAGGCAGGAGAGAGGGTCCTAGATATCACTAACCTCAGCGCATTAGGGCTGGGAGGATTCGGGGTCACCTAGCTACGGCATCTTCAAAGGTGGTTGGTTTTGGTTTTGGTTCCTGTTCATTTATTTTATTTTTAGTAGTAGAACCCTTTTCCCAAAGAAAATAAAAACAGATAAGGAAAGAATTGTTCTGTTTGAATCTGGAGAGCGGGACCCAGAGCTCTGCCCACCTCGACCCTGGCACCCCCCACGAGCCCTGGGGCTCCCCAAGATGCAGCATGGAAAACACTCGCTTAGCCCAGCTCCCTTTTGTCAGTGGTGACAAGGCTAAGGCCCAGGAAGGGGATGGGGCTTGCCCGAGGTCCACCATGCATTGAAGGCAGAGCCAGGCCTAGACCCCCACGGCCCGGGCACCCGGCCCTCTTCCTTCTCCCACACCGAAGAGGCAGGCGCTCCTTGGCAAGTGAATCTTCAAGGCAGCTCAGCCTGGGCCCCTGCCCGCAGGTGAGGCTCGCATCTTTTCCTCAAGTGATCATTCCCAGCCACAGGAAGCTCTCATCTGCCTCTGCCTTCTCCATGATGAAACAAGAGTCTAAAATCTTAGAGGTGGCAGGGCTGAAGAAGTTGAGGGGACTGGAGATTTACAAGCCACACTGGGGAAGGGAGCTGCGGTGGGAACCTGGGGTACCACCCTAGGACCCAAATGTCTTTCACCCGGGGTCAGTGGGAAGGCCCTGCTCAAGATGGGTGGGTTCCTGCCAATGCAGAGGCTGGCAGACCAGGCCAGACACTGGCCCAGGGGTGAGGGATTGGGGACAAGACTATCACCACACACCCTGTGTGGTGCTGCAAACTCTCTGCCCCTAGACAAGGACCATCCCTCCAGTGGCCTTTCCCCCAGACCCTGCCCCAGTCTCTCGCCAGGGACCCAGGAGTACAATCTCAGCCACCATCTCCTGCTTTCTTCAGGCCCTCCCAGCTGGAGGCACATCCCAGATTCTCCTGCTCCTGACCTTGGCCTCCCTCCAGGCTACAGAAAGCCTCCCATTCTGGGGCACTCTTGGTTAGCTCATGTCCCCCCATCCCAGCTCCAGGACCCTCTTCCCACCCCTGAGAGTCTGCAAGGGAGATGCCCTTGGGCCAGTCCCAACTTCACGGCTGTTCTACCAAGGAGCTTACCTTCCGGGAGCAGGGAGCAGCGAAAGTGCTGCTTCTTTGATCCTCTGTCCCATTGTGGCCTTCGACTTCCTCCCCAGCCCTCCCATCCAGAGCACCAGGAACGCAGCCGTCCCATCGCTTCCCTCTCATGTGCATTTATTGAACGCCCACAGAGTACATGGTACTATGCTCAGGGTTTGGAGCCACAGTCTAGTCAAAAGGAGACCAGAGCTAGTACAGAGAACATTTCTTAGCTGCTTAACATCTGTAAGGAACGGGGGAGGGGAGAACTAATCACAAAACAAACTCCTACTCAAAAGCAACAGAATGTCCTCTGAGAGTAATACATATTCTACACACACGCACACACACGTACACACACAGCCCTGGATGAACACAGAATTGTACCCACCTGGTTGTATATGCGTGCATATACAGGTGTTGTGGGCAAATGAGCTAATGTCTATGCTGTCCACACGCACACGCACACACCAGCGCACACGCAGGGAATCTGGCTTACGCTATCAAAGACACTACGTCTCCAGGTTCTAGGGAAGCAGTCTGTCCTAGATGCCTGCAGCATGCAAAACTCGGGGGATCCGGAGATCGCCATGGAGGAGGACAATGGGTATACATGTCCTCGGGGCCCCAGCACAGCACTCGAGGTGACTCTTTGTCGGCGACAACAAAGCCTTTAGGAAGGGGTCCCAGAGCAGAGCTGGGAGCGGGGGCTCTCTGTCCAGGGGCAGGGCCCACGGGAACCCTGGTGAGTTCACCAATCTTCAAGGCAGAATTTAAAACTCTGGTTTCTGAGTGTGTAGTCCTGCAAACAGTACTCCTGTGACAGCGCCGCAGATCCGGGGAGTTTCCTTGCTCTCGCTCTCTGCAGCTTCCCACGTGTGCTAACGCATTTTGTAGTTATTAGATACAGATGTTTCACATAGCTGTCCCTTAAAATCCAAGTCTACTGTGAAATCAAGGTCTCGCTGCAGAGAAGGAGCAGAGGGTCACAGCATCAGTGTGGTGGAAGTCCCGCGGCACCCTCCCCACCACGGCAGAGGGGTGGGTGGCTGCTGTGCTCCCAAGGTTTCCTAGCTAAGGAGTTCCTGCAAACAGGAGTCTATCCTGCTGCCTCCCGTCCTCACTGGAAGTCCTTTCATTTCTAACCTAAATCCTTCCTGTTAAAATATTAAAATGTTCTCTCTGATTTCATCCTGGGAGAAAACAGTGGGGTGGTTGAGTCTTCTCTGGCATAACCACCAATGCATTCTGTAGACCCTTAGTGCACGTGCCTGCACCCAGGGACACTCAGAAAGAATCCCGTGGTCTCCAACCCACCAGGCTGGCTGAAGAAATGTACACCAAACTTCTTCCAGGCCACCAGAAACTGTTGTCTCCTGGCTTAGCTCGTCCTAAGTGAGATGAAACCCATGGCAACAGCCTCTGTTCTCACAGCCCCTCCCATGAAGAGCTGGAAGCTGTCCTCAAGGCTGAGAGAGTCTGCAGGGGGCCCAAAGAAAGTCTCTGAGTTTTCAGGGGCCAAGGTTGGAGTCCTTCAATTATGCCCGGTCACATCCAAACCCGGCTTCCTATTGCCCCCCAGTAAAGTTTGTGCACAAGGCACTTAGGCACCTGGGCGAGGGGGTCCTAGGAGCTTCCCAGGAGCCAGCTCCACGGGTCCCTTCTCTCTGACCCCAGCCCACACAGAGGGGGCCTCAACACTTACCACATTTTTGGCGTTTGGCTTCATGGATATGGTCCCGTAGATTTCTTCCCCCCTCCGGACAGTGAGGTAATCTTCCAAGTAGAAGACGGTCTGCTTCCAGTGGGTGTAAGGGGCATCAGGGGCTGAGGAGTGAAGGAAAGGGGAGGTGAGAAGGAAGAGTCAGAGAAGATATCTCCAGAAGGGCTGAGGCTAGGACCCTGCCTAGAAGTTGCTGGGCTTCCGCTGAGACCCACTGACCCTACCACCACCAACTCTCCTGTTGGGTCAAATGCCCAGCCCTTGTAGCCTACTTCCCTGCCCCCACAGAACTCCCCCACTCGGCCCTGGTGACTTCTCCTCCCATCAAATTCCCATCCCCTCAGGACTGCAGATCTTAGCTGGGGATCAGAAGAGGAACAAGCTGATACTGCAAGTTCATACCAAGGGGTGGAGGATGAACACCCTCTCACCAACTAAACTCATTAACACAAACGAATCTCTAAGTGCTACTGTTTTTCATTAGTTCAATGGAGTGAAGATGTTCAGACAGTTTGTAGAATAGGCCCTCCTGTCTCCCCTTAAATGACATCATTTATACAAACTCCATAGCTAAACTGACACCCCAATCCTACAAACAGTTTTTCCTGCTTGCTTCTTTGCTCTAGAACCGACCCTAGTATCCTTGGCCCAGGCCTGCTGTGGGGGTTTCGGCTGTGCCTTCCTACCTGGATCAGAAAAAAATGAGGGATGATTCTCATTCCACACACCCGACACTAGTCCACAGCTCACACCTCCGGCATGATCCAAAGCCACACCATGCTTCACCTCCCCCGTGTCTGCCACTAAATCCCATCCATCCCCTCTCGGCACACTACTGACTTTACAGCAAAATGAGGGATCCTGCTTACAGTCCATCTTCTTCTGCAGCAGCCGTCTTTGGAACACTCTTCCCTCCCTACTCACTAGGCTCTCTCTTCCTCATCCTCCAAGGTCACTTCCTCCAGGAAGCCTTGCCTGACCATCCACGTGGATTAAGGGCACTCAGCGCTTATGTTACTTGGTGTCTACTCGGCCACAGCGCCAATGCCCTTGGTTTTTTTCACTTGTTTGCACCCTCCACAAGACTGCAATCTCCACCAGAGCAGGGGCCACGCCAGCTTGTCTACTGTTACATCCTCAGTGCCTACCACCACACCGGCAGATCTACAAGGACTGATAAGTGATGCATGGTAAAGACCCAGAGAGTAGACATTTTGAGATGCTTCAATGTACCCACAGATATTCAGTTACACTGGGGGCTTGGAACCCGTGCATTGAAGAAGAACCCATTTTATACTAAGTTCCCCTTGGCCCTTCAGGCTCTTATCTCCTCCGCCAGGATGCAGGATTCATTAATACTGGGTTCCTCTTTGCTTAGGACCAGAGCTAAAGATGAGAAGACTTGGGAAGAACATAATAAGTGCCTTTCAAACACTCAAAAGCTGTCACATATCTCAAGACTCATATGTGGCCTTATGTATGGCTTTGGAGGCAGGACAAAGGCTAGTCACTGGGAACCCCTGGAAGGCAGATTCTTAGTTCACCAGGAAGAATTAGAGCTGCCCCACAATCGTGTGAGCTACGTGGGGTCCACCTGGAGGTGTGCACACAACACCCACTGACTGGGGACTCAGGCACTGAGCAGACCAGGTGACCACTAAGATCTTTCAAACCCCAAGATCTACTTGAGCGGTGGTGAAGAGTGTCTTTCTTTGCCCTTTGCAATGAACTGGGCTGATCAAATGTCAGAAGTCTGGAAAGACTCCAGCAGCCTTCAATGTGTGCATTTGGGAAATCAATGCGAACTCAAGGTCATGGCAGAAAGAGCAGCCTGAGCATTTGGAAAGGCTTGAAAGAGGATCATGAACGTGCAATCTGTGCCTCTCAGATCCTAGATTCCCAAATACATCCAGCCTTCCTGGCCTCTAAAGCATACTGCTGCCTACAGACAATGTCCACCTGCTCCCAGCACCTTCCCTGCCAACTACATCTAAATCAATTGTCAAAAGATAGTCTCTGGTGTGTGCAGAGAATGGCATGTATGACTGACAATACTCTCACCCCCACTTCCACCTACGCCAGCTCAGACAGGTGTCTCTCCTGTTCTTAACGACATTCAGGCAAAGGGATTCAAACAGCTTCCTTCTGTCACCTAATCAGATGCATTGTGAGAATCCCAGAGACTTCACTGGCTCAGATTTGCCAGCCATCAAGCCTAGAAGTCTGCTTCTGATGGTGCTCCCAAAAAACATGCCAGCCTTGGGTTGGAGGAAAGTGGTTTTTTTTTTAAATCAACCTCAAAAGTTTAAGATCTTCCCCAAACATTTTACTTCTATGATGGGTCCATTAGCCATGGACAAATTGTCTAAACCAGTGTTCTCGATCCTAATTCTCCGTCAAGGTGTCCAGGAGAAACTTATTAAAATTCAGACATTTTCACTCTATTCCTAGAGACTTGAATTCAGTAATTCTGGGGGGTGATGAGGGGACAGGCTTACTAAGATTTAAAAATCTCCCTCCAGGTGACAGACACACAGCCATGGCTGACATCGCTGTGCAAACCCAATGTTCTATTAACATCTCTTGGGTGGGTATTAGTGGGAAGGGCATTTAATTAGGTAACCACAGGTGCAGTTTCCAGTCTCCACTCTGCCTTGTATTTGTGCTGTGACCCTGGGGCTCATTTTCTACATCTGTAGAATGTGGGGCATGATATTTATCTCCTGAGGTACGGTGAGGGTTAGATGGGAGGAGAAGGGGGAAAGGATGTAGTACTAAAGATGACCAATCCTCCTGCTGTGTCCGGGACAGTTCCAGTTTACTTCTGTTTTCCTGGCATAATTATTAATAGCTCTCCCCTTCATTCTCAGAAGTGTCCTTAACTGAAAGATAAATCTTATAGTCACCCCACCTACAACGATACTAGGCCCATGTTAGGATGTTACTAAGCCAACGCATTAGGTGGCTATTTCATCATTATGGAAAGTGGTATATCATTTTATTTATCCACAAACTATGGCTCTGGCCTGCCAAGGTATGCTGCCTCACTAGTGAGATCTAGAATGTCCTGGGGAAGCATCCAGAAAGCTGCTGTGCACAAGGGTGCACACTTACCACAGGGCTGTGGACAACAACCAGACTTCTCGTCGGTGAGCAGGTCTTTCCCTCTCCTCTCCGCCCCAACTACAACCTCCAGGATTGGTTGGCTCTCAGCTTTCCCTGTTATGAAATCACCTTCATACTCTTAACATCTTGACAGTGCAAGCCGCCTCCCCTTTTCTTCCTCCTTCAAGCCCCCTCCCCTTCACAGTCTCTCTGGTTCTGGATCATGGACAGCTTTTGTTCTATATTTTGAAATGAGTGTGACCAGTACTGCCCACAACGCTCCAAGTGCATACGCATTCATTCATTCATGCATTCATTCTACAGACATCTATTCAGCATGCCTATCATGTGCTAGATATGGTCCTAAATTTGGGGCACAGCAACCAATACAGCCTGGCCCCCCAGATCCTACCCAGCCTAAGTAGGAAGACACTCGGGTAGCTAGTGATAAAGTCTGGCGGGAGCTGTGACCAAGGATGGGGGTGGGGAGCACAGGGGCTGTGGGAACAAATGGCAGGGACCTCTCAAGACTTTTCCTGGTGCTTTTGGAAAGGGAGTGGAATCCTGCCTCCTGTTTCACTTCCCAGTGGCCAAGTGGCTGGTAGTTTTTTCTGGAATTTAATACTTTTTCTAGCTGTAAACTTGTAACTATATCTTTAGGGGATTCACAAGCTTTGTGGAGAATTAAAGACTATGCACCAAGAAGCTCCTTTGACCTGAGAAAATGACTAATGTCACAGGATGGCAAAGCTAGAAAGGGGCTGCCAGGCAACGTAGGTCCAACTGTGTCATTTCACACATAACAAGCCCAAGGCCCAGAAAGAAACTCACTCAAGGTCATCTCCAATGGCTGATCACAGACATTGCTGATTCCTGGAAATATTAGGACTCCAGCCCAGGCCTGCTTCTGCTCAGCCCACTGCTCTTCCACCCACCACACAGCAGCCCCAGGGTCCCAGTTCCCACTTCCTACCCCCACCCACTGAGGACATGTCCAAGGGGAGGGGGCAGCTGTGCCCACTGATTGGCACAGCCAGGAACCCAGGGCGGCTGTGCCCATTATGGCTTTTGCCTGGAGCTGCAGAGAGAAGACGCCAGAGCCACTCACAGGGATGGTTTTCAAGCTGCACCATACGTGACATGCTTCCGAGTGGGCCCCCCAGAGGCAGCTGTGGCTGGGCTGAGATGAGAACTCATTTGGGGGTCGACGGGGAGGGGCCTGATACAGCAGGCTACACTTTGCATGAAGTTCAGAAACAGCTGAGACCACACAATACATTGCTTAGACCTACACATCCGCGTGATGAAACTTTTTTAAAATAGAAGGCGATAAATAACACAAAATTCAGGATACTGTTCATCTAGAGGCAATACGGGGGGGATGGGATAGCACCCCGGGAGAGGCAAAGGTAGCATTTAAGTCGCTGAGTTAGGTGCGGAGCTCCCAGGGATTTATTATGAGACTATGAATTAATTTACTTACATTTATTAGTAATAAATATAATCATACTATATCTATTAATAATGTATTTCTTAATATTTATATTCTAATTAATAGTAGTTTATTTCTTGATACTAACTAATGTATTTACATTCTAATAACAACAAATTTATTTCTAATTACTATTACATTCTAGTTAATAGTAGTTTATTTACATTCTAGTTACTGTGTTAGGTGGTAAATTCACGGGTGTTTGTTATATTAATAAATAAATAAGCAAAAAGGGAACTATGCATGACCCAATGACGATAGTGTGTCATGAACCAAGAATTAGGATTAATCTAATCTTGTGCATCTGAGGTCCTTAAAATTAAAAAGGAAATACTCTTGCCTTGGTAGTCAGAGTGCAGAGGGTCTGAGTAGAGCCCACTGCTAAACCCACACTAACTGGGAGAGCCGTCTGCTACGTGCTGGAAGCAAAACTCCACGCTGACATCCCACGGAGGCGAGAAAGCAGCAAAACAAATGACTTTTCCCTGATCTCATCTCTCTGGGAATGCTGCAGCAAGAGAGATCTATGTCAGCCAGAGGCACAAAGTTTGGGTGAGAACAGAGGGTATCCTTTAGTGAGGAGATGGAATCATCCTTCCAGAAAGGCATCAACACTGACCAAATTCACAATCATCCCGTTCAGGCAGTCTTGCACCAGAGTAGGGGTTCTCAAACTGATGTGTGCATCACAGTCACTTGGAGGGCTTGTTATGACACAGGTTTCTGGGCCCACCCCCAGAGAATTCTGACCCTGTAGGTCTGTGGTAGGCCCAAGAATTTGCATTTCTAAAAAGTTCCCGGGTGAGGCTGATGGACCACATTTTGAGAAGTACTGCACCAAGGCATGGGAAACAGAGGGCTGTAGGACCCCCGAATGTCCTTTCAGAACCTAAGCTTCTGGGATTCTGTGCCAAGGGGAGGGAACATAATGCCATAACTACAAAAAGACAGAGGAGCAGGCTCGGGCCTTGACCTAGACCCATGGTCTTTGAGCTTATGAAACATACTCCTCATCATTCCTTTGATAGAGACTTGTGCGGGACTCTGGTGGGGGTGTGACCAAAGAATAGGAAGGCAAGGAGCCAAAGGTCTGGAGACTTCAACACTGAGGGCAAATCCTCACCACCTCTCCGGCAGCCCGGGGCTGACTTCTTTGATTCTGAACTTGAGTTGAACCGAGCCTCCTCCATGCAGGGGCATCAAGAATGTTGTCCCTGCCACGACAGAGCCAGAGAGCCATCTTTGGACAGGGCTCCAGCAGGCTGCCTCCTTGACTTCAAGGACTGGAAATTGATCATCTCAGGGAAAGGAAAACCCTGGCTGAGAGCTACGGGGCTGGAGCCCGGGCTCTGGAAACCCAGAGTATCCTTGCCCACTGACTTTCTCATCACCTGAAGCAGGGCAGGCTCTGGGGGAGGCATCATCCTAGGGATGGTAGAGGCAGAGCCAGCCACAGGCTGCACGCCTGGCCTCCAGTCATAGCCACGGTCCTTGAGCAGGCTTTGAAGCCCCCTCACCGCCCCCACTCCTCACCGTGGCAAGGCTGAGTCTTCCCCATCCTTCAAGGTCCAGGTAAAATCTCCCTTCCCCACCTGGTTGTTCCTGCCCACTGGGAAGACAAGCTTGCCTGCTGCTCTTTTAAGGAGGAAAGCATCTATAATGACCCAGATCAGGGGTCCCTGGTTTCCCCCAGGGTGACCTGGCTGAAGGAGATCAGAAGACCCTGGGCTTGGTGGTCAGGAGGCACTTGTTCTGGAAAAAGCCCTTCTGAGAGGGATTATATGTCTCCTGCCCTTTCTGTCCACGGGGAAGGAAGGATCACTGTCACCACGCCTTCAGGAAGTGACCAATCACATCCTTGAATTCTGGCAGAACTCACGTATTCCGGCCCCACGCATACTCACTCACTCCCAACAATGTGCTTCCAATTCCCAGGTGACTTCACAGGAATGGTCAACACGGAACCATCCCCAGGAGCAGGAGTCACATCTTCATATATTCACTGAACAGAGATTTGTTCAGAACCTGCTATGAGCCCAGCACTGCTGTAGAAGCCAGGAGTGCAGAGATTAATGAGACGTGAGGCCAGCCCACGGGGACACCGAGGGTTGCAAAAAAGGGTGGAAATGTTGAATGAATGATGGCACTTCATCATTGAAATCCTGTGCAGTTGTTTTTTTTAAGAAAGCAGACATGTCTGTGAGGTTAAGGAAGTATCTCCAAGACATACTGTTAAATAAAGCCAAGGTAGCAGAGGGCAGTGTGTACAGTATGAGCCAACTGGTGTTTTAAAAAAGGTATACTTCTGATATTGTCTTACAGTTCTATAAGATGCCACCAATGGGGGGAGCTGGATGAAGGCTTCACAGAACTCTATGTACTATTTTTGCAACTTCCTGTGAGTCTATAATTATTTCAAAATAAAAAGTAAATGGAAAGGTATATATATAGATATGTATGTGCTTGTGCACCAGTAAATTTTCTGGAAGGATACAAAGGAAATCGTTAACAATATATGCCTCTGAGGCGTGGAACTGGGACAGATGGGGAGAGACTATTTTTCCTTGACTTTTTCTATCCTTTTTAATATCGTTCTGTTTTCTTTTTGTTACTGTGCATATGTATCACTATAAACATCACCACGACAGATGTAAGCACTTATGTTAGGGAGCCCCGAGAAGGACACCTAACCATGACCCAAGAGGGAAGGAGGGGATCAAGTGACACCTGAGCTGAGAGATGAGGCCTGTGCTAGAGTTGGCCAGGTGAGGAGATGGGGATGGGGGAGGTGTTATGGTCAGAATTAGGTCTCCCCAAAATTCATGTGCTGAAGCCCTAACACCTGGTAACTCAGAATATGACTCTGTTTGGATATAAAGCCTTTAAAGAGGTGATTAAGTTAAAATGAGGCCCTTAGGGTGGCCCTAATTCAACCTGACAGGTGTCCCTATAGGAAGAGGAGATTAGCACACAAACAGAGACACCAAGGACGTGCACACACAGAGGAAAGTCCACGTGAGGACACAGTGAGAAGGCAGCCGTCTGCACGCCAAGAAGAGAGGCCTCGGGAAAGCAATGCTGCTATCTTGTTCTTGGACTTCTAGCCCAGAACCGTGAGAAATAAATTTCTGTTGTTTAAGCCACCAGGCAGCCCTAGCAAACTAATCAAGAGGACAGGAGATGACAAGAGCCTCTGACAAAGACCCTCTTGCCCCCATGGCACACCCAGATGGACAAGAGGTTGGGGTGTGCAGAGGCAATGGCTCAGAGACTTAAGAAGCCTCACTAAGTTCATGGAACTGTCAGATGCCCATGTGACTGGGCTGTGTGTGCAGTGGCAGTGATGGGACAGGGGTGGAAGGCAAAGCAAAGAAGTGGTGGCGAGAAATGAGGTTGGAGATGAGGTTGGAGAAGCGGGTGAGGACCAGGTCATGGAACCCCCATTTCCCAGGCTAAGAAACTTGGGCTTATCTGTTACAGGCAATGAGGCACCTCTGAATAGGGGCTGGGAGGGGGAGCACTGGTGGTCCTGGGGAATGCCGTCAAGGACAATGAGGATGGATTGGGGTGGAAGCAGTGAAGAAGGGAAGGAGACATAGAGACACCGTTTGCAGTCTGCTGAGAGATACGTTGAATCCTGTAGTAAGGCATGGCCGTGGAGACAGAGAAATCTTATTCCAGTCTGTATCCTTACCCTCTCACACAGAATATGCGCAGTGCGTGCCAAATGAACAAATGTGCTTTTGAAAAGTCTCAGTGGAGCCTCCTCAAGGGCCCCACCCCCATCTCTCCTCACCCAACACACGCTCTCAGCTCTGGCTATGCCAGCCACAATTTTATTTACCTTCTCCTTGGGCAGCCAAAAGTGTGGGGATGTGCGGTTCCTCTATGGCTGCAGAAGGCTTACAAGATACCAAGTAAGAGCCACTGGCTAATGCCCCAGGCCCTCCCCAAGTGGAGGCCAGCCCTGGTCACTTCCCACAAAGTCTCAACATGGCGGGTCTGGAATGCCAACAAAAGGCTCACCTGTGGAAAATCCCATTTTCTTGTGGCACTTGGTAAATTCTATATTAAAATAGGTGACCAGGGCGTGGATGTAGTCATTGCGCTGGATCTGCAGGCAGAAGGCAGACGTGAATGACAGCTCTTCCGTCTTCACCGTGTAAATGTCCACCTCCTGCAGCCCAGAGAAGAGACAATGCCAGACACTTAGTGCCTCTGCCAGGTCTGGGTCCTGGCCAGCAGCTTCATTCCCGTGGAAGACTACTGACGGTAGACTCTCCGGGGGGGTCATCTCTCTTGGAGTCACTTCCCAAGCCCACCCACCACCCTCCCAATGACCTCCTCCGTCCTCTCTAGGGGGGAGTATGTTCAGGCAATGGTGCCAACGGACCTGAATCAGAACCTGCGGGGAACAGAACTAGGAAGGTAAATCTGCTGGGGGTGGGGACTGACGGGGGGATGGGGAGGGGAGAGAAGAGAAGGATTAATTAGACAGAGCATCCCTAAACCCAATCCGAATATTCTCAGAGCGGTCCAACTCAGCATTGCTACATTCATCTGGTCACTCTCACAGTGTGTCCCTGGATGATGAGCATCCCCATCACCTGGGACCTGGGAGCAAATCCCGAGAGGGGAGGGCATCCCAGACCTACTGAATCAAAGCAGCAAGCATGCTTTCCCAGGCCCTCCCAGTGAGGCGGATGAACAGGCTACTCATTTCCCAGTGTCCTGATACCCAAGTTCCCAGCAATAGGAGGCATGGGTATCATCTCAGGAGAGAGGAGCTGAGCCCACCCCCAGTCACAGGCTGAGCAGAGGGAAGTTCTCCTGACCATTTATAACAAGACTGGACAGCTAAAAATAAATGAATAAAAGGGGGAAATAAGAGGTGAGAAGTTTTCAGTTCTGGCTGGAGAATGGAGAACATGAAGAACTAATAACTAACAATTTTAGTTGAGAAGTGGCTGAAAATCCATCTTGCGTGGGGCGCAAGAGTAATGAGACACGGTTTGCAATGTGCTGTTCTTTCCTGGTGAAGGACGCTGACCTGCTGTTCGCTGGCTCCGAAGAGACGGGGAAAACCTTCCAGGAGCCCGAAAGGCGTCCAGACAGCTTGCAGGAGGTCAGAGGTCCTGAAAGCTCTGTGAGCGCCAGACAGACCCCTGTGTGCCTGGAACGGTCCCCAGGGGATCTCCTGAGACCCGATGACAAAATATATTGTGAATGAGTAGGAGAGAGGGGTCTGGGGGGGTGGGGGATGAGAGCAGGGAAGAGACAAAATGGTGTAGCAGAAATGGCTTTTATCTCTACATATTTCTAGGATAAATAAAGGAAAAGCAGATGCAAAGTATCCCGGGGCCTTCAAAGAGAAGTCCTGCTTCCACAGGGGTGGACAGAGGAGGAGGTGTGCTCAGGGGAGCCGGGCAGATCAGAGCCCTGTTGTGGCTTGGGGTGAGCAGCCAAGACATCCTCTGGGGGAAGCTGAAGCTCTGACCTGTTGGTTAAGAAGGGGTTGGGATTGCAGGTTTAGGGGACTGTGGGAGCCCCTCGGTGACGTCACTTCAAATGCAAGGTGTGCTGCACTTCTAGAGTCCAAGGATGGAGAACAAGAACTAATGGAATGGTGAGTCCTAGGTCAGGTGTGCAGAATTTGATGGAATTAGAAAGCCAGTCCCCTTCTGTCCAATGCAAGAGCCCCTTCGGAAGCATTCCCAGGAAGGGGCCACCTGGCGCTTGCCTGGACACTACCTACCCAGCAGGTGACTCCACTTCCTGACGTCTCAAATAGGTAAGTCCTTCTTCCAAACTAATGAGGAGAGTCCACAACAGTCTCTGTAACTTCAACCCACAGAATAAGCCAAATGCTTGTTCAAGCTCACAGGGGTCCCCTAAAGCTTTTCTTCTCCAATGCAAACTGCCCTGGTTTCTCTTTCACCTCTCATAAGTCGTGATTTCTGACTCCTCATCATCCTGCCTTTCTCCCCTGGGTGGATTCTACCACTATTCAAAGCCGAGTGGAATCCTGACCACATCGGGCCCTCCACCCTCCTTGTCTGGGACAGACTCCAGCAGGCTCTGCTCTCAGAGCACACTGCTGGCTCATCCCACATTTCAGTCAGCCAACGCTTATCCCTCCACTGCTTCCCTCTCCTAATACTTTTTCCCTCTGTCCTGGGATCTGGGTGTAGGGGGTCCTCCATTACATGTCAAGCTCTGAGTTTGGGCCATTCCCAAACTTTTAGGAAGGAAATCTTTTTAGACCTAGTACCTGTCAAGCCTTCATGATGGCCACACGTCCAGAGGTTCCCTCCAGCTCAGCAACTCTTAGAGCAAGCCGTGGTTAATCATAATCATTTATTAATGGCATCAGCATGTCTCAGTGTCTACACTCACTGACTTTTCTATCATCTTAGTCAGGGCCAGCCAGCCAGGTGCCAGGCCCTTTCCAAGGTGCCTGGTATCTTTCTCTCTGGGTCCCCTCTGCTACCAGCCCCACCTGGTCTTTCCACCCTCCTTCTGGCTCATCTCAGCACTCTCACCATCTCTGCCCTTGCCCCTTAGACTGGAGCCCTCTGGGGGCAGCGGCTGCACCTGTGTACCCTCACTGTGTCACATAGCACCTAACACTCATCAGTCTCCTCCCAACAGGGCTCCCTGCTGATGACTTTCTTTCCTCCCCAGGCCTCTCCTTCATACCACCAACCGACCAATCTCCTTCAGATCCGTTCAGACTATGCTGCTCCCTGGATCCAAAACTCCTCATGGCTTACCTAAAATATTCAAACCTCTTGGTCTGGACACAGACAGGGACCACTGGGAAGCAGGCTTGTGCCACATCCAGACTTGGTTCCTTTCTCCTTCTGTCACCTCCCCTCACTTCTTCACCCCTTTCAGCCTGCATGTGCGCGCGTGTGCGCGCGCGCATGCGCGCGCGCACACACACACACACACACACACACACCACCCCATCTGTCAGGAATTCCATCTCTATAGGGTCTTGCTCTCAGATGTCCATCAACTAAATGTGAGCTATCAACGCCTGTGTTAGCTGACAGTGTTCAGTGGATCCTACAGACATTTGCATCTTAATAGGGGACTCTGAAGGAACAAAAAAGCCTTCAAGATCGAAAGTAATGAAGCTATACATTAAAATGGCAACAATGGAGGCGGCTGGTCTTTTGGAGGGGAGCCGGCCATCTGTGAGGATGGGATCAGCTGTCTCTGGGCTTCAGAGACACAAAGTGTGCAGAGTCAGATCCAGTTATCCTGGCTCCCTAGAGCCCGGACCCCTTTGCTGGAAGATTTCTTGCTTTCTGCAGCAGTAGCATCTCTGAGATGCCAGGAGACCCCCTGCTTCGGCCTCAAGTGACCCCCATGAAGCAGAGGGCTCCGCAGGCGTCAATTACTCAGAAGAGGTCCTGGCCGCTGTCCCCACCACTAAATAATGTTACAAATGGATGTCTCAGAGCAGAGGTCTGGTCAAAACAGAGTCTTAATTATAATAAAGTGTCACACTCTGCAATGGTAATAGCAATGAAAATAGCAATTAAGTGTGTGAAGAAGGGCAAGTGTTTTCCCAACAGGCTCGGCAAGACGTTGCTTAGCACGTTAGCGAGAGAGCTGACGGAGGGGCTCTCCCGGTTGCAGAAGCAAACAGACAGTCCTCATCCTTCTCAATGGGAGAGGCTTCAGGGACAGAGGAGCTGGTAGAAAGAAATAAAAGGACAGGTTTGCTCGCAATCAATCCTGCCTGGACTTAGAGCGGGCCGAGTTACTGAGTGAGATGCCTGTCAACGGAGACTCCAAGTCAGACCTCTCAGGCAGGCTGTCACGAGAAGGAGACAGCATCTGATGAACCCTGTGAGGCTCACCCAGTTTTATTTGCCCTCGGAGCTCCCTTCTAAATGCCACAGTGACTGTGGACCGAGGGCTGTGGTTCTTCTTAGGAAGGCTGTGTCCAGGGACAGAGGACACTTCTCAGCTGGGCAAAGCAGCAGTTTGTCTCAGGCCTTCAGAAACTCCCTGTCACCTCCAGTGGCCCCGACTCCTCCCCCTATCCACCGTAAATGTCCAGTCCTCCACCCCAGTACTTCCAGAAAAGAAGTGGCATGTGCAGGACTAGAGCAGGGAAGTATCTTTTACAAGATGAGGGCTGGGGGGTTGGTGAATAGTTACAAAACAAACCCAGATTTTTAATTAAAAAATTAACTTGAACCATATGAAACTGATATCTTTCTAGATTTTAAAAAAGCAGTTATATTTCATGAGTTTTATGTGGTTCAGCATGATATGTTAGCATATAAAAGTGCAGATACTTAGGAAAAGGAATGGAATGGTCAATGCTACCTGTGAACAGTGGCGACCTCTGGGAGGAGCGTGGGGTTGAAAGGGAGGGGTGGTCAAGGGCAGCTCTCATTACTCTATCAAATTTGGCATGTTTGAATATTTGGAAAGAAGAATGCACTGAGGATTGGTGCCCTGAGGGTGCTGACCAGCTGTTCTTCATCTGCACTGAAGAAAGCCTTGGAAGAAAAAATGTTACAGCATGTGCAAACAAGGACCCTGGGGGTGAGGGGGCTCTGTCTGGCCGGGTCAGATGTATGCTTGGAGATGGCAGTGTAATGCTGATTACACAGCACAGTGAGGTGGGGGACTTCCTTCCTGAGAGGGACATCCACCTCTGAATGGTACAGTACAGCTTCCCCAAACCTGAGTCACCCTCCTGTCTCTGGGGTATGCTCTCCTCTGATGCCCCTCCCCCTCCTCCTCTGATGCTCCTCCCCCTCCCCCTCCTCTCCTCCTCCGATGCCCCTCCCCCTCTCACCAAGGGACAGGCACTGACTCCTCCCCTCAGCTGTGCCACCATTGAGTCCAGTGGCTCTCTCTCCATGGCTCTGCTCAGTGACAGTGCCTGCTTTTGACTGGTCACTGTGGGGTGTCAGAGGCTCTGGCCAAGGCGACCTTGCCTCACCAGGCCGGGCCGTGCAGGAGCTGGTGTAGCCTTTACTCCAGGCCACAGCTTCCCAGGGTGGCACAGCCAGGTTCCCAGCATGCCCAGGACCAAGCAGGAGGAGTCTGCAGACCTTTATTAAACAGGCATTGGTCACCACTTGCTTTGGATCCACGATGTCCACCAGGGGCTCCTTCATGGCCACGTCCCGGATGCAGCTCATGTCAAAGCCATAGACATTCTCCCACCCTGCATGAACAGAGCAAGACGTGAGGGCAGGCAGCAGGACCCCCAGGAGTCTCCCCGACCCTCCTGAGTACTGGAGCACAGCAGGCCCTCACAGAGGGTGAGGGGCAGCCCACATTCCCCTGCATCAGGAGAGGAGAATTGCTCATCTGGGTGGAGGGCTTTGCAATGTGCCAAATGCTCATATTCATTATCTCATTTGTACAGGCCCCACTTTATGGTTAGGAAAACTAAAGCTCAGAGAGGCTGAGAAGCTTCTCCAAGGTCACACAGCTAGAACGCCACAGGGCCAAGACTAGGACCCAAATTACCTAACTCTTTCCAGTGCCTACTTTCCTGTCTCCCTCGCTGAGCCAATAGTCTCCTATGAACTCCCTTATCTGCCATCCACATTTCTTTCATGGTGCCTCTGTTCAAGCCATTCTCCACACCCATTCTCTCTCCCCCCTCTGATTCCCGCCAACTGAACCTTTAATGCAGCAGAGAGAAACACGGGCTTTTAAAGTGAAATAGGCTACAGATTGTATCCCAGCATCACCACTTACTGGCCAGGCCTGTGTGCAAATTCTCTAACCTTTCTGAACCTCAGTTTTTGCAACTGCAAAATGAGGGCTTTGGGCAGGTTCACGAGAGTTGCCCTTTCTCACATGCCATGGTGCACTCACTATGCATCCCATGAGAAATCTCCCTCGGGGGGGCATAAACAACCCAGCAGTGCTCCTTGCCCCTTGGGACTGCTCATATGATGCTTTGAGAGGGAGAAAGATTTGGGGTGCAGGTTGGTGAGTAAATGAATCCAAGATCCCCCTAAAATGATGGTAATCATTGCTCTCATTGACTGATCACCTAGCTCAGGGCAGACTCTTCATTTAATCTACCCAGCAACCCCATAAAGGACACTTCCATATGACTGATGAGAAAACCAGGGCAGGGAGAAGTTGGCATGTGGCTCACACGCAGTGTCTGGCCCACTATCACACATCAGGGAAATGGTGGAGCCAGGGCTCAGACCCAGCTTGGCCACTAACCCTTCAGTTGCACTGACCCAGTTGTGACAGCAACCAGGAAGACAATTTCCTCTGCCCACAGTGCAGAGGGTGGCCTTTGCAGTGTCTTTAGTTACCGGGCAGCTGAATCTCATCTGTTGTTCATCAGACAGGTTTAGCAAGGCACTGAAGTAGAGATGCTTTTCTCTAAAATCTTACGGGATTAAATTTTCTTTTAAAACATTCATCAAACAAACAGTACCTTAGGGAACTTATGTCCCTGTCTGTGTGTGGGAAAGGGGTGTGTGAGGAGTGGGGTGTGAATGGTCAGGGAAAGTTTCGCTTCTCTCACTCAGGTTCTTTTCTAAGGCACACAAAGACCTTCCTCGGGGAGAAGAGGCAGAGCAAATAATCATCTCCCAGAGGGTGAGCACTCGTTAAATTCTGGCTTGAGGATAAGATGACAGTCATATCCCATTAAATCACCCAAGGCTGGGGCCTAATTCCCAACTGAGACCTACCCACGTTTGGGGAAGGAAGCCACTCGGTTGGCAACAGGACACGCTTCAGAGAAGACCCCCTTCTAGAATCTGGAAATACCTATCCATCCTCTCCCCATGGTAAAACATGCACACTGAGACATGCTGCCTTGTTGAAATCCTTCCTTAAGAGACCTGCAGCCACACTCCTGCCCCTTCCATCTCGACTCTGCCTTCAGTGAAGGTTCAGTGCAAGTGTTGGGCAAATACCCAAGTCCACGTGTGTAATGGTTAAAGGCCTGGGCTTTGAAGTTCAAATCTGGACTCTGCCACTTACTTCCTGTGTGACCTTAGACAAGCATTTCACCTCTCAGACAGTTGGTTTCTTCTCTAAAATGGAGGTGACGATCATTATGGCTCCTCTCTAGGGTTGGTAGAGGACGAATTGTGACAGTGCATGTAAGGTTCATGAGACAGTCCCTGGCACACAGGCAGCCCTTGATACATAGTCATTGTTATCATTATGTGGTTTGAGCTCTGGCTTTGCCTCCATCTGAGCTGTGTGACCATGGGCAGATCAATCCCCTTCTCTGGCTTGTTTGTAAAGTGAAGAGTTTGGTTCAGTGGTTCCGAGTTCCAGGATCATCTGGGACACTTTTAAAAATGCAGATTCCTGGACTAAAACCAGGTCTACTGATTCAGAATCTCCAGATTTGGGACCCAAGAAGCTGGAATCTTCAAATCTATATAGGCAATTCCAACCAGTTTGGAACCCTTTGGGCTAGATGACCTTTAAAGTCCCTTCCAGTCCTCACATGGTGAGCTTAAAGTGTCAGGAAACCTCCAACCACTCCTAAGCACGGGACCTCTCCTTCTGCAGCCTCAGCACATATAGCACAGCAGCTGGCACAGTATACGCCCACAAATAATGCTTTTTTCATTGAAATTTATTCCCAAACATTTAATGCCTGTACTGCTTCACAATGCCTGGTGTTTTAGTTACCTTTGCAGGGGTCAATTCATGTCTTCTCTCTCTCCCCAGATAGCCTGCCCCACATTCAGTTATTCAGGGGACAGATCATCCAGGACATTAGATTTTTTTTCCTCTCCTTACTACTGACCGTTCATTTCCATCTAGCTTCTTCACCATAAGTGGAGCAGGGATGGGAAAGGATACAAATCAAGCACATTAATTTTTTGTTGCAATTCTGTCTTATCTAGTGAGTGGGTGAATGTGGGGTGAGGGTCATTGGCCACCAGGAAATATTGTCATTAATTTTCTGCAAATTTAAAAAATAGCATCAGAAGGACCTGTGAACTTTTGTTTATAGAGTAAAACAAACTTGAAAAGGACTGCAATGGTGCAATGAATTTAACTAAAGCAACAACCAAGCTCAGACCAACCATAACAACAGACTCAAATCCCACTTTAATAGCCCAGCAGAGGAAAAGGCATGCTTTTTTCTGAGCATAATTATTATTCCTGTGTCTCTACTTTTCTTTTACTCACAATGTCCAGCATTAATAAAAAATTACAAAACACTTGAAAAAGGAAAAAAATACGACCCATCACCAAAAGAAAAAACAGTCAATAGAAGCAGACTCAGATATTGCACAGGTATCAGAATTATCCAGCAGAGACTTTAAGATAACCTGTAACAAATATGTTAAATAATCTGATGGAAAAGGTGGACAAATGCATGAACAGATGGAGAACTTCATCAATGAGATGGAAACTAGAGAAAAGAGCAAATGGAAATGAAAATCACAATATCTAAGATGAAGAATTCTTTCAATGAACTTACTAGCAGAATGGACACATCAGAGGAAATAATAAATAAACTTGAAAACAGGTTAATAAAAATTATCCAAACTTAAACACAAAGAGGAAAATAAAAGAGAAAAAAAATACAGCATCCAAAATCCATGGGACAATATCTAACATGTGTAATTGGAGTCTGTGAAGGAGAAGAGAAAGAGAATCAGGCAGAAAATAATATTTGTAGAGAAAATGGCTGAAAAAATTCCTAAACTAATGAAATCAGCAGCCCACAGATCCAAGAATCCCATAGAATCCCAAGCAGGATAAATACAAAGAAAAACACATCTAGACACATCAGAGTCAAATTGATGAATATCAAAATAAAGAGAAAATCTTAAAAGAAGCTGGAGAAAAAGAAACATGAAGTACTGGAGAACAAATTTTACTTTTCACTGGAGAGGGCTGTAGCTACATCCTCCATCCCACCCTGGCCCAGCAATTTGAGTTTTTCTGCTGGGGCTAATGGGACTGCCTCAGAACATGGTCAGAGAAAACTAGGGCAAGTGCCACCAGGTGCCACTTACAGTTTTTCCTCTAGACAGAAGGGAAAGTGTTTACAATAGTTTCATACATTTTAGGCTCTTAGAACAAAGTCAGCTCCTTGTAAAAAAATAGGCTAGCTCCGGAGAATAGAATTCTGGATGTTGAGGTGGAGGTGGAGGAGAAACCCATGGACAGCCACTGAGGTCCTGCCCTCCAGCCTTCCAGCTGCAGGCACCAGTGACTCTACACAGGGTCTTCCTTTTCCTCTTCTCATCATCTGGGAAGCTGGTGCCCATCCTTCTGACTCTCAGTAGTTTGCATATTCATGTACTGGGTAAGAAATCGAATAGAATACCTACCAAGTTTCCTTCCAGTTTTGAAATACTGTACATCTCCACCATAGTAGAAATTTTAAAAAATGACCATTCCTCTCTCAGGGTTAAACACTGTACTTTGCACATTCCTTTGCTGGTTTACTTTTATTCCTTCATTCGTTACTCATTCATTCACTTTACAAAATATGTACTGTGAGCCTAGCACAGGCCAGTCATCGATCTCTTTTTCTGTGTGTCCTCTAGTAGCAGGTGAGCAAATTGAGGGCAGATTCTATATGTCATTCATTCTTGTGTTCCCATGTTGCTTGTGGTTGAGAAAGGAACAGAAAAGGAGGGGAGGCGAGGAGAAGGGAGGGAGGGAAGGGAGGAAGCTGTTTTCCTAACAATTTACTTTCTGAAAGGAGTTAAGCATGTCTCACTCTCTTGCCCCACTTTAAGATTTTTCTTTTTTCACTGGTTCTTGAGCCAACTGAAATTTGCTTACAATTGTTCCCTTAGCAACCAGCAACTCTTATGCTTTACTTTTGATTTAGAACTTGGAGTAACCAAAATCTTCGTTTATTTGAAACAGATTTCTAAATGGGCTTGCTTCCTTTACTAAAAACAAAAACAGATCGTTTTTAAAAAGCATTTAAATGGAAAGTTTAACAGTATTTTAAATAAATTTTAAGTGTGTGTTTGATTTTTGGATTTTGTTAGGTGTTTTATTTGTTTTTAAAGAGACTCCAGAGCAAGCATTCCACAAGAAAAAATGGGGCTGACTTTTTTTCTTTCTTTCCCAGAAGCTACAAAAATTGCAATGGGCAGTGCAAGACTACATCACGTGATCTCCAGTCCTAGGCTAGCACACCACTATCAGGAACTGCCCGCTGGTGCACCTCAGGGCCCCCCATCCTCTTCTGGCCCCAGCTGGCTCATTACAGTGTGCACGCCCCAGAGCTTCCTGAACACACCCAAGGGGAGGGAGGAGGGTGAGGTATGTTTGCTTTCAAACCACAAGGAAGTCCCTTAAAGAGCTGTGCCTAGGGTTGGAGCTCAACAAATATTTAAGTGCGCGTGAGAATGAAGAATGTGCCTGAAGGTTTTCCTTAAAATACTATTCAGTACAGTTATGGTGAGAATTCCAAAAGCAGCATTATAATGCTGCTCCAGGGCAAAATATGTCCTATTTATATATGCATTTGATCAATGTTCGCTGTTGAGTTGTTTCTGCGATCTGCCATGAGAACGCATCTGTCCTGGATCTGAGCCACTGGAGGCCAACCATCTTGGCCATCAGGCTCAGGTGACAGAACCACGAGCAGAAGGGGCTTAGTGACGTGGTCAGAGACCAGATCCTGCTGCGGTGTAGCACCAAGAACTGTTATGTCCTTTGGTATACATCATCTCACTCGATCCTCACGATGAGTCTGGGGGATTGGTGTCATTATCTCCGACAGAGGCTCAAGGATGTTAGGATGCTCATGGTCACCCAGGTAGGATTTGAACCCAGGCCTGGCAGACTTCCAAGGGTGATCACCTAACCTCGGCCACTCTACCTCCCCTTGCTCGTCAAATGTTAGAAATGATGCCAGACTGGCTAGAGGCAGAGGGCACAGAGCCCCCAACAACTGTCCCATTTCTGTCTTCTGAACCTGGCTCTGAACTTCATGTTTGATGTTTTGTTTCCAGAAGGGTGTGAACACACACAAATGCACGTGTTCTGGAGCACAGGCCAGCTGAGGTGTCATCAGCGGCACGAACAACTATTGGATGGTGATTGTTTGAATCAAGGGAGCCACGATTTGTTGAACTGTGGAGTCTTAGCCTCAGGCCAGGAGGCATCCACTCATCTGTCCAGTCTGTGAACCCTCCACAGTCATCTAGTGAAGGAGGGGCATGGCCCCTGTCAGGCAGGGACCGGGGCCTGCTGCGTCCGTTGGACGTTCTGGAGTCTGCCTGGCGCTCTGGGTAGGATCGTGCGCGTGTTGCCGTGTGAGGCGTTCTTTGCACCTTGGACGCGTTTAGTTCTGGCTGAGGAGACATGGCCGTTTCCAACCTTGTGAAAACGCGTTGGGTATAACCTCACTGAGGACCAGACTTGTGTCACTGAGAAATGTTACCTTATTAATGAAATAGAACAAAACAGCCCTTTTTGGACCAGATAAAAGGTTGGAGATTTGGGGGCTTTACTGTTTTCTAAGAGAACAACAAGTTTTCATCTGATAAGGAATTATGAATACAGACTTGGATATGAGTCCCCTGCCACACACACACACACACACACACACGTGCACACACACACACGCACACACACACACACACACACACGTGTGTGCACGGTCTCCATCTCTCCCCATATTTTACTTAACGTGAAGGAGAATCAATATTATTTTGATGAGGTTGAGTGGTACAAAAGCAGGATTTAAAATGATTGGCCTGGCTAGACACCAGCTATTTCTGAGCCCCATGGTGGACTTCTGGGATATCTGAACCTTGACAGGCTTTCATCCTCCGGGCCTGTGTTTCTGCAAAAACGCAGCTTCTGCTGCCTCAATTCGTTTTTTTATTCACATTGCATTCATTCCCTCACCCCTTTGTCTTATACAAGCCACACTGCTTATTTTCCCTCTGCAGGCCTCCCACCCTTGGGACTAGAGGAAAACATTCCGAGAGAAGAATCCAGAAAGGGTCACAGGTAAACTCCTCCATAGGCATAGCAGCTGTGTTCATGAGCCTGGCTGCTCATCTCAGGCCTGCCGAAGTGCCTCCCCCCGACATGTGCAATGGAAGCCCAACAGAGAATCAAAAGGTGACTTACAGTGGATTTTGAAGTCCTTGTACTGTCTGTCTTCAATTGCTACCACGTACAAAGCTGCCCGGTCTGGAAACATAAGCCCTCCAGGTTTCTGTTGATGAATTGTGGGGAAATGGGTCTCGTAATCTATTCACCTGACAAAGACATCACATTTTGAACTGCACATAGAGTCACCAGACAGGCACCCCCTTGCCAGCATTTCTCATTCAGCAGACTGTGTCGCCTTGGCCAGGGTTAGAGCTAGGATGGCAATGCTCAGTTTTTATTTTGGAGCGGGGAGAATCTGGGGGACCCAGGTGGAGTCAATACAACAAATGAAGTATGGAAAAGGTAAGTCCAATGATAAACAGGGAAAGATGTTATGACCCTTCAGCCTGGAAAAGCTCAGGTCAGAAGCATGCTCGGCTCTCTGGCAGCCATGCAAGTCCTAAGTACTCGTTGATCACAGTAGACTTTTGTCTTGACAACAGAGAACAGGTGTCAATTATAGCCAAAGAGGCCAAGGGTATACCTACAGGAGAACATGGTAGCAGTTGGACATGTTGGACCTGGGGACAATCACTCTGATCGCTGAAGCAGATCTGGTTTAAAGAGAAGGGCCTGGAAGACATGGCCTTCTAGCTCAAGTCCTCTCTGAAGTCCTCACATTCTTCCTAGGTTGCAGGCCAGGGGTAGAGCAGCAAGACTGCTAGCAGACCAACGAGGGGACAGCATGCAGGCCACTTACCAGCCACTTGTCCCTGGCAAAGATGACCGTGTTGAGCATTGACTCATAGAAGAGACAGTAGCCCATCCACTCGCTGATGATGATGTCCACCTTCTCCACAGGCAGCTCCACCTCCTCCACCTTCCCCTTAAATATGGTGACGACTGGAAAAGAAGAACCCCAAGGCCACACTTTGCAAGGACCCTAGCCAGGGACCGTGAGAACCCACATCAGAGCCAGATCTACAAGTTTTAGCTCTGTTCTGATTCTGCTTTTAGGATGTGACGTACCTCACCCTTCACCAAGCTAGTTATACTAAGAGAACTGAAAACTATTTGTAGGTTTTCCTCCTAAAATGTACGATGTGCCTGGTCCTGTGCTGAGCCCACAAGATGCACAATATCATGTAATCCTCCCAATAATTCTATGAAGTAAACACATTGTTATTCTCATCTAGAACTAAGGCTTGGAGAGGTTAAATGGTAGCTGTGGAAAGAGAGACCAGGTCTGATACACTGCGGCTTAAAGCTCTCCTCATGGTCCCCAACCCATTTTAGGCTGCCAGGACGATTCAAATCCAAAGAAGGGCAGGGATGCCCCCTCAATTCCTCTTGCATCTGTTCACAGCCGGGGCTTATCCTCCAGTGGGTGCTCCTCCCCCGGTGGGTTCATGAGGAAGGCAACCTAGTGTTTTGACAAGAACATGGGTTCTGCAGTCAGAGAAACCTGGGTTTAAGTGCTGGCTCTTCTCCTTCTTAGCTGTATGACTTTCCACAAGTTACCTGACCGAACTGAGCTTCACCTCAGAGAACAACCAGGGAAGTAATATCTACTTAGCAGGTGGTTGTACTGATGAAATGAAATCAGTCATGTGAAGTGCCAGGCTCATAGCCAGGGCTCAACAGAAGGTAGACATCGTCTGACATCGTCCCCCTTGTTGACCAGCTGATGGAGAGGCAAAAGGGAGAGGGCCAGGACAAAGCCCATGCTCTAAGTGGCCTCTGCTCATGAGTCACTTCCAAGACCTTCCCGTCCCTCTGTGGCAGGAGAAACTCCTTAGTAAGGTTTTTGATCATTTGACATAGACATACACGTTATTTTGGAGTCTCTTCTTGCATTCATTGCTGTAAAGATCATAGCAAAAGCTATCTTAGATGCCGCTGTGAAATGACAGGGTGATGTATTGGTTGGCTGGTTCCATCTGAACATTTCCTCTGAAAGGTTACACATATTCATGCTCTGAAACTCTCTTTCTGCACCATCTTCTAAAAAGTCATACAGTGCATGAGCTTTGCTGGGAAAATGGAACAACGGCCTGTACTCAGGAGTTAAAAAAAAACAAAAAAAACACATCTGTCCTGAATGAATTTCGTAAAAATTAATTTGGATGGGAGGCTCCTAAATGACAAAGGGATACAGGTCCCTGCCTTCATTTCATGTCTTCACAGTGGATGATGCAGGTGATGGGGTGCCCATTACCAGCCTCTGATGATGGTCTGCTCTCCCATATCTGGTCTTTACTCAAGGCTGAATCAGACATGGCGTCCTCTGCGAGGAGTCAGACACTCTGCAGACATACGTTGGCCCCGATCACTCTAGTGAGGCCAGACTTGCATGGCCCCCCTGGTTACTGCTCACGAGCCCTGTCCCTAAGAAGTAACAGCAGGAGGGGCTGATCTTCTCCAAGAAGTTTGGAAGGGGTGGGAGGACTAGGTGTCAAAGCTCTGCTTCTCTGGGGGCTCCGAGACCCGAGGTCAGGAACTAAAGCAAGAGCAGGGCCCAGGATGAACCGAGAGAATTCACAAGGGGACAAAGGAAGGAATTTTTGAAAATGCAAATAGAGCACCTAATTTATTTCTTATTCTGGAAAAGAACTGACAAATATATGCCTGATCTACCTGCCTAACCATTTGCATGCAAAGCCTGGTTTGTCTTACTTTTGTAAACATGTTTAAAGTGTTTTAATGGCATCCCTTTCTCTTCTCCTTGCACATTTCTTGAAGGCTCTTCCCTAATGTCTGCATGTGTCTATGGAGCTATGGATCGATTCCTCCTCCTGCATTAGATCATGACCTCCGTGAGACTGTCTTCTCCTGCCTCTGGTGCCCCCTGACCTCCACCCTGGGTGCCTAGTACAAGGCTCACTTGTGATGATTCCATGGCTAGGACTCCCCAGTAGGACTGGGTGAAGCAGAAGTGGACAAGAACTTATAGCTAGTCTGACAGATAGATAGGTATGGATGGAATATTCCTTGGGTGCCACCCAGAGGGAGTGAATGCTGTCCCTGTTCTCTGCACTAGCCCTCTTATCCATTAGCTGCAATATCCTGATCAATATGGGTACAACAGATGATAAGTAGGTAGATGATAGATAAAGAGATGATAAAAATGATAGATAGATAGATGATACCTAGCTAGCTAGATAGGTAGATAGATACAGTGGGTCACGGAACAGCAAAAGTCACACTGTTTTTGCTTACAAAAAAACAGAAGGAATCAATTAACCCTCTAAAACACTCAACAGTCTGGACTTCTGTTCACTTAACGTCACCCTCCTGCATCCAAACATTTCTTGGAGCAGATGCGGCCCCCACTTGGTTTGGTGAGTAGATGGGCCCTTTGTGAAATGGAGAAGGTACCCCTCCCTTCAGTCCAGTTGTGGACTGGACTTCAGACCCATCCATCCCCCTGCCCAGGTGCTTCTGTGCAGTGCCCAACTTTCGCAACTTTGTGCGGGGGTCCTGGAGGCGGACAGCTTGTTTTTGTTCCAGCTGGTAATTAACCTAGATCAAATAGTTCCTCCCCTTTAGGACCTCAGTTTCCTCACTGAGGGGAAAAAAAAAAGGAGGGAGATTGAACCTGAAAATCCCTAAGATCCTTTGCAGCACCAAAATGCTTTGATTCTTCAAATATGGATTGAGCATGTGTGTGGCATTCTGCAAAGTTTACAGCGGGAGAAAGCTGAAATCAATAAAGAAGCAGTGCCTGAAATGTCCAGTTTGACTCTAATTTGCACCAATTCCTTGAGCCTGATATTTTTTAAAAGAGGCCACATTGTTTCTCTGGACGCAAACACAACTGCCCAGCTGAATCATCAGGGATGTTCTTCCTGTTGTCTATAGTCACCACCAGCAACCACTTAACCTCCCAGATTCAAATTCCCAGTCTGCAAAACGCTACCTCTTGTGGGGGGTTTATGGCAACTAACTGGGGGCCATTGGCCAGTGTGTGGCATTGGGTTGGCTCAAAGAACTGCATGGGCATACGCAGCTACAGGCGTCCCTTCTCCACGTCAAGCCTTTTCAAGAGGCTCTTGCCACTGATATTAAGGTTCTGAGCAGCTATGGGCTGCAGAATCCCACTCCAATCTGGACCCCACGTCACTAAGACTGTGTCAGCTCAAGCTTACATTGAGGTCACTCTCTGGAGCTGTACTTTGTTCCATGAGGATGATAGAAAATTTGTTCAACCAACTGTGACAGGACCCTGGCTCATAAATTTCAGAAAGATTAATCATAACTAAGTGCACAACAGGGAGCAATAAACCTAAACTGCAAGATTTTCCCCTGTAACTTCTAGTTTGCAAATTAGACATCCACATTTTTTTTTCATTGTTTTTAGTGGGATTTTTTTCTTTTCATCTTGAGTGGTAATTACAGACATCTAGTCATCCTGATTCATGGTCATTTGTTTGGCTTTTTTAATTTACTGGATCAGGCCAGCCTGATCTCACCTGGGCCTCCAGCACGTCCATCAGAGTGAGCTGACCGCACAGGGTCTGCAGTTGGTGGTCTTCCCACTTTAGACTCCTCACTGTTCCCCAGAGCAGATCCTGTGCCACAGAAGGCAGGGCATGAGGGTGCTGAGTACGAGGACAGGGTGCGCAGCATGAAGCAGTGGAACCTGCCGCCGGCACCCCCACCGCAGAGCCACCCGCCGCCCCTCTGCCCGCTCACCACGCAGCTCACACATGTATTTTGGTGACACCCATGCTGGCTGCCACACACCTTCTGAGGGCCTGACTCACCTCCAGCCTATGACCTCCTCCTCTCATTGTCTAGTTCAGCTTCCTATTCCAGGATCCAGCAGAGCACTTGACTCCTCACAAACATGCAAAAATCATCACTGAATGAGTGGATGGATGAATAAGCAATTTTGAAAAGAGGGTATTGAGTTCAAAGACAAAAGATCTTTAAACTAGTCCTAATTATGATAGTAAAAAATTGCTAGCGTTTGAACAGCAGCTTGCAGAGTGATTTTACATATATCTCAATAATCTTCACAGGAACCTGTGTGGTTGGTTTTATTATTCCATTTGCCTAATGAGAGAACTGGAGTTTAGAGAAGTCAAAAGATGGAAGCAAAATCTAGGTCTATTGTGTAACCTGGTCCATGTCACCAGCCTCCCTGAGGTTCCTTTCCTTCATCTGCAAATGAATAGTGTATCTGACTTACCTACCTCACGGGATTGCCGTAAACACCAAGCCTCTGCTTGGGATGATGGGAGAAAATAAATCAGGGAAGGTGAAGGAATAACCCATCCTTCCCCTTGAAGCCTGGTCAGGCTGGTTAGCAGGGTGAGGAGAGGCAGAATGACCCTGAGCAGCCAGGGTCCGGGGACAGAACCCATCAATCTCCCTGATGTCAGCCCCACCTCAGCTCCCCACTCCCATCTTCTCCAGGGTCCAGATGCATGGATAAACCTCTCTTATGAGGTCAGACCCGGCCGCATTCTTTAGCCAGTGGTGATGAGAGAAAGAGAACACCAACATCTTTACCCTCAATATCTAGTAGGAGCTGGAATATATCCTGCAGCAAACAGACCCCATAACTGGAGTGTCATAGATGAGCCCTGGGTATGACGTAGCCTCAATATAGTAGAAACTTCAGTATGGTACCCTCTCTCTTCCCAAATCCCCTATTCACCCAAGAACACAGGGCTTGAGCTTCTGCTTGGTCCCCAGTATGTAATCTGCCTGGCTTCACATCCTAGCCTGCTCTGGTCCCCTGAGGGCCGAGAGCCCAGTCTACTTAGTTGGAGCTCTGAAGTCCTGCTACTTCGCCCAGAGCCCTTCCCTGGCCAGAGCCCCCACTTGGAATGTCTCTTCCCCTGGCACTGGCTGGATTAACACTCGGGTAAACACAACCATACCAGGACTCATCCCCACCCCAAGGTCTGGCCCACCACTTAGAAGCCCTAGCTCGGTGCAGCCTGGGCCGGTACCCAACACATTGGCCCCAGGCAGAAGATGGTGTGGGCCTGGCCAAGGAGAGCAGAGATTAAGAAGGCGGTGGAACTGGACAGAGTGGTTGAAGTCAGTGGGAATGTAGAAGGCAGCAAAGCTTCCTCTAGGCTCAGGGATTCAGAGACTCATTCCAGGCTCTGCTCTCACTCACTGAGCATGGCTCACGTGGGACAGCAGAAAGGGCCTCCCGCCTGCGGGCACTTGTATGGGCAGTCCTTCTGTTCAACACTCCTCCCGCCACTCTTAGCGTGCTGGCCTCTTCTCCTCTTTCAGGTTCTGCTTCAACGCCCTCTCCTCAGAAAAGTCTCCTCTCTTCCAGTGCTGTGCTGTTCAGTGTTTAACAACCGGCTCCGGGAGAGGAAAGAAGCCCAGATTCGCAGCGTTTGCTGATGTCTGTGGTGGAAACACTTTCACCACGGCCACCACTTGAGCTCACACCGTGACGTCACACGCGGCAGGGTTGGGAAGAGAAACACAGAATCAGCTCTCGGGAGGAGGGGTGAGCCAGCTCCAGCACGCCACTGCCCCCCCCAGTCAAAAGTGGATCCCCGGTTTTCTCAACCACTCTTTCACGTCTCTTCCGAGAGCTTTCACAGTTTGCAATTCTCGCGTGATGTATTGTTCACTTGCCTTTATGTCTGTCGTACCAGGGGGCGACAAGCTTCATGAGAGCAGGCATCCTGTCTGTCCTGTCGGCCGTTGACTCGAGCCTGGCGCAGGGCCTGGAGTGTGGCACAGTGATGCCTGAAGGAACGAATGTGTGAAACCCAGTCCTCAGATCATTCATGGGCCACTCCACGAGCAGTTAGGAAAGAGAGTAGCAATTACCAGGAGTCATAGCACAGGTTCATTAAAAACAATCGTATCTGATTAATCTCGTTTCTTCTTTTGACAGGGTCATTAGTCAAGTTACTAAACGAAATAATAATAACAATAGCTAACATTTATTAGCTGCTTACTGCCCACGGACTGTTGTGTTTTACACAGTGGTGTGCTGGTAGATACTTAACAACTGGCTCTCCAGAGGAAAGAAGCCCTGACATGTAGCATTTGCTGATTTCTGTGGTGTAAATATTCCCACCGTGGCCAATTTCAAGCCATCAAAGTGACTTCATCCATTCCACAAATTTGCTGAAAATTTAACAGTCAGCTCTCAGGAGCCTGCAGGAACTTGCTCCAGGACACCCTGGTTTTACATACAGTAACTATGTAATCCTCACAATGACCCTCAGAGGTATGTACCACTATTGTTCCCATTTCACAGATGAGGAAACAAAGGCACAGAAAGTATAGTATCCAAGATGCCAAGCTAATCTGGCAAAACTGAATGTGAACCAGGAAGTCTGGGTCCGGAGCCCATGCGCTGAAGCTCCGTGCTTACAGGGTACCATGTGGGGACTTCAACAGGGATTTTGACAAGGCCTCGCCTCCCTGGCATTCTCAAGGACCAGATGACAAATTATTGGATTCACAACTGACTACCCAGCTGTATTCAAAGGTGCTGATCAAGAGCTGAATGCAGACCAGCCTACAGGAGCACCCATGCTCACCCCAGGGCACCCATCAAACATGTGGGTGACACCAAACAGAGAATGAAGACCCTGGGAAAGCGATGCTCTAGGGAGTCTTAGTAGTTTGTAAGGAAGGACCAAATCTAACAACATGAAGTTTAATATGAATAAAAAGTATGACTCTCAGTTTGGATTCAAAACATCCACTGACCAGATCTCGGTTAGGAGATCCACCCTGGCAGCAACATAGACAGACAGGAGACACGGAGAGGGATAGACAACAGACGGCAGCTGACTCCAGCTCCGGACCAGCAAGACATGGCTTTTCCACAACTGCTGATGGGAACTGGAGCCACGTTGCTAGAAGAACAGCATCTGGGCCCTCCAGTT
Source organism: Tapirus indicus (assembly GCA_031878705.1). Classification (NCBI taxonomy): domain Eukaryota; kingdom Metazoa; phylum Chordata; class Mammalia; order Perissodactyla; family Tapiridae; genus Tapirus; species Tapirus indicus. Next base: position 100,541,323 of record CM062918.1, on the reverse strand, counting down.
GCCTGGCTGTGCTTATTTCTTAGCATGACTCTCCAAGGGCGAGAGACGCTGAAGCGTGGCCAGAGGAGAAGGTGACTCAAACCAAAGCAAAGTGTGAAGGAACTGGGGGGTGTGGCCTGGGGGTGTGGAGAAGGGCTCCCACGGGAAGAGGGAGTCTACTCTCTCTGTACGGCCCGAAAGAGAAGAAGGAGAGCGTTGGTCAGGCTGCAGGGAGGCAGACTCCACCTCCGTGGAAGGAAGTGTTTTCTAACAATCACAGCTCCCGGATGGCTGATGGTGGTGTCCCCATCAGCGGAATATCCCAGGACCGGACGACCACAGAGCTCGGAGGAGTGCTCCAGGAGCAGAGAGTTCAAGCTTCATCTATAAAAGGCTTGGAGCATGTGACCAAGGATGAGCAAAGCGTAGAACGTGAAGCCTGAGCACCTTGTTGAGCATCTGTTGCACGTGAGGCCCCAGGCTAGGCACGTTGTCTCTAATCCCCCAATAACTCTGCACGCTGTGCACCCACATATCTCCTCCCCCAGCAGCGGGCAGTGGCTCAGCAGGTGAAGGGATCTGACAGAGCCCTCCTGACCGTCACACTGCAGAGGGCCCTCCATCCATCGCCACTGTTGTGTCATGCTACACCCAGGCTTCTTCCATCCGTGCCATTTATGCTTGAGGACACGCACAGGTAGAAAAAGAGAAAGGAGGGATATACTCTTTTCCTTTAGTTTCCTGAGAAGTAAATAGTTTAAGATTATTTCGTTTCTAGAGCTACAAAAATTGTATCAATCCCTGAACTCTTCTGTCGACTTTCACAAACGAATCTACCTTTTCAAGCATCTCAGCAGCCCGCTAGTTTCCTCAGCTGGGAAAGAGAGGAAGTGCGAGTTGTCAGTGCTTAAGTCAAAGAGGAGCCTCTGAGCACGTGTGTGGGCCATGCGTATGGAAGGAGCCATGTGAAGGCTGCACGTCCACTGCAGGTGGCCTCGTGGAGGTGTGTGTCTACACGTGAACACATCCATCCCGGGGAGCTGTGCGGGGGTGGAGAGGGAGAGAGAGTCATTGATTCTGGGTAGCAGGTATTTTATGTCCTGTGTTGTTATTTATGTCGCTACACCTACACTCCTGAGACCCACACAATTGGCTGCTGCAGCATTTCAAAGGCATTTCCATGGAAGCATTTGTGCAGTCAAGCTGTCCTCTTTCTAGTACACATGCCAAGGCTGAGTGAGCTGGTGCAACAGACAGGGCCCTGGGTGGCTGCACAGCCTCCACCCACCTGTTGCTGCCCCCAGAGAAGAAGAAATGAAGACAACTTTGCCCTCCAAAGGCCCCTGGGCCTGGAGTTCCCTTGTCCTCAGTACAGTGCGTGCAAGGGGTGCGAACAGATATGAGGCATGGGGGGGTGCTATTCACTTGGGGACAATGGTTTGTCCCTCTTAAGCCTTGGCCTCAGTAGCACAGAATCAAGTGTGAGCCATCAAAATACAGAGTATGGAATGATTCCATCCTAAAACCAAGCAAACTAGATATCCATGCTGCCCAGGGAAGGTCCAACAGTCCAGCGGGGGTGCTGAGCCTGAGCAGGGTGATGGCAGCCCAGCACCGCACGTCAGAGCCCGAGCATGAGCAGGGCATCCCTGAGGAGGGTGGCTGGGGTGGGAGGGTGAAGTCCAAGGGGGCGAGGAGGCCTCTGCACAGGAAGCAGCCCGGTTCGGCCAGCTGACGCATGAGCGGGGAGGGGAGGGTGCCTGTGCGGGAGGCTGCCCAGCACAGGGTGTTGGAGCTCAGCACGGGAGCAAGATGCGTCTGAGTGGGGCAGGAGCGGATGACAACAGGAGAGTGCTTACCTACGAAGGATCAATCCAGTAAGTAAACGTACTCAGAATAATGGAAGCCAGGCTTCTCACTGTCAGAGAAAGGAGTCACAAACACGGAAAAGGAGGAAAAACTAGAGTAACCCTGGGGTGCTGGTGAGAAGTGGAGGTGTCATGTGAACTCACACTTGACAACATGTACAGATAGACGCAGAAATGCATGTCACGTAAATGTGTATGTGCACACACACACATCCTCTAGTTCTTTCCACCGAAACAACACTGACACCCTAAAATCAATGAGCACCCCTAGCCCCAGATCCTAGTTCCTAAATGCCATTGTCCACGAAATGGATTCAAGATTCCTCGGAGAAATGGCTGATTCTAGAACCGAGACATGGAAAATACAAAAGATGAGCCCGAAACATGTGTGCCGAAATAAGAAAGCTCACAAAACGTGAAGGAGACAGTCAAAGGGACGCAGAAGCCAGCTTGAAGCGGCTCCCAGTGACCAAATTAGGGTCAATTTGCATGTCAAAGTCAGTACTGATAATAATAGATATAACCCATTGAATAAAACAGGAAATTAATGATGAGGAATGAAATATTTACATGGTTTCAAACTACCTTTCCCAGAAAATCTTAGCAATTATGAGGGGGAAGAGCATTTACTGGGGAGAAGCCTGACAGATGTCACCTTAACCAGTGATCACAGTAAATGCTGTCAGTAACAGGACGAATCAGAACCGCACGTCCCCCGAGAGTCTGTGGTGAGAGGAACACAGGATCGCGCCAGAGCTCGTCCTGCCAGGAGGCATAACCTGAATCCAATGGAGCGGAAGCATCGCACATCCCCACGCTGAGGGACGTCCTACAGAGCGCCGGCCTGTCATCTTCCAGCATCTAGGCCAGGAAAGTTGAGGAAAGTCTGACTGCTCCAGCTTGAAGGAAACCAGAGACATGACTACTAAATGCAACATGTGGTTCGGAACTGACCTTTTGCTACAAAGGATGCTATTACGACAACTGGCAAAACGTGACTAGGATCTGAGCACTAGATGATGGTAACATTAATGTTAACCTGATTGTGATGGCTGCATTGTGGCTATGTAGGAAAATGTCCTTGTTTGTAGGAAATGCACACTTATGTATTCAGGGTGATGGGGCATCATGTCAACAACTTACTCTCAAATGGCTCAGAAGAAAAAAACACAGCTGTATTTGTACCTTTTCTGTAAACTGGAATGTTTCGAAGTTTCAGAGAAAGAAGAGAAAAGGAAGGGAGGGGGAATAAAAAAATTTACAGGAGTCTGAAGCAGGGGAGAGGCGGGAGGGGGCCTTGAGGTGGGAACCAGAAGGGGATAAGGAGGGGCTGGGCAGTTCATTTTCCTAGCAAGCTTAGAGCCAAACTGCCCTCCTCCCGAGGGTCACGGATTCCTCAGCTGCCTTAGCCCACCTCCCACCCCGGGCCCACCCCACACTCTGCTACCCATGGCTTCGGGGCAGGAGCCCTCTGCAAGCCAGAAGAGGGGGTGAGCCAGGGAGGCTGCGGCAAGAGAGACAGAGGAAGAGTAGGTGCCTGGGCAGACCCTCCGAGGTCAGGAATCATATGCAGGTGAAACCTGCACAGAGGCCGGGATGTGGGCTCCACATCCTCTGAAGGCCCTGAGGGACCAGGGATGAGACGCAGTAACCCTGAGAGGAAATCTGATTCAACACCTCTTTGCACCTCCCCTCCCCCCCTAAGAGGCCTCCGCGTTCATTTTCAGGATCAGCAGGCACTCACGACGCTTCCACGTCCTTGTGAACACACTATAGGGAAGAGAATGGGAATGAGGGCACAGCCCAAGGGTTCCGCCCCACCTCTCAACCTCAGTTTCCACATCTGCTCAATGGGAGCAGATGCTCTATTTCACAGAGCTGGAGAAGGGAGATCTGATGAAAACACGCGGATGCCAGACTGCATCACCGTTGTAGAGAAAGGATTGGCCGGTTTTCTTTTTCCGCCTTTGGTGGACAAGTACAGAGGTCACCTCTCTGTCCCTTCTGTTCAGGTAAAGCACTTTCCTGAGGAGTGTACAGAAGAGATCTGGCTCCCCTGAGTGAGCCAAGAGAGGCTGGACACCACGCCAGAGGTCGGACCATCTGAGCAACATTTCTCCCACTCAGACTGGAAAGAGCCTCCGGACCCCTGATCACGGCCCCATCAATGCTGCCTGCCCGTTACCTCTAGCCTCTCTCAGCATCACTCACCTACCACCACCCCTTTCTCTCCCCTGTTTCCTCCCTTACCCAGCTTAGACACCATGGTCCAGTACTATAATCAACTTCTGCCTCCTCCCTCCCTCTTTTGTGACCTCCCAGAAAAGCCCTGACACAGGTGGCCCTGCTCTCCACTCTCACCCAAGCTGCTGAGCATGGTAATAGAAAAACCATACAACAGGGAGAGCTGAGCCCACTGCACGTCCATGTCCACTCATCTCTAACAGGCGCTGGCTGCTCCCCACAATCCCCACTAGCCCAGCGTGTTTGCGCTCCTCCCTCCCTCCCTCTGAAAGACCATTCCACTCCTTCTCATCTCCCTTCAAAACACTTACACCCTTCTCTTCCCATCTTCTCTGCCAATGACCGCCTCATTCTTCACTGAGAAAATGGAAGCAACAAACCAGGGGCTTCCCACCACCAGCCCACCTCCATGAGGCCTCCCACCCCACCTTCCCTCTATTACTGTGGTTAAATTGTCCCTACTCCCAGAAAAAGACCAACCTTTTGCACAGATGGGAAAAGGTCCATCTGTGTCCTGGACCCCACCTCTCTTACCTTCTCAAGGTACTTGCTCCTGAATTTACTTTTTCCTGAATCTGCAATTTTCCAATCTCTACTGGACCATTGAGTCATATACATATGTTTTCGTATCTCCTATTCTTAAAAAAAAGCCCACCCTGATGGTTTAGTGGTTAAGATTCCACACTCTCACCACCCCTGCCTGGCTTCGTTTCCCGGTCAGGGACCACACCACCCACCTGTCGCTTGTCATACTGTGGCGGCTGTGTGTTGCTGTGATGCTGAAAGCTCTGCCACTGGGATTTCAAATACCAGCAGGGTCACCCATGGTGGACAGGGTTCGTGGTGCTTCCAGACTAAGACAGACTAGGCCACCCACTTCTGAAAAAGTGGTCAGGGAAACCCTGTGAACAGCAGTGAAGTATTGCCTGATAGAGCACCAGAAGGTGAGAGGATGGCACAAAAAGATGGGGTAGGGTTCCGCTCTGCTGTCCACAGGATCGCTGGAGTCAGATGGATTTAATGGCACGAACAACAAAAATCCTTAAGAAACACCAACTCCCTTCCTTGACCCCACATCCCCCTGCAGCTCCTGTTCCATTTTTCCTGTTTACAGCAAGAAGAGTTATTCACAGTCCTCACTTCCCAGTCTCTCCTTAACCTGCTCTGACTGGACTTCTGTCCCCACCCTATATTTGAGTCTGCTCTTGTTAAGAATACCAGTAACCTCCGTGTGCTGAGCTCAGTGGTCCCCCTCTGTTCTTACCTGACTTTATCTCCCAGCATTCCCTGAGTCGACCACTTCCTTGTTCCCTCGGCTTCATGGTCCTCCTCTCTCTGAATGTCCACCAAGCTCACTGGATGTATCTTCTTGGCCTCTTTGCTGCCCCCTTCATCTGCTTGACCTCCAAAGAGTAAATGCTTGACCTCACATCTCCCTGGAGCACTGAAATAGCCTCTTAATGTGTCTCTGCCTACACTCTCTTGCCTATAACCCATTCCAATCCATTCTCCATAGAGAATGCTCCTTTCGCGCTTAAAAGTATCCAAAAGGCCTCCACCATCCTTAGAAAAAATATCCAACCTTGTTTTCCTAGTTTGGAAACCCTCCACCATCTGGTCCCGCTCAGCACAGGGCCTGGGGACTAACACTCAGCCCGCTGACTGGTGGAAGACACAAGGAGGCCTTCTATTCCGGACACCTGTGGGTGTGAGCACCTTCAAGATAGGCTCCAGAGGGCAGGGCCGGGGCTGCTGCAGTGCACGGGAAAGGAGCGAGGAGAGGGAGGGAAGCGAACACGCCTCTCTCTATGAGCAGACTCCAGCTTGAAGAAGGTCCCACTCCACAGGGCTACCTAATTGCCAAGACAGCCGCACAAGCAACAGGGCCTGTGGACAGCAGAGGACTGTCCAAAAGCAGAGCCTGGGGTCTGTTAGGATGCCACTGAGTGGGTGACAGGAGAGGTGGGGCTGGGGGGTGTGGAGAGAGAAGAGGAGGAAGAGGAGTAGCTGCCATTTTGCAAAACTCAGTAGATCACCTAGAGCTGGGGCCAAGCAGCGGCCATGGAATTAAGGATTTAGCCACAAGCTGGGCTCACTGGAAGCTGAGCTGGGACAAATGTGCCCTTGGCTGACATGGCAGGGATTGAGAACCTCAGAATCCTATGGCCACAGTCCTGCTAACAGGGCCTCAGCTGGGCTCTACCTCCCAAGGCCAAGCGTTCTGTACTCTTCCCTCTCATGTCAGTCTGTGCCACCCAAACAAGAAAGTGCAAGCCCCCTCACCCCTCCGTCTATGAGAAAACACACGGAAGTATGTCTTACTGTTGTCCAAGTGGTTGGCCTTAATGATCTTCTCTGAATAGTCAGAAATACTGGAGCATTCAATCTAGAAAGGGCACAGAACAAGGAGCAAGGCGTCAAAATCACCGCAGCAGGGATGGAGAAGCCTGGAGGGTGCAGCTACTTTGCGGCAGATTGAAAACTGAAACACAGCCCTCCTGTCCCGCAGGCCAGCGGCTCTTCCACTAGATCCGACTGCCTTTGCCTGAGGCTGAAACCCAGCCACTGCTCCGTGACAGGGGGCCTGGTCTCTGAGTCGGGAGAGTGGGGAGGAGCTGGCAGGCCTCACTCTCCTGGCCAGGGGAGAATGGGAGGAGGCGGCACAGCCACCGTCCTCCCAGGAGAGGATGTGGGAAGGCAGGGCCATGGCCAGAGCTGCTGTGAGCCTCCCCAGCCCACCCTCCCTGGTTAAACTGGGCACATTCCAGCATAAGGACCATCTGGAAAATGCCAGATCAGGGTCTCAGGGCCAGGCTTAAGATCCTTCCCCCAACACACGTTAACTCTCACCCCTTCTGCAATCTCCACCTTTGAAAGAACTGATTCTTTTAAATCTAGAAGTCTTCCCAGCCTCCCCGAATCTCCTAAGCAAAGGGCCAAGTCCTTTGAGAAGTTACTTGACCATCAGCTGAGAGCAGGACCTTGTGGGAATAGCAGGAGATCAAGCCCCAGCCTGGGGTTTAGGGGCCTGGGGCAGGCCAGGGGAGGGCCTGGGGGGGGGCGGGGGGGCTGCAAAGAGAGGGGCAGCTGCCAGGAGCTGTTCTCATTCCTTAGCTGGCCCTCCACAGAAGCCGGCCTGCACTAAGACCCTGGGGCTGCACTCACCTCCACACTCAGCCCACCTCAGACTGCCCCCAGGGCCCGGGGGAGAATATTTGCATAGGGGCACTGAGGGGTTGCTGACTGCCTCCATCAGGGCCTCCGGGTGGGCAAGGGTACCTACAGGGTCAGGAAGGGGTCACCCCATTAGCGGAGGCAGAACCTGACTGGGGCTCAGATCCCAGGAGGATCAGCTCTTTCCTGGGCTACCAGGTCCTATGGCCTTCTGTCCCACTGTCTGCGGGACCATGTTCCTCTCCAATTCTTTCCCTTCCCTGCCGCGTGTGCATCCCCTCTGCGAGGGGCTCTGAGTTTAGCCGTGAAGAACTTGGGATCTGGAGCCTGGATTCACGCCCGGCCTCTGCCACTTTCTAACCTCGCCCCAGTTCCTCGGGTTGTGGGGACTGAATGAGCCAGCACGACCTCCAGAAGCAGGCAGGACATGGGAGGCTGCATTAGTATCTCTTCCCTCTTTTTCTTCCTTCCGTCTTCTGCTTTTCCTTTTTCCCTCTTCTCTCTTTCTCTCTTCACTTGCTGTATTCTTTTCTTCTGTACTCTCTGCTTTGTTTTCTTTCTCCTTTTTTGGATCCCTCTCTCATTTCTCTAGCTTTTCGCTGAGTCTTTCTCTCCATTTCTCTCTTCATGTCTGTCTCTTTCTCTCTCTGTTTCACTGTCTCCATTTTCTGTCCTGGTCAATTCCCTCTCTCCCTCCCTCCCTCCCTCTCTATCCTGCTATCCTGTGTCCCCACACCCCCAGCAGTGAGCCATCCCATCCGGAAAGACGCCCAGCTAGACATGGCGGAGCTGTTTATAAAAGAGCTGTTACAGCAGAAGAGCGGGAGGCAGACAGATGGGGACGAGTCCCCACAGCTGGGAGGCGCCGAGTGGGAGCCTCCTGCCAGCAACTTGGCCGGAGCCCCGCTGACTTGGAAGCCAGTGATGGGCAGCCCTGCCTTTCCTTGCCCGGCCCTCAGCTACTCGCGTCCCCCAGCTGAGACGGAGCTGGGACAGGGCCTAGAGACAGCACTGGGAGACAAGGCTCGGAGATCACCAGGCGGTCTCAAGTCCAGCCCTGAGGCTCTGCAACCTCACTGGAAGAGGAGTCCGTCTCTTGACGGAGGCCTCCATGCTGGTGAGGAGCACCTGGTGGAGGAAAGCGGACGGTGGGGAGGGGCAGTGCCAGTGGTGAGGGCAGGACTTGACGTCAGGCATCGGGATTGGCCCCTACCCCAACATGTGCCTCAGCTGAGTTTGTGGCTTTCCTGTCCAGGCTATAGGGCCCTGAGGACAGCCCAGTTCTCCAGAAGACCGTCTACAGCAGAGGCCCAAGAGCTCTCCTGGGCAGGCACGGAGGGAAGAATTAGGAGCCAGCCTCAGAGGCGGGGGGAGCCAAGGGGATCTGGAGGCTCCAGTCACTCTGGGGCCTGTGGATTTCAGGACAGGCTACAGGACGACCCAGTTGAATCACAGAGATGAAGCCCCACTGGGAGCTGCTCGGCTCCCCACGGGCCTCTGCAGATGGGATGCCCTGTGCACATGCTGCGAGTTTGATTCTAGGGCACTTTAATTTTGATCAAGATTAATTCCCATTTTCCAGCCCTGGAGCCACTGCATTTTTCAAGTGTCAGCCAGCAGCTCAGAGCTCTTCTTTCTCACAGTTTCTTCCCAGCTCCGGACCCTCCCAGCCCCCTTGTCATCAGGCTGTGTACAGCTGCGCTGTGGGAGTGGAGGGAGGCTGGGAGGTTCCCCAGAGGGTCAGCCTTCACCTCTAGCAGGAGAATTTAAATCTACCAACTTGCCCTTTAAAGAACAAATGAGGGGGGGCCGCCCGGCGGCGCAGCGGTTTAGTTCACACTTGGCAGCCCGGGGTTCGCTGGTTCGGATCCCGGGCGGCCGCCGACGCACTGCCTGTCAGCCACACCGTGGCGGCGTCCCATATAAAGTGGAGGAAGATGGGCACGGATGTTAGCCCAGGGCAAGTCTTCCTCAGCAAAAAGAGGAGGATTGGCAACGGATGTTAGCTCAGGGCTGGTCTTCCTCAGCAAAAAAAAAATAAAAATAAAAATAAAGAACAAATGAGGGAGATTTTCTTGTTATTTTCTCGTGGGCCCCATCTCAACTATACTACTAAACACTGAGCCTGTGTCCTACGCCAGGCACCGTTCTAAGCACCTGACATATGTATTAAACTCATTTACTCCTCACAGTCACCCCAGGGGCAAGGCACTGTCATTACGCCCATTTTATAGATGGGTTGAGTGTGGAACAGAGAAGCGAACTGTGCATGGTCACGCCCCTCCTGAGGGAAGAGCGGAGACTCAAACCAGAGCTTACGTGGGGAACCGCACGGCGCGGCCTCCCACGCTGACAGCAGGACTAAGCCCTGTAAGGTAGTGATGACACCAGAATGGTTCCTGAAAGGTCAAGCACCTCCACAAATGTCAGCAGTCGCCAGGGCAAGGAGCCAGGAGCAACGCCCGGTGACAGGGAGCCGTGGAGCTTGCCCTGCCTCCTGGGAGTCACAGCCGATTTTATCCTGGAGAGTGCGACCCCAGCGAGGAGAAGGACCGGGTCTGTGCCTCTAGGAAAGGCCAGAGAGGTTAGGGGCTGGGGCCGGATCCGCGGGGGCAGCGCGAGGGGGCTGGCACGCTCACCCCAAACACCTTCTTGGCACCCGCTTTGGCAGCGAACATGGAAAGGATCCCGGTGCCACTCCCAACGTCCAGCACCACCTTGTCCTTGAACACGTGCTTGTTGTGGTACATGGAGTTCCGGTACGTGAGCGTCCGCACCTCGTCCTTCAGCATCTCCTGCGCGGTAGGGAAGGAGAGGCAGTGTCAGTGCACTCGAGGCACCTGGCAGGACACCAGGGTCGTGGGCCCCACAGCTGTCCCGCCAAATTCCTCAAAGCCCTCAATGACGTCATTAGGCACAGCCACAGAAGAGCACTGTGGGGCAGCTGGACCAGGGGCTCCCTGCACAATTACAAACAACTCCAACCTTAAACTCTGCCCAAGAAAGACAGCTCTGTACTATCAGAGGAGAAACTCACATCCAGACTTGGGAAAGCTCCAATTTACCAAAGAACGAAAGGAAGGCTCAGTACAATGCAGCATGAGAGCTTTAAGTTAGACCAGAAGCAGAACTTTCTGCCCGGGTGAGAGAATGTCATTGAATTATTAAAGGAGGTTTTGGGGTTTTTTGACATGTGTACCTTTTTTGTTTGCTTGTTTTTAAAAATAGAAAACATATTCCTTTATCTACCACTATTTAAGTGCTTTTAAGAGAAAGTAAATTACCTGTTACAACTGTCTCCAGCCTAAGGAGAACATGATTAATCTGTGTATGGCGGTAAGGCAGGAATCTCCGTCCATTCAAGGTATCAGCAAACGCTCTAATTCATTACCAACAGTATTGGGATTTTCTTTAGCATAATTTTAGCATAATTTCTTAGTATAGCTTGCATACAATAAAAAACACAGGTTTTCAATGTATGGTTAGGTGTAAGAGCTTTGACAAATGCACACCTGCGTAACCACCCCCATAATCAAGATATAGAACATTTCCATCACCCCAGAAAGCCTCTCAAGCCCGTTTATGTTCATTCTCATCTGACTCCAGACAACCAAAGATCTAATTCCTATCACCAAAGCTTCCTTCTGCCAGTTGGAGAACTTCATATAAATTGCATCATACAGTATGTACACTTTTGTGTCTGGCTTCTTTTGCTCAACATAAGATTTTTGAGATTCATTCATTATCCAAGTTTGTTCCCTCTTTCCTGTCGCTGCCGTTGTGATTGTTGTAGTTGCCAGCATCCCACTGTAAGGACATACCACGATGTATTTATCCATCCATTTGCTGATGGATATTTGGGTTGTCATGCATAAAGCTGCTACAAACATTCTCATATGAGTATTTTTGAGGATATATGCTTTCATTTCCCTTGGGTAAATACCTAGAAGTGGGTTTGCTGGGTCTTAGGATAGGTGTTTAATTTCATTAGAAATTACTAAACAGTTTTTCAAAATACTTGTGCCATTTTATGATCCCACCTGCAATGTATGAGAGAGTTCAAGTCGCTTCACATGCCAGCCACTTAGTCTTATCAGTCTATTGAATTTAGTCATTCTAGTGGATATGAACGGGTGTCTCATTGTAGTTTTAATTGCATTTCCCCAATGCTATTGATGAAGATAATTTTTATGTTTATTGGCTATTCATATTTATCTTCTTTTGTGATGTGTCCATTCAAGTCTTTTGTCCTTTTTTTTCTTGAGCTATTTGTCTTTTCCTTATTGAATTGTAGGAGTTCATATATTCTGGAAACAAAACCTTTGTCAGATATAAATATTGTGAATATCTTCTCCCAATCCATGATTTGCCTTCTTATTTTCTTAATGCTGTCTTTCAAAAAGCAGTTTTTAATTTTGATAAAGACCAATTTTTCAGTTTTTACTTTTATGATTAGAATTTTTTGTGTCCTGCTTAATATTTGTCTACCCCAAGGTCACAAAGATATTTCCTGTTTTCTTGCAGAGCTCTTATAGCTATGGCTTTTCAGGTCTATAATTCAGGTCAAATTAATTTTTGTCTATGGTGTAAATTAGGGATGTGAGTTCATTTTTTCACACGAATAGATGGTCCAGCAGCACGGATCATTTCCTCCACTGAATTACATGGAAGAAACCCTTTGGAACAATCCTTCCTTTGTTCCAGTCACTTTGCCACCTTTGTCAAAAATCAATTGACTGTGCATGTGCGGCCCCTCTGATCTGTTCCATTAAATACCAGTTCAACACTGACTTGATTAGCGTGGCTTTATGTTAACTTGGACATGAAGTAGTGTGAGTCCTCCAACTTAGTTCTCCTCTATAAGATGATTCTGGTTTTTCTAGTTGCTTTGCATTTCCCTATACGTTTTAGAGTTGGTTTGTTAATTCAGACAGAATAGCCTCCTGGAGTTGACTGGAACTGCACTGAATCTGTGGATCCATCTGGGGAGAATTGACGTCTCGGTAATACTGAGTCTTACAATCCAAGGACACCAATACAGCCCTCCCTTCATTGAGGTCCTGTTTAATTTCTGTCTGCCATGTGTTATAGATTTCAGCATAGAGGGCTTGTATTTCTTTCATTAAACTTATTCTTAACTATTGTATTCTATGGTACCGTATGTGATATTTTAAAATTTTCATTTTCCAACTGTTTTATGTTAGTGTATATATTGACCTTATATTTTGCAGCCTTGCTCACACACTAATTCTAGTAGGATTTTTTGTAGATTCCTTTGTTTTTCTATGCAAAAAATCTTGTCACTTGTAAATGAAGACAATTTTACTTCTTTTTTCCTATCTGTCTGCCTTTTATCTCTTGTTCTTTCCTCCTGCTGTTGCACGGGCAAGGATGGCCGTTCAGTGAAATGTCGAATAGAATTGGAGAGGAAGTCATCTTCCTTTGTTCCAATGATGTTTAAACGTCACCATTGGGTATAGTCTCAGCTGTGGGCTTTCCAGAAATATCTTTTATCAGACTGAAAAAAGTTATCTTCTGTTTCTAATTTGCTGAGAGTTTTTGTCATGACTTGGTGTTGAATTTTGCCTCATGCTTCTTCCGCATTGATTGAGATGGTATATGCCTTCTCTCCTTTGTTCTGTTCATGTGGTAAACTCCACGGATTGGCTTCAAATGTTGACCCAACACTGTGTCATGATGTGCTATCTTTTCAAATATTGCTGAGTTTTGTTTACTAATATCTTGTTGCAAATTTTTATATCTATGTTTACACGGGATGGTGTTCCATAATCTTCTCTTATCTTCTCTGGTAATCGGTTATGCTGAGCCCATCACACAAGTTAGGAAGTGTAATCTCCTCACACATTTTCTGAAAAAGGTTCGTGTGAGATTGGTATTTTTCTTCCTTAAATATTCGATATAATTCACCAGTAAAACCATATGGAACTGGAGTCCTTTTTGTGGGAAGATTTTAAATTATGAATTCAATTTATTTGATAGATAGAAGGCGATTTTAGATTTCCATGCATTCTTACCTCAGTTTTGACAGGTATTTTTCCAAGGAATTTATCCATTTCAGCTAAAATGTCAACTTTATGGGCATAACATTGTCATAATATTCTCTAATTACCTGTTGAGTGTCTATATGATCTGTAATGATGTCTTTGTCTTCATTTACGATATTATAATTTGTGTTTTCTCTGAATTTTTTCTTGATCAGTCTAGCTAGGTGTTATAAATTTAATTAGTCTTTTCAAAAACCAAATTTTGGCTTTGTTGGTTGTCTTTAATGTTTGATTTCTACTTTATTGATTTTTGCTCTCATCTTGATTATTTCCCTCCTTCAACTTACCTGGGTTTTGTTTGCTCTCCTTTCTCTACTTAATGAGGTGGAAGCTTTGATCGTTGATTTTGTACCTTTGTTTTTGTCTAATAAAAGCATTTAGAGCTACAAATTTCCCTCTAAAGACTGCTTTAACTGTATCCCACAAATTTTCATATGTTGTGTGTCTTAGTCAATTCAGGTTGCTATAACAGAATACCATAGACTGGGTGGCTTAAAAAACAACATTTATTTCTCACAGTCCTGGAGGCTCAGAAGTCCAGAGTCAAGGTGCCAGCAGATCCAGTGTCTGGTGCGGACCTGCTTCCTGGTTTGCAGATGGCTGCTTCTGTATCCTCACATGGCAGACAGCAGAGTGAGGGAGCTGGCTCTCATGTCTCTTCTTAGAAGGACACTAATCCCATCCATGAGGGCCCCACCCTCAGGACCTGATTATCTCCCCAAAGCCCCACCTCCTAATATCATCACATTGGGGGTTAGGATTTCAACACATGAATTTTGGGGCACACAAACATCCAGTCCATAGCATTGTGTTTTCACTATCATTCAGTTTGGAATATTTTTCAATTTCTCTTATGATTTCCTCTCTGACCCTGATCTCAGTGCTGCTTAATTTCCAAATATTTGGAGATTTTCTAGATAATTTAGTGCTTTTGGATCAAAAAACCATACTCTGCATGATTTCAATCTTTTGAAATTTGTTGAAATTTGTTTATGGTCCAGCATATGATCTGTCTTGGTGAGTGTTTCAATGTGCTCTTAAAAGGAATGTGTGTTCAGTAGCTTGGGGATGCAATGTTCTATAAATGCCAGTTAGGTCAGGTTGTTCGATTATGTCAGAAAATTGTTCACATTTTCTACATCCTTACTGATTGTTTTGTGTATTTGCTCTATCAATTACCAAGAAAGAAGTGTTAAAAAATTTTTTATCTGTGGTTGGGGATTTGTATTTTTCTCCCTCTAGTTCTGTGGATTTTGCTTCATGTTTTTGAAGCTCTGTGCACATATATGTGATGGCTTTGTAACATGTCACCCTGGCGGGCTGAGCTACATTTCCCAGAATTCTTTTTCTACTATGTTTCCAGTTAGGGTGAGTCACAAGGGAGACTCTTGCAAGATTTGGAAGGCAAAAAGGAGATAGGAACCATTTTGTAGTGCACACATGTCACTGCTGACTTGTTGATTCACCTCATTGGCATGAAGCAGCAGCTGGGCCTGCAATTGCTCTGCCTTCTCCTGCAGTTACTCTGAGTCCTGGGCCAGGTGTGTGTGCTTGGCTCCACGGTGAAACACCCCAGCCTCTACAGGATATGCTTGCTACTAAGGTCAAAGGCAATAGAATGGACACGTGTTTCAGCCTGTCCTCATAGGGTTCTAGCTGCTCCTGACCTCCCCTTCTTTTACATCCATATTCCTTTTCTGACCACCTGGCCCATGGCCTTCAAGCTCCAGCATCAGACATGAAGACAACAGCCTCAACAACGATTGCATAAATGAATTCCCTGCATCCCTGCAATAAGTTCACACACATATCTCCTAGTGAGTCTGCTTCCATTGTGGAACCCTGACTGATATAGAATTTGCTATGAAGAATAGCTCCTGAGGAACAGAATCTAAGGATGTGTTCCCTGAATTGGTTCTGCGTTTTAAAGGCACTAATGACTCTATTGCCATTGGTAAAAAGGTCACTGGTAGTCAATAGCATGAAATGGTAAAGGAGTTACTTAAATTTTAGCTTTAGACACCTGTGATAAAGTACCTGTAGAAGACAAGACTCTGAATGACCAAGTATTTGCCACCTCAGAACATTTTAGTCAATATAAGGAATATAATGGGGTGGGTTGGTTGGTTGGTTGCTACTAACCATGCTAGAAAACTTGGAGGAAAATATAATGAGCACAGGGAGTTAAAATTGTCAGCTCAAGGTCTGCATATAGCACCTGAAAGCTTCTATGACTTCTCTGAAAAACAAAAACAAAAACAAAACCTCACTTCCTGTAGATGTACGGCCAAGATTTCTGAAAACCAAATCAAAAGCCTAATGCTGCAAGTGCCTGAATTACAATACAAATTGAATTCCCACACTTACAGGGTCTCTTTTGTTAAAGTCAAGGCATCGATTGGAAGGAATGGGATCCTGAAAATTGGAATGGGAACATATGGGCAAATTCTGATGAGGCTGGCACCTCAAGTCCCCATATTACAAAGGGTCTTCTTTGCCAGTGGGAGAACCTTCTACCCCTACCTGAGGGAGTTAGTTTTCCTTTCCCTAAAGAATCATATTGGCCTCCCTTGAGGTACTTCTTGCAAGGTATTGCTGATTCTCCTCAGGACCTGCCCTCACCAGCCTTCTTTGCTGACGTTCCTATAACAAGATTCAACTCCCAACGGGCCCCAAAGGGTGAGGTATAAAGTGTGACTCATGAAGAGGTGTGATAGAAGAACTGCACGATATTTTCCATTTAAATGGATTGAAACCTGTGGACTGTGTAAGGGAATGTACGTTAAGGGTATGAGATCAAGATGGAAGGAATATAAAGTTGATCGGGCCAAGTTCATCCATTTAAGACCACTAAGCAGAGATTCTTGATTCACTGTTTTGGTTCCAGGGGCTCGGAATGCCTCTAACTGTTAGTTTGGTTGGTTGACTGAAACAGGGACCCAAAGTCAGCCCACACTAAATGAAGATGAAATGTCAGAACTTCCTTGGTATGCGGACAGGGAGGTATCCAAAGGCTTAGGGAAACTGGGATGTTAGAGTGCATTTGTTGTGTGAGACCTACTCAAGACGTCAGAGAACAGACTTATCACTATAGCTGTGATAGGGAGAGTCCAGCATCCTTGAAGAGCTCGCTGGTTGCTCTTCTCTATAGACCAGAAATTACAGTGGGAACTGCTACCATCACACTGAGCCTCCCAAATGCAATGGGAATAAAATCAAGCTGGGGTCCTGGGGTGGCCGGGGTCAAATTGCAGCACTTCATCTCCAAAGATTAGGTGGGCATGGTTCCTGTAAAGGACATGGGAGCCAAAGCAGTATTCAGAATAGCCTGACTCACGGAGACCTATGGGGTTGACCAGTTGATCATAGTGTCTCTAGAAAAGAAACAGATGGGAAGCATACTAAATTCTTACTTGATCTGTTTAAGCTGAAATGTTATAGGTCTAGTGAACAGAAGTCTGCTTGAATCACCAAAACAGAGTCATGGCCCCTCAATCAATTCCCAGACTTAAGCCAGTTTACAGAACCAGAGCCCCTCGAGTGAAGGAAAGGCCGTGTCCCAGGAGGAAAAATTCTGTTATGTTGCCAAATATATATTCTGTTCACCTTCCTCCCACTCTTCTCCAAGAAGACCTCAACCATTTACCAGTGTGACTCTACTGGAGAAAGGAAATTAAACAGATTTTTGAAGATTATTGGACACTGGCTCTGAACTGACACCGAGACCCCTGGGTCCAGGAGACACACAGCCCCATTCCAGTTGCCTGTTGGCCTGTGCAGGAGACAGAGATGGATCCTGGAGAACGACTGTGGATTGTCATAAACGTAACCAGGTGGTGGTTCCAACTGCAGTGGCTATTTCAGATGTGGTTCCATTGCTTGAGCAAATCAATACAGAGCGTTGCTTTTTTAATCAATTTTAGAAATTTATCCACCTATATTACGTCAAATCATGGCTCCAATGCTCTTGAACTCTCTGACCCAGAACATCGTTACCTTGAGGTACCTCTTGCAAGGTACTGCTCATTCTCCTCGGGACCTGCCCTCACCAACCTTCTTTGCTGCCATTCCTATAACAAGATTCGACTCCAAACAGGTCCCAAATGGTGAGATATAAAGTGTGACTCATGAAGAGGTGTGATACACACCAAAAGGACTGCACAATATTTCCCGTTTAAATGGGTTGAAACCTGGGGAATGTGTAAGGGAATGTATGTTAAGAGTGTGAGATCAAGATGGTGATTCCATCTTGTGTGTCTCAATTTTCCCATCTGGAAAATGGGGAAATAAAAGCCCCTACTTCGTAAGGGTGCTGTGATGATTCAATAAATATCATAAGTGTTACAGAAGTGTTAGCTCTAGCTCTGTGACAACTATGACCCTTTCCATCCATGCGAGAAAATAGCAAGCAGGGATATAGTGAGCAGGGAATGGAGGCAAAGTAATGGCAAATGTTTCAGAAATCTCTGAATCATAGTCATAGTTAAAAGGCCTAACTGCCTTTCCTGATAGAATTATATTGGCCCAGTACCCCTGCAGAGCCCACTGCTGTTTCAAGGGAGCTTCCCAAGTGCCCTCCACTTAATTCATTGCCTTTTGTCACTTCTTTGGCCCCTTTGTCCCTTCCTTGAGGCTCTAGATGGCATGAGTTAGGTCTGAAAGTACAAGTTCTGGAAGAAGAGAGGTTGTGACTTTGCAAGGCTTCCCCTACTTGGTCTGCCAAAAGAAAAGGCTCTCTCTCCTCTTCCAGCCTGGCTTTAATCATCCCTGGGAGAGAAGAGCCCAAAGAAGTCTCCAGACATTTCAGACAAGAGCATGCCACTCTTTGTTGAAAACAGTTCCCAGCCCCCAGCTGTGGATGACTTCGTCCCCCAGCTTTCCTGCCTATTAAACACACGACAGCACATTAACTAATTGCTGGGAAACGAGACCTTGAAGAATCTATTTCAAAAGAATGTGCAGCAAGATTGTCAAAAGAAGAGAGCTGGCCGCGAGTGGGACTGGCACCCAGGGCTCAGGATCTGGGAACACGCCCCACTGGTGGGTTTCTTCTGGCCGCTGAGGCACTCAGCCCAGGGCCAGCTGTCAAAGGTGCTGAGAGTTCAGAGCTGGGATCCGAGAGGTCATAGAGCTGCCCCCTCCCCTCTGAGCAGAGGCCTCAGTCAGCACACATCTGCCACTTCTGTCCGCTCAAGATTCCACTCTTCTTAGAGAGGCCCCGTGACAGAAAACCGCAGTCCTCCTGGCCTCTGCCCTCCAGAGGCTGAGTACAGAGTCATCTCTGGGTGGGACCATGGGCTGGAAGCACAGAAGTGTCCAGAATCACCTCCTACTGCGCTCTCCAGCCCCCACCAGCGCCCTTACCCAAACTCAGCACTTGTTTGTATTTCCAGACTACTCAAACCCGAGCCTCCCACACCGTGTTTCCTAAGCACTTGCTGACCACTGTCAATCAGCAAGCTGGCGGTGCTGCCGCCGGCCCATGTGATCGTCTTGTTAATGATGGGAGAAAACTGCCCAATGACAGCTCCACCCCAGATGGTGAGACACGGGTCTTGTCCAGACTGAGGAGGCAAAGGCATCGCCGCGAGCCGTCTGGAGTGGAGATCCCTGGGGCTTGATAACGAGCACTGAGCGGGCCCTCTCTCTGCAAAGAACAATGTTGAGAGTCCATCCACGTGCCCCCTACCTCCTTTCATACCCGATGATCTTGAAGACCAAACAGGGTGGAGGGAAACCTCAGCGGTGAAGGAAGGCCAGCTAGCCGCTCTTACATTAAAGACCCAAGCATTTCCCCCAGAAGCTGGGATCCCGAGACGGCCTGCAGTAGCAGCAGCAGGGGATCAAGCTATGTGATCAGAAGTACTTCCCAATGTGAAGGCTTGCTAAAAGTATTCTAGGACAGGTTATTAAGAAAGGAAATGTTAGGTATGACCTGCAGATCCTCTACTCCAAGTTTACTAGCTCAGTCTGCCCTGTGTTTATATATGCTCATGTACAAGTTTGCTTTTCTATCAATACATGAAATTGAGGGACCTAGTCTAGTATTTATTTGGTGACCCTTGGTGTCTTCTCCCAGGGGATATCACACCCTCTGGATACCCAGCCATGGTGCTGACCAGGCGTCACCTGAGTGATGAGATTCGTGGCTGTGTCGACAAACCTTTGCCAATCAGACCAGGTGCCAAGCCTCGGGTTAGAGACTGAGGAATGTCACGAAGGAATTACAGAGATTAACAAAAGCACAGGAGAGCCCAGGGGCCAGAGGTGTGGCCCAGCAAGAATTTAGTAATTCAGAGGGAGCTGTCTGAGAAGTCAGTCAGAGGAGGCTCCATGGGGGTGGAGCCTGAAGACTGGGGAAGTGTAGGCATAAGGTGGACATCATGATTGGTTGGTTTCTAACAGGGGGATTTCAAGCAGGCCCACGGGGACCCATTTTGGGGAACTGCTGTCTCTTCCTAGGAACCTGCCCTGAAATAGGTGCCCAGAGCCACAGGCCTGTTAGAATTTGTCATGTAGAGAACATGTCCTTTAATTAGGGGCAGGGTCTTGAGGAGGAGGAACTCTTGGAGGAGTCCTTTCTGCCCCCCACAGCCTCTCCCAGGCCTAGGACAGGGCTCGGTGCACCCTCCCTACCCTGCCCCCACGGGGAGCAGCATCAAGGAAGGCGCAGCAGCTCACCCACCTGCCCCAGGGTGGCATTGGAGACACCCAGAGCGGCAGGATCAGCTGCCAGGGCCTCCTAGGCCAGGCCCCCCAGAACTAAACACAGGGTCCACTCCCCCGCCCCTGCAGGCCCCAGGCCTGTCGCTTTGATGTGGAGAGCAGTTCTTAGGGGGCCAAATCTCACACCTCCCCAGGGTAAGTGGTCCAGGTCCCTGAGTCTAGAAGTAACCGAGGGACCCTCCTCCACTCTCTTCTCCACATGGAACTGCAAAGGAACCAGCAGGAACGAAGTCCGGGTTTCCAGAAAGAAAGACCGTTTTAAAGGCTGTATGGCATAGTGGTTAGGAGTGAAGTTCCTCGGCCCAAAATGTGAAGGTGCACTTTCTAGCTCTGCCATTTGTTACTCGTGACCTTGTGCATGAGTGAACCAGCAAGGATGAATGAAAGCGGGTCTAGTTCTTCCTTTTTGTGTGTGAGGAAGACTGGTCCTGAGCTAATATCTGTTGCCAACCCTCCTCTTTTTGCTGAGGAAGACTGGCCCTGGGCTAACATCCGTGCCCACCCTCCTCTACTTTATATAGGACACCGCCACAGCATGGCTTGGTGAGCGGTGCGTAGGTCTGCACCCGGGATCCAAACCTGTGAACCCGGGGGCCGCTGAAGTGGAGAGCGCAAACTTAACCATTACACCACTGGGCCAGCCCCAAGGTTGGTCTGATTCTTAAGGTCTTACGTCCTCATCCGTAAAATGGGGACAAATAATAACACCAACCTCATCAGGTTGACCTGAGGAATAAATGAGCCATAATACAAAACGCCTGGAAGATCACCCAGCATGTTGTAAGCACTCAGAAAACAAACAACCAGTGCCAGCTATTATTATTCAACACCCTCTGGCAATGGCAGTGTCACCATCCCCATACAGGGAGGGCTCACAGAGCATCTAATTGGAAGGGGAGCTTTGAGACTTATTTTGAAAATGTATTTGCATAGCAAGCAAGCCTTTGTTCCTTCCGCAATATTTCATCATACCGTAAGGGAATAAGAGAAATATTTTCTTCACCGGGTTCTTAGGAGGATTAAGTGCAATGACACATATAACGGGCTTAGACCAGTGCCCAGCTCACTGAACTCAGTGAATGATAGTGGTCTATCTGGGGCGGCTCGAGAGGACGCTGGAGGTGACAAGGTTGGGGGAGGTAAGTCCCCCCACTACAGCTGGGAGGCCTCTTGTTGGGAAGCTCTGCTCTGTTCTACAGCAAACGTAAATCTTCCCTACTATGGTGTGAGACAAGCATTAGGACACAAGAGTGTCCTGGGAATCAATCAGGGTGTCAGACCTGGGCCAGGTTTCCCGGGAAGCTTGCTGCATTTCTTCCCCTGGAGGCGCTCACTGGTCTGGGACGAACCTGACGGTTCATGGTCATGCCTATCTAAAGACCAGACACCATGACCTTCGGAAGGCCCTTTCAGCCTCAGGACTCTAGCTGCAAGGCATCTGAACTCCAGAGCAAGGACCGAGGACATCTAGTACACCTGGATCCCCGGGCTTAGGGTCGGGAAGAGACACAGGTGCTGGACCATCAAACAAAGAAGCCCTGAGCACCCATTTCTCTCTGGCTGAGAATCACACAGACACGCACTTTCACCTCCTCACCTGCTCCAGGCCTGGCCCTGACCCCTTCCCAGGGGGCCCATGGGATGGAGAGAGGGTCGGGGGCCTCCAGCCACTGGGAGAACTCACTTTATGACAGCAGAGAGTTGAACCCATTGTGCTGCCTCAGAAAACAGTGATGAAACAGCAGGGCCAAGCCTGCCCCGTTCAGCTACCAGCTCAGGATGGTTTACCTCGTGGATCCCAAAGTGGGCGTAGGAGTCGAAGTAATAATCTCTGGAGGTCATCTCCTCCGGGTTCAGCAGCTTGGACAACTTGCCCCGTCCTGGGCAGCTGGGTTGAGTGGACACGTGATGGACACATTGCACAGGCTTGGGTGGGACGACAGCCTGGGGGGGCTGCGAGGGGAGACTGCTCACCTGAGGGCAAGAGAAGGGGCCTGGGGTTAACAGAAGCAGCAGGTCCCACCCTAAGAGTCTGCCCCTCCTTCCTTCCCCTCCCTGAGGCCCACTCCAGTCAGCCACAGCAGCCACTCGGAAGGGGTGGATGGTCCCTTTGGGCTACCTGGCAGTCAGCCGGATGGCTGTGATTTGTGGAGAGGTGGCATGCTACTGAGGAGCCAAACAGACCTGATTTTAATCCAGTTCCATCTCTTACTAGTTGGGTGACCTGAGCCAACGTAGGCCTCAATTTCCATATCTGTTAAATAGGGACAGTAATACCTTCCTTTAGAGGAAAAGGGAAAGATGTATCGCATCGCATCGCATCGCAGAGCATGGTGGCTAGTGTAGATTCCAGAGCCATTCTACCAAGACTTGAATCCCAGCTCTGCCACTTACTAGCTACACAACGTTAGGCAAAGTTATTAACCGCTCGGTACCTCGGTTTCTCCATCTCTAAAGTGGGAATAAAATGGGCCCCATCTCCTAGAGTGGTCCTGAAGGATTAGACAAGTTAGTATTTGTAAAGTGCTTAGAAAAGGGCCCAGCACATAGTACGTGTTTGTTAACTAAAATGAGTGCCACCTGCACCCTCAGGAAGCTCGAGCCCTCGGGTTTCCCTCCACCCAACGGCGGCACGTGGCCCCGGTGCAGGTCTCTCAGGTTCGGGCGTCTCACTCCTGTTGTCTTGCTCCCCTGGTTTCAGAGTCACAGTTTTACCCTGAACTTCAGCAGAAGTCTACTCGGAACTGTGAACCCACCCTGATGGCCGAGCTCCCACCTGGGCACGACCAGTGACTGCTCCTTCTGTGCCCCCAAGCCCACATCCAGCCCACCTCTGCACCCCACTGCTGCTGCCCTTCGCTGACTGGCTCCTCCTCCACAGACTAAGAGGGGGAGAAGGATGGAAGTTCAGGGAGCTTCTGGGGCCCAGAAGTTCAGCTTTACTGCAGAAGCATAGTTACACCAGGAGAATAACCTCCTCTCCCCGGAGTGCAGGAAACTGAGATGTGCACAGCACAGCAAAGTCCGCAAAGCAGAGCAGAATTTAGAAATCAGACAGGCGGCAGTATCCAGTTATCGGTCCTCTGGGTCTGAGAATCAGGGTTCCCGGATCCTGTCCTGGCTCTAATAAGATTAAACATAGACAGTGAGAAGCAGATGGCATGGTGCCAGAGTGCAAACCCTGGGTCACAGTGCCTGGCTATGAAACCCAGCCCTGCTACTTGTTGGCTGACAAATCACTGTGCCTCAGTTTCCTCCTCTATAAAACAGAGATCATAACAAAATCTACATGAGGGAGTTGTCAAGAAGTTTGGATGAGTTAGTAGACATAAAGAATTTAAAACACTATCTGGCATGCAGTAAGTGCTTTATTATTATTATTCAGATCACATAAACATGTCCCAGTTCTGTGCCTCCATTTCTCATCTGTGAGTCGGGTCAGCTCAGACTTACTATCTCCTTTCCAGCAAAGAAAACAGGGAGGTCCCAGGACAGAGCAAGATCAAGAAATCTGAGTGATTCTATCCCCTCCATCATGCTGTGGGCACAGCCCCAAGACTGCCCCGTGTCCCAGGCTGGTGGGGAGTGAGCTGGGGAGAGTGTGATGGTCCCATTTTCCTGGTGTATCTAGGCTACAGCCTCTGGGAAATAAGCAGACTTCCCAGTTTAGCAACATCAGATTTCAGGTCGGCAAGATCCCGGGCTAGCTGGCAGAGGCAATCGGGCTGCCTCATTAGAATGCAGCAGGTGTGCCCACCCTCAGTTGGGATGTTGGTCACGGTCTCCTGGAGGCTAAAAATAGACTGTGTCAATTGCACACTCCCATGCTGGCTGCAGAGTCACCTCTAAAGCTAAAGAAGGTTCTGTGCATGAAGCTGACCCCAATCTTGACTCTATTTAAATATGTTAAGGAGAGGAAAAAGTCTAGCTTCTTCAGGCAGCATGTGTTGCCAAGGTCACAGGAGCCTCTGCACCCCTTAGGTGCCACTCAACTCTGATTCCAAGGTCCCCTTTTCCATCAGGGTCCCTGAGACTCTTTCCCCAGCAGCCAACTTACAAAGTATCTACCATGCACCCCACATTGCATTCATGAGGCAAAGGGATGAATGGTTTGGGGGGGCCATTCACCTCAATAACCACAGGTCATGGGGACAAAGAGGTGACTGTGGCCCTCTCCCTGATCCTGAAGGCTGTCAGCCCAGCTCAGCCTCCTGCACAGGGGACTTGCACTCTGCCCGTCAGCTGATGGGTGTGCTGGGAGTCTGTCCCCTGGGACAGGCTGGGAAAGAGCAGTGGCCCACGATCCCTGGGCATTCAGCTTCTGGGGTACTGCTCTTTATTCCACAAATACCTACCAACCATCTGTGGCAGCAGGCACCATGCAGGTCCTGTGGAAGAAACGTATAGGAGCAGTGCTCTCAAGGGACTCTGCTTTCTGGTAGGAGTATAAGACCTTTGAGGGCTCCAAGAGATGATGGAATAAGGTTTGTTTTAAAAGAGAACCTCAAGCAAATTGTTCTGGGGGTTCAAAGGAGAGAGAATTCACTTCAATTTAAGGAATCAGAAAATACTGGGATAGCTGGCAGTGGGGCAGATGCGGAGCTTCTGAATGGATTTTGGTAGTTGGAGGTGGTGGGAGGGAATTCTAGGGGAAACGAATGGCTTGAGCAAAAAGGTAAAGGGTCAGGAGAGCAGTGAGCTTGTTTGGGGAGCAATTTGGCTGAGATGGTGGGAGATTTGGTCGAAAGGGAATTACGGCCAGGCTAAGAGGTTGTGATTAAATACAAGACAATGGGGAGGCATTGCGGTATGTCCCCAGGGAGTTCCATGCGTGAGCTCTGTTTTAGGAAGATTTATGTGCTGGCAGCGTGTGTGCAGGAGGGGACAAGGAGGAGAAAGGAAGAGCAGAGGGACTGGGAGTGAGGAGGCAAGTATGAGCTTAGGAGGCTATTTTCAAAGTCCAGTCAAGAAATAATGAGACCCTGAACTACTGTTGTGTTAGAGGGGCTGCCTGCCAGAGAAACTGCAGAAATAGAATCCAGAGGAGTTGGCAACTGACAGAACATAGGGGAAAAAAGAGAAGCTGGAATCAAAGATGACTTCAACATTTCAAGCCTGGGTGACTAGGAAAATGGTGGTGACATTAACAGAAATAAGCAAGTCAGCAGGAGGAGCAGGTTGGGGCGGGGGAAAATAATGAATTTCAGTTTGGATATGTGAGGTTTGAAATGTCATTGAGTCATATAAGAAAAGACATCTAACAAGCAGACAGGAATGCAGTCCCAGTCAATAAGTATGATAAACAAAATTGAAAGGCAAATGATGTACTGGAAAGTACATTTCTACATATCTGGCAGACAAAGGTTAATACCCTTAATATGGAGAGAGCTCCTACAAGCCATAAGAAAAAGATGAACATCCCCAATTTAACACTGGACAAAGGTCTTATAGTCAATTCACACGGGAATGAACACAAATGGGAAATTAACATGCAGCAAAAATATTTAACCTCCCTAGAAATCGGGCAACTTCAAATTAAAACCAAAAAAGTTAGAGCCAGCCCTGATGGCCTAGTGGTTAAAGTCTGGCGCTCACCGCTTCAGTGGCTCAGGTTTGCTTCCCAGTTGTGGAACATACCACCTGTCTTTCAGCTACCATGCTATGGCAGTGGCTCACATAGAAGGACTGGAACACTTACAAATAGAATATACAACCAGGCACTGGGGCTTTGGGGAGGAAGTTAAAAAAAGTTATAATCTTAAAATACCAAATAAGCTTGACTCCCCCCAAAACTACAAAAACTCTGCTTTTGTAAGGGTTGTAGAAAAATAGGTACTTTCATGCACTTCTAGTGAGGCTTTTTTGGGAATATAGTTTGATGAAATGCATTAAAAGTCTTAAAATGCACAAATCCTTTAACCCAATAATTCTTGTTTTTGGAATTTATCCTAAGGGAAGAGTCATGGATTATCATAAATGTGTAGCTATAAGAATTTCATACAGCTGTATTCATAATGACAAAAAATAGGAGTCAACCTAGAAGTTCCACGAAATAAAACTGATTATATAAACTATGGTACATCCACGCGAAAGAATGCTACACTGCCATTTAAAATGCTGTGGAAGAGCATGTAACAACACAGAATTATGATCACAATGAACTGTGGTTTGAGGAGAACAAGTGGGGGAAGAATAGATTGTGATCCCATTTTTAAAATTAAACCTATTCATGCCTGTGTCTGAAGAGGGGAGACACAGGGAATGCACCAGAATTGGCAGCAATCATCACAGAGTGTTGCATTGTGGGCAGTTAATTCTTTCCTTTCTTGTGCTTGTCTGTATTCTCTAAAATTTTTGCCATTAACACATACTACTTTTGTAAATAGCAAAAAGTACTAATACTGGAAAAGAAAAGGAAATGTGATCCCAGAGCTCTGGAGAGAAGCCAAGGCTGGCACTCTGGATTTGGGAACCATCTGCACAGCGGGGGGCTGAGGGGTTCACTTGGGAGAGACCCCAGGAAGGAGGTAGAGGGGGTGAGGATGGGCCAGGGAGAGAAGCTGGAAGCACCCTACTCTGAGAACCTTGGAGGCACCAGAGACTCAGGGAGAGAGGCTCGGGGAGGACGAGTCCTCACCCCTCCAGTTCTGTGACTGCCCCTCCTCTGAGGACGTGACCCAAGCATCGCACATTAGTGACCAGGCAAGTGCACTGAAACAAAGACAGCTTCCGTCCAGCCTCACATGTCAAGAAAGACGCTGTGCTCAGGAAGCTGTGCTGTCACCTGTAAAGCTAAAGCAGGCTCTGTGCATGAAGCCGACCCCCATCTTGGTTCTATTTAAATATATTAAGAAGAGAAGAAGTCCTAGCTGGTCCTGGCAGCATGTGTGGCCAAAGTTATAGGGGCCTCTGCACCCCATAGCTGCCATTCAGTTCTGATTCCAAGGTCCCCTTTTCCATCAGGGTCCCTGAGACTCTTTCCCCAGCAGCCAACTTACAAAGTGTCTACCATGCACCCCACATTGCATTCATGAGGCAAAGGGATGAATGGTTTGGGGGGGCCATTCACCTCAATAACCACAGGTCATGGGGACAAAGAGGTGACTGTGGCCCTCTCCCTGATCCTGAAAGCTGTCAGCCCAGCTCAGCCTCCTGCACAGGGGACTTGCACTCTGCCCATCAGCTGATGGGTGTGCTGGGAGTCTGTCCCCTGGGACAGGCTGGGAAAGAGCAGTGGCCCACGATCCCTGGGCATTCAGCTTCTGGGGTACTGCTCTTTATTCCACAAATACCTACTGACCATCTGCTGCACTGTGCTAAACATGACAAATTTCATCTCATAAAATCCTCATAATTAGTAAGGCACTGAAATTTACAGACAAGGAAACTGATGCTCAAAAAATTCAGTAAATTGCCTGAGCCCAGAGCTAGCAAGTAACAGAGCCTGGATGTAAACCAACATCTGCTGGATGCCAAAGCCATGCTCTTGACGTTGAAACTATAGGTAGCTCAGTTCAGTCCCACCAAGCTTAACTAAACTATTGCTAGAGGTCCTGTGCTCAGAAATGGGTGACAAAGCTGGTCCAGGCAGGAAGCCCAGTCCTGGGGGGGAAAGAGGGTCAACAGGCAATGACTAAACAGAAGAAAATGCCTCTGTGAAGGTAGGCACAAGTAGGCACCTCTCCAAGGTTCAAAAGGGAGCAAACAGCAGGCTCCAGTTTGTAGAAGGAGAAGCTGAGGCCCATATAAGAAAAGAAATGTGTCTAGGGTCACATAGGCAAATCTAGAATTGGAATCTCCAAGAAAAGAGGAAAGGGGTGGTGGGGAGAGGGGAAAGAGGCGGTAAGGAAGGAGAGTGAAGGTGAAGGAGATGTGAAGGGGGCAGGCAGGCGGCAGGGGGCAGAGAGAAGCCAGCGCTTCTGCACCAGGCAGCTGAAGCTAACCCGAGCCGGGGACTATAAATGGTTCTTGCTGGCACCAGCCCAAGCTGTAAAAATGGTTTTCCTGAGAACAAGAGGCTCCACTGGAGGAGCCAAATCCTGCTCTGTTCTCCAAATGTCAAGAGAGCTTTTTCTAACCTGAGTCGTCTGTCTTCAGCAGCAGCCTGCCTGGCTTGAGGTCCCGTGGAGGGACAGAAAGGGGACTGCAGGGGGTGGGGCACTGAGGCAGAGCAGAGAAGGAGTGGGGAGGAGGGAGGACTGCCGGCCCAGGTCTCACCACCTCTTTCTTCCCAGCGGCCTTCACCTTCTTCCCACCTAGCCCATCTTCACATCGAGCCCCCGCCCCGGGGTCACCCACAGACACTCATTGCACCCTTTCTTCATCCTCACATTTTCACAAAATTGTGATCTAAATTGGTGTCCATGTGGTTGATAATCACATAGAACAGCTCTTCTAGCACCATCTGTCTGCCTTTAGATGGGGACCAGAGCTTTAACTGAAAGGGGAACATTCTAATGGTGGAATGTCAGGCAGCAGCAATGAAGCAAGGGCTCTGTTGGGCATATGGACCTCTTCTATTGCCCAAGATCATGCCACAAAGATACAGCTTACGTCTGCCTTTGCCCAAAGACAGCCCTGGTTCCACCCTCGTATCTACTCTCCTGCACCCGTGTTTCTTATCTGGGCTGAAGACAGGTCCCAGCAAAGCAATATTGAAGTCAGCCTCCCCAGACGAAAGTGCTATGCTAGGGTACATAGCCTCAGCTCCCTGTTTCTCACCCTGCAGGTCAGAAACCTGTGAGTTTGGGGGATGGGGAGAAGGATCTAGATGCTGCCGGTCCTGCATGCCCGTGTTGTCTTCCTGTACATGGCCCTTCAGGGCCCCCGGCTTGTTCGTTTATCAACAGTCACCCTCATGCCCCTCACTAGAGGTGGCTTTTTAAGGCACAGACACTCTAGATCCCCTAGGGCAAGGCCAGACACTGATGCATGTCACAGAGTGTCAGCTGCTGTCACCCACTGGACCTTCCTATTTTACAGTGTCCCTGACTGTAACTCTGACATCCTGGCACAGTCCATCCTCACATGCTTTTTATTACTTTAGACTCTGGCCCCCTCCAAGGCCATGCTCCCTGGAACCCCCTTCCTTGGGTCCTGCCACCCTCCACTCTCAGTCCCCAACCTCCCACTGGGGAGTGCTGCCAGGAGGCCTGCCAGGACCCTTGGCTGAGCCAGGGCTGACAGAGGGGTCTAGGGGAGAGTTCTCAATGTGTAGTCCCCAGACCACCAGCATCAGCATCACCTGGGAACTTGTAAGAAACGCAGATTCTCAGGCCCTACCAGAAACTACTGAATCAGAATCTCTGGGGTGGGGCCCAGCAATCTGTGCCAACAAGCCCTCCACACGATTCAGATGCATCACAAAGTCTGAGAACCACTGGTCTAGAGTTGCATTTTTCCCCATTGTATTCTACGGAATAAATAGAGAATCCTAGGAAAGGCGTTCCACGGTCAAGTAAGTTTGGGCAAATAAGCTGGAGAGATTTCTTTTCTTTTTTTTCCAGCTTTATTGGGATATAATCGACTTACAACATTGTGTAGGTTTAAGGTGTACAATGTAATGATTTGATATACGTATATACTATGAAATGTAAAGAGATTTCTTAATTGCAATACTTTTAAGCCTTTAATTTGCTGAAATGAACAGCGAATCTCCAAGAGGGAATTAGGGTGTTTAGTGCTACCATATTTATGGCTGTGGCACCCTTTTTTCCTGAGAGATCTATAAACATCTCGAGAAATTAATGTTCTGAGGGAGACCATCTGGAGGCCTCTGATTTGGACAGTGTTTCTCTATTAAAACCTGCATCAGTCACCTTGGGGTGGGTTTCAGGCCCCACTCCAGATCGGCGGAATCAGAGTCTATGGCAGCGAGACCCACCAAGCTCCCCCAGGGATGTCTATGAAATTCTGGTCCAGACGGGGCGGAGAGCAGCTACCTGCCTTCTCCATTACTCTCTGACCCTGCTGCAGCCCCTAGAAGCCAGCCTGGCACTGCCTCGGTGCTGCTGCAATTCCCAGACATTGTCAGAGCTGGGCCAAGGACACCTGGAAGAGAGACAGCCACAGGTCACAGAAACCTCCCTGGCTCTCACAGCTAAAGGACTGGGATTCCATGTGGGCTCTGCCACCTTCAGGCTGAGTGACCTTGGGCCAGTCCCTAACTTGCTGTCACTGCCAGGGTCACCATGTGGCTCAACTCAAAGGGCAGTCCTCGGCAGCCGTGCACTGTGTCCTGGTGCTTCCCATAGCCCCTGGCTGTCTCTTTGTGGTACCACAGCCATGCCTGCTTCAAATCAAAATGGCACTGTGCCCCCACGGCACTCCCCCATCTCCTGGGTCAGTAACTGCTGGGAAGGAATCTAGTGGATGTGTTGGGCCTGACCTATTTTTTAAATAAACTGGGGCTGTTTTCCAGCTATTAGTCACTTTTCTCCCAAGCCTCCACGTATTAAATTCTCTTCTTATATCCTCAGATATTTTGGCTGCAAGAAATGTCAGGTTAATTGGATGCTTGGCTCCTAGCTCTTCCTTCTTAATGGGCTTAAAAAGCAGATTTCATCTCCTCTTGCCCTCTCTTCCCTCCCCAAGGCAACAGGAGCCTCTCTCTCTCCTCTGACTTGAAGAAGGTCACCGAGCACTTGGCTTCCCTCTCCGCCTGCCTTTATGGGCAGATATGAGGAAAGACACAGCAGCCTCCTTACACCTGCACCTGGCCCAGAGTCGGATCAAGCTTTAGCCCAGGATTTGGGTCACGTCATCCCTGTGGGACCTGAGCTGGGCTCTTGACTCTACCCCAGGCTGGGTTGAGGTCGAGGTCGTACAGATGGAGCCCTGTGGGTTCCGGTCTTGATTTTCTCTTTACTTGTTCAGGTCACTATGCAAAAACCATTAACCTTTCCTACTGTTAGTTTCACCTTCCATCAAATGACAACAGTTATGTGTCCTAACTCTTTCATGGGCCTGTCGTGATGACTGAAAGATGTTCAGTGTGTAAATATTCGGAAGAAATTCTAAAGTGTGATACAGGAGGACAAGACGTCCCCCTCTGGCAAGCTGACTCTATGCCCTGATGCTATTTGTGGATGCTCTCTGGGCCCTTCTCTGGCACTGGACACAGAGGTTTTGGCTGTCCTTAGCACTCTGTCCTGCCACCTGCCTGACCCTGGTCCTCACCCTCCATATCATTCACTCTCTAGGCTCTGTTCTGCCTCCTCTCCCTGGAGCTTTCTGAGTATTATACCATTGCTAGCTTCAGGAATATGGCCATCGTGGAAAGTCGGTCAACCTCTCCAGCCCCTGACACCTGGTCTGTCCTGCTCCTATTCTGAACTCCCATGGCATCTGCTTGTCTAAAGCTACCGGTTGTTTTCTGTCGTGTTTCGTTGGCAAATGGTCTCATGCAAATTGTCTCACAATTGTAGGTGTTGCTTCTACAACCAAGAAGTAAATTCTTTCAGACCTGTAACCAGATCTTATATATCTGTATTAATTTTCCCTTAATACTTGGCACAGAGCTGGGTCTCAATAAAGATGTGTTGCTCACAGTATCCTTACACTTCAGCTGGGTCAATGCTGCCCTTTGTAAATATCCTATGAAAGTGGAGTGAAGAAGGCTCCTTCCCACCATGAAATCAGAGATATTTCATGCCCCTTGAAGAGTGGAGAGAAGGCAATGAGAGAGACAAAACTGCGAAGAAGAATCATCAGAATCCTAATACTAGTCAGCACTCTTTGGAGGGCTCAATGATACTCCAAATGTCTTTACTGAGAAGTGTCTTATCTCCTGGGATTTCTAGGAGAAGACAATGTCTTGCAAATGTAGAATGAATTTACTAAGCACTGATAATTCCATCCGTACCTACAAGTACCTTCAAGTACAGATTCAAGTGTATTTGTTAGACATTTTTCCAACAATATCTTCACACCCAAGCAGTGCAAGGCTAGAATTGCAGATAATGATGCTGTGGCTTGGAGAAGCTGACTGGCTGATTCAGCCCACACAGCGTAGCTGGTGAGGACCCAGGAGATGACCCCTCAGAGTCTAAGGCCCCATCATCTGGCCATTAAGCTGATGACTGAAGAAAAACAAGCTACAAAGTCATGTTATAAGTCAGAAAGAAAATCACAAGTTGTTGGCCAAGCCCATAGCCATGCCAACTTAATCTAGATTCTCATCTGGTTCCATGGACTCCTCTAGGCACTTTCCATCTAGTTCTAACAAACCCATTTACTCCAAATAAATATCTTTCCACCCAGATTCTTAGCATAAGTGACTGACTCCTTTAATCAAAGATTCTGACACAAGTAAGCACTGAAAACACTGACATTTCAGCTAGAAAGGGAACAATGTCAGTCATCTGGTGATACCCAGGTCTACTGTAAAGATGGCCTCAAATTAGCCAGTGACACATCCAGGAATCTGGATTTTTTTAAAGCACTCTCAGGCAATTCCCACAATTAGTTAAAAAGCCAGAAAAAAAAAATAAGAGAAATAACAGTTTTCAAGACATTGAACATCAGGTAATGAAAAAAGCATATCTCTGAGAGATGGCAAACAAGCAAGGTGAACCCTATGACAGCCCAGCTTATTGCCTGGTGTGAGTGTCCAGGCTACAGTATAGGGAGTGGGAACCAAGCAGAGCCAGGAATCTCTCTTGATGGAAGAGATGGAGGTGGGACTCTGGCGACAGCTGGGCAGCTAGAGTCTGCAAGGCAGGTTGCTGGAGGCGAAAAGGTGATACAGAGAGGGGGCTTTGGAGATCTGGAGAGAGTCCACCTCAAGCCTTCAGCTGAGACTGACCAAACCGTGCGTGTGAAGAAACTACCTGAGGCCAGGCAGAGAACTACTGGAAAGACTGAGGGACTGATCTGTGGTACTCACACAGGGCCGGGAATGGTCCTTCTCCCCCCAAGCCAGAGTGAAAAACCTCATAATTCATGATATTCAGAAGAGGTTATTTTTCCCTCAGCAGTGGAAAATTAGCCCTAGACTAAAGACTGCTCTGATCCCATCAAACAAAGCTTAAAAGCAACACTTGAAAGGGCTAAACTGTCCAAATAATTTAACTGCATCCCAGGAAAAAAGCTTAGAAATACAAAAATATCCAGCACCCAACAAGGTCTGGATTACACAATGCCTGGCATTCAGTCAAAAATGATCACCGCTTGCCAAAGAAGTGGGAAAATACTACCTATAATGAGGGAAAAAACCAATCACTCCAAATCAACCCAGAAAGGACACAGATGATGGAATTGGTAGACAAGGTCATTAAAATTGTTCTTGCAACTGTATTTCATATGTCCAAGAAACTAGAGGAAAGATTAAGTGTGTTAAGTAGAGACATGGAAGATATAAAAGGACTCAAACTGAACTTCTAGAGATACAAACTATGTGTGATGAAAAATACACTGGATTAGGTTAACAGCAGATTACCCATTACAGAAGAAAAGATTAGTAAACTTGACACAGGGCAATAAAAACATCCAAAATAAAACACAAAGAGAAAAAGACCAAAAAAAAGTTAAACAGGGCATCAGCGAGCTGTGGGGCAACTTTAAGTGGCTTATACACATGTAATTGTGGTATCCAAAGGAAGGGGAAACAGAAAAATATTTAAAGAAATATTGGAGTGATGGCTAAAATTTTCCAAATTGATAAAAATCATGAGCTTGCAGATCCAAAAAGCTCAACAAACCCTGATGAAAAGAAATGAGGGGAAAAAACTACGTCAAGTTATCTCATAATCAAATTGCTTAAAATCACTGATAAACAGAGAATCTTAAAAGCATCCAAAGAGGGGACAAAGACATGTTACCTAGAGAAGAACTAACCTAAGAATGACAGGGGCCAGTGCAGTGGCATACTGGTTGACTTCGCGTGTTCTACTTCAGTGGCCCAGGGTTAGTCGGTTCGGATCCTGGGTGCAGACCTACTCACCACTCATCAAGCCATGCTGAGGCGGCATCCCACATAGAAGAGCTACAACTCTACAATTATGATACACACTGTGTACTGGGGCTTTGGGGAGAAAAAAAGAAAAAGAGGAAGATTGGCAAAAGATGTTAGCGCAAAAACAAAAAAGAAGAACAGCCAACTTCTTATAGGAAACAGCACAGGCAAGAAGACAGGGTAGCAACACCTTTAAAGCACCAAAATGGAAAACTCTTAACTTACAATTCTATACCCAGTGAAGCTATCTTTCAAAAATAAAGGCAAAGTAAAGATTTTTTGAGACATACAAAAGCTGAAAGATTTCATTATCCACCAGCCCACACTGTTAGAAATGTTAAAGGACCTCCTTTGGGAAGAAGGACAATGATACCAGATGGAAACCTGGATCCATGCCAAGATTGAAGTGCTCTGGAAATGGTAACTACATGGGTAAATATGAAAGACCCTTTTCTTATTATTTAAATGGTCATTGACTACTTAAATAAAAAAAATAATAATGTCTTGTGGGATTTATAACACCTGTAGGAATAAAATGTATGACAGCAGTAGCACAAAGGCCAGAAGGATTGGAAATATACTGTTGTAAGATTCTTATACTATATATGAGGTGCTGTAACATTACTTCAAGGTAGACTACGATAAGTACAATATATATACTACAAACTCTAAAGCAGCCACTTAATAGCCACAAAAAGTTATAGATGATAAGCTGGCAAAGGAGATAAAAATTTTAAAAATTCATTAAAAAGACGGGAAATTCTGACACATCCTACAACGTGGACGAACTCTGAGGACATCATGCTAAGTGAAATTAGGCCAGTCACAGGAAGACAAATACAGTATGACTCCACCTATATGAGATACTTAGAGTAGTCATATCCATAGATACAGAAAGTAGAATGGTGGTTGGCAGGGGCTGGAGAGAGGGGAGAATGGGGAGTTATTGTTTAATGGGTATAAAATTTCAGGGGTTTTTTTTTTTTTTTTGGTGAGGAAGACTAGCCCTGAGCTAACATCCATTGCCAATCCTCCTCTTTTTGCTGAAGAAGACTGGTCCTGGGCTAACATCCATATCCATCTTCCTCTACTTTATATGGGATGCCGCCACAGAGTGGCTGGACAAGCAGTG
Organism: Tapirus indicus; assembly: GCA_031878705.1. Taxonomy (NCBI): domain Eukaryota; kingdom Metazoa; phylum Chordata; class Mammalia; order Perissodactyla; family Tapiridae; genus Tapirus; species Tapirus indicus. The sequence continues at coordinate 100,506,181 of CM062918.1, read as the reverse complement.
TATCTGTCCACACCCGGGATCCGAACCTGCAAAACCCTGGACTGCCGAAGTGGAGCACGCGAACTTAACCACTATGCCACCGGGCCAGCCCCTAAAATTTCAGTTTTGCAAGATGTAAAGAGTTCTGGAGATGGATGATAGTGATGGTTGCACAATAATAGTTGTGAATGTATTTAATATTATTCAGTTGTACACTTAAAAGTGGTTAAGATAGCAAATTTTATGTTATGTATATTTGACCACAATGAAAAAAATTGAAGGAAAAAAATGGATGGAACCGCAAGGAGAGACAAATCTGATTAGTTTGGTGGTTTGAAACCACTAAAATAAACAATCCTTGGACTTAAAGCCTATGAAATCTAGATGCATTATTTCCCATTCTATCTTTCCTATCATCTCCAAAATTCCTGAATCAAAGACTTGGGGGGCAGGGTGGGGGGCGGTAAATAAAACACATGAAGCATTTACTTGTCAAATTAACACCTTAGTATGAAGTCACTCATCAGGTCCCTTCTTTTCTGAAAGGAGGAAGAAAGTACATTATAATAATGATGGGAGAAAGGAAGAAGATTGGTCCAAGAGACCATTTTCCCAGGGAATGCCTATGGGTCCTGAAGCCTGGGAAAGGAAGGCCAGAGTCCACCTGCCACCCCCTCGGGGCTCTGCGGTTCTAAACCTTTATCCCGAACTGCTGCATCCTCTACATACCTGTAAGGTCCTACAGCCTCTCCAACCTCTCCGGCTATTCGGTCTCTGTCACCCTGGCCTTCATTCTGCTCCTTGTACACCCCAAAACTTGTTTCCATCTATGGACTTTGCACCAGAGTTCCCCATATATTGGGATGATTGGCACTTTCACCTCGTTCAGGTCTTTATTCAGATGTCACCTTTGCAGAGTGGCCTCTCCAACTACCCTATCTGCAAACACCCACACCTCTACCACATTCTGTTCCCTTACCTGCTTTATTTTTCTTCAGAACTCTTATCAGTGCCTGACACTAGTTCGTATATTTGTTTATGTCTGTCTTCCCCATAAGATGAGAGCTCTGTAAATGTAGGCAGCATCCAGCTCTACTGTAATCCCAGCTTGTAGAACTGTGCCTGACGCTGAGTGGGCATTCAATAAATGTTTGTTGAAGTCATGAATAAATGAGCAAATGAATGAATGAATGATTCCCTTAACAAGGTGACTGGTGGACTATGCAAAGAAAAGGGCTGAAAAGTACAGTGACAGAGCAGCTGGCCGTCACTCGTGGAGGCCCACTCTCAGTTCCACACCAGGCAGCTCCATCCCAGAGAGCCCCGAGGGCACGTGGTGAAGAAGGACAGTTCCCCAGTTGTCCACACTTGACTCTGGCTCCACTCTGTGCTGGCCCCAAGAGGCTCCCCTACATGAATGGCCCGCTCTGCCCTGCTTTCTCTCAGAAGGAGGCTGAGCACTCCCTTACCCAGGGAAGCTAGGTTAGCTTTGTCCGTGAGGCCAAAGTGTAAGCTAGAGCTACCAGAGTCCTTACAGATAAAGTCCAAATTCATTAGCAAGTCTTAACAGTCCTCCACTCCCTGCCACCATCTGGCCCCTGCCTACCCCTCAGGTTCTCTCCTGAAATGCTGCTGCAGTCCTGCTGCCCTTCTCTGTGCTCCTGAATGCCCTGTGCCCATGCCTCCTGGCCTTGATACCTGCTGTTCTTCTGCCTGGAATGGCCAGCTCCTCCCTATCTACTGCCGGCTGCCTGCCCAAATCCACACCTAGACAACCCTAGCAAGTGCCCCAGGAGGCTCAGATGTCATTCCCTAGAGCCAGTCTACTTTGGTCACCTTCCCCCAGCAGGTTAAACGCCCTCCTGAAGAAATCAGTCACAAAACAGGTAATCTGTCCATCAAAGATAAATCTGAGCAGAATGACAAGTCCTCAGTGCTTTGCCAGGCTCCTTTCTAAGGACAGCCTTTTGAGGTAGCTAATAAGAGGGTCCCAAGAGCTCTTACTAGGTATCATGGGATTTCTCCTTCCATGAATGTCACGGTCCCTTCCCCACCTGAGTGTCATGAAATTCCCTCTCCTGTGCAACCACAAGGCAACCTCGGAGGAGAGTTTATGTTTCATCTCTGTATAAAAGAAAGCCGGTGGTTTTGCTGTGCCAAGAAGTATCAAGGAATGGAGGGAACTGAAGCATGCAGCCTTCAGGGGCCGGCCTCTGCCCCTCTTCTTCCTGCACTGCAGTTCTTAGTAAATGGTGAAGCCTTATTTTAAATTACGTGTCTAGTCTTTCTTCCCCCAGCAGTTCCCTTCCATAGGTGCCCCCTTGGCACCCCTCCTATCATCTTCACAATACCCCTGCAGCTGCTGGTATCCTGTCTGACTCCCCTTCCAAAGCATAAGCTCCTCAAAAGCAAGGACTGTTTCTCACTCTTGTTTTCATCCCCAGGGCTTATCAGGATGCACGGCATGGGGCTGGCACATAGTGCATTCTCACTAAATGCTTGTCAAAGGAACGACTGATTGAATGGATAGATGGATGGATGGACAAACAGCCCTACAGACGAGACTGAGACTCAAAGAGTTTAAGTGGCTTCCCCCCAGTCCCTGATGTAAGCAAATGACAGAACTCAGGGCTTCCATGCTGCCACAGTTGACTCTATGCAGGATCGCTGAGCACTCAGAATGTCTCCTTAGAGTTCAATTTTCCCTTCCATTCCCCAAGCATCTGCCCAGATGACTGGGGCCCATAGGTCATCTCAGCTCCCTTTGGGCCTAACTTTGACATGCACACCAGGCCTGCTTTTCTGAATTCATCTAAAACACGTGAGCATGTCACAATCCTAATCAACACTCACCACCACAAATGACACAACAGCCACTATTTGTTGACCAGGCCCCATGCTAAGTGTATTTTCACTATGCGGTTCAGAGAAAACAAGTAACTGGTTCAAGTTCACAGAGTTAGAAATTGAAAGAACATGGAGTCAAGCCTACAGAAAGCTGCCTCCCATATTTCAACACAGAGTCATGAGAGGCAGTGCTACTCCAAGGTCAAGATCCTGAGATGGAGGTGACCAGTAATGACAGCCCCTGCCCCAAACATTTGCTAGTCAAAGTCATCCCTTTTAGGCCCCATGGTGTAGCATTCTGAACTCTCTCTCCAGTACCACACCATTTTCATAATTAGACACAAATATTTGTCCCTCTCATGAGTCATCCACCCTGGAACCTGTCTCCAACAAACTGATGAGGGCCTTCCTTTACTAGGCTTGTGAAAAGATCATGAAGAGGAAAGTTTCTAACCGGGCAGTTTGTGAAGGCTCAGGAGTACACAGACATCCTCAGCCCCACAGCAAGGACCACGTGATGAGAAAAGGCCCATGCTTGGATCCAGGGGCTCCTTTTTCTAGTCCAAGCTTTCCTCCTACCCCACTGTGTGTCCTTGAGTCAACCTTTACCCTCTCTGACCTTGGATTCCCATCTACAGAAAGAGAAGGGACTGGATTCGATACTACAGATCAAACAGGCATGTCTGAGGGGAGCAGGCAGGTGACGTGAACTAGTGGAGTGAGTAGGTATAGGTGATGACACCCACCATGGGTAAGTAGAGTGACTATGGCAGCTGGAGGAGGGGCACCTCCTCTAAGAGGCGGCCAACATCCCATGCTGTTATCTTTTGATCAGAAGTGTCTTGGTTTTTAAATGTTGGCCTCTATGAGGCCAAGTGAAACATATCTGTGAGCAGGTTTGGCCCATGTCCTCCCATTATTTTTCACTATTATGTTCACAACTGGGGAGCTGAGGCCCAGACAAAGAAGAAAATCAGTGAAAGACAAGCCAAGGCAAATAGGTACACAGCCCTGAAAAACCAACCAGGAGGAGAACCTGGGCTTCTGGCTGACCACAATCACCAAAGAACAGAAAATGGAAACTGCCGGAGCCAAGGGCAATGCATGGGTACTTAAGGCAGCCTATTTCCCAGAGCAGACTAGAGAATGGAGTCAGCCATGCTAGTTCAGCCACACAAGGCTCAGTGAGGCTATAGAAAGAGAGTGAACTGCGCTCAAAGACAGTGATGGGTGTTTAGATAACCATGGCTTGTGTGGAGGTTCAGTGTAAGCAGTGGTTCTCAAACCTGAGTGGGCATCAGAATCACCTGCAGAGCAGATTGCAGGGCCCACCCCCAGAGTCTCTGATTCAGTAGGTCTGGGGTGGGGCTGATAATTTGCATTTAACAAGTTCCCAGATAATGCCGATGTGGCTGGTCCAGGGGCCACTCTGGGAGTTTGGGTTCTGGAATATGACTGCTCATGTTCGGAACCAGGCTCCACCACTTATTAGCTATGTGACCCTGGGAAATTTACTGAACTTTTCTGTGTCTCAGTTGCCTCATTTGTAAATTGGGGATACTATCAGCCTCCACTCAGAGGATTATTTAAGAATTAAATTAGATAATCCATGTAAAGAGCTTTGAAAGGTGCTTGGATCATAGTGAGTGCTCTATGAATGCCATTGATCATTTCTGCTTCTAAAAGTAGCTTAGTGGAAGCTCCAATTGGAGAACCCCAGGGTTGGCAACAGAGGAGCTCCACGATGACCTCTAGTTGTAAAGGGGCAAGACGGAAGAAGTTACTGAAACCCAGAGATGGTGAGGGCTGTGTGGAGAGAGTTACGAAGAAGCTTCAGTTCAAAGAACAAGTCGACAGTGTCCCTATAGGGAAGAAGCCGGAGGAATAACCAGTCTGGCCTCACTCCCCTCCTTTCTCTGACCTCTTGCTGGTGCTCCTGTTGATGCTCCCTGTTGAGACTCAACCAGGCAGAGGTCTGGATGAGCTGGGAAAGGGAGCCTGTTGCTAAAGTCCATATCGTCCAGCTTTCCAGGGCACAGCACAGAGTGGAGAAGGATGGAGAGCAAATTGGAGGGACACGTAAGATACCAGCACACTCAGAAGAAGGCCTCCAGACATTACTTGGTCTACATCCCCATCTCGAGAGGGAGGCAGGGTGACCCCTAATCCGAGTTATACTGGTGATCTCCAGTGAAAGAGCTGATGGATTCAGGAAGGCTCCAAGGGCCTGGGAGAGCAACTCCTCTCCAAACCACATCCTGTATCCTCGTTCCAGACCCAACCAGGGCTCTGGCATTGAACCCGCCAGGCACCAACCTTGGAGGAAGCTGAACTCTTTGGCTTTCTGTAGGGGACAAGAGACCACCTTGCAGGGAGCAGAAAAGACAGGACGAATTCAGCAGAGACTGGAAAGTAAACACGGCAACCTGACACACAGGACAGTTGGGGTGCAGAGCCCAGCTCTGTCCCTGAAGGCAATTCTCTGACCTCTCCAAAGGTCACAATCGCTCCTGCCCCCTTCCTCTACCTGGCTCCTCCTTATGCTCCAGGATTTGGGGCCTGGAAAAGGATTCCAAGATGTGCTAAGTCACCCGAGGCTCCTTGGAGGAAATCACTAGAGCAATATCTGATATAATTGTGATTATTCATTATCTGAAATTGGACAGGATGAAGTCCTGCAAAATAATACACTGTAGGGAATGGATCTGCTGAGGCAATGGACTGAATTAAAATAGTTGATATTAACCATTTTTCCAGGACTGGTAACTTTTGAAGCTGTCTTTATTCAGGTACTGGCTCTCATCACCAGAACCCAGTGCTGTGCACTGCCCAGATGCAGATGGGGGAATGACATGGTAGAGGCAAGTAGCCAGAAAGATCCAGGTCCAATGACGTATAGATGACTTGACAGGAAGTTTGCCACAGAAAGAGAAGACAGTATGCACACCACCACAGAGTACCGTTACAGTCACTAAAAACTGCAACAGGAAGAGTAGAATTAGTAGCTGGAAACCTGAAAGGGACCTCAGTGAGTCATATGGTTGTACCCTGGCTTTAGGTAAGATGTTATTAACCAGGCCTGAAGAGTCTAGGGGACTTACTGGGGGTCACCCAGCCAGTTACTCAACCTAAATAAAAAATCCAAGCTCAAGCCAAAACATAAGGAAAACTTAAATAGGAGCTATCTATTCTATAGGCACATACTGTATTTGGGTTAGAAGTCAGAGCTCTGCAAAGAGGCTTCTAGAATTCCCAAGGCCAAGCCCATCTTGTCGCCAGGCAAAGAGGAAGAAAGAGGACACGGAAGCCCACATTAGAACTTTCTGAGCTGACTGGGTGAGGCTGGGAGTATTGAGAAATGTTTCATGTAAGGAACTACCAGGACACCTTCTTGTGGATTCAGCCGTTTCTCCAGGTTCACTTTCTATTATAATTTTTGTTCTTCTTCTTCCCAAAGGATAATGCTACATGGTAAACGTAGAGCAACTGAGAACCTCAAACTCCTCGATCCTTGGTTTTGCAGTGCTCTCGGGATCAAAGGCAGCCTCAGAAAAGACCTGTCCCATAGTGAGTAAGTTGCAGAGCCTGAACTATCATCCAGGTCTCCTGAATTCCATGAACTTCATCCTAAAATTATTTAATACTCAAGCATCTCCACTAAGACCAAAGGAGATGGCAAATGGTGATCCTGATGTTAACTCACAAGGCCGAACAGCTGCAGAACAACCACCCTGCAATGCTCCTCTGAGCAAGCCATCTCTACCCATAACTCATTCATTCATTCACTCATTCATTCATTCAACCAGCATTTACCGAGTCCTTCTGTAGTCCAGGCACTGCACTGCAGTGTAGAATGGACTGGCAAGGAGCAAAAGCAGAAGCTGGGCAGCCAGTTGCAGTGGCCCAGACAAAAGATAATGAGGGTCTGATCTAAGGCAGTGTGGAGAAGTAGAAGGAGATGGAAGTTAATGATGTTAAGAAAGTAAAATTAGCAGGATTCTGTTATGAATTACCTGAGATGGGGGTAGGAGAGGTGACAGTAAGGGAGGCCTCTGGTATGATTCCTGATTTCTGGCTGGAAAGAAGGAAAGAATGGCAATGCCCTTCATGGAGATAGCATACAAGGGGAGGAGCAGATGAGCAAGTTAGGAGGAAAGATAGGAAGCTCTTTGGGGTCATGTTGAACTTGAAGTGCCTTTAGAACACCGGGGAAGAGAAATCCAGGCAGAAGTACAGGTCTGGATGTCACAAGGCATGCAAGAGGATGAGGTCATCCAGGGATAGTAAGCTGGAGACAGCATCACTAAAAGGTGGAAGGAAGAAGGATCCATGTGAGAGCCTGAGGGAGAGCAGTCAGAGATGTGGGAGAGGCAAGAGAAAGCAGAGCTTAGGAACCCAGAGAGGAGAGGGAATCAAGAAAAATGCAACGACCAGCAATGTCTAATGCCACTGACTGGTCGTGTGAGGTGGGAGTCCATTGCAGTGGGTAACAAGGGGTCTCCAAGGCTGGTGGCAAGAGTGTGACAGAGGAGGGTAATTGCAGGGATGGCCATAGAATTGCTCCTCCCCCAGGCCCCCACTGTAGAGCTCAGCTGCTGGCACCAGCCATGGTACCCAAAAGAATACAACATCCTGGCTCAGGCCTGTATCCTGGGAGATAAGCCAGGGCCCAGCACTTTAGAGATAATGGTCCAGCTCTGAACAGTGGAGAAGACAAAGTACGGCTTTAACAGATTTGAAATTCAAATCTTCCCTTTTTTTTCCTTTAACCCGTACATATTCGGAACAGTTTAGACGCGTGACACCTGAGGAAGGTTATGCATCAATTGCCTGGTCAAGCAGGTATGAAAGGAGTGACTGCCAGAGATTGGATTCTCTCCAACATCCTGGCCCACAGAGCCCAGAGCCAGGAAGCTGAGGCTGCCTCCGCCTGCCACCTGAACAGTAAGCCCTCCACAGTGTCTCCTGCCTGAAAAATAAAGAGCCATTGCTCTTAGTAGCATAGAAGCCCCTGCCTGGGAATGTGAGGGGGAAAGGAGAAGACTGAGCCAGCAGGTGGAGAGCAAATACGAAGGCAGAGGTTTCCGGAGGAAGGTTCGTTCTTCTCCAGGTAAATACTTGCCTGCAAGCTGTCTACCCTTACCTCCTCTGTTCAGTCAGGACCCCAGAAGGGGTTAGCTCCCCACCAAGATTGACAGCACCTTCTTGTTTTTCCCCCAACATCCACTTTCTGTGCCATTTGCCACCTAGAGGGAAAACATCTCCCATTTTCAACAGCACGAATTTAGCACACGTGGGCATGTCTGGAAGGGGAAGCCACGCGGAGGACGGCGATGAGCTCTTCTCCAACTCCACTGACAACTCAACAAGGGCGAGATAGGCATGAAGTTGCATTAAGAGGCACTTGAGATAGCAAGTGGATCACTACACAGTTGACGACTTGCACAATATCTCCCTCCTTCTCCAACGTCCTTATGCCCATTGTCTCCATTTACTTAGGGGCACCCCTATCAAGTGGGATAGATTAGGATCACCTCATCCGTTTTTCACATGGGTACTGAGAGTCATAAAGGGCAGACGGCAACAGAGTCAGGATCATGGGCTCTGCCTCTTGGTTCTCCACTCTTTCTCTGCTACCTGCCATAGCCAAGGGCCTGAGGAACTGGCGTGAATAATCAGGGACAGCGGAGGCGGTTCCTCCTCGGGGCTCAGGACGGAGCCTGACTGTCTTGACTATATCATGTGGAGTACACTCTAGAGGGAGATGGTCCTAACAAGCCCTCAAACTCATCTCCAACAGTGAGGCAGAGCGGGAAGAAGAAGAGAGGTGGGCGCAGGCTTGGCAGAGCTTCAGGGAAGCCTCCAAGAAGAGCCACCAGATCTGGCCTTGTGGACAAAGTCCTAGGGGCCTGCAGTGCTGGCAGCCTAAGTGGCCAGTTTGGTTTTCTTCACATCCTGGAATATGGAGCATCTTATTTTTAACCTTATAAATGGAAGAGTGACTGGCAGTGCCGGACCAAGACAACCACGAATAAAGGAGGCCCGGGCAAAGCCGGGGGCAGGAGTCGCACCCACTCTGCAGAGTGGCCGGCCCAGAGCAGGAGCCTGGGGGCCCTGGGGGCCTGCAGCTGGGAGCCAGAGCCTGAGGGCAGTCCAGGTCCCTTGTCTGGGGACACCGCCCACTCTGCCTCCTGCTCAGATCAGCCAGTGATGACGTGATCAGGCCTGGCGCTGATCCAAACCCCCAAATGCCCCTGCCTCACGCGAGAGTTTCAGGGCAGCCTCCATGGTCTCTGCCGCCCCTTGCCACTGCCTGAGCACAGAGAGTTCCCACTGCTCCAGGCAAAGCCCCGACTCCTGGGCCTTGCTGAGACTCCCGTCGTGCCTGTTCAGGAGGGTATGAAACTTATACCCTTGTTTGGTGGAAAATCTCCTCTTACCCAGTTTGCATTGACTACAAACCTTCTCTCTGCAGTTCTGGCCTTTTCCCTCAGCAATGAAGATCCGACTGGGACAGCTTAACTACAGCCTGGCTGTGGGATAGGGGGTGACAGCTATGACCTCAGAGATCTCCTCCTGGAGGAGGATCCTGTGTGACTGACACAGTCTCGACCAGCACTAGGAAGGGAGCAGTCGATATTTCTCTAAACAGTAACACCCACAGCACATTTTCTGTACAGGAAAGGTACAGGTAGGAATGATCATTCATTGAACAAATGGTTTTAAACCTCTAATATGTACCAGGCACTGTGGTAGGTCTGGGATTCGATGGTGAGCAGTGCAGACAGAGCCCTGCTCTCACAGCATTTATAGTGGACTTATAGACAGGGAAATCAGCAAATAAAGTACAGTATGATAGGTGCCATGACAGAGGGTGCACAGGCACTACAGGATCACAGAGGAGGGAGAACTAAGCCAAACTTGGATATAGGGGTGGTATCAGGGAAGCCTTCCTGGAAGAGGTGACATCTAAGCTGAGACCTGAAGGAAGAGTAGGAGGTACCCAGGTGATGAGAGGAGGGAAGTAGTCGAGTATAGCTGGAGCAGAAGAGAAGGACTTATAAGAAATGAGGGTAGAAAAGGGCTCAGGGGCATGATTGTGCAGAGCCTTGTAAGCCATGGTAAGAAGGGGGCATCTTTCTCCTAATGATAGTGGAAAAGCCACTGAAGGGGTTTAAGGAGAGGAGAAGTATAATCAGATTTCCACCTGAGCAGGTGCATTCATGCTGCTGTGAGAACAGACCAAAGCAAGGAAAGGGAGGATATGTGGAGAGCGTCCAGGAGGAAGCTGCAGAGATCCAGGCAAGAGAGGGGGCCCAGGAACCAGGACAACAAAGGTGGGACTGGAAAGAGGAGGACAAATTCAGGACAAAGAGGATAAACCTGAGACCTGGAATCCTCAGGCTGCACTGTGAAGAAAGGCGAGAGGGAGTCTGGGCTGTGGCTTTGGTGACTTAACACTAAGTCAGATGAGGGTCGCAGGAGACAGCCTGGATGACGGGAAGAAATGATATTCCAGGGGACCCTGAGCTTGAGCACCTGCAAGATATCTGACTGGAGCTGTCTGTGGGCCGTCAGGTACACAGGTCCAAGCCCAAAGGAGGGGTCTGTGCCACAGCTCGTAGCCTGAGAATCATCAGTATATAAACTAGTAGTGAAGCCAAGAGAGGGAATGAGATGGCCTGAGGAGAGGATGGAGAGAAAGAGAAGAAGGCGGCCTGGAACCCAGCCCTGAGGAAACCACAGCATCCACAAATGTCACACATCAGCTGCAAAGTCAGAGCTGCATGACCTTCCTGACTCTGAAACTCAGATCTGTCTCTACAAGACCCTCCCTCCATATTTCCTCACTCGCCCTCACCCCAACATGAATCACACACACACACACACACTCCCCCCCATTGGGTCCTCAGACCCTATGTCTAGCTCAAAAGCTCCAGGCTAGCAATTAAATGTGTACCTTATGTATCACCTGTTATGAATTGTGAACCACATATGATAAGTATGTAAGTGGATGAGCACGTGCTTCTGCATAACGGACCTACAGACTCAGATGTGTGTACACGTCCCCACACGTCAACACACCCACACACCCTCACACTGAACATTCCAAGTGACTGTTCCCACTTTGAACTGTAAATTTCCCCCCAAAAACAAAACAATAAACATAAGTTACAACAGGAGGAAAAAGGAGAAAATATTTGTCAAACTTCTTATTTGTGTCTTATCCCATGATCAAATGTAATCCTCATGGCTACCTTAGAAAATAGGTTTAATAATCCCACAGGGATGAAAATGAGACACAAACTCAGGTCTGACTCCCAAACTCTCCCCTACACCACACTGGGGCAACAGCTGTAATTCTGGAGAAGGGGGCGTAGAGAGAGATTCTAACAAAAGGAAGTTGGCATGGTGTATGTGTGATATATGGGCTTATTTCCTGCATTCATTCCATAAATATTCATCAAGTTCCTGCTATGTACCTGAAGGCAAGAGTTGAACAAATGCACGTTAATAGAGAACATTCCTTAATTAGGATCTATCCACACCTGTGATGGGCTGGAATCATTTTGTGGGCTTCTCTGATTGAGCCTCCTCAGAGAGCTGCTGTCATAACTGCTGGTCGGGGAGAGATGAAGTCCTTGGATTGAACGTGTCTGTGGGAATTGCAGGCTTTCACTTCCCGACAGGCCCAGCCTGGAAAGGCCACCACTTTACTTTACTTCAGCTAACAAGAGATTATCTTTCACAACAGACCTACAGACGGGGCCCTAATCGATGAATTTGCTAATAGCTGCCGCCTTTATAGTGGCATTAGCCCGATTCGGTCTTAGTTGTTCCACCGTAGGGTCAGGCCTCACACGTGAACGCATTCTATTGGACTTATGGCCAAGAGGGCAGGGAGTTTAACCTGGTAATTAAACATCCATTTTGCTATGTTTGTTACAGCAGCCCTGGAAAACAAATACAGGTGATAAAACTACAAAGATAAATTTTAAAAAACAAAGTTGCTATTCTGAAGTCTTTGCTATCCGTTTCATCCCATGAAAGAAGCTGGAGGAGAGTCCAGGTTTAACACGATGGTCTTGGGTCTAGCTTCCAGAGAGGGGTACTGTGTTAGATGAGAGTTTTTTCCTTGGCCCACCGGCAAGGACTCCAGGCATAGGGATATCTTAGATGAGGAGGTGGTGTGGAATGAGGATTGTCCTGGACAAAAGTTATACCAGGTCCCTGCCACCCACAGGGCATAGCACCGAGAACTATGAAAGTGAGGATGGCAGGGTGGTAGCGGAGCAGGAAAAGAAAGGTGGGGCTTGTGTCTTTTCCCGGGTTTCTTTCAAATCCACCACTCCCTCACTTCTCCCGTTAATTTCTCCATTCTTTCTCCTCATATTTTAGGCTTCTCCTCTGGTCCCTCTGATGCCTTCACAGCCTGGTAGAATGGAAAAAGCATGGGTCTCGGTGGCTAGAAAACCAGAGTTTGAATCCCAGCTCCAATGCCTACTATTGTGTGATCTTGGACAAGTAACACTAACTTTCTGTGCTTCCGTGTCTTCATCTGTACAATGGGGATAACACGAAACTCATGGTGTTACATAGATACGTATGGCATACATTATGCAATGTATGCATGTAATATATGACGGAATGCATTAAACAAGATGATGTATGTCAAAGCATTTTAAGCAACACAAAAAAGAAGAGAGATTTTGCTATGCACAATTCTTAGATCTTATATAGGGAAGCATTAGCTTTAGATATTTCATATCAGGATATACTAGAAAATTAGCACAAAGAAATAAAAGCAATAAATCAGATGCTACATTGAAAGGAGGTATAAATGGCATTGACCTGGGAGTAAACATGGTCTCAACACTGGCGCTGAAGAGCCCTGTGATATTGGGCAAGTTTTTCCATCTCTTAATTTAAATGATTTGAGTTTCCATCCGGCTCTAAGATTCTATGGCTTGATGAAGATGTGCACAGCAAGCTGTTTGCTCTTACGAATTACACTTGAAAAAGAGATCTTTACTTGCGAGTCACCCATTACAAATCTGGGGAAAGCTGTGATGCTCGAGGGAATTCTAATAACAAGTGAAGTAGAAAAGCCATTTGATGTGTGAAATGTCCAATGGGCTAGATAACGTTGGAGAAGCAAATCTTCTCAAACACTCCTCTCCTGGCTATTCCTATTAGGAGGCTAATTCCAGAATGTTAGAGAAAGGGGTGGAATCACTTGAAACAAAAACTAGTACAGAGGGTGAGACAGCCCTAATACAGCCCCAAATGCAAAGACAACCAGCCAGTTTTCATTTCCTTTTAGGAAAACAAAAGCAAAGGTGACTGGGATTGTGACAGGAGAGACTGAGCTCAGTCTTAAGGAGGAGCTTCCTGACCACTGAGATGCACAAGGAGTTTGGGGAAATCACTCCTCTGAGGCTTTGCAACAGGAGACCAAGCGGCCAACTGCACGTCCTGGTTGGGTAAGTATGCTCAGCGCCAGAGCACAGGCAGAGGGACTTTTGGGAGGTCGTTTCTTGCCTGTGCTCTCTATCCTTCCACCAAGTCAGTTCACAGAGGTATAACAATGCCTGCTTTTCACACAACAACACAATCCCCTCCCAGTTACCTTGGCAGTTCACACATTGTCGTGCCACCCATTCTTCCCTGCTGGCACAGCAGACTCCAAGGTGTAAGTACTGTCTTTACAGATTCTGCACGTGTCACGCTGCAATGTGATAATCGCTTCACATCGCAGTTAGCAAAGGGGAGGAACTGAAACCCACTCCTGTATTGGAGTGTTTCACCCTCTTTCACAGCCAAAAGCCTATTTAGGACTCTCTGAAAAGCCAACTTTCCCAGGAAAAAAAAGTGGGTATCTTCTTAATTCTCCTGAGCTCCCTTAAGGACCAAAATCTGCATTTGCTGAGGGAGAACAAATTGATGTGGACTGTGGTTTATGGATCATTTCAGCCGCAGAAACAAGGAATTGGGAGAGTTCATCCAGTCTACACTTTTTTGGCAAGACTCTTAAAATCTAGCAGGATAATAATCACAAATGCTTACTGAGCACTCACCATGTTCTCAACTCTGTGTGTGGATTAATTCATTTAATCATCACAAGAGCCCTATGAAGCCCAGAGAGGTTGAGCGACTTGGTCAGAATAACAGCACATCCACTAAGTTCAGAGTAAATCCAGATCATTTGGGGCCAGAGCCTGCATAGTTAATTAGCCCCCACACTAGAAAGAGACATGGATGCAGACCATTGGAGCAGTAGGCCTGGGTCCTGCCTCCTCTTGCCATCTTCCTCCTCCATTCCCTGACCATTGTCCTATAGGACTGCGCAGTTTAGCTGAAAGGGACTTCCTGGGGAGAAGGATCCAATAGCCAAAACCACCACCACACATATCAGAAGTCACCCAGTTCGTCCCATCACTCACAGGGCCGTGCTCACTGGCACCCCAAGCCCACTGTCCTATGGTAGGATTTTTCCCAGTCCATAATTATTCTCTCTCCCTGGGCCAATAAGTGAACAGAACATTCGAAAAACAGTCTCCAAAATGATTCTTTTGCTAAAACTGTTTTCTCACTCCTGGGGGCCTTGCCTTGAGGAACTAAAGCCCCAGTCAGGGAGTCATCACCATAATTAACGTGTCAGGCTTTCACCAAGACTCAGCAAAGCCTGCAGCAGCTCCGAAGGGTCCATTATCCCCCAGGGTTTATAACTGGGCATCGTGATTAACCCATTTATCTGCTGTTCAGACGAGCACCCCAGAGGAAGAGTCGGTAATTACCGAACGGTGAACAGGTACACGCATAGCCCAAATGGACCCATGCTTGAGGTGATGCGGCACCTTGATTCCCAGAATCCTTACTCATTTTGAGTTTGAAAGGTCCACAATAAGATGGCTGTAGCAGAGGGGTGGGAGACAGGAAGCCCCGTTTTCAGAAAGCCATGAGTGACTAAAACCCAGAAGGCTCACGAGCTTGTTCATAATCACATGAATCAATTCAGTCAACACTTATTACTCCCATTTATTATTTACTCTGTGTCAAGCACAGTGTTAAGAACAGAGCATACCAAGAAAATTCATTGTCTAACTGGAGAAACAGACATCTAAAAAGCCAATTATCTTGTAATAGGAAAAGTGAGAGACACGCATTAGGAACACAGAAGAAGGAGAAGGAGCAAGCACTCTCCCGGGCGTGGGGGATAAAGGGCAGATCTGGGAAGCCTACCCAGAGGAAGTGACCTTTGAGTTGGGTCTCACAGGAAGATTTTTTTTCCAGAGAGAAGAAGTGGGGAAAGAGCAGCAAAGGCAGAGGGAACAGTATGCACAAAAGCATTTAGCATGAAATCAGTGGTCTGTACACAGAACTGCAAGGGGCAGGAATTAAAGGGCCTTGCACGCTGTGCCAAGGAATCTGGGCTCTACCCTGTATCCTGTAGGCAACGTGGTACATTTTTAAAGAGATGTCTGATCACGAGCAGCTTCATGCTTTTGAGAGCCCATCAAGTGGTGACAATGACGCTGGACTAGAGAAGAGGACCAACAGCCAAGAGGCTACTGCTGTAGTGAGGGTGGAGCTGAGGGGACAGTGGGCTGAAGAGGAGGGTGGACTGGAGGCTTGGCAGACGTTGCAGAAGGCCACATCAGCAGGTTTCTGATACCATGGGGGAGCAGGGGAGAAGGAGAAGAGGCTGACAGGGGAGTAGTGATGCCCTTAGCTGAGGAGGAGAAGACTATCTGAGGGAGCCAGAGAAAGGGTAAATGGAGCCGACGTCGCTGCGTGTTTACCACGTGCCAGGGCCGTCCAGGCATTTCCTCGTATCCTACACCAACCCTGTACCGCGAGGCTACTCCGCTCAAGTTCACACACAAGGGAACTGAGGTCAAAGTGGTTGAAGAGTGCTCTCAGAGCCTCCCAGGGTCACCGTGCCCACCACACCTGTGCCCCTGCCCCCACTGCCCCAGCGCCAAACTTCACCTGTTGAGGGAGGCTCTGCTCACTGTATCAGTAGTTTCATGCTCCACTTTCTCCTTCCTGCCTAACGATAGAAAGAACAATTTCCCCTATTTTTACCTTGTGAAAGAACACCTTCTCCATCATCTTTGCCTACCTCCAACATTGCATCTCTCCCTTCCAAAGTATCCCTCCCCTCCCCACTCCTCATCTGCTCCCATTCACATATGGCATCCTTTTAGAAGGAGCAAGCGTGGGGCAGAGGGCAATGAATCACAAGTGGGGCAATCTGTGTTCCAAGGCTGACCTCGTCAAACAGGCAACTTTCAGAAGTTGCTGGGCCTCTCACCCCCAATGTCTCACCTCTAAAATGGGGATAAGAAATGAATATTAACCTTTGCTCATCTCACAGGATTATTGTGAGGATGAAACGAGATAAAGCACTGGCAAACAACACCAGTAAAATGTGCTACAGAATTATCCAGACTGTCTGGCACTACTGTCCACCAGACTGTGGGTCCCTTGAGGGCAGGGGCCTGGCTGTCTTCATCTTTGGATGAAGGTACCTAATTATTCTTGGTATAGAGTTAGTGTGTGATGAAGACGTGTTGAGCTAAGAACAAGGACCACTACCACCATCAACACCCACATACACACACACACCACAGAGGCATCCTTGCCTCTCTCTCCCACCAGAAACGCAGGCAAACCCACAGGACCCCACTTTTGGAAGTACTGCTCTAGTTCTGGCTCATTCCAAAAACAGCCAGTTCCCGGAGGAAAACCAAATGATTGTCATGCTGCCTGGATGCATCCATTGGGCACGTTTGACCGAGTCAGAGTTCCTCCCCTTCTCAAGGGGACTTGCTAAGAACTAAACCCCCAGACTCACTCAGTTCCAAGGAGCCCCAGCTGGACCAGCCCCTCCCGGCTGCCGCCTTTGTGCCAGGCGTGCGACGCGGTTTTTCTGCCAGCAGGAGCTCGGCCGCCTCTACTGCTGTTTTCATTGATGCCTTGAGCAGAGCTGGCATGTGCAACCGCTAAGAGGGGGAGCGCGGAGCCGCGGGGGAAGCAAGTAAAAATAGCCTGGCGCGCCTGGCTCTGCCTCCTCCGGACGCCTCTAACCCCGGCCGAGGAGGGGAGCTCAGCCGCCGCTGCTGCACACTGCGGAACCTGGCCGGGGTCTGAGCGCCGGCCTCGCGCAACAGCTGCGGTGGAGGAGCTAGAGATCAGCGAGAACTTTTTTTTAGAAACCGAGCGCGGGGCGGGCGTGGGGGGGGGGGGACGGTCTTGTTTCCAGCACTCCAGCCACCTGACTGCAAGGACTGCTACGGACGTGCCAGCTAGTCCAACACTTGACCCACGTGCAGCCTTGACTCTGAGCTATTTTTGGAAACCTCTTTCGCGGGTGGGCGATCAGAGGGAGGAGGGCCCTGGGATTGGTAAGGCTAGCTCTCTGCTGCGAGGCTAGGCGCCTTGCACTACACATCATCCTGAATGTCTTCTCTCCGGTGGGAGGTGGGAAGAGGAAGTGGTGAGGGCACCGCGCATGCAGGCTTCGCCCTAACTCAAGGAGACGGCATTAGCTACTGAATGTCCCACTGTTTTCAAGACCCAGAGCGTGTTTGTTTTGAAATCGACAGTTGCCAGATGCACGCTGCTTCTAGTCTCAGAGAATGGGGATTTTAAAAAGCTTTGCTGCCTGCGCTGTGGGGTAGGAGTTAGCTGCAGTTAAGACCCGAAGGGAAGAAGATCAGGAAGGGTCTCTGCACCTTTTTGCATTCCGGCAAGACAGAGGGACAATCCCCGCGCCACACCTCCATCCCCGCCCCACGCCGCATATGGGTAACCATATGTGAAATGTACGGCAGCCCCACCAGACACCGGCTATTAATAGAGCCCCGAGTTCGCTCTCTGTCTTTTTCCTGCCACCGAGTAAGGGATGATCTTCACACACACACCCCACTCCGCCCCCACCTCGGCGGACCGTTTCTCCAGGCAGGTAAGGGGGCTGCCCACGCTGATCCCCTTCGTGGCTACAGGTGCCTAGAGCCTACGGACTAGTCCTGTCGTAAGGACAGCATGGTCAGTGCAAGGCCAGGGAACACAGCCTTGAGTGTTGGGACGCAAAACCCAGCAAGGCTCTTTGCGGCTCAGGGCCACCTCGAGGGTAGAGAAAGGGCAGCTACTGGGCCGAAGGCGGAGGGCAAGAGCGCAATTTGCGGGGCTAGAGCGACCTCCTCAAAAGCCGCTGCGGGACGGGTGACCGCAGACCCGTTTCTCTCAGCAGCTGGCGGCGCGCAGCCCCCACCGCCGGCGCGGGCCCGGCTGCGGCAGGAGCTGGCGCTGTCCCTGGTCCTGAGGGTGGCCGCGGCTTGTGCTCCCTCCGCGAGTTTAGCGCCCCCGAGGCGGCTCTAGCATTCGAGGATGGCAGACCTCCCCCGGGCCCAGATCTGGGCGGGAGGGTCTGTTGGTGGTGCCCAAGTCTCACCACCGGCTCTGCTTGGCCCCCCCGCGGCCGGGAGCTCTCCGCGGTGCTGCGGGGACCGAGAGCTCGGGGACTGACTCGAGCTTGAAGGGTAAAGCCGAGGCAGCGGCTGGAGATGGTCAAGGCACTGCAGGGAGCAGACCCGGCCCCGGGATCACCCACCCCAGCTTTGCACAAAGCCGGGACTCTGGAGCCCTAACGGAGCCCAGAGGAGAGGGCAAGGGAGCACGGCTGCCCAGGGTTTGGGGCTGGGGGGAAAGAGAAGCGAGCAGCGGGTGGCAGGAGAGGGAGACGGGGTGAGAGCGACTCTTTCGCGTTTTCAAGAGGGAGGGGACCTGAGACATACACTATCTTCCCCCCACCCCAACACACACACACACACACACACACACACACACACACACACACACACACACACGGCCGGCAGAAGCAAGCGGGATGGAGCTGGGGAAAGTTTGGCACGAGGTGCTGAGCGGCGGCGGCGGCGGCGACAGCGGCGCGCGGTGGTCCGGGGTGGGTGCCGGGGTCGCCGAGAGCCCGGCCCCTCTCCTCCTTACCTCGGTGTTCTCGGCTGCGTTCTCCGCCATTTTCCTCCTGAGGAGCAGGCAGCGGGAGGAGTGTTTCATGCCCATAAGAGCCAGCAAGGGTTTGGTGATACAGAGATAGTAGAGAAAGAGAGAGCTTGTGTAGCTTTAAAAGAGAGAGAGAAAGGGAGGAAAGAAAAAAACAAAAAACCCAACCCAGCCCCTCCGCTGGAGCGTCAGCCGGCACAATTGACCACGGCTGAGTCTTTTCTGCAGTCTCCACTTTATTTTCCTTCCTTCTCATCTGCTTCGGATTCCTTCGCACAGTTTCAAGTTCTTCTCGCGCACCCGACCCCCTCCCCGCCCCTCTCCACCCGCGCTGCGGGCTAAGCAGGAGGGAGGCAGCCCCGAAGGCTCCGCGGCGGCGGCGGCGGCGTCTCCTCTCCGGGCTGCTCTGCTCGCAAAGTCTGGCCGGCCGGAGGCAGCCACCAACTCCTCTCAACTTCTGCCGCTCGGCTGGGCGAAGCAACACGCTTCCTGCGCGTCTCTCCTAGGGGCTGAGCCGGGTGAGTGGGGGCGGGGAAGGAGGTTCGTGGAGCAGGCGGCGGCTGGGCGCAGACCGCGGGCCCCCAGCGCCCCCGGGCCCGCCCCCTCCCCCAGGCTCCGAGGGTCTCCGGGCCGCCTCCACTCCCCGCCGCCGTGGACAACTTGCGAGGAGGCAAGGGCTGCTCGGACGCTGCAGGGCCACGCGGGAGGCGCCGGAGCTGGGCTCTTGCAGGTTCTTAGACCCGGGTGTGCGTCCTCCCACCGAGGACAAGTTCTGGGCAAGACTGGGCACAGTTACCTCGCCCCCACCCCACCCCCAACTCTCCCGCTACTCTGCCAATTCCTGGATCCTTCCTTGGCGAATTACGGTTTGGGGTTTGGGGAGGGAAGAGGTGGACGTCTGGATGGGGGAGGGTCCTTAACTCCTTCAACTCTAGGGCTACGTGCAACAGCATTCTCTCCTTTCCCCCCACCCCCCTATCCAGAGCGCTTGGGGCTCCAAGCCTCTCTCGGGCTGAGTGGGTGGGACTGAGGTTCAGCCAGAGGCGGCTTGGGGAAGAGGCGGGAGAAGGTCAGACGGATGAGCTGCAGTCTGCTCCCTGCCCCGGTCTTCCCTGGCAGCCCCCCGCCCACACATTTCTCTCTCCCTCCCCGCCCCTCCCCCATCATCACCAGATTTTGAAGTCCCTTTTATGGGAGAGAGGGAGGATGTCACGTACCCATTAGGATTCTCTTGATCCTTTTTTAAGGGAGTTTGGGCGGCAGCAGGGGGTGTGAATTTTTATACAATGCATTCCTGTCTTCACTTTGAGAGCTTCTTTTTCTCTGTTTTACTGGCCATCTGTCAGGCTGGTGAGAGATAGAACAAGGGGTGGGGGGCCCCACTTTGTCTCTCCCATTATAACAGGCCACTCAGGCCGACTCCTTCAAAGACAGCTGCACTTTCAAGACTTCAGCCCACAAGTCAAGGAGGGGGACCTAAAAGATGCTCCTTGAGCATCCTGGCTCTCTTCACTTCCTCCCTGTACCTACATAGGGAGCTCAGTCCTGCACACATGCCCTATTCATTTTTTTAACATCACCTTTGACAGTCAAGAAGTGTGAGCCTGGTTGTCCTCAACTAACCCTAGAGTCCATTGAAGAAATGGGCCAGAATCTAAAAACGCCTCCACCACCTGGTCCTAGGGGAAACAGAAGATATATTGCAATTAAGTGGAGGAGAGGAAGGGAGAGAGAGTAAGAAGAGTGAAAAGAGAACTGGCAAGAGGCTTGAGTTAATGGGCGTGTGTGTGTGTGTGTGTGTGTGTGTGTGTTGAGGAAGGAATAAATTTAAGTGAAAGAATGACCTTAACCTCCTTAATCTTTTCCTTTCTCAGACCACAGACCTGGATTAGTGTTGGGGGTAAGTGAACAGAGTCTTTGGCAACACCATTTTCCTTTCCCTTCACATCCTGCCAATGTGCAGAAAGTGGTATGGGTATAAATGAGGTGCATCTGAAGAATGACTTTTACCCTCCTGAACCCCATTTTATCTAAGCATCTTTCTCAGAGACAAAAGAGTCTGAAACACCTGATCTCCTACCAAGAGAGTCTCAGTACTTGTACAATCAAAGAAAATCAGAAGGGAAAAGATCCTCAGAGCTCTTTGGTCCAGTTCTCTCATTTTACAAATAAGGACCCTGAAAGCAGAGAGAGGAGGACTTTGTCCATGATCCTTCAGCTGGGAAAGCATCTGAGAACAGCCCCCCAGCCTCCTGACTTTCAGCTCTACACTCTCCCCCCACCCCACCCCACACTGCTTCTGCCTGTGCAGTGCATCCATTCTGTGACTAACCAGGGAGGAGGGGAGCTGAGACAAGCTCCCACCGAAATAGGCTGCTGCCTGTGCGTGATTATGTTGCTATGAGAACCTCAGTGGGTGTGTTTCCTCCGTTCTCTGTTGAAATCTTTTGCTTGGCTTTGGCTTCTCCCCAAGCACAGACACAGAGCCCCTTGGAATGGGGAGCAGAGAGGCTGAGATGGAGAGCTGCGTTCTCATGGCAAGAGTATTCTATTCCAGCCCATTGAAACTAGAGCCAGCCTGGGGCTGCGAGGAGCCTAGGCCCCCAGCATGGTTCCATGATGGCTGGAGGACGTGAATGAGCTGTTTTGAAAATGGATACTCCAGTCCTCTGTTGAGCCATCCTGGAGCAGAGAGAAGTTGTCTCTGTCATGCTCCCACCTTATTACAAATTACAATCAAAATAATTGTTACTTTAAGAGACTAAGTTTTGGGGTGATTTGTTACACAGCAAAAGATTACCTGAATGCCTGCCTCCTTGTTTGTGAAAATTCATGATGCATAAAAGTGCCTAGCACATAGTAGGTATTTTACAGTACTATTTTCTCACCATCCCCACCATTGACAGGAATTCAGTCTTTCTCCATCTCTTTTGCATAAATGTTAGCTTAGTCTTTTGCAAGGATAATTAATTTAGTCAGTCCACAAAGAACTCGCTGGGCATCTCTTATGTGCCTAGCCCATTAAAAGGTATTGGGCTGACCATTGAGGAGCTCTTCATTTAGTCAACCTGATTGCTTTGAAGTGTACAGAACCTTTGTAGAAGATCTTTGGAAGGGATTTTGGCGGGAGGCAAGAAGACATACGAGAGGACAAGAGGCACAGGGAGTTCACAAGGACGTGAGTTAAATGGGTTGTCTGGGACAACAGGTCTTACCAGGTAAAGAGGTCCCAAAGACACGTCTTGCTTATGTCATTTTTCTTACTCTAGATCGTCAACACAACAAAATGTATTGAGTAGTGCGCGTGAAGTGCTTAGAAGAATGCCTAGCTCATGATCAGAGCACAGACATTATGTTA
The DNA here is from genome assembly GCA_031878705.1 of Tapirus indicus. Taxonomy (NCBI): domain Eukaryota; kingdom Metazoa; phylum Chordata; class Mammalia; order Perissodactyla; family Tapiridae; genus Tapirus; species Tapirus indicus. The sequence goes on along the minus strand of CM062918.1, from coordinate 100,483,968 downwards.
CCATTCGCTAGGCCCTTTCTTAGGCTCTGAGTTAAACTTTATGGAGCACTTATTACATGCCAGAAACTCTCCTGATTTAATGCAGTTCTTCCAACAACTCCCTGAGGTGGGTACTGTCATTATCCCCACATATCAGAGAATTGCCCAAGTGGTGGAGTCAGGATTGGAATCTAGGATGCATTATTCCATGGCATGACCTTCAAGAGATTTACAGGTTCTGGGAACAAGGCAGTGGTTCTCAACCTGGTCTGCACAGTGGGATCATCTGGGAGCATTAAAAATGCCCATGCTCTGACTCCACTCCCAGAGGGCGTGATTTAGTGAGGCTTAGACATCAGGATTTTGTTAAGTCCCCAGGCGATTCTGCTGGGAAGTCAGGGTTAAGGACAATTGGATACGGATATTTGGAGGAGATAAGAAAAGACTTGCAGAGAAAGAAAGTCCTTAAGTTACAAAAAGGGCCCCCCAAACTAGAAGAGCCGCATGTATAGACAGGTCCACCTCGAGCACAGAGTTGTGTGAGAGTCAAGAGGTTCTCAAGTGAAGCTGTGCTATGGTTGAGCCAGCGTGCGGAGGCTGAAATGAGACTCCAGGGGAGGAAGAGTTATCCCGCTTTGTGAGATGCCACTGGGAAAGTGAGTTGCCTGTCACTGAAGGGTTCATTTAGGCTAGTTATTTGGCATAGCTGTGCAGCCGAGCTGCAAACCCTGCAAGGTTGAGCGAGGTCTCCGAGGTTCCATCCACCTTGTGCTGTGACTCCATAATTGTCTCCTATTTCATCTCTGAGCCCTCCAGAAGGTGAAGACTATGTGTGGTAGTTTAACTTCGGAAGCCAACACTTCCTTTGCTGCCTCCTCAAATTCAGTGCTCGGGAATCAGGATGCAGTTTCTCTAAGCTGCGGACCATACTGTCTCGGAAAGCCCAGACTCTGCTTGTTCAAACATGGTTGCTGCAATAAAAGGAGACGCATAAGACATGTCATGTGGCTTCCCTCCTCCTCCTCCTAGGGGAACCTCACACATGGCCAGGGCTCACATATGGCTAAGACATGCTGCGGTGAATCCATGGCTCCTCAAGAATCAGGCCACAGACGTTACCCAACACCACCTCATGGCAGCTAACCCAGCAGCGTTCTCAGTGTTTTCTGGGCCAGACGGCAGCCAAGCCAAGGCTGCATCAGCTACCTGGCTGAGCCTCCAGGCAGCCCCACACCTGGGTGCTTCTCCTGCACAAAAGCCTCTGCAGTGCTAATTCTCCCTAACTCAAGGCCTGTTATTTCTTAAACTACATTCCAAAGAACAACTTGCAAGAGTGCCACTAGTGTCTGCAAAATAATTTGGGTTTCTTTTATTTTTTTGCCATTAAAACCAGAATATTATTTCTTCCTTGTTCTGATAATGTCTGATTAAATCAATTCATTGTGGTTTTGTGCTGGATATGATACTGTTTGGTTTGACTATTTATTCTAACAATATTTGGGAGGCATTTTCTTAGTAGTTGTGCATTAATAGCTTAATCCTTGCTGTTTTATATCCCTAAAAAGCGAAAAAGCTGAATAGTGGGCTACTGTTACATATCTTTCTCTCAGAATGAGAAGGACCCAAAAGACATCTAGACATTTTCTCAATGACCTATGATGGAACCCAAACTTCTTTGGAGAAGGAGAAAGAAGGATGTAGTAGCAGAGCCCTAAAGATACTAAAATATTCTTTCTAAAATGCTGTCACAACAGAAATTAGCTTTTTCTTCTTTGTGGAAGTTTTACACTCCACCCCTTTCCTCCTTTTCAAATCTTTCATAAGTCTCACCTTTTCTGGAAAATCTCTCCTGAATCCCTCAAAGTCAGCTAGAAATCAATTCAGTCTATCTGGTGCAATAACTCAATACACATTTTCTTCCATTAGCCCTTATACAGCAACTACTATGAGCAAAGCACCATGCTAGGCATTCTGGACTAAAAGATGAAAAGCGTATCCCAACCCTGATGACATATCTTCCACGGAGAGTTAGTTATGGATTAAGGTACTATCAGGGGTCATATGGATTGGATCTTATAGGTTAAATATAGCTATAATCAATGGCTCATAGTCAGATGGGCCCTGCAAGAATATCTATTAATATGGACAGGGAGATCCTGGAGGTTTTAGGGCCTAGACCAGAAGCAAAGTAGCCCCCAGTCAAGTAAGGCTGAGGACACATGCTTTATCAAGATACCAAAGTTCTTATGTGCCTCCAAAACTTTTATAGATGAGAAGTTTTGCAACCTTGGCCCCCTAAATGTATTCTGTACTGATGGCACTTGGGGCATAACACATTGTGATCTGCCCTAGTGTAGGGCTGATCTCTGGTGATTCAGGAGTAGCCCCACCTGAAAATCCACAATGAGTTGAGGTGGCTAAAAAAAGCTGTGCTTGAGTCCATCTGTTTACTTTCTGGACCATTTAACTACCCTGATCTCCTTCTTCTCTTCCCAGAAACTTGTTGTTTTTTTTTTAATTTCAGCTTTGTTAGTTTTTTTTAACTTAAAACTTCACACCCTAGGGTAATATCATTTTGCTCTGTATCCTCCATTTCTTGCTCATGCAAATGTATATAAAACACACTTATAAGTGTGTACCACTGGTATATGTTGTATAGAAGTGCAATCACATTACATACATTACTCAGCAACTTGCTTTCTTTATTAAACAGTGTATTATGAGACTTCTTTCCAGATTACTACATGTAAGTCCAAGTTCTTATTTTTAAAAGCTGTATAATGTTTCACTGTATGGATAAACCGTACTTTTTTAAACCAGCACCCTGATGGACTTCCTAGTTTCCTGTCACTCTAAGCAATACCACAATAAATGTTCTTTTACAATATACCCTTATGAATAGGAGCTTTTATTTCCAACGATAGTTTCCCCAAAGTGGTAGCATTTTAATATATATTGCCAGATCCTTACCAAAATTTGATTTCTCAGCCTGAACTCTTGGAAAGCATAAATCCAACCCTCCTTCCGCTTCTCTATTCCAATGTCAAGTGCAAAAACGTCTGCTGCATTCAAAGCCCTGGATTAGGCACTCGAGGAGGAAGATCCATGAAATGAAACACAATCCTTGTTTCAAAGGTGTTTCTACACCAAGGACTTTACAATGCCTGCAAAAGCGTTCATGAGAGATGCTGAGACGCAGGGGTATTTTTCCTGGAGGGAAACCAGATCACTTCCAAGTGCCAGGTAGCAGGGCATGAATTTGATATTACCAAGAGGTTCTGTGGTCTGAAAAACAATAAAGATAAAAAAACATTAACATCAATTACCTGTTGCTCAGGTGGAATGGCCACAAAGGATACTCAGGCCTGCGGGGCCACCCTCAGTTCCCTTTACTTGCAAAGGCTGTGCCTGAAGGAAAGCCTGGGTTGACAGCAGTATGCCATTGCTGTTCACACAGTTTCTAATTGAAAAACCCCACTGCCTGGAAAACCACACTCTCCACTTCCCAGAAGCATCTTGTTGGCTCCCTTTCAAAACAATGTTTGCTATGTTCAGACCTGCCCATAAGATGTTACCCACCCATCACCCCTTAACCCAAGGAAACCTTACCACTTAAAACCTCTCATATGAGTGTTTCAAAGAGTGAAAGAGGCCAGGGGAGGAAGGGGTGAGAGGGAGGAGACATTTGGCAGAGCCTGGGAGCAGAAGCACGGGCTTTGTGGTTTTACAGACCAGTGGGTTAACCTCACTGTCTATGTAAAAATGGCCTAATGGTCCAGCAGAGGGGTTTGAGAATAAAAGAGCCAATGTAGAGGGAGCATCTAGCATGGTCCTAGGAAAGAGCTATTTCCTAGGAAATAGCTAAACTCACTCTAATGAAACTGAGTTTCCTTCCCAACATCTCTTCATCAAAGACCGTGTCTACCCACAAGAGATGGAGACATAGTGTGAGATGGAGGAAGAGCATCACCGCCAGGTCAGTGGATCTGTGCCCCAGTCCCAGCTCTGTCATTAAAGAATAGGGTGTCCTTGAGAAAGTCACTTTACCTAGCTGGGCCCATATCCTCTTCTTTAAAAGGAGGACTTTGCATGAGAGGAGCCCTACTGCTTTGTCATTTCACACACGGTGAGTGTGAATTATGATTCTAATCACCCCCAATTACAACAAAGTCTGGTCACATGCATCTCAAACCAAAATTCAATTCTGATGGCCAAAACAAAGGCTGAAGGGCAGAAGGCCTCTCCCTCCCACTTGTAAGAGTGATTGAATGGAAAGTTACCCTCCTGTTAGGTCAGAATTTTACAAAGGAGGCCTGTAGGTGATGTGCATTACAACCTTCACTCTGGGTTATGGTTAGGGCTTTCCAGAGGTCAAAAGGAGATCCATTGTTTTTAAAGAGTCCTCTTTGACTCTAGCAACCTCAAAGACCAAGGAGCCATTGTGAATAGTCATTACTTGATTTCCCCAACACTTGTCAGGGGGCGGAGCTCAGTGGAGGAACCAATGAATTTCTTGACAACACAGGCTACTGGGCTGTAGTCAGCATCAGCTTTCAGTGATCCTTGTCAATGCATGAATAATGCAAATCAGCAGATTATCCAAAAGTCGCTTCCCTTTGACTCATTTTATGTATCCAGATACATGCAAATAGAATTTCTACCTGTCTAATGCTTTTTGGCTTCAAAACATATTTAAATCGGGGCCACCCGGTGGTGCAGCGGGTTAGTCCGCGCTTGGCAGCCCGGGGTTCGCAGGTTTGGATCCCAGGCGCCCGCCGATGCACTGCTCGTCAGCTACGCCGTGGCGGCGTCCCATATAAAGTAGAGGAAAATGGGCACGGATGTTAGCCCAGGGCCAGTCTTCCTCACAAAAAAAAAAAAACAACACATATTTAAATCAATGTGCTGTCCCACAGTACACAATGATGGCCATGGATGGTGGTCCAGAAAGCAGCCGGCTGGGTTGCTGGAGAAGCCAGCTGGAGTCCTCATCTTACCAGGAGCAGCTCACTCTGTGACTAATTCACCTGTGGGAAATCAAAAATCAGTGACCATCCTAGCACACTGCTCAGGGTCAGGTCAGACTGTTCAAGCTTTTCCATAGGAAAAACTACATAATTGTTAGGTGACATTTTCAAATCTCACAAGAGAAGAGTGGCTTCGATGTCTTGGACCATCCAGGTATCCATGTAATTCAAGTGCAGCTGTGGTTTCCAGAGGGAAGCGCTTCCCCTCGTGGGATGGAAATACTGCTGGCAAAGCTGAGAGCTGTCTCCTGTGGACGTGGTTCTTCTCTCCCTGGGCTTCACGGATGGTGACCTCAGAAAAGCGACTGCAGGCCAAATGCCCACTCCAGGCCAGGCACTGTGCTGAGTGCGGTCCACACGTCACCCCACTGAATCCTCACGCCAGCCCCAGATGGGAGCTGCATTGTGATCCCCATTTTACAGATCAGGAAAGGACGGCTCAGGAAGGTTAAAGAGCCTGCTCAAGTCACATACCTGGTAAGGGATTAAACCCTGCGTAGAGCCCGTGTCTCCCTGACTCCACCAGTGAAAGGAGCACAGACCTCAATGCCGCACAGACCTGGTTTTAAATCCAGATTCTGACATTTTAACTCTGTGACTTTGGGGACATTGCTTCACTTCTCCAAGCTCCAAATTTCCCACCTGCAGAAAGAGGTGGGCCTGGTAAAATCTACAGCTCGGGGTTGCTGCAAAGTGCCTGACCCAGAACCAGGCTCATGGTAGGCCTCAATAAATGGGTGTGATGGCAGGTGGCGTGTGGCTTCATGTGACCGACTTAACTCAGCAAAACTGCTTCTGCTGCTATGTTAGACTCTCAGGCACAAGTACAAGTGCAAAAACTACACTCCACTCCCAGAGGCCTGAGTGTCTGTCAACCTGGCAATGGCTCTAGACAGAGGAACTCTGTCTAACTGGCACCTATCAACCTGTCTTCTTGCTGCAGCTCTTTCTGTCACATCTGCTTAGTAATTGCTCTAAGTGGTGTCACTCTGGGCTGCATACCATATTTGCAGGTATGGAGGACATTGCTTTTTTTGGTAACTTCTGGAAAACTCAGCTTATGCAGTGGCCAAATCTGCCATAGAGCTACAGCAGGACTTAGTTAATGCATCCTGAGCAAATATGCAATTAATCACAGGAAGGAAGGAAGGAAAGACTCAGCACTCTGGCAGGTGGATAGAGGAGGAACGGGTAGAAGGATCTGAGAACAACTGTGCATATATACCCTGCCTCTATTCCAGCCTGCAAAGATGGCCTTTTCTTTTTTAAAGAAACCTATGTCTGTATCTTTTCCTCCTGGCCCATAAACCAGGCCCTGGAAGGTTCAGATCATGGCTGGGAGGTTCTGAGTAAATCTTGTCCTCCTCCTTCTGCTTCATTTTATCTCAAATTAGTTAAGACAAGATTGGGCTTCCCCTTCCTTCTCCTGATTGGATAATGGAGTCCCTGAAACTGTTCTTGTTGCTGCTGTTTCCCAGACTGAGTTTGGAACAAACTTGCCAGCCCCGTGGAAGCATAACCTAAATCTGAGTGGGTGAGAAGGAGGGAGATTGGACCAATGAGCTACTGCACTTTCTGTAAGCAGGGCCAAGGGCTCCTTTCCCTGGCCCTGGGATCAGAGTCCATTTTTGTCTATTGGCATCTCAGGCAGGGTTTGAATGATGTAAAAGGAACTCCAGGATAACCAGGCCACTCCAGCCTGTGTCACACTAATTCCCCAAATTTCTCTTCTCGACCTCTCTTGTGACCGACCAGCTCCTCCTCCTAAAAATGCCTCCCAAGAACTTCTAGGAGACCCTGTAAGACTACATCGTATGTACTCACACTGAATCTTCTTCATCTTTGGCTCCCTTAGTCAGTGTCCAATAACCTTGAAGTTGCTTTCAGGAGCCTTGTTGTTGCCCACGTTGACAATGTCCGTCATGAAGATGCTGATGGTTGTACAAGGGCCGCTGTCTCCCGGCACACCCGGCAAATTCCAGATGTTATGCAGAAGCAGGAGCAGATCTGACAAGCTTCCAAGCCCACTCCTTGTGCTTTGAGTCTCATCAAGCCTCTTGGGGAAACAGCCCTTTCCATTTCTGGCCCTAACCCTTCCGTTCTTCTGTAAGGGCACAAAGCCCAGTGTCAGGGTAGAATACAGATCATGCACCATCCCCTCCATTTCCTCTGTCTCTTCTTCCTCTGTCTCCCATTCGCAAAACAATAGTATAAATGCCTCCCTTCTTTAGCCATAGACAAAAGTGCTCATGCCATTCAATTCTTGCAAATGAAGCTTTGGGGGAGTGAAGGGTACCCGGTTCCAGTCGAGTCTTGATGCCCGGTACATAGACAGCATTGGGCTGGGGGTCCTCTGAGGGCAGGTGGGTGAGGGCAGCCCTGCCCTTCCCTTTGGGGTTCCAAACATTTGCTCATGCCTTGTGAAGGGAATTTCCCACCAATGTATCTGGGTCATGTCCTGTCATATATTTAGTTGGGCAGGTAGGTAGTAGCATTTGTGGAATGTCTACACCAGGGTGGACCCATTCTCATACCAGTCCTAATTCTGGCTTCCTATTTCAAGGAGTTCCAAAATCTCTGTGCCCTGGTCTTCTCTCCACACCACCACCACCACCATCAGGTATCAACTCTTTTAGTGAAACAGCCCCTTAGCTGCTTATTAGCTATCAGCTCTTGGTGGCCTTCCCAGAGGGATTTGCATTTCAAGAGGAGACTCCAGAAGCCTGCCTCACCTCCAAATTACAAAAGAATGAATCTCTAATGGTGAAGGTCAAGCATCAGTGACAGGTGGGTGGGAGCATAATTTGGGGTGGAGATTCACCCTGAAATCTTTAAAATCATTACACTGGTGTTTCATTCTTCCGCCTACCAGGCTGTAGAGAAAGCATGGAGCTCCGGGGGTTAAAAAAAGAAAAGACCGAGTTGGAATCAAGAGACTCAAATTCTAGTCCCAGCTCTGTCATGAGCTGCTGAAGACCCCGGGGTAGGAGGTGTCAAGACAGAGAGCCCTGAAAAACCAGAGAGGGTGGCTAAGGTCTGTCCCTGTCCTCAGATCCCTTTGTAGGTCTGGTTCTCATCTCCTCCTCTGGAATGTGAGGAGTTTGGACAAGCTGAATTTGTGGGTCACTTTCAACTCTTCCATTCTACTATTGTGAACTTTGTGGCTGGTAGTCAAAGTAGAGATAATGTCCCCAGCTCTCTGAACACACAAGGAGAAGAAGGAAAAAAATATTGGGGAAGCTTGTGCTCTGAGGGCTCGGGCACTTGGGCCTTAAGAACACCCAATCCTACCTGTCTTCAAAGTTGTTTTTCTTAAAAAAAAAAAAAAAAAAAAGACAAGCTTTAAATACCACCTCCTTCCTTGAGGAGCTCGAATGCTGGTGGTCTCCTGGTAGGCATCATCTGTTTGAAAGTATTGCATTCAAGCCAGGCTTGCAGAGAAGGTCTCCAGCTGGGAATTTATGGAGAAATATGACGGCTGGGGTTTTTCCACTATCCATGCACATGGAAGGGGCATGCTGGTGGGTGGTACTTCCATCTGTGGATGGTACTTCTGGGTATTTGCAAGGCAGCCATAAATGACCACCTATTCCCCTACCACCTTCCCCTTCACACCTCTTACCCTCTGCCCCTGCCACCATAGTTTCCTCTAGTTCTGCTCAGATGCTTTTAAATGGGTATATAGTATCTGAAACATAAATTTAAAAATCTGACAGTTGAATCCAACACGAACATGTAACGTATAAAAACTCTGTACAGCAGATTCAAGAACCAAGAGGCTTTCTTATTCCTGGGCAAAGATGACACGAGGCCATGTGCCTTCAATGCTGTCCGGAGGTGGGGAGAAAGCTGATCCTTTCCCTAAGTCCAGTGGCTCTGTGGGAGGGTGACCTAAACTTTCTTGGCCAACAGCAGGTGAAATGCCCTCCCAAGAGATGCTGCGGTAGTTGCTTCTTTTGGGGTATGAGAAAAAAATGCAGAGAAGAGGAAAATGGTTTAAATTTAGTCCTGCTTAGAGCCAGGGGCCAGGACATACATCTTTGAGGGCCCCTACCAGATTGCTCAGTCTATGATTATAATAAAAGAACCAAAAGCCAAGTTCCTGGGGCTTTTCTGAAGACAGTCAGTTGAGCACGGTTGGTTCCCAGCCTCCTTCCAATGTGAGAGCCGAGAAAGACTGCTGGACAAAGGCCCATCCAGGAGAAGGGAAAAAAGAAGGGCTCTGTTCCACAGAGGGCCAGGCCTGACCTCGAACAGGAGCTGCCACCAGGGAAGCACAAACTCATGCTGAGAACATTAGCCCCACTTGGTTTTCTCAAACATGATTATGCAGGGGATAGATATTTGAGGGGAAAAAATTAATAACATGGATTTTTAAAGAGCTTCCAAACCCTTCTCTGCAGAGAAGTCTGCCGGAGAATCCAGACCACTTCCCAGTCAGAACCTGACGTGCCCCGCCTCAGGCTCTGGTGACCTGGAGGGCAGCCCCTATGCCTCCTCTCACTCCCACCAGAAGGTTTCCTAAAGCAGCACTGCGTGGGTTCGCCTGGCCTTTGGTACCTCGAGCCTCCTACAACAATTTTTATTTCCTTCCTTCCCAAGGCTGTCAGAGCCTCTTCCTGACCAGTCTTCCCCCTCCACCCAGCAGAGCTGGCAGTGTCCCAAATTGCCAGGCTGCTGGCAGAGTTCCCAGGGGCCCAGGCCGTGCTGCCTTCTGCCCAGCTGGGCATACGCCTGATGTTTTGAGCAATATAAGTCTGCCATTGTACTGCTTTCAATCAGAAAAAGTCACGGAGGTGTGTTTCCTGCAATCCAGAGCATCAGTCTTGGGAGAGAGAGCGTTTCCCAGCCTCATCACCTCTGAATAATAATGGGATGGATTTGAGAATTTAGGAGACAGTGAACATTTAATGGGATGGTGGCAACCCCAGTCAGATAGCCATATCTCTTTAGGTGCCAGAGACAAAAGCAAGGGCTTGGATCAGGGTTGAGAAAATTGAGAGGATCAGGGTTGGGAGCACTGCCAACCTGTCATGCCCATTCCACACTTTAAGACAGTGAACTTGCAGGACAGCTTACGATTAAGAGACTTTACTCTTGTATGGGCAGTCGCTTCTATCTAGCCAGTTGTCTTGGGGAGATGACAGATAAGTTCATTCTTCTTCAACCAGGATTGAACTGATTGAGACTGCCTTGCTCTATTTAAGACAGAAGTATGTGCGGTTAGCAAAAAGTAGGTTCTTGACTCCCACTTCTTTTACTTTGCTTTTTTTATGACCTCTAGTAATTTTTTTAGAGGAAGCCAGTAGATGATAAACTCTGATTCCATAATGTCCAGAATGACTCTTTTTCACCTACACACTTGTAGAACGATAGTTTTTACTGGATGTACAGGTTTGCCTTCAACATCTTCCCCATCCTCATTGCTTTGTGCACACAGTTCCAGTGCCTTTTTGCATCCAGTATTGCCAGTGAGAGTCTGTTGTCACTCTCATTCTTGTTCCTTTTTAGATCATCTTTTCTGTCTCTCTCTCTGGAAGTTTTTCTTTCTTTCTTTCTTTTTTTTTTTTTTTTTAGTAGTTTTCCTTTAACTTCATTATTGTGATATATCTAGTTACAGGTCTTTTCTCACTCATCCTACTTGGCACTTGGTCATCTTATTTAATCTTGGATTTTTGTCTTATACTGTTTCTCTTCTATCTTCTGGTAAATTTCCTTACATTGTTTCTTTTCTGTTTTCTTCCCTCCATTCCATCCATTCTAGTCTTCTGAAATTTCTTATAGACAGATGCCAGAATATCTAAATATGCTCTCAACTTCTCTTTCTCTATTTCCATCTCACGATCCTTTTAGACCACATAAGAGAATTCCTCAGTTTCATCTGATGACATAACTAATTTACTCTTCAGTTATGTCCATTCTGCTGGTTCAGCACATTTGTTGGTTTTTAAATTTTGTTGTGAACATTTTTAGTTTCCAAGGTCTCTGGCTGATTTTTTTACAAATCCAGTAACTATACTTATTCCAAAGGCTCCAGAAAAGTCCTATTCTGTTTACATTACTAACATTTCCTTGTGTATAAACTTTTGTTTACTACACTCAGTACCTTTTTCACAGTATTGGTTTTCCACACACTTTTGGTGAATCCTGGATACAGACTCATTTTTGTATCAGAAAGTCCATGTTAACCTGGTCAACAGAGGGAAAGAGTGGGATGTACTACGGGGCAGACTTTACTTCAGCCTGTCCAGCATAAGTGAGGGAAGGTGCCTGCTGTTGGTGAGTGAGTGAACCAGTAGGGACCACAGAAGTGGAAATCTTTCTCCTAGATTGTGTTGGCTGCCTGGAGCACTGCCTTGCTCTCTGACCTAAGCATCTAAGAAACCTCTATTGCCCACTGCCTGCCCCGAGGGGGCCAAATGTGGAGGTGTGGAGGTGTGGAGTGATCATCTGCCTGCCTGATCTTCCTGGTAACCCCAACTACTTGCCCTGTCATGTACTCTGGGCTTCCTTCTGCCCCATATCTGCCACTTCCAGGCCTGGAATACATTGTTTAGCAGTCCTTCTATAGGGACATTTGGAGCTGTGGCTTCCTTCATCAATCTGATCTTGACTATTTTCAATCCTTCAGGGATTCCTCAGTTTCTGATGCACCAAGGAAATCTTTTCTTGTTTTCTAGAACTGCTTATGCTTTTCAAAGTGTATATTCTGTCATTTCTGGGAATTATGGATGGAAGGGTGATATTGTCAATTTTGCCTAATCCCTCTTCTTGAACCAAAGACATGATATATTCTCAATAAAGAGTTGTTGAATGAAAGAATGGTTTTTAATGCCTTGTTGTAAGTTTTATTTTGAAATTTTCTATGTTGAAAAATAGTTGTTGATTTGTTGACTTGGTGAGTGATTTCAACATGCTCCTCCCCTCCATTTTAAGTGAGTGCAGAACTTGGCATCAGATAGTACAATCTTAGTCAGGCTCCAATTGCATGGCTTCCCTTGCCGTTCCCTATTGTTCCAGATTTTCCAAAGGTTGGTAAGTTGGAAAAAGACCCTAATGTTTTTCATCAATAACAGATGCCCACATGATCTAATACCCATTGGTGGCCTCTGATTTCTAGTGCAGCTTTGTCACCCTTCTGAAGTACTAGGAAAATTTGAATTCTAGAGAAGGGGATGAGCCTTTAATAGTACATGAAGGAGATGAAACCAGTCTTCTTCCTCCTCTGCCTTTGAAGTACACAAAGAAGCTCAGTAATAGTCTCATTTTATGTCATCTGAGTGAAATTTTAGCCAGGGTATAAGTTTCTGTCCTGCAATTCACAGTCACAATCCAGGAAGCACTCATAGCCAGCAAACGCACCATGGTTTCCTGCAGACATGGAGGGGCCAAGCCATTTATCCTGTAGAATAAATCCCCATGTGAGCTGGCGGAGTGGATGATGTGGCATCACACACAGCCTCACAGAGAGGTTGATACATATATCATGAGGACTCTGATTCCATTGGAGAATTCAGTCTATCCCTTCTCAATGTGGCCATTTCCCCTCAACTCTCCAAGGCCCTGTCCTGTCCTCAAGGTCTAGCTAACTTCCATCCCCAGGAAACCTTTCATGGGGCCTCCCAGCCCCTTTTTTTCCTTTAAACTCTCACAGCATTATACCTAGTGTCACTCTGACACCTCATCTTATAGAGTTTTGTCCTACTTTAGCCAAAAGTTATATCCAACAACTGTGATTATGCAGAACACAGCTTAAGGAAAGGAAAACACTCTCAGAAAAGTAAGGAGAACTGTTATCACATTGTCCACGCAACATTCCAATCAACAAGTCAAAGGTTATTACCCTGAAGTTGAATACAAAGTTAAGCTTGTTCACTGAACAAAAATAGTTCTCCCATCCCTCCAGCCCATCTTTAATTCTTAGTGGTTACAGCCAATCAGGGTACAGTGGCAGCAGGAAAAGCTACATCTTGACACCATGAGAAATGACTGCAAATGGTTTGGAAGAGAGAAGCGCCAACAACTAGACAAGGTGGCGGTATCCCAGGAAATGTCAAGTTAGGACCACACCATTAAAAGAGATGCAATCGTATTCTGTGAATTCTGTTTTCTAAAGCAGAGGAGGGTAGTCTGTTAAAGATCCCCATCAAAAGTGTTCAAATAAAATGTTTCAGAACCTCAAGGCCATAAGAATACCCAATGCGAGAAAATCCCGGTATGTGGGATGCTCCATATCAAACCAAGATGAATGAAGAAACCTCCAGGCACCTCCCCCTTCCGTGCTGCACAGGTGCTCAGCCACTCCTTGGCCATGCCTCTTAGTTTCTCACCTGTAAGCTGCAAGAGGACAGGGTCACACTTTCTATTTTGTTCTCTCTCTATGCCCAGGCCAGTGCTGAGCACGTAGAAGGTGCTGATACATACTAGTTGAATGAATGAATGAACACATCTCAGTTCTGATCCCTTCCTCTAACTTTTATTTCTAGGCTTACTGCCTTTCATTATTCTGGAGAAAGATTAGGAAGTGGATTTTTTAAAATAATTTTTGAACAACGAGGAAGCCTTGTAAATAAACCACTGCAGCCCCACTGTCTTCATTATCACCCATCCTGTAGCTTCCTCTTCACCTCCAGCACGACCAAAAGGGAAACTTATTCTCACATACAGGCAATCACACTCCAGACTGACCTTACAAATATAAGCTTCTGAAGAAAAAAATACGGGATGCTGATTCTCTTAAAAATGCTGCCTGATTTCTCCAAGACCTGGGCCTTGTGGGCCAGCTCTTGAAGCACCTCCTCACTCCACCACCCACCAAGTGGACACACTCGAAGCCCTGACCCTGTGTAGCTCACAGCCCTGCTGCATGCTTGGATGCTCACATCCAGAACCCGCAAACAGCTGCAGACCCTGCCTCAGGCAGGAAGGAGGGAGAGTGTAAGAGGTCGCTGTCCACGCTCCCGGAGAAGGCATCCCTCAGCTGACTATTCCGTTTAGCCCAGCCATAAAGGACTCTGCCTGAGAAGACTTTTCTTCAGGGATGCATCCAATCTGCCTCATCTCACGACCTTCCTGCACAACTCTGAGCAAAACTCCTATTCTAAGAGAGAGACGGGAGAGGGTGAGACCACACGTGTGCTCACGAGACACAGCTGAGATATTGTTTAAAAGTCTTGAGAGCCTGTGGACCTTTCAGATAAATGCAGACCAACTCACAGGCACTTCCCTGGTTCACTGTTTATAACCTGCCAATAGCAAAACCTAACCCAAGCAGAGAACAAAGAGAAAGGTCTCCCCGAGACCAGCGGGCTTTGTCCCCCATCGCCCAACAGGCCCACATTTCTGTCCCTCCACATAGATGAGAGCTCTTCCTTTACAAAGACCTCTGGAGGAGCAGCTACAACTGCCCTCATTTCCAAACACCCTGACTCCTTAGCAAGAAGTGCCGACATGGGTCTCACCTAAACCGCTCTCACTTCTGGCTGCAGCTCCCTGCAACCTGCTAGGCTCCCTTAGGGCCAGAAAACCTTTGAGCCTCTGCTCTGCAAACTCACAGTGTTGGAGGGAGGATGAAGGAATTTTTATCAAAGTCAGTCTTAGGACCAGTGACTCAAATGAGGTCTTCCCTCTATAAAGATGCCTAGATTCCTAGGAGACAAAGCATATGACAACTAAAGCTCTGCTGAGCGCCCAGCCCAACCTCATTTCTTAGCAAATTATCAGAAAGCTGACTTTAAAGGCTCTGACATGGAAAAGGTAACTAAGACTCTTTGTCAGGCTGAAAAGTTCTCTTGAGGCACAAAATGTATTCCCCTTCATCCCCCCCATCCTTTACATACACCGTACACCCACAGGATGTGGAAGAGAGTGAGCATAACAAACAAGAGTGTTCTGGGGGCACCAGGCTCTCCTGGAAGGGGAGGGGAGCACAGTAGCTGCCTGCGCCTTCCCCTGCCCAAGAATCAGCAGCCCGAGACCCCAGGTGCTGGGACCGGGGGGAAGGCGGGCTTGTCTTACCAGTGTGGTGACCAGGAATATTCACCACTTGGGCTCTTGCAGGACAAAAAATGGGGGTGGGGGATGGAGATGTGTCTGCAGCTTGCTTACAATCTGTCTCCACTTCTGTTAAGAGATCAAGAGCAACGAACGCCCCAGCGATGTCTAACGACTCAGGAGATGGCGTTCCATAGATGTTAAGGACCCTATAGGGCAGACGGCTGGCAAGAAAGCTCAACCCAGGTCATCAGGCAGAAGAACCCCCCAGGAACCCCTCTAACTGAAAGCAGGCAGGTGCACTCCCGAACTGATGGAAAGGGACATTCAGAGACACTCAGACCTGCCTGAAAACTGATTTTAAGGCAACATCTAAAACCAGTTTGGTGGTAAAAGTCAGTCCTTGCCTGACCAGTCCCCAGGCAAATGTCCACAATTCTCCCAGCTAACCAGAGTAAAGATAAGAAACCACGCATGTCCTCCAGGACTTTGCTCTGCACCTCCCCTCTCAAATTTCCTCTGTCCCTCCACCCCCAATGCCATGACCACCACCACCCGGTACCTCAGAGACAGTCCACTGGGTTTGATTTGCACAAAATAGGGTGAGAAGCCAGTCTCCTCATATTAGATCTCCCTTCTCTCAGGGACCAGGCCATCAGCAGTACCTGACGAGAGTCACCTGCATACTAATTCTACAGGGCACCACTCTGCCAGGGACCCCACCCTCAGGGAGCCTACAATCTGGTAGGCTGACAGCCCCGACTCCCAAAAGGAACAGAAAAATGAACAGGAATCAGAGTCTGCTACACAAATACACAATGAGAGTTAGAATTCAAACACCACCTGAATAGAATTCCGTGTTTGAGTCACAGCCTGTGTTCCTGAGGTGCTCTGCTGGCTACTAGGGATATAAAGAGAAGTAAGACATGGTCCCTACCCTCGAGCAGAGCCCCACGCAGGGAAGAGCACCTGAGAAAGACGGTAACTGCAAGACGCTGGAGTGGGCACCTTGACGGGAGCGTGAAAGACTGCTCTGGAAGCATTTAGGAGCAGCGGCTAGTCTTGGTGCCCTCAGGAGAAACTTCTAGCAGGTGATTCCTGAACAGTTATGAGGAGTTAGTTGAGTAAAGAGGAGGGCGTCGCCCGGGTGGGCACGGGGCCTGCGCACTGGGTGAACATGTGGAAAGGGAGTGCGGGTCTTCTGGGGAGGACAACAGCTCAGGAGGCCGGAGCAGAGGGCACTGGGGGAAGCTGACAGGAGGGGGCAGAGTGGGGAGTGGTCTGCGAGAGGAAACAGTGGGTCCCATTTGCTGCAGCCTGCAATGAGCAAGGCATTTTTCTAGAGATAAAAAGACAAATATAAAAACTAAGACTTGCGTACCCCATTTTACCCTCATGTCACCCCGTGAAGTAGGCATATATACATAAGAACACGGAGGCTCATAGAGGTTAAGTAACTTCCTCAAAGTCACACAGCAAAAATGCTACCAGGATTGGAACACGAGCCTATCCTGAGTCCACTTGTTATGTTCGTAGTTACCACAGGATGGGAAGGGCCTTGGACACCCTGCTAAGGAGTTTGGACTTTATCCTGAAGGCATCAGGGAAGCCTGAGGAATTCTAAGCAGAAAGATGGCCTGAGCAGATTTGCATTTTAAGAAGTTCATTCTGGCAGCTGTGTGGACAATGGAGCTGTGGGAGGGTCCACAAATCAAGGCAGAGAGAGTAGGCAGGGAGGCTGTTGCCTAAACCCCAGCAAGAGGTGATGGGGTCTGGAGTACAGTCGTGGCAGTGGAGATGAAGGAAGAACTCCACAGCCAGCAAGAAGGTAGAGTCAGCTGAGCTCAGTGACGGACTGCATACAGTTATAAAGGAAAATGACCAGCAAAGATAAGGAGGAGCAGAGAGAGCACCCAGTTGGGTTGAGTCAGATTTGGGTCTCATGTAATGCTTAATTTGGCCAACTGAGTGGTTGGAGACAATATTTACCAAGAGAGGGAATAAAGAAGAAGGAGCAGGTTGGAGGAGGAAGGAATACAGTTTTGGGGGTAGCCAAGAGGAGATGCCCAGCTGATATGTGGCTACATGGATCTGGTCCTCAGGAAAGACACCCACTGCGGCTTCCTTCCAGCCCTGCAGAGTGGGCAGTCATCAGCATCACAGCAGCGTTTGAACCCTTGAAGATAATCAGCTCACCCAAGGGGAACGTGGTGATGGGGAATAGCAGACAGTAGACACGGAACTCTGGAAAACCCCAACCTTTCAGGGGGGTGAACAGAGGAAGAGGATCTCAGGAAGGAGGCTGAAAAGACCAGCTAGAGAGACAGAAGGAAAACCAGGAGACAGCGCTGTCAGGGAAGTCGAGGCAGGAGAGCTCTCAGGGGTGAGTGGTCAGTAGTATCCTACTGAGAAGGCTTCAAGGCATGTGAGGCCTGAGAAGTCGTGTCCATTGGGCTTTATGATCCGGAGGTCAGCAGTGATTTTGGCTGAAGGGGTCGCACGGAATGTTCGTGGAAGGGGGTCTGTGAAAGCCAGATTGTGAGGGTTGAGAAGTGAATGACCTCGAGAGGATGCTGCGGTGACCATAGATGCAGACAATACTTTCAAGAACATTGACTGGAAAGAGAAGCCGTGACAGGGCCATAGTTTCATAGGGACCCAAGGTTGAAAGAAGGTTTTGTTGTCATTTTTATTGAAAGAGCCAGGAGCATGTTTAAATGCTAATGAGAAAGAGCTGGCAGTGAGGAGAGATTTACGCTAGGAGAGAAGGACCAGACATGGAGTAAGCTCCCCAAGGCACAGGGAGGGAGGCGACTCGGAACTGTGGGAAGTACGAGCTTTCCCCCAAAGCACAGCCCCTACTGCTGTTGCAGGGGGAGAGCTGCCAGCAAGAGTGGGCGGAGGGGCCAGAGAGTGAGGAAGGTCCTCCCACTGAGCAACTCTTACCTTGAAGTAGGTGAGGTTGCTGGGAGTTGGGGTCAGGGAGGGGCCAGTTAGTAGGAAACAAAGCTAAGGAAACAGGTGAGGGTTTGTAGTAGGTGTTGTGGGGGCAGGACATAAAGCTGGCCAGGGACCAAGGAAGGACTCTGGGGCAGCACCAAGGACTAAGCACAGGTTGGGGATCCTGTGTTGACCTAAATTCAGGAGGTTGTGTGACCTTCAGCAGCTCTCAGCCACCCCAAGCAGGAGCAGAGAGAGCATCCAGCTAGACTGAGTCAAGGTCTGTTCCTCCGTGATGCAGACAATGAGGCAGAGGAGCTGAAGTATCACAAGAGTGGCTGACGCATGGGTCACAGAGAAGCAGGTGATGACACAAGGGGACTCACTGGGAGTCTCGGGAGGAAGTGAGAAGGCTGAGTCCTTGATGTTGCTTGGAGCCTCGAGGTCACGGGACAGAGAACTGCAAGGACAAGTTGAGATAGAAGAGACACGCGTATCAGCCCCAAGGGGTGCAGCAGCGCTAGGAAATGAGGAGGAAGAGGGGATTTGGGCTGGGGCAACGGGGCTTCTTGATTCTGCAGCGTTGTCTCCACTGGTGCAGAAGCATGCAGCAGTCATGTCCAGCAAGGTTTCACCACTGCATCTTCTGTAGGATCCTAGTGCCTTTCCCTGTCCGCACTGCATCACAGACTCAGACTCCGAGAGCCTGCTTGGCAACAGGCTGGCACACACTGGACTCCAGAGCTGCATCTTTAAGATGCGGGAGGGGTAGACGCTAAGAGACACTCCCGGTTTCCAGTCAGAGGTGCCCCTCCCCCTCCCACCCCAGAGCTGCCTCTTCTGGAATCCTGCTGGCTCTGGGCTTTTGGCTTTTGCCCCCAAACTGACCCACAGACTTGATCTCTGATCTCAGCCTTCGTTTACCCTGTGTAGATTTTGGCACTGCTGGTGGTGTTACCCTCGTATTGGACCCTGGTCTTCCTGAGCTTTTTCCCAAGGCCTGGCTTCGGGGACCACAGCCCCCCACACTGCCCAACTTTTCGCCCAGCCCAGGTTGGAACTGATACTTCAGTCCCCGCACCGCAACCTCGCTAACTCCCTGGGAGGTGAAGATGGGACAAGCAGCTGGGGTCTGGGCCTGCCCTTCATATCCCTTCTCCACAATCACAGTCAAGTGGTTGATTTCCCAATTGTCCTGTGCACCCATGTCCACATGTGGTAAAGGAGCTGTTCGTACTTGCTGGTCCCCTTGAGCTAGCCTAATAATTACAGGTCTCAGAACTCGGGCACTCTGTGTCAGACCCTGTGCTAGGAAATATATGATCATTCAGATTTCCCAAAGAACTTTGAAGTGGGCATTGTCCCCACCTTATAGTTGAGGAAAGGGAGGCTCAGAGAAGTTAAGTAACTTGTCCCGATGTCACACAGCTTACAAGTGGCAGAGCCGGGATTCAAAGCTAGGCCATTCTTGTACCAAAGCCAGGCACCTCGACCTTCTCCTAACTGGCCTTCCTTGAAGGACTGATGGCAAATTCATGTTTTCATTCATTCATCCATTCATTCATTTATTAAACATTTCAGCATTTACTAGGCTGCAAATACTACTTTGAAATTTAGAAATGTTAAGTTTAGCATAAAAAGGGAAATGTTGAGATGAGCTGAGGTGTCAGGTAAACAGGGCCACAGTGGATGCCATTTCTTACGGCAATCTGCAGAGCATCTCTTGTAGCCAGAAGGAGCTCTGCAAGCCTCTCCAGTCGCCTTTCCTTGTTCTCACTTACAGAACCAAAAAAAGGAGGAGAGAGAGATTAGGGATGAGGCAGTACCTCTGAAGCCTACACTTTGCAACCCGAGGGAGAGGTCCGACTCAGGAAACAGTGCTCTGGGCATTGGTGTCCCCACCATGCACACTGCGGGGACCTTTGGAATCTTTTCACAGCAACCCCCAGAGGTTCCTGCTTTTTATTACTGGGACAAAAGTTCAAGTAGGCTGAGTCTTAGGAGACCTGCTACTTCCCCCTTCAACACCCCCTACATACACGCACGCCCCCCCACCAACACAAATAGTCTCCTTCTACATAGGAAATGAGGCTGTCGTTTGAGATCCTGTTACCCCAGCTACAGCTCACTGGACAAGGGCTGGGCCTCTGACTTAAGGACAGGCCGTCTTGGCCAGCCAGTGGCCCAGGAGGTGGCCTAGCATGAAAGTGGCTACTCACATGGGCCATGGTGACAATGGTCTAACCAAAATTCTCTCTGGGAAATTTGAATGTGAGAGAAAAGGCAACTGGTAGCGTGACTGGAAGCTGAAAGACACCAAGAGAAAAGCCACAAGTAGCAGAAGCCTTGGATAAGCAGAAACCACGTGTTGACGGAGAGCAGCAGGGTCAACAGAGGCAGAGGAGCAGGGGCGGAGGGCCGAGCAGTGCGTTGAGGGACTTCATCCGGCCATAGAGCAGGTGAGACAACCAGGTGCCCAGAGCTGCTTCAGACCCAGAATCCTGCTCCGAGCTCCTAGAAGCCAATCTGCCCTCATCGTTTATGGAATCCTGAGGCTTGGTGTCCTCCCAATTTCCAGAAATATCCTTACAATAAATCCCCATACTGAAGGTAACACTAGAGGGTCTCTGTGCCCCTAAGAGAGCCTGGCTAATACGTGGGCTCTTGAAATCCGTAGGAGTTTGCAGGAGAGGGTGCAGGAGGCCTCGCTGGGAGCATGGGTGAGTCACCATACTAGGACCCTTGACTTTTTTTTTTCACTCCACCCTGCCCTTCTCATTCCTGCCCGAAGAACTGCAGACTTCCCAAGCCCAGGCAGAAGCCCTGGGTCGAGGACTTGCCTCTCTATCCAATCTCTGGAAGCGCAATCGTGGAAACACTCCCCAGGTACCTCCATCACTACCACTTACTTCTCCATGAAGAAACCATCATCCCCTCTGCTCCCCCAGCCCCTACTCAACTTGGTTATGGTCTCCCAGAAGTTAAGACATAGGTCACCATCTCTTCCTTTTCAACCCCTGGACTCCACCAGTGTGGCCCCAGTGGAAAGCCACTACGTAAAAGCAGGGGTCTTCCCTTTAAACCTATCTTTTCCAGTAACAAGTTTGAACTCATGTCTTTAAAAACTCCTAAATGTTTATTTTAAAAAGAAGGCCCTTTAGTGTCCCAAAGCCTATACCAAGTCGGAATCCAGGGTCCCTTGAAGTAGCCTGAGTGTGGAAATGGTGATTTGGGTCTAAGGAGCTCATCCACGTTCATCAGGTTGATGTTACGCTCAAAGAGGGCCCCAGTTCTCCTCTCCCTCTATCCCTGAGGCTCCCTCTTCAAAGCCACCCCTGGATACAACTGTCCACCAGAGGCAGTGGTTCACAACGGTGCATAGTTCCTACATTCTGAGAAATGGGTACTTACTTCACACCTGCCCCATTTCCTCCCCCAAGAAAACTCCAGTGGATATGCCCATGCCAGCAAAGGTTTCCCAGCCACACCGGGGAGGTAAGGCACACACGCCTCTCCCACACACTAGGAGGAAAACCAACGACAGAGAGCCTGGTGACGGGGCAGGTATAACCAGGCCTCCCGCGGCTACTCCCAACCACAGCCCCTCTCTCGTGGCTCCCTTTCCCGCCACTGCAGCTTAGTGCCCGTCTCGCCCTCTGGGGAAGAGGCACATTGAGTCTTTGGAAAAATAACAAAAGTTAGTACAACCAGTGCAGTCGCCATGAGATCCCAGGTGCCCAGGGGACAGAGGGGTCTGAAATACTCTGAATCGCCTGCTCTCTGGGATTATTGAGGTACACGGAGATACAGCAGCATCTCATTCTCCAGCTTCTCTGGGAAATGAGCCATTCCACATGCATTATCTTTCTAGGTAACTGAAATCGACATCAGAGGTATTAATATTTCTTTGAAATATTGGCAATTTTGAAAGAAATTCATTTTTTACAAATTTATTACCTATGACCCACTGCTCTGCCTTCTTAAACTAAGCATTTTGAAAATAACCTTTCATGATGACTCTCTTGGGGTCATTAGTATGAGTGCCCGCTGTTGGGTTGAGGTGTAATTCCCCCAGAGTACAGGGTCCATGTCTTAGTCGTCTTTGTATCCCTCGGCCTCTCGGAACAGCATGTGGCCAAGCAGGGATGTCGGACGCCTGCTTACAGAACTAGATGGCTCTGCTTTGTGAGCAAAGCTTTCCCTCTTGTCTGAATCCTCTCTTGCTATCGGGTTATCAGGTTGCCAGACCTTGATACTTCTTTTTAACATTTTTTACTGAGATACAGTTCACATATCATAAAATTTACCCTTTTAAAGTGGTTTTCAGTATATTTGCAAAGTTGTGCAATCATCACCACTACCTGATTCCAAATATTTTTATCACCCCCAAAAAGAATTCCATACCCATTAGCAGTCGCTCCCCGTTCCGCCTTCCCCTAGCTCCTGGCAACCACTAATCTACCTTCTGTCTCTCGGGATTTGCCTGTTCTGGACGTTTTCTTAGAAATGGAATCATGCGCTCGTGGCCCTTGGCGTCTGGCTTCTTTCGTGTAGCCTAATGTCTTCAAGGCCCGTCCGCGTGTCAGGACTTGCCGCTACCCTTGCTGCGCCTGCTTATGACCATTCCCTTCACCTTCTGCCTTGCATTTCTAATCTCCCACGAGCATGATAGCAAAACTTGCTAGAAGTGTGCAAAATGGAGTAGATAGATCTTGTGTAAAACACTTGAGTTCTTGTAACAATCTGGGGACTTGATATTTCAGGCACTCAGAAGTGTTGCCTGCTTGCTTCCAAATTCTTGGCTACTTTCTCGATGGCCAAGGTTTCTGGATAAGTGGCTCCCAGAAACAAAAAGTATCAATATAAGAATCATTCACTTCATTTCCATTGAGCCATATATTTTTACAAATCCTTTCATAACTATTCTCTATTTTGAGTCTCCCGGCAGTGCCGGAGAATTGGTATATATAAGAAAGAGAAAACCAGCCCCCGACATTCAGGAACTGGCCTGATGCTTCCAATTAGAATTCAATTTGCTAGAAGCTGTCTTGGGCACTAGACCATGGTGTTCTGTTGGACATAATCTCACAGAACACCAACATCAGACACAGTCACTCTGACCACAAGGGAGACAAAAAACAAGACTACTTCATAATCTTGTAGAAGCACACATAAAAATAACGTCACTGTGCAAATCACAAAAATATTAAACATCTCCCCATCCCAGCCACTGTAAGTCACTGCTGCTTCTTTACCAACCACAACTTGAGACTTGCTCCATTCTCACCTTCTAGATAGGAATTATTAAGATACACAATCAGAATATTACACCTCCTTACTGATAATATTCAACCCAGAGAAAGGCCCCACCTTCCTAAACCCTCCCGAAAAATCACTGGACACAAGCCCAAATCTCGTAAATTCTAACGCCCTCTTTACTGGTGTGTATTCTTCCTTCTTGCAACAGGTCAATAAAATCAACTTTGTTCAACTACAGGTGTGTTTGTGGCGGTTTTTAACTAGAGAGTATTGGCAGAAATGGAGGTTCCACTGAGTGTCAGCAGAAACCCTCATTTCCTTGAACCGAGAGACCCCCACCTCCGTTACAGTGTTCACACCTGAAGACTCTCAAGTCTCAGCCTTTCTGAGGCACCACGCAGCCCACAGCTGGGAGGTCAGCTCAGGCTGAACTGAGTTCCGGTGTCTCCTTGAGGCTCTCATCTTTGAGCCCATTTTATAGGGGTATCTGCTTGGATACAGATTGTTCCCTGGTGAAATTGCTGTCTGGCCTTCTAATAACTGCTCCTATGTCTGCCCGTCTGTCTAATGTCCTAAGTGCTGGAAGACCATAGACACAGGCCCAAGAAGTCTATCTTTGAGCTGGTCTCCCAGGCAGATGAGTTCAGGAGATGGTCTCAGACCAGCATCCTTTGGGACAAACTCTACCCCAGGTCACCATTGCAAAACTCTATAAAGGCTTCTCTCCAGTCTTGTCTTCATGTTGTTCTGGGGAACGGATTTCTTTAAAGGTCCATGTGCCTGGAATCAGGAAGATCTTTAGCTGGCCATGATTGGTGACAATCAGCTTTTGGCCTTTGCCAATGCTCCAGAGACACAGTCTCCTTACCAGACTGTTCTGGTTCTCTTGGGGTCATCTTAATCTAAAACAGCACTTTCTGGGCAAACACCTGCTGCTTTCATATTCTCTATCGTGTTAACTCATCTCCTTATCTGTCTGACACAATTTAAGAGATGATTTGGGATTGCAATGGCCATTTGGGGGAATTTTGACACGAACAAGGTTGTTCATCTGAGAGATACCATACAGAAAGTGAGGAAACCCTCGTGAAGGGTTTGTCGTGTTTAAAAGAGAGATCATTTCATTTTCTGTAGGAGACACGGCCCCTCCTCCTTTGTTTCCATACTTCACGGATTAACATGTCCTGGTTTTTTACCACACAGCTTGTTAAAACTGTCAAGGGTCCGAGCTATTGTCTACAAGAGTATAATGTCACTCTCTTTTGAGTGCATATGTCAAAATCTGTTTTTCCATAGCTAACCTTTTTTACTTCTCCTTGTAGAAGGAGCCTCATTAGCCTTATACTGATAATTTCATAATTATTAGAAGCCAGTTCCCTCTAATATTTTGTTTCTCTCTATTTTTCCCTCTCCTGGGAAACTGAAGATAACTGATCAAAAACATCATTCAGCTGTTATGTGTACATTCTAGGAATATCTAGAGTCCAGATAAACAGTCAAAAATGTTTTAAAAGGAAATAATTCAATTGTGTTTCTTTTGCAGACACTGAAAAGTATATTTACATAATAGTCTTTTTTTTTACTATATTTGTGAGAGAATAAGAAAAAGTTTTAGCTCCAAGAGAAAGAGTCTTGAGCTTGATTCAGAGTCATTAAAAAATTAATTTAGGGGCCGGCCTGGTGGCATAGTGGTTAAGTTCACACGCTCTGCTACTGGCAGCCCAGGGTTTGCAGGTTTGGATCCCAGGCGCAGACCTATGCACCGCTTGTCAAGCCATGCTGTGGCGGTGTCCCATATAAAGCAGAGGAAGATAGATGTTAGCCCAGGGCCATTCTTCCTCAGCAAAAAAGAAGAGGATTGGCAACGGATGTTAACTCAGGGCTGATCTTCCTCACACACACACAAAAAACTAATTTACCATATACAAATAATGTCAGTGTAATATTTTGCTTTGAACAAGGCCATGGTTAAAGTTCTCGTGGTTCAAACTTCCTAGGTTTTCTACATTGGTTTTACGATGCAAGTAAGTTACACTGTCTCCATGACTTGTTTAAAGATAAAAATTATAGGGGCCGCCCGGTGGCGCAGCGGTTTAGTCCGCGCTTGGCAGCCCGGGGTTCGCAGGTTCGGATCCCGGGCGCCCGCCGATGCACTGCCTGTCAGCCACGCCGTGGTGGCGTCCCATATAAAGTAGAGGAAGATGGGCACGATGTTAGCCCAGGGCCAGTCTTCCTCAGCAAAAAGAGGAGGATTGGACGGATGTTAGCTCAGGGCTGGTCTTCCTCACGAAAGAAAAAAAAAAAAAGAAAAAAAAATTATAGATACATACATATAAAATTACATGCAACCAAACAGAACCATGACAGTGGCTCATCTGGGAGTGTTCAAAGGGCCTTGAGATTCTGGGTCATGTGCATGTCAGCTACTGTTTTTGACATACTGTCAGCATGTCAGGACCGTATTTGACTCCTCTCTGTTCTGAGTATGAGCTCCCTTACCTTCCTCCTGTTATTTTCGACTCCCTAGGGTCTTCTGCCACTTAAGAAAAACTCTTGTGTATTTCTCCAACCTTAGCTACTGCTCTGAATTTAACTGATTTTTGACAAAATTTAATAACTCTTCTTTAAACACTTAAGAAGGTAGAGCTCCTTCCACAGTTCCCTTCTGGTTCTTTGGTTTCCCTCACATAATTTTATTCCAAACTTGAGTCTTTAAAAACTGAACTTTGACTCCACTTCCACAAGATGCTTCTGCTGAGGTTATTACAACCCTATCAGCAAGACCGAGCCCATCAGGAATGGGAACTACTGTTGGGGCTCATCCAGCCACGAGAGCCAGTCTGTTCTTGCTTTGTGGGAACTATTTGACTCCACTCAAGGAATCTGCCCACCTTGAAGGACAAAAGCTTGGCTCAACTCCTGCTGTGCTGAACAATACTCATTCTCCCAATATGGTCTGTGCCCCACTAGGGGTTACTTCTTCTATGGACGTCAGGCTCACATCCACCTGAGACACACTAACCTACCCTACGTGTTGAGGAGGGCTGTGAGAGGCGTTCAGAGGCTGCAGATCCCCACCCTCCACCAGATCAGTCTCCCTTGCATACTCAGCAGTCTCCAAGAAGAGGCGAGCACAGAGCACGGGGGAGACCTCTTCACGCACACTGTGAGAGCAGCAGTTTCCACGGTGCAACTGAGAAGGTGGTCCAAACTTGGCTCTGACCCTAACCGACACCGTAAATAACAGGTACTTCTGCTCTAGAAACTCAGCAGATCAGTGTAAACTTCATTAGCCAGAGCTGGCTAATCATGGATAATGACATAGCCCTGAATTTCTTCCTAGGCAGTTGAAGACATATTTATATTACAGCAAACACGCCTTGCTATCCCTATGTCAATACTACAGGACAAGTAGTTCAGTATGTGACCAGGTAAAAGAAGCTGCCTAGCTATCTAACGCAGACCCAGATGGATTCTGGAACATGTTTTCATCGTCTGAGTTTCATAATCCAGGCCCCTTGGCTTGGAGACCTGCCACAAGAACTCATCACCCTTTCGTTTCTAATGATTGCTGTGCTGCAGTCAGTTGATATATTCTGCCCAGGGTCTTGGATGCTACTGTGCAGCCATTATCAAATCACAGGAGCCAACAATCACCCTGCAACAAAAGAACTGGAAAAAGACTGACCCCTGGTCCAACGACACACTGTGCTCTCTGGACAGCCTCCTGATCCTGATCAGTAAAAGCTCAGCAATGGGCAAGATCTGGATGTCAAAGATTCATGTCCCACAGCTTGACTCTGTCTCCCTTAGCCAAAAGGAAGAGTCTTTGGCTGAAAGGCATTGACACATTTACCTATTTTTTAGAAAAGGAAACAGAGGCTCATAGAGGCTAAGTGACTTGCCCAAGTTCACACTGCTAACCTACAGCAAGGCCGGAGCTTGAACTTAGGTTGTAAGAATTGGCTGAGAATCTGAGAAAAGTGCACCCTGTTGACTTGCCTCCCTCAGCACCAATGGAAGGGAAGAGAAACTTGGGGATTGTCAGATTGTGGTGCCAGACCTACCACAGCCTCTCTCAGGCCCATAAACCCACAGTCAGAGCTCAAAGGGACTTTAGAGACCATCCAGTCTAACCTCTCAGTCTGTGGATGAGGAGACTCAGGCCTAGAGAAGAAAAGTGACGTGTTCAAGGTCACAGAGCAAATTAGTGGCAAGGTCCAGACTTGAACCAAGATCACCAGAGCTTGGCACACTGCAACATCCTTCCCCTCATCAACAGCAGGTGCGTTCGTCCTTCCTGGTTGCTAGAGCGTGTTATCGCATTCTGCTGCATTGCCTTTCCCCTTAGGAAGAAAAATCTCCAGAGGGGGGTGGCCAGTTCCTCCCTGTCAGCAGGGTGGAATTTCTCCCTCGGCATTTTAGTTAGAAGAGTCATCTAGATTTCTTAAGTGTCTGAGGCTGCCTCGGCCATGGAGATGAATTACAAAGGAAGTCAACTTTCCTGCATACACGTGCACAGCTCTCTATGCTAAATAGAGAGATAGTGAGAAGCAGTAAATATGACACTAGTAGGAGTGCAAGTCAAACCTGCTGTTCCCTTTAAAACATTCTCAAGTCATCCTTAAATCCACCCATGCAATTATCTTCTAAATTCATTCTCAAAATTGAGATTTCAAATTTCAGGGTCTGCTGATAGCCAGACAATCGTGCTACTCCCCTGCTCAAAAAAACGTTGATTACTCCCTATGGCTTCAAAATAAAGTCACAATTTTTTAACCCATCGTGCAAGGTCACCTGTGATCTGGTTTAGATCTACCTCTGAAGCTAACACCCACTCTTTCCTCTTCCGTCTCCCTCCGGCAGATGAGATGTACCAGAAATAACTGCAGCTCTTTCTGAACCCCAAACCTGTTCTCTCTCTCTCAACAATCAGAGAAACTGGGGTATACATCTTTTCTTCCCTGAGGACAGAGTCTCTAGTTTTTGTTATCCCCGCCTAGCGAGAGCCCGGCACATGATAGGTCTTGATATTGAGTAAACGAATGAGTGTGTGCTTGGAAACATTACATTTATCTTCCCCCCTCCATGCCTAAGAAGAATCTACTACTGAAGAGAAAACAGATAATGTCTTGAGATTTTCTCAACAGAATATAAAACATAAAGCTCAAATGAGATAGCAAGTTGAAGAAAGTGTGACACGGCTTTATTTTTAGGATTTTTTTCTTAAAGAAGTACACTAAGAGTAGGAAACACATTACATTAGGAGTTGGGGAGATGGTATCGACTATCTTTGTGGTTTGTGCACACTTTTTAACCAGGATTCATGGCTGGGGAGACAACAGAGCCTCTTTGCCCGTATAATTTTGTTCCCTTCCTTTATTGCTTTAAATAGGCAGGATGCCTTCCTTTCCCCGCTCATGTTGTTGCTTTGTGTTCCTGAACAAAAATAACTTGCCGTTCACACTGCTCTCAAAGGTTGATAAAGATCCCCTCCCCTTATGCATTCCACTCACTTGTAACTAAGGTCTTGAGTGTTGCTACTGGAGGCTCCCTCAGCCCCGTCTCTTCTGTGATAGAGCAGTCAGTGGTGGGTCTAGTTACGTTAAACACCAGGTAATATCAGTATCCTTTAACCTTATTATAAGACTCCTAAAGCTGGAAGGATTACCTTGTCCGTACAAGTGCCCGAGGCAAGAATGTGCACCAACATCCCGGGAGTATAAAGATCATCACCATCGCCATTGAATGGTGTTGACAGCTCTTTACAGTTTACATATCTTTTTCCTGGTTATTCTCCCTCTTAATCATTAACAGCATCCTGCAAGATAGGTGTTACTCTCTGGATCCCATCCAAAAATGTTAAGTGGCTCCTTCTGGAGCACACAGTTTGGCAGGGCCAAGATGAAAATGGAAATCCAATGCTTTTTTTCTCTATGCTGTAGCAAACCTCTACTAGAGTTTGATGAAAGTCGACTTCATGGCAATATGGAGAAAAAGCAACTATAACCTTCCTTGATATTCTAACCCAGCTAACAATATTCAGCCCAGAGAAAATCTTCCAAAGTTCAAGACAGATAGGAACATGAGCATACCTCTATGTGTATACATTCCCCATCAACCATAACCTTCAATCTGAAGCAAGAAACCAGAAAGAAATTCTCAGGGTAACATTGTGTCAGTCATGAAATCTCCCTTTCAAGGCCAGTTATGATTTGGGTCAATGTCTCCATCCTACCAGATGTCTCTGATTTTGCCATAACCAAACCCTGCATCCTGGGGTCTTTCTTCTGCTAATTTCACTCTTTCTATACATACTTTCCAGGGACTTCCACACTCACCACCCTCCAGCAGGTATTGATCCCTAAACTTGTGCAGTGATTAAGCTCGCCATGTATTTTCCATCTGCCTATAGCTACATTACAAGATCTCAGGGGAAAGGATCAGCTAGGTCTGTCTAACAAACACATTTCTGTGACTTAACAAACTGGTTTCAACCAGTTCAGCCCAAAGTTACAGTGATTTTGATGCTGGGTTGCAGTCAAGTGACTGCTGACCCTCCTTGAGCACTTTAATTCTTTTGCACACCCGTCTCCTTGGCTTCTCTCTGCCCCTGCCAGCAGCTCTTCAAAGGACCAATCCTGACACTCATAATGAAGCACATATGGGATTCCTGATGAGAATAAATGAAATGGCCCCAACTGCCTTCTCTCTCTGAAATTGAACTGCACATGAGAGGACTTCCTGCTCCAAGATAGGTAGGAGGCTATCTCAGAGGAAAGAGGAACTCACGTCCGCTAAGGACGTGGTTCTGTCCAATGAGGTCAGGGAAGGGCTGTTGGCAGCTTCCGTTAATTCCGTTGGGGCAAGCAAGTGGCAATTGGCAGTTAGTTCTGAGGTTGAGCTGAGGACTCTGGGATGGATTTTTAAGTGAACAGTTGGCCCTTACATCATGAGCCTAGCTGAAGTGCCCGAGGAAATGGAATAGCAGGGAGAAGGGATATTTGCAAATAACACCAAAAACCTCTTGATAGTCTTTGGCTTCCATATCCTTCCCAAAACCTTAGCCCAAGTGCTAAGTAGCCCAACCTTTCCATCTCTTCCCCATTTCCTCATGATAGAGGTTTCTGCTGATAGAGCAATAGGTGAGAAGTGGGAAAGATAAAGGGTTATAAAAATTGTTCTAGATAATCTACAACAAGCTTTCTTGGAATTGGGTCATGGATCGCCGGATCTGACCTAGGTTTGTTGGGTCAGTGACCTTGCTAACTTGTTGGCTCAAGAATTGATAGAGGTGCTGTTTAATAATGCTTATTAGATGGATAAATAAACAGCTAAATGAATTTTTATCTGAGCCTGAAAACTTCCTTCACCAGCAAAAATGTAAAGTCCCCACATCCTAAGGTCACACCTGCTGCAAAAAACTCCTGTCTGTCAGCACCAGGAAAAAGTGGGCAAGAAGAAGCAAATCCTAAACAAGGCTAACACAGAGAATGTCCCTGCCTTCACTCCCACTGTGGTGCTAAAAATCCCATCAAGGCCAGTGGTCAGAACAGCAATAGCAGGACATAAAAGAAGCATTCCTTACTGCGGCCATTTAGAAGTTTCCTGGGAACCTGGCCTTCTCCCCACACCATCGCCCCATGAACATGGTGGTAACAAGCTTGGGCTCTGAAGTTAGGAAGCCCCGAGTTTGAGTCTTGGGTACTTTTACTCACTAGAAGTGAGACTTTAGGCAAATTACTTAACCTCTCTAAACCTCAATTTCCTCCATCTGTAAAATGGGGATAATATTGGGTAACGCACTGAGCATAATGTCAGGAATATAGTTAGCTCTCAAGAAATGTTTATTTTTCTTACTCCTGCACCCCATTCTGCCCTTCCCTTCTTTCTCTTCCTCTTTATAACTTCCAAGGACAGCATTGCCTATGAACAGCCAGAGAGTAGAATGATCAGAAAAAGTAGGTAGTTTTGGACAACCCAGAAGTTATCTACAAGTCTAAGAGAAATCGTCGCTGTGACCAACTGCCTGGTCTTCCTCAAAGCACGTTACATTCGTCAGCCTACCGGCGTTCCTAAGAATGACAGAGTTGTGTTTTCATTCATAAAGGAAGGCTTGACCCTTTAAAAGAAGACAAGTATTTTTTGCTCCAGGACATCTCACGTGGTACCTGGATTACCGAGAGCCTGCTGTTCGATCAGTGATATCACCTAAGAGGAGAATGGTAAATGAAGAGTCGCTCTGTGATGGGGTCCCCTCATGTGTAAAACAAAAGCGTTGGACTTGATGCTCCCTAAAGGACCTTCAAGTTTTAAGATTTAAGGTTCAAATGGTTCTATGATAGTCAGAGAGGGATCATAGAAAAACAAAACACACAACGCTTAGCCTCCCAGGGGGAAAATAAAAGTGCTTTCCTTTGAAGTTAACTATCAAGTGTACGTAAAGTCTATTGTAAATGTAACAGCATGGGTTGGGCAGAGGGCTGGGCCCTCTCAAACTCTTTCTCAGCACCAGATGTGGCATCTGGAACAGTCGGAGGGGAGGCCAATAGATGTCATCCCCGCTCCACTCTGAAGATGCCTCCATAGTGAGAAAGAGAAACAGAGCCCCCAGCTCTCTCTGCCCCTTGACTGGCCACTGCCAAGGTGGAAAGCAGGCGGGAAGGAGACCCGAGGTCTGTGATCACCGCTGCAGACACCAACCAAGCCCATCCCTCCTCCCCTCTGCTTCCACTCTCACCTGCTTCCCACCCCCAAACAGTATCCCTGAAGTATCAGGGGTCAGCTGCCTTCACCTGCAAAAGGTCTTCCTTTGTCAATTTTTGTCACAAACTTTTGCATATTGTTTGTATAAATTTGCAGATAGGGTTCAAGAGACTCTGATTCCAGTTATGCAAGAGAAAACACAAGGACTGTAGAGAAGGCGCTCAGGAGAGCGCACCTGATTTGCCGTGGCGCACTGGGAAAGGCATGCTAACTAGGGCAGGCTGGGATGCCCACACAGGAGCCCCTATGCCTGCCCTCCCCCGCATACCAGGTCCAGGAAATCAGAGCTTTTTCAACATTGGCTTGAAGCCATACCTAAAAAAAGCCTTTCCCAGCCGGGGGGAAGAATGGGGAGGTGAGGAGGGGTGCAGGGCCATCTATTCCATCCAAGAGGGAACGTTGAAGGACAGTGGTTAGCCCAAGTCCAGAGCTATTCACTGCAAACACTGAATGTTTGGTGACCCTACCCAGAAGTTCTTATATTTCTAGCCAGTCAAATCAGGCTCTGATTTCCAAAATAACTCTTTCCAGAACAGTTCAGGCAATGAAGGATCTGACTGAAAGATGAAAGTTGGGACAGTTGCCCCTGCCATCAGCTCTGAGGCCACATTAACAAAAATAAGTTACTATGCCCACTCAAACTATGCACACACATTATTTAAGAAAAAAAACTCCCAACTAGAAAAGCAAGTAGGAGAGTTCCAACCAAATAGGGGTAATCATTTTCGAGAGAAGACCCTCTGAGCAAGTTGGCAAATAAACCAGGCCTTGACCTTCTCCCAGGAGGCCTGGGAAAAACTCCTGTAACGACCACACATGAAGAGGGGTTCAGATTACAACCTTGAAAGGGAGTAACTCTCCGCTGACTGAAGGGATAAGTGGAGCAAGACCTGCAGCCTGGAAAAAGTCCACAAAGACCACCACAGCAGTCTAAAGCCGACACTGAGTTTATTATCTGCCAAACAAGGGGAGAGCCCCATTTCACTAAGAAAGGTCAGGAAGGCGGTCTGACCAGAGACAGGGTGGAAAAGAGGAAGTTTTGTCCAAATTTCTGGTTGGCTCAAAAAGCAAATTGTAAACTCTATCTTGGGATTGGGTGCTGTTCCAATTTTGTGTCACAGAGGCGTGGGCACAGGTCTCAGCAGATCCTGGGTGGATCTGTGGTGGGTGGCCCTAGCAGGCTGGCATATGTGCCTGCTATCATCTCAGTGAAAATTTTCTTTGACACCTACTTTAGTTAACAGTTCGGAGCCCTGAGATTCCATCAGCTGCTGCGTGGCTTTGTGCCCCTTACTCCAGCTTTCTCATCCTCGCTGCCTGTAAAGGATGGACATGCCTCTCTCCTGGCTAAATAGATGAGATAACCACATGAAAGCAGCTGGATAATTTTGTTAGCAGGTAGCTATATTTTCTAAACAGGAAAACTGAGGCACATGGCACCAATCTAAAGTTGGAGAAATATGACTAAAATGCTGCTAAATGGAGGAAAAACAGGCTAACTGAAAAGATTTAACCAAATGTTAACAGTGCTTAAATCTGGGTGGTGGAATTGCAGGTGCTTTTTATTTTCTTCTTTTCTGTATTGGTTTTCTATATTATTCTTTCCTGTATCGGTGTTCTATAGTCTCCAAATTTTCTACTATGTGTGGTTTTGAAAAAAAAATTTTTGATGCAGCAAGGGTGAGCTGAAGGTCAAGGTGGCTGTAGGGTCAAAGGTGTGTGTGTTTAGCAAATTCAGGACATTCTCCGGAACAGGAGTTGAGAATTCAGAGCTTGGGTGCCCCATGCTGACCAGAGCCCAGGGCTCTATCGAAACCAGAGGACTGTCTGCTCTCCCACGGCTCCAAGAGTGTGGCAGTGCTGGCCTGAGCTCAGGCGCCCCAGCCTGCCCGTGCAGACTGCACTCAGATACCAGTGGAGAGAAGACACCAAATAGCATCTCGTCTTTATGAGACACTTCCCCTGTAAAAAAAAAACAAAAAAAGGGTAGAGAGGGCTCCAGTGTTCTCTAAAACTGGTGATGGCACAATCCCACCAGGACTCTATTTCTCTGGCCTTACTGTTTCCATGGCAAGCACGGTGAGGAGGCCAGTCCCCCACCTTACACCGCTAGGACCTGAGCTGCACCAAGAAAATATCTGTCTGTCCTATTTCTTTTTTAATCCTTTGAATTAAGAGAGCCCACAGCTTCTGTTCTGTTGTTCACCTACTTTCCCTGCTAGAGAGTTTCAATTCTTTCTGTCTGATAACATTCCTTTTTTTTTCTCTCTCTCTCTCTCATTCAGTCCTTAGTCAAGGGGTAGGAGATGGTGGCCGCCATCAGTGTATCAGCCCCTTTATCATCTGACCCTCACCGTTCTCCCTCCTCCAGGCCAAGCCAACTCAACCCTGTACCCCTCCCTCGGGGGTCATCTTCTCATCCACTCACATTTCTTGGCTTTTTATTGCTACCCCGCTAGGTAGGTTCAGAAAGATCATTCTGGCTATTTCACAAGGGAAATACTGTTTGTGAATTGGGGAACAACTGGGCTATACAACAAATCCTTCATGATGCTGCATTTATGCTCACGTGTCCTGACTCTCCATCTGGTAGAGGAGTTTGGCATGTGGCTTCAGAGATTCTGGGAGCCCCCTGAAATTCTATAGATAATGGCATGGGTGGATGTTGTGGGTGTTCATTTTTTTCTTGGGAGGGGGATCCACAGCTTTCATTAGATTCTCAAAGAAGTCTATGATCCAGAAAAATGTCAAGAACACTTCATCTAATAGCTCTGTCCCCTAGGCTAGACAGAGATTAATCATCGTAGCAGAAATTGTAGCTTGGGCCAAAGAAGACGGTGAAGCCAGAGGAAGGGCCATCAAGGGGAGGTTGCCAACTCCTCATAGGGGGTGGTGTGGGGCATGGCAGCCCTGGCGTGCTTTGATGTGGTCATTGGGAAATGTGGGTCAATGAAGGAAGGAAAGCAACATTTATGGAGGACCTAGTTCATGGCCAGGAGCTGGACTGAACAGTTTATATACATTTTCTTGTTTCATCCTCATACTTCCTCTGTGAGGTGGGTCTTATTATCCTCATTTTACAGATGAGGAAACAGGCCAGAGAAGTTAAGGAACTTCCCGTATGTCACATAGCTAGCAAGAGTCAGAACTGGATTTAAAACTAGGACTGCGTGGTCAAAGGTTCATGCTCTTTTCATTGCATTCTGCAGCCCTGTCCCATGCTGGGGTGGGAGGAGGGCACAGCCATGTCACCAAACCTCGTGGAGATTCAAGATTCAGGTTCTAATACCTGCAAAATTGCAGTTCAGTCTGCCCTTCTTCCCTCCACCTGTCTAGCTGTTTGTCAAAGAGCAATTAACGGAGGCAGGAGGACTGCCACTCCCTGTCTAGCTGTTTGTCAAAGAGCAATTAAGGGAGGCAGGAGGACCGCCACTCCCTGGACCCTCCACCAGTTGAGTGGGTGGTGGCCAGGTATGCCCTCAGTCAGCACAGAGCCCAGAAAGCAGGTTGTGTCACTACTTCCTCTCTATAAATTGGAGTGGCGGTCAGACACAAATGAGGAGCACAGTCCCTGACTGCCAGGTGGGATCACTGCACAGAAGCCCCACTGAGCAGCCTTCCCCTGGCACGTGTGGCAGCCTCCTTAGGGCTGAGTGAATGGCTACTTCTTTGTTCAGGATGGCAAGGACAAAGGGGAGGAGTCAATCCAATTTAGGAATTAGGGGCAGGGCAGAGGCAGGAAGCAGGGTAGTGCCCAACTCTCAGCCAGCTCCCCCATGCCCTCTGTCCTGTCTGAGGGTCCTCACCCTCTCCTGCTTTACACCCCACTCCCAGGCTCGGAAGCACCTCCTCCCACCTCCATCCTCTGCTTCCAACCTGCCAGCCACAAAGGGTAAGTTAGTTAATCATAACGTTTTGGTGAGGGACTGGGAGCCATTCATTCCCTGGAAACTTAGTCTCCCACTTGAGAAATGTCACATACGGAGCTCTGCCCCGCCCTTTCACTCCCTGGCCCGTGCCCCTTCCCTCCCCTCAAATGCTGAGCAACGAATGACTTCCTTTGTGGTCGGTTTCACTTCCTTTCCAGCCCCCTTCCCCACCTCCTCTAAAGTGCTTTCACATAATATGGTCTTTCATTAAGATTGGTGATTCATTTCCCATCAAACTTTAAATATTCCCCTCTGAAATGAGTAATTCTGACTCTGAAGGGAGCCATGCAGTGGCAGCCTCGCCTGGATCTGGTTCCCACTGCCTCCTGCCTTTCCCCATGTAAGGCCTTAAAAGGCAAGAGGGAGAAGCCTTGGTAAGTGAGCCCATAGCTGGAACAGGAGCCGGAGTTGGAGGAGGGGCTTGACGTAGGCATTTGGGTCCAGGAAACTCTGAGCATCCTTAGCAGCAGGCAGTGAAACCTGGGGTAGGTTACTGCATTTGGTGACCCTGACAATCCTTTCCAACACCGACTTTTAGGAGTCTATTAAGAGCCTTTGGTGGGCACATATGAGGACCTCTCGTAATATGTGGGGAAATGTCTGTGAAGCTTTCTCACACACAAGCAGAGAGATGTGTATGGCTATGTCTCAGGACTTGAGTAACACCGTCAGGAAGAGCTTCAGATAGGGTCTCAACACTGACTAGGCCACTGACCACCGGGCAGCTCTGGCCCCAGGTCACAGCTCTCTCGCCGTGCCCCGGGGCAGGCTTTTCTTAAAACCTCTGTTCCCTCTCAAGTACACACCCAGATCTGAAGAAAGCAGCCACAAGCTATTCCTTACACACTGGCCACCATGCTTTGTACCCTGTGACACCACCACCCTGGCTACAAACCTCTGGACATGGGATTAGTGCCTGAGCCAATAGTGGCCACCTTGAGGCTGAATAGCAGCCCATGAGGTGGCCTTGCTGGGGACCTGGCCCTGAGAGCCCAATTATGTCCTCCCTCTGAAGGAGTTAGAAGAAACGTAGAGAGACACTGACAGGAGAGCAAAGAAGCCAACAGGTGCAGTGGGGGCAAGCATTAAGCCGTAAGAGATTAAAGAGATGGCAAGTGCTGGAAGCAGAGAGAGCAAACTCACGGTTAAGGTTGGTGTTTGGCCACTGGGAGCCCTTTGGGGACCCCGATGGTCCAGTTCTCTCTGAGGCTGAGAGCTAGATGCTTGCCAGCAATGGCTTATTTCCTTATGCATTCTTACAATAAGCCCCCATTACCTGAAGTGACCTGAGTGTGTTACTGCTTCTTGACACCTGAAAGGACCTGTCATAAATGTTCTGTGAGAAACACACGAGACAAGGTATGTTGAGCACTCAAGACAACACTCAACTAGAAGCTAGAGTTACACTCAATCGAAGGCCCAGACTTGGGTAGTGGGCCTGAGAGATGGACTTACGTGGACAAGAGTAAAAGGGTACCAACAGTCGGGCCACATCAGGACCCAAGTCACAGGGAGCCTGATAGGGGATGTGTGGATGGAACAGACCAGAGCAGTTAAGCCCCAGCACCCAGCTGAAGTAGTGGGGCTCAACTCCCAGAGCAGTCAGAACAAGGCACAGCACCCTCTGGGTGAGCTGGTTTGGGCCCAGTCCTCCCTGTCTGTGCAAGGGTGAGCTCAGAGAAGGGAGTCCATCTCCTAAGGATGTCCCTTGATTCTGTGATCCCCAGTTCTTGACCCAGACACATCATCCCCAACCCCACGTTGAGGTCACGTAGGCATGCAGGATGTAGCCTCCGGAATCTCCCAACAGAGAGCAAAGTCTTTGAGGTCAGAAACCGTGTCCTACGCCTCTTCATAGCCCCAGCAGCAGTGGCCTCCAGACGACTCAGGCTTTGCAAGGGCTGGCCTAGGGGTCTGTATTTCCAACCAGCTCCCTCTCTTGCTGAGTCTAACACCTAGCCAGCAGGTGCAGACCGCCACCACCAGGCCCACCACCCGGTGGGAGCAAGAGGCCTCAGGAGTCCTAGAGATGATCTCTGATCATATTGAAATATGATCCCATTCAGAGTTTTTACTTCTCTCCCCTACCAAGTTGTAAGCTCTGAACAGGCAGGTGTTTTTTGCTTGGTTGGCTTTTTTTTTCTTTGAAATGCCAACTAAACTGCCATTCTGCCTATTGATATATGGGGCTTGCTGAGCAATCTGGCTTGGCCTTTCTTGGCCCCCACCCCCCACCCCCAGGTCTTTAGGTATTTCTACAGCAGCCTCCAGGGGAGCCAGAACTTTCCTGAAGTGACCAGGGCTGTGACTTTTAACTCTAAGCTGCCCTCATGGTCCCCAAGATTAAGCAGTTTTGCAATCCAGGGCTTCGCTGTCTGGGAAGACCTGACCTGGTGAGGCACGAGCCCTGGGGAGAGGCCCAGAGGACAGCAGATCTCTTCCTAAGCCTGGGGGATCTGGGACACCGTGGGAGGGGACTGCGGCAGGACCACTCGTGAAGCAAGCTGCTCCCGAGCCACACAGCTGCCCTTCACGTTAAAGTCCTCGGATGTGGGCCCTTCCTGACCAGCAGAAGGCTCAGAGTGCTGGAAGTGATGAGAAGAGGCCACCTAGCCCAGCCTCTGGCCCTGGACAGGGGAAACCCAGGCCATGGCATCTTCTGAGGAGACCACTCAGGATATTAGCTCTTGGATCTCTCTGGTGGGGAAAATGCAAGAAAAACATGGCTAGAAATGATTTTCAAATTCCACTTCAGACTTCTAAAATTTCCTATGCTCTTGCATTTTGGCAATAAGTTCCCTCTTCATGGTGTTTGAATTCATGCAAAATGAAAGGGTCCCCATTTTCTCAGCTCAGCTGTCTGAAAGTCAAGCAGGCCTGGCACTTTCTTCCTAAAGAAAACTGCAGGTCACTGGGAAGAGGTGTTCATCTCCACTGTCATTAATAATGCTGACTTGATGTTCTGCAGCTTATTTATGTGGAGAGACCACATCTATCTCCTCCACACCCCAACTGCCAGACAGAGAAAAATGGCCACAGTTTCCTTCCGAAACACCAAGAGGTACAATAGATCAAAGTGATGACTGGGATCAAGGAAATTAGCAATGTCAAGGCCTCCAGTTCAGGCGGTTTCCATAGGAAATGTTCCAGAGGCTTCTTTTAAGTGAGCCAGGGTGCAGGTGGAAATGTGAAGTTCTCAAGTAATCATAAATTGTGATGTGACCTAATTGAGTGGAAAAATCCACAAGGTCCTCTTGGTTAACCAGCTCTCTGGGAGGTCTACCTAAGAGCACAGAGGTGTCACTGAGCACCTCTGTCCACCTGGTAGCCAATTAGAATCATTGTAGGCCAAACTACTGGAGAACACAGGCATCCTCCTGAATGCTGGCCGGGCGAAAGCAAACTCACACGCCAACAGTAGTAAAGCATGGTTCACCCGAGTGTAACAGGGTCTTTGTGCAGGTGAACATGTGTAAGGCACCATAGGGAGTGTGTGAGGAGAATGGGGTGTGGTAGGAAGAGCACTGGACTGGGAATCAGAAGACCTGGGCTCCAGATCTGTTCTGCCACAAGTAGCTGTAAGATTCTGGGGAGTTACTTCCCCTCTCTGGGCCTCAGTGTGCTCGTCCGTAAACTGGAGGGTCTGGATTAGACCCTCTCCAAGGGCCCTTCCAACCTGACACTGTGAATCCATGACAATTTCCTTGGCAGTTCATGAGCTAATCCCATACATAGAGCTCCCGTTCTCTCAAGACTGGCCCCTGCGGGAGTTTCATTTCGTGATCAAGGTGAAACAACATTGGTGTAGACCAGCCATGTTGTCCTTTACCCCTGGGGTCCCCAAACCTTTCAGGGTTCAGCAAGATCAAAACTATTTTCATAATAAAACTAAGATGTTATTTGCTTTTATCACTGTGTTGACACTTGCGCTGATGGTGCAAAAGCGAGGGATGGTCCCCTGCTGTGCCTCAGCACAAATTGAGGCAGTGCCAGCCACTGTGTTCTTCACAGCAGGGGGTTTGCAAAAGAAAAAGAAAAGCCAGTTTCACTTAGGAATGTCCTTGATGAAGCAGTCAACGTTAATTTTATTAAATCTCAACTCCTGAGTACACTTTACTCTGTGACGAGACTGAAGTTCACATAAAGCCCTTGGGTTGCATATCCAAGAATGTGGTGGTCTTGAGGAAAAGCACTTGTGTGATTGTTTGACCTGCAGGCTGAACTTGCCACTTTTTACATGGAACATTATCTTTACTTGAAATAACAATTTATAGTCCGTGATTATGTAGACTTTGGCAGCCATTTTTGGTATTTGGCAGCCATTTTTTCAAAAATGAGTAAGCCAGTCACTTCAAGGAAAACAATTAATAGTATATTTTGCCAGTGACAAAATTTGAACTTTCAAGAGGAAATTAGAATTTTGGAAAAGTTGCATCTACTATTGTGACCTTTATAGCTTCCCAGTACTTAAAAACTTTTCTAATAAGATTAGTATTAACAAACGTAATTTCTTTTATACTGTATAGTGAGATGTGTCAACACTTAAAAGACCTGCATAAACACTTTCCAAGTAACTAATGTATGATATTATGAAATCTCACATGGGTAAAAGAGCCACTCAAAGTTTAAAATAAGCTAATATATTTTAATGTAACAGAGTAGGAAAAGTTTATTCATATGGTTTCAGCGTTCCACATTACAACTAATCTTTAAGAAACCAGCCCTGGTTAGTTTTGGTGTAGTATCAAAGAAGACCGCACAATTATTTTGAAAGCTATT
Source organism: Tapirus indicus (assembly GCA_031878705.1). NCBI lineage: Eukaryota > Metazoa > Chordata > Mammalia > Perissodactyla > Tapiridae > Tapirus > Tapirus indicus. The sequence goes on along the minus strand of CM062918.1, from coordinate 100,443,296 downwards.
AAAATATTTCTCCTTTTCCCAACTACGTATCTGTGTAAGGCTGTAATTTCATCATATACTTCAACCAAAGCAACATATTGCAACAGACTGAACGTCGAAGCAGATGTAAGAATTCAGCTGCCTTCTATTAATGAAGACATTAAAAAGATTTGCAGAAATACAAAACAATGGTTCTCAACCAGGGTAACGTTGTCCTCCCCTACCCCCAAGGGGACATTAGGAAACTTTTTGGTGGTCGTAACTGGGAGGAGGGAGTGCTGCTAACATCTAGAGGCCAGATGCTGCTAAACCTCCTACAATGGACAGGAGAGCCTCTTACCACTGAGAATTATCTGGTCCAAGACTTCAATAGTGCCAAGACTGAGAAACCCTGATATAAAATTATACCACTCTTACTAAGTTTTTTGTTTCAAACATATGTATTTAGCATCTTATGTTATTTTTAAGTGAATTAACAGTTTTTTCAATTTCACACTTTTATTTATAACTCAATAACTATCAATAGATATAACCCACATAGACAAGCTCTTTGATGACCTCAATAATTTTTAAGATTATAAAGGGATTCTGAGACCCTGAAAAAAGCATAAGAACTCCTGATATAGACCACAGAGCATGTAGATTACAAAACTAAATTTGTTGAGCTGCCCTACACATTAGCCACTCTAAAAAGAAGAAAATGTCATGGCAGGTGTGCCCAAGGACATGGTAGTTTCTTCTCAAGAAAGGGAGGTATCTAGAGAGAGGCAAAGTGAAGAGCCAGTGCAGGGGTAAAAATACCAATTTAAGCATCTCGTCTGTGTCAGGTTTGTGATGACTGCCAGGAATGCAGCCGTGACTAGAATGCATTCCCTGTTCCCAAAAAGCTTACTGTCTAGAAGGGAAGAGAGAGACAGTGACTGAAATGTAAGTTAAAAGATGGGTAGGAAGGAGGGAAATACATGCACGGGGTATGTGAGATCAGTGGCAGGAGCTTTATGGTTGCGGGGAAGCGGGGAGAGCGGCATGCAGGAGACAGGGAAGGTTCACCACAGAAAGCGATGTCTGTGCTGGGTCTTGAAGGATGAGTAGGAATTGGTCACTAAGAGTGGGAGGACGCTGCAGGAGAAGGTGGTGTTCCAGGCAGTGGGAGCAGCATAAGCAAAGGCACAGAGGTGTGAAATAGCTTGGTGTATTTGGAGGAGATATGAAAAGGTGCATAGAGAGTGAAAAATAGATGGGTTATTCCCCCAATGAAATAAATTTAATGCCCCCAATAAAATTAGGATGTTTTAAAATCAAGAAATAACAGCTCTGATAACATCAAATATCTTTGTTTTTAGAAGAGAATAGGCTGGTTCATAATTTAGGTACACTGATACAAAGTACCTTTTTGGGAAAACAAAATGGAGACTTTGCTCACATATGTTGATACAACATAAAATGCTCCATTCACTCCTCCCCTTTACGCTCTTCTCTGTCTTTAGACTATTTCTCTGGCTCACAAGGGCTTACCAGCAGATTCTGCTGGGAAAGGACTAGGAAAGCCCACATCCTCCAGGCTCATTAGCATGAACCCCCAGAAATTCACTCTACCTTTTTTAGAAAGGGTCTATGCGGTTAGTTCATGTGAAGATGTGAAATGGTTTTCCTTACCAAAGAAGTTGGTCAAAGTGCCCAAGTGTTTATTTTAGAAGCAGGATATCAACACCGTTCTGGAAAAGGGGGGGCCAGGATGCTGTACTAAAGCACACTAGGGTGGGAGGAGGCCCTGCTGGCTACAGAAAATAAAAGAGGAGATAGAAGAGAACAGGAACATTACCTAACGTAACTACCACCCGACTATTCGCACCAACTACCTTCATCAAAGGTTGAACTGATCCAAAGGACACTCTGGCATTTGCCCAGGGTCCCAGGGGAGAGCCTGCCCTTTCCAACAGGCATTGGTAGGCTGCAGAAGAAGCCTGCTGGATACACATCTGGGACTCTGCCTCCAATCAAAGTCTGATTGATACCCCTTGCACTAAAGAGGGCTGGCCAAGTCCCCACTCCCAGAACCCCCTCAGAGGGCCTGTGCAGGCTGGCATCAGGGCGGCCCAGGAGGGTCAAACCAAGGATGGGCATTTTCCCAGAACAGCAGACGGCTGAGGCAGTGCAGCCAGAGTGAGACTGTGCGTGGTGGTCAGGATGGGGAGCTAAGGCGATGGGGAGGGGGAAGCTGGCTTGCATTCCTTCGCAGGTGGAGGTGACTCTACAAACAGGAGGAGGAAACTATCAAGAGAGGTGGAGGCCCAGGAGCAGGTTGAGCTGGGACTCTTAGAGCAGATTGGGGCAAACAGCAAGGAGTGAGGACGCCAGCTGCAAGCGAGTGAGTGGCCCTTACAAGCTACATGGTTCAGGGGCAGGCAGTGAACCAAAAGGGTCTCACCCTTAGAGACCTCAGCTTACACCCATCCTGCCAGTAATCCAGTGGTCAAGAATCACTCCTGGACTTTATGCACATCTATGGGCCAAGGCCTGGGAGGGCAATGAGGGTGCCTGAGGAGGTGAGAGTGACAAGGAGTGTGCCATACATCCCCAGGGGTGCCGTGGCCTTCCCCTCCCTCCTGGTCCAGCATGCAGGCGGCCCTGGAGTGAAGGCTTGTCACTCAGGTCTCTAAATTCAAGTGGAATCATATGGGCCCCCCTCATCAGTGGGGCCAGGAGGTAGATGGCTCCCATAAGTGGGACTGACAGGCCTCATGCCCGACTCCAGTAAACACCGCCCTGGTGTTTACTTCCCCATTGCAAACCAGTAGATTCCTGCTTCACCAACAGATGTGCAGCTTGCACACATCCTCCAGCACATGCATGTGTATTGGGGCCATTGCTAAAGGGAAATACTAATATGAAGAGCATTTCATTTAGAGAAGACTCCAATGTCAGATGTTAGGTCAGAACAAAGAAATGTGTGCACCAGCTGCTACCTCAACCTTTCCTCCCCGATGCCTGTTACACCCAGCAGGCAAGCGAACTGAGCCAACCGCATTGCCTCGATCACCCCTCAGTAACCCTGAGAAGGGTTTGTTTATACAGGCTATCAGAATTCAGTAGCTGAAACACCTTGGGTGCAATGACAATAATTATTATTATTGAAATAATAGCTAACAGTGCCAGGCACTGTTCTAAGCTCTTTATGAACATTAACTCATTTAACTGGCAGTAGTTGACATGGCATTTTATTAGCAACTTAAGTCAACAAAGTGAATTTACCCGAGTTTGGTGACTAGTATTAAAACACAAAAAGCTTATGGCATCGACTCAGAACTGCTCTGTACTCTGAGCGGGCCCAAGCCTGGCCGGGCAGATGGCCACCTGGACTGCCCCCAGGGCACCAGGAGGGTGAGCATTTCCCTCTGTAGAGGCTTGTTTTGTTTCAGCGGTGTTGATAGCGAGAACACATGAGATAGTGAGAATTTTGCTCTGCATTTGTTTACACGCCCGATCTGTCTCAAAGCAGAAGCAGAAGGCCAGCACCAACCTAGAGGCTCTGTGCGCCCGGCAGAACCAAATAACCCTGTTTCACTTCATAACGACCATTTGTTTCTACGGTGCAGAGCTCTCCCTCCGCCATCTCCCCTGACCTTCTCCAAGGGGAACTAGGGGACCCAGGAGACCATGCTTTTCAGGACCACGTGTCTCATTTTCCGACAGTCTTTTCCTTCCAATGCCGCAGCATGAGGCAGGGACCTCCAAAATGAAGCATGTGCAGGACAGCTCCAACACACCTTTTGCCCACATTATGGGTCTCCTTCTCTCTTGCCATTGGAAGAAGGCAAACCCACCACTGAGCTGCCTGGGTTTTCTCCCTGTGCTCTCTTGTCCCATGAGTTCTAGCAGCCTGAACAGTTTCCCTTAAATGTTCCAGCCAAGCTCATTTCATGGAAATGGTGCTAACTGGCATAACCTTGATGCCTTTCCCCTCCCACTCCTATCGATTTGACCTCTAAATGTCCACTCTGACCAACACTTTCACTCAACATTTGCTGATCACAAAAAATGTCTAGAGGGAACCAAGAACATGAATAGAAAATCAGATTTTGCAAAAAGACTAAAAGTGGGTGACTTTGGAGGAAAGCTGCTTGCCTCCAGGGATTGTGCCCAGTGGGGCTAGCTCCAGGGCTGCCAGAGACAGCGGTCCCCAGACTGTTGCCTGGACTAGGTACCCTTCCCCTTGTCCCCATGGCCTATGAGGTCCACAGGCCAAAATAGTACAAAAGGCAAGACGACATAGCCAGAATGGAGAAAAGTTCTGGGAGGGCGACAACCTGGTTTGGGGGTGTGAGGTCCAGGAAGACACCGCATGCAGGACAGCAGTGTTTTACAGCGTCCGGGAATGGTACTTTCCTTGATCCAGAATGGCTGGGAAAAAAGCTCCATACCACTTCTAATGAGAAAGGAAATTAACCCAAATCCTTGTCTGGGTTCTAGGCTAAGAAGGAACAAGACAATGAACCTCTCATTACTGGCCACTTCCATAGATGTATGGAAATGCATGAAGACTTTTAGATCACCCTGTACACCATATCTGGAAAATATAACAGGGAGATGTGATAGAGTGAATGGGGGGGGCGTGCATTGAAATAGTTTCTAAGAAGTGATGTTTAGGCTGAAATCAGGCAATTAAAAGAGATTCAGTTACAAGAAGATTTGGGGGCGTGCGTTGCGGGAAAGGGAGCTAATGCAAGTCTCTAAGGTAGGAAAAAACTTGGAGAACAGAAAAAAAGGCCATTGTGGCTGGAGCATACTGTGTGAGGGGGGAGAATGGCAGGGGCCAGGTTCTGTGGAGCCTTATAGGCCAGGGAAAGGGGTACGGATTTTATTACAAATTTGATGACAGCTCTTGGAAAGTTTTCACCAGGAGAGTGACTGGTCGGTTTACATTTAGAAAGATGACTCCAGGGGGTCCATGGAGAACCCCCGAAGGGGGGTGATCAGAAACAGAAACACCGTGTAAGAGGCTGCTGTAGCACTCCAGGCAAGAAATCATGGTGGCTTTGACCAGGGGGAAGGCATGCAGAGAGAGAGAACCCTATCGGCATGGGAAACATTTTAGAGGCAGTCTTGACAAGACTTTACGGGAGATTAGACACAAGTCCGGAGTAGGAAAAGGAATCGAGGATGACCTCTAGGGTTTTGGCTTGAGCAACTCTAGGTGGATTGTGGGGCCGTTTAGTTAGATGGAGAACAGAGGTGACGCAGTTTGGGAGTCATCATTAAGAACTCTGGTTTGGGACATGTTGAATTTGGGAATTAACAGCTTATAAAATAACGCCTCCCTGGAGCTGTGGCTTTTTCCCTAGGGTTTTAAGCTCTACTGGAGGACCATCTGCAGAGTCCACAGGGTTATATGTCATCCTCAAGGTCATCAAACAATGGCTTTGTCCTTCGTCCACTCATTCATTCATTCATCCCACAAACACACACATGTATGTCCCAGAAGGAAGATCTGCACTTCTCTCAATCTTCATAATAATCCAACCGAGATCCAGAATCTGTCATTTTACTTTCTAAAAATCATCTTTCTTAATAGATAAAGGCACAGAAAAGCACAAATGAGGTCAAAGCATGGCCTCCAATCCCCCAGGAGAGGATGCATCCAAGGGATGGCTACATGGACTCACCATTTCCAGGCCCAGCCCCAGGATCCCAGCCACCTTGCGGTCTAGATGGGAATTTCCTATTTCCCATTCCCAGGAAACCAGGTGGTCACACCAAGGGACTAGGCTGTTCACATGGGGGCCACAGTTTGGGAGTGGGAGGGCACTCAGGATCCCAGGTCAGAGTTGCCCCCAGCTCCCCATCTCTCCACCTTCCTGTACAGCATTCTGAAAGGTAGGCTGTGAAAAGTCATTTTCCTCTGTGTCTTTGGTTTTTTATTCTTTCTCATTTTCAATTTTGTATTTCTGCTTTCTCTATTTAAAAGAAAAAATAATAGCCACCCTAAAATTAGCTCTTCAATTATTTTATCAAATCTTCAGATTTTCTGAGTTTCAAAGCATTTTGTTTCAATATTATCTCCATTGCTCTGCTTTCCTTGTGTTTCTTTTTTCCATTTCTAAGTCTCTTAGCTAGATGCTCGGTTGTCCAATTCATTTCCACACTTTTGTTTTTAGTTAAGTTTTAAATGCTATGAATTTTCCTCTTTGCGTAACATTGTCTTAGACCACAGATTTTGACATTCGGTGTTTTCACTGTAAGTATTTTCTAAATAATTGCGCATTTTGGGTTTTTGTGATTTTCAGATTCAAAGTTTATTTAGGAGAGTTCTGAGATTTCCACAGTTGTTTTTACTTCAAGTGTTGTTACTTATTTCTGAATATACTGAAATGTGATTACAGAAAATAATCTCCATCGAGAATTTTATTTTTCAAACAATTTTGAGGACTTCTTTGTAGTTCAAAGGGTCAATTTTTAGGAATTTTTCATGGTCACCAATGTTGAACATTTGTTAAATATTTTTAATTACATTACACAGATATTTTACACCCATAGGAGTTTTAAACTCTCCTGATGGAACCATCTGCCAAGCCAGCAGAGCTTTGTGTGTGAATCTTCAGTGACAGCCAATAATGTCTTTTTCCCTCCTTCATGCATGTATTCCAAAAACGTGTGGAGCACTGAGCACTCACTGTGCACCAGGCCCTTCACTGAGTCCCAGGGACACACAGGTGATGATGCCCAATGGTTATGGATGGACATGTGCTTGCCACATGGGCAGTGAGAGCAAAGGCTCTCCAGGTAGAGGGACAGCGAATACAGAGGATGGAGTAGTTGGCTCCCCGAGGCTACCAAAGAAATTCAAGTAGAGGAAAGAGGAGCCCCAGGCAGGGTCGAGGGTTTCTGTTCTCTCTACCCCCTTCCCCAGTCTCTCCATGCGTGTTCTGCCCTGGTGGCCTGGTGCAGGTTCGGTTCTGGGCAGAACCCTGCTGAGTGAACTCCACAGTAGTGGTAGTCCACCTGGCCCTGGTGGCCACAGGGTGCTCTGTGGCAGCCTGGAGCCCTGTGGAGGAACTTTGTCCTGTTCCGAATCTGCACCGTGGGTGAACTCAGGACACTGCGGCTTCATGGAGGAAGTACCTGACATGAGACCAGCTCTTGCCCTCTGGATGTCAGTGAGAGATCGTGGAGTGTGCACGATACTTCGTGAGTTCCTTGATATTAGGCAGAATTTTCCAGCTGGTGAAAGAAAGATAGTCTGTACAGAGAGACAAGGAACATACCACTAGCAGTTGGGACTAATTCTAGTAAGATGTAAAGCTTGCATCCTGTTTCACCTTGTGATGGAAAAGGATGATGGCCCAGGAATGCACAATGCCCTGGACATGCCCAACCCTGTGATTTGGTCCATCACATGCTTCATAGCAAACCAGCTAGCCAAAAAGAACCTCAACACTCAGACCAAGAAGAGCAGATATCTGATACTTCAGAAAAGATCCAAATTCTGAAAGAAGAAGCCAAGTCCATCAGAATACAAGTGGAAGAAGCTAAAAGATGCTTAAAATTAAGGGCAACTGAAGAAAAACTCAGGTCACCCTAATGATCTCTAGGACCTATGTGGAAAGGCAAACTGAGCCCCTGCAGGGACGTTCACTCCAGATAAAAGAACTAGCAGTTTCCCGTACAGAAGAGACACAGGTGACAATGTGGAATCAGGAGGTGGGGACCATGTGGATGACCAGCCTCCTCTTCTCAGAGCCAGGAGGAAACTGACTCGTATGGAAAGTCATGTGCACATCTGAACACCACGGTGGAGAGAAAATCCATCTACACCAATGTTGCTGGAGACGAGGACAGAGAACTTGAAAGCAAGCTTTGATTAAGAGCGCAGACCAGAATTTTCAGGACAAAGTAAAGTGAGTGAACTTTGTCAAGAAAAAGAAATGGAGCTTCTTGGACTATTACCTGCCGAGGCAGATCATGACTAGGAACGCAGGAGGAATGTTCAGAAGCAAGTGATAAGATGAGCAAGTGCACGAAGAGCTGGAGACCTACAGAGAGCAATCAAAAGGCCTTGAAGGAAAGCTGGAAAGAAGCGTTTCTTATCCTCAAAGCCAGATTCTGTCCCTGGAGCTGAAAGCTCTTGATCATCGGTTGAGAGCTCGGGAGGCCAACGGAAACCTTGTCGTCCCCAGACGGAAGGCTGTAGATCTGAGACAGAGTAACAGACACAGTTATCAAAGCCAAGCTTCTAGAAGTGGATCCTCATGCATCTGATAGCCCAGGAGGAGCATCTGACTGAAGACATTTGTTTCCCTGGACATGGGGTGCTGAGACAGGAAGGCCTCCCATCCCTCCCTGCAGAAGCCCCTCTTGGCTGCCAGGCTTTCCTGCTTTTCCCTCCTCCTCACCTCCATTCATCCCCAGATCCCATGTCTCCAGTGGATGCAAACAAGCAGTTCATGGCAAGAGGCCATCCCGCCTTCTAGGAAGGCTGGGTGGACCCCCGCCTCCTGCACATGGGGCTCCTGCCCAGGCTTTGTGTTTCTCCTCATCCTCCCTCAGGGGCCAGGTCTTCCTCGGACACCCTCATCCAAAAGTAGAAGTGAGGAACCTCCCAGGGTCACTGGGCCTCCACACAGCTGTACTAGTCAAAATCACAAAACACTGAGAAGGCCTTAAGATAAATTGTTTCTCAAAATATTTTTGAATTATCTACATTTATTTAGTTTAGAAAACTTCATAAATAGCAATGGTACTTTTGTTCAGCTTGCATCTTGAAAGTATTATAAATTTCAGGACAGTTTTAGAAAATAGAGATATTTAAGTTGCTCCCGTTGTACTTTCTATAAAATGTAAGTAGTAAATTTTCATTTAATGATTCATTCCACTACTCCCCACCATACAGATGGCATCACTGCCTGACTAAGGGTACAAATCACTATCCACCATTCAGGGGGCGTGAGTGCCTGACATAGGGCACCAATCACTCTCCTGACAGTTTTTTTTTTTTCAGCTTGAGGAAGATTGTCCCTGAGCTAACATCTGTGCCCATCTTCCTCTATTTTGTATATGGGACACCACCACAGCATGGCTTGATGAACGGTGTGTAGGTCTGTGCCCAAGATCCAAACCCGCAAACCCCGAGCCTCAAAAGCAGAGCACATGAACTTAACCACTATGCCACCGGGCCAGCCTTTCCCATACAGTTTTTTAAAGATAAAATAAGAACGTGAATAGAACGTCTAATATCTTCATTTTTACCTCAATGGTTTGTGTGGTGGCACCCCATATAGAGACCAACCTCATTGTTCTCCAGATGCAGAAAGGTGAGGCACAGAGAAGTGACAAGTTGCTCCGGGTCACACAAGTAAACACTGCAGTGGGGACAGGAGCCTGCTGGATCCGACGCCCTTGCGTGCTCCACGCTACCATGATGCCTAACTCAGGCCACCGCCACAATCACCCTCTCCCTCCCTGGCCCTGCTGGGACCCCTAATTCCCACCCAAAACAAGGAAGCCTCCGAAACTAAGACAAAGATTTCACACAGGAGCAAATGCGTGGACGAGAGAGAGTTTCTCTGGCAGCAAGGCAATGGTGTTGATTGCTTCCAGATTGCTGGTGGGTCCCAGAGTGTCACCTCCATCTTTGCTTCTCGTGTGACTCACTCTGAGTCAGATGGTAACAATAGGTGGTGTGATGGGAAGTTCCGCCATACAGAATTAGTGACGAGTGAGAAGTGTGAGCTGTAGCAGCAGTGGCTGAGAACGAACGCTGTCACCGGGCACTAACAATGGAGTTCTATGCTAAGGACTCAATCAGGAAAGACAGTGGAATGTCAGCTGAGACAGGGTGAATCTAGGGTTTTAGAGAAACAAGGAAGTTATTAGAAGATACAGTAGTTTTTGGTTTATTTTTTTAATCGATCACAGAACGGTAAACAATCCAACGAGTTGTGTCAGTGACATCTCTCAAGCTCATACGAGGTGGGACAATGGGAATGAGGAGCATGTTCCACTGAGTCCAGTGGCACCAGGAGAGGCAGGAAGGGAGAGGGACTACCTGGAACAGTGAACACCAAACACTGGGATTTTATAGATAATGAAAATCCGAAAGGTTTGGGACTCTACATAGGATTGCCTATTTTTTAATCTATCCAGATAAGGACACAAAAACAAAAAGGGAGGAAACCAATAAGTTTAAGACTTACTAAAGTTTAAGTGAAAAAAAAATCATACAAATTTGAGATAAAATGTAAACTAGAGTTAGATTTGACTTCAGTGCTTTTATTTTCTAAATCGCAAACAGAATGGAAACAAACACATAAAAATGTAACCTACACATTGAAGAGCATGAATCATAAAATTAAACAACAATATGACAAATTGTGATATTTTTTCAAATATTTTCCTTAGGGGTTAATGTTTTTAAATTATAGAATATCTTGCAAATCAATATGAAAAACATTAGCACCCAGTCGAAATGTGGGCAAAGTTCTTGAGCACAAAAATCACAGAAATTAAAATATTGAAAATTAAATGCTTCCATTTGTCATGAAAGAAATGACCATCGCTTTTAAAAGGACACTTTCATGCCAACAAAGTTATCTCTCATCTCAAAGGGTAAAGAACAGTCCTCTAAATTGAATGTGCTCAGCTTTATGAAAACTCACCATTCTGTTCTCATTCTTCTCATTTCGCCATGAACCAGTGACTGAAACCAGTGTGTGGACTGCTATTTGAACCAGCGACCTGGAAAACTCCGAGTACATAGATAAGCCTGTGCAAAATGATGGAGGGGCCTAATCTGCATAACCACCCAGGAATTTCTGGGACATCAAAGGAGGCCACCAGGGGTGCATTTGTCTGATGGCTCTGGAACCTCCTGAGAAAAACAATGAAATGACTCTGGAACTACCCGACTGGCCCTTGGAGCCTAGAATGAAGAGGGTCTACAAAAACACCACGTCAACATCTTGGTTTGGGATAGGGTGTGGCACAGGGAGCCAGCCTATGAACACGGGTATGGTAGGGAGAACGCTCTGCGTTGAGGCCTGATTTGTAAGATGCAAGGAGCTGACAACCAGGCCCCATGTATTCCTCTCAACAGGGGCATCTGATGGCACAAGACTGGCCTTATGGCATTTGCAAGTTATAATCACTGAGAATCGAGGTCATCTAGATAAATGACGACAGACCTTAGGGAGAACTGCCCGTGGATCCGGTGATTCTCATAGGTGGTGGCAGTGGCTGCAGCAGCAGAAGGAGCCCACCTGCCACATGGCAGAGATCAGGGTGTCTGGCACTATGACTAAACTAGAGAGGGTCCTTCCATGAGGACCTTGCATGAGATCCCTCCACTTCTCTGAACACAACACACCCACATAGGGTGACAGGGAACACTCAAAAGTGTGCAGCTCACAGAGCAGAGGCAGGAAGCCCACCTCCTTCCTGGAGCTGCCCGGGGACTTCCCCAGGCTCCACCCCTCAGAGGAGGCTACGTCTTTATCTGCAGACATCATAGAGTTGGCATAAGCTGGCTCTGCATTTCTCCAATGACTTTCTCCTTAGAGCCCCATACTCTATAAATTATAGCAGTGAGAATTCTGGCGAGACAGAGGAAGACTTACAAACCCAGAGTTACCAGTAATGTTTACTGGACACTCACATGTGTCAGCCCTTCTTATAAACACTTGGTGGGGTCGTCTCACTTGATTCTCACGTCACTTTGAGCTTTTTGCTGCCCCATTTTGCAGCTGTAGACATTGAGGCTAGAGGAGCTTGGAGAACATCCCTAAGGTCACACAGTAAATGGCAAAGCTGGGATTCAAACCCAGGTCTGTCTACTCCCAAAGCTCCTACTTTAGGCACACTACCCTCCCAGAAAGAGCATCTGAGGGCAAAAAACCAGAAACAACCCAAATATACATCAGAAGGGGAATGATTAAATGAATTATGCAATACCCACAGTATGTAATTGTATGCAGCTATTGAAAAGAAATGAGCTAGATTTATATGTATTAACCTAGAAACTTTCTATGCAATATGGTTGAGTGGAAAAAACAGAAAGTTGCAGAAAATATATATTGTATTATGTCATTTTTGTTTTGATAACATTGTCAAATAACATTGTCAACATTGTTTGGTAACTCATGTGAATACGTTTGTAGAAGCATATGGAGCATAGTGCAAACTCAACATTGGATATTCAGGGAGGTAAGGTCAAAGGGGAAGAGGGTGAACTTCTAGCTTATCATTTGAATTGTTAGAACAAGAATATTTAATCCTCATAATTTAAAAGACCCTTGTCTTTGTGTACTTTGGGCACATAATTGGAGTGGAGTAAATGTTTGCTGAATTGAATCAAGTTGAACCAATTGAACCCTCCCCATCCACTGGATTCCCCACCAGCGAGAGGCCCCCCAGAGCAGGAATGTGGAGTCTATGCATCCAGAGACAAAGGTGAGGGCCCTGGCGGAGAAAAAGAGCAGCCTTGCCTGCTAAATTCATCTCTCCCTTCACCCAGGCCTCAATGCTATTGGGGAGATGCTGCCATTGATCGGCTGGAAATTACTTCACCTTGATGTTTAACTGACTCATGCTTTTGCATTTCCAGGCAGCACAATCCCATTAGCAGCCCCATAACCCAATTATGGCCACACACCCTGCCGAAACTTCTCAATGCAAAAGGGGGCAGCTGAGCCTGGTTGGCTGTATTACTGCGTCCTCTTAGAAAAACCACTGGCAGCACAAAATCTTTAGTCTATTAATAGAGATCTCCTGCACTTTGACAATAGAAGCTCACAAAAGGAGAAAGCGGCTACCTGGGTTCTGATGGATGAAACCAGAATTTTGTCACAGTAGCTCAGCCCCTGACTGACTCGGGGTTGCTGGCATTGAAAAGGTGGAGAGCTTTTGCCTTTCAAAAGCATGAACTTGAAAGTTACCCAGTGTTCCTGTGGTGTCTGTATTAAGGTGTTTTAAAAGCAAGTGAGGGTCAAAGTCGAATGTGATGGAGATGTGTGACAAGAAAAGCCATGTATTCCTCCAGGACTTTGAGAAGAACTCGGTGCATAATAAGATCCTACCCATCTTCATCAAATCGTGGGGGTAACTTGACTTTTTTTATAAGTAGGTAAAGTGGGACTCAAGGATGCCAGTGACCTTCACTCAGAGTCACAGGGCAGCCAAGGCCACGCTTTTGATGAGCCTCACCACAGGTGTGGACTCTCCGTCCTGGATGCGTACCATCCCCACCCCTCCTTCTAACAAACATCACTCCTCCTAAGATAGAATCAACCAGATCTAGGGCCTCAGTTGCCCCGCTGACACACAGTGGTACTTTGGACCAATCCCTGGGTTTCCTATAGGTGAAATATAACAAGCTTAATCCCCCCTCTGCTGGGACTTGGAAAGGACCCATGAGTCTGCGAGGTTCTGAGAAGGTGCAGATGAAAACACAAGATGTCATCATAGGAAGAAAAAATCATTCTCTATAGTCGCAGAGCACTTTACAGTTTTGAAATCATTTTGTGGGTTGAACCTCACGATGTTCATACTCCACGCCCCTCCCCTTGAGGGACAGGCAGCACTGGCCTCATTACCCCTGTTCAATATATGAGAAGACTCTCACACAGCTGGGAACAGGCAGAGCCAAGACTAGGAACTCTTCTATTCGCTGGCTTGATGCTCTTTCCGCTACACTTAAAGAGCAAAGCAAAGAAAACCTCTCTAGAGACACCTCTACCTGTGCCACCTGGCCCTTCCCCAGAGCGAGGAGTTCCACCAGCCACAGCAATCCAGCACTGAATCGGGCGCTTCCCCAAGGTCCCCCCCAAAGGGGCCCACCTCTTCATCATGGCTTCACGTAAACCCTCAGACCCTGTGGGAATCTCAGCTGGAATGGGAGTCATTTAAAAAAAAAGGAGATTCATCCATGTTCACAAACCCTTCCAACACACACCCCCACACACCAAGTCACACCTGAACACCTGCTTCTATGCATGTGTCTGGAAACAACCCCTCCTATCGGCTAAATTTTCTGGACAGCTCCTTCTGTAACTTGGTATATCAGCCATGTCCCACCGTGAGAGGGAACAATCCGTGACAACACTGTAGAGAACCTGGAAGCAGTGCCACTTTATGGTGTGTGTGATTTTAAATAGCTTTTGCTCCTGAATTTCAAGTTGCTTAGGGTTATGTTAAAATTAGTATGTCCAGGAAATAGCAGTGAGAAAAGGTGGCCCAGAAACCTTTTTAGATAGCAAGGAGAACGTTGGCCTGCTTTTAATTTTGTGCATGTGGATAAACTACAAAGTGAATGGTAATTGACAAAATCTTCATTTTCCTACTCTCTTTTCTTGTGCCTAGTAGCCCTCAGTGAACGGCGTCAACAAAAGGGCCTCTCTGGGGCACCTCGGTGTCAGCCTTCTCCTTCCTAAGCTGCATTGTCCTTGGTTCCTCAACTGTCCCAAATGGGTTTTAATGGCAGCGGTTTCCTTTTTAATGTCTGGACCTCAGCGTCACAGAGTTCATCATACTCCTCAGGTCAAGACAGATGGTCGTCATTGCTATGTGCAAGGCCCCTCATTTTTCCTTCCATCCCCCCTCCTCACTCCCACCTATGGGGACCCACTCAAATGTCCTTGGACACATATCCTTTCCCTGAAGGATACCTAGTATTTTTGGTGAATATATGTGTCTTTATTTAACAAGAGTTAAATGAGATGTTAAAAGAGTTAAACAAGATGTTACTCATCTCATTGTTTCACTCAGCACTATGTTTTTACAATCTTGCCACTAAATCTAGTGTGTGGTTTCTGACTACCACAGAGCATTCCACTATATGCTCCTGCCATATCCTAGCTCTTCCACTTACTAGCTGTGTAATCTTGGGCAAATTCCTTAACTGCTCTGTGCCTCAGGTTCCTAATATAATAAAATGAGATACTGAGTACCTACATCACAAGATTATGAGGATGAAATTTTTTTGGTGTATCTGAAGAGCTTTGAAACATGCTTGGCATATAGTAAGTACTCAAAAAAAAAGCTAGCTAATAATATTATTATTTACTACTTCCCCATTCCCCTTATGAAGGGTGGGTTGATTAGACAGCTCTCTGCTACCATAAACAATGCTTCACTGGGCATCCTTGTTCATGTTTCCTGCTAGAATTGTCCATGAATTTCTCTGAGAGATATCCCAAGAATGGGATTGCTGAATTATGGAATATATAAATAATTTCACAAAGAAACACCAGATGGCTCTCCTGGATATC
This sequence comes from Tapirus indicus, assembly GCA_031878705.1. Taxonomy (NCBI): domain Eukaryota; kingdom Metazoa; phylum Chordata; class Mammalia; order Perissodactyla; family Tapiridae; genus Tapirus; species Tapirus indicus. The sequence goes on along the minus strand of CM062918.1, from coordinate 100,428,060 downwards.
CAGTTTTACACTCCCGCCAGCAGTATGAGAGTTCTCATTCCCCACATCCTCTCCCACACTTGGTAGTATCTTACTTTCCCTTGGTTGCTAATCTGATGGATGGAACGTTGCCTCTTGTTTTGTTTTGTGTGTCTTTGATCACCGGTGAGGTTGGGCATCTCTTTGTGTATTTGTCAGCCTCGATAAATTCATATCCTTTGCCCAATTTTCTTAAAAGTTTCCTGTCTTTTCCTTCTTGATTTCTGGTAGTTCCTGGTATATTCTAGAAATTAATTCCTTGTCAGTTTTAAAAGTTGCAAATATCTTCAAGTCTATCACCAATCTGTCACCTATGTCTATGGTGTCCTTTACTGAACAGAAAATCCTAATGTGGTCACATCCATCAATGTTTTTCCCTTATGTTCTGTGTTATTTGAATATTTCTTTACAAATATTTTCCCACCTCCAAGTCACACACACACACAAAATCTCCCTCATCTTCTTAATATCATAATTTTACCTTTCACATTTAGGTCTACAAATTATTTCCTCCCCATGGATGCATTAAGTCTACAATTCCTTTGGAATTTGTTTTTGTATATGGCAGAAGATAGAAATATGAATTATTTTTATCCATACACTAAGCCAGTTCTCCAAATATCACCTATGTATAAGCCACCCTTTTTTTTACAGATGATATTGCTGTGTAAGCACCTCTCTCATATGGAGAATACAGACACATGTACAGTCACGAGTTTACTTTCGCACTCTGGTCTGTTGCATGGACGTGATTCTCCGGTCTGGCGCCAGAAGGACACTCGTATTATCGTGGAATTGTAACATGTCTAAAGTAGATGGTAGGGTAAACACCCCTATTTTCTCTTTTTGATGGACATTCATTATTTACTACACATTTTAAATCAGTTTTTTAAGCTAGCCCCAATATTCCATCTTATTCTTCATTGGAATTTTATTGAATTTATGGATTAATTTGGGGAGAATGTACATTTTCAGTATTAAGTCACAAACACGGTACACCTCTCCATTTATCTAAGCCTTATGATAATCTTTAATATAATTTAATTTTTTTGTCTTCAAATGTCTTACACATTCTTTGTTAGACACTTTCCTAGGTACTTCATAACTTTTATTGGTGTGAAAGTATCTTTTTTCCTATTCTATATTCTAGTTGGTTACAAAAGGACACTATTGATTTTTGTAAGTTGGCTTTGTACCCAATAACGTTGCTGACATCTCTTATCAGTTCTAATAGTCTGTCTCTTGATTCTGTTGGGTTTCCCACACAAATTATCAGGTCATCTGCAAATGACTTTTTGTCCCTTCCCTCTCTATCCTTATTCTTTTTGTTCATTTTTCATGTCTTATTACATTGGCCAGGACCTCTCGTAGTAAATTGAATGGTAACAATGTTTTGTAGGCACCTTGTCTCATTCCATATTTTCAAGCAATTAATAGTTTCTCTGTTAATATATATGTTTGCAGTAAATTCTTGGTATATAGCCTTTATCAAATTAAAGAAATTCTATTCTTACTTTTATGGCCATTTACTTGGATGGTTTTATGATTTTTAGTGATCCTTGCATTTCTAGAGTAAATCTACTTGTCTGTTATGCATTTTTAAATACACTCCTGGATTCAGTGAGTTAATATTTAGTTAGGAAATCCAAATGAAAAAGGACTATAACTTTCTTTTATTTTACTATCCATATATGATCTTGGAGTCAAAGATATATACTAGCATTATAAAAATAAGTCAGGTAGAGTTCTCCCTTTTTCAATTTTCTGAAGCAACTTATACAAGATAGAGATTCTTGGTTCCTTATTTTTATGTGAGGAAGACCAGCCCTAAGCTAACATCCATTGCCAATCCTCCTCTTTTTTCTTTCTTTCTTTCTTTTTTTTTTTTTTCGCTGAGGAAGATTGGCCCTAGGCTAACATCTGTGCCCATATTCCTCTACTTTATATGGGACACCGCCACAGCATGGCTTGACAAGTGGTGTGTCGGTTGTGCCCAGGATACGAACTCACGAACCCTGGGCTGCTGAAGCAGAGTGCATGAACTTAACCACTATGCCACCAGGCCGGCCCCCTTGGTTCTTTTAAAGTTTGGTAAAACTAGCCTAAAAAACTGCAGATCAGATCTTCTTTAAGGGTGATAGGGCACGATTTGGATTACTTTTCAATTCCTGTAGTGGCTATAGTTCTGTTCAAATTTTCTATTTCTTGTGTAAATGTATGCATATACATATATACATAGACATATATATATATGTATATACACACACATATAATTTACAACACATCCAGTTCACTTAGGTTTTCAAAATTTTGGCTTTCTAGTTCATAATATCCTTTTGATATTTTTAATCAATTACTTAAGCAATTATTTTCCCTTTCTAAGCCTTCATTTTGTTTACATGTCATGTATTCTCAGTCATTTTTGCCAGAGATTTGCTTTTCAGAGAACAAGTTTTAGTTTCATTAATTACCTCTGTTGTTGCTATTCTCTACTTCATTGACTTATATCCTCATCTTTATTATTTTATTTTATTTTACGTTATCTGCATCTTGTAACTCTGTTACTTTTTTTGTAACTGCCTGAGTTGAATGCTTGACTCATTTGTTTCCAGTCTTTTTGGTTGGGTAATAAAGCTGTACATTTTCCTCTAAGTACTGCTCTAGCTGTGTCAAATTTCAACTCATAGTGCTTTCATTATTGTTCACCACTATTTTATATTTTTTCATATGTAGTCTTGAAATAGGGATTATTTCCAGATAGGTGGGAATTTTTAAAATCTACATCTTTATTAGTAATTATCAATTTCTATCAAATTATCAATTATCAATTTATGGTAGTATGATCAGAGAACAGAGTCTCTCCACATCCATCCAACCGTGTTAGAATCCTCTACAGTTGTAGTATTGAATTCCCATGGCTAGATCTCTATATTCTAAGTTCCTTTTAACACTTTGAAAATATTATTCTGTTTTCCTCTTGAAAAGAAGAAACTCTTTTCTTCATTGTATTGAGAAGATGGACATCAATTTAATTCTTGTTCTTTTGTTATTAGTTTCTTTCTCTCTGAAAGTTTTGATGTTCTTAAATTTCACCATAGATGTGTCTAGTGGTGATTTTTTATTTTAATATTTTACCTATATTGTCCAGCATTCTAAATAAATTGTCTAATTCTTCATGATTGCTTGTTTCTGCTTCAGGCTTACAACATCCTCTGGTGTTTCCTTGAAGATACAATGTTTATTTTAAATTCTTGTTCACTTGATACTTGATTAATTCTGCCCCATCCAGCATAGTGTTTTCAATTTGTTAAACCTTTCTCTCTAATGATTATTCTCTTTGGACATCCTGATAATTTTTCCTAGAAGTTAATATTTCCTTAAGACTATCAACTATTTAGTCACATAATATAAACTCTGGGGAAGGAGTAGGACCCTGGACTTCAGCGTGCGTCCCTGCTGGTGAACTGGAGGAAGGAGGACCTTGCCTCAGGGCACAGAGCCTCAGCAGGACAGTCTGGGCTCAGACTGCCCCTCCTCAACCCAGCCAGAAGACCCTGCCTCTCAGCAAGTCTCCCAGCTGGGCATTTCTCTCTCTCTCTCTCTTTTTTTTTTTTTTTTTGGTGAGGAAGATTGGCCCTGAGCTAACATCTGTGCCAACCTTCCTCTATTTTTCGTATGTGGGATGCTCCCACAGCATGGCTTTACAAGCAGTGTATAGGTCCATGTCCAGGATCCAAACCCAGGAAACCTGGGCCACAGAAGCAGAGCACACGAACTTAACCACTACACCACTGGGCTGGCCCTAGGCATCTCTTTTTTAAGAATTGTTTCTCCCCTTGGTTGCTATTGCCCAGCCCACTCGCTTCTAGGATGGGGAGGGGAGGAGGCCACCCTCAGGGAGGATTTAACAATCACCTTCTTGTACCTTTTGCCTGCACTCCAGCCCAGCCTGGCTTACCCCTGTCCTAATGGTAACCTCCCTCCTCTGGCTGGCCCTGGGTGGGGTGTGCTGTTTTCCCGCCTTGTGGCAAAGCAGTGGGCAATGATCCAGCCAGGGCAACAACAAGGAAAGAACATGACTCATCTGGAAAGTCTCTCCTTCCCTCAGCCTTTTCCCCAGTGGCATCTGGCTGACCTCCTTTCTAATCACCATTTCCCACCTCTCCCCAACTGAGAGCCAATTTCTCTCTGTTCCCCTCCCTCCCCCAAAATCTCTTGGACCTACCACATCCCCCTGGCTTCTCCAGCATCTCCAAGTTGGTTTTGGGACAAGGGGCCAACATCTCTGCTGGTTAACCATTTCCTCTGGGAGTGGAATGGTTCCTTCCACCTGTTGATTCAGTGTTCCTGTTCTATCTTTGATCCATCTGCATGCTTTCACCACCTTACTTCATGGCTACATTGCTTTAAAAAAAAATCAAGGGGGGCCGACCCAGTGGCATAGTGGTTAAGTTTGCTCGCCCCGCTTCAGCGGCCCAGGGTTTGCAGTTTCAGGTCCCGGGCACAAACCTGCACACCACTTATCAAGCCATGCTGTGGCAGGCATCGCACATACAAAGTAGAGGGGGATGGGCACTGATGTTAGCCCAGGGCCAATCTTCCTCAGCAAAACAAGGTGGATTGGCCACAGATGTTAGTTCAGGGCTAATCTTCCTCGCCCAAAAAAAAAAAAAAAGGAAGAATCCTTTCCTGGAGTTAGAGACCAATTAGGATTACTTGAGCAAGCTATAAAGACGAGAGCCTAGAATGGAAGGCCAAGTAGACCCAAGTCCTGCAGACTTTTTGTCAGAAAAGCCTTTCTCATCCTTTCTACTGATGCCATCCAGCTCCATCAGCCTCCCAAGCAGTCTCCCTCTCTCCAGCCCTTCCTGCCTAGGGCTGCCAGGTTTCCCTCTCAGGAATTTCAAGTGCTCTCCATTGCCTTGGGATTAGGTAGTGACGCATGTCATCTCCTCTGCATCCTGACCCTATTTCTGTCTTTCCCCTGGACTGCACCATACATTGATTTGAGTGGTTATTTCAGTCTTTCCATTCTGCACCAAGATGGTAAGGTCCTTAAGAGCAGGTCTTACTCTGCAGTCAGCCAACATGTTGGATGACAGAATTGCAGTCCAAAACCATCTCAACAGGCTGGAGTGGTGATGGGCCACCTTTTACTTCCTTCAAGACAGAAAGTGAAACCAAAGGAAAGCCAGGAGCTCCACCTGGTATTCAGGCTTACCATGAATGGCACTGTCACCTCTACTGCCACCATCATCTCCAACACATTAGGCCTCTGCCCCAAACTCCCTTTAACCTGGGCCTTCCACTTCAACAGAGGGCCTTCTCTGACACCCTGAGGATGCCATGTCCCTTCATGACCCCTGATAGGGACACTCACCCAACAGGCTACAAAGGAAGCTTCCATATTCTTTAAACTCTGCAGCCCATTCCAAACTCCTCTGTGCTTGTGTAAAAATCTCTGTTCGTTTAATGCCCACGCTACCTGCCAAGAGCATTCTCTACCCCTCCTAGTTGCTACCAGCCAGCAACCTCTTATTTCTCCAGAAAACAACAAATGGCACTAAGTACACACCTATCAGTAATTACTTTAAATGTAAATGGACTAAATGCTCCAATCAAAAGACATAGGGTAGCTGAATGGATAAAAAAACAAGACCCATCTATATGCTGCCTACTAGCAACTCACTTCAGATCTAAAGACACACCGAAAGTGAAGGGATGGAAAAAGATATTCCATGGGGTAGCAATACTCATATAAGACAAAACAGACTTTAAAACAAAGACTGTGGGGCCAGCCCAGTGGCATAGTGGTTAAGTTCGCACATTCCACTTCAGCGGCCCAGGGTTTGCCAATTCAGGCACAGACCTATTCAGCATTGATTGAGCCATGCTGAGGCAGCATCCCACATAGAAGAACTAGAAGGACCTACAAGTAGGATATACAACTATGTACTGGGGCTTTGGGGAGAAAAAAGAAAAAAAGAGGAAGATTGGCAACAGATATTTGCTCAGGGCCAATCTTCCTCAAAAAACAAAAAAATCTGAAAAAAAAAAAAAAACAGAGAAAGGCACCACATAATGATATAGGATATAACACTCATAAATATTTATGCACCCAACATAGGAGCACCTAAATATATAAAGCAAATATTAACAGACATAAAGGGAGAAATTGACGGTAATGCAATAATAGTAGGGGACTTTAATAACCCATTTACATCAATGGATAGATCATCCAGACAGAAAATCAACAGGGAAACAATGGCCTTAAACGACACATTAGACCAGATGGACTTAATAGATATATATAGAACATTCCACCCAAAAACTGCAGAATACACATTCTTTCAAGTGCACATAGTACATTCTCTAGGACAGATCACATATTTGGCCACAAAACAACTCTCAATAAATTTAAGAAGATTGAAATCATATCAAGCATCTTTTCCAACCACACCAGTAGGAAACTAGAAATCAACTACAAGAAGAAAGCTGGAAAACTCACAGATATGTGGAGACTAAACAACATGCTACTGAACAATTATTGCATCAATGAAGAAACCAAAGGAAAAATCAAAAAATACTTGGAGACAAATGAAAATGAAAGTAAAACATACCAAAATCTATGGGATACAGCAAAAGTGGTACTAAGAGGGGATTTTATAGCAATACAGGCCTACCTTAAGAAACAAGAAAAATCTCAAACAAACAATCTAACATTACACCTAAAGGAACTAGAAAAAGAAGAACAAAAGAAGCCCAAAGTCAGTAGCAGGAAGGAAATAACAAAAATCAGAGGGGAAATAAATGAAATCAAGATTAAAAAGACAACAAAAAGATCAATGAAATTAAGAGCTGGTTCTTTGCAAAGAGAAACAAAATTGACAAACCTTTAGCTAGACTAAGAAAAGAAGAGAAAAGATCCAAATAAAATCAGAAATGAAACTAGATTTTTGGTGGTAAACAAGATGTAGTCTATACAGAAGCCGAATTATAATGATGTACACCTGAAATCTATACAATGGTATAAACCAATTTTACCTCAATTTAAAAAAAGGAAAAAGAAAAATTAACTGGGCTAGAGCTACACACCTAAGTGGCAAAGCCCAAATTTAAACCCAGGTCTCTGTCTAATTCCAAAACCCACATTCTCTCCACTACACTTTGCCCAAGGACTGCCCAGGCAACAGTGAAGGCTGAAATGCAGGGGAGGAGGCAGAGAGACCGGTGACAAGACTGCTGCGCCGGTCCTGGTGAGAGATGCCAAAAATCTGAACTAGGACAGTGGCAGCGGGAATGTTGAGATGGCCATGGGCTTTATAGGCTCCTACGAGGGAGCATTACACCACTTGATGTCCAGGTGAATATGCAGACAAGGTGGGAAGATCGAGTGTGAATCCTGGGCACTGGGTGGACGAAGGTATCATTGCAAAGAGAGCTGTTTTCTGTGAACTTTAGAGGGATGTGACAGGGAGTCAGATTTCTACTCTCTGCAAGGAAGGATTTTCTGTCTAGGATGAAAGGGAGGGCAGAAGTGGAGGGTAAAAGACACAGCTCCTTGCCCTCGGCAGGGACGGTGGGCAGTGGGGTACGAGCATCAGTAAGGTGGGTGACTGAACTGAAAGACGTCAACAGGACTTGTCCTTCTCTGCAAGTCCATGGTTCTGATTCACTTGAACAGTGGGCAATGGGTAACAAAAACAATGCTTTTTCCATAGCTTTTCCTCAACCTGCACAAAAGTAACAAGGATGGGGGCAGTTTTAGTGCAGTTTGAGAGGATGGATTTAAAAGTTAAACTACCAGATTTCAGGCAAATATGGCCAAGACTTCCCCTTCAGAGCCACTGTCTGTCTGCCACTAAAAACATACTTTATATTGTCTGGCTTTTTGCTTAGAAGGAAACATATGAACTTTCATATTAACTTCCTTTAAATTTGATGGTACTCTGTATGTAATCAAATAAACTTATTTGGTTAAAATGGAATATTTTTGGAACAGCTTCTGGGGTTTTTGTTTCTGCTCTTTTTTAAAAAAAAGCAATTGAATTGCCCTCCTTGGCTGCCTTCACTTTGATGATTTGATGTCTGGGACCCACAGACAGGGTAACTTGGCCAAGGTCCTCTCATCAATTTGGTCTTAGATAATAGCAGGTGGCCAGTTAATTTCCAGGTAGGACAACCAGGGACCAGCTCCTCCAGCCTTCCTTGTTTACTACCTAGACAAACCCATGCAATTAAAGGGAGCCATTTCCCCTGAGGCAGTGGGACATTTGTCTGGTGACCTGTGGGGGACAGCAGCTTTTGCCCATTGAAATAGCTGATAAAGAAGAGAACGGCTGTGGCCCAAACCCCAGAACCACAGCCCAGCAACCTGACACCTCAGAGGCTGATGGGAAACACAGACCAACCAAGGAAAAGCTAGAGTTAGAATTGAGCGTGGCAATCATTGAACCTTTCTTGCTCCTTTTAGAGGTGAGGAAACCGAGGCCCAGAGAGCTAAAGGGAGTGTTGGTGTTGGCTGCTCCATAACTCCAGGTGGACGTACACCACCGCCAGAGTCCCGGCTCAGACCTCGTCTCCCCAGAACCCCACCCCACCTCTGCCCCCAAAGAACCTGAAGGCTCCACGCAGACTTTGAGAAAGCACTCAGGAGGGAAGCCATGCTGCCCTGAGCAAGTAGCCAGCCTGCTGGGAGGCCCGCAGTTGGCTGCACTTCCCTGCAGAGGCAGAGAGAAGGTGCAGATTCCCAGCCCAGCAGCCTTGGCCTGGGGCCCCTTGGTTGTTGCACTTAGTTCTTTGTGAGGTTAATGGCTCTGCTTTCGCATAAGTCTGCCTAACAACTTGCTTTGTCAAAACATAAAAAATAAAAAAAACACTGTAATTAGGTACTGTCTTCAAAGTGCCTCTTTCCTAAAGATGGCAGTTCAGGGGGATAGGTCCGGGGGTGGGGGCTCAATAGCATGTCCTTTCCATCCCCAGGGGCATGTTTCAGGCTCTTGTGCCTGAATCTTTTCCAAAGTGGAGACAACAACAGCACTTGAGCACCAGGGGCATGAAACTGTCACATCTTTTATATCCGGCCCAGACCGCTTAACGTGAAAAATTGTTGAGAGCCTGGCCTCACGCTGGCCCTGGTGCCTGCTTTATGAGGACCATGGAGCTAAACAAACAGATGTGAGTCCAGCAGGGGGGTGGGGGCCTGAAATCAAGTTAATGGGGGGGGATGTCCCCAAAAGTGAAGCCCACAGCTTACCAGGCAGCTTCTGAGCTTTCCACCCCTGGGGGAGGCCTAGACCCATGCTTGCAGGGGTGTCTTTGCGGCCTTCTGCACCCCCCGATAAAACGGCACAAGAGGCTGCCAGAACTGGACTCTCAGTGCTGTGAGCCCCGGGGCAGAAAATACACGTCTGCTCCCAGACGCTAACAGTCTACTGAAATGGACTTGTGCCTTTCTCCATTTTTTTTGAACAATTATGTTTTTAAGCTAAATTTAAGACATAGAGGAGGAGGCGTGGGAGGGCTCCCTAATGGTAAGATAAGGAGAATGTCTTAAATTTTCCTTGTCCTTTACAAAGCATACTCACAATATCTCATCCCCACAGTGGAATGCCTGATACTTGATGGGACTTTGACCACTGGAAGTTCAGCTTTTTTTAAAGCATGTGAGTGGTAGACACTATAATCCTAGACCCAGGCCCTCACTGCTCCCTGCTTCAAACTCAGATGTGCTCCAAGTTCACTGAAGCAGCCCCATCTAAATGCCCTGCTTTATCCCAGCCGTCCTTTGAAACAGGTGAGTTTTGAGCCAAGACTTGGTTCCATCCACAGCAATTGGCCAACTGAAAAGCATGAATGAAATTTACTGGGAGGAGATCAGGCAGCTCCCAGAATTGACTAGAAGGCACAGAAGAAAGGAACCAAGTTCACATTGCAAGAAGAGTCTGGTCTGGACACCCTGGGGACCACCTCCACTGTCAACGTCGCTGCTACTCCACTGCCACCGCTGAAATGATTCTCAGCTGTGCCTGCATCTTTGCATTATTCTCAAGATGGAAAGACCAAGGCAGGAGCATCTCACTTCCTCGCTGCCGGAGGTTGGTCCTGGTGGGAAACAGTATCTTCCCTCCCATGGAGGCTCACAATAGATGACTCCCCAAAATAGAAAGGTAGTTCATAGGCTTTGCAGCCAAAAAAAAAAAAAAGACATCCAGGGGCCGCCCGGTGGCGCAGCGGTTTAGTTCGCGCTTGGCAGCCCTGGGTTCGTGAGTTCGGATCCCGGGCGCCCGCAGACGCACTGCTTGTCGGCCATGCCGTGGCGGCGTCCCATATAAAGTAGAGGAAGATGGGCATGGATGTTAGACCAGGGCCAGTCTTCCTCAGTAAAAAGGGGAGGATTGGGAATGGATGTTAGCTCAGGGCTGGTCTTCCCCACAAAATAAATAAATTAATTAAATTAAATAAAATAAAAGACATCCATGCAGTAGGACAGCTATCATCCCCACTTCACAGATGAGGAAACCAAGGCTCACAACCTCATTACATTAAGTGATGAGCTCAGTGTCACAGAGCCAGGAAGAAATGTCAAGCCTGTGTCAAAGCACAGGGTCACTGTGCTTTGCTCATCCAGTCAGGACATGCTGTCTGGAGAGAGGGCTTCGAGTCTGCAGTCTTGTCCTGATAGATCCTACCCACCTCTGAGTCTGATGACAGTGCCCTACAGGCTGAGAATATCCCACACAAAGGGGTACTTCCAGGCTGGCAAGTGGTTCAGTACAGCTGGGACCCAGGCTCTAAGCCTTCCTCTGTCTCTCCCTACACATTCCTGTGACCTTTCTCTGTCTCCTTCTGCCCCATCACTGAAGTATCCACAGCATGATGAGCTCAGGGAACACGAGTTCATTCTGGAGAGATAGGCAGGGCCTGTGACAGGGTGTTCAGGCTTTATCCTGAGGCAGCTGGGAGCCTTGGAAGGGTTTTCAGCAGAAGAGAGATCTGATGAAGTTTTGGGATGGAGGGGAATGGATAGGAAAGGATAAAGAGCGGGTGTGAAGAGGCTAATTAGTAGGCTGATGTGGTAGACAGGTGGTCAGAGTGGAGATGAAGAGGAGTGGAGGGATTCAAGAGTTATTCAACAGACAGAATTGAAAGTATTGGGGCGGGCAGGGAGTGGGCAAATGGGAAAAGCCAAAGTGCTCAGACAACTGGGTGGTCAGTGGAGTCATTCTCCAAGAGAGAAAACACTGGCAGATGAGCACATATAAGCAAGCCCCTGGACTGGGCACCCAGGCAGGAGATTTTGAAGCTGAAAGATTAAATATAGCCTCTGGGCTGGTCAATATGGATCATGCCCTTTCCCGCCTCTCTGGTCCGCTATCTGAAGGCTGTGACCAGTCAGCTTCAGCGCTCCTCGCTGGGTACTGAAAGGCAAGTTGACCAAGTAAAATGAGAGTCCTTTGCAAGTGGCAGCACAATGCAAGGAGCCCTGGGATCTCCTATCAGCTCTGCAACAAACTAGTTTTGTGACCTTGAGCAAACCACTTGTCCTCCCTGGGTCTTAGTCTCCTGGCCATCACTAACACTCCAAGGGTTTATGGATGAATATTTGGGGAGGTGAAGTGCCATGTAAATGTTTACTGCTAATAAACCATCCACAAATTGTCTGCCTATCGCCTGGGCAACCCAATGGCTTTAAAAATCTTAAGTGCCTCTTGTTCTTCTGATTCATCACATTCTATGCATTTAACTTCCAGAACAAATTTAGCCCTCAAAATATCTTGGTACATTTTCTACCCACCCCTTAACATTTAAATCTTCCATCTTCCATGCCACTTCACCATTTCTGCATCACCTGTTTCCCCAGCACACCCTCATCCTTTTCCTCTTCAAGCAGGGAGCCCAGCCCCACCCAGCCTCCCTCCAGGGAAGACAAAAGCCACCAGAGACACTGCCTCTCTGGGTCTGCTTCAGCCAACTCCCGAGAGAGACACAAGTAGGGCATCAAAACAAACAAAAGTGTGGCAGGGAAGGGCAGGGGAAGTTAGGGCCCAGTGAAGGGAGGGGCAAGGGAGTTAGATTTAAGTTTGACAATTAGAGTAATCCCCCAACACACGCGCACGTGCCCACACGCGTGCACACACACACACACACTGTGGGCTTGAAGCTGCAGGATTGGGGGGGAAGGTCTCTGCAGGATGCCAATTTCAGCGTCCATTTCAAGCCATTCTGATCACTGGCTACAACGCTGGCATCATCAGCAGTGGGGCTGGACTGGCCTGAGTTCCAGCCCATCCTATTGCTCATTTGGACCAGAAGCTCAACAAGAATCAACTAGAACCAAGATTTGCACTGTTCTGTCCAAAGCATTTGCCTCAGCCACACTCAGTTCATGCCACCTTTTTTTTTAAGCAAATATCGCCTCTAAAACACCCAGCAATGCCAAGATCTTAAACAGGGTGGTAGAATGAGCCATGAAGAGAGCTAGAACAACATGGTTCAACAGCCCCTCGGCTAACTGATGACCAAATCTGATGTGCAAGATTTTGTTCCAGGGAAACTTCTCTTAAAAACACTTAGCCTGGTTTCCCTTGTCCTGTGACCTATTGGTTCATTTGGTTTTCCTTCCCTTTTCTGACTACTGACCCCATGTCCCCATATTAGTTCTTCCATTACAAGGGCCAGAGGGCGTTTCAGAGTTTGTGGTTAAGAAATGGAAAATTCAGAACTGTGTGCCTCCCGTCGCAGCCTCAGCCACAGGCTCCTTTGCACTTGGCTCAGACCCGGACGGGAAGTTCCCTCAGAACAGCAGGTGCCACCAGGCTGAAAGCTAATCGGAATAGTGACAGAAACGTTTGCTGAGCACTCCCGTGTGCCAGGGAATGTTCTAAGTATTTTACATGCATTAGCTCATTTAATCCTCACAACGGCCCTACGAACTAGGTACCATTATTACCTTCATTTTACAGATGGGGAAATTGGAGCAGAAAGAGGTTAAATAACTGGCTCCAAGCCCCCCAGCTAGTAAGCAGCAGAACTGGGACTGGAAAACCAGGCAGGTGGCTCCAAATAGGGCCTCTCGGAAGACGAGCCCACCCCAGGCTACTCTCAAGGCTAAAGAAGTCAAGCAGGTGGAGTGTTGTCTCCTGTTCCCACCTCTCCTCTTTCCAGTTGCTGCTCGAAGCCCCTTCAATGATGGAAGAGGAATTCTGTAGGCCCCACTCGAGTCAAGTAGGGGTGACGAAATGGAATGAAGGCCTGATGGTGAATTTCAAGCACTGTGGCTTCTGAGCTCAGGTCATACTTTAAGCTGGGGTCAAATTATCAGCCCCCTTTAAATTATATTATGCTACTTCAGTGATAGATAAAGTTCATCCTTCCCTAGTTAAGCCTCTTCCCTCATCCTCCCCAAACATTTATATCACAAAATGAAACACTGCGGGTGCCCTTCAAAAGCTACCTGCAAAACCCACAGGGACCTTATTTGTTTGTGAATAACATGAGAACTGGATGCTCTTCTGCATTCCCAATAATCCCTTGAATTAGCTTACGTCGCATGACTAGTTTTCTGAAAGTTAACTCCTTTGAGGCTAGCCTCTGAGAGGCTGTCACAATTCCCCAGCCAAAGTAAAGACAAGACTCCCTCTCTGGCCCCATCTCTATGCTACTGTCTGACATTTGATTGTTGCATCAGCTAATTCTAATGTGATAGACTTCGAATCCTTTCTCTCAAATAAACCTCAGTGCTGCAAAGATGAGACCCCAAAATGTATGAACTCCAAATTCTCATTCAGTCGTCCTTGCTTTATAAATCTCCTAGACTCCCCTTTCAATTACACACCTCTGCTCAGGTACCTAATGGCAGCCATCAAAAACTTGAACAACTCTGGCTCAGATCAATACAATAGCTCCCTTGATAAGGCTCGCTCTGCAAAAGAACAGGAAGTACTCTTTCTCCCAAAACCCCAAACACATTGGCTTATTGTTATTGCCACCAAAACTCTCACATACTGTTTGTTCTCTGCCCAAACTCATATTCCAGTTCTCTGTTCGTGAGGCCAGCCCACCCCATACCTGAGAAAACGTGTTCAAACTGCAGAGGCCCAGTCTCTCTCCAGGCAGTTCCCCATCTCTCCAGACCTGAATTCCCATTACATTGCTGCTTCTTTAAATTATCTTTACCTCAAACAGCACAACTCGTTTTTCTCCTTTCAATATCTATTCCTGCCTGACTCAGGGTCCTCTTTATGTCTTTCTGAAAGTGACATCAGAATCAAGAGAGAAAAGAAGAGCCAGCAGAAAGCCTTTGACAGGCTCCGATAATGAGCTCTGTGCTGCCTGCCCCTCTCTCGGCTGCTCATCGAAATTCTTTGTCAGTTCCTTCTAGATCTGCCCCAGCTTCTCCCAAGCACATTTCTTTCCAACAGCTCACCACTTGGACCACAAGTATTCACTGCATGCCCACCTCATCCAAGACACTGTCTTTTGTACCAGGGAGGATGCCAGGATATGTAAGAATTGGTCCCTGCCCTCCAGGCCTTATAGTCTCAATAAGGAAATGACAGTTAGCAAAAAAACAGTGCAAGGCCTAGAGAATCCTCTCCAAGCAAGAGGCATGGACTGTACTAGCTGAAGAGGTTGAGGACTGGAGTCCAACCTGGAGGGGCAGGTAGGATCAAGTTAGGAGAAGGAGAATGGGAAAGAGGCTCTCCACAGTGGATCACAAACGTATTTGGAGACGGTAAGTCCACTACCAGCATGGAATGACCAGAACAGGGTCGTGGGAGGTTAGAGGAGTTGTACAGAGGCCAGAGAAGTATGTGGAGTAGGGAGACCTGGGTAGACTGAGGAGGGTTTTGAATGTGAAGCTAAGAGATATGTCTTATAGATAGTGCCATCCCTGTTGAAGCTAACCTCTCACCAACAAAATTGAAATAAAGCAAGAGGAAAAGGCCAGGGCCTCCCACCAACAGCCGTGGGCCTTGTGATTCTCCTGCCTATGAAGGGCCAGCTGAGCGAGGCTGACTTCTTCATTGTCAGCCCCACCCCAGGCTGTGGTCCCAGTCCTGCCAGGAGAACCACCTGTGCCTCCACAGCCCACATTGACTCCACAAACTCCTCTGGAGAGAGCACTAGCCTGTCCAGGAGGCCTAGCTCCTGACTAGTGTTGTCACTAACGAGGTGGCAGGCCGTGTTGCTTCATGCGCCTCAGTTTCCTCATCTGTACAATGAGGGGCTTAAATAAGATGAGCTAAATCCTTCCCAGCTTAGGAGTGCTCTCCGTAGCCCTACGTTCCTTCCTCCACTGTTCCCTGGGTCTCATTTTTCAGTTTCTGGGGTATCACCTTTTTCTCTAGATTTCTTCCTTCCTCTGCCTACTATTTTCTGGCAATTGTCTTTCTCAAAAATAGCATTTTTTTTTAATATGAAAGAACTCATTTATTATAGAAAATTTGGAAAATACAGAAAAGCACAGAAACAATATGAAAATCATCTATAATCCAATCATCCAGAGAGAATGACCATTAACAACTTGACCTATATCCCTTTGGTCTTTCTATACATATACATACACATTGAGATGCTTTTATTTTTAACCAAGTTAGCACCCTACAGCATATACTGTTTAGACATTTGCTTTTCTTTTTCACTTAAAAAATATATCATTGAGAATTCCACTTCCATTACTGATTAATTGGATTGTGTTTGGACCAACTCTCCCACCGGGAACCAGAAAAACTGGACAACATGTAACTAAATCTGTCTGAAGGCATCTGAAAGATTATCAAGGCAGTGAAATTTTGTGGTGCTATAATCTGAAAGAGAAAGGAAATCAAGAGGAATAAACCCAGAATTTGGGGCCTCTTTATCAATAGCTAGATTCCATAAGTAAAAGCAGTGATGGAGAGGCTGAGAAATCAGTGAGCTTTCAGAATGCAGTTCAGGGTCCACTAGGGAGGAGGGGGCCTGGTAAACATCCCAGGAATTCAGATGGAACCCCAGAGAGCTTTGCTCTGGTCACAAGAGTAAACCTGCTCTCACAAAGACTGAAGCCCAGCTTCAAATCATGTCAATTCCTGATGGAATCAAGTTGGCCTGCCCCAGACTAGCTAACAGCCAGCAGCTAGCCTACATCCTCCCTGGAGGAAGACAACATCAGCCAGAACCTCAAATTATCTCTATAATTTTCAAAACACAGTGTTGGGCACTTAAAAAATATATGATAATGAGGCCTAAAGGACTTCTGCTACCTAACAGGATGGAATAGCTGTGGCAGACCAATGCCCCAAGAGTGAAATTAGAAAAGCAGATAAAATGCAAATGTTTTGTTTAAAGGCATCAGAGAGCCTGTGGGCCAATGCGGACCACACAGGACATGGTTCCAGCGAGGAAGAACTGCAGAGAAGCTAATGACCTGCAGCTGCTGAGTCTCTGAGGGCCTCTGTCAATTCTGTGGACAGGAAAAGATGCTGAGAATGCTTTGCCCAGGCAGTGGGCCACTGCCAGGGGGCTGAGAAACCGTCAGAGCCTCAGAAGTCTGATGGGCTGTAAGTGACAAAAATTAGAGACCTGAGGAGCCTCAAAAATATGCCTGGTTTTTGCCTCAGTACATTTGCCAAATTCCACACTGGATAGGGTAAGAGGCTAAAATTCCAAGCAGAGGATTTCTGGCAGTTTTATGGTGCTGAGGAAACAAGGATTAGAGTTTAGGAGCTACCAGGAAACAGGGCCCCAGTGAACATTCCAGAGACTCTACTGAGAATCTTAAAGGTCTATGCCCCAGAGGCAGGAGCTAAGCAGAGGTAGACAGCCTCTCAGCACTGGCTCAGCCTCATCCCTGAGTGGACCAAGGTGACCAGGTCCCACTCGACCCACCTATGAGAGGAAAGGACAAACCCTCTCTAACATTGATAACAACTTGTAGGTTCTCTAAAAAATGTTACTGTTGATAGTCCAGAATTAAATCAAAAAATTTAAGGCAAGCCAAGAAATAGGACAATAGGACCCCAAACCATGAATAAAAACAAACGAAAGAAACAGACCTACAGTTACCCAGATATTGAAGTTAACCAAGAAGGACCATAAAATAAGTATGATTAGTATCTTTAAGCAAACAGAGGGGAAGATGGTGAAAATAAGTGAAAGGATAAAGAAGTTCAACTGAGAACTAGAATCTATTTTTTTTAAAGAATCAAATAGAAATTCTAGAACTGAAAAATACAGTGTCAAATTATGAACTCAATATCTGACATGAAGAACTCAACAAATTTTAACAGCAGTTTAGACACAGGAGAATACTGAGGTAATGATCTGAAAGACACAGCAAAAGAAAATATCCAAACAAGATAATTTTTTAAATGGAAAATATGCAAAACAGCATAAAAGACTGGGAGTTATTGTCAGAAGATTTAACACACATAAAAATGGAGTCCCATGAAGGAAAAAGGAAGAAACAATTTTTGAAAAGATAAAGGCCAAGAATTTTCCAGAATGGATAAACTCATGATCAACCAGGTCTGTGAACTCCAAGCATAAATGGATAAGAATTTTCCAGATGGATAAACTCATGACCAAGCAGATCTGTGAACTCCAAGCAGTATAAGCATAAATAAAATCATACCTAGGTGCACTGCAGGAAAACTACTGAAAACAAAAGAGAAAAAAATCTTAAAAGCATTCAGAGAAAAGCAGACACATTACCTTCAAAAGAGCAACAATAAGACTTACATCTGACTTCCCACCCAGATGATGGAAGCCATGAGACAATGGAATGCTGGCTTTAAAGGCTAAAACAACGTAACTGCCAACGTAGAAATCTACACACACCAAACTAGTCCTCAAAAATGAAGGCAGTATAAAGACATTCTCAGACAAACAAAAACAGAGAATTTGTCACCATCAAAACCGCCTTAAAAGAAATATGACAGGAATTCATTCAGGCAAAAGAAGATGATCCCAGATGGAAATACAAAAACGTAAGAAGGAAAGAAGATTAATACAAAAGGTAAAAATGTGGGAAAATATAAATGAACATTGACTTTACAAAACAAAATAATATTAACATATTATGGGGTTTAAAGTGTATGTAGCATTAAAAGGCATGAAAACAACACAAAAGGTAGGAAAGAGCAGATGAAGATAAAATATTCTAAGGTCTAGCATTATTAGGGAAGTGGTGAAGATATGAGTTTGTATTAGACTGTAACAGTCAAGGATTTTGACTGCACAGATTGCACATTTTCTAGAGAAATTGCTAAAAGAACAGTAAAAGAATGTATAACCATCAAGTTAATGTAGGAGAAAAAATGAAATAATCAAAATATTTACTTACTTTAAAAAAATGACAAGAAAGGTGAGGAAAAGGAATATAAACCAAGTAGGGTCAAATAGAAGATAAATATAGTAAATGGTAGATATGAATCCAAATATCTCGGTAATTGCATTACATGTAAATGGGCAGAATACTAAATATAAATAGATTAAATGTAAATATAAATGTACAAAGATTATAAAAATGGATTTTCAAAATCCAACTATATGCTTCTTACAAGAGGCACTCTTTATAAGTCCACAGAAAGGATGAAAATAAAAGAGCGGGAAAGATGTAAACACTAACCAAAGGAAAGCTAGCGTAGCTGTCTAATAGTAGAGAAAGTAGACTTTCAGGCAAAAGCATTACTAGATAAAGAAGGGCATTTCATAATTATAAAGGGGTCAGTTCTCCAGAAAGCTATCACAATTCTAAATCTACATGCATGCAATAACATAGCCTTAAAACATTTAAAGCAAAAATTGACAAAATTAAAAGGAGAAACAACAAATCCACATTCACAGTGAGAGAATTTAATACATCTCTCTCAACAGCTGATAGACAAAAACAAAATCAGTAAGAAAAGGGAAGATCTGAACAACATAATTAACAAATGAACTAATTGGCAAATATAGAACACCACATTTCCTTTTATACAATTCTCAAAAACAGACAAAATGATTTTATTACAAATCGTGACGGTGGCTATTTGGGCGGAGGAAAAAAGCATAGTTGTCAGAAATGGGCACAAGGGAGAGTTTCTGGGATACTAGTAATGCTATTTCTTGACCTGAGTGGTAATTAGATGCATGTGTTCACTTAGAGATAACTCTTCTAACTGCTACAATTGAATTTTAAAAGTTTACTAAATAGGGGCTGGCCGGTGGCATAGTGGTTAAGTTTGCGCGCTCCGCTTCGGCAGCCTGTGTTCGCAGGTTCGGATCCCTGGCGCCAACAGACGCACCACTTGTGAAGCCACGCCGTGGTGGCGTCCCATATAAAGTAGAGGAAGATGGGCACGGATGTTAGCCCAGGGCCAGTCTTCCTCAGCAAAAAGAGGAGGATTGGCAACAGATGTTAGCTCAGGGCTGGTCTTCCTCACAAAAAAAAAAGTTTACTAAATATAGTTGTGTAGTTGGAATACTGTATAAAGCAATACAAAACAATTTCATCTACGTACATCTAAGTGGGTAAATCTTGAAAATTGTGTTGAGTGGAAATAGCACATTATAGGAGGTTAAAATTTTTGTAAATTATAAAAAATTGCTCTATATTTTTTATAGTGATGTGTTGTAAAAGTATAATTTCTGGATGGGAAAGGTACATACCAATTTGAGAAAAATAGTAATCTCTGGGGAGGTAGGGAAGCAAGAAGTCTAAGAGGGCTCAACTGTATCTGTAAGCTTTTATTTCATAAAAAGTTCTTAACTAAATATGGCAGATTCAACATTTGTTAAATTTGGCTAAAGGGTATATGGATATTTGTTATATTTGCTGTAATTTTCTATATAAAATATTTCATAATTTTTAGTTTTAAAAATTGTAAATATGTTCTCATGTCATCAAATATTCTGAAATAGCAATTTTTAATGGCTATAGTTTTTTACTATTATAAACAGTGCTATGATAAACATCCTTATCTTAAACACTTGTGACATCTCCAGTTTCTTTGGAGGTATTCCGAGATGTTAGATTGTTAGGTCAAAGGTTATGAGCACTTTTAAAACCTTTAATATTGACAGTCATCATAATACAGTCATCCATTAACCCTGACGGAAGAGTGAAAACCAAAAAAATCCTTTCTATCTGGGCCTGGAGTATGGTCAGAGATCCATTCTCAATCTGACTCACGTGCCACCTTGGGCTCTGTCCATCCCAAACCCTTTTAGCTACTTTTCATGGTCTGAATCCATGACGAGAGTTCTACTGGTGGGCCTAGAAGGAGCAAATAAGGACAGGCCAGCTTAGCTAGTCTCCAGTGTCCACACTGCATGTGGACAGCGAGCCGGGACCATCAGAGGACCTCCTGGGAGATGGAGGGAGGAGATGCTACAGTGGTTGTCCCTAACAGCTATATGAGGGAGAGTACAGTTCGCAACGTGACTTTGACTGGTCTCATCCAAGGACGTCATCTCCGTTCTGTTCCTCATACGGTTGTCTGTACGTGAGGTTCATGAAGTCCTTGGGGCCCAGCCCCCTTCCCCCGTGGCATTTTAGTAATTACAGGTGAACCTACTGTTTCTCAGCAGAGGATCACTGGTCTTCCTTCCCTGAATGCGGCTGAAAGGCACGTGGGAATTACTGGTGGAAGTTTCTCCCTCCACGACCCCAAATTACTAATTTCTTACTTAAACTCCCTGAAAGCTTGATGCTGGGATTTCTCTGAGCCACTCCGTTCCTGGCCCTGCCCCAAGTCCCTCACTCCCAACCTTGAAAGCTGTGTGCTCATCTGCACATGTGTTCTGTGGGTCCACGAAACCTAAGTATACTATCCAGGCACACTTGCAGACCATAACCCTAGGCTGAAAACACACTGGGGAGCTGTGTTCAGGCCTGCTCCATAACGAAGCAGCGAAAGTACGGCAGGGGAAGGTAAGGAGGTAATGACCTGGAGGACCAAGTTGGAGTGAAAATGTGACAGAGTGGGACAGCCTGATAGTAGTGCAGAGTCAGGGCAGGAAGGTGGGAGCCTTGCTCTCCGGCCTGGAAGATTCCTAAAGGAATGGCTGACCACTCTCAACTCCACGTGGACTTCTGTCTCCACTTCAGGGGGCTTCCCAGAGGGCTGTCTCCCCACCAGCAGCAGCACCCCTGTCACACAGTTAGAAGCCAGTACGGCTCAATGCCTGACCTGTCAGATGGCCGCCTTTGCATTCCTCCTCCCTGCTGAGAAGTAGAAGCAGCTGCTTCTCCTTCTAGAAGGAGCGCCTAAGTCATGTGACTAATCCCTTGCTTCAGGACTAGATGGTAGCAGAGACAACGCAGGGCAGAGCAGGTCCTGTCGACTTTCCGCCAGCCTCCTCCAGCACAGGAGTAGAAATTAAATAACCCTGGGAGCCTCATGGCGGGTTGATCTTCCACAAGGGCAGGTGGGTTGGATGAGCAGCACAATCAAATCATGGCTGGTCCCAGTTGAACACAGGCACCTACCAGAACACACCTGTATAAACTGCGGACCCTTTCATTGTGCAAAGTCACAGGGCTCCACGGAGGGGCTCTTTCCTTCTGCACACGATAGCATCTCTGCACAGAGAGTCTGCACAACCTCCAGTGCTGCCTGGTGGCCGCAACGTGAGGCACTGCCTGCCCATACACTATTCTTGGCACCTCCTGCTGCCTGCTTTGGCTGCAAGCCATCACTGTGTTAACAGCCAAAACCTAATGGGCCGAATACCCCCCTCCAAAACAGATACACACACCTATAAAACCCTGCAATGGCTCCCCGTTGCCTGCAGTACCAAATCCAAGCTCATTAGTATGACATGCAAGTCATTACATGATCCAGCCACAGTCTGAATTCTGCCTCCCATCCCACTGCGCGCCTGCTCCCACCCTGTGCGCCAGCAACATTCATCTCTTGGGTGTTTTCTCAATTTGCCCTGCACTTCCATGCCTCCAAACCTGTGCTCCTGCTCCTTCTCAGCCTAGTGCACTTTTCCTCTCTCTCTCTCTAGGGAAAGCTTTCTCATTCTTCTAGGTCTAGATTAAAAGGCACCTGCTCCATAAAATACCCCGGTTCCTCAATTCGGAATATATTAGTCCTTCCTCTGGCCTCCACTGGCACAGAGCTTGTTTCCTTTGGTGTCATATTTTTTTGTGTGGTTATTCATTTGATAGGCATGTACTGAAACACCTGCTATGTGCCAAGCACTGGGCTCGGCGCTGGGAACATATATGTGGGCCTGGCTTTGAGAAGCTCATGGTCTAGAGAGGGAGATAGATATGCATGTAGCTACACTATGGAATAACAAGGAAAGTCAGATTATGTCCCTCCTCTGCCCAAATCCTCCAGTGGTTTCCCACCTCACTCAGAGCAAAAGCAGGGTCATCACTCTGACCTAGAAGACCTTACACAGCCTGGCTCTGGTTACGTCTCTGAACTCTTCTCCCATCACTCGCCCCTCTCACTCCAGTGACTTCTGACCTCCCCATTGTTCCTAGACACCCAGTATGGTTTTGCCCCAGGACATTTGCACTTGCTGTTCCCTTGGCCTGGAAAGCTCCTCCCTGCAGTATTTGCATGCCCTGCCTCCTTACTTCCTTCCAGTCTTTTTACTGGCTCCCTATCTAAAACTTTCACTCTCTTCCTGACACTTCATATCCCCCTTCCTAAGCATTTATTCCACTGTACATACTGTGTATTTTACTTATTTATTGTTTATTGTTTATCTCTTCCAGTGGATCACAAGTTCCATGTGGGAAGGGATTTTTATCTGTCTTGTTCACTGCTCTGCCAGGAACAGTATCTGGCACGTCAGAGGTGGTTGTTAAAGATCTACTGAATCAATAAATAAATCAAAGAATAAGTCCATGCTGTAGGAGATGAGAGCAAGGGCAACGAAAGGAACAGCCCTGGCAAATCTCCCAGAAGCCCACTCCCCAGAGCCCAGGTAGCTCACCTAACTGAGAAACACAGACCCAGAGAAAGGCCTGTGTCCACTGGCTTCTCCAGTTGGTATAATAGGCAAAACACAAAACATGTGACCTGATCCATAGTTATTCATTCCACCCAAAATATGTACTAAACATCTACTATGTGCCAAGGACAGTGCTGGGCTCTGGGGGCCGGTGGTGAACAAAACCCTGCCCTCGTGGAGTTTATAATCTGATGAACAACCACAAAGTGAATGAACATCGCTCCATATTGTAAGAATCGCTAGAAACACTGCCCACCTCACACCCTCCTGGGACTGAGAGGCCACGTGGCCTAGTGGGTAGGAGTGTGGGCTCAGAAATCACACTGCCTGATTCAGTCCCGGTTGCACTATTTATTAGCTGTGCAACCGTGGGCAAGTTACTGACCCTCTCTGGGTTTCAGTTTCTTCCTTCGCAAAATAAGAATCTTGGTAATATCTAATTATTTGGGTTACTGTGAGGACTAAATAGGTAATTCATGTGAATAACTTAAAACAGTCTGGCATAGTAAACTGTCATTTAATTGTCACTGTTGTTGCTGACTGTTAAGGGAAGATTCACTTGAGAGATCCAGCATAGCCAAGGCCATGCTCTCTGAAGCCATTACATCCACTCACTGATAGGTAAGCAGCTGGGTCCTAATTGGCCTGGATTGTGCAATTGGTCGGTGGCGGCAGCAGAAAAAAGCAGCCAGAACTTTTCACCACCTGTGTACGCCTTGGTCTAATCAGCACCAAACTCCCTCCCTCCAGCCTATGATGTGATTACTCCTCTGTGCACAAGAAGTTACGGGCTGAGTTTAGATCCCTTAACGAAGTGTCCGTCATGCAGTGTACTGAGCAGCCAGCAGGAAGATCACAGGACCTCCCGCAGCTGGAGCTGCAATTAGTGCCCTGGGGCAACTGTGTCCCTGCTTCTCAGTGTCCTCACCCCTCACTCCCCTGGCCCCTTCCCCAAGCCTTCAAGCACAAACAGCGGCCATGGAGGACGCTCGAGCTTTTGTCTAAACCTTTGAACTGAGCCAAGACAAACCAGCCTCAGGCTTCAAATGACCAGCGGCAGTTGCAGCCACCCACTACTGCTGAGTCTGTGATAGGGTGTGTTCCTGGGTCCCTTACAGAATCCTCTCATCACACATCTACCAAGCTCTGCCCTGCCCTTCTTTTCCTTCTCATACTTTCTTCCCTTTCCTTTGGAGGTCCCACCTTCCCCGGCAAACTCCCACACGCCCACACAATGTCAAGGCATTCCTCCCTTCTCTGTGTCCCAAGAGCACTGGACAAGCATCATTACTCTGGGACTTAGCACAGCACATCACGTTGGATTGTATTTCCCCCCACCTAAACTGTGGCCTCCTTTAAGGCTGACGCTATGTTTCTTTTTGCTGTGTCCCCTGTGCCTAGCATGGGATATGGCACACAGCAGGAAGATAATAAACATTGGTTAGGAATGAACCAACCAAGGAAGGAAGGAAGGAAAGAACAAGCAAATGTCTTCCAAAGGACAAATCCAAGAAGGGAAGGGATGGGAAAGGGCAGCAGAAAGACCAAGGGCTGGGCCAGCCGGTTGGGTGTGTTAGCCCCAGGCAAGGGGGAGGCAAGAACATAAACTTAGAGATTTAGGAGCATAATGTGCATGGAATCCCTAGTTCCAGCCCCAGATGTGCGGGTCGCCAGCTATGACATTGGGCAGTCTACTCACCATTCTAGTTTCTGCATCTATAAAGAAAGGGAGTTGGGCTAGGCGATCTCTTCCAGTTTTAATATGTTACCATTTTTTAATCCAATTCTTGACTTGCAAATTTTACGCTAACAGAAAAATATATTCCCAACCCCCATCTCCAGGACCCCCCACATCCCCCTTTATGAAAGAACCCAGAGAGAAGTTCACTGTAATAATCTCCAGACATTTGTGTAGTGGTCTTACTCACACTTAAATGGACCATCACCATGTGTAATTGCACCAGTCATAGTGTGGTGCTGGCAAGCGGTCAGGGTCCTGGACACCCTGGGATCCAATCAAAGTAGATCTCCATGGTCTAGGGACCAGTGGACAAAAGCATAATTTATTCACCACGTTTCAGGTAATAGTCAGAGAAAGGCAAATTGAGAGGCATCAGACTTCAGCAAAAGAAAGTGCTGAGGGAATAAGAGGAAGAGACTCAAGAGTTGAAATAAATTGTGTCTTACATGATCTTAAATACTTTCTCTTGTCTTGCCTGGAGCAAAAGAGATGAGGTATCTACCTCCAGAGAGTATAGTGCAGTAAGTAGTGATAATAGAGGCAGCAGAGACAGCCAGACTGGGGTTGAAAGCCCAGCTCTGTCTCTTACTCACAGTGGGTCCTCAAGCAAGTTCCTTTCTCTCTCTGAGATTTGATTTCCTCATTGTAACAATATGGGTAACAGTGCCTCCCTGACAGGGTTATTGGGTGAGTTTAAAAAGATAATGTACAATTAGCATCAACGAACACTCAAGCCACTGGATGAAAGACTGATGGGGGGATAGTCACACAACCTCAAAGTATTACCCTAAAGAAGATTATTACTCACAAAGGAAAATGCTATCTCTGCAGCGGAGGAATCGGGCAAACGCTACATTAACCCAGTGACCAGGACTTCCCCGAAGACAGGACAAACTGACATTTGTGCCCCCTGACGTGATGAACTGAGCAGCACCCAGCGCCACTTAATCATTCTTGCCAACAATATTGACCCCAAATCTTTCCATGAAGAAACATCAAACAAATCCAAAACTGAGGGACATTTTGCAAAATAACTAGATCGGACTCTTCGAAACCGTCCGTATGAAAGGAGAAAAAAGGCTGAGAAACTGCTCTAGATGAAAGGAGACTAGAGAATGATGACAAGTGAATGCAACGCGTAATCCTGGATGAGATCCTCCATTGAAAGAAGGCAGGCAGGAGGGAAGGATTATTATTAGGAAAATTTGAAAAATGACTATATAATAGATAATGGAATTGTTTTAATGCTCTTTCCTCAGTGTGAGAGTTGCATTTTAGTTAGAAGAATGCTCTCGTTCTGAGGAGACATATGCTGCATATTTAGGAGTGAAGTGTCACCATGTCTGCAGGTAACTCTCAAATGGCTCAAAAAATAGAGAAAGAGAGAGAAATAAAGCAAAAACATGAAACTAGGTGTAAGAAACTAGGTATAAGAAAGCAATTAGTGAAACTTGAAACTTAAAAAGAGCTCAATAAATAGTAAATATGAGATGCCGGTGATGGTGATATCTTGATTTGATTGAAACTATTAAAATCTAAAAATGCCTCTTTTGTCCCACCGTCTCAGTTCCTGACTTGCTATGTGAGACGGCTGAAGCCACCAGGCCACTCTGGGGTTCAGGTTTCCCACCTGTAAAGAGGGGGCCCTTAGATCCATATGTGGAATACCTAAGAGAAGAGGGATGCTAAAAGGATGACAAAGATTGTACAATCAGTGCCTCTCAGTGGCTGGGACAACTCAGTCCACGTTCCTGCCATCTTGATGGTGACTCTGATTATTTGTATGAACTCTGTCCTGGTTTAGTTTTCTCTTTTTGCATCCTCTTTCAGACTCTGATGAAATTATTGTCTGTCTGTGCATTTTAAATGTCCTGTGAAACTTAAAAAGGGAAAAGAAATGCCTGTTGAAGAAAGCTTGAAGACAAGGCAGGCACTGTTGGATAGATAATACAATTCTACAAACACTGATTGTCGTACCTCTGTCAGGTACTTGGCACAGAAAGAGCAATAAGACCCTTTCTTAATCCTGCTTGAAGGACTCAGCCTATTGGAGGAAAAAAAATCCATAATCAAGAAAGTAGATAAACTGCATGAACTCTTTGTTGAACATTGTGTGGCATGTAAAACAGAGTAGGGTCATTGTACGTCGGCATTTAATAAATTATTGTTGAACGAAAGAATAGCTGAGTGGATGGATGGATGGATGGATAAATGAATGGATGAATAAGCAGACAAAAAGAATGGAGAGGTTAGTGGTGAATAACTCTCAACACAGACAAAGTAGAAACACCCAAGGCATTGCCTCCTTAAGGGTGTGTCTAGACCAAAGCTGCTGGTGACTGTTTCGGTTCCTGGAAGGCTCGCACAGGCAAAATAGATTTACAATGCCTGGAATCACCGAGAAAATATATGAGTAAAGAAAGCCAAAGCTTAGATGAGGAGTAATTGAAAACAGTACTTGAGTGAGACAACTTATACTCACTGCCATATTTTAATTTTATCCTAATCATATCTTTTCTTAAAAACTGTAAACCATAGGTTATAATTAAGACATAGCCTAATAGTTAAACTGTTGTTTTAATAAGGAGTTTTCTTTTTAGAAAAAGCAAAATAATATGGCTGAATCATGCTCTTCATCACATACCCCTTCTCAGTCATACAAAACTAGAGTAAATTTATTCATCTTCCCTCTACATTTCCTCCAACTGGTGGGAAGACATCGAAATAGTGGGCACAATCTAAGAAGACTTGCCTGGCCTTTGGAGAATGTCTTGCTAATCCACCCAGAATAAATGACAGCAAAAGACAACAAGGGCTTATTTAACTGAGGAAGTGGTATGGTGTAGCAGCTAATCATGCTGATTCTGGAATCAGAGCTTGGGCAACTTTCTTAATCTTTCTAAGCCTCAATTTCCCAATCTATAAAATGGGGACAGTAAAAGTATCTATCTCATAGTGTTGTTATAGAGATTAAAATGAAAAATTATATAAATCAATTAGCACACTGTGTCTCATAGTAAGCACCCAATAAGTATTAGATATCACTGAGAGATAAGAAATAAAAGGAAAACTGATCACTGGGAACTCTTTATGTAGTGCTCAGCTGAACCAGTCCTGGCCTGTTCACTCACTGGCTTACCTTGAGTAAATCACTTCGCCACACTGGGCTTCAGTGTCTTCTTCAATAAAATAATTTTCATGATCTCCAAGTCCACTACAGCCTAAGATTGTTTACTACTATAACAAGACCTCAGAGAGAAGAAGAAGTAAGCATGGTTAAGAACAAGCTCTCTCTCCCATTGCACTCTCACCACATGGCTAGAGTTGGTGGGAAGTCTGGGCCCATGTTGCTATCTTGGAGATACCTGATGGCAGAAAAAGTAAGTCCCACTGGATTTGGAGGCCCTGGGAGAGATGCTGGGACCCTGCTGGATTCAATTATGTCTCTGGTTCCACTTAAAGATGCTTCTTCTCTTCCAATGGCTGACACTGTTGGCTATCTACTCAACTGCCATTTCTTCCGTCTTCTTTGAGATACTATAAGATAAAAATGGGCCCAGCCCTAGGAGTGAATCATGACTGGTCTAAACCAATGGCTGTCAATTAGAGGTGGTATTGCCCCCCAGGGGGTGTTTGAAAGAACTTGTCACAGTGACTGGAGGGCTCCATCGGCACTTAATAAGTGAGGGCCAGAGATGCTAAATGTCCTGCAGTGAACAGGATAGTCCTGCACAACAACAAATTATCATCTCAAATGCCAAAGCATGCCACTAAGAAATCCTGGATTAGACTATTTATGGGGTTTCCATTCCCCTTTCCACTCCCTTTGCCAGATTGGTTTAGAGTTAGACGTGGGCCTATTTTGGCCACAAAGTATAAAAGTCTGTTGGTTTCCTGAGAAAGATTTTTCTCATGATAAAAAGAGGAGAGCATCCCCTACTTCCCACCTACCTTGTGACACTCGGAGCCTTGGCAGCCAACTTGCAACCACGAGGAGAAAGTCAAGAGAATAGCAGAGAACACACAGAGCCCTGATATCTCTGAGTTGCCCAATTAGCCAACCTTGGAGCTGCCAACTTTCAGCAGTCTTGTTCAGAGAAAGAATACATTTCTTTTTAATTTAATCAAATTTTAATCCGGTTTAATCTGTTATTTGCAGTCCAAAGGATCCTAAATTTTACATTGTTTGGCCTAAAGAAAGTTAAAGAAGAAAAATCACATGATTATATCAATTGATGCAGAGAAGCAATACCCATTCATGATTTTTTTTTAAAAGAAACTCTCGGGAAAAATAAGAGTAGAGAGAAACTTCCTCAACCTGATGAAAATCATCTACAAAAATATCTAGAGCTAACATTATATAGTGGGGAAAGACTGAATGCTTTCTCCTTGAGATCAGGGACGAGACAAGGCTGCTCTCTCTTACCTCTCTCATTCACCATAATACTGGAACTTCTGTTCAGTGCAATAAGACAAGAATAGGAAATCAAGGAATGAAGTTGGACCCTTACCTAACACCATATACAAAAATTAACTCAAAATGGATCAAGGACTTAAATGTGAGACCTAAAAAAATAAAAATCTCAGAAGAAAACATAAGATAAAAGCTTCACAACACTGGATTTGGCAATGATTTCTTGGATATGACACCAAAGGCACAGGTAACAAAAGAAAAAATAGACAAATTAGAATTCCTGAAAATATTAAAATTTTGTACATCAAAAGACACTATCCACAGTAAAAAGGCAACCCACAGAATGGGAAAAAAATTTGTGAGTCATATATCTTATAAGGGATTAATATTCAGAATATGTAGAGAACTCCTAAAACTCAACAACAAAAAAACAACCTGATTAAAAAATGGGCAAAGGTCTTAAATTGAGCTTTCCCCAAAGATATACAAATAGCCAATAAGAACATGAAAGGAAGCTCAACATTACTAATCATCAGGGAAATGCAAATCAAAACTACAATGAGATACCACCTCACACCCATTAGGATGGCTACTATCAAAAAAGCAGAAAGCAACAAGTGTTGGCGGGGATGTGGAGAAATTGCAACCCTTGTGCACTGCTGGGGGGAATGTAAATGGTACAGCTGCTGTGGGAAACATTAGCAAGGTTCCTCAAAAAATTAAAAATACGGGGCCAGCCCAGTGGCCCGGAGTTCACAGGTTTGGGTCCCAGGTGCAGACCTACATACACACCTTTCATCAAGCCATGCTGTGGCGGTGTCCCACATACAAAACAGAGGAAGCTGGCACAGATGTTAGCTCAGGGACAATCTTCCTCAAGCAAAAAGAGGAAAATAGGCAACAGATGTTATCTCAGGGTCAATCTTCCTCACAGAAAAAAAAAATTAAAAATAGAATTACTGAATGACACAGTAATTCCACTTCTGGGTATATATTCAAAAGAATTGAAACCAGGGTCTCAAAGAAATATTTGTACACCTGTGTTCATAGCAGCATTATTCACAATAGCTAAAATTTGGAAGCAACTCAAATGTTCATCAACTAGATGAATGGATAAGCAAAATGGGGTATATACATACAATGGAATATTATTCAGCCTTAGAAAGGAAGGAAATTCTACAATAAGCTACAACATGGATGAACCTTGAGGACACTATGCTAAGTGAAATAAGCCAATCACAAAAAAAAAATACTGTATGATTCCACTTACATGAGGTATTTAGAGTAGTCAAAATCATAAAGACAGAAAGTATAATGGTGGTTGCCAGGGGCTGGGGTGAGGGGGAACAGGAAATTTTTGTTTAATGGATATAGAGTCTCAGTTTTACAAGATGAAAAGGTTCTGGAGATGGATGGTGGTGATGGCTGCACAACAATGTGAATGTATTTCATACCACTGAATTGTCCACCGGTTCAGATGGTAAACGTTCTGTTGTATGCATTTTAACACAATTTTAAAAAGAGGGAAAGAAGAAAACGAAACTCTCCCTATTGAATATGACATTATTTTCCATGTAGAAAGTTCCAAAAAATCTACAAAAGACTCCTAAAACTAGTAAGTGTGTTGGGCAATGTTGCACACAACAAATACACAAAAATCAATTATGTTTCTATATACTAGCGATGAACATGTAGACACCAAAATTAAAAACACATTACCATTTATAATCACTCAAAAAAAGGGAATTATTTGGGTTTAAATCTAACAAAACATGTACAGGACTTGTATGCTGAAAGCTACAAAACACTGTCAAAAGAAATTAAAGATCTAAATAAATGAAGAGGCATACTGTGTTCATGGTTTGGAAGACTCAACATAATAAATATGTCAATTATCCCTCAAATTTATATACAGGTTTAACACAATTCCTATCAAAATTCCAGCAAGATTTTTGTAGATATTGACAAGATTATTTTAAAATTTATATAGAAAGGCAAAGGATCTAGAATAGCTAAAACCCATTTGAAATGAAAGAATAAGGTAGAAGGAATCAGTCTACTCAATTTCAAGACATTATATCATAATACATAGCTATAGTAATCAAAACTAGATGATTGGTAGAGAGGGAGACACATAGATCACTGGAACAGAAGAAAGAACCCAGAAATAGACCTGCACAAACATGCCCAAGTGATTTTTGACAAAGGTACAAAAGCAATTCAATGGAGGAAAGACAGCCTTTTAACAAATGGTGCTGGAGCAACTGGACATTTACAGGCAAAAAAAGTATCTTGCGTTAAGTACTACATGGCATACAAAAATTAACTCAAAATGTATTACAGACTTAAACGTAGAACTATCAACCTTCCAGAAAAAGCACAGGAGAAAATTTTTGGAATCTAGAATGAGGCAAAGAATTCTTAGACTTGACACCAAAAGCATGATAAATAAAAACAAAAATTGATAAACTGGACTTCATCAAAATTGAAAACTTTTGCTTTACAAAAGACCCTGTCAAGAGGATGAAAAACAACCCACAAACAGGGAAAAAATATTTGCAAACCACATATCTGACAAAAGACTAGTATCTAAAATATATTAGAATTATTAAAACTCAACAGTAAAAAACAATCCTAACTGAAATAGGCAAGAGATACAAACCAACATTTCAACTAAGAGGCTATGCAGATGGCAAACAAGCGTGTCAAAAGATAGTCAATGTCCCTAGCAATTAGAGAGATGCAAATGTAGTCACATTCAGATGTACACACTTACCAGAATGACTATAAAATGTAGTGGCAACATCAAATGCAGCCAAGGACTTAGAGAAACAATCCCTCATACATTGCGGCTGGGCACGTAAAATGTACAATCACTCTGGAAAACAGTTTGGCAGTTTTTCAAAATGCTAAATATGAACTAACATATGACCCACAACTGCACTCCTGGGCATTTATCCCAGAGAAATGAGAACTTAGGTTCACACAAAAACCTGTACACAACTGTGCATAGCAGCTTTATTCACAAGAGGCAAAAGCTGAAAGCAATCCAGATGTCCTTCAATGAGTGAATGACTAAACAAACCATGGAACATCCATACCGTGGAATACTACTCAGCAATAAAAAAGAACAATTGCTACATGCAACAACTTGGGTGAATCTCCAGGGAATTAGGCTGAGTGAAACAAAAAAGCCAACCCCAGAAGGTTATGTACTGTATGATTCCATCTATACAGCTTTCTTGAAATGACAAAATTACAGAAA
The DNA here is from genome assembly GCA_031878705.1 of Tapirus indicus. NCBI lineage: Eukaryota > Metazoa > Chordata > Mammalia > Perissodactyla > Tapiridae > Tapirus > Tapirus indicus. Next base: position 100,395,678 of record CM062918.1, on the reverse strand, counting down.
TGCAGAACAGATTAGTGGTTGCCAAGAGTAAAAGAGGGGAGTAATAGGAGGGAGGGATGTGGCTGTGGCTATAAAAGGACGTTAGAGACGCTTGTGATGGAAATGTTCCATATCTTGAACATATAAACGTCAATATCCTGGTTGTGATATTGTACTATGGTTTTGCAAGATGTTACTGTTGGGGAAATTGGGTAAAGGGTACATGGAATCTTTCTGTGTTATTTCTTACAACTGCATGTGAATCTACAATTAGGTCAAAATAAAAAGTTTAATTTTAAAAAGTTGCACCAGCATGCAGTCAACAAATCTCTTGAGCCAGGAAGCCCACAGCAGTGTGGTGGGTATTTGGAAACAGAGACAAGAAGAGGCCTGCAGATAAAGAAGAGGAAAAAAAGCCCATAGCCCCACATGGGGTCAAGATAACTGTGCACTGATATTTCACTGCAGAAAGAAGAAAGGAAAAGAATTACCATACAGACCGACTTACAAGAGAAACCTCTTTCAGCCTGAATCCATCTGAAGCTGGAGGCTCCACTCAGCCTGGCGCACATTCAGATGGGAGGTCCCCACCACTCTTCAATGCCTAAGGCGGCCCCTCCCCACAGGCCTAGAGACTTGATCCATTTACACCGAGTCAGCAGTTTGGACATGTGTTTGCAATCTAAGGCTTCCCGTGAGGTAAGCAGACCCTGAATAACATTTCTTACGGGAACTTTTTGGTTTTGAATGCCAGGCCAAGCTGGAATTGGACTGAAGTTGAGGTTGTGCATAAACAAGGGTTTTAAAGGTCAGTTCTCCAGCCAGCAGGCTGGATTGTGTTGACCTTGGGGTCGGGTGGGGGAGCTGCTTTCAGTGGGTTTTCTCAGGAGAAGACGATTTTGCATGTTTCCCTCAAGTTAGAGAAGAAACGCCCCTGCTGGACCTTTCCACGTCTGCCCTCCTGCCTCTGGTGGGAGCCAGAAGAGATGGAACAAAGCACCCGCCCCACCCTCCGCCCCCAGTTGTCCTCGTGCTGCCCAAGAGAAATGTTAGCAGGCAGGACCACACACGAAGCAAGGCCACTGCCTCTCCTCCCGGCTCTCAGGTGTCCACTAGTGCACCCACTCACCCTTGCTTTTGCACGGGGCCCATTTTACATGAGCTGCTCCCAAAGAAACAATTCTCTTCCTAATGTGCTTCTTAGGCATTTCAAGTGATTCTGTAAACCACACACTAAAAAATAATGTTCTAATGTATTAGTTTGACCAATATCCCATTTAATCTGCCCCTACTGTTCTCAACTTATTTTACTGATCAGAGAACAGAGATCTGGAAAAGCCCATTCTTTTTCACTTTATACTAATATCCTTTCAACAATTTCTTTTCCTCCGTCTGCTTCAGGAAACAAAAATCAGAGTCAGGAGGGAACACTTCCTTAAGCTGCAGTCACAAATGCTGCCTCTGTCTGTGACCTTTGAGCGAGAGTCCTAAACCCTCCCAGCCCTCTCCCGGATCCCTTGGTCTCCAGGAGGCTGTCCTCAAAGACCGGGTTCAACAGGCAAAGGAAAGCTGACTGACTGATTTGCCAGAGGCTCTTCACCAGGCATTCCTCTTCTGCAAACTTCTCACATATTGGTGGCCTCACAGCCCCACAAACTGGAAGCCTGTTGGCTGAGAGGAAATGAGCAGCAAGTCAGGGAGAGTAGGAATGTGCATTTCCTCCACGTATACATCAAGCTTTCTTCTCACTTCCTATGCTTTTTTCAATAGAGGATGAGGAAGGGCACAGAGAAGAAAAGCGAGAAACAGGACAAGAAAAACTGCCCAGATGACTAGGAAGCCTCGTGCTGGAACAGCTGGTAACCACTGAGGTCCTGGCCCCTGGTCACCGGGTCACATCTCGTGTCCTGCTGAGTAACAGGCCGTGTCCTCTGGAACAGGGGACTGGGGCAAGGGTGTGGCCTCAGAGCTGCTGATCCTCCCTCACAGCTATGCCTTGAAGGCCACGGATAAGGCAGGAAAAGCAATGGAAGGTCAGGCACGGGGTCAAGAACACTAGACTTGGGGCCCCAGGGTGGGCTCAGCTCTCATTTACAACGTGTGTGACTCTATGCCTTGTAGTCCATCGCCCTTCTATGCCTCAGTTTCCTCATCAGTAAAATAGAGACATTCATACCCATCCCAGGAAGTGGTTGTGAGGAGTCAACATTAGGAGTGTGTTTTACTGAAGTAATGAAAGCCTGACAACCATGCCTAAAAGAATGAGGAGTCTATTGTTCTCACGTAAGTCAGGGGTTGATAGTCCAGGGCTCAGACACCTGTTCAACTCTCACTGAGTCTAAGACCCACAATTTTTTTTCACATTTTAACATCTTGGGAACCTGGATGTACCTTCCAAACAAGTTGTAGTTTAAGTAGCAGCATTTTATCTTTCCTAATGGTATTTAAATAATGGCATATCTTACAATATTGTGTGTTTCCGATGGAAGACATTATGTTATCAGGGGCTGGACTCAGCGTGGTGCCTTTCATCCTCATGCCTTGCCTCATGGTTGTAAGATAGCTGCCGCACCTTTGAGCACCACATCCATATTCCAGCCTGGAGGAAGAGGGAAGTGGGAAGGAGACAAAGGGTTTCCTCTTCTTGAAACTTTGTCTTTGTAGTTAGGAAGGGATGCCTTCTCCAACACACTTCCACTTACATATTACTGGCCAGAACTACATCACATGGCCACCTATAGGGTGCTGGGAAGTTGAGTTTTAGATTTCCAGGCTCTATAAAAGAGGAGGGGAAGAAAGAAGGTAGCTGGGCACTGAGTGAACCAACCTATTGTGTCTGCACAGTATGGACACACCTAGCCCAGTCTCTGGCCTGTAGTGAAGGCTCACCAAATAGCAGCTCTTATCTCTACACACAACAGAACTGCAAGCGCTTTGTGTTGGGGAGGAGGTAAGCCAGCCCACCAAACAACTTCATTTCTTGGAACACACAATCAACACTCTCTAGGAATGCAAATGAGGTTTGCCCAGGAAAGAGTGATAAACACACTTCCCTCCTTTCCAATTTTGCAGAGCCATCTCCGTAAGCTTACACACCAGAAGTTTCTGTTGCAAAATAAATAAACAAGCTGTTTTGCTTTGCTCTCAAATGAGTTTTTTTGGTTTTCCTTCACCAAGCTAAGCCCATCTCCCACTTCTGCTCTTCAGCAGTCACAGCCCTGCAGTGAGATCAAGCTGCAGGCTGGCCTCCCTGACGCAGCCACTGGGCCATTCCTGTGAACACACTCAAGCTTTCTAAGATAATGAATGGGAAGGGAGCTGACCTCTGTTCAGTTCACATGCATTAATTCATGTAATCCTTGCTGCAAATCTGCAAGCAGGGTACAAGCATTCCTATTAGCCAAAACTACAGCTCAGAGAAGTCAGGAAAATTTTCAAGGTCATCCAGCTGGTAAACAAGGAGCTGAGAGGCAAACCCAGGTCCATCTGGTGCCAGTACCCTCTCCAGTACAACTCATTGCCTCCAGAAGTATTGCCTGCTGATTCACTCTCAGTTTTGCCCCCAAAAAAGTCAGGCATCTCTTCCAACATCAGGAGCCCATGGAAAGTTTATCATAGTGACGAAGGAAAGTAGAAGTGTTGCAGCTGTGGCCACCCCGAGACCTCCGCCCCTCAGGGAAGATGGCCTCTGACCGTGTGCTTGAAGGTGGTGCACCGGAGTCACAAAGACTACCAGAACGTGACCTCAGAGATTGCCCACTCCAAGTCCCTCACAGGACAGATGAGGACACAGAGACCCTGAGAGAGGGGCTATGGCAACAAAAAGGAAGGGGACTAGAACTCAGGCCGCTTAACTTCTAGACCATTTGCTTTCTCCAGCATAACAGGCTCCCATTGGTTTTCAAGCTCTCAGATGGACTCTCCCAGTCCATCAGCAGGCCAGGCTGGAAGCCACCACCAACAGGTCTACATTGTGGATTGTCATTCGTTCATTTAACAAATATCTTTAGAGCGCTTAACACTGGCCTGGCACTGTCCTAAGCAATGGAAATGCAGCAAAGAATACAAAGATAAGGACCCAGTTCTCGTGGAGCTTATGTTTTAGTGGGGTGGACAGGTAATAAGTAAATAAATGCAAACAAAAAATCAGATACCAGATAGTAATAAGTTCTCTGGAGAGACTAGACACAGAAGGGTTATGGAGAGTGACCAGGGGTGGACTTTAGAATTGGGGTCAAGGAAGAGCTCTCCTAGAGGGGACATTTAAGCTAGGAACTGGATGATGAGAAGAAAACAGCCGGGCAAAGATCTGGAGGAAGAAGAGGCTGGGCAGAGGACACAATTCATGCCCAGTGCCTGATTGGAGGATGAGCTTGGCTACACTGGGAAGAGAAAGAAGGCCACTGGGGCCTGAGTTCAGTGAGCGAGGGAGAGAGAAAATGACAAGGCAGGAGATGTAGGCCAAGGGCAGATCCTAGAGAGCCCCGGAGGCCAGGGAGAGGTGCTCTCAGTACAATGAGTTAAACATATGAGTGTCATGCTCTCAATTAAGCTTTGAAAAGATCGTTCTGGCCACCGGGGAAAGAACAGAGAAGGGGCAAGAATCAGAACAGGGAGGTGAATCGTCAAGCAATGCCAGCAGTCCTCTGGGTCAGACCCCATTAAACCAGAACCCAGGGTTTTCACAAGGCTGCTACAGCACGTTGTGCACTTCCCAACTCCAGCGTGTCCTTCACCCAAACTACAACAGGAACAGCCTCCTCTGAGGTTGGGCACAGTGGGCCTGGTGTTTTTAGTCCCTTACGATTCTCAAAGACACTTACAACCCTTACATACTTGTGTCAAAAGAGCAAAATAAAAACCCCTTTAGCACCATTTTCCCACGCAAAAGTAAGACAGACAATTGCAAATCACCATGCCTAGGACTGGGTCATGAATTATGCAGTGAAGTAAATATGAGGAACAATAAAAATCTAAAATAATCTTGTACTTTTAATTAACTCATTTCCATTGGAAAATATATTAATCCCTTGGTTATCTGCCTCAGCACTTAGAAAAAGAATCATGGATGATCCACAAAATCATTTATAGAATTTATTTTTGCTTTAAATATACACCTAATGATGAATACTCACAGAGACAAGTTGCAGCTATTCAACGGTCAATGGCACTTCGGTTTATATCATTGTCCAAACTGAATCATGATGTTTAAAAAAACAAACAAACGAATCTTCATTCACTGTCTCATCAAATACTTGTTACGTGTATGCTATATATACATCAGGCACTGCTGGGTCCTAGAGCAAACAACTAACATGTGCCCTGCCTTGGTGGCCCTTACAGTCTAATGGCCTGAACAGACAATAAACAAGAAAAAAACACACAAAGAACTGGGCAGTTACAAATTATAATAAGGGCTACAATGGAAAAGAACAGAGAAAACAATGGATGGTCTCACTTGGATCGTGAGGGTCAGAGAAGGCCTCCTGATGAAGCCTTTAAGATGGCCAAGGGCCACCATGGCCTTTGACATACCTCCATTGCTCCCCCACCTCATTCTCCTTTGTCTCTCTCTCTCTCTCCCCCTCCCTCCCTCTCTCTCTCTCTCTCTCTCTCTCTCTCTCTCTCCCAACAAATACTTGCCCAGGGACTCACTCACTTATCCATTATCCCTCCCTCCCAACCCCATGCCCTTCAAGCTCCATGACCCCAAGTGTAAGCAGATAACTCTCAGAGCCAGCATCTTGAGTCAAGGAAGATGCAGGACCCAGGGCACCAGACAGAGAGCAACATGGAACCCCTTGGTCTGGGTCTTACACAGGGTCTCACTCTTTTTATGACCTTTGGAATTACTCCCTCTCTCTAGAAGTCTCAGTGTCCCCATCTGTCAAATGGAAGGAAGCACATAGTCCCTGGAGTCCCCAGATGAGCATACAGAGATTGACAGATGTCAATCTGCTGCCAGATGTCCTTGGAGGGTCCCACAGCAGGGAAGACCCCACCATGCCAGACTGGGAGCAGAGTGGCAGAGAGCATGACAGAAAAGCTCCAACCCATGCCAGATCCCCTCTGGGCCCCGAACCTGGGGCAGGGCCAGACCCCATGCACAGGCTCCCAAAAAGACTTCTTTGCAAAGTCTGCCAGCTAGTCCCCTACAGTCTCCCCACAAGGCTTCAGAAACAAACACTTGAGACAAGATGAGGAATGTGGTAGGAATTATATGATTGAAGAATGTGTCTGGATTTTGTTTCTGGATGCTGCACTTGATCTAAAGCCAGATGTTAGTATGTCGCTGACCTACTACGCTTCTCCTTTGCAGTCCCCTCACTCAGCCAAACTTCCCCTCACCCCCAGCCCCTATCCTGTGATAGTCTGGCCAAAAGCATTCTTTATTAGCACAAAACCCAGTGCTGTCTCCAGGCAGAGGCCCAGACTAGCTTTCAGCACTGCCAGAAGAGGAAAAGATAAATATTTTGCTCTTTCCTTTTCCTACTTCTCCTGGGGCTTGGCTCTGTCTCCTCTTAGAGAAGGATTAGGAAAGGCCAAGGAGAGCAGCTCGTGGAAGGGGAGTGGGGGAGGGAACCTGCTGCTGACCTGAATAAAAGGAGGAATAGAAGGCATACATGTGACATGTAGAAGGGAGGGAGTCTTTTTTTTTTTTGAGGTATAATTGACATATAACATTATATTAGTTTCAAGTGTAAAACATAGTGATTCAATATTTGTATATGTTGTGAAATGATTACCACAATAAATTTAATGTCCATCATCCTACATAATTACAAAAATTTTTTTCTTGTGATGAGAACTTTTAAGATTTACTCTCCTAGCAACTTGCAAATATGCAATACAGTATTATTAACTATAGTCACCATGCTGTACATTACATCCCCAGGACTCATTTATTTTATAACTGGAAGTTTGTACCTTTTGACCCCCTTCACCCATTTTGCCCACCTCCCACCCTCTGCCTCTGGCAACCACCAATCTGTTTTCTTTATCTATGAGCTTGTTTTTTTGTGTGTTTTGGGGGGTTTTCTGTTTGTTTGTTTTTTAGATTCCACATATAAGTGAGACCATACAATATTTGTCTTTCTCTCTCTGACTTATTTCACTTAGCAGAATGCTCTCAAGGTCCATCCATGTTGTTGCATATATATTTTTTCTTTATCCATTCATCCATCGATGGACTCTTAGGTTGTCTCCACATCTTGGCTATAGTGAATAATGCTACAGTGAACGTGGGGGTGCATTATTTTTTCTAATTAGTGTTTTCATTTTCTTCAGATGAACACCCAGAAGTGGAATTGCTGGATCTATTTTTAATTTTTTGAGAAACCTCCATACTGTTTTCCATAGTGGCTGCATCAATTTACATTCCCACCAACAGGGCACAAGTGTTCCCTTTCCTCCACATCCTCACCAGCACTTATCTCTTACCTTTTTGATGACAGTCATTCTAACAGGTGTGAGGTGACTTCTCATTGTGGTTTTGATTTGCATTTCCCTGATGATTAGTTACGTTGAGCATGCTTACATATACCTATTGGCTATCTATATGTCTTCTTTGTAAAAATATTTATTCAAATGTTCTGCCTATTTTTAATTGAATTTTTTTTCACTTTTGAGTTTATGAGTTCTTTATACCTTTTGGACATTAACGCCTTATCAGATAGATGATTTGCAAATATTTTCTCCCATTCCGTAGGTTGCCTTTTCATTTTGTTGATGGTTTCCTTTGCTGTGCAGGGTTTTTTCATTTGATGTAGCCCCACTTGTTTAGTTTTGTTTTTGTTGCTTTTGAGGTAGTCTTGACCTGGGTTCTAGTTGCTGTTTTACCAACAACCGACTGTGTGATATCACCTCCCTCTCTAGGTCTCACTCTCCTGATTGCAAATGAGATTGAACTAGATGACCTCTAAGCCATCTTCCAGCTCTAGGATTTTAAAATTCTCAATGGGTGCTCCTTTCTAAAGCTGTGCTCATCACATATATGCAATGTAGGAGGTGAGGCAGAGAGAGAAACTGTAGAGTTTCCTGTTTAATAAGAAGGAAGTGCACTGGTGCAACAGCTCGCAGACTTCCTGTCAATGGCAGCACGCTTGAAGAATGACGACTAAGAGGCTGACACACTCCCAGGGACTTTTGTGGACTTCAGCCATATGTGAAGGATCTAGAGCTATGCATGACACCTGGGGGCTGGGGCAGCGAACGTTGTAACTTTGCCACATCACCCCAGTGTATCCAATACACTTAAGAGCCACTGCCCCAGCAGATTTGGGAAATTTATGTTAATAATGTTTTAGACTAGGCCCAAATCATATTGCACATTAGCAGAGAGCCTCTTGATTGTTTTATAACTTATTCCACATTTATTAAGGTCTGTTATTGTCCAGTACTATGGCTAAGTAGTGGAGAAGTAAAAATGAATAGAATCCAGTTCTTGCTCTCCAGCAGCTCCTAACTGACCTGCTATAGCACCCTGGGGTACCCTGAGCCAGAGCACCCCTTAGTCCAAATGATACCTTTTGCACAAATTAGGCAAAGGGACCCCTACTGGGCAGATGCAGTCTGCTGGGCACAAAGTCTGGTAAGCAGATTACTGCCGGCCACTGGCTCCCTTTGCCTCATCAACTGAGCACCCTGCTATAGTAAACAATCTGTGCAACTGATCTTGGCGGTCAGGATGGACTGCCAAATTTCAATCAGTGTTCAACATATATTTTTGCTGCAATGGAATATGCATGTTAGCAATGTCTGCCAAATGGATCACAGGCTGAAAAAAGTCACATGAGACTGGAGAGTGGAGTAAGCAGGCTATGAGAAGAGGTGAAAGATATAAAATCTAGCCAACTTGGTGTTTACTGGGATGTAAGAAAATGTAACATGCGAAATATACAGGAGCACATATTCAGAAGAGCAAACTGGTGTCAAAGGAGACTGAGCGAGAGCGTGGTAACAGTGGATGCCTTTACAGTCGCCGTGAGACCTGGTTACACTGCCGCAGTAATTGTGTTGTAATTATTCTTGACTTGCTTAACGTGTTTTTCGTATTTTAATGCCTTCAAGTGTGCCACAGACACAAAAAATTAGCAAACACACATACAAAAAAGCATCAGTCTAGTGGAAAAGAGGTGTATAAGAAAAGAATTTCAGCTCCACAATTAAATTCTTACTGGAGACACGAAATCAGTGGAGCAAGGCACTTGGTTCTACCTGGAGAGGTCAAGTAGTACTTCCTTAAGGAGGTGATAACTACAACAAATTTTGAAAATCAAGTACGAGTTCATCAAGTAGACAGAGTGGGAAAGGGTTCTGAGTAATGGGAACTGCTTGTGCAAATGTGTGGAAGAAAGAACAAGCGTTATGTACTGAACTGCAAGCTGTGATATGGTTGGAGAGGGAAATATGAGTAAGAGCATGGAGGTGGAGGTAGAGGTGAAGCCAGCTCACAAAAGAATACTGATGGATGTGGTCATACTCTTTTCCTGAAATTCAAACCCCTACCCCACCCCTGCAGAAAAGGTAAGATTATTCTGAAGATACACATGATGGAGCTTTCTTTGGGGTCAGCAAAATGCCACACGCCTTAATCTTTTAACTTGGGTAGAAAATGTATAACACTAGCTAAGTATTTTGCAGAAATATCAAGGACCAGTCTCTGCTGAGTAGAAGCCAAATTCAGGGTCAGTTACCTAGTTTGTGCAACCCAATGCAAAATGAAAATGTGGGGCCCCTTGTTTGAAAATTATTAAAAACTTCAAGATAGCAACAGCAGTTGAAGTGCAAGCCCCTTTTAAGTATGGGGCCTTCTGTGACTACACAGGTTGCACACCCATAAAACCAGCCCTATAGTTGAGGGGGACCATGAGGCCTTATTAGGGCGTTTTGTCTGTATTGGAATCGGATTGTTTTCTTTGGGTAAGAGAGGAAGACCAAGTGGGGGCAGGGCAGGGGAGAGATTGAGAAGCCAATTCAAGGCAATCAAAATCCTTTTTATAGCTGACCTTTCAAAATTTTATCCTCAAAGTATCCCTAATAACAAGAGGGATCTGGGGTATAGCAACCCTCCTCAACCACGTAATTTGTTCGAGAGTTCCTACGTCATTGGAAAATGCATGCCTATTTTGCACTCTTCTTAATGATATATCAGTGTTTATTTTAATATAAAAAATAGTATAAGTAAGGTGACTGGTTATGAGACAAATATACAAAAAAAATGACATCTGGCGATGGAATCAAGATGTCAGATAGACTGGATACCAGCTTCTACAGCCCCACCAACTCAGAGTCCCATGAAACAACAGAAATGGTATTTTGAAAAAGAAATAGAACTATAATATTGCTGGAAATCAAGGAAGGTGCGACCTACAAATTAGAAATACTGAGGATGACTTAAAAAATAAAAAAAAGAATTGGATTGATGAAGAAACAAGAATTTTAAAAACCTCAAGCCAAACGTGAGTCGGGTAAACTACTCAAGGTGAGACGACCCAGCTCAGAGCAATCAGATCCCCGTGGAGGAGAGCCCGGCCCCCTCCTCCGTGTTCTCAGGTGAAGAATTCAGAACAGCGGGGCCAGGCCTGTCCCCTCCCAGTCCTCCACTAACAGGGAGCAGTATGCAGACAGGGCCGTTTCCCCCAGGGTAAAGGCGTCATCACTCATCTCTGACTCAACAAATCTTGGGAACTGGGGCCAAAAGGCAGAGCAGGACCTCAAGTAACTTGGGCTCCGAGAGGGATGGAGATTCCCCACCATTAGGGGCTCGCTCCTCACAGACCCCGGGAGCAGAGACACACCCCCACAGTGACTGGGGAGGCCAACAGCATTTGGAATAGGCAACAGGGACTTCCACTGGACTTGTGAAAAAGCATTGTGGTTAGATATCAGCCGTGTAAGAGCTAGTTTTTAGACATTCTTGAGATCCTCATGTGACTACTAATTGATTGATTAGTAATTGATTAATTTACAAATGTTGAAAAGAATGTAAAATCTCTGAGAGGTCAAAATGCTCCCTCTTATGTATCTTAGTCCATACCTATTAACTGTATTATTCAAATCCTCTTCACGGCTGTCCAATAGAAATATAATGTGAGCCACATGTTATTTTAAATTTTCTAGCAGCCACGTTAAAATAAGTAAAAAGAAACTGGTGAGATTAATTTTAATAGATTTTATTTAACTCACTGTATCTAAAATATGATCTTTTCAACATGTAATCACTATTTTAAAATATTAATGAGATATTTTACATTATTTTTCGTACCAAGTCTTTGAAATCTGACATATGTTTTACGCTTATAGCACATCTCAATTTGCACTAGGCATATTGTAGGTGTTCAATGGCCTAGTGACTACTATGTCACTATGTGACCAGTGGCTACCGAACTGGACAGTGCAGCTCTAAATCCTTGGTTATTTTTTGTCTGCTGGAGCCATTTTTGCTTTATACATTTTGAAACTGTGCATGGGTGCCAGCCCTGTGGCGTAGCAATTAAGTTCGTGTGCTCAGCTTCAGCGGCCCAGGTTCACAGGTTCGGATCCTGGGAGCGGACAGACGCACCTCTTGTCAAGCCATGCTGTGGTGGAGTCCCATGTAAAGTAAAGGAAGATGGGCACAGATGTTAGCCCAGGGCTAGTCTTCCTCACACACACAAAAAAATAATAATATAAATAAATAAAAACTTGGTTAAAAAAAAAGAAACTGTGCATGAGTGGACAAAAACAAAATCCTCTTCTTGAACCATTAATTCTTTTGGCTTTGAATTGCTTTTTATCTTATGTTAATATTGGCACACCTATTTCTTGGTATTAGCATTTTCTTGGTTAATACATCTTTTCCATTCCTTTATTTTACAACTTTCTGTGTCTTGTATTTTTATGAGTCCCTTTTAAATAACATATAACTGAATTGTTTTGTTACCCAAGATAAGAGCTGCTATATTTAATGGAGACTTTAACCACATCACATTAATTGTGAGCATTGGCATATTTGGACTTATTTTGACCATACACTTGTACACTCTATTTACTGCGCTTTCTTATTGTTTCTTTTCCTTTTTCCATTCTTTACTTTTGTTGGATTAATCAAGGTTTTAGGTGTCATGTTTCCTTTCTTTTTCCTTTGAGCAGTTTACAATTTATATATCCTATTTTTATTCTTCCAGTATTTATTTACTTTTAATTTTTTTCAGCAGAAGAAAGCAGACAGTTTTATTTCCAACGATGTGTAATTGTCGGATGATAACTACTTATCTTATCCTTTTAGTTGTTACTTTTAATTTTAACTAATTTGAAGTTACACAGTTATTTTCTCTTTGTAAAAAACTAAAATGTAGATTTGGTGAAATTCCTCTTTGACTACATCCATCCCCAATCCCAGTCCCCTCTAAGAGCTAATGACTATATTTAAGTTTGAAACATATTCTTCCAATTTTTTCTATGCGTTATGTTTTATATATATATATATATATATATATATACACACACACATACATACATCTGTGTGTGTCCATCCACCAAAAAAAATGGTATTTTCTGTAACTCCATTTCTAGAAATTTATCATGAAGAAATAGTTGAATAAGTAGGCAAAGACATAAGTGAAAAAATGTGTCATAACCACATTGTAAAATATTTTAATTGAAAACATCCTAAATATCCATCAATAGGGGATTAGTTAAATAAGTTGTGGTATATCCATATATTACATAAAAAATGATTAATATATTCTTAAGCCCATTGACAGAAAAAGATTACTAGAATATATTCTAAAATGAAATAAATCTGGTTATAAACACACACACACAAGGACACACACATGATTAAAAGAGTAGTCACCAAAATAATACACTGGTTATCTCTGATAGCTAAGATTTTGGGTGATTTTAATTCTTCTTTAATATTTTATATTGACTGAATTTTCTACAATGAGCATATATAGATGTTATACTTTTGAAAATATTAAAAACCTTATTCCCAAAAAATAAATCTTAAATAACATAGACGCCCCAGAAAAATTCACCATGTTTATCCAGAGGCTTCTCTTCCTCCCTGGCATGTGACCTTGGACCCCTGGGAGAGCCCATGCCCAGTTATAGAACCAGGCTCTAGAAAACTTCTTAGAGAGGATTAGCAGTGTGTGCTACACACACCAGAAAATTCCAGCCGTAAATATTTGCATCATTTTGCATGTTATTTATATATTTGCTTGGCTGTTTTATATTTTCTGCACCCTAAATGTGTTTTTCTATGTTTTGCCTTAATGTTCTCCTAGGAAATACCCAGACTGTAAAATCCTTCATGCAGAATGCCAAGAGAGCGTGACAAGCAATTGGACATCTGAGCAATGCTTCTGACACTGTTAATGAAGATGCATAATTTTTCAAACACTAATTAGTGCAACTAATGTTCTTGGTGTCATTGGAAGTATGCCTCCCAACAGATGAAAAACTCCTACTTCTGGTGTAACATCTCTTTCATGGGAATTATACTGGGATACATGGGATGCCACAATCATTTCTTTACCACCTCCTGTTAAGCACCAGGTATTGTTGCAAAAATGAGTAGGCTCAGTCACTAAGTTCATAGTTAAATGTAGGTTGAATTCAAGCTAATTTAAACTGATCAGGATTTCACATGGGGTCATTCTCAGGCCTTCCAAAAGAGGGAAGGGTGCTGACCAGAGCTATTTGGCTCTGGATGAAAAAACCAAGGCCAGTTTCCGCTCTCTAAGAGGGTAGTACCTCCGAAGGAGTTTCTCCCCATTTTAAAGTTGGGGAAACAGGCTGAGTCAGACAAGCTGTGTGACAAGCTGTGTCTGCAGAGGGCGTGCTTTCCCCCTGGGTGTTTCTGCCTCCAAGACCATAGCTGGTTTTCCTGGGAACGGCTCTCAGAGTCTATACAAAGAGTTTTTATAGGGCAGCTTACCGGAGCAGGAACATCAGGGAGGCAGGAGGAGAGTTGTCAAGGGACGCTTCATTGCCTTGCAGCCCGCCTAGGTCGTGAGTGGAAATTGTTTTGAAAGACAGGCTGGTGCTCCAAGTTTTATACTTCCTGACCTGTGAGGGTTTATGGTACAACCTGAACACTAAGCTAATGTGCCATATATCCTGGAAATGCCAACACCACCAGATCATCCTCTTTAGTGTCGTGTGTGTGTATGTGTGTGTGTGTAGAACCATCCACACACAAAAAATGGTATTTTCAGTGACACCATTTCCAGGAGTGGATATAGACACTGTTGCTGGGAAGCAAGGATATCAGGCCCGGTGCTGGGGTGGAGGGGGTCCCACAAGATCTACCGTGTACCTCCAAGTAATAATGTAGGCCATTTTAGAGCAAAGGAAAGAAGTCTAAGTGTTACTGTTATTCTCTTTACATCTCTAAAGGCATCTCTACAACTTCCATCACTCTAGCATCCCATGACGGATCCCTCTATCAGACACAAGGCAGGCAAATGGTGCCAGAGTGCAGACTGAGAGCAGAAGCTGCCAGCCCCCAGCCAGGGGCAGAAGATCTGCTACAGGCCTGGATGAGGAGCACAGGTCTGCAGATCTGGGACTAAAACTCCTCCTTCACTGTAGCTTCATACTTGGGATTTCACCTGTCCCTCCCATTTTTTTCCTCCAAATAAGGGGCTAGTCTCCCTATTTTGCAATGCAGGAAATGAGACCCAGATCTAGCAGCCACACTCAAGTGTCTGTGTCTCAGCCAGTGCTCGGGGCTCAAGGGAAACCACTGAGATGGGAGATCACACCAACAAGAGCTGTCTTGTGCACTATCAGTTCAATCTCTGGAGGACTCAGCTTGACAAAGAAACCCCAACATTCCTCATGAGAACACAGAATAAGGATCAGAACGGAATACTACCGACATGTCTCATTTTCCTCGCTCCTCATCTAGTCCAAGGCAAGCCCCCATTTCCCTTCCGACAGATGCTGGATTCTCAACCTTCTCCCTCATCTTCTTCAAGTGTTTTCTGTGAAATAAAATGGAACAGATTAGGATCTTCTCAGTGGAGCAGTACTTGGTGGGGTCCATTCTTTCATAGAAGGTGAGGACAAAACAAAGACCCAAATCCAGAAGTCTAGGAAGTCATATTCTCAACCTGTGTGGTCTGCTATGGTAGCCATCGCCACATGGGGCTATTGAGCACCTGAGATGGTCTAAGTGCAACTGAAGGGCTAATTTCTTATTTCAATTAATTTTAATGAGCATAAACTTCAATTTAAAAATTGATCACTTGATTTGGTTATTGAAAAGCATAAGTATATATGGAGCAACTTAGGTTTGTAAATCTACTTCTTCCACCATAAATGTTATGAAATCTAAATACAGATCAGGTATTTCCAATGAAAATTTAGTGTCTGAACTCAGATGTGCTGTGAAGGTAAAATACACACCAGAGTTGGAAGACTTAGTAGCAAGAAAATGTAAAATATCTCATTGATGTATGTTAAAATGATCATTTTTTGACATACTGTGTTAAATAAAATGTATCATTAAAATTAATTTCACCTGTTTCTTTTTTCACATTTTTTTTTTTATGTGACTACAGGGAAATTTTAGATTACCTATCATATATCTATTGGTTTGCTACTGTAGGTGTTTAATGTTACTAGGGATAGTGCTGGAGAGGGGATGCCCTGGTCCAGAGGTTCATTTATCACTTGCCCTCTCATATTGCTAGAAGGTCCCTCCAGAACATTTTCCAACCCTCTCCTTCCTAATTACTGTTTTAATATTGCTAACTTGAGTGAACACACACTTCCCCTCAACCTCACCCCACTTGGGCATTCTTCCCCCTCCTCAGGCCTGCTCCACCCTTCTTTCCTCTACCTGTCTTTTGGAAACCCATATTCTGCTATGAATTATTCTCCTCTCACTCCCCATTTCTCAGTCTTTTCCTTTAATACTACCTTCTCTGACTTTTTCTGACAATCTCTGTCTCTTCAAACTGCTTCATTAGAGGTGAAGGTCTTCATTAGAGGTCTGGAAGAAGGTCAGAGGGAGAGGCCACCATATTCAATGCTTGTTCAGGACTCTCTCCCACCATACTGCTTGGCCTTCACTCCCTAATGCTCATGCTGGACGTTCATGCCCTGTCTTTACCACTATCCCACCTTTTCTCTGTCACTCTCCCTTTCTCATGACCCTACATCTAGGTGGGATTTCTGGGAAACGCACTCTGCATGGAGACAGAGATCTGCACGTAGGAGGTCTATTGGGAGGTCCTCTTGGGAACACCTGTAAGAGAGTGAGGAAATAGGATTGGGCAGAGAGTGAACTTGAACTGAGATGCAGTTTCCACAAGGCGTCAGCTGATCCCTGGGGAAGCTCTGGAGCTGGGACAGCCCTCGGGGTCCTCCAGAATGGAAGCAAGGGGATGTGGCTTTGTATCCCTGCATCAACTGATTGGATCCAGATGCCCCCAAGGAGAAGCAATCTGGCTTATACTCCCCACCCCCGAAATAATTCTCCCAAGAGTTCCCAAAGAGCTCCTCATTTCCAAGTCTCACCCCATTTCCAGGGCCTGGAGCACAGGCCCCTACTGAACATGCCATCTTCTCCTGGGTGCTGGCGCCCTGCACCGTGCTGACCCTCCAGCATGCTGTCAGTGTTTCCCCTGGGCCTGGGTCCTGTCCTCAGCCTGGTCCTCTCTACCTTGTCAACACTCCGCCTCCACCTCACTCTCTCAGCCTCACATCACTCCAGGTCCTCCTCCAACTTCCATACCCACAGGACCACCATGGGCCTCTTTCTGCAGACCCCCTCTCCACCCCTCCTTCTACAAGGGACACAGCAAGCTCTGTAGATCCCTCTGCTGCATCTTGGAGTTCACCCTCCATTTCAGGTCTTCCTCTCACAGGCACTACTGCAATCATCTCCTTCCGGGAGCCCCACCTTATGTGCACTCTGCTAATTCTCTGTCAGCAGCCGTGGGGTATTTAGAACACTGCCCCTGAAGTGCCCTGCCTCTGTCAGCTCCCCTGCCTCCAGTGGCTTCCCTGACCCAGCAGCCTGGTAAATGGGTAACCGTGCTCACCGCAGTCAAGTTTCAGAAGAACATGGTTGGATAAGCATAGGCCTGTGTTGCTTGAAATAACACATAACGCGTGCCCCGCAGTCAGTACAGGGCAGGTTAAAGGTAGCTTTGCACCTGCTCTCTGCCAGGCCGTGAACAGATGGGCTCTCTGGGAAGAGATCTTGATTCTCCCTGGGCCCCGGAAGTGTAAAGCTGATGGTCCACAGGACCCTCAGAGGGACAGGGCAGTGATGGGAGCCTTCCCTGTGTACGCGGGGCTGGGAGAGGCGGAGGAGAAGGGGAGGCTGTTTGTGATCACCCAGGACCCTGTGGATTTCCCCTGCAGCAGGGGCCAACCTAGGGGGCAGGGAGACCTGGGTGGCGGAGGGTGGGGGAGGTAACGGGCAGACGGGGAGGTTTGTAAGCTGACCCCCAGTCCATCCCCCCTCCTCGCGAGGATCCCCCAGGCAACCGCACAGCTGCCCCTAACTCCCACTTAATTCCCTCTGTGTGCTGTGAATCAAAGAAAGGCAAACTTCCAGACAAAGACGCAGCCGCACAGGCTGTCTGTGCGAGGCCGGCTGGCCAGGCTGGGAGAGCGCGGAGCCTGGGAACCCGGGGCGGGAGGTGGGGGCGGCGAGAATGGGGGGGGGGGCGCCTGGGGGAGGGGGCGGGGCGGAGGGCTCGGCGGCAGGAAGTGCCCGTGGGCGCGGGGCTGGGTGCAGTCCAGCGTCGCTGGCAGCCCGCACCCTGACCCCCTCCGGGTGGGAGGGCGGAGCGCGGCGGGCGCGGGCAGTGGGCGGCCGGGCGGGCCTGCGAGCTGCCGCTCCGCCTCCCCAGCCTCCGGCCCACTCGCTGCGTGCGGAGCCCCGCGGCCCGCGACCCGGTAAGTGCGGGGGTCGCGGGGAGCGCGCAGGGTCGGGAGGGCCCGCCGTGGGGCGGGGGCGCGGGAAGGAGGGGGTCCCGGCCAGGCCGGCTCCGCCGCGGCTTCCGCGGGGAGGAGGAGCCCCCGCCTGCCGTACCGCCCCCGCCCCCTCCGTTCCCTGAGCTGAGGGTGGCGGGGCCCTGGCGGGCAGGGCAAGCTGACTCTGGACGAGGAGCGGGGCAGGAATCCTCCAGACATTCCAGATGGATGTCTGTACGGGGTCCGCAGCGTTTGTGTCCATACCTATACCCCGATTGGTGCACTTGGGTCTTGGGAGAGGGCTCCGGGCCTCTTGAGTGTCTTGTGCAGTCCAGCGTGCTCTGTGCATGTCTGTCCCTCTCCGAAATGACATTCTCTTTGTCCACCCTGAATTCCAGTAGCTGGCTCTTATGCCTAAGTCCAAGGTGACAGGTCCAGAGTGATCCTGGCTAGAGTTGTGCAGTCCTTGGCTCTGTACCCCATGCAAAACAGGGTTTGCTGAATGCTGGTAGCCGGTTTGTCTCACACATGCATGGGATTGTTCTCAGCAGGTCTGTCTGCCTGCGCAGGGTTGTCCACTAGTCCCATGAGCACATCTGTGTGTTTGTAGGAACATGGCTCTGTGGGCTCTGTCACCTGTGTTTGCCTGCCCATTCCCACAGGTGTAGTTGGCTGGTTCAGTATGGAAAGAAGGAAGGTGTGGAAGTTTCTAGGGTGTATTGTTTTCACTGGTGATGTGTTCAGTGTTCAATGCTGGAATATGAAAGGGAGGAGGGCTCAGGTGGGTTGGGTAGGAGAGCATCTCAGCTTGGGTCTGAGTTGCTGAGTGTGCAGGAACCCCTACAGAGATCTCGCAGATGTGGCACACAGCGGGAGGCGGGGAGGCGTAAAGAGAAGAGGCAGCTTCTGGAAAAACTCCTAGGACACTGTGGGGCATAGGATGTGGGTGGAAGAGTCAGGGAGAGAAATGAAGATGGTATTAGGTCAGGTGGATAGTGTGTATTTAATTTGTGGGCAGCTGGAGTATAGTGGAAAGAAGCTTCAGCTGGAGTCTGGAGACCTGAGTTTGAATCGGGACTTAGTGGTTGTTGCTGTGTCAGGAGCAGTGTTCCCCACCCAGGGCACTCTGGGGCTTAGTTGCTTCATGTGCAAAATGGGACTAATGATGGCTGTCCTGCCTTCCTCGTGAGGTGGCTGGAGGCTCGAATTGGCTAATGCCTTTGGCTAAAGCATTGGAAGTGCTTTGACAGGAGTAAGAGCAAAAGGCGGATGCTGGGCCCACAGTGCCCAATCGAAGGTTTGGGGAATGCCTGGGGGCCTGGAGCTGTTTGGTTTGTGGGAGTAGAGGGAGCCATTTGCACCCGCTTCCATGATAGGCAGCATCTTAGGAGGGTCTGCCTGGAGCCCGGCCTTGGACTCCTGGTGTGTGAGGTGTGTACAGGCCTGTGTGGTGCCGCTGCTTCTGTGAGAATGCCCTGTGCAGCGCGGGAGGAAGCCTGGCGTGACTGGTCTTTAAGTCGTAGCCCTGGAGCAGCTTGCCTCTCCAGAGAGCCTTCCTCTGGGGGAGCCGGGGGCTTTATTCCCACCGTCCTGCCTTCATCTTCGAGCCACCAGTGGAAGCAGTAGGAGCAGTTTCCACTGTTTGCAGCTGGGGAGATAGGAGAGGAGGAAGCTTTCCCAGCCGGGGTCACGAGGTCAAGGCTCTGGGGTGTCAAGTGCAGGGTGCTTTCTTCTGGGATGCAGAGCCCCCAGGCTGTAACTGGCTGAGGAGGGCAGGGAGGGTGTCAAGAGCCGTGACAGATACCCTGAACACCAGGGCGTGGTTGGTGGTTTGTCAGCCCTTGGATGTCACCTGTCACCGAGCCTTGTTTGCATATAGTAAACGTTGTGAAGAACAAGCCCTGGCCAGGGAGCCTGGAAACCTCGGCTTCCTACCCACTGTGTGACCTCTTTGGGGAAGTCATTTCACCTCTTTGGGTCTGCTTTCTCATTGGACAAAATCAGGGCATCTTTCCAGATTATCGTTCTGCTGTGAGCTCATGTTTCACCTCCTCAGAGAGGCCTTTCTGGATCCCTATCTAAAGTAGCCCCTCCCGGCCATGGTCACATCCACTGCCCTCATCTGACTCCTTCACAGCATTCACACTGCCTGAACTTCTCTCTGCCACATCCCAGCACAGCAGGGCCTTCCCTTGTCCCGTTACCTGCTGGCTCGCCAGCACCTGGGACATAGCAGGTGCTCGAGAAAGGCCGTGTTAGTGAGTGAAGAACTTCATAAGGGGGATGGCTGCCTGGTTTTCCCATCGTGCTCCTAGGAGCTTTTGAGGGAAGTGCAAGCCCCATAGGCAGGGCTGTGGGTCCCTCATATCAACAACTTGGGGTTAGTCTGAGTTATGGGTTGCCTTCCAGGTTGGATTTCCTTTGAAGAAAGGGCTCTCCCCCTAAAATAAAACTAGAAAACCATTATGTCAAAAGACTCATTGGGGCCTTTTCAACTCCAAGTTGAAATAATAGTAACGCAACTGGAAGTAACGCACACTCGGCCCTCGAGAAGGACCAAAGGCAATGATTCCAACACTCAAAGTACTGATCCCACAAATCACTTTTGCTTGGCCATGGAATTCATCACATGCATGTTTTTTTGCAGCTGGTTTAATTTCCTGAATTCTTGGTCAAGGTTCATAAGAAATGATTTTGCACACAACACAGCAACGAGGGGTATGTGGGAACTCTGAACTATGTGAGGTGAGCGCCAGACCCAGGTCGGGGGGTGGGAGGGACACTGAATATCTGCAAAGTGGACAGCCACATGCTGACATTTGAGAGCTGCCTATTTAGGGCTACTGTGCCTGTCATCGTCCTCCCCTGGGTGTGTTCCCAGGCAGACTGCCCAGCCGTGCCTCCTCCCTGGGAGAGGTCCACTCAGCGCCACTTTTCTTGAGTAGTTGGTGGTGGAGAGGAGCCCTTCTCTCGAGCGATTCCGGAGCCTCAAGGACGGTGGTGTAATGGCACATCCTGACCCCTGTTTACAGCAGCCATGTCAACTCCATAAAAACATTCTCTCGGGTTGTCTCTGCCTGTCAATACATTTGCACGTGGCATAGTGACTCCTGTGTGCCGGCTTTTTGCACAGAATATATGTTTACCACCACCTTTACTAAACCCCCTGGGAGTTCGTATACCACATGTGTGCTATAATCTATTATATAATATACAATATACATTATATTAATAGTATATTAATATATTAATATACTGTTATATACATATATTAAAAGTATACATATATATTACATATCTTAATAGTATATCCATGATGGAGAAGGAGGATTACTGGTTTCGCTGGGTTGTTTTAGGCGGGTGTTGAGGAGGGAGACTATGGAGAGAAGTGGAAAGAGGAGAGGTGAGTACAGAACAGAACCCTCTGTTAAGTCCTTTGGACCTTGATCTTACTTCTTGTATGTGTCCCTGCTCTGGCTGACTCCTGTGGGTTCCCAAGTTGATAAGGTTTACACCTACAAGATGGTATACTGCAGAGCAGACAGAGTGGAGGGAGAGAGTGGGTGGGGAGGGCTGATCAATATACATGGATCCACCAGGAGCCTGCTGTGAGCCTCGGCCCTCCAGACCTCAGAAATACATAAAGACCCAGCCCCCGACCTCCATGCATCTAGTTGTTGAGGAGATTAAACTCACTCCCAGGAAAAGAGGAGAAAACAGCTGAGTGCACACTGCGTGGCGCTCACCCAGCCCCAGCTGGAGCTCAGGGAAGGAAAGCGGAGCTCTGGGGTCAGACATCCAGCCTGGAATCCGGGCTCTGCCCCGCCCCCCACGTGACCTCACTGAGCTTCAGTCTCCTCCTCTGTAAAGCAGGGAAGTGCTCTCTCACTCCTAGCCTGGGTGCAGATGCCTGAGCTAAGCCTGGAAAGCTCAACTTGGCGGAGGGGCCCAGAGCGCCCAAGCGTCTGCTGACTGCAGTGAGCACTTTGGAAGGGTTCGTGGCGAGAAGGGGCCTGCCAGGGGGTGCCTGCTGTGCAGTTGCACACGTCTAAACCCTGGTCTCCCCTGTCAGAGGTTGGGGCACAAGGCCTCCTGCTGGTCACGCCCCAGGCCAGCCAAGCACCCCTTTTCTCCTCTGGGTGCATTCCACCCCCACACACAACTATGGGGAAAGGGCAGCAGTATCTCAACAACTTCCCTCCCGTTTGTCTTCACTGTCCCCTGTATACGCACATGGCCCTTCTCAAGGCTTAAGAAACTTTACTGAAAATTCCAAGAATTCAAGAACGAGGATGTTACCGAGGTCCAGGAAATGTTAAGGGAAATTGCTCGACAGTTCCCTGATCCATTTTGAAGTAGTAAGCATGGCTCCCTGACCCTCCTTGATGATAGTGGGGATAACCGCAGTGCTTCCACCTTT
Organism: Tapirus indicus; assembly: GCA_031878705.1. Lineage (NCBI taxonomy): Eukaryota > Metazoa > Chordata > Mammalia > Perissodactyla > Tapiridae > Tapirus > Tapirus indicus. The sequence goes on along the minus strand of CM062918.1, from coordinate 100,373,351 downwards.
ATCCTGGTTTACCGAGTCTTCCTTTTTTTTTTTTTAAACAGGGATCTCATGTTTTGAAAGATTTTTGTCAGCCAAACTTCAATATGGATGAGAATTTGTTTCTCCATCTGGAAACATTAGTCAAAGACCATATAACTGATAGTGATTTCACTGTCTAGTGTCCACCTCTCTGTTTTATATCATTGACATTCTTAAAAGATCAGTTTAGGTAATTTACTAACAGATTCTAGTGTGTTTAAAAGGCTCAGGAGAGAAGAAAACAAAGGCCGGGGGTGGGCCGCTGTGGTCCGCTTTGTCTGAGGTCTGGAACAGAGCGCAAAGTTTTTTACAAAGATTGCATTATCCTGTGTGATCATGCAGGTGTGGTAACACTCCAGGGCCTTTTTGACAGGTAAAGATCTGAGTTTCTTGAAATATTGTAGAGATTTCTCTCTCAGAACCCCTTTTACAGACAAGCAGTAGGGTTCTGACATTTGGAAAACAATGTCCTATACCCTGGTTTCAGAATTATATTCCTCACTGTTGCTTGAGAATAGAAATTACGTCTATTGACTTCTCATACCTGCCGGTTAGCACAGAGCTGAGCAAACAGGAGTTCAGTGAATGGCCATTGAACAGATATTTCAGGGAGGAGCTTATCAGCCATCACTGAGACTGGTCAAGGAGATGTCCCTCCACCAGGGCTGCCTACATAATTTGTGGGACCCAGTGCAAAATAAAAATGTGGGCCCCGGGTTCAAAATGCAGGAACAAGTGCCATTAAAGGTACCAAAATATAAAGCTTTTTCCTTTCTTCCACGGTTTCTTTCTTAGCTTGTCACGGTCATTTTTATTTGCTGTTTAATGACATCCTAAGTGAAGAAAAATTAAAATTTTAAATTATTAGCATGAATTTTACCATTCATCTTTATATTGTGCAATGCCAGTTTTAAATGGAAATATACGAGCATTTACCTCATATATAGAATCACCAGAATCACACAATTAGTATGTCATAGCTCATATTTTGGCCTTACCAGAACAGAGGAAATGATGCACAAAACTAACTCAACTGTCTTTACTTCTTCTTGGTACACGCACATTCACCAACACACTCTGCCTTCGGGGTGATGGTAAAGGACGGACTGAAAGGAGAAGGAACTGTGCACGTCTTTCCCCCCTTCCTGTCGTCATTTTCAGTGTAAGTGGTGACTAATACAGGAAGTAACAAAACAGGAAAGGACAGGCTATCATAGGGTTCCTTGGTTGTTTGTGTTTCTTAGAATGCAGAGCTCTCTTTCTGCATCTGAACCACGCTCTGGTTCCAGCAGAGAGCCTGGCCGCCCAGGGCTGTCAGCGCCCGCTTGCTCCCTCCTAGACCTAACACCTTACCTTGTATTCACTTTGAGTCTCTCTGAGCTCCACGGGTCGAGTGTCCCCTGGAATTCTGCGCTTGTGGGGCATCGTGACTCCTAGATCAAAGAAGGCAGCGAGGAACTGTGGGCACACATATTGTGCATATCTCCTCTGCTCACGTTCATGCCTATCGTCCCACGGGCCTTCACATACAGAATACAAGTTGAAAGATAAAATTATGAAGAATTCCAAGATGCCAACAGCAGGGCATTAAACCAAGCGCAGGGCCCTTCTCGGCACAGGGCCCTGTGGGACTGCACAGGTTCCTTACCTGTGAAGCCAGCCTGGCCTCAACCCTTGACCTCCTGTTTTGGTCACATTTTTAGATGGTGGCCCACTTAGGGCAGGACAAATACTTTCAATGGGCGAGCCATTCAAATGCCCTCGGATTCCAATTAGTATTTACATCTTCGGAAAACAAAACAGCGGAGGCTTCCATTTCCTTATCCAGGTCTCCACCCTTCTGCTTTAAATCATTTACATTTTTTAAAGTCAGCTTAGGTCATTTACTCACAGGTTCTAGTGTGTTTAAAAGGCTCAAAAGAAAAGAACAAAGGACAGGAGTGGAGATGATGATTGTCCATTTTGTCAGAGGTTTGGAACACACTGAAAAGCAAAAAGGTTCTAGGAGTTCTTAGGGCTGTTCAAAGATACCCGCCAGCTGTTCTCGGCATGATCATTTTTATACCAAAGCCAAGCAGAGAGTCTGGGATGGGGAAGGGAGTGGCTTAGTTACCAAGGGAGTGAGTGCTTTTTGGGTCGGAGAGAAGAGAGGCCAGGGGAAGGGGCCGTGTGAAAGTGCCATGTGACTCTACATTTGGGGTGCTTTTTGTACACCCAGAGGCTTAGGGGAGCCAGGCCTTCCAGAAGAAATAAACTCCTCTCTGTGGGAACAGAGGGTGAGGCAGGAAGTTAGGGCTAGAAGCACTAGAAGAGAAGGAAATACTCAGAAGGCAGTTAACACTTTCTGAGAGCGCTGAGCAGATAACCAAGAGCTTTTAACTCGGCTGAAAACCCTGAGTTCCAAGCAAGTAAGTAGTACCTTGAACTGGAAAAGGAGGGTGGAAGGAAGCCCCTCCCCCCCCCCTTTTTTAATGTAGAAAGGAGAACTGTTAGAAGAAGCAGTTATAAATAACAGAGAAGCCACATTTACATTGTACCTTTAATCCCTGGTCTACATTCTACCTTGGTTTTAATTTATTGTATAAATAATGCTAATTGTGAGTAGCTATTTTCATCATTAAATTTGATAGTTGCATGACTAGCTATTCTCCAGGGGTCTGCAAACTGTTTTTGTATGACCTGTGAGCTAAGATTATATATTTAAAAGGCTGAAACAAACGAAAAACAAAGAATATGCTGCAGAGACCGCGTGGCCCACAGAGCCTGAAATATTTACTGACTGGTCCTTTACAGAAACAGTTCCCTGAGCCCTCATCCATCCAGCGTCAACCTGACTGTCAACACCTCGGGGACCCCACGGCACTGAACATGGGCGCAGTGGCTAGAGGGAGGCTTAGCCTCTGAACCAGGGTCTCTCCAGGTGCCACCCGCTAAGGCCCCACTTCAGTCACCTGGCGTGCAGCTGGGAATTGGGATTGGTTTAACTCCTCAGGTGGTTCTAGTGCAGCTCAGATTGAAAAGCACCACCCTAGGGCAGGAGCTCTCAAAGTGAGGTCCAGGACCTGCAGGGCCAGTATCCCCCCGCCCCCCCCCCCGCACCCCCCACCCCGCCCACAGGTTAGAAATGCAGACCCTCAGGCCCCACCCCAACTCCTAACTCAGAACCTGGGCCCGGCCCAGCCATCTGTGTGGTAACAAGCCCTTCGGGGATCCTGATGTGCCTCAAGTTTGAGAACACTGCTCTGAGATTTGGTCTCTCAAACCTAAGCCTACTCTTTGCAGGCAGACGTCACAGATGGGTTGGGTGGAGAGAGACGAGGACAGGAGGAAGCTGGCACCAGAGAGAGCAAGGCCTCAGGGCCTCGCTTTCCAGTCTAAGGCCGGAAATAACCGTCGCCGTTTTACACACAACCCGGGCCCTGGGAGGTGAAGTGAGCTGCAGGAACCAGAACGTGGGACCAGAATCACACCGCCACCACCAACAGTGATGAACTGCTCCCCAGTAAAAGTTGTCATTAATAATAATGTTAGCTTTGGGCTCTATTTTTCATCATTACATATGTATTTGTCTTTCAGTATATTAACTTACAGAAGGTACCTATTTGGTAAATGCAGGGATTTAAGCATACTTCTGAACTATCTTGAAATAATTTAAATAAACATTATACATGCCTGGGAAGTAGGAAAGCTGTGTTGCTTGCTGACCTTCACCTCATAACTGATGGGTGAATTCTGTTGTCCCAACCGCCCTTTCTAGGGAGGACAGATTCCCACAGGGTACTTCACCTCAGTTGCCTGCCCTCCAACAATGTAGCATGTGGAGCATTTATAAGAATGTCATAGGATTTATGACCTATTGACGGCCTACATTGTGCCAGGCACATGTGAGGCTGTAACATACATGATCTCCTAAAACCATCACAGCCCTATAAAGTCAATGCTATTATCCCCATTTTACAGTTGTGAATACGGAGGCACAGAGAGGTTAAAGACCTTCCCAAAACCCCACAGCTAACAAATGACAGAGCTGAGATTCGAACCCAGGGAGGTTAGGCCTCAAGATTGGTGGGGGTGGAGGTGGGGAGGCTTGCCCATAATCAGACACGATGTGGCATTTCGATAACTCTAAACTGGTTGAGCTTGAGAACATACAAAGCAATGATTCCCAGCTCTCCCAATTCTTGCCCAGTGTCCTGTGTGTCCTCGGCAGGGTGTAAGCCCACACCATCTGAAGGCTGGATTGCTGATGTGCCATCTTAGAAAGAATTCAAGCACCAAAGGCATAGGCGGCAACCAGAGATGAAGAGTCTGTCCAAGTTGTCAAGAATGCAATTGCTGCCCACGGAGCTGGCTGGGTCTTTAAATTCTTCCTTCCTCATTTTGGAAATTAGCAGCCAGAGTGGTGTATAAATATTACATATTATCATCACCATCAATAATAATGAGGCATCCTTTTAGAGTCTTCACGTCTCCAAAGCACTGTAGGCTCGCTCATTCCTGCTGTCTTAGTGTTATTACTAAGTATTATTACCTAGTATTATTAGTATTAACGGGGCTCCGTTACAACCAGAGGCAGTGGGAGCTCAGAGGTCATGACCGGTGGCAGCACTGTGAGTTTGCAGTCCCCCCAAACCTGGAGTGCTGGGCTGAACACAGAGATACAAGTTTGAGTCCCAGCTCTCAGACTTGCTCAAGGAGAATGGAGAAATGACATCGACCCACTGGGTCTCTGCGGCCAGCATATGGGAGTGGACTGATTTCTATGGTCCTTCTCCATCTTCTAGTCCCGGGTCATGCTGGTGGCTTTCCAGACCTTGGGCTGATGGGTAGCGATGATCATGGTAATGATGTGATCGGGGAGCCAGTGTGGGCAGTGTCCAGGGTATTCTGACGCCAAGTCTGTTTCTGTAACATCCTCTGTCTGCAACGCATGGAACTCAAGTTCTCTTTTGGAAAGAATTAGGGTAAGAGTGTGGGCTGTGGGTTAGTTGCCATGTGACTGCGTTATTTCCTTGCCCAGAAAAGACAAGTATCTGTGTGCTTGGCTCTCCTGCAGGGAGAAGATTCTGATACTTTCCAAGGGGGTTTCTAAGTCCCTAGAAAATACGTTTTCACAGATCGGAGATGAAGAAACGTGGTTTATTTATCAGGGAGCTTAGCAGCTTCCAAACTCTCTTCAATAAATTACATCATCTTCTGGACTTAAGACCTAACAGATTTACATCCAAGTCCCAAAGTGAAAATTAGAATTTAAATTTGGATGCATGAGTGTTCTCTCCCTTACCCTTGCACACACGTGCACAGATCTGTCAGTCCACGTGGTGTGGGAGAAAGCAAGCTGGACCAGGGGTCTGGACACCCTCGGATGCCTCTCCTGGCGTCCCTGGGGCCCCCTGCGTCCCTGAACCTGTGCCTAAGACACACCCTTCTCCTGGGACTTGATAGTCCAGGCCCTGGCTATTCCTGCCTAAAAAAGGAATCCAAACCTTTTCATGGGGGGAAGTCATAAACCTCTTTGGGGATCTGCTAAAACCTATGGAACCGCAGCACATAAATGATAACATTGTTCTTGCAGTGTCAGGGGCCTCCAAGTTAGAACTCCTTGGAAGGAATGGTCTTTTCAGCTTATTGCTAGGCTCTGGTATCCTGCACCCCAGACAAGACAGGCGCTGTTTTGAAAGCAAATGAGAAACTGTACAAATCTTCCTCTCTGAGAAAGGAGATGAGTTTTCCTGTCATTCAGGCATTGTTTTTTCCTGCTGCCTGGAAGGGTGTGTCTGTGCCTTTCTGATTCCAGCCAGCGAGTTGTGAATGTACTTAAGCGCGAAGTGACATGCACCATAAGGAAGGTTTCTGGAGGGGCGCTTCTCCTTCCACCCCAGAGCCTCTCTCCTCCAGCCCGGCTGGTCCCTGCCAGAGCCACAGAGCGGTCAAATACCCTCTTCCCCTTGATGGAGGCTGCTACTGCTGCTGGTATGATGGGGAGGGGCAGGCTGCGAGGTCAACCAGTACTTACTGGCCTTCAGAGTCACCCTCTCGGGGGTCCTCACCTTCTTGTCCTCATAGGGCAGAGGAGGAAACCGGCTCAGGTATATTAGATGACCTACCCAAGGTCACACACCTGGTAAGGGTAACATTCATTTTCCCTCCATGTGTGTGGCAGCCTAAACACCAGAGAACCAGGCTCACGGTTCCATTCACTCCCCAGCTCCCTCCGAGACCAGGGATGGTGGAGGGGAAAAAGGCCCCCTCCTCCCTGCACTCAGGATCATGGATAAGGCGCCCCACGAGGACCTCTTCCTGAAGCTTGTGGGTGTCCTGCAGGCCCAACCAGCATCATTTCCCAGCAGCTCTCAGAAATTGTCAGGTCAAGCAAATAGTGGCAGCAGCACTGGACCTGGGGAGGGGGCTGCTCTGGGGAGTTTGCACTGAGCTGAGGACCCCGCCTGGGGAGGGGGCAGCAGTGTTGTTGGGGCCTTCATATCTGAGGACCTGGGTACCCTGGTCAAGTCCGGTGATGAGTCGTCGTTGAGTCTGAGAGCTGGAAGCACTGTTGACTTGGGGCCCAGAGTGCCTCCCACATCCTCTAGACTCCTCTGAGCAGCCACGTCTGACACCCCTTCCCTTCTCACACACACGACAGTGAAGGCACACCCCAGACCCTCAGAACAGATGTCCCGGGACCCCAGCTCTAGCCTGAGTCCTAAATCCAAGCACAGGAGGTCCCCTGGGGCCCAGCGTGTCTCCTGCTCCTGCCTGGCTCAGCAGGAGACTGTGGATGTTTGGGAGCTTTTCCCTCTGAGCTCAGGGTCATGGTCACGCAGCCCTTCTGGCTCTCTCGGATTTCTCTAGGGCATTAGCACCCCTGTTGGCTGGAGCACCCACAGGTGGATGGCAGGGTGCCCGGAAAGCCGTGCTGCAGACGCTTGCATCCCAACCCCAGACCCAGAGGACAGGGCGTCACTGGCCGGCCTCCTCCTCCAGGCCTGTCCGCAGTTGGCAGCCTTATTGCCTTTCCACATGGCCCCACACCCAGAGGACTGGGTGCAGCTTCCCAAGACCCCATCCAGGCTCAGGTTCCCAGGCTGAGCGCAGGATCTGGAAAGCTGTGTGCATCCAAACGTGCTGGGAGGTGCCTAGGGGAGGGGAGAGGGAGCTGGCACCAGTCCCAGGGGCCCTTGCTGAGGGCACAGAGCAGGGCTCAGCTGTGCCAGAAGCATCCTGGGCAGAGGTGGTCCTCGTCATCAACCAGGAGCTGGGCCCTAATCAGAGATGCCTAATGCGACGACAGAAACTGGAACGCAGCCCGGCCTCATGAAATGGCCTGGCAGGGACCAAACTAGGACATGTTCCTGGGAGGCAGGCACCAGGGGCCTGGGCAGGACATCTGCCAGACTGTCTCGAAGCCAGTGGAGGCTCCTCTAGAGCAGCACGGAGAGTGGAAGAGAGTGCGGCTTTGTATTTAAGACAAGGCTGCGTGTCCTGGGATAAGTTTCCTCATCTGTGACGTGTGAAGCCTACGTCTTCGTTATTGTGAGAACTATTATAATAATTATATCTTTGTTATCATTATTATTCTCATCATTTGTGCAAGTTACCAGGGAGTGAAAGCCTAGGGAGGACAGAAGCAGCGTACCACGTGCCGGTGTGCAGGGCCCCTGCCTTCCCTGCTGGGGCTGCATTTGCCCAGGGCAGACACCGTATTCAGAAAATGAGGTGAGGCTGTGGAAGACAGTCTGTAGATCCTCAGAAAGTTAAACATAGAGTTACCATACAACCCAGTAGTTTCTAGGCATTACCCAGAGGAACTGAAAACAGGCGTCCAAACAAAATCTTGTGCATGAGTGTTCCTAGCAGCTCCGTTCACTATAGCCAAAAGGTGGAAACAACCCAAATGTCCATCAGCAGATAAGTGAATAAGCAGAAGGTGGTACAGACATACAATGGACTATTATTCAGCCATAACGAGGAATAGAGTACTGATACATGCTAGAGTATGAATGAACTTTGGAAAATTATGCTAAGTGAGAGAAGCCAGACACAGAAAACCACATATTGTATGACTCCGTTGCTATGAAATATTCAGAATAGGCAAATCCATAGAGACAGAAAGCAGATTAGCGGTTTCCAGGAGCTGAGGGGAGGGAGGAATGAGGAGTGACTGCTTAATGGGTACAAGGTTTCCATTTGGGGGATGAAAAGTTCTGGAACTAGATAGTGGTGATGGTGGCACAACATTGTGAATGTGCTTAATGCCACTGAATTGTATACTTTAAAATGGTTACAGTGGTAAATTTTATGTGTATTTTACCACAGTAAAAAAAAAAAAAAAAAAAGGGAAAAAGTGGGGTGAGGTTGGGGCCAGGTGGTTGTCAGCAGAAGCCGAACCATCTCTAAAATGAAGCGCTTCTCACTTGATCTCGGAGCTCATGTTCAGTTCTAAAAATATCTTGTCGGTTGTGATCTGGTTGCAGCTCTCCCCTTGCTCATTTCAACCACGGACAAGTACAGAGCGACCATATGCAGCTGAAGAATGAGAGAGCTGATGCCTACATCTTGGTCTCACAGTGCTAGAGCTGGGTTGCTTTGTGGATCCGGCTTTAGGGGGAGTCGAGGGGGGGGAGACAGTGATCAGGTGAGGGGGTGCTTAACACACCCTTTCAACTAGAGAAGCTATACTATCTGTTTTATGGGTTGAGGTTCTACGTAAAAATTTATTTGAAAGAATGTACTTCTAGAACACTCACATAAGGAAACTGAGGCACAGAGGGGGCAGTGACTTACCCAAGGTGCTGGCAAGTAGAGAGGGAAACCCTGAATTAGACCCTCTGACACCAGGCCTCCACCTGTCCCACCGTCTGCTGACGCTTCAGTAAATACCACACCCCATCCATTGGCGGACGTCCTCAGCCTCACTTTGGCAGTTCCCCTTTCTTTGGGAATCAAGGGAGGAGGACTGCCCTCAGCGCCTGCCCCTCTCCTGGGCTCCAGGAGCACACTCTCCCCGACCCAATCCTCCTCATGCCAAGTGCCAGCCTTCCCTGGGGTGATGGCCAAGTAGTGCCCCCTGGACAGGGCCTTGCGCACGTGTCTCCATATGGTGATGAAAAGAGCAGCTTATTCTTGGTGGAAATCATAGATCCCTTCATTCAAGAAGATCGGGAAATTATTATATAGATCCATCTCCAAGTGTGGGAAAAATTATATTCTTCACTGTAATTAAGCTGATTTTAGTGGGAGCACTGAGTATGTTAGGTAATGCATTCTTCTTTTTTAACGGTGTTTTTGAGAGCCAGTGTGTCAAAATTAAAGCCCTGTGCTCTTAGTTCAGAGAGGCAGGGTTTTTCCTGAGTGGCTTTAGGGTTTCACCTGTCACCATGGGCCTTCTCTCTTCCCCTAGTTGCTCTACCCACGCATTAGGCAGCCTGGGCCAGCTGCCGTGGACTGACAGTGGGCTGGGCCGGCCAGCTCTTGACTGTTCTAGACAACACGGTTTCCGCCGTGGCCTTATAGAGCCATGGGAAGTCGATCAATCACATGCCTGGTTCTCCTTTTAGACACCCAGGCTCCACGGGTGTTCTTAGAATTCACGTAATTCATTGCTCATTCTCCACCCCCAGGCTCTAGTTTATAACCTGCTAAATCATTTGGGTTTATTTAATTCAGCCTCATAAGTAGTGACACTAATTCTTTTCTTCCTGGTTCAGAAAGTTCAGTGGTGCCCCATTACTTTCATAATAAAGTCCAAAATGTTGAGCCTGGCATATACGGTCACACACCGCATAAGGACGTTTCAGTCAATGACCGTGGTCCCATAGATTGGTACAATAGAGCCTAGGTGTGTGGTAGGCTACATCATCTAGGTTTGTGTAAGTACACTCCGTGATGTTCACACAATGATGAAACTGCCCGTCAACGCATTTCTCAGAACTATCCCCGTCATTACGTGATGCATGACTGCACTTGCTTTGTCGTCTTGTTTGCCGAATTCCCACTCACCCTTGAACACTCTTGCCGGAAGTTCCCCTTCAGCACTCCTGCACACACTTTTCTCTGAACTTCACGATTGTGTTGAAGTGATGTTGATGTGTCTGTGTCCCCAGCTGGGAGCTTCTTGAGGTCAGGGACTGTTTTATTCATTCTCTTCTCTTTAATCTCCAGCACATTATATGCCACAGAATGAGGCCTCGAATGTTCAGTGAATCAACAGATTGATTAATTAGTTAATCTCCGAGGGGAAAACAGATGCACAAACAACCAAACAGACCACTGCAAAATAAATGAGGGTGGGCTTACAGCAGTGAGAAGAGCAGAATGAGTGGATTCACAAGAGGTTATAGAGGAGGTTATATAAGGAGAGCTGCAGAAGGGGGACATGATGGTGGGAAGTGATGAAACTGAGGAGGAGGGAAGAGTTGAACATAATCCTGAGGACTGTGCACTGGACAGGTAGATGGATGGGAGTGTCACTGGGATTACAACACGGCCGGGTTGTTGGGGATGATACTCAGTTTGGGACGTGGTGAATGTTAGGGACCTGTAGCCATGAGAGTGAGCCTGGAGCTCAACAGGCTTTTGAGAATCATTAGCTTGTTAGACGTATGGAGTTGGGCATGAATGAGGTTGAGAAAGGAGAGACAAGAGGCAGAGCACAAAGAATGGTCCCCACCTTACCCTGGAGGGAATGGCAGCCTTCAAGGGGTGAGCCCAGAAGAGGATCCAGTTGCTGGGCTGAGGAGAGAGGACACAGTCAGAGGCTTGGTGGTGTGATGTTCAGATCAAGGAGAACTGGAGACAGGGGAAGGATCAGGAGAGAGCGGGGCCATGGAACCAGCTGCAGAGAGACAGCTTCAGAAGGAAGTCATGATCAGTGGTTTCAAATTCAGCAGAGGTGAAACGGGATGAGCTTTGGAAAGCCACCTTACACTTTGGCAATTAGAGATGACTGGGGATGGGTGGAGTGGTGGAGGAGGCCAGACCGTGGTGGGCTGCAGAGTGACTGCACAAGGAAGTGAAGCTTCAGACCTTGGTGGTGAAGAGAAGAAGAAGGATCTGGCAGTAACTTGAGAGGGAGACAGGATCCAGGGAAATGTGGGAGAATTGGGAGACAGTATGGATGGTGATTAGTTGGAACTTGGGCATCTTGCACCTGAGGTTGTCTCCTGGCTCTGTGTACTAGTCAGATTAAGGACAAATTTGTTGCTTCTAGAGATGGAGCTAGAGTAGGAATTTTTTTCTTTTTTCTTTTTTTTTTTTTTTTTTTTTTTTGAGGAGACAGAAAAGACTCTGACTCCTAGAGATATGATTCAGGTAGAGACAAGTCTGAGCTGCTGTATCACACACATAGGACAGTGGCTTAAAGAACAAAGAAGTTCCTTTTTTTCTCATGTAACAGTCCAGGGTAGGCAAGTTTTTCTGCTCCATGCAGTGGTACAGGGATCCAGGTTCCTGCCATCTTATTTCTCTACCATCCCCAACAGCAGTGTGTGTTCTGAGTGTGGTCCCCAGACCAGCAGCATCAGTGTCCCCTGGAAACTTGTTGGAAATGCAGATTCTCAGGTACCACCCAGACCTACTACATCAGAATCTCTGGAGGTGGGGCCCAGCTATCTGTGTTGTAAAAGCCCTCTAGGTGATTCTAATGTACCCCAAAGTTAGAGAACCATTGCTCTAAGGTGATTTCCTTGTCTGCAGGGGTGAAGCTAGATTTCAGGCACATCTGTGGTCCAGCTCTCGGGAAGGGATAAGATATGGAGATGTGCAGGAGCAATGTTTTAAGGTCCAAGCCTGAAAGTGCACTTCCACTCATATCCCATTGTCAAGAACTATTACACAGCCAGATCTAGCCTCTTAGACGGTTGGGAAGTGTAGCCACTAGTCAGGTGGTCAGGTACCTGGCTACAATTCCATTGTAATGGAAGGAGGGGAGAACAACTTTTGATAGACCACTAGCAGTCTTGGCTGCCTTATGAATCAACCTGAAGAAAGTTTTAGTGCACCTCTCATCCTCTAGAAGAAGGAGGAGGATATCTACCCATAGATCACAGTTAAGGCACACGTGTTTACCAGGATCCACGCAGGGGTTTTGTCAGGTGCATCAGCCCCAAAGGTCTGCCACCCTTCACTGGGCTTGGGCAGCCCAACCCTTAGACACCCTTACCTGCTCACCCTCTATGTATTGGGCTGCCCAGTTCCTGCTTGGCAACTTCCAATAAAAGTCAGAATTTCCCCCAGCTGGCCCCATCAAAAGGAGGGCACCTGGGCTCGACAGGGAAGGATGGGTGGTAAGGGCTCAGGTTTACTGGAAAGGAGAGAGAGAAGGAAGATAAGCAGCTTGTTCAGTGAGCAGGTGTGCACACCACGTAGACTGTGCCCTGCCCAGTTCCAGGGCAGCCACTCACACAGACTCTGATGTCTTCAGCTCCCCCTGGAGCTGGGTGATGTGGCCACCCTGTCTGTGTCTCATCCCCACGTCCCGCCCCTCTGCTGAACCCCCGACAGCTGCGCCTTGGGCTTTCCTGCTGCTGCTGCTCATTGGCGTTCCCTGAATGGGCCCTCTTTGAAACCTCCATCCTGCCTATTAGAGGCTTCTCAAGAGGCATCTCAGTGGTCCAGGGACTAAGCCTGGACAGAGAAATCCACTCTGGATAGAAGCCACTTCTTTCTCTCCTCAAAGCGTGCTAAAAGCCCAGACGTGAGAGGCCTTGACTTTGAGTTCAGCGACACCGGCTTGATTCCTGCTCTGCCAGAGGAGCCTCAGCCCCCTCCTCTGTAAAGTAGGTGACGGCACCTGTCTCCTGAGTCACTGAGACAATTAAGGGAGAGACCCGGCTCAGGTGAGGGCCCAGCACCACTCACGGCGGCGGAAGCTGCAGGGCGCTGGGGTTTGGGCGCTGGGGGCCAGAGGAGGTTTCTCTGGGCCCTAAAACCCCTTGTCTCCACGACTAGGAAGACATGCGTTTCTGGAACAGAGGCAGAATGACCTGCTTCCCTTGGATCCGGCAATTGTTTATTTAAGGGCCTACTTTCAGGTCCAGCGCACACACGCACTTGTCGCTAAGAGTTCTGTTGCCCGCGACGCTGAACCTTCTGCAGGAAGAGCGGAAGGAAGCCACTTGAGTTTGTCGGCGCTGACGTCCCACTGGGGTGGGCCTTAGGGGCCCTGGGCTTTCCCAGCCTCTGCTGAAGAGCCATCTTTAAGCGCTGGAGCAAAGGCAAGGAGAAGAGGTGTGGGGTTGGGGGAGGGGCTGAGCATAGGTCCATTTCAACACCCGTCAGAGCTGCCCTGTCTGCTATGGGTTCTTCTGAGGGTCACGCCTCCGGGAAGCACCTGACTGCCCCCTTGTTTCCCGCCAGTGAAACTGTCCGGTTCCATTCGTGCCTCGTTTGGATTATTTCCTAAAGGATTTTCTACTCTGATGTACCATGGACATAGGTCTGTGCTTCTCACCTGAGGCCGGACTTGAAAGACATGGAAAAGAGAGGATGATGCGGAGACGACAGAGAAAGGTCCGGGGAAAAAAAGACAAGGGAAACCCTGGGCTGGCCTGTGCAGGACTTCCTGGGAGGCCCTGGTGGGAGAGTTGCTGACACCTTTCTAAAACCATCCACACAGAAATGTCCTCCACACTCATGTGGATTCAGGCCATAGAAGGGATGGTGTAAGTTTTTCTTCTCTCCTTTCCATCGTCTTTGACTTAGGTGTCCTGGGGAACTGAGTGAGAAATGTCTGTATAACTTCAAGAGTGCAGGAGCTTCCACAGGGCCCTTCAGTGCATTTGTTCATCCATCCATTCATTCAACATCCAGTGAAACCGTGTGTTAGGTACCGTGGTGGATGTTCAGGATACAGAACTGAGCTCAGATTTTATCAAATAATGTAGTTAAAGGAAATGCCTTAGGCTTAATTAATGGGGGTGGTGACCCTGGGTATCAGAGCAGGAAGTGGGTTGGAGAAACCTAGGACGTGCGGAGAGGATGGGGCAGAAAGATTTGGAGGCTCAAGGAATAGCGAATATTGTTGACAGGCAATATAAGATAGTGGTGAAGATCCAGGGTTGAACGTCCAAAGCGGGGTGTTTTTAAGTGATAAAGGGCACTACTAATGATCGTGCCAAGACAACGGTGTAAACCGGGATTGTCGGCAAATTGGAACGTCTGGTCCCCCTGCAGGGGATCCACTTTGAAGCCAGGCCCCCTGACTCTTGCTTCCTAACAGCGTGGCCCGGACAAGCTCTATCCCCTCTGTCTCCCTTTCCTCGTCTGTAGCGTGGGGGTGATGCTGATGTCTACTCACGGGGTTACTGTGAGGATTAGAAGACGTTCTACTTACAAAATGCTTATAGACACACCCGTCGCATGGCACGATCAATAAATATAAACCATCGTTGTTACTGGGCACATGATCATAATCACAGAGCCATAGGTGTTGCAGAAATGGTCAAAATGACTTGCCTGCAGTAAGTCCTGGAATGGAGCCACATCTTTACCCATCCCAGTAAGGAGGATGGAGTCATTCCAGTAATAGATGAGAGAAACTGAGGCCCAAAGTCACAGAGCAAATTAGAAACAGAAGTGGGACCAGAACCCAGGTCTGGGTGCAAGCCCAGTCCTCCCTAAGTCATAGGAGTCGGGGGTGGGGCTGGTGCCAGGGGGAATGGGTAGAGGTGGCATCGTCACCTTCTGGGCTCAACAACCTCATTAGCCCGCCCGCAGGCCCCCAGGCTGCAGCCCTGCCTTAAGCACTGTCTCCTGCCCACTGAGGGTGCTCCTTTTGCAGTGCCCTGCCCTGCTATGTTGAGAACCCAGATGAGGTGCTTAAGGTTCACATAACCCTCCCCTTTTCCTCCTTTTAAAATGACTTTCCTGTCTAAACCAATCTCCTTTGTAAGGTCTTGATTTTCTGCAGGTCACCTGGGGACAGGGTCTCCTGCTGCGCCGTGTAGGTGGAGTCCACTAGTGGAGGCTGGGCTTGGATGCAGAGGCCGTGAGACTGGACCCCAGCTATCGGGTACACGGTCTCTGGCTGATGTGTTCTTAGGGTTACCCAGAGGTTGTCCTTCACTGGAGACGCTCTTAGAGAGTCGGTTGTAATAATTCCTTTATCCTTGTATAGGCCTGAGGCTGTAAAATTACAGGCACACAGTTCTTGCAAATTGTCCATCCTGTTTGATCCTCACGACTACCCTGCCAGGGAGACAAAGCCAGACCAGCATCAGCCCCATTTCACAAAGGAGGACACTGAGGCCCGACAGGCCACATGGCTGCCCAGGGTCACACTGCTGTAGGTGACAGCTGCTGACTAGGACTGCTTTTATTTGCTCATGATTCTTGTCATAAGTACGAGGAAGTCTTCATTTCATAGGTCAGACTGCAATTAAAAATAAAAGGACTCAGGAAAAACATAGCGGAGGGTGATCCCCATCTGCAGGCAGACCCTCCAGAGACTCCATATGTGTATAAATTAGGAGGAAGCCCAACCACTTGCCTAAGGCTGTGAGCAGAGCCCTGACTAATCCACGTAGTGCACGTTGGCACTTGCAATGAAGTGAAAAGTAGTCATGTATTTAGGAAAACATGTCTCTCAGGGCACAGGGACTAAGAATCCTCAGTGCTGGGATTTTAATTCACGTTCCGCTACAGCACCGTCCACATGACGCTATAGTTAGCAAGGGAACCCTAAGTTTGGTCCAGAAGAGTTGCCTGCATTCATTGACCTGCACACACCCAAAACAGTAATAGAGGGGAAAAAGCCGGTGGTCGCCACAGACCCCAGGCCCGTCTCACTGCAGCTGTAACAGCTGCCGCGTCCCTAGCCTCGATGGCAAGGACACGGAGAGCCAGGGAGAAGAGTGTGGACTCCGCAGAGGTCCCCAAGCAGTTAGTATGTAGGTGGTGAGGGCAGCATGGGACCCCGACCCAGGGTCCTGCCAGGATCACGGGACACCGGCCCTGCCTCCAGCAGCCCCAGTGGGCCTCTGCCTGGGAGAGAAGCCCTCATCCTAGGCTGCCAAGCCCAAAGAAGTTCCAAGAAGCCAACGCTAGACCTGCCCAGAGAAGAATAAGGCCCCAAAGTGGAGACAGACAATCTACTTAGAATCCCTATTCCTAATTATTTTTATCTTTAAAAAAAGTAAAATTAAGCTTTGCTGATATTTACTGTATAGAGTGACAATAGTACATGAATAAAATTTATAGAATAATATATAATAAATAAATATACATATATTTGGGGTATGCTCAAAACATTTTAGTGATGGAGTGTATGATTAAAAGAGCTTGGTGGCCACATCATCACCCGCTGGTCTAACTGCCCCATCTGCAGTGCCCCTGCACACCATTTTCTTGGACAACTTTGTACCCACTGTGCCCTCTACCATATCAGGGTGAGTTAGCTGTGGGTAATAGAATATCCAAACATGCAGCTTAAAGAAGCTACGAGTTTGTTATTCTCTCATATAAACTAAGTCTGGAGGTGAGCAGCGCAGGGATGTTATGGCAGCTCCAAAATCATCTGAGATCCAGGCTCTTTGAAATGATTGCTCTGCCCTTTTCAACCCATGGTTTCTAGCTCATGGCTCAAAATGGCTGCTTGAGCTCCAGCCATTATGTCAGCATTTCAACCAATAGGCAGAAGGAAAGAGTGAAGAGAGACATGTCCCCTCCTCACTTTAAGGATATTTCTGATTATTAGAGATAAAGAATGACATTTATTAATGATAAAGGGACTGATTCACCAGGATGATATTACAACTCCAAATCTGTAGGTCCTCCATAAAAATAGTTGCAAAATATATGAAGCAAAAAGTGAAAAGAATTAAAGGAAGGATAGACAAATTCATGGTCATAGTGGGAGTCTGTAATATGCCTTTTTCAATAGACAATAGGACAAGCAGACACAGAATCAGTAAGGACATAGATGTGAGAAGTGCAGTTGACACATCTGACCTAACTGACACGTAGAATTCTGCACCCGCAGTGGCAGGATCACGTTCTTTTCCAGTGCTCGTCAAACACACACCAAACAAGGGATGCCTCCAAGAAGTTGCAGACACCACTTCTGCTTAGGGGCCGCTAGCCAGCAGTTGGTCCGGGCTCCCCCCAGGGAAGTGCCGTCTTCAGGTGGCCAAGGACCTGGCTGAGATGCGGGGGTTCTAGTCCTAAGGCAGAAGGGGAGGAGCAAGTATGAGGGAAACCTCCCCCCTCCTTCCCCGGCAGCTCCCGTCCTGAGGGCCCCGCGCAGTGGGAAGAGCAGGGCCGAGTTGGGAGCCCCTTGTTCCATTCTGGCTGGCTAACTGTGTGATGACTCTGGGCAAGTTACTGAACCTGTCTGGGCCTCAAGTTCCTTATCTTGCAAAATAGGAATAACCCTACTGCATAGGGCTACTGGGAAGACGGGACAAGAGAACACGTGTGAAGCACTTAGTCCTGTCCTTGGCACATCATAAGTGCTCGATTAATGTGAGCTGCACAGAGATGTTAAGTACTTGCCCAAGGTCACAAAGCCAGTGAATAACAAGGCTAGCTTCCAGATCCAGGCATCTGGCTCCAAGCTGGTACGGACACTTTTTTGGGACCTCTGCCACCCCTAGCATAGGGCCTCACATATGGTGGGGGTACAGTGGGGGAAGGACTGCTGAACAGGGGAGGATAGGAAACTGCTACCACCAGTTAGCCATGTGACATTAGAGAGACCATTTAAAACTGTATGTCTTAGCTCGGATGTGTTCATTTCCTCCTCCTTCTGCAGAAGGGTGAATTAAGTGAGCCCAAAAGTTTCCCCGAGCCCGACATTCTGTAGTTCTGGCTTCTCCACCACTAATGGCTGAGCTTTTACCGTTAGAAATGTGTTTCCTTTTGATAAATCTTGTCTTCTGCCTGAACTCCTTTTTCAGAAATACAGTTTTCCTTTAGAGGGTCCTGACTCCTTGGTTGACAGGTCTAGAGAAGGTTCTGGGGCAGGGGTCCAGTGGGCCCTGGTGGGGAGGGGGGGCAGGCAGAGGGAGAAGAGAATGAGACAGGAGAGCCTGGCCCCAGACAAACTGCTAGTTTGTTAATGGCCCGCATGGCCCAGAGGGTCTCTCATCAGGGCCACCTGCGTGATGACCTGTCATGGCTCCCATTCCGGTCGCCTGGCTGACCTCATCTGTTTCTGGTTTTTACACTTTTTTACAGACTTCCTTTTTTCTCCTGTGTTTTTTTCCACCAACCTGCCTCTCAGACTAAATCAGAGAAAAATGGGTTTTGTCTTTTTTTAACAAGAAAACTAAAAGTCTTAAATTACCTTCTTCAAGGTCTGCAAATAGAAATCCCAAATAAGACAGCCACCTTTTCTTCTCTCTCTTCCTATCTCCCTGTGTTAGGAGCCCGTGAGCGTGGTGGCTCGGGGGAGGTCATCGGGGCTGACCGGCACCAACCAGGAGAAGGAGCAGCTCGGAGGCAGGAGGGTCCGACTGGGAGTGGGGAGTGAGGGAGAAGGAGGTGGAAATGGGCAAAACCAATGCTTCACTGCTATGGTTCTGGAATAAGAGAGGCCCCCAAAAGGGGGACGGTTTCTTAAGGAGCAGCTGCTCCGAGCGAGAGAGTGTGCAGGTGCCCAGGACGTGGTGCCCAAGGAGAAGAGGAGACCACAGGCTGTGGTCAGACTCACCAGAAGCAAACAGGATCACCGCGCGCAAGGGGCCTTCTCCACCTCCCTCACCCCATCCATGTCACAGATCCCAGAGGGTCCATCAGTGAGCATCAGGACGAGGGGAGGGAGCATGGTTCTCGGGCAGAGACCAGGAGTTTGAGGGCTGGAGTCCTGGGTTCTAGTCCCTGCTATGTGAAATATTCATAGCTAACGTGTACTGAGCAGTTACTGTGTGCCAAGGACTGTGCTAAACACTCACATAGATGACCCCGTTTAGTCTTCAGAACAGCCCCACGATGGCGGCATCATCCTTCATCCAGATGAGGACACTGAGGATGGGGGTTCCATACGTCTCCCAAGGTCTCCCCACTGCTGTGACAGATCGGGGTCTGAACCCAGGGAGCCAGACTCCAGCGCTCTTACACTGCTTCCTGCCAAACCATCAGGCCTACAACCAGCCTTCTCATTTAGCAAGTCGAGGTGCAGTGATGGTTGGGGCGGACTGAATCATCCTAGAGGTCGTTTCCAGCGGACCCTCTGATTTGGGGCTCATGCCTCCCCTGTGCATGCAGGGGTCCTGTTCAGTGATGCAGACTGCAGGGTTCCGGTGCAAAGCAGGCATGCCGAGTGTGTGCGTGGAGGACAGGTACACTTGTGTCCCGCGACCCAGAGGAGATGGGGGAAGACAGTAAGAACACAACAAGGCTGGTGCAAAGTCTGTAGGAAGACTCAGAGATTAGACTTGTCGAAAGGACAGAACCAAGATCCAAAGGTCTAGAAAATTCTGCCCAATTCACCCCCATCGTGCCTCCAGGAGCCTTTGTGTTTCCCTGGTCTTTGCTCCTGGTTGCACATCCACAGCCTCAACCCACCTGGCCAGACAGGCTAGTAGGTGCTTTGAAGGGAAGCCTGCCAAGGAGCTCTGGCTCCGGGACAGCGAGGCAGTTCCCCGCGGACCCTGGCCCAGCATGTGTGTCTTCTTTGCAGGCCCGGCAGCCATGGCCCATTACAAGGCCGAGCAGGACGACTGGCTGATCGTGTACCTGAAGTATCTGCTCTTTGTCTTTAACTTCTTCTTCTGGGTGAGTGGATTCTGCGCACGCCTCCCCTTCCGGCGCGGAGTGAGTCAAGCCACCTTTGTTTTCTGTGCGTCACCACTCTGGGGTTGATTTCTTCCAAATCAAAGACCACCCATGGGCAGATTCTGCCTACTTTAAAGCAAATACGTGCATTTGCTGCTGAGGGGGAAGAACGGAATCCGGTCTGCAGGTTGGCGTGGCGTCCGTGCCTCACGGCGTCTGGATAGAGGAGGCATAAACACGACCGCGAGCTTTGTGCTCCCGCCGCTGTGCAGGGGTCCAGCCTTTCTTCCCCGCTCACGTGTTGCACCCATGCCTTGTGGGAGATGTGACTGCTGAAATAATTGCTTGTTTTCCACTGAAGCCCGTTTGCCTTTCATGGTTAACATTCTCCAGGGCAGGGCAGAGAAACAGAAGTCCTGGGGTTGGGGCTTCCTCTGTGTGATGGGAACGGTCTCTGCAGTGACTCCCCTCGGGAAACGGCAGGGGGAGCTCTTCCAGGAGGAGGGGGTCTGTCCACTTGAGGCAATTATCAGACTAATTGGGAGCAGAATGCCATCAGTTCACACAAATAGACGCTGGAATGTGTGTATTTTGTATTGGAGGCTCACTAAATGTGGAGAGGCGGAAGGGTACCAGGAGTGCAGGCTCTGCTGGTTACTAATGGGGTCGCCTGGGCAGGCCGTGCACGCGGGCGGAGTCTATTCCTCATCTCTAACCTCTTGGGGTTTCTTAAACATAGGACAACAGGTCCAAGATGGAGTCGCTCAGCCCCACGCCACCAAACTGAGACTTGACTAACTTACAGTTTAGCTCTCCCAGGAACAGCATCTTAACCCAGTCTGTCAGGAATCGCCTGACAAGCACTAGGGCAGTCGTCTGCCTGACGGAGCCCTGCCGGCCCTGAAGGAAAGGGACCTTGCCACAACCAACCTGTTTTTTCCTAGTATAGCTTCCTTGTTCCCGCTTCTTCTGCCTATAAAGGTCTTTCATTTCGTACAGCTCCCAGACCTCCTTTCTATCTGCTGGATGGGATGCTGCCAATTCGAATCGATTTTTGCTCAAATAAACTCTTAAAATTTTTAATATGCTTCAGTTTATCTTCTAACAGGTCGTTTAGCAGATGCCCTGAAATGGTATGTAAGTGCCTGGCTTGGTCCCCTACACCAGAAGACATTCAATAAATGCAGCATTTCAGATATATTAGATGTGGAAGGCCTGAGAGTACCACCAAGTCAACTGCTGCCCAGGCAGAGCCAGGTGTCCTGCTGACCGTGGAGAGGGCTGCACTACCCTGGCATGGTCTTAGAGGCATCTCAGAAGGGCAAAGACAGACATGGGGTGTGTCTGCATTTCCAGGGTCTCTCGTTAAGTTCATGAAATTCGTTCAGACTGGAAAGTGATAAGATAGAGAAGGGTCATGATACAGTAATTCAGGATTGGGGGGCCTGATTGGGGGGCCCAGCAAGGGCTCTGAAGAGTCTTGGAGAGCAGTCTGATGCTATCTATTAAATAGTTGAACAATTTGATGTTTGTTTAAATGTTTTTCACAAAGTTCCTGAAACGAACAATAAGCTTATTTTATTGGCAAGTGTTATCTTCCCGGGCACAAGTTTCCTGGAATAGTGAGGTTGTGTCGACGAGGACAGTGGAGTCATAATGCCACTTTGATGTGATCAGCGAGCTGTGAGCACAGATGGTTTCAATTCGCAGAGAGAAGTCCAGTAGGGCGTTCAGGATTCTCACTGAGTGGGGATTTCTTTTTAAGAATAAGTCTGTTTTTCCTGATCATGCAAATCTTCTATATCCACTACAGATAATCTCTAAAATACTGAAAACTATAAATAAGAAAATAAAAATTGCCCATATCTCACTGTATTAGGTTCCTAGGAGTGCCATAAAAAGTACTGTAAACTGGGTGACTTTAAACAATAGAAATTTATTCTCTCAAGATCTGGAGGCTGGAAGTCCAAAATCAATGAGTCAGCAGGGCACTGGTCCCTCTAAGACTCCGGGTGGAATGTTTCCTTGCTGCTTCCTAGCTTCTGGTGGTGGCCAGCAATTCTTGGCTTTCTTCGGCTTGCATTATCCCAGTCTCTGCCTCTGTCATCACACGCTGCTCTTCCTGTGTGTCTCTGTCTTCACACGGCATTTTCTTCTTCTTATAAGTACCCCACTCATATTGGATTAGGGCCCACCCTAATGACCTCATCGTAACTTGATTACATCTGCAAAGATCCTATTTCCAAATAAGGGCATATTCATATGTACTACGGTTAGGACTTCAACAAATCCTTTGGGGGACACAATTTAACCCTTATGAATGACCACTCCAGGAATGACCACTGTGGACTTTCCCTTTAGACTTTGCCCTGATCAGGACAAGAGGTGGCAGTGACCTACACTATGGGAATGACAGTGGGAATGGATATATTTGGAGAGAGTCAAGGGATTTAGGGGGTAAAATTGACACGATTAGGTCATTATTGGATGGGGTGTAGAGGGAAGAAGTATCTAGGGTATGTAACTCTTGGGTGGATGGTGGAGCTCTTCACTGCAACAGGAGACCAGAAAGACGAGCAGTTTGGGGTCCGGTGGTGAGGTCAGACGTAGGCCTGTAGGCATGGTGAGTTTGAGTTCCCAGGAGCTGTCTGAGCAGAGATGCCCAGTGGGCAGTTAGCTCCTGGGTCTGGATCTCAGATGGGGATCGTCTCCACACAGAGGTGATCACAGCAGTGGAAACAGGTGAGAACCCCCAGGGAGAGCACGGAGACTGAGAAGAGAAGAGAGCTAAGAGTGAGAAGCAGAGCACCCCAATGGTCGGAGTGAGTCTAGGGTCAACAGTGGCCCCATTTGCCCTGACCTGAGGGAGCCCCTGAGATGTGGGACTTTCAGTGCTAAACCCAGGAGAGCCCCAGGCAAGCTGGGATGAGGGGTCACCCTAGGGGAGGCGGAGGAGGAGAGGTCAGAGAGGTGGAAGGAAGACCAGGAGAAACAGCGTCATAGAAGCTGGAGACCAGGGAGGGCTGGACCGTGTGAAAGGGAAAGGACACGTCAAGTATTTGGCTGTGGTGACAGCACTCTTAGGAGAGCAGTGGGGGCGGGGGGCTGAGAAGTGGGCACTCAGTATAGACAACACCTGCTGGGCACGAGGAGAAGCGGGAGGGCTCTTGTGAGGTGCTCGGCCCAAAATATCTGTGGAAGGGCCCTGACCTTGCACATCCTGCTGTGCCAGGGCCCCGTAGGAGGGAGCAGGCAGTGGACACGGTGACCACCCTCAGGGTCCCTCCCAGCCAGAGCAGCCGTGGAGCCTGCCTGTCGGCGTTCACATTCCTTGGGGAGCAGTAAGGAGAGCGTGTGGGTGGCGGCGCAGGCAGATGGGCAGCAAGCGCGTTACCAGAGAGCTATCAGTGAGCGGGAGCGTCCCCCATATAGATCTCCCTGCTTTGAGTTAAAAATACCCCGCCTGGGGGCCTGGCTGGACATGGACCAGCTTCCAGGGACCCATTCAGCTGAGCCTCGTCCCCCTATGGGAGATGGTCGGCTTTTGAAGGCTCAGGCCTCTGTCTCCACTCCGGGTGTCCTGGCATCCATCCCCTGGACCTGCTGCCATCCCCTCAGAAGTAGAAATGGGGCAGACTGCTGGCCCGTCTGCCCCACAGCAGAGCACAACGTCACACATTTTGCAGAGCACAAAGTCCCTGGGAATTTACCAGAATTCCCCAGGGGGAGCCTTGTCAATGAGGATCCCTCCCCTATGAGAGAAGGTTCCCTCCCACATGTGCACCCCGGAGTCCAGCTGCTGGTCCTCCCACCTGAACCCCTCTTATTATACACAGAGCAGTGCCAGTGTCTGTGTGGGTCGGTGCTCCCCAACCCCCGCCATGGTTCCCACCTCTTCCACCTTCCTCATCGAATCCTAAAGCAGAGCAACAGGGAGGGTCCTTGGCCTGCCGCCAGTGCAGCTCACTAGCACCCCCAGACACAGGACATGAGCCTAGACGGCAGAGGCAGTGCCCCCGTGAGTGGGACTGGGGTGGACACTCCAACTTCCTTTCTCCCCCGGAACACTCTTCCTTCCCGGAATGTCACCTTGCCACGTCTATCCAAGTCCAGCCTAGAGAGGATAAGGAAGCCAGGTCTGCCTTGCGGTGGTGGTTACGCCTAGCATTCGTGAGGCGCTGCTGGAGACTGTCTCCCACGGACCTCAGATCACCTCTGACGGTGGGTACCACTAGGATCCTCATTTTACAGACAGGGTCCGAATCTTGCCTCAGGCCTTATAGTGGCTATAAACAGAGCTAGCGCTGACACCAGGTATTCTGGTCAATAATAATGACAATTGAAAAATCCATCCCATGGTGTTGATTAAGCACCTACTAAGCGTCAAGCACTGTTCTGGGTGCCTGGAATACGTCAGTGGAGAAAGTTCCCAGCATTAGTGGAGCTTACTGGGTGGACTTCCACTGTGCTTGCCTCTCCACTTGCATCATCCTCTTTAATTCTCCCAGCACCGACGAGGCTGTGAATAGCGCTGTTAGAGCCCCATGTACAGAGTCATTTGCAGAGCCATTTGCCCAAAGTCGCAGAGCTCAAGCCCAGGTCTCTGACCCCCGAGCCCATGCACTGGGCCACCAGGCTTTGTCGCCTCCAGCTGTAGGTCCTGCACCTCCCCACAGTATCTTCGGGGCGTGTGTGGACTAGTGAGGCTGCAGAGCATGAGTGGAAGGCAGGTTCAAGTTTGGGCTTAGATGCAGACCCCATTGTTTATTTGCCATGGGACATTAGGTGCTATGGACTGAATTGTTTCCCCTTCAAATTCATGTGGTGAAGTCCTAGCCCTCAGTGTGACTATATCTGGAGATGGGGCTTTTAGGAGGTAATTTAGGTTAAATGAGGTCATAAGGGCGGGGTCCTAACCCGATAAGATTGGTGACCTTATAAGAAGCGGAAGAGAGGGAGAGCTCTCTGTCCATGAGTGTGCACAGAGGGAAGGCCGTGTGCGGACACAGTGAGAAGGCGGCGTCTGTGAGCAAGGAAGAGGGCCCTCACCGCAAGAGCATCAGCCAGCACCTTGGTCTTGGGATTTCCAGCCTTCAGAACTCTGAGAAGTACATTTCTGTTGTTTAAGCCCCCAACTATGGTATTTTGTTATGGCAGCCCGAGCAGACTGAGATGTTAGGCAAATCACTTAACCTCACTGAGCCTCACTTTTTCATACATTAAATGGGAATGGAATACCTGTGAGAATTAACAATTAGTATTTAGAAAAACAGCACATGCTTGGTATTTAGCAATTATGCATGGCTGTTATGATAGACTAAGCTCTCTGTCCATAGCACTGGCAGTAAGACTTTGGGGATCGTGACCCATGTAAGAAATACAGGGAAGCAGAAGAAACGCTTACATGAAACATTCTTCACGAAACTGAGCTCACCATTCCTGAGCGCGACGCACTCAGATGTGCTCTCTTCTATCTTGTGTTGTTTTAGTGCAGGTTACAGCTACCAAATTTACTTCACAGCCCTAATGTCTTACATTCCAACGTTTGAAAACCCCAGAGCAGCGGGATGGTGGGAGCGGTCCCCAGCTCCACCCCGATGTGGGCAGGACTCAGGTGCCTGTGATGATGCACCAGGCCTGGTGCGCTTGATGAGAGGTTAAACCAAGTCTCCCCCAGCCGCCACTGAAGCACAATTTGAGGGTTATAAATCAACGAACACTCCAAATTGATTCTCACAACCACTCTGCCATTATCTTCATTCTCATTTTGTAGATGATAAACCTGAGGCCCAGATGATTTAGCAGAGTTCTATGTCAATAGAACTGGGTTTTCTGACTCAAAGTCTGGTTGTCTTCCCATCTCCGTGGATCACTGACTTGTATTCACAGCTTTAGAGCCACTGTACTGATGCTTATGTGGAGTCCAAAATGTCCCCAAGGTTCAAGGTTGAACTTGAATGAGGATATTTGATGGTATGGGCGTTCAGGCATGCAGAGTATAAAGAATACAAGCAAGATTTAAGCAGTGTCACACGGACACCCATAGCCTGTACCTAAGCCCACCCCACCTCTGAGCCCCTACCCCCAACACTCAACTGTCTCTGAACCCCATCCTTCACCATCACCCTGTCCCTGACTCCCGCCCATCCCACCTTGCATTTCCATTAACCCAGTGTCAATCGTGATGACCTCTCTGAGCAGGGAGCCTCCCCTGGATGTAGCTCCAGGTCAGGAACCAAACACGCCAACACTTTCGTCCCTCCTTCATGACCCTAAAAAGAAAAGGTAACCCAGGCTTTCCTCTGTGGCCGCCCAGAAAATGGTTTTCTTCCCCTCCCATTTCCTGCACGGCTCCCTACAGCTCCCATCACCCCTGCAATGTTGTTCTCTAATTTATTATTTTAATTAGCTGCTTGGCTGTGTTAATAATCAAAACTTTTCCAGCCTCCCAGGAGCGATGCCAGGCTGTGGAAGAACTGGGGGAGCAGCCGACTCCCTTGACTGGAGCAGCTGCCTCTGTCCTGAAGCTCTGTCCTGCCCCTTGTCCCTCCCTTGGGCGCCAGTGGGGCTCAGCCTCCAGGGAATCCTTGGGGTCCCTAAGGGGGACATGGGCCAAGACAGGAGGCAGGGAAGACAGAGAAGCCAAGGCCCGGCCAGCGGAGCGAGTTTGCCTGAGAGCCTGGGCAGCATCCCTCCAGGATTCCCGGGAAGGCCTGGTACGGAAGAGCTTCTGCTCGCTCCTGCCGAGGGTAGAAAGCCCTTCACTTGGTGCATTGTCATCCCAGTGAGCTTGGCCCCTGCCCACCTCCCGGGGCGTGTCATCTGAGAAAGAATGGGGGAGGGGCCTGGCGGTTGGTTTTTCTGCTGCGCCCCTTCTTAATGTGCTGAAGTCACAGGACCCCTCGTATTCAGGGCATCTCTGCCCCTCTGTACTGTCAGATCTGCTGGGGGACAGCCTCATACTTGAGGGGGATGCACATTTGGTCTGCACAGGGCCATGGCAGATGAGACCAGTCAAGGGTGACACCTGCCATGACAGCTCTGAGCTGCCCTGCTGGACTCGGGGACTCTAAGCCTGGCTGCGGCCCAACACTGGGCAGCTTGCTTCATGGACAAAGCAGCTTTGTGTGGGTCAGCAGCCCAGGTGGTAAAATGGGCGCTAAACTGGACATTAGAGTTTTTGAGTTCTAGTCCCCACTCTGCCCCTGGCTAGTTATAGGACCTTGGAAAAGTCACCCCTGTCTGGGCCTCAGTTTCTTCATCCAGAATATAAAAGAGGTTAGACTCGATTCTTTCCTCCATTTGTCCCTCCTTCCTTCCTCCTTCCACATGGAGTTCCTGGGCATCTACTATGTATAACTGCTG
The DNA here is from genome assembly GCA_031878705.1 of Tapirus indicus. Taxonomy (NCBI): domain Eukaryota; kingdom Metazoa; phylum Chordata; class Mammalia; order Perissodactyla; family Tapiridae; genus Tapirus; species Tapirus indicus. The sequence continues at coordinate 100,346,255 of CM062918.1, read as the reverse complement.
GGGATACCAAGATGAATGAGATTTAACCAGGAGGTTAAAGGGGGGACAGACCGAGTAACGAATACAAAATTACACTGCGATAAGTGTAACTATAGAAACGTGTGCAGGGCGTGGAACTAGGAGAGAGGACAGAATGACTTGCTGGGGGTGGGGCAGGGACAGCACAAGGCTGGGTTTGGAAGATGAACAGGTGATCTTAAGTGCCCTAGCAGCTCCTCTTATTATGAGGGTAGATGGGATTGGGGGAGTGGAGAATAGTACTCTGATTTATTTTATCGAGGGCTCTTTAAAGCCCAAGAGCCAAGAAAAGAATGCCTTAAAGTGGAGAGTGGCCTTTAGCATGACAAGCCTATCCTTGAAGATTCAACTCAGACAGGGCAGTGGCACCAAGGCCACAGGAACACAGGGTGAGCCAGGAGAAGTGCTTGCCTGGTGCTGGGAGGTATTGGTCACTAACAAGGTGGAGAGCAGTCCGTGATGCAGGATCGCCTGGGCCCTGCGGCAAGGTCAGAGGCCAGAGTAGCGGGGCTTGGTGGGGATTGGAGTGCCGTCCACCCTGCATGCATGCGGAGAGCTCAGCAATGCTCCCTGAGGGCTGGGTTCAGCAGACTCTCCAGATTTGGGAATGGGGAGCCATTCTTTAGAAGTGACCCGGCCGGCTGCAGGGGACTGAGCCTTGCTCAGACCCTGTCTCCAGGCCTCTCCCTGAGCCCCCACCTCTCCTTCATATCAGGAATCACCCTTGTGATTACTTAGGCAGCATCTTGCCACCCAGTCACCCGCAAGCAGCCTGGGGCAGGGACGGTGTCAGGCCTAGGCCCCACCACTGGCACGTGCATGGTCATAGATACGCAGTGGATGCTGGTTCAGAGAGAGTGAGAGCAAGGGGTGAAGTGTTAGTCTGGTATTAAGAATCTCTGAGTGCTCCCCCAGGCTGTGCCAGGTGCTTCCTAATGACCTGGAGAAAAATCTGTTCCCCTCTGGGACTCAGACTGCCCCTCTAAAATTAAAAATTGCCAGAAAGCAGGGAAGAGAGATATTTACATTGCCCCAGCAATTTGACAGACAGAGGCAGGTGGGGAGCAGGTGATGGCATTTTCGTAGCCCCTACGCAGGTCCCACACACCAAGTCCCACCCCACTGTGGCCGCTCCTGTGTGCCAGGCTGTGTGCGCGGGGGCCCAGGGCTGCCGAGGGGAGTGAGGTGTGGTTCCCACTTCACCCTGCGGGCAACGCCGAAGTGCAGGAGGTGGAGGAACTCCCGCAGGAAGGTCCGAGGTGGAAGAGGAAGCGCAAAGGGAACAGGGAGAGAGAGGCTGGGGAGCAATAAGGCATGAAGAGTCTGAGGCCAGAGAAGCTCTGTAACTGGTCCAGATTCACACAGCGAATGGAGGAGCTGGGGTGTGGACGCTGGCAGTGTGCCCAGAGCCCCCCTCTTCCCCACTGCCGTAGTTATTGCGCATCTGCAGTGTTCAAGAAAGCAACCGCTGAGCTCATCGTGACTCAAGCCCAGGTGTGGAGGAGGGGAAGGAGAGAAGATGAAGCCGAAAGTCAGGCTAAGGCTAGAGGTCGAAGGGCCTTGAGGCCACGCTGGAGTTTGGGCTTGGTGCCCTGGGTGCTGGGGAGCCTGGTGTGATTTTTTGGCGGGGGCGCCAAGTGGATTGACACCTGAGTCACAGCACACTGGCCTCTTGGTCAAGCAGGGGCCAGGAGGTCGGTCCAGGGGGCACAGGGGAGGGGAGCCAAAGCCAGGGCTGTGCATGGGGTGGCGCTGTGGAGCAAGTGTGAGAACAGATGGGGACTGGCACATGGCTGTCCCTGAGGAGAGGAAGGAGTCCACAGTGACCCTGGGGGTTCTGGTCTGGCGCAGCAGTGGTGCTGTTGATGAGACTGACCAGGGGAGGAGAAGCGTAGATGACAAGTGTGGTTCTGAATGGTTCAAAAACCTTTCCAGTCCAGCGTGGTGCTTGGCACCTAGGAGACGCAGCAAACCCTTGTGTAAGTGAACTGCACTGCCACCCTGCGCGTTTCCTGCCTCCACGTGCCGTGAGCTCCCCTCCCACCAGAGTCAGAGAGCTCTCCTGCCCTGGGGGGATCCTTATTGGGAGCCCCACTGTCCTGGCCCTGCTCCACCCCCGCCCATCTTTCCCCCAGATCCCAGCACAAAAACCCTTGCTTAGCCTGACAAAGGAAAATCCTGCAATCACTTTTACGCCCTCGGCTTGCTTTCCTTCAGGTCTGCTGCCTGGTTTCTATCAGGCCCCAGGCACGTGCGGCCACTCAGGCTAATCCTTCTCCCCATGAAGATGTGAGCAGCTTTTTGGTGATGTTTCTTTTCTATAAATAGGAAGTTCCTAAAATTATACGGCATGGGTGACCTGCCCTGCCCCCCTGGCCTGCTGTGTCCTCGTTGGTAAGAAGGCCCGCTTCACACTCTGTAGGGTTTTCTGGCTGATCAGCTACAGGCCATGGCTTTGAAAAATGTAGTTAATATTCTACAGAAAACCAGCCCAGTTTCTGTCAAGAGCCAAATACTGTTGAATCCACTCTATGCAAATGGCTGTTGAAATGGCTCACTGGGGTCAGATCTCTCCTGGCCCCAGTCAGGCCTCCTCTCTGTTCCTCTTCCAGGGCTCTTTCTGCTGACCCAGGCAGTCTCCAAACGGCTTGAGTGAAAGCTGTGAGCCACTGGTCCAGAAGCATCTTGCTGGAGGTGTATTGGCAGAAGGTTGTCCCCCTGGTACTAACAGGGACATTTTACCCATGAAGGGATAATTCTCATCCAGCACCCCCACTTTACAGATGAAGGAACTGAGGCTTGTCAGGGGCACAGCCAGGGCTGGAACCCAGGCCTGCTGACTTCTGCTTTCCCCAGACGCTCTCTGGAGACCCATTCCAACACTTAGCAGTGTTTACTTTTCTTGTCCAGAAGAAGGATTGCTTTCTAAAGAGCTGACTGAGTTCCAAGCAGGAGACCCCCTGAAGGACTTGAAACCCTCTTGTTTCTTATGGCAAACTCCACTCGGCATCCCCTGTGGACGCTAACTGCTCCACCAGAAGGGAGGGACACTCCTGGGGAGGGTTATTGACTCAGACTCACCTCCTGATTTCTTCTGGGCACCAAAATGAGTGTGGATTGATTGTTTCTAGACCTTAATCAGGGTAGCATGTCCCCCCAGATCCTTCCCAGTCCCTCCCCTGTGGCAGGGACTCTGCTGTCACCCTGGCTGACTTGCAGACTCTGTCTGCTTTTCCAGATTCCAGCCTTTCTGTGTGACCAGCTCTGGCAGAGAGCAGCCTCCGGTAGTGGGACCAACCCTGCTCCTCTCCTGGGCTGCATATCTCATGGTCCCCACGCCTCCCCCTGGGAGCCACAGGTTTTCCTTTCTTGCATAATCTGATTTTCACCCCTTTGGACTGAAAATTCTACTCCTTGTTACCCCACTTTCTACCCCAAAGCTCCTAGCAAAGCAAACACCCTACCCTAGACAGTGAAAGGACAAGGACGGAGTTCAGATCCTGAACAAATGGCACGAGCGCTCCAGGCAGCTGCCTCCAGGAAGGGCCAAACCCTCCAGGAGGCAGTGTTCTGTGAGGCCCGCATAGCACCACCTACTGGAGGGAGAGGGACAGGACACTTTGACCCCCATTAAACATGAAACCTACATGGTGGTTCTCAACTGGAACCACCTGGGAACTTGATAAAATATTCACACCTGGTCCCACTCCCAGAGGTTCCGATTGGCCTGGGGTGTGGCCTGGCCTTTTCAGAGCTCCCTAGGTAGCTGTGCAGCCAGGCCGAGAAGCGCTGCCGTAGAGGGGCGTCAAGGTGGAGGGAGGCTCAGAGACCACCCACACCAGGGCTCAATACAAGGTTAGACTTCAGCCCTGGACCTGAATGCGTTATTTTATGTGGATGACCATTTCTCTGGGCAAAAAAAAAAAAAAAAAAGAAAAGAATTTATCAGATTCTCAGTGGGTTCCATGTCCCTCAACAGATTAATTGTCCCCAGTCCAGTCCAAACGTGTCCCTTTGGAGATTCAGATCCCACGCTCACCCTGCACTCTGGATTGGGAAGCGGGGTTGCCAGACCTAGTGGATAATGGATAATGTGCATATTTCCTTAAAGAGACTGCACCCATTAAAAGCCAAGTTTCTCAGCTGTTTGCTGGATTTGGACCAGCTCAGTGTGGTCACAGTGACTGTTTCATGCTGCTCAGAATCTCTTCCCACCACCATCAGGTGCCTTTGATTGATACAAAATGAGAAATGAATTATGACAATGCTCTGTGTTTGGTAGGCAAAAGCTCTCAAAACATAAGATCCATGGAAAAAGTAATCAGAGGGGTCCATGGTGGCTTTGGCTGGGAACTGCTAGTCTAATACAACCCCTTATTTGAGACATGAAGAAACAGGCCCAGAGAGGTTAACAGACTATCTTTAGGTTACACAGCTAGTTATGCCAAGTTGGGACCCTCACTCAAACCTTTCAGGCATGCTGTAGGAGGCAGAAAGAACATGTGCAGGATGTTTTGCTGGAAACCCTCACTTCACACAATTCCATTGACCCAGACTCAGGAAATTCCTCACTGGTCATGGAGGTTGTGTGGGCCAGAGATAGCCTACACCCAGAGATTTAAAAAACCTGTTGTAGTCCAGGACATCATAGCATCTAAGATACTATCAATTGTCGGATCCACCATTGTTTTCTGTACCACTGAGAAAAAGTGCTGCCAAGTGTAATTGTAAGATGCCATTAATCATAGGATGCATCTCAATTTTCGAGATGTTAAAATGTGGGGAAAAATGTACACCACGGGATTGAAGAAATGTGGCGCGTTAGCCTCTCCATTCCTTTAGAAGCCGCATGGCTGGGCGATGTCCCTACACCTGGCTCTCTCACCTGCTGGAGGCGCTGAGTGGGATAAATGCCACTTCAAAGAAAACAGGTATATTTAAAAAGTGGAAGCGAGTAGTGGAGCAGGCCCAGCCCGATGTGTGGGGTCCGAGGACAACGTCCTGGATTGGCCCTCGGAAGACCTGGGTTTGAACCTCAGTTCTGAAACTCCAGTGGTGTCATCTCGGGCATGTTCTTATTCTCTCTAAGCCTCAATATCCTCATCCACAAGACAGAGATATGTGCCCTCCCACCCTGCCCTGTCCTCACAGAACTGTTGCAAAGTTCAGAAGAGAAAATGGTAAAATACATGTAAGTTGAGTAATGTAGGTGCCTAGCACATGTTAATTGCCAAGTGCCACCTTCCACTTGCTCTCTGTGACTGCTCAGAACAGAGCACTGTGAAATGACAGGGTGGGTTACGCAGAGAGTCATTCTGGGCCAGATGGGGACACGTTATAAGGGGAACTGTGCATGGCCAGAGCCCAGTGGGGCTTCCCTTTGGCCACACCCTGGACCCCTTAAGGGAGCCTCCAGCACCCGTCTGAGGAAGAGAGTTCATCCTTAAATGGGCAGGGAGACTAGGGGCCAGACAGAAGTCTGCCTTCCCAGGAGCAGGTGGCAGAGATGGTCAGAGGTCCCAGGGGCCCCGCCCCTCCAAACCCTGGCCGTACACCCCTAATACTCCCCACCTGGCACCTTGAGGACACTGCACGTGCGTGTGCACACACCCCCGCACCCCTACTTCTGCTGAACATAAGAGTCGTAGAAAGGCTTATCCAGCCTCACTGCGGAAAGAACCAGGGAAGCGAGCCACCCCAGCCATGTTTCCCAGGTCCCTTTTCCAAGGAAGCATCCCCCTGACCTGCCCATCAGCAGTTTCCTGTCCCTGCCTGACAGTTATCAAAGAAGAAATCTCCTCCGTCCTCCGTCCTCCGTCCCCCAGAGCGACTCCAGCTTGTGAAGCACACGTCCCTTCAATCATGAAGGCAGCAGGGCTGAGCCGGCAGGCCCTGGGCTCTCAACTCTCGTCCTGGCCCTGCCCCTAACTGCCGCTAACTAGAGGCGGGACCTCGGGCAATTTACCTTTCCTCTGTGGGCCTCAGTTTCTCCATCTGTAGAACAGAGATGAGAAACCCAGTCGTGCTTCCCCCATGGGCACATATGGGGATGGAACAGGGTGGCTTGTGAAGGTGCCCCACCAGGGAAAGTGGGCAAGAGGGAAGGAGCACTGTGGGGGAACAAGGGCTCGGGGAGGCTGGGAATCTGGAGGCGAAGGGACTCAGACACAGTGGCCATCCACAATTGCACTTGTCTCCCCCCTTCATGTCAGGGATGCAGTAGGCATCGTGGTAAGAAGCAGCACGGAATTGGGAGTCAGGCCTGGATGCAAAATCTGTCCCTGCAGCTTGCATAGGTGTGTGACGGTGGACAAGCCTCCTGACCTCTCCCAGACTCCATTTCCTCATCTAGAAAACTGGGCAACCAAACCATTCTCACAGCCTCTTTGAAGGACTAAATGAGATGCTTCTTAGAAAAGGCCTGTCACGTCCTGCTCTGACCCGGGTTTCCCACAGGTGGGCGGGGCCACCGTCATGGCCGTGGGCGTCTGGACCCTGGTGGAGAAGAGTGGCTACCTTGGCGTCCTGGCCTCCAGCACCTTCGCCGCTTCCGCCTACATCCTCATCTTCGCAGGCGCGCTTGTCATGGTGACCGGCTTCCTGGGCTTCGGTGCCATCGTCCGGGAGGACAGGAGCTGCCTCTCCACAGTGAGTGCCACCTGCCCGTCTCTGCCTGGCTTTGTGGGTGAACAGAGGGAGACCTGCGCAGGGGCCCCAGAGAGTCAGGCCAGAGCCCCCTCACTGCCCGCCCCCCCAATCAGGCTCCTGTCCTAAGAAGCCCCCCAAGTGATAGAGGCCCCAGCCCTGGAATCTGAGGCCTCAGGAAAGCTGGAGAGGGGCTGGCTGCCCTGGGCCTGCTGTTTGCCAGTCTCCATAGGACCTCAGCCAGGAGGGCGGCCTCATTGTGGTGGCAGCAGCTGCTCCTCCTTCCCTCCTTCTTCCATACACCCTAACTTCCACTTCCCCCTCCTCCTCACCCTCTCCCCCTCCTCCTCCCCTTCCTCCTCCCCCTTCTCCTCCTTCCAGATTTCATCATGGTGATTTTCAAAGATATGCAAAAATGGAAAGAATGTCATAATGAAGCTCCACGTCCCATCACCCAGACTCAGCAACCATCATCTCAGAGCCAGTCCTGTTCCATCTGCACCTGCCCCACTTCCCACCTGACATCCCAGACATCAGGTCGCCTGTGCGCCTGTGCATGTCTCAGTGTGTACCTGAAGACTTAAGGACCTTTTTTTAGAAAACATAATGACACTACATTTATCACCTCTAAAAACAATTAACTATCATTCCTTAATATCATGAAATAACCAGGGAGTTCCAAATTTCCCCAATTGACCCATAAATTGTTTGTTTTTAAGTTTGTTTGGATCAGAATCTAAATTAGGTCCATGTATTAAAATTGGTCCATTTGTCTCCTAAGTCTCTTTTAGTCTCTGAACTCCCCCATCAGTCTCCCTCCTTTTTCTTTTTCTTTGCAATTTGTCTGTTGAAGGAACTGGGTCATTTGTCTACAGTTTCTCTGGGTTTTCTGATTGCATCCTGTGATGTTGAACACGTTCTGGTCGTTGGATCTGGAAGCTTGATCAGACTCGGGGTTGGTTGTTTGGCAAGAGTATTTCATGGGTGGTGGTATGGGCAGCAGAGGCCCCCTGACGGACTTCACCTGGGAAGCTGGAGGGACTCTCTGTAGTGGCTCAGTGTCAGGAAAGGAGGCCCAGGTGGGACTGGCAGGGGCAGAAGCCAGAGTCCCGCTCAGGACTCGCCAGACCCGACCCCCTAACTCCCGGGTGCCTGTTGCCAGGGTAGATGCCCCCCTCTTTATCTCCTCCTGAGAGCCCAGCCCAGTGTGGACAGGGGAGGCTACAAAACACGGGACTTAGGACGGAAGGGACAGGGCCGGAACCAAGCCGGGTCCATCAAGAAATCAGGTTGAGCTGAAAGGAATCAGGCAGCGGGAAGAAGCCTTGAAGGGCTGTGCCCTCCCTGGCCTGCTTCCCTTCCCCCACTGACTGGGCAGCCTCGGCCCTTGCACATCCAACCAAGGGAATAGGGGTCAGTGGAGAGGCCCCTGCGGCCTCGCTCACCAGCGGTGACCTAGTTTTTTAGCTCTGGATACAAAGCTCCTGTGTACAAGCTCAGCAGGATGGCTCTCCCCTGCCTAGGAAAATTCCTGAATTCTGCTCCCAGGGATAGTCCAGAGCCAAGGTACAAGCCATGTGGATGGCAGTGCATCAGCAGGGTGAATTCCCCCGGGGACCAGCCACCAGTCCGTAGGCTTTGACGTGAACTCTCTTGCCAGTGGTGGGACAGGTGTGCCCTGAGCCAGCCCCCTCCCTGCCAGCCATCCCTCGTGTGGCTTAGCATGAGTCCTTGGGAGCCTGTTGGACGTCCTCGATCTGATCAGTGTTAGCTGGTTGAAGACATGGGGGTGACTGAGTGACCAGACATGTGGTGGGGGAAAGGTACCAGCCCTTGTTGGGGCCTGAGACTTACAGGCCCCGGTGCTGCTGGGCCCAGAGAGAGAACCCATCCCCTACATTATCAGTGACCCTCTCCCTTTGTCCTGCTCAGCCCTGGTCCCTTAGCAAGTGGGGCCTTCGGCTTGGCCTCGGGTGTCAGGCTGAGCCCTCTGGCCCACAGAGGCAGGCTGCTGGGCCGTGTGCTCACCAGCTGCCCCTTCCTTCCACCAAGTAATCTTGTTGTGGGAGGACAGGACTCACCACTACAGCCCAAGAAGGAAGGCAGAGGCCCTCACTCGGGAACCTTCCTTCTGACTCAGGGCCATCTCTCTTGGTTCTAAGGAAGCCCCTAAGACCAGTGGTCCCCTGCAGCACTGGGAAGCAGCCCCCTGCTTTCCACCCAGGATGCAGTTATAACACAAATGGGCCCTGCTCACTGAGAGCCCCCTCCCTGTCTCCTTACCCTAGCAACCCTGCACAGTCGCAGTAATCGTGAACTCTGAGTGCCAAGTGCTATCCAGACACTCGCGCGTGTTAACCCCTTTAATCCTCACCCCAGCCCTGGAGGTGTTGACTCTTGCCGCGTGCATTTTACAGGTGAGGAAGCTGGGGGACAGAGAAGTTAAGCAATTTGCCCAAGGTCACACTGCTAGTGAGTGGCCCATGGTCTGGCTCCCAGGCCCGTGCTCTGACCCACCACACTACACTGCCTCCAAAGGCATCACTCAGCCCACCACACAGATGAGAAAGCTGGCCTGGAGATGTAGAGTGAGTAAGTGCTGGAGCTGGATTGTGAATTCCAGTCTGTGGGAATCACCTCCAAGAATCCGTGTCACCTGGGGAGGCCAAGTGCGTGATGGAAGGCAGAGGGATGCACTCTTCTCCATGTCTGTGGACGTCAGCGCAGAGCAGCTGCTTTCAGGGATCTGGGTGGGTGCAAAGAGGGCTCCCTGCAGGGCCCAGCCAGAACCCTGGGCAGGAGACCAGGGCAATTGGGGTTGGACCCTATAAGCTCCTTGCTCTCACTATAATATGTAAATAACAAGGCTCATCGTCAGAGCATGTCCAGTTTAGAAGAGAACTTGAGGGTCAGCGAGTCCAACACTCCATCCAAAGGTCCCAGGCTGAAAGACACTGGGTGAGTGAGAGTGTGGGTCACCCAGGCATTAATGGGGATACTCAGCATTATTGGCTTTTTTGGAGAACAGACTAATCATAAGAGTTCTTCCCGTTAGCAGTCTCAAAGACCAGAAGGAAAGCCTGAGGTTCAGTAACCGACGGTGCTCTGCTCTCCAGCCACTGATCATAGCCTCCCCTTCTTCACTCCCTTCCTACACGATCCACTTGGAAGACTTCTCCCACCGTGCAGCCTGAGCCATTAAGAAAACAGATGTCTCAGGGCCAGCCTGGTGGCATAGTGGTTAAGTTTGCACAATCCGCTTCAGCAGCCCAGGGTTTGCATGTTCAGATCCCAGGCACAGACCTATGCACTGCTTATCAAGCCATGCTGTGGCGGCGTCCCACATAAAATAGAGGAAGATTGGCACAGATGTTAGCTGAGGGCCAGTCTTCCTCAGCAAAAAGAGGAGTATTGGCAACAGATGTTAGCTCAGGGCTAATCTTCCTCACCAAAAAAACAAAAAAGAAAGAAAGAAAATGGATGTCTCCAGCCTCCTCAGCCTGACCATCACTTGGTCTGAGGCCTTCCCAGGGGGACCAAGCCCTGTGCCTGGGACTGTGCAGGGAAGATGTAGAGACTTATGGAAGACCAGGCCTTGGGCCTACAGGCCTGGTGCACAGCTCTAGCCACACCCTTCTGAACTTCAACAAATGGAGAGGCCTGCTCATCCCTCTGGACCTTGAGAGCCAGGCTGGGGGCTGGGGGCATGGGGGCTGCTGAACAGGCTTGTGCGAGATGCCTTCCTTCTTCTCAGAGCCGCTTTACCCCCCGCCTGCATTTGCTTCCATCCCACACAGAACTGATGATCTCTCTGGTCCAACATCACTAATCAGTTGCATCAGGAGGCACCAGCTGAAACTAGGGTCAGGAAGAAGTGCATACACACACCACGTGCACACACACGTGCACGCACACCCACATGCACATAGAGCCACCAGTCCAGAAGTGGGGACAGGCATCTCCCCTGAGGGGGCTAACAAACAGTAAACCTCAAAGCCTAGAATCTTCTCTCTTTGCTGTTCCCTGCCCCCCTCTGAAAGAACCAAAGGCAGAATGGCCCAAGGACAGCACATGAGGTGAGGCAGCGGATCCTGAGTAACTCACATCCTGGCCCACCAGCCCCTGAGTTACTGAGCACTTGATTGTTTAAACCGGGAAGGTGGCGACAACCTGTCTTGGACTAACACAAGTAGGAATTTTAAAACCCAGGATCCCATTTAGAGTCAGTAGTGAGGTTAAGGCAGTTTAAGAGTGTTCTGTGGTTCCTGGAGGTTCCTTCCTGGTCTCATTTAATCTTTTCCCCTCCGTGTCTAACTTCCTTTTTAAATCTTTAATCAGGTAAAGGCTAAAGGAAACTCCAAAGGAGAAATGCAGTCAGTCCAGCTCTATACAAAGTTGTCCCCAAAGAGGAAAGAGAAGGAAAGAGCAGGCCTCTGAGTGATATGTGTCCGGCTTGGACCGGGAGGAAGGAGAGGCTCGACATCATAAGTTCCCCGAGAATGACCCGGAGAGGGGAGGCCGGCTCACACGGGCCCCACGTCTGCCCTGCCCAAGCCCTGCCTCCCAGCACATCTCAGCCCCTCAAAGTCACTTTACAAAGGAGGAAATGTTCATCGAGGACAGGAATAGCCCATCGTTGCTGGGCTGAAATAATGATCAGCTCAGCATCGGAAGTCTGCAAAGGGGAAAGGGAATGGGGCTTAAATTATGCACACCAGATCTTTTTTTTTAGCAAAGACTGCATGAGAGAGCCAGATAATTCAGGCCATCTAAGCCTAAGGCTGATGACCAGGACAGATGCCACCCTGATCTAAAGAAAGGGATATTTTTAGAGTTTTGAATATGGGCTCTGAAAACTTTTATATCTTAAGCCAAATGAAGATTATGATGGATGGTTCAAGCTAAATTGGGCCTTTGTCATGGGTTCTTTTATAGTTAGGGGATGGGTTTAAAAAGTAAGAAGTTCTAGAACCAATTTCTGAAAATGAGGGGACCCCAAATTGCAGCACTTCCATCAAATACATCCAGACTAGGTTAACTGGGGCAATAAGGTCTGGAATCAAGGACTGAGGCTCAAAAGCAGGTTGTAAGGTGACTTGCTCACCTTGCTCTGGGACCTCAGGGAAGTCGCTCCGCTGCTCCTGGCCACCTTGGTGTCCCCCTCTTTATATGGGGTGAGGTGTGAGGAGAATGAGGAATTATTTTAGGTCTTAGGAAACGAGTCAACACATTATATAAAGATCATAAAATGTGGCTATAATTATCATTTACATCACCATCACCATAACCAAGATCCTCTGAGAAGGAACCTAAATAAATGGAGTTATTCTTAGGGCCATTACTCCCAAGCTGGGCCACTTCCTCTGTAGAAGCTGGTGGTGGAGGAAGGATGGAGGGAGCTGGGTGTCAGTGCCCAGGGTTTTGACTGTGCCCTCCCATGGCTCATTTCTCACCCGCATATTACTCTGTCAGTGTTCCACCCGCTGCCCAGCCAGGGTGGTTGGAGCGTCATCTGTTGGGTGGCCCTTTGACCTTTGAGTCAGCCGCCCACATGCTTCAAAGGAGTGGATCCTGCAGTCCAGGCTTTGAGAACCCACCTCCTCTCCATCAGAATGACAACCTCTCCTCAGCTGGTAGCATTCGGTGCAGTGGAGGCAGGGAATGGACAAGATGACTCTCGCTGGGCTCTTTGGGCAGCAGGAGGCAAGTATCCCCAGGAGCTGGTCTTGAGATGGCTGCACAGGAGACCCGTGCAGTCACCCTGTGCTCTGTCTCTCCCAGCTGGGCCTGGTGAGGTCATTCAGAAATGACCTGGGCTGAAATCGGTTCTGTTCCCTCGCCAGGACAACCACACAGCTGCCTGGTGGACTGTGGTCCCTCTTCCTTGCAAGACCCCGGCACATCCTTCCCATCAGCCTCCTTCTCATTGGCCATACTTCATCCAGGGGCCATGCAGAAGGGCCTTCCACCCCCTCCTTAGCCAGAGAGAGAAAGAGACCTACCTAAGGTCACACTGCCAGGAGCTGGCGGAGCCCAGTCAGCACCCCAGGTTTAGTCAGGGCCTTTTCTGCTGTCCAGGCTGGCCCTGCTCCCTCCTGCTGGATGCCTCCAACACCGGGGACAGGCACTCACCCTCTGTGACTCAGGCCCCATGGTTTTCAGTCCAGGTGAGGACTGAAGGGGAAGCACTGAGGGGAGAACTGGGGGCCAGTTACCCTGCTGCCTACCACTGGATCCTCTCAGAGGTGAAGGGCGAGCTTCAGGGTGCTGGCGGCACCGCAGACATCAGCTCTGTAGAGCATCAAAGAAAGTGGCCTAGTTGTACAAAAGTTCACCTCAGCAATGTGTGGGTGGATGATCGCCCGGTGGTGGGGGCCCTCCGTCTCCCCACCCCGAGCTGGCGCCCGGAGCATGTCTCGGAGCAGGGCTGACCACAGAGGGTCAGAGTGTGTGTGTGTGCTGTAGGCAGGCAGGGGATGGTTGGTAAACAGCATCTGTTTGCATCCAAAATCAAAGAGTTTTGGGGGATTATACACTGCCCCTCCATCGTTTGGCTTCCTGCTTCCTTTGCTTAACAGATTCCAGCTTTAGCCGTGTCACAGGCGGAGACATGCTGCTGTCCCTCCCTGTCACAAGGCATGGTTGGTGCCCTGAGAGCTGAGAGCCCCTTGAGGGAAGGCAGCTCAGAACAGATGAGCTGCACAGCAGAGTCCTGCAACAGATTATTTGGAAGCCCATGTGCACGTGCAGGTGTTTTTCCTTCCCAGTGACAATTCACTCCCGTTGATGTCACAATGAATCCTACTCCACAAGGACACACCCACCAAGGATGGCCGGGAAGTGGCTGGCAGTTGAGGAAAACTTATCTGGAGTGGAGAATCTCCTCCTCCCGAGGCTCCACAGAGGGCGCTGTTGAGCGCGGTGGGTATCACTCTTCTACTCTTATGGGGCCGACGGAAGGAAATGGCTTGTGGGGGCCAGCCAGGCCGTCAAAGAATCACTGCATTTCCCCACTTCGCGTTGGCCATGCAGAGCTGCTCCTCGCACCTCATCAGGGAGCGTGAGTTGGCTGCATCCCTGTCGAGAGCCATGGGGGGAGGCAGAGGGCAGGACCCGCCTTCCTTCCCATCAGGGAGGTGCTGTGTCTGATCCCATCTTGGTGGCACTGGCACACCTCAGAGCTGTAGGCCCCCCTAAACCCTGGGACCAGGACAGGACTGGTGGCTGGGCAGCCGTGTGGACCTGCTCCTCTCGTGCCAGGTCCAGGTCATGGCTTTGGGAAGTCTGTGCCTCCACAGTGACACTCGGTGCCCTACTCCATCTCCCCGTCCATCACAGTGAGGCTTTAGGGGAGCTCAGAATTGATTGAAAAATAAGACCCAGGAGACAGAGAGATGGTGCTCAAAGGTCATCTTTCCTACCAATGAAGCTGCTTGGAGTGTGTGGCTTTGTATCTGCAGCCGGACACCTTAGCAGCTCTTCAGCTCTGGTTGAGACAAGCTTACCTGCCTCTCCAAGAGCCGCCTCACTAAACTCACTGCGTGGTGGAGAACAGGGAGTGCGCCCCCTGAGGACCGGCTGGCCCTGAAGTGAGGGAGGAAGGCCAGCTTGCCAAACTGATAGGAGGAGCAGTGGGTAAGGAAGGTGGGAGAAGCCGGGCTGTTCCTCTAGATGTCCCTGCAGGGAAGCAGGAGGCCAGGACAGGGGAGGCTCGGTCCTGACACTGCGCAGACCAATGGAGCTACAGCACCAAGACATTCTTCCCATCTAAGCCCCACATTTTATGCAGATGGCCCAGAGAGGGTGAGTGATTCACCCAGGATCACAAAGCATCTTGTCACAGAGGCAAGCTGGGCCCAGCCTCCCAGGCCAGGGCACCTTGTGTGACATCACTCTTTTCTCTGACCAGCACCATTCTGGGTTCAAGATCCACCTTTCTCAGGCTGCAGTGAATGTAACTGATCACTGCCCACCTGTAGCAGCAAATTTTCTATATGGGGCAGTTGTTACAGCCAGTTCATTTCCACCACCTCCTCCCCTCCAATTTTCTGCAACTCTTGCTCCGAGTTACATTGCTGGGTCTGCCTAATTCATCGACCTCAACAAGCATTTCCAGCTGATTCCCAGAATTTCCTGCTCTGCTGGGCACAAGGGCAGAGTAAGAAAGGGAGAAGACGCAGAAGGGACTGACACCCAGCTCTCAGGGTGGAGTCTGGTGAGGAATCGAGAGACCTGTATGAAGAGACCGGACTGCATGGCTGGATTAATTCCCGTTGGATTTGGTCACAGCCTCTGACCCCCTGAGCCCCAGCACTCTCCCTAACCTCCGGGCTTGTAGGAATTTCTCCTGCTCAGCCTTCCCTTTGCCCCTGTAGCCAAACCTGTCCTAGAATTACCAATACTGGGGACCCCATCACCAGTCCCATCCTGGGGTTCCTGGCACCGTCCTTTGTCCTCCCCTCGCCCCCTGCAGTCCCTTCTGTTCCAGTGTGTGCACAGGTGTCTGCAGGCCATGCCGCATCTCTCCCGCAGCCTGTGAGGAGACAGCCAACTGGGGGCTGGTAGGAGGCAGCAGTCGGTCACTTCCCCCATGTCCAAATCCACCAGGCAGCGGCGTCTGCAGAGTTCCTGGGCCGTGTACCCCAGGGAAGTCTGGTCCTCATCCCTCCAGCCAGCCGGCTAGGCTCTCTCGGGGTCCTGCTCCCTCAGTCCATTCAGACTGAACTCTTAGCGATCCCAGCTTCAAATCCAGTGGACGCCTGTCCTTGGCTTGTAGTTCTGGAACTATGTTGTCCTCCCATGACCCCCCACCATGTGATCTTGGGACCACCAACATTTTGGCTTGGACTTTGGACGGCCTTAGCTGCATTCTCTTGATGTGTCCCTTGCATGCTTCCTCCTGCCTCCCCATGGCCTGGTTTGCTTCCTCCCCTGTCCTCACTCGGTCTACCAGCTTTCCTCACCCCAGCCCTGGTCCTCCTCTCTGCTCCCAGCCCCTTGGGCCAGAACTGGATATTAGCATCAGGCGTCAGCCAGAGCACCTTAGTGTCCTCCTGTAGAGCAGCCAGGGGGAGCGTCTGAGTCCCAACACCTGGCGTGGCTGTGGCTGCACGCCCCAGCTGGGAGTCCTGGGATGGGGCCAGGAGGGGTAGAGGTCACCTTCATCCTTCCGACAATGACATCTTGTTACAGGAATGGCTTGAGTCTCCCAAATCCACATCCTCTCTTTTCTGCAGGAACAGGCAGGCAGCTGCACCTCTGAGCCCTGACTGCCTCCAGCCCATGGTTAAGTGCCAGAAAATAATGTGCCCTGAGGTCATTGCCACTTAAACAGCTGGCTTCATCTCTTCCTGTTTGGCCCGTTGTTCTGAGCTCCCTGACCCTCCCACGGCCTGCCTGCAGCTGTAATCCTCTCACGGCAGCCCAGCTGGGAGTCGTGGGCGGGGCTCTTCTCCCTGTGACTCCTGACTCCCCTGTGGGAGAAACTCGCTCCCCCTCTTGTCCTGTACTCTTGCCGTGCCGCTCTGAGAATAGGCTGGGACCTCTACCCCATCCCCATCCGCCTGGACACCGGGCCTCGATTTCCGCCTGTGGCTTGGTTTCCATCTCTGATTGTGCAGAATGGCGGAGGAAACAGAGGAGGAAAGCTTCGGCGAAGCTCCCCTTTGTGGCAGAATCAGTTCCATGGAGAAATGCTGCAAGTCCATTTGTGTAAAGTTCTTAAAACTTCCCTCAAGGATGGCGCCAGCTGATGCCAAGCTGCCCCATCTCGTATGCACCAGTGAATCTGCCCCAGAAACTATATCTGGGGCTTGCTTGCCCCCGCAGTGTTAAGTCCATCTGAAGACTCAGTTTCTAATTAATCACCATGATGTCACAATGAGAAATATTGCTACAGGTTTCCTGCAGAGCCTCTCATTAACGAAAGTATTGGTTTTGGTTCAGAGAGTACTGTGCTGATCCAGCTCGTTTTGGATCTATAGTTTTAAAAAATATCCAACTTTGCTTCCAGTTCAAACTGTTCCATTAAAAAAATTAAAGAAAAAAATCTGGTAGATGGGGTAGCGGGGAGAAGGATGTTTGAGTCCTTTGCTGTCTTTCCATACTGCTTCCTTCTCTGTTTTGGGTCCAGTTTGGCATATTTGGAAATGGCACGCTTCTTACGGAGGGCTTTATGGGCAGAGGCTACAAGAGTTCCATCACTGGTTTCTGTCCGACCAAGACTCAGGTGGTTGCTTCTGGAAGGCCTGGGGGCAGCCTGAGTGCAGGGGTAGGCCAGTCACAAAAGCCAGGGTGCAGCTGGAGGCCAGGGAGTTGGGGTGTGGTCAGTTCAGTTCACACCAAGGTGCACAGGGACTGTGAAGATGGAACGACACAGGTCAGAGCAGGAGGGCAAACAAGGATCTGAGTACACACAGGCCTCAGGAGACCCGAGAGTCAGCGGAGCTTCAGAAGGAAGGATGACAGCAGTGAGGTCACATCAGGAACCCCCGGCTCAGGGAGGGCTTTGTGGAGGCCCTGCCCCAGCCAAGACTTGATGGCTAACAGCTGTGCAGCACAGCTGTGGTCCGGCAGCGAATCCCAGGCAGGGGCACCAAGGGAGCAAAGATGTGAGGCCTCAGGCTCTGCTGTGTACCAGGCACTGTGTGCACACACACGGAGTGTTGCACGGCTCGTGCTGTGTACCGGGCACTGTGTGGACACACACGGAGTGTTGCACGGCTCGTGCTATCTACCGGGCACTGTGTGCACACACACGGAGTGTTGCACAGCTTTTGCAGACAGTTACTGGACTCTGAGATAAGATTAGGCTGAGTGAGTAAAGCCACAGGCGGCGGGGCAGGCAAGGGGTTAGATCTGAGGCTGTGGACCAGCACGGGAGTGGAGGGGCAGGGCGTGGAGGGGCAAGGCGAGCAGGCAGGAGCCGCTGCCACACCACTGCTAGCAGGGCCCTTATAGGAGGAAGGCAACCTGTCCAGGAGAGGCCACCTGGCCTGCCTGCTGGCACTGGGGGCTGGGGACTGAGTGGGGAGCAATGAGAGGTCCTCTGGGGCTGGGAGAGGGTTCCCTGGCTTTCCCCCTTGTCTCTCCATCAGCACTCTCTCATTCTTCTCCAACACCCATATGCACCCAACCTGCTGAATGCACCCTGAGTGAGCTCAGCAAGCCCGTCCACCCGCCATCTGCTGTTCGGGGGGACGATAGCGCAGGGCGGTAAGCGCACAGGGTTCTGCAGCCGGAATCCCTCGGGTCAGTTCCGGGCTCAGCCCCATTCTCGCCATGGGACCTCGGACAAGCTGCCCAGCCTCTCCACGCACACGTCCTCATGGATCCAGGGAGGCCGCCACTGGCACTCATGCGGCAGTGAGATGAGGAACGCTGTGCTCCTCCCCGAGGAGGCTGGGAGCGGTCGTGGGATGCACTCACAAGAGGGGCTGGCACCCGGGGAGAGCTGGCAGACACCGTCCCTTACCATCCTGGAGCACCCACCATGTGTGCCTGGGGGCCCCTCAGGCGAAGAAGGCACCGAGTCCCCCCAGGAAGGTTCATGTGTCTTTCGGTGGAAGGGCTCCTTTTCCACTGCTCCCACTAGCGGAAAACTGCATTTGCTCTGCTCTTGAGAAGCCAGGCTGCACGCCTGAGGTGGGTTCTGGCCTCCTAAGCCACAGGCAGGAATTCTGGGGGCCCTTCCAGAGAACAGTGGGCTCCGTGGTAGAGCATCCCCTCCACTCTGCATGGTTGCTAGGAGAAGCAGATAGCGTGGGGGCCAGTAAATACTTACGTGGAAATATGACTCCTCAAATTACACACAGGGTATCGGGGAATTTTTTACTGACTTGTTTAATCATTCAAAACCGACACCAAACCAAATTTAAAGAAGGCAAAAGGTAGCTCCAGAACCTTCTTCAGACTTCCTCAAGTCAACCTGCTGTACAAACAGGGAAGGCTTATGGAGGCCAGCACTGAGCTGGTGTTGGAGGACAGGCAGGCACTAGAATTCCAGGTGGGGGGTCAGTGAGGGCAAAGGTGGGGGGCTGGGAGGCTCGGCCTCCACGTAGGGAGCTGTACAAGGAACGGAAGGAACCCTGCACACGTTTGCACACCAGTGTATACCGTAGGAGTGCTGAGATGATTTGGCTGAACTGAGGGAGGCGAAGGAGGCGTGGTCACGTGAAGGCAGAGTGGCAGAGGTGAGGCATTTGTAGAGCTCAGGCTGGCCTCCAGCTGGGCCCTGTTTTCCGGGCTCCAGCCGGGCCGCTCCAGAGGCAGGGCTGCTGGGACCCTCGGTGCAGGAGGATTTCGGTGAGCGTGACCTGCCTCCCAGGGCCTGTCACACAGGAGCGTGACTCAGGGCCTCGCCCGCCAGGTGAGTCACGCACCTGCAGCCCTCCTGCCGCTGAAGGTGCTGCCTGGAGCCAGCACCCATGCCCCCCAAGCACCCCCACCCTCGGTCCCCGCAAAGCCCCAGCCTGGCCCTGCTTCTGTCCCAGGGCATCCTCACAGCTGGAGCTCCACGGCGGGAGGGGCGTCCACCCGCACCGATCCACCTCTCCCCCACCCCCCCCATGCCGTCGGGTTGGACAGCCTGTGTGGTGCCTCGGAACACTTTGGAGGGCTGGCATGTACTAACTTCGCCTGCCATTAAATCAAGGATGTGGTTCAGTTGCTCTCCCTTCCCATCCTCCCTCCTCCCCAGCCCAGCTTCAGTAGCAACTGGCACGGGGGAGCAGCACGACACCACCACGTCTTCAGGACTGCCATCCCTCCGTGCGTGACTCAGCCAACAGCGGTAATAGAGTGAGAAGCTGCTCCTGCCCCCACAGAAGAAAGGTGGCAAAATCCCGCCCTCCTAGCTGGGAGGTGGCCTGCATCCTCCCACAGTGACAGGCACTCCATCACCTCTTCCTCCCATGCCATGGAGGGCACTTGGAGCGCCCAGGAAGCCTGGGGAAGGACTGGGGTCCCTGCATATAGGGGCCTGTGGCAGGAGGAGAGCCAGCCTCAGAGGCCAGCACCAGGACAGGGGGGTGGAGGACAGTGTGGCGCCAGCAGGAAGCACAGCTGTGTCAGAGAAGAGAAGCTGGTCAGGCACATCCCCAGGGCCCTGTGGTGTGTGCGTTAGGGAGGGACACCCTCCCAGGTAGGGGTCAGTGTAGCCATGCTCTGATGGCTGGGCAGCTCCCAGGAGGGCAGCCACCTGGCCTGGGCGGCTGCGCCTGCCATGAGCTGACAAGTCCAGCTTGTGCTGTCGACCATGAGCTCTGGGAGCAGGAGGCAGGCAGGTCGCTGTGAGGCATGATCTCCTCCCATTGGATCCTCTCAACCACCTGGGGTGGGCGGGGCAGGCAACGTTCCATCATGCCCAGCCACTGGCTCAGTCCGACAGGCATGGCCGCTATGTATGTTGTCCCCTACAAGGGATGGGGAAGGCTGAAATCCAGCTCACCCAACTTGCTAAGCCGCTTTTTTTGCTTTTTCGCATTGGAGCACATTTTTCTAATTCACACCAAGGTGCCAGTGGCTGCCCATCCAGAGCCAGGAAGTGTCAGAGCCTGGCCTCTAAGCCAAGTTGGCCAATGTTCCACCAGTGTTCTTCAGGTCTGAGGGCCCAGTCACGGACCTCTTGTCAGCTTATACACCATTCACTACCTTCTGTGGACCCAGGCACATGGGGCCTTGCCTGGGGTCCCACAAGGCCAGCCTTCATCCAAACCCCTCCCCATGGCATGAAGAGATCCCAGGGATCTCGTGGAAACCACAGCTCCCTTCCCCACTTCTAGACCTCATCCCAGGTGCCCAGGAGCTTGGAATGCCCTGTGCAGACAGCCCGAGCTTCCATCCAGAGCCTGCACGGCTGTCCTGAGGCTGGTGTGCACCCCACACTCCACCATATCCAGCCCTCTTCACATCCAAGGTGTGGCCGGTGCAGGTGAGGGGCATGGACAGAGGTTGGCCATGTGGCCTGAGGCCTCTCCTGGTGCAGCACAGAGCCCGGGGTGGGAAGGGAATGAGGAGCAGCACCTCCATCTGCACTCTTGCCTCAGGCCCTGCAGTGATAGGGGCAGGCCTGCCACTGTCATTCAGAGACCAGGAAGCTTCCCTGCAGCCCTGGTGGTGGCCAGCTCTGAAGCTGGGAGATGATGGGCTCCATAAAATGGCTGGGGAGGCGGGAGCCGGTGATTCACTTAACTTGAAGAGAAGCTTGGCTCTTGGGTGGAAAGCTCTTTCTCCATGAAAAGAACTGACCTCTCTCCCTGTGTTTCTGAAGCCCTGCCCATGCCAGGCCCCCGCTGGGCTCTAGGAGATGGTCAGGAATGGCCTGCAGGCCCACAGATCAGCATTGGCTCTGAACCACCAACAGCCCCCTGCCCTCCCTGCCGGCCCCGCCTGTCAGCCCTTGCGAGCCCCTGCCAGCTGCCTCCCTCCTGCTCACGTTCCTTGCCCAACTCGAGCCCTGGAGTTTCTGATTTCACCCATAGGCTGGGCCTTCCCTGGAATCCAGAGACAAAGTGACCACGGGCTGCTGCCCTGGTGTGGCCAGGTGGACAGTGCCTGGGGGCAGAAGAAGGCTCACCAACCAATGCTCTTAGCAGGGGCTGAGCTTCCCCAGAGAGGGCCAGTGTCAGGCAACAGTACCCCCCTCCTACTTCCTCCTTTCTCCCCTCCCTCTTTTCCCTCTTCCCTGCCTAAAGCCTGGAGCTTTCAGCTCCCTGGCCCCTCCCAGCCACATGGGTCTGACATGCCTTTCTGACCTGTTGGCTCCTGCAAGAACACACCAGGATCAGCAGTGCAGCCTCCTGACTATAAAACCGGTGCAAGGGCAGGGGGGATGCAGGCTGGTCCTCCGCTGGTCCCTGTGGAGCACACAGCCAGGAAACCAGCCAGCAGCATGGCTGTGAAGTGTGCAGAGTGAGCCTGCAGGCCAGGCAGTGGTGGGGGCATTTAGAAGCCCCTTCAGGGCCACAAAGGGTGGAAGACGACACACCGACACCCTTGCCAGGTCTCCGCCTCTGCTTTCTCTGAGCCTCAGTTGCCGCTGCCCAGGCGGACCCTACAGTCTAGCCATATCTACTCTCTCCACTCCCTGAATCCAAATGCCCCGTACTCTCTGCACTCTCCTGTCTTCACATGTGCTCTCCCCTCTCCCTGGCATGTGCTTTCCTCCTTCTTCACCTGGCAAATGCCTACTCATCTTTAGAGATGCCACGCAAGCGTCACCTCCTCCAGGAAGACTTCTCTCGCTGCCCCCCTCCCCGGGAGCCTCCCATAGTTTCTAGAGCTTGCCCACAGTAGCATTTATAACACAGCACTGTAACCACTTACTTATCTGCCCCCCACCACTAACTTTGAGGGCAGTAGCTGCCTTACTTAGGAAGCCTGGCATGTAGTAGGTATTTCATCAGTATTGGGCGGGTGGTTGGATTAAGGAACTGACAGCAGACCAGTGAGTGAGGGGGTTGTAGGGAACTCTGGGCCAGCAGCCAGGAGAGGGGGTACACTCAGAGCAGCTGAGAAGAGGAGGAGGATGGTGTGCCTGATGGGGGTCCCTGACGGTTGCCCCCCACCCCCACTGCTTTGGAAAATCATTTGTCATAGAGGTCCTGAGGTGCCATCTGCCTACCCAGGCCTGATCCCAGTGGTGACCATCTTCTCTCCTTGTTCCTAGTATTTCTGCCTGTTGCTGGTGATCTTCCTCGTTGAGCTGGTGGCAGGTGTCCTGGCCCACATGTACTACCAGAAGGTGAGTGGAAGTGTCCTCCTTCTACATTCCCGCCAGTGCCTCCAGGGGCCAGCATCATGGAGGATGGGTGCACAGTGATGGGGAAGCTGAGGCAGCAACACAGGGGTGGTCCTGACTCCCAGGCCCCCACAATCCTTGGCACGGTGGGGTCCCACTTCTTGTCCTGGTTCCAGCATTCTCTGCTCCATCTGTTCATGCTGATGTCTTCACCATGGGAGGCGGGGAGTGGGAGCTTCCCCTGGGAATGGGGGTGGTCTCTCTCCCCTTCCAGGAAGAGGTGGAGGATGAATTCGACTGTCAGACATCCCAGGAGAAAGGCTTGGGCCAGGGCTACATGCCAGAGAATGAAGACAGCACCAGGCCTCG
Organism: Tapirus indicus; assembly: GCA_031878705.1. Classification (NCBI taxonomy): domain Eukaryota; kingdom Metazoa; phylum Chordata; class Mammalia; order Perissodactyla; family Tapiridae; genus Tapirus; species Tapirus indicus. The sequence goes on along the minus strand of CM062918.1, from coordinate 100,323,484 downwards.
TCTGCCTGCACTGGACAAGGATGAAGTGGCCAGTCAGGTCCCCTCCCACCGGTGCCCTGTGGATTAGGCATTCGAGGTCATGACCAGGTTGATATTCAGCTAGTAGAGACAGATGACCTTGAACCCCTGACTGTGCTGGTTGTTTCAAGCCAGCGCCCATATGACCAATGGGTGCCCACAGGATAACGATTGTAAATAGTTTGAATATCACCTCGTAATCAAAATGGAAATCAACAGATATTTGAAAGCCCCCCTGTGCCTAGCCTCCCCATTGCCTTCCCCCTGGCTGTGAGCTGGCTCCTCCCCAGCCTGTCCCGCTCTGCCCATCACCTCCGCCCTGTGTCAGGGCCCCAGCTCCTGCAGCATCCTCTCCATGAACTCCGTCTCCTGTGCCGTCTCCTGACAATGCTCCCTTACACTGTCTGGGGACCTCTGCCATCACTCCCTTCGCAGCCCCTGGTGTGGGGGCTGGTGTGGCTTTGGAGAGGGCTGGGGTGGGTGGGCAGTCTGCTGAGGCCGCCTCCCTCTCATCCTCCTCAGCTGAGTGATGAACTGAAGCAGCACTTGACGCTGACTTTGTCTGAGAACTACGGGCAGCCCGGAGCCGCGGAGATCACAGCCTCAGTGGACCGTCTGCAGCAGGATGTAAGCCCCTGCCCTGTGGGCTTGAAGGCCACGCAGACATGGGTTTAAATCCTGACTCTGTCCTTTCCTGTCTCTGTGACCCTGGGCAAGTAACTTACCTTCTCTGAGCTTCATTTGACACATCTCTGAAATGAAGCCTTAGAGGCTGTACGAGGCCCCCCTGGTGGTCTGGTGGTTAAGAGTCAGCGCTCTCACCGCCGCGGCCCAGGTTCCTTTCCTGGTCGGGGACCCACACCACCCACCTGCTGGTTGTCATACTGTGGCAGCTGTGTGCTGCTGTGATGCTGAAAGCTCTGTCACGGGTATTTCAAATATCAGCAGGGTCACCCACGGTGGACAGGGTTCAGCAGAGCTTCCAGACCAGACAGACTAGGAAGAAGGACCTGGCCACCCACTTCCAGAAAAATTGGCCATGGAAACCCTGTGAATAGCAGCAGAGCATTGTCTGATAGAGCGCCAGAAGGTGAGAGGATGGCTCGAAAAGACCAGGCAGGATTCTGCTCTGCTGTCCACAGGGTCCCTAGATCAACTCAATGGCGCTCACAACAAGGGTGTGTGAGCATTAGATATGAGCACATTTGCAAAAGTCGCCACCCATTCTGAACAGTGCTTACTGAATCCCGGTTCCTTCCTTCCTCCTTCTCTGCCCTCGCCTGCGCCATGGCTCCCCCTGACCACCTCCTCCAAACCCCACCCCTGCGGCCTCCCCCTCTGGGTCCCCTGTGGGCAGGAAGCTGACTGCAGCAGGAGAAAGACTCCATCTCCTGGCCAGGATCTGGGCTCTTCCCATCGGGGGGCTGCCTTCTTCCCCTCGGGGAGCTGACAGCCGAGGCCCCAGAAGAATGAACCATAACAGGCAGAGGCATTTCAGTTAAGCCACTGCAAGAACGTCCCAGTTGTGAGCCGTCAGGCAGAACGCTGGGGCACAGAGAGGTGGTCTCCCTTCTAAGAGGAGACTCGGCAGATCCCTCCAGCGAGGCCCGTGGTCCTGCCGGGGGCGGTGGCCCAAATAGATCTCAGCCCTGCGCTGTCCAGTATGGTAGCCACCAGCCACATGTGGCTGTTTAGATTTAAACTAAATAGAAAATTCAGTTCCTCAGTCACACTAACCACTGAAACGGCTAGTGGCCACCAAATTGGACAGCACAGATATGGGGCATTTCCGTCACTGCAGAAAGTTCTGTTGGACAGCACAGCTCCAGGATCCTGTGGTTCTGTGTCTAAAAACTTGAGGCAGCCCCTCCTGCCCACTCCGGTGCCCCTTTTCCCTGCACCCCCCTCTTCCCTGTGGGCTCTGCTCCATCCTGTATCTACAGATCCCCCCCCCCCACTGAGCCTGCGGCCTTGGTCTCGGAGGGGGCACACCAGGCAGTAGAGGGAATGGAGGCTGGTAGGCTCTGAGCTCTAAGGGCAGCTCCGTTCAGCTGAGGAGGCACCTTCCCCCCCTCCCCAAGACGGGCTCAGCTCCCAGTCGGCTCTGCACGAAGGATTCTCTTGTCCTCTGACAGAGTGGCTGAGGGCACCCATGTACACACAGGTGCACACACACTCACACCCACATGCTTAGCCCACACACACCCTGCTGGTCAGCCCCATCCAACACTCAGTCCTGTCTTGTTGGGCCTCCCACGTGAGGAACTGTGCCCTCGGGCCTTACTCAGGAAGCCTCACGCACAACAGGTGACTGCAGTCAGTGCTAGGCTGCGGGGATCCTCTGAGTGGAGAGCAGGGCTGGGGAGCTGGACTCCCCTGGGACTCCCCAGGACTGGAGGGGCCAAGGAGGAGGGTCTGGGCTTCCCTGGGCAGAGAGGATGGGAGGGGCAGGCCAGGAACAGGGAACAGCATGAGGAAGGGCACAACTGGGAGTGAGTGCTGGGCCACTGCCAATGCCTCCATGGGCACGAGGACCCCACATGTGGAACTATTAGAACTAGGGGGGCATGAGGGACCTTGAGCCCAAGCCTGCATCTTAGGCATGAGGAAACTGAGCCCCAAGAAGGCAGTGGCTTCAAGCCAGGCCAGCACCTGGGCTCTGGGCCTCACCTTGTGTGTGTAAGGGACACCGTGTGCCCATGTTCATGCAGTCATGATAGTGGGAGGAGGTGTCTCTTACTAACCGCTTCCTCCATGCTGGGCTCTCTTCTGAGTGCTCCCTGTGATTCGCCTTTCGCAGTCCTCACAACAGTCTGGCGTGGAGGGACTTTGTCATCCCCATTTCACAAGAGAGGAAACTGAGGCCTGGAGAGACTAAATTACCTGTCCAGGTGACATGCCCAGAGACACAGACACAGTCCCTGTGACTGTAGCACAGCTGTGCTGTTCCCAGCTCTACATGCTGTTCCATTCTGCCTGACTCCCTGGGCGGCTCCTCCTCCTTGCGGGACTTTTCCTGGCCCTTGAGCAGAGCCATCAGCCCCTTCCTCCTCTGGGCCCCGTACCAGCCCCTGTTGTCTCTGCGAGATGATGGGAAATGAGAGGCTTCGAACGAGCCGGAACCACCTTCGCACTCGTAGCCCAGGGCCCGCCTCACTCCAGGCACGCCACAGGTGCTGACAAACACTTGTTAACTGGGCCAAGTGTACCTCCCACACCCCTGCACACCAGAGACAGCCTCCAAATGGCCTGTTCAGTGGCTCACCTAGGGACTTTCTTCTCAGTCCCCCAACTCAGAAGGGCAAGAAAACCACTTTCCTGTTGTCTTTGGATCACCCTAGACCTGGGCTGGCGCTTCCCTGCCCTGGAGTGGTGCTGAAGACCCTGGGTCTTGTCCAGCACTGACCTGCCCACGCCATGGCCTCAGGGACATCCTCGGTGTCCCTGCGGGTCTGGGGCTCTGAGACTTCAAGGCCTGCCTGGGGGCCCGGGACCTCCGGCAAGGCTGGTCCCTGTCCCTGGTGCCCTGCCTCCCTGGCTGACCAGGAAACCCCCGCTTGTGGTTTGGGCCCTGCCCTGGGCTCCACCGCCTAGCAGAACACAGCCCCGCTCTCCCGGGACCCCCAGCATCTGTCTCCCCGCCCCCAGGACACCAGCATCATCTCCTTAAAGGACATGGGTGGATAGAAAAGGTAGCAAACAGGTGTCCTGCCACCAGCTTCTACCCCTGCCTGAGAAGAGCCCCAAAAAAGATGAGCTCGCTGCTCAGAACAGGGAAGAATCAGGGAGAACAGGGATGGGGTCATATCTGACCAGTGTGTCCTGTGGCCCTGTAACTGAGGGGCTACAGGAGCCTGGAACACACTCCTCACCTCCCTCCTCTGTCTCTCCCTCCAGTTCAAGTGCTGCGGAAGCAACAGCTCAGCAGACTGGCAGCACAGCACCTACATCCTGTCGCAGGAGGCTGAGGGCCGCCGGGTGCCCGACAGCTGCTGCAAGACGGTGGTGGTGCGCTGTGGGCAGCGGGCCCACCCCTCCAACATCTACAAGGTGGAGGTGAGTGCCCAGGCTCCAGCTGGGGCATGCAGAGGGCCTGGCCGGCCATCCAGGACCCCCAGAAAGGCAGGCTCAGGCAATGGGTGGGGGCAAGCAGAACACACTTACTCATTGGCCATGAGGTACCATGGGGGCCTTCGAAGGTCTCCATAAAACCCTGGGGACAATCAAGGAGATTCTAGGACATCATGGCATGCCTCCGGGTCACCCAAGAAGCCTGTGGGCAATTGAAAGGCTGGACCTGGCCCTCTAAGTCTCTAGCCTGCCCTCTACTAGCTGGACGCAGCCCACAGCCAGCCCTTCTCTCCCAGTCCTCGCCCGCCTCCAGGCCAAGGTGTGTGTGACCTGCCGTTACCTTTCAGGGAGGCTGTCTCACAAAGCTGGAGCAGTTCCTGGCTGACCACCTGCTGCTCATGGGGGCGGTAGGCATCGGGGTGGCCTGCCTGCAGGTGAGTTGGAGTGGGGGATTTGGGGGAGTTGTCTAGAAGAGCTCCGAACCCCTCTCCCCTTGGCTGAGATCTCAAATCACTGACCCTCCGCACACCCATCCCCGCCCCGCCCTCTCCTACCCCCCACTTCTCTCTCCTTCCCTTTGCAGCCAAGGGTGAGTCATGAGGTCACTCTCTTCCCCAGAAAACATGAAGGAAAATGCCTGGGGCCTGGGGGACAACTTGAACTTGTGAGAGACCTGGGAGGAGTATGAGTGTGGGCTCAGGTATGTGCATGCACCCTGTGTGTGTGCACGTGGGGGTGTGTGTGCACAGCCTGTGGTGGTACGTGTGGGTCCATGGGTGTGTCCACATGCATCTAGGTGTACGTGGTTGGGGTTGTGTGCACACATATGTTAGGCGTGCTTGTGCATGTGTGTATATGTGTGTGCATGGATATGCACTCATTCCTCTGTGTGTATATGTGTGTGTGGCCTGTGGATATGTGCTCCTGTGTACACCCAGCCCTCTGCTCTTTCACTGCTCCACCCTTCCCCAGCCGCTGTCCAAGGAGTCATCCTTACTCTCAAGATCACTGTAATCTAAGGTCGAGAGGAGAGGAGGCAGGAGGGGCCCCCTCAGGGGCTGGGGCAGATACAGTGAGCAAGGGCCCTGCATGCCCACCTCGCCCAGCACTCCACACTCCTGCTCTGACCCAGCAGGTTCTGGAGGGAGCTGAGTCCTGCCCCGCCCTTCCCATTCCCTGTACTAAGCACAGTCTAGGGAAGGGGCATGGGCAAGGGTCTCTCCTCAGAGGACCTGGTCCAGTCCTGCCTCTGCTCCTGTGTGACCTGGGGCAGTTCCTTCCCTGCCCCTCAACTTATTCATCCACAAAATGTGGATCTCCAACCGCGTGAGGGCTAAGACTGAGGTGACGCGGGTGGCACGTGCGAAGGCCTCCATGCATGGAAGCTCTATCTACCCAGCTATCTGTAGACTTCAGGGTGCTGTCAGATGCTTTCTCATGGGGTCCCCACCACAACCTGACAGCCAGGCCAGGTGAGTAGTGATGTTCTCCCCACTTTACAGATCAGAAAGTTGAGACCCAGAGAGGTGACTCACCAAGGGCCTCACATCCTGCACTGGCGCCCAGGGGTCCTGGCCCTTGGTCCCTTGCTCCCCCAAGCTCCCTCCCTCAACACAGAGTTCTGTGGGAAGAGAAGCAGGGGGTGTGGCAGCAGCTGGCCTGGGGAGCCCTCCAGTGCAGAGTCCTTTTAGGTCGCCGTGCTGCCTGCCCACATCAGTCTGTGCCCGGAGGATCCAGCTGCAGCCTAGCCTGCTAGGCCTACTAGGCCTGCTGGGCCTACCCTCAGGAGGGGGACCAAGCAACCTAGGGCAACCTAGGGCTGGTTATTTCATCTCCAAGGCTCAGTGCCTCATTTGTAAAATGGGGCTAATTATAGTCACCTGGTTTGGTGACTTGTGAGGATTAGCAAGATAGACGCAAATCACTGGCTCATTGCTGAGCAGTTCGCAGGGGTTCAATAAATGGTGCTTGTCATTAGTTTTATTTCCACGTGGGCACATTGTCTCTCCAAAAAGCCCTGCTTGTTTCCTGGCCAGCCAGCTTGCCCCCTCCACCCCCGTTCACATGCAGGCAGGGAGCCCAGGAGGCATCGCCATAGCCCCTCTCTTGCCCTTCCCCAGGGTGCCTTCTGCTCCCTGTACTGAACCCCAGAGGGGTTGTCAGTGGGAGCTGCGGAAAGGCTTCTCTGTGCTCCAGCTCCCAGCTCAACTGGGGTTTCCAGAAACCTGCCATCTGCTTCAGGTGTTGAGGGGCCTGCTCCGCATGGACACTGACCAGACCTGGGCCACGCTCTCCGTCTGTTTCTTCCTGACCTCTCTGGCCTTGAGAGCCTGTGGCAGCTGAAGACAAGGGCAGTGAGGCCAAGGGCAGGAGTGGAGCTACCAACACCCTGCGCTAAGGTCGGGGGGACAAGGACGGCCGTGGGAGTAACGCAGAGGAGGCCAGGCGGCGGGCGGGGCACCTGTAGGCCCCCAAATGCCTCCTCCCCACTCAGTCCCCACCATGACAGCCTCAGTCCTCCACAGTCCCCTGGGGACTCACTCCAGATGTCCCTCAGAGAGCCTCACCCGCCTCGGCTGTGCACCCCAGCCCCTGATCGGTTTCTCCCCGCCGTGCGCTGAGGGCGGCCCTGTGGCGGCCAAGCCTCGGGGCAGAGCTCCCTCTGCTGGCCAGTGTGGGAACCAATGCCCGAGCCCAGCCCCGCCGCCGGCCTTGAGGGAGGGAGGGAGGGCTCCCAGCAGGCCTGTGCCCCGGCTCAGTCCTCCCCTGGCCGGGGCGGGCACCGGGCACCTTCCCCCACACGCCCAGCCTGGCAGTTCGAAGACCCCCAAGGTTCAGGAGATCCAAGGCCAACGTGGTGTCAGGTTTCTTCCCCTGGTCTGCAGGAACTGGAGATCTTGTGAAAGTCCGAGGGCCCAGATTCTAGACGTAGCCCCCTTCTTCCTCTGTGATCTCAGGGAAGGCACGTTCCCTCTCTGAGCCTCAGTTTCCTCGCCTGTATTGTGGAGGGGTTGGACATTTTCAAGCATTTTTTAAGCAGCAGAATTCTCCTATCAATGAGACTCTCACCCGGGAGCCCAGTATACTAACACAAAGGCTGAGCTGTTCTGACTGAAGCGGGAATTGGGGCCTGGAGACCAGCCTAGCATGACGGCCCCCGGGAACCTCCTGGCTCTGATGTTCTGTGGTTTTTGGTGAGGATCTCGGCTCAGTGAGACTGATGTGCTGTAAGACCCTGGAATGTTAAAGCAGATGTCCTATGAGTACTCTGAACACCAAGCAGAAAATGGGACGAACATAACAAACCCTGACACCAGCCAAATGTTTGGCAACGTGCCCCTTGTTGCCTCATGGACGCGCAGACCAGGCACCAAGATGCTTCGGAGAGGTCGTGGTGGGCTGGATGACAAGACCTCCACAGAGCCTCTGGGCAGTGGTCCTCAACCTTGGCCGCACATTGGCGAGCTTTAACACCACCCAAGGCCCAGGCTATCCCCCAGCACAATTAGATGACATTGTCTGGGGCTAGCAGTCGGGTGCCAGGGCACCTGTAAAGCTCCCTGTGGGTCCATGTGCAGCCAGGCTGAGGAACACTGGCCCCAAGAGCAACAAGAGCCATGGGGGCCTGAAGTCAGAGGTGTGAGAGGTCAGGAGCTGGGAGAAGACAGCCCCATCGCCATCCTTAAACACCCGAAAGCAGTCATGTGGGGAGGGAGGGGACACTCCTGGAGGTGCCAGAGGACAGACAGGAACGGTGGGTGGAATTCACAAGAGGCAGATTGGAGAACTTTCCAACAATTGGAATTATCCCACGTGGTCCCTGCGGAGCACTGAGCTCCCGTGGCTGCAGGTGGAGCAGAGGTGGGGGCTGCAGGGACACTGCAGGGAGGAGTCCTGCGCCTGTCTGGCTGTGGGTCCCTTCTGCTCTGAGGTCGGGCGTGCTAGGGGTGCACCTATTGCTCTCAGCAGGAGCCCTCGGGGCCCCTCCATCCCCCTCAGTGTGTAACTCACTACTCTGGAAGGGATCCCTGGGGTCTTGTACCCCGAATCATAGACTCTTAAGCCTGGAAGGGCCTACAGGTTATCTGGGCCAGTGCTGTCAGTCCTGGCTGCACCTTAGAAATCAGGTTTAAAAACCACCATTGTTCGGGCTCCGTCTGCACAGGTCTGGCTCAGAGTGTCTGGGATGAGCCTGGGCACAGCTGTTGGTGAAAGCCCTGCAGGGGATTCAGATGTGCACCCAGGACTGAGAAGCGCTGGGCCCACCCTGTGCATATACATCTGAGGACACCAGGCCCACAATGGAAGGTCACTTGCTAAAGGTCACACGGCCACCGGGCAGAGCCAGCTAGGACCCCAACTCCAGGTCTCTTTGCTCTACACCAGCTTCCCCTCTTGTGGGTGGACTCTGGAGGCACTCCACTTTGAGGTAACTTTAGAAGCTAATTTCTAGAATATTCTGGCTGGGAAACTTCTATCTAAAGGATGTAGTGGCTCAGCTCCCTTTTCCTGTTGCCTTCCTCACGTCAGGGTCTGGGAGCCTCCCACCAGAGGTCATGTGGAGGAGGCTGAAGGGCTCTTCATCAGCTGTGTAGCAAGAGCTGCTGTGTGCCAGGCACCATGCCCAGGGTCAGGGCCACACCAGCAGACAGGATGTGGTCCTTCCTCCCGGGAACTTTCACTCAAGGGGAAGAGACACACAGAACACATGTTGTCACGTGCAGTCGTAGGCGCTGTGTTGGTGTGAGCCCTGGGGCTTGGGGAGCACATAGGAGGCCCTCACCAGTCATGAGCAGGCTGGGAAGACTTCCTGGAGGAAGTGATAGGTAATTAAGCCTTAAAGGAGTTTGACAGGAAGAAGCAGGAGAGGGAAGAGTGCCAGTGTGAGGGGACAACATGTGCAAAGCCCTGGCTGGCCGATGGGGTGGGCTTTATCCTGAGGGCCCTGGGGAGCCTACCTGGCCTCTCAAAGGCTCAGAGTGCAGGAGGGGCTGGTGCTGTGCTGTTGGCTCCTGTCATCCTAGTTTTTAAAGAATCTCACCAGGGAAGGCTCTGGACCAGTGCACACACTAGAGGTTTTCCTATTAATAGAGGGGGATTTGAGGCTCAGAGAGGGATGTAACTATACCCAAGGTCACACAGCCCAAAGTAGAAGCTAGCCCACTCCCACTCGTCATTCCCACATTGTAGGATGGACATGTGCTGCAGAGCCCAGAAAACTCACGAGACAGCTGAAATCAGATCTGCAGGTCATTAAAGGAAAACCGAAAGATCATTTTGAAATGGCTTCCTGGGACCTCCCTGGCCCTTCCTTGACGCTCTTGATGACAGCCAGGTGCTGGCTCAGAAGCCTCAAGAGAAGCTGAGAGCACGCCAGCCTCCCATTAAAGATGCCCCATATGTGGCAAACGCCACAACCAGGCAGGCTGCCGGAAGAGGGCCCCGTGCCCTGCACAGGCTGACCCCAGCAGCCCTTCCGACTCGTCCTCTGTGTCTCTTGCTCCTGCAATCGACTTGTCCTATGTTTTCTCTGCTCACCCCCGTGCTGGCCACTCGGAGCCATCTGTGCTGAGTTCTCCGTGTCCTCTGTTACGACGGAGACGCTGGGTCTCAGGGATCTGACAGTATCCATTACCCTCTGTGTGAATCAGGTGGTGTGTGTGTGCACGTGTGTGTACATATGCACACATGGCGATGAGTGCATCCTTTACCCCTCTGCACGCGTCAGACTGGTGTGTGTGGGTGCCAACACTCTGATGAGATTCCGGCCCACACACCTCCACCCTCGCCGTGCCTTCCCTGGGAGGTGTCCTGGGAACCACACCTTATACAGAAGCATGCATGCTGGGCCGCTCAGCTCTCCCGGTCCTCCCCTGGCATGAGCTGTACACTGTAGATGTGATCACAGGTCTGTGCTGGTCCAACTGCTCCCTTCCAGCATCCCCCTTAGCACAGATCCGAAAGATCCAGATACCCCCACAGGACAAATCATCAAAGCACGAGGTGGAGACCGGGAAGAGGGCATACTGCAGGCACCTGGGGAACAGCTGTGGCGGCCCCCTGCTTCAAGCCACTGGGAGACAAGATAGGCTCCTAAGCCGCCTTTCAGCTTGTGGCTCTGAGTCCCCAAGGTGGATTAGCCTGCTCTTAGCACTGAGTCTGAAGGCTGAAAGCTATGCTCACGGGGCCCCACCATCCTCCCACATGGGGATGGAGAGGAGGGAGGCAGGGAAGAAGAAGGGCGTCTCCCCCGCTGCCTCCTTAAGCTAGCCTTGCAGAGAGAGACAGAGAGCCCGCCGGCCATGCACGCTGTGTCAGCCTGTCCTCCTCCCGCTGGTCACAGCTCCGCACGCATCCAGATGTGCTCTGACAAGAGCAGGTCAGCAGCGGCTAGTGGAAAAGTTTGGGAAAGATGGGGCATTGTTTCCTATCCTTGGGGAAACCCACCTTCACTGTGTACCACAGGACGGTCATGGGGCAGCCCTCACAGTGCCCCTCCCCTGCAGGCAGGGAGTCGGGGGGCAACAGCATCAGCATCATGATCACAGTCATTGGCCTCCTTGGTCTGACACATCCTCATCTCTTTGTCCTCTGTGCATCCTTGGGTGGGAGGGAGGAGAGGAGGAGGAGGAAGGTAGAAGGAGGAGGGCAAATGAAGAGCAAGGTGGCGAAATAAGGGTCCTCTGCATTTTGGAGCGTGGAAAAGGGAGGCCCAGGGGAAGGTGGTTTCCCAGCACTGGCTGCCTTGGGCTCCAGCCTCTTCTTGTTCAGCTAGTGGATGCGACAGAGCCTGCCATCAGGCAGGCTCCTAGGGCCTGGTTTGGTGCACGTTCCAAGCTGATTTACAGGAAGAGCTGGTGACAGCTCTGGGTGCTCCTCCCAGAGCCTCAGCTTCCCCAGCGGCTTCTGTACATCAGCTGGAGAATCCGCTGCAGACCTTGGTTTTGCTCTAGAGTCTGAGAGCAGCAAGATGCAGACTCTTTCTAGAGAAGAGGTGCACTTCAGACAGCAATGAGGGAGTGGAAATATGACCGCTCAGGATCTAAGTAAATCGGGCCATCTCTGGAGAAGATCTAGGACCACAGACCAGCAGCATGGACTGGGAGCTCGTTAGAAATGCAGAATCTCAGGCCCCACCCAGGCCTAGAGAATTGTAATCTGCCATGTGTCAAGGTCCCCAGTGGTTCGTGCCCATTAAAGTATGAGAAATACTGCTCTCGGATAGTACTTCTCAGAGTGTTCCCCCTCCACCCCCAGCATCACCTTGTTAGAAATGCAGACTCTCAGGCCCCACCCCAGACCTACTGAGTCGGAATCTGCCCTTTCTTGAGGTCCCCGGGGTGCCTCTGTGTGAAAAGCCCTGCTACAGGGCCTGGCCGGGCCAGCAGCTTAACGGGCTTCTGATTTCTCTTTGCTCCTCTGCTCTCTCCACCTGGCAGATCTGCGGGATGGTTCTCACCTGCTGCTTGCACCGGAGGCTCCAGCTGCATTTTTACTAATGGCCAGCCAGGTACCCTCTGACTGCCTCCCACAAGGAGAGGTGCCCAGATCTCCCTGCCAGACCTGCAGCATCAGCATTGGCTCACCTGGAAACTCCCTGTACTCTGTGCCCAGCCCCTCGGACCCACCCAGTGCCTGAGACCATGGCCCCTGTGGTTCGACCAGGGACCCTCAGCCCCCTCCCTCCACTGCTGGCGCTCACTGCCTGAGTCACTGGGCGGGGACTGATCCTGCTGGGACACATCAGCCAGAACTCCTCCCCAGGCCTGGGGCTCCCAGGGACCACAGGAAGGGGAGAGCTGGGCTCCCAATCCCACCCAGCTCCCGAACCTAGAAGGAAGGGTGCCCAACTTTGACCCCCTGGGACTCCTGCATTTGTGACCCCCACCAGTGCCGAGCACCCCTCGCCTCGCCTCTGCCGCAGGATCTGGGTGCTGTCTCTCCCTTCGGGGAAGTGCGTCGGGGTAGGGCAGTGAGGGTTGGCTCTGCCCCCAGAAGACCCAGCCCTTTGATCTGCCCGCCCCCACACCTCACCTGGGTCCTTCCTGCAGGGCCTGGGAGAGAGAGAACTGAGCTGGGTGGGGGGTGCTGGGGAGGCAGTGGGGATGGAGCTGCTGGGGCAGGGAGCAAGGCAGGATAAATTGGCTGCACCAGGAACCTGGACCCCACCTAGTGGCGTTCCCCCAGAGGGGACCCCCTGAGATACCATGGCCCCGAGCCCCAGCCTCCAGTAATATGTCCCTCAGGGAACTCCTCTCTGTGGCCCGGTTCTCAGGAATGCCAGGTTTTTAAAACCATCTTCTTCTCTTCATGTGCGGGTGTGTAAAAATCCTCACTGATCTGACCAACTCACAGACCCTGCAGAGTCAGAGCCACTGAGAAGGTGCGAGGCCCTGAGTGGAGGCTGCTGGGGCCTGAGCCTGCTTTTCCTGGGCCCCTCCCCCTGACCACGTGGCCACCCCTAGGCTGCCTCCAGGGGGCCTCACTCTGCCTCCTCTTCCATCCGGCCCAGAGAGAATACAGTCCCTTCCTTTGGTTCTCTCTTGCATCTCTGAATTAAGCAGGGAATTTTCAGGAAGAACTTTCCCAAATACTAAGGAAGAGCAGAAAGAAAATCCTAGAAAATGCAGAGTATAGATGCTGGCAGTTTTCCAAAGAAGAGATATCAGCTCATAAGACAGCCATGGGGACCCCCTTCAAATGGGGGTTACAAGTGGGCAGCTTGTAACATGAGAAACCGTACCAGCTTCCACACCTCCCAGGTCCTGCATTTCCTATCCTGGGGACCCTCTTATGTCCCACCCTTGAGAGGGTGGCCACTTGTTATGCTAAGACCAAGGCCAAGAAAGGTCACCCCTTTCCCCCAACTCTTTCCAGGCCCCAGTCTGAGGAGTCGGCTCTTGCTGACTTGGGTCAGTCCTGGCTGAAGGGTGTTCTCCGTCCCATCCATGATCTCTGTGTTCCCAACACAACCCCGGCTGTACAGAAACCGCACGCCCTCAGAACAGGGGTCACCCCACGCACAGAGGAAGACCAGCTTCCCGGGCCAGGTTGCCTCCCTGCCTCGGGCATTCTCCGAGGGCCAGCGGAGCCCTGGCTGGCTCATCTCCTCCGCCTGGAGGGCCCTGGGGTTGCCTGTGCGGATTCATTACAAGGGGAACCACCTCTCCAGCAATCCCAGACTGCGCCAAGGCCGAAAGAATCGGTGGTGTGATTATCTTTGCCACCCTCCAGCTTCCCCGGATGCGTGCAGATAAAAATGACCGTGACTCCCACACGCTCTGCAGGGCCAGACATCAGGCCGACGAGTCTCACCAAGCGAGGGCTGGAAGAGAGCCGTGTTCTTCCTGCCGAGGAGCCTCGGAGGCAGCGGCGGGCAGGGAGGTGCTGTGGACCTATACATGTCCACCCCTTGGGGAGCCCCTTAATTCTTCACTGAGGTCAGCCAGGCTTGTGGAGATGGGGACAGGTCTGACGGGCGGGTATCGTTTGTACAGCCTTGTCCTGGGGGCCCAGGAGAGCCTGACTCGTCTGCCCCAGCCTTGTGTCGGGTTAGGCGGGCCTGGCTGAGGGCAGGGGTAGCCATGATTCCTGCCCTGGGCGTCCTTTCACCCACACTGCTGCTGGAGGGCGGCTGGTCCAAGCTGCAGAGAGCAAGAGAAAGGCCCAGAGCCTTTGGGAACCGTGACCTTGGTTCCTGCCAGCAGCCTGGGAGATGAGACAGGGTTAGAGGAAACGGAGGCCCAGGCTATGGCAGGTTCCCACTCGGGGCACAGGGGCTGGAGTTGGAGCCGGGGATGCTGCCCCCACCATGGGGTGTGCCCGTCCTGCTTGCGAGGATGCAGACCTACACCCAGGATGGCTCCTCCCAGGCCCCTGCTTGGAGGCTGTCACAGTCCTTGGAGAGAGAAGGGCATGCCTGTTGAAAGCTGTCATCAGTCCCGTGTGGGCAAAGGGCCCCCTCACACCGGGGTCCAGAAAAGAAGCCAGCACTTTGCAGAGGTCTGGACACGGCTAGTGCTGGAATATCATGCAGTTTGGGTCAGCATTTCCTCACCTGCAACCCAACTGCCCTTCCCACCCTCAGCTCACAGAGGCAGCTGCCAAGAGGGAATAACACATCCCCCCACTCCCCTGGTGACGTGTGGGGGGGGGGGACAGGAATGAAACTCGGCCTTTGGTGAGGGGATGAAGGTTTGTTTAAAATGTTTGTGGCCATTCTTCTCTTTCTCCAGACCCCTCCCCGATTTCAGGAGCCCCTCAGGCATAGCCGTGTGGGGGTGGGGGTCCAGGGCATTGTGTTCACTGAAGGCCTACTATGTGCGCTTAGAATGTGCTAGTCACGTAAACACATGATCTCGTAGTGATGGCAATAGGAGGGTATTATTCCCCCATCCTACAGATGAGGAGATTAAAGCTCAGGGAAGTTAAGACCTTTGCTGGTCATCAGTATTGGCTGTTGTGACACCACCTGAACCGGATGGAACCAAGGGAAGCTGGGCTGGAGCCCCTCTCAGCGTTCTCCATCTCTGTAATAAGCTGTCAGACTAACACTCAGGAATGTGTCCCTCAGGGGAATCGCCGAGTAGCAGCAGCCTCGACACTCCCTCCTGTGTTGGACAGAACCACCCATCACAGCCCCAGCACCAGCGCCCTGCACATTTGCAGTTGGTAGAGAAGTCTGGCTTCTTCAGGCTGACAGCTGGGCCCTCCTGGCGGAATGGCTCAGCCAGCAGGCGGGAGCCCAGGGGTCATTGCTCATGGGGACACCAGGCCTCTCACCTCAAGCACCAACGCTGTCACCAAAGTGAGAGCCGCCTCCCTCAGCCATCAGAATCCACAAACAGCAGGGAACCTCGTGCCCTGTGGGAAAGTCATTGTTTGGGGGCATGGAGGGCTTGGCAAGGGAGCCGGAAATACCTCTCCCTGCCCCATTCTGGGGACCGGGGGAAACCTCAGGTCCCCTGCACTCGCAGAGTCACCCTGGGCAGGGAGGAGGCGCCCTGGGTGACGATGTTGACCTCCTCCCACCCACTTTCCCTCCCCTACATTGCCTGTGCTGGGGCTCTGGGTGGGCACACCCTGACCTCTGTCTCGGGGCCTAGAATCTCACCAGGCTGCTCACCGGGTGCATGGCCATAGGCATGGCATTGGGGGGGGGGCTATGCCCGGGTGATGTGCCCCCCGGACCCTCATGCTCTACAGCCAGTTTTGGTGTTGGAGTCTGCCATGCCTCAGGGTTTCGAGGTGGAGGAATGAAGAAACAGTTACTTTCACCACCGCTCATCCAGTGCTGGCCTTGAAGACATGCACTTACTGGCTACTTCGGACCTGGGTAGAGAAAGGGAGAAGGCGGTTTGACTGGCCAAAGAGAACGCCCGTCTTCTGTATCACCACTGGGTGGCGCTCACATCCACCGAGGATGCCAGTGATCAGGTGTCTAAACCAGAATCTTAACCTTGAGTGTGAATCAGGATCACCTGGTAGCTTCTTACACAGACTGCTGGGTCCCACCCCCAGGCTTCTAATCAGTAGGGTAGGGACAAGAGTTTGCCCTTCTAGCAAGTTCCCAGGTGATGCTGATGCTGCTGGCCCTGGAACCACACTTTGAGAACCACTGCTTTAGACCACACCACAAAGGAGGACCACCTTCCTCTGTATGTCGCAGCCCCCAGGGTTCAAAAGTCCCTCAGGATGTCTAAGTCCCTGTGAGAGGGTGGGATGAAGCGTTGCCATTACGGGCAGTTCGCAGCCGGTCAGGAAGGTGCCTCTCCTGCTGAGCGTTCTGGCAGCACCTGGCCTGGCCTCTGAGCGGGACTCCAGGTGGAGCGCCGAGTGGTCTGTGACCTTGGCTGGGAGACCCACAGCCGGGTCCTTCTCCTGGAAGGGACAAGTTTACACCCCCAGCCCCGTTTTCCCATCACCTCTGTGTGCCTTGGGAGAGCCCCACTCCATCCTTGTGTCCCCAGTTCTACTTCAGCACAATGCCCAGCCCTGTCCTCCATCCCTCAGCCTCCCATGTGCCCCTTCCCCTCCCGCTTATGCACCGGAGACACCCCATGCAAGTGCCACTAGTAACTCCAGGCAGCCCAACGTCAGTGAGGCCAGATGGGCTCCTGGAACTAGCTGGCGCATGGATGTGGGTCGTCACAACATTCTAGGAACAGAGAAGTTGCCTTAACCTACTGCATATAGAGGAATTGCTCTAGCTGTAAGCACATCCCTCTCCTTAGCTGACCTCAGTGTAAGCCCAGCCTCACATGCCAGGGTGCATGACAATAAAGGATGTATCTAGACAACCTTCTGCTGCTGTTTCTTCTCTTCTGCAGGGAAATCCCAGGGCATCAGTTCATCAAATGTGTTTGGACCTACTCTACATGCTGAAAACACATACTAGTGATGGGGAGAGGGAGAGAGAGGAGGCGCCCTACTAGGAAACCCACTGACCACACTGATTAGGGTCCTGCTGACCCTTCTTTTGGCAGCGCCCATGTTTATTTGTTTGAACTGACCTGCGTGCCCAGGAGTGTCATTAGCTCCTGGCTGTAAGCAAGAGTCAGGCTCAAACAAGAGTGCTTGAGTTGTGTTCCTCCTAAAGCTCTCTGCCTTCAGCCAGCCAGTGTCGCCACACCACTCACCAGGATTCACAGCCAGCCTCTGTTCACGAGACTGCGGTTTGCTTGTCCTGCTGCGGGCATGCCCGTGCTGGCTGCTGCAGTGACAGGTCAGAAGCAAGGGGCCCCTCTCGCTGGCCACCAGGCTCCCAGCTGAGCATTTCAAGCTCTTACTGCTACTGAGGCCACCCCCCCCCCGACCATCTCACCCCAGAGGGACAGCGTTTCCCCACCTGGACCAGCTCATTAGTCCTCATCTCCAAATACAGCGTGGGACCCTTTTTCTTCTCAGTGCAAAAGGACTTCAATCTTATAATTCAGAGGAGCCGA
Source organism: Tapirus indicus (assembly GCA_031878705.1). Lineage (NCBI taxonomy): Eukaryota > Metazoa > Chordata > Mammalia > Perissodactyla > Tapiridae > Tapirus > Tapirus indicus. The sequence continues at coordinate 100,306,451 of CM062918.1, read as the reverse complement.
GGGCGCCAGGTTGCCCAGTAGAGAGATGAAGTAAATGCTTTGTCTTTTATGACAAACACATTCTACCTCATTCACCATTCTGTCTAGGAAATGTGCTTGAGGTAGCGTGGGGTCAGTGGGAGGACCTGAAGACACCTGGGAAAGCTGGGCTCTGGGGATCCCAAGATGGAGGGACTGGGAGCAGAGGTGGGGAGGCAGGCTGGGAGCCAGCCACTCACCTGGAGAGAACCTGAAGGGGGCCTGCTCACTTGCTGTGTAAGCGGGTCGATCCACCCGAGGAAGTCCCCAGGTGGGGACCCACTTTGCAGTGGAGTCTGCAGCCCTTGGCCAGCTCTGCTGTGTCTCCTCAGCCCCTTTGGTCAAGACCATTCACTGAACGATCACAGCGGCAGCCCTCCGATGGCTTGGATGTTAGGGGAGTGGGCTCAGTCTAGGGCATGTCCGCGGTCAGCTATCCTGTTGGACCCGGACATCTGCTCACCATCATCACTATGTGTGTGAGTGTGTGTACACATGAGCACACAAGCGTGCCCGAGGAGGGATGCACACCCCTCCAGGTCCCTCCTTGTGCACACAGGCAGCACTGTGGGTGGTGGTCACTGCTGTCTAAACAGCCCTGGAGGCCCACGGGGGCCTGGTCAGGCAGGCGCGCAGTGGAAGCCTTCGTGAAGCTGTCCCCTTCGGTGGCTGCCAGCTGGCCTGTCAGCTGCCACTACTTCCCAGTGGAGGCCGAAGCCTCACATCGGCCCCGAGGGCTGCGGCTGTCACGCGGCCACAAAGTGGGCTGCTTCAAGCTGGGACTCTGGTTCCCACTCCCTCTCCCCACTGGAGAATAGAGAGGTGCCAGTGGGGGGTGAGCGGGGGAGACGACACAAGTGCCAAAAGTCGAGATCATTCCACTGACTTTCTTCTTAAAGACACGAGAAGCCTCTACTTCCCTTTTCCCCCTGCTTCCGTCCCTGGCTGAACCCACGTGGCAATGACTGAGCAGGAAGGAGAGGGCACTGCAGGGGACCCGGTGGGATCCTTTGGATCAGGCCAGGGGTGAAGAGGGCAGTGAGTAAAGCTTGAATCCAGCCCTTTCCATCAGCAAGGTGCAAACCATGTCACTGCACTGAGGACATGAGCGGGCCAGCAGAGAGCCCAGAGGGTCAAGGTTCCATTAGCCTGGGTACTCTTTGAAGAGGTGATGAACAACTTCCACCCGACTTCTAAAATATTGAAAGTAGCTCATGAATCCTAATTGGGGTTTAGAGAACCCCAAGTTGGGGACCAGAGATCAAATTCGACATACTGTCCCTGAGTTGCCCATCAGGAAATAAGGCTGAGTCGTTTCCGGAACTGGGGTCTCTTTCCAGAGAAAATAAATGTATTGAGAATGTATTGAGATTGCAGGAATCCAGTGGGGGATAGTCAGAGGAGAAGAAGGGAGGTAAAGGGCAAGGAGCTTCCTGACGCCATTAAATGATGGAACACGGGCTCACCTCATCCACATGTGGGACTGGCCCTGCTCTGGACTTTGGGCAAGGCTAAGCCCCAGAACTCTGCAGCCGCCAAAAGAAAAATCTCCGGGCAACAGGCTCTACCCAACAGACCCAGCCACAGACCACCTTGCTATTCCAGTCCCCTGCACTCCTCCGCATAAACGGACACCAAGGGAAACTGGGCAGGACCCCAGGTTTGCCCCAGCTGGCTCTCAGCCATCTGGCATTCTCTAGGGCCACAAAGGGGAGAGTCCAGCCAGGCAGCTTCAATCTGAGGGCCCGGCCTGAGTGTGCCCTGTGGAGCGTTCTTATCCTTTTTGGTAGCTTAAGGACACAATAGTCCATCTCCACAGCTGTCATTAAACTCAGCAGAAATGAGATGGCTAAATTAATAGCCTCCCAGTCTTTGCTGAATGCTTTAAGAAGGGACTATTGCAATGCCAACATCTTTGTGTCCAAAATAACAATCATTTAATCTGACTTCCCTCTTGCTTCTGTGGATTATTGAATGCTGCTATTGGGCCAGCCCAGAGCAAAACTGAGCCATGGGGGAGGCTTGCCCACTGAGCCCTCACATCTCCTTTCAACAGTTCATTCCCCAGTCCGTACACCAACTCCCCTTTCCAGGTCACTCCCCTGTGTCCCCAGCTTTCAGTGTGTGCTCTTCCTTGGGGACTCTTGAGGACCCAGATTTGACCACTTTCTTGCCAAGCACCTACACTGGCCTAGGAACAAGCTGGATGTCTTTACGTACATGCTTTTACTTCATCCTCACAGCAAATCTGTAAAATAGGTATTATCCTCATTTTGCAGAAGACGAAACCAAGACAAGTTCAAGGACCACACAATGCTCCCATGGACCATCGAGTGCAGAGTGGGAATTTACTCCAGACCCTACAACTCCCAAACCAGCGCCCTTCCCACCCAGACATGGTGCATCTGTAATGGAGAAGTTCCAGGCACAGTGACAGCAGATAAAACAGTTGTGGTCAGGAGAAACCTAGCTAACGTACAGGAAAGCATTTACAGGCTGTGAAGCTCAATACAAACAACATGAGAGATTTCATTACACCATGCTGGTCTCTGCTCATCTCCTGCACAGGGGCACTCTCCCAGAAAACACACTCATCCTCATTCGGTGCAAACAATGAGTCATCCACCCATCCAGGGTGAGGGACGTCATGCCAGATGAATGGCAAAAATGCTCTTTCTCCCCCCAATAAATCTAATTCATCACCAAGGCTTGTCCATTCTCCTGTGTGTCTCTCAAATCTGTCGTCTTTTTTTTCTCCATCCCACTGTGCTTCCCTGCGGGCTCCGTCATCTCTCACCTACATCACTGAAGCAGCCTCTCCCTGATGTCCCTGCATCCACCCTGTCCCCTCTAACCATTCTCCATGCTGCAGCCAGTGATGGTTCTCAAGGGCAGATCTGAATGGTCACAGTTGGCTTCAAACCTTTCAGCAGGCTCCCACTGTGCTTAGCTTAAAGTTCAAACTCGTTAGCCTGGCTTACCAGGTTGTGATCTGGCGACTGCCACTCTCTCCAGACACCCCCTTCACCCTCTGCGCCAGCTCCAACATCAACAGGACACACCTCCCACTCCTTGCCAGGGTAACTCCTCCCGTCTTCAGCTCTCGGCTTCAACATCACCTCCCCTGGGGGGCCTCACCCTCCCCGAGTTGGGGTCAGTACCTCTCCCACCGTGAACATCACTCCCACAGTCCTGAGCTGCAATCCCATTTCCCCTCTATGGCCCCTCTGCAAGCACAGGGATTGGGTCTGGGTTGTTCACCATTGTATTCAAGCTGCTTGGCACAAGTTAGCATTCAGTAGGTCTTTGAGTGAATAAATGTCCTCTCTCCGCAGGCCCCAGTGCTGGCCATTTGGAGGAAGTTCTCATATGGCTAACTTTTCTGCTGCTGCTGCTCATAAACCACCCTTTCTCACTTCCCCTTTGCTGTGCACCGATGGGGAGGCAGCTGTCCCACCACATCACACAAGAAGGGGGGAACAACAGAGGGGCCCCCAGGGTCATCTCAGCCACCCCCTCCCATGGGCTGAAGAGCCCAGCACACACCCCAGAAGGCTCTAGCCTAGTCATTAGAAGTCCACAGGGAAAAAGGTGCCCTGCCCTGTCCTGATATGAACATCTCCTCTCCTGCCCAGCCAGGGCGGCCTGCCTTTCGTGGCTTAGCTCACTTGACCGGAGCCCAGTGCTAATAGAGAGGTCAGTACATTTCATCGCCCTGTGAGCCAACAGACTTCATTCTGTCCCCCAGAAGCAGACAGCACAGGGACCCTTCGGGCATCTCAACAGGTGTGTCCACAAACTGGAGGGCAGGAGTGAGAGGGAGAATGGGCAGAGAGGAAGTGGCCTCCACCCACATTCCTATGACTTGGCTGGTCCTCAGTGGATGATGGAGGGTCAAGTCCCCTCAGCCATGACAAACTCCTGACCCCACAGCCACAAGGTCTCCTCTAGTAAATCTTGATGAGGCTCTCAGGGACCCCATTCTGGCTAGACCTTTGACAGAGCGTCACCTCAGACCCCTCAATCCTCAGCAAATCTCTGGAGCCTTCAGGACACAGCAGCAGCAGGATGAGGTCCCAAAGTTTGACGCTCTGGGACAATTCCATGCCAACCTGGCCACTCCCTTGAGGAGGGAGACGGACCTCCACAGGTGAAGGGGTTAGAGATGCCCCTCCCGCTCCCAGACCCATGCTGCACATTCACTCTTATCCCCCTCCTTACCCCCTCCCCCGCCCTGCCCAGGGTACAGCAGCCACCCAGGGCAAGGATGACGTTGCAGCGTCTCTCGCCTGCAGCTTGTCACCGGGACTATGACAGTGCAAGGAAACCCACAAACCAGAACCCCAACCAAGGGAGCTGGGAGACTTCTGCTGCCGTAAGGTGGCAAAATCAGTGGGCGCCTGTGGTTTTAAATGCCTCCCTCCTTTCCTGCCGACCATCTCATACTGACTTGGTGTTTCTGTGCCCTCTTTGAGGCCGTCTCAGAGCCACCCTAAATGGGTGCAGCCCAGGCCAAGTCATACTGTGAGGTCCCCTCACTCCTGGAAGAGATCAGGCTCAAATGAACCCCAGGAACATCAGAGGGACTGGGAAGAGATTATACCTGAAACTGACAGCCCCTGTCCCACAGGAAGCCATGGATGACTTATTGCTTGTCCCCTCCCCCAGTGCTCTATGGGCCTGGCCCTCTGTGGTGGGTGACAGACACCTAGGTGGGAGTCAGTCTCTCACGCAGAAGGCTCAGGCCGCTTGACTCGCCCCTGAGCAAGCCTGCGGCCGGTCACCGGGCAAAGCGGGTGTAAGGACTCCTCAGGTGCCCACAGAGAGTCCCTCCCCACCCAGCAGATCTGTAACCTGGGCCCAAGAAGGGGAGATGGGGTGCCCGAGACGGGGGTGCGTCTTGGACAAAGGGTAGGACGGCTGCCTGATCCCCTCTGGGTCCCTCACACCAACCACCACATGAAATAAATCAGCCGTATCTGAGTGAACACACACTACAAAGAGACAGCCTGCTTGTGCTCTTGACACATTATCAGTTTTTATTTAAAAACATGCTAAAAACATGGCGTTCAATAAAGCCAGGACCAGGATGAAGGAAACGCACAGATACGGCATCGCAAGCAGAAAAGTGCATTTGAAACCAACAAGCGTGCTTCCTGCTCTCCCGGCTGCTCACGGGGTGGGCAGGGCCCCAAGGCCCGCCCCTCAGAGGGCCAGTTCAGGGCAGGGAGGGCGGGACACCCTGGACGTCTGCCTCATTGCAACGGAGATGGGGGGAAACGGGAACACGAGAGGCCGGATTCTGAGGGACATAGAGTGGACGCCCAAGCACCTGACCCCAAGCTCCGTCCTATGCCAGGTCCCTGCTAGTTAGCACCTCCACCAGTGGGTGGGCAGGGGGCCGGAGAGGCGGGGACAGTCATTTCCATCTACATGGACTGCTCTTTGGCCACCAAAGCAAGGTGGGACGGCCACCCGGTTCCAACTCAAATTGGAACATCTGTGTGAGGGCCAGGGTGGGGTGAGCAACCTTTCCAGAGTGAGCCCAAGATGCAGGCTCATGCTGGCAGGGGAGGGGCTGACAGCGCTCCAGTTGAGGATGCAAATGAGACACACCCCAACACCCACTGCAGCACCCCCACGTCAGTGCTCGCCCACCTCCCCTGCGAGACGACTGCTGAGTCCATGGGCAGGCACACCCACGAAGTCATCTACAGAACCTTTACCTTCTGAGTCAAGTCTATAAACTCTATCAGATCCAGTTAACTAACTCTGACTTTGCAAGGGAAGCCGAGAGAGGGAATTCAGTTCATTTTGCCCCAATGAGATCAGTCAGGAGAAACTGAGATGACGCCAGGCCACCATCACTGACATCACACGGCGTGGCCTTCTGTGTGGTGTGGGGATGGCTCTGCAGGGTGGGCAAGGGACTTGGAAGAACACCCACACACCGCCCCCAGACTCCCCATGCACGGAGCCCAGTGTAGACTCGGCCAAATAACTGAAGAGCCAAGCACAGGGGGAGGCAGGAAGGCAGTTTTGGGAATGGTGGACAAGGCTCTGCAAACAGACGGGCCAGGTGGGGACTGGAGGAGGAGGAGGGACTGCGGCCAGGGCTCCAGGGCCAGAGGACACCCCTGAAGCGCCAGAAATGTAAGATTGCCAGGGAGTGTTACACTCCCCAAGGTGCTAGGCTTTTGCTGTTGATTTTAACAAAAATTAAAAATTGCATTGATAGGCATAAACAAACCCGCCCCACCCCCACCCCCCGGGCACATTCATTATGCACCAGGTCCCACTGTGCACTCGAATGCTTGTTTGCCAAGTGTCTCTCCGCAGTGGCACAGCGGCATGTCTGCATGCCCTGCAATTTGGGGCTCTGGGGAGGCAGCCGAAGCTGCTTACCAGAAAGATGGGGTCAGAGGACCCAGGAAGGCAGTCTGCTCACACGTGTACTTACCTCCTGTCTCATCCTACCCAAGGACCCGCCTTCCCAGCCTTCCCATCAGCACCACTGCACCTGTCTCTGGGAAGTGGTCTTCACTCTGCCCAAGTCACTGAGACCACCCTACTCACTCCCCAGCCCCAAAATCGTGACTCCTAAACACACCAAAAGTTCTATACTCCTGGTCCCGACTGCACTGTACTTAGGTGAGAGGAGGAGTTGCTGGCTGGTAGCCAGGACTCAGCTCTCAGAACAGACAGGTGGAGGCTGGAGAGGAGACGTGGGCCCAGTGGGGAATCAAGGTGACAAGCAAAATGGTGCAGAAAAAGCAGCCGACCCACACTGGACCCTAGCCAGCTAGTGGGTAACCTTTGCAAGTTCAGTCTCATGGACTCTTGATTTTTTTCTTTTAACCGCAAAATGGTAAGTTTTGGTGGGGACACCCTGCTGCAGTTGAATATCCCACCCCACTGACTCGGGCTGCATTCTGCCTGGGGCCACTGTAACAGGAGCCAGTCTGACCTCTCTCAGGTTTTCTCCTTGGGGTGACAGAGGACCCCAAGGTGAGCACCACCCACCTCACCACCAGTGAACCCCAAGGAAGGAGATGAGGGTCCTGGGCCCAGGTGGACATCTTCCCCAGGGAATCTGGCTGGAATGATCACGGGCACGGGTTCCACCTTCCCTCCTGAGGGTCACGGGTCCTCTGCCACTGTCTGAGCAGCAAAACGTAAGGACTGCTTCCCCTTCCAGAAGCAATGTGAGAAAGTGAGCAGCATCTGAACTAGAGAGGTATTTGTCCGAGAGTTTCTAGCAGGAATGTCTGTGAAAGTAACTGGAGTTGCAGAACCTGTCGCGGGAATGCCCGCACGGGATGGAGGGGAAGCCTCCCTGCCAGCAGAGGGCAGGAGGAAGGAAGAAGGGAAAAAAGAAAAACTGCTCATCAGTGAAGTGCAAGGACCCGTGACAGCTCCCGCCACGTTCCTGGCAAAGCACTGTCCCCCAGAGGACCCCCGGCCCTGGCCTCGCAGGCCAGCATCAGCAAACACGTCGCTCCTTGCAGGAGGTGCCTCCCTGTTGCTTCCTGCTCCTCCACTTCACTTGCCTCGTCCAGGCTCCTGGGCCACCGACACGGGGCCCAGGAGAGCAGTCCTGGCCGGGCCCCTCTTTCTCAGTGCATCCCGAGCAAAGGCCGGGCACGCCTCACCCAGAGCCTCCTAAGTGGTGCACAGTGGTCTGTCCTGATTGAAACTGGACTGACGTCCGCTCTCCCCACCCACAGAAAAAAATCAAACCGTTACAGAAATAAACGCAGTAAAAAGTTATAAATCAGAAAGCTAACCCTAAACTTAGCTGAGATAATATTCCTGAATAATCGTAATCAGAGTAAAATAAAATAAAAAAGTTACACTGTAAGGTATAAAAAGCCTGGGCAAGATGCCTCCAGGGGCCTTGCCCAGAGCGGTCAGACCCCGCACTGCCAGCTCTCCCACTCTCCCACGGGGTGGCCACAGACGCCAGTGGCCTCTGCCAGGCAGTCTCTCCACCAGGAGGGAGCACTCTGCTCCGCACCCCATGCGGGGACTAAGTGTCAGTATGAGGAAGGGCAGAGGCAGAAACACATCAGTGCTGGGGGCCTCCTCGAGCATGCCCCCGGCCCACCCTGTCTTCTTTGGCAAATACACAGATGCAGGAATCCAGGAGCCCCAGCACCCCAAGGTCTCTGCACACCTCCTCCTCCCTGGCCTTCCACCCACTGAGAAGGTGGAGACAGGGTGGGTGGGGGAGGGTGGGCTGGGCCGGGGGGTGCAGGGTCAGCAGTCTGAGAGTGCGGGCAGGCAACACAAAGCTCAAATCTTCTTCCCTGGCACGTGTCCGCGTAGGGCTGGGGCACTCCCGGCCAGCCCCTCAGGCATCGTACTTCTTACCAGTCCTGTGGATGTGCTGGAAGAGGGTCATGGAGAAGGCCATGCCCAGAATCTGAAAGACACGGAGGAAAGGGCCTCAGATGGAATCCCCACAGCCTGGGATCTGACACGGGGCACCCAGAGCAAGTGGGTACAACCACTCGTGTGCTGGACAAACACTGGTGGAATGAAGACAACGGTGGACAGAGGTCACACACAACGAGTCAGCCCCTCAAAGCTGTCTGTACAGACTGTCATCAAACCTCTCTAGCGCCTGATAACCTGCCCACGTCAGAGCGCTGTGGTGAGGACTGAATGCACAAAGGACCTGACCCTACACGGCAGCTAACAAGGAACTGAGGAGGGGAGAGGAGGGGGCAGGAACATGACAAGCCCATGCCACGTCATTTCTGTTTGGTTCTGGAATACACACAGCAGTATCTTTGGCTGCAGCAGACAGGTCTTAACAGTGATGCTGTGCGTAGGATGACATTAATGTTCATTTGTGATTCCTCAACTCCTGAATCCTGAATGGGGTAGTGACCCAGAGCAGTGCAGGGGGCAGGAGGAAGCCAGCCCATGACCTCACAGTCACCACAGTGTGCCATGGGCACATGCCATAAAGCAGGCACGGCTCTCACACTCAAGGTTTGGGCATAACTGGAGGAGGAGACCGTGGCTGGTGAGCCCAGCCCCAGCGTTCTAGTCCAGCCTGATCACAGGCATCCCTGAGATGGGCCCATTCCCAGTACTGAATAGAATCTGCTTCCCCAGAGTGCGTCTCACATTAGAACTCGGTGAAAATGACCCTGGGCTCCTCTGCGAAGCTGGAAAGCACTTAGATAAGTCAGACATGGTCAGGCCCCCAGCCCAAGAGTTTAGGGTAAGAAAGATGACTTCATGCAGGATGTCCACCATCTTCCCACGGACCAAACAGTCAAGTTCAAGTGCTCCCAGGGGAATCAGGCACTGGAGACTCCTGCTCACCAGGGGTGGGAGCCATACCTAGTGGGCAAAGGAGGGAGCCCAGGAAATGTTCTTCCCCAGAAAGGTCGGGGGCGCTTGCTCCCACCAGCTATGTCGGCCTCATCTTCAAGAAAGGAGGCAGGGACCTCTCCTCGTCCCTCTCCATCATCTGTGCTAGGCCTTGCGAAGGACAGCTGTTCTTCCAGTGCTTGCTAATTAACAGCTGACATCTACTGAGCACTTACTCTGCGCCTGGCCCTGCTCTGCACTCAGGAGTACTAAACTCACTCAGTGCTAGGAGGCAGCACGACGGTCATGCCCATTAGACTGGTGTGGAACTGCAGGCACAGAAGCTGAGCACCGTGCCCAGGTCACACCCTTCTAACAGGTGGTGAGGCTGGGACAGCCCTCATGGAGACTAGCCCACAAGCCCGTGCTCACAATCGTCACCTGAGAACTCAGGTTTCGTTCAGTTCAGTCACAAGGTAAATGTCCCTGTGGAGCGGGGACAGGTGTGTTCACAAGCAAACCCACACAGGGGCTTCACGCAACGCCAGCACCAGGCCCACGGCTCAGACGGGGTGCCAAGGAAGCAGCGCCTGATTGTGCCTGCAGGGTCGGGACGGGCATCGAAAGAGAAGGGCTCGGGGCAGAGCAGGAAAGCGCCTGGACTGCAGGCCACCTGGGTGGGTTATTTCACTTCCGGGTGTTTGGTTTTCCTCCTCCGGCCGGTCCAGCGGGGAGCAGGAGGCCCGGCGGCCCTCTTACCTGCATGATAAGGATACACATCCCCACTGTGCCAAGCACGTGCTTGTTGTCATCAAACCACATCTTCACCTTTTCATAGCAGCCCTGGGAAGCAGGGACCACACAGTTAAGGCACTGGCATGGCCGTGAGCCCCCTGCTGCCCAGCACCCCCACTCTCCCCCAGCCCCTGTCCCGCTCTCCTCTTCCTGCCCCTCCCTGACCCTCAGCCCTGCTCCCCCTGCCTTTGAGCAGGCCCCGCCCCACCGCACCCAGGCTTCACCCTACAAGGCCCTGCACAGCCTCAGATCGCATTCAACCCCCACCCTCTGACTCTCCCAACTGAGGGTTCAGGGCCCCCCCTTTTCCACCTGCCTTTTGGCTTCAGTCCTATGTGCCCCCCACCCCACCTTGAACCAATTCCTCAGTGTCCCAGGCCACCCTCCCCTGTAGGTGTCGTCCTGCCAGACCGTCCACTGCACAGGCTCCTGGGAGGAGGGCCCAGAGGAGCGGCTCCCCGCCTCACCGTTTTCCACAGTGGGGTGGTGGTGTTGCGCCCGCAGCCCTGGGAGTTCTCCATGCAGCAGCGGTCAGGAACCGTGTTCTCTCCCAGCACCGGGTACCAGTCTTTGTAGTCGGTGACGCCACAGCAATGCATCTGCAGGTGGGGATGCACAGGTCAGACGTGCCACGGCCCACTGTCATCCTCTGGGCTTTCCCCTGCCCAGGCCAACCCCAGACCCTCAAAAGCTGCCACCCTGGAGTTCAGTGGAGGAGACAAAGGCCTTCTTCTTGTCCCTTCTTTGGGCCTCAGCCGGGCCCATAGGGGAAGTGAGCGACAGCTCCTTCCTGGAGACTGGAGGGGAGAAGGTAATGCCGCCACCCCTCAGAGCTGGGCCCTAGACACCGGGCAGGAGCACTCAGACCCCCGCTCGCCTGGCAGCCCCTCTGGCTCTTCGCTTTGTGCATGGTCCCAAGCTGGCTGCTGGCCCCTCCCCAGCGCTTAACATGGGGCATCCGGGCTGTACTGACTTCTTTCCTTTTAGAATCAGAGACTCCTCGCCTGAGCCATGATCAGGAGACAAATCTGTTGCTAAAATAAACTCTGTCATTCATGCCAGAGCTTCCTGCATCCAGGTCCTGCGCCCACCTCCTCATCCCTCTCCAGCTGTATCCCATTCAAGGTGCCTGACCCAGCAGCTCTCAGTGAAATCCTGCAAGCACCGGTGCCCAACTTGGTCACCTTTGTGGAGCCTGAGCCCAGGCCGCCACCCCTGCTCCCCGCCTGCCCGGCCCTGCTGCTCCCAGCCCACCTCGGCCTGGATGATGTTCCAGGCGTTCTTCAGCCCCACGTTGTTCTCCGTGTTGTACAGCAGCAGGCCCTCCTTCAGGTCCTTCTTGGCGTTCTCGTTCACCTGTCAGGTTGAGGGCAGACGGGCAGGGCAGTTGGGACCCAGACGCAGCTCCTCTCCCCAGGTCTCCCAGGTCAGCTAGGACTGCTGGCCCCAGCTCTTCCCGACGGGGGCCCTTCCCCAGCTGGGGGTGGGTGCTGGGGCAGGGGAGGTTCGCCCACTGCCTCCCAGGGCTGTAACACCCAGAGGCAAAGAGACAGAGGGCCTCAACTCGCCTGGTCCCAGGACCAGCCCCACAAGCCACTCTGCCACTCTGCCTTCAACATCTTCCCCCATGTGCCCCTGTCAAAACACACCCTGGGAACCAAAGGGTGGCAGGTCAGTCATTTTGATCTTAGGTCCACCCTCAGTAGCAAGTAACTTACCCTCTCTCACCTCTGCTTTATCTGTGATATTGGAATAATAATACCCACCTCTGGGTTGTTACCAGAATTAAAGGAAATGATCCCTATAAAGAGCTAAGAACAGGGCTAGCACAGAGGGATCTCTCAGTATTACTATTTCTTGCCTTTCACAAGTGCAAAAGAATTATTGTTTCTAATCCTAATAATGACTCTACCTTTCACTGTGGCCTGGGCAACTACTTCGGGGACCCAAGGAACAGACAGCTACATAGTTCTGGGGTACAGTACACTGAAAGAGCCTGCTAAGCCCCAAGGGACTGAGCGCTGGCCGGTCATCTTTGGTAGTACCAATAAGAAGATTCTCCAACTTGACTAGGAACTGTCCAGCCCGGCAAGGTTGCCAGGGGTCACCCCCACCATCCTCCTGAACCCCATGGTGCAGCCTGGGAGCAGCTGCCCTGTCCTCAAAGTCTCTGGAAAAGGAAGCATAGCTACCCTCCACTTTTAGCCATACTCATGGTGTCACCTGGAAAGTTCCTCTGTGTTTCCAATGAGTTACCCTCACATCACTCAGCCCAACCACCTAGTGAGGTATGAATCCCTCTTCCAAGTGGTCAACATAACTATGCTTGAATACTCCCAGTGACGGGGAGCTCACTAATGCCACTGCACCTCTCGGTAATTTAGAGGACGCCACTTCCTAAGACTACACAGGTAATGAACCCCTCATTCTCCTCAAACTCACCTTCCCCACATTGCCCCCACCAGAACCTTTCATCTGGGCCCTTCTTAGCTCTCCTGGTTCCATCCTCCTTTCCTCACAGGGACTGCCTGTTGGTGCTTTTCCTCCAACTTGCCCTGGCCCAACCCAAAGGTAATGAAATCCCCTCCCTTCCTGGAAGGCTTACCTTGTCCATGTAGACAAAGAAGAGGATAAGTAAGATCAGCTCTGCTAGGAGGATGATCAACAGGACGACAAAAAACTGGAAAGAGAAGGTCCAGGCATGGGCACATGGTAGTGGTCATGGCCAGGGATGGCGTGCAAACCAGAGGACAGCGGGGAGGCAGGAGACAGGCAGCACCTAGAAAGGGCTTCCCAGGGATGGGGGTCCCAGGTAGGGAGGGGAGGGAGACGAAGCAGACAGCCAACCAAGGAGCGGGAGGGACAACTAGGGCAGGAAGAGGGCGTGGTCCGGCCAAGAACTTCGCTGGGCTCAGGCTGGGCACTCAGGCTGGCTGACGTTCCCAGGCCTTGCTGGCCCCAGTGGCCCAGATGCAGGGGGAGCCGGAGTTCAGAGGGTGGGGACGGGATCCAACTTACACTGAGGAGGAGGCACTTGTTCTCCTTGATGGCCCCCAGGCAGCCGAGGAAGCCCGTCACCATGACAATGGTGCCCATGGCGATGACTAGGTTGGCTGCAGACAGCGAGGGGAAGCTGGGGGAGAAGGTGGCAAAGTTGCCTTGGGACACGGAGAGCCAAATGCCCACTCCGAGCAGCCCGCAGCCACAGAGCTGGAGAGAGAGGAAAGCCTGTTAGCTGGGCCCTGCACCTGCGTCCACCTCTGTGGATGTGGAAGACAGCGGGGCCCCCAGTTGTGAGGCGCAGAAAGGGCGAGATGCAGAGGCAGGCAGATGTGGGCCCCATCATGTTGGCTGTATGACCTCGACAAGTCCCTCAGCCTCTCTGTGTCTCAGTCTCCCCATCTGGCAGGCGGGATTACGTAAGCTTCACAACCCTCATAGGGTCACTCTGAAGAGCAAATTAAATAAGACACAGGCACAGCGTGTAACAGATTTTGAAGGTCCTAGACATACACATGTGGTCGTGGTTCTTCCCCCGGCAGAGGAGAGGCCCCAGCATTCAGGAGGGAGTCCGGGGGGGCGCACGCTGGTGGGGACAGACCTTGTCTAAGCACTGGTCTTGGGATGGGAAGGGAATCTCAGAGTCTAGTTTCTCAGAGCCAGACCTTCTGGCGACTGTGTCCTGTCGTCCTGACCAGAAGGACCATTTGCCCACTGTTCTCAGGAGCCTGAAGAATGAATTCACACAGACGGAAACAGAAATGAACCCACGGGGCTGGGCGATGTGCAGGAGTGGGAGTCCCTCACTGCCTCCGCCATCCACCCAAGGAAGCCAGCGGCCAGCACTACAGCCCAAAAACCTCCTCTCCTCAATAGCACCCCTGGGGCTGCGACGCCCCCAGCCTCACCTTGAGGAGCTACAGTCTCACGAGCTGCCGCAGATCCCCACAGCTGCCCTAGTTTATGCTCCATATAGCTGACACTCCCCCTCCCTACGGTAGCTCAGGGCAAGTTTGCTGGGGCTGAGGGGCCAATCAATCAGTCAACCAATATTTACCAAGTCCCTATAGCAGGAGCCTCCCGTGCCAGAAGAGCTACGACCACCCACAGACCTGCCTTCCTGGGGCCTCTGCTCAGGCTGGACAGGAGCAATAAAAAAGCAAAATCTACCCCAGGCAGTACACACTGGGGCCAAATAAATGGCACAGGAGTTCAGGGGAGGCAATCACTGTCCTGCTCCGAGAGGTCAGGGGGAGGCAGTCCCTCAAGGAGGGGTGGAGGACGAGAACATTCCATGGAGGGTGAGAGTATAGGTGTAAGGACTTGGGAGGCACAGACGTGAATCTGATCCCTGGTTCCAGCTTGTCCTGGTTGTGACCTTGCAGTCTCCTTTTACGCCAAATGAGAATACCCTCACCTTCCTTCTGGGTTGTTGTGAGAATGTCCATAGAAGACAGCACGTGAAACGAGTGGTTCACATGGAAGACAGCACATGAAATGGGTGGCCAGGACCAAGCGCTGTCCTCTGCAAGGCACTTCCTCAGCAGTCCCTGTGTGCGGGAGCTGGGCTCTGGCCCCCACAAGTCAGGCCACCCCTGCTCCCAAGCTACAAAGACCAGGCAGCCCACAGTAGGCAGAGAGCAGTTCACCATGTGCACGCACAGGAAGGCGGGGGGAGGCAGAGGCCGCCCCCAGGAGTCAGCATTTCCTTCCGTCATTCAGTTCACAAACACCTACTTAGTGAGCGCCAGGCCCTGTTCTGAGTGCTGGGAGATGGTGGTCAGCAGCCCCGGCAAAAACCCACCCGCCCTTAGAAGGGACGCAGTCATTACACAAGCAGACACATCATGGAATTTCAGGCGCCGGGATGTGTGTGAAGAAGAGTAAAGCAAGGATGACAAGGAGATGCAAAGTGACTATGGATAGAGTGGTCAGGGAAGGCCTCTCGGAAAGGTGGCATTTGAGTAGAGACCCAATAAACAGGGGAAGTGAGCCACGTAAATATCTGGAGGAAGAATGTTCTAGATAGAGGGAAGAGCAAGTGCAGAAGCCGAAGTGAGAATGAGCCTGGCCAGCCAAGGAGGAGCAAGCTGCCTGGCTGCAACAGGGAGAAGGAGGTGACAAGTGCTACCAGCAGACAAGGTGGCAGGGGACAGACCAGACAGGACCTTGCAGGCAGCGGGTAAGAAAACGCGGGCGTTGTTCTAGTGTGATGGGAGCCCCGGCGCAGGGGAGTGACATGATTTATCAGTCTGGCTGCTGTTCGGAAAACAGAGCATCAGAGGGGAAGGGGAAGCCGGGAGAGCAATCGGGAGGCCATGGCCGCGATGAGGGGAGAGCTGGTGGTGATGCACAGCAGGTGGTTATGGAGGAGTGGTGAGAAATGGTCTGATTTGAGATACATTTGGAAGGGAGAATTGACAGGGCTTGCTAGGCTTTAAAGAACGAGTAGGATTTTGACAAATGAGGAAACAGAAAGGTGTTCCAGACGGGGCACGACAAAAGAAGTGTGGGTATTTCCCTGTATTACTAAAGCAGAGACCTTCAGGGAGCTGTAGGGGTGGGAGTTAGGCAAGTGAAGCAGCTCCTGGGTCCCCACGCTGGGGAGTGGTCCTGCACCTCCCCTCCCTGTAGTAGCCCCAGGTGGAACCAGGTCCAGGCTCCCAAGGAGTGGACACTGAGGCCCAGAACATCCACCCAGGCTTTGCAGGTGGAATGGGTGCCACCATCCCCTGACACCACTAGGTGGCGCCCCAGGCCGGGTCAGAGCTCCTCGGGTTTGCCAGTGGAGTGCCGAAACTTTCATCCAGTGGTCACTCTTTCTTCAGTCAGGTCAGTTTCTGTGCTGCCATCTCAATTTTTCTTTCATTAATCATATCCTGGAAATTCACGATCTTCATGCTGAAGATGTATGGCCCTAAAAGCCAGACTCTGGAATGAATAGGAGGAAAACCCACTGCTGCCAGATCACTTCCACAGGTAGAGGAGCTGCTCAAGAGACCTGTCGTGGGGGCCTGGGGAGCAAGATGCCCCACCTCCTGCAGCTGGAGACACCAGGGCCCCCAGGACCCCCCACCCTGGCCCAGCAAAGTTCTCAGAGCACAGCTTTCCCTCGAAGCAAGTTCTGGTGGGCCTGGTAGGGCCCCCTCTGTGCCTCCATTCTCCATTCCCTCCTGGGAAATTGCTGTGGGGTCAAGGAGCCTCTATCTGGGAAAACCTCAGCAGTGCAGACACCCCCAGAGCTGCCATTTCTCAGAGCTGGTTCTCTGACTTCACCTCCACGTTATCCAGGCTGCAAGCTTCACAAAGCCCCACCCCGGGAGGAGAAGGGAGCTGTCCCCCTGTCTGCCTCCCTTCTCCCTTGCTGTCTGAGGTCCCACCCTGACCCAGGGTAAAGCACAGGTGGGGCGGCCCCCATAGCAGCCTGTACCCACGTCCGGCAAGCCTTCCTCTCAAAGTCCTCATCCTTGCCCCTGACCCAGCAAGGGTCCTGCCTTGGAGGAGGTCGGCTGAGTGCACGAGACCCCTGCACACCCCACCGCCACTCTTCTGCATCCTCAGGAGTCTCCTGCTGGGATGGACCCTCCGTTCCCATCTCAGATGACCCAGAACCAGCAGAGCCTCCAGGCAGGCAGAAAACACGAACACCAAGCTCTAAGTTTACAGATAAGGACACTGAGAGGGGACAGGTGGCCATCATGCTACCAGGCTGAGCCCAGAACCTGGTCTCCTAGCTTCTGGTGCAGAGTCCCTTCCACATCACTGCTCCCAGGAGACTGTGAGTGCCCGCTGAGCCTGGCCACAGGGGAGAGCACCAAGACCACCGCCTCAGCCCCTGCCTCCCGCCAGACCCCAGCCATGCCCCCCTGCCTGCCTCTGGCCTCTGTTTTAAGCCCAGACTATACACAGAGAGCTGCCTGAGTCCTTTTCCTAAAATGCCTCTTTTATCATGCTGCTCCCCTGTGTGACCTTAAGATTCCTTAGCTCTCTGAGGCTCAATTCCCTTTAAAATGTGGCATCTGGACTAGAGAATTTCTCAGGTCCCTTTCAGCAGCAGCTTAGCCAAGCGTGAGACACGTTGCTCTCATCCCCTAGCCCAGCAGTTCCCAACCAGAAGCAATTATGCTCTGCAAGGGACATGTGGCAATGTCTGGAGACATTTGGGGATGTCACAACTTGGGGAGGAGAGTGCTACTGGTATCTTAGTGAGTAGAGGCCAGGGATGCTGTTAAACATCCTGCAATGCACAGGACAGCTCCCCACAATAAAGAACTATCTGGCCCCAAACATGAACAGCAGGTGAGGAACCTGCCCTAGCCTCATCCCCATGCCAGGCATCTACCCTCTGGCTATCAAGTCGCTGAGAAGACACCACCAGAGAAAGAACTGGTGTGTCCCCCAGGCCTGAGGCAGTGTCCTGGCTGAGAGGGATGGCACAACAGGGAGGAGGAAACACTGGGAAGACTTGGGGGGGTGGTGCGTGGGGGTCGTGGGCAGGAGGGAGGAGCCAACAGCAGAAGAGGTCTGCTGGGCAGGAGGGCAGGAAGACAGGAAGCTGGCCTCTGAGGCCAGAGCAGGGGCGGGTGGGGGGGTGGCGAGGCAGGAATGGGGGGTGGGGGGGAGCCATCCCACGAGGAGGGCGCCAAGCACAGGAAGGAGGCAAGGCAAGGCCTGCAGTGGCACAGCCAAAGCGCAGTGCCCGAGAGCTCAGCTGGTGGCATTCAGGAAAATTCCCTTCCAAAACCAGGGGGTTGTCTCAGCTGGGATGACCGAGCTACAGTCAAGCCCAGGGCAGGAAGAGAGTCGGGCGAGGCAGGGTGACACAGGTGACCGGGACCCAGCCAGGGTTAGCACTGACTGTCCCGAGGTCACCAGCCCCCGGGGTGGTCCTGGCCTGGTGGGTACCCCTCTCCAAGCAGGGCAGGCCCAGGACCACCCAGCCTGCCCCTCTCCCCATAACGGAGGGCATTTCTAAATACTTACGGTTCAGGGCTCCACACAAATCCACGTCCAAACGTGAGGAAAGGAGTTCCTGCCCCGGCATTGCCCGTGGCCCTGGTCTCTGCGCGGGCCAGGATTTGGGTCTGTTCTGTCTACTGCTACGTCCCCAGAGCCTGGAGCAGTTCCTTGCCCTTGGCAAGTCTTTTGGGTCTCTCTCCCACAGGCCTCTCCTGTCCAGCCCGTCGCTGACCCCACAGGAGGGAGAAGGTATAGGCCCCTTGAGAGAGCTGTCTCAGGATCTTCCTCTTCACCCTTGGGCCCATCCCGAGATGCACAGCAGGTAAACTGAGTCCCAGTCGGGCTATGGCCACGTAGTGAACCAGCCCTCCAGACTCACCCCATTTATTAAGCCTGTTGTAATTAGCCTAATACCCCTGTGGCATTTTTCCTCGTCTTCAGCACACTGATTTGTAGTTTTAATATATGCCTCTGCCATGTGTCTTTATGTATTTTTCATGCAGCCAGTCCATTTCTCTGGACGTGAGGCCCTTAATCTCCCCTTCAAACTAACCTCGCTCCTGAGCTCTGTCCCACTTAGAGCCAGGACAACCACCCCCACAACCCCTCAAGCTGCCAACAGTCTCTCCCCAGGTGGGTGGCCTCCCCAAGGGGCCCTCCTGCGCTGAGGCTGGGCCAAAGCAGCATATCAGGGACCCGCCCATCCTCACACAAACACAAGCACTCCCAGGGCCAGGTTAATGTCTCATCAGTTTCTCTTCCACGATAGGGCCCAGAACACGCCTGGAATACAGAAATACCTGTGCAATCGATGGATGGATGGATGGATGGATGGGAGGGGTGGGGAGAGCCTGAGCAGGCCACAGCCTGGGAACCGGACCAGACCCAGACACACAAACCCACCTGAAAAAGAAGCCCCCATGCACCCACTCTTCCCCACTCCTAGCACCCCCCAGTACCCCAAATTACTCCCAACTTACCCCTGGCCCCTCATTGGCCTGCAAGTCCCCTGCTCTACCTGCCCCAGCCCCTGCAGAGCTCATCACACCCTCTGGCTAGTTTCATCTCCACTGCCTCATGTGTCTCTGCAGAGCCCCCCAACCAGCCCTTCCACCCCCCCCACCTCATCTTTGCTTTGCAGGAACTTTTCAAACACTAGGTCTTGACACTCCCCAAGGCTCTCTGTGAGTCAGGCTCAAGCACAACGTTTAATGGCATTTAATAAATTAGTGGATGTGGAGAATAAAAAAGAAAACCAAAACGGCTTTAATTTCACAGGCGGACATGCTGGCTAGTAATGATCCTGCCTGGGCCTGGGAGAAGCAGACCTGCCAAGAACTTCATCACAGGGAGAAGGGACAATGCATCAGCACCAGGAGGGGGGCCACTACCTTTTATTTCAGACGCTCCTCACCTCCGAGGGGCCCCTGCAGCCCACTCATTGTCATAGCCATAAAGGGGAGGTGGGGGGTGCTGACAACACTTCAGTTCTGCACGGAGGGAAGAGAAGGGACAGAGTGAGAGAGATGTCTCTGCCCAAGTCACCCTGCAGGCAGGAGGGTCAGAGCACAGAGGGGACGTGGCCCTTCCGTGAGAAGTCTCTTTCATGTGCGCTGGCCCTGGCCCCACAGTCCAGCCTCTGCTTGAGCACCCCAGGGTCCCGGGACAACACACTCCATCCCATTTTTGCACAACTCTAATGAGTCAAGAATTCTTTGTTATTAACTCAAGAATCCACTTCCCTGTAGGTAACAACATGCCTCAGTTCTAGTTTTGCCCAAGAATCCCACCAACAGTAAGTGCGGCAGGCCTTTAAATATTTGAAGGTCTGTATCTAACATCCTTTCCCAAGTCTTCTCCTGGCCTATTAAAGGGCTTTTAGATCTTTCAGCTCTGAGTCACCCTCCACAGCTCCTCTCTCTGAGCTCCTTTCAGCCATGGAGGCACCAGCACAGACTACAAAGCACTCTCCCCTCCTACACTCTGAGCTCTATACTTCTAGTAATCCAGGCTAAGCCCCCATTGGCTTGGTTAGCAGCCACAGCACAGTTTTGGCTCACATTGAGCCTGTGCATAATTTAAAGCCAAACAGCACGATTCCCCAGTCATGACCCCACACTCTATCTCAAAGCCTCCAATTTCTTCACAGCTTCGTTTCGCAGTCCCCAATGTCACCAGCTTGCATAGGTGGAAGGGAGATCACACCCATATTTCTGAGCTGAATTTTCCTCCAAATAAACATTACATAAAGCATTTGCATACCCAGAACCCAGTTACATTTTGATTATTGCAGAACGAGGTTATTTTCTATCTAGGATGGTTCTGGGGGAGAGCATTTAAACACAGCCAAACCTCAGGGAGGTTGTCTGGGAGCTGCAAGTCTCCGAGGTTATAAAGCTCTGAAATTACACGTTTCCAGACTCAGCTTCTCTCCGGTGAACGGTGCAGGGACACTGAGAACATGGCAACCCCTCCCCAATTCATCAGAATACCCGATCAGTAGAGGGTCCTGTTCCAACGCCTCTTGCAGTCTACAACTCTAAGAAGTACATGGGGATGGAAGAGTCTATGAGGAGGGAGATCCCATGAGACTTGAGGACAGCCCCTTGCCACCCTCAAGGGTTAAGGGCCCTGCGTGGGGTAAATGCCCAGACACCAACAGTCCTGGCCCCCAGCTGGCTGCACAAAGGGCCCGGTGTCCTCTGACCCCAGAGGGATGGGGAGTGGAGGAGGAGGTCAGCTTTGCTGAAGCCCCGCCCATCTGCTTGGGCTGTCTGGCCTGTCCTCAGCATGGAGGGCAGCTGCCCTGCTCAGGGGCTAACTCCAAACAAGGTACCTGTGGGACTCCACGGTGACACAGCCCTTGGGGCAGGGAGAATCTGGGTCTGTCCCTGGGCTTCAAAGACCAGGAAAGGGGTGCCAAGAGCAGGCCCAGTCCCCAAGACAGCTGGCACCTAGAGAGCAAGGGGCAAGGCCTAGAAACAGGGAGGGGAGGGGTGTCCACCTTGTGCTCTCCCGACACAGCCCCTTTAAAGCTCAGGTCTCCACACCACTCTTCTGTCCAGGAGAAAGGCTTGCAGAGCCTGTGGCCCACCTCCCCGACCTCCCCCTGTAGCCGGTTCCCAGGCCACCTGACTCCTCAATGACAGCAGATCCAGATCCACTGTCTCAGGTGCCAGCACCCTTCCACTTTCTCAAACTGACCCCCAGGCCTACTCAGTCTGTGGGGAATGGAAAGAAGGTGGAGGCAAGTTCAGAGCCCCCGGGGGGCCCAAAGTGGAAGGAGGCCGCGGAAGGAAGAGAGCCTGAGGAGCAGCCCCCAGAAGCCCTCAGAATGATGTGTGGCCGGGATGCCAAGGAGCAGTGGATGATACACAGCCCCCGCCGGCCTCGTACAGGAGGAGCGATCATTCACCAGTCCACAAACATCGATTCACGCCACCGCTGCCGCCATTCCAGGGCAGGCTGCACGCTGCGGGCAGAACCGCACTTTCTCCCCAGCCGAGTGTACTCCGGGCCAGCGTGGGGTGGGGTAGGTACAGGGAAGAAGGGACACACGGGGAGTACTTGGAGCCCAGTGCTCCCGAGCTTGTTCCAACCCCTCAGCTGCAGCTCACTGTCGGCCGCGGGGGGATGGCCGAACGGCGACGTGCTGCGCAAGGGCTGGACAGACTACGCAGGATTGCACACGGCTGTTTCCATCCCTGCTCGGGAACGCACAAGAGGAACTGGGCTCAGCACTGAAGGGGCTGGAGGAACTTCTCAAGAGGGAGGCTGAGAGCCCATCGTCCCGGCCTCCACTGGAGGTTTCTGTTCCCTGAGCTGGTCGGACGGCTGCCCTTTGCTGTGGGGGAGGGTGACCCTTGGAGGCGTCTTTTCTCCAAACTCCAGAGCCTGTCAACACTCGACATGAAACAGCTTGGAGCCTCAGGCCGCCCGAGCCCAGTAACACTCCAGGCAGGTGCTAGCGCGAGAAGGGGTACTCTCTATGCTGGGGGGCATACACGTAGCTCTCATTAACTGCACCC
Source organism: Tapirus indicus (assembly GCA_031878705.1). Taxonomy (NCBI): domain Eukaryota; kingdom Metazoa; phylum Chordata; class Mammalia; order Perissodactyla; family Tapiridae; genus Tapirus; species Tapirus indicus. The sequence goes on along the minus strand of CM062918.1, from coordinate 100,284,324 downwards.
CCACGGGCCATGGAGGCCCGACCTCCTGGGCCCAGGGGAGACAGCCTGGGACCAGGGCGTGAGGCACTGTCTCAACTCCCAAGGCCACTGTAAATTGGGAGGGGAAGCGCCAAGGACTCACAATAGCTTGTCAGAGGAGTCTGGAGAAAGGATTTTCCAATCACCAGCATATTTTTTTCCTTCCTGCATTTGTTTTATTTTACGCATCTGGGGAGAAAAGCATTTCTGACAACATCAAAGCATGAAGTAATATGTGAAGCCAGGGCTGTGGTGGGAGGCAGGGATGGGCTTAAGAAACCAACCTTCAAGGATCACAGTGACACTGGCGGCCACCTGGGCTTCCCTGAGAAAGGAGAACCAACCAAACCGTCAACAGCCCAGATCTCAGGACTCAGAGCCCCGGGGGACAGCAATGTGCTTGGCAGCTCTGGCGAGCCACTCAGCCTTTCTGAGACATTACTCCACTAAATGACTGAGGGTGAAAAAGCACCTCCCAGCACTTGGGGACACCAGAAGGATGAATAGGATTATGCCTGCCGAGCACTTCGTGTTCCTCGGAATGTAAGTACCATACAAGGTATTGTGCTATTACTTAAACTCCTGGAAATGCTGGGGGAACCAAGGATACCTTGAATTCGCATCACATCTTTCTGGCAAAGAGAGCAAATGATCTGGGAGACTGTAACTCAGCCTACAGAACAGGGAGGGGGTGGGAACCATTCTCTCTGTTTGAGGAAAGGAGGCCCCCGCGTGGTGAAGAACAGTCACAGAGTGAAATCATGTCCACTGCTGGGTCCCTCATTCAGCGAGGCTGCCTCCCTTCCTCATATCACAGAACAGAGGCCCTTTTAATAACATAATGAGGACCATCTTCTACGGCTCAAACACCACCCTACAATTAGGCCTAGAGACGTCAGGAAAGACTGTAGCTGACAACCAGGTCCATCTCTGGCCCCAGGACAGCCACCCACACACTTGCTATTACCCTTGGACGTGGCCAACACATGATCGGTCTTCTCTCTGGGGATCCTAGGCCCACAGCCTGATTATGTACACTGCCACCTGGGAGCCGTGTCCATCCACGCCAGGAGTTGGCATTTCTGACATGATTTGTGGGGGACATGGGCTGGTTAAGTTCAGGTCCCTCTGCCAGAGAAGGTCTCAGCACCAACTTAAGCAACACCCTGAGATCCCTCACTGCCCTGCACCAAGCACTGCCCATCTCTTCGGCCTCCTGGTAGAGCGGGAGCCCACGGCCCGCCCCTACGGGTTGACCTGTGCACAATTCAGGTTACTCTACTGAAAGCTGCCTGTCCACAGCCTCACCAGACGAACCTGTCCAGGGTCACAGAGCTCCTGCATGGTGGAGACGTGCCTCGCTCCAGGCCCCCGGCCTGCCTTCCCCATCTCAGCTCCCCAGGACAGGAAAGCACTAGCGCTCTTGAGCACAGACCATGTGCCCGCCTGGATCTGAGGGTTCCGCCTCTTCCACCTCATGTAATCCTCCCAATCCAATGGTGGGGGGAGGGGGGTGCTATTTTTGTCCTCCCCATTTTACAGATGAGAGAACAAAGGTCCAGAGAGGTTAAGTGGTGAAGGAATCCAGGAAATCTGACTCCAGAAACCATGGTCTCACCCACCATGCCCCCTTGCTTAGACCTAGGCCATCAAAATAAGCCAGAAAGCGTGTCACCTAGAATGCCCCCACTTGGAGAAGGAAGGCTAGCCATGGTGTACCATACATAAGCAAGCTTCTGTGGCCTGAAAGGCGACTTGTAGACGAGGAGGGCAGGGACAAAAGCAGTGATGGTGACAATAACAGAGGTGGTAATGCAGTGGTGACCAGGGTGGTGGTGACGATGACGTGGTAACACCGATGCGGCAACTAGCATTTTTGAGCACGCGGCACACTCCAGGAACTGTGTCAGCCCCTTTCCACAAAAGCCATACAAGGCAGTCACTACTGTCTTTCCCCCCTTTGCAAATGGGAAAACTAAGGATCAGAAGTTAAGCATCCTAAGTTCACACGTGGAGTTGGCCGACCTGGGATTTTAATCCAATTTGATGCGACCCCAAATCCTATGGTTCTAGCCTCTCTGTGCCTGCTACAAACCTAAGCAAAATCCCAAACCTCAAATATTTTCAACAACTTTCTAGCCCAATCTGAGTTGGGGGAGGTGGGAATGGAGTGCAGAAGAGTGCAGGGACCCAGGGACACAGCGGCCTGAAGGACGGGGGCAAGCACAGGTGACGGGGCAGTGGGTACGGCCTCGTCCTCGGGAGCCGGGCAGGGCAGGGTGGAGGCAGGGATGGCAGTGCCGGGGAGCAGAGAAGTTAGGCCAGGATGGGGCACGAGTGGAGGAGGATGCGTTGTCAAGGCGCCCAGTCTGCAGGGAAGGGTGTGTGCACAGGGTATACGTGTGCAGGGGGGCAGAAATCCAGCCAAGGTAGTTCACCTACTTCACCAATTTTACCAAAGTTGTGAAAATTGTTGGCTTACCTCTGCAAAAAGCAGCAGGAAGGAACAAAATAAACTAATCTGAAGCTCAATGGCCCTTCTTTTTTAGCTTCTATTTCCACAAAACAGAGGAGCTTGTGGAAATAATTGCAGTCCTCTGCCGTTTGTTTTCTAGAGAGTACTTTCACATACAGTGTCTCACACATAGTCCCAACAGCCTCGTGAGGGTCACCCCCTTTTATAGACGAGGGTGTTGCAGCTCTGCTGCTCAATGCCTGCAACCAGCCTGTGTGATAAGCAGGGACGTGAGGAATGTCCGCATCGACCCACCAGGAAACAAGGGTTCAGAGGAACTCAGACTGGAGTGACAAGGAAGGCCGACTGATAACCTGCTCAGAGATCCTTCAGCCATCGAGGCCCTGTGCCAGCGGCTCCTGGTGGCCACGGCGGCACAAGAGCAGGAGATGGGGTCCCCACTCCAGGAACATCCAAGCCAGCCGGACCAGCAAGATGAGGCAAAGGCAGCCACAACGTGGAAGAGCACGTGGGCCAGCGTGGAGTGTCTGCTCGGGGAAGGCCGGGGACGACTTTGGCCTTGGAACCAGGTAGACCAGGTTCAAGTCCTCGGTTCCCTCATCTCCCAGCTGGGGGTGGGGAATCCAGTGCTTGTTTTATAAGCAGGGGATTAATGGCACCTACCACATAGAGCTGTAATCAGGATTCAATGAGGTTCATGAAAATAAACTTCCTAGCCTGGCACCTTGTACAAAGCTGTAAATGGGAGTCATTAGTATTTACGGCCCACAGTCTTCATTTGCCCAGATTACTGAGACCGGGCAGAGCAGCTGTAAGTCAGGGGCCGGCGGCAGAGAGAAGCACAGAGGTCCTGCCCAGGCTGGAGCCCAGCTGTCCCCAGCCCCCAGCCCACACTCCCGCGGTGGCCTCCTCAGCCCTCCTCCATCCAGGCCGCACCGCATGCGTCCGCCCAGACATGCTTTACTCACTCTGCCGGCCTTCCATTCCCCAGCCACCCATCTCCAGGAGGCAGCTCGCTTTCCTGATTTGCAAGCATGCTTCTTTTGGCAGGGAGCTGCTGCCGTCTGTGCTCTAGACCGTAAAACAAGTTTTCATCAATAAATTAAGATAAGCGGAAAGCCAGTTTGAGAGGAGGGCTGAGGCGGGCAGGCAGGCGGGCGAGAAGTGGCTCCGTGACCCAGAAGGGGCCAAAGGGAATGCAAAGCAGGCTTGGGGCTCAGCGCCTCCTCTCCCCTGGGTCCCCAGGGCTCCATCTGACCAGGGCTTCTCAGGAGGGGGAGACAGGGAGTCACCACGCTCCCTCGGGTCCATCCATCTTCGTGCTGGGTTAGCTGGTGCAATCAGGGGAAAGTCAGGTCCCCAGCAATGCTCTAAGCCAAAGTAATGGTCCAGTTGCCGTGTTAGAGGAGCTACATCTAATCAGACACCTGCCTGTCCATCACTGATACTAAGGATCCACCTCTGAAAATAACGTTGTTCTCACAGGGCTTCCCCACTCCTCCACGGGAACCCTTGGGTCCCCCAAATGCACCCTCCACACCTCGGCCTCCGCATGCCTTGTTCACCGCATCTCCCCTACCCAAAAAGTCTTCCTCTTCCCCTTTTCACCTTTCCCAATCCAACCCAGGGCCTGCAAGGCCCAGCTGAGGCCCCGTCTCCTCCTCTAGGCTGGCCGACCCCGTCCTGACCCCCACCAAATGCTCTCCAGTGGCTCTGTCTGACCACTCACAAGCCTGAGAACCTTCTCCAACCTCGCCAGTACTGACCTTTGCGGGGTGTGTGCTCCAGCTTACAAATGGCTGCCACAGGGCAGGCGCCCCCTTCACACCTCTCTGTGCACCTCCCTGGCACCACAGTCAGTGCTGGGCACACAGAGGCCCTCGTTTATCAACAGCAGGTATTGATTGGGTGAGCCCAAGTGAAAGAGGGACGTACAACGAGGCGAGGCAAGTGTCCAGCTCAGCAACAGGAGGGCCTCCCCACCCCCCTTCAGTCCCTGACCCTCTTACACAGGCCAGAGCACACGGCAGGAGAAGGGCCATCTGTCTGTCTACCACCACACACAGAGAGGTGCGTGGCTCCACAGATGTTTATGAGTCAGTGGACAGGTAAGCTTGGACAAAGCGGGGTGACAAACCCCACACGGCGCGGCACACCAGCCACGTGCGGATAAGGGCCCAGGATTCACTCTTCTGAGCCTCAGATCCCCCCTAGAAAATAAAAGGTTGAACCCAATATTGTTCCCAACCCCTTCCAGCCCTAAAATCTAGGATTTCTCTCCTGCTCACCCTCGCCCTCGCTGTGTGAGACAGGTAAGATGACTGCGATTAGTTCCCTGTGCGGTCAAGAGACCAAGGCCTTCGAGGCTGGCTGATGTGCCCATGAGCTGACACTTGGTGAGCTCAGCCCACCTCACCAAGAGCAGCCCTATTGCTCTCAGGGAAGGGAGTGGGAAGGGAAGAGCTGGGCCCTGAGCTGGGCTGGAGAAGTACAATGTGATAGACCCTCACTCCACAACCCAGATCCACCAGCGAAGGAAATGGACACTTGGAGACGAGACTTGCTCAGGGTCCCAAAGTCCAGGGCCCGTCTGATGCCGGTTCAGCACCGGCCGCAAGAACCAACCATTTAAACACACCCAAACAGAGCGGGAGGAGATGGCAAAGTGTCAGGCCATGGTAACATTAAATCAAGACTGCTAATTATACCCCGACCTGGATATAAATCAGAATCAATTACTTCTGAGTTCAGGCACTTACATACCTGGAAGGAGTAGGGTAATGTGAGTCCTCTGATCAGGTCTAAGCTGGCGCCTCACTCGAAAGCAGATCCCAAAGCCCCTCCCTCCCCTCCCCTCCTCCACTTCCACACCACACCACACCACACCACACCACACCACACACACACACACACACACACACACACACACACACACACGGATAAGCAAGCGCTCCCTCCACCAAGACCTGGAGGGAGAAGATGATGCCATTTTATAAAGGGCAAACAGGAAAATAACCTCTACGTTAAATTGTGAGTTGGCAGGAGGAGTGGAGAACAAAGTTCAATGAATGAAACAGAAACATATTGACAATAGCAAAAAGAAACAATTACTATGCGTTTTCATATGAGATCCCGAAGAATAAATTTGCTCTTGCTTTTGCTTATTCAACAGAAAAAAAAAAAAAAAAAAAGCACAGTAGCCAGAGAGGGATGAAGACACGGCAGAATGCAGACGCTTGCACTTTGTGGCTCGACATCTCCCTTAAGCTCTCAAAAGAGTGTTCTTTGAGATACAGGCTGACATGGGAGTCAGAAGAAATAACATTGTAAGGGGGGAGACTTAGGGTGCTGTCTCCAGGGCACCCACAAATAGACATCCTCAAATGAACAGGGAAGGTGCCACTCCCATCCACTTGGCAGCTTTGCATCTTTGGAAGTGGAAGTTCCAAAAAAAGACTTTACTTGGAGATGGAACCTATGAGGTTCGTGGCACCAGCTGCTCGGGGGAGCTCGAGTCTGGCTTCATCTCAGGAAAACTCAGACCTCTTCTGCAAAAAGTCAACCCCCAAGGCAGTCTCACAGACTCTGCCCACTCTGCACAAAGCAGATCCCCAAGGCCCGGAAAGGGGTCTCAGCCAGGGCCAGGACCACCGCTGTGGGAGGGGTGTAATTCCACAGCAGAGGGTCAACAGTCTTGCAAAGCAAAATGTCATCAGGCTGTAGGCATGACGTGGTGAATGCTGGGCACGCAGGACTCGGGGGAGGATCTTGCCACCTGTGCCAGGTACACAAGGACAGTGGTCACAGCTCACCACACAGGTGCCCACACTGCCTCTCAGGTCACAAAATGCCCAAGACCCTTTGCTTGCACCCAACGTCAGTATTTCTTTTCCATGCTGTCATCTGCACCCTGAATAACATCTTCTGAGTCAGGGTGTCTGTTCCTGGCTCCTGAAAATGTGCTTCTCCACCCATGTCCCCTAGCTGGGGGACATTCTCCTCCACCTATTCTTTCATCCAGGAGTTCAAACTTGGATCTGTGGCCAGCAGTTAAGAGCACAGGCTATGGAGTGAAGGCCTAGAGTCTGAATCCCAGCTCTACCCTTACTGAATGGAACCGTGGGCCAAGTGACACCTCTGTGACTCTGACTCCTCATCTGTGAAATGGCGATAATACTGTTATCTCCCCAAAAATACATGTAGTACTTACCTTACAAGGTTGTTGTGAAGAGCACATAGAAAGCACAAACTTCTAAAGCTATTAGAATAAGAGCACGGCCTAACATCATAAATGTCTACTGTCCTCACCATCATCGTTGTTACCCTCCTGCATCTAATCCATCTCAAATCCTTCCTCCCCATCCCTGCAAATCTCCTGCATCCACCTCATCCTCTCCACTCCCCCGGCCCAGTTCCTGTCCTCATCCCTTTAGCCAGGACAATGGGAAGCGTCCCTGTTGGTCACCCCACCTCCTGTCTGTCACCACCACAATCTAAACGCTCTGCCTGGAGTTCATCATGCCTTATCATCCAGGCCCTGGAGGGCTCCCGCAGTCCACAGGAGACAGCTAGAACTCCTCCGGACGGCATCCATTCGGGACCTTCCACAGGCTCATCTCTTCACTGTAGTGTGCCACCATCCCTACAGTCCAGGGACTTGTCCCTGTGATACACCCCTCACCTTTGGCCTCTGTGCCTCTCCTCCAGCTCTTCCCCCACCAGCCACGCCCTTCCCTTCACCCCCCCCCCCACCACCACCACTCAGCAATGCCTGGCCTTCCAGGAAGGGGCCGTGACTCCACCCTCTCTTCCATCCACCTCTGTGCAATGGAAGCACCTGACACCTTCCTCACAGCACCTACACATCCTGCCCTACAGATACTCATTCCTCGTTGGTTTTGCCTACATCAACCCTTATTTTGCACCTCCTACAGTGCCTCGCATATAGTAGGCCCCCAAGAGATGCTGTTCAAGTTGAACTACATTTTCACAAAGGCAGCATGGGACTAAGATGGCACAACTTGCTCTGTGCAGCACGCAGCTGGTACCCTGGGGGAAAGGGTATCTCCACTTATGCCATCAAGGAGCATAAGAGTCAAGCAAGCCCCACCTCCACGAGTACCAAGTACATCCAAATTCTTCAGTGGCATAGAAATGCTGTCACATCAAATGCAGCGACCTCCCCAGGCCCACCACGAGGGCTGTGTCCACAGGGATTACCAACACACTTCTTTCCTGTGACTCTGTCATGCAATCATCTTGCTTTCTTTCCATTATCATTATTAAGGACAAACTACGCCAGGAACTATGTCTGGCAGTGTGGGGCACCTCACAGGATCTTAAAGCATTCTGAGGGACTACTCTACCCGCCTACCCTCAGGCAGAGTAAGGCAGCCCCCTCTCTGGGCTCCAGACTCATGCATCCATTTGCCTACTTGTTATCTCCACTTGGACACTTCACAGGCATCTCCCACTGCATAGGGTCACAACAGAAATCTTGATGCCCAAGCCTCAGGGAACCCAAGAGTCACCAGTGACTCTGCCTTACCTCGTGCCCCAGCATCCATCAGTAAGCCCTGCCAGTTCTACCTCCAATTTCTATCCCCCGTCAATCCATTGCCCTCTATCCCCACTGTGACCACCATCTCTTCTTTGAACCTCTGCAACCATCTTCCATTTTCCCAGCTGCCACTCTTGCCATTCTCCACAGAGCAGCCAGAATGGTCCTTACTCAAATCTTTGATGGCTCCCCATCACATGCAGAACAAATTCCGAATCCCTCCCCACAGCCTGCGAGACCCTCTATGACCTGGCCTCCGCCTTCCCCGCCTCCTCCGTGCTCAGTTCCCACTCACTGGCCTCTGTTAGTTCCCCAGGCACACCACGCTATTTTGCATCTGGTGTTTCCTTTGTCCAGAATGTTCTTCCTTAGATAGTTACATGGTTGGTTCATTTTTACCCTTCAGGTTTTCCTCGCTTCCTTCCCATCTTGCATGACAATCTGCTATTGCTTTAAGTGCTTGTTTATTTATTATTGTCTGCCTTCCTTTTTAGAAGGTGAGCTCCTTGAGATTAGAGATCCCTGACTTGTTCCTTGTGTGTCCCTGGGGTGTTGCACTGTGCCAGGTACATGGTAGAGGCTCAGTAAATGTCTGTGGAAAGGAAGGAGGAGAGCAGGGCTGGGAAATCTCCTGTCCTTGAGAACTTTCCTCTAAAGTGGCATTTAGTACATGTGGACTAAACTTATCGGGCACCACCAAAATCCTGGGAGTGGGAGCAGGGTGCTGAGTTGCAGCACAGAGAAAATGCTGCAGGACGGGAAAAGCTCTGGCAAAAAAGAACAAGAAGGAACATGGGCCATGAAGTCAATGGACTCACCTGAGTGAAAATCCTTGCCTTGCCTGTGCAACCATAGGAAAGCAATTTAACCTCTCTAGGCCTTAATTCCTCATTTGCAAAATGGAGACAACAATACCAAACCCACAAGGTTGCTTAAGCATAGTGCCTGGTAGAGTGGATGCTCACATAAAATTCTCTTTTTCCAAGGATGCTGGGGGCTCAGACCGACATACTCTTTCTAATTACAAGAGTTCATCCTCCTGCTCCTGCTGGTCTGCCTAGGTGTCACCATCACTTATGCATCAGCCACCTCATCTCAGGATCTCACCTAAAGGACAAGAGGCAGTGAGGAGGAGGTGGTGAAGCCTCCAGAGGGCTCTGGGAGCATGCCATGCTGTCCACGAAGGTCATGAATACACTGGTATGTGCATTCAGATTCCAGTGAATCTATGCTGGGAGTTACCATGGGAAGTCTGCTCCCAGACCAACCCATCACTCTGGACTGTGGCTTGGCAGAACTACCTGGGAGCACTAGGGGAGGAGAGGTCATGGCATGGTGCTGCTCAACACTGCTCAGGTTCTAGGCTCACCTCAAGCTCTTTGAAGCCTTGGTTGGGGGGAAGAGGGAGGACAAGAACCGACTCTCCTGATGTCCTGGTCTCAAATGCCAAACAGCAGCTCAAAACCCAGGGAAGGGGTCTAGGCCCCCTCTGCCTTTAGTCACTCCCTGAAGGAGATGACAAGCTACACTGCCAGGGCCAGAAATGCTCACTGAGGTCTCCTTCCCTCCAGGAATCTAGGGCCTGCCTTCTCCTTCCCCATCCCAACGGAGGACACCAGGGAGATCCCAAGCCCCAGAATATATCTGTGGGTGGGGAGACCATGTCCCGGGCCCACAGCACTCAGACACAAAATGAATTTTGCCAAGACTCTCCCTTCTTGCACCCCCAAAGCCTGTGGGCTGGGACACCAGGGAGCAGATTCAGCCTGAGCCAGAATCAAGCTGCACCTGCAGACGGCTCTCAACCAGCCCTTGAAACCCGCCCGTACTTGCCATCCCAGCACTCCTCTCCTCCCCACCCCTCTTAATTATTCTTTCTAAAACTGCTTTTACTGCGCTTTTTCCATGCTCAGGAGCTTCACTGGCTCGCCACTGCCCATGCAAGGAGACCAAATCCTCTGCCCTGACAGTCAAGGTCCTCTGTGAGCTGACAACAGGCTCAGATCCCACTGTACCCCATTGTGAACCATGTCACTCCAGCAAGATGGAGAGGCGAGTTTCATCATCGTCCAAATATCCCCCTTGGTCATGCTGAGCCTGTGTCGGCAAAGATCCTCCTCCTGACTCACCCCGCAAGACCAGCTAAGATCCTCCTCCTTCAGAAGTATCTTTCTCTAGTGAAAAGCATAAGAAACCAAAGGAATAAAACCCTGTCCTCTCTGTTCCAGGCACCTGCAGCCTAAGTCCTCTGCCCAAAGTCTCCTGACTTGTCACATTTGGTGGTTAGAGAGAAGCCATGGCAGCAGGTAAAAAGGGCATGCAGATGGGGACGGATAGCAGGCCAGCTCCAAGAAACCCTGCTGATGCCAGCAAGAGGAGAGACAGGAGGTAGTAGCGGAGGGGCCTGGCTCTTAACAGGAGAGCTTGTTGGGGATAATTTATTCCCATAGTGTCTCAGCGGGTTTCAGCTAGTTGAGTTTAGAATGGAACAAGCAGTCGCTGTTGTTCTTGGATGCCTTGGCTCTGTGACGAGGGAGTCAGCACCGCAGAGACAGCAGCCATAAAGCTGAGGACAGCCCATCGGGGCTGTGAAACTCCACGGGGACCAGGTTTTACAGTCCAGGAAAGAGGAGGTTCCAAGAAACATGAGCATGGCCTATCCATCACAGCAGGAAATAGAGCAGGACCTCCGGCTCGGGAAGGAAGGGGGTCAGACTTGGAGAAGAAAGCCAGGCCAAAACCCCAAGCACTTGAAGGGGAAGGAGCAAGCACCTCCTACATGGCTGGCAGCAGAGAACTGCCCACCTGCTGCCCCCAGAGACCCTGGGGGGTAAGCAGGGCTAGGAACCTACCTTACTCTGCAAAAGGGTAAAGCTTTATGCCTCCAGCAGCCGGGGTGGGAGCAGGAAACCCCACCAGGCCAGTGAACTGCAGAGGGCGAGCTCTCTGCTTTTAGTTATGAGTCACTGGAAGCTTGGTAGGGAGGGGTCTCCTAACTCATCAGACTGGAGGGAGTTGACAGGTCTGGTAGAAGGAAACCCCAACCTCCCATGTCGCCTGCTTGGCACCTTCCACCCGACTCACCCCTGATATTCAGCAAAGCCAGGTTCCCTTGGGCCTACGCTACTTCCCAGGGAGAAGCAGTTTCTTTGCTCATTAACTACAGGGGCATCCCAGAACAGTACTCCCTGCCGGATGGCTTTTTTGGCGAGATGGTCACACAGCAGAGTCTATTCTGTATTTCCGGAACCGGCTCTCCCGTGGGCGGACCCTCTTGAAGCCCAGCTCCATGATGGCTTCTGCTGTTTTAGGCCATGTGGAATAGTCACAACTTTGGGGCTCTTCTGCAGTCCCCCTGAAAGAGTTAACCTGGCCTCCAAAGTCAAGATCGGGGGTGCTGCTAGGGAGCTTATCTGACCTCCTGAAGGGATTAGCACCCAGCTCAAGAAATGCCAGTCAGCCAACGGGGCTGAATTTAACCTCATCCATCCCTCCCAACCCTAGCCAGGGCACTCTCAAAATCGACAATTACGCTAGAGGCAGCTCTTGCTGCAGCCCATCATCGGCTATTTATAACCTGCTCGCCTTCTAGGGGGAACCAGACACCTCCCGTCACAGCGAGGTACCGAGCGCCAGGCCTGTGGCCTTGGCCTCAGGGACGCTCCTGCCCGGACCCCTGCGGGAGGTGCCTTCCCCAGCTCCAGAGTAGCTCTGCCATGTCACCTCTGATGCACTAAGAGCCGCGTTCAGCAAGGTCTTACACTTCCTGGCTGGCTCCTTGTGAAGACCCCAGCTCTCCTCTCGGGTATGGTTTGGCTCCTTGGGCCTCCCTCCCCAGCACGGGATCTGGTTGTCCCCACCTCCTCTAGCTGCTGGCTCCCCACTGCCCTCCTCCCTCTTTCTCATTCCTTTATCACCTCCCTGGCTTTGGACAACCCAACAAATCTGAAGAAAGGACAAAACAACAAAAGGGTGGGTGTGGAGACACCTGTGAATGAGCCTTAAATGGGGAAGGGTCTGTCCTGGAGGCAGGCTCCAACCTTCTGTAACGGAGGTGGGTGAATGAATAAACTGTGGTCCATCTAGACAATGGAATAGTATTCAGCGCTGAACAGAAACGAGCCATTGAACCATGAAAAGACATGCAGGAACTTTAAATGCATATTACTAAGAAAGAAGCCAATCTGAAAAGGCTACATACTATATGATTCCAACTATATGACATTCTAGAAAAGGCAAAACTACAGAGACAATAAAAAGACCAGTGGTTGCCAGGGGTTGGGGAAGGTGAGGGGATAAACAGGTGAAACACAGGGGATTTTTAGGGCAGTGAAACTATTCTGTATGATACTACAGTGATGGCTATATGTCCTTACACATTTGTCCAAACCCATAGAATGTACAACACCAAGAATGAACTCTAAGGAAAACTATGGACTTTGGGGGATTATGACGTGTCAGTGTAGGTCCGTCCTTGGTAAAAATAAATAAATAAATAAATGCACCATTCTGGTGAGTGATGTTGATAATGGGGGAGGCTATGCACGTGTGGAGGCAGGGAATATATAGGAAATCTCTGTACCTTCCTCTCAATTTTGTTATAAATCTAAAACTGCTCTAAAAAAAATAACCTCAAAAAAAAAAAAGAGGTGGGTGAGCAGCTAATGGCCCTGCCTGCAAGGATGTAATTGGCAAGAGAAAGACTGCCCTTCAACTCAAGGAACTCATAAAAACAGACGCCCACACCTCAGAGATACTAAGGGGCTGTCCAGCTTTGTTCCTACATGGTCCATCCCTCTACTGAACCTCACTCCCATCTCTGGACCCATGAGAACGCCAAGACTTCCCAACGCTGCCACATGCGCAAGGGTGCATTTATTGGCCTGCACAAGGACTTCATCTAAAGCATGTTTGTCTAAAAGATACCCGCCTCATTCTGCGGGTCACCTGAAGCGAAAGAAAAGGTCTATCAATTCTGGGTTACGGGGCTAGTTATTCTGAAAGCCAGTCATTCTTCTGCCACCAAAAAGGGAAATCCTACTGGTGGTTCTACAACAGGCCCCTGTGCTGTCCTCCCTATACCACCTTACAGCAGCCACATCCCTTTGGGGTGGCACAGGGACATTCTCATGAATATGGTGGCAAAGGGCTGAGTGGGGAGAAAGTGCTAGAGAAAAGTTTAATAATAGAGCTGGGTTGGGCACGGCCCGTTTCCTTTTTCGGTTGCCCTGACTGGCTGCTCCCATTACGCGATGCGGCTGTGGGCAGGGCGAGTCAGCTGCTGTGGAGACTCAAACCCGGGTCAGCCTGGGGCCCACGTCTCCTCAGGCCACCTCTGCGAAGGGTCCACATGCCATGGTCAGATGAGGCCCATGCAGAAACTCACTGGGCTCGCCTAACGCGGCCTCTCTATAAAAAGCCCAGAGCTGGCGGGACAGGCAGAGCCAGGCCGGAAGCCCCAAGGTTGACTGCCCTGCGCCCATCAGCCCTCCAGCCCAGTCACGTGCCTTGCTCCTCATTGTCTCTCTTGAGTGTAGACTGCTATTTTCGGCGCAGGGGGACAACGGGGAGCAGATGACTGCAGCAGGAAGTCCACATGGTGGGCAGGGTGGCGTCAGAGCAGCTCTCCTGGCGATGGGGCAGCTGCTGCCCTCTCTCCAGCCTCCCCCCTGTCCCCTGGAAACCAACAAATACAATTTGCTCAACAGTCAACACACGTGTACATGGAGCATCCACACTGTGCAGTGGCTACAGACTGCGGAGAGAAATGTCCACATGAAAATATGTGGTACGTGCTTGTCACCATTAATGGGCCATTAATGGAAACTGACTCGGAATCAATATTAGAAGGACAGGACTGGGGAAAGGCGTGTTTGAAAACACAGCCCTTAGAAATTCACAGTTGACCTGCGACTCAGTTTCCATATCTGATAAACGGGTTTACAAATAGTGCCTCCTTCAGGGTTGTCACGAAGCTAAAATAAGCTAATGTACAAAAAGCACTTAAAACAGTGCCTGGTACCTAGTAATGTTGGCACTGGATACTGTCATCATTGTTGCCATTGTCATCATCATCATCAGGATGGACAAGACAGAACCCAAGTCATTCACTGTAGCTCTCTTTTTGGTGGAGAAATATGCTAAGCATTTGGCCAAGGGCCTGGGACGCAGGCACAGGCTGCTTTAGAAGGCACCTGCGAATCCGACCCAGGGGAAGGCAAAGCCGAGCACCAGTGTCCAGTCCTCTGTGGAGCTGCAGGCAGTTCTCCCTGCTTCTCCTCACCTCTAAAACAAGAAGAACCCCTCTGCATTCAGGCCTCCAATGTGGGAACGTGTGCAGGGGAGGGCAAGGGCAGGGAAGAGGCATTGAAAAGGTATGGAAAAGAAGCTTGAGTGCTGGAGGCAGTCAGCGCCTGGTCCACAGAAAGCAAGGCAGGGCCTGACAGAGGAGTGGACCCCCACCAAGCCTGTGCTTCAAAGATCACCACCACTGCCACCACTTAAGGAACGAGGCCTCTGTACTGGGCCCTGGGCTGGGTGTTTCAGACGCATTATTCCATTTCACCTCATACCAGTCCAAGGAGGTGGACACTATTATCCCAGACTAACCAGCAGGGCCAGGATCAGTTCCCAGGTCTGTCTGACTCCACACTCCTTGCCCCTCCATGCCCCTGCGGGGCATCAGAATCTCCACAGCTGTAACCACCCATGTGTGGTTTCTAACTTACCCCGGTGATGCCGATGCCCAGCCAGGGCTGGGCTCCACTGGGCTGTGGCACAGCAGACAGAAACATCCCCGGGAATACGATGCTCCTTGAGACTTGACATGCTGGGGCTCCTCCCCTATTTCCCCCCAGAATGAACACCCTGTCACCACTACCACTGGCGTCTCACCCCCAGCGACAGGGCTCCTGGGGGCAGTGACCAGATCCCAATCCCCATCTGGCACTCTGTGGACCTTTAATGAAGAGTGACTATTTTCCACCTGAGTTGAACCTGCGCCAACTGGTGGCCTGTCCTCCCTGAGCTTCAGTATCACTGCAGGTACTATCTGTCTATGATGACATTCCGTAAACTCTGCATGGGCTCTGAAAGTCACAGGAGTGGCTGCTGCAGTGGCCAAGCTCACTAAGCACTTACTTGTGGCAGACACCTGTCCCTGAGACTCATGATCTCATTTCATGAGATCCACAAGGTGGGTATCATTACCATCCCCGTTTACAGATGAGAAACTGAGGCTCAGGGAGATTAACAAACTTGCCCGAGGGAGATGCTCAGCAGGTCAAATCCAGAATCCAAGTTCTTAAGCACCAGGCTATATTGGATCCTTCATGAGTGATTATTATTACTTCGTTCATTGAGCCAGCAGGCAGCCTCATATGTGACTGAACAGCCTTTACTGTCTATTTCCACCATCTTTTTATTTGGTTTTCTCAGGAACTTGTGTCTGCTTAGAGTAGGCTTTGCTTGGTGGGGAGAGTGACTTTGGCAAATGAAGCAGGATGATGGGCTAGGTAGATGTCCCGGACATGCTGATAACCATTCTCGAGGGCATAGGAGCCCTTTGACAGGGAGGGCAGCTCCATGTGAATCCCCGTTTTCCAGATGGGGAGAACAAACAAGGTAGTCAAGAGCTCGCACACGGCCACAGCAACACAGAGGGAAATGCGACAACCGGGTCTCCAAATGCCAGATCAGGGCTCACCAGGTAATTGTGAAAACCTTCTTCCAGACTGCCCTGAAACAACCCTATCTCACGCCCCTGTGCTCTGCCCTCAAGACAGGTATCCATGGAGGAGAAAGTAATGAGCCCCTAGCAGCCCACTCAGGCCCATGAGGGAAGGGTCCTCGGTTCAGCCCGGCCGGCACCTCTCTCTGCTCCCTTCAGTTTAAAATAGGCCATGAGGAGGACTGCCAAGATCCAATGCTCTTGGCAAACAGGAGGGATATATTTCTGGCTGCGCACTGTGAAACGCAGGACCAGGGAAGGCTTCCCAAACCAACAGCTGACTCCAGCTGTGATGACAAGACGATCCTGAGGGTCGGCCCCAGCCCAGCCAGCGGCAGGCTCCCCGCATGTGTACAGTAGGGGGGCTCCGTCCCCACCCCCAGAGCTCTGGGAGTGCAGGGACAGCTATATAAGGGCATAGGGCTGGGGGGAGTCCAGGGGGCTGGGATTTCTCCCTGGCCCCAGCAAGAGTTCACAGTCACACAGGCATGTGCACACACCTGCCGCGGATGAACATTCCTGCATGCCATTCCCTGGCCTGGAATGGGCTTCCCCATCTCACTGCCATCACCATACCCTCCAAACGCCATTCTCATCTCACCTGCTCCAGAAAGCCTTACCAGAGGCTCCACCACTCTCCAGCCACACCAGCACCAGAGGGTGTGAAAATCATGTTATCCATGTTACCCTTGTGGGAACCAGAGGTGTTTGGCTTGAGAGGGCTTGGGGGATGTGGCAAGGAACATGGGTGCAGGTTTTAAGTATGAGAAGGACTGCCGTGGTTCAGTGTCTGGACTGGCTCTGGAGGACAGAATGGGAACCAAGAGTAAGAACCTATGAGGTGAAAAACAATCCCTCAGCCTCACTCACCCACAGACCCAGAGCTGACAACATGGCGGCTGCCACTAGAAGTCTGGGCAGACCCCATGGCCACCTGCCAGGAACCTCTGCTTTGGGCAGGGGCCGTCCCACGAGCTGTTGCAGTCCCAGCCACCTCCTGCTCTGTGCTCCCCACATTACGCAGGAACTCCCCAGGAGCAGGGTCCTCCTTCCAGGTCAGCTCTCCCAACTCTGAGCCCAGTGGGTACTCAAGCCTGGTGCTGACAGCTGGCTGGTGCTAATGGTCAATGTGGGAGCCCCAGGCAGCCCGGGGATAGGGAACTGAGAACCCACCGTCCTCTGCATCCTTCTAGTCTTTATAACTAAAGGTGTCCTTTGCAACAAAAGAATCTCCTCCCACAAAGAAACTGGGCAGAAGGTGAATGGTGGTCATCTGTGGACGACGGCACTGTGCGTGATTTTAATTTACACTATTTTTTTTCTTCTCTCTTCTTTCCAATACTCTCCAATGACTACATACTAATTTTATAATCAGAAAAAAACTTCTTTTAAAAGAAGAACCAACTTCCTTCCCCCATCTCTGACATCCCCATCATTAGACAAGAGCAGCCACTTAGAGGCCTCCACCGTCCTCTTGCCCACGAGCCCAGTACATTTGCACACACCGGGGAGAATGTCACAATGCAAAGGGATGTCATTTCTCGGACAACTCACTGCTGGGGAAGTCACAGCACCTGCCTTCCCTGTTTCTCAGGTACTAGACGCTGTGTGACAGCATATGGCACACAGCAGGTGCACACTGAATGTCATTTTCCTTCCTGTAGTCCTGGAAGCGGTCTCTGCTGTTGCTCTTCACTCCACCATGGCTCCCAACTGTCTCAAAAGACAGCCTTTGATCTCTAACATGGCTGCAGCCTCCTCACAGACCCACGATGGTCTGAAGCCAACCATCAGGAGGTCCCTCAGAACTCTCCTCTTGGGATGGGATGTACCAGGTTACACCCACAATTGTGACAACTCCCAAAACATGGGGGGAAGGGAAAAGAGAAAGCTGGGGAAGAAAGGGGGCTGAAGAGCAGGAGGCTGAAAGGAGATGAGAGAGTGTGTGGACCAGAGCACGGTGCCATCCCCACGCCACCCTATCCCCTCAGTCTACCTTCAGTCCCTCCCAGCTCCAAGCCCTTCAGGGCAGGTCGACGAACCCATCGTGGTCATTAACCTGGCTTGTCCCCAGGCCTGGCAACCTATTACTGGCCTAGAAGTCCAAGAGCCAAGCTCTGCATACCTCCAGCACTCTGTCATAGCACCAGGAAAGGGTTCTCGTGTCACAGACACGATGCCGTGAGCCAGCTAACCTGGGACGGGCCGTATATGTGGCTGCTGAGAAGCTGACTTCAGCACAAGTGGGCTGGGCCTGGGAACGGGAGCAGAGACGGGGTTTCTCGCGGTGTGTCTGTGCAGTGGGAGGTTCTCCTGTGTGTGCTGGCTGTGGGCAGAGCTAGGAAGGGGGTCAATGCCCTTGCCCTCAGGGTGCACCAGCTCTAATGGGGAAACTCACTCTCACGTCAAACACACAAGACACACAAGAGGCAAGTGAAAAAGTGAGGCATGAGGGGAGACTCCTAAAAAGCTGTGAACTCCTCATTATGGAAAAACAAAGCTGAAGGCGATGAGATCAAAGTTTGCAAAATCATGAAGGGCAATGACAGCCAACTCAGACCTATCCAACAGATCCCGAAATAGAACCCCAGGCATTCCTCGAAGCTTGAAAGAAATCATCTGAGGACAAATAAAAAGCAGTTCAGCCTTACACACGGGCAAAGGCAAGGGGCTTGTTGCCATGCGGGTAGCAGAGGATAAACCATGGCCAAGATCAAGACAGCTCCGATGAACCCACAGAAAACAGAGCCACAGTGGGCCGTGAAGGGAAGCGGGGATGGTGGGGCGCTCATGACCTTCATAGACAACCGCCCTGTGCCAAATGCCAACAGACAGACAGATGGTTTACCTAGCATGGGTAGCCCTGCCCACGAGCCACGTGAGAGGAGAAGGAGCAGTCAACACCCCTCATCAACAAGGGGCGGAATGCGAGGAAAGCACACAGAGTCAGACACCCAGAGTTCAAACCCTAGCTCCATCACTCACTCGGAGGCTTTGAGTAAATTACATAACTTCTCTGGGGCTGTTTCCTCATTTGTAAAATGAAGATAAGGATGTCTGCCATGTAGGGATGATCTGAAGATTAAACCAAATAACATATGTGAACTCTGAGGACAGTGCCTATCATGTGGGAGACGCACGGCAATCGCTGCTAACAATGATCCATATTCACTTCACAGATAAATCAGATGTGGATCTGCCCACAAGCACATCAGACACACACTAAATAACCCAGGCACAAGTGAGAGGTATTAAGGACTGTATGAGAGAGATAGAGTGGAGAGGAGTTCGGAGGTTCCTCACTGAGGAGTTAGGGAAGGTTTCACGGAAGAAGTGGGACTTGAGATGGAATCTTCAAGGAAAAGGGGATGGGCTTGTAACGTGCACATATAATTGGTATGGAAAGAATCATGGGCAGGAAGGAAACTGTGAGCCACACAGGAACTCAAGAAGGAAGTGCAATAGGAAATGACACCTGAGCACTTCCTGTGGGCCAGCCAGGGTGCTGTGACAGGTGGGAAGAGGGAACAGTGGGGGGAGCGTGTGGTCCACAGGGTGCCTCAAGTCATCAAGAGAGTGACTCGGGGTTGGAAGTCCAGGTGATGGCCATGCAGCAGCATGAACTCTGCTGGTTTCGGAGTAACAGTGGGTGGTGGAACCTTGTATGGGAGCTGGGAGAGGGCTGTTAACAAGGATGAGGCACCAGCAAGGAGAAGCCAGTGGTCGTGAAGCAAATGAACTAAGAAAACCTGGGGATGAGGAGATCAGGGAAGAACCTAATGAATGGGCAAGGGGTGAGTGAGTCCTTTAGGAAAACAGCAGTATAAGTGGACAGGTGTGATGGATGGAAAGAGGCAAACAGAGGTTTCAAGCTTGGGAGCTGGGCAGGTGGTGGGACTTGTTACGGAACCAAATAACAGAGGACAAAGGAGAGCTTTTGAAGCAAGAAGATGAAACCAGCTTGAAGAACCAGTGGGAGAAGCACATGAGACACTGGAATGCAGCTGGAAGTGTGGAGAGGGAGGGCTGCAGATCTGCTCTCAGAAAATCCAGCTCAGCCACATACTGTACAGCCTCCAAGTCAAATCCTTTTGGGAACGGGGTGACTTAATCATTCTGTGGGTGAGTTTTACCATCCAAAAAATGAATGAACTATTCCCCTTCACAGGATTATTGTGGTGGTGCAATGTAATGTAATGTATATAAAGCAAACGTAATGTATATAAAGATGCACCATGAACTACAAAAGCACTTTATAAATCTAAGACATCATCAGAGTTCACAGCTGAAACCAAGAGGCTGGACAAGTCTGTCAAGGGAGAGAAAGAAGAATAAGAGAGGGGAAAGGACCAGAGGGGTAATTTTCAGAGACATTAGGTCAGGGCAAGAAGTAGCCCTGGAGAAAGCAGATAAGAGGAAGAAAATCTAGGAGGGCACAACGTCTCGAAAGTCAGAGAAAGAGAGCAGTATCTCCAAGGAAGGGCTACCCCAGGCTTCCTCCACAGCCCATACTCATGCGCCGACGCTGCAGCCCTGTTAAGCACCACCCTGAGTCCCACAAGGAACCACTCCCCTCAGTCTGTCCTGAAAAGGAGGCCAATTTCAAAGATAAGCAGAGTGTGTGCCAAGGGGAACCACATTTCCTCGAAGGAAGTAACTACTACAAAAGTTACTACGGAGGTGAGTATCCCGGTAAGGGACATCTCATCAAAATCCCAGGGGCAGACGTCACCAGGAAAGTGGCATTCAGGAGCCATTTGCCCCCTAATGACAATGAAGTGGCTGCTGCTCCAAGGTGCAGAGGTGGAGCAGACTGGGAGAGGGCCAGGAAGATGGGTGGTCTGTCACTTGATTAAGATCTTGATTAAGAGGCCATCTTCTAATCCACCATCCTCCACGCTCCGCCCTGCCTCCCCACCGGCAGGCGGGCACTGAGGGCACATACTGCCCTGTTCTGGCAACAGAAGCTGACAGGCAGGTGAGGGTAGAGGGGCAGGAGGGCATTTCTGCAGGATAGTGAAGGAGCTTCTCCTCTCACCCCGTAGGTCTGGGCGCCCAGCAGTGGGAAACAAACAGCCCAGAGGGAGGTCCACAAGGGAAGGAGTGAGCACATCCCGTATAGCGGGCTGGAACTGAGATCAACAGAGAGGGGCCGGGGCAGACACCAGCATGGCAGCTCACCCGGATCTGAACCTTCCAGGCCAGCCTATCCTCAACACCAGATGGCCAATGTACAAGAAAGATGACAGTGGGGAATGAAGTTGGCCTCGTCTGCTCAGTGAGTAACCCTTGTGATGCTTCTCTACAGACTGGAACACCCCATTTCTCTCAAGGTCTCTTTTCCCACCATGTCTGTCTCTGAAGAGGCTTTGAGACCTTGCCCACCATTTTGGCCTGACACACTCTCAGGCCTTCCTGTGCTTTCTCCTGCTCTGAAGACTTAGAGAATCCAAAGCAGGAAGCACCTCCAGAGGGCTTCTGATCCCATCTCCTGCCTCCAAGCTGGCCTACACTGAGACAGACAGCTGGTGACCACCACTCTTTCCTATGCAGGTCGGGTGGGCCAGCAAACCCCATCAGCTGTAACCAGGGTAACTGAATCGCCTCTCTCTGACTCTGCCTTTAGCAATTCCACAGGCCTTTGTCAAATCATTCATGCTGTAACTTGGCCTGGTCCTGCTCATGGCCAGTCCAGGAGAGGCTCACAGTCATCCCCAAGAAGGCTTCTCTATGAACTCAGCAGCGTTCAAAACAGCACACATTTACCAAGCACCTTCATGAGTGCGTGACATTCCCAAAACACTCCTCTCCTCTGCCCGGGACAAACCCACGCCCACCCTCCCACCCATTCCCCCAGGATCGCATTCTTTTCAGATGACCCATCCCCTGAGGAGCCATAAACACACCACAGACAATCCATCCTGGGAGCTGCCCCCACTTCGTCCAGGACTCCTCTCAGCCTCTTTGCCTGTGCCCTGGGAAGCAGAGATGCACTCACCACCAGCCTCAGGGCCATCTCTGTGAGCCACCCTGAGGGCTGGGCTGCCAGGATGGCTGGGCAGCACTCAAGAGGGGAGCTGGGGAAGATGCCAGGGTTGTTCTGAACAGCCACCCAATCCAGTTTTTCTCCACCCTGCCCCAAACAAGGCTATTATTAGGCCCAGGAATCGCAGGGTCATGGTTAGGGAGGATGCAGGTGAACTGACCCAGACAACACAGACTTGGAAAAACTGTTCCCTGGCACTGAGAAGGGAATGGACTCAGAACCCCAAACTTCTTAAGTGGGCAAGTTCGCCAAGTGTCCATCTGCCTCTTTCACTCTCCACTGCGGGGAGCATCCTCGGCAGGTAAGCGAGGCTCAAGCCCTTCCTCCACATGCAGCCAAAATCCTCCTGCCCCGGGGCGGCTGCAATGTTCTCCTCGGAGTCCTGGGGCAGGGGGCACTGGAGCTGGGAAAAGGAGGGGGACATGGTGGGGTGGCAGCCCCAGTCCTCCCTGGACTTTGAGGAGAATGCCCAAGTGTGCCCAGCAGAGACGTCAGTGCAGGAAACCGGAGCACCTCCACCAATCACAAAGCGCACAAATAAGCCATAGAATCAACCCTGAGGATGGCTGCGCCTCATGGCCCCACCTGCCACACCAGGTGCCATGAGCAAAGGATGTCTGGGGGCTGGGAGATGCAGCCTAGCCCTCCATCACCCCTCTTCTGACTGTTTTGGTGGCTCAGATTCCATGAACATACTGGAAGGAAGCAAAGTGGAGAGGTCAGAGGTCGGGGAACAGGCAGCCCTTTCCTGACTCAGGTGACAGGCACTGGGGACCAGAGAGGCGGTCCAGTCACATGGCAGATCAAGGGCAAGCCCGCCCCCTGCACCCCCCTCCCTCCACAACGGCTGGGCTTCCACTCCACTGCCCCCCTCCTTCGGAACACTCAAACAAGGTCTGAGAAAAAGAAAACAGAAATGTTTCTCTCAGCAAGTCAGCTTTCGCTTTCCACTTTCCGGGTGGAAACCCAGGAGCAGTTCCTAGGACATCCCTCTGTCCTTCCTGCGCCCCTGGGCACCTCCCTTTGGCAGTGGTCTGAGAACCAGAAACAAGCCTGGCACCCTTCGGGGCTGTTCCGCAGGCTGGCAGGTGTGAGAAACGTGCCTTGGTCCAGGCATCTGCTGGCTTGGCTGCCCCAGGACGGCCCGATCCGAGTGGTGCCGAGTTGAACCAGGCGCTGCCAGCAAGAGGCAAAAGAGCAGCATCTGCCTGGGGCTGGAGGGGGTCATGGATGGTATCGGGGACTCAGGGAGGTCTGTTCTCCTCCCTTCATCCCAGGGACATGGCACCTAGATGATCTGGGCTGCAGCACACAGACGTGTCTTCCCCAGAAGCCTGGAAGGACTGGATGCACACGGAGTTGAGAGGCTAAGGCACAGAGAGGGAGGGAGGCTTGGCAGAAGTGGGTCCATGAAGCTCCAACAGCATGGGGCTGGACACTGAGAGACAAAGCTGGGTCAACTGTCCTCAGGAAGGGGAGGGGAGGGAGGAGCCCAGCCACTCTCATGGGGAGAAGGTTCCAGAGCCTGGCTGGGGCTGTGCAAACCCAGTGGACCATACGCCCTCCCTTCTCTGCTGTCAACCTCCAGCAGCATTCGGCTCCTGCTAACCCTTTCCCCTCCATTACCCGAACTCTCACGCCCATGACTAAAGAGACCATCAACCAGATGGTCCGTTTTAGGAGAGCGGCTGGGGACTCACCATTTGGCGGGACGTGCTGTCACTGATGTTCACTGCCTGCAGGTTGGGGACCGGCAGGTCATAGGGGGAGGCAAGAGCAAGCTCTCCCGAAGCAGACATCCAGGTACTCCTTGGAAGCCCCAGCACATTGCCACCAGCAGCCTCTCCTGCCCCATCTTTGTACCCTGTGCCATCTGGACAGGGCTGGGAGGACTGGGACCCAGCTCCAGGGCTGTGCCTGGCAGAGAACCGGGACTTGGCCTCCCCCGCAAGCTGGGCACAGAGGTAGCAGGTGGGGCTTCCACATAGCTCACTCCCCAAGAGATCCACAGGCTTTCTGGGAATGGTTGGGGGTTTTTGGAGGTTCAGGGAGAGGAAGAGAGGCCCAGGGTGAAGATGAGACCCACCTGGACTCATTCGTTCATGAGGACCAGGGTCCCTGTGGCTGATATCTCATGGGGAGGGAGCAAGAGTTTGGGTCAAGAAAGTTGAGTCACAAAGAAAGACATCTCCCTGCATCCAAGCAGAAAGTTGGGGTCAAAATTAGCAACATTTAAGCATCCATCACCCTGGGGTACACTGTTTGGGGCTAAGTGCCCCAGACAGGGCCTGTTGATAAAGCGAACACCAAGCAGTGAACAATAGGCAACCTGAGAGGGCACAGCCTCGCCCCAGGGCCAGGGCATGGCCAATGGAGGCCAGGGAGCTTATCACTGACAGCTGAGTCCTGGCCAGTAAGCCTCTGGTTCCCAGGAGTGTAGAAATAGAGAGTATGTGGGGACAGAGGAGCCCCAGGACAGCTGGCAGGAGGTAGCTCAATCCGAGAAGGCTTCTCAGAGGCAGTAGCCGTCACCTCCCACTCCCCTGACACCCACTGCAGGCCAAGCCGGCCTGAGAGCCTATATCAGAGGAGACAGGTAATGAGGGAGCCAGAGGAGGGTGGCAGAGGCAGGGTCCTGAACCCCAGCCTCTCCCCCCATCACTGATACCCATGACAGAAGCTGCCTTGGCTGTGATCTGGTCCTGCACTAAACAACTTAGCCAATGGCCCTATCTCCTCAGCCCAGGGCTCAGCCGTCTGATAATGCTGGGAGAGGGCAGTCCTGTGGGAAGTGCAGGCCTCCAGCCAGACAGAGCTGGTGCCACCATGAGCTACTGTGGAAGCCCAGCAAGTGACTTGGCTTCTCTGAGCCTCCTGTGTGCAAAAGGAAGGACAACAGCACCCACCTCCTGGGGCTGTCGTGGGAGTTCATTAGGTCGTGAGAGTAAAGGCCCAGCGCCGAGCCAGGCCCACAGGGGATGCTCCACGAGTGGCAGCTGTGACGGCAGAAGTGGGGGACACGATGGTGAGACCATCAGACAACGAGGTATGGAACTCAACCACAGGGCATAACCCGGGAGAAAGGGGTGGAAGCTCGTGGAAAACTGCAGCCCCTGAGGGCAGGCCTGAGGGCGCCTCCATGCTGGGTGATCTCTTCTCCTCTGGGTTTTAAGGCCCACTTCGCATCCTCATCCCCCCAAGAGACCAGTCCACCCACACCCCAATTTTCTCAGGCTGATCCGGAGGCTGTGCGAGGAGGCCTGGGAACTCTCTGTCCTTCGGCAAAGCCCCCGTTTGGAGGCCCTGACTCTAAGGACAGGCTCACACTTCACTTCTGTGTGACAGGGAATGTATGTGGGGTGTGGGGAGCAGCCACCACAGAGAGACATGCAACGCCCAACAGTAAGTGTTGCTGGAAATCCTGTGAGCAAAGGCACCACAGCAAAGAGTCCTTGGAGGGCACAGGACAGTCAGTAGGTGATAGTCAGTGGGTGCCCAGGCCCAGGGAAAAGAACCGCCCAAGACCTCAGGGCACATTCAGAGTAGAGCTAGGGCTGCCCATCCGCCCAGGGTGCAGGCGAGCCCAGCTGACACTAGAGCCCCTTGCTTGTCCACTGCATTTTTTGCAGAGTCCTGTGCCATCAGCTGCGCACACAGAGAAGGGCAGGGACAGTCCCCGTCCTTGGGAGCTGGCAGGCAAGGGGAGAAGAACACACCTGGGCATCAGGGGCTCTGCCCAGAGCTGACCGTGAGAGCCTGAGCAGGCCACGTCCCATTCCCAGGAGTTGCTCGTCACCTACAGAATGGGAGCCACCCTCGCTGGTGACTAAGAACACGTGGTTCACTGCTAGAGGAGGGTGGGAGAGGAAGCTGAGGGCTGAGGGGCAGGCTGGGTGCAATCCCAGGGAGCCAGACCACCAGGCAGAAGGCACCCAGGGCCTCATCATGTCCACCTCAATCCAGGGAAGGCCAGGTGGCAGACCCCCTCCCAGACTGCCCCCAAACAGCCCTTCTCCTCCCCACCTGGTGCAGGGCTTTGCATGAGCAGCTCCTAGATGGTGGGGCCAACCTCTTATGCAGGCTCCTCCCTGCCCGCTGAGAAGCAGTCCTGCTGGAAACAAATTACCAATAACGGCCCACAGGGATGGAGGAAGCCCTGAGAGGGAGACCCCTGAAGCTGGGGGGATACCAGAGGGGAGAGGGAGGTGGCAGGAGGGCAAGACAGCAGAACGTTCTGTCCCTTGATTAGTTACCACCCCTTGTCCAGAAGGAGGAGGAGATCTAGGTCTTTAGGAGAACTGGGGAATGTCTCCTCCCGCAGAGCCTGCAGCCCCCCGCATGCTGGAGCCCCAACTCTGAGCAGCTGCCTGGCAGAGATGGTGAGGAGGGGGCAGGGGACAGGACTCTGCCCTCCACTGCCTTCAGTCAGGACACGGCTCCAGCAGGCAGCATTCCGTTCTATACTGAGCGACTGACACACCAGAGCCCCAGGCTGGCAGCGCCCGCCTGCCGCCCAGCCCCACCGGTCGCTCGCACAAGGCCAGGACCTCCACCCAAGGTCAGGGCCCGTCACAGGTGCGCAGCCAACACCCACCACACTGACCACGACTGGGACAGAGCCCTGGTGCAAGGTCAGGGCTCCAGCGTCCACCCTCACCATCTTACAGGGAAGAAACAGGCTCAGAAGGAAAATGTGTGTTTAAAATTATGCAGCTCATTTCTCTAGGGCTGTTTTGTTTGACCACCTTTTCATGATGTCCTTCCAGTCATATGCAGTCACATACATACACATACATATGTTTAAACATTAGGAACTTACTGTATACATACTGCGGTAAACTATTTTTCCTCATTTAAAATTATATCGTGTGCTGGTAGTTATGTTGACTGCAGGTGTCTGTCAAAACTCAGAACTGTACACCAAAAAGAATAAATTTTACAGTATGTAAAATATACTATATTGCGAACATTTTCCCCCATGCCATATAATAATTTCCCAAACTCACTCACCCACAGACGTGTCATACTTTAACTGTTCCCCTCACATAGGCCATTTGTTTTTCATTCTCCTTTGTCGCAAACTGCTCTTTCGTGAGCACCCTAACATACGCATATTGGACAGCTTTTCTCGTTACTTTCTTAGGATGGATTCTGAGAAGTGCAGTCACTGGTCGGGGATGGGCCGTTTTTAAGGCTCTCAGTACCCTCTGCAAAGTCGTTCTGCGCAAAGGTTGCGACACTTTATGCTCCCAGCAGTGCTGTATTATAGGCCTACAACATAGTAGCAATTATCCATTTAAAAACCTGTGCATATTTCAAAGGCAGGAAAGTTGCATACTATTATTGTTATAATTTGGATCTTTGATTACTAGTGATGTTATGCATTTTTCTCATGTTTATTGATCACTAATATTTCTTCTTACACAAACCTAATTACAAAACAGCCAGCAAGCCACAACTCTCAAACGTCCATGCCATTTTAGTGTTATTGTTATAATATACCAAATACACATTAAATCACAGGAGTTAATATTATGCTCGTATTTAACACCACAGTGCAGTAGAGACAGGTGTGGAGTAGCGTAAAGAGCACCAGACTTGAAGCCAGTCAGTCCTGAGTTTAAACGCCTACACCCTCACGTACCTGCTGTGTGACCCTGGGAAGTTACTTAACCTCTCTTAGCCTCAGTTTCATCTGCTGTGGAATTATAAAATGGGACAATAGTAACAACTTTGCAGGGACCCCATGAGAACCAGGTGAGGCACTCAGTGCAGGGCCCCACACCTGTGGGGGCTCAACAAGAAGCAGCAATGACCACAGTGGATGCTATTGAATGGCCCAATATGCAAAGCTCCCACTCTGGGAGAGGAGGAGGGAAGAGGGAGATGCCAGCATCACTGGGCTATATTGCTATGATGCTACACTGCAGCGTGGCATTCAGAAGAAGGTCTTCCCACTGGGTACACTCTACAAACAAGGCACTTATCCTTTGAGGGTTATCAGTGGGAAAGCAGGGGATGGACCCTACGACCCTGGCTTTCCTCCCCAGGACACAAGAAAAAAGCTCAGTGTCACCGTAAGCCTCACAGGCAGCCGGAAGCCAAATGGGTAATCTCCCTCCTGTTTAGGGGCTTCCAGCCCCTGCGTGGAGGGTTCAGTCCCAAGGGAACAGAGCAGCAGGAAGGAGAGGTGCCTGGGGGATGGGGCCCAGCATGCCCCTCCAGGGCAGAGGCTGGTGCTCTTGGTGGAGGCTGGGGCTGGCTGCAGACACAAATGCCGAGAGAGAAAAGTCATCACAGAAATCCCAAGACACGGCCTCATGGCTCAGCTCCCATTCCCTTCCCCTTTCTAAGGGCTGGCAGTGGGGAGTGTAGATTCCGCAAACTCGAGAGCTCACCAATGCTGGGAAGCCAGGAGCCTCCCCCTTCTCCTCCTCCCACCAAGAAAGCATCATTCCCCCACCAAAAAAGGGCCACTGACAGAAGAGCCCAACCAGTTCAGACATAGGAGGTGGTAAGAGCCGCCAGCCCACCTGGACAGGAGAAGATCAGAGCCAAAGAGCCCCATTAAGCAAGAAAACAAGCCTTTTAATGGGCAAGGGAGACCCCTCTCCCAGTCAGAAAGCTGGGCTACCCCAAGAGGCCAGGTGGAAAGCACTTCTGATGCATCTGCCCATCTCAACACCCCTGAGAGGCAGTGTAACAACAGACAGGAACAGGGCTTTGGAGGCCTGTGGCCTGCATTCAAACCCTGGTTTCCTTGCTGCCCAGCTGTGTGAGCTTGGACACATTACCTAACCTCTCCGAACCCCTGTTCCACATCCATAAAATGGGAATGCCGAGGAACCACCCTCATAGGATCAGTGTGAGGATTAAGTGAGGTAAAGCATGTGAAGTGCCTGGAACAAAGCCTGGCATCAGCACCCAATTAACAAGAGCTATGGCTCCCAGCGCAGAGAGGGAGTGGGGACTATGGCAAACCCCTCTGCAGCTGCGCTCTGACTCCTCAAGGACTGTCCACTTTCCAGATGACCACCATCCTCCCGGGGCTGCTCCTCTGGAAGAGCTGGCCTCACTCTCCCACCACGTCCACACAGCTCCCACTCACCACAGCCTGCAGTGGGCCTTCTGAATCCACACACCCCTTCAAGGGTTTGAAAGGAGCTATGGGTGAAATCTAGTTTACAACACCCCTGAAGTAAAAAAAGGGGGGTGGGAGAAGATGAACTAAGGGGGCAGTCAAATGCCAAAGCTGGGTGATGGTTACACAGGGGTTCACTGCACTATTCTCACTATTGTTGTAGGTGTTTGAAAATTTCCACAATGACAAGTTAGAAGGAAAACAGGAGCTATTTCACAATGCCTGGCCCCACCTTGTCAGACCTCTTCTCTGTGCCTCTGATCTTGGGAATGCCCTCCTTCTTCCTATCATCAGGGTTCTTCTGCCTTTATTCCATTTCAACATTTCCAAACCCCCAGCTGTTTTCCTCACCCCCACTCAGCTCCTTTCTCCTCTTCCTCCTCAGCCTCCTCCCCATCAGGTGTTTTCAGAAGCTCCCGATGAGCCTTCAAGGAGGCCAAGTCCAGGGCAGCAGACTAGGAACCAGGACGCCCAGTTTCAGTCCCAGCCATGCCACTGCCTGTGCTGTCCTATGCAACTGACCTCTCTCCACTTCAGGTCAAACAGAAGCTCAGCAGTTGCTGCTGCTACTTCTGAAAGACAAAAAAAAAAGAGCCCCCCTCTCTCTCTGAGCCTGTTTGCGGATGCTGACTCAGGCAGTGGAGCTGTGATAAGGTGACTCCCGCAGCAGACACCCATCACCCAGAGGGGCTAGGGAAATGGGAATGCAGGTGTGATGACTGTCACACTAACGAAGATAGAATGAACCCTGAGAGGGGCAGGGGCACCTCCTCTCCAGCATGTGCATGCGCGCCTGTCACAGATGGTAAGCCTGAGGCAGGGAGGCAGTGTTCCCAGTAAGGACGTCCCCTTGCCGCTCACTCCCCACCCCAGCTGCCCTCTGGGCCTGTGCTTTCTCCCTCTTCCCTCCCAAGATGATAGGAGTCAGGCCTGGAAAACAGGAGGCTCCTGGGATCAAGGGACAAATCGGGAGCCCTCAATCTAATTGCAGCCATGTACTGCTGTGCTGGGTGACTATCCTGACTCTGGGCTGAGCAGACAGCTACCTGAGCCTCTTTGGGGAGTACCATGCCTTTGGGGAATCCAGAGAGAAATCGCAGCAGGAAACACCTTGGGAATGAAGGTGCTACCCAAGCCCGAGGGGTCAGTCCCACAGCCTGTGGTCAGAACATTGGTCAGTCCAACATTCACTGTGTGCAGCCTGCATGTTCAAGGGCTAGAGCTATCAGTGGCCCAAGTTCACCGGGAGCTAAGCACTACCTGGTCCATCTGCTGCTCTGGTCAAAATGGCCTCAGCCGACTTCTCCCAGTGTATCCGCTACCTCACCAGAGACTGGGATTTGACGTGGTAATAATCTTCACCCCACCTTCTGAGTGGGGAAATGAAGGCATGTGACTTTGCCCCAGAACAGGGGATAAAGGTTAATTGGCTTTGAGGTCTAAACCCAGGAGTCTCAACTCCCAGCCAGGGCTCTCCCTGTAAGACACAGAGGAGTCGACATAGTTTTCTCATGGGGAGCACCATGTGGGGTTCAGTTCTCCTGCTAGCAAAGGAAAAGGAGCCAGCCTGACAACTCAATGACATTCACAAAGGGCACCGTGGGAACAAACGAAAGCCGCAAACCACAATTCAGCACTAAGCAGGCTGGCTGGGGCAGCTGCTGACTGTGCTCAGCCCCGTGTGCCCTAGATGGGGCAGGAGGGGACTATGAGCAACGCCCACGGAAGGTGTGTCATGCCGGCCGGATGGAGAGAGCACAGCAGAGAAAGAACAGCAAAGGATGCAGATGCAGGGCCAGGGTTCGAGGCTCAGCTCAGCTGCTTCTAACCATCAGCCCTGGGCAGATCCCTGGGTCTCTCCGACTCTCCATTCCCCTACCTGTAAAATGGACATAATGCATCTTCCCTACAGGAGAAATAAAAGTGCTAAAGCAGCATGCAAAAGTGAAGGAATGGTCTAGTCTTCCTCTTGAGGATAAGAGGGGGTGGGGAGAGGAGGGAGGGAAGAGGAAAGAAGGTGGGAAGACAGAGGAAGTCATAAGAAGGATCCCCAATAGGCTGAGATTTTGAAACTCAACCTGTTGGCTTTACAGCCAAGCCCTTTCATCTTCACAGGAACCCAACCTGCAGCAAGTGTACACTGAGTCCATACACATGATTAAAAAGGTTGTTCGCGAAATTCATATAGGAGAATGAGCTGCAGAGGGCAGCAGGAACGCCCCTGCACAGCAGGCAACAGCTGGCTGTGTGGACTCGGGGACAGCCGGAGAAGAGCTGTGCTAATGCCAACTTTCAGCTTTGGAAGGGGAGGGGGCGTGCTGACCCTGCCCTCTCTGTGACTGGGGACTGGGCGACCTCCAGAGAGTGAAATCCTAAGCCTATAGCTGCCATTCGTTCCAGAGAGATCAACCAGGAGGGCAGGCCAGGCCCAGTGAGAAGAGTGGGCTGAGACAACAAGCTCCTCCAACGGGAGCCTGCCTCAGGGGGACACGGCCGGGCAGCTCTGCTTCCAGCTCTGGGTGTCCTTGTGAGGGAGAAGAGAGGGGCTTAGCAGAGCCACATCTGAGGTCTCTCCCTGCTGAGGCCAACAGGTTTCCCTGGTACGAGGAGCAGGGGTGGGAAATGCGGGGACCAGAACCTTCTCTCCTGCTCATGGCTTCACAGAGTGCCTCGTAGGTCACATTTCACCTAAGTGGGCACCAACTGTCCGTCTTTGATAGTGAGCCAGCAGTGGGCAGGGTCCCAGGACTATTTGTGTCCTAGTAGAGCAGCCAATGTAGGATGCTTTAAAAATGTGATGAAGGGACAAGGTTGATCAAGATAATACAATGAGCCCTTGGCCCCAATTCCAACTGTGCCTCCTCTTTTGATACATCTCACTGCCTCAGTCCCTTCCTTCTCCTGGCCACATTCCACCCATGCCTCAGTATCAGCCCCACCTCCTCCAGGAAGCCCTCCCTGAGCCACCTACAGCAGCGGCCCCTCTGGCAAATTCTCACACTGCACTGCTCCTACACCTCAGCTCTGCTCCCCAGTCACTTCATGTGTGTGCCTCGTGTCTGTCGGACAACCAGGTACCCCCCACGGGCAAGGCCCCATCTCTATGACATTTCTCAAATGTGCCCTGCAGTACAAGGAACCCAGTGAGCGCCTGCCCAGTGATGACTTCCATGACTGGATCTCCACTGCAGAGCTTTTTACAAACGTGCAGAGCTGTGTCCCTGCATGTCATAACCCACCCTCTGCCTCCTGCTGAGCTTGGAGAAGAGTCATCAGCCTGCTACCAAAAATACGCCAAGGCCTGAACTCACAGATGACTCCCCACAAAGGTTGGGGAGCACAGACCCAGGCTTACTAGTCTCTGTTCGACCCCCACTCCCATTTTTTCCGGGCCCCAGAAATCCCCAACTAATCTCCCAGTAAATACCATGGGCTGTGTCAGATTCAGACCCAGCCAACCACATGCCAGACACTCCCCACATAGCATCTTATTTACTGAGAGCAACACGGAGGCGGTGACAAGCACAGGGACCAGCTGGGTATGAACCAGCTGGGTGTTAATTGCAACCCCCCACTGTGCAACCTGGGGCAAGCCACCTAACCTCTCTAAGCGGCAGCTACCTCATCTGTAAAATAGGGGTCCACAGCACCTCTCTTTCAGGTGTGTTGCTGAAATAATGTTTGCAAAGTGTTTATGAAGTATCTGTCACTCTGAGAAAGCACTCAGTCATTACTAATTAATATTACGTTATTCCATCAATCCCTTAAGTATCACTGTCTTCTCTCTACCAGTTAGGAGGGTGAAGCTCAGAGACGTCAGGCAATTGGTTCAGGGTCACTGAGCTGCTGCTAAGGACACAGAGAAGGGGATTTGAACCCAGGCCTTCTGACTTCAGGTGCATTGTTTTTCTTGCAATACTAGGGGCTTGCAGAGGACACTAAAAGGACAGAGAGGGCAGTAGATGTGCCCTCAGCCCTGGGGAAGTTCGCAGCCTCAAGTCACAGGGACCAAGTAGCTGCAGGATGCTGGGTCAGGTACCTCCACACGTCCCTGGCTTCAGCAGCTCCCCAAGAATCTGGAAAATGAGGCAGGGCCTCAGCAAGTCTTCATTTGGGGGGATTGGCTGGTCTCCCTCAAATTAAATGCTGTTGCAGGCAGCTAGGCCAAACCCTGCAGAGCTAATCAGATTGGCACCTGCTCTCCCCTCACAGGCAAACTGGGAAGGTGCCACCAGCTGGAGCCAGCCATCAGCCTTCACACATTCTAGCTCTGGGAAAGCAAGTTTTCAACACTCTGGCTGCAGTGTAAACCCCGCTCACGGGATCCTCACCCTCCCCATCTGCAAACAGCCAGCAATCACCAGCGGGTGGGGGATGGGGTGCAGTGGGCACTTCTCAAATGACAACCCACTCGATGGGGAAAACCATACATGTGCCCATCACACCCGGTCTGGTTACATTAGACACGACCTCGAGGGGAGTAGACACTTTCACAGACATGATCTCTTTTGGTCTTCTTGACCACCCTGGGGAAGTAACATACTTTTTAGGTGATTTTCCCAATGTCACGAAAATAGTAAGGAAAATGCCAGGATGCAAAACCCATGTCTTCAGGTTCCTGGCCCGAGTTCTTTCCATTACAGTATGCTGTTCCTTTGCCCTCTCAGTCATTCATTCACCCTTCATTCCACTCATTCCTTCATTCGCTCAACTGTATTTTTTTCCTAAACTGCTATACTTCATGAGCCTCTGGGTTGTTTATCTACTACTACCTTCTCCTGTTGCCTGAGAAAACCCAGAATGTTGTTTTCCTTTTCTGCCGACCTGCCAGAATAGAGCCTTCTCCAAGCCTTACGAGCAGAGCTGTATGAGGCAGTAGGCACAGTCCTGGAGTTAGTGCTGAGAGCAGCACAGGCTAGTCCACACTTCTGCTCTCACTGCAGCCCTGGCCTAGAATTTGCCCCTCCACTGCACAATGCAGCTAAAAGCCTTGTGAAAAAGAGATCTGAACCTCCCAGAAATAAGGCTCTGGGAATGTTATCTTCAGAGGGGGCAGGGGGCAAAGAATGGGATGACAAAGTAGCCTGTCACGCGGCTGATGGGCAAGTGCACGTGGCTGGAGTGGATCACTGAGTCAATTAATGACAGTACTATTGTACCTGGTGCTGCAGGGAGGCGGGGGCAGGGAGGGCACAACGGAGTAGGAGACAAAAGCCCTGCCCTCAAGGGCCGGTGGTCCAGCGGACGGAAGGAGACACACACATCTGGACATAGAACCATCTACTCAGGCAAGAAGCACCACAGTCTCAACTACAGCACAGAAATTAAGTGCTGCCAAGAAATTCAGAGGACGGTAAGGTGCCTGCAACTGGGGACAGAAAGATTTCATTCAGACCCTGGAATTTAAGGTAGATGTCAAAGAATGGCCAGGATTTAAATCTGGGATGGTATAGAAGGAAATTGCCCAAACTACCTTCTCAATACCATGCCTAATGCAAAAGATGGCCTTGATCCCTCCTTCCCCGAACTTAGCTAAATATTTCATCTTTTTTATAGGCACTTGGCAGAGGCTTCAGGATGTGAAAGCAGAGCAGTAAATTAGATCTGTGAGAACATGTCGGCCGCAGACACACACGTGTGCTCACGCACTCCATGCGTCCCTGCTCTGTTGTGAAGTAACCTGCTATTCTCTGCAGCCTGCTGTGGTGCCAGAAGGAGCCCGGCTCGTGCTACTCAGCTTTGGAATCAGCCCCTGCAGAGACCTGGCTGCTCACCAGCTAGGACAGGCGCAGCCCCTCTACCCCTGACCCAACCCAGCCAGGAGCACGGCTCTTTCTTGCTTTGAGATTCAACGTCTTTCTCAAAAGATGAAAACTGTCCTGGCCCCACAATTCAGCAATTCCACTCCTAGGGACATGCCCCGGAGAAACTTTTATACACGTCCACAGAAGAAATGTGCGTGGTCAGGAATGCTCACAGCAGTTTTGTCCGTGAGAGCCAAGAATGGGTAACAAAGGACAAACTGTACAAATTCACATAAGGAATCATAAAGTCAGGAAAATGAGTGAACCACAGCTACAAACAGAACATGGATGAATCTCAGAAACATGATATTGAGTGCAAGAAATGCAAGCTGACATATAGCACAATACCATCTCCTACGGCTCAGAAGCAAGTAAAACCACAGGATGTATTGTTCAGGGATATGTATGAGTGGCAACACTACAAAACAAAGGCAAAAGAATGACAAAAACACATTCAGGAGAGGGGTTCCTCTGCGGGATAGGCCAGGGCACACAGGGATGAGCAGGGACCAGAGGCGACATATTGGCAAGGATCTGGCCTTAGGCTGGGTGGTGGATTCAGTAGCGTTTCTTCTATTATCCTTCATAACTTACTTATATCTTTTGTATTTATCAAATACTACTTAATAAAATCACTTAATGTGCTCGCTAATTTATTAAATTAATAATTTAACAGAGCTGTGGAAGCTCGAGAACTCAGTGAAGACAACCTACTGATGGTTACTTAAAGAGACAAAGGAATGAGGTGATGGGT
The DNA here is from genome assembly GCA_031878705.1 of Tapirus indicus. Lineage (NCBI taxonomy): Eukaryota > Metazoa > Chordata > Mammalia > Perissodactyla > Tapiridae > Tapirus > Tapirus indicus. Next base: position 100,248,796 of record CM062918.1, on the reverse strand, counting down.
GGAGCTAGGAGAATAGATCTCCCCGGGCTCCTGCCTCATGGCTCAGCCAGCAAGTTTGAGGTTCTTAAGCACATGGGTTCCCAGCCCCCATTCCTGGGCTCCTCCCCATGTCCCTCTGGCAAGATGAAGTCATCTGAAAAGCATGAGAAGGAGCAGGGGCATGTAGGCTGAAAAGACAAGACTGCACGGGCTGGTAGAGCTGTCATCATGTGAGACATCCGGCCACAGAGAGGAGGAAGGACAATCTTTCTGTGTAGCTCTCGGGAATGGACCAGGGCCAAGGAGAAAGAATTTCCTACAGCTAAAATGTCCCCAGATGGAGTGGGCAGCCCCAGGAGGCAGTGAGCATCCACTGCAGGCGACCACTTGATGTAGCTGGAGCTGGGCTGCCTGCACCTGATAAGGGAGAGGACCAGGGCTACACTAAGCACAGGGACCAAATGCCACTCCAAGGACCAGGGAGGGAGGGTCAGATGTGGCAGCATCACCTGGGGCACTTGTGAACAAAACTGATCCCCAATTCCCACTCCTGACCAATGAAAGGCATCTCCAAGTGTAGCAACTGCAAGTCCATAGCTTTGCAAGCTTCCCAGGTGATTCTGATGCAGAACTAGGGTCAAAACCACCAGATTTAACATCCTTTAAGATTCCATGGACCAATGGCAGGGAGCAGAGGAAGCGGGAGGAAAAGCAGGGGTACATGCGTCCGGTCCTCAGAACCTCTGATGGCCCAATCCAAATCCTTCTTGCTGAGTTCTCACCCCCATTTCCTCTTTTCTTGCCTCTTGATGAAAAAAAATTAAACTGGCTTCATATGCTCTGGTTATTGGAAGGATTTTAAAAGTAAATAAATAAATAAATCTCACTGCAAAAAGAGAAACAAGCTTATAATGGAAGCTGAAGATCAGGAGAGAAAATATTTTGAGAGGAGACTACACATATTTCCCAGGATTTACCATTATGTGTGTGAGGAGCAGGCACTTGGTTATTTGGGCACTTGGTAGCAAGAAAGCCTATGCCCACTTAACTTCCAAAGTTCGCCATCCTCAGGCCCGTGAGAATCATACCAAAAAGAAAGATACAGGAGTGCACCTCACGACCAGACAGAAGTGACTTCTGGAGAAGTTGGGACTGAGGTCCTGCAGACTCCTGACCCCTCTAAGGGTGCACGGAATTGTGCCATTGTGTTCAGGACGTGCAGGATGCTCCCAGGGAGAGGGGAGAAGCTGCCCTGGCCTGAGGCAGCCCAACGGAGAGCCGGCCCCAGGCTCGAGGAGCTCACAGTGCTGGGGGCGGAGCGGACAACTCAGCTAGCTGGGCACGCATGCAACAGCGGGTGAAAAGGCAGTGGTGGGAGGAATCTTGGAGGCCAGACTGCCCCCAAAGTGAAAGGCCCTGCCCAGAGCCAGCGAGAAACCCAACCCAGGAGATCATCTGAAGGCGCCGCCTGCCCATGGCCTGGAGCGAACCCCATTCAGACTCCAAAGCGAACATCTGTCGCCCTGGCACAGAGGCTGGCCAATTCCACGTGAATCTCCACCCGCCCCGCCCCTACTGGCTCCAGTCTTTGCCCCTTGAGGTTGACCTCTTTACAGTGGGCCTGGCATGGGGTGCAGGCAGGTCGGCTTGTAATGCATAGATTTGGCGAGCTCCCTCCAAGCCATCGCCCATGGCATCTCTCCCTAGTGAAGATGGGCTGATGCCAGGGACTGCAAGGCCCAGCCTGGGAGTGCCATCCTCACTGACTTCCCATCTCAGAGCATGTTTGGTGTCCACAGTGGTGGCAGCAGAACCAGAATCTTCCACCTGAAGGAATCTGAAGGGTCAGTGCACTGATAGGAATCCTGAGGCCCAGACAGGGGAGGTGCCTGGCCCGAGGTCACAGAGCCAGGGAACCTGGGACTGTCCCTGCTTCCCTTCAGTCCTGTCTGCTCTCTCATTTCTGCACCTGCTGTCCTATTGCCTTCTGCAGGGATAAGAGGCTCCACAGGGCAGAGAGAGAAAGAATGTATGGCATTCCCTGGCGAGAAGTTAAAATCACTTTTAAAAACCCACAATCCTTACACACCCAGGCATACTCTCTTGACCAAGCACTGTCCCCAGTGTGAGGTGTCCTTCACCTCCTGGGCAGCAGGTTTATGTAGGTCATGTTGGGCCCTGACAGCATACAATCCCCTGTCTCTGCACCAGGCAGGGAGGGGTACACAGAGGTCCTACTGACTTGGGGCCTCCGGATGGGGGCCAGGGAAGCCCCATGGTGTCCTTAAGGGGTCTCCAGAATGACCAAGAAAAAGGCAAGCCTTCCAACAAATCAGTACTTCCTCGGGGACCTGAGGACCAGGAGCAGTGGCTGAACAGGGAAGAGGACAGGAGTGAGCTGGAGATGAAAGGGGGGAATTGAGGAGCAGGTAGGACAGTCTGGGAGGGACTCTTGCCCCTACTGGTCCCCAGAGTAGCCCAGGAGACCCCTAGGGGTGAGGCAGAGTCTCCAATGGCTGGGAAACCACTGCTCCATCCTCCTTTTAGAAGACTACACTCCAAGAGTTCAGCAGGCACCTACTGTTTGCAGAGGCAGGTGCAAGGTAAGTGCCTTACTGTCCTCTAGGAACGTTCAGTCTCAGGACATAAAGGGAAGTCCCTGGTGGGCACTCCACTGCAACAGAAAAGACCACCTGGTTGGTGGTGGGAGAAGGGCCAAGGAGGGAAGAAAGAGATGGTGTGATATGGACAGGGGTGTCAGGTTCACAAGGGAGAGAAAAGCTGGGACACAGGAAGCATCAGGGAGGACACATCTGCTCTCCCAGCTGATCCCCAGGAAGAGCTGGGAATTGACCTTGCCTCCTGACCTTCAAAACTTGTTCGTCCTCTCGGACAATCTGTGATGCCTACCACCTCTGCCCAGGTCCCAAGCATCTCCAACCAAAGCCCAAGCAGTCTCTGGGGCAATCCTGGGGAGGGACAGGTGGTGTGGAGGTGGGGACATGCCTCTGTAAGATGATGCAGGACCTATGGGGCAGGTGCTGGGAGGAGGGGGAGGAACTGGAAGGATGCAATGAGCTGAGAGAAAGGAAGGGAGCCACACTCTGCTCACCCAGGTCCTTGTTTCCTGCTCAGGACCACGAGAAGCAAAATTCATCCAGCCCAAGAGAGCCAGGACTGGCTCTGACTTCCCACAAGGCAGCGGGGTCCTGGAGTGTCTTTGCAATAGAAGCGGGTACAGCAGTGCTCACCTGCTAGAGAGGACACTGCTGGGCTGGGCCTGTGAGGCCAGCAAGGGGCTCCATCTACACTCGGCCCAGGCTGTACTGGCAGGAAGGAGATGCCACCACAAGCCTGCTTCTCCGCTCTCTGAGTTCAGCCAAGCCCAGCAGGAAAAGAGCACTCAGCTCTGCAAGCCCACAGTGCACCCCACCCCCATCCGGCTCTGTGTACAGGGCTCTCCACTGGCCATGGCCTCACTGCAGATAGGTCCTGGTGACAGGAATGCTGCAGACGGCAGTTAGTCCAGAGGTAAGGAGAAAGTGTCTGATCACCAGGGAGGAAAAGCAGAGGGAATATGTGGGATTTGTTGGGAGAAGGCTAGTGAGGAAACCAAAGCAAGAGCAGGACAACCTGTGGGTGCCTCCTCCCGTCTCAAGGTTCTGGAGTTCACAGATGGAGGGAAAGAAGGCAGAGTGAGGGCTGCATGCCCAGTGCAGGTTCAGAGTCAGAGGCACACTTGAGGGCCAAGCCATGATGCATGCCATGAAGAGATCCAGTGCAAGGAGTCATCTTCCTGGTCTACCAGCTGCCCCTTGCTGAGAGGCTGGTGCAGATCCCTGCCCCCACCCGCTAAGTCTGAAATGGGACTGCCTCCTGCCTCCTGTGCCCACAGCACCTGAGGATGCCCTGTGTAGGGGGCTGATATGTCCACATCCCAATTCCTAGAACCTGTGAATGTGACCTTATTTGGAAAAAGGGTTTTTGCATATGTGATTAAGTTAAGGATCTTGAGATAAGGAGATCATCCTAGATGACCTGGGTGGGCCCTAAATGCCATTATGAGTATCCTTGTAAGAGAGAGGCAGAGGGAAACTGGACAGATCACAGAGGAGAATGTGCCGTGATGGTGGAAGGAGAGAATGGAGTGCTCTAACAAGGAGAAAGAGAGTGGACAGATGCAGCCACAAGCCAAGGAATGTCACAGCCACCAGAATCTGGAAGAGGCAAGGGAGGATTCCCCCCCGAGCCTGTGGAGGGAGTGTGGCCCTGCCAATACCTCAATATGGGACTTCTGGCCTCCAGAACTGTGTGAGAGTAAAATTCTACTGTTTCAAGCCACCAAGTTTGTGGTAATTTGTTACAGCAGCCACTGGAAACCAATATACTCTGGAAGCGAGCTGTGGCAGGTTTCCACCAAGAAATCCCCTTGGGTATCAACTTGTGCCCGGGATGAGAGGCTCTGCCACCTGGGAACAGGGCACTGCCCTGCAGCCCGACAGCACCCAGAGCTCGGTGCTGGTGCTGGAGCCAGAACGGCTCCCCTCCAGGCCTGCCTGCCAATGGGGACCATGGCGGGGGGGGAGGGCGGGGGGGGCGGAGGTAAGAGCATGGCCTCCGGAACCCAACTGCATGGGTATGCCCTGTGTGACCTCGTTAGCCAACATCCTGAGCATTAGTTTCCTCGCGGATAAAACAGGATGATACTTGTACTGTGCCCCAAGGTGGTTGTGAGGCGAGAATATGTTTTTAAAATGCACGTAAAGCATTTAGTGCAGTGCCTGGCACATAGTAACTGCTCAATAAATACCAGCTGCTGCTGTTATGTTCCTGGAAGGGGCCATGAGGAGCAAAGGAAAAATGCATGTGAAGGTGTGTGCTGAACAGGGAAGCACCACACAAATGCCAGCTGCTGGCAGATAGTCACTATATCTCGGCAGAAGTCATGCTTTTGCCACCCAGTCCACGTCCCTGTTTATGAAGCGTCCCACCTCCTTCTGTCTACATCCCCCTGCCTCACACAGGTCTGGCTCAGAGAGGACGGAGCCCCCTGGAGCAAAGGGGCACGTGGAGAAGCAGTGTGAGATGACATAAGAGGAGGGAGGGTGGAGGGTGGGTCTGGCCTTGTCCACACCCATTCTCCCTGCCCACTAAAAACAGCTCTGTCTCTCCAGGCATCTGACCTCGGTGGCTCAAGGAGACCAGGGGGGCACTGGCCATGGGAATCATGCACAAGACGGGCTGCCCCAGAGCCTCTTGGAGGCCAGCCCTCGTCAGGAGGCTGAAACGGCTCTCCACAGCCTCCCCCAGCCACGCAGAAGAGCCCAGACTGCATATCCTTGGGGGACACATTCAGTCCCAGAATAAAACCCGGGACACATGCATGGCACAAAACTTCTAATGCTGCTCTGGGGGCTCTTAGTCTCCCTGTGTTGGTTAAAATTACCGTTGGCTTCAGCTCTTGCATTTGATTTTTCACCATTAAATAATCATTTGGATTTGCCCACTATGGTGCTTCTCGCTGCTGTATGGAGGACCATATACAAGACAGTACAGGGCTCAGCATATCCACAGGCAGAGGCCTGGGGACTAGGACTCAATTTCGGCCTCCACCACTCACCCAGGCATGCCAGGTCAGTGCTCGGTCTCCTCTCTGCACCTCAGCATCTCACCAGTCTCTGGGAAGAGGACCTAGCCGCTCTCCACCCTCAAGCCCACTGCATGGGAACCCTCTGCACTCCTTGGACAAGAGTCAGGTCACATACTAGGAGTAAGCCCTAGGGTCTGAACACACCTGGGGAGGCTTGGGACTGTACATCTCTAGGAAAAGAGCAGTCAGCGTTCTACCCAGAGGGAGGAAACAGACCAGATGACTCCTTAAGGACCCCCATGGCCAGAGGATTCAGGGGTGGACCCTCCTAGGGCTGCCAAGGTGTGCGTTTGACCTTTCAAGAGCTGATCATTCCATAAGAAATATCCTGGCCAGTCTCTTTGAACTTATGGACAAACTTGGAATGTTCCTCCTTCCAAAGCCCAAAAACCAAGAATGGAAGGTTATCTTCTCTGGTCTTTAAGAAGTTTCTCTCTCATGTGCAATTCTGAGAATAAAAAATAATCTTCCTTTCAGATCTTGCCAACCCCTTTCAAGTAGCATCCCCTCCTCACCACATATGCACATCCTCCCCCACACTCAGCCAGAGCACCCTCCTGTGCCCTCCTTCCCCTCAGTTTCCACTCTGCCCTGGTGTCCCCCCCCATACTTCAGCAGGAGAGACAGCAGAACAGCGGCTTTGACCCCTCTCTGCCTTGTGTCAGGCCTGGGATGTTGACAGGCCTCGTGTAGTTTACTGTGGTCAGAAGAAAGGAAAGCTGGTGTCCCCCTGGCTCCCAGCTTGACCCAGTAGGTAGAATGAGCACAAAAGAACTGTTCCCCTGGGTCCCCGTGGCATAGGCCTGTTCTTCCAGCTGCAAAAGAACTTGTCCACCTTTCCTGGGAATTCAGCCTGACGGCTGAGAGCTAAGGAGTGGCCCCAGTCACAGCCCCTCTGATGAGCATAACCCATTTGAGAAAAATCCCTTCTGCTTCCCCAGACTGAAGCTGATTACTCGGCCCCTGTCTTCCTGCTATTGTGGCAGGGAGGGGCCGTCTTCCCACCCTTTGAAGCTCCGGAACCCAGCATGAATCAGGCAGCGTGCAGGGATGCATTGCTCATCTTCCCAGGAGGACACAACAACGGGCCAACATCCTACAGGGACCAGACTTGCTTGCAGCTGCCTGCACACTGCCCCCAGACCAGCGTCGACACACACCTGATTCCTGTTCTCTTCTGAATTGCCATGCCCTGTCTTAGGTGTGACATCCTTCCCACCATCTTGCCATCATAAGTGTTGATGGGCTCCCTGGCCTGAGACTCCCCTTCCTGCTGGGTTCCTTGAACAGGCCTGCAGGCTGAGGAGGGCACAGGGACACCAGAAGACAAAGCCCTGCCTGGCCTTCAGTCACTCACCTCCCCTCCCCTTGGGTGAGAAAGCCTTCCCAGAGTCCCCAACTTCAGGCCGGGGCCCCTCCTAGGTGTTCCTACAGCCCCCTGGGTCTACCTCCAACTCACCTCTCACCACACCACATTGACAACAGACTCCTTGTCTCCCGTGGAACGGGAACTCTCTGACCACAGGGGATGTGTCCCCTCAGAGCACCTCTGTGCCCTGCCCAGAACCAGGTAAAAGGACACACTGTGCTGTGTGAGTGAACAGCCGAGTGATCTCTGAAGTCCTGACTGCCACACAGGGACGAGCACCACTCCGTGTGGCGGCCTGATACCCCTGACCATCACTCTGTTCCCCCAGCAGCCACCCCCACCCCCGGGCAGGCTGATCTGTCTAAGACAGACCTGCTTTCCCCAAACAGGAAGCACACCGCTGCAGCAAAGCTGACAGAGCTGGGGAATCTGTCAGGGGGCCCGCACTGACGTCAAACCAGACCCAACAGCTGTCACTCCCCCAGCCCATCACGCGGCCATCCTGGCGCAATGCGTGTATCTGCCTTGGCTGGGATGCCAGGCTGCTCGCGGTCATCTGCATGGGTCCTGCCCCTCCAGGCACAGCCTCCCTAGACACTGGGTCCAGGGACCACTTCTCTCCAGCTGGGGCTTTCCACGGCATGGAAAACAGCCCTGGTTAGGAGCCGGACCTGGGCTTCTCATCCTGCCTCTGCCACCAACTGGCTGTGGTGTGCTGGCCAAGTCCTTGTCCTTCTCTGGTACTAGCTTCCTCACGTGGAAAAGGAGAGGGCTCTCCCTCCAACATCCTGCAGATCTCCACGGGCTCTGAACGCCACCTCCCCGGCTTGTGAAGGTGCCAGCGCACTGTCTAGCAGAGAAGCACAATCCTCGGGGAGCCTGGGCACTCCCCAGGAGAAAGCCTTACTGTCCCATTTATAAATCAGCAAGGGACCCCAAGGAAACCAAATGCTCCCAACACAGATGATGCTGCCTGACACCCACCACACAGAGAGATGGAGGGCCAGGTACACACAGCTAAGGGAGGAGAGAGCAAGCCAAACTTGAAGCAGTAGGGATTCTGGTTAGGTAGAAGAAGGAACTGCCCGCCGATCAATTAGAAAGCCTTCCTTTTCTTTCTTTTTTTTTTTTTTACAGAGATCTTTAACATTGATTAGTACCGGTCCTACATAAAGAAGCAGAGATCCGTCTGAAGATAGAGAAATGGACCAGATAGCAGTTTTCAGCCTAGGCGAATCCCCAGGGGGCTTTCAATATCCAGATGCCCAGGACACACCCCAGACCAAGGAAACCGGAATTTCTGAAGATGGAACCCAGTGTTGGTATTTTGTTTTAAATCTACTGTTCGACTCCGACGTGCAGAGAAGACTAAGAACCGTCCTGATGCCTGGCCGCCCGTCAGCCCCTGGGCTAATCATTCTGGTAACAAGCTACTGCTGTTGCTGCCACCAAACCCATGCTCCGGCGCTAAAACACTCGGACTCCTTTCCCTCGTTCAGTCCTCAACCAGTGCGTGAGCACACGTCTCCCTGTTTCATAGCGAAGGAAATGCGTGAACAATGGCAGGCACTGCCAGGGAGGCAGGGCGCACGAGGCTCTGGCCTCAGATGTACTTTTTATACTCTAAGGCAAGACAGACACACAGGCACACACACAGGTGCACGCACACAGACACACTCACATAAGCACTCACAGGTGTGCACACAGGTGCACAGGCACAGACAGAGACATACACACCACATACTACATTGACATTCTTAGGACTGTCACTCCAGCAAACCACATAGAAAACATGCCACAAGAGCCAGGGGGTTTGGAGCAGGCAATGAAACAAACAAGGCCCCTGCCCCACACCTCCATGGGACTTCAACACGTCATTCCCAGCCTACTCCTGACAGATCCATTCGTGACAAATCTGCCCAGGGCTGGCCGTGCTGGGGGAGGGCCTGGCGGGCAGCTGTGTTCAAATTAGCCGGGTAAAGGGTGCGGAATTTCACTGTAATTGGTCGTGTTTATTCCAAGGATGACGCTACAGCACATTTCTCATGTTAATGTCGTCCAACTACCCATGTACCACAATTACTCCGCATCGATTTTAAAGCCGACTTAGCACAATAGCGGCTTCTAATTTGTAAGCGAAACCGCGGTGGCATAAATCAAACTGTTAGAGGCAACGCCACTGCTGCATGCTAATGAAGAGTTAATAGACAGGGGGAGAGCAGCTGGGCACTGAGCCCAGCATGTCCATCCCCGCCCGGTGGACCAGCGCTCCCCTGCCCACACTCCACCCGTCTGTCCACCTTGGCCTCCATGTGCGTTTCCAGCAGAGGTGGCTCCCTGGGTCTGGATGGCCAGAGCTGTGATTAAGGCCCCCCTCTATTCTCAGCTATAGGACAAAACCCACAGTGAGGAGGAGCGGTCGGCTGGTTCTGTGTCCCAGAATGGGGCCTGGGGAATGATCTAAGGGGAGAGCTATAAATCATGCAAGAACAAGGACCCAGAGGCCGGCACCAGTGGACCTGAGTATCTGGTCCTCACTGCCAATGACTATTTCTTGAGGACCCACTAGAGAAAGAGCCCTGGATTTGACATGGTCTTGGTAGGAACATGGGCCTACAAAGCCAGGACACAAATGATCCTTCCATCACACGGGACCTCATGATCTGATCAGGATCACCTCTGGGCACCATCAGGCTCGGGAGAGGGAGCCAGTTTAGGGAACAGAGATGCATGCGGCCAAGAGCCAAGACCCCTGTGACTCCTTCCAGACGCAGCAACATGAAGTGCCGGGGTCGGCCTACTAGCCTGGCAAAGGAAAGGCCTTGGGCCTAGAGACGCATGCTGGTGGATACCCAGGAAGCACTTGTACCCATTCCTTTGCCACCATCACAGTCTGACCCAGGCAGGGCTCCCGACTCTGGAAGCACAAGTTAGGCCCAAGGCCAACCAGGCCTCACCTGGGATGGAGCCAGGGCCCTGGGTGCAGGAAGTAGGGATCCCCATCCATACCCTCCTCTTCCCAGGGCAGGTATGCCGTGCCCCTCCCTTCTGCATGCTGGCAGAGCCAAGTCCAGTGCTGTGCCTTGAGCATAGTAAAAGTTCAATAAACATTTATTGGAAGAATTGTCAGGAAAAGATGGTCAAGAACCCCATATAGTTCTAAGGAAACGTGTTCATAACAGAGCACCTGAGACAGCTGCTCACTTTCTTTCCAACACATGCTCATCCAGTGTTCCTTAAACAACACATTTTATGATGTCAAAAGGAAAGCTTCGATCAGGTGCTCAGATATCTTTAATAATTCCCTTTAATACAAAATAACGTCTCAACATGTCAAGGCAGTCTAGTCATGCCAGGGCGAGGACTGTGCTCCACCCCTGGGTTTGTCTTTCCCAGCATGAGTAGGTATCTGAATGAACGAATGAATGAAGGGACGAACGAGGGAAGGAACGAGTAAAAGACAGGGTGAGAAGCCTAGAGAGTGGCCCTAACAAGAAGGTGTCCCCCCACCCTGCAATCAGGCGAGCCCTGGAAAGCCCTGACAGTATGTTCACGACGGTGAACTGGGCCCACGTCCCGGGGCTTCTCTCCCCTCCCCCACCCACCAAGAGCCAGCAAACCTGCAAAAGGTCAGCCGGACGCCGAGTCTCCAGGGTTCTCCTGTCCCAGAGCCATAAATGGTGACTTGAAATATCTCTCTGCATCTTTGGAAAAGAGCAACGGGTGAAGGATGGCTCCAGAATTGGGAAGATTCTCACAGGAAAAGGCCAGTGTCCTCATCCAAGATCTATGATGAGCAGGACCCTGTCCTTTGAAGGGCAGAACCCAGAAATGACAGCCACTCTTGGCCCCGGCCTTCCCACCTGAGGCTCCTCTGCTGGCCACCTGGTGCACTCATCCCCATGGGGCAGGGAGCAGGTCTCACATCATATTGAGGCATCCCCCTAGCATACCAGGAACGTCCCCCACAGCCCAGCACAGCAGGGCTAAGTCTTTGGGCTTGGGCCCTCCTGTCAGTCCAAGGAAAACGCATCAATATCAGATTCTTCTGCAGACCAGGTCCCCCCACCGCATGCTCCCCACTCCCCAGCAAATGACCCAGGTTCGGCCTGATCAACAAAGGTGTCACCTCTGCCTGCTCCAAAAAGCACCTCAGCCCACCTTTGCTGAGCTACTCTGTGCCGAAGGCTGTACACGTGCCGCTGGAGGCACAGAGGGAGGTGGGGCCCCTGGGGCAGAGGCACCTACCACATGGGTTCCCATCCGTGGGATCCGCAGCCTACCAGCCAGATGCCACCCACCCACCCAGACGTGCTGGAGGGCATCTGGGATGATGCCCAGGGTCTTGCCAACCCTGAGAGCTTCATTGCAAGTCACATTGCTTGGTCCATCACCAGCCCAGGACAGTAAAAGGCAATATAGTGGTTAGGAGCATGGAAGGCTCTGGAATCAGCTGGACGAGGAACACCACAGGTGAAGTGCTCAGACCAGGGTCCAACACAGTGTAAGCTCTCAGAAATGGAAGCTGCTGTGGGTAACCAGAACTCAGGCCACTTCCAAGAAATTTCCTACATTTGTTCCTTTTTTTAATCATCCCTTTCAGCTTCCATTTCTCCATACTCATTTGCATTCCTAAACCCCAAAGCAAGATGCACAAACAACCCTTTATAGTCTTAAAAGGGGTCTCAGTTTAAGGGGGCTGCCTGCCTGGCTGATCCTCTGCTCCCGGCACGAGGTATGGACATCTCTCCCTCTGCCTCCCAAGGGTCCGTCTTGGTCAGGTGCCCATCCCAACACAGGTAATCGAGGTCGGCGCTGTGTGGAGTAAACGTAGCTCCCTCAGGACATGCCACTCAACAGACACAACACAGTGATCACAACCAACGAAGCAGCAGTACCCTTCCTTGAGTGCTGTGTGGGGACACGCCCTGCACACCCCACTCAACAACCCCCAGGGTAGGCCAAGTGTCATTGTCATTGTTCACAAAGGAAACAAAGTGAGCCCAGAGAGGCTGAGCAGCCTCACTAGGTCACGGCAAACCCAAGACTGCCTGACTCGAAGCACACGCTCACAGCCACCACACTACCCGCCCCCCGCCTATAACAAGAGGGAAAAACCACCCGTAAACCCTCGACTCCAGCACGTCATTCTCCATTTAGGGCCCCCGCTTCACAACAACAGAACTTGGACAGCCAGCAAGTGTGGCTGTCTGTCTGGCTGAGTGGCCCTGACAGCCAACACGTCCACGCTGGCTCCCTGCACCTCCACAGTCCTCTTTTGGGGGTGCCAGCTATATTCCAGGGCATGGATTGCCAGGGGGCGAAGGAAGAAGAGAAACACCAGGTTGTTTTTTTAATGACCCAGATTCCAAACAGATGCACTTGTTATTGGCAGTGGAGAGCAGCAGAGCTCGGACCCCAGGCAGCAGGTGATGTCTTCATCACTGCGGGAACGAGGGGCCAGCAGGCTCAGCCCTTGGGGCGGGCTACCTGAGGCTCTGCCTGCATCCGCCCCGCCCCGCTGGCTGTCCCTGCGTCTCGCTCCTTCCTTTTCCTCTCCTCCTCCTCCCTTCTCAGGGCCTGCTTGTGTCTGTCTCCGCCAGGGCCCAAGTGGGGTACCCAGTCTCCCCAGACATGTCTTAGCCCTGCCAGCAAGGCCAGGTGGGGAAATCACCGCCCATCCAGGTCCCCAGCAGGTCTGGCTGATGCAGGCCCCAGGGGGCCCCTCCCAGCCCTCCTTTTTTTTTTTTCGGTGAAAAAGATTAGCCCTGACCTCCATTGCCAATCCCCCTCTTTTTGCTGAGGAAGCTTGGCACTGAGCTAACATCTGTGCTCATCTTCCTCTATCTTATGTGGGACACCTGCCACATCATGGCTTTGATAAGTGGTGAGTAGGTCCATGCCCAGGATCCAAACTGGTGAGCCCTGGGCCGCCAAAGCGGAGGGTGGGAACTTAACCACTATGCCACCGGGCAGGTCCCTAGCCCTCCTTTTGAGAGCTCAGTAAGAGGCTTCACCTCTGGTGTAAACACTGAGTCCCTAGGGAGCATCCTAAAAGCACAGAACATCCCACCTTCGACACTCCCCGTCTCCAGCTGAGATCTCAGAGCCCTAGTGGTCATCAGCCCTGAAGGAAGCTGGGGGAGGCGGGGAGCTACAGGAAGACTCGCCTCATTCTGTCGAGAGAAAGCCAGAACAAAGCGTAGAGAAAACGGGGGCCAAGCTGAGGAAGGGGGACAGAGGACAGAAACCAGGCACCCCCACCCTAACTCTGAACACATGTTACCCATCCTGCCCTGCCCAGGAGCCATCATCTGTCCACACAGACCTCACCTGGCCCTAACACACCATCATGTGCCATACAATGGGCTGAACTCTCTTCATACAGTGTTTCAGTTACTCCTTGAACCAACCTAGAAAGGAGCTATCATTATCCCAGTTTCACAGATGAGAAGACAAGGCTCAAAGAACCAAGCACCTTGTCAGGTTCACACCAACAGTAAGCAGCCAATGCTCTTTCCACCGTGTGACCTTTCACTTCCAAACCAGGCAGCTACAGAAGCTCTGGAAGAAGGGAAGGGGTGGATAATCAGATGCTGGGGGGCAGGGGTGAGGGTGGGTACAGGGATGCAGGCAGGAGATAGCTGAAGCCAGAGGAATCTAGTCTCTGCATGTTCTGATTTTCTTCTCCTCCTCCCAAAGGAAGTCTCTTCCAATTTCCTGGGGCAAGTGAGGGGAAAGAAACCTGTCTGCACAACAATGTGAAGTTCTCACTCATCTCAAAGGCCATCCGCCCAAATGGGGGCCCCTCACTGCTGCCTTAATGACACAGACAGACATCAGAGAAATCGGGTGCTGGATGTGGTGGGATTGCTTCCACTCCCCGCCTTCCTTCTCCATCACTTAGAATGCACCTAAGACCACCCCCAACCCAGCCAGTGGGCCTCTCTATCAGGGGACCCACGGCTGCCTTCCTAGAAAGGCTCCCAAGGTCGGCCCCCCGCATTCAAGGTCAGGGGGTGGCAGGCCAGGGGTGGTGTGGAAGACTCGTCTCCTTCGTTATCTCCTAAATACAGTGAGGTGAAGAGAACCCAGAAGAGAGACAGGCATGAACAGAAGTTTGGGAACACCCAACAGAGAAAGAGAAAGACAAGGAAAGGTAACTCCAGTAAATTAGATAACAAGGCAAGAGGCGGCCCTCTGAGGCATCTCTCAGCCCTTCTGCTCCACTCCCTCTCCTCCCCAGCCCTTCCCCAACCATGGTTCAGAGACCCATTCTGGGGGCCCGGCCTCCTCCAGGCCCTTGCGGTAGTGTCCTGGCCTGGAGTTTCACAAGGGCCCAGAAGGATCCTCAGAGCCCACTGAGGCAAGGGGCCACAGGTGTCCGTGTCTAAGGCTGGAGGTCAAGGCCTTGGCACAGGAGGGTCACACCTCCCCAGGGTGCCTGCAGTTCCATGGAGAAACCGACCCACCACAGCCTTTCTTGGGAAGCAGGGAAGGGGCAGAAGCTAAACCCTTAGGAATCCACGTAAACTGGCAGCCAGGCCACCTCCTGACCACACCTAACACAAATGGGTTTCCACGCCCAGTCGGGCACTCTGGGTTCCAGCAGGTTCCACTACAGCCAAGCAGGCTTTATTTATTCCCAGTGTGACCTGGACCCTCAACACAATACCTTCCCCTCTCTACAACTCAGTCTCCTTAAAGCAAAACAAGGCCGTTGACCCTCTGGTAAACCTCCCTGAGGAGAAGATGCTCTTTGGGTGCCTCAAAGACAATATAATCAGCCTCTATGGAAAACAGTATGGAGATTCCTCAAAAAATTAAAAATAGAAATACCGTATGATCCAGCAATCCCACTCTTGGGCATCTACCCAACAGACATGAAATCAACCATCACAAGAGGCGTATGCACCCCTATGTTCATTGCAGCATTATTCACTATAGCCAAGAAGTGGAAGCAACCCAAGTGTCCCTCGACTGATGATTGGATAAAGAAGATGCAGTACATATATACAATGGAATACTACTCAGCCATAAGAAAAGACAGAATTGTCCCATTTTCAACAACATGGATGGAGCTAGAGGGTATTATGTTAAATGAAATTAGCCAGAGAGAGAAGGACAAACACCGCATGATTTCACTCATATGTGGAATGTAAACGAACACACGGACAGAGAGAACTGGTTGGTGGTTACCAAGGGGAAGGGGGTTGGGGGGTGGGCACGAAGGGTGAAGGGATGCATCCATATGGTGACGGACAAATAATAACGTACAACTGAAAGCCCACAATGTTATAAACTATTAAGACATCAATAAAAATGAAAAAAAAAGATAGTATAAAATACTGGTCATGGGGAGAACTGAAGCTGGGAAAGCCTTCCAGCTCATGCCATCCAGCCCTGCCTCCAGACAGACTCACACGAAGCAGTCTGAGTGCCCAGGGTGAGTTTGGACATCTCTAGGGGAAAGAAAGGGACTCCTGGTCTCCTCAGTGTGGATCCACAGTGATGTGGGCAAGCAGGAGAGTTCTGCTCAGTACTCTGCCCCCAAAACCTACTTCCACGTCTCCCTGCTTAGAGCAGAAACCATTCGGCTTTGTCAGAGGATGACTGGTCTGGCAACAGTCCCCACAAGGCAGATAAACTCAAGCAAGCAAATTTGCTCAAACTCCTGTCAATCAAAGTACCAGACTCACAGGCTTGAAGACCAGACCCAGGCCAGGGGGGGAAGGGCTTGACCTTACTCCCAGCACAGGCTCTGGGAGGGAGTTGAGGCCAGAGCTACCCTGAGGAAGGGCAGGGCGATGGACGGGCAGACAGTGGGTCAGACGGATCAGCCACTGGGAAAATGGAGCTAGCTCTCCATGATCTTGGGACATCTTAGTAAACCCCCAGACAGAAGGAATGAGCCTAAACAAGCCAGACAGAGAATTCCTAGATGAATCTGTAGGGGCATTTGTAGTTCTGATTAGGCCAAACCGTTTTCTCCCTGCCAACCCACCACAGAACCTGGGGAACACTGGAAGTGGCCTCTGGATTTACAGGAAGAATCACCCTCCCACCACCACACTTCCAGGACAGCCTGAGAGGGGTCTGCTGAGGTGTCAACCCCTGTGGGCTGCTCGGCAGGCAGCATGCAGGACCCATAATCACATCCTCAGTCACACACTTACAGTGGCTGCCTGGGTGGAGAAAGACCTGAGGGAACAAACCACCGTGTGGCTTCATGGCCCCCTCAGAAATGGGAAGGCAGAAAGGTGGCAGCAGAAACAGACTAACAGAGGACAATAGGAAGTTACAGAAAGAAAAACAAGACAGTAATCCCAATTTATATCAGCATCACCTTTTATAGACTTCAGAGAACTTTTGTGGAGGGTCAGAATTGGCCACCTCAAGATGTGTTTCTTTACCTTGATTATTTTCACTGAAGGAGGCTTTGACCTTCCCTGCCCCCACTAACTGTCTGGAGGGATTTGGGATGGAAAGCCTGTACCCAGTATAACTCTGGGTATTGATTGACTGGGAGGGTCTCTGCTGGGCCCATTCTTATCAAAGTTCTGTTTACCATACTTTTACATTTGTAAGGGAGAATTCCACTTGTAAAGATATCTCCCTCTCTGGGGGCCGCCCGGTGGCGCAGGGGTTTAGTCCCCGCTTGGCAGCCCAGGGTTCGCGAGTTCGGATCCCGGGCGCCCGCAGACGCACTGCCTGTCAGCCATGCCGTGGCGGCGTCCCATATAAAGTGGAGGAAGATGGGCACGATGTTAGCCCAGGGCCAGTCTTCCTCAGCAAAAAGAGGAGGATTAGCAACGGATGTTAGCCCAGGGCCAGTCTTCCTCAGCAAAAAGGGGAGGATTGGCGACGGATGTTAGCTCAGGGCTGGTCTTCCCCACAAAAAAAAAAAAAAAAAAAAAAAAAGATATCTCCCTCTCTGTACCAGGAAGAAGGGAGGATGACTTTATCTCTAGAAACTCTTATCAGTGAGGAAGGCAAAGATTTAAATCTGCGTACTCTTGTTTACTGTGCTTTTCTGGTAATCCCCCATAGCTGACAACCCTGAGCCCCAATATCCTCCTTTGTCTATTTAAGAGGAGAACCTCCTCTATTTTGTCAAGAGAAACTCAGTTTCCCTGGTCTCTCCCATGTATACATGTTATAAAGCTTTGTTTGCTTTTCTCCTGCTATTCAGCCTCATTTCCATTTAATTTGTAGCCCAGCCAGAAAGGACCCAGAGTGGGTAGAGGATATTCGTCCTCCCCTTCACTTTCAAGAACACCACCTCAATTCAACCCCCTGACAATTCTCCCAAGTTGGCCAGACGAGGATTAAGGCTTATTGCCATTTAACAGATGAGAAACTGAAGTCAAAGACCTCACAGGGAGGCCATGGCAGAGCTGCGAGGGGAACCCACACTCCCGGTCAAGGCTCTTTCCTCACTTGCCATGGTCCTTCTCACAAAGTCAGAAAAAGGACAGAGGCAGGGGCCCCAAGAGAAACGGGGAGATGCAGCCCACAAGGGCGGAGAGCCAGGAAATGAAAAACACCCACCCTGTAAACGCGGGAGTGCCTTCCAGTTGACGAACCCCACCCTGACGTGGATCCTCACAACCACGCGGAGAGGGGCAGGGCAGGTTCCTGAATTCACAACGAAGAGACCCACTGAAGGGGAGCACCCCCTCCTTGGAGCCCTGAGTCTAGTAGGGTTGGGGGGTTGTTTGTTTGTTTTGTCGAAGGGCGGCAGCTGGGAGTACAAGCTAGGGGCCGGGCCGAGGGAGGCACTGGGGCTGCCCCTATAGAAGTGGGTGGTGAAAAGTGAGAGACAGGCGGGAGGCAAAGCAGTGCAAGGGAACAGCAAAGACACTGTTGAGGGGGTGGGGGAAGCAGGAAGGGAAAAGAAAGCTCTTCCTAATGATGAATGTTGGAGGGCGGAATTGGAACAATTGCAATTAAGGTTTCCAACAATAGGAAGGGAGCCACGACAGTTCTGTGTGTCAAACAAGGTGCTGCTCCTCTCGTAGTGGTGCTTAATAAAGCAGCCTGCCCCCTCATTACCTGCTTAGGTGGTGACAGCCCTCCCAGGTGGGGAGGGGGCAGGGGGTCGGGTAACACCAACTTACAGCCAGCCTCAACTTTCATCTCTTCCTGCCCTGAAATGGGAAATGGGGTAACAGGGAAGATTCTCTCCCTGCCACTGAGCAGGGAAGCTGACGTCCAAGGAGTCAAAGCCCACTGCGGAATGTCCAGCCTGGAACCCAGGAGCTCCTGCGCCCAGCCCCAGCCCTGCAGCAGAACAGCTGCTGGCTCCCGGCCTGCGAGCCTCCAAGCAGAGCAGAATCCGGGGCAGTTTTGTGGGGTTCAGGCAAGGAGTTCCAGCACACCAAGGACACACCCAGTCCTACCCAACGGGTCCTCCCTCACTCTGGCCTCAGTCTGCCCACTTATGAGATGTAACGGAATCATTCCTGGTCCCTCACTTTACCAAGGCTACGAGGAGGAAGAGGAAGATAAAGTATCTCAAGAATCATCAGCTCTTTGAAAACAAAGGGAGCAAAAGAAATGTATAAAAGCACAGGATGTCAGAGCCCAAAGGGACCTTAGAGATGAGCTGGTCCAAGTCTATCATTGTACAGATATGGAAACTTACGCCCAGAGAAGGGAAGTAACTTGTCTAGGGTCACACAGCCAGTTAGCAACACAGCTGGGACTAGATCTCAGGTCTCTGTGATCCATCCCCTGCTCTTTCTCACTCTGCCACCTTGATTCCAGGCACAGCTAAGAGATAACTGGTGTACATCTTACATGAAAAGCAGGACTCCTGCACTTTAAGAAATGGGGAGGAAATGGAAGATGCATGGCTGGGCACACCAGGATTTCTCAGGCTGCTGGAGGGGCCGTCCAGCCCGCCCTGCCCCACCCAACCCCAAGGAGTTGTGAGGAGCCTCTATCTGAGAGGAAGCGAAAACAAATCAGGGATGCTGAGCATCTTGTCACTCTTCCTCCCACAGCCCCTGATAGATCCAAGCCCTCTACGGAAGGAGGGAGCAGCTTTTCGTGAAACATGCACTTTTCACACAGACTCCCCTCCTCCCATCAGGCAGGCAGAGAAAGGGGCAGACAAGGGGGGCTCGAGGGGAGAGGAGAGATGGGGGCCTCGCTGTTCTCCTTGGCTGCCATAAATGGTAACAAATCAAGCACCTTGTATGCTCAGCTCTTCCGACTATATCAACGTTCCTTCCCCCCCGGCCCTCCTGAGGGTCCCCAACCTCCTCCCCACTGGGCCCCGGGCCCCCAGGCCCAGTCACGATGGGTGTCCTAAATGGCTCAGACATCACAGAGCTCTCGCCCAGAGCCCAGCTCATCAGCCTGACAAGCTGTCACTCTGATTTGGGTCCAAGCTCTAGCCCACAGGCTGGGGAAGCCTTGCTTGAGCAGGCGGGGGCACAGTCAGGCCTCGGAGCACACCTGGTCTCCCCGAGAGACACAGTGGGGCTGCTGCTCACTGTGAGGGGCACAGAGGCTCAGGACCCTTCCCACAGCAACTGCCGTTTCCTTAGATCCCCTACAAATGGACACCCCGCTTCTGCCAGCCCAGGTCACAGTCATCACCTGCTCCAGACCTCAGGGTGCTACCCAGACCTTCACCCCATCCAGCAGTCGCAAGGCTCTGCCAGTTACGACGGAAAGTACCATCATTAAAGGGGTCTTCTCCAGCCAGCACGCTGCTCTACTGAAGTAATTCCTTGCCCACCAAATCTGGTTCAAGACGTTTTGCATTAGCTCCTTTCTCTGGCTTCCAACATCACCTTCTTTGTCCTGCCTCCACCTCCTCCCTCCCCCCACCCCTCTGCTTTTCCAGAACCCCTTCACCGGACTGTCCTCCTCCCCCTTCCCTGCCTTCTCCCCAGCTGAACACCCGTCCCCCTGTCCTTGAGCCCTCTCCTTTCTGCCCTTCTAACACTCCTGAGAGCCCGCCTCCTCCATAAAGCCTGCTCTGCTCAGAGACAGACGGCAGGTGCTGGACAGGGCATCCCAACACTCCCCTCCACGGTCAGGAGAGCACTCAGCCCCATGCCAGGCACGGCAGGTAATCAATGCATGTTGCCCCCTTCCACCTCTGAGAGGCCCACCCCGATGTGCATCCTCCTCCACGCTCATCATTTCTCAGGTCTGCACAAACAGCAGCAGCCCCTATGAGTGCGAGGTCCTGACCACAGGCCCCCCACTTCTCACCACGCCGCCCCACCTCGTTCAGTCAGGCCTGGAAGGCTATCCCTTCTCCGTGCTGCATGGCTAAAGCCCATTCCTCTATCAAGGATCAGCTCAAGTCCTGCCTCTTGCACAGAGCCTTCTCCATCCACCTGGCCCCCTGCCTGAGCCACTGGTGCTCCCAGAGCCCCTGCTTCCTGGCAGCCAAGGCAAACACACTGGATTAAGTAATCATATGCCTGTTTATGAGTGCCTACTATGTGCGAGGGGCAGTGCACAGGAACCCTGACATCAGTGACTCATCTCACCCCCCGCTGCCTCATGATGAAGGATGAGCAACTCGAGGATCAGACTTTGAGGATGTCTGTAAAATGCACTAACCCTGGTCTGGCCAACTGCATACGTGGGCTCTCTCTGGGAGGCTACGCTGCCTTCCTGAACACTTTCATGGGCAGCATTTGGCTCTTCCCAACTAGACTGCAAGCTCCTTGAGAGCAGGGCCATAGGGCATTCTCATTTCCCACAATGGGCAGCATGGGGTTAGTGAACCATGGGCACACCTCAGGACACACTGGCAGATCCCTGAGAACACATTTTTGGGAATTCAGAGACTCAGGACTAAGGAATGTCAAGAAACTCCAGGGCAGGGCCAAAAAGAGGCAGCAGCGCTGTCCAGCATGCATACCTAGAGCATCAAGTGGCCCTGCCGGCAGACACAATGGCCATAACTTGGATGAGTGTGGAGAGGGGCTGACAGACCAGGATCCATGAGCACAGTTTGCTGGCAGATGCCCCCAAGGGTGCCCTGGCTCTGGGGAACCTAGAAAACCCACCCCTGAGCCACTCAGACATACCCAGATGGCACAGCCGGGTGCTGAGCCGATCAGGGGAGCACCGGGGTGCCGAGTCTCACCCGCAGAGGCAGTCAGGGCGGCTGTGAAACTCCAGAGCTGTGGGATGCAGAGAGCAAGCTGCCCAGCCTCACTGGGTCTCAGCCGCCACCTGCTCCTGATCTCTCTCCAGCAGGTGGGGAAGACACACCTCGGGGGTGACAAATCCCAGCATCTGGCATTTGGGGGCACAACTACTGTTTCTGCCCTCCCTCTTTCTTTTGGAATCGCACCGCCGCCTTTCTTTGGGGAGTTCCCCTCCTCCCCAGTGTACACGGCCTTGTCCCATCAATCAAGGTTCTCTGCTCACCCCTAGCCAAGGGGGGCTCGTGACCAGCCAGACCCTCTCTCCTGGGAAGCCAACTCTTGAGTAGTGAGATTCACAGGCCAAAACCAGCAGGAGCTGACACATCCTGATGGAGACAACGTGACCAAGCTCATTGTTAGCTCCTGATGCCTGGATCCCAGAGCGGCCCTGGCTCCTGTTCCTGTGGGAGGCCTGTTGCTCAGCTCTCCTTTCTAGCCTATGAGCTAACCTCGTATCCTTCATAGACACTGAAAGACCCACAGATAGAAAAACAGGGGTGCAGGTACCAAGAGAAGAGAAAAGAAATCCAGGCCAACAATAACAAGAGATGTCTGCTAAGTGATTTGCCCCGCAAATGCCAAACAACACTGCTGGGATTTGTTCATAGAGAGAGAGAGAAACAGGTAAGGTACATATCTGTGTTCCTAAATTAGCCATGGTGTGTGGTGCTTGCAAGCTTATCCAGAATCCATCTAGGAAATGGGATGCTTAAAATGAGGATTCCAGCTTATACCCAAGGGTCACACACACTTGGAGGGAATCTAGCCAAATATACATACTCATACATATATAAATATATACACACATATTTGCACTATAAATGTGTTTTTAAATGTTTATATATTCTTCCATATATACATACACATATGCACACATTTATGTATAAATACTCTGTATGTTTGTATACATATGTGCACACACAAACATACATATGTATGTGTGTGTACATAGGGGGGAAGCTCTGAGACTTTACAGTTGGGGTACCTAAGGGGAAGATGCAAGTGCAGAAACAGACCAGTGGAAGCTAAAGAAATTTTTTAAAAAGCACCCAGGAACCTGCCCTGCCCTCTGTGCCACCCACAGAATCTTCACACAGAGACGGACACATACCGACTGCCCCGACCCCATCCCTTCTGGGTTTGACTGGCAAACATGTCCACTCTGTAACCACAGGGTCCTGCACCCTGTGGTCCTGCACCCTGGAGAGGGTGAGCAGTGGGCAGGAGAATGCACCCACCATCACCCCACTCAGCACAGGCCACATGGAGTGCCTGGTTAGGCACAAGGGACCAAGCCCGCCACATGACCAAGCAGGGTTTGGTTTTGGGGGTTCTGTTGTGATCTGGCTGGCAGCTCCCCTTTTTAGATTTGCTAAAAAGTTGTGATCTCTGACACAGAGAGAAATACAAGTCAGCCCCTGCTCCTTCGTCTCCTTTTCTGCCAGAGGATGAACCTAATCACACATTCCCTCTTTCCCTTTTTCTTGCACAGACTCTTCCCACTTCTCCCTCACACCAGAATCATTTTTCAGGCCGTCCCACTTAATTTTTAACTTCCCACAGAAAGGGAAACTGAGGCATGGAGTGACAGACAGAATTTTCCAAGGATTCATCAGTCATTGTGGAGTGACCAAGTAATAACTACCTACACCAAGGGTCTACCCAGAACCAGACCACAGGGCAAAATGGTCAGCCGAGTGCCAGGATGCCAAAGTCCATGGGTCGCTGGCACTCTGGAATGAATGTGATGGAGGGGATGGTATTTTCCAGAGTCCTCGGGGGAATGCTGTACATGGCTGGAAGGAACACACTGATGAACCACTAAGGTTGGGGAAACCCACAAGGTGTTTACTGGAACAAGACAGATGGTCATACAGCTGCCTTTCAAGGCAGTGAGCACGGGTAGCTGCAGGGGTCCTGTCTGGCTGAGCGGGACATTCCAGCTGGAGGCCAGTACGGCTCCCCCATAGCATGGAGCCTTTCCCTCAGATAAACCTCAATCGTTATTTAAAGAGCAGCACCTGCAAGGGGCATCCCACGGTTAGCCTGCCTGAAGGCCCCTAACACTCATCCCTCCTGCTCATGGCCTTGGGTGACAATGCCGCCAGCTTCTGTGTCCTCATCCAGAGACCACTGCCCGCTCATGGTATCTGCAAGGATTTACAGTGTCTAGAAGATGCCGGCAGAGGGGAACAAGATACAAAATATAAAAGCAGGACCATATGGTTAGAACAGTCAACCCTGCCATTATGAGGTAAAGAATCCGAAATAGTCAACAGCACGATATTCAGGGTCATGCTGTTGGGAGGCTGTGAAAAAAAACAGTTTTCAACCTGGGGTACTCTCATAAAAAAGCAGAAAAACAGATCATGAAATTTACACTGTACACAACTGACCGTCCACTGATCTGAGGAAGCCCCTGATAATCACTGGGTGGTCACCTTCTAACCCACTTCCATTTGTGGCTGGGACTGGGGGAAGGAAGGCACAAATCGTCAACTGAGTCATGTCCAAATATGCATAACTCTGGTCCTGTTCTCACAGGGCTACACTGCCCTAAACTGGAAGTACAGATCCAAGAAAAGCACAATCTGAAGTCGGCAGGGGAAGGGGCTGGATCAGAAGGACTTCCCAGAGATAGTCATAGAAAGAATATGGGCTTTGGGGTTTGAGTGACCTGGGTTCAAATCCCCAGCTCTGTCACTTTCCAGCTCAATGATTTGGGGCAAAATCCCTAATCTCTCAGAGCTTCTATCTCTGGAATAATCGCACTGTCCTCATCAGGGGCTTGGAGAGTGGATAAGGTAACAAGGTAACCCAGGGAAGTGCCCAGCACTGTGCCTGACCAACTGCTCAGACGCTCCTCAGCATCACCACACCACAAGGCGGAGCAGCCGGAAGGGTTGCTGGCGTTCCCAGGGCCTGGAGCCTTCCCTGTCCTTGTTGCACAGGAGTTCTGCTGAACTCTGAAGGGGAGGGGTGGTGGCAAAGGATGAAGACCAAAAATCTCTATATAACAAGATGTCTAAGACATTCATGGAGAACATTATAAACTCCACAGAAAGATATTAAAGGAGGCCTAATATATGGCATATATCATGTCCACGAATAGAAACACATGACTAGAATACAACTGATATCCATGAGTGGAAATACACAGATGGCAATTCTCCCCTAGTTGATCAAAAGATCTAATACAAGACCAATCAGAATACCAACAGGGTTTGGCAGGGGGTGATTGATCGGTTGATTTTTGGTGAAACCAGACAAATTGATTCCAAAATTTATGCAGAAGAATAAAGGGTCAAGAACAGCCAAAATATTCACGAAAAAGCGCAAGATGTGAGCATTTGCCCCGCCAGATATCGAGATTTACCATAAAGTTGTAATTAAGACAACGTGGCAGAGCGATAGACAAATAGTGCAATGGGGGAGACACAGGCAGCTTACAGGTCAGCGGGGAAAGGGGAACTAGCCAATCGACGGAGCTAGGACAGCTGATGTGTACTGGGGGAAAAAGAAATTGGTGCCCTACCTCATGGCATATGCAAATATAACTTACAGATATATAAAGGATTTAAATGTAAAAAGAAAAACTTTCAGAAATAATATAGAAACTCATCTTTTATCATTCATTCAAACACTCATGAGTGCCTATTATGTTGTGACAAGCACTGTCCTATTACAAGGGATATAAAGACGTCCATGAGATATCCTGTATTTCTTAAATAATACACAAAAAGTACAATCTAACAAAGAAAAGAGACAGATAAATTTGACTATATTAAAATAACATAGGGGCCGCCCGGTGGCGCAGCAGTTTAGTTCGCGCTTGGCAGCCCGGGGTTCGCGGGTTCGGATCCCGGGCGCCCACCGACACACTGTTTGTCAGCCACGCCATGGCGGCGTCCCATATAAAGTAGAGGAAGATGGGCACGGATGTTAGCCCAGGGCCAGTCTCCCTCAGCAAAAAGAGGAGGATTGGCAACGGATGTTAGCTCAGGGCTGGTCTTCCTCACAAAAAAAAAAAAATAATAATAATAATAATAATAATATAGGGTCTTGTTTATCAAAAGACCCCATGAAGAAAGTGAAAAGACAAGCTGTAAACTGGAAGCTGTCAACTGTGAACAGTAACATCCAAAACATAAATAAAACTCCTAAAAATTAGTAGGAAAAAGCAAACAATGCAACAGAAAAATGGACAAAAACATAAACAGGTATTCAGAGAAAAGAACGGCTAATAAACCTATAAAAAGATGTTCACTAGTAATCAGAGAAATGCAAATTAAAAACAACATAGCAGGGGCCGGCCTGGTGGCATAGCAGTGGGGTTTGAGCACTCCACTTCAGTGGCCCGGGGGTCTCCAGTTCAGATCCTGGGCGTGGACCTACGCACTGCTCATCAAGCCATGCTGAGGCGGCATCCCACATAGAGCAACTAGAAGGATATACAACTATGACATACAACTATCTACTGGGGCTTTGGGGAGAAAAAAGGAAAAAAGGAGGAAGACTGGCAACAGATGTTAGCTCAGGGCCAATCTTCCAAAAAAAAAAAAAAACAATATATCATTTTACACCCACCGTATTGGAGAAAGCCCAAAACTTTCAATTTTCGATGGACATTCCACTGGTGGAAATGTCAACTGACACATCCACTTTGGAAAACAACATGGCTCTATCCAGTAAAGCTGAAGTGCACACATCCTAAAACCCAGCAATGCCACTCCAGCTATGCACCCTAGAGCAGTTCTCCCCAAAGTGTGGTCCATGGAAAGGCTACACTCAGCGACTTCACAGCATTTGATATTGCCAGAACATTCAAGTGCATGATCAATCAACTCGTTCCGATGTGGGTGAGTCACCCGTGGTTTGAACTGTGTATTAGTCACGTGCAGCAGGGCCATGTCTGAGAATCGGAAGAAAAAAAGCTGGTCCTTCACAGATCCTTTCAGAAGTGCTGTCCTAGAGAAACTCTTACAAATGCATAGCAGACTTGCACAAGAATGTTCACAGAAGCATGTTTAAAAAGAAGGAAATAACCCAGATGCTCATCACCAGAAGCATACACTGCAGCACATTCATATGATGGAATACTAAGGAGGAATACTACTGGCCACACATGTCAGCATGAATGATCAATGAACATAAAGTCGAATTTAAAAAAATTCAGAATGATTCCATCTATCCAAGTTTAAAAACAAGCCAACTCAAATAACATGGTGCTTAAGGATGCCTATACATGTGGAAAAACTATAAAGAAATATACTTAACGCAAAACTTAAGGATAATGGTTCTCTCTAGGGAAGACATTGGGGGCGTGTTCAGGGAGGGTCACACACAGGCTTCACGGGTATAGCTAATGTTTTATTTCTTAAGCTATATAATGGGTACATGTTCATTATGTAGTTTTTTAAATTATATAAATTTACATATGATATATTCCACAATTTGAAAAAAATTTTAAGTGACCCTTCTTCTAGTTGGTAAAGTGACCTGGACCTGGAGCCCCATGTGCCCTGTATTTTAGTCAGCTCAGGTCACAGGCCAAGCTGCCCAGCAGAGTCCAACACTGAGTGTGCCAGAGGGAGTGACCTGCCCTTGGAGCACCCAGGGCAGAGGGCCCGTGAGGACCCTGCAATATGACTACCTCCCGAGCTGGCCTGTTCCTGGCCTCATTCATTGCACCAGGAACAAAGGGAGGCAGGGAAGGGAGTGGCAGTCCTGAACCCAGAAGGCCAGAGGTAAATGTACAGTGTGGGAAGTGCAGCTGCAGGCCCTGGGCGTCTGAGACCACACCCCTCTCCCACTGCCCTCCCCCTCCATCCTCCATCCTCCATTCCAGCAGACCTGCCTGCACCTCCCCACTTCCCCATTTCTCCCACATATCCCTAAGACCAGAGACATGCAGAACAATCCCAGCCTAAAGAGACATTTGGGGCTCCTTCCAGGGCCCCAAAGCCCTGCCCAGGATGGCGCTCCAGCCCCCAGGCATCTAACTTTCTGTTAGAGGGGGGCTTCCTGTTCATTGGTCCCACTGCAGGAAGTGCAGTAATAATAAGTGCAGTACTAGTCACCAAGTCCAACAGTAACAATAACTGCAGTACTAGTCACTGAGTCCAACACTAACAGTAACTGCAGGACTAGTCACTGGGTCCAACAGTAACGGTAACTGCAGGACTAGTCCCCAAGTCCAACAGTAATAATAACTGCAGGACTAGTCACCGGGTCCAACAGTAATGGTAACTACAGGACTAGTCCCCAAGTCCAACAGTAATAATAACTGCAGGACTAGTCACCGGGTCCAACAGTAATAACTGCAGGACTAGTCACTGGATCCAACAGTAATAGTAACCGCAGGACTAGTCACCGAGTCCAACACTAATGGTAATTGCAGGACTAGTCACCGGGTCCAACAGTAACAATAACTGCAGGACTAGTCACCGGGTCCAACAGTGATGGTAACTGCAGTACTAGTCACTGGGTCCACCAGTAACAGTAACTGCAGAACTAGTCACCAAGTCCACCAGGCCAGGCATCCTGTTCAGCAGTATACCCAGCTAATGCACGTATCACCTCACCTGGGCCTCGTCACAGCCCCATGGGGCAGTTGATACTGTCATACATGAGGACACCCGGGCGCCAAGAGGTTAAGGAAACCTTCAAACCACAGGCCTCATTCCTGGTGACTATGACTCAGTAGGCCAATGGGTAAGGGGATAAGGGAATGGCCTCTGTTCTTGCAAAAAGTTACCCGGCTGATCTGAATCTACACCCCAGTGAAGAACCACAGGGCAGATGGAAAGCTCTCCGAAGGCTAAAGCCACGTCTGTTCTCCTCGGCCAGTCGCCCCCAGCAGCCACAAAAACAGGCCCCTGCCAGGGTAGTGGTGCAATAAGCTCCCCAACGCAAGGGAGATCTGAAACCCCACAGCCTTCCCTTCCAAGGGCTTCTCCAGGTCTCCTGAGAGCCTGCAAAGCTTGCTGGGGCCCAAGGAAAGAGAAGGCAGAGCCCATTGGAATGGAAGCCCGGACTTGCCATGTTAAAAAGATTTCAGACACCACCTGAAGTCCCCCGACTGGCTAGAAAAGGAGCAGGGGTGAAAGCATATCTCTACCCGGCACTGCTCCCCCCATTGCAGATCTGCTCACCCTCTCGACCACGTGCCATTTTTAACGTCCCTGCCCCAACCCCCCACCACTTCTGCTGACAGATTAGCTTTCAAATGTGAGCAGGGACAAAGCTGGCTCAGAAGACTTAACTCTGCCCGATGGGTTTAGCTCAGCTTCAAAGCTTCCTAACTGGAACCAAATAAGCGGGCATATCGCAGCTGGAAGGGAGAGGCCAGAAGGGGGAGAGAACAGGGGCATCTCTGTAAGCTGGATTACCTACAAGCAACAGCTTGCAGCCTGAGTGACACAGCAAGACCTGTCATGGTGGTCACCGCTGGAAAAACAAAATGTCCCTTTCCTCAGAGCCCTGGAGACAAACTGAAGAGCATCCCCAACCACTGGTGCACACTTCACAGTAGGACAGGGCCACCTCGTCCTCAGAGCCCATGCTAAACTCAGCACTCCAGAAGGTGCTCTCAAATGGCACCATCCACACTGATACCACCCTTTGTCTCTCTGTGTCCAGCCCATTTCACATGTGCAGGGGGCTCTGTCTCCCCCACTGGGCTGCAAGCTCTCCCCCAGCATAGGCTCTGGACCAACTTGTCTCTATCTCTCTCCACCCTTCTCCTTCGCCTGAACCCCCATCCTCATCTATCCAGCAAACTCCCATTCATCCTTCAAAATCCAGGTGTTGCTTGATCTACTCTGTTATCTGTATATCTTATCTCTATTAAGCAGGATTAACTACTCTATTAAGTGAGCACCTACTGCTCAGAACTGTAATTATCTGTTTATGTGTCTAGCTCCTCCTTGGGACTCTGAGCAGCTCAAGGGCCTGGCTTACAGCAGGTGCTCAATAAATGCATGCAGTACACACTAGCCACAGAGCAACCAATCAGCCCTTTCAATAGAAGAAACAGAAAAGACACATAATTCATTAATTCTCTTTTTCAAACTAGGAAACTCCTAAAAGAAACACAGGCCGTTTCTTCCTCCCCTTTATCTCTTTTAGCGAGGGAGAGTCAGAGAGCCACCACATGGGGGTGGGGGAAAGAAAGGACAAGTCAAGTCAGGCCGCTGCCAGATGTTGGGTCCAGGCCTGCTGCTGCCCCTCCCTAGAATGCTGGGGAGGGGGAGGCAGCCGTGCTCTAACCCCTCCCCTCAGCAGCCCTGTGTTCAAATGCTCAGTGGAGGACAAGCCAGATGACCTCTCCATTCTGCAACTTCCTGGCCGGAGAAAACTGATCTGCCCTGTGCGAGCCCAGTCAGCCCATTCTCACCAGTGGAGGCTCTGGCGCACGCAGCAGGCGTTCAGTAAATAGCTGTGGCATGAGCGAATGGACTCAACTGGGACCCCAACAGCCCAGTAAGCCCCAGAGCCCACGCCAAGTTCAGCCAAGGGCAGCCAGGCACAGCAGGGGGAGAGCGAGGCCCCCTTCCTCAGAGGGGGTCTCAGGTGGCGGTCTCTCTGCTCTTCAGGAGGGGCCGGCAGGATGGAGGACGACCTGTGGCCCTTTCCTCAAGGTGGAGACAGCAGTCACCCTGCTCCAGCCAGGACTTTCTCTTCTCTACCCTCTTCCTCCACCCCCCTCCTGATTGACACCAACGCTGGCTCTGACATGATTTAAAAATAGATATTAAGACAAGGAAGTTTAATTTTTAATGCTTTAGAAAGGAAGTGAATACAGAGCCAGCACTCCCTTATGTACACGTCCCGGGGTCTCAGAGCATCCGCCAGGCCCTTCACCTGCCCTCTGTTCCCCAAGCAGAGCCACGCCTGACCCACTCCAACGATCTACTTGTCGCAGCCCTCTGGGGAGCCAGCCTGCCACCTCACACCTGGGCACTTCAGGAAGCCTCTCAGGGCCCCCTGTTGCCCAGGTGAACCTGGAGCTCCTGCTCAGAGAAGCTAACTCTGAACTCCAGCTCCCCATTCACAGCCCTCTGCCCATGTGCCACTTCCATTGCCAGGCAGAAGGCACCCCACAGACTCCTCAGGACACCCCAGGCCATCCAGCACTGACGGTGTATGGACCCCAGTCCTGGGCACCACAGGCCAACGGGGAGCCACAGAGGCACTCACAGTGCAGCCAAGCCAGTACCAAACACGTGGCTCAAATGTGGCTGGACAGCCTTAACCACACCCAGAGTGCAAGTTAACAGTCTGAGAGCGGCCGTGCTGCCAAGGCCTGACCCCACTTAGGGGGTTAATCAGGGGCCCCAGCCAGCACCCTGGCTGTGGGAGCCCCATGCCAACCTTTCCCCTGCTTTAGCAGGCACACTGGACACTGCCTCTTTGGCTAATTGGCCTTTATTAAGGGAGTGATCCACAAGGAACAGACTTTCCACTGGGGCCAGAATGTCACTGCTCTGCCAGCCATGATATAAAGTGATGGGACAGCTCTGCTGGCAAGCATGAAAAGTGACCATTATTCTAAGTGGCAATTATGCCAGCAACCCTAGCCCCTCCATATCAGACAGGCACTTGATCTGGGCTGGGAGGAGCTGGGCTGGGATGACGATTTGCTGTCCTGAGAAGGGGGACACAGGCCTCCGGCACTCAGAGCCCAGCCCTATATTCCCTCTCTCCCTACTCAGAGTTAAAGGCTCTGAATCTCCTCTGCCCTCCTGCAGAGGCCTAGATTCACTTACTCTCCACCTGGAGCATTCCACACGATGGACCCTGGAGGACCAAGATGGGGCTGAATGAGAGAAATGCCCCAGTGGTTTCCACTGCTGGGAAAAATATCTTGGGGTGCGTCTGATCACTGATGGACAGGCCCCTCAGGATGGGGAAACTTCTGCCCCAATTCAGGCCTCCTATTTCCTTTCCACCGAGAAGCCAGCATTCTCTTTGGCCCTGAGGATCAGGGTGAGGTTTGCAGGCAAAAAGAGGAGGTGGGACTTAATCAGGCATGACCACTGATTCCCCTACCTCTACCCCCACCATCGGTATCAGGCCCTGAGAAACACTGCCCTGGCTGCCAACAAGGCCAGCACTGTCTTGTTGAAGTCGGCAGCGCCAGGAGCAGACCTGGACACCACCCCTCCCCCAGCAGGCAGGCGCCCAGCAGCCAGTAAGGCACCTGCCCTTTTCTTGGTACAGAGGAGGGCTGACCACATAGCCCTGTCTCCCACCCAGCCCCCGGTCATGTCACCAGGCCCTCACCAATACCAATACCCTAGAAGCTCCACCCAGTGGCAAGGAACCAGGGACTCTCCTGCCTGTGAGGTGTTGCAGTGTAAGACAGCTGTACCTCTTCTCCACACTGGGAATCCTCCCAGCGCTCCCGGGAGGCAGAAGGGTGTGGCGGCAGCAATGAGTTTGGAGAGCTACCACGGAGACTCTAGGATCTGTGGGAAGATCTCCATCTATTGATTGCAGGGCTGGGGTTCAACTCTAACACCTCAGAAAAGCCTCCTTTTGGGATCTGAACCATGAGACTGGAAAAATTGATGGCTTTGTAATTCCTAACAATTGCTCTGGGTCCCAGAGGGCTCGGGCTCTGACCAGCCCTACATACCTCCTCACCCCCACCTTCTCACTCACCTCCTGCCTTTCCCCGCCGTGTGCAATGGAAAGCAGCAGAGGTCTCCCATCTGCTCATCACCCACCCTACTCGCCTTTGGCCTGAGCAGCTTCACTCTTTCTCTTCTCATTTGGCTCTTTCCTCTGCTCCTTCTGCCATGTCAGGCCAAAGCACCTGGCTGTAGGAAGTCTCTAGCTGAGTGGAGCACAGTGACCCACCATGCCCAAGTCCTGGCTCACAGCTGCCACACCTGCTCCTCCACCTCCCAGTGGACACAGCACAAGCATCGGTTCCATCTTTCCTAAGGTCTATATCTTATTCTGTCATCTCGCTACTAGCATAAAAGAAGTGGGTCTTTGAGGCTCCGTTTTTCCCAGCTCGCAGCACAAGAATTCTGAAAATACCAAGTAATCAGAAAAGTCAGAGACTAGGAGAGAGCAACTCCTTGCCTGGTGAGAGTAGTGGTAGGTGCCTTCTAATTAGGAAGAGACAGCAAGTTCCCTCACTACAGACCATAAAGGAAGGCCATTCCTGACCAGCACATTACCTCTGCCAGGCTTTCAAGGGAAGACAGAAGGAGTCACTTGTCACCCCACAGCTAAGCTGCTAGGAGAGCCTTCACCACAGGCAAGTTTGAGAACTAACTTCTTTTCTCTATCAGGTGGGACTTGGGAATCCCTACCACATAATAACACGTGGATTTACTGCTCTAGCTCTCCATCATTCACTCACAAACATATAACAAGTGCCTATTACGTTCAGGGCAGAGACCACTGTGCTAGCCTGTGAGGAGGTCCCCAAACCAAGCTGGGACTATCCTGGAGAAGAAAGGAGCCACAAGCAGTTATACCTCCTCCAGCCAGCAGGTGGCGGGGTGGGGGTGGGGAGGAGCACCGCTGAGTGGGAGGTACTCGCCAACACATGAGCTTCCCCAGGAGGGTCTTTCTAATAAGTGTTAAGATGTGCAGAGTGGAGCAAGGCAGAAAGGCAGACAGGTAGGTTGAGACTATGAACAAAGGCAGAGAGGGAGGCTGTGCACGACGAAAGGACAGCACTAGTATAAACCCGCCCCAGGGAAATACACACCAGTACTTGGCTGATGCGGAGTCACACTGGCAAATGAGTCAGAGGACCAGGAGTACTTGCCCAGAGGTGGCCACAAAGTCATTCTTGATACTCCAATGGTTCTGCCCCAGTTTCCACAAAACCCTGACCACGGGACAGGTAACATCCTGACAGCAGTGGCCGGAGGGCCCCAGATCATGAAGACATCTGGGGAAATCCAACTCAAACATCTCAGACCAGGCTCCTGGGCAGAGAGGCAGCAGCCCGTGCCCACCCTGTCCCCGCTGCCGCCGGAGGAAGGGACTCCCTCACCAGAGAGAAGGCAAGGATGCAGGACGTCCCACAACTAATGAGTGAGGACATGAAGCAGACCATCATGTGTGACACCCCCACACTGGACTAGAAAGGAGACCCAGTCCTGAAGGGATAGTGATCTGCCCAAGGTCACACACGAAGCTAATGCAGAGCCAAGATGAACACCCAGTGTTCTTCCCACCTGCCCCTGAGCTCTCCCTTCTATGAGAAAAGCCGTCTCCTCCCACACACACACCCAAACAAGTTTTTCAGTTGAAGCAGGTCACTTCACACAAGTGTTGAACACCCAACCACAACAGCTTCTACCAACTGCACTGCGAATGACCCTCCTGCCCCAGCACACCTCCTGGACCACGGGCAGCTGACAGCCTCCAGCAGGCTGGAGGCCAGGCCCTGGGGCAGAGCCAAACATCTGTGCAGACTACCTCTGGGCTTTGGTGAACAAAGGCGGAGAAAGCAGTTGGGGTGAAGGAACAATCAGATATGAATTTAAGAAGTTTTCAAACTTGCCTAAGTAGTATTTCTCATGCATGCGTGGGTGCGCACACACGGCCTCCAGAATCACAGAGGACCGAGAACAAGTCCAAGCTACCCCACCCAATGACACCTTCTCTAGAAAATAACCTCTCACCAAGGATGGGGGCACTCCTGATTGTCTCCCTTTGTCCCTTCCAGTCTCTGGGGCTCCCGGAGCCCAGAGGGCTGGCGTTCTACGCGGGAGCACATGGCCAGCCTGCTCCCTGCCCAGTCCACTGCAATCCCTCAAAAGCAGGTGCCCGCCACCCGATGGCAGCATCCCTCCCACACTCTCCTTTTCCACACAAGCCCTAACTCAGAGGCATATCTGCAGGCTAGCCAGTAAGTCCCTCTGCTTGGGAAAGGGGCCCCTCCTCCTTTTCCTGAGATTCACTGAAAGGAGTGGGAGGAGGTGACCTCTACCAGTCCCCCACCTCATGCCTATAAAATGCTGCAGATTGTATTCTTGTGTATTTAGCCGGAATACAAGAAGAAACTCAGAAAACCATCCACACTTGTGCCTGTCTTCAACTCAGAGGCACAGCTGTTAAAAATTCTGCCCCATACCTATTTCTGCAAAGTATCCAGTCGGATGCACTTCTAGCATGGGTTTCTTATGGGGAAGGAGGCGGCGGCAAACTTTGCCAGCCTCCTAGGAGTAGAGGAAGTCTCTCCTGGAAGACAGGCAAGTTGGAGCCTCCATTCAGCCACAGAAGAGAGAGACAAAAAGAGAAAGATGCATCGGGAGGGAGGTACGATTTTTTTTAAAAACCCACTTACCGTTCTGCAGAGAGAGGAGCAACGCAGCACGGAAGAGGAAGAGGGTATCACGCTATGACCAGAGCAGAGAAGAGGAGAGGAGGCAAAGGGAGAGATAAACGGAAGGACTTACCCAGAATATCAAATTAAAGAGGAACATCATGTACTTCAGGCAGCAGAGGCAGCCCCTGGCCATGTTGCACTTCTTAAATTCTAGGAGGAAAACAAAGGACAGGTCCAGGTAAAACACCACGTACTTGCTGCCCTTGGGTGCATTGTACTTGTCAGTCTTAACGCCGGCCTCGGCGTGGCTCTGGCCCCGGGAGCCCGCGGTGCCGTAGAAGGCGCCGGCCGTGAAGCCACGGCCGAACGGGCGGCCCGAGGTGGATGGCTTGGCAAAGTCCGAGTCCTTGCTGTCCAAAGATGGACTCCGGTGGATCGAAGAATCCTCGCTACTCGACTTCTCCATGCTCGCGTCGTTCCCGGGGGGCGCGAGGGGCAGGGGGCATCGCTCCCAGAGTGGGACCGAGGGGGCGCCTAAGTCCGGCGCGGGCTGCGGGCGGGCCGGTGGAGCCTTGCACGCCCCCTCTCTGCACCGGGGCGCACTCCGGATTGGACCTGGTGCTCAGAGGCCGCTGCCTCTCGGACGGAGCCCGGCTCCCTGCCGGCTGGCCCGGAGGGCTCTGCGGCGCGGCTCGGCTCTATGCGCGCTCGCGAACGCTCTCCGGGAACCGGCTCGTCTGCGTAACTTAGCGTCTTTGGGGAGGCTGCAATTTGATTTCTCTTTCCAGAGCGTCAGCTCGCCTCCCGGGTGCACCGGCCACTCCACGCGAGGCGCAAGGGCGCCGGGATCCAGGCTCCCTGGGCACACTTCTCCCAGCCCAGCCCCAGCACTGAGCCCGACCACTTTGCGGGCGCTCCGCCTCCCCTCGCTCCACGACTTTGCGGAGCTGCTCGCCGGCCCTAGGCGGCCCGGGCGCGCAGCGGGCAGAGCCGAGGGATCCGCCACAGCTGCAACCGCTGGGCTTTCCCTGCGAAATCTCAGCCCAGACTCGAGACTCCGAAACTGCCCGGAGCCCCCTCCCCCGGCCCTCCGCCCTGCCCCCTGCTTTGCATTCGACCAATGAGCGCGAGGCCTGCACAGGAGAAGGCAGCCTCCCCCCTCCCCAATGACACAATATCTTTAATAGGATTAGCGTTCTGCCGTGTGCCTATACCAGTGCACAGCGAACCCTCGCTAAATGTCAAGGGCTCTGGAGCTGGGGCTGAACCACAACCTTCATCGGAAGGCGCTGGTCTCTTCTACCGGAGAAAAGGGGATGGTGAGAGGAGTGGAATGGCTGGAGGTACCAACGACCCAAGGAAGGCAGAGGAAAGGTCTGGGGAGGACTGGAAGGGGAAAGCAGCGCGGCCACTGTCGAGCTGGCCGCCGCCCCCTGTGCACACGGGGGCCTGTCCGACCCGAAGCACATAGTCTCCCGGCTACACACACACCCACACACGCGCATCACGCTTTTACACACGTGGGTCTGGCTACGGCACGCAGAGAGAAGGAACCGCAAGGGAGGCGCGAGGTGTGGGAAAGGAGCTTGGGGCCTCCGCGGTGCGCGCGCCGCCCTCCCCGCCCGCACGCGCGCGCGCGCGCACACACGGCTCTGCGAGGCTCCTGCAGCTGCGCGAGCCCCCACCCCCACCCCCGCCCCAGCGTTCCCGGGTGGGACGCTCCCAGGCTGAGAAGAATAGGTGGCCGAAGCGGGGTCCTGCCTCGCCCCTCCGCATCCTGCCCATGCCAAGGGTGATGTATGAGTGCTCTCGGACACAGGCTTGGGTCCTCTGTCCTCTCCCTTGAGGAGTGCACGGAAGGGGCTGGTTCGGGAAACAGCATGAAGAAGGCTCTTCCTAGAGGCTTGGAACATCCAGGAGGATGTTCCTTCATCCTACCGTAAAACACTGCACCTGGGGCCTCGTCTGCCGGGCTTGTGCAGAAGTCTGCACCGCCGAGCTGGGGCTACCACAGTCAGCAAAAAAGGCCAGAAGACTTGGGCGGCGAGGAGCCCACCTCTATTTTCCGCCACCAGCAAGAGAGTGCTGAGAGCACCCGAGAGCAGGGCCTAGGCCGTATATCTCCAGCACCGCACACCGGGCTTGGCCTCGGGGAGGCGGTAGACAGGGATGGCTGGATAGAAGAACTCATGCCCTCCCTGGATCCCATCAGACACTTATTCCACACCTGCTGTGTGCTGAGCACGGGGCCAGGCCTTGAGGAAACAGATATAAGGTGTGCTGCTCCCTGCCCTGCAGACACACACAATCTAGTCAGGGAGACAGAAGGACATTAATCACCAAGGCGATGGGTGGGAACAGAGCTACCACAACTGGCTATAGCCGTGGGGGAAGGGGACATTTATTCCGACCAGAGGGACTTCAAGACCCTCATCACAGGTCTGCTGTGGTGACCCTGTGCTGTTGAGTCTGCACCCTCACTGGCTCGAAGGCAGGCCTGCATCCTAGGGGTGCAAGCGCTCAGATTCTGAGGGTGGCTTAGCTGCTTCAAAGGGACCTGCAGAGGGTTTACTGTTCTGAGCCCCTTCCCCGCACAGATGGGCAGCCCAGAACTGAAACCTAGTGTGTGTCAGTGTCACAGCACCCTGCTCTCTCCTGGTTGGGCACAGCAGTCCTGTGGGTGCTGTCTACAGGTGATGAGCAGACGCCTGGCTGACAGCACCATGCCTTCTGACTGGATGGCTAACGCCTTTTATCCTCTTCAGCCTCTACCGGCTCCTGAGGGCTCACAGCGGCCGCTTCATTCTCACTATGTTACTTCTTTGACGCAGGAGAGATCGTTTATCAGCTGCACTGGGAGTCAGGAGACCTGTGTTTCACTCTTAGCTCAGTTTTTAGCTGTGTGATCAAGGATAGGTAGTTTGCCGTTCTGAGCTCCCATTTTCTCTTCTTAAAAATGGGGATTAAAAGAGCCTACCCGCCAGAGGTATCGTGAGAATAGTGAGCTGGCCAATGTGAGAACAGTCTGAGGACTGTAAGCACTGAACAAATGTGAGGGGCTGTTATGACTAGCCTCAGATGGGGACTTGGTGTCAGCAAGGGCCCTCCCAGGCTGGTCCCCTCTACCTTCTAAATTTTTTTCATCTCTCTTCTCCCTAATTCACACCTTTTCAGTGAGCACAGCCTCCCCTGTTGTCCCTGGATCATTCCGCCTTCATTTCTGACCATAAATGGATTGGTGCCAGTGACTACTTCCTCAGCAACTGAGAGCTTGGGGGGCCAGGGGTGAAGGACAACAGGCAGGTAAAAGAAAAAGAGGAGGCTGTCCAACATAACAGTTCTGCTCCCCCCGGTCACACTTTTCCAAAGGGCACTGAAGTCCTGCTCTTCAGTCCATTAACAAAGCTTCAGTGAGGTCTCATCAGGGCACCTGGCTTTGTCAATATCAAAAATAATAAGAGCAACTCAGATGTGTAAGTCCTCATTATATCCCAGGCACCAAGCTTCACTAGCAGTAACTCACTGAATCCTCGTGGCAACCCTACGAGACAGGTGTGGTTATTACCCCCATTTTACAGATGAGTAAACTGTGATTTCCAAGCCCATGGTCTTTACTCTCTTGGGCTTTAAACCTAGTTCCTGCCCTTCGGAGTCTTCCAGTCTAACAGACAGAATCTAAAAGCATAACTGGGAACCTGAAATCGCACATCTTGATGACAAGTCATTAGAGAAAGGACCCTGAGTCAGGGGCAAAAGGGAGAGGTGTGGCCAGGGCAGTGCCGCTGGACTGATGAATCCCCAAGGAGATGGCCTTGAGTTATCTTACAGAGGGTTGTACAAAGGAAGCAGGTGCAGGGAGAATGTAGTCTGCAAGACAGGAAGCTAGTCCATGAAAGGAGGCAGCTTGGACAAAGCTGGGAGAGGGGCCATAGGAAGGCAGGATTAGCCAGACAGCATCCGTCGTCCTCCTCCCTCCCACCGTGAACAAACCATGCATTCATAATTGAGTGTTCATCACAGGCAGGAGACTGGGCAAGGATCCTGGAAGATACAAAGATAAGTGAGATGTGGCTGTGGGCCTCAAGGAGCTCACAATCTAGCTGAAGAGACTAGCCTTCTACCCTCACTCAAGTCTGTACCTAGAGAAGCCCAAAGCAGAAAGACAGAGAGAGCACATAAGATGACAGGACCAGCAAAGAGCTGTCCCTTGGGGAAGGGCTCTCTGGAGGGGGTGTGGACAGGGAGAGAGGAGGAGGGACAGCATTCTAGAAGGTCATGAGTATGGTACATTCAGGGGGCAGTGAGGAGACAGGACTGACTGAAGCAGGAGAACGTGCCTGGGGGTCACAGTGAGCTACTGTGCGAGGCCTTGCATGACACGTGGAAGTCTGAGCATCCCGAGTAGTGGAGGCACATAACAAAACTGGGGTCCTAGGAAGCGGGGCCTGGCAGCAGGGTAGAGGAGAAGCAAGAAGACCAGCTGCTGTGCTTGCCTCAATTTCTTAGCTTTTGGATGCAGAAGGAACCACCAGAGAGAAAAGGTGAGAGACACCTTCCCTCGCACCCCCTCCCGGTCCTCACCCA
Organism: Tapirus indicus; assembly: GCA_031878705.1. Classification (NCBI taxonomy): domain Eukaryota; kingdom Metazoa; phylum Chordata; class Mammalia; order Perissodactyla; family Tapiridae; genus Tapirus; species Tapirus indicus. The sequence goes on along the minus strand of CM062918.1, from coordinate 100,209,722 downwards.
CTCGCCATGCTCAGGAAAGCCAGAAGGTACACACTGCCCTTGAGGATCTCTGAGCATGTGAACAAGGCAGAGCTGCCCTTTCTTCCCTTTTTTTTCAAACAGCAACAAAAAAGTGAAGCAAGTACAGAATTCCCTGGGGGGAGGGAGGAAGAGATGTGAATACATGAAATCAACATGCAACATCTCTGGTGACTGGCAACCGGGGAGATGTGGGCTTCAGAGGAAATGCCAGGCTCTCTCTGCCTCTCCCTGAATCTCTCAGGCCAGCGGTGTGAGACAGCTCACTCACGCACACGCCATCAGAGCTGATGGGCCCACACTGACGGCCCTTTCTGACCCACGCTGATATTTCTGCATTTGACGGTGTGTGCCACTCATGCAGCAACCCGTACCTGGAGCCTCAGACAAGGCAGCCTCACCTTGAATTTAGGTTAGACACTAAAGGCACTTGCTATCCAAAGGAACATGTGAGACGGGCCACCATCATACGAGAAGGGAAACTCACCCCAATTTTTAAACTCAAAAATTGGGATCTTCGGGGCCGGCCCGGTGGCGCAGCAGTTAAGTTCCACTTTAGGGCCCCAGGGTTTGCCAGTTCAGATCCTGGGCGCAGACCCACTCACCGCTCATCAAGCCATGCTGAGGCGGCATCCCACACAGAAGAGCTACAACTCTACAACTATGATGCACAACTATGTACTGGGGTTTTGGGGGAGAAAAAAGAAAAAGAGGAAGATTGGCAACAGATGTTAGCGCAAGGCCAATCTTCCTCAAAAAAAAAAAAGAAGAAGAAAATGCTTCAATGGCTAAGCAAACTATTTTACCATTGGTGCCCAAAGAGAAGGCTGGAGAGGTCGCTAGCAGGCCCACATCCCATGTCCTGAGATATTTGCATGAAGATTCGCTCGGCAGGGGATGGTGAGAAGGGCCTAGAGGCAGGGGAGTCTCCTCTTTGCTATGGAAATTAAACAGCTAGAACAGCATGCGGTACCATACTTGGCCAGGATTTAGGAAGGACACGATGATGGTGAAGGGGTCAGGACAGAAAAGAACTACTACAGGTAGTTTTGTTTGTTTTTTATTTGTTCAGTTTGAGTGCAGTAAGGAAAACAAACAAATGGGGTTTGGCTGCAGTGGGAGGGGTCACAGATGGAGAGATGAATTGCTCAGGACAGTCTACCAGGGGTGGCCAGGGTACCGCCTTCTCTGCGGACAGCCTTGCTCCTCCCTCCTCAGGCCACCCAGCTTTGTTCAGACTGCAGTTACAGTTCACTCACCTGCCTCTGCTCTGGCCCCTGGGCTTCTCAAAGGAGGCAGGGGCTTTGTCTTAATCATTTCATCACACACATGCACATACACACACACACACACCCTGTGCCTGTCACAGTGACCACCACAGGGCAGGGCCTCAGAAAGTGTTGGTACATAAAGAGAAAAGGAAGACCACTGTGCCCAAGCCCTGAGTTCTCTCCAAGGACAGCCTGAGAGCCCCAAGTTCATTAACCAGAGGATGGGACCCAAGCCAGAAATCTACGGAATTGCTCCTGGAAAGCAGGCTATCTCATGGCATCAGAACCTTATGACAAAGCTCAGGAAATTTAAATTCCCAGCTACAGATAACAGAGTGTAAAGGCCATGAGGTCACCTGTTTTATTCTCAGCCACGTCTCCTGCACATGGCACAGCCTGGAATGGAAGATAAATGGACAGATGGATAAATAAACAAACTTATGGATCAGAGAGCCATTGTGGAGGAAGAGTCAGGAAAGATAGGAGGTAGAAAAAAGAGAAGACTGAGACAGGAGCAAGACAGAGGACAAGATGCTCTGGGACCCCTCCCAATCCTGGGGGGGCCATGCCTTTGGAGGAGCTCTAAGGACTGTGCAAGTCTGTCTCCAGCCGCATTACTGGCGAACTCATGCACACTCCTAGTGCTCGATCATGTCTCAAAGCCCAAGAGCTGGCTGAGCTCAGCCCCTGTCAGAGGGCACCCTGGCTACTGAGAAGACATGGCTGTGAAGAGACCCTTGGCTGTGTGTCCACACTCCATGAGTGACAGGCAAGCACACTGGTCAGAGCACCCACTGGCAATACTGTGGACAGTTAGTTTAGCTCCGAGGACACAGGGTCACAGCTACAGACCAGCCATCCTACTCCTGACTGAGCCAGGAGTACTAAAAAGGAGGCTTCTAGATCATGAGGAGCCAGGTGAGAGGTGTGGATGGATCATCACAAAGCTAGCACCTCTCAGCACAGACCATGTGCCCTAGGAACTGTGGGTCAGCAGGGCCTGATCTGCGAGAAAGGATGGCATATGCTCAGATGCCTTCAATAACCCTCCATACCCACCACTCAACCCAACCACAGAGAACAAAGCTCTGGCAGATAATGTCATGGAAACACTATGGGCTTTGGGACTAGACAGATCTGTATCCAAATCCCATCTGGAGTGAGTTACCCAACTGCTGGGTAACCTAGAATGACCTGCTCTGAATCTCAGTTTCCCCAACCATAAAATAGAGATAATAATACACACCTTCCCAAGCAGTATGTAAGAAGACAGAGATGAAAGGTTACGAATGTAATGCACAACGTCTGACACAGAAAATGTTCAGTGAACTGAGGCACTATTATCATTAGCAACAGTAATTATTATAGTAAATATGGTCCCGGTCCCCATCTAATTGTAAGTAGTTGAACAGAGAAAGAACAAGAAACACATAACAATACAAATGTTCTGTGGCTCAAATTCTAGGGTAAGCGCTCGCAGCTCCTCCTCTTCAATTCTGGGCTCTCTTCTCTGCCCCACACTCCTGCATTTGGCCATCCCATCTGTTCCAGTGCCATCCACATGCCGGTGACACCTAGTTTACCTGTGCCTGACCTGTCTTCTGAGCCCCAGGCATGCATACCCAGCTCCTACTTGGCACCCCCACTTGGCTGTCTCACAGGCAGCTCCAATTTCACAGGCCCCAGAGGGACTGACCTTGCCCCAGCCCTGCTCCCCTGGCAGTACCCTCCCCTTCTCAATAAACGGCCTAAACACTTATCCACTGCTTAAGCCAGAAGCCCAGGATTCATTCTGGACTCCCCATTGTCACTTGTCCCCACCTCCAATCAAATACAAGTCCCATCCCAGGAGCGCCGTCTACTTCTCACTCCCTCCACAGGTGCTGCCCTGGCCAGCCCCAGCTCATCTCTCACCCACCTCCTGCAGCAGCCTGGACAGAGCTCCTTCCCACCCCTGCCCGAGGCCACTTCACAGAGCGGTGATGCCATCTCCTCACTCATGCTGCTCTCCCACTTCACCCCTCCGGTGGCTTCCCATTTTACTGAGATGACGATAGTACGTGTGTGTTTGCTACTCTACTCTTCCATTGCAATTCAAAGTCCTAGAACAGCCTTGACAGTCTGGCACAACAGGTCCCTGCCTACCTCTCCAGCCATTCTCCTCTCACTCACTATGCTCCACCCAGTGAACTCTCCAGGCTCTCTCTCCTCACGGCCTTTGCCCATGCTGTTTCCTCTACCTGGGATGCTCTTCCCAGCCCACTGCCTGACTTAGTTCTATTCATCCCTGAGATCCTGTGAATTCTTCAAACAAGTCTCTTCTGGTTTTCTGGCCACCCCCCTCCCCACCAGTATACAGTCTCACTGACCATTTGCCTCCCTCTCTCATGGCACTCAGCAGAATTTGAAAGTACATGTTGACTTGAGTGACAATTTGCTTCTGATTCTCTTACCAGACCAGAAACCCCAGGGCAGCAGGGACTGGGCCTGGTTTTCTCACTACCGTGTACCCAGTACCATGCCTGACCAACAGCGGGGGCCCAATGAATACTTTGATGACCAAGTGAAGATGAACTCAAAGAAGGGAGAGCACAGGGCAGGCAGCATCATAAGGAAGGGCTTCATGTGCCTTCCAGTTGTATGGTCACCTCGGGCCACCCTCAGGACACCAATTCCCTGTGTGATCTCTAGTTCCTCACCTATAAAACAAGGAGTTTGGACTAGCTGGTTCTCCAAGGCTCCTTTCAGCCCTGAAATTCCCACCCTGGGAAATGGGGTTTCTTGGCTCTTGGAACATGGGCAGGATTGCACAGCCAGAGGGCAGGAGGAAGGGTATCCTGCTAGGAGATGGTGAGGCAAAGCCAGAGGGCAGAAGAGTGCCCAGGATGTCTAGGGAGGACATGTCCACATGCCCAGCCAAAATGAAAGTTCACAGAAAGCGAACTTGAAAGGGAGATGGGGCTGGAGCAGAGACGACCCTGGATGCCAGTTAAAAATCTGCACAGGTGCTTTCCCACCCTACTCTCGTCAGCTCCATCCCCCACACTTTACTTGGCCTATGCTCCCACCAACATGAACCCACGTCAAGGTCTTCTCACCTCCTGGCCTTTGCACATGCTGCTCCCTCTGCCTGGAGCGCCCTTTCCCCACACACTCTGACTAGCTAACTTCCACAGTCCAGGCAGCATCAGTGCTGCTCTCGTCTCTTCTGTGAAGTCTGGGGAGGCAGGCTGGGGCCTCTCCTTGGAGCACCAATGCACCCTGAGTCCATCCCACCACAGTGCTGCCTGCTCACTGACCTCCCTTGCCCCCAGACTGTGAATTCCTTGAGGGCAAGGGCTGTGTCATCAGCTCTGTATTCCAGCCCTTGGCACAGTGCCCAGCACAAGGGAGCTGGTAAATCACCACGAACACATGAGTGAAGCAGTAAGGCCTTTGTGGGGGTCTTGAGCAAGGTGATAGCCACTTGTTGGAAAAATAAGCCTTGGCTTACAACAGGGGAGGCTTTATGCAAAGAGCAAGAACTGCCACTCCCAAAGAAAAACAATCTCCTCTTTGAGCAGGTTTATAGGCTGGGAGGGAGCAGCAGAGGCTGAGCCCCGGAAGCACAGGCTCGTGGCCCACCCTGAGAGTTGCCCACCCTGGGCTCTCAGGCCCTTTTTTCCAGGAAAGTCCCAAACCATCCCCACCTTTCATCCCAAGCCCAATCAGTATCACTGTCAGAGCCCCAAAAAGGCCTAGTGTATGAGGCATTGTGCTGGACAGACAGACATACCCACACCCGCAGGCATGCATACACTGAGCCACTCACTCCTGGGAGACAGAGGAGAAAGAATTTGTTATTAGTACTTATCAACGAGGGCAGGTAGCTTCAGGGAGGACGAGATAAGGCCAGACCGCCAGCACAGGGAAGTGTGATGAAGGCTGAAGTTTACTGCCATGCACCAGTGCAAATTTACTGACCCAGCAAATCCAATATTCCTAAACCATTCCATGGAGGGCACTGACTGGCCGGCTGGGACAGCGCTCTCTGACCCACCCTCCAGCCTGCCTGCAAAGCCGGCCCATGCATCTGGGACCCTTTAGCTGATTCAGGAGCTGCTGCCTGCTGCCTCCGCTCTTCCCTCTCTCCCTCCACTGAGCCTGGATCCACTGCAGGGACGAGCAGCACATGCATAGCACTTGGGGATGCTCCAAAGAAGATGGGGAAGGAACAGTGCCCCGGACTCCACCTGCTCTGAAGCCATCAGGGGAAGGGAGTCTGCATATCTTCCACCTTAGCTAAAGAGATGAGAGGTGAGGGGGTGGGGGAACACATATCGGGCATCCCTACTGGGTAGAACTTGGCCATCTAAGGACTCCCAAGTCTCATAGTGTGTGAAGTCACTTGTGGTCTCTGAACCTTCACTGGCCACTCTATAACATGAGGCAGCAGCAACTGACCATCGTCCCATTCAGCCTCTCTTCCCTCTGTCCACCTCAGGCTGACCCACTTCCATGCAGCTAAGTCATTCAAGGTGCCTCCAGCTGAGGGGCCTCCAAGAAGCATCCGGTCCATCCCAAACCTGGAGGCATCTTCCTCATCTCAAAGTACTTGAGGTGAAAATGGTCACAAACCACACCCTTTAGTCTGCTACTCAAGCTACCAAAACTCTTACAGTCCTGGAAAGTTCTTTACAAAGTCTTTCTTAGGTTGCTCCAGCCGAGATTCATTCCTAGTGTAACCCAGTCATACATGATGTGAACCCACTTACGTTTCACTGACCCAGACTTGCTCAATACATGCCCAGAATTCAGACGGCATGCGCACACACCACCCTGAAAGCAGGAGACATGCACGCTCCCTGTCACAGCCTCCCCTCCTCATGACAGCCAGCCCAACTCCACTTCCCACCTGTGACAGGCTCCTTACCAGGGTCCCTGCCTCCAGTCCTCCTCCCAATTCATCCTGCCACATGCTGCTACCATTAATGTCCTGAGACAGAGCTCTGGAGGTGCCACACTGCCCCTCTTGCCAGCTCAAAATCTTCCCTGGCTCCCTAGAGATTTAACACAAATACTCAAACTTGGCGTTTGAGACCTTCTACATCGTACTTTGTTGGCCTTATTTCCCACGAGACCCTGACCTGTGCTCTATGCTCCCAACAATCGGAGCTCCTCACTGCGCTCCGGACATGTCCCCCACTTCCCCACCTCCACACTCAGGCTCATGCACTGCCCTCTACGGGTGTCTCTGTCTTTAGTGGATGGTTCAAGTCTTGTCTCAAATGCCACATCTTCCATGAAGGACCCCCTAATCCTAAGGATCCCCCCAAACTAAGAGGCCCTCTTCTTGCTCCTAACCTCTCTTGGGGGCACTGATTTCATTCTGTCTTGTGTCATAGTTGTTGGCATAAATGTTTTCCTACAGGACTACAGGAAGCTCCTGATGGGACGAACTCACCCATGTCCCTCTTGCAGCAACCAGCCTAGCTTGATACGTGGGGGACAATTAAGAAACCTGAAAGGAAATTAACCAAATCCCTCGTGCAATGCGCACAACCCCCAAGCCTCACCCCACCTTCACCATACACACTCACCTCAACCCTTATATTGGACAGCCCCCTTGGACAGCCCCAAACAGTGCCCTCAGTCTATCTGGTAGGTGCTCACCTTGCTAGATCACCACCATTTGTCCTCCCCTCTGAAGGCCCTCTCTGGGGTCACCCACCAGATTCAGCCATCTCCTGAACCACCGGGCAGCTCAGATGTCCAGCCTGGAGCTCAGAGAATGTGGCTAGGCTCCGTGAGGCCCGATGTCTGGGTGGCTGCGTGTCACTCATCCCCCAAGCTCCTGCCCCAAGAGGCGCTTCCATATCCCAGTTGGGCCGGGCGCCAGGGCACACCTGCTCTTCCCCTCCCCCACACTGCTGCCAGAGGAAATGCCAGCCCGCAGCCTCGGGCAGAGGGACACAGCAGGGACAGGCACTTAGCACTGGCGCTGCCCCTCTCGTCCTCCACTCTGCAGGCCTGAGCCCTTCCAGCACCCTGGCATATCCCGCATCATTCCATGAATGCACGCTCTACCCCCTGCCCTGTTTGCCTGTAAAGAGACAGCACAAGGCAAACCCATTTATACTGCAGGGAATTAGGCAGAATGAAGAACTGCGGCCCCAGTCCCGGCTCTCACACTTACTCTCCAGGTGACAGCTGAGCATAGTACACGTTTTTTGAACGAACAAATGAATGAATGAGCACACTTCCACTTCCTCATCTGTAAAATGGGGTTAGGTATGATTGTGAGGGACAGATGAGACATGGTCTGGGAAACCGCTTTATCAAATGGACAGTACTACCCCCTCAGAACCTTCCATCCACACACACACTACCACCATCCATTATATTTCATATGAGCTCGATATAAAGACAAAGGACACTGACACTGATTACTAGTCACTGCAGATTTCCTGAGCATCCATATGTGCCCATCCTGAGCTCACCACTATAGATGTTACTGAGACGCATTAGCCCTAGGAGCTAATGGTCCATCTGGGAGAAGAGCAACAAAATGAAAGGGCAGCAGGGGACAGAAGCACATCAGCACATCCCAGACTAGGCGGTACGAATTGAGTGCTGAGAGGACTTGCCCAGGGAGGCCTGGCCTATCTGGGAAGGCTTCTTGGAGAAGGTGGGATGTGAGCTGGGCTGTCATCCTGACTGAAGGAGGGCAGAGGAGAGGGCTCCCAGATGCCTGAACACTGTGAGCAAAGGCGTGTTTGTTGGGAATCAGCTTGTCCAAGGGGCTTTTGTACTTATGAGTACATGTGACCATCACCACACTCCTGCATGATACGTAAGCAGGGAAATCGTCCCAGTTTATAGATGAGGAAACTACGGACCAAGGAGAAGAGAGGGCTTGTCTAAGCCAGTTAGTGGCAGAGCTGGGCCTGGAACCCACGTCTCCTGACTTCCAAACCAGAGATCTTTCCTTACGCCAAGTGGTTTTACTGGGGCCCAGTGCTGGACCCTGCTCGTGTGTACAAAGCTGACCCCTACTGAGGCAGGCACACAGCCATCCTACACGCACAGAGAGAGGCAAAGAAAGGAAAGGGAGGTGAGAGAGTGCTTATGCATCAGGATTACCCAGGCAGGAACAACAGAGAAGCCCCACGTCACAGCACCATGGGACAAGCCCTGTCAATCCTGGGGAACCCACCAGCCTCTCCCAGCACGAACCTGCATCACACCCCTCAGCCAACACGTCCCCCCCACGCTCTTACTGACTTCATACAGCATGAACACCAGTGCTTTACCAAATGAAAGCAAGCAGAGGCCCTGCCCTCTGAAACCACAGCCCAGGTGTAGCGGGGATAACAAAGCAGCAGTGGGCTGGTAAATGTTTAACAACCAGCTCTCCAGGGGGAAAAGCCATGATTTGTGGTGTTTGCCAATTTCCATGGTGTAAATACTGCCACCATGGCTTACTTCAAGTTACCAATGTGTTAACAACCAGCTGGCAAATTTTCTCATTATTTACTAATAGGCTCTTGAGAGCCAGGACAAGCAGGCTCCAGCAAACCACTGAAACAGCCCAGCTCACTTCCCTTCAGAAGATACTCCAAGGCAAGGAGAAGACACCCAGCGCCATCCTGCCCCTCCTCCCCAGGAGAAAAAGTCTCATGGTAGGAAAAGGACTGGAGGCTGGACTAGTCATAGGGAAGGGATGGCAGCCCTCTATTGGCTCTCCTGGGGTCCCCCACAGGTGGCCTAAAAACCAGAGAAAGACAACGGAAATTAGCTCCTATACGCCAGTGACCCTATAATGTAAGTCAGACCAGGTTACTGCTCTGCTCAAAACTCTCTAATGGCTCCCATCTCTCTCAGAGTAAAAAACAGTTCTCATAAGTATTTTCACAATTTGCACACAGGCACTCCCAACCCACTCATTCTCTCCACTCCGACCACACTGCCTTCTTGCTGTTTCTTACAGTAGAGGCTTTACATTGGCTGTTCCCTCCAACAGAACATTCCTCCCCTAGATCTCTGCATTGCCCACGTCCCTCCTTTACACCTTCACTCAAATGCCCCCTTTTCAATGAGACCTTCCCTGACCACCCTATTTAAAACTGTACCTCCTCTAGCACACTCACTTTCTCTTACGCTGTTCAACTTTTCCACAGCACTTATCCCCAACATACAACATAACTTACTTTTCTATTAATTGATTGTTTGTGATCTCTCTCCCCCAACAGAAGCTTCATGAGGGCAGGGATTTGGGTCTGTTCCATTCATTGCTGTATCTCCACAGCCAAGAACAGAGCTTTACATGTGGTAGGTCCTCGGTAAATACTTGTTGACTGGATGAATGCCTGGAGGAGGTCTCTGCCAAATCCTCTAGGCGCCATCTTGGCTTCCCAAGAGGAGGCAGCTGGGGAGTGAGGGAGCCCAGCAGTTAGTGCCCACCCAGCTGGGACTCAGGATGCCTGTGTTCTCACCCTGGCCCTGCCATCTGTGACCTGGCACAGCTGCACCCTCTACTTCACCTCTGCACCTCACTTTCTCTCTTCATTTAGGCTAGAACGGGACCCTACATGGCTAACCCTGGGTACTAGCAGGGGCCAGGACTAGAGCCAAACAGGACGCCAAGTCTGAAAGCCTCTGAACTCTGCAGTGGGAAGCTGTGAGGTCAGATTCGAGACATTCCCTTAAAAGGTCTTAGGAAAGACAAGCTCTTTGCTTCCCCTCTGCACCAGCCACAGCTGAGCCCCCAACCACACCACCCACTGTCCCCCAGCCCCGAGCCTAGAAGAAACTCCCAAAGAACGCTCTCCGTCCCAGTGGTTAGAGCTAGTGGAGCCCCAACTCCAGGCAGCTGCCCCATCACGCCTCCGCCGGGCTCCCCACATGCAAAGCAGCCAGCTCATACTGCTATTTTAAGCTCTGCGGGCCGAGCTGTAGCACGTAGCCACAGCAGGCTGGCGGCCCGGTCAGAGGTGGGAGAAGCTAACTCACTAAGGAGCGCTGACCTGGGGAGCTCCAAAAGGGAGTGCTGGTCATCCTCCGAAACTCCAGCCCTTCCCTGGAGGGACCGGACACTCCCAGTCCACACCCTCAAATCCACCAGCCATGGGGAAAGTGAGTCAAGAACTGCACTGGGCACACCCAGATTCCATTTCTGAATGTGACCCCCTGAGTTTCCACATCAAAATGACTCCTAGCCCCACCCTGCCAACCACCAGCAATTCCAACGAAGCTACAGCTAGCGTAGTACCCATCTTCCAGGACCTGACAATGAAAGACAGACAACAAAAATGCAGACTGAAGAAAGGAGTTAACCCTCTATTAACTGAGAATGGCTTATCCACTGAGTCCCTCTCCACTCCTCTCTGCCACCCCAATCTCCCCTCAGTGACTCTGCACAGTGCCAGGCACACAGCCACACTCAACAATACTTGTTGATTAAATGATTGTTTCAACATGTATTCTAAAACCACAGATGATGAAAGTGGTCAGGGGACAACCCAGTCTTGATTCTTCATCAGTATGAGCATTACTATGTACATTTCTGCTGACCTCATTGGGCACCAAAACTGAGAATAAAGACCATAGAACCAGGGAACCAATAGAGTTTAGTAACAAAATAAGGATACCACAAGCTGCGGCCCTTCCAGGGAGGGCTGCCACTACCCAACTCCAGGGGGACAGTTACACTGTGTTCTCTGGGAAGCAAGTCCCCTGAAGTTGTACAATGTGGAGGCCCTGCTCCAACCCGCCCTCCTCCAGAGGACATCCAGCAACCAGGAGCTGGCTTGAGAAGGGTAAACTCTGGGTGCAAGCCATTCCCACCCCCAGGCACATGCTGCAGGACATCAGCAAAACCACCCAGGGCAGGACAGGTCACACACGCCTGGGGCTCCCAGCAGCATCCTATGGCTCTAATTGCTCGGTTTAAGCAACATCAGCACCGGGAAAAGAGGAAAGGAGATCCAGAAGGTGCCTTAATCAGGGAGCTCTGGGACCTCTCTCCTTGCTACCTGTCTGTCTCAAGACTGTACCAGCCGTCCACACCTTAAAGAAACAGATTCACTGCCTGGATTGGGGGCAGGGGGAAAATTCCTTGAATTTTCTTTTTGGAGGAAGCTATGGGTCTTCAGAGATCATTTGGTCTGCTTCTCCCCTCCCTTCCCCTTCCCTTTCCCTAGCTTCAATCAATCCAGACAGACTCTTCTGAACATTTCTAGTATAACTGTAACAGCAATGACAACAGCCTGCATTACAGAACAACACATACTGTTCAAAGGGATTTCACATAAGTGACCCTCACAAAAGTCCTCAAAAGTCATTGCAACAGACATCATTGTATGGAAAGTGAAGCGACTTGCACCAAGGCCAGTCCCTGCCTGACTGGGCCAGAACCAGGACTTCAGATCCCTAGTCCACTGCTCTTTCCAAATGCCGACTTCCCTCCAAAACAGTGTTTCTCTCAGTGTGGTTCCCAGGCCACCTACTTCCAAATCCTTGGGTATTTGGTACCAAATGCAAATTCCTGGGCCTACCAATTGCTGGAGGCAGGACCATGACAACCTCCTCTGTTAATAAACTCTCCAACGGATTCTCAAACGTGCTTCAATTTGGGAGCCCCTGCTGAGAAGCATGCTGACTGGATCTAACTGGCTCCCTTCCACTACCCAAGCAGCAACTCAAGTCCTACCACCTCTAGCCGATCTTCCAGAACTAGAGGTTTGGGGGTATAAGAACCCCACTGCTCCCTCTGGTTCATTTCCTGAAGATACATCTGCACATAATCACCAAAATGACCCTGAGACATTTCTGTCAGTAATCTGAAGTCACACCAGCTGGGGAGACAATCTGGGCCAAAATCTCCCCTCTCGAGCAGGGACATATCTGCCAAAATCACTCCGTCAGCCCAAGCCCATACTCACAGATGTGCCTGATGAAGCGGGGGAGCGAAGGAAGGAGGAAGAGAATAAGAGGATTAGGTCACTCAGGGCTGCTTTTCTCTCTCCCTTGCATGTATCATCAACCATACAGACTTCTGCCTTTGACTGTTCACTCTCAGAAATGCCCTCACCCCAGCAACGCTGATGAAGTAGATACTGCCCAGTGCTCCCTGCATCAGCCTGCCAGACAGCTTTCAACCCATTCTCCATCATCTGCCCTGACCCTGTATTCACCATTCTGTCTTGTGCTCAGCCCCTGTCTGGCTGTTCCAGCCTAAGGGAGGGCTGCATGGCCTGGCTCAGCTCTCCAACCAGCCTGCCCCAATTCTAGGCTTCAATTAGCATCCCCTCCATTGGCATGGCAGCTCCTCAGACTGATGGCCCAGTTACAGATCCCCCCTCCTCACGGCCCCAACACACACCTTTCCTCTCACCCTCCCCCTCGCCACCCTGATCACATGGTCTCACTGACTCAGCCTGGGCAGCCTGAGTGGGCAAGTCTTGTCTTTGCAAATGGACTGTCAGCTGCAAGAGAGCAGAGCACGAGTCGGACTCCTGCTGCGTCCCCTCGGCATCTACCACCTCCCAGTCATGTGCCCATGACTCAGTAAGCCTTGATGAATGAAGGAACCAAGTCTGAAAATCTAGCCCAGCCAACTCTTCTGGCGGTATCTAGTGCAAACAAAAAAAGGGAAAGGAGAGGAAGAAAATCACAGGAAGAGAGAGATAAGAGGAAGAGAGCAGAGCTCACTCCCATCAGGCCAGAAGGCAATCAGCTCAGAGCGCCACAGCGCCCAGGGAGCCTAGCAGCATGCACCCATAGCTTCCCTACCCCCAACCCCTGTCAGTAAGCAAAACGGGCAAATTCACAGTTTCCTCATGCCATCAGCAGAGCATCTCCCAGGCAGAAAGCCTATCTGATCTGGGTGAATTAATTGAGTAATTACCCTCCCTCATCCACTCCCTCTGGCCCAACTTTCAGAAAGGGATGGCAGCACCCCAGGGAGAACTGACAAGGGGCAGTGGGGGAGACCGCTTGTCCCTCGGGATCCTGCAGCCTTCTCCACCAGCCCCAAGTTGCCAGAAATTTCTTCGTATCCCACATCACACAAGCCCCCTAAAGACTTCCAAGGCCCCTCATGACCCTCCAAGACACAGAGACCTCTTACACACACAGGCGCACACACACACACACACACACACACACACACACACACTGATTGTGGCACCGCCTCTCAATCAGCTTGGACACTGGCTGTGGCTCCAGTTTTGAGCTCAGGCACCCCCAGGACACTGCAGGCAGTCTGTCAGATACAGCAAAGGAACAGGGAGGAGCGAGTGAAAGGAATCTGTGCAAAAGACTATCGCGAACCACAGAAGGTCCGGCTGCTGGAAGGGGCTGAGAGGCAGGGTGGGACAGTAGGAAGGGCACATGGGATGGGGTCAGAAGATCCAGGTTTGCGCCCCAATTCTGTCTCTTAGGGACTGTGCAACTTTGGGCAAGCCACTTAACCCCTGTGAGCTGCAGTTTCCCCATCTGCAAGATGGACATAAAGCTTCCCTCCCTCCAGGGCTGTCCCAGGATCCAATGAGCCCAGTAAGAGTTACTCGCTTATGTCCAATCTCCTTCCCTCTGCAAAAACCCCGAGGAAGATCCTGCACAGGCAGATATCCACACTCTGCTTGAACACTGCCCGGGCCAGGGAGCTCGCCAGGTAGCCTTGTCACTATTTTCCAGCTCTAACTACCATAAAGCTGTTCCTTAATCTGAGCCCCCACCTGCCTGTCTCTACTTTCTACCTGAGAGATGTGGGGAGACATGGGCCATAAAATCAGTCATATCAGTCTCAAATCCCAGCTCTGCCCCTAGACAAGTTACTTAACTGCTCTACAATAAACGCCTGACAACACACAGAACCGATGAGCTATGCACAGTGCCTGATTCAGTGCCTGGCACACACACACTTCATAAATGCAGATAGTATTTCCTTTAATTATCATCCTCATCATTATTCTGGCTAATAGAATTAGTGCTTCCCTCTGGAGCAGTAAAGCAGAGGCCTAATTCCTCTTCCAGGTGCCAGCCTTCCACATGTAAGAAGACTGCATCATGTGCCCGGAGCCTTCTCTTCCCCAAGCAAAACATCCCCACTTCTTTCCGCTGTTACTCATGCAGCAACCGACAGATACTTTGCCACCCCGCCCACTCTTCTGCGTGCCTGTCCTGGCTTCCCTGGACCCCGACATCTGAACAATGCAGTACTTCCCACACCCACCTCAGCACCTGGCACACAATAGGTGCACAGAACCACTCAGTGACAGAGTTTCAATGAGTGAACTCAACACTCTACCCCATGGAATCTGAAAACTGCCAGCAGCACCAGGCTGGGATGGTCCTCAATCCGCAAGCTCCTTCCATCAAAGTAGCCTGGCACTAAGGCCCCGCACCGTGCGCCAGACCAGGCTCGCACACGCCCAGCCCTGAGCAGCACCAGGCCTGCCTGGGTCTCTTGCCATTTTAAGCCCGAGCTACCCTTCAATATTCCTGCAGTTTTCTAAATCAGGACTTCAGTAAAAGGGGCAACGGTAAACATTTGCCCGTTACCTGTCATCTTGTTACTTCTGCTCCATTATTTCAGCACATATGTGATTTAAAGTCCCAATTCTATCATCCAATGTATTGGTCAATTATTTCTCTCAACTTTCAGAGATCACAGAATATCTGCACTAGAATGGATGTTAGATTACCAAATTCAATGCCTTCCATACGCAAATGAGGAAACTGAGGCCCAGAGTAATGAGGTAACTTGCCCAAGGATACCAGTAAGTTTGTGGCAAAACTGAGATGTAGGCCCTGGATCCTCCCTCTCACCCGGATTACTAATAGTAATGCTACAAAACTTCTACTGAGTGCTCACCTTGTGCCAGGATTTTAATATCTGTTTTCTCCGATCCTTATAACAATCCTGGAAGATGAACACTGCGTTCCCCATCTGACAATTGAGAAAGCTTTAGTAACTCATCCTGGACCACAGACCAGGAGCACATGGCCCCAGCCAGGAACAGAACCTGCTCTGTCTTACTCCAGAACCCCTGCCCGAGGCCGCTGAGCATCGGAACATCTGCAACCAGACGTCCACAAGGTCTCCATCTAAATTCGTCATCTTCCCGCCCTGTCCCTACCTGCTCCTCCTGCGGTGTTTTCTCCACTGTTAATAGCATCACTACCAACTGAAGTCACTTAACTAGAAACTTAGAGAGACCCCTCAGACTCTTTCTGTTACTTTCCCTCTTTACCCGGGAGATTCAAACAAACCCCCCCTCCTCCCCTTCATGCCGTTCCCTTGGCAGAGCTCCTCAACCTCTCTCCCCCTTACCAAACTTACCAAAGACTATTGCAAAAACTTCCTTCTTGGTTTCTCCTTCCCCAGCCCCTCTCCACTTCCTCAACACCTTTCACATTTGCCCTCACAATCATCTTTCTAAAATAAATTGATCTTATGTTGCCCCAACTTAAAAACTTTGTTGGTCTATTCCAAATTTCTTTGAAGAGCATACCAGTTCCTTCACCACAGCTGGCAGACCCTTCCACTCGAACTCCTGCACATCCTGCAAGACCCAACTCAAACCTCCTCTCCTCGTCTGGTTCCTGCCCTCCTGACTTCCCAAGGTCAGTCTTGCTGATCCAGCCTTTGCCAGTGCCTCTGCTGCCGCACTTCTCACACTGCATTTCTTTTGCAAGTCTTTCCCTCCCTTTTCAGGTGAGCTCCTTGAGGGCAGGAAGGTGGCATTTCTGAATCCCCAGCTCCAATTCATGAATTTGCTAATTCATTCAATTTGCTAATGTACTTAACCTAGAAAATACTCAATGGAAGTTGTTGAGTAAATTAGCAAATTCATAAATCAGGGCCCTGTTTATAATTTTATTATAAAAAATAATCTCTAAGTAAAAACCTGCGTCTTGAGTTAAGATCAAATTTATTTAGAAAGATGACGTTAAAATTCTGACTGATAGGGTCCTTGTTAAAAGATTCATGAAATCCAAGCTTTCTGGTTGAAAGGCACTGACTTTGGAGGCACCAGTGTCAATAAAGAAGGAAAAAATCCAGTTTCAAGAAATAAAGAATCTGAACTACAACAGATGTGACTACGACCTAAATGAATTAATTTGCTAATTGTTTCCATTTGCTTTAATCTGTAGCAACTCCCAGATTAGTGCTTTTCAAACTGCAGGTCATTACTCATTAGCGGATTATGAAATCAGTTTAGTGGGTCAGGAAGAGGATTTTAAAAAATTAAAACAAAACAGAAAATACCAAAATGTATCTCACACAGTAATTTCATGAAACATTTTTTCAGGTGTAGTGCACACACAGACACACACACACACACACATGCATGTATTGAGTCACGGAGTTGGAGAAACATGGCCCTGGATCTTTAATGATGATCATGTAGAGCCCACAAGAGTCTCAGAACATGGATTGGCTGCCCATGAGAATATGCACTTTCTAGGCATGCAATTCAGAGCTAGTTACTGTCTGCAGGGGGTCACACCCGGTCAGGAAGGTTTACCCAGCTGCAGGAAAATACACCTGGATTCACACTCCAAGATGGAAGTGTGCTCAAAGGACACTAGAATGTTACATGTGCCCTGAGAAGAGACAGAGCAAGTCCTGTCAATTGTGAAAATCTGTCCTTGAGTCATTGACCCAGTAACATCATCTGCTGGGCAGAACTCTGGCTGGGAATGTGGACTCAAGGTGCTTGCCTACAAAATGGGGAGACTAGTGCCCCCGTCACAGGGAAGCAAAATTGCAAAAGGACAACATGTAATAATGGACTCCTTATTTATGTATTCTTGATTGCCGAAATAAATCAGTTGGTTTAAAAAAATGCATGAAGTTAGCTCAGCACAGAACTATACCTTCCTAGCCCATTAAACTAGAGAAATCCAGTTCTGAATTGAGCCAATATTTTATCCGTTACAGATTCTACTCAGCTGTCTGCCTCATGTGTCTAAAGCAGACACCACCTCCCACTAGTTCTCTGAAACAGAAGGAAAACATCGGGCCCTCAAGTGTTTAAAGGCTCTGTGCAGGGAGGACGATGGCTTTGTGTCCTGTTCCATTTAGAGCAGAATGAGAGGAATGGGCTTAAAATGCAAGGGGAGGCTACAGCAGCGAGCTGTTAAGGACAGGAGCAGGTGACCAAAGCAGGTGCTAGCCACCACCCTGGGCCGGTTGAACCCCACCCCACCTGGAGTCCGAGCTGGGCCGAGTGTCGGGGTATAACGCACTCAGCATGGAAGCAGCACGGTCCCTTCCTTCCTAGATGACTTTGGGAGGTGCCTTCCTGTCTGCGGCATCCTTGGTTCCAGGATGAGGTGGATGGTGACTGTGGGGTTGCCACAAACAATCGGCCCTCCCCCTGAGCCCCACAGCCTATTTCCAGCCCCTGATAGTTCCTGTCTAATGCCAACATCAACTGAGGAATTCAGGGCATCCTGGGCCAGCATTGTTCAAATCACACATTCCTCTTCATAAAAAGCGACCGAATAACTCCCATTCCTCCACCCTCCCTGGAGAAACCACATCAGAGGACCAGTGACCAGATCCCTGCGTGTGACGGGAACAAAGGGGGATGGGTGGCAGGAGCCCCAGGATGTCCCCACCACTGTCCATCAGGCCCAGCAGCAGATGCACACATCTGCCCAGAAAGCTCGCCTGCCCCTTCCCACAGGCTTAACCTACCTCACACCAGGGCAGCTAAGAGCAGCCAGGAGTGGCCAGAGCCCCAGCTGGCCCCTCGGCCCAGACGTGCTGCTTCTGAAGCATCCTTGTTGCTACACCACCTATCTCCCTGACTTCTTGTGAAAACTGCAGCTGAACTCTCAGGGACGGGAGGGGCACTGACCTCCACTGAGAGCCTAAGTGCAGCACCAGGCAAGCACTAGGGCTCAGACACCTCTTTGTCTCTCTGGGTCACTGGCCATGCTGAAGACAGAAATGCAAATGGAGAAAACACACACAACAAATATTACGCTATGCACTGCGGGGAGAGGTGAGAAAAAGGGTCCAGGAAGGAGTGGGGAAAGGTCAGAAAAAAGATAAGAAAGACAGAGGGAAAGATGTCTGCAGTGGGGAGAGGCTGAACTGCATGCCCTGACCGATAGCACTGAATGACAACGCCACTGTCCTGTGTCCCACGACACTATGCCACCTGCTGAAAGAAGTCAAGCAAACTGCAAGATTGGCCTTGGGCCCATGAGAACACCAATCAGCCTCTCCTGAGGCAAAGTTCACAGACCCCACACTCCCGGTGGCACCCAGCCTGTCCATCCTTCTCACCAACCACATGCAGCTCTGTGTGAATAACTGCTGTGATGAGGAATTTCACTACTCTGTTTCTTAGCTGTGAAAAATCTGGGAACGCTAGAAGTCATGGTAATACAAATTACAACAGCCAAGCTTGGGGCTGACCCAATGGCGTAGTGGTTAAGTTTGGTACGCTCCACTTCAGTGGCCCCGGGTTCGCACGTTCCGATCCCAGGCACAGACTTATACCACCCATGAGCCATGCTGTGGTGGTGACCCACATACAAAATAGAGGAAGACTGGCACAGACATTAGCCTAGGGCCAATCTTCCTCAAGCAAACAAAGAGGAAGATTGGCAACAGATGTTAGCTCAGGGCCAATCTTCCTCACCAAAAAAAAAAAAAAAGAAAGAAAGAAAAAAAAACACACAACCAGCCAAGCTATCACTGTTTACCTATCAGGTTAGTAAAATATACATATATTGAGGGAAGCCTGCTCAATGCTGGCAAGAGTGTGGTGCATCCCCTTGGGGCCTCCCCAACTCCCAATACCCTGGCCACCTCCCACGTCGCTCTCCACTGACTCCTCCTCGGCCTCCAGCCTCGTCTCGCCCTCCTCTCCAGGGCCCTCTTCCAGAGACCGCTAGGCATCCTCCTAACACTCAGTCCAGCTCATTTCGCTCCCCTGCAGAAACACTTCATGGCTCTGGCTTTTATGGAGTGTTTGAAGCAAAGCTCTGGTGGGTAATTCAGGGAAGCCTGGGCAGGACTCAGTAGGGCCTAAAAAGATGCACAATTCTTGGCCAAGTAGGGAAAGGGGGCTGAGACAGGGGGTATGATGTAAAGATGGGAGACCGGGTGTAAGTTTTCCTTGGGATTTTCTCTAACACTGACCTGATATCTTCTCCCCTGTGACTTAGTCCCAGAATGGAGTCCAAGTCACCAGATGAAAAGGAAAGAAGTCTTAGTGGTGGTAAAGCCATTCAACAATTCAGTCTTCTTCTAACTAACTTTTCAACTCTGGTTGGACAAAGAGACAAAATATTTTAATCAATCAACAGACACTGAGCATCCTCTAATACCACAGGAGACTAACAGGAGGGAGCAGGCGTATTATGTGGACGTTACAATTCACTGGATACGTGAGATTCAGGTAACCGATGAGATGCCAGTTACGTGCCAGCTGCTTGCACATGCAGGAAGGGCAAGCTTCCAGGAGCCTTCGCACATTCTGCCCCTGCGTGGCACACACTCCCCTCTCTTGGCCACTCTCCGTTTTCTCTGTGAAGCCTCTTCTTTCCCCACCCCAGGAAGACTCCCGTATTAAGAGTCTCATTCTGCACACTGCTCTGTGAGTCTTGATGCTGAGACTGGGGAGGAGAAGGGGAGCAGGGGGTGGTTGTTGTTCATCTCTGAATCCCAGAACCTAGCACAGTGCCTGGCTCATAACAGGTGACGATGAATGAATGAATGAGCCGACGAACAGACGCACACTGGGCAGAGTGCCCACAGAGGTGAGGGGAGACAGAGCCTAAACTCGTGGCTCTTCAGGCCCTCTGGGGGCTCAGATGGGCAGTGAGCATTCCAGAGAGGGAAGAGGAGCAGGGCAGGGGCTGAGCAGAGCCCCAAGAGCCAGCACGGGTCTGTTTAATATGCAGCGTGCAGATTCCCAGAAATCAATGCTCATTTTTAAAACACTGCTGCCCAGAGCCACCCTCCCTGCTTGACTCCAGGGTCGGTGTTAAGTAACCTTCTATTTATAAAGCAACTCGCACTGCAGTGGTGCAATGCCGGTCCCACACCCTGGCACAGAGGTGGGGCAGAGTGGGACAGAGGAGAAACTGAGGCCTAGAAACAAGATGCCAGAAATGCCAGACAGGTTTCTGTGCCAGAAAGAGACTCTCTTCTCCACCCTGGGCCCTCACTAGAGGGCCTCCTGACCAGCTGGAAGGTGCTGCTCTTCCTCTGGGCTCCCCTGATCACCTCCAGAGAGACTGGGCCTTTCAGAGCGAGTCTACCAGCTACTAGGGAAACGAGCCCAGAGGCACAGGAAGCACGAGGACTCTGAGGCCAGGCTTCTGACCTTCCCGCAGTCTGTGGCTCCCTACCTCACACCTGCTCCAGGGCAGGTACACTCCAGCTGGTGGGGCTGGCACAGCTCAGCAGGCCCTTTGCCTGGGCGCTGACCTCCCGCCTCCTCTGTCTCTCCGTCTCCGCACCCACCTCCAGTAGCTGGACAACTTGATGCCTTTGTGGTCAAGGCCAAGGAAGACTGATTCCTCTCATGCCTCCCTCTTGGGCTTCTCTCTCCCAAGTCTGGTTTCAGGCCTGACTTTTCCCCGGGTCTCACCCCTCGGTGAGATGCTGCCCCAGCTGCAGCACAGCACACGCGACACCTTCACTCAGCAGGGCACACAGCCACAGAACACACAAGAACCAGGGGCTTGTCCCCGTTTCACACCACATAGGGCACAAAGCTGGTGACAAAAGCCTTACAAGCGCTCCTGGCCACCTCCTCAGAAAATAAGGAGGGAAAGATGAGAGAGGGGGCAGGGGGAGGCTCAAGACCCAGGCAGCCTTCTTATACCACCAAACCAGGAGCTCCCGAGGCCCTGGCCACATTGATGGACACCACAACTGAACAGTACCATGTAGTTCAGGGAAGGCTGGGCAGGACTAGGCTGGGCCCGTAACCAGACACCCTGAGGAAGGCCCTGTCCCCAGGCACAGCAGGAGACACATGCTTGTGAAAATGGACACACAAACCTCTCCTTTTTCTAACACACAGAATCACAGAATGTTAGAATTGCAAGACAACCTAGAAATCCTTCAGGTGCAAACCCTCTTTACAACTGAAGGAAAAATGAGCTTATCCAGGGTCACCTAGCAAGGCAGTAACAGAACCAATACAAAAACTCAAGTTTCCTGACTCTGTGATCAATGTCTTTTCCAGTACACTCGTTCATTCAACAAACATTTATTAGGCAGAGATGCCAGGCCCCATACCTGGCACATGGGGTCGATTTAAGACATAAATCCTGTTTTCAAGATGCTTAAAATTTAAGAAGCGAGAGACAGCAGGAGAAATATATCAAACAAACAAAAGCTTAAAAACAAAAACTCTGTAAACAGCACAAGAATGTGACAAGTGGCACAATACCTGTCAGGGCACAGATAAGCAGGTGACTACTTCTGCCGAGGGTCACCTGTGCTGGGCCCACTGGGTGAGTAGGAGTCTGCCTGCCTAGCAGAGAAAGGAGTAAGGGCCTCCCCGTCCCGGGGAGAGCAAACTGCATAGGCGACACGAAGACTGGAAGTACAGGGCAGAATCAAGTCTGGGCAAGAAGAGCAGAGCGGCTGGCGCCTGCAGCTTGTAAGGGCCCTAGAGGCAAGGCCACAGCCCCGTGCAAAGGCCTGGAGGCCAGCAAGTCTGGGCCTTCCTCCGGGACAGCAGGGAACCAGGAACCTAATCCACTCGGGCAGGGGGAGTGTCCTCCACGCACCAGGCACAGGGAACCAGGTCAGTGGGCATGGCCACTCTAGGTTGGCAAAGGACGGCTTGGAGGGGGCTAGTCAAGAAGCTATTGTAACATTTAGGTAAGACACCTTGAGCATCTGAGCTGGGAAAGTGGGATCAGGAGACAGAGAGAAAGTGGAGATGACAGAATCTGGATGTGGGGGTCAAGAGTTAAAACTGAGAATGACTCCTAAGTTTCTGGAGGGGAGGGCCGGGGTGGGTGGTCACAGCCTTCACTGAGACCATCCTCCTCATTGAACAGACTCGCCTGCCTTGTGTGGTTAGTGATTCCATGACCACGTGCCTTAGACAGCTCTGTATTCCCCACAGGCTCAATCAATACCTGCAGGGGATGCTGATTACAAAGCAAGCATGGTTCCAAAGTGGAAGGCAGCTTCATGAAGTGACAGTGCTGACGGATCGAGTACAAGAGCGGGTCACAGGAACCAGGCCATCTCACCACCCAGCCCATCATCCACCTCACTCTCCACTTGTACAAGAACAGGGTCTACCGTCAGTGGTCCCTAACCAGGAGTGCCCAGCAGTGCTGCTGGCAGGGCCAGAGGAAGGTGAGTGGAAACACTCCAGACTCAACGCCCTCCCGCGACGCTGACTCTGTGCACTAGGGGGGACTAGGTAAGCTGCTTGTAAATTCCCAGGGCGACTCAAATGCTCACTCCAGACTAAGAACCACCAATTATTTAACCCTCCCATTTTAGACGTCAACAGGCCTGCGAAGCTAAGCAGTGGTCCATAGCTTTGTATGGAGAATGGCCACAGAAGAGAGACCGAAGCCCGTCCATGCGGGCTCCCCAGAGCTACCCGCAGAGCCGGGCAGGAAGGCAGAGCGCACCTGCATCCAAGAACCAGTCTGCATCCCTCTTTCCACACAGTGTGCCGAGAGCAGGCCAGGGCTGGGGGGGGCGGTGATGAATGGATCCTGCTGTGCCGGCTGCTGCCAGAGGGCCAGGGAGGAAGAGCAGAAATGAAAAGCCTGGGAGATATTTTTCCTGTGATTTGTGCTGCTCGAGATGCCCTGTAGCAATATTTATCCTGCAGCTCTGTCCCACTTTCGTTTATTATCCAGCTTAGCCTGAGTTATCACAACCAGGACGGGACCCATAAACTAGCCACCTGACACCATCGGGACCGTGCAGCGTATTTTAACATCTCAAGGAGCAGCTTCTACTCACCGTGGAAATTTAAAGAAACAGGTGCACTCCTCATCCTCTGGGGATGTTGGCCATCCTTGAAACAGACACAGAACTTGTCACTTAGCTGCCTCACTCCCAGAGATGCACCCTGGAGCTTGCACCATCCGTGCCCTTCCATATCACCCACCAGTACAGACCACTAGCTGGTCACTGCCCCTTGTGCAGACCTGTAAGACACAGCTTCCAGAGAGGTCCAAATCATCTCTAGGGTTGAATTTTAATCATCTATCAACAGCAATTCATTAAAACATTTGCCAATAATGAGTGAATAATGAATTTACTGGGCATGTTCTATTACGTACTAGGTCTATGCTGGGCAAAGGGGGTTAGACGTATAGCCCAAATCCTCACTGATTATCGTATCCACCAGATCTATTCCCAGGACACATGGGTTGGATAACTAACAATACATGAAGGACAGGAGTCTGGTGGGGGCAGGGAGGGGACAGCAGGACCATCATGATGTTCAGGGCCAAGGGGTGCTTAGGGTTGGAGCTGGCATCAAAGAAAACTTGACAACAAGGTGGAGAGTAATTCCCAGACTGATGGCAAACTGTTTCTAAAGATCACAGATTAGTTATGTGATCTAGTTACTGGGTTTATGGAAGTGCACAAAACTGGAAGAAAAAAAAGACAAAAAATCTCTACCCTCATGTAGATCACATTCTGATTTGAAGACATGGGGCAAAATAAAGACAACTCAGAAAGAAGCACAAAACACATGTCTGCTGTGTTACGTAGACAGTAAAGAGGAGTAAGGGAAAGGGGTATGTAGGGGTGGGGGAAGGGCAGCTATTTTAAACAGAACGGTCAGGGAAGGTCTCAGCGGTATGTCTGAGCAAGGGCAGTGACAGGGAAGCTGTTACAATAATCCAGGCAAGAGATGACACACGTGGCTCGGCTCAGGGCAACAGCAGCGGAAGCAGTAAGAAGAGGATGGATCCTGGTTGTTCTGCAAAGGAAACAGGCTGTGGAGACCACAAGTGTGATTCCAATACATTTGGATGTCTACTAGTCACCCAAGGGGAGATGTGAACCTATGATTTTATGAGTCAAAGAACTTGAGAAACAGAAGAGACTTTAAGAGAGTATAACCCGCAGTCCTCACCCAGCAGGGAATGACATGACAGCCGACTGTGAGTCTTACTTGGCTCTCCCAGCAGGTGCCACCACCATGCTGGACCTTCTGCTCTACTCAGGGGTCCATGGCATCACCTCCAACACTCCTGCTTGGCTCAACTGAGAAAGCCTGATCTATGCATCCGTCTCCTTCACTAGGTGAGGTGCTCTGAGGCTGGGGGAGCAAAGTGAATTGCCCAAGGCCACCCCCACTCCTTGATCAGAGCCAGACTCAGTGACCTCTTCTCCATGCTACACGGATCCACAAACTAGGTTTTGTTCCCAGGAATGTAACTTTGATGACAGGAAGGGAAAGATCTTTGCTTCTAGAAGTTTTTTCATAAAAGTTGCTTTTGAATTCTGAATTTTTTCCCAAGAATATACATTACACGCAAAATTCATGCTATATGATACCTGAAAGCAAACTGGACATAGGTAGGTACGTCTGACCCAAGAACACAGGTCATAGGTATGAAACTGGAGTAACTGCAGTCTGTCTCCACAGAAAGGAAGGAAAATACTGAGCCCTGGCATGGATCAACGTGGATGTGTCAAAAGGCTCTGGAATATTCCCAGCAAACACCATAAACGAGATGGATGGGAGAGAAATTCAGATTTAAGTGACATTTATTGAGCACCTTCTATTTCCAGGCTGTTCTTTTGCTTCACTCAATCCTCACAGTAACCCTCTGAGACAGGTATTATGATTCCCAGATGAAGGACGTGGAACTTACAGAGGTAAAGGGACTTGTTCAAGGTCACAGCAGCTAGAAAATGACAGAGAAGGGACTCAGGACACCTCGCCCCCCCCAAGACATTCTGACTCCTAAATCAGAGCTCTTCCATTGCCATGCTGCCTCCCAAACACAAGGAAAGAAGGGGCCCCACAATCAGGTTCAAGGGGATGGCTTAGACTCACTCAGGAAACTGGGCACATCTCAAGCTCCCCTGCACTCTTCACCCCCACCCTTTAGGGGGAACCTTCCGAGACAACTGTTTCTGGCCCAGAGGAAGTCACCTGCCCACCACGATGCCTGACATAGTCCTCTTCCCTCCTTCGAACGTTGTTCAAAACTGCCCCTTTATCAATCCTCCAAACTCGCCACCACGGCTCCACCTCCTCCAATGAGCTACTGGACCCGGAAGTACCTCACGAGTGCCAGGCTCTGCGTTGTATGACCTTGACCCTTGGATCTACAGCCCTTTCCAGCTGTAATTACTCACAACCTTACTGATACCTATGGCTCTGAGCGTTTACAGTGTTTATTATAAATAACGATATCATATTACATTTGAACAGCACTTTTCACTTTTCCTAGGCTGTCATATTGTTAACTCCCCTGGTCCTTATCCCTCCTCTGGGTGGTAGGGAGGCAGATACGCCTAATGCCTCCTGACATGTGAGGAAACTGAGATATGAGATAAGGACTTTTCCAAGGACACCAAACTAATTCACATCTGAACCAGAACTAGAAATCAGAGTTTCTCATCTCTAGGCCAAAAGTCTTTCCACTGGACTGTAAGAACTCCCTCTCTCTGCCCAACTTCCTGGAGCAGGGTCTTCTCCCTCCTCTCCTTTCAGACTTGAGGCCACCCTGTCCCTAAACATTCGAAACGGAGTGAGCGCCTTCTGCTCACTATGGGGGAAGGCAGAGCACTTCACACACAGAGGGGCAGCCCGTGTGTTGAGGGCCCTTGCCCCTCTCCAATGCCCCAAGTCTAGAAGCCGGAATGGTCAGTGAAAACTCCTGAGCAGGCGAACATGGAGCCAGTGCTCTCTTCTCTGACTACACTCCATAGAAAGTCCCAGCCAGAGGTCTGGAATGAGGGGAGAAATGACAAGAAGATAAGTGTACACACACTTCATGTTCCCGGCTCCATTTAATGCCACATGAGATCACCACCTTATATTTCTCCACTACCTTCCTCCTGAGTCACATCCAAACCTGAGCTCATCCATCTGCACGCCAGTGCCAGCCAAAAGAGGAGGCGGCCCAGCGATGCACCACATCTCACTCACTCATTTGCTCAGCAAGCTGTTTACTCATGGAGACGCTCAGAGGGGCACAGAGTCACCCTGGCTTCCCGAGGGACAGGGCCTGGACTGGGAAGAGGGTTGAAACTTACCAAATCCTCCCCAATTCTTCCCCAATCCCTATAACCCCCTTGAGACATCCATCGGGAGAGATGGGATGCAGCACGTCACAAGTGTGTCGTAATGATTCCCAGACAAAGAGAGGCTGGGGAATGGACAGGGTGAGGAGAGAGATAGAAAGCAATATGCTCTCCCCTGCTTTGGCACCTCTCCTCTGAGCCCTCATAGACTCTCATACCCTGTCCTGGATTCATTACTTGTATACATGCATTCTGTTCTGCATACTGGACGCTGAGCACCTCTGGGAAGTGTCCAGCCAGTGCCCCTGCAGCCCCCAGCATGTACATACTGAGAACACCTACATGCTGGCTCTTGGTTTTGAACTGAAGGAGGCATAAAGAAGACAGCCAGAGGGAAAATTTTATGAAGACCTTATCAACTGAATAGGTCTGAAGCATCTGGAAGGAGTTGGTACGGCATAGAGGGATGAGATTTTTCTGATGATAAAGAAAAACATGAACGGTTCTTTACCAAGAATGGTTGATGCTAGCCCTGCCTTGCAGGAGGCTGAGCTAAATGGAGTTGTGGAGGCTCCCAAGCCTGGGCTTCTATAGTGCTTTCTGGTGCACTATGTGCGACATGATGGCTACTTCCTGCTGCTGCTCTTCCCTGCACACTGGGGCTCCCTAGGGCCATACAGGGGAAATCACCCCAGGCCGTACCTTCATCCACAAAGGCCTGCAACCCCTGCTGACTTCACTCCCTCCAAGGGTATATGCTCATGACCTGACCCTGAGGTGTCAGGCCCAAAGCTCCCAAAAGAGCCAATGGGATGGGCCTGGGGGGTGGTGAGTGCAATAGAGCACACTCTCCCAAACAAGGACTCTGTAGGTCTAGGGTAAGGTACTCCCTGGCTGCCACCCACATGATGCTGGCCAAGGCCCCTGGAGGCAACTCACTCGGCCTTGGCCCCTCCATTCCACGTCACATCTGTCCCCAGGCAGCCCTCAGCCCCTGCCATCCCAAAGCTTGCAGAGGAGATCAAGGGAGGCCATGCTCACAGCACTGAGGCAGCAGCTACCTCGACTTGGAGCCACATTTGAGGGGCCTGTGCACACCCCAAATCCAGCCTAGCCCATCTCCATCAACCCTCTCTAGCTGAATCTTGGGTCCATCTCACCCCTCATCTTCACTAAGCACCCACATGCCTAGCACTGTCCTACACACCAAAGGGGAAGGCAGCTGAAAAAGTACATAAGCTATAACCCCAACCTCAAGGGGCTGCAGCTCTTTCTATTCTAAGCTGACCAACACTACACTGAAGCTATATGTTTACTTATCATCCCTAAAATACGCCTTAGTCTCTCTGTGTCCTCATTGGCTGGCATAGAGTAACTTCCTTGATGGAAGAGCTAAAAATTCCAGTCTGTGCTCAAAATCCCATTTCTAGTGCTCAACTTCACTGGTCATCAGGAAAACCAAATAAAAGCCAGCTGAGATGCCACTACACATCCACCAGAGTGGCAAAGACAATAGAAAATACCAAGTGCTTGGATAAAGATGGACATCCAGAACTCTCCTACACTGCTGTTGAGAGTACAGATTGGTACAACTACTTTAGAAAGCCGGTAATATCAACAAAAGTGGAATATATCCATATTCTATGTCTCAGCAATTCCACTCTTTGCTATAAACCAATAGAAATGGGTTTTGATGAAAAAGATATACCAGAATACTCATACAAATACTACTTAAAAATAACCAAAATCTGGAAACTATGAAAATGTCCATCAGCAGTAGAAAGGCTAAATCAATTGAGGTATAGTCCCATGGTGGAATACTATGCAACAACGAAAATTAATGAACTATAGCTACTTGCAGCAACATAGATGAATCTCAGGGGAAAACAAAGTTGAAGAAGCAAGACACAAAAGAGCATATACCATATGATTTCATTGATGTGAAGTTCAAAAATGAGTCTATGCTATTAGATGTCAGGATAGTGGGTAGGCTTGACCAGGGGTAGTGGTTGGAAGGGCACATGAGTGTGACTTCTGGGGTGCTGGTAATCTTCAGTTTCTGAATCTGGGTACTAGTCCCATAGATGTGTTCACTTTATAAAAGTTCATTGAATGCTGCATTTTTATGTATGTATGTTGTACTTCAATAAAAGGTTGGAAAAATTTTCCCTTTCTGTCCCATTTATTCACCCCAGTAGCCCTTTCATATTAAGGGACAAAGCTGTTCATGTAAAATAAATCACTGAGCATCTGTGAGTGTATGTAATAACCTAGTGCTTTTTCATCTCTAAAATGAAGAATATGAGATAATCTCTAAGGAACCTTCCAGCTCTACATAGTATGATGCTTTGATCCTATTCTTAGTAAAACCTCATTAATCAGTAATAAGAAATCCTTCCCAAATTAGTTAAAAGTAAAAAATATGGCACATTTGTTTAAAGAAGGCAACGTGACTGCTTTCAGGGACTAAGCACGTTACAAATTAAAATATAAATGCCCACTAAATTGAAGTTTATGAAAAAAATCACAAAATACACTAGGCTTACACTACTTAATACTGCTTGAATGTTATTAAAATCCTGTGTCTTGTCCATGTTAGATTCTTATTTCAACCATTTTAATCAAGAGGAGTCATGAATGCCAAATGACTACATCTGCTGTATTACAAGTGACCAAATTAGAGTGTTTTGATGGTAACACGGACTCAGACATCTCTAACTCCCAAGCTGGGGACACTTCCCCTCCCAGCACTGTTAGACTGAAGCTTCCTACCACACGTGAAAAGCCGAGCCCGGTCTGAGCCCCTCAAGCTGATCCGACTCCTTGAGGACTGTCCTCTGCGTGAGGCTGCCTTCGAATGGCCGACACACAGATTACGTCGGAGACTTAAGACGCCCAGGGGAGCTCGGCAACACCAATGATGGCAGCAGACTCTCGCAGGCAGCAGGACGGGAATTCTAGGCGCCATCATAAATAAAACCTCTGCTCAGTGGCTAATCTCACGGGCGCCTCACAAATACACAAACAGATCGACTAAGGCTCACTCGCAGCCTTGAGAGCTTATAAGAGGCACCTCCCTGCCGGACCGCCTGTAGAATCACAGCTTGCCGCTACTCTCTATGGGCTTCAGCATGCCCTTCTGTACAATGGGGAGAAACGTTCCAGGACCCTCACCCTGCTTTGCAGTGGTGACAAAGGAACTGGTTCACTAATACTTTAAATATTTCTGGACTCCCCCACCAAACAGGAGAGCATGGGGAAATAATGGCTCAAAGGAAGTAACTTCCCAGAGGCCAGGATGCAAGTCCAAAGATCATCATCTGCCCAAGGAATCAGCATCTCCTAAAAGTTTACTGAAAAATGAGTGAGTGAACCTTGATTCCCAGCAAACTCCCCACTGACAGCTCTCCTTTCCCCCTACCAATAGAAGGAGGGAGCGATGGAGTTAATGGCCAAGTACTTGACTTGGGAGAGTTAACTCACAGGGTCCAGCTTCTTGGATAAGACCTAAAAGCACTGGATACTTGGGCCTGAAGACCTTCATTCTGTCAGAAAAAAGGGCAGCTGAGTTAGGCCTCCCTTCCCCCAGCCCTGGGGCTGTGAGAGAACTTCCCCTCCTCCAGGCTCCACCACCTGTCTCTGGACCAAATACAGATCATAGAGAGGCATTTCCTGAGCTCTGCAAGCTTGCTGACCCTAGAGGTTAATCCTACCCCTCCATGGCCAGGCCACGCGATGATGAGCCTCTCTCCCTCCCAACAGAGGGAACCACAGAATCCTGGAATTTCAAGGCTATAAGGGACCTGAGAAACCACTAAATTCAAGGTTCCAAAATGTCCAGGGATTATCCCAACATCACAAAGCAGAATGGAGAGGCCAGGGCTCAAAGCTAGCTCTTCTGGCCCTCAGCCTAATGCTCTTTTTACTACACCCAAGATAAAGCCTACCTGACATCCTAAATGCCATTTTGGCCCTTTGGTGGTGGTGACCTGGAGTGCTGTACTGGGCAGGACTGAGTCGGGGCAGGGGAAAGAGTGCTGTGATCAATTAGCAATATCCGCCTCGAGTGAAGGAGGAGGGTTTTGCAGTTAAGTGTCTGCTGACCTGCCACTAGGCCACACTGACTCCCAGGTCAGATACTACATCTCCTTATCCAGCAATCTCTGGGTGTCATTCTCCAGGCTTGGACATGGCAAGGGCCAAGGAGAGTGGCTATCCCTACGGGGAAGAGAAGAAACTGAGTCAAACAGTGAAGAAGACCAGAGTGAGTTGGGAGCAAAATCCAGAAAACTCTACTTTTGTCTCAAATCAACTATTATTTATTGAGTGCCCACTACTTACTCACTGTACAAACACACATCAAATGCCCACTGTGTGCAAGGTACAGTGAGCCTCCTGGCCAGCGCTGCATCCCGCAGAGTGTGAGCCTCCTCCCATCACTGCTGTGGACTGCAGAATAAGTCGCCTGCCCTTCTGCTCCGCAGAGCCTGTGTCTGAAAACAGAGGTAAAAACATCTCCCAGGACTGCTGTGAGACTCAAAAGTGAAAATCCAGATGAAAGTGCGTTAGGAAACAGAAAGCCCCATGTAAGAACAGAGCCTCACCATCATTTCCTCCTCCCCCTCCTCTCTCATCAGGGACTGGGCACCCACCAAGCACCCGAGCCTCCGAGCCAGCCATCTTCCCCAAAGGCCATCTGTAGCTGGGCATTCTAAGCGGCCCCTCTCTCCCTGCGGCCTCTTACCCCACTCAGCCCCAGCTTCTGGGTCAGGGTAGGCGGGGAGGGCTGCAAAGAGGAGAGGACAGAGAAGAGCGGCCGAATCATCTGGGGGAGAAACCCAGCCCTATATTAACAATACCAGGTGAGCCTCTATAGCCACAGGCAGCAACTCACACCAGAGATTTTCTGTAGCCTCCAGGGCAGAGCAAGGGGTTACCACCAATGCATTATCTGCTCTAATTCTTCCTGCCAGGAGTCAAGCAGAATACCTTAGTGATGCGGCCGCGTTGATGTTCCCTACACAGAGAGATGTAAATTATACACAATGGACAGAGGACACCACACTCTCACAGATACTTCCTACTCCAGGATGTGAAACCCAGGAAAATCCTCTGGGCAGCATAAAGCTGTAGGCAGAATGCTAACCTGGGAGGCAGAGACCCAGCACCAACAATCTGTGACCCAGGCACTGTAATTAAGCAGACTTTGTTGAGTGACAAGTGTCTGTAAACACCACTTGGTGTGGTGGAGTGAAAGGGAGGAGAAACACAGTAACATACAAAACGAGAAAGCATGGTTCCTATCCCATGGCCTGTGCTTCAATTCTGGGGCTAAGACACATAGACAAATATTTATCATAGGGCAGATGTGGAAAGTGGCAAAACAGGTAGAAACATAATAAAGAGAAGATTAAAAAGAGATCATCGTATTCAATTGGGGGTAGGAAGGGGTGGCAAGGCTTTATGGACAAGATATTCAAAAGCTGGACCTTAAACAGTTGACAGGCTTTGGAGGACAGCCAAAGAGCAATGGGGAATGAGGTGAAAGGAGCAGCTTGAGCTCAAGGTGGAAAAGCATTCATTCATTCATTCATCCAACAACTACTTATAGAGCCAGGAAGTTTCTACATGCTGGAGATGAAGAGCTGAACAGTACAAACAGACATGGGAGTGGTCTGTGCTGCCTGGAGCCAGGGACCATGGAAGAGGATGGGAATAAGGCTGGAGAAGAAAGTTGGGGCCCTACTGGAGAGATCTGCCAATGGCTAGCAAGACCCGCCTTTTCATACTGTCAACAGTTGGAGGAAGGAGGGGGCCTGTGCCCTCTGAGGTCCCCACTGCCCTCCCACTAGTACTCTACCCAGCAGGCTGCCCCATGCCTTGATGTCTGCCTCAGCTCTCATGGTGGGGAAGACGGTCCTTTGAGCCTCGGCCCGGGAAGCCCAGGGAGAAAAGGGGGACATGTAGCCTACAGTCTGGTATAACCATAACTTGTCTCACTAACTTCCCTTCAATCCACCCAGGGGACGTATTAGCTCTACTGAAAAAGTGTTGAGGGGAAAGCAAATGGTCCTCCTCTGGCATGAAAGCAGAGTTGGATTAAAGGAGCCAAAAACCTGAAAATGCCCTCTTTTCCTTTTTTTTCTCCAAACATCCATCACCTCTGGTTCCAGTTCTCACTATCATCTCCTCCCCAACTTGATCAAGGGCCTGCAAGGGCCCCGTCACCTGGACTCTGGGGTCCTCAAATATCCCTCCAGATATAAAGAGTTGATAACTTCCCTGCTGCTGGTTCCAGCAGGTCTCACAAGCCAGGGACACCCTTGCTATGATGGAAACCCACATCCTCCTGTTCTGACCTTCATCACCAGAATCAATTATTTAGCATCCAGCTGCATACAACACCATTCTGGAAGTTGTGAAGAGCAAGTTAAACAAACACAGACTTATAAAATCTCAACAGAAGATTGTCAAGCAGGGGCTGGGGGCTGGCTGCATGTTGGTGCTATTGCAGGAGGAAAGGGAAAGGCAACCAGGAGCATTTCCCCCCAGCCAGGCTCCACTTGTTCCCCACACTTCCTCCTCGGATGGCGGGCTGCTTCAAGTGACCATTATGATCCCATCCATTTCAAAAAATGGTGCTGGATATCCACATATCTACACTCAAAAAATGAAGCTGGACCCCCACCTCACACCACACACAAAAAATTAGCTCAAAATGGATCATGGACCTAATGTAAGAGCTAAAAAACTATAAAACTTTTAGAAGAAAACAAAGGAGTAAATCTGTATTACCTTGGGTCAAGCAACGGTTTCTTAGATACGACACCAAAAGCATAAGTAATAAAAGAAAAATTAGATAAATTGGACTTTATCAAAATTAAAAACTTCTGTGCTATAAATGATACCACCAGGGCTGGCCCAGTGGCGTAGTGGTAGAGTTCAGCATGCTCCACTTTGGTGGCCCAGGTTCGGATCCCAGGCATGGACCTACACCACTCATCAGCCTTGCTGTGGCGGCAACCTACATATAAAACAGAGGAAGGTTGGCCACAGATGTCAGCTCAGGGCAAATCTTCCTCAAGCAAAAAGAGGAAGATTGGTGACAGATGTTAGCTCAGGGTGAATCTTCCTCACCAAAAATAAAAAAAAGATACCACCAAGAAAATGAAAAGACAATCCACAGAAAATGAGTACTTGCAGACCATATATCCGATAAGGAGCTTATATCCAGAATATATAAAGAACTCTTAAAATTCATAATTAAAAAACAATAATTCAATTTAAAAATAGAGAAAGTATATTAATAGATATTTCTCCAAACAAGATACACAAATGGCAAATAAATACATGAATGGATGCTCAACATTATTCATCATCAGAGAAATGCAAATCAAAACCACAATGAGACACCATTCCATACCCACTAGGATGACTACAAAAAGACAGACAATAATAAGTGTCGGCAAGGGTATGGAAAAATTGGACTCCTCTATATACTGCTGGTGGGAATGTGAAACAGTGCAGCCACTTTGGAAAACAGTTTGGTGGTTCCTCAAAGAGTTAAGAATCGAGTTATCATATGATCCAGCAATTCCTCTCCTAGGTATATACCCAAGAGAAATGATAACGTGTCCATACAAAAACTTGTACACAAATGTTCACTGCAGCATTATTCTTAACAGCCAGAAAACTGAAACCACCCAAATGTCCATCAAAAGATGGCTACAGGTGGGGGCATCTGGGGGACAAATCGGGCTGCCAGGGTCTATCCAGCTCCAGAACAGAGTTGATAATTCCTCTGAAGGCAGATCTCGCAGGATCTCAAAAGCCATTCCAGGACTGACCAGGGATACAGGGGATGAGAGACAACTGAGCCTCACTGTCAGACAGCACCTGGTCCCCGAAGGAGAGCGGGGCCACATGGTGTCCGACAGTATCCACCATTCAAACCTCATCAATGGCACCTATGGGGAACTGCTGGCACCAGGAAGATGGCCTGATGGGCGAGGTCAGGCTCTATCCAACAAGCCAGGTGGGCCTGATGGCTAAGGGCAGGTGTGCAGGAACAAACTGTGCAGGTACAGCCCAGGAGACAAAATCCAGGCTCCCTGAGATGGGTCACTGGGTCCTAGCCATGTTGGAATAGACCTGGCCACAAGCGGGGACTGCTGGGGGACACACCTAGGCTGCCAAGGACAAGCCCACCTAAAACTGAGACGCCTGTTCCCCTGAAGCCAGATCTCAGGGGAACTCCTCTGCTTTTGCCATCTTGGGCGGTGTTGGGAAGTCGGCTGATAAGAGTTGCCTGGGAGACCTGACCCCCACAGGACTTGGTGTATCTTCCAGGCACAGGGCCATGAGGGGTGTTACCCATACAACAAAATATTATTCAGCAATAAAAAGCAATGAAGTACTGGTATACGCTACAACATGGATGAACTCTGAAAACACTATGCTAAGCAAAAGAAGCCAGGCACATAAGATCCCTTATGATTCCGCTTATAAGGAATGTCCAGAACAGACAAGTCCACAGAGATCGAACATAGATTAGTGGTTGCCCAGGGCAGGAGGTGGCATGAGGGTTGGGGGAAATGAGCAGTGAGTGACTGCTAATGGGTATGGGGTTTCTTTTAGGGGTGATAACATGTTCAAAAAATAGACTGTAGTGACAGTTATGCAACTCTGTGAACACCTAAACCACTGAGTTGTACATTAAATGGGGGTATCAGTTTGCTAGGATTGCCATAACAAAGTACCACAGACTGGGTGGCTTAAACAACAGAAGTTTATTTTCTCATGATTCTGGAAGCTAGAAGTCCAAGGTCAAGGTATTGGTGGGATTAGTTTCATTCTGAGGCCTCTCTCCTTGGCTTGTAGTTGGCCGTCTTCTCCCTATGTCTCCACATGGTCCTTCCTCTGTGTGTGTCTACATCCTAATCTCCTCTTCTTAAAGGATACCAGTCATATCAGATTAGGGCCCATCCCAATTATCTCATTTAATCTTAATTACTTCTTTAAAGACTCTATTTCCAAATACAGTCACATTTTGAAGTACAAGGGGTCAGGACTTCAACATACGAATTTGGGGGAGACACAACTCTCTCAAGTGGGAGAATTTTATGGTATGTGAATTATATCTCAACACAACTGTTTTTAAAAATCCCATCCACAGACGTCAGCATCATGGCGGAGTGAGATTCCCTCTTTGAATCTCTGCCCCCTACGACACAACGAAAACATCATTCACATTCCAACAGAGCTCAA
Source organism: Tapirus indicus (assembly GCA_031878705.1). Classification (NCBI taxonomy): domain Eukaryota; kingdom Metazoa; phylum Chordata; class Mammalia; order Perissodactyla; family Tapiridae; genus Tapirus; species Tapirus indicus. The sequence goes on along the minus strand of CM062918.1, from coordinate 100,173,944 downwards.
TCAAACACTATGAAGGACTTCTAAGAAACCCCTGCTGCCATACATCGGACAGTGGAGGCGCAGGAAACCCAAAAGGACGGGAGGAGAGGTAAGAAGTTGTACTCCCCCTCCCCAGTCGATCAGCAAAGACAGCGCGGTTCGCAGACAGAGGGGGGAGGGGCGGCCCAGAGCGGGGAAGACTATCGCCATCCAGGTGCTCTCACAGACTGTCACGAGATCCCCACTGGGAAGCGACGACGGACTGTTTAGGGGGTGTAGCAAACACTCTAAGAGAGCCAGAAAGGAAACCCCCGGGTCAAGCAGGAGAAAGAGAGGACCCCTCCCCCCACACACCCGGCGTTTCAGCATAATCCCTCCGGGGGCTGCAGCCGCCTCAGGGCAAACCGCTCGCGATCTCCATCCAGTGGCAGCAGGGGGAAACTGCAGGACCAACTTTATCATGAGGGGAAAAAATAAAGCCGTCCCCGTCGGATCCTTGCGACAATTTGTCATGGCTACAGACCAAATGGAAAATGACAAACACCCAGAAACCAACCCTGAAGGCACAGAATTTGATAACCTGAATGAGAGAGAATTCAAAATAGCTATCATAAACAAACTCAATGAAATACAAGAGAACACACAGAAACAAATCAACAAATTCAGGGATTTTGTCACAAAAGAGATTGAAACCATAAAGAAAAACCAATCAGAATTATTGGAGGTGAAAAACAAAATCAACGAGATAGTGGAAAAAATGGAGTCTTTAAAGAGCAGAACTGACAATATGGAGGAACAAATCAGCATTATCGAGCATAGCCACACAGAAATGCTCCAAATAGAGGAGGAGAGAGAGCTAAGACTAAAAAGAAATGAAGAAATTCTTCGAGAAATATCAGACTCAATGAGGAAAAGCAACATAAGGATAATAGGTATTCCAGAAGGAGAAGAAAGAGAAAAAGGAGCAGAGAGTTTGTTCAAAGAAATAATAGCTGAGAACTTCCCCAACCTAGGGAACGAGAGGGAAATAATAGTGAATGAAATCAATAGATCACCTAAATATATAAACAAGAATAAAAAATCATCTCGCCACATAGTAGCAAACTTGAAAAATACCCGTGACAAGGAAATAATATTGAAGGCAGCTAAACAAAAAAACAAAATAACATACAAAGGAAACCCCATCAGGCTCTCAGCTGATTTCTCAACAGAAACTCTACAGGCGAGAAGAGACTGGAATGATACATTCAAAATCATGAAAGACAAAAACCTTCAGCCGAGAATACTTTATCCAGCAAAAATATCCTTCAAATATGATGGAGAAATAATAACTCTCCCTGATAAACAAAAGCTAACAGAGTTCATCACCACTAGACCCCCACTACAAGAAATGCTCAAGAAGGCCCTTAGGCCTGAAAAAAAACAAATGAGGAAGGGGATACAGAGATTTCAGCAAGGAGAAAAGCAAGGAGACTAAACCAGAACAAACTACAGTTGGATAACATCAAAAATTAATTCAAGCTCATCACTGGAAACACACATTCATGACACAATCTGGAATAAAGAGATAACAAATAAGGAGGGGAAGAGGTAAGGGATTGAATCGACCCAGCCTCAGGAAAAAGGAGGCATCCGAAAATGTACTTTCTTATCCAGGAGATCGCTTATATAAACCTCACGGTAACCACTAAACAAATAACCAGAAGAGAACGACACATGACAAATAAAGAGAAAACCGAGAGAATGAGCATGCAGAAATACCAAATTGAATTTGCAGTCCGAAACACAAGGGACAAGAAACGAAGGAAATGCAAAAGAACCAGAAGATGAACAATAAAATAGCAACATTAAACCCTCATATATCAATAATCACTCTAAATGTAAATGGATTGAATTCTCCAATCAAAAGACACAGAGTGGAAGGATGGATTAAAAACCAAGATCCAACAATCTGCTGCCTCCAGGAAACACATCTCAGCTCTAAAGACAAACACAGACTCAAAATAAAAGGATGGAAAACAATACTCCAAGCTAATGGCAAACAAAAGGAAGCAGGAGTAGCCATACTTATATCAGACAAAGTAGACTTCAAGATAAAAAAGGTAATGAGAGACAAAGAAGGGCAATATATAATGATAAAAGGGACACTTCACCAAGAAGACATAACACTTATAAATATCTATGCACCCAACACAGGAGCACCAAAGTACCTAAAACAACTGCTAAAAAACCTTAAAGGAGATATTAACAATAACACAATAATAGTAGGGGATCTTAACACCCCCCTTACATCAATAGATAGATCATCCAGACAAAAAGTCAATAAGGAAATAATGGACTTAAAAGAAAAACTAGACGCAATGGACTTAATAGATATATACAGAGCACTCCACCCAAAAAAAGCAGAGTACACATTCTTCTCAAGTGCACATGGAACATTCTCAAGGATAGACCATATGTTAGGAAACAAGGCAAACTTCTATAAATTTAAGAACATTGAAATCATTACAAGCATCTTTTCTGATCATAATGCTGTGAAACTAGAAATCAACTGCAAGGAAAAAACTAGGAAAGGGACAAAGATGTGGAGACTAAACAACATGCTACTGAACAACCAATGGGTCGTTGATGAAATTAAAGGAGAAATCAAAAGCTATCTGGAGACAAATGAAAAGGAAAATACACCATACCAACTCATATGGAATGCAGCAAAAGCAGTCCTGAGAGAGAAATTCATAGCAATACAAGCTCACCTTAACAAACAAGAAAAATCCCAAATAAATAACCTTAAATTGCACCTAACAGAATTGGAAAAAGAAGAACAGACAAAGCCCCGAATCAGCAGAAGGAGGGAAATAATAAAAATCAGAGCAGAAATAAATGAAATTGAAACCAAAAACACAGTAGAAAGGATCAATGAAACAAAGAGCTGGTTCTTTGAGAAGATAAATAAAATTGACAAACCCTTAGCCAGACTCACTAAGAAAAAAAGGGAGAAGACTCAAATAAATAAAATTAGAAATGAAAGAGGAGAAATTACAACAGACACCACAGAAATACAAGGGATTATTAGGGAATACTATGAAAAACGTCACGCCAACAAATTGGACAACCTAAAGGAAATGGACAAATTCTTGGACGCGTACAACCTCCCAAAACTGAATCAAGAAGAAATAGAGAATCTGAACAGACCAATCACAAGTAAAGAGATTGAAACAGTCATCAAAAACCTCCCAAAAAATAAAAGCCCAGGACCAGATGGCTTCCCTGGAGAATTTTATCAAACGTTCAAAGAAGATTTAGCACCTATCCTTCTCAAACTATTCCAAAAAATAGAGGAAGATGGAATACTTCCGAACACATTCTATGAGGCCAACATCATCCTGACACCAAAGCCAGACAAGGACAATACAAAGAAGGAAAACTACAGGCCAATATCGCTGATGAACATAGACGCAAAAATCCTCAACAAAATATTGGCAAACCGAATACAGCAATACATCAAAAAGATCATACACCACGATCAAGTGGGATTTATACCAGGGACACAGGGATGGTTCAACATCCACAAATCAATCAACGTGATACACCACATTAACAAAATGAAGAATAAAAACCACATGATCATCTCAATCGATGCAGAGAAGGCATTTGACAAGATCCAGCATCCATTTATGATAAAAACGCTCAACAAAATGGGTATAGAAGGAAAGTACCTCAACATAATAAGGGCCATATATGACAAACCTACAGCAAACATCCTACTCAATGGGGAAAAACCGAAAGCCATTTCTTTGAGGACAGGAACAAGACAAGGGTGCCCACTCTCACCGCTCTTATTCAACATAGTACTGGAAGTGCTGGCCAGAGCAATTAGGCAAGAAAAAGGAATAAAAGGACTCCAAATAGGCAATGAAGAAGTGAAACTCTCACTATTTGCAGATGACATGATCTTATACATAGAAAACCCAAAAAATTCCATCAGAAAACTACTAGAAACAATCAACAACTACAGTAAAGTGGCAGGGTATAAAATCAACTTACAAAAATCAATTGCATTTCTATACACTAACGATGAAACAACAGAAAGAGAACTCAAAAAGACAATCCCATTTACAATTGCAACAGAGAGAATAAAATATCTGGGAATAAATTTAACCAAGGAGGTAAAAGACCTATACAATGAAAACTATAAGACACTATTGAAAGAAATCGAGGAGGACATAAAGAAATGGAAAAATATTCCATGCACATGGATTGGAAGAATATAGTTAAAATGTCCATTCTACCTAAAGCAATCTACAGATTCAATGCAATCCCAATCAGAATCCCAATGTCATTCTTCACGCTAATAGAACAAAAACTACTGAAGTTCGTATGGGGCAACAAAAGAGCCCGAATAGCTAAAGCAATTCTGAAAAAAAAGAACAAAGCTGGAGGCATCACAATCCCTGATTTCAAAATATACTATAAAGCTACAGTAATCAAAACAGCATGGTACTGGTACAAGAATAGACACACAGATCAATGGAACAGAATTGAAAGCCCAGAAATAAAACCACACACCTATGGACAGCTAATCTTCGACAAAGGAGCAAAGAACATACAATGGAGAGAGGGAAGTCTCTTCAATACATGGTGCTGGGAAAATTGGACAGCAACATGCAAAAGAATGAAAGTAGACCATCTCCTATCACCATATACAAAAATCAATTCAAAATGGATCAAAGACCTGAAAGTGAGACCTGAAACTATAAAACTCCTGGAAGAAAATATAGGCAGTACACTACTTGAGATTGGACATAAAGGGATCCTTTCAGATTCCATGTCTACCCAGACAAGGGAAACAAAAGAAAAAATAAACAAGTGGGACCTCATCAGACTAAAGAGCTTCTACAAGGCAAATGAAACCAGGATCAAAATGAATAAACAACCCACCAGCTGGGAGAAAATATTTGCAAATTGCTTGTCCAACAAGGGATTAATCTCAGTAATATATAAAGATCTCATACAACTGAGCAACAAAAAAACAAACAACCCGATCAAAAAATGGGCAGAGGATATGAACAGACATTTTTCCAAGGAAGAGGTACAGATGGCCAATAGACACATGAAAAGATGTTCAACATCACTAATCATCAGGGAAATGCAAATCAAAACTACACTAAGATATCACCTTACAGCTGTTAGAATGGCTATAATTACAAAGACAAATAACAACAAACGCTGGAGAGGTTGTGGAGAAATGGGGACCCTCATTCACTGCTGGTAGGAATGCAAACTGGTGCAGCCTCTATGGAAAACAGTATGGAGAGTCCTCAAAAAATTAAAAATAGAAATACCGTATGATCCAGGAATCCCACTCTTGGGCATCTACCCAATGGACGTGAAATCAACCATCACAAGAGGCGTATGCACCCCTATGTTCATTGCAGCATTATTCACTATAGCCAAGAAGTGGAAGCAACCCAAGTGTCCCTCGACTGATGATTGGTTAAAGAAGATGTGGTATATACATACAATGGAATACTACTCAGCCATAAGAAAAGACACAATTGTCCCATTTGCAACAACATGGAAGGACCTAGAGGGTATTATGTTAAGTGAAATAAGCCAGAGAGAGAAGGACAGACACTGCATGAACTCACTCATATATGGAATATAAGTGAACACACGGACAGAGAGAACTGATTGGTGGTTACCAAGGGGAAGGGGGGTGGGGGGGGCACAAGGGGTGAAGGGTTACATCCACAAGGTGACAAACAAAAATGTACAACTAAAACCCCACAGTGTTATAAACTATTAAGACATCAATAAAAAAAATGGTAAAAAAAAAAAAAAGAATAACTTGGGAAGTGTAATAAAATTACAGATTATCCCCCCCCCCCAAAAAAAATCCCACCCACAAATCCAAGAGATTAGCTAGTCCAACCTCTTGCTGTACAAATGGGAAAATGAGGCCCAGAGAAGGGGAGCTACTTGCCCAAAGTCACAGTTGGTCAGAGGCAACGCTTGGAGTAGACTCCAACTCCAAGTCTAGCGCTCTTTCTACTCCAGCCTCCTGCCACCTCAGCCTCAAGGGCTCAGAAACTAAACAGACAATGGTGGGAAAAGTAAGAGAACTTTAGACTTAAAAAGAAAAATGCCTCAGAACTTAGATCACGTGCAATTAAGGAGTAAATACGCTCCACAACTTGTGGGGAAAGGGGGGCAGCCCAGCAAAGCTCTGAGGAGGCCCTGGAGGAGACCTGCACGGTGACAAGCAGAGAGTCCGTGAGCAAATTCCACATTAATGCCGTATCTGTTGTGTGCCAGGTGATAGAGGAGCGTGTTCCTGAGCAAGACGTGGTGTACAGAGGAGTTGGCACTTCAGCTAATCCTTGAAGAATGGGCCTAATTCCACCAGGGAGAAGGCTTTCCAAGCAAAAGGAATCGCGTGACCAAAGGCAGGTAATTTCCAGCCCTGTTCAGGAAATAGCAAGTTGGCTGGTGCCGTGGAAGCATATGCTTTATACAAGGAGTAGGGGGGGAAACAAAGCAAAGGTAGGCTGAGGTCCACCCAGACAGCCCTGCATGCTATGCTTAGAAGTGTGGACATGAGATACTGAAGGGTCTGGGGTAGGAGTGTAACATCGCCGAGCAGTGCTGGGGAAAAGCGGCTCCAACCACAGCCAGCAGACGGACTGGGCAGCCACTTCATTAGTTCTTGTATGAGGTACACATAGGACTGGGGCGGCTGGTAACACACAGAGCTGAGGGGAAAAGCCAATGGGAGACAAGGAAGTGGGAAGCTCCGGGCTTCCAGGGGCGCTCTCAGATGTATCTTAATCAGACCGAGGAAAGCATGAAGTTGAGGAGAGCAAGAAGAGGAGGGAACTCTCCACAGGCACTGAAAAGCCGCCAGCTCCTGGAGCGGACGTTGTGATCCGGTGCTGACAGCCCTTCATCTTTTCCATTTCTATCTTTTTTTTTTTTTTTTTCCTTTCTTTTAGGAGATAAAAGGAGGGGTGGGGAAGGAGAGAGACACAATGGACTTGTCTGGTGAACAAAAGCCCTGGTACGTGTTTGCTCCTTGTTTTTATCAGGGCGTGCTGCTCTGTCAGCACCCTATAACCAGATGCGATGCAGGGACACAGCCCGTAACTCACAAGTCAGGCATAAACGCATCCTGGACGGCAGTGGAGCCTGCCCGCCAATGTCTGCCAAGCGTCCACCTGAGCAGGGAGGGGGCAGAAAGAGCCTAGGTACACAGAGAGAATGGAGAACACAGCACAAGAAGTTGGAGACCTTGGTTAAGTCCTGGCCATTTCCCTGACCAGCTGTGTGACCTTGAGCAAGACACTCACCCTCTCCATTTCTTAGTCTGCACTGACAATAGCAGCCACTATTAATTACTCGGTGTCTACTATGTGCCAAGGACCACTTCAGAATTTTATCCCTTATAAAACACCCTGTGAGGTAAGTATTAGTCTCCCCATTTTACAGATGGAGAAACTGGGGTCCAGAGGTTAAATAGGTTAGTCAGGGTCAGAAGGCTATGCTTAAACCCAAATTTGTCTAGCTTTAAAACCCACATTCTTCAACTATACCACACTTCAGTGAATTAAGTGGAAACGGTAAAACTCGCTCTCCCCTCCCTGACCTGCCTGCCATGTGGCTCGGTGGGGAGAATTCACACTCAGTACTGCAAGGGTATTGTCCTCAATACTGCAGTTACTCAAGGTCAAAATGTGGTGGCCCTCAAGTCAGCTGGACCTCACCTCAACTGGGGCCCTCGGCCCAGGCCCTTCTCTTCCAGAAAGCCCTCCCAACTAGCCCAGCCTATCCCCCCTCCCTTCCCCACTGCTGACCCACTCTCACTTCCTCCATGATGCTCACAGTCCCTGGATTCTCAGTCTTTAGAAGCAAGGCCCGAGTCTCGCCTTGATTCCAAACTCCAAGAGTCCATCCTATCAGGAGACGGTAGATATCTCCATCAGCACCCTCATTCCTGCCCCTGGGGTTCCCCACCTGCTGCCCCTCATTCTCCCCAATCCTGGAGGGGATGACACGAGAGGATGTAGGCCAAGCCTCTAAGACTGGACCGCACCCAGAAGGCAGCTCTTCTTTACTGTTGTTCAGAACAAAACCTGGGCCCGGGCAGCGCACAACCTTCCCATTCTTCAACACCATGTTCCCTTCCTCTTGAGAAGTCATCACGCGCCAAAGGTGCAAGCAGACAAACATGGAGATGCTCCTGACACGAGCTGGGAAGGATACCGACCTGTTATTAATAGAGGAAAATTGGACCTGACACTGTCGGTGATCTGAAACCTCCCAGCTGAGGAAAGCTTTGTTTTTTAATAAATAATAAACAACTCGGGGTGTTTATTTTCCTCACAAGTCGTATTTCTTAAGTAGCACTCAGCTCGTACGTCATAGCTGTCATCTGGAGAAACCATGGAGCGACGCTGGCATCTTCAAATCCCTCCTCCTTCCTGAGGAGTTCAAAGCACCTCAGACAGAGGCCCCCTTTATCTCCTCTACAGCTCTTGGGGGGGGGGCCCTGGCAACTCTGCCTCCAGCGCGCCTCCAATAAACACTTGCTAATTGCCCAAGGGGGACGACTTCCCTTGCTGCCCAGACGGGAAAACGGAGGAAAGGCAACCCACTCAGCGCCCCTGAGCCAATTCTCTCAGCTCCAACGCTGTACTCCAACCCCTCTCCCATTCAAGGCCACGCTCTTCTCAAAGGCCTTGCCAGAGGGACTAGAAAATGGAGACAGACAGATAGACGGACAGACACCCCCCGGCCCGCCCCCGGCTCGTCACCGACCTGAACGGGGTACAGAGAATAAGTACCTCACACCGTCTCGGTTGGCTCTGACTACAGGAGCGGCCTCCTCAGGACGGCCTCCTAAAGCCTCAGAGCAGAATCAGCTGCCCCTGCCCGGGCACTTCCAGAGCGGCTTGTCCACTGCCTCACTTGTGCCACCAGCATGTAATGCTTCACACTGAAACTCTGTGTGCAAGTCACTCCCTCCCCAAGATTGTTATTAATTTTATAACTTTATGGTCCCATAAACCCCAAAGTGCCCAGCATAACAACTGACCTATAATACACAGCAGGGGGCACAAACTGGCACCCTAAACCACAGATATGTTTTGTTTGAACTATGCCATGTTTTAAATTTTTTAAATTAATTCTCAATAGTTAAAAATCAGGAGATTTTACCCAAAAATCAGAAGTTCAAGCTTCCCTTGAAAATAGAAGATTCAGCAAGACCGGGCTCACATTTTGGCGTGACAACAATCAGCTGGACCTGAACAGTGGGTAGGTCCTCAGACGGGGTACATGGTCTTCAATTTGTCACAGACTCTGGACCATTTCACTCATTTAAGTTTTCATCTTTGCATCAAGTTTGGCTGAATGTAACTGAATGGGTGGCCTGTGGTCATTTCAGACTACAAGATCCTGGAGGGTGAGAGCTAGATCTATTTCTCTTGCTTTAAATGGGGTTAGATGGGGGAGTGCACTTAGGAATTACTAAATGAGTTAAACATACATTGTTGAAGTCTATGTACCCGGGTCACAGGCTTCAGAGCCAGAGGTACAACAAAAATGTAGAGTTACCAGTCTTTAAAACAGGGACTCTGCTACCTACCTCACTTCCCAAGGGTAGTTTGTAAGTCCAGACTCAAAACAAGATCTGAGCTAAATCCTGTGGCTGCTCTCAGCACCTGACTTCCGGCTGGTATTTAACAACCCAGAACGAGATCTCCCATTACCCTAGAGAAGAATGCCTGGCTTCTTGACTCGTCCTAAGAAAATAATACAAATGAAGGAGAAAGAAAGAGAGAAGAAAAGAGAGAGAGATAGAGAGAAAGGAAGACACACACATATATAATATTAATACAATATACTGATGTATATTAATGCAGTTTCCTGATTATTAAGTAAACTTTAAAAATGTGCACAAACCAAATGGTCAACAAAGGAAAATTGATCAATACTCAATGATACATCAACATTTAAAAGTCTAATTGTGATGATTATGTAGTTTGTGGCAGAATATTAAATAAAGCAAATAGAATGCAAAATTCTGTGTACAATATGACTATAACCATGTGAAAATTATGTTTGCAAGTAAAGACAGACTGAAGGCATCACAGAAAATGGAAAGTTGTCATGGTGGCAGGTCTGTGAGGCTTTTTTTCCCCCTATTCCTTTGATTCGTACTCTTATCGTACAGCATTACTTATGTAAGTATTTTCTTAGATGCCCAGCCCACTCCTGACCCTAAAATAAGATAGCACCATCCAAAACCAGATAATGATGAGGGCTAGGGGGAAAATGTCTCCTGTGCTCAGAGCCTTCTGAGAGTCCCAGGGGGTCAGACATGAGGTAAAAGTTTGGTCACAATCACTCTGCAGAGCTGGGGGGCTTCAGAGAAGGCACTCCCTGCCACCCTCCACCACCGTGCCCACACGCACACGCTCTGAGGGCTGACATCTCTGGGGTCCCCCGCCCTCCACGTGTGTGTGGCCTTCTGCTGCTGAGTCACTGTGCAGTGCTTTCAGAGTCCCTGTCTTCTGATGCCATGAAAGGAAAGGAGAAGGTTCTGAGGGCCTCCAGGTGGGAAGCAGCCACACCAGCAGTCTCTCTCTCACTTGTTCTTTTCTTTTCAATACCCATTTCATCAGCTATTGCTGGACACTTAGGAACCGGGTCTATAGAAAAGGCTGCTTGCTGAGGAAGGCAAGAGTGTCAGAAGGACAGGAGGACACTGAAGCCCCTTCTGAAAGGAGGGGCCCACCATGGCATCAGGACAAACCCTGTGGGAGAGCTCAGGCAGGTGAGGGAGGGGCTGAGTGTCCAGGCCATGTGGACAACCAGAGGACCTGACCCTGCAGTGGCCTCCCAGTGCCCAGGTGCTGAGGGCTGTAAGGTAGCAGCTGCCTTCTTATAAACTGTGACAGAAAGCTGGTGCCTCGGAAAACAGAAAGAGAAACTTCCTTACATACACTTTCCAATCTGATCAGACTCCCCAGGGGGAGATTTCCTGCTATGAATTCCCCATGGGACTAAGAGTTGGAGAAGGAAGAACCTCCTCCGAGAGTTGTCTGAGCCATGCAACCCAATGGCACCCCAAATCCAGCAGGGCATCCCATTTGCAGGGAAATTCACTTATACTCAATGGCTGGGCTTTTACTTTCAATTCAAAAGACTGGCTTCATTTTTTAAAAAAAAAAGGAAAGGTGGGAAGGACTGAGGGAGGGAGGGAGGAAGGGAGACTTCATTCACTGCTGCCCTATTCTGTTCAGTGGCTGGGGTTTACAGAGGAAGTCCCCAGGAATGGGGCCACAGTCCCAACCAGCAAGGGTGGGAAGAGGGCAGCCCAGCTGGTCAGGTCATTAAACCCACTGAGGGGCATTTGCAACCCCAGTGCCTGCCCAGCTGGTGGCATCTGCCTGGAGAGGAGGAGGTTGGGGAAGGCTGGAGAGAGCCAAGAGGGACCAAACGTGAAGGCCGGTGGCAGGCAGCAGGCCCCTCCTTCTGTAAGCAATCCCCACCACAGGGTTATTTCCAGGCACTTTTTCCTGTGAGAAAAGAATGGGAGGAATGCACTCCAGCCATTACCCAAATCCACCCCACAACGGCTCCGTGCCCAATTACGTACTGTGGGGGGGAGCCCTCCAGAGCCTGTAATCAGCAAATCCGTTTAAGAAATTCAAACTGGCAGCCAGAAACTAGTGACACAGGTAACACAATATGAGGGCCTCCCTTGCAGCGGAGTCCACGCATGCACGCGCTCACCAACTCTGCGGGTGCGTGAGAGCTGCGCCGGCCACGCCAGCCTCTGCAAACCGTGTGCAAAGGTGGCCAGAAACACTCCTGGACTTTTATATCTCTTCAGGGACCTGATCTCCAGGAAGTGCTAGCAATTGCAATCCAATTGTGTCCTTGGCTGGAGAAGCCGGCTGGAGACCGGGGACCGTGCAGGGGGAGGAAGAACTTCATTGGGAAAAAATGTTGACAGAGTTGAATGTCGAGCGGAAGGACAAATGCTTGGATGAGGGAGCCTTACTAAGAAATCAAGCATTCTGAGTGCTCCAGCAATTTGCATGGCGCTGTGCAGGGAGTATTGAGTTAAAAGGCACAGGATGGGGCCTGGACTCCCTGTGGCCAGGCCAGGCGCAGGGTGAGGAAGGGGTAGTGCAAGCTCTCCTGCAGCGCCTGGAACTTGGCACCCTGAAATCAGCCCTTAAGTGGGAATTAGCTTATGGCAACCCTCAGCTAGAAGGGCTCAGAAAACTGAGGCCAAAAAAATCTGCTGTCCTCACTTAAGAGACCAAATAAAATGGTGGAGAAGAAAAACAAGCATTTATGGAGCAGCTAGCATGGACCAAGCATCTATCTCTAATCCTAAGAACCTACAGCAAAGTGGGTATATTATCATAACATTGCAGACAAGAAATCTGGGAATCGAGGAGATTGACGCTCGGGCATGTGGCTGGAACCAAGACCAGCACCATGTCTGTGTGCACCTCCAGACTCCAGATATACCACACTCCACTGGCGTTTCATGATGTGGTTTTTCCAAAAGTAAACCCTCCTCACCCCAGGCCCCTCCCTCAACAATCACAACGAAACCAAGCTCCCTGGGTGGCCTTAGTCAAGTCCCTTAGTCTCTCTGGGCACCAGCTGCCCCCTGTGTAAGAACAAGGGGGTGACTGAAATACTTGCTAAGGTCCATTCCTGTTCAAATACACACAGAAAGGGTAAGCGAGCCCGTAACTCTGGCAGAGGAACTGAAACAGACTAAGGGAGCTCTCGACATGGTTCTCTGACCCCTAGTAGCCTTCCGTGAGGTTCTACAACACCCCACCTTTCACGCTGTATTATAACTGTGGGGTTCTTGTCTGTCTGCCCCACAGACTGTGCCCTCCCTCAGGAAAGAACACTCCACCTAATTCTGCCCACACCCTTCTGCCTAGAGCTGCATCTGGCACAGCACAGACACTCATTCACTGTCAGCTAGCTGAATGAATGAATTCATCAATGAATGCATGAACCAATGCTCTTCAAAGTCAGATATGCTTCAGAAGAAAGCACATGTGAGTATCTGTTCACCAGATTTCTCCTCAAAGGTGGAAGAGTTGGACCTTCCCAAACCTAGCTTTGCATTTAAATCATCGGGAAAGCTTTTCAAAATACAGATTCCTGCCCGACTCCCAGAGTTTCAGATTTAGAAGATCTGGACTGGGGGCCCAGGAGTCTGAATTATTCAAAAGCTCCCCAGATGTCTCTAACTCAAAGCCAGGTCTGGAATCACTGATGTATACTTCTCGGCTAACGCCCATTCAGTCCTGCACTGGGACCGGATGAAGCTAAGAAATAAAAACAAAGTTAAGTGACTCTCTGCTAGAGCCCTTTTTCCAAAGAGCTCCATCAACTTCTGCTGTGATGCTGTTACCTGTTGGATTGAAACAGAGTGGCAATGCTTCTCCTCATTCTGTAGGTTGGCAGACTGAGGTCCGGCCAAGAAAGAGTACTAATTCCTCTTTCTACCACTTGTTTTAGCTCCTGAAGAATGCAGGATATTAGAGCTCTCACGGACTCAGGTAAACTTCAACAAAAACAGAGAACAAAGACAGGCACATGTATGGCTGCAGGTGATGCTGATGTCGGGACTGACATCTCTACGCCTCCTGCCCAGACTTGGAGGACAAACCACACTTGTCCTCTGATGCTCGCACACCCCAAGCCTGACCCCCAACACAGAGTCTCACCAGGATCAGACCACCAGGCCAGAAGGCACAGGGGCCCCATCCCCTTCCTCTCAGGCCTGTGCCCATCTCCCAGTCCTGAAGGTAGGTGAGGGGCCATTCATTTATCCATTCACGAAAATTACAGCAAACCCTTTGGCCAGGGTTATTGGCCAAAAGGCTGAGTTGATTTTATAGGAGCTGGAGGAGACCTGAGAGACCATCCAGTCTAGCCTGCTCATTTTACAGAAGAAGAAACTGAGGCCCAGCGTACATCAGGCACCTTTCATGGACTAGGATATGGTTCCTCTACTTCCAAGAACTACCCTATAAAGCAGATACTATCATCTTCATTTTGCAGTCAAGGCAACCGGAAATCAAAGTCATGAAGCCTTTTTTAGGGAAGCCAAGATTGATCCCAAGTCTGTCAAGAGTCACAAGCTTAATTTGTAACAGAACCCATGTCCACCAAGCAGAGGAGGAGAGTTAAGGAGGGTTCTGAGTCCCAAGTGGAGATGAAGGAAGAATTTAACTATTCCTATTCTTTACAATAAAAGAGTGACCTTCCTGGAGGGACAAATGCTGAGAGGCTGAAAGCTGAGTCACCCACACCCCACAATTTACCCAGGAGCTGGGGGCAGACATCACCCTGCGCCCCTTTCCTCAGCTACTGGAGATACCTCTTAGAGGCAGGAGCCAAAGTCACCTCGGCCGGACACGCCTGAGAGGCCCCCTCTTCCCTTTCACCCTCTTCCCACCCAGCCTTGGATGAGATTGATGGAGCCGAGACAGCTGCAGCCGTGTCGGGGGGTGGGGGTGGGGGGTTGGACAACAGCTGGACAGAAGGAGGGCCCTTCCCCTGCTTGGGCAGAATCCCAGCCAGAGCTGGAGAGGAAGGAGAGAGACAGGTCTCCTCTGTGCATTTCTCTTTCAGGAGTGGAATGTGAGCCTTCAGCTCCCCTCTGACCTTGCTCTCTGCCCTCCTGGTCATCAGGCAGGCAGGTGTCTCTGGATTCCACAAATAGCAGGGCCACTCAGCAGTGTGGTTGCATGTTCTAGGCCCTGGAGCAGGCAGCCCCACACTGCCATGGGCCATGCTCCCTGCAAACATTCCACATCCCTCCACTTATGTGGGACCTGAGCCCCCATCACCACTGGCCATCCCACAGGCCACAGGTGCTGGAGGAAGAAGCCCAGAATCCTGACCTCCCAGCCCAACATGGTGGAAGGCAATACAATGACTTGCAGTGTGAACTGTTGGCCTGACAGACAGTGGACGTGGGTTCTGTCACAATTAAGCTTGTGACTCTTGACAGACTTGGGATCAGTCTTGGCTTCCCTAAAAAAGGCTTCATGACTTTGATTTCCGGTTGCTTTGACTGCAAAATGAAGATGACAGTATCTGCTTTATAGGGTAGTTCTTGGAAGTAGAGGAACCATATCCTAGTCCATGAAAGGTACCTGATGTACGCTGGGCCTCAGTTTCTTCTTCTGTTAAATAAGTGGGCTAGACTAAATAGTCTCTCAGGTCTCCTCCAGCTCCTATAAAATCAACTCTGCCTTTTGGCCAATAACCCTGGGATGTGTCCCCTTCATCCCTTTCCTCTACAGAGAATCGCTGCTCAAAATACCTTCCCTGGTTCTGCAGTGTCTCTCAGAGAAGGAGGCCCTCAAGACTTCTCCCATCCTGCTCCTCCATCTAGACCCTACGCTCCATCTCCAAACATGCCCAGATCAGATTCCCAAGGGCCAGCTCTTTATCTGTCAAGCTATGCCCCCTACATACATGTAAACCATTCATAGGGTTCAGTAATCTCTCACTAAGAACAAATTACTCATTCATAACACACCTCACACCAAAGGTGACCCACCAGCATGTGGCAACATTGCGAGTGAAAACTGTTGGTGGAGAAGAGTATTGTCCAATATGGCAGCCACTTAAATTTATGTGGCCACTTAAATTTTAATTTTAATTAATTAAAACTAAATACAATTAAAAATTCATTTCCTCAGGTGCACTAGCCACATTTCAAATGCTCAAAGGCCACGTGTAACTAGTGATTAGTGTACTGGACAATGCAAAATAGAACATCTCATCACCACGGCCCTGGTCTAGAAGACACTCTCTTCAGGGGCAGAAGAGGCCCCAGGTGGCTCAGATTGAATCTGGAAGGGGACAGGGAGCAAGGGGGAGGGCAACTCTGGAGCTGGGAGGGGCCATTTCCCATTACTTCAGTGGAGACACCACAAGGATGGTGGCTCCAGCAGGTCCCCCAACTCAGGCTGCGCCCCTTGGTGAGGGTCTCCCTGGCCCCAACACCTGGCAGGATGCAGCAGGCAGCTGTCACACCACGCTTCATTTTTGGGATGCATGGGACGCTTATCATTCTTTCCAGCCCCTGGCGGACTCCTGGCCTCTCCTAGTTCAAGGTCTGCACCTTGTCCCAGAGCAGGGGGCGCTGCCAACCCTCCTGCTGCCCAGCTTCACTAAGTATCACCTGCAGAGGGACAGGGCTCCTCTGCTTCCACCCCAGACTCCAAAATATCTGGCTACAAACCCAGATGGAGGGGAAGGAAGTGAGAAAGCTAGTTTTAATTAAACACCTACTATATTCAAGTTACCACCAAGGCACCTTCACTAACATTTTCCTGTTTGATCCCCCCAAAAATGCTGCAAGGTAAGTATAGTTAAACCCATTTTCCAGATGAGGAAACTAAGGCTCAGAGAAGGTAAGTGACTTGTGCAACTAGGAAGGGTCACAGTCTGAACACAAACCCAGAAATGTCTGACTCCAAAGCTTACAATCCATTACCCCCCAAAAGCCACAGGGTCCACTGTCAACAGACGAAGGAAGAGCAGGCACTGCCACTCTCCTCCCCAGGGAATTCTCCTAACACATAAGCACAAAGGTCAGGACGTAGAGAGTTTTGGGTTTCTGGCCCGACAGAGCCCAGAATGTCAGAAAGGTCTTGGCATTGGAGAGGTGAGGCAGGGTCGTGGAGACAAAGCAGTGGAGGAGGAGAAGGAGGGGGGAAGGAGGAAGACAGTGGAGCAGACAGAAAAGCAAAATCAAGGAAGGGGCAGAGCACAAGGAGGCACCTGAAACCACCTTGAGGGTAATTAAATGCCTGCGTGAAGGGTCATCTAATGCCTGTCTTCCTCAATTAGACCTCGGCTCCGTGGAGGGTACGACCTCGTCTCATTCACAACTGTGTTCCCAGCAATAGCACAGTGCCTGGTACATAGTAGGTGCTCAATAAATCCCCGTAGGAAAGATGGATGGGTGGATGGAATGACAAACAGAATGTCAAGGGACTATCGAGAAAGGAAAGTCCTCTTTTCCGCCTTTTCAGAGACCATGATCTCCAAGAGGTCAGCGCCAGCTCAGCTCCCAAGGGCTCTGAGACCTCTGGGGGAAGCCATCCTTCTCCAATGGGCTGGGATCCTGGGCCCTGTCTGCCCCTCTGCTGTCAGCCACAACCCCATCACCACTCTCCTGGCAACCACAGGTCATAAATCCAAACTATGTCAGGGTTGAGAGAGACCTAAAGACCATCTGGTCCAATCTTCTCATTTCACAGATGAGAAGACTAAGACCTAAGAGGGGAACTGGCTTGCCTGGGGCACAATGCCCCAGTGGAGCAAGTTTCTCATGACAGGGCCAGCAGGAGCTTGATAACGGAAGCTCCGCGCCAAGCCCCAGTGCCCTGGAGGTCACTCGCAGGGCCAGGCCCAGTCCTGCAGCCCATCTGTCTCTCCAGCTTGCCAAGAGGCCTTCCTTCCCCTTCGCCATGCTGATGAAACCCCCCCACCCCTCCCCCGCAGGTGATTTCAGAACATTGCACCAGGGGGAGGTGTGGCCGGCCACCGGGCCAGGCCTTTAATTTCCGATTTCCCAGCCTGACACCCCTAATGGTCTGAGCCCTCTCTGCTCTGAGCCCGATGTGGTCATACATCACCTTGGCTGATGCCAGCCATGCCTTCCCCAGCCATCTGGACAGAAAAATGAGGAAAGAGCAGGACAGGATGATCTTGGCAGAGACGACCAAGGGGAAGCTAAGGCCACCTGGTTCCTACTCTTCCTGACCTCGCTATATATGTGCTATTGGGATGCAAGGGGATGGGCATGCTTCTATTGTCCTGGGACTCAGTTTCCCCATAAGAAGTTGGGAATATCAGCCTCAAACTCAGCAAGATGTCTTACGATGGGGGCTCCTCTGCCTCCAGGTATAAAGGAGAAAATCCATAACAAACCTGAGTCAGGCACCCTCTAGGTACGATGGGGTCCCTGCCCTGGAAGAGCTCTCAGTCAAGTCAGTGAGTCAAAACAAGTTCACATAAAAAGGTGATTTCCCAAGTGACAGCACTGCCAAAGGAAGGACACAGGGCAAGGGCTCTGTGGACCAGCACAGTTAGGGAAGACATGGCAGGAGAGAGCCTTGAACCAGCGCCAACACACGGTGTGATCTCAAGAGTCCAGAGACGAATACGAGAGACTGTGGGGGCTGAGCACAGGGCAAGCTCGTCCCTCCTGGAAGGCCGCACTGTCCAAGCAGGGAACAAACACGCCATCCACCAAGGATGCCCAGGGCTGTGCTGTGCCCACAGGGCAGGTGGGGGAGTGGAGGAGCCTTCAGGATGAACTCGACGTGTGAAAACAAAGAGGAGTATTTCCTAGGAGGTGACCTTGAGCTACACCAGGAAGCAAAGGAAGACAAATGACTTGAAGTTAAATTGAGTGCTAAGAAACACAATCTGACCATCAGATTATCCTTGTAACACAGGGGTTCTGGGGAATAGGGGAAAGGGGTAAGTATCATCACTGGATATTGTTCAACATCCAAGCCCTTTGGTTCTTAACTTGGCCCAAACACATGCTAATGAAACCTCGCTCTTACCTCCCACGGGGACAGCCCCTGCCGGGGGCCACCTGGGAGTGAGAGAGGGAGATCATCTAAGGAAGAGCTGTCCATGTCTGTGCAGAGGATGGAAAGCAACAGCCACTAGAAACTCCAGTGCATGAGTTTCCAGGGTTGTCAGAACAAAGTACCACAAATTGGGTGGCTTAAAACAACAGAAGCTTATTGTCTCACAGTTCTGGAGGCTACAAGTCTGAAATCAAGGCATCAGCAGGGCCCTGATCCCACTGAAGCCCTAGGGGAGGGTCCTTCCTGGCCTCTTCCAGCTTCTGGTGGTTGCTGGCAACCCTGGTGGTCCATGGCTTGTAGGAGCATCACTCCGATCTCTCCTCCATCATCACATGGGGTTCTCTCTGTGTGTTTGTGCCATTTCCCTCTTCTTATAAGGACATCAGGCATCAGATCAGGACCCATCCTAGTCCAATATGACCTCACTTTAACTTGATATGTAGGGTCTACAAGGACCCTATTTCCAAATAAAGGTCACATTCACAGGTTCTGGATAGACATGAATTTTGGGGGGCACACTATTCAACCCAGTACATCCACCTACTGCCAAAAGATGCCCTTGGAGTGAGAGATCCCTGCCACAGTGGGCAGACATGACCCCGGGCATTCTAAGTCTCGAGTTCTAGCCCCAAATCCATCTCTGACTGGCCAGGTCACCTCAGCCAGAATGCTAACCCTCTCAGTGACTCTGTCCTCTGCGAGGGGAGAATTTGGATTTGATTTCCCAGCTTCCTTCCAGCCCCCAAGATGCCAAATTAAAAGCAACTGAAAATCAGTAAAAAAAAAAAAAAACTCATGATTTTTAAAATATAAACATAGAAAAGAGAAACAGAAATATAGGTATGTGTACACGCATGAGTTGGTGTATATGTACGTATATTTCCTAATTCTGTCCTCTCAAAGGACCTAGAAGCAACAACACCCCAGTGGCAATGAACACATCAGCACATAGATCTTGGTTTCTAAACACCATTCTCCAGCAATGGAAGCAAGGCTCCTTAGAGAAGTGATTGGTTCCAGGGCTGCGGCGGGGAAACTATAACGTGAGCCTGGAGTATCTCGCGGTGCCAGAAAGTAAGGAAGTGCTCAGAAAAACACGAGGGCATGTCAAAAGGCACAGGAGCCAACCTGGAAGAGCTCCCAATGGTCAAAGGTGGAACAATCTGAGCAAGAAAACAAGGGTGTTGAATTATAACTGTAACCCATGGAATAAAGTAAATCATCCACATTTATAATACGATACGTATTTTATAAAATAAACATTCATGAGTCTATAATGACAAAAATAACTAAGTGAATAAATAAATGCAGGAAAAGGGCCAGCTTTTCCTTCCAGGAGAATTCCAATTAATAAATGTAGAAGAAATAAAGGAACTAGAAAATTACCATTAGGCAAACACCACAATAATCATTATTACAGGCAAGAACCACTGATAATGCTAAAATTAATGGGTAAAAGTTTGAGGAAAAACAGGATATTTGTATAGCCTCAAAGTGTGTCCCCACAAGACATTTATTAATTATAAAGAGAAAAAGAGTAACTTTCAGAGGAGCTGTCTGGCCAACATCACCTTCTCCAGGGATCGAGGTTAACACCACCAGTAATGGGACATCATGACATCACGTACCTCTTGACACGAGGCACTGAGAAGGACACAGCATCACGTCTGTGGTATTCTGGCCAAAAAGGCATAACCTCAATCTAATCACAAGAAAACCCCGGACAAATCCAAAGTGAGAGACATTCTACAAAGTGACGGATTAGTACTCGATACTGTCAAGGCCATGAAAAACTAAGGAACTATCACAGGTTGGAGGAGCCTAAGGAGATGTGATAACTAACTACAATGTAGGATCCTGGAGTAGAAAAAAGACATTAGTGGGAAAATCCAAATCAAGTCTATGGTTTAGTCAATAACATTACACCAATGTTAATTTCTTGGTTTTGACTGTTGCACTCTGGTTATGTAAGATATTAACAACAATCTAAAAAGGCAAAAGAATGATGGTGTGTGTGTATGTGTATGCCACACGTACACTACAGGGCACACGAGCGCAGGAATGCCAGGAAGTGTGTCGGAGAGCATGGTGGGGTGAGGGGCAGGGAAGAGGAGGGAGGGAGAATAGCCTTTTGCTGTTTCAGGCAGCATGCTGAGCCTTGGATCCGATTTTCACAAAAGGATTACTAGATTACATTCTTTACCACAGGCAGCTGTCCCTGTCAAATAAATAATCATCGCCTTACATTTATATATCACCTTTCATCCCACAGCCCTTTTCCTACAGCTAGGACCAGCCTGGGAACGGTCTCAGCCCTTCTCAGGGAAGGGAGGAAGGGAGAAGCGGGGAGCCCACACCAAGGGCACCAACCTGAACCCCATTTGACTCCCAAGAAGGCTGAGAAATTGAGAAAAAGGGGAAACTCAGTTGCAAAGAGGAGAGAGTGGTGTGGGTGGGTGGGTGGCTCCGAGATAAGATAAAGGCCGGGGCAAAGGAGAGAGCGGCAGGCAGTAGGCTCCCCAGAAGGGCCGCCGGGCAAGCAGTGTCAACCCAGAAGCAGCAGGGCAGAGCGGTTACCAGTTCTCAGCCTCCAAAGTGTGTACGATGTCAGGTAGTTCCTCAGCCATAAAACGACCTATCACACAGGATTCCTACGAGCATTGATCCATCGTAAGCTCCTAGCACAATATCTGACACCAGATCTTTCCATTCACCTGCTGGCCACATGGGAAAGGACCAGGGCAAAAGCCAGTCAGAGAAGTAGGCATCAGGGTGTAGTGGGGAACACAGTGACAATTCCTGGTCCCAAGGAGAGAAGCCATGAGTTTTCCCTAGCGGCTGATTGTCACGAGCCCACTGCTGAGCAGTGCAGAATGGGGTCAGTGTGTCCAAGCCATAGGCAGCTGCCCACTCAGAGGAGGTGACTTGTTCTGGTGTGGGGCTGTCCCTGCAAGAGGGAAAGGCCAGAGCTGCCCTGAAAGGTCCACAGAGCAGGCCTGGGCCAGGCTGGCACAGGGCGACGGAGAGCACTAAGGATGGGCGCCCCAAATCAGAACAGCTTTTAGACCAGGAGCCTTGTGTCTCCCAAGCAACTCAGGCCCCCTGCCAGAGCCACCCAGGCCCTGTTTCTGGGGGTGCTTACAGTCTAGCTGGACACAGGTGCACACTGAAAACTCGAGTCAGAACACAAGAGCTGTCGCCACCCATAATGCAAGCCAAGGTCAAGTGAGAAGACCAGAGGACACGCCACAGGCACCAGAGGAGGGAGAGGTCACTCCTGGTAACAGGGTCACACTAGGCTTCCTAGAAGAATCAGGGCTCCTGAAAGATGTGTGGGGCTCTGAGGAGGAGAGACAGGAGCAGGAGGAAGGGAGAAGCTGGCACAGACACCAAAACCATCAGAGCACGCTCTGGAGGCAGGCGGGACATCCGTCACAGCCATGACGGGGGACCAGGGGAGTGGACAGAAAAAGCCATCTGGAGTCAGACTGAGTAGGGCTGGGGTTAAGACCCGCCGTGTGCCGCTATAGCTTGGGCACAACCGCGCTTGTGTTGAGAGAGCCGGAGAAGCTGGAGGAGAGAGGTTTTGGCATCAAGGAGCAAGTTTTCAGTGGACAGGTTGAGAAAGTTAAAAAAATTCTCACAACACAGTACATCTGAGAGCTGACAGAGACTGTGGAAGCTCAGGTCACCTTGTGCAACACAAAACCCAAACTGCCTCTTTGACAAGGACCCCAAAGCCCCTTGGTCCTCATCAACTAAATCTCATGGCTCCCCTGTGGCCTCCTGCACAGAATCCCAAACTTTCTACTGTGAACCCCAACCCTCCCCACAGCCCTCTGCCATCAAGGCCCAGTGCTTCCCTTTGGCCTTCTCCAATAAACCCTAAACTCCCTTAGACCTTACCCAATACACATCTAATTTCCTTCTGATCTCCCAAATAAAACCCCAAATTTCTCTTTGGCATTCCACTATAAGTCTCCAGACTTCCATTGGTCCACACCACCGAGTCCATTCTTCCCTTCATCCTTTCCTAGGAACCCAATATTTCCCCGTATCCTCACCCATGGAACCTCACAGCAGTCGTTTGCCCTCCCACACCTATGCCCAAAACATCCCCACATTCTCCCATCGCAAACTCCAAACTACCCTTTAACTTCCTGTGCCAAACTACAAACCTCCCCATTCAAATTCCCCCAGGAAATCCTGCCCTTTCCTTGGACCTTCATCATCAAACCCCCAATTCTTCTCAACTTCCCATACCAAATCTAAATCTTCAGCTTCTCCTAAGAAACCCTCAAAAACCTTCCTTTTGGGGCCCCTTTAGCAGGCATGGGTTGCCGAGGGCAGTACTTCTCAACCAATCAGAGGCAAGCGCAAGGCTCTTTATTTCCAGTCCCTCCTGGCCCACAGGCGGTCCTGCTGTGCACGACCATGACACGTTCCACACACGTGTGAGTCTCCCGGAGACGTGAACAACTTTACCAGGGTGGCCTACACCCTGTCTGAGGAGACAAGTCCTTCAGCTTCGACTGGAAATCCTAAGGCTTTCCTCAGTTCCAACCACCAAATTCCAAGACTCCCCTCCGGCTTCCCCTGGGAAACACCACACTATCCTAAAATGTCACAGCAGTGTCGATCACTAGAAATATTTCTGAATGCCTACTTTCCACTTCTGTACTTACTTCCTCACATGGCCCTGGTCCATGCCTGCACTTGAGGCAGCGCCAGCCCACATGTAGCCTATCCTGCAGCTGCTCTGAGATGCCCTTTCGCGGCCCAAACAAAAGGCTTCCCCAAGAGCGGAGGTGGCACAGAGCAATTCCCTATGTTCCAGCAGGAACCCACTGTTCCCACGCTTCCGGGTGGGGTGATGTGGGTGCAGTGGTCTGCGCCCTGCTGGGTCAGCTGCAGGGGCTGGGATTCCCCACTAAGAGGGGAGAGAAAATCTATCTGAGGCCTTGGGGACTTGAGGGAAGCCCTGAGGAAGGATGTCCACGGCCCCCGAGGCTGTGAATTCTGTCAGGGGATATGTTAAGGAGGGGGTGAGGCAGGAGGTGGAGAGAATCCCACTGCCCCCAGTTGTCCCACTACAAAAGCCAAGCCCGAGGAGAAAGGCCCTCCCACTGCACAGTAAGGGGGCACCTGGGGCAGGCCGGCCTCTGACGAGTGAGGGGAGGAGGGGAAGGTGTCAACAGAAAAGGAGGAAATCCAATTAAAGCTGGTTCCTGCTCAGCTACCTGCTGAAAACCACAGCTCACCCATGACCTGGATGGAGGGATCACTAACAATGCTGCCCAAGACTGCCCCCCAAGACCACAGACAGACAAAGGGAGGGACCAGCTGAGCCGCCATCCTTCCCTGACCCCCCAAAGGAAAAGGCTCCTGGAGCTGAAACCTGAGAAGATGCCAAGGGGCAGCGGGAGGCAATTTACAGCCGAGAAAACTGAGCACTAGGGCCAGATGTGGGCCCTGGGGAGGGGTAGGGGCCGAAACCATGTGTGCATGGAGGGGTGGGGGCAGAGGCCCAAAGGCTCCTTCCCCAGGGTGCCACCAGCCTATGGCCCTGGGCTCTGAGCTGGGGAGCAGGGTGCAGCTCCCGCCTTCCCAGAGAACAGGGGAGGGGGCAGGGAAGGGCTGAGGGCCCGCAGGGCCGGTGAATCCAGGTCAGCACCGGAGGAGGCACGGTGAGGGGTCCAGAGAGAAGTGAAGCGAAGGCACAGAGGCAGACGAGGAAGACAAAGAAGAAACAGGGGAGGGCGAGCCCAGAGAAGAGGTCAGCAGTAGCGTGGCACAACCCGGGGCCTCTGCCCACTGACCAATTCGCCCCCGGACCAGCTCCTTCCTCTAACATTCCGCGAGAACCAGCAAGGAGACAAAGCTAACTTTCCTTCTTGGCTCGGCCCTGCACTTCACGGCCCCCCAGGCAGGGATCTGGTCTTCCTTGGCACTGATGAGCTTCCTCGTCCCTAACAGGTGTGCAGCCTCCCAGTCTCCTGCCACATCTGCCAAACCCTACCCAAGGCGGAGGGGACACTATCAAGCCTGTGTCAGAGTCCTCCACTCCAGAGTAGGAACCGCTGGGCACTGCCCCCTCGCCACTGCAGATGACACATTCAGTCCTAGGCGCACGAGGGGAAGCTGAGGCCCAGAGAGGGGAAGGGCCAAACCCCAGGTCACACAGCAGCAAGGGGAAGCCAGGACCCAAACAGCTGACTCCCAGCTCCATGCTTTCCCCACTCCCCACACTGCCTTCCTCTGAACCCCAGAGCCAGCAGCAGTCCCAGTTTAGGAAACAGAGCTGCCCCCTCTCTTGAGCATCAAGGGGGCTGGGACAGGATGAGGGGAGGAAGTCAAGCCCCCTAAAGAGCTGAATGCAGAAATCAGTGTGACAAGAGGTGGAATTATTTCCCCTGGAAAAAAATTTAATAAAAATCTCTCCCTTACCAAACCCCAAGGGTATTTGGCTGGAAGCTGACGTAATACAGAGAGGAGAGGCCAAGGGGAAAGGAGCCCCCAGCCCCCAGCAAGCCTACTGCCAGGAGCACAACAGGGAGGCTGCAGCTGGAACTGGGGGGTGAGGTGGGGAGGACACACCAAGCAGGATGTTGGAGCCTGAGACGCCGTCCTTAGCATCTGGCTGGAAAGCAGAAGCCTTTGAACTGGCAACCCAGGTGTAAAGCTCCCTTGGGGCCCAAATGCAAGCTGGTGTGGGCGCGGGGCGCCCAGAGCAGGGTGTGGTAAGAGGCATCAACGGGGCTGTCCACTGGCAGAACCCACTGGATGTGTAGCCAAGTGGGAGGTGGGAAGCAGGAGGCAGGGTTCTAGGAGAGCAGGGAGTCAGGACAGCACTCGGTCCTCCGGTGAGGAGGGGTGGGGGCCTGGGGCAGCCAGGAGCAGGTGGCCCAGGGAAGGTAGGCGGCGCCAGCACCCATCTCCCCGCTGACTCCTGTCACTCAACTGCCGAAGTTCTGACAAAGCTGACATGGCATGTGCAGGTACTCAGAGAGGACAGGGCTGGGGGTGGAGACCAGGGCCTCAAGAAGACCCATCTTGGAGAGAGAAAAAGACAAGGATGGGGGCAGAAGCCGTCCCCACTGCTGCCCCAACTTTGAAAGGTGCTGCATCAGGGAGGGCGCAACCAGAAGGAGCATCCCAGCAAAAGCCCCCTTGCTTTACAGGAGCCCAGAGCAGCACTGACAGCTGGAAAGGCCAAGGAGAACCTGATTCCTGGCACAGCAACACCTCCACACCTGGCCCTTCCACGGCCCATGCCTTCATGGCATGACGGCGGTGGAATGTTCCAGCTGGGACCATCTGGCAGCTCCACAGTACGAAGTGTGAGTTGGGGCTACAGCCCAGGCTGACCCTCCCTCCACCCTGATCCTGCTCGGGGTACACGATGGCGGGGTGCTCAGAGGAGGCAGGAGACAGGGGTGGTCAGGCTGTCACCTCCCCGATCCCATCTGCTCTCTCCCTCCTTCAGTCCCCGGTCACCTACAAGCTGGGCTCCTCGGCTTCCCAGAGGGCACCTGCACACTTTCCTCGTATAGAAGTGTTGGCTGGGACTGTAGGTCTTCTCACAGTCACCCTGAATCTGAGATCCAGTGAGTGCTTTCCCACTCCCGCCAACCCAACACACAAACCTGCTTTGCTACAAAAAGAGAAACGACACAGTGTGGGCAAAAACAAAAATGCCCTTGGACTTGGAATCTGATGGCCGGGATCAGCAACCTGTCTTTGAAGTGTTGGACACATCCTTACCTTCTCTGAGCCTCAATCTCCTCATCTGTAAACAGGGGACACCCCAGTGCCCAACACAAGGCCATTGGTGAGACCACAGAGATGAGGACAAACCACATCAACGGGATGCAAACTGGTGAGTAATGTGAAAATTGCTGAAGAATGCCCCCATCAGTGGTGCGTGCCTTCCTCCCTGGAGCCAGCCTGCCGGGATTCAAATCCCACACACTACCAGCTGTGTGGGAGGAGTAAGGGTTAATGTGGAGAGAGGAGTAGAGTGTTTCTGGGCTCCAGTGAGTGCTTTGCAAATGTCTGCTACTACTACGAACCACTATTAGTGCAGCACTCCTGGGCCTCACGCTGTAGTCCCTCCACCACCACTGCCGTCAATAATGCACACATGCCGCCAACTGAGGACTCCCCAGGGAGCAACTGGACGCGCCTCAGTGACACTGGGTCTCAGCCTCTGGTCCTTTAAGGCACTAAAACCCAGTCTGGCACATAGGATAAGACTCTCCCAATAGTGGGAGCTCTGCTAAGAGTCTGGGTCTCATTGAGGGCTTCTGAAAAGCCACCTCCCAACACTGGGACTGTCTGAGCTGAGACAGCCATTTCTCAAGAATGCTGTGGGAGAGTCAGACGTTAGGTTGCGTTGGCTCCATCCCAGCCTTTCCTCATACCCATCCCAGAACCAGTGACACACGGAATTTGAGAGTCCCTGTGCCATCCAAGAAGTGATGGCTAATCCACCAGAGCAAAGGGTTTGACCTGGATAAAATCAACACAGAAGTGAAATTAATAAGTTCCTGCTGCCATCTAGTGGCGAACACAAATAAGAGCAGGCAAGGAGCCAGAAGGCCAGCAGCAGGTCTCAGTGACCAGTAGTCAGCCCTGCACGCCCAGACCAGCGGTGAGTAACCAGCTATGTAAGGCAGAACCTAACAAGAAGCAGAGGGTGCAAGAAAAATTAAAAAGTGCAAAAAAAAAAAAAGCCTGCTGGCTATCCTCCAGGGATTGAGGAAGGAAGAGGAGCATGGTTCACTCACCCATGTGAGAAATAAAAATGGTGCTCCGGCTCCAGGGCAAGGCGCCGCCAAGGCACAGAGGAGGAGCAGGTAAACAAGATGCCAGCTCTGACCACGGGAACCTCCTGTGTGGCCTCTCCTCCACTCCCATCCCACACATCTATCCAGCCCCCGGCTTTGCCATGCCTGTGGCCACGCTGCCCCGCCTCTCCCTTCTATACCTGGACCACCTGCTCGTGCAAACGTGGCCACCTCTTCCACCACACATCACCCCCCTCTCCCCATGCTCCGACACTGCACTCTCATTACTGGATTAAATGTCTGACTCTCCCACCAGATCCGGCCCTCTGCTCTCAGCTGGCTGTCACTTTCACAAAGCCGTGCGGCTGGCTCTGCAGGCCTGGCCAAACTAGGTCTCAGAGCCCCAAATGCTTCTCACCTCCTATCTTGGAAGATGCAGGGCCCTAAACCTGCCACACAAACCCCAGGGCCACTGTCTCCAGACTTCCCGCCATCCCTCCAAACAGCCCATCGGTCTACTGGCCTGTCTGTGAGCCTCTTGCCACAGGCGACCTTCCACCTGGAAGCAGCAGCCCTGAGCAGAGGCGAGCAAGCCCTCACAGATATTGGGCTGGGTGCTCCTGTCAGATCGGCAGGCACTAGACAGAGGCAGGAGCCCTGGGCTCCACCCTCAACTGGCCCCTAACAGGCTGCATGACAGGCTCCTCGCAAGTTTCTTCCTTCCTAGAGCCTTAAAATTTCCCCATTTTTAGAATGAAAAATCGTTTCTTGGATCCCTTTCAGATCAAAATATCTATGACACTAATTCATACTAATGTGTCAATGACCAGTAACAGCTAATTGTGTAACCGTTCCCACATCTTGAGAGGGGGAAACCTCAACCCATCACCCATTCACTCATACAGTAAAAACACACTGAACACCCATGTGCTGGTGGTGGGATCACTATTTTTAGCAGCGTGACTTGCTTAGCTCTGCTCTAGCTACAGGGAAAAAGGCCGACGAGGAAGGCCAAGGTGGATGCCGAGCTGACGCAGGCAAAGCGGAAGGAAGGGAAGCACTAGCCCTGCGCCTGACACGTGGCAAACAGGGCACCTGCCCCTGACACTGCACTTCCTGCAGGCACTGTTCCGTGTGCGACCCTCACAACAATCTCAGGAGCTGACTCTGCCTATAATTGAGAAACAGAGCCCCAGGAAGGTTCAGTAACCTGCCCTCGCCCAAAGTGACACAGCCAGCAAGTGTCGAGCCAGGAATTGAGCCCAGTCAGTACCTCCCTCTTACTCTCGTGGGACAGGGGGTGATCATCAATGGCAGTTCCTTCTCCTGCCCTCCATCAATCCGTTGTTATGGAGTCTGATTCCTGGGGCCCTCCGCCCTCCCCACTCAGGCCCCTTCCCAGGTACTCCTCATTCAAGTCTGCACAGCAGAGTCAGGGAGAGCCCCCTGAGCGAAAACCCCAACTGCCCAGCTTTCAAGCAGCATCGCTCTGGGCACACCTGAGCTCGCTCTAGGGCACACCTGAGCTCACTATGTTTGATACGCTTGGCCTGACAGTGGTATTTTCGCGCTGCCCTTGGATGACAGTGAAAAAATGAAAGCCGTGGAATGAAAGGCCTGGAAGGACCCAGAACCCACACCAAGTCTCACTTGTGATTTCCCCTGGGAGGGGCACTGGAGTTGGGGAGGGGTGGGGGGACATTTTACTTTATCACTGTTATGTTATTTTTTGCAGCAACCAAAATTTCATATAATAATTGAGTCATTATTTTAAAGTAAACATTTCCTGCAGATAGATCAGTGGCGGAGGACCAAACCCTGTGCTCGTAGGGGAAGTGCTGCCGAGGCAGGCGAGGTCTCCCAGACAGGGCCCTGGAGCAGGCAATGAGCCCACGTCTTCTTCCAGGATGGGTGGGGCTCCTGCACAGAGGCAGATGGTGGAGTGGTTTCTGGAGCACAGAGACAAACTCTCTGCCCCCCAAAATACCCCATCCATCTGCTCATCCATGCTTGAAATTCCTTCCCTGAGGGACAGTCTTTGATTCCTCAGTCAGAAATAGGCCTGAAACTGTAAACCCACCCAAGAGATGCAAAACGGTGCCTTCAAGTCATACTCAGAGGGAACGAGGTTACTGGTCTTGGGGAAGCAAGGCTCCTTCAAGGCTCTCACACTAATCCTGTGGACAAGACGGGGACGTTCAGGCTGGAGGCAGTAATAACCTGGCAGATTAATAACCGCCCACAGGTGAGGAAGAGGAGTCCAGTGCCAGCCTGCAGGGAGGCGTCTGTCCTCACCCTAACTTAGGTAGAGAGAGCCAGCTGACCAGGATGAGGAGGGTCAAGGCTGAAACAATGGTGACCACCTGGGATGAAAGAATCAGTCTGAGGGAGGAAGGGATGACACCATCAGGAAGAGACTGGATAAAGAAAGGAGCACATCTAGAACTAGTGACGTGGGAGTCTCCCACACCAGGCTGGTCCCAACCTAGCTGGAGGCCTGCCCTGGGATCTAAGCATTTTAAACAGGATCTAGACAAATGGGGCCACATTTTGAAAAGCATGAATAGAATGGTGGAAGAGCTGAGAAGTGGGTCAGGAGAAAATGACCTGAAGGAGAACTCTCAATGTCATTAGTCATCAGGGAAATGGCAATCAAAACCACCAGAAATACCACTTCACACCCGCTAGCATGGTCATAATTTTTTTTAATGGAAAATAACAACCATTGGCAAGGATGTGGAGAAACTGGAACACTCACACACTGCTGGTGGGAATGTAAATGGTGCAGCCACTATGGAAGACAGTTTGGCAGATCCTCAAAATGTTAAACATAGAATTACCATACGATCCAGCAATTCCTAGGTATATACCCCAAAGAATTGAAAACAGGTGTCCAAACAAAAACTTGTGCATGAATGTTCATGGCAGGTCTATTCACAATAGTCAAAAGGTGGAAACAACCCAAATGTCCATCAACAGATGAATGAATAAACCAAATTTGGTATATACATACCATGGAACATTATTTAAACCATAAAAAGGAATGAAGGACTGATACACGCTACAACATGGATGAACCTCGAAAATATGCTAAGTATTGAAACAAGCCAGACACAAAAGGCCACAATATTATATGATTTTATTCATATACAATGTCGATAGACAGAAATCAGATTAGTGGTTGTCAGCGGCTGGGATGAGGGGAACTGAAAGATGATGTCTAAGGTGTGCCGGGTTTCTGTTTGGGCTGGTGAAAAAGTTGTGGAACCAGGTAGTGGTGATGGTTTCACAACACAGTGAATATACTTAATGCCAATGAACTGGACACTTTAAAGTGGTTAAAATGGTAAATTTTATGTTACGTGTATTTTGCCACAATAAAAAAAAATGTTTCACTAACACACAGACAGACAGAACTGTCTGGTGGTTACCAGGGGAAAGGAGGATGGGGGGTGGGCATAAGGGGTGAAAGGATGCATCCCTACGGTGACAGACAAGTAATAATGTACAACTGAAATTTCACAATGTTATAAACTATTAAGACATCAATAAAAAAAATGTTTTAAAAAATGAAGAGTCAGCCCCAGTGGTCTAGTGGTTAAGATTTGGCACTCTCACCACCACGGCCTGGGTTCCCTTCCTGGTCATAGAACCACACCACCCATCTGTCAGTTGTCATATTGTAGCGGCGGCTCACATAGAGAATTAAAGCTAACAACTAGGATACATAACCATGCACTGAAGCTTTAAAAAAAAAAAAAGGAGAAGACTTTAGGAGGGACATCACACCTAATACCCAATACCCAAGGGCCTATCCAGAAGTGGTCAGAGGACAGGGCTTGTTCTGTGAGTTCCTGGGGAAGAATCTCCCAGATGTCAAACTCTGACAGTACATGACGGCTAACGTGCCCCACACACTGCCACATGTCAGGCACCATACCAACAGCTTTATCAGCATTAGATGCTACTGTTATGCCCATTTTCAGGTGGACAAACCGAGCCTTAGAGAAGGTAGGTAACTGGCCCACAGTTACCCAGTAAGTGGAGGAGCTGAGCCCTGTGCTATTAGCCACTACACTCTACACCGTCATCAATGCAGAGAACACGCCTGTAACTCCAGAAGGCCCAGACTCAGTCAAGTCTCACCATCACCTGCTTGAGTGTGACTTCTGGCTATTTACTCAGCCTTGCTATACCTCAGTTTCCTCCTCTGTAAGAAGTGGAATAACACCATCAGCAGGTTCCCAGGCCCACTGGGACAATAAAATGAGATAATGAATATGCCTAGCCACCCTGGCACATAAAGGGATTCCATAAACATTCAGTTCCTTTTTTTTGTCCAAAAGTAGAGAAAATTACAAAGATGGAGTAGACTATCTCAGCAGGCTGAGAGTTCCCTATTCAGGAGGTGAGGGGGTGAGGAAAAGCAAAGGTGCCACTCAGCAAGGACAAATATCAGATGGGGACTGGCCCAGATGCCCTTGAAGTTTCTACCCAGGAAACCTGATGTGGCTGCAATATGAGACCCCTTCCCAGGAGTGGGCTTCACCAGAGGAGGGAAGGGAGCAACTCAAGGACACTGGGATCCTAGGGGAATCCGGGTTGCCAAAGAAAAGAGAAATGAATGGCTGGGAACAGCAAAAATAAAGTTCACCAATAAAAATAGAAGTAACTTGCGTTTTTAGAGCACCCCCAAGTGTGCCAGACACTACGCTAAGCATCTTGCATAGATTATCTCACTGCCTCCTCACATCTCTGCAGGCAGATACTATTATGACCCTCATCTCACTGATGAGGAAGCTGAAGCCGAAAGAGGCAAAGCAGCTGCTCAAGGGCACACGGCAGTGCGTGCCCACTCCGCACTGTGCCACAGGCCAACCCTGAGTCTCACCTGACCGGAGGGACGGCTGCCCTGGACCGTCTGCCCAGCTCCGGCCTTCCGCTTCCAAGCAGAAATCTCTCCAAAGCAGAAAATTAGTCCCAAGCAGCAGAGCCTTCTCTCTGCCTCCTATGGCCAGAAAGCTGAAAGCAGAAGCTGATGCTAAGAAGAAAATATGAGAGGATACAGTAAATATTTGGGGAAATTCTGTTAAGCAGAGAAAAAAAAAGGAGGAACTTCTGTTTTT
The DNA here is from genome assembly GCA_031878705.1 of Tapirus indicus. Taxonomy (NCBI): domain Eukaryota; kingdom Metazoa; phylum Chordata; class Mammalia; order Perissodactyla; family Tapiridae; genus Tapirus; species Tapirus indicus. The sequence goes on along the minus strand of CM062918.1, from coordinate 100,141,373 downwards.
GCCAGCTCAATCAGCTTTAGGAAGAAACCACAGGCCGCTTCAAGCGCCCGCCAAACACTCAGCCAGAGCCTGCTGGTGTGCTGGCTCTGCTGGGCACGAGGGCTTCAGGTTTCCCGAGCTGGGGCAGGACCAGCCACAGGCACACCACGGATGGGGCTCTGCTGCAACCTGGGGAAGCGAAGCCATCCCAACAACACTGTCCCGAAGCAGCCGAAGAGTTGGTGTGGTGCCCAAGTCCTCCCCTGGATGTAGAGTCCGTCCCACTGATCGGTGGCCCACACAGGGAAGGCATCAAAGAAGACCCAGGGGCCTGGGGCAAGCTCAGGGTCCACACACCACCCAGATGGGCGATGGGGCAGAGGGCAGTGGGTGGGGGGACAGTTAGGGACTAACAGTAAGCAGGGCTCTAACTCCCCGGGTCTGCATTGCTTCCCCTCTGACCCTGGGACTCGAAGCCATTCACCTTACTCTTCAGCCCTTCTCGAGGAAACTAGGAGGACGAAAGAGACAAAATCTGAAAGGGATGTTGAGATCTTAAGTTTTTCCTACGCTACCATTTAAGAAATTATATGCTAAGCCCTATACGTGAATTATCTAGTTTAATTTTCATAACAGCCCTGCGGGGTGGTGACCACCATCATTACCATTTCAAAAGTGGACAAACTGAGCATCGAATTGTTAAGTGACTTGTGCAATGACAAGTTAGTATGTGGTGGGATTAGGATGCAAACTCATGTGGTCTGACCTCAGAACCCACACTCTTAACCAAGATCCTTTACCACTTCCTAAAACAGACTCTCAGGAGCTGGTAAAAGGAATTATTAAGCATAGTCCCTGGCCTCAGAGCATTTACAGCCTGCTGATGGGGATGGACAAATGGGCCCAATGCACAGGAAAACTGTCTATAAATATTACATGTATTATTCCTAAGGGTGCGCAGACATTGTTTCAGTTATACGAAGTCATGGGAATGTGTGTGTGTGCACACACACGTGCTGGAGAATCACTGGAACAACTGGGAAGGAAGACGGTGGGAATTTAATTTTAAAATATGATGATGCACAATAGCCAAAAGGTGGAAACACCCCAAATGTCCATCAACAGAAGAATGGAGAAACAAAATGTGATCTACACATACAAGGGAATATATTATTCAGCCTTAAAAAGGAATGAACATGCAACACGGATGGACCTTGAGTACATTATGCTAAGTGAAATAAGCCAGACACAAAGGACAAATACTGTATGATTCCATTTCTATGAGGTACTTAGAGCAGTCAAATTCATAGAGATAGAGACTAGACTGCTGGTATCAGGGCTGGGAGGAGGGGAAATGGGGAGTTTGTGTTTAAGGGGTGCAGAGGTTCAGTTTGGAAGATGGAAGAGTTCTGGGGATGGACAGTGGTGATGTGAATGTTCTCAGTGCCACCGGTGAAGGTAAATTTTATGTGTCAACTTGCCTGGCCATGGTGTGTCCAGAGTAAACATTATTTCTGGGTGTGCCTGTCAGGGTGTTTCAGATGAGATCAGCATTTGAACTGGGGGACTCAGCAAAGCAGACGGCTCTCCCCAGTGCAAGTGGGCAGCATCCAATCTGTCAAGGGCCTGACTAGAACAAAGAGTGGAGGAAGGAGGAATCTGCCCCTTTTCTTCTGCCTCACTAGCTCAGCTGGGACACCTCGTCTCATCTTCTCCTGTCCTCAGACTAGGATTTACACCATCAGCTCCCCCAGCTCTCAGGCCTTTGGACTCAGACCGAATTACACCACCTGGGTCTCCAGCTTGCAGACGGCAGATGGTGGGACCTCTCAGCCTCCATAAACACGTGAGCCAGTGCCTCATAATCTCTCTTCCCACTCTCACTCTCTCTCTGTATATATACATATACACACACACACACACACACACACACACACACAGATAGAGAGATAAAACACACGTGCGTGCGTGTGTGTGTGCGTCTCCTATCGGTTCTGTTTCACTAGAGAACCCTGACTCTGTCTGACTACTAAACTGTACACTTAAAAATGGTTAAAATGGTTAATTTTACATTATGCATAATTTGCCACATTAAAAATAATTTTAAAGAAAAAAATATGCTGGTGGCAATGGCGATGGCCTGCCAAACCTTGAAGGTTTTTGTCTTGCTCTAACGAGTGAGGAAGAGAGTGGCAGACCCAGCCGCCCTGTTGGGGCGTGCAGGGAGCTGTCATAAAGCCGGGAAGGTGCTCCTTGGGGGATGTGGAAATTTAGCCTTTTGTGTTTAAGGCTCCATGAAGATGATCAGAAAACAGGCCTTCTGTGTTATGGAAGTTCATTCCCTGCTGAGTGAGAACAGCCAAGAAAGTAGGTGATCAGCCCTTTTGTGTTCACAGGTCCAAAGGGAGGAGTGGTGGGGCCCTGAGGTGGAACTGGGGTAAAGAAAGTGGTCAGGCTCCAAATCCACAAGAGAATGGACCACTGAACCCACTCCCCTGGCTCACTGTGCCACCCCACCCAGGTTGAGAACTAACACCAGGATGGGGGAGCCTCTCCTCCAAAAATAACATTCTTACTATTTTAATAGTCATTAAAGGATTTATTGATCCTTTACTAAGCGTTTTACAGGCATTATCTCATTAATCCTTATAACAATCCTAGGAAGTTTCAGCATTATACTCATTTTACAGAGGGGAAAAGTGAGGCTCCAAGAAGTTAAGAGAAGTGTTCACAATCACTATACTAGTGAGGTAGGATCTGAACCTCTCTGATTCAAAACCTATTTTCTTAACCACTATAGGATACCATTTTCTTTGCACACTAAGTAGAACAAACTCAAAGGAAGTCTCACAGTTGGGAATGGAATTGCCAGAGGCCGGTATTTATCCAGACAACACAGGTAGGGGCCTTACATGCCTAATCAATACCCACGAAACACAAACAAAAAGGCTGTTTTTGAGTTAGGATCACAAGTGGTCTCTGGGGCCACAGGAGTCGCTTTCAAACTTATGGTCAGCCACAAAACTCTGTAAAACAGCAAGCCTCCCTCTCTCCCTACCTCTGTGGTGAAACCATGCTGGACTGATGTTACCTAACAGGCCTGGCAACAAGGTATCATTTTAAATTGGGCTTTCAGAGGCCTTAAAAGGCAGGAGCAGAAAATTCTTCTGACAAACTACTGAACTACAAAGAGAAAAAATCAATCGGGATTACTTGAGTGGAAAGGAACTTGAATTAGAGTTTTCTTTTAGAGTGAGAAATATAAAATGTCTCTCTTGTCACAGTATTCAGGAAACACAACCAATAAAAACAATATATGTTTTTAAAAATCATTCTTCAGTTATAAATATTACAGCCAATTAAGGGAGAAAACAGGAGGCAGAGGTTATAGAGAAGGAAAGGAAGAGGGAACTCAAAGGCAGAGGAACCGCCTCCCTGAACTCATTTAACACCACGCTCTGGAAAGTTCTGCAGGCTTCATCTATAGGATGAGGGGGAGTTATGTCCACACAATAAACAAAACACCTTGCGGTCCTGGAGAAGCCCAAGACATTTTTGTTGTTGTTGTTATTGTTCACTTAACAAATTTTAGAAACTATAGAAGAAGATTAAAAAGCAAATAAAAACTATTAATAATCACTACCATCATTAGCATTTTGGGTATACTTTCCTCACATCTAAAAAAAATAGGATTTATAGTATATGCAGTTTTATATCTTACAGTATTTGCTTGGTACTTTTTCATAAGCATTATCTTGAGTCATTATATACAACTTTTTTTTTTTTGGTGAGGAAGATTAGCCTTGAGCTAACATCCATTGCCAATCCTGCTCTTTTTGCTGAGGAAGACTGGCCCTAGGCTAACATCCGTGCCCACCTTCCTCTACTTTATATGAGGGACGCCTGCCACAGCATGGCTCAATAAGCCGTGCACGAGTCCACGCCCGGGATCCAAACCTGCGCACCCTGGGCCGCCAAAGCAGAGCACACGAACCTAACCACTATGCCACCAGGCCGGCCCCATACAACTTTTGAAGACGATTTTTTTAGAGGCTGTACAGTATGCCATCAGATGAATGTATCAAAATTTACATAACTAATCTTCTATGGTTGGACATTTGGTATGTTTCCAATTTTTAACTACTATAAATAATGCTACAATGAAGATATATATATGTATAGATGTGTACATCTATACATGTATAAATATGTATATATGATTATTTCCTTAGTACACATTCCAAGGAACAGAACTACTGAGTCAGAGAGAATGAATATTTCTCAGAGTCTTGATACAAATTTCCAAATAACTGTACAGAAAATAATTCTAAGCAATGTTGCATTTTTGCAACTCGGGACATAAATGGCACTGTACCTCAGTATTTTCTACATGGACCAGTTTCAATCATGCTGACAGGTGAATCAGTTCTGTGGGCCAGGAATTTCCCACTTCTGTTTTGAAGTGTCTCTTCAGCTAGCTGCTCAGGTAGCAGATGACAATGTGGTTCCAAATCACTCTGGCAGCCCCACTGTCAGCTCCAGTCACACTGTGTCTTGCATCAATTAGTTGATAAATGCCTGTTTCCTCTGCTCTGCTGTGAACTCCAGGAGTGCAGGGACTTGGCCCCACTCACCTCTGCATCCTCCCTGCACAGCTTCTTTCAAACCGCTCATCTTCCATCAAGGGTTCTCCAACTGTTTTTTAAACTCTTCCACACACCCCATGTCCCGCCCTGGGAAGTCATATATCACAGGACCTTGAAGTGAGAAGGATCCGAGATCTTGGGCAGGCTCCTTACCCTCTGGTGCCTCATCTGTAAAGTGGGGGTGATGATACCTCCCTCAGAGAGTTACTGGAAAGATTAAGTTAGATATCTCATGGAAAGTGCTTAGGGAGCATGACGGGACCTAGAAAATACTCAGTAAACAATAGCTTTTGTTAAAAAAAATCATAATACATAATAGCAAACCCACCAAAAAAAATCGCTTAATCCTCTACCCACTGGAGGAGATTAGAGAATCACACAGCTGTCGTCCTCATCTGAAGCTCATCCAGGTTCCGGATGCCTGGGTAGAGACTCAGAACCTTCAGGGACTGCGCCAAACCCACTGAACCTCAAACCAAGAGCAAGGGAGGTCTGGCCAAGCTTGACTTGGATGGCAGGCAGGCAGCTGGTCAGCAGGGAGCCACGGAAGCTCTGGATCAGCTATGTACAAAGAGGGGGTAAGGACAAGCTACAGGGAAACCAAAAAGCAACAGCCTGAAATCAACCCAAACAGGAGAGGACTGTGGGGCACCAAGAACAAGCAGGGAAATGGTTCAAGGTGCCACCAGCTCCTCCCAACTGGGAGCCTGGAAGCAAGTGACTGGTTCAGCCGTCGCTCCCTAGCTGACCCTGGACAAACCTGCTATTGTTCCTCAGTGATGCTGGGAGTTGAGTCACCGTGGCATTGTCCAACCGGCTCTATCAGGAGGAAACAGCTGGACAGACCAACACCAGTGCAGGAAACCTCAACCTCCACCAGGGCTCCCCCTCAGGGCCCCCGCCCTGTTTGGGAGGACAGCATCCTGGCTGCCTGTCCCTCAGGGACCCCTGACCAACCCCGAGGCATCCACAGTCTGAACAGACATCCCTATTTCCTGCCTCCCTTTGCCTGGGGCAAAATACATGTTCTTTGTGTGGCATTTTTGGCAACTTTCCTGGGGGGGAGGTGGTGTCTCCCGGGCTTAACCTGCCAGTAAATAGAAACCAAGTGCAAGAAAACAGGCAGTAGACAAAAAACAATTACACTGAATTAATTCGAAAAGAACATACCATATGGCAAGGAGATGGTTTTCTCTGGACTGATACATGAGGAGGTATCTACCCCCTCACTGCAATAGCGCACCTGGACAGGGCTGGAGACTGAAATCTCTCCGGAGAGAGGGAGGGAGTCTTGCAAATTCCTTATAGAGAGACTTGACCAGGGTCTCCTATGTGCCAACAGAGGACCCAAACATTCCTGCTTGGATTTAGAAATAACTCAGAAAAGCAGCAGGGTGGTTCATGGTTCAAGTCAGAGAAAGCCACGTTCGACTCCCACCTCCAGCACGGAGTAGCTGTGTGATCCGTACAATGTAAGTTACATCGCATCCTTAAATTGAAGTTTGTGAACACAAGTGTCTACAGGAGCCAGGTAGAGAATGTCAACTAGTGATACCAGCTGGGTATACAGGCACGTTTCCACTCTGTGCCGAGACGGAGGGGTCAGGAGAGCACAGGCCCCATCAGGTGGCGGCTAAGACTCAGACCCAGCCAATGTAGCCACTGGGCAGTGTGGCCCAGTGTAACTAGACCTTTCAACTTTATAAGCCAGAAATCTCTGTTTTTGAGAAATCTCTCCAGTGTTTAAACGTTGGCTCTAATAAACAATAATATCAATTGGGCCCCAACAAAATACATCTGTGGCCTGGCTCTGAGCTGGGGCCACTGGACCGCAACCTTGGCTCTCAACCTGAGGTCCCCCATCTGTAAAATGAGGGTGAATAGAAGAGCCTGGCCCAGGGAGGGTCAGACAGGATATGGCCTGTCGGGCAATGCGGCCTGACACACACAGAGCACCGGACAAATGGCTGCTGTTAACCAGGCAGAGCCGAGACTCAAGGAAGATCCCCCCAGCCTTCTCATCCTGCTAACACGAAACCTTGCAGAAACCTGTGACTGACCCAAGGTCTGCAACGAGCCAGTGGCGAGAACCTGGCTGCACCCACCCCTCGGACTCGCGCCGAGCTTCCGCAGACCTGAGCAGCCTCTCCCGGTTACAGGCTCGCTTTACCAGATGGCTCTGCCACTGTCCCTCAAGAGTGCCAGTCCTGACAACTGTGACGGGCAGCTCCCTCAAGTGGGTGTGCTATGCACACCGCTGTTTCACCCACAGAACTCGGCCTCACACCAGGCAGGGGATGGGGCCCATTCAGTGTGAACTGACCAAGAGGTCAGTGGCAATGCTCCTCCTCCCCTCACCCCCCTACATTCCAGTTTATACTGAGTGTGCCCCATGGGCTGGGCCCTGTGCCAAGCTCAGTCCCCTGACCTATCCCAGCCCGGGCTGGGTGGTAAGGGAAGACTGGGCATGAAAGGAGGGGGGTGACATCAACAGGTAAAGAGTATGAGGAGGGGACAGGGGAGGCCTGACAAAAGAAGGCAGGCCAGAAGGTGGGGGAGTGTACTTGGGGCCATGTGGGCTGGTGTAGCTGGAGGAGAGAGGATAATTGGGTGGCAGGGGAGGTGGGAGAGTGGGCTGGGAAGGAAGGCTGTGGCCACCCCTGGGACACGAGTCCCAGGGCTGAGGGAGCTCCAGACCAGCTGGCCTGCTGGGTTTCTGCCACATAAGGGCATTAAGTAGCCAGCGTAGGGCAGGTCCTGCCGGGTTTAACCAGCTGGGTCTCAAAGCACTGAGCTGTTCCCTGAGGTGAATGAGCACACCAAGGTTGTATCCTGTCCCCAGGCCCCAGGGGTATCCTGTTTGAACTTGTCCCAGGGAGTTATGGCCCTGGAATTTCTCCTGGCTCCTTCCATAGCATACATTAAAGCTTTCCAACTAGCACAAGCTGAAAAGTAAACCTTAGCCTTAAAGAGGCAACAGGAAAGGAAGGGAAGAGCTTGGGCTCTGTATTTCCTGACGGAGGCATCTTAAGTGGGAGAGCCTGAGGGCTGAAAGGACCTGAGGGGTCATCTGGTACAAACCCTTCCTGTTACTGTGAGGCCCAGAAATGGAGAGTGACGTGCCCAAGGTCACAGGGCCAGTCAATGCAGACTAACTCGGGGCCACCAGCTACCAGGCCCATGCGCTGTCAATGACAGGACACTGCAGCTTCCCCCATTCCATCTTCTCACCTAGGAACACCTCCAGAGCCACAGCAAACTGTCACAATATCTCACCTCCCCGTGGGGTCTCAGAAAATCCACACTTCTAACAAAAGCCCAAGGTCATCCACACCTTTTAGCACAGGTTTCTCTCACCTGCTGATGGCTCCCTCTCCTCCCCAAATTGCAGAAGATAAACTTAAAGAAGAGAGGGGAGGAAGGCATGGCAATTCTGCGGAGGGGGAGAGGGTGGGCTTTCATCAGCGGGGAGGCTCTCAGGTTGAACAGCAGCCCCGCAGGCCAGCCGCTGGCGAGATGAAGGGGGAGGGGAGAGGAGGCTGAGACTTGGCAGAAAAAAGCACACACATCACGCGCCGAGAAAGAGGATTTCACAACAATGCTCCCCAAAGTCAGAATAGAGATTTGGGAACTCCAACAGGCCTCAGGGCTCAGAATCAGGTCTCCCCACCTGGAAAGAACACAGACTTTGGAATCCCCCGGATCTGAGTTTAAATCCCTTCTCTGGCACATCCCACTGTATGACCTGCGGTGGGGGAGTCAGTTAGCCCCTGAGTCTTGTTTGCCTCATCTTATAAACAGATGCCTGGCACAGTACCCCTTTTAGGGAAGCAACAACCACTGGTTATTCACGGTGCTGAGACTTTCTTCCTGGCATTAACCCTTCCCCTTTGTAAACACCCTGAGGGCAAAAGCACAGGCGCTTGTCCAGTCTGGGGCCAGAGAACAAGCCTGGAGAACATTCATTTGTGACTGACTCTGTCAACATCCCGCCTCCCTTCACGGTGGGTGGTGTACCCCAAGGGCTGTGCGTTGGCTCACGGTACCCCGGGTGGGCTCAGCTCCACTTTCACCCACTCCAAACACACCTCAAGTTCCTGAGGACAGGATGACCAGTCCCCCAGCCCCGTGCCCCCAGCTCTCCCATACCATCCACCAAAGTTCAGTCTTTGTGACCTGTTTGCCATGCTTCATAGACAACACCTGACCCCATTCACATCTCTGGAGGGGCTGGAAGGAAGACAGGGAGGGGTAGATGTTTTCCCACAGGTTACAGACGAAGAAACTGAGGCAGGAAAGTAGGCTGTCTGCTGCTGCCGGGCAGCGGGCAAGACTGGCCTCACTCGGCAGCTGGGGGCAGTGGAGACGTGCTGGTCAGGAGTAGGAGTGAGCGAGGGCCAAGGAATCGGGGGGCAAATGCAGTGGGGCTGAGCTGAGACCCGAGTTTTCCCATATTGTCAATAAACAGAGACCAGGTGCCCTTGTTCCATTAAAGAAGAAAGGGATCAGGTAATCCCAAAGGAAAGACGGGAAATCCTCCTCCTCACCCTCGCCCCCACCACAAATAGCTGCAGAGTGCTTTCTATAAGCCAGGCAGGGTCTAGACGCTTTACATATATCAACTCACTTAATATTCACAATCACCCTGTGAAAACAGGTCCTTGATTATCCTCATTTTACAAATGAGGAAAGGGTCTTAGAGAATTTGCCCAGGGTCACATGGCCAGGGAGTGGTGAGGCCGGGATTGGAACGTGTGGCTGTGGCCATTTCCTAGCTGCCTCTCACCACACAAGCTCCTCTACCTCCAGGACCCCCTTCACCTCCCAAGCCATGAGGCGACAGGCTGGCCGGCAAACTCTCAGGCGCCGAGGCTCCAGGACCTGTAGTAACTGCCTCCCAAGGTGCTGCCTCCAAGTGGAGGAGCCGAGGACTCAGACCTGTTTGATGGGCTCGACAGATGTTCTGGTCCTTAGCCTCCTGCCTCCGCCTCCAGGCAGGAAAGAGATACAGGAGGAGGCAGGGACCAGAATTCTACCATGATATTCTGTTCCCATGACTCAGAATCCCAGAACAGATGGACAGGGGAATTTCTGAATGAGTAACTAACCACAGAAGAATAAAGTTATGTAAATCAGCCTGGAACACACTTAGAAAGAAATTAGGCAGGAGCTTTCAAAAAAATCAGGCTAAGGAAGTGGGAAATGCCCAAAATGTGTGCTCTTGCACCGTTCCTGCCTTGGGGCAGAGCTGGGCCTGTGTGCATTTCTAGACTACTCCTGATTACAAAACTACCAGGTTTTTACCCCATGGGCAGCAGCATTGGGACTGCTAAGCACATTTGGATTTCTCCCAAGAGGAGAAGAGAGGCCCTAGGATACAGAAATCAGACAGACAAATGATGGGGCTCTGATTCCTCTCCGTTCCCCATGTTCTGTTTTTGCAGAAGTACTTTTATTAACGGGCTGCTTGTCACCATCTCCCTCCAGCAGCTTATAAAACTTAGCCCAAGAAATATATCAACAGCTCTGCCCCATCAGGACAGGAGGCGACAGTGGGGAAATCTCAAACCCTTTCGGAGAGCAAGGTGCCCTTGCAACGCCCATCAGGGAGCCAGACGACGGCGGCGGCCCGTGCGGCCTTCCTAGACTGAGCGTGGAAAGCAGGAGGGGGAAGCTAGACAGGCTTTAGCTGGAATTTTATTTTTTCCATAATTTAGAATGAAGTTATCTTTCCTGCTTGAGCACTTTCTTCCATAAAACTGTCCTGCTGGTAAAGGTGAAGATTTGTCACCCTCAAAGGCTTACAGCTCATTCAGGCACTCAGTTTGTGTGCATCTCCAGCGGGGAAGGCTCAGGCTGAGTCCAGGAAGCTACAAAGAACAAGCTGGAGGGCATCCAGGGGCGGCAGCAGGGGCAGCGGGGGTCTAGAAATGAAGTTATCTGAGAGACAGCTGGTGGAACTGGAGAAGAGACAGGGGAGCTGTTGTCAAATACTCGCGGGTTGTCATGTGGACGAGGGAGCAGCTCGCGCCCTCGGGTTCTGCCGGCTGCGGCATGGCCAAAGGATGGCTGCAGAAAGGCAGATCTGAAAGCCAGAGCTGTCCAGCAGTGCAGAGGGATGCTCGTCACTGGAAACGTCCAGGCAGAGGCTGGCCCCTGGGCTGGAATCCAGGGCGAGGCATGAGTGGAGAGGATCGCCTGAGCGGACCCTCCCTCTGCCGAGTCTGCGTCTTTACCTTGTAACAATCATAGGCCCTGAGGAGCCGTGAACCTCAGAAGGGAAGGTTCTGTTTATTGCTTTTTATTATTATCATTTATTAAGTGCCCACATTATGCTCAATGCTTCATACACATTATTTTGTTGAATCTTCACCACAGCCCTGTAAGAAAGGTGCTGTGCCTGCCACGTGGAAGGCACCAAAAAATATCTGCTGACTGAATGAATGAAGCCCTTTTACCAATGAGAAAACTGAGGCTTAGGGAGGATAAGCATCTTGCCAAGGTCAAGCAGCTGGACGACAGCAGAGCTGGTCTGTGAAGCCTGGTCTGAGCCCCAGGGCCTGCATCCTGGTCCACTGCACTGCTTGCTGTGGCAACTGCCTTGGTCTTCAGAGACCTGTTGCAGACTTACCAGGCTGTGACAAAAGCAATAAGGACATTGCTGACAGGTATCAGGTTGTTTTCCAAATATGCTCTAACAAGCATGCATTGATCTTACAAAAGAAAAAACTTATCTAGATATTCAAGTTCAGCCCACCATCTCCCAACCAAAGGTGTATCCACTTAAGAACTAGTTTGCCAATCAAAAGGCAGACAGTAAAAGAGCTATTCAAAAATAAAAATAAAATGAAGAGTTGTCTGGAAAGACACAGAGAAACTGGAACCCTCAGACGCTGCTAGTGGGAACGTAAGATGGTGCAGCTGCTCTGGAAAACAGCCTGCAGTTCCTTAAGAGGCTCAACATGCAGGTACCAGATGACCCAGCAATTCCACTCCCAGGTATCTGCCCAAGAGAAATGAAAACACATGTTCACACAAAAAGAACTGTGCATGAATGTTCATAGCAGCATTATTCATAACAATCAAAACGTGGAAACAACCCAAATGCCTGTCAACCAATGAATGGACAAACAAATGTGGTATGTCCATACAGTGGAATATTACTCAGCCTTAAAAGGGAATGAAATTCTGACATGCTACAACATGGATGAAGCTTGAAAATATTATGCTAAGTGAAAGAAGCCAGACACAAAAGACCACATATTGTGTGATTCCATTTATATGAAATGTCCAGAATAGGCAACTCTATAGAGATAAAGTAGATCAACGGCATCTAGGGCTGAGGACAGGGGAGAAATTGCGGGGATGACACTGACTGCTAGTGGTTACAGGAATTCTGGGGGGGGGGGATAAAAATGTTCTAAAATTGATAGCAATGATGGTCACACATCTGAGAATATGCTAAAAACCACTGACTTGCGCACTTGAAATGGATGAATTTTACGGTATATGAATATCTCGATGAAGCTGTTTAAAAAAATGGTTATCTTTCTTATTTTTAACAGATTTCACGGAATCTGCTAAGGGATAGAGATTATGAAGTGAATCGAGGGAAGGCAGCAGCTCACAGACTACCTCTTGCCCACATCCAGATGTCATTCACTCATTCAACAAATGTTTATCGAGAACCACTAGAAGCCATGCACTGCACTGCATCAGAGGTCAGTAAACTAGAGCCCACAGGCCACATCCAGCCCGCCATCTGTTTCTACAGCCTGCAAACTAAAAATGGTGCTTATAATTTTATAAGGTTGGAAAAAAATCAAAAGCAGAATAATATTTCACGTGTGAAAATTATATGAAATTCAAATTTCAGTGTCCATAAACAAATTTAATTGGAACACAGAGACACTCACTCATATACATATTGTCTATGGCCACTCTGTGCCACAGGGGCAGAGCTGAGCAGCTGTAACAGAGACTGGATGGTCTGCAAAACCTAAAACATTTACAGTCAGGTCCTTCAGAGGCAAAATTCACCAACCCCTGTGCTATGCTAGAGATGCAGGGGAGGGAAAGGGACAAGCAATAACAGTCAGGGCCTCTGTCCCCTGGAGTTTATGTCCCAGTGAGGAAGACAATGGGAATCTGAGGACCACATCATAAATGGAGAGAAATGCTAGGAAGGAAAAAACCTGTAGCCCTGTGTGAGCACAGACCAGGGGACCCACAGAGCCAGGGCTCACAGACACCTTCCCTGCAGAGAGACAACCTGAGGCCTGAGGGAGGAGGGAGCAGGAGGGAGCCACATCTGCAAAGGCCCTAGGGAGGGGGGCATGTGGCCTGGTGAAGGACTAAAGGAAGGCCACCAAGGCTGCGGTGCAGAGCGGAGGGCAGGGCCTGCCAGGCAGCCCGCACTTCTGAGTTTCTGCTCCCCGCTGTCGCCCAGGTCCAGGTCCCGCCACTAGAGACTCTGGGAAGGGGGCTGAGAACCACCCGAGAGCGTGGACTGTTTACAGACCCTCTACCGGATGATCTAAGGAGACAGAAGGAGGGAGAGTTTATCAACGGAAAACTATTTCTTGATCACCTAACAAAGTGCCCAGCGTTTTCTTTAGCCAATATCATACAGGACACAAAATAAGAAAAAGATGCAATCTCTGATGTCAGAGAGGAAACAGGAAGTTGAGGAAACAAGCCCAAGTCCTCAACTCTGCTACTCAAACATAATGGCACCTGCTGTTCCCAACGCCTGGAATGTGCTTCCCCAGGTACCCAAGGGGACTGCTCCCTAGATTCCTTGAGGTCTCCATCAAATGTGACTAATTAGAGAAGCTTTCCCTACCCACCCCATACAAAATAACTCACTCCCCCACTCTCCTCCCCCTTTCCCTTCTCCTCCTTCCCACCCTCCCCGTCTCCCATGCCCCAGGCATCCCCTGTGCCCTCACTTTGCTTAGTTTTCTCCATCACACTGAACTCTACCCATGATGCAGGTCTTTACCAGTTCACTGAGCAGCTCTTACACTAGAATATAAGCTTTATGAGGGCAGGAACTTTGTTTTTTTCACTGCTGTATTCCCAGCACCAAGATCTGACATAGAGTCAGCTCTCAAACATTTGTGGAATAGATGCAAACACAAAACACAAAACACAAAAAATTTAAGAGTAAATGCCCTTCATTTGTAAACTTGGGCAAGTTATTTCTTTATGGCTCAGTCTCCTCGTTTGCAAAATAAAAATAATACAAGTACCTACTTCATGGGTAAATAAGGTAATGCACATAAATGTTGATTATCATCATCATCATCTTGTGTTAAGGGTCCATTTTGCGTCACATGTTAAAGGAGGAGTTTTAAATACATATCTCATTTAATTCTCATATAAACCCCATGAGGTCACTCTTATTACAAACTCCTTCTGGACAGACGAGGAAACTAAAGTTCAGAGGTACTAGGTAAGCTGTCCAAGGTTACACAGCAGGGTAAGCACAGAATCAAATTCAAACAAGCACCATGGGGCTTCAAGGTCTGTGCTCCTTCCTCTATCCAACTGCAACCTGGAAATGCCAAAGAAGGCTAGAGAGAGGGAGACCAGTGTATCCAGGAGCAGCTAAGGAGTGGTCAGCAAGGAAGCAGGATTCAGATTCTGTTCTGAAGGACTAAAAGTATTCAGATGAGCAAAAGAGAAGATGAAAGTCACTCTAGGCCAAAAAAAAAAAAAAAAAACAACGCAGATGGAAGCAGCTCTTTTCCACAAGAGACTTACACTAGTGAAACACAAACAAGAGAGGACAATGGTGGAATCACAGGACTGGCACCTGGATGGAAACTGCAACACACCCAGTCCAACCACTTGTGTTACAAGCAAGAAGCTAAGGTCTGAGGCGGAAGGGTGCCTGTGAAGGGTGGCGGAGGCAGTGGATTGTGCCTGCGCTGATGCTGACATCCTAACCTAGATGCCTTCTTATTCTTGATCATGTAATTCCTCTTAAAAAATCATAGAAGTAACACATGCTCACTACAGCCAGAGAAAATAAGCCAAAATGAGGAGAACCTTAACAGTGTCCCCACCACTAGCCATAAACTATTGAACAGTTTTATATTTAACAGGTTCAGAGTGACATTAAGTGGCTTGCATATCAGAACAGAGTTTGAACCTAGGCGAACTGTGCTTCCATTTTTGTTTCTAAGACTGTTTGCAATTCATTCATTTGTTCACTCAGCCAGCGATTACCTAGGATCACCTATGTGTCACTGGCACAGTTCTAGGTACCAAGATTCTGCAATGAACATACACAATAAAATGATCTTTCATTCCTCTCTCACAAAGGCTGGAGACACACCCACTGGTCTGTTAAAACAACAAATGAGGGCAACGAAATACAGCAGCTCCGCTCCAACTGGCACTCTCAGAGGGAGTGCACACATCTACCTCTGCTACCTGACACCTCACCAAACAAGGGTAAAAGATGCTTGAAGGCACAAACCCACAATTTCAAAAAGAGCAGAGGGAAGATGACAGCAACACAATTTCAGAAACTGGAGGGTAGTAGGACAATGGTTAATCGACTTAAGAAACCTAAGAAAGTTGAATCTAGAGCATTAGCACCCAGAACCTCAGAAGGCGAGTGGTCAGCAGCACCAGGAGGGGCTGCAAGCGGGAGGCAGGTGACAAGCCTGCTTCCACGTCTTTCGAGAATGACGCTGGAGGAATGCAGGTGCAAAGATCTCTTTGGATTGTTGATTTCAGGTTCCTTGGGTAGATACCCAGTAGTGGGATAGCTGGATCATAAGGTATTTCTATTTTAATTTCCTGAGGAATCTCCATACTGTTTTCCATAGAGGCTGCACCAGTTTGCATTCCCACCAGCAGTGAATTAGGGTTCTCTTTTCTCCACATCCTCTCCAACATTTGTTGTTTTTTGTCTTGGTAATTATAGCCATTCTGACAGGTGTAAGGTGATACCTCATTGTAATTTTGATTTGCATTTCCCTGATGATTAGTGATGTTGAACATCTTTTCATCTGTGTCTCTTCTTTGGAAAAATGTCTGTTCACGTCCTCCGCCCATTTTTTGACCAGGTTGTTTGTTTTTTCGTTGTTGAGTTGTATGAGTTCTTTATATATTTTGGAGATTAACCTCTTGTTGGATATGATTTGCAAATATTTTCCTCCGGTTGGTGGGTTCTCCTTTCGCTTTGTTGATGGTTTCCTTTGCTGTGTAGACGCTTTTTAGTCTGATGTAGTCTCATTTGTTGATTTTTTTTCTTTTGTTTCACTTGTCTGAGTAGACGTGGTATAGCCAAGACATGGAAGCAAGCCAAGCGCCCATCAACTGATGAATGGATACAGAAGATGTGGTACATATATATATATATATATATACAATGGAATACTACTCAGCCATAAAAAAAAGACAAAAATCATCCCATTTGGGACAATATGAACAGACCCTGAGGGTATTATGTTAAGCAAAATAAGTCAGAGAAAGACAAATATCGTATGACTTGACTCATATGTGGAAGATAAACAAACAAACAAACACTTAGATAAGGAGAAGAGATTGGTGGTTCCCAGAGGGGAAGGGGCTGGGGGAGGGTGAAAGGGGAAAAGGGGCACATATGTATGGTGACAGATAAAAACTAGACTATTAGTAGTGAACACAATGCAGCCTATACAGAAACTGAAATATAATAATGTACACCTGAAATTTATACAATGTTATAAGCCAACATGACCTCAATAAAATAATTTTTTTTAAAGTCTGCTTTAGGAGGAGAGCCCCTACATCTCCTCCCCCATGTCCCTCAGGCAGGTGACTGTCCCTCCTCCACCCCAGGGGTTTCTTCTTGGAGAGGGTAAAGCAGAAGGTCTGTGGACTGGGGAAATAGCACAGGGAAATGCAGGGGCACCACACTGAAAACAGGGCATTAAGTTCAAGTACAGAAGGCCAAGACCCCTCCCTCTTCCCCATTACATTCTTGGGCACAGGGGGTCAGCCTTAGACCTTCCAGGTAGATTAGAAGATTCTTCCCTAGGGATCTTCACTGCTCAAGAGAAAATACCTAAGATACTAACTTATCAGGTTCCTAAATGAAACAGGCCAGCCAGGTCACCCTACATGAGGCCGAGTACACAAGAGCACCCCCTGACACACACACACACACACACACACACACACACACACACACACACTTTATAGGACATGGTGAGGAAGAATCCTTCCTCCCAAACATAAAGCTTCATTAATAGCCTCTGAGAAATAAGAGGTGACATTGCATCCCTGAAACCAAAAAAGGATGCAACAAAAAAAAAAGGTATATTTAGAAAACTAAGAACTCTTAGAAATCAAAAATATGCTAACTAACATGGAAACCTCAATGGAAGGCTGGAAAACAAAGCTGAAGAAATCTCCCAGAAAGGGGGAGGAGGGAGAGAAAGGGAAAGATAATAAAGTTATAGGACCAACCCAGGCGATTCAATATCCAAATTCTAGGAATTCCAGAGGGAAGAAGAGAAAAACCAGCAGGAGCAAATCAATGAAGTAATTCAAGAAAATTTCCCCAAACTAAATAATGTATGTTTCAAGACTGAAAGTTTCCAGGGTGCACTGGATAAAGTGTATCCTTACTAAGGCAGGCCATTTGCAAAATCCCAGAACACCAAAGAGAAGACTTTTACACAGGACACTGGAGACTCGAGAGAGAAAAATCATGGTACCTACAAAGGATTAAAATTGGAATGGTGTTACACTTCTCGACAGCAACCCTGGAACTTAAAAGAAAATTAAGCAATGCTTTTGCACAAAAAAGATCCCTAACCTAGAGTCCTACACCCAGCCAAAATATCAATAAGTGTGAGTGTAGAATGAACACTTTTTCAGATGTGTAAGGCCACAGTCATCATAGAGCCCTCCTGTGTGGGACATTCATCACACTGTGTTGCAGATCACAAGAGCACCCCTGTACACTGTTCACTGTGTATCCCACTAGACTCTGGGGTAGGGACTGTGTCTTACTGCCCTCGACAGCTTCAGCACAGCGTGATATGGGGTAACATAAGAAAGGCACCCAGCTCAGCAAGGGGGAGGCAGGGAATGCTGAGTGGAAGGAAGTGACATCTAAACTGAACCCTCAAGGAAAAGTATAAGATGCACATCACAGTGTTGTTCCAGGCAGCAGGACACGTGCACAGGCTTGGGGACCCATCACGATCCATCAATTCGCTAACCTCAGACAAGAGACCTAGCCAACAGGTGACATTCAGGCCAGGAACAAATGAATCCATGCCCAATAACTAGAAATACTAGTGATATTACCTGTGATATTAATCATCTTTTCTAGAACAAGGTGATATACAAATCAATAAAATGTAACCAATCTGAGCACGAAGAATGGGGACACTGAGGCAGAAGGCTGGCTCTGGCTGTGACCTCAGGGTCCCTGGAGCAGTCTGGAAGCCGCCGAGGGCACAGGCCACCATGAAGCCTGTGCCGTAAACAGAAGGGGGAAGCCAGACCTGACAATGAGCCTGCAGAGGCCCCCAGATGAAGGACACTGGGATCTGGGGGCTGGGCAGGGGCAGGGAGGGTCTCTGTACTTGTGCCCTCTCTCCTCACTCCCACCTGTGAAAGTCAGAGCTTTAAGGCTCAGAAAGATCCCAAGCCCAGAGACCAGGAATGAAGGCCCCGGTCACCTGCTTGGCCAGCCAAACCGGCTGGGAATACAACCCAAGTCTCCAGGGCACCTCCCACCCCTTAAAGGCCTGCCCGGACCTCAGGTTCTCATGCAGATTTCCACTTGCTGGAGTTTGAGGTCAGAAGAAACAGCCAAGGATGCATAACAGTCTGGCCCCTCCACCACTCCAACTCAAATTTATGGAAGCAGCTTTCTAGAAAGAGCCTCCCCTCCGCCTGGCGCCTCCCTCCCCCACCTCCGTGGAAGGAGGCGGCTGGCACTCAAGTCTAATTGGATTCCTGCCGCCCCAGGATTTCGTGCTCTGGGCGGTGGCGGCAGCAGCGGCAGTGAGGTTTCTGAAACAGAAACAAAGTCAGGAGCCTGTCTGCTTTGCTTCTGTGGCTGGTTACCCGCTGGGATCTGAGCAGCCAAGAAGGAGTCTTTCCTTCCCAAAACGGCCCTTTTCCACCCTGCTGAACAACATGCCCTCCTTCCGGGGCCCCGCCAAGGTAATGGTATAGATTCAAGGTCGAGGAGTGCACTGGGCTCCAGCTCCGAGAACCAGGTCCAGGCTGGCGCTGCAGCCCGGGAGCCAGTGGAGGTGATGCCTTCTCTCTTTTGAAGAATCTCCCCCCTTCCCACCCTCAGTCCCTCCTTTGCTCACTTTACAGGACATGTTAACCTGCACAGAGACAACACCTCCCAGTCTGAGGCTCTTGAACTTGAACCACCTGTGTCTCTCTTGTATCCTCAGTCCCTCCAAGTTCTCACTCTTCTTTATTACACAAGAGGGGTAAACTGAGGCACGGGGTAGGATAGGCTAAAGGCTGGTGCTGTGGGGACTCCACTGCTGTCACAAACTCTCATGCCAGCCAGTGGTGGTGCCTGTGTCTGACATGTGCACCCCAGACATCATGCTGTGGGTGTGGGAGGGTGTGTATAGGGTGAACTGGGCAAGCGGGTAAGCAAGCATGCAGGTGTGTGTGAGAACATGAGTGTGAACAAGCACGTGCATGAGCCCATGTGCAAGAGTGAGCGTGCACGCTATGTGTGAATGTTCATGTGTGGGGGGAGGGGGGAGGCAAGTGAGTGTGTGAGCAAGCATGTGTGAGAACGTGAGTGCAAACAAGCATTTGTGTGTGCAAGAGTGAGTGTGCATTGTGTACGCACATGTGGGGGGGCGGGGGGAGACGAGTGCATGTGAGCAAGCACGTGTGAGAACAAGAGAGGGTACGTGAATATGAAATATGTGTGTGTGTGTGTACACAGAGCAGGCCCTGGGCCACAGGGCCACATTAGCTCCTTGAGACAGCAACTAGGTCCCAGCAGGGAGTCCCACCCCAGCCCACCTCCCACAGATTCAGACCCCCAAGTGCATGGTTAACATAAAGGAACAACCCCTAAACCCAGAAGCCTGTGTCCCACCTGGGCTCACCTCTGCCTCCCTGCTCCACACAAGGCACCCTGCGCCCAGGCCTAGGCCCCTGGGTGCCCCGCCCCCGCTCCACCCCAGCCTCACTCTCTGACCAAGTTTCCACCCTGCAGCATTTTTTTTAAAAAACAAAGAAAAATCGTCCTTACTTCCTTAGGGAGCCATAAATACGAGGATTATGGAAGTGACATTCTGAAAGTAATCTGAACTATTTGGAAGAAAAGGGGTAGAGAAAATAAAGGGCATTTTGGCCCAGAGTTAACACAGAAAAAGAGGGAATTCTGTCTCGAGGAGGGGAAGGCCATCTGCAGTGGTCGCTCGCCCGCCTGCCCGGCGTGGAGCCCAGGCCGGTCGGCAGCAGAAAGCCCAGGTCTCTGAGTAACACGGCTTGTCTAATATGCCAAACACAAAGACACAGCGTCCTCGCGGGCCCGAAGGCTGTCTGGAACCGGGGCACAAACAACTCCCCAGGCTGCCTTTCCCTCATCTGGAAGCAATCTGCCCTGCCTGCCACCAAATAGGCATGTAGAAGAGAGAGCTGCCCCTCACCCCTCTGCTGGGAGGCCAGCTGAACCCCTGGGAGGAGCCACAGAACGGGCACAGACTTTTGTTTGCTGTCACCCTAAACAACCTGTCCCTTTGCCCCTGAGGACTGGACAACAGTCAAGAGCACAAACTGGAATCAGACCGAACTAAACTGACAGCCGGCTCCACCAGCTGAATCTTGGCTTCCGCCTAAGATGGAGATGAAGCTGTCGGGAGGATTAATGGGACATGCTCAAGAGGAGTCTGCGCTGTGCCTTGCACACTTGAGAGAGAACAGTTATTATTATTGTTGCTGTGCTGCTGCATACTCTCAGTCGATTCTCTTCATGGCAGCCGCAGTAAGCCTTTTGAAAAGTAAGGCAGGTCTGTCTCTCCTTTATCAAATTCCTCCAAGGCCTCCCAGCTCACCAACCACAGAAGCTAAAATCCTCAATATAGCCTCAGGGCCCTATGTGATCTGAGGGCCTGCTCTTGCTCACTTCACTCCAACTCTACCGGGCTTCAACAAGACTCACACGCTCCTACCTCAGGACCTTTGCACATCCTGCTCCTTCTGCCCTAGGATGCACCTCCCCCAGATATCCACAGGGCTCGCCCCATCACCTTCTTCCATCTCTGCTGAAATATCACCTCCTCAGTGAGGCCTTCCCCAAGTCCCCTGTCTAAATCGGAACCCCTGACCCCTGCCCCATCCTCCCACCCCTTCCCTATTTCACTCTTCTCCATAGCATTTGTCACCACCAATAGACCACAGATAGTAATTATCTGTTTATTGTCTGTCTCCCCGACCAAAATATAAACTCTTGAGGACAGGGATTTTTCTTCACTCCTGCATCCCCAGAGCCTGGACAGCACCTGGCCCAGAGGAGCCCCTCAAACATGTGTGGGATGAATGAGTCTTGGGATACTTAGGGCAAACCAAGCCAAGGCCAGGACTGGACAAGCAAGTCCTAAGCCCCCCTCACAGTTGTCTTTGAGGCTCAGCGGCCTCCTCTGAAAAAAACAATCCTCATTTTAGCTACTTCTCAGAGGAGAGAACGACAGTAAGATGATGTCTGGGAATACACTTTGGTGCTTTCAGAGTGGGAAGCCCTACAGAAATGGAAGACCCTAAAACTACTTCTCCAGCAGCATCTTCCAGGCCAACTTTCAGGATGGGGCCCTGAGTGCTAACACCACACAGAGGGTTGTATACAGACACAGCTCCCACCTCAAGGATCCCGCCGAGTCAGGTCTGAGGTCCCTGGACGGGGAAGCACAGCCGGTGCTATTCCCCACAGAAGCCCTGGTACCAGACCTGCTTGCACACAGTAGGTGCTCAACAATGTCTGGTAAAAGCAAAGCGAGCAAATCCCACGCCGATAACCACATAGAGAATAGAAAGATCACAAGTATAAAAATCCTGAATAAAATACTAGCTGACCTAAAACAGCACGCCGACAACAGCTACCATGGATAAGACCGACAAAAACATTGAATCTATTTTCACCATCTTCGGATCACAGGCAAATATGTTTTCTAAGGCAGATGCTGAGGGTTTGGTAAAGAAAGCCACGGGGAATGGAGAACAAGGAAACCTCTTTCCAGTGAGTGCATTTCAAGAATTAGGCCAAAATACTGCAGATCATGACACAAGGCACTCCATCGATATTAGCTATAATTAAATCATTGTTTTTATTATTGTCTTGGCACCCCTCCAATGATGGAACAAGCAGGACAGTAGAAGACAGAACACTTAGGTTTCCCATCTAACAGTGAGTGGCCTAGGCACACTGCTTCCCGCTGAAACATCTTCCTCACCTGTAAATCACACAGGACAGGTTGAGTGGTACCCAGTCCTGGCCACGAGGATGCTGGGATGCTCTCTTTCAGTCATCGAATGTCTGCTGAGTGCCTACTTTGTGCCCGGCGCCCTCTCGACACTGGACACACAGACTGAGCACAGAGAGCAAGGCCTGTCTCCTGCAGCTCCCTCTCCAGGGCGCACTGACTTTGTGAGCCCAGACGCAGGCAGGCTCGAGCCCTCCAGATACATCAGTTTCCAAATAACACTCCCTTTCCTTCTACGGGAGAAAGGACTCTCATTTGCAAAGGGCTCAGAGCTTTTGCTGAGGCAAAGGCTAAGCCCACACTGTTGAGGACAGTGACGGTGGCTCCGGGAAGTCGGCAGCCTCAAACACTAAAGGAAGTCCTGCGAGTAAGCCCATCCTCCAGCTCCCCAGTGGAGCCAGTATTCTTCCCATTTTGCAGAGGAAGAAACTGAGGCTTCGCCCACCTCAAACTTGTGGACAAGGTTCAGGTGGCCAAGGCTAAGAGGACCGCAGTATCCCAAGTCCCCAGCTCAAGAGCGCTCCTCACATCCAGGATCATGCCCGGCTCAGTGAGCTCAAGTTTCAAAAGAAGAGCGGCACACCTGGAGACACCAGAAGGGCGCTTCTCAGGAGCTCAGGGCCCCTCGGGGTGGAGCCAGGGTGCTCGGCTGCTGGCAAGCTCTCTCACTTCAGGCCTGCTTTCTGCAAAGCCCTTGCCCAGAGCCCACCCAGCTGTGACTTACCCCCTGGGCCCAGCCGACTGCCACGAAACGAGGGGGCCAGCGAGCCACCGCGGATTTCCCTAGCGGGCATCCAAGATTTATAAGCTACCTGACAAAGGCTCCTTCCACGGAAAGGTTGGGCAACAGCTTCAGGGAAGCAGAAGACGGGGCCCTTGGCATCTGACTCCTTCTGAGTCAGCTCCTCCACTCTCCTCCAGCTGCTGAGCTGCAGACCCACCCATTCTTCCTGGGGTGGAATCTTATTTGGAGCTCCCTGAAGGCCACCTTAAAATTGGAAAAGGCAGGTGCTTGAAGATTCTCTTGAGAAATCTGCCAGGACCACTACAAAATGGGCCTCCACAGTGTGCAACATATTGTCCTAGACCCAGTGGGTGACATCTCCTTGAGAGCTTCCAGTCCAGGAGAAAAGACGCCCCACAGAGGAAGGGACACGAGACCCAGAACAACAAGCCAGTGAACAGGTCAAGAGCTGCAGTATGCTCAGAGCCACGTTCACGAGCGCGGAGAACGGCTGCAGCAAGGCTGCCAGACTTTGCTGTGTGGGCAGGTGGGAGAACAATGCGCTACCCAGAGCCAACGACTGTCTCAAAGGCCCTGTGCCTCCAGACACAGGAGACAACGGGACAGGGCGCTGACACAGGGGCCAGCCCACATCAGTGGGTGCCAGTCAGGCTGAAATCAGGATGACAGAGACACAGACTTTGGGTTGGGGGGCAGCAGCTCGTCTGCAAGGCCCAGAGAAGAAATCACTTTAGGCAAGGAGGAAGGGCTGCAAGGAGTCTCACAAAACAGTAGTAAGGAGCACCTTCCAGGTGTGTTTTCTGAGTGTGTCTGTGCGCACGTGTGCGTAGGGAGCTGAAAGGAAGGAGTAAGGTTTAGAATCATTAAGTACAAAGGTATCTTAGAGATTATCTCATGCAACATCATATCTAATCTTACAATCCCGAACACAAAATCCCTGATCAATAAATACCAGTTTTTGCTTAAACCCCAGCAGTGATGGGGAGCTCATTACCTCTCAAGGCAACCCATTCCTCTCCTGGATGGCTCCAGCTGTTATTTCTTCCTGGAACTGGACCCAGATCTGATCTCCTGGAATTCCCTCACACGGGTCCTATATTTGGCCCTCTGGAGCCATAGGATACATTTAGCCCTCCTCTTCCACATCAATCCTGCACATGTTGGAAGACCATTATTGTGCTCCCCCTTCCCATAACACACCATAAAAATAATTTCCAGACAAAATGAACATTCTCAAATCCTTCATCCAATTCCCACGTGGTGTCGTTTCCACCCTCCTCTGGATGAATTCCGATTACAGAATTAATGAAACCCAATGCTGCAGATGTGGTGTGAGACCCGTAGAGCACGAAGAGAATCTAACTCCTGCGAGCTGAGCTCCATACCTGAATGGTACGGTTCTTCACAGCAACCACACGGCATGGTTAGCTTATATTTTCTTCCATTTATTTTCATTTACTCATTCAGTCAACAAACACGAGCTGCCTACTATATGCCAGGCACTGGGCTAGGTACGAGGGATACTAAGAAAAATGCCATGTCATCTTTGTGCTCAGAAGGGCAGCCTACTTGGAGGGAGAAAAAACAAAACTAGATGAAACTATGGGGAAAAGAACATGCTGCCTGTGGAGTCTTGTAGGAGTGCTGACTAGAGGCACTTGCCCTGGTGGGGAAGGACGGAGCCTCAGGCGAGACTTCCAACAAGGCAGGACTTCCGTTTACAGCCACAGGGAAGGAACAGGCACTGGCTTTACCCTCCCCCTTTAAACAACTAAAAAGCCAGGCAGATGCATGAAATAACTCCTTCAGACCCTGGACAACAGGAGTGCAGGCCTGTACTTTCTGAGAGGGGTAACAAGACTGAGTCCTCTGACTGCCCAGCTTACTGCCTGGACACAGCCCCACCCAGCAACACAGGAGGAGGAATCTAAATGGAGTCCAGGGGTCCCACCAAGTGGAGGAGACAAAATTCAGGTTCATGGAGCTAGAATTTTTAGGGCAGCATACTGGAGGGTGGGGCACTGCACCGAGAGAGCTCTGGAGATCTGCAGAGGAGTCCCCTTAAACCTCTGTCTGATCCACACATGTGTGGGGTGAAGCTCCCAAGACTGGGAAAAGAGTCAGTGGAAAGCTATAGGCCAAAGAATTTGTGGAGCGCACACAAGGCCGGAAAGAGGTCACTTTCCCACTAGCGAGAGTGGAGAGACCTCATAATACACAGGGCACTGGGTAGAGTCCTCAGAAGGGTGGTGCCTTAGTTGTGAAACTAAATTAGGCCTAGACTAAAGGCTGCGCTAAAGGAATCCACCCCGACAAAGCTTACAGCAAGCCTCGAATGTATTAAACGGATCCCAAGCAATTTAAATGCATGCCAGAAAAAAGTCCAACACTATTTAAAGAAATATAACAAAATCCAGCAACATTAAATTCACAATGTTTGGCATCCAATCGAAAATTGGCAGGCATTCAAAGAAGCAGAAAAATATGACCCACAACCAGGAGAAAAATCAGTCAACAGAACAGACCCAAAAATGACAGAGATGATGAAACGAGTAGGCAAGGATGAAAAAACAGCTATTATAAGTTATGTTCCATATGCACAAGAACGTAGAGGAAAATATAAACATGATGGGGAGAGAAACGAAAGATATAAAAAAAGACTCAAGGGGCCGCCTGGTGGCACAGCGGTTTAGTTCGCACTTGGCAGCCCGGTGTTCGCGAGTTCGGATCCCGGACGCCCACCGACGCACTGCCCGTCAGCCATGCCATGGTGGCGTCCCATATAAAGTGGAGGAAGACGGGCACGGATGTTAGCCCAGGGCCGGTCTTCCTCAGCAAAAAGGGAAGGATTGGCAACAGATGTTAGCTCAGGGCTGGTTTTCCCCACAAAAAAAAACAAAAAGACTCAAATGGAACTTCTAAAGATGAAAAATACAATATCTGAAATGAAAAATACACTGGATGAGATTAATTAACATCAGATTAGACACTGCAGAAGATCACTGTACTTGCAGACATAACAATAGAAACTATCCAAACTGAAGCACAGAAAGAAAAAGGACTGAAAAAAATTAATGGAGCATCAGCAACCTATAGGATAATAAATAGTCTAATATACATGTAATTAGAGTTCTGGAAAGAGAGGAGAGAGAACGGAGAAAAGAAAAATACTTGAAGAAATAATGGCTGAACAAATTTTCAAATTTGCTAAAACAATGCAGATAAGACAGAAACCAGTGCAGGATGGGAGGGGCACTTAAGCAAGTAGACACACCAAGGACAGTGAGAAATAAGAACCGGCATGGTGGGGAAAGGAGCAGAGCCTACAGGTAATCGGTACTACAGAAACAAAGGGACAAAGTGGCTCTAAGTGGAGAGTAATGAGGCTGGGCAGGGACAGGTGCCAGTTCACAGCAGGCTCTGCATGCCTCGCTCAGTCACCTGGACCTCATCTTGTAGGCCAAGGGGTGACCACCTCATCCTGGACAAGGGCAGTCAGACTTCGCAGTTGTCTTAAGCAGGAGGGTCCAGAGCAGAGAAGAGAGGTTTGAGGCCCAGCTGTGACATCGGAGCCCTCAGCCTGACCCGCCATGGGAATGACCCAGCTGAGATGTCCACCCTTGGACCCCGTTTGGAATAAAGAGCAGAGGCAACAAAAATGTCCTGCCCACCTGAGAAGGTTCTTCCTCCCTCTGACTCCTGGATCAGGTAACTCGTAAACCAGAAAGGACCTCAGGGATCACAGACCCCTCACTTGACAGATGAAGAAAACTAAGGCCCAGAGAAGTGACATGACTGGTCCAGGGCCAGTTAGGCATCCTGACTCCCAGTGGATTGCTCTTTCCACGGACCCACTCTGCCTGCCACGGCACCATGGGCCACTCGACATTGTTAGTGAGTCTGTGAACGTCCACACACGCTGTCTCTACACGTCCACTCTAGCTCCCAGAGGGCAACGGCCGATTCCTGGTGTCACTGACCTCCTGAACTTCTGTAGGGTAGGTGCTGGTATGCATCTCCTTCACGTGCACTGAGCAAAAGTGACTCTGGGCCTGACTCTGGGGAAGGGAGGAGGACAGGACACTCCCTGAGGATCAAGGCCAGAGCTGTCCCGAGTCTGCCTAGGTCTGAGAGGGACAGAGAAAAAAGACAGAGACAGTCAGAGAGCCAGAGAGTCAGACCCACTGACCCATTCAGTGGGAGTTACCAGGCAACCCCTAGGAGGCAAGGATGGGCTGGTGGAGGGGAGGGACATTCCTCTGGCCTCTAAATCCTGCTCCCTTATCAGATTGGCCCTGAGCCACACACTATGCTTGCCACCCCCTCCTCCCTAGGGGAGGAAAAGGAAATTGCCTTGAACTCTCCTTCTTGCCCCCTCTCCATACCAGCACCTCCCTCCCTCAGCCCCATCTTCATCTTGGGCTCTGGGTTGGGCGGCCCCTCTTTACAGAGGTTAAGAATGAACAAATTCTTGAGCTATTCCTGGACTCTCGATTTTTATCATCCTTCCATTCTGGTCAATTCTGAGAGGCCAGCGGCTGGGAATACCAGAGAGATCTGAGCCCGGCCCACCAAACCCAAAATAACCCCACACGTGCCTCTCTTGAGTCCTCATGGATTTGGCCATTTTGGGTGCATGTTTTCCTACAAAGCTGGCCCTAGGCCCTGCGAGGTCACCTCACACACAGGGCACTAGGAACTCTGAGGCACCCCTGGGTGAGCTGAAGAAAGTAGGAGCAGGCATGGGTGTAGGGGAGATACAAGAGACAGAATCTAGAGTCGGGATCTAGAAAGTCTGGCTCCAGCCTCCTCCACTCAGCTACCTGGAGATCCAGGGAAAACCAGCCTCAGTTTCTCAGCTAAGAACCTTGACACCAGCAGTGGCATCCTCTCCTACAACTCCCTCTCACCCCCTCGGGGAAAGGCAGTGTGAGTCTCCCTCCCAGAGCTGTGGGCCTTTAGCAAGGAGCTCCTGACTGAAGAATAAGTCCTCCCTATTCCCTGGAGACATCTCAAACCCCTGTGATTATGGAGATGGATGACTTTAAATCAAGTCCTCTAAGTGTCCTGGAGAATGGGCTAGATTAGGGACACATCTGTTTTTATATCACAAACAATATTTGTATGCCCACCAGGTGCTAGGCAATGAGAACACATGAAAAGCCTCAAGATCAAGATCAAGGCCTCTGCTCTTCAGGAGGAATAAAGCGGCAGAGGTGGAGAGGAGCTATCAGAAGTGTCCCTGCCTATCAGAGAACGCCCAAAGAGGCTGCAGAGGTCCTGGGTCTGTCATTCAGGTCCGGGGCAGCACAAGCAAACCTGCCCGGAATCCTGACTCGAGGGGAAGGTGGGGTAGCTGCAGGGTCTCGGGAACACCAGGGTCTGTGGAGACCACTCCCGTACACCATGGGTTTTGGGTATGGCAGCACCTAATGCTTCAGTTCCTGAAATGAATCAAGAACATATTAAAGACACTGGATTTAAAACTACAAAATAGACAGTGGCTTCTTAGGGGTTTCTTTCAAGCTGCAACATCCTTCCCATGAATGCCTGCGAGGATTTTTTGGCAATAACAGGCTAGCACATGGGGGTGGGGGTCCAAAGGAGAAAGGCCCTGCAGTCTAAAGAATTACCTTCTGCCCCAGAGTCAGGGTCGGGGCTCACCATCATGAGCCCACCACCTCTCCACATACACTGGCCCCCAAAGAGAGGGTCAGTCCCTCCACCTCAGCTGATGGGCACAGTGCCATCAGAACCATCTGCAATGAGAATCCAGGAAACCAGGCTACCAGCCATATCCCAGAACTGGGGATAATTCTGAGGCTTCCCCTCATGGCATAAGCATCCCAAAAGCCAGCAGCCCGAAAAGTATTCCCAGAAGAGAAGAAAATGTGTCTGATTCAGGTCCTCCGGCTCCAGGACTCTGACTGCTTTCCCACGGGCATCAGACTCAACCCAAACGTTAGAATGTGAGCTCTGTGGAGGGAGGCCCACCTTGCCTGATCTTCTCCAGCCTGCAGTGTCCAGGCCAAGAGCAGGCTCGAAGCATCTCCTAGTTCACCTAGCCCTGGGCAGAGTAGCAGTGAGGCATGACTACCCATTTCTAACTTTCCCATCAGCCAGCAGAGTGTGGCCCCCCGGGGAAGTCACACATATATTCCAGAGATGCAGCTGCTGCTGCTTTCTTGGAGAACAGTCCTCAGAGCCCAAGGCACAGCCCACTGAGCATCCCCAGGAGAGGGCCATCCTTACCCTACAGGGACACCTAAACTTGTTAAACAACTGAGAGTCATTTGGATGAGCAGTGAGGAAGGTGGATGATGAAACTGAAATAACATCATTTTTATGTCAAACTAGGTGTGACTATGAAGCAGTGAGACCTCCCAGCTGGGTCAAGGCAGGCATCTCCTTTGAGTCCTCCACACAGGGCTCTGCTTCACCTACCAGCAATCTCGTCCCTTCCTACCTGGCCTTCAGAGCCTACTCCTGGGAGCCTGGGATGCTCCGGGACCAAGCCCTGGGGGGATATGGGAGAACTAGATAAAACCGAGAAGACAGCTGGAGCCAGGAACAGAAGGGGCGGGACTCACCAAACCCTACATTGACTGAAACCCTCTCATCGCACAGATTGCCTGGGCTGAAGACGCCTCAGACCTTACAGAATCAAAGTGCTCGACAATTACTTATTGATGAATTGATGTTATGACTCTCGGGCATGCCAAAGTGTGAATCCATCCTCACAGCCTAAAGAACCAGCAACAGGGTGGAGGCATGTGCAGAGAAGTTAGGGACCAGAGAGGGGCCTCTTGGGTCTCTGCCTATGGGGACTCTACCTACCATATGCCTCAACCCAGCCAACTCTCGGTTGGTGCAGGCTGAGATCCTATATCCAGTTTTCCAATTCCTTGGCCAAAAGGAGTTGCTGGGTTTCTGGTCTTGGTCGTGAGGCCAGATTTCTCAAAGGTTTGCAGAGTCAGCCTTGCATGTTTTCACAAATACTAAGCACTAGTACACATTAAGCCTGTAACCTGGTCAGATACCGCTAACCCTGCCACGGAAGCACAATGCTGGCATCCAACGTCACCCAGATGCTTCAGGGTGGTTCCCAAGTGTCTCTGCCCCACAGTCCTCACCAAGTCCCCTTGCTGAGCTGGGTCAGCTCTCCCACAGCATAGCCGAGGAGGAGGACACTGGCTCAGAGGCTGAGCGTGCCCTGTGGACTGCGCTGTTTCACCAACAGTGAACCTTTCAGCCCAAAAACACTTCTTTTCCAAGAGATGCTAAAACAGAGCAGGGAGAAAATAAAACACCAAGGGGTTTTCAAATGCAAAAGCCTGCTCAGCCTTTGTTCTTATTTGATGGATGCACAAACCACCAGGCAGATGACAGGCAAAAGGACATCGCTGCGCTAAGAAAGCGTACTTCATCAAGTCCAGACCAGGCTCTCCAAGGAGAGGTAAGTCTGATGAACGACAAGAGCAAGGGAGGACTTCACCAGCACCTCCAGGCAGCGTCCCCAAAACTGGGATGGGGGACTCACTGACGAGGCCGAGCTGGCTCTTCCGCTGTTTCCTTCTATCTCCCTGCCATTTGTGACATTTCACAGGAGAGAAGAGCTACCAAGGCAGGTGATAAGAAGAGAAAACTATAAAAATGAATACATTGTGGGAGGTCAGAATATTAAGTCCACTGTGACTTGCCCGAGAAGGACACATGAAGTCTGTGAATCACGCAGACCTGGGTCTTCTTATTTCACATCTGAGGCTACAAGGGGAGAGAGTCTGGAGGGGAGAGACCCGAGAGAGTCTGGAGCACAGCAGCTGCAGTACTTGCTGGGCAAATGAATGAATGAATTCTCAGCAGAGCCCTGGAGCTTTCTTAAAGACCTGTCACTCACTGACTCACATTCTTCAGAGATGTCATGAAAATCAGCAGGCGGTGCTGAGCCGCTGAGCTCCTGGCAGCTTCCAGAGGGCAGAAGGCCCCAGCTCGACTTCCACAGCCCCTGGAGCCCTAAGGCAGGGGCAGCTGTCTATTACAAATCCTGATTCTAGATTACCCCAAACCCCTGCTAGCATAAGCCCCGCACACCACACACCCACAGAATCTGCCTCCAACAACAGAAAGATGAACTGTCCCACCCTTGCTAATTTCCCTGGCTGACCTATCTGGGGCGAAGAGTGGGCTGGGAAGGGAGAGGCCTGTGTTGTCTTCCAAAGATCGGTGGGGGTGTATTCCCAAATACTCCAATTCTCCTCCGTCTGGGCACATGGAGGGTCTGCAGACCATGCCCTCCCACCCTTGAACACACAGGCCATTGATATGACTTTCCCAGGCCTCCCACCAAGAGGTGGTGGAGACTCTCCCCCAACTCTGGAGTTCCATCTGGGCCTGTGACTTGCTCTGACCAAGCAGGAAATGGCTATTACATTGTGAGACATCAGAGCCCGGATCTCAAGAGGGCTTGGAGATTCTGTTTTCACCTAAAAGGCTAGTTTCTTTGAGAATGAGAAATCATGGGGTGGGGGAGAAAGGCCCAGTTAAGAGCCAGCACCAGTCACCAGACGTGAGAGAGACACTCTCTGGGACCACCTGGCCCTGCAGAGCCACCAGCTGACTGCTACCACGTTGATAAGCTCAGGTAACGAGACCAGCTAACCCGGCCCAAATGTATAACCCACAGAACTGTGAGTAAATAAAATGGTTGTTGCATTAATCTACTAAATTTTGGGGGCATCTGTTATGCACCAACAGATAACTGATACAAAACTCATCCAGCAAGTCTATGCAGCTATTCTGAAGAATGAGGTCTACATGCACTGATGTGGAAAGACAGCTAAAGAAGTGGCCAAACAGTAAGTATAATACAATTCTACTTACGGAAAATGATAAGATAATAGGTGGACAGCTGGATGCTAGTCTATCATAAAAATACCTGGAAAGAATATAAGCCAAAGTAATAACAGTGATTATCTCTGAAGGGCAGGATTATAGATTTTCCTTTTCTACAATTTATGTAATGTTTGAATAGTATGATGAGTTTGTATTATTTTTGCAACAACAACAAAAAGGTACTTTAAAAAAAATTCACCTACAAGTTAAAATTCTGCTACAAGTTAATTTTTCCTAAAAATTCCTTTTCATCCTGTCATTCCTCTGTTAGAGGCCAATGCTGGCTCCCCATTGCTAGCCTCCTAAAACTGGAACCTCCTCTGGGTGGCACTCAAGGTGCCCCACAGTGAAGAGCCCACCCTCTCTTGCCAGCTATGCCCCCCTCTCCCTTGGGTCATCTCCTCCAGACCACACCCATCTCTACCGCCGCCTCCAGCTCACCATCCACCATTGCAACCACTCAGAGAGCCCCTCCTTTGCCTCTCTAAATCTCCTGTTCCCTCCAGGCCCAGCCCATCTCCGGGGTTCCTCTACGGATCCTCAGAGAAAGTTCCACCCAGCCCTGCCTTGATTGGATGTGTCCTGTATTATTCCCCCTGCACTGCGGGCACTGACTGCCCCTCAAAGGAGACCTTCACAGACACAGGCCGACTGGCCACCACCATTTCCAGCTTCCTTGTCTAACAGCAGGAGAGGGGCAGAGCCCAGACAGGTAGTTCCAGCCCGCTCCCCTCTCTGCTGCCCACAGCCTGGGTGGTGGGTCACGACCCTGGATTGGAGCTGCCTCCCCACCCCGCCCACCTCCAACAGCAAGCAAGTGGGAGCCAATTTGCACTGGTGGCTAATGTAGAGTGACTCATACCTTCAGGATGCTGCAAAGATCCCCCTCCCACCCTCCAGGTCCCACGGGCTGCATACAGATCCAAACTCTGGCTTCAAACCTAATTGCCTTCCTGGGGGACCCAACGGCTCTTCCTCACTTAGGTCTCTGCAATCTGCATGTCCAGTTTTTAAACAAAGCTGTTTAGAATCTCCTAGGATTAAGACAAGTGGAAAATTGCAAGCCCAGACCTCTACCTCACTTTCTCTAAAACAAAACATGCCATTCTACATGTTCACACACCCAGAAACACACACCCCATTCAAAATCCGCCCGACACCCTGCCCCTCTGAGGCCTTCTATAGGGCTTGGCCCAAGTGGGGGCTGGGGACTTGCCGAGGCAGGATCTGCTCCGTCTGTCCCTGGCACCACCATCCCCAGGGCTTGTTGGAGTCTCCATACTGTGGCAGGTGGCCAGATGAGAGGGCTCAGGCAGGGCTGCCAGGTACTGTGCTCCAGTTTTACACTACCCTCTAAGGACGGGGCATTCATGTCACAGGTATATCCTGACCTGTTGTAAGGGCTCAGGTGGGCCTCTTAGCTGAGTCCCAGAACAATGCAGCAGAACTCCTTCCCACACCCAGCCACATGCACATGAGGGCAAGGACACACACACTCACTGACACACACAGACACATGCATGGCCACACTCTGTTCCAACCTTGCTCGGAACATCCCCAAGATCACTTCTCTTACCTGTCCACTGTTCTCAGAGGCCTGTTCCCACCCCCAGGTCCTCTCCTGACTCCGAACCTAACACACTTCCCTCATGGAGACTGGGAGGAGCAGAGAATGTGTGTGCTGCAAGCAACACACGCATCCCATGATGGGGGAGTGAGCACAGGTATACATACAGCCAGGGCTACTGCCCACCAGGACTCTAGAAGGCTGTCTCAGGCAGAGGTGGATGTTGCTCAGGTTTTACAATAATACATTTGCTTTTTCTTTTTAACCTGAAGAAAGGCAATTTTTCAAATTTGCACAAGGGTGCTATAAGAGTTAGCAGCACCCTAAGCTGCTAAGGCCAAGTCTGAGAACTCACCAAGATCCTGCACTTGAGGCCACGAGACCCTCAGCCTTTCCGCAGTGACAGCCAAGCCTCCCCAGTAAGTGGGGGGATTCCAGGGGATCTACTGAGCTGCCTGCTTTTCAGACCCTGGAGCTGTTCTCCATCCCTACCTTTTCCTGGTCCCATCACAAGGTCAGGTGTTTTAACAAATGCTGATGGTTGAGGATAGAAACGGTCACGAGACTCTCAGAAAGTAAGCGAGTATTCAAAGTACAATGAATTTCCAGCCACCGTAAGGGAAGTGGGAAGGAAGACAGAGGGTGGAAGGTGTGGCAAACGCAAAAGCACGGATAAACAATGGATAATCAGAAACTAACCGACACTTGGCTCCCAAGTGAGTGTCGAGTGTCGACTGAAGCACACAGGCCGTGACACTCAAAGCCAGCAGAGGTGCTCCTTCCGGCTCCACCCATTCTCAAGAGCCCCAGTCCAGTTCAGGATGAGTTTTTCATTGTGTTTTTGGTTCAAGAGCAGGGAAAGGGTTTGAAAACTGGACTTTACCCAGGCAGATCTTCTCATTTCATTCGGCTCTGGCTATAACTGAAGCTGAAATTATTAACTTGTCAGCTGGAGTCTACCAACAGAGCCTTCTAACTCCTAACTGCACGGGGCAGGGGCAGGAGGCAGTTAAAATGAAAGCAGCGGCAGAGCACAGAAGTCAGGCCGCAGGACCCTGCCACTGACAGACAGGCGACCATCTCTGTAAACAACCTCTGCCCCCAGTCTGACTTCTATGTGGAATCAGGGCCTCTCGTTTACTCATTAACTTCATTCTTTCCTCCTAGGCCAGAGGCAGAGAAGGCACGTGTAAGAGGAAGAGGGATTTGGGAAGCCCCAGGGCCGGAAGCCAAACCCAGGCATGGGCCCTGGTCCTACCTCAGAAACCATCTTTATCAGAGGCAGAAAGAAGCATAACAACTGATCACCCAGACTCCCATTTGGCGGGTGAGGAAGCCAGTCTGAGGAAAGCAATTAACTTGCAAAGGTCACAGAGGCTGAACAGCAGGACAAGAAATGACAAAACCAAAGCCCTCTGAGGCCAAACCCTTAGGAGACGATAAACTTCCTTTCTGGAAAGTTCTTCACTCAGGTCTCCCTCACTTCGACTTCGACACAGATGCACAGAAGGAGTATGGTCATCTGGCTAGAAACGACTGGTGATGTCAGGGGCTGTCTCTCTCCCCAAGGCCATGCAGGCCTCCTGGGAAGCTTCCCACCAAGTTCTGCCTGGCAGGACCCACGAGGAGCAAGCCCCATAGAATCTCTGTGATGAGGCAGGACGTGCTGTGAGGAGCTAGGACGTGCTGAGCAACAAGGACTCTCATCCACTTGTCCTCAAGTCTTTCCCTCCCGCCACCTGATCTTCACCAGACTGATTCCCTCAGCTCGGGCCCATGTGCCTGACTCCACTGCACAGTCTGTCCACAGGCGGGGCCCCAAATCCCAAAGCAGACAGAATGAAAGCAGACACCCCACCCTGGCCCTGGGGAGAAGGGAGGAAGACTTAAAATGGAAGGTCCCCCACTCCCGCTGCAGCAGCTCAAGGAGGGGCCTGGAGAGGATGCCCAGGACCTGGTAAGAACCGCTGCAGGTCTGCAGCAGGAAGGGCAGGCTCAGAGGGGCGGGAGTAAGACCATAAGGCTCTCGCTGACACTAAAGATGTGGTCTCAGGCAAGCCTCTGACCCTCTCCACCTTAGCTGCTGCCACTGTAAAATGGGGGCAAATGACAGCTACCTCACAGGACTCTTGTGAAAATTAAATGAGATTTAAATTAAGATTTAATATAATTTAAATTAAATTAGTTGTGGACATATGTAAAGAGTCTGAAACTGTGGCCAATGACGATGATGACAAATATAAATACTAGCATCCTGAGTGTAACATGCAAAGCATGGCAGGACAATAAGAGGTCCACGGCCACTCCTGGGACACCAAATAATCTGCTGGAACTCACAGAGAAGGGGATCTTTTGGCAAGATATGCTACCAGCCAGCACCATCCTTCCCACCACCACCACCCCCACCACCACACTGCTGGGTTCTTGGAAGGTAAGAGATTTACAGATCACCCAGCGGGAAGAAGCCACAGGATAAAACACACATAAATTAAAACATAAAAAGGCCCAGGTCTGTAAGCAGCACCCACAGCGAACCTGAATCAGCACCATCCACACCGGCTGCCTAAGGAGCTTCTGCCTACCTCCAGCTCCACAGGGAACTCAATGCACAAGTGCTGGGAACAAAGAAGCTATCAGCCAGACCCCAGAAGCCTGGAGGAGCAGAGAGGAGGACCCTCCGGGGGGGTGGGGGGGATCATTCCCGGCTAGATTCCCACAGATTTTTTTCTGGCTAGTTGGTGGGAGGTCCTCCACCCTGACTCCCAAGCCTGCTGGGAGGAGACAGGAAGCAGGAAGTTACAGGCCTCTCCTGCTTCCCTAGGCTTCCTCCAGTATGATCAGGGTGGCCAAGAAAGAAATTAAGAATACTGCCAGCCGCCAATCAGAAATGGTGAGGAGGGGGTAACTCTCTTGTGGCTCCCAAAGCCCAATTTAAGGAGCTTCTCAATTCAAAGTCAACAGCTAAAGCACAGAGACATCTAGAAAATATCAGCATCCCATTCCATCATCCTTCCCCAACCCATAGTTAAAGGGCAAGAGACACCTTGACTTCAGACAATTTATCACACAGACTTTCAGAGGCCCCACCACACGATGGACCCAGACCAACACTGACCTATTTTCTTTGAATCTCCTGCAAACACCTTGGCTGCTGACAGATAAGAGAAGATCCCAGGATACTCCTGCAGGAAAACAAAAAATTAGGTCATCACTTTGCTGTGAAGCCACTCTAGGGTGAATTCTGTCCAGCAATGGCCACTCTTTGGGGTAGCAGGCTCCCATCTAGAACCCATTCACTCAACTGATGGAGAAGGCCAGAAATGGCAGACTGGTTCCAGCTGCTATGCCAAGTTCACACAACTGCTGGTGGGTACCTAAAGCATTATGAGCAGAACCCAAGCCCTGGCCCAGCAGGAAAGGCAGCTGTGATCGATTAGTGATGTCTGCTACGGGCAGTTATAGAAGTCACTATCCATGCCACATAGTTGCCATCCCTGGGGCAGACCCCTGGCATCCAGGAACTAACATTTGTAATTTTGACCACTCACAAGTGACCCGAAGTCTCAAGATATGTAAAAGTGTGTAACTTTACTGAGACTTGAATTTGATTCACATACCCTATGAGGCTCATGTAAAGGAAAAGGTCAATTTGTTGTTTTCATCTCTACCACATCCAAAGTTATTTTTGTGGAGCAATAAAAACTTGGTGGAAAACAGCCATCAAGTGAGAGATAAAACTGTAGCAGAAGTTGAAAGGGTTGTTAACTTGGGGTGTGAAGATATATACAGGAAACATTTGGCTCTCTGTGGAAACATGACTCCAGAGAAAGCCAGGCCTGTGTACAAATATTGCCGTGGATGCAAATTTGGGATTCTAGAAGGTGCAAGATTCATTTCCTTTTTTTTCTGGACGGCAAAATGGACCCATTTCTTTTATTGAGGTATAATTGACATAACATTATATTAATTTCAGGTGTACAACATAATGATTGAATAGTTGTAAATATTGCAAAATGATTACCACAATAAGTCTAGTTAACATCCATCAACATACATAGTTCCAAAATTTTTTTCTTCTCATAAGAACTTTTAAGGTCTACTCTCTTAGCAGCTTTCAAATATACAACACAGTATTATTAACCATAGTTACCACGCTGTACATTACATCCCCAGGTCAAGTTTCATTTCTTGAGAACACCAGGGGTCCACACCGTGCCTATTCTGTGCCTCTCAGCAGTGAGGACTGGGCCAAGGAGAACACAGAGGCAGTTAGAATCCAGGCCCTGAAGGGGCTTACAGTCTAGTTGGAGAAATGATGATACCCACTGGAAACAGCAAATGGCACTGCATCTTCAGTCATCCAGCTCAGAATCAGCTTCAATCCCCCCTCATCCCTTCCTCACCACCCCCAATTCACAAACAGTCTCAATCCTATTTCCAAACTGTCTCAGGTTCATTCCCTCTTCTCCAATTCTCACAGCTGCCCAGCCGCTCTCCCCACCACAATTTCTCCTCTACATAGACCCCTGACTCACCCTCCTTAAGCCTAGCCCTGCCTCTGCAACTCTTCCTACTCAAAACCTGCAAAGTCCCCAGGGCCTCCCAAGATCGACTGTGTCTCCCCCGCACCAGTTCAGAGCCTGTACATGGTGGGCACTCAACTTCTCTTGAATGAATGAATGGTTGGATGAAATTCCCTGGCTGGACACTTGAAGCCACCCACAATATGGCCACTGTCTACCTGTCCAGTCTCTTCCCTCCACACAACCTGCTCATCAGCCCAACTGAGATATCCACACACCCCAGCACTTTCTCAGTGCCTTTCCTCAGGCCGATCCCTCCTCCCTTCTGCAGAAATGCAAGCCACCCTTCAAAGTTCGTGTCAAACACCGCCCACTGCATGAGGTGTTCCTCCAGAAGCCGGGTGATTATCCCCCTGTCTGAACTCACATAACATTCTTCCCTCAGAGGCTGCTCACCTTATACTTTGTCATTCTTTGGACCCCTTTCTTAACTCTTTACTGCATTATAAGCCCCATGAAGACAAGGACCTTTATCTTTTTCGTTTCTGCATCATCAGAACTTAGCACAGACTCTTGTACTATGACACACACACTAAGTGTTCATGGAAATCACTGAAGAATCACCCCAGGCAGTGTGTAAAAGCCAGAAGAGATGAAGACAGAAAATGCCAAAGGAGTTCCAAGGAAAAAGAGGCTCTTTTGGGATGGCTGGCCAAAGAAGTCTCCATGAAGGAGCTCGGACATGAGCCGGGTCTTGAAAGAGGGTCAGGAGGGAGTGGGGAAAAGCATTCCAGGAAGGTGGAACAGTATGAACTAAGGTACAAAGAAGGAATGAGCAAAACATGCTCGGGAGATCGGTCTGACTGGAACCAAGGGTTCCTGGGAGTGGGAGATAAGACTAGATAGGCAGGCTGGGAATGGAGAGGAAGGATGTCGAGTGCCAGGCTAAGGCACCCAGATTAGATCCGTTCCCTCTTAGTCAGTGGGGACAACCACCACAGCAGGCCTGGGCCTTAATGGGAGAAGAAAAGAAGTCTTGTCCTCTCTCGTCCCCAGCATATTAGTCTAGTCTCCTCGGCTAGGTTATAAATAACAGCCACGATTTATCGCACACCTGCTGTGTAAGAGGCCCTAAGCTATGTGCTTCACATACATTATCTCACGGCTCCTTCCCACAGCCCTGAGAGCTCCATATTGTTATCCGCATTTGCAAGCAGGAAGCTAAAGCCAAGAGGAGAAGGCACGTGCCCAAGGCCTCGCCCACTCACCCATTCACTTAGCAGTACAGGCTGGAGTTACAGACTCAGGGACAAGACCCGCACT
This sequence comes from Tapirus indicus, assembly GCA_031878705.1. Taxonomy (NCBI): domain Eukaryota; kingdom Metazoa; phylum Chordata; class Mammalia; order Perissodactyla; family Tapiridae; genus Tapirus; species Tapirus indicus. Next base: position 100,102,212 of record CM062918.1, on the reverse strand, counting down.
CCAAGCCCTACGGCTCCCACTTAAGCTGGGCTGCTTTTCCAGAACGCTCTTTGTTAATTCCTCAAGGGCAACATTTATTAACCACATAGTAGGAGATTAACAAAGCACACTAAACACAAAGTAGAAGAGTAGTTGCCAGGGGCTGGAGGAAGGGAGAAATGGGGAGTTGTTGTTTAATGGGTACACATTTTCAGTTATGCAAGATGAAAAAGTTCTGGAGATCCCTTGCACATCAGTGTGAATATACTTAACTGAACTGTATATTTAAAAATGGTTAAGATGTTAAATTTTATGTGTTTTTTACCACAATTAAAAATAAAAAATAAAGCTGACTGATTGGCTGCCAATATCACCTTAAACTACCAATTATCTGATGCTGGAAGAGACTCTAGAAACATTTTAGACCAATAACCCTCCAAAAGAGGTTTATAACCGAGACCAATAACCCTTTCCAGAGAGCTGGAAAGAGGACACTTGCCCAAGGTTGCACAAATACACATGAAAAGATGTTTGACATCACTAATTATTAGGGAAATGCAAATGAAAACTACAATGAGACATCACTTTACACCCATCAGAATGGCTATAATTAACAAGACAGGAAACAACAAGTGTTGGAGAGCATGTGGAGAAAAGGGAACTCGCATACACTGCTGGTGGGAGTGCAAACTGGTGCAGCCTCTATGGAAAACAGTAAGGAGATCCCTCAAAAAATTAAGACTAGAACAACCATACGATCCAGCTATTCCACTGCTGGGTATTTATCCAAAAGACACAAAAACAAGAAATGTGTAAAGATATATGCACCCCTATGTTCACTGCGGCCTTATTCACAATAGCCAAGACTTGGAAGCAACCTAGATGCCCATCAAGGGACGAATGGATAAAGAAGATGTGGTATATATACACAATGGAATACTACTCAGCCATAAGAAACGATGAAATCCAGCCATTTGTGACAACATGGACTGACATTGAGGGTATTATGCTAAGCGGAATAAGTCAGAGGGAGAAAGTCAAATACTGTATGATCTCACTCAAATAGAAGATAAAAACAACAAATGAACACATAGAGACAGAGATTGGATTGGTGGCTACCAGAGGGGAAGGGGAGAGGGAGGAGGGCGAAAGGGGTGACTGGGCACATGTGTGTGATGAATGGTAATTAGTCTTTAGGTGGTAAACATGATGTAGTCTACACAGAAATCAAAATATAATGATGTACACCTGAAACCTATAATGTTATAAACCAATGTTACCGCAATAAAAAAAAAAGGAAGGGAAAAAAAACGTTGCACAAATAGGCAGTGTTAAGCCTAGGACCCTCTGGCTCAAAAGAGAAGGATGGCAGAGGCAGCGTGGTGTAATAGAAAGCACATGGATGAGGGGTCACAGCCACTCCAAGCCTCATTTTCCTAACCTATAAGAAAGCAATTAAAAATAACGTACACTTTACAAGATTATGTGTGAATTAAATAAAATTATATACAGCTAATGTGCAGAGAAAGCACTTGGCCAACTCCAAACTACTTTATAAACACCAGTTATTGTCATTAAATATCTGTTCATAGTTTAAAGATTAAAATCTGATTAAGTCAGACCAAAAAAAATCCCACTCCATTCTGGTCCACTCTCAGCTGTTCAGGGCCTTGCACACAGCAGGTCTTCAGTGAGTGAGTGCAGAACTGAGTTACCCTTCAAGTTTTATCCATCCCGATCCTCTTCCCTCCCTCACCCCCAACCCACAGCCCAGCTGCATCAGCCATGCCAGGACCAGGCGGAGGGTAGGAAACAGCGTGAACGTCTGCCTCCCTGGCTGCATTCCTCAGCTAAATATCAATGATTTGTCCAGTCCATTGTTTGAAATTATGCCTAATACCTCTCCTCCCTTCCCCATTACTTATGCTGACAAGCTGACCGCATGTCTTTATAGCGGAACATACATACAAAACATTCTCCAAGGCTATTTTTAGTGGAGAGAGGGAAGCTGGCTGGTATACAGGGATCGAGCATAAGTCCTCAGTTTTCTCCACTAGTAAAGGAAAGCTTCCTGGAGGAGGAAATACCTGAGTCACCCCAGAGAAGGGGCCAGCTGCAGGTCTGAAGGGTGCCCTCCCATAATGAGTTTGGTTCTCTGAACCAAAGGGAGGTGAGCTGCTGCCTTCTTATTCCTGTTTTGGGGATAGAATGGAAAGGTCAACACAGCCCAGGGGATCCAATACTACCCTAGTGCTTCAACCTGCCCCAGACACCACAGGCATTTGCGGAAGAAGAGAGGAGACCAGTATCTTTCTCAAAGAGAGCCGTCCAAGATTCCAGTTCCGAGATACACAAGGACAAATACTGCTCTCACAACAAGCCAGTTTCTTGTTTGGACTTTTTTTTTTAACCACAAGAAACTTTTTTAAAGTCCCAAACTTGGATGCACAGATGGACTACTTCTAGGACCTCGGGGTGTGCCAAAGCCCTGTCACTCTGAGTGCCGATCTGCCTGCGGTGGCCCAAGGAGTGGTCAGGGGGGCGGGGTGAGGGCCCGCAGGCAGTACCCCAGCCCTGCCTGAGCCCCCGGCCCTCCCTGGGGGAGTTGTATGGACGGCCCCATGCCGGGCCACTGGGCCACACAGTTCAAAACCCTTGACAGCTCCGGGTCTCTCCCTTTCTGCTACATCCTACAGACCTCCCGTCCCTCCGCCCGCGATTCCGCCGTCCACTCTCCCGCAGCCCCACTTCCGAAAGCTCTTCCTCCGAGCCTCTCCACTTGCAGACCCCTCTCTGCCTGGTTACCGGGCCCTACACACCCCGGCCCCTTCCCGGGCCGCTTCCCGTCCCCTCACAGGGCACCTACCGCCCTCCTTCATCCCCCCACGGCCGCCCTCCCGACACCCCCTCCCCGGGCGCCCCCGAGCCGTTCTCCCTCTGAGCACCGGGTCGAGGGCTTGCCCGGCCCGGCCCGAGCCCCGCAGCCTCGCGCGCCCCCGCGCCCCCGCCGCCCGGGCCGCACTCACCGCGCCCCCAGGATCTTGGGGTCCCGGCCGGCTCCCGCTCCGCACCGCCGCCGCCACGGCCGCCGCCAGCGGAAACGGGGGGCGGGGCGGGGGCTCGCGGCGGGGCGGGGCCTCCCGGGGGCGGCGGGGCGCGGGGCGGGGCGACGCCGGGCCAGGGAGCGCGAGGGGTGAGGGGCTGGAGGAGGGGGCCGCGGCGGGCACGGCGGAGGCGGGACCCGAGGGCCTCCAAGCACCCGGCCGGATCCTCGGCGTTGGAGCCGAGGAGCCCCGGAGGGAGCCCGGGGGCGTTCCGGGCCGGGCGTGGCCGCCCTCGAGGGTGCCGGAAGCCTTCCTCCCCTCCCGCCGCCTGGATTCTCGAATCGGCCGCCGTCCGAGGCCTGATTACGACGCCTTCCCCCTGCTCCTCCCCGGAGCCCTGACCGGAGCTGGGTAAGGGGAGGTCAGGGCCTGGGTGCGCGCGCTCTTGGGTCCGGCGCCCTTACACCCCCCGGGGGCCGTCCTGGCCAGGGTCTCAGCTTTCCCCTCGGGCCGGGCTGTCTGACCCCGCCACCCCACCCCTCAGAAATCCGTCCCTGGTATTTCGGGCGGGCGGCCTATTTGAGAAGTTGACGCGGGTGTATTAGACACTGCCCAGAGATACTCCGTGAAGGAACCGCTATCCGTCTCCCAGGAGCTAGAGGCCTCCAAGTGCTGGTAAAGGGCACCGTGTGCCGGGAGGAACAGAATTGAAGCAGGAAAAAGTCAAGTTAGACATATCCGGCCGAGGGCTTCCTACAGGCCTTTCCGGGCCTGCGTTCTTGAAGCCGGAAGGTCTGGACTCTTCCGAAGTGAGAACTGAACAGCCATCTCTCCTCCTCATCGTTACTGTCATCGAAATGTACCCAGGGCTTCCCATGTGCACGATGGATCCTGTGCTAAGTATAATTTGAAACAAATTTTTAAACCTGACTCTATGATCAGCAGGGTCCCCCTGGTCTCTCCTAATTAGACTGACAGTTTCTACTCGTCTCCTGGACCCCCTCTCCTCCTGCACACACAATCTTGTTTTTGTCTCTTAGACAAGCCAGTAATCCAGCTCCTTCTGACTCACCTTTCCCTTCCTTCAAAACCTTGTTCAATGCCCCCATAAAGTCTTCCCGGGCTAACCCCCACCAGCCCCGATCTCCCCAGTCACCGTGGCAGCCCTTTAGCACATTTTAGTAACTCTGTCTAGCTTCCAGAAGGGAAAATTGACACTCAGAGAGAGAAAGGGACTTGCTTGTGATGTCTGCTGGGTGAGAAATCTTACCGGAGGCAGCCTGGTATGGGAGCAACCACAGGGCTTTAGAGCCAGCCAGCCAGCCAGCCAGATTGACTCCTGGCTCTGCCTCTTATGGGCTGTGACCTCTCTAGGCCTGTTTCCTCACCTGTGAAATAGGATTTAATAATACCAATCCCACAGTGTTGATGGGATGACCAAGGTGACAAGGCAGAAGCACAACATTTGATGCATGGTGGGTGGTCAACAAATGTTAGCTTCCTCCTGCCCTCTAAAGGAAGATAAGCAAATCTGAAATAATAGGATTATGGAGCTTTAGGGATGGAAGAAACCTTAGAGGAATCCCCTCAGCAATAATCGGGGCTGCTCACCCTCCTTCAACACACCCAGAGATGGAGGACTCAGGGCCTCCAAAGGGCTTTCACAGCTGAAGAGAAACCCGTGAAGAAAAGCTGTGGAGGACATGGAACACTCAACTTAAAGGAGGCCAAGGTGACTCTCCGTCTGGGAGGCAGACATGCCCCCATCACGTGCCCTGAGCACAGAAGGCAAATAAATAACTGACAAGGAGACAAGACACTTGTGGAGCAGGAACTCCCAAAAGCATGAGGTCACAGTTTACTGTAGGAGGCTCCTGAGGAATGTTGGTGAGTTTCTGTCCTGGAGATTCTGAAAAAGCTGAGGACAAACCACCCTGTAGATAAGGTGACTGTGTCCAGGTTCTCAGAGTACATCCCATTTACTCGTCTTGTCCTGGCATGGTTATTAATAGTCCCCCTTCATTCTCAAAATATCTTGCTTTGGACAATAAATTATATGTCACATTAACTGTGAACAAAAGCAGTACTCCAAACAGCTCCTTTCAGCCCTGGATGTCAGCAATTCTGCTGGAATGTCTGGATCCCCAGAGACTTCAAAAGATAGTATGTCAGTTTATCCCCTTGAAACCACCAAATCAAATCAAAAATGATAATAAGCAAAAATTAAGTTTCCAGCCAGCCACCCTGAGTCAAGCTAAGGGACAGACAGTGCCTGCTAAATTGTGACACCTAGTGGGGAGAGTCCCCACTGCTGGAGGCTGAGTTTCCGGGACACTTCACATTCAGCCAAAGGTTTCTTTAAGTCAGCTTGCAAAGCAAAGAACAGCTAACCTTTATCACGTGCTTATGTGCCAGGCACAGTTTTAAGTACTTTACATGTTTTAATTCGTTTGATCCTCACAACAACTCCATGAGGTAGGTACTATCATTGTCCCTCCGTTTTACAGATGAGGAAATGAAGGCTCAGAGGGGTGGGTAATTTCCTCCAGATCAGTTAGCCAGTCAATGACTGAGCCAGGATAGAACCCCAGGTTGTCTGGCTGCAGGGCCTGGGCACTTAACTGCTCCTCCATCAAGCCTTTATCAGCCACATGCACGAAGTTACTTGAGAGGTGTCCTCCATCTAAAGTGACTTCAACCAGCCCTCTGACATGGAGATAACATGAAGGGAGAGTGAGAAGCAGAGTGTACTAGGAGGTTTGCTTCCACATCTACCTGTAAAGAGTGGTAGTTTCCGCATCCACCAGGGGTTAAAATCAGGGTGTGAAACCAGACTGTGAGAAGACACATAAACCATCAGTTAATGTGCAGGGAAGCTGCTAGTTTAAAGAAGCACCTTCCAGCATGAAGTACAAAACAGTTCCTTTCCTACCCCACCCCTTTCAACGATATTTACTCAAAGAGTGGTTACTGGTCACTGAAGCTTACCAGCTGCACCAAGGGACCCAAACCCAGACCTCGCACCATCTGCACAGTGAGGAATGCAAAAGGGACCAAAAATTGTTCTGCTTCCTTCCGTGCTCCCTCTCCTCAAGAAGGCAACTCGTCCCGAGGACCCCTCCTTCCTTCAACTGCTTTCTCTTTCCAAGCTCAAAGTGAGGCAGGAATAGCAGGATTGAGGGTAGGACAGGCAGGCATCTTGTACAAGTCTTTGTTATAAAGTTGCCATGCGATATTTGGGACATACTTATTCTAAAAAAAAGGTATTCATTGTTTATCTGAAATTCATTGTTTATCTGAGTGTCCTGTATTTTTAATTGCTAAATCTGGCAACTCTACTTTGTTATTGATTGATTGTCACTAAAACAGTTGGAAAACATAGACTGAATGAGAGGTCTGCAAACTTTTTCAGTAAAGTGCCAGATACTAAGTATTTTAGGCTTTGCAAGCCATACGGTCTCTGTCACAGCTATTCAATTCTGCCACTGCAGCATGAAAGCAGCCGTAAACAATACACGAATGAGCATGGCTGTGTTCCAATAAAACTTTATTTACAAAAACAGGCCATAGTTTGCCAACCCCTGGACCAAATTAGAGACTTCAGACTCCTGGCTGTCTTCAGAGGTATTGTAGGGGCGAGAGTGGGTTGGATCCAAATTCTCAAGCATAAACAACAGACAGAGATTGATCAAAATCATTGAGCATAACGAATACCAGTAATTCTGGGTAGGTGTGTACATGTGCATGGGTAACCCAAGGAGGGTCGGTGCCTGCAGAAAGCATGCACTTCTAGCGTAGGGTTGGTTTGGAGCCACCTAGGTTTTACAAAGTCTTGGTCAGAGCCTGTCTGAAGAAGTGCGGCTTTTGTCTGGAATTCCTGGTGGTCAGCACATACTCTGTAAAGACAGAAATGCACAGGCAGCATTGTGAAATCAGACAAAGTACAGAGGCCAAGGAAAGCAGGACGCCCTGCAGAAGGCCTTCAGGTGGAGCTAGAGCTATTGGCATTTGTCTACTGGTGCAGAGTATCAGGAACACACAGTAACTCTGTGCTTGTCCGTGCGTTTGTGTGTGCGCCACATGTGCACCATCTGTCTGAACATGTGGGTAGCAACTGGTTGGTTGGAATCAATAAATGCAACAGTAATAGCCATATCAGCTGCATACATATCAACTTTCTTAATGATCTTAGAATAGTCCTATATTCTTTTCAAGGGCAATTACACAGTTTAAAATCACACTTTAAATTCTGCCCTGCAGACCAAAACCACATGTAAAAGCACTGACCAATTAAAAGCACTAAACCCAAACATGACTTTGCCACAGCACAGGAACTGTTAACGTATCAGGAGCCAAGGGCATTGTGGGGAGCACTGTGCAAGATAAGGGCAAAGAATCACATAGGTAGGAGACTATGCTGGGTCATGTTAAGGATTTTGACATGTACATATGTCCTAAGATAAGTAGGTCATCACTGAAATGTTTTAAATAAGAGAGTGACAGGATCAGATTTGCATTTTGAGACTATCACCCTGGCTGTAGTATAAAGAAGAAATTGGAGGGGAGTAGGGGCCAAAATGGATACAGGAGACTTTAGCAGTGGTCTAGGTACAAGATGAAATTAGCTTGGTCTAGATTGGTGGTAGTGATGAAGGAGGGATATGGATAGACTTGAGAAAAATTCAGAAAGTGAAATGTACAGATTGGCAATGGATGTGGGGGGTTAGGGGGAAAAAAAGTGTCAAGAATGACTCATCAGGTTTCTGGAAGCCTAAGAGGATGGTTGGTGAAACCATTCACTGAGCTAGGCAACAGGGGAAGAGGACTAGATTGAAGGGAAACATTGTGAGTTCAAGGAGGTTGAGGCCTAATAAGTATCCATTAGATTTAGTGAGTTGAAGGTCACTGGGGATCTTGGCAAGAGCCATTTGTTTGTAATGATGAGGGAGAAGCTGTGCTGGAGAGAGTTGAGAAGGGAGTAGGAGCTGAGAAACGAAGATAGTAAGACAATTCTTTCAAGAAAATAGGCTGTAGTTGGGAAGACACATAGGGCAGATAGCTGAAGGAGATTCTAAATCAAGAGAGGGTTTGGGGAATTGAACTGGGAGAATTGAACCTATTTAAACCCTTGTAGAAAGAGTCCTATTTCTGGTATGGAGGAATCAGCTCCTAACTGACCAACACGGATAATATCTATACACTCTGGACAACATACAAAAAAACAAAAAAAACAACCAACAAGACCAAAAAAAAAAAAAAAAAAGATGAAAAACAAAAAAAGCAACTGAGGGCTCTGGAGAATGAACCCAAGCAGGTAAATTTGGGAGGGGATTCAAAATGTGGAAGAAGTAACTGGCTTGAGATGTGTTCCCACTTTTTGTGGATTTTCCCTGTGTTGGCCACAGTCACAGTGCAGCATAGGATGGTTAAAATTCCAATAGAAAACCCTCTGGCAGGAGGAACCAGAAGATGGAGCCCAGAGCAATCAAGGTCACTGAAGAGTGAAGAATGAATCCTGGTAAGGAGAGAGCCAGAGAAGAGGAACCCAAAATTCATTATATAAACTCTGCCCAAGTCTCTGACTCATGCCTGAACCACACATGAGCAGGGTAAACTGCAGGTATCCCAGCTAAAGACAAAAGAACTGAACTGAGCCTTAAGCAATGGCCTGCTACAGGTAAGACAGAGTTTGTAGTTTGAGTAAAACCAAGTTAATTGCCTGCTAAAAGAAACATATCAGCACGTTTCTGAAGAAAAAATAAAATCCAGAATCTCCTCAACATAACCTTCAAAATATTCAGGACATGATCCAAAACTACTCAGCATACAAAGAGTGAGGAAAAAGTGACCCATTCTTGAGGGAAAAGCAAACAAAAGAGGCCAATCCCAAGATAACTCAGATGTTGGGATCATCAGACAAGGATATTAATGCATCTATTGCAACTATGCTCAAGGATATAAAGAAAAATACATTTACAATAAATGCACAGATAGGAAATCACAGCAGAAAATAGAAAACATAAAAAAGAACAAAATGGAAATTTTAGAACTAAATATATGGAACCAAAAAAAAAAATCTCTGAAAGGGCTTAATGGCCAAATGAAGATCTCAGTCAAAAGAGAAAACAAACTTGAAGATAGACCAATAGAAAGTAACCATTCTGAAAAAAAAGGAAAAGGGTTGGAAAGGAAAAAAGATAATAGACCCACAGGGACCTGTGGGATAATATCAAAAATATTGTCTAATATATATGGGTAATTGGAGTCCCAGAAGGAAAAGAAAGAGAAAATTGGACAGAAAAAATATATATTTAAAGGCTTATTAGAAGGATCCAGTTGAGAGCAAGAAGTTGAATATATGGGAAAGATGAGATGTCACAAATAGTAGATATTTTTATAGAAGGAGGGAAGGGATGGAATCCAGAGCGTAAGTGTAGAGATTTGGCTAAGACAGAAAAGATGATAGCACTTGTATTGCAACAGGAGGGAAAACAGCATAGGATGGGAGCAAACATAGGTGGATTTATGTCCTAGATGGGAATTTTCATTGGATAGCTCCTATTTCCCCTGTAAGAGAGAGAGATTGAGAGACAGAGAGAGACAGAAGGTCATCTGCTGCAAGTGGAGTTGTAAAGGGAGGCCAAGAGGTTTGAAATAATCACCGTGGGAGAGTGAGTTCATTGTAGACACTTAACAGGGCTCCCTAGGTGTTCTGAGGGCCCGTTTGAACATAGTAACCATGAACCTCTGTAGAACAAATATGCCCTGCTATGTGACCTCCCCAGAGGCTGCTGGAGTGCAAGCGTGGAGATTTGGGGTGGGGTCCATCCGTAGCTGGAATTTTGCCAGATGGGCGTGACAAAATGACAAAGGATCAAGGTTACAGTTTTACCAAGACTGTTATAGACATGGACTCTAAGCCTGATAAGGAGGGCAGAAAAGAAGCGAGAGGGCTGATGGTGTGGGGTAATTAGATCAATAGAGCAGAGGTGCTGATGAGAGGGAAAACAGTTGCAGTGGGAGAAGTTGAACAAGCTAGCGGAAAGGAGGGAGGCAAAAGTCAGAGAGGGACAGACTGACCCAGTGACTTTGGAGTGGAACAGTTTCCAGTGGTGCCAAAGCCCCAACTGTGACTGTGGACGTGGGTGGCTTAGAGAGAACAGAGCCGGTTCAGAGAGAAGGAAGTCAATCAACTGAGAGTCCAGGTGAACTGTTGGAAATTTCACCCAAACCAACACTGAATTTACCTCGGATGAGAGGATATGAGACAGAGGCCAAGACCTTTGAAGACTGAGGGACCAGGAGGTCAGTAAATGACAGAGGCCCTCAGGAGGGGAAAAGGATGGCATAACTGTATGGCTCAGACTCGGGAAAATGGTCTAAGGGAAGTGGGAAGTAAGGAAGACACTCCCCTACCTCCCTGCTTCTGCCTTGTAGTTTGGAAAAACAGAACCAGCTACCACGTGAAAGGGCGACTGAAGAAGCAGTGTCTGTAGGGTATTACTTACCTATTGCTGCACGACAAATCACCACAGACGTAGCAGCTCAAGACCACACCCGTTTATCATCCCGTGGTTTCTGTGGGCCAGTCCCACATGGCTTAGCTGGTCCTCCGCTCGGGGTCTCACAGGCTGAGGTCAGGGTGTTGGGCAGATTGCCACCTGGAGGCTCTACTGGGGAAGAATCTGTGTCCGTGCTCACTCAGGTTGTTGTCAGAATTCAATACCTCACGGCTGTGTGACTGAGGGCCCTGGCTTCTTGCTGGCTTCTGCCGGCTGCTGTCCTCAGCTCCTGGAGGCTACCCTTGGTACTTAAGCCACATGGGCTTTCCCAACACAACCACTTATTTTATCGAGTCAGCAAATAGAGGCTCCAGAATGAGTCTGTTAGCAAGACAGTCTTACATAACATAACTTAATCAGGGATGTGACATCCCATCACCTTGCCATATCCTGTTCATTAGAAGCAAGTCACAAGTGTACACACGCTCAAGGGAAGGGCATCACACAAAGATGTGAATGCCAGGAGTCAGGGATCAGGGGGACACCTTCGATTCTGTCCTCCACAGCAGGGGAGGGGACGTGGGGCATTTGCTGGTCACTATGGGGCGGCATGATGCATGGAGGTGGGAGGTGGGGAGGTGGGAGCTGGGTAGGACAAGGGGATGCTGAGCACTTGAGGATGAGAGTTTGGCAGAGGATGGATGAAGTGACAGGCAGAGGGGCTTAGACTTTGGGTACAAGCTGATGGAAACTGGGTTCTCTGCCTTTGTACCATGGAAAAGAAATCTGCTTACCTACAAAACTCTGTTGTGTTAAATAGGTTAACTTTGCTAGATATATATATTGATTCTATTTCCTTCAAAAGCCTGGCCTCTTCAAAGAGCAGATGATTGAGGCACATACACTGAGACAGCCAGAGGAGTCTTGAAGATAACAGGGAGAAACAAGATGACAACCCCATTTTCAGTATAAAAGGCAGAGGAGAGCCAGAGGCAGAGATCGCTCCAGGAAAAAAGAGAACCTTAGCTGACACTTTGAAATCGGAATCAAGCCTAGTGAAGTCAATAGAGCTGGGTGAAATTAAATCATGTGACTGTCAATAAAATTATCAAAGGATGACAGTTGATGAGACACGCAAGGGTCATAAAAGTAACAAGGGACACATCTGCAGCCCTGGCCAAGGCACCTGGGATCTAAGTTAACATACATCAATTTATGAAATGGAAAGTTTCACTAATATTATAATTAAAATGTATATAGCATGACATATTAAAGTTGTTTTTAAAAAATAAGAAGCAGCTGGTAGTTAAAAAGGAGAGAATAGAATGAAAAGCTTTGACAGTAGAATATATATTTCTAAAGAACTTAGTAGGGTTGGAGTTACACTGCACACATCAGTGTGAACTCATTTGCTGGCTCTCTCACCAGAGTGGACTAGAAGTGGAGATTCCTCCCCACCTTCGGTGCTCATGTGGACAATCTGCTTTGCACCACAAGTGCCCAAATATTGGTCCCTAATAACATTCACCACTTAAAGAAACCAGGGCTCCTTGGGAGGCTGCTTCCGTACCTTGGTGCAAGAAAGTCAGAGCAGCCCTCAGTCTGCCAGAATTATGTTGGTTTCAAAAAAAGTGTGTGAAGTAGTGTTAAAAGGAAAAGAGACACAGCAAAAAAAGGCAAAGCTGTGACAATCTGATCATCAGAAAGGAAACAAAAGTCTTGTGAGAGGCCTGAGTCCATAATGATATTGAATATGGAATATACTAAAGAAAGATACAGTATATGTGAGTTCCCAAAAATGTCAACCATTCAAATTCAAATATGCATACCATTGCCAAGTTTTGCTTAATAGTTAAACTGTGAATTTCTTGTCCTTATATTAAGGAATGTGACTTAAGGGACACCCAGGGATGAAAGATGCACTGGGTTGTAGTTTAAAAAAAAAAGTGAGGGGGGCCGGCCCGGTGGCGCAGCGGTTTAGTCCGCGCTTGGCAGCCCGGGGTTCGCTGGTTCGGATCCCGGGCGCCCGCCGACGCACTGCCTGTCAGCCATGCCGTGGTGGCGTCCCATATAAAAAGTGGAGGAAGATGGACACGGATGTTAGCCCAGGGCCAGTCTTCCTCAGCAAAAAGAGGAGGATTAGCAACGGATGTTAGCTCAGGGCTGGTCTTCCTCACCAAAAAAAAAAAAAAAAAAAAAAAAAGTGAGGGTTTTTATGAATTTTTTGGACAAAATCTGACGACAGGAAGCCACCACCACAGATAATTGCCAGGCTGGGTGAAATTATCTGAGATGGCACATCCAGACCCCACCCCAGGGTGCCCAATCTCCAGGCAACTGTTTATATCTCTAACAGGATGGCAGCCTCCAATACAGAGCTCATGACCTGATCTGGAAGTGTGTGCAAGTCCTGGATCCTCACTGCAGTCTCTCAGCCGCCCTGTGAGGCTGACTCCACTTTGTTTGGATAGAGTCTTGAAAAAATAAATATGGGGGCCGGCCCGGTGGTGTAGCAGTTAAGTTCACATGCTCCGCTTCGGCAGCCCAGGGTTTGCAGGTCCGGATGCCGGGCACAGACCAACGTTCCTCTTGTCAAGCCATGCTGTGGCAGTGTCCCATATAAAGTAGAGGAGATGGGCACGGATGTTAGCCCAGGACCAGTCTTCCTCAGCAAAAAGAGGAGGATTGGCAACGGATGTTAGCTCAGGGCTGATCTTCCTCACAACCCCCCCAAAAAAAGAAAGAAAAAATAAATATGAAGATGATGAATGATGCAAATGTATATTAACACTTTTGTGATAGGTTTGAGGGTATGTGTTGTAGTAACTGCTGTAATCTTTGGGATAATTTGTATTTTATCTGGTATTTTTAAAATAATTTTTAAAATTTATTTTTTAAATGTTTAATTGCTTTTTAAAAAATATACAGAACATAAAATTAACCATTTTAAAGTGTACAATTTTTATCTGCTTTTTAAGGTATTGGAAAAGTATAAAAGCATGTGATATACTAGACTTGTGACATTAATTTAATACTGAGATGGATTAAGTTTGATGGTGAAATGCTTAAATAAGTCCGATTAGATCTAGAAGTTGAGACTTACCATGTTTCATGAACAATGTTTAAGTTCTTAGTGGTAAATGCCTAGTGTCTAAGATTTTGTTAGATTTGTAAGTCTGCTTTATTAGATATTTGAAGTACTTAATTATAAACAATCTAAGCTAATTTAATTAATCAATTTGTAAGTGATATTAAATGTTTAGAGAATTTATAAGCTAATTGAGCATTAACCAAAGAACAAGTAAAAATCTGAAACAATAAAATTCCTAGAAGAAAACATGGGAGATAAGCTCCTTGACATTGGTCTTCATGATGTTTTTGTGGATCTGACTCCAGAGGCAAGGAAACAAAAGCAAAAATCAACAAGTGGGACTACATCAAAGTAAAAAGCTTCTGCAGAGTGAAGGAATCTGTCATCAAAACGAAAAGACAACCTACTGAATGGGAGAAGATGTTTGCAAATCATATGTCAGACAAGGGGTTAATATCTATAATATATAAAGAACTCATACAACTTAACAACAAAAAAACAAACAACCTGATTAAAAAATGGGAAGAGGATCTGAATAGATATTTTTCCAAAGAAGATATGCAGATGGCCAACAGGGACATGAAAAGATGTTCAACATCACTAATTATTAGGGAAATGCAAATCAAAACCACAATGAGACATCATCTCACGCCTATGGCTATTATCAAATGGCTATTAGCAAAAAGACAAGAAATAAGTGTTGGAGAGGATGTGGAGAAAATAGAACTCTCACACACTGTTGGTGGAAATGTAAATTGGTGCAGCCCCTATGAAAAACAGCATGGAGATTCCTTGAAAAAGTAAGAATGCAACTACCGTATGATCCAGCTTTTCCACTTCTGGGTATTTGTCTGAAGAATATGAAAACACTAATTTGAAAAGATATATGCACTTCTGTGTTCATTGCAGCATTATTTAGAATAGCCAAGACATGGAAGTAACCTAAGTGCCCATCAATTGATGAACAGTTAAAGAAGATGTGGTGTGTATATATATATATATATATCTATATATATATATATCTATATATATATACACAATGGAATATTACTTAGCCATAAAAATGAGTGAAACCTTGCCATTTGCAGCAACATGGATGGACCTTGAGGCTATTATGCTAAGTGAAATAAGTCAACTGGAGAAAGACACGTACCATATGATTTGACTCATATGTGGAATCCAAAAAAAAAAACAACAACAAAGACAAATAAAAAAACAAAACAAAACAAAAACAAACTCATGGATACAGAGAACAGATTGGTGGTTACCAGGGGAAGGAGGTTAGGGGGCAGGTGAAATGGGTGAAGGGGGTCAACTGTGTGGTAATGGATGGTAACTAGATTTTGGTGGTGATCACTTTGTAATGTATACAGATGTTGAATTATAATGTTGTACACCTGAAACTTATATAAAGTTATACACCAATTTTACCTCAGAAAAAAAAAGAATAAGTAAAAGAAATTTAACATAAAAATACCAGCTTTATGAACAAAATAGCAAGATTTGTAAGTTGAACTTAATAAAATTAGGCTTTAAAATTTATAACTTTAATCAATTGAAAAAATAATTAAAATACACAGATAACTTTAAGTATTCTTTTCCATGCATAAAAGTTCCCCTCAGACATTAAACACTCAATTGATTGTGACTTAGTGGTTTAGAAACTAATACAAAAGTATAGAATAATATTTACTTGTTGAAATTGTGATATTTGAAAATATTATGTCAAATTAAAAGGAAGCACCCTTTTCTGAATTTAAGTTAAACTTCTTTTATTCCATTTTTATTGATATTTTATTTCATTTATAGTAACTAATTTTTACAAACATTGATGATTATGTTGCTCAAATACATACCTGTCCCAGGGAAGGAGGCCCTCTATTCAACCCCACACTCCATCTCCCACTCCACCTCCAAGAGGGAGGAATCACTGTGGGTTGGTCACAGTCTGGAGGTGGAGCTTTTCTCTACATCTGGTCAAAGAGTCTAGCCTGTCGCTTCTCAAACTTTAATGTGCATAGGAATCACTTGCAGATTTTTATTCTGAAGGACAGGGGTGGATAGATGAGAATCTGCACTTCCACTGAGCTCCCGACGAGGCACTGTCTGCCGCTGGTCCGGGAACCACACTCTGGACCCATGGAGTACGTGCTCTGCACACGGCAGCACATGTGGGTGTGACTCTGTTCCGTGGTCCCAGTTCCCAAGGCCTGGAGTTGCTCCCTCAGATCAGAGCTCACTCGCTTTCCCTCACTCTCCTGTGTTTTCTCTGTGGATGGACATACTGTCTTGCTCTCAGACAATAGGTGGGTCTGGGGGAGGGGGTGCTGCTCTCCTAATCTGAAGAGGCAGAGGCAACTGCCCTCCCTTGCTCTCAAGTCTTACACTCCCTCTGCTGATCTCTAGTGTGAGTGTGGCCTTTACTCCATCACAGAGATCAGATCCAAGACTATTGGGGTATGGCCTGGGGGTAAGGGGGTGGGTAAATAGAATAGGAGGCCTGATGTAATTTTATCTATTTTTTGTCAGATTCCTCCCACTAGAATGTGAGCTCTTCGAGGGCCTGGACTTTGATTTTTTTTCACTACTGCACCCCCAAGGAGCTAGAACAGTGTTGGACACATCCTAGGTGCTCAGAAAGTGTTCATGGGATGAATGAGGCCTATTTCAGCTCTAGGCATTCAACCCAACACTTCTAGAATTCAACATAGGTCAAGACAGTGGTCAGTGCCTTGCCTACCCTCTTTTGTGCATGTATCTCCCTCAAGGGAGGGGTAACCGTGGCCAAGGGCAGGATTTGGGTCTTATGAACCTTGTCATAATGCTGTCTCAATGCCACTTCCACCTCTGGCCCAGCCGCAGGGTTCTGCAGAGCCCAGGCCAGAAGGAGAGCACTCCTCGCCCAAGGCCGTGGGAGGACACAAAATCAGAGGCAGGAACAAAGCAGAGCGATAACGAGAAAACTCTGAGGCCCAAAAAGCTGCAAGGGGAATGTGATGCGTGGCCAAACCCTTGAGAGCAGAAGCAAATATCAAAGTCAGGGACCACAGCCAGGAATCCAGATCCAGCGAGATGAAGAGAAAGCGCAAGTGGGCCGATTGTCACTGGGGAGGGCTGAGGCCTTTCCCGGGGGCAGGCATGTGAGGCTTGCTTTAATGTGCCTCCAGCAGCCCTGTGAGGGTGGGTCAGTCAAAATTAAAGGGGCTCATGGGTGGGATGGACAGAATGGTATTTCCTGGGGGCTCTTAGTTTTCTAGGGCTAACACTGGGGAGACAGAGTATGGTCTGAGGAGTCACAAGGCTGGCTTCAAACCCCAGCTTCCGCTTCCTGACTGTGTAACCTTGAACAAGTTACTTAAAAGTAATCTTGCCTTCGCTTGCTGTTAGGACGGTGCAGACCCTTAATCAACTTAAAATCTGTATATCCCCAACAATCTCAAAATGATATTTGGCATATAACTGCCACAAGGTGTCTGCATCAGGATCGGTGGGGATTTAGGGAAAGAAATTGGAAAGAAGTTAGCAAAGTAGTTACTGAAGAGGAAAAGCAGAAGGAGAGATTTGTGCCAAACTTCAAAAGTTCTCAGCTTGGCCTCTGAGAAGGGGAGACGGCAAAGAGAAGCAGATCGCTTTGATACCGAGAAAGCGTTTGTACGGTGACAGGACACTCAGCACACTCTTGGCCTGATCATCTGATTGCTACCCGATTACTTCCAAAATGGGATTGCTAGCATGCCAGCTGGCGAACACATTTTCCCTCCAATGTTGGTGGTTGTCTAATTTTTACTCCCTTCATCCTCCACAATCTCTCGTACCCCACATCATCCCTATAGAAGTATAAGCATTTTCCCGAAAAGATGAAAAAGCTTTGATTGCTATACCAAAAAATGCTTTCTCCTTAATGCCAGTACTCTCCAAGAATTTGGGGGCCAGCCTCCAACTATATCACCCAGCATAGGGCAGACTCGGGGTAACCTCCTGCATGGTCATCACCTCTTCTCCACTTACATCCGAGAGCACCAGGTGAGAAGCCGGAAGACCCAGCTGAAGGATAAGACCTGCAACTTGGTAACAGGTGACATGAGTTAGTGACTTCTCTGAGCCTCAGTTTATTCATCTAGGAAGAGAATCTCTACAGTGTCACAGTGTAGCTGCGAACATCAAGCAAGATAGTGCATTTGAACATGCTTCGTAAACTGAAAAGTGCTATAAGGAGTCAGGGATGGTAGTATCATTATTGTTGTTACAGCTGTTCATGCTTCAACCACTATGCCTCTATGTTTGTTTCCAGATCCAACAATATAACAGAATTGAGGTTAGCTGCTAATTACAAAATAACACAAAATAAAAGTGACTTTAAAAAAGATAGTTAATTTCTCTCTCATATAAAATCTGTCCGGAACTGTTATGGTGCTCCATGGTATCAAAGACCCAAAGTCCTTTTATCTTGTTGCTTTACCATGGGTAACTTCCATTTCTAAGGTCATCTCAAGGTCCAAAAGGGCTGCAGGAAATCCAGCCATTACATCACAGTCTAGTCAACTGAAAAGGAAAGGTGAAGAAGAGCATGGCTCCTCCCTTTTAGGACACTTCTGGAAACTGTAGTTCTGCTTACCTCTACTGGCCATACTTAGTCACATGGCCACATCTAGCTGCAAGGGAGACTATGAAATATGGTTTTTATTCTGAGTGACCACGTGCCCAACTAAAAGTGGAGGGGTCCTATTACTCAGGAAGAAGGGGAAGCTAGGGAATCTCCCCCACAAATGGTCATTTCTCCATCCTCATCTTAATCCACCTGCCAGTAGCATTTCACCACTCCCCATGGGAACACTTTCTTCTCTTTACTACTGAGAAGAAAGCCACACTCTCCTGGTTTTCCTCCTCCTCTCTTCTCCCCTTCAATGTGGGAATAATTCAGGGCAGTCCTGGGGACACCTCACTCTTCTCCATCCATACTCTCCTCCTAAGTAATCTCATCTAGTCCCAAGGACCTAAATGCCAACCCAGGTGCCAGTGAATCTTAAATCCAGCCCTGACCTCTCCCCTTCATTCTGGAATCACATAGCAGCTGCTACTCGACATTCCCACTTGGATGTCCAATAGGTACCTCAACCTTAACTCTTAATTTCCACTGACAAACTTGCTCCTCCTCAAGTTTTTCCCATCACAGCAAATGTGACTTAAGCCAGGAAATTTGGAGTTAATCTTAATTCCTCACTTTCCCATACACCCTACACCCAAGCCATCAGGAAGTCATAGTGACCATCTTCAAAACATATCTCAAGGTCATCCACTTTCTCTCATCTCCACCGCTACACTCTTGTCCAGAGCACCATCATCTCTCACCTAGGCCTTTGCTGTAACCTCCTAACTGGGTCTCCCTGCTTCCACTCCCGCCCTCCTATTATCTATCTTCACACAACTGTCAGAGCAATATTTTAAATAAGTAAATCAGGACAAAGGTGGTGGATGCAACGTATTCATCTACTTTGTTCCCTCTAGAATGCTTCTAAGATGGCCATAAAGGGATTTTTTGTGTGTGTGTGTGAGGAAGACCAGCCCTGAGCTAACATCCGTTGCCAATCCTCCTCTTTTTGCTGAGGAAGACTGGTCCTGGGCTAACACCCGTGCCCATCTTCCTCTACTTTATATGGGACGCCGCCACGGCATGGCTGACGAGCAGCGCGTCAGCTGGTGCCCGGGATCTGAACCTGCGAACCCCGGGCTGCCAAAGCACAAACTAAACTGCTACGCCACCGGGACGGCCCCGGGGTTCTTTTCTTTTTAAGGTGTAAATCCTAAAAGACAAAGAGAACAGGAGAGATGATAGTAACAAAAACTCAGAAGCTGGAAAACAGAAGGATGAGTGCCAACTGACTTAGCAGATCCAAGAAAGCTGAACCTTAACCCAGAGAAAGTCCAAAAGGAACATGATTTCTGCTGTGGAACTCCCCAGAAGTCATGAATTGACGGCACAGGTATCTCTGGAAATAGAGGTAGACAGAAGGACTGCTTGAATTCAGTTCAAGAAGAGACAGACCCTCAAATCCTCTCCTTGACTCCCTACAGCCGGGGGACTGCCCCCCAACTCAGGGAGAAGCTGGGAGTTCTTCCCTGGGAGAGGGTAGCATGGAGTGTCTCTGGGCTGGGGGCACCAGGTCTGGTCGAACACAAGAGTACCGTGCAGAAAACAGCAGGGTTGATAGAAGCGTCCATACTGAGTGTTGAGACGTCCCCAGCATTTTTCTCCCACTTGGTTCCCAGAATGCCAGACAGTTCTCCCCAGCAAGAAATTGTAGGACCCCTTTCCTTGGAATCTGATCGGGCCAGGAAGAAATACCCTACAGAAATCCACCTCCTCAAATAAGAGCCCCACCAGATGGCCACAGACTCAGCTGGGCCTCCAACAGCTGCCCACGTGGTCAGAGTCTCCCATGGGCTTTCAGGGCCCCTCTTCAGCAGGAACAATCAACTGAGGATCACCGGGCTTCTGAGGAAAGGCTCTCATGGGAGCACCAAAGACCAAAATGAACCAGGAGAGAAGCAACCAGAAGGAACAGATCAGGTCAGGTGGGAAACCTCATCCCTGCAACCATCACTATGAACAGGTAGATCTATGAAGATACGGCCCCCAGGAAATGAGGACAGGATGTTACCCTGGCTGCCTTCAGTCCCTCCTGCCACCTGAACACGCCTCAGCATCCTTGAAATAGGGGTTCCCATCCCTGGGTCGTCACGTGGT
The DNA here is from genome assembly GCA_031878705.1 of Tapirus indicus. NCBI lineage: Eukaryota > Metazoa > Chordata > Mammalia > Perissodactyla > Tapiridae > Tapirus > Tapirus indicus. Next base: position 100,081,851 of record CM062918.1, on the reverse strand, counting down.
TGGCTCCCACTGCTGCCTCAGAGAGGCCTTCGATGACCACCCACTTGGAAGAAGCCCCTCTCCAGTCACTTGAACACAGGAGTTGGCAAACTCTGGAAAGGGCCAGACAGTATTTCAGCCCTGAGAGCCACGTTCCATCTGTGTCACCACCACTCCACTCTACGCTGTTGCAGGAAAGCAGACATTGACAATAAATAAACAAGTGACTGAGGCTATGTTCCAATAAAACCCTATTTATTGACACTGAAACTTGAATTGCATAGGATTTTCACAGGTCACAGTGTTATTCTCTTCGACTTTTTTTTCAACCGTTTAAAACATAAGAACCATTCTCAGCTCCTGGGCTATCCAAAAACGGGCTGTGGGCCGGATACGGCCAAACCCTGTTCTAATACATCAGCCTGTTTTATTTTCGTCAAAGCACTACTAATCACTTCCTGCTATTTTCTCGTTTATTTACCTTTTCTTGTTGCTTGTATATTATCAGTAACCCTACTAGAATGGAGTTCCATGAGGGCAAGGACCTTTCATTCTCCCCTGGCACCCGCAGCACCTGGAAGAGTGCTTGGCATACATTATGTGCTCAATAAATGTTTGCAGTGCACCAGAATGCCTGCTGTGCCACACCAGCCACCCAGCACCTCAAGAGTTGCTGTCAGTGCCTGAAAGGACAGCCCTGGGGGACAGTAGTGGCACTCCAACCTGCTCTTCCCTCACCCTAACTCTCATTTTCCGACTCCCTTTCCCCTTCCTTCCTCTCCTCCATCCCAAGTTGTGGGTCCGTCTGTGATGCCCAGGGCTAACCACACACCTGAGAGCAAGGAGAACTCAGTCTGGGGCCACCTGTCCTCCATGCTCCCAGACCTAAGTTGAAGGCATAGTGTCAGGTGGCTGGTCCCGCCCACAGACTGTAACCCGCAGGCCCTGTCATCTAGGCGAGGCTTCTGCTCACCACTCGGAGAGAAGTAGGGGGATTTGTTCCAAGTAAATGGGGCTTCAGAATTATACCCTCCAAAACCAAAACCACTAAGAATGAGCACAGTCCAGCATCTACAGAGGCTCAGTCATGTTTGAACAATGCTGGGCAACCAAATATCGTGCCCTGTTCAGAAGCATTGTAACTCTTGTTTGTTTGCTTGTTTGATATAAACTTTTTTTAAAATTTTCATTTTTATTGATGTCTTAATAGTTTATAACATTGTGTGGTTTTAGCTGTACATTATTTTTTGTCCGTCACCATGTGGATGCATCCCTTCACCCCTTGTGCCCACCCCCCTCCCCCTTCCACTTGGTAACCACCAACCAGTTCTCTCTGTGTGTTTGTTTATATTCCACATATGAGTGAGATCATGCGGTGTTTGTCCTTCTGTCTCTGCCTTATTTCACTTAACATAATACCTTCTAGGTCCATCCATGTTGTTGAAAATGGGACAATTGTGTCTTTTCTTATGGCTGAGTAGTAGTCCATTGTATACATATATATATATATGTATGTTCCTGTCCTCAAAGGAATGGCTTTCAGTTTTTTCCTGTTGAGTAGGATGTTATCTGTGGGTTGTCATACATGGCCCTTATTGTGTTCAGGTACTTTCCTTCTATACCCATTTTGTTGAGAGTTTTTATCATATATATATACCACATCTTCTTTATCCAAGCATCAGTTGAGGGACACTTGGGTTGCTTCCACTTCTTGGCTATAGTGAATAATGCTGCAATGAACACACGGGTGCATAAGCCTCTTGGGATGATTGATTTCATGTCCGTTGGGTAGATGCCCAAGAGTGGGATTGCTAGACCATAAGGTATTTCTATTTTTAATTTTTTGAGGAATCTCCATACTGTTTTCCATAGAGGCTGCACCAGTTTGCATTCCCACCAGCAGTGAATTAGGGTTCCCGTTTCTCCACAACCTCTCCAACACTTGTTGTTTTTTGTCTTAGTGATTATAGCCATTCTAACGGGTGTAAGGTGATATCTCAGCGTAGTTTTGATTTGCATTTCGCTGATGATTAGGGATGTTGAACATCTTTTCATGTGTCTATTGGCCATCTGCTTATCTTCCTTGGAAAAATGTCTGTTCATATCCTCTGCCCATTTTTTGATCGGGTTGTTTGTTTTTTTGTTGCTCAGTTGTGTGAGTTCTTTATGTATTACGGAGAATAATCCCTTGTCAGGTAAACAATTTGTGAATATTTTCTCCCAGCTGGTGGGTTCTCTGTTCATTTCGATCCTGGTTTCATTTGCCATGTAGAAGCTCTGTAGTCTGATGAAGTCCCACTCGTTTATTTTTTCTTTTGTTTCCCCTGTCCGAGTAGACATGGAATCTGACAGGATCCCTTTATGACCAATGTCAATTAGAGTACTGCCTATATTTTCTTCCAGGAGTTTTATAGTTTCAGGTCTCACTTTCAGGTCCTTAATCCATTTTGAGTTGATTTTTGTGTATGGCGATAGGAGATGGTCTACTTTCATTCTTTTGCATGTGGCTGTCCAATTTTCCCAGCACCATTTATTGAAGAGATTTTCCTTTCTCCATTGTATGTTCTTTGCTCCTTTGTCAAAGATTAGCTGTCCATAGGTGTGTGGTTTTATTTCCGGGCCTTCAATTCTGTTCCATTGATCTGTGTGTCTATATTTGTACCAGTACCATGCTGTTTTGATTACTATAGCTCTATAGTATCTTTTGAAATCAGGGATTCTGATGCCTCCAGCTTTGTTCTTTTCTTTCAGGATTGCTTTAGCTATTCGGGGTCTTTTGTTGCCCCATAAGAATTTCAGTATTTTTTGTTCTATTTCTGTGATGAATGACATTGGGATTCTGATGGGATTGCATTGAATCTGTGGATTGCTTTAGGTAGTATGGACATTTTAACTATGTTTATTCTTCCAATCCATATGCCTGGAATATTTTTCCATTTCTTTATGTCTTCCTCGATTTCTTTCAATAGTGTCTTATAGTTTTCATTGTATAGGGCTTTCACCACCTTGGTTAAATTTATTCCCAGATATTTTATTCTTTTTCTTGCAATTGTAAATGGGATTGTCTCTTTCCATTAGTTTGTCATTAGCATATAGAAATGCAACTGATTTTTGTAAGTTGAATTTATACCCTGCCACTTGGCTGTAGTTGTTGATTATTTCTAGTAGTTTTCCAATGGATTTTTTTAGGGTTTTCTATGTATAAGAGCATGTCGTGTGCAAACAGTGAGAGTTTGACTGCAAATAGTGAGAGTTTGACTTCTTCGGTGCCTATTCGGAGTCCTTTTATTCCTTTTTTCTTGCCTAATTGCTCTGGCCAAAACCTCCAGTACTATGTTGAGTAAGAGCGGCAAGAGTGGGAATTCTTGTCTTGTTCCTGTCCTCAAAGGAATGGCTTTCAGTTTTTTCCTGTTGAGTAGGATGTTATCTGTGGGTTGTCATACATGGCCCTTATTGTGTTCAGGTACTTTCCTTCTATACCCATTTTGTTGAGAGTTTTTATCATAAATGGATGTTGGATCTTGTTGAATGCCTTCTCTGCATCGATTGAGATGATCGTGTGGTTTTTATTCTTCATTTTGTTAATGTGGTGTATCACGTCGATTGATTTGCAGATGTTGAACCATCCCTGTGTCCCTGGTATAAATCCCACTTGATCATGGTATATGATCTTTTTGATGTATTGCTGTATTCGGTTTGCCAATATTTTGTTGAGGAGTTTTGCGTCTATGTTCATCAGCGATATTGGCCTGTAGTTTTCCTTCTTTGTATTGTCCTTGTCTGGCTTTGGTATCAGGGTGATGTTGGCTTCATAGAATGTGTTAGGAAGTATTCCATATTCCTCTATTTTTTGGAAGAATTTGAGAAGAATAAGTGTTAAATCTTCTTTGAATGTTTGGTAAAATTCTCCAGGGAGGCCATCTGGTCCCTGGGCTTTTATTTTTTGGGAGGTTTTTGATTACTGTTTCAATCTCTTTACTTGTGATTGGTATATTCAGATTCTCTATTTCTTCTTGATTCAGTTTTGGGAGGTTGTACGCGTCCAAGAATTTGTCCATTTCCTCTAGGTTGTCCAATGTGTTGGCATAAAGTTTTTCATAGTATTCTGTGATAATCACTTGTATTTCTGTGGTATCTGTTGTAATTTCTCTTTCATTTCTAATTTTATTTATTTGACTCTTCTCCCTTTTTTTCTTAGTGAGTCTGGCTAAGGGTTTGTCAGTTTTATTTATCTTCTCAAAGAACCAGCTCTTTGTTTCATTGATCCTTTCTACTGTTTTTTTTGGTTTCAATTTCATTTATTTCTGCTCTGATTTTTATTATTTCCCTCTGCTGATTCGAGGCTTTGTCTGTTCTTTTTCTAATTCTGTTAGGTGCAGTTTAAGGTTATTTATTTGGGATTTTTTCTTGTTTGTTAAGGTGGGCTTGTATTGCTATGAATTTCCCTCTCAGGACTGCTTTTGCTGCATCCCATGAGTTGGTATGGTGTATTTTCCTTCTCATTTGTCTCCAGATAGCTTTTGGTTTCTCCTTTAATTTCGTCCATGATCCATTGCTTGTTCAGTAGCATGTTGTTTAGTCTCCACATCTTTGTCCCTTTCCCAGTTTTTTCCTTGCAGTTGATTTCTCTTTTCATAGCATTACGATCAGAAAGGATGCTTGTAACGATTTCAATCTTCTTAAATTTATAGAGGTTTGCCTTGTTTCCTAATATATGGCTATCCTTGAGAATGTTCCATGCACGCTTGAGAAGAATGTGTAATCTGCTGTTTTGGGGTGGAGTGCTCTGTATATATCTATTAAGTCCAGCGCATCTAGTTTTTTATCTAAGTCCATTATTTCCTTATTGACTTTTTGTCTGGATGATCTATCCATTGATGTAAGAGGGCGGGTATTAAGATCCCCTACTATTATTGTGTTAGTGTTAATATCTCCTTTTAGGTTAGCAGTTGTTTTATGTACTTTGGTGCTCCTGTGTTGGGTGCATAGGTATTTATAAGTGATATGTCTTCTGGGTGAAGTGTCCCTTTTATCATTATGTATTGCCCTTCTTTGTCTCTCATTACCTTTTTTATCTTGAAGTCTACTTTGTCTGATATAAGTATGGCAACTCCTGCTTTCTTTTGTTTGCCATTAGCTTGGAGTATCGTTTTCCATCCTTTTATTTGGAGTCTGTGTTTGTCTTTAGAGCTGAGACGTGTTTCCTGGAGGCAGCAAATTGTTGGATCTTGGTTTTTAATCCATCCCGCCACTCTGTGTCTTTTGATCGGAGAATTCAATCCATTTACATTTAGAGTGATTATTGATATATGAGGGTTTAATGTTGCTATTTTATTGTTCATTTTCTGGTTCTTTTGCATTTCCTTCTTTTCTTGTCCCATGTGTTGCAGACTGCCAATTCAGTTTGGTAGTTCTGTATGATGATTCTCTCGGTTTTCTCTTTATTTGTCATATGTGGTTCTCTTCTGGTTATTTGTTTAGTGGTTACTGTGAGGTTTATATAAAAGATCTCCTGGATAAGATAGTACATTTTCAGATGGCTCGTGTTTTCTTAGACTAAGTCGATTCGATCCCTCTCCTCTTCCCCTTCTTATTTGTTGTCGTCACTACTTATTCCATCTTGTGTTGTGTGTGTTTAGTGATGAGCTTAAATTCATTTTTGATGTTTTTCCAACTGTAGTTTTTCTGGTTTAGTCTCCTTGTTTTTCTCCTTGCTCAAAACTTTGTATCCCCTTTCCTTTTGTTTTTTTTTTCAGGCCTAAGGGCCTTCTTGAGCATTTCTTCTAGTGGGGGTCTTGTGGTGATGAACTCCCTTAGCTTTTGTTTATCAGGGAGAGTTATTATTTCTCCATCATATTTGAAAGATATTTTCGCTGGATAAAGTATTCTTGGCTGAAGGTTTTTGTCTTTCATGATTTTGAATACATCATTCCAGTCTCTCCTAGCCTGTAGAGTTTCTGTCGAGAAATCAGCTGAGAGCCTGATGGGGTTCCTTTGTATGTTAGTTTTTTTGTTTAGCTGCCCTTAATATTTTTTCCTTGTCACTGACTCGTTAATTTAGCTATTATGTGGCATGGCGTTTGTCTATTCCTGTTTATATACTTAGGTGATCTATTGACTTCATTCACTGATATTTCCATCTCTTTCCCTAGGTTTGGGCAGTTCTCAGCTATTATTTCTTTGAACAAACTCTCTGCTCCTTTTTCTCTTTCTTCTCCTTCTGGAATACCTATTATCCTTATGTTGCTTTTCCTCATTGAGTCTGATACTTCTCGAAGAATTTCTTCATTTTAGTCTTAGTGCTCTCTCCTCTATCTGGAGCGTTTCTGTGTGGCTATCCTCGATAATGCTAATTCTTTCCTCCATATTGTCAGTTCTGCTCTTTAAAGACTCCAGGTTTTCCATGATCTCGTCCATTGTGTTTTTCATCTCCAATATTTCTGATTGGTTTTTCTTGATGGCTTTAATCTCTTTTGTGAAGAAATCCCTGAATTCATTGATTTCTTTCTCTGTGTTCTCTTGTATTTTGTTGAGTTTGTTTATGATAGCTATTTTGAATTCTCTGTCATTCAGGTTATAGATTTCTGTGCCTTCAGGGTTGGTTTCTGGGTGTTTGTCATTTTCCTCTTGGTCTGGAGTTTTAAGATACTTTTGCATAGATCCTGCTGATTTACCTTTGCTATTCTTCATCTTGAAGATGGTCCTGCAGTTTCCATTTGCTGCCACTGGATGGAGGTCACGAGCAGTGTGTCTGAGCCCGCTGCAGTCCCTGGAGTGATTGTGCTGAAGCGCAGTGTGTGTTGGGGGACGGGTTCTCTCTTTCTCCTGCTCCACCCGGGGGTTTCCTTTCTGGGTCTCTTGGGGCATTTACCACACTCCTGAAGCAGTCCGTCATCACTTCCTGGTGGGGATCTCTCGACAGTCTGTGAGAGCACCTGGAGGGCGATAGTTTTCCCCACAGAGGGCCGCCCCTCCCCTCTCTGTCTGTGACCCGTGCTGTCTGTCTTTGCCTATCGGATGGGGAGGGGGAGTAAATCTCCTTACCTCTTCTCACATCCTTTGGGGCTTCCCATGCCTCCTCCGTCAGATGTACTGCGGCAAGGGTTTCTTAGAAGTCCTTTGTAGTGTTTGATTGACCTCTGTTGGTATGCGAATGATGTTTTTGTTGTGTCTTAGGGGGCAGAGATTCAAATAGGGAGTCTCACTCTGCCATGTGCTCCAAAGCATTGTAACTCTTCAGCATGATGTCATTGGACTTGTGGTGATAAAAAAGGAACCATATCTAACCAGAAAAAAGGGTTCTTTGATTCTCGGATGAGAGAATTCAGGTCCCAAAGTGGAGACGGGGGCACCAGGCTCTCAACATTGCTGGTACACAGCCCGTCCAGCCCACCCAACTCCCTCCTTGAACACACGCCCAAGCCACCACAGGCAGTGATCCGGGTTCCCTGCAGAGGAAAGAGCGTGCTGACAAGCAGACCAAGTATTCCTGTGTCCTGGGAGGGTACTGCTCCATGTGAATTAATGAAGGTGCACTTGGGCTTATCAATCACGCTGTTCCAATTTTGGTTAGCCAGCCGGTCCTGTGGGCCTGCTAACTCCTGGGTCAACGGCTAAAATCAATTTATTAGGATGCCATGCCATGAACGTCCTCTCAGCCCCTGCCTGTACCTCTTGCTTGGACCACCCTTCAAATCCAATGGTTTGGGGTCCACTGTTGTTTATTGGTACCTAATGCTATGCCTCTAGAACAGAACCCAGTGTCAGAACTGCCCACGAGGTGGTAAGGAATCTACGTAACCCAAATGGCAGCCAAGGCACTGTTCTCTGAGAGCCCAGTCACCCAGCTTCAACTTTACCCTGTGTGCAGGCCCCCCACCTCCCCGCGAAGTGCTTTTCATTCTCCTGGTGGGGCTTGGGCTCACAGGGTAGGCAGCTCCACTGGCTTGTTCGGTTTACAATGCCTCCATGGCTCCACTCTGCTGCTGCTGCTGTTTTTGTGCTGTCAACAGATGTGGGATTCTTTTATTTCCACAAAAAGAAATCACTCACACAAAGGCCTCTGTATGTGCCAGACTTTACTGAAGATCAGGAGAGACAAAGGGGGGGTTACATAGCAAAAATACAAAAAACTTAAAAGTTGAAAATTAGATATCCATGAGCTTAAAAAGACCCTTAGCCATTTCCACCAAACAGGCTCCAGCCTTCTACAAAGGTACCTGACCACCTCTCCCCGTCCTTTCTCAGGAAGTAAACAAACACTGAATTCTGCACAGCTTCTTCTTCAGAGCAGCTTAGCCTTCCATTTGTTCTGTCCTCCCTTCCGAGACCCTTCCCTGGGGCCTCTTTCTCAGCCTAACGGGCCACAAAGTTATTTTCCCAATTAAGAACACCTCCTCCCTGTTCCCGGTACCAGCATGAGGGTGGACGTCTACAAGCACGGTCTCTGCTCAACGGTTCTTGCTGAATTAAGAGCCTGCAGGCCTTCTCCTTGCTGGCTTCCTGGGACATTAGGGTAGAGTTTTCCTCTAAAACAAGAGTGTGTGTGTGTGTGTGTGTGTTTGCACGTGCACGCATTTTAGGGGTGGGAAGAGAGTTGGGGAAGTTTTATACATCTAACTATTAACATTCTCTTGAGTGCTCACGTGGGTGAGGTATAGTGCTGCTCCTTCATACAGACATACACAGCATCTTTCTTCCTCCCAAAAGCAATCTGAAATCAACGCCACTTTATTCCTATTTCACAAACAAGCTTACAAAGGCTCCATAAGGGTAAGTCATTTGCCCAAGATCACACAACTTGTAAGAAGCCAATTTGGCCCTAGATCAACCTGGCTCTAGGGGTTAAGTTCTTAAGAACTTAGCTAGATTCAACTCTTTGGGGAAAAGCTTCTTGTTGTCATTCTTGGAGCTGACATAACAGGTAATGTAAGAAGGGATCACACACAGTGACCCCCAGGTATAGCCCCTGAGGTGAAATCAAACACATTACTGCTCTCCCTCACATTCTTTCTCTGGGGAGAAGGGGCACAGAGGACACCGGTGGCCCTACAGAGCCCTGCACCAGGCACAGCCCTGCAGGTTGGCAGGAGCTCCCTGCTGTCACCACCCCTGCTTGCAAAGGACACCTGCCCTCCTACCTCCAGCCCCTGCCCCACCATGCCCACTGTCCTCTGGGGCCCACAGTCAGGGAGAGGGAGTGGACGTGGAACAAGCACACAGCGCGGGAGGCCTGGGCAAGGCCACCCCATGGCGGCCCTTCGCTCCTCATTCTCCTGGCCTCAGTCCTGAAAGGGCAGACTATGTTGACACACACACATATATGCACACACCTCAAAGTCCTTCTGTGTGGGTTTCTCTCCTGTTAGGAAGATCATCTCCCTCACGGGAGTTCATTGGTGGCCACTGGTCATCATCAGACCCCATGAGACAGGCAGTCTGTTTCCACGTCCCTGTCTCAATGATGCCACCTGCTGGCTCTTGATCGGGTCAGCAGAGGGATGGCTCCATCCTGGAGGGCTCAGGACCCTTCCTCACCTCCCAGGCCCCAACGGCAGGGATCACACCACCTTGTACACGTGCACTCGTTCATCAGATGTTTACCCAGTACATGCTCTGTTCCTGACGTGGTGTTTGGTTTCTAGAAAGTGACAGACCAGGAAACCTAGTCTCCACCCACAGAAGCTGAGTCCAGAAGGAGAGACAGACTCAGAAGCAGACAATTACATGTGCTTCCACGGCAGCCCCCAGCTTGTTTTCTGAAAATCAGATCAAAGAGACCGACACCCTTACTCAGAACACTTCCAGGCTCTCTCTACGCGGGAGTACCATCTGCAGGCCTCCCCAGCCCGCTGGCTCCACACCTCAGGCCGTGCTCCTCTGGCTCACATTCCTGACACACCCTCAGACACAGGGTGTATCTGGGACACAGGATCACCGACCCACCTCTACTCAGAAGGCCTTCCCTCCCTCCACTTCCCCACAGCTCTTATGCCAGGCTGCACATTCTGTTGACTGGCTCACTTGTCTTTCTCCCTCAGTAAAACGTCAGCTCCCCCAGAACCTCATCTGCTCGGTCATCGACACACTCCCAGTGCCCAGCACAAAGCAGAAGTTAAATAAATATGTGCAAAGTGAATGAATAAATGCATTAATACTCCAAGCTAGTTAGCTGACCTCTCCGTGCCCCACTTTCCTCATCTTTAAAACGGACACAGCACAGCACCTACGGGGTGAGGACCGGAGGAGACAGAGGGGGCACCTGTGTTCCGGGCTCCATAAGAGGGGCTGTGTTGGGTGATGAGTGGAATGTGTTTGCCACGAAAAGGCAGGACTGACCAACCCTTCTGCATGGGAAGAGGTGACTCCACGCTGGCTCCTGAAGAAGGACAGTTCTCAGTGGAGACAGAGGAGGGCACTTCTGGCCAGGGAACATGCAGTGCCAGGGCTGGAAGGCAGGGAGGACACGGTGGGAAGGGTAACTGACTCAGAGGGCACAAGGGGTGCAGCCAGGTCAGTTCTCCCATTTGCCCAAGGGTCGTGGTCTGCACGACACGAGGGGGAGAGGCACCTACATCTGCATTCTCCATGGCTGACTGGTTTGGAATTGACAGCTGTAAGTGGGTGACTCTCTGTTAGGCCACTGAGGTCAGTTCATAAACAGAAGGGAAAACTCACAGACGACACCCAGGCCCAACATCTACACTGCTTCCTTCCCACCCATGACACAAAAAGATCATCTCCTCAACTTGTGCATTTGTCCCATGGCCAAGAGGCTGCTCAGACATCCTTCATGAGCATTTGTCTGAAGGTTCGCAGTCAAGCTGGAGGGGCAGGCATGATAAACTCCCCTTATCCAAACAGCTCCAAGAACAGGGGTGGAGGGGGGAGAGGGCAAAGGGCTGTGAGGGTGACTGCAGGCGGGGGGGCAGGGTGGAGAGCCTCACACAAGGACATGAAAGCACATGCCGCCTGCTCAGGGGCTCAAGAACCCCACGCCCCACCACCACATCACATTACCTTTCGATGGAGCCAGCCCCACACTCGGTAGTTACGCATCTTGGCATGGGGTCTGGCAGTGGTCCAGAGGGGTTTGCTAAGGTTGCTTTCTATGAAGAAAGGCTGGCCTGTGGAGGACAGAGGGAGACTGGAAAGCTGGCTTCTCTTCCCATCTGGAATGCTGGCCAGGCTTTCTCCTCCTGCCTGCTTTTATCTAAACATTGCCCATCCTCTAAGGGGCAGCCCCTCCCAATTGTGACCTCTTCCCTGAATCTTCCACACCCTGCTCTCTCCCATCTCTGAATTCCAGTTGCTCTGAGGATCAGCTCACCCCACTCAATAATTTTCCAATCTGACTCCTTAGACTGCAAGCTCCTCCTAATAATAACATGTATTTATCGAACACACTTACGTGCTTGGCACTATGCTAGACACTCTACATATACGAGGTAGGTACTATTATCATACCCATTTTACAGATGGGGAAACTGAGGCACAGTGAAATTAAGTAACTTGCCCCAAGGTCACACAGCTAGTCAGTAACTGAGCACCAGGACTCTAATCCTAGCTGTCTGGCTCCAGAGCCCTTACTCCTAGCCACTCTGTAAGCCACCCCCGAGATGCTTGCTGTCTTACTCATTTTTGTATTCCCACACATCTCCCAGAGTGCTGGGCACACACAGTGCTGGGCACCGTCGGTGAATCTTTGTTCCCCTCCTGCTCCAGGCTCCTGGAACCGGGGTTCCCTATCAGGGAAGATGACACCAAAGATCCACTAGATGGCAGCAAAGAGCAGACCCAGGCCTCCTGGAGGGAGGGGAGTGATGAGCTAATTCTAATAAGCTTTATTTAGTGCATCTAGCACCAGGCACTTTACAGACATTCTCTTTCCTCCTCACTCAGGGCTCCTAAGGTAGGTGCTACTGCCTTCCTCCTTTACAGACAGGAAAGGGTACTCAGGCTCACGACAGGTGGAGAACTTTGTCCCAAGTCAGGCAGCTAGGAGGACTAGGAATGCAGCCAGGACTGCTGAACCCAAAGTCCACCCTAGTCCTCAGGAGAAAGAAATAAACCAGGGGGGCAGCCTGGCGGCACAGTGGTTAGGTTCACGCGCTCCGCTTTGGCGGCCTGGGCTTTGCAGGTTCGGATCCCGGGCACAGGCCTATGCACCGCTCATCAAGCCGTGCTGTGGTGGCATCCCACATACAAAACAGAGGAAGATGGGCACAGATGTTAGCCCAGGGCCAGTCTTCCTCAGCAAAAAAGAGGAAGATTGGCAATGGATGTTAACTCAGAAGCCAGTCTGCCTCACCAAAAAATAATAAAAAAACCCAGCAGGAAACCCCTAAGCCCAGAGTGGGTTCCACTCCCCTCCTCCTCCATCCCTGGGGAGCACAGAAACTACCATCTGGGGAGGGAGTGGACGGCCTGGCTCTGAGGCAGGTCACCATCCAACAGGCATCCTGGCTAGGAGGGAGTTTGAGGTAAGACTCACGGAACGTCAGAACTGGATGGTCTGAGACCACTGGTCCACCACAGACCTCTGACCAACTTTCTTGGGCTTCACCACCAAAAAGGATGCTGTGTGACTGTGGCCTCCCCACCTATACTCTGCAGGCTGGCTCCAGTACTGCCGCTCCTGCCCTCTCTGACTCGGGCGCCTCTGATCTGGGACCCCCAAGCAGCCAGCGTGGCCACAGAATCCACATCCACCAGAGATGGAGGAACACTATCTAAAGAGCTCTGACTGTGTCCCCTCCCAACCCTTCCAACAACTCAGTCACCTCCACACCTAAAATCCAACCCCTGGGCTGGCCGGGGGCCTCCCTGTCACTGTCCTGGGGCAGTGGCAGCAGAAGTGGCAGGGAGTGCACATGTGCCATGCACACCGTAGTTGTGGGTGCACACACAGAAGGGAGAACCCACACGCCTATCCGCAGGACTCCCAGTGTGGCCAGCAGCAGAGTGCAGGCTCAAGTGGCAGCAGAGGGACTATCCCATCTTGAGCTTCAGCATCTGGCGACCTTCCTGGCTGAGTCCATTGGGGTGCTGGCTTCAGAACTGCCCGAGATGCATCCCTAGAGCTGCTTCCGGCCTGCTTCCCAGACTGCCCCCCTTCTCCCACAGTCCCTCCCAAGGCTTATACAGCCAGAGTAGGTCCTCTGAAAATACACAACATCTGGGGTTTATTTGGGGTTGCATTGCAGGTTCAGGCACAGTTTGTTCCTGGGTAGGAAGAGTCATGACCTCTCAGCTCTCTTGGCACTTCAGGGGGCTGACCCTGCAGGTACCCTCCCCATGTCCCTGCACACACAATGTCTCTTCCCCCCTCCCTGCTCCCCGAGTCTCTTATTCTTTCACCAGCCGGTAGATATGGTGCTGAGCCCCGTGCTCACTGGCTGACACCTCAAAGACATATGCAATGCACAGCAAAGTCTCCTGCGTGTCTCTGTTGGTGACCACCTGTAGGTGAGAGAAAAGATGAGAGTTAAGGCCCCAGAAGAGGGCATGCCATTGGCTCTACCCACCGATCTACTCCCGCCCCACACCTGCAGCGCCCCCACCCCTGCAGCGTCCTCACCCCTGCAGCGCCCCCCACCCCTGCAGCGCCTCCCACACCTACAGCGCCCCCACCCTTGCAGCGCCCCCACCCCTGCAGCGTCCTCACCCCTACAGCGTCCCCACCCCTGCAGCGCCCCCCACCCCTGCAGCGCCCCCACCCCTGCAGCGTCCTCACCCCTACAGTGTCCCCACCCCTGCAGCGCCCCCCACCCCTGCAGCGCCCCCCACCCCTGCAGCGCCCCCACCCCTGCAGCGCCCCCACACCTGCAGGATGGTGAAGTTCTCCAGCACGCTGTTCATCATGTACTTCTCGGGCAGGTGCTTCAGCTTGTGGATGAAGTTGATCATGTACTCACAGAGCGGGGACCGGTGGATGCGGTACGAGTAGTGGCCATTCTCATAGCGGGCATACTCTGTCTGCAGGACCCAGGGGACAGCAGGGGCTTAGAATCTCTTTGGATCACCTCCACCCAGGCCCAACTCCACGAGGAAGCTCCACGACCCACTCACTCTTAAGAGGGAAGAAAAGACAGAAGGCCTGGAGGCCCGTGAGAACAGAGCCTCCCTCCTCCCTCAAGGACAGGCAGAAACCGAGTATCGGAGGAAGGAGCTCAGACATGAGTAGTGGCAACAGGTGAGGTGGGACAGAGTGACGACTCAATCCTGGATGCGTACTAAAATAACACGGGGGAATAGCACCGTGTCACGGAGCCGTCCTGTATTTGTATCCACACACACACGTGCACATAAAGTGATGGAATCTGAATGGATTGGTGGGTTTCATCAATGTCAACTTCCTGATTGCCAACATTATTCTCTAGATACGCAAGACGTTGCCATTGGGGGAACTGGGTGAAGGGTACATGGGATTACAACTGCACGTGGAGCTACAATTATCTCAAGATAAAAAATTACTTAAAAGTAAATAACTTGAAGAGCTTTTCTAAAACCACTACTGCCCAGATTCCCCTCTAGAGGTTCTGGGTTAAGTGCTGTGGAGCGGGTTCAGGCACTGGTGTGTTCTAAAGCTCTGCAGGTGAGCTAAGGTGCAGCCAGGGTTGAGAACCACAGGGATGGGGCATGTCTCTTCCCTGGTACTAGCCTGGCATCCGGCTGTGTTTCACATGAGGTGGGTTATCAATAGCTGAGAGACCGTGAGGGTGAGACTTCATTAATTCAGACAAATTTGGGGAAAGAGCTGAGGATAGGGATGAAGACCAGCCTGAAACAGTGAAAAGGTCTGTTTAACAAGTGTGCAGGGCAGCCTCCTACCTCAACCTTCTCTACCACCTGCTTGCCGAAAGAGCAGACCTTGGTGGAGCAGGTGATTATCATGTTCTCGGGACTCTCGTACTGGCTGGAGACCCCATAGAAGGAGCTGCCTTCATCCTCGATGTTGGTGTTGAGGTCTGCCTAGAGGGAGACACGGGGAAGCCAAGAGGTGGACACGTAAGTCAGCAGGGGCCCTATTGGGGGCAGAGTCCAGGTTCTAAGGCCAGGAAGCAATCAGGAGGGCTTAAAAGGAACTTGGGCAGTAGGATCTTGGAAAGCTTCCATCTTTCTCCACATCCAGGCTGGGTATACAATCAGGTTGTGTTGCCTAAACAACAGAAAAAGAGAACACTGCGACCTGCATTGGTTTCAGGCCACTGCTGCCCACTCAGGTACCAACACACCTGGCAGGTGGGGCCCCAAATTTGTCTTTAGGACTTCAAGAACCTGCCAATGCTCTTTCAGAAATGGTTCTGGGGGCTGGCCTCCCAACCATCTCTATGGCATTGCTGAGTCCAGCCACCCTTGAGCTTTTCACGTCTGGTTCAGCCTCCAGACCAATCTCCCCAACACCAGTCTTTCCCCTTGGTTCATTCTCTAGCTGTTCTGCGAGTTCTCTTCAAAGCACAAGTCTGACTGCATCACTCTGGTTAAAAACCCTCTCTCGGAGCCTCTGCCACAGGGAACGTGGTCTCACTCCCAGGCTGGCTTATGAGCCCCTGCTCCTCTGTATTAGCTTCTCGCCATTCCCCACACTGGCCTCTCCCTTCCCCTGCGGAAAGCTGAGCCTAAAGCGCCTCCTGCTGGGTGTGGTGTTGACTTGAGACTTTCCTCTTAGAAAAGGTGGTGCAAGCCTCGATCTCACACACATCCCCTGCTAGAGGAACAGGCAGGATCTCAGTTTGATCAATGAGGCTCCCTGACTGTAGCCTTGCCCGAGGCCACACAGCTGGTAAGTGACAAGCCCCAAGCCTGCGGGCTCCAACTCCAGTGCTTATCCCAACCCAGCAGAAAGCCACAGGCGAAGGCGGGAAATGCAGGATGAGACAATTCAGTGTCTTGGTGACTCCAAGGCAGGAACTGTATTTCTGAAGCCCTAAGCCACTTAGGGGTCCCCATCCCCAGAACAGAGGCCCCACATCGAATCACCCCATCTGAGCCAGGGGTGCTAACTCAGAAGAAATGTACAGATTACAAAAGGCTTATTCTTGAGGTAAACCCTCTCCTCCCACAACTAGTCCAAAATCACTGCCACGCTGGACCGAGTGCTGCCCTATCAATGCAGTGGGAGCTCCAGGCCTTGATAAAGATTCTGACACCAGGACTGTTCTACACAATGACAAGGGGAATCCCCTGAACCCCAGGAAGGTTCTGGCATGATTCAGAGCCAGGCACAGGCAGTTCTGTTACTGGCTGTTAGGGGATGCTCAGTCATTATTTTTCTCTCCTCTGGGGAAAGAAGTTTTCCAAGAGCAAGACCATTCCCTAGACTAGCAGGGGGGTGTTACATGTCTTATGGCACAATAGAAATACTATGTAATGGGGCCGCCCGGTGGCATAGCAGTTAAGTTCGCGCTTTGGCAGCCCTGGGTTCGTGGGTTCAGATCTCAGCACGGGCCAACAAGCTGCTTGTCAGCCATGCTGAGGCGGCGTCCCATATAAAGTGGAGGAAGATGGGCACGGATGTTAGCCCAGGGCCAGTCTTCCTCAGCAAAAAAAGAGGAGTACTGGCAATGGATGTTAGCTCAGGGTTGGTCTTCCTCACAGAAAAAAAAAAAAGAAAAGAAATACTATGTAGCCACAATAAATGTTGAGAAAGATCTATACTTACTACTGTGAATTGACTACAAGATATTACTGACTGGAAAAAAAAAGCAAGTTATGAAACAGAATGAGTATGTGTTACTTTTACAGTGAGGAAAAAAAGGCCATTTTCATGTTGAAATAGAATGGCATATGTTTTAGTGTGCTCTGCGATGCTTTAGTGAGGGCTTTAGGAAAAAAGAAGAATTACAGCTGCATTCAAGACAATGTTCATAAATGAAACGAAAACAGCGGTGTTGTAAATACCCTACCCCTACCCGGGGTCTGTCTCCCCACTCTAGTGGGAGTGGAGCCAGGCGGGCAGGGTGCCCAGGAGTCGTGGCACAGGTGGACTAAGCCTTTGGTAGGCTGGGAATTAACCGCAGCTGAGACTGTCCCAAGGCCTTACAGTTAAATATAAGGTGAACTGGGACCCAAACCTGGCTCCCATCTCCTATTTTCTCTACCCAGTAAGTCACACGCTCCTCCTCGGAGACCAAGCTTGTCAGACTTCCCTAAAAGGGGCTGAGGGACAGTTTGTGTACTCCAGATATACTGCAGCTAGAAGCATAAGGAAGAACCGTGGACCATGCCTGAAAAAAGGCTGGCAGAAGGGCCAGCACCTGAACATAGGGGAACATGGGGGCCAGGGGGATGGCCAAGGGGCCAAGCCAGGGCATAAAATGATGTCTCTCACACTTGAGCCACTTCCGGCCTCCTCCTGATTAATGCCACATTCATGTACCACCTTCCATAAGTCCTACTGTGCCCCTACTGGTTTCTTAAATGAGCTCACTCTTCTTGCTCAACTCCATTCTAATCAATAGATCCATGAAATCAGGGATTCTATTTTTCTAATATATATGAAAATAATTACATAACTATTAAAGGAGAAATGTTTACTCATGCACCACCTAATAATGCTGTGCACCAGGCACAGCCCCTCCCAAGCTCTTCCTAGCACACAAAGGCAACAGCTGCCCCAGCCCCTCCAAAGCGGTCTGGACCCGCCCTTCATCGCCCTGTGCTGGCAGGATCTGTTTGGATGGCCTTGCCCCTTCCAAATGATAAGCACCCTGGAGGCAAGAACTAAGCTCTCCCCACGACTTGGGCAGTGCCCAAGGTACAGGGTAGGCCTTCGATAAAGGTCACATGTGGCTGTTCAACCTCTCACCTCTGGGTGGCGATGGGTGAGAAGAGAGGTCCCTTGGTCAAAAGGAGGGACCTACAATCTCCTGCTTACCAGGGAGTCCTCTGAGCCCAGCTCTGCCCCCATCTCAAATTCACTCCCTCTCACCTGGCCCTTCCAGTCACTCAGTCACCCACTTCTGCCCCAGCCCAGCAGCTAGGGGCATTGGGGACCCAAAGAGGCTGAAACATCGTCTCTGCTCTCAAGGAATTTGTAACTTGTGGGAGGGCACGTAGAATAAGTGAGCTGGTGGTTGAGTAGGAGCGAGTGAGAGAGAAGGGGGTTGAGGGGCATAGATATCCCAAAGCGAGGATCCAAGTATCCCCAGAACCTGCCCTGAGGTTATGTGGCACAGACCCAGGAGATGCAGGCCAGTGACACAGAGTACCCTTGTCCTCAGTGCCCCATCCTTCTAATTACAACCCCACTCCTTCTCCTGCAGCTACACTCCAGGCATTTCCTGTCCACCCCTGTATCCCCCACTCTAAGCATCTCCCCAAAACAATCCTGCTTCTCTACTTTCTCAGCCCAAGAGGAAAGCTGCCCCCCATATTTCCCTGAGAGGTGCCCCCTACCACTTGCCCTCCTGCCCTCTCAATGCCCCCTTGCTCCCCTCCCTCCACCCTATTCATAGCTGTGGTGCGGGTGGGCAGCTTACAGGCTGTGCCTGGAACAGGTGTCGGGGATCGGGTGACTGACAGATGAGCCGGAACAGCCGCAGCCTGGGTGTGGGGGCTGGAGGGGCCGAGATTCATTGTCATGTGCTATGTGCCTGGGAGAAATGTCAGAGCCCAAAAGGGAATAGCAGGCTGGAATGGGAGGACAGTCTGGGCTACTCTCCTCCCTCCACAGCCTTAGCTCAGCGCTGCCCAGCATTTTCAATTTGCAGACTGGTCTCAACGGCCACCGTGTTCAAGAGTCCCCTCTCCCCACCTCTCCCCTAGCCCCAAGGACAGAGGTGGCCTCTGGTGGTCTCATGTTCTGGGGCTTCAGCTTCTCAGTCCCTGCTCCAGACCTTGCAATGCACATCCACATCTGAGGGAGCACAGCCTCACAAGTCAACCCTGCACCCAGACGCCATTTCCAGCTGGAAACCATTTGTCCTGGCGGTCTAGGAGCCTACGAATTACTGCAACCCCATCAAAAAGGACAGTAACGTTCAGTAGGAGGGGGGCTGGGAGGTTGGGTTGGGGACATCGAAGTCCTTCTCCCACTCCAAGTGGGCCCTGACCAACCCCCCAGCATGTGTGCTCAAGGCCTGGGGGCCGGCTGAGAAACGTGCTGGAAAAGAAAGGAAGGCTTGGGGGGAGGCGGCAGTGTTTCCTTGCCTGAGCAGCTTGCCTTCCTAACTGTGTGTGGCCAGTCACACCAGCTGAAGGCAGGGGAGGGAGTGGCCAGGCCAGGACGCAGGAGAAGAGGGTTCCAGATGGCTGAGGACGCCAGAGCTGCCAGTGAGGACCCCACAGATGACCAAAACCCTCCCATTTAGCGAACAGGAACTCTTCTTTTCCCCACATCACAGGTTTGTACTCCCTGGTGTCTCTGCCCGCCCCACACAGGAGGAGGAGGAAGATCCAGATGACCGCCAAGGTGGCCTGGCCGCTGCCGTGCCCCATCTCTGATTTCACCCGTCCTCACTCTGCCCGAGCCTCTGGCCTTCAGAGACGGCCGGCTCTTGGGGTTCAGGCAAGCGGCAGGGAGAAGGCAGGGACGCAGCCTCCCTTCACTGCCAGTCAACCCCACACGTCAGGTCCTCAGAGACACAGCCCTCTGCGGGCCCTCAAGAACAAACTGCCTATTTTTCAGATGAAGAAACAGGCCCAGAGAGGCTGAGATTTCCTCAGGACACAGCTCTCAAGTGGCAGGACTGAGACTAGGGCCCCTACACCCCAGCTGGGGCCCACCTCGCTCTCCCTTGACACACTGGGAGGGCCTCGCTTGCAGCCCACCATGCTCCCCTGCACAGTGGTCACCGTCCCAGGACCCCAAGATCCATTCTGGATTCTCCCACTCGGACGGACAGTGGGCTCCTGGAAGACAAGGACCACACTGAGTCCACAAAGCACAGATTGTGGGCACAGCCCACGGCCGGAGCACAAAGGCCACACGTGGAACCTGCCAAATCATGTTTCCTTGGCACCAACTGTTCCCTACTTGCTTCTCTTCTCCCATCAATCCCCACCTCCAACCTCCCCAAAGAGTCAGAAGGAAGGAGAGGACATGGGCCATGAGCAAGGCTGGAGAAGGACGTTCTGGTTCCTCCTCCCTACCTGCCAACTTTAACCTCCAGGCAGACAACCCTCCCCATCTCCTGGAAGGGAAGTCCGGGCTCTATGAAACCCAAGAAGCCCAAATGCCCAGCTCCCAGTGCCTGCACAGAGTCAGGTCTGCTCTCTCCATGCTCCCACTGTCCGCCGTTCCTTGGGGGCCTGGGGTCCTCTGTTAGGAAACCCAGACCCTCCTCCAACAGGAGCAGGGAGGCACCAGGACCCTGCACAGAGGGAACCCCAGGTACTATGCAAGGAAAGACAGTCTGTGTGGTGGTTCCAAGCACACAGCCTGGAGCAAGACTGCCTGGTCTGAATCCTGGTTCTGCCAGTATGACCTGGGTGACCCTGACACTTCCCTGTGCCTGTTTCCCCTCGATGGAATAAGACTGCCAACTGCACCCACCTCTGGGGCTGTGGCAAGGATGAAGCCTGCTAATACGTGTTAAGTGATGAATAGGGCCTATTGTAACCTTCCACCGACTGCCCTGACCCACCTCACAGTGTGTCAGCAACAAGAACGACCACAGGAAAGGGGTTCACCCTGGCTGGGTGTCTCAAAGCCAGGCCCTTACTTACTCCATACCTCAGTTTCCCCCATTTCTGAAATGGGGGGCCTAGGATGGTCCTCCGGATGGTGGCTAGAAGTATACAGAACACTGTCTCCAACTAAAAGAAGGCAGGAGGTGGTGAAGAGGGCCCCAAAGATGCCATCTCCCTACTCCAGGGCAGTGTTCCCACACACGCCTCCTGCCAACCCAGCCTCTCTTCTGGCCCTAAACTGTATCCGGAGGGTAGCTGAGCCACTGCAGGGAGAGCCACAGATCATGTCATCCAAGCTCCTTCTTCCGAGTCAAGGCTAAGCCTGGACAGGTTTGGGGGACGTGGGGAAGGAGCACTCGAGAGGGTGTAGGCTTCCCCAGAGGAAAGGCCAGGAGCCTCCCTAGACACATGGTGGAAAGGGGAGTTGCCACAGCTGGCTGTGCAGTGACAATGCTATTTGGCTGCCCACGGCAAAGCCTCCTGGTTCCGATTCTACATCCAGGGCTGGAGGGGAGAGGAGGAAGAGGGAAAAGGGAAGTGAGATGGTTTAAGCCCTTCCTGACAAAGAGGAGAATGGCATCCTGGCATACATCACGCTCTAAAGCCAGCCCTTCCTGCCCAGGTCCTAAAGAGGCTGGCGTGCATCTCTTGCTTAGCCTGCATTATAGCAGTCTCCTACTGGTTTCCAGTCTGGATGGCTGATTTATCCAACTAAGCCCAACTCTGGCCATTCATGCCCTGTTCAAAAAACTTCAGTGGTTCCTAACTACCTAAAGAGAAGGCATGGCAAATATGGAGTAAGTGTGCCATTACTGCCCGCTGCTACACCTGTGGCAGACATTACCAGTCAATCCAGCACTTTCTCTAGATCCTTCTCCACCCAGCATTCCAAACAATGACTATCAGTCCCTTGGAGGTGACACTCAAGTTAAAACCTATGTTCCCGGACATCTGGTTAAAATAGGAGACTGACCATACAAGCTCATTTTTCCCCCTTCCAGAAAGCCAACTAGAATGATAGCAAAGAACTTTTTAAAATGTGCTGCACTACAAAGGCAAAGAAAATGGAGAAGAGACCAAAATGGCAAGAGAGTTCAACAAATTCAAGAAGACTGAAGGCTGAACAGAACTAGAAAGGATTCTGTGGGCAAAGGAAGCAAAAGGAATTACAACCTAAAAGTGCCTTTGGAGGGGCTGCAGACAAGACGTGGGCTGGCGTACATGAGACACCCTGTGCAGCTCGGGACTAGAGGGACCAGGACAGCAGGTTGGGAGGCACAGGATACGACACGAGCAACAGCCCGAAAGACTGTACATAGTGGTCAGGCCTCCAGGCCGACCTCTTCCACCCATCAGCAGAGGAGCGGGGGATAATCTTCTCCACAAATTAAACAGGGGGCTTTGGCTTTCAGGGACACACGGCATATTAGAAGAGGGCTAAGAGACAGGGACGAAAACAGGAGAATTCAGTGAAACTCGCATAAGAAATGGCTGGATCCCCTAGCCCCTCTCCCTGTCCCACTCCTAGAATGCTCGTGACCAGGTACATCCCTTTCAGGGGGAAAACTGAAGGAGTCTTCTCTAGAGAAACTGAACCACCTCAGGAAAGAAAGGTCTAGTAAACACAATGACATTTGTTGGTTTTCCCAATAAAACAGCTGGTTCCCAACCCCAATCACCTTAGAGTGAAGCCCACCAGGTGACAAGTCCTCCCTTGTACACAGAGCTCCTGGTCACTACGAAATATGGACAAACAGCACGAACAACAAAGGAAAGAATAGACTGCACTTCATCAAAGTGAAAAACTTTTGTGCTTCAAAGGACATTATCAAGAATGTGAAAAGAGAGCTGACAGAACAGGAGACAATATCTGCAAACCATATATCTGATAAGGGACTGCTATTCATAATATATAAAGAACTCAAAAGTCAGTAAAAAGACAACCCAATAAAAATGTGCAAGGGAGCTGAACAGACATTTCTGCAGAGAAGATACATGAATGAGCAATAGGCACGTGGGAAGATGCTCTGGATCATCAGTCAGGGAAATGCAAAGCAAAACCACAATGAGATGTCACCTCACACCCATGAGGGTGGCTGCAGTCACAGAGAATATCAAGTGTCAGTGAGGATGTGGAGAAACTGGGACCCTCCTATGCTGCTGGTGGAAATGTAAAACAGTGCAGTCACCTTGGAAGACAGTCTGTCACTTCCTCAAAAGATAAACAAAGACTTATATTTCCCAGCAATTCCACACCTAAGTCTATACACAAGAGAAATGAAAACATATGTCCACACAAGAATTTGTACAGGAATGTTCATGGCAGCATTATTCATAATAGGCAAAGGTGGAAACAACCCAAATGCCCATCAAATGATGAAAGGATAAACAATATGTGGTATGTACACATAATAGAATATTATTCAGCCATAAAAAGGAATAAACTACTGATACATGCTACAATATGACTGAACCTTAGAAACATTATGTTAAGTGCAAGAAGCCAGACACAAAAGACCACATGTTGTATAATTCCTTTTATATGGAATGTCCAGAAAAGGCAAATCTATAGAGACAGAAAGTAGATTAGTGGTTGCCTACAGCTGGCAGAACAGAGGTTGGGGGTGACAGCTAAAGGATTTATTTTGAGGAGTGATAAAAATGCTCTAAAATTGACTGGTTGCACAACTCTGTGAATATACTAAAAAACACTGAATTGCACACTAAGTAGGTGAATTATATGGCAACAAAGCTGTTAAAAAAACATGGATCCAAAAATATGGCCAAGGATGACAGACGTTTGAGAAAACCCTCCAACTTGAAAGAGACCAAAAGAGACAGACAAAAGGGATTAAAAGGAAATAAAGGCAAAGAAGGGAGAAGAAAACTTAAAAAATAACTCTTAATATACTCAGAAAGATAAGAAAAAACTGTAGTCATGAAACAAGATCAGGACACAATCAAAGAACAAGGAACTCTTAAAAATTAAAAATTTCATGGTAGGGGCCGGCCCGGTGGTGCAGCAGTTTAGTTCGCGCTTGGCAGCCTGGGGTTCACGGGTTCGGATCCTGGGCGCCTGCGGATGCACCACTTGTCAGCCATGCCGTGGCGGTGTCCCATATAAAGTGAAGGAAGAAGGGCAAGGATGTTAGCCCAGGGCCAGTCTTCCTCAGCTAAAAGAGGAGGATTGGCAATGGATGTTAGCTCAAGGCTGGTCTTCCTGACACACACACACAAAAATTTCATGGTAAAAATTAGATATTCAATACAAGGTGGGGCAGAGAATGCCACCATATTCTATTAATCTAATTCACCATTAACTGTACAATGTACCATGGTTTTATGAACCACTAAGAAAGAAAAATGCCATCAATTGAACTATGACCCACCAACAATTGAAAGTCTTGTCCTTCTACTATAGTAATAGAACCCTGATTTTATTCAGAATGGCAATTTACTCAATTAAAAGAGGACACTTTCCTGGCTCCTTTGCAGCTAGGGACAACCACAGAACTAGTTAAGTGTTGTGTGGGACTTCCAGGAAGGCTCCTTACAGGGAAATAAGTTGGTTTCCTCCTTCCTGATGCCAGGAATATGGATATGATGGCTGGAACTCCAGCAGCCATGACCTTGAGGACAAAAGTCATGCACGGCAGATGGCAAATAGTCAGAGAGGGGTTAGGTCCCTGGTGACTTCATGGAGCTGCTGGACCAGTCCTGGACACTCTACCTCCAGACTTACCTTACATGAAAGAAAAACAAATTATTTATTTATGCCACTTTACCTTGAATGTTACATAATATATACGCAGATATACTCTTAACTAATTCAAGAGAATTAGAAGGTCAAGTTAAGGAAATCTCCAAGAAAATGAATTGGGAAATAAATAAGGAAATGGTAAAAATCATAGAGGATAAGTCCGGGAGATCCAATATAAGACTAATATAAGAGAAAACAGAGGGAAAGAAATTATCAAAGAAACAATACAAGTAAATTTCCCCAAATTGAGAGTTCCTAATCGAATGATTAAAAGTGCCTACCAAGTGATGTCAGCATCAGGGAGGAGTGAGATTCCCTCTTTGAATCCCTGCCCCCTAAGACACAACAAAACATCATTTGCATAACAACAGAGGTCAATCAAACACTACAAGGGACTTCTAAGAGACACTTGCTGCGGTACATCTGACAGTAGAGGCACGGGAAGACCCAAAGGACGTGAGGAGAGGTAGGAGATTTACTCCCGCACCCCCCGCAAATGATCGGCAAAGACGCACAGCCAGGCTCACAGAAAGAGAGAGGGGAAGAGCGGCCCTCTGTGGGGAAAACTATCGCCCTCCAGGTGCTCTCACAGACTGTCGAGAGATCCCCACCAGGAAGTGATGACGGACTGCTTCAGGAGTGTGGTAAATGCCCCAAGAGACCCAGAAAGGAAACCCCCGGGTGGAGCAGGAGAAAGAGAGAACCCGTCCCCCAACACACACTGCGCTTCAGCACAATCACTCCAGGGACTGCAGCGGGCTCAGACACACTGCTCGTGACCTCCATCCAGTGGCAGCAAATGGAAACTGCAGGACCATCTTCAAGATGAAGAATAGCAAAGGTAAATCAGCAGGATCTATGCAAAAGTATCTTAAAACTCCAGACCAAGAGGAAAATGACAAACACCCAGAAACCAACCCTGAAGGCACAGAAATCTATAACCTGAATGACAGAGAATTCAAAATAGCTATCATAAACAAACTCAACAAAATACAAGAGAACACAGAGAAAGAAATCAATGAATTCAGGGATTTCTTCACAAAAGAGATTAAAGCCATCAAGAAAAACCAATCAGAAATATTGGAGATGAAAAACACAATGGACGAGATCATGGAAAACCTGGAGTCTTTAAAGAGCAGAACTGACAATATGGAGGAAAGAATTAGCATTATCGAGGATAGCCACACAGAAACGCTCCAGATAGAGGAGAGAGCACTAAGACTAAAATGAAGAAATTCTTCGAGAAGTATCAGACTCAATGAGGAAAAGCAACATAAGGATAATAGGTATTCCAGAAGGAGAAGAAAGAGAAAAAGGAGCAGAGAGTTTGTTCAAAGAAATAATAGCTGAGAACTGCCCAAACCTAGGGAAAGAGATGGAAATATCAGTGAATGAAGTCAATAGATCACCTAAGTATATAAACAGGAATAGACAAACGCCATGCCACATAATAGCTAAATTAACGAGTCAGTGACAAGGAAAAAATATTAAGGGCAGCTAAACAAAAAAACTAACATACAAAGGAACCCCATCAGGCTCTCAGCTGATTTCTCGACAGAAACTCTACAGGCTAGGAGAGACTGGAATGATGTATTCAAAATCATGAAAGACAAAAACCTTCAGCCAAGAATACTTTATCCAGCGAAAATATCTTTCAAATATGATGGAGAAATAATAACTCTCCCTGATAAACAAAAGCTAAGGGAGTTCATCACCACAAGACCCCCACTAGAAGAAATGCTCAAGAAGGCCCTTAGGCCTGAAAAAAAAAACAAAAGGAAAGGGGATACAAAGTTTTGAGCAAGGAGAAAAACAAGGAGACTAAACCAGAAAAACTACAGTTGGAAAAACATCAAAAATGAATTTAAGCTCATCACTAAACACACACAACACAAGATGGAATAAGTAGTGACGACAACAAATAAGAAGGGGAAGAGGAGAGGGATCGAATCGACTTAGTCTAAGAAAACACGAGCCATCTGAAAATGTACTATCTTATCCAGGAGATCTTTTATATAAACCTCACAGTAACCACTAAACAAATAACCAGAAGAGAACCACATATGACAAATAAAGAGAAAACCGAGAGAATCATCATACAGAACTACCAAACTGAATTGGCAGTCTGCAACACATGGGACAAGAAAAGAAGGAAATGTAAAAGAACCAGAAAATGAACAATAAAATAGCAACATTAAACCCTCATATATCAATAATCACTCTAAATGTAAATGGATTGAATTCTCCGATCAAAAGACACAGAGTGGCGGGATGGATTAAAAACCAAGATCCAACAATTTGCTGCCTCCAGGAAACACGTCTCAGCTCTAAAGACAAACACAGACTCCAAATAAAAGGATGGAAAACGATACTCCAAGCTAATGGCAAACAAAAGAAAGCAGGAGTTGCCATACTTATATCAGACAAAGTAGACTTCAAGATAAAAAAGGTAATGAGAGACAAAGAAGGGCAATACATAATGATAAAAGGGACACTTCACCCAGAAGACATATCACTTATAAATACCTATGCACCCAACACAGGAGCACCAAAGTACATAAAACAACTGCTAACCTAAAAGGAGATATTAACACTAACACAATAATAGTAGGGGATCTTAATACCCGCCCTCTTACATCAATGGATAGATCATCCAGACAAAAAGTCAATAAGGAAATAATGGACTTAGATAAAAAACTAGATGCGCTGGACTTAATAGATATATACAGAGCACTCCACCCCAAAACAGCAGATTACACATTCTTCTCAAGCGTGCATGGAACATTCTCAAGGATAGCCATATATTAGGAAACAAGGCAAACCTCTATAAATTTAAGAAGATTGAAATCGTTACAAGCATCCTTTCTGATCGTAATGCTATGAAAAGAGAAATCAACTGCAAGGAAAAAACTGGGAAAGGGACAAAGATGTGGAGACTAAACAACATGCTACTGAACAAGCAATGGATCATGGACGAAATTAAAGGAGAAACCAAAAGCTATCTGGAGACAAATGAGAAGGAAAATACACCATACCAACTCATGGGATGCAGCAAAAGCAGTCCTGAGAGGGAAATTCATAGCAATACAAGCCCACCTTAACAAACAAGAAAAAATCCCAAATAAATAACCTTAAACTGCACCTAACAGAATTAGAAAAAGAACAGACAAAGCCTCGAATCAGCAGGAGGGAAATAATAAAAATCAGAGCAGAAATAAATGAAATTGAAACCAAAAAAAAACAGTAGAAAGGATCAATGAAACAAAGAGCTGGTTCTTTGAGAAGATAAATAAAACTGACAAACCCTTAGCCAGACTCACTAAGAAAAAAAGGGAGAAGAGTCAAATAAATAAAATTAGAAATGAAAGAGAAATTACAACAGATACCACAGAAATACAAGTGATTATCACAGAATACTATGAAAAACTTTATGCCAACACATTGGACAACCTAGAGGAAATGGACAAATTCTTGGACGCGTACAACCTCCCAAAACTGAATCAAGAAGAAATAGAGAATCTGAATATACCAATCACAAGTAAAGAGATTGAAACAGTAATCAAAAACCTCCCAAAAAATAAAAGCCCAGGGACCAGATGGCCTCCCTGGAGAATTTTACCAAACATTCAAAGAAGATTTAACACTTATTCTTCTCAAATTCTTCCAAAAAATAGAGGAATATGGAATACTTCCTAACACATTCTATGAAGCCAACATCACCCTGATACCAAAGCCAGACAAGGACAATACAAAGAAGGAAAACTACAGGCCAATATCGCTGATGAACATAGACGCAAAACTCCTCAACAAAATATTGGCAAACCGAATACAGCAATACATCAAAAAGATCATACACCATGACCTAATGGGATTTATACCAGGGACACAGGGATGGTTCAACATCCGCAAATCAATCAACGTGATACACCACATTAACAAAATGAAGAATAAAAACCACACGATCATCTCAATCGATGCAGAGAAGGCATTCAACAAGATCCAACATCCATTTATGATAAAAACTCTCAACAAAATGGGTATAGAAGGAAAGTACCTCAACAATAAGGGACATACATGACAAACGTACAGCTAACATCCTACTCAACGCCGAAAAACTGAAAGCCATTCCTTTGAGGACAGGAACAAGACAAGGGTGCCTACTCTCACCGCTCTTATTCAACATACTACCGGAGGTTTTGGCCAGAGCAATTAGGCAAGAAAAAGGAATAAAAGGACTCCAAATAGGCAACAAAGAAGTCAAACTCTCACTATTTGCAGATGTCAGGCTCTTATACATAGGAAACCCTAAAAAATCCATTGGAAAACTACTAGAAATAATCAACAACTACAGCCAAGTGGCAGGGTATAGATTCAACTTACAAAAATCAGTTGCATTTCTATACGCTAATGATGAACTAACAGAAAGAGAACTCAAAAAGATAATCCCATTTACAATTGCAAGAAAAAGAATAAAATATCTGGGAATAAATTTAACCAAGGAGGTCAAAGAACTATACAATGAAAACTACAAGACACTATTGAAAGAAATCGAGGAAGACATAAAGAAATAGAAAAATATTCCCTGCACGTGGATTGGAAGAATAAACATAGTTAAAATGTCCATACTACCTAAAGCAATCTACAGATTCAATGCAATCCCATCAGAATCCCAATGTCATTCATCACAGAAATAGAACAAAAAATACTGAAATTCGTATGGGGCAACAAAAGACCCCGAATAGCTAAAGCAATCCTGAAAGAAAAGAACAAAGCTGGAGGCATCAGAATCCCTGATTTCAAAAGATACTATAGAGCTATAGTAATCAAAACAGCATGGTACTGGTACAAATATAGACACACAGATCAATGGAACAGAATTGAAGGCTCGGAAATAAAACCACACACTTATGGACAGCTAATCTTTGACAAAGGAGCAAAGAACATACAATGGAGAAAGGAAAATCTGTTCAATAAATGGTGCTGGGAAAATTGGACAGCCACATGCAAAAGAATGAAAGTAGACCATCTCCTATCGCCATACACAAAAATCAACTCAAAATGGATTAAGGACTTGAAAGTGAGACCTGAAACTATAAAACTCCTGGAAGAAAATATAGGCAGTACTCTAATTGACATTGGTCATAAAGGGATCCTGTCAGATTCCATGTCTACTCGGACAGGGGAAACAAAAGAAAAAATAAACGAGTGGGACTTCATCAGACTACAGAGCTTCTACATGGCAAATGAAACCAGGATCGAAATGAACAGAGAACCCACCAGCTGGGAGAAAATATTCACAAATTGTTTACCTGACAAGGGATTATTCTCTGTAATACATAAAGAACTCACACAACTGAGCAACAAAAAAACAAACAACCCGATCAAAAAATGGGCAGAGGATATGAACAGACATTTTTCCAAGGAAGATATGCAGATGGCCAATAGACACATGAAAAGATGTTCAACATCCCTAATCATCAGCGAAATGCAAATCAAAACTACGCTAAGATATCACCTTACACCCGTTAGAATGGCTATAATCACTAAGACAAAAAACAACAAGTGTTGGAGAGGTTGTGGAGAAACAGGAACCCTAATTCACTGCTGGTGGGAATGCAAACTGGTGCAGCCTCTATGGAAAACAGTATGGAGATTCCTCAAAAAATTAAAAATAGAAATACCTTATGATCTAGCAATCCCACTCTTGGGCATCTACCCAACAGACATGAAATCCACCATCCCAAGAGGATTATGCACCTGTATGATCACTGCAGCATTATTCACTATAGCCAAGAAGTGGAAGCAACTGAAGTGTCCCTCGACCGATGATTGGATAAAGAAGATGTGGTATATATATATATACAATGGAATACTACTGAGCCATAAAAAAAGACAGAATTGTCCCGTTTGCAACAACATGGATGGACCTGGAGGGTATTATGTTAAGTGAAATAAGCCAGAGAGAGAAGGACAGACACTACATGATTTCACTCATATGTGGCATATAAACGAACACACGGACAGAGAGAACTGGTTGGTGGTTACCAAGGGGAAGGGGGGAGGGGGGTGGGCACAAGGGGTGAAGGGATGCATCCACATGGTGACAGACAAAAAATAATGTACAGCTAAAACCCCACAATGTTATAAACTATTAAGACATCAATAAAAATGAAAATTAAAAAAAACAAAAGTGACTACCAAGAGCCTGGCTCAAAAACTGGACAGAAAACAACACAGATCCCAATTCTCCTCAGTGTGAAATTCAAGAAGATAAGGAATAGAGAGGAAACGCAAAACTTCCAGAGACAGGAAAAAAAAAGTTACTTTACAAAGGACAGGCAATTAGAACGCTATCAGACTACTAGTGTTAGAAGACAATGGAGCATGGCATTAAAAAATTCTTGAAAATCATTTCTCAGGAAAATCATTTGTGATCTAGATTCTATACCCAGTCAAACTATCAATCAAATACAAAGAAAAATGACATTTCAAAGAGGCAAAGATTTATGATGTTTATCTACCACGCATCTTTTCTTAGGAAGGTAGTAGAGAAGGTGTTCCAGCAAAATGAGGGGGGGCACCAAAACAGAGAAACCTAAGATCCAGGGAACTGTAGATTGAATTTAGAGAGCAGTAAAAGGGGGTCTCCCAATGACACCTGAGAACAGGCCTGGAGGAAAACCAGTTCAAACTGGAGCAGAACAGGGGCACCCAGGAGGAAGAGCTCCAGGAGAAAGGGGGACCGATGAATTAATTATCTGATAGGTTTGAGCATTTGGAGAAAACCAGTTTTTTAAAATTTTATATGGTGGTTATAATGGAGTAATTTGTAAAATTTTAATAACATGCAAATGAGCTTTATTTAGAAATATGCAAATGAGAAAGCCTTTTTTTGTAGGAAAAACAGAAAATGGTACAAGAAATGAAATGCAATCATAATACACTTCTTATTTCTTTGGTGGTCAATTTACATTGTCAAAAAATGAAAACAGGGGCCAGCCCAGTGGCGCAGCCGTTTAGTTCGTGCTTGGCAGCCCGGGGTTCGCGAGTTCGGAACCCCGGCACTTGCCGACGCACTGCCTGTCAGCCACGCCGTGGCGGCGTCCCATATAAAGTAGAGGAAGATGGGCACGGATGTTAGCCCAGGGCCAGCCTTCCTCAGCAAAAAGAGGAGGATTGGGAATGGATGTTAGCTCAGGGCTGGTCTTCCTCACACACACAAAAAAGAAAACATTTCATTGCTTTGACTAAATTATATAACTTATTGGATATGATAATAACGGGATGATGAGGAGAAAAGTGGTATAACATCACTAATTTTTTTCTACCATGATAGAATACACATGATGTCTTAGTTGTGATATCAAGGTATAGCAGTATAAACATATTATTTAGAACTAAGGTGATGACACCCAGAATAAACAGTGAAACGTTACAGCGACTGTCTCTGGGGATCAGGACTGGGATGGGGAGCAGTGGGACAAGAATCTGATGCTCGTCACTATAAGCCTCTTGGTATTAATTAATAATTAACTATGAGCATGCACTGATTTAAAAGTGAGATAAAGTAAAAGAAACTATTACCTATTTTTCATCCCAGCATAGATTAATGCCCAGCCTTTTGTATGACCAGGACCTAACTCACCTCTCCCGTTTTATTTTCTACATTCCCTCTCATATGCCTTTACCCACAACTTTCCCTCTGGAGCCCAGTTCCTTATGCCTCCTTCAGGCTGCAACTGCCTTTCCCCACCTCTGCCTCATAGATCCTGCCCATCCCTTCCCCCCTGCCCGCACAACCAGCTGTCTTGCCGAGAGCAGACACTAAGCATCCTCAGGATCAGGGCCCTGAGTTTCAGCTCTAACTCTTGCGTCTTCGAGAGAGCCAGCCCCACAGGTTTGGCTGTGGATGAGAGCTAGACTAGGAGTTCCTAACCAGGGGCCTGTAAGCCACCTGGAATCACATACAAACTTTTGTGTGAAAATGCTTATTTCTAGGAAAAGTAAAGTTCCAGATAATCAAAGTGGTCTGGGACCAAATAAAGGGTAAGAATCTCTGAACCGTCTCCTGGCATTAACAGAACTGCAAAGCGCTGGGAAGAGGAATGTGGGCAGAGCCACCCCGGCCCAGTGTCAATGCTCTGAAACTATTCACAGGCTCCCATCACCCAGCCAGAAGGATTTCCTGCACTTCCTCGCCCTTCTGACTCTCTTCCCTGCATCCCTTTCCAGTGTGTACTAGGCCCCTGGAAGGTAAGCTCCCAGAGGAACAATGCCTCCTGGTCCTGGAGGGGATGTTTTGAAAGGGGGAGGGCTCTACCCACATAGCACCTGTCCGGGGGTGAGGGGAGGAGGGCAGCCAAAGCCATGGCTGCCTTGTTTGGCTGAGCCGTTTGAGAAGTTGGGGGGGTATTTCTTTCAGGGTGACCTATCCTAACCCTACAGTCCACATCTCTAAGCCCTGTGCTTGGAAATGAGCTTTTGAGGACCAGCTTCCCTGGCTCCAGGCCCTGCAACCAATTCAGGACTTGCCATTCAAAGACTCAGGAGCCTAGGGGGTCCATGTTGGATCTTCATCTACTCCTCAGTGCCTCCTGTAGGTCCTTTTCCAGTACTACAGCCCCCTTAAGGCTGCACTTCTTGCTCAGGCGTGGCTGCCATTACCAGCTATCAGAAGAGGGCCTCCTTCTATGAGCCCAGCTCTCTGGTCCCACTGGCCCCACTCCTCATCTCAGCTCCCAACACTGTTTGGCCATCTTGTGCTCGCTCCTCCCCTTCTTGCTGGTCCTGCCCTCCCCAGGTTTCCACCCATGGCATGGGCACCCTACGCCCACTCTCCTTCTTCTCCCCTCACTATCATCAATGTACTAGGGGGAGAAAGAGAGTTCATCGAAGGGCTTACCCAGAACTTCACCAGAAAAAAGGCATTGGAAGGTCCCCGTTCAAAGAGCTCCTTGAGTCCACCCTTTTTCTCCGGGAATTTGTCATAGATCTGGCGGATGTCCACAGCTTCGAGGTAGGGGTCACTGTAGCTCGGGCTTGACTGGCCAATGTGCACGAACAGGTGTTTGTTGTACTGTGGAGAGAAGGGCTGGTCTGAGGAGGCAGTGAGGCGGACAGACAGACAGACCAGAGCGCAGATCCCAGCCTCGTGACCTGGAGAAAGTAACTTCACTTAGCTCTGGGCCTCAGTTTCCCCACTGGTAAAACAAAGACAGTGAAAGGATAAATGTAAAGCAAAGTGAAGGGGTACAAAGCCCCTGGTTAGGGCATGGCACCCAGCAGGTGCCCAAAAAATCACGGGTGTCACTTGTGTTATTCTCAGTCCTGGCCGTGTCAGTGAATATCCTTGGAGAAGTCACATTCTGTCTTTGGGCTGCTGTTATCTCAAGTGTGACGGAAGACCACTGACCTCGATGTCTTCACACTGTGCTCCACCCTTGGAGACGGGGGGCCTGGGTGCCTCTGTGCCCCTCACATGTGCCATGCTACAACCAAAGAAAGTCTACTCCCGCGGTTGTGCACATTGGGCTTCTGAGTAAGAGCCTGTCTGATTCATGGGTTCCTCAGCTAAAAATCAAGTTTGAAAACGTCAAAGTGAAATGCTCTGTGAAGTCCTCCCGGCTCTGGCATCCTGTCAGCCCAGCCTCCTCAGGTGCTACTCTGACCTTTGCAGATGACACTGGTCACCCAGCACATGGGACACTAAAGGGGTCAGGGTGGGGTGGAGCTGCTGCTCCCTGCTGGTGACCCAGAGGATGTGGATCAGACACAGGAGGCTCCTCAGCGCCACAGGGGAAGGAAGGAGCAGCCGGGGTGGGCTGAGGGGAGCGACCCTGGACTGAGAGGCACTCAGGATGAAGGAAAGGGCATATGGAGGGGAACACAGGCCAGGGAGGGAGCAGCAAAGGGAGGGGCCTGAGAGTGGGGATGGGAGCAATAAACCCCACAAGGGAGAGAAGGAAGGCCAAGAGAGAAGAGAAGAGGGAGGTAGAGGGAGGAAGGAAAGGAAAAGCCGAGGCAGGGTCAGTGGAAGGGAAGAGTGGGAACAGGGAACCTAAATTAAGCCCCAAAGTGGAGTGGGGCAGAGGGCAGGGCGAGAAAGCCAGAAGCAGGTGGAAAAGGGCTGGAGCCTCCAGGAATGAGAGGGCAGGAAAGCTGGGCAGACAGAGGCCAGGACCTACCGTATCAGGGTCTTGCTGCTGCTCCAGGAAGGCAGAGAACTCCAACATCCAGAGCTTGGAGCTGGCCACACTGCGGCCCTGCCATGGGGGGGCCGGGGGCGCTGAGGGCGACGGGGCGGGTCCTGCAGGAGACTCAAACCCTGCACACAGCAGTATGAGAGGCACATGGGAACCTACCCACACGGCCTCCCTGCCGACACCCTCTGTAAGGACCCCAGGCCCACCAGTGAGACCTCGTGCTGGCTAGGGGAGCTCCTGTCTCCACTAAGCGGGCCTCCCAGCAGGGGTGGTGGAGGGGAGCACAAAGCACTGGTGTGTCCAGGAGCCCCCAGCGGGGAGGGCTTAGCCGGGTACACCTCAGTCCCCTCGGGCCCCTGCTCAGAACCATACTCCAGGGAGACAGGATGCCCGCTGGGTGCTGGATCAGGGCTGGGATGCCTGCTGGATGAAGGCTCCCAGAGCAGGCATTGCTAGGTTCTTGCCCTCGAGGAGCTTCTGGTCCAGCGAGAAGATGACCAGACAAATCAGTTACTACAATGATGTAAGCCCCGTGAGAGTCTGAAGCTCCCTGTTCGGTTCCCTGCTGTCTCTCCAGACCCCAGAATAGCACGTGGCCCAGCACACGCACTCAATACAGGTTCACTAATAAATGACGCAGTCAGTGTGACACAAATGGATAAGGTAGCACTCAGCTCTGAAGAGGAGCTCCTGGCCCACCTCAGGGGTGGTCAGGAAAGGTCTTCCTGAGAAGGTGATGCTTGAAAGAAGTTATGACATTCAAGCAGGAGACAGCAGGTGAGGACAGGGAAAGGGTACTCTGAGCGGAGGGCATAGCAGATGCAAAGGCACAGGGGCTGTGAGAAGCACAGTGGGTTTCCAAGCTCATTCTTTGGTGGAACTGGAGAGAAGGGCAGGTCTGTGCCAGCGCAGGGAACAAGACTAAAGAGATGGGCCCTGGGCACAAGCTAACAAGGATGAACTTCAGCCTGAGAGTTCAGAGACTGGAGGATTTTCAGCAGGCAGAGAAATGATCCCATCTGCATTTCTGAAAACTCCTGTCCCAGAGTGGGGAAGGACTGGGCAGCGGTGGGGCAGACCAGAAGCCACTAGGAGGGTTTTCCTAGTGGAAAAATGAAGGCGGCCTGAACTAAAGCAGCGCAGTGGAGTGCAGAGGAGGGGACACAGGAGGGACAGGAAGGGAGACTAGGGGATGTGAGTCAGCAGTGAAGCAGAACTCTGGACGATGCCCAGTTTTCCAGGCTGGGAGCCTGGTGAATGGAGGCCCCACGTGCTGAGGCAGATAATTCAGGAGCACGTGGAGGAAGGAGGCGGAGAAGAAAGTCAGAGCGGTGGGCAGAGGACCACACTGGACACAACAGCCGGTGCTGAACACGTCAGGTGAACCGTTCATTCAGGTGTCCCAGCATCACTTACAGAGGAAGTGCGGCAGAGTGGATGTGATCCGACACGCAGGAGACACAGACGCGTCAGTCAGACACTGCCCCCACACAGACAAGGACACCAGTGCCAAGTGCCAGACGGAGGTGCCCAGAGCACTGGGTGGGGTGGGGGATGCAGGGAGGGAAGGGGAGGAGAGAAGGCCGAGGTTAACGGGAGGAACCACGCGAGCCCTACTACAGAGCTGAGACTGCATCCGGCAGGCACCAGGGAGCCAGTGAAGGATTTTAAAAGCAGCACAGTGACACTGTTGCTTTCAAAAGACCACGTGGGGGAATTACAGCGCAGAAATGAGGGAAACCGGACTGGAGACGGCTGGTTAAGAGGCTGCTGTCGTCACCCAGGCAAGAACCTGGAGGGCGAAGACAGTGGGGCCAGTGAGGAGAGGACAGACGAGACAGGGGGGACTGCATGGGGCCAGGGGAAAGCAGCAATCAGGAACCTCGGCGGGGAGTGGGGCTGCTCTCAGAGCAGGAAAAGCCAGTCCAGGACGTAGGCAGGGAGTCATTCCCAAGCCAGAAAAGGTGGTTATGGGTAAGGATCCTGTCTTGCCCTGCAGAGTGGAAGGTGGTGAGAGACCCTAATGGGAAAGAGGCAAGGACAGAGCTGGTCACCTGAGCAGTGAGAGGGAGGCGGCTCCCGTGCTGGCCCAGCTGGCTGAACCTTGTCTGCCCCCACCATGCTCTGGGCCTCTTCCTGGGAGGGTTCTTTCTGCTAGCGAGGGGATCCAAGCTGGAAAGCTCAGATCTCCCGTTTTAAAGGAGAGGACTACAACATCCCTAAGAGAGAGGCGTCCCAGCAGCCCACGTGTACAGGGCATACACACAGCATACAAGGGTGGCCAGGTGGAGCAGCTGCCCCAGGGCACACACACTGCCCTTTGACCTGTGTGCACCCTTGCCAGCCCTGAGTCGAAGTTGGGGAGAAGAGGAAGCCGCAGGGGCATGAGGGGCTTGGCTCAGAGGAGAGGTGTGCATGCTGGGGGAGGAAAGGGGTGGAGCCAGGGGCCTGGGATATCCATCTGAGCAATGATAGGGCGGCATCTAAGAGGGGCATTAGGGGTCCAGCTGTCGGAGGCCCGGGACCCAGGGGTAGGAGCTGGGATCTGCACAGGAGCCATGCACTGCCCACCTACCTGGCAAAGGCAGTGAAGGCTGGACAGTGTAGGTTTGTTGAGAGAAAGGTTTCACACTGCAGGAGACAAGAGACAGGAGGTGTAAACCCTGGGTCAGGCTGTAGCCCTGGAATCTCAAGTCACGTCTAGCACTCTCTGTGCAGCAGGCCCTGGTGGTCTGGTCATCAGTGGCCTTGATGGCCTCTGGCCTCTCACTCCCTTCCCTGCCAGCTCCCTCAGGTTTTGTGGCAGATCCACAGAAGTAGCTTATCTGTTGAAAAAATCCACTTCTCCCTCCTCCCTCCCTCCCCAGCCAGCCAGAGGTCTGGCCCCCAGCCTCCTGCCCTTGAGCTCCCAAGCTCTGGCCCTGCTACACCCTGGATAGACTGGAGTTTTGGCAAATGCACCCCAGGGTGCCCACACTGCAGACTGAGCTGACGCCTGAGAGCAGGAGAGCCCAATCCCTCAG
Source organism: Tapirus indicus (assembly GCA_031878705.1). Taxonomy (NCBI): domain Eukaryota; kingdom Metazoa; phylum Chordata; class Mammalia; order Perissodactyla; family Tapiridae; genus Tapirus; species Tapirus indicus. The sequence goes on along the minus strand of CM062918.1, from coordinate 100,044,253 downwards.
CTCAAGGCCATCCTGGAAGGCTAACCCCAGACTGGCCCCGTCCCACCGGGGGCCAGGCTCAACTGCATGGTTTATGGGCTCAAGTTCAGTTCAGGGAGCATCGGGTAGCAGAAACCAGGCCATACTCACTCATGGGATGTTCCGGCTTGGCCCGGCAAAGCTCCTTGCCAAAACTGAGGAGGCAAAAAGCGCAGAGTCAGTGTAGTCTGTGTGCACATGGGCCCATGGTATGGAGAACGACAGAGCAGGGGCCTCGGCTGGAAGGCGAGCCTGAGAGCCAGGACCCGGAGGGTGGCAGGGAGAGAGGTAACGCTACTGTCTGAACAAGGCCAGAGCAGTGTCCCAAAGTGTGTTTCAAGGAACTCTAGTCTCTGGAATGTTCTGTCAATAACACACTCCACGGGAGAAACACCGGGTTTGGTAAACACGGCTCACCCTGCTCCTCCCTTAGAGATTCACGGGACACAGCAGCACGTAAGCTCTGAACAGTTCTCAAGTCAAGAAACCCATTCAGTTCTAAGGGTCCCAAACTCACTTATGCACAGAATCATTTTGTGTCACGTCTACCCAACATCCTGATGGACTAGTGGTCTCTGGAACACACTTTGAAAAATGCTGGACAAGGGGCTCACCGAGCCCAGGGCCTGTCACTGCCCCTTCCCCACGTGTCCAGGGTGGTGCAGGAGGTACATCCTGAAGACCCATTCAGTCCCTACAGCCAAGAAAACCCTGTGAGGATACAGCCCTGGAAAGGAGGAGCCTTTTTGGACCATTCTGGAAGTGTGCTAACCTGGCCACACACAGCCCAGAGACCAGTTCTCAGGCCGAGAAATTTAAAATTGGAACCAGAGTTTGTTCCTGGATGTCAGCCCTCACCCTGGAAGGAGAGCAGTGCTGAGCATCTGAGGGAGGAGCGGGGATGAGGCCGGGTGGTGGAGGGCAACTCGGGGACATGCTGGTGCTGCACCAATGCCCCAGCTTCAGCCCCCAGCCCCGGGACTTCAGCTTCCTCATCTGTACATTGGGCCACCTCTGTGGAGCTACTCAGTCGGTCAGCTGATGGGGGCAGCTTTGTCCCTTGTGAAAAGTCTGCTGTGTTACTGCCAAGGCCCCCAAGAAGGTGGTTCCAATACCAGCTGAGCTGTGACTCAGCATGGCCCCTGGGTCCTTGGTCCCTCCTTCCCCCTGGCTCTCCTGGCCTGAGAGGACCCAAGTGAGAGAAACTTGGTGTGGCCAGTGCTTCTGGCTCTTCAGAAGGGGGAGGAGTGAGAAGGAGAGGGCTGGTTTGGCCTCTGGCTCCAGGCAGCCCCACTTACCCCTGAGACTGCTGGGTAGCCTGGGCCCCGGGTGAGGGCCATTTTACTGTGGAAGGCTGTGGCGGAGATGATCTGGGCGGACGACATGGTAGCCATGCTCTGCAGGGCCTTGTCCTTAGCTGCCTGATCCTGGGGGAAGACATTGGAAGGGAGGACCTCAGCAGTGGTCACTAGAGCACACTTAGGCAAGGCGGAGTCTGTGTTGTGGTCAGGGAAGCTGTCCTTTTGCTAGTGGTCAGAGCCCTGGACAAGGCCCAGGGGGACCAGGCTTCCATCCCTGCAGTGCTATTACCCTGTTTTGTGACTTTGAGCAAGTCACTTGGTTTCTCTGATCAGTTTCCTCATTTGTCACAGGGGCATAACGCTCACCCTTAATTGGAGCTTAAAGAGACTTTGGGGACTGTCTGCCGGACCCTATCTCAATTCACTAACCAGGGGACACTGTGGGAACAGGGATCTTTCAGTCCTTGCTCACCTCCACATCTGTGGTGGCTGACGTTGCACCTGGCTCATGGTAGATGATGCATAAACATCCATCGGACCCTCCTTGGGTGGACAGAAGGGATCGTCCTCAAGCACAGGGACTGTTTGGAGCGTGGACCGTCTCCTGCAGCCCCCTGTCTCAATCCCGCCCTCTGGGTCTCCCCATGCACTGTGGGCACCCAGGGCACTCACTCCCTTACCTCCTATCTCTCAGAACGTAAATACCGGCTGCTGCCCTCTGTGGGTCCAGAGACCCCAAAGAATGGGTTCACCCTGCACAGGCTCTGAATAAACAAGCACTTAGGACACGGAAAATGATAATCTTCCATACTTGGATAAGCCAGTGGCCCCCATCCTGAGCTCCCCAATCCCAAAGGCCTTCAAAACCAATGGGACAACATTTCCATATTTCAAAAAGCCTCATGGGAATTGTATCTTTGTCCAAAATAAGACCACATATACAGACTGGAACAACAAGTATTATTCTGTGTGTATAGCTTTATCAGGACTAAAAGGTTGGATTACGTCAACCAGGAGCTCTGATTAGAAATTCTGTATCTTTATGATGAATATTTTAAATGAATACTTCTAAATGGAGAAATAAATTAACAACTATTTAATAATGAACTTGGCAGATCAGACCTGTCCTGAGTGGTAAGCAGACTGAGAATTGATGGAGATCCTTGAAGCACCCAGGCGCTCCTGCACAGGGATTTCCCTCGGCCCCACCGCAGCCCCGTGAGGGAAGCATCAACATGGGGTTAGGCTCTGAAGGGTCCAGGTGTCCACCAGCGTACGGCACTGCGTGGTTGTGGAGCCACGACCCAACAGCCCCTTCCACTGGGCCTCTCAGGGACCATTTACACTCACGAGGCACGAGACAGCCCACAGGAGGTAAAGAACTCTCTCTCACTTAGATTCTGAATATCACGGCCCTCTGTGAGGCTGGCAGGACGGCCAGGATCCCCATTTTAAGATGAAGAAACTAGGCTCAGAGAATTTAGTTGACAACAGCAGTGACAGTCGGCCCTTCGAGCTTGGTCCAGGTTGGCACATCAATTCACCACTGAGCCTCTGCAGGCCCAAGGGGCTGAGCAAACCAGGGAGTCAGAGTATGTTGGGATCTGACAGCACCCAGCGTACACCGCAGAGGGCACGGGAGACCACCCTGACCGGTGGGATCATCCTCAACCTGCTGTCCTTTGGGGGCCAAACTTGAGCCGTGCTCTCAAAGGCTCTCTGATAACCAGAGGGCTCTCGGATAATCAGCGTTAGGCGTGCCTCTCCCCAAGGACACCTGCAGTTTTGGTAGAGAAAAGCCAAACATGCCCAGGCCGCCTGCCCAGGCCCTCTCCCTCCAGGAAGACAGGAATGAGGCGGTAGGCTGTACCCCCAGAAAGCCTGCAGACCCCTGGGATTAACAGCTGCATTATGAGGTGGGAGAGCTCCCTTTGCTCAGTGTCAGCAACTTGCGTCCCTTCCCACATAGCCAATCTAAACAAATGCCCGGGGCTCAGGAAACCACGTCCTCAGCAGGGTGGGACAGGAATTAGGGGGAGTGGGAAGGACATTATGGGGAGTGACATCAGTGCCAGGCTACAGAGCCAGGGAGTCACTGAATTCTGGAGCTGGAGGGGACCTCAGATACCACCTTGCTTAACCCTGTCATTTTACAGTCCGGGAAACAGAACGGAGCTCGAGGAGGGTCAGTGACTGGCCCAAACTCCCATAGCACAGGGGCAGACCAGGCTAGACCAAGCCCCGAAACCCCCAGGACTGCCACCTGATCTCGCCGTCCACCAGGGAGCTTAATTACATTGGGCCCTTCTGAGACTATGACAAAACCCTCAGACCAATCTCCCTAGGAAACTGCATAGACATGGAAATGTGCGTATTATTTACGGGGTTCACAGCTCCCCTTGATGTCTGTCCAGCGGTCCACTGAATGCTGTCCCCAGGCCCCAAGTTACAGCCTGTGGACAAGGACAGGTGCAATTCCTTGAAGCAAATGTCGGCTGCACAGCTGGGCCCCAAGGAAATTAAAAGTTCCCCTTGGTGGTTCTAAACAGAACACTAGAAAGTCTGTTCTCCACTCCAGTCCCCTGCTGGGGTCCCACTGAGTCAGAGGCGGACCAGAGAGGGAAACGAGGAGTAAGCAGGGCTCCAGGACCCGGGGATGTCCAGGGCTACATGTGCCAACCTGAGAGGGAGGGATCAACAGCTGAGGCCCAGCCAGCTGTCCTGGGGACAAAGGAGCAAGATGCTGGGCCACAGCTGTGAGGGGCAGGGGACAGCTGGGCTGACAGCAAGAGGAATGGAACTGAGTGGGCAGTGGGGCGTGGCTTCCTTGCAGTTTCCACCCACTCATTGGGGCCTCCAGTGTCAGGATCACGGACTACTGGGGCCAGAGGGGTCTTGGAGGTCATCTAGTCCAGGGGCTTTTAAACTGGGTTCTGAGGTACTTTTGGGTTCCAGAGCCATGGGGCATGAGAGGAGAGTGGGAGGAGGGATCTCTGGCCTGTTCCTCACCAACCTAGATTTGCCCAGAGTAGCTCCCTTGATGGCACACTGGGATGATATTTTGTTTGGGAAAAGAACAAAAGGAGCTTCTGCTGCCTTAAAAAACATTTGTAAACTGCTGGTCTTGGTCTAACGCCCCCAAACGTTAGCTCTTCCTACCGAGTAACTGGGCAGGCTCTGCTGTGAACACCTGCACGACAGGGTGCTCCCTCTCCCAGGTGTCACAAAGAGGCCTGAGTGCTGTGGGGAGCAGGGCTACCCGAGGGATCCTGTCAGCTGCTGGCCCTGCACAGAGCAGTCACCTGTCAGCAGACAGCCCTGCAAGGTGGGGCCGATCCAGGGAGGGGAAGGATCAGAGAGCCAGTCCCCAAGAGCCGGGCATGGAAAAGAATTCCACCAGCTCCAGCAACAGCATCCAACCCCACCCCACAGCAGGGCCTCCCAAGCCCAGCCACCCCACAGGCTCTGGCTGATGGCACTAAGGGGCCGGTGGGGCTCCAGAGAGGGCCAGTGGGCTCAAGGAGGTCCTTAAGGAGTGGGGTCTGAAGGGCGATCCCACTGTGATCTGGGGAGGGCACTGCCCCTGGGGGAGGGGGCACAGCAGGAGACTGGCCTGTGGCCCTCAGGATGCTGTGGAGCCTGGCAGTCACACCTGCTCTGAGGTCAAGTGTTCTTCCCTGTGCGGACAGGAGAGGTTATAGGCTGAACCCCAGTTTCCTCAACACCAAGAAGCATGCTGGCTCTGCACACAGCAGCCAGCCCCTAAACCCAAAGGGAAGAGTTTTCCTACTGGAAAAAGAGCCCCAACTTCTGGGAAACTGGCCCCACCTGGCCCCGAGATCCTTCCTCCCACTCACTGCCACTATCGGCCTTACCTTTAGCTTGGCCTGGATCTCGCGGGCTTTGCGACGAGCCAGCACCTGGATGTGGCTGGAGACCTGTGGCAGGAAGAGAGGGCTCCTGTCCCTACCTCCCAGACAGCCTGTGCTCCCCATCCTGGCCCCCGACCTCCAGCCCCCACAGTCCTCAGTCCACATCTATGGACTGACTGACTGAATGAATGAATGCGAGGGTCGGGAATGATGGTCCCTCCGTGCTGCCTTCTCCAGGTATTTCAGAGTTTGGTAATAAATAAAGTGCAGTGTCTGGGCTTTGCTCTCTGTTCTTCTGGTGTCCTAGAGAAGGACAGGGAGGGGCTGCTGACTCCCCAGTAGGGCAAGGGGTTTCCTCCCAGGTAGTGGCAGCAGGGACCACAGGGAAACTGAACTGTCAGCACACCAAAAAGAGACAACCATCCTGAGTTGGCCCCAGTGAGCGCCCACGTTGATCCTGCGGAGGGCCTGGCCTCGGGAGCAAGCTGGTGCTGGGTACCTGCCCCTAGGACCCAGGCCCGTCTCCCAAGGCCCACCTGCTTCCGGGTGCGGGTCTTCCCTGTCCGGAGCTTGATGTAGCGGGCGATCAGCTCATTCCGACCTGCAGAGACACCGACAGCCTCTCAGCGGGCGGAGAGGGACAAAAGGCAGACAAATGGGAGGGTCTGAGGGGTCCCTTCCCTCACCCTCTGCCCACCTTGAGTGGGTACTTTGGGGTGAGGATTCTGCAGGTTCCCTCCTGCCCTGCGTGGATCCCAGGCATCTCCCAGCAGCATGAGGAAGCTGAGGCCTCCCTGAGGGACTGGTTACCTGAGAACGAGGAAGTGACAGGGCCATGGGTCTCTGGCCAACGCACAGCTCAGGGAGCCTTCTCAGAGCCTCCCTCTTCACCCCATGCTGGCCACCTCCTCATCTCCACCCCACAGCTGCCTGACAATGGCCTCTCTGCTCCCACCTTCTCCTGGGGCCTCCGCACATTTGGGAGGCTGCAGGGAAGGGCCTGGACCTTGTTCCCAGTTCCCACCACCTCCATAAACAAGCAGGACCTGACAAAATGTCTTGTCCTGTCTGTGGGCAGCAGGGGACACAGGGGAAGTAAGTGCCGAGGCACTGAGGATCCCCAGAGAGGAGTCCTGTGGTCCTTGACCCAGACACAGAAAACCCAGGCGACCACATCTCCAGCTCCATGGCTGACCAGACCGCCAACAGGTAACACCGAGTGCTCACCGCGCCCAGCCTCCCAGAAGCTGACACTGCGTCTGAAAGAGCCTGGAAAACTGGAAGGAGCCACCCGTGTCCCCAATTACTGTAAATGTGATTATGAAAGGAGGTTCCCTACTTTCAAAGAGCTCACCACCTCGCTGAGGAAAGGCGTGTGCCCACACAATGGCTCCAGGGCCTGCTATGGACAGGAACACATAGTATGTTCAGAGGATGAGGGGTCAGCTCAGGCCGGGTGCTCAGGTGAGCCTTCAGCTAGACCCTGACCACTGGGTAGGACTAGACCATGAAGAGGGGCACTGGGTGGGGAGAGGGAGGGCAAGAGGGTTTGAGCGGGAGTTCTCACTCCCGTGCTCCACCTCTGGGGCCAGAGGGCACAGCCGCCAGCCTGCCCTGTCCTGCTGGGCCCTGCTGAGCGCGAAGGGCTGTGGCTGAATGAGGACGCTGCTGATGCATGGGGGAGGCAACGAGTGGGCTGTCCGCCACCTGGGTTGTAACCAGAGAGCATAGCCAAGGCCAAGCTGGCCCCCTAGCTGACCTTTCCCCACTGCCAACGCTGAATTAAACAGCCACCCTCAGGAGGTCTTGTCTGCCAAAAAGACTTGCCGGCCTGGGAGCACTCGCCCGTCCATGTCAGGGGAAGGAAAGAGGTAGGACCCGACCCTGGGGACACTGTCTGTGGGCTGGTCTGCACCTAAAACTGCAGTCCAGCAAGATGTCTCTTCTCAGAGCTTTCTAGGGAAAGGTATCCCACAGACTCCTTTGAATGAATGTTCAAGAGTCCTACCCTATGTCTAACTAGAGGCACTCACGCTGCCAACTATGAAATGCTGTTTTCACTGTCAAGAGAGTCAAAGGCATCACCAGTGGTGACTGAAAACGGGTCACAGAACTGAGAGTCGGGGAGCCAGGCTCTAGCCCAGCAGCTCCACAAACAAGCTATAGGAGCTCGGCAAGTCATTTCCTCTATGGATCCTCACTCAACCTTCTCTTCTTAAATTTGGGCCCTTGTAAGGTTTTTCATTCAAATATTTCCAGCAAATTTTTATAGACTTTGGAAACAGACCTTAACTTTGACTCAGTGACAGCTCTCTGTGGCTCAGTTTCCTTTTCTGTAAAATGAACATGTTCTAGGCCCATGAGGGGGTCTAGTTCAGAGAGCAGTCTAGGGGCGAGGAGAAGGGTGAGGGAGGAGGGAAGGTTTCTGAGAGCCAGGAAGCTGGTTACAGTGCTAGTGGACACAGTGTTGAGAAGGATGAGTTGGAGAGTCTTGGGGTTGGTGATGGGAAAGCTGGGGGGATGGGGAAGGCAGGGGATGCTTTAGTCTGGAGGGTCCTTACACAACATCTGCAATATGGTTCTGGTGCTGCTCCCCTAGCCCACACTGCATACACAGGCAGCAGTCCCTCAGTTCTGTGTCTTTTCCTGTTAGATTCTCAACATCTCAGAGGAAGGGACCACATCTCCATTCAGGTCTGCATCTCCAGTCCCTGGCACCTATTTGTCAAATGAATGAATGAATCTGTCAGCAAAAGCTGATGGCTCTACCTTCAAACTACATCAGAATCCAGCCACTTCTCACCACGGACTGTGCCCTGTGGACCACACTCCATGGTCCAAGCTTCCATCCTCTCTGGCCTGGACTATGATACAGGCTGTCTACCTGGATTCCCTGCTCCCAGTCTGTTCTCAACGCTGATCCTGCTGAAACTCAGATACCCCCTGATCCCTCGGATTAAAAATGTCCAAGTGCCTACAACACCCTGGAAGCCCCCACAGGATCTGTCCACCTTGTCGCCAGCTCGGCCCCTCTCTGATCTCACACCCCCTGCCATCAGGTCTCTGGCTGTTCCTGGAACACGCCCACCTCAGGGCCTTTGTGTGTCCCGTTTTCTGTCCCAGAGACCCGCGCAGCCCACTCCTTCACCTTCACGCCCCTGATGGCTTCTTTGCTCAGATGCCAATGTCTTGGGGACGTCTTCCCTGAGCACCCCACCCACCCTGGACAGCTGCCACGTCTACCTTCTCCAGGGCACCTTCTAACACACACGTGATCTCCTCCCTTACTTCAAGCACCATCTATCCCCCACTCCCATTGGAAGGAAAGCTCCTGAGAACACAGATTGTCGTCTGATTACTCACTTATTTGTACCTAACACCTAGAAAACTGCCTGCACGTAGCAGCCTCCCAATAAAGACCTGTTAAATGAATGACAAGGGAATGAGGATAAGAAGTTGTCAGCTGTCCCATAAAGTGTTCTCACCTTCTAAGGGAAGGTGCGAGTTAAAACAAAGGCAAACAACCTTCTACTTTTGATTAGTCCAACCTAATTTTCAAAGTGCTTCTTTCCCTGGTCTCAGGTGAGCCCCTCTATATAGGAACAAATCCAGATTTTTGTGGAGCCCAAAGCATCTGAAAATTGAGAAGCTCTCTGAGAAAAAGAATTAAAAATACAAACACAAAATTAGGTTGAGATCATTTTAGGTTAAGATGGATATGTTTGCTCTCTTGAAGGTGGTGACAGCTTCACAGCTGTATACATCTGTCAGGATTTACCAATCTGTCCACTCCAAACCTGGATAGTCTATTGCATGGCGACTGAACCTCAATAAAAGTACTTTACAAATTTAAATTAGAAATAAAGTTTAGGGCCTTGGAAGGGGCCCATGCAAGTGAGGGGTCCTGACGCGTAAGCCTCATTACCTTCCCAGTAAATCCACTCCCTCCCCGCAGAAAGGCAGGCAGTTATACCTATCTGCCGGGTGAGGAGCTGAGGTCAGAAAAGCTCACCCGGATCGTCCACCAGCAGATCTAGGACTGACTGCCCAGGTGTGAGCCCTGGCTCAGGCACCTGAAAGTGGCATAGTGCCTGGCACAGAGAAGATGCTCAGTTTATGGGAACTCCACTCCCAGATCAGGCAGCCTCCTGGCCCCCAACACAGTGGTGCTTCCTCTGCAGCACGTGTTAAGGAGCAGCTGGGGAGGAAGGCTGAGACCCTTCCTCCAGACATCACAGATGACCTGCCTCCTATGCAAGAAGCCCCAGGTCATGAAGACGGAGGCCCCGCACCCAGCTCACAACTACCACTGCCCTCCACTACAGGGTTCAGGAGCTCTGCTACCAGACAGGCCATCTTGGCCTGGGGCAAGAGGCCAGCAATGGGGGCCACAGGAGCTAAACTCAAGGGGTCTAAGGCTGGCTCAGCTGTCTGTATTTTTCCAAGTTGTGCATCTTCCCCTCCCTTTCTCTGGAGCTGCGTCCTCCTTTCCCTTGCTGGTTCATCTTGGATCGTTATTCCATCAGCCTCATTCTGCTTGTCAGAGGTGATGCCAGGAGTTGAGCAGTACCCTCTGGGTGGGAGTGAAGTGCTGGGTTTCTGTGGGTGTGCTGAGCCAAGAGGGACCAAAGAGCTTCCTTCCTGCCACCAGAGGTCCTCCAAAGGTCAACCTGGCCATCCTACTGCCTCCAAGCCAGCTGGCACCTGATCCAGGCTTTATATACACATGGAGAACTGCTGCTGTTCCTTTCACTCTTGTAATAACAAGAACAATAATGAACATTTACTGAGCACTTTTACATGCCAGGTACCTGTACAAACAGAATGAATACTGTGACAGCTTTATTTGCATTCATCAATCCTCACAACAGCTCTCTGCAGCTGGCACTATCATCTCCATTCTACAGACAGGGGAATCGAGGGACAGAGAGGTTTAGAAACTCATTTGGGCTCACAGGCCAGCAAGTGGCTGGGATCCAAATCCATGTGGCCTGGTTCCAGAGCCTATCTCTTTACCATTGCACAGCATTACTTCTATTTAACATGGGATTGAGGGCCATCTCTCTCAGAAGCAGAGGCTGGACACCAGGGGACCTCAGAGGGACTGTCAAACCTGAGGAAGAAGAAACTGAGGCCCAGAGAGGGGCAGTGCTTTACTCAAAGTCACAGCTTGTCAGTGTCCAGGTGCCACGAGAACACACGTTTCTAAGGCTTCACAACTATTACACAGGGGCTGCTTTTTCCCATGGATGCCCTCCCCTGCCTGTGCTGGGAGTTTCCTCTGCAAGATACCACTCTGCTCCTCCCCTCTGACTTGGTCCCCCTGATTCTCTGGGTGGCTGCATGAAGTAAGCCCTTTGTGATGTCTGACTGCCCCTTGACCTGACCCAGGTTCTGGAGGGAGAGCTGACCATTTGGATCCAAGAGCCTGCCCACCTGTTTTCACTCTCTCATGCACAGTAGTACCCAGAGCCGTGGAAGCCAACATGCCCTAGGTGACGTAGACATCAGAAGTCCCACCGAGTCAGGGACAGAAGCAGAGAGAAGCGGGAGGATGTACTCAGAGGAAGAGCCCTGAAACCACATGAAGGCCAGCAAAGAGCAGTGGCAGTAAGAAAGTAGCAGAAGGGGCTGGCCCGGTGGTGTAGTGCTTAAGCTGGCACACTCTGCTTCAGCGGCCTGGGGTTCCAGGTTCGTAGGTTCAGATCTCAGACGTGGACCTATACATCACTTGTTAAGCTATGCTGTGGCAGCAACCAACATACAAAAAAAAATAGAGGTACACTGGCAACAGATGTTAGCTCAGGGCCAATCTTCCTCACCAAAAAAAAAGAAAGAAAGAAAGCAGCAGAAAATTCAGATGAGTTAATGGGAGGAAAGAGCTGTATCCTTGCCCCAGCTCTGCCACCAGCTACATAACCCCACCCAGGCCTCCTCCCCTCCATGGTTGAGATTACATGCTGGGGAAGCGGGAGGCTAGCCTGGACCTCGGTAGAGGCCAGGCGGGCAGCTGGGCATTGCAGTGTGGCAGGTGGCCTTGGCCAACCCCAGAGAGGGCCTGGGTGGGGCTGGAAAGGATACCCCACCAGACTGTGGCCCATCTGTCAGGGGACATGTGTCCACCCACCCCCAGTTCACAGAGTTCACAGCCACGGCTCCATCCCACCATGGCGAGGACTGCCGAGGGAGAAAGGGGGGCCTTGGCCTACCCACAAGGTGAAGGGGCGGGCATTCCTGACGCAGGCTCCACACAATGTCACCACCGCTTTCTCCCACCCCACATCCAGCATCACGCACCCTGCCAGCCACCCCAGGCTTTTCCTCAGTCACACATGACAACTAAAACTGTTAGCCCATCTGCAAACTCCTGTCCGGGACAGGTCATTTCTGTACCTCATCTCCTCTGGACTGACTCCCCTCTCTGTACCAGCCCCACTCTGGGCCATAAACATATTAAATGACATAAAGTCAGTAAAGCACCTGCCACTTAGTAGAAGGTCAGTAAAGTCAGCTTTCTTTTAATATCATTAATAAGGTCCTGAGGTAACTAATGCTATTAGTTTTCAAAATTGGAAAGGGCTGAGAAGCCGAGGGCATGAGCCTCCTGACCCAAGAGATCTGCACACAGGATCTTTGGTTCACCAGAGGCCTCTCCAGGAGTGAGCCCTTGCTATGAGCTTTCCATTTCACCCTGCAGGTTGGGGCCCAGGGGAGGAGGCCGCCATCCTCCACAGCCAGCCCTAGTCCTGATGGCCTGGGGGCCTCTCTATGCAGGGATCAGCTGAAGCTATGAACACCTGCAGCTGGAGGAGGCGGCTGTTTGTGGTGAAGAAACTTCTGCCTGAAGCCCAAGAAGGCAGTGATTAGGCCTGACATCCGAGCTATCACCACTGTTGTCCCTGGAGGGCTCTGAGGCTTCTGGTGAAATCCTACCCAGTCTTCAAGGCCACCACCCACCCCAAGAAGATTTCCCTGATCTCCACCCAGTGGGTGTGGCCAGTCCCGCCTCCCAGCCATGGTGCACAGGGTCTGTGACTTTCTCATGGTCCTAGGGTAAAGTCATTTGAGCCCTTGTCTTACTCCTTCACTAAAATGTGAGCTCCTCAAGGGCAGGCAACACGTCTCATTCGGCCCTACACTCCAGTGCTGTTCACTGGGCACCTCTTCTGTGCTCTCATCCCTGCAGCAACACTAAAAGGTTGTATCTTCTTCCCATGAGCACATGGAAAGATATTCAACATCATTAGAGAAATGCAAATCAAAACCATGAGATACCACTTCACACCCACAAGGATGACTATTAAATCAACCCGATCAAAAAATGGGCAGAGGAATATGAACATTTTTCCAAAGAAGATAGACAGATGGCCAACAGGCACATGAAAAGACGTTTAACATCACTAATTATTAGGGAAATGAAAATCAAAACTACAATCAGATATCACCTTACACTTGTCAGAATGGCTATAATTATCAAGACAAAATATAACAAGTGTTGGAGAGAACGTGTAGAAAAGGGAACCCTCATACACTGCTGGTGGGAATGCAAACTGGTGCAGCCAGTATGGAAAACAGTATGGAGATTTTTCAAAAAAGCTAAAAATAGAAATATCATATGACCCAGCTATCCCACTACTGGGTATTTATCCAAAGAACTTGAAATCAACAATTCAAAGAGATTTACACACCCTGATGTTCATTGCAGCATTATTCCCAATAGCCAAGAAGTGGGAGCAACCCAAGTGCCCAACTACTGACAATTGGATAAAGAAGATATGGTGTATATATATATATACAAGGGAATACTATTCAGCTATTAAAAAAAAAAGACAAAATTGTCCCATTTGCAACAACATGGATGGACCTTGAGAATATTATGTTAAGTGAAATAAGCCAAACAGAGGAAGACAAACACTGTATGATTTTACTCATATGTGGAAGATAAACACATGGATAAAGAGAACAGATTAGTGGTTACCAGAGGGGAAGGGGGTGGAGGGGGTGGGCGAAAGGGGTAAAGGGGCACATATGTATGGTGACAGATAAAAATTAACACTATCAGGGGCTGGCCCAGTGGCGTAGCAGCTAAGTTTGTGTGCTCTGCTTCAGCGGCCCAGGGTTTGCAGGTTCGGATCCCAGGCACGGACCAATGCACCGCTTGTCAAGCCATGCTGTGGTGGCATCCCATATAAAGTAGAGGAAGATGGGCACGGATGTTAGCCAGGGCCAATCCTCCTCAGCAAAAAGACGAGTATTGGCAATGGATGTCAGCTCAGGGCTAATCTTCCTCACACACACACACACACACACACACACACACAAAATTAGACTATTGGTGGTGAACACAATGCAGTCTGTACAGAAACAGATATATAATAATGTGCACCTGAAATTACACAAAGTTATAAACCAATATGACTTCAATAAAATAATTGAAAAAAAAAGGAAAACATTAGAACACTAAAAAAATAAAATAATGAAAAATAACAAGTGTTGGGGGCCGGCCGGGTGGCGCAGCGGTTTAGTCCACGCTTGGCAGCCCGGGGTTCGCTGGTTCGGATCCCGGGCACCCGCCGACGCACTGCCTGTCAGCCATGCCGTGGCGGCGTCCCATATAAAGTAGAGGAAGATGGGCACGGATGTTAGCCCAGGGCCAGTCTTCCTCAGCAAAAAGAGGAGGATTAGCAACGGATGTTAGCTCAGGGCTGGTCTTCCTCACCAAAAAAATAAAAAATAAAAAAAATAACAAGTGTTGGCAAGGATGTGAAGAAAGTGGAACCCTTGTGCATTGTTGTAGAATGTAAAATGGTGCAGCCACAGTGGAAGATAGTTTGACAGTTCCTCAAAAAGTTAAACAGAGAATTATCATATGATCCAACAATTCCATCTCTAGGTATATACCCAAAAGAAGTGAAAGTAGGGACTAAGATACCTCTACACCCATGTTCATAGCAGCATTATTCACAATAGCCAAAAGGTGGAAACACCCAAGTATCCATCAATAGATAAATGGAGAAACAAAATGTGGTATATCCATACAAAGGACTTTTATTCAGCTACAAGAAAGAATGGAGTTCTGACACATGCTACAACATGGATGAACCTTGAAGACACTGTGCTAAGTGAAAGAAGCCAGGCACAAAAGGACAAATATTGTACGATCCCACCTATATGAAGTACCTAAAACAGGCAAATTTAGACACAGAAAATAGTACAGAGATTACCAGGGGCTGAGGGGAGGAGGGAATGAGGAGTTCGTGTTCAATGGGTACAGAATTTCTGTTGGGGAGGATGAAAAAGTTCTTGGAGATGGATAGTGATTGCAGCACAACAATGTAAATGTATTTAATGCCACTGAACTGTACACTTACAAATGGATAAAACGGTAAATTTTATGTAATGTATATTTTACCACAATAAAATAAATATAACCAAAACCAGAAAAAAGGTATTACTACTATTATCATCCCCATTTTACCAAAGAAGAAACTGAAGCTGACAAGAGTTAAACAACTTGCCCAAGGTCACACTGGCTCCTGGGACAGAGGGTGGATTGGAACCTAGACTCACATCAGACCTCAGAAGCATGAAGTCAGGGTTCTAGGACATGAGGGGAAGCATGGAAGGAGCTGGAAACCAAAAGGTGACAAACCAAAGGGCAGAAAGGGATCCAGGGAACATGGTAAGGAGGGAGGGGGGTGGGAGAAGCTCTGTCCCATCACCTCAGTGACAAGAGCCCCGAGCTGGGTCCAGTCCCTACTCTGCCTCCCATTAGCTGAGTGACTCATCCAAAGCGAGGATCCTTTCTGACCATCCATATCACAGTGCCTTGCCCAGATCCCCACTGGGGTCCCCCAAACCACCATGCAGAGTCCTGCCTCTGGGCCAGTGCTCACTCTTTCTCCTTGACTAAGCACCTGCCTCCTCCACTCAGCTCAAACTCCACTTTCTTCCAGAAAACTTCCAAGAGAACCTAGCCCTCTGGCTTATTGGCTGCATACAATGTAAGTGCCATTAGTGTACTTTCCGAAGCTGTTTCTCCGGCCTCTCCCCTTAGACCATGGCGCTGTAGAGAACAGAGAGCACAGTCCTCTGCCTGGGACTGGTTCAGAGTGGCAGGCACCCGACCAGACTGACCAACGGATAACAGGAACATGAAACCTAGGCCACAAGGCACCCAGTGAGACAAAGGAGAAAGCAAGGAGAGGAAAAGCAGAGACACAGTGAGAGAAGAGAGGCAGATCGACTGGGAGATTCAGGAGCAACCTCCAGAGGGCGAGAGGCGTAGCAGGCAGAAAGGAACGAACACGCACAGAGGAAGGCAGAGCCCGCCAGGCCGTCTGGCAAGCAGGAGGGAGAAAGAAGACAGCCAGGGCGGGGCTGAGCTGTGAGGAAGAAAGGCAGAGTGTGTGGGCAGACGAGAGAGAGAAGCTGCCCCATGCTCACCTCCCCACCATCTGCCGACGGGGCCAGAGACCAGGCTGGCCAAAGCAGGTCATAGTGACCAGTGTGGCAGTGCCAGGGCGAGGGTTACACAGTGACGGGGCAAAAATGAAAGCGGCCGTGAGCAGGAGAGGGCCAAAAGCCCCGACCTGGGAGCCGGTCCACAAGCAAGGGAGGCTCACTCAGAAATAACAGGGACTAATCTGTCCTGCAGCTCTGCGTGTCATCTACATGTCTCCCTGGCCCTCATTGCGTGTCCTGCTCTGGGTGGGCACGGACAGGGGCCGGGGCTGGGAGTAGGCCTAATCCCTGTCCTCAGAGTCTCCAGGTTGAGAATCCTCCTTTGGGTACCCTGGAATCAGTTTGCTCTTCCTCCTGCCTGAGGCCTGCTACCTGCCTGCTTGTTCTCAGCTCGCACCCTGTGCCCCACCGGGCTGGCCCCCCTGGGAAACAACTGATGGCCTCTGGACACAGGGAAGTCGGGGAGCATAAAGACCACGGCTCTGGGGGGCTCAGGACGGGGCTGGAGCCCAGGAGGATGGCAATAGTGGGTCCCCCAGGGGAAGATGAGAAGATGGAGGAGAGCAGCCAGAGTGAGATGAGGTCTGAGTCAGCTTGGCAGCTTGTCCCTTTTCCTCTGCCTCCCTGGGGGCCCATCCCACACACTGGGGCTGAGCTCAGAGCTATATATACCTCCCAGCTGGGCGGGTCAGCTCTGCTGAGAACCCTTCCATCAACTCCAGGCGTGGTCCTGCCTTGGCTCAGACCCCATGCCTGGTAAGAAGAGATGGGGATAAGCCAGTGTCTGGACCCCAGCAGGATCTGTACTCACGGAGGACAGGTGCTGTGGGGGCTGGGTGAGTCACCAGACACTGCAGAGCGGCCTCCAGTCCCCCTGCCCAGAGCCTGACCCACCTGGAGCCTGGGCCAAGCAGAAGGTGGGGGCAGGGGGAAGGCGAGGAGCAGGCGGGGCCGGCTTCACAGAGCTCACAAAGGCCATTCAGGGTGATGGGGGAGTGCTGTGCTTGGAAGCTGCAGACATGGGTTCTAGCCCCAGTTCTCCCACTTACTGCCTGAGACACTCTAGTAGAAACTCTTGGCTTCTCTGAGCTTCTATCTCTGCATCTGCAAGCAGAGGCTGTAATTCCTCCCTCCCCTTCCTTGAAAAGATTGATGAGATAATGGATGTCAAAGACCACTGGGAGCCCATAATTAGGAGGTTCCTGGCCTTAGCCCTCTCCTCTCTCTTCCTCCCAGGTCCTTCTCTGTGTGGTCCCTCCACCCCTCCCAGTCTCTCTGCATAGGGGAAGGAGAGCCACAAAGAGGACACCAACAGGCCAGAACAGTTTGCCAAACACCGTTTTCATTCTACTTCCCCCGCCCCCTCAACAGCTCCCCTCCTGCCAAACAGAATTCCAATCCAAGGTCTGCCAGAAGTCCCCAGCCTCGCATTTCCCAAACCCTGGCTCAGTCAAAATCATCCGGTGACCAAAGGTAAAGTCTCTTAACCACAATGCCTTTATATGTGAAGTGGGGATAGAAATATCCATCCATAACAACTAAATAAAACTAAGCATCCACCCAAATGTCCATTGACAGATGAATGGATAAGCAAAATGTGGTCCATCCATACAACGGAACATTATCCAGTCTTAAAAAGGAAGGGAATTCTGACACACACTACAACATGGAGGAACCTTGAGGACATTAGGATAAGTGACATAAGCCAGTCACAAAAAGACAAATACTGTGTGATTCCCCTTCATAAGGTACCAAGAGTGGTGATATCCACAGAGATGGAAAGAAGAATGGTGGTTGTCAGAGGCTGGGGGGAGGAGGAAATAGGGAGTTATTGTCTAATGGGTACAGACTTTCAGTTTAGGAAGATGAAAGAGTTCTGGGGATGGACGGTAGCACAACAATGTGAATGTACTTTATCCACCAAACCGTACACTTAAAAAATGGTTAAAATCATACATTTTATGTTATATATTTTAGCACTCACACAAAAAGAAACAAGTCAGCATCAAAGCTTGGTCCACAGTGGCACTCAATAAATGTCTGCTGAGTCTGCCACCTCCTGCCATCCCCACAGGCCTTCCCAGATACTGGCAGTACCTCAGCTCTCCCCCTTTGCTGAGTACCTCTTGCACACTTGCACACAGCCGTATCCTGTTGTGTCCTGGGCACACTTCATGGCTTTCCAGCCAGGGACCCTAAAGGTTCTCCAGCTAAACTACACTACTAAACTAGCATGCCCTTACCCTTCTCACCTTCACACCTCAGCTCATGATCAGTACCAATCCCACACTCCACCAAAGTAGTGGGAAGGGCCTAGGATCCTAGAGGCTCTGCGTTCTCACTAGCTCCATGGGGATGGCTATCTGAAGCACTTAGTCCCACACCTGGCACCCAAGAGGTGTTCCATACACATCAGTTGTCTTCTCCGTGAAGCTTCCCTAGGAGCCAAAAGCAAGAAGCAACCCTTCGAGCAGGAAGTGGTCGAGCAGGGATGGGATGGGGGGCCGACCCAGGGCACAGATGCCCACAGAGGCAAGAGAGATTCTGCGGGAATCAAGCAAAGCCACAGAGGTGGGACTGAAAGGAGAGATGAGCAGTTTTAACTGGTGACTGAGGAGCAGACCCGGGGTCTACGTTGAAAGGACCTTGCTTCTCCAACAAGCAAATGAAAGGGAAGGAGTGATTTTGGCCTTGTAGGGAAGGCTGCAGGTAAAGGATGAAGTAGGAGGGGCTGTGAGTGCTCTGCTATTCCCTGGGCCAGTGATAAAGTGGGTTTGAGTTTGTTCAGTTGAACTGAGTTGAATAACATCCCCTCAAAATTCATGTCGACCCAGAACCTCAGAATGTGACCTTATTTGGAAACAGGGTCTTTACAGATGTAATTAGTTAAGATGAGGTCATACTGGATTAACCTGGGTCATAAACCCAAAGACTAGTGTCCTTCTGAGAAGAGAAGAGGATGCACAGAGACACACAGGGACGAAGGCCAGGTGACAACAGTCAGAGACTGGAATTATGCACCCACAAGCCAAGAAACACCAAGCACGGCCTGTAGCCACCAGAAATGAGGAGAGAGGCACGGAACAGCCCTCCCTCAGAGCCTCCAGAGGGAACCAACCCCCTGCTGACATCTTGATTTCGGACTTCTAGCCTTCTGAACTGTGAGAGAGTATACTTCTGCTATTTTAAGCCACCCTGTTTGGGGTAGTTTGTTACAACAGTGTAGGAAATGAATACAGTCAGCCCCCAAAAGCCCCTCACACAGTGTCCTTTAAACAGCTGACAAAGCATCTGTGCTGGCAGCAGGGACACCAGGGCTGGATAGGGGAGAGAGAACTGGAGTGGAAACCCCTGGGGGTGGGCAACTGGCCTGGAGCATCTTGTTGGGAGCCAGGGCAGGGCCCTCTATTGTCAGCAATTCCAGCCAGTTAGAGACCCTCTCAGCACCTGCCCAAGACCAGAGTTTCAAGCTGGGGATCCCAGGGGACTTTCAATGGGAGTGGAAGCCTGACCTGGCCTTCCAACAGCTGTTTAGTTTTCGGTTTAGTTTTATTTTTCCAGATACCTCCTCTTCTATCCAAAAGTCAACGAGCTCCATGCAGACTGCTTGGTTCTTCCCACATGGCTGTTGGACATAAGTGTTTCTATGATGTTCTGCATCCTTGGCTACTCATGAAGATCAGCCTTTCCTGATCACTCTCACCGGACGGGACCTTTCTTGAGTGAAAGGTCTAACTGCATCTCTGCTTGAGTCTCTTCCAGGTTGCTCTTCAGTCTGCCTTGTGGTACAATTAGATGTGTGTTTACCCCCCACACACACCGTACTGTGAGCAGGGACTGGATGTGCCCCACCCACATCTGGCTCAACAGAAGGTGAATGAATGAGGGAATGAGTCCAGTGACTACCTTCCTAACCACTCTTCACAGCCAAGGTGGAAGCCAAGAGCAGATCAGGCATTTGCCTGGGGGATGGCTTGTGGGATTTTCCCAGTCTGCTCTGGGGGGATGTTCTACCCCCTTCCCAAGTCTTCCACTACCGCAGCTTCTCACTATCCTCCATACCCACTAAAGGGCTTCTCCTCAGAAGCCCTCTCACCCTGTGGGAACCCAGGACAGAAGAAAGCAGTGTAGAAGCCCCAGGAGGTCATTCCTTACTTGGAAGGAACCCCAAGGTTACTGCACCTAGCCCCTTGTCTAGGCTCTATTTCCAGGGCTGGACCATGGGTTCAGGGGCCTGCTGCACAGCCCCAACAGACTCCTTACCGTACATCTTGCCCTCGTCCGACAAGATGATCTTGCGCCGGCCGCAAGGCGGGTAGATAGCCAGGGCCTCCTGGAAGCTCTGCTCAATGTCTGGGCTCCACACGCCCTCTGCGTCATTGTCGATGGGCTTGTCCAATGCCTGACTGCCCCCAGAGACGTTGCTCCCCTCAGGGGAGTTAGGAGAGCTCCACTCGTTGGAGGTAATGGTGCCGGCCTTGCCCTCCAAGGCTCCGCTTGGAGGAGCGCCCGTTGGACCTGTTTGGGCAGAAACCATGTCATTGGTGGAAGAACTGTGTGGATGGTGGAACGCGGGCACCCCGGGGAGTACAAAGCCCCAGAACCAGTTGTTCCTCTCCCACCCCGGCCACTCACAGCACAAGAGCTTGGAGGGAAAAGGCCAGGGATTCCAGGGGATAAAGAGGGAAGAGAAAGGTCAGGGAGGATCAGGAAGCCTGGGATCTAGAGCAGGTCACCTCCCCTTTGTAGACCTCAGCTTCCCACCCTGTCAAATAAGCACATGACCTAGGCACTCTCTGACTGTAGCTCTAAGAACCCAGACAGAGTTGAGAAGTAGGAGATAAGGACCAAGTGCCAGTGGATGTTCTGGCATTAAATCAACAATGGGCAAAAAGGATGCAAAATATTGTGCACTGTTGGTAGGAATATAAAATGGTATAACCACTATGGAAAACAGTATGGAGATTCCTCAAAAAATTAAACACAGAACTACCATGTGATCCAGCAATTCCACCTCTGGATATATATCCAAGAGAACTGAAAGCAGGGTTCCAAAGAGATAATTGTATACCATGAACACAGCAGCCCTGTTCACAATAGTCAAGAGGTGGAAGCAACCCAAGTGTCCATGGATGGATGAATGGATAAACCAAATGTGGTATTACATACAATGGAATATTATTCAGCCTTAAAAAGGAAGAAAATTCTGTCACATGCTACAATATAGATAAACCTTAAGGACATTATGCTAAGTGAAACAAGCCAGCCACAAAAAGACAAATACTGTATGATTTCACTTGTATGAAGTGTCTAAAGTAGTCAAATTCATAGAGACAGAAAGTAGAATGGCGGTTACCAGGGGCTGGTGGGAGAAGGAAATGGGGAGTTATTTAATTGGGTATAGAGTTTCAGTTTTGCAAGATGAAAAAGTTCTGGGGCTGTTGCACAACAATGTGAAAATACTTTTAACAGTACTGAACTACACACTAAAAAATGGTTAAGATGATAAATTTTGTGTTTTTTACCACCATTAAAAATTTAAATTAAAAATTGCAAAATAAAATGCAGGTCACCATTCTCCTATTCCATCCCCAGCCTAGACTCTTTTTAAAAGAAGATTTTAGACCTGGCAGATTCTCACATGTTGGGGCTATGGCGGGGTTGACTTGCTGGTGCCTCCAGAAGCTGACAACACAATCCTGCCCATGCCACTAGCATGAAACAAATCCAGTGACCTCTTGGCCCCATCTGTCCAAGCTGTAAATTTTCAGACACAATTCTCAGGGGTTTGGGAAGGAGCAGGACAACCAGTAATCTTAAGGCAGTTTTTGGATTATGAGTACCAGGTGGGTGCCATTTACCACCTACGGCCCTCCCCATGCCCCCAGCTCCCCCCTTCCCAGTCACTGAGCACATCTGCACAGGAGAACCTCTCCCCATCACACATATCACCCCCTTCCTTCTGCCCCATTAGCTGTGAGGAGTAGTGTAGTCTAACAGCTAGGAGTCTAAACACCTCAGTTCCCACCCACTTCCATCCAGGACTCTCTGAAGTAAGACCTTCTCTCCCATCCCCATGCCTGAAGCCCCTCATCCCCCACCCAGGCCTATTAGAGACACAGAGTTCTTCACAGAGAGGTGGGTATGAGGCTGAATGTGGTCAAATCCACAGTGAAGGCAAAGGAGGAGCTGAATGTGGGGCTGCACATCCTGGGAGGGAGTGGAGGTTCTAAGGAGCTTGGCCAGGCAGCTGGCACAGACATGCAGTTGGAAGAAGGTTACAACCCTCGAAATTTAAAGCAGGAACCCGAGAGGACACCTAACCCAATGCCCTCAGCTTGCTGGTGAGGACACTGAGGCCCAGAGAGGCTGAAGGACTTGCCCAAGGTCATATAGCAAGTCAATAGTGCAGCTGGATCTATCTCTAACCTCCAGTGTCCCAGGCCTTTTAGCATAACAAATGCTGGCTTCTTCTCTGTGGTTGTTAAAGTAAGTTTTCCTCAAAGTGTGTCTGAGGTCACTGGATCTGGAAGAAACTAGCTTATTCTCCACCAGAAATTCTGGTCTTGATTCTATTGTGAACGTTGAAACATTTTTCTGTACGTTCCAAAACAAACTTCTTAAAAGAGTTGTTAACTTTCATTTCTGGCAATATGTAGAAAAGATGATTTAAAAACTCTCACTCTACAAAAGAAATTTAGAAATGATAAATAAAATATAAGAAATACACTTTAAATGCACAGCTGACTTCAGAAGAAAGTAAACCCCTGGAGGCCCAAAATGAGAGAATTCAGCTAATCAGCAAATGAGCTGTTACTGGGAGGCAGTGGGTAAAAGCTGATCACAGTAATGAAGTGACTGGATGTTAATGGCCACTCAGAGATGAGCCTTTAGACCTGGGAGATACAGGGAGGTTGGAACTGGGAACTATACCTCAATCCTCAGAGAAAAGGTAGAATACTGACAAAATACAACAAGGAAGATTGTCTGTCTCGGCCCAAGCCCAAGGTATAAAAAAGAATTGTCTTTCCTAAGAATTTGTAACCAAGGGCCTGCCCCTAAGTGGATTTGAGATTTGAATTTTATATTACTCAGGAACTCCCAGCCAATTCATAAAAATAAACAGTGGTCCCAAGCTGAAAAAATCTCTGAAAAGACAATCTTAACCCAGACTGCAGAGAATTCCTACAAATAATGCCTTGTTAAAGAGGATTTCAAAATCCAAAATTACAACATATAAGAGGAAACAATATACCATGATCAAGATTCAATGGGATTAGTTCCCCTAGAACTAAAGATAATTGAACTATCAGATAAAAACTATTATATAATTGTGTTTAAAATAATTATTGACAAACAAAGAATTGGAAACATGAGAAAGAATTAGACACTATCAAAAAATACAGGGGCTGGCCCAGTGGCATTTGAGACTGGTGTCTGAAGCTGGGGGGAGGGTAGGCGGGTAGTCTTGTGGGACTGAGTCCTTAACCTGTGAGATCTGATGCTATCTCCGGGTAGACAGTGTCAGAATTGAGTTGACTTGTAGGACACTCAGCTGGTATTGTAAACTTGCTGGTTGGTTTGGGGGGAAACATTCCACCCACACACACTGGCACTGGTACCAGAACACTCACCTACACAACAGTTATGGATTCAACACTAGAAGTATTACCTTTAAAGTCAGGAATAAGATAGAAAATGCTCACTTTCAACACTATACTCACACTGTAATAGAAGTCCTAGCCAACACAGTAGGACAAGAAAAAGAGATCTGAAGATTGGAAAGGAAGAAGTAGAACTGTCATTATTCGAAGGAATTGTGATAGAAGATTAAAAAGATTCTACAAACAAATTATAAAAAACTTCTAAGAGAGTTCAGCAAGATCAATATATCAACATCAATTACATTCTTTTATGCCAGAAATAAGGTATGAGACAATATAATTTTTTAAAATATTCCATTTAGAAACCAAAACCATTTATCTAGCGATAAATCGAACAAAAGATGTAATCTTTAGAGAGAATTGTAATTGTTTTGAAAGACATAAAATATCTAAATAAATGGAGAGGAAATTGTGTATTCATGGATGGGAAAACAGTATCATAAAAATGTTGAATCTCTCCAAATAAATCATAAATTCAACAAAATTATGATTAAAAATTCCACAAGGTTTTCCACAAAACTTAAGTTGATTCTCAAAATATATAGAAGAACCAAGACCATGGGGCCGGCCCAGTGGCACAGCGGTTTAGTCCCCGCTTGGCAGCCCGGGGTTCGCGGGTTCGGATCCCGGGCGCCCGCGGACGCACTGCCTGTCAGCCATGCCGTGGCGGCGTCCCATATAAAGTGGAGGAAGATGGGCACGATGTTAGCCCAGGGCCAGTCTTCCTCAGCAAAAAAAAAAAAAAGGGGGGAGGATTGGCGACGGATGTTAGCTCAGGGCTGGTCTTCCCCACAAAAAAAAAAAAAAAGAACCAAGACCATTCTCAAGTTGTCTAACTCACTGTGTTCACTCTTCCTTTCTTCCCCTTGGTTTTATATTTTGCCAGACCCATTCCTTAAATGTTTTCCTCAGGGTTCTGACCTGACCTCTCCTTTTTAAACCCTAAACATAACCCCTGAAAGGTCCCCACCCATGGCTTACACTTCCACTGTATGTTTTTGATTCCCAAATCTGTATATCTTCCCTGAGTTTAAGGCCTACATAGCAAGCGCCTACCAATCATCTCTAATCAGGCATCTCCAAAACTCCTCAAACTCAAGGTGTCCAAAATCAGATTTTCAGCTTGGCACTGAATCCTGCTCCTCCTCCTCCGGTCTCTGTCAGGAAATGACACCACCAGCCACCCAGGTGACAGAAACCTAGGAGTGTATTTTGACTTTTCCCTCTTATCTCCCATAAATAATTAATGACCACATCCTGTCTTTCTATCTCCTAAACATCTCCTTAAACCCACTCCCTGGGGCCGGCCCAGTGGCATAGTAGTTAAGTTTGTGAGCTCCACTTCAGCAGCCCGGGGTTCACAGGTTTGGATCCTGGGCATGGACCTCTGCACCGCTCATCAAGCCATGCTGTGGCAGCGTCCCATATATAAAAAATGTAGGAAGATGGGCACAGATGTTAGCTCGGGACTAATCTTCCTCAGTAAAAAAGAGGAAGATTGGTAATGGTTGTAAACTCATGGCCAATCTCCCTCACCAAACAAAAACAAAAACCCACTTTCCTTTCTTTCTCAGAGCCCTAATCCAAAGCTTCTGCCAATGCTCACCTGGATGACTGTGCCAATCCCACCTCAGACTCCATAATCTTTTCACTGCAGCCGGGGTGATTTTTCTACAATACAAATCTGATCACGTGATTCCTCTACTTAAAATCTTTCAATGGCTTTCCGACGCTCTTAGACAAAACAACATACTCCATAAGGGGATTTTATAGGGCCCTTCAGCAGCTGATTCTTGCTCTCCTGCCACACCTTCCATCCATCTGCACCATCCTCTGTACTCCCTTCTTTGCGCTCATCCCCAGTCCCCAAACTCAATTATCCAAATGACAAACCCAACATGCTAAGCTCTTGCTCCACACCTGGAAGTGCCTGCCTGTAACTTTCCACCCCATTCCTCTTTCACCTGACCAACTCCTACTCATCCTTATTTATTTATTTATTTTGTGAGGAAGACTAGCCCTGAGCTAACATCCATCGCCAATCCTCTTTTTTGCTGAGGAAGATTGGCGCTGGGCTAACATCCGTGCCCATCTTCCTCTACTTTATATGGGATGCCAGCACAGCATGGTTTGACAAGAGCCACGTTGGTCCGTGCCAGGGATCTGAACCTGCGAACCCGGGGCCACCAGAAGCGGAGCACGCAAACTTAACTGCTACACCACCAGGCCAGCCTTCTACTCATCCTTAAAGTTCAACCAACACGCTACTTCCTCTAGCAGGACGACCCCAACCTCAAGTCTAGATTAGGTGCCCTCCTATGCACTCCAACAGGTCCCTGTGCTTTGCGTAGCCTAGCCCCCACCTCCCAGGAATAATTGGTCTCCTTCACCACACTTTAAACACCACGAGGGCAGAGATGGCTCTTTTCCTATTAAGTCCTCCCCACATTGCACAATGCTGGGGAACAATGAATGAATGAATGAATGAATGGATATTTGGTAAGTGTTCTTTGTGAAATAATGATTTCTCTGTGGGGGGGATGAACTGTTCTGTGTTTAGTGGCTGGAAACAAAAGAAAATCTCAGTAAATGCCTGGACTTTGGCACACCAGAGGGAGAGCTTGAGTTGTATGTAAATCCCCTTGGAATTGATTTTGGAGGCCTGTAAAATGAAAGAGTGATGTCTGGGAATCAACAGACTGGTTCTAGTTCCAGTTCTACAAGCCACTGTGTGACCATGGTCAAATCCCTCCATTTCTCTGGGCCTCAGTTTGCTCATCTGTAAACTAAGACAAGGGGTTGCTCCTGTTGGGATCTAAGGTCCCTTCTGTCCTAGCAGTGTCTGGGCTCACACTCCCTGCCAGACCCTCCACTTCCTTGGGGAGCTCTCCTAGTGGCCTCTAGACAAACTCTGCATACTTTCACCTGTGACTTTGCTCAGTGAAGGCTGGGGAACTGATTTGCCACAGAGAGATGTCCTACATGATGGTCAATAAGATGAGATGTTAACTAGTATGGGGCCTGACACAGAGTCAGTGCTAAGTGAGAGCTATTTATTGTCACCGTAATCATTACAAATACTGCCTCAAGTGGAAGGTCTAAAGCCCTAATGGGCCTGGCAGATACAGATACCTAAAGCCCTAACACCTAATATTAAAATTAATTAATTAATAATATTAATACCTAAGGCCTCGTATGTCCTGGCCTTAAACCTAGATTTTCTTCTGAGACCTGTCACTAAACACAGACGGATACTCTGAGCCAGGCAGAGGGGGCTGTGGAGGCCAGAAAGTTAGGAGAAAAGGAAAGGAGGGAGGCCCAACTTCTCTGAGCCTACATGACCCACTTTGAGAGCCAGAGGCTGTGGTCTCTGGGCCCTTCCTTCTCCTGAGTGAAATGAGGACCTTCAGTCCCTGCAGAAGTCGGGCCCAAAGCAGCCCAGCAGAATACCAGACCTGGGGAGAACCAGAGACTCATGTCAGATGCTGCCCCATGAGCGGGGTTTTCTGAGGACCTGGCACTCTGTGTCCCCAAGATTGGGTCTGTCCCAGGGAAAGGAGGGCAGCAGGTCACCCAAGGCCCTGGGCCATGTGATTCATTACTGAAATGGAGTCCCTCCCAGCCCTATGTGGCCCTGCTGCTCCCAGTCCACCACTCTTACTGGCTAGTCTCTCCCACCCTCACAGCCCATGGCCCCAGGCCTGGCAGCTGCCTCCCCACGCCAGGCAAACCTCCCACGCAAGCCATGGCCCACCACTGCAGAATGGGGATACACCAACACCAGGCCACAGAAGGAGCCCCACTCCTCCTCCTCCTCCTTCCCCAAGTGCTCCACAGTGACCTCAGTGGGCCTGCCAGGATGACAGCTGGAGGGGGGACAGACAACAGTGTTAAGCTTGGGCCATGTGCCATAAACAAAGGAATAAAAATAATCCCTGACTTGGCTCCCAAGGCTTGGCCTGGAGGTCTCCTTGCTCTTTCCCCAGCCCCACCCAAAAGCCCACCGGACGGCCCACCCAGTGCAAACTCCAGACCCAGACAACATTCAGCTCCATCTAGGGACCACAGATGCTGGGGACTCAGGAATTTTCAGAAGAATCAGGAACTTATGGGTTTTTATTAAGATCTTTTTAATAACGAGAACAATAAGCTTCTCAAGAACACTTTCAGGACAGGAAGGGAGTCATGATCCCCAGGCTATAAGTGGAGAAACCAAGGCTCAGGGAGGGCAAATAACTTGCCCTGAGAAAGCAGCAAAACCACCTCAGACCCTGAAGTCCTGTCCCCCGCCTGGTCCAGAGCTGTATCCTCAGGATTTCCATCTCCTGCTCTCAAAGCCCACCCCCTGCAGTAGCCTCCATGGCCATCAGTGATCTCCAAGCCCTGCCTAACGCCCCCCAGCCTGTAGAGCCCCAACATGCAATTCAACATGTGACAACGCCTGGTCCTGTAAAAGTGATCACACCCGTGTTCACCTGTCCCCCAACTGGACTGTGAGCTACTCGAGAACACGATTATTTCTCATATGTTAGCATCCCCCACCACTCCTGGCTCAGTGTTGAGAATGTAGGTAGTAGGTGTTATCCTTAAGGAGCTGATTCTTCCACTGATTCCTTCTTCTCAGTCAAGGACAAATCTACCACTCATTTCCTTTTATCACAACATCTCTAACTCGTTGGGGGTCAACACATGTTATAACCTCCTCCCCATGCTCCCCGACCGCAAACTGGAAGCGTTGGAGACTGAAACTCAGAAAATTTCTGAGATTTGCCTGGTGTCATCCAGAAAGTTAGGGAGAGATCATCAGGAGAGAGCCTGAGTTTCCCTCCCGATTATGAGGATAGATAGTTCTCTCTGCCCCTTTTCTCCCCACTCAGATTCCAAGAGCTCTGGGATCTAGGCTAAAGGTTCCAGCCACATCAGGATCTTCATGACCTGTGGGCTCTAACATCCTGCCCACCGCTCTTAATCTGCTGCTTCTCTCCTGGGGCCCTTTGAAAGAACTACTTCCTTCATCCCAAAGACTCCTGTAACTGAGAAGCTGGGAGGAAAAAGAAAACTTAGGGCTTCCTTCCAGGAGACCCATCCTAATTTTCCAGGTACATGAGTCCCAGAGGTATAAAGGTGTAGGAGGCAGGGAGAGTGACTAAAGTAATTCAGGGTGGGAGCAGGCCCCTTCCACCTCAATCCCAGAACAGGAATCCTTCCTTCTTCAGGCTGGGTGGACGTATCTGCAAGGCTTGGCAATCCCGGCCAGTGGAGTCATGTCTCTGAATCTCAGGTGCTTTGCCCAATCTAACACAGCTGTGGCTACAAAACATCTACACTGGATGGAACGTGGATCTTCCCCATCCAAAACAGTTCGGAGCAGAGACGAAAATGGTCCCGCCCGTCATTACCCTGGCTACTCCCACCCGACTAGACTCTGGAGATTGGGCCCAACTGTACAAGTGCCAAAAGGTGCTGCACATACTTAAGCAGAAATACAAGGCACAGACTGTGCAAACTCCCTTATTTTGGAGGGGGTGGGGTGTCTCTGAGCCTTCACTGCTCTGACCTCATTTCTTAAATAAGAATAGGAGGGGAAATCAGGAACAGTGGACCCCAGCCTTCTTCCAGACTCATTCCCACTCTTCTCTCCAGCCCTCTTGGTCTCCTGAACTCCAAGTTTACTCATTGTTTTCCTGCTCAGGGTGGGCCTCGGTACTTAATTCCTGACACAAGTCCATCAACACACATCTATTGAGGAGTGTGGGAAACAGGGAGAGGTCAGTAAAAGGGTACACACTTTCAGTTATGAGATGCATAAGGTCTGAGGATCTAATGTAAAACATGGTGACTACAGGTGACAACAGTGTATTGTGTAATTGAACTTAACTAAGAGAGTAGAATTTAAAAGCCCTCACCAGGCTGGCCTGGTGGCATAGCGGTTTAGTTCGCAGGCCCAGCTTCTGGTGGCCCGTGACTTGCAGGTGCAGATCGACACACCACTTGTCAGCCATGCTGTGGCGGTGTCCCATTTAAAGTAGAGGAGGATGGGCACAGATGTTAGCCCAGGGCCAGTCTTCCTCAGAGAAAAGAGGAGGATTGGCAACAGATGTTAGCTCAGGGCCAATCTTCCTCACAAAAAAATTAATTAATTAAAAAAAATAAAAGTTCTTACCAAAAAAAGATAAATAAGTTAAGTGACAGATGTGTTAATTAACTAGATGGAGGGATTTCACAACGTCTACATGTAACAAATCA
Source organism: Tapirus indicus (assembly GCA_031878705.1). Lineage (NCBI taxonomy): Eukaryota > Metazoa > Chordata > Mammalia > Perissodactyla > Tapiridae > Tapirus > Tapirus indicus. The sequence goes on along the minus strand of CM062918.1, from coordinate 100,014,688 downwards.
CCAGATGTACACTTTATATATCTTACAATTTTATATGTCAATTATACCTCAATAAAGCTGAAATTTAAAAAAATAACAAAAAAAAATTTTTTTAAATAACATCTGTTGAGTACCTATTCTTGAACTAAACTCTGGAGAAATGAGTTCAGGCCCTCAGGGGGCTTAGACTTTAGATGCGGGATGGAAGGCTGGTACCGACACACAAATACGTGAGTGCTATGAAGTGGGAGTGGCTCTAGTGGAAGTAGGTACCTGACCCACAGCTCAAGCCAAGGCCCACCTCTGCCCTGGAGAATTCCCAGGACTGGCCCACAGAGGCATCAGGTCTGTAAGTCTTGCCGCCTGAACCACTCATCTGGCCTCATCAGTCATCTTCTGTCTTCCATTCTAAGTCGATGTCTTTCTTACCAACTACAGCCAGGGATGTTTGAGGACCAGGGCAAATTTCCATCCAAAGGTGCCTAGAAGACTGGCTGCTTAGTTGTCACTCAGGAAGCTGGGGGAGGGAGGAAGGAGGAAGATAGGAGAACCCGGCCACAATCCTCCAGGCACAGCCAGGTCAGAGTGGGGAGGCCCACCTCCCCAACACACAGTGCTCCTCCTCCCAAGAGCAAAGCCCCCGTGCCCTGGGCAGATGACCCTGCAGGGCAGATTTAGGTGGCCCAATACTCATGGGAGGGAGGCTTAGCTGTCAAGGAAGTACCAGGACACTGAGGGACACAGACATTCTGTTCACCAGAGAGAAACTACTTTAATATTAAGACTAGGAGGTAGCATTTTTGAATGGCCACTCAGTGCCTGGCACCGGGCTAAGCACTTGCCTACCTCTCCTCTATCCTCCCAACACCCCCTTGAGGTAGCCAGTACCACCCCATTTCAGATGACAATGCTGGCTCCTAGCGGCGAAGTGCTATGCCCAAACCCCAAAGGTTTCAGTTCCTTCCCCACTGCAGTCGCCTGCTGTGACCTCTGTGCCAACAGTTCTATGGACCATAGGAGGGGAAGTGGTCTGATTTCACAGCATGAGGGATTTAAGTGAGATGTGAAGAGTAACAGGGAGGGGTACCAGATGCTGGATTGACCAGCTAAGGGGAGCTAAAGGCATCTCTCTCTGTGGATGTGAAAGCCTTCCTGGTCTGTTTCTTAGCACGGACCCCACTGCCCCACAGCCTCTGGTGAAGGTTCAGTTGGGGGATGTGGGGTTCCCAAGGTGTGTGTGAGTGAGGAAAAACCCCAGAGGAGAAGCTGCCCTCCAACTGATGGGTGAAGTGATTAAGGCCCTGAGAGGTGAAGTGACTTGCCAAAAGGCCCCACAGCTAGTTAAAATGGGGATGAGAACTAAACCTCAGCCCCATGCTTCTCTGCAACACAATGACAACTACCGTGACCATCATCCAGATGCCTCTTGATGAGAAGGGAGAGTTGGTTCCTAGGAAGGAGACGAGCAGGTGACCCACATATGTGGATAAGCAGGTTCCCCAGCCAAAAATATCCCTTCCTGCTTATCTGCATGCCTAACCCCTCACCATCAGTGCATTAGCCCTTTAAGGCTTTCATTTGTTCATTCAAAATTTTACACTGAGTACCCGCAATACGCCAGGCACTGGATCCAAAGTCACAAATGACATGGTCCTGCCCTCAACGTCCTCCAACCTAGTGGGAGACAGGGGGCCAGAGTTCCCCCTGAAGATGCAAGTACAGTCGATCCTTATGATTCACAGAATATTCACAGATCACACATTTGCAAATTTGCCTACTCACTAAAATTTGTAACCCTCAAATCAATACTTGTGGTACTTTCGTGGTCACCTGCAGACATGTACATGCCCTGAGCAGCCAAAAATGTGAGTTGTCCATCGCATACAGTCCCAGCTGAGGTGGAACGAGGTGGCACTTTGCCTTCTGGTTTCAGCTCTCACACCGTAAACAAGCGTTCTTTCCACGGGCTATTTAGTGCCCCACGTGTCGCATTTTTTGCTTTCTGTTATTGATTTCGCTGTTTAAAATGGTCCCCAAGTGTGTGTTGAAGTGCTGTCTAGTGTTTCTAAGTGCAAGAAGACTGGGATGTGCCTTACGGGGAATACATTTCTGTTAGATAAGCTTGTTCAGGTGTGAGTTATGGTGCTGCTGGCTGTGAGTTCAATAGTAATGAATCAACATTATATATTAAATAAACTGCCTGTGAACAGAAACACACATAAAACACAGGTTGTGAATTAATCAGTTGACAAAAACATTGCGCCAGAGGCTGGCAGGAACCTAACCCTGTATCTCCCCTAGAAGCAATGGTTCAGTATCTGCTAATTCGTGTTCTTGGTGACTTCACGGAACATAATTACCACAAATAACAAGAATCAAGTGTACCCATGGAGGGTAACATGTTAAACCATTATAGGTAAACATCTTGGGGTGAGAGGGGAGGACTTTAATAGACACTGAGCCCAAGGCCCTGGGAATACCACATCTGATGGAGACAGAAATGTCAAAAGGCACCAAGACAGCCAAAAGGTAGAATCAAGCTAAATGTCCACCAACAGATAAATGGATAAGCACAGTGTGGTATATCCATACAATGGAATATTATTCAGCCTTTAAAAAGGAATGAAATTCTGATTCTTGCTACAACATGGTTGAACCTGGAAAACATTACGCTTAGTGAAATAAGCGAGACACAAAGGGACAAATATTGTATGATTCCACTTATACAAAGTGCCTAAAACAGGCAAATTCAGAAACAGAAAATAAAATACAGGTTACCAGGGAAGAGGAAACAGGGGGTTATTGTTTAATGGGTACAGAATTTCTGTTTGGGATGATGAAAAAGTTGTAAAGATGGATGGTGATGGTAGCACAAGGTTGTCAATGTACTTAATGCTGCTGAACTGTATACTTAAAAATGGTTAAAATGGTAAATTTTATGTTATGTATATTTTACCACATTTTTTTAAAAGAGCACCAGGAGATGCAGCCTCTATGGAAAACAGTATAGAGAGTCCTCAAAAAATTAAAAATAGAAATACCGTATGATCCAGCAATACCACTCTTGGGCATCTACCCAATGGACGTGAAATCAACCATCACAAGAGGCGTATGCACCCCTATGTTCATTGCAGCATTATTCACTATAGCCAAGAAGTGGAAGCAACCCAAGTGTCCCTCAGCTGATGATTGGTTAAAGAAGATGTGGTATATACATACAATGGAATACTATTCAGCCATAAGAAAAGACACAATTGTCCCATTTGCAACAACATGGAAGGACCTAGAGGGTATTATGTTAAGTGAAATAAGCCAGAGAGAGAAGGACAGACACTGCATGAACTCACTCATATATGGAATATAAGTGAACACACGGACAGAGAGAACTGATTGGTGGTTACCAAGGGGAAGGGGGGTGGGGGGGCACAAGGGGTGAAGGGTTACATCCACAGGGTGACGGACAAACAAAAATGTACAACTAAAACCCCACAGTGTTATAAACTAAGACATCAATTAAAAAAAAAAAAAAAGAGCACCAGGAGATAGAAGGGAAAAAGATGTGGGCAGAGAAGGGGAGAGGGAGGCACTTCAGGAGACCTGGGCCCAAAATATAGGAGACAAAGGAAAATGGCCTACTTATAGTCAGACGTGAAAAGAGACAAGTCAGGAGAGTTCCCAGGTTACTGGCGGGCGAGTCCCTAGGGATGAAAGGAAGGAGAGGGAGTGGAGGAGAAGAAAACAACCCACCAGAGGAATGGATTGGATTAAGTTGGGCTGGGCCAAGTACTCAGCTGGAAAAAACGGACCCCAATGTGACTTTGGAAGGCTGGCCAGGGCTTGCTGGAGGCCAGAAAAGGACCATTCTCAAAAAACAATAAAACCACACAAAACCTAGGTGTCACAAAGCCTGAATTCGCACCACCAGAGCACCCTCCCTGTGCACTAAGCAGTGTCTCTTCCTCTGCTAACACGCATAAAGCTCTGGGGGAAACCACAGCATAAGACTGGTCCACTGTCAGGAAGCGTTAGTCGTAGGACCTGAATTAAAATCTGCCTCTTACAGCTATGTGGCTGATCAGCAATTTACTTAAGCTCTCTAAAGCTTCTGTTTCTTCCTCTCTCAAACAGAGATGAGAAGACTTGCCTTGCACAGAGACTAAGGATTAAGTGAAATAAAACAGGTGAAGAATCTGGAACGTGGCGCAAAGCATCTGTACCACCCACCACCCCTCACCAACCTTTCAACACGAAGATGTTTATTACATCTTATTTCTTGACAGATAGGAATGGGGAGGAGGTGAAAGAAAAGAAAGAATAAGAGGACCCCACAATTCTACCAGGTGTGCACATGTGTCGGAACCAAAGTCATAGAGAGCTGACCCCCCAGGTCTCGCCTGGCCAGGAGAGAGGGGTGCTATGGGGCACAGATCCGTGCCTGGGCTCTGGAGGCAGAAGCCTGGGCTCAGATCCTGGCTGGGCCTCATACTGGCCTGGTATCCCTGGGCAAGCTACTCAACCTCTCTCTCTGAGCCTGTGTCCTCCCAAATTTACCCCAGAGGGGATAATGTTATCTCCTCACGGGACTTGTTCTGAGGATTAAGTTCAATCGTGTCCATAAGACATGACACAGAGGCTGGCTCTCAAAGGGCTCCTCAAAGGTTCATGGTATTGGAGGGATGATGGAGGGGAGCAAGATGCAGTGAGGAGTGATTCCCTCTGGGCCGCCGTGGAGAGGAGAGGCGCAGGAGGATCAAGGGGCAACAGGAAGAGAGATAAGGAAAGAAGTAGAGAGGGAAGCAGGCCAGTGGGAGGAGGCTCGACAGAGAGGAGCAGGGGGTGGCTCAGAGATAAAGACAAAAGGAAGGAGATAAGATTCCTGAGTGGATATAGACCCTAAGCTCCTGGCCAGATGGGGCAGCAGAGAGTGTCGCTCATTCCCCAGATCCCAACCCCCAGGAGGCAGCAGGGTAAACGAGGACAGGGACCCAGTATCCCATCCCCTCAGCTTTCCAGCAGCTGGGACCTGGGACTCTGCCCCAGCTACCCCTTCCAAGCAGCCAAGGATGTGGGTGTCTGTGAGCCCAGCCCTAACACATCCAGGAAGTGGGTCACAGCAAGTGGGTGTCCCTGGCCCTCCACTCCCCACCCCACTCCGTGGCCTGCCCTGGAGCCACTACAAGGGCTGACAAAGCTGTGAGGAAACAGGCTATGGGTCCCAGCACAGTGCCTAGCACAGACGCCCCTCCGAACACGTCGATTCTCAGAAGGAAAGCAAACTAGGCTCCAAGCTCCGCCTGGCCACAGATTCATGGTGCCTCCTGAGCCAGTACTTCCCCTCTCCAGACCTCAGTGTCCCCACTGACAAAAAGAAAAGATGGGGAGAATGGAATATCACTCAGCGATAAAAAGAAATGAGCTATCAAGTAATGAAAAGACATGAAGGAAACTTAAAGGCATATTGCTCAGTGAAAACCAATCTGAAAAGGTTACACGCTGTGTGACTGCAACCACATGACATTCTGGAAAAGGAGACAGGAAAAAGACCAGTGGAGGGATGAACAGGTGGAGACCAGGGGATTTTTAGGGCAGTGAAATGGTTCTGCATGATACTGTAATGGTGGATGCAGGTCATTGTACATTTGTCAAAACCCACAGAATGTGCAACACAAAGAGTGGGCCCTACTGTAAACTATGAACTTCAGTTAATAATAACACATCAATAATGGCTCATCGATGTAACCAATATGCCACACTAGTGTAAGACGTTAATCATAGGAAGAAGTAGGGGAGGAGGGGGGAAACTCTATACTTTCTGTTCAATTTTTCTGTGAACCCAAAACTGCTCAAAAAAAAAAATAAATAAAGGCGATTAAAAAAAGAAAAGGTGGGGAGAGTAAGCCTTGCACCTTTTTCTCCTGAGGGCCTTTCTTCAGGACTCTAAAATACAATAAAAAGTCATGAAAGTACTAAACCAGCAAAAGTACTGACCCGAACTAGTTGGCACACTTTAAGCAGGCCAGTCCTATGAAAATTCAGGTCTCAAAACAGGTAACAGAGCCAGGGAGTCTTTGCCTAACACAGCTTGCCATTGAATCCCGTCAAACAGCAATTCCCCTGGGGGAAGGACAGCACCAGAGTTCACAGACACCAGCCCAGGGAGCTGCTCACCAATGCTTGTTTCCCCAGCCCTGGAGTGGGGATTGCCCCAGTCGGCTGCTCTCCCAAAGGGAGACATGACCGAGCCCCACCCTGCCAGGCCTAAGGTGTGCCCACACCAGGTGCCCATGCAGCACAAACCACCCTGGGTGGGGTCTCTGGGTGCATGCCCTGCCCAGGGAGAAGGTGCCAGGCAGGAGCTGTCAGTACTGGGGAGAGCATCAGGGAGCCATGGGGAGCCCCAAAGGGCCCTATAGGCAGCGACCATTAGCAGTTCCAGGAAAGCAGGACTCGAGATCCATCTTCAGCTCTGCCCCACTCTCCAGCTACGGGCCTTAATCATCTCTGGAAAAGGCCTGTCCCCAGGAAGAATGAAGACTCCAGCATCTGGACAGTGCCACAGCTCCCAGGACATAGGAGTCAGGCAGGCTGGATTGAGCTTGCCCGACAAGAGGCAGGAGGCAACACCGATTCTACCCTCGGTCATTTTTCATAGAAAAGTTCTTCTGTCTCAGAGCTACCCTGCTTGGACAGAGAGAGAGATATGGATTAAGATGCTCTAGAAATTCTAATGGCCCAAAGCCCTGAGACCATAGGATAAGGTCACCACCACAGAGGACTCACCCTGACCCAGAAAACTCACCCCACTGATTCTTTCTTGCACCAGCCACACACCCATCCAGTGGCTTACCTCTGCAGGCCTGACAATCACCCCACCTTCCATTCCAGAATGCGTGGTCATCCAGTTTGGAACCAAGGCCATGTAAGTGGTTGATACCCAGGCTGGGCACAAGCATTTGTTGTTCTGGATGGGGCTGGCCCAGCCTGACCCAGCGGCCATGAGGAGTAGACCAGGCGCAGCTGGCCAGTCAGGGAAGGTGCCCAGCAAACCAAGACACCACCTGTGCCTCCTACTCTGAGCATGCTCTATGGCAGGCACTAAGCCAGGAATAGAACTTCATAGAAGGCCCTGTTTCCTCCCTATCTTTTCCTAGGTCATTCTCTAGGTATTCCCTGTCCCCCGCCTCACCCTGGTCCCACCTCTGCCCCTGAAAAAAGGCCAAGGGTCAGGACACCAAACTCTTACCTTGTTCTCAGAGTCCTTCACACCCACCAACTTATTTTGGAGATTTTTCTCCTTAAATGAATTTTCTCCAAAAATTTGTAAATCACACATCTGACACAGGACTTATATCCAGAACATTAAAGAACTCTCAAAACAAAACAATCAAAAAAAAAATAGGCAAAAGATTTGGACATTTCACCAAAGAAGTTCTATGAATGGCAAATAAGCACATGAAAAGATGTTCAACATCATTAGTAATTAAGGAAATGCAAATTGAAACCATAATGAGATTCCACTACACACCTATTAGAATGGCAAAAACAAAAACAAAAAGAAACCTGACAATACCAAGTGCTTTTGAAGATATGCAGCAGTGAACTCTCATGCTTTTGCTGGTAGGAATGCAAAATGGTATACTCTGGAAAATAGTTTGGTAGTTTCTTAAACATTAAACACACACCTACCATATGACCCAGCAATCCCACTTCTAGGTATTTACCCAAGAGAAATGAAAGCTTGTGCTCACACAAAAACCTGTACACAAATGTTGACAGCAGCTTTCTCCATAGGATGGATATGGATACATCCATAGAATGGAATACTACTCAGCAATAAAAAGGAATAAACTACTGATACACACTTGGATGGATCTCCAGGCATTATGCTGAGTGAAAGCAGCAGACCCAAAAGCTTCATACTGTATGATTCCATCTGACAGGGGTGGAGAACAGATCAGTGTTGTCAGGAGTGGGCAAAGGGCTAAGGGGGAGGGACGGACCCCAAGGGGCAGCAGCATGAGGGAACTGTTTGGGGAGCTGGAACTCTTCCGTATCTGGACTGTGGTGGTGGACACCCAACTCTATACATTTGTCAAAACCCATAGAACTGTACACCATAGAGAGCAAATTTTGCTATACGTAAATTTAAAAACAAATTTTAAAAAGTCCTTCTCAGTCTGCCCAGAGGGCCAGCTCAAATCCGCCCCATTCAGAACGCCCAGTTATCTTCCCTCCTCTAATTATTTCATGACTGGCGCCTTGAAATCACTCTTCCTGTCTTCCCACAGATATTTCTCCCTGTCTCTTCCTCTCTCTTCTTTCTTCCCTCTCTCCCTCTGCCTTTCTTACACACACACACACATACACACATGCACGCACACGCACATGAACAGGTATCAAAACCCCACCCATCCTTCAAAGCCAGCTCAAGTGCCTCCTCCTCTGTGAAGCCTTCCCTGATCCTCCCAGCTCCATCAGAATGAATCATCTTTACCAGGCACCCCTTCAGCACTTGTTTGTGCCTCTAATTAGCCCTTCTTTCATCTTGCAGGTCATCAGTGTTTGCTATTCAGTCTGTCTCTCCTGCTGGACTGTAAGCTCCTTGAGGACAGGGACCAGGTCTTCCACTCCACATTCCCCCACTGCACCGGGCACCGTGCCAGGCACATAGTCAGTGCTGTGACCAGTGTGGACTGGTGAGGGCAGGTGCATGTGGAGGGGCCTGATGTTAGGAGAGGAGAGCTGGCAGGGCTGGGCTGGCAGAGTTCAGAGGAGGGGATCGGAAGCCACTGGGGATCGGCTTTACTTCTTCTCTTGCATAAGCGGCACAACTACTGCTTAAACCTCCAAGTGCTGCAAGTGACCTCACCTCTCATTCCAACATGTGGTCATGCAGTTTGTGATGGAAATTTCTGAGGATGCTTTTGCTTCCTCCCTGCCACCCAGCACAGTTCTAAGCCCTAAGCAGACAGATGCTCAGGACACACCTGTTGAAGGACTGGAACCTGTCCCGTCATCAGAGTGCTGTCATTTCTCACTTCCAGAAGGCAGGCCCTCTCTGCAGCAATAGCAGATTAGGTCCACCTGATCTGAGAGGTCAGTTTCATTACAGAGAACTACCAGGTATGACATGGCCTAGTAACACCACAGGGCCACTCTATGACTGGGTTTTTCCAGGCACATCACCAGCCCCTCCCTCTTACAAACTCTAGCTTATCCAGGGTTTAAGGACCAATTTTAGGTCATTTATTTGACAAACACTTATACAGTATTTAGTATGTGCCAGGCAAAAACTAAGCACTTTACAAACATTAACTAATTGAATCTTCATATCAACCATACGAAGTTGGTTCTATTAATATTATCTTCCCCATTTTTGCAGAGGGATTCAGATCAGATGGACTTGATCTGCTACTGCTGCAAAAACGGCCTGACTTCTGCAAGTGAGAAACGACAGCGGTCTGATGGCCGGACAGGATCCTACCCCTTACCGAGCCTCTGCTAAGATGTTCACAATATTGACAAGCTCAATACTGAATAGGTCAGGGTGTACCCACCCTCCAGATCCACACGTGGCTCCCAATGTGGCCGGAGCATCACAGAGCTTAGCGGACTAAGGTTTTCCTTGATGCTGCCAGGTTCAGGGTTTAATGGGGCAGTGGGAAGGATCAGATCAACCTGGGTTCAAACTCCAACCCCCTATTAATCTCCATGTAGCTTTTTTCCTCTTCTGTAAATAGAGCTTAAAAAACAAAACAAAACAAACAAGTAAACCCTACCTCCCAGGGCTGCTATGGGGATTAAACAAGATGAGGGAGGCAGAAACATCTAGAGTATGCTAGGCTCCTGGTAGGCTCTTCACAAATGCTCGTTTCCCTTCCCTTCCTTTGTCAACCAAAAGCCCACGTTTTTTTCCCACAAGAATTGATGGTAAGTTCCTATTCTATACTTACATAATTGATGTTATGAACTCAAATGCAGGATCTTACATTTAAATTTATTAGATTTCATCTTGAGATAAGTATATATCTTTAACATTGCTCGGTATCAAGTAATTTTTTTTTTATGATTTTTTTTTATTGATGTCTTAGTTTATAACACTGTGGGGTTTTAGTTGTACATTTTTGTTTGTCCGTCACCTTGTGGATGTAACCCTTCACCCCTTGTGCCCCCCCACCCCCCTTCCCCTTGATAACCACCAATCAGTTCTCTCTGTCCACGTGTTCACTTATATTCCATATATGAGTGAGTTCATGCAGTGTCTGTCCTTCTCTCTCTGGCTTATTTCACTTAACATAATACCCTCTAGGTCCCTCCATGTTGTTGCAAATGGGACAATTGTGTCTTTTCTTATGGCTGAGTAGTATTCCATTGTATATATATACCACATCTTCTTTAACCAATCTTCAGTTGAGGGACACTTGGGTTGCTTCCACTTCTTGGCTATAGTGAATAATGCTGCAATGAACATAGGGGTGCATACGCCTCTTGTGATGGTTGATTTCACGTCCATTGGGTAGATGCCCAAGAGTGGTATTGCTGGATCATACGGTATTTCTATTTTTAATTTTTTGAGGACTCTCCATACTGTTTTCCATAGAGGCTGCACCAGTTTGCATTCCCACCAGCAGTGAATGAGGGTCCCTGTTTCTCCACAACCTCTCCAGCATTTGTTGTTATTTGTCTTTGTGATTATAGCCATTCTAACCGGTGTAAGGTGATATCTCAGTGTAGTTTTGATTTGCATTTCCCTGATGATTAGTGATGTTGAACATCTTTTCATGTGTCTATTGGCCATCTGTATCTCTTCCTTGGAAAAATGTCTGTTCATATCCTCTGCCCATTTTTTGATCGGGTTGTTTGTTTTTTTGTTGCTCAGTTGTATGAGATCTTTGTATATTACTGAGATTAATCCCTTGTCAGACAAACGATTTGCAAATATTTTCTCCCAGCTGGTGGGTTGTTTATTCATTTTGATCCTGGTTTCATTTGCCTTGTAGAAGCTCTTTAGTCTGATGAGATCCCACTTGTTTATTTTTTCTTTTGTTTCCCTTGTCTGGGTAGACATGGAATCTGAAAGGATCCCTTTATGTCCAATCTCAATTAGTGTACTGCCTATATTTTCTTCCAGGAGTTTTATAGTTTCAGGTCTCACTTTCAGGTCTTTGATCCATTTTGAATTGATTTTTGTATATGGCGATAGGAGATGGTCTACTTTCATTCTTTTGCATGTTGCTGTCCAATTTTCCCAGCACCATTTATTGAAGAGACTTCCCTCTCTCCATTGTACGTTCTTTGCTCCTTTGTCGAAGATTAGCTGTCCATAGATGTGTGGTTTTATTTCTGGGTCAAGTAATTTTTAATGACAAAATTGAAAGCAATTTTTAAAAGTCCAAGAGAGTGCAGTTCAATATATTAAGGTGCATTCATATAATGTAAAATTATTCAGATCCTTACAATTACGGTTTTAATCATTTTTTATGATATGAGACATTACTCAGTATATAGTATTCAGTAGGGAGAAAACGAGGATAGAGTATAACTGCAATTATGTTAAAATATATAGATTCGCATAAACACAAATTTGGAGTTACATGTATCAAAATATCACCATGCTCATCCCCAAGTTGTGGTTCTGGGTACTGTTCTGTTTTCTCCTTTAATTTATAAAGGTCTTCTACAATGAGTATGTATGAATTTTAACAGAAAAAAATGTTTTTTTATTTCATATTTCTGCTTAATGTCAGCATTCTAGTCAATTAAGATGATTCTGAATCCTGGTTCTGTCATCCAATATGCTTGCTATCCTAAACACCCATGGAATTGATAGAGGACAAAGCCAAAAAGAGAGCTCTGTGGCATATCACTAGAGACCTCCCCACCAGGGTGACGTGAGCTCGGTACCAGTACCAAGGTAGTCTTTCAACCAGCTACAAATCCATCGTACTGCTGTATCAGCCAGATCATATTTATTTCTCTTGAACCCAAGAAGATCTTTAGACTCAAAGTCCTTACTGAACATTCCTCGACCCAGATTAGATTATTTCCCCAAGGCTGGTAGTGACCATGGTGGCTACCAGTTATCTCAACTTCATTTCTGAAGTCCCCACAGATTGTCTGTTCACACATCTGACCTGGAATTTGGCAAGAGATCAATAAGAAGCTCACCACCCTGCCATTTCCAGGATCCCCATCTTGCCACATTGAAGAAATAAATCAGAACAGCATTTGTGATCTTGCCGCCCTTTCCTCCCTCCTCCCAGACCCTAGAGGGATTCTGTGGTCACTCCCGAAGCTTCTCTCAGGACCCCCAAACCTGATCTGGAGAATCTGGCAACCTGAACTCAGGAAAAGCACCTCAGTGTGGTCTGACTCTCACATCCCCCAATGCCTGCCTTGGCCCTCTCACAAAGTCTGCTCTACCCTTACAAAGATGAAGGCAAGATAAGAGCGCTCTGCCTCCCAGAACATTTCACGACCTGCTTCAAGCAGGAATCTCCCCCTGCCTGTCTTGGTCATCTTCGTGCTCTGACTGTGGCTAAAAAACTCGCTTTATGTTGTCCAGCTGACCCAGGCCTGCCACCTCCCCACCCAGAGCTCTGCCCACCACACAAACTGTCTCCCTGGTCGACTACTACTCAAAGCCGCCAAGATGGAGATCAGCCAGGAAGAAGCAAAACCAGCTTTTTATCTTGGCCAGGACGGTTCACACAGACATCGCAGGGGCTCGAAGGGAAGGGGAAGACATGGTCTGGCAGGGGTGAGCTGGGCATGAGCCGAGGCTGGCAGACACCACAACACCTTTGCTAGTAAGACACAAAGCAGAACTCTCAGCCAAATAATGGGCTCTAGGCAGCTCAGGTTTCACTCTGAGTCAACAGCCCCCTTCAGAGGAGGCCCACTCTATGTGTCATCAGCCCCTCCCCAGTGCCCTTTGCACTGCCCCCAACACCCTGCCTTTCCTTTAGGCCGGATATGCAATCCCATCCCCCAGGAAGGTCACCCTGCCTTAGCACAGCTCCCATTTCCTGCCCCTGGTGACTCCTCTGAAGTCTATTGTTCCCATGAAGTTTGGGTCAAAGGAAGCTGAGTCCCCACCCTTGAGGGCCCGCCTACCCTCAGTACCGCCAGGGAGCCGGGCCCATCCTCTGGCCTTTCCAGGAGTCTGCCGGTATTCAAGGCAGGAGGATGTAGGCAGGGATCTTAGGGACTGGAGTTCTACTGGAAATGTTCCCAAAGATTCAGTCGCTACCAGCTGAAGGCTCTGGGACCATATCACACAGGAGTGATAAAACCTCCCTAATATCTAAATGGAAAAACGAAGAGCAAGGGAAGAACTGTCATTTCAGAAGAGGTCAAGGCAAAGCTGGAATTAGAACATAGGAGTTGCAGACTGCACTGCCCAGCGACAAAGCCCTGCCCCCACCTCCACCTGGGCCCCTGAGCTGGTTAAACCCCCGGGGGGAGTGGGGACTGGAGAGCAGCTGTTCAGCTCCAATTTCAGAGCTTTAAAGGGAGCTGTCATCCCAACCCCTGCCAGCAAAGGGTCATGGGGGGCAAAGGAAGACAGGCGAGGTAAAGCCACCCTCACAGCCCTGAATTTCCCACTGCCCCAGGCCTGACCTCAACTACAGGAAAGTTGGGAAGGAGGGGAGCTTCAGGCTAGGCAACAGGTATTGCTCTGTGACAGTCACCAGTGTAAGACTACAGAATGGAAGCCAAAGGAGGCTGGGACATTTGTATCCCAGGAATCTAGACAGACAGGGAGATGCTCTCTACCTGGCCAAGTAACATTACAGACCTGTGTGGAGAAAGGAGGGTACATTTAAAGACCACTTGACGACCCCTTCCAGAATCAGCATTCTCAGATTCTACAGTTCTGTGCTTTCTGCTGGGAGGGAAGGGAGAATTTCTACTTCCTAACAACCTCACTGAGCCACGAAATGGGAGACATCGCCCAAGCTGGACTGTTCCAGCCCCCATGCCCCGTTAGATGACAGTGGTTAAGGGGTCTGAGCATCGGGATCCACAGAGCAGGAGACAGAGGATAAAGTGAAAACAGAGTGGACTGTAGTCCCAGCTCTATGACCCACTGGTTGTGCAATCTTAAGCAAGTGACTGTCCCTCTAAGGGCCTCAGTTTCCCCAACTTTAAAATGAGGGAATTAGGGGCCGCCCGGTGGCGCAGCAGTTTATTTCACGTTTGGCAGCCCGGGGTTCGCCGGTTCGGATCCCAGGCACCCGCCGACGCACTGCTTGTCAGCCACGCTGTGGCGGCGTCCCATATAAAGTAGAGGAAGATGGGCACGGATGTTAGCCCAGGGCCAGCCTTCCTCAGCAAAAAGAGGAGGATTAGCAACGGATGTTAGCTCAGGGCTGGTCTTCCTCACAAAAAAAATAAATAAATAAATAAAATGAGGGAATTAGAGGCTGACATTAGAGTGACCAATAACGTTCAGCAAATTCACTCTGGGGTCAAGGGAAAACCGGAATTAGAACATATGTGCTCCCTGGTGACAAAGCCCTGCCCCCACCTCCACCTGGGCCACTAGCTACCCTGGTTCCTAAGGGTGAGGAACATGGTGCAAGGCCTAGCCTACAGTAAATGCTCAATTCATGTTTGCTACATAAACACAAATGAACAGAGCAGAGTTTATCAAAGGGTGTGCAGAGAAGTTCCCGGGAAAAAAGAAGTTCCGTACTGAAAGAACCTTAGGAAACACTGGCTACTGAGTCTCCAGGATGGGCCATGCACTGTGCAAACATCGAATTTTCACAACAAACTTTTTGGTTAGATATTAATTAACTCCTCTCCCATATTACTAATCAAGACACTGAACCTGAGAGCCTTAAAAATAGTGAATGACTGTCAGGATTTGCACCCACATATGTCTGACCCCAAACCTGTACCCTTTCTACTCCATCAGTTTTGTCTTTAGATGTCCCCAAAGCCCCAGCACACACCTGGTCGCTCCCACCAGAATATCTGCATCCTCAGGGTACATGGAGGAGCAGGCACAAGTCCCCAGCCCTCTGAGAGTGTCTTGTTCCTTCCTTCCAAGAAGTCCTAAACATTATACCTACATCATCATGTGGTCGGAATGAAGAAAGAACTCTGAAGCCAGTCTACCTGTGTCCTCCCAGCCCTACCCCCACATGCTATGTCACTTCTGCCAATCTTACGGACAGTGTGGCTGCCTCCCTACTCAGTCCACTCCCCTAAAATGTTCCAAATGGTAAAACTCCAAATGGAGAGAAAACAGAAAGCAAAGCAGAAAGAAGAGATGGGGAAACTGAGACACCCAGAAGGGTCTCCCCATAGGTCAACTAGCAAATCAGAGGCAGCCTTTCCCTCCCAGGCTAACACTACTGCATCCGTGCAACAAGCTCCTCATGCCCCTTCCCACGGGAAAGTGTCAAGTGCTCTAGCAAGTTGTAAAAAATGAAGGAGTCTTCCATTTGATGGCCTGGCAGCATTAAGGAGAGCTGGACCAGTAGAAAGGAGTTCAGGCTGGTATATCCATTCCCCTCTTTGTCCTTGGGGCTTTAAACTTTAAAAGCACAGTCTAGACAAGTCTCAAGATTCAAAATGGTCTCCTCTTTCTGGGGGTTCCACCCCCACAAACATTCCCAACTCTCATTATCAACAACCTGTCCCATCACCAAAGGACAAAGATCTTTACCAGCTGGCTCTACACTGCTCCAGGCAAGACCAGAACCCATTCTCCCTCCGGAAGACAGCTGCTGGAAGAAGCAGGTGTAGACAGCTTCCTTCCAGCTCTGTCCAGTCCAGGGCTAATGGAGCCTTGGGGCCACACACTCCAACACCCACAGGCACACTCTCCCTGCACACACACAACCATAGACAGTCTCTTGCCCAGGGTTATGCGGGAAGGAAAGACAGTCATGTCAAGAACCAACATCCTCACAGAGAAACACACACACACAGAGACGTGGCATCGCACAAGTACTCAGAGGCTTTTAGACAGACAGCACTCTTCTCCAGTGGGAACACAAACATACGCCTACTAGAAGCCAAGGTGAGTCATACGTGGACAGATATCACCCTCACATATACCCAGAGCTAATGAGATGGGACAGGCAGACAGTCACATGAACTCATCAGATACCCACTTGGTCTGACCCGACACCCTTTACATACATGAGCACCGACACTGTGTTCCTGGGAAATGCGCACTTTGGGGCTTGAGAGTTCTGCTCCCTATATCCACTAATCCCCATCATGAATCACAACAGGCTTCTCAATCCCTAAGGAGCAGGGACCTTATGGTAGGGGTGCCCTCCATTTTTGCTGAGCCTTAGCACTTAAAATAGCCAACACACCTACCACCAGGGCTCTCTCTTCCAAGCCAGAAAAGAGCCCAGCAGAAGAGAGGCATGGGTGCTGGGTCTCTTCAGTCGCTGGGGTTCTCGGTTCTGCTCTGGTCCCTTCAGCTCTTCGGACTCCCTTTCCCCGCAAGCCCCTCGGATCCCACCCCCGGCCTTGTGGTCCGCAGCGCCTCCACGTGCCCCGCTCTCTTCCTAGCCCCGTCCACAGGGAGAGATCCTCACGCGCCACCCCAGACGTCTGCTCTCCGGTGAGGTCCTACACACTCCCAGCGCCTCCTCGCGCCGCAGCCTTACCGGTCCCAGGGGGCGGGGAGGTGCGGTGGGCGCGCTACTCCAGTTCCACGGAGTCCGCCCCGCGCGCCAACTCTTCGAGCCGCGGCTCCGCTGAGGGCCCGGGCGGCCGGCGATTGCACTGCAGGGATGACAGGGGGTCAGCAAGCAGAGCCCCGGGCTCCGAGCCGAGCAGCTGGGCGGGGTGGAAGGCGGGGTCGGGGGACCGAGCGGAGCCCGCGCCTGCCCGAAGCCCGAGAAGTGAGTTTGCCGCCGCAGGGTCCGCGGGGCGCGGAGCGGCGCGCGCGGAGGGAGGAGTTTTCCCAGAATGGGACTGACGGGAAGCCCGGGAGAGTCCTATTCCTGAAGGCGTGAGTCAACGGGAGAGGAAGGGAGCCCGGGGAGAACGCACCGGGCGCGGGAGAGGCGGAAGGGAGGGGAGCCGGACAGGGGAAGAAAGGGGAGGCGGACGGAGCGCGCCAGGCGCGGCGCGGTCCAGGGCGGGAAAGGGGAGAGGCGGGGAGAGAGGGCGCCGCAGCACGCGGCCGGGCGCGGCGGCGGGAGGGGCACCGGGCAGCACCGGGGGCCGGCGCCACTCACCTGCGGGCACGCGGCCGCGGGCGGCGGGAGCGGGGCGCTGCGGGCCCTGCCCGCCCCCTGGCCTGGAGCTGGGAAGGAGGACGCCTGGAATGCGCGGAATGCGGGCCGGAATGAGATGCGCGCAGCTGAGGGAGGGCGCGGGAGGGAGTGGCGGCCCTGCCACCGGCCCCTCGGGGAGGAGACTGGGCCGGCCGTCGGGGCGGGGCCGCGGGGGCGGGAGCGGGGGGGTGGCGGGGCGCGCCGACCCCTCAACTTTGACCTCGGTTTCTGGCGGGGCCTCAGCCGCTACCCGCACACACTTTCCCTTTGATCCTGGCCCGACTCTTCTCCTCCCCTACCCCCGGTTCTTTCCTCTCTCCCCGGAGCTGAGAACCTTCCTTTTAGCGGGGCGGGGGTGTCCCGTGGGCCGACCGGGCTCTGGCCTCGCGCCCGCCACCTTCGGCGTCCCGGCTGCTGGCCGGGGTCTCTCCTCACAGGTCCATGGAAGGCCGGGGAAGGGGCGGCGCCGACACGCAGGAAGAGCCGCTCCTTCCCCGGCTCCCACCGCGGGGCTCCGGCTCCGGGAACCAGGAAGCAGGAACTCCGGGCTCTTTCCCGACCCGGGGCCCCCCGCGTGCCCTCCTTTCAGTCGCTCCTTTCTGTCCCTTGCGGATCTGTGGAGCTGTCACTACGAGTAAAGCACATGGGGGAAAGGACACTCGATGTGAAGTCTGCGTGGCACGGCACAAGACACATTTTGGGCTCAGTAACTCAGTGAATATTTATCCAGCATATATCACGTCTCCACCAGATGCTGTGAAAACAGTACTGAAGGGTCAGACCTCAGCACCTGCCCTCAAATTAGCTGGGAAGATTCGGTGTATAGAAGAGCATTGACATAAAGTGGGAGTCCGGGTTTTACACAAACATACCAGGTGAGTTCTGTCTCTTGGAGGAGAGGGAAACGCATCAGGCTCCAGTTTGGAAGTCTTCAGAAAGCAGGGTGTTATCACACTCCTCTGTCAACCATCTTGTTGGGAGGTTGAAACCAAAGGACTTCTGGCTTTCTCCAAAAACCAAATCCAACCTCTGGAGCATTACCACTTACCCGTGTATTGCAGTGGTTGTCCAGATCTTATCTCCCTTACCAAACAGAAACTTCCTTGAAGACAGAGTAAATGTCTGATTTATCTCGTCTGTCACCCAGCATGAGCTTGGTGCCTGGGATAGAAAAGTACATGATAAACATTGAATAAATGAAAAAGATTGCTCCCACAGAGGATATTGAAAAGAAAGTGCTATAAATGCCAAAGTTGTTTCCAAGAGAGGTGTTCTAAAGGTGTTGAACAAGGAGAGCATCACTAGACGAGGTATCCAGTCTCATAAGGTAAGACTTTGAAGGAAGCAGCTCTCATTTGGATATATAATTTCTGGTATGCTTGTTAAATAATGACTCACGTCAGGGCTTGGTCACACCTCATACACATGAAAAGTCTACAGTACAGGACAGTCTGTGGGCACCGAATGGAGTGCGAACTGTCAGCACTAGCTATTGAAGGTAACGATCATTTCTTGAGTGTCTGTTGACTTTGAGTGCCTTGCTAAGTGCAGGAATAGGCCCCTGCCCTCAAGAAGTTCACATTCTACGTGGGAAGGCAGACAATTATACAAAATTCAGTGGGAACCCAAGGGAAGGAACAATGAAATTCAAGTTACAGAGGTGACATTTGATCTAGCTCTTGAAGGATAAATGAGAGTTTGCCAAATTGAGACTGGAAGACCCACGAAGGTATGGTAGCCTATACACAGGGGTGTTTAGGGAAAGTCTTGAAAACTGGTGTGGCTAGAAAAGAGGAGATGGGGAGAAGAGATTACAATAAGTGGGTGCCAGGGTGTGAAGATCATCACATCCCATGCTGAAGAGTTTGGGCATCAGAAAGGCCCTTTAGACACAGGTGTGAAATAACCGGTACCACCATCAGAAAGACCCCTCTGGCAATAGTATTGGGACTGGATTGAAGAGTCGGGGTGCCCTAAATTCAAGCAGTGGTCCTGAGGTTGAGGATAAGGGAAAGGATCTAGACAATAGTCCAGAGGCAAAATGAACAAGAGTTGGTGACTAGCTTGGCTGGGAGGGTGAGAGAGGAAACGAAAGTCAGTAAACTTTGACAACTGAACAACTGGTGGTACCGTTGACCAAGATAAGAATTCAAACAAAGAGGAATAGGTTAAGCTGGAAGGTGAGTCCAGCCGGGTTCAGAGGATTGAGAGGAAGGCAGGACAGAGTCCAGTGTGGAGACAAAAGAGCAACCTTTGAGAGTCATGTTCAGCACAGACTGCTGAGAGGAAAGCTGGAGATCAGACTGGCTTATTCCCTCCAGATCTTAACTCGCCAGACAGTAAATGATCCAAGCTGGAATGCTGTGCCATCAGGACTTCAGCATCCTGGTCCACACGCTTACAGGCTTCTGGAGAGCTCTGTGCCTTCGGGAATCTCATGTTCCCAAGTTGTTGAGGTACTTTTGGGTGAAGGAAAATTCTTGGACATAGAAATCCTGAAGGGTTAAAGACTGACAGTGCTTTTACACACATGCCCTGCCCTTACCAGGGGTATTTACATTCCTTAAGGGACAGGACTCTTGTTCATTGACCCTCAGGAATGAATCTGTTGGTGGAAATATTTCATCTGTCTAGATCAAGCTAGAAGAGACGCATACAGCTCCGCTCAGATTACACCATATGATCCACAACTCACCTCACTTCCTGGTGGTCCAGACCACTACCTAGTCCTACCAACACACCCTAACCCAAGCTTGATGATGAGTGGTACAGAGAGGAGGGCAGGGGTGGTCAGAGCCAGTTTTGATGTGGGGAGGGTATTTATGTTGTCTATACTCCAAAATCACAGTCAAAAATCATATTAATTATTATATGTTTGGTATTATTTCCATTCCTTTAAGAAATTTTGTTTTTCCAGCCCACATGGTCATAGTTAAACAAATTATCCATGCAAATACTGTATTAAGGAAATCCAACATCTATGTGATAGAATTCTTTACAGCTATTAATATTTTTTTAATAATCCAAATATGTATAATGTAATAAGTGGAAAAGCAGATTCTAAAAACAGTATATATAGGATGATCCTGTCTTTGAAAAATAAATTGAAAAGTATTTTGGAGTGATTCTCTCTGACAGGTTGAAGATTAAGGGGATTTATTTTCTCATTTTTATTCTTCTTTATTTTCTCTAACAAACTTGTGCTTCTTTTATAATCAGAGGAGAAAAATGTGACTAGAACCTTTCGCTCATTTCTCCACATTAAAAAAAAAAAAACACGCACAACTGGATTTAATAGCCTAATAAGAAGTTGACAAGGGCAGAGTCAAGGAAAGACTGTTTCCTAGCCTTTAGGGAAAAGGCAGATACAATCATGCGTCCTTAAGGACAACTGGATGCATTTTGAGAAATGCATTGTTAGGATATTTTGTTGTTAGTTGATTTCGTCACTGTGTGAACATCATAGAATGTACTTACGCAAACCTAGATGGTACAGCCTACTACATACCTAGACTATATGGTACTAATCTTATGGGACCAACATCATATATGTGGCCTATCATTGACCAAAACGTCATTATGCAATGCGTAACTGTATACTGCTTTTGAGACATCCCTAAAGCATGCCCCTGCCCCACCTTCAAAGGTATTATGTAGCTGACTCCTACTGTGGTTGTGGTTAACTGTGAACCAGGTTTCTTTTCTTTTTTAACCTCCCTGTACTATATTTCTATTTGCTTTTCCCTAAGAAGACTCTGCTCCATACCAACTGAATTGCATCTTGTGTTTTGAAGGACAAAACAGACCTTTATCAAAGTTGTTTGGAGTCTTTTCTCTCTATAGAATAAAAGCAGTCTAATTTGATAAGCATAATGTTAGTTCTATTATCTCTTCAAAGAGAAATGTGAAAGAGAATAGACTCCAAGTCTACTACCTAGGGAACAGTGTATGCTATGGGCTGAACTGTGTCCCCTGTAAAGTCATAGGTTGAAGTTCTAACCCCCAGGACCTCAGAATGTGACTAGATTTGGAGACAATATCTTTAAAAAGGTGATTAAGTTAAAATGAGGCCTTTAGGGTGGGCCCTCATCCAATCTGACTGGTGTCCCTATAAAAAGAGGAGGTTAGGACACAGACAACTCACAGAGGAAGGACCACGTGAGGACCCAGTGAGAAGGCAGCCATCTGCAAGCCAAGCAGAGAGGCCTCAGAAGAAACCAGCCCTGCTGACACTTTGATCTTGGACTTCTAGACTCTGGAACTGTGAGAAATAAATTTCTGTTTAAGCCACCCAGTCTGTGGTATTTTGTTATGGCAACCCTAGCAAACTAATACAGTCTATTTCCAGACTGAAAAAAAAAAACCCCACTAGTTTCCAGAGCTCAGAGGTTGGCCCCACCTCCACACAATTCTCAAGTGAGAGTTTCTCTGAGGTTTCAAGGGGATCTTTAGGATCAGATATCCAAGATCTTCCTGAAAAAATTCAAAAGGGGGGAAAGGCTTCCTCCAGCCTTATTCAGCTAAAATGTACATTTTCAGTAACTCTGACACAGTATTTTTGAAAATGAAAGTTAAAATAAGTCATGTATTATGACCTTACTGGGGAGTTAAACAATCTGGGTTCAAATCACAGCTTCGCCATGTACTAATTGTGACCTTGGGCACACTTGTAGCACGAGCATCAGTTTCCTCATCACTCATGTTTTCATTCCACAGTTATTGAAAATGTCTGACCTTGGCACTGTGCTAGGTGGCACCAGGGATAACAGAAAAGTCACAGTCCCAGACAAGGAACAACTTCCACGTGGGAGAAGGGCTCATACAAAGACAGACAGCTAAGTTTTGGAAACCTGAAGTTGAGATTTCTGTGGACCAAGGCTCTCTAACAGCATTTTCTGCAGTGACAAAAGGTTCTTTATCTGCACTGTCCACTATGGTAGTCACTAGCCACATGTGGCTATTGAGAACTTGAAATGCAGCTAGTCTGACTAGTCTGAATTTTATTTTGATTAAATTTAAATAGCTACTCGTGACTAGTGTCTATGGTGTTGGACAGCACTGCTGTGGACCATCCAAAAGGAGATGTCCAGCAGGCAGTTGGAGAACGCTTGCAGAGCTAAGGAAAGAATTCAGGACTGTGGGAGACATCAAGAGTAAGGTGTAGCACTGTGGGAGTTATTGAGTATGAAGAGTGAAAAATAAGAGGATTAAAATATGTAACACGAGTCCCTGGAACACTGGATATACTCAAGACACATTGATAAAATTTCTTAATGTGCAAATTGTCCGTGTGTAGGGGACAGTTAAAAACCTTGAACTTCCCACAGTGATATACCGTGAAGCATAAGCAAGTATGAGGAAGGACTGTATCTACTGATATGGGAGTATCTCCAGGATATATTAAGGGAAAAAAGCAAGCATCTGAACCGAGTAAAAAGTGTGTTACCTTTTGTGCACAAATGGTGGGAAATGGCAAATTTTTATTTTTGCATAAAGAAACACTGGAAAGAAACTAAAAGTGGTTAACTATGAGTGGGACAGGGCAAGGGAAACAGAAAAGGGGATTGATGTGGGGGTAGCCTTTAATTGTGTAGTTAAAAAAATTTTTTAAACCATATGAATTACTATTTAAAATTTATATCTACCTATATATCTGATACAGAACAACATAAAACTGACCAAAGGCAAAACCAGGACATATTTTTTAAGGTCGTATTTCTATTTTATACAGATGTAATTTGTTCTGAGCATGCATTAGTACCCCACTTTTAAAATCTTGATCTAATTCCTAGTCCTCCTCTGCCTGTCTCCCTTCTTTCCTCTCAGACCATTCTTCCTTCCTAACCTTCCTGTCTCCAGACTACAGAAGAAAGAGAACTACTCGATTATTACTCTTGGAATCCTTGAAAATCCTAATAAGGGACAGCAGAGATGGAAAAAATCATGGAGGCTCATTTCATACTTGAAAAGTTTCAAAAATTTTCATTAACACCAGGGCTATTTTTTTGCCTAGTCTATTCCTTCAAGTAGAAATGGAGAGATGGGTACAGAGTAAGGAATGTGAGGCAGGATTGGGACTGAGACTAGAACCTGGATGTTTAGTTACCAAGTTAAACCACGCTGTTCTTTTCCCTTATCATAGTCCCTGAAAAACCATCTAAAATTTCTTTATGAGTGTTTGTAAACCATTTTGTGTAACTGCATGGCTAAAAAAAGTCAACTGAAATGCACAGTTCCATTTTAAAAGGCCTGTGTCAGATCCCAGGCATTTTACCTGGAATACCTCAGCTGGTTTCTAAACTCCAGAAATATTACTGTTCAGACATTCAGAAGAGAGTGATGCTGCAGCACAAGGGAGTTAGTAAATAATGATAACGTGGTCCAGGTGTTGAAGCCACTCTGAGCCCGTGACTTCCTCATCTGGATTCCAGAATCTGTGCTATTCATTTTAATACAATTGCAGTGTGCATCCTTGGTCAGCAGGTGGTGTCATGAAACCATCTGTGGTTTAGGGCTTGCCTGAACTCGGACAGCACCAATGGCAAAGCCTTCACTTATTGTGGCATCCCTAAGGTTTTGTGGAGGGTGGAGTCTGTGTTGGTTGATAAAGACTGTGAAGCTTTTAAAGAATATACATTGACTATGATAACTAGGAGACCAGAGCAGGGAGAGGAGGCAAAAGAATCCAATATGCAATTGGTAAAGAAACGTGTCTTAGGGGTGGGACAGAATCTGGTCAGTCCTTGGCAAGCCCCTAGCTGGGGTCCACACGGGGAAGTTTAAAAGAGGACTGTGGACTGGAGAGAAGCAGCTATTAGACACATGTCATGAGTACCCAGGCAGGAGCCATTCTATCTAGAAGGGGAGCCAGAGACTGAGAAGGGCAGCTTGCAACATCCCAAGGTTTTCTCTGGGAGCAACGTGTCTCCAGTGGTTGGGAAGAGCAGCCTTGAGGTCCTGTGCTTCTTCCTCAGCACAAGGTCATTTCTCCCACACTGTGCACTCCTGCCATTCCAGAATCTCTTCTAATACCTTAGCCTCAGCATCCATGGTCTTTTCCTGAGGTCTCTGTCACTTCTCATCCCAGGAGTATCTTCAGCATGAAGCTGTCCAGGAGGTAACCAGAGAGCACAATTCAAACACATTTAGGAGAATTCCACATCGTTGCCAGCATGATTGACAAGAATCATGTAATTCAAGAATTGAAGGGGCCACCCGGTGGCGCAGCGGTTAAGTTAGCGTTTGGCAGCCCGGGGTTCACAGGTTCGGATCCCGGGCGCCCGCCGACGCACTGCCTGTCAGCCCTGCCGTGGCGGCGTTCCATATAAAGTAGAGGAAGATGGGCACAGATGTTAGCCCAGGGCCAGTCTTCCTCAGCAAAAAGAGGAGGATCGGCAGTGGATGTTAGCTCAGGGCTGGTCTTCCTCACAAAAAAAAAAAGAATTGAAGAAGATCATGTAGTTCTAAACCTTCTCAATCTATAAACGAGGAAAGAGGCTCATGGCAAATCACTGGCAGAAAAAGGGCCAGAATCCAGGGATTTTGCCTCAAACCGCTGCTTTATTTCTGCACCTATAATACTGTCTAAAGGAAATTAATAATTTATTTCTTTTATGACCTATTAAACTTCTGATGAAAAAGAGCCTTTTGCAGGCTTGTTTTAGATTTTTAAATAACACTTGCTGATTATCTTTCATGTCAATGACCATTGATATTATTCCTAGTCACTGAAAAGTGTATAAAACTGTGTCATAAATAATGTTTGGCCAGCCATGCACCTTAGCCAAAAAGAATCATGTAAAAAAGAAAAATCAAGCTATAAGAATTAAATTCTTATTCCAGCTCTCATCCTGGTTTTTAGGCACTTCCTGCTTCTTTCCATGTGACTCATTATCACTAAGACACTGATAAGAGCAGGAAAGCCTAGTAAAGACTTGTGAACACATACTCTTTTTCAACTTGTCTATGTAAGGTAGCTTTAAAATGTGAACACTTAGAGGCAAGTGATAGGGTCTGTTTTACTATTAGATTATTTAATTTCTTTTGCTGCTGAATCATGAGCAATACCAACAGTGGTGATCCAGGAGGCTTGACTATTGCAGGAATCCAGAATATGAATCCTACCCTTCTATGCCCGCTCTGCACTCAGCTCTGTCATCTGTTCAGAAAATTCTTGGTGTCATGTGTATGATGAGTCTAACAGTCTCCA
The DNA here is from genome assembly GCA_031878705.1 of Tapirus indicus. Classification (NCBI taxonomy): domain Eukaryota; kingdom Metazoa; phylum Chordata; class Mammalia; order Perissodactyla; family Tapiridae; genus Tapirus; species Tapirus indicus. Next base: position 99,989,242 of record CM062918.1, on the reverse strand, counting down.
GAACACAGACTTTTCAGTCTGCAGACTCCTGCTCTCTCCTCAGATGAAAGCTTATGGTGATACTTACTTAGTTTACTGCTGTCAAGTGATGGAAATTATTATTACAGAACACGACAGTAGGAACTCTGTGAGGGATGGGACTTTGCAAAGAATGGCAACACTCACATTTTTATATAAATTATCTTTTATTTCTGTGGCATACAAAAGGTATAAATATGATTTATGTAAAACCAATCACCTGCACACTCAAGCAGAAATTATGAGAAGCTGGGGTATATACGTCTCTGAGTCGAGCGAGCAGGAGGAAGCAGGATTAGATCCAGTCATCCCATCAGGCTCCCCTTCCCCAGATGCTGTCATATATTGCAACTGGAGATAAGTGAACAGCTTTCTGTTTTTAACAAGGGTGACTTATTAGACAGTACATCAGGATGGTGGTGCCGGAGGTGTGAAGGACTTCAGGGCACTTCTATGAATGAGGCACTTGATGGGAAGCACGCCTGAGATGGAAACCAATCATGTCAAAACAAAAGCAGGTAGGACTTGCCAGTGGGGGATGACCAAAGGGTCTTTTGATCTCCCAGATCTCTCTCCTTCACACTGCCATTTGGTGTGGAGCAAGGAACAGGAAGTCCATAGAAGGGAAATACAATGGAACAACAGCCACCCATTCCTTGCCGCGTGCCGGCAAACAGCTCAGTGCACAAAGGCTTGGGAGTTGAATAATGCTGAACGTAGAGCTGACAAAGTTCGTGGATTCTCAAGATTCAGATACACTCTGAGACTGGTGAACTGGTAGCAGTCATATGATTTGTTGGGAGGTGCTAATAATCTGAAAGATTTACCAAAGATCTTATGATCTGTGAGGAAAAGTAACAGGAGTATTACTGTACCAATGAACCAGGCTTTAGGAAGCTAGTAATATTTATGTCAAGAAGAAAGGCCCAAAGCTCTGCCCAACAAAGTCAGCAGCCCTCAAGGGTCAACCAGCTGGTCCTCACCAAAGCCTCTCCTGACACCTCTCTTGATAATGACAATGACAAGTTTTGATATATAATGCTCTCTTACCTCTTACACAGTCTACAGGTATGAGTGTCCCTCTATGTTAATGGCTCCATAGTAATACAGCTGTGGGAGGCACTCCTGGGTTAAAAGTGAAGGCAACTGTCAAATTACTCTCAGTCTCAACTAGACTAAGTCACCGCTAGAGTATATGCTTTCAGCCTAAACTGAAATTAAGACAATTATATAAAATTCTCTCATCATTGATCACAAGTTTGGCCATAACCACTCAACAGAAATTGGTGCCAGCCAACCTGCTCCCAGGGAAGAAAGGGAAGAGGGAGACTGTGACATCACTACCTTCCAAGCCCCATGGGAAAAACAAGCTGGCTCTAAGAAACAAATACCACACACTCTGATAAAGACAATACAATGCTAGATCTGTTTCCTAGTGAGCATAAGTTCTTCTCTTAGCAAGGGTAAAGTGGCTGACATTGCCTTCTCCCATGGTTAAGTTGGGTAGGACAGCAGAATTAAATCACCTGTGTGGACTCAAAACGATCACTGACTTTGGGTTTCTCTAGTTCTGATGGTAAATGATACTCTAGAAACCATCATCACCAAAACAAGGTAAAGGCTGTGTAAAGGTGGGTGTAGCCAAGTACCTCTTTGGATCCAATCTGTTGGACTGTGGCTTCCTAGAGATATCCACTTCCCATTCACACAATCTCACCACCACAGGCCCATTTTGGAAGATGCCCAAGCCCATAATTATAGAGACATACCTGAAACAGAGGTCGGCAAACTAGAGCCCACAAGCCAAATCTGGCCTGCTGCCTGTTTTTGTAAATAAAGTTTCACTGGAACATAACCACTCGTTCGTTTATGAAATGGCTATGGCTGCTTTTGCACTACAATGGCAGAGCTGAATAGCTATGAAAGAGACTATCTGGCAGTTTATAGAAAAAGTTTGCAGACCTAGAGACTAAAGGCAATTTAGGGAACTGTCCCTCTCTGAAAAGGTCTTCAAAAAAAAGAGACCCAAGTACTTAATCATTAGGACTTGATTCTAGCTGCAAGTTTCCAAGCACAGGAAATCTGACTCTTGAGGCACAGAATCTGTTGGGCAATAACCTCAGGAGTCACCAATGTGCTCTGAACAAGAACCTCTCTGCTTTGAACAATCTCCCATCCATGTGAAGTTGTAATGCCTGACCAGGTCTGTGAAACCCAGAGAAGTGGGGGGGGATGTGTGTGTATACATATATATATATGTGTATACACACATACACATCCATCCGTCCAGGGATTAGTCCAAAAGGGGCAGAGTGTTTCTCTTCATGTCCCGGGGCAACTATCTGCTCCTGAGAGCTCTGGAGGGAGGAAGCCCAGCGCCTGCTTTCCTTTCATTCACACGCCAACTTGCTGTCAAAGCTAGAAAGCCCGATGGCAAAGGCCTGCAGTGCACACAGTGGGTAGTTGTAGTCCAGTGTGAACACATCGTCTGCCACACGTCCAAACTGCATGACGATATAGTCAGCTGGAAACAGAAAGAAATGAGGGCATTAGATGACAGTGTGGTTGTACTTGGGAAAAGCCTACGGAAGATACAGAAAAAGTCCTCCAAATAGATCAGTGAATCACCAGGTCTCTTTAAAATGGGAAACTTTAGAAGGATAGAAAGAGGCACTAACAAGAGTATCTGCTAACCACGAGCAAAGTTGTTGGGGTTTTTTTTGTGAGGAAGATTAGCCCTTAGCTAACATCCGCTGCCAATCCTCCTCTTTTTTGCTGAGGACGACTGGCCCTGAGCTAACATCTGTGCCCATCTTCCTCTACTTTATGTGAGATGCCACCACTGCATGGCTTGGTGAGTGGTGCGTAGGTCCACGCCCAGCATCCAAACCTGCAAACCCTGGGCCACCGCAGCGGGGCACATGAACTTAACCACTACACCACCAGGCTGGCCCCCACAAGCAAAGTTTTATTATGATTCCTCTCAGCTGCAGAGAATGGGAGACTACCCCTGACTGGCATGAAGGGCAAGAGGAGAGAAAAGGTACGAGTAGTCTGCTGGGAACAGTACATGCTCCATGGACGAGAGCTGCCAAGGAAGCTTTCCTGAGTGAGGGTCATTTGCTTCTGCTTCCTAAACAGCCTCACCTAAGACTTCTCTGATTTGCCACAGGAAATCTCTCACACTCCTCCGCCCTCCTCAACACAGCGGTTCAGAACTTTTCCTGTAAAACTGTAGTTTTTGTCTTTCCAAAGAAATCACTTCTTTCTTAAATAATTCTCTCCTGAATATAACTTCCTATCACTGATAAGAAATGCTCATTTCCCCATCTTGTAAGAACATTGTTCTTCCTATCCCCATCCAACCCTTTCTGTGGGCTTACGGTCATTTTCGTGGACTATCTGAAAGTTCTTCACAGACGCCTGAGTGACCCGGCCGTGGAAGTTCAGGACATAGGATTGAGTGTCATCATTCCAGACTGGTGCCTTGTTGTGCAATTCAATCAAGTTCTCCATGGTTTTGTTTTGAAATTTTGAAAGCAAGCTCTCGTGGTCCTGTTGGAAAGGAAAATCACTACTTTGTACTGAAATCCGTAAGAAATCATTCATTCTCAAGTCTGTGACATAGAAGGTAGAGTAGGGGAATATTTTCTCCATTTCAGAAAGGGTAAAACAGAAACAAAAAAAGCCAAAAATTAAGCCAGGTTTGTTTCACTCTTATAGATTATCTACCATTTCTCTTTGCAGACTAAGTGGTTTCATATCAACCACTTTAGCAACTGCTCTGCAAGTGCACTTACTCTGAGGTTCTGGAGTGATAGCTCCCCTAAAGAAGAATATGAGCCATACTCTGGTTGGAGGTTCTGGAAGAATCATTAATTTTTGGATTGATCTCTTCTGTATTGTATTCTTGTCTTCTAGAGCCCTTTGCTGATTAAATGTGTTCTTACTTACATTTCGTGGTCGAAATGGGATCCGTTCATGATTCATATTCATCCCTGGAATGATCACAGACATTTTCCTAGGACCTTTAAATCCAAGCACATTTGTTTCCTGGAAGATAGGAAAATAAGACAGAACTTGGAAACAGAAAGGAAAAAGAAACCACAGTCTTGACACAAGACTTTCTTGAGCCTGTCAAGAGCACTAAAAACTAGTTTTGTACTTTACTGTAGTTAAACAAAGACAGAGAATCAAGAACACGAAAGTAACACAGTACCTTTTTTTTGAGGAAGATTGGCCCTGCACTAACATCTGTTGCCAATCTTCCTCTTTTTTCTCCCCAAAGCTCCAGTACGTAGTGTGTATCATAGTTGTAGAGTGTAGCTCTTCTATATGGGATGCCGCCTCAGCATGGCTTGATGAGCGGTGAGTAGGTCCACGCCCAGGATCCGAACCGGTGAACCCCAGGCCGCCAAAGTGGAACGCATGAACTTAACCACTACACCACTGGGCCAGCCCCCTACAGTACCTCTCTTTAAATCTAACTTGAACACTTGAATTTAAAATAGATTCTATTGGCTTGAAACTTAACTCTTACTCTTTAGTCTTAAGTGAAATTTGAGACAACTGTAAGCAAACTGTCCAATTTTGTCATCATCAATAAATATTTATTTCCCAAAGAAAGAATGTCACTATATAATATACAGTGAGAACTACAGTTTAAATTAAATAGGGCCTGTACCAGGAGGTAAAAGACTCAAATGCCTATCAAGCCAGGCAGATTATATATGAATAAAATAAGCACATTAAATAGGTGGCTATATATGTTTGTATCTATGTGTTTTCACATACATATACATACACACATGCACACACATATATGAAGGTCATGCATAATTAAAATATTTAATTGATTCTGAGGCTGAGAAAAAATACTATACATCATAAAGTGTTAAAGTCAATGGTTCTCAGTAACGTAGATAAAATCTCATGGGAATCAAACAATGAGATTAATTCCAACTTAAGAAAAGTTGAGACTTTGGGATCAAAGCAACAACTTTGGGATCAAAGTTGGGTTAATTCCTTCTTGCTTTCTTTTACTCAACAACTCTTTGAATGCCTACTATGCGCCAGGCCCCATGTTGGTGTGGATATAGCAGTAAATAAGAGTTTACAAACTGGCAGAGACGGTTCATGATGAAGAAGCAATAATAGGTATAACATGTGGGTTACAAGCGGATGCACAGGGTGCCATGGGGATGTATACAAAGGAATGTTAACCACATTGAGTGGTCAGGAAAGACTTCTCTGATGACATCAGTTGATCAGGCAAAGCAAAACGGGGGGAGGGAAGGGAAGGCTCTCAGGTGAGGAAGCATCATATGGTGAAGCAAAGGAACGATGGGAGGGCTGTTGTGGCTAGAATGATGGGAACGGGATGGGGAGAGTGCCATTAGAAGAGTCTGAAAAGAAGGGGTTTATTCTGTATGCAGTGGGTAGTCATTAAAAGATTGGAAGCAGAAGAACAACAGGATCAAGTGGAGCTCTGTTTTAAGAAGATTTATCTGGCAGCAGTATAGAAAGAACTAGACAGGAAAAGACTAAACGCAAAGAGATCAGTTTCTAATTTATTGTAGCCTCTGGCCAATGGGTAAGAGGTAATGAAGGTCTGAGTTAATACAATGGCATTAGGAAAAGAGAACAGCAGATAAGGCAAGACATATTAAACAGTAAAAACTCATTAAACTTGGAAATTCATAAATAATTAAAACTTGAATACATAGAAATGATACCAGCAAGAGAAAAGAGGATCATAAAAATAGAAACCACCTTGAGATGAAAGATTATGAGTTCAGTGTTGGCTACATTAAGTCTGAAGTACCAGCAGGACAACCAGGAGATTAAGGAAAAGAGTACATTCTGAGGACAGCACTTACGTAACAGATGGCTGCCAGCTCCTGCCGGGTATAGGCCTTTTCTACCAGACCTTGAGCCTTGCTTGGGCTGACACCATGGTCATAAACTGTAAATTTGGTCCCCATGAGGTTGGATCTAGAATCAAGAGAAAAAGTCACCATAATGACCTATATTTTTTCTCTTACACACACACAGTCTAGGAGAGGTATGTGAATGGAAGCCTATTTGCCCATTCTCCAAATGTCTAAATGTGCATCATCACTTTTGCAAAGATCTGTCATTAAAACAAGGAAGGGAGAGGCCAGCCACATGGCCTAGTTGTTAAGTTTGGCGCACTCAGCTTTGGCAGCCTGGGTTCATTTCCCAGGTGCAGACCAACACCACTTGTTGGCAGCCATGCTGTGGTGGCGACCCATATTCAAAATAGAGGAAGATTTGCAATGGATGTTAGCTCAGGGTGAATCTTCCTCAGCAAAATAAATAAATAATTAAAATTAAATTAAACAAGGAAGTGACTTAGATTTACTTTTATCTTCTTTTTTTTATTACAACATCAATACATGCTCATTGTAAAAAAGATGTGGATTGTTCTGAAACTACATGAATAAAAGTATCAGAAAGAATAGGACAGTGATACAAGGCTGCTCCCACCTGAGTTTGCCAATATAACTTTCCCCTTCACGAGATAAATCTATTGGATCAGTGGAGATTAGGTAGTTGGATGTTTTGCTCTTTTTCCGTTTTCTACCTGAAAGAAGAAATATCTGGAAAAAGAAAAAATGTCAGTCAAAAATGAGGTCAAGAGAACCACCATGGTTTGTTCTACCTATTCACTTAGCAAATGTTTAGCAAGTGCCTATCATGTACCAAACAGCCAAGCTTTGAGTCTTTTTTTTTTTAAATTCACTTTAATTTTTCTTGTATAAAAACTATGTGGTGGCCACAGCTAGAGCCTAGGTCTTCTGCACGGAGACTATAGTGTGGGTCTTTACAAGATGGTCAGTGAATTCCTGATGGGGAACACGGTCTCTTTCCAGAGGTCGGGGATAAGATAGCTGTAGGTCTTGGAAACGCCATCAAAGGTGGCCTTGGCAAAGTTGCCCAAGGTAGCAGTGCAGCCCCCGGCTGAAGTGTAACAGTCGTCAATGCTGACCATCAGCAGCAGCTTCTTGGGCACAGGGCTGAGACAACACCAATGCCCCTGGGGGTGGGTATGAGGTGCACCAACACAGAGGCACATCAGCCAGTCACCTTGCAAGGGACATGTGGAGCTTGATGATCTTGTTCCCCCAGTAGCCTCACTGCACTGGGACTATAGAGAGCTTAACCAGAATAATGGCCCCACAATGGCAGTGGCTAACTCTTTGGAGCATTTAACACCCATACTGACATGTCCCTTGTAATCCCCAATGGCGACAAATGCCTTGAACCTATTCTGCTGGCCAGCACGGGTCTTGCTTTTGCATGGGCATAATCTTAAAAACTTCGTCATTGAGGGATGCCCCCAGGAAAAAGTCAATGATTTCAGATTCCTTGATTGGCAGGCAGAAGAGATAGATCTCCTCCAGGGACTTGCTCTTTATGTCCTGGACCAGGTGACCCCGCTTAGTGAGGGCATCCACTCCTTGTCCTTGGCCTTGCCTCCGCAAGCTCCATAGCCTAGACCCCTTCCTGAGAAGCCGCTGACAAAGCCTCAGCAGAGGTCAAGAGGCCTCCCATTCCAGGGATCCCAGCGCCTCCGCCTTTGCCCTCGCCCCTCCCTCCCACAGCACCAATGTCATCCACCATTTGGTGTTTTCTCAGAGAAGACCAATTTTGGGGTCTTTATCCCTTTTTTTTCTTTCTGCTTTTTTGTTTTTTTTTGGTGAGAAGATTGGCCCTGAGCTAACATCTGTACCAATCTTCCTCTATTTTATATGTGGGACACTGCTGCAGCACAGCTTGATGAGCGCTATGTAGGTCCATGCCCAGGATCCAAGCCCATGAACCCTGAGCCGCTGAAGCGGAACACGAGAACTTAACCACTACACCACCGGGCATGCCCCTTTATCCCTTTTGCTGACCCTCATAATGCTTCTCAGAATTCACTATCAGAGTTTCCCCACTGTACAGCTTTTCTGAATTCACTAGCTTGATTCTCCATATAACTATTTACAACTTTATCCCTAAAACCTCCAGTGACTTTTTTAAAAAGCTTCATCCAATTCCATGAATGAGAGTCTTTCCAACTTCAGGAGAGACAGGATCCCAAGTACCAACCCTTCCCCTTCTTTACTGCAGCTGCTTTCCTAATACTCCTTTTTATCTTTCATTGTTTTAAACCCCTGTGATTCCATGATGTGAATACTGTCACATTTACACGTCCTTCCTACACCCTACTAGACCTGGACAACAGCAAATCAGGCGAATGGAAGCAGCTGAGGAGGGGACTTTGGAATCAAACAGACATGGGATTGAATCTGGCTCTGCATTTATTAGGGTGTTTTGAGGCAAGTATCCCTAAGCCCTAGTTACCTCATCCATAAAGCAGGGATGAGAAATCCTATCTTACAAGGTTGTTATAAGGACTATTGGTGATAATACATATACAGCATTAGACACATGCCTGGTACATTATAAACACTCAATAAATGGTGGTTATAATAACAACGATATCTACTATCATCATCTCATTTCTAGGCTCTTAAAATCATCCATCCACTTAGACCCGGTATTAATACAAAATATATTGTTCATTAGCAAGTATTAAACTGCCTCAGATTTATGTATAAAGTAAATTAGAATTTCTAGGGTGAGAAACAAGTCATTTCACTTGCATGTTCTTCTGTATTTCCAATTCCTCCTTTTCCCTAAACCTTGCTCTCTTTATTCTTTATTCCTAACCTTTGCTCTCTTTATTTCTCCTTATTCTCTTTATTCTTTTATTATGGTAGGACAATGTCATGTTCTACCGTAATAAAAATAAAAACCAAAGAGCACACAGTAACACTCCCTACATACCAAAAAAGGTTTGCAGGTGAAAATAATTACATTCAAATATTCTCTTCCATTTTCTTCCATTCTGCATACAACTCTTTTTCTTTGGGGAGGGGACAGATTTTGCCTATCAGACTATGATCTCTTTGAAGACAGCGAGAAGACAGCTCCTGGGAATTGATAAATACAGTCTACTTCCAGCTGACCTGGTCTAATACCAGCGCTATTCCCCTCTCAGAAGACCCATCAACAATGTCCCACAACATCCCTCCCTCTATCTCAAGATTTGTCTTAAGAATCAATTCTCCTACCTTCCGGTTTTCATCCTTTTCCAAGTGCATATAGTAAGTGGGGAAGAGACCCCGATCCATTCCTTTTTTATCCCTGGTTATCCGACACTTGACTGTGATACCTCGAGGGGCAGGACTATATGCAAAGTCCTCTAAATTCTCCACTTCTCCCAACTGGTTATCAATTTGTTGAGCTGCAGTACCAGAAGCTCCTGTATCCTGAAAGAATAGCCGTACATGAGTAATAGGTGGTTGGGTCAGAAAACCTCATATTCTCTTTGAGAACAAAATAACTTATTGATTTACCCCTATGTCTTCAGTCCTCTGACAAAATAAGGGGAAACTCTGAGAAGTTAACTAAGTATATGAATACTGGGAGTATGAAGGTATTACGTACAAAAATGGGAAAAGAAGCTAAGTACAATAGCTGGCTTGAGACACAAGAAATTAGAGAATTCATGAACTTTAAGTCTAAATTTGAGCTTAAATCTTTGAAGGAACTCTGATTCAGCAGTGGCATTTAAATGCTGAAGATATGTTTGGGAAATAGTTAAATTAGCTCCAAAGGAAGAAGTTTCAGAACTACGTACTGTGGTTGATTTCTGGCTTGATGCAGAATTGGGTCTCTCTGTCTCTGAATATGGTGAATGAGATCTTAATTTTTTTCCTTCTTCTTCTTCCCCTTCAGTTTCCTCCTCATCAAAGTTCAAACTACCTGAGATACCTAGCAGAAAAGGAAGAACTGTCAACAACAGCCAACACTGGTTTAAAAAAGAAATCTTGAGGCCGCCCGGTGGCGCAGCGGTTTAGTTCGTGCTTGGCAGCCCGGGGTTCGCAGGTTTGGATCCTGGGCGCCCGCCGACGCACTGCTCGTCAGCCATGCCGTGGCGGCGTCCCATATAAAGTAGAGGAAGATGGGCACGGATGTTAGCCCAGGGCCAGTCTTCCTCAGCAAAAAGAGGAGGATTAGCAACGGATGTTAGCTTAGGGCTGGTCTTCCTCACACACACAAAAAAAGAAATCTTTGAACCAAAGGTAATTTTAATTTTCTTGCTTAAAACATTACAAGCTATTCTGACTTAAAGCATGGCTATTTTATCCAAATTCTGACAATTCTTTCTTCATATTCTCACTCAGGTCCATCCCTTGTTTTCCCTTCCCACACTAATTTAGTTCTTTAAAACATTATGTCTATGGGAAAAACATTTGCAAATCATATATATGATAAAGGATTAATATCCAGAATATATAAATAACTCCAACAAGTCTACAGCAAAACAACCCAATTCAAAAATGGGTAAAGGACTTGAATAGACATTTCTCCAAAGAAGATATATAAATGGCCAATAAGCACGTGAGAAGATGCTCAACATCACTAGTCATTCGGGAAATGCAAATCAAAATCACAATGAGATACCACTTCACAAGCACTGGGATGGCTATTATCAAAAAGACAGAAAATAAGTGTTGGCGAGGAGAAATTGGAACCCTTGTGTATTGCTGGTAGCAATGTAAAATTCTACAACCACTGTGGAAAACAGTATAGTGGTTCCTAACAAAATTAAATATAGAATTACCATATGATCCAACAATTCTACTTCTGGGTATATACCCAAAAAGAACTGAAAGCAGAGACTCAAACAGATACTTGTATGCCAATGTTCACAGTAGCATCATTCACAATATCCAAAAGGTGAAAACAACCCAAATACCCATCAATTGATGAGTAGGTAAACAAATTGTGGTATATACATACAACGGAATATTACTCAGCCTTAAAAAGGAAGGAAATGTGCCACAACCTGGATGAATCTTGAAGACATCATGCTAAGTGAAATAAGCCAGACACAAAAGGACAAATACTGTATGATTCCACTTACATGAGGCACCTGGAACAGTCAAATTCATAGAGACAGAAAGTAGGACAGTGGTTACCAGGGGCTGGGGGGAGAGGAGAATGGGAATAATTGTTCAATGGGTACAGAGCTTTATTCTGGGAAGATGACAAAGTTCTGGAGATGGACAGTGGTGATGGTTGCACAACAATGTGAATGTACTTAATGCCACGGTACTGTCCACTTAAAAATGGTTAGGGACCAGCCCAGTGGATAGTGGTTAAGTTCGCACACTCCACTTCAGCGGCCCAGGGTTCATGGGTAGGGATTCTGGGCGTGGTCCCACACACCACTCATCGAGCCATGCTGTAGCAGCATCCCACATATCAAATAGAGGAAGACTGGCACATTGTTAGCTCAGGGACAATCTTCTTCAAGCAAAAAGAGGAAGATTGGCAACAGGGCCAATCTTCCTTACCAAAAGAAAAGGTTAAAATGGTAAGTTTTATGTAACGTATATTTTACCACACACAAAAAAATTCAATGATCCACTGCTCTCTATATCAGTTACTTTTTTGTTTTCCTGTATTTTGTTCATCTCTAGTCCAGTTAACTACTTTGAATTGGAAATGTTTGAAATACTACTGCCTTGGACTTACGAAGCAACTTTTACAGAAAATTAAAAACTATTTTTTCATTTTATCCTCACATTTATATGAGTTTGAGGAGGAGATATTGGTAATTTGATTTTTTGTTTTGTTTCTTGTGTGTTTATGGAACATATTTGGAGAGGAATACAGACAAAATAAAGTGTGATGTGTGTTATAAAAGAAGTATGGTACTCAGATTTACATGTGAGAGTATGAGGCTCAGGGAGAATCATTTTCCCAAGAGAAAGAGGCAGAGCTAAGACTTAAACTAAATTCCCTTTTCTCTTTACTCTACAAGGTGAATTTATCCCTCATATAATAGTTGAAATAGCCCCCAAGTCATGGATTTACAAGTAGACTTAACAACAAGCAGTGTGGCTTTCATTTCCTGTCCATGGTCAACCATCTCAGAGGAGGAACAACTAAGATCTATTTTTACACGGTTCCCAAATAAATTGGTATTAGATTTTCTCAAGGACACCCAAGGATAAGACAAAGGCCAGTTAAAAATTAATCTCAAGTGAAAACATATGTCCACATAAAAACTTATACATGAATATTCATAGCAACATTATTCATAATAGCCAGAAGTGGAAACAACCCAAATGTCCATCAGCTGATGAAGAGATAAACAAAACGTGGTCGATCCATACAATGGAATATTATTTGATAACAAAAAGGAATGAAGTACCGATACATGCTACAACATGGATGAACCTTGAAAACATTATGACAGGTGAGAGAAGCCAGTCATAATGGACCTCATGGTATATAATTCTATTTACATGAAATATCCAGAATAGTCAAATCCGCAGAGATAGAAAGAAAGTAGACTGATAGTTGCCTAGGGCTGGAGGAGCCGGAGGGAAATGGGAAGTGACTGCTAATGGGCACGAAGTTTCTTTTGGGGGTCATGAAAATGTTCTAAAATTGATTGTGATGATGGTTGCAGATCTCTGTGAATATACTAAAAACCAATGAATTACTTACTTTAAATGGGTGAATTGTATGGTATGTGAATTATGTCTCAATAAGCTATAATTTAAGAAATTCTTTGGTTTGTGAATGACATTTTTTCTTTTTTTTCCTAAAATGTTAAGCTTTTTTTTATGGTAGCAAAAAGGCATAAAACTCTTGGGATCTCACTATCACACAGATATCTTCACTTAACACTATGTTTTCAAATGCCATTTTTATACCAAAACTCAGTTTATGTGAATACATATCTTAAGATGGAAATCAAAGATTTCTCCCAAACTTGTAAGACAAGCAAATTGGACCCACATAAGGGACATAATCTGCCAAAGTGACAATTCTTAGATCTTAATCAAGAGAGCACTTAATGGGTTTTATGTTCAAAATGCGATTTGTTGAGATGTGAAAAGGCATTAATCCATCTGGCACTGAAAGGCCAATTCTGAGAAAGAACACAGCAGTCACTTAATAGGGCAGGGCAAAAGGGGACAACATGGTATTTACAGTAAGCGATAAAGAACTAGACTGAGAATCAGAAAATCTAGGTATGCCACTATTCAGCTAGATGACTGGGGGTAAGTAATTTAGCTTTTTGTTAAACCGAAAGTTTTCTTTGCCTGACTCCACATCTTTCACTTTCTTTTGTTGTAATAACAGTGGTAGTAAACTAATAGAGAAGTACCATAATCACATTCTTATTATAGGCAGGGAAACTAAGGCAGAGAGAAGTTAAGCTGGTTTCCCCCTTCCCAGCCAGATGTGGCAGAGTTGAGATTCAAAACCAGGCAAGCTGGCTCCAGAACTTTGCTCTAATCCATTTCACTACTACACCACCTTTGCCACACCCTGCACTCTGGTCATCTGTCCCAGTTTGCACAAACATACCATGTTTTTTACATCTGATGTCTTTGCACACGTTTGCCACCTAACCAGCAGTGTGATCTAGGACAAATTATTTGGCCTCTCTGAGAACCAATTTTCTTTTATGTAAAATGGAGAGACTAATATGTGTAAACCACTCAAAGTATTGTTACAAATATTAAATTAATTGAGATAATGTATGTCAAGTGCCTGACATAACAAAAGACATTCAAAATGTCAGTCTCCAGTTGCTTCCACAGATGATACCACTGCATTAGACACCACATTATAACTCTAGGTCAGGCCATCAGCCAAACGGTCTCCTAATCAGTATTCCTGCATCCAGACTTGCCCACCTCCAATTCATTCTTTATAGTGCAGAGTAATTTTTCTACAGCCCAAATCTGATGATATATCATTCCTCAGCTTAAAATTCCTCATAGGTTCCTAATACTCTTCAGATAAAGTATAAATTCCTAATATGGCCTATAGTGTCCTAAATAATCAGGGCCCACTTACCTCTCCAGGCTCCTCTCTCTACATTCCCCTTCCCACCATATCATCCCACACTCTGAGCTCCAGCCATTCTGAACTGGCCAGCTCCTCTTCCTGCATCAGGCTCTAGCTTAGACATCACTTTCTCTGGGAAGATTTCCAAACCTTCAACTCTGTTATGTGTCCCTCTTGGTGCTCTCCTGGCTATTTAAATGCATGAAGCTTCAATGAGAACAAATGCCCCAGAGGGCAGGCACCTTTTTTACTACTGTATCCTAAGTGCTAGAACAAAGCCTGATATATAGTATATACTCGATATATATTTTCTTTTTTTTTTTTTTTGTGGGGAAGACCAGCCCTGAGCTAACATCCGTCGCCAATCCTCCCCTTTTTGCTGAGGAAGACTGGCCCTGGGCTAACATCGTGCCCATCTTCCTCCACTTTATATGGGACGCCGCCACGGCATGGCTGACAGGCAGTGCGTCGGCGGGCGCCCGGGATCCGAACTCGCGAACCCCGGGCTGCCAAGCGCAGACTAAACCGCTGCGCCACCGGGCGGCCCCTCAATATATATTTTCTAAATGAATGAATACACAAATGTTTGAACGTACATCTATTCTACCATTCTGGGCCAGAATCTCCTGATTCATATATCCCAGGACCTAGCAATGCCTACCTGTTATAAAATAGGCACCACACATAAATATTTATTTAGTATTGGGCTTCAGTCTTCTAATCTGAAAAGGGGACACTTAATTCCTTCTCACTATAAAATTATTTTTCGATCATTCACATTCCAACAGAGCTCAATCAAACACTACGAAGGACTTCTGAGAAACCCCTGCTGCCATACATCGGACGGTGGAGGCGCGGGAAGCCCAGGAGAACGGGAGGAGAGGTAGGAGGTTGTACTCCCCCTCCCCAATCGATCGGCAAAAACAGCGCGGTTCGCGGTCAGAGGGGGGAGGGGCGGCCCACAGCGGGGAAAACTAGCGCCATCCACGTGCTCTCACAGACTGTCGCGAGATCGCCACGGGGAAGCGACGACGGACTGTTTAGGGGGTGTAGCAAACACCCTAAGAGAGCCAGAAAGGAAACCCCCGGGTCAAGCAGGAGAAAGAGAGGACCCCTCCCCCCACACACCCAGCGTTTCAGCATAATCCCTCCCAGGGCTGCAGCCGCCTCAGAGCAAACCGCTCGCGATCTCCATCTAGTGGCAGCAGGGGGAAACTGCAGGACTAACTTTAATCATGAGTGGTAAAAATAAAGCCGTCCAGGGGCCGGCCCGGTGGCGCAGCGGTTTAGTCCGCGCTTGGCAGCCCGGGGTTCGCCGGTTCGGATCCCGGGCGCCCGCCGACGCACTGCCTGTCAGCCATGCCGTGGCGGCGTCCCACATAAAGTGGAGGAAGATGGGCACGGATGTTAGCCCAGGGCCAGTCTTCCTCAGCAAAAAGGGGAAGATTGGCGACGGATGTTAGCTCAGGGCTGGTCTTCCCCACAAAAAAAAAAAAAAAAAAAAATAAAGCCGTCCCCGTCGGATCCTTGCGAAAATATGTCAGGGCTACAGACCAAAAGGAAAATGACAAACACCCAGAAACCAACCCTGAAGGCACAGAATTTGATAACCTGAATGACAGAGAATTCAAAATAGCTATCATAAACAAGCTCAACGAAATACAAGAGAACACACAGAAACAAATCAACGAATTCAGGGATTATGTCACAAAAGAGATTGAAACCCTAAAGAAAAACCAATCAGAATTATTAGAGATGAAAAACAAAATCAACGAGATAGTGGAAAAAATGGAGTCTTTAAAGAGCAGAACTGACAATATGGAGGAACGAATTAGCACTATTGAGGATAGCCACGCAGAAATGCTCCTGGTAGAGGAGGAGAGAGAGCTAAGACTAAAAAGAAATGAAGAAATTCTTCGAGAAATATCAGACTCAATGAGGAAAAGCAACATAAGGATAATAGGTATTCCAGAAGGAGAAGAAAGAGAAAAAGGAGCAGAGAGTTTGTTCAAAGAAATAATAGC
Organism: Tapirus indicus; assembly: GCA_031878705.1. Lineage (NCBI taxonomy): Eukaryota > Metazoa > Chordata > Mammalia > Perissodactyla > Tapiridae > Tapirus > Tapirus indicus. Next base: position 99,973,244 of record CM062918.1, on the reverse strand, counting down.
TGAGAACTTCCCCAACCTAGGGAACGAGAGGGAAATAACAGTGAATGAAGTCAATAGATCACCTAAATATATAAACAGGAATAAAAAATCATCTCGCCACATAGTAGCAAACTTGAAGAATACCCGTGACAAGGAAATAATATTGAAGGCAGCTAAACAAAAAAACAAAATAACATACAAAGGAAACCCCATCAGGCTCTCAGCTGATTTCTCGACAGAAACTCTACAGGCTAGGAGAGACTGGAATGATATATTCAAAATCATGAAAGACAAAAACCTTCAGCCGAGAATACTTTATCCAGCAAAAATATCCTTCAAATACGATGGAGAAATAATAACTCTCCCTGATAAACAAAAGCTAAGAGAGTTCGTCACCACAAGACCCCCACTACAAGAAATGCTCAAGAAGGCCCTTAGGCCTGAAAAAAAACAAATGAGAAAGGGGATACAAAGATTTCAGCAAGGAGAAAAGCAAGGAGACTAAACCAGAACAAAATACAGTTGGAAAACATCAAAAATTAATTCAAGCTCATCACTGGAAACACACATTCATGACACAATCTGGAATAAAGAGATAACAAATAAGGAGGGGAAGAGGTAAGGGATTGAATCGACCTAGCCTCAGGAAAAAGGAGGCATCTGAAAACGTACTTTCTTATCCAGGAGATCGCGTATATAAACCGCACAGTAACCACTAAACAAACAACCAGAAGAGAACCACACATGACAAATAAAGAGAAAACCAAGAGAATGAGCATGCAGAAATACCAAATTGAATTTGCAGTCCGAAACACAAGGGACAAGAAACGAAGGAAATGCAAAAGAACCAGAAGATGAACAATAAAATAGCAACATTAAACCCTCATATATCAATAATCACTCTAAACGTAAATGGATTGAATTCTCCAATCAAAAGACACAGAGTGGCAGGATGGATTAAAAACCAAGATCCAACAATCTGCTGCCTCCAGGAAACACATCTCAGCTCTAAAGACAAACACAGACTCAAAATAAAAGGATGGAAAACAATACTCCAAGCTAATGGCAAACAAAAGAAAGCAGGAGTAGCCATACTTATATCAGACAAAGTAGACTTCAAGATAAAAAAGGTAATGAGAGACAAAGAAGGGCAATATATAATGATAAAAGGGACACTTCACCAAGAAGACATAACACTTATAAATATCTATGCACCCAACACAGGAGCACCAAAGTACCTAAAACAACTGCTAAAAAACCTTAAAGGAGATATTAACACTAACACAATAATAGTAGGGGATCTTAATACCCCCCTTACATGAATAGATAGATCATCCAGACAAAAAGTCAATAAGGAAATAATGGACTTAAATGAAAAACTAGACGCAATGGATTTAATAGATATATACAGAGCACTCCACCCAAAAAAAGCAGAGTACACATTCTTCTCAAGTGCACATGGAACATTCTCATGGATAGACCATATATTAGGAAACAAGGCAAACCTCTATAAATTTAAGAAGATTGAAATCATTACAAGCATCTTTTCTGATCATAATGCTGTGAAACTAGAAATCAACTGCAAGGAAAAAACTAGGAAAGGGACAAAGATGTGGAGACTAAACAACATGCTACTGAACAACCAATGGGTCGTTGATGAAATTAAAGGAGAAATCAAAAGCTATCTGGAGACAAATGAAAAGGAAAATACACCATACCAACTCATATGGGATGCAGCAAAAGCAGTCCTGAGAGGGAAATTCATAGCAATACAAGCTCACCTTAACAAACAAGAAAAATCCCAAATAAATAACCTTAAATTGCACCTAACAGAGTTGGAAAAAGAAGAACAGACAAAGCCCCGAATCAGCAGAAGGAGGGAAATAATAAAAATCAGAGCAGAAATAAATGAAATTGAAACCAAAAACACAGTAGAAAGGATCAATGAAACAAAGAGCTGGTTCTTTGAGAAGATAAATAAAATTGACAAACCCTTAGCCAGACTCACTAAGAAAAAAAGGGAGAAGACTCAAATAAATAAAATTAGAAATGAAAGAGGAGAAATTACAACAGACACCACAGAAATACAAGGGATTATTAGGGAATACTATGAAAAACTTTACGCCAACAAATTGGACAACCTAGAGGAAATGGACAAATTCTTGGATGCGTACAACCTCCCAAAACTGAATCAAGAAGAAATAGAGAATCTGAACAGACCAATCACAAGTAAAGAGATTGAAACAGTCATCAAAAACCTCCCAAAAAATAAAAGCCCAGGACCAGATGGCTTCCCTGGAGAATTTTATCAAACGTTCAAAGAAGATTTAGCACCTATCCTTCTCAAACTATTCCAAACAATAGAGGAAGATGGAATACTTCCCAACACATTCTATGAGGCCGACATCATGCTGATACCAAAGCCAGACAAGGACAATACAAAGAAGGAAAACTACAGGCCAATATCGCTGATGAACATAGACGCAAAAATCCTCAACAAAATATTGGCAAACCGAATACAGCAATACATCAAAAAGATCATACACCATGATCAAGTGGGATTTATACCAGGGACACAGGGATGGTTCAACATCCACAAATCAATCAACGTGATACACCACATTAACAAAATGAAGAATAAAAACCACATGATCATCTCAATCGATGCAGAGAAGGCATTCGACGAGATCCAGCATCCATTTATGATAAAAACTCTCAACAAAATGGGTATAGAAGGAAAGTACCTCAACATAATAAGGGCCATATATGACAAACCTACAGCAAACATCCTACTCAACGGGGAAAAACTGAAAGCCATTCCTTTGAGGACAGGAACAAGACAAGGGTGCCCACTCTCACCGCTCTTATTCAACATAGTACTGGAAGTGCTGGCCAGAGCAATTAGGCAAGAAAAAGGAATAAAAGGACTCCAAATAGGCAATGAAGAAGTGAAACTCTCACTATTTGCAGACGACATGATCCTATACATAGAAAACCCCAAAAATTCCATCGGAAAGCTACTAGAAACAATCAACAACTACAGTAAAGTGGCAGGGTATAAAATCAACTTACAAAAATCAAATGCATTTCTATACACTAACGATGAAAAAACAGAGAGAGAACTCAAAAAGACAATCCCATTTACAATTGCAACAAAGAGAATAAACTATCTGGGAATAAATTTAACCAAGGAGGTCAAAGACCTATACAATGAAAACTATAAGACACTATTGAAAGAAATCGAGGAGGACATAAAGAAATGGAAAAATATTCCATGCACATGGATTGGAAGAATAAATATAGTTAAAATGTCCATTCTACCTAAAGCAATCTACAGATTCAATGCAATCCCAATCAGAATCCCAATGTCATTCTTCACGGTAATAGAACAAAAACTACTGAAATTCGTATGGGGCAACAAAAGAGCCCGAATAGCTAAAGCAATTCTGAAAAAAAAGAACAAAGCTGGAGGCATCACAATTCCTGATTTCAAAATATACTATAAAGCTACAGTAATCAAAACAGCATGGTACTGGTACAAGAATAGACACACAGATCAATGGAACAGAATTGAAAGCCCAGAAATAAAACCACACACCTATGGACAGCTAATCTTCGACAAAGGAGCAAAGAACATACAATAGAGAGAGGGAAGTCTCTTCAATAAATGGTGCTGGGAAAATTGGACAGCAACATGCAAAAGAATGAAAGTAGACCATCTCCTATCGCCATATACAAAAATCAATTCAAAATGGATCAAAGACCTGAAAGTGAGACCTTAAACTATAAAACTCCTGGAAGAAAATATAGGCAGTACACTAATTGCGATTGGACATAAAGGGATCCTTTCAGATTCCATGTCTACCCAGACAAGGGAAACAAAAGAAAAAATAAACAAGTGGGACCTCATCAGACTAAAGAGCTTCTACAAGGCAAATGAAACCAGGATCAAAATGAATAAACAACCCACCAGCTGGGAGAAAATATTTGCAAATCGTTTGTCTGACAAGGGATTAATCTCAGTAATATACAAAGATCTCATACAACTGAGCAACAAAAAAACAAACAACCCGATCAAAAAATGGGCAGAGGATATGAACAGACATTTTTCCAAGGAAGAGATACAGATGGCCAATAGACACATGAAAAGATGTTCAACATCACTAATCATCAGGGAAATGCAAATCAAAACTACACTGAGATATCACCTTACACCGGTTAGAATGGCTATAATCACAAAGACAAATAACAACAAATGCTGGAGAGGTTGTGGAGAAACGGGGACCCTCATTCACTGCTGGTGGGAATGCAAACTGGTGCAGCCTCTATGGAAAACAGTATGGAGAGTCCTCAAAAAATTAAAAATAGAAATACCGTATGATCCAGCAATACCACTCTTGGGCATCTACCCAATGGACGTGAAATCAACCATCACAAGAGGCGTATGCACCCCTATGTTCATTGCAGCATTATTCACTATAGCCAAGAAGTGGAAGCAACCCAAGTGTCCCTCAACTGAAGATTGGTTAAAGAAGATGTGGTATATACATACAATGGAATACTACTCAGCCATAAGAAAAGACACAATTGTCCCATTTGCAACAACATGGAAGGACCTAGAGGGTATTATGTTAAGTGAAATAAGCCAGAGAGAGAAGGACAGACACTGCATGAACTCACTCATATATGGAATATAAGTGAACACACGGACAGAGAGAACTGATTGGTGGTTACCAAGGGGAAGGGGGGTGGGGGGGGCACAAGGGTTGAAGGGTTACATCCACAAGGTGACGGACAAAAATGTACAACTAAAACCCCACAGTGTTATAAACTAAGACATCAATAAAAAAAATAAAAAAAAAAAAAAAATAAAAAAAAAAAAAAAAGAAATACCATATGATCCAGCAATACCACTCTTGGGCATCTACCCAATGGACGTGAAATCAACCATTACAAGAGGCGTATGCACCCCTATGTTCATTGCAGCATCATTCACTATAGCCAAGAAGTGGAAGCAACCCAAGTGTCCCTCAACTGAAGATTGGTTAAAGAAGATGTGGTATATACATACAATGGAATACTACTCAGCCATAAGAAAAGACACAATTGTCCGATTTGCAACAACATGGAAGGACCTAGAGGGTATTATGTTAAGTGAAATAAGCCAGAGAGAGAAGGACAGACACTGCATGAACTCACTCATATATGGAATATAAGTGATCACACGGACAGAGAGATCTGATTGGTGGTTACCAAGGGGAAGGGGGGTGGGGGGGGCACAAGGGGTGAAGGGTTACATCCACAAGGTGACGGACAAAAATGTACAACTAAAACCCCACAGTGTTATAAACTAAGACATCAATAAAAAAAAAAAAAAAAGAATCAACATGTGAAAAAAAAAAATTATTTTTCTAAGAAAGAAAGACTACTACAAGAGACCTCTGATATGTACAGGAACATTTATGGAAATGATAACTTCAACTGGCAGAAAGTAGGCTCTTAGTGGAAAAAGTATTAGCTTAAGTATATTTTGATCCAATTTGTGTTTCCCTTAAGCTGGCTATTTATCTTTCCCTTATCACTAGATCAATATAAACTGTGAAAGTGAGGCAGAGTAGGGGTGTTGAGTGGCAACTTTGTCAAAGGAAGAGGGTGGGAAATAAAATCTCAAAAAGAAAGATAAAGTTATACATAGTAGCTAATGCTGCTGATATTTTACATTAGATTTAATTATCTTGTTTTTCTCAAGCAATATGATAAATACCACTATTGTTGACAATGATCAATTCTCAGATTTCAAAGATGCCTAACATCACCTCTGTAAAGACCTAAGCCACATTATAATCAATTTTGAGCCATCTAGATTGTTAACCAACAATGAAAGAAAGTAAAGTAAAAGACTATAAATGACTAAGACAATTGTCTTAAAATCATTGCCAATCCTCACCATGTTTTTGGAGAATCTTCTGAAGATCCGGCTTGGAAGCAGTATCCAAAGTGCTCTCCCCATCAACACTTCCTTCAGTATCCTCTTCTGTAGCCGAGGAACCGACTGAGAGAACATGAAGTTTGGTTTCCAAATCTTGAGCATCCGGCTTCAGGAAGGCAGCTGGACCATCAATGCCTAAGGGCCAAAAGAAAAGAGACAAGAGGAAAGTATTATCCACTATTTAGCAGGGTGGTTTTGGTGTATATGGTCAGAATTAAGAACCACCAAACCATTTCACTTTTCCTCCTTCCTTAACATCCACGAGGACATTTGTTAATAGAGTAATTCAGGACTGGCGTTCATTTTATTAACATGCTCTGACTGTTACTGTGAATGTACTTGATTTGTGCTTTAGAAACTTAAGAACAAGACCACGAATACAAAGTAGGTCCTCCAAAGTTCAGATCCTGTCCAAGCCAACAGTTCAGGGGGCTTGATTTGGAGGCTCTTAATCCTATTCTTCTTCCCCTCACTATCTCAGATGATCCTCTGAGTCCTATCTATTGGCAAAATGGATGCTCTCTACCTACTCCTGGCTTCATGGTTAACTCTGCTATGATGTAACAATCAAGACTGTAAGCTCCTCGAATAGGCCATTTTGGATTAATTCATTGGCATTGAAAACAACAATTCTAGAATGGAAATGAACTTTAAAGTATCTTCCACTGATTAGATTATTGCTTTTATTCCAACTCAAAGACCCAGAATGTGATTATAAAGATAATGATGCTAATGTTTCCCTTTGATCCATCTGAGAATCCTCCTGCCTTCTCCTGGGTTTGTGAAAACTGTACCCCAGCAGGAAGAGATGCTGTCCAAATACACACCATGTAGGATGACATCGTTGTGTGGGGTGTGAGGTTCCACCAAAGGAGTTTGCTCCTCACTACCTCTTGGCTTTGACCGACATAGCCTGGCTTCTGGATTTGGCTGTACCATGAGTGGCTCAAGGCGCTTTTTTCTCTGCTTCTTCTCCAGCAGTGCTCTCTATGAGAAAATTGTGATATTATAAGCCAGGAGAGTTATGACAAGACCTAGCTACTTTAAACATTTAGTTTTTCACTTACAAAACTGCTTGTAAATTAATTTTTCCCACTTAAGAAATGGGAAGATTGAAGCAAAGAGAGGGGCAAGGATTCATTCATTTCATTTAACAAATATTTACTGAACACCTATGAAGATCTATTTAAAATGATACAAATTCATTTCTGGCCAAGCTGAGGCCATGATCCAAGACTACTTAAAATATATATAGCAATTATCATATTATTATCAAAGCATGATCACAAGTCTGAAATATATAAACACATATGCATGGGGAAACAATGAAGGAACACAGTAATGGTGATTTCTTTGGGTAGTAGAATATGGATAATTATTTTCCTTTATCTAGTTTTCTATATTTTCTATCTTTTGTAATTGGAAGGAAAAATGAAACTCATTATTCTCTAAACCCCAAATTATATTCATATTTTAATCAGCTAAAGAGAAATAAATTTTGCTTTCTTGCTCATTTTTACATAATTAGAAATCAAACAAATTAGGGCTAAGGGTAAGAAGGAAAAAAAAAGGTGGAACATTCCAAATAGAAAGCAATCAACTCTATGGATAAAAGCAAGATAAAGAGTATGGGAGCAAGAAAAGTCAGGAAAAAAGCATGAGAGACTACAAGAAACAATCCAATGCGATGGAAAGGAAGGTACTACTAGCACATATACTATTCTTAGGCTTTGGCAAGTAAGAGCTTATAATACACAAAAATTATTATGGATCTGGGATATCTCAGAATAGGAGAGTGTCAAGCCTCAAGCTAAAAAACTAAGCCATAATTTAAAAGCAAAGATATTATAACCTACTTTATTGTTTCTTAGGCAAAAAGCCACTATTTTTTTTTTTTTTTTTTTTGCATTGATACTGCTTTTAAAAAGTGCCACTAGGAAGAAGAGTTACTACAAGCGGGTGAGACTATCAGTAGGAAAGGAAGTGTGTTCTTCCTGAACTGGGCTGATGAAAGCTTGCAGATTAATTCAGAAGACACAGAAGAACTAGAACTATTCTTTTAACTTCACTTTGTATATAAGGAAAAAAGACTGGGTAACTTAGATAATGTGCCAAAATGGACTATACCATCAAGAATCAATAGAGAGCTAAGAGCAAGTTGGGAAGGAATAATTGGGGCTTTTGAGGTTATTTTGAGATTCATAAATTAATAGGAATAGATGAACCTTAATGTACCAGGAACACTAAATACATAGGAGGCTGTAATGAGGTCCTCCCCATAGAACTTGCTGATAAGGTTCTTCTAGCAACTAAGAAGTCTTGTTTTAGGGGATTTTTTTTTTTAAGGAAGATTGGCCCTGTGCTAACATCTGTTGCCAATCTTCCTCTTTTTTCTTTTTTTTCCTCCCCAAAGCCGCAGTACATAGTTGTGTATCATAGTTGTAGATAGTTGTAGCTCCTCCACATGGGACGCCGCCCCAGCAAGGCTCGACAAGCAGTGAGTAGGTTCTGCACCCAGGATCGGAACTGGCGAACTCCAGTTCCACCAAAGCAGAACGACGAACTTAACTGCTGCACCACCGGGCCGGCCCCTAAGAAGTCTTGTATAATGGGTAAGTAACCTACCTAAAGAGATGATAAATATGAAGCATAAAGACATGAAAAACTGCCACATCTTATCAGGGTGGCCACAGCTAGTTAGTCTCATATAGACTCATAACTGAAACAAAAACACAAGCTACAGCTAATCCATTTTATTAACATGTAAAGAAAAAATATTCCATAGAGGAGTATTCTGCTTGTGGTCTAGAAAAGGGAGGCCAAAGAGCTAGAATTTGACAGAGTTTATCCAGCCTGTCCAAGAAAGAGAAATACTGAATCGGGTAGACAAGAGTATTCTATTTCCTGGGTGACAGTACTTTGAGGACAGGAAACTATACAAGGCTTCTCCATGGCCTTGATGAAATATCCCTGGGGACTATGTCATTTTGTTTCCTCTGATTCCTTGCTTACCAATCAGCCTTCTAATTTTCACTTTAACTTCTCAGGCATCATATTCCCAGGAATAGAGAATCATGAACAGTAGAGATGAATGCACATTGGAGGAGTCAGAATTCTCATTGTAAATTAATAAATTGGTGTCTGGTTTCATTGTGAGTTTGTGCCAAAGGACCTGGTTACATCTAGGTTCACTGACAAAACCAAGTTCCTAGACTTGTAAAGGGCAGACTAGACTCTTGGCCACAGTGATCTTGCCAAGGTATCTGGTGAAGCCTTTCTCTATCAACTTAAACACCAGTCAAACTCATTTAGATCAACAATTTAAGAAAAACCACAACTGTAGAGTTAAACTGTTGAACTCTACAGTTCAGAGTAGAGTTCACAGAACCACAGCTACAACATGTCAGCACTGAACATATCCTACTATTGTCCAAGATTGTAAATAAGAAAAAATCATAAAATATCTACATATGGGCTAATTGCCATCTTGGTGACAACTGTCACCTGACTTAGCACTCTAATCACCCTCACATGTTTAGATGGGGGAGAAGAGAGGTGCTAATTGAATTTCAATGTAAGAATGCCAACTCATATTTCATTCACATTTTACCTTCCCTGAAAAGCCAGGAGTGCTTTAAGTGTGGCTGCATAAACAAACAACTCCTTACAAAGAAGGGGAAGGTCAGGGGAGTTGGGAAGACAGCCAAAGGTGAATGTTTGATGCCCTAAATGCAATTAAAATATGTTGCCTTCATAAGTGTCACACAAATTTAAATTTCCCAATTCCCTTGGAAATTGAACAATAACTCAAAGAATTCATCTTCTCCAGAATCTGGTGGTATTTCCAACTATCATTCCATGGGGGCAATACATTGAATGGTGATGCCAAAATAAATGAGGAAATAAGAGAGACTGGATGGGGGAAAATTTTCCATCAAAGGGCTTTATCTAATAAAATAATAAAGCTCAGACAAACCTCAAATTAATAATAGCTAAGGGCCAGCCCGGTGGCATAGTGGTTAGGTTCACATGCTCCGCTTCGATGGCCCAGGGTTCACGGGTTCAGATTCTGGGCGCAGACCTACACTGCCCATCAAGCCATGCTATGGCGGTGTCCCACATACAAAAGAGAGGAAGATGGGCCAGAGGTTAGCTCAGGGCCAGTCTTCCTCACCACACACAAAAAAATTAATAATAGCTTGACTTCACTGATTCTCAATTTTCCAAGGACTCCCTAGAGATGATGGGCTGGTTATATTATGACAGTCTTGGACCAGACTGGAACAACCAGCAAGATCAGAACAGTTGCCTGAGGTCTATGAGTTTGGCTAGAAATAACTAACTTTCCTAGCACACAAAGTGAGCTCATAGGAAGATAAGTGAGCTCATAGGAAGATAAGACTAAAAGTTTTAAAAGACTTCTTAAAATATCAATTCAATGTGCTAATGACTGCCTCTCTTAAAAGGTATGTACAAATAGATGAGCAACCCAACCCAAAGGGACTATGTTGTACTTTAATCCATTGTCCACTAGATGGCATAAATGTTCTCTACCTACTGTGCATCCATGTGTGAGTAACATCACTGAAAGAACCTAAAAATCTATACATTCTGTAGCCAGCAAAGGTGTCCACATACCCTAAAAATATGAGTAGTCCAGTGATACCAGTAAAAATAAGAGCAAAATATATTTGATGGGAAAGAATAGTTTTTAAATAAATGACACTGAGAAAACTGGATATCTACATGCAAAAGAATGAATTTGGACCCTCATCTCACACCACATATGAAAATTAACTCAAAACAGATAATATAAAGTGTAGAACTCCACAAAGAAAACATAGGAACAAGTCTTTGTAACCTTGGGTAGGCAATGGTTTCTTAGATATGACAACAAAAGTACAAGTAAAAGAAAAAAATAGATAAACTAAAACATTTGTGCTGAAAATGATACCATCAAGAATCTAACGGGGGCTGGCTCCATGGCCTAGTGGTTAAGTTCTGCATGCTCTGCTTTGGTGGCCCAGGTTCGGTTCCCAGGCGTGGACCTACACCTCTCGTCAGCGGTCATGCTATGGTGGCGACCCAAATACAAAATACAGGAAGATTGGCACAGATGATAGCACAGGGCGAATCTTCCTCAAGCAAAAAGAGGAAGATTGGTAACAGATGTCAGCTCAGCACAAATCTTCCTCAGCAAAAAAAAAAAAAGAAAATAAAAAGACAACTCAAAGAATTGGAGAAAATATTTATAAGTAATATTTCTGATAGGGAACTTGGATCTAGACTATATAAAGAACTCTTACAACTCAACGACAAAAAGACAATAAACCAGGGCCGGCTCAGTGGCACAGCAGTTTAGTTCACGCTTGGCAGCCCGCAGTTCGTGAGTTCAGATCCCGGGCGCCCGCAGATACACTGCTTGTCAGCCATGCCGTGGCGGCGTCCCATATAAAGTGGAGGAAGATGGGCACAGATGTTAGCCCAGGGCCAGTCTTCCTCAGCAAAAAGAGGAGGATTGGCAATGGATGTTAGCTAAGGGCTGGTCTTCCTCACAAAAAATTTTAAAAATAAAATAAAATAATTTTTTTTAAAAAGACAATAAACCAATTTCAAAGTGGGCAAAGGATTTGGATAGACATTTCTCCAAAGAGGACATACAACTAGCCATTAAGTACATTAGAAAAAATGCTCAGCATCATTAATCATTAGGGAAATGCAAATCAAGACTACAATGAGATACCACTCCATACCCACTAAAATGGCTATAATCAAAGACAGACAATAATAAGTGTTGACAAGGATGTGGAAAAACTGGAAGCCTCATACATTGCCGGTGGGAATGTAAAATGGTTCAGTGACTTTGGAAAACAGTCTGGCAGTTCCTTGAAACGTTAAACATAGAGTTACATCACCCAGCAATTCCACTCCTATTAGCCAAGGTATAGTAGGTATACCTTGGTATACCAATACTTAGGTATATTACCCAAGAGAAATGAAAACATGTCTACACAAAAACTTGTACACATGTGTTCAGAGCAGCATCATTTGTAATAGCCAAATGTTCAGAGCAGCATCATTTGTAATAGCCAAAAGTAGAAATAACCCAAATGTCCATTAGCTGATGAATGGACATATAAAATGTGGTATATCCACAAAATGGAACATTACTCAAAAATAAAAAGGAATGAAGAGTGACCTCAGCATCATGGCAGAGTGAGCTTTCCTCTTGAATCTCTGCCCTCTAAGACACAACAAAAACATCATTCACATACCAACACAGTACAATCATTCACCACAAAAGACTTCTAAGAGACCCAGGCAGCTGCACATCTGAAGGTGGAGGTGCAGGAAGCCCGGAGGACATGGGGAGAGGTAAGGAGATTTACTCTGCTGCCCCAATCAGCAACGCTGGCAGCTCAAAGACAGAGAGTGGGGAGAGGCAGCCTTCTGCAGGAAAACTATCGCCCTGCAGGTGCTCTCAGAGGCAGCACTGAGCAATTACCACAAACAAGAGGAAGGAATCGATGCAGGGGTGCAGTCCACATCCAAGCACCCCAGGAGAGCAGAGAGCAAGGGAAGAAGGAAGCCCCCAGGACAGGCAGGCGAAAGAGAGAGCCCCTCCCCCCACACGCCCTGCGCTTCAGCACAATGCCCCTGGGGGTCACAGCCAGCTCAAAACACACAGCTCGTAACCTCCACCCAGTGGCAGAAGGTGGAAACTTCCTCACCTTCCTCACCTAGATATCCTCACCATGAGAAATAATAAGGCAAAAAAACTCAGGCTCTATGCAAAAGTATCTTAAAACTCCAGACCAAGAGGAAAATGACAAACACCCAGAAACCAACCCTGAAGGCACAGAAATCTATAACGTAAATGACAGAGAATTCAAAACAGCTAGGATAAAAAAAACTCAGTGCATTACAGGAACACTCAGAGAGACAATTCAATGAATTCAGAAATTTCTTCACAAAAGAGATTGAAACCATAAAGGAAAAACAATCAGAAATCTTGAAGGTGAAAAACACAATGACATGGTGATGGGCAAATAAATAAATAAACCCCACAATGTTATAAACTATTAAGACATCAATAAAAATGAAAATTAAAAAAAAAAGAAAAACACAATGGATGAGATAAACGAAAATTTGGAATCTTTAAAGGACAGAACTGACAACATGGAGGAAAGAATTAGCATTATCAAGGATAGCCATGCAGAAACGCTCCAGATAGAGGAGGAGAGAGAACGAAGACTAAAAAGAAATGAAGAAATTCTTCAAGAAATATCAGACTCAAATGGAAATGTAACATAAGGATAATAGGTATTCCAGAAGGAGAAGAAAGGGAACAAGAAGCAGAGAGTTTGTTCAAAGAAGTAATAGCTGAGAACTTCCCAAACCTGGAGAAACAGCTGGAAATAACAGTGAATGAAGTCAAGAGATCACCTAAATATATAAACAGGAAAAGACCAACTCCACAGCATATAGTAGCAAAACTGGCAAAAGTCAATGACGAAGAAAAAATATTAAGGGCAGCTAAACAAAAAAAACAAAATAATACACAAAGGAATCCCCATCAAGTTCTCAGCTGATTTCTTGACAGAAACTCTACAGGCTAGGAGAGACTGGAATGATATATTCAAAATCCTGAAAGACAAAAACCTTCAGCCAAGAATTCTCTGCCCAGCAAAAATATCCTTCAAATATGATGGAGAAATAATAACTCTCCCTGATAAACAAAAGCTAGAGGAGTTCATCACCACAAGACCCCCACTACAAGAAATGCTCAAGAAGGACCTTAGGCCTTAAAAAAAACAAAAGAGAAAGGGGATACAAAGTTTTGAGCAAGGAGGAAAATTAAGGAGACTAAACCAGAAAAATTGCAGCTCTCTATCAGACTAGGTTAGCAAACACTTACCTATAAAAATCAAGAATAAGGGAAGGAAAACACCAAGAACGAATATAAACTTATCACTTTAAACACACACTCACAACACAAGATGGAATAAGTAGAGACAACAATAAATTAGAAGGGGAAGAAAAAGGGATTGAATCGATTTAGTCTAAGGAAACAAGAGGCATCAGAAAATGGACTATCTCATCCACGAGATCTTTTATACGAACCTCCTGGTAACCACTAAACAAATAACCAGAACAGAATTGCATATGACAAATAAAGAGAAAACTAAGAGAATCATCATACAGAACTACCAAACTGAGTTGGCAGTCCAAAACACATGGGACAAGAAATGAAGGAAATGCAAAAGAACCAGAAAATGAGTGAAAAATAGCAATAGTAAACCCTCATATATCAATAATCACTCTGAATGTAAGTGGATTGAATTCTCCAATCAAAAGACACAGAGTGGCGGGATGGATTAAAAACCAAGATCCAACAATATGCTGCCTCCAGGAAACACATCTCAGCTCTAAAGACAAACGCAGACTCAGAGTGAAAGGATGGAACACAAGACTCCAAGCTAATGGCAAACAAAAAAAGCAGGAGTTGCCATACTTATATCAGACAAAGCAGACCAAGATAAAACAGGTAATGAGAGACAAAGAGGAGCAATATATAATGATAAAAGGGACACTTCACCGAGCAGAAATATCACTTATAAATATCTGTGCACCCAACACAGGAGCACCAAAGTACATAAAACTGCTAAAAAACCTAAAAGGACACATTAACCACACCACAATAATAGTAGGGGATCTCAACACCCCACTTACAGCAATGGATAGATCATCCAGACAAAAAGTCAATGAGGAAATAATGGACTTAAACAAAAAGCTAGATGAGATGGACTTAATAGATATATACAGAGCACTCCACCCAAAAAACAGCAGATTACACATTCTTCTCAAGTGTGCATGGAACATTCTCAAAGACAGACCATATATTAGGAAACAAAGCAAACCTCTATAGATTTAAGAAGACTGAAATCATAACGAGCATCTTTTCTGACCATAATGCTATGAAACTAGAAATCAACTACAAGAAAAAAACTGGGAAAGTGACAACTATGTGGAGACTAAACAACATGTTACTGAACAACCAATGGATTATTGATGAAATTAAAGGAGATCAAAAAAACATCTGGAGACAAATGAAAATGAAAATACACCATACCAACTCATGGGATGCAGCAAAAGAGGTCCTGAGAGGGAAATTCATAGCAATACAGGCCCACCTTAACAAACAAGAAAAATCCCAAATAAGCAACCTTAAACTACACCTAACAGAATTAAGAAAAGAAGAACAAAACCCCAAATCAGCAGAAGGAGGAAAATAATAATAATCAGAGCAGAAATAAATGAAACTGAAACCAAAAAAAAACAGTACAAAGGATCAATGAAACAAAGAGCCGGTTCTTTGAAAAGATCAACAAAATTGACAAACCCTTAGCCAGACTCACTAAGGAAAAAGAGAGGAGACAAATAAAATTAGAAACGAAAGAGGAGAAATTACAACAGATGTCACAGAAATACAAAGGAGAATACTATGAAAAACTTTATGCCAACAAACTGGACAACCTAGAGGAAATGGATAAATTCTTAGACGCATACAACCTCCCAAAACTAAATCAAGAAGAAACAGAAAATCTGAATAGACCAATCACAAGTAAAGAGATTGAAACAGTAATCAAAAACCTCCCAAAAAATAAAAGCCCAGGACCAGATGGCTTCCCTGGAGAATTTTACCAAATATTCAAAGAACATTTAATACCTATCCTTTTCAAACTATTCCAAAAAATAGAAGAAGATAGAATACTCCCTAACACATTCTACGTGGCCAACATCACCCTGATACCAAAGCCAGACAAGGACAATACAAAGAAGAAAAAGTACAGGCCAATATCACTGATGAACATAGACGCATAAATCCTCAACAAAATATTGGCAAACTGAATACAGCAATACATCAAAAAGATCATACACCATGAGCTAGTGGGATTTATACCAGGGACACAGGGATGGTTCAACATCCGCAAATCAATCAACGTGATACACCACATTAACAAAATGAAGAATAAAAACCACATGATCATCTCAATCGATGCAGAGAAGGCATTTGACAAGATCCAACATCCATTTATGATAAAAACTCTCAACAAAATGGGTATAGAAGGAAAGTACCTCAACATAATAAGGGCCATATATGACAAACCTACAGCTAACATCCTACTCAATGGGGAAAAACTGAAAGCCATTCCTTTGAGGACAGGAATAAGACAAGGGTGCCCACTCTTGCCACTCTTACTCAACATAGTACTGGAGGTTTTGGCCAGAGCAATTAGGCAAGAAAAAGGAATAAAAGGACTCCAAATAGGCAACAAAGAAGTCAAACTCTCACTATTTGCAGACGACATGTTCTTAAATACAGACAACCAAAAAAAAAAATTCCTTGGAAAACTACTAGAAATAATCAACAACTACAGCAAAGTGGCAGGGTATAAATTCAACTTACAAAAATCAGTTGCATTTCTATATGCTAATAATGAACTAACAGAAAGAGAACTCAAAAAGACAATCCCACTTACAACTGCAACAAAAAGAATAAAATACCTGGGAATATAAAGTAGAGGAGGATGGGCACGGATGTTAGCCCAGGGCCAGTCTTCCTCAGCAAAAAGAGGAGGACTAGCAACGGATGTTAGCTCAGGGCTGGTCTTCCTCACCAAAAAAAAAAATACCTGGGAATAAATTTCACCAAGGAGGTGAAAGACCTATACAATGAAAACTATAGGACACTATTGAAAGAAATTGATGAAGACATAAAGAAATGGAAAAATATCTCATGCACATGGATTGGAAGAATAAACATATTTAAAATGTCCAGGGGGCCGCCCGGTGGCGCAGCGGTTTAGTCCGCGCTTGGCAGCCCGGGGTTCGCGAGTTCGGATCCCTGGCGCCTGCCGACGCACTGCCTGTCAGCCATGCCATGGCAGCATCCCATATAAAGTGGAGGAAGATGGGCACGGATGTTAGCCCAGGGCCAGTCTTCCTCAGCAAAAAGAGGAGGATTAGCTACGGATGTTAGCTCAGGGCTGGTCTTCCCACAAAAAATAAAATAAAATAAAATAAAATGTCCATACTACCTAAAGCAATCTACAGACTCAATGCAATCCCGATTAGAATCCCAATGACATTCTTCATGGAAATAGAACAAAAAATACTGAAATTTGTATAGGGCAGCAAAAGACCCTGAATAGCTAAAGCAATCCTGAAAGAAAAGAACAAAGCTGGAGGCATCACAATCCCTGACTTCAAAATATACCACAAAGCTATAGTAATCAAAACAGCATGGTACTGGTACAAATATAGATACATAGATCAATGGAACAGAAGTGAAAGCCCAGAAATAAAACCACACATCTATGGATAGCTAATCTTCAACAAAGGAGCTAAGAATATACAATGGAGAAAGGAAAGTCTCTTCAATAAATGCTGCTGGGAAAATTGGACAGCCACATGCAAAAGAATGAAAGTAGACCATCTTCTGTCACCATGCACAAAAATTAACTCAAAATGGATTAAAGACCTGAATGTGAGACCTGAAACCAAAAAACTCCTGGAAGAAAATATAGGCTGTACACTAATTGACATTGGTCATAAAGGGATCCTTTCGGATTCCATGTCCACTCGGACAAGGGAAACAAAAGAAAAAAATAAACAAGTAGGACTTCATTAGACTATAGAGCTTCTACAAGGTAAATGAAACCAGGATCAAAATGAATAGACAACCCACCAGCTGGGAGAAAATATTCGCAAAGCATATATCCAACAAGGGGTTAATCTCCATAATATATAAAGAACTCACACAACTGAACAACAAAAAAACAAACAACCCAATCAAAAAATGGGCTGAGGATATGAACAGACGTTTTTCTAAGGAAGATATACATATGGCCAACAGGCACATGAAAAAATGTTCAACATCCCTAATCATCAGGGAAATGCAAATCAAAACTACGCTAAGATATCACCTTACACCTGTTAGAATGGTTATAATCATCAAGACAAAAAACAACAAATGTTGGAGAGGTTGTGGAGAAACGGGAACCCTAATTCACTGCTTTGGGAATGCAAATTGGTGCACCTTTAGGGAAAACAGTATGGAGATGCCTCAAAAAATTAAAAATAGAAATACCTTATGATCCAGCAATCCCACTATTGGGCATCTACCCAACAGACCTGAAATCATCCAAAGAGGCTTTTGCACCCCAATGTTCATTGCAGCATTATTCACTATAGCCAAGAAGTGGAATCAACCCAAGTGTCTCTCGACTGATGATTGGTTAAAGAAGATGTGGTATATATATACAATGGAATACTACTCAGCCATAAAAAAAGATAAAATTGTCCCATTTGCAACAACACGGATGGACCTAGAGGGTATTATGTTAAGTGAAATAAGCCAAACAGAGAATGACAAACACCGTATGACTTCACTCATATGTGGAATATAAACGAACACACAGACAGAGAGAACTATTTGGTGGTTACCAGGGGCAAGAGGGGTGGGGGGTGTGCACAAGGGTGAAGGGATACATCCATATGGTGACGGACAAATAATAGTATACAACTAAAACTTCACATTATTATAAACTATTAAAACATCAATAAAAAAAAGAAAAAGGAATGAAGGGGCCGGCCCAGTGGCATAGTGGTTAAGTTCACACACTCTGCTTTGGTGGTCTGGGGTTCCCAGTATCAGATCCCGGGTGAGGATCTACACACTGTTCATCAAGCCATGCTGTTGCACGTCCCACATACAAAATAGAGGAAGACTGGCAACAGATGTTAGCTCACAGCCAATCATCCTCACCCCCCCCCCAAAAAAAGGAACCAAGTACTGACATATGCTACAACATGGATGAACCTTTTGCTAAGTCAAAGAAGCCAGATACAAAAGACTACATGTAGTATGATTCCATTTATACAAGATCTAAAAATCATTTGTACACTTTAACTAGGTGTATTTTTATAGTATGTGAATTTTATCTCAATAAAGCTTTTCAAAAATCTATGTAGGACAAAAATAGCCATGTGTAAATTATCTGAAAATCTAGGATTTTTAAACATTAAATTCTGAGATTATACTATCAGGAAAACAGGATAGCTATGAAAGAAACTAATCTAATCAATAATACAGCAACCTAGATGATGAAAGAATGAGTTAAGAGAGGGGAAATGGTCTATGTGGAAACAAGGTAAGGCAGGACTAAAGAGCAAGATTCACCTTGTGGCTCTAGTACTATCCAAGGCAGGAGTGTCCTAGCCAGACATTCACGTATCCTATTCTCTTGACAGGTATATCTCTTTCATAGAGGTGAATTAATGATACCATCACACAATGAGAGTCCCCATAAAGAACATTTTACAAACTCCATTTGCTCTGATTTCAAACTTACCAAGATACTTTCTGACTGCAAACAGACTTTTCTAATGGAAATGTGATGACCAGCTGATTCTGGTATGTAGTTCACCAGAAATTAATAAATTAACCCTCTGATTTAGGTTCATCTTTTACGATACTGGTTAGTATGAAACAATCCTCAAAAGACTGATTAACTTTGGTTGCTTTTAGCAAACTATTTCTCATCCTACAAAGCTCATGACTAGTGACTCTCAACCATGGGGACATTCCCATAGCAGAATTCCTGAGAAGTTAATCTACTGTACACCTCAGGCAGGGGTGGGAAGAGTGAGGTTCCCCAGCCTCTCCCACATCTACTGACAATCTGTCAAAGTAAGCCACTGTCACTGATGGGAGTGCACTGTATCCCTCAGGTGGGTTGGCATGCCCTGGACTGTGAGCCTCCTACCAAGATATGGCCAGCTTAGCAGGCCCAGACTGAGCATCAGCAGCCTAGCTTTCCTTAGTACCTCCATCTCAGCTCTTTCTAACTTCCATACTCTAAGATCCTTTCCAACATTCTATTTTTTTACCCAATCTGATCTCACTTTACAGATGAAATAACTGGGGCCCACAGAGTTTGAGGATCTTACCTAAAATCACACCGCTAACTCATGGCAGAGCTAGAACTGGAACCAAAGTCTTCTGATTCCCAGCCCAATGTTTTATTCATGATGTGGTGCTGACTTTCCAGTTACAGGCAATTTGAATGCTCAGCTTGCATTTGTGGAAACTCCTTACCCCCTGATGAATAACCTCCTTCTTATGCACATGGTAGCATTTCAGGGCTCTAACAGTATTCTCATACACTCTTTAACAGCAAAATTTATATTCAAGTCCCAAGAGATTTTTTTCAGATTTAAAAAAATTCCTATAAAATCTTACATGTTTATATTCATGACTATTTCTGGAAGGATACATGAGAAGTAGTGACAGCCTCTGTTAAAGAACTGAGCCAAGTAGAGGCGGAGAGACTTTTCACCCAATGTCTTTTTTGTGTTATTTAAATTCTTACCATATGCTTTTATTACTTATATAAAAACATGATTTAAAAAATGTGTGCTATGAAATGGCTTACAAAATTCCAACGTTTATACCACATACATATGACATGCAGCATTCCCGCTGAAAAGAATAAAAATTACAAAATATTGGACCATCTTTAAAAAAAAATCCAGAAAGTATATATACAAAATTCAAAAACTACACAAAATTAAAAAATGTATGTCATATCATTAATTAGTAGATGATCGAAGATTTCATTTAATGTTAGCAAGGGATGTACCACTTAGCCTTATAAATATAAATCAAACAAAGATCTAAAATTTTGTGGGCATTTCTCCCTAAATACAGTTTGCTAGGCAATGGAATGTAGAAAATAAAGGGCTCATTCCAATCATTCTGATCTTTAGGGGAAAGAGAAAATAAACATATAATCAGAATTTTCCCCATGATCCCAGGAAGATTAGTTTCTTTCCTAGTTTTGTTTTATTTATCTTTTCAGTATTAGAAAGAATTGCTTGTTTTCTACCCCTCAGGGACACCTTCAGACAACAGATGAAGAACCCCAGCCGGGTCTCCGCTTACAGGCGGTGCGCCATTGGGGGAAGACCTGGGGCAGCCCTCGGCAACTGCTGAGACGCAGGTTGCCGCCTGTTGTCTGCCTGCTCTGTTATGCAAAACTAGGTTTGCTGGAAATGTCCCCAGTCTCTTTAAGGGAAGCGGGTTAGAAGGAGGCTGTGGTGGCATATTAACCACAGCAGCTGTTTCAAGGCAGCCTATCTAGCACAGCCAGGGTCCACTGGGCCGGGTCACCCCGCTGGGTCCCCAGGCTTCAGTGTCGGTGCACCCTGAGGGACCCCCCAAGCCCAGAAGTGGATTTCACTGACCCATCTTGAGCTGGACACACATGCAGGTGCAGGTGACCGGCTGGCGGGGTGGGCCTGGCCCTCCCAGTGTGAGGGTGGCTGTCTAGGCATGCCCGCAGATGGAGGCAGGCACGGTCTGCCCTGGGTGTGGAATGAGCCCGGGTCACCTGGTGCTCAGAGCACCGGGCCCAGGGCCCTTGTCCACGCCGGCCGGCCCCCTGGTGTCCCTGCCGAGTGTGGTGGAGCTGTGCAGGTCACGCGCCTGGCCAGCGGCTCCAGACTCGCTGTGGTGCTGTGGTGGTTCAGGCCCCCGAGGCCGAGCGAGGCGGCTGCAGCCACAGCAGGGCGCCGGGCTCCATCCTCTGCAGGACTTTGTGAGGGAGCAGGAGAAGAGGCTGGGCCAGGAGCCGGACAATGGCGCAGCTGATGGCCACCCCCGCCCCCAAGTCCCAAGGCCTCCTAGGGTGGCATAGGCTTGCACACAGGGGATGACTGAAAACCACGGGGCCACGCTCCCCTTTCAGGCACAGGTGAGGAGGCCAGACCCCACCATCCAGCAGCCCGAGGGGCAGAGGAATCCAATGACAGCCCCCGCAGAAGCGCCATTGCCACGAAGGACTGGGAAGGTGGCCTGCCAGGCCACTGCACTTGAGCGCATGCCTGTGCTGCTCCTGGGTGGTGCGGTGTCCTCCGCCTCGTCCTGCTGGGTGCTGCCTTTTCCCAAATTTTAATGATTCCACCTTTAAAGGAATTGATTATGCTAGAAGTCCCATTATTAATTCCAACAGTAACATAAAGAAGCAAGACACAACTTTAGAGCTATTTTTTAGTCACCTATGGAGTCCAGACACTTTGATTGCCAGTGATCCTATATAGGAAGACTAGAGCTATAGAATTTCCTGAATTAGAAAACATTCATATGAAAAAGCAAATATGAAAGCAATATATGTTGGGTATAGGTTCTAAACTGACTAATCATGGTATCATAGCATATAACAACACAAAACTATTCCTTTATTCCTTCCTTCCTCCAAATATTTAATGAAGGATTATTATGTGCCCAGCCCTATGCTAGGAACCTCTGATATAATGGTCATCATAAACAGACTTGGTTCCTGTTTTCACGGAGTTTAGTCTAGTGGAAGAAACAAACATAAATCAATCATTGCCCAAAAAACACACAAAAAAAGTGTAACTGAAAATTGGGACCAGTGCTCTGAAGAAAATTATTCTGTAGGCAATGGAAGTTTTTAAGTAGCACAGCAGCATGCTCAAATCTGCATTTTAAGATAAGAAAAAAATCTTGTAGTTCAAAGAAACTACAGTGTAGAGAGGTATTTAAGGCAGCAGGACCAAATTACCACATAGAATACAATCTTTAACATTCTTCTAATTCTTAGGAAAGGTGCCAAGGAATTTTCAGTGATTATAAATCCAAGGCCAGTTTTATTGATGATGTCCTAAAAGCACTTTGGTCTTGCCGTAGCCCAGGGCCTTGGTTCAATAAATACTAACTCCAGGCACTGCTGAGTGAGTAACATCAGAGCCTTTTCCCTTTCAGTCTTCTTTCCACAGCCCTGCCAAGACTTCAGAGACCAGACCACCAGCATCATGGTCAGTACAGCAGTTCACTTATTTCAAAACAGGAGACTCTGCTCACCTGATTATCTAGTTTCAGCTGTCGAAGCTTCATGGTCTCATCTTCAAAGGCACTGTTTTCAAAAAAATGAAAAGAAAGCATGTAAAGAGAAAATCCTTTTAAACAATGTCAACTTCACCTTTTCCATGTATCTATTCCTTTGGGCTATTTGGAACCAATTAATTCTGCCTTAGGAAGAGCATCAGTTTCTAGATGCTATCTACACTGACTGCAGGAGGCCTTGCCATCCTTAATGCCACAGTTATTCCACAGAGGACCTAGGAGACTGGAAACCCAACAGATAAGAAAAAGATGTAGAACACAGCCTCCATGCATACAGGGGGTTTCTGTTCTTTAAAACCATATATTGAGTACTTATTCTAGACACAGTGCTAAGCATTTTATATGCATTATTTTATTTACTTCTCAAAACAACCCTGTGAATTAGGTACTATTATTTTTTACACATTGAAGATGAAGAAACAGACTTTGAAAGCTGTGCATAAGGTTAAACAGCAGAAACAGACATTAATCCTGGTCTCTTCCAGTCTAAATTCCAGCTAAAAATCAAATGTATTTTACTTCTTTTTTGGAGCTAGTTGTAGGAGAGGGAGAATTAGATGGTGTATAGCATCTTACAATAGCCCATGGATTTTCTTAAGATCTAGACAAGTCATTTAATTTACTCTTCAGGTTTGCCATTAATAAAACATTATGCCAGTCACTGAATGAGACTATAAGTATGGATGAACAAACAAGATTTAATACTACTAGGAGACAGATTTGCTACATGGAATAAACAACAACAACAAAAATGGAATCAAATTACTGTCTTCAACTGATAAACCAAACCCTTTTGAACTTTTTTTTAAACTCTCTCTGAAGCCTTTTGTATTTTTCAATTTTCTAATCTGCGATTTTATTTTGTTGACTCAGCTTTCTTGGAACGAGTGAAGCATGAAACAAGGCAGAAATGGTTCTCAATTATTTGTATTATAAATTTTCACTTGGAGCTTACTGTCAGAAAAAAATGTAAATACAAGGTCCTATGTAAGAAGACAAAGTCCACGGCTACAAGGGGAAGCACGGCTTTTCCCGCATTTGGGGTAAATACATGAAAGCATCTGTCCATGATTTAATGGTTGACTACTACATTCCTACATTTTCGAAGGCTTTATGCATCTTAATAATCCATAGCAACTTGGAATTTGCATACCATCTCCAAGATTCTTCCTGCCTACTAACCTATAAGCAGATTTAATAACCCCTTCGACATTCTCTGACAGTCCCCTCTATTAATTCCTTTATAATCTATATGTTAAAATAAAACAAAACAAACTTCTGGCCTCAACTGTGTGGGTTCCTACATTTCTCCTCGATATGTTCATGTTTTACTTAATGTTTTTAATCCTCATTCACATATTTTTAAATCCTAGCTTTATATATACAGTGCTAGAATATTATTAGTATTCAGTGGATATTAGTATAAATTTGAAAAAATTCTACATGAAATGACTAAGATAAAAATATTATGAACATTATATAAGAAAGAGTAAGTGTAAAAAAATTCACTGTTATGGACTAGCATTTTCAACAGCTACTGCTATAAATCTGCTTATCCTCCAACTTACTCTGCCCTAATCACTAAACCAGAACTGTGAAACCCTCTAGGCATGGAAAAATATCATTCTACTCCCCCATGCTAAAATCTCCTCAATAATGCTAAATTCTGATACACAACTAAAGTCCTCAAACATTTCTCTTAAGGCCTCTAATAGTGAAAAAACCAGGTGCGTCTTCAATGCTCCATCTTGACACGATTTAATTCCTTTCATCAAGCCTGGGCAATCTGAACAGACAATTTAAATAAACAGGGTATAATCAATCCATTTTGACCTGAACAGAAAGGCACTAAAAAGACACTATATAATTATAACATTTGGATACCTCCTATACATCAAAAGCTACACTTTCTCTGAGTTCTAGTTTTAAATTATAACTCAGCAGAAATAATAAAGATATTTTATAAACTTATGTTAAATCTGCAGTAGAATTTCTAGTCTAAACTGGAACATGATTTTACTAAATTTGCATTTTTTCTTTTAATATTCTCTTTCTTTCATTTCAAACTAAGTTACATGCCTAATGAAGCCTGGTTAGTAAACCTATACAAAACAGAAAAAATTCCTACAGAGTACAAGAAATGGAATTACTATTTTTCTTCCCTTTTTCCTCATAGGAAATTTCCTATTTACTTGGTACAAACAGGAAAAAGTTGTTTTGTTTTATTTTGGTGAGGAAGATTAGCCCTGAGCTAACATCTGTTGCCAATCCTCCTCTTTTTGCTGAGGAAGATTGGCCCTGAGCTAACATCCGTGCCCATCTTCCTCTACTTTATATATAGCCACAGCATGGCTTGATAAGCGGTGTGTAAGTCCTCGCCTGGGATCAGAACTTGCGAACCCCTGGGCTGCTGAAGCAGAGCATGCAAACTTAACCACTATGCCACCGGGCCAGCCCCTAAAAAGATTTTTTTAAGTGAGACACTAAAAAATAAAATGTTAATAAGCGATGAATCTAGATGAATGGCATAGGTTATATCAACTGTACTTTTCTTGCAACTTTCCAGCATATTTAAATTTTTTCAAAATAAGATAAAAAAAGGAAAAAGCATTTTGCTAAATGTCTATTTCACAGTCAAGGACTGAGTACACTTAAAAACCTACATGCCCTTTAATCTAGCAGCTAAACTACACACACAGTATTTCTAAGGAATGGAGACGGTATGAAACGATAAAGAAACGTGCGCAACACCAAATATCTCAGAAACTTAGCACCTACTTTAAAACATTACTCATTCTATTGCTAGTCTAGGACTGTACCCACAGACCATGCTACCAAATAGTTTGAAGCATTTAATAATATGAGTGACTGCTAGATTCTATGATTATTCTACACTCTCAACATTCCTGTCAAGTTCTCTCAGCCCGCAAAAAAATAATAAATTTTTCTAGCTCCCAGTAACACAAAATCCATCGCTGCTATACAGTCAGGGAGTGCTTCTTGCTGCCTCCTACACTATGCCAGATAACCAGGATGCTGTAATCAGCACTTAGCTGCAATTTGGCCAATGATGCAGGAGGCTCAACAGGCTCCTTCTGTGGTACTGGAGGAAGTAAACACCATCCTTGCCAGGAACACAGCAGGATAAGACTTACAAATATGAAGGCTGTGAGCAGCGCACAGCTTTTCTAATAGTAACCTGAGTGAACATTTCCTTTACTGACTATAATATCGCTTCACAGTATCACAAATGATACTTTCCAGTCTCAGAAATTAGTGGTAGTTAGAAACAAAGGAGAAGGGAAGGCTTAGTCTGCTTTATTAAATAAATGCAATAAATGCCAAGGTGGATCGATAAAGAGGACAACTTAGAAGGTAATTTATTCATTTTAGTTAGAGGGATTCATAATCATAAATCTTTAGTAATTAGCTGCCTGCATGAAGTTAAAATAAATACAATCTATAAGAATTTGGTTCAACTGAACCTATCAGAAATAAATGTACTATGTGTGAGAAAGAATTATTAGAAACATGATATTGTGGGGGATCAGAATTTGCCACCCCAAAAATGTCTCTTTAGCTTGATTATTTTTAAAAACAAAAGACTTTTAAAACTTTGACCTCCCCGCTAACTGCCTAAAAGAATTTAAGGTAGAACTCCTGTTCCAGGAAGGAGCTAATACCATAAGATAACTGGAGTATAATATAAACTAGGTGTGATGGACAGGGAGGAACCTAGCAAGGTCCATTTGATCAGCCCTCCCCATGTCACACTGTCTGGCAAGGTATGGCAAACATTGGTTTACCAAACATTTGCTTTTCCATCTCCATGTGAACGGCCTTCCACCCCTTTGAAGTCCAAAACTACTACCCCAACATGCTCCTTTGTCTTTAGCTAAAGATGGTATTTAAGGTGGTGGCTTCAGCCATTTTGTCAAGTTACTCAGTTTTCCTGGGTTTCTTCCATGTTTACACGTTATTAAATTTGATTTTCTCCTGTTATTCTGTCTCATATCAATTTAATTCTTAGACCAGCCAGAAGAACCTAGTGAGTAGAAGAGTATTTCTTCCTCCCCTAAAACTGACCATACCAAGCACTGGTGAGGATGTAGAGCGACTCTCACACTGCTGGTCAACCAGTAGTTGTATGTAAAATGTACAACCACTCTGGAAAAGTTAGTCAATTTCTTTAAAATGTCAAACATATATCTACCATTTGATCCAGCCACTCCACTCCTAGATATTTATTGGAGAAATGAAAGGATATGTCCACAAAAAAAACCTATATATGAATGTTCATAGCAACTTTATTTGTAATAGCCCCAAATTGAAAACATCAGCAGCTGAATGGACAAACAAATTTTATATGGTATACTATCCAGCAACAGAAAGGAAAAAACTACTGATACACACAACAAAATGGATGAATCTCAACATCATTCTGCTAAGTACAAAAAAAGAAAACATACTGTAAGATTATACTTATTTAAAATTCTAGAAAATACAAACTAATGAACAGTGACGAAAAGCGGATCAGTGGGTATCTGAAGGTGAGGAGGAAAGATGGGTTACAAAAGGATAGTAGGAAACTTTTGGAGTATGTTCATTATTGTGAATACAGTGACGGTTTCACAGGTGTATATGTACATCAACATGTACAGTTTAAATGCGAAATTTGATGTACGTCAACTATATTTCAATAAAGCTATTTTTAAAACTCACATACAAACAGAGTTGAATAAGTAAATAATTCACAATCCAGTTCCAACTACAGCATGAGTGTTAATTTAATGTTAAACCTATGCAAACTATATACTTTAAACTTTTGCAAACTATAATAATAAAAAATCTCCAACATCAAAAATATATTAAATCTGCTCCCATGCACATATTTCAGACCTTTTATAAATATTCAGAAATAGAGATGATCTAAGATCAGGCCTGCCACAAAAATATGCAAAATAAATAAGCAGGTAAATTGGAGAATGAAACATACAATGTGAATTAGCTTTTAGCCACTGTTATTCCTTTCCCAAGAGAGGGGAATACAAAGTTCTCCTGAGGTGAGGTGGGCAATTTGAGAAGCAAATGTTTGTCCACCCCTCCCACCTCACTCATAAAAACACACACTCTCCCCTTCTCTTCCTATCAAAGGGAAAGATACTCCTCTTTCATAAAGTGAACTCTGACACTGGTATATTGATTCTGGCCCCTCTTTCCCCAAAATTACAATGAATATTGTTCCTGTATCACCAGCCTCTCCATCTCTAGTAGCTTCTTTCCTCAGCTCACAATCACTCTTAAAAAGATATCTTCCTAGACCTCATCTATCTATAAAGCTATGAATCTATCTCCACTTCCCATCATCATTAAATAACTTAAGGATAATCAACACTCACTGTCACCATTTTAACTACGATTCACTTCTCAACTCATTGCAGTCTGGCTTTATTCCCTTATTCTTCTGAAACATTCAAGATAGGCACCAAAGACTTTCTAATTGCCAAAAATAATAGCTTGTTTCATTCTTCATTCCTGCTTGACTTCTCTGAAGTATGTGACAAGAATAACCACTAGATCCTTATTGAAAAGTTTTCCTCCCTTGTTTTCTTGAAAACTCCTTGGTTCTACTCTTACCTAACTGCTGCTCACCCTTTCATTAAATTCATTCAGTAAATAGTAAGCATGTTCTACATACCAGGCACTGAGTCAGGCACTAAGGATACAGGAATTAACAAGGAATTAGTCTCCGCCTTCACAATACTTACACTCCTTTACATTTCCTCCTTCTCCATTAACCATTATTGTAATCAGGATTACATGCTTGTCTATAGGACCTTGCTATGTCATCGAATCTCTTTCTATGACTGATAACCCCCAAATATTTAATCTCTAGTATCCAGACTAGAAACCTCAAAATCAACCTGAGGAGATTCCACTTATAGTAGTGGCCATAATGGTGGAGAAGATCCTATCAAACCAACTCTCCCACAAAAAATAACCATAAACTCTAGACAAAACATAAAAAACAATTATCTGAAGGCACTGGAGAGCAACCAAAAAGAAACAAATGCTAGAGGGGGGTTCAACACTTGGAAGAAGAGAACAGTATTGGGCGAGTCTCCCCATTTTTTTTAGCCTTTTAGCATGCCTGAGTCTGCACCAAGTGAGGAGACCAAAACCTAGGAAGAAACCCGGAGTCTTACCTGCTTAAAGAACCAGAAGACGGAGACTGGGACAATCACCATAACTCAAGAGTGAAGGGGGAACTCTCAGAAAGGAGAAAAATCTGGGAGGGAGAGCTCCAAATTCTGTGTATAAACTCTGCCCAAATATCTGGTAAACCCTTGAACCAAGCATGCACCAGGTAGACTCCAAGCAGCCCTGATAAGACTAAAAGAACCAAACTGAGATTTCAGCTGCTGCCTTCCAATTGAGTTTACAGTTAAGAGTTAGGACACGTGATCTATTTAAGTTAGAAAAAAAAATCAACACTTTTCACAAGAAAATAACAGAATCCAGAGTCTTTACAATGTATCATTCACAATGTCTAGGACACCACTGAAAATTACTCACATACAAAGAAACAGGAAAAACATGATATATCAATAGAAATTATCTGATCTGAAGAACAGAGAGAAAAACTATTTTTTAAAAAGTGAACAGAGAGGAGTGATGTCAGCATCATGGCAGAGTGAGCTCCTCCCTTAGACTTTCCCCACTAAGACACAATAAAAAAGATACTCATAGGGGCTGCCCGGTGGTGCAGCGGTGTAGTCCGCGCTTGGCAGCCCCGGGTTCGCAAGTTCAGATCCTGAATGCCCGCAGACGCGCTGCCTGTCAGCCATGCCGTGGCAGCGTCCCATATAAAAAAGTGGAGGAAGACGGGCACGGATGTTAGCCCAGGGCCAGTCTGCCTCAGCAAAAAGAGGAGGATTGGCAAGGGATGTTAGCTCAGGGCTGGTTTTCCCCACTAAAAAAAAAAAAAAAAAGATACTCATAAACCAACAGAGGACATTCAAACAACACAACAGATGTCTGAGAGATCCACACAGCCATACATCTGACGGTGGAGGTGCTAGATCCCCTGGGAGGCAGTGGAAGAAGATAAGGGATCACTTCTCCTTCCTGAACTTCTCTCTCCCTGCTCCCTCCCTCCAGTGACCTAGAGTGCGGGACTGCACATGGCTCTGGGAGGGTGGGGAGGGAGAAGCCCTCCGCAGGAACACCTTCACTCCCGGGGTTGCCTGCCAGCCCATGGGAAAGCTCCACACCAAGGAGGCTAAGCAATCACGGGGACATCTTCACCAAGCCGAGCAGCCCAGGAGGGCAGACAGCAAGTGCAGAGTGGGAGAGCCCTGGGAATGCACATGTGAAAGAAAGTACGCCTCCCCCAACCTGGCCCACCAGCTCTGCTGGTCAGCCAGAGCAAGGGACCCCCACCAGAGCACCTGTGCATATGTATGTAAAGCAGCAGCACCCAGTGGGCAAACACTGATGGCCCCTGTTAGTATACCTTCCAAAGAACAGGCACAGCTGGCAGGGATCACAACACACTCAGAATACACAGCTCCTGCCCCCACCAGTGGCAGGAGGTGGAATCTGCGATCAGATACTACCACTATGCGAAGGCACAAATCCACTGCATCACATAGTATGAAGAGGTATATTAATGCTCCAGACCAGAAGGAAAATGACAAACACCCAGAAATCAATCCTGAAGGCACAGAAATTCACATTCTAAATGACAGAGAATTCAAACTAGCTATCATAAAAAAAAAAAACTCAACGAGTTACAAGAAAACTCAGAAATACAGTTCAATGAAATCAGGAATAAATTAATGAACAGAAGAAATTCTTCACAAAAGAGATTGATACTATAAAAAAGTCAGAAATGTTGGAGACGAAAAACACAATGAATGAGATAAAGAAAACTCTAGAGCCCTTAAACAACAGAGCTGATATTATTGAGGACAGAACTAGCAATTTAGAAAACACAAATATAGAAATGCTTCAGAAGCAGGAGACAGAACTAAGACTAAAAAGAAACAAAGAAATTCTCTGAGAAATATCCGACTCAATTAGGAAATGCAACATAAGGATTATAGGTATCCCAGAGGGAGAAAGGGAGAAAGGAGCAGAGAGCTTGTTCAAAGAAATGACAGCAGAGAACTTCCCAAACATGGGGAAGGAGCTGGAATTACAAGCAAAAGAAGCGAACAGAACTCCTAATTACATCACTGTAAAAAGACCTTCTCCAAGGAATATATTAGTAAAATTGGCAGAAGTCAATGACAAAAAAAAAATATTAAGGGCAGAAAGGCAGAAGAAAATAACCTACAAAGGAACACCTATCAGGCTTTCAGCGGATTTCTTAGCAGAAACCTGACAGGCTAGGAGAGTGGAATGATATATTCAAAATTCTAAAAGATAAACACTTTCAGTCAAGAATACTCTATCCAGTGAAAATATCCTTCAGATATGATGGAGAAATAAAAACCTTCCCAGATAAACAAAATCTGAGGGAGTTCATTGCCACAAGACCAACACTACAAGAAATCAAGAAGGCCATCACACCTGCCAAAAAAAAAAAAGGAAAGGATTTACAAAGCCTTGAGCAACGATATAAATAGGCAGACGAAATAAGAAAATTGCAGCTATCAGAACAGGTTAGCAAACACTTAATTATAACAATAAAGATAAAGAGAAGGAAAAACAGCAAAAATAACTATAATCACTTCATTTTAGCCACAAACTCACAACATAAACGGGAACAAGGTGTGATAATAACTTACACAGGGAAGAGGAAAAGGATGGAAACTGCTTAGCCTAAGGAAATAAGAGGCCATCAGAAAACAGACTATCTCATCTAGGAAATCTTTTATACAAACCTCACGGTAACCACTAAACAAAAAATCAGAACAGAGACACAAATGGTAAATAAAGAGAAAACTATCATAGTGAATGACCAAACTGAATTGGCAGTCTGAAACACATGGGGTCGAGAAACTAGGGAAATACAGAACAACCAGAAAACAATTGATAAAGTGGCAATATTAACACCTCATATATCAATAATCACTCTAAATGTAAATGGATTGAAGTCTCCAATCAAAAGAGACAGAGTGGTGGGATGGATTAAAAAACAAGACCCAGAGTGACGTCAGCATCATGGCGGAGTGAGATTCCCTCTTTGAATCTCTGCCCCCTACGACACAACGAAAACATCATTCACATTCCAACAGAGCTCAATCAAACACTACGAAGGACTTGAGAAACCCCTGCTGCCATACATCGGACGGTGGAGGCACGGGAAGCCCAGGAGAACGGGAGGAGAGGTAGGAGGTTGTACTCCCCCTCCCCAATCGATCGGCAAAAACAGCGCGGTTCGCGGTCAGAGGGGGGAGGGGCGGCCCACAGCGGGGAAAACTAGCGCCATCCACGTGCTCTCACAGACTGTCAGGAGATCCCCACGGGGAAGCGACGACGGACTGTTTAGGGGGTGTAGCAAAGACCCTAAGAGAGCCAGAAAGGAAACCCCCGGGTCAAGCAGGAGAAAGAGAGGACCCCTCCCCCCACACACCCAGCGTTTCAGCATAATCCCTCCCAGGGCTGCAGCCGCCTCAGGGCAAAACCCTCACGAACTCCATCTAGTGGCAGCAGGGGGAAACTGCAGGACTAACTTTAATCATGAGTGGTAAAAATAAAGCCGTCCCCGTCGGATCCTTGCGAAAATATGTCAGGGCTACAGACCAAAAGGAAAATGACAAACACCCAGAAACCAACCCTGAAGGCACAGAATTTGATAACCTGAATGACAGAGAATTCAAAATAGCTATCATAAACAAGCTCAACGAAATACAAGAGAACACACAGAAACAAATCAACGAATTCAGGGATTATGTCACAAAAGAGATTGAAACCCTAAAGAAAAACCAATCAGAATTATTGGAGATGAAAAACAAAATCAACGAGATAGTGGAAAAAATGGAGTCTTTAAAGAGCAGAACTGACAATATGGAGGAACGAATTAGCACTATTGAGGATAGCCACGCAGAAATGCTCCTGGTAGAGGAGGAGAGAGAGCTAAGACTAAAAAGAAATGAAGAAATTCTTCGAGAAATATCAGACTCAATGAGGAAAAGCAACATAAGGATAATAGGTATTCCAGAAGGAGAAGAAAGAGAAAAAGGAGCAGAGAGTTTGTTCAAAGAAATAATAGCTGAGAACTTCCCCAACCTAGGGAACGAGAGGGAAATAACAGTGAATGAAATCAATAGATCACCTAAATATATAAACAGGAATAAAAAATCATCTCGCCACACAGTAGCAAACTTGAAGAATACCCGTGACAAGGAAATAATATTGAAGGCAGCTAAACAAAAAAACAAAATAACATACAAAGGAAACCCCATCAGGCTCTCAGCTGATTTCTCGACAGAAACTCTACAGGCTAGGAGAGACTGGAATGATATATTCAAAATCATGAAAGACAAAAACCTTCAGCCGAGAATACTTTATCCAGCAAAAATATCCTTCAAATACGATGGAGAAACAATAACTCTCCCTGATAAACAAAAGCTAAGAGAGTTCGTCACCACAAGACCCCCACTACAAGAAATGCTCAAGAAGGCCCTTAGGCCTGAAAAAAACAAATGAGAAAGGGGATACAAAGATTTCAGCAAGGAGACTAAACCAGAACAAAGTACAGTTGGAAAACATCAAAAATTAATTCAAGCTCATCACTGGAAACACACATTCATGACACAATCTGGAATAAAGAGATAACAAATAAGGAGGGGAAGAGGTAAGGGATTGAACGGACCCAGCCTCAGGAAAAAGGAGGCATCTGAAAATGTACTTTCTTATCCAGGAGATCGCTTATATAAACCGCACGGTAACCACTAAACAAACAACCAGAAGAGAACCACACATGACAAATAAAGAGAAAACCAAGAGAATGAGCATGCAGAAATACCAAATTGAATTTGCAGTCCGAAACACAAGGGACAAGAAACGAAGGAAATGCAAAAGAACCAGAAGATGAACAATAAAATAGCAACATTAAACCCTCATATATCAATAATCACTCTAAATGTAAATGGATTGAATTCTCCAATCAAAAGACACAGAGTGGCAGGATGGATTAAAAACCAAGATCCAACAATCTGCTGCCTCCAGGAAACACATCTCAGCTCTAAAGACAAACACAGACTCAAAATAAAAGGATGGAAAACAATACTCCAAGCTAATGGCAAACAAAAGAAAGCAGGAGTAGCCATACTTATATCAGACAAAGTAGACTTCAAGATAAAAAAGGTAATGAGAGACAAAGAAAGGCAATATATAATGATAAAAGGGACACTTCACCAAGAAGACATAACACTTATAAATATCTATGCACCCAACACAGGAGCACCAAAGTACCTAAAACAACTGCTAAAAAACCTTAAAGGAGATATTAACACTAACACAATAATAGTAGGGGATCTTAATACCCCCCTTACATGAATAGATAGATCATCCAGACAAAAAGTCAATAAGGAAATAATGGACTTAAATGAAAAACTAGACGCAATGGATTTAATAGATATATACAGAGCACTCCACCCAAAAAAAGCAGAGTACACATTCTTCTCAAGTGCACATGGAACATTCTCATGGATAGACCATATATTAGGAAACAAGGCAAACCTCTATAAATTTAAGAAGATTGAAATCATTACAAGCATCTTTTCTGATCACAATGCTGTGAAACTAGAAATCAACTGCAAGGAAAAAACTAGGAAAGGGACAAAGATGTGGAGACTAAACAACATGCTACTGAACAGCCAATGGGTCGTTGATGAAATTAAAGGAGAAATCAAAAGCTATCTGGAGACAAATGAAAAGGAAAATACACCATACCAACTCATATGGGATGCAGCAAAAGCAGTCCTGAGAGGGAAATTCATAGCAATACAAGCTCACCTTAACAAACAAGAAAAATCCCAAATAAATAACCTTAAATTGCACCTAACAGAATTGGAAAAAGAAGAACAGACAAAGCCCCGAATCAGCAGAAGGAGGGAAATAATAAAAATCAGAGCAGAAATAAATGAAATTGAAACCAAAAAAACAGTAGAAAGGATCAATGAAACAAAGAGCTGGTTCTTTGAGAAGGTAAATAAAATTGACAAACCCTTAGCCAGACTCACTAAGAAAAAAAGGGAGAAGACTCAAATAAATAAAATTAGAAATGAAAGAGGAGAAATTACAACAGACACCACAGAAATACAAGGGATTATTAGGGAATACTATGAAAAACTTTACGCCAACAAATGGGACAACCTAAAGGAAATGGACAAATTCTTGGATGCGTACAACCTCCCAAAACTGAATCAAGAAGAAATAGAGAATCTGAACAGACCAATCACAAGTAAAGAGATTGAAACAGTCATCAAAAACCTCCCAAAAAATAAAAGCCCAGGACCAGATGGCTTCCCTGGAGAATTTTATCAAACGTTCAAAGAAGATTTAGCACCTATCCTTCTCAAACTATTCCAAACAATAGAGGAAGATGGAATACTTCCCAACACATTCTATGAGGCCGACATCATGCTGATACCAAAGCCAGACAAGGACAATACAAAGAAGGAAAACTACAGGCCAATATCGCTGATGAACATAGACGCAAAATCCTCAACAAAATATTGGCAAACTGAATACAGCAATACATCAAAAAGATCATACACCACGATCAAGTGGGATTTATACCAGGGACACAGGGATGGTTCAACATCCGCAAATCAATCAGTGTGATACACCACATAAACAAAATGAAGAATAAAAACCACATGATCATCTCAATCGATGCAGAGAAGGCATTCGACAAGATCCAGCATCCATTTATGATAAAAACTCTCAACAAAATGGGTATAGAAGGAAAGTACCTCAACATAATAAGGGCCATATATGACAAACCTACAGCAAACATCCTACTCAACGGGGAAAAACTGAAAGCCATTCCTTTGAGGACAGGAACAAGACAAGGGTGCCCACTCTCACCGCTCTTATTCAACATAGTACTGGAAGTGCTGGCCAGAGCAATTAGGCAAGAAAAAGGAATAAAAGGACTCCAAATAGGCAATGAAGAAGTGAAACTCTCACTATTTGCAGACGACATGATCCCATACACAGAAAACCCCAAAAGTTCCATTGGAAAGCTACTAGAAACAATCAACAACTACAGTAAAGTGGCAGGGTATAAAATCAACTTACAAAAGTCAATTGCATTTCTATACACTAACGAAAAAACAGAAAGAGAACTCAAAAAGACAATCCCATTTACAATTGCAACAAAGAGAATAAACTATCTGGGAATAAATTTAACCAAGGAGGTCAAAGACCTATACAATGAAAACTATAAGACACTATTGAAAGAAATCGAGGAGGACATAAAGAAATGGAAAAATATTCCATGCACATGGATTGGAAGAATAAATATAGTTAAAATGTCCATTCTACCTAAAGCAATCTACAGATTCAATGCAATCCCAATCAGAATCCCAATGTCATTCTTCACGGTAATAGAACAAAAACTACTGAAATTCGTATGGGGCAACAAAAGAGCCCGAATAGCTAAAGCAATTCTGAAAAAAAAGAACAAAGCTGGAGGCATCACAATCCCTGATTTCAAAATATACTATAAAGCTACAGTAATCAAAACAGCATGGTACTGGTACAAGAATAGACACACAGATCAATGGAACAGAATTGAAAGCCCAGAAATAAAACCACACACCTATGGACAGCTAATCTTTGACAAAGGAGCAAAGAACATACAATGGAGAGAGGGAAGTCTCTTCAATAAATGGTGCTGGGAAAATTGGACAGCAACATGCAAAAGAATGAAAGTAGACCATCTCCTATCGCCATATACAAAAATCAATTCAAAATGGATCAAAGACCTGAAAGTGAGACCTTAAACTATAAAACTCCTGGAAGAAAATATAGGCAGTACACTAATTGCGATTGGACATAAAGGGATCCTTTCAGATTCCATGTCTACCCAGACAAGGGAAACAAAAGAAAAAATAAACAAGTGGGACCTCATCAGACTAAAGAGCTTCTACAAGGCAAATGAAACCAGGATCAAAATGAATAAACAACCCACCAGCTGGGAGAAAATATTTGCAAATCTTTTGTCTGACAAGGGATTAATCTCAGTAATATATAAAGATCTCATACAACTGAGCAACAAAAAAACAAACAACCCGATCAAAAAATGGGCAGAGGATATGAACAGACATTTTTCCAAGGAAGAGATACAGATGGCCAATAGACACATGAAAAGATGTTCAACATCACTAATCATCAGGGAAACGCAAATCAAAACTACAATGAGATATCACCTTACACCGTTTAGAATGGCTATAATCACAAAGACAAATAACAACAAATGCTGGAGAGGTTGTGGAGAAACGGGGACCCTCATTCACTGCTGGTGGGAATGCAAACTGGTGCAGCCTCTATGGAAAACAGTATGGAGAGTCCTCAAAAAATTAAAAATAGAAATACCGTATGATCCAGCAATACCACTCTTGGTCATCTA
Source organism: Tapirus indicus (assembly GCA_031878705.1). Classification (NCBI taxonomy): domain Eukaryota; kingdom Metazoa; phylum Chordata; class Mammalia; order Perissodactyla; family Tapiridae; genus Tapirus; species Tapirus indicus. Next base: position 99,935,690 of record CM062918.1, on the reverse strand, counting down.
CCCAATGGACGTGAAATCAACCATCACAAGAGGTGTGTGCACCCCTATGTTCATTGCAGCACTATTCACTATAGCCAAGAAGTGGAAGCAACCCAAATGTCCCTCAACTGAAGATTAGTTAAAGAAGATGTGGTATATACATACAATGGAATACTACTCAGCCATAAGAAAAGACACAATTGTCCGATTTGCAACAACATGGAAGGACCTAGAGGGTATTATGTTAAGTGAAATAAGCCAGAGAGAGAAGGACAGACACTGCATGAACTCACTCATATATGGAATATAAGTGAACACACGGACAGAGAGAACTGATTGGTGGTTACCAAGGGGAAGGGGGGTGGGGGGGGCACAAGGGGTGAAAGGTTACATCCGCAAGGTGACGGACAAACAAAATTGTACAACTAAAACCCCACAGTGTTATAAACTAAGACATCAATAAAAAAAATAAAAAATAAAAAATAAATAAATAAATAAAAAAGTATAGTAACCATAAAAAAAAAAAAAAAGATTTAATACCTATCCTTCTCAAACTATTCCAAACTATTGAAGAAGATGGAACACTTTCTAACACATTCTATGAGGCCAACATCACCCTGATCCCAAAGCCAAACAACGTCAACACAAAGAAGGAAAATTACAGGCCAATATTGCTCATTAACATATATGCAAAAATCTTCAACAAAATATTGGCAAACTGAATACAGCAATACATTAAAAGGATCATATACCATGATCAAGTGGGATTTATACCAGGGACACAGGGATGGTTCAACATCCACAAATCAATCAACGTAATACACCACATTAACAAAATGAGGAATAAAAACCACATGATCATCTCAATAGATGCAGAGAAAGCATTTGACAAGTCCAACATCCATTTATGATAAAAACTCTCAATAAAATGGGTATGAAATGAAAGTACCTCAACATAATAAAGGCCATATATGACAAACCCACAGCCAACATCATACTCAATGGGGAAAAACTGAAAGCCATCCCTCTGAGAACAGGAACAAGACAAGGGTGCCCACTCTCACCACTCTTATTCAACATAGTACTGGAGGTTTTGGCCAGAGCAATCAGGCAAGAAAAAGGAATAAAGGGAATCCAAATAGGCAACGAAGAAGTGAAACTCTCACTGTTCTCAGACGACACAATTTTATACATAGAAAACCCAAAAGAGTCCATCAGAAAACTATTAGAAATAGTCAACTAGGGCAAAGCTGCAGGGTACAAAATTAACTTACAAAAATCAGTTGCATTTCTATACTTTAATAATGAACTAACAGAAAGAGAACTCACGAATACAATCCATTTACAACTGCAACAAAAAGAATAAAATATCTATGAATAAATTTCACCAAGGAGGTGAAAGACCTATACAATGAAAACTATAATATTGAAAGAAACTGATGAGGACATAAAGATATGGAAAGATATCCCATGCACACGGATTGGAAGAATAAACATAGTTACAATATCCATACTACCTAAAGCAATCTACAGATTCAATCCAATCCCAATCAGAATCCCAATGACACTCTTCATGGAAATAGAACAAAGAATCCTCAAATTCATATGGCGCAACAAAAGACCACGAATAGCCAGAGCAATCCTGAGAAAAAAGAACAAAACCGGAGGCATCACAATCCCTGATTTCAAAATATACTACAAAGTTATAATAATTAAAACAGCATGGTACTGGTACAAAAACAGACACACAGATCAATGGAACAGAAGTGAAATCCCAGAAATAAAACCACACATCTACGGGCAGCTAATCATCAACAAAAGAGCTAAGAACATACACTGGAGAAAGGAAAGTCTTTTCAATAAATGTTGCTGGGAAAATTGGACAGCCATATAAAAAAGAATGAAAGTAGACTATTTACTTTTACCATACACAAAAATTAACTCAAAATGGATCAAAGACTTGAAGGTAAGACCTGAAACTATAAAACTCCTGAAGAAAACATAGGCAGTACACTCTTTGACATCGGTCATAGAGGGATCTTTTCGAATTCCATGTCTACTCGGACAAGGAAAACAAAATAAAAAATAAACAAGTGGGACTTCATCAGACTAAAGAGCTTCTGCAAGGCAAATGAAAGCAGGATCAAAAATGAAAAGACAATGCACCATCTGGGAGAAAATATTTGCAAATCATATATCCAACAAGGGGTTAATCTCCATAATATATAAAGAACACACACAACTGAACAACAAAAAAACAAACAACCCGATCAACAAATGGGCAGAGGATACGAACAGACATTTTTCCAAGGAAGACATACAGATGGCCAGTGGTTTATGAAAAGATGTTCAACATCACTAATCATCAGGGAAATGCAAATCAAAACTACACTAAGATATCACCTTACACCCGTTAGAATGGCTATAATCACCAAGACAAAAAACAACAAATGTTGGAGAGGTTGTGGAGAAACAGGAACCTTAATTCACTGCTGGTGGGAATGCAAACTGGTGCACCTCTATGAAAAACAGTCTGGAGAGTCCTCAAAAAATTAAAAATAGAAACACCTTATGATCCGGCTATCCCACCAATGGGTATTTATCCAAAGAACCTGAAATCAACAATCCAAAGAGGCTTATGCACCCCTATGATCACTGTAGCATTATTCACTATAGCCAAGAAGTGGAAGCAAACCCAAGTGTCCCTCGACTGATGATTGGATAAAGATGTGGTATATATATAGAATGGAATACTACTCAGCCATAAAAAAAGACAAAATCATCCCACTTGCAACAACATGGATGGACCTGGAGGGTATTATGTTAAGCGAAATAAGCCAGACAGAGAAAGACAAACACTATATGATTTCACTCATATGTGGAAGATAAACGAACATATGGACAGAGAGAACAGTTTGGTGGTTACCAGGGGGAAGGGGGTTGGGGAGTGGACACAAGGGGTGAAGGGGCACATTTCTATCATGACTGATAAATAATAATGGACAACTGAAATTTCACAATGTTATAAACTATTATGACATCAATAAAAAATAAATAAAAATAAAATCTATTAATTAAAAAAAAGGATAGTGCCAATTCTGTACTTCAAAGCACCTTCTGGGGTTTCTGCCTGGCCCAAGATAATCCCCTATCTGTGACAAGACTGAACCTCTGGGTCATGTCTGTACAACTTATTTATTCCATACAGTCCTGTCTCCATGGCCATAAACTGAAAGACCAGGGTAGACACCTGACCCAGGCTGGAGTAATCAGACTCTCCAGGGATTTTTAAGCTGGATCTGAGAGATCTAAGATCTGAGTTTAGTATAGGCTATTTAGTTGAAGTAAAGTAATTCAACCTTTATCTCTATTTGACAGTTGAGGAAACTGTAAGTCTTAGCACAGCTAAATCAGGTGGTCCCACAATCAGTAAATGGCAGAGCCAAGATCCAGCCCAGGCATTGTAGTTCCAAAGCCTGTGCTCTCAACCACTGTATTAAAGGATACTGTACTTTACATTCTATTTGTAACCAAGAATACAAGACATCTACTAACAACCTGACACTAACACAAGTTGATAGTACAGCTGCATGCCATCTCTTTCTACTATAAAGGACAAAGAGTTGAGATACAAGAAAAAAAACCAGAAACACTCCATAAACAGGTAACTTTGTAGGAGAACAGATACTGCCTTCTACCCTCCTAGCACACCCTTCAACGATGCCATCAACCAACGAAATGTAATGTTTTAGTATTTCCTATTTTTAAGACCCTTTCAAGATACAACTCTCTTTTAACTTCTCTAAAGGAAGATCCTTTAGAATGCCTTCTTCTGAAATGCCTAAATTTTCCATATGCCTTTCAAATCAATGCACTTGATATTTTAATATATTTATTCCCAAATACTGTGTCATGATATTTTGTCATATTGTGACATCCTGCACTTGCTCATTTACTACTGCCAAGGAATTTGGGCATGTGTACCTGTGAGATTATAAACAGCATGTGTAACAAAGAAACCAGAATAATTTTTTTTTCTTTTTTTATTTTTCTTTTCTTTTTTTATTTTTTTTTATTGGGGAAGACCAGCCCTGAGCTAACATCCGTTGCTAATCCTCCCCTTTTTGCTGAGGAAGACTGGCCCTGGGCTAACATCCGTGCCCATCTTCCTCCACTTTATACGGGACGCCACCACGGCATGGCTGACAGGCAGTGCGTCGGCGGGCGCCCGGGATCCGAACTCACGAACCCCGGGCTGCCAAGTGCGGACTAAACCGCTGCGCCACCAGGCGGCCCCCAGAAACCAGAATAATTTTATAAGCTAAATAAAGCTAGTTTCATTTGCGTTTGTATTTGCATATGAAAAACATTTATAAATGTGACTATGGGTGTGAACTGACAAACTGCTAAAAGATGCACATGAATCAAAGAGACCAGAAAAGTCAGTGGAAAGGGAACAGAGAAGCATTCCCCACATCTCACTCCTCAAGCCCCCAGTGTACCCACATCCCTGCAGTTGCTCAGCAAAGGTTTGCTTTAATAAATATCAGACCTTTGCTAACACACATAACCAGATGCCTTTTTCCCCCCAACTATAGTCCTCAGTCTTTGTTTCTTGAGGTTTCCTTTTGCTTTTTCCTGACCAATTCAACTATCAATATCATTCTGAATTTCACACCTTTCCATGGGGAGTCATACGACAAAACATCAAAGAGAAAGGGCATTTACAAGAATCCTGAGACTGAACTAAAAAAACAATGAAAGTCAACAACTGAAGCAAAGCATAATGCTCATGGCTCCTGGAAAGCTTCTTCTCAAGTTGACACAGAAACACAATATAAACAATTCCTCTCTACAGAGCAGAGTGAATAAATCATCATTCTTGTTTCCTGCTATCTCAACTCTATTTTATTTTTAAACCACACACCCTTCCTTCTGAATTGCTTTGTTAGCATAAAGATAAAAAAGAAACTAAGTTGACAGATAAAACAAATAGAAAGCACAAGAACAACAGCTGTCTTAACCATAGCCAAACCAGTGACTGCTCGACAGCCACGCTATTCAAAGTCCAGGAGAGGCAAAATCTGGTTATCTTCTCCCCCTAGGATCTTTACCTACCAATACTCTTAAACTGAGAGCATGAGGCCTTCCATCAACATGTTGATACTCTCGGCAAGCAATTTTACTTTTCTGCATTTTCTTTCCCTAATAAAAGGGATAATAATAATGACCTTGTAAAACATCTCAGAGTAAAAGAAAAGGCAATCAACTTTATAGAGGAATAATTACAAGTGTCAACCCTGGATCCAGACTACCTGGCTTTCTAATGTCATGGCTCCTTTACTTACAACCTCGACAAGTTACCTGACTCTACCCAACTCATGCACAACCCGAGGATGGTAATAATGGTTATCTCACGTGACTGTACAAGATTTAAACAAGTTAACAAATGTAAGATACTTAGAATAGTGTCAGGCACACAGGAAGCACCCATTCAACTGTATTATTTTCTGAATCCCTATTTGCCAATATGTTATTTAAGAATTAAAGATACAGTTACAGTTCAAAATAGCTTATATTTAATTAATGGCACTAACATTAACGAAAGTTAAAGAAAATCTGTGTGTCAAAATAAAGCGGTCTCCTAATTATAAAATAATAATGAGCACTCAATAAATTCAAGCAGCTACAAATAAACTGTGTGACCTATGTTAGCATAATTTATCAAGGGGGGCGTGATCTTACCCTGAAACTTCCACAAAGAATTATCATTAACATTGTCAATGAAGCAAGAAAAACTAAAAGGAACAAACACAAGTCCCACTCTTTCTCTCTGTGCTCCAACCTTCTAATAGCTCCCAGAGGTTCATTATTTTTTTACTCTCAATAAATAAAAACCCCAACTGTATATAATGGTTCCATACTTGCTCTTTTTAACATTAGTTTTTGAATTATCTTACACCACACACAAAAATTAACTCAAAATGGATTAAAGACTTGAATGTAAGACCTGAAACCATAAAAATTCTGGAAGAAAACACAGGCAGTACGCTCTTTAACATCAGTCTTAGCAGCATATTTTCCAGTACCATGTCTGACCATGCAAGGGAAACAAAAGAAAAAATAAACAAATGGGATTACATCAAATAACCCAGTTAAAAAATGGGCACAAGATCTGTACATTTTTCCAAAGAAGATAAACAGATGGCCAACAGGCACATGAAAAGATGTTCAACATTATTAACTACCAGGGAAATGCAAATCAAAACTAGAATGAGACATCACCTTACACCCATCAGACAGGCTATAATTAACAAGACAAGAAATAACAAGTGTTGGAGAGGATGTGGAGAAAAGGGAACTCTCATACACTGCTGGTGGGAGTGCAAACTGGTGCAGCCTCTATGGAAAACAGTATGGAGATTCCTCAAAAAATTAAGAATAGATCAGACAATCCAGCCATTCCACTGCTGGGTCTTTATCCAAAGAACATGAATGTGTAAGATGAATGTGTAAAGAAAACACACTGAATGAAAAAACATGAACGTGTAAAGATATATGCACCCCTATGTTCATTGCAGCATTATTCACAATAGCCAAGACTTGGAAGTAACCGAGGCGCCAATCAAGGGACAAATGGATAAGGAAGATGTGGTATATATACACACAATGGAATACTCCTCAGCCACAAAAAAAGACGAAATCTTGCCATTTGCAACAACATGGATGGATCATGAGGGTATTATGCTAAGCAAAATGACTCAGAGGGAGAAAGTCAAATACCATCTGATCTCACTCACAAAAAGAAGATAAAAACAACAAACACAGAGAGACTGAAATTGGATTAGTGGTTCCAGAGGGGAAGGGGGTAGGAAGGAGGGTGAAAGGGGTGATTCCCACATGTGTATGGTGACGGACTGTAATTAGTCTTTGGGTGGTGAACATGATGTAATCTACACAGAAATCAAAATATAATGATGTACACCTGAAATTTACATAATGTTACAAACCAATATTACCTCAATTAAAAAAACCGGTTTTGTTTTGTGTGTGTGTGTGTGTGAGGAAGACTAGCCCTAAGCTAACATCTGTTGCCAATCCTCCTCTTTTTTGCTAAGGAAGACTGGCCCTGGGCTAACATCCGTGCCCATCTTCCTCTACTTTATCTGGGATGCCACCGCAGCATGCCTTGACAAACGATGCGATGGTCCATGCCCGGGATCCAAACCTGCGAACTGCGGGCCTCCAAAGTGGAGCACGTGAATTTAACCACTACACCACTGGGTTGGCCCCAAAAACATTAGTTTCTGAAATATTAAAAATATGTTGGCATGAAATATAAAGTTTCTGATCACTAATGAATGCAACTTACACTCTTAGAGAAACTCATCTTTAGGCAAATTTATAGAATTATTTTTTTAATGCTCCTTATTAACTTATTATTTTCCAATTTAGCCAACTGCCCAGTTATGATTATAAATGACTTTACACCTATTACCGTTTGTAATAGCAAAAGACAGCATGCTCTAATGTTCATCAATAGGGGACTGGTTAAATAAAGTATACTATATCCACACAATGGAACACCATGCAGCTGTTAAAAAAAATGAAGCACTGATATGAATAAAATACAGAAATACATAAGTACTGATTTGGAACGATTTCCAAGATGTTTTATTAGTTGGAAAAAGGCAAGGTTCAGAACACTGGCGAGTAGTATTTACTACCACTTGCGGAAGGAAAAAATGTACGTACATATATTTCATTTGAAATACAGAGAACATCTTTGGAAGGATTCAGAGTAAGCCTGTATCAGTGTTGCCTTCAGGGAGGAAAAGGAAAACTAAACAGGTAGAGGAGGGGAAGCAGCCTTACTTTTCCTTATATACCCTTTTAATCCTTTTGAATTTTGTACCATGTAAAGGCATTTTTAAAAATACATTAAAAGTCAACTTTTTAGCCCATTACACATGACTAAGAATAAAACAACCTGAAACTATGAATTGCTGAAATCAATATAGGAGCCAGGAATGTTCCGCTAGGTATTCATCACCCCAGTGTTTGAGTTACAAGTACATTCATCTGATCTCTACTAACTGCTGCACATGCTCACCCAAAATATGCTTGAAGTCTCCAAATGGTTGCATTTTAAAATGGAAAAAAATGACCTTAAATTTTGTTGATTATTTTTAAACTAGAGATAGTAACTGATGCCATTATCACAGTTAGCAACATAAACTCCCAAAACACCCTCAGGAGCAACTTGCTCAGTTTTGGGAAGACAGTTGACACTTCCAGCAGGGATCTGTTAAGGGAGTAGGCGCACACTCTGGTTCAAGTGCAAGCTTGTGGGTAATGAAGCCAAATTTACCCAAATCAGGGCTTTTATAGGGTGTTAACGCTACAGCTGTGGTGTCAGGCGATATACTCTGCACTTCTGTGGGAATTCTGTTTTCACTACAACAGAGCAACTGCCAAAACAATGTCTCTGCTAAGCTCTTAAGTGACATATGCAGTAATTTCTTTTATGACTTTAGAGACAACACTTCTAACACTCAGAAGAAAAGCAAAATTACAAAAGAAACTTACAAATAGTACTTTCTAACATTACTCAACATTACTAATGGTACAAGGTGCCTAAAATATGGAGGATATGAAATAAATGTTTGGTAAATAAATGAATTTTAAAGTTACATGAAAACAATTCCTCTTACTTACACCTTAAAGACATATTCTAATTCGTCATCCCTTGCTTTGACTTTGCAAAATATGTAAAAAATATTATCATCCTCATTTTATAGTTGAGGGCTATGGAAAATAATTAAGAAAATGATATTTTTACCTAGTTACCTTGCCTAATAATTAGAAATAATTTCAACAGAGGTTATTGTAAGCCTAAAGTCATTTAAAAAAAAAAAAAGAGAAAAACTTTTACCATTTTTCAGTTTTAAACCTCAGATGAACCTGTCACAGATTTAATAAAATAGTACCTTCCCTATTGGCTATACACATTACCCTAGTCTACTATTAGAAAAGTAAAAAAACTCTGAGAGTCGAGGTGCAACCAACCCAGTTGTTGAGATGACAGAAGCTCCTGCTCTATTCTTTGGTTTTCTCATTTGTTTTCCTCTGTCAGTTATGTGCTTAATTGGGACAATGTTTCTAACTATACTGCAGTTATCAGTTATATCACATAACAGACCTTTAGTTTTGTGGGCCAGGAGTAGTCTGAGATTATTATTCTATATGAGAAAAGCTGGCAGCAGTGATTTTTAAACACATTCTTTTTTTTTTTTTTTTTGTGAGGAAGACTAGCCCTGAGCTAACATCTGTTGCCAATCCTCCTTTTTTTTGCTGAGGAAGACTGGCCCTGGGCTAACATCCGTGCCCATCCTCCTCTACTTTATATGGGACGCTGCCACAGCATGGCTTGCCAAGCAGTGCGTCTGTCTGCGCCTGGGATCTGAACCTGCGAAACCCCAGGCCACTGAAGCAGAGCGTGTAAACTTAACTGCTACACCACAGGGCCAGCCTCTAAACACATTCTTAAATTTGAACTCACTGTACCGCTAAATCTTTTATCAAACCACATTTGAGAGCCAAACAATGATTAATAATCTTAGCACCTCCAAGGTAGTACATCTTCCCATTATACATTCAACTATATTTTGCTAACCAGAACTCTTATATCTGCCAATCAAAATTTCTTTTATTAAATACTTCCAATAAAGTTTCTGTGGCAATTCCCTATCATAATTGCCAGTAAAAATCTTGGACTCAACAAACAATATGCTTTGTTTCATCTACAAAAAACATAAGAATGTTAACTAAACAGTCTTGGTTACCATTGTCTCTACTTTCACATGTAAATCTGCTGTTAGTTGTTGAATTTTGCTTTAGTTGGCTTTATATCCTTTGTCTCACCTGATGAGCTTAAACTGACTGATGCAAATTGCAGACAGTCCCTCCGTTTTAACCCATCTTTATCACCTGTAAATATTTACTAAGTGCCTACCATGTACTCATTATGTACATACAAAGGACTAAATACCAAGAATGAATGATAACTGCTCCACTTCAAAATGGGCATTCATACTCGGTTAAAGAAAAAGTTTATAACCTTCTTGGAGGGAATTTAGCAACTTCTACCAAAAGTTCAACTCTGCATCCCCAAACATGCAAAGTTTTCAAAATACTAAGCCAAATATACAAAGATACATGTAACAAGGATGTTATTGTTTCATTGTTTTCAATATAAAAAATTGAATATAATATTAATGTCTGTCAACAGATAAGCAATTAATAAGATAAATTTATGAAAAATAATACTTTGTGGTCATTAAAAAGAATTAGATAAATCTAGAAGTACTAAGTTGTAAAGTAGTCTATCACACTTTAGTTTAAAAAATAGACTCAGAATAGTTTTTTCAACAAATGGTTCTAGGGTAACTGGATATCCACATGCAAAAGGATGAATCTGGACCCCTACCTCACAGCACACACAAAAATTAATTCAGAATGGGATCAAAGACCTAAATATAAAAGCTAAATTTTTTTTTTTTTGGTGAGGAAGATTAGCCCTGAGCTAACATCTGTTGCCAATCCTCCTCTTTTTGCTGAGGATGATTGGCCCTGGGCTAACATCCGTGCCCATCTTCCTCTACTTTATATGTGGGACGTCTGCCACAGCATGGCTTGATGAACAGTGCATACATCTGCACCCGGGATCCAAACCTGCAAACCCTGGGCCGCCAAAGCGGAGCACGTGAACTTAACCGCTATGCCACCACGCCAGCCCCTGGTTTTTCATTTTTAAAAGGTTAAAAAAATAGAAGGATATTTTGTGATATGTAAAAGTTATATCAAATTCAAATTTCAGTGTCTAAGTCACGGAAACAGCCATGCTCACTCGTTTATGGCTCATTCCTTTATATATTAGCTATGGCTGCTTCTGCCCTACAACAGGGAAGTTGAGAAGCTGGGTCAGAAACTGTATGGCCCACAAAACCTAAAATATTTAGCATCTGGATCTTTACAGAAAAGGTTTGCTGACCCCTGGCTTAGTATACATTGGCTCAAACTGAGGGGTCAAACTCCCCATTTAGAGAAGCATGGGTGCATGGTTAGAGCAGTTTCCAACACAACTTAGCCTTGTAGAGCCTCAAGTTTCCTCATCTACAAGATGAGGATAATGACATTTAATTCATAAAGTTACTGTGAACATTAAATGAGATTTAGCCCATCCCTAGTAAGCACTCAATAAATGCAACTACCACTATTATATGAGAATTTTGCTCTACATTACAACTTTTTTTTAATACTACCAACAAATGTATTACCTTAACCTTTGCTGACAAGACTTCAATAATTTCACCATTATATTATCACCTTTTAAAACTTCCTCATAGCCTTTCTAATGTTGGAGACCTAGAAATTTCTAGAATTCTTCTTGTATTAAATATATCTTCAAATTTTTGAATTTTTATTGATACTGAAACATTGTTAACACATTGTCACATTGCCAGGTGCAGTACAGTTCCATTTAGTGAATAAACTATTGTGTGCCAGAAACTACATTAAATACTTTACACATTATCTCATCTAATTCTCACAATAAACCTACAGTCCCATTTTACAGAGACATCTGAAACTCAGAGATGAAGCTATTTGCTCAAGGTCAGACAGCTGGTCAGTGACAGAACTGGAATTCCATCACATCTCACTCCCAGCTACCTCAGCATGCTCAACTGCACCACTGACCACATGTACCCAAATGGTCAGCAGAGAGTCTGGAATTTCATTATTACATTATTTCAGTAAGTCTGCCAAGAATCTTTTCAGTCAAAATGCCAGTTCATCTGATATTTTAGGTAGCAGAATTTCCAAGCCAGTGAATGGATTCTGAAGAAGCCCTAGGGAGGAATTGATTATAGTATCTATAGTGAAAAAGAATCATCAGATTTCACTGTGTCCGAATTTATTACAGTGACAGGTAGCTGGGTCAATAGCTATTAATAAAATAATTTTCTCTAAGTCAATTGACAAATAGATCCACCTTGTCCAAACCCTAAATGTCAATACTAGCAGGCCATATTTTGGCACGTACTGAGATCCAAGAACACATATGGCTAGAACAAAACATTGTTTCTGGGAAAAGGCACATAAAGATCAAATTAGAACTGCCAGAAAAGACTCCTTTGAAATCTACCCTTCCTCATCTGAGGAGAAATGTTAGTATTCTAGGCTCAGTTGTCTTCTACTTGAATGACTGCCACAATTTGGAACTAATTAAATTGAAGCTAGGGAATGAAAATACATTTCCTAAGAGGTCCATTTAGTAAAGACAATTAGAAAGAAGGGAAAACTGCTTGGGGAGAGAGAGATAATGAGAAGGAAAAGTTGGCAACTGATTAGATCATTCATTTGGTCCCAAAGAATGCAGCAAGGAAAATTAGAGTGAACTCCTCTTCATTGTGCACGTCCCATGTAGCAAAAGCAAAAGCATTCTTCTAAGTGAACCAAACAGAAAGTTATTTAAAATGTATGATTTGATCCAGAAGTGAAAGAATCCACTTATTCTTTATAGATTTTAAAAGGGACATTACTCAGAATCCAAGTTCATTCTACCTTTTGCCTGATTCTCCCTTCCTAAGGGGTTGCATTTTCTCTCTTCAGGAATGTTACTTATTTCTCTCTCTTTCTTGTGTAAAGATGAAAGTACATTCTTTTGCCTAACAATACCAAATAAATATTTCCACTGCCTTTGCATTAGGGGAAATTAATACTCATTTGTACTTTGCTAAAATGTCTGATTTCTTCCACTCCTCACCCTAAAAATAATTAAAATGTAATCAGTATCAGTTGTTATCATTATATGCACAAATGGCATCCAGAATGTCTGGAATAGATATTTTGATAATATGTGAGAAAAAGAAAAGAGAAGACTAGAAATGAAAAGCCTAGATTTTATTTCTGGAGATATCATTTACTTGTCATGTAACCTTAGGTATATCACACCCTTTCTGAGCCTTAATTTCTCCATCTATAAAATGAAGATAATGGGGCCAGGATAATGGGGCCAGCCCCAGCGGCCTAGTGGTTAAGTTCAGCACATTCTGCTTCAGCAGCCCAGGTTTGGTTCCAGGGCACAGACCTACACCACTTGTCCACAGCCATGCTGTGGCGGCGACCCACATACAAAATAGAGGAAGACAGAGACGTTAGCACAGGGCAAATCTTCCTAGCAAAAAAAATAAAAACAAAAATAAAATGAAGATAATGACAACAGCCCCGCTTTCTTCTGAGTTATGAAGCTCAAAAGAGATCATGTACGTGAAAGCACTACGAACCCTACAAAGGATACACAAACATAAGCCATTATTATTGATCATTTTATCTTGACAGATCTTTCCTTTTTAAGCTTATGAACTTTACTCAGTCAAAAATCTCCTCTCTACTTTGCCTTTAGTTTATGTGACATGTCAAATCGCCATAACAAAGTCACACTATGTTTCAATAGGGAAACAAGTCAACCCTTTATTAAATTTGTTTCATTCTAAAACCTAAAATCAAAGGCAAACTAGAGATTTATTGAAGTTTCTTCCTGCAAAGCTAGAGAGCAATGATTTATTTTTCAGGTAGCCTATCTGAAAAATAATTCTTGTTTTCTTCTTATGGTCTTATTTTCTATACATTAATTATCACAGAACAAAATTAAAACTTGAACAACTATAGTTCATATTCTAAAAATACATATTGCCCATGATGAAAGTAGATATCAGAGTTTAGATGATCACATTCTACCCTTAAACTCAAAATTATCAAATTTTAAGAGTGAGAAAGGAATACTAAGAGATTATTTAATACACAGAATATCTTTGGAAGGCCCCCTAAGAAACTTACCAATGAACAAACTAGGTGACATGGAGATAATGAGAAAAGAAGACACTTTTTACTGAATATCATTTTGTACCTTTTGAAATTTAAGCCACATGCAGTTTAAAAATGTATGTATGTTATTTTATTAATTCATTATAAATCACTAAAGGAATCCAAAGAAGCCCTCATTTTCCAGAGGAGAAAACTGAAACCAAAGTAGCTACTCAATATCACACTGCCAGACAGTGAAAAAGCTGGGACTAGAACTCAGGGACCCAGTGGAAGCTTCCAGTGTTTTCCCCATCACCACAATACCATGTGGTAAAACAGCAAATGTCATCTTATAAACAATGAAAGTATTACTACAATCCTTTTCAGAACTGTGGTCTTCCAGGGGTCCTGGTGAAGCATATGACACAATGCTAATCATGAATGTTTTCACAGAAGTTCTACAGCAAAGGGACAGAGATGACAATCCTCCTTATCAAGACTCACACCAAGCATTAAGTGAGTTAATCAAGACAGCACAGGGAGCAGCATGTGGCTGATGTCTCTTTTCTCAGGCATAAGTGGATTTAAGCTTTAACCAGGCCAGGAAAATGTTGCAGCTTTTATTATTACTAACAGTAAGGATGTCTGATGAGGCAGAACAGATTTAAGAGTTACAAAGAGCTTATTCCTAGCGAATTGACTCAGAGGAAATAAAGCAAAACAGACTACATGAAATTCTAGTTTGAAAGAAGTCTGAACAATTCCACTGTGGAACTACTCTCAAACAGAAGAACTAAGAGAATTATCAAGGCCCCTTCTAGTCCTAAAATCTCAAATATGGAGAAGCAAGGCAGCTTCAACTCCTCTTGAGTAATTCAAGCATACTTTTCCTCTTGGTGAGAAGAAACATTAACTTTTTCTTTCAATGGGCACAAATGCAGGGAAAACAGCCGAGTTTCCACAGGAAAGAATAAGAGGAGCCAGAAATGAAACTATTCCAAAAAATATCTGAGCCTGCTTGGAACAGAAGGATCTTGGAAGAAAGGAAATTTATTACAGAGATTATTCCATCCTTCCTAGGTCTGTATGTAGCCTTCACATTTGGAAAAACACATGCACATCAGATGTTGTTAGGCTTTCACCTAGCTTTTGATATTTGCCAGACATACTGTGGTTATGTATTAGTGAATCTAAGTATTTTTAAGCATTGGGTAAGTCTGTTTGCCAACAATTAATTAGTTGATGTGATGAAACATTTAAAAAAGAAAGAACATGAGAGAGGATAACAAGCCTGGCCAAGAAATAACTTTCAGCCACTACTATTGCTCATATTTCTAAAGAGAAATCGTGGCATATGGATAAACCATAGACTAGGACTTTCCTAGTCAACTCTGAGTCACAAGGTCACATCACACCGAGAGAAGTCTCTCTCATCATACCTTCAATTTTCTATCAGGAACAAAAGGCTAGAGGGAGCTCAAGTTCTAGTACTAGCAAACCACTGTCATCTCCAGGGAATCTATAATACAAAATGCCCAACAAAGGTCCTGAGAGTGTTGTCTCAAATTCCATCTCCAATTTCCACTAAATATTTCAGATATAGGAAAAATATTTGGAGTTTATTTGTTAATAATTTTTCTATAGTAGTCCCCTCTTATTCATGGGGGATACGTTTCCAAGACCCCCAGTGGATGCCTGAAACCACGGATAGTACCGAACCCTGTATATACTATTTTTCCCTAACTAACAGGGTAACAGGCCAGCAGGTATACATAGCGGATACCTGGACAAAGGGATCATTCACATCCTGGGTGGGACAGAGCTGGATCGCTCCAGATTTCATCACTCAGAACAGCGTGTAGTTTAAAATTTAAAAATTGTTTATCTCTGGAATTTTCCATTTAATATTTCCCCACCACGGTTGACCACGGATAACTGAAACAGGGAAAACGAAACCACGGATAAGGACTACTGTACTTCGCTGAAAATAAATCTGCCTCATGATAAAAGAGTCACATAATTAACAGAAGAAAAAAATCACAAGAAACTTAGAAGTCAGATGTTATCTTTCACATTGAAAGGTATTAACACCAAAAACTCTATCAATGTATTTCATCAAGACCACTAAAGCAAAAAAAATCATGAGCTATTCAACTTCCTCTCAGCAACAAATGCGTTAAACCGTGCTAGAAGCTGCGCTAACAGTACCCGCAGCAGGAGAAACATTCGGTGACTCACACATTCCCCTCTGATTTAAAATTAAAGAGCTGGTTTCTTTGGGTAGAAAAAAGACAGAAAAACTTTTAAAGTACCCCTTTAAACTTCAGGTCCAATAAATTAAAAGCCATGTGGCCTCTTGGTCTCAATTTCAAAGTCAATTCCATTTTTTTCTTCCAAAAATCATGCGTCATATCAAACATCTCCTACCCACGAAATTTACTCCCTGAAATTCATTAAGATTTACTGAGTGAGCACAACTGAACAAGCACCACCTGAATTCAATATAGACGCTGCATTTTAACTTTACCTTCTCCTAGCGCTTCCATATTTATACCTGTAAATGTAAAATACTTTTCTCTCGACTTCAAAAAAAGAGCAGCGAACAAATTTCACAGAGCGCAGCTATTACGTCAATGAAACCTGATGAAAGAGAAAAATGGGTGTTCTCTATCCCAACGCCTCTTTCCTGACAATGCTTTTAAATGGCTTAGAATTGTTTAAACATGGACTAGTCTAAATATCAGACTAAGTCCTTACACGCTAAATCTTTATTTGCTATGGTAATGGAACAAAAAGTCGGAATACAGTTGGCGTGTACGATTTAGATCCTCAGACAACGCCAAAGTTTTAAGCCAAGAATTTCACACCGCTCCCCGTTAACTTTTCATTAACATAGCTAACAAGAAACGGACAGGCTGAGATTTCGGGTCGTTTTCTTTCCCAGGCTCCCCCTCTGGCGGAGGCAGAAAAAAAGGGGCATGGCAGAGAAAGAGGAGCACACACAAGAGGCAGGATACACTGCAAATACGACAGACAATCCTGACTAAAACAGAGTTGCTATGAAGTAGACAGCAAAAGAAGACTAGTTTTGCATTTTCAACCCTGGGACTCTGCGGGAGAACGCAGCACTGCCTGCCCGACGCAATGACATTAGAGCACATCATTAAACCTCACCCCGGACCTTCCGCCTCAACAGCTCGGGAAAGACTTCGTCCGACCTCAGCAATGACACCGCTAGGCAGTGCGAGGGGCAGGGGAACGCATTTTGAGCGAGCGAGGCCCACAGAGGGCAAGGCGGGCTCGTAACGAAAACTCCTCGACTTTCCCAAGCAGCAACCTGAACACGAGACCCCCACTCCCGGCGCAGCTGCGGAGCCGCCGCTTCCCGGGCGCCCCTGTGATAGGGGTCCTCGCCGCGGGTGGGGGACGGCCTCGCCTCCCGCCTCGCCCCCGACCCGAGACCACCGCCCTTCTCTCTTCAGAGCTCCCGGACAGGCCCGCCACGCTCTCAGTCCCTCCGCCCGCTCGAGACGAAACCAGCCACTACCCCTCTCACCTGTCCCCGCGGGGTCCGAGTCGGCAGCGCGACGCCTCCATCCCCGCCGCCCAGAGGGAGGCAAGCACATCCAGACCCTGCGATGCCGCTGCTGGGGTGGCAAGCCTGGCCGGCCGCCGGGCCCCGCCCCTGGCAACGCACCCCGCACTGTCGCTGCCGCCCATTGGTCCGCATGCCGTCGCTCCTCTCTCATTGGCTGTGGCTGCCGCCTGGCGCTGCGGGAGGGTTTCTAGGGGCGGAGGAACCGGGAGGCAGAGGCGCCTGCGCCCAAGCGGGGCTGACGCGCTGGCGCTCAGGCGGTGGAGAGCGGCGCCGGGAAGGAGCTGAGGGCGGAAGGCTGTGTCCGCTCGGCCGCGTTGGCTCCCGCGGCGGACAGCCAGTCTGTCCGAGGAGCCGCCCTTCCCCCGCTAGCCGCCACGCGCGGAGCGGCGTCCCCGCACCTCTGCTGTTTGTACCCAGAGACCACACAGAGCGCCCCGAGGGCTATGTTAGGGCTTTCGGACCTCTGCCGGCTCCCTCACAGACCGGCCCCTTCCCTGACACCAGGGCCTTCCTGGGAGCCACACTTGTCCCCTCCGCAGCAGTCACTCCCAATTAAATGCATCTTTCATTTGGTTACCTGGTCTCGCACTCAACTGCGCAAAACTCCTTCAGCCTCCCCACTCCAGCCCAGGCTTTTAGAGCATTCTAGACCTCTTCTACGGACTCTCCCGAGAATCTTTTCCGTTACCTCTCTACAGCCTAAGGACCGTCTTCAAACATCCATATCCCACGACGAGATCCGCCATGTAAATCTGTGCTATCGTTTCCAGTAAATCTTGTCCCCAACCATCGCTTCCTTTCTCACGACCAACTTAGATACAGCGTTATGGTCCCCACAAAACATCCTGACAGTTACTGCACACTGACTTCAGTTTATAGCATTCAGAGGTCAAAGTTGTTTCCACGTTGGTTTTGAATTTCTAAGAGGCAGGGAACTTGGCACAAGCGAGCGGAGCAGAGCACGGCACTCGCTGGGTCAGCCTCCACCCACTGTGTGAGCCTGAGCATGGTTCATTATCTGTGCTTCAAATTCCCAGCCATAAAATAAACAGAATAAGCCCTGCTCGTCCAGCTCGGCTGGACCTGACACAGAGTGGGTTCCTAAAGCTGAGCGAATGGAGTTGAATGAAATGCTATTTGTATTGAGGAAAGGACAAGGGAAACATTTTGTTGACTGGGTACTCCTGCATTAATTACAATAAGAAGTAGTATTCTCTGAAAAGTTTCCACATTTATTTACATCCATTTCAAACAGTTACTACAAGAAATCATTTTCCCACCTATTTAATATTTAGAGATTTCTTCGGTTGGAAATAAAAATCAAAACAGAGCAAACCTAAGTAACTTACCTATGTCTACCTCCCCTGATCCCACTGTATTCACTAAAACGGGGCTTGCTGCCCGTTCTTCACCTTGTCCTTTCAGCAGAGGAGCCAAGGTTGCTGAGGCAGCACCTCAACTATAAAAAGTCACAGAATTTGCTTTGATACCTTTTCCATCCATCAGGTCATAGAGGAAGCTGCCACTGAGCCGACTCAAGAGTTAGTACTCAAAACTGTGGAATGAATTAGTTCACATGAGGTGACTAAAGGATTAACGAGTAGTGGTTAAAGGAAAGGATTAGGAAAGATCTGTGGAGGAGGCAGTACTGCTGCATTATGGGCAGTCAGAAGCAGGGTTCTCTAAAAACTTCCTGCAACCATTTGTTTACTACCATTTTAAACAGTTACTACAAGATACTTTAAAAATTTCAAACAGTTAATACAAGAAAAATATGAAGTGAACAATTTATGACACTAAAAACAGTTTATGACAAGATATTTAAAAAAGCAAATCTGGGAATTAAATTCCCTATGACTCCAGGGCTCTAGTTAAAATATCTTTTTCTATTGATGTTATTGGTATTATTTCCATTTTATTCTATTGATGTGCTCTCTTGTGAACCAGAAAACTGACTTTAGCAACTTTCTGAAAACCAGCAATCAATTCCTTGAAATTACTGTTATCGGAGAAATCCAGTCAGTTTTTCACGAGGAACTGGCTTTCGCTCAGCTTCCCTCTCTCCTTGAGGTAAGTAAACAGGTGCCGTCGTCTCCTCCACGTGACCTTTACCCCGTACTTCTCCTCAGGAGTGTCTTTAACCAGAACAGGCCCAGGCTCTGGGCTCTTGGGAGTACTAGTGTGAAGAGAGCAGCTTGGAAGGCTGTCTTCCCTCTGATCTGGGGGAATAGGCCCCTCCTTCACAGAAGATGACTCTGGGGTCTGGATATCAGGTGGAATGAACACATAAGGCAAGTTTTGAAGCGCATGTGATGACAGCTCCCCACAGCTCTGGGGACTGAGCATTGGAACTAAGGACCTTCCGGAAATGTCCTTTTCTGATGGATTGGGGCACTCCCTGGTTAAGGGGATCCCAAGTGTGGCTGAACTGGAAGAAGACTGTGGACTCTCAAACGTTAGATGTGGAAATTTGGAGGTCATAGATTTTCGACTTGAATGTCTTGCCTGGTCTTGGTGATGACGTTTCCGGTTGGCTGGGAACCAGTTTTCTGCTGTTGTATCAAACTGAGATGATACCTATGTATCAAAAAAAAAGAAAGGTGAGGAGAGCCAACTACCAAGTACAAACCTGAGGGAGGAAACTACATCCAACGGCCAGAATCCCAAATGGGAGCCCACTATAGTAATGGACACAAAATAAAAATACCTGTCTAATAGAATATTGACAGAAAGGGATATGAGCTTTGGGCAAGTTATTCAATCTCTCTGCCTTTCAGTTTCCTCATGTGTAAGAAAGTGGACAATGCCTCTTTCACTTTATCACACCAGATGGCTGCAAGTTGTTTAACTATCCTTAAACTTTGAAGGCAGAGACCAGCCGTCTTACTCACCCTTGATCCGCAGCACCCAGCAGAGTGCCTGACACGAGGAAGGCCCCAGTAAAGAGTGAATGGCTGAATGCAAGGATAAGGGGTGAGGCCATGCATGGAAGACAACTAGCATAGGACCCGGAACAGAATGAGTTCTCAACAAACGTTCATTCCCCTTCTCATCCCCAGGATTCTAACATTTAAATCTTTTCTACAATCCTGAAGCAAGTATTATGGCTCTTCCAAGCAACCCCAAACAAGTTACATTTATGAAGCACTCTTACACAGAGTTTATGCTTTTGTCTGGCCCTTTTGCTATTCTACTTCCCTGACATATAGCAGCTATGTTCTCTCTCCAGGGCTTTTAAACCGTCAAAATATGACATATGCCATTTCTGTGGTTGTTTTTCAAGGTTCAATCTATTAAACAGTAAATGGAGTATCTAGCTAACTACTCTACCTCTCACATGAAGCTCAGGGAACAATCTCACTTTGTACTTGTTCTGCCACTTATCTGGCTTTCTCACCCAGCTACTAGGAAGTGAAACTTTTATAATGAACTCTTTCAGAGGAATGTAGGGGGAAAGACTCCAATTCCAACCACACCATGCCTCAGTTTGAACTTAAAAGAAGGTATACCAGAGAAGATGGCTGACAACAGACAGAAAGAATACATTACCTCCTTGTCCCTGCCCCCATGAATCTTATTCTTTGGAGGCCCTGGTTCAAGGGGCAAAAGAGTCAGCACTGTGAGAAGCCTAACAGAGTAAAAGTCAAAGTAAGAATCCCATGGCCTACCCAGGAAGTGATGGTGGTGTGGTCAATGGGCTTGCTGGGCACCTGTCTAGTGTAGGTGATGGGAAGCTGTGGAGATCTATAGCGGTGTTGGGCTCCCTCCAGTGGTTGATGGTGGAATAGCAGCTGGGCTTTCTGGCAACTTTGGCGGCGTATTTTTCTGGGAGGCATCAAGCGGTGAATGAAGAGCAGTTAGTAACCACATGATGCTGGTTGTAGTCAGGTCGGGGGAGTGGCTCCAATTCCAACCCATGCCTGCAGAGAGGAAACAAAAGCTGGAAGAAAGTAATTCTGACGATTCCCCAGCTTTTCCTCATACCCTGCCAGCCAGTTCTACTCTCAACTATCAGCCCTACCTCAAGGTTGTGGGGAGCACAGCTTCCTATATATACCACCAAGTAAAAACACAATGGTTCACATTCAACAGCATTCGCTCAATGGACATTTATAGGGCAAGTGTTAAGCACCATGCTGGGTGTTGGGAATTTTAAGATGAATAACCATTTATTCTACGATCATTTATTGAGTGCCAACCACTTGTAGAAACACAGAGGTCAGACTGTCCCTGTCTTCAAAGAGCTGAGAGTCTAGCAAAGGGAGACAATTACAACAATAGGAAGAATGCTTCCACTCACCCCAGGGGAGGCTTCCTAGAGAGGGTGATACCTGACCTGGGTATGGAAGGGCTAGGGAAAGCCAAAAAGCAAGGAGGGCATCCAGGCTGAGAGGCAGCTCATGCAAAGGCACAGACATAAAGGAACATTGTGAATTCAGGGACTCACAGTCTCCATGTAGCTGGACACAGGATATGAAAAGACGAACGGCAAGAATTGAGGCTGGACATGGAGTCAGGGTCAGGTCGGAAACACCATATGCTATACGGTTTGGGCTTTAGCCTAAGTAGTCATTGAAGACCTTCAAGCAGAAGGATATGATCACACTTGGATTTGTAGAAACTTTTTACCCCAGATAATTTTGAACACACACCAAAGTAGACTGAATAATATGATGAGCCCTGTGTACCCATCACCTAGCTCCAACACAAAACAAAACCCGTGGCCAATCCTGACCCATCCAGGCCCCATCCACTTCCCCACCCCTGTATGGTTTTGAAGAAAATATGATATTCCCAGTCATATCATTCCCATCAACACAACTAACATATATACATATATATATCGTAACATTACCAAATAGCCAGAAGTGTTCAAATTTTCAATTGTCTTATATGTGTCATATTGGCTTTTTGTTTGTATTTGTCTTTTAGACAGATAGTCCTGGCAACAGTGTGAAAGGAGGGAACAAGTACCCTGGAAGTAGGGGGACCAGTTTCAAGAGGTTACCGTGTTACCTAAGTGAGAAATGATGGGGCCTGAACCTGGGTTGTCAGTGGAGATGGGAGGCTGGAGACAGAGGCAGGGTCAGGAAGACCCACAAAGTAATAAAAAGTCTGAAAAAGTATCCACTGAATCTCGTAACCAGATCAACTTTAGTAAGAGCTTCGTCAGTGGAATGGTGGGACAGAAGCTTGAATGCAATAGGCAGAGAGGTAAATGGGAGGTGCAGCTGGGCATCCTGGAAAGTCACACAAGAGGGCCGATCAGTTCCACTCTATATTCATGATTCATTCAGTCAGTCAACAACAAAAAAGTAACATACTCTGACTTAGGTCACTAGACAGTGAAGATACAGGTCAAGAAAAAAAGGACAAAGTCTCCACCCTCAAGGAACTAAGATTTTCAGGGAGAACACAGGTAATAAATACATCTATTTGTTCATTCATTCAACAAATATTTACTGAGTGCCGACTGTGC
Source organism: Tapirus indicus (assembly GCA_031878705.1). Taxonomy (NCBI): domain Eukaryota; kingdom Metazoa; phylum Chordata; class Mammalia; order Perissodactyla; family Tapiridae; genus Tapirus; species Tapirus indicus. The sequence goes on along the minus strand of CM062918.1, from coordinate 99,912,765 downwards.
ACCAGGCACTGTTCCAGGTGGTAGAAATATATACCAGAGAACAAAACTAAATCCCTGCCCTCATGGTGCTTACATCCTAGTTGGGAAGTGACAAGAGGAAGAGAAAAATCAAACAGGATAAGGCATTGAGCTGAGTGCTATTTCAGAAAGAGGTGTTAGAGAAGACCCATCTGAAAAAGTGATACTTGAGCAAAGACCTGAATGCAGAAAGGAGAGCAAGCAAGCAATAGAAAGATGCGAGCCAAGAACGTTCCAGTGGGGGAGAATAGTAAGTGCAAAGACCACAGGTGGGAAGATATCTGACTTGTTCAAGAAACAGTAAGGTCAGCTTAGCTGAACTGGAGAGTGGTAGGAGATGAGAACCAGTCCACATGACACAGGGCTTTACAGGCAAGGTTTAGGACTCTTGATTTAATTCTTCTTAGTGTGATAGGAAGCCACTGAAAGGTTCTGGATGGGGAAGTGACATAATCTGATTTATACATTTAAAAGATAACTCTAGGCGCTTTGTGAGAAAAGGTGAGTTGGGGAGAGGGGGATGGAGAAAGGAAGTGGGGAACCAGTTAGAAGGCTGCTGCAGGAGTCCAGTGGAGAGATGACAGCGTAGCAATGGCGACAGCGAGAAGTGTTGAAATTAACCAGCCTCAAATGGACACCACCTTATTCAGCAATCCTACCATGTTTCCTTTATCAACTCCTTTTCCACAAAGATTATCTTGTAACTTTTCCCCTTTCTTAAAACTTCAGAGCTCCTCTTCTCTCTCAGCAAACGGCCTTACTTCCTACTTCACAAAGAATGCAGGTGATGTCAAAGGAAATTTTCTCATCTTCCGGAAATCAAACATACAAACCCACATGTATCCGCACCCACCTCCTTTCTTCCGGCTGTAATTAGGTTGGTCCCTTGCTCTCTAAGGCCCTCCCCTGGCCATGCTTTGGAGCCTTCCTCACTCTACTCGCCATTCTAAGCAATCATCTGCTCACATTTCAGTAACCACCTAGAAGCACATGACTTAAGTATTTATATATTCAGCTTAGAATTCTCCAAACTCAGGACCCACGTATCCAACTGCCTACTTGGCAGCAGCTAGAGGTCTCAAATGTGCCTCCAACTCAACAGATTTAAAACTGAATTCATGATAATTTCCCCTGCATTCCCGCCACAAAAGTGATCATCTTCCAGGGCCCTTGCTCAGGGAATGGTATCATCATTCATCCAGTTATGCAGCCAGAAACCTTGACATTTCCCTTCCCCTCTCCTATCCAACCCGACACCAAGCCCTGTCAATGTTCCCTCTTAAACATCTTCAGTAACGCCCCTTTCTTCCCTCTCTCTCTACCTCTCCTCACCCTCACTCTACAACACCCTTCAAGTTCCCACAGTTCTGGCCTGGAGTATTGCAGTAGCCTAACTGGTCTACCCTAATCTACTCTGGCACCCCCTGCAGAGGGACCTTTTAAAAATGCAAATCTGATCTTGACTCACTTCTGTTTAAAATTTTTGATTTTTGGATAAGGACCAAAGCCCTCAGTTATGGCTAAGGTCCTGCTTCCTCTGGTTCCAGCTTCATCTCACACCACTCCATTCAGGTATCTCAGCTCAAACCCCTCAGCTATTCTTCAGCCTTGGTGCACACCAGCTTTCTCCCGCCACACAGCGTTTGCACACATTATTCCCTTTGCTTTCTTTGCATAAAGGCGTCCGATCTCAGACCAAGCTTTAGTTCCTCAGAACGGTCTCTGCCGACCTACCAAAGTCATCTCTGACCTCTCACTTCTCACGTCACAGCTATAATTCTCTATTTGCTTATTTGATTCTTGAAAACGTCTGTCTCCTCTCCTCCCGTCAGACTGTAGGCTCAGGAGAAAGAACCTCCTCGCCATTGATTCCCAGCGGGGCCCGGCACACAGTAGGTACTGGACGAAATCTGTTGAGTAAGTTCATTAGATATAAAAGATTGGCTGTGGGGTTGAGACAGATGCACACGTGAGGACCTGGAGCTGAGGCAGGGTTTAGGGAGTGGTGTAATTTTTTAAGATGGAGGGAACCTGAACAAGAATATAAGCTGCCCTAAAGAACCCTCCGTCCAGTCGGGGGACCAGACGATCGTCAGTCGCAGGTAAACGGAGAACAATTTCCGCAGCGAGGAATCGCCCAGGGTCGACTTCAGGGAGGCAGAAGACGCCGGGGCGGGTGGAGGGCAGCGTCGCCGGAGGCGACCCGGGAGGCGACAGGGGCGCGGGAGGGCGCAGGACGCCGCCGGCCCCGCGTCCGCAGCCGCCCCGCCGGCCCCGCCGCGGGAGCCCCGCCTGCGCCGCCCCGGCCACCCCGGCCGCGCCCTCCCTCGAGCCGGCCGCCCTACCCGGCCCCTTACCCGCCTGGGCGCCCCGCCGCTCCGCCCGGCCGTGCCGCGTTCGAGCCCGGAACGCGGAGACAAGGGCCGGCGCCGATTGGCGACGCTCCGTCACGTGACCGCAACGCTCCGCCGGCGCCAATTTCAAACAGCGGAACAAACTGAAAGCTCCGGTGCCCGACCCCACCCCCGGCCCCCGGCCCGGGACCCCCTCCCCTCCCGGGATCCCCCGGGGTGCCCCACCCCTCCCGCACCGCCGGGGACCCGGCGGGCCCGGCGCGAGTCCTGTCCGGGGCCCCGGCTCGGCCCCAGGTTGGAGGAGCCCGGACCCGCCCTAGGAGCCATAGCCCAGCGGCCGCAGCTGCAGTCTGGAGGTGAGCGGGGGCGGAGGCATGGAGTCGCGGTCGGGCCTGGGCAGAGGCAGGGAGCAAGGTCTCGGGCGCCGAAGTCAGGGGGTCTAGCAGCAGGGAGCGGGGCAGGAGTGGAGGTCTAGGGCCACACGGAAAGGAGGTCTGAGCGAGGGTGCAAATTTTTTCTGCATCCAACCTCCTAGGCTTGTCCTCACTTCTTTTCCAAAGCACCCCTTGGCCTTCCCTGGAAGTTTGACCTCTGCGCCCTGCCCTCGGTCTCGGGAGGGCCGGGGTGGCAGACTGTGACTGGGATGAAGATTGAGCTTATTCTGCATTAAATCAAAGACAAACCTGCCTGCACACTCCCCTGCTCCCAGGTGCTCTCACCACTATGCAACACTGCCTCCATCCACCCTTTTACAGGGCCCTTCTCCTGGTTCTTGAGAACCCTGCAAAGTGTCCCTGGTCAGGATGGGGGTGGGGTCAGAGGAGTCTGGAAGTCTCTTCGGCTAGATAAAGTGTTGGCAATGATAGGAAAGAGGCTGCTCAGAGAGTGGAGGGGAAAATTAAGCCTTGGACCAGGAAGATATCTTTCTGGGGTGGGGAGGGAATAATAGTATCTACTGATTGATGAGGGGAGGAAGGGAGGCCTGAAGAGATATGAGGTGGAAGTAAAACTGAGATTTGAAGGTAGAGGAAACCTAGTTATAAAGGAAAGGGAGGAGGCAGGGTGGAGAGGGCCTGTGAACTCTAAGCAGATGGCAAGTGTCATACGACAGTCATTTTTAGGGAGATAGCAGATGTCCTAAAAAAGAGACAGCCCAGTCCTCTGTCAAAGTACCTCTAAATAGGATTACACAATTTTACATAATGTTAGAGTATTCCATGTTTCTATTAAAATCAGTAAAGCGTAATTTTTTTAAAGCTAAAAGTATTTCCCTTAACATTACAAAACCACTAATAGCACATTCTGTTAGTCAGGAGGTAGGGATTATAGTCTTGGTTCTGGAAAAGAAATTAAGTAATACAGTAACTAACATGCTTAGAAAGTTAAAATATGAATAAGCACGTGCAAGTACTAAAATATCACTGTATAAATATTTTGCAAATTGTGAAAGAAAAATGTGCTTTTTTTGAATCCATGCAGGGATAATAGTGAAACATAAAGTGAATGGCACCCGTTAGCATTGTGCAGTGCACGACCGGAACAACACTACCACGGGCCTTGAACAGAGTGTGCCTTTTATCTGGGGTCTTGTGAGCTGGGAGATGATTTCTTCAGTGGTGTGGCAACAGTGCAATAGTACAGTCTGCCTTTCTCCTCTGATTCTATGGACACTGACCCTTTTATTTATAAACTAATATGATATAAAAATATGAAGGCTCTATCCTAGAATGGATTATGGAGTCAGAGTTTTGTCAGGACTCCTAATTATCAAACGTCCTCCTATTCCAACATTCCTGTCCCTTCAGTCGCTGCAAGTGACCTGTATTATAGTAGGCAATAATAGAGATTTCTGCATTTTTGTGACTGCCCCACTTGTTTCTGTAGCCAAACATTCTTAAGCTTCCAGAAGACCTTTGGCTGTGTTAACCTACATTCAACCCAATCCCACTTTCCCCCCTTTGAATTGCTTCTGTTGGCTTCAATTTTAGCTTTCTTTTGTCAGGAGAACTCCTCTCCTCATTGTCTGGGGTGTCCCAGGGAGTATTCACCTGGGCCTGCTGGCTCCTGCTTCTGGTCATAGATAGAGGAATGCGTCTCTTTCTAACAGAACCTGCTTCTCAGCCTAACGAATCTCTGACATCCTGCCTCTCCTTGCACTGCCCAGGGTCCATGTTTGTGATTCTCAATGGAGAGTGAAAGCACTGATTCATAATGAAAACCAGCCCCCGTCGGCCACTGATTCTCAAAAGACGGAGGCTGCCCCTTCCTGTTCAAAATGCCGCAGGTGAAACATCAGAAGAGGAGCCTAAGAAGCCCCCTGCCCAACAAGAGCCTGGTCAAGTGCAGGCCTCCAAGGAGGTGGCAGAGTCCAAATCTTGCAAGTTTCCAGCTGGGATCAAGATTATTAACCATCCCACCATGCCCAACACCCAAGTGGTGGCCATCCCCAACAATGCCAATATCCAGAGCATCATCACAGCATTGACTGCCAAAGGAAAAGAGAGTGGCAGCAGTGGGCCCAACAAATTCATCCTCATAAGCTGTGGGGGAGCCGCCACTCACCCTCCAGGACCCCAGCCTCAAGCCCAAACCAGCAATGATCTCAAAAGGACAAAAGTGACCACTGAGACCCTGGGACCAAAGCCTGCAGCTAGGGATGTGAATCTTCCTAGACCACCTGGAGCCCTTCCTGGGCAGAGATGGGAGAGCTGTGGTACGTGGTCTGGAGGGCAAAGGGGTGAGGAACCCAGCCTTTCCTCGCTGGTGGCAAGGACTGCGGTCCGTCATGTTGATACTTACAATAGGCAGGTGTCTAGCCTGGACCAGGGGAAAGTCTTGTCTGTCTTCATCCTGAAACCTTGATCCAGACCCTTTGGGCACTGTCCAAAGGGATGCAATTATAATTTAGCATTTCTATTGATTTCTGTATGTTGGAAAAGGATTTGTTTATTGTTTCTTTTTATCCTTCCCATTGACCAAATAAGGAAGTAGTAATCTTTCTCCATCTTGATAAAGGAGAAAACTGATGCATGAGGAGGAAAAGTGAATTTCTTTGTGCAGATACTCGGTAACTCTTTTGTAAGGTTGCCTTGACTGATCTCTAAGGCTCAGTGTGGCTCAGATTGAAAGGCAACTTGAACTATGCTCCTGACTTTTTCCTGAATTCCATAATGGGGCAGAATACCCGAGGGCTGCAACAGATTTGGCATGTGTTCCTTGTCCTTAAGGTTAGACTCTTGGAGAGGTGATCCCTAACCACCGATTTTGACGGGCCTGCCGGGCATCGGATCAGGCAGCTAAATGGCATCTTGGATTGTTTTCCCTCTAGCTGGTGGTGAGGCAGCAGGCTGCACTCTCGACAACAGCTTGACCAACATCCAGTGGCTCGGAAAGATGAGTTCTGATGGACTGGGCTCCTGCAGCATCAAGCAAGAGGTGGAGGAGAAGGAGAATCGTCACTTGGAACAGCATCAGGTTAAGGTAAATTGTTCTGTCACTCACTTGGTAAGTCAGAGCCAGTGCAGGGAATTTCTAAGAAGGGAAATGGGTTAAGTGGCCTGTGGAGCAGAATTTCCAAGTTCTGGTATTAACACTTCACTCAGTGTGATTTTGTGCAACTTTTGAGCTACCTTCCTGCCTAGGATCTTTTCTCCCCCATCTGTGAAACTTCCTCGAGGGCAGATTCCTCTTCTCTCTGTATTCCGTCAGCACTGAGTTCAGTCCCCCGCCCTTAGTAGGTACTTAGTAGGTATTCAGGAAGCCGTGAAGAGGTCTTAGTTTGGAAAGCAACTTGAAGGTTGAAGAGGTATCCCACAGTATGAAAGGAATACAGCATTTTTAAGAGGATAGTTTTATTAGAAGATACATTAATAGCAAATAAAGTGAATTAGATGTGAATTTTAAATAACTTCCCAGCAATTAAAATTGATTTGACCCAATTGTGTGGCCTGGGCTTGTCTTTCACAGTTGCCCCACACCTAGATTCTGTTGTATATACCTTTTAATCATTCATTCAACAACATTTAAAAGTGAAATTTTACATGGATGTGTACATAAGTAAAAATCAAGCTGTTCACTAAAAAATTGTGAACTTTATAAAGTTACAGCTCAATTTTTTAAAATGTGAGTAATCAGATCTTTGCCTAAGACTTGGCCAAATGTGTTCTTTGCAGGCATTTTTCTGTCCCATATTCCTGGGAATATTTCCTTCATACAAACATTGAAAGGAGTGGGGTTTATGCACATCACATCAGGAATAGGAATCAGACTAAGACCTAGGTCTCTTGACCCCCAGGTCTGAAAAATGGGTATGGTTTTAGTGTAAAATCAATGCTTTAAGAATCATGGTATATACCCAAACTTTTCTGAGAGGTTTCAATTAGCAAAGACTGGACTTCTGCTTATTATTGGGCAATATCTTCAAGAAAATGAATGATGACGGAGAAGTCGTTCTACATTGTTTAGGGACTGAACTAGATCATCTCTAAGATCCTTCCTAATCCTAAAATTTTATTTTATGGCACACTGGTCTCAATGAGTTTGGTTTTAGTATGATTCTATGGGATAAAAGAGTTACCTAAGGGATGTTCTTCAAGGGGAATCCGGGGAAGGTCTTGTGAACTCTTCCATATCATTCCCTTTTCTCTTTCCCTTTGGCTTCTCCTAACCCTCAGGTTGAGGAGCCCCCAGTAGCATCAACATCCTGGCAGGACTCCATGTCTGAGCGGCCACCATATTCTTACATGGCCATGATACAGTTCGCCATCAACAGCACCGAGAGGAAGCGTATGACCTTGAAAGACATCTATACTTGGATTGAGGACCACTTCCCTTATTTTAAGCACATTGCCAAGCCAGGCTGGAAGGTACTATGTCCTCTAACAACCAAAGTCGAGGTCACTGTGGCCCGAGAGTTTGTCTGCACAGATGTACAGCATTTTGTCTGGTGCTTTGAGGTAGCAGTTAAATGCAAAGGATGGTAGAACTATAAACAATTGTATCTTTCGGATTGCGACTTGATCCTGCTGAATCCAGGCAAAATCATCTGTAAGAGCCCTGCCACCGCTTCATCCGTCATTACCCGATGGTTATGGAGACTCTTCAGTGTAGCACTAAGCCCGCTTTTGTGCCACATTGAACAGCAGCTGGAGTGACTAAGTAGCTTTATGAAAAGATCTTGATGAAAAAGAAATGCTGTCTATGAGCCTCCTGACCCCTCCTGTGATGTCACACATCATCTCTAGAAGTCAGGGACTTTGTCTTTTATTCATGGGAACACTGAGATGCTGGGAGTCATCATAGCGCACACTGCAATGTCAGGGCCACACTTAGATCTTCTCACAGATACTCAATTCCAAGCCAAGGTGTTTTTGTTTTGTTTTTCCCGCAGTAGAACTCTTGCCTTCGCACTCACACCTCAACTAAATTTCCTCGTTTCTTTACTCACCTATCTTGCTATTGATTATTGTTTCATTATTGGTCTCACTCCTATTTCCTAGCCCCTGACAGTTATCTAGGTCTTTTCTTTATCAGCAACCTGAGGAATGGCACCAGTCCTCATCCCCATTGGATGAATGGGTTTTTGGCTTAGGTTGCTGGCTCTGTAGTGTGGACTGTCAGAGAGAGAGTTGCCAAAGGGCAAGGCTGAAACATCAAAGGTGATGTTTCTGAAGCTAAAGTAGCTGATAACTGTTTGTCTTCCTCTTCTTTCAGAATTCCATTCGCCACAACCTTTCCCTCCATGACATGTTTGTTCGGGAGACGTCTGCCAATGGCAAGGTCTCCTTCTGGACCATTCACCCCAGTGCCAATCGCTGCTTGACGTTGGACCAGGTGTTTAAGGTGAGCGTCCTGGTCCCATCTAAATATGGCCAGAGCTGGAGGCCATAATATCCATCTCGGAAGGAAACAAGTCCTCCTTGTGACGATCTCATCTGATCAGGGCGGAGGTAGAAGTCGGCCAGCCCATAGGTGATTTGCATAAAACTCACTGAATTAAGTACAGTTGACAAATAGCAAATGGCACACTAATGTGCTGGGCCAGGTCTCGGAGAGGACGGCTCTGATCCAAATAGAGGAATTCCCGGAGTGGTGTTTCCTAACTGCCTTGTGGATAAGAATTGCCTGGGACGCTTGTTAAAATACAGCTTCCCAGGCCCCTCTGTTGGGGCTTCTGATTCAGTGGGTCTGGGATGGCCCAGGAATATGTATATTTAACAAGCATCTCAGATGATTCTTACAGAGAAAGTCTGGGAAACCTTGTTTTTAAAAAGCCCCTTTTTAGGTTGGAGACCAGAAACTGAGCCACCAGAACATCTTTTCAGAGCGATTGTTTTGGGATTTCAGAGTGCCCACAAGGCTGCTGGTAGCCATAGCCGTTCTCCTGGGAGGGACATTCGTCCAGGGTGGCCTCAGCATCAATCAGGAGCAGATGTTTTTCCCTATGGTCAGATTTCTGGTCAAACTGACCACGCTGGTGGTAACTTCATCTCATTTCTCTCCCACAATGCCTGACCGCCACCAGCCACTGGACCCAGGGTCTCCACAATCGCCCGAGCACTTGGAATCAGTAAGGTTCTTTCCCTCTGGCTCGGGGCTTGGCCTTGTTCTCCTTTCACTGCTCAGCATGGCTTTAGTGGACAGGGATAAGGCATTAAGCAGGGGAAGGGAGCCTGTCGCCCGTGACTGCCAGTCCTAAACATGGAGCACCCCGAGCTTCTGGGAGTGAGGAGTTTGTGACCACAATGCATCTCCCCAGGAGTAGGGCTCATGCTCACTTCTCCCCCTCCCACAGGCATCGTGAAGGTGCACTGAGCAGAGCAGGGTGTGGCGGGGGACATGCCATGGGCCTGGTGCAAGACAGCAGCCACGAGTGCCTGGCACAGACTTCGCAGGCGGCAGTTTTTTCTCTTACTTTTCTACCTGGCTTTTCTTTGCCACTCATAGAGCCACACGCTTTAGCATCCCCTGGGGGTGGTGAGGTTACGTAGATGAGGTCATCGGGCCGTGCTGCCATCGTGTGTCTGCGGGCCATGCACCTTTTCCCACTAACAAGGCCTGGGAGACAGTGCCCGCCTGCATCCATGCCCCGGACGGGCTTTTTCTTTCTGGGCTGTCAGTTAGCTCAGTGCACGGTACCAGAGCAGCTGGTGGGTTCTCCTGCCTTCTGCCCTACCTTATTAACCCGGGTTTCTTTCTCTCCCCTTCTGCACAAGCAGCAGCAGAAACGACCCAATCCTGAGCTCCGCCGGAATGTGACCATCAAAACTGAACTCCCACTGGGCGCACGTTAGTATGGGAGAGGGGGCCTCAGGCCTTGTCCTTGTTCTGGGGGCATATCTTTAGCAAATCAGACTCCGGGATTCTGTGCCCAGCTCAAAGGGATCTGAACCCAGAGAGGGAGAGCAAAGCTCCCGGGACTGAGAAGGGGCGTGTCCCTGGACCCCTGCTCCTCATCTCCTGTTTCCTCCTAGGGCGGAAGATGAAGCCACTGCTACCACGAGTCAGCTCGTACCTGGTGCCCATCCAGTTCCCAGTGAACCCGTCACTGGTGTTGCAGCCCTCGGTAAAGGTGCCATTGCCCCTGGCAGCTTCACTCATGAGCTCTGAGCTTGCCCGCCATAGCAAGCGAGTCCGTATTGCCCCCAAGGTAAGTGGCTTCTGTTTTCCTCTGAGGATTAAAAGTGTTGGACCTACGGCGTACAATGTAGTCTGCTAAGTGTTCCTTGAGAAGCTTATAAATCTAGTTGGGTAGACAAGGCATAAATACATAGGAAAATTTAATAGCATTTTAAGAGCTAAAAAGGAATTTGGATTACAACATAAGTGGTGTGAGAAGGCCCATAAATACCTGATGAGCTTATAAGAATTTGGGAAAGGGTGATTATGGTAGATGGACTGGGTTGGTTAAGGAAGAGTTCAAAGGGAAGGGTTTTAGGAAGAAATAGATTTGGGTAAGCAAACAGGTGTGGAGAGAGCATTCTAATGGAGGCAGGAAATGCCAGTTTGTACCAGGAACAGTAGAGTGATTGGGTCAGGCTAGCTCGGGGTTTCTCAACCTCAGTACTATTGACATTTAGGGCGGGATAATTCTTCATTGGGGGTGGAGGGGTGCTGTCCTGCGCACTGAAGGATATCTAGCAGCATTCTTCATCTCTCTCCACTAGATGCCAGGAGCACCCCCCATGGTGACAATTAAAATATCCCCAGACATTGCCAAATGTCCCCTGGGGGGGAAATTGTCCTTGGTTGAGCATCAGTGGTCTAGCTTGAGGGGAAGGTGTGGAGGGTAAGTTAAGACCAGACCGTGATGGGCTACAGTGTCTGGGCTTGACCCTGTAGAGAAGGGTTTGTGAACAACAGCTGACCTGTAACAAAGTAGATGAAAGGGCCCTCCCCACTTCACTGAGATGGAAATAGCATGGGCTCTGGAATTGAGAGAGACATGGATTTGCTTTTATTTATTTTTATTTTTAAAATATACATAAATGTACATACCACATATATAATTTTACATAAATGCATTAGTGAGACTGTAGCGTGTGTATTGTTTTTGTTTTAATGCAGCCTTTTTTTCCCCTTTTCTTCTTTTTGCCTCCCTTCCCCCAACCTTCACCCAATCACCCTGGCTTCCCATGATAACCCATGTTGACAATTCAGTATGCATTCTTCCATATTTTATCCATGCTCTTAGTATAATGTACATACGTACATAGCCATAGCCATTTTATATACACATGCAGCACACAGAACATTGAAAGTGGGATCATATTATACACACTCTTCTGCCTCTTGGAAATTCTTCCAAGTCACTTGGCAAAGCTCTCATTCATTGTTTTTTAATAGCCACATAATATTCCATGGTCTGGCTATGCCATAAATTTTCCAACCATTCCACTTTTATGGGCACATTTTGTTTCTAGTTTTTTTGCCCTATGAACAACATTGCAATAAATAACTTTGCAAGTATCTTTCTTAATAGTGCTTTTATTTCTATGAGATAGAGTCCCAGACTTGAGATTGCGGAGTGGAAAGGTATTCTAAATCTTATTAAATATTGCTAGATTGGTTTCCAAAAAATCTGTGATAATTCACATTTCCGCCAGCAATATATGACAAGACTTGTATCTTTGCCAGCAATTGGTATTATTAGTGTCTTAAATATTTGCCCATCTACTGTGTATAAATGATTTCTCCATGTTTCAATTTATCTTTCTTTGCTTATCAATAAGTGTGAGCACCTCCTCCTTATGTTTGGTCACTTGGAATTTATAAGATGCTTATTTATGGACATTGCCCATCTTTCTATAGGGTTTGTGCGAGTTCTTTGTTATTAAAATATTAACCTCTGTCTTTTATGCTAAAGATTTTTTTTTACTTCTGTTGTTTGTTTCTTAACTTCGTTTATGGTATCTCTTGCCACAGTAAGATTTTAAATTTTTATATAGTCAAATATGTCTCTCTTCTCTTTTACAGCTTCTGGGTTTCCAGTCTTGGTTAAGAAGGTCACCCCCACCCTCAGATTGTACATGTAGTCTCCTAGATTCTCTTTCAGGATTTGTATGGTTTTAATTTTTCTGTTTAAGTCTCTGTATATGGTATAAAATAGACATCAATTTTATTTTGTCTCAGATGAATGCTAATTGTGGCAGCACCATATTAAATGCTCTATTACCCCTGGAATTGAACTACCATTTTCCTCATACAGTCTCATATTAAATGGTTTTTAAGACTTTAAAAAGACAAAAAAGAGGATCAGTACCAGCATGTCACTTATTTTAGTCATGCTTTGTGTCCCGTCTGTGACTGGGCTGATTCTCGAGGCCTCAAGAGCTCCCTTTCACCTCATCCCTGCTTCCCCTTCAGGTGCTGCTGGCTGACGAGGGGATAGCCCCTCTGCCCACTGCAGGACCAGTGAAAGAGGAGGGACTCCTGCTTGGAGAAGGGCTGTCTCCTCTGCTTCCAGTTCAGTCCATTAAGAAGGAAGACATCCAGCCTGGGGAGGAAACGCCACACTTGGGGAGACCCATCAAAGTAGAGAGCCCGCCCTTGGAAGAGTGGCCCTCGCCGTGCCCGTCTGTCAAAGAAGAGTTGTCTCACTCCTGGGAGGATCCATCCCGCTCCCCCACGCCAAGGCCCAAGAAATTCTATAGTGGGCTCAAGTCCCCAGCCCGGCGTGTCTCTGAAATGCTCGTGATTAAACGAAGGGAGAGGAGGGAGATGAGCCGGTCTCGAAGGAAACAGCATCTGCTGCCCCCCTGTCCAGATGAGCCCGAGCTGCTCTTCTCAGAGGGCGCCGGGACTTCCCGACAAGCCCTGGAGCTTGCTCTCCCGGAAGAGTCCTCGGAGCCCGCCTCTCAGCTTGGCTGCTCCCAGGAGGAAGGAGGACCTTTTAAGACACCCCGTAAGGAGACGCTGCCCATCTCCTCCACCCCGAGCAAATCTGTCCTCCCCATGACCCCCGAATCCTGGAGGCTCACACCCCCAGCCAAAGGCGGGGGGCTAGATTTCAGCCCAGTACGAACCCCCCAGAGTGCCTTTGGCCCCCTGCCTGACTCCCTGGGGCTGACAGATCTCAGCACCACCCCACTGAAAAGTATCCCCCTCTTTGACTCACCCCGAGAGCTCCTCAATTCTGAGCCCTTTGACCTCACCTCTGACCCCTTCCGCAGCTGCTCCCCCTCAGATATGGAAGTCCCCAAGCCAGGCTCCCCCGAGCCACAGGTTACCAGCCTTTCAGCCAACCGCTCTCTGACGGAAGGCCTGGTTCTGGACACAATGAATGACAGCCTCAGTAAGATCCTGCTGGACATCAGCTTCCCTGGACTGGAGGAGGACCCCCTGGGGCCCGACAGTGTCACCTGGGCTCAGTTCATTCCCGAGCTGCGGTAGAGACATGACCTTTCCCTGCTGCTTAAGCTGTCCACTCTTCTGGGTGCTCATGTGGCCGGGCCATCCAAGCCCTCTGAGTGAGGACAGCAGGCAGGGACTGTCCACTCCACTAGCCCCATCTTGCCTGGTTAGGTTAAGGCAGACATCATGCCATAGCTGCCACTGGGCACCCTGCAAGCAACAAGGTCCTGGTGAACAGTCTCTGTGCCACCCTACGCTCCCCAAGAAAATATGATCCCTCACTCTCCCCACTAGGAACTGAAGCGTGGGAACAGCAAAAACAAGGGTGAAAAGAGATTGGGAACTCCCCAAACTTTGCATTGTTCTCAGCAGTCTCCCACCTTCCCTCTTTCTTGCAGGGAAGCCCTTGTAAATAGTGTATATTCTCCAAATTATCCTCTAATTATAAATGTAAGCTTATTTCCTTAGCTCATTATTTAGAGACTGCCAAAGGTGGGCAGGATGACAAGGGGTTTCAGTTTGTTTCTGTTCCTTGCTTTTAGTTCCTAGAGAAGGGAGGACCTGCAGTGCCCCATTTCTTCCAGGCCCAAGGTACCTGCCTCAAGAGTTCTTTGGGCACCCAGACAAGTGGATCTGCTTGCCAGAGTCCCTCTATTACCCGTCCCTCCCAATGTTTCCAAGTCAGCTTTCCTGCAAGGAGAAATCCTGGTAAAAAGATCTCTTGTAATGGATCAAGAGTTGATTGGGGGTGGGGGAATGGGTGCATCTAAAGCAAGGAGTGTGGGTGCCCAGATGTCTGCCCATGAGATGTTTCTCTGATAGTGTCCCTAATCATGCCAGAGAGACTAGCATTGATGAGAACTTGGCCCAAGGCTTGAGAAGGCAGAAAGGGCCCTGAGCTGCCTGGCTTCCTTAGCTTGCACCTTGGCTTTGCAAAGAGCCACCCTAGGCCCCAGCTGACCGCGTGCCTGTGAGCCAGCTCAAGAACACTACTGTTAACTCCCTACTCAATAAAGTCCAGGGTGGAGACGCTGGTCTCTGGGGTGTTGGTGTTGGTCCGTAAGGCACAATGAGGGGTTGGAAAAGAAAGTGGGTGATGATGAAGATGGTAACGAGGAAGAGGCGAGACCTAAAGCCAACAGGAAGAAGCACTTGGAGGAGAGTGCAAAGGGCTTTAGCACAGTCCCACACCTGCACAGGCACACATCCTTTCTAACAGAAATTGGCAGTTTTTCCACTGCTAGTTCTGCACAGCTGGCCTCTTTTAGGGACCTCTGAACCTGCTGGTTACCTTAGGCCTTTTAGAGCTCTCCAGTAAGGGAAGGCCTATGCAGGCAGACATCCCCACCTTCCTGGAACTTCAGGGAAGGATGGGCCGAGTTACAGGGGCCTTATGACCACCTCCATCCCCACCCCAAGGCCTGGAAGCTATCCTACCCTACTTTTCTCCTCCTCCTGCCTTCCTAGGTAAGCCCCTCCCCAGACTAGCTCCCATTACCATCTTTTGCAGTCAGAACTTACGAGTCCTATCTTCTGCCTGTCTCACCTGAAAGGCAGCTGGGGCCCAAGAGACTGATGAGCCCTCTCAGAGAGAGGTAAGGGCCTCCTCCCTGCGTCACCACCCAGGAAGCATCACCATAGCAACCCCAGCAGCAAACAATGCTGCCAGGAAGATCTTCCCTACAAAGCTGACCCTCCTGGCAATCAGGCCCAGAAGAAAAATGGCCAGTAACCAGAGAAGATCACCCAGAGAGTGGAGTAATCCATCCCATGTCAGAAAACCTTTCCTGCAGGTAGGGTGCGGGGCCCCATCTCTGCAGCCTACGTTTCTGCACCCTGCTGGGCTAGGGGCTGTCCCCCTGGAGTGGGCCATGCTTTTTCTCCCAGTGAGCAGATCTGGCCCGTGAACTCTCCGCTGTCTTCCTCTCTTAGTCCTCCTTAGTCCTCTCTTAGTCCTTCCTCTCTTACCTAGTGAACACAAGGTCAGAACAGAGGGGAGGAGACACCTGGTTATTACATATCCCAGACCCACTCACGGGGGGTGTCATGTAGAGATGACTTAGGGGACTGGGCCCCAGAAACAGGTGAGGTTTTGGAATCAGAAAAGTCCTAGGGGTGGTTAGGAGGCAGAGGCATTTTGAAGAGCGTAGTATCATGAGTAGTGCAGATAGATGGCTAAGGTCCCAGCTCTGCCACTCACTCACTTGGCACCTTGGGTGAGTGACTCACCTTCACTGTGTCTTGCATTTTGTACCTTTGAGATGGGAACAATAACAACACCGGCTCCTAGGGCTGTGAGGGTTAAATGAGATGTGGATAAGGATTTAGCACAGTGTTAACACATATTTGTTACTGTTTATTTCATGGGAGGTGGGGCGCAGAAATGGGAAGGAACCAACATTCCAGATGTTTCTATACTTGCTTATATTTTAATGAGAAGTGGGGGGAACGCACCAGTGACAGAAACAAGTAACAGGAGGAGGGGTCGGCCCTGTGGTGTAGTGGTTAAGTTTGCGCGCTCCACTTCGGCAGCCCGGGGTTCACAGGTCCGGATCCCAGGCACAGACCTATGCACCACTCATCAAGCCATGCTGTGGTGGCATCCCACAAAATAGAGGAAGATGGGCACAGATGTTAGCTCAGGGCCAATCTTCCTCAGCAAAAAAAGAGGAAAATTGGCAACAGACATTAGTCAGGGCCAGTCTTCCTCACCAAAAAAAAAAAGTGACAGAAGGAGTCTGGGGTAGAAAAGCACCTGGCCTCTCTCTCTGAAGAAAGGTTGTCCTCCTACACATGGCTTGGTAAGGGGTGTTCTCCCTCACAATTCCCTCAGGCCTGCTGTGCCCTCATAGGAGCACCGGGATGGAGAGGACGGGTGAAGAATGGGAAAATGTAAGTTGAGGAAAGAGGGTGGGAGATCAAAACCTGATAGATGGAAAGAGAACAAAAGATGAGAACCCCATGAGAATAACACAGAGCAGACATAACTTCCGACAGGCAAGCAGGAACAGAGAAATTGTTCCCCGCCAGGCCATCAGTGTCCCGATCAACATCCTGGGTCTGGAGGGGGCTGGCAGCTTGTTTTCTCTGCAGCTGCTCCTGAGAAGGGGAGGCAGGGTGCCCCTCAGGCTCCCTTTTGTCTCTCCCTAGATGGTCCATGCCCGTGAGTCCCCCCCGACCTACCAAACGTGGGCTCAGCATGAGTTCCTTCTCCCCAGTGAGTCCTGGGAATTGCCTGGCTTCACCAGGCAAGCCTACCACCAGCTGGCCCTGAAGTTACCACCCTGCACAGAAACTAAGTCCAAGGTGCATCACCGACTCATCTACCCTTGGAAGGATGCTACCCAACACACCTGGGGCTTCCACACATGGCTTGATGTGGGGCGTTTGCCAGCCACCTTTCCCACCAGGCCCGACAGGCCCTACGATAGCAATGTCTGGCGCTGGCTGACAGACTCCAGGGCCCACTGCTGCCCCCCAGCAGAGCCCCCCATACCCCCTCCCTCCTGGATGGGTCAAAACAGCTTTCTGACCTTTATCTGCTGTACTCCTATCTTCTTGGACACGAATAGGAAGAACCAAGTGATTTTCAGGACGGTGAAGGAACTAAAAGAGGTGGAGAAACTCCGGCTGAGGAGTGAAGCAAGGGTACCTCCACTCGATGCCAATGGTGACATCCTGCCCCCAAAGAACTTCAAGAAGTAAGAGGAGCTCCTTCCTCAGTGAGCTCACCCAACCTACCCAAGTTCAGGTGACCCCTCCCTCTCTCTGATTCCTGTTTCTGATGTCTAACTTGGTACTCCAACTTTCCCACCTCTGGCCGTCTGAAAACCAAACTCTTTTCTGAGTGTAGCTGGAGGGAAGGGATGGAGGCAAGGGAAGGACAGCCAGGGGAGGGGCTTAAAATTTAGGGAGTACAACTATGTACTTAACACGTGCTAGACCCTAGGGATACAAAGAAATGTCCTTCAGTCCCTTCCCCCAAGCAGCTTGCAGAAGGCAAATACTCACATACATCCGTGGAAAGACAGTCATCAATACAAGCCCACACTTGCTAAGGGCCAAAAGTGTGAGGCAGATGGTAGGTGGTGTAAGGTGTCCATTATTAATGGAAAGAGCTGAGGGCTGGAGTCAGAAGCTTGGATTAAAGTCCAGACTGTGTCATTTTGGCAAATTTATTAGTTTTTTCAGACTCAGTTCCACCGTTGATAAAATGGGGCTTGTAAATACCATGCCTACCTCAATGAGTGAAGATAAAATGTGTTAATGAATTATGAAAGCTCTATACAAGAAATAGATGTTATTACAGAAATTCAGAAGAGGGAGGGATTGCTGTGGGCTAAGCGTCCCCGCAGAGGCTTCATGAGGAAATCAGATGAAGGCTGGAAGGGTAGGAAGCCTCCAGAAAGGCAGAAAGGAGGAGCTGGAGGGTTGACTGGTCTGAACAGAGACAGGAACGTGAATGGAGCTGTTTGAGAACACGCAGCTCTCTCCTCCCTGCCCATGGTGGGAACTCACAGGTATCTCCATACTGTGTCCAGTCCAGGCCCTGGGCAGGAGTGGCAAGAGAGGGGAAGAGGACTCAGGATAGAATGTCTCAAATTCCAATCCCAAGGACATGGTGGGGTTTGAGGGGGAGGCTGTGGAGATTTTTAATCTTTAAAAAAAAATTCCAACAGTTGGTGATTTAGAGAGAAGATTATTCAGGACCTTGACTTCTCTCTGTTGTCCTTGCAATGAAGATTACTGATTACTAACATGTGCGAACACTAGGCATACAAAGGCGAATAAGATTTAGATCACTCCTCAGAAAAACTCGCAAATGATAGTGCCAGATGTTGTTGTAATCACCTTAGCTATATTATTTAACACTCCCACTACCCTCTGAACAGAAATTGTTATTATTATCCCCATTTTACAGATGGGTCGTCTGAAACACAGAGAGGTCAAGTCTCTTGCCCAAGTTCACACAGCCAGCAAGTAACGCAGAGCTAGGATTGAACCCAGGGAGCTCAGCCCCGGAGCTGCATTCTTAACCACTATGCTCCATTTCCCCTCATGCTTGCCTGGGGAATCAGACAAGTTCACAGCTACTTCTAATATAATATAATGTTGTATAAGAAAAATACACATCCATAAAAAGAGCTTAGCACAGTGCTCGGCGTACCGCAAACATGTGTGATGCAGAAGCAGCGTGGCCTCTGGAGGCAAATAGATCTAGGCTGGAATCTACCTAGCTCCATCACAAACTTTCTATGCCACCTTAACTTTCTCAAATTCTTTGAGCCTCACCTTCCTCAAGGCCGTATAGGAAGTGTACCTGGTACCTTGCAGGGTTGTCAGGAGATTAAAAGGCACAGTGCTTTGCATATAGAAGGGCTCAGTCAACGGTGTCATTATTAGTACGCCGTCTCCACAAGAGAAGGATCCCTTGTTCTGCTTGTCTGCTGCTGTAGGCCCAGCCCCTGGAGCCAGGATGGAGGAATGAGTCTCAGACAAGGTTTTGCTGTTCATGGAGGAGGGAGTCTTTGAGCTGGACCTTGAAGGATTGTGCAAGTTTGCCAGGTGGGAACAAGGAATAGTGGTGGCTCTGTTGTTCTTTTGAGCAGCTCTGTCAGGGGTTAAAACAGATTGTTAACTATTACTCTAGGGGCCGGCCTGGTGGTGTAATGGTTAAGTTCACGTGCTCCACTTCAGGGCCCGGAGCTCATGGGTTTGGATCTTGGGTGTGGACCTACCCACTGCTCATCAGGTCATGCTGTGGCAGCATCCCACATACAAAGTAGAGGAAAATTGGCACAGATGTTAGCTCAGGGCCAATCTTCCTCTCTCTCTCTCTCACACACACACACACACACACACAATTACTCTAGATCAGTAAGAGAGCACATTCTGAATGAGAGGCCCAGAGCACCCAGACAAGGTCTGGGCTTCCAGAGGCTCATGATCTCATTGGGAAACAGAACATTTAAATATAAACCCAGTTCTTCCCAACTTATTAGCACATTAGAATCACCTGGGCCACTTTACAAACTGTTGAGGTTTGAGCTCCACCCAGAAGATTCTAACTTACCTGGCCCGGGGAAGCCTGGGCCCTGGGATTTTTTGAAAGCTGCCCAAGGTGATTCTACTGTGCGGCCAGGCCTGAGGACCTCTGATGTAAACTTAAGACAGCAAACGGGGGGGGGGGGGGGGAGATCTGCTGAACCAGGTGCAAAGCATGTTGAACCACAGGACACTTGCCACTATTTCAACTATGTTTTTAAAAAGCCAATTTCCCACTGTTGAATCTCATACTACAGGCCTATAGAAGAGGGAGCCATCACACCAGGTGTCAGATGGCAGCAGGTCAGAGCAAGAAGGGCTCGTGGATATCATCACGCTCACCAGCGGGGAGAAGGGGCACTTGTGCTGAGTTCGCTCTTCCCGCTGGCACTGCGTTAGTGGAGGAGGTGGGACTTGAAGGACTGTTAGAATCTAGATAATGATATTACATACAGTATGTTCAAAGGATGGAGGATCGGCCATCTAAACAACATCATTTCCCCAGCCTAATGCCAACACACACACAGGGTGAGGGCCATTGGCATAGATTGATATCCAATTAGGAAGAGAGATGGAAAGGATTCCCTATGGCCCGATGGCTCACTAGCTTGTGGAAGGGAGCACCATGCTTCCCCTTCTCACCCCTTCCACTGTGCCTGGCTCTCTACTTTGACCTCTCTGTTCTCTCCACACCCTCGCCCCAACAGGTACCCGCACATCTCACCTGGTGGAAGATTTCAACCCCGCAGCCTCCAACTCATGCCCAACCCACTTCCCAATGACTTAGCCAGGAGCTGGCCCTGCCCGAACCTTCAGCCTCATTACCAGGAGAAGGTGCTGAAGCTGGCCTTGCTGCCCAGTGCACCCCTGAGCCAGGACCTTGTGAGGAAGTACCAAACCCTGATAGAGGACCGGGTTGCCTTGCCCCTCCACCATCTCTCTAAGGTACAACCTGGCAAAGCCTCAGCAAAAGAGAACAAGACCTGGACACACCTAGAAGAACGTCCAGATGGGTGGGGACCACGGTGGGCACATAGACCCCCAGGATCCAGCATTCCCAACCAATGCACCTTCAGCAAGAAGCCTTTGGGGTAGCTGAAGGACCCTGGCTTCTCTAGAACGGAACCTCTCCACCATCCCCCCAACTTCAAGCCACCTCTGTACTCCAGGTTCCTGGAGAGTCTACTGAAACTCTAAATTGTTATCTGTCTTCCTTGGAGGACTCTCTCACAGAGGGTGGGAGGACTTGTCGGGGGATAGAGCAGGGAGAGCAGAGGGGAATCCAGTTCCTAGGGACAGACGAGGAATGGGGAGGAAGAAGGGTGTGTGTGTGTGTGTGTGTGTGTGTGTGTGTGTGTGTGTGTGTGTGTGTGTTGGGGTGGGAGAAGAGGCGCTGTAAGAAATGTGGGTAATAAGAAGTTACCTCCACTCCCATAACCCATTTGGAACAAGACTGGGATTGGTCAGGGTACAGGAAGCTTCTCAGGCAAAAATAACCTTGATTCCACCCCCCTGGACCATTTGATGTCTGGACAAAGACCACAAGCAACTGTGCTGTGTTGCAGGTCCCACACAGAGTTTGGGGAAGCAGAGGTCAGGCCAAGTCTGGTGCTAGAGGATGGGAGACTCAGGTCTGATGAAAGCTGACCAGGCCTCTATGGAGGGACAGGAATAGAATGAAGCAGATATTCACAGTAAAAGAGTGGTCACCCCAGAGCATTACTTTAGGGCCTTGGGCCTGTGCTGCAGTTGACCCCAGGTGATTTTGCGATGGAGGGACCAGAGACAAGTGGCCTAAAGTAAAGGTAGGCAAAGTGCATTGATCAGAAAGGTGCTGACCCTGGCGGGGTGGAGACTGGGTGGGAGAGGGCCTGCAGAAGGCCTGCTGGAGAAGGCAGCTGGGTGGTGGCTGGAGAGGGAGCCGCCTCGCCTCCTCTTGCTCCATCATACCCCAAGTTGGTGATCTTCCCCAGCTGGGCTTCTCTTGGCTTTTTGCCCACTGCCCTCTTACCCTACTTTTCTCAAGCCCTGTGGGCACCTGGGAATAAAGACACCAGCAGACTTCTAGCTCTGGTTTAACCACTAACCAGCTATGTGACCTTGGGCAAGGTCATTCCCCTCAGGCTTTCAGTTTCCTCATCTGCACCATGGGAGCCACTAAGGTTTATGTAAGCGCAATAAAATAATATAAGTGAAGAACTTGAAAAGTGTCTGACACATTGTAGGCCCTCCATAAATGAAGCTATCAACCATTATTCATAGAATAAAGTAATAACTGGATGGAATATAATTCAGCCATAAAGAGGACTGAAGTACTGATGCATGCTACAATGTGGATGAACCTTGAAAACCTCATGCTGAGTGAAAGGAGCCAGACACAAAAGGCCACATATTATGTGATTCCATTATACAAAATATCTAGACTAGGCAAATCCATAGAGACAGAAGGTAAATTGGTGGTTGCCAGGTGCTGGGGGAGAGGGGAATGAGGACTGACTACTTAATGGATACAGGGTTTTCTTTTGGGGTGATGAAAATATTTTGGAACTAAATAGAAGTGGTGGTTGTACAACATTAATAGTGAAAAAAATGCCACTGAATTGTATAATTTAACATGGCAAATTTTAAGTGAATTTCATCTCAATTAAAAATAATTATAATAAATAGGGTGTGTATAGAGAGTTTCCAAATTTCCTTCCAGTTCAAAATCTATAATTCTCCTCCACAGTCCTTCTCCTTGCCACCTCTTCCCATGGTATGTTTGGGGGTGGGGGCAGGACCAGAGCCAAGGGGTGAAGGAGAATTTCCAGAGTACTCCAGGGAATTGCGGAGGCTCTGGGAATGTACCCGTTCTCCCCACTCTGGATCCGAAATGATGGTGGAAATGGGGAGGTCCCTTTACCTAGGATCCTAACATGTCAGAGTTGGGCAGGCCATGAGGAGACAAGAACCCTCTCAGTGTTCAGATGGTAAGCAAAGGCCCATCGAGAAGTGACTTGCTCCAGGCCAAAGCCAGGCAGTCCCCGCCCTTCTGGTGGTAGAACAAGAGGCACAGGCTGGGAGCTGGGACTCCAGGACCTGTGTTGTCATCCTGCTTCTCAGGCTACTTGCCCATGATGCCTGGGTTTTGTCACCTCCACAATGAGAGGCCATGGGGATACCTAAGAGGGTTAATATGAAGATTTGGGGGTGGGAGGATGAAGACCATTTCTTCAGAGAAAGCCACCTACTCTTTGGCCTGGAGCTAGGGCAGAGCAGAAAGGTAAGCGGTACTTACCCAGACTCCTGCCTTGGCAGACCCAGACCACGCCAGAGGCTGCTAGCCTCACGTCAAAAGGACTTCGACCCCACCGACCACCTTCCTGCTCTGCTCTCTGGACCGCAGCCTCCTTCCTGCTGACAGGGGGATTACAGCATTATCAGGGCCCCCAGTGTCCACTGGCCAGCAAGAGATGCAGAACCAAGACTCCTGAAATTCCTGAACCCCAGGGGGCCATGGAGGTCTGAGAGACAACAATAGGATCCAAACCTTCTCCTGGGCCGGGGGCTCTTCCAAGGCGATTCCCCCCGCTCAGCCTTCCAGCAACGGGGAACACTACCTCCTCCCCCTCCCTCCCACATACACTAATGAATATGGAATTCTTGAAAACCTTTGGTGGGGTAGGGTGGGGGGTCCCTGTAACCTGGGCCTGCCTTAAAGATCTACTCTCTCACCACAACTTTTGAGAGTTGATCTGAGAGGAAAGCAGGGATGGACACCCCTCCCCCCATATACCCAGCACACCACTCCCCAGAACACCATGCACTCTGCTGAATGCCACCAGCTTCATGGACACTAATTAATCCCAGCACAGAGGCCTTCAGAGCCACTTCTGGGTCAACATCTCGCCTTTTGCAAACTCCCTCTCCCTAAGCCTGGTATTAGTCTCATGAGCTGTGTTGCTGAGGCCAGTTCAGGTTCCTAAGTTGCTTCGGGCCTGAGGAATGGTGGGGGGAGTCAGCGAGTGCTGGAAGCCGTGGAGGCTGGGAAGCCCTGGGGAAGATGCGGGGCCAGCCACATGCCAATCATGATCTTCAGTCTTCATTCTTCAGCCGGCTGTCTGCCAGAGTTGTCCCATCTAATTGCCATGCCTCAAAAGGCCCCATTGCTGCTCCCTGAGATGAGAAATCAGAGCCAAGATCCTCTCTCCCTGCCCTACACTCACTCCCCACCTTTCCCAGGACCCTCTGCCTCTTTTCTACTCAGCGCTGACTCACTCCAAGCCCTTTGTCTTCTTGCTGCTCTTCCACCTCTGAGCCCTCTCCTAGTTGTACTGTTCCCTGAGCCACATACATATACACTTTTCATTACACAATGTAAACAATTGCTTCTGCCTATTTATCATTATATTTAGTGGTTTCTGTGGCTGTTCATATAGTTGCCCATTTCACGTTAGTCTCAAGGCAACAGACTCTCTGCAGGTCCCAGGACAGAACCTCACAAATGCCTCCGTGCTTATAGGATAATGCTGCTGCACTCGCCATTGTTCAAACTCCAAGGCAGAAGTTTTGACGTGTGGCTTCCCTTAGCCCACCATTGTTTTCACTGGACATTCACTGAACACTGACACTTGGTATCATGACATAGTTCCTAGGTAATAGTCAGTGACTTCTTTAGCACCTCTTTAGATCATGTCCAGGGGTGCAAGGACAGGCCCAAAGCTTAGGCAAAGAGGAAGGAAAAAATGGAGGGAAATGGAAGCAGGAAAGAAAGTAGATAAACACAAGAGGGAGGAAGAGAAATGCTGAAGCCAGAGAAAAGATGAAACAGGAGTCTCTGTTGGAGCTCAGAGGTTCAGAATGTTTGGAAGGAGTGAGGCAACTTTGCCAGATTCTCTGAGGGCACTTGAAGGATCAAGATTGGGGTACAGAGCCCAGGGTATAAGAGGGACTGACAAGTCCCAGGGTGCAAGGGAAAGGGGTGTTGAGTGATTGCCTGTGGCATCAGTTGGATTCTGCGACTGAAAAAATCAACTGGTGAGCTCAGGAGGCTGTTCCAGTGTCTCATCACCCAAGTAGTTGGGGTACTAACAGCATGTTTCCTCCTGGGTCCTCTGGAGTCCTGCTCAACAATTCATTCAACAAATTTTGTGTAAGAAGAGAAAGAAGAGACAAAAAAAGACCCTGTCCTTATAAAGCCCAGGATCTAGTGGGAAGATGGACAAGTAAACAATTAGAATAGTGTGAGAGACACAGACAGAGAGAACTGATTGGTGGTTACCAAGGGGAAGGGGGGGATGGGCACAAGGGGTGAAGGGATGCATCCACATGGTGACAGACAAACAATAATGTACAACTAAAACCCCACATTAAGACATCAATTAAAAAAAAGAATAATGTGAGAGATAATGTAATAGATACCTGATCCAGTTGTACTATGTGAGCAAAGGGGAGAGACGTCGAAGTCAGTGTGTGTATGTGTGTGTGAGAGAGCACACACACACGTACATGTACAGCCCCAAACAACAGCAAACATCTACTCAGCACTTACTATGTGTTAGGCAATGTTTTGAGAGCTTTTCATGAATCAGCCCATTTAATCCTCACAACTGTATGAGGTGGATCCCATTATGATCTCCATTTTAGACATGAGTAAACTGAGGCATAGAGAGCTCTTAAGCATTTTGCTATTCTGCCTCTCATTTAAACTTCATGGCAATTCTACAAATCACATGTTATTTCAGTTTTACAGATGAGGAAGTAGGTTCCAAAAGATTAAGCACTTCAGAGTGAGCCCTGATGGCCTAGTGGTTAAAGTTCAGTGCGCTCTGCTTTGGCGGCCCAGGTTCAGTTCCCGGGTGCAGAACCACACCACTATCTGTCAGCAGTGATGCTGTGGCGGCGGCTCACATGGAAGAACTGGAAGGACCTACAACTAGAATATACAACTATGTACTGGGGCTCTGGGCCGGGGGGGTGGGGGGGCGGAAGAGAGAGGTAGGAAGATTGGCAACAGATGTTAGCTCAGAGTGAATCTTTCCCAGCAAAAAAAAAAAAAAGATTAAGCACTTCACCCAAAGCCAGCCAGTTAGTAAATGACTGAGTTGAAATACTTTACGAAGCTTGTCTGAGTTCAATATCCCTTGTTCAGTCCGCTTTCATCAATAGAGACAAATGCTTGACCTTTCTGTGCCTTAGTTTTGCCATCCACAAAATAGGATGTGTCAAATATCCTATTGTCAAATATAAGAAGTCCTAGCCTGGTAGTCTTTGGAAGATCTACCTTTTTGGGGTGGAGGTAGGGTGATAAATTTCAACACTGGCCAGCGCTCCTGGGACCCTTGCTGGACAGAATTCTGGAAAACAGCTTCATTCTTGTCTTCAGCAGGTCTGACAGGGCCAAAGGAGAAAGCCTGGAATAGAACTGGCTGCCCTTAACACTCCACGGGCTCAAGGAAGCTGTTTGTCTAGCTCTGAACAATCCATTCTACGAAGACTATTCTAGGAATTTCCTTATGTGGCAGGGCATTGGCCTGGAAGATTTCGCTGTGCCACATGAGCCCTCTTCCTGAGCCCCACCGTCAGAGATAAGAACTGACAGTATTCAGCCTTGAAGAATGAAGTTAAAAAGAAAAAGTGTCAAGATAATTAAAAGCATGAAAGGCTATCACAAGGAAGATGGGAGCCAGTTCATCTCCATCTCTACTGAGGCCTGGACAAGAGGGCAGGGATTTAGATTAGATGTAAAGAAGAACTTCCTGATACAGCAGAGAGAGGCTGGAGTAGATTATGTCATGTTCAAGGAAATGAGCTGTGAATCTATTCAGACCAGTGCTGTCCAATAGAAATGTAATGGAGTCATATATGCAACTTTAAATATTTT
The DNA here is from genome assembly GCA_031878705.1 of Tapirus indicus. Classification (NCBI taxonomy): domain Eukaryota; kingdom Metazoa; phylum Chordata; class Mammalia; order Perissodactyla; family Tapiridae; genus Tapirus; species Tapirus indicus. The sequence goes on along the minus strand of CM062918.1, from coordinate 99,886,635 downwards.
GGTTGCCATATTAAAAAAATAAAAAGAAACAGGTGAAGTTAACTTTTATAATGTATTTTATTTAGCCCAATACATCCAAAATATTATCAACATAAAATGATGTAATCAATGTAAAAATAATCAATGAGATATTTCACCTTGTTTTTCATATTGTTTTCAAAACTAGTGTGTATTTCACACTTACAGCATATCTCAGTTCAGGCTAGCCCCATCTCAAGTGCTCAATAACTGCATGTGGCTAGTGGCTACTGTATTGGGCAGCACAAGTCTAGAATTGCTAATGGCTGTCTGACACCCAGTGGCAAACACAAGGTGTAGTCTGGTTTTATCTAAAGGCAAAAAGTTCTCTAGAACACCTGAGGGCCTATGAGGTTGAAGGCCAAGAAAACCTTATCTTTTGGAGCCCTTCTCAACCTTTCTCATTGCTAGAAATATGAAGACCCATTGCCCTCCGGCAATTCTTAGAACCCACTCAACAGTGTTCTGTGTTCTCTTTCAGTAGAGGGAACTCTGAATCCCTCAAGTCTGTCAGATTCAGTGTTTGGTGGCTTGTACCCTCACGAGGGAAGAGCACTGCCCAGGAGAGCAAGGAAAAGGGTTTCATCCTGGGGTGGACGAGGTGGCCCTATTCTCTCCCCAGCAGGAGATGATGCTCTTTACCCCGGCCAGTCCGTCATCTTGCTGGTGTGAACGGCTGGTCACAGGAGGAGCCAGGTCAGACATAGGGGATGGAGAGGTGCAAACCTACGCCTTGTCTGGGGTGTGGTGTGGTGACATAAGCACTGCCCCAGCCTAGCCCATCTTACCTGCACTACTCTGCGTTATCTGTCTGCGGCACCCCTCCTCCAGGTTATCTGCATAGCCCTCTCCTTCACCTTGTTCTCATCTCTGCACAATGTCATCTGCTCTAAAAAAGCCACCCCCACCCTCACCCCCATCACTCTCTCTCTTCTCACCCTACTTTATGCTTTCTTCAGCACTTACCACTACCTGACATTATAAACTGAGTTGTTCATTGTCTGCCTTCCTCGTTAGGACATGAACTCCAGGAGGGCAGGGACTTCATCGGGTTCACCACTGTAGGCCCAGGGCTGACACAGAGCACAGAGTAGGTGCTCAGTAAACATTTCTTGACTGAATGAAAGGAAATTTGTTATAATTCAGAGAACCAATGTGGTGAAGGAGCCATATCTCACACTTTCATTTTTTTCTCACAAAATTTCTGAATTTGGACCCATTCACTTCAACATCTATGTGAACCACAAGATGAAATAAATCAGAGAAATTCTAGATATTTTTCAAGTGTCATGGGAAGGAAAACCTCCACTCCTTCCACTCCTGACAATCCAGATGGTTAAATCTTCCTGAATAGTGCACCTGGAAGTTTTCTCCTGCTGTCTCATCATCAGAGCTCAATGTAGTTATTCCTTGTGAATGAACTGGTTTGTTGAATTCTACAACCATTAGATTAAAAAATGATAAGGGGAGGGAAGTGAGATGAGTTATTGGCAAAGACACAGATCACCCAACTGAGGATACAAACTGGCCTCAGAACATTCTCCAGCACTTTCCATCATCACATCAAAGGGATTTCTTTAGCCCCTGAGAAAGAAGAGCTCACAGCTTTGTTATTGCCAGAACATTCTCATTCTCCCTGTAACTTGGGGAAAGAACAAATTTACAAAGGAAGAAACCAAGGAACACAAAAAGGCAAAAGAGAGTCTCCTTACCCCTGAGTCCCACTCCAACATGGTGAGACAGAAAGTGAATGAGACAGTGTAAGTTTGGGTCACTGAGCACAGGGGCCAACTTGATTCCTTTTGAACAGCTACATTCCAGAGAATGGCACTTCCTGAGCACAAGTGGTTCTCAGGGCCAGGCAACCAATGTCTTATCAGGCCGAATGGAAAAGAGGAGCCGTTGTCCCCAATCTTACTCCATCCAAATAGCAAACTCCAAAGTCTCCATTCTACACCACAAGTACATTCCCTCTTCCCTGGGGTGCAGGCTACAGACCTAAGTGCCCCTGAGAGTCCTGAGACATCCCATCCACGTTGTTAGCCTGGCCCAAGGCAACTTTAGCCTAGAGGTGCCCTAGAGGCAGCTCATTCTTGTTCATTGACAGCATTACTCCTCCCAGAAATGAATTGATAGAGGACTCTTGAAGATGTTGAAGAATTTTCAAACCTAAGGAATGAATTGCTAAGAATAAAGTTGAAGAAGAAACCTTTCAGGGTTGGGGCCTGCCCAGCATCAGAGTACGTAGGTCACTCACTGATCTGTCAATGCATACAGTTAATGCTATTGAAAGAAACACAGGAACCCAGCACAACATACCAGTGGATCCTTTTCGACCTCTATCCCAGGCAAAAGTATGGTGGTAATGGATGTCAAGGCACAGAGCAAGCTGAAATATTCCACTAAAACTGAGTCTAAATGAAGCCAGGATCTCGGTGAGCCAGAGCTTGAAAAATGGAATCATACTGTAGTCTGGTTTTCATTCCATGTTTATCATCTCCATCAGTATCCTCCTTTTGGCATAGTGGAAATTGAGCAGGATTGGGAAACAGAATACAAGGGTTTGATTCCTGGCTCTGCCATACAATAACTGAATCTTGGGGAAGTTTTCTAAGTCTTAGTGTATTAGTTCTGTGCGGCTGCCATAACAAAGTACCACAAACTGGGTGGCTTAAACAATAGAAATTTATTGTCTCACAGTTCTAGAGGCTGGAAGTCCAGGATCAAGATGTCGGCAGGGTTGGTTCCTCCTGAGGGCTGTAAGGGAGAATCTGTTCCATGCCTCTCTCCTGTCTTCTGGTGGTTTGCTGGCCATCTTTGACATCCTTGGGCTTGTAGATACATCACCCCACTCTCAGCCTTCAGGTTCACATGGTGTTCTTCCTGTGTGTCTCTCTCTCTGTGTCCAAATTTCCCTTTGCAATAATGACACAGGCATATTGGATTAGGGCCCACCCTAATGACCACATCTTAACTTGATTATCTCTGTAAAGACCATATTTCCAAATAAGGTCACATTCTGAGGTACTGAGGGTTGGGACTTTAACAAAAGAATTTGGGGGGGAAACAATTCAACCCATAATGCTTTGCTAGTTTCCTCATCTGTAAATGGGGATAGTAACACAATTCTTCCTCATATAATTGTAGTGGTTGTGAAAGTGCCTTGAAGAGGCTTGGTCCGCAGAAGGCCAGTAGATATCGGGTTTCTCTGAATGTGCATGTGCCTTGGTGCTGTCTGGATCAGACTGCGCCCCTAGGGAGCACGGCTCAGGTGGGGAACTCATCCTGTGAGTGTCCAACACATGAAAGCAAGCGCTTGACCAACACATTTTGATGATGGTGAAGTCAAAAGGCTGGAGTAAAATCTGATGACAGATGAGGCAGAGCTATAAGAAGTCTGATACCAACTGTTGGCGAGGAAGTGGGGCCCAAGGACCCCAACACACTGCTGACTGGAGTGCACACTGGTATGAACACTTACGATGGCAAGTTGGCATTATGCCAAAATAGCAAAGATTTATATCTGATGCCCCAGCAATTCCATTCCTAGGTATATACTCTAGAGAAATGCTTATACATGTACCCCAGAGGATACATGCAAAAACGTTCACAGCAGTGTTGTTTGTTAGAACACAAAATGAAAAATAACCTAAATTTCCTAAATGTGATGTAATCATATAGTGGAATACTGTACAGCAGTTAAAGTGAATTAACTAGAGCTATGCATATCTCATGGGCGAATCTCACTAATAAAATATTGAGCAAAGAAGAGAAAGTTGCAGAAGAAAATACAGACAGTCCCTGACTCAAGATGGTACGACTTATGATTTTTAACTTATGATGGTGTGATAGCGATACACAGTCAGTGGAAACTGTACCTTGAATTTTGGATTTTGATTTCTTGGGCTAGCAATGTACAGTACACACTCTCTCATGATGCTGGGCAGTAGCAACAGCTGCAGCTTCCGGGCAGCCCTGCGACCACGAGGGTGAACAACCGACACACCTACAACCGTTCTGCACTCACTGACCACTCTGTTTGTCACTTTCAGTACAGTGTTCAATCAATTACATGAGATAGTCAACACTTTGTTATAAAATGGGCTTCGTGTTAGATGCTTTTACCTGGCTCTAGGCTAACATAAGTGTTCTGAGTATGTTTAAGGTAGGCTAGGCTAAGCTATGGTGTTTTCAGTAAGTTAGGTGTATTAAGTGCATTTTTTTTTTTTTTGCTGAGGAATAGTTGCCTTGAGCTAACATCTGTGGCCAATCTTCCTCTATTTCGTATGTGAGCTGCCACCACAGCATGGCCACTGACAAGTGGTGTAGGTCTGTGCCTGGGAATTGAACCGGGCTGCCGAAGCGGAGTGCGCTGAACTTAATCACTAGGCCACCAGGGCTGGCCCTAAACACATTTTTGACTTGTGATATTTTCAGCTTATGATGGATTTATTGGGACATAACCCCATCATAAGTAGAGAACAATCTGTATACAACGGGTCAGGCAAAACTAAATGATATATTGCTTAGGATACATACACATATATATGCTAAACATATATATACATATATGTGCCTAACGAGTATAAGGAAGAAGGAGAAGGATGGGGATGATAAACACCAAATTCAGGAAGGGATGTTATCCAGAGAGAAGGAGAGGTGCACAGGGAGCTTCATATTTGTAATACTTTATTTTTTAAATGAGGTGGTGAATAAAGGGTATTAGTTATTCTTTATAACTTTCTGCATGTCTGAATTATAACTTTTTTTAAAGAGCCAGGACTCAAGGAGTCTTACATAAAAGAGAAGGAGAAGCTGGGGCCCTACTTCTGAGGAGATTCAGAGCCATTCTTGCCACCCCTGGACCCAGAACCCAGAGTAAACGAGCTAAGGACTCTGACATCTGCCATGCTGAAACGGTGAGTCCCGGAGAGCTGAAGCCTCTCCTGGTGCGGGAGAGGAGGGAAGGACACTTTGATGCTGCCCCTCTCTGTTTGAACCCGGTTACTGACCTGCACCCCAACCCCTGGGCTGCAAAGAACCCCAGATGAAACAGTGGGGCAGCCCAGGAGGAGACGGGAGGGCACGTGCACATGAATGCACACGCTTGCATCCCACACGCACACTAAGCATGCAGGCTGACACCCCCACACTGACACACACTGCCTTTCAAACAATCTGGCACGGACACTATGACAGTTTACAACACGCCCTCACGCACTTACGCACACACACAGACACACACGCCCCTTCCACCGCCCACTCCAACCAGGACCCCAGAAGTGGAGAGCCTGCAGAGCCTGCCAGCTGCAGGCCCTGCCAACCCTCCCTCTCTCCCAGTGCTGGGTTTTTCCAGCCGGCGCCTCACACCCTCTACTGCAATCTCTGGAAACTGGTGTCTGACGCGGCTGCTCCTGCACATTATTTATTTATTTCCTCTTGGCCTCCCGCTGAGACCCTCCTGTCAGGAGAGCCGCAGCCCAGGAAGGGAGACAGGCAGGAAGCTGCAGGGACACAGGAGGCCGAGAGGACGGAGGGGAAGACCACTCAGAAGCCCCCACCCCGCTCATCAAACTCATCAAGCCCCGCAGGGGTCATGAGCACCAGGCAGGAGGCCAGGAGAGAGGAGGGAGACACCAGCAGGAGGGGAAAGGAGGGAGAGCTTCGGGACCGAGCCCACCTGAGCCAGCAGCGCCGGCTCAAACAGGCCACCCAGTTCCTGCACAAAGACTCCGCCGACCTGCTCCCCCTGGACAGCCTCAAACGGCTCGGCACCTCCAAGGACTTGGTGAGGCAGCCCTCTCCCCTTCCCACCCCCACAGAAGTCCCCTGGCCCTTTCTCTCCACTTCCCCATATTCTGAGGAGGGTGTAGGGGAATCCTAAAGTGCAGACCCTAAGCCTTCAGACTCCCCCTCCTTGCTGAGAATGGGGGAGAGGTAGTCCCACCAACTCAAGGGGCTTTGTCTTGACCATTCTCAGGCTCTTCGCTGGGGATGTTCCCATGGCTTTGAGGGACCCTATTCTTATAGCTCGGCTTCCCCCAAACAGTCCAAAGCTTACCTTGGGGGTGGTGAGGAGCTGTGCTGTTTAGGAGTAGAGGCTTACAGGGGAGACAGGAACCTTCTGGAGCAGTCATTTATGGCTGGGAGGGCCTGGAGGACTGGCCAGTTTAGGGTTGCAATTTCCCTCTTCTCCCTAAACCACAGACTCCCTCATACCAGGTCTGGCCATTCATTTGCCTTTTCCCCTCAGAATGAAAGCATTTAAGGCCTCCGTCCTTGCCAGAGCATCAGGAATTCATATGGCCTCCTTGAGTGCCCCCTTGCTCCCTCCTAGGTGTAATGGCCCTTCCAGGCTCCTTCCCTCCATCCCCCTGCAGCAGCTTTGGCCTCCAGAGGGAATGGGGTAGGGGAGTAATAATGAGGAGGTGAGTGGGTGGGGGTCACCTACATGTACCCGTCCCTCTCTGAGAGACAGTAGCTCAGAGCATGAGCTTTGGGGCCATGTGACCTGGGTTCAGATCCTGGCTCTGCCACTCACTAACTTGGGCAAGTTACTTTATGTCTCTGTCGTAGTTTCTTCAGCTGTTAAATGAGGATAAAATTAATAGTATCTACTTCATATGGTTGTTGTGAGAGTTATATGAGCTGATACCTATAAAGGAGTTGGAACAGTGCCTGATAATAGAAAGCACCACCTAAAAGCTATTACTCCTCTAGCTACTGTTCCATTTAGCCTGAGAAAACATAAGCTCTGTAGGGTGCAGAGAACATGGAATCATGTCTGGCCTCTGGCTCATAGAAGAGAGCAAGGCTTCTGTGGAAGGAGCACTCTGTTCTCTCTCCATCTCCTAGGCAGAGGGTCTGAGAGGAGGGGATCCTGCAGCCTGAGAGGCACAAAGCCATTCCCGCAGTCCCTTTCTCCCTGGGAACCTGGAGGCAAATGCAGCCCCTCACCGCCTTTCCTGACCTAGTGCCTACCTTTCCATATCTCTCCCAGCCAAATGTTCCCCTCCAGGAACCCAGCCCAGAGGCCAGGCAATGCCCTATCCCCATCTCAGCAGTCCCCAAAAAGGAAAAGTGATCAGACTGAGATTTCAATTCAGACAGCCTCCAGGGACTTGTTCCTCCTTGCAAACACAGCAAGCACAGCTGAGAAAAAGGGATGGAACAGGGAAGCAGGTTCTTTGGCTCCCAGTGGCTAGGACATTATAGCCTCTCCCCTTTGGGGACCATCCTACATAGAGCTGGCCCTGGAGAAGATGCTCTAGTAAAACTGCCATTCCAGAGTGGCAGGTCCAGCTTTCTGATAAGAAAGTCCTGGGATTTTCACCTCTCCCTTTTGACTCAGGACCCCCCAAATTGATCTCGAGCAGTTACCTTGTTTGGCTTTGGGAGTGAAGACACAACCGCTGGAAGGACCTCATTGTCCCCCTCCCTGGGATAGTTCTGGAGCAACCCACACAGCGGTGAGGAGCCTGACGCCTGCATCCACCGTGGGAAAGGTGGAAGGAGAGCTGGGAACTGCAGAGCCCTGTTTCCGGCCAGTCCCAGAGCTCGCTGCCCTTTTCCCAGAGCTGTCTCTCCTGCTGGCAGCCTTGTGGTGGGAGCGGCCCCAAGGGCCGCATTAAGCCAAGGGTAGAAAAACAATCCCAGGCTCCCGAGGAGAGAGGGCAGGTGGAAAAGCATGTGTGGAGCCTAGGGGAAAGTCATTCTTCAGCAAGCACTGAGTGCTGACTCTATTCTGAGCTAAGCCTTGAGACAGAAAGATGAGTGAGATACAAACCTGACCCCAAGGGCTCTCCAGGCTAAGGGGAGAGCGAAATCCACAAATAACATCCGTGAGAAGCATGACAAAGGGAGCTAAGAGATGGGATACTGTCCCAGCCTGTGTGTGGAGGGAAGAGTACACAGAGATCAGAGAGGGCTTCCTGGAGGAGGTAAACCCTGCACTAATTACGGAATCCACATGGGATCCCAGACTTAAGATAAAAACCTCTCTCCCGAATACAGTAGTTCCTGAACAAAGTGTGTTGAGCCAGTCATCCAGCCTGGCCTAGAGAAGAGTGAGAAAGAGGAGCTTCAGGAAGAGGGGCAAGCAGGAGCAAAGGCATGGAGGCGGAAAACAGCCTGGTACAGGCAGTCTAAGCAGGCTCACTTGGGCAGACGTTCAGAGTTGGGGAGACAAGGCTGAAGACTCAGGCAGTAGCCAGGTCATCTGGGCTGTCACCTTAAAAGGTTTGGGCTCTACGATGTAAACAACAGGGGAGGGCTTTGATGGATTTTAAACAGGGGAGTAACGTGGTTAGCTTTATGTTTTACTTTGGTGCTTCTCAAACTTTAACATGCACATGAATCATCTGGGCATCTTGGCTTCTGATTCAGTAGGCCGTGATTCTGCATTTCTAACAGGCTTCCAAGTGATGTTAAAGCTGCTGATCTGAGGACCACACTCTGAGTAGCAAGAGTTTTAGATAATCATTGGCTTCGAGCAGGTGTATTTGAGAGGCAAGAGTACAGGAGGCAGGCTCTTACGAACTTAGGGAGGCTTTCCAGGGATCCAGGAGAGCCGTGGGAAGGCCTCAATAAAGGCAGGAATAGAAAGGAGGGATGGACTATAAATACAGGAGGCAAAAGTGGAAGAATTTAGGAAGTGATTGGACAGGGTGGGGTGGTTGCAGGTGAAGGGGAGTTCAAGGATGACTCCCAGTATCCTGGTTTTGAAGATTTTGACTTTTTTGTTACTTTGACTTCTTTTTATCACACCCTCAACCCCGGGATCTGAAACCCACTGAAGGATGAGGTCAGAGGGGGGCAAAAAAATGTCCCCCCCAAAATGTGTTGTAGACTTGAGACAGAATTTCTCCCAAACATAATACTAGTTCCTGAAATGTCCTGTCAGCTAATAGGTCAGTCTAACCTAGAATGGACCATTCTCTTCCTATTTCTTCATTGCTGAGCAATCTATTGGGGTCCCAGAAAAATGGCATGATTTGATACTGGGGTTCACTCTGCTATAATGATCTGACTGCTGGGATCCTTGGGTAAGCTCCTGCCCCTTTCTTAGTCCTGTGAGGCTCAGGACTGGAGTGGGGTTGGGGAGAACATCCTGGGATACCTAAGGCGGGGGAAGTGAGCAGCCTGGATACTTGGTTTAGATCTGTCTACCTTCATTGTTTTGTGATGGAGCCAGCAGCCACACAGTGTGATCCAAAGACGTCTGGTGGAGGGAAACCAGAGTCGGCTTCAGGGGGAGTCTCCCCTGGTGCAGGCCCTGATTCATGGCCAGGAGAGCAGGAGGAAGACCAGCAAGACAGAGATTCCAGCTCTTCTGGTCAACTGCAAGGTGAGAGGCCTCCCAGGGCACTGACTTGAATTAATCCTGCCTGTGACTGGCTCACTTCACCCTGTCTCCTTTCTGCTCTGGGTCATGAGGGAAGGAGAGAGGGAGAAACATCTCTCCCCCAAGGCTGGACCTAAAAATGGGATCCTCTAACTTCTTTCTCTCTGCCTCACCCATCTTCCCTCTGTGCAACTCCATCGGTCACCACCATTCCTCCTTTTCCTTTATTAAAGCATAATCTTTAAATGTGAATATGCTCTGAAATATGTCAATGCTCTTCAGTGTGCTCTACACATATGAATGGTATGTGCATGTATGGATAATGCAACCCTCCTGGAAAAAGCTCATTGTTCCAAAGTGATGGCCTTGTCATCTCTGGAACCATTTAACCAATTCAATCAAAATTGAACCATTCCTAAGAAACGCCCACTGCTCTTCTGCTACTGTCTTTGTTCAGCATTTCCTCTTCATGCTCTCCAATCATTCTATGTCCACATTCTACAATCTTTTAAGGCCTCAAATGTTACCTCCTCCTTGAAACCTTTTCTGATTTCCCCAGTAAGAAATACCTTTCCTCCCTCTCAACGTCTAAGTACTTTACTCACAATCCTTTCGTAGACCTTAAAACTTTCCAACACACAGTGGTTACAGTTTACTCCCCCTAGACTCCAAAAGAATAGCATTCATTGCCGTACCATCCAGCAACATACCTATGCATAGTAGATGTTCAATAAATGTTTGGAATGAGAATGCTAAATGTGTTTGCGATATCCAAGTGTAAAACAAAACATCTGTGTGTATCCAAAAGAAAGTGCACTTGTCTTCCTTTGTTTCCAGTAGTGAACCTCTCGGTTATCTACGTCTGACTTTCCTAACAAGGAATCCTGGTCTTCTCATCTTTCCTTCACTCCTAACTGGATTTCTCCAATGGGGAGGCCCTCAACCTCCAAGAATTCCTCTAAATGAACAGATTTCCATTTCTGGTCAAATCGTTCCCAAACGTACGGACTCACCATGTGCAGCTCTACCTCCTCCTTCGATTCCTTTATCTGAGCCAGTTTTGCCTCAATTGCACGAGTCCCATAAAAATCACTCCATTTTTTTCCCTTCACTCATTTCTGAAAGGGAATCATCAAAGTGCCGGGAAAGGTAAAGGATCAACCCCAACCCATCCCCAAGGACTCACTGAATCCCCATGATTCTCTTTCTCAGTGCCGGGACCAGGTGCTGAGGGTGGCCGTGGACACGGGCAGCCACTACAACCAGATCTCCGCTGGATGCCTCAGCCGCCTGGGGTAAGAGTGTGACCCAAAAAGGGGGTGGGGGACGGGGCTTCTTCTGGAAGTGACGGAAATAGTCCGAAATTAGATAGGAGCGATGGTTGCACAACTCTGTGACTATCCTAGAAACCACTGAACTGTACACTTTAAAAGGTGACTTTCGGGGCCGGCCCGGTGGCGCAGCGGTTTAGTCCGCGCTTGGCAGCCCAGGGTTCGCGGGTTCGGATCCCGGGCGCTCGCCGACGCACTGCCTGTCAGCCACGCCGTGGCGGCGTCCCATATAAAGTGGAGGAAGATGGGCACGGATGTTAGCCCAGGGCCAGTCTTCCTCAGCAAAAAGAGGAGGATTGGCTACAGATGTTAGCTCAGGGCTGGTCTTCCCCACAAAAAAAAAAAAAAAGGTGACTTTTATGGTATATGAACTTTATGTCAATAAAGCTGTTACTTAACGACAAGAGTTGATGGGGGCTCTGGCAGAGAAGACAAGGATTTAGAGCCCAGGTGGGGCGAGGGATTGGATGAGAACCCAAAGTGTGGTGTAGAGGGACGGTAGCTGACTAATGGGGTGGGGGTGGGGGCTGTGGTGGCCATAACCCTTGCTTCCCAACCACAGGTTAGGGCAGAGGGTCCTAAAAGCCCCAGAGGGGGACCTGGCGCCTGGGCCCCCAACCCAGGTGGAGCAGTTGGAGCTACAGCTGGGCCAGGAGACCGTGGCGTGTGAGGCCCAGGTGGTAGGTAAGTCCTCCCTTCACCCACAGTCCAGCTTCTCACTTCTTTCACCTTCTTCTCCTGGGCGGGGCAAAAGCAGAGACTTTCAACCCCTGCACCAGACAAGGTGTCCCCAAAGATGCTCTGACTGTCCCCAGTCTCTGCCGATATTCTCAGACCTGGGGGCGGAGCGGGCAGAGAAGGGGCAAGTGCGGACAGGAGTGCAACAGTGACTACTGGGGACATTCCAGCCTTTTCTGTTTTCAAACGATTCCTGCAGACGTTGAGAGCCCTGAATTCTCTCTTGGACTGCAGACTCTGCTTTCTCTCAAGGTAAGGCGGATGCCAGCACTTGCACTCGCACCTGGGGCCTGATCCAAGGGCTGGGAAAGGAGGTAGGAGGCACCAGTGTGGAAGCAGGGGTCAGTTCTGACGAGAAGGACCTGGAGATGTCCAATCTCACCTTTGCTTCCCTAGAGGGTCCTTATTTGCCCACAAGCGAAAAATATGGAGAACTGGTTTCCTCCCTGACAGGGGTCCAGGTGAATGGAAACGGGGAAGAGCAAGGAGCAAGGGGGACCTGTGGGAAGTGGGAGGGAAGATAAAAGAGTGGGCTGGGAGAGAGGTTACCTGCTGTGGTGAGCCCACACCCCCTCCACACCCCGCAGAGCTGTATCGACCTGGAGCATGGAGTGCTACGGCTGAAGGCCCCCTTCCCAGAGCTGCCCTTCCTGCCTTGGTACCAAGAGCCTGGCCAGTGACTGGGCCCCAGTCAGTCCCTGGGGGAAGAGCCATGTGGGGTTTGGGGGCATTACTAGAGCCGTAGCTGGAGGCTACTGTCTGCTCCTTTTATCACCACTCTGACACTGGGGACTACTGTCTGTTCCTTTTATCACCATTCTGACCCCGCTGTCCTGTTTCCCTCAGTTGGCCACATTCCTCTCTGCTTCTCAGCAACTGCCCCAGCCCTGGAGGAGTTTTCATGAGAGAGGGCCCATGATCTCGGGGTTCTGGTTTCCTTGTTCTCTCTCATCCCCCACCGCTAGTCAAGCAAAACCAAGTCAGGACTGCAGAAAAGGACATCAGCAAAATGGGGTTTCAGGCTGGGCCCTCAGCACGGTAGGAACTGGCCTAGGTCAAAGCCTGCAGCTACTGCTGTCCTCCACTGTCCCCTGACTCCACCCCAAACACCCCTCGACTGCCCTTACTCCCACATCTCTCCCCTCACCTTCTGCGGCTTGTAATCTCCCTCAACTAGACTGCCAACCTCCCCAACCTGGGTCCCTGGCCTGGCCAGTGCCTGTCTTTCTGATTCTGCACACATCTGCTCACAATCGAATGGGGGAAGAAATAGTAAACAGAATATTTTAATACAAGGAAGGTGAGTTAGTAGAGGAATGTCCAGCTCACAAGGTGGGGAGCTCTTTTCTGGGGCTGCAAATGCCTGAAGCCAGTTATTACTTGATTACCCTGTGCAAAACCCTGGCTATACCTCTAATATATACTCCAGATATTTATCCTTCTCCACTTGCTCCTGGGTCCTGAACTTTGGGAGGGGGTGTGTGTGGAAGAGCCCTGGAAAGAACCGCCCCCACAAGGTGCACAGGATGATGGGGTTGTCAGTACTTAGACTTAACCTGACCAGTATTCCTTATTTCTAGAACTATCCACCTCATTAGACCTTCTTCTCACCCCTCATCTCTGGCCTCCTGAACTTGAGCTTATCTTGTTTTGGAATCAGTGGCTTTCTATCCCCCGCCAGGCTCTGAGCCAAAGCAAAGAGACAAGGAGGCTCTACTGACTTCACTGTGAGGAGAGGAACCCAAACCTTAAGAAGCCAGACACCTGAGTGTCTCTCTGGCTGGTCTGAGTCTCTCAAATCATGGATTAGGGGTAGAAAAAGATAGTGGGATAACCAACCTGAACTAGAGAATGAGGATCCTTCAGCTGGAAACAAAATCTTGAGCCTGAGGTAGATTAGAGAACCAGGATGCAAGGAGCTGCTGTGTGACAGATGGCCTTACCCTTCTCAGCTGAGTCCCCTGCCCTCAAAAGGGGAGGAGAGGGGCTCACTATCTCATGTGTATAGTACCCTGGTCCCCCTTGCTCCATGACCTCTGCTTTCCTGGGTCTCCCCTGTTCCTTTCCCTTGTGCCTCCTGCTGCTGCTCCTGTAATTGCAGACCCCAGGCCCAATGGCAGGCCCTCAGCTCAGATGCCGTTCCATTTGAATAAACACTTGTTTCTCTACGCTGATGTCCTCCTCTGGTCTTCCTCCATGCCCGTCAGAGGCTGAATGATAACTCTGCCGTTATTCCCTGACAGAAAGGAAATGTGAACGTGGACCTTTCCTGGGCTGACCCATCTGGCTGGGGTCAGTATAATTGAGAGCAGTGGCTTTCAAACTCCTTTGAACACAACTCATAGCAAGAAATATATTTTACACTGCGCTCAGAATACACATGCACGTGCACATATAATGATAACAAAACAGTACTTCCCTATATACTGTGAGCAATATACTCTGATATTTTCCATTCTATTCTATTCTATTCTATTTCATTTATTCCACAAATGCTGACCACAACCCACCAAAAGATTGCAACCTACAATTTGAAAAACACTGATTTATAGCACACACAATCAAGAGCAGAAGGGAAATAAATGGCCCAAGATATAATTCTGATTGTGGTCTAGATCATAAACCTGCATCAGATTTTAAATGTCTATTGTCTTCTAGACAATAAGGTGTTTTTTGGGGAAACAGGGACAAAGCCTATGAAGCTGCACAATACTTGAAGAACATGGCAAAATGTGAAAGTGCTGGCCCAGTTTCTTTGGTAAACAGAGGAAAAGTATCTCAGGGTTGCTGGGAACACAGTAAGACCAGACTGTAAAACGTCCTGAAAGACCCTTCAAAAACAAAACAAATAGTTTGTCATTCCTGTAATAGTTACTAATGTCAACGACTTGGAGTTGTGCCACGGAAGACAGAGCTTGGGAGAGCGTGGAACCCCTACCTCATCATTCCACTGGCCCCAGAGCCTGGTTTCCTTACAAGTGTTGGGACTGTGCAAAAGATTTGTACTCCTTTCTCACAAACAAATCTGTTTTCCACACAAGAGGGGGAAGCTCTGGGAAGGAGGCAGTCCCAGATGATGTGGAATAAGGTTGGGGGCCTAAGACACTGCTGATGCGATGGGTGTGGTACACAAGAAAATGGGCAGAGGGCCAACTTGTCTCTTCTTTCACCAAAAAGACCATGAGGTCTAGAGTTCAGAGTCACCCGAGGGTTGCCACCATCCTTCCACACTCATCTGTAATGTGTATTCCCTATCCTGCCAATGCCACAGATACCTTGGGGGGTGGGGAGGCTCAAAAGGACCCGTCTTCAGCTAAGAGGGCAAGTCCAGCTAGGTGGGATCCTGGAGGGCTGCGGGAGCACACTGTGGTGGCTGGTCCGGATGGTAGAGGGTTTGGTGAAGCAGGGCACGGGCAGCTGGGAGGTCGTCAGGATCTGAGGGCAAGAAAGTGCTGGTAAGAGGCTATGGGTCTCCTGGGCACCTGGACCACTGGCTTCCCCAGCCCCTGGCTGTCCTGGGACTCACCCACGCCCAGCTCCTGCAGCAGGCCCCGGTACTCAGGCTCAGCCTCCAGCAGTTTCAGCAGATTGCTGGACTCCATCCGCTCCAGCTGCACCTCCCAGTACACGTAGATCTTCTGGTTGAAGGTGACATACACCAGGCAGGGGCTGTTGCGGCCCTCTTTGCAGGCATACAGGCCTGGGAGGTGTGGGTGGTGAGACAAAGGGCAAGAAGTTTCAGTCCCAGCGGTTGGAGAGCAGAGAACAAGAGTCAGCATCAGAGTCAGCAGTTTTCACCCTCCCACAGATGTCAAGCAGAAAACTAAAGGCCCTCTTTCTATTTCTTCTCTGTTGGCAACTCAGTAAAATAGGTAAAACAGTAAAACATCTGGACTATTCCACATATGGAAAAGCCACAGGAACAAAACCTAGGCAGAATAGCATCCAAAAAGGTGACATTTGTTGATTTTTCCATCTTAGGGATAGCCCTGAAGTAACGAGGGAGAGTCTTGCTAGTCTAAGGGATAGATCAGCAAAACGTGATCAGAAACTAAGGCAAGCCCTCTTCAAAGGCACATTAACTTTTCAGGTCACTGGAGTCCACATGCCAGAGCGCTGCTCGATTTCTATCATTTCAGTAACCAAAGATATCTCCGTGTAACCCAAAAGAGTTTGTGGTGGTTTTCAAGGTCCCTAATTTAGAACTAATAAGAATGCTCTGGGAAAATGTTCTTCACAGAATTGTGACATAGTCAGATGGGAAAGAACTTTCTGATGTCTTCCCACATCCCAGATAGATGATAAGAACTCTTCCCAATCTTTAAAACATTCAGAGATGGAGATCTCACTATCTTTTATTTCCTCTTATTTAAAACTGTAAAGATGGCAATTCAGTGCCATCCTCTAATGAAAGAGCTAAAGAACTCATTTGTTTATGAAGACTTACAGTAGGGGACACGTTGAGAGTGGAAACGAGACGCAGACAAGTGTGGTTAGAGAGGGGCCATGGGGCAGGGTCCCACCTGCACAGAAGGCTCGGATATTCTCATCCACCTGGAAGCGGACGACGGTGCGGTTGTGATCAATGATATACGTCTGTCCATCCCAGGCACAGGCAACCACTTCCTCATGCCCATTGCCCTGAAAAAGACCAGAGATAAGGATGGACTTAGACTTGTCTAAAGAGAGACTTAAGACAAAGGTTGAGAGTTAATTGTGAAGCGAGAATGGCCTGATCTGAGTCTCATCTCTCCAATGTGAAGAAGGTACGAATGTTCCTCTCCACCAGCTTTTCTACTCACCGTGACATCCAATTTCTCTAGGGCGAAAAGCTGGTGGTCCACCTGCACTGACCACAACAGCTTGTCTGCTTCCTCCATAAGCTTCAGTGTCCCTGCAGGGGGACAGGCAGGCTGGGGGTGGGTAGGACAGGACCCCTGAGCAGACCCCACAGGCATACAACCTCCCACCCCAGCACTGGCCCATAGCTAACCCGGGGGACTCACCATCCAGGGTGCAGAGGGCAAAGAGGCCAGAGCCCCCGCTCTCACGGTTGTGGCCTGTGGGTGGGGTGAAAGGAACAGAAGAAAACATGAAGTGCCAGGCAAGATCAGAGCATATAGGGTGAGGGGCGGCTAAGGACAGGGAGGAAGGGACAGGACTAGAAACATCTCCTCTCTCCCAGAACCGATGTTTGCCCCCAGCTCCCTCCCTCATCCCCAGCCCACCTTCACCTCGTTTGATGTTGCCAATGAGGTGAGTGGAGACATTCTTGTTATGGATGCGACCAGACGTCTGGTGCAACACGACATCTCGGGCAGCCGGGGTCTCCCTGTGGGCAGGAGGGTGGGGGGCTAAGTGGGAGATCAAATGAGCTTAGTTCTTCAGGGCCTTTGTGGCCTCCCCCGACCCGGTAAGAGTTTTCAAGATGTGAGTCAGCTTGGAAACCTATTGCTGACCCTGTCTGGCCCATGTGACAAGCAGGAAAGAGGGGGATGGAGCTGCCGGCTTAGTCTTGGTACCTCTTCCAGGTGCTTCAAGGCTAAAGCCAGGATTCCCCAGGGCCCAAAATAATCTTCCTTAATGGGGCAAAGGCATTTGTGCTGGGACCTAGCCGAAGCAGCTCTGCCAACAGCAGACCCTCCCATGCCATGTGCACCCAGGAGCCCAGCTCACTCTCATGCACCCCACACCATCCGCAGGCCTGTATCCTTTACCTATTGCCCTCCAGGGCCGCCTCAGAGGTAGGGGGGTGCCCAGTGTCCTTGTTCCAGGTACAGAGTAGAATTGCATAAGCACAGCCCGGCTGAGACACCATCAGTTCAGGAACACCCTGGGGCCCTGGAGTAACTGAGAGACTGTCCACCTACACCAGGGAACAGGGGCTTAAGGGGGCTGGAGAGAGAAGGAAGTGGGGCCCTGCAGAGAACAGGGGAGAGAGGTGGGGCAGGGGCCCTAGGAACAGTCCCTCAGACTTCCAAGGGTAGCAGTGGAGTGAGAATTCTAGAGTTCACAGGGCTCCTGCTTGGTGCCATCCTCTCCACAGACCATCTGCTTTCCACTGTGCATGCCTCAACTGGGTCCAGCTCTTGATACAGACCACGTGCCACCCACCTTCACACTCCTGACTCTCAGCCCAGTGTGCCTTCTTCTTTGCCTATTACTAGCAATTTCCCCTAAGACCCTGATTTAAATTACTTTCTCTGAATCTCTCTCAATAAGATGATTTTCCCTTCTTCCTACCCCGTACCCTGGCCCACGACTATCTCCCAGAATCCCCCTCCAGGAGGCCTTCCTCCCTGCTCCCTGGGCTCTGGGGTCCCCACACCCAGCCTCTCACCTGACCCTCCAGCATCCATTTCTTGAGTGACACCAGCTGCCCTGTCAGATGTTCTGTGCCCTCGCCCAGATTTTCCCAGCGGAAAGCCCGCACCACACGGTCTGTGTAACCTACTACCAGCTCGCGACACCCATCTCCGTCTGTGGATTCAGATGGTAAGACAGGTTTGGAGCCAAATCTGTACTCATGAGCTTGAATCCTACAAGCACCCCCCTCCGCACTCCTCTGCTAACATCACCACCACTGGCACACTTAGCCAGTGTGACTTCAGGCCCAATGTGCTGTGCGAGCCACCTCACACACTCTGAGTCCGGTACCTGCACCCCTGCCCTCCTTGTGCTTAGAACACTGTACCTTCCATCTGCTCTGCAGGTCCCATCACTTCTTCCCTCCTCTTTCTTCTCTCAGACGTACAACTTGAGGGTCCTGATTCACCCCATATACCTACCACCACATTCGAGACAGCTTCTGGCTCAAATATCAGCCCAGTATTTGCACGGCTTACTCCCTCGCCACCTTCAACTTTTGATCTAATGTTACCTTCTCAGCAAGGACTTCCCTGAGAACTTCATTTACAATTGCTCTCTCTCGACACTCTCTAGCCCCTTTCCGTGATTTATTTTCCGCAAGGCACTTACTACCTTCTAATATACTATCTAATTTTCTTACAACATTTATATTGTTTATTTTCTGTCCCTTCCTAGTAAAGGTCCAAGAAGGCAGCAATTTTCATCTGTGTTATTCATTATCCTGATCCCAGTGCCTAGAATGAAGCCTGGTTTATTGCAGGAGCTCAGTAACTCGACAATAAATACATAACAAACGCACTGATGAAGCCTGACTCCCCACACCTGCCCCCCGGCCAATCCCTTGGGATTTGCTCCATTACCCACTGACTCCTATTCCCCCGGCAGCCCACAAAGACAGCCGTGCCCACCGATGTCGCTGATCAGCATGACCTTGGTGTTGGCAGGGATGTGCTGCTTGAAGATGGGACGCTGCTCCTCTCCCATGAGGGTTTCATAGTGCCCAGAAGCATCCAGGGCCTTGGCAGGCGTCAGGTCACACAAGTGAAACCAGCCTTCAGCACTCACTGCCACCACGAGGTTCTGGGAGACACAGAGGTACAGGAGAGGGACTGGGGAGGGAAGTGTGGGCACAAGCCTGATTGTCAGAGCACACAGGTCAGGGCTGAAGCCTTCAACTCTCAACTTATTTCCACCTTGAGACAGGGACTGTCATAAGGCCTTGGAGTTCTACCCAAGTCCCAAGAGTCCTTACCTTTCCTTTATTACATACATCTCCAACCCCAACGCAGGTCAGCTGCAAAAGAAGAAAGGGAAGCTTAGGGAGACAGTGAGGGAGCCCAGCGCTCCCTAATCTCTGTGACTCAAGAAGGAGTGGGTTTTCTAATTACCATCCTTCACTGAAAACTTGTGCCACGTGACAGACATTGATAGTCTGCATTAATCAAGCTATTATGCTATAGGTTCAGTTTACCCAGACAGCAACATGAACACCTGAAGTAGTTAAGACAATTTGGGCCTTAAAAAACAAAACAAAAACTCTCTAATACAGCCAGACTATCATATTTCTAGACTTACTCAAATTATTGCCCCTATTTTCTACTATACTTTATAAGATCACACAAACTAGGCCGTTTCCATAAAGTACTAAGGTAGTCACTCTACAACATAAAATAAAAAACAATCCCGCCTTGTGTGTGTGTCTGTAACAGATGGGGGAGCACTGCCTGGGGGCATCCCCCCCGAATCAAGTGTACTGAGAACCAGTGGCTGGGCTGAGCAGAGCAGCTGGTGAGTCAGGACACACTGGTGAGCTGCTGTGTGGGCCTCACCCTTGCCAGTCCCTGGACAGAAGGGTCCCTCTGTCCCCCCGGAGCCCCAGGGAGTTGAATACTGACCATTCCCTGGCAGGAACAGGTGAGCCACGGCCGGCTGTCATCATTCTTATACACGGACAGCTTTCCACTTGTGTCTCCCACCACCAGTTCATTTAACTTCAGACGGAGAGAGAAGGGAGCCGTTAGGATGGGATCTTGCTGAACCACCACAAGCTCTAATCTGCTGGGCCCATCCCAAGCAAATCACAAGACCTTGACTTGTATCTTCATCAACTTTATTAAAAATCTTTTGCGACCAACACAGCCATAGTTTCCCAGAGTTTGTCCATTTAGGGTGTGTGTGTGTGTACTGAGGTCAGGGGAGGTTAGAAGAATGGGGCAACCTATGATCCATCCCAGAAGAGTCTGACACCTGAACAGCGCAATGCCCCACATACCTCACTTTGGCTCTTCTAATTTGTCCATTACAAACGGGACATGTTTTGATAACAACCCAAAATATTTAACTTTTGGAGAATTTAACTTCAGACCTTGTATTTAATCAGGGGCCCAATAAAAAGGCAATGTCAGCTCTGGGGACCCCCCTTCCACTAGCAAGACCTTTTGATCTTGGTGTGTAAGAGTGAATGTACAGGGGATGGAGGTGCCAGAAGGGACAGCGTGAGGGGTTGCTGGAGACAGCATCCATGCTCTGGGCCTCTGGTGCCCTCAAGTGGTGGCTAAGCTCTCAGGAGGGGAGGGTCCCGGCATGGAGCCTTTTCTCCCCTATCTATATCTGGGTACTCCACTTCCCAGGGGATCCCCAAAGGCTGGCTACCCTTTCCAGGGGCTAATGATGACAACGAGGTGGCTTCAAACCCTATTTCCACAAATAGCTTCATGATTTTCCCTTGGGGGGACATCCAACACCCCCCTCCTGTGAATATTAGTGAATATTAGAGTGAATATTAGATTCTCAAGAGATTTAATACTTAAGGCAACAAAGACATAACAGATCAACAGTAAGGAAAAGTTAGAAGTGAATTGGGATTTATTAATAATGATTTACTTGATGTGAATCTTAGATTTATTATTTGTTAATTGTTATGGGAGTTTCTGGTGGGAATATTAGATCATAGAAGCTTATTGACATTAAACCCTCCATACCTGCTATTTCAATTATAGCTGCTCTGGACGACTTCTGCAGACACACGGGAGAGGCTGCATAGCATAGAGGTTCAGAGTGCAGCTGCCTGGATTTGAATCCAGCTCTCTGTGCCTCAATTTTTTCATCTATAAAACGAGGCTCATAAGAGTATCTACCTCATAAGGTTGTTGCGAGAATTGAGCCAACAGAGGAAAGCATTTAGAACAGTGACTGGCACATAGTGAGCACTAAAACCAGGTCATTTTCAGTGTCTAGTTAAACGCCTCTAGGGGTAGGGATCTTAGCATGTTTCATACAATCAATTCTTTTTTTTAAATACATTCATTCGACAATGCCATAGTCCATAGTAGGCCCTCAGTAATTGTTTACTTAATAGACAAATAACAAAAATTTTTTTTTTAAAAAACAAAGAAAAATCAGAATGAAATGCTCAGTCAGCCCTTGAGTTTTCAGGTAAAGGTGGACAACCAGTTAGGGTACAGCGATAAATGCCACAGACTCCCTGCTGAGAAGGACCTCACAGTTTAACAGGGGCACAGACACAGGAATAAAATCATAAAACAGTGTGGTGAGTGCAGTGAGCAAGCAGACGTGACTCAGCCAAGCAGAGAGTGGGGCAATGGCAGGCGTCCTGGAGGAGGCCAGTTCCAGGGTAGCCCATCTGCTCTCCGGCAGCTATAATGCTTCGCAGCAGGTTTGCTTCTCTGTGGTGGATCCTGGGTCTGGCCTCTGGAGGTTACTCAGTGACACTGAAGAACTCCAGCTGGTGAGTACACCATCGGTCAGAAATGCTGAAGGAGAAAGGAGGCGAGATCTTTCCGTGATCAGCTTCAGCCTTCTAGAGACTCTCTCTCCCCTGGTGGAGCCCTAGAGGTTGTGTATTCTATTGCTGGCTTCTCCCTCTGACTTAGCAGGAGATAAGTTAGTTTCAAAGACCTTTAGGCTAATGGATTATTAGGATGAAATAAGTCTTTTTCCTGCCTCAAATCTCCAAATGCTGGCCAGGGGAATCAGTAACAAAATTTCTATCCACGCACATGCAGGCTGAGTGCACCGCACCTGATCACCAGCCAGCTATCTCAACTACTTGCTCTTCTTTCAATTATATTTATTACTAACAGGCAAAGCCCTTCAAATTGCTTTGAGAAATATAATCACATTTGCTTTTCATAACAATCCTCATTTATTCAGTAAACATTTATTGAGTGCCTACTATGTGCCAAGAACTATTATAAGTGTTGGGAATACTGGAGTGAAAAAATAGATAAAAAATTCCTAATATTATGGGGCTTACAATAATGGAGCTTACAACTCAGGTTAAAAAAAAAAGGTAGGGGCGGCCCGGTGGCGCTGCGGTTTAGTTCCTGCTTGGCAGCCTGGGGTTCGCGGGTTCAGATCCCGGTCGCCGCAGACTCACTGCTTGTCAGCCATGCTGTGGTGGCGTCCCACATAAAGTAGAGGAAGATGGGCACGGATGTTAGCCCAGGGCCAGTCTTCCTCAGCAAAACGAGGAGGATTAGCAACGGATGTTAGCTCAGGGCTGGTCTTCCTCACACACAAAAAAAAGGTAGTATAATGTACCTAATATTGCAGAACTGAGTGTGTAATAGTGCGATTCACTTAGAGAAGTACAATTTCCAAAAGACCTGGGGCTATGAAGCTACGAAAAAAAGGCATGTATGTTTCTTTTAAACAAAGACAATCAGATAAAATGGAAAATAATGCACATCTAGTCATTTTGTTAATTTACTATTTAAAAATGCCTCCCTTGATTTTCTCATAAAATTGTACTGCTTGGCATAGGAAGAAACGTGCAAGCCCAGAAAACATAACACAAATTTATGAGAATAACTTTTTTCTTCCTAGAGGGGGTAGAGCAAAAGAGGCCTCATAAAATACCTTCTCTATCATAGCACAAAGGAGGCTGGGGGGCGAGGGGCGGGGAAGAGGATGTTTTAGCCTTGTTTTTTTCCAGGGAAAAGAGCAGAGAACAGTTATAGAGGCGAGGATGAGAAGCAGGGCAGCAGAGTAGGGAGATGGGGCAGACGGTAGGAGAGGAGGGCAATAAGCTGCTTTATCTTTATGAAAAGATAAAGTCTGGGAAAAAAGAGGGCCTCACACCATCAACAGCCCCCATTCCCTTTGATGCTCCACCCCAGAACCCTTCACATATTTTAATCAATGCACCTCATTCCATTTTGGTATTCTTGTGACCATCACCCCACCTGATTATGAGCTACCTGAGGGCTGGGACTGTCTTGTTCATTTCCGAATTCCCAAAAAGTGGCAGAGTCTTTGGCGTATAATGGGCAGTTCGATAAATATTTGCAAAAAAAAAAAATAGAATCAAATACTAACAACAACGCCGCTAGCACTTACTGTGCGTTAACTGGGCGCAGGGCAGGGTTCTACCTGCTCTACCTGTATTCATTCATTCAAACAACGAGAAAAGGAACGACCGCTGAGGGAAGAAAAGGTAGATGGAAATTCCTTCGTAATTCAACCTAGGCGTAGCGCTTTAAAGTGGGCAGACACCTGCGTGCACTATGGAGCAGGCACTACGGAAAGCCGACTTCGTCAGGATTGGGGGGGGGGCGCATCTGCTGCCCGGTCGGAGGAGCTCAGAGTCCACCAGTGGGGAGGCAAGGCAGAGAAGCAGAGCAACGGATGCCCGCGCAAGGGGCCGTGCGTGAGAGCAGCAGAGGCGCGTCTGAAGCCTATTCTGAGGCTCTGAAAGGCCCTGGGATTTGAGAGGTGACGCCCCTGGAGGAGGCATAACGACAGAGTGAACCAGGAAACGTGGCACCCGAGTTGACTAGGCTCCGACTGTGAACACGTTACTGAACTCGGCAGAGGATCAGTCATCCATGCTCCTAAAGGAATACCGGGCCACAGCACCAGACCAACGCAGGCCCAAGGCCCCGGCACTTCGGCTGTTTGTACGGCTCTCCCGGAAGCCCCACTCAGCCCCGCGCCAGCGCCGCGCCCACGCCGCACGCCCCGGGCCGCCTCACTTCCCGGCCCCGCCCCGGGCCCGCGCGGCCGGCCGCGTCTCCTGCAGTGCGCATGCACTGACCGTGTCGTTGTCGACGTCTCCGAGGCAGACTGCGTGCGGGAAGAGGCTTCCGCTAAACTCCAGGGCCACTCGCTGCACGTAGCTAACCGACCTCATTGCACTTCCAAGGGCTTAGGGACTGGGGAGTACCGCTAAATGTCCCCCGAGCCCCTCCCCACCGCCGCCGAGCGGAAAGCCACTCCAAGCAGAAAGGTGCGTCACCGCCCGGGCCTCCAATCCCGGCCTCCTTCGCTTAACCCAGGAGAGGAGGCGGTTCTTCCGAGCCCTCTGGGCTTGGGCCGGTCTTCCCCGCTACTGATGTGAGTGACAGGGGCGTGAACCACTCCTTTTCTCCGGAGGGGTAGAGCGAGGGGTAGACCAACCCTGACCGGGACGACTTGTTCACTTGGCAACAGGGCCTCTAGGGCTTGACCTAATAACCTTGACCTCTTCTTTTGTTGCCTTGGCAATGAAGATTCCCAGCCATCAGACCATCCCTGAGAATCATAATAATCGTAATAACTGACAGTTGTATGGTTTCCAGCAGTTTTTTCAAAAACTATGTAGCTACCCGTTAGAGATCGTGAAAACAATGTGGTGAATTGAACCAATCTTAAAAAAACGAAACAGAATAGAATAGAAAATACCAGTGACTGTCGAGTAGTAAGGTAAGTATTGTTTTTGTGAAACCTTTGTTTCAGTTATATATATTTGTATGTGTATATACTGGCTTATGTAAAAAAGATATCTTTTTTACGGTGTGTATGCTTTGTGGCCAATAGTTTGAGAACCACTTGCCGCAAAGCACATTTCACATATATTATTTCACGTAATAAGCACAACAACCCTGTGAGCTTGTATTATTTTTCCAGTTTTTTGGGTGAGGAAAACAGGTTCAGCAAGATTAAGTAACAAGGCAGAAAGAGGCGAGGGTGGGACCCAAACCAGGATTGTTTGATCCCAAACCCTACGTCCTTTCTATCATTTACTGCCATGGTTCCTAGGAAAGTCCTCAGGCTAGAAGTCAGGTTTGCTGAAATTCTGGACCTGCTCTGCCCTGTGGCCCCCAGCACAAAGCTCTTGCCTCCCTCTCTCACAGGCCTTACTCTGTAATGTAAATGGGACATCACCATCGTGGCTGGCCTCTTAGGGAAACTTTCCATGTTGAATGAGTCCAGCCTTTCTTTGGGGTGTCTCAGCGATCAGGGCATCAAAACTATTATGTGTGAAATTCTGCAGGTGCTCAGTACGTTTTAAGGTTTAGGTTTGCAGGCCCAGGCTGATTTACACGTTGGTCTTTGAGGAGTCAACATTGTGAAAATAAGGATGTCTCCCTCACCTGGGGATGTTGAACCAGGGGCTGGTCCTGCTTTTGTCTCGGAACATAATGGGAGAAGGTGCTGGAGGGCAAGATCTTTTTGCCTGGGGGTGGGGGAGGGGGGTGGCACATCTTGTCCTTGATGTCCCATTGGATCTGATGGCCAGTTAAGATGAGAACAAGGAACAGGAGGTCAGAACAGCAAACTGGAGGCAGTTTAGACAAATACTGGGGACTGCCAATACATTCAAGTTTCCGTTTCTGGTGGTGTACTGTGGGGTTGTCTGGGTCCATTCAAAGGCTCTGAGTCACACAGGTGTACCTGGTGCTTTAAATACATTATCTCATTTATGGAGGGGTTGCATGCTACCTCATCCTGCTCCACCACATCTCTCTCCTCTCATCCTAGCTCAAACCCTAAGCTTCATATTAGATTTCAAGGGGTGGAAAAATGGAAGCCAATTTTAAAATGTTTACCTCTAAATGTAAAGTTAAATAGTTTTGAATTGCTCTTTTCACTGTATTATTTCTCCGTTGTTTACTTTTCCCAGCCCTTTGAAGAAATTGTAAAACAAATTAATTAATGAATAACCAAGGACAAGATAGATGAAGATCACCCTGCTTCTGTCACCGAGTGCCCTGGCCTGACCCAGTTCTCTGAAGTCATACCGTGACCCAGCACTCCACAATACCTTGGTTTTATCTTCCTCATCACTTGTGCTTCTTGTTCTTGACCTTTCTGTGCCAGGACGTGCCTGTGTTTGTTTGTTCTGTGTTTGCCATGAAGCTCATGTCATTTTGATCACAACTTGGATACCATGCCTTTTGGCTTTTGTAAAGAGAGCCAAATAAAGTTAGAAAGGGAGGAAGGATAGGTCTCCAAGAAATACGGCACGAATCAAGTCTTTCCATTCCTATGCTTCTCCCCACCTTGCATCAGTTACTTTAACTGCATTGAGTGTTATATGCACAGTAAATGGAACACGGGACTAGGCATTGCAGAACCCTGTGGACAGATCCCTGGCTCCACAAGGAACACCCCTGTTCTTGGCCCTGTCTAGTGGGATGGTTGGTGGGTCTCCACTGGCACTATCTAGAGCTGGTCTTGTTTAAGCCAAGCACTCTTTCAGCATAGGTTTTGGCTTGTTCCCCAGAACTACCTAACCGGGCCATCTTCCTGGTTAGATGACATGGATACTGTTGTGTGGGTGGCATATTCTTTACAAACCAGCCAAACAATAGTTTCAATAGAAACCTGCTATGGGAGAGGATGGGAGGGGAGCGTTAAGTGGGAAGCATTTCTAGGGGGATTCTTTGTCCACTTCTTCCTCCAAGAGTAGACAGAGAGGTAGGGTTCTGTCCAAGTTCTGTCTGCCTAGGATGCCCGGGTAAGAAACAGGACCTTTAAAGTTCTTTCTATACGTGAGGCCCAGAGCCACTCACCATCCTGAGAGGTTCCTCATTCCCCTTCCCTCTCTAACTCACAGTGCACCTTAGCATATCAAAGGTTCTGAGAAGTCTTGAAGTACAGAAACCTGTTTCTCAAACTGACTTGACCTAGAAGTTAGGTCGAACACCATAGTGGGCAGCCCTGCTCAAGGGAAATGCTCTATTCAGAGCTCTACTTTGAGTCCCACCCATTCCTCACAAATTTGGCCCTGTCAGAAAGGACCACCAACCCTGGAAGACTTTGATCCTGGAACCTGTCAAGGTTGTTGTCTGGTCAAGACTCTACTGGCCATTAATTGAAGGGTGAAGAGTAGTTCGTCATCGTCACTGAAGTCCAAATGTGAGGAAATGGGCTTAAAACACAGAGGATGATGAAAATGTGTTAGAACTAGATAGAGGTGGTGGTTGGGCAACATTGTAATTGGACTAAATGCCACTGAATTATTCACTTAAAAATGTTTAATTTTATGTTATGTGAATTTCACCTCAATAAAAACAGTACAAATGGAACCATTTATGTGTGAAGCACTTCTAACAGTGGAACAGGAGCCTGGAAATCCTAAGGAACACGTGTCCTGGGGGTGGGGGGGAGGATATGGCTGGTCCCCTCTTCTACCAGAGAACTCTCCCTGTTCATGAAGGCACTGCTCTTTCTTCATCCTTCCTCCCCAGAACCCCACGTTGTGAATCTTTCATTCCTACTTTGCTTGCCAAACTGGTATATTTAGTGTTGTTCATCACATGCTAAATAGAGTTTTATCATGATTCTTAGATTCTATAATTGAGGCTAGTTGGTGCGTCCGTTATCTGAAGTTGGCAAGCAGCTGAGAACCACAGCCATCAAGTTCGCAATAACAATTTCCAGGAAGAGGACAAGTTTCCCTGGTACTCAGACTGTCTTGGAACTCTTACATTGGCTTTATTCAGCACTGCCCTTGGCCCATTGTCATTTCATCTTGAGGGTTACAAGGCTCTGAGGCAGTCTGCATTTGGAAAGGGAAGATTGTCATTGAGACAGAGGAATAAGGAGGGAAAGCTTCCACTGTTTCTTTTAATTCTTGATTTTCCAGTAATAGTTTTCTTAAAAGGTACTACTTCCTATTAGTCCTGCCTAAAATGTCTTTCACGTTATTTCTTCAATTGAAATGAGATGCGTAATTCACCCCCAGCTTTTACTCTCAGGGGGTGTGGCTGGTGTAGAGTGAGGGGGAGTCCAGTGCAGTGATGCTGGTTAAGGCAGGCTGCACCAGGCCTTTACAGGGTTTGTGGGC
Source organism: Tapirus indicus (assembly GCA_031878705.1). NCBI lineage: Eukaryota > Metazoa > Chordata > Mammalia > Perissodactyla > Tapiridae > Tapirus > Tapirus indicus. The sequence continues at coordinate 99,858,761 of CM062918.1, read as the reverse complement.
CATGAGAGATTCTGATCTTCAACTTCAATGGTATGGAAAGTCATGGACAGGGTTTTTAAGCGGTGGAAGGATACAATTTGGGTGCAGTGCAGAGTGACGTGCAGGTGGGGCAAGAGGTAACGCAAGATAGGAGCCTTTTGCAGGCAGGAGGTGCATGGTGATGTTGGGGAGGGGCTGCTAGGATGGAGATTGGAAATACTTAGGGGATAAAATTGATAGAACTTGATGTTTGGACCAGCACTAGGACAAGATAAGCCCTATTTTAATTTTTTCCAGAGGCCACTTGCAAAACTGCAGTAACAGCTAACAGTACTGGTTGCTACTAGTTTTCCTTATTCAAGCATATTCGCTCCGTATGGAGAGATTGGTGAGGAAGGTGCATCTGACTGGGAAATGAATTTGAGCATTGACCCAGAGCAGAGTGGAGTACGTGGTGAGTTTATTTTTAACCTTAAAGACTTCTAGTCACTTTAATAAAACATCCTCACAAGACAGTTTTAATGTTACATAAACCAAGGCTTGTCTAGCTCCAGGGTTCTACAGAATGCGGTTATGTTTTAAATTCTTGTAATCCTACAGAAGCATTCAGAGTAGGAAGGAACTTTAGGAGTGCTTTTTGCCCATCTTCTTACTTTTGCAGATGAGGAATGGGGCTCAACTTGCCCAAGGTCATGTGAACCTCGTGGCAGTCTGGATTTTTTTCAAGACATCTCACATTCCAGGCAGACCTTCTTTCCATTTAACTTCAAACTCTTGGTGTCATCTGTAAAATGGGGTGATATTTAATCCGCACGTGGCTCTTGGTTTAGTGCTAGGTTTACATCGTAAGTGCTTAATGAGGGTTAGTGATTTACCATTGCCTGCAGGGGCAAGTCTCATCTTAAGATACCAAAGACCCAGACACAAACCCCAAGGAGGACTATGGTGTGAACCCAGCGAGAGAGCAAGTAGGGACACTGGGAGACTACAACGCTCAAATTTTAGTCCTGGCTCCAGCACCAGCTGTGCTGTATGACTTGCTGGAAACTTTCACGCAGAAATTAATCTTCCACAGTAAAAGTATGGAGAAATTTCTTCTGGAGGAACTGTACAGGAATGTGGGTAGGCAGACTAACCCTGTCACTGTACAGGAAGGACTAGAGAGCACACACAGGAGAAGAGGGACAAGGGCGTAGATCTAGGCTCTGGCCTGCAGCCAAGATCATCTGGAGGAGGCTCAGCATGACTAACTTGTGCCCCTTGGCTTCTCCCCGGGCCCCTTATGCTACAGGAGTCAAGGGCCAAAGCAGAGCTAGAAAAAAAAAGCATGAGCTTTTTCCTGTTCTGAGGAGGAAGCTGGGAAGTGGGCCTAAGTGAGCGCCAGGGTTCCCTGGCTAGACAACTGTCCTTCCTTAATTGTGGAAGAGGTGCCTGACAGGTGTTAGTGACACCAGGGATTTTATCTTCAGAAACCAAGAGAGCTTGTGCTTTCTGATCTGGTAGGCAGGAATTAGTCTAACTTCAAAACAAACATGAGTGGTCCCAGTATTTTTTTTTGAGGAAGATTGGCCCTGCACTAACATCTGTTGCCGATCTTTTTTTCCTCCCCAAAGCCCCAGTATAGTTATCATAGTTGTAGAGTGTAGTTGTTCTATGTGGGAAGCTGCCTCAGCATGGCTTGATGAGCAGTGAGTAGGTCTGCGCCCACGATCCGAACTGGCGAACCCTGGGCCACCGAACAGAATGCGTGAACTTAACTGCTACACCACCAGGCCAGCCCCAGTCCCAGTCTTTTAGATGTTGGTATTTTTCCTCTTCCTAAGTATTAGGGAAGAAAACCAGAGCTGCTAAAAACTGCCAGGCTGTCTGGGGGAGGGAGTGCTGGGACCCTGCGGCCAGGCTTGATGCAGCATCCAGGATGCCCTGCAAGGCAGCAGTGCTCCCTGCTCAACCACTGCTGCTATCTTAGCTGTGCATTTTAAGCTGAACTGGGGACCAGGTGGGTGACTCCCTTAATTTTGACCCCTGCTCATAGTGTACCCACCCACACCCACCCTCTGAGGCCAAACAGAAAGGGCTGCCTGACACCCAGGTTTTATTGTTTCCACTTTATTGCTCAAGCACGGAACTTGAGGATGGCCTGGGCCTTCAGCAACGTGCAGACAAGAGGCTGAGGGGGGTAGGGACACAACCTGGCTAAGAAGGGAAACTGACAGGAGGGGAAATACTGAAAGGAGGTACAGAGGGTGGTCACCATGACACCAGAAGACATCATCAGCCACACCATCTGGGGTGAGGAAGGGAACAGAGAGACATCACGGGCACAGCAGTGGTTTTTCCCATGCCCCTAGCACCCACATGGAGGCCACATGTTTGGAAATGGACGGGGGGGCCGAAAGGGTGAGGAAAATGGCTGCCCAGGAGTCTCCCTCTCCACCCTGGTTTCACATGAGACCCCATATCCCTACAACTCTCCCCCTTCTACCAGCTGAAAAACAGACACAGCAAACAGAGGAAGCAAAATAAATTAACATTCTGATGAGTGTGCATGTGGATGGACATTCGTTCAGTGTAATGGGGAAGGGAAGAGGGGGTGACACCACCTAAAATGATCCCCCACCTCAATCCCCCAGCCTGCGCCTTTCCCCCTTCCCCCAAAGCCACCATCCAACCAGATAGAAAAATAAAGGTCTAATTCGCTCAAAATTCTTCAGTTTTTACAAAACTAACAGGGTGGAGTAGGGTAGGGAGCAGGGGAGGCAGGCAGCCGCAGGAGCAGGGCTGGGGAGAGGCTATGCTTCCGTCTCCACCTGAGACTGGCTCCCTGCTACATCCTTCTTCTGCTCGTCCTTCATCTCCGTGTCAGTGTGATGGTCTCCTGCAGCTCCTGCTGCCTTGGCCTGCAACAGGGAGAGGGAAACAAAGGGGATGAATATCAGATCTCATTTGGCCCAGTCCCTCTGACGAGAAAGGGAACTCTTACTCCACACCCCAACTCGCGCCTGCACCCAATGGATCTGGTGACATGCCTATGTTCACCCAGCACACTGACACCATGTATGGTCTGTACCCATAAATATTCATCCACCAAGTGAAAAACCTACACATTAACTTCTAACAGAATTAAATGGACACAGCAATGTCCTTTCTAGATACATCCTAAAAATACACCTGCGTGTGGACAAAATTAGGAATTTACAAGATCATTTACTGCAATACTGTTTAGAACTGTACTTGCCCAACATGGTAGCTACTACCATATGTAGCTACTGAGCACTTTAAATATGGCTAGTTTAAACTCATGTGTTTTAAGTATACAATACACACTGGATTTTGAAGACTTAATCTGGAAAAAAGCTTTAGATACCTTGGGTCAACTAAATATTATTAAAATTAATTTCACCTGTTTCTTTTTCCTTTTTTTTTTAAATTAATTAATTAATTTATTTATTTTTGGTGAGGAAGACCAGCCCTGAGCTAACATCCGTTGCTAATCCTCCTCTTTTTGCTGAGGAAGACTGGCCCTGGGCTAACATCCGTGCCCATCTTCCTCCACTTTATATGGGACGCCGCCACGGCATGGCTGACAGGCAGTGCGTCGGCGGGCGCCTGGGATCCGAACCAGCAAACCCCGGGCTGCCAAGTGCGGACTAAACCGCTGCGCCACCGGGCCGGCCCCCTCTTTTTACCTTTTTAACACAGCTACTAAAAAACTTAAAATTACACATGTGGTTTGCATTATATTTCCATTGGACAGTGCTGGTTTAGTACACTGAAAGACTATTAGGAGACTGGTAAGTAAGCTATGATATAGCCATACAATGGATTCTATATGAGCATAAGAAAGAATGTGAAAGCTCTTTTATTTATATGTTGATGTAAAATAAGCTTCCTGGTATGATATGAAGGAAGCGTGGTATAGAAAGTAATAGGTAGAATGTGTTGCCTTTTATTAGGGAAAAGGGAGAAAACACACACGTCTGCTTGCATGTGTATACAGTATACTGGAATGATAGAAGAACTGGTAATATCAATTGCTTCTGGGTGTGAGGGAGACTTTTTACTACATATTCTTTTGTGCGGTTTGAATTTAACTATGTAAATATATTACCTATTCAAACACAGGTTATTAAAACCCGTTTTAAAAAGGCACAGAGAACAGACATTGGGAAGCACACCCAAAGCAGCCAACTCCTGACCCCTGGGGCTTGCCAGTGGGTTTCCAGCCCTGATGCAGCAGAATGCTGGCTCCGTGAGGAGGGGTTTTTTGCTGAGGGAACACACATGCTATTGGTCCAGGGACGAGGGCAACTTCTAGGGTTGGCACAGACAACCACAGCACACCAGCTGGGCTGAGCATGGGGACAAGGTAATGCCTCTTCTTCTGTCCACTCTGACTATTCCCTGTCCCGATCCTCACCTTGCTCTCCTCCTCAGCCAGCCTCTCAAACATGTTGGCATATAGCTTCTTCTCCCGTGCAAGCTGCTTGCGGATCCGCTGCTGGCAGATAGCCAGCTGGGCCTTGGCAGCTTTGTTGCTGGGGTAGAGCTGCAGGACCTTCTGGAAGTCAGCCCGTGCCAAGTCAAAGTCATTCACCGCCAGGTGGGCCTCTCCCCGGCGGAAAAGGCCCTTCTCATTGTTGCTGTCCAGTTCCAGGGCCTAAGGATGCAGGGAGGAAGCGACAGCAGACCTCAGCTCTTGCCGCTTCTGTGGCCCAGACTGGTCCAAAGGTAGCCCTCAGCAGGATGAGGCAAAACGGAAACGGGTGGCTCCACCCCAGAAAGAATGAGTCTTGGGGCATTAAATGGAAAGGACCAAGGTCTGAGAAGGAACCTCATTTAGTCCAAGAGGCAGAGAGGGAAGACAGGTCTTTAGGTGAAAGAGAAGAACCTGCGACATTTCCATTTTCTTTAGAATAAAGCAAGTACATTAAACAGAAGAGGCTAAGAACGGGGGGAGAACACGCTGGAGTAGTTCTTCCCATCTAGTGTTTCCTTCTACCTCTGTCAGCTGCCTCCTACCACTAAAGCCAAGTTGCTTGCTTCTCATATCCCTTGCCTCTGGGCCCTTAATCTCTGAGCCCCGACTGGTCCAGTCTGCCACCCCTACCCTAGCAACTGAGGGTAAGTTTCAGACATGCTGGCAGCTCACCCGACCTTGCCTGTGAATGTGGCTCCATGCCCTCTTGAAAGGGGCCTCACCTTGTTACAGCTTTCAACGGCAGCTGAGAAGGCCTGCAGTTTCAGATGACACATGGCCAGGTTGAGATGGGAGGCCAGCCGAAGGGCCTGTGCTCTCTGAGCATCCTCATTAGAGAAACTTGACTCGTATTCCAGCCAGGACACAATCTTCTTGTACTGCAGTAAAGCTTGCTTGTACTTGCCTTCCTAGAATGGGAGGGAGGCTCAGGCACTGAGCACAGGTTCAGCAGCACCAGGCTGTCATCCCCTGTAGACATCAGTGACCATGAGCACGAAAGAGTCCTGCCTCCCTCGCACACCCCCAGGTTAAGACCAGCTGGCTCAGATGTACTAGGTGAAGACTGCAGGTGCCAACCGGTCCACTCCATGGCAGAAAATACCTCATCCAGGTGCGGGATGGGCCCAGAGGAGCCCTCCCTGGGACTGTCCTCAGGACCATAGCTGTTCGCTCACCTTGAAGTACACAGTGCCCCGCTCTTTCACTATGGTGCTCTGTTCCAGCTTCTCCTCTGAATTCATCTCCCAAGACTCCTTGGCCTGCCGTACCCCAAGAGAGAAACAAAGTTGTCAGCTACCCCACACAGAGTCACCTATAGGGTGGGATCTGACTTCAGGATAGGGAAGACCTTGAGCAAACTCACCTTCTCAAAACTCTTGAGGTGTACTTCATATTTCAGCTCAGCATTTGGTGGGATTTGCAACTTTTCCTTTCCAACACTGCCAAAAGCATAGCTGTGGGGGCAAAAAATCCTCTGCGTTATCTCAGCAGTGCTTAACCTGCTCCACACTGAAGAGGCTTCCTGTCTGTTTCCTGGAAAGGACCGCCCCATCCCTTGAGACTTGGTTCAAATGTTTCCTGTTTGGCAAAGTCTTCCCTGACCTCTTCACACAATTAGTTGGTCTCTTAGCATCTTACATCTCCTTCTAATAACTAATACTACACACTCACGTGATTACTAATTTAAATGGTATCTAACTCAATGGTGAGTCACTAGAAGGCAGGAACAATGTCTTTGAATACCTAGGAATTTTCAGCATTGTGTCTGGCACATAGTAGGTATGTGTCAATAAATGTTGTTAACAACTGAATGAATTAATGGGAGATGAAAATCTTGATGTTGGAAGAGGAGGGAAGCTGTAGCAGCCATGACTGAAAAGATTAGACTTTGATCCAAGGAGATGTTGACAGTTGTGGCCATGCTCTTAAATACAACGGAGAGATCAAAATAGCCTATTTCTGGTGTGCCCAGAGGCACTAGTGAACTCTAACGAGGCTGTGGTGGTACTGAATACATGCAGAAGAAAGGATACAAATGGCCAGTTATACAATTCACTGTGGACATGCAGATCTCTGATCGCGGTTCACCCATCTACTCCTCACCTGGGCTTGAGGTACACAATGGAATGTTCTCCTTTTTCCATGCGCTGAATGGCTTTCTCCAGCCCACAAGGCAGATCCAGACTCTCCCCCTCACCGACCTCAAAGTGGAGCTCCCGCTGGTCGAAGATCTGGTCCTTGTAGTACCCTACCAGTGCAACTGGCATGAAAGTACCAGGGGAGTGAGCAGGCAGGTGATTAAGGAAGGATGCCACCAGCGTCCCTCTATCACCTCATCACTTCCTGCCCCCAAGATGCCCTTGTTGTGTTCTCAGAACTGGAGGGATGTTAAGAAAGTATGGTCCAATCCCTCATTTTACAGACAAGAAAATACGATCAGAGAAAGCCAAAGCCATCCAGGGCCTAAGTATCAGAATCTTTCCCAAAGCCATCCAGGGCCTAAGTATCAGAATCTGAATTGAAACCCGAGACTGTACCGTCTCACCTTCCACAAGAGCACCATCGTTGGGCCTGGCATAGCCTTCGCCCCGAGTCTGTATTCTCCGGATGATTCCGCCATCTTCTTCTTCTGTCAGGTCCTCTCCCCTAAACTCGAACAACTCCACCTGTGGGACAAAACATAAAGTGACACAACTCCTTTCAGCTCTAACTCGCCAACAGTGAGATACAACTTCTCTCTTACTCAAAAGAGTCCGTAGCAACTGCCAGACCAGGTCTGACCAGAAGGGCAGCCACACTAGGAGTGGACAAAGTGGCCCTTTCGCTAAGTTCTTGCGAGCTGCCCTAGTTTCAACTTTGATAGAGGTGGGCAGGCCACATGGATTTCAGTTAATCTCAAGAGATCAATCTATTACTACCTGCTCCACGTAACAAGGACATGTTCCAGACGATCCTAATTCAGCTACTTGAGAAGCCCAATCCAGTGGGCATCAGAAATGACCTGACATCTTTCGGCAATCTTCTGAACACTGTCCAAGTATCCACTAATTAGGGCTTCACCATTTCAAACTGAACAGTGTCAAGTTCCACCCCCTCAGCAAAGGCTTTCCTCATCCCTTTGACCCATGAGGGAAGCATCTCTCCCCTCCTCTGATCTCTGGAGCACCAATATTCTATACTGTCATTTATAACTGTATATAGATTCTGACCTCGTGACTCCTTTCAGTTAAAATTACAACCCATTTCTTCTGGTCACTGCTCATGAGATAAACATGCCCCAACCCCTTACCCTGCTTCGAGTCTGAAGAGGGGTTCGAGGTTGCCTCTTCCCACCTGAAACCTCCATCATGGCCACTTTCTGGCAGCAGCAGGCTATGTGTACAGCAGAGCCAGCTGCCCTCTCCATTTCTCTTCCTCCCCTAAGGCCAGGCCCTCAGCCTTGGCTACATTGTCTCCAAGCAGCAGGAAGGGCTGGAGGGGCGCCAGGTGCTGGGCTGAGATAAGGCTGGCTCTTTGCCTTGCTCTCTGTGGCTGGACACTCACCTCAAACACAAGCGTGGCATTGGAGGGGATCTTTGGAGGGCTGCCTGCTGAACCATAGGCATATTCCGGTTTGCAGGTGATGTGGCACACTTCCCCCACTTTCATGGTTGCTATGGCAATGTCCCAAGCTTTGATAACCTCCCCTGTCGGGACAAAAAGCAAACAGGTCCTCTTTGGCAGGGGTCTGACTCGGCTCAAACAGTGGCCCCAGAAAGACTTATTGTACCATGCCCAAGGGGAAGCTGGACACTCTTTAGAAATGAGACCAGGAAGGTAGAAAACCTGGTTGCAGTTAGGGCTCTCAGGTCCCACACCTCTTAAAAAAAAAAAAAAAATCACTCAACTCTAGAACAAAGGAGTTCAAGAAACAAGGCAGTCCACCCCTGAAGAGGAAGTGAGGTGTTCAGAGGTAATCAGAGAAAGGGAGATAGAAATCAACAGAGTTAAAAGACAGTGGAAGAAAAAGGAGTTACAGAAAAAAAATTAACAGACCATAATAAATCATTCCTCTAAACTTCTGAGAATAATTCCTCTAAACTTCTGAGAATATGGTTTCTGCTTGTGATAGCTTATACCCTCCTTGAAGCCTGTCCTACCAACCCACTAAGCATGCCTACCTTTTCCCAGGTCAAAGGAGAATTTGTCCTTGCGGTCCAGACTGGAGTCAAACTTGGTGCCATCTAACAGCCAGCCAGTGTAGTGGACAAAGACTCGGTCCCCAATCATGGGCATCTCTGTGCCCGTGCCCTCTCGCTTGATGACCTGAGAGGAAGGGGAGAAGGTGAGTACCCAGGGTTGGGGGCAGAAAGAGGCACCAACACTGCCTGCATATGACTGATGGGAACACAGAGGGACCCTTCTGCTTCCTTGTAAGTAGATTCAAGGGACCAATCTTTAAATGATTCTGACCTCCCTGTCTCTGAGGTGCAACAGGACTTGGTTTGAAAAATGGGAGACAAAAGACCCAGGTTTAACTGTTTACTGTATGATCTTGGATAAGTCACTTAAACTCTCTAGACCTTATTTGTAAGGTAGTAATAATGATCCCTATCAGAGTTGTTGGATTAAATCAGTAAAAGATTGAATAAAATATTATTATCAGTAGCAAAGGGAGACGTGTTTATGCTGTTTCCTCATTCTTCCTAAATGCCAGTGGCCATCAGATCAGGGTCTGGTTTGGAGAAAACAGAAAAAGAAGAATAAGAGTAATGAATAAAATAGGAGCAGTCCAAAAGAGGTAAAAGAGGTTACAGATGAGCACAGGGGCTCTCAATCAGGTCCTCAACTCTCACTTGGGACATGAGCATTCCTGACTGGTAAGGCTAGTTAAGTCCTGTATGTCAGGGCTACAATATTTCCCAGGAACTTTTATGCCTCTGCTTCTCTTCTTTAGCATTTATAAAAGGAGACTCCACAGACCACCTGGTAGGTGGGAGGTTACCCTCTAGAAGAAAGCTTCTATCACATAATGGAGAGGAGACTTGAGAAGTAGAAAAGTAGAAGGAAAGGAGTGGAGGATAAAAGGGGAAATGACCCTTACCGGAATAATCACCTTGTAGAAATCCCCAAGACACTGCAAAGAGAAGGGGAAGCTGCATGTCCACTGGGAGAGCAGCATGAGATTCCAAGATCTGGGGCTCTGGACCAGGTACGGGCTCCCCGAGGTCTCTAGCTTTGCCCAGATCTCACACACACACGTGTGGAGCTGAGCAGTGGGAAGCCAGGACGAGGAGAAACACTGGATGAGGAGAGGGCAAGAAATCCAGACTAGGATTTCGCCATCCTGGACTCCGCACAACCTGCTCTGAACCACCGTTGGTTGTCCTGACCCAGGTCAAGATGCCCTGCCCCCTGAGTCCCGGACCCCTCCCCTTCGTTCCTCGGGCTATTTGTAGTCAGGCGCTTACACTGCAGCAGGCTCCCAAGCAAAGCACCTCCTCCCGGGCCCACACGCCACACCCTGGCCCCATCTCCCACACCCCGAAGCCCCAACTCAGGAAGCGGGGAGCGAGATGGGAAGGGAACTACAGGTCCCGGCATGCACCGCGCCCTGGTTTTCCCGGGGCTGGCGGCGGGGTGGACAGCATGGCTGAGCGGGTGACCTAGCTGGGTCCTAGCCTCTAGAAAGTGGGTAACGACAGGGCGGAGGGCGCCAGAACCTTTCTCACGGCCAGGCCCGGGCGCCAAGTCGCACAAAGGCTTCTGGGCCAGGAAATCACTCTTGTGACCCGCTCCACGTTCTAGCTAATATTTAACTGCCAGGGGTAGGCGCGCTCTCGCACCACCACCGACGAAGGCCGCCCAGGGACTTCCCGGCTGCGGCTGGCAAGGAGCTGGCAACTTGGCGGGGCCGCGGGGTCGGGGCGAGGTGAGGTGAGGGGGGCGGTGTCGGGGCACGCCGCCCGGGCCCCCTAGCTGCAGCTCGCTAGCACCGCTGGGCCCCGCCCCGCCCCTCTCCGGCGCACCGCGCACGCCGGAGTTGAGGCTGCAGTCCCGGCCCCCTTCCCGGGCCCGCACTGCTGGGGGGCCCGGGGGCTTCAGCCCAGACCACGGGCTTCCAAGGCGGCCGGAAAAACGGCCATGTGGCGGTCCGCGCACCCTCTTCGGAGCGTGTGGCTGCCCTCCCACTCCCGAACAACGCAGCCTGGTCCAGGAAGGCGATGCCACCGGCCGCCGGCTGCGCGACCTAGCCAACTACTGGCCTGGAGGCTGCAGAAGCGGCCGTCTCCGCCCCGTCCCCCGGCCGGGGGGCTCCCAGGCTCGGCGGAAGAGCAGCTGCGATGGGCTCCAGGGGCTCGGCTGCCCCAACAGGCCCAGGGCACCCCGGCGCCCCCCGCCGCGGCCGGCGCCCGGCCCGCCCCCGCTCCTTACCTTAAGCACGCCTTCGTCTTGCTTAGGGCTGATGTCCACTCCCTCGTGGGGCAGCGGCGCCGACTGCGCCCCGCTCTCGGCCGCCTTCATCTCCTCGGCGGTCATCGCCGCTCGGTGCGCCGTTTATTCGGGAGCTGGGCACTGGGCACGAGCCAAGCTCTCTCGGCCGCGGGGCCTGTCTGCACGGGGTGCGGGCGGGAGGGCGCTGGCGCGGCGGCCGCGGAGCTGCAAACCAGCCGAAGGCTCGAACACCTCTGCCTCCCAGCGCGCTCGCAGCCCGCGGCGGAGTCGGGCGCGGGAGCCGGAGTAGATGGGTAATGCGCGGCCGGGGGGAGCGATTGGTCCCACCCCGCCGCGGAGGGAGGGGCTGGGAGGAGCTGGAGCGGGAGCGAGGGACGGGGGTGGGGTGGGGGTGGAGAACTTTCTAGAGACGGCGGCGGCTAAGCCGGTTCGGGTTCTAGTGTTAAGGGCGCTTATATGAAAAAATTTTTTTTCTGGTTCATTCCTCCCGCTGACTGCCCGGTTCCTCCTCCCCCCACTCCTAGGACCCTCCGACTCGGGGGACCCTTCCCCCACCCCGCGCTCTCCCCGGGCCGTCCTCCGCCCGTTTCCCGGTCTAACCGGATTCTACCAGATCCTTCTCGATCCCCTCACATCGCTACTACAGAGAGCCTGCCAACCGCCCCAGATCCGCCCTATACATTGCAGCCCGCAGCGTCGTTTGCTCGGAGCTGTGCAGCCGGATGTGAGCGGCGGCGCGTCCTTCTCCCCGGGACCGGAGACGCGCATTTTTATAAAAGCCGACTGTAAACACAGACGGCATGGCCTCCGCGTCTTTACTCCGCGTGTACACTTAACCAATCGGGGAGGAAGGGGGGAAGGGAATTTGGGCGGGGGGAGGGAAGTGAGTGAATAGCGGTTATCCTAGTGCACAGAATTGGGGGAAAGCAACCTTGATTTTTCCTAGATCAGGGAAGATGTGCCGCCTGCAGCTCTGTGAAATGCTATGAGCAGCCGATTTGCAAGCAATGACCCGCTGAGCTAAGGACTCTTAAGTAGGGCGCGTATTAAAGGGACCTTCCCCAACGATAATAAAACTGCTGTTTCGGTTAATACTTGAAAATTGGTTTAACTCACGAGAAAAGCCATTCGGTTTTACTAAAGGCCCGTGGGAGGGAATGTTTCCTTCTTACTGTTGGGTTGCCTGTGGAGTGCAGAGCACCTGTGCGGCAGGTCGAAGCCCTGCGGCACCTAGTTGTCCAAACAACAGCCTTTGACAGAAAGACCCATCTGGAGAGGATCTTGATCTGCTTAGTACTTAACCCCGGTTTAGCATAGTGCCTGGTGAGTGGTATCAAATAGTTACTGGCTGAATGAATTTGTATTCCAATAATAAACTTTTTTTGGAGCCCTCGCATTGTACGTGACACTATACTGTTGTATACAAACTGTCCCATTTAGGGAGGTAATTCAAAGGGCTGTTACAGATGAAATTTCAATATCGTAACATAATTTAATAATTCGTTGTAGTCCTTTCTGATGGAACTTGACTGGAAGGGGATGCAGAAGAAATAAAACCGCTTTTTTCTAGCAATTTACAGCAAATGAGTTTAGCCACAGCTAAGACGTTTCTAAGTCTTAAGACTTAGGGTCACTAAGATGACTGGGGATATCCTCAGAGGATATGGGTAATTGACTCATTAGGGTTAAATCTATTTCTTTTCTAAACTTCCCTTAGTAGAAGTAACAGTGCCAAGGCTCTCCAAAACTCCAGGAGACAGGGATGGTGGGTAAGGTGCTGGCTTGGAGGCTTGGCAGTTATCTTGCTGTTGGCTTAATGCACCTGCTTATTCTTGGTGTGTGCTAGTTTCTTTTGATGCTGGGGGCCATTGGGTATTATCTGGCAGAACAAGTTGGGATAGAAAAGAAGAGTTCACCTTTCGAGTAGTGCTTTTCTGCATTTTTTTTTGTTTGTTTATTGGAAGCAAACAGCATAGATCTGTGTCTTTTAATTCCTGTCAGCACATATTAATTGAGCACTTAAGATGTGCCTGCCATTGCATAAACACATAGCTTAATAACAGTAGAAAGAGCATATGCTTTGGAGTAAGCAGAGGGTTGGGTTGCCCACATACTAACTGTTTGATTTGGGGCAGGTTATGGAGATAGTAACATCCGCCAATGAGGGTAGCAGTGATGGTTAAAAAAGAGGGGAAGTGTGTCAGGTATCTAGCACAGTGCCTGCCTTCAAGGGAGTGGTTAATGAATATTGGTCATTAGTCTACTGTGATAAGTGCTGTGGTGGAGACAGGGACAAAGTGCTAAGAATACAGAGGTCTGTGAGAGAGGGGAGAGAGCAGGTGGAAGGGGAAGGGAAAGACAAGAGGGAAAGGTTTGCCCACATTCGGTGAATGAGTAGATGAGGGGGCGGGGGGATGGAAGGGAGAGGGGAGGGGGTAGTAGGCAGGGGTTCTTGAATCCCAGAGCAGGACCTTATTGTTTCTAGAAGTTTTTCTGGTTATTTACATTATATTCTTCTGATAGTAAAACTTGCACATACTCAATGTAGAAAGTGCACAGATGTGTTGTTCTTTCCCTCCTCTTCCTTACCCCTTTCCCAGCCCTTTTAAATTAGTATTCCCCTTAAAGATGTTTAACAATGTAATTATTTTCACTGTTATCATTTAGTCATTCAAAAATCCTTGTGAAATTTTCCCCCTTTGCTAGAGGAAGAGAGCACATTTTCTTTTTTTTATCATCCACCTTGCTCTGTAGATGACTTATGCTGTGGTTAGAAGACTTGTTATTGCCAAAATGAGTCTTCCAGAGCTCATCTGGTTCATCTGCCTAATGCTTGGTCCATCTTTCAGACATGAAGACCCCCTTGTTTTTTAAAGTTGTTATTTTGACTTAGACTGCCAATGCTCTTAAACACTTGAAAAATTATATAATATGAATCATTCAAAAGAATGTGAGATGAGTGTGTGTGTGTGTATATACATGTACACACACACACACGTTATGTAACATACCAACATAATGAACCTTCCTAAGAATTAGAATGTTACCAATATGATTTGTGTCAAAAATGTAATACCAAAAATGTTAAGGACCCTTACATAATTTCTGGCTACTTTTGGTGTCTTTTGACTGAGAAAACACAAACTATACTACTGACCAAAATAGCTACTACATGTTTCATAAAATATTTATTCATTTACTTATTTATTTTAGTGATTACAGCTCCCTTTTCATGCATTTGAAAAATAGTAGACCTCTATTTGTGAGGTCTGCATGTAATGGAGATTTGCGTAGTGTAAAGGGCTCATGGGCTCTGGATTGGGTTTACCCAGGTTCAAATCTCAGCTGCATCATTAAACACACCGCAGGTCTTTGGGCTCCTCACCTCTAAAATGGGAATCACGATAGTACCTATCTCAAAGGGGTTTACTTTGAGGATTGCATGAGTCATTATGTGTGAAGCACTTAAAGCAGTGCATGGCACGTAATTAGCAGATCAGTGTGTGTGCCGCATTTTATTTCTTCAGCCTGTTGATTTCTGGAATATGGAGTAGAAGATCTGGAGGACCCCAGAGTCTCCAGCCCTCAAGTTGAGAGCCACTGGTCTGGACAGGGTTGGCTCCATCATTTCCAGAGGGGTGCTTCTCTCCTGATATTAAATCACATTGTACCTTTTTTTCTTTAACACTCGATTGAGAGCCTGACTATCTACTATAACTCATAGTAGCTTTGTGTGCTGATATTTTGTCATTCCAGCAAGACTGGGGGCCCTGTGAAGGTAAAGACTTGGTCTTACTGCTTCCTTTGGCTCCACCATTATCTGATCTCCTTGGAGGTAGAAAGACAGGATATTTGGTGGTTGTCTTACTGAAAGAAAGGGCTTTTTTCTTCTTTTTAAAAATAAAATCTAGTTTTATGCTTCAGATAAATGTATATTTTTGTTTTGCTCTTAGGGGCAATTAAAAAGTAGCTAATCTTCATCCTTCCATATTTATGGATGCACTGAAATTTGGCTGTGGCCTCCTTCTTCAGAGGGTCAAATAGCAAAATGCCCGTTTCAGCATTATTTCTAGCTTCCCCAAATTTGTGTGTGATCAAAGGTCACGTGTTTGTCTAGGTTATCATCCTAGCTAATTAGCATAACTAGAATGAGGATTGTCATTTGGGAAAAAATACAATCTTGCCCTCCATCATCCTCAGTTGAAAGTAAATGAGTATTTAATATCATAAATGTCCACTGTAGTGATCAAGGGAACAACCCAGCAGGTGTCATTACTGAGAAATTAAGATATCATTCTTCCTTCAGTATAATGTCAAATTTCTATAATTGGCCTGCTAACATTTTAAAACGTTTAAATTGTATTAATAATAAATTTATATGAAAGTTCAGATTTATTCTTGTATCTCAGAAGTTCATTCTGTGTTGGTAATAGTCAGCTGTCATCTAGTCAAATATTGACTTTAATATTTATCCTTTCAGCATTTAGTCAAAATGTGTATTCAGAGCATCTCTGAGTTTAACCCTTCACATGGGCTCTGCAGATGGGTTCTAAGTAGCTCTTCTCTCCGCAACTAACCTCCTCCAGGGAACTATTATGGTATTTCCTTGGGCTTACTTCCTCAGATTTCATTTCCTCCTGGGTTACTGGGAGTGGGGTGGGGGGGTGGGAATACTTCCGCAGATTCCTGGAGAGGCCAGACAGAGAGAGCCTCATACACCTATGGGGAGAAGGGGTATCTATTTTTTTTTAGGGGATCTTGGTTTGCCAGGGGCTTCATCGATCAATTACTTGACGTCCCAACTCTTCCCTCATTCTTTCCCATGGGAAGGTAGGATAGAATTATGGAGAACATCCCTCAGCCCCTGTCCTGAAGACCATGCCTGCTAATACTTGCTGCCAGCACTTTCTATAAATGACCAGTTGGTGTAAAGATATTTTTTTTTTTTATTGATGTCTTAGTTTATAACACTGTGGGGTTTTAGTTGTACATTTTTGTCCGTCACCTTGTGGATGTAACCCTTCACCCCTTGTGCCCCCCCACCCCCCTTCCCCTTGGTAACCACCAATCAGTTCTCTCTGTCCGTGTGTTCACTTATATTCCATATATGAGTGAGTTCATGCAGTGTCTGTCCTTCTCTCTCTGGCTTATTTCACTTAACATAATACCCTCTAGGTCCTTCCATGTTGTTGCAAATGGGACAATTGTGTCTTTTCTTATGGCTGAGTAGTATTCCATTGTATGTATATACCACATCTTCTTTAACCAATCTTCAGTTGAGGGACACTTGGGTTGCTTCCACTTCTTGGCTATAGTGAATAATGCTGCAATGAACATAGGGGTGCATATGCCTCTTGTGATGGTTGATTTCACGTCCATTGGGTAGATGCCCAAGAGTGGTATTGCTGGATCATATGGTATTTCTATTTTTAATTTTTTGAGGACTCTCCATACTGTTTTCCATAGAGGCTGCACCAGTTTGCATTCCCACCAGCAGTGAATGAGGGTCCCCGTTTCTCCACAACCTCTCCAGCATTTGTTGTTATTTGTCTTTGTGATTATAGCCATTCTAACCGGTGTAAGGTGATATCTCAGTGTAGTTTTGATTTGCATTTCCCTGATGATTAGTGATGTTGAACATCTTTTCATGTGTCTATTGGCCATCTGGATCTCTTCCTTGGAAAACTGTCTGTTCATATCCTCTGCCCATTTTTTGATCGGGTTGTTTGTTTTTTTGTTGCTCAGTTGTATGAGATCTTTGTATATTACTGAGATTAATCCCTTGTCGGACAAACGATTTGCAAATATTTTCTCCCAGCTGGTGGGTTGTTTATTCATTTTGATCCTGGTTTCATTTGCCTTGTAGAAGCTCTTTAGTCTGATGAGGTCCCACTTGTTTATTTTTTCTTTTGTTTCCCTTGTCCGGGTAGACATGGAATCTGAAAGGATCCCTTTATGTCCAATTGCAATTAGTGTACTGCCTATATTTTCTTCCAGGAGTTTTATAGTTTCAGGTCTCACTTTCAGGTCTTTGATCCATTTTGAATTGATTTTTGTATATGGCGATAGGAGATGGTCTACTTTCATTCTTTTGCATGTTGCTATCCAATTTTCCCAGCACCATTTATTGAAGAGACTTCCCTCTCTCCATTGTATGTTCTTTGCTCCTTTGTCGAAGATTAGCTGTCCATAGGTGTGTGGTTTTATTTCTGGGCTTTCAATTCTGTTCCATTGATCTGTGTGTCTATTCTTGTACCAGTACCATGCTGTTTTGATTACTGTAGCTTTATAGTATATTTTGAAATCAGGGATTGTGATGCCTCCAGCTTTGTTCTTTTTTTTCAGAATTGCTTTAGCTATTCGGGCTCTTTTGTTGCCCCATACGAATTTCAGTAGTTTTTGTTCTATTACCGTGAAGAATGACATTGGGATTCTGATTGGGATTGCATTGAATCTGTAGATTGCTTTAGGTAGAATGGACATTTTAACTATATTTATTCTTCCAATCCATGTGCATGGAATATTTTTCCATTTCTTTATGTCCTCCTCGATTTCTTGTAAAGATATTTTTTGAGCACCTTCTAGGTTCCTGGGTCAGCAGTAGGGAGATGTGGGGTGCAGAGAGGCCACGACAGAGTTACCCTCCCCTTAAGGTGCTTACACAGAGAAGTTAGAGTAAAGCTAAGGGCTAACCAGTGTGGCACTGTTTCAAAGAGCAGAATGGGCAGATCTGTTCAGAGGAAAAGTACTTGGGAAGGCCTCACAAAGAGCTAGAACTTGAAGATCTTGAAAGATGGATAGTAATATTTATTTACTTTTAAAAAAGATATAACATAAGTAAATGTGTAGCTTGATAAATTTTTACATATGTATGTACCCACTTAACTACCACCCAGATCAAGATACAGAACATTTCAGCACCCTAACAGGCTCCCACATGTGCTCTCCCAGGCAGTAGTCATTCCCAAGAGTAACCACTATTCAGACCCCTATCACAATCGTTTAGTTATGTCTGGTTTTGAACATCATTCAAAAGGAATCATACAGTGTATACTTTTTTGGACTGGCTTCTTTCCTTTCACATTATGTCTGTGAAATTCATCCATTTTGTTGCATATAGGAATAGTTTATTACCTTTCATTGCTATATAATATTCGATTGTGTGAATATACTATAATTTACTTATCCATTCTTTTGTTGATGATATTGGGGTTCTTTCCAGTTTTTGGTTATTATGAATAAAGCTTCTATGAACATTCTTATCCATGACTTTTGGTGGACATAAATGCTCATTTCAGTTTGGTATATACCTAAGAAATGGAATTGCTGGGTTACAGGTTTTTCTTATATTTAGCTTTAGTAGATACTGCCAATTTTCCAAAGTCATGGCGTCAAGTTACACTCCCACCAAGAGTATATGAGAGTTACAGTTGCTTCACATCCTCGCCAAAGCATGGTATTGCCAGTCCTTTTAATTTTAGCCCATCTGAGGGATGTGGTGCTATGTTATTTGTATTTCCTTGATAATTAATGAAGTCAGACGCCTTTTAATACACTTATTGGCTGTCTGGCTCTTTTATGAAGTACGTGTTCAAGTCTTTGTCCCATTTTACTTTTTTTTTTTTGTGTGAGGAAGACCAGCCCTGAGCTAACATCCTTTGCCAATCCTCCTCTTTTTGCTGAGGAAGACTGGCCCTGGGCTAACATCCGTGCCCATCCTCCTCTACCTTATATGGGACGCCGCCACGGCATGGCTGACAAGCAGTGCGTCAGCAGGCGCCCGGGATCCGAACCCGCGAACCCGGGGCTGCCAAGCGCGAACTAAACTGCTGCGCCACCGGGCGGACCCCTTTGTCCCATTTTAAAAGATTGCATTGTCCGACTTTTGTTTTTAATTTGTGGAATTTCTTTATATATTATAGATAAGATTTGGTCTGTGGTATGCCTTTTCACTCATTTTTTTGATGAACATATTTTTAATTTTAATGAAGTTCAATTTATTAATCTATTTCTTGTGGTTAGTGATTTTCTTTAATAGACTTTATTTTTTAGAGCAGTTTTAGGTTCAAAGCAAAATTGAACAGAAGGCACAGAGGTTTTCCATAGACCCCCTACTCCCACACTTGCACAGCCTCCCCCATTATTAGCATCCCTCACCAGAGTGGTACCTTTGTTACAATTGGTGAACCTATATTGACATGTCATTATCACCCAAAGTCCATAGTTGACACTAGGGCTTACTCTTGGTGTTGTATACTCTATGGGTTTGGACAAATTTATAATGACATGTATCTACCTTTATAGTACTATACAGAGTAGTATCATACTGTCCTAAAAATCCTGTGTTCATCCCTGCCTTCCTGGCAACCCCTGGCAAGCACTGATCTTTTTACTGTCTCCACAGTTTTGCCTTTTCCAGAATGTCATGTAGTTAATCATATAGTATGTAGCCTTTTCAGATTGGCTTCTTTCACTTAGTAATATGAATTTAACGTTCCTCCATGTCTTTTCATGGCTTGATAGCTCATTTCTTTTTAGTGCTGGATAATATTTCATTGTCTGGATGGATAAAACCACAGTTTATCTGTTCACTACTGAAGGATGTCTTGATTGCTTCCAAGTTTTGGCCATTAAGGATAATGCTGCTATAAACATCTGTGCGCAGGTTTTTGTGTTGACATGTTTTCGACTCCTTTGGGTAAATACCAAGGAGTGCGATTGCTGAATTGTATGATGAGTATATTTAGTTTTGTAAGAAACCACCAAACTGTCTTGTAGAGTGGGTGTGTTGCATTCCCACCGGCAATGAACTAGAGCTCCTATTACTTCACATCCTCACTAGCAGTTGGTATTGTCAGTGTTTTAGATTTTGACCATTCTAATAGGTATGTAGTGGTGTCTCATTTTTGTTTTAATTTGCATTTGCCTGATGACATATGATGTGGACCATCTTTTCATATGCTTATTTACCATCGATATACCTTCTTTGGTGAGATGTCTGTTAAGGTCTTTGGCCCATTTTTAAATTGGATTGTTTGTTTTCTTATTGTTGAGTTGTAAGAGTTCTTTATGTATTTTGGATAACAGTCGTTTATCAGATATGTCTTTTGCAAATATTTTCTCCCAGTCTGTGGCTTGTCTTTTTATTCTCTTGACAGTGTCTTTTGCAGAGCAGAAATTTTTAATTTTAGTGAAATCTAGCTTATCAATTCTCTTTTTCATAGATTGTGCCTTTGGTGTTGTATCTAAAAAGTAATTTCCAAACCCAAGGTAATCTAGATTTTCTCCTATCTAGGAGTTTTATAGTTTTGGGTTTTACATTTAGGTCTGTGATTCATGTTGAGTTAATTTTGTGAAGGGTGTAAGATCTGTGTCTAAATTCATTTTTTTTTGCATGTGCATGTCCAACTGTTCCAGCATCATTTGTTGAAAAGACTATCTTTGTCCCATTGTATTGCCTTCTCTCCTTTGTCAAAGACCAGTTGACTATATTTGTGTGAGTCTATTTCTGGGCTCTCTTTTCTGTTCCATTGATCTCTATCTGTCAATTATTCTGCCAGTAGCACGCTGTCTTCATTACTGTCGCTTTATCGTTAAGTCTTGAGATGGGCTACTGTCAGTCCTCTGACTTTGTTCTTCTCCTTCAATATTGTGTTGGCTATTCTGGGTCTTTTGCCTCTCCATGTAAACTTTATAATCAGTTTGTCAATATCCACAAAATAACCTGCTGGGATTTAGATTAGGATTGCTTTGAATCTATAGATCGAGTTGGGAAAAACTGACGTCCTGACAGTATTGAGTCTTTCTCTCTGTGAACATGAAATATCTCTTCATTTATTTAATTCTTTGATTTATCAGAGTTTTGGAGTTTTCCTCATATAGATCTTGTACATATTTTGTTAGATTTATATGTAATTCATTTGGGGGGATGTTAATGTAAATTGGTATTGTTTTAAATTTCAAATTCCACTTGTCCATTGCTGGTAAATAGGATTGAATTTTGTATATAAACCTGTATCCTTTAACTTTGCTATAATCCCTAGTTCCACTAGTTTTTGTTCCATTAGTTTTTTTGTTGATTTTTAATAGATTTTCTACATAGATGATCGTGTCATCTGCAAATACAGTTTTATTTCTTTCTTCCCAGTCTTGGTTAGTGATTTTTTGAATGTGTCTTGTTTAAGAAATCTTTGCCTATCCCATGGTCATGAAGATAGTCTCCTTTTTGTTTTAGTTTTTTTAAATCCTAGAAGCTTTTTTGTTTTATCTTTCACATTTAGGTCTATGATCCATCTCAAATTAATTTTTACGTACAAAGGGAGGTAGGGAGTGAAGTTTTGTTTTTTTCCATATGGATGTACAATTGACCCAGCCCTATGTATTGAAAGACCACCCTTTCCCCACTGAATTATGTGGCTCTTTGGTGGTCTGTCAGGCGTGACCATGTATTTATGTCTGGCTTCTATTTTGTTCCATTGGTCTGTTAATCTATTCTGTGCCAATACCTTAGTATGTTAGTTGCTGTAGCTTTAAAATAAGTTTTGATATCTGGGAGTGTCAATTCTCCAGCTTTTTTCTTCTGTTTTAAGATTGCCTTGGCTTTTCTTGGTTCTTTGATTTTCTATATACATTTTAGAATCATCTTGTCAATGTCTAAAAGTAAAATGCTGGGATTCTGATTGGGATTCCATTGAATTTACACATCAACTTAGAGAGATTTGACATCTTAAAATACTGAGTCTTCCAATCCATGAACATGATATAATCTTCCATTTATTTAGGTATTCTTTACTTTTTTTTCAGCAATGTTTCCTGTGTTATATTTTTTAGTATAGAGGTCTTGCACATCTTTTATTAGATTTATTCCTAGGTATTTTTTCGTTTTGGTGCTATTGCAAATGCTATTTTCAAAAGTTTATTTTCTAATTGTTTGTTGCCAGTATATAGAATGCAACTGATTTTTTGTTTTTATTTATGTATTTTAATTGTGATAAAATATACATAACATAAACTTTACCATTTTAATCATTTTTAGGTGTATAGTATAGGGGCACTAAGTACATTCACATTATTGTACAAACATGCAATTGATTTTTTTGGGTTACAGCTTTATTGAGATAGAATTCAGGCACTATATAATTCACCCATTCAAAGTGTACAATTCAGTGGCTTTTAGTATACTCACAGAATTGTGCAACCATCACCATAATCAATGTTAGAACATTTTCATCACCCCATAAAGAAACCCTGTACCCTTTAACTATCATTTCCCAACCTTCCCCAGCCCCCAGCTGCTGGCAAACACTAATGTACTTTCTGTCCATCTGTCCCTTCTTAGTTCACAGGTATTTAAGAGGTTTGAAAGAATGACTGGAGCGTCATCTTTATGCACGAATAATGCTTTAAGAATTCCTACAGATGTCTTATCTGCTCCTGGACCTCTTGGGTCTTTTAGACACTGGCATTCTATTGTTTGTTTATCTGGTCCTTAGCTTTCTTTTTCTTTCTTTCTTCGTTTCTGTTTCTTACTCAAGAAAGAAAGGTGTTTTTCTGGCATCTGTCACCCTTCCTCTCTAAACATCGAGGCAAACAAGCCCATTTTTCCTTGTTGGTGGGTTCTTCCAGCGCCCAATCACCGTGTCCTTCTCTGGGGCATGCCTTTCCCTGCTTCATTCAGCTGCTGCTTGGAAACTTTTATCTTTCTTCATTTCTATTCTCCAACTTTTCTTTCTCTCATGCAATTGATTCTTAGCTTTATTGAGGTATAATTTACATGTGCTAAAATTCACCAATTTTAAGTATATAGTTCAATGAGTTTTGATAAATGTATGGAGACATGCAACCACCACAGCAATGAATATATAGAACTTTTCCATCATCCCCAAAAGTTCACTTATGCCCCTTTACACTTAACCCCTAGCAGCCCTCCTCCCTGGCCCCTGGCATCCACTGATCTGCTTTCTCTTACTGTAGTTTTGCCTTTTCTAGGATTTCATATAAAAGAATTATACAGCACATGTCTTTTGCATCTGGGTTCTTTCACTTAGCATAACACATTTGAAATTTACCTGTGTTGTTGTGTGTATCAGTAATTTGTTCTTTTTTTAAATTACTGAATAGTATTCCACTGTCTGGATATATCACAGTTCGTTTATCCATTCACCAATTGAAGGACATTTGGGTTATTTCCAGTTTCTGGCTACTAGGAATGAAGCTGCTGGAACATTCTTGTACAAATCTTTGTTTGGAAATATGTTTTCATTTCTTTTGTGTATACACCTAGGAGCGGGATTGCTAGGTCATATAGTGAGTACATGTTTGACTTTATAAAGAACTGCTAAACTTTTCTAAATTGGCTGTACCAGTTTGTATTTCCACCAGCATTGTATGAGAGTTACATTTGCTCTGCATCCTTGCCGACACTGACTAGTCCTTGAACCATTCTAGTGGGTATGAAGTAGACTATCATTGTGGTTTTAATTTGCATTTCCCTAATGAATAATGATGTTGAGCATCTTTTTGTGTACTTATTTGCCATTTTGTATATCTTCTTTGGTGAAGCATCTGTTCATATCTTTTACCTATTTAAAAAAATCAGATCATTTCCTTATTGATTTGTAAGAGGTATATGTGTGTATGCTTGTGTATGTGTATGGAACTGTGGTAAGCTGAATAAGGGTCCTGCAAAGATGTCCATGTTCTAATCCGTGGAATCTGTGAATATGTTACCTTGGATCTTGAGATGGGCAGATTATCCTGGTGGGTCCAATGTTATCACAAGGGTATTTATAAGAGGGAGGTAGGAGGGTCAGCATCAGAGATGGAGATGTGACAATGGAAGCAGAAGTCGGTGTGCTGTGGGCTCATAAACCCCAGGAGTATGAGCAGCCTCTAGAAACTGGAAAAGGTAAGGAAACAAACTCTCCCTAGAGCCTCTGGAAGGAGCCAGCCCTGCTGACACCTTGATTTTAGTCCAGTGAGACTGATTTTGCACTTCTGGTCTCGATAACTGTGAGATAATAAAATTGTATTGTCTTAAGCCACCAAGTTTGTGGTGATCTGTTATAGCAGTGGTATCCAGGCACTCAGTGTTTATTGAATGATTGAAGCTAGCTTTTCTGCCTCTAAGTCCAGTGTTGCTTTGGTTCTGCCATGTTGTTCCAAGTGGGGGGAGTAGGGTATTTCAGGTGGTGGGAACAGTTCGAGAAAGCTGCCCCAAAGTGGACATGAACATCTGCAGCACTGAGAGTCAACAAGTCTTAGATGGAGTGGAGAGGAGACGGCATTATTAGGTGGAGAGTGCTAGATTCTGGAAGCAGAGGAACTTGGCCTTGAGATGGTAAGGAACCACTTAGATGTTGGAGCATTTAGGAGGTTTGTTAGAAGTATGGGGGTGGCTGGACTGGGATGAAACAAGCTTTGGGGAAAAGAACTCTTTCTAGTTCCTTTCACTCAGTTCTGACAGGAAGGCAAACCTGGCATGCTGTTTGTTATTATTTTATAACAGCGTTGCACAGTTCTGCAAACCAAGCTGATTCTGTTAATGAGGGGTGGGGAGTCTGGGAGGTCAAGGCCATCTCATCCCTTTGGAATCCTCTGCATTATTGGACTGCCCAGCATGCCCCACCCCTCAATCTTCTCCCAACCAGTGCTGGCCTCACTGATGACATTCTGAGATGGCACTGTCAGCCTGGTCAGCACTTCACTCTAGTCTGCGTGCACTTCACTATATCACTCTGCATGAGCGTGGAGTTTGTTGGAGAGGGGTCTTTTGCAAAGGAGGCCAGAGCATACTGTTGTCTGGAAGCTGGGAAGGTATGCAGTTGTTTGCTGACCCTGCAAGCTCTCAATAGTGAGAATGTGGGCTGGCTGACTGTCTGCTTCACACCCATGTCTCCCTGCCTCTGGAGCGTGACCGAGACCTCTGTCCCTGGGACTCAGGATGCCTCCAGACCCCTAGACAATGAAATTTCTGTTCTCTTTCGTACTTCAACCTAGCCTAGGGCAGTTCAAACCCAACCTCCTTCAGGAAGCCTTCCCTGATAGCTCCACCCAACTGAAAACACTTATTTTCTATGCTGCACATTTTCAGTGCCCAGTGATTTTCAATTTACTAATTTGCTATACATTATGTGGTTCTCTAATCATTCTGGAGAGGCAAGTACAAGATAGATGCCATGTCTTCCAGTGAGATTACAAACTTCTTGAGGACAGGGAGTAATGTTTCTTCATTTGTGCCATGTCTCACCAAATAAGTTGTAAACCACTAGAGGACAGGTATTGGTTTACATGAAGACAGTGTTTATGGTGCCATTCCAATTGTTGTTCAGTAAACTCTTCAGGGAAAGGATGAGTGGACTGGAACTAAATAAGAGGTGAGGAGGACTTCTTTGGAAGCCCAGAAGGGATCATTTGTTAGTTGAAAAAAACATTTCCTTTCTAATGGGGTCAACTCCTAAATTTAGGGCAAATCTAAGCTGTAAGTTTTTACACTGTAAAAAGATGGGCCTCTGGTCCCTTTTGCTTTTTTTGTGTGTACTCTCCTTTCGCTATTTCAAGAGACATCAGATGTTTACTGAGTACCTTGTGTGATAGACATTAAAGACTCAAACGTGAACAGTGGGTGAGGTTTCTCTGCTGTCTTAGCCGGTCTGAGTCTTTATTTCCATGCACATCACTCACAAACCTCTATCTCCAGTCCCGAGTTCCTTCTCCAGATCTGTTCCCTATGTTGAGTGTTAAACAATTTTCCACATGTCAAAATATAGCCAATTAGACCTGCAGCCCCAAGAGGAGCTGAGGTAATGCTTCTCCTCGCCAGGAGGGAGCGCATGATTCACAAGCCTTGGGAAGAGATTAGAGTAGGGGGTGCCTAACTGGTATTTGGATTTTGGCAGAAAGCTGAGAAACCCAGAACGTCAGAGACAACTTCCTACCAGTAGGAAGCTGAGTTAAAATCAAGAGAAGCTAGTGGTCAAATTCAGAGTCTTTTTATACACAAGAACAAAACACGTGTTTTACAATGGAGGAGAAAATTAATGATCACCTACTAAAATAAAGGACAGCCACGGTAATAGTGACGACAACAACAACACGGACTTGCCCTCCTTTTGAAGCACTGACCTGGCTTCTGCACCCCAGCTGCACCCTAGACATGGACATGGGAACAGTGTGGGAACTGACAAAGATGTCCCACCAACACCTCAATCCAATTTGTCTCTTTCGACAGCTCTCTGATTCCCCCATTCTCCGTCAGCTCCTTTTCCTACCTTGCCTTCCTCCACTTTTTTTTTCTTTTTTGCAAAGGAGGGGGAGGGAAGGTGTCTGTGCTTAGGACAATGCCTCACATTGCCAGGAGAGGGCAGCAATTCACTGCTCCTATCAGGCAGGTATAAGCTCAGTGCTATCTAGGATTCCCTTCATTGTTTCAGTGGTAACTGAGTGCCCACTATGTGCCAGGCTCTGTGCTGGGCACTGGGGACGCAAAGCTGACTAAGATATGGGTCCCCGCTCTCTAGAAGCCCGTGGTCTCAAAAAGTGAGACAGCCATAGAAACACATAAAGTGCCAAACAGTGGGGTGAGGTGCTAAGGCAGAAGGCTCTTTAGGGGGACTGCAGACTCCCATTGAGGGGTGGGGAGAGAAGGGGCATCAAAAACATCCTCATAGGAGGAGGTGCTTGAACTGAGTCTTGAAAGATAATAGGTTTTTTGCAGTGTACATGACCAGGAGAACCAGGATGAGCATGACCCGACAAGGCGAGCTCAGCTTGAACAAAGGGTGCTGGGAGCGGGCAGGAAGACTCGGAAAGTTGGTGGATCATGGAGGGCTGTGCTTGTCTGCCATGCTGAGGAGCCTGGCCTAGAACCATGAGGAAATGGGAAGCCATCATAGGGGTTTAATTAGGAGAACAACACAGATTTGCACTTTTAAAAAGTTTGCTCTTCCAGCTGTGTGGAGGATGGATGCAGTAGGGATGTAGGAAGGGCAGACCTGAAGGCTAATGGCCGGTTAAAGTTTGCTTGAAACAGGTAGAGTGAGAGACGATGGTGGTCTGAACTAAGATGGTAGCAGTGGGGATGGAAAGGAGGGACTGGACGTGAGGTTGAAATGACAGGTTTTGGTCTCTAACTAGATGGAGTGGGATGAAGGCAGAGGTCTCCTAGGTTTCTGGCTTCAGTGGCTGGGGTGAATGATGGCGGCAGCCGATGAGATGGAGAACAGACAGGAGAAAGAGAGATCTGGAGAAAGATTATGAGTCATTGACAAATATGAGGCATCACATCTAGCTCTCCATTTCATCCCCACCATATCCCCTAATGTAGATCCTTACTACTTCTCACTGGTTCTGTGACAGTGGCTTCCTGTTGGGTCTCACAACGTTTAGTCTCTTGGAATACCTTCTGAATTCTCTCATTTAATACACGTTTCTTGACAGCCTGTTATGTCCAGGCACTGTGATAAGTTCCTTTCCCCACAGAGCTTATGGCCTAGTGCAAGGAGATGGGGATGAAGGAAGAGACAGATAACCAAGACAATCTAGGCTCAGCTGGATGAGTAGAGAGAGGCTTGCCCAGTGAGGGAGTGGGTGGCAATGGGCTGGGGATGGGGAGAACAGGTTTAAACGAGACTGAAAGTGATGGGGGTGCAGTGCCTGACGCTGAGGAGTGCAGGACAGGAGAAAACAGCAGTCTGCACTGGAGAGCACACAGGAGAAATATGTCCTCAGGTTTCCATCAAGGAAAGGAGATAAAAAGGGCTTTCAGGGGCTGCCCGGTGGCGCAGCGGTTAAGTTTGCGCTTGGCAGCCCAGGGTTCGCGGGTTCGGATCCCGGGCTCCTGCCGACACACTGCCTGTCAGCCACGCCGTGGCGGTGTCCCATATAAAGTGGAGGAAGATGGGCACAGATGATAGCCCAGGGCCAGTCTTCCTCAGCAAAAAGAGGAGGTTCGGCAGTGGATGTTAGCTCAGGGCTGGTCTTCCTCGCAAAAAAAAAAAAAAGGGGCTTTCAATGAAGAGATGAGGATAGAGGGAAGTTTGCATAGTGGGGAGCCTTTTCAAAGGGCCTCTGGAGAGGGTTCAGAGGGGTGGAGGCAGAGGGGTAGGTCAGGGGAGGAAGCACAGAGCAAGTATGGCAATCATTCATTCATTCACTTTATTTAATAAGTATGTACTGAGTACCTACTCCAGTCCAGAAATACAGTAGTGAACAAGATTGACAAGTTTCCCAATCTCATGGAACTTACATTTTAGTGGGAGGAGACATACAATAAACAAATAAGAATTTCAGATAGCGGTAAGTGCTATGAAGAGTGGAAAACAGGGGAACGTAACTGAGTGCCTAGGGAGGAGTTTCTTTAGGTTGGGGGACCAGGGAAGACCTCTTTGAGGAGGTCACATTGACATGTGAGCTGAGTAGGAGGGAGCATCCCTTGCAGGGAGAGGAGACAGTGAAAGCAAAGGTAGAGAGGGTGTGGGAAAGAGTGGATGCCGGGATGGGCTTGTCTCTTGGGTGGTAAGCAAGGATAACAGCCATGTGGGCTGGATGGGTTTGGCTCTCACAAGGTTAGGCTCTGGTCCTCCAGCAGTGGATGGACCCCCAGGCCTGGAGGGATTGTACTTCCGAAGGAGCCTTCTTAGTCTTTGACAGAGGAGTCTTTGGTTTCTGGAAGGAGCTGGAGCTGGTCTGTGTCTGGATTGGTCACTTGGGCTCTGGGAAGAGGCTCCAAACTCCAGGCCAGGAGTTGGTAAACTATGGCCTGAGGGCTGAGTCCTGTATTATTAGAACACAACTGAGCTTCTTCATTGACATATTGTCAATGGTTGCTTTAGTGAGTTGAATAGTTACAACAGAGACCATATGGACTGCAAAGCCTGAAACATTGACTGTCTGACTCTTTACTGGAGAAAGTTTGCTAAGCTCTGCTGTAGGGTATTGCAGGCAGTTTTCTCAGAGGTTGGTTCAGGCCTGGTGTGAATCTGCTGAGAAATTAGGGCTGTACTCTGAAGCTGGGTCTCCAAAAGCTACGTCCATCTCAGGTGCTATGAATCTGTTCATCATTAAGCTTGTCCACGTATATAGCAGTGTGCCATGAGCTTGGAGACGTAGTCCAGGCTCGAATTGACCTTCCATGAGTGGTCTACGGGCTCTGCCACTTGCTGCAAGAGGCATCTTCCTAAATTGCAGTCCTAAGTATGTCATCCTCTGCTCAGTAACATTAAGCGGCTCTCTGTTGCTACCTAATAAAATTCAGATGCCTTGACCTGACTTTCAGAGTTCTCCACGTGTGGCTCTAGTGGATCATTCCAGCCTTAGTTTCCACCTTTCTCCAAATGCCTATTAAATGCTTTGGTCAAACATTGCTACTCGCCACTCCCCAAACATACTTTCTCCACCTTGGTGACTGAATCATTTTGGGACCACTTACCACATTCAGCTTCCTGTTCTTTGTTATTTGGGTTCTTGTCTCATGTGCTCCATCAGTTTTAAACTATGTAAGGGTAAGTACCATGTCTCCATTCAGTTTTAGATGCCCAGTAGGGCTGACTTTTAGGAGGGAGTGAATGATTACTGAATTATGTATCAGTTTTGTATTGTAGCAGATGTTTAGCACTGTTGCTTGAATTCATTTGGCACTCAAAAATATTCACCTAGTGATGTTTTCAACCAATCAAGGGTCCACTGTACTAATACTTGTATCCTCAGCACCTAATAATGTCTGGCACATGACAGATGAGTGAAAAACAGTGAATAAATGAATGAATGATCTCAAGCATGTCTACAAGGTGAGAAGGAAGCGATCATATTTACTAGTAGTGGTCGGGAGGCATTTGGGATTGTTGACTCTGCTGTTGCATGGTATGTTTGGAACTCTGAAGGTCGGCATTTCCTAATTCTAACCTTGAAATTTCAATAAATTACTACCAGGTGGGCAAAGGCATGTGGGCCATGCCTCTTGGTCTAAATAATGTACTCCTTTTAGGTGTGATTAATTGAATGGAAATATAAAAATTAAAAGCAATGTTTGAGGGCTGTCTGTCAGTCCTGGTGATAAGCACTCTATATACATTATTTAATACTCACTACAAACCCATGAAGTAGATTTTTAGAAACACTTTCTTTTATGGAAAAATTTAAACATATGCGGAAGTCAAGAGAACAGTGTAATGAGACTTCCTGCACCTGTCACCAAATACAGTATTTAGTAACTCATGGCCAATCTTGTTTCACACATACTCCCACCCACTTCTCCCCCTCCCTTATTATTTTGAGGCAAATCCCAGACATCATAGTTTCATCCAAAAATATTTCAGTATGTATCTGTAAAAGATAAGGACTCTTTTGATTTGTCTCTTAGCTTTTTTTGATCTATAGGTTTCTCCTTTCATCTCTTTTTTCTCCCTTGCAATTTATTTATTGAAGAAACCAGGTTGTTTTCCCATATTTTCAGTTTTGCTGATTATACCCTCATGAAGTTATTTAACATGTTCCTCTGTTCCCTGTATTTACTGTAAATTAGTAGTTTGGTCTAAAGTCTTGATCAGCTTCAGGTTAGATAGCAGAGGCAACAAAGATTATTCTAGGTTCTTCTATCAGGAGGTAGGTAATGTCTGGTTGTCTTTTTTTGTGGTGATGTTAGCAGCTGTTAATCAATTATGGATTGAAAAGTGATGGTATTATTGTATCATTCTCTCTTCATTTATTAGCTGACATGCTTCTATAAAGAGACACTGCCCCTTTTAAACTATTTTGTTACCTAATGGTACAATTCATATGTAAAACGCTGGATAATTGCTTGATTTATTCTTTTTATTTACCATTTTTCAAAATAATGGGTTGTTTCCCATCCTTCATTGGTGACCACTTTTATTTTTTAAGAACTGTTATGAACTCAGGGATTTAAAACATGTTTGATGTATTTCAACCCATCATAATTATATCTTTATTAAAATGCAAAATGTCCCATCTTTGGACAGAAGGCGTCCTTTCAAATTGGCTCTTGACTTGTTGACATCACCCAAATAATCTATGGTTAGATTCTTTGCTGTCGGAGTGGCAGTGTGTTCCATGTTCATCTTATACGTTTCTGACCCCACACCTGGAATCAACAGTTCCTCCAAGAAATACTGATTTCTTTTCGTGGGAAATGGTATTTGGAGACTACTCTCTTGGTGCTAGGGGTAGATATTATCATTTTGAAACTTAAAAAAGATTAATCTTTATTGAGGTATAATATACATACCATAAAATTCACCCATTTTAAGTGTACAATTCAATGATTTCTATTATTTAGTATATTTACAGAGTTGTGCAACCATCACCAAAATCTAATTTTAGAACATTTCTATCACCCCAAAAAGGTGATGGAAAAAGGATCTCGTGCCTGTTAGAGTCACTCCTCATTCTCACCCCCAGCCCTAGACAACTGCTAATCTACTTTCTGTCTCTCTGTATTTGCCTATTCTGGATATTTCATATAAATGGAATCACGCAGTGTGTGTTCTTTTGTGTCTGGCTTCCTTCAGGGAGCTTTATGTTTTTGAGATTCATTGTTGTAGTATGTCTCAGTACTTCCTTCTTTTTTATTGTTGGAGAGTATTCCATTGTATCACATTTTGTTTACCCATTCAACAATAGATGGGCATTTGAGTTGTTTTCACCTTTTGGCTCTTGTGGATAGTGCTTCCACGAACATTTACGTACAAGTCTTTGTGTGGACATATATTTTCATCTCCCTTGGGTAGATAACTGGAGGTGAAATTGCTGGGTTTATGGTAATTCTATTTAACGTTTTGGGAAACTTTTATACTATTTTCCAAAAAAGTGGCTACACCGTGTTACTTTCCCACCAACAATGTATGAGGATTTCAATTTCTCCACATCCTTGTCAACACTTTTTGTCTTTTTTTTTTTTTTTTTTTTAAGATTTTGACAGTTTTGCTTCACTTTTTTATTTTTATTTTTGGTGAGGAAGACCAGCCCTGAGCTAACATCCGTTGCTAATCTTCCTCTTTTTGCTGAGGAAGACTGGCCCTGGGCTAACATCCGTGCCCATCTTCCTCTACTTTATATGGGACGCCGCCACGGCGTGGCTGACGAGCGGTGCATCGGCGGGCGCCCGGGATCCGAACCTGAGAACCCCGCGCTGCCAAGCGGGGACTAAACCGCTGCGCCACCGGGCGGCCCCAACACTTTTTGTCTTACTGATTACAGTCATTCTAGTGGGTGTGAAGGACATCTCATTGTGGTTTTGATTTGCATTTTCCTAGTGATTAAGATGTTGATTACTTTTTAATGTGCTTATCGGTCATTAATATATCTTCTTTGGAGAAATGTCTATTCAAATCTTTTGCTCATTTTTAAATTGGATTATTTGTCTTGTTATTTTTTAGTTGTAAGAGTGCTTCTGGATATAAGTCAATTATCAGACATATGATTTGTAAATATTTTCTCCCATTTTGTTGGTTGTGTTTTTACTTTCTTGATTGTGTCTTTTCAAGTGCAACAGTTTTTAATTTGGATAATACCAATTTGCCTTTTTTTTTCTTTTCTTGCTCTGCTTTTGGTGTTGTATCTAAGAAATCATTGCCTAACAAGAGCACAGATTTCCTCCTGTGTTTTCTTCTAAGCTGTTGTCCTAGCATTTAGATCTGCAATCCATTTTGAGTTAATTTTTGTATATGGTTTGAGTTAGGGGCCCAAATTAACTTTTTTGTATGTGGATATCCAATTGCCCCAGCACCATTTGTTGAAAAGACTATTCCTTTCCCATTGAATTTTCTTGTCTTCTCTGTAGGAAATCAATTGACTGTAAATGTAAGGTTTATTTCTGGACTGTCAGTTGTGCTCCATAGACCTCTGTGTCCATCTTCACCCCAGTACTACATGGCCTTGATTATCTTTGTAGTAAGTTTTGAAATTAGGAAGTGTAAATCCTCTAACCGTATTCTTTTTTTTCAGGTTTTTTTGGCTATTCTGCATCCTTTGCATTTCCATATGTATTTTAGGATCAGCTTGCCAATTTCTGCAAAAAGGGCAGCAGGGATTTTGATGGGGATGGCATTGAATCTGTAGACCCATTTGGGGAGTATTGCCATCTTAATAATATTTAGTCTCTGATATGTGAACCTGGGATGTCTTTCCATTTGTTTAGGTCTTTGATTTCTTTCAGCAATGTCTTATAGTTTTCAGTGTACATGTGTTGCAATTCTTTTGTTAAATTTATTCCTAAGTAATTTTTGATGCTATTGTGAACGGAATCATTTTCTTAATTTCATTTTCAGGCTGTTCATTGCTAGTGAAGTCTAGCGTATTCTAGCTAATGTATGTTAGCAAATTAATTTTTGTATGTTGATTTTGTGAACTTGCTGAGCTTGTTTATTAGTTCTAGTTTTTTGGGTTTTTTTAGTGGATTCTGTAGGATTTTCTATAAACATGATCATGTTATTTGTGTATAAGACAGTTTTACTTCTTCCTTTCCAATCTGGATGTCTTTCTATCTTTGTTACCTAATTACCCTGGCTAGAACCTCCAGGACTGTTGAATAGAAGTGATGAGCATGGACATCCTTGTCTCGTTCTCAGTCTTAGAGGAAAAGCATTTGGTCTTTCACCATCAAACATCATGTTAGCTGTAGGGTTTTCACAGATGCTCTTTATGATATTGAGGAAGTAACTTCCTATTCCTAGTTTGTTCAGGATTTTTTTCTTGAATAGGTAGGTATTATCTTTATCCCTATTTTACAGATAAGGAAACTAGCATTCTATTCATACCTGATCTGACTCCAAAGACCAAGCTCTTAATCACTGTGATCTCTGTATAGGACATGCTTCCATTTAATGACTGTTTTCTCTCAGTCTCCTCCTCTAGATTCTTTCCTTTTGTTAATGTAGATGTTCTCCAGGATTCTTGGCCCTTTGTACTTGTTATTCTCTCCTGAGGTGAGAGAAGGGCTTCAACCATCACCTCCAAGCTGATGACTACAAAACCTATTATCTCCACCCTCCCTGAGCTCTGGTGTATCCTAATCCTAAACCTTCTGCTTTTGGAAATCTAAAGAAATCTCAAACCCATCATCTTCCTCAGGTGCCCCATTATCCCCCAACTCCACTCAAGTGGGTTTCTCTTTCTGTATTTTCAATAATGAATGCTTTTACCCTACTCAATCCTGAAACCTGGGAATGATCCTACATGCCTCCCTCTCCTTGGCCCTTCCTCTCACCTTTTCTAATCAATTGCCAAGTTATGCCTATTTTAACCTACCTTTGTAATCCTCTCTTTTCTCTTCATCTCCACTGCTACTGCCTCAGGTCAGGCGGCCATTATTTCTTGCTCCTGCCTCCAGTCTTGTCCCCCTCAAGTCCACCCTCCACATTACCAACAGAGTGATTTCTCTAAATCACAGACCCTGTGATATTTAAACCCTTCAGAGGCTCCCTATCGCCACAGCATGGTAAACATAGTCTTTCCTCCTCAGTTGCATTTTTTTACACTTCCACCCAGTAGTGAACTCATTAAATTTAAGACATTGATTTTAACAGCTACATGATACTTCCATCATTTGGAGACATCATAAATTATTTGACTGGTTGTACATATACTTTCCTTTGCATGTCATGTTGTCTCATGCCTCAGTGCTTTTTGTATATTCTGTTATCTCTGAGAGGTTCTTTCTCCTTCCTCACTATCCCCTCTACTCCTTTTTATCCTGAAAAATTGTACTCACCAGCCCCTCCTCTCTGAAACCTTATCTACCTCTTAGAGTTAGTTATGCCCTCTTTTCTATTTTATCAGAGTATTGTACATGCCTATAATATTGTGTGCATTGTCCTATATTATAATGATTTGTTGTGTGTTCCTTACCTCACTCTAAGTTCTTTGAGGTCAGCAATCATCTTAGATTTATCTTGAATACCCTCATGATACCAGATATAGAAAATGCCAAAAAAACTTCTTGAACTCACTTGAATTAGGCTTTTTTAAATAAACATCCTTGCTTGTAATTGACCATTTTCTAATTTATCAAACAGTTTAAATGCATATGTAAAAGAACATACTTAAAAAATAAGTTTTTTGGATGACAAAAGTAACATATGTTTATTTTAAACTGCATGGAATTTATAGAAAAGCCCTTAGAAGAAAATAAAAATTACTTATAAATCTACCATCTGGATATGTTACCATTTTGACGTATGTCCTTCCGGTTTTTTTCTGTGTGTTTGTGTATGTGTGTATGTGTGCACATATGTGTGTGTATATATACAGTATACACACATATATGTGTATATTCTTGATATATGTATATATATAATATATGGTTGGATATGTATAAAACAGTGTTATACATAATTTTTGTAACCTGCTTTTTGTAACTTAATGTAGTGCAAACAGTTCCTCGTGTCATTAAATATTATTTTACAA
The DNA here is from genome assembly GCA_031878705.1 of Tapirus indicus. Lineage (NCBI taxonomy): Eukaryota > Metazoa > Chordata > Mammalia > Perissodactyla > Tapiridae > Tapirus > Tapirus indicus. Next base: position 99,823,447 of record CM062918.1, on the reverse strand, counting down.
AATTATTTTTAGTCACTGCACTGTATTCCATCATATGTATGTACTGTAATTTAAGTGTATTGTTGAATGTCACGAGTATTTTGAAATTTTCTTTGTAGATAAATAATGCCATGGTGAACATATTTGTGAATAAATCCTTGTGCACACTTTCGATTAAACTTAAGTTTTTAAAAAAGTAGTCCATTCACTTATTGATTCTCTCAACGGATAGTTATTGAGTAATTACTGTGTGGCAGATATTTTAAAGAAGTTATAGTAAAGCCATTGCTCTCCAGAAGTCATAACTGGGGAAGGAGAGCTCCTTTCCACCTCAGGTCTTTAGAATAGGAGCTGGGGGTTTAGTTCCAGATGGAGCTTTCCAGGCTTGGTTGCTAAGATGTGATAGTTGGTCAACAATTGGGCAGTATTCCCAGGAGACACTTCCTCTGTGTCATCTGAACTGCTTCCTCACAGAGCTGTTGCCTGTCTGGTGTGGGAGAGAAGGACAGAAACAGGGACTGGAGCAGGTTCAGGCCTAGAGAGGAGATGAGTGTGAACATGAGAAATGAATTAGGACAAAGGCTGTGTAAAGGTAGAAAAGGGATGGATTCAAGGGACAATTCATCAGTAGAATCTTCTGTCCTGGTAGGGCTGTGGGTGATGCTGGAGAGAAGGGGTCAAAGATGACTGAAAACTTGAGCATTGATAGGGGTTAGGTTTGGATGGAGAGAAGATAATAAATTCGATGTGGGATGTATTGAGTTTGAAGTACTACAAGAAATGAAGTCTAAAATATGGAAATAAGAGTTTGCAACTCAAACAAGACCTGGAGTTATAGATTTTGTTACTCTAAAAATTTTAAACATTCATTCTAAACTCTATATTTTGTAACAAAGTTTAAAGATCACCAATTTTCTGAACAAGATAAGGATCTTTAACCCCTTAGTCGTCCTGCAACCTCACCCTTCTCATCTTTTGTGTTGTATTGTCTAATGTTTTAGTCCTATCATGATTTTAACTCCCTCAAATTAGTGTTATTATTATATTTTAACAGTCAATACTTTTTAAAATTTACTAACATCTCAGTCAGAGTCCTAACAGAAAACAAATTACACACCCAAATTAGGATCATTCAAGGAGAGTTTAATAAATAAACTAAAGCAGCTCTTTCTAATGGGTATGTATGGGTGGAGATTAAGAACCCACAAGAGGGGGCCGCCCGGTGGCGCGGCGGTTTAGTCCGCGCTTGGCAGCCCGGGGTTCGCGAGCCCGAATCCCGGGCGCCCGCCGACGCACTGCCTGTCAGCCATGCCGTGGCGGCGTCCCATATAAAGTAGAGGAAGATGGGGACGGATGTTAGCCCAGGGCCAGTCTTCCTCGGCAAAAAAGGGGAGGAGTGGCAACAGATGTTAGGTCAGGGCTGGTCTTCCCCACAAAAAAAAAAAGAACCCACAAGAGCTAGTGTAGTATGCTGGAACTAGCAGCAAGCAGAGGTGTGTCACCCCTAGGCCTGAAGGGGTTTGGGGAGGGGCAGTTATGGAAACCTCAAAGGAGAGTGGCGTCTGTGGGGCTCTCTTAAGAGAAGCAGCGACCTCAGATGATTTGGAGCTGAGAGGTGATAAATTAATAAAAGAACACAGGGTTTTACTTCTTTGAATTTTTAAAAACTTATGTCTCTTATTTTCCTTAAGCTAAAAATATAAATACATATGACATTTTCAGTATAATACACCAATATTATTACCAACAATGCGACTACTAAACACAGCTTAAGATTTCCTTGAGTTTTTGTCTTTTTGTGTTTAGAATATACACCAGTAGGATTGTACAAAATACTGTATTTTGAAGTCACCTGAAATAATTTCTCTTTTGATTTTACTAACAATATATGGTGAAGTTTGTTTCAGTTTCTGAGGATTGCTTTTTTCTTTTCGAGTTGTACTTCTTTCTTATACAAAACATTTACCTCATTCCAAATTAATATATACATTTAATGCCATAAATTCCCCTATAAGGACAGCTTTAGCTGCATCTCAGCAATTTTGGTATGTAGTATTTTTGTCACTCAGTTGAAATATTTCCTAATTTCTGTTGAGACTTCTTCTTTGTTCCATTGATTATTCAGAAATGTATTTCTTAATTTTCAAATGTATGAAGAATTTAAGTTGTATTTTCATTATTTATTTCTAGCTTAATTACATGTGGACACAGAATGTGTTCTATATTGTAGGGCCGCACACCCAGCTGGGCTAAGGCGGCAGGGTACCTTGCTGAGAGACCAAAGAAACCCCCCAGAGATGGTGGGCAAGACATATGGGTTTATTAGGGAGTTACTTACAGGGAAGGTCCACTGCGGCCGACTGGACATGAGATGTACACCTGCCACCACTACTCTGAGAGAAGCCTGCTCAAGTCGGCAGAGGAACAAAGGCTTCATGCTTGCCAAGGGGGATCATCCCTGTATGACCCGCATTCCAAGGGTCAGAGTGCCTCCCCTACCAAGGGCCTCTGTGTTTCCTCAGGCTGCAAGGGGCTTTGTGCTTATTATCCCATGAGAAAACAGCTGGTTTGGCCAAGCCCAGGATTGTTATCATGGTGAGTCCTGGTGCGTAGCCCAGCCAAGGAGCCTCAGGGACACATGTTGTTTTTGTGTGTGTGTGAGGAAGACTAGCTCTGAGCTAACATCTGTTGCCAATCCTCCTCTTTTTTTTTTCTTTTTTGCTGAGGAAGACTGGCCCTGGGCTAACATCTGTGCCCATCTTCCTCTACTTTATATGGGACACCGCCACAACATGGCTTGACAAGTGGTTCGTCTGTCCGCGCCTGGGATCTGAACCTGCGAACCCCGGGCCAGAGCACGCAAACTCAACTGCTACACCACGGGGCTGGGCCCCCAACACATGGTTTTTAAAGGGGCATGCTGGCTAGTGCTCCTACATATGTGAGTTCAGTTTGAAATCTGTTGAGACTTGTCTTTTTGCCCAGCACACAATCGGTTTTTATATGTTCTGTGTATGCTTGAAAAGAATATGTATTCGGCTGTTGTTGGGTACAGTGTTCTATGTAAGTCCATTATACCAATTTTGCTAATCGTATTTTTCAAATATATATCCCTATTGATATTCTTTTTGTTCTATCAATTCTGAGAGAGGTGTTAAAATTTTCCATTTTGAACCTGGATTTATCAATTTCTCCCTTTTGTGTACCAATTTTTGCTATATATATTTTGATCTTATGTTATTAGACTCATACAATTTAAGAATTAGTACATCTTCCTGGTGAATTAAATCTTTCATTGATATGAAATGTTGTTCTTTGGTAATGCTTTTTGCCTTAAGATCTATTTTGTCTGCTACTAATCTAGCTGTGCTAGCTTTTTTGCTTAGTGTTTGTATAGTGTCTTTGCCCTTCCTTTTCCTTCACTCTTCCTGTATCCTTTTGTTTGAGATGTGTCTCTTGTAAATAGCATATGGTTGGTTTTCTATTTTTAATCCAGCCTAACAATCTTTTTATTTTAATTGAAACATTCAATCAATTTACATTGCATGTAATTACCAATATAATTGGGCTTAAATTTACCTTCTTTTAAAAGCATTTTCTAAATGTGCCACCTGTTCTGTGTCCCTAATTTCTCTATTTTCTTTGGATTGAGTTACTTAAAAGTCATTCTATTTTCCCCTTCTATTGCCTTGATAGTTATATATTCTTTTGCACTTCTTATAGTGGTTACTTTAGACTCTATAATGAGTACAATATACATCATGCTATTTCTTTACTATCTTCTGGCATGTCTTATTGTTGAGAAGGTAGCTGTCAGTCTGATTGTTATTCCTTTGTAGCTAATTTGTATTTTATTTTAATGGCTCTAGAATTTTTATTTTTATCCTTTATGTACTGCAGTTTCACTAAAGCATCAATTTATCTTTATTTATCCTGGTGAGTACTTAGGGTGCACATTCCATATGAAGATTCTTGTCTTTTTTCAATTCTGAAAAATTCTCAATTATCTTTAGATATTACTTTCTCTCCATTCTTCTGGAATTCCTCTCAGTCTGTCCCCCAAATCTGCTAATTGGTCTTTTATTAAAAATTATTTTAGGGGGCCGCCTGGTGGCGCAGCGGTTTAGTCCGTGCTTGGCAGCCCGGGGTTCGCGAGTTCGGATCCCGGGCGCCCGCCGACGCACTGCTTGTCAGCCATGCCGTGGCGGCGTCCCATATAAAGTGGAGGAAGATGGGCACGGATGTTAGCCCAGGGCCAGTCTTCTTCAGCAAAAAAGGGGAGGATTGGCAACGGATGTTAGCTCAGGGCTGGTCTTCCCCACAAAAAAAAAAAAAAAATTATTTTATTTATTTCTCTTCATTGCATACTGGTGAATTCCTCAGAACTACTTTCCAATTTACTAATTCCCTCTTTAACTGTGTTCAGTCTTGATTTTTATCCTATTTATTGAGATTTAAAATATTAATGCCTATATTTTTAATTTTCAAGTTTTCTAACTGGTTCTTTTTCATATCTATAACTTCTTTTTTCATTCTGTCTGCTTTTTTTTTTTTTTTGTAAGGAAGATTATCCCTGAGCTACCATCCATTGCCAATTCTCTTTTTGCTGAGGAAGACTGGCCCTGGGCTAACATCCGTGCCCATCTTCCTCTACTTTATATGGGATGCCGCCATAGCATGGCCTGACAAGCAATGCGTAGGTCGGCGCCCAGGATCCAAATCTGCGAACGCCAGGCTGCTGAAGTGGAGCACGTGAACTTAACTGCCACACCACCGGACTGGCCCCTCATTCTGTCTTGTTTTTATTTTATAATATCTTGTTCTTTTAAAATGGAAGTTATTTCCCCATTTTTTTAAACATCCTAAGCATATTTATTTGATGATGATGAGGAGGAGGGTGATGGTGATAATGATTATCATTATTATTATTTAATTAAAGTCTTTGGAGACAGTTTTATAAAATTAATTTCCTCTGGAGTAATTTCATGTTCTAATTGTTGGTTTTGTTGGCTGTCTTTCATAACATTGGATTTCCACATGTCTTGGGGAATTTGGATTTGTTCATTTTAAGGGGAAACTCTCTCTCCCCCTCTCTGCATACACTTCCTTTCCACTTGTTTTCTTGGTTATCTCGTTTGCATCCCTACCCCTGATCTAATCTCCAGAACCTGGTCTTAAAATGGCAGTGAAGGGCTCCTCCCCTATAGAGATATGGGGATGCTGTGGATCCAGGTAGCATGCCAACAGTGTGTAATTGAAAATAATAATAATAATATTTACTGAGTTCTTACTATATGCCAGGCACTATTCTACAAATATTATCTCATATAATGCTGCTAACAACTCTATGAGGCAGATGATACTACTACTACTACAATGATGACCATTTTACAAATGAGTAAAATAAGGCATGTTAAATAATGTGTTTACTGAGACAAACCAGAACATTTACATCAATAAATTACCCTTGCTGGTAGTAGATAAACTGAGCCTAGACTAAATCAATTTTCTGGTTTTTTTCTATCACTATTAACGAAGGGTATATGTGAGGGATGTAAGTTTGTAGTTTAAACTTATCAGTTTTTTTTAAATTTCTTTTGATGTCTTAGTAGTTTATAACATTGTGGGGTTTTAGTTGTACATTATTATTTGTCCGTCACCATATGGATGCATCCCTTCGCCCCTTGTGCTCACCCCCCATCCCCCTTTGCCCTGGTAACCACCAACCAGTTCTCTGTCTGTGTGTTAGTTTATATTTCACATATGAGTGAAATCATGTGGTGTTTGTCCTTCTCTCTCTGGCTTATTTCACTTAACATAATACCCTCTAGGTCCATCCATTTTGTTGTGAATTGGACAATTCTGTCTTTTCTTTATGGCTGAGTAGTATTCCATTGTATATATATATACCACATCTTCTTTATCCAATCATCAGTTGAGAGACACTTGGGTTGATTCCACTTCTTGGCTATAGTGAATAATGCTGCAGTGAACATAGGGGTGCATAAGCCTCTTGTGATGGTTGATTTCCTGTCTGTTGGGTAGATGCCCAAGAGGGGATTGCTGTATCATAAGGTATTTCTATTTTTAATTTTTTGAGGAATCTCCATACTGTTTTCCATAGAGGCTGCACCAGTTTGCATTCCCACCAGCAGTGAATGAGTGTTCCCATTTCTCCACAACCTCTCCAACATTTGTTGTTTTTTGTCTTGGTGATTATAGCCATTCTAACAGCTGTAAGGTGATATCTTAGTGTAGTTTTGATTTGCATTTCCCTGATGATTAGGGATGTTGAACATCTTTTCATGTGTCTATTGGCCATCTGTATCTCTTCCTTGGAAAAATGTCTGTTCATATCCTCTGCCCATTTTTTGATCGGGTTGTTTGGTTTTTTGTTGCTCAGTTGTATGAGTTCTTTATATATCACAGAGATTAATCCCTTGTAGGATAAACGATTTGTGAATATTTTCTCCCAGCTGGTGGGTTGTCTATTCATTTTTATCCTGGTTTCATTTGCCTTGTAGAAGCTCTGTAGTCTGATGAAGTCCCACTTGTTTACTTTTTCTTTTGTTTCCCTTGTCCAAGTATACATGGAATCTGAAAGGATCCCTTTATGGCCGATGTCAATTAGTGTACTGCCTATATTTTCTGCCAGGAGTTTTATAGTTTCAGGTCTCACGTTCAGGTCCTTAATCCATTTTGAATTGATTTTTGTATATGGCGATAGGAGATGGTCTACTTTCATTCTTTTGCATGTGGCTGTCCAGTTTTCCCAGCAGCATTTATTGAAGAGACTTCCCTCTCTCCATTGTATGTTCTTTGCTCCTTTGTCAAAGATTAGCTGTCCATAGGTGTGTGGTTTTATTTCTGGGCTTTCAATTCTGTTCCATTGATCTGTGTGTCTATTTTTGTACCAGTACTGTGCTGTTTTGATTACTATAGCTCTATAGTATATTTTGAAATCAGGGATTGTGATGCCTCCAGCTTTGTTCTTTTTTTTCAGGATTGCTTTAGCTATTCGGTGTCTTTTGTTGTCCCATAGGAATTTCAGTATTTTTTGTTCTATTTCCATGAAGAATGACATTGGGATTCTGATTGAGATTGCATTGAATCTGTAGATTGCTTTAGGTAGAATGGACATTTTAACTATGTTTATTCTTCCAATCCATGTGCATGGAATATTTTTCCATTTCTTTATGTCTTCCTTGATTCCTTTCAATAGTGTCTTATAGTTTTCATTGTATAGGTCTTTGACCTCCTTGGTTAAATTTATTCCCAGATATTTTATTCTCTTTGTTGCAATTGTAAATGGGATTGTCTTTTTGAGTTCTCTTTCTGTTAGTTCATCATTAGCATATAGAAATACAACTGATTTTTGTAAGTTGATTTTATACCCTGCAACTTTGCTGTAGTTGTTGATTATTTCTAGTAGTTTTCCAATGGAATTTTTTGGGTTTCCTATGTATAAGATCATGTCGTCTGCAAATAGCGAGAGTTTTACTTCTTCATTGCCTATTTGGAGTCCTTTTATTCCTTTTTCTTGCCTAATTGCTCTGGCCAGAACTTCCAGTAGTATGTTGAATAAAAGCGGTGAGAGTGGGCATCCTTGTCTTGTTCCTGTCCTCAAAGGAATGGCTTTCAGTTTTTCCCCATTGAGTAGGAGGTTAGCTGTAGGTTTGTCATATATGGCCCTTATTATGTTGAGGTACTTTCCTTCTATACTCATTTTGTTGAGAGTTTTTATCATAAATGGATGCTGGATCTTGTCGAATGCCTTCTCTGCATTGATTGAGATGATCATGTGGTTTTTATTCTTCATTTTGTTAATGTGTTGTATCACGTTGATTGATTTGCAGATGTTGAACCATCCCTGTGTCCCTGGTATAAATCCCACTTGATCGTGGTGTATGATCTTTTTGATGTATTGCTGTATTCAGTTTGTCAATATTTTGTTGAGGATTTTTGCGTCTATGTTCATCAGCGATATTGGCCTGTAGTTTTCCTTCTTTGTATTGTCCTTGTCTGGCTTTGGTATCAGGATGATGTTGGCCTCATAGAATGTGTTAGGAGGAACCTCCTTTATAGCTTGGATGATCATTGGAAGATCTGGCCAGGACCTTCTATGCGCAGGTGAAGGCCTGGGGAGAGGTCCATAGCCCAGCCATTCATTTCCCGTAGCTGAGGAACATTTAACAGAAATGTTAAATAACTTGCCCCAGAAAGAGAAAAGAATAGAAGTGAGCCATCTAAAGTGCGGTTCCCTTCCCTGCCACTTCAGGGGCCTGATTAAAGGAGGCAGGGAAAGCCTGGGGAGGGGGTCAGCAGCTCTAGTCCTCCTAGAATGATCCATGGATCCCAGCATCTGGCTCAAAATCCAAACCTTCTCAGCATTATCCTCTAACTCCTTACCTTAGTCTCCACCCACATGTACCAATCTGTCCCTGCTCTCAACTGAACAGTCTTTACCTGAGTATGGGGCCTGATGGAGGCCTGAGGTGGGTACTTGGTACCTGTAAACTTTTCTCCCTCCATAGCTGTAGTCTTCTCATACCCACAGTTCCTCTGGCACCGATCAGTGGCTGAGACTCTGGGGCAAGACTTTCTGGGCAATCTAATCAAGTGCGTCAAGGAGCCCGACATCATCATGAGGAGATTGGGCTCCCTGGAATCAGTAACCTGGCACTGCACCCAGGACAAGTAAGAGTGGGGAGGACCAAATGGGAACCAAATGTTGGTCCCTGAAGCATTTAATTTACCTCCCTTGAGCCTCTTAATTACCCAGGGCTTAGTATATTCCCCAACCCCTCATCCTACAGCAGCACAACATTCAATCTGTAGACTGACGTAGACTGGCCTTCAGGCCTCCCCAATCCCGTGAGCACCAGCCTTCCACTTCCTTGGCATGTCCAGCCCCCAGATTCCCCATGTCTGTTTCTCTTAGGCATCATCTCTTTTCTCAAAACCCTGTGCCCAGAGTGTTACATGATCCCCAAGTGGTGAGTGATCTCTGCCTTCTTCCAAACAGTCAGAGTCTCTGAAGAGCCTGGCTGCACTCTGGTGAGACTCCCCGAAGAATGAGGTGCAAGGACAGTGTGGGCAGTGAAATGCCTGCAGAACCTTGTCTGCCCTGGGCAGGGAGAGGACGTCAAGGTAGTCTTTTGCAGCATCTCCAAGCAACTGTGTCCACTCATCAATGATGTATAGGCTTATGTCTCTAGAGTCAGTTGGGAACAGTATGGGCTGGGGCTGAAGATGAACCCTGGAAGCTGTACTAAGTGTACTGGGGCAGGGCTATGGGACTGTGGTGGAGGCTGAAGTCACTGAGGGGCAGAAAAAAGGAGACCTGGCTACTTGAAGCAGCGCATAGGATGTGAGCCAAATGCATTCCCTATTACATACAGATGTAGCACACGCTCATCCACTTACTCTCTCACCAGAAGTTCCCTAAAGAAGCCACTGAAGGAAATAAGTGACATACTGACATGAAATTGGTTCTGACTCCAAGGATCTTCTCCTGCAGACTCCACTCATGGCGTGAAGAGCGGGGAGAGAACTTGTGACCCTACCCTCCTCCCGGACAACACAGGGACCCTAGAATGCTAGGACCCTAGGCTCAGAAATCGGAACTTCCCAGACCAATACCAGTCCACTCCATGTCTCATCCCCCTTAAAGATCATAGAATTTTAGAGGTGAAAGGGACTTGACATCAGAGATGCATGCTTACAATACTCCTGTTCTGGCATCTATAACTTGTAAATTTGTGAAGCTTAGATTTGAGTGAGTTTTGTATCGGTCTCGTCTCCTCTGTGAGCCTGGACACTCCATGATGGTAGACTCAGTGTCTGATTCATCTATCTTTCAGTTAGTTTTAAAATTCAGCATGCTACTTGACTTAACAAGGCCCCAAAATAAAATCTTTATCCTCCATCCAAACAACAGAAGGACTTGAGAATGCTTTAACTCTGATCACACCCTCTCATTTTGTATATTAATATTGTCTAGTATTTTAGTTCCACATTATTTTAAAATCCCCAAATTTGGTCTTTATATCATCATCATCGTTATTTTATACAGTCAATACTTATTTAGATTTACCTATATGTTTACAAATTTCTTTTTCACCTTTCCTTCTTGCAACTCTCTCCTCTCTTCTAGATTCATTTTTTTTCTCCCTTTGTGGTTTCTTCAGTCAGAGTCTGTTAATAGTAAACATTTTCAGTCTTTGTCTGAAAATGTCTTTATTTTGCTTCACATTTGTCTTTAGTTTTCAGCAGTTTAGGATGAATCTGGGAATGAATTTCTTTGGGTTTAGCCTGTCTGGGGTTCACTGAGCTTCTTGAAATCTCCGTATTTATATTCTTCACCAAATTTGGAAAGTTTTTAGCCATTATGTCTTCAAATTTTTTTCAGCACCACACTCTTTCTCCTCTGCTATTAGGAATATGATGACACAAATGTTAGACCTTTTGTTATTGTCCCATAGGTCCCAAGATTCTGTTCATTTTCAATCACTTTTCTCTTGGTTGTTCAGGTTGGATAATTTTTATTGATCTGTCTTCAAGTTTGCTGACTCTTTCCTTTGATATCTCTGTTTTGCTAGTAAGTCTACCTAATTTTGTATTACTCAGTTCTAAAATTTCCCATGGTTGTTCTTTATGTCGTTTTTTTCTTTGCTGAGACTTTTTATTTCTGTATTCATTTCAAGAGTGTTCACTGTTCCTTTTTGGAGCATTTTGTATAATAACTGCTTTAAAGTTTTTATCAGATAATTCCAGCATCTGTTTCCTCTTGGCTGTGCTTATCAATTGTCTCTTCCCATTGAGTTCAGATTTTCCTGGCTCTTTGCATGTGGAGTAATTTTGGATTGTATCGTGGACATTATGTTATGTGACTCTGGGTCTCATTTAAATCCTATGGAAAATGTTGACATTATTGTTTTAGCAGGCAATTGACCTGTTTAACTTCAGGCTGCAAGTTCTGACTGGCCTTCTGAGTGCAGGTTGTGATTTCAATGGTCAGTTCTAAATTCATAGCCTTTGCTGTTCTGAGTTTGCACCAGCCAGTGGCCAGTCTGGGACCTGGACTGTTGTCTGTCATGTAGTTCAGTTCTCAAAGTCTATAGTGTGTGGTTTAGGGTCAGGTCTATGCATGGGGTGAGCTCAGGAATTCATAAATGACTTTATAGGGTCACTTTCCCTCTCTCTCTCTGACCTCTCTGGTTTTACATTTCCCTGGGGCTCCCTTTTTTCCAGTCATCTGGCAAGAAAGCTGGGGCTTTAGTTACCTCACAATGCCAGGCCCTTCTGTGACTGTGCCCACAACTGGGCCAAGGAGTATGAGGGCAGAGAGAGGAAATAAAGCAATGGTGGGTTGTCAATTCTTTTGGGGTCAAAGCTCCTTCAAATGGAGAGTAAGCTTCCCCTCCCTCGGAGTTTTGGCTCCTATAGGCTCCCACTGGGGCTTGCTTTGGGGCTGTGGCATGAGAGAATGGAGGGAATAAAAAGAAATGAGGGATTTTTTTGAGCATTTTGAATTCCCTTTCTGCTTCTTTGGGCGTTAACTAGAGGGTCCCTCTTGGAGCTTTCTGTCTGCCCATGGTGCTTGCTTCCCAGCTTCTGGCTGCCTTGCAGGCAGGCTGGGGAGACCGGTAGATATGACAAGCCATGGCCCTAGGTTATCGAGACCAGAGATGGCCTCCTCCCCCAGTGGTGGCTGGAGTGTCAGCAACCTCCTCATCTTTGGTCCCTGGGAATTTCTTTCACTTTCTTGAAAGCTCAGCTATGCTTTAAAAATATTTTTTGTATATTTTATCTGGCATTCAAAGGTGTTTATAGTAGGAAGGTTGTCAGGTTATCTTTTCTTCCGTATCGCTAGAATGGGAAGTCGAGACTTATGGTCTGATAGTAAACGGTCATCATCTACACAATGGCAACCTGGCAGCATGAAAAGAACACTGACTTGAAGGTCATAAGATCTGGGCTCTGGGTGTTGCTTTACTGTTCACCCAGTCATATGAAACTACTTAGGCCAAGCCCAGTAGTTCTATCATCGTAAAATTTTCTTCTATTATTTTGTTGGTATGTGCTCTTTTCTTTCTTCTTTCTATTTTATTCTTTGGATTTATTTTCCATATTTCTTAATTTTTCTTTTATATTTCCCATCTCTTTGTCCATTTTGGGAGAATTCCTGGGCTGATTCTCCTCTTAATTCACTCTTTAGCTGTGTTTATTCTGCTATTCAACCCATCTACTGTATTTTACTTAATTTTTTTTTTTTTATGAAGCAGGTACACTTTCTCTTTCTCTTCTGGTTGATGGTGATATCTGAATAGCTATTACATCATTCTATGGGGATACTGCCTTACCTCTGCCTATATTTACTTATAAATTCAAAGTTTGGATTTCCAAGCACTTCGAAAAATGTCCTCAGTATTTTTACAAAATCTTTCTAAGGATTCAATTATACTTTCTTTAAAGTTTTGTTCAAATTGTATTATTTGGATGTTAGGGGTTTTGTTTGTTTCTCTTGTGGTGTTGGTTTTCCTAAATGTTTGGTGAGTTCTGCGAATTTTGCACTACTGATTCTCAGCTGGCCGTCTGTGAGAGCAACACCTATCACTGCAGTCTGACCTCAGTGATTGTGGGGGAGCATCCAGGGATATGTGGACAGTTGGATGTGCCAATAACCAGTCTTTTGATTATGGGGCTCCCTCTCTTCCTGGGTGTTACCAGATACCTGCACTGTCCTATCTCTCTGGTCTAGATACCACATTCCCTGCTCTGTTGGGGTGACTTTGCGCTCCCGCTGCTCGCTGTTTAGTATGGGGGATAATGGGAGGAGAGGGTGGAGAGAGAAACTGGATTGGATGGCTGAACTACTGCACCTCAAATGATCACCCAGTCACTTGCCCAGCGTCCCCTTCTGCTCCGTGTACTCACAGCCCGTAAGCTTGGACCATCCCCAGAACATGCCCACCTCCTGCAGCAGTCTGCTCTTGCCCTCACTTTGGGCTGTGGTTTCAACTTTAATTCCAATCCTATCTGCCATTTATCTTTCACGGATACTGTAGTCCTCTGTGGGGGAACCCTATCTAATATTTCAGAGCCATTATGGATTTAAAAAATATATCTCTATTTCTTTTAGAGATTTGGGCAGGAAGGGATGACTGGAGCAATGCTCAATCATCGGTCTTGAGCTAATCTGCATGTGATACTTTTTCTCTTTGTTTTTTTAAATTAAAGTACTAACATTCAATCATCTCTCTGTTTGGCCATTATGCTTACTGGGCAAAAAATAATGTGTACATCCAATTTGTTAAAATGTCTGTTTTCCATATCCTACAATTTCAGGGACTATCTGTCTTGTCCCACCATGTCTCTATTATTTGACACTGTGCCTAGCTTATGACAGATGCGCAATAATTATTTGTTCAATTAATATATAATATGCTCTTTAAAGTGTACAGAGTTTAGCTGTTTGTGATCATTGTTAATTAATACAAGCTAGTATAGATTTAAATATTTTTATTCACAGCGTAGCTAGGATAACCATATGTATTTTTTTAAATTGGGCATTCTTGAGCTAAATCCTTAGAAGAGCATAAAGGTGCAAGCTGTAGATATGGTCCATGGCAGAACTGAAGCTATGATCTTGGTTTCCCTAGGGCTGTGCCTTAACAAACTGACTTATTAGCTCTGGAGGTCTAAAGAGAATCACTCAGATACACAAACCGTGTTGCCTTTACATCATGTAAACTCAATGCCATCAGGGTACTTTGGACATGGAAAATGAGATGTGGGAGTATGGAAGCCAGGCCAGGCAGGACAGAGGGAAACCACAACCTTCCTCAACTCTATTTTGCTCTTCACGACAGGAGAGGGATCAGGTGAGGATCTTAGCCACCTCTGCCCTGGGACACATGTTACCTCAAGTTCACAAATTTAAGCCTGGATCCTCCTTCTGAGAAGAGATCTACACTCTTCTGGTCCCGTTGCTGCTCAGCATTCAGGACAACAACATTGAGGTAGTCAAGGTACTGGTGCCCTCTATCCTGCCAACCTCACCTGGTTCACCTCCTTTCTGCTAGAGCACAGCCCCTTCCCTGTGGCCCTTTTTCATGAGTGCAGCCTTGGCTGTGCTTTCTATATCCATCTCTTCAGTATCATCCTCTGGGCTGGCTCTGAGCTCCTTTACCCACTTTTGGGTACCATCATTCTTATCCCGATATGGTTCTGCTCCCTGAAGCTATTGATGTCCCTTGTCATGAACCAGGTCCTATGTTTTATCTGATCCCAGCTACTAACCCCCAACCAAGCCCTTTGGGGGCTAGATTTGTGGTCTTCCACCTAGCCTCCTGGCCTGGCTCTTCATTTATAGGAGTGAGGCTTTGGGAATTCCCTTCTCTCCATCCCACAGGCCTGTGGAGGGGCCCTTACTGAGTGGGCTAATGTGATTGGCTGGTCATCACTCACACAGACGTTCAGCTTACCACCCTCAGTGATCACATCCAGGTATTGGAAGAAACAAGTACCTGGTGAGTGAGAGTCTCTGAGGAAGTCAGGTCACAATATTCATGCTGAGGACTCAAGGGCAGGCTAGGTGGGTGAAGAGGGGAGTGCTGACAGAAGATACATTCTTTCTGTTCCTGGATTCTCATTCTTTATCATCAGCAAAGTCTGAGAACACATTTGGGATGACAGTCCCTGGTTCTCCATGTTTGATCCTCCTAGCATCCCAATCTCTGCCTTCAGAGGTGGGAGGTCATGTGAGGGTAGTAGATGGCAGTGGGACAGAGGCATTCTGGTTAGAGTTGTAGGAAGAGAGGGAGGCAGGAGTTATCAGGGCTTTAGGTCAGTAGTCATGGTGTTAAGGGTCTGTGACTCCTAAGAAGTCAAGAGCAGGGCAGAGATCAGGAATCCTTGCTGAAAAGTAAACATTTAAGGGCTAAGCAAGTTCGTTAGGAACTAACATTAGCAATTCTAATATTATGAATTTTGATGCTTATTGCCTTCCACAGGTAGAGTACTTTATAGTTTACAAAGCGCTTTTACATCCATTATCCCATTGGAGCCTTATAATTATGTGAGGGAGGTTGGGCAGGTTTTATCTCAACTCTTACAGATGAGAAAACTGAAGCCAGTGTGTGTCAGGATCAGTTTTCAAGCCTGGTCTCCTGGCTTCTCATCAGTTGTTTTCTTCCTTATCGTGTTGATACCAAGGAGCAAACTTCTCTTCATGAACTTCCTGCTGAGTCTGCACTGTTGCTGGGGGTGGGGCTGTCTGAGTCTACAGTTCGTTAAGCAGTTAAGCTGGCTGAGGACAGAATGATGCTGCTTGTGGACAGGGTGGGAGGGCCATGGCCTCAAGAAGGTCTTTAACGGATTTCCCAGCGGCCCCCCCCCCTCTCCTGGTCAGCACACCACTCTGGCTCCACAGTGGACACAAGCGAAAAACAGTTCATAGGGGAGTTACTGTTCCAGAGCTTTGACTTCCTGAAGACTCCTCAGGCCTTCCTAAGGGCAGCTGCAGTCAATTTCACAGGTAGGATGCTCCCTCTTGGTGACCCCTCCCTCCTCTCTTGAGAGCGGAGCACTTCTTGACCTTCTGCTAAAGGGCTAGCCCAGCACCGTGGCACAGTGAAGCAGGTCACCTCCTTTCTGAGCCTGAGCTGATGAGAGTTTGTCCTGTGACCACGCTCAGGTCCTCTGTTAGAAAGGCCCAGGGAGGAAGAGGAGGTCTGTGTGGGTCCACCCACACTGTCTGCACTCTGCTTTGTGGGCAAGAGAACCATCTCCATTTGAAAGGGAAAAAACTATTTCCACTGGAACCCAATGGATTTTCCAAAATATTTTTGTTTTGAACTATGATAGTAAGATGTGTTAATGTTAGGAAACCTAAAACGTTCAGATTGGCAAAAAAAGAAGAAAACAATGCCAGAAATTCCACCATTTGGATTTAACTGCTGCTAACATTCTAGGGTTTTTTCCTAAGAATATACTAAACACACACACACACACACACACACACACACATACACTTGTGCACACACATACATAGCACTTTTAAAAACAGCCAAGTTTGGTGCACCATTTTTTCCCTTGCCGTAACACAAATACACGCTATTACATCCTCTCCAATATTATTTTAAATCACTGCATAATATTAATTCCATTTTATGGATGGATTTATAAAATTATATAGCTAGTCCTTATTTTTTAATATTGAGACTGTGTCACCTTTTGTTTTTATGAGCAGGGACTCTGGCTAAATCTCTGCATGCCATCATGATTATTTTGTTAGCATACATTTCTTAGTAAGTAGAATTGCTAGGCCCAAGGGTATGCAGAATTTTAAGGATTTTAGTGTTTAAACTGTCCTCTAAAAAGCTTGAATCATTTTCTATTCTCACCAGTACTGTACGTGAGTATCCATTTCTCCAGATATTTGCCAACCCTGACTAATATTTTACAATCATTACCAATTTGATAGGTGAAAAAAAGTAGCTTGCTGTTGTTTTGATTAATATTTTTATCAGCAGGTTAAATGTTTTTTCCTATGTTTATTGGCAATGCGTATTTTATTTTTGCAAATTAACTGCCTTGTGCCCTTCGTCTATCTTTTTATTGGTGTAGGAACCTCATGAAATTTAACATCCTAGGCTCATGCTCTACTTGTCACCTGCCACCAATATTTTTCTGAGTCACAGCTGCTCTGAGGGTTGTTTTTTTCACTAGGACACTGACGTCTAGGCTGCAAGGCATCTCTTAGATATGTTGCTTGCTACAACTGGTTTAGAGATTTATTTGTTCACTACTGAACCTGGGGAAAGGGGTGGCCCAAAGGTCCAGAAATTCGGGAAGGACTTTCAATCTGTCCTATCTTTAGGATTAACAGCTGAGAGGATGAGCATGAATCACATACCTGAGGATGAAGTGCAGCTGTTATGGAATGGTGAGTCTGAGCCTTGTACCTGGATTCTGGGTTACACAAGGGATGGGGCAAAATAGAAAGGAGAATGGGGAAATTCCTTAAGGACATGTCTCATTATTTAAAATAAAGTTTATTTTTACCATTATAAATGTTATATATAAAAGTAGAAAATGGAGAGAAGTAGGAGGAATAAAACGAATTATCCATTGTCATACTAGTTAGATAAAAACACCGCTAACAAGAATGTTCCAGTCACTGGACATCTACCATGTGCTATAGGTGCTGACACTGCAGTGGTGTTCAGGCAGACACATCCCTGCCCCCAAAGAACTTGCAGTTTTGTCTTCTTTTTATTGCATTAAAATATTTTAAAATTAATTTTTATTTATACATGAATATAGTATGTTTGCAAAAAAATAAAAACATTACCAATAGGGGTAAATTTCTATTAACCAGCAAGACTTGCTCCTCTCGCCTCTTCTGCTGACTGTTTGCTATATAGTCCCATATCCTTTTTCTGTGTGTGTATGTATATTATATATATATAACACATATATTACATGAATTATATATATATAAACAGTTTTTGCAACTTGCCTTTTACCATTTAGTATGTTGGTGTGTACAGATCTACTGCATTCCTATAACCCTTGATAGAGTCATATTTGTTTCCAATGTTTTCTAGTCAAACAGTGCTACCGTGAGCATTCTTGTATATGCCTCCTTAAACACAGGTGTAAGTGTTTCTCCAGGCTAGATACGAAAAAGTAGACCTTTATCATGCATACTGAGTTTAAAGTAAACAACATTTTAAACTTCCCTCCTGTGTTGACATGAATTCCAATCACCACCCCTCCCAACCTACAGGCTTTTGTTAACCAATATTTTAGTTTTCTTTTTTTAACCAGAATTTGGATGCTCTGATTATTGTTATTTTCTACAAACTGTTTAGATTTACGTACAGTGTTACATGCTCATTATTCCTTTTTGCGTCTCTGACCTTCCTGTGGGGTCATTTTCGTCGTCCTGAAGTACAGCTTTCCGAAGTTTCCTTGGTGCTGGCATCCTGATGGTATGCTCTCTTGGTTTTCGTTCGTTTGTCATGATTTTTTCTTACATTCTTGCAAGATAGCTTTATTAGTGACACAATTCTAGACCAACAGTTATTTCCTCTCAGCACTTTGAAGATATTGTACTATTGTTTTCTGGCTTTCTTTGTTGCTAATAAGAAGCCAGCTGTCATTCTAATTTTTCTTCCTTTGTCGGTAATCTATCCTTTTTCTCTGGCTCTTTTAAGATTTTTCCTTTTGTTTTTAGTGTTCTTTAAAAGTATAGAGACTAGTATAATAATCCCTCTTGTACCCATTTCCCAGCTTCAACAAGTATCAACTCATGGCCACCCTTGTTTTTTCTATTTCCCTACCCACACCCTCTCCCTGCCAGAATTATTCTGAATCAAATCCCAGACTTCATATTATTTCATCTATAACTATTTTAGTACATATTTCTAAATGATACTTTTTAAAATTAAAACATTTTAAAAATTATAATGGACATAGTAAGGAGTAGAATATAAATTATGTGTGAGTTTTTAAGATAAAAGAGGTTCCAAGCATTTGTAGAAATTATAGGACTTGAGACAACTTATCCAGACCCCTGTCAACCTTAAAAATAAAACAGCCAGTTATTTTACCATCAAAACAAGTTTACTCAGGAATAAGTCAGCATGGAATTCAGGATGTGTATGCTATGGTGGACCATAGGCAAATCCAACAAATAAAGGAGAGGAATTATTTTATAGAGAAAAAGGAGGAAATTGGGAGGGGTTGTTTTGAACAAAAGTCCATTGGAGAAAAGCAAGAGTTCAGGGTGGTGATGTCTTCTCACTGGCTGAGTTGCTAGGGTAGTCAATTTCTGTTTGGGATGCAATGTATATTTCTTCCTGTAATTGAAGATTCTTTCCTATTGATGACTTCTTTCTGTTGGGATCTGTAATTGACTATCTTTCCTGTAATTGACCTCAAGTGGTACTGTATGGGAGATCCCCCTTCTGGCTTCCTGACTCCATTTTAAATGAAGTTACCCTTTATTAATTTTCACATTTCCCCCTTTTGATTAAGATCTTTCTCCAAAAGCATTGCTGATCAAGAGTCAGGTTCTCTGCATGAAGTGGTTTTGTCCCTCAGTGCAGGAAGGACCTTTGCTGGTTGTCATGTACCATATTGGAGAGGAAGGGCATAGAGGCTGGAAACAAGGAAAACATTTGAAAAACAAGGAAGTTAGGAGGGAGAACTCTCAGGCATTTCTTATTCAAAGTCTATAGTTGTCCAACGTCATAAGTATCAGAAATCATTTCAAATTGTTGAGCCAACATCACCTTATTAAGTACATCATGTTTACAAAGGTTCGAGAGGCAATAGGTAGAGTTACCAACAAGTAACAAAGCAGGGTTAATTAAGAACAACACAATAAGCCTAGTTTGTGTGATAGTTCTAAACCAGGAGCCCAGACCTTAGGGTAACCAGCCGAATAAGTCAAAAGACAGTGGATTATTGGGTGAAATTTGTTGCAGCCAATGTGCTTGCTCTCTGATTCTACATAATTGGGTCTCTACTTCCCCAGAGGTGTTTATCCATGAGCAACAGGAGGTGTTTGTTACTGCACAGATACCTCCTTGCTCAGCAAGTATCTAAAACTACCCTGGCCAGTGAGTAAAGCAACTGTTTTGGGGTTGCAACTGCTTTGGCTGTAAAATTGGCCAAGTCTTCTAGTGTTAGTGAGAGACTCCTGATCATCTGTTTGTTGGCATTCACTCTGATCCTTGAGAAAAAAGCCCTTCCCATGGAAGCAAACCCATGCCTCCTGGAAGAATCATGCATGCCTCCTGGAAGTTCTCCTTTGAGGCGATTAGAGGAATTTAGTGGAACTTACCAATGAGAGGCTTCTGATTGGTTATGCAGGGAGAACAGGGTGGTGAATAGGGCAAGGGTACACTGTCCTCATACTACAGGCTGTTAAGGCAATGAGATGCCCAAGCATAAAGGCTATTGTTGGAGCCTCCACAAATGAAAATGTAACTAGGGGGTGTACATAAAGATCCTGTATAAGTAACAGTATCTATGGGCTCACTCACTGGCATAGAGGCATTACCACCATTTAACCAAGGCTCAGACATTGTGTTGTTACATATCAAGAGGTTGCCTAAATATATGGGTATATCAACAAGTGCACAAATGATTCAATTTACGTTGGCTGTCCTACAGAATTCATCATACAAATATTCATAAGATCTTGTCTTTCCCTCCCAAGTTTGGGTTAAATTAAAGCAGGGGATGAAATTAGGTGGGCTTAGTACCCTGACTTTATAAAATGGGCCTGCAGAACAAATTAAACATACAATGGCATCCAGAATTCCAGGGAAATTACTTATAGGGTGAACTAAGGGGTCATTATTGTCCTAAACAGATTGAAGTTTCTGATGAAAAATCCAGCAATCAGAGAGGGTTCCCCCTTTAGCAAGGGATTGGGAAATATGGACAAGGGCGTTGTCCTTCCAAAGAAGGGAGAGAGGGAACAAACTGAGAGATAGCAGTGAAAGAAAACTACACAGGCCTCGTCCAGACATCCTGGGAAAGCTGTCTGCCTCAGATGTCAACTGCTTCTCTTCCTGGTCAGTTTGGCTTGAGGTCTCCAGCGTTTGTCCAGGACCAGATGTCAGGTGGGGCCTTTAGCTGTGAGATGTGTACCTGAGGCTGGAGTTTCTGAAGTTTGGCTGCCATCTGGGTAGTGAAGAGGACCTAGTATAGTCCTTCCAAGGGGATTTCAAGGGTAGTAAAAATGGAAAAAACATTAGTTTGGTGTCTTGCAGCCAGACATTTAAGGAAACTAGAAGAATTTAGGATTCAGTCCAGCTTACAGGTATATAACAAAACCTTAAAGACAATTAATAGGACTAGAATTTAATATCTACAAAGGTGCAAACATAATTTCTCTTTCCACAATTACCCCCATTTTTATTAAAGACAATCATAGTAAAACTAAATTGGTTTGTATTAAACTTGGCCTGATTATTTATATAAATGCAGCAAAAATAGTGATTGACCACCTAAGCTCTTTTTTAAGATTGCTTTGCTGAAACCTTGTAAGCAAGGCAGTAGGTAGATTTTTCCCAGCAGATCTTTAAAGCTGTCTGGTCCAGAAGAAGAGGTAGGGAACGGGGGGTGGGAGTGTGAAAGAGGAGCTGATGTTCCCAGTGTTCCCTTTGTTCCCTCCAGTCACCAAACAGCCGCACCTACGTTTTATATAGAATATACTTCTGCCGACTCACTGTCTTTGCTCTCTATTAATTAAATTAGTTTCTTAATTATTGAAACCCTACTGTATACCAGGCACTCTTCTAAGCACTGGGATACTGCAGTGAACCAAGTTGATGTCCCTGCCCTCGCACAGCTCACCTTCTAGTGGGGAAGGGAGCAATAGGTGCTAAACAAGTACATGTTAGATCAGCCCTGTGGAGAGAGTGAAGCAAGGGAAGGGGATGAGAGGGGTCAGAATGTGGGGCAGGGGTGCCTCTCCGATAAGGGGCATTTAAGCAGAGACTTGGAGGAAGTGAGGGAGCAAACCATATGACTGTCTGAGGGAAGAGCCCTTGGCATGCTCAAGGAAGAACAAGAAGTCAGTGTGACTGGCAAGGAGTGAGCAAAAGGAAGGGCAGGAGGCAATGAGATCAGAGGACAGCAGTGGGGCCAGAATCATGCCAGGCCTTTTAGCTGTGCTAAAGATTTAGGATTTCGCTTCAAATGGTAGGGTTGCTTCATTCAACACAATTCTTAACTCCTCTAAGGGGAGTGAGAGAGGTTTTGGGTGCTTGTGATAAGTGGTGGGGTTGTTCAATTCATTCCAGTACCAAATGGAAATGATTTTTGAATTATTTATTCTTCACTATTTTCCATTCCACAGTTTCCTTCCTTTGATGCACAGACAAGATGAAGAGAATGTTTGCTTTTATAGCTCCTGCTCCTCTGTCTCAGTACTTTTGGCTTTAAGAGCATGTGTACATCTGAGTCTCCTGACGTGACTGCCACACGGGTGCTTGTGGCTGCTGTTCCTGTGGTGCAGGTGCTGTCCTCAGGGGGCAGAGTTTCCCGTGCCTGCTTCCATGTAATATTTTGGATATGCTGTTTTTGAGGTAATGGAGGAATCATACCTCAGAGGAAATGCCTAGCGGACAACTGGAGATGGACGAGCCTTTGTTTCCTTTATGGTTCATTCACAGCTCTTTATCTGGAGAATCAAATGGTGAACTAAACGACTTTTAAGGGTCCTTTCTTTCCTCAAAGTCAGTGATGTATGAAAAACATGGGCTCCAGCATCAGCCAGATCAGTTTCAAATACTAGCTCTCTCGGTAACAAGCCATGTGAACTTGGGCAGGTTACTTTGTCTCTGTGCCCCAGTTTCTTCATCTGCATCATGAGGATAATAGTGCTGATCTTACTCATTGTTTTAAGTATTGAATACTAATGCACGGAGAACACTGAGCTTTGCTTGGCACATAGATGTCACACAAAACACTGGTGTTGAGTTGACTCTGGCTTCTGGGCTGGGGCGGGGATGGTATTGAGAGTGGCATGTAGGGAGTATACTTAGAGCTATGGTCAAGGAAAAATCAATTTGCTAGTTGCTTTTCAGAGAATAGCTGTGCCACCTCTAGCTACCAATGATGAGGGAGCAGCGTCTGGCCCCTTACAGCTTGAGCCCTGGCTTCAGTTCTGACCCCGACATTTTGTGCCTCTGCTGTCTTCTCCTCAATTTTACAACTGAGGTCTCTGTCTCAGGTGACCCCTATTCCCAGCCACACTGGGGAATTTCAGGGAAAGTATATCCAGAATGGAAACCCTAGACTCCTCAGTATACCAGGCAATTCATCTTGCCTTTCTCCTCCCACTCAGCCTCCAAGGAAGACTGCCTAAATCACCTAGACTGGCGGAGGTTTTCCCCAAGGAAACGAATTTAGTTACACTTCCATCCATATCTAGTGCCTAACAAACCTCGTGGGCAAGAAGTGGTTCTTCAAAGGATTTACATCTTTTTCTGTATGGCTTAAGCCCAGCTCTTTTTTTCTGTTCTAAGTATAAATGAGATCAACACAAAGTTGTAGACTTTGATGTGCTTGAAGGTCCTTTCAGTCTTGTGGAGCTAAGGTTCTTCCTGTCCTCTTTATCCTTTGCCAGCTAAGCAATTTCCTGTCTCCATCCCCTCTGTTCCCACCCAAATCTAAGTCCCACCCCGCCACCACCATTCCCTAACTGGACCCCTTTAGCAATCACTAACCCCTCTTCCTCTTCCCTACATTACTCTCCACACAGCAGCCAGATTCTTTTTAAAACATGTACATTGAGGGGGGGGGTGCCCGGTGGCACAGTGGTTTAGTTTGCGCTTAGCAGCCCGGGGTTCGCGGGTTCGGATCCCGGGCGCCCGCCGACGCACTACCTGTCAGCCACGCCGTGGTGGCGTCCCATATAAAGTAGAGGAAGATGGGCACGGATGTTAGCCCAGGGCCAGTCTTCCTCGGCAAAAAGAGGAGGATTGGCGACGGATGTTAGCTCAGGGCTGGTCTTCCTCGCACACACAAAAAAACATGTACATTGGATCATGTCACCTCCCCTTGCTTAAAACCCTTCAGTGGCTTTCCACTGCTCCTTGGGTCAAAGTCTGATCCCTTCCCGCAGCCACAAGGCCTGGCTGGTCTGGCTTCTGCCTGTCTCTCCCCCTTTAGCCTACATCATTTGCCCCCTCACCGGGAGCTGCAGCCACACTGGCTTTCTACACCCTGAGTAGACCGCCTCCCGCCTCCCCCTGGGAATGCTTCTGGTCTTGCTCTTCCTGTGGCTGGCTCTTGGGCTGGATCTCATTCTTTGGATCTTAGCTCAAATGTCACCTTCTCAGAGGGGCATTCCTTGATTGTTCTATGTAATGGGGTCCTTCCCAGCTATTCACTCTCGTTACTCTGTTAAATTTCCTTTTTTTGTGCTTAATTTCTGTTTACTTGTTTATTTGGTCTTTCCTCCACTATGTTAAGTTCTCCAAATGTTAAGTTCCCGAGGATGGGGAGTCTGTCTGTTGCTCACCACTGTATCCCCAGCACCTAGCACAGAGCTTGGAGATAAGAAGTGCTCAATAGATAGTTGTTGAATGAATTAGTGGTTATTGTTTATAACAGTGAAAAATTGCGAACAACTTAATTATTCACTAATGGGGGTTCATCAAAGAAATTATGATAGAATCATGTGATTGGACATTACATTGTATAGAGGAATATTTTATGGGAAGAAAAAATGTTAACCCTATTTTTGTAAAATTAAAAAAGTGTCTATATTACATATTTAAAAAAATACTGCAAGGATAGGTATGAAAATATTAACAGTGTTATATCTGGGGGTGAGTGATTTTTCTTCCTTTCATTTTTAAAAAACAATTTATATTTAAACATTTTTCTGTAATAAAACAAGTATTACTTTTATAGTGACAAAAATTATTCTAAATGAGGTTATGTAATAATAACCTGGCATGTGGGGTGGAAAATAATGGGGTTTGAGTAGACAGTCTTTGGATACTGAGAATCTGAGTTGTCCTCCTTTCTCGTTTCAGCTCTCGGAAGTCTGAGGAAGGATCCTGTGGAAGATATCCAGTCTTTGGTCAATACTGTCCTGAAAAAAACTGATGACTACGTTAACCCCGGGTCTGTCTCTACTTCCAGGATGAGCCAGCTGAGCAGTAGCTTCTTTAAAGTCTCTGACGTAAAAGCCCCAGAAAAAAAGCAGAGACTCTTAAGATTGTCGACAGGAAAGAGATGATGATGACCGTCAGAAAAAGAGGACCTGGAATTGGCTCCAAGGCCCTCTAACTTCACTGTGCAACCGGCACAGCAGGAGGGGGAGAATTGCCCCACTGATCATAGACAGTTGAATGAATTAGCGGTTATTGTTGGCTATCAGCCTATTCACTTGTCAATATAATTTATTTTCTTATCCTAAGATAAGATGGTTTCCATCGTAGTTTTTGGGAATTGGGGATAAGCCCAAGTAACAGGAACAGCTCTGGAAGCATCTTCTTCAAACTTCTGGTAAAGTTTCAAATGACAAAAGGGAGGAGTAGGGTGGCAGAGCAGCATGGCAGACCTAGTTTTCAGTCTTTCTTTTCTACCTCCATACACACTGGACGGAATTCACGTGCCTGACACACTTCCATGGTATATTCAGATTTCGGGTTAGAGCATAAAAAGGTGTTCTGTGGGTCGTGTACAGTGGAGCAGCAATGCCTCCAGCCCTCTGTCTCTCACTCAAGAAAGCACATCAGATTGCCACAGAGTAAACGCCATTATTGTTGGGATAACTTTGAGTCCATTCTAATTTATTGAAAAAAATCATCTTAAAACTTGGATTTGAATCCTCGCTCCCACTACCACATAACAATTATTACTAACTAGTTCTTTTCTGCTCCTCTAAAGCTCTGTGCTTCACTTTCTTTGTGCCTGATTTCTCATCTACAAAGTGGTATTTATAATACCTCCTGTGGTATTGTCCCCCAAGATCCATTCTCCCCTTCTTCCTTTTTTCAACTGTGCATTTGGTTGCTTGGAATAAAGAAGATGTTTCCCCTCCTCCCTTGCAGCTAGGTGTGGCCATGTAACTAAGTGCTGACTAAGCGGGTGTAAGGGAAAGTGGCATATGCGACTTCCAAAAAGTGTTCTTAAAGGGCAGGGCATATCCTTTTTTGTCCTGCCTTTCTTCCTGGTGACTAGACTGTGGACACAATGGTTGGAACTAAACAGCAAGAGGAAATGATATATTGAAGATGGCAGAGTAAAAAGACAGACAGAACCTAGATCAGTTAGGATGGTAGAGCCGTTTACCAGTTTGGATATCTTACCCTTCAGACTTTGTTTATCTAGGGAGGGGGGAACAGATAAAATTTTATCTGTTTTAACCAATGTTATTTGAGTTTTCTGTCACAGGCAAACCCAATCCTGATGGATTTGCTTAATCTCTCAACATTGCTGTAAGGGTTAAAGGAGATAATGAATATAAAGTGCTTAGTAGTTTGTCTGGCATGAAGTGAGGCAATAATTTTTTTTCAAGAGTAATGAAACATTTAGGCTATTGGAACTTGGTTCTGAAAACTTTGAAAGATGTGGAAAGACCGGAGAATTCATTCTTACTTTGGTCAAACAGATTAATTTTACTTCTTTGAAGTTAGTGATCAGAATGGTGTTGATTGCTTCTAAATTTTATGAATTTTTGGATAAGATCTTTCTGAAACTGGTTTCTTCATATTTGAAAATGACAATATTTAAACTTACTTTATAGGCTCTACAGAATTAAATGAAATAATGTTGTGTACTTGGTATATAGTAAGCGCTTAATAAGTGGCTGTAATTATTTCCCAGGTGTGATGGTTAATTTGATGTGCCAACTTGGCTGGGCCATGGTGCCCAGATATTTGGTCACACGTTATTCTGGATGTTTCTGTGCAGGTGTTTTTGGATATGATTAACATTAAATTGTAAATAAGTAAAGCAGACTTCCCTCCATAATGTGGGCGGTCCTCATCCAATTGGTTGAAGGCCTGAATAGAACAAAAGACTAACGACCTCAGAGCAAGAAGGAATTCTGCCAGCTGATGACCTTTGGATTTGAACTGCAACATCAGCTCTTCCCTGTGTCTCCAACCTGATGGCCCACCCTGGAGATTTTGGACTTGCTGGCCTCCATAATTGCATGAGCTAATTCCTTAAAATAAATCTCTCTCTGTCTGTCTCTTTGTCTCTCCCCACTCCCACCTCCACTACACACACACACACACACACACACACACACACACACACACATCCTATTGGTTCTGTTTCCCTGGAGAAGCCTGACTAATACACCAGGAATGAGTCACCATCATGTGAATCAATAGAGAGGTGTCAACTCTTTAGGATGACAGGAGTGTAGTGGGTGGGGGTTGGTGAGGTAGCTGAACTTGAGAGGAGAAACACTGCTTTGATTTTAGTTTCTGAACCCAAGAACTGGGGCTTCCAATGCTTTATACATGGCCATTTGCCCCCGTAGCCTTCAGTCTAGCTTTATACTCTATCTTTGACTTTTTAACTTTCACCTCAGTTTGCTTCAAGCTTGGACTTCTCGGAATACCCCCAACCCTCTCATGATCTCCGGCTCCTGCCACTGCTCCCTGGCTGCATATTTCTGTACTAAGACAGCTGCCCCCACCTTGTCTGAGATTTCATGGGGCCCCTAATCTTATATCTTTTGGGATCTTGACCAAGTCAGGCTACCTGGAGAGGAAAATGGCCAAAGGCAGAGGGAGAAGTTGCTCTCTCACTTAGTCCTTGTGCCGATGTCTCCAGAGTTTTCCTTGCACAGTCTCCTTTTCTTCCACCTCCAAGCATGCATCCCTCTCTTGTTGCTCTCCTCCTCTCTAGACTTCTTGAATGGATGGTGTACTTCTGCTCCGCCACCCTTCTCATCATTTAGATTTTTCTTAACCCTTGCAAAGTGATTTTGTTCACACCATTGTATTGACACTCCCTCAGGAAGTTGCCAGAGGATTTTTTCTAGCTATTCTCCTCCTTAACCTTGCTATATCTGACACTGTTGATCATATTCTCTTTTGGCTCCATTATAGCCCTAATTTGCCTTGTACTCCTCGAATTAATCATTCTTTCACCTTCCTCTCCCCCCAATGTGGCCATTTCTTAAAGGTTATGCCCTGCTTTTTTTTCCCTCCTTTTTTTTTCTACAAAGTAGAGAGTGACAGGGGCTGTGGGTTCAGAGAGAAGCTCCTGGAGTCTGGCAGGCAGTGCTTCTTTTTTTTTTTGAGGAAGACTGGCCCTGATGTTGCCAATCCTCTTTTCTTTTTTCTCCCCAAAGCCCCAGCACATAGTTGTATATGCTAGGTGTAGGTCCTTCTAGTTCTTCGATGTGGGACACCTCCTCAGCATGGCTTGATGAGCAGTGAATAGGTCTGCTCCCAGGATCCGAACCAGTGAACCCCGGGACACCAAAGCGGAGCACATGAACTTAACCACTACGCCACCAGGCCAGCCCTCCTCCTTTTTTTTCAATTGTGGTAAAATAGACATAAAGTTTACCATATTAACCATGTTTAAGTGCACAGTTGAGTAGTGTTAAGTGCATTCACATTGTTGTGCAACCATTCCCCGGAACTCTTTCCTTACAAATCAAACTCTATACCCATTAAATCATAACTCCCAATTTCCCACTCAACTCAGCTCCTGGCAACCACCATTCTACTTTCTGTCTCTACGAATTTGGTTACTCTAGGTACCTCATGTAAGTGGAATCATACAGTATTTGTCTTTTTGTGACTGGCTTATGTCACTTAGCATAATGTGATGGTTAATTTTATGTGTCAACTTGGCTGGGCCATGGTGCTCAAATATGTGGTCAAACACTATTCTGGATGTTTCTGTGAAGGTATTTTTTAGGTGAGATTAACATTTAAATCAGTGGACTTTGAGTAGAGCAGAATATTCTCCATAATGTGGGTGGGCCTCATCCAATGAAGTGAAGGCCTTAATGGAACAAAGACCGATCTCCTCAGAGCAAGAAGAGATTCTGCCAGCAGACAGCCTTTATACTTGAACTTGAACTCTTCCCTGAGTCTCCAGCCTGCTGGCATACCCCATCAGATTTTGGACTTGCCAAACCTCCAAAATTACGTGAGCCAATTCCTTAAAATAAATCTATATATACACATACACACATCCTGTTGGTTCTATTTCTCTTCCATTGTATGTAGACACCACATTTTGTTTATTCATTCATGAATTGATGGACACTTGGGTTGCATCCACCTTTTGGCTCTTGTGAATTATGTGCCTATAAACATGGGTGTACAAATATCTCTTTGAGTCCTGCTTTCACTTCTTTTGGGTATATACCTAGAAGTGGGATTGCTGGATCATATGGCAGTTCTATTTTTAATTTTTTGAGGAATGGCTACACTGTTTTCCATAGTGGCTGCACCATTTTACATGCCCACCAGCAGTGCACAAGTTTCATTTTTTTCCACATCCTTGCTAACCCTTGTTTTCTGTTTGTTTTATTATTATTTTTTTTGTGTGTGTGAGGAAGACCAGCCCTGAGCTAACATCCACTGCCAATACTCCTCTTTTTGCTGAGGAAGACTGGCCCTGGGCTAACATCTGTGCCCATCTTCCTCTACTTTATACGGGACTCCACCATGGCATGGCCGACAAGAAGTGTGTCGGCGTGCCTCTGGGATTTGGACCACGAACGCCAGGCTGCCAAAGCTCAAACTAAACCACTGCGCCACCAGGCCGGCTCCTGTTTGTTTTAAATAGTAGCCATCCTAACGGGTGTATCTCATTGTAGTTTTGATTGCACTTCTCCAATGATTAGTGATTTGAGCCTCATTTCATGTGCTTGTTGGCCTCTTGTATATCTTCTTTGGAGAAATATCTATTCAAGTCCTTTGCTCACTTTGAAGTTCTTTCTATGTTATAGATATTAACCCTTTATGAGATATATGATTTGCAAATATTTTCTTCTATTTTGTACGTTGCCTTTTCACTCAGCTGATTGTGTCTTTTGATGCACAGAAGTTTTAAATTTTGTTGTAGTCCAATTTATTTCTTTTTACTTTTGCTGCCTATGCTTTAGGTATCATACCCAAGAAATCATTGCCAAATTCAATGTCATGAAGTTTTTCCCCTATGTTTTCTTCTAAGAGTTTTATAGTTTTAATTCTTACATTTAAATCCATTTTTAGTTAATTTTTATATATGGTGTAAGGTAAGGGTCCACCTTCATTCTTTTGCACATGGATGCCTCCCTCCTTTTTTGTTTTTTTAACTATTCACTTCTTCAGAAATTTTACCACTTACCACAGCTTTAGTGCTTTTACCCAGGGGTGATCAAATCCATATATACAGCTCCTACCTCTTTCCTGAACTCTAGTCCCCCATTTCAAACACCACTGAATACCTCATGGAGACAGTGAGAGTGGGGCAGCCTGAAAATTCAGTTTGACTAATTAGATCAACCCATTATGCAAGGAAACAGAATGTATCCCACGCCCACTAGAGTGTGGCTTAATGAGCAAAAGTAATATATACACTGGACATAGTAATCAAAGAAACTAGGGTTCAGAGATACAAATATTATTAGGGTGCATTTTGCACTGTTCCAGAGAGAGGCATGTGGGGTCTTGGGGATGGAAGCAATCTGGCCTCCAGAGAGATATTTTCTCTTACGGGACAGGCATGTCTCTGGGGGACTTTCCCAGTGCCTAGGTAATATGCACCTCTTTCATCTGGCTGTTCCTGAGTTATTGCCTTCTATAATAAACTGGTGATCTAGTAAGTAAAATGTTTTCCTGAGTTTTATGAAACCTCTCTAGCAAATTAATCGAGCCCATGGATGGGGTCATGGGAACCTCCCATCTATAGCTGGTAGGTCAGAAGCACAGGTGACAACCTGGACTACAAGTTCTACAGTCAGCAGTACAAGACTGAGCCCTTAATGTGGGATCTGATTTCCAGATAGTGTCAAAATTGAGTTAATTGCTTGGTGGTGTTGGAAAAAACACACATTGGACATACTTTCAGAAAAGCTCGTAGAGATCATGTAGCCAATCCCTCCATTGAACAAAGAACCCAAGTCCAGGGAGGTTAAGGTGATGTGTTTGTCCTCCTAACTAGAAGGTGAGCTCCCTGAGGGCAGGGCTGGTGCTTTATCTTCTTTGCCCCCCAGGGTCGTGCCTGGCACTGAGTAGGAAAATTCCCTAAACTTGTCTTCCAGAGTGCTTTCATTTACCTGATCTCAAGACATGGAAGATCCTGTACAGCCCTGTTGAGGTGGGCAGGGCAGGTACCTTCCATTTTAGAGGTAAAATAGGTTCACACATATTAAGGGCTGACAAGAGCCGGGACTGGAACGCAGGTTTCCTGATTCTTGGCTACAGCATCTCGTTCTTCCGGCGTTTGGTAAATAACGGCGAATTTGATCAAATGAAGCAACTGTTGAGCGCTGTTGAGTACATCTGGCGCTATCTGGCGAAGGATCAATCAAACATCCCTGCACCTGTCTAGAGAGCAGAGGGAAGTAGGGCGCTAGGCCCAGAGGCTGTGGTCAGGAATCCTGACCACAGCCTCTGAAGGTCCGACCTTTCCAGCATTCTTAGCGCCTGAAAAAAGCCCAGCCCTGAGCCCGCCACGCAAGCGCAGTGGCGCAAAAGGAGGAAACCACGCCCCTCCAACTCCCGGGATGCGCACGCACAGGGGCGCGGGGGCGTGGCAGCGCAGCACGCTCCTCCCGGAACCGACGAGGATGGAGCGGAGCGCGATTTCAAATTAGCGACGTTCCCTTCTGATGCCTCACGGGCCTGGACTCAGAGAAGCAGTCCTGCTGACGAAGAGGGTGAGCACGGTGTCGCGTGCTGACAGAGTTGAGGACGAGGAGAAGCGAGATGAGAAAGGGCAGACTCCGGTGGAAACGCAAACGGAGGGGAGGGGCTTGTGTGCCAAGGGGTGGGGCGAGTTGGGAGCGGGAAAACGTTCCGGAACTGGAGGGGCGGTGCCAGCGTGTGATTGACGAGGCGAGGAACCAATGTGAGGGGGAAGGAAGGCCGGTGAGGTGGGGGGGACCTACAGGTGAATTGGAGCGGTGCTTGGAGTAGTAATAGCTGACACGCACCGGGGGCTTCAGTTCGCCCGGCTCTGCTAAGCGCTTTTCATAGATTATCTTATGTAGTCACTACGATGCTGTGAGTATGCACTGTTACCTAGCTCTCTTTTACAGATGAAGAGACTGAGGCTTAGGGATATTAACTTAAGCAAAAATACAGCTGGGATCCCAAACTTGGCAGTCTGACCCCAGAGCCCATACTGTTAACTTTCCTGCTCTACTGCCCTTCAGGGAATCAAGACGGAGCAGGATCCAGTCAAGAGCGGTGGGGTGAATGGAATTGACCAGGTTGTTGGAGGAAGTGTCATAAAAGTGGAAATAAATACTGATAAGTAGCAGGGTTTTTCCTGCACAGGATGAGAACTCTGAGGACGGAGCTGGGAGGGAGACAGAAGGCCAGAGAGCAAGGTGAGAAGCGGGGCGGGGTATGGGCTGGGCCGTTCCCCCAGCTATGGAGCGTTGCAGCTGTGCAGCATGCTGTGGCTCTGGATTAATAGCAGGTGCAGAAAAGCTTTTCTCTTGGGGCTGTCTCCCAGGTGTGTGAAGTTAAAGCATTTTAGGAGTGTAACAGCAAGAAAATACCTGGACCATAGTTGTCTCAGTCTGCACAGGCTGCCATAATGAAATACCGTAGACTAGGTGGCTTAAACAACAGAAGTTTATTTTCTCACAGTTTTAGAAGGTGAGAAGTCCAAAATCAAGGTGCCAGCCTATCCTGGTGAGGATCTTCTTCCGGACCTGCGGAAGGCCCCCTTCTTACTGTGTCCTCATGTGGCTGGGAAAGAGAGCTCTCTCTCTCTTCCTCTTCTTATAAGGGCACCAGTCCTTATAAGGATTTGGACCCCGCTCTTCTGACTTCATTTAATCTTTACCTCCTTCATTTAATGCTGGTTACTTCCCAAAAGCCCTGTCTCCAAATACAGTCTCACCTTGGGGGTTAGGGCTTTAACACATGAATTTGGGGGAGGGGGGCATGGTTGTCTGTAGCAAAAGTTAATACCCAAGTAGGTAATGAGTGATAATTGAAGACTAAAGAGAATGGACATTTCAGAACTAGTGCATGTCAGGTTTGCTGTGCTGGTGTGTGCCTTAGCACGGGTGGGGAAGTTGAGGGAGGATTTGTGTGGGAGGGTGTGGTTGTCCTCCACGCAGCCAAGCTGAAGAAGAACTTACACTAAACGTCCTTCATAGTGCTTAGTGTATCCGTTATTCATGCATTTATCTAAACCCTCCTTTGAGTTATGATTTAGCTTGTGCTGCTTCTGGAATAATGAGATCTGTAATTACCACCCACAGGGAAGTGAAATAATAATTACTCTTGTTCTGTATTGTTTCATGTTGTCATTCTCAACTGTGGTAACCGAGTCTTTTCACCCTCCTTAGCCTGGTGGGGGGAAGCGTGTTGAGACACAAAGCTCAGGGGCTTGGAGGTCTGGCAGATGTGCGTTCAGATCTTGGTTTCAAGCCCTTGCTGAGTGACTTTGGGCAAGTCACTTAGTCTTTCTGAGTCTCAGTTTCTTCATCTATAAAATAGAGCTCATAAAAATATCACATGGGGTTGTTGTGAGATTATATGAAAACATTTTGAAATTGTTAAAGAACTGGCCCTTGGACTAGGTGAAGTCATTGGGACCTCCTCTACCTACACCTTTGAAGAACAGAAACCTCCACCCACAGCCCCCATGTCAAGTTGGCTATTCATTCATTCATCAGATTTTTATTGCATGCCTTCTAGGTGCCAAAGCACCTATCTTGAGTGCTAGGGGTGGGAAAGAACAAGACAGACAAGGTTCCTCCTTTTCCCAGCTTATATTCTGGTGAGGGAGGACAATAAATAAAATAAGCTCAGATAGTCTAAGAGCTATGAAGAAATTAAGTACAGGGTAAGGAGATAAAGGGTGACTTAAAGCAGAGTGGTGTATATGTGTGTGTATTTGAGTGGGAGGGTGGTATTTGACCACTGTAGGGTGGCCAAATAGAGGGAGAGGCTTCTCTGAGGAGGTGAGCTGCATCCTAAATATTGAGGACTCATTATTTCCCAGGCAGGAGGGGGACAGCAAGGGCAAGGCCCAAGCTGATTAGATCAGGCCGAGTGCCTCAGCAAACTGTCTGTAGCTGACCAGTGATCTATCTTGAGGAGATGCTAGTCAGATTTTTCTCTTGGGATTTAGAACTAAGAAACATGAAAAGAATTTTTGCTTGGCAGTAGGAGCTGAAGCCTACTTCAGGTGGAGGGGGCTGAGGAGGCCATGTGCAGGCTGAAGTTTTGGATAATCAGAAGCTGTTATCAGGAAGCAGAGGAAGTAGTCCTCCATCTGGCCTGTGACTGAGCAGGAGACTGGAAATCCATGGGTGGTGACTTGCTGGTGAGGTTCCTGGGGCTGTCTTGAAATCTGAACTACTTTGTAGTTTTAGTCTGCAGGAAGTCCCGCTCTGTCACCAGCTTCGGTTCTTGGTTTTTCCAGATCATCTCAATTCTTAATGTCTCAAAATGTATCTTTTCAATCTCCCTTCTACTTATGCTAGTTATCTCTTGCATCCAGATGAATTTGACTAAAACAGAGCCATGTGGACCTGGGTTTGGATCCCTGGTTTTCCTCTTATTAGCTGAGACTTTGAACAATTATTTAATTTCTGTAAGCGTCAGTGTCCAACAACTGTATCCTTACAGTGTTGTACAGATTAAATGAGATGATAAAAGGGCCTGTAGAGTGTTGAACACGTAGGAGGTGCTCAGAATTGGTTAGACGCCTTTCTTCTTCCCCTCAGGTTTTAATGGTTTTTCGATCATATGCCGCCTCCTCAGTGTTGAATTGTCCTAGGTTTTTAAGTCACCCTCCTTATAGTTACCGCTCCACCTCTGTCGTCATTTTAACTGCCCCTAAACTATAACTGAAGAACATCATGGCAGCTACCTTTCCCCTCATAAATGATTGACACTGTCACTAGTCTTACCGAGGCCAGTTATATAGTGGAGATGTAAATGGGTTTTAGATTTATTGATATTTGTACTTGGAAAAGGTAGGCCTGCTAAACAGCTTGGAGCAGTGACTTCCAAAGAGAGAGTGTGGGAACCAGGAGGGAAGAGTCAGTCCTCCAAAAGGTGATTAAAGGAAGAAAGGGTATGTAGAGGCTCTCTCAGAGAAATTAGGTTCAAAAGAGGAGAAAAAAGATTAGATAAACACGGCAGAGAAGTTTTTCTTAGACCTTGGCCTGGCAAGGGGAGAGAAATGCTGTGGTTTCAGTGTTGGAAAGCTCTTCCAGCCAGGGCTTGGTCCCTGTAAAGAGAGCTCTTGCAGTCTGGAACCAGACAGGAAGCTCTAATTTCTTGAGGCCAAAAAATTTTTAGGCGTCGGCTCTGGTTCATACTGGCAATGGAGGCGGGGATGAACTAAGAAGCAAACTAAAGGTATCTGTGGAAGGGGCAGGTCTGTGTTAACCTGTGCCATGTAAAAAGCTGTCCTTGTTCTTCTCTGCCTGTGTACCATGACTTTACAGGTTTCCAGTACAGGATAAAGTGGACGGTTTTTCCTGCAAAGGCTGCATTGTGAGACATGAGAGAAGAATGGTGCAGAAGTAATTACAAGCAACAACCTTGATCCTGGAGCACCGGTTTTGGAGAGGAAATCTCCAGGCCTCTCTAGAGGCCTTGGAAAGGTATCCAGGCAGCAAAGACATCCTGGTCAAGTGGCAGGGGGGTTCTGTTTAGGGGCCTTCCCAGGCTGCACTCTGCTACAGCCATTTCTGTCTTTTTTATTTTTGTTTTTTGGTGAGTAAGATTGGCCCTGAGCCAACATCTGTTGCCAGTCTTCCTCTTTTTGCTAAGGAATATTGGCTCTGGGCTAACGTCTGTGCCCATCTTCCTCTATTTTGTTTATGGGATGCTGCCATAGCATGGCTTGACAGGCGGTGCTTCGGTCTGTGCCCGGGATCCAAACCTGTCAACCCCGGGCTGCCGAAGCAGAGTGCGTGAACTTGACTGCTATGCCACGGAGCCGGCCCCTATAGCCGTTTCTGATAGATGTCCTAGATGCATTGCATGGTTTTGGTATGGCTTCGTGGAGAGATGCACATGCTGGAGACAACGTGGTCTCTGCTTGTACAAAAAACTTACAGCCTCAGAAGAAATCCCACAACATGAAATCCCTTAGTGTTGAGACTGCTCTTAGCTGTTCCAAACTTCACGCCAGTTCTTCCTGGCTCATCAGAGAGCTACCAGATTTTTTTTTCCCAGGACCATGGCTAATAAAACCCAGGAGGTTGGTGGCATCCATTTCCCTTTTCCCTTCACACCGTATTCCATCCAGAAGGACTTCATGGCAGAGCTATACCAGGTGTTGGAGGCTGGCAAGATTGGGATATTTGAGAGTCCGACCGGCACTGTAAGTATGACTCGACGGGGCCCAGGAAGGGTTTTGGGAGCCCCTGATTACAAGTCAGAGACAGCCTAGTGTGCTTGTTTGCTTGTGCAGAGATTCTCATGGTTTGAAGTTGAGCAAAGTACTCTCAGTTATCTTTCTGAGTAATAGTCACTCCCCTCTATTAAGTTGTTAAACAGAGCCCTAGGGTCTGAGAAGAATTAGGCTAAAGGCAAATGAGAATTTGAATGGCAGTGGAGACTGTGACCCATAGCACTGAAACTTCCCAGATTTCTCGGTCACACAACTGCTTCTGTATTGAGAAACATAGAAATTACTCTGGTTTATTCACAGATTAAACATACCGGTTTAGTCTCCAGGAACTAGGTTGCTGAGTGCTGGGGGGATCCAATCAAGGGCCTCTAAGTGTTTCCTTCCTGGCCTTGAATGCGGGAGGGATTTACTAGAGGCCAGCCATTGAGGATCGTTAGGGCTGTGGTGACTGGTTCCCGCTTCTCTCTTGCACTTTGTTTATTACCTTTTGTAGTAAGTGCTATATGAGAGTGCAATATGTATGTTGATGTGCAGGTCCCCCAACTAGGCTGTGACCTCCTGGAGGATAAGGAACTCGTGCTCCTCTCCCCTGTCATCTAGCAGAGCTTGGCAGGTTTGGCCCACAGGAGGCTCTTAATATTTGTGTGTTAAATGAATAAATAGAAGAAAGTGATTCGTCCCTTGTCTCTCACTTACTGATGGAAGCATATCACTCTCTCTCAAGATGACACAATCTTGTGGGATAGGAAGAGTGCAGACTGGGGTATTCCATTGTTCCATTTTGTTCTTTCATATACAATGAGTGGGAGAGAATAAGTCCTGCCAATTAACAAAATGTGGGTAATGAATATAACCTGCAGAGTGGTTTGTTCTTTAAAATAGTATTCTGCTAGCCTTCCTACCTTCCATTTAAACCCAGGGGAACATGACTTCTTCCCCTACCAACTCACTGAAATATTTCTTAGGGTCAGTAGTGACTTCTCAGGTAACAGACTTGGATATTTCAAGTCCTTGCTCGACCACTCTGCAGCATGTCCTATTGTTGAACATATTCTCCTCCTTTGTTTAAAGTGATAGACAAGGTTTAATCAAAGAGTAGTGCATGTTATTTAAAAAGTCAAATTTATCAAACTTGGTTCCTTGAACAGGTACTATTCTTTTAACTGTTTCTTAAGACATAGACTTGCAAGGCATATTTTGAAATTATAAGCTTATGTTGCTATTTCTTGATTTTAATCATTGGTACCTTCCCCTTATGGTAGATAAGATACAGCTTTCTTACCATCTCTTTTCTCTCTCCCCATCCTTCTGATATGTTTATATTAAAAGTTTTAGTCTCTGGTAAGTCAGTATGCTATAATTAGGTTTTTTTCTTGAACAACTTTTTGTTTTTCTGGAGTGAATAATTGCCTTTTAAAAGTTTGTTTAGTTTCTAATATACCTATGCCCATTCCTCTTACACCTTCCAGTGGCCTCCCAATATGATATTCCATACATAACATTACTGTCTTAGGCTGCTAGGGCTGCCATAACAAAATATCATAGACTAGGTGGCTTAAACGACAGAAATTTATTTTCTCACAGTTCTGGAGGCCAGAAAGTCCAAGATCAAGGTTTGGGCAGGCTCTGGTTTCTGGTGAGGACTCTCTTCCTGGCTTGTAGACAGCTGCCTTCTCACTGTGTCCTCACATGGTGGAGAGGGAGAGGTCTTTGGTGTCTCTGCTCCATTTATAGGTATACCAGTTCTAGCAGAATCAGGGCTCCCCCCTTATGAGCTCATTTAACCTTAATCACCTCCTTAAAGGCCTTTTCTCCAGTACAGTCACATGGGGGGTTAGGGTTTCAACATACAAATTTTGCAGAGACACAGTTCAGTCCATAGCAATTATCAATTCCATTTTACCCTGGAGACTTCCTTCTTGAAGTCCTCCATCCTTTTACTCTAATCTGAACTAGTTGCTCCTTAGACCTACTTCACAGTTATTGTCCTAGGATTTCTCTTTTCTCCTTTAAAAAAAAAATCAACTTTATTAAGTATAATTGACATATAATAAAATGTACACTTTTATGTCTACAAGTTCAATGAGTTTTGACAGAAGTAAATGCTCGTATGACCACCACCACAGTCAAGATGCAAAACATTTCTATTGCCCCCAAAAGTTCATTGTACCTCTTAGCAGTGGTTCCCTGCTGCTGTTCCCCCACTGCCACCTCACCCCAATCCCTGGCAGTCATTGATCCACTTTCTGTTTCTGTAGATTCGTTTTATCTTTCCAGAATTTCATGAAAATGGGATCATCATAGATACTCTTTTGTATTTGGTTTCTTTTGTTCAGCCAGCCTGATACTTTTAGGATTCATCCACGTTGTTGTATGTATTCTTTCCTTATTTTTTCCGTGTTGGATTCTCTGTTTCTTGGATTCCATATCTTATTGGTTCACTTTGTTGTTCTGGTACAGAACATTGCTGAGAAGGGTTGTGTAGGAGGTAAGTGTTTGAGACTTTGCTGGTCTGAAAATGTATTAATTCTACCTTTTCGCTTGATTGATAGTGATAGTTTGTTGGTATATAATTCTAGCTTCAAAACAATTTTCTCTCACTATGGCTCCCTCTGGTTTCCTTTGTTGCTATTGAGAAGTCCAGTGGCAGTCTGCATCTCAGTCCCTCGTGATCTGATCCCACCCCACCCTCCAGTGTTCAGAACCTTCTCTATGTTCTTTGTGTTCTGAAATCTCATGTTGATGGGCTTGATGTGTGTGTGGTTAATTCTTTGTGCTGGCTTTTCCATCTGGGGCTTCTACCTTTCAGTTCTGAAACATTTTCTTGTATTTGATGATAATCTTCCTGTACTCCCATTCATTGGGTTTTGGACTTTCTGGTTAATCCTGTAATTATGTTGTCTTCTAATTGCCCATCCCTTTGGGCACCCTGGTTTGTTTTTGTTTTAAATTCTACTTTTTTGAGATTTCTTTTAACTTTATTCCCTAGTCTTTCTATTCAAATATACAATACAGTGTTATTAACTAAAGCCACCATGCTGACCATTACATCCCCAGGACTTATTTATTTTATAACTAGAAGTTTGTACCTTTTGACTCTCTTCACCTATTTTTGCTCCCCCCCACCTCTGATAACCATCAATCTGTTTTCTGTATGAGCTCGGTTTTTTTTAGATTCTACATACAAGTGAGATGATTCAGTGTTTGTCTTTCTTCGTCTGACTTATGTCACTTAGTATAATATCCTCAAGGTGCATCCACATTGTCGCACATGGCAAGATTTCCTTTTATTTTTTTTCCCTCTGGCTTTTAAAAATAGCATCCTGTTCTTGTTTCATGGAAATAGTATCTTTCTGAGGCTATCGATTATAGTAGTATTTTGAAGTTTTTTTCCCAGTTTGGGTTCTGTTTTGTTGGAGGCTTTCCTCAGATGTCTGGTGATCCTTGGCTGTCTTCTGTTGGTGTTCCAGAAAAAGCCACTACCAGGCCAAGTGAAGGGCCTGTCGTGCAGGCTGGCTTGTGGACTGGTGGGCTGGGCCTCTCTGTGGGGCCTCCAGTTGTCAGTGTCAGTAGGATTTTCTGGGAGCCATTCAGTGTTTGCAGAGAAGGCTCCTCTAAACTCTTGCCTCATGGGCCCATGCCTGACAGCCAGTGTTCCTGAGGGTGTCCTGGAGAGGTGCCCTGTTGCCGACCCGGCCCTCTTCTCCACTCTTCACTTGACCTGTTCTCTCTGGGGCCCTCCTGGCTCAGCTCTTCCAGAGAATAAGCTTCTGTATTCTTTGAGGAGTGGGGACTGCAACCTGGGGATCTCGTCATTCTTTAAAAGAATTTCAGTTAATCCCTTGGTTTTCAGTGCCGTGCCATGTCCCTGCTGGCTTTGGGGTGTTTCTGAGGGGAGCCAGGAGACCTCTGCAGGCACTTAGGCTCAGTGTCCTTTACGCTGCTGACTCAGTTCCATTTCTCTGCTGCTTGTTTCTCTTAAAACTTGCTACTCTCACTTCTTCCACTTTGTTTTTGTGGGTGTAAGCCTCTTTTATTCCTTTAGTGTAATTTTAGCGTTTTTTCGAGAAGAACATAGATGAGCATGTGTTCATTCTGCCTCGTTTACCTGAAGGCCCATCTCCTCCTTCTCCCCTCTTTCTGTCTCAGCCCTCTGCCCACCCCATGCATCCTCTTCCTCTGCGCAGCCCTTCATTGTTGATGCTCTCAGTTCTGTGGCCTGTTCTCCTATGTGCACCTCTGTTACCCTTCACAGTCTGATGTCTTCTAGTCCCACCCCTAGTAGAGCTCTTTCTCCTGTGGTTGGATGCTCTGTGATCCCCCCAGGTTAAGCAGGCTCAGAGAGCTGACTCCCTGGACCAGAGTGTCGGTCCCTCCAGAGACTCACATGAGCTGAATTGCCCATTGGACACCAGGAGCAGCAGCTTTGTGAACCTCGCTGTGGCAGATTCTCTGGAAGGACTGTGTTAGCCTTCTCGTGCTGTCATAACAAAGTCCCACAACAGAAGTTGATTCTCTCAGTGTCACCTTCTGAGACACTGGGGGTTAGGACTTTGAATTTTGTGGGGACACAATTTAACCTATAACAAGAACCCACGGGGAAAATTCTAGTCTTTAAATCAAGACTTGTATTCTCCAGGGCAACGGGTTTGCTTTAAAAAACTTTGAGCACTGGGACCCGTGGGACTGGTCATGTTCTCTCTGCACGTTGGCTGCATTAAAGCACAGAGCCAAATGTGGCTCCCCTCAGCAAGTATACATGATTTCATCCACACATTGCTTGGCCTTAGTTCTTTTTTGGGGCGATTTGTTAAATTTCTCATCTTCTTCTAATTATGTTAACTTGTAGTAGTTACATATAACCTGATAAGCCACTTTAAATTCTTTTAGGAATGGTGAGTTGTATATTTAAACACATAGCTTCATTTTATTTCTCCATTTTCCCTATTTTTTCTGGCTATTCTCTTGCTAATTCCTTCCTTTCCTTTCCCAGGCTGGTCTCCGAGCACCTTCTTGTATTTAAAGTCAGACCTTCCTTTACGGCTTTATTAAAATGTGAAAGGTCATTTGGGAAGCTTTGTTTTTTGTTCTCTATTTCTGAAAACATTTTCCTTCCCATAGGGAAAATCCTTAAGTCTTATTTGTGGGTCCCTTTCCTGGCTCCGTGACTTTGAACAGAAGAAACGTCAAGAGGAAGCACATCTCCTCAAAACTGGAACTGTCCCCTTAAATGCCAGAAAGGACCAGCTGCCATCTCTCTCATCCTCCTGCCAAGAGACCCCAGACACCCTGAGGCCTGCTGGGGAGCCTGACTGGGTTACTCAGTTTGTGCAGAGGAAGGGAGAAAGGGACCTGGTGGACCGACTCAAGGTGGGATCTGGGGTAACAAGAGGGACACAGGGCTTCAGTGATAATTGTGGGTTGATTCTGAGATTGAGATGTCACATATTCTCTGCCTTTGCAGGGCCTCTTAGTTCTCCTGTCGGCTTTCTTGAGTCAGTGGTGTGCCCTTTGCTGTCTTTTTTAAGCTGATGTCAATAGGCCTTCTCTAGACAAGGGCTTGGCGGTTCCATTCATTACCCATCTGGGAAAGGAACCTCACTGTTGCCCTTGGCAACATGGT
The DNA here is from genome assembly GCA_031878705.1 of Tapirus indicus. Taxonomy (NCBI): domain Eukaryota; kingdom Metazoa; phylum Chordata; class Mammalia; order Perissodactyla; family Tapiridae; genus Tapirus; species Tapirus indicus. Next base: position 99,781,770 of record CM062918.1, on the reverse strand, counting down.
TCCGTGTCTGCAGACTCCATTAAGGAGTAAATTTGATTGAGGGTGTGTAGCTTTGGGAGGGAGTATGCAGACTTCCTGCTGTGAGCAGTGAGGCTGGGACCTGGCGAGGTGCAGGGTCTGGTGACGAGATGCTGCGTGGGCCAGGGGAGGGAGAATGGCCCCCTGTGAGGAGGCCCTGGGCCGAGCAGCCCCAGACTCTTGAAGATAGGCCTGGTTTGGGGCTTCCTACAGGAGTTTCCTTTATGGCCACTTCACCCTTTAGGAGGAGCAGGTCAGGAGGAAGAAGCGAGAAGAACGTCTGCGGCAGATCCGTCACAATGCACAGCTCAAGTACGCAGCCAAGCACGTGGTGAGCGTCCTCTGCTGGAGTGGCCGGGATTGTGTCCAGGCAGTGTCATGCGGCTTGGGCCTCATGGTGTCGCTCCCTCGGGGGACTGGCCACGATCTCAGTCTCCTCTCCCTGACCCCCACTGGCTAAGTTCTCAGCCACTTTGAGGCTGACTCCAGCAAGGAGGTGGGGACACCAGTACTGAGATATCTTTCTCTTGCCCCACCTGCAATGCTCCTGCACAGAGACAGGAAGGAGAAGAAACGGAACGTCTCCTCCGCCTCAGCAGGGAGATGCTGGCAGTGGGAACAGGGGCCGAGCAGCTAGAGCAGCTACCACCTGGGGAGGAGGAGCTGGTGCTCGCCGAGTACGAGAGTGACGAGGAGAAAGGAACAGCTAGTGGGTAAGAGCGCTTCTCCTCCACCCACTGCCCTACCAAGTCTGCGCGGGGGCTCCCAGGGAGGCTGCTCCTTCCCTCATGCCCAGAGAGAGGCAGGCTTCTCTGCCCCTCCGAGGCATCTGAAGGGATGGAATGCCAGCCACCTGCCCCTTTCTCTCAGCCAGGCTCCTCCTTATGGCGCGCAAATGATGACGGTGATAGGCAGCCCTTTCTCTCTGCCAGGCCTGGCTTCACATGTATTAACTCCGTTATCCTCACCAATGGTATTTGTGTCTCCACTTTACTCTCGAGGAAGCTGTGGCCCAGCAAGGTGCTCTGCCTTGGCTGAGGCCTCGAGGCCAGGAAGGGAGGAGCTGGAACTTGAACCCAACTGGTCCAGCTCTAGATCTCATGCTCTTAGCCACCAAACCACACGGTGTAAAGTTTATGTCATAAACCATCAGGGTATACTTAGCTGAGTTTTTCTTTTCCCCTTAAGGCTTCTGTTGGCCCACGTGTATTGGTTTGTCATTTATGGGCCATAACCTCCTGGGTAAACTAGAAAACCTGGGAGAGAAAAACTAGGCATCTCTGGACCACACTGCCCATTGTGAGGGCCTCCTTTTCATTCACTTTTATTTCACAAATGCCCTTGGGTCTGCTCCAGGTGTGGTGCGTTTCCAGATGTGGGTATTGAGCAGAATGAGACATGTGAGCCCTGCCCTGAGAGAGCTTGCATTTAGTGGAGGGAGACAGACAGTAAGCGTGACAGCAGAGACCCTTATTGGAATGAGCACATTTACCTGTGAGGGAGATAAAACAGGGGAGAGTGGGTAGAGGTTGCGCTGCACTTCCAGGTGGAGAAGTCAGGAAAGACCCTCTGAGGAGGTGATGTCTGAGGCGAGATCTGAAGGGTGAGAAAGAGCCATTGTGGGAAGACCTGGGAGAAGAGAGTTCTAGTCAGAGACCTGCGAGTGCGGTGGTCTGGAAACAGGAACGGGTTTGGTACGTTCCAGGGACAGAAAGAAGGCCTAGATGCCGAGCAGACTGGATGAGGAAGAGAGAGAAAGAAGATGAGGGAGCTGTCAGTTTCTTTGGGTCTCACAGGCCACCGAGGGTCTGGGTGTTATTCTTGGGGAGGCTGTGGGAGGTTTCAAGCAGGAGAGTGAGGTGATCTGATTGGGGCATAGGAAGGTCACTGCGGCCTTGCTGGTCAGTGGCTCTTCCCCAAAGGCGTGAGCGCTCCTACAGATCCTCCCTCTGAGGCCCCAGGCTTGGAAGAGGTCTTTCCTGCTCCTCGAAAGGTGACTCCAGGTCCCATGTGTCCCACGTTCTCATTGACACCATGTCTGTCTGGAGTGTAACTCCAAGGCTGGAAACCCTCTGTCAGCTGTCTCCTGAAGGATAAATCCACGCTTCACAGTCTGTCTGCCACGCACTTCTAACTTTGCTTCCACCTCTAACTTCACACCCAGTGTTGTGTCCCAGCTGCCCTGACGTTTTTTTTTTCTCCCGGTGTTATTGAGATGTAATTGACATATTGTGTGAGTTTAAGGTGTACAACGTGATGATTTATGTATATATTGCAGAATGCTTACCACAATAAAGTTAGTTAACACATCCATCACCTCACAGTTACCAGTTGTGCGTGCATGTGTATGTGTGTGTGTGGTGAGAGCTTTTAAGATCTGCTCCCTTAGCAACTTTCAAGTACACAATACACTATGTTAATTATACTGTATATATAATATATACTGTTTAATATAATTGTGCGTTAGACCCCCAGAACTTATTCATCTTATAACTGAAAGTTTGTCCCCTTTGACCACCTTCACCCATTTCCCCCACCCCCTCAGCTACCACCAATCTACTCTCTGTTTTGACAAGTTTGGTTTTTTAGATTCCATATATAAGATCATACAGCATTTGTCTTTCTCTGACTGATTTCACTTAGCATAATGCCCTTAGGGTTCATCTATATTGTTGCAAATGTCAGGATTTCCTTTTTTATGGCTGAATAATATTCCACTGTGTGTGTGTGTGTGTGTGTGTGTGTGTGTGTGTGTGTGTGTGTGTGCGCGCGCACCACATTTTCTTTCTCTCTTCATCTGTCAGCAGACACTTAGGTTGTGTCTGTGTCTTTGCTGTTGTAAATAATGCTGCAATGAACATGGGGGTGTAGATGTCTCTTTGAGGGAGTGATTCCATTTCCTGTGGATAAATACCCAGAAATGGGATTGCTGGATCATATGGTAGTTGTTCTTGTAATTTTTTGAGGAACCTCTGTGCTGGTTTCCCTAGTGGCTGCACCAGTTTACATTCTCACCAACAGCGCACAAGGGTTCCCTTTCCTCCACATCCTTGCCAGCACTTGTTACTCTTGTCTTTTTGATAACAGCCATCCTAACAGGTGTGAGATGATAGCTCATTGTGGGTTTGATTTGCATTTCCCTGAGGATTAGTGATGTTGAGCATCTTTCCATGTACCTGTTGGCCATTTGTATCTCATCTTTGGAAAAATGTCTATTTGAGTCCTTTGCCCATTTTTTAAATTGAATTATTTGATTTTTTTGCTGTTGAGTTCTGAGAATTCCTTATGTGTTTTAGATATTAACCCTGTATCAGATATATGGTTTGCAAATATTTTCTCCCATTCCATAGGTTGCCTTTTCATTTTGTTGATGGTTTCTTTTGCTATGCAGAAGCTTTTTAGTTTGAGGTAGTCCCACTTGTTTATTTTCGCTTTTGTTGCTTGTGTTTTTGGTGTCATATCCAAAAAAATCACTGCCAAGATCAGTGTCAAAGAGCTTTTTCCCTGTGTTTTATTCTAGGAGTTTTACGGTTTCAAGTCTTACATTTAAGTCTTTAATCCATTTCTAGTTAATTTTTGTGAGTGGTGTAGGGGGTCTAGTTTCATTCTTTTGCATGTGAATATCCCATTTTCCCAGCACCATTTATTGAAGAGACTATCTTTTCCCCATTGAGTATTCTTGGCTCCCTTGAAACATTTGTTGATCATATATGCATAGGTTTATTTCTGGGCTCTCAGTTCTGTTCCATTTTATGCCAGTACCATACTGTTTTGACTACTACTATAGCTTTGTAATATAGTTTGAAATCAGGAAGTGAGATGCCTCCAGCTTTGTCCTTCTTTTGCAAGATTGCTTTGGCTATTCAGTCTTTTGCAGTTTAATTTGACATATAGGATTGTTTTTTCTACTTCTGTAAAAAATACCATTGGAATCTTGATAGAGATTGTATTGAATGTAGATGGCTTTGGATAGTATGGACATTTTAGCAGTATTAATTATTTCAATCGAAGAACATAGGATATCTTTCCATTTATTTGTATCTTCTTCAATTTCTTTAATCAATGTCTTATAGTTTTCAGTATACAGATCTTTCATCCCCTTGGTTAAATTTATTCCTAAGTATTTTATTGTTTTTGATGCTAATGTAAATGAGATTGTTTTCTTTATTTCTTTTTCAGATAGTTCATTGTTAGTAATGCAACTGATTTTTTATGTTGATTTTATATCCTATAACTTTACTGAATTTGTTTATTAGTTCTAATAGTTTTTTGGTGAAGCCTTTAGTGTTTTCTATATATAAAATCATGTCGTGAACACACAGACAATTTTACTTCTTTCTTTCTGATTCGGATGCTTTTTCTTGCCTGATTGCTCTGGCTAGGACTTCCAGTACTATGTGGAGTAGAAATGGTGAGAGTAGGCACCCTTGTCTTGTTCCTGATCTTAGAGGAAAAGCCTTCAGCTTTTCACCATTGAGGATGATGTTAGCTGTGGGCTTGTCGTACATGGTCTTTATCGTGTTGAGGTACATTTCTTCTATACCCAGTTTGTTGAGGGTTTTTATCATGAGAGGATGTTGAATTTTGTCAAATGCTTTTTTTTGTATCTATTGAGATGATCGTATGGTTTTTATCTTTCATTCCTGTTAATGTGGTGTATCACATTTATTGATTTGCTTATGTTGAACCATCCTTGCATCCCAGGGATAAATCCCACTTGATCATGGTGTATGATCAATATGTTGTTGAATTTGGCTTGCTAGTATTTAGTTGAGAATTTTTGCATCTATATTCATCAGGGACATTGGCCTGTAGTTTTCTTTTCTTGTAGTTTCCTTATCTGGTTTTGATATCAGAGTAATGCTAGCCTTGTAAAATGTGTTTGGGAGTGTTCCCTCCTCTTCAATTTTTTGGAAGAATTTGAGAAAGACTGGCGTATTTCTTTAAATATTGGCAGGATTTGTCAGTGAAACCATGTGGTCCTGGGCTTTTCTCTGTTGGTGCTCAGTGTTCTGCCCTTAAGCAGAGATTTCAGGAGCTGGATTAAAACTAAAACTTCTGACCCTGCCCAGGGCTGAGGTGTCTGGACTGCTTTATGCATTCCTTTCTGGGGAGATAGGACTTTCCCACCTGCCTCCAAGATTGCTTGCCTTCTCTTCTGCTTCTCTTCTAGAGCCCCTTGGGGACAAGATAAAGAACATGAGTGGAGTTTGCGAATATTAAGAAAACAAAATGCTCCTTAGGGTCCAGCAGGAGCCATTAATCCTGCAGAGTAGCCTTTACAGCTTCCCATGCCCTGGCATTTCAAGAGACTCAAGCCCCTCTGAGGGCACAACCAATTCTGAATACAAACTGTTGCTCTTCGTTTCCTCACACACCCACCCTCTCACCTAGACCCTGCTGAGTTTGTTCACCACGTGGTGCGTGATTTAAATCCAGGCCTTTTAGACACTGCTGACTGAATAATTCTTTATGGACCAGGAAGCCAACCCTGTAAATAATTCCTCTCCCAATAGCCTAAGGAAATTAGCATTTCTGATTTTTAAAAATAAATTGAATTGCTAGGTGAACAGAAAAAATCCATATGATGGCCCTGTAGGTAGAGTGTATTTGTAAAAGGGTTTTCTGTTTTCTAAGGAGCCAAGACTAGTAAGGTTGACGAAACATTCAGCCATGTAATGCAGAGTTGGCCTCCCTCCCCAGTGCTGATGGGCTCTTAATTCATTTCTAGAAAGGGCAGACTGAGGCACCAAGGAGAGAAGAGGTCTGTCTGGTCATGGGTGCCGGCGTCTTTTATTCACTCAGTCCATTCCAGGTGGGACTCTGGGCACTCTGCTGAAACAAGACACACCCGGGTCCTGCCTGTGGACCTGACAGTCTGGTGAGGGAGACAGACCAAGAATAAGTGATTTTGAATGAGATGGGTAATACAAAGAACAGGTGCCGGGGCCAAGGCAGTGTGTCACAGGGCAGCCGAGCCTACCAGGGGAGGTTGAGGAAGGCTGCCTGGAGGAGGTGATGCTTATGTGGAGATCTCAAGGTTGACTAGGAGTTGGCTAGGTAAAGGGAGGTGAGGGGAGAGAGAGCATTCCAGGCAAAGAGAACTGCATGTCCAAGGCTCTGAGGTGATAAAGAGTCAAGTTCTCTTGGGGAACTGAGAGAAGTCAAGTTTGAAGGTGGACAGTGAAGGGAGAGCAGCCTTCAATGACAGACGGTCAAACGTGAACTGAGGCTTTGGGGATACTGTGTGCCTTTCTCCTTTCTCTGCTCATGGCAGTGGGATGGGGTTGGTGTTAGCTTGGGGCGTCTCTCTGACCAAGTGAGCAAGTACCTGCTGCTTTGGTGGAGCCTCGTTGCTGGGATGTGTCTGTCTCCTGGCTCGGAGCTCAGACCTCAGTTCTGTTGGCCTCTGGGAAAGGACAACGTCTTACTCATTTAGGTCTAGGGCGGGTTGCTGGCACGTGATAGATGCTCAGTAAACATGTTTTCAGTTGACCTGAGTTTGCTGAGAAGACTGTGTTCTCTCTCTCTCAGAGTAGATGAGGATGAGAATGAGAATGAGAATGACCTGGAGGAAGAACATGTAACTAAGGTAAGACTCTGTGTCCTGGGTGTTCTCCTGTGATTGGTCCCGAGTCCAGGGCTCCATCCCTGGGAGAATGTGAGAATCCCTCCAGATGCTTCTCATCCTCCAACCCACTGACTCCGTGGCTCCCAGACCTTGGTGTCCAGGTGCTCACTTGGCAGGTTGGTCTTGGCCCCAGGGCGACCTCTCTGGGGGGCGATGCCTGGGCTTATGCACCCCAGGGCATCGAGGGGCAGCCATTCTGGGCCAAGGACCGATGGTTTCTCTCTCCACTGGGGAGTAGAAGGCAGGGGGACATGCCCTCTGGACCTCTGATGGCGTGTCCCTCTCTTCCTTTGTATTTTCACTTGCTTGGACCACTGTGAGGTACCTGTGGTTCTGACACCTCATATTTTAAAACATTCGGTTTCATTTATGTAAGACTTTTGTTTTCTCTGTTGAAATTAGATTCCCCCCTCCTTTTTTTCTTTTCCTCTCTTCACTCGTGTAAATCTTAGAGGAGTACGGAGAGAGTGTTCAGCTAGCCTCCTCCTGCTCCACTGTTGCCCGTCCTCCAAGTGCCTGGGAGACATGTGTGGAACAGCCCTCCCGTACACACTCCTTAGAGTGTCGAGAACCATCGCTCTGGGGAAACACCTTTCTTCCTAAGATGACCGAGCCCTCCGAGTGGGTGGATTAGAGGCTGAGGGTGACTGACGGGGGGACTCCCGTCTTGTGGGTGTCCCCCTGCCCTGCTGGCACCGAGGGTGGGGTGGGGACTCCTAGGGCCCTGCGGTAGCTGAGATCTGCTGTGGGATGGAGCCTCCTTGCTTTAGGTTTGTGTCTTTTTGGCCACTCTGCTCCCTGAGCTTACTAGTGCCTGGCGTTCCTCGATGTGCAGAGTGCACTCAGAGATACCACAGCCTTCTCCTGAGATCCCCTGCTTTTCCTCTGAGCAGATTTATTACTGCAGTCGGACGCACTCCCAGTTGGCCCAGTTTGTGCACGAGGTACAGAAGAGCCCGTTTGGCAAGGACACCCGGCTTGTCTCCCTCGGCTCTCGGCAGGTAAACGGTGGGGGGGGGGGGTGCTCCAGCCCAGGAGCCGCCCTGCTCCCTTCCCTCTGCCATTGCCTTCCTCTTGGAAGAAGATGATGGGTCCGAGGCAGGCTGAGCAGTGGGAGGTCAGCTCCTCCCCTGGCCTTGGTGGTCCTTGGAAGGAAACAAAGAGGAGGGCTGGGCTGGGCAGGCCCCAATGGCTTGATCTATGTCATTTAGCCAGCACCATTTCTTTCACATTTTTTCTCTGTCTTATAGAACCTCTGTGTAAACGAAGATGTGAAAAACCTGGGTTTTGTGCAGCTTATCAATGACCGCTGCGTGGAGATGCAGAGAAGCAAGCATGGTAGCCCCAGCGCCCTGAGCTGAGGAAGGAGCCTTGGGGACTGTTCTGTAGCCTTGGGCGGTGCTGGGAAGGGGTGGGTGGCAGGGGAAGGGGGCCACACAGGAACTAAAGACAGTGTCTTCAGTGGAAATGATGGCAGAGCAGACCCCTGGTTCCTCCCTAAGCATCCCCTCCTGGGCACAGGCTTCCTGGGTCACTGTCTAGTCAAAAACCCTGGCTTTGAGATGATTTTATAGGCTTTTTCTAGAGGACACAAAGTAAAATACCAGAATATTGTGATGAGACCATAATAAGCATTCTTTGGAAGGGTCTTGCAGACCCCCTCCCATGGCAGTGGGTCTTGACATTACACACCTGCTCCAGGCCCTGTGGACAGTTACTGTTATCTCTGCCTTCGCTCCTCTCCTGTGCCTGTGCCCCCTCAGAGAGGAAGTGTAAAGCTGAGGAAGAGAAGCCCAAGAGGAGAAGGCAGGAGCCCCGGGCCGCCTGCCCCTTCTACAACTACGAGCAGCTGCAGCTCCTCCGGGATGAGGTCCTGGCAGAGGTGAAGGACATTGAGCAGTTGGTGACCCTGGGGAAGGAGGCTCAGGCCTGTCCCTATTACGGGAGCCGGTTCGCTGTTCCAGCAGCCCAGGTGAGGACCTGGAGCGTTGGGCAGTAGCTCTTGGCTCTGACTGCAGACTGGGCCACAAGGGTTTGCCTCACTCCTCTTTTAATTCGGGAAGATGTCACTGCTGTGCTTGGACTGACCGATGCTACAGGTGGGTGACACGTAACTGCTCTCTCCTAGTGCTTAGGGTCGGAGGAGCTTCCGGTCCCTTGGTGGTTCTGGACTGCAGAGACAGTTGGCATTACTGGGGACAGCAGATCAGAGCCAGGAAGGAGTGTGCATTCCTAGTGGAACCATGGGCAGGGATGCCAGGGCAGAATCAGGGGAATGCAGTAAGGGAGCTACAGGACGTGAATGTATTTTCAAATGGCCTTTCAGAGTGACTGTCCAGCTGCACCCACCTGCAGCATTTGAGAATACCATCTTCTCTAGACTTGCCATATGGAGTGATATCTTGAAACAGAAAGAAAAGCTGCCAATTTGACAGGTCAAAAATGATATCATTGTTATTTGGTGGGTATGATTTCACTGTTTTCTTGCTACTTCCTCAGTTTGAGTGACATTTGGAAGTGGAGTATCATTTGTGGAGAATTCCGTATAATCAAGAGAAGATTTAAGTAGATTTTAAAAGGCATAGGGAACTATGTTAGTAATAATTTTACACAGCATTAAATGCTCGTCAGTGTTAGCCTGAACAGGGATATTCCCAGGGAATTCCAGAACCCTCCCAGCCGCACAACTGTCTCATGCCCTCCCCGGGTCTCTGCCACCGTGCCGGATCAGTGCTGTCGACCCTGTGTGCAAACATAGGAGGATGTCCTGAAATTCTCGTGATCTTGACTCTTTCTGGCACTTTCTCCTCATCTTTGCTCTTGCAGTATCCCACTGAAATAGCTAAGGCCGGTATTCTCCATATTTCTACACCTGAGGACGCTGGGGCCCAGAAGGGTGAAGTGGTTTGTCTGTTTTCTCACAGCAAATAGTGATGGAGCCAGTAGTAAAACCTGGGCCTGAATTTTCCAGTTTTCTGGATTTTCAATTTGTTTATCAGTATTCTTTTAACTGGAAAATTGTCCTAACAACATAGCACCTAAAAAATTTACAGCGCTGGGGCCGGCCCAGTGGTGTAGTGGTTAAGTTTGCACATTCTGCTTCGGCGGCCCGGGGGTTCGCTGGTTTGGATCCTGGGCGCGGACCATGCTGAGGCAGTGTCCCGTATAGACGAGCTATATCTCCACAACTATGATACACAACTATGTACTGGGGCTTTGGGCAGAAAAAAGAAAAAAGAGGAAGATTGGCAACAAGATGTTAGTGCAGGGCCACTCTTCCTCAAAAAAAAAAAAAAAAAAACTTGTACAGTGCTTTTATTTTTGTCACCCTGACCTCCACTCCTTAACCCTCATTTGAGATAGAGTTTATCAAGCCCATTTTGCACAGGAGGAAACCAAGGCGTAGAGAGGTTAAGTGACTTTCCCAGCTGGGAAGTGGCAGCTCCAAGACCAGAACCCAGGGCTGCTTCCTGGTACACCAGTGGTTTTCACAGTTTTGAGGAACCTTAGCTACCTCAGGGGCTACCTGGGGGGCATGGGGATGAGGCTCGGCAGCAGGGCTGCCACTCTCCTCCCCACTCCCCTCCCCCACGCCCACCTTGGTCCACTCAGAAGTCAGATTGGCTCCAGGCTTGTCTGTTTTCTATGTTTGGCGTTCCCCGTCAAGGGTCTGCTGCTAGAAGCACAGTGCTGTGCTGCAGCTTCTCTCTTGAAGGTGCCTGCACATATTCTGGGCAGGAAGTAAAACCATTCACACCAGAAAGCTTGAGTAGGCTGGGCAAGCCTGCTGTAGGAGGGAGTCCCGCCCCTGCTCAGATGGCTGCTATCTCCCCCCAGCTGGTGGTGCTGCCCTACCAGATGCTGCTGCACAAGGCCACCCGGCAGGCCGCGGGGATCCAGCTGCAGGGCCAGGTGGTGGTCATCGACGAGGCACACAACCTGATCGACACCATCACGGGCATCCACAGTGCAGAAGTCAGCGGTGCCCAGGTGGGTCGGCCTCTTCCTGCCTGGGCCGGGGCCTGCCTTGGGGCAGAGGGACCTGGAGTCCCTCCAGAGGTAGCTGGGTAGAGGGTACACTGATTCGAGGCAGTAGCCTTGTCCGAGGCTGGCTCTGGCTTTCCAGCAGATCTTAGAGCTCTGGGGACCCAGCTCAGGCACTCAGGCACGGTGGCATATTTCTTTGCTCTTCACTAGCCTATGTCATCTTGAGCCCCTCCAGCCTAGGATGCTACTAATTCCCCATAACCCAGGATGATGGGACGAGAGAAGCAGGGCTCCTCAGGTGGCTGGATGTTGTTATTAATACTGTGTTGAGGGGTGCTCAAGTTTCTGAAAGCCACTATTTATTACCTATTATGTGCCATGCACCACATGAGGTATCCCTAATCTTCATGCTCACTCTACATTGGGCTGGTATTCCTATTTTACATTGAGAACTCAGAAGTTCAGAGAGGTTTAAACAGGATGCCTAAGGTCACACAGCTGCTAAGTGTGGAGCTGGGATTTGACACTGGTTTCTGACCCTGAAGCCCACGTGACATCCCATCACCTTGACTGACCAATGCCCGGGTTGACCGTAGGCCAGGGTGTGATGGTTACGTTGAACCATCCCTCTCCATAGACAACACGTCTTTTCCTAGCCCAGTAAAAACAAGCAGGGAAATTCATTACCGGAGAGATTTGGCCTCTTGCTTTTTCCCCTGACCCAGTGGACAGGAAACACTGTAGCAGAACCTCCCTTCCCCTCTCTCAGCTCCCACCAGCCTAAGGGTTTTGAAACCTGTACCTGTTGCCTGTGCCCAGCCCCACCCTTCACCTTGATTACCTCCTGTGTGTCCTGGGCTGGCATTTTCTAGGCATAATCTAAGATGTCTCTGGTATAGCCCTGGAGCCTGGTCTGCCTTCACTCTCATTCTCTGTTCTCTCCCCAGCTCTGCCAGGCCCATTCCCAGTTGCTCCAGTATGTGGAACGATACGGGTGAGACCCTGCCCCCTGAGGGGGAGGGGAAGTCCCACTCTGCCTCAGTGCCCTCAGTCAGCCTCTGAGAGGAAGCACTTGGGTTGCCACCTCTGGCCTAGGCTCGGTGCAGGGCCGACCAACCTCCTTCTTACCTCCTGGCTCATCGTGGCATGTACCCCACATGGGCCGAGGAAGCTTGGGACAGGACAGCCAGCTGTGAAGGCCTCGGGCCATGGCCAGCCTTTTTTCTGGGAGAGTGTTTGTAGCTCCCGACCCAGTTTGAAAGACATCAGACAGAAAGGCCTCAGCTTGGGGCACCAGGAAGGGAAGTTGCTGTTGGCGTTGCACCACTTGATGCCTGTTGGCTTTTCCTCAGGAGGCGTTTGAAGGCCAAGAACCTGATGTACATCAAACAGATCCTGTATCTGCTGGAGAAGTTTGTGACCGTGCTGGGTGGTAAGACCACCATCCCGCCCGAACCCCCAGCCTGCTGAGCTTGCCAGTCAGGACACCTGGGTTTTCTGTGTCTCAGGAACTAACTTCGCCATTAATTTAGAAAATTCTTGTTTCTTATGGCTTAGTTGAATTGTCTGACCTTAGATCTTTTTTTTAGAATCCTAGTTTATTTGTTTCTGTTCTGAATCCTTTTTGTTTTACCAGACACTATTGCACAGGTAGTAGTAATAATAATAATATAATATAAATGTGTGACATTTTATCTAACAGTGATAGCACTCTGGAGTGCTCCTTGAGGATGCAGCACTCATTGAGACGAGTCAACTAAAGCTCAGAGCAGGGACGTGACCTGCATGTGCTTCATGAGCCGCAAGAGGGACTAGAGTCTCCTGGCTCCGGGCCCCATACGTTGCATTATCCTGTGCCACATACCCTTCCCTTCACCACAAGGCAGTCCCTGTGAAGGCTTTCATAGAACCTGAAATTCCGTTTTTCTGGAGGCATTTTGTCTCATGTTGGTCCTCTTCACTTCCATTTTTGCCTTGCCACTGGTCACCATGCAGCCTGGGCTTGTCCTGCCTGCGCCTGCATAAAGTGGGGTGGTCACTGTCCTGCCTCTTTGGAGGAGGTGTGAGAAGAAGGAAATCACAAGGCTGTAGGCTCCACATTCAAACATGTGGCTCAGACTCGGGGGCTCCCTGGAACCTGTCCTCTCAGTGGGTTCTTTGGATGCTATAAATGGCAAAAACCTGTTCAAATACGAACGCTCTTATGTGACGAGTATAGTGTGGAGTGTGAGAAGATGGGGGTTCAGAGGACCACCGTCCTGACCTGTTTGAATTCTCTCTTTCAGGGAACATTAAGCAGAATCCCCATACCCAGAGCCTCTCGCAGACAGGTGAGAGGGCCACCCTCAGGCCCAGAGCTGCCTGGGCAGGTTCTGAGCTTCCCTCTGGGACCCCAAGCCATGGTCTTCAGAGCGAGGACTCCAAGGCCTCCGTCTGCTTTCCTGTAGGGACGGAGCTGAAGACCATCAATGACTTTCTCTTTCTGAGCCAGATTGACAACATCAACCTGTTCAAGGTAGAGGTTCTCACCTTTTTATGTTAGCACATCAAAGTCCCTTCTGATCACCACCTGCAGACAGAACACTGTGTCAAGACAGTGGAAGGAATAAAAAGTCAGTTCCTCCTGTCCTCGTGAGTCTGGAGGTCTGAGGACCCAGCTCCCCAGGATGTATGTAGTTACTTCACCTTTAGACAAAGCAACGTGTCGGCAAGAAAAAATCATCATCAGTCTAGGGTCAAAGGGTCATAGGGATTGGGGAGAGAAGGTGCCTTTCTCTGTACCCAACAAGCACAAATAGAGACTCTCAGGTCCTCCACCTGACTCCATCTTCCTGCCGGCCCAGTCTCCCCTGGGCTCGTGGACGGAGCAGGAAGTTGATTCTGTGAGCATGATCCTGCTGCGAGGCTGAGGTGGGTGCCTGACCCTCCTCATGATGGCAGCCTCAGATCTTGGCTTGCTCCAGGCCTGTGTATTCGGCAGTCTCTCAGACGGGGGACGGCCACTGTCACTTGACTCACAGCCTTAGTGAATCTAGTTTACTAACGATACAGAGCACTCGCTGTGTTCAAGGCAGTGCGCCAGGTTCTGTGACTCCAAGTAGGGTGTCCCATCGGCACTCTAGAGCAAAGGAGCCCAAGGCTTAGCGAGGTTACCTCAGGAAGACGACATGCGCAAGCCACACATGAGGGGCTAATGGTGTATGGCAGGGTCAGCATGTGCATCCAGCTGTGCAGACTCGAGACCTGCTTTCTCTCCATCCTGCCTTGCCTTTTGTCTTCAAACCAGCTTGCCCCCCGACTGACCCCTTTTGGACCTGTCATTGCCATAACCCAGCAGACAGGCTCGCAGTCCAGGTCATCTGAGTCCTCCCTCCTCTTTGTGTCTGCATCCTAACAGTGGCCAGGCCCACGGTCTGAGAGAGCTCTTGAATTGATCCCACCTTTTCATTCCCACAGCTCCTACTTCAGTGCAGGCTCTTTCCTCTTGCCTCCTTTCTGGTCTCCTGATTTCGTTCTTTCTCCCTTCTAATGTCTTTTACAAACTATAGTGTAGTGAATCTAAATTGAAATATATCACTCTTTCCAGAAATCTTTAAAGGCTCCAAACTCATCGTCTTGAATTTCAAGCTACACAGGTTGTACACACCGACTAAACTCCAGACGATCTGAACAAGCGCTGAGCTTTACCTCCTTTATGCCTTTGCTCATAGAATTTTTAAAAATTAACTCTTAATCCTTCAAGGTCCAGCTTAGGTGTTGCCATGTTGAAGGAAAGCAGAGGACGTGACTGTCACCTTGAGAGAAGGGTTGGAGCCGTGCAGACATGGTCATGGGGAGGCCATGTCCGTGCAGCTTGGCAGAGTCCCTCTCGTGGGAGAGCGCCGTGTTGTGTGTGGGGGCAGTGGGAGAGGAGTGACCTCAGAAAGGAGGTTGACACGGTTGTCCACAAGGAGGCTTTGGGCTCCTCAGGATGTGGCAGTGAATCATGCTCCTTGGGGTTTTGGAAGGTGGTTTTTCCAGCTTTGGTAATGTTTACGAGTGCCTACAGCCGGGTTTGGTTTTGCAGGTGCGACGCTACTGTGAGAAAAGCATGGTCAGCAGAAAGGTACCTGCTCCCCTTTCGGGGCCTGAGGAATCCAGCAGCGCCCTGCATGCTGCCCTCACAGTGCCTCCTGCCCTTTGGAAACTCCAGAGTCACCTTTGTTTTCATTCTCTTTACTGTCAAGCAGCTTTGCTGGGGTGGGGAGGGGAGTGCCAGGATGCCCGTGGTCGGGGGTAAGCTGCAGGCTGTCGGGGGCCTGGTGAAGCCTCCAGTCCAGCCCAGGCTCCCTCTTGCTGCTGCACCCTCATTCCTCTCCATTGCTCTCTCATCCCTGTCCCAGCTCTTTGGCTTCACAGAAAGGTATGGAGCAGTCCTTGCACCCTCCAGGGAGCAGCCCAAACTGGCTGGGTTCCAGCACTTCCTGCAGAGCCTGCAGCCCGGGGTGACTAAGGGTGAGTCAGGAGGGTGGGTGACTGGGCTGCAGGCCCTGGGCAAGAACGTTCCTTCCTCACATGTGGACTCATCTCCCTTAGAGACTGGCTTTAGCCCACCTGCAGGGAGGCCCTCCTCCTCATCCGTGGTCCCAGACCCTCTCATCCTTCTGCTCTGTGCAGCTCCTGCAGGCCCTGTAGAGGAGGAGGAGGCCAGGGGGCTGCGGCCTGCTTCCCCACTGATGCACATCGAAGGCTTCCTTGCAGCTCTCACCACTGCCAACCAGGACGGCAGGGTCCTCCTGAACCGCCGAGGTAATCCAGGGAGGAGCCAGCCTGGAGCGGGGAGCCAGAGCGTGGAAGGATTCTCTGCTTCCGTCCTGGCAGCCCCCTGGGTTAGGACGAGGAAACGGTGGTGATAACTGGCCTCCTGTGACCTGGGCAGGAGGTGGAGGTGGCGAGGAGGGAGGCAGAGGTGCTGGGATGGTGGGTTGTCTTGGGCAAGGCTACCGGAGAAGCTGTGTGTCTGGTGGTTAGGGTTAGGTGGGCTTTGGTTTGAGTCTTGGTTCTGTCACCCACGAGGTATGCTCTCTCGTGCCTTCTGATGGTCCCAACTGGAGATGCCTTGTGCCTCAGACAGAAGTATTCGCTGGGCCTGCATCCGCCCCTGCCCCACGTAGCTGTCTCCTGTCTGTTTTCAGGCAGCCTCAGTCAGAGCAGCCTCAAGTTCTTGCTCCTGAATCCAGCTGTGCCCTTTGCCCAGGTGGTGAAGGAATGCCGGGCAGTGGTCATTGCAGGGGGCACCATGCAGCCGGTAAGGCGCCAGAGCCCACCTCTTGTGCCCCTGGTGCTGGGATGGGACGGGGATGCACCGACAGGGTTCTTCCCCATTCCTTGGGTCCCCAAACCAGAAAGGGTTCGGCTTGGGCAGGCCAAGCAGCGGCCGCCAGGTGGCATTACTCTACTGTCTCACTGCCCAGGCTGTGGTGGGGGGGCGGGGGCGGGCAGAGCAAGATAGGGGGAGCTGCCGCTGCTCTGGTGTTTCTGTAGCCACTGGAGCACAGTGCTCCCATAGAAAGTCCTTCTGGAGTTTCAGACCTTATTTAGGTGCCTCAGTGCCCTTCCCTTCCTGTACCCATCATAGATACAACCTTCTCTCTCTTTTATAACTTTAAATTTTAATATATTGTATTTAGAAAAGTATTATATTTTCATTGTAGAAAGCAGAGACAAGCAAAAACAGGAAAAAAATAGATGAAAATTCCACCAGCAAAAGATCATTTTGGTGTATATCATAACAATCTTTGTATGCGTAATTTTTACAAATATACATGCATATTTAAAAAAAACCCAGAAATTGTATTATCGCTACATGCTGCTATGTTTTTTTCACTCAGAAGCAAAACGTCATAAACATTTTCCCTCATCAGCAAATACACATCTGTCCCGCCATACTCTGCCTGCACTTCTTCCTTCCGTCACGTGAATATATTTTATGTAACCACTCTTCTTTTGTTAGATATTTAAGCGATTTCTAGTTTTTCTGTTTTAAACAATAGAGTGGTAGATACAGCCACATCTCTGCACAGAACAGGACTTATTGGATGAAAAGGTCGTCAACGTCCTCAAGCAGGCAGTGGTTCCCAACCTCGGCTGCCTGTTAGAATTGCCCTTGTAGCTTTATTATTTTGCCATTTTTCTTGCTTGTGTCTAGACTTGCAGATTTCTATTCATTTGTGTATTTAAATTATTTATAGTCAATGTTGCTTTTGATACTCACGTTGTCTCAGACTTCCTTTCGATGTGGCCCCATTAGTCTTGGAATGCTTTCTTGCTTTCTGGCACAACAGACTATCTATCCCAGGCTCACTTCATACTTTCCTTGCCCCAGATCTGGACTCATTTATTTCTCAAGGGTGCTCTGGTTTCTTTGAATGGGGATTGGGATTTAGAAATCAACATCTGAGTGCTGAGGTATTCATAGTGCCCCTCGGTTATCATTGTTTACAGGCCATTTCAGTAGACAGACCTAGGAAATATGAGTCCATATTGATATATCTGAATCAAAACCAATCAATTTATTTGACCTTACATTGTATCTCTTTTCTCTTAAGCAGAACATTGGTTTCTTATTATGTTAATATAATTGCGTATTTGTTCTATCCCACAATATACTTAAACATGTATTATTATAACAGTAAAACTACTGACTGAAGTTTCATTTCTTTGCATTTATATTTTGCCCTTAAAGTCTATCCCACTAAGGATGAGCGGTCACTCAGGATATAGTCACTTGAAGTCAGGCTCTGTGAGCTTATGTTGTGGATTTGATAGATAGCTAGGCTTTCTTTGTTTCAGTTGTTAATTTTAGAATTTGTCTTTATTTTTGTCTTAATTATATTTTGTAAAAATGTAAACATCTGTATGGTTCTAAAGTCTAAAACTATATAAAAAGATATATTCAGAAATTCTCACTTCCATCCCTCTCCAGCCTGTTCCCTGTCCTCATAGGGAATCATTTTTGTTAGCTATTGGTCTAACTTTCCAGTGTTTCATTTTATTTTTTTGCAAAAATACGTAAATATATGAACTTATTCTTTTTTCTTTTTCTTTTTGACTTATGTAAAGGTAGCATAATCCGTTTTACTTACCAGTGTGTTCTGGCGATCACTCCCTATCAGTACATGGGGGACAGTGTGCATCCTTTTGCTGACTGCACCCTTCTTCATTGGTTGGGGGTAGCATAGCTCCCTCAACCAGTCCCCTTGTGTCTTGCTGTCACAAGTAACTTCATAAGAACTGTCCTCGTGCATGTTGTTTGGTTTGTGGAGCTGTGTGTTCAGGGGAGACTACTAGATATGGGATTGCCAAGTGAAAATATAATTTGTTAACCATTGTCAAATTCCCCTCCAGCTGGAGTTATATTGTCCTGTGTCCCACCAGCAATGTGTGAGAGTACCTGTTTCTCCACAGAGTGGTCAGTCTTTGGGATTTTTGCCAGTTTGATAGGTGAAAAACCTGGAGCTCTTTAAAAGTACAATTACATATGTCCTTCCCCTACAGATTCTTGTTCAGTAGTTTGGGCTGGGGCCTGGCCATGTGTCTTTTTTTTTTTTAATTCTCACTGGTTTTGTTGCATAGCCAGGACTGAGAACCACTATGCCAAATTTGCCAGATTTACTGTGCTATTGCAAGTAGTTTAAATGAGACTACCCACCCTGGGTATTGTTAAATGTTTTTTCTCTTTTTGCTAATTTATCAGCCTTTCCTTTTCACCTCTTTTCTCTATTCTTACATGCTCACTGTCTCCCAGCCCTGACTTCTGTCTCCTCAGTGGTTCTCTCCTCCCTCCCTGCCAAGGCCCCTGCCTGCTCAGGCCTGTGGCCCCTGTCCTGGACCCCGGGAGGTCACTGAGCCTTGATGTTGTGGTCTGCAGGTTTCTGACTTTCGGGAGCAGCTGCTGGCGTGTGCTGGGGTGGAAGCTGAGCGAGTGGTGGAGTTTTCCTGTGGTGAGGATCTGTGTCGAGGGTGGGATGGGCCGTGTAGTCACATTATGGCTCCTCGTTGTCAGGGTTTACGCATATGCTGTATCAGGCCCAGCTGGCTGAGGAGACCCCAAGGTGGGAGCTTCATCCTTGGCACGCTTTCTTGTGAGCTCACTGTCTTCGTGCTCTCCTGCTCTGTGTCCTCTCTGTCTATATGGGAGAGGTCTGAGCATCCCCCAGGTTTATGGTGGAAACAGGGCGGGTGAGTGAGTGTTACATGCTGCTAGTCCTCATCTGGAAGACAAGGGTTGGGGATGCTCTTTCTGGACCCTGCCTTGCAGAACAGTTTGCACCTCCAGTGTTCAGCCCCTCACTGGGTCTCCCCAGGTCACGTGATCCCTCCAGAAAATATCCTTCCCCTGGTCATCTGCAGTGGGCCCTCCAACCAGCAGCTGGAATTCACATACCAGAAGAGGGAGCTGCCTCAGATGGTTAGTGCCAGCCAGTTTGCCTTACCACAACCTTTGCTAGGGCAGCAGAGAGATTTCTGGGGTGAGGGGCACTTTGGCCGACCTTGAATGTTCAGGCGTTGGGGAAATTAGTGCTGGGAATTTATCAAGGAAGATCTGAGCTTCCCCGCACCCTTCACCCCTTAGGCTGCTAAATAAGTTTTCTCAAAACCTCCAGTCATCCCTTTAAGAGGAAGCTGTTGAGAAAGCTGTTCATTTCCTTCAGTTCTCTTGCCATTTGGTTATACTGGCTCCTGCCTTGGGCAGGGATGTGGGTGTTGGGGGCACTTTGCTGGTGGCATGCCTGGGGTTTTCAGTTCCCAGTTTGTCACAGATGGTGCTTAATCCCCTGTTGCCTACCCAGATGTTGGGAGTTGGAGAAGGGTAGACTCAGTGGCATACCAAAGCAGGTCTTAGCTCTGGGGTGCTGGGTTGTCATGTGTCCTAGATGCTGCCAGTCACCAGAAGCATCAGCTGGGGGTGTTTGGTAGGGAGAGTGGCACATTCCAATGTGATTCCCACTTGGGGGGAGCCACCTGGCTGTAGTCGTCCTCCCTGACTGCTGTCACCTGTGGGTCTCTGTACTTGCATTTGAGCCCCAAGGTTAGGAAGCCTTTTTTGGGTGTGGCCTCAGGAATGGCTCCAGGGAGGGCTCCCTGTCTTCCTTCCTTAGATGCTTGAAACGGGTCGTATTCTCTGTAACCTGTGCAACATGGTCCCTGGAGGGGTGGTCTGTTTCTTCCCCTCCTATGAGTACCAACGCCAGGTCCATGCCCACTGGGATAAGAGTGGCCTGCTGGCCCGCCTGGCTGTCAGGAAAAAGGTGAGCGACCCCTCAGCTGAACCTCTCACTTGTGAGGACAGTGGTATGGAGTTTCTCCTAGGATTTCCCCTGCACATCAAACCAGATGGTTAGGCCTCACGTACGGGGCTTCTGCTAGCTCCTTACCCTACCACTTCCAATCCCTGATCACTGCCCAGAGGATTTCCCCAGAGCCCCTGACTCGGTAGGGCTCTCCAGTCCCCAGTGTGGACCTGAGACCCAGGCATTCTGAAACCCTTTTCTGGGAGACGTTATCTCTTTACCTTCAGATATTTCAGGAACCCAAGAGAGCAAACCAGGTGGAGCAGGTGCTGATGGAGTATTCCAAGTGCATTCAGGTAAGAGGTGTAGCTGAGGCCTTGGGTCCAGAGAACATGTGGGGTGGGCAGCTGAAAACATTTTGGGTGGTATCCCAGCTTTGGCTCCACAACTCTGGGGCTGGTGTGTCCCACAGTGCTGTGGCCAGGCGGGAGGCACCATCACAGGGGCCCTGCTTCTCTCTGTGGTCGGAGGAAAGATGAGCGAAGGCATCAACTTCTCTGACAACCTTGGCCGGTAAGAAGTGGGCTTCTCAGCTCCTGCGGCTCTGACACCGACCACCCCTCACTCCAGGGAGGTGGGCCCCTGCCTGCAATCTGATGCCGCCTGAGTCTGCACCCGGGCTGACTGCCCAGGTCAGTCAGCTGCATGGGGAAGTGTTTTGGCAACTCTGGATTTGGCCCTTTGAGACCAGGTGGAAAATTAGGCAGACCATAACTGTTATCAGGACTCAATTCATTGGTCTGGACTGGATCTCTTAGCTGAAAAAAACCTCTCCAGGTAGTAGGTACAGGGTAGGCAGGGGGAGGTAGAGCCACTGAGCACAGCTTGAGGGGGCTGAAGGAGCAGTTGACATAGCAGTTGATGACGTGGGTGAAGACCGGGTTCTTCCCCCTGGGCCTTGAGAACCCACTGAGAGCCTGATGCCCATCGGCCATTGGCTTATGTGTGCCCCCACCCTAGGTGTGTGGTTATGGTGGGCATGCCCTACCCCAACATCAAGTCTCCAGAGCTACAAGAGAAGATGGCCTACCTGGATCAGACCCTTGTGAGTACCTCCAGTATTCCAGAGGATGAGCGGAGAGGGCGGGGAGGAAGAGTTGTGTCACCCTAGGGCTGTGACACGAAGGCCAGTCAGCTGTGACTTCTCCCCTGCCCCTTGATGCGTGTCATGTTTCCTGTTTGATCCAGAGGGATGGGATGTACGTCTGTGCCCTCCTGAGCTTCTCCACGACCTCATCAGTTATATCAGCTGCTGGCATTGTGCCCATGAAGCCTATTGGTTTTTCTCCAAAGCCTGGCAGTGTCATTTTCTCAGAGAGAATACTAGTTAGGAGGTCAGAAAATATTCTGACAGGTCATTTCCTTTGGCTTTCCCAGCCCAGAACCCCAGGTCAGGCCCCCCCAGGGAAGGCTTTGGTGGAGAATTTGTGTATGAAGGCTGTCAACCAGTCTATAGGTAAGCCTGGGACTGTTCCTGCTGTCAAGGTGGATAGCTGGGGATGGGTGGTTGGAGATGAGGTGACAGGAAGGAGGTATTTTACCTGCTATCTCTCCAATCTGAGGGCTGTTGAATGGGAGGAGACACAATGGAAATGTACTGTGAGGGAGGCAGGTTGAACGTGGAGCCCCAACCTCTGTTCCCATCCAGGCAGGGCCATCAGGCATCAGAAGGACTTTGCCAGCATAGTGCTCCTGGACCAGCGGTATGCCCGCCCACCTATCCTGGCAAAGCTGCCAGCCTGGATCCGAGACCGTGTGGAGGTCAAAGCTACGTTTGGCCCCGCCATTGCTGCTATGCGGAAGGTCAGTCCCACCTTTCCTGTCCCCCAGAGCCCCCCATCCCCCAGATCTAGTGTCTCACTGTCCTTCCCTGTCTCCCCAGTTTCATCGTGAGAGGTTTGGCGCTTCCTGATGGATGGCTGCACCACTGCCTGGTCATCAGCCTCACTCTTCACCCTGCACATTTGAAATGTTTGTTTTGGGCCTGATCTGCAGGAATCTTGCTTAAGAAGGTGAAACCCAGGTGGAAAGTGTCAAGTCTAGACCAGCGCCTTCTGGAATCAGTGGGCTGCCAGGACCCAGGCACAGGTGGAAAAGCCAGTAGGAGAAAACAGTGGGTCCTGCTGTCCTCGGGCCCATCCCAGGGCAGTTCTCCTCCCTGGAACTGAATCTTCCTGCTCCTCCCTGCCCTGTTTCCTGCCAGCCTTTGCGGGCGGCTGTGGGGGCTGCAGCCATCCACCGCAGCATCCGCTCTCCCAGCAGTGAGGTGGGAACAGGCCCATCCCGCCTCTCCCCTTCCCTGCTAAAATTAGCTGTTCTAGACCTTTCACCCTCTCCTCAAAAGTAAGAGCATTCCCCATTTCCAGCCCTCTGCTGTCCATAGTGCTTTCTTCTGCTCAGGGACTTCTGGTCACCTCAACCACCTTTTTTCTCTACTCCGTTAAGAATTGGGAACAGAGCCCTATGCCCTGCTCCCCCACGTGCAGGCCTCACTTTCCTGCAGTGCTGGTCCCTAACCTGTCCCACAGCCCTCCACAGCAATTTTATCTCCCTGGCATGGCTCCAGGTCCTCCAAGTCAGCAGCATCTCATCTCCCTCCCTCTCAACCACTTGAGCAAACTCCAAGACACCTCCTCCCCTGACATCAGCAATTATGCCAAGGGCTGTTAGGCTCTCAGCATGACTATTTTTAGAGACCCCGTGTCTATCACTGAGACATTTTTCCTGTGTGAAAATATCCCTCCCTCCATCTGCCCCTGCTACTGCACCTCTTTTCTCCCTGACCCTAGAGAAAAGGGGACTTGGTCCACTAGGTACTGTGCCCCCATTGCCTGTAACCAATGGGAACAGGAAGACAGGTGCTGGCTCGGAGATGTTTGCACAGCTACCTTAATGAAAAGTGCACTGCTGGTTCACGCTCGGTTCCTACGTTATGCTTCTTTATTGATTCACGTACTGTTTCACCTCAATAGTCTCTTCAGAGGAGGGTGAGGGGGTGGGTAGAGCATAGGCAGAGAGCAAGGGCTTCCCCCTATCCCCGCCCCTCCCAGCCGTGTGGCCTTGGAAGCTGGCCTCCCTGCTTCCTGAAGAAGCAGACACAGACTTGGGACAGTCCTCCACGATCCTGTCCCTCCAAGGGCAGCAGAGACTGAGACCTGCTGGCCAGGGAGCCCATCCTGGCTGATTCTGTGTGAGGGCGCTAGCTCAGTCTGGGTTCTGGGGAAGGAAGAAGCAGCTGAGCCCTAGGATTCCCAGTCATCCTCGTCCTCCTCTCCCAGTGGCTGCTGGGGTGGGGGCAGAGGCGGGATGGAGTCTGACATTCGGGCAAAGGCTCCTCCTGGCCCATCGCTGGCCGCAGAGCCAGGTCCTTTCCCGGAGATACCTGGGAGGGCAGAGGTGGAGGGTGAGGGGGTTGGTTGGGGCACCAGTTCACCCAGCCCCTAGCGACTTAAAAACAGGAAGAAAAAGGTGGAACGTGCATGACACAAAATACCTGAGACCCGGCCCAGGGACGGCAGCTGGCGCTCTGCCTCCTACCTTTGCGCCTCATGATCAGCTTGTTAAAGAGATCCGCCATCAGGTCCCCACCTTGGCCCGTGGCTCTCACTGCAACGGGAAAGCCACGGGTGAGGGAGGATGAAGGACCAAGAACGAGATCTGCCGCTGGGGCGACATCTTCAGGGTTCAGTCACATTTCTCCTCCTCCTGCTGACAGCACACCTCAGCCCTCTCCACAGCCACCATGTCACCCCCAGCTCTGGGAGCTTCATTCTAGTCTATCAGTGGATCCAGCTTTGGGGCACTAATGAGAAAATGGTGACATTTGAGTTCCATTGTCACAGCCACCCTGTGAGTCCTAGAGGCAAGTATGAGCAGCCCCACTGCACAGATGAGGAAACTGGCCCAAAGAGGCTGGGCAGTTGGCCTGAGGTCACAATGGAAAGCCCAGAAGGAAGGCTGGACTCACACTCAGGCCTGCTGACCTCCAGGGCTGTCTCATGCCCGGGGGCACACTGATACCAGCCTTGAGGATTCGCAGTGGCCGGAATCTGCAGCCTTGAGGCTTAGCAAAGCGGGACTGAGCCAGCCCTGCAGGTCATCTGTCTCTGAGAGTGTCTCAGGTCCTGACCACATCCTTGGACAGCTCCTGGCAGATTCTAAGCAGGTCTCTCTCGTTATTTGAGCTGGGAGGGGCTCTGTCTCCTGCTGGCTTAGGCAAGTTCCACTAAGCAGGCTCCCAAACCAGGAAGGAGTAACAGCCACCCAGGGCCTCCAGCAAACGCCCTTGGGGAAGCAGCAGGCAGGCTGGCTGGGTGCTGGTCTTCTGACACTTGGGGTTGTAGAGGGCAACCTGCTGGAGTCTGGTGGTCAGAAGAGAAGGTGGCCCTTTTCTTCAAGCCCTCCCCTGGAGTGGGTCAAGGGTCCCCTCACCTTGCTCCTGCTCCTTCTGTTTCTTCTTCTCTAGCTTGCGCTCCTTGACGCTGCGGAGCTTGGCCTTGCCAATGCCCCCAGCCTGGCGGATGGACTCCAGCAGAGTGGCCCGGCCACTGGAGGGCTCAACCACTTCCCTGGGGGCTTCCTGGACTGGAGCTGGGGGTGGGGAAGGGTGTGAGGGAGGAAAGCTGGTCAGGCAGGGAGCCTTGCCCAGCCTAAGGGTCTGGGGGTCCAGAGGCTTCCCTTCAAAAGCCTGGCTGTGAGGAAGGGCTCTTCCTCTTGAAAGAGGAGGCCAGTTGGAGAAGCCAGGCCTTTGGAGACGCGGGGCCTGGATGCTGACCACCCGCCTGAGCTCAGGAAGCTGTGTGTCCGGGCGCCTAGTCCCTCTCCAACCCCACCCTGCAAAGGTGGAACCTGGGAGCTCATCCAGGTACTGACCGAGTCTGAACTTGACACGTGAGCCAACAAGGGATTATCTGGGTGCTGGAGACAGACTGGGAGATATAATGTTAACACTGAAATTCTGCAATTTAAGGGACAGATGGATGTTTTGTTGCAGTAGGTTGCAATTTTTTTAGTAGCCCCCTTTTTTCCATTGGTTTAAGTGGGAATGGGGGATCCACAGCTCCACCTGTCCAGGCTCCCTCCACCCTGGAGATCAGAATTCTGGGGCTATACAGACTGAAAACCACTATTTTATGAACCCAGTGAAATAAGATTTTGAAATTAGGACTATTCTGAAAATTTATAATTTATGACCACTTAACAAACCTACAGAAAATCCTTCAGGGATCCAGAAATTAGACAGAGGCTCCCTCAAAGAGAGCACACCCCCAACCCCATGTGCCCTGGTGCTGCTCCTACCCGAGGGAGACACACCATCTCTGCTGTCATCCTCCCCTGTGCCTTGGCCTGGAGAGGCCAGACTCTGGGGTGGGGGCGGGGGTGCGCTGACCAGCACTGCTGGGGCTGGGGGAGGCGGCGGTGGTGGTGGTGGTGGGGGTGCTTTTAGCACCCCATCTTCTAGGTCTGAAACAGAAGTGTGAGAAAGCATGAGGTGCCTAGGGAAGAAAGCAGCCAAGCAGGGGAGCTCCCACCCAACTCCCGCTCCCAGCTCACCTGGCTTGAAAGGCTCGGCGACCTCTGTGTGGAAGGTGGGCAGCTCTGGAATGGTGCCAGGGGCGGAGGGGGCAATGCCAGGGCCCAGGTCGGCACTGTACATGAGGTCATCGGCGATGCCTGGCAGGTCAGGCAGGTAGGATGGGACATCGATCTCGGGCACTTGGCCCAGGTCGGGCACGTAAAAGTAGTTCTCTAGAACCTGCAGGATAAGGTGGGGGTATGTGAGTGGACGGAGGGCTGTAGGGGGTGTGGGCCCTGCAGTTTGGCCTTGGGGCAGTTGGCAGGGCCTCGTGCACACCCATGCACAGCTGGGTGGGACGAGGGGCTCAACAGACCCCTCGCCTAGAGAAGGCTGGCAGGGCCACACCCAAGTGATATCTGTCTCTACCTGTTGCTCCAGCTGCTCTCTCTTGCTGATGGACAAAGGGGCATCAAACAGCTTCTCCTCCGTCTCTGCCCCCAGCATCACGTGGGTCTTTGTTACCGCTCCAGCCAGGGGGTCCAGGAAGACATACTTTTTGTACCTACAGAGGTGGGGTGGAGGTCAGGCAATCCGTCATCTGTTCTAGGTCCATGGTCCTGACCCACGTTTCCCACTTCACCAGGGGCCACAATTAGTCTGTACCGTGGACTCCCAGGCCTTACAAGGCAAACCAAACTGGTCAGCTCCTGGCTCCCCAGGCTGCAGATTTCTGCCGTAGCCTGATTCTGATGCCCCCTGGGTCCCCCACTAAGCCAGGCCAGGCCTCCCACCCACCCCTCCACAGCCCTGCCTTCTGGCCATACAGGTTCTCAGTGGTGTTGAAGAGCAGCAAGGAGCTGACGGAGCTGATGTTGCTGGGAAGACCACCAAGCCCCTCCTCAGCCTCATCCTCAGGCTCCAGCTTGGTGTTCACACACACAGGGAAGTATTTCAGCTTCTCCTGGGGGGTGTGGGTGGGGGTGGGAGGAGGTGACAGAGGGATGGTGGGTTTCAGTGCCAGGCCTAAGTGACCTCCAACCCATCCCCATCAGAATCCTCTTGGGGAACAGAAGACTATGGTGGGCCCTCAGTTCCTCCCCAACATCCAGGGCCACCACTGGTCACTCCCTACAAGTGTGTGAGCTGCGTGTGCCTATCAGACCTGCAGGGCCCGCTCATCCAGGGGGCGGTGCTTGCTCTGGATCCTGTAGCGGGGGCGTCTCTGCAGGCCAGGGTCCTGGGCCCCCGTGAAAATGGACCCATACTCCTGCAGGTGCTCTGGAGCTGGGTACTTGGCACTGGAGAACACCTGTGGACACAGGGAGGGTCTGAGATCACTTCTTCAGGGGCTGGAGGAGGTCCAGAGAGGTAGAGTTGGGGTGGGGGGGATTCTGGGCAGGAGGAAAGCTTGAGGTATGGCTGGACAGTGGAGGCAGGGACCTGGGCAACCTCAGAGGCATGGGGGGATGGTAGGGAATGGGATTTCTGGGACTGCCCACCAGCCCTGGGGACACAGGGCCACATGGGCTACCTTGATGGCCTTCTTGCAGCCTTTGATCTTCTCAATCTTGGCCTGGGCCAAGGAGACCCTCTCCCCAATGGCCTGCAGCTGGCTCCGGCTGAACTCTACTCGCTGGGAGATCCTGCCATGGAAAAAGATCACAGGGGCTGGGGGCTGCTCCCCAAGCCCTGCAACCTCCTGCACTCCTCCTGATTCTAACAGGAAACCTGCAGAGCCAGGGGCCTGGGCAAGGGCTCTTACAACAGTGTTACCTGCTTGTCAGGACTGATCTTGGACCTTCCCAGGTTACCTCTACAAGGATCATCCACCCTGAAGGGTCTAGGAATGAATGGTACGAAGTTCCTTAGCACTCAGGGTAGGGAGGGGCAATACCCTGGCCCCAAGTTAGCGCCTGTACATGCTGCCTCCAGGATTTTTGTTTACAGCCTCAAGCAGGGGTGAGCAGAGACAGCCTCCTCATGACTTACATGTACGTGTTCACCTGTTTATAGATGAGGGTACCAGAGTGCAGCAAGGCTGAGTGACGGGCAAGGGTGGGTCTAAATTCAAGTCCTAGACCTGTTCACGAGGAACTGCCCTGACACATGATAAACTGCTCGTGCGGGTACATCCCAAGTCCTCACCACGGTTCTCACGGTCTGGGTGCTCACAGGCTGCCACTCTCCCCAGCCTGGATCAGGGGGCTCAGCGACACCAGCGCCCTGCTATCCCCCGAATGTGCCAAACCCATCCTTGTCATGTGGCCTTTGCATCAAGTGGAGTGCCGTCCCCCAGATATCCATATGGCGGCCTCCACTTCACTGAGCCCCCTCCTTGCTGAAAGATTCCTGAGGATGGAACCCAAAATTGCACCTGTCCCTCTCTAACCCCCTTCCACACAGAGCCACTGGACATTATGTGTCCAGGCCTCTGTGTGCTCTGGGGTTGAGGGCTTTGCCTTGTTCCCTGCTGGGCACTGTGCCCAGCACTGTCAGGGGCTCTCTCTGTGGCTCCTGAATGACTGACACCCTTGTGCCCTAGACATAAATAACGTGAGCCTCACTCAGCTTTCCCTACAGTGTGCAGCAGCAGCAAGGGCCTCCTCAGTGCAGAGGGGACTTGGGCTCACACGTGCCAGGGCGTCATCCTCCCGAGGGCTCCCCTACCTCTAAGAATACCAGGCCCTGCCCATGACCACCACGTTCCACATGCAGAGCGGTCACATCTCCGCATTTACCAGGCAGGAGTGAGTGCATGGTGAGGCACGAGAAACAAGGAGGCAGGGTTGTAAGTTTAGTTCATGAGGAAGGGCAGGAGGATATGGTGGGTGGCAGAGGGGCCCCACTGTCTGTGGGGTCAGAGACTACAGGGTCAGGGAACTCTGGGATTTCTTTAAAGGTTGAAATGAACATTTGAGACTCTGGCCCAACGTTCCTAAACCACCCCCCACCAACTCTAGAAGGTTTTGGCCCCCAGAGAACCCACCAATCAGCCAATTTCACAACCCAGGGGTCTCCATCCCTGATGACATCTCCCTGATTACTCCTGGCTCCTCAGGGCAGGGGGCTTGGTGAGGTTGGGGTCCGGGGTATAAGAAGGCAGCCAGAACAGCTCACTTGTCCTTGACAGACTTGTCCGAGTGGGACAGCAATGCAGATGGAAGAAGAGGACACAGTTTCCTCCTAGGGAGAGAAGGCTGAACCACTCAACTCGCCTGAGCTCTGTCTTTTCCGGCAGAGAGAATGGTCTTCATCCACTGGGAAGAGAACCTGAGTGGAAGCTGCTTCCTCCAGTTCCCAGCTCAGCCACTTTCTGCCCCTGAGTGCTGAAGCAACCTCAGTGGTTACCTAACCACTCCACTAGAAATTGACATGGAGAGTGGGAGGGACGTCAGAACTGGAGATGGACAAAGGCTGCTCTTTTCTGATTCTGCCATCAAGGAGAGAAGGGCTGGTTTCTGAGTTGCGAACATCAAGTTTAACAGTGAACCCTGGCAAATTTCCGGAATGGATTATTAAATTGAGGGTCTGTAAGCACTGTGAAAAGGAAGAGGCAGATCCCAGGGGCCAGCATTGTTCTAAATTCACAGCATTTCTTTCTTTGATGGGGTTATTAGACTGGTGTATCAAGGGAAAACTTTAAACACAGTGCATCTTGAGTCAGCAAGGATTTTGACAGCTTCTCACAGAGATCCTGTGGACACGATGGCGCTATAGGGGTTGGAGGAGAGTGCATCAGAGCCAGATGAACAGCGCCGAAGGGCACCGCTGAAGGATGGACTGATTGCAGCCTGGCAGGATGGTCTCCACAGGGCCTGCCCAGCTCATTCAACACTTGATTGTAAACTGGGGATAGCAAATGGGGCGGGGGGGGGGGGGTCGGGTCAAAGTGGTCTGCATGATGGAATCAAGACTCAATCTTGAGAGGCCAGAGGGATGGACTGCAATCAACAAAATGAATCTGACAAGGAATGAATGTGAAGCCCAGCTTTTAGGTTTAAAAAAGCCCAAATACAGATGGAGGTTTAGCAGTAGTTCAGGTGAAGCAAGACCCGAGGTTTTGGTTAACTATAAGCTCAGTATGAGCTAAAAGTATGTTAAGCAGTTTAAAAAAGAAATGTGATCTCGGCACACAGCTCCTTGTCTGTCTGCTGCTTTCTTTCAATAAACGGAACATCCACTCTCTTGGAGGCAGTTAAGAGAAAAATAGAGCCCCAGGTTAATGAGCTAATCTACGCCAGGCACCAATGTCATCCACAGCAGCGTCCCCTTTAAACTGGACCCGCACTTTCAGAGGACTCTGGATTCCTTTCTAGACTATAGGGTCTGTCTTATTCACTGCGTCATCTCTAGCACTTGGGACAGTGCCTGACCTGTAACAAATACTGGCTGAAGATATAGTAACAAGTTAACCAACCTCCAAAGGAGGGTGATGAGGATGGTGATGAGTGAGAACTCATGTCATACAAAGATAACTGAAGAATTTTCTGGTTACAGATAAGATGACTTAGAGAATGTGATAATGCCGTTCAAATATCAAAAATATCACAAGTGCTGTCAGGTGGAAAAGCAATTAGACTTATTCTCTGTCACCCCAGAGGGTTCCATTAGGACCAGTGGGTGGAGTTGCAAGGAAGCAGATCTTGGTTCTGCATAAAGAGAACTTTCTAGTAAATAGCTGCATAGCTTTGCAAAGCAATCAGGTTCCAGATGGATGACCACCTGTCAGGAATGCTCCAAGGGAGATTCCTTTGTGGGGCAGGGGAATGGAAGACATGATTTCCAGGGTTCTTTTCTTATCCAAGAGCCTGTAAGTCTAATAGCTTGCTTGTTGACAAAGCCCCCAGAGTCTAATATTTTATAATCACAGTCATACGCCACGGTGCCGAGGAAGGTACAGACCACAGATGAGAGCGAGCTTTCAATTTGTCTGCCATCTCCACCAACTGGCAGCAATGGTCTGGAAGGCTGTGTTAGGAAGGACTGCTAGGCCACACTGGGGCTGGACCGAGTGCCATGACTGATTAGCAATGTCCACTTTGAGGGCAGGGGGACAGAGGCAAGAGGGCAATTTGTTGGTCATTCCTCATCTAGACCCCCTGGCTTGGTGGCCTGCTTCAAGGTAGGTGGGTTTCCAAGCTCGTCACTGAGGACACGCCCCTGTTACACGTTTGCCCAGAACAGAGGACGGGCTGCCTCCCTTGGCATCAGAGATGGACCTGGCTCGCTCAGTCTGCTCAGCAAGGGGACAGAGGAATCAGAGAACACACATCTGCCCTCAAGGAGATTCCAGTCTACCAGGGAGACAAGTAACTAGTGTGTCCCACAGACCTGGTCTTAACATCTGTTTAGTGGCAGTGTGACCTCGGGCGAGTCACTTAACTGGCCTATGCCTCCACTTCTTCAGCTGAGAAATAGGAATAGTAACTTCTCTATCAAGGAATTACTGTAAAGGTTAACATGAGCGAATGTATGGCTGGTGTTCCTGTACCAGCTGAAGGTCCTGAGTGCTCAGCTACCGTCTGTTATTACTGCCCATGAGACTGGGAGGGAGGAGGGGCTGCAGGCACTTAGAGGAAAGCAAGAAGAGGCAGTGTTGAGCAGACACAGACAAGGAAGTTCCAGGCCGAGAGAACAGGGCTTTACAAGAGAACACTATGGAGAGTGGAGGGCAAAGCAACAGTAAGCGGCTCCTGGCTGGAGTGGGAAGTGTTCAAGGAGGCACCACAGAGACCCCTCTCTTCCTGGTGTGGGAGAGGGAGGGGGATAGGGTGGCTCAGAGTACCTGGGCTCCCTGTCCACCATCTCCAAAGCTGACCCCATTCCCTTATGGGAAGATTTCCTATGAAGCCGGGCAGGCCCACAGCCCCTGCACGGCTGCCATGGCTCCTCAAGATTAGCATGCCAGGCCTCCAGAGGGGCTCCTGGGAAGGAGGGAGCCCCTCCTGACCCATCATTGCTGCTGCTCTTCCCTTGCCTGTCCTGTCCCCGCACAGCAGACCCTGAACCGGGGCTCCTGCCTTGGCCCTTATCTTCTCCACTCACTGGGATAATTAGGGATGATCTATTATGAGTGCTTCCTAACCTTGGGAGTCACCAGGTGCCAGTCAGTGGAGAGAAAGCGGGAAGAGAGGGAAGGATGGAGAAAGGGTGATAGGAAGGAGGAAGTGAGGAAAAGGGGAAAGTATGGGGCAGGTGAAAAGAAGGAGGAGGAAAAGCAGGAAGAGGAGAAGAAGGGAAGAAGGAGGAAGTGGAAAGCAAAAGAGATGAAGGAAAAATCTTGGCAGAGAAAATGAACCCTTCCCCAGGAGGAGGGAGCTGGACAGATCCCAACTTCCACACCCAGAATTTGACCAGCTCCTCTCCCTGGGCCACTGCCACCCCTCTGCCTCCTCATCTAAGTTGTGTGAAGCAGCTGACATCTCTGGGCAGATATTTCGGGGCCTGGCTTTTCCCAGGTGAAGAGGGGGACAGGTGAGGGCTGGAGAGATCTGCTAGGCAGGAAGAGGAGCCAGGGAGGGGTGGCAGGAGCAGGTGGAAGGGAGCCGGAGAGGTACTTGTCATTCTCTAGAGTCTCTGTGCAGCTCCACTGCAGCAGAGCAGGAGTAAGGACTGCCAGCTTGGAATGCTAATTTTCCATGAGCTCACCTACCTGCAGAACGGCACAGGCTCCAGGCCCTCCAGAACTGGGCCTGAAATGGGGGAGCGGTGGAAAGGAGAGAAAGTGTCTCTTCTCTACCCACCCATCCCTTCTTTGCAAGAGGTTTCCAAGCAGGAAGAGCACATTTAAGGGGGGAGATTCCAAGCTGGGGTCACATCCCCAACTCAAAAGCCCATGAAACATGAAAAGCCCCCAGCTTGAGGACTGCTGCAGGAGGTGGGGCAGGCGAACGAGGCTAGGTCTTGGCACGCCTCACCCCCACGCCCAGCCATCCCTGACACCTCCCTTTCCTTTATCCTGTTCCCAATCTGTCATCTGACCTGTCATAGTTCCCTTTGAAATGTCTCTTATCCAGCCCTCCCTGCCTGCAACCCCCATGGACTACAGCCTCCTCCCTTCCATGCCCTGACTACAGGAACGGCTCCCAGTGTGTCCTGGAACCCACTCTCCCCCATCTTGTCCACTCTGTGCTGGTTGCCTGACACATCTTCCCCAAACTCTTCTGTGCCATCACTTCCCTGCTCAAGAACCTATCGTGGCTCCCCAAAACTTCTGAACCAAGCTCAAAGTTCTGTCCTGTTAGGAGAAGCCCCCATGGGCCCTAACCTATCCCAACTTTTCACTCACCCCCCTCCGCCCTCCCACGCCTGCCATGGAGCATTCCCCCAGCACTGTGGAGGGCATAAAGAAGTGACAGGCCAGCTCTCGAGGGCACACACTCAAGAGGGGGAAGCAAGACCCACAGACACGAGGAAAGTTAACTTTTCACACCCTGTTCTGCCGTGAAGGAGCCGAATGTATGTGACAGGCAGCAATGTCTGTACCCCAGTACAAAAGCACCCCGTTCAGGCCGGCCTTCCCCTGCGAGCCTGTGATACACCTTGCTCCACATTCTGGCCTCTGAGCCTATGGCACCGATTTCTAGCTCCCACCAGATGACATACACGCCTACTTTCCTAACCCTGTGTCACTACAAACTATCCCTGCTAAGGCCTAGTTCATGCCCCTCTCCTTCAGGAGGCCTTCCCTGACCATGTGTGGTTTTCCTCTCTAGCATCTACTTCCTCTTTATGCAAGTAAGGGCCCCTATTTCCTTTGGGGACTCCACCGCTCACACAGGCTTAGTCCCTGCACTTCAGGTGGGCCTAACCCAGGGCTTAGGGGTGACGCATGTGACCAGGGTCTAAGCAGTCAGTGTGTCTTGTGCCCCAGCCTCAGCAACCAGCTCTGGGATAGACATGAGAACCAAGCCAGGCCAAGGAGGCAAGGGGACGTCTTGAGGAAATGCTGACACAGAGGGAAGCACTCTTTTCTGCTGGACCTGAACCTGAGTGTGAGCTCAGGCCTGCTGGTTACTTGGCCACCACAAGAGCACGGCCTGTCTGGGAATGGGGCCAGCCCAGCCAGCAGCAGCAAGCTGGGATGGAATGAAAGAGAAATCAGGTCCTGACATCATTTCAGCCCTGCAAATACAAAGCCTGCTCTACCAATTGGTTACTTTTTGCTTACACTGATTTGGGAGTTCTGATTGATAAATGTGCCACCAATTCTTACTTATTTCTCTCTTCTCTAGATCCCTAGAAGCCCACACAGTTCATGCTATGCAATTAAGACTCAGCCTAGACCTACTGCTTTCCCATTCTAGACTCTAAGATCCTTGAGGACAAGAACGATGTCGTTCACATCTTCAGCACACCTTGGGGTCCAGCATGTTGGGCACATGGTGGGAGGTCAAGGGGGTGACCTGGAACCTGGTTGTGAGAGGAGCCTGGACTCAGGTACTGGACTCCTGAGAGGCATCCTGCCTCCCTGAGCCAGGCCTAGCCACTTGGAGGGCCCATACCCATGCTCAACTAACACCACTCCCTCCCCAGGAGATGGCCTTCTTGCACTGTCCTCATCCCATCCATGAGCAGGGGACACGAAACTGTCTACAGGTGCCAAATACCAGCCGGGGAAAGGGGAGTATGCTAAAAATCTAGGCTCCCCTTAGAGAAAGGCAAGCATGCAGTCACAATCCTGGCGAGGAAACACAAGTATTTCTGATGGATTGTTTTTGGCATCCATCTCAATCTCTGGGCACAGATGGCCATAATCTGGGACTGATGGCTTATGAAGTCCTGTGTCCCCTTGCTTAGGCACTCCTTGGGCATATTTAGCACAAAAAGGACACCTAACACTTTCTATAACTATTGATAGCAGGTTAATGGAGGGCCACCTAGGCAGCCAATGAGCAGAGATGATATCAACAGATGATAAGAGCGAACACTTACTGAATGCTTGCTTTATGCCAGGCACCTTAATTCCCCTGCAAGATTTAATTCACTTAATCTTTACAACAACCCTATGAGGAAGGCACCATTAGTATCGCCATTTCATAGATGAAAACACTGAGGCTTAGAGAGGTTAAGTAACTTGCCCTAGGTTACAGAGCCAGCAAAGCGGGGAGCCAGCCGGGGTACAGGCAGGCTGCTCCAGAGTCACCCTTCAACCACTTGAGGGCACTGGCCCCTGGTTACGTTTACATTCTGCACAGGCTTAGGGCAGGCAGGTGTGTCAGCAGGCAGGTCAGAGGCAGAAGAGTAAGAGGATCTGGTGTTTATACCGAGTTCAACTGGAGACGATGACACCACTTTCTGCCCCCATTGGGGAAGGCTTCTGGGAAGAGGTGGATGAACAACTGGTGAAGAAGGAGATTGCATGGTGAAGCATCCCTGATCTGGGGTACAGGCAAGGGAGGGAGGGGGATGACTTGGACCACACACGAGAGGGACCTCAGTCAGGCAGTCAAATGCTTCACACCGGGTGGGATACAAGGCCCTTGGGAGGCATGGGGTGGGCCCCCAAGAAGGAGAAGGTCTAAGCCCCATCTCAGGTTGCTTACGGACCCGTATAAGGACAAAACCCAGGACCTCTGCAAGGAAATGGCAACACCATTCATTCAGGTTAAATAAACACAAATGAAAAATCATTATAGCCCAAGGACCGTGCTAGATAAGTGCTGGTGACACAAAACGCTGCCGCTCTCCACTCAAAACCCACGACAACCTCCAAGGCCCTGCCCACCTCACCAGCTCCATGCACCCCGAGCCCCTCCTCACTCCAGCCACACTGGCTTCCAGTCAGGTCCTTCCCACCTCAGGGCTTTACCTCGTGCCTTTCTTTCTTTCTGGAACGTTCTTCTTCCCAAACGACCCACTCACAGTAACTCCCACTCACCCTTCAGATTTTACCAGTTTTTCTCCACATATGCCTTCCCTGATCCCCCCAGACCAGGTCAGGCATCCCATTAACAACTCTCTTCCACAGGGAGACAGTAATAATTCCAGAGTCTGGAGCCACTAGACCTGGGTGCGAGCCCTGGCTCTGCCACCCGGGCTGGTCTCTTAGTCTTTCTGTGCCTCAGTTTCCTCACCTATAAACTGGAGATAATAACAGCACCTCTTTGTAAAGTTGTTGGGAGGGTTAAATGAGTTAATGCACTCTGATCAATGGGGGCACACGGTCAATGCTATATAAATATTAGTTATTATAAAATTATTATAAATCAGTCTTATGACAGCTGTAATTAAATGACTAACATGCAGTTGATTAGACAGAGTCTGTCTCTCCTGCCAGGGTCTATCCTCTAGTTGGACAGGGATGTGGCCGTCTTCACTGCTGTAACTACAGAGAGTAGCGCAGTGCCTGGCACACAAGAAGTGCTGAATAAATGTTTGCTGGCAGCAGGAATAAGTGAAGGAACAGGGCCCCACAGTGGGAGGAAGAGCATGAGCTGGGAGAGGAGTACCCCCACTGGGGTCTGGGGATCCGCAGGGAACCCAGGGAGCTAAGTGGGGCAGTAGGTAGTGAGCCCTTATGAGAAAAAGTTCTAAGCTGGGTGCCCCTTGGGCACAGGGAAGCCAGCTGGGTCCCCCAGGACCAAGAATCACCCAACGGACTGCTCCTAGAGGGTGCATTCCTGGGAATGGAGAGATGACTGCCCGGGTGGGGGCGACCTTCTGATCGGTGCAGGTGGGTGGCAGCACCCACCTGCTAAAGATGTCTCCAGAGACCTTCTGTAGGTACTGCAGGGCATCCGCCACCTGCTGGATGGCCTCCTCTCGCCGCAGGTCCGGCTGGATGAGGGGCACTGCGTAGGTCTGACCAGCTAACGAGTGCTGGGTCCTCGTGGGAGTCATGGTGCCTGTGGGTGGGAACCAGAGCATAAGGACCACCCCACACTTGCCCACACCCACCCACCACAGGGCAAGGAACCGGGAGAAGCGAGCACAGCCTCTCACCCCAACTGTCTGCCACAGCTTCAGACTGTGCAGCGGGGGAGTGGGGGACGGAGCATTTGGTGGGAGGCCAGGAGCTCATGAGGGCTGATGGTCTGTTGGTGCTTGTTGCATGAACGAGGGAGGAAACTGGTAGGGACAGCAGAGACTGATGAGATGTGTTCAGAGAAGGTGCAACACGGACTGACCGCCGTAAGGTGCTTAGTACCATTTCTGTGCATTATCTCATTTCAACCTCCCAAGCCCGGGTGAGCAAGAAAGAAACCCCGGCTGCAGAGTGAAAAAGAGGCTGGAAGCAGAGGGACGGATATGGGGAAAAAATTGCCTGCATCAACTTCCAAATGGTACCTGGGTCTGGAAAAGCACAGAAAATGTGGACTCCTGGGTGGTTCTCACTTTGGCCTCTTCCTGAGATAGGACAGGCAATGACTGGTGACTCTAGGTATAGGAGTATCCGGCTCTGCTCACCTAGGCTAGACCTAAGGGGTGCCAGGAGGAAGGAGGAGCATGTGCAGGCAGAGGACAGGAAAAAAAAACACTCCTTCGAATTGCAAGATGAGGGCAGAGTCTATTTATACTGGGTTTAATTAACTCCACTCCCTGGTGCCACTAAAGCAGCAATCACACTGCAGACGGCACTGATTTGATTGGCAGAGATGCACCAGGCAGAATATTAAGGCACCAGGCCCCTATAAATAGGCCTAATCAGAGCCCCTCGGTAGAAGACAGCAAGGAAGACATTAATCAGGCCTGGCGCTGTGCCCCAGACCTGTTCTCCCAGGCACCATGTTGGGGCCCCTGGTTGCAACAGATGTGTGAGTGGGGCTGGTGAGTGTGGCAAAAGAGGGCTTAGGACTTTTCATTTGGGCTTAAATTGCTGTGTGACCTTGGGTAAGTCGCTTGCCTTCTCTGAATCTCTGATTCTTTCCATTTCCCATTCTACAGACTGAGAAGGGTGCTGCTCTCTAAGAAGTGGTTATTGCCAGTGTGTCACACCAGTATCTTCACCAAGCTGGGGCTTACTCCTTTGCTCCCTCTGGCTTCCCCTCCCCCTTCCTTCTACCCTCCTTGCTCTCTCCTACTCTTCCCAGGCCAGCACTTTTTCCTGATCTGAGATGATGGTTCTGCTTTTCAACTTTTTCTCCAGCAGTGACACCCTCAGCTTTCCAGACCTGAACCTGCCTAGAATCCTCATCAGGGCCCAGGAGGAACTCCTCACCTCTCCACCTCTCTTCCCTCTTTTCAAATGACCAAAGTGGGCCAGCTGATCCCTAACCATCTGAGGGACCTAACCCTCTGAGACCACACACTCCTTTCAGGAATGCTCCCCTTCTTTGTACTTATATTGATGTAAATTTGCTGGCCATCCTAACTTAGTTCTGTACCTCAGTTTTCCCATCTCTAAGACAGAGAGGGGCTAAAAGCTAGAAGATACTCTTCTGTGCACACCTTAAGATGCCTTCCTCATGGTTAGTTACCACATCTGTGTGTGTGTGTGTGTGTGTGTCCATGCACAAGGTGGGTAGAACAGGCACAAAGCTCCTAAACAAGAAGGTAGCAGATCTGTTTGAAAATTAAGAGACTGAGCACAGCTGCTTAGTGGTTTACTCATTCTGTCTGCAAACATCTACTCATTAACTGTTAGGTGCCGGCCATGATCACAACAAAGATAAAAGGACACTACACAGGCCATGGAGATGCATTACACAGCCTCGAAAACAAACAGCCTGTGGTAAGTGCTCTAATCCAGCCATGAGTACAGTGCAGGGGAACACCGAGGAAGAGTGATAAATCCCTTCCCCAGTTAGGGGAGTTAGGAAAAGCCTCTTAGCAGAAGCTGTCCCTCCCTCCCAGGCTCAGGAAGAGAGTGTAGACAGAGAATGCCAGGTAGAAGGAACAGCTTGAACAAAGGTATGCAGGAAAATGGCAAGTGTTTTTGGGTGGAGGGTATAACCATCCTTGGGCAAGTGGCAGGAAAGAGAAAGATAATGAGGCCAGATTGTGAAAAACCCTGAATCTCATGGCAAGGAGTTTGGACTTGAGCCTGTGGGCCAGGAATGAAATCCTTAGACCTACACCATCCAGTGTGGCAGCCCCTAGGTACACGTGGCTAAGGAGCACTTGAAATGTGGACAGTCCCAATTGGGATGCAGTGTAAGAGTAAAATATACACCGAATTTCAAAGACTTGGAAGGAAAAAAGAACGTAAAATATCTCATTAAAATTTTTTATATTGATTACATGCTGAAATGACCATATTTTAGACATATTGGGTTAAATAAAATATATTACTAATTTCACCTGTTTCTTTTTACTTTTAAAATCACACATGTGACTCGCATATTTCTGTTTGCCGGCACTACCTGAGAGAATCTGGTGAAAACTATGGACTCGTCCAGGAAAATGAACACACCCCATCGCCGTCTCTCACAACGCTGCTTGTAATCTCGGAAGCGCGTGACATCCTTCCTGCACGCCATCCCCGCCCCCGGGGTTTACACCCCAGGTTAAAACGTGTGCCGGGGGCAGTCAGCAACCACGCACGGGTAAAGCAGTGTGGGGTCCGCTAAGAGAGCCCAGGGCGGGATGGGAGCCGCAGCAGGGTTCGAGGCTTCAGTTCTGCCCTGTTCCCAGGCCCAAGAGCCCAGAGGGTGTCAGGTCACGTGAGGGTCACGGGGTCGGCGGGCCGAGAGGAAGCGGCGGGCTGGGGCCCGGGCCCCGAGCCCGCGATCCCAGCAGGGCCCTCCCTGCGCCCGGGCCCCGGCCTCGCTCCGGGCGAAGGGGAGGGCGCGCGGGGAGGAGAGGCCGGGAACTCCGGGATGGAGGCCCGTCTCGCCGGCGGGCAGAGGCCCAGCGCCGCTTCCCGGCGGGCGGCAGAGTCTGCGGCGAGGCGTCCCCGGGCGGCCCGCTCCCCCGCGGCCGCCTCTCCGCCCCCGCCCGGGCTCCGGCCGCGCGCCCTCGGCCTTCCCCGGCCCGCGGGGGCCCGCGCGCCGCCCTCACCTGCTCCCCGCCGCCGCCGCCGCCGCGCTTCCGCCCGCCCGAGCCGCCGGGTCCTGGCGCCGCCGCCGGCCGGGCTCCGCCTCCCGGGCGCTCGCCAGGCTCCCGAGCCGTGGCCCACGATCGCGGCCGAGTCGCAGACCCCTGCGCGGAATCTCCTCCGAGCCTCGCCGGTGCACACGGCACCGTCCCTTGTATCCCGAGCGCCAGGCCACTCCCTGTGCCCTCACTGCGGTCCCCTCGGGCTCGGAGCCCCTGTCCGCCCCGCCCCCCCCGCCCCCTCCCCCCCGCCCCCTCCCCCCCCCGCCCCCTCCCCCCCCCCCCCCCCCCCCCCCGCTCTCCAGGGACGCCCTCGCCTGGCCCGAGTGTACCTGGTGCACGAGCCCCGCGGGGGTCCGGGAACCGCCCCCTGCCCTCCAGCCGTACAGACAGCTGAATTAATACATCTTTCAGATGAATAATACACCCTTTTCCTCTTGTCCTGACCTCTGGGGGCAGTTGTCCCCACAGAGTCCACTTAGTTCCCACTTCCCTTTAAAATTATAGCTATAAGTCAGACACCATAGGACTAATACTGTATGACTCCACTTGCGTAACGCACCTGGAGTAGAGTTCGCAGAGACAGCAGAATGGTGGTTCCCAGGGAGGGGAGCAAGGCGAGGGAGGAAGTTATTGTTGAACCGGTGCAGGGTTTAGTCAGGCTCTTCCGGAGCGTCTTCCCAACTAGGCCTCCACCTGCATCCTGGAGTTTTAGCGAGAATCCTGTTAAGTGGGAATCCCCCACCGTCTACATCAGATCACCCTCCATATCTGGCCAAATTCCTCATCCCCTTCTACTCCCGACTGCCCTGCCTTCAGCAAGAATCTTGTTAGGTCAGCTTAGCAAAAAATTACCCCACGCTCTCAGTAATTTTCTATCCACAGACAACCCCCCCCCCTTGGCTATAAATCTTCATTTGTCTGTGCTGTATTTGGAACTGACCCCAGTTCTATACCGAGATCTCTTTTCCTCTGTTGCAAAGTCCTGAATAAAATCAGCTTTAACCTCTTTAATTGCTGTCCAGCTCTGGTTTTCTTTGACATGTCAGTTTGGGATGATGAAAAGTTCTGGAGATTGGTAGTGATGGTTGCACAACAATGTGAATGTACTTAATGCCATGAACTGTACACTTAAAAATGATTAAAATGGTAAATTTTATGTTATATTTATGTTACCACAAAAAAAGCCAGACAGTTTTAACAAAAGGCTAAAAAATATAAATAAAGGAAGCATCATTGCAGAGATCCTGCAGTAGTCCCTCCTGGAATCCATTGGCTTGTCCTCTTAGAGTTCTTGGCCCCTCTCTTTTGGGGTTGCAAGAGAGAAATATAGGATGCCAAGTTAATTTGAATTTCAGTGAAAACCAAATATATATATTTAGTATAAGTATGTCCCAAACTAAGCATGGGACGTACTTAGACTAAAAAATTATTGTTTACTTGAAATTCAAAATTAACTAGGTGTTTGATATTTTTATTTGTTAAATCTGGCAACCTTACTCTCTTCCTAATACTCTGAGTTTTGTCCTCCTTCCGTGCCCCTCCTTCTGGGGGAGTTAGGTTGAAGTGTCTTTTTTGACAAGAACAGTTCACTGTCTCATTGGCTGCAATGAATGGTCCCCACCAGTGGGGGGAAGAGATGGGTTTCCATCTGTATTATAGACTGAATGTGTCCCCTAAAATTCCTATGTTGAAGCCCTACCCCTAGTGTGATGGTATTTGGAGACGGGGCCTTTGGGAGGGAGGGAGGGTTAGATGAGGTCGTGAAGGTGGATGGGATTGGTGCTTTTATAAGAAGAGACACCAGAGAGCTTGCTCTCTCTTTCTCTTCACCATGTGAGGGCACAGTAGGAAGGCGGCCATCTGCAAGTCAGGAAGAGAGTTCTCACCAGGAACCAAATGGCTGGCACCTTGATCTTGGACTTTCCAGCCTCCAAAACCATGTGAAATAATTATGTTGTTTAAGCCACTTAGGGTATGATATTTTGTTTTTAACTAACACAACCTGCAAACACACTTACCCCTCACTCCCTCTGAGTAATGACAGCGGTTTAAGGACACATCAATGACGGGGAGATGTACCATGCCACAGGAGAGGATGGCAGGCTTGGAGGACTTTGGGCAGGTCATTTTAGGGGACCTCAGATGCCCCATATATAAATTGGAGTTGACGGTGCTTGCCCTGCCTCCTTTTGAGAGCTGCAGAGAAAGGATGTCAAAGGGTGATCTGTAAAGTTTATTCCAACATGAATGTAAATTTGTAAGTGCCCAGGCTGTCTGTCTATACATAGACACACACACGCCACATCACATATCAAATCTTGGCTGTGTTTTCTCACAAAAGTGCTGCTAAACAGCACCCCAGGGCCCAGACCGGCCAGTTCACCCTCCAGACAGTTCACCCTCCACTTCATACAAGTTCTGTACCTAATCTAGTACTGACAGACTCACCCCAGACCGAATTTTAAAGATTTCCTAGGAGCTGGATTGCAAACATATTTAACCTCAGTTGCTCGAGCTGCAGTGGGAATCCTTGACCTCAATCTGGATAAAGTAAAGCTGAATGCCATTCTAATGTGTGGACACTGAGGCCCTACCTGCCTTTGCTGGCCTGTTGTTTAATTCCACTTATAAAAAATATCCAGAGCAGGTAAATCTATAGAGACAGAATGCAGATGGGTGATTTCCAGGAGCCGAGGGGAGGGGAGAATGGGAAATGGCTGCTTAATGAGTGCAACATTTTATTTGGGGGCAATGAAAATATTTTGGAACTATATAGAGGTAGTGAGACCACATCATTGTGAATGGACTCAATGCCACTGAATTGTTCACTTTAAAATGGTCAGTTTTATGCGACTTTCACCTCACTTAAAAACAGAACAATGATGCTGGGGTGAAGAAATGCTGTATGAGCACTAGCTATTATCCCATGTGCATTCCTTGACGCCACGACGGGAGGGCCGAGCCTGGGTTTCATCCATTTGCACTCCCCTTGGTGTGGAGAGTGCACTGGCTGTGAGGTGGAATCAGAGAATGTGGGGGCTTGAAAAGACCTCAGAGGTCATACAGCCGATACTCCACTGACGGGAGAGCCAGGGGACAGAGCAGCCACTCACTTTTCTCTGTGTCCTCCAGGGATACCTTTTTCTTTCTTCAGGAGGAGCATGAGGAAGACACAACAGTGCCCCTTGTCACCATTCTCTCAGCACACACTTATTCAGTGCTTGTTTTGTGCCTTCAAAGAAGCTGGGGAAATAGACACTTAAGCAGATGATTGCCAGAGTGTGATGTGTTTTGATAGAAGCCGTGGAGGGGAGCACACGGTGCTCGGGAGCACGAGTAGGGGCATGCATTCAGTTAAAATTGTTTTCAGTTGTGCCAGATAGAAACCTCACTACGGGGCGTAAGCGTTAGGAGTTTCTATCTTCTACATTACAGGAGAACTGGAGGTAGGCAGAACAGGGCAGGTTTGGTGGCTCCACGGTGCCTTGAAGAACCTGCAATCTTGGGGCTGGCCTGGTGGTATAGCGGTTAAGTTCACGCCTAGGGCTTGAACAGGTTCGGATCCTGGGTACGGACAGACGCGCCACTTGTCAAGCCATGCTGTGGGGGCATCCCATATAAAGCAGAGGAAGATGGGGCACGGCCAGTCTTCTATAAAGTAGAGGAAGATGGGCACGGCCAGATAAAAAAAGAAAAAAAGAGGAGGATTGGCAATGGATGATAGCTCACAAAGAAGAAAAAGAAAAAAAGAACGTGGAATCTTCTTTTTACTCTGTCTTAGCATGTGGCTCTCATCCTTATGGTTGTAATATGTGTGCTCCATTCCCGGCATTGCGTCTAATTCTAGGTGGGAAGAAAGGAAGCACAAAGGAAAAAGGTAAAAGGCAGACATGAGCCCAATCTATTCCTTTATCAAAAAGGTTTCCTAAGAATCTCCATCCAGCAACTTCCTCTTACATCTTATTGGTCACCACTGGATCACATGACTGCTGCTAGCTACAAGGGAGTCTTGGGAAATGAGTATTTTTAACTGGGTACATTCCTACCCTGAACAAAACTGGGATTCTATTAGGAAGAAGGGGAGAATGGACAGAGGGAAATCAACTGTGCAGAGTCTGCTGGAGACACCTAACACTCTGTCAAGGAGCTGGAGGGTTGCCCAGAGAAGGATTTCTGGAGGACGTGATGCCTGAGATGAAGTTTAAAGGATAACTAGGAGTTACCCTAGGGAAGTAGGGGAGGCGTTGGTTACAGGCATTCCAGGGACATGAGATAGCGGGAGTGTATCAGTTAAGGTAAGGCTAGCTACCGCAGCAAACTAAAACTGTATAACAGCTTAAACATAATGGAAGTTTAGTTCTCACTAATGGATCATCCAAATCAATGGATGGCTCTCCTTCATGCTTTAGTTCAGGGGCCTGGGTTCTTCCATCTGTGGCTCTGTCGTCTTCAGTGTGGAGCTTCCAAGGCTGGAAGGGGAAAGAGCATGAAGAGCATGTGGGAGGTTTGATGGAACAGACCTGGAAGCAGATATATCACTTGTGTCCATATTTACTGGCTAGATCTTGCTCAAATGGCCACATCTAACTGCAGGGGAGGCAAGGAAATAGAGTCTGTCTGTATTCCCAGGAGGAAGAGCTAGCTAGTTTCTGCCACAATGATTAGGAGGTGAGAAAATGTACTGTTAGGTGTGGAGACAAATGAGACAAGACCATAAGCAGTTTGGCGTCGCTGAAGTTCAAGGCAGAGCGGGGCGGGGATGAGATTAGAGAAGTAGGTAGGAACCAAACCACAATGCTCGGGACCATTTTTGGAGTTTCTGCTCTATGCCAGGCAATGCGCTTGGTACTTGATATGGATAATCTCAATTATGATATTGTATCTGACCTATAGACGAGAAGACGTGGGAGGTCTTCGATGTTTATTTGTTTTACATAATAATCCTATTTCCTAACAAGTGTATAGAGCTGCACTGTGTGCAAAATACATGCATATATACAATATTTAATATTTATAAGAATTTGGTGAGGAAAATATTCCCATCATTCTTGGAGTTGGAGAAAAATGAGGCTTTGAGAGTTTTAAGAACTTGTCCAAGGTCAGATAGGCCCACCTCTTAATAAGCACTCTTCTGATATTACCTCTCAAAGAGGGTCTCATGCGTCATAGGAAGGAGTGTGGACTTGAGCCAGAATGTGTTGAAACCCTGGAATCGAGGCCAGAAGGTTGGAAGGAGCCATCCCTTTCTGATGCCAAAATTGGGCTCCCTCAGATTTGCTCAGCCTAACCTATAATCAGTAGCATCAGGCGGGCAGGAAGGACATCATGAAACCATGAATGCGTCCT
This sequence comes from Tapirus indicus, assembly GCA_031878705.1. Lineage (NCBI taxonomy): Eukaryota > Metazoa > Chordata > Mammalia > Perissodactyla > Tapiridae > Tapirus > Tapirus indicus. Next base: position 99,736,958 of record CM062918.1, on the reverse strand, counting down.
TCTTGGGGCAGCACCTGGCTCTCCCTGGTAAGGAAGATCTCTGTTTTCAGAGGAAGGGGACAGGGAGCTTCTGTGCCCCCCTCTGGGCCTAAAATGACCTACCTGAGGGCCTTATGGCTCTCCCACCACCTCCAATCCCAGCCTCCTCTACAGCCTCGGAGGACTAACGCTGGGCAAAGGGTGGTTGCGGTATGAGTGGGGCGGACTTATCCATTAAGCACAGTCACACAATACTTTTAAAGGCCCACAAAAATATCTGAATTAAAATCAAAAGAAAAAAATGAACTTTAGATTGAAGATATTTTAATATTTAATATTATTAATATATTCATTTATATACCAACATAGTCACAAAATATGATTTTCAATATTTCATATGAAATAAAGTCCCCACAAAGGCAAAAGTGCTTAGTCTATGAAAATCATAATGAGGTTGGTGTGTGAAAGTGAGGGGGAGGAGAAGAAGGGTGTGTGTGTGTGTGTGTGTGTGTGTGTGTGTATGTTTGTGTGCGCAGTCTTTCAAGGCAGAGACAGAGGACCCAGGACTTGGGGCTCTCAACTCTCTAGCCCTTAGACTTAGGGTCACAGGCTGCCAGCATCCACCTCACTGAACTCCACGAACCATGACATGCTCTAAGAAACCTGGAACCTAGAGCCTGGTGCCCGCTGCCCTGCATGGATCTGCGTGACAGGAGCTGCGCCCCTCCCTTTCTGGCACCTTGTCCACAGCTCTGAAATCCCCCTTGTGTGGGAGCTGGGCACAGTGCAACAGGACTAATCCTCCGGGAGGACTATCCCAGCCTCTCAGCAGCAGTAGCAGGGCTCATTCCCTGGGAGGCGGAGGTCAGAGCAGGGTGGCACCCAAAGTGGGAAGACTGGGGAAGGCGAGTGCCCACCAGAGGCTTCCCAGCTGGGCAAGGCAAGGAGGGGGTCCTAGGGGCAGGGCTGAATCGCAGAGGCAGGATTATGCAAATCAAGCCAATTCTGGCCAGAGAGCTGAAGCTTGAAAAAACCTAGCCTGGGGGAAAGAATTTAAATTATAAAAATTTAAAAGTATGAAATGTGAAATAATCCCTTAAGGTGCTTATTAATGACCAAATCATTCCTACACAATGAACCGTATGTGAAATGTCCTCCCTGCCACAAATACCCACACAGGCACCCTTTCTCCCACCCCCCACTACCACCCATGTTCCAGCACTTTTCTTATTCTCTTTCCCATCTCAGCAAACCAAGCAAACACTGAAATCCCACCTCCTCCAGTGGGTAGCAGAAAGATGAGACCCAATTTCCTGGATCCCCATTCAGTGGCAGCGGTGGGTGAATCTGACTGGAGCAGAAGTAATCAGTATGCAAATAGGCTTTCCAGTATGCTAATATTTATGCATAGAAACATAATCTAGATAGGTGGGCCAGGTGAAAAGTGGGCCAGGGTGAGTATGAGTCATGGGTGGCTCCTGAAGGCTGGAGATGGGGACGCAGGGAGGAAGGGGAGGCAGTTGTTTGAATGGAGATGCAGAGGACAGCAGGATCTGGGTAAATCTGGGTGACTGAAGAGGTCTGGAGCTGAATGGTAGACCTGGGGCCCGGAGAGAAGAGGCCTCTGCTCTGGCAGCCACTAGTCACACGTGCATGTGATACTTGGCTTGTGCGCAGCTGAGGGACTGAACTGTTAATGTGCTTAATTTTAACTAATTTAAAAATGGATACTCCATTCAGTTATTGGAAAACTTAGGTATGTGTGAGACAACTTGAGTGTGTGAATTTACTTTTTCAATCTAAATTTTGTGAAATCTAAATACAGACCACGTATTTCCAATAAAAAGCATCCAAATTGAAATGTACTATAAGAGTAAAATACACAGTAAACTTCTAGGACTTAGTATAAAAAAGAATTTTTCAAGTACCTCATTCATAATTCTTTATATGATTACATGTTGAAATGATAATATTTTGGCTATATTGAGTTAAATATATTATTAAAATGAATTTCACTTTTTTTTTTTTACTTTTTAAAATGTGGCTACTAGAAATTTAAAAATGACACATGTTGCTCACATTATATTTCTATTGGACAGCTCTCCGCTAGATGTAAAGGCTCCTAGGAGGGCCCTAACTCTGGCTTCATGTGGAAACGAAGAATTAGCAGGAAGGCTCTCTAGGGCAGGGCCAAAGCTAGCTTGATTGTGGGGACAGGGTAGAAAGGGAGTTTGGGGTGGGGGTAGAGACAATTCCATCTGGCAATGTTAAGAATGTGTTTCACGGGGCAGGCCATGTCTGTTATTCATATCAGGAGGCTTAGGTATCTTAGACACCCCTAGATCTGTACCCCTGAATACCACAGAGGGCACAGAGCCCCCTCTCCCCATCCTTGCTCACATGCCAGCTGAATGTGTCTCACCTATAGTGGCATAACTGTCACTGGGCCACCAGCTTCTCCAGCACACGGATCATGTCTTATTCGTCCTTGAAGTCTCAGCACCAGCATCATGCCATAGTTATAAGACACTTAACCAATACTTCGCTGACAGATGGAACAGCAGTCAAATTGCTGTTCACTTTAGTGGCTGACAGTGTGTGTTGGGCTGAAGAGAACTTAAGGAAGGAAGACAGACCCTGAGAGAAGGCAAGGGGGGGCAGGTAAAGTCTGCTGGGGCGGGGGTGTCCTCAGCCCCTGGGGAAGTTCCAGGGACCCCTAGAAGTGGGAAGGAACTGTCTGTGCCAATCCAATAACAGCCCACACCCCATCTTCCATCTGGATTTTTCTGCAGTTGCCTCCTAACTGTCTCCCGCTTCCACTCCTGACACCTTCAGTCTGCTCTCAACATGGCTGCCAGAGGTATCCTTTTAAAACAGGTCCAATCATGTGACTCCTCCACTCAAAACCCTCATCTCAGAGTACAGCCCTAGTTTCTCAAAATGGCCTATGTGGCAACAGACTCCACAGTGACCCCCATGATCCCCGCGCCTGGTGTTCACACCCTTGCGTAACCTCTGCCCCTTGAGTATGGGCAGGACTTGTGATTTGCTTCTAATTAAGAGAAGACAGCAGAGGGGACAGGACAGAGGTAATTACATATCCATGATTATATCACAGAAGACTGTGAAGTTATAATACCACTGTGCCAAGGCAAGGCCCTGCTGCCTTTGAAGAAGCAGGCTGCCATGTTGTGTGCTGCCGTATAGAGAGGGCCGTGCAGCAAGGAGCTGAGGAGGCCTCCAGGCAGCACCTAAGAAGAACTGAGGCCTCCTGTCCAGCAGCCTGCAAGGAACCGAATGCGGCCACGTGAGCTTGGAAGCAGATCCTTCCCCAGTCGAGCTCTAGAGGAGAACCCAGCCCCGGCCAACACTTTTTTGTTTTTAACTGAGATATAGTTCACATGCCATAAAATTTGCCCTTTGAAAGTGTACAGTGCAATGGTTTTTAGTATATTCACAAAGCAGGGCCACCATTACCACTATCTAATTCCAAAATATTTTCATCACACTGAAAAGAAACCCCATACCCATAGCAGTCATTCCCCATTCTCCCCTCCCCTGGCCCCTGGAAACCACTGATCTACTTTGTCTTTGTGGACATCTTTATTGCAGCCTTACAGAGGACCCAGTTCATTCATGCCCACACTCCTGCCTTACAGAAACTGTGAGATTATAAGTCTGTGGGGTTTTAAGCCTCTAAGTTTGTGGCAAAATTATTACACAGCAATAGATAACTAATACAGATTTTTGTACTGGAAATGGGGTGCTGCTGTAACAAATACAGTCACACGTCACTTAACGATGGGGATAACCTTCTGAGAATGCATCGTTAGGCGATTTTGTCGTTGTGTGAACATCATAGAGTGTACTTACACAAACCTAGATGGTATAGCCTCCTACACACCCAGGCTATATGCTACTAATCTAATAGGATGACCATTGTACATGTGGTCCATCATTAACCAAAAAGTCATTATGTGGTGCAAGACTATACCTAAAAATGTGGGCGTGGCTTCGGAACTGTGCAGTGGGCAGAGGCTGGAAGAATTTTGAGGAGCAGGATAAAGAAAGCCTAGATCACCTTGATGAGACTGTTAGCAGAAATGTGGACTTGGAGGACTTGCCAGCAAGGATTCAAAGGAAATGAGGATTTTATTAATAGCAACTGGAAGAAGGGGACCCTTGTTAAGTAGCAGCAGAAAGCTTAGAAAAATTGGTTCCTGCAGTTCTGTGGAAAACAGAACGTGTAAGTGGTAAATTGGTTAATATAGCTGAGGAGATTTCAAAGCAAAATGTTGAGGTGCTGCCTGGTTTCTTCCTGCTGCTTATAGTAAAATATGAGAGGAGGGACAAAAAGTGAGGGAAGTACTGGTTTAAAAAACTATTGAAAATGAATCAGGACTTGACGATTTTGAAAATTCTCAGCCTCCACCTGTAGCGAAAGATGCTGAAATTCAGAAATGGCCTCCAAGCACACGGACTAGAGATAAACCCTGGTCTAGAGAAAAAGCAGAAAGTGTGACTGCACAATCTTTTGTTAAAATATCATGAAGATCAAAGGATCACAGCAGCACTGAGTCACACAAAGGGCTGTGCAAGAAATTAAGAATGTGCCTCATAGAACCTCTTAATCCAACTGTGGGACCTCGGGGAAGCCTAAGTGAGCTATCCCCCAGCATCTCAGCAGGAGCTGGGTAGAAAAGGATTTATTTCACAAAGATCTGGGGTGTGGTTTTGCCTAATGGAGTGAACCCCATTGAAATCCACAGAAGACACATAAAGTTTTTGAGAAAGCTATTTCAGCAAGTGCGCTGCCAGCTTGGACTGTAAGGGTCAGAGAGTACAAAATGAAAATTCTACTGGCAGGAAGAAAGCTGATAAAACTACTCAGCTGCAAACACATGCTACCTTTCATGAAAAATGAAGAATGACCTAGAGGGCAGAATCCCGGAAAGCAGAGCCAAGAGACATGGAATTATTCTCAGGCCTTAAAACCTAATCAGGGAACACCCAACCTTTACCCAGCTGGATTTCAGAATTGCTATGGACTAGTGATTCCTTTGTACCTCCAATGTTACCTGTTCTTGAACAGGAATGTCTATAGCGGTTATCCCACCATGGTATGTGTGTGTGTGTAGGCAGACACCTTGTATCTTTAGTTTTACAGATCAAATAAGAGGAACACCTAAAGGAAACTCATCTACACTGAAACCTGATTTAGATGACATTCTGGACTTTAAGCTTTAGGGGGTCTTGGGAGGGAGGTGAATGTATTTTGCAAGTACAATGAACATGAGTCATTGAGGGACAGAAGACAGGGTAGACAGACTCTAAGGTGACCCTCATGATCCCCACCTTCTGGTATTTACACCATTGCATAATCCCCTTCCCTTGGGTGTGGGCAGGACCTATGCCTTGCTTCTAATCAACAAAGCACAGCAAAGGTGACAGTATATATGTGATTATGCATCCATGATTATGTTACATAAGATTGTAACACCTGCTTTGCTGGGGCACTGTCTCCCTTGCTGGCTCTGAAGAAGCAGGCTGCCATGTTGCTATATGGAGAAGGCCATGCAGGAAGGAGCTGGGAGACACTCCAATGGACATCCAACAAGAAATGAGGCTTTCATCCAGCAGCCTGCAAGGAACTGAACGCTGCCACGTGAGTTGGAAGCAGATCCTTCTCCACTCGAGCCCTAGATGAGAACCCAGCCCTGGCCAACGTCATGACTGCAGCTGTTCAGAGGTCCCAGTGAAGCTGTGTGCAGGCTCCTGGTTTTCAGAAATTATGAGAGAGTGGATGTTTTTGGTAATTTGTTCCCAGGCAATAGAGAACTGATAGAGCCTCCAAGGCCCTCCTCAATGGGAGCCTCACCTCCACCTCTCCGACCTCACCTCCTGCCACTCCGCCCCTGGCTCACTCTACTGTAACCACACTGGCCCCCTGCTGATCTTCAAAACCAAACGAGCATCTGCCTCCCAGCCTTGGCACTTGCTGTTCCCTCTTCCTGGAATGCTCTCCCTGTGCATAAATGCACAACTCACTCACTTGCCTCCTTCAGACTATTGCTAAAATTTTGCCATCACAGTGAGGTCTTCCCTGGTTGCCCTTTAAAAAATTACAACCTACCTCTACCCCGACTCCCAGCACTCCCTGTCCCTCTTTCTTCTTTATTTTTCTCCAGTGCTTTTATCATCACTTTTGCTTGTGTTTTTTTTTGTTTTGTTTTGTTTTTGCTGTTGCATCCCTGGATCATGGGAGGCGCTCATTAAATGCTAGCAGAGAAAATAAATGAACCGTGAGATTTGTGGATACTGGAGGCGGTTAGGATAACGTGGAGGAAGTGACTGTGAGGCTGGAGGACAATTTTTGGCTGGCAGATTTCTATACAATCCAACTTCTAACATACTTTTCCCGGACACGTGCCTCATTTAGGACATATGACCCTGCAGATGGAGAATGGCCTGTGGGCCTATTCCTGTGCTCTCTGAAATAGCAGTGACTATATACCTCTAACTACTTGAGGTATGCAGAGGCATTAACACATTGTACACCTGGTAAGTGGTCAGTAGTGATGGATGACCTTCATTATGCATAAGGACGTCCAGATCCAGAGAAGTCAGTAAACTTGACTGAAGTCACTCAATCATTTCATTCGAGATCTAGGAACCAGAAGAAAGGTCTCCTGACTCACAATCCACAGCTGGAGAAAGTGGCTTACTGGGACAGCTTCCCTGGGAGCAGTTGCCCCCCTGGAGTGGGAGGCAGGAGCTGTGGTTTCAAGTCCAGCTTTGCCACCAACGTGCCATGGGTCCTGGAGTAAGCATTCTCCACCTGTGGGAGGCGCCCACGTTGCCTCCCAAGCTGAAGGCCAGTTACCTCCTGACCAGACAGAAAAGACAAGGGAGCATTTGCCAGGTGCTAGAGACACACAGAAGGAAGGGCAAGAAGCCCTGACCCACAGGGGAGGAGCAGGGTCCTTGGGAGCCGCCGGGCAGAGAGGAGAGTGAGGACACCTCCGTGGCCTCAGCAGACCTGTCTCTGTCCAGTCTTCCTGCACACTTCCTTCTCTCCCCTTCCTTCCTTCTTCTGCCTTCCTCCTCTGTCCTCTGTCCTCTGTCCTTCCTTCTTCCTCATTTTTCCCTCACTCTCCTCTCTTCCTTGTCTTCATCTCTCCAGGTTTCTCAGTTCCCTTTGGTGTTCGTCTCTGCCTCGGTTTCTGTGTTTCTCAGCTCCCCCTTTCTCACTCTGCTCCTCCCTTCTTCCTGTCTCTCTCAGCCTCTCCTCCAAGCCTGGGCTCTGCCAGGGCAGCACACCCCCCAAACACACCCCGCAGCCAGTTGGGATCTGTGGGGAGCTTCGACCCACTCTGTGGAGAATGTACATGGGCTGGAGCAGTTCCTCTGCATGGAGAGCCCTCTGCTTGGACCTCTCTCTGGCCACACAGTGACTGAGGAATCCGCACTGGGCTCCACACTCGGAGACCAGGCACAGCCAGAAGTCAGGACTGCTTTGTGGGAAAACTGACTGTCCTGTTCTACTCCTAAACCAGCTGGGCGACCTTGGGAAAATCACCTAAATTCTCTGATCCCCACTTTCCTTATGTGCAAAATCAAAATAGTAATACCCACCTCATAGTGTTGTTCGAGGATTCAGTTCAATTGAATGAGCATTTCCCTAGTGATTGCAATTTGCCAGGCACTGTGTTAGTTGCAGCGGAAAGCAAAGATGGATTAGATATATGCTCAAAACTCAAGGCAGCTGGGAGAACTGACATTTGAATTAACCTTTATTCTAGCAGAATGAACAATGTTAATGAGAGGAATATGAAAACGCACTGTGGGAATAAGGAGGAATGTGTGATGAGCTCCGATTAGGGAGGAGGTTGAGGTTTTCATTAGTGTATTGTCAGAACTGCGGTAGTCAAAGGAGAATGGGAAGACAGAGATGGAGGAAGTGACCTGAGCGAAGCTGTGTACTTACGAAAGGGCCGGTGTTTGGAGGGAGGGTCTGGTGTGGCTGGAATGGAGGATGTGGGAACATATGTAGTGAGAGGCAGGAAAAGTAATTGATGTCCCAGCATAGCGAGATTCTTTAGGCCTTCAAACCTTTCCGACCGTGATTCACAGCAAGAAAGGCATGTTACACCTCTAGTGGGTACATAAATAAACACATACATGGGTAAATACGTAGACCTAACTGAAGCAAAAGTTTTAAGAGATAATATTTAACCTTATCATATGTGATGCACTGTATTTTCTTTTCTATTCTATGTTATTTCATATTTTTAAATGACTCATTACATTGATTTTATGATCCATTACTGCCTGCATTTGGCAAAGCACTGCTTAGAGAATGAGGATTTTTTGAAGAAGGCGGTCGCACAAGCTTCCTTTGTCTGGGAAGCCCCTCTTGTGGCAGTGAGGGGAGTGATGGGCAGTGGGGTGGGATGGGAGGCAGTGGGCCATCACGAGGCTGTGGTACCAGTCCCAGGAGGAGAACAGATCAAGAGGGCTGGGATTGGTCCCCGAACCCAGGGCGAGGAAGGAGCTTTGAGTGTGGTTGACCACAGTAAATACTTCTGGAGTTGGAAAGCATAAAGAGCTAAGGCAGTGTCAAGGTCCCTGGTAGATCAGGGCAGGGTACGATTTTTCCTCTGGAGCAGATCTCACGGTGGCTGTCTGGGTGTTGAGTGACCCAGGCGGAACCCTCAGCCCTGGCCTGTCTTGCTAGGGCTCCCCCTGTGTGTCGTGAGGGATGGTGGAGAGAATATGGCTGGCTCAGGGCAAAGCCATCATCACAGGGATCCCCATACCCTCCATTCTATGCACCTGTGCAATTGGTGATGCGTGAGGAGCATCACCTTCATATACAAAGAATAGCACGTGGTTTTTCAGATCCAGCCTCAACCAAGGTCACTGCCCTTTTTCCTCAAATAATAGGAGTTGGGGTCCTACTCCTTGCTTGGTGATTATGCTCAGCCATGGGCCCAGGTCTGGGTGATGGGAGGGACTGAGAAGAACATGGGCCTTGATACCAGACGGCTCTAGCTTCCAGCCCCAGCTTTCCTACTTAGTAGCTGTGTGATCTTGGAGAAGTCACTTCACTTCTCTGAGCCTCGTTTTTCTCATGTGTAAGATGGGGATAGCAACACCTCTTACCTATTGGAAGATTAGCAGCCCCGGTTCTCTTCTCTTTTCCCTCTAGCCTCTTCACCTTGTGAATCTTACCTACCCCGTGGCTTCAATTAAAAAAATTTTTTTTATTAAAGCATAAGTTACATGCAGTAAAATTAACATGTTTTAGTGTACAGTTCTGTGAGTTTTAACAAGTGTAGAGTCGTGTAACCACCACCACAATCAAGATACAGAACAGTTCCACCACGCCAAGAACCTATGCCCCCACACCAACTCCTTTGCAGTCAATCCACTCCCATCTCTGCTCCCCATAACCACTGCTCTGATTTCCATCACTCAGGTTAGTTTTGCCTGTTCTAGAATGTCACATAATTTGAATTACACATATGTACTCTTTCACATCTGATGTCTTTCACTAAGCATAGTATTTCATCCATGTTGTTACACATCCCTGTAGTTTGTTTCTTTTTGTTGACAAGCAGTATTCCATTGTGTGGCTCTACCACAGTTGTTAATCCATTCGCAATTGTTGCACATTTGGGTTGTTTCCAGTTGGGGGTTGTTATGATAAAGCTGTGATGATTTTGCAAGTCTTTGTGTGAAAAAATGTTTTTATTTCTCTAGGATAAATATCTAGAGGTGCAATAGCTGGGTTGTCTGGTAAGTATATATCTAACTTTTGAAGAAATTTCCTGTTTCAACAGCAACAACAAAGTGGTCACAAAATTTTACCACCAATAATGTCTGAGAGTTCTGGTTGTTCCACTTCCTGGCCAACATTTAGTTTCGTCAGTCTTTTAAAATTTTAGCCATTCTAGTGAAATGGTATCTCATTGTGGTTTTAATTTTGCTTTTCTTTAATGGCTAATGATGTTGAGCACTTTTTATGTACTTAATGGCCATTTGGATAATCTGTTTTGTGAAGTGCCTATTTGAGCCTTTGCATGGCTGCAGTTTTTATTAGCCAATTTACATCTGCCCAAACCTCACTTCTGGCCTCTGGATGAATATACCAGAATGCCAAGAATAGCATTCTTGATACTTCTGCTTGGATGTCTCCAAGGGAACTCAACTGAGCATAAAGGTAATCTCATAACCATTTCCCTCACTCTCCCTCCACCCTCCGCCCTTGGTCTCCACCACCGATGCACGTACTAGTGAATGACCTCACCATCCACACAGTGGCACATCAGGAGTCATTCCTGACACCTCTTCTTCTCCATTCTCCCACCTCCAGCCACTCCATCACTTTTCCTCCTACCTACCTCTTAAGCCAATTCAATTCCCTCCATCCCCATCATAGCCTAAGCCATCGTCTCTCACCTGGATTACTGCAACAGCCTCCTTCCTTACTAGTCTTGCTCTCTTCAGGCTGTTTTAACATGTAACAGTCAGTGTCAGACCTTTTTGAAACACAGATTTGATCACATTACTCTCCTGTTTAGATTCTTAATGGCTTCCTGTAACTTTTAGGATAAAGATCAATTCCTTAATGTGATTTATAAGACTTGGCTATGTCCCAGCCAGGTGGTTTTCTTCTAGCTGTAATGGCAGGCCTTCTCCTGCCTCAGGGCCTTTGCACATCCTGTCCCCTCTGTCTGTTCCCTTTTCTTTACCTCACTAACACCTGCTTATTCTTCACATCTCAGTTCAAACATCTTCCTCAGGGAAGTCTCCCCTGAACTCAAGGCTACTGTATGCCCTGAGGGAACCCTATACTTTTCTTACTTAGCATTTGTCAGCTTATAATTATATATTTCTAGGATCATTCAGCTAACATGTGTTTCTCTCACTAGACTAGTAGGCTCTATGAGGACAAAGACTGTATTTTGTTCATCATGTGTCCCTGGGACCTCACCCCAGGGCCAGCTACATAATGTGTTGGACCCAGTGCAAAAGAAAAATGCAGTCCCCTGTCAAAAAGCAGAAAAAAGTGCCATTAAAGGTGTTAAAATATACAGCTTTTCTCTTTCTTCCATGTTCTCTCTTTCTTGACTTGTCATGGTATTTTTATTTGCTATTTAATGTCATTCTAAGTTAAAAAATAAATTTAAATTATCATGAATTTTACCATTCATGTTTGTATTATATGATGCAAATTTTAAATGGAAATATGAGCATTTAACCCATATGTGGAATCGCCAAAATTACACAACTCCGGTTTTGTAGCTCGTCCATGCATGTATTCCATTCTTACAGAAGAGTGGAAACGCTGCACAAACTAACTCAAATGTTTTTATTTCACTTCTTGACATGCGCACATTCTACCCACATACTCTACTTTGGGTTACTCATGAGTAAGGAGGACTGAGGAGCGAGAGCTCTGGGTGACTGCCTTTCCCTCTTCTTCCTGTCACCATTTTCAGCATAAATGTTGGTTAGTACAGGGGTGTGTCAGCAGCAGGAGAGGACATGTAGGTTCCTTGGCTATTTGTGTTTCTTCAAATGTCATTTCTTTCTACGTGCGGGGTAAGTTCTGGTTTGAGTGGAAAGCGTGGCCTCTCAGGTCTTTGAGTGCCTGCTCACTTGGTCATAGACTTGAACTCGAGTTGAGTCTCCCTGCACCCCCCATAGTGTGGGTCCACCAGAATTCTGTGCTTGTGGGCATTGAGAAGGCTGTGTGTGAACGGGGTGGCAAGAAAAGGTGGACACTCACATGACATGTATCTCCTCTGTTCGTGCACATGCTCCATTGTCCCACCGGACTTCCCTTACAAAACACAAATGTAAAGATGAAATTATTAATAATCTCAAGATGGTGACAGCAGAGCATTAAACCAAGTGTGGGGCCCTTCTGAGCATGTGAGTGCACAGGTCACACACTCATGAAGGTGGCCGTTCCTAACATACAGAGTAGGTAATCAATAAATCTGTGTTAAATGAATGAATGAAAGATTGTCACTGATATAAGATAAATGGTTCATTTTGTTTTGATAAAAACTAAAGACTCCCTCCTCTGTCACTTTGGAGATTCAACATGAACCTCAGAGGGGCTCCACTGCCTGACGTTGCCTGTCTTGGGGAGAGACGTCCTCTAATATTTCAAAGGGAGAGTGAGAGAGAAGGGCGTGAGGGGGCGGAGAAAGCCTGATGAGTCTCACCCGTCAATTTAGTCGGTACACTTTGCACGTACAGCAGGTGACACCTTGTAGCCTGCACTCTTAAGACATGGCCTAAGTGTGAATTGAGCTTCACAGCTCACTGCCTTCATCCACTTCCTCCTCCGCCTTTCAACCTCCACCTTCCGCTCCAAGAGAGAGCTGAAGTTGCTGCTAAATTAGCAGAGGTCCTCTGGGACCCATCCTGGAGGTGACGTGGAGCAGAGCAGCTCAGGCAAGGTCAGACCCACTGGCTGCTGGGGGATGTTCAAATTCCTTGTCTCTGGCCTTGACTTCCAGTTCACAGTTGGGCAGAAACGTCTCTGAGAATTGCAAGGGCCAAGAGTTAGGAGACCTCAGCTCAAGATCTGGCTTTACTATACACACTTCATCGTGTGACCTTAGGCAAGTGATGTCCCCTCTCTGAGCCTCATTTTCTCCTCTTTCAAGTGAGAAAATGAACTAGATAAGTGGCATAAAAGCAGAGTTCCCCAGAACCTCCGTGTCTCAAGAATGACACTGATTGGAGAAAGGGAGTCTCCCCAACTTCAGTTAGTGGTAATAATAATAATATTAATAATAGCAGACATTCACAGAGCACTCACTGCTCCAGATATTATCTTAAGTGCTTATATGTATTAACTTGCTCAATAGTCGCAACATCCCTATATGATGGGTCTGAACTATTATGCCCATTTTCAGATAATGAAACTGAGGAGCTGAATGGTTAAGTGACTTACTCAGGGTCACACAGCTAGTAAATGACAGAGCAGGGATTTGAACCTTGTAGTCTGGCTCTAGAGTACATCTACTTAACTACTCTATTTCCATTTGATCTACCTACCTGCCTATCCATCCAGCCATCTTCCAACCCATCTATTCATCCATCCATCCATCCATCCATCTATCCATTCACCAACCCATCCATCTATCCATCCATCCAAGTTCCATGTAAGAGCTTATTTGATAAAAGGATTCTTCTGAAAAAAATTATAAAAAATAATAAAAATTTGAAAACAACTGAATATTGCCATTCAAACTGGAGAAGCCCCAGGGGATGGGGTGCTACGACTGTTTCCCACTTCCTGGGTCATTCTTAGAGCAGTTTCTGTGGGTGGGGGTGAGGAAGAGTTGGCAGCAATCACAAAAGAGAATATTTTAAAACAATTTGTCAAACGTCACACCCATAGCTTGTGTGTAGATGAATGCTATGTGAGAAAGCTCAGGCAGTTTGGATCTGGCTTCCTTCCTCCTTCCCTCTTTCTTATCTCCCCTATCTTCCCGGGAAGGCAGAGCTAGAAGGGGTTTAGGGATTGACTTGTATAATAAGACTTCAGAGGGCTGCACTTGGACCAACGGGAGAAAGGAAAAGGAAGGCAGATCACCGCTCAGTGTAAGAACAATCACCCTACCCATTTTGTCATCCTAAAATCAGGTAACCATCTTGCCATGTAGATACCTGTTTGTCCTGGGACATTTTGGGCAGAGCCTGGTGATCAGGGAGGATGTGATGGAGATGCTTGCGTTTAAGTGGAAGGGTGTCCTAGAGTAGGTGAGCTCCCAGGTCCTTCTTTCTCCTAGATCGAGTGATTCCACCCCCACCCCCTAACTCCGCTGTGGAACTCCTGAGGCCTAGAGAAGGGCAGATCTTGGCCTCCGCTCATGCAGCTTGTCGAGGGCAGAGAGGACAGATTAGAATCAGCAACCAAGGTTCTCAGACCTGTGGCTCCAGCTCGAAGTTTCTCGAGTATTCTCAATGTCACCGCAAGGCACCCCCTTATAGAAGGAGGAAAATTCTCTCCATGCCCTTCTCACTACAGGGCTCTCAGGATTGTCTCAATGTGTCTGTCATGGAGGCTTATGACCTTCTCCAAATTCAAGGCAGGCCATTTATTGGGGCTGGAGATGGTGGAACAATGAGAGAGGTGTTCCCACCCTCGGCTGGGCCCACAGGTTCTGTTTGGATCTGGGCTTACTCGCCAACAATTTATTGCTTTCCTCTTCATTTAGAACCTTCACAGATGTGAGCTCAGGGGATACCAATACTGGCCCATTTCACAACGAGGATGGGGAAGCTCAGAGAGAGTAAGTGACTCACCCATGTGCCATGACCAGAGGGGTAAACTCAGTCTTCTGACTCCAGGGAAATCTTCACCGATCCTACCAAACGCTAAAAACGATGAAGCATTTACTCTACGTCAGATATTATGCTACCGTAACAACCCCATGACACCCATCGTATAGGTGAGGAAACTGAGATTCAGAGAAGTTAAATAAACTACCCAAGGTCAGATAGTTGGGAAGGGGCAGAGTGAGGGTTCAAACCCACGTCTGCCTTTTCCAGAGCCCATGTTCTTTTTCCACGACTCTATTCCATTCCTAAATCCAGAGGGGCCGCAAGGAAATGGTATCTTGGGAGAACGGGTGTGAGGACTCTGTTCAAGCCAGAAAGCTTGGGATGCCTTCAGAACGTCTCAGAACCTGGCAGGACCGTCTCAATACATCAGGTGGGCAATTACGGGTGAACAGGGCTTCCCCAGCCCAAAACCCAACTGCAAGACAGCCTCAGAGTTCATTCTGAGGCCCATGCTGTGAGCTGCATCCCTCCAACTGACCTTCGCCATGGGAAAAGTCTCCTCCTGGGCTGCCTTTAAGAGAAGCCCTGGCTGAGGAACCCTAGAGCTGCCTGGTCTGGGTGGGCTTTCTGGCTCTGTTATTTACTAGCCTTGGGCAAGTCCCTTTTCTGTAAAATGGGGTTAACAAAAATACTCCATGGGCCTTTTGTGAGGACTGGACAAGATCGTGTATCTGTGAAATTACTTCATACATAGTACAGCATTCACCACTCAGTAACAAAGCTGATTTTCATTGGACATGTGCTCTCTGACATTGTTCTAACTACTTTACAGGTGTTACCTCATTTAATCACACCTATAAGTATAAGGTCATTGTTGACCCCCCCACCACCCAAAGTACTCTCTCCACATTGGATGTCCTAATATGTGGTGCAGAGGAAAAGGAGTAGGGGCTTAGAATAGGAGACTTGGGTTCCAGTCCTGGGTCTGCCTTTATTGGCTGTGTAACTTCAAGAAAGCTACCCACTGTCTCTGAGTTTCATTTGCCACATCTGAAAAACACATGTGTTGCTTACCACTCACTGAGAAGCAAATAAAATTAATTTGTGTGATCACACATTGCATGCATTATTTATTTATCCTTACAATGATGTGGATTCAGTTATTATTCCCATTTTACAGTTGAGGAAACTAAGGCCCAGAGATGTTTAAAACCATAAAGTGAAATACAAATGCTGGCTAGGATTATCATCACTATTATTCTATAACAAGGCAGATGCTCATGAAAACTGATCCAAAAGGTCACAAGGAGAGGCCATATTTGCTTTGCTTCCCTGTAGGCTGATAGCCTGTTTATGTCCAGTCCAGGCAATGGAATACATAAGAAGCATGTGTGAGCCAGGAGAAATTCTGGCTGTGTGTGGAGCTTCGCTGCTATTCTGCCCAGAGGCAGAACGTTGGACAAAATGATCCTGAATGCCCTCTCTAGTTGTCTAGCATCCATCGAATCTTCTGGGCAGGAGCAGACACTGCCACTGTCTCTTCCCCAGCCCCACCTGCTCGTCTGGAGAACTGTCCAGTCAGAGCCAGCTGTGAAATCTGTGAGCCTTCGGTGCTGAAGTGAGAGAATTTCCCCCCGGGGTGTTGCAGCTTGTGGGCAGAGGTGGCAGCACCTTCTGTTCTTGTCAGGTATTTGGCGGGGAGGAGAGGCACTGAATTCGTATCCTGGACCAGAAAAACTGAATGCCTTGCTGTTCCTGCAGGTGGTCGTTAGCTCAGTATCCCTTCTGATCCCATCAAATTACCCTAGAAGTATGATTTTACAAATGTATACGTCATAGCTAAGGGGAAATCTAGAAATGACCTTGGGGAGGAGTAAATGGTCCAGTTTGGTTGGGACATCCATCAGGAGGAGCGATGGGACTCATGCTGGAAGGGAGGCTGGAATGCGGTAGCAGAGAGAGGTGGAGATGGCCCGAGCATGGGGAGCAAACCCACAGCATGGCTCGGGGCAGGGTACGCCCAAGCTCACTCGTGGGACTATCTGTTCTAGGGCTCTTCGCTTCTCACAACGTGTGGGAGGTGAGCCTGTGCATCAGGGTCTGAAAACTAGAGTCCAGCGCCAGCAGTCCCACCCGTCAGCCATCCCGCTTCAGGAAAGTCACGACTCCCTTTGGCCTCAAATTTTGTGCCTTAAGAGGGGAAGAATAATCCCTTCCCTGCCTTCCTCAGAGGGTAGATGTGAGGATGAAATGATATGAATACGAAGATGTCCTGTAAACTGGAAAGTGCTACGCAAATGTAAGGCATTACTTTCATTGCCCTCTAGCCCAGGAGTTCTCCACATGCAGGGTGCATCAGAATCACCTGGGGTGCTTGGTAAAAATGTAGTTTGTGGCTTCTGGCCATGAAAAACTTGCCAGAAGTCAAAAAGTGGGACTGCTCGTGCCCTCCTACTATCAACAGAAAGTTGTTATATTCCAACATATACACTTATTTAAACACCAATGTTCAGACACTGGAAAACGAGCATCATAGGACTATGATTCCCAAGAAAAGGAAAGCAAATTAGGTGAGCCTACAATCACCTTGGCTGACTGCCTGGAGGAACTGTCAAGATTGTAGTGCAGGAGGGGAACCAAAGCAGAACACGACAGTCTCTTTGGGAAGCTGAGGTGGCTGGAATTTACAGGGCAGAGGACCAGAGGAGAGGGAGTTATATAAAGAAAGAGCTGCAGGAATCTGCAGAGAGCCCTCCTTGAGTTTGCTGCGGGGCACTAAGCCGCACACGTGTGGGGTGAAACTCCACAAAACTGAGCAAATAATGATGGAGACATTTTGAGCTGAACAATTCTCAGGGCTCACAAAAGCCTGGAAGAGATTAGAGTTCTGACCAGCCAGGGTGAAGAGACCTGACTGCATTCAATCAGACGACAGAGCAGTCACACCACAGTCGCGAGATAAATGAGCCCTAGAGTGGCGATTACTCTAGACTTGCCCTTTAGGCAAGCTTAAAAACAAGCTTTGAAAGGATCAAGCAAACCCACAAATAACTAAACTACCTGTAAAAACAAAATTGAACACTTTTTAAGGGAAAACAACAAAATTCAGCTCTCAACAAAGTCATATTCAAAATGTCCAATATAGAATAAAAAAATTACTAGACATGTGAAAACCAGAAAATGAGACCCAAACAAGGACAAAACATAAACATAATGAGGTAAGAAATGGAAGATATTAAAAAAAACTAAATGGAAATTCTAGGGGGCTGGCCTGATGGTGTAGTTGTTAAGTTTGCGCACTCCGCTTCAGCAGCCTGGGGTTTGCAGGTTTGGATTCCAGGCGCAGACATATGCATTGCTTGTCAGCCATGCCATGGCGGTGTCCCATATAAAGTAGAGGAAGATGGGCATGGATGTTAGCCCAGGGCCAGTCTTCCTCAGCAAAAAGAGGAGGATTGGCAACAGATGTTAGCTCAGGACTAATCTTCCTCACACACACACACACACACACACACACACACACACACACACACACACACAAAAGGACTAAATGGAAATTCTAGAGGTAAAACTATCCAAACTGAAGCAGAGGGAGAAAAAAGACTGAAAAAAAAAATGACTCAGTGACCTGTGGAGCAATATCAACCAGTTTACTTTCTGTTGCTGTATCTTTTAAGTTTACTGATTTTTAAAATTCTGCAGTGTATATTTGCTGTTAATCCTATCCAGTAAATCTTTGATTTTAGTTGTTATATTTCATCATTCCATTTAGTTCTTTTTCATATCTTCCATTTCTCATGTGTTCATGTTTCTTTAAATCCTTAGACATATTTATGATATCTTTTTCAAAATCTTTGTCTGCTAATTCCACTCCTCTGTCATTTCACATTTTGTTTCTATTGATTATTTTTCTCCTCATTTTGGATCACAACAGTGATAAGAATTATCACAGATTTCTTGCTAGGAAACGCAAGCCAGAAGTCATTGGAACAATATCTTTCAGTGGTGAAAGAAAATAAAAGTCACCCAAGAATTCTATATCCAGAAAAAAGTAATTTCAGCAATTAAGGAGAAATAAATACTTTTTTCAGACAAAGAAAAACTGAGAATTTGTCACCAACAGACCTGACTGCAAGAAATGTTAAAGGAAATTCTTCAGGTAGAAGGACAATGATACCAAATGGTATCTTGGATCTACAAAGAAATGAAAGTGGTAGAAATGGTATATATGTTGGTTAAGTATAAAATATATTTTTTAAAAATTTAAATTTCTTGGGCCCGGCCCAGTGTCATGGTGGTTAAGTTCACATGCTCCGCTTCAGAGGCCCGGGGTTTGCAGGTTCGGATCCTGGGCACGGACCTTCGCACCACTTGTCAAGCCAGGCTGTGGCAGGTGTCCCACATATAAAATAGAGGAAGATGGGCACGGATGTTAGCCCAGGGCCAATCTTCCTCAGCAAAAAGAGGAGGATTGGTGAAGGATGTTAGCTCAGGGCTGGCCTTCCTCACAAAATAAATAAATAAATAAATAAATATCTTGAAAAGATAATTGAGCTTTTAAGGCAAAAATGATAACAATGAATTGTGGGACTTATAATATATATGTAGAAGTAAATCTATGACAATCGTAGCCCTGAGGATGGGGGGAATGGAAATAAACTGACATAAGGTTTTTATATTATATGTGAAATATTATAATATTTGAAATTAGACAATGAAAGTCTAACAACAAATATTGTGAACCCTAGACCAACTGCTAAATAAATAAATGAACAGGTAGTGTCAATAAGCCAAGAGTGGAGATGAAATGGAGTACCAGAAAATAATCTAAAAAAAGGCAGGAAAAGGTGAAAAAGAAAAAAGAACAATGAGACAAATAATAAAATAGCAAGATGGTAGATTTAAATCCAACCACAATGATAATTAAATTAAATGTAAATGATCTAAGCACTCCAATAAAAAGACAGATTGTCAGGCTGGATTTTAAAAAAGCCAGATCCAGCTAATTGTTATATTAAGTGTTAAGAAAAAAACACTTTAAAGACACAGATAGGTCAAAAATAAAAAAGATGGGAAAAAATTGTAACATGCTATATTAGTGTTCTGTGGCTGCTGTAACAAATTATCACAAATGTAGTGGCCTAAGCCATTCAAGTTTATTATCTTCCAGTTTTGTAAGTTAGAAATCCAACATGGGTCTCACTAGGCTAAAATCAAGGCATCAGCAGGGCTACATTCCTTTCTGAAAGTTCTAGGGGAGAATCAGTTACCTTACCTTTTCCATCTTCTGGAGACTACCCACATTCCTTGGCTCATGGCCCCTTCCTCCATCTTCAGAGCAAACAAAGCTACCCAGTCCTCACATCACACTATGCCGACCGTTCTTTTATAGTCATGTATCTCTGTGACCACAACCAGGAAACGGTCTTCATTTTTAAGGAATCATATGGTTAGGTTGGGCACACCTAAATCATCCAGGACAATCTCCCCATTTCAAGGTCTTTAATTTTAATGGCATCTGCAAAGTCCCTTTTGTCAGGTAAGGTAACATATTCACAGTTTCCCAGGACAGGATATGGACATTTTGGGGAGCTATTATTCTGCCTACCACACACACGAACATGAATCATGAGAAAGCTGGAGTGGCTGTCAGACAATTACACATGGGACATTCATCAAGAGACCATAAATTGGACCATATAAAAGTTCCAAAAAATTAAAAAGATTGAACTCACATGGAGCATGTTCTCTGACCAGAAAGGAGTTAAATTAGAAATTGATAACAGAAATATTTGGAAGTAACAAGGGAAATATTTTGCACTGAATGAAAATGAAAACAAAATTTGTGGGATGCAACTAAAACAGCGCTTAGTGGGAACTTTAGAAATTTGAGTGCTTGTATTAAAAAAGAAGAAAGGTCTAAAGTCAATATGTAAGCTTCTCTTTTAAGAGGCTAGTAAAAGAAGAGCAAATGGAAATAAAAGTAGGTAGAAAAAGGGAAAAATAAAAACAAGAGGAAATCAGTGAAATAGAAAATTGACAAACAGAGAAAAATCAATGACATCAAAAACGGCTTGTTTGAAAATATCGTAAAAATGGATAAATCTCTAGCTAGACTGATTTAAAAAAAAAAAAAAAGGAATACCCAAATTACCAATATCAGGAATAAAAGAGGAGACATCACTACACAGCCTACAGACATTAAAAGGCTAGTAGGAAAATATTATATACAATTCATGCCAACAAGTTGGACAACTCAGATGAAATGGATACATTCCTGAAAGACACATGTATTCATTTCCTATTGCTGCTGTTAAATTACCACAAACATAGTGACTTAAAACACAAATTTGTTATCTTACAGTTCCGGAAGGCAGAAGTCCAAAATGGGTTTCACCTGGCAGGATTGCGTTCCTTCTGGAGGCTCTGGAGAAGAATCTGTTTCCCTCCCTTTTCCAGATTCTGGAAAGGCTACCCACATTCCCTGGGCTTCTGGTTCCCAGATGGCAATTGTTTCACTCTGACCTTTGCTTCTGTTGTCACCTCTCCTCTCTGACACTCTCACCTCCCTCTTATAAAGACTCTTGGGATTACATTGGACTCATCCAGATAATCCAAGATAATCTACTCATTTCAAGATCTTTAATTTAATCGCATATTTAAAGTCTCTTTTGCCATGTAAGATAACACATTCACAGGTTTTGGGGATTAAGACATACACATCTTTGAGAGGTCATTTTGCCTACCAGAGAGACAAATTACCAAAATGGATACACAAAGAAATAGAATATTTGAATAGGCCCATGTCTATTAAAGAACTTGAATTTGTAGTTAAAAATCCTCCCACAAAAAAACCTCTAGGCTGGGATGGCTTCAACGGTAAATTCTGTCAAACATTTAAAGGAGAAATGAACTTTGACTCTTCATACCAAACACAAAATTAACCCAAAATGGATCATAGACCTAAACATAAAAGTAAAAGTGATGAAACTTCTAGAATAAAACAGGAGAATATGTTTTTGGCTCTGGGATAGACAAAGGATTTTTAGATAGGACACAAAATGCATGAACTATAAAAGAAAAAATTGATAAGTTTTTCTTTATCAAAATAAAAACCTTTGCTCTTCAAAAGACAACATTAAGAAAATGAAAAGGCAAGCCATTGACTGGAAAAAATATTTGCAATATATACATCTGACCAAGACTGCTTTCCAGAATATATAAAGAACTCTTAAAACTCAATAATAAGAAGACAAACAATTCAACAGAAACAGTGAGCAAAGAAGATGTGCAAATGGCCATCAGCACATGAGAAGTCAACAGCATTAGTCGTCAGGGAAATACTTATTAAAGCCATCTTTATACACTACTTACTCACTCAAATTGATAAAATCAACAAAGGCCAAAAATACCAAATGTTAGCAAGGATATGAAACACTTGAATGTCTCATACATGGCTGTTGAGAATAAAAAGTAGTACAAACACTTTGGAAAACAATTTGGCAGTTTCTTATTAAGTTAAATTATACTTAGAATATGACAGCAATTTCAATTCTAGATTTTTCCTCCAGATAAACCATATGAAACATAAAACATGTGAAAACATATATCCACACAAAACATATGAAAAAAATATGAGAACATATATTCACAAAAAAACTTGTCCATTAATGATCATAGCAGCTTTATTCAAAATAACTCAAACCTGGAAACAACCAAAACATCCATCAACAGGTGAAAAGATAAATTATGGTATATCCATACCATAGGCTACTACTCAGAAATAAAAAGGAACAAACTATTGATACCTATAACAGAATAGATGAACCTCAAAAGCATTATGCTGGGCAAAAAGAAAGACACAAAAGAGTACATACTCTATGATTGCCATTTATATGAAATTCTAGAACAAGCAAAACTAATTTCTCTAGACAGAAAGCAGATCAGTGGTCGACTGGGAATGAGCATGAGAGTAATTGACTGCAAAGGGGAATGAGGTTATTTTTTGCAGTGATGGAAATTTCGATTACATGGGTGTATATATTTGTCAAAATTCAATGAACTGTGCACGCAAAGTGTATGCATACTATTACATGTAAACCATAGCTCAATAAAGATTTTTTAAAATAAAAAGTTAAAACTTGAGGGGCCAGCCCGGTGGCATAGTGGTTAAGTTTGAGTGCTCTGCTTCAGCGGCCCAGCATTTGCGGGTTCGGATCCCAGGCTCAGACCTACACACCGCTCATCAAGCCATGCTGTGGTGGCATCCTATATACAAAGTAGAGGAAGACTGGCACAGGTGTTAGCTCAGGGACCATCTTTCTCACCAATAATAATAATAATAATAATAAAATTTAAAAAGTTAGAAAAGGAAAACACTTGGGCCCCATTCCTAGTGATTTCAACACTAGGACTAGTGTTAGCAGCAGGACTAATATGGGGTCCAGAAATCAGCATGTTAAACAAGCCCCATGGAGAATTATGCTGCAGGCTGTTTCACTTATAGAAATAGTATTGGTCTCTGTGAGCACCCAACTCTTGGACAATAAATCAACTAGGTAAGCAAAGACAATTCAGAAGAAAAGTGTTTGAGTTTTTGTGTGCCTTCATTCCACCCCCCAGCCTCCATTCTTTAGCTGGAAAACGGATACCACAGTATCCTCCTGGGTGCTCTGTTCTCCCAAGTGCTGGCGCAGCTGTGCATAAACTTCCTTCACTCATTCTTTACAAAAGAGAGTTTGCTAGGAAAATACATGGGAGAAAAGCAAAATAAAAACATATTACAAGTGCAGAGAAATCAACATGTTTGCAGAGCACAGATCCCTTCCCATAAGGTCATTCACATCTGGTGCCAGATAGGCTTGGCTTGTCCAGCTCACTGGACACATGATATTCACAGATATGTCTTGGGGTAACAGCAGGTAGACAGGGAGCCTGACAGGCTACCTGTGTGGAGAATGGAACAGAACAACAGACATGTTAAGAGCACTTATAGCCCAGAGGAAAGGGTCATTTCTCTGCTAAATTAGATTAAACTAAAGTGCTCTATTTCCATTCTTAAGTCTTTTCCTGCTGTCTGAGATATCTTCCCCATCTTCTGGCCCCCTATTCTGTCCACCTGTTGAAATCTTCCATCCTTCATGGCCCACCTTGAATAACACCTCCTTCTTATCAGATCACCATAGTCAAACCCAACTCTCCTTCCCCCGAACTACTTTGGCACTTGGCTTGAAGAGCTCTCACAGAAATTTTGATTTATATTTTAGTTATTCATGTGCACATCATATCTACTCTATTCAATTGTAATCTCCTTGATTATAGAAACTGCAATTTATTATCTATGCAAGGTGTAACCTGCATAGTTCCTAGTACATTAATCAGCACTTAGTGTGTGTTTTACATACATGTATTATAGAAATTAATAGATGCTTCAGTCCATGCTGACTCATTATCTCTGAGCTTTTGCTTATGCTGTTCCCCCTTTCTGGAAAATCCTTCCCACTTCAAGTATTATTTCCTCCAATAAGCCTTCCCAGATCCCCAAGCTGTTGGTCTCCTATAGCACATTGGGTATATCTCCATCTTATCACTTACAACCACCACTGTATATTGAAATTAAATATTTATTACCTGTTTTACCTACTTAATCATAAGCCTCAAGAAGTCAAAGATTCCATCCTAGTCATCCTTATCTTACCACCACCTAGCCCAGTGTTTGGTAGTAGTATGCACTTCATAAATGTTTTCCAAACAGAATGATCTCTTCAGAAGTTTCTGGAGGCGTTAGCCCATGACACAGAAAGCCTGGTTTATTTAGTTTGTGTTTCTATTAGAGTGGCCAAAACTGTCCTGAGGTCTCATTCCCAGAGAAGACCCAGCATAAACGGCCTTCCCACCCTAAGTTTCCTCTTGGCTGAAGGAAGAAGTAGGACTGGATGTTCTCTAGGGTCCCTTATAGTCCTACGATCCTTGTTTTCCAGGGAATTCCCCAGCAGAATACATAGTTGAGTACAAAAGAACAAATGTGGCCTCTCCTCAGAAGGTCTTTAAGATGGTTTAAGATGGACTCCCAGCTTCTGGGATGGCTGGACATAGGAAAAAGAATTCGTGACCCTCTCAGAGCCCCATGACTTCCTCTGTTTAAATACATTTCTCCTACCCGTCCCACCGCACTTTCCCAGTATCACTACTTTCGCCTCTCCGGCTTTCTCTTGCTCACTGGATTTATCTTATCCATCTTGGGGCTTCTTCGTTTATCCTGCTCCCCTATCCACTCTCACTCGTCTCCTTCCTTTCCGGTCAGCCCCGCAGGAAGCCGAACTCCTCACCAAGCCTAGAGGAGGGAGGCCGGGTGGGTGGCCCTGGCGCCCGGTCCCGCCCCTCAGTGCGCGTGTGAATGTCTGTGTGGCAGTGACGCGGCGCCGGCGGCGGGGAGGGAGGCTGGGCCCGCCGGAGAGGGAAGTGAGCGGATCGCTGGGGCTGCTCGGCTCCTGAGCGCCCTCGCGCTCCCTGCCGCCCGCCGAGGCGCAGGCAGCGCGCAGGCGGCGGCGGGCGGCATGGAGAGCCTGCTGGAGAACCCGGTGCGAGCCGTGCTCTACCTCAAGGAGCTCACGGCCATCGTGCAGAACCAGCAGAGCCTCATCCACACCCAGCGCCAGCGCATCGACGAGCTGGAGCGGCGGCTGGACGAGCTAAGCGCCGAGAACCGCAGCCTGTGGGAGCACCAGCAGCTGCTGCAAGCCCAGCCTCCGCCCGGGCTCGTCCCCCCGTCGCCCGCCCCGCTGCCGGCTACCCCGGCCACGGCTACCGCCGCCGCCGCCGCCGCCGCCGCCGCCGCCGCCGGGGCCCAGGAACAGGTCCAGAACCACGGACAGCTCTCACCCGCCGCTCCAGAGCAGCCACCGATTCAGCACCACGGACAGCTCCTGGTGCAGCCCCAGCCGGGCCCCACCAGCAGGGCTCACGCACCCCAGTCGCTCCATCAGCACACGGCGCCCGCGACCGTCGCCGACAAGGAGAAGGATCGTCCCCCGAGTTGTTGTGCTGGAACTCTCCTTCAGCACAAATCCCCCGCCGCCCTCGGCAAGGGCGTCCTGAGCAGGAGACCAGAGTGAGTGGGGAAGAAGGGATGGTGACTGTTGTGGTGGGAGAAAGGGAAGCAATGGGTGTGAGGAGGAGACAAGGGGAATTGGGTGCACCCAAGAATCTGAAGGACCAGGGTAACATGAAATGAGGAGATGCTTGGGGGTAGAAGTGTGTCAAGGAGATTTGGGGGAAAGGAGGGAATGATATCAGTATCTGAGAGGGTTTGGGGGATTTTAGAGCAAAAGGGAGTATCCAGACCATCACTGAGGGCAAAGGAGGAAAGAAATAGGTTTTATAGGTTTTAAGTGATTGGGGATATGGGAAACTGGCAGGTTTTAAAAGGGACAAGGTCGAGAGGAAGTTGGGGTAAAGATTTAACTGAAGAAAAGAGAACAGCTGAAGATTTTTTAAAATTAAGAAAAATTTGGAAGGGAGTTTGGGGAGTAAAATTATTTGAATGGAAAGTGAGATATGAAAAAGACGGAGGCTTGGCAGAGAGGTATGTTAAGAGCTTTAAAAGGAAGAGTAGAATTAGGGTCTGAGGGAATTCAGGAGACAGCGGATAAGGCTGAAAAGCAGGAATGATGAGAGAAGTCAGGGGGGCTGGAGATAGAGGAAGATGAAGGGTAGGAGAAAGCATTTTCCAGAGGAACGAGCTGGCTCTTAAACTGATGTAGTGGGAGTCAAAGCCAGGAGTGGCTCATTTCGGGAAGCTTACTCTGCTCTGACCTGCATGGGCACCTTTCTTCCAAATCCCCACAGAACCAAAGGGGTGCAAGGAAACAACCCACCAAGCTAATGGAGGACTCAGTTATAGCGTGAGGACTCAGTCTGGTTATAGTTTTTTCCTCTGACCCAAGGAGGATTTCTGTGCAGGGGAGTTGGCAGTCGTGGAAAGGGAACAATGATGAGAGAGACAGTTGGCAAACCGAGTTGGTACTTGGATGTAATTCCTGTTTAAATCTCTCTGTTATGGCTGGTGACTGCAAACCTTGTTTCCCCTTGGTTATTTGGTGATAATTGGAATCTCATGTTGAGTCCCGAGAGAAATATGCTCATTAACCCCCAGTGAGGGACTCTAGGACCTCAAGCTCTTTCTTTACTCCCAATGTCCATGAAGTAGGAATATGGGAAGAAGAGAAGAAAGAGGACTGGAATATTCTCTCTTCTGTATTGGGAAGGCTGTGACCATGTTAGCTTCCCTTCTCTGATTAGACAGATGATGGGAGAACCGCACAGAAGAACAGATCAGGGGAAATCAGTACCTCGTCATCACCTGACCCTGACAATGGTGATGCTAAGAGCCAGGTGTGGGGGAGGAGGGAGGAGAGCCAAGAATCCCATCTTCATCCAGTCTCGGCGTGCTTTAGGTCTGGGGATACTTGTAAAGATTTGACGTAGCCCTTAAAAACTCATTTTTTTTCACATCTACTGTAGACTTAGAGAAGTTGGGTGAGGACATGTTAGCTCACAGAGTAGATTTGACCAGAACCATGGGTTCTTAGGGGTGCAGATCCAGGATAATCTGACTTGGCAGACCTATAGCATTTGATTCAAGCCGCAAGATGTGGTTTTCTTCCCCAGCTCCCTCAATGGCCCATTTGGCCTTTCTTCAGCGTCACAGTTTTCTTTCCTTATTTGGCACAAAAAGCAGAAAGTCAGTTTTCCCTCAGTGCCTAAGGTTCAAAAAGGGCAGCATCCTCCAAGATGCTATGAGGATTTTTACCCAAATAGAAAGAAAAGAACTCTTCCATTCCATTTCCCTGGGGGCAGCCACAGCTTTCTGGTAATTCTGGTTCTCCATCTGACTCCTCTCTTTGTGCCCTTTGGTGTCTCCCTTCTCTTCCACTGCATCCTCACTTTCTTTGCATCCCTTCAGGGGACTGTGTAGGCAAGAAGGATTGAGGAAAGATAATTTTTCTTGGATAAGGACTTTGCTATGGCCCCTGAAGTAGCTTAGAGAGCCCAAAGTCTGCTGCTTAGGTGTTCTTTCTGGGAATCCAGGGAGATAGGAATCACCTGGATTCCTATCCAGCCTCACATATCAAAACCAGAAAGGAACTGTAGTGTCCTCATCTTTCCTTCTCCCTTGTCCTGCTTTTGCTTCCCAAGG
Organism: Tapirus indicus; assembly: GCA_031878705.1. Lineage (NCBI taxonomy): Eukaryota > Metazoa > Chordata > Mammalia > Perissodactyla > Tapiridae > Tapirus > Tapirus indicus. Next base: position 99,709,465 of record CM062918.1, on the reverse strand, counting down.
GAGCAGAACAAAAATAAATAATTAGAATGGTGGAGGAAAGTGGAAGTTGTTGGAAATCTTTCACTTAGGAAGTTGTGCCAGGCACTAAGAGGTTAACACCACCAGTAGCTCCTTCCTTCTCCAGATTCTCCAGCTTTTGCCCCTGCTCCCCAAGCCTGGACTCCCAGAGACTTAGAGAGCGAGGATATGCATGCCTCACCTCCTCCCTGCAGCTCCCTCTCCCTTTGGATGTGAAATCATGGACATCTTGGCTGGCTGAATGCCTTCTGTGCCTTCTGGACCACCCATTTCTCCCTCCTGTTTTGCCTAACTTCAACCGAAGTTTCCCCCACAGAACCTCAGGAAGGAATCATCTTTGCTGATTACATGTTTGGACCCACCCTGCTCTCTACCCACGACCCCCACTTCGTATGTTTGCTTTCCTCTGCCCATGCCTCTTGATGGTGCAGGGCTAGATGCAGCCAGCGGGCAGAGAGAGATCTTCACGGACAGGGTGAGGTGAGGAGAGGAAGAGCAGAGCCAGCAGCCCTCTCTCTGATGTTTCTCCTGGGGAGCTCCCTGCTGCATCAGTTCTCTGCTGGGTGTGCTGAAGTAGGAAGAGACAGCAGAGGGGGGTCTTCGGATCATAATTTCACTGTCAATCTTTTCTCATTCCTTGATTCTCCTTCTCTGGCCTCATTAGAGTGAGAATGCAGCCCTGATGAGGCTGCTGATGGGTGGGTAGAGGTGGGTAGGGGTTCCCAGGGGCCAGGCACTGTATTGATGCATTATCTCACCACACAGTTGGTCTCTTATCCCCAGGACTCCTCTTCCTGCCCAAATCCAGCAGAAGCAGGAGCCCAGGGGAACCTGGGACAGGGAAATAATGTATCATTTAATTGTCATCAGATCTGCCTTAATATGCAGCCTGGTCTCTTTCCCTCCTTCAGCTGAGGGAGATACGAAGGTGGTGGCCATGAAGTTCAGGCCAAGGAAGCAATGATGTGGGGGTGGGTGAGTGCAGACATATCATAAAGAAAGACACTCAAGGGGTTAAACTCTTTCTCTGCTTGCTTCCTGGCTCTTGCTAAGCTCCAGCCCCCACTGCTTTTGCCTCTTAATGAAAGCAGCAATCGTAGATTTCCTCTTTATTTTTTCAATCAAGGCTCACAGCATCCACAGAATTGATTATCCCTTTCCTGGCTGGAACCAGAGCCTCAGCCTGACCTGGCAAAGTCTCCTCCTTGCCATGCAAGCACATGACCCTCCCTGAAGCTACTGGCTTCAGTGCGACCACAGCTTCTCTGAGCACACGTTTGCCCACCCACCCCGCCATGCATTTACAGCCCGTGGGTCCCAGGCTTGCCCATGTCCCCAGTCCCACGGACAGAGGGGTACTGGAGGCTGGGTAAGATTCTTGGATTATAATTCAAATTCAGCTCCTACCCCAAACTCCCACCTGCAAGTGGCTATCAAGTCTGAATGGCTCAGTAGCTCCTGTCCTCTCCTCTCTTTCTTCCTCCCTTGTCTTCCTTTTATACTCTTCCTCCTTCTCACTACTTCCCTCCTTTCTCTTTCCTTCCTTCTCTCTTCCTCTCTCCTTCCCTCTCCCTCAAACACTTTCTCTCTCCCACATTTTCTTCCTTCTATCTTTTGCTTCCACTTAAGGTGCACAGGGAAGTCTCCTCCTCTCTACTCCCATCCTTTAAGCATGAAATACTTCTTGGGTCATCTTTTAAGCTCCATGGTCTCATACTGATTGGAGGCTGGGGGATGGCTAGAAGATCACTGGATGTGCTTTTTAGCCTGAGTTATCTAAGACGCCGATTGGAGCAGGTATCTCCACTCCTACTGAGTCACTGTTGTCTGCCTGGAGGTGGCAGCTGATGGCCAGCCCATCCTGGGAGCTACTAAGAGAGTGTGAAGTTCTGTCAATCAGTCGACTCTATGTATCAAGTGTCCAGTCCAATCAAAACTCTGCACTCTGTGCTGTGGAAAGATAGGAAAGAAGCAAACAGTCTTTGCTCAACATACGCGAGACACATATCTAGAAACATCTAAACAAGCATAAGCAGATTGCAGCTGCTTAGAGCTACCCTCTATCAGAACAGCACAGGGTAAGAAGGGTGAGCATATAAACAATTCTCAGAGCCCAGGGAGAAGGTTTGCTTGGTTGGAGTCAAGGGTTTATGTCAGGAAAATAAGAGCCAAGGATAACTGGAAGGGGACAGAGCCCAGAAGAGTCAGTCCTCGGAGATACCTGTATGGCATGTGTGTATATCCTCTGACGTCACAGTCCCCCTCACCCTAGTCCCCTCCCACCAGGCTGAACCCCTACCAACAGGGAAAGGAGAGCCTCAGCACTCAGAGTCCTTGTCTACCTCATGCCTAGAAAGCCTGCTTGCTGAGCAAGCAACATTATGGCCATTGCTCACCAACCTGCCTATCCACCTTCTCCTCCCCAGTCTCCAGCAAGGAGAGGACTTCTAGCTGGTAAGCTGGGAAATGGGGCCAGCATGAAGGCTCAGGAGAGGAAGGAGCATGTGTCTTTTTGCTCACCTGGAAGCTGGCATGGAGTGGGCATTTATTAAGACTTGCTGGCCTCTGCTTTTCCAACAGCCCAGACCATTGCTCTTCCCTCCCTTTCATCCAAAAAGACCACAGTCCAAGAGAAACAAGTCACCCCTGGCCTCTGGCAAACTCCATTGCCTCCCTTCTCCTCACCAGGCCCTGTGTCTTGCGCCACTCCTCTCTCTCCTTCCTTACTCCCAAACCCTTCCCAGACACCCCCGTCCCCCGTTACCACCACAGGGCCTCACGAAGGCATCCTGGCAAGTTTTCCCATTAGCCTGAAAACAAGCAAGGGGAGCAGCCGTCCGGTCCTGCTGATTCAGCAAATATCTGTGCAGCCTGAGTTTCAAAGGTCACTTATGAAAAAAGACAGATGGGGTCAGGTCTCAGTGGAGAGTGAATGAAAGGGAGAGTGACATGAAAAAGGAGAAGAGAGCTGGGACAAATAGCTGGGCCCATGGTCTGGAAAGAGACTTGGATCCTGAATTTAAATCCCACGTATAGATTTTTAGACAGGCTGCCCTTGTTGCAGACCCTAAACACTTTTTCAATGGAACCCAAACATAACCTCAGTGGCCCTGGACACAGGGCAGTAGCAGCTTAGTAAGGGGTTTCTTAGTAAGAGGTCCTGGGGACACTCTCACTGCATCTGGCAGATCCCCAAATGCAAGGCCATCTGGCAGGATTTCTGAGGCTTCGGCCACTGCAGCTCCGTCCTCCTCTGCTTCTGAAAAAGCACAAAGTGCAGATTCCCACACAAGCTGCAAAGGGTTTCTGGGTCCCATGGAGGAAAGGGGTGGTTATCTCCATTTCAGGCAATGATGGCATTAACAAACAAACAAAAAAGGATCAGGAGTAGAGTGAGGGAGAAATTACATTTTTCAGGCTGAATGGAACTCAAGGAAACCACAGGATCACAGAATTTTCAGGATCTAGGTGTTAAGAACATGGCTTTGGAGGCAGGCATACCTGGGTATGAATCCTGCTCTACCACCTACCAGTTGTGAGAACTTACAGTCATTATTTACCTGCTTTGAGCCTCTTTTTTCATTTAGAAAATGAGGAACAATATCTACTTCAAAGGGTTGTTGTAAAGTTTAAAAATTAGATGGTATCATTTGCTTAGTACTGTTCCAGGTACCACAGTTAGTACTCAATACATGGTAGTCTTTCTGCAGAGGGAGAAACCAGGGCTTATCCACAGTCAGACCACAGCGACAGACTAGAAGCCAGGTTCAGGGCTCCTTCTATCCTTCCAGGCCATCTTTCTACATGTTCCCTCTCCTCATCTCCCCCCTACCTTTGGACAATGTGCACCCAAGCTATTCCAGACACATGAATGTGGAGCTGACCTTGAAATGCAGCCCAGCAGGACACATCCACCATCCCTTGGTGATTCGTGACGAGGTCTCACAACTGTGTGGCTGGGAAATGCTTCCTTAAGCCCAATTTACCACTCTTCTGTTGCATTTTAAGATTATTTGCACTTCTCTTAAAGACATTGAAGGGATCGGAGTTATCACCCAATGCCCCACGGTGATACAACCGCCCTCCCTCATTTTCTGAATGGGGAGATTACAGTCCTGTGTAGTATATGCACTTGTCAAGGACAAAAGTGGAGGGTGGGGGGAATGGAGTCTGAACCAGGAGACTGCTTCCCACTTCCCTGCAATGAAAGCTAAATCCATGTCTCCCAATTCTTCCATCCTGGGGATGGAAGGCTAGACCCACTCTTTGCAGGACTCTGAGGTCAGAAAGCTGGAAGGAACAGCAGGGAGGGACTGAGGAAAGGAGAGACCTGACGTGTTGTTATGGGGTTTTGGTGGTGGTTGGTGGGCAGTTGGAGGAGGACTCTGCTTTTCTGGTCAAGCCCAGAGGGTAAATGAATTTCTTCTTGTAAGGACTTGCTTAGATAAAATACCTCCTATGAAAAACGAAACAAATGGAAAAGAAAATATGGTGGGCTTCTACAATTCTCTCCCAGGGTGGTTGTGGCTGTGCGGCCACCACAGGCAAAGACCACTCGTGTGTGTGTGTGTGTGTGTGTGTGTGTGTGTTGGGGCACCGGCCAGGTTGGGGGGATGGGCTCTTTTGCTGTTGCTCTTTGTTTGGAATAGTCCATCTGGGAGGGCTATGTAATTCTGCAAGACTGGCGTGTGTGCTGAGTGGTACCATTCATCCCCGGCGGGCAGGTAGGCTACTGTGGACAGAGGGCATGCAGGCCTGTCCAAATCCCTGCCCACGCTCTGCACTGGCATCAGGCCATTCCCTCTAGGCCACAGCTGCCGGAGCTGGAGGACTTTAGGAGCTGGACCAGGGTCCCCCGGCCCATCTAGGGAGTCAGACAAATGTCAGAACTGGAAAGGTCCTATAAGGTCATTTGGTCTGAACTCATTTGGCAAATGAGGAGACTGAGAGAGAAATGACTGGTGCTTCCAAACCAGCTACTGGCAGAACCAGGTTTAGAGCTCAGATTTTCTTAACTCTTCATCCAGTACTCTTGACAATATATAGTGATGGACCAGAAGAACTGATAAGGACTGCTCCATAGGTGTGCAGGGCCAAACTTACAGCTAGTATGGGGGTTAAGGGGACCCAGGGAGGTCTCTCTGCCTTCCAGAATATCTCGCCTATGCCAGCAATTCCACAATTAGAGATTCTTTTGGGTACTTCAAGATTATCTGTCTTGTTAAAATGCAAATTCTCCTAGGACAGGAGAAAAACCATACATTTAGCTATATCAGTCATTTACACTTCAGTATAAAAGAGTTCACTTGAGCAGTTTCCAAGAGCAGGTTTGATAAGGGAAGAGGATACCATGGTGACACTGGCTGACTAGGGGCCAGGGTGGGAGGCTCACAAGGAGTTGAAGGGCTCATGAGGGAGGCTGTTGAGAGTCTAAATGATCTTTATCTCTGCCATGGTATTCAGTGAACTGGCATTGCCTTGCCTGGGTCTGGTAAGCAAAGGGGAGGGACCCAGGGCACCCCCACATTAGCTTGTCTTGGAAAAATAATTCTCTGGGCTGTGGAAAAGATACTTTCCCAATGAACTTCATGTGTAGGAACCACAAGGCAGGGATTTGAGGAGCATCCTGGTGCTCAGTAAGCTCTTTTGATCCTTTCTAGGATCTTAAAATAATTTTTGGGGGGAAAAATTTCACACAACTCTATTGGGGTTTGCTGTGGGGCATGAAGATGTGGGCAGGAAGGGCTAGTAGGCAGTAGAGGTTGGTGTCACATAAGCCTGAAGAGGATTGGGGAAGAGAGGCTAAGTCAACATCTAGTTGGTGTTTGATAAACACTGGTTGAATGAATAAACTCCGAGTATGTAGGGCCCAGGCAGGCTCCTCGATGGTGAGTGGAGGGAGGGGAGGGGATGGTGTCGGGGCTGAAGCAGATCTCAGCTGGAGGGAGGCCCCCTGGGGGAGTAGGTTGTGCTTAGGCCCAACAGCACAGTGTCTGCAGCTGAGCATGTGTGAAAAGCTGGATCAGAGGCTCAGCTCTTAAGGCTGGTTGTAGAGTGAGGACGTGGGTGCTCCTCCCAGCTAACAGACCCCACCCCAATCCCATCCATGAGCATGGAGAGCCCTCTTCTTCCTCTGCCCCCAACCTCTGAGCAGTCTAGTCCTCTGCCCCTTGGAAGCTACATTAAGAATAAATCACAAGAAAGCCCTTTGAGTGAGCATTTCATCTCACTGACACCCACACACACACAGACACACACACACACCCACGGCCTAGTTAGCAGGTCGAACTAAAAATGGGCAATGGGTCTACGAGGATGCGAGGGAAAGGAAGCCTGAATTGTGGCCATGTTTCTGGGTGGAAAGAGAGGAGAGCTGGATTTGGGGGTCACCATCTGGCCTGGGAGACACAATGGGAACCAGCACCCAGGCTCCAGGCCTGTTATTCCTATTTCTCAACCAGACAGAGTCAGCTCTGTTCAGGGAAATGTTAGGATGCTGCAGGGAGGTTGAGTGGGTGTGTGTATGGCGTAGATGTGTTTGCGGGACTGAGCGGATGGCTGCGCATGGATGGGTGTGTTACCAACAGGCTGGAGGAGTTGGATGACAATCCACACCATACCAAGGATGTGTAGGCCTCAAAACAAAGCTCAGCATAGGCCTTCTTCCTGCTTCCCCATGACACCCTGTCTGGTCACACTCTCAGGACTCTGGCTTCCTTCTTCTTTCTCTGCATGACTTGTTTCATCTCCCTTGGCTAGCCAGCTCCTCCTGGGTCTCCCCCTCTGTAAGATGGGGTGAGTCTACAGTGCCTCCACTCCGGGCCCTCCATCCGTCACTCTGTCTCAAGCTTGAAGGAGACCAGGCCTCTGGAGGATGTGAGCTCCCATGGAAAAGCCTGCGGGGGGGGTGGGGGTGCAGGGGGGGGGCATCGGGGACTTTCTCTTGTGGTGCTGTGTGTGGAAGCTCAGGTACTGGGCAGCAGCATGATGCACAGAAAGCTGCAAGGTGACTTTCCTATCTTGGCCTAGCTGTGGCCAGGGCCTGGCACCACGTGACCTCTCAGGGCTTTGGATACATCAGGTCAAACCAGCCGTCTTCCTGCCTCCAATCAGGAATGCACTCCCCATCCGAGGCAGAGAGGCAAGGGAATTCCATAATTTCTTCCTTGATAAATGATTGCAATCTACCATAATTTTCATTCAACACATCAATTCAACACAATAATTATTTTAAAACAGAAACAGAAACTCTGCAGAGCTGTTGGGAATCTCTTACTTGTGCCTATTTAAGTGTCAGTGTTTCCTGTGCACTGCCTTGTCTTTACAAACACATACCCTGGATGCTTACAAACAGGCTCATTGGACATCTTTGACATTCTTGGTGCTATTTAACTCATAGGAGCCCATCAGGGAAGGCCAAAGGGAACTCCAGAGGCGGGTACAGAACTGTCAGGCAGCACGGGAGGAATACTGGCTTTCTAGGCAGTGGGACTCCCACCCCGAAGCCAGGACTCCTGAGTCCTGATTGCTGTGCCCACTCTCACAGACCCCAAGTGTAAGCTTGGAGCAACCCCCTCCCCTTCTCTGGGGCTTGATTTCCCCTTCTGCCCAACGGGGACAATCACTCTTTGCCCGGCTTTTTGCCCCTCTCTCTTCTCAGCTCACCAAGTCTGTGGTAGCAGAGCTGTTAAGAGGTTGCTGCAGCAGGAAGGACCTAGCTTAGATGTGAAAAATGACTTCCAAATGATAAGAGCTTTGGGAAGGAAGCTCACGATGGGGGACTGAAGGAGACTTGGAATTCACAGACCCCTGCGGGCCCCGTGTAGAGAGGCCTTGTTCTGTAGGCATGGGAGGGATGACGTGAATTCTGCAGGGGCTTCCAGCTCCAAGTACCCCTGGAATTTCCACTGGGCTCCCTCTGGACATTAATGCGTAAAAACCGGGAGCAGCGGGAGGGGAGAGCTCAGCCTGCTCCTTCCCTGCCCCAGCCTGAGAGCGCCCCCTTCCTTCCACTGCTTTCCTCTCCCACCTTCTGCCCCCAAACTCACTCGGAAAGCCTGGGGAAAGCCCTTCCTCCTCCGGCCGCATTCTCCCGGGGGCTTCTCCGAGGGGAGGGAATGCAGAGTCAGGCTTTCGGCTGTGTGGGCGGGTTGGCGAGCAGCTGACAAGCAGGATGGAATCTCCCGGCCCACGCACCCCTCCCCGCACCCAGCTCTGCGCTCCCCCGCGGGGGCGGCGGCGGAGGCGGGCACCCCCAGCACCAGGAAGCCGCGCGCCCCGTCCGCCCCGCGCCCTCGCGTCCCCGGCCAGGCGGTGCTGAGTCACCCGCCCGGGAAGCGCAGTCTCCGCGCCGTCCCACTCCGCACCACACCTGTGCGCCCAGGCTCCCCCAGGCCTGCGGTGCCTCCGCCCGCCCCCCTGGGCCCTCGCCGCGCCTCACGCTCTCCATTCCCCCGCCGCTGGCCTCCCTCCCGCTGCCGCCCTGCCTCTCTCTCCGCGCCCCTTCCCGTCTCTCGAGTCTGGCTGTTTCCCTCCGTCCTTCCCCACCCTCGCGGCCCTCTCCGACTCAGCCTGGCGCGCGCCCCGCCGCCCGCCCACGGCGTCTGGGAGCACCCCCGCGCCGCCGCCTCCCGCGCTTCTCGGGAACCGAGGGGGGTGGGGGTGGGGAAGGGGCTCCGTGCTGCGTCACCGCCCGGCCGCCGCCGCCGCTGCTGCCGCTGCCGCTGCCGCCGCCGCCGCCGCCGCCGCCCCGGGCCCTGGTGGCATTCCCAGCCTTAGACCGTGACCCGCCCACCCTCCGCCCGGGCTGCTTCCCCGAGGGTGCGGACCCTCGGGGCTAGATGTGCGCTCCTTTCCCAGCGTCCCCAGGCCCCAGCCCAGGCTGGTGTGAGTGGATTCCCTTCGGAGAAGAAGGGGAGTAGAGGGCGGGGGCAGCTAAGAGGGTCAGGGATCAGGATGGTGTCACTGAAGTCCAACTTCTACTCAACATCCACCTCTCCTAGCCTTCCTTGTACCTAAGACACCTCGGCAAAAGAACCCAGCCCTATCTTAGCCTCCCCACATTTATATTTGTATTTTATAGCATCACATAAGCAGAAGTCTGGCCAAACCTATGACGAAGCATGCTAGTTCAGAGTGTGGCTCTGGGTTTGAATCCTGACTCGCTCATGTATTAACTGGGTGGTCTTGAGCAGTGACAACCTTGGTTTTTATCATCTGCAAAATGGGGAAACGAATAGTACTAACCTAACAGGATTGCTGTGAGAATTAAGAGGTAATCCCAATGCAGCGCCAGGCAAGCCCAGTGCCTAGGGTAGTGAGGACCCGAAGTACAGTCGCTGCTGGTATTGGGCGCCCTTCGGGCAAGAGCCGGGCCGGAAAGTGCTTATTGAAGGGAGCGTGCTCTTCCTCATCTCCGTGTGTCTTCCGGAGAGCTCGGGACTCCTTTTTCCCTCTTTGACGGCCCCTCAAATATTTGACGACAGTCACCCACTTCCCTGGCCTTCCTGTCCACCATCTCCCCCCACCCCCGGTCTTATTTTCTTTCAGACTAGCAGCACACCTAAGCCCACCACTTCCTGCTCCACGTGGCTTTGTGGGTGACTTGGCCTCATCATTGCTCTCCTAAAACAGGAGCCAGGAGGGAGCCCTGCGCCCGGGGCGGGGGGGGGTGTGTGGCCAGGCCAGCGTGGGCACGGGAGCCCCTCTCTCACCCCTTGCTGCAACCGTGCAGGTTCTGGACCCTTCCCTGGCTCTGGATGGCAGCTAGGAACCCGCTGGCTTTCTCAGCCCCGGGCCACAGATGGGACCTGCCAAACGAGGTCAGGGAAAGCCCCTGGGCTCTTTTACTTAAAGGACTCTGTCCTCGACTTCTGGCCACCTGTACGTGTGCTGAACTTTTCCCATGGCCCTGTTGGTTTTCATTTTAACAATCTGGTTGTGTTCTTTTTTAAATTTAATGTACTATTTTCAAATAGGTAATACATTGACATAGTACAGAATTCAAAAGATGTAACAGTTTGCAGTGAAAATTGTCTCCCCACCCCTGTTTCCAACCCACTGACCCCCATTGCCACCCCCCCCCCGCCCCCAGTAACTACTGTTAGCAATTTCTTGTGTATCCTTCCAAGGATAGTCTATGTACCTTCAAGCAAATAGATACATATATATGTATTTATGTGTGCCTGCATGTATTTCTTTTTACACAAATGGCAGTATACTATATGCTGTTCTACACCTTGCTTTTTTCCCTGCTATCTTGGTGATCCTTCCATACTCAGTATAAAAAGAGCTGCCTCATTCTTCTTTTTGGGAGGAAGATCAACCCTGGGCTAACATCTGTGCCCATCTTCCTCTACTTTATATGTGGGACGCCGCCACAGCATGGCTCGATGAGCAGTGCATAGGTCCGTGCCTGGGATCTGAACCTGTGAACCCTGGGCCCCTGAAGTGGAGCATGCGAACTTAACCGCTACGCCACTGGGCTGGCACCCTGCCTGATTCTTTTTAACAGCTGTAAAGTATTCCATTGTATGGCTGTGAATCTGGATCCTTTCTTCTTGTCTGCTGAGAGTTTGGAAGGCACGCTCTGGGTAGCCTGCCCCTGTTTAATCATTTGGGGTGGGCTTTTTTTGAGGGCTGGGGTTGGGGGTAGGCAGATATTACCTTGGCCCTCCAGCTGTTGATTTGCCCCTGTAGCCTCTCACAGACATTGGTAAATCGTGGTAGAAATAAGGTTCAAAGAGCATGCTCCCCTATCTGGAAACTTCTCCACTCTTCTGGCTTGGCTCACTTTTGTTCCCTGCAGCTCCCTTTGATGTCTGCCGTCACCAGGGGTGGGGGAGCTGCCAGGGTGTCATAATCTGGTTCCAAACGAGCTGAAGATGAGTCCTAAAACCCTACCTCCTTCGGGAAGTCTTCCTGAACTGATGGGAGAAATAACCTGAGGTTCTCATGGCCTCTTCCCTTCCCTTCTCCCCAAGTCTGAGCATACTCCGGTCCTTGCTAAGAGTGAAATTAATTCTTTACTCCTGTGGCTTAAAAGTGCTTGTTTTCTTTGCTACAGAGGTATATGTTCATGGCACCTGTATTTTTCTTTCACTTAACAAATGTTTATTATCTACTGTGTGCCAGTTACTGGTCCAGGCACTGGGATACAGCAATGAACAAAAGCCCCCCAAATCCCTTCATGAAGCTTGTAGACAAAAAATAAGCAAGACTAAGAATTAAAACATATAGTACGTCTGTTGGGATAAGTGCTCTGGAGAAAAGTGAAAGAGAGAAGGGGGACCGGGAGTAAAGGGGTTTGCGGTTTCCAACAGGGAAGGCCTCGCTGAGAAGACGGCACGTGAGCAAAGGCCTGGAGAAGGGAGGGAGTTCTGTGCAGCCTGGGGAGCACGAGGCCTGGTGAGGAAGCCTGCCTGGTTGTTCACATACAACAGAAGCAGAGGGAGCTCGGGGAGAGTAGTCTGAGGAGAAATCCAAGACAATGGTGGGGCGTAGGGAAGGTGGGAGAGTGCAGGGGTGCAGCAGAGATTCTCAGCTGGGATTTCCAAATCCACCAGGCAGTGTTTGGAAATGTGTAGGGACATTTAATTGTCTCAGTGGCTGGCGGGGTTGAGGGGGAAAATGTTGCTCTGCAGACTTTAGTGGGCAAGGGCTAGGTCTGACACCCTCTAGTGCACAAGACAGCTCCTGTAATGAAGACTTGTCCTGCCCAAATACTGTGTTTCTTATTGAGAAACACTATAGGGCCTTGGAGTTCCCTGTGAAGAGTTTGGCTCTTATTTTAAGAAAAACTGGGAACCATTGGACGGTTTTGAGCAGAGAATGCTTAAAAGGAACCTTGGCTGCTGGGTTGAGTTTCGGTTGAGAATAGACTGAAGGAGGAAGAAAACCAGAAGTAGGGAGACAAGGTGGGAGGTTGTTGCAAAGTCCAGGTCAGAGATGGAAGTAGCTTGGACGGAGTATTGCAGTGAAAGTGGTGATAAGTAGTTAAACCAACAGTCCTTCCTGAGGGATTAATGTGGGGTGTAGGAGAAAGAGGAGTTGAGAATGAGCTCAAGAGTTTGGGACAAAGTTATTGGAAGGATGAGGTGAGGAAGTCTGGGGGGGAAGATGAGGGATTGAGTTTTAGACATGTTAAGTTTGAGATGCCTACTAGACATTCAAGTGGAGACAATTGGTAGGTATGTGGAATGGACTGGAGATAAAAATTTGGGATGGGTTTTAAAGCCTTGAGACTGGATGATGCCACCAAAGAGTGAGAAAAAAAGACTAAAGAGGACCAAGGATGGAGCGTTGGAGCACGCCCCTGTCAGGAGGTAGGGATGGAAGCCGAGAAGGAGCAGCTAAAGAAGGAGGAGAAAAGCCGAGAACCACGTGGTATTGTAGCAAAGAGGTGTTTCAACGAGGAGGGCAGGAAAGTAGAGTCCAACAGTGGAGTCAGGTGAGGGATGAGAACTATCGGTGGGCTTGGGCAACACTGAGGCAATTGGTGACCTTGAAAAGCATAGTTTTGGTAGAGGAATGGGGGCAGAGGCTTGATTGGTGTGGGTTTAAGAGAGGAGGGAAAAGAGATTTAAGGGACACATCCACCAAATGTGATATGTGGACCTTGATTAGGTCCTGATTCAGACAAAGCAACTGTAAAAAGACATTTTTAAAGCAATCAGGGAAATTTGAACACAGATATTAGAGAATTATTGTTAAGTTAGGTGAAATAATGATACTGTTATTATATCTTTTTAATGTTCTTACCTGTTAGAGAGACATTCTGGGCAAAATGACATTATTTCAGGGGTATGCTTTAAAATACTCCAGCAAAAAAGTTGGGGGTAGAAGATGGGCAAAATGTATGTTTGAAATTTCCCCGATAAAAAGTTTAAAAGATGACAGAATGAGAGGAATTGTAGAGAGTGAGTATAGAAAACTTTTTGATGTATTTTGCTGTAAAGAAGAGTAAAGAAATGGGGTGATCACTGGAGACGGAAGTGGGTTAAGACAGAGGGTTCTTTATGGTGGGAGAGATGGTAGCAGGTTTGTTTCCATCAGTGGGACAGTCACTATGCTTACTGACAACCCACTACAGGACAGGCCCTCAACTAAGCCCTGTGGGGAAACTGAGGAAGCCTGCATCACTACCTAGAGAAAAGTAATAATTTAACAAAAGCTAACATGTCATCGTGCACTTACTGTGGGCTAGGCACTGTGTCAAGGGCTTTACAGACTTTATCTCAATATGTGTCCTAAGAGCTTCTCCGTTATTGGGGGATAAGGCACAAAGTTTAGGAACTTGCCCTCGGTCAAGCAACCAACATGAGGCTGTGTCCAGATTCAGACCTGGGCAGTGCGGTTCTGGCAGCCTCTGCTCTCTGCTGCCTTCCTGCAGACGATTACAGTAACGTGCACCCAAACAGCCAAGAGAATGTTTTCAAAACCCACTTGCCCGGGGCTCCGCCCTGGAGACCGTCATTCAGTTGGGATTGGGGAAGGAGAGCAGGCACGAGTACTTCGAATGAAGCTCTCAGGACTTGGACGCAGCTCCCTGCTTAAGAACCAACAGAAGAGATCAGCCTGAACACACTCATTCATCAACACATGTACACACATATCCACGTGAGTGCTGTAAATAATTAGGCTAGCTGGGGGCTAGGGAAAAAATTAAAATATGGTGAGCTGTGCTGTGCAGGAGGAAGGAATGTGGAGAGAGGGAAGCTGAGCATCTTCTTGTTGTTTAGGGATGGAGGATTTCATTTAGGTTCCTCAAGGGCTCAAGTCATATCTGTACACTCATCGAACAAGGATTTAATGAGTACCTACTGCGTGTCAGTCTCTACTGTAGGTGCTGGGGATTCACAGTGAGCAAGTTAGACAGACTCTGCCATCATGGAGCTCACATTCAAGAGGATAAGACAGATATTAAACAAAAAGATTAACACATGTATGTATCAATTCATAAGGACTATAAGGAAAAACAAGGGGATGACTGGGAGGAGGGTAGTTCTGATAGGCGAGACCTCACTTAAGAGATGACATTTGAGCAGAGAGAGTAAATAAAGCTAAGGACAGAGCTGTGTGAAGACCTGAGGGAAAGCTTCTGTGCAAAGGCCCTGGGGCTGGAAGAAACACATGTGTTCAAAGAATAGAAGAAGGGAAGTCTGGTCAGATGGCAGAGAGAGAGGGGGAATGTTGGAGAGAGAGAATGGGGTTGGAGGGGGCAGGATGGGCCTTCCAGTGGAGTTTGTGGGATGGGAGGCTAATGAGAAGTCATGAGTGTGGGGGCTTGGAGCAGGGGAGTGATGTGGTCCACTACAGAAAACAGAGTTGGAGGTTCAAAGGGCAAAAGAAAGAAAACAGTTCAGCAGAGAGGGCCCTGGAGTGCAATTCACAATCATTTGATATTCACTCATTATTCAATCTTTCTTTCAACATCCATGCACTAATTTCTGCTATGTTCTAGGCTTTTGTGTACATTTGTTATCTCATTTTATCCACACAATCCTGATGGGAAGCTATTATTATCCCTATTTCACAGATGTGGTAACTGAGGCTCAGAGGGGTTAAGGTGACCTCCCCAAGGTCACAAAGCTAAAGTGGGGTCTTCAAGATTCACATGCAAGCTGTAGCCCTATACTCTGATGTAGCTACCCCTACTCCAGGAGTGTCCCTCGTGGTGTGGGAAGTGCTTCCCCGAGGCAAGGCCCAATTGGGAACGTGTCTCAGGGTTCAGGGACAAAAAGGCTGGTGGCACCATGCCCGTGTGACAGTTGTTCATGTTGCTGCAGCTCTGAGCCTGGCCTTTGGCCCACTCATCTCTGTCATGCCGCGCAGGACTGGGCCAGAGGACTGACAGGATAACCCCACATGCAGCCACAGAGGGACGATTTGCAGGCACCTTGGGACAGTGTATCCTTCCATGGCCCTCATGGGGAGAAGGGGTCCTGTAGGGGATGAAACATCCTTGGTCTCAGTCCTGCGTGTGTGCACACATGCCTGGTTGTATGTGAAAATATGTATGTGTGCACGTGTATCTGCACATCCAAGAGTGAGTGCATTCAGGTATATGCGTGTGCAGGATTGTATGTGCATAGGTTTGGGGAATTTATATTGAGTATGAGACTGGGAATATGTTTAGGACCCATGTGCATTGTTTTGAGATTTCTGGATGTGTACATGAAGTGAGGTGTGCATGTTACACAGTGTGTGCATGTATGTGTGTGCACCGAGGGCATATGTGTATGTTTGTGTGTATGAATCTTTGCACACCCAAGCAGGTATATATAAGCACACTGAGTGTCAGTGTGAAGCTGGTTCACCAGCTGCAACAGGTGTTTCTGTGGGTACGTGGCTTGGGTTGGTACACACGAGCAGAGCAGGATGCTAGGAGGTCAGTGGAAGCTGGGGACTGGGGATTGGCTGGATGCAGTTTTGTTTCTGTCTGACTCTGAGTCTGACTGTGCTGTGGAGGGCAAGATCAGGGCTCTTGCATTCACGACCCAGAGGCTGCCTCCCCTGCAGACGCCTGCTATGGGGTCAGGGTGCCAGGGGCAGCCTGCAGCAGTGGAAGGGCATGGGCTGGTCTTAGCTGTGGGTTCTCAGGAGGTCATCAAACCTCTCTTAGTCTTAGTTTCTTCATCAGTCAAGTGGCATTAATATTAACAATTATTATAATTATAATATATAATTATTTTTACTACCATTATCCACTGGAATTATTCTTAGGGCATTTGAAAGTGCTTTGTAACTCAGAAACACTGTACAAATGCATGCCTTCACCGGTCCTGGGAAAACAATGCGTGCCCACAGTTGACTTAAGGGTGGGTGAGTAATGCGTGTGGGCGGGCTTCTCTGGCGCTGTGAGGCAGGACGTGGTGCGAAGCAGCCTCTGAGGCTGGCATGGCCTGGATGGCCCTGATCTGTCCTCTCAAGCTGGCTTTGGCCAGGAGCCAGGCACCTGTCCACCAGGTAATAGAGAGATCTCTTGTGAGGGAAGCTGGCAAGATGCAGCCAAGCGCCCTGCTCTGTAATTCACCGTGCGCCGCCCAGCCTGGCACTGGGAGCCCTCCTGGCTCCCTACAAAGGTGGCTGGACTTCAAACAAGTAGGCTTCAAGGTAGGCAACTGAATGGCTTTGGTGTTGCTGGCAGTGCCACACCGCTGGGCAGGAAGGAGAGGGGGCAGCATGAGGCTCAGGGGCTGGGAGGAAGCCCTGACAGCTCTGGGGCTGGGCCAGGGTGGTGAGCGTGGAGGGAGGAGGAGGTTGGGACCTCCTGGCACACGCAAGTTACAGACTGAGTTTCCTGGTCCGAGTTATGCTTCCCCAAGACTGCCAGGTTGATGCCAAGGCTGTGTGATATTAAGCAAGTATTTTGGTCTCCCTCAGCCTCCTCATCTGTGAAATGAGGATAAAGGAGGTAACGTATGGAAAGGGCTTGCACCCGCCTTGCACATCTAATGATAGTGGTGAACAGGTCGCTGTGGTATGTACTTGGGCTTTTGTTTCCATGTATGTGCACGTTTCGTGTATGTGTGTGTTTAATTCCCCATTTCTCTCCTGCTCCCTCAGGGACAGGGACTTATTCACGAGTCGAGTCGACAAATGGTATCTACTGTTTACTCTGAGCCAGGGCCCTTCCTGTGCTGACTGTAGAGATGAACTGGTCACAGGCACAGCTCTGCCCTGGAGAGCTCACTCTAGTACAGGGAGATGGGACGTGTATATGAACATTGGCGATACAGCATGGAAAAAGTGATGTTGCAGCCTGCTAGTGTCCCACGCGGGGAGGCTGCTGTGGGAGTCCGGAGGTGAGAGTCCAGCCCGGGCAGGGGCAGAGGCCAGCAGGGGAGGGGTGGCCACAAGAACCAACCAGGGAAGACTTTGCAGAAGAAATGTCTTTGGCTCTGGGCCCTGAAGGGTGGGCAGAATCTGGAGATCTGGAGATCTGGAGATTGGAGCAGCCTGGGCTCTCTGGCTGAGGCTTGCATGACCTCATTCTGCTTCCTAAGCGTAAACCTCACATACGGGGAGGGCTGGGCGCTCCCCGCCGCGTTACTGCAAGGCTTTGAGTGTGCAGCTCCAGGGCCGAGGCGGAGGGACGGCGGGTCTAGGAGCAGCAGGGAGGTACTGACCGGGCCAGGCACAGTGCTGAGCACTTGAGGTATTCGCCCATTTAATCCTCACGGTAATCCTTTGAGGTACATGCTATTTTACAGGTAAGGAAACTGAGGCTTACGCAGGCCAAGCTGTTAACTAGAAAGTGCAAAACTGGACTTGTACTCTGGACTTCCTGTGCCTCGGATCAGTGCACAGTCCAGGTACAGGCGTCTGTGTTGCCCCTGCTGTATGCTAAGCATCGCACTAAGCACAACATGGTTATCTTGTCTGACCTTCACAACAACCCTCTGAAGTAGTTTCTGTTATGACTCCCCTTTTGCAGCTGAGGAAACTGAGGGTGAAGTTCAGATAATCTGCCTGAGATTCTGCAGCCAGCCCAGCAGGAAGGCAGGGACTGAATGCAGGTCTTCCCAAACCGAAAGCCTGCTGGCTTTCCATGGAACCACGCTGCCTTCTGTGATGTCAGAAGGGGCATTGATGAAATTCCTCCCTAGAGGATTTGTGGCTCCCTCACTGCTCCATGTGGGCGCATCCCTGGGACCAGACAACCTCAGTTCAATACTGGTTCTGCCCCTTACCAGCTGTGTGACCTTGGGAAAACCAGGTCCATCTCTGTTCCTCATCTGCAAAGGGAAATAACTAGATTTAACTCAAAAGGTGGTATAAAGATTAAAAGATGTGTGAGAAAATGCAGTATAAACTGTGAAGTGCTGTAATGAAAGGAAGAGACAGCAGCACTGTGTGCCTCTCACTTTGGTAAGTGTGATAAGGAAGGCACTAGGCAGCAAAAGCAAAATCGACCAGTGGGTCCACATCAAACTAGAAACCTTCTACACAGCAAAGGACCATCAACAAAATGAAAAGGGAGCCTATGGAATGGGAGAAAATTTTTGCCATCATATAGCTGATAAGAAGTTAATATCCAAAATATATAAGGAACTCATACAACTCAATAGCAAAAAAACAAATAATCCGATTAAAAAATAGGCAAAGGACCTGAATAGACATTTCTCCAAAGAAGACAGACAGATGGCCAACAGGTACATGGAAAGATGCTCAACATCACTAGTCATCAGGGAAATGCAAGTCAAACCCACAATGAGCTATCATCTCACACCTGTTAGGATGGCTGTTATCAAAAAGACAAGAGTAACAAGTGCTGGCAAGGATGTGGAGGAAAGGGAACCCTTGTGCACTGTTGGTGAGAATGTAAACTGGTGCAGCCACTATAGAAACCAGGATGGAGGTTCCTCAAAAAAGTAAAAATGGAATCACCATATGATCCAGGAATCTCACTTCTGGGTATATACCTAAGGAAATGAAAACAGGATCTGGAAGAGATACCTGCACTCCCATGTTCACTGCAGCATTATTCACAATAGCCAAGGTATGGAAACAACCTAAGTGTCCATCAATGGATGAATGAATAAAGAAGATGTGGTATATATATACAATGGAATATTATTCAGCCATGAGAAAAAAGGAAATCCTGCCATTTGTGACAAACTGGATGGACCTTGAGGGCATTATAGTAGGTGAAATAAACCAGACAGAGAAAGGCAAATACGGCATGATCTCATTATATGTGGAATCTGAAAAAAAAAAAGTCAAACTCAGAAACAGAGTAGAAAAGTGGTTGCTAGGGGCTGGGAGGTGGGGGAAATAGGGAGAGGTTGGTAAAAGGGTACAAACTTTCAGCTGTGAGATGACTAAGGTCTGAGGATCTAATGCATAACATGGTGACTATGGTCGATAACACTGTTTTGTATAATTGAAAAAAAAGGCATGCACTAGACCCAGGCTGCCTGTGCCCTCAGTTCAGCAGACGTTGAAGAGGTAGCAGTGGCAGGCCCTGTGCATGTGCATGGGGATAGAGACACACAGGACACGGAGTTTGCATCGGATTGGGAAATACAGCCACTAACTCAAGAAGGAGCGACTACCAATTATTATACACTACTGTGGGCTGTGGGCTGAACTCCTAAAGTACATTTTCTCATTTAATTCTTCCAACTCTCCAGTGAGTTACTAATATTATTATGCCCATTTGATGCTCAGAGTGGCTAAAAGACTTTCCCAAAGTCACAAAGCTAGTAAATGGCAAAGGTGCTGTGTACCTTCAAATCAGCCCGATTCCAAGCCAAGGTCTTTCCCCCGTGCCTGCCGCCTCCATGAAATGCAATTGCGTTTTCCGAAGGGCAAGGTGGTGGTCTGTGGATGGACTGGGAGGTGGGGGAGTCTGGGCCCCAGAGCTTCAGTCAGGAGGCCGTTACAGTAACAACTGCACCCCCATGCTACCTGCACTCTACGTCATCTGCAGAGAGCTTTCCTGCCAGTTACCTCTCATGACACTCAAACAACCCAGTGGGAAGTGGATTTCACAGAGGAGGGAACAGACGCAGAGAGCTCAAGTGACCTGCCCCAAACCACACAGCTAGACATCTCTCTAGAATCTGAACTCAGGCCTCCTGTGGGGTCCACTGTACACCACAGTCTGTTGGGGCTGGGATCAGGCCCCTCAGCAGTGTGATTTTGACCAGTTACTAAATTTCTCTGCTCATCTGTAAAATGGGATAATGATACCTACCTCTCTGGTCCATTGTTTTATAGTTATTGTGCATCACGTTCCCGGCAGGCAACACGTGTTCAATAAAGAAATGAGGAGCAAGCAGTCCTGGAGTGTTCATTGTCTTCTAAGCTCCGTGGGGGAGACACTGAGTAAGAGGAGAGAGGACCTTTCTGTTAGGGAAAGGATGCTTTAATGCCCTCTTCAGGAAATGTGGAAAGAGATGGGGTCCACTGTTTGTAGTTTGAATTGAGTGGAAAACTTGCAAAATCACATGTAAGTAAGTACAAGCCACTTCCTTTCTCCCAGGCCTGATTTCCTTGACTGCACAATGTGAATAACGGCAGTACCAGTGCCCACCTCCCAGGGAGAGTAGGTGTGGAGGTGCTACATTAAGTCTGTCAATAGATGCAGAGAGGTGGTCTCTCCCCTGAAGCAGCTTATTGTCTAGTGAGGAGACAGAGAGACAAACAACCACAGTCTGCTATGAGAGTGCATAGCAAACCACCCCAAAACTGTCTTAAAACCACCCCGAAACTTAAAACAACAAGAAGCATCTGTCTTGCTCAGAAATCGGCTTGTTAGGGACAGCTCTTTTCGCCACACGGCATCAGCTGGAGAGGCTTGACTAAGACTGGAAGATTCATTGTCAGGATGGTCATCAAATGGCTGGTGAGCTGGTGCTGGGTGTTGGTTCCCTTCTACGTGGGCCTCTCCTCTCAGCTTGGTGGCTGGTTTCTTCCTATTACCGTGAGAAAAAAGAGGTAGAAGTAACAAAAGCAGGCAGACCACTTCCCTGGAAGTCAAGGGAGGAGGGTATTTCAAGAAGGAGGGTTTGGCCAATGAATACTGCAGAAAAGTCAAGTCAATTAGGAACTGAGGAATTCTCACTGGGTTTGGCAACCAGATCACTGGGGACCTCCCTGGTGCAAGTTCTATTAGGGCTATGGGGGAAAAGCCATGTTACAGCAAATTGGCAGGAGATTAAGGGGAAAGGAAGCCCCTGCAAGCAGGCAACTCTTTCTGGAAGGCTGGTTGTAGAAGGGAGGGGGAGAAGAGTTGGAGGGAAAAATAATGTTTTTAGGATGAGAGATTTGAGCATGTTCATATGCTGAAGAGCAAAAGCCTATGAAAATGACATTGAAGACCAGCAGAGGAGGAGAGGGAATGAAGAGTGGTAGAGACTGGAGGGGGCTTGGAGAGGAGGGGAACACCTGGCTCCTGAGATCAAAGGGAGAGAGGCCAGGGTGGCGCAAGTGGGATACACTAATAACAGCTAACAGTTATTAAGCATTTACTATGTGCCAAGTTCTGTTGTAACTGCTTTACGTGTCTTAACTCATTTCATCCTCAAAACAATGCTTTAAAGAAGCTCTAATATTAACCCCATTGTACAGATGAGGAAACCAAGGCAAAGTTTGCACAGAGGAGTTAGGTAGGATTACTCAAGATGTCTTCCTCCAGACAGTGAGCAAAGGAGAGCCAAGAAGAGCCACTGCAGGAGGGCGGCAGGCAGCTCCTCTAAGACCACTGCGACTGGACGAGATGGAGCCAGCTTTAATAATTGCAGTAGGAGGGCTAGGAGTTAGAAGAATGCTTTCCCAGATGTGTTTTAAAAAAATTAAACAATTCCGCCCCCCCCCCCCAATTAAACCTAATGGGCATCCCTAATACATAAAACAGACCAAATCAGAGCTCCACTGGTTGAAGTGTAAGGGCATATGGTTTGCTTTCTCCAATTTCCTCTTGACTTCAGTGCAGCCCCTGGGGCAGCCACTGGGCACCGAGGCTCCTTGGAACCCAGAAGAAAAACACTGGGTTCCTGCAAGACCAAACTCTCATTCTTCATATGAACAGCTGAAGACCCTGCAGTGTGTTTTTAGGGAAAAATCTCTCTGAAAAGGAGAGGCAGGCAACCCTTTCCCTAGGATTCTGTAACCTTCCATTCCTTGGCAGCAGGGGCATGGACCAGAGGAACCGTAAAACTCTCCCAAAGGAAAGTGAGCAGAGAATGAAAGAGAAGCAAATCCTGGTCCGTGGGAGGCCCACCCAGAGATTTCAGCCTTTGTCGGGTTTGGGGAAGAACACTGAACCCAGGGGGCCTGCTTGGACCTCCATACCAACAGGGCGATATCTCCTGTAGCCTTCTGGCCCTGACTGCTGGAACATCCGGGATCACCTGCCTGATTAAGATCTTTCCAAAGCTTTCTGTGGAAGACTGTGCAGTGGCAGATTGCACCACTGAGCAGGGGAAGTCTACCTTTTGCTCCACAGCCTCCAGGCCTGGGGGAGGGGCTGGGGCGCTGGGAGAATTAAGTCAAGATGGCGTCCTGCTTGCAGTAGAGCCGTGGTTGCTGAGTTCCTCGGGGGCAAAGACTAATGATATCAATCACAGTTATTATAAGATTTTGCATCTGTGCAGGGTTTATTATGTTTCTCCCAAGGCAGTTTCACATTTAATGTCTCACTGAATCCCCACCAAGGGCCCGCAGTAGTGGAGTGGGGCCGGGTCTCCATCTCAACACTGTTACCACTGCACTTCCAGGGTCTCTCAGCCCCAGGCCCAGGTCCCAAATTTCCCCCATTCCACCAACCCCACCCCCAACTTTCTCATTGTCCTAGTTTCTGCCCCCTGGACTCCTCTGGCTCAGTCATGAGCCATCTGGTCTCTGAAAATCCAGTCTAGTGGTTGAAGGGAAGGAAAAAGCCGGTGTTTTTTTCTGATGCTTGGAGGGGGTTAATAATTAGGTAATCTGGGGGCAGTGGGAGGAGGGAAGTTATTCTAAAGCCTCTTGATGAAGTATCAAGAAGTGAGAAGGGAGAGGAAAAGATTCTGGTCTTAGAAAAAAAGTCAGCCATATTAAGGTACAATTACATACAATAAAATTCACCCAAAAGTCTGATGAATTTTGACAAAAGTAACCACAATCTCAATCAAGCTATAGAACATTTCCATCACGCCAAATGACCTCTTGTTCCCTTTTGCAGTTTAATCTCTCTCTTCCCATTTCACTGAAGCTGATCTGCTTTCTGTCACTATAGTTTTGCCTTTTCTAGAATGACATACAAATGGAATCATACAGTATGTAGACTTTTGTGTCTCGCTTCCTTCACTTAGTATAATGCTCTTTTAAAATTCATCCACGTTGGTGCATGTATGAGTAGGTTTGTTCCTTTTTATTGCTGAATAGTATTCCATTGTATAGATACACTACAATTTATTTATCCATTTACTGGTTAATGGACATTTAGGTTGCTGCTGTTTTTTTTTTTTTTACATGAACCTGTTTTATTGATACTAACTACCTCGACATACATTTAGAACACATGGGTCACATGTGTGCAGGATGATCATTTACTCAACGTACAGACAATGCTTGGTGTACACATGTATTTGTGCCTCCTTGTATTAACTCGGGGCCAGCTCCATCCCACTCCCACTCCTCTGGCTGGGGCACAGACGCTTACAAAGCGGGAACCACTCATTTTAGTCACGCAACTCAAGAAATAAATATTCAAACCAAAACACTTATGTGCATGTTTACTTTTTTTTATTGTATTTTATTTTACTGTGGTAAGAACACTTAACATGAGCTCTACCCTCTTAACAAATTTTCAAGTGTACGATATAATATTGTTAACTATAGACACAATGTTGTACAGCAGAAGAATAGTACATATTCATCTTGCATAATTGAAATTTTATGCTCATTGATTAGCAATTTCCCATTTCTCCTTCTCCCCCAGCCCATGATAACCACCATTCTACTCTCTGATTATAGGAGTTTGACTATTTTAGATACCTCATAGAAGTGGGATCATGCAGTATTTGTCCTTCTATGACTGGTTTATTTCATTTACATAATGTCTTCAAAATTCATCCATGTGGTCACATATTACAGGATTTCCTTCTATTTTAAGGCTCAATAATATTCCATTATATGTATATACCCCATTTTCTTTATTCAGTCACCCACTGATGGACATTTAGGTTGTTTGTAAATCTTGGCTATTGTGAATAGTGCTGCACTGAATATTGGGGGGCTAATCTCTCTTCAAGATCCTGATTTCAATTTTTTTTGGATAAATACCCAGAAGTGATATTTCTGGATCATATGGTAGTTCTATTTTTAATTTTTGAGAAACCTCCATACTGTTTTCCATAGCACCATTTTGCATTTCCACCAACAGTGTACAAGGATTCCAATTTCTCCACATCCTTCCCTGCACTTGCCGTCTTTTGTTTTTTTGATAATAGCCATCCTAACAGGCATGAGGTGATATCTCCTTGTGGTTTTGATTTGCATTTCCCTGATTAGTGACTTTGAGCATCTTTTCATGTACTTTTTGGCCATTTGTATGTCTTCTTTAGAGAAATGTTTATTCAAATCTTTAGCCCAATTTTTATCAAGTTATTAGTTTTTCTGCTATTGAGTGGTAGGAGTTCTTTATATATTTTGGAAATTAACCACTTATCTGATATATGGTTTGTAAATATTTTCTCCCATTCCACAGGTTGTCTTTCCACTCTTGATTATTTCCTTTGCTGTGCAAGAGCTTTTTAGTTTAATGTAGTTCCACTTGTCTATTTTGGTTTTTGTTGCCTGTGCTTTTGATGTCATATCTGTGAAATCATTGTCAAGACCAATGTCATAAAGTTCTCCCCCTGCATTTTCTTCTAGGAGTTTTACAATTTCAAGTCTTATGTTTAAGTCTTTCATCCATTTTGAGTTGATTTTTTGTGTACAGTGTAAGATATGGGTCCAAATTTATTCTGCATGTGGATATCCAGTTTTCCCAGCACCATTGGTTGAAGAGACTCTCCTTTCCCCGTTGTGCAGTCTTGGCTGCCTTGTCGAAGATCAGTTGACTATAAATGTGTAGAATTGCCGGCTTTTTACTGCTGTGAACATTTGCTGCTATGAATAGTTTTATGTCAATGCACATTTTTTTTGTGAGGAAGACTAGCCCTGAGCTAATGTCTGCTGCCGATCCTCCTCTTTACTGAGGAAGACTGGCCCTGGGCTAACATCCGTGCCCATCTTCCTCTACTTTATATGGAATGCCACCACAGCATGGCTTGACAAGCGATCCATAGGTCCATGCCCGGGATCCGAACCTGCAAACCCCGGGCCGCCGAATTGGAACACACGAACTTAACCACTACGCCTTTGGGTTGGCCCCTCAATGTACGTTTTTATTTACCTTGGATAAATACCTAGGAGTGCAGTTACAGGGGCAACTGTATGTGGTTAGCGTATGCTTAACTTTATAAGAAACTGCCAGATTGCTTTCCAAAGTGCTGCACCATTTTACATTCCCACCAGAAGTGGCTGAGAGTTCCAGTTGCTCCACACCCTTTTAAACACATGGTACTGTCAGACTTTTTAATTTTAGTCATTCTAGTGAGAGCGTAGTGGTATCTTATTGTGATTTTAATTTGCATTTGTCTAATGAGTAATGATGTCATTAGTATATTTTTTTGATGAAGTATCTGTTCAAATCTTTTGTACATTTTTCTTTCTTTCTTTTTTTTGTGAGGAAGACCAGCCCTGAGCTAACATCCGTTGCTAATCTTCCTCTTTTTGCTGAGGAAGACTGGCACTGGGCTAACATCCATGCCCATCTTCCTCTACTTTATATGGGACGCCGCCACAGCATGGCTGACAAGCAGTGCGTTGGCAGGCACCCAGGATCCGAACCAGCGAACCCCGGGCTGCCAAGCGCGGACTAAACCGCTGCACCACGGGGCTGGCCCCTGTACATTTTTCTATAAAGTTGTTTGTCTTTTTATTGTTGAGTCATAAGGATTATTCATTTTTCTTAACAGTGTCTTTCAAAGAGAATTTTTTTGATGAAGTCTAATTTATCAATTTTTTTCTTTTATATTTTGTGCTTTTTTTGTCTTATCTAGGAAATCTCTGCATATTGTAAGTGACAGATTTTCTCCTATGTTTTCTTGGAGAAGTTTTATAATTTTATCTGTTATTGTAGGTCGATGATACATTTTGTATTAATTTTTATACATGGTGCAAGGTATGGATTGAGTCTCTTTTTTTGCATATGGCTATTCAATTGTTTTAGCACCATCTGTTAAAAAGATTGTCACTCCCCAATGAATTATCTTGGTACTTTTACCATGAATCAATTTACCAAGAATCAATACATGTTTGAGTCTATTTCTAGCCTTCTATTTGGTTCAATCAATCTGTATGCCTCTCCTTTTGCCAACACGAAATTGTCTTAATTTTGGTAGTTTTAAGTCTTGAAAGCACACAGTGTGTAAATCCTACAACTTGCTCTTGTTTTTCAAAGTTGTGTTGGCTATTCAGCCTCTCCCACCCCCCAGGAACAAGAGCAACTTCTGAGATAACGAGAGTATCTTTTCCTCCTATTCATCCTGTTTAGATAGAGAAGGCTTCCCAGAGGAGGTGAGAAAATTAAGAGGAAGCGACAAAAAGGAACCTAGTCTTCGGGCTCTACCAGCACCAGTGATGGCGGAACCAGGATGGGTGGGGATGGGAGAGGTGACTGCAAAAGGTTCTGTGATTTCTTCCTTTTCCTGGCGCTAAAGACAGTTCCTTTAGAGAGGTTCCCTGGCTGTTTCCTTCCAAAGGCTAGGGGTTAGCTTTGCTGTCTTCAGCTTGGTGAAGAGGAGAGGGGTCCCTCCTTCAAAGTTGCCCCACTGGGATCCTGGCTTTTCCTCCTTGATTCTCCCGCCAGGAGTCCCCCTTCTTCATATCTCTGCCAGCTTCACCCACTGCAAGACTGCACACATCATCAGTTCCTCTAAACTACTCAACTGTTTTTATGGCCGTGCAATGGAGTCCTGAGTCTCAAACTAAATACAGACGGGGGACGTTATAGGTGTACGGCCTCCTGTAATTCCGAGAGGCTGGCCTGGCAGAAGCTTTAATGAGCTCCCGCAGCACTGAGTTTCCTTCTCCTTCCAGCCAGCTGGCCCTTGGGCCTCTGTCCTTCCCCTCACAGCGCCACCACTCTCTTCGCAGCTTAGTTCTTTAAGAAACAGGGTCCTTTGCTGGCTGAACCCTTGGTTCTCCTCTTCCTTCAGGTCCACACGGTCTTCTTTGACTATCTGGAGTGGGTGGTGCCCTGAAATTCCCTGAGCAGCTGCTCCTCTTGTCCCTTGAGGACTCCCAGCTCCTTCCCAGCCTAGCCTCACAGCAATACATCACAATCTTCATTCTGGGTCTGGACTGCCCCATGTCCAGGTTTAGCCACAATCCAGCTACCTCATCAATGTCCATCAGTTTGAGGCACTGGGAATTGCTAAAGTCAGGAACGACTGAATTCTGCCTGAAGTCACAGGCCCTGGAACTAAGAGTACAAGAAAGAAGCTTTTGGCCTGGATACCACAAGCTTCCCTCCTTTGGAATTCCAAGAGCCAAAGACTGAGAATGGATCATCTTCCTTTTTCAGAGGAGTCCCTTCCATTGCCAATTCCCTTGGGTCCGCGCCAGCTCCAGAACTCTGAGGGCCGCAGCCCTGGGCTGTGAACCCACAGACTACAGTGTGAATGAGGTCTCCGGAATTGTGCAACTTGGTGGCTCTGGGAAAGCCCCACCAGGCTCATGCTCTAGGATGGGTTGGGGGCTGTATGATTCCAAGGCCTGGCTCACGTTCCTGATGCACCTTGAAGGGTCCCCCACACCCCAAAGTGTAGCGACTGCACTCAGGCCTGTGAGCACAGGCCTTTCTCCTTTCTTTACTCCTCCAGTAGCAGTGGGCAGCAGATGAGGCCTGGTACCCTGCCTAAATGCCCAGCATCTTAAGGATTTGCCCGACCCGTTGGCACCCTGTCTCACTCCACACCAGGCCTCAACTTCCACCACAATGAAATGTGGATGCAGAGATGTTGCGGGTCACCATCCCCCCTGGTGTGATAAATTAGGCACAGAGAGCTAAGCATGTCGAGTGCAGAGACACCAGGAAGCAGGTACCAAGAGCAACTGGTTCTTGCTATGTTGAGGGGACATTTTCTGCCTCTTGGTGCTCACAAAATACAGCACTGGTTGACTTCAGGAAGCAGGACACATCCCTGGTGGAAGGAAGACTTCTTGCTTCCCATCTGTCACTGAGCTGCTGTTATTCGTGTAGCTTTCACCTTTAGGATGTGCTTTCACATCCATCGTTGTGTTTGCTCCCCTAAAAGCCCTGCAAGACGCAGTAGTTACTGTTGTCCTAGTTTACATGAGAACACTGAGGCTCTGAGAGCTGAGGGGCTTGAGTGAAACTCCAGAGGGATGTGATCCATTTGTGGAGAGCTGATGACCCTGGCATAGATATGGGGCGGGGCAAGGCCTTAGGTCAGCCCTCCTAAGGGAAGAAAGCCTTATTCTGCATTCTGTGGACAGAGGCAGGCTGTGCCCATACCCCCTGCCTCACACGTGGACAGGCTGTGATGGGACATCCTGGTGACAGCCTTGGGTTGGTGCCACTCCAGGGACCCTGTCTTGTCCCTCTTGTCCCCCACTCCCCTTCTCAGCCTCTGGTGCCCAGTGGTCCATCTGCTGTTGTGGCAGTGCTCCCAGGGAAGATGGGAAGAGAGGGAGGCAGAGAGAGAGGAAGGGCTGTGGCCTGCAGACTAGGGATTCAGGAAGCAGGGTCAGGACAAGCCTCGGACATGAGTAGAGAACAAACCAGGCAATGGTCCCTCTGCCCACATCCTCATTATGGCTTCTTCTTCCAGCTTCAATCAAACAGGAGCTTCGTCTGTTGTTAATTTGTATGCTTTCTTAGCTGGCGGGCACCCTGAGACATGGACTGCATGTGATGCTTCTTTGCACATCCATGCATTGAGCACCAACAGTGTACCACGCCCTGGGGTAGACACTGGGGACTCCCAGTTCAGGGCTTGGTGGCTGGATACATGAATGCCCACTGGCCAAACCCTTTTGAAAGAGTGATGGACATGATCCTTGAAACCAGCCTGCCTGGGATTTAAGCTCTCCTACTAACTAGCTGTGTGACCTTGGGCAAGTCACTTACCTCCTCTGAGTCTTGGTTTTCTCATTTGTAAAAAAGGAAGATAATCACCCACATCAAAAAGAGTTGTCACAAGGAGTGAGGCACGTGTCAAATGCATGATATTTCATCAGTGGTTCACAAATGCACTCTGCCTCAGTTTCCTCATCTGTAGAGTGATGAGGAAGTTTAGTTGGATGTTGTTTTATGAGAATTAGTAAGTTAATATATGGAAAGAGCTTAGAACAGTACATGCCATGTAGTAAACACTATGAAGTGCTAAGATACAATAATTAGTATTTTGCTGCCCCAATGTTATCGTCTATCATCTGTCTGTCTATCTACCAAATTCTAGACTTTATTTGTATTTTCCTAGTTCTTCCACCAATATCCTCTTTCTGCTCCAGGATCCCATCCAGGGTACCCCATGACAGTTGTCATGTCTCCTTAGTTTTCTCTGGTCTGTGACAGTTTCCGTCTCTTTGGTTTTCATGACCTTGACAGTTTTGAGGAGTACTGGTCAAACATCTTGTAGAATGTCCTCATTTGGGGTTTGGCTGATGTTTCCTCACAGTTAGACTGGGGTTATAGGTTTTGGGGAAGAATACCACAGAGGTAAAGAGCCCTCCTCATCACATCTCCAATTTTATTTTTCATGGGAAGGAATTCTTTGGGTCCCTTTGTTTGGGTTCTCCTTTGGGGTGGAGGGGAGGGAAGTCTGGGAGACTGAAGTCATGTTCTGCCCACCTAAGCTAAGACCTGCCCACATCAGGGGATTTGACGCATGACCTTGGGCCAGGGAGGTGGCCAGGCTGGCCAGAGGTGGGCAGAGCAGGACTTATAGTCCAGCATGAACTAAACCCCAGAGAAGGCAAGACGGGAGGTTATAATGGGGAGCCCCTGGCCCAGGCTGAGGATGCCCATGGGGCAGGAGGTGGATAGAGGAGAAACAGGAGGAGGGCTGAAGGCAAGCTTCCTCTCTCAGCTGGATGGACCTGAGGATCCCCTCAGCAGGAACCCCAAAAGAGACTGCAACCCCCAACAGGACTGACATCCCAATGCCATTCCAAGCCCGAGGTGTGGAAGGACTTGGGAGATCCAGGCTTAAGTCGCCCATTGCATGTGCCAATGCAGCCGAGTCTGGGGACCCGGGAGACCATCTTGCGCCTGCCTCAGTGCCTGGTGAGAGAAGCAGCTCCCAACCCTGGAAGGATGCCTCTGGGAAACAGAGGCAGGATCAGAACAGAGCCCCCAGGCTCCGCTCTGCTGGCCTCTGACTGTGTCTGGGTGAGCTCTCCTCCTGAAATGCCAGCGGTGTGGCTGGTGAGCAAGCTGTGCCTCTTTGCCCAAGCTCTTGGGGGCTTTTGTCCAATTCCAAACCTGTCCTGGGGCACAGGTGCACCTGGGGGGGGGGCTATGCCATAGGTTCTCCACTTTATCTGCACACCTGGGTCCACCTGCCCCTCCAGAGTTTGGGCCCTGAGCCCTTCTAGTTCCTGCCCTGTCTCCTCCCTCCTTCTCCCCCTTCTCAGGTCAGGCAGCCCTGGAGGCTATCGACTGGGCTTGTCTTTCATTATGAATTTGTGGGATTTCAATGTAGATATCGGCTCGCCTTCTGTCATACTGCAAATACATTTTCCCACTCTATCATTTGTCTTTTGACTTATTAGGGTATCTTTTTCCATGGAAGATGTTTTCATTCTATGTAGTCAGATATGTTAATTTTTTTCTTAATGGCTTTTCAGTTTTCTGTTTTGTTTTAAAAGTCTCCCCAACACCTAGGCTACATTCCTACGTTTCCTTCTAAATTGTCCCTTGTTTCATTTTTTCTCATTTAAACATGCAATCTCTCTGGAATTTATTTTTGTCAAATTAAGGTAGGCTCCAATGTTATTTTCTTCCATGAGGATAGCACAACTCAGCAGTTCCAGTCTATGCTCTCAGGGCCGAGGGACCCCCAGGTGATGTGTGGGAGATAGCTACCACACTTGGGGCTGGAAGTTCAGGGAGGTGGCACAGATCCTTCCTGACCAAGGAGCTATTCTGCTTTGATTGTTTTACAAAATGGGTTTCCAGTAAAGACTGGTTTCAGACAAAGTGTTCTGAAGCTAAAGGGAGTTCAAAAATCCCTTTCAGGTGATCTTTGGGGGCCCTTCCACGTCTCACATTCTCTGACTCCATAATGATGACTGCTTGCTAAGGGAGAGAAGGCCACGGGTTAGCATATCTTTATCCAAAAGTAATTTCAATATTAAATCCAAGGTGGCTCAAAGTGGGTATTAGAATCACAGCATTTTAGAGTGGAAGGGACCTTGGAAATCACTGAGTCTAATGGCTCTCAATTCTGGCTGTCTGTAGAATTATCTGGGAGCTTATAAACAGTCCTGGTACTCCTGACCCAGGCCAGACCAAGGGAGTCAGTCCCTGGGGGATAGGGCCCAGGCATCGGTAGTTTTAAAAATCTCTTGGTGATTCTAATAAGCAGCTAGAGCTGAGAACTACTTCTCTAGTTCAACTCAATTTCATTAGTAAATACACTGAGACCCAGAAAAGGTGAACTAGGTGTCACACAGCTGGCTAGCTGGAGAGCTGGCACCAAAACCCAGATCTCTGCCTCCGGGTTGGTACTTTCATCTGCATCGCACGAATCCCTCATCAAGCACCAACCACACCTTGGATTTTCGCTGGCAACACTGAAGTCTCTGTGTGAGTGCTTTGTGTCTTTGCATAAGATCAGCTTAAAAAATTTACTGCATGCAATTCTGTGCATGATAGATGAATAGACTCAGTTCTGCCTTGCCAGACCTTATAACAGGGTTATAAAGAACTAATGATGATAACGATAAAAGATAGAGCGGAATAAATGTACATCTATGTAGAGGAGACGGCTGTGGGGATGGGGTGCAGAAGTAGGAGGAATTGGCAGGAGGTCAGGGAGGCTGCAAGCAGGAGGTGGTGTTTGATTTGGGCCTGATGGGTGATTGCGAAAGGCCTGATGACAGGGAATCAGTGCTGCGCTTCCTTCCCTGGAGCAGTGTGCGGCGCCCTCCAGGTTATACAGGGGAAGGTTTCAGGGCAGAAATGCCTTGGTGTCGGAGAGCCAAGCTGGGCCCCGCCTGTCTCACCGCAGTCTGACCTTCTCCCTCTGCTCTGCCCACAGGAATGAGACCGTGCTGCACCAGTTCTGCTGCCCAGCCGCCGACGCCGAGCAGAAGCCTGCCTGCTCCGACCTGGCCTCCCAAAGGTGGGAAGTAATTATGGTGGGTCCTCCCTTCCCCACCCATACCGTCCTGCCCCTCAGAGCAGCGTGCACACCACTGCACCATCTGGCTTCTTCCTCTTGAGTCTTGTGTCTGTGTTTGTTCTTTGTTTTTACCTCCTTCCTCATACTTCCATTTCTCTTTCCTTCCACTGGACCCCTGATGAGCCATTCCCAACTTTTGAGATCATGGTACCCTATTGTTCCAATTCCAAACCTACTCTCCTTCCCACTAAACAGCCTATATAAAATAGAATCTTTTTAAACATGAAGGGAGATTAATTTGATTTTATATATATACCTCCCATGGTAGGTGATCTGGTGCTCAGTAGGTGCTCAACCCATGATAGCGTCCATCCTTCTTCTTATAACAAATATTGACATTTCTTTCTAATCTTTCTCTATCCATAAAAGAGCCAAGATGACTGAGTTTAATTTTAAGGATTTTTCAACCTTCATTGAGTTAACTGACAACCTGGGAAGGAAGGTGGAGTATTGAAAAGTCAGGGTTCAGTGTCACTGTCCCAGGCTTTCTTCTTCATCTGGTTTTGGGTTATTTATACTCCCTCTTTCTTCCTGTCTCCTTTCCTTGGAGTGTCTCTCCACCACACTTTCATCTCTCTCCTCCCACCCTCATCTGTCTCTCTGCCCTCGTCCCTCCATTTCTCCTCTTCCTTGCCCACATCAATTTCCTCTCCCCCTCATCTTGATCTGTGCGTGCTGTTGGCCTCTGTCCCTATTACACTTTGTTCTCTTTTCTTTCCACCAATTTTTCTGTCTCAGTTCAACACATTTCTCTTTTCTTTACTTCACTGGGAATCAAGATACTTGGATTCTGGCCTGAAATTTGCCCCATCCACAGTCTCCTGTTGTCAGAATTTGGGCAAGTTACTTAACTCCCTGGGCCTCAGTTTCCCCATCTGTATAATGAAGGAGTTGGTCTAAGTAGAAAGTAACACTTACATATAATCTCATTGAGCCTCTCAACTGCTCAGTGAGCTTAGACCAGGCAGGTTTTATTATCCCTGTCTTATGTGAGAGCAAAATAGGGTTCAGAGCAGTCAAGGAACTTGCCCACAACCACACAGCCAGTAAAGACCAATGGCCAGACTTGCACTGAGGGCATCTGACTCCCTACTGCTTGCCATTTCCAGGTTGAAGACTCATTGATTCCATGATCTTTCTCCCTTTATTCCTTGGAAAATAACTAGACAGTAATCAAAGATGGTAGCTATTGAGCTTGGAGACAGAAAACCATCCCCTGATAGGCATTACTCCTCATTTTCCCTTCAAGGTAAGTCAGAGGGGGTCGGTGAAGAGGTGGAACTCTGAGGAGGGAACTGTGGGAGTTGTGCAAAGATAAGAGGCCTACCTTGAGATCCTCAAGTCCAGGGCTGAGGGAGGCGTGGCTGTTCCCTGAGGCCGACAAAGTTGGAGGATGGAAGGCAAAGGGAGGGAGCCAGTGCTGTTCCGGTGCCCTCGTTGGTCTCTGTGCTGAGTTCTGTGCCAGGGACATAAGGACAAGCAAGGCCATATGGATCCTTAAGGAACTCCTCATCTAGTGGGCCCCCAGTTGAAAATGGCTCATCTGGAAACTGGAAGGAAGAAGTGAAATGAGAGAATGAGACAGGGAGAGGAGAGGAGAGGACAGAGAGTGGGGTGGCATGAGGGTGATCTGGGAAGAAGAAGATGGAGGGCCCTGGCTCCTTCCTGTGAGCTGTTGCTGTTTAGACAGGCGGCTGAGTCTTCTTCCTAATAACGACTTCCTTGCCAGGGGAGGAGAAGAGAGAAAAGTCGTGTAGTCTGCCTCCCACCCCATCAATCCAACTCAATTCAGTCAACATTTAATTGCTACTACCCTAGCACTGAGCATCAGTGAGGATGGATAACATAAGAGTCCTCAAGAAGCTCAGTCCCAGGGAGGCACCAGCAACAGAAATCCTCCCTTGAGTGGTCCTTCCTCTCTCTCACACTCACCCCTCCCATTCTTTCAGGTGCCAACACTCCCCTGACTGCCTGGCTGGCCCACCCTGCAGCCCTGGCTCCTGGTGGGAAGGGAGGAGCTGGTGTGGGAGAGAGAGGTGGGTGTGTGGGGGGGGCAGGAGAGGGGTGCTGCCCCCTCGTGGGGGCCGAGGTGCCAAGGGAATAGGCTTCTTTTCCAAGATTCAGAGTGGGATGGTAGGAAATGGAGTATCTTAGTTTCCCCTTGGAGGGGCAGGCGCCAAGGTTGGCATGCGGGTGCTCTGGGGATGGAGGGGGGAGGGGGGAGATTTTCTTGAACGTTGGTTCATGGAGGCCTGTAAGCACTGCCCACTGCAGCCCTCCTCTCTGTGTGGAGGGGAGACTGCCCCCAAGTTGGTCCAGACCTTCTGCTGCTGTCTGCCTCTGTTCTGTTATTCCAAGTTTTCCTGTCTGTCTGGTCTGTAGTTTCCTAGAGTGTGTTTCTGTCTGTCTGTCTATCTCTCTGATGTCAGTTTCTTAGCTTCTCTGGGAGGAGGCCCTCTGGATGTTTTCTGAGAGTCCAACAGTGTATGTGTCAATCGGTCTGTGTGTTTTTAGCTTCTTGGGAGAATTCTATCCTATGATAAGTTTTCTCCCATCAGATCCCCAACATCCCTGCTCCCAACCCTATCAGTGACCCCTCACCACCCCTATCCCTTCCCTTTAACCAGGTGTCCTGCCTCCAGAGCGTGTAGCCCAAACCTCCCTGTGAGTTTCTCTACAAGAATGTGCCAAGAAAGGGACCAGGCTGAGGGCTAGCACAGGGTGGATGGGTCATAAAGCCCTCTGGGGAGGGCTGAGGAGATCCTGGGCTGAGCTGTGGGGCTCTGAGACAAGCCAGGCTCCTCCCCACTGGTCAGTCTGGTTTCCCACCAGCTCAGCCAGGCTCCAGCTTCATCAGCCTTCTCTGAGGGTTTCTAGGGATAAGCCAGCTGGTCTCTGCAGGAGACGAGACCCCAATAAGGAATCCAAACAGATCTCAGGGTCATCGGGGCCTTTGGTGTGTGATCTCTGAGTTGGCCATGGAAGCTCCCTCACCTTCTTCCTCTGCACCCAGGCTGAAGACAGTGGTGACCAAGGACAGCACATGTTTAAGGTGTCTGTCCCCTCCTTGTGACCATCCCAAGCTGCAGGGCTAAGAATCCCTTTCCTTCAGCAGCTGGGCTCATCCCCTGGGGCTGCAGTGGCAGCTGATCTATATAAGCTGATCACCCACAGCCCTGTCTGATCAGACGTGTAAAGAGGAGCTGCTGCAGCTTGAGGCAAACCCTCAGCCCAGGGGAGAGACGCAGGGGTCCAGGAGGCGGCACAGGTCCCAAAGAGGCAGCGAAGCCCCAGCCCCCCCCCCCAGCTGGTGGGTTCTAGGACAGCCTTCCCCAGTTATCTGTAGAGCAGCCTTTAGGGGATGGGGTCAGGAGAAACTCTATCTTGGGACCTGCAGCCTGCCATAGAGTGATGCTCCCAGAAGCGGCAAGATCCAAAGATGAGAAAGTCTGGAAGCTGGGTGTCTGTAAGAGGGGAGGCTGAGGGGTGGGCATCAGGGACTAGAGTACAATGGAGCAGTTATAAGGCTTGCAAAGGCCTCTGAGGCTGGACCACCCATACATTGTGCCTAGGTTCACACACCCCTAGGCAAACAACCTATGCTTCCCACGGTAATTAGGCCCTCAGGTGAGGGCTGGGGGTGGGTGGAGCCAGAGCAGCCTGCCAGGGGGCAGCAAGTGCATGCCAGGCTCTTTCTTCCCACTTCCCCGCCTCCTCCCACTGCTAGCTAATGGCAGGGCTTTATTCTGGGGAACTGAATAGGCTAGTAATTGCAGCCCTACTTTCAATCCCACAGGCTCCCCTCCCTCTCAGGCTCTCAGTGACATTCGGAACAATGACCCTGGAGCTGGCCAGCCGCCTCCCAGCATCTAGCAGAATGGCAGCCCATTTGTCTCTGTGGGTGGCAACCGGGCCTGAGATAAGGAAGATTGGTTTCTATTAGAGCAATGAGAGGAGGCTGGGGGGGGGGGTAGGCTCAGAAAGGGGAGGCACAGGGAAGAAACAGAACAAACCCCAGCCCTGGGGAGGAATAGAGCATGGGGGGTGGGACATGCTCTGGGCAGCTGATTGAACTGACTCACCCCGGATATTTAGTCTTTCTTTCTCACCCACTTCAGGATGGAAGAGACACCAATATTTATTGAACATATTTATTGAAGATGCCAGGCATGTTGCACTAAGCACTCTCAATATTTTTTCTCACCTAATTCTGTGAGATAGCTGCGATTCCCATTTACAGATAAGGAATCAGGGATGGAGAGAAGTTCCATGTCTTGATAGAGGGACCACTGCTAATCAGTTCTGGGGCTGGAAGGTGAGCCCAGGTCTAACCCCACAACGCAACCTCTTCCCATTTCATTTGATCTTAAATAACATCTATTTTCTCTGATTATAAGTTATACTTGATAGTTGTTGGAAATGTGGGAAATACAGAAATATAAAGAAGAAAATAAAAACTGAATCCAGTCATATAGAATTAACCACTGTTACTATATTAGTGTGCAACCTTCGAGGGTTTTATTTACCTAGGCACTGGATTTTACATTTTCCCCCATCAAAAAAAAAAAAAAGATTTTGTAGCCTGCACTTCCCACTTAGTATTATAGTGCGACCACTGAGGGAGCCTTCCGCCCTAACCAGTCTCTCCCCGCCCTCACCCCGCTGGTGGCACGTGGCTCCCGTCTGTCACCTGCTAACCAGGCCACAGAGTGTGTGCCGCGGGGGCTGCGGGCGCCGCTGGAGGCTGCGCTCCTGACACCCCGGAGGAGGGGACACCCTTCCCAGAATGGCCATCAGGGAGCCCTCCGTTAGCATCCCCAGCGCCTCCGGCCCGCCTCTCCTCCCTCCCCGGCCGGCCCGAGGCGGGATCAACGGGACCGCAGTGTTTACTCAGCGATTACGGAGCAATTAAGCTCTCAATGGATTCGGCTTGGTCCTCTAACGGCCGAGTCTGGCAGCCTCGGCGTCACGTGCTCGCTCCCTGGGTCACAACCCGGCACAGAGGCTGCGGGAGGCCCGCCCCGCCCCCGGCGGCGCGAGCGCGCCCGCCTCCCCGGAGCGCCGGCTCCCCTCGCGGGCCCGGGCCGCGGCTCCGCGCCTTCACGTCGCGGGAGCTCGGGGGTTGGCTCCGTGTGGCCCGAGGCAGCGCCGGGAAAGTCCCCGTGATGCCCTGCCCCGGGGCGGAGCATGTGCCCACCGCGGGGCCCGGGAGTGTCCTGGGGGCTAAGGACCCCGGCGGGTGTGGGACAGCAAACCTGGACCAGAGTGCGGGTCGGGGAGGGGGGCTGCTCCTTCTTGTTTGGGCTTTTGGAGCAGGTTTGCTCAGCAGTCTTTGGAGGATCTCCGTGTAGTTACAGCAGAATCCGCCCTGGCTGGGCTTTACACCCGGGGGCCACCTCAGCAAAGGCAGCAGAAGAATTCGGTCCTGCAGCTAGAGAGGTCTGTCCCCTGATGAACTGTGTGGCCTGTCGCTTTGCCTCTCTGTGCTGTTTGCCCCATCTTCGTCTTTCCTGCCAGACTCAGGAGGTACAAAAGACAAAATAGATGTCAAAGTACTTTGATACCTTGGCCAGGAGTGTCCCCCTGGGTCCAGAGAGTATTAGGGAAGCTTTGTCTTGTGATTTTTGACTTTCTGTTCAGGGCACTTTTCTCAGCTGGGGTGTGAAACTATGTTTGGAGTCAAGTATTTGTCCAGGCCAATTTCCTTGTGCACTTTTCCCTCCCAGGCCTTAAGCTATCCTCTAAGACTGGTCTCTGCGTGAGACCTGGGTTGTCACCAGCGGGTACTTAGGAGACTTACCTGTCCACAGGGCTGTGTGAGTGAGGCCAAGCTGGGGCCACCTTCAAAGAGCTGCTAGTTAGGACAGAAAACTTCCTGTCAGAGGCCTGTCGAGAGGGAGAGAATTCCTCACTCTATTTCTATTCTGTGTCTCCCACCCATGAGAGAGGGCGAGAGAATTCTAGCTGTCA
This sequence comes from Tapirus indicus, assembly GCA_031878705.1. Taxonomy (NCBI): domain Eukaryota; kingdom Metazoa; phylum Chordata; class Mammalia; order Perissodactyla; family Tapiridae; genus Tapirus; species Tapirus indicus. The sequence continues at coordinate 99,671,507 of CM062918.1, read as the reverse complement.
TGTACCAAGCACTTGCTATGTGCTATACAAGTTTCTTATTTAATTCTCACTGAAAGCTTATAAAATTTTACTATTCCCGTGTTCCTGACAAGGAAACGGGGTGGGAGATGATGAGTGACTTGTCCAAGGGCCACATGTCTGGGATATGGCCGAGCTGGGACTTGAACCGAGTGTCTGTTGCAGCTTCTACCACCGGCGTCGGGTGACAAAAGAAGGGAGGTGTTTTCAAGCACAGGAAGTGAAAGTGTGGCAGGGGCGTGAACAGCAGCTCCCGCTTCCACGGCCAGAGGAAGTAGGCTGCTTAGGGTCAGCTCCTCCCGGAAAGCCTGTTGGTAGTTCAGGGACCAGGCCTTTCTTTCCTGCCCTTCGCCCTGTGCGTGAGGCTGTGTGCGGACTCCAGGCAGCGTTAGGTAAACACATCAGAGCGACCGAGCTGAAGAGAGAATACAAGGTGACCGAGAGAATTCTTCTAGGGGCAGAAAAGCTCTAGGCTTTATTATTTAAAGAAATAAACATGACTAAAGATAATACTTCCAGTACAACAAAATGGAAGATACCAAAGGAATGTCTAGCTATGTCTGTTCAGTTGGCGTTCATTAATGCAGAGTTTTGCCCAATTTTCTGGGAAACAAATTCTTGTTTCGTTTCCTGAAAACTTCTTATTTGAGTCTCTTGGATAGTCTTTTTTCATTCCCAGAAAGAGTAACCTCTTTTTGCAGGCCTCAAGATTTTTCTAACCTCACCATTTCCTGTGCTTTATTGTTTTGTGTTTTCTCCTCTGAAAGGTCATCTTTACCTATTCATTTATCTTTTAACCAATAACATGACCATGAAAACAATTTGTACTTTTGATAAGCGTTTCTGATGTATGACAAAAAGGGTTTTAAATCCATTTCATCAAACCAAAGGAGAAGAAATAATCTTAATCTATAGCAAGAGTGATTTAATCAGATCAGGCATTTTTAAAGACTTGACTGCCTTTGAGAGGCCTTGGAATAGCTTAAGAAAGGATATTTTTTTTTTGGGTGACAATTGAAAAACAAAACAAAACAAGAAAGACAGCTGTCTGTGAAGAAAGACTGGCATGTGTTGCTGTCTCCAGGAGGGAGAAGTGCCAGAGGTGGGGGTGGGCAAAGAGAAAGAGTCTGTTGATTTTGAACCACAAGATGTCACGGCTGGAAGAGAGCCAAGGGATCCACCAGCCTTTTATTGCACAGATATGAGATTGAAGACTGGAGGGAGGGCCCTTGCCCAAGGTCTCCCCGCTGGTGAAGAGCAGAACAGAGTAGAACCCAGGCTTCCCGACGAAGCTGGTGCTTTCCACCGCGAGACTTAGGCAAGGCACCCCCCTTCCCTGCGCCTCAGCTTCCTCAGCTATGACATGAAGGTGAACTGTCTAACCCAGAAGGCCCTCTAGCAGGGATTCTATGAGAAGGCACTCTGCCTTGGCCAGGAACAGGACACACACATGGAGAGACCAAGAGCATTTACAAAGCAGGATGAAGGGCAAGTGTGTGGTATGAACAGTAGACTCGAGGCGGATGGGAAAGGCAGCATTCCAACTAGTACGAGCATATGGAAGAAAAGAGAAGCATTGGGTAGGTCAGTGCGTGGGTTTTTTCTTTCTCCATTTTACTTACTGTTCAAACACAAAAGGAAGTTTTAAAAAGAAAAACCTTACCTCCCTCGTAATCCTACAAGCCCCGCACAACTGCCTCCTCTCATTTTCCCTGTCGCCCCCACATCTTGGGCAGTGCAGCCTGGGTGCTGGGATGTAACCCCTGGAATGACACAGGGGAGAGCCTGCTACCCACTCCCCTTCCTCCATGCTGGCAAGGTCAGCATTTGTCCTAGTCTCGGATGCAGTTCCTTTCACTCCAAGGACAGAAGTGATGGGAAATGAGGGAGGGTTGAGTGGAGAGTCAGTCGTAAACATAACAGCTAACGTGTGTTCAGCATTTTCCAGGTTACAGACCTCCTTCCCATCCTTTCCTTCATTTGATCCTCACCACAACCTGTTAAAGGTCCCAGGGACGGGAATTATTGTGTTTGTTTTACAGCCGAGGAAATACTCAGAGAAGAGGGGCAACTTGTACAAGTCCCCAAAGGTGGAAGCTGGCAGAGGTTAAGACAAGAGCCCATGTAGAGAGAGGGGCCGCAATGAGCTGTGACGTGAAGCCCTGCTTCTGCCTTGTCACTGTTTGAATGTGATGCCTTAGTCATGCCTCAGGGGCCACCATCCACACAGACTGGCAGGATCTTGGTGTGGGCATCGTGTTCTAAGTCCAGGCTGCAGTTTCGCAGGTTCAGAGAATGAATTAGGCTACTCTGAGGTCCTCAGATTCCAGGGGAACTGACTCACCAGAAACAAATTGATAAGATACTGATATATTAATAATTCATAATGAAAAATCCTGGAGAACAAGGTGCTCATAATAAAGGACTTAAAAATATGAGAGTCCCCTTTCTTCTCTAAGGGCAGAAGAATGAGCACCAGATGATTTTTGTAGATTCCCTTCTAGGTTGGGGAGGAAGAGAGGTGAGGAGGTGGTAAGAGTACCCTGGGCTAGAAGATGAATTCAGGAAGATTTCAAGGAAGCTCTAGAATGTGGAGCAGTTGAGAGCATAGAAAGAGCAATTCAAATCCAGGTTCAAGTCCTGGCTTGGCCCCTTAACTCTGTGACCTTGGTTAAATTACTTAAGCTTTCTAATCCTCAATTTACATATCTGTAACAAGGGAACAACAATAGCACTTACCTCTTAGAGTGGTTGGGAGGATTAAATGAGATGATGCCTGGAAAGGTGTCTGGCATAGTAAGCACTCAATAAATGCTAGCTATTTTAAAGCTGGATTTGTCAAGAGCCGAGAGGGAGAAATCAGCCTAGATCCAGGTGTCCTGGGGGAAGGGGTCTAGAAACTCAGGTGTGACTGGGAAATGTTTAGAAAGAATGGGCTGAGGACTTCAGGGGGTGGGGTTCTGTGGTAGAGCCCCTGATATGGCAAGTAGGAGGGGACTCACTACCTTGCATGCTGTTCAGGGTCATTGAGCCATGCCCTTCAGAGAGAGGGTCCAGTCCCTCCTTTGGATGGCAGGCGGTGGGCATGGAGGCAGTCTCTCAGGTGTTTCTGTTTGAGCCTAACCCATGACATACGGAGTGTCGGCTGGAAAGAGCCAGTATCCACGAGAGAGACTCTGAGAACTGAGGGACCACTTTGGGAAAGAGATCAGAGAAGCTAAAGGCCGGATGAACACCAGTCAAGCAGGGCCAATAGGCCCAGAGAGGAGAATTTCTAGACATCAGAGCAGGAGAGGCAATGATGTAACAGCCCCAAGTCGTCACATCGCAGGCCAGGATGAGATTAAGGGCAGAGGCATTTTATCAGGAGAATCTTCTTGGCAGCTGAGTTTGACTGCCTGTTCTAAGAGGCGGAGACAGTTTAACTCCTGCAGGGAGAGGTTTATGGCCTGGCACTAACCCCTGCCCTGCCTGTGGTGGAAGGGGTCCCCAAGCTGGGATCTTTGAGGCTTCTTCCCAAAGCTGCAGTGTCTTGCATTGTACCTCCCTCCCAAACGCTTTTGGAGATGACCCATGAAACCCAGAGGCATGTGGCAAATGGCATGGCCGTTCTGATGCTGTAAGCTTGTGAGTGGTTTCTGCTGAAGCAAGAAAGACTGAAGCTAGACATTAGGAAGGACTTCCAATAGGAAAGCTGAAGATAAGGAAGGTGACTGTAGGGGAACAGGTAGGGAATCTTGCTCCACAGTAACTTGATGGATGTCCAGAGCAATGTCCTACACTAGTAATTCTGCCATTTCCATCTCTTGTGTCACAGGACCCCTGTTTTTGGCAAGCACACGCCTGACTTCACAGGCACCTGTAGGCCATCAGAGATCTTTTCTCTGGTGTATGATGAACCTGAGCCTGTGAGGAGCCGGCAGGGTACCCTTCACCGGAAATGACATAGGACCAAAGGTACATCTGCTCTACTGGGCGAGGTAGGGCTGATCTGGCTAGGAACAGGAGAAGGACGAGATGAAGGGACTTTACAGCCGTGAGCATACAAAACACCCAGGCATGGTGTCCTGCCCTGCCTCTGGGAGGCGCTGTGTGCACACGGTTTATGTAGGTCACCGTCATAGGGCTCGCAAGGGACCCAGGAAGGACAAAGAGGTCTCTGCTCTCCAGGGAGTAATTGCTTTTTAGCCAGAAGCTGGGGAAGCACAATGGGCCCAGATTAGGAAAGGAAACCACATTTCCCAAGCACCAAATAGGTATCAGAGGCTTTACGGACATTGTTTTATTAACTCTCCCAGCAAAATCATGTGGTAGGTATCCCGCTTTACACATGAGGAAACAGGCTCAGAGAAGTTAAGGAACTAGCCCAATGCCACACAGCCTGTGAGTGGTGGGATTTTAACCACGGATGGTCTCGTGTGGTTCTTAATCTCGTACTCATTATACTCTGCTGCCTCCCAGCCCTTATTACCTTCTCTTTTTTTTGAGGAAGATTGGCCCTGAGCTAACATCTGTTGCCAATCTTCCTCCTTTTTTCCTTTTTTCTCCCCAAAGCCCTAGCAGATAGATGTATGTCATAGATGTACATCCTTCTAGTTGCTCTCCGTGAGATGCCACCTCAGCACGGCTTGATGAGCAGTGTGTAGGTCCACGCCCAGGATCTGAACCAATGAACCCTGGGCCACCGAAGCGGAGCGCGTGAACTTAACCGCTACGCCACTGGGCCGGCCCCCCTTATTACCTTCTGATAAGCTTCTCAGCATCATCTCTAACTCAGAGCTTCAGAAATTATACCTTACAGGAAAGTCCAATTCTTATCCATTTAAAGAATTCTAGCACAAGACACCAAGAAAATAAAAAAATGATAGCTGAAGTTAAAGGACCGTTCTTTATTCTGAAATCACGTCCTTCCTAATTTTCATATTCTTCTATAATATTACAGGGAAGCTGAATGGTGCTTTGCTTTTTATTTTCTTACTTGGCAAAATAGCATGTTGGAAATCCTAAAAAGGAGAAAGGCAGTTGCTACTTACACAGGGCTTACTGAGCATTTTACATACATTACGACCTTAATTCTTTCGTAGAGAGGAAAATGAGGCACAAGGAGGTTAAGCGACTTGCCCAAGGCCACACAGCAGGTCAATGGCAGAGCCAGTGTTCAAACCCAGCCAGTCTGGTGCCGAGCCCACACTTGTACCGGCTACAGTGCCGCCCCTAATTACGGGGTGGCCGACACTGCCTGCAGCCCAGTGTGCTCCCTCCCCACAGGAACCCCAAAGGTGCTCACACCCTGGACCTGGCTCCCGGTGGGCTCACGGGCTGATGCTTCTCTGGGTACGCCTCTCCCAGCATCACCTGTGTGGTTCCTGACAGTCTTCACAGTCCACTGGGAGATCCTTTCACATCCGGACCACAAAGGGTCGGAAAGGGGCGGAGGTCCTTAAGGAACGAGTTCTTTTTCTTTCTTTGCTGAAATAATGGGCATGACCCAGTTGTGGTCAGACCCCTGCCATCTTTCCAGTCCTGCCAGCACTGAGTTGTGGGGGCCGTCGCCCTTCAAGGGCCTTCCTGACCACTTTGGGGTCTGCAAGACCCTGAGTGTTCCCGAGCCTCCCCCGCGAGCACACCATGCAGATGCGGTGCTCCTGCCAAGTGGCCCCCAGTGCTTATGGACAGACAGGAGGACACCTGCCCCTGAGGACAAGCTAGGGAACGAGGAGCGCAAATTCAGGACGGATCCTTTGCGGAGGGAAGGAGGAATACACGGTATCAAAGGCTTCTAATGTGCTATTTCTCCAGCAGGGCACAGGTGAACGTTTTTGTTTACACCTCACATGTTATTCATATTTGTATATATAAAATGGTTCATAATAAAAGGAAAAGTTAAATGAAAACCAGAGTTCAATGGGCTGTGAGTATGCAGTGCTGACGCACCGGCTGTGCGACGACGTCCAGTCATGTGTCTAGGGGCGGCTTTCAAGGCGGCGCTGCTGGAGCTTCATCTGAAGGTCGGGTGAGATGAGAAGGTCAGGAGTGGGAAATGTCCCATTTTAGGAGGAATAAGGCAAACAGGCATAAAAGGAGAGAAACTCTGAGGTGTATTCCGGGGCACAGTGAGCTCCGTCTGCACAGGCTGGAGAAACGCATAGTCGTGCAGTGTGTGTGTGTGTGTGTGTGTGCTGGGGAGGGGCTGGGAGTGGGCAGGATGTGCACAGAGCTAGAGCCATGCCTACTTGTGAGAGAAAGAAGTGCTCAAAAATATGAGGACTCCTGTGGCAGTAAGATGGCATTCGTCAGTGTGGCTAGCCATGGGGCGGGCTAAGCAGCGGGAGGTTTCCACGTGGATGTCTGGGGACAATCTGCATGAGCTGCTCCTGTGGCCCACCGTGAGCAAGCGCCATGGGTGCTGTGGGCGTGGGTATGGGGAGGGCAGAGCCCAGAGAAGCACTGTGATCCGTTTGACAGGAAACCCTTGCAGACAAACCAAACCAGCCAGCACCTTTTGGAACAGCTGGGAGACCAAAGCCTGCGGTCTCCAAGGAGCCAAGAGGAGAGAATGACTTACTCTCTCAAGGCCCTTTGGAGATGGGAGGGAGAAGCATCTGTCACAGCCGATGAAGTCAGGGCAGCCTCTTCCCGTGGAGGAGCTGGGAGAGCCACAGCTGCCCTCCTCCAGGGGTTTCTATTCTGAGACCTGGCGTCCAGCTTGGATAATGGAGGTCAAGGAGCCGCGGGCTGGAGGAGATGCTGGCATGGATTAACGGCAAGGGGAGGCTATCCTGCGGCCTTAGGTGTTGAGGGCTGGGGAGCCAGAGCCCAGCCACTGGCTGGTGGGTATGAGCAGGGATGGTGCTGTGTAGGCCCCGGGTCCGTGCAGAGGGAGGGGCGATGGAGGGAGCTGGGCCTCTCCTTCCTTCCAGTTATCAAGTATCTTGCTCAAACTGCCCATTTCATGATGAGGAAACAGAGGTCCAGAGAGAAGCAACTTGCCTAAGGTTATACGGAACGCTGAGGGCAGAGGAGAGGTTGGACGCTGACCCCCAGCCCAGTGCTCTTCCGCCGCCTCCAGCAGCGTTTTCTAGCCTGACCTTTGAATCAGCACAGAGTGAGTTTGTCTCTAACACTGGCCCTTTCACCTCAGCCCTCCCAGTACCTCCTGGCACCCCAAAGGACACTTGGCTCCCCTTGCTCAGTGCCTTTATTCCAACCATCCAAGATCACTTGATTGATTCAGACGAGGGAGAGAAAGCAGTGTTTTAGTAAAGGCTGAAAAATCTTGAGATGTGAGGCATATTGTTAGCTTTTGTCTGGAAAATGCCTGGTTTCTTTGTCCCAGAAGAGCTTTAAGAAAGGCTGGCAGAGTTTGGGATAATCTGGTGCAATAGGTCAGGCTCTCTGGGGGAATCTTCCAGCCTGAGGAGTCCTTCGGCCTTCAAAACAGTCCTAGCAAGGTCTCTAGTAAGGACTAGTCTAGTCATTGCACAGATGGGAACTCCCCCGCCCCCCCTGCCCCCCCCCCCCCCCCCGCACAGCTGCCTGCCACCACAGCTGCCCGCCACCATTAGCACCAACAAGCCCCTCAGGCCTTGCCCTCCAGGCCTCCTCATTCCTGTCTCCACCTTCGTGTCCAGGGCCACCACCACACCAGCCTCTGGGAGGGGAGCGTGGGCCTAGGTGCCGCCTCCCCTGAAGTCTTCCCTCTCCAAGCAGAGCCCACACCCTCTCCTGGCTCTCGCACAGCTCTTCAGTTGCTCCTGTCCCTCCAGCTCCTGGCTGTCAGCAACACGGCCTCGCAGGGAGCCCAGGGAGGACGCTCACTGCCCTGGCCAGCTCCCCGGCAGGGGCTGCGTGAGCACGGATGCGGGTCCTGCCGGGTGCCCCCTCCCCTCGCTCAGTCCTCATAGAAGGGCTGTATTTCCTGTGGTGGCCAGCAGACCAATCTACGAGGTCATTTCCTCTTCATCACTCTCTTGGAAAGGAGATATTCACACCCTCGTTTTGCAAATGAGAAAAGTGCAGAAAAGTGAGGTGTCCCGCTCAAGACCACCAGCTAGTGAGCTGCAGAGCCAGAGGCCTCACTGCACTCAAGCTCTTTCACCTGTGAAGGAGGACCCCATCGGTGTTAAGGACAACGGTGGCCAGTCTCTGAGAGCTCTGTGGTGTGTGGTACCCAAGTATTTCCTCTGTCTGACTAGAGCTGCCTACAGCCCTTGGCACAGTCCTCAGCACATGGGAGATAATCCAGGATCATCTCTCCAGAATAGTGTTTTTAGCCTGAGTCCATGGAGTCTGTAAAGCCTCTGAACATGGAGGTAAAATTTGGCATGTATGAAATAATGTGCATTTTTCTGGGAAGAGAGCCCAGAGTTCTTATCAAATGTGTCTGGAGCCCAGAAAAGCTCTGCAGGTCTGGGGCAGGGAGACCAGGGTAGTCCTGGCTGTCAAGAAAAAGGAAGGAGAAAGAAGCTCTGGTCTTCACCGTGGATTGGGCTCTCCGGGAAGCAGTCTGAGTTCAGGTGCCGAATGCTGACTAGGGGTGTACTTGGGATCAACACCCACAGAAGGGAGGACAGGAACACAGCATGTGGCTAAGGGAGAAGTCAAATGTGACAGAGGCCCAACAGAAGCCTCGGCCAATCCCACGGTGAGCTCTGGAGTGAGAATGACGGACCTACCAAACTTGCCCCACGTTGGGTGAAACGGCTGACCCTGTATATCCCCACGTCAATCAGTTATTGGATGCCGACAGCCCTGGGGAGGATGTGACTTTGTGCCAAGTAGCTTTCTGCAGCTGAGACAATCTCTGAAGGGGCTGATGAGGCTGACAGCTAAAGGAAGTCTCCAGCAGCACTCCCAGAGCTGGGCAAGAGGTCATTCTTTGAAGGAGGGTCTGGGTAGTGCATCACCAAGGCCACCCCAGTATCTCTGCCCTTGGGAAAGTGGTAGAGATTAAATGATATCCATCCATCCACCCATCCATCCATCTGTCTATTCATTTAACATTTATTAAACATGGCCTATGAGCCAGGCCACTGTGATAAGCACCTGTGATAACAAGGTGTACATGGCATAGGCTAGTGGAGGAGAGAGACACATCCGTGAATGATTAGAGCACAAAATGGTCACTGTTGAAATAGAAGCAAGTGCCAAGAATTATTAGAGCACATTGGAGGGTGGGACTGACTCTTCCTGGGGGCAACAAGTGAGTCCTGAAAGCGCTGACAAGGCAGAGAAAGGAAGGGGTGTAAGGGTAGGAGCACAGAGAGGAGGGGGCATTTCAAGGCAGAGGAAGTCATGTGAGAGGCATGGTGGTCCGAGACTGCTTGGCAGATTTGGGGAGAGTTTCAGTGTGGACAGAGTGGATAGGTCACTTGGTGGAGATGAGGCTAGAAAGGGAGATTGTGGTAAGATCATGAATGCTCTTGAGTGCCACACTGGCGGACTTTACCCCAGCAGTACTGGGAAGTCACTGATGGGTTTTGAGCAGAGAATTGGCATTAAAGCAACTACACTTTAGGAAGTCAGCTCTGACAGCAGCAGTGATAGACAGGCTGGAGTGGTCATGGAACCCAAGGGAGTCATATATGCACCAGGACCGGCATGGTCAGCAGGCCACTAGCACCCCTCTAAGCACAAGCCAGCTCCCAACATGAGGGACCCTCCTCTGATGTGACATAGAGTCCAACACACAGGTCATTCTGGTCCTGGGCACATGTAGTATTCCTCCGAGCAACTGCTTGTTCCCCCAATTTCTCAAAGTCTTTCATTTCCCATACTCAAATCCTGTGTTCTCATGCATGGAACCACCTCTGTGGATGGCCTGGGCCCCTGTATGTGTATCAGCCTAATGTCATGTGGGCACAACCAAAGCTTTCTGAGAACCCTCTCATTTTGGTGCCACCCACGTTCTACTTTTTACCTTCTCAAACGGGTGCCCCAACCCAGGGAAGTTCTTGTGACTAGTGTCTCTCTTATGTCAGCAGTTACCCTAAGTTTCTCCAGGCTAGTGGACTGCCATTCAAGGAATCTGTTTCGGCAGCTGGATATGGAGCCCAAAACAGCTAAGGTCACCAAGATCCCCTCCAGGAGCTCACGGGAGGGGCTCACAAGAAGCTGTGTAAGGGGGCCGGCCTGGTGGCGCAGTGGTTTAGTTCGCACTTGGCAGCCCGGGGTTAGCCGGTTCAGATCCCGGGCTCCTGCCAATGCACTGCTTGTCAGCCATGCCGTGGTGGTGTCCCATATGAAGTGGAGTAAGATGGGCACGGATGTTAGCCCAGGGCTGGTCTTCCTCACACACACAAAAAAGAAGCTATGTAGGTCACAGAGTGAATACAATCCACATGACTCCTGTCCAAGTGCCAGGCTGCCTGAAGTCTGACCCACTAGGGATGGCAGCTTCATGATGTGAGGTCAGCTCAGCAAACTCTGGAAGCTTAAGGGACATAGCCTATTTCTTGGGAGGATTGAGGTTCCAGGTGCCAGAACAAGGGGCTTCCCATTCCATAAGAGACTGTGGACTGAAGTAGATGGTCTCTAAGTTGAAGTAGATGGTCCTTCCAGCTACGACATCCTAGGATGAATATTCTAACCTCTTTCCTTGGACCATTTTTAAAGACAGCGTGCAGAGAGGGAAACAGGCTGGGAACATTCTGCTGATGCTTAGCCACCAAATAGAGGTTCTGAGCACTCGGGCCTCCACTGCTCCCTGACAAAGTGCCCAAAACACAAATCCACATGATAGTCACTGGACAAACGCCCAGCTGAGGCACGCCCCACATTGGCTGGCTGGTACAGCCAAGGGGCCTGCCTTTAGATGGTGAATAGGCACAGACTCCTCAGAGGCTATGGATCCCATGCCTTGGTGACCGCTAAGACCAAGGCCCGTCCCTGTGTTATTGCTGCAGTGGATGGAGAACAGGGGTGGGAGGGAGCCTCAAGGAAGCCAATTCATCTTCACTTCCCTCCCTAAAGACTCTGGGAGTTCGTCTGGAGATCTAGGAAAGACCATGAGGTATGATGAAAAAACCCTATTGTTTCAGTTTTGTGAAGGTCGAGGAAGGCTAAGTGTTGAGAACCCTTGTAGGAATTCTCCATGCTATTTTTCTTGGGATTCCTTTGGGACTCCATGCTGTAGGTTTCCAGCTCAGAATACAACCACCACTGCCATCACTGTTTATCAAGGACTCCTGTGTGTCAGGCACTGTACTAGGTTCTCTGCAAGTTGTATGTATTCCTCACAGCAACCTTGCAATGGCGTTATTAGGGTACCCATTTTGCAGATGAGGAAATAGAGCCACAAGGTTAGGTAACTTGCCCAAAGTCACATAGTAGGTAGCAGAACCAGGATTCTAACCCAGGTCTTCCTGATACCAGAGCCTGCGTTCTTTGCCCTCCACTGTATAACCTTAAACTTTGCCATCAATATGCAGTCCTGGGTCTCCATGCCCACCTTCTACCACACATGTCTGTGAAGAAGCCTAAGGAAGGCAGGCAAGGACAGGGTCTCCTTTTCAACACTTTTCATCAGATACTGGGGAGGGCCGCAGTCTCTCAGGTCCCTGTGCACCTACATAGCCAAAGGCAGAGAGAGAGTCTTCACCAGCCAGAGAGCCTGGAACCTTGGGGCTGGTGGGCCTGGGTGGACTGGCCTTGGCACTCAAATCCAAGCTCCCAGAATGTCCAAGCTGGAAGGGTCCTTAGAGATGAGTAAGCTCCCCTCATGTGACAGGTGAGGAAACTAACCCAGGACAAGGACACGAATTACCCAAAGCCACAGAGCTAGTTAGAAGCATTGTGTGTGTGTGTGTGCATGCGCACACATGCTGGAGATGTCAGTGGAGGGCGTCCTAACTCCCAGGCCCTATGAATGAGTCCAGGTGAGAAAGCGTGGGAGGCTTTGTCTGTATGCAGAGGGGTGGCCCACAAAGAAGGCTATTTTTGAAATTTGTTTTGTTTTAACACAAGTAGTTTATTTGTGACAAGGTGACCCAAAGAAGTGTTGATAGAGGAGTAGGGGATGAGATACAGAAGAGATGGAAGCCATTACAGGTTCATTAATGACCAGGTCACTGCTTTGGCCAGCTGGGGCTCAGTTCCACTGGGCACTTTTGGGAGATGGCGTGGAACGTGCCGCAGAGTTGTTCCCCCGAGGAACGAGGAAGCTGGGGTATTTATCCACCAGCCTCCATCATCATTGGTTGAGTGCTGCTATGGAGGGGCATCAACTCCCCTGAACCTCTTGCCAAGCACACTCCAGCAATCAAAGAAAGCAAGGGGCTATTTTTAAAGGTGTTTGTAGCCCTGAGTAGCCACCAGTTCTCTAAAGAGTGTAGAACCCTTTTGTGGTGAAGAGGCTTTAGACATAGGTACGAAGGACAGTCCAGAGAAGAGACGGCTGAGACTGAATGATGCTCCCCTGGAGGCAGGTTGTGGTAGGAGAGGGAAAGGGCTACTTCTATGTGCCCTGCGAGAAGAATGGGCATGTCCTATAGCAAGAGGAGTTGAAGTTAGATCTTAAAAAGAATTTCTTGGTGACACTAGTGAAAAAAAAATCAGATAGCTAGAACTCATCCAACTCTGCAGCTTGGTTGGTGGCCACACAAAAAATGATGGAGCAAAGAAATAAGCAGTAGCGAGGAGGGTTTCCTTAGGGAGTTTGAGGCTCCTTGTTACTAGGGCCAGCCAATGAGCTTGCCTCCATCTGGGGGGGAGGGGGCGCAGGGGAGTGCTGGGAGAACAGATGGAGGGTGAATGCAGAGAGGATTCTTCACCCCAACCTTGGTTAGTCTAGCACCTAACTAGACTAATGGAGCAGGAGGCTCCCACAGTGGGTGGAAGCAAGAGGAAGAGGTCTCTTCTCTGGCATGATTTGGGGCATCTTACGTGGAGGCAAAGCCTTGGAAGAAATAAGTCCTAAGGTTGACCAGCTCTCCGACCAGGGCCACCCCACCTCCCTGGGCCCTTGCTCCTCATCTGTAAAAAAGAGAGATTGGAAGCCTGGACTAGGTGATCTTAGGGTCCCTTCTAGTCCTGACCTTCTATTACTGTCTGCCCTAGAGGCCATCCCTGTGGCCTTGCATTCTCTCCAACTGACGCATCAACAAGTGCTCACTGAGCACTTACCATTTGCCCAGCACTAAATGGGGAGAAGGGAATAAAATAGAATATGGGCCCTGGCCTCTAGGAGAGGAGATATGGGGAATAACAGTTAACATTTATTGAGCACTTACTCTGTGCCAGGCACTGTGCTAAGCACCCTATATACACTGCCTCCTTTACCCCTACCACAATCTCATATGGTAGGTACTAGTACCTCCATTATACAGGTGAGGAAACCAGGGCTCAGAGGAAAAGCAACTTAACCAAAGCCACACATGGTAGAGCTTGGATTTGAGCCCATGCTGTGAGCCACAATGCTTCTCTGTGAAATAGACAGTGACTCTTAGCACAGCCCCTAGTGTTCTGGCAGAGAGAGCAGTGAAAGAAGGAGTCATCCAGGAAGACTTCATGGAGGAGGTGGCTTAGCTCTTGGCCTTGAGGGAGGGGTAGAACTTGGAGGCTGGCAGAGGAGGGGAGCAATCTGAGTACATTGACTCCCTAGGGCAGGTTGGGTTGTGGCGGCTCCAGCTAGCAGGTATCTTCTTAGAGTAGGAAGTGGGCAGCAGCTATGGCTAAGCCTGCTGGTGGCTCCAGTGGAGAGAGGAGGGGCCAAGGAAGAACAGATGCTTCCCTAAACCCAGCAGGGCAAGCACCCTTGTCTTCACAGAGCCGGTCCCCAAAAGCTGGAGTCCCCCGACCCTGGAGGGGCTGTATGCCCAAGCCAGGCCTATAAGCATCACTCCTTCCCAGACTCACTTGGGCGGTCTAAAGATGGAGCTGCTGCAGTGTGGATCAGCTTCTTCCCAGGTGCCTAAGCCAATGCCAGGCAGCCAGATCACTGATAATCAGTTAGCCCTAATACATAGCAGGGACCATGAGCCAGGCACTGTTTTAAGAACTTTAACTAACTTAAGCTTTCCAACATCCCTAAGAGGTAGTACTATTGTTATGCCCATTTTATAGATGAGGTACAGTGAGGTTAAGTAACCTGTTCAGGGTCCCACAGCTAACAAGAGGCGGAGTGCGGATTTGAACCCAGGCAGTCTAGTCTTACCTGCTCTGCCATACGGCTTCTAAGCAGAGGTTCATGAGCTCTGCTCATAGCTCCTTCTGCGCTCTGCCTGGGACATCCTCCCCACATTCAGGTTCTCCTCCTTGCCTGGGGCTCTTCCCTGCCGAGACAGCCCCTCCCTAGAGGTGACTGCAGGAGGCACCCCCAGCCCCGCCCAGACAGGCCCATTGTGCCCGGTTTCCCCCCTCCCACACCCGCAAGCACTCCGTCCCCTCCCCCAACCGAGCACGTTGCCTTTCGTTCACAGTGACGGCTCCTGCGCCCAGGCCGGTGGGGGCATGGAGGACTCCGTGGTGGCAGCGGCGGCGGTGGCAGCCGGCAGACCCAGTGCCCCTGCCCCGAAGGCTCAAGCCCAGGAGCTGCAGGAGGAGGAGGAGCGGCCGGGGGCGGGGGGTGCCTCCCCGCGGGCTGGCCCCCACCGCATGGCCTCCCCCGGCCGGCAGCAGCCTGCCCTGGCGACGGCGCTCTGCTCCCACGCCCCTGCCGCCTCCGATTACGAGCTCTCCCTTGACCTAAAGAATAAACAGGTACTCAGGGCCTCCAAGGGGGGCGGGAAGGGTGGTGAAGGGGCCCTGCCTTTGGGAGCTGTCCAGGGTACCAGGGAATCTCCCCAGTTGGGCCCACCTCTGCTGCGGGCACACCTCTTTTGCCACTAGTTCTCCCAAATTGAGCTAAGTAATCTGTCCTTCCCTGTAGCCCAGTACCTCAGGCAACCAGCCTTTACATGGCAGGGGTCACACCCTTGCAATGCCAGGCCCTTAGGCAGTGTGTCCAGGGCTCTCCTCCTCTCACCATGTGCAGGAAGCCTAAACTGCCCCACAAACCTTTAGGCAAGTGGCCCATTGTTCTCTGGGGAATTTCCCACCTCCATGTGCTGTTTAGAAGAGATAGCCCAGCTTACACGCCCATCCAAGGGGCAAGCCCCATGCGTAGGCACACACCGGCTCAAATGAGGTGCAAAGACAGTGGTCTACTCCAGGTAGACTGAGGATTCCCAAGATTAACCCAGATTAGGGGAGGTCAAAGCTCCTCTATTGGAGAACAAATCCCATTGAGGGGTTCTAGGCCTCCATCTTCCACGGTTTGTCTTGGTGGACAATTAAGAGACCCAAAGGAAGATATGTAAGTGTGTGTGTGTGTGTGCATGTGTGCATGTGCACACACGTGTGCATGTGCTTAGAGAAAGACATCATGACTTGATATTGCTAGGAAAGAGCATTGAACTTGGAGCCATAGACATGGATCCAATCCTTGTTCTTACTCTAGTTAACTCTATGACTTTGGGAATGCCAGTTAAGCACTCTGGGCATTGGTTTGCTCATCAGCAAAATTGTGAATTAGACCTTGAATCTTCTCCAAGGTCCCTTCTAGCTCTAAAATATGTAGGCTCTAAAGAACCATTCTTTAACTCAATGAACAAAGTGAGTCTTGGGAAGGGAAGCCAGTAGAAAGGTCACTAAGACTGAGTCAAGCCAAACCAACCTCATTTCTTTCTTTCAGTGTCAATGCCAAGCTACTATTCTGGCCAGCTGTGGGTGGAGCATCTGGCTTTCAGTAAAGTATTTGACAAAATCTCCCATGATATCTATGTGGACAAGATAAGAAGTGGATTAGATGACAATATAGTCAAATGAGTTGTTTTCAAAGAGAATTCTAAAAAAAATGTTGATTTTTCTGTCAACGACAATTCCTGGGGCGTCGAGTAGGGCACTGTCCTTGGTCCTGTCCAGTTTGTCCAGTTCAACCATTTTGACAAACACTACTTTCTGAGGACACAAAGCTGAAAGGGGACAGCTAATAATTTGATGATAGAATCCAAGACTTTTTAAAAATATCATTGGGACAGAAAGATGGTTTAAATAAAATAGGGAAAAATCTAAAGTTCCGCTCTTGGGATTGAAAAGCCCACAGCATTAGTATAAGATGGGCAGGCATGGTCCTGGGAGAGAGGCCTTGGGGCTTCAGTTGACCATAAGCTCAAGAGGAATCAACAACTGTGAAGCAGCTGCCAAAGCAGTGGGTGCAGCAGGCATCACAGACAGATGAAGCCCCCAGTGTGGGGGCAGCCAGCTGGGGCCCCACACTGGTGACTGGTCAGGGCCTGTCTGGAGCCCGTGCTTGGTTCTGGGGGCTTTACTAAAGAGGTTCTGTGGTTCTCCTAAGAAGGAAAACAGGACTGGTTGGAGTCGTGTGGAGAAACTGTAGACATGAAAACAAGAATAAGGAAGAGGAGTGGGCATGTGAAAAAGGGATTAGACGTATTTTCTATTATTCCAGGCAAAAATAGTGATACTAACATATGAAAGCTATAGGAGAGGAAGCTTTTAGCTCAGTTAACAATTAGAGCTGTTAAAAATATGTGATGTCCTGCTTGTGAGGTAGTGAGTTCTGTGTTACTGGGAATGCCCATGCGGTGGCTGGAAGACAATCCATCTGGACACTACATGTGGTGCGGGTGGTCAGTTGGCCCAGATGAGAGAGACTATCAATTCCACATGCTCCTTGAGGACAGAGACCATCTCTTATTCATCTCTGTACCCTTCCCCCAGCACCTAGTGGAGTGTCTCAGACATAGTAAGAGCTCGTTGAGTGAATATTTTTTGAATAACTATGATGTGCAAAGCAACAAAGGAATGGGATACCAAAAAGAAAAAAACATGGTCCCTACCTGACCCCAAAGAGATTACAGTTCAATTTAAGGAGTATCCAGCTAACACCACCAAGGGAAACTTGTGCTTTGACTTGGGCAGGAGGTTAATTTAATTCTGACTGACTAGATGGGACATGGAGAGTTGTACAGGATTCTGACTGGTACTGTGGATGTTTTTTGTTGTGGACATAATCCTAATAGATTGGTTTGCACGTTGGGCCAGCAGAAGTGGGGCAGGAAAGATGAGGTTGGTAGAGGGTGTCACAGGGGCCTTCCTGTTGAGGGAATCCAGCCTTGGGGAACAGCTCACCTCCTCTGGCTCCTGTATCTCTCCAGGCCAAGCATAGGCTGAGGGTGAGAGGAAGAGGCCAAAAAGGGATCGAGGAGGCTAGAACAAAAAGATTAAAAACAGGGCACACATTTACAAGAGACAGAGCTCTACTCCTCTCTCTTCTGCAAATGAACTGTGACCTTGGGCAAGTTGCTTAACTTCTCTGGCCCTCACTTGCCTCATATCTCTTTAGGGCTTTGTACATGCTGTTCCCTTTGCCTCTACTGGTAATGTTCCTACTCCTCCCACATCCTGCACTTGGCCTTGATTATTCCTCCTCTTGCTTTAGGACTCTCTTTTCGGGTTCCTTCCTCCTCCCTGACAGCTCTCCCTGCCCTCTTGGGGCTGTGGTAGATGCTGCGAAGAAGCACCCGGGCATTCGCTGTCACAGCCCTTCAGCCCTGTATCCTCATCTCCTCTTGGCTTTGACCCTTCCTTGAAGGCAGGCACATGACTTCTTCATCATTATATCCCCAGTGCCTGACACAGTGCCTGGTGTGAAGAAGATGCTCGATGGATGAAAAGGGGAAAATAATAACTCAGAGACTGAAGGGGATGCAGATGGGCTTGAAGCCTGGGGCCAGGACCTGACTCTACTTTTGGTTTCTTTGAGATCTAGAATTTAGCATTCTGATCCTGTGATCCCTGCCAATCACACAGATCCTGTAGTCCTTGGACCAGAAGGAATCTTGGACAATCATTATCTCCCCAGTCCACCAACCTGCCAGGCCTGCTTCATCAACCAGTCCAGAATCGCAGGCATTTTCCCTGGCTCCTCTCTCTCCCCCGCATCTGCTCCATCCCCAAAGCCCAGTGATGCTACCTTTTAACTATTCCCCAAATCCCACCCTCTCCTACCAACTGCCCCGCCCCAGTCCAGGCCACCATGATCTCTTCCAGTGCCCTTTGGGAACCTCCTACAGGTTCCCCTGCTTCAAGCGGTGCCTTTTCCAACCTAATCTCCACTCTGCAGCTGAGTCCTCCTTGTATAAAGAGCACACCTGGTCACGGTGTTCCCCTATGGGTGAGCCTTCCATGGCTCCCTGTTGCGTGAAGGACAGACTTCTCCAGGTTCTGCTACCAGCCTACATCCTGACTCGCTCCCCTTCAGGGTTCCAGCCATTCCTATTTGCCTTTCCCTGAATCTCCACACTATTCTTTGCCTCTGGGCCTTCATGTATTTTATTTCCTTTGCTGCGAGTTCTCCCCACCTGTCCCCCAATCACGCTTCACCGGGATGATCTCTACTCACACACCCAGGTATCCCGAGCCCGGGTGTGTGCTTTCCATGAGTACTCCACGTCTAGTAGCTGTCTCACTCCCACGGGCAAGGGGGCAAGGAACATGTTGTTCCCAGGCCTGCCGCAGAGTTGAGCAGGTTGTGCAACCTTCCAGGGGCACTTTTCACTTAACAGTCTGTGAGGAGCGGGCACTCCCTAGAGCTGTGCACAGCTAGAGGTGCTGCCCTGCTCCTGCACACCATTGTTTCCCTGCACCCAGCACAGTCTCTAGTGCCTAGGAACTGCTCGATATTGGAGGAACACATGAATGAAAGAACAAATGAATGAATGAACGAATCACGCCTGCCCCAGGCTTCCCTGTCCTCCCAGTCCCCATGCACCCACTGGCTCCTTCCCCAGCCCCCTGCCCGTAGTTGACCCCCTGCCCATAGTGAGAGGTCCTCCTGACAGCTCCTCTCATCCTCTGCTCCCTTTGCCCTCAACTCTCTCACTTCACCTCACAGTGGTCCTTAGGGCTACACCCTCAGGGGACAGGGAGGGGATGTGCAGAGCCCTTCAAGGGGCCCTTTAGGAAAGTGGCTATGGGAAGGATATAGAGGGGACTGGAGTGATTTCCCAGTTCACTCAGTTTCTCCAGGGAGTTTGTATCCTGTTCTCTGCCACTGTGGGGGAGCAGCCCTTTGGAGCCCAGCTGGGATGTCTAAATTGCATAGCTCTCTGTGCTGTCCAAGCCAGGGAGCATGGAGCTGTGGTCAGTAGCATCCAGGCTCTGCCCCCTGAGTCAGGGTCCTGGGTGGAGGGCACATTCCCTTCTGGAGAGCAGCCCCTTCCCCGCAGATCTCCATACCCCAAGCCTCAGGGTCTGGCCTTGCCGTGGGGTACCTCTCAAGGGGAGAAGTGGTGGCTATGTTTCCAACTCTTTGGGCTTTGGTTTCCTTATTTGTGAAATGAGAGGTTGTACCAGAGTGCGTCCAAGGCTTCTTCCCACTCTGAAAGTGAGGGTTCTACGCTGGGCGTGGAGGGCAGCAGGGGGCCAGCAACAGAGGAGGGTGATGAAGGCAAGTTGCATCAGGGGTTGTCCGTCCGCTCAGCTGCATTCAGTTCAAGGAGTGGTATTGCACAGCTGCTCTGTCCTGGCCCTGTGCAAGGCCTGGGGACACCACGATGCATGACACAGCCCCCGTCCTCAGGGAGCTCACATTCCAGCAGTGAGTGCTGATAGGCACCCAGCTCTAGCAAGCACTAGCAGCAGTAACAGTGTGTTGGGCGCAGTGCTAAGCATTTTCTGTGCATCGTCTCCCCAGATCTGTACAATATCCCTGTGAGCAAGGTACTGTTACTATCCACATTTTAGGAATGAGAAAACTGAGGCTTAGTGATATCAAGAGCTTGCCCAAGGATACATTTCTAGGTGTGCACCCTGGTTCAGCCAAGACTTGGACTCACAGTGCGTGATTTTAACCGAGCACCTTCCACCATCTCCTCCATTCCGGTGAGGGGGGTGGTTTCATGGGAGTGGTGTGCAGGGCACTGTGGGGGCACTGGAGAGGGCAAGCGGCCCAACCTGGGGTTCAAAGCAGGCCTCCTGGGGCAGCTCGACCTGAGGGGTTCTCTGTGAGCTAGAAGGAGCTGAGCTGTGTACCCCACCCCCCCGGCTACCGGGCTGTGGTCAGGAGAGGTTCCCAAGGCCTCAATGCCCTGCCACGTTGAGGACTTTCTGTATTTTGGACAGTGGGCAGGGAGGTGGGCACACAGCAAAGATGCAGGGCTCACAGCCCTGCCCCATGCAGGCTGACCTCCCCTGTGGGCTGCCCTGGCATCTCCAAAACTCCTCTCCCCTCCTCAGACTCTTTGCTCCTCAGCCTCTCGTGAGGTTTGCCTTGCCAAGTTCTGCAGGCTCATACCATATAATGCTTTAATGTGCTCAGTTGAGAAATCTGGGATCAGAGGAAATCCTTGCTTACATTTGAAAGCCCCCTGGGCCTAGCTCCCCCAGATTCCTCAGCACTGTGGCCCCACAGCTAGCTGCTCTTCCTCGCCCACCCTCAGCAGCCCTCATGAGGCTCGGCTGCTGCAGCAACCTGAAAAGAGGGAGCATGTTCTAATTAACACTGAGAGGCTCGTTAGAAAGACAGAGCCCCCTGAACCCCCCTTCACTGCTTCTTCTGGCAGGAGCTGAGAGATTGCTCTCTTGGGAGGAGGGGAGGCCACAATTACCCATGATTCATGGGGTTTAGAGAGAAGTGAGCAGAGCCGCTCCTTGGCCACTGGGCTCAGAGACCCCTCCCTCCCAGGGGCAGTCCTTCCCTCCCACATCCATCTTGCTCAGCTCTCTGACCTGGCCCTGGTTAAGAATAGGGTTAGGGTGGATGGGAGGTTCTGGCTGGGGTGGATGGAGCTGACCTGGGGCACTGCTGAGTCCCCAAGCCCTATGAGAATGGGGGGAGGGGAGTGCTTGGGGGAGGGAGAGAGAAAGCATTCGACTCCAAGCCCAGATCCAGAAGAGAGCCTGGATTTTTATTTCCCCTAGGGGATAGGAGAGAGTTCAGTTTAGTTTGTGTCCACAAACATTTATTAAGCCCCAACCATGGATCTGGCTCAGTGCTGGGCACCAGTGATGCAGAGACAGATAATACTATCCTGCCTGTGAGGTACAGTCTGTGGGTGCTGAGAGAGCACTGAGGGTGGGCTGCAAAGGATGAGGATGAAACAGTGGGGGACAGTGCAGGCTGGGGGTGCAGCAGGCACAAGGTTGGAATAAATGGGAGATAATTGTGTTAAACCAATTGGAACAAACAGTGAAGACCCAACAACTGAATTCCAGTACCATGGTGAGCTGGGGGTCCGTGCCAGGCTCTGTGCTGGGTGCCCTACGTGGGTCAGATGGTGACTAAGACACACCAGAGGCCTTGAATAACTTAAGTTCTGTTGGAGTCTGAGGAGAGGCCAGAGAGGGAAGGATGGCTTAGATAAATATCACAAAGATTAGTGGAAAAAACTGAGTGTCAAAGAGAAGAACGAAACAACATTATGTCTGGGGGCCCAAGGCAGGGAGACCCGCTCTGCTTGGGGGATTGAGAAGGCTTCGTGGAGGAGGTGCATTTGAGATAGATCTTGAAGGAAGGGGAAAAGTTTTACCTGGAGGAAAGGGGATGAGAGTGGGAGTTGAAGGTGGGGAGAACACTGCAGGCTGAGGGAAAAGGCTGAGCAAATGCTCAGAGCCAGAAAGCCCAGTGCAGGCTGGGGGAGAAGCAGGAGTCAAGCTGGTGTGTTACATGGACTTCATGCAGCAATAGAGGCTGGGCAGTAGGCCAGGCCAGATTGCTCAGCATCAGAACGCCAGGAGGAAGCGTTTATTCTTCTTTTGGGCGGTGGTCTCCAGCAACAGAAGGCCTGTGTTTACATCTTTGGGAGTACTGGTCAGGGTAATACAATATAAGGTGGACAGCAGGGGCGAGAAGGAAGCAGGCAGGCAGGGAGGAGGCTGCCGGAGTGGTCCAAGTGGGCAGTCAAAGAGAGCCCCATGTGATGACTGGTAGAAAGGTCAGGATGATTGCAAAAAGTATGTGGGGGTGGCGGGGTGGGGGGCAGCTGTAGGACTTTGAGGCTGACAAATGCAGAGGATGGGACAAAGGAGGACCCGAGGACAAATGCACGTTCCCAGACTGGATGGCGTCACAGCCAAGGTGCTGTTAGGTAGATAAGGAAGTCAGTAAGAGCTGGTGTGAGTGAGGTGGGAAGAGACAATGGCTTTGTATAGGTGGACAGAGGGACCCACAGGCTGTTGAAAATGCAGGTCTAGGATCAGAGCTAGGAGTCGTTCACAGAATCATCGCGTCATCAAATAGCTACCACTTACTGAGCACCTACTATGTGCCAGTTGCTATATGAAATAATTTAATCCTCACAACAAGCTACAGAGTCAGCAAGATTAGCCTCACTTAACAGATAAGAAAACTGAGAGTTAGAGGTGTTCAGAAATTTGTCCAGGGTCAACCAGCAGGGAAGAGGCAGATCTGGGACTGGGTATTTCCCCTATGGCTTGCTCATCAACCCGTTAAAGTAGAGCCAATGATGACAGTGGACAAGGTTCTCAGATGAGAGGTGAGAAGATATTAGCCCGTGGAACATCTTCAGAGTTGCCACAAAGGCTGTGCCTGAGATAGTTCCCCTCTTAATTAGTTGCTAATTATCAGCTACTGGGGGCTACTCTAATGACTTCCAATGTCGAAGTCATGGAAGCTGTCCAGAAGTGCATAGGAAAATAATTTAGATGTATCTGGAGAATGGGAGATGTCACACATATGACTTGTAACTAGCATGCTTTGGGATTTTGTGGCCAGAATATAGGATTAAGGAGCTGTGTGGAGACAGGAAAACCAAAATAGACTGGGTTGTGAGAGCTGAGGACAGAGTTTCAAGGTGATAAAGATATCAAGAGCTGCAGAAAGGAGGGAGGAGGAAGGTTGAGGATGGGCCATCAGATTTAGTGATTAAAGGTCATTGGTGACCTTCCTGAGAGTCATTTGAGAAGACTGGTGGGAAAGGCAGACTGTGAGGCGTCAGGGCCTGTGGAGTTGGATCAGTAGCTGAGCATTTGCTCATGGAGTGAGGCAGAGGGTGTAGATGAGTCCTCCAAGAGGTTTGGTGGGAAACAGAAAGAAAGAGATTGGGCTAGTGTGCCAGAGCAGGGAGGCCAAGCAGAGTTGTGTTTTAGCCTGGGGAGATCTAGGAGGGCCTGTAGATTGTAGAAAGGGGCCAGTGTGGAGGTTGGAAAAGTAAAAGAGAGACTAGAGGAAGAAGTGAGGGTGGCAAGAGAGGGTGAAATCATTAGCTCTGGGAGAGGAAAGTTACAGGTGAGATTAGGAAGGTTTTTGAGAGTCACAAAGGTAACCTTGGAATTAAAAGATAATTTATCCAATAAGTATTCCTTGAAGGCCTACTATGTGCTGGGCACTCTCCAAGCACTGGGGATAAACCAGTGAACATGTCAGGCAAAGTCTCCGCCTTCATGGGACTTACAGTCCAGCGGAGGACCTGATAGAACAGATTCAAGAATTTAAAATCTAGATTTCTTCTCTGCTTGGATGAAGCATGGACATTGACTGGTAGAAGAAGTCTCCTTGGGTTATCTCAGCCAGTCTTCTGCCTCCAAGCAGGATGATACCATGCTGGGGGGATGGAGCCCTTTACTATTTTGGATAAATGGCATTTGGGATTTCATACCTTCCTTCTGTTGCCAGTAGCATCTTGTAACCTGAAAAGAATGTTCTCGGGCCTGGGATTTCCCTAGAAGTATGAATGGGCCAGGCAGGAAAGAGATGTGAATTCCTGCCCGGTGTCAGTTTCTCGTGGTGCTTGGGGAGGGGTAAAACGGAGACAGAAATTGAGGGAGAAGGAGGCAGTTAAGCGGTCAGTTCCCCTCACTCTCAACACTTCTCCTTGGAGGACTTTCCTGCCTAAGCCAAGGCCCATCTCTGTTCCAGGCCTCAGGGAACCTGCCGGAGTTCTGCAGCGAGAACCTGCCGAGCTACCGTGCTCTCTCCCTTCTGGCGTGATGTCTGCACAAGCAGGAACAGAATGCCTCAGAGGCAGATATCTGTGTTTCTCTGGAGCTCCTGGGTACATGAGGTCAGACCTACATAAAGACCCAGTAGGCATCTGTCCAATGAGGATAATAGGCAGAACTCTAAGCAGGCTCCCAAGATTCCTGCCCCTTTGTGTGCACACATTGTATAATCCCCCCTGCCTCTGAATGTGGGAGGGACTAGAGACTAGATGGGACATCACTTCTTTGATTAGGTTACCAGTCAGTTGACACTGAGTTAATCAAAAGGGAGGTCATCCTGGGTGGCCTGAACTAATCAGGTGATCCTTTAAAAGAAAGTGAAGCATCAGAGAGATGCTCTCCTGTTGGCCTTGAA
The DNA here is from genome assembly GCA_031878705.1 of Tapirus indicus. Taxonomy (NCBI): domain Eukaryota; kingdom Metazoa; phylum Chordata; class Mammalia; order Perissodactyla; family Tapiridae; genus Tapirus; species Tapirus indicus. Next base: position 99,647,173 of record CM062918.1, on the reverse strand, counting down.
GGGGCAAATGACCATGCTGTGAGGATGTCACGTGGCAGAGAACAGCAGGCAGCCTCTAGGAACTGAGGTCCTCAGTCGTAATCACAAGGAGCTGAATTCTGCCAGCAATGAGCTTGGAAGAGGACCCCGAGCCTCGACATGAGATTAACCCCCTGATTTCAGCCTGGTGAGATCCTGTGGCGAGAACCCAGCTGAGCTGGGCCCAGGCTACTGACCTGCAGAGCTACAAGGACATCAGGGGGCATTGTGTGGAGCTGCCAAGTTTGTGGTCACTTGTTTCACAGCAAGAGATAACAAATACTCTCGGTATGATTTTAAGAGCACCTTGAAGTCCTGCACTATGAGGATCATGAGGACCAGAGAGCTTCCTGCCTTCTGCTGAAGGCCTTGTGCCTTGTGAAATGAAAATATTCTGGAACGAGTCATATAGGAAGTCTTTTTGGCCATCCAAAGTTTAATGTGAATAGGTTTTCCAACTATATTCAGAGAGGAGGGTTGGATGTGGGAAAAAGACAAATGTAATGCCACTAGGTTTGAGGACGGGGAAGGGCACCGAATGGCAAGACTAGAAGAGCTGAAGACAAGATTGAGGACATCCCATTTTACCTGGAGTTATCCCTGGGGATTGGAATTGTATCTATGAGGTCTCCTGGGCTAGGAGGGTACCTCTGCTGGTCCAGCTGTAGGGCACCCACATGGAGGGAGCAGAGGGGATTGCTGGGGTTATGGGGAGGCCATCACTCCATCTGCAGGCCCTGGTGGATGGGGTGGAGCAGGAAGCAAGGTGAACATTCCCTGTGTTGGGGAATGAAATTGGGCCTTTCTATCTGTACCCCTCCCCATCCATGACCCTAGGGGAACATGACAGCAATGATGTTGTTCTTGGCTTGAGTTGTTAATCTCAGCCCACTTATCCCAATTCTTAGTTCAGGAATGACACTGTATGTCAGTGGAGAGTATGACTGTGAACAGGACATAATTTCAGGGCCCAGGAACACTTTCTCACTTCCCAAACTTCCCTAAGGACTGATTGGAGCCCACAATACTACTACCACTATGTCCATCCCCTTAACATAGGCCTTGTCCGTTATTTAAATGCAAAAATCTCCAGGAAGGGGCATTGTTAGATGTTATTGGTTATTCACACCACACCTCAGGGAGAATGTCTTTCTAGTCCTTTCCTGAGAGGTTTTGATAAGGGAGAAAAAGTGAGAGCATAGCAACCCAAGGGGGATAAAAGACCACAGACAGGGAGACAGAGCTGAAAGGAGGTGAGTAAGGGCCTTGAAGACAAACTGGTCCCACGTCCTGAGTTCAGATCTGCCAGGTGAGGCAGCACGCCCCCACCAGCCAGCCCCACCAAGCCCTGCCCTGGTTGTTCAGCTCCCCATTGCTGAGAACAGAGGGGACTCTAATCATGGAGCATGGTAGCCTGGAGGGATCCCACTCTTGAAACAGCCATCTATCACCCATCCATCACCCATCCACCTTTTTATTAAATTCACATTAATTGAGCACCTACCATATGCCAGTCCCTGGTCTGGGTACTGGGAACACAGAGATGATCAAACCCCAGGGAACTACCCCAAAGCAGTGACATGAATGCTGACAAGGAATGCAGGTGAACAGGAAAAGTGGCAATTTTTAAAAGCATTTCTGTTTAATTTTAAATTATTTTTAAATGTACAAAAAAGTAGAAAGAATAATGTAATAAACTCCCATATAACCATCACCCAGCTCCTACTATTTTTAAAAATTATTTTATTGAGGTCATATTGGCTTATAACATTGTGTAAATTTCAGGAGTACATTATTATATTTCAGCTTCTATATAGACTGCATCGTGTTTACCACCAATAGTCTAGTTTTTATCCATCCAACTATTTTTATTAATACTGTTTCATATAACCCTTCCACTTTTTTTGACAAAGTATTTTAATACAAATTCAAGATATCATGCATGTCACCCATAAATACTTCCATATACATCTCTGATATGAACATATTAAAATAATCACCACAGCAGCAACATCTGACTGGCATCAGCAACACCTCTCTCCTGCCCTGGGGCCTGGCCAAGCCGAGGAATGCAATCCCACATCCTACACCTCTGGGGGTTTTGCCAGGGACCTGGCATCTCAGGCCAGGACAGGCTAGTTTTCAGACTTGAGCCCCTCAGAGCCCACCCCGACCCACCCGCTGTGCATTCCTGAGCCCCGCCTAAGTTTGGCCAGGTGACTCCTGCACTGATGGACAGCCACCAGCACCACCTTTCAGAAGGGCTGTAGCACCCCTTCCCTAACTGCGCTTCCTCCTCTCCCTCCTTGTTACAGATTGAAATGTTAGAGCACAAGTACGGAGGCCACCTGGTGTCCCGGCGCGCCGCTTGCACGATCCAAACCGCCTTCCGCCAGTACCAGCTCAGCAAGAACTTCGAGAAGATCCGCAACTCGCTCCTGGAGAGCCGCCTGCCGCGGCGGATCTCCCTGCGCAAGGTGCGGGCGCCCACGGCCGAGAGCCTGGCGGCTGAGAAGGCGCTCATGGAGGGCTACGGCCTCATGGGGCTGCCGCTTGTGCGCTCGCCCTCCCTGCCTCCCACCTTCGCAGGCACGCTCACCGAGCTGGAGGACTCCTTCACGGAGCAGGTGCAGTCCCTGGCCAAGTCCATCGACGACGCCCTCAGCACCTGGAGCCTCAAGACCATGTGCTCCCTGCAGGAGAGTGGCGCTTACCAGATCCACCAGGCCCTGCACGCAGGCGCCGGGACTCCGGGCCTGGAGGCCGAGATGCGGGAGCCGGAAAGTGCCCACCCAGGGCCCGGGGAAGAGCCCGCCGAAGCCGCCGGCCTGCCCCAGGGCCACAGCAGCACACTCATGATGGCTTTCCGGGACGTCACCGTGCAGATCGCCAATCAGAACATCTCTGTCTCCTCCTCCACGGCTCTGTCGGTGGCCAACTGCCTGGGCGCGCAGACCGCCCAGGTCCCAGCAGGGTCCGCGGCTGGCAAAGCCGAGCTAGGCGAGGCCCGGGAACAGGAGGCCCCAGCGGCCACCGCCGCGGGCCAGGGGGACGCGCCCTCCGAGAACACGTGCGCAGAGGCCAGATCCGGCGGGCCCCTGCGAGCCAACCAACCTGGGGCCGCGGAGGTGGTGGTGGAGGAGGCCGGGGCCGCGGAGGCAGAGGAGGAAGAGGAGGAGGCGGCGGCGAAGGAGGTGGGGAAAGGGGCTGAGGCCGAGGCCGGCGACAACTTGGAGCAGCTGAGCAGCAGCAGCACGTCCACCAAGTCCGCCAAGTCGGGCTCGGAAGTATCTGCCTCGGCCTCCAAGGAGGCCCTGCAGGCAATGATCCTGAGCCTGCCGCGCTACCACTGCGAGAACCCGGCCAGCTGCAGGTCACCCACGCTCTCTACCGACACCCTGCGCAAGCGGCTCTACCGCATCGGCCTCAACCTCTTCAACATGTAAGTGAGCACCCGCTCCGGAGCTCCGGTGAGTCCTGGGGAGGTCCCCGGGGGAAGGGAAGAAGAGGGGGACCTGCATTTACAGGTGAGCAGGGTGCCAGGTAATTTACCACGTCATCCCAGTGTCCTCCCGGGTGGCGTTTGTGCCGCACATGCTCCTTGAGATACTATGGGAGACCACATGTTTTAGTTTTAATTGTTAGGAATTTATTTTAAGAAGGATTAGGGACCAAATAACACTTCAAACCCATGCTTTCACACTATTACTGCTTCAGATGAAGCTAGGGTTTGAAAAGTGAGAACATTTAAAAGAAAATACAGTATGAAGTAAATAATAGTACAGGTCGTATGAGGATTGAGCAGAAATCATTCAGGTAGGATATGAAATTAGGGAAACACAGTAGTCTCATCGGGTTGATGAAGAGGAGAGAGGAGACAATGAGGGAAGGAGAAAATAAGGAAAGGGAGATGAGGGAGTGGAGGGGAGGGGAAAGACCTAGTGTCAGAATTACAGGGAGGAAGCAAGAGAGGGCAGGATAAACAGGGGAAGGAAGGACAAGGAAGAGAGTGCAAAGCTAGTGGAGGTGGAGTAGAAAGAGAACAGGGGAATGGAAGGAGAGAAACGAACAGCTGCCATAGCTTAGAGCCCCCAGCCAGAACTTGCCTTGCAACCAGAAGGTATCCAGCCGGTGGCAAGCAGAGGAAACACACTTGCCCCTCCAAGGGAAATCTCAAGTAGATGAGGTGCTCATCTCCACCCTCCACTCACCCCTTCCTTCAGAGCCCTGAGCCAGGGGACACAACATCCCTCCTGCCCACAGGTACCTTCATTTATTCACTCAGCTGTTATGTGTTGAGTGCCAGGCAACCGTGACCATAAGGAAGAGCAAGATACATCCCCTGGTCTCAAGAAGCTTATATTCTAGGAGAACAGCTACTGTTCATAAAGCACTTGCAATCTTCCCAGCAATATCTAGAGACAGCATTATTATTTACAAAAAAGGAAACAGGCTCACACAAGTAAGGTGAGTTGCTTACACTGTGAAATAGCTAGTAAGTGCCAGACTTAGGTGAAGTCAGATCTGTCTGACTCCCAATCCCTTGCTCTTTCTTCTACATCAGGCTGTCTTCCTGGTGAGCACAGCCCCTACCCTGACACATCCACGCATCACTTCGGCTTGCACACAATGCTCACACAAATACTCGGATCTCTCAAGGCAGGGGTTCTCAAACTCTGTTTAATGAAGAACCAGTTTGAGTTTTTACCCAATGCATTGTGGGCTGATACTTTTGTAAAATACAATAAAAACGAATTGCTAGAAAAATAATCACATGCTTAGTTGTCCTGAAAATGTCAACGTGCTATAAAAGGTTCTAAATGCTTACCTTCTGTTTCTGTATTTATCTCCTCCTGGACCAGAAACAGCTCAGGACACAGCATGGATTTGCAGACCACACTGTGACCACATTAGCCTTAAGACACAGCACCCACACCAATGCCCACACCCACACACAGAGACTCAAGCCTCAGAAGGTAAATGCTGGCAAGCAGGATTCTTGTGTCCACCATCGACAGGGAAGAAGGGGTGTGGTGGGGACCTCACCTCTGTTTCCCAATCTCACTCTCTCTCCAGATTCCAGGCTGGGTACTGTGTATGGACAACAGGATACAACCAAGGGGGAAGGGCCTTCTTGGCGGGCCTGGGGGGCCTCAGGGTAAGATCCAGTGGCAGTGAGGGAGGAAGAGGGAAGGCCCACCTCCCCACCAGCTCTGGAGTTCACTTTGATTGGCCTCCTGTGTGGGGAGGTTAGGAGAGTGAGGCTCTGGTGAGAGGCGCTTCCAATGGGGAACCCCTCTGCAGCAGAAGGAATCCTGGCATTTCCTGGGAATTCTTTATAAGGACCTCTTGGCACTTTTGTGGCTTCCATTGGCTGGTAGAAAGGGAGGAAAGAAGCCATGCATGGCCTTGGCTCACTCTCCACTCCTCCCCATCCCCACCTCCAGAAACCCGGACAAGGGCATCCAATTCCTGATCTCGCGCGGCTTCATCCCTGACACCCCCATCGGAGTGGCCCACTTCCTGCTCCAGCGTAAGGGCCTCAGCCGGCAGATGATCGGAGAGTTCCTGGGCAACAGCAAGAAGCAGTTCAACCGAGACGTGCTGGAGTGAGTGCCCCGCCCTCTGGGCTCCTCTCCCTCCTTCCTTCCTAGCCACCTGCCCAGGGTCTCCTAGGAGTCCCGGGACCTCACGCGGGAAGAAGCACTCAGGGGAGGGCTCAAGACCCCTGAAGTCTTGGCCATTTCCCAGAAATCCTTGCTCCAGTCCTAGCAGCTTCCTGATTGGCCCCGGAAGCCAGACTCACATGGTCTTTAGCCAATCACCGCATCTTGACCGGCCTCTGTTTCTCCTCGCAAGTCATTCATTTATTGAGCGCACTCTGCGTAGGGCACCACTGGAGGCACCAAAGTACAGAAATGGTCAAAGGAGACAAAAGGGCCTCCCTCTGCCACCCTCCAGGGCAAGAGAACGAGCCTGGAAAGAAAAGGGCTGTGTCTCGCTAGGGCCATCTGCACCCCCCCCCCCCCCCCCCCGCGCCCCAAGGTGAACTGGCCTGCCGCCAGTCCAGCCCCCAGGCACCCCACCCCCACTCCCGCCGTGAGCGTCTCCTCACACAGGCTTGTTTTCATATGGTGGAAGCAAACAGGAGACAGAAAAAAGAGAGAGTTAGGCTGAGGGTTTTTAAAGCAAGAAAATACTATGATTCCATAAAGATAGATTGACCACCAAAATCACAACAAAGAAAATTGTTTTCAAGTCCAATAGATGGGGGTGGAGAATGAGGGCACTGCCTTTGCTAGTGCTGGACTTTGTCAGTGTGGACTGGTAAGAGTCCCTTCCCACTCGCTCCCCATCAAGAGCCTCAGGGCAGGGGGCAGCTTTGCTTGGGGCTGAGAAGCTGGTCCTTGGAGCCACTCCTCCCCTGGCAAAGAGGGTGTGAGGCAGCAGGGAGTCTGCTCCAGCCCCCCACTCCCCCAATGTTCCTTCTCTCTTCCACTAGGCCCCCTGAGCTCACTTCCTTCTTGAAGTCACCGTTCTGTAGGGAGCCGCCCCTGCTTCTCCCCCCTCTTTCTGCTTGGGTACAGTCAGCAGAGCTCTTCTCCCAGGGGTCATGGGAGAGCCTCTCCCTTTCATGCTTGTCCCTGCAGCAGCAAGGGCCTGCTAGAGAGGGGCAGGGGGCTCCTGATCAAGGGTCTGGAAGCATGGGAGTCACCAGGCCTGACTGATAAAGTCATCAATGTCCCTGGAGTGGGAGCTCAGAAACCTGGTTTCTACTTATGGAGCAGTCTTGGTGCTGTGTCTTTGGACAAGTCCCTGCTCCCTGGGCCTGTGTCTCCATACCTGTAGAGTGGGGATGTTGGATTATGAGGGGTGGACCAGTTGCACTCTGGAATCCCTGTTACATTCCTAAATTCACTGAGAGAGTGGTTGTCTGAGTATAGTCAGAAGATTGGGGCTTGGACCCATCTGAGGGACCTTGAAATCCCCAATGGCCCTCGGTTGGCAGAACCCAGTTCCTGCCTCTGACTCCCGGTGGCTTTGGACCATCTGCTGTCCCTCCTGGAACTCGTGGTGGGGATGCTCTGAGAGCCTTGCAGAAGGAGGTGAACTGATAAATGCTCAGTATCTCCCCTCCCTTTCTCTCCCCTCCTGCCCTGAGGAGGTGATGGGGAGAGGAGAAAGAGCAAGTTTCCTGTCTCCATCTGGCTCACCCCTCTGGCCCTTTCCTTTACTTTTGTCCCCTTCCATTCTGTAGGAGGGTGAGTGGAGTTGCTGTGCCCTCTCATTCTATTCTTTCCAACTGCCCCCACCCCTGGGCGACCCTGCTTTGTCTGTCTGCTCTGGAGCAGGGATGACTGCCTCACTCACAGGCCCTGACTGCTGTTTGTTCTCTTCTGCCTTCCCCCTTCCCTGTGTGGCCTGGCCCTGGAATTCTAACCTGCCAGGCCCACACTGACCTGGAGTGCTGGGAACGCATGGTTTTTCTCTAGCCCAGGTCATGCTGAGCAGCACAATGAAAACTAATTGCCATTGTCCCTGGGAGACTGTGCTGCGGAGGGGAGCTGGGCTGGCAGCTGAGGCAGGGGCCAGCTTGGGAGGAGGAGGCAGTGTTTTGGGGTAGGAAAATGGCTGGACCTGAGTGAGAGGGCCCAGCTCTGAACCCTGGCTCTGCTCCCAACATGCTGTGTTGCTTTTGCAAGTCATTTCTCCTCTAGGCCTTGGTTTTCTCATCTGTAAAGTGAGAGGTTGGACTATGTGATCTCAAAGGTCCCTCCAACTCCTGTGAATCTACCATCTTTCCCGTTCCTTAGGGCATTTGTAGCACACTGGCATCATTTGCCCAAACATTAGTGCCATGCCTGTCATCCTGCCAGAGCAGCCCACAGGCTCCAGGACAGTGCTGGGGTACCAGAGTTCGTGGGAGAACAAGATAACCATTCATCATTCATTCAACAAACACCGAGTGTCTCCCGTGTATTGGGAATGGGGCTGAGCTGGGCATCCTGTGTGTGTATGTGGGATCGGGGTGGCGGGCAGGGAGGAATAGGCATGGCTCATGGCCTCAGGAAACTTATAGACCCAGGTATCAATGGAAAGAAATGAGAGGGGGAGCCTGGAAAGGGAGATGAGGGGCCAAGGGGCCTCCAGCCAGCATTGTGGGTTTGGGGAGGGTTGGGTGCAGGGCTGAGCCCTGACTGAATGCCTGGGTCCCTAGTGCTTTATTCTGCAGCCAGGCAGGCCCTGGGCTCCGAAGCCCTGGCACACTCAGCCTCCGCACACTGACAGCTCTGTAGAAAGGAGCCCTCCTCCCCAGGTCTGCAGTTTGCTGACTGCCTGGTTGTCTCCTGCACAGTGCCAGGAGAAGATGGAGAAGCAGGAAGAGGCAGGCACGAGCAGGGAGCCAGACGCTGGGGTTTTGGCGTTTCCCCGCCACTCAAGCAGCTGTCCTGGAACCTTTCAGGATCTGCTGCCTCTTCCTTACTCCCACCAGAGAAAACACACGATAACAAAGTCACCCGGTGCCATTTTGCCTTCCAGGCTTCATTGGGATTCCACATGGCTCCCCTGCCCCCGCCCGGTGACATTCAGCAAGTTGCATCCGTTCTATACAAAGCTGTTTGCAGAATAAAAGGACATAAATCACCCATCCCCTTGGAGACGAGACAGCTTAAGGCACAGCACGCTCAAGATGCAGCCAGACAGGAAGGGGAGAGGCTGAAAGGTTCTAGGAGGGAAGGGGCAGGAACCTCCCTGCTCTTGGGCCTATGGGGGACAGGAAGAGAGGAAGGGCCAAGCAGAATCTGCCTCAACCTCTGACCCATGTCTGAGCATCATCAGTGCGGTGACATTTGCTTCCAGAATCGGTCCCTCGGCACTCTTAGAAGCTGACCCCTCCATCCCTTCGTGTCCTGCTTCCATAGAAGACACATTCCAAGAAGGGACGTATTCAGCCAGTCTTTATCAAATGATGATAGAAAGCATTCTGAGCTCAAAGGTCCATGTCCATTTCAGTGTTTACCTGGGAAGGGTTTTTAAAAAATTTATTTAGGAGAAACCAGCCTCAGTTTCCTCATTTGTCAAATGGGGATAATAGTACCTACCTCATATGAATTAATTTTTTAAATACATATAAAGTGCTTAACTCAGTGCCTGATGCTTAGTAAGTTCTTTAAAAATGGTAGCCATTTCTATTATCATTCCCACTTGAAAGTACAAGGCTTTAGACATACCTCCCCCTCCCCCCCCCGCCACCCCCAATACAGGGAAACACCTCAGGTCTGATCTGAAATGGAGTCTACACCCCAGATGACAAGAACTTGCTAGGGAAGGAAGGGGAGCTCATTTGGGGACCATCCTGTCCTCTGAGGAAGTCCTCACCGCCGCCGCCCCCCCCCCCCAACAGTGATGATGAGAGATTCTCCTTACAAGGGCAATGGCAGGCTGGCAGCAGGAGCCCGACGCAGCTGAGATGCAGATCCTTTGGGGCTGGAAGCTTCTCCCTCTGTTTACACGTGACTGGGGATTTGGCTCTGCTCTATTTCCTCTCTGAAGTGTTCGCTTCAGCAGGTTTGAAGGCCAGCGGGTGGGGGAATGTTCCACGTGGGCTGTGAGCAGTCTCTCTTCTGGCCTGGGTGATCTTTTCCGATGTGAATCACATACACGTGGAGGGCATCGGTATCTGTCATTTTCATGGAAATGCGCCAAGGGCAGCGTCTGGGTTGAGCTGCCAGAAGAAAGTTTCCTGGGTGTTCCTTCTCTCACCGTGTCTACTCCATTCTTTGTCAGATATTAGAGTTTGACATTTTAGTCAGATTTCATTATTTCATTTCCATGGAAATGTGTTGGCCAGAGTGTAACAGATTTGTTCTTCTTAGGGGACATTCAGAAATGAAGACAGATTGTCTGTCAAACTCAACAGGCTGGAAGGCTCCAGCCTTTCGTCGCTAGGAAGAAATTATTTGAGAACGTCCTGCCCATTGTGTAACTTCAGAATGGTTACCTTATTCCTGAGGAATTCCACAAGGAAGCGGGGAGCAGTCCTTATGGATCTGGAGGAGGGTGGAAAGAGGCCTGAGGCGGGCAGGGACAGAAGACTTGGGGGTTATTTCCACTGCTCTGAAAACTTGACGCTGCCACCACGCAGAGGAATGGAAGGAGGGGATGTCTTCTAAAAGTGGTGTCTTTGGGTGTCATGACCTCGACCCCTCAACTCTCCAGTGCCCTTCCCCCATCTCCACTGCCACCCCCCCGCCCACAGTGATGATGAGAGATTCTCCTTAACAAGAAAGAGTCATTAGTGTTTAAGACCCACCTACTCCTGCATGTGGAGATCTTGGGACCCCGTGTTTGGGGTGAACAAGTTCAGAGTTGAGATTCCCTTTGGCTTGGTCATGTTAGCGTAATAAATTGGGCTTTTACACAAAAATGAACAGACCCGATCCCTTTCTGATTACGCAGGCCCTGTTTCTCTCAATCCCTGCGTGATACTCAGGTGTGGCTGAGACTGGCCACTCTTTGAAGTGGGCCTTCTTGGAGGGGCTTCCTGGGAGTTACACTCTCCTGGGTTTTTTGGGAGGGCCGTCTGTGAGTGAGCAGGCCGTGAACCGTAATAGTGACAGCTCCCATAGATCAAGTGTTTACTGTGCGCCAGCAGGGACTGTTCCGAATGAACAGTTAACACAGCTGTTAATCTGTACCAAATGAAGGAACTAAGCAACAGAGAGGGTAGACGACTTGCCCGCAGTCGCAGAGCTAGTCAATGGCTGAGATCCGAAGCCAGACAGAGTGGTCCGAAGCCATAACCCGAGCCCCTAATCCTGCCGCATCCTGCCCCTGCGCTTCATCCCGAGAGAGGTGTGGTGGGAATGCCTCCACAGTGCTGTCAGAGCCTGGTGTGAATCGTGGTGCTGGAAGACCCCTTGGACGGTCAGCTTGTCCAGCCCTCTCATTTCACCCTGGCAGAAACTGAGGCCCAGAGAGAAGATGTGACTAGTCCCTGGGCCAGTGGCTGAGAAACTGAACAGAACCAGGTACTGATTTGTCCCTTGACACCTTTATTTGCTGTGCTCTGACCCTCTCATCTGAGAAGAAAGCAGAGCTGAGAAACTGATTCATAAATCTCAAAAGGTCTGAGCCAGATTCAGTTTCCTCTCTCTGATATATGTATATTTTAAAGGGTCAATGGACGAATGTCTAATGATGTAATTTCAGGCAGAGTTCATTGGTGACCAGGAAAAGGGTCTTACTGCCTATCCTACAGGGAACTCCAAATCCACTTACTCACCTGGCATGTCAGCTCAGACTTGGTCTCCAGGTACATAACGAAAACTATCATTTATTAAGCTCTGTAATATACCAGGAGATTACATACATTGTCTCTTGAAACTCATAGATGATGAGTTTCATTAGATGCTCATTAGATGTTATAGGTGTTAGCTCCATTCTATAGATGGGGAAAGGGAAGCACAGAGAGGCTAGATGATGGAAACAAGATTCAAACCCAAGGGTGTCTGACACCAAAGGCCCGACTTCTTCCCATTCCGCCCACTGTTATTGTCATAGAGCAGTGGTTCTCAAAGTGTGGTCCCCAGAACAGCAGCAGCAGCAGCACCTAAAAACTTGATGGCAATATCAACCCTCAGACTCCACCCCAGACCCACCGAATCAGAAACTCTGCGAGTGGGCCCAGCGACGTGTGTGCTACTAAGCCTGCCAGGTGATTCTGATGCTCGCTCAAGTTTGAGAACCACTGGCTGACGGGGATGCTGCTGGGCCCAGCAGAAGGAAAATCACCTCAGACATGCACACTGATTTCTCACTTGCTTGGGCAGTTTAAATGTAGTTCTTTTGGTTCCTGATTTCTCAAAGTGTGACTAGAAACCATCCCTTCTGAGGCCCCCTCAAATGAGATTTTCTTTGTCCCCATGTCGTCGCTGGGCGTACTGGCAGGTCCCCTGCATCAGCTTCCTCTTGCTCTATTTTCTTAGCCACATTGCACTTTTCCAAAAGGCCCTGGCCTTTGTTGGGCATGTTATGGGTTCTGGCTAACAAAAATAACTCTCTGGTGGATGGGGATATTTTTAATTGAATTGTATGAGCCAAGAACTGCAGAAATAAAACCAGGGTTCCTACGTCCTGTGGCAGTGGGCAGTTTCATTTTCCATCCTAATCCTGAAACCTGGGCTCAGTCTCCTCCTGGAGCTGGGGTCCCACATCTATAGTGCACACACCTCTGCCCGGCCTTGGCCCATGCCTCACCTTCCAGATCTCTGCTGTCTCTTCTGGCCAATTAAAACTCCCTGCTGCTATCATTACCTATTTTCAGCTCCCAACCAGTTCCTTTGTCTGCCAGACACTATCTTGCTATCATTAAAAAAAAAAGTTGAGATGACAAAATTCATTTTGATCACAGTTGAGCACAACGCTTCATTTCCCCGCAATGCAAACCAATTCCATGCACAGATAAATGTTAACAAGCAATTTTATGCAATATTGTACCTGTTTATACAGATGCAGGGAACATCTGTGCTTATGCTTCCCCACCCCTGTGAAGTACTCGCCACAGCCCCTGCAGAAACCCACAGGAAAGAGGGAGCCCTGAGCATCAGCTCCCCTGTTGTGATTCACTCGCAATCAGTGGCATCCCCCCACCCCCGCAGGCTGGTCCAGACAGGCTTGGTTGGAAGCAGTCTCATCAGCACCCATTCGCCCCAGTTCTCATCACTCACTCACTTGTATATGCGGCTGAAGGCAGAGGGAAGCACGTGCACTCACTGCTTCGCTGTCCGGGTCTGGAATCTACAGGGCCATTTCCCTGACAGCTATGTCCGGGTCTCAGGGTCGGCTCCACATGATCTTGGCAAAGCAGTCCCAGCAATCCTGGGCCACCGGGCAGAGCTTCTAAAGGCGCAGGGCTGCACTGAGCTCCTTCCCCAGCTGAGCACGTGCTCAAGGTCCCGTCATTCACTCAGTTGGTCTGTCAGTCACCCATTCATCCTGTGAACGTTTGTTGAACTCACATATATGTCAGGGATGCAGAATTTAAAACAACCACCCCGGTTCTGAAGGAGTGCGTAGCCTTGGGGGAGGCAGGCAGGGAAATGTTATGACGCAGGAGACAAATGCAGTGGCAGACAGAAGGCATGTCCAGGGAACAGTGGTGGTTGAGGAAGACTCCTAAGGACACTTAGCTAAACAGAGACCTGCAAGGTTGGGGTTGGGAGGCAAGAAGGAAGAACAGCACGTGTGAAAGGTGCAGGCTTGCTCAGGAGAGTGCAGGAGGGGAGCCAGGATGCCAAAGGCGCGGAGAAGCTGGGGAGCTCACAGGGCCTTGCTGGCTTTGCTGAGGAACTCGGGCTTCCTACAAGCGATGTGGGAAGCCTTTGAAAAAATATAAGCAGAGGACACCAAATGGGTGTCCTAGAAGGATTGTTCTGGAAGATGGTTTGGAGGCAGGGAGGCTGGTAAGAGGCTATTGCAGTCACATCGTGGCAAGAATTGGTGTGGCCCTAAACCTCAGCAGTGGCTGCAGGGAGGGTAAACGTAGCTGGAGCCCAGAGGCATGGAGAAGCAGCAGGCCTGGTGACTGGGGTGGGAGGAGAACAGAGGTAGCAGATTGTGGTGGACAGCCTCCTGAGCTGCTGAGAATTCGGAACACTCAGTCTTTGCATGTGAGTATGTTTGTGCTTCAGGCCCACTAGAGTAATTTGCGCAAATTATACCAAACAAATGTGCATATGTTTTGGTGGGGAGGGAGATGCTGGGTTTGGGAACATTTCATCTGACGAATTCCTCAAACCAGACATTGTCAAATATTTACTGTGAACAAGTTAATACATTAAATACCAGGTAAAACATAAAATATATGCAACCTGACTTCCCTGCTAGAAATGTGAGCACAACCTATGATCATGTGAATACTGCCCAGGGACTGACATCCAGACCAGAGCACCCAGATGATCTCAACAGGCAGAACTCAGAAGTGGGCTGGTCAAATTCCAGTCACACGAGTAGAGCTGATAACTCACAGGAGCCCTCCACACTCAGCAGCACCATTACTCACCCTGGTCCTTTGTAAACAATATAGATCAACTAAAAGGAAAATTTACTAGTTAGTGACTAATAATAAAATAGTAAGGGTGAACTCATCGCAAGAGATAAGCGCTTGAGAGTTGTCAGCGTGCAGGCGGCATTTAGAGCCATTGGAATGGGTGCGGCCACTTAGAGAAAGGTTAAGAGGGAGAAGGGGGCCTAGTGGCCATCCCTAAGTTAGAGGTCAGGTGGAGGAGAAGGAGGAGGAGGCCTGGGATGGAGGAGAGGTGCCTCCAGAGAGGAAAGAGTCAACCTAGGGGAGGTGGGGTGATGGGAGCAAGAGAGGTATTTCAAGAAGGGGTGATTAACCATGTCAAGGCTTCCAAGAGGATGGGGGGATGAGGACAGAAGTTGGTGCCACTGGACTTGGCAACATGGCAGCCAGTGGTGGCTGTGATGAGAGAAGTTTTAATGGATTGCTGGGGGTAGATGCTTGGCTGGAGCAGGAAAAGTGAATGGGATTGAGGAAGTGGAGACAGCCTGCTAGGGATGCCTTCTAGAAGCTTGGCTCCAAAAAGGAGTAGAGAAAAGAGTTAGTGACTAGAGGGCAAAGAAGGGTCAAGGCAGGGTTTTAATTTGTAAAATAGACAAGACAAGAATTTAGGTGCCAATGAGAATGATTTAGTAGAAAGGGAAAAACTGATACTATATGAAGTCTTGATCTCCCCTGCAGCATCTGTGTCCACCCCATCGTGGTCTCATCTTAAAAAACAATACCACCAGGCCCCCAGTGCTCAGGCCAAAGTCAGCTCATCGTTGACCCCTTGTTTCCTCGCTTCCCACATCCCCTCCATCACCTAGTCCCATCCATTCTTCCTCTGAGATGTATCTCAGATTGTCCATTCAATTTGTCTCCACTGCTCCACCTTGGCCCCAGCCCGATCGTCTCTAACTTGGACCTCTGCAGCAGCGTGCCAGCTGGGCCCCACTTCACTCTTGTTCCCTGCTCCCTTTCTCCATTCATTCTCTCCTCGACCACCAGAGAAGTCGTCTTCAGACAGACTGGGCCATACTGCTCCTCCGATCACACCCTCCTGTCGTCTCCCTCTGTGTTTGGGATAAGCTCCAGAGTGCTCGTGACTCACAGAGCTCTGACTGGTCAAGCCCCTGCGCACCTCCCCAGCCCCACAGCCCGCTATCCTCTGTTCTCCCTGGTACCCTCTGCATTGCAGCCTCGTTGACCCTTTCTAGGTCCTTGAAAGATTTTTCTGACCACAGGGCCTTGGCACATGCACCCCCTCCACCCCAGCCACCTGAAACCTCTCCGTGATCCTCCCCTTCCCTAGGTCAGCTCCTACTCATCTTCCAGGTCTCAGCTCAGATGTCACATCTCCACACAGGCCTTTCTGAACACACCAACATGAAATACATCTCCTTTGTCCTCTCATGGAACCCTGTCTTTCGTCTACATAGGACTCGTCACAATCATAATGAAATAATTATTTTTGACCCTGAGTTTAATGTTTGTGTCTCTCACCAGGACAAGGTCTGTGCTTGTGTGGTTTGCCATTTATACCAGGTCCCTAGCACAGCGCCGTGCACCCAGGAGGCACTCAATGCACGTTTGTAGGAAGGAAGGAAGAAAAGAAAGAAAGCACCAGAAAGGGGAAGGCGGGAGGTCAAGGATTTGGTCCCTGCTGTGGGCTGTGTGCCCAGGCCAGCTCTGAGCCTGCAGGGTGGCCACAAAGCCTCGTGCTGACTGCCGACAGTGAGGTGGCTCCTTATTCCAGACTCTATGACTGTGTCCAGTTGTCCCTCCACCCCTCACAGGCTCCCATCAGGCATCTGGGTGAGACAGCAGCCCCCAGGGAGAGACAGCACCAGCCACTGAGGGAGAAGCCAGCAAGAACTGTGATGTGTGCAGTCCCCCTGCAGGGCCAGCTCTCGTGTGAGCTTCAGTTTCCTCGTATGAAATAAAAAGTAACAGGATGATGGTTCATATTGCACAGGATTGAGAAGATGAGGTCATCGTGCACTTAGTGAAGCGCTAAGAATTGTTCTCAGTAAATATGAGCGCAGAGGGAGCTTCCCTCTGGTGTCAGGACCCCCTGCAGCTGGCGGGAGGAGGCTTCACAGAACCAGGAAGCCAAAAGCCTGCTCTTCCTAGTTGTGGAAGCCTGGGGCAAGCCCCTTGGTGGTCTCAGTTTTGCCTTCTGTAAAATGGGGAGATTATACACCAGAAAAGACCACCCAGAAACATGTGATGTTTTCACCTTAACGATGATCAGAGAGGAGAGATGGTTGTTGGCTGCCCTGGGTGGAGGCAGCAGGATAGATTTGGAAAACTGTCAACAGTCTGCTCCCCACAAGGATTCCAGGGTAGCAAAGAAGGATGAGGAGGGAGAGATTTTAAGTGCTGGTAGATACTGCAAAATAAGAGAAGCAATGAGAAAGGGGGAGGGAAGAGGAGAGAGAGAGAGAGGAGGTCAAGGTGCAGACTAGGGGAGTGAAAATGAATCACGCTGTGGGGAGGGGGCAAGGACTGTGGGTGATGCCAGGGTGACGGAGACCCCAGAGGTGAGGTCCCCAGAGCAGGCTTGTCGGTAGAGAGCACAGCCTTGGCCTAGCCACCTGCCCCGGGTGCACAGGCCCCACCAGGAAGGCACGTGATGATGGTCCTCTGGGAGGAGTGGGGAGAAGCCCCATCATCAGGAGGAGCTGTATTCCAAAGCCAGCCAGAGATGACACTGCCGTCTCCTGCGGCAGGGAGCATCTGCAGAGCCTTTAGGACTGACTGTGGGCTCTCTCTGCTTCTGGGTCCTTGTCAGAGAATGTCAGAGGCGGGGGAGTCCTAAGAGGTCACTTGGCCCAACCCTATCTTCACAGAGAGGAAGTGATTTGTCTCCCAGGGAGGTATAGTGCCTTTCCACCGCTCAACACAGCTTCTTCCCTTCTAGGCAGGTGTTTTGCAGAAAACGTTGAGATTGTTTCCCTGGGATCTGAGAACCCCAGGACACCACCTGCCCATCCAACACTGGTGCCGCATAGGGCATGGAGGAGGGAAGGCAGGAGGTGGTGTGTGTGTCAGGGACGGCATCTCTCTGTACCTCTGTCCCTCCCTCTCTTGCCACCCCCACCACAAAAGCAGCCTGAGAGCCAGGCGGGGACATGTGTGCCCCGTAAGCTGCTGCCCTGGTGGCCCGGGAGTTGCTGGACTCACATTTTAAAAGCCTCCCCAGGGGCTGATCCCCTCCTATTCTTGCATGTGGCTCAGCACTGGTTTTCAATTTTTAAGAATCTCCTGCAGAGCTTGTGAAGAATGATGATTCCCAGGCCTTGCCTCCAAATGTTCTAGTCGGTAGCTCCGGGTGGGGATTGGGATCTACATTTTAACAAGCCGCCTTACAACTCTTACATGGGGTCCTCGAAGATGAGGGATGTCGAGACCCTCCAGCCCACTGCCCGGTGTCTTCCCTGAGTCCTCCCAGCCCTGGGGCTGTCAGTGATTCATTCAGCACTCCCCATTCTGTGGGCTGGTGTTTCCACCTGACTGCGTCTCCCGTCCGGGTCCTCGACTCAGGATCCCAGCTCATTACCGGTGCTTTTAGCTGCAGTCCTGAGTGCGTGAGTGGCTGCGTGTCACCTGAGTGAAGGGCTGGAAACTAGGCCATCGTGCTCAGCTGAGCAAATCCTACCCTCTCCCCACTGCTCTGCCACCTCCTTCTGCTGCCTGCCCCTCAGTGCCCAGGCCTCCTGGCACCCAACCCCTCATCGTGGGTGAGGCATGGTCCAGAGCACTGGGGCAGAGGGTCCATGCACAGAGAATCTGGGAGGGACACCGAGGAGGGACACAGGGTGCCAGGACCTCAGGGTTCAGGGGCCCACAGGAAGATGGCTGGGGCCAGGTAGGAGATGGGTAGATGGACCGATAGGTGCAAGTCCTAGGGGCAGCTGGACGCCAGACCAGGGAGACCAGAGGCCATTCTGGGGTTCACCAGGAAGCAAGGCTTTGGGTCAGGGTTGGCCAGGCTGGGGCCCATTGTCCTTCCCCTTGGCCTTGCAAGAGTGGGGGTCCCTGGGGGAGAGTGTGCAGTGTGGCCTGCCCCCTTCCCCTGCTCCACGCCTGGGCCCATCCAGTCCAGTCTGAGGGGGTTTCTTCCCCCTCATCTCCTTCTGTCTTTGCCTGCCCCTACTTTCCCTCTTTCTCCCCTTGTCTCTGTTTTCTCTTGTTCTCTGTCTCTCCCTCTTTTTGTTGGTCTGTCTCTCTCTCTTCCTTTCTTTGCCTCCTTGCCCCTCTTTCTCTTCCTCTGTCTCTCTCACTTGACTCTCTCTACCCTCTGTCTCTCACTGTCTCGTGTCTCTGTCTCCTCGTCTCCCTGGGTCAAGCTCCCAGTCCCCTTGCTGCACTGAGCAGTGGCTCACCTCCTCCAAACAGCACCCCTGTGTGGCTCAATCATTCTCCACTCGTAGCTCCTGACTGAGCTGGGCTGGGAGATATCCAGATGTGGGCCCCCTGATGCTGCCCTCAGAGTTCACGTTCCTGCTGGGGAGGGCTCAGAGTGGAGGTGACAAGAGCTGCCAAGAAATCAGGCCGGACCTGGAGGCCTCTACCACCCAGCTGTCTGTCTCAAATGCCCAGACACTGACATTGCCAATTCTCATACTTGGGCCAAATTCTTGCCTGCACCTCCCAGCCCCACCCCCTCACTATCCAGGCAGAGAAGGCTGGGTTTGACCAGGCCGAGGATGGGCTCCCAGCTTGAAGAAGGCCATCTGCCCTACCCTTGGTGGGAGGGTAGGGGGACAGCCCCTTCCAGCCCTTCCCTCTCTAGGAGAGCTCGGTGATGCTCTCTCCCTTTTGGTCCCTCTGAAAGGAGTGAGGGAAACAGACCCCACAGACCACCAGGCCCTTGGCCACCACCACGTGGGCGTCTCCCCTTGATTTCTCCTAAAGATTGACAGCAGATTCAGGAGGGAGTCAGGATCGCTGAGTCTCTAGGCAGCGGCCGGCACAGGCGCCGGGACCAAGGAGGAAGTGGGTCCTGCTCAGAGCGCGTCCCTCCCTCACGCAGTCCCTCAGCAGATGCCCCTCGCTGTGCTGGGCCGCACACGAGCTTGCAGCCGTGAGCACACCTTGCCCTCTGTGGGGCGGGGGAGGCAGGCAGTAAACAGGCCATTGATGCCCAGGGTGTGACACTGTGGTGGAGTCCACCGCGGGCTGTGGAGGAGAGAGGAGGCTGGACTCTCAGCAGGCAGTGTGGGGCTGGGTATGAAATGACCAGGAGAGAGGGGATCAGAATAGAGCGTGGGTGCAGGAAGCTGAGAAATCAGCCGAGAGCCGTGTTGCCACATGTGAGCCACTTCTCAAGTCTCGGGGGACATTAGGTCTGCTGTTTTGCCGGCCCTAGATTCCTGCCTCACTGCTCACAGCCCTGGGGACAGGGCATCCCAAGGGAGGGTAAGGCAAGAGGAGGTGGGGGCTGGGAGGGCCCTGACCCCATACCCTTTGGGAGGGAGGGGCCCCCAGAAGCAGGCCAAGACAGAGGAATGAGACTGCCTAGTGGGGGTGACAGGCATGTGTCCCCCACCTCCCCTGGCCCCCACACACCGAAGGGGGACATTCAGAGGCAAACTCTCCAGCGTTGGAGGTGGCATTTCAGAGGTGGAAGGGCCCTTGGGGAGCAGGACTCTGACCTCCTCCCTTCTCAGAAGAAGAAACTGAGGCTCCAAGAGGCCAGTGTGTGACCCAATGTCACACAAAATTCAGAGGTCAGCCCCGGCGCAGAATCTGACTGTCACACTGTCCCCTCCTATGTTAAACCATTTGTCCTTTACTCTTCAGAGGCCACAGC
The DNA here is from genome assembly GCA_031878705.1 of Tapirus indicus. Lineage (NCBI taxonomy): Eukaryota > Metazoa > Chordata > Mammalia > Perissodactyla > Tapiridae > Tapirus > Tapirus indicus. The sequence continues at coordinate 99,627,269 of CM062918.1, read as the reverse complement.
CTTCCCACCACAACCTCCCCTGAGAGCTGGGGGCTCCTGGGGAGTTAGGATGAGCTTGCTCCTTTCCCAGTTTGCCTGAGGCAGAACGGGGAGGGAGGGCTGAAGGGAGGGGTGGCAGTCACCTAGAAACCAGATGGGACCAGGACCGGGAAACGGAAACAGAGACACACAGGCTCCTAAAAGGTCTTTGAAAGAAAAGAGTAAATTGTATTTATTCATATTTTAAACTTTTGACTCTGAGATCTGAGGTTGAGAGGAAAGGACTTGAAATTTGGAGGCAGAAGATCTGCGTTCAGCCTCCTCCCAGCTCTGTGATCTGTGACAACCAGCTAAATTCTTGGGGCCTCAGGTTCTTAGCTGTGACATGGAGACTCACAGGCTGTTGTGTCAGGTGGGAGAAAGCCGACCCCTTAGCTTCTTAAAGAGAGACCCTCGGAGGTGAGTGAGGCCTGGGAAGCCCGCGCCTGCCCCCTCCTGGTTGGTCAGGGACCACAGCCCCTCCCCCACCCCACCAGGTGGGGAGTTCCAGCCTGCGGGTGGGCTGCACCTGACTCCTCAGCTCTAGTGCGTGGAGGGAGGTTTCCGGGGCGGACCTCTCCTCACGACCCCTCCTGCCCGCCTGCCCTCAGCTGCGTGGTGGACGAGATGGATTTCTCCAGCATGGAGCTGGACGAAGCCCTGCGGAAGTTCCAGGCTCACATCCGCGTGCAGGGGGAAGCCCAGAAGGTGGAGCGGCTCATTGAAGCCTTCAGGTGGGACCCCCTTCCCCAGCCCCACTGTCCTCACACATCCCTCAAAACACACGCCTGGGGTATGAGGCACGAGTGGGCGGAGGCAGAGCTGCTGCAAGCCTGGGGGACAGGAGATGCTGAGGGTCGGTCAGGCGCTAGGAGAAGCCCTCCTGGTGAGGCAGGAAGAGTGAGCAGAGGGAAAGGGGGCCGGTCCGGTGGCGTAGTGGTTAAGTTTGCACTCTCGGTTTTGGCGGCCCGCGGTTCACAGGTTCGGATCCTGGGCGTGGAGGGACACACAGCTCAACAAGCCATGCTGAGGCGGCGCCCCACACAGAGCAACTAAAAGGATGCACAGCTATCTACTGGGGCTTTGGGGTAGAAAAAAGGGAAAAAAGGAGGAAGATTGGCAACAGATGTTAGCTCAGGGCCAATCTTCCTCAAAAAAAAAAAAGAGAAAGGAGAGAAGGAAGAAAAGGGGCAGAACCCCTTGAGCTCTCTGAGCTGGTGCAGCACCAGGCCCTCCAGGTGGACACACGTGCCTCACTCATCCCCATCAACGAGCTCTGTGCAAGGCTGGTACCGTGGGGGTCCGGGGCATGTGACACCTGCCCCTTCCCCTCAGTGGAGAAGAGGACCAGGGCATGGGGCGGACAGTCATCTGGGTGAGGGGGAAACTAAAGCCCTCAGAGAACTGGATACCTCCCCCGACAGCCCCCCATTGCTGGGGCTCGGGGAGGGTGGGGAGGGGCCTCAGCGTCCGCTCTGTGTCCTCCTCAGCCAGCGCTACTGCATGTGCAACCCCGAGGTGGTGCAGCAGTTCCACAACCCCGACACCATCTTCATCCTCGCCTTCGCCGTCATCCTCCTCAACACTGACATGTACAGCCCCAACATTAAGCCGGACCGGAAGATGATGCTGGAGGACTTCATCAGGAACCTGAGAGGTAAGGGGTGGGGGCAGGAGGGGCGAGGCCACTGCTCAGGCCCTGTCTGTTCAGGGTCCATTTGGTGCCTCTGAGCCCCTAGTGGAGACTGTCACCCCAGTGATCAAGGGCACTGGGCGCTGCTCGCTGGCCCTGGGAAAGGTGCTTGCCTGCCAGGCATCTGGGGAGTTTCTGGGAGCCACTGCCACTGCCCTACACCAAGCATCAGAGGCCCTTGGTCAGTGCTCCTTGCCCTCCGTGGAACGCCCTCCATGGGTTGACTTCTGGGCCCTGGCACCACAGCTGGTGCCTAGGTGGTACCAGCCCTTCCCCCTCCACGACTTAGAGGGAAGAGCCAGGAGCGGGGCTTTCAGGTCTTGGGACCACGTAAGTCAGCCTTGCAGATAACTTTATGGCATTTACCAGCCAAGTCCTTTTCTAATTGATATAGTGCACTTACTGGCAGGGATCAGAACAAAACTGGCAGAGTGTGGTATGGGCTTAATTGATTTTTTTCTTTTTTAGCATTTAAAAAAATGAAAGTTACACATGCACATAATTTAATTAAAAAAAAATCCCACAGGGCTTACTACAAAAACTAGTCCCTGCCCCTCCCACCACTCTCCTTCCTCAGAGGCAACCACTTTCATTTTTTTTTTTTTTTTGCTGTTAATTGTGTTTCTTCTGTATCTGTAAATAACATGCTCCTGCTTCTTTTTTTCTATTCCTTTTTTTAATTGGTATAAAATACATACTGTAAGGTGTATAAATCCAAGAGCTTGGTGACTGTTTATCTGCATGTACACCTGTGTAATCACACCCAGATCTAGATACAGATCATTCCCCTCACCCCAGAACATTGCTGTCCCATTCGATACCCCTGCCCAAGAGTAACAACTATTCTGACCCTCCATTGCCATGGATTAGTTGTGCCAGTTCTTTTTTTTTTTGTGAGTAAGACCTGAGCTAACATCCGTTGCTAATCCTCCTCTTTTTGCTGAGGAAGACTGGCCCTGGGCTAACATCCATGCCCATCTTCCTCTACTTTATATGGGAGGCCGCCACAGCATGGCTGACAAGCAGTGTGTTAGCAGGCGCCTGGGATCCGAACCGGCGAAGCCCAGGCTGCCAAGTGCGAACTAAACCACTGCGCCACTGGGCTGGCCCCAAGTTGGGGCCAGTTCTTGAACTTCATATAATGGGATTATACAGGATATACACTTTGGTGTCTGGTTTCTTTTTTACACTGCCACTTGTTCATGTTTTTTTAATTGTATTATCTATTAATTTCTATCTTAGTCCATCAGGGTTGCTATAACAAAATATCACAGACTGGGTGGCTTATAAACAACAGAAATTTATTTCTCACAGTTCTGCAGGCTGAGAAGTCCCAGATCGAGGCCCTGGCAGAGTCGGTGTCTGGTGAGGGCCCGCTTCCCAGTTCACAGCTGCCGCCTTCTCACTGTGTCCTCACATGATGGAAGGGGCGAGGGAGCTGTGTGGGGTCTCCTATATAAGGGCACTAATCTCATTCATGAGGGTGGAGCCCTCATGACTTAAGCACCCCCAAAGACCCCACCTCCTAATACCGTCCCCTTTGGAGATTAGGGTTTCAACATATGAATTTAGGGGAACACAAACATTCAGACCATAGCAATTTCCCATTACAGAATATAAAGATTGGCCTTTCTTCCATCCACTAAAACCACAGTGCAGCCATGCTCTCAGTGTAGTTGGAGCATCATTTTTGTGCGATCGCTGTTTTTGTTATTAAGACTAGGTAAACATAATCTGAGGCTGAGTGTTGAAGTGTATAATGATTACAGATCCTTTCTATTTCTATTTTCCTTGCAGTGAGTACATGTCTTCTTTTTCCATTTGCTTAGCTCTCTGTGTACCTGCCAGTAATTCGTCTCCAAACTCCCCATCCCAAGTGTCAAGTTCCTCTCAGGACACTGAGCCCCTGGAGGTAGTCCATGACGTCCATCTTCTTGGAGCTGTCTCCCCTGGAGCTTCTGGTTCTGCTCCAATCTGGACAGGCTGCCAGGCCAGCTGCACAGCTGTCACCCTGGGCTCTCCCTCCACCATCTTCTGGGATCTCCTTCACGTTGCTCCTGTGCTGAATTCCTGTTTCCTGGATTTCATAGCTTCCTCATTCTTAGTTTACTGCCAGAGAAAAGGTACACTGGAGACAAACTTCTTGAGAAGTTGCATGTCTGAATGTATCTCTTTCTGTCTTCACTCTTGATTGGGAGTTTGGCTGGAAATAGAATTTCAGGTTGGAAACATTTGAACTCGGAGTTTTAAGGCATTGCTCCACTGTCTTTTAGTTGACAGTGCTGCTCTGCCATTCCAATTCCTGATCTTTTGCATATTATTTTTTCTCTCTTTCTGAAAATTTGTAGGTTCTTCTGTTTATCCTTTGTGTTCTGAATTTTCATGATGATATACCTCATTATGGTTCTTTTTTATTCACTATGCTAGGCACTGAGTTGGGCCTTCAGTCTAGAAACACGTCCTCCAATTAGGGGAAGTTTTCTTAAATATTGTATTTGATCATCTTCTCCCTCCATTTTCTTATTATTCAGATGTTAGACCTCCTAGTTTGTAGGAGATCTCTAATTTTTATAGTTTTCCATCTGCCATCTTTGTCTTCCTGTTTGACTTTCCTAAAGATGTCCTTTAAGAAAGATGACTTTCTTAGAGATGTTTTATCTTTTAAGTCTCCTACTAAATTTTTCATTTCTGCTGTTATAGTTTTTGTTTTTAATAATTCTTTTTTGCTCTCTAAATGTTATTCTTTTATAGCATTTTATTCTTGTTTTGCAGATGTAATATCTTCTTATGTATCTCTGAAGATATCAGTGATATGTTTTACTTGTTTGTTTCAGTTTCTCCCTGCTTGCTGCTATTTCTTCTGGGTTCCTTTTTCTGTTTTTCCCATACTTTTTCGTGTTAGAGACTTTCCATATATAGTTGATGAAACTTGGTTGTCCATTCATATCGAAGAGTGAGCCACTAAAAGGCTGACTAAAAATTCTGTAAGTGTGGATGGGGGTTGTTGACTGGTGGGCTTTCTCATAGGGTGATTCGGTTGAGCTGTTTCACTGGGGGGACCCTTTTTAGTGTCTTTAGATATTTTCTCTTGTGCTGATTGACTGCCCAGATGAGAAATGTCCAACCTGTTGCCCAGAGGATATGAGCTCAGCTGCCAGCGTTCTGAGATCTTTGTGGGAAACAGAGCAGAGGGGTCTCCTAATACATAGATATCAGCTTCACCACCCAGTGCTCAGCACAGACTCCCACCCTTGGCTGGGCTTGGTTTCATCCCTCACAGAGGATTAACCCTCAGTCAGAAGATGGGAGTGGAGGAAGGGGTAGGGAAGTCTAGCTGCTTTTTAAACTGATTTTCAACCAATTTTCCTGTTTCTGGCCCACCTTCACCTCCACTTTCAGGGGCCCCACCAATCCCAGAGCCTTTGGTGGCTCTGTGGTGTGCTGAGGAGTGGCTTCTGACCTCTCTGCTGGCTTTGGTTTCCGCTTTCTCAGGTTTACTAATCTGTCCACTCACTCATCCACTTTCCAGGCCCTGTGGTGCCACTGCCTCTTCCCCTGTTCTTTGTCTCTGTGGGCGGATACCTTTCTTTAAAATTCCTTTTCACCAGGGCATTCAGAGGTGTGCAACCTGCTGTCTTTCACTGGGAGCCGCCGGGTGTTCAGTCTTTGCCCTGCTCTGTCTTGCCCCCAGCTTGAGGTCTTCCAGGCCTGGGGAGCCGCGTGGCTCACTTGCCTGACTTTAAGAGCCAAGATCAGATGTGGAGGAAACAGGATCAATCCAGAGAGCTGCTCATAGCCGGGGTAATGTCCTCTCAGTAGTTAGGAAAACTCCTTTGAGGATGCTTGCCAAAGTTGCTTTATTTTTAATTTTTCCCTCTTAAAAAAGAAGCATATAGTTATTACAGAAAGATTTAGAAAAAGTAGAAGGAAGAAATTTTTTTTATTGCCTCTGTTTCTACCTCCTAAAGAAATTTGTTTTCACGCTGGTATATTTCCTGCTGGTGTTCTTCGTTACCTAGGTTTTGTCATTACTGTGAAGGAGGAGATGGGTCGGGGGCCTTGTTGCCTTCATCACCGCAGGGGGGCTGCCTGCTCCTCCTCACTGGATGTCTAGTCCCTGCCCCCACACTCCCAGAGAGGGACCAATCTTGACACCCATTCAACAACTAATCTCTGTGCACCGCACCACGCTCCCTAGTGGAGGGGAGGGGAGGGCCCACAGGGGGAAGACCCAAAAGAGAACAAGACAGAACATTGGCTGTCAGGATGCTGTCATGGTGGGGCAGGGAGTGGGGAGGTGTTCAGACAGATACACAGAGGACGAGAGAACTGCAGAAGCAAAGGCAGGAACAGGGAGGCTGTGTCTGGAGAGGAGCAAAGAGGCCTGGGAGGGGGAAGTGGAGGTTCCGGTTATGGAACAGCAGGAGATGAGGCCGGAAATGTGTGTTGGGGCCATTTTATAGTAGTTCGGTGCCTGGCAAGGAGTTTGTCCTTAATTTAATGGGTAGGGGGAGCCAGCCATTGAAGGCTTTAGAACAGGAAGAGGGCAAACTCGAGGCCACCCTTCAGGAGCATCAGTCTGGTAGGGGCTTACCGTCTGGCTCCAGGCCTCTGACACGCCGCCCCTGCCTCCTCCACCTCTTCTCCCCATTCTACCTTTATAGGTGTGGATGACGGCGCTGACATCCCCAGGGAGCTGGTGGTGGGCATCTACGAAAGGATACAGCAAAAGGAGCTCAAGTCCCATGAGGACCACGTCACATATGTCACTAAGGTGGAGAAGTCCATCGTAGGCATGAAGACAGTAAGTGCCCGCTGCAGAGCTGCCCTCGCCCCGTGGGGCCGCGTCCTCTCCTGGGGCTGCCAAGGCCCTGAATCTCCATCTCTTTTTGTTTCTTTCTTCTTGACGTCTCCTCCCATGCTCCTCCTTCCCTGTCAGAAACACTTGTCCGTTCCTTGCTCGCTCCGTAGCTGCTGAGTGCCTCCCATGTGCCATGCTCCACACCCTCTGTTTCCACCTGCCTGATGCCCTCAATGCCTCTTGCTACCAGCTGCTGCAGCAGGGGACACTGAGGTGACGTGTGGAAAGACTGCCGGCTGGTCTAGGTCGAAGCATCTGGATGGCCAGATAGGGAGGTTTAGGATGGAATGGATCTGGGCCCTCCTGGCTGGTCCTACTGAATGGAAGACAGGAAATGGGCCACGGTGGGCTCTAGACTGTGGGGTCTCAGCCACTGGGTGCCGCTTAGTTGTCACCTGTGTTGCAGTTTGCAATATGTTCCAACTTTGCAATGATTTTTAAAGTGAGCGTTCTCTGTGGGTCACTATACTGCTGATATGTCAGCAGAGGCTCTTTATACCATAAATAGAAAGGTTCTGGTAGCCACCTCCCAAACCACCTCCCTAACCCTCTCTCCGGTTCCTCCTCCCTAAACTGCCTGCTCCAGGAGCAGTTTGGGGACCTAGTCGGAGGTTCTGCACCAGATCCCTCCCCTGAGTCTGGGCAGGCCTGGCCCCTCTCTGCCGGAGCCTTTACTGCTGAGGTCTTAGCACGTGTCCGGTTTGCAGACGCCACTGAAGTAGATTGTTTTACACACTGGAGTGGATTCGAGGTGTCCCTGTAACCCCCTTCCTCTTGCACACTTGCGTTTGGGTGTGCAATAGAGAAAGGGGCAGAGGTGCCGTCCCGCAGGCCACAGCCTGGGACGTGGGGGTGCCCTCAAGAAGGCCTTGGAGGGAAAAGGGTTGACGGCGACTGGATTTGAAGAGTCTGAAAGCTCTCTCCAGTGTCCTTTCCCCGCCTTTTCTGTCCTCACGTTCCCCGGCATAATGAACACCTTCTCCCCGAGCCTTGCTCCCTAAGAAGTGTGATGAAGCGGAAAGAGCCCTGGATGAGGAGAGAGGAGGCTTAGGGTCAAGTTCAGGCCCTGATGTGGAACCCTGGGCTCTGTCTGCTCTTCTGGAAAGTGGGTGCTCTGGGGCGGGGAGGCCTGGAGCTCCGGGGCCCTCCCGCTGAGCAGTGCCTGGGCTGCAGGTGCTGTCGGTGCCCCATCGCCGCCTGGTCTGCTGCAGCCGGCTCTTTGAGGTGACGGATGTGAACAAGCTGCAGAAGCAGGCCGCACACCAGAGGGAGGTGTTCCTCTTCAACGACCTGCTGGTGGTGAGCGACCCCCCGCCCTGCTCAGCCTTAGCAGGGCCCCGAGGGGTGGGGCGGGCCCTTGAGACCCCACACAGAGTGCTGTGTTCTCACCTGTCTCATGCTGCTTCCACATCATGGGGTGTGAGTGGCTCAGGAAGATGTGATCACTCCTGCTTTATAGGCACAGAGAGGGTAAATCATCTGTTCCTGGTTCCACGGTCATGGCGGAAATGAACTAGATCCCAGATCACCAGCCTCTCCCACGTCATAGGGAACCTGGGGCAGGGAGGTTACAGTGCTGCACTGCACAGCACACAGCCTGCGGGTATGGTGGCCCGGAGTGGGGCATGAGCTGTCCTGGGAGATGCTGGGGGGGGGGGGGGGCGGGTACTCGGTCTTTGCTCCATTCCACAAGTAGTTAATGAGTGTCAACTATGTGCCAGGTATGGTTCTGAGTGCAGGAGGCGGTGGTAAGCAGGATGTGATTTCTGTCTTCCCGTTGTCCCCCACATCCTCTCTATCCATGACTCATATTGCACTACCTCTAAAATTATCCCAAACCTAACGATCCCACCTCTAGGGTCCATCTTCCACAGAGCAGCAGAGTGATCTGTCTAGAGTGCAGATCAGGCCCCGTGTCTGCCCCTCTCTAGCCTCGACCCTGGCCCCATGCCAGGAGAAGGGAATCCACGCTCCCCACCTTGGAGCCTTCAGGGCCTCCCACCGTGTGGCCTCCGCGCCTCTCCTGGCTGCTCTGGCTGCCCCCCATGGGCCAGGCTGGTTCTGTCCTGGCCTTTGTTCCTGCCGCTCCTTCTGCTTGAAAAGCACCCCCGGACCATTGCCGGCCACCCTCCGCTCTTCATCCAGATCTCAATTCTAACGTCACCTCCTCAAGAGGCTCTCCCTCTCCACCTAGCATGGTCGCCTGCCCCATTACTGTCTTTTTATTCCTTACTCTACGGCACTGTCTTCAAAGCACTTACCAGTGTCTGAAATTACCTTATTTATCTATTTCTTCATTTTGGTTTTTTGCTTATTATGCTTTATTGATTGATCAATTGGTTTGCCCCCTGACGGTCTTTCTCCACCAGAGCAGCAGCACCCGAGGGTGGAGCTCTCTCTGCCTCGTGGTCTCCTCTGTCTCCAGAGCCCAGCTCACGAATGGTGGTGAAGAGATGTTTGTGTATGGAGCAACTGGCTGACTGTGCTTTCCTTTTAGTAGAGGAGGGAGATAGAAAATAATTAAGAAAACAAATAAAAAGATAATATCAAATTGGGGGAAGGTGCTATGAAGACAGTAAAACAGGGTGATAGGATAGTGAGTGACTGGTGTTCAAGTGGATTTTTTTGTTTAATTTTGTTTTTGTTTTTTAGATAAGATAGTCAGGGAAGGAATCTCTAAGGAGGTAGTGTTTGAGTTAAGATCTAAGAGAGTAATCTAGCCATGCAGAAAGCTGCAGGGGGAGCTGTGAGAAGGGAATAGCACGTGCAAAGAGCCTGGGGTGGGACAGAGCCAGCCTGCCCTGTTGAAGCTACAGAAAGGAGAGCATGGACTGAGCATAAAGCCAGAGTAAGGCAGGGACCAGATCAGGTGGGGCAGGAAGTGTGGATGAGCTTCTAAGCGCAGCGGGAATAGCCACTGGAGGAGTTTATGCAGTAAAAACATATTTTGATATTGTGTGTATACATATGTATGTGTGTATATGTGTATGTATATAATATGTGTATGTATGAATTATCCTAAGTATATAAGTATGCATGTGTGTGCGTGTGTCTTTGTGTGCATTTACTTGTGTGCTCACAAGTGTCCCTGAGTGTTCATGCATTCAGGTGTGTACATGCATGTTTACATGTGTGTACACCTGTCAGTGTATGTCTATCTCCCTCTCTTGGACAGATTCTAAAACTTTGCCCGAAGAGGAAGAGCTCCTCCACGTATACCTTCTGCAAGTCCGTCGGCCTGCTGGGCATGCAGTTCCACCTCTTTGAGAATGAATGTAAGTTGCAGTTGGACCGGAGGTGTGGGAGAGGGCAGTGGGGGAGTTGAGGGAGACTGGATGGGCAGTGGGGAGGGTAGAAGGGGCAGGCACCCCAAAAGCCTGTCCCCTTTCCACGTCGGGCTGGCTCCAGCCTCATGTACTGCTGCTCACGGCCCATGGGGCCTGGGGTCTGTTTCCAGATTACTCTCATGGCATCACGCTGGTGACCCCGCTTTTGGGCTCTGAGAAGAAGCAGGTGCTGCATTTCTGCGCCCTGGGCTCGGACGAGATGCAGAGGTTTGTGGAGGACCTGAAGGAGTCCATCGCTGAGGTGACAGAGCTAGAGCAGATCCGGATAGAATGTAAGGACACGGTGCACCCCAGGGTCTCCAAGGCGGTTGGGCTCCCAGTCAGCAAGGAATGGGGTCAGCTTGCAGACAGACACGACTCTGAGTCCTCGCCCCACTTTGGGGTGAGTGTGGGGTGAGCCAAGGACCCTCCCACCAACCCTCCCACACCCTGCCTGGCCCACTGCACCATCATGCCCGATGTGGGTGCACAGCTCGTCATGTTTCTTCACCATTAAAGCGAGGTCCACTAGGGTGTGCACACATGTGTGCACATCTAGCCAGGCCGTGGGGCTGCATGTGGGCCCTGTGGAACAGGGAGCTCTCTGTGTTTGACCAGGACAGAGCGAGTGACCAAGGCGGGCTTGCAAACCAGACATCTGGAGCCCAGGGGCTTCTCTTCCCACCAAACAGTCATGTGCAGCCTCTGCCGCAGATCCAGTCCAGGGTCACATACTACGTCTGGTTGTTTCATTTCTTTCATCCCTTTTAATCTAGAATCATCCCCCCACTTTATGTTTACCTAACTTTGTCTTTCTGAAGAGTCCCGTCTGGTTTCTGACTGTCTTTCATCTTGGAGTTGTCTCTCTGTTCCTTTGAGGAATGCCTTAATTCTTGACTGTTCCAATCCTAGCACTGGAGAAAATACGTGGGCCTCTTCAGATGTCAGTGGCCTACCAGTTGCTTTTTGGTTTAAGAACCTCGGCCCCTCACAAGCTTTTACTGTTTAGACATCGCAGTGGCTTCAGATGACCTTTAAGAAAATTAAATAAGAATGGACTCAGAAACTAAAACAGAAAATAAAGGTAGACTTTGGACCTGCCTTATACGGCTACTTAGTTTTTCTAAATTACTGGGAATCCGTTAGGCAATAGGCAGTGGGAGTGTCTGAGCAGCGGACCTGTATGAGTGGGCCAGGCTTTGTCCTCTCTGTTTCTGGAACACCTACTGCATGCTGGGTGGGCTGTTTGTATTCCGCTCCACCTCTGTGATGCCGTAAGGTCGGTGTTTGTCCGCACTTTACAGATAGAAGTCAGAGTTCAGGAGTGTGTCCAGGGTCGTGCATATCAGAAGCGGAGGAGCCAGCATCTGCGTTTAAGTCTGCTTCCGAGGTTCCTGTCCTTCCCACTCTGGGAGTGAGGGAAGAGGTTCTGTTGAGAATTTCTTAAGAAAACAACTAGATCCAGTTACCACAAAAACCCACCAGACCAGACTGTATGCCTCACGGCGGCGGAGGCGGGTGTGTAGACTCCTTCCGGCACTCTGCTGGCGGTCTGAGTCCAGTGGTGTGACAACCAGACTCTCTTCGAGGGCTGGACTGGAGGCTTAGAGATGCCACCTTGGTCACTGATCTTGAACATTCTCAAGGACACACCCTGAAATGGCTTCACTTCTCTCATTGTCAGAATGTCAGAGATGGCTCCGCATGGCCCTGGGGAGCCATAGCATTGCCGAAAGATGCACCTTTTCCCCCATCAGCCTGGGTGCAGCACGTCATGTCCCCCCCAAAGTAGGAGGGAGTAGGTAGTGCCGGAATCTGTTCTGTCAAGAGGCGTCTCCTGCTGTCTAGAGGGCTGGGGGCAGCGAGGGAGCTCATTTCTGGCTCTTACTCTTCGGACGGAGAGAAAGGGAAGGAAGAGCTGAGGCAAGATAAAGCTGGTTAGGAGGCAGGGAGGAAAGAAAATAGAAAAAAGAAAATGAAAACCAGCAACAGCTCCCGTTTAACGAGCTCTTATTACCTGCCTGGCCCGGGGCTGACGGCTGAACCTGTTGTACTATTTAATTCTTGCCACATCTTTCCCTGAGGTGAGTCGTATTATCCTCATTTTAAATGAGGAAACTGAGTCTAACAGAACTTAAGGAAATTGTCCAAGTTCACGCAGTCAGTGACAAAACAAAGTTCACACGAGCTTCCTTGGACTCTTTCTTGTAATTACGACGCTTGTTTCTCTAAGGCTCTGAGAACCTCTCGGGGAGGCACAACCCTCAGTTCAGGAGTTGGTGTTGGTGGATGGTGTGATTCGGGCAGTCAGAACACTGGTGGGGGGTTTGCAGTCTGGTGTCTGTGGATTATGCACAACCGGGGAGACAGAGGATGGGACCCGGGAGAGCAGCTTTCATGAAAGGAACTGGGGTTACGTCTCCCGGAAGGAGCGGCTGAAGGAGTGATTTCATGATGCCTGACAGGTCTCCAGGGATGGTGACAGGTGGTCCTCCAGCCCCAAGCAGAGCTAGGAGCAGTCTAGTGAGAGCAAGTAGAGCAGAGGGCAAGACAGACGCCCGGCCCCAGCCCGACAGAGCCTCGGCGTGTGGTGGCTCCCCCCGCGGAGAGCTCCGAGAACCCCGCGCCAGCTCGGCCTGCTGGGCACACAGCGGGCAGTTGGGACGGCGGCAGCCGCTGCTAAGGTCTGCTGTGCCAAATGACTCTTAGGCTTTGTAATAAAAGCTAATATTTATTGAGCACTTGCCACAAGTCAGGCCTTGTTCTAAGTATTTTAAAGTATTTCCTCATATAATTCTCTTAATGACACTTTGAAGTGTGCACAGCTGTCCCCTCGGGTGAGACACAGAGAGGTTAAGTAACTTGCCTAAAGCCACACAGCTAGGAAGTATCAGAACCAGATTCAAACCCGGGCAGTCCACCCCCCTCTTACTGACCTCTTCTACGCCTCTCCAGCCTTCACACAGGCCTTATCGTCCCCGTGTAAAGATGAGAAGACTGAGGCTCACTGTGACATGGGTTCCAGACTCTGGGGCCTGGGTTTTGTAGCCTGTGTTAGGGAGCCTCTCCTCTTCCTGCTCTCTCTCCTCGTCTCTTCTTCCCCTCTGTGTGTTCAAGGTCAGGGTTTCTCTCTGTTCATCAGCCTCTCTGTTCCCCAGGGGAGCTGGAGAAGCAGCAAGGAGCAAAGACGCTCTCCTTCCGGTCTGGCGGAGCCCAGGTGGACCCACAGTCGAAGCAGGGATCGCCTACAGGTGAGCCCGGCTCCTCTCCGGAGTTCCAGACCCCAAGCCCGGGCCACGGGGAGGCCACTCGCCACCCCTGGGCTTGGATTCCTGGGGGATGTGGGCAAGGGAAGTGCTCATGTCCGTGGCCATTTCTTTCTGCTGAGGGGCTCCCAGCTTGCTTAATCTCCTGGGGCCTTAGTAGTGGGCATGAGGAGGAAGGTGAGAGAGGTACTTGTTGATTTACAACCCGCGCTAGGGCCCAGGGTCTGTGGGAAAAGCCGCTGTCCACCCTGACCTCCTGGTCCCGGTGGGGTGCCTGCTACCCTCCAGAGTCAGGCTCACCAGGGCGACTGGAGGTGTGGTAAGGAAAAACCGCATGAAAAGAAATTGCTGTGTCTAGGACGGAAGCAGGGTAAGAAGGAGGGGTGGCCAGAAGGGTCTGGAAATCTCCATCTGCCCTGTCAAGTCCTTTCCCTAATGAGCCACCAGTACTCTCGAGGCAGCTCAGCCCCAAAGCCAGATAAACCCTTAAACCCCATTCTCAAATGGTTTCTTCAAATTGAGTTCTTCACCAGATGAATCAAGCCAGCTTCAGATTTGGTATCACCTTTGGCCATGTTCTCTAGACCTGCTTCCTTCCTCCCACCGACATCCTCCCGCCCCTCCCTTACCCCCACCTGCAGGGAGACCTGGAAAAGCGACCCCCACCCCACTCGACCTGTCCCAAATAGAGAAGCATTAGAAGGAGAAGTGGCATGAGAATTAAATCCCATCCCAGCAGAACCCCAGCAGACCATCCAGAACTGTCCACTCATTAATTAATTCCATCATTTCTTCTCACATTTAACAAACACTTATTCAAAGCACTGGAAAGCCAGGGTCACAGCAAGACATCAAGCTGGAGCTGAGACCCTCCAGTGGGTTTTGTGTTGGTCCACAACCCTCACTTACAGCCATGACACCAGACTGGACCGACAGCATCACAGGACCGGTCCCACCAGCTAGGAGATGTGATTCATTTTCCAAGCAAGACCTGGGGCTCTTTGAGCTACATGGGGATTCTCAGTGTGACATCATCTTCTGTATATGGGTTTGACCTGCCATTGTGTGTTCATAATTCTCCACCCTGCCTGGTTCTCAGCCGGCCCCTTCATTTCTGTAAGGTCAAGTACGTGGGTCACTGCTTGTTTACACAGCTGTTTAAACTCCAGAGCCAAATCTCAGCTGTGATGGATTCTCTGACCCCCCCCCAGACCCACACTCTTCATCCCAGCCTGCCTCTTTCAGAGGCTGCAACCCCTGGTCAGGCCAGGATGCATGTCTCCAGGGCCCCGTCCATCAGGTGCCTCCAAAATAGGGGCTTATCGGTTCCAAACAATGGCACAGCTCCCTCTAGTGCTGTGGAAAGCAGAGGGAGAAGCACAACCAGGGATCTGGCCCCGCTGAGGCGTGTGAGAAATCAGAAGGCTCCAACACAGGAGCCCTGGGGTGCAGCTGGGGCTGGGAGTGGGAGCTGGGGGTGATTGAGTCGGAAAAAGTCATCAACCTGTCCCTGGCAGTCCGCAGGGTCCCTGGTGCTGTGCCAGGCCAGTCAGAATGCCCAGGAGCAATTACAGAGCCATGATTGGCTCTTACTGTGCCAGGCCCTGCGGTATGTGCTGTCCAGCCTCAGCCCACTGAATCCTCCCACTCAGCTAAGTAGCGGGGGTAGGAACAAAAAAGGAACACGGCCCCTCTAGCAGGGAGGCTGCAGTTGAAGGAGACAGATTAACGTGATGCCCACAGGCACACAGTAGAGCCGCCTTGTGTTTCTGGGAGCCAAGAACCAATGCCACCTCATAACCAGTTTTCAGTGTCCATATCGGGAAGGCTTTGACTGTGGGTGCCCACATCAGAAAGAATGTCAGAGAACCTCTGGTCTGTGGAGGCCCAGAGAGGTGTACCATCTTGCCCAAGGTCACACAGCTACTAAGTGGCAGCACTGGACTCCGACTTCTAGTCCACTACCCTAGCCACATCTCAGTCAGCAGTGGTGTACCACCTGCACCATCTAATTACAGGGATGCTTGGTTTGGGGGGTACTGGGGGAGAGGTAGGGATTTGTGTTGGGAGCGGTGGTGGAGAATGAGCCCTGTGCTCTTTGCATTCAAAGCCAAAAGGGAAGCCGCGCTGGGGGAGAAGCCTGCGGAGAGCACGGTGGAGGTGAGTGGAGGCCTGGTTGCCCAGGTGAGTGGTTCTGTGCCCCACTTGTCCTCCTTCTCACCATCTCTGTTGTTTCTCTTCTCAGGTATTAATCAATGCCTCCCCAGCCCGACTCACCATTTTACCAATTTCAAGAGATACAGTTAAAAGTTACTGCTAGCATGGTAACACCACAGTTCCAGCGCCTAATTAAGCCGCAGCACTTTCTGCCCACTCCCCAGCCGGGCCTGCCCCTGCTGACTGCCCTCCACGGAGCGTGGAGATGAAGCCCGTGACACCTCCATGGCGAGCCCCCCAACCTCCCAAATCCACTTCCCCAGAAACTGCTTCCCCTAATACTTGCTGTGTCAGAGAACCCCCTCTTCCCTTCCTCCCATGGAGGAGAATCACTCCTTAAGTCCAGTCCCCGAGTGGTCAATTCCCAGATGCCTGATAGAGAAGTTGGAGCCTTGAGAGTGGGGGCAGCTGGGAGGGGCAGCTTCTCCCTGGCGCAGCTGGTCCTGCTGGAAAGCTGGCTGTGGGGGAGGGACGTGTGCAGGAGAAGATGAGGCAGAGTAGGGCTGGGGTTGTCTGAGGTGTTTTCCCAGGGGGAGACCTGGTGAATCTGAGGACCGTCTGTGTTGGATGGAAGGGCATGCCCATCCCTAAGCCATACAGGGACGAGGAGCGGCAGCAGCTGGTCCTTGCCAGGCCCCCAAGTGTCACCAGGTTGGGGGGCATGCAGTTGCCCCTGCAAGCCTTGCTGGACCCCAGTCATTCCCCTCTAGCCCCCTGCAGCCGAGTGAGCCCCCCCACTGCTTTTCTGGCAAGCCTCCAGGGACTACTAGCCCCTCACACAGACATCTCCCCTCCCAGCTTCTACTCCAAGGCCCTGCTTAGAGGTCTGAGGGAGGACCTCTGCCCCCCTGCCTGGCTAAGCTTGGGGAGCCCCCGATACCCCAGAGGAGCCCATTCTGTCTCTCTCTCTGCCCCCGGCGGCCCCACCCCCCATACACCTGTGTCTGGAGGAGGCACCTTTACCGGAGGAGCTTCCTGCCCCAGCAGCTGACAAGCCCCCAGGGTGGGTATTCCATCCCCTGCCCCTCCTCCCCCATCTCCCCGCAGCTGCCCATTCCCTAGCCTTGCAGATAAACACACGAAGTAACCAGCCCTCCGGTTTGGTCTACCCGCCCTGCCCGTGCCTTAGCCTGACCTGCCTAGGGAGGACAAGCAATCCGACGGCCCCCCCCCCTCCTGCCCTGCCCAGAGGGCCATGTGGCTATCTGCAAGGCTGCCACCCCCAGCTAGTCCCAGGGCCCTACCAGCTCTGCTCCCCTGCACAGAGGGCAGCCTCACTGCCCGGCCTCTCAGCTGGACCCTGAGCTCTCTGTCCTCTGCCCTCTTTCTGTCATTGCCTGGCCGAGCCCCCTCTGGCGGCGCTTCTCCATCTTCTCTGAGCTGTTCTGACTTGCTACTCATGTCCCATCCTCCTCTCTCTCTCTTCTTTCATCCGCAGGGGTGAGAAGGGGGTCAGAATGAGAGAATGTTTTGCTGTCACTTCCTGCTTTTCACGTATTGACCATCAAAGATGAAGGCTGCAGGCTGGGGTGGGGAGGAGGGGGTGCAGACAATGGAGGTACAGCATGAGGCCCTGGGGGTCAGCTGGGGAGGAGGAGAAAGACAGCCCAGTGGCTCTGGACAGGGGCAGCCAGGTATTTCCCGGGGAGGGCAGTTGTCACCCTGGGGGGGCGAGAACAGAAGGGGACGAGCCTGCCCTCGCTGTCTCAGGCCACCTTTCTCCTGGGAAATAGCTCAGGATACAAGCAGGTGGGGAAGGGGCCAGTCCCCTCCAACAGCGGTGGACAGAGGCCTTCTGCCCAAGAGGGCTCCCCAAGAGGAAGGCGGGCCCCAGCCCTGCTCTCTGCTTGCCCTGTGTCTTGGCAGGGCAGTGAGGGGTGCAGGGGCTCATTCGTTTGTTGGGAGAATCTCAGGCCTAGGAAATGCTGCTGAGCTGGAGGTTGAGAGTGAAGAATAAAGCCCGTAGCTTGCTGAGCATGTGGTGGGGCTTGTGGACACTGAGGGGCAGACAGAGAAGGGCCGTGGGGAGCCTGTGGAGAGGGAAGCAGCTCGTCGGGAGTACACAAACCCAGCAAAGCACAGACCCAGCACAGACCCTGAAATTGTACCTTTTGCTAATAAATAGGGTTAGGATCTGTGGGTTTAGGGCTCTAAGACAGTTTCAGGCTGGGCGGTCCTGGTCTATGCCCGGGGGTAAGGTCCCTCCCCTGCAGCCCTGATTTCCCTTCTGTGTTCTGAGCAGTGGGCTGTGGGTGGTGGTCCCCAAGGACAGTAGGGAGCATCCTCAGAGAGAAAGGTCTCAGCCACGCCCCAAAGGGCCCAGGTGTTGGAAGGGGATTGTGGGTGTCCCATTTACAGGCTGGGGAGCTGGAGGTTGAGGAATTAAACCCCCAGCCTCCCTTCCACCCATTTCCTCCACCTCCCTCTGCTAGTAAGAGGAGGCCAGGCTAGTTCACAGTGACCTCCAGGGTCTGAGGGAGGGGCACACCTCCTCATGACCCACCCAAGGGGTAACAATTAGAGTCCTTTTGGGGTACCCCCTCCTGCAGCAGGACAAATTTAACCAGGACCCAGGTTGGGCCAGAAAGGCAGCTGGGGACCTGACTCTGGTCTTGGCTGTCTGGGCTGCTCTCGAATGCGTGGTCATGGCCTTGGGGAGTCTGGGAGGATGTGGTAGATCCGGGTCACCCTTCAGGGGTCTCTGGCATTCTGGGGGTTGGGTGCCCTCGTGATGTCAACAGTGACAACGAGCTTCCCCTTTAACAGAGCCGGCAAAGGGAGAGGCACTTGAGAGGCTCAAAAATGCTGGATTCCGTGTCTGAGTCTAGTCTCCCTTGATCATCCACACACCCGGGGAGGCAGGGAGAGGGCAAAGACTGTCACCCTCCTTTTCAAGCTCGGAGCTGGTGGAGAGGAGGTGGGAAGCCACCCAGCAGGTCCATGAACTCCAACTGCAGAGCCTTCAAGTCCATTAGTCCAACTGCCCATCTCACAGATGAGGAGACTGAGGCCTAGAGAGCGGAGGCTGCTCCGTGTCGGTGGCGGAACGCCGTCTCTTGACTCCACCAAGGGTCAGCCCCGCTGTCTGCAGCCAGCTTTCCTGTTGGGGGAGAGATGGGGCGCAGGTCAGAGTGAGGCCTGAGAGCGCCTAATGGGCACAGGAGACGGGAGAGCGGGGCGGGGAGGTTCAGGGTAGCCAGTCCTAGCAGCTGGGAAGTAGTCTTGTAACATTTCATGCTTCTCTGGCTGTTTCTAAACTAGGTGTCAATTCACAACAGGCTTCAAACGTCCCAGCACAGCTCCGGGCTGGGGGCCGAGAGGGGAGCACCGGCACCACTGCCAGACCTGCAGCCTAGCCCCTCGAGAGAGCAGCCCCCGCCGCTGCCGCCGCCGCCACCCACACCCCCAGGGACCCTGGTGCAGTGCCAGCAAATTGTCAAGGTCATTGTCCTGGACAAGCCCTGCTTGGCCCGCATGGAGCCCCTGCTGAGCCAGGCTCTCTCTTGCTATGCCTCGTCCTCCTCCGACTCCTGCGGCTCCACGCCCCTTGGCGGCCCAGGCTCCCCTGTCAAGGTCATCCACCAGCCTCCGCTGCCCCCGCCCCCGCCCCCCTACAACCACCCTCACCAGTTCTGCCCTCCCGGCGCCCTGCTGCACCGGCGCCGATACTCCAGCGGCTCAAGGAGCCTGGTGTAGACTCTGCCCACCACACTGCGGTCCCGGGAGGGCTGGTTGCCGGGGCATCCAGCAGCCTGACGCCCCTCTGCTGCTCCCCACACCCTGGCACGCTGCGTTCCCGGTCCCCAATCGCCGGTTTTGGAAAGAGAACCCCCATCCGTGGTGCCGGGGTTTGCCTCGCTTGACCATGCTTCCCTTACTCCACTGAGCACCCCTCCCCCAAATCTGGAGACACCACCTCACGCTCCGGGGCCCTACACAGCCAGGCATGGCCAGGCTGCTCTTCCTCCTGCCACCACTCTCGCCACTTGGACCACGGACTGGAGGAAACAGGAGCTGAGGGCCTAACCAGCTTCTGGGTCCTGAGCCTGTTAGGACTCAGGCTGGGTGGCCAGCACCCAAGCATTGGACAGAAGGTGGTCTGGTTCACCACCCCAGTGCTAGGTGCCATGCTAGGTGGAGGAGGGTTGGCCCTGGATCCCTGGAGGGGCCAGGTTGAGGGAAGGTATGAGGAGGGGGCTTTCTCTGCTGCCCCTGCCCCCTCCCACCAAGCCCACAGTCTCAAGAGGCTGCTCCTCCATCCCTGGGGATGTTGGCTGTCCTGACCACATCCGCCCCCTCCTCCCAGGGCCTTCTCCTGCCTGCCCAGGGCTGCCCAGACTCCAGGAAAGCTTTGAGACAGGGAGGAGGGAAATGGGGCCACTCTCAGCTCTCACTAAGTCAATTCAACAGGCCTGCAGAATTGTGCCGTCACATCTGCAAAACGCACCTTTTTAAAGAGTTTCTTAGTTCCCTAGCCCCATATAATACCCAGCCAATGCAAAGTGCGCACGGGCATAAACCTAAACACACGCACAAGCACCAGCCTGATTTCTTCCTTGTGGATGTGGAAACAGGGAGCAGGGGCGGTGATTTGCCCGGGGGAAATGCAGCCAGCAGAGGTGGGATCGGGACCCAAGTCAGGGCTCCCTTGTGGTCTCCGTGAGGGATTGGGACGCAGACGTGGGCGAGAGGAGCTGGTGCTCCAGGGGCACTTGCATTTCCCCTACTGCCATCCCAAACTAACCCTTCAGCCTTTAAATCCTCTACCCCCTGCCTCCCCACAGGCACCAGACCCGCCGCTGCCAGTAGGGGTGGCCCCACACCCTCAAAATTGTAAAGGAGAGCAAAGCAGGGCGGCTGACCTTGGGGTCAAACAGAATCAGAGAGTCAACCTTTATGGCCCCCGCAGAGCCTAGGCAGCCCAGCCTCCAAGACCTAGGGGTGGTACCACAGCTCCCCCAATCACGGCCCTTTCAGGAGGCATCTGTCCAGAGCCAGGTTGGACTCTCCGATCCGGTGCCAACAGCTCACTGCTGTCCTTCATGCAGATCCCCTCCCACTTGGAGCCCATTATCAAAGCGTCCCGAGAGAGGGAAGAGCATTTTGGCCAGGTCTAAAGTGAATTTGCTTCTCCCCGACCCCCACCCTGTGCCCCAACTGCAGTCCTGGGCCAGCTAGGAGGCGCAGATTCTCCCCTTGCTCTCAGAGGTCTCAGATGACCTAGTTTCGTGTGTGTGTGTGATCACCAGATGTCATTATGATGTCACCCAGTAAGTTTATTTCTGGCCCTGTCTTTGCCAGCTTGGTTTCCATGACTTGTGACCAGTTTGCTGTCTCCTCCCACTGTGGCTCCTCTCCCTGTCCTTGTTGCCCTGGCCCCTCTCCTGTGTCTTTTCTGGAACAGAGTCGCTCCAATCAGAGCTTTTCAGAACAGAGAGGCTGACAGATGGGGTGCACAAATCCAGACGTGTCTGATGCCCTTGGCGAGGGCAGCAGGTGTCGGGGACTCAGGTGGCGGCGGAGTTGGGGGGTGGGAGTGGATGATCTTGAGTGAGGGGGCTGGAAATAGAGTGGGAGTTACAGATGGGTGGCCGATGAGTGAGGTATGGAGGAAGAGGAGTTATGAGGTGCCTGAATATGTTTAAGGGGTGGGGACCACGAATGCCAGGGGCTGCTGAGGAAGGGGTGCAGGCCCCACCGTGCTCACATAGTGCTTCTGGTTGACCAAGTGCCCTCCTCCCAGTTGATGCGCATGCCAACCCTGGCCCCTCCCCCACCTCTGCTGAAACCCTGACTTTCCAGACAGGGCCAGCAGAGGCCTGAGGGCTGGCACGTGCCTGGAGTCTCTCTCTGAGGCCCCGGGCGTCGGGCATCTCACTGTCCTTCTCCAGATAGGGGCTTACACCCGGCCGCCCTGGCAGCACTGGGAGTCCCGGCCTAGGAAGCAGACCAGCCTGGGATTAGCAGCACATGGAGCCAGTCCTGAGCTGTGAGGGGCCTTTAATTCCTGAAGGCCTGGGGCAGGTGCAGCTGGCCCTCCTCACTGTCAGGGAAGCCGGAGTTCCCAGTGACTGTAACCTCCCTCCCCTCATCAGCCAACAGGTTAAGGTTGGGACCCACGTCTGTCCCCATCCCTAGAGCCTAGGCCCTAGAGACCTGGGAGGAGCCTCCTGCCCCTCCCCAAGGCAGTGGCCACGTCAGGGCCTCCAGCTCTCCCAGAGGCCCAGCTGGAGATGCTCTTGGGCCCTCCTCCTCTCCCAAGGCCGAGGGGCAGTGGAGTGCTGGCTGAGCTCCCGGACACCGCCTGCTGTGTCCATGCCCCATTACCCCAACATGACCCCACTCTGTCAACTCTCTAGGCCTTACTTTGGGGGACCTGGGCCCCTCTCTCAATTTTATCCATTTGGCCCCAACTCCAGAATCAGAAGTGGGAGACAACTAGCTCTCCCACCCATTTTTGGCAAGTCACACCTTCAGACCTGGAGCGAGATCCCGCCCTGGCAGCCTGACCTGGAAGCCCACCTGCCTGCCTGTGTCCAAAGGCACATGTTTGTCAGCCCTGAGCCCTTGCCCCCCTCTCCCCCACTCCATCCCCTATAGCCTGCCAGAATGTCTCTTTGTGCCCAATAGGCTTCCTGATAACCATTCGTCCATCTGTCCCTGTGTTCTGCTGTCCTTACCTTCTTGCTGCTTTCCCTCCTCCCTGCATACGCCCTTCACCTGCTGGAGAGAAACCTCTCCAGGGAAAGGCAGGGTGGCTGCACCCAGCGACTAATCCAAATGGCAAATATTTTGTAACAGAATAGCCCAGAGGTATTTTATCTGTTTAATTCATAGAGTTTTAGAGGTTATATTGAAATATGTCACTTGAGCAAACTGTGTCCGTTCTGTTTCTTTTGTTCTCCAAGACAGAGGGCCCACCTCAAATCAGAGCATCTAACTGCAAGAGTCCAAGGCAAGAGAATGTTCTGATGCCCTCAGCCCTGGGGTCTCTACAAGACAGCCGGGCTCCAGGCTGCTCTCCTCAGCCGTAGCGGCATCATCCCATCCCCAGGATGATGTACTTCCGAGCCATGATGTGACAGATCAGGAAGTCCCATCTTAAATAAATGAGGCATGGGTGCAGGGAGTCATGTGATGGGTGGGCACTGGGTCAGAGCTGGGGGGTGCAGGGCCAGGAAGTTGACCCCTACCAACACACACACACACACACTCAGCCTTTAGCCAGTTGTTGAGACAGCAGGTTTCAGTGGAGACCAGGGGCAGCTTCGGAAGGAGGAAGCGCCACCCCTGCCAGTGTGCATCCCGGCAGAGTGAGAGATGGGGGCCTAGGACCCTGTCTGCCCAGCTTGGCTTTCTGCAATGGAGCGCGAGGGTATGTTGGAGGCTCAGGGTCCCACTGACCATGTTTGATCATCAGCCTTAGGTGATTTTCACCAGACATTAGCTCTGGAAGCCTGACCTTCCAATCACAGGTCTGGTTTGACAAGCCCTGGGGTGTACTCTTCCTGAAATGGAGGGGTGACAGGCTCAGGTGAAAGAATTGGGGAACATTGCTGGGAAAAGTGCCTGGAGCCACAGACTCTGACAAAGCAAATACGTCCCGAGCCCCATGGGTGCCAGGTCCCCGCTGGGAGCTGGAAGGGATGCCAAGATTCTGCAGAGGGATAAGGCGACAGCCAAGTGGCTATAAAGTGGGAGAGAAGAGTGAAGTCAGGGCTGGAGAGAGACTCGAGGTGCTTGGGTGAGCATTCACAGCTACGTGCAATGCTCAGATCAGGCTCCACAGACAGGGGCTGGACATAGGGTGACTTCTCCTGGCAGGGGAGGGAGGAGAGAGCCTTCCAGCAAAGCTGAGCATCAGAGGGACTGCACCGTGGGAGAAAAGTAACTGGCTGGGTTGGCTGGTCCGGGGACACCTGCAAAGAGGGCATCCAGTTCTCCTGGTGACCGGAACTCTGAACACCCAGACACCAGAGAGCGCCCAGGCTGGGTGCCATTGTCCCCTCTTAAAGTTAGAGGGAACGTGACCTCACTCTCCCTCCAGGGAATGGGACATTCCAGGAGAAGGCTGGGGCCAGCTATGACCTGTCCCATCCTGGGAACGCTCTGGCCCAGGAAGCTGAGGACCGGTCCCCTGAGAGCATCCCTGGGGAGACCCAGCTCAGCCCAGCCTGGGAGAGGGCCTAGGGCCAAAAGGGCCTGCTGCCGCCTCTGTGGGGACGTGGGGCGGTGCCACCATGCTCCAAGCCTTCTGGCCCTGGAGCCCATCGAGAAGGATTGGCCGTCCCTCTAGTGAGAGGGAGACCATCCTGTTCTGACAGAGTCCCTCTGGTATTCCAGGCCCGTCCGAGTCCATCTGCCATAGGGATGGAGAGCTATGGTCAGTGTGTCTCCCTTGTAGTGACCCTTTAGATGAGGAAAGTTAAACTCATCAGCCATTGACTTAGAATGTTTCCAGTAAGGGGTCCTGGGATTTGCGGGTTTCTGGCTGAGAGCAATGGGCCAGAAAAAGATGCCAGTGCTGGAAATCCAGGAAAATCCAACAACAAGCTTATGAACACCTGGTGTGCACCAGGCACTGCAGGGGATACGCAGTGAAAGGGACGAGCAAAGTTCCTGCCCTCGAGGAGTTCACAATGGTGGCGCCATCAAAAGTGAACCAATGGACCGACTATTTTCACGCAGCGGACGGTGGTGCAACA
This sequence comes from Tapirus indicus, assembly GCA_031878705.1. Classification (NCBI taxonomy): domain Eukaryota; kingdom Metazoa; phylum Chordata; class Mammalia; order Perissodactyla; family Tapiridae; genus Tapirus; species Tapirus indicus. The sequence goes on along the minus strand of CM062918.1, from coordinate 99,603,183 downwards.
GAGGTGAGGGAGGGCCAGTCAGGGAAGCCCCTCCGCAGAGGCCAACCCCGCAGGTCAAGGTCAGGTCTGAGGGCGGGTGGGCACTTCAGAGACCACCTCTACGGGGCTGAATGACCACAGCTTTTTGAGGCAGAAACTCGGGACAAATAGCCAAAGGACCATTTCCTGATGTATGAATTTACTTACATGAGAATTTTACTAAATCTTACTTAAATTCATTTCAAAACCACTTTTACTGAGGAAATAATAAAATGGGGCTTCTCCTAGACAACCCAGGACAGATGGTCACCATAATCTATGGGCAAGGAGGTGGACTGAAAGCAGGCAGTCAGCGGCTCCAGAAGGCAGGGCGGGTGGGGTAGCATTAAGGGCTGGGCCGCAGAGGAGGACCCAGGCCACCATGCAGACCCCAGAGGACAAACACGGGCGGGGAGGAAACGCTGGCCCGCACTGGGCAGCCACCGTCCAGAGCAGCTGCTGATGCGCAGGAGCCCGCTCCTGGCGGGCCTGCAGGAAGTGCTCCATCCACCTCCTTCCTGCACCCCAATCCAAGCCGACTCGGATCTGCCATTTAAAATAATAACGGGATGGACTCCATGGCCTGGTGCCCACCTGGTCCTGGGGTTGACGATCTCTCCCACCCCAGCGTGAACTACATAAACTGTAGCAAGATTGATTCCTCTGACAGCAGTGCTGGCGGAACACTGCTGTGGGCCTTGGTGCACCTCCCTCCCTTCCCCAGCCTTGACAGATGTGGCTCATTGATCACTGCACCATCCATCAACATATGTCGACACCAGGATGAAATTCGCTTGCCTGTGGTGTCCTCATTGAGTCCCCGAAGGAAGGTATTTTGGAGGGGCAGGAGGCACGGGCTACAGCTGTGGGCCAGGAGACACTGGGGCCTGGGGAAAAGGCCCTGTGAGGCCCACTGTTCTCAGACTGCTCAGGAAACAGCTGGGGAAGGACGCCTGCTTGGTTCCTTAGCTCACCAGCGCTCTGCCCCTCTGATGCTCAGGGCTGCTTTCTTGTAGGACCCCACACTATTCTGACAACCTGTCACCTCCTCACTTGCTCTGCTTGCCTCCCACCAACTCCCTTGCCTCTGACAAGGTGGCAGCCGAGGTCACAGATGCAGATTGGGGGTGCCAGAGGAGAAGGCATTCAGAAGGGCTCTCTGTCCAAGGGTAAAAAGCATGGCCTGGAGAGGCCACCACCGGGAACTGCTTGCCCTTGGGAGAAGGGGAGGCCCAGCCAGAGCCCAGTGGCCTGAAGTTGCAGGCTGAGTTCTTGTCTGCTCCCTTCCCCTTCCTAGGAAGGCAGCGGGGCCAGGGGCAGACCCCATGCCCTAGCTGGGAGTCAGAACTGGTTCTACGTGGAAAATTCCATTCTGGAAGAGGCTGGAAGATGAGCTCAGGAGATGGGAAGGAGGGACGGGAACTCCTTCCTCATCCCCTCCTCCCATCCCCCCTGCAGGTCTGGGTGGCTTCTTTCCCTGGGGAACCAGGCGCCTTCACCCCATGAGCCAGCCCCTAGCATCTCAGTGTTTCCTGCTCCCATGACCCTAAAGAACCTCAAGGCAGGCTCTGGAAAAACTGTGGGAACCAGCCGCTGGAAGGCAGGAGACCACCAGGAGAGCCGACTCTTGTTCCCACATTCCCCACTTCCCTGGACAGACCTGCTGCCTGCCCCCACCACCGGAAACGCCCCCCCCCCCCCCGCCCACAGTCCTCTTTCCTTCCCAGACATCTGGGCTCAGAAGTCGCCTCCCTCCCAACCCCCCAGGGGAACAGAAGGCAAGGCGCAAGGGAGCCTGGTCCACCGTCACAGGGAGTCACAGAGTGCCCGCCTGATGTCAGGCCTGGCAGCAGACAGGTTAGTCAGCCCAACTGCTTCCTTCTGTGGATGAGGGATGATTTAAGAAGTTAAAAACAAAAAAGAACAAGAGAATAATCCCACGGTAAGTAGAAGGAAGAAACTAATATGATAAAAGCAGAAGTAAAGAAACAGAAAATACATATACAATAGAAAGGACTAAAAAAGCCAAAAGTGAGTTCCAAGAAATGACTGATAAAATTGACAAGCCTCTGATAAGACTGATCATGAAAAAGAGCATCGCACAGTAACAACCTGAGGGCAAACAGGGGCCGTAACCACCAGTATTGCAGAGATGTTTTTTAAATAGAGAGAATACCACAAATAAACCATAAATAAACTATAAACTTTGTGGCAATAAGTTTGAAAACCTTCACAGGACAAACAATATCCAGAAAAACATGTTACCAAAACTCATTCAGGAACAAATAGAAAATTTAAGCTGTATAGCCATTAAAGAAATTTGAATATGTAGTTAAAAATCTATCCTCCATTCTCACCCCCCAAAAAGCCACACAACACCAGGCCAGATGATTTTACAAAATTCTACTATACGTTCAAGGAACAGATAGTCCCAATCTCTTATTAACTCTTTCAGAGAAGAGAAAAAGAAAGAAAATTCCCAAACTTCTTTTTATGAATCTAGTGTAAACCTAAAAACAAAAACTAAACCAGACAAGGACAATGTAAGAAAGGAAAACTATAGGCCACTCTTGCTTATGGGCATAAATACGAAATTCTAAACAAAATGTTAAGAAACTGAATCTAGCAATGAATAACAGCAATTAAAAAATGATGCACCAGGACCAAGTTCGGCTTGCACTAGGAATTAAAGATAGTTAAATAGGGGTTGGCCTGGTGGCATAGTGGTTGAGTTCGCGTGCTCCACTTGGGCCACCTGGGATTTGCAGGTTCAGATCCTGGGCACGGACCTACGTGTCACTCATCAAGCCATGCTGTGGTGGCATCCCACATACAAAATAGAGGAGCACGGGCACGGATGCTAGCTCAGGGCCAATGTTCCTCAGCAAAAAGAGGAAAGATTGGCAACAGACATTAGCTCAGGGTCAATCTTCTTCACCAAAAAACCCTCCCAAAAAGATAGTTAAATATTAGAAAATCTATTAATATAATTCACCACATTAACAGATTAAAAGAGAAAAACAATATTATCATCTCAATAGATGCAGAAAAAGCAATCAAAAAAATGCAACACACTTTTTTTTATCGAGGCAGAATTGACATATAACATGATATTAGTTTCAGGTGTACAACATAATGATTCGATATTTGTATATATTATGAAATGATCACCACAGTAAGTCTAGCTAACATCTGATTAACATTATTCTTGATTTTAAAAAAACAGCAGCCTCGGAACAGAAGAAAATTTCATAGCCTGATAAATGGTATCTATCAAAAATCTACATCAACTACTATACTTCAGAGTGAAATGTTCTATTTCCTTTCAAAACTAGGAAGAAGGGAAGGACGTGTGCCACCACCACTTCTAGTTACCAAGTGAAGGAAGACAATTAAAAAAATGAAAGAAATGATGATCGGAGAAATAAAACTATCATTATTACCAGACAGTCTGGTTCTCTCTGTAAAAAGCCCTAAAGAATCAAGAGGAAAAAAAACCTTAGAATTACTACAGAGGAAAAGTCCATGGCCCGTTAGGGGCCATTCCTCCTCTGCCCCCAGCCTGTTCTGGCCACTCTGTCCTTGCCCCCACCTCCTCCCGGGACCCTCCTCTCAACAACACACCCAGATTGCACTTGCAGGACCGGCTCAGCAGAGGCAGTGGGGCCCCACATGTCCTCCTGCAGGCTGGACTCTGAGCAAGATGAGCACTGAGTCTCACTGGGAGGGACTTGTCTACTGCTGGTAACGGCACTGCTGACGTGGAACGTGGGATTTCTGGCCTCGGGGACAGGGCCCTTCTGGTTCCACCTCAGTTGCCCTCAGCGTGTTGGTGAGATGGTGTGGGCAGAGAAAGCCTCAGACTGATTGCATCCGGAGTTTTGGCTGAATTCTTGCTACAGCAGTGGGGTTGGGCACTGACTCTGAGGACGGACCCAGGCCATCGAGGGCTCTCCCCTCTCTGTCTGTTATATCACCTAGCAATTCTGTGCTTGCCTCCCACACCTGTTGCGAGAGATCCTGAGTGTGCTGGTCATCAGACTGGAAGCAGAGAGCACTGGAATGCTGGATGCCGGGGCCCAGAGCACCAACTTGCCTCAGCCCCACGTGACCTGCCAGGCTTGGCCCTCGTCAGCCTTCTGCTGTCCTCTGCAGGCCTCTCTGTATTGACGGGTGGTTAACAGGCCTTTCATTCCCTGTCAGATCCAATCAGCCCTTGTTACTTCCCTGAGCAGCTAAAGCTGCAGGGAGGTCATGTGTGCTGGGTGGCCAGGGAGCGGGCACACAAGGACTGCGGTAGCAGGGAGAGAGGCAGGCAGGGAGGAGAAGTGAAGGGTCAGGGAGGGCTCTGGAGGGTCAGAAATGGTGAGGATGTGGGAGAAAAGCAAAGGACTCGGACATGAAGAACACCAGCGAGGTCTCCCTCCCAAAACGCCGAGGGATGCCTCTGATGAGGGCCACACCTGACCCTCAAAGAGGGCGATTCTTGGTACTCAAGAAAGCCAAGGGCCCATATTAGTTATCCACTGCTGCTTAACAAGTTACTCCAAAATTCAGGGGCTTGAAACAACAATACAAATGTATTTTCCCTCACTGCAGGTCAGGAATTCAGAGCCCCTCATAAGGTTGCAGCCAATGTCAGCCAGGCCTGCACCCATCTGAAGGCCCGACTGAGGCTGGAGGATCCCCTTCCACAGTGGCTCATTCACCTTGCTGACACGTTGGTGATGGCTCTTGGCCAGAAGCCTCAGCTCCTTCCACGTGGGCCTCTCTATTGGGCCACTTGAGTGTCCAAATAGCATGGCGACTCGCTCCCCCGAGAGCAAGGGATCCCAGAGATCAAGGTGGAAGCCACAGTGCCTTTGATGACCCAGCTGCAGAGGTCACTCACCATCGCCCACCACACTCTGTGGATCAAGGGTGTGAATACAGGAGGTGAGGGTCCCTGGGGCCTGTCTTGAAGGCTGGCCACCACAGGCCTGAGGGGAGAAGGAGGTAGGAGGGGTAGAAAGGGTAATCCGGGGAGCTCCTTCTGTGCCCTGGCTATTCTAGGACAAGGTGCCAGCCTTTCCTGTGAGCTGACTCTCGCTCCACAAACTCCAGGTTCCTTTCTCCCAAATCCCAATCCTCCAGGCCTCCTAGTCTGTGTCCCTCTCACCCCCCATATGATTCTGTTCCTTTCTCCTGCCCCAAATCCCATTCTCCATAACCCTGTCCCCTCACCTTGGCAGCTAAGGGCTGATGAGGCTGGCAGGCTGGGTGGCTTACATTCTCTCTCTCTCTCTCTCTCTTACTGAGGTGGAGGAGTTCCGACCTGAGGACCAGCGGCCTGCATCCCTGGGCAGTATTGGGACAGAACAACAGGGCACAGCTGATCCTTTCTGTCCATGGGGGCAGCAGAGACATGAGACCCTGATCAGAAGTTAGGGGCCTGCCACAGGGTGGCTTGGACCTGGAGGGTGCTTTGGAAGGTCAGCTGGAGGTGGAACCCAGGCGACGCCTGGAGGCCCCACACCAGAGCCGGCCCCTCTCTTAAGGGGCCCTGCATGGAGTGGGGTTGGAGAAGCTGTAAAAGCGGGATGCCTGGCTAGTTAGGAGAGCAATTTCCCCTGGTCAGGCGCCCTTCCAACCTGACACACACAGCCCACAACCTTGCACGTGGGAAGTCCACTCATCAGGGATTGGGGGCTCCAATCTCAGCAGAGTTCAAGGCCTTCTTCAGCTCCTAGAAGTCTCCCAGCCTGGGGGCAGCGGGTGAAGGAGACCAAGCATACCTTAGTCCACTCCTCAGCTCCTGCAAGGGCAACCCACGCCTGCACAAGGCGAGGGGCTCTCAGATGAGGCGGGAGGGGGAGAGTCCAAGCCCAGGCCAGCACCAAGGCCCAGACTTGTCAAGGGGGACATGGGGAAGAACCAAGGTGAGCGGTTGGGGACAGCAAACCCCAAGACACCAGCAGCCTTGGAGAGCCAGCTCTGCAGGAAGCCCAGCCTGGGGGGCAGGAGGGATTCCCAGGGGGAGCTCGGGGTGCCCTCACAGAGTGGAGGAATGCCACGGTCAGGTAAAAATGCTTTTGCCTGAAAGAAGGGGAAAGGGGGGATGACTACCGAGCACATCTGAAGAACTGGTGGGGTTGGGAGGCGGAAGTGATCCCAAACGTGAGAAAACACAGCTGAGTTCTTTTTGGCTCTGGAGCCCCCTCTGCCCTGGGGGCTGCTGTGGCCTGACACCTTAGATCCAGCTTTGAAATTAAACTTAGCCGCCACCCTTCTTTGGGAAAGGGAAGAGCCTGGGGGGTAGGGGACATTGACCCAGGAATAATAAATAGCATCAGAGGATCTACAGAATGGGAAGTCCACACACGAACAAGCCGGAGTTGGTGGCCGTCCTGTGACTTCCCCCTTCCAAGGCACTGGGACTCCTGATACCACTGGCCTTTGGTTTCTCCCTCTTGCTCAAGCTGGTTCCCTCCCTTGCCCAAAGGTTTTCAGTTCTTCCCCTAGGGCACAGCTTATGAATTCAAATGCCTTCAAACAAGAATGTGTAAAAAAGGTCAGGGATGAGTAATAGGGAGTGGTGGAGCCTGTGGCAAACTGGAAAAACACCTAAAGGCATTCACTTAGAAAATTTTTTTAAAAATATACTGGCCAAACAAATCATAGCTGCCAGATGAGGCCTCTGGCCACCACTTGGAAACTCAAACAGCCCAGGAGATGAGATGAAAATGTGAGAAGGAAGCTAGATATGAGCTAGGAGCAAGGCCACTCCACCAGGTATGGCGTCCTAATTACCGGGCAGCAGCTCTTTGGGCGTGCAACACTCCTCCCCACCACCCTGACTGAGATTAGCCCCAAATTGCAGTTTTGACCCCCCCTTGCAGGGGTTCACTTCCATGACAGTTCTGAGGATGCCTATGTAAGGAAAAAATCTCCCCCTCCCCACATGGGGGTGGAGACAATGCTCCATTGGTCCCTGTTCCAAGATCCTCACCTGCCCCCAGACCCTCACCTTCCAAAAACACCCACCACCGCAACTGGGCAGATGCTCACCTCCAGCCTGTCCACCCCTGCCCTTCCCTTGGGGGTGTACTTTCTCTTTGCTAATAAATCGTCCTCTCTCAAACGTTCCCCTGTGTGTCCACTCTCAAATTCTTCTGTGTCTGTGGACCAAGAATCTGGGAACTCACCGCACAGATCCAACTGGTACCGGTGACAAATGAACCCCAAGTTTAATCCCACTGCCATTCTTTATGCACACACACACCCCCCTCTATTAGTACCCGGGCACTTTAAAGAGTCAAACTGTTGCTACTTGCCCATGTTGTGGACCCAGTACAAGTGGGTTCCCACGAGCTGTGCAACTGGCCAGAAGTCCCTTTCCCTGGCACTCTGTTCCCTCCAGCCCCGCCCCGCCCCCATCCAGATCCCTTTGGACCCGTGGACCATACAGGCTCTACCCTTAGTGCTGGGACTGGCGGGAGGAACCACTGCAGACATGCCGCCCCCCGCAGCCCCCTGTGCCGAGCCGAGGCCTTCCTGGAGGGGCTGTGAGTTTAAAGCCCGGCAGCTGGGGCAGCTGAGAGTACTGGTGGATTTACGTGGGGCAGGGGACGATGGGAGAGGGCAATGGGTGTCTGCAGAGACAGACAGACTGCGAGATTCGGGGCCCAGTGAGCTGCAGAGAGCTTGTGCCCCACCCATGAGCGGGACTGCGCAAAAAAGGCTGAAAGGACCAAGGCTCTACGCAGGCGCACTCTGGGGAGGCGGCAGGTTGCCGAGAGCCTGGCTGGCCTCCGCCTCCACGTCTCCAGCCAGCTGGGCTGCCCCAAAGCAAGAGAGAGAAGGATGTGGGAAGTATTTGGCTTCCAGAGGGTGAGAGCTTACACAGGGAAGGAGAGCTGCGCAGTCCGTCCGTCCATCCCGAGGGCGGGGGTGAGGGCGCTTTCCTCCTGCATGTGAAGGGCGCTCTGGGGGTCGGAGGCCGGGCCAGAGGAGGCGGCACTGCTCCCATCTGCCACCAGGCGGCAGCAGAGAGCATTGTGCCTGCCCCATCTTTCCTTCCGACAGGTTCCCCGGTCTCACAAACGAGAGCAATCTGGCTGAAGCAGTTTCTCTCTATCCCTTTCTCCTGTACCTCCTTCTTTACCCACTAACTAGTCCAAGAAGGGTGAGCACAGGTGCATGGAGCAGTCCACAGGGAGGCAGAAGGAGACTGCCAGAACCCAGGAGTCTGGACATCTGCTTGTGCCCAGTGTGCCAACAAACGTCCTCACCAGCTGAGAAGCCTACCTATCTGGGCAACGGACGGTGGGTGCTCTGAGGATGGCCTGGGGCCTGTCGGGATGGAACTCACACTGGCTAGATTTTTACTCTGGCTCTGGGTGACATCTACCTAGGCATCTACCTACCTTCCCCGCAGGAGACTTCCCTTCTTCCAGCTCCCAGGTCCTGCCGCAGGAAACTGTCCCGAAGTGGCCTACCCCACCCCCACTCCCTCTCCTCACTTCCCTTCTGAACACAAGAACATGGAGCTTATCCAAGCCCTGCCTTCCTCCTCCAGAAAGCCTTTTCCAGCCAGGGAAGAATCTGGCAATTTGGTAGGGGCATGGGGAGAGGAGCACCCCCAACACACACCTCCTTCTCTGTGGGAGACCAGAGGGTTTGCAGACCCCAAGGCCTCCACTCGGGGAAGGGAGACGGAAAGTGGCAAAAACAAAGGGTCCAGAGAGGAAATCTGATCGGACGAGTACGGGCTGGCAGAGAAAATACCACAGTGGGGGCGCCAATCTGGGGAGGGCTGCTCACCCCCTTCACTGAGGGGACTCTCCCTCCCACCCCAAGGCAGCATAACTGAACAGAACCCGGGCGAGTAAAGAAGGCTAGCACACAGCGGTATGTGGTCCAGACATGCTTGCTAACTAAGGCAGGAGGGTGTAACGGGGACAACACCGCCCTGAGAACAAGGAGACCTGGTTTTAGTCGTACATCTGGCCTGAGGAGCTGTGCGAACTTGAAAAAGTCACTTTGTCTCTTTGGTTTTCAATTTCTTCATCCATGAAGTGCAGCGTCTGAACAAAAGCGGGAGGGCAGATGGAATTGCCTGGAGCTGTATCTGGAAGGACTGAGGTGGGAAAGAACCTGTGACCCATTAGCAATGTCTGTCGTGGGCATAGGACCATAGAGACATACATGCCATGTATTTGTGAAGTCAAGGGATCATCTCTAGGTCCCTTCCATTCCAATGCTCTGTGAGGTGGTGACAACACTGAAGACGAGTGTGGAACTGGAGCTGGAGCAGGAACACCTTGAGAGACCACCTCCAGGAAAACTCAGGACAATGGTGGCTTGCGAAGGTTTGCCTCCTGGCTGTTTCTGTAGTTCCTTCCCCACGGGCTCCAGAAGGCTAAGCCTACTGAAGGACCCCTCCATGGAATGTCAGAATCCAGTGTGGTGTGTTCAGTTGCCACTTCCTACACTGTGTGTTGCGTCAGGCTCTCTGAATGAGATCATGGTATGTATTCCAACTGGCACTGTGCTCCCAGTGCACATTATGGTAGGCCGGAACAGGAAACACCCTACCGTGGGAGTTCCCTCCCAGTGTAACGTGTTAGAATCAGACCACCCTCCTTTATAAATAAGATGGCGTGATCCACCAGGAAGCCGCTTCGCAGCGTGGCATGCTCCATTGAGACCACCTTTAGCCCACCAGGAGGAGCTGCTCCAGCTGAGGAGAGGAGAGGAGTCTGGCGCCAGCTCGGGTGTCCACGACATTGAAAGGTTCTCAGTAGGACTGTGGTAGGGGACAGAGGTGAAGGCTGTCCATTGGGGGTAGTGAGTGGCCCTGGCTGGGCTTCCTGGCTCAGGAGCCACTTGGCTTCCAGCTACATCCTACAAGTGGGTCTCTTTCTCCCCAACTACCAGTCCCTCCATCGCTGGGGAGGGCCTACAGGCCTGGTGAGTGCCACCATCCAGACACAGGTGTTGCTTGGGCTGTGGCAGGCTGGGGTCAGGGGTGACGAGCTGTCGCAGGCGCTGTGGAGAGAAGAGGGGGTGAGTGGGTGCTGGTGATGAGAGAGGCAGAGATGTGTCCTCGTGTCTGTGTCCCGAGGGCCCAGCACAGAGCCAGGCACGGGGGGCAGCTCAGTACAACATGAGTGAATAAATGAATAAGTATTTTGAGAAGAGAAAAGAGGACAACATAGTAATTAAGAGAGTGAACTGCGTGGGTTCCAGTCCCGGCTCTGTACCAACGATTTGTGCAGTCTTGGGCGACCCATTTAACCCCTGCGTGCCTCGTCTGTAAAATGAGGATGACAGCACATGCCTCACAGAACAGGGCCGGGCCCAGGGTAAGTGACCAGTAAGTGTCTACTTTTGTTCTTCTTATTATTACTATTCTTCTTATTACTACTATATGCTTAATAAGTATCCATTATTTTTCTTATTACTGGTAGTGCTACTATTACTATTGTTATTGGTGTTATTGGTGCCATCTCCTCCTGCTTCTTCCTGCCTTGACTGCTGATGTGATGACTGGAATCACAACCTTCTTGTGACGATGAGGTGGTGAGCGTGATGGTAAAAAGACAACATGCTCACGAGAGAAGTGCAAAAATATAGGAAGAGTGTGGTTCTAATGGCCTCTTTAAGCAGCTGAACCAAATGCCAGAAACTTTCATCTCTGGTCTTCTTGATGTGTAAGAAAAAAATAAGCCTATTTGCTTATTGCAGGTTGAGTTTTCTGTTACTTGTAGGCCAGATCGATTTCTACAGATGTAATGTCTTTGTTGGACACTGGCTAACTCCCCTTCCAGGAAGGCATGTCCCAAACTCTAAACAGGGAGTCTTTTGCATGTGGCTCCCCAGGCAGGGTTAAGAGAAGAAAAGAAGCCGGGAGACCATATGTGGAATGAACTGTGATAGCTGGTTATCAGTTTCCCGAGAGCAAGGACTCTGGGCTCTATAAACCTCTGTGTCTGGGCCCATTTGGGCTTTTGTTTGTTACTTGCTTCCCCTAACCCTTTGCCGGTTTACCCTTAGTTAACCTGCCCTGGTGATCTGCTGGAGGTTGGATTCTGAACATCTAGGAATCTAGGACTTTTGAACATTTCTGAAAATGAAGCCACTGGACTGGTCTTCAAAGACCCTCTCTTTAGGGTTCCATTGGACTGAAGGGCTGCTGCACACTCAGAGCCGGGCCCCAGCTGTGGTCCTGCCTCAAGTCCAGCCTCTCTCAGTACCCTCCGTTAATGCGTCACCTCCCCTAGCCCCTACCTTCTTGAAGGAACCCTGGGTCTTCAGGAGGGTGACGACGATGAAGAGTGGGACGCAGACCATGGAGGAGAGAGCCAGGAGCCAGCCGATGGAGTAGCCCCAGGGAGGGTACACGTAGACGTTGTTGTATTTGAGGGGTGTGTACTTGCTCAAGGAGAAGAGGAAGGTGGCCTAGAAAGAGGGAGGGGCGGACGCAGATGAGATAGAGAGCCACTGAAACCCTCTCCTCAGCTACTTAGCTGTCCAGTGACAGATGACAAGTTAACTACACTGTGGAGCATCAATGAGGTGGGACAGCAGAAGCCATCGCAAATTTGGGCCAAGGCATCATCCACGTCGAAGACTGAGACGGGAGGAGATGTAGAGGAAGGAGGGAAGGTGGAGGAGCTCCAAACAGACAGACAAAGAGACCACTAATGGGGAAATCAGGCAGATGGGTGGGGTGCTGTGAGAAAGGGATGGAGCAGGAACGAGAATAGATGACGATGATGGTGAAGCAAACAGATGGACAAGACAGCCCCAGAAGAGAGGGCAGAAGAACTAACACAGAAGAGGGAGTGGACCGGCTCCCAAGGTGGACTGGACCGGCAGAGAAAGAGCCCCAGAGGCCTCCTGTCCCCATCTCCCCGAGTCTGCTGGAGACAGGAGGGAACAGAGGAGTAGCTGGGTGGGCACATACCAGGCAAAGTCCAGGGGTCAGGAAGAGCCAGGAGATCTTCACCAGGGGCCATGGCCGGTAGCCAATCATGTCCTCAACGTTGTCATAGAAACGGTCCGCCCCTGTCCAGGTATGGTGGAGGAAGAGTGTGAGAATGGCAGGTGGGAACAGCTTGTGGGTATTTGGGAAGGACTCACCTGGTGTTGTGCCCTTTCTCCGGCCCTGAGCAGGGAGACCGGATCAGGGCACGTGAATGAGGCAGGTCCCTGGCACCGAGCCACAGTGCAGGGAGTGGGGAGAGGGGAGGGGCTGCTGCCAATGAGCCGGGACCCTCCAGAGCGTCACCTCACCTCCCCTCCCTGTACTCTCTCCTGTCTCCCCGTCTAGGGATAAAGACCTGCTTCCTATCCACAGAAGAGGCGTGAGCCTGCAGTGGTGCTGGACGGCTGTACAAATGCTCATCTGTGTAGCAGAAAGGAATTCGGCTTCAAGTCAAAACGGCAAAACAGCCAGAGTCCCACTGCTCAAGCAGAGCACGCCAGACTTACACGGGGCCAGACAGCTACTGGGACGGAACAACGGCCCAGGCTCCAGAGGAACCACTCCGCCTTCCAGTAAAGCATGGTGAGAGGATTGATTTGCATTTGTGAAGACACGGACTGGTTTTCTCTAATGTCCTTAGTTTTCCACATTTGCTATATCCTCTAAGAAGCAAAGAGCCACTTGGTCAAGACATTTGGAGAGCCCCTCTAGCCTCCCCTCACCAAAATACACCTTCCCACTGATCCCTGATGCATGAAATGCCACCATTAGAGTCATTCCTTTGGCTTCTAAATTTCTCCCCAGTTAAACACTAGATACTAGCTAGGTAGGTTTGACATATTGAGGCTGATCAGCCATTTATACCTCACTGTGATTAAGTTTATCAGCTCCTGTCTGAGAACAAGTTTTGAAAAGCAGTAGGGGAATCAGGAAGACATCAGATGCTTAAGTGAGAAGGCAGGAGACATCTCCAGGGAGAGGGAAGGACGCCTAATAGGAAGGCTGACTAGCAAAAATAAAAACTTCCCACTCGTGGCTCGCCCTGAGGTCCTACTACATGGCACCCTCTTACCCTCTGCCCTGAGTCTTGTGGCACTGGCAGTGTGTTCCCCCAACCTGGTGCAGTGGAGCCAGACGGACCTGGGGGGTGACGATGGCTCCTCCGCTTACTAGCTGTGTGAGCTTAGGCAAGAGACCTAACCTCTCTGAGCCTCACTTTCCCTCTGTAAAGGGCTGTTGTGCGGATTGTGAGATAGCGTGTGACACAACTGGCACAGTGCTTGGCACACAGTAGTGTACTGGCTCAATACCTAAAGGTTTCTTTCCCTCCTGTTATCAGGCACAATAACGGCACGGATACTACGGCATTTAGCACCACCGGTTAGCTATCTCAGTTAGGGGCCACGGCTGTTGGTGGAAGTCAGTGGAAGGCAGAATTCACCCCAATATAAGAAAGAAATGCATAACAGCCACAATGGAAAGGGCTACCTCAAGGACACAGGAATGAGTTTCCTGTCTGTGGAAGTATCCAAGCACAGTCTGGGTGATAACTGTGAAAGGGAATGCAGGAATCTGTGGAGGATCAGACTAAACAGCCCTGAAGATCCCTGTGACGAGGACTCCCACTGTGAAGGCCCCACAGCCTCTGTGTCTGCACATCGTTATACTCTCACTGTTCAAGGAAATCAGTTTTGTCATCATCCCAGCTCTACCTGCTGTAACGAGAGATGCCTGGGTTCCCAGCGGCAGATAAACTTCCCAGGTAAAAAGAACCAAGACAGCAATACAAAGACATGTAGAAACCGGGGGTCAGTACACCCCATCTCATCCTGGGCAAATCCAGCCCTTAGCTGGGCCCCAAGGGCTCTTGCTCCCATCTTCCCCACTGCCCCCACCCCACTTACCATACACCCAGCTGATGCAGATGACTTCAAACACTGAGAGGAAGAGCAGGCATGTGCCACTGGAAGCGTAGTAATCAAACAGCTGGAAGATGTACATCCCGCCCTGTGGAAAAGGGGGTGAAGCCAGGCCTTCACGCTCTGCCCACAGTGAGAGGCGAACACCCATCGGGGTGCCATCCTGCCCAGCCCGTGGGAAGTCACTCCTTGCACGTAAAAGGAGCTTGCCCTGCTTGCCCCTGCCTTCAAGCCCCTCATTTAATATCAGGACCACAGTCTCAAACATCTGCAAGGACACTGGGAATTATGGTGGACGTACACTGTGTTGTCTGCCCAGCACCCCATCTTCTGGAAGTTGACACCACCTCAGTCTGTGTGGTCCTCTCCCTGCTCCAGGCCTGAAGAAGAGTCGTGGCCGGACACTGGCCACGCTCTCAGGAAAAGGGCCCTCTCATTCCTCTGGGGTTGATCAGATGGCACAAGGTAAGTCTGAAGCTGCACCAGCCTTCTTTAATATCAGGAGGGAAATCTGGCTAATAATGAAGTGACTAGAGGAAAGGGGAGCCAGGAGATAGAGAGGAGCATTTCTGATGATGTCATTACAGCAACTGGATCCAGCCATGCCTGAAACCAAAACATCTCTAGACTTTTCAGTTTCCTGACCCAAAAAATTCCCCTTTCTGCTTAAGCCAGCTTGTGTTTGGTTTCTGTTATCTGAAACCAAAAGAGAACTAACTAGTACAGGTATGTTCCACTGTGTGGTGCCTACAGCCTCGCTATGAGGGAGGCAGGGCAGGTGTCAACACCCCCATTTAGCAGATGAGGAAAGGGTGGCTCTGAGAAGGGTCAGTAGTGTCCCCCATGGCTCCCTTGCCCTGGAGCCCAGCCTGCAGGCTGCCCACCCCACTCACCTCGGTGACCAGGAAGAGCCCTATCAGGTAACATGTGATGGAAATGGCGAGGATGAGGAGCTCTCGTCGCCTGCTCTTCCGGAGCTGCCTGGAGAACATGTCCATGGAGGCCGTCACCAGGCACTCCAGACAGACAAACTGTGGGCAGGAGGGAAGTCGGGGTGAGGGGGCTGCTGGCCCTTGCGCCTTCCCTGGCACAGCCTCGCTGGCCTCCTCTCACCCCACTCAGCCACACCGATGCACAGGAGTGCAGGAAGGGGCACAAAGGACAGAAATGGGGGGTGCCCTGAGGTGAGGCCAGCCCTGCTCTTGACCACATCTCCACAACAGAGGGTCCCAGCAGTGAGAGTTGGAGGCGGGAGGTATGTTCTGTCCCCGTGGCACAGCGGGCAGGGCCGGGCAGCTTCAGCTGAGCAGCTGGAATGAGGCCGGAGGGACATTTGGGAGGGGTGTTCATGTATGGGGAAGGGTTGGCCCTGGGGTAACAAAGCAGGAAGCCCCCTCACAGAAGAGGGTTTCAAGGCCTGGGGTCACCCAACCAACAGCAAGGATAAGCCCTGGACAGCGGACCAGGCCCAGAACATATGGTCAGGGGAAAGGGAGTTGGGGGGAAAGCGATGCCCAGAAATGCAGGAGCTGGCAAGAGGGTCACCAGGGCAGGGAGGGGCTAGGCTGGGGTGACGAACCTGGCTGTCCAGCCCGAGGAAGATGAGCATGATGAAGAAAAGGCAGGACCACAGCTGGGATAAGGGCATCATAGTCACAGCCTTGGGGAATGCGATGAAGGCCAGACCAGGACCTGCCCAACACAGCCAATCAGGTGAGCTCCTCTCGCTGCCCTCAGGGAAGAGCCCTCTCCAGAGGCACTGTGTGTGTGTGTGGGGGGGGGTAGTTCAAGAGGGCAGGGTGATTCCATCCATTATTTTGCTCTTTCTAGGTGCCGGGGAGCATGCTCTTCATCCATTCATCCATCCATGCATGTAACCCACCCATTCCCCTTTCTCTCCTCCCTCCCCTCTTTGTGGGGGCCCCACCCTGTGCCAAGCATGGCTCCCAGATGCTAAGAGGTTCACTACCCAGCTTCCAGAATGTCTGCTTTCTGTAGGAAGGATCTGTGTTCTCTGACCCTCCTTCCCCTCAGGTCCCAGACAGCAAAGTGGCACCTACCTGACTCGGCCACTTCAGAAATGGGCACCCCCTGCTCTTGGGACATGAAGCCCAGGATGGAGAAGACCACAAACCCGGCCGCAAAGCTGGTGGCGCTGTTCAGGAAGCAGAGGGCGATGCAGTCCCTGCAAGGCGGGGTGAAGGCAGGTAAAACAGGAAGGAAAAGGGAGAAAGAAATCCATCGTGGAGGAGAGATCAACCGACAGAGGGTAAAGAGGGGAGAAAACGACAAAGATCAGGTATCAGAAGGTGAGGAGAGGAAAGGGAGGAGGAAAGAAATTCAGTCTGGGAAATAAACCCACAATATCAGTTTGACACAGCTTGTAACTCCCTGAAAATAAAGGAGGAAGGCCTGGGCCCCCTGGAGCCCACCCAGGAGCCCGCCCTCCTTAGACCATGGGCAGGCAGGGTCCCCAGCACCCCCAGCCGCCGTCCCTACCTGTAGCAGTTGTTGTGGTACTTGTTGTAGCTGCCCAGGGCTGTCAGGCACCCCTGGCAGATGGCAAAGGAGAAGAAGATCTGGGTGCCCGCGTCCATCCACACCTGCGTGAGACCCCCAAGAAAGTGGTGGAGGGAGAGCGAGAGGGAGCCTGCCAGGGCCTGGAGCTAGCTGACCAGGGAGCCGACCCATCACCCCACAGAACTAGCCTGGCCCCCTCCGTGTTCCCCAAGAGTTGCGTCCATCCCAACCCTCCATTAACAGTCCTCTTCTGCTCACAGGCAGGGCCCATTTTTAATCTGGCTCTGTGAGCGCTTAGTAAGCACCAAATTTCTTAGGTGGAGGCCACACCCCAGGGCTATAGCCCAGAGCTGCCAGGCCTGTCAGCAGGGCTAGCCAAGAGGCATGTGCACTCACTCAACAGAGCGTGTAGCCCTGAAAGGGCAAAGGGGCCACTCTATTAAAATATAAAGAAAAAACCACCAAGACTCCATGGGGGCGTTGGGGTGGAGGACAAAGGATGTGGTCAGACAAATCCTAGAGGAGGAAATAGAAATGGCCAGTAAACACGTGGGAAAATGTCCAACCTTGCAGTAGTAAAAAATTAAATTAAAAAAAATGAAACACACGGACAGAGAGAACAGTTTGGTGGTTACCAGGGGGAAGGGGGGTGGAGGATGGGCACAAGGGGTGAAGGACACATTTATATGGTGACTGACAAACAATAATGTACAACTGAAATTTCACGTTATAAACTATTATGACCTCAATAAAAAAATGATACTGTTTTGACCTATCAAATTATCAAAGATTAAAATAAATTATCATTGAACCTCTCATGGGCCCTGCAGAAAGAAGGGACTCTCCAGCACGGGCGGTGGGGCCTCCATCTGTCTAAAGCCAGCACATCTCAAGAACCTTAAGATGTGCATGCTCTTGGCCTTAGGGATTCCACGGCTAGCTACCGTCAGGAGATAATCAGAGGTGTGGTCATGGACTTAAATGCAAGCTGTTCATTGCAGCTGTATATACAATCATTAAAAAAAAAAAAATGCATGACCTAAATGTCCAAGAACAGGGCAAGAGTTGAGTAAATGAGGACACCTGCCCCAGTGTGAGCCCTCAGAGGGCACAGAGCCCGGTCTGCTGTGCCCACTGACCTCCGCCAGCATGAGAGCTGTACCGGGCACTTAATGGGTCCTCAGCACATTTTGGTTGAATGAATGAATGAATGGATGATGGTGGAAAATTATGCAAGTGTTAAAAATGACATTTACAAATTAATAACATGGGAAATGCTTACAATATGATTTAAGTGAAAAAAAGATATTTGTCTCTCTATATATAATTACCTCAACTACGTTAAAACACAGACACAACACACCACCTAGAAGAAAAAGTTGGAAGGAAATATACTAAAATGCTAACAGAGATTATAGCTGAGTGGTGAGATTACAAGAGATTTTTAGTTTCTTTTTCATATTTTCTTCCATATTATCTAATTTTTCTCCTGTGAGCATGTATTACCTTTAAACCAAGAGAAGAGCAATCAAAGATTTTCAAAAGTGCAGACCTGGTTTGGGGTGGGGGACATCTGGGGAAATGGTCCCCAACACAGTACCCACCTGGGGGTCCTTGAGGCGGAACAAGTCTGGCTTCAGATAATAGACGATGCCCTCATAGGCCCCGGGAAGGGTGACGCCTCGGATCAGTAGGATGACCAGCATCAGGTAGGGAAATGTGGCTGTGAAATAAACCACCTGAGGGGAAGCAGGCTGAGGTCACTCCTGGTGGGGACACAGCAGCCAGGAGGTGACGGGAGTCTGCAGCAGTCCTCCTGTCGTCCCCCTGGGCAGCACAGCCACACTAGCTCAGTGTCTGGCACACTTAGAGACAGCTGAGTGGGGGTGAGCACATGAAACTCTTCATGCCTTCCTGGACATATTCCAGCGGGTCTAGGCTTCCCGGCAGAGTGTGAGATACACATCAGCAGGGCAGAGGGGAGGAGGAGGGCCAGGGAGGGATGCAGGACTCCAGCCATAACATTTCAAAGACTTTTTGAATCCAGAATCTGGTCTCCCTTAATCCCTTATCCTGACTGTTCTCCCCAGGCCCCTGGTGAGGGTGGGACTACCCTTCTCCAGGGGAAGGCAGAGCAGATTTGTACAGTGCTCTGTGGGGAAGTCTAGACTGTATTTTCTAGGCTTAAGGCTGGGGGAGTAGCAGTGGCCTGAGCTCAGGAATCTGGAGGCACACAGAGGGGGCCCCACTCTGCCCTGACCAAGCTCAGCCCTCACCCAAGGAAGTAGCACTTCCTATGTTATTGTTATTACTATTACTGTTTTCATTGTTACTATTACATTACCATTACAACAATCCGGGAAGGGGGAGGCTGCTGCGGGAACAGGCTAATCAGAGAAGTTGGTACCCTGTCTATTCTGGCTTTAAAAAGCACGAAGCATCAGTCTTGGATTCTCTGGGTTGGAAATAATGCTCAAGTCTGAACCCTCTCTAAACATTACAAGCCACTGTTATCCATTCTCGGCTACAACCCCTCCAATCATTGGACACTCACCACCTCAAAGACAGCTCTGTTTGCTGGTCCATACTAAACATTGTCTTGATGTGTTGTTAAATACAAAAAGCAAGTCAGAAGAGTGTATGATCCTAATTGTGTAATACACACACTTAATAGATAACAGATAGACACATACACCCATGTAAAGGAAACTAGAAGGCTACACAGCAAGAAGTGGACAGGGATGAGCAGATCCAACCTGCCATCATGCTGATGGTCTACACTGCTGGCTCTGACAAAGGGGCTTTCAAGTTTCTAATCTTGCTCTGGACATCACTTATGTAAACAGGTCTTTTGAAGTCTTATTGAAAAAGAAAGCCTTTCCTTGTATTGAGCTATACTCTGCAGACTTTCCCTGTTCTCACCGTGCCTCTCCCTTAAACAACTCTTTCAGTTCTCCAGAGGGAGCCCTGTGAGTGTCCCCATGGACTCTGCGGGCCACAGAGAGCTTACCAGGAGCCAGAACACCTCACCTTGCCTGTGATCTTGACCCCCTTCCAGATGCAGAAGTAGCAGATGACCCAGGCGAGCAGGAGGCACAGGGCCAGCTCCCAGCGCAGGGCCCCCAGGTCGTGGATGCCTGAGGTGATGCCCAGGACTCGTCTCCTAGTGGATGGGGAAAAATTAATAACCAAGTGAAGGACTCAAGGGGACAACTTGCTAGTGTCATCAAGTCTCCTGATTTTAGAGCTGACCCCACAGATCTCATATTACAGGCTTCCCCTGCCCCCATCCCACTCCACCTGCCCCATGGCCATACCATGTTCCCACCTGTGGTCTGCATGCCCCTGGCTGTTAGAAGACCAAATCACGTAATCCCATAGGTATCTTTGTCTTTCTAACTCATCCAGCTTTCTCTGTTGTACAGAGAGAGAGAGAGAGTGAGGGTGGTGAGGAATGTATGAATGAGTATATGAAGAGTTGATATTTATATATGCAGGTTGATGAGCAAGTATATGGGTATCAAATGGAGGGACTGAATGTGTGTTAGCATCTAGACATGTGTATGGGGGTGATTTAAATTGTGTGTGAGGGGGGCCGCCTGGTGGCGCAGCGG
This sequence comes from Tapirus indicus, assembly GCA_031878705.1. Lineage (NCBI taxonomy): Eukaryota > Metazoa > Chordata > Mammalia > Perissodactyla > Tapiridae > Tapirus > Tapirus indicus. Next base: position 99,583,141 of record CM062918.1, on the reverse strand, counting down.
TTTAGTCCGCGCTTGGCAGCCTGGGGTTCGCCGGTTCGGATCCCGGGCGCCCGCCGACGCACTGCCTGTCAGCCATGCCGAGGCGGCGTCCCATATAAAGTGGAGGAAGATGGGCATGGATGTTAGCCCAGGGCCAGTCTTCCTCAGCAAAAAGAGGAGGATTAGCAACGGATGTTAGCTCAGGGCTGGTCTTCCTCACAAAAAAATAAAAAATAAAAAAAATAAATTGTGTGTGAGAGTGTAGGTGGATAGGCGTGAGGTTTGCATAAGTGCGTAAGAATGAAGGTGGACACGTGTGGGCATGGGTAGATGTAAGCAGTCATGTGGAAGGCGATGTGTGTGAGTGTAGGTTTTGCCAATTTCTGTGGCGTAAATACTCCCACGTTGGCCGATTTCAAGCTACCAACATGACATCACTAAGCACGGAGTCAGGAAGAGATGTGCACCATGGGCTCTCTTAAGCTGGTGCAGACTGTTTGCAGGGTGCCACTGGTTGTGTAAGTGTAGGGTGGTTGTGTCAGTGTAGGGGGGTGTGTGGGGGGACATGAGGGTGTAGGCAGGCAGGTGCGGGAATGCAAGTTGACATGGATAAATGGTGAGTTAGGCGGACACAGGCGGATTTGGGGTAAGGGTGTAGGTGGACAGTGTGGGTAGATGTGAGAGTTCCCTCATCTCTCAGTGATGTATGGGGTGGTGGGGTGGGAGGTGGGTAAGTGCTGGAAAGCATGCAAAGAGAGGCTTAAACTTGCACCCCAAGTCCCAAGTCTCAGACACTCAAATTTCCTCTGCTTGGGCCCCTTAGCACATGGCATCCAGGCCCAGCACTTACTCCCAGAATTCCACGACGGGTGAGGTGAAGTTCTCGGAGTGGGGCACTGTGCTGGCTCCCGAGTGGTTCAGAAAGTCCATGCAGTGCTCTGTCGAGGACAAGGTGGGGTGCACATCAGCTGGGGATGGGATGGGGAGAGATGCCCTCACAGCCCAGTCCCCTGACCCTCTGGCCTTGCAGCCTGGCGATCCCCATCATTTCAGTCCCAAGAGCTTCCTTTGGAACCCCACTTTCCAGAGTGTCAGGAGTTGGCTGCTCAGGTGGTTCATGGGACCAGCCCCCCACTCCCCATGTGCCTTGCATTGCTCTCATTCCAGTGAATCTGGCTGCCCCTCTGGCCACCCCACCAACCTCCAACACAATCCAGACTTCAGATCCGCTCTGCCCCACATATGGACAGCACTCTCCTCACTTGCCCAGTCTCTCTCCACTCGACAGATGAGTGGACTGAATCCTTGTGCCCGCCCTTCCCCGGCCTGGACTGCGCTCGCATGGCAGGCTTTCTCATTGTTTCAGCCTTCATCTAGCATTTCTCCCTCCCATCGGTATATAGTTACTGCACTGTTTATTTTGCCCATCACCATTTGTAATTACTTTGTTAATTTGTCTGTTTCTATCACCAGACTGTATGCTCAGTGGGCTGGGTCTGTGCTGCTCTTGCTCACCCTCGGATCTCTAGCACCTGGCACAGTGCTTGGCATGCAGCAGGCGCACAGTAAATATTTGTTAAATGAATGGATGAGTGACCGATGCTAACCTCTTGCAGTTGTATAACACAGTCACAGTCTCATTGGGTTTTCAGTTCTCCTAGTGGCTGATCTAAAGTCCCACAGAAGGGTCAGCCAGCAGAACTGGCACCAGAGCCCACATAGTTTGGCTTTGAGCAAGTTCTGCCACGTCCTCTGTCACTATTTGCCCATCACCAGCCACCATGGGACTAGCCTCTGGGAGAGGCCCCACCCCAGGGGCTGAAATGAGAGATACCTGTGTTCCAGTTATTGGTACAGGTGGTCCAGGGCAGCTCAGAGGTAAAGGAGCTGAACAGGTAGAAGAGGGCCCAGGCAAGGACGATGATGTAATAGATGTTCAAATAGGACTCGATGACCACAGACGCCAGACCAATGCCTTTGGGAGCCGGGAGGGGTGGGAAGCAACAAGAGAATCCAAGAGATCAACATTAGCCAAAAAAAAGTCACATGGAAGCTGCCAGTTGTGGCTAGGGGATACTGGGTGCTGCTCAAAGAGAACCACCAGGATTCATTCATTGGCATAAGAAGCCATTTACAGCATATTTTTAAGTAAGAAAAGCAGGTCACAGAACACTATCCTAGTCATTCTCCCATTTTTATAACATATTTTTGAATGTATATCTTTTTCTTTTTCATGAGAAAAGCTCTGGAAGGATCATCATCCAAAAGTTAACAAGTGGTTCTCTAGGTGATAGGATTTCAGTTCACTTTTTAAAGTTTTTCTTTCTTCTTGCCTATCTGCATTTTCTAGTTTTTCTATTGCAATCATGCATTACTTGTAAAATGAAAATGGGCAGGAAGAACAAAGGAGTAAGTGGGGAAAATGTGGTAAGAATCAGTCTCAAAATAAGAGCAAAACCCAGAAGACACCAGCAGGGAAGAGAGACGTGGTGGCTGTCTGCAAGTCTGGGGCCTGGAGCGGAGCCGGGCAGCGTCTGTGGACGCCGGTGTGCAGCCTGTGGGACGGAGGGAGCGAGGGCAGGAGCGGGCCCCCACCCGGCCCCGCCAGTCCTACCAAAGTGGGAGCTTTCCTCGGTGATTATAAGGGAAGCACGCTGCCAGGGCGGCTGTTGGTCCCCGGGCGGGGGGGGGGGGGGGAGTGGGGCGGGGACCTTGCCCAGTTAGGACCCGCCCGTTTGTCCTGCGTCCTAGAGGCCGTCCCGAGAAGCCGATGCCCAAGAACTATTTAATGAAGGACTGTTGGAGAGCCACCCGGTAGGACGGCCGGAGGGCTGTTCCGAAAATCACTGCTGACTGTCCACAAAGCCACCCCTCGCCCGGGAGCCCACCCTGCCGATTCCTATCGGCCGGCAAACGAGGCAGGCGGGTCGTCTTGCGCTGGGGTCTCGGCGAGCACACAGTCCGGGGGCAGGAGCCCGAAGTGTCCGTGGGGAGGGCAGGCAGGGAAGGGGCAGCCTCGGGAGGGAGGCGGCTGGGGTTGCTGGTGGAGAGGAGGTCCCGGGAGCGGGGGCGGCCACTGTGCTCCCCCCCCCCCCCGCCCCACCGCCCCCAGGTGCACCGCGGCCGGAAGGAGACCGGGCGCCAGGCTGGGGCCGGGCAGTAGGCAGACGTGGGGAGGAAGCTTGTGCCTGTGTGTAAATTGAGGAGGGAGGGTGTGGGTGAGCACAGAGTGGTGTCTCCCGCGTGTGCCAGTGTGCATAGGCCCGCGGGGAGCGTGGACGTGGGTGGGGGCAGTTAGGCAGAGAGAGGTAGGTAGAGAGCAGGTAGTGCACAGCCTGGATTGTGCCCCCAACATAGGTGCACACAACTTGAGTGAGCCTTTTCCTGAGGCCCCAGGCCTTGGGTTCTCTTCAACTTGGAAAAGAAGGAAGGAGCAGCAATCCACACCCCCCCCAGCACCATCCAATGCCCCACTTGCTCACCCTGTCCATGGCACCCCCCTGGGAGAGATGGTACATTGTCCCAGAGAGGCCAGCCCGGCCTGTGCCGCCCCTGGGCTTGCTTGGACCTAAGGATAGAGCCCAGCTGTGTGGGACGTTAGGCTACTGCTAGGGTCCAGAGCAGAACGCCAGGAAACTGTGTGCTCTGGCTGGGGCCACAGCACTCTTGGAGCACCTAGAACTCATCTGTAGAAACATGGGTGGACCAAGTGTCACCCTGCTCCAGCCCCTCACTGCTGCCCCTACAGGGGTCCCATGGGTAGCCTTGCCCCCCCCCACTCCACCTCCAATCAGTGGTCAGGTTCCCAGCCTGCTCAGGAGCCAGTGTTTTCCCACCATGCCCACCTCTGTCCAATCTACTAAGTTTGGTGACAACCCCAGATAGTCTAGTCCCTGGGGCTCCCTTAGAAACTAACATGCAGCGACGAGTCCTCTCTCATTTCAAATATGCAAGGAACCTCTCAGGGACAAGGAGACCCCTTGGGTTTCCCACTGGCCCCCAGGGGACTGACCCAATCAATAAAGAGGGGGTGGTGGAAGGACACCCCAAGCTGCTCACATTAGTGCCAACAGATCCATAGAGTTACGTCCCTAACATAATCTCTAACACAGGAAAGAGCATGGGCTTTCAGCTCGGGTAGACCTGGGTCCAAATCCTTAGTGAATGACCTCCATTTTCTCATCTACAAAATGAGGTTAATAGAGTTATTAGTGGAGGATTAGATGAGGAAATGCAGGTAAAGGGCTTACATGAGCCCTGACATATAGTAGGGCTCAACAGATGTTAAACCGCATCAGCAGCATCATTCTCATCACTATCGTTATATACTTTGGAGGCGTGTCCGGGACCATGCCATATACTCAGGAACATATTTTCCACGAAGCTGATGAACATTAAGCTTTAGGGCTCCTCACTCGCAAGGACCCTTTCCAAGGCTCTGAACCTAATTTTGCATTTGTAATTTTGTATTGTCTTTCTTGAGGAACGCCTTCCTCCCCAGGATTTATGAGCTTTGGGCCCCACAAAGCCTGATTATACTTTCTGTGTCTCCCACAGCACTTAGCACAGAATGAGAGTGGATGAATGAAGGAGGAAAAGAGGAGGTGGGATGGAGGGATGGAGGCGCAACCGTTGCCCCATGGGTAGGAGGGAGGGAGAACACTCACCCTGGAGGAGGGGGCAGATCTTCCTCCAGGCTGTGACGCTCCCCTGGCTGGTGTACTGGCCCAGCGCCACCTCCAAGAAGAACACTGGGATGCCGCAGGTGAAGAAGAAGATGAAGTAGGGGATGAAGAAGGCTCCTGCGAGGGGGGCGGCAGAGGTTGAGCCTTCCAGTCTGAGGCCTCTCCCGGAGCTGCGCTCCAGCACCCACCAAACCATCCTTCGTCTCCCGCCTCACACCCTAGTGGCTTCCCCCGTCTGCCAGCAGGGACAGGCAGACATTTTCCAGTCTGAACCTTGCTCAGGATAGGAAAGAACTTTGAAGGGCAATAAATGAAAATTTAGGTGGAAATCCTAATATATGCACTACTTATTTTCTCAGGGTGCTTCACAAATCTAGTCATTTATTATTTTCGGAGCAAAAACGTGTGTTCTGTATAATTTGATATGCTTCTTAAATTATTGTTTGTTACATTTTAGAGAAAAACAAACAAAAACACCTTGGAAAAATTATTTTCCCTCTAATAATTTTCAGAGGGTTTTTTCCCTCCACTGGGCTCCGATCTGAACCTGGATCCCAGCAGAGGGGGCTGTTCCTCTGCTCAGGACAATCCTCGAGAACTGGGGTGCAGGTGCCACGGGATCAGGCAGTGACCTACAGGCCCCAATGGGAGGCCAGGCCTAAAAGACATGTAGCAAATCACATGCGAATGGAAGGTGAAGGCACCCCTGAGCCCACGGTGCCACTTCAGTCACTAAGGCGTACGCGTCACCTCAGAAGCATATCTGTGGGTGAAGGAATTATTGTTTAGTGCACAGTAATAACTCTAAAACGTATCTGGTTCTTACTGTGTGTAAGGCACTCGTCTAAATGCCTCACCAATGTCAAAATCCTCACAGAACAATCTCCCATGGGGTAGGTGCTGTTGTTACCCCCATTTTACAGATGAGAACACCGAGGTCAGTTTGGAGATTCAAAAACTGAGGCAGAGATGTGGAAACTGAGGCACAAACCCAGGTGGCCTGATCCTGGGTCTGTGCCCTCCAGCACTATATCATAATGCCTCTCGGGTAATCCATATCATTTTGTAGAAAAAATAGAAAGTACAAAGGGAAAGAAAGGAAAAAGCATTGTATAGCCTTCCAATTTTCTTATAAGCACACTTACATATTTCTTTTTTTGCAAAAATGAGAACCTATATATATTATTTGATACCCATTTTAAAATGTATATCATGAAACTCTTTTCATATCAATAAATATAAATCTCCATCATCATGTTAATGGCTGCAGAGTACCCCACCGTAGGTAGCTATCCTGGTCTATTCCACCAGTCCCTTCACCGGCCTTTTTGGTCGTCTCACTAGAAACACCGCTGGGATGGAGACCGTTGTCCACTTGTCCAATTTGCTCCTTAGTATAAATTTCCAGTAGAGGAATTGCTGGGTCAGAGGGTGTGTACATTTTTGTGTGTGCTATGGTAAGATATCCATAATATAAATTTTATCATTTTAACCACTTTTAAGTGTACAGTTTAGTGGTATTAAGTACATTCACATTGTTGTGCAGCCATCACCACCATCCTTCTCCAGAACTTTTGCATCTTCCCAAACTGAAACTCTGCCCCCATTAAACACTAACTCCCCGTTCCCCACTCCCTGCAGCCCCTGACACCACTATTCTACTTTCTCTCTATGAAACTGCCTATTCCTGCCACCTCAACTAAGTGGAATCATACAGTATTTGTCCTTTTGTGTCTGGCTTATTTCACTTAGCATAAGGTCTTCAAGATTCATCCATGTTGTAGCATGTATCAAAATTCCCTTCCTTTTTAAGGCTAAAGAATGATCCATTGTAAGTATATACCACATATTCTTTACCCATTCACCCACCGACGGACATTTGTGTTGTTTCCATCTTTTAGGCATGAACTTCTTTTAAGGTCTTTGATGTGCATTTCCAAATTGCCCTCCAAACTCTTGCACCAATCTGTGCTCCCAGTAGCAATATGTGAGAGTAAAGGAGAAGGATTCGTGAGTCTTCTGGGCCCTAGGGAGCCACAACAAGCCAGTACCTCTCCACCGAGTTCTGAAGTCCTTTTAAACCCTGCACTGCCTTCACATCCTGAGCAATGCTAGAGCATTAGTAAACACAGTGCCGATAACACCACTGACTCTGGTCTAAGTGGCTTGGATGGTTCCAGGGGCTTGGCTAAGGGGTAGTGTTCAGGACAAGAGATGTGGCTGGGGGACTCTCTCAGAGGACACTTTGCAGGAAGTCTGTGGGGCACATGCCCCATAGGCTCTTCCCACTGGCTGTGTGGAGTCCTGCCCTCTGATAAGGTAGGTGGCTTCAGGTCTATCCTTGGAAGGTAGACTTCAGCCCCACAGAAGATGGGGTGACCTCAGGAGACCCGGACCTCAGGACTCAGGCGGGTCCTCCCTGAAAGGGCAGCATTAGGCTTGGGGCTTTGGGAGCAGTGGGAGGAGGTTGGTTCTGGATTGACCATAGGGCGTTCTCCATTCTTGGCTTTCCCCCGGGGCTTCCAACACACTGTCACTGCAAACACCCTCCCCTCAGGTGAACTTCTCAGAACCCTTGCTGTGGGAGGTTAACCCAGCCCACAGTTCTCTTGGCGTCTGCCCAGGCTATGGGCACAAGCAGCCTGGTGCTGCCCACAGGGGTCTGTGAAGACAGGGTGACTCGGGGCTCATTTAATCTCCCTCCCTCTGCTCCAGGGTCCGCCTTGTTCCCCCTGCCCAGTGCTCCTTCCTGAGCCATTGACAATCAGCGAACTCAGAATTTCATAACGTTCTCTTTCGGAGTGGACCATTTCTTAAGGATGATCTAGTTTGGTGGCTCCCTGCTTTTTCGTAACCAAAGATATTATTAGACCAATAACATTATTATCATTTTTCATCCCTTTTGAATGATTTTTCTCTGTAGAACTGTGTTTATTCACTAATAATTAATTTCCCTGCATATATTAATAAAAACCTTATTTAAACTGCCAACCAGGGCTTATTTATGGTCAGCTTGAGATAAACCTATCACCACAATGAATTAGTACAATTTTAGCCTGAGGTGAAGAACTGACAAGTGGGTTAGTCTGTGCAGTCACGCTCCCACATAGACCCACTGTCCAGTTGTCTGCAGTAAGGAATCGGATTCCCGGACCTTCATTACTACCTTCCTAGACCCCCAAAGACCCCTGACTGGGAGCCCTGACCTTGTGTAGCTGCTCATGTTAAAGACGAAGGAAAGAAGAGAGGGGGTGGCAGAGTGTTTTTACCAATAGTTAGGTTGGGACAGAGCTTAAGTAAGAACACAAGTGACAGAGATGACACAGACCCTGCATAGTAAATGTAATGCCACCTACTCTTGTCCTGCCATTTCACAGATGACCCAGGCTCAGCCCAGTGTCACTGCCCACTGTCATAGGTGCTTGTCCCTCCACCCCACCCGATGGCCAGTACAGAGGCCACAGCCACAGCCACTGGGCAGGACAGAGTCAGGACAGGCAGAACCTGAAGCCCTGTCTCCTGGGCCCTCATTCTCCCTCCTTTTCAGATGACAGGGCCAGATGCATATGGGGAGGGGGGAGCCAGCGAACCTGGCTTCCAGGGCCTGCTGCTACCAACCAGCTCTGTGATCTTGGGCAAATCGCTGAACTCCCTGAGCTCCTGTGTCCTCCCCTATGAAATGAGGGCCCGGATGGGATCATCTTTAGCTCTAACTCTAACATCCTATTTGCCCATGAAACTGTGGCCCAGGAAAAAGAAAAAAGTCACCACTCATCCCACTTCTTCCTGCCTCCCCTAATCTCTGGCCCCACGCTACTCCTCCACTCCCAGTCTTGGCTCCACAGTCCCGACCTGCCCAGGAAATCCCATTTCTGTTCCTTTGGAGTCATCACTTCAAGTAGTTTGTAATGATAACTCTAAGTTTTAAATCACACAGCCGGATGCATGGTAGATGCTTAATAAATATTTGTCAAATTAAATATAAATAGTGTTTAGAAGGATTTTCTAAATAATGATTATCTTTAAATGGGAATGTTTCTTTTTTCACCTTTCTGGAATGTTTCTAATATTCACAACAAACATATATCATTTCCACAAAAAGAATAAAGGTATGTTCAAAAGGCAAAAATGAATCTGGCTGTCACAAATAAACTCACATAAATGAATTACTCCATTTATATGAAATATTCCATGTAGGTAAACCCATAGCCACAGAAAATAGATTAGTGGTTGCCGAGGGCTGGCAGGAAGAGGGAATGAGGAGTGACTGCTCATGGATACAGGGCTTCTTTTGGGAATGATGAGAATGTTCTAAAATCAACTGTGGTAATGGTTGCACAATTCTATGAATATACTAAAAACTATTTCATTGTACATTTAAAAAGATGAATCTGGCCCCTCCCCACCATGCCCCTGCTCATTTTTACTACCAGTGCTGAAAAATAATAAAATTATGTTTCTTTAATTTAAAAAAATCATAGAGGGGCTGGCCCGGTGGTGTAGTGGTTAAGTTCACACACTCTGCTTTGGCAGCCTGGGGTTTGCAGGTTCAGATCCTGGGCACAGACCTACGCACTGCTTATCAAGACATGCTGTGACAGGTGTCCCACATACAAAGTAGAGGAAGATGGGCACGAATGTTAGCCCAGAGCCAATCTTTCTCAGCAAAAAGAGGAGGATTGGCAATGGATGTTAGCTCAGGGCTAATCTTCCTCACACAAAAAATCATAGATAAGATAATACAATTTCTCTGATCAAAACTCTTCAATGGCTCCCATCTCACTCAGAGCAGAGCCTACAAGATCTGAGCCCCATTACCTCCCTGATCTCATCTCCTGGTATTCCCCATCTGCCATTCCCCTCCTCACTGTTTCTTAAACATGCCAGTTGTGCTTTCAACCCCAGGACCTTTGCACTTGCTGTTCCCTCTGTTTGGAATGTTCTTTGTCTGAAGTCTTTGCTCAAATGTCACATCCTCAACAAAACCTTTCCTGGTGACCTTATTTCACATTTCATGCCCCACTCTCCTGACCCCGTGACCTGGCATTCTGTATCCCTCTTCCCTGCTCTGCTTCTTGCCATTCTGCTCATCACTATTTGACACACCCCGTGTTTTACTTATTTGTCTATAATCTGCTACCCTTCACTAGAATATAACACCCAGAATATGTTCTGTTTTATATCTAGAACGGTGCCTGGCTCATGGTAGGCCCACAGTATTAGCTGAAGGAATGAGTGAATCCTATCAACAACTGACATTGTACAGAGTAACGAAGGACCTTATGAAACACTCGGATTCCTTGGTCCTGCCCTTGCCTCATTTAATCTTGACCCTAGCCCTGTGAGTGGGCATCCCATGGGCATCCCATCTCACAGAGGGGACACTGAGGTGAGTGGTGGAGCCAGAACTCAAAACTCAATCCCCCACTCAAGTCCCCCACTCAATCCCCCAAACTCAAACTCCACTCCAGCCTCCTTCCATTTTACCGCATCGCCCAGGCAGGCACAGCCAGGCTGTCAGGGCACAGTGCTCCCCGTCACGCCTACCTCACGATGAACTCACCACCTCCATTTTTGTAGCAGAGATAGGGAAACCTCCAGACATTGCCCAGCCCAATGATCTCCCCGGCCACTGACAGCACAAACTCCATCTTGTTGGTCCATTGGCCCCGATCCTTCACCTGGTCCCCGCCTTCCTGGTCCAACTTCTCTCCCTCCTCGGGGACCCAGAAGACCACAGGAGTCCCATCCTCGTGGACTGTCACCTTGCTCTCCATTGCCATGCAATGGGTTGGGAGTCCACAGAGCTGGGAGTGGGGTGGGATGGTGAGAAGGCACAGCCTAGTGGGAGGAGAAGAAATGAGCTGTACAACCCCAACACATGTTCCCATCCCTGCTTTCTCCATCCTAATCTTTTGTTATTGTTGGAATATTGCTTTAATATTTAACATCGTTGGAATATTATTTAATGTTGTTGGACTACTGATTTTCTTCCCAAACTCTCAATGATGTTTACACCTAAAGTTACACTTTGTTCTCATGACTCTGAGAACAAATAGGGAGCAAATCTTAGTTTCCCATTTTGCAGATGGGAAAATCCGGGCCTTGACAGATGAAGTGACTTGCCTAAAACCATTCAGGAGTAGATTGGGATTAAAACCCTCGCTTGGAGTCTTTTATTTCAAGTCCCTTTTGATCTTTACAGTCAGCCACCAACCCCACTGTCCCATCTGCCCCAGCTGCTCAGTGTCCAGTGAGTGGCACCAGCCCAACCTCTGGCCTCCAGGCCAGAAGGGATCAAAGGCTGCCAGGGATGACAGGAGTCCAAAGGGCAGGTGTGGTGAAGGTGACTGCATGTTCTTCTCCTTGCCAGTTGTGTGACCACCCCTGTGCCAAGGTGATCGATCAACTCAGGGTAAACATGGGAGCCAGCTAGCTCTGGGCATCTGATTGGGAGGAAAGGAGAAGGTAAGGCCTCTGAACAAGGCCAGATGAAGACTGGGATTGGCACCAGGACTAAGTGCAGGTCTTCGAGGGAATCCTGGTTCTTCTCCAGTTGTGTCTCTGTCCTGAGAACAGGCTGGGGCCTGGTGGCAGAAGGGGTCCCCAGAGCAATTCTCACTTAGGCGATCGTCATCTCCAGATCAGAGTGGCCTCCCAAGGGAGACCCAGAAGTGGCTGCCTGACATCACAGGTCATTGCCCTTCCCGACTCCCTGTGTTCCTAAAGAACCCAAAGGTCCCTACACTTCCAGACAAACGAGTAGGCCACTCCCAGGTTGACTGCAAGCCTCTCACTGCAGCACTGTGGCATTGTATCCAGAACCCTTGTTTGCCTTCCCTGCCCCCAAAACGATCACCCTGAGGCCACCTCCAGCTTTGCTTCTAGTGAGCTGCCAGGACAGGGGCCCAGGCTGCAGGGGAAGCACCGCCCCACCCCCGGCCCTCACCTCCGAGGAGGGTTGGGAATCAAAGCAATCTGGAGCTACCAAGTGATCCATGCTCCTTCAAGGCTCCAGAGAAACACAGGGGTTCTTTTTACTAAAAGAAGAGTCTGTGTTTATTTGTTGGTCCTTTTAACCCAGGCAACAGCCCAAGTCCAAGGCAGTCAGAGAGTTCCGGCAGGAGCCATTGGAGGGTATGGAAAGTTTTGAAGGTGACTTGGAGGGCGAAGGGTATCCCAGGAATGGGAAGGCACGTCAGGGTGAAATGCGGGTATTGGGACCTACTCAGAGGTTCCACTGAAAGCTCAGCCCAGGAGGGAAGATGAGGAGAGAGGCACCCAGTGGAGATCAAAGGCCTTCAGCCTCTGATATAAGGGAGGAGGAGGGGAAGAAGGGAAGGGAAGAGAGCTCCAGGTTCAGAGTAAACAGCAGGACCCCCGGGTGGCTTTGAGAACCAGAGCCTCAGCGTGACAGAACAGGGCAGTTTGGCCCCAGGGAAAAAGTTCATGATACCTAGACCCACTTGCATGTTCTACAGAATTGGGGCTGGGGCACCCTGAGGAATGGCCCCTGAATCATTATCAAACAAATGAATGAATGAATTAAAAAACATTGATGAAAAAGCACCAGACAGGAAACCCAAGTTCTAGTCCAGACCTAGCTAATAATATTAATAACAGTTAACATTTGCGTAAGCACTGGATTAAAAATATACACGCCTTTACATACGTTACTAAATTTCATCTTCACAAAAATCTTTGCAGTAGATATTACTAACTCCATTTTATAAGTGAGGAAATGAAGCTCAGAGAGATTAAGGAACAGGACCTGACACCCAGCAGGTGCTCAGTAAAACTATTTTTGGATGGTTTGAATAAACTTACCAACACAGTAAGTGGTGGAGATGAGTCTCTAACTTGCTGTGTGATCTTAGGCAAATCACACCTCCTCTCTGGGCTTTAAGTCTCTCTGGAAGAGAGAATGACCTCTGCTCAACAAGGGTGTTAGGAAGGTGGGGGATAAAAATGAGATCCATAAAAGACAAGGAGACATTATTGCCTCTGCTTGCCAAGCCACAGGGTAGCTCAGCTCAGGGCCAGCTCAAGCCCAAGGGTCAGCAACGGGGTGGTCAGGAGACAAGCCTCACTGTTCCCAGACCAGAGGCTGCTATTTCAGGGCCAAGCTGTCCTCAACAGTTGGAGGACGGGAGACCTGGTGGGGAAAAGGAGTAAATGAAGGGAGAGCCAGAGGAGAGCATGGGCTGGGGAAGCAGACCTCAGAGCCCAGTTTGGGCACAGGATTTGGGTTGTATCAGGGATAGGGGAGGAAAGAGAAGAGAACATGAACTGATGAACTGACACTGATGTGACACATTTTAAAAAAAAGACTTCAGAGGAGCATAATTTATGGGTAAAAATGAAAAACTGGAAGGGCAGCATGAAAGCAAGAGCATGCGAAAAGGAAAGCTGGCCCAGAGCCACGGCAAGTCAAGGGGAAACAGGCTTAAACTGCAGCAAGAGGGATTTGAGTTAGACCCAGGGAAGAAATGTCCAGGAGGATGTGAGACATAAAAACAAGCTGTACAGAGCTCTCCTTTTTTTGATTACTTTTAAAAGCCAAAATACAGCACAATCCCCCCTCCCGCCACCCTCACCCACCCCCACTGTGCCCTTCTGCCCCTAGTCCATTTGCTAGGAATAGCCAAACAACAGTGTTATCCACAGTCAAGATGACTTCTGGAGATCTCCCCCTTTCCCAAGGGTCCATCCCAGCTCTGCCTCTCCAGCCCCTAACATCACCTCCCCAGGCTGCCTACCCGCTTTGCCAAGCTGGGGCAGGGTATGGGGGCACGGAATGGACCTCACCATTCGTTAGTGCCCTCCAGAAGCAAGACACCTACACCCACACTGGGCTCAGTGCTGCCCATCGAGGAAATCTTCAAAAGACTAGCAAGTCCAAAATGAACTCTGTTTTCAGGAGCTCGGCACGTGGACAGAGGACCACCAGGGTCGGCAGAGGAGCAGACAAGTGTAGAAGTGCTGCTCCCACATGCTTCTGGGACCCCAGCTCAGTCCCATCGCACCCCCCCGATCCAGCACAGAGGTGGCCCGGCCCCTGAACACGGGGCACAGGACGCCCCAGCCCCTGCTCCTGCCCACATCCACACGCCAGTTCCCGTTTCTGTATACATACTGGCGCCATTCCCATCACATCCCTTTGCACACACATACCTGTGTGCATGGCACCAAACCCTGACTCTCGTCAAGTCCTTCACGCCCCGTGAGCTGCTGGGCTCGGCTGGTGGCTGCCTGCACCGTCTGTCAGCTCCCTCATCACCCACCTCAGGCACAAACATGCCCATGCCCCCCACTGGCCCTCAGCTGGGGCAGCTTCCTCCTTCTGGGAGACACTTGGTTCCCAGCTCACTGTGCTTGACTGGTGGGGGAGGGCAGGAGGCCCTCACCTGCAATGGCTAAACACAGTTCACGGGCCTTCAGGAATGCCCTGAGGTTTCTCCTGTCCTCTCTTCCTCTCTACCTCGCTGGGCACGGTCTGCTTCCCCCTCCCTTTCAGTCAGGTGATCGCCACCTCTTTCACCCACTCCCTGTGGCCAGCCTCCATCTGTGGACTTTCCTGCTACCCAGGCTTGTCCCTGAGCAACTCAGATGCTGTGGATGGTGAGGGAGAAGCTGGGGTGACAGCCCTTGTCCTAAGATTCCCAAACACCAGACTTTCCTCTGGCCCCAGTCTACTGCTCCACAGACACACACAGTTCTACAAAGTCTTGCCTCCAGGGTCTCACCCTCCACCCGCTGAGGCAGCTCTCAGAGACTGCGAAGACAGATCCAGCCTCCACCTCCTGCTCACCTTAGTCCCCTATCCCGGCTCCTCTGGTCAGCTCAGCTTCATGCCTCAGAGCCCCAGGAGGCCCAGAGAAGCTGCTTAGGAGAAAGCCAAGAGAGATGGTACCTGAAAGGGAAACTGTCCTCCACCTTCACTCCTCCCCTGTTCTTTCCAGCTCAGAATCCCATCCAAGTCACCGTCATTGTCCCGGGACCTCCGACAGGAAGTAACTGTGCGTGCGCATGTAAGCCAGTGTGTTGGGAGGTAAAGGAGCAGAGAAATACCACAGGCAGCAGGAGGGACTGAGGCCAAAAGTCTGTGAACCAGGATTACAACATCTAACCCCAGGAAGTCAAGTCCTCTGTCCCCAGTCCCCCTCCCCCATCTCACTTCCACTGTGCACCCCTCCCTCCAGATCAGTGCTCTCCCAGCAGGCGCCGTCCCCAGAGCTCCCCTTCAGAGCAGGACTCAGAGACTCACGTCTGACTTCATCTTCCCTCCTTTTGTTCCTCGGCCCTCTCCCTTCCCCCTTCTCACCTTGCCCCTTCCCTGCACCAGCTCCTTCGGAGGGAAGAGGAGGCCAGGAGAGGAGATGGGGGTGTTCAGGGCAGGCTACAGCCCTCTCTCACCAGAGCAGTCGGATGGGAGCCACCACCTCCTGGACTGGACACTGAGCACCTTGGGAGGGGAGTTGGCCTCACTGACGAGGGCACAGGAGGAGGGTGACTCATGCCCTGGAGTTTTCCACCAAGTACCTGCCCTCTGTGGTTTCAAGGCAAGGCTCCGAACTTCACAACCACTACCCTTTTCCTCGGGATTTTCCTAGAGAAGGTGCGCAGAGCATACCCCCAGAAGCATAATCTAGAAAGGACACAGGTTTGTAGTCAGGTAGACCTGGGTCTGGAGCCCTCCTCTGTCACTTCCCGGTCACGTCAGCTAGGTAAGGATCTGTGCCTGTTTCCCAATCTGTAATAGGGAATGCTTACTCCCAGCGCCCACTCTGCAGGGCTGCTGTGAGGGTTAAAGACAATACGGTAAATCGCTTAGGATATTGTCAGGGCTTAAGGGGGTTGTTGGTGTTTGCTGTGGGTGCTCTGGGAGCGGGGGCTGGGATGGTGGAGTATCTGGTCCCAGGTAGCAATAATAATGCTCTGGTGACCTCTCAGCACTCAGGCACAGAACTGAGACTTGTCTGATTGCCTGGCAGTGCCCGGCAATTCATCAGTGTAAAATTGGTATTTATTGAATAAAGGTGTGTGTCCCATGCAAGTGCCCAATGAGCTTCTCTAGAACAGGGTCATCATCACTGTTCCTGAGCATGTCCTCGTGGTGCTGGGCACAGGACTGTCCCATGGCCCTTCAGTCAGAATAGCCAGTGCTTCCTTCAAGACAATGAAGATGCTTCTTCAGCCCCAGGTGGTGTGGAGGGAGGGGAAGTTGTGGGGAGCAAGGGAAATTTCCATTTGCATGTGCTTCCCCTCTGTGCTTTAGAACTTCCCAGCAGGGCAGGGTGTGAAGCGAGAGCCTCAGTCTGTAGTTTTCCATCCAGCACCCCACTCAGTGTCTCTCAGGCTCCTCTCAGCATCTCCTGTGGGGTTCCCCATCAAGGGAAAGCCAGAGGGAGTCTCAGTTCTCAGCCCCTTTGCCTCTGTGAAACCAGAAGCTGGGGTGGGGGTCACTCTGGAGAATAGGGCATAGTCCCAGCCAGAATTCACACTCCAGTTACCCTGTACCCTGCTGGGATGGCGTGGCCTGCATTGCTGCATCTGCCCCGTCCCCCATGTCAGGTCCACCATGTGTCAACCATAAAGTTTACTGCAGAGGGGACACCAAAGTCCATGAGATTACCTAGCTGCAGCTATTTCAGAACAAAATACACAGCCTCTCCATGAAGGGGAGAGAGCGGGAAGAGAATCGGGCTGGGCAGAGGGTGAATTTTCTAGCCCATTCATCCATTCAGAAGTTTGATTTCACACCTACAATGTGTCAGGCTTTCTGTGAGGCCCTAGGGATACATACAGTCCAGCAGTCTCCTCACCTCAATTCACCTCAGAGGAGAACAGCTGCCATGTTTGACCTGGCCCTCCCTTTAAGTCTGAGCTCGCCCTTACTCAAGCCCCCCACAAGCCCCACAGCTTCCAGCCCCCACGAGGTACTCAGACCATTTGGTAAACTCCTGGAGGCCAGAGACCTCCATCTTTGCAAAAGGTAGGAACGCCTAAATCATCTGGAAAGCCTAAGACTGGGCTGTTTTCCTACTGGGAAGGATCCAGAGTCAAGATGAAATAGGTTAAATGAATCAGGTATCTTGTTGCAGTGAGAACCATTGAACCCCACAGAATGTTCTCCTCACCACCCTCATCTTCTAACCCCAAGCATGCTTTTAGAGGGCCTGGCATGGAATCTATTTCCTGAACATCCAACACAGGCTATGTGCTTTATATGTTACCTCATTTTTTTTTCTTCTTTTTGGTGAGGAAGACTAGCCCTGAGCTAACATCTGTTGCCAATCCTCCTCTTTTTGCTGAGGAAGATTAGCCCTGGGCTAACATCCATGCCCATCTTCCTCTACTTTATATGTGGGACGCCTGCAACAGCCTGGCTTGATAAGTGATGTGTAGGTCCACGCCTGGGATCTGAATTTGTGAACCTCGGGCCGCTGAAGTGGAGTGCGCGAGCTTAACCTCTATGCCACCGGGCCGGCCCCTATATGTTACCTCATCTAATCCTCACAACAGCCTTGAAATATAGGAATTATTAGCCCCATTTTACAGATGAGAAAATTGGGGTGAACCTAGCTAAGTGATGTGTCCTAAGGCCATACACTAGTAAACGAGAGAACTGGGATTTGAACCTGGGCCTCTTGGCTCCAAAAATCTATGTTTATTCCACTGCAGCAAATTGTTTCCCAGACCATGAGTATCTAAAGGGTGGAGGTCATATTTCATAATTCTTTATTTCTGCATCTAGCATTTACCAAGTGCTGGCTCAGAGGCACTCAATGTTCATTGGATGAATGGATGGATGGATATAACTTGAGGGAAAAAATGATCCCAGTCTTCCCTTTTCTGGGAGGTTGCTGCTCTCCCAGAACCAGGGGATAGACTAGGGCTTGGAGGACTCAGGTCCTGCTGTTCTTGGACAGTACTACTGGTGCTGAGCAGGACCCTCAGGCCACAGGAGGCAGGGTTATTTTAGAGCCACCTCTCTCTTGCCTCCTAGCAAACATGCTTAACTAATAAATGTGTAGCCTTCTTTCTGAGGCCCAGTGCAACGTGATACCTGGGACTAGGGAAGCCAGGGGACAGCAAGGATGTCTCTGAACTCTTCCTGGGCTTTTCTGTTTCATTGACAGCCCAGTGTGGGGGGGCTGGAGTCATGGGAAATAGGATGGGTTTGCTTGAAATGTCCCCAAGGCAAGTCTCTCTTCACCCTCTGATACTGGCTCAAGATAAGGTTGATGTAAGGGAAGTCATACTGTAGAAAAGAAACCCTACTGTAACTTTGAATGACCTCTGATTAACTAATCCAGCTGGATATGCACCCTCCAGGAGAAAGATACGCTCTGTAGATTTTACGGCCCCTCCCAGCTGCTATAAGTTGATAACTTTGTTCTTTTGAGTTCCTTAGGAATGTGATGACCCCCCAGCAGAGAGTCTAGGCTGATGGCCATCATCAAGGACAACTGAAAGATCAGGGTGTAGGTCGTTGCTCTGGTCTTGGATGCATACCCAGTAAAACCAAAGACTCAGGAACTAAGACCAGATGTCTGCCCCCACCTGGAGGTCAGATGGATGTCCCACCCAGAGACCAGATGCCTCCCTGACCTGGAGACCAGCCCCCTACATAACTGGCCTGTAATCTTTGTTCTGTAAGACGTTTCTTTTGGACATGAGTCGGCCATCTTCCCCCTTGCTAGCAAGCTGTAATAAAAAGTCTTTTCTCTCTACCACCTTGCCTCTTGACTATTGGCATGTCTTGCAGTGGGCAGATGAACCCCATTTTGGGGCAGAAACACCTCCACTGGACTCCAATGACACAGTGATGTAAGAATTATTATTCCCATTTTATAGAGCAGAAAATTAAGGATCGGAGAGGTTAATTTACCCAAGGTCACAAAGCTAGTAAGTAAGACCCAAGCCAGGACTGCAAGCCTCTACAAGGGAGTATGCTTGGCAGACTGTGGTGCCTCTGAGTTTGTGCACACTTATCTGAGGATGATGAGGGACTGTGTGTGCGTGCACACATGTATAGATCTGAGACCTGGGTGTACTTGTGTGCAAGGTCTCAGGTATGAGATCTGAAGCCTCAAGGCAGCCCGGTGGGCTCTGGGCCTAACCAGTTGCTTCCCTACCTCCATGGGCTGCAGTCTGCAACTCTCCAGTTACCTGCCCTCTCCACTCAGCTATCACTTGCCCCAAGGCCCTCTCTGCCAGCCTTTCTTCCTCTGCCTTTCTTCTCCAACAGTCCTGGCCTCTAGACAAGACAGGGCTCCCCTACCTTTTGTGTCTTCTTCCTCTGAGAACTGCAGGATTCCGTATCTGCCCTTCCAGGCAGAGAAAGCAATGGGACTGAAAGCGCACCCTGCCCCCACATCTCTTCACTCCCTTGGCTAAACCCACTTCCCGGTGTTCCTGCTCCCTTTCCCTGAGCCTGACTCAGGCCAGTAGCTTTTCTCTCACATGTCTGCCTGTCAGCCCTCTGACTTGTTAGAGCAGCTCCCCCCAACAATCCCCCCAGCTGGTTTGATGACCTCACACCATTTGGCTCCGAGTGTCTGAAAGGGCTCTCACATCCCTCACCTCATTTGAGCCCTACAACAAACCTGTGTGTAGGCGGGGTGTGCAGTGTTATCTCCATGTGAAAAAAATGAAGACCCGAATTCCAAGTAACTTCCACAAAGAAACACAGCAAGTTAGAGGTAGGTCAGGACTAGAACCCATATCTCCTGATTCTTATGCCAATAGATTATTTTCACACTATATTCCTCCATTAATGAATCTCCTAAATACAACTTGAATCACCATTATTGCACTGCCTACATCCCTTCCTGGGCCTTGCCGAGTCTGGCAGATCAGATGGATGGATAGAGAAATAGGTATTGCACCCTCAGAATGGCCTTCCAGACCACCCACCTAATTCATCAGGTTCCTTCCCATACCCCTGTTATTCTCTCTTATAGCATTTTGCTTTTCTTTCATAGCATTTGTCACAATTTGTCGTTTAAGAAATTGTATTTATTTTTGCTCCTCATGTGTCATGAGCATAGCACAGCACTGCATAGTAGGTGTTCTAGAAATATCACCAGATGCCAGGTGGGTGGTATCTCAGACTTTGGCATGTTTTTCTAGCAGATTTATTTCTCCCATCTTAGGACTGTGATTGAGCCTGGCACACATGGGGGATGCCCAACCGATCATTGTCCAGGAAGGAGCAGCCAAGGCCAACGCACAGTAGGGCTGCTGTCACTAATTTTTATCAACTCTCCCAACAAGAAATCAAAACCTGAAGACTGGCAAAGGTTTCAGTGCATCTTCCCACTAACTGACTTGTAAAAAACTAAGAAAATCACCCAGGGAACACTGTGTGCCCTTAGTCTGCAGCTCTAAGAACCACCAGATACTCTCCTGGAACAGCACTGGAAGAAGAATCATCTGAACAGACAGACACACACACACACACATAGAGATACTGTGGCCCTGCTCTACACACCCGCTCTGAGGAAAGGCTGCAGAGACACACCTGTGGCCCTGGCTGCTGACCCTGAGGTAGGACAGGCTTTGCCTTCCACCTGGATCCTCTTTGCAGCCTAACCCCAGAGCTCATCTGCACAGCTCAGGCCCTGACAGGGTCGCTGTGGCATGGCGGCCCCACCCCTCGTGGTGGCGACCGCATCCGGCACCTACTCTTAGCAGACGATGAAAAATGAGGTGGTCCTGAGGAAGCGGGGTCCCTCTGCTGGCTGAGCTGGGGTAGTGCCCTGCTCTGCCAGAGCTTCCCGTACTGACGTCCCTCTCTTGGGGGACCAGGTCCTGGGCAAGTGCACACAGGTTTGGCAAGTGGGGTCAGGCAAGGACCCGGCAAGGGAAATGTGGGCAAGAAGAAGCCCGACCACTCTTTCTTCTTCCTTCCTCCAGTTAGGGCTTATTCTTCCCTCAATTGCCTTTCTCATTCCCCAGAGCGAAGGAGGAGGTCACTCTAGGGGAAACACAGAACGAGGTGTGGCTGACGATGGGCCCCAACACATTTCTCCCCCGAGCAATTCCCTCTGCCCACAGTCCACAAGGAGAATTCGATGAGGGAAAGATAGATGGGGAGAGGGTGGGGGGTTCCAAAGCCACAGCTTTAAAGTCAGGAGGTGGTCAAGGCAGAGGGGCAGAAACCAGGCGGAACTGCTAGCAGTCAGTGGGAAGAACTTGGATTTAATGGAATGAAGGGTAAGAGGGCCCAGAAGCCAAACAGAGCTTTCCCCGCATCCTCACCCAGCTTCCCAAGGCCCATCTCAAGGGGATGCTCTTGAAACTGGCATTTCACACCTGTTCAGCCACCCCTGGATCAGGGAAGTTGGGGTTGGAGGCCCCAGCTCAGAAGGTAGGTTCCAAAATATCCCCTTTTGTCTTATCTACCCCAGGTATGGGGCAGAGAAGCACAGTGGGGCTGCTTCTGCCCTCTCCTTCTGCAGCTGTCCCCACAGCCAGGTTCACAGGCACCATCCAAGGGCCTGCCCACCCCTAGCAGTGAGACTCTAGTTCTGTGAGTCTGAAAAGTGATGTCCTGGGTGTGGCAGGGGCGGAGGGTTCTGCTCGGTTCCGTTTGGGCAGGTCTTGAGCTGGGCACACAAGCTGGCGAATTCTCTGCAAGGAGAGTGGAGGTGGCTGTCATAAGGTGGAGTGGGGGCAAGTCTGCCAGCTCCCCTCATCACGGATGTCTGCCTGCCTCCCCATACACAAACACGCCTTCCAGGTGCAACCTATAATCACAGCCTGTGTCTTGGAGCATCCAGTCTCTTCCTGAGACTGCTAAGCTCTCATGCTGTCCCTCCCCAGTACCCACACCAGGCTCACTGGCCCTCCTGTACTCCAGCTTTGACCCTGGCAGGCAGCCGCCTAACATCAAGGGGACCCTACCTCAACCACTAGGATTCCTATGCCCTCTGACTGCTTTTCTCCCAACTAACTCCCTACCTCTCTGAAGGGGCCCTTGAGGGTGATGAGTTTGTAGAAGCTCCAGGTGGGAATGCAGACCATGGAGGACAGAGCCAGGAGCCAGCCCAGAGCATCACCCCACCACGGGTACGTGTACTTCTTGTTGTAGGTCAGCGGGGTGTACTTGATCAAGGAGAAGAGGAAGGTGGCCTGGGGGTGAGAGTAGAAGAGAGAGGGGCTGGGGGAGCAGGGGCCCTGTGCCCTCAGCACCCCGGGAAGAGCAGGCAGAGATCATCGCACTCCCAGCCTGGATTTGCCTCCAGTCTCCATCCACATTCTGCTCAAAATCCACACCCCTCAACAGGTATTTTCAAGATGCCTGCCCTGCCCCTCCAGGGCCCCGTGCCCCTGGGCACCTCGCACACGGTTGGCCCTCAGTCAGGACGCAGCTGTGTGCCTGCTGGTGCTTTCAGGTGTTCAAGTGTCCTGCACCATCAGGTGGGGCTGTGGTGACCTCAAGGGCAGGGGCCATGCCTCCTCCCCGGGGCCCCAGGTGGGCACCCGGGGGCACTGCTGACACACAGATAAAGCCAGAGGAAGCAGCACACACTGGTTTACGGCTCAGACTCGGGGGCTGAGTTGCCTGGGCTGGAATCCCAGCTCTCTGCCACTTCCTAGCTTGGGGAAATTGCTTCAGTTTCATCTGTAAAATGAATATAATGGTAATTCCTACTTCGTGGGGTTCTTGTGAGGATTAAATGTGTTAAAATGTGTAAAGCACTTTGTGCCTGGCACAGAGTAAGGGCTCTATACCTGTTGCTATTATTACTGCTGTGATTATTAGTATTATTATGAGCAGGCCAATGCACTTGGGTTTCAGTCCTGCCTGTGACATTAGACTCACATTGCAGTGTTGGTCAAACTGTCTGACAGCTCTGGACCTCAGTTTATCCTTCTGTGAAATGGAAAGGAAGAATCTATTTTGCTGTCATTTTCTAGAATCCAACAGGAGGATGAATGAAAATCTAAAATAATTTTCAATCCCCATGGAGAAATCCCTTCTAGGGCTAACTGCCTCTCCACCCTCCTGCCACCACCATCTCTCTATCCCTTCATCTGGCTTCACCCTTTGAAGGTTATCTTACTGTGCACACAGCTGGTGTAAGGAAGAGCCAACAATATTTGATAAGAGGCCATGGCCTGTAGCCAATCATATCTTCAAGGTTGTCATAAAAGCGCCCAGCTCCTACCACGAAGAGAAGAAAGGAGGGGGAGAAAGGACATTCATTAGCATCCAAAGCATCAGGACCAGGACCACATAGACCAGGATGGGCAAGGACCAATAAATAAAGATATCAAGGTTGTCTTTTCAAATCACTGCTGGGAGAGAATTCTTCTCTGGAACTCATAGGCATAAACGGCTGTGGGTAGAACTTGGCTTAGGCAAAGGCAATAACTTTCTGATTATCAAAGTTGTTAAAGGCTGAAAAAGTTTGGATAAGACAGGATATGGGCCCACCTGGGGTGGTCTGAGCGTAGCCATAACCAAGAGGGTGGACAAGGCAACCTCTGGAGGGCCCTTCCAATGGTAGCAATTTAGGATTCTTGAGATTTTTGAGGTTGAGTAGGGGAGGAGTCCCAGGAGAAGGTAGATGTGAGCAGGGGATGTCTCTCTTTTGTCTAAGGGCCCAGGGGTGGAGGCGAGTACTGGGGTTAGGACCTGGGGGAAGAGTCACTCACCATAGACCCAAGCCACACAGAGGGACTCAAAGATGGCCACGAACAGGAGGCACATGCCACTGGCTGCGTAGTAGTCAAAGAGCTGGAACACGTACATACCACCCTGCCCAAGAAGAGATAAAAACCAAAACTTTATCCAGAGGAAACAGGTTGACCCCAAGCCCACCAGCCTCACACCCTTGGGGCACATGGCAGAGTTGGTGAGGACCATAGGAAACAGATATTAAAATAGAATAGAGTTTGTGAACTGTAAGGCACTAGGCAGATATGAGACAATAATTTTTTTTATTATTGTTTTTGGAAGGAAGATAGATGAAATACACAGCTATTGTTAGCTTATCCCTGAGAACATTTAGGGAATGACCCAGAAGTCCAAGACATAGTGTGCACTTTTTTGGCGAAGGATCAGGATAGGGGCTGCCATCAGTATCATCAAGCTGACAAGCTCCTCCTCCTTCCATCTCCCTTGAGACATGACACAGAATGTCACCATCACCAGGGTTCCATTTCTTCCTTTGGAGTTTGTCCCTGGAACTTGCTTCAGCTGCCTGAGAAATCATGGGTTCTTGCTAGAGAGGCAGGTTTTCCTGATCCAAGACTTCTCAACCATCCTTTTCATACCTCTTAGATTACAGTGGAGCCAGATTACCCTCACTTGTCCCCAGAGGTAAGTGGTCGATGCATAAAGGCCAGAGGAGGGACTTGCCTGCTTGTGCTTCCTGTGATGGGGAAAGGAGAGCGTCCCAGGGCCCTGAAGCCTGGAGGGCCTGCCCTGAGTCCTGAAACCGCAGCAGCCTGCTCCACCTGACAGGCAGCAGTTGCCCACTGGCTACTCCTCCTCACCTGTTCCCACCTTCAAGCCTCCCAGACTCTCACCTCTGTGAGCATGACCAGCCCAACAAGGAAGGAGATGACAGACACTCCAAGGATGAGGAACTCCCTCCGGTTCTTCTTGCGGAACACGTGGGGGTTCATGTCCACCAGGGCCGTCACCAGGCTTTCTACGCACACAAACTGGATGAGAGGGCAAAAGAATTGGAGGGAAAGAGAGCTCCCCAAATAAGGTCCATCAACTAGCTCTGGCTTCTTGCCCCCAGGGTCAGCCCTATCTTAGCCAGCCTCCCTGTTTCAAGTCCCAAGAGCTGTCCTTGCATGGTTGGGTCTGGACCCACCCTTCAAAACTCCTCTTGGTTTTCCCTGGAAGGGCCTCCACTCCTGACATTCACCCAGTCCCCAACTTTTTTAAGTCCCTCAGGGCATCAAACTCAACCTCATGCCCACGGCTCCCCTCCCTCAGCCCCCACACACCACTCATCTCTCAGGCTCTGAGTGGCCACCTCTTGATACCTGGCTATCCAGTCCCAGGAGGACGACCATGAAGAAGAAGCAGCAGGCCCACAGAGGAGAGAAGGGCAGCATCACCACAGCCCGGGGGTAGGCGATGAAAGCCAGGCCAGGGCCTATAGCAAGGAGCAGAGAAACACAGCCCAGTGCCTGGGCCAGCTCCAGGCCATGTGCCATCCTAAGGCTTCCCAGCATGGGGCCACGGAGTAACAGGAGGAAACTTCACCCCAAAGTTACCATCACTACCCCCATCCTCACCCAGTAGAGGCCACCCAAACCTCTTCCTGGTCCCCAACTTCCCAAGGTACCACCTACTGTATTCTCATTGGCAGGAACAAAACCTAAAGTCTGTGGGTGTGAGGGGCTTTGGAAAATAGAAAGGGGTTATATCCACCCCAAATCCTCAGGGTTTGCTCTCCAGATCTATTGCCCCAAGCCAGAGGTTTCAAACTTAAATAGAGCTCAGGGGCCAGGCAGGCCGTGTCCATCTGTAAAGCTGACCCCCTGTAAAATGAGGAAGAGGTAGGGCCTGATGAGACCTGGAGCCATCATGCTGCCACTAAAGCAATTGCTCTGTTTTTCTATAAAATAGATGGTTCCAAAGAAAATGCCTCCAAGACTAGATCGGCCTGCGGCCACCAGTTTGCCACCTCTGCACCTGGAGCCTTTTCCGTCACCCTACAATGAGTGAACTCACATCAATTTCAGAATACCATTGACATACATCCTCTCCAATAAATTAATGTTCCTCTCAGCTGGCTCAAACAGCAGGGACAGATTCAAACGCCAGTGCCTAGGTTCATCCACAGGAAGCTTCCTTTGAAGAAAAGGGGAGGACTGTGTGACCTTGGACAAAGCCCTGCTTCCCACTCTGGTGAGATGGGGTAATACCAGTACTGCCTCACAGCTTTCCACTGCCTGCTACAGGCAAAACGCTTCCCCTAGTGCCTGGCATTGAGTAAGTGCTTAATAAAAGTGAGAAATTATCATTTTTAATAAGAATCAGTGATGTTAGTTGCTCAGTGCTCGGTGCTCTGTGTAACAGGGGTGTGCTTGTGAATGCTGTGATAAAAAGTTGTCTTGCTACAGAGTGTGAGAGGGTGCTCCACACAGGAGCATAGGAGAGGAGCATGAGAAACCTTTACAGCTTACCTAGCTGGGGCACCCGTCCTTGATTTTATTTAAAAACAACAACACTGCATGGCGGAAAGGCAGTCGCTTAAAAAGGAGGATACTCTGTGTGCCAATAGGAACTCATCCTGAGCTACACTTCAAAGTGACCCAAACAAAGCAAGATCAGAACAGGGTATGTAGGAGGTTACCAATTGGTTTTTAAAAAGGAGGGGGAAGGAACAGAAATAGCAATATGTATGTATGCATGCATGTGTGTATTTTTTCCCACATATGCCTAAACTATTTCCGGGAGGATGAACATGAACCTGACAGCACAGGTGGCCTCCAGGATAGGGAACTGGAGGCAGGGATGGAAAGAAACATGTCCACTGGATGCCCATTCACTCTCTGAAGTTATAATTCCTGTTTAAGTCCTAGACACACCCACTGAGAAGTGACCATAGTTCACCCACGATGTAGGTGACAATAGAAACACTCTAGATCCCAGGTGGCAAAGGTTCAAGCAAAGCTCACGGAACCCACTGCCTCAGGCCCTCTCCAGCAGTACTCACCTGACTCGGCCACCTCAGAGATGGGCACCCCCTGCTCCTGAGACATGAAGCCCAGGATGGAGAAGATGGCAAACCCAGCCACAAAGCTGGTGCCGCTGTTGAGGAAGCAGAGGGCGATGCAGTCCCTGCAGGGTGGGAGGGGGAGGCAGAAACAGGCGGGGTCAGAAAGGGGCTGCCAGGGCCTGGGCCTCCTGTCCAGAGCCAACAGAAACTTCAGGGGAGCATGGGCAGACAGGCAGATGGGCAGACACTCGTCCTAGCCCTTCACGGAGGTTGGGGGGCTGCCTGACAGGATTAAGGTGAGCATTCAAGGGGCTGGTTCCCCCGACTCCATTAGCTCAGACTTGGGATAAATCAAGGTGGTCCTAAAAGAATGGAGCTCTAAGGAAATAAAATATTAACCTAAGAATTGCAAATTGCCACACAGCCTCCCTTCCCTACCATACTGCCACCACACATTTTGGGACACTATCACTCTGACACAATTCAGTCTGGCATGCTAATGTAGAGGATATGGGCATGGATAATCCCAAGGAACAAATAATTCTGTCACCTAAATTTGATATTGAAATGCATGATATGATTTTTTTCTCAGCTAATATTAAAATTGGCTTAAATTCTCTGATATGAACCAGGTGGACTGGAGGGAACCACTGGGAGGGGACATGAGATCAGGGAGAGATGAAGTAAAAATGGGTAAGGATTCAGTGTTCGCTGGAGCAAACGTACAAAGAAGCAAGACAGGCTCCGCTGCCCGACATTATTCAATACTTCTCAAGCTTGCTTACATTCCTGAGCCCACTAACCTCTAAATTAGCCAGGGGGCTGGGCCCCTGCTAGGGGTTCCCAGCCAACCACAACCACCCCATCCTTTTGGAAGCAATCCCCCTGCCCATGCTGCAGCTGGCTCCTTTCAGCACTGGTAGCCCTGGGGTATTGGAAAGTGGGGTGAAGATGGGTATGGAGTAGGCAAATCACGAGCTGGGGCACCCTCCAAGTCATCCCTGATCTAGCATAGCTGGAGGGACAGTAGAGAGAGGCAGTTTGTGGCTCCAGCCCCACTCCCCCAATCACCTGTAGCAGTTGTTGTGGTACTTGTTGTAGCTGCCCAGGGCTGTCAGGCACCCTAGACAGATGGCGAAGGAGAAGAAGATCTGGGTGCCTGCATCCATCCACACCTGCACAGGGAAAAGGCAAGAAAGCTGCACCCTGGGAAAGCCAGGCCATCTGGGTTCCATGGGAACATGTGGGCCCATGGCTGAGCAGGCACTGGCTAGGGATGGTGAGGACCCTGCTCTCAGCCCGTGCAGGTGCCCCTGCAGCCCTGTCATCCCAATGGGCTCTACTACCTGGGCCCCTAGATAAGAGCTTCTCAGGCACCACCAGGACGGCTTAGGCACTAGGCATTCGCAGAAGAAGACTAAAGGACCCATGGTAGAGGCAGGTGGGAGGGCAGGAGAGTGCTCTAGGACGAAGCCAGGCCTGGCTCCCAGCATTTATAATGGAAACAAAGCCCTGGGTTCTGCCTCCACTTCCCTTCTCCTAGGGTCTCCTGGCAGTATGGCCAGTTTGGGAGGAATCCAGGGACAGGATCTCTAGGGACATGGGCTTAATATCAGTGCCATCACAAGCATGTAGCTTTGCCGTCATGCCTCAAAATCCTCTTTCTGAAAACAGGAATAGTAACCCTCAGCTCACAAAAAGTCAAGAGGATGAACAAAAATGCATCTTTAAAGGGCTTTGTACTCGTTGGGGGGAAAACAGCTCTCCAGCTAAACACAGGGTGTGGTTGTTACTGTTATTATCTCAGCTGGCTGACCCAGCCTGTCATGTTATGGTTTAGAAGTAACAGCTAGAATAACATCCCAAAGAGAAAGAACATCAAGGCAAACAGGGCTAGGCAGCCCTGCAGATCTGCAGGAGGTGCGGTCCTGGGGCTACAGACCCTCCCAAGGCACCTCCTGCCTTCAGAGGACGTGAGCGCCATAAGGAGCTCCAAACTATGGACGCAGATGTCGCCAGGCAGCATCCTAACACTTCTGTGGTCCGCACTTCTTGTCTTTTGCCTAGCCCTGCCCCAGTAGCACCCAAACAGTCTACTGCTTTCCTTCCACTAATATCAAGCTCCCAATTCCCACACACACCAAAGTCTCAGCTTCTTTCTGTCCAAAGCTCCTCAGTCCCTTACCTGTCTCTCCCCGCCTCCCTAATCACCACCACTGCCTTCAACCTCCCTTGCTGTCTCTCATCACACTCACTCCCAGCAGAGCGCCCATTTTCCTCAGCATTGTAGTGGGTGCAAGGGACCCACTGGCAAGCTGACTACATCAGAATCACATTGATTCCTCAGCCAGCATCCCCAGTTGAGACACTGACTCTCTAGGCCTGAAGGAGAACCCAGAAATTTGTATTATTTTCAAAGCTTCTGGGTGATCCTAATCAACAGCCAGATGTGGGGATCACTTCCGTATGGCCCCTGAGACCTGGCATCAGGGATCCACCCAGGGCACTCACTCTGCTTGTTATAGTTCCATTTCTGCAGGAATGGGGACAGAACAGGGAAAGACGGTAAAGAAAAGGGGGGGATGTCTCCAGCCTTCTGTCCCTTCTGCTCACTGTGAATCCCATCCCCTAGGCATTCTGTGAGGCAGGAGTTGCCACCTGGGAAAAGGGGTCAGCGGCCAGGAGCACAGAGGAAGATCCAGAAGGGGCCAAGGCTAGCAAGGAAATGGCACACAAGGATGGAAACACCAGGGAAACTTTTCAACTTGAGGGAAAATTATAATGGGGAAAGGAGAGGCGGTTTCAGGACTTATTTCAGAAGCTAGGGAAGGAATGGGTAGGAAGGAAGAAAGGACCTGAGGACAAGAAGGGGAGTGCGGACAAAATGCAGTGTGACACCACCAAAGCTTGAGGAGACACCTTGAGTAGTCTGTTTGCTCCTTCAGGATGCCTCAGTCCTCTCCTAAAACTCTGCCCCATAGATTCTGTGAGGATGGTCACCTCAGGAAAACTCAGTGACCTCTGCTCTGAGGGTCGCTGTGTTCTGTTTTGCTCCTGCCTCACTCAGTAGGTTGTGGGCAGCTTCAAGAGCAGCAGAGGCTCTGAGCTTATACAGAAAGGACGCACCCAGGCTCACGGACGTGAGGGCTGGAGAGAGCCCCCGTGTCTCGGGGCTCGCAGGTACTTTCGGGTCAGGAGATCGGGGAGCTCTCCCAAACAGGTCATCCAGGATACAGCCCAGCCTGCCCCGCCTTGGGCCTTGGATGTTTGCTCCCTGTGCCTGGCAGTGACCCACAAGTTAGCAGGGAAACTCCCAAGTGCCCAGAGACATTCTGTGGCTGCCCACATGCAGGCAGGGGGTGCAAATCCAATGGTTACGAAGTTTTGCAAATGTGGGCTTGGGAAGAAAAAATAAAAAAATTTGTGACTTGGCAGTTTACCTCACCCTGAGGGGGACAGACTAAGACAGAGTTGGGAGGAGAGGTTAAAGAGGACAGAGGAATATGCAGCAGGAGGGCTGAGAGTTCAAAGTGCAAAGGTCAGATACGGTGCCTTTGACTAAAGCCCCCTCACTGGGAGCTTGGCAAGCCCCAGCTCTCTGCACAGCTGCTGCCTGACAAGCCCGCTGGGATGGGGAAAGGAATGCGGTCAGAGGAAGGTCTGAAGGAACAAGCAGAGCAAGCTGTTCTGTTCCCCACCGCAGGCGACCCACTCCCTGACTATTCCAGGAGCCCTGGTTTCTAGAACAAAGCTCCAGTGTGTCTTCAGCTGGGGCAGAAGACTGACCAAGAATAAAACAAGTGTGAAAAACACTTGGTGGAGTGTGGGCAAAAGACGAGGTCTTTGGGGGAACAGAGGGAGAAAGAGACCTCTAGAAGATCCAGGAAAGATGTTTCCAACTTTGAGTCTAACCCCAAGGATTATTATATTCACTATTTTTAGGAAGGCAATAGTGTGTAGTGGAAAAAGCCTGGGCTTTGGAGTCAAAATGAACTGGTTCAATTCCTAACTCTATTAATTACTAGCTGTGTGATCTTAGGCAAAGTCACTTAACCTCTCTGAACCTCACTTTTCTCGTCAGAATAATGGGTACAATAACAAATAAAATAATGTGTGTCAAATGCCTAACAAATAAATATATATTAGTTCCCTATCCCACCTTCTGGAATAATTCTGGAATAATAAAAAGCAGCCCTTAAAACTTGCAATATTCTTTGGAAAATGTCTATCACGGCGATTAAGACAGCATACTCCAAAAGACTACTTGAGATGAAACCCAAGCTCCCCCACATGCTAGTTTTGTGGTTTGGGGCAAATTTCTTAAGTTTTCTAAGCTTCAGTTTCTTTGTCTGCAAAATGAGACTAACCCCTAACTCACGGGTTAGTGTGAGGACTAAACCATGTCACGCGCTCAGTAAAGCGCCTGAAAGTAATAAGCATGTAATAAATGTGTTCGCTGTTGCTGCTGTTTGTTGTTTGCTACTATTTTAAAAAAGCAACTCACCTTCCAGGGATAGTAAGGGCCCATAGATTTCAATGTATGATATCAAAATAAAAGGACTCATTCCAATCAATGGTTCCAACCTCCTTCCTAAACAAACCCTTTGTTAGAATAGCTTAACATAGAGACTTAAAAGGTTCAACAAGGGCTCTTTGGACCCAGGGAGTCTCCCCTACCCCCTACCTGCTACCCCCTGCCCCTATAGATCTACCAAAGTGCAGTAGAACAGGCAGAGGTTCAGGGTGAGGGAGAGAAACAAGGGCTCGAATAAACCACACACAGCACCAGTAGAGTCCTGAGTCTCCAAGGGCATGCCCCAGTGTGAAAGAGACGAGGCCTGGGGCACAGGAGAAGCTGCAACCTGCCCGCCACACAGCATGCCCGGGAGAAGGAGAGGAGGGAGCGAGATAAACCCAGCATTGTCTCAGCCTGGGTCCCTGCTCCCAGACTGAGGGCTTGGCAGAGAGAGGTGCCTTTGGTCTTTGTGTTGGCTAGCAGGAATTTTGCACCTTTCTCAAGTGCCAGGCAAATGCCAGCTGGAATTATCATGCTTCCTGGGGAGTGCCAACATGATTCAATTCAGGTTCTGGCAGGGGCACCCCACCCTGCAGGTGTTCCTCTGTTCTGACCACAAAGGCCTAGCTTCAGCATGAGACCAGGACCAGGCAGCTAACAGGGCTGCTTGGAAGCTCAGGACCAAGAAACATCGCCCTCTCTACAGCCTCAGAGGACCTGGAAGACGAACGCCCCCTGCACGGCCTACAGCTGGCTGGGGTTGGAAGGATGGCATCCTAGAGAGCAGATTGAAAGAGGTTTTGTTCCCTGCGGTAACCCAAACACAGAATTATGGCCTCATTAACTCTCAGAGCTGAAGGCTATCTGGTCCCTCTTCTTCATATTTGTGGAAGCTAGTATATAACAAACCCACACCTAGAGCAGGCCTCACACAGAATAGATGCTCAACAAATGTTTGCTGAATGAATGAGCTGGGAGAAAACCAAAGATGAGCAGATGGGGACTTTGCTGTCAAGAGACCATAAAGTATGTGGGATATGTCATCCTTCAGACCTGGATTCCAGCTGCAGGTGTGAAGATGGGAAATTCTTTAAGCTGTCCAGGCCTTAATTTCCTATCTATAAAATGGGGAAACCTTATTGATCTGCTGTGAGGATTAGCGGAAATAATGCATGTAAACCTCTTAACAATGCCAGAGACAGAGTGAGCACTCAAACATTGTTAGCTACAAATAGTTAATGAGGACAAACAAGGCATTGATCACAGAAGCCATAAATCAGTTCCAGAAATACTGGACCCCTCTTTCCTTTTCCTCTTCCAGCCTACCTGCCTGTCCCCCTGCCTGAACATGTCCCCTCCTTCCCAGCCTGATCCCCAAACAAAGGCAGGCTTGTAGTTCAGCCACTGGTTCACCCCTCTGCTGCTCCAGAAGCACAATGGCTCCCTCTTGCATATGAGATCCAAGCCAAAATCCACACCTGGCCTTCAAAGCCTTCCCTCAAGTCTCCTGCCCCCATACCCTCCTGCTTGCTACCTACTCTCCATCACGACCCTTTGGTTCCAGATAAGTCAAAGGGCTTATGATTCACGAACTGAAAATATGCTTTGTCAGGCCTGCCACTGACTTGCTGTGTGACCTTGGACCTCGACTGCTCATCTGTGCAAGGAGGAGTTTGCACCAGATGATCTCTGGGGTCCTTCTAGCTTCAACAGCTGTGGATCTCCAGTTTGGCTCCAGAGCCTGACTGCAGCTCCTGTGCCCCACATGGAGACAATACAGCAGCAATCCGTAACTCTGGTGTATCTAAGAAATGGGAGAGGAGAAGGATAAACTTGCGTCCCATCAGAAGATCACTGAGAGATACCGAGGACAAAGGCCACTTGAGCGCGTGGGGAAGTTTCTGGATAGGAGTGATCTGGCCTCTGGGAGCCACAGCAGCCCCAGGAGAACTCAGGATGGCAGAACTCAGAACTCTGCCAGGGGTGGCTGGGAGACGAGAACAAGTCAGCTTCTGGATCACCTCGTATTCTGTACACGGGGGAGCCTTTGCCTCTGTGTGAACTGAGTCCCCTGCCTTAGAGGGCACTGTGGCAGTGTGTCACTCCCTTTCTCCTACTCCCTCTCAGCAATGTCAGCGAACGTGCCTTACTATTGAAAATGTTTGAAGAGCCATCCAGTTGTTAGTCTTCCCTGTGGCGAGAGCCTCCTGCCCGAAGTTTCCTCAGGGCGCCTTTCATAGACACACAGAGCCTTCTCCAGCACCCAAGGGGAGGATCTCTACATTGTACACACTTCCCAGGGAGGGCGACCTCTGTGCCAGGGAGGCAGAGGCAGGACATGTAGCTGGGTAACACAGTTTAGGGGCTCTGGGGTGGAGCTTACCCACGCTCCCCTCCGGCCCTCGACACCTCCTGGCTTTGCCAGCTTTCAAAATGGCTGCCAAACAGGAGAAGATAAGAAACCCATCAGAGGCAGTGGCTTCTTATTTCAGGCCCTGCTTTACAAACCCCTCCAGTCAGCAAGCAGCACCACCCCTCCTTGCACAGGGCCATCGAGAAGCTGGCTGTAGCAGACGGAGTGTGGACTGTGAAGGAAAGGCCGGAGGGGAGGGAAGAGGCAGTGACCTCTGGACAAGTGACAGGAAACTCAACACCAGCAGCTGGTGCCGGTGCTGGGAGGATCTGGGGAACTGGGGCCTAGGAATGGGCCGGTGCTGGGAGGGTCTGGGGAACAGGGGCCTAGGAATGGGCCGTGTGGGCAGAGGGAGGGAGCCAGAGGGGGCTGGTGGAAGATCAAGAAATAGAGGAAGCTCTGTGTGAAATGAGATTGCCAAGGGAAAAAAAGGCAAAAACGGGCTGGATAGATGTGGGGAAAGGGGTCCAGCCTGAGTAAAAGCTGTTAGTGACATAATGTGGCCCCTGAGAAATATTACTACGGCCTCAGGATTCCCCTGGCAGGATTCCCTGGTAGGGTGAACCAAGGAGGGAGACCACAAACAGCTGCTAACAGATGTCTGGAGATCCACACACAGACCATGGGCCTCAGGGTCGGGCCAGGAGCAGGGACGCCTGACCTGAGCACGCGGAAGGCCTGTAGCTCGAGCACCTCCAGAGCCACGTGATTCCGCTTGTCCGTGGCTTCTTACCTGGTGATCCCACAGACGCGTGAGGTCTGGGTACAGGTAAAACTGAATCCCTTGAACTGCCCCCGGCAGTGTCATCCCTCGAATTAACAGGACCACCAGCATGAGGTAAGGGAATGTGGCTGTGAAGTATACCACCTGGCCAAGGGGCAGGTGAGAGACAGGAAGAGAGACAGGAACTTGTGAGTCAGGAAGGAGGCAGCTGGAGACCCAGCAGCAGAGGCAGGAGCTCCCCACCTACGGAAGAGGTCAAGGGAGTTCCTCCTCTGCTCCCTCCCTCTCACCCCACAGCTGTTCAGTTTCATCTCCCCTCTGCCATAAGCCACAACCTCCCCCTCCCTTCCTCCCTCCAGCTGAAAGCACTCACCCTCCCCCTGACACATACCCAGTAAATATTTGTTGAGTGACTGAATGAACTTAGGCATTCTCCCAACAAATGTGCTTGGAATTATGGCAAGGGTTGTCAGGTATGAAAAGATCTGTAACACATGCTCTGTACTCACAGAGTTTACAAGCTTAGCACAACCAGGCAGCCAGATTAGGAAGGAAGCCTTGTCAGAGGCCTCCAGGGCAAGAGTCCAGAAGAACTCAGAATGCCCTCTAATGCCTCATACACTCTAGGGGAGAGTCCCCCAAAATTCTTGGGTTGGTTGAGAATCATTTTGAGATTAATAGTCTTAATGGAATTCTTTTTCCAAAGAACGGTTGTAATGAAATAGGGAGCCATGAACTGTGTTCAGTTTGCAAGGTGCCCACACATGTGGTATATTTCCAAGATCAAATTCCTCTGGAAGCATCCTTCCTGCCTTTCTCTCTCTCTCTCTCACTCTTACATTTAATTCCCCAGATACCAAAAGGACATGGGATTGAATCTAGGAGAGGCACAGAATCAAGGAAAGGTGTCACATAAAATCTTTGCTGGGTCATTCCCTCCCATCCCTGACTAGGCTACAACTTAGGGAACTCCTAAGTGACTGAGCCCCCAGTGAGGCAGGGAGTCCTGGCATGCGAGGGGCCAGAAGTTCTCCAGCACGGACCTTGCCCGTGGACTTGACCCCCTTCCAGATGCAGAAGTAGCAGATGACCCAGGCAAGCAGGAGGCATAAGGCCAGCTCCCAGTGCAGGGCCCCCAGGTTGTGGATGCCATCAGAGATCTTCAGGACCCGCCTCCTGGGGAAAGAAGGTTGAGCCGGGCTCCACTTTTGCTGCCAGCCTCAATTTTGTAGCCCACGTGTCTTGGGCAGCAGAGCCATGCCTCCAGGGTCTTGTCCAGAAGCTTCTCAGCTCTTTTCACTCAGATCCATGAGGCTCTCCTTTGCCCAGAGATGGGGTAGATATAAAAGGAGGCAAATAGAAACTGTTCCCAGGAAAGTTTGCTCTGGGAAGCTGAGTACCAATATAACCTAGAGAAGGAGGTGCAAACACATATTTTCTCAGCCAAGGTTTTAGGAGGTTTCGACATGAGGAATCATGCCCTGGATGAATATCAGTATTTGGGGGAGGGGCAGATAAGAGGCAATGCACACGCAGCTGAATAGAGGAGGGTAGTTAGGAGCGTGGACACACATGCACGTGCACTATGGAACATGCGGACGGGCACAGTGGGGAGGAAAGGCAGGCAGGGCTGGAGGAGAGTTGCAAAATTCTCATCTCTGAAACCAGTTCTGCATTGAGCACAAATACAGGCACGACAGAAAAAAGCCACTTAGGTGAGAGGGCCACCAAAGAAGGAAACGGAAATCCTTCCCTTGCTGTCCATTGAGAGTCACCACTGCATGAACCCATCCCCAAGCCCTTCTTTCAAACACACAGCCCACAGTGGGAGGGGGAAAGGGCCTCACTTACTCCCAGAACTCGATGACAGGAGAGGTGGCATTCTCAGAGGTCACATTCAGGGAGCCGTTGTTCTTCTGGAACTCCACGCAGTGTTCTACCCGTGGGTCCCAGAGAAGGAAGAAAAAGAAGGCTCATTAGTCAATATCTGGCATGACTAGAGAGAGTGGGGGAAAATTTTAGGAGAATGGGAAGTAAGGTATCTGAAACAAATTGGGCAGAAGTTGTCTATACAAAACATCCTCAAACACATAATAACCTCAACAAACCTAACTCACCCTCTCCCACACACTTCTACACACGGGTTTATAAATGTTTGGGCGCATATTCTTATTAAAGCATGATCAGATAGCGTCAGGAAAGATGCTCTGCATGCCATCTGGTTCAAAGTACACACATACTTCTATGTAACTGTCCTGTATAAAGTCACAACCTTTGAGGAATAGTAAGAATGCCTTCCAGGGAAGTGATGTAACAGAGTGGCTAAGAGCAGAGGTACAAGGTCAGAAAGCTCTGGCTTGAATCCTGACCCTCTGGTTATTCACTGTGTGGCTCTCTAAGCCTCACTTCCCTCATCTCTAAAATGTACATAAGAATGTACATTTGTGGGATTGAAAAGGGGATTAAATGAAAATATATCTGTGAAGTGCTCAATAAGTAGTGGCTCGTAAGTATCTGTATATGACTTTGGAGTTTCACAAAGAGGGTTCACATTCTTTTTTACATTTTATTAGTACAATAGTCCTGGGAAATATTAAGACAGTGTTTTTCCCACTGAGAGTGGGAAATCTTCTTAGAAATGACCTGTCCTAGCTTATAAGTGACTAAGGGAGGGCTAGAATCCAATTCAGCAAGTTGTGTATGTTCTACCTTCAAAATACCTAGAATCTGAACTTTCTCATTGCTGCCTCTACCACCACCCTGGTACAGGTCACCATCATCTCATGGCTCCCTAACCGGCCTCCAGTTTCTACTCTTGCCTCCCTAGTCAAGTCTCCAGAGAGTGCCCAGAGTGATTTTGTTAAAATTTAAGTCACTTTACATCACGACCCAGTTCAAAACCCTCCAGTGGGTTTTCCATCCGACTCAGAGAAAAAAGCCCAAACCCCTATAACTACCTCCAAGGCCCTATTCAATCTACCTCCATTCCCTCTGACCCCATCTCCCAGTACTCCCCCGCTCATCTCCAGCTCCTCCAACCCTGCTGTTCCCTGGATGTGATAGGTACAGTGCCGCCTCAGGGCCTTTGCTCTTGGTGTTTGCCCCCTGCTGTCTCAATGGCTCACTCCCCCGCTTCCTTCAGAGGGTTACTCAAGTGTCCTCAGTAAGGCCTTCCCTGATGACCCTATTTAAAATATACCCCCCACACTCCTAAAATTACCAATCCCTCCTCCCTGTTTTGTTTTTCTCTGCAGCACTTCTAACATGATACATTTTACTCGCGTATTTTGTTTATGTTCTGTCTCTCACCACTAGAACGAAAACTACATGAGGGCACAGGGATCTTCGTTTTTGTACATGACCATTTCCCCGGTGCTTAGAACAGAGCCTGGCATTTACTAAGAGCTCAATAAATATCTCTTGAATGATTGAATGCCAGTTGAGTCCTCTTATCTCTAAACAATGTCATTTTCCTTGAAGCTTCAGCACACCCAGAAAAGTGCCGTTTCATTTTGACAGGACAGGAATGTCCTATGCTATTCAAGATGCTAGGCTCTGAGGAAAACCAGGCTCACAAGGAGAGATGTCAAAAATGTCAAGGAGCAAAAGACTTGGTATTGAATTTGCCTCAGAATTGTCTCAGAGATCCCCCGAGTCAACCCAAAGGCAGATAGGCCTAATAATGCCCTGAAGCAAAAGCCTGAGACCACTGAAAATTCACAAAATTTTTACAAGAGGAACTCCGCTAAGATCTGGATAAAATCACCATCTGACAAGCTGGTTGTCAAGGATGATTTCAGTGCACAAAGATGAAAGGAAGGAAGGAGGGAAAAATATATAAAGAAAATATTAGAATAAAAATTTTTAAAACTTGATTCATTCAACCAATATTCTTTGAGTACTTATGACATAGCTGCACTGTGCTAACACAAAGGCTATAGAGATAAAGACACGTTTTCTGCCCTCAAGATCTTGCTAATCTGTGGGAAAACCTGACTGACAAACAGGAAACAAGTGAGGACGATGCCAAGGTAGGGCCAGGGGTCAGTGCAGGTACCACCAGATACATGTGAGAAGAACCTAATGAATCTTGGGGTGTCATTCTTGGGGTCCCATTTCAAAGGGAGGAACCTCCAAGATTTGACTTTTCACTTGAAAAATGGTAAAATGAACGTGGTGGCAGAGATTGGCAAGGGAATGCCTGGAAAGGGAGTATAAAGTTTGAGGGCAAGAGGAGCCTGGAATACCATGTTAAACACTGCAAAAACATGCTTCCCTGGCAAGTAAAGAGTTCACACTCCAGTTCAGAACTGAGTAACTTGTCTGAACCAGAAAAAATTAATCACGGCACTGGTAGGGCCTCACTGACAGGCACTGAGAGGTATTTGGAGAATGAGAGCAAGATGCAGCGCTGAGGATCCAAACAAGACAGTGTCCAATATGCTTTCCATCTGTGCTGTCCAATAGGGTAGCCATTAGCCACATGTGGGTTTTTATATTTAAATTAATTAAAAGTAAACAAAAATTTAAAAATTCAGTTCCTCACACGCACCTGCCACATTTCAAGTGCTCGATAGCCACATATTGGATAGTACAGAGAACATTTTCATCATCACAGACAGTTCTTTTGAACAGCATTACCCTAGATATTTTTAATTTTTTGTTACTTTCAATTCATTAGACTCAGTAGTTCTATGACCATAGGTAGCTCTTGTAGTCTTAGAATCACATGTAGTTTTATAAACAGGGGAGAAAATTAATTGCTGTTATAAATTATATTGATGACATACAAAACTGCTTATGCCCTGGTTAAATCCAGATGAACTGTGAGTTGGAAAGACCTAAAAAAGTATCATAAAGAAGACAGGAGAAACAAATAAATGAACAAACAATATACACATATGTCAAACTAACCACATTTCAAATCAAAATAAATAAATGGCCAAACTACACAAAAAGAATTAAGTTCTACTTGCATAATACATGAATTCATAATACATTAATTGAATACATGAATTTTTTTTAAAAGTCTGTGACATTTTGCCTGTGATGCTGGTGAAATCTCACTCTGATCTTTGATATAAGATCTCCATGATCCTTTTGGCAGATTTCTAGTGAGTCTCAAGTTTAGGCTGGGGGTTGGGTGCCCAGGATACAGGGACAATCCCACTCCTGGTTAATGCAGCAGAGCAGCAGGAGGAAATGGACTCTGGAGATGACCTTACCTGTATTCCACTCATGGCGGCAGCTTCCCCAGGGAAGTTCGATGGTGAAGCTGCTGAAGAGGTAGAAGAGGGCCCAGGCCAGGACAACGATGTAGTAGATGTTGAGGAGGATGACGATCATCTGGGAGGAATAGCCGATGCCTGAGGAGGAAAATGACAGAATTGGGCTAGGAACAGAGAGTGGATTTCTCACACAGTACCCATCCCTGTTGAGGAGAGGGTTTGCGTGCACTGCCAGCGTCCTAAAACAAGAAGTGCCTGGGCCTCGGCTCCTGACTCCCTCCTCTCCCTGCCCAGCAGCCAGGGGTTTGCTGCAGTCCCGAAAGCCCTTCTCAGGCCGGGAGGGCTGCTTCTCCCTGCTTCTGCTGCACTACCCGGCTTCCTGTGCACTTTCACCTTTATTGGTTCTGAAAGTTCACTGATTCAAAGTTATTTTTTAAATGTATGACTAACTTCAAGATTCCAGTAGCTAATATTCCCTGGAATTAGTCTGATATGTTTCTGAAATATAAAAACATATGTTAAGAGCAGGAACAGACAAGTCACATATGAAAAAATACAAATAGAGCCTCCCTAATAATTGCAGGTGTGCAAAATGAAACAATAATGAGGTACCATTCTGCATCTATAGCCCTAGTGAAATTTTTTACAAGTGACGTAAATCAGTGATTTCCAAACTTGTCTGCATATTAGAATTACCTGGGGATATTTTAAAAATTCCAAAGCCCAGACCAGACCCCAAATCAATTAAATCACAATCTCTGGGGGTGCAGTACAGGCCTCAGGACGTTTTGAAAGTCCCCCGGTGATTCCAATGTGCAGACAAGTTTGGGAACCACGGATAACTCAGAGTTGTTAAAGGTATGGGGGGAAGATGCTTCCTCATGTCTAGTGACACGTAAGTCAGTATGACACTTCTATAGGGCAATTTAATAAGCCAGATCAAGAGACATAAATTTGATTGTCCATTTGATCCAATGATCCTAATCCTGGGAATTTATCCCCAAAAATAATTCCCAAAAAAGGGGGGAAAGCTATCTCAACAAATACACATGAGAGCAGAATATAACAATTTTATAAGTAATTGAAGATAAGCAAAAAGCCCCAAACAGGGAACTGTTAAGTAAATTACGATATATCTACTTGATGGAAGTTCGAGCAATCATTAAATGATTGTTGTGTAGAAAATGGAAAATAATACTAACTGAAGACAGAGACGTAAACTGTATATATTCCACATAATAGATATGTAAATTCTACAGAGAGAGAGAGAAAGAATGAAATAAAATCCCCCAAACTGGAAACAACCCAAATGTTCTTCAGTGGGTGAATGATTAAATAAATTGTGGTATATCCACACCATGGAATAGTATTCAGCAATAAAAAGGAATGAGCTATTGATACGAGAACAAGCTGGATGGATCTCAAAGGCATCATGCTGAGTGAAAAAGTCAATCTCAAATGGTTATATACCTAACACTTCCATCCATATAGCATTCTCAAAATGACAAAATTATAGTGATAGAGAACAAATTAGTTAGGGTTAAGGAGGGGAGGTGAGGGTTAGGGAGGGGAGGTGTTGGTATGACTATAAAGGAGCAGCATGACAGAGATCTTTGTGGTGATGGAACAGTTCTGTATCTTGTTGTGATGGTAGTTACACAAATCTACACATGTGATAAAATTACACAAAATTATACATACACACTCACATGAGTGTCCATGCACACTGGTGAAATCTGAATGAGGTCTGTGGATAGTACCAATGTCATTTCCAGGTTTTGATATTGTTCTACAGTTATGTAAGATATTACCATTGAGGAAAACTGGGTGAAGGGTACATGTGGTCTCCCTGTACTATTTTTGCAACTTTCCATGGATATATAATTATTTCAAAATAGAAACTTAAAGAAAATCCTATAGAGGAAGAAATTTTGAAATAAAACATCCTAAATTTTAAACAGCGATTGTGTCAAGATGGAAGAACTATTAATGATATTTTTTCCCACTTAAAATTCTATTTTAAAATGTTTTGTAATTGATTAAATATGTTTTGAAAAATACAAAATCATTGTTATATGTTTTTAAAATATTAGCTAAAATAGCTTTGCATTCTACTTATTTAAGCTAAAGCCTTTGCCCCATCCTCATCCCCATCTTCTCCTCCATTCTCTGATGGACGGTGATTAGCTCACAGTGGAGGGTTTAACATAAAGACACAGGGTCTTATCTCAATCAGCACTGTGGCTAAGCCACCCAGTCATTTCAAATAAGCTTTATAACCACTAGTGCAGATACCCTGGAATCAGGTACAGAGCTACTCACCCTCAAAGATGGGGCAGATCTTCCTCCAGGCTGTGACGCCTCCCTGGCTAGTGTACTGGCCCAGCGCTGTCTCCAAGAGGAAGACAGGAATGCCACAGGTAAAGAGGAAGATGAGGTAGGGGATGAAAAAGGCACCTGTGGGTGGGAAAAAGGCTGTCCATTACCTGGCACTAACCTCCTCATGGTCTGCATTCATCTCCTCCCATTATCACCCCATACTGCTAGTCAGAATCCCAGGGGTGGTGGACATGCAAAACTGCAGGGGACATCTGTTCAGATATCTGAAACCATAGCAGAGATCAAGAGTCACCAGGTTACCTAGGATCTAACCAAGTTACCTAGGGTTTTTTCACTCTGAAGTTTCAATCTATACCTACCAAGATTTGCTCCCCATCGAACATCAATTACTGCCTAAATAACATATAACTGTAGCAATAGCAAGGAGCTCATTGAATAATGGATATCCAGCAGCATTAACACAGCCCACAGACTATAATTCTTTTCAAGGAAATGATTGCTTTTAATGTTAGATAGGGACTTTTAGCAGGCTGAAATAAGATTTCCCTTTAGTAATCCTTTCTGCTTCTGTTTTCAAATCATTGGCTGAGACAAGTCTACTGATGCCAGAAATGCTGGTGTTTTCTCCACCACAGACCTCTATGTGCTGGCAAAGTGTAGAGGAGAGTTCACAGAGTACTGAAGAGGAGAGAACTACACAGAGAGGGAAATCCAAATATTGGCAGAGGGTCTCCTAGCTTTCAACTGAGTACTGGTGAGCACATACGTGTGAGGAAACTACCCAAAGTAAGGGAAAGAACTACTCAAAAAGATTGAGAGTAACGGTGCTCACACAGAACTGAGAAGAATGCCCGTTCCCACCAGCCAGACTGGATAATCTCAGGATTCACAGGGCATTGGGAAGAGAAAGCATTTCCTCAGTAGTGGGGAATAATTAGCCCTAAATCGAACACAACTCTGCTTCTGCCTAACAATGCTTAAAAGGAAAACCCAAAAGGATCAAATAACTTCACTGGTCCCAGAAAAAAAGCTCAAGAATATTTATAGAAATACAAAAATACTCAGCAACCAATAAGGCAAAAATCACCAGGTCTGGCATCCTATCAAAAATTACCAGGAAAACAAAGAAGCAGGAAAATATTACTCATAATAAGTAGATAAATCAATCAATTGAACCCAACTCATAACTTACACAGATGTTAGAATAAGCAGATGAGGACATTAATAGTTATTATAACTATATTCCATATGTTCAAAAAATTAGACAAAGACATGAAAGATATTGAAAAAGACTCAAATCAAACTTCTAGAGATGAAAACCACAATGTGCAAGATACACTGGATGGCATTGAGAGTAGATTAATAGCAGAAGAAAAGAGTAGTGACTTTGAATCACAGTAGTTGAAACTATCCAAAATAAAGACAAAGAGAAAAGAGAATTAAAAAAAAAAAAAAAAAACAGGTGTCAGTGAGCTGTGGGACAATTTCAAACAGCCTAATATAATTGTAAGTGGAGTCCCTGAAGGAGATAAAAGAGGGAGAAGGGCCAGAAAAAAATTTGAAGAAATAATGGCAAAAATTTTTTCAAATTTGATGAAAACTATAAATCCACAGATCCAAAAGAGACCTAAGATAAGAGCCCTAAGATAAGAAATATAAAGAACAAGGCACATCACAATCAAATTACTTAAACCAGCAATTAAGAGTTTTTAACAGGAAATAGTAAAAGCAGCCAGAGAAAAAGACACATATATACCAAGGAACAATGATAGGATGACACCAAAGTTCTCATTGGAAGCAATGCAAGTGA
Organism: Tapirus indicus; assembly: GCA_031878705.1. Classification (NCBI taxonomy): domain Eukaryota; kingdom Metazoa; phylum Chordata; class Mammalia; order Perissodactyla; family Tapiridae; genus Tapirus; species Tapirus indicus. Next base: position 99,539,742 of record CM062918.1, on the reverse strand, counting down.
GAAGACAATGATAGGGGAGTACATTTGTTAATGTACTGAAGGAAAAAAAGTCAAGCTAGAATTCTATACCCAATAATACTGTTCAAAAATGAAAGAGAACTAAATGCTTCTTAAGACATGCAAAACCTAAAAGAATCCATCACCAGCCGACCTGCACTACAAGCAATGCTAAAGAAAGTCCTTCAGGCAGACAGAAATTATAATGCCAGAGAGAAATACTAATCTACACAAAGGAATGAAGAATGTTAAAAATGGTAACTACATCATAGGTAAACATATAAGAATTTTTTCTTATTCAAATCTCTTTGAAAAATAACTGACTAGTTAAACAAAAATAATAAAAATATAAAGTGGAGTTTATAACATATGAAAAAATAAAATGTATAACAACAAGAGCACAAAGGTTGGGAGGAGAGAAATAGAAGTGTTTTATTGTAAGGTTCTTATATGTAAAGTGATACAATGTTACTTGAAGGCAAACTGTGATAAGTTAAAGATGTATGCCACAAAACCTAAAATAATCTCTAAACTAATACAACTAAGAATTATGGCTAATAAGCCAACAAAGAAGAAAGCCAACAATGGAATAATAAAAAAATATCCAATTAATCTAAAAAAAGGCAGAAGGACAGAAAGAGGGGAACAAAGAACTGATAGGACAAATAGAAAACAAATAGTAAGATGATAGATTTAAACTTAATCATATGGATAACTGCATTAAATGTAAGTAGTCTAAATATCCCAAATAAAAGGTAGAGACAGTCAGACTGGTTTAAAAAAATATATTGCAAGAGTTAGCTATTTGTTGCTCAAAAGAAATGCATTTTAAATATCAAGACATGAATAGGTTAAAAGTAAAAGGATGGGAAAAGATATGCCATGCTAATACTAATCAAAAGAAAGCTGGAGTGTTTATCTTAATATCACACAATGTAGATTTCAGAGCAAAAAATATTACCAGAGGTAAAGAAGGTCATTTTATAATGATAAAGAGGTTGATTCATCAAGAGGACATAATCCTAAATGCATGTGCACCTAATAATATAGCTTCAAAATATGAAGCAAAAATGATAGAACTGCAGGGAAAAATAGACAAATTTCTAATTAAAGTTAAAGATTTCAGTATCCCTCTCTCAATAATTGATAGAACAAGTAGACTAAAATCAGTAAGGACATAAAGTATTTGAAAATCACATCAACCAACTTGACCTACTTGACATTTATAGAACACTCTATCCAACAACAGCAGAATTTACATGATTTTCAAGTGCACATGGAATATTTGCCAAGATAGACCTATTCTGGGCCACAAAACAAATCTCAATAAGTTTCAAAGGATTCAAGTCATACAAAGTATGTTCTCTGACTAAATTAGGAATCAATAAAAGAAATACACTCAGAAGAGCCTCAAATATTTAGAAATTAGGTAACACTTCTAAATAATCCATGCGTCAAACAAGTAATCAAAAAGTATTTTGAATTGAATGAAATGAAAACACAACATATCAAAATCTGTAGGATACTACTAAAGCAATACTTATGGGGAGACTTTTAGCACCAAACACCTATTATTATAAAAGAAGAAAAGTCCCAAATCAATGACTGCAGCTTCTACCTTAAGAGTGAAGAAAATAAAAACAAATTAAACCCAAAGTAGGTCAAAGGAAATAAAAAAAATCAGAGTGGAAATCAATGAAATAGAAAATAGAGAAAATCAATGAAACAAAAGCTGGTTCTTTCAGGTAATCAATCAAACTGATAAACTTCTAGGAGATACAAATTACTGGTATGACAAATGAGGGCAGTATCATTAGTGCAGATTCTATAGATATTAAAAGGATAATAAGAAAATATATGAAAAATTTTATGTCAATAAATATAATAATTTAGGTAAAATAGACAATTTCCTTGAAAAATACAAACTATCAAAGCTCACTCGGGAAGAAACAGATAATCTAAATAGCCGTATTTCTATTAAAGAAAATTTTGTTGTTGTTAAAAACCTTCCCACACAGAAAACTCCAGGCCCAAATGACTTCCCTGGTGAATTCTCCATTTAAGGAAGAATAACACGAATTCTACACAAACTCTTCCAGAAAATTTAAGAGGAAGGAATGCTTCCCAACTCATTCTATAAAGCCAGCATTACCCTAATAACAAGGGCAGACAAAGATATTACAAGACAAGAAAACAACAGACCAATATCTTTCATGAACATAGATGCAAAATTCCTAAACAAAATTTTAGCAAATCAAATCCAACAATATATAAAAAAGATAATACAGTATGTAGTGGGGGTTATCTCAGGAATCCAAGGTTGTTTTAACATTAAAAAAAAAATCAGTCAATGTAATTTATTATATTAATAAATTTAAAAAGAAAGACTGTATGATTGTTTTAATAAATGCAGAAAAAGTATTTGACCAAATCTAACAGCCATTTCTGATAAAAACTCTCAGCAAATGATGAATAGAAGGAAACTTCCTCAACCTGATAAAAGACATCTACAAAAAACCTATAGATAACATCACACCTAATGGTGAAAGACTGCTTAATCCCTAAGGTCGAGATCAAGACAAGGGTGTCTATTCTTACCACTTCTATTCAACATTATTTCTATCAATATTGATTCTAACCAAGGCAATAAGGCAAGAAAAGGAATTAAAAGTTATTCAAATTTGAAAAGAAGAAATAAAACTGCTTTATTCACAAATGACGTGATAGTCTACGTAGGAAATTCTTTGAAATCTAAAATAGTCAAACTCATAGAAGCAGAGAGTAGAATGGTGGTTACCAGGGGCTGAGGAAGGGGAAATGGGGAGGTGTTGGTCAAGCATACCAAGTTTCAGTTATGCAAAACGAGTAAGTCCTAGAGTAAGTCCTAGACACCACAGTGCCTATAGTTAACAATATTGTATTGTTTTCTTAAAAATTTGCTAAGAAGGAAAATCTTACGTTAAGTGTTCTTATCACCAAAAAATTAAGATAAAAAAGAGGGCAGAAGGAAACTTTTGGAGGCGATGGACATGTTTATGGCATTGATTGTGGAGATGGTTTCACAAGTGTATATTTACCTCCAAACTTACCAAGTTGTATACATTAAATATGTACAGCTTTTTGTATATCAATCATACTTCACTAAAGCATTTTTAAAAAGAAAAGAAAAGAAAATCCTTTGGAATGTACCAAAGAGCTACAGGAACCAGTAAGTTAGTTTAGTGAGATTGCAGGATACAAGATCAGCATAGAAAAATCAATTTTATTTCTATATACTAGCAACAAACCGTCATAAATTACAATTTAAGAAACAATACCATTCATAATAGCATCAAAAAATATGAAATACTTAGGAATAAAAATGATGAAAGATATGTACACTGAAAACTGCAAAACATTGTTCAGGGAAATTAAAGAAGACTAAATAAAAGGTGAGGTATATCATGTTCGTGGATCAGAAGACTCAATATTACTAAGATGTCAATTCTGCCCAAATTGATCTATATATTCACAGCAATCACAATCAAAATTCCAGCAGCCTTTTTCGTAGAAATTGACAAACTGATTCTAAAATACAAAGGACTAAAATAGCCAAACAACTTTGAAAAAGAACTAAGTTTTAGGCTTAACTCTACCTTATTTTTATATTATTATAAAGCTACAGTTATTAAGACAGTGTGGTTTTGGTGTCAAAATAAACAAATAGAACAATAGAACAGAATAGAGTCCAGCAACAGGCCCATACATTTATGGACGATCGATTTTAAAGGCAATTCATTGGAGAAAAGATAATCTTTTCAATAAATGATGCTGGAACAAGTGGATATCCGTATACATGAAAAATGAACTTCAGTCCATACCTTCATTATATACAAAAATTAACCCAAAATGGATCATAGACTTAAATGTAAAACCTAAAACTACAAAACTTCTAGAAGAAAATATATGAGACCTTGGATTAAGCAAAGATTTCTTTCATGTGACACAAAAAGCATGATTCATAAAAGAATAAATTGATAAACTGGACTTTATCAAAATTTAAAACTGCTGCTCTTCAAAAGAACTCTGCTAAGAAAAGGAAAAATATAAGACAGAATGAGAAAAAATATTTGCAAAATGCATATTTGATAAAGGACTTATATCCAGAATTTATAAAAAAGTCCCAAAATTCAGTAGTAAGAAAACAAACAACCCATATTTTTAAATGGTCAAAAGATTTGAACAGGTTTTTACCAAAGAAAATATACGGGTTGCAAACAAGCACATGAAAAGATGCTCAACGTCATTAGTCATTAGGGAAATATAAATTAAAATGACAATGAGATAATATTACACACCAATTAGAAAAGTTAAAATTAAAAAGACTGACCAAGTATTGGTGAGGATGTGGAAAAACTGGCACTCGCATACACTGCTGGCAGGAATGTAAAATGATACAACCATTTTGGAAAAGTGTTTGGCAGTTTCTTAAAAAGTTAAAAGTGCACCTATGATGTAAACCAGTCATTCCACTCCTAGTATTTACTCAAGGGAAATGAAAGCATATGTTTATGCAAAGACTTGTACACAAATGTTCTTAGTGATTTTATCTATAATCTAAAAGCTGGAAGCAACCCAAATGTCCATCAACAAGGGAACGGATAAACAAATTGTAGTATATTCACATAATGGACTACTACTCAGCAATAACAAAGAATGAACTACTGATACACGAAAAATATGGATGAATCTCAAAATAATTATGCTGAGCGAAAGAAGCTAAAGAAAGTACATACTGCATGATTCCATTTACATAAAATTCTAAGAAATGCAAACTAATGTATAGTGACAGAAAACAGGCATGAGAACAACCTAAGTGTTGGTCAACAGGTGCATGGATAAAGAAAATGTCACACACAATGAAATATTATTCAGTCATAAAAAAAGGAGGAAATCCATGGGGCTGGCCCAGTGGCACAGCGGTTTAGTTTGCGCTTTGGCAGCCGGGGGTTCGCGGATTCGCATCCCGGGCGCCTGCCGACGCACTGCTTGTCAGCCATGCCGTGGCGGGGTCCCATATAAAGTGGAGGAAGATGGGCACGGATTTTAGCCCAGGGCCAGTCTTCCTCAGCAAAAAGAGGAGGATTGGTGAAGGATGTTAGCTCAGGGCTGGTCTTCCTCACACACACAAAAAAAAGAAGGAAATCCTGCCATTTGAGACAAGATAGGAAGACCTTGAAGGCATTATGCTAAGTGAAATAAGTCAGAGAAAGACAAATACTGTATGATCTCACTTATATGTGGAATCTAAATAAGCTAAACTCATGAAAATAGAGAGTAGAATGGCAGTTGCCAGAGGCTGGAGGGTGGGAGAAATGGGGAGAAGCTGGTCAAAGGGTATAAACTTCCAGCTATAAGTAAGTTCTGGGGATCTAATGTACAGCATTGTGACTATAGTGTACTATACTGTATTATATACTTGACAGTTAAGAGAGTACATCTTAAATGTTATCACCACACACACACACACACTTGCAAAATGGTAATGATGTGAGGGAATGGAGGTGTTAACCTTATTGTGGCAATCATTTCACAATATATAAGTGTACTAAATCATCACATTGTACACCTTAAACTTACATATATTATATATCAATAATATATCAACAAAGCTGGAAAGAATATATGTATTTCAAACAAACAGGTCTGTGGTTGTAGTGGGACGGGAAAGCAGAGGTCAGAGTGGAAGAAAGGACAGGAGGAAATTTTGGGAAGTGACAGATATGTTCATTATCTTGATTGCGGCAATGGTTTCAAGGGTATATACATATGTCAAAATTTATCAAATGATACACTTTAAACATGTACAATTTATTGTAAGTCAGTTACACCTTAATAAAACGGTTTCAAACAAAAGTTAATGGGGAATAGAGTTCTCTAGTTCTTCACCTTCCAAATCTCTGGCATGTAGTCCACACATCCATAATTCAGGCACTGAGGGAAACACTTGATTATCGCAAGGACAAAGAAATAAAGATTGTAAAGAATTCAGGCTAATAAGTACATAAATCAATCCAAGACTTGTTTGGCAGGAGGGGAAAATTAGGGAAGAGAGAACACAGTAGCTGATATGAACAGTCACCGTTGAGGGTTGGAAACATAGCAGAAAGAGAGAGAGAAGAGAAAGAGAGGAGAGAAAGAGAGGAGAGTTTCAGCCCGGGTGAAGCCTCTGCTCCACATCTGTATGCTACCTGCTCTTTCTCAATAAACGAAGCCAATGTTTAACCGCAGTGAGTCCTATGGTCAACTCTGCTCCCCTCTTTCTCTGCCTCTTTGAGCACCCGGGCAGCATGCCACAGGGACAAGGTTCATACCCACCAGGTAGAGCCACTGGCCTAAAAGTGGGGAAGTTGTGAGGGGCAGAATGGAGCCCAAGAAGGACCCAGGTGCAGACCCGGGAGTCCTGTAGGGCTTCTGCCTCTTTCCCCACCAATTTCCAGCCACCATCATTACAAGATGGAGTCAGTCCTAGAGAGGAAGGATGGAGTTCACAGTTACCTGCTCCCTCGTATCCCCCATGTTGGTCTCCTTCCCCAAATTCTAAAATGTCTTGGTATTTTTCCCTATGGGATGGGAGAGACCACACGCCCACCGTAGAAAGAATCAATCGGCTGGCCATCCTTCTTAAAAGGAACCCAGTTTGTGGTGTCACCTGTAATGTTCCACGTGACATTTTTTAAGACACAAACTGATGATAGTCCGCATGACCAACACAGCAGTGAGCATACGTGAATAGTTATATGCTCTAATCAACACTAATCTGACCAACACTGCGCATTGAATAATTAACTAAAACAGTAACAAATGGTCATGCGCCACTAAAATAACTATTACTCTTATATGAAGAAAAGTGCTCCTCGTTTCTCTTTGTTTTTTAGTATCTACAAATAGCATCAAGGCAAACAGTCTTCCCTGATGCCAGGTGCCATTTTCCCCCTTTATGTTAGTGTCCTGTGCTCTCACTCCCTACAGTCTACAGTTAAGGTTTGCTGTGCTGCTGTCCTTCCCCCACAGTCCTTCCCCCACAGTCCTTCCCCTCTATGTTCCTGAGAGGTCCAGCTGTGCTACACTCTGTTGTAGTCGCATGTGGGTCTCCAGCCCCAGGTGTTCTGGGTGTCGAGGAAGTCAGTCTGTGAGCAGCCAGGTCCCAGGGAACTGGAGAGGTTCCAGCTGGAAGCCCACGTTCTGAAGCACCCAGGATCTGGGTGTTTGGAGACTGAAGATCAGAAGGGAGGAGGGCAAGGGAGAAGACAGCATCTGTCCTCACACAAGGTGGTCTCCAGCTGCTGCTCTATGACTAGCAGAACACAAAGATTCTCTGCACAGGTGACCTCTGGCCCTAGTTTTCAACAACTTGGATTTAGAAATCAAGTATAAAATGATTGGCAGATGATCTGTTTTCTCTGGGCTGAGACTGGCAGGCAAGTCATTTAAATTTCCTCCTGGTAGAGTTGAATCCTATTGCCAAAACCCTCTCCCACCACCTTCCCCATATCACGCGTCTTGCGTTATCGAGTCTCCTCATCCACATGGCTAGAGCTTTAGCTGGACAGCGCCCGGTGGAAGAATATGTTTGCTTTTCCCTCCTTGGAGTTGAGGGTGGAGAGCTAGGAAAATAGTCAAATTTGCAGCTTCTTCTGCAACTTCACCAGTCATGAGACCCATCCTCAACATCACTGGACACACTAGGCACTATTACTACTATGCAGCACTCATAATGGCTTATTTCCACCCAGGAGGGAGAATACAGAAAGAGGAGATGAATTTCACCCACTCCTGAGTTTTGCCCATATAACCCATATTTCCTATGTCCAATTCTTCTCTCCCTCACTAGCTTAAACCTACTACAACCAGTCTTTGCCCTGGCACTCCACTGTAACTGCTCTTACAAGGTCACCAATGTTGCTAAATCCAACAATCAATTCTCATTCCTCATCTTTCTCAACGCATTCAGCAGCATGTGATGTAGTTATCTCTCCCTCCTCCCTGATATTATTGCTTTACTTGTCTTCCAAATACTCCATTCTCTTGGTTTTCATTCTACTTTACTGGTTTCTCCTCCTCTGTCTATTTTGCTGGTTCCTCCTCTTCTCCAAGATCTTTTAAGGTCCTTGCTCTCTTTTCTTATACCATCAAAATCTAATGGCTTTCAAACTTATATCTCCAGTCCAGAACTCTCTCACAAACTCTAGACTCACATATGCTACTGCTTAGTTGACATCTCTACTTGGATATCTGTTAGATGTCTCAACTCAACATTCCCAAAACTCAACTCCTTATTTTCTTCTTAAAACCTGCTCTTCTCGTGGCTTCCCACATCTCAGTAAATGGCAACTCCTTCCTTCTAGTTGCTCAGGCTAAAATCCTTGGATTGCTTAGACCAGGTGGTAACAGTAGAGGTGAGGAGAAGTCAGATTCTGCATATCTTATGTGGGGTCTCCAGTCCCAGACATTCTGGGTGTGGAGGAATTAAGCCTGTTGGCAGCCAGGGTGCAGGGAGTTGGAGAGGGTCCAGCTGAAGGTCCATGTTGTAAAGCACCCAGGATCTGGGTATTTGGGTAGAGCCAACAGTTATGAGAGAAAGAAGGGAATTAAGGATGACTCCAAGATTCTTAGCCTTGTAACTGGTCTGCTTCTGCCCTTACTCCTCTACAATCAGTTCTCAACATAGAAGCCATAGAGATTATTTTAGAATGTAAGATCATGCCATTCCTGCTCAAAACCCTGCTGTGATTCCCCACGTCACTAGAGTAAAAGCCAGTCTTACAGTAGTTGACAAGGACCCACATGATCTGCCATTCCCACCCTATTTACTTCTCTGACCTCACCCTCCACTTACTCCCCTCCTGCCCGTTCCTCTAACAAGCCAGTCAGCCCCTTGCTTTAGGACCATTAAAGCTTTTGTTTCCTCTGCCGGAGCACTTTCACTGCCAGTGTCCACATGGCCAACATCCTCATTCCCGGCAAGCCTTTGCTCAAATGTTCTCAATGTGACCACCCCACTCCCACTCCCACTCCCACTCCTGACCCCCTTTACCCAGCTCTGTTCCATCTTCTTCCATAGCACTCATTAACTTCCAATATACTATATAATTTTCTTATTTACTATGTTTATTGCTTATTGTCTGTCTCCCTTCTCTAGAATATAAGCCCAAACAGGATAGGGAGTTGGTCTGTTTTGTTTTTAGGTGTATCCCAACCACTTACAATAATTCCTGGCAGACGTTAGGTCCTCAGTACGTACTTGTTGTTGAATGACACAGTCAGGGTCAAGGTTTGGTTGGCCATGTGCTGGGGCAACTGACTGAGATCAGAGACTCTAAAAAGCCATCAGGATGAGGCAGGTGCTTGTGGTGGATTGGCCACAGGTCCTAGACAGCAGGGAAGGTATTTGCCTAGGAGATGATTGAGGTGGCATTCCTCCCATCCATCTCCCTAAAAAGCCTACTAGTTGCTTCTGATTTTAGATTGGCTTCTTTACACCCCTTTCTCACCTTCTCTGGTCTTCAACTACAGAGTTTAACTGTTTGCCTGTTCTTCCATCATATTCTTGCTTCAGCCCTTTCCCTGCTCTGGAACTCACTTTAAATTAGATCTACCGAATGTAAAAACTGGAAGGAACCAAACAAGACATCACTTATAATTTTAGCTTGAAACTAAAATTATGCTTTGGGGACTTTTTCATTCCTGACCTTGCCACTGAATAAATATTAATAATAATAAAGTCCCTAGCTTATCCCACCCTCTTGCCCTGCCCCAAGCACAAAAGTGGCTATTTAAAGCCAAGAAGTTAGAGAAAGGGCCCGGAAGCAGGCTAATAGCATACAACATCTGAGCATGGAACACCCTGGAGTAGCCCAGCAACCTTCTCCAGAACTTGCTCAGAATGTTCCTCTCATCCCCCAGGAGTCCAAATCCAACCTGAGAACCATGAGTTTAAATAAAATCACTAACCGGGGAGGAAAGGGATCAAACCAATTTAAATGGTCTCCATTCTCCTCACCCTCCTTCCCCACATCAGCAGCAAAGGGTTCTATCATAGAGAGGCTTCAGTCTCTTCTTTGACAAAGAGACAGGAGATGACAAGATGAAGTGTTAGGGCCTATTCTCTGTAGGAGCTTATTTTCCTTGGGAGGCAACGGGAGTTAAATGTCGACAGAAGGGTTAAACCGCTGGGAACACCAAAAAACACAAAAATAGGCATGTCCAGGTTCCTCTAATGACCATACCTATCTTTGGTTAGTCCCCCTTACCTTGGCAAAGGAGCCTTTCCATTAATTCACCGGGTGGCCCTGGATGACTCATGCCCTTCAGAGCAAACCTGGGCATTAGCCTCCAGCTCCAAAGCCCCTGAGAAACACTTCTCTCCAGCTGCTGTTGTCCATCAAGGAAAAGAGAAGAGAAGTCCTAAGGCCCTGCGCTTGATCAAGAGAAGAGATTATGGGCGGTGATGTAAGGATTAAATAAAGAGAACTTGACAGGATCCAGAACCCTTAAAAATGTCTCCACTATCAACTGGGATCAGCAATGCTGGAAGGCAGGCTCTATCCATGGAGGAAGAGGCCACAGCATCCACCCTCTGCCTCCACCTTCCCCCACAAGCACTCATGTGAAAAAACAAGAGCCACAGATACTCTTTTCTTCCTGGACCTGCATTTCCACCTAAGACATAGTCACACATTCCCACACCTGCACAAACTTACCACAGCCCTGAGGCAGAGCTCAGACCCAAACACTGCCAGACAGCCTCACCTCAACAGGGTGAGCCCCACATCGCCCCCTGCCTCCATTCCTGTCACTGCTCCCCTTTACTTCCCCTTCTTCAGCCCAGTGGGTTTGCACTAGACCTGGAAATCACTCACTCCCACCTCTTCGTGCCATTCCTGCTAATTCCCAGGCCAACCTTTACCCAATTCCAGAGAGGCTTGGGGAAAGCAGCTCACCTCTTAATCTTTCTGCCACGTGAGAAGCTAAGCTGGTTATCAGGTTCCAGATACAGAGTCCCAATGCCCAGCTTAGCCCCCAGACTCCTCCTCCTCCCTGGACCAGCCCCATGCCTTCACCCAGTTTTCTGAAGGGAGAGAGCTCAGGCCTAAATTCCTAAACAAGCATGTGGAGTGTCCCAAGCTAGGTCAGAAGTGGGAAGACCTCCCTCTTTCCCTCACAATGCAGACTGAGCAAAGTCCTGTGATTTCAGGCTCCTGGCCAGAAATTCCTAGGGGGAAAGGACATATCAGCCCGTTCCCACCCCTCTGGAAAAATAGAAATTAACTCCCAACCCCAGGGCCAATCCCCAATTGCAGGAATCCTGAGAATAAGACTCTATGGGCTCAGAGCATCTCTCTGTGCTCTTCCCCAGTCCTCCCACCTCCTACCTCCTCAATGGTTTCTCTCTCCAAAACCATTTTGAGACTGAGCTTGACGCATTTGGAGACTCCTACTCCCCTGCAAAAGGTTAAGGGTTGCACTAGGGCACCCTCCAATCCTTGTGGCCCATGAAATTACCACTCCCTTCAGAATTTACCCCCATGACCTACCTCTGCATTCCTCTTCCTTTCAGCCCAGACTGCAGCCTCACTTCAAAATCACACCTGGGAGTCCCAATCCCTATCAGCTTTACCCATCAACAAGGAGATCTTCCTAACCTACTGCTCAGTCACAAAACTTTAGGATCTGGGAAATCCCTCAGGGACTTCCCACAGAGATCTGGGATTCCTTGAAAGTGAGTTAGTGGTAGGAAAATTACCACCACTGCTGTAGGGGTAGCAGAGTTACCGCAGGGGCCTGGAATGGAGGGGATGAGGAACGAGTAAAGACCTAGTAAAGAGTTAGAGTCAATGCTCCCCACACACATTTTCAGTGGGAAATTTTTAAAGGAAGAGCCACTAGTATCAAAGGTTAAGACACTGGTGGGGATTGGGTAATGAATGGCTTAGGGAATGTCATGGTGCCAGCAGAGGAAGCGGAAGATACAAAGCCATGGCTAAGGAGTCTCAAAACGACAGGACAGTTTGGTATCAACATCATCTTCAACATAGCCATCATTTAAGCACTTTACACACACTATCTCTAATCCTTACAACAACCTTGAAAGGCAGGTATTACTATCTCAATTTACAGGAGCAGCAATTGAGGCTCTGAGGGCTTAAGTAACTTGCCCAAGATTACACAGAGAGAAAGTAGCAGAGGCAGAATCCAAACTTTGATCCATCTGGTTCCAAGCCTATATTCATATTTCTATGATACCACCCTACAACAGAAAAACCCCTGGGAAAATCATGTGATCTGTCTAGGTCTCAGTCTCATGCAGTGTCCTTAATGACTTCTATGGGTCTTTCCGGCTCCAGCATTCTATACGTCTATGGGACTCTCCGGAGGGGCAGAAGGTGAGGAGATGTAGACATCCTCCTTCCACGGGTGAGTGGGGTGGCGCAGTGGCTCTCACCTCCGCCATTTTTGTAGCAGAGATAGGGAAACCTCCAGACATTGCCTAGGCCAATGATCTCCCCGGCTACTGACAGCATAAACTCCATCTTGTTGTTCCACTGCCCCCGTTCCAGGTTGCCATCTTCTGCCGCCTTTTCCACGACTGGGTATACTGGTTTTGTCTCTCCATTACTGGTTGTGCCTGAGACCCTGGTATCCATCCCACCTGGAAAACAAGCAGGGTGCTCTGTTACTGTTGGGAAGTCTGGAAGGAAAGCCTTCCCCTTTTCTTCACCAGCAAATTCCCAAGGGAATAAATGCACTGGAAGAGAATGAATTCCTACTCTCTTGTCTATAGACTCAAGTCCTCCTTAACGTCTTTTATCGGTAAAGGCTGGGTACCAGCTGCTGAGAATAAATATTCCTTTCCTGTTTCAAGAAGAAAGCACTGACACTGACATACAGACATTGCTTCCACCACACAGGGTCTCTTATGTTGGGGCTTGTGGACGTGGAAGAATTCACACAGCCCCCAGGTTGTCTAAGTTCTCCCCGCCATCCTACATCCGTCCTTGTCTGTCTTAGCATGTGCGTCAGCTTCTCTATTCTGTACACTGGGGACGGTTGAAAGGATGGGATTTTTATATATCCTCAAAGTCATCAATTTTCCTTGCCGGAATTTACTATAAGGAAATAACTGTGACGGTGGGTGAAGATTTAGCATTGAGGATGTTCATTGTTTATAACAGTGAAAAATTAGAAAGTACATAAATGTTCAAAAATGGTAAATAGGTTAAACTTGGCACTTACATATACTATATAATCATTAAAAATTGTGTTGCAGAAGAAAGGGTAATGAAATGAAACGGTGTTCACAATACGTGAAGTGAAAATAGTTATAAAATAGCACATACGATATGATTATGCTTGAAAAATATTTCATAAAGTATTTGTATGCATTGAAAGATTAGGATATCCACCAAAATGTTTCTCTCAGTAGTTGGATTACAGGAATATTTTCCTTATCTATATTTCCTATATTTTCATCAAAGAACATGTTTTATTTTGTAATATGAAAATAAAAGCCAGTTTTAAAAAAAATTCCTTCCAAAGGAATGAGAGACATTGAGTGGGACCAGGATCTCTGAATAAAATGAGATGATCTTCCAGCTACCCCCTCCATCTCTCTCTGAAATCAACATAAGAAAAAGATGAAGTATGGGCTCTTTTTCTTTTTCTGGTGATGACAAATGTAGGAATTGGCTACAGTAGAAAAGACAACATAAAATGAATAAAGAGCCACAGTTCTAAACCCTTCACTGCCCTACCCTAGACTTGTATTGAGATTAAGGATAAGATTGGATGTGGCTTACATTTAGCGAGCAACTACTAGAGACTAAAGACATTTATTTCATTTAATCCATGCAACAATCCTGAGATGTAAGCAGTATTACCTCTGCTTTGTAAATAAGGAACCTGCAGCTCTGAGAGGTTAAATAACACGTCTCCTGCCATACAGCTAGTAAATTACACAGCCAGGACTTGAAGCCACTCTATCCCTGCTCTTTCAACTACATCCCTTGATTCCCTTGGCTGCCTAGGTTTATCAGCATGTCTAATATAAGCATCTTCTAATGACTCCTCCCTGATTATAAGCAGTAGCCCCTTTTCTGGAGAAGTGGGTAGATGGACTTTTTTCTACACCTCAAGAAAAGTCCATGTTCACAAAACTTTCTCAGGGGGAGCCCCATCTGTCTAGAGACTCTCTTGTGGCTCTGCCTCCCCATCTCAGCTACCCGAGGAATCCAGAAAGTCAGAGAGAAAGTCAGAGAACAGTAGGCACCTTTGCTTATTTGATAAATTAGGGAATGGGCTCCAAAGATTGTTTGTGGGCTAAGAAGGAGAAACCCAAGCAGCTGGTCCCAAGAAGTTTCCTCGTCCTTTTGAGAAGGTTGTCTAATGTCTTGCGCTGGTTCTGGGCCTCCCTTTACCATCTGATGGGTGTCTTCGAATGACAGAATGCCATCTCCCTTCACTTCTTCATCCTCTCAGACCCTAGAAGAAACAGTAGCCCTATCCTGGGTCCCTTAGCCTCATTAGGGTACTGTTTCTCACAGGTGGTATTGTGCAGTTGAAAGGACTTGAGCTGTAGAGTCAGACAAGCCTGGGTTCAAATCTTATCCTTGTGCCACACCACCGCCTGACTTCAGAGAAGTTAATTACTCTGAGCCTTAGTTTGCTCATCTGTAAAAGTGAGAATGATAGGATATACCTAGCTATCCTATCTTATATATAGATATATATATATATATACACTGAGATATTACTTATTATGTATACTTATTACTACATATGCTTAGATATTATACATCAAATTAGATTATACACACACACACACACACATATATATATATATGAAAGCACTTGGTAGAATAACAGGCACTTATATTTTTATTTCTTTTAATCCTGTCAAAATTTTTATGTTCAGTCTCAATATTGTCTCATTTCACACAGAAGAAAGCCCTCATTTTCTTAGAATTAAACCCAAATGTCTTTCCTCGCTACCTAGGGTTCTCTTTCTCCAAATCACATTGTCCCTTAAGTCAACAGCCACCGAAGTTTCAGGAAGTCAAGAAAATAGCATATAGTCTTTGCATATGCACACATAAATGTCAGAAACATTTTCTAGGAGAGGATCAAAAAATCCTTGGTTGTAAGTCCTATGGATCCCACCAACCTGTAGTCTGAGTCTCAGAAACAAAAAAAAAGAGAAGAAAATGTTACCAACCTTAGTGCAGTTGCTGCCAGAGGTCCAGTCAGGGGAGAGAAGAATTATCTAAGGGGGAAGGGGAAGGTGCTGGCTATTTAAAGTGTGGTTCCAACTCCTCTGCTGCATGTGTAATTCTAAACTTGGCCCAGCCCACATTCTGCCCTCCTGCGTCCCCCCTCCCCAGTTCTCCCCTCCCCTAGGGCACCAGACAACTCACACTTGAGTGATTTCACAGCCCCAGGAGTGTGTGCACACCCTGGCAGGTCAGGTCAGTTGCTTGTGAGCTTATCGGCAGCACGCTCTCCTCCCTGCAGCTCACGGGCTCTTCCCTCTTGGTGACCTCAGGGTCTCTCTAGAGGGATCCTGCCTTCCACCCCTTTCTCCAACTCAGGTGCTCCTATAAATCCATCAAGAATAGTGTTTCTTTGGTCAGACGCTGTGTAGATTAATTTAAAATACATTTATCTTACCCTTTTGCAGCTTACAATTTGGAATGGACAATGATTTAGAATAAAGATACACAGATTACAGAACTCTTGAGTAGTCAGAAAAACTTCCTAAACACACATACACACACACATTTATATACATATAGAAAAGTCTGGAAAAAATATTCACTAAATGGTTAATAGTAGTTACATTAGGAGAGCAGGGTTGGAGCCAGGAGATGAAGTAGAGTGACATTTTTCGTGTCTATTTTTAAGCTTCAGTATTGTTTGAATTTTTAAATAATGTGCTAGAGTTGATTTTTTAAAAATAATTTTTTAAATCAATAAAGAAAAGGAAGTGCCAAGGTTTAAAAGAAAGCAAAGCCCTAAATCTTTCTTAAGTGAAGGAGCTGGCTACGAAGGGGAGGCAGAGGTAGTCACGGGAGCTTTGTTTTGAGGCAGGAACAACCCAGGGAGGCAGCTGTGGCGAGTAGAGGATCATTCATTCAGCTCGGAGTCGGGTGGAGGACCCGGGGCAGGGCCCCAGCTCAGCCACGTGCTGAATGAAGCGCAGCGCTGTGCAGTGGAAAGCTGCTGAGGCTTTGAAGCCAGATGGTCCAGGGTCTGAATCCTGCTTCTATCACTTTCCCGTTTGTGGCTTTGAGCAAGTATTCAACTTCTGAAAGTCTTGTTTTCTCATCTATAAAAAGGGGAGAATATTCCTTAACTTGCAAGGTTGTGTGAGGTTTCAGGAGATAACGTGTATATGCAAAGGGCTAATACATAGCAAGCCCTCAAACAGTAGCTATTATTTATCCTTAAGGAATTATTCACACTGAGCAGGGAAGTTTTCTTGAAGGGGATGGGATTGAGAGACCCCTGAGCAAAACGGGGCTCTGGCGAGACAGTAAGAATGAGTCAGGGGTGGGGGCGGGCTGCTGAAGGAGATAACAAAAATGTGCCTGAAAGGACCAAGAGGAGTGGAAAGGAGGGTAAATCAAAGATTCTACGGAAGTTTCTCCTTCTCTCATCCCTCATCCGCCTCTAGGGCGTTGAAGCAGGGGTGGGGAAACACCTCGTGATAACACCGAGGGAGCCTGGTGGACATTCTTCTTCTTACGTTTCAGCTGCCCGTCTTCCTCGCCCCTTCTAACTATCCATCCGTCTGATTTAACTGCGTAAAGCAACAGACCACGGAGTGACGTCAGCATCATGGCGGGGTGAGCTGTTCTCTTTGTCTCTCTCCTCTAAGTGACACTGAAGGGACATCCATTAACCACCAGAGGATTCCCCATAGAGCACAACAGGACGGCTGAGAGATCCCTGCAGCTCTACAGCTAGAGGTGGGTGGAGCGGACCCCACTCCGGGCGGCAGCGATCCAGGCCGGGAATCCTCACGCAGTCGCCAGCGCGACGGGGAGCGGAGGCGGGAGCAGCCGCGAACGCCTGCGGAGCGGCGGCAGCCCCGCCCCCGAGCGCCTACCGAGCCCGGCGGCCGCCGGCGGAAACGCTCGGGCCAGCTGGCAGCGGGCTCAGCCTGCGGGAAGGCGCCCCGCCAGGGTGGTGGCCCCGCCCGCCAAACGCAGTGGCCGGCCTGCTCGAGGGGCCCACCGGCACAACTGCTGCAGACAGAGAGGGAACAGAACACACAGACCCCGTCCCATCCTCCCCGGACCACAACGGTGGTGGTAGGTGGAATCTGCGACTAGAAGCAACAGGAGCCACAGAAGGTGACCCAGCCCTGGACACCAGCTGCACCAGCAGCGGGGGCTGTATACAAGTCCCCGGTCCCCAGGCCCTCCCCCTCCAGCGACACCCATGAACCCAGCACCCCTGGCACCCGTGCAACCGGCACCCCAAGACAAGCCGGGAACTCAAGAATCTGAGTAGACCAGCCACAAGTGAAGAGATTGAAACAGGGATCAAAAACCTCCCAGAAAACAAAAGTCCAGGACCAGATGGCTTCTCTGGTGAATTCTCCCAAACATTCAAAGAAGATTTAATACCTATCCTTCTCAAACTATTCCAAAATATTGAAGAAGACGGGACACTTCCTAACTCATTTTATGAGGCCAACATTACCCTGATACCAAAACCAGACAAGGACAACACAGAAAAGGAAAATTACTGGCCAATATCGCTGATGAACATAGATGCAAAAATCCTCAAGAAAATATTAGCAAATCGAATACAGCAATACATTAAAAGGATCATACACCAGAATCAAGTGGGATTTATTCCAGGGATGCATGGATAGCTCAACATCCACAAGTCAATCAATGTGATACACTACATTAACAAAATGAGAAGTAAAAATCACATGATTATCTCAATAGATGCAGACAAAGCATTTGACAAGGTCTATTTATGATAAAAACTCTCAATAAAATGAGTATAGAAGGAAAGTATCTCATTATAATAAAGGCTATATATGACAAACCCACAGCCAACATTGTACTGAACAGTGAAAAACTGAAAGCCATCCCTCAGAACAGGAAGAAGACAAGGGTGCCCACTCTCACCACTCCTATTCAACATAGTACTGGAGGTTTCGGCCAGAGCAATTAGGCAAGAAAAAGAAATGAAAGGGATCTAAACTGGAAAGGAAGAAGTAAAACTCTCACTGCAGATGACGTGATTCTATATGTAGAAAACCCTAAAGAATCCACCAGAAAACTATTAGAAATAACACCTACAGCAAAGTTTCAGGGTACAAGATCAACATACAAAAAGTCAGTTGTGGGGCCGCCCGGTGGCACAATGGTTTAGTTTGCGCTTGGCAGCTCAGGGTTTGCGGGTTGGGATCCCGGGCGCCCGCCAACACACTGCTTGTCAGCCATGCTGTGGTGGCGTCCCATATAAAGTAGAGGAAGATGGGCACGGATGTTAGCCCAGGGCCAGTCTTCCTCAGCAAAAAGAGGAGGATTGGCAATGGATGTTAGCTCAGGGCTGGTCTTCCTCACACGCACACACACACACACAAAACTCCCTGGATGACTCTAATGGGCAGCTAAAGTTGAAAACCTCTATAGCCTAAATCCTCTTGATGCTATCTTATTTCTCATTCTCTCCTCAGGGAAAATGTACCACAGCTGGTCTTATATTTGAAATTCTTTTTGAAAGCTACCCTCAGCCTTTTCCTCTCCAAGATAAATAATCACAAATCCTTTCATCTTTCCTAAGAGTTTTTATTTCATACCCCACCCACTGTTTTCATTGCTCTCCTCTGGATGCTCCCCAGGTTCTTAACATCCCTATCATGCTGGAGTTTCCAGAATTTCCTCATAATTCTTCCATGCCGTATTCCTGTTGACTGGCTAGTGTGTGTTTGCTTCAACAATGGCTCTGCATTGCTGACTGAATTCCATTTCCATCAATCAAGAAATTCAGCAACCGAGGAACTCTACAAACACACCAGCAGACGAAGAGACAGAAGCCTAAAGAAGTGACTATCGGAATAGGGTGGTGAGTTCTGCAAGATGACCAGTGGAGAAAAAAAAAAAAAGAAAGACAAAAAGAAAGGGCATAAATGGAGAAAGAGACAAGAGCAAATTTCAATGTGATGAAAAAAATAGATAATCTGGGAGGCAGAACTCTAAAATCTAGTCCTGGATATGACCCTAATCAGCCACATAACCTTGGGCAATGCATTTCACCTTTCTAGGCCTCAATTTTTCATATGTAAAATAGGAGAGTAAGACTGGATCATCTCTAAGTTTCACTTCAGCTCTGAATCTTCCATAGCTGGTCTCAGGCTGCAACAGAAAAAGAGAGCCAGTCTGATCATTCCCCTTCTACTTGATCTGCTCACAATTCTTTCTCCCGGCTACTCTAGTCATCCCAAGAGTTATTATTTTCCCAATTCTGATAGTCAATGATTATAGTCCAGACCGAGCACCACTAGAATGGAAGCTTCTTTAAGACAGTACAATGCCATCTTCTGAATATAGAAAAAAATCTGGGAGTACTCAGTCCACTCAGCAGATACTTTTAACATTTAGATGAGTTAAAGATATTTTCCTCAATCTCCAAGAATTAGAGCGCTAAACAATAAGGACCAGAATAATTAGTGTTCACCTCTTCATCAACAACTATACCTACCAAAACTTAGCACCACATGAAGTCATCGACATTAGCAGTTATGGCACTGTGCTAGATCCATTCTCTTATTTAGTCTTCACTGACAACCCAAAAAGATTGGCATTATCCCTATTTTATAGGTAAGAAACTAGAGCTTCAAAGAGAAGTAGATTGCCCAAGATTCCAAAGCAACTAAGTAACACAGTTAGGGTTTGAATTCAGGTCCCCTCCCGAATTCTTCAGCTTCGCCTAGTAGCGGTAGATATACCACGAAGTTAATAAAGCTTAAGTTTCAGGGCCCCTCACTTGCATGGGTGCCTTCCAATCCCCTGTATCTAGTTTTGAATTCTTAATTTTGCACTATTTTTCATAAAGAGGGCCCCTACAATTGTCTCAACTTCAGGTCCTACAAAACCTAGATTCACCCCTGAACGCAACTTCCCAAGTTAACATAAGCACTACCGTTTAGTAATTTCAGTCTGAAGGCATTTTTTTAAACATGAATCCAAGATGAATCCTTGCTGGCTTTCTGCTCTGGGAACCTATGCTGCTACTTTAAAGAAATAATAGAGTATGGCTTCATCCTGTGCCATGTGACATGGATCACCCACTATTCATTCTTTTCCCACTTTTACTTTGTACCCATGGTATGCTTCTCCCATGACAGGCTGTGGATTCCCTCTCTCCCTATGGCAGGCCTGCTAGAGTGAGTTTCGTCCTGTAGCATGACCTGCATTCTGGTTTGCATAGATGTCTCATCTTCACCCGATGTGTGATAATGAGTCTGTCCTGCCCATCCTGCTGCTTCTTGCACGGTTTGCTTTTTGGACCAGAGCCACAGCTGCTTTGGTATTGGGCCTCTGCTGCTCTTTGTAGCTGTAAAGGCAATGCTTGTTGACCACTTGGAAACAAATGACTTGAAAACAGGGGAAAAAAGAGGGAGCGTTTTATACCTCAATTTCTGTTAGATAGGTCCGAATACCAGAATTTTTCACATATCATTCTAGCTTCTTCTATAACTTCATCGAAATATTCTAACACTCTTTTTTATCTACTGTTCCTTCCCTTCATCTTGACCATGGTTATCAGATCCCCATTCTTCTTTAGATCAAAACAAATTTTCCCTCTTTCCTTCTCTCTCTGCAAACCAGAGAGGGTGCAGATACAACTTGGGAAAAACACAACTTAGCAGAGAACTGGGAAATTATCTTGGGAACTGGGAATTTCATATGAACTCAGCACATCCTCTCCCACTGCTTATTCACTCATCATCTCCCTTAATCTCAATACCTCCCACACGACTGCAGCCATCTCACAAATCAGAAAAATCTTTGCTCAGTAATCAAATATTTATTGTACAATGGTAGCTTAATTAGTAATATTAGAAAAAACAAGATGGAACTAGGCTATTTATACATAGTATTTCCCAGATACATTTTTCATGCAAACACTAGCCATTTTTTAGCATGATTTAGATACTACCTGTTGGCAGCAGAAGCACGGAAAAGTTGACATTAGGATATCTGGAAATCTCAGGGCTAAGTAATTCTAAGACATGATTTATATATATATATATATATATATATATAAAATCCATAGATATATATATATCTCCATAGAACCAAGAGCAATAGAATATTAAATATATCCCAGAAAAGAACTGCAAAACAAACAAAGCCAGCACTGACTCATGCCCTTGCTGAAGTGTAAACAAGTCTGTAGGCAAATGGACATAAAGAAATTGCCCATCAGCAGCAGAGACAGCAATCTTATTACCTTGGAAAGGAATTATTATTATTATTGTTAGTAGTAGTAGTAGTAGTTTACAAACTTAGGATAAGATACTTTTTTTTTGAGGAAGATTAGCCCTGAGCTAACACCTGTTGCCAATCCTCTTATTGCTGAGGAAGATTGGCCCTGGGCTAACATCCGTGACCATCCTGCTCTACTTTATATGGGATGCCACCACAGCATGGCTTGATGAGTGGTGCGTAGGTCCGTGCCCGGGATCTGAACCTGCAAACCCCAGGCTGCCGAAGTGGAGCATGTGAACTTAACCACTACGCCACAGGGCCGGCCCCAAGGATGAGATACTTTAAAACTCTCAATTCTGCTTCCAGTTTCTTCTCTTGCTTCCTATCCCTTCTTACCACATATCAAGAAATCAGTTTACTAAACTCCCAATTTACCCATCTCTAGAAACAAAATAGAAATTCTCAGGATGTATGGGAAAGATAAGAGAGTAATTTCAATGATAAGGAAATCTTCAAATTTCCGTATCTGTGAGTGGAAATTGAGAATGGAAAATACAGCAATTTTTGCTGACAGCCTCCAGAAGAATGAGGCTACAGAAGAAAAAAAGTGTACAGAGAGAAAAGAAATTTGCAAAGACTCTTAACTATGCATACTGCAAATCTTCTGAATTAAAAAATTCAGAGAGATCTGATTCCCTCATCCAGAATTGTAAAGATCAAAAGAATGCTTTGCATGGACATTAAAAAGGATATGAGCAATTTGGAGTGTGTTCAGAAGCTAATTGAACAGTAGGGTCAAGGAACTCAGAGCACAGAGAGATAGACTTGATGAGATTTGCAGATTTCTATTTCTCTAAGCAGCAGCAAAGATTTGCTCCATTGAATGCAGGGGAGGATTGGCCAAAGGGTAGTTATAATTACCCCAAATTGCAGCAGTCTTATAAAAGTTTAGCCCAAGTGAAAAAAGTTAACTGCTTTTCTTCTCATGAACATTAGAAAAACAAAGCCATTACACTTTTCTTTTTCAATCTAACTTGAATAGGAAAGCATGGATAGAGTGAATTTTGTCAGGCCTAAAGAAGCTAACTTCTTTTCTCAGGCACTTCAGTCTTAATCTGATGCAGCATATTACTTACACTGACTGTGTGAGTCAGCTCCCCACGGCCCCTGCCTCTTGATATTCATACCCTTGGTGATGTCCTCCTCTTGAGTGTGAGCAGTGACTGACTTCTAACCAATAGACTATGGCAAAGGCAACAGGATGTATGTGTACATGATTATGTTATATAAGGTTGTAACGAGTCTTGCTAGAAGACCCTTTCCCTTGCTGGCTTCCAGGAAACAAGCGGCCATGTTGGGAAAGCTCATGAGCCAAGGAACTGAGGATGGCCTCTGGCAGGTGGCCAACAAAAAACTGAGGCCCTCAGTCTGACAACCCACAAGGAACTAAATGTGACAACAATCACGTGAGCTTGGAAGAGGTTCTTCCCCAGCCAAGCTTCAACTGAGATCACGACCTTGAACACCACCTTGCTTACAGCCTTGGGAGACCCTGAAGCAGGAGACCCAGCAAAGTTGTGCCCTAACCCCTGACCTACAGAAACCGTGAGGTAATACATGTGTGTTGTTTCCAGCTGCTAAATTTGTGGTAATATTGTTGTGCAGCAATAGATAGCTAATGCAGTGAATATACTGGATGTACACACACGTGTAAAGTTGTGTTTGCATATGAAAGGTTTTGGAATGACTATATTTACACCTGCATAGAAATGCAAGGCAGATGCTCAGATACTTTGAAGAGTGAATGAGTATGCTGTAAGAAATTTAAGAAATGTAGTCAAGAGAGGAATAATCTAAAGAAATAGCATCCCTCACACCAATTATTTCAAGATGGAACAAAGATTTAGTATAGAGAATAAAACTATAAAAGTATTAAGCAAAATCATGGAGATATTTTTATTATCTTGTAGAGGAGAAGGTCATTCTAAGTATGTGAGGAAAACCAGGAATTATAAAATTAAAGAGGTTAAGTTTACATCATAAAATTTAATAACTTCTATAAAGAGAAATATATAAATAAGGTTAAAAGACTAATAAGGTGGTCAAAAATTGGCAACACAAGACAAAGAAATAATGTCCTCAATATACATAGCCCTTAAAAATCATTAAGATTCCATTTAATGCAAAACTATATAGCCATTAAAAACAATACAAATCTATATTCTTATACAAATGTTCTCATTATTAAGTAAAAGCAGCAAGTTACAAAGCAGTACATAGAGTGTGACCTCATTTATGTAAAGGTGTACATATTTGTATATATGCATACATAAGTATGCATGGATAGTTGTCTGAAAGAAATTTGGTTAAATCTTAACAGTGATCATTTTTTTGGTGTAGGATGATTTTTTATTTCTTCTTTTTAGTATTTTTTAAACAAATGTGCATGTATTATTTTTCAGAAAAAAACCAAGAAATATATTTTCCCCCAAATTTTGGAAATATTAGTGTATTTATAAAGCAAAAATCTGTATTTGGCAGAGAGGTTAGTCAGACAGCAAAACATCTAGTGAAGAAATACCAGTGTGAAAGATACTTAGAAAATAACTTTACGGATGGGATCAACACCAGTATGTTGCAATCATTTCTGGCGACTAAATTATCTCAGGGAGAATACTCCTGAGATAATTTCCATTGCTGAAAATTTGCGAGCAAGAGGGAAAAAAGCAGACTAGAGATGTTTTAAAATATCTTGGGGAAAAAAATGGGAGGCAATTTTAAACATGATACTAAAATGTATAAAGGAAAATAATAGAATGGTCTATTAAGTTTCATTATCAAATTAATGATCTTGTCATACTGGTGACGCACTGGCAAAGGTGGGAGGCACAAATTGGAAAATATGTGAAATATCCTTATTATCCACAGATCCTCAAAATCATTAAGATTTTATAATGCATTTAGTACTGTGATTCTCAACCATGGCTGCATTATGAAAATCACCTGGAAGCTTTTTATAAAATCCTAATGCTTGGGTCTAGAAAAGGCAAATCTACAGAGACGTAAGTAGATTCATGGCTTCCTGGGGTTGGAAGTGGAAACAGGGAGTGACTATGAATGGGCATGAAGTTTCTTTTTGCGGTGATGGAAACATTCCAAAGTTAGATTGCAGTGATTGTTGCCCGATTCTGTAAATTTGCTAAAAATCATTAACTCATACATTAAAATGAGTGAATTTTATGGTATTACACCTCAATAAAGCTGTTCAAAAAAATACTGGTTCTTGGCCTCTAAGATATTCTGATTCAATTGGTCTGGGGTGGGAGTGGCAGGGATGGTTTTTTAAAGCTCTCCAGATGATTCTAACATGCCACCAGGGCTGAGAACCACAAATTCAGATATATGAAACCACTTTACCGAATTACTTTCATGTTACCAAGGCCAGGTTCTTTGACAGAGAATATTCAGAGCTTCGGACCACCTTTGGTTTCCACTGTATATCTCCAACCGTACAAATGGAATATTATTCATATTCATTGTGAACTCCATCTTGTTGGGGTGACTATACAGACATATAGTTCCACCTTTAGAATTGTAGCTTGAAAGCTAAAAGGATGCTCTGAATATATATTTAAGATGGATATGAAGTAATTTGGAGTTAGTTCAGAGAAATTCAATGAGTTTGAGTTTGAAGGGACTCAAAGTCATAGTACAAGAGAAAGAATAATATTAAACCAGAAGATTGAAGATGAGGGGTGGGGAAGTAGAAATTAGGCTATTGTCAAATATTGAAAGGCTGCCAAACAGAGGCAGTTGAACTAGTTTTTCACATCCTCAAAAGAATCAGGATTAACATATGATGCTACAGGAAGATGGATTTCAGTTCTTTGTAAGGAATATCTTTACAATAACCTTGTTCTAGGTATTGTGCTAGATCCTGGAAATATAAATGCAGTGATTATAATACAGTCTACTGGTTCTCAAACTTCAGTATGCATCACAATCACCTGGAGGGCTTGTTAAAACGCAGGTTGGCCCCACCCCAGAGTTTCTGATTCAGGATGTCTGGAGTGAGGCCAAGAATTTGCATTTCTAACAAATTCCCAGGTGTTGCCAGTGCTGCTGATCTGGAGACCACACTTTGAGAACTATTGATTAATCTAAATGCTATCAGAGCTCCATGAAAGGACATCTAAATCAGATTAGGAGGACAGGAGTAATCTGAAAGACTTCTCAGAAGAGTTTTGGGATGAGCTGAATTTTGAAGAATGAGGAGGTAGTAAAAGGGTAGATGAGGACATGGCAGTGCAAACATTGAGAACAATAAATTGAGAGGGACAACAATATATGGGGAGGAGCACAGGCATAAAACGGCATTCATTCAAGTTATCTATTGAATATTTACTATATGCAGGGTATTGTTCTAGTTGCAGGGTACGGAGACAGAAAGGAAACAAAGTCCCGGCCCTCATAGAACTCATAAACAAATATATCACATACTGCAAAGTCCCATAAAGGAGTAGAACAAGCTGTTGCGAGAGAGAACAAGGAGGCCTCTGAAGAGGTAGCATTTAAACTGACATCTCAAGAATGAGCTAGAAGAGAATTCCAGAAAGAACCTAGCACGTATAAGGAAACGAAAATCTGTGTGTCTGAGCACAGTGACTGAGAGTGTGTGTGGAAGCAAATGAGCTTAGAAAGGTAAACAGAGGGCAGATTCCATACGACAATGTAATGAACAGATTGGCTCTTTAGATTGTTCATTCTGGTAGTAATTTGGAAGATAAACTAGAGATCGAACAGACTAAGGACTAGTATAGACATCCGGGTGAAAAGTGATTAACGGCTTAAACTAATGCATCACAATGGGAACAGAGGAGATGGAGATAAAAGATGAGAGGTGAATCTAAAGGATTGAGTGACCACCTAATTGCATATGGGAAGTGAGTGGTCAGAAAGAATATAGGAATCATAGGACTTTGGCTTGGAAAACTAGTTTTGGTGTGGGAACAAGGTAAGTTTGGACTTTGACACAATGAGTTTGGAGTGATTAAAACAAATAGACGTGGAAATGTTTACCAGTTGATTAAAGAGCAAAGAAAGCAAGCATGGGCAGGTGACATTGATTTGGGAAACATCTGAATAAAAGTGGCAATTGGAAGTGGAGTAGGGCATCCAAGGAGAGTATATAGAGAAGAGCCTCTGATGACACCATTTTAAAGGGGTAAACAGGAAAAGAGGCTGATTAAAGAGCAGCTAGAGAGAAGAAAAATTAGGAAAAAGTAGTAATCAAGAAGCCAAAGGAGTTTTAAAAAGGGAGTGGACAGGGGCCGGCCCTGTGGCCTAGTGGTTCAGTTCAGTAGCCCTGCTTCAGTGGCCTGGGTTTGGTTCCCAGGCGTGGAGCTACACCACTCGTCGGCGGCCATGCTGTGCTGGTGACCCACATACAAAATAGAGGAAGACGGGCACAGATGTTGGCTCAGGGCGAATCTTCTTCAAGCGAAAAAGGAAGATTGGCAACAGATGTTAGCTCAGGGGAAATGTTTCACAGCAAAAAAAAAAAAAAAAAAAAAAGTGGACAACGGTATCAAATGCTGAAGAGGAGTCAAGAATTGAAGTGTCCACTGGACTCAGCAATACGTAGTTAGTTGATGACTTTAGTAAGAGTAATTTCAGTGGAATGTTGAGGGTAGAATCCAGATTACAATAGACTGAGGAGTGAATTGAAAGTGAAGTAGGGAGGACAAATGGGCCTTGGCTACAAAGAAGAAAAAGAGAGCAGGAGAGGGGAGATAGGTTCAAGGGTGACTATTAATATAGGAGAGACTTGAGCATGCCTATATGCTAAATGAGGGAAAGAGAGGAGAGACTGAAGATAAAGAGGAGAGGGGGTGACTGATGGAACAAGGTCTCTAAGGAGTTAAGCTAGGATGGGATTCACTCACTTGCTCATTTGCCTATACATTCACAGTGTTGGCCAGAGGACAGACACCTCTTCTGAGACAGAAGAGGATGCTATTGGTACAGATGACCATGGAAGCTTAGAGCTCTCCTGTTACCTTCAATTTCTTCAGTGTTAGGAAGGAGGCCCCTGCTGAGGGTAGATAGGTGGTAGGATGGGGAGATGAAAGCATGAAATAGTTTAAGAATTGCAGAGATTGCTGGACCATTAGGGCTGCTGAACTGCTTGGAGAGCCATGTAGTTGAGTCCATTTGTGGTGCCACTAATCAATGGTGAGTACTCAGTAGTATTCAGCAGACCATGAGCACAAAAAAGTCAGATGGCTAAAAGGATTCAGGGCCAAGATTCTGCAGGGACAAGATTCTGCAGGGCCAGAGCAACGGGGAAACAACAGACCCCGAGTAATAGGTCATGCAGTCTATGCTAAATGGAAAAGAAAGGGGGTGAAGCCAGAGTGAACTGACAGATTGGAAGAAAAAAGTGATTAAGAAGTTGGAGGTTTCTTGAGGTCAAAGAGTAAATTTACTGAGAGGAAGATATCAAAGGACAAGACATTAAAAATCATAGTACGAACAGGATCCTGGAATTTAACATTCCAGAAGTAAGTTTTGACAGAGTCCAAGGTACGGCCTTGAAATTGGTTTGCTAAATGGTGTGAAATGATTATTAGAGGTGGAGGTCCAGAAACTGTATGGTCACCCATGATCAATGACATTGCCCAGAATGATGGCAGGGCTGGGGCAGAGATGCCCATGAACCAACAAAGTCCTCAACGAATGTAAAAGAGTAACCAGAGATGACAGTGATGAGGATAGATGGTACAGCTGAATAGCCGAGGCCTCAAAGTGTGGTAATAGAAGTCAGGAATATAGGGGCAAAAGCCCCTACATTCCACCTGCTCACACCCTGTAGTAGTAAAGTGAGAAGATGAGCACCCCACCCCTCATTTGAAATAGCCCTAATGTAAATATGGCTGAGGGAGAGCCAGGTTCCAGTTAATGAAAAAATAGGGAAGTTTATTTATAAAGCATAAGGAAGCAAGGGTCTCTACAATGCAAAGAATTGGCAGGAAGGGCAGCAATGGGAAAATGAATTGTACATAGAAGGTAACAGTATTGGAATATGAGGACAGAGGACTGATGACTGGATGGGCTTTTATTTTAGATGGCAACAAAGAATTAAAGGGACGAGAAGCAAAGTGAACTAAACCAGCCTCAATGTTCCAACTGAACTCTGAAGTGATGTTTCTATGACAAAATAAACAGAAGCATTGGGCATCGACCAAGACTTAGATGTGCTTGAATTGTTCTGGGTTCCAAAAGGATTAATGATAATCGAGTCACAACAAAGCTTAGCCCTGAAAAGAGAGCTTGGCAGGGTTAGGCCAGAAAGACTAATGCTGCCAGTGCTCAGATGGCCTACTGGTTTCAGCAGAGTGCAGCCTAGTAATGGAAAGAGAAGGGGCCTATGCTTTGAGTGGGGGAAAAATTACTAAGGCTAGGTACCAATTCAGGAGGAAGAAGTGACAGAGTTAGGTCTGTCAAAACGTCTGATACTCGCATCACATCTCCATCTAGTTCAGCACTGAACAGAATGGCAAGATGCTGGTCTTCAGGTATACATACAAGTGCTTGATGAACTCCACAAAATTCAGCCCCTAAGCTGTATATTTTTAACTCATTTAATGTATGGAAAGTGTCTGTCGTATAAATGTACTGACAAAGTCAGTCCTCTTTGTCAAATACTTCACCTTTCAATTCAGATAAACAGATTAACAATGAAACAAAACAAAATTCAGCCCCAAGTGAAGAGAAGACTAACAGGTAAGCTCTAATATGGATATTAATGACCATTACTTATATTTTCTAAAAATAGGATAGACATTCAATATAGCCTGTATATTCCCTCCTTGGGAGTAATGAATAGATTTTTCTACCATTAAATAGGGATTTGGACTAGATGTCCAAAACCCCTCTACTATCTTCTTTAAATTCTATAAAAGTTTTACTAAGAAACATCCTTAAAAATCATCATCTACGTTTTACCCTCTCTCAACAAGAGGGGCTGTACTTAAATGTCTTCCTAGCCACACGAACTAACCCACACATGGTAAGAAACAGAGACTCAAAATAGCTAACTAACATAAGGTCATACACAGAGCTGAAACCCATTTGATTCCTAAATCCAGTGTCCTTCACCTTATGTAATCCTAAAGTCCTCATCTTGGCTTTTGAAGTTTTTGTTTGTTGGTGTAACTACAGAAAATTCTGACTTCTTCCTTACATCCCTGGCAACTCATCAGGGTTCCTTAACACAAGGTTCACCAGATGGAATCATTAAGCCATTTTTAAGGCTTCTACAGCGCCCTTTTCCCATTAACAAGATACACAACCTAGCTCCAAAGACAAGGTTAGCAAAAATCCTTGCCTAGTCAAGAAATTTCAAGGAACTTCACTATACGGAAATATTAATTAAATCTTTCTTATTTCTAAAAGTAGAGTAGAAACTTTTTAAATAGCAAATAGGTGAGAAGAGTCAAGATATTCCAAAATAACTCTAAGTTTATTCACATAACATTTGATTGTATTGTTTTGTATTGTTCTCTACTTGTTATCATGTGTGACTTCCCAATTAATGATTAACCTTTCCGTGAAGAGATTCTGGATCTTCAGTTTATTGGTTTCAATCAAAATGCCAAGGCCTCAAGAAATACTTGATCTAAACTGGGAGGCTCCCACACAATTTTTTAAAAGAAGAATCTGTCACACCTTATGAAATTTCGGGTGTCTTTTTTTGTTGGCAAGAAAATTCTTTGCCAACTTGAGATTAACAAATTTTTCCCTCTTTCTTCCCACCAGTTCTCCTCCCCAACACATACACCGACAGTCACACACTTCATGTTTGAGGCCAATTTCACTGCAAACAGAACCTTAACAATTTCAGCGATGCCTGCATGATCTGGCATCCTTGGCAATGAGAAAAAAGTGCTATTTACTTCTATGAAGTAAATTGCAGTTTGAACTAGTTTTAAGCATTAGGAGGCCAAAGGAAAGTATTCCCTCACTTTCCCTGCTATTATTAGTTCCCTGCAAGCAATAAATTGCTCAAGAATCAAAGGTGGGGAAATGTCTGTTGGTCATCGCTGGATTCTTGCTGAAAATAGACAGGTAAAGTCTTCAGCCATCACTTCTTCCACTTCACACTTTCTGAAAACACTATTCTCAGCAATGTAATAGCTCATCACACCACTTATCAAATTATTTGAGGCCAGTTCTTTATTTTCTAGAGAGCAAATGCAACATTAGAAACTGCTTTGGCACAGGTTAAAAGTGGCTCTCATATACTTACTAGTTTTCTTCAGGATCATCAATATTCATTACCAAAATTTACCTTTACATGATTACCATTTAGAGTTGCCACCAATGTAAATAATGGAGTTGGGGGAACCCAGGCACACACAATTTATTTTTATTTTTATTTTTTAGATGTAATGCAAGTAACCATATCTAATATTCTTTCAAAAAACAAAAGAAACACAAAACATACTCAAAAAACAAGATATGAAGTTATACTTTTCATAAGGCACCATCAAAAACCCTGGTAAATTAGAGTCCATATATTTGTGTCTCACTAACGGGTAAATAAATACGTAAGGGAATAATCAATAGAGGGTCTTGAGGTTTACAAAAGACACTCCCGTTTAGACATCTTGGAGTACTGCAAAAGAAAGAATAAGCAGGATACATCTTTAAAAACCCGTCCTGTCCTTTCCCGGTGCACATCATTCGTTGCATAGTGGTGACTGGATATGACCCAGGCCAAGAGAAGACTGCAATTTCAAAATACATTACCGTTCATTCTTTCTTTCTCATGCTGTACATACCACTTGGCACATCCATATCGAAAAAAGTAATGATATGCTTTAATTTAAAAAAGAGGGGGATTTCAAAAGGTAAAAGGCAAATCAGCTGCCTGCTTTTTAAAATTTATACTTTCTACTCCAAAAGCAACTCTCTACAAACATATGAAGCTAGTTCATATGTAAACTTTTATTGAACCTGGTTACATGTGGGACTTCTAACTGCTTAATTTTTCTGCAACTTAAATTTTTCAAATCCCAATCCAAACTGTCACTTTCTCCTTTAAAAAGTGGATAATCCTACTCTTTGAAAGAAGAGCTTTCTCCATTTTTCCTTTTATCTTCCTATTTTAAGTACTGGCTGATATTCACACAAATGTACTACAGAATTAAAATACTGACAAGCAAGGAGTTTTTTTCATGTGCACTAAATTGCATCCAGCATCTACAAATTAAGAAAAACAAGTAAACCGACATTTCTTGGACACTCATTAAAGACAAAAGCGGAGAAGAACAGAAGTGAAGCACAGGTAAAATCATTCTAATCTTACAGGTCCACTGGCCTTTGTTAGGGTTTTGATTATTAAAGTACATTGTGGGCAATCACAGATTTAATGTTTGCCTTTTCAATTATTCCAAAAAAATACATAAAGTAATTTGTAATTTATTGAAGTACAACGATGAATCACGCAATGCAAAGCTGGTTTGCAGCAACTGAGTAAGGAAGCCTAGCATCTACATCTCAATATGGCTCTGTTGCAATAAATACCAGGAAGTAAATAAACATTTGTGGGAGGAAAATGTCCCCTCTCCCCCATCAAGAAAGCTAACTACTAACACTATAGTTTATAAAACTTGGGAGTTTGCATGGTCTAATGACCTACCCTTTGAGACTATTGATGACCTACCATTTTTTCATTTTTCTTTCTATAACCTTAGCCAAAACAGTTTATAATGAATGTAATAAGAAATACCTTTGAAAGAATTAATATGTAAGTTAAAATACTAATGGTGAAAAATTGCAACTTTGAGGAGATAGGAAGGGTAAAGAAACATTTTAAATCAAGTTTTAATATAAAACGTTACAATACTGAAGAATGGAGTAAGTTGTAAATAAGTAATTTCCTCTAACTGAAAACAATGTGTTATATTAGAATATCAGTATTTCTTTAAATAGATGAATCTTAGTTCATTAATTCCAAAACTGTCGATTTGTGTATGTTCATTTTTCTTTTTTTTAACTAATTTTTCTCATCTGTCCTTCTCAGCCTTGGTCTAAATCTATGGTCATGAGTCAGACTAAATCCTTTGTGACTTTCAAATAAGTACAGAAAATCCCCTATCTAAGTTTCAAAATGTCTAAAGATAAAGAAGAAGCTATTCATGGTTGGAGACTGCCTTGCATTTTTCTCTTATGTCTCCAGCAGGGAAATATTAAGGACATAAATTATTCCCTAAACAGCCACCTACATCCATCCACCATACTCCAAGAAGCAAAGCACCTTAGCCATCTTTCTCAGCATCCTCATGCCTCTCCACTAACGGTCGAGTTGTTACTGGATGACTAGGAAGGAAAAATAAAATAGTTTTGAATGTATTCCAGGCAGCCATCACTTAAAATTGCATTCAATTTTTAACACACAAGTATTTGGAGATTTTTACAGAGAAGACCAAAAGGCAAAAAATATTGTGCTTTCTTCTATAACATCAACCAGATCAAATTCTTAACTAATAATAGCTTTACATAGTTTGGAAAAATGAAAACTTATGAAATTGGTTAATTAGTTACCTTGCAATATCCACTGAAATCTTAAATTATACATACACTTGAGACAGTATCTCAAGACACATGCACAGCAATGCTTATGAACCTCTTAAGAGGTCAAAACACTCAAAATGTTATATAATATTGAGGGAAGAGTGACTAAAAAATAGGTAGTATGAACCACAGAGGAAGCACTTAACAGAAACTGGACAGCTTTTGTTTTTTCAGTGAGATGCCTTTTGAGTTAAATCTCATACCCACTCCAACTGTAACTGGACAGTACATTTCACTTCTAGTTACTAGAAGACTTCTTTACAAGAGACTAGGGGAAAAGAGAAATGACTATACGCTGTTCTCTAGGTCCACCCTGCTTCCCCCTTTTAAAAAGAAAACTCATGAATTTAAGTCAAACCACAGATTTTTAACCCAAAATAAAGGGCCACAGGATAGTGAAGATAAAACAGTATTTTCAGTTTGTTTGGGTTTTTTCTTTTTTGCCCTTTAAGAAAAAATTAGTCCCCTTCTAATAAGAGTTTCCATACAGCTTACCTAACACCTTAGCAAGAACAAAGAACACAACAGAAGGGAAGAGGACACAGCACCGTAGTTTCAAACATCGACGCGCAAAAACAAAACAAGACAGCCAACACAGATATAGTGAGACCAACCTTCCCAACAGAGAGGGACAAGTCCCAACATACAAAGGAAATATAATTATCTATTTGAACAAAAACAAGATGCAAGATCTGGTCAGGCTAGGATGGAGAAGGAAGTGCTAACTCCTTGTGCTACAAGGAAGGAATGGGATTTCATTATTAAAAAGCAAAAAAGCAAGCAAGCTCCCAAATGGATTTCTGACGCTGAAACTCTGTCATATGCTGCTGGTAACAGTAAATATATATATATATATATATATATATATATATTTATATATATATATATTTATATATGTATATTAAAAAAGGAAAAATAATCTATTTATAGAACAGTCAGTAGTCAGAGACATTTAGAAAAAAGTAAAAACAAGTCCTTTTTTCTTTTTTTAAAAATGGATTTACTAAAACAACTTTATCACCCAGAGGTACTACAACCCCCACATCCTCTGATGAAGCCATGGTGTTATTCAACAGCATCTGCTGTGGGCCACATTCAGAAATTGCCAGTACTGGAAACAGCAGACATTGGGGTCGGGGCTACAAGGCAAAAAGCTGTATTTGCTGGTCTTGCTCATGGCCATGCCTGAAGCCTGGTGGTATCTGGTATACTTGTGAATGAAGGTTTCCTGGAAAAGCATGCATCACTGAGGCTCAGTAAAACATTCTGACTTGTCTTCTCTTCTCTTGCAGAAGCCTGGATCCATGTACCTGCTCTTCTCTAAAATGTAGACTCAAGACAGCAAGACTTCTCAAAGCCAAAAAAGGCTCCTTGCCTTGAAATAAGAAAAGCTCTTCTTCCCAGGATCCAATCTAGTCAGATTTCTGACTAGGTGACATCCTCCTCCTTAGGAAGAGAAGATGATCTGCCTCTCATTTGAGGTTTTCTTCTTGGTACAAACAAGCACAAGTAGCTGAGGTCTACAGGCTGTGCTACTATCCCATGACTTCTAACAGGAGTTAACTTCGGTCCTGTTCCTCTCCTAGTTGTATCTTTAGGGCGTTAAATGCCAGGTAATAGTGGAAGGAAAGTGGTACTCTTGACTCCTCTCCAACTATCCTAACTAAGGAGATCCAAGTAATCAGCACTTCCAGATGGTGCTGCCCTTAGGTTGTAAACCTCTAACTAGTATCAAGTGGCCATAAGCCACAACCTACAGGCCCTGCTAGCACACCAATGTATTAATGCCAACCAGCCACCCTAGAGCTCAATCAAATGTCTGGCCCTAATGTAACAAACCATACTCAGAGGAGACATGAACTGAAATACTGACTGTTGTACCAAAGAAGACACCCTCTGCATAGATGTGTTGATAGAGAATGTAGATCACACAGTCCATGCAAAGAGGAAGTCAGCTAAGAGGACTTTCTCTGAAGGCCATTCGTCTTTGGAAGCAACATTCTGAGTGGATCTAAACCACTACTTGATGACTAAGGTCTCAGTGTGGTCCATTTTCCCCCATGTCCCAAACTAACCCAGCTTCTGCTAACTGGTCTCCTTAAGATCCTCCATTGGTAGTTTGTAGCTCATTATGAAGGAAGGAGGTGGTGCTTGACCTGGGCTATCTGGCCCCTGCTTCTTTGCACAGTTTATACAGATGTAATCTTCATTTTCAGCCATTTCTGGAGATACACCCACACAAACTTGATGAAACCACTCATCACAGCCACCATCACATTGCACCCAGTCTACCTGTAGGAGACAAGATTGGGGAATGTTTAGGTTACATATATGTTAAGCCTAGAATAAAAGCAAACCAAAGAGCTTTCTTGGCTTAAATGATAGCAAATAATTGGGATGTCCAGAGATAGACAATGACTTCTTATGGGGTTATTTTTTTAAAGAAAGAAGCTAGGAAGTTAATTCCCCCAAATTGTATTTTACCATAATAGATCCACAAAATTAGGCCTCTTAGGTACTCCATGACCTCATAAATACCTGGGGCTCCTTGTGAGGCAGAAACACGTTTGAGAAAAACTTGACAAAAAAGGAACTTCTAATAGAGCAGCCAAGTAGTTTTAGCTAATATTAACAATTTCTAGGCTCTAAGACAATGCAATTATCAATCAAGAAAGGAAGAGTACAACAATGTGAAGGCAATCCTGTGTATTAGCTTTATTTCAAAGAGATAAGCCAAAGTACTAAGAGCATTAAATACCTTTTTAGAAAAGCAGTCACATAGGCCACTTTTAAAACTAATATTTTTTATTCTTCTCTTCTTCCGTTACAAATACAACTCCCTATAAAAAGTTAGCAAATATCAGAGGTCAAATCTTACAAATTAACCAATTAAAACAGTCAAAGACACAGGTCAACAGATCACTCTGGGGTTTAAAATTAAAGTCTGGATAACTGATAGGTCAGTGGCAGATGCCAGGCAAACTTTGACCCTTCAGAGAGTACTGTGACTACAGGAGGCTAGAAGGGGACTGTAGTTTGGTGACTTTAAGCCTTGGGCCTAGAGTTAACAATAAGGTGATTTTTGACTTTTATATTTGGAAAGTGACTGGTGGTAGTTTTTATAGCTGATGGCAGATGAGAACCTTTAAGATTAAAAGAGCTACTACTCTCTTGCTAGTACTCTCTTCCTCTCCCCAGTACACAAGTTGATCATGTCACTGGCAATGTAGGAAGCCACCTAAAACAATGAGCTTTGCCAGATATCACAGCAAAGAAGTACGAAGGGATCAAATAAGTACCTCAGTACAGCTTATGAGAAAGAATAGAGGAAGGAGGTTTTGGCTAGATAAATGAGTTTCAGGGAAAGTGAGTAGTTTTCAAAATTAGTTTCCATGTACTATAAAAATTATCAAAAGTATGTTAGGTTAGTAGTTTTAGGATCATAATAAAGTATAGGAGAAATCATTTGTCAAAATAACCTTCCTGCTTTCATTGTTCCTATTCTAGAGTTCTAGATCTTAAGAGATGATGTTGTGTAGTATAAAGATTACTGAATTCAGTCAGAAGTTCTGAGTTCTGATGTATATAATCTGAGGCAAGTCATTTCATCTCATTAAGGCTCAATTTCCTCATCTATAAAATGGAGATGACACCTGTTTATAGGATTATTTGGAGGATCAAATGAAATACAGTCACGCAGTACTTAACGAGGGGAATACCTTCTGAGAAATGCATTGTTAGGCCATTTTGTCATTGTGTGAATATCAGAGTGTACTTCCACAAACCTAGATGGTATAGCCTACTACACACCTAGGCTCTATGGTACTCATCTTATGGGACCACTGTCGTATGTGTGGACTGACATGGACTGAAACATTGTTATGGGTACATGACTAATGCATGACAAAACACCTAGTTCACTTCCTGGGATATCGAATGCACTTTTTAAGATCACAGTCTCATGGCTCTATTCATTATTCTACTTTACACAAAACATGCTGCACCTTGAAATAACTGCCTGCAGTAGTGCTTCCCAAAATATGTAGACCACTTGCATCAGAATCACCTGTTGTGTCTATTAAACTTGTAACTGAGACCCATCCCAAACCTACAGACTCAAAATATCTTGGGGGTACAAATCGGAAGCCTACATTTTTAGTCAGCTCCCAGGCAATTCTCACGTATTCTAAATTAGACTTTCACTAGAACTTTGTGATATTGCCTTCTGTAAATTCAGAGAAACTTAACAATTCTTTCCTAAAATAAATTCTGTTTTTGTTCTGTAATTGCTTGTATAATTAGCTTCTGAAGTCTGTGCAGTAAAGAAAATAATTGATCAAAATGTCCCTACTGTAGCAAACTCTATGGAAGATAGGAAAGGGAGATGACACCTTCTGTGCAACAAGAGTAAAAATAAAGGTATTACAAGTGGGTGAAGATTTATAAAGTGCTAATTGGATAGTAGGTGAACTCAAGGTAAGTGTTTTGGCTATTTGGAGCTGGTAAAGGGAATTGGGAAGATGAACTGTGTCTTTGGGCTGCCCAAATTTAAGATATTATCAAGTTTATGATGCCACCCTGACCCAACAGATAACTCTACTCTTACTTCCCCAGTCCTCTTAATCCAGTCCAGTCCCCATTCATGCTAATCCACAGGATAAGAAATGTATCAACTTATCAGTATTTGCTGCCAAGAAAAGTGGTCCCTTGTCTTTTAAAATCTAATTTTGCATTATACTCACTTGCTTCCATTTTTCCCAAATTAAATCTATCCCTCTCTTTCAAATAAGGAAGACATTTTCCCTTTTGTGATTTTGGCTCGAGGTCCATTCCTAAGCCTAGCTTTCTACCATTCCAAAACAGTATATAAGTTCTCTTGAAATAGTCATCAGTACACAGATCCTATCCCTACAGGTTATATAACAATTTAACCCTGATAATCCAGCAGGAAAAAAAAACTGTCCTTCTCTTACTAATGTTTTTATCATGTTTATCCACTAACAATCAAACTCCAGTTGTACTTTTGTTTGAAAAGGCTCACAGGATCAAAAAGCAAACTTAAGCTTGGAATATCAACTGAATCCACAGAAGATTTTGACACAGGGGCAACAGACTATGTAGTAGCCTGAAAACTTTAAGAATAGAGAATTTGGCTAACTGCATATTAAGTTCTAATAGTCATTTCCCCTTTCATTATTTCTGGGAGACATACTTATCAAATCACAAAAATAATTTTTAAAAAAACTTCACAACTATAAGCTGTTCAAATATTAACTGATAAGAGATTTACCATTATGGTACAAATAGGTTACTGGGTTTGGATTTGGGGAAATATGTGTTTAAAAGAGAAATACATTAAATAGAGGAAATGTTAGTCTGACATTTCACGTCTTGCTATATGGTTTCATATTTACACAAGAAAAAATATTTGGCATATTACATTTCCTTCATTTCTTAGAGCATATTATTGCACTGGGAAAAAAGAAAGCCTGGGGATTTAGTGATATTCTTAGCTTAGTTACCCAATTGAGCTTTCATTATTTTGGCATTCAATCTCTTTTGAGCCAAGCTTCCCTGCAAAAGCCAGATTTGAAAAATTAAAACAATTCACTTAATGAAAAACAACATAACGTATGTTCAGAATCCTTGTGTATATTTTTTTTGGTGCTCTCAACATTAAGTGACCAACTACCAACTCTCTCACTCTGCCCAAGTTTGACAGATTTCCCAAGACACAGGAATTTCAGTGCTACAACTAGGAAGTCGCAGACAAATTGGGACAGTTGGTCACCCTATCTCAACATCACCACGGGTCTGCGTGTGTGTTCACTCATTTAGGTAATCCAACCTTTGATTATCTATGCCAAAAGGAGATATGAATTGATAAAGCTACTGATAATGTAACTACTTTGGCAGAGACAACAGTATTTTTAAAAAGCTTTTAAAATCAGAGTGGCTAATAAAGAGCAGAAGTGAGAGAGAGGTTTATAAACTTTATCTCTTTATTTACCACGCCAAACTTCTTATGGAAGTAGTAATGGGTAAGGAAAAGGCCCACAGTACGAGGGTAAAAAAGGTAAAAGGAAAAAAGTGTATTTTCATAAGTAAGATGATTAAATATTTATTCTAATACAGAAAAGACATTACTTAAATATTAGCTTGAAAGAATTTGTTCCTTCAAGTTAACTTGTTTTACTCTTGGTACTAATTAGATTCAATGAAAGGGACAGAGTCCAGGGAGAAAAAGATTCTGAACATTAAAACTAATTTTTGAAAATAGTTCACTATTATTTTTAAAATAAATTTCAGATTGAAGTTAATCTGATAATGATAGAAGAGAGAGTTTTTTAAAAACCTTTCTTTTTATATCATTCTGATAGTATTTTTCTTTTCTCTTTCTAAAACATCTTGAAATTGAGGCTAGGTACATTCAAGTAATCCTTCAAAGTTTTCTCAATCTGCACATTTTTGGGGAAAAGTAATGTAATTACTAGTTATAAAAATGGTAAATGTACATTTACCTAAATGTGAATGAATCTTAGAAGTTATTTTTTGCCGCATGATATTTGAAAGAACACAGACTTCCCTAAAAAACAATCATTTCTTGTCATCATTTTGTTCTGAAGATGTGTGCCATGCATTAATTTGGTTTTCTTAGAGAACACAACACTATACTTCAAATTGAGAAAGTTATAAAATTCTTTACCAAACTTTTAAAGAAATACACCTTTTATTGCAGTAAAACTAGTGTCAGGAACAAACGTGGAGAACCATAAAAATTGCAAAACAGCAATGACAGGCAAAATGTTTACAATCTGAAGTAATTTCTGTTTAAAATTAAAACATTTTATAGAAATACAGCATTTACCAAGTTTCTTTTATGTAAGCTAATGACAAGTTAAGGCATGCATTGCTCACCTTTGTATGTGTTTTAACAGTTTAAAATAGACATTTTCTGTGAATATTCAGCTAAATCTCCTTTTGTTCCATCAAAATGTAGATGATAACCTTCTAAATTTTAAAAAAAATACCTATAATGTTAGGAGCAAATCTTGGGGCTCATTTAAAAATAATCATCACATCTTAACCCTTACACTGCATTCTTGGTTAAGAAGTGCTTTCATATAGATTCTCTACCCTTATCCTCATAACCCAGAGAGTAAGCAGGGCATGTGTTAATTTAAGAAATTTACAGCAGATGAGAAAAAAACCACCTATAGTGTTTATAACGCTACAGGAAGACTGAAGGAATAAAAGATGAACCAAACCATATTTAAAATGCTGAGCAGAGGAGAGGGGAGAGATTAAGTGAAAAGAAGGAAAAAAGAGAAGGTAAAAGGTTCATGATGGTTATAAATATTGTAGGAAGGATGATAGGAAAGCTTCAAAAAGAAACACCATATCTTGCTGCCAAGTCCTGAAACTGCCATAAAATTAGTTAAAGGAGAAAAAAAAGGGAGAAGGTTCTGTCAAACACTGAGCTCCCAATATTTCAGTACCCAAAGAGAAACAGTTAATCTCTCATCAGCCTCCTTAATAAACAAATTCAGATGAGAATAAGTCCAAGATGGAAGATAAAAATAATACATACACACATGGAATGTATCTACTAAAATGCTTTAACATGTTTATAATATAGAAAAATGCTTACGAAATAAAGCAAGATACAAAAGTGAATAGACAGCATGACATGATATAAAACAAACTATGTAGAAAAAGGACTGGAAGGTAACACGCTAAAATATTTATAGCTCCTGTCCTTGGTAGGTCACACCATGTGATATATTAACTATATATTCATGTTCTAAAAATGAGTAGAAAACTTTTAATAAGTATAATTTAAATATAAGTGTCATCTAGTTTTCAATGTGTTTTGTACTTACATCTCAATTATTGGTGGGGTGGGAATATTAGTAGAGAGAATCTGGTCTGGAAGCCAGGGAACCAGGGTTCTACTTTTGGTTTTGCCACTAATTAGCTCTGTGACATTGGTTACATCATTAATCTTCACTGAGTCCCGGTTTCACCATTTGTAAAATTAAGAGCCTGGACAAAGTGACCTCTTCAAGCTCTAACAAGTATCTGACTGAGGAGGGAAGTAAGGGAATAATGGTGCAGTTGTATTTATTCTGTTCATATATTCAAATTGAGAAGCTATTAAAATTCTAAATATCAAGTGGTATAAAGAGCAAAATAAAATTAAAACTATGAATTTATGAATAATTTTGATGGGAATCATAATATATGCCTCCGGTCATTTAACCAACTGAGATGTTTTCCATAAATGCCATCTGTCCTTCTCAGAAATTCATAATGTCAATATTACCTAAAGAATGGCCATCACATACTTACTATACTTAAAATTTAGGGCTGAAATTTTTAAAATACCTTGAAAAGTCTTGATTATTTTTGGCAAAGAATTTGAAAAAAATCATATTCCATTTAGGAGAGTGCACATATGTGTGAGTGTGGATAAGACACAGACCAAAAGGGAAGATTTAACCCCTTAGTTTTAGATCTTTAGAACAAACTTTGACACAGTTTACCACAGCTCTTTGACTACCGGCCCAGGATTTTTTCAGGCCATTGTGGCTAACTGACAAGGTTATTAGTTCTCCAAGTCACCCTACAGGAAAGGCACAAGACTATTTTGAAACTTGTTATGCCAACGCACATGAAATGCACCACTGCCCAGGGTCATCACATAGCTTCTCTCTGCTCTTGTCTCATCGTGGCCACTAAGTATACGACTTTTAAAACACAATATTTCTTCTATTAAGCACACTGACCTAAGAGCCTCATAATGCAAGACAGTCACTGAAAACTGTAGAAAACATACTATATTGGAAGCCTAAATCCTGGAATCAAAATCAGACTATCATTACGTCAAACATGTCTCCACAACTGTTGCTCCTTGTCCTCTCCCACACTTGACTACACAGTTAGAACTCACCTTGTCCTTGCAGGGCCTTTGGCAGTTCTGTGCTGCACAAACAGCATTCTCGTCGTCAGATTCCTCTGCTCCTGACCAGTCATACTTTGAGGGGATGTCCAGCACTTTTTTCTCTCTCTTCTTCTCAGTATTCTCTTTCACAAGTTCAACTTTGGCTGCAGCAGCCTTCTCCTTCTTTTTCTTTCTCTCTTCTTCTTTTGCTAGTTTCTTGGCCAGTTTGTTAAGCTCCTTTGATTTTTCTGCACTTAATTTTAACTTCTTCTTTTTAGGTTTATCCATTTTCTTTAACTCCTTGGACTTCTGTTTTCCTTCTCCAAAAAGCTGCTCTGCTTTTTCTAGCTTCCGTTTCCGTTTCTTCTCTGAAGAGTCCTTTCCTTTTATTTTTAATGGTTTCTCTTCCATGCTGTCATCCTTCAAAAATATAAAATCAGTAACAATTTTAAAGCAAGATACTTAAAAACAGTTTTATTCTCTTATATGAGACACTGAGAATAGGCAAATTCATAGAGACAGAAAGTAGAAGAGAGGTTACCAAGGGCTGGGGGGAGGAGGAAATGGGATTTATTGCTTAAATGAGTACAAAGTTTCTGTTTGGGATGATTAAAAAGTTCTGGATGCAGCCTCTATGGAAAACAGTATGGAGATTCCTCAAAAAACTAAAAATAGAAATACCTTATGCTCTAGCAATCCCACTCTTGGGCATCTACCCAATGGACATGAAATCAACCATTCCAAGAGGCTTATGCACCCCATGTTCATTGCAGCATTATTCACTATAGCCAAGAAGTGGAAGCAACCCAAGTGTCCCTCGACTGATGATTGGATAAAGAAGATGTGGTGTATATATATATATATACAATGGAATACTACTCCGCCATAAGAAAAGACAGAATTGTCCCATTTGCAACGACATGGATGGACCTGGAGGTTATTATGTTAAGCGAAATAAGCCAGAGAGAGGACAAACACAGCATGATTTCACTCATATGTGGAATATAAATGAACACACGGACAGAGAGAATTGGTTGGTGGTTACCAGGGGGAAGGGAGGGTGGGGGGTGGGCACAAGGGGTGAAGGGATGCATCCATATCGTGACGGACAAATAATAATGTACAACTAAAACCCCACAATGTTATAAACTATTAAGACATCAATAAAAATTAAAAATTAGAAAAAAAAAGTTCTGGAAATGGGAGCCAGGTTGGTGGTATAGTGGTTAGGTTTGCGCACTCTGCTTTGGTGGCCCAGGGTTTGCAGGGTCGGATCCCGGGCGCAGATGGACGCACTGCTTGCCGAGCCATGCTGTGGCAGTGTCCCGTATAAAGTAGAGGAAGATGGGCATGGATGTCGGCCCAGTCCCAATCTTCCTCAGCAAAAAGAGGAGTATTGGCAACGGATATGAGCTCAGGGCTAATCTTCCACACACACACACACACACACACAAAGTTCTGGAAATGGATAGTAGTGATAGTTGTATAACATCGTGAATGTAATTAATCTAAGTGAATTGTATACTTAAAAAGTGTTAAAATTGTAAACTTTATGTTGCATACATTATACCACAATAAATATTCTAAAGATATTTAAAAGACATTTTAAGAAGGCAAATATTTAGTGACGATAACTCAACAGTACAAAATAATGGCAAGCCCTAAATAAAATATCTGACTTATTTTTAGCTTACTAGGGGGAAAAAAGGGCAAAAAAGTTCACTGTTAGCATATATTAATACTATATAGCACCTCTGCTTAACTGACATGAAAATATACACAGAAAGTGAAATGTACTAAATGTACACTAAATCATGTCACAACTTTTTTGGTCTTCATTTACCACTACTAAAGTTCTTTAGTAACTCAACTAATAAATTTTTGGTGGTTAAGAAGCTATCAAAAATGTCGGCAAAAAATAAAATTGTATCCATGATCTCATTACAAAGTGTATGTAGTGACTTTGGCAAAGGGCTAGAAAACAGCTCATGTGACAAAGCAAAAAAAAACCTGTCATTTTTCTTTCCAACTTTCTAATATTGCTCCTATTATGTACCAATGTAATAAACATTAAAAATTTTAATAGTAGAAGTATGTCTAGTAACAGAAACAAACACTGAAAAACATTAGCTTGATAATTACTTCAGAACTAACACTTGAGAATTCCTTTTTCCACAGATTTGAGCCTGGAAAATCTTTGATAGGAACCTAAGAATCTGCAGAATCCAAAAGAACAATGCATTATAAATGCCTTAAGTCTATCACATCTTGAACAAGATATTTAACCTCTCAATACTTTGTGTTTCCTTATATGTAAAATAAAGAGGATCAGATGAGATAATGGATGTGAAGAAAATGCTTTGTAGACTGGAAAACATTATCTAAATTAGGCTACCTTCAATCTGACTTCTAAACCAAAAACAAACT
The DNA here is from genome assembly GCA_031878705.1 of Tapirus indicus. NCBI lineage: Eukaryota > Metazoa > Chordata > Mammalia > Perissodactyla > Tapiridae > Tapirus > Tapirus indicus. Next base: position 99,495,237 of record CM062918.1, on the reverse strand, counting down.
GCAGTATGCTAAGTGTATCTGTATCAACTGCTGGTGACCTTGTACCATTCCACTACACGGAAATAAGTAATGGAAAAGGATAATGAAAAGAATACTAGGAATCAAATGCCAGAGTTAGAATCCAGGTCTCTCTGTTTTTACCAGATATCTCTGATTCTTAATTTCTTTATATGCAGAATGGGCTAAATACTTGCCCTGATTATTCTTTCCCCCTCCCTCTTAGGGTTATGGGAAGGATCAAATGAGATCATGCATATAAAAACATTGTATAAATTACAAATTGCTATGCAAGTCTAATATATGAATGTAGACTCTCCATCCCACTCAACCTACTTCTATTTAACCATTCCCTTGCTTCTTTTTAACCACTGTATTTTCCCCTAACTTTCGGGCCTTCCAAAAGTGGGAGACTGGGCTAAGGAAGCTGTTCTAAACCGGTGGTTTCCAGTACCCCTCTTTTCTTTTTAGCAGAAATGGCCTTTCCCCCCACCGCCAAATTAAATATAATAAATTTAAATATAATAAATAAATACATAATAAAAAAATATATAAATATATATATATATATATAAATATAATAAACATAAAATCTCCATAAAGAAGACCATGAAGCAGAACTACTTTGGCTCAAGGGCTGGCCCAGTGGTGTAGTGGTTAAGTTCATGCAGACTGCTTCAGTGGCCCTGGGTTTGCAGGTTCAAATCCCGGGCGTGGACCAATGCACTGTTCATCAAGCCATGCTGTGGCAGCATCTCACATACAAAAATGGAGGAGGATGGGCACAGATGCTAGCTCAGAGCCAATCTTCCTCAGCAAAAAGAGGAAGATTGACAACAGATGTTAGCTCAGGGCCAATCTCCCTCACACACACAAAAAAGAACTACTTTGGCTTAATGGGACAGTAGGACAGCCAGAGTTATTACCCACTCAGCCATCCCCCTACCAGCATTTGTGGTACCTCCAAGGAACTTGGGCATTCTAAACTAGTTTTAAAACCACTGTTTAAGTAAGCTTTAAATCCATACCTCCATGATATGCAAGAATCTATCTTCAGAGGGTGGGTGTGTGGCCTGCAAAATTCGCCATATGTGTTGAGTTTCATCCAGAGAGACTTCTAGGAGATCTCCAACCATCATAAGTTCTTCCAGCTGGGCTTTAGCTCCAGGTGACAACTCCAACACTGGAGGTTCCAAACTTCGGGGCACCAAAGGGCTCTTTCGAGGTTGTTTCCGTGGGGTGCTAGAACCTTTCCAAAAAAAATAGAACACAAAACAAAAAAACAAAAACTATGGATAAAAAATATGTTTTCAAAGTAAATATTTAGGGGAATGGTCCCTCCTCCCCCAAAGTGAAAATGAAATTTGAAATCAAATACAGAACAAAAAGATCTAGAATTCTAACGCCCACTCTAAAAAACTGGTTTATAGTGAAAAAAACTAGTTCCTTATTCTTTATCCTGTGACTGGAAGGGAAGGGTAATGGAAAGAATCTCTTAATTCCTCTCTCCATTTTAGAGGATACCAAAAGATTAAGCATATAACTGCCTTATATAAATAAGTAGTTATCTTCCTAAGGAACAGACAATAACATGCTACTCCATAAAATTCTGAATTTTACTATGAAGAAAAAACACCCTCCATTTTCCAGAGGTGTGACCTAAAGCAGTGTGACTTATTTTCACGGGGGAAAAGGAAAAGTGACCATAACAGAGAAATTATCTACCAAGGAAAAGGAAGAACTTCCTAACAATTAAAGCTTTCCAAAACCAGAATGAATATTCTTAAAAAGCAGCAAGTTCCTCAACAACTGGTAGTGAACAAAGAGAGGTTAATGACTACCTATCAGGGATTTTATATAAATGAGATAAGACTAGATGGCCTCTAAAGTTCTTCTAATTAGAATTTAATAATTCTATGTAAGTTTTCAGGTTATCACCTACTGACAGAAAATGCAAATAGGGACTGGCTTTTCCTAATCAAAATTGCATTTTCAGGTTCTATTAGCATGTCATGGCCAGTATTTGTATTTAAGAGGGATTCAGTCTTAATTAATACAATGTTTTTTCTCACTGGTTTGAGGCTTATCTTCTCCACATTGTTTTAAAGGTTAATACCTTGAGAACAGCTCTTAGAAGCAGAAGAATAAGCATGCTCTGCACAGAATGAAGGCGCTGTCCACATGTGAGTGACCACCTCCTCAGACTTGATGGGAATCTCTTCATCACAAAAAAGATTGGGTTCCAGACTACTAGAGGACTTCACGCTGGCTGTGTCCTGAAGAAGAAACAAAGAAGCGTATTCAGAATTAGAACCACTTAACCTATCCTGTGATAAGACCTAAATGCAGACTTTCAGGTTAAAGCTTCTAATATAACATACTAAAACCATGACCTTAAAATTAAATATATGGTATTAAATAAGTAGAAAATGTCCATTGGGGGAAAAAACAGTAATCACCACAGTTTCACGCCAAAAGGGAAAGAATAAAGCTCAAAAATAATCCACAGAAAGATAAACTAACACGCGGACAGAGAAAACAGTTTGGTGGTTACCAGGGGGAAGGGGCTAGGGGGTGGGCACAAGGGGTGAAAGGATACATTTATATGGTGACTGACAAACAATAATGTACAACTAAAATTTCCCAATGTTATAAACTACTATGACATCAATAAAAAAGAAAATCCGTGTAGAAAAAGAAAAGAAGAGGAAATTGGACACACAGAGAGATACCAGGGATGCCTGGGCACAGAGTAAAGGCCGTCTGCAAGCCAAGGAGAGAGGTCTCAGAAGAAATCAAACCTGCTGACACCTCATCTTGGACTTTTAGCCTCCCAAACTGTGAGAAAATAAATTTCTGTTGTTTAAGCCGCAAAAAAAAAAAAAAAAAAAAAAAAAAATCCACAGAGATAATAAACCTACAAGAAAATTACCATTAAGTAATCTAATCTCTGTGGTCTAGTGGTAAAGATTTGGCACTCTCACCACTGAGGCCTGGGTTCATTTCCTGGTCAGGGAACCATACCATGCACCTGTTGGTCGTCATACTGTGGCGGCTGTGTGTTGCTGTGATACTGAAAGCTATGCCACCGGTATTTCAAGTACCAGCAGGGTCACCCATGGTGGACAGGTTTCAGTGGAGCTTCCAGACTAAGACAGACTAGGAAGAAGGACTTGGCCACCAAATTCTGAAAAAGTTGGCCATGAAAACCCTGTGAATTGCAGCACAGGATACAGCACAGGAAGATGAGAGGATGGTGCAAAAAGATGGGGCAGGCTTCTGCTCTGCTGTACACAGGGTCGCTGGGAGTCAGAATTGACTTGATGGCACTAACTACAAAATCTACCTTCTATGGTCTACAATTCATAAAAACTCCTATACCCCCAAGTTAAGGAACTTTGACCCTTTAAAAAAACATAAAATGGACTTAGGAGGGGAAGAAAGATTTAGATGTGGCATCTAAGGACATAAATCATTTAATCCTCTCTAAAGGTTTTTTTTTTTTTCTATTGTGAGGAAGACCAGCCCTCAGCTAACATCCGTTGCTAATCCTCCTCTTTTTGCTGAGGAGGCAAACCGGCGAATCCGAACCGGTGAACCCCGGGCTGCCAAGCGTGAACTAAACTGCTGCGCCACTGGGCCGGCCCCAAGAGATATATTTTAAATACGAAACACAGGATGAAAGTAAAAGGACTGCTGAACAGCAAGCTTAAACACATTACTCTCCCTAAGGAGGAAAATTACAGTTCAGTCCCACTAATGGCAAATATGCAGGAAAGGCGGAATGGCCTCTCAATGAAAAATGTGTTTTGTATACAGATTTGTCACTCCATCTGGTATTAGGTGGGACTAAAGTCTCAGACAAAATCTACTCGTATTTCCAACAAAGCTCAAGCCACTCAAGCATTACCAAGGGTGAAAAAGAAAAAAAAATGAAAAAACCTAAGAGCTTAACTTTCCTTTCTCTAAAATAAGCAATTATTGGGATACAAAAAAAGAACTTCCTGGGAGACAATAGCTACTACTATTTTATACCCTCCCTTCTGAGGTAATTCTACACACATATGCATTTGCAGGTAATTCTACACACATATGCATTTGCAAGGTATAAACTGTAATGGATGGACGGTTTCAGTAAAAGTAAACAATATGCTTCAAAAGCAAATAATCCTATTAATATTTGAAAGAAGGCTATCCCAGACACAATCGCTTAAAAGATCCATAACAGACTTTGCTTCATTAAATATGTTTTCCTAAGTAATGATTTTCTTGAATTGCCGCTCTGAATATTTCAGTGGTGATTGTAGGATATTAGATGCAAAATGAAGTATACAGTACAAAGCATAAACCATCAGTTTTAAACATTTAAATGCTATCATAACTAAGATCAAATGACTGATTTTATTTTTCTATATAATTACCTATTCTTCCTAAACCAGTAGGCACCTCCGCCTCAAGCAAAGATATTAAATTCAAACTATTTTAAGGATTAATTCATGGTCACAATCAGGGTACACCATACAAAGAGAAAAATCACCAAGTCAACTGCCAATAAATTGGCAAATGAGATTTTCTTTATACAATAAGTGCTTGTTCTATGGGAAAACACTCAAGTATAATTTTTTTTTTAATGCAAAGATACCAACATCAAGGTAAATTTGACCCTGAATTACCATAGGTCGTGCCACCATTCTTCCACTCTTCTAAGCTGTCAAATACATTGCTAACACTATAAAATCCATAATTTTATTTTTCTACCCTGCCAATACCCTCTACCAAAGAAGAGACTGTAAGCTAAGACCCCTGTGTAAATATTGCAAAAAAGGACTATTCCATACAACTATATCAAATCACAGTTTTGATCTCTAGCCCTGAAATCATGTAATACTTGTGACGTTTTGTTTTCATAGATTACCAATCTGCTTCCAAGCGAAGTCCATCCTGTTCAGCAATTCTACAGTACTGGCGGATCCTTAATGTGCTAGAAAGATAACCCAAGTATTGGAGGCCTCTAAGTTATGGCAAAAGGCAATTCCAGTATTACCTAACTAACTTATATGCCGCATGGCCTGCATTCCCTTTCAGCTGCTCCTGGTCATCCTATACAACTTTATAAACAAAGAAGATCATTAACTTCGGGGTAACAAGGTGCTTAGAACCTTATTTTAACAGGCTAATTCAAATTTGAACTTTTCTCAAGTCTTTTAATTCATATAACTAAATATTCCCTCATTAAAACATCCCCTGGATCCATTTTTATCTTGAGAAAAATATTTTCCAGCAGATAATTTACAAGCATCTATGATGGACGGTTTTAATTTTATTTCCTGGAAGTTTTACTGCTGATGGTATTCATGCTCTAAGAATGAATTACCTACCTAATCTGCATGCTGAAAAGACAAAGAAAAGGTAGTTAAGGGTTAGTGAAAAGAACACAACCTATTTTTTTCATACATCAGAGTAAAAATTCCCTGGTTATAGGCATAGATTCTAAACAGATCAATAAGGAATAATATAAAACAGATCAATGCATTAACCATAACCTGGCAGGGTCTCTGCCTAGATCATAATGTTATTACTACGTAAAAGACAAAGGACTTGGGCCTGATGTGAACTAACAATAAAAGGTCAATAGGATCCAACAGAAAACAAACTTGCCAAAACCTCTTCTTCACCAGTATGGCATCATTATCAAAATAATCATAGTGAGGGCAAATAATTTGTATTAACTGTAACGATAATTTCGCAAACTTGAACCATGGGCCCAAATATAACCCATCTCTGAATATGACATTCTACTCTGCACCATCCAGGTGACAGATCAGAGGAAGACTCAAAGCACAGCTAGAATGGGATTCTTAAAATGTAACTATACACACTTTAACAACTCAAAGAAAAAAATATTGATATCAGCCATGAAAGCTTCCAGTAACTTAAATGCGTAATTTTCTAGTCCCTCTAAACCTTAAGGCATTACAAGGTGAGAAAAATACATATTTTTTAAAAATTCCATCCTTTAAAAAATTGTTGTTGCTTAAACCCTCATATACCAATAATCACTCTAAATGTAAACAGATTGAATTCTGCAATCAAAAGACACAGAGTGGCGGGATTAAAAACCAAGATCCAACAATTTGCTGCCTCCAGGAAACACGTCTCAGCTCTAAAGACAAACACAGACTCAAAATAAAAGGATGGAAAACAATACTCCAAGCTAATGGCAAACAAAAGAACTCAGGAGTTGCCATACTTATATCAGATAAAGTAGACTTCAAGATAAAAAAGGTAATGAGAGACAAAGAGGGGCAATATACAATGATAAAAGGGACACGTCACCAAGAAGACATATCACTTATAAATATCTATGCACCCAACACAGGAGCACCAAAGTACATAAAAACTGCTAAAAAACCTAAAAGGAAATATTCACAATAACACAATAATAGTAGGGGGCCTTAACACTCCCCTTACATCAATGGATAGATCATCCAGACAAAAAGTCAATAAGGAAAGAATGGACTTAGACAAAAAATTAGACACGATGGAGTTAACAGATACACACAGAGCACTCCACCCAAAAACAGCAGAGTACACATTCTCCTCAAGCACACATGAAACATTCTCAAGGGCAGATCATATATTAGGAAACAAGGCAAACCTCTATAAATTTAAGAAGACTGAAATCATTACAAGCATCTTTTCTGATCATAATGCCATGAAACTAGAAATCAACTGCAAGGAACAAACTGGGAAAGGGACAAAAATGTGGAGACTAAACAACATGCTACTGAACAACCAATGGATCGTGGATGAAATTAAAGGAGAAATCAAAAGCTATCTGGAGACAAATGAAAAGGAAAATACACCATACCAACTCATATGGGATGCAGCAAAAGTGGTCCTGAGAGGGAAATTCATAGCAATATGAGCCCACCTTAACAAATAAGAAAAATCCCAAATAAATAACCTTAAACTACACCTAACAGAATTAGAAAAAGAAGAATAGACAAAGCCCCAAATCAGCAGAAGGAGGGAAATAATAAAAATCAGAGCAGAAATAAATGAAATTGAAACCAAAAATACAGTAGAAAGGATCAATGAAACAAAGAGCTGGTTCTTTAAGAAGATAAATAAAACTGTCAAACCCTTAGCCAGACTCACCAAGAAAAAAAGGGAGAAGACTCAAATAAATAAAATTAGAAATGAAAGAGAAGAAATTACCACAGATACCAGAGAAATACAAGCGATTATCAGAGAATACTATGAAAAACTTTAGGCCAACAAATTGGACAACCTAGAGGAAATGGACAAATTCTTAGATGCATACAAGCTCCCAAAACTGAATCAAGAAGAAAGAGAAAATCTGAATAGACCAATCACAAGTAAAGAGACTGAAACAGTAATCAAAACCTCCCCCCAAATAAAAGTCCAGGACCAGATGGCTTCCCTGGAGAATTTTACCAAATATTCAAAGAAGATTTAAGACCTATTCTTCTCAAACTCTTCCAAAAAAACAGAGGAACACTTCCTAACACATTCTACGAGGCTAACATCACCCTGATAACAAAGCCAGACAAGGACAATACAAAGAAGGAAAACTACAGGCCAATATCGCTGATGAACATAGACGCAAAAATCCTCAACAAAATATTGGCAAACTGAATACAGCAATACATCAAAAAGATCATACACCATGATCAAGTGGGATTTATACCAGGGACACAGGGATGGTTCAACATGCGCAAATCAATCAACATGATACACCACATTAACAAAATGAAGAATAAAAACCACACGATCATCTCAATCGATGCAGAGAAGGCAATCGACAAGATCCAACATCCATTTATGATAAAAAAAACTCTCAACAAAATGGGTATAGAAGGAACAAGTACCTCAACATAATAAGGGCCATATATGACAAACCTACAACTAACATCCTACTCAATGGGGAAAAACTGAAAGCCATTCCTTGGAGGACAGGAACAAGACAAGGGTGCCCACTCTCGCTGCTCTTATTCAACACAGTAGTGGAAGTTTTGGCCAGAATGGGCAAGAAAAAGGAATAAAAGGACTCCAAATAGGCAAGGAAGAAGTGAAACTCTCACTATTTGCTGACGACATGATCTTATCCATAGAAAACCCAAAGAAATCCATTGGAAAACAACTGGAAACAATCAACAACTACAGCAAAGTGGCAGGGTATAAATTCAACTTACAAAAATCAGTTGCATTTCTATATGCTAATGATGAACTAACAGAAAGAGAACTCAAAAAGACAATCCTATTTACAATTGCAACAAAAAGAATAAAATATCTGGGAATAAATTTAACCGAGGTGAAAGACCTATACAATGAAAACTATAAGACACTATTGAAAGAAATTGAGGAAGACATAAAGAAATGGAAAAATATTCCATGCACATGGATTGGAAGAATAAACATAGTTAAAATGTCCATATTATCTAAAGCAGTCTACAGATTCAATGCAATCCCAATCAGAATCCCAATGTCATTCTTCACGGAAATAGAACAAAAACTACTGAAATTCCTATGGGGCAACAAAAGACCCCAAACAGCTAATGCAATCCTGAAAAAAAAGAACAAAGCTGGAGGCATCACAATCCCTGATTTCAAAATATACTATAGAGCTATAGTAATCAAAACAGCATGGTACTAGGGCCGCCTGGTGGCGCAGCGGTTTAGTCCGCGCTTGGCAGCCCGGGGTTCGCGAGTTCGGATCCCGGGCGCCCGCCGACGCACTGCCTGTCAGCCATGCCGTGGTGGCATCCCATATAAAGTGGAGGAAGATGGGCACGGATGTTAGCCCAGGGCCAGTCTTCCTCAGCAAAAAGGGGAGGATTGGCAACAGATGTTAGCTCAGGGCTGGTCTTCCCCACAAAAAAAAAAAAAAAAAAAAAACAGCATGGTACTGGAACAAAAATAGACACACAGATCAATGGGACAGAATTGAAAGCCCAGAAATAAAACCACACACCTATGGACAGCTAATCTTCAACAAAGGAGCAAAAAACATACAATGGAGAGAGGAAAGTCTCTTCAATAAATGGTGCTGGGAAAACTGGACAGCCACATGCAAAAGAATGAAAGTAGACCATCTCCTATTGCCATACACAAAAATCAATTCAAAATGGATCAAGGACCTGAAAGTGAGACCTGAAACTATAAAACTCCTGGAAGAAAATATAGGCAGTACACTAACTTGACACTGATCATAAAGAGATCCTTTCAGATTCCATGTCTACTTGGACAAGGGAAACGAAAGAAAAAATAAACAAGTGGGACTTCATCAGAGTACAGAGCTTCTACAAGGCAAATGAAACCAGGATCAAAGAATAGACAACCCACCAGCTGGGAGAAAATATTCGCAAATCGTTTATCCGACAAGGGATTAATCTCCATGATATATAAAGAACTCACACAACTGACCAACAAAAAAACAAACAACCCGGTCAAAAAATGGGCAGAGGATATGAACAGACGTTTTTCCAAGGAAGAGATACAGATGGCTAATAGACACATGAAAAGATGTTCAACGTCACTAATCATCAGGGAAATGCAAATCAAAACTACACTAAGATATCACCTGACACCAGTTAGAATGGCTATCATCACCAAGACAAAAAGCAACAAATGTTGGAGAGGTTGTGGAGCAACGGGAACCCTAATTCACTGCTGGTGGGAATGCAAACTGGTGCAGCCTCTATGGAAAACAGTATGGAGAGTCCTCAAAAAATTAAAAATAGAAATACCTTATGATCCAGAAATACCACTCTTGGGCATCTACCCAATGGACGTGAAATCAACCATCCCAAGAGGCTTATGCACTCCTATGTTCACTGCAGCATTATTCACTATAGCTAAGAAGTGGAAGCAACCCAAGTGTCCCTTGACTGATGATTGGATAAAGAAGATGCAGTCTATATATATATACACAATGGAATACTACTCAGCCATTAAGAAAAGACAGAATTGTCCCATTTGCAACAACATGTAGGGACCTAGAGGGTACTATGTTAAGTGAAATAAGCCAGAGAGAGAAGGACAAACACGGCATGATTTCACTCATATGTGGAATATAAATGAACACACGGACAGAGGGACCTGGTTGGTGGTTACCAGGGGGAAGGGGGCTCGGGGGTGGGCACAAAGGGTGAAGGGATGCATCCACATGGTGACGGACAAAAAATAATGTACAGCTAAAACCCCACAATGTTATAAACTATTAAGACATCAATAAAAATGAAAATTAAAAAAAAAATTGTTGTTGCATTAATCAGTGGTCCACAGCAGTGGTCACCAGCTTTTTTAATAAATCCAGTGACCAGGTATGTACCCACACAGCTTGTTCATGTAATTACCTTCATATCATAGCCATATGTCTCTCGAATGTCTTCATCAGAATCTGTTTCTTCATCATCATAGTCCATTGTTTGTCGAGGGGAAGAAGACACACTGCTTGCCACCCGGTTAAAAGCAGACTGCTGGAAACTAGGTAAGTGTCCCTAAACAACAAACAATTCCAAGATGAACAGAGAGACATACTAAATAAACATGGGTAATTAATATGTGCTTAAGACCACCAAAATGTAATGAATTTGCAAAGTGGCTAACAGAGTTCAACAGTTAGTAAAGATAAATTTTCTGACTATGATGCCAAGGTCCACCTGAATGATATTTCCAGGTAATGTTTCACTAAAATAACCTAGGTATACAACCAAAGAAAATGGGTGTATGAAAGAAGACATTATGAAAATATAGTTGCTGGCAAGTTACTGATGCTTTCCTAATCAACTGGTAAGATAGATTTGATTTACTATTTACACACTGACAAATATTATCCCATAAAATAGAAAAAGAAAGAAAATCCTTAACTTGCCTGTAAGTCTGGATTGGCAGCTGCTTTTTGGAGTTCTGCACTGATGATCTTTTCAGTTTTCTCTCGAGCTGCCTGCTCCACCATACGCTGGCTCAACACAGACAGTTTGGCCAGAGCAGAGGATAGTTCATCTGTGGCTAGGGCCTGTCGTGCTCTATCTTGCCAACTCATAGCACGTTCTGTCAAACACTGTAGGGCCTCTCCTTCAGGCAACCGTACAGGCAGCTTCTGAAGGGATACCAGGAGTGACAGAATAGTCTCTAGCCTTGGCCTTCGAGACCGCATACAAAGAGGGCAAAGGAATTTTACTTCTTTAGCCTGCCAGCTAGACCCTTTTTTCTGGGAACTTGACTTAGGAAGAGGAACACAGCTGTTATGGAACCAGTCTTTGCAGAGCTCACACTGTAGCATAAACCCACTGGCTGTCTTGCGGCAAATGCAAAATTTTACTTCCTCTATGCGGTCCACCATTGCCATCTTGGCTAGGTTGGCTGCTCTGAGGGAATGCATGGCTTCAATCTCCTTTTGCTCCCGTTCTTTGAAAACTGCCACCTGTATACAACAAACATTTAATTGAAAGGAGTCACTGCAAAATACTCCAAAAATACCAAATCCTCAAGGCTGAGGGATTGTCTCCAAGCTGTGGCCTCATGGTGACAAAGCACTGTCCTTTAGAAAAAAATTAGTTGTCAGTCATTTCCTAAAATTGGGGGCAGCCTGACAGTTTCCACGCAAACATTCCTCATCTGTGAAATGGGGAAATTCATATTTGACCATTTACATCAGTAGAGTACTCTGAATTTTTCTGGAGGGTGCAGGAGAAAGATAGTATGCCTTGAAGTCAAGCCACCTGGGTATGAAGCCTGGCTCTTTACTTATAGACTGTTGATCTGGAGCACAAGATTTCCGAATCTCAGTTTTCTGAAAAATGAGGATACCACTAACCTCATTTTTTTTTAAGGACTAAGTAACATAACACATGAAAGAGCCTAACACTCAATAAATATTAGTTCTCCATCCCCTTATAATTCATTCCCTGGGGGCAAGTTCTATACAAATCAATTTGTACTTCTTTCTAGAAGGCCTCTCTACTTTTGCAGAAGTAGAATAACAAACCCTGTTGACTAATAATGAGGTTTTATGTAACTCATTTCAAAAAACTATATAAAAGTAAACAAAATTTAATTATCATGAATATTGTTAAGTGTATTTTCTTTTTAAGCTCTGGTAGCTTTGAAACAATTTTGAAATAATCTCCAGTCCTACTTGTCTGGCAAGACTAATTTGTTAAGCTGGCTCTCTAATGAGAAATCATTTCCACTGGCCTCAAAACAGGATCATCTGTAGGCAGAAACAGCCACCAAATTACTTAATGTATGCAATTCCCTACTATTACATATTGCCCAAACTCATTTTTATTTTCTACTTCCGCAGGCTCCTAATAATTCTAAGACATTCTTCCTACTCTCCAAAAAAATCCCGTAATTCTAATTAGCTACAAATATTTTATTGAGCACTCACTATACTGTTGAATGTTACTAACAGAAGGAAGATATTTTAACTAGCAACTGGTATCAGTAAGCTGATACTATTCCTTTGAATATCACAACTGTACTAAGCATCAAAAAATGCTATTAAATTCTAATGAAGTAAACCCATTCCTAAGAGTCAAGTGTAGGAAAATAATTTGAAAAAGGAAAAAGCTATACAAAGAAGTTCACTTTATTACTATCCATAATAGCAAACTCTTAGTAACAACCAAAATGTTCATTATCAGAAAAGTATTCAGCAAATTATGGACAATTTGATGGAATATTAGACAACTATTAAAACAACAAAGAACAGAGATATGAAAAAGACAATTTGAGGGCGAGAGTAGTAAACTTTTTATATACTTCGATTACAAATATTTAAAAATATGTGAAATATGTATAACCATAAAGCCAAAAATTTAAAAAGTATACAAAAATAATAATACTTAAGAATGTAAAAACAGTGAATCTGCTAATATTTTCATGGAATTTTATATTCACCAAGCACACTCAAGATGCATTACATAATTTCTTACCACCATGGCTGTATCTCTGGTTTCCTCCAATCCTTCCTCCAGATCACTCAGAGGCTCAAGTTCCAGATCCTTTTCTTTTTCTTTTTCAATCAGTTCTTTTACTTTTTTCCTTCTGTTTTTACCACTCCCATATATACCAATGTCAGTCCGGGGACTTAGCACCTACAAAAATAAAACCAAATATTGAGCTCTCGTTTTAAAAAAATCTTAAAACTGAAAATAATAAATGGAACTATTTATTGACCACTCTCCACATCCTAGGCACTTTCTTAAAGATGTTATACACATTATCTAATTCAATCCTCACAACAACCCTCCGAAGTAGGTAGTAGTATTTGTATTTTACAAACAAGAGAAACTGAGGCTCTGAAATGAAACAACTTGCCAAAGGACACAGAGTTAGCAATTAGGAAGCCAGTCCTCAAACATGAAACTATCTTATTTCAAAGCCTATGCTCTAACTACTATGTTCAACTGTTCAAGATGGTAATGATTATTTAAATTTATGCTTCCGAGAAATAAGATTTTTTCAGTGACAGAGTCCATTAACAACAGGGATAAGATCCAAGTTAACTGCTTTTTCTGGACACAGCACAAGATGGACCAGAACTAAGTCTGCCTAAGGCTCCAGATTTCTGGTCAACATTTAACATTACCTAATAGGAATCACTTGCATAACCATGACCAGATAAACTGCAAACAACCCTCACCAATAACACTACTTCCTATAGGTGTTAAATTATCAGCTTCTGATGAGGATGTTGAAGTATGCATCCATAAAGTAAACTACCACTTACCTGTAACAACGTATGGCTAGAATTCTTCTTAAGAAAGGTCCGCCCAGTCCTTTCTCTCCACGCCCGTGCTGCTGCTACCTGTGATTCTACTTGGGGCAATGCATCAAGACGCACAGGGATAGGGCGCCCTTTAGCAGATAAACTCTCCAGCTGTTCCAGGTAAGCATAGTTGCTGCCACTCTGAAAACAAAAGTACATTCTCACACAATTTGCATCCTCTTATGGAGTCTGGCAATATATTGTCAAGAGACCTTACAAAGAGTTTAATGTAAATTTTTTTTTACTAAATATTATTCTTTAAACCTAACCATATCTCTTGAATTAACAGAGCTTCCAATGTCCTTCAAAAAAAGTTTGTGTAAATTCATGTTATCAAAGATTTTTATTTTATTAATTAATAAAGGAACTAAGGGAACCACTAACATGTAAAAACCAATTCAAAGGACAATCTAAAGAACAGACATATATAAATGTAATTAGGAACGAGGAAAAGAAGCTGCTAATAGATGGAAACAGATGTTTAATATCATACAGCACAATGGAATCATCTTTTCTACAGTGTGAAAATCAATTGTTCCATTACAGACAAATTTAATTGCTTTTCTATAGAATTATATAGATTCTATAGAATTATATAGAATTGTATAATTATCACTTTTTAATAACTGATGGAGGGCCGCCCGGTGGCGCAGCGGTTTAGTCCGTGCTTGGCAGCCCGGGGTTTGTGAGTTCGGATCCCGGGCGCCCGCCGACGCACTGCCTGTCAGCCATGCCGTGGTGGCGTCCCATATAAAGTGGAGGAAGATGGGCACAGATGTTAGCCCAGGGCCAGTCTTCCTCAGCAAAAAGGGGAGGATTGGCAACAGATGTTAGCTCAGGGCTGGTCTTCCCCACAAAAAAAAAAATAAATAAAAATAACTGATGGAGTTGTAAAATAGCTTGGTCAAAGAAAATCTAAGGAAGATACTCCTAGAATCAGATAATCCTGGAGCATTCGCTAGACAACACCGAGTATTTCATTGAAAGCACATCCAATAATCTCTCTTGCCTTCACAATTTTTCCAGCAACTGCAAAGCAGTATTTTAGTTTTGATAACTACCTCCATTTTATGTTACACAAACACAGATAAGAATGGATATTTTCTTTCTAAGTCACAGTTTCAATATTTCCATGTAACGAAACCATTACTATTTTTAGAACTCATACACTGCTTTAAATTCATTAAATAACTGAATCACTACAGGAGGTGAGAGGGTTAATAAGTGATCCATTCCAGGGACTTGGCAAGAACACCAGAAGTAGTTCAGAAGCCTGTAGACAATAATTCAAAGTGATAGCTTAGACTGGATGAATCTCCTAGCAGACAGAACATGTAACCATTCCTGTAAGAAACTGCATATATCCCTACAACATTCATTGTTATTCAGAGGCTATGAAGGAAAGGAATAGTGTTATATGCTAAATATTGACATTCCAATAAAAGGTTAATTCCCGTGTATTAACTGACTCATGTGCCTATAAATTCATTTTGAAAGTTATACTGAAACATCTGGAAAAATAAACAGGCTAGTAACTTAAATGAATTTTTTAAAAGAATAAAGAGAAGGTTCTAGCCCTAAGAGATATTATAATGGTATAATTAAATCACTGTGGTACTAGGGTAAGAATAGACAGCTAACTGGAAGAGAAAAGAAAGCTCAGATTTAGATAGGGCCAAGAAATATCATATTTACTACTATTCCATCTTGTGCCCAGCTATAGCATTCTGACTACAGAATACCTTCTGGCTAAGCCTAGACATAGCCTGCTCCCAAACTAGGTTATCTTAAAGAGTTTGCTTGTCAACTGAAGCTGTCCACTTACTTAGAGCCTACACAGTCCTCCCACTGAAGGGAAAGGCTTGGTGGAGGAAAAGTCCTTCAAAATTACAGAAGAAACACATGACAGCTTACCTATACATGCCGACTTAGTCCTTCAATCATAAATAAACAGCCAACTAAGGATTATCAGACATTTGAGGACAACTAACTGCCTGAAATAGGTCAAAGATGAAACAAACAGAGGAGCTGTCCTGATGAAAACACAGATGATTAAAAAAAAAACAGAAAGAGTAGCAGCTAAGCAGGTCTCAGAAAAAGTCAACTGAAAATAAAGCAAAAGAGAAGTCATCAGAACTTGATACCTAGAATATGTTCTTTCTAGGGGTAGTAGTTTAATAGAAAAGAGTTGGTTTTCTTTTTCTTTGGGTGTAGTTCTATAATAGAGTATTTATATATTCAATACTGTAAATGCTGCTTAATGGTTTTCATAATTCAGAAGAAATATTATGTATTCAAACATACTTTCATCTCTATCTAGCACTTAATTCACTTTGAATTACAGATGTATAATATATGTCTTTCCAACTAGGGAATATGCTTTTTCGAGGGTCAGAGTCCTATCTTTACATCATTTCCTTATATTCCTGCTCCCAAACAACTAAAATAGTAACATGGGTATTGTGGTGTTCAGTAAATGTTAATTTCTTTTTCTTTTTCTGCCTCTTATTTTAAAAGTAATTGGTGCACATGGCAAAAGATTCAAAGAATACAGCAGAGAATAAACTCCCTACTGCTAAGAGTTAGATGAATAGGTAATTCCATCTTCTTTCATAGCAGGAAGTCAATAGAAACAAGTAATATTTAAATAGGTAATATTTATTTTGAATTGTAAAATCAGATGGAAGAACAAGTGAATTTTAAGTACTGTAACTATTTTATTATGCTTATTCTATTCTAAAGAATTAAAGGCTTGACGGATTCATTTGTGAGACAGCATTATCTAAACGGTAGGACAATTCAAAAGGCTCCTTACCTGAACAGCTTCCACTTTAGTTGTCCATTCTCGAGCCTTTTGTAAGGCTTCTTTTAGGGACAACACATTGGGTAGAAAGGCTGGAATGTTCTTAGCTTCATTCACGATACTTTCTAAACTTGCCACACTGTGCCGTGGTCTAAAAAAAACACAATATGGCGATGCATGAGGAAAAGTCAAACTGCTACCAGCATTTAAATAGCATTTTAGAATGTGCAGAGAACTTGCATGTACATGATTTCATTTAATTCTTACCACAATCCTATGAGAGGTAAAGTAGCTATTAACCTTGATTTCCATTTTACAAATAAGAAAACTTTAAGAAGATCAATTATTTTCCCCAGAGTCATTTATGTAGTAAATGGCACCCCTGAAATACTGATTCAGAATGAGTCTCAGATCCTATGTTCTTTTCACTACATTAAACTGCCTCTACTTTAGTTCTCCAGACTATCTGAAATTGTCAGAGATGCATATTAAATAGCAATGTAGAAAGCAATAGTCTAGAAATCCATTGAGGTTGACCATGTATATTTAATTCAATTACATTCATTAACACCTCGTTACACAAAGATGAATAAAACATAGATGTTATCCTCAACTAATCAGAATATAAGATAATAACTACACTTGTACTGGGAACTAAGAACAAATTACTACAGGCTCACTACGATGGGAGGTAGTGACTAATTCTGCCCAGGAGAGTTGAGAAGCACTTTCAGCTAGGCCTTAAAGAAGCGTGATTTTGTCAAGTGAAAGGTTAAAGAAAAAAAATCCAGGAATACAATAAACAAAGACAAGGAGAAACATTTAAAAATAAGTTGATAGCTCAGTTTAAGATGGGGGATGGTGTGAGGATGGGGGGGTGGGGTGGGAGTAAGAGCAAGAAAAGTAGGGGAATTTGGCAGGAAAGAAAGATGCAAACAGATTAACAGGTCTGGAGGGCCATGAATTTCACTACGTAAGGAAGCTTCTGAGGGTGGGAACAGTTTCATCATCCATAAATCCTACTATGTGCTAGGCACTATGCTAGGTCCTGGAGATTATTAATGCACAAGAGTGATAGAGTCCTCGCCTCGTGAAACTTTTTAATCTTATGGGGGTGATTATAAATAAGGAGTTAGGATGCACTGTAAGTACAATGATAAAGGAAAATAAAATGCTACCAGAATATATAGTAGGAGGATCTAATTGACTTGGCAGGTGAAGGAAGGCTTTGCAGAAGTGACCTCTAAACTTTCCTATCCTTTTGAATAGGAGTTAGTCAGGAAAGCTGGGGCCAGAGGCAGGGTAGGGGTGGTGGAGGTGCACCACAGGGAATGGGCAGAGAGGAAGGGTATTCCACAAGAGAAAAAAAAAAAACACATACCAAGGTCCAGAGACAAGCAAGAACACTGCGTGTCTGAGGAATTGGGGGGGGGGGGGGGACGGACGGAATCACTATGTTTGGAACATAGAATGCAAGAGGAAGAATGGTAAGGAATGAGGCTAGAAATTTAAGCAAGGAGCAAGATTACAGATGAACTTATAAACCAGGTTAAGGAGTCTGAACTTCGTCCCAAGGAGAATGGGAAACAGTGAAGGGCTTTAAGCAACGGAATCAAATAGTCACACTGTACTTCAAGGAAATACTAGCTGCAGTATGGAGAATGGATTAGAGAGGGGTGAGATCATAGAGAAGAACCTGTTGCTCTGATCTAGGCCAGCTATGACAGCAGCTCAAAGAGAAAGAATGAGGGGCCTGCCTGGTGGCGTAGTGGTTAAGTTCGCGTGCTCTGCTTCAGCAGACCCAGGGTATGCGGGTTTGGATCCTGGCTGCAGACCTATGACCACTTATCCTGCCATGCTGTGGCAGGTGTCCCACATAAAAAGTAGAGGAAGATGGGCATGGATGTTAGCCCAGGGCCCAACCTTCCACAGCAAAAAGAGGAGGATTGGCAACAGACGTTAGCTCAGGGCTAATCTTCCTCACCAAAAAAAATATATAAATAAACCCATATATTTAAAAAATTCTCTTTAAAAAAAAAGAAAAAGAATGAAAGCGAGAAACATCGAGGAAATATAGTCAGCATAACTTGGTAGTTTGCTGAGTTTGAGGCTAAGAAAATGGAAGGGAGGGGTCAAAGTTAATTTCTAAAGTACTGGCTTGTTCCAATGAGTGAAAGATGGTATAATTTAAAGAAAAAAGGAACAAAGAGAGAGATTATGGGAAGGAGTTAATGAGTCCAATTTTGAATATAGGGAATTTGAGGTACCGATGGGATATCCAATAGAATTATCTAATAGGCAAATGGTATCTATGAAAAAAATCTTATGTTACAGATAAGAATTTGGAGTTAATTAGTAAAAAGATGGTAAATGGAGCCAAGAAATTAGATAAAATTTCAGGGAGATGTCCAGAGTGAGAAGAGAAGTGGTCTAGGCTGGAATCTTGAGGAAAGCCATTATTTAAGAGACAGAGAGAAAGCCAAAGGCAAAGAAAGAGGATAT
This sequence comes from Tapirus indicus, assembly GCA_031878705.1. Classification (NCBI taxonomy): domain Eukaryota; kingdom Metazoa; phylum Chordata; class Mammalia; order Perissodactyla; family Tapiridae; genus Tapirus; species Tapirus indicus. The sequence continues at coordinate 99,476,131 of CM062918.1, read as the reverse complement.
CAAGAAAAGAATGGTCAATAGTTAACCAATGCTAAGAGATGAAGAATATTAAGGATGTGTTTCAGAAAGATAACTTGACAGGAGTTAGAAAAGGGAAGATTCTACTTCCCACTAACCCCACCAACCTCATTACCCTCTTGTTCTCTTCATGATAATAATTACCTGAAATTCATTTGTTCACTCAGTTTTCACCTGTCTCCCCCCAACTAGAATGCTGGCTCTATTTCAGAGCAGGGACCTTGTCTTTTTCCCTGCTGTCTCCATAGCACTCAGAAATAGTGCCTGGCCACAAATGAAACCAGAATCAAAATGAAGAGACAACCCACCAGCTGGGAGAAAATATTCGCAAATCATATATCCAACAAGGGATTAATCTCTGTATTATATATACAACAAAAAAACAACCCAATCAAAAAATGGGCAGAGGATATGAACAGACATTTATCCAAGGAAGATATACAGATGGCCAACAGACCCGTGAAAAGATATTCAACATCACTAATCATCAGGGAAATGCAAATCAAAACTGCACTAAGATATCACCTGACACCTGTTAGAATGGCTATAATCACCACGGCAAAAAACAACAAATGTCGGAGAGGTTGTGGAGCAACGGGAACCCTAATTCACTGCTGGTGGGAATGCAAACTGGTGCAGCCTCTATGGAAAACAGTATGGAGATTTCTCAAAAAATTAAAAATAGAAATACCTTATGATCCAGCAATCCCACTCTTGGGCATCTACCCAATGGACATGAAATCAACCATCCCAAGAGGCTTACGCACTCATATGTTCATTGCAGCATTATTCACTATAGCCAAGAAGTGGAAGCAACCCAAGTGTCCCTCGACTGATGAGTGGATAAAGAAGATGCAGTACACATATACAATGGAATACTACTCAGCCATAAGAAAAGACAGAATTGTCCCATCTGCAACAACATGGATGGACCTAGAGGGTATTATGTTAAGTGAAATAAGCCAGAGAGAGAAGGACAAACACCACATGATTTCACTCATATGTGGAATATAAACGAACACATGGACAGAGAGAACTGGTTGGTAGTTACCAGAGGGAAGGAGGGTGGGGGGTGGGCACAAGGGGTGAAGGGATGCATCCATATGGTGATGGACAAAAAATAATGTACAGCTAAAACCCCACAATGTTATAAACTATTAAGACATCAATAAAAATTAAAAAAAAAAAATAGAAAGAAATAGTGCCTGGCTACTAGTACGGTGACAGACAGCAACTAGACTTTTGGTGGTGAACACAATGTAATCTATACAGAAGTTGAAATATAATGATATATACCTGAAATGTATATAACGTTATAAACCAGTTACCTCAATAGTGGTATTCATGGATATAAAATTCAGTATTTTAAATGTCAACTATTATAGTGGTCTATAATATCAACATAAACTCAATAAAAATACTAGTTTTTTTTCTGGGAAAAAAAAGATCAAGGGAAAATATGAGTACCACCATAATTAGGTCAGTGACAATGCAGTTGAAGAAGATAAATATGAAAGACATTTTGGAGGCAAAAATCACCAAAACTTGGTGATTGATTAAATGTAGGAAAATGGGAAAAAGAAAGTTTTCAAATATTACTACCAACAGAATTTCATTCAGCAGACTACTACCATTTGTACTGGGTATACCAAATCATAGTTTTGCATTCCAAAGTTATTTAGCTTTTCCCATTTAACATGCTCCTGCCTCCTGGAATTGTCATGAATCTGAAGACACCGAGTAATTTGAATGTTTTAGATAGGAAAAGCTATAAATAAATTTTAGTATGTGTTCTCCAAGGCATCTGGAGAGCAACATATCAAGCATACATGGAGCCTTTTCTTGGCCGAGCAGAACTGTGTTAACTAAATCACCTAAAGCTTTTCCTACCAAATGTATCTAAAGTAAGTGGCTGGCAAAGTACTTAAGTACATGGAGACTTTGGAATGAAGTGGAAAGGCTTTAAATTTGAGCTCTGTTATTTAACAACTATGGGATCTCTCTAAGCATCCCAGTTTCTTCATCCTCACAATAGAAATTATATAAATATTAATTTTAGCTGAATACTTTCATAAAGAACATTAGAGTCAAATTAGTTGATATACAGTCAAATATGATGAATACTGTACTTAAATCTCACTAATCCAATGGGGTACCAATGCCAATGCAACTGCTTAACATGCTCATGCCTGATTCTTATCTTCCACTACCTTCCTGCATAAATCTTCCACTCCAGTGAAGCCCATTTACCTTTGTCACCTAAATGCACCCTACATTTTCCTTAAACTTAGCCTATGACATTTCTCTTACCTGTCCCTTCCACTTCAATCCTACTCATTCTTCAAGGCTCTACTTAAGTTCTTATTTTTCTCTCAAGCTTCTCTTCTGACCATCCAAACTATCTTCTCTCCTCCTGATTCCTACAGCATTTTTCTGGACCTCTCAGTTAATAAAAACATACTGCAATGACCTTTATACTTCTTAGCTCTTAACTATAATACCAGTAATGGAAGGCTCTGAACAAAATACTACTTCAAATCATTTAAAGTACTCTACACATGGCGTGCACACAAAATTTGAAACAGCCTATATGTAGACCCATTTGATAACACAGTGATTGATAAGGGAAGGCACAAAACATTTAATGAAACAGATCCTTAATGTTCCTCCTCCTGTTCTACTCTCTGACTTAGTTATTAAAGAGGCCACAGTCACCAATATATGTGTTCACCTTGCCTGTAGGCAGACCTTAGCCTTTTCTTCCCATCGCTCAGAGACTGTAAGGAGCTCCTGTAGTTCAGCCATTGCTTTCTCCACAGCATGGTGGGGTGCCAACCCCACCCCAGAGTCTATCAATTTCTTCATGACATCCAAAGTGACTTGCTGTGGATCTGATAGGGTCAATCTTACTTCATCCAACCATCGAGCCTGCTGCAGCTCTTGCTTCAGTCGGGCTAATTCAGGTAGCTCCACATAGAGGCTAGAGCCCATGTCTATCAACATCTGGAGTTTAGAAGAATCTGGGGTTTCATCCATCATTGCCTCTTGAGCTCGTTCATGAAACTCTTCTACATCATCTAGCAGATTCTGAAAAGGTCAGGAGAATAAAAATAAAAAAACTTAAAAGATACCAGATAAGTATGGAATAGACATAATTCAGGCAAGCTATCAAGTTCTAGAGCATCTAATAATCTCACCATTATAGTACCAAATAAATATGATAGTTAAAGGCATAAATATTGCTTCTCTGTAATTACTTACATATTCCCACTTTTAAAATATGATAAATTCACTCAAAAAATATTTAATGACTGCCGATTTAGCTGCAGGCACTGTTCCAGGCACACAGCATTAAACAAAACATATAAAGTCCTTATATTCAAGGAATATACATTTTAATATAAGTGTTCAGACACTGAATACATAAATAAAATGTTTCAGTTAGTTTTAAGTACTATGAAAATTAAGGCAACACAAGAGAGAATGCCCAGAGCGGGTGGGGGGCATACTACTTTGCAGTATGTGGTTACAGAAGACAGATAAACCAAAACTAAAATGAGGAGGTGGAAGAAGAGCAGTTCAGAAAGGGCAAATAATAACTGCAAAAGCTTTTAAAGAGAAATAAGCTAGGAGTCTTGCTCCAAAGTGGACGATGGGAAGTGAAGTGGACGAGGGAAAAATGTAGTTAAAGGATGAGCAGAGGTCAGATTACATAGTGCCTGTATATTATAACGAGTTTGGATTTCATTCTAATGGCTTTGGGGAACCACTGGAAAATTTTAACCACAGGGAAGTGATACGATTTGATTTATATTTTACATGATCACTCTGGCTACTGAATGAAAAACTGTCAGGGACAAGAGCAGAAGAAAGGAGAACAGTTAAGAGGTTATTACAGTAATCTAAGGGACAAGTTCTAGTGGTTTAGAGTATACTTTAAGCAACGGAGATGATGACAAATGGTTTACTTTGGGATACATTTTGGAGATAACAGCAGCACTTGTTTAGAGATTGGATGTGGAGTATAAAAGAAACAAATGAATCAAGGATTTTGATTCATTAAAAGGCTTTTAAGATGCCTTTTAGTTTGCCAAAGGGAAATGTATAGTATAGAACTTGGTATACAAGTCTGTAGAAAAGAATAAAGGCAGGCAGAGCAGGAGATTTGGAAATCAACAGGATACAGGTGATATTTAACATCACTGGACAAATAAGGTATATATATATTTACTATACCTATAGTAAAGAGAGGGCTGAGACTGCTAACGTACTCCAACACTTAGAAGTCAAGAAGAAAACAAACAGCAAAGAAGACTAAAGAAAAGAAATTGTGAAAGAGCTAAAAAAACCAACGAGTGTGGTGTCACAGATGTTTAGAGAAGACAGACAGGAAGGAAAGTGTGGTCAACTATCAAAATGCTCTGATGACATGGAATAAGACAAAAACACAATTGATACTAGATTTCACAAGTTGATAAAAACCATTTTAGATACCCTACCCACACAGCCAAATCACAAAAACACACCACCAACTATCAAAAGATTACCAACTATGCAGATGAATATATTTGATATATACTTTTGGTATTTTACATGTTCATTAAATCATCAGGGCCCTGGTAATTTCAGAGCTCTGCATTTTTAAAAGCTCATGAATAACTCACTGATACATTTAGATTCTTTCAACTAATTTCTTGTACTTCAATTACATCTATGTTAAGTGGGGGTTCTGACCTAAAATTAATAGAAAAAAATGATTCTAAACTAGTCTTATTTCCAGAATTTTTAAAGGAGGATTAAAGGCTAAGAACAAAATGAAGAGATTCTTACTGCCTACTAAAAAAGCTTAAATAGCAGCACTTACGTAAGAATAGAAACAGAACAAAAAACTAGCCTAGACACACTATTCTTTTACCCAAACAGTAGCCCACATTATACTCATGTGTCACTTAACGACAGGGATACACTGAGAAATGCATCTATTTTCTAACTGACAAATGTTAGGGGATTTCGTCATTGTGTGAACATCAGAGTGTACTTACACAAACCTAAATGGTGTATAGTCTACTACACACCTAGGCTATATGGTACTATTCTTATGGGACCACTGTCATATATGTGGTTTGTCGTTGACCAAAATGTCATTATGCAGTGCATGACTGTACAAAGGATATTACCCAAGAAAAGAATGTAATACTCCACCTTTACTTGTCGAGCTTGGCTGATGACACATGGAAGACTAAAAAGTTGTTGGACAAAGGCCTTCAATTCTTCCACTGTCAGTTTGGTCCGAGTCCTCCCACTATCTGGGCTCTGCCTGATGTGAAACAATATTGAGACATAAGTAAGAAAAATTCAGTCATTCTGATATCAAACGGGCTTCTAGTCTCTTCAGAATTCCAACTCAAGCAATCCCAGAATACGACTGTTTGAGGGACTCCACTGCAATGGTGATCACTTCCAAATTAGGTTTTTAGCTTTTTAGTTAATTACTCAGATTCAACTCTCCAAGTTACAGTTCCTCCAATCTTACAAGTATTAAATATTTCAAACATTCAATAAATTCCTCAGAGTAAAATATTAAGTTTATTAGTAAAACTAAATCCTCTATCTCAAGAAGCTTAAGATGTGGAACAAGGGCCTTTAACCTGGCTTATGAGACAATAAACTCTCCCAAATTGATTCAAAATTTTGTGTATGTGCATTTTTCTAAGAAAAGGGTCCCTTAAGCCTTCATCAGATTCTCCAAAGGAGTCAGTGACCCAAGAACAAGTGAAGATTCACTTATCAATGTCCCTAAGAAAGGTTCGCTAATAATAGGTAAAAAATTTACAAAGTAATTTAAAACTCAATGTGAACTGCTTTAGAAAAAGCCATTCAGATATAAGGAATGTGTTGGAATGAATATGAAACAATATCATAGAAAATTTAACACATGAGTTATTTTAAATCAAGGGTGCATACTTCTATGTTCCTTAATAATAGCCTCCTCTTCATTCATCAAGGTTACTCTTTGCTGCCACCTGCCTTCAGCGTGTAGTATCATTTATTTATTTACAACTATTTACTGCACACCTACTATGTGCCAGGCATTGTTCTAAGCACATGAAAAAATGATATGAGAAAAATGATAAAAATCCCTGACATTCTAGTCTAGCATAAATTCTAGTGGGGTTGGGAAAGAAAGGAGATAGACAATAAATAAAATAAATAAATTAGTATATCAGAAGGTGACAGGGGTAGGAGAAAAACAAAGCAAGAAAAAATAAGAAAGTTGCCCCATGGCCTAGTGGTTAAGTTTGGGGTGCTCTGCTTTGGCAGCCCAGGTTTGCAGGTTCGGATCTTGGGTGCAGACCTATACCACTTGCCAGCCATGCTGTGGCAGCAACCCACATATAAAATAGAGGAACACTGGCACAGATGTTAGCTCAGGGCAAATCTTCCTCAAACAAAAAGAGGAATATTGGCAACAGATGTTAGCTCAGGGTGAATCTTCCTCGGCAAAAAAAAAAGGTTGCAATTTTATAAAGAGCTGTCAGGGAAGGCTTCTTCAAGAATGCGACATCTGAAAAAAACTTGAAAGAAGTGAGGGAACAAGCCTCCTGGATATCAGGGAAAGAGAACTCCAAGCAGAGCAAAGAGCAAGTGTGAAGGCTCTGCGTAGGAACGCACCTGGTGTGTATGAAGAACAGTAAGGGGAAGAGCGGAGCAGGAAGGAAGGAAGAGCAGTAGGAGAAAAGATTAGGGCATTATTGGAGGAAGGAGGGACAGGCCACAAGAGGTCAAAGATAATGTAGGGCCTCATAGGCCAGACAAAATTTTGGCTTTTACCCTGAAAAACAAAACAAAACAGAAAACCACTGGAGAATTAAACTCTTTTTAGTCTTACCTGTGTTTCTGCTTTTTGCTCAGAAGCAGCTGAGCCACAGAAGCACATGTCTCAGCTTCTTTTACAGCATCCCTGAGTTTTCGAAAGAGGTCATTCTCCGGGTACTTCCTATCCTCAGCATCTTCCAGCATCACTCGTAATTCAATCAAATCTGTAAAAATAAAAGCCATTATACTATGACCACTTACATAAAAAGCCATCTAAAAATATTCACCAACCTATTAACAGAAAATTACCACAGCTGTGAAAATCTCACTAATGCAATAAGAGCTTATGATCAGGCACTCATTCCTAATCCTTATAGGTAAGGCAATTTCTCCTTCTCTTTAATGTTAGTCCACTAGTAACAATGACCCTACAAAATATGCAGCTACTGCATGTTAGCTATCCGTCCCATTTTATATTAACTTTTTCATTCAAAAGAAGATTCTCAAATAGAAAATTAAGTCTATAGTCAACCAACTCATTAGTCCCAAATCTCATATGAAGCGTAGGATTTTTCCTTAATGGAGGAAAAACAAGGCCTCTTGAAAGTGACAAAAATTTCAGTGTATGCGTACAAAAGGAGGACATTTAACCTTTCTTGTGGTTGAAGTTGGCAGATAATGCTTCAGTAACACGACTGACCCAAGTGTCATAGGACTGTGCCCTGACTTTCACACCATATAACAGAGAAGGGAGGTCCTCTAATGGATAGCGGTATCTAAAAAAAAAGAGAAATAAAAACTTGTAAAAACCAACAAGTTAAAAATAAGTGAAAATTTCAGTACAATCAGTTTAAGGAAAGTACAATGGCCAGGGGAATGGAGTCTTGATACACATAAAGAGAAAATCAAAGAAGCCCACCAAGTTTTAATGCAGGGAGAAAAAGGGAACATGTGAAATCAACTGATAAACTGATTTTAGTTGCCAAGTTGAGGGCCAAATTTAAAGGACTGGTCCTCAAGCAGGGATGCAGATAGACAAGGACAATTTACCAGTCTAGACACAGGGAAGGGAATTACAAAGAACAACATTAACACTTGGTTTAAAAGAAGGAAACAGAAGTTTTACAAGAAACTACTGGATACCTAAGACATTTCTTCTGCATGGGGCAAGGGCAAAGATCAGTTGGATGGTAGAGACACACAAGCCTCTCAGGATTACAGGAGCACGTGAGAGCAGAGAGAAAACATGTGGTTCTGCATGCTGAACACTGTCGCTCATCATCAGGAACAAGTTCAAACACTTCCTCTTCTGACATCAGGACACCCTGAAATATAATTCATGTCACTAGATCAAGTCTTTCTAGTCTTTCAAGAATCCAAGAACTTAAGTTATTAAATTTTTTTCTACAGGTAAATCTCTGACTTAAGATATAAACATGTGAGGTACAATGGCACATCATCAAAACACTTTCTAAAAATAATCATTAGTAATTTTTAAATATGGGCAAGACTAAAGAATGGTATCTAAGAATGCCCATTTGACTGATAAACCTACTTTAAAAATGCATGGAAGTGATTACAAAAAGGGTTAAAATAGTCTTTTCTTTGAGGGGAAGAAGAGAAGTTATAATTGGGAGGTACTCTTGGAATGGCTGACAAAGTTCTATTTCTTGACCAGAACTGTGATGACAACAAAGTTTACCATATAATATAATGTCACCATATAATTTAATTCATGAAGCTATATATTCGTTTTATGGGGTTCTGTCTTCTCTTTAAAACAAGAAAAAGATTAATTTAAAAAAATTACTGTCCTCAGGGACAATACACCCTCAAAGTAATCTATGATCTGAAAATACTGAAATGTACAAACATATGCAAGGATAAAGAAGTATAAAATTTCTTAAACTATGCAAATCAAAACATAATCTACTTCAGCAAGGCATCAAAAAGAAGTTAATCAAATTCAGTATGCCAGTTTAAGAAAATAGGAGCATCTGAAGGGCATTTTATAAAGACTTCCATTTAATATATAAGGGTTCCCTGTACAGTTTCTATTTACTTAAGCAAGGCACTTATAAACCTAATTCCAATACGAGAACAAATTTTTTTCACTTGCAGACACAGTCCTGTTCTTTCAACATATATTCTGGTTTTGATATTGGTTTAATCTAGACGTCTCCTGACTATACTCGTGTACCTTTCCATTATCTCATATTAGCATTTAATATTTTCTTTAAAAATGATTTTTTGCAAAAACAGTTCCAAAATGCATTGCAGGTGTTTCTTAGTTTACAAGAATTTACACAGCTTCAGGGGATGCTAATGCATCAACTAACAAAGTCCTGGCTACTCCAAGGACTTATACCATTTCCCAAAGTGTACTCTAATGACCACTAATCCTAGAAGATAGTCTGCAAAAAAGTAAAGAAATAAATTCTTTTTGAGGAAATGCTGTGTATTATAGCCCTCTGAACTTAGAGATTATTAATGAACATCAGCATATTAAAGGATCAGAAAAGTTTTACCGTAAAGAATCCCATTTATTTTTTCTTAACTCACCATTTCCCAAACTTTTCTATCACAGAACTATTTTTCCTTGTAATGCCTTCTTACATTATATAGCTTATATTCCTGACAGTACACTTTTGAAAATCATAAATTATCAGGAGGGAACGGAGAGAAGAAAAAAGTCAGAGCCACAAATTAAAAAGCTATTTGAAAATAATTCAGGTGAGAAAAGTAAAAAATGGAACAGAATGGTAGCAGTAAAGAAAAAAGGGGGGGGGAGGGAGAGTGATGACAGATATTGCCAAAATAAACAAACAAAAACTTAAAACCAGATAACAGATAACTATGAAGGAGATGGATGAGTCAAGGATCACATCAAGTTTTTACATAATGATCCTGGTACTTACTGAGATAGGCAATTAGGAAAGGCAAATGGTCTGTGAAAGGGTAGAGGGAGAAGAGATGACATTCTACTTTAGTTTGTTTTTATTTTAGATGCTGAAACTGAGATGACAAAAATCTAAATTGAAATGCAGAGTAACCACATGGAGATCCGGATTACAAATGGGTGACTGGACATATTGCCTCTTTCAAAGTGACAATAATTCTTATATTTGCATATAATAAGAGAAAACATCAAAAGGTGAGAAACCCAAAGATAATAGCCGAAAGAGAATTAAAATCCTAAGAATGGCTGAGAAATCCTTGAAAAGTAGCACAAAAGGGAAACAACAAAAGGTCAAAGGCTGACCCCTACAACACTGGCAGTTGAGGAACATGAGGAAAATGATAACTAGAAGTGACTGGCAAGTGTCATCAGAAGCTGAAGAAACAGTAGAGCAAGTGTTAAGGAAAGAAACCAAAGAAGCAATATACAGTGCAATAGAGAAGTCGTGGAGATACAAGACAAAGAACTGGATTCGACAATAAAGTTGTCACTAGCACACTTTGAGAGTTTCAGAATGACAGTGATGATAAGGGGATAAAGAGGAAATGAGGGCACTGACCACAGAAAAACCACTCGAGAAGTTTTTGGGGAAGAGATAAAATGAAAACTTACCTCAAGATACAAATGACAAGTACATAATGAAAGAAAGAGCAGAGAAAAGTATCTGGAAACAGGGGCACAGGAAGAAGGTAAGTTTAAAGGCAAAGAGTCCATAGCGAAATTTGATCAAAGTATCACAAATAAGATTATCAGGAGGTGTGGTATTCAAATTACTGTAGAATAAGGAAAAATAATGTCCCATTAATATGCAGGTTAAATCTGAAATATGAGACTACACCACAAAGACCTCCTTCATGAGTCTCTACCAACATACTTAAATTTCAAACTTCAAAAGGCAGACTCCAGGCAATGGGAAAAGGAATTCCATTTTAAATAAACATATAAAATGAAAAATCTAAGTTTCCACTTTATGAAACTAGAAAAAGAAGAGCAAATTAAATCCAAAATAAGAAGAAAAGAAATAATAGAATTAGAGCATATATCAATGAAACTGAAAAAAGAAAATCAATACAGAAAAATCAATGAAACCAAAAGCTGGTTCTTTGAAAAGGACAATGAAATTGATAAGCCTCTAGCCAGGCTAATTAGGAAAAAAAAGAAAGAGAACACAAAAGAACTACGATCAGAAATGAAAGAGGGGGCCGGCCTGGTGGCATAGCAGTTAAGTTTCTGTGCTCTGCTTCGGTGGCCCGGGGTTCGCAGGTTCAGATCCTGGGCGCAGACAGATGCACAGCTTGTCAAGCCGTGCTGTGGCGGAGTTCCATATAAAGTAGAGGAAGACAGGCATGGATGTTAGCCCAGGGCCAGTTTTCCTCAGCAAAAAAAAAAAGAGGAGGATTGGCAACAGATGTTAGCTCAGAGCTAGTCTTCCTCAAAAAAAAAAAAAAAGAAAGAAATGAAAGAGGGGACATCACTACAGATCCCATGGACAGTAAAAGGATAATAAAGCAATACTAAGAACAACTCCATGATGACAAATTACATAACCTAGATGAAATGGACCAATTCCTTGAAATACACAAGCTGTCAAAACTCACACAAGAAGAAATAGACAATATGAATAGGTCTATATCCATTAAAGAAATTGAATCAACAATTAATGACATTTCAAAACTGAAAGCATCTGGCCCAGATGGGTTGGCTGATGAATTCTACCAAAGATTTAGGGAAAAAATTACACTAATTCTCTACAATTTCTTTCAGAGGATAGACACAGAGACAATACTTCTAAACTCATTCTATGAGGCCAGCAATACCTTAATACCAAAACCAGGCAAATTCATTACAAAAAAAGAAAACTAGAGGCCAATATCTCACGTGAACATAGATGCAAAAATCCTCAATAAAATGTTAGTAAACTGAATCCAACAATGTATAAAAAGAATTATACACCATGACCAAGTAGGATTCAAACCAGGTATGCAGTGCTAGTTCAACATTCAAATCCATCACATCAATAGGCTAAAGAAGAAAAATCACATGATCGTATCAATAGATGAAGAAAAAGCATTCGACAAAATCCAACACCCATTCCTGATAAAAACTCTCAATAAAATAGGAATAGATGGGAACTTCTTCAACTTGATAAAGAATATCTACAAAAAACCTAGGGTTAACATCATACTTAATGGTGAGAAACTTTCCCACTAAGATCAGGTACAAGGCAAGGATGTCCCCTCCCACCACTCCTTTTCAACCTCATAGTCCTAGCTAATGCAGTAAGAAAAGAAAAGGAAATAAAAGGTATACAGATGGAGAACGAAGAAACAAAACCATCTGTGTTCACAGATGCAAGATCACCCATGTAGAAAATCCAAAAGAACTGACAAAAACACTCCTAGAACTAATAAGCAATTATAGCAAGGTTGTAAGATACAAGGTCAATGGCTAATATGCAAAAATCAATCTCTTATATACCAGTAATGAACAAGTGGAATTTGAAATTAAAAACATATTACCATTTATATTAGCACCCCTAAAAATGAAATACTTAGGTATCTAACAAAACATATACAAGGAGGAAAACTATAAAACTGAGGAATAATCCTATCGCCATATACAAAAATCAATTCAAAATGGATCAAAGACCTGAAAGTGAGACCTGAAACTATAAAACTCCTGGAAGAAAATATAGGCAGTACACTAATTGAGATTCGACATAAAGGGATCCTTCCAGATTCCATGTCTACCCAGACAAGGGAAACAAAAGAAAAAATAAACAAGTGGGACCTCATCAGACTAAAGAGCTTCTACAAGGCAAATGAAACCAGGATCAAAATGAATAAACAGCCCACCAGCTGGGAGAAAATATTTGCAAATCGTTTGTCCGACAAGGGATTAATCTCAGTAATATACAAAGATCTCATACAACTGAGCAACAAAAAAACAAACAACCTGATCAAAAAATGGGCAGAGGATATGAACAGACAATTTTCCAAGGAAGAGATACAGATGGCCAATAGACACATGAAAAGATGTTCAACATCACTAATCATCAGGGAAATGCAAATCAAAACTACACTAAGATATCACCTTACTCCGGTTAGAATGGCTATAATCACAAAGACAAATAACAACAAATGCTGGAGAGGTTGTGGAGAAACGGGGACCCTCATTCACTGCTGGTGGGAATGCAAACTGGTGCAGCCTCTATGGAAAACAGTATGGAGAGTCCTCAAAAAATTAAAAATAGAAAGACCGTATGATCCAGCAATACCACTCTTGGGCACCTACCCAATGGACGTGAAATCAACCATCACAAGAGGCATATGCACCCCTATGTTCATTGCAGCATTATTCACTATAGCCAAGAAGTGGAAGCAACCCAAGTGTCCCTCAATTGATGATTGGTTAAAGAAGCTGTGGTATATACATAAAATGGAATACTACTCAGCCATAAGAAAAGACACAATTGTCCCATCTGCAACAACATGGAAGGACCTAGAGGGTATTATGTTAAGTAAAATAAGCCAGAGAGAGAAGGACAGACACTGCATGAACTCACTCATATATGGAATATAAGTGAACACACGGACAGAGAGAACTGATTGGTGGTTACCAAGGGGAAGGGGGGTGGGGGGGGCACAAGGGGTGAAGGGTTACATCCACAAGGTGACGGACAAACAAAAAGGTACAACTAAAACCCCACAGTGTTATAAACTAAGACATCAATAAAAAAAAATGGAAAGAAAAAAAAAAAAACTGATGAACAAAATCAAAGAAGAACTAAATATATGGAGAGATAGTCCATATTCCTGGATAGGGAGACTCAATATTGTCAAGATGTCAGTTCTTCCCAACTTAATCTGTAGACTCAATGCAATTCCAATCCAAATCCCAGCAAGTTATTTCATGGATAGCAACAAAGCGATTATAAAGTTTATATGGAAAGGCAAAAGACTCATAGTTACCAAGTCAATACTGAAGAAGAACAAAGTTGGAGGACTGACACTACTTAAGGTTTACTATATAAAGCTACACTTGCAATCATGACAGTGTGGTATTGACAAAAAAATAGACAAACTGATCAACAGAACACAAGAGAGAGCCTAGACATAAACATAGTCAAATGATCTTTGACAAAGGAGCAAAGGCAATATGATGGAGCAAAGACAGTCTTTTCAACCAATTATGCTAGAACTGGGCATCCACACAAAAATATGAATCTAGACACAGACCTTACACCTTTCAAAAAAATTAACTCAAAATGGATTGTAGATCTAAACATAAAACGCAAAACTATAAAACTCTAGAAGATAACATAGGAGAAAAGCTGGATGACCTTGGCAATGACTTTTTAGATACAACACCAAGGGCACAATCCATAAAACAAACAATTGATAAGCTGGGCTTCATTATAATTAAAAATTTTGCTCTGCAAAAATCAGTATCAAGAGAATGGGAAACCAAGTCACAGATTGGGAGAAAACATTGGCAAAAGACACATTTGATACAGAACTGTTATTCAAAATATACAAAGAATTCTTAAAACTCAACATTAGGAAAACAAACAACCTAATTAAAAACTGGGCCAAAGACCTTAACAGACACCTCACCATAGAAGATATACTGACGGCAACTAAGCATATGAAAAGATACTCCACACCACATGTCATCAAGAAAATGCAAATTAAGGGGCCAGCCCGGTGGCGCAGAGGTTTAGTCCGCACTTGGCAGCCCGGGGTTCGCCAGTTCGGATCCTGGGCGCCCGCCAATGCACTGCTTGTCAGCCATGCTGTGGCGGCGTCCCATATAAAGTAGAGGATGATGGGCACGGATGTTAGCCCAGCGCCAGTCTTCCTCAGCAAAAAGAGGAAGATTAGCAAGGAATGTTAGCTCAGAGCTGGTCTTCCTCACAAAAAAAAAAAAAAAAAGAAAAAATGCAAATTAAAACATCAATGAGATACCACTACACACCTATTAGAATGGCCAAAATCCAAAACACTGAGAACACCAAATGCTGATGAGAATGTGGAACAACAGAAATTAATTAATTGCTGGTGGGAATGCAAAATGGTACAGCCACTTTGGAAAACAACTGGTGGTTTCTTACAAACCTAAACATACTCTGACCACACAATCCAGCAATCGTGCACCTTGGTATTTACCCAAAGGAGTTGAAAACTTATGTCCACACAAAAACCTGCACAAAGATATTTACAGCAGCTTTATTCATAACTACCAAAACTTGGAAGCAACCAAGATGTCCTTCAGTAGGTGAATGGTGAAAAACTGTGGTACATCCACAATGGACTATTATTCAGTGCCAAAAAAAAATGAGCTATCGGAGTGACGTCAGCATCATGGTGGAGTGAGATTCCCTCTTTGAATCTCTGCCCTCTATGACACAACGAAAACATCATTCACATTCCAACAGAGCTCAATCAAACACTACGAAGGACTTCTGAGAAACCCCTGCTGCCATACATCGGACGGTGGAGGCGCGGGAAGCCCAGGAAGACGGGAGGAGAGGTAGGAGGTTGTACTCCCCCTCCCCAATCGATCGGCAAAAACAGCGCAGTTCGCGGACAGAAGGGGGAGGGGCGGCCCACAGCGGGGAAAACTAGCGCCATCCAGGTGCTCTCACAGACTGTCGCGAGATCCCCACTGGGAAGCGACAACGGACTGTTTAGGGGGTGTAGCAAACACCCTAAGAGAGCCAGAAAGGAAACCCCCGGGTCAAGCAGGAGAAAAAGAGGACCCCTCCCCCCACACACCCGGCGTTTCAGCATAATCCCTCCGGGGGCTGCAGCCGCCTCAGGGCAAACCGCTCGCCATCTCCATCTAGTGGCAGCAGGGGGAAACTGCAGGACTAACTTTAATCATGAGGGGTAAAAATAAAGCCGTCCCCGTCGGATCCTTGCAAAAATATGTCAGGGCTACAGACCAAAAGGAAAATGACAAACACCCAGAAACCAACCCTGAAGGCACAGAATTTGATAACCTGAATGAGAGAGAATTCAAAATAGCTATCATAAACAAGCTCAACGAAATACAAGAGAACACACAGAAACAAATCAACGAATTCAGGGATTATGTCACAAAAGAGATTGAAACCATAAAGAAAAACCAATCAGAATTATTGGAGGTGAAAAACAAAATCAACGAGATAGTGGAAAAAATGGAGTCTTTAAAGAGCAGAACTGACAATATGGAGGAACGAATTAGCACTATTGAGGATAGCCACGCAGAAATGCTCCTGATAGAGGAGGAGAGAGAGCTAAGACTAAAAAGAAATGAAGAAATTCTTCGAGAAATATCAGACTCAATGAGGAAAAGCAACATAAGGATAATAGGTATTCCAGAAGGAGAAGAAAGAGAAAAAGGAGCAGAGAGTTTGTTCAAAGAAATAATAGCTGAGAACTTCCCCAACCTAGGGAACGAGAGGGAAATAACAGTGAATGAAATCAATAGATCACCTAAATATATAAACAGGAATAAAGACTCATCTCGCCACATAGTAGCAAACTTAAAGAATACCCGTGACAAGGAAATAATATTGAAGGGAGCTAAACAAAAAAACAAAATAACATACAAAGGAAACCCCATCAGGCTCTCAGCTGATTTCTCCACAGAAACTCTACAGGCTAGGAGAGACTGGAATGATATATTCAAAATCATGAAAGACAAAAACCTTCAGCCGAGAATACTTTATCCAGCAAAAATATCCTTCAAATACGATGGAGAAACAATAACTCTCCCTGATAAACAAAAGCTAAGAGAGTTCGTCACCACAAGACCCCCACTACAAGAAATGCTCAAGAAGGCCCTTAGGCCTGAAAAAAAACAAATGAGAAAGGGGATACAAAGATTTCAGCAAGGAGACTAAACCAGAACAAAATACAGTTGGAAAACATCAAAAATTAATTCAAGCTCATCACTGGAAACACACATTCATGACACAATCTGGAATAAAGAGATAACAAATAAGGAGGGGAAGAGGTAAGGGATTGAACGGACCCAGCCTCAGGAAAAAGGAGGCATCTGAAAATGTACTTTCTTATCCAGGAGATCGCTTATGTAAACCGCACGGTAACCACTAAACAAACAACCAGAAGAGAACCACAAATGACAAATAAAGAGAAAACCAAGAGAATGAGCATGCAGAAATACCAAATTGAATTTGCAGTCCGAAACACAAGGGACAAGCAAGGAAGGAAATGCAAAAGAACCAGAAGATGAACAATAAAATAGCAACATTAAACCCTCATATATCAATAATCACTCTAAATGTAAATGGATTGAATTCTCCAATCAAAAGACACAGAGTGGCAGGATGGATTAAAAACCAAGATCCAACAATCTGCTGCCTCCAGGAAACACATCTCAGCTCCAAAGACAAACACAGACTCAAAATAAAAGGATGGAAAACAATACTCCAAGCTAATGGCAAACAAAAGAAAGCAGGAGTAGCCATACTTATATCAGACAAAGTAGACTTCAAGATAAAAAAGGTAATGAGAGACAAAGAAGGGCAATATATAATGATAAAAGGAACACTTCCCCACAAGACATAACACTTATAAATATCTATGCACCCAACACAGGAGCACCAAAGTACATAAAACAACTGCTAAAAAACCTTAAAGGAGATATTAACAATAACACAATAATAGTAGGGGATCTTAATACCCCCCTTACATCAACAGATAGATCATCCAGACAAAAAGTCAATAAGGAAATAATGGACTTAAACGAAAAACTAGACGCAATGGACTTAATAGATATATACAGAGCACTCCACCCAAAAAAAGCAGAGTACACATTCTTCTCAAGTGCACATGGAACATTCTCAAGGACAGACCATATATTAGGAAACAAGGCAAACCTCTATAAATTTAAGAAGATTGAAATCATTACAAGCATCTTTTCTGATCATAATGCTGTGAAACTAGAAATCAACTGCAAGGAAAAAACTAGGAAAGGGACAAAGAGGTGGAGACTAAACAACATGCTACTGAACAACCAATGGGTTGTTGATGAAATTAAAGGAGAAATCAAAAGCTATCTGGAGACAAATGAAAGGAAAATACACCATACCAACTCATATGGGATGCAGCAAAAGCAGTCCTGAGAGGGAAATTCATAGCAATACAAGCTCACCTTAACAAACAAGAAAAATCCCAAATAAATAACCTTAAATTGCACCTAACAGAGTTGGAAAAAGAAGAACAGACAAAGCCCCGAATCAGCAGAAGGAGGGAAATAATAAAAATCAGAGCAGAAATAAATGAAATTGAAACCAAAAAAACAGTAGAAAGGATCAATGAAACAAAGAGCTGGTTCTTTGAGAAGATAAATAAAATTGACAAACCCTTAGCCAGACTCACTAAGAAAAAAAGGGAGAAGACTCAAATAAATAAAATTAGAAATGAAAGAGGAGAAATTACAACAGACACCACAGAAATACAAGGGATTATTAGGGAATACTATGAAAAACTTTACGCCAACAAATTGGACAACCTAAAGGAAATGGACAAATTCTTGGATGCGTACAACCTCCCAAAACTGAATCAAGAAGAAATAGAGAATCTGAACAGACCAATCACAATTAAAGAGATTGAAACAGTAATCAAAAACCTCCCAAAAAATAAAAGCCCAGGACCAGATGGCTTCCCTGGAGAATTTTATCAAACGTTCAAAGAAGATTTAGCACGTATCCTTCTCAAACTATTCCAAAAAATAGAGGAAGATGGAATACTCCCCAACACATTCCATGAGGCCGACATCATGCTGATACCAAAGCCAGACAAGGACAATACAAAGAAGGAAAACTACAGGCCAATATCACTGATGAGCATAGACGCAAAAATCCTCAACAAAATATTGGCAAACCGAATACAGCAATACATCAAAAAGATCATACACCACGATCAAGTGGGATTTATACCAGGGACAGAGGGATGGTTCAACATCCGCAAATCAATCAACGTGATACACCACATTAACAAAATGAAGAATAAAAACCACATGATCATCTCAATCGATGCAGAGAAGGCATTTGACAAGATCCAGCATCCATTTATGATAAAAACGCTCAACAAAATGGGTATAGAAGGAAAGTACCTCAACATAATAAGGGCCATATACGACAAACCTACAGCAAACATCCTACTCAACGGGGAAAAACTGAAAGCCATTCCTTTGAGGACAGGAACAAGACAAGGGTGCCCACTCTCACCGCTCTTATTCAACATAGTACTGGAAGTTCTGGCCAGAGCAATTAGGCAAGAAAAAGGAATAAAAGGACTCCAAATAGGCAATGAAGAAGTGAAACTCTCACTATTTGCAGGCGACATGATCCTATACATAGAAAACCCCAAAAATTCCATCGGAAAACTACTAGAAACAATCAACAACTACAGTAAAGTGGCAGGGTATAAAATCAACTTACAAAAATCAATTGCATTTCTATACACTAATGATGAAAAAACAGAAAGAGAACTCAAAAAGACAATCCCATTTACAATTGCAGCAAAGAGAATAAAATATCTGGGAATAAATTTAACCAAGGAGGTCAAAGACCTATACAATGAAAACTATAAGACACTATTGAAAGAAATCGAGGAGGACATAAAGAAATGGAAAAATATTCCATGCACATGGATTGGAAGACTAAATATAGTTAAAATGTCCATTCTACCTAAAGCAATCTACAGATTCAATGCAATCCCAATCAGAATCCCAATGTCATTCTTCACGGTAATAGAACAAAAACTACTGAAATTCGTATGGGGCAACAAAAGAGCCCGAATAGCTAAAGCAATTCTGAAAAAAAAGAACAAAGCTGGAGGCATCAGAATCCCTGATTTCAAAATATACTATAAAGCTACAGTAATCAAAACAGCATGGTACTGGTACAAGAATAGACACACAGATCAATGGAACAGAATTGAAAGCCCAGAAATAAAACCACACACCTATGGACAGCTAATCTTCGACAAAGGAGCAAAGAACATACAATGGAGAGAGGGAAGTCTCTTCAATAAATGGTGCTGGGAAAATTGGACAGCAACATGCAAAAGAATGAAAATAGACCATCTCCTATCGCCATATACAAAAATCAATTCAAAATGGAGCAAAGACCTGAAAGTGAGACCTGAAACTATAAAACTCCTGGAAGAAAATATAGGCAGTACACTAATTGAGATTGGACATAAAGGGATCCTTTCAGATTCCATGTCTACCCAGACAAGGGAAACAAAAGAAAAAATAAACAAGTGGGACCTCATCAGACTAAAGAGCTTCTACAAGGCAAATGAAACCAGGATCAAAATGAATAAACAGGGGGCCACCCGGTGGCACAGCGGTTTAGTCCGCGCTTGGCAGCCCGGGGTTCGCGAGTTCGGATCCCGGGCGCCCGCCGACACACTGCCTGCCAGCCATGCCGTGGCGGTGTCCCATATAAAGTGGAGGAAGATGGGCACGATGTTAGCCCAGGGCCAGTCTTCCTCAGCAAAAAGGGGAGGATTGGCGACGGATGTTAGCTCAGGGCTGGTCTTCCCCACAAAAAAAAAAAAAAAAAAAAAAATGAATAAACAACCCACCAGCTGGGAGAAAATATTTGCAAATCGTTTGTCCGACAAGGGATTAATCTCAGTAATATACAAAGATCTCATACAACTGAGCAACAAAAAAACAAACAACCCGATCAAAAAATGGGCAGAGGATATGAACAGACATTTTTCCAAGGAAGAGATACAGATGGCCAATAGACACATGAAAAGATGTTCAACATCACTCATCATCAGGGAAATGCAAATCAAAACTACACTGAGATATCACCTTACACCGGTTAGAATGGCTATAATCACAAAGACAAATAACAACAAATGCTGGAGAAGTTGTGGAGAAACGGGGACCCTCATTCACTGCTGGTGGGAATGCAAACTGGTGCAGCCTCCATGGAAAACAGTATGGAGAGTCCTCAAAAAATTAAAAATAGAAATACCGTATGATCCAGCAATACCACTCTTGGGCATCTACCCAATGGACGTGAAATCAACCATCACAAGAGGCGTATGCACCCCTATGTTCATTGCAGCATTATTCACTATAGCCAAGAAGTGGAAGCAACCCAAGTGTCCCTCAACTGAAGATTGGTTAAAGAAGATGTGGTATATACATACAATGGAATACTACTCAGCCATAAGAAAAGACACAATTGTCCCATTTGCAACAACATGGAAGGACCTAGAGGGTATTATGTTAAGTGAAATAAGCCAGAGAGAGAAGGACAGACACTGCATGAACTCACTCATATATGGAATGTAAGTGAACACACGGACAGAGAGAACTGATTGGTGGTTACCAAGGGGAAGGGGGGTGGGGGGAGCACAAGGGGTGAAGGGTTACATCCACAAGGTGACGGACAAACAAAAATGTACAACTAAAACCCCACAGTGTTATAAACTAAGACATCAATAAAAAATAAAAATAAAAATAAATAAAATTTAAAAAATGAGCTATCAAGCCATGAAAAGACATGGAGGAATTTTAAATGCATATTACTAAGTGAAAGAAGGCAATCTGAAACAGTTACATCCTGTATGATTTCAACTGTATGACATTCTGGAAAAGGAAAAACTATAGACACAGTAAAAAGATCAGTGTTTGCCAGGGGTTTTTGGGGAGGAGTGGAGGTGGAAGGATGAAGAGGTGGAACACAGAGGAATTTTAGGGAAGTGAAATGATACCATAATGACAGACACATGTCATTAATATTCACCCACATGCCTAGAATGTACAACACTAAGAATGAACCATAATATAAACTATGGACTTTGGGTGATTATGATGTGTTAATATAGGTTTGTCAACCGTAACAAATGTACCACTTCAGTAGCGGATGTTGATAATGTAGGAGGTTATGCATGTGTGGGGGCAGGAGATATATGGGAAATCTCTGTACCCTCCCCCTCATTTTGCTGTGAACTCTCAACTACTCTGAAAAAATAAAGTTTTATTTAAAAAAATAAATACAAAAGGTGAATGAATAAATAACCATATAATCAAAATAAGACTTGTAAGAATACAGGTATAAAATAGAATATTAACTATCTGGTTATACGTTCATATATCGCAAAAAGTGAAAAAAAAAAAAAAAAAAGATTCACTTGTATCTCATTCTTTGTTTCTATTACAGGTAATTCAAACAACTAGAAAAAGAAATCTGACCATCTTGTAAAAATTCTTATTTCTAAGTTAACTTAAATTCTTAAAAATAACCAGCTTTAAATATTTTGTAATAATAATATTTAGGTGCTCAAAATCATTAGTCATTAAAATTAAAAGCACAATGAAATACCACTACAAACCTATTAGAATATCTAAAGTTTTAATACCAAGTGTCAGTGAGATAGTACAAGTGGAACTCGCATACACTGCTTGTGGAAATGTAAAATGGCACAACTGCTTTGGAATACAGTTTGGCAGCTTTTTACAAAAAATTAAATACACACATACCATATGGCCAGCCACTCCACCCCTAGCATTTACCCAAGAATGATGAAAGCATATGTGAATATAAACACTTGTACAGAAACGTTTGGAGCAGCTTAATTCATAACAGGCAAAAACTGGAAACAATTAAAATGTACATTGACAACTGAATCGATAACAAACTGTGGTATGTCCAGACGATGGAATACTACTTGGCAATAAAAAGGAATAAACTATTAATACATGCAACAACATGGTTGAATCTCAAAGTAATTACACTAAGTGAAAAAAACTAGACAAAAAAGTATGAATTGTATAATTCACAGATAAAATCTTAAAAAAAAAAGGCAAACTAAAGAAAGTAGATTAGTGTCTTCCTGGAAGGGTGGGGATGGGATGGGACAAGAGGGAAGGATCACAAAGGGGCGTAAGGAAACTTTTGAAGGTGACAGTTCATTATCTTGATTGCAACAAAGGTTTCACAGGTGTGTACATAGTCAAACTTATCAAATTATACACTATAAACACATGTAGCTTATTGTATGTCAATTACAAAGCTGTTTAAAAAATAGGAACAGAATATCTAGCCAGAGAAAGTAAGCTGTACAAGAGCAGAAGAAAGCATGGTACAAATCCAGTGAGGCTAGCTATGTAGGGAGGGTTAGGGAGAACAGGCCAAGATGAGGCTGAAGACAGATTTTCTCGTGAATTTCCCATTTCAATGTGATAAATGTTTAGTTTAATTTAAGCATTCAAAATCCCAACCCTTGGTTATTCAGTCCTTCCTAATCATTAAAATACTTTGAAGGGGGAAAAAAAGGCAGATTAATTCACTCTGACAGTCTGCAATCACCAGAAACATAACTTTTATTCAATTTCAAAGCTCAAAGCAAAAAGAAGGATCTGAACTTTTTTGTTTAAACAAATAATGCTATACGCAGGATATTTTTAAAAATAAATATATACCTAAGAAATTCTACCTGATAGAATTCCATTTTTAAAAATCTAGAGATGATGACATCAAGATTCCTAAAACGTTTTCAACGTGAAGAAACCAAAATGGCAAGTAGAAAAACAGGAAACCTTCTCCAAACTAGTGATTTTTGTGTTCAACTTCTAAAGGGATCAAAGACGAAAATGGATTCTTTCTATAGGTTTAATTTTCAGTATATAAGCAGTATCAAATATAGGGAATGTGCTCAGCACACTCACCATTTGTACAACAGCCTCCCTTAACCGTGTCTCTTCTTCAGTCATGAGAGTCAATTCTTTGCACACCATAGCAGCCAGCCCCACATCTAAACATTCTGGATCTGCTGCCATCTTGAAAATGAGTTCCTCATGTGAAAAGACACAATGGCGCCTTAGCCGTCGGTAATGACTGACACACTGACGTCCAATGGGCAACTGAAAACAAGACAGGATTCTCAAATTACTTACTTATATAACATATCCCAAAACAGAACCACTATATACCCTCCAGATCCTCTCTTTTATTATAAAGACAGAATAACAAACTCCATTTGAACGTAAGAAGTAACTGTAAATATTAAACCTTTAGGGCCCAGTAGGAATTTCAAAGGCCTTCCCATAGAAAATTCCCATAATTTGAGAAGCTGAGATTCTGGCCTAAGCTGCTAATTTTCTACTCATTATGTACATCAAGAAGTATGAGTTCTTTGGTATATAAACGAGACAGCAAACTCTTTTAGACCAGTCTAACATGAGGCAGCCCTTATAGGAAAAAATAAAAAAAAATTCAGGCTATAAAAGGTTAAGTGGAGATATTCAGTATTGAAGTTTCCACAGAACAAAAACAATAGATGTTGTTAACAAGTAAAAAAGAAAAGCAAAAGAAAGACGAGGGAAAGCACTACTTAAGCAATTCACATGGACTAACTTTTAATTTTTTTTATAAGAACCAAAGCAAAAGATGATTTAGATTTTAGCATCTAGAAATTCTTTTAAAAACAACCACTCTGGCCTAAAGAGAATTCAAAGGAAAATCATGAGATGATATACTTTATTTTCCCTAAGTGAAATAAACAAATCACTAAATGATGACTTTTCATAAATCAACAGGTACCCTCTTTAAGATAAATTCTGAAAATTTCTTTAACTATCAAGTTTCAAAACCAATTATGATACCTACTACACACACACTCTCTCACTCTCCCCCCACCCCCACTTCTTTCCTACACTCAAGTGGGAAAACTTGGGTAGCTAAAAGGAGTTTTTGTTTGTATTTGAAAACTGTAATAGAAAAGATAAGAAAATGGACCTTTAAGAACCTTTTAGAATTTACCTCCATTTTGAGAAAGGCAGAAGGGAATCACAGGAATCACAGTTTGAGAGTACTATCTCTGAATCAAGCAGTTATTTCCATGCTCTTCCAAAGAAACAATCTTTCCCAAGAAAATACATATATTGAACTTACAGTTAGCAATTATCTTGTCTATTAACAATATACAATTCTTTTATTTCTTCATTTTTAAATATTTACTCTTTAAACATTTCTTATACAGCCTTAATACAAGGGCAAGAAGAAGAAAAAACTGGGATTTGTAGTTCTTAATTACTACAACATGTAAGGAAGCCACCACATAAAATTGAACTGATTATCCATTGCAGCTTGTAAAAATTAGTACTATCATTTTATTCCAGATATAAAGCTACTATAACTTATGATTTACATCACATCCTTCTTCTAAAGAGTATCAAGGGCTTTCACATATATCATCTCATTTGTTTGAGATTATTAAGTGAATCTTAGCATACATCTTTACATACTAGGTAAAAAACTTAGACCCAGTGAAATTAAAACAGCTGTCCAAGGTCAAACATCAGTAACAGTGAGCACATTAAAGGCAAAAACCACCTCTGACTTATCTCTGAACCATCTCCATTTCCCACCCTACACCTAGCCAAGGAGCAAGGAAATCATCAACATTTAATAAAGGTTAGTTGAATTTTAGAAAACAGAGCTCAAGCCCAAGGCAAAGTCCTAAGCCTGGTCTTGCTCTTGCTGTTTCCTAAGCCTAATAAGAAAGAAATTTAAAATTACTAGATCAAATAAGATTATTCACTATATCATTTCATTCATTAGCCAAGGAAACAAAAACGGTTAATCATGAAATTTAATAAATTAAGGTGCCCACTGAAAACCTAAGATCCAATATTAATAAAGAATATCCCCCCAAATGTTGACATGTGACAAAAAAACAGCATTACTAGAGGAAAAATAAGGTCAAAGAGTGTATTATAAATTTGCGTTCTTTTCCCCAACCAACATGATGTAACCATAACTAATTACTTTTTGATACCTACCTCATATGAATGTAAAATCGCAATCACTGGCACTATCATTTACAGAAATGTATAGCTCACAGAGATCTCAATATTATTGTTACCCTTTAAAATAAATTCTTACAAAAAGGAATACAGAAAACATAAAATGGCAAGAAGAATAAAATCACGTAATTGTCTATCAGAAGGAAAATAATAAAAGGATATCTGGAAAGAAAAATCACAGAGCTACATACTTGAAAATATGGTAGAATTAATTATTGAAAAGATCTGGTCATTTTTATAAAATCCAAAAGTGCTCAGAGAAAGTAAAGACTAGAGGAACCACCACATTCCTTCAGAAAAGAAAGATACAGAAAATATTAATCACCCAATTAAAATTTAAACAGAATGGGGAAAACAATGAACAGACGAGAAGTAAAGAATTATAAAATCTTCCAAATAAAAACAATAAGGGAAACTCTAACTGAACTTTCTAAATTACAATAGCTACTCCAGTCTCTCTTGAAATATTCATGAACCCTACCCCCCTCCCCAGCTAAGCATATATGGCAAATAAGATGCATTTTCCAGGGGCGTTAGCAGACGTACAACAGCTACTTGCTATAGAACAGACCCAGTCAGCAGTGCAGAAGTTCACAGCTTCAGCGAAGTTGTAGCCCTGATTAAATCCAGAATGATAGGCACGAGGAAATGTCACAACAAACTCGCCAGCACACTGATTGGTCCTGTACACCTAAATGCAAATTGGGAACAGGAATACAAACAAAAAAAAACAAAATAAAAACAACAAAAAAGGGAGACAGATTTTATCAGTTTCAGAAGCATTTCCTAAAATTGAAAAAATAAAGCATTAACCTACACATTCATAAAATATTATCAGGGTTTAAGCAGCAGCCAGAATTCCACCTTCTTAAAATAGTCGTTGATAACAAATTATAATAATTCATGACAAGAATTAGCAGCCAAAGAAATTCTCAAAGAGAAAATGTTACCCCCATTGAGCTACTAGTTTCCTAACTTGATAAAGTTTTCACATTTAAGAGAAATTTTCTTTTATTCCTTTTATTCTTGTGCTGTAAACAGTGGTTAAAGATGGAATTTCTTCCGACTTTTGGATAATTTTTTGGAAACTGATTAGCTCTTATGGAATATGGCGATATCCGAAAAATCAGTTTTCCTGAATCTGTTTTATGATAATGTTATGTGTCATTTGAAAAGTCCCAGATTCTAGTATACAACCACTTTTTAAAGACCAAATAACACTACTATTACTCAATCTACTTTCTCATTAAGGTTATGATGAATATTTGACTATATGTAGCAAACTTATTAAACTTATACTTTATCAGGTGTCAGTAACTTAACTTTAATAGTCATTTTCAAAACAAGGCTGAAAAATAGAAGTAGTATTCATAGTACATTTTTACTTCATTATCTCATGTGAAAAAAAGAACCCATGCAATCTTTATATGAAATATGATTTCCAAAAGGATAAGCATTAGTTATTATAACTACCACTTAAAATACTTATACTTTGGTTAAATAGGGATAATAAAGAATATAAGATTTTTGTTAAAACCAGGATATAACAGTTTACTGAAAACAGAAGACTATTTTAATAGGTAGCTACACTTAAAAGTATAATTCATACTTTAAAACACTCCTTTTTTTTTTGCTGGGAAAGATTCGCCTCAGCTAACATCTGTTGCCAATCTTCCTCTCTTTTTTTTCCCCATCCCCAAAGCCCCCGCACATAGTTGTATATTCTAGCTGTAAGTCCTTCTAGTTCTTATAGGTGAGCCGCCACCAAAGCATGGCAACTGACAGACGAGTGGTGTGGTTCCGCACCTGGGAACCGAACCCGGACTGCCGAAGCGGAGCACACTGAACTTTAACCCCCAGGCCATCAGGGCTGGCTCTAAAACACTCCCTTTTTTTTTTTTTTTCGGTGAGGAAGACTAGCTCTGGGCTAACATCCATTGCCAATCCTCCTCTTTTTTCTTGGGAAAGATTAGCCCAGAGCTAACATCTGTGCCCATCTTCCTCTATTTTGTATGTGGGATGCTGCCACAGCATGACCTGACGAGCAGTGCGTAGGTCCACACCCGGGATCCAAACCTACAGACCCCAGGCCACCGAAGCGGAGCACGTGAACTTAACCACTTCACAACCAGGCCAGCCCCTACAACACTCCTTTTTTAATCAAATAAATGTTCCCTTCAGAGTATAAATTCTAATTTGGCTAGAAGATAGTATGATCTTTTACTTCCAGTTACAAAACAAAGCATATGTTGTGACTCTATCTAATCAAAAGCTAATATAACCTTAAATTAAAAATACTACAGGAAGACACAAAAAGACTCACAGGCACACCGTGCTCCATTAGCACATTGGGGTTCATGATGGTGACTAACTGATGTAGGAGATCAGGCTGAGATTCAAATAACTCAGGGGCCAGCTCCCTCATCACC
Source organism: Tapirus indicus (assembly GCA_031878705.1). Classification (NCBI taxonomy): domain Eukaryota; kingdom Metazoa; phylum Chordata; class Mammalia; order Perissodactyla; family Tapiridae; genus Tapirus; species Tapirus indicus. Next base: position 99,448,057 of record CM062918.1, on the reverse strand, counting down.
TCCTCCAGTTGTTCTGCAGCATGAGATGGCACACCATACCATGTCTTTGGCTCCCCCCTAGCAAAAGAAATAACTGTTTAGCTAGGTAGAGAATGGTACCAACGAGGCCAAGGTCTCTGACACAAATCTACTAAATTAAAATTAACTTTGTCTTGTTACATGGCCACAGATTACATGCCCTGAATCCAGGCAACCATCTCATAAATCTGTGCTATTATTCATAATAGAAGGTAAGGCAAGAGTATATGGATAGGTAGATACATACTTAACACAACTATTAGAAAAGCAATTCAAAGCACATGAACTCTTTAAGGTGGATGAGTAAATAGTATCTTCAAACAGGAAAGACACCACATGAAAAGTAAGCCCTGTGCCAAAGGATACTGACATACTACCTTGATTCACAGGTCCACTGGACATTCCAATAATCACCACAATGATCAAAGTAAAAGTCAATGTTCTCTAGAATACCTTTGCATAACTTCATTAGGTTCAATTTTACTATCCAAGGAAATAAGCCAAGGCTAGAAATTGTTGAAACCTTGAAGAGAATTCTATCTGTAAATCTTAAGAACCAAAAACTTGGCATCATTAATACACTAGACTTTAGTGGAATAGAGTTCATTTATAATACCAAGTTGTACGCCTAGGAAATGGATTTAATAAGTCACACTATTTATCAAATAGCTAAATGTCTTAATCCTAATACAATTGACAGTGCTGTCTCTAATAGAACTTACTGCGATGATGAAAATGTCCTGTATCTGTGCTAGCGAATAGTCACATGTGACTATAAAGCACTTGAATTGTGGTTAGTGCAACTGAGGAAGTAAATTTCTAATTTTACTTAACCTTAACTAATTTACACAGCCCCATGTGAATAGCAGCTATCCTATTACACAGCACAGCGATGGAGCAGAGAAAGAAAATCACTAGAGTTTTCCACTGCATAGTGTGATCTGAGTAGTATCTTCAAATGGAGGGAAAAATATCACTTAGTTAAGATCATAATACTGGACAAGAAACTAGGTAAGTAAATAAAAGCTATGGTTGAGATACAAAAAAAGTCAGCAAAAGAAATTAACAAATACATGGGTAACTTAGGCATTTTTAGGGAAAATGTTATTAAAAAGGAAAAAAATCACTTGAAAATTTCAAATACTGAAGGTTTAGTCAGATCTTAATTATGCAAACTTTAAACATCCTACCTTGCATATCAAAAGATATACCAAAGTAATTTTCACGTATACCAAACAAGTATCATTTGGTCTAAAACTCTAGGTTCTGCTGCAAGCACATACTTTAAAAGGGAAGGTGTCTGAGATGTACTCTTAGACCTCTGCACTTCTCTCAATATATTATCCTACTGTGGGGAAGAAAATACTTCTAAAGTCTGCTTTCCCTAATTTATCACTTAATATTATTACACCTTTAAGAAGGTTACTAAGCATGTATGCTGTTAACAAAGACAGTACATACCAGTGCAAGTAGTTGATGGAATAACTCCAGTGATCTTCAATGTGCCAGCAAAAAGAAGAGAAACACATTCCCACATAGAGCCATGGTACTTTCATACCAGAAATGTCTACATTAATATGTGCAAGAACAGACTGCTCTAGGACAGGCATGTTATTCAAGTTCCAACCAGAAAGAGCATATTCCTATAAAGAAAAAAAAAATGTAAATGAGATAAGAAATGATAAGTGCCCAAAAGAAATCTCAAGGGAGTCTCCAAAAAAGAAAAGGTAAAAATTGTATAATATTTATAATCTAGTCCATAGAATCTGTGCTCTTTATACTCTACTATATATAACTCATATACCTAAATCCTTTAAGCCTATCTCCTATCTGGTATTTAATCCTATCTGGTATTTAGATTTCCCTTTAATTATCTTAGATACCTCTGGTTTATTCTGAACCATAGAAGCAAGGTTTTTTATTACTCCCTCCCAGCTTACTACTAAAACAGTGTGAGACTCACTTTAATAGGTAGGTATTATATTTCTACTTTATCCCCAGTAGCATAACTTTCCAAAACGTTTATCAATATATTTATAGAATGGTGCCAGATACTGTGAAAACAAAACATAAGATACATAATCCTGAATTTGTGGCAACACCGAAGACTGAGATGATGCAGGAAGTCACCACCACCACTCCCCCAGTACAAACACATCTAGAAACATTAGACAAATTATAACAAAAACATTTGCTTCATAGACGAACTAAAAAAAAAAAAAAATTCCCAGTTTCCAGAAACAAGGAAAGGAAGCAAAGCCAGAATGAAAAAGGAAAGCTGCTGAGTTTTCACAGAAGTTTCTAACATGATACATACGCTGGACACCAAGTTTCAAACACCCACCTCTGAAACCATATGAGGTAGAGACTTAAAGTGCTTATTATCCTTGTGGACAGTAGTTCTCAAAGTGGGCTCCAGGGAGCCCAGGACTATTTCAGGGGATCTGCAACGTCAAACTATTTTCATAATAATTCTAAGGTATTTGCTTTTCTCACTCTCATTCTTGCAGGAATGTAATGTGACTTTTCCAGAGGATATGTGATATCACAACAGACTGAATGCAGAAAGAAGAGAATCCAACTGCATTCTATTAGAAGGTTGATAACTATCAAACCTGGATGCCCAGGTACTAAGAGAGGGAGGGAAGTTCATTATTATGTTTAATTTTATACATCTGAATTTTTCTATAATACAGAGTATAAAAACAAAACTTTCAGAGTAAGAGATTAAACAGCCAATAACAAAGCTGAAAAGAGAATCTGTGAACCAGAAGAGATTTGAGGATATCATCCATAATGCAGCACAGAGAAATGGAAACTATAAAAGTGTAGTTAAGATCACAGAGGACAGAACAAGAAAGTGCAATGGGGGCCGGCCCAGTGGTGTAGCGGTTAAGTTCGCACGCTCTGCTTTGGAGGCCCAGGGTTCACAGGTTTGGGTCCCAGGCACAGACCTACGCACCGCTTATCAAGCCATGCTGTGGGAAGTGTCCCACATAAAATGTAGAGGAAGATGGGCACAGATGTTAGCCCAGGGCCAATCCTCCTGAGCAAAAAGAGGAAGATTGGCAACAGATGTTAGCTCAGGGCTAATCTTCGTCACCAAATAAATAAATCAATAAGAAAGTCTTAACACAGGTTTAAGTAGGAATTCCAATAAGAAATAATAAAGATATGATTCCTCACCTCAACAGGCTTTCAAAGAAAAAAAAAAAGGCTTTCAAAAAATACTACTCAATACGTTTTTTAGTTGGTTGATCAGCTGGTAGGCTGAAAAGACAACGAATCTAAGTTGAAGAGACAAGGCCTACATACAAAAAGTCCCAAGATAAGGCAACATAAACTCCAAAATAGATAAAAAAGTAAATTCCATAGTTCTTCAAAGGAAAACAAATTAGTAATCATCATGGGTTTGGACTGTTAAGAAAACCTGATGGAAAAGGAAGACCCTGAGTAGTGCTTGGAAGGATAAATAAGATTTAAAGGTAAAAGAGACAGAATATACTGGTCTGGCTGGTGAAGGGACAGAGTGAAACAGTGATACTCAGAAATACAGACTAGAAAAGAAGATTGGGTCTTTCATCTCAAATTTCAAACTAAGAAGCTTGGATCTTATCCTATATTCAAAAGAGAAATTAGGTTTTGAAAAATGAAACAATATGATAAACAGTATCTTAAATATTTTTAAACTTCTGATTATGGAAAATTTCATATATAAACAAAAGTAGACAAAATTGCATAATGAACTCCCAAAGACCAATGAATCTTAAAATTTTAAATGAAAGCAATGTATGAGAGACTGCAGAGAGAAGCTGTAAGCAGAAACAGTTAACACAGCAGGAGTAAGACTGCTAACCTGCAAAAGGCCTGCTTAAAGTTTGGCCCTTGGCTAGCATCTGGAAACCTGCATGGTGAACAGCTCCCTACACTGATATAAAGTGCCTCACAGTGCCTAGACTGTACAATGTGGTTTATACACACTTGCTTTCCTTCTGGGAGTCTGGAATTTTGGTATGTGTTAGGCAGAGGGTGCCTATCTCACCAGTCCTCAATAAAACCCTTGAGCACTGAGTCTCTAATGAGCTTCCCTGGCAGGCACACATGTTGTCAATTTGATACTGGAGTAACTAAGTGCATCCTGTGTGACTCCACTGGGAGAGAACTCTTGGAAGCTTACAAATAGTTTTCTCTGGACTTTGACCACACATCTTTTCCCTCTGCTGATTTTGCTTTGTATCCTTTCACTGTAATAAATCAGACATGAGTCCTCCTAGAAAATCACTGAACTTGGAGATGGTCTTGGGGGGCCCCAAGACGAGTGATCATTATGTAAGACCATGGCAATCATCCCAACATGATGTGATAGGATCTACACAAGGATGGTAGTAGGGGGAATGAAAAGAGGCCAATCCTGTAGAAAATAATGAAAAATGAATTAACAAGATTTAGTCAGTGATTTAACATGGAGTGAGGACAAGAAGGAAAAAATGTTTCCAAGGTTGAAAGTTCTAAGCCTATCTTTATTCCTCAGAAGTCCTGTTTGTAGAACACACTGTATTCATAAAACAAATGTATTAACTTCAGAAGTACTTTTCACTAAACGACAATACCAGAGAAGTGTGCTATCAGATACCAAGAGGCTAACTCATACAGAATTTCAACACAAATGCACAATTCCTGGTGAAAAGCTAGTAGTTATCTACTATTCTAATAGAGTAACTTTCAGAGGCAAGTAACAAACTAATACAAGTATAAAAAGCCTGAAGGTTTTATACACAGTGTCTAATTAGTCCTCAAAATCCTTCTGTGATAAATGAGTTCTCTCAGTCCATTTTACAACACAAAAACAGAATCCTGAGTAAAACATAACTGCTTAGAAAACAAACAGCAAATGTGTGACCCAGTCTAGAAACAAAGGCTGTATCTATCACCTGTCTTTTCATACTATGACTGACGGCTTTAAAGCCCAGCATTTCTCCACATTTTCACATGAAGGTGAATGCAACAAAAGCAGAAACAGATAAACAGATATTCATATAAAATTCAAACATGGAGAAGGATTAATATTTACATTATTAATATTAGTTACTTAGGGTTGACAATCTTTAAAAACTCTGTGACCTTATTTCTAAGATTAGAAGATACAAATACCTGTTCAAGGACTTAAAAATTCAGGACAGAAACAAAACTGAGAAAAAGATAAGAACTGTAAAATGAAGTCTCTTCCCAATAATTAGATAATTGCCTATCATCTGCCAATGGAAGGATATGAAGAAACTCATATTTATGCATTTCTTTATGCTTATACAAACCAGGTTTAACTCAGTGATATGGTGATATTGAACACATATACATTCTAACACTGAACTGCTCTTTTCTCTTTTATTTTTTGCTGAGGAAGATTCGCTAACATCTGTTGCCAATCTTCCTCCTTTTGTATGTGAGCCACCACCACAGCAGGGCCACTGACAGATGAGTGGTGTAGGTCTGCACCCGGGAACTGAACCTGGGCCGCTGAAGTGGAGTGCGCCAAACTTAACCACTAGGCCACCAGGGCTGACTCTAAACTGTTCTTATAAAAACCATCCACATATAAACTATGTTCTCCATCCATTGTAATCATTCCCCTTCTCTCTTGGTAAAACTCAATGTCTATTCTCTAATCAATATTATCCTAACCTGTGCTCTAACATCACACAAGGAAAAAAATCAATAATCAGGCTAAAATAAGAAGAAAGCCAAAAGACACTCACAACTTTTTATCATAAAAAAATAAATAAATAAAAACTTCATTCAGCACATACAAAGTGCTCAGTTATTTCTGAATGGATAGTTGGCATAACAAACAATGAAATGGTACCATGAATAAACTGGCCAGGTAATGCTATAAGGAATTAGTAATGGACAGGGCATGAAAGGACTCAAAAAAAATATAAGCCAGGTAAAGAACCATGTAAGTAGTAGATTCCCATTTCTGTTTAAAAAGCAATATGCAATTCTACATGCATGAGGTATAACTGCTTATATAGATAACACTGTATCTGGAAGGATACGCTAAAAGAGGAAACAGGGTCTTCCTCTGCCAGACTAGAGATTTGGGTAGGAGGGATACTTTTAATTGTAAAGGACTTCCACTAATGGTAATGTAAAGAGGCTGGCCAAGTCCTCCCCACAGAAAACAAGGATAAATCTGAACAAAATTATCAAAACAACCAATTCAAGGCACCAGAAACTGACCATAAGCAAAAAACAAATTGAGAAGCATTTACTCTTGAAAAACTAAAAGAATGCTAAATAAAGACATTCCATAAGCAAAAACTGAAAGAATTCAATACTAACAGACCTGCACTATAAATAAAAGCAGTCCTCTGGACTGAAAGAAAATGACCCTAAATGGTACCTTATATCCACAAGAATAAATGAAGAGTACCAGAAATGGTAAATACGTGAGTAAATATGTAAGAGTTCATGTATATTTCTCTTTGCTTCTCAATTTTTTAAAAATTGGTTTAAAGCAATAATTATATTGCTGTGTTGTGTTTATACAATATATAGATACAATGTACAACAATACACAAGAGAGGAAGAAATGAAGAGACACTGTTTTGAAGTTGCTATATTTACCAGAATTAAGTCAATAGTAACATGAAGTAGACTGTGAAAGTTGATGATGTACATTTTAAATAAAGCTGTTTAAAAAGAAAAAAAGATGTGTAATTCTTAGAACCACTAAATAACTGAAAAATATGTAGCCAAAAAAAAAAAAAAAAGCCAACCAGAGGAATTAAAATGGTATTATAAAAAATATCTGTTTAGGGCCAGCCCCAGCAGCCTAGTGGCTTAGTTTGGCACGCTCCAGTTTAGTGGCCCAGGTTTGATTCCCAGGCGCAAACCTACATCACTTGTCTGTCAGTGGCCATGCTATGGCAGCAGTTCACATACAAAAAAAAAGAGGAGAATTAGCAACAGATGTTAGCTCAGGGCAAATCTTCCTCGGCAAAAAAAATATATATGTATCTGTTTAACACCAAAATAAGGCCATGAGGAGAAATAGAGCGAAAAAAAGACATGAGACATAGCAAATAGCAAAATGGTAGACATAAATCAACCATATCAATAATTATATTAAATGTAAATGGACTAAACTCCAAACAAAAGGCAATAGTCAGACTAGATAAAAAAGCAAGATCCAATCATATGCTGCCTACACGAGATACACTTCGGATTCCAAGTTACAAACAGCTTCAAAGTAAAATAAATAGAGAAAGTAAAAAATGGAAAAAGATATACCATGAAAACAGTAACCTTAAGAGAGCTGGAGTGGCTACAGTCATGCATCACATAACGTTTCAGTCAATGACGAACAGTACATATGATGGTGGTCCCATAAAATTAGTACCATATAGCCTAGGTTGTGTAAGTATAATCTATGATGTTTGCAAAACAACAAAATCACCTAACGACTCATTTCTCAGAATGTATACCTGTCATTAAGGGAAGCATGACTCTATTTTTAATTGTATATTCTTCTGCACTATGTAACTTTTTTTTTTTTACCATGTGTAACTCCGGTTGTTTGTGTTTTTTGGTGAGGAAGAGTGGCCCTGAGCTGACATCTGTGCCCATCTTCCTCTATTTCGTATGTGGGTCACTACCACAGCATGGCTTGATGAGTAGCGTAGGTCCGCACCTGGGATCCGAACCCGTGAACCCAACCTGCCGAAGCAGAGCATGCCAAACTTAACCACTATGTCACCAAGTCAGCCCCTGTAACTCTTTTAACAGGAGATAAAACTCTTAATCACTGCTAGGCCGGCCCAGTAGTGCAGTGGTTAAGTTTGCACATTCCACTTTGGTGGCCCGGGTTTCACAGGTTTGGATCCTGGGCACAGACCTACACACTGCTCATCAAGCCATGCTGTCGCATCTCATGTACAAAACAGAGGAAGACTGGCACAGATGTTAGCTCAGGCACAATGTTCCTCACCAAAAAAACCCAAAAACACAAACAAAACTCTTAATCACTGCCAATTATAGAGGGAAAGAAAAAGTGACAAGGACCAAAGTAAAAAGAAAAAGAAATGAATGATCATCTTAATTCAGCTTTACACAGAGGTCATCTCCTATATGACAGGACTTCATTATGTGTCACAGTTTAAATGTATATTTGAAAATCTACCTGCTCAAGTGTTGAAGGAAACTTAATTCTGGACCTATCAGTGAAATGTAACTTTTTAAAAATCTTAAATCACCTTCTAGATTTTCAAACAGAAAGAGCTAGGCAAAATTTTTTAACTGGAGTTAAAGTTTTAAACTAATTTGATTGGTTTTAAAATGCAAAGTTAAATAATGTTTAAAGGTACTTTGAATTTACTGTTTTTAAAACTGAAGATTACTTATATTGTCCAAATCCTACATATTTAATATTTTAAATGAACATAGTCCCTAATGATTAAAGGAAGACAGTTTTCTACTATACAAAGGCTAAATCAGCTTGGGGGTAAGCAGAAGTTTGGATACTACTCTCTGCTCTGCACCTCTTCTTCTGGCAGCATCTTTCTCCGACCATCCTTTACAGGAAATCCACTCCCAAAGTCCTTTGAGGAGATATCAGCTCCATACTCTACAATAACATCTTCTTCAATGCTGCTCACCAGCCGCCAGAATTCCTTTTCTACTAGTTCTGTGGGAACCATCTACAGAGAGAAAACAAAGATTACAGATTACTCACTATAACCATGATCCACTAAAACATAATACACAGGTCAAGTGAACACAAACCCATGACAAAATAGAAAACCTTCTCATTTCCAACAGCTGAAAAGACTGGCGCCCTGGCTTTTTCCACTGAGGATGAGGAAAAGCTAAAGACAACTTAGATGTTCAGAAAAACATAATGACCTTGAACTGCCTTTCTCTGCAAGCTGCTTCCCAACTAAGAAGGATAAAGATGACCCAGGACATCAAGGAGGAAAATGGAAATATAAAAACCAAGGATGAATTTTAATGGCTTTGGCAAATTTTTTTGATTGGGATTTTAAAAAGTCCAAGACCTCCAGGAAAAGAAGCAAACCTCATATTACAAAAAACTAAACAAAAGCAGTTAACTGCTACACACTTCATACTTTTCTATAAAAGATTACTCAGAGGGCTAATAAACAATTCAAAGATCAAAGTAGATTTCTCAATAGGAAAGTGTGCACACAGCTACATTAGCGAGTGAAAGAAACAGAAATAGATCCAGGCCCCTAATATTTAGATATAGTGTTCTATCATCTTTTTCATACTGTCCTCGTTTTCTACAAAATAATGGAAGTAAAAAGCAAACCAAAAGCTTTGGACACAGATAAATCTTCATAGCTCCCCACACTGATGTAAAAGATAGATACTCACATGGACTGGCATATTGAAATAATCGGACTTAAAATTATCTGCCATCTCTCCAAAGCTCTGAAGTGTATACTCTCGTACAGCTTGTTCAAATCCAAAGGCTTCTCGAGGTTTATTACATTCCTGGGAAGAAAAAATATCTAAGATTAACTCACTGAAACTGAACTGAACACAGTATTAAGGCTCTCAGGTACTACCTTCTTTGATCATTTCCCTAGGTGAAGCAAATCCAATCAGCCCTAGAGAGCAAAACAAGTATTAATTACTTCAATATGGAATCAGGAAATAATGTTCTAGAACCTCAACTGCATTTTCACAGCCTTCCAGTAGGAAGGTGGTAATGAGACAGCTTTAGACTTTGGAGTTGGCATTAAGCTCCAGCATCAAGACAAACATCTGGAGGACTACTGACTTGAAATCAAGCCCAGGGATGCCAACCATTCTCAGTATATATCAGTGGATTTAGCTATGGAGAAAATAAAATGTTCACAGAGAAAGAAAAGGTAATAGATAAAGGGATATGCACTGGATTGCTAGGATATCTAGCTAGAAGAATGGTTTTCTCCTACTATCAATCACCATGACCAATATCTTAACACAAATACTCAGAGTAGAACTGCTTCTGAATCATCTAACCTTGAGAATAATAAATTAACAATGATTTAAAGGCCATAAAAGACCTTTGAATACATCTAGATACACCCAACCAACTCCTTCCCTTCAATGTCCTATCACATTTTGTTAACATAAGTAAACAGATTATGTATTTCATGATAATAACATCATAATTTTTCTATAAGAATAATTTAGTATGTCAACTACACTTTAGTTAAAAAAAATAATTTAGGGGGCCAGTCCAGTGGCGTAGCAGTTAAGTTCGCACGCTCTGCTTTGGCGGCCCAGGGTTCCACAGGTTGGGACCCCGGGCACAGACAGATGAACCGCTTGTCAAGCCATGCTGTGGTGGTATCCCACATAAAGCAGAGGAAGATGGGCACAGATGTTAGCCCAGGGCCAGTCTTCCTCATCAAAAAAGAGGAGGATTGGCAACAGATGATAGCTCAGGGCTAGTCTTCCTCATACACACAAAAAATAATAATTTAGTACAATCAAGGCAAAGTTTAAATAAGCTAACAGACGCCATCGGTTTATTTGGTAGCATGAAAACTGGATGCATAAATCCTAAGTTCTAGCCCTTCAAGTCTGATTTTTACTTTTTTTTTAACTAGAAAAGAAAAAACAACCTATAGCCTTTCTTCATTTTTGTTTTCCAGAATATGAATATTCTTGAGCACAAGTCCCATTCATCTGCAGCAATAAAAAGAATTATTTAACCAAGAGTCAGAAAAAGAACCTTGGAAAGGCAAGCTGCCACAATACAATTGTTATATTTCCATTCAATTTCACTCTTAAAAAATTCTGGAGATTTTAAACATTGAAGAACAGCGAGCAGAAGCTTTAGGGAATGTGTTTACTGTATGTGTATATGTGTGCATTATTGTTCTTAGTTAAAAAGGATCCATAAAGGTTAGGCCTGTACCTCAGCAACACATTTAGGACACCTCCAGTCTCCTCTGGGCACATCAGGTAGTGGGGGAATTAAACAAAATGTATGATAGCTGTCATCACATCCATCACACAAAAGTAATTTATCTTCATTATTTCCCCGACCACAAAACATACAAACATAGAGATCAACCTGTCAAAAAGCAAACAAAATTTTAAAAAAGTGTATTTTCTATAAGTAATATTAATTTTTACCAGGAACTCCTTAACTGAAACAAACAAAATAACGTACACTAAAAAGTAAGCATAACTTAAATCCTGCATATTTATTTTAAATAATTGTATTTAAATAGCTTTTCATAAAACTTCCTAAATTTCCTCAGAGCTTCCACAGGCAAGTTAATAAAAGCATATCAAGTTACTAGAATAAAGAAAGACGACAAATCTAGGGTACTTGAAAGTCCATTTATATAAACAAAATATATCATGTCATCCTTCCTATATACAAATACTCTGTTAAAGAATGAATACTGAGCACTGTCTATAATACAGCTCAAGGATTTACAAATTCATATTCATTCTCTCACTTAGTTACAAGGTTTATGCCTTAAGGGAACAGTCTAAGTACATGGGACAAACAAGGTTAAATTGCATAAACCAAAGCTACAACTTTAGATGCACCATCAAATCTTCTAACCAAATGAACTAACTTAATGGCATACCAAGGTATAGTGAGATAAAAAGTGCAAAACTAAAATAAAAATACATCCTTTCCCTCCTGACACATCTCAGAACACTTACAAAGTTAACAGAGAGAGTTCCTTTCCGTTGTCTCATTTGCATGTTAAATGCGTCTGACCTGTTGGTAACTTTTCGTCTTCGGGAGACCTCATCTTGAAATAAAAATAGTTATATAATAATAGTAAAAACTAATGTTGAGAGCTTACTATGGACCAGGCACTACTTAAATATTTCAAATCAGTCAAAATCTCACAACACTATGAGGTAGATATACTATCATCCCCCATGGAAGATTAAGAACCTGAAGTATGGTGAAGTTAGTTAACTTGCCCAAAATCACAAAGTCAGTCAGTGGCAGATTGGGGATTCTAATCCAGGCAATCAAGCTCCAGAGAGTTTAACTACTAATTCTGTACTGCCTGTATATAGTACTTATCAGGGACTAAGTTGAGACTGGTTTTAAGATCATTGCCAGCCAACACAATAATTACAAGAATGAAAAAGAAATCAAAGTGCTTAATTCTTAAAAGGGTAATAATAAACATTATAATGTACTTAGTAAGTCCTATCACATGGAATGTTTTGAGAGTGATGGAACAATATTATCTGATCCTCCAAAGTTCAGTCCACAATCTGAATTATGACTTAATTACTCATAACATAAAATGCATAATTAATATGACATGATTACAGCATTTCATTAAATTCTTGTACAGCAAAAACATATCCAACACAATATTTGTTAAATTGAGTTTTAAAACCAACATTTACATAAAGAGGATAGTGGAACTTGACCTTTGCATGAGCAATTTTACTCACAAAATGTTTCAAACATGCTAAGCTCAGAGTACTAGGCTTTCCTCAAACCCAGTTTACTTAAATGAAGTGTCATAATATATTAAGGCAATTATAGAAAAATATCAAAAATAGAATTAGAATTCAAGTCATAAGCTCTCCCTAGTATATTCTGATACTAAAGTTCAGAGAATCCTCTATTTCTCTTTGAATTTAAAAGTTGTAAGCTTTAGATCACCAGGTGAGAACCATTAATTTCACCATTCTCCCATAAACTAGCCTTTAGAAACTACAATAAATTTCTGTGTCACATATTAGACGTGGAGGAGGAAAATTTCTCTCTTCCACAATACTATAAAAATTGAACATAATATGGCTCCTCACACCTTAAATTTAAGATTATCTGCCACAAAAAAGGCGATCTGTCTAAGAACCATGTTGCAAGTTTACAATTCTTAAGAAATTCCCAAGGCAGACTGCAATTCAAATATCATTTGAATCTATAACAAGATTATGGTTATATGGTTATAACAAACCATACCATTGTAACTCATTTCTCTTCTTAACCAAATAACAGATTTTACCTTCTTTATCTTTTGTTCCCATTGCCAGACCCACAACCTTAGGCCCAGCCCCGAAAATTCGAAGTTTCTTCAGTTCTGTGTTTCTATTCATTTCTCCAGGTTCTGACTAAAAAACACAAACAAAACTCACTTAATCTAGTTATTCTGATTCATACATTTTCTTGCTCAAAAAGTTTCAAGATTCTCTTCAAAATGAAGAAAAACATTTTATTTCTTCTCTCTAAACTCACTTGCTGCCTCATTACAACAGTTGAACAGTCATCACAGCACTATGCAACATCCAGATTCCTTTCCACAGAAGAAAATCTCTTTCATAAAAGCATAGTTGTCATTAGGTTCTGTCCAGAGACAGACACTACTGGTAATAACTCAATAGAAACCCCCACTTCTAACTTTCTAATGGACACTCATCTTTGATTAGAGGGCAATATGCCCATCCCAGGAGATGAATGATTGTCCTAAGCCAATCATGCCAATGCCATTTCTCTTTGTTGGTGATGACTTAGTTAGGGGTGGGAATGTTATCCTGGTCTAGCCAACGTGACATAAGGAAGGTCTACCAGAAGCATCTAGGAAAGATTTTTCTCAACTTCTAACAAAAGAGAAAGCTTCTCAAAGAGCCTGAAAAGAGCCTGGGCCCTTGATGACAAAGTGAAGTTGCTGTACCAATCCTAGAACTATCTATCTCTGAAAATCTTATGTGAAAAATGTGCCCTTACATGAAAACTGTGTTGTTAATGTTTAAGCTACTGTCATTTGGCATTCTAGTATACTTGAAGATGAAAGCATCCTGACAGACAGCAGTGTTACATCTTGAATTTAGACGGACCTAATCTCTGAAAATAGATTAAGTAAATAACCAAAATTTATTTAAAATATACTTAGTTGATAAGAATAAAAATAAAGCAGGATAAAATACAGACTACTTTATAAGTCTATGGCTACATAACAGCTGACCTATGTAGCCTGGACTAATAAAAGGTCATGTAAGAACCAAACCAACGGGGCCGGCCCGGTGGCGCAGCGGTTTAGTTCGCACTTGGAAGCCCAGGGTTCACGAGTTTGGATCCCGGGAGCCCGCGGACGCACTGCTAGTCAGCCATGCCGTGGCAGCGTCCCATATAAAGCAGAGGAAGATGGGCACGGATGTTAGCCCAGGGCCAGTCTTCCTCGGCAAAAAGGGGAGGATTAGCAACGGATGTTAGCTCAGGGCTGGTCTTCCACACACACACACACAAAAAAGAACCAAAACGGCATTTCAAAATTTGTCTTTAAACTTCAGTACACTGATTTGGTTATACTAATCAACCTCTCCAGTTAGTCCAATGATAAACATAACATTACACATTCTTTATCACTATTAAAGCAAAGTACATAATAATAAAAGCTGACATATATTGAGTACACAGTATGTGCCAAATCAAAGTATTTTAAACAATTAATCCTTATAACAACTCTTCAGACAGGCAAAAAAGTTCCAAAAAGTAGAAATAATTAAAACAACACTCTCCAATCTTATTGAATAAAACTAGAAATAACAAAATCAAAAGGCCCTCCCCACCTAGAAACTTTTTACCTCTCCATTAAAAAATGAAAATATAAAGACTATATATCAGAATCTCTGGAACAAATTATAGAAATAAATGGAAGTTCCCAATTCAAAATGCTAGGAAAAGAACTACAATACAAACCAAAAGAACTTTGTGATGCTGGATTAGAACAGGAATTATCAGTATGAACTGAAAATATAAAGTCATATGTTTTTTTAATTTATTTCCCAGCCCTGACCACTAGAAGAGCCTACGAGCAATGGTATCCCAGTAGGAACAAGTATATCTTGTGCTCAGATCCTGGTTTCTAAATACCATTTCCCGTCAAAATGAACCAGGATTCCTTGGAGAAATGGCTATTTCCAGGTCTAAGGCAGGGCAAGAAGATGACTAGCCTTTTTGTGCTAGAAAGTTAAGTGCTCACAAACTGATGGAGACATGTCAAAAGAACACATGAACCAGCTTGAAGGGGCTCCCATCAGCCAAATTTGGAACAAATTTGATTATCAAAAAGGAATAAAAGGTGGTAATAGAGTATAAGACATTGTAACAAAAAAAAAAATCATGATCTGTAGTGATACTAAAAGGGGGGGAGGGTCAGTCATGATTCCACAGGTATATACATTCATCAAAATTCACCAAACTGTACACTTAACATATACACATTTTACTGTATGAAAAATATATTTCAAGAAAAAGCATGGGAGAAGAGTTCTTCTTTCAAGAAAAATGCTAACTAATAAATGTAGAAGGAATGACAGAACTAGAAAATCACTCAGTTTGCAACCACCAACATAATAACTAATTCAGGCAAGGACCATTAATGAATGTTAAAACTGTTGGGTAAAACATAACTGGAAAACAGGTTATTCACACTGTCTCAAAGTTTACTCTGATTACTTTTATTACAAAGAGAATAAGTACTTTATAATGAAGAAATCTAGCTCAAACGTAAGTGTCACCAATAAGGTTCTTAACTGCCAATCCTGAAATGGTTCTAGTTTCTATCTGACATCAATCTATCTGACTACAGCGACAATTATTACAATAGGCAAAAGCATTCTATGTAGCCCCTATTCTTAAAATATATAAAGGCAATTAGAAATAAGCAGGACTCGCTGGCAATGGATTAGATGGGCAGGGCAACTCTTCAACGTTGAGTCACTATGTCAAAGAGAAGAGTCTTCAAGTGTTTCAGGTCTTGAAACAGAATCATCACTACATACCCAAAGATGATCAGAACTTCTGAGATCAGCCACAGTAATAAAGACCACTTTATGACTAAACCAGAGTTTACCAACTTATGATGGAGCTATCACTTTCCAATGAATTTCCATTAAATTCACATTCCCTATCCAAGACATCTACCTTTCTGCTATCAAAGTGCCTAAAAATCTAAATTATTAATCAGGAGATTATTTAGTGGGCATAAACTCCCAACAAGGAAAGCAGACATGGCACAAAAGAGCTCTAGAAAAGCAAGATGAAGTATCACCAGCCTGCCTCTCCACTGACAGGACTCCTCACAACCCCAAATCCAGTGTCTCTTATTAATAAAGGATTATCTTCCTCACCCGATTTCCACTTTCAATGTGGATGTTTCCATTCTTATAACACAATGTTTCTTTAGATATGTTAAAGTCAATGATTAGGATCCAGTTAAGCTGCTATTCCAGTTCACCTGTATGTTAATTTAAAGGGACCGTACCTCAGAGTTCTAAGGGCACCTCACTGTCCCAGCCTACAGACTTGTCTTTACCAAAAACCCTAAAAAATACAACTTTGAGGACCACAGAGAAATAGGAATAGGAAATGGGGGTAGGGAGCAGACAAAAAACAACTAGGGCATTTTTCTTCTGATGCATTCATTAGGCTTTGAAATTATTTTAAATTACAAGAACACTACAGAAGTGACACTGGAACAATTAGGACACTAAGAAACTTATACTATGGTTTCTAAAGGAAGGATGAGTAAAAAATAAAACTACTCTTTCCGACTCCTCTCACTTCTGCTAACCATGAAAATAAAATATACTAGAATTCATCAGCATGTCTATGAAATCGGCCCTAGAGTGTCCAGAGTCACCCTCTGATTTGTCATCTTTTGTCAAAAACTGTTCAAAATTAACAAAGAGCTTTCTAAATCAAATCAGACTGAATTTTATAATTTCTTCCCCATTCATCGTAAAGGTAAATGAAAGATATGCCTCTTCAAGTATTAAAGAATAGTGTGTGAATGACCTCCCATAACAAGATAACTGTTCTGCACAGTCAATGCTTTAAAACTCCTGATAAAAATGGCCCATGGAAATTGATACCTGAGACTTGACACGTCTTGTTCTCTTTGGCAGAATGTTCATTCTCGTGCCCGGCTCTGGGGAAGTTTGGACATCAGTGCCAAGAACCTCAGGCTCCACTTTTTCCTTAAGATCTAAATTAGGCATTTGTACACCCTAAAGAATTAGAGCACAGAAAGAGCAGATTCAGATTTGAGAATCAAGGGGAAATGAGATTTGAGAATCAAGGGGAAAATAATAAATTTCCAATAAATCCCTAAAACTACATGAAACCAGATGACAATTCTCCACCAAATTGATCTATAGATTCAAGACAATCCCTATCAAAATCCTAGCAGGCTTTTGCTGTAGAAATTGAGAAGCTGATCCTAAAATTTATGTGGAAATGCAAATTGTTTGGAAATTTTGAAAAAAAAAAAAACCAAAATTGGAGGACTTACATCCAAACTTACTATATCAAAACTTACCATAAAGCTACAGTACTCAAGGGTAAATATACAGATCAGAAAACAGAAACCAGAAATAAACCCACATATTTACAGTCAACTGATTTTCAACAAAGGTGCCAAGGTAAATCAATGGGAAAAGGGTAGTCTTCCAAACAAATGGTGCTGGAATAACTGGATATTCATATACCCTTCCCCAGCCCCAAAATACACTTATACCTTTACCTCATACTACACACAAAAATTAACTCAAAATGAATCACAGACCTAAACACAAAAGCTAAAACTATAATATTTCTAGATGAAAACAAAGAAAATCTGTGTGGGCCTTAGGTTAGGAAAAGATTTCTTAGATATGACAACAGAAGCACAATCCATAAAAAGTGGGGGGAGGTGAGGGGATCGAGAAATTACTCTTCAAATAGATACCACTATAAAAATGAAAAGATAAAGTACAGATTAGGAGAAAATATCTGTAAAATCATGTACCTGATAAAGGACTTCTATCCAGAATATATAGCAAACTCTTAAAACAAGTATAAGATGACAAACAACCCAATAAAAAAAAGATCTGGACACTTCATCAAGGAAAATATACAAATGGCTAATATGCACATGAAAAGATGCACAACACCATTAGTCATTAGGGAAATGAGAATTTAAACCACAATGAGATACCACTACACACCCACTAGAATGGCTATAAGCAAAAAAAACTGACAATACCAAGTGCTGGCAAAGATGTGGAAAAACTGGAAGCCTCTACATTACTGGTGGGAATGTAAAATGGTTCAGCCACTTTGGAAAACAGTTTGGAAGTTTCTTAAAAAGTTAAATATAACTTACCATATAACCCAGCAATTCCACTCCTAGGTATCTACCCAAGAGAAATGAAAACATATGTCCACACAAAGACTTGTACATGAATATTCATAGCATTATTCATAATAGCCATAAAGTGGAAACAATCCAACTGTCCATCAACTGGTAAATGGATAAACAAATGTGGTATATCCATACAATGGAATATTATTCAGCCATAAAAAGGAATGAAGTACTAATACATGCTAAAACATGGATGAACCTTGAAAACACGAGGCTAAGTGAAAGAAGCCAGACACAAAATCATCTAGAAAAGGCAAAACTATAGAGCCAGAAAGCAGATCAGGAGTTGTCTGGGTTTGGGGGTAGGAGCAGGAACCAACTACAAACGAACACAAAAGAACTTTCTGGGCTGACAGAAGTGCTCTAAAACTGGATTATGGGGATTGCTGTATAAATGCATAATTTATTAAAGCTTACTGACAATGTACCTAAAATGGGTGAATTCTATGGTATGTATATTATACCTCAATAAAGCTGTTAAAAAAATACATGAAACTAAGAGGAGGAATTTTCCAAAAAGCTTAAGTCATGAGGATTCATTTTAAATAAATAAGAAAACATCCTTCATTCCCATTAGCTTTTATCTTGTAAACCACCAAAAATAGCTGTGATTTTTAAACTACACTTTGTTCTCCCAAATTTTGGTACCTGGAGAAATCTTTTTCAACTTGCTATGCATAGCCAACTGCTAACTTGTTATGGTGAACATGGTGTAAAGTTTATACTTGGCAGACTGGATTTATCCACTCCTAAGAAAAATGATGCATCTCACCATAAGGCTGACACCAGATTGGAAAAGCTCATATGGGTAAAGAATTCTTTCATAGTGTGACTTCAGAAGAGAACCAGTTCCTTTTCCTGGCAGATATCCCAAGCGGCTACCCACTTTAGACCATTTCTTCTCTTTGGTGACCATTTCAAAACCTCCTTTGCTGGCAACAATCTGAAAAAACAAGTAAAAATTATTTAGGGAAAGAAAGTAGATTCATGAATTCTGACTCTACATCTTGTCTGCTAAATACGAAAATTATTCTGGGCCTAGATTTCAAATTTCCTTTCAACAAATATCTGACAAAACTTAAACTTGTCAACATTTAAAGTATGGAATAGAGACAATGATTTTTGGAAGTTTTCAACTCTATTATTTAATTAATGCTTTTGTGCCTACCTTCAATGAACCAGG
Organism: Tapirus indicus; assembly: GCA_031878705.1. NCBI lineage: Eukaryota > Metazoa > Chordata > Mammalia > Perissodactyla > Tapiridae > Tapirus > Tapirus indicus. The sequence goes on along the minus strand of CM062918.1, from coordinate 99,428,662 downwards.
CAGTCAAAAACATTTAATGAATTTATACTTTGTGCAGTATCCACCTGAAGAAAACTAAACACATATATGTACTCTATATCCACAAGGAACTCAAAATATAAAATAAGTGTTAAGAACAGACCAAAAATAGACATAAGAATAAATATGTTACATAGTACAAAATAAACATAAATCTTGAAATTAGAAAATGTACCAACTAACTTATACAATTAAACAAAAATGTCAAGCAAACAATGGATTCTTAGGATATTCTCAAAAAGAGCCTACAATTTTTCAAAAGGAAAAAAGTTTTGTATGGAATATTATGAATGAATGACAGGGAAAGATCAGATTACAGCAGATTTACTAGAATGTAGCAGAGAATGTATTAAGGTAGGAAGCAATGAGATCAACTGGCCCATTTGGCTGCACACCTACAATAAACCAGGCACTATAGAGAATATACATGTTATCAAGGCCCCCTATTTTCCAGAAGCTAATACGGTACATCTCTCACACTCTATAATATAGGCAGTTTTCAGTCTCACTGACAACAGAATAAAGAGGACTGTGACATAACTATTTGAACTCAAGAAAATTTTCCTCTTTGAGTATACACTACTGTATTTTACTATATCAAAAAAGTTAAGGGAAAAATTAAACATTACCATATGATCCAGCAATTCTACCCCTAGGTATATACCCCAAAGAACTGAAAGCAGGGATACCTGCACACCAATGTTCACAGAAGCGTTATTCACAATAGCCAAAAGATGAAAACAACCATATATCCATCAAGAGATGAATGGATAAACAAAATGTGGTATACACATACAACGGATTATTATTCAGCCTTAAAAAGGAATGAAATTCTGATACATGTGACAACATGGATTAACCTTGAAAACATTATGCTAAGTGAAATAAGCCAAACACAAAAGGATGAATATTGTATGATTCCACTTATATGAGACATCTAGAATTAGAAAATTCGTAGAGAAAGAAAGTATAACAAAGGAGTTACCAGGGGCTACAGGGAGAGTGAAAGTTCTGGAAACAGATAGTGATGGTTGTATAACATGCTGAATGTACTTAATGCCATTAAATTGTACACTTAAAGGGCCGGCCCGGGGGCACAGCGGTTTAGTCCGCGCTTGGCAGCCCGGGGTCCGCCGGTTCGGATCCCGGGCGCCCGCCGACGCGCTGCCTGTCAGCCACGCCGTGGCAGTGTCCCATATAAAGCAGAGATGGCACGGATGTTAGCCCAGGGCCAGTCTTCCTCAGCAAAAAGAGGAAGATTAGCAACAGATGTTAGCTCAGGGCTGGTCTTCCTCACAAAAAAAAAAAAAAAAAAATTGTACACTTAAAAATAGTAAATTTTACGTTACGTATATTTTACCACAATTTTCTTTAAACAGGCTAAGAGCATGGATTCTGGAGCCAGAGTACCAGAGCTCAAATCCCAGCTCTGCTACTTAAAGAGCTGTATGACTTTGAGTAAGTTACATAGTTTGCATCTCAGATTCCTCATCATTATTAAAACAGTAATAATAACAGTACGTACACCTCATTATGAGGCTGCTGTGAAGACAAATGAAATAAAATATGAAAAGCACCACGACAAAGTAAGCACAATATCAGTGTTAGCTATACTATAAACGTCTATGTGTGTGGGCAAGAAGTGGGTGGGAGTATATGCTATAAATAAGTGACGGAAATGTTTTCAACACTTGTGCTCTAGGATGCTCTCATAGACAAAGATGAACCTATAGCCAAAGCAAAATTTTCCTCTAGTGAAACATCTGAAAACTTGGTAGAAACACATAAGTTCAGGTACACAAGAGTTAAACACATCTCTAGTTCTTCAGTTTCTTTTCTCACACCCTCAGAGAAGCTCCTTCTGTTAATAAGAACTAACCAGGAGAAAATTACAAAGAGAAAAAATTTTACTTTTCAAATTTTGCAGTGTAGAAGACAACACAATGAGAGAGGTTTAGATAGAGGGCTGTCTGGAAGCAAATGGGTAAATCAGAAGGCCTTTCATTCAAATCTTTCCAGTACTTCCATACTGTCATCTACTGTTCTAGGTGCTTGAGACACATTTGTGAATAAAACAAACATCCTTGCCCTCATGGACCCTACATTCTAGTAGAAGACAGATAATAAACATAACATGTAAATTCTGAAGTGATAAATCCTGTGGAAGAAATTAAAAAGAGCAGTTAAAAGGCCTCACAAGTAGCAGAATGAGGGTAAACCTAAGTATTAAACAGTCACAAAAAGCCTCCTTATAAAGGTGAAATCTGAATAGACATGAAGGATGTGAAGCAATTACCCAAGCAGATATACAGGGAATAGCCAGAGCAAAGGCCCCAAGCTAGAAGCATGTCTAGAGTGTTTGAGGAACAATAAGGAAGCCAATGAGGCTGAAGCAATGGGGGATGAGTAGTAATGGAAGTCAGAAAGGAAACAGAAGCCTTCTAAGTAATCTTTATTATCCAATACAATTATCACTATTACATAATAATCTGCTTTGTATTCAAAGCACTTTAACCTACATTTCCATTAGTAATGATATATCTGCATGGATCCAGTCACACTTTCCCACCCAGTTCTGATGACTGCTGGCATGCAGCTGTGAAAATAACAGCCAGCAGAGTAAGGGTAGGGATGGCCAAGAAATAAGACAAAACTATCTCACAAAGAAATCAAAACCATGATTTTGGCTTCTTGTGTACAATATACTTAACAATCTAACTGGACCTTATACTATAAAAACACACAAATCTTACACTTGTTTTTCTTCAGCTGACAAGATTCAAGGATTATCATGCATAATTTCGAAATATAAACCATTTAATCCAAACATTTGCCATGCAATATATCACACCATTGTCACTAAGAAAATATCACTTATGAACCATACTCTATAGAAAGATACCTGGCATGTACTTAAATTGAACAAAATGAAGACAAGCCCTTAATCAAAACTTGACCAAAGAGTAATGTCAGTCAAGGTCAAAATTTCAATCCAATGAAAAACTAAGTCTGGCTAGCAAGAGACAATTTTAACAGACACAAAGTAGTAGCAGTCTTCTACTTAAAAGGTCACTCTCCAAACTCCACCAAAAAGGACAGTAAAGGAACAAAAAAGACATACTCCCAAAAGGACAAATAGACCAAGAGACAGGAGATGTCTGAGTGATAATCTAGCAAACAAACAAACAAAAAACCAAGCACCTGCAACAGAAGAAAGCCAAGAAGAAACTTTTCCAACATAGAACCTGGAAAGGCTTAAGAAATGGAAGCAGCAGCACCGTTAAAATTAGGGATGGCAATGAACAGAGAACAGGATTGGCTGAAAACCTGTATAAAAGCAATCAGACCTCCCCCAGTCAGCACAGCCAGGCAACTATCCCTCTCCAACCCCCGCAGACTGCAGATTTACTCTAAGAAGAGTTTGAAAATAAGAGACTCTAACCTAAGAAAAAAACAGATAAGTAAACAAGAGGATTAGTCTAATAGTCTAATCAGCCTAATGGTCTAACATCTGGCTATTAGTCTAACATCCAACTAATAAGAGTTCAAAAAGAGAGAACAGATAAGTGGAAGAAATTGTCAAAGAACTAATAAATGCCTACCTCAGAGATATTGCAGGATCGGTTCCAGACCACTGCAATAACGCAAATACCGCAATAAAGCAAGTCATGTGAAGTTTTTGGTTTCCCAGGGCATATAAAAGTTATGTTTACACTATACTGTAGTCTATTAAGTGTGCAATAGTGTTGTGTCTAAAAAAACAATGTACATACTTTAATTTAAAAATAGTTCATTGCTAAAAATTGCTAGCCATCATCCGAGCCTTAAGTGAGTCGTAATCTTTTTTGCTGCTGGAAGGTCTTGTTAAAAAAAAAAAAAAAAAATGCAATACCTGCGAAGCACAATAAAGCAAAGCTCAATAAAACGAGGTATGCCTACACAAGAAAAGTTACAAGAACTCAAAGAGATGACTTCAGATTAGAAAGATTATCAAGTGCCGTAAAAATACTGAATGAAAATAAACACACACCAATGCATGTCACTGTGAAATAAAGCACTGGAAATAAAGATTAGATCCTATGTCTTCAAGAAAAAAAAGTCACATACAAAGGAAGAAGAATTAATATAGCATCAACAGCAAGAGTGGAAGCTAGAAGATCATGGATTAAAGCTTTCAAAATACTGCAATAAAATGATTTGCAATTTAGACTTCTAAACCCCACAAAACTACCAATAAAGTTTAAGAGTAGAACATTTTGATACAAGCAAAAAGTTTATATCCCATTTACCTTCTTGCTCATGAAACTAGGAGAAGAAATGTTTCACCAAAATAGGAGTAAACCAAGTAACTGCAAGACTTGAAACAAAAAGAGAGACAAAAGGAATTCCCAGAACGATAATAGTGAAAGGAAGTTCCAGGCTGACAGTTGACCTTAAAAAACAACCAGGCTGGATAGGAGTAGGAAAGAGAATTCCAGAGGAATGGCTCCAAAAAGAAAATGAAACTGATAGATTATCTGAGAGCTAAAAGCATAACTGAGAGATTTATACTTCTGCTGGAAAATCTGAAAATAAATTTTTGATAGTTAGAAAACTTACAAAATGAAAAAAGGGAGAGGATTATTAACTCCAAGGAAAATAAAAACTGGTACAAGGAAATATAATCACAGCACACTACAAGGCTCAGGTACAAATAATATTTGTATTTACACAGTCACAGTAACAATTTTTAACTAATAAAAAATTGATATAACTACATTAGAAAGAGATGGTGGGCCTGAAGTATGTAAGGATTTGGATTTCTTATACCCATTCCCCATCTCTAATAGTAGAAACTCAGCATAGAACATTTAAAACTGAAATATGAAGAAACAGCATAATGAGCATAATATTTAGAAATATGGAGCTAAATATCAGAAAACGCTAAAAAAATTCAAAGTGATTAGCTCTAAAGAGTGGAAATGGGAGAGGAGAGGTGGAGAAGGGAGAATGTTGGTTTTCGTTTTAAGCCTTACTTTAAAAAAATATATTACTTTGACAAAAAAATTTTTTTAAAGGGCCAGAATGAATGCTCCTTGCTGCACTAATAATAAACAGTAATTGTTAATGTAAAACTCCATTAAATTGTAGACCTTCCAACTAACACTTTTTAGTATCAAAAATAATAACCAGGGAGAAAGACAAAGTGATTTAATCAAAACAGGGAACCATCACAGTGACAATTTAATGACTCAGAAGACTGAAAATATGCTTCCCATTAAAAAGTAGTGGGAAGAAAAGTGCTTCAAAATCAGGTCTATAACACAAACCCAAGAGATGCTCATCAGCTGTCAGCCAAAAATAATTTTTTTTTTAAAGTAAACGGCATACCTAACAACCTAAAAACATCATAACTCAATATTTTCTGCAGTTTTCAGCCTGAGCCTCTTGCTAGAAAGCAAAATGCCATGCTAATGAAATATTCACCCAATTATAGAGATCAAAACAGTGGTTACCTTTGGGGAGAAGTACTGACTGGGAGGGAGATGAAGGAGCCCGCTAGAGTACCGTAAACATTCTGTATCTTGATCTGAGGGTGGTTACACGAGTGCATACATAAAGATTTATCCAACTGTTACATTTAAGATTCAAGGATTGCATTCTAAGTTACACCTCAATGTAAAGAAGAAGAGTTTGTGAAATGAGAAGCAGCAATCTCACTGTGACATTTAAGAAACAAAAGTATACACTCTTGGGCATCTACCCAATGGATGTGAAATCAACCATCACAAGAGGCGTATGCACCCCTATGTTCATTGCAGCATTATTCACTATAGCCAAGAAGTGGAAGCAACCCAAGTGTCCCTCAACTGAAGATTGGTTAAAGAAGATGTGGTATATACATACAATGGAATACTACTCAGCCATAAGAAAAGACACAATTGTCCCATTTGCAACAACATGGAAGGACCTAGAGGGTATTATGTTAAGTGAAATAAGCCAGAGAGAGAAGGACAGACACTGCATGAACTCACTCATATATGGAATATAAGTGAACACACGGACAGAGAGAACTGATTGGTGGTTACCAAGGGGAAGGGGGGTGGGGGGGGCACAAGGGGTGAAGGGTTACATCCACAAGGTGACGGACAAAAATGTACAACTAAAACCCCACAGTGTTATAAACTAAGACATCAATAAAAAAAAAAAAAAACTGTAAAAAAAAAAAAAAAAATTTATGTACCCTTCCACCCACAAAGTTTACATCTGGAATGTAAACTTTTATTACTTTGGAATAATAAAAAAATTAGAAACAATCAAAAAAAAAAAAAAAAGAAACAAAAGTATAAACAAAATAACTACAAATCAAAATGTGTGTGCCTTTTAACTTTAAACCTCAGTTTTATAAGCAATCTCAAAGGTTAGGGGAAAGAGATGATCATGGGCACTTAAAGACTCCAATAACCCTAGGACAATCAAACAAACTTTAATCACAACATATTTGCAATACATACTCTAAGTATCTAAATAAGATATACTCTGTTAGTAGTATTCCCCCTTTGCACAAAAAGAAATTGGGTTTCTCAAAATGGAGTTAAACAGTCCAGATGACAAATGTTACAAAGAATTGTGAACTAGGTATTCAGATTAGGTGACCTCTAAAGCCCCTTCCTAATTTTGAAATTCTACAACTCTGTAAAACCAAGAATGCAATCTAATTTACCACCGGATTAAACCTAATGTTTACCTTTTAATTGGAAAATTACTGATACAAAAACAGTTTCAATTTAATAGATTATTTGCTTACATAAAATATTTATTTTAGCAAATTCTCCAGGGTATTAATAAAAATAAAATGGAGGTTATGTGGAATGAGTTTTGGCTGAAGATTACCACAACTATTGTTATGAATGATGAAATAATTTTTGAAAATATTTTTATACTTTATTTAAGCTACATAAATCAAACCAAACGTAGTCAGAATCTTAAACAACATCACATAGTAAAATTTAGTGGATAAGTTTTCACTGAATAAAAATGTCAAAAAAGAGTATTCTTAGAACAAATTTTTTATCCTAATGGTTCCCTACAAGACACAAACCCACCCCTCAAATGCACTATAACTTGCCCTTTGGTATCACAGGTTTTCATACAACTGCACTAGATAATTCTCAGCACAGTGCTTAATTATTAACATCATTACCTGACTGAGAAGCCTAGAGCTCTATTTTAGCATAAGACTACACTTTCCTGATTTTTTTAGTATAGAATAAAATTTTTAGAGAATTCTGATCTGACATTAATTTTTAAATGTATCGTAAAAAATAATTTAAATCATTCTCACTTTTTTCCCTTGAAAGTGAAATCTTCCAAAATTAACTCCACAATTTAAATGAGAATAAATTTCTACTTCAAAATAGTATATCACTCATAGGATATGAAAGACCACAAAAATAAGTTGTTCTGCAAAATTCCTCAGATAATCAAGTTGTCTTCACTCATAAGTTAGAGCAATCATAGATTTTTATTATTGTATTAACATGTTTTCAAGGTAATTATTATAAACCCTGTTGAAGATCAGTTATTTTTTTTCACATTAGAGAATGTAGCATTACAAAGTTAACATAAGTTTACACAAAAATTAGTCTAAATTCTTTACCCTTAAGTTTTCGAGCTGGATAATGCTGGCTTTAATTAACCTTTAACACTACTCACAGATATCGATACAACTGATATGTACTGCACATGAGAATGCTGAGTAACATGAATCTCTTTAATATAACAAATTTCCAATTAAGCAGAAGAAAAGATGACAAGCTCAACACAGAATATTACACACGCAACGCAAGATAAATTGTGTCATTTCTTTTGCATACTGTGTATCACAGACTGAGTCATTAAATATTAATCTCATAAATTATAAAATAGATTTTAAAGATAACTTTGAGATTTGTCATTTCCATTTATTTATGCTTGCATTTCATTGTCAAACAAATCCTACAGAGGAAGCAATGTTTTCCATCAAGTTTATCTGAAATTCCTACTCTCATAAATTCACTAGTCTCTACTCCAATTTCTAAACCGAGTACAAGCCTCACCTTGCTCAAAGCATACAGATCCAGGATTTTTCTCTCCACTACAGGGATCTTCAAAGTAGATCCTTGAAGTTCCCAAAATTTTGCTAGTTGATCCAAGAAATCTAGTCTCACTCTGGTCATTGCCTAAGATTATTAAAATACAGAAATTAGAAATAGGAACTAAGTTATGGTCGAAAATAAATGAGTTTTACTTAAAAAGGTACTCATTTCTCTAAAAAAACTTAAAGACTTTCATTATTGCTCAGTCCAACCCTGTAAAATAAGCCAATAATAAAGAGGCAAAATACTTCTAATAAACTTTATTCATTAAGGCAAAAAGTTACTCTAATATATGTGAAAAGTTCTCATTTTATCAACCAAAGCAATTTTTTTTGTAAAAGTTGGCTTAACTTCAGGCTACCCAGAAAATTTAGTAAATCGGATTATTCTGTTTCTAAGCATCCTAAGTATGCCATTTCATCTGTAGCTAATATGCATACTTCAGGTACACCTCACTGATATTAACATCCTTCATCAAGTATCTAATGACAACAGACTAAAGGAAAAAAATATGTAATAAAACCTCAGAAAATAAATGTTTTAGGAGCATCAGGGAAGAAAAAAAAAAAAACCTCAGCATGATATATTGAGCCTTTGCTATCTAAGAGTTCTCTTTTGTACTCTGAAAGTTTTCTACCACACTGAAGAATCTTCTGAAAATCTGGCAAATAGGAAGAACAATACTTAAATAAATAGACTTCAATTTTAAAAACTTAAGAGAGATTAGTTATATTTATTGGGAGATCTTAATAAATCAGATTAACAGTCCTGGAAAAGTTCTGTCAAAGCTAAAAACAAACCTCTAAAAACTAGGTTTTTTGATAGAATTTTAAAAACTATTCTCCAAAGACCACAGGAGACGGCAGACAGAGTCTTCCAATATAAATAAACAATTTTAGTAGAATAATAAACACTGAAAAAAGCAGAACTTGAGAATTCCAGGTTTCTGAAGCTAAGCATTGGATACTTCCACTATGAAAAACATGGCTAGACACAGTTTCTCATAATCCTAGTTAAGTGGAAAAACGGTAATGACTACTTTAAACAATTTTTTTTTAAACCAGAAACTTCCTTCCACTCAGTCCCAATTAACATTAACTCTGAGCCCTGGTACATGAGCTTCTCAAAGTTCTCTACCTGGTGCCCTAACATAAAGAGTGAATCAGGAAGCAGAAATGGTGATATAACACTCACCTCAAGTTCATTCAGGCGCTGGACTCTGGGAGTGAAACGAAAGCTTTTTACTTCACATGCAAATGGAGGCTGCCAATCCTAAATAGAAGGAATTTTTTTTAAAAACCTATTGGCATATAAGCAAGGAATGCATTATTTATTCCTTTAATGTAAGACGTGAGTGGCCACAAATCACAATGACAACAGATAGTTTGTAAGTTTTCTTTATTGTAGAGACAGAGAGTAATATTTTTTAGGTGATATAACTTTAATATTACTTATCTCCAATTACTTATCTCTAATATTCTAATACTAAAATTATCTTATCTATAAATCCTACTCCACTCTCACCAGTCCCATTATTTACATCCCACAATTATGCTTTCCCCAATTATTCAAGTGGAATGCAATGAGCTCATGTATCTCAATACAACGTCTAACAAACATCCAAGCCTACCAAATTAAAAAAAAAGAATTTGAAAGAAACAAAAAACGGTAAAATTGAAATAATTTTTAAAAGTACTTATATAATTGAATAGTATGTTTTTCATTCGTGTGTAATGTGACATGGCACTTTACAGTCTATGTTATATAAATGTTTTGTTCAAAGCCCAGCTTCTGGGCACCCAAATATTACCAAAAAAAAGTAAGCAAACCCACAGAACAAGGACAATTTCCAGACTGGAGATGTGGTATAACTTAAATGAGACAGCACATGTCAAGTTGGGTTCAGAGAACATAGTTTGATTTGACCTAAATAATAGTAAATCTATTTTAAAGCATGAGAAGTAGTTAAAAAAAACTTACCTTACTTTGGAAACTAGAGAAATCCACCAATATTGAAATTAAACTCTGCTTGTAAACAAGACTTATTTTCAAAAATAACATGACATACAAAGACAAGGTATATTATTTCAACCTTTTTTTAAGTAATAAAAAAGTTATAATTTTTTTTACCAAAAGAAACCTTTACTAGAATTTCTAATTTATAAATGCAATAGAGTAGATGAAAATATGGTTTAGGAAAAACTTCAGTGCTTAAGGTTTTGTCAGTATTAGGTAATTTTGACTAAAAAAGAGTTAAGTAAAGCTTTTGGAGGACGGCAATGCATATATCATCAAGCATCACAGCAATTATCTGTTAATCCTTTGCTTGCAATTGATAGTCTATAATCTTAAATTCATTAAGCATAATGGGAGCAGCACGTCTGCATTTTAGAATCAAACAAATAGTGATCTAAGTTCAAAATCTACTTTGCCACTTGCCTAAAATCATACATTTGATAATTTAATTTATTCAGACTCGCCTTATCTGTAAAATGACTTTATTTACCTACTAGGGCTTAAAAGAATATTAAATGAAATAGCTCATCCTCTCTCCCATCTAAGCTCTTTTGATTCACTGTGGTAGTCTGTGGTAAGAGTGATTTTTTTTAAAATGCCACATGAGTAAAATAGTACTTAATATTTTATTTTTATTACCGGCAGACAAAACATAAAACAAGGGGTCCCTTTAAGAAGCACTAGGGCAATGGTTCACAAACTCTAATGTGCATTAGGAGTCATCTAAGAGTACTTGTTAGAAAAGCAAATTCTAGAACTTCCACACCCAGAAATTGATTCTAGTCTGGGAATGATGCCTAGGAATCTGCATTTTAACAAGCATGGAGCTGGTGCAGGTGGACCAGAAACATCATTTGGAAAGCACTGGTCTAATGGGAAAAGAAAAAAATCTTTTGCCCTTGAGCAAATCACTCAACCTCTTGGGGCACTAATTTCCCCAAACAAGGGGTAGTACCTGCTTTCCCTATCCTAAAGATTGAGAATTATAATTAACCTGTAGGCAAACCCAGTTATTTGCAATAATTGCGATTCATAAATCTTTGATCTATGGTTCCTTTTATCAAAAGATTCCAAAGGTTTCTTCCACTTATATTATTGACAAAATTTTTCTAAACGTCTAAATTTTAAAAGTAAATGCTGCTCCTTCTCTTCCCCCAGAGAAAACCTTTTCATTGCAACAATAATCAGTCTGGGGTTCTTGTTTGGTGATACCATCCTAGGGGACAACTGGGGCTCAGATTACCGTTTAAGAAACCTTAGCCCCGAAATGAGGCCTGCAAATATTTAACAAATTAAGCATCGATAAAACTTGGGTAAAAACAGCCGTCAGCAGGGCAGTTTTTACTATCGCACCTTAACGAGGATTGTACATGAGCGCACGTCATGTCATAATACTTTCAACACCTTATCGGTCTAAAGCCTTTTGTTAACTCTTGCCCACAACCCGAAGTATCAGTTCCCAAGTTCTAGGCGGAAAGGCCACGGAGACTCCGCGCTCTCGCGTTCAGACGTGCCTACAAAAGACCGCAAAAGAAACCAAGGCGAAAACAACCAGAAACTTAGCTTCCAATTGTTAGAAATGAGGGAAAGTAAATATGAAAGAACAGAGAGACCGGAAAAATAAAGCTAAACCAAGTGTATCGACTTCCCCACTCTCTCCTCTCCCCCTCTCTCCTCAGACTCGATACCTTGGGCGGTCGGATTTTGCAGATGCCGGTTTTCTCCGCCAGAGGCCGAATGCGGCCGATGAAGCTGAGCGGGTCTGTGAACTCCTCCCAGCTGGGCTCAAAGACTGGGCACTCCGGAGGGGGCACGAACTCCGCCGCGTAGCCCCCAGGCCCCACGCCCGCCATGGCAACACCCAGGGGACCCCCGGGGGACAGATGGAGAAAGGCTGGCTGAAGCCCACCGACCCCTTTCACGTCCCCTGGCAGAGGCCGAAACTCATCTCGAACAAGAGCTGCCCAACACGGAAACCCAGAACCGCTTCCTCCTCTCGTTTGTTATTGTTTTCTTCGGGGCTTTTCCTCTCAGGGCCAGGAGTTCTCCGGAAGTTAACGTACTGTCAAATCCCTCCGCACCCCAAGAAACAGAATCCCTCCGCAGCAACGCGACGCCTTGTTGTACGACCTTTCTTCTTCCTCCCTTTCCCCGCAACCCAGTGTCGTTCCTTGCCTCCCTGTACACGAAAGTTCCGCGCTGTCGGATGACTTCAAGTGGCACACCCTAGAGGTCCCACGATCTCTCCTATCGGAGAGATAGGGGTGGGGGAAGCAGGCGGCGATGAGGCAAGACGCACTCTTCCGGCGCGGAGGAATGTGTAATGCTCCAGAGGGCAGAGGTTCTGCTTCCGGCGAGGAGGGTCCAGTTCCCTTTTGTGTATAAATGACAACGAAAACAAGGCGGGCTTAACCTCAGCCGTCCTGCCACCTCGCTGTTGGGTGTGTCGCGGCTTGTTTTAACCTATCTATCTGCCTTTTTTAAATAATTAAGCTTTTCGGTATGCCTCTCTTTTTTCAGTCCTTTGTTAGTGTCTCTTGAGTAATCTTACTCGGCCACTTTATAGCCACCCCACCTCCGTGACAACAAGTTCGGGTCGAACCCATCCCCTAAATCCTGCCGGCAGACCTTAGCCACCATCCAGAAATTGCTTTTCGTCCATATAGAAGCAACGGCTCTTGACCTTGCTTTTCCAACAATTGACAACCCCCGAGTCATCTCAACAGCAACGCCTTTCCTCTGGTACCGCATGCTCTGTAAGCCTTTCTCAATTTGCTGTAAAAATCTATGGCAGCTGTTCTGAACCTGCTCATCAAAAGTTCCTTGCAGGCGTCCATCTCCACTTCCTCTAAATCGTGGAGAATAACATAGAAAGGACTAAAGAAGAAACCATGAAAGGGTAGTTCTTAGTTTAAATATTTATTGGAAGGATGACTTACTTCCCAGGGCTTGTTCTCATACTTCCTGTGCAATCTCAGCTACCTCCAGGACCTAAATTGCCAACTATGGCTGATGCCTCCCAAATCTGTCTTTTCAGCCTAGATTTCTCTCCGGCGTTACAGTTGCAGTACATCTAGCTACCTACTGGACAAGTCCACTTGGTAAACTCAAAGTACCTTGATTAATTAATTAAAAGTTAATTTTTCCAGGAAGGTAATTGTTCTTTCACTAGTTCCCCACTGTTTTTTCAGTGTTTCCAGTTTCCATGAATGACTTCCATCTACTCAGTTGCTGAAGCCAGAAATCTAGAAATAATCCTTAACTCCTGCTCCCTTACTGCCCATGCACAATTGTGTGTCAAGTCTGGAAGTTCTATCCCCTAAAAATCTTCAATCCACCATGTCTCTCCATCCTCATTCTCACTATCCTAATTTCTCTCTCACCTGAGCTATGATAACAGCACAGCTCTTGCCCCCTGTCAAATCCCTCTCCATTCAGTTGTCAGATTACTTTGTCTAAAATCCAGAATTCATTTTGTCACTTTTCATCTCCAAACTCAACAACTCCAAGCTCCTTCTTTATTATTTGATGCCTTCAATTATATTGATTCTTATTTTGAGATATATTATTGCTGTGAAGCCTGTGATTTCTCCTGCACAAGTAAGAGAAGCCAGAGTTTACTCTTCAGTTATTTGTACTGGACTAATTAAAAGTTACTCTTTCCAGGAAGGTAATAGTTCTTTCACTAGAAAAAGAAAAACCAGTGCATGATGTTAAGAATGAATGGAGAGAGAGATTTGAGTGTTTTCATAGTCAGCAAGCAAGTAAAACGTGTAGAAAAGGTGAAAATTGGCAACACTATAAAATGCCAGAAAGAGATCATATGAGAAAAGACAAGATAGGAAGTGATTATTAAATTGAGCAATTAGATGGTCATAGAGCAATTTCAATAAAGTTATGGAGTCGAAATCCAGTTTCTAGTGAGTTGCAAAGTGAATGAGAGGTGCAGTAAAGGAACCAAGCACAGACTCAAGATTCTTGGTTGTAGAGGAAAAGGTGGGATACAGGAAGATGCGACTGTCAACTTAGAAAAAAGAGGCAACTGGAAAACAAAGGAGAGTGCTTATTTGGAGTCTCAGATTGCAATTTGGGGAACACAGCTTCCTGCAGCAGCCAGAAAAGTTCCCCCTGAGGAGTAAAAGTTAGTTGTTTTTATTAGCAAAAAGGAGAGCCCAGAACAATTACCTCAGTTGTTTGTTAAGATTTGTGAATGGAGGGTGAATTTATGTTCCACTTCATTGGCTTACTCAAGGACATCTTGTCGTTACCAGGAAAAGTGTATTTTTGCACAGCCCTTCAGAAAGTCCTTTCTCAGTAAATATCTCCTTTTTGGCAAGTCAGCAAAGTCAGCACAGTTTCATATTTTTAACAAGACGGAGTCCAGAGTACAAAATGGAGTCACTGCTGACAACTTGTTTCACAGGAGTTACTAAAGGAGGACAAAAGAAACTTTTTACCAGCTAGGAGAGATGAGTACATCTAAGTGCTGAGAAGGAAAACTAATGGAGAACTGGAGATTGAAGACATAAGAGAATAGTCAAAGTCCTTAAAGAGATAAAAGAAACTAGAGCATGATGAGAGGGGGGCCATCCCTTCCTCTGAAGCAAAGGAAGGAGGTAAGTACAAGTACAGAGATGATAAGTAAGTGGATGAGAAGGCAAGAAGTTGAGGCAGTGGTGCCTAATACCCTTTGAGAAATAAAGAGGAAGGTTCTGGAAGGGCTGCTTTAAGGGCTTGAAGCAAATGGTGAGTGTCCAAAATAGCTACTGTGGAAATTAGGAGAAGGAGCTAAAGTTTCCTGAGAACTGTTCTTCACTTCTGAGGGGTTAATTAAGGTTGGAGACCATACATTTATGGTAATACCATTTCCCATAAATGTGAGACATTCTCCAGCAGCATACATAGAAGGCAGATGTAAAGTGTAGGGGTTATCAACATAGTTACAACAAGAAGACAAAGAAAAAGAGGTGAGATTACTGGCAAGAACATCAATGTCATGCACCACAAGACTAAGCTGAGTAGGAAAGAAAAGGTCTGGGGTGAGAGAATATATCAAGTTAGTGTTCCCCGGGCTGCTTCTCTCACAGCCTCCAAACATGTTCTTCCCTTGTATTTCCCATTCTGATTAATGTCACTACTCCAGCTAGCTTCCCTGTCCAGGAGCCAGTCAATTGAAACCTTTAAATATCTCCTATTTCCTCCTTCATATTTCCATTGTTGCCACCCTTGTTTAGGCCTTTTCCTTCATATAAATTATCACTATAGCCTCTTAGATGTTCAGGCATTGTTCTTAATTGATTCTCTGCCACCAGAGTGATTTTTTTTTAAATTATCAATCTTATGTTGGGTGATTTCGAGAAAGGGATGGGTTGGGAATAACCTTTTGACATTTGAGTGAATGATGATGCATTAACCTAGATATAAAATGGAAAGAGAAGAGCAATCTAACAGAAGAGGCAACATACTTGTAGGGAGGAATGTTATACATGCATTCATGCATTCAACAACAATTACTGAGCATCTGCTATGTGCCAGACACTCTTCTGGATGCTGGATATATAACAATGAACAACAACAACAATAAAAAGACAAAGTGTCTCCCTTCACAGAGCTTACATTCTAGTGGCAAGGGAGGCAAAATAATAAGCACAAGCAAATAAATATATACTATTTTAGGTGGTGCTAAGGTCTTTTAAAAAGTAAAGAAGGGAGGGGCCAGCCTGGTGGTGTAGTGGTTAAGTTCGCCAACTCTGCTTTGGCCACCTGGGGTTTGCAGGCTTGGATCCCAGGTGCGGACCTACGCACTGCTCATCAAGCCATGCTGTGGTCGCGTCCCACATACAAAATAGAGGAAGATGGCACAGATGTTAGCTAGGGCCAATCTTCCTCACAAAAAAAAAAAAGAGAGAGAAGGGAGGGAATGGAGGGGGGGTAAGGGGGGGGTTGGGTAGTAAGAGAAAGGCTCTAGATTGATGGCATTTGAACAGAAGTTATGCTATAAAAACATAATAACATATTGCTAAATGAATATCAAAGGAGAAAGAATTACTTCCAATTAAGGAGATGGTATTTGTGTTGGCCTTGGAGGAATTTTATGAGTGAAGATTCATGAAAAGTGTCAATCCAGATAAAAGGAAGAGTGTGAGCCAAAGCTGGAAAGTGCATACATCCAGAAAATAACTAGCTATTTATTATAATAGAAATAAGCGGCAGTGTTTGAATGCCGTATTACTGTCTGGACTTCATTCTCTACTCTGTGGGGAGTCACCAAAATTTTATGAGCAGGACTGTACATGTCCAGACTGTGCCTTAAAAAAAAAAATCACCTTTTTATAGAATGGATTGGAGAAGGAAAAAAACTTGAGGCAAAAACACCAGTTAGAATACTGTAGTATTCCACATAAAAGGTAATGAGACTCAGAGTGTAGGAAGATATATATTTGAGAGCCAGTATGACGATAAGATCAACATGATTTGGTTAAAAAAAAATGTAGGGGCCAAAAGAGAGACAAAAATTCTGAGCCAAGGTGTCTGGGAAGATCTTGTTGTAATGGAGAAAATCACAAGAGGGGAAAAAAACAGGTTTAGGAGAAGATGGCAAGGTCTTTTTGGACATCCTTACATCTCATACCAGCGAGAAGTCCCAGCTTCTCCATAGCAGTAGCTGCAGCTCTGAGACTAAAGTGTGTTTCCCCTTACCCCTACCCCTTGCTCTTCTGGAAAGATAAGATCACAATTGGGTTTTGAACTAGCTTATGTGATTTAAGCCAGTTTCTCATACCTCTCAGGAAAAGGAAGTAATGTCTGCTATCTGACAAAAACAGTAGCATTTATATACATAATTCTCTGACTATAGAAATTGAACTGCAGGTCCTGTCTTGGCTCTAGGCCACCACGTCACTGAAGGAGAAACCATCTTCTTGGAATCTTCACCTTCTTGAGATAAGCTTGTAAATTACAACACATAATAATCCTGTGATCCATTCCATGATTATGCATCGCGTTTCTGCATCATTTTCAATGAAAACAAAGTAGTTGAGCAAGCTTAAACTGGGGGTGCCAAGAATTAGTGCGTTCTGATCCCAAACAACGCACTACCCGTATAGGGACGAGCTGGGTTACAGCCTTGTTACATCCTCCACCCAGAGAGCTGTATGCAGAAGTAGAACTACATTTCCCGGCGAGCTTTGCGTGGTAAGACGCGAAGCGAGGGAGGGCGGGAATGGGGCGAGCGTCTGTGTGAATAGCCTTCCTATTGGTGCGCAATACGAAGGGCTGGATAAACATGTGGGCGATTGGACGGATTCGTGCACATTCACTGGCGCCGCGACGCTCCCTGATGTAACTTTTGTTTTTCGGTTGGGTTCTCTGACTCGGAGGCTGAGTGGGGCGTGAGTATAGAATTTCGGGTTTCGGGTGAGGGGGATAGGGAAGGGGCCTTGGGAGGAAATAAACCTGGTGAGAGAGAAGTACCTGCGGGAACAGTGCGGCAGAGAGGAATGTGAGCCTGACGTATGGGGGTCGTTAGAAGGACTGGGGACTGGAAAAGGACAGTTAGAATCTGCAAAGGGAGAGATTTCGGGAGTGCTGGAGGATTGGCGAGCTGTAGCAATGAGGGAGTCAAGAACAGGTGAAATAGAGGAGTACAGAATTTGGAGATGGCTTCATCGAGATGGCTTCCGGTATTCCCTCACCGCCACTCTATAGTCTAAGCCTCGGTTTCCTCATTTATAATATTGAGGGATAATAAAAATACTTCGCACAGTTGTTGTGGGGGCAAATAAAATAAATATCAAAGTGCTAAACAAATGTTAGTTGCAAGTAGACAAACTATAAAAGAATATACCTAAACAAGGATATCACAGAGATGGAGGAATAGAAGCTAGCTGAAACCCATTAATTTGTCTACAAACAAGGGTGTTGTTCCTTTGGGAGACACACTGATAAGTAAGAAACAGTCTGTATGCAAGGAACATACCAGTATCATGTGAGAAATGATAGCAACAAAGAACTCTAATATGTTAACTTTTAGAGAATTACAAATGCAATTGTTTTGCAGTTAGATCATTTTGATAGATCATTTTGGATGGAGAGACTCAGGACAGAGATAAAAGAGTTTTTATGTACAGACTGGATTTCAGTAAGTGAAATTATGAGAGTGGAAGGAGCCAAATTCCAGCTGGAGGGAGGCTCATGAACAAAGTCATGGAGGCAAGAAAGTTATGTGGACACCGAAGGTACACTTAAGGGAAGAGAGGGAAATAGGAGAGAGTTTTGGTCCTTATATCGAAAGCCATGATGTCTAGGCTGAGTTTGATTTAATGGATTAGGCTATGAAAAGCCTCTGTTTTTGTGTGTGTGTGTGTGAGGAAGATTGGCCCTGAGCTAACATCTGTTGCCAATCCTCCTCTTTTTGCTGAGGAAGATTGGCCCTGGGCTGACATCCGTGCCCATCTTCCTCTACTTTATATGTGGGACGCCTGCCACAGCATGGCTGACAAGCAGTGCGTAGGTCCGCACCTGGGATCTGAACCTGTGAACCCTGGGCCTCCAAAGCGGAGTCTCCCGGCGAACTTAACCACTATGCCACCGGGCTGGCCCCGAGAGTAGTCATTTTAAAGGAGAGAATTAGAAGAAGGGAGATGGCATATTTGAAGAGTTGGCTGGTAGAAGAAAGCAAATGGAATGACAGAAGCAGAAACAGATTTTCTAGCTAGGCTGGATAGATTGACCAGTAGAAGAAAAAGATGTTTAATGGAGTCTTTCAGATTCGTATTGAGAATTAAAAAAAAATTTTTATTTGTTAAAAAAAATTTTATTGAGCACCAGCTCTGAAGCCAGAACTATTTTAGTACTAGGGATACAGCAGTGAAGACAATAGATAAGAAATGCCTGGCCTTAGTGAGTTTCCGCATTCCAGTGTGGGGAGTCAACAAATAAATAATGTCAGATGGTGATAAGTGTTGTGGAGAAAGTAAAGCAGAGAAGCTGGGTAAGGGGATGCTGGAGGGGTCAGGAAAGACTTCGCCAAGAAGGTGACATTCTCACCCTGCAGGAGAGGGAACAAGCCATGTAGATAAATGGGAAAAGAACATCACAGCAGAGAGACCTACCTGTAAGTGGTGGCTCTGAAGTAGTTTGCCTGGCATGTGTGAAGAAGAGGCCGGTGTTGTTGGAGCAGTGAGCGAGGGGGAGAGTGGTGGATGAGGTTACAGAAGTAATGGGGTAGCTGGATCATGTAGGATGTTGTAGTAAAATGAAAAGTCACTGGAGGCTTTTGAGCAGAGGAGTTTCATGTTTTGACTTGTATTTTAAATAGTCACTCGAACTGCCATGTTGAGAATAGACTGCAGGGGATGGAGTTGAGAGTGGAAGCAGAGAGGGGAAGAGGCTATTGTAGTCATCCAGGTAAGAGATTATGGGGGGTTGAACCAGGGCGGTATTGGCATGAGTGGTTGTCAGATTCTAGATATGTTGGTGGTAGAGCGAGTAGGATTTGCTAATGGATTGAGTGTAGCGTGTAAGACAAAGAGAGGAGTAAAATTTCTTGAACCAAGTTTTTTGTCATAGGCAACTGGCAGGATAGATTTAGTAATTACTGGAACATAGAATTCTGAGAGAAGAGCAGGTTTTAGTGGTAGGATGTATATATCAGGGGGGCTCAGTTTTGGACTTGTTAAACCTGAGAGACCTGTTAGACATCTAAGTAGAGATGTGGAGTAGGCAGTCAGATATGTATGAGTTTGGGGTGGAGGGCAGAGTCAGGACTGGAGGTACAAATTTGAAAACCATTAGCGTGTATATGGTATTTAAAACTGTGAGACTTCATGAGGTCGCCAAGGCAGTTAGTATAGATGGATTGATGAAGATGAAGAAGAACTAGCAGTGACTGAGAATTAATGACCCGTGAGGAAGGAGGAAAACCAGGAACATGTGGTGTCCTGGAAGCCAAATGAAGAAAGGTTTCAAGGAGGAAGGGGAGAGGCAGTCTGGGTTCCGAGCAGGAAAACAGTATATAGAATTAACAATCGTGATTATCTCTTCACTCTTTTTCACAAAATTCTTCCGATTTTAAGCAGATATATACAAGGTAGAAGAACACAAAAACAGAAAATCACATTATCTCTTGACTTGATCAAAATCAGAATGGATTAACAAAGCATGCTTGATAAGAAAGCTTTCCCCAAAGCTACTTAAAAAAAAAGCTCGGGGCCGCCCGGTGGTGGTGCAGCGGTTTAGTTCGTGCTTGGCAGCCCGGGGTTCACGGGTTCGGATCCCGGGCGCGCACTGCTCGTCAGCCATGCCTTGGCGGCGTCCCATATAAAGTAGAGGAAGATGGGCACGATGTTAGCCCAGGGCCAGTCTTCCTCAGCAAAAAGAGGAGGATTAGCAACGGATGTTAGCTCAGGGCTAGTCTTCCTCACACACACACAAAAAAGTACTTAAAAAAACAAACAAACAAAAAACTCCTCCTCTTCCCTTCTCTTTCTTTCTCTCCTCCCCCTCTCCCCTTTCTTCCTTTTCCTCCTCTCCCTTTCCTCTCTCCCCCCTTTTTCCCCTCCTTTTCCCCTTCAGCCTCCTTCCCTCCCTCATATAACATGGTATTCCCTCCCTGTCTGTGACAATATCTTACTGAAAATTTCTGTGATAAGATTGTTCAAAGTAGAGGAACTCAAGATCAATGTTATCAATTGGATGATTTGTGAATGAACCTTTTAAAGCTTATAAGTAGTTATTTTTCTTTTCCTAAGATAAAAAAGTAGTTACCGCACACCAAATAAAGATAATATCAATGGCTTTGTGTTTATCTTAAATTTAGTATGATCGGTCCTCTACTTTAATTTCTACTTACTGTCACTTGCTTATTAGAAACTTTTCTGCATCTCCCTCCCCTATAATTTCAGTAAAAAGATTGTAAATTTTTTTGCATTATTGCAGATAACCTTCATACTAAGGAGTCTTCTTTTGTGTGTGCTTATCCACCCAAATATTAAATGCCATTCTGATTTTATTTGAAAAGAATGAGGAAGAATACCTTATCAAAATCCAAAAGTCATAGAATTTCAGGATTTGGAACTACTTTAAAGAATACTACATTTTAAAACAGAACATTCCCACCAGCAGGCACATCAGATATGTTGGAGAGGGAACTGGTCTGTACATCCTATACTGTTTTTTTCTGTTCCTGATCACTCATTCTTAATGTTTGTGTATTTGACAGGTGTGAAAAGACAGCATGAACTTTACCCCAACATGTACCCCTGTCTGCAGAAAGTAAGACATTTGCTTATTTTTGAGTTGTTAAAATAAACAATCAAGACTTCTGTAGCCTTAGTGCAAGTTACCTTAGGAACTAGGAGGGTTTTGGAAGTGTACTTCCAAACTCTGGGTTTGGACTATATGAGCCCTCATTTCTCTATTCTTATTATGTGGACCTTAGATTAAAAATTAGGACACACTGAGTGTTAATACCAAAATCCAGGCAGTTTGGGTGGGCCTCAGACAGTGCTGGTGGATCCTGTATTATAGCAGAAACAACCAACATACAAACACAGGGGACTTGGACTTCTGGTTCTGCCATCAGCTTGCTGCAGGACATCTCATCCTCATCCTCACTGCCACAACTCTCATCTGCAAAACCTCAGAGATACCTCTTAGTTCATCTCTTAACCTATTTCCCAGAGTTGTTATAAGGCAACCCACTTTGAAAACATGAAATGTTAAGTAAAATAGTATTTCTGTCATGAGCTTTTAATGACTGAGAAAATATTAGATTTTTGTTTCTTTATGCTAGCTAAAAGTAAATTTTAATGTTTCTTTTATGCATGCTCACTTATTGAAAGTGCTGGCCATAGCTTTCATTAACTACAACTCTGGGCTTCTGGTATAAAGTTTCTCCACTCTGCTGTCTAATTGTTATGTTATAAATTGCAGGCAGTTAGCCAAAGTGGATTAATTTTCATGTGAGGGTTTTTCTGCTTCTGCATCACTTGTTTTCTAACTTTCATTGTTTTTGCTTAAGTCTTTTGTTTGCTAAAAGCAAACAAACTTCTTGTCCAGCCTTTGATCTTGTCTAGTCTTGGTCTGTGTAATTCAAATGTCTCCAGTTCTAGAGATTAGGATCTGATGTGTTTGTTTGGTTACTAACTAGGCTACCTTTTCTAATTCTGAATCTTATATTTATCATTCCCCTCCTTAATAGTTTTGCTACTTATATACCTATCCCTAAAAATAAACTTTTAATTTGCAAGTTCCAATCTTAAATAAATGGTAATATCTTCTGTATATGCTTCTACATACATTTTTCCATTTAATATTACTTGGATGATTCATTCATATTCATACATGTATCTCTAATTTAAAATTTCTAATAACTGAATAATATTCCATTGTATGACTATACCACAGTTTATCCATTATCCTATCATGTGGACATTTGGAAAGTTTACTGTTTTGTTATTACAAATAGTGTTACTCTGATCATTTTCATATCTGTCACCTTGTACATATGTGCATGGGTTTCTCTAGGACAAAAGGAATTGCGGGCTGGCCCTGTGGTGTAGTGGTTAAGTTCCTGTGCTCTGCTTTGGTCGCCCAGGGTTCACCGGTTTAGATCCTGGGTGCAGACCAACGCTCCGCTTGTCAAGCCGTGCTGTGGCAGTGTCCCATTAATAAAGTAGAGGAAGATGGGCACAGATGTTAGCCCAGGGCCAGTTAACTCTCTGTAGTTTCACCAAGTTACACTCCACCAGCAGCATATGTGTTCCTGTTGCTATATGTCTTATAGTATTTTCTATTACTATCTGGTCTTACTTAATTTATATTCCATTTTATGAAATGATCTTTTTATTCTCTAACATGTATTTTGAAACCAGCTTTAAAAGCTTTTAATACTTGGAAAGCAGTTCATAAGATTACTCACTAACCTGTAACATCAAACTTTCAAGGTTTATGAGCACCTTAATTATAAGCACTTTAAGAACATAAACCCCTTTTTTATTTAAGAAATTATGTGTCATGAATATTCAGAGAGTTTAATGAATATGTCCTTTCTAATTTCACATGGGCTGACAACTCTGTCCAAACATGGTGTTGCCTATGGCTTCAGTGGTTCCACCAGGTGGAGGGGAGTGTCTTTCTCAGAGTCAGTGGAGTCAACTCCCTTGCCTTCCATCGAAGATCGTCTGGCCCTCCTCTGCCCTTCTCAGGAGCTTCTGGAATATTATCAAAAGAAGATGGCCAAGTGTGAGGCAGAAAATGAGGACCTATTGAAGAAACTGGAACTGTACAAAGAAGCTTGTGAAGGACAGGTAAAAGAGAGATGGTGCATGCCCTTTTAGGACTCAGACTAAGTTATTCAGTACTGAGAGAAGATCTAGAAGTGCCAGCTTGCATCCCAAGCAGATATTTTATAAAAAATATTCTTTTTCAACTCCCTTCTACCCCAGCCTAGCTACCTACCCTTTGGATCCCTCATTGGATCATAATCTACCAAACTGCTCCACCTCTAAAATCTTAAACTCTTACATCTCGATCTCTCTTAATACTTCTAGGTCTTTCAGTCCCTTACACCTGACTTCACTTAACTTCATTGTTACCTCCGTAGCTCCTTGACTTTTCAGTTTTCTAAGTGTTGCATGTCAGCTTCTGACATCGTATCCTTCCTTTCTAACCTGAACCCCATCATGCTTCACTTCAGTAATAACTGTGCTGCCTGCAAGTGACCCCCTGCTTATTCTTCTGTTCCACTTGCCTTGCATAGCAAAAACCTGAGCTATAACTTAATCCATTTCTCTACCACCTATTCTCCTGGAGCAGGAGTTCTTAACTTTGGCATTATTGACATTTTGGGCTTGGTAATTCTTTGTTATGAGGACTGTCCTGTGCATTGTAGGCTGTTTAGCAGCATCCTTGGCCTCTCCTCACTAGATACCGGTAGCACATTGCCCCCAACTGGTCCACCCCTAGTTGTGACCATCAAAAATGCCTGCAGATGTTGCCAAATTTCTATTGGAGGCCTAGGCAAAATTGCCCCCAGTTGAGAACCACAGTCCTAGAAAGGTCACAAATCATTGCAGAATAAATTCATGGTAAACAAATTCATGTATATCCTCAGTCACTGCACAGCAGTTTTCTTACCTATCTATAGTTGGTTCCCTCCCTTCCACATCTGTGCCATACCTTCACTGCTCTCCTCCAGCCTGCAGCCACTCCTTAGCCCTCCTCTTTCACCAGGCAGTCTGGCTTCCTAGTTCTCAGAGGAACTACCTATTTACCTGCTATCATGCATGAACTCCCTTCTGTCCATCCACACACAGTTATCTACATCTGTCTCCATCTTTCTTCTTTCTTATTGCTTCAGGGACAGGATGTCTCTGCCTATTCAAGCTGCATTGATCCAACACTCCCTGGCCCCCCCATCCCTTTTTCTTCCTAAGAAAATGTGCTTCATCATCTCTCTCCTCTTTGTGTTCTATTTTTAACCTCTTGCTTGACATTGGCTTTTTCTCTTTGGTATATAAACATACTGTATATATGTTTATAAACAAGTATATAAGTTTTTATAAGGAGTATATAAACAAGTCTTTCCCAACTTAAAAGGAAAAAAACACCATTCTTTAGTTGTGCTTCACCGTCTAGCTACTCTCATATACATGGCTCTTTCTTTTCCCAACCACACTTCTAGAATAGTTGACTTTATCACCTAGTCATTGACTCCTTGACTGCAGTTTGGTCTCTGTCTTCACTCCTCCGCTAAAACTGTTCCTCCTGTGGTCTCCAATACCTGTTTGCCAAAATTACCTCTTCTTTTTGTGACCTTTGAAGTATTTGTCACTATTGACCTCTCCTTTCTGAAAATTCTCTTCCTTTCTTGATTTTTTTTGTCATTTTTCTTTTTCTCTTTTCTTTTTTTTTTTTTTTTTTGTGAGGAAGACCAGCCCTGAGCTACCATCCATTGCCAATCCTCTTTTATTTGCTGAGGAAGACTGGCCCTGGGCTAACATCCTTGCCCATCTTCCTCTACTTTATATGGGACGCCTCCACAGCATGACTGATAAGCAGTGCGTCGGCCATCCTCTGGGATCCGAACCCATGAACCCCGGGCTGCCAAAGCGCGAACTAAACTGCTGCGCCACCGGGCTGGCCCTGTCTGTGTCATTTTTCTTTCCCAGTTTCTATCTCACCTCTCTGACCAGTTCTCAGTTTCCACTAAAAGCTCCCTTCCTTAGTCTTAAATGTCAAATTCATCCAGATTCCACCATGAATGGTCTCCTTTTATCCATGCATTATACTACTACATATGGCATGATGACATCCAAATAACTAATGCTGACTGACTTTTCTCCTGAGCTCCATGTTCATATTTCCATATATGAACTAATCTCCCTTTTTCTACCCTACCCACACATACGCATATACCACTACCATTTTGCCTCCCTCCATTCCTCATCTCTTAACTTTTCCTTTATTCTGTGTCTTAGTAAACGGTATTATTGCTTACAATTCTGCCCAGCCCCTACATTCAATCATTTGGTAAGTCCTGTTGGTTCTACTTCCTAAATATCGCTTGATCCATTCCAACAACTTCATCACTATTGCCACAACACTAGTTCGAACTCTAATTATATCCGCCCTGAACTATTACAGTGTCCCCCTTCCCAGTATCCTGGCCTCCAGCCTCATACCTCTCCAGCCTGCCTGCCACTTTTCACTCCAGTAATACTGACATATTTGTAGTTGTCCAAACATTTAGGGCTTTCTGATGGTTCTGTATTTACTACTCTCTTTCCTGAGAGTGCCCCCTCTCTGCATGTCTCTCACAGTCTTCATCCTTCAAGGTTCCGCTTTTTGGTGGTGGTCTCTGACTTCCCAGAAAGGCTTCCAAGATTTTACTCCTGCTGCACTTCCCCCTCTACCATTGACCATGCGTGCTCCTCCATGAAATAATAATAATTTTTTTTTGTTTTTGGTGAGGAAGATTCGCCCTGAGCTAACATCTGTGCCAATCTTCCTCCATTTTGTCGTGGGTCACCACCTCAGCATGGCTGAGGAGCGGTGTAGGTCGGTGCCTAGGATCCAAACCTTTGAACCTGGGCTGCCAAAGCAGAGCATGCCAAACTTAACCACTACGCCATGGGGCTGGCCCCTGAAATAATTTATTTTATTTTAATTGTTTGCATGTCTGTCTCCCCAGAAAATTCTCAGTTCTGTAGATGAATCATACCTTTACATCCATGTTTCCCAACTTTCATAATGCTTATTACATAGAAAGCATTAAAAAAAACTGTGAGTTGAGTGGGTGAATCATGGCAGTCTGGGTTCTATAGTCTGTAAAGGAATATATGAGAGCTTTGACGTTATATGCAAACATCACACACACCCTGTAGCTTTTAAACTCAAGTCTGTACACAACCTGTTGTCATTTGAATTCTGTATTGGTGCAACCATTCACTTTGTAATATTTCTACATGAACTGACTCCACCATATCCAATAAGAGATACTCCTATGAAGCTCAATATCTTTTCAACTACCTTTTTTTTCCAGCATAAACTAGAATGGGATTTGCAGCAGAGGGAGGAAGAGATTGCTGAATTGCAGAAAGCTCTAAGTGATATGCAGGTCTGCCTCTTCCAGGAGCGGGAGCATGTTTTACGTCTCTACTCAGAAAATGACCGGCTGAGAATCAGGTACCAAGTAGGAGGCAGGAAATTGTGGAGCTATAGTTCTAAATTACACTAAACAAGATAAATTTCTCTATGGGCATTCACTTAGGTTGTATTCCCTTGGAAACAGACTCAGATGAAGATTTGCTTGCAGGATGGTTAGTAGGGACACTCTCAGGAGTAACATCTGTGAGCAGATTTGGGCAAAGGGAGAATTTAAACTGTGATACAGTGGTAACAGAGGCTTTAGCCAACCCTGCAGGGAGCTCTGAGTCTAGGAGAACCTTTCAGAGGAAAAGGAGTTGGACTTTGTACCCACACAATGATCAATCATTGGATTCAGCTGCCACCAGGGAGGGGGTGTAAACTTGGGAGAGGCAGCCCCCTTCAGCCCAGGGCAATTCCTGGAGATGGACTCAGCTCCTGGGTGATGGGTGTTTTGGTCTCACAGGCGGCATCTGAGCAGTGTTTCACAGCATCCACTACAGTATACTTCTTCTGTTTTTTTTTTTTTCAATTGTGGTAAAATATACTTAACATAAAATTCACCATTTTAGTCATTTTTAAGTGTTTGGTTCAGTGGCATTAAATACATTCAGATATTTTGCAGCCATACCACTATCCATCTCCAGAACTTTTTCATCATCCCATATAGAAACTCTGTATCCATAAATAATAACTCCCCATTCACCCCTCCTCCTGGCCCCTAGTAACCACTGTTCTACTTTCTGCCTCTATGTATTAGACTATTCTAGGTACCTCATATAAGTGAAACCATAAAGTATTTGTCCTTTAGTGTCTAGCTTTTTTTCACTTAGCGTAATGTTTTCAAGGTTTATCCGTGTTTTAGCATATATCAGAATTTCATTCCTTTTTAAGGCCAGATAATGTTCTATTGTATATATATACCGCATTTTGTTGATGAATGGGTGAATGGATAAATTCATCCGTTGATGGACATTTGAGTTGTTTCCACCTTCTCACTGTTGTGAAAAACACTGCTATGAACACTGGTATACAAAAACCAGTTCAAGTCCCTGTTTCCCGTTTTGTGTATATACCTGAAATTGCTGTATCAAATGTCAATTCTATGTTTAATTCTTTTTTGAGGAACCACCATACCGTTTTCCACAGTGGCTATACCATTTTACATTCCCACTAGCAATGCACAAGGGTTTTGGTTTCTTCACATGCACACCAACACTTTTCTTTTTTTTTAATTTTTTTAATAGTAGCCATCCTAATGGGTGTGAAGTGGTATCTTGTTTTGATTTCCATTGCCCTAATGATTAGTGATGTTGAGCATTTTTTCACATGCTTATTGGTTATTTGTATATCTTCTTTAGAGATATTCAAGTCCTTTGCCCTTTTATATGTGTGTGTGAGAGGAAGATTAGCCCTGAGCTAAAATCCATTGCCAATCCTCCTCTTCTTTGCTGAGGAATATTGGCCCTGGGCTAACATCCATGTCCATCTTCCTCTACTTTATATGGGACGCCACCACAGCATGGCTTGATAAGTGGTGCGTAGGTCTGTGCCTGGGATGTGAATCTGCAAACCCTGGGCCGCTGAAGCGGAGTGCACAAACCCAACCACTATGCCACTAGCCCGGCCCCCCCTTTGCCCATTTGTAAATTGAGTTTTTTGGTTTTTGTTATTGTTTAGTTTTAGGAGTTCGTCAAATATTCTGGATATTAATCCCTTATCAGATAAGTGATCTGTGAATGTTTTCTACCATTCTGAGGATTGCCACTTTACTTTGGTGATAGTGTCCTTTGATGCACAGAAGTTTTAATTTTCATGAAGTCCAACTTGTATATTTTTTCTTTTGTTGCTTCTGCTTTTGGTGTCAAGAAATCATTGCCAAATCCAATATCACTGTGTTTTCTTCTAAGAGTTTTATGGTTTTAGCTTTTACATTTACATTGGTTCATTTTGAGTTAATTTTTGTATATGGTGTTAAGTAAGGGTCCAGCTTCATTCTTTTGCCTGTGGATATCTGGTTTTCCTAGCACCATTTGTTGACCAGACTGTCTTTTCCCCATTTAAAGTAAAAAATCATTTGACCATATATGTGGACCTTACTTCTGGGCCCTCTATTCTATTCCATTGGTCCATTTGTCTATTCATTATGCCAGTACCACACTGTTTTGCTTACTGTAGTTTTGTAGTAAGTTTTGAAATCAAGAAGTTGAGTCCTCCAACTTTGTTCTTTTTGAAGATCATTTTGACTATTTGGAGTCCCCTGAGATTCTATATGAATTTTAGCATGGATTTTTCTGTTTCTGCAAAAAATATCATCAAGATTTTAATAGACATTGCACTGAATCTGTAGATTGCTTTGGGTAATATTGATGTCTTAATATTAAATCTTCCATTTCATGGACATGGGATGTCTTTCCATTTATTTATGTGTTCTTTAATTTCTTTCACCAGTGTTTTCAGTGTACAAGTCTTTGACTTCCTTGGTTAAATTAATTCCTAATTATTTTATTCTTTTTGATGCTATTGTAAATTGAATTCTTTTCTTAATTTCCTTTTTGGATTGTTCATTGTTAGCGTATAAAAATGCAACTGATTTGCATGTTGAATTTGTGTTCTCCTACTTTGCTGAATTATCAGTTCTAACAACAGTTGCTTTTTTTTCTTTTCTATGAAACCCTTAGGGTTTTCTACATATAAGATCGTGTCATCTGTGAACAAAGATAATTTTACTTCTCCCTTTCCAAATTGGAAGTCTTTTCTTTGTTTTCTTGCCTACTTGCTCTGGCTAGGACTTCCAATACTATGTTAAATAGAAGTTGTGAAAGAGGGCATCCTTGTCTTGTTCTTGATCTGAGAGGGAAACTTTCAGTCTTTCTCCATTGAGCATAATGTTAGCTGTGGGTTTTTCATACATAGCTTTTATTATGTGGAGGTTGTTTTCTTTTAGTCCTTGTTGCATGTTTTTATCATAAAAGGTGTTGACATAGTTTTGTGTTGACATAAAATGTCAAATGTATTTTCTGTATCAGTTGATGGTGTGTTTTTTTTCCTTCATTCTGATAATGTTGTGTATTACATTGATAGATTTTCATATGTTAAACCATGCTTGTATTCCAGGAATAAATTCCACTTAATCATGGTGTATAATCCTTTTAATATGCTGCTGCATTTGGTTTGCTATTATTTTGTTGAGGAGTTTTGCATCAGTGTTCATAAGAGATACTGATCTGTAGTAGTTTTCTTGTAGTGCCTTTGTCTGGCTTTGGTATCAGGTCAGTGCCGGCCTCATAGGATGAGTTAGGAAGTGTTGCCTCTTCTTCAACATTTGGAAAAGTTTGAGAATGATTAGTATTAGTCCTTGCAAAGGGTTCCTGGACCCAGTTCCAACATCTGTGTTTGTGGAGGCTTCCCAACACCAACAAGCAATTCTTGGATGTCAGCAGGGTGTCTGGGAATTCAGCTCAATTCAGGCACTATCTACCCAGAGATAGAATCAGATTCCACAGGTAAAGGTCTCAGTCCCACAAGACCGCCCTCCGCTTCAGATGCCAGTCGCAAGCCCAGGTTGTTACCTGTGCTCCTGACCAACTGGCTACAAACTGGAGGTTCCAACGACCCCCTCCAATTCAGGATGCCAATAGTAAGTCCAGGTTGTTACCTGTACGTCTGACCGACTGGCTATAAATCAGTCGTTTAATCATAATCAGTTGCATTAATTATAAACCCATGACCCCTCTCCATGGATTTTGATTAATTTGCTAGAATCGCTCACAGAACTCAAGAAAACCTGTTTACTTACTAGATTACTGATTTATTACAAAGGATATTAAAGAATATGAATCAACAGTCAGATGAAGGGATTCATCGGGCAAAGTCCTCAACAAACTCCTCTCCTCGAGGAGCTTGGAGCCTAGTGAGGTGGCACATGGAAGCGTTCTGGTTCCCCAGCATGGAAGCTCTCCAAAAAGGAAAAGGAGGGCTGAGGAGCTGTCCTTTGGAGTTTTTTTTTTTCTTTCCATTTTTTGTTTTTATTGATGTCTTAGTTTATAACACTGTGGGGTTTT
This sequence comes from Tapirus indicus, assembly GCA_031878705.1. NCBI lineage: Eukaryota > Metazoa > Chordata > Mammalia > Perissodactyla > Tapiridae > Tapirus > Tapirus indicus. Next base: position 99,397,797 of record CM062918.1, on the reverse strand, counting down.
AGTTGTACATTTTTGTTTGTCCGTCACCTTGTGGATGTAACCCTTCACCCCTTGTGCCCCCCCCACCCCCCTTCCCCTTGGTAATCACCAATCAGTTCTCTCTGTCCGTGTGTTCACTTATATTCCATATATGAGTGAGTTCATGCAGTGTCTGTCCTTCTCTCTCTGGCTTATTTCACTTAACATAATACCCTCTAGGTCCTTCCATGTTGTTGCAAATGGGACAATTGTGTCTTCTTATGGCTGAGTAGTATTCCATTGTATGTATATACCACAGCTTCTTTAACCAATCTTCAGTTGAGGGACACTTGGGTTGCTTCCACTTCTTGGCTATAGTGAATAATGCTGCAATGAACATAGGGGTGCATACGCCTCTTGTGATGGTTGATTTCACGTCCATTGGGTAGATGCCCAAGAGTGGGATTGCTGGATCATACGGTCTTTCTATTTTTAATTTTTTGAGGACTCTCCATACTGTTTTCCATAGAGGCTGCACCAGTTTGCATTCCCACCAGCAGTGAATGAGGGTCCCCGTTTCTCCACAACTTCTCCAGCATTTGTTGTTATTTGTCTTTGTGATTATAGCCATTCTAACCGGTGTAAGGTGATATCTCAGTGTAGTTTTGATTTGCATTTCCCTGATGATGAGTGATGTTGAACATCTTTTCATGTGTCTATTGGCCATCTGTATCTCTTCCTTGGAGAAATGTCTGTTCATATCCTCTGCCCATTTTTTGATCGGGTTGTTTGTTTTTTTGTTGCTCAGTTGTATGAGATCTTTGTATATTACTGAGATTAATCCCTTGTCGGACAAACGATTTGCAAATATTTTCTCCCAGCTGGTGGGTTGTTTATTCATTTTGATCCTGGTTTCATTTGCCTTGTAGAAGCTCTTTAGTCTGATGAGGTCCCACTTGTTTATTTTTTCTTTTGTTTTCCTTGTCTGGGTAGACATGGAATCTGAAAGGATCCCTTTATGTCGAATCTCAATTAGTGTACTGCCTATATTTTCTTCCAGGAGTTTTATAGTTTCAGGTCTCACTTTCAGGTCCTTGATCCAGTTTGAATTGATTCTTGTATATGGCGATAGGAGATGGTCTACTTTCATTCTTTTGCATGTTGCTGTCCAATTTTCCCAGCACCATTTATTGAAGAGACTTTCCTCTCTCCATTGTATGTTCTTTGCTCCTTTGTCGAAGATTAGCTGTCTTTGGAGTTTTTTTGGAGGCTTCATTGTGTAGCCATGATTGATTAAGTCATTGGCCATTGGCAATTGATTCACTCTCAAGCCCTTCGCCCCTCCCTGGAGGTTGAGGAGGTGGGACTAAAAGTTCCAACCTTCTAATCACGTGGTTTGCTCCATTGGCAATCAGGCTCCCATCTTCAGATGCTTTCTAAAAGTCACTTCATTAACATAACAAAAGACACCTTTATCACTCTCAACACTGAGGAAATTCCAAGGGTTTTGGGACCTGTGAGCTACAGACTGTGGACAAAGACCAAATATATATGACAAATATATATTTGCTCATCTGAATGACCAAATATATATTTCTTATAAATCATAGTATCACAGTCCTTCTCAATGTTTGTTTGAGTTCACCAGTGAAGCCATCAGGTCCAGGATTTTTCCTTGTCAGGAGATCTTTGATTACTGATTCAATCTCCTTCATAGTTTCAGCCTTGACCTAATGCAGAACTTCTTTTCAGCTCTGGCCCACACTGAAAGCTCACGTTCCATGTCACTTGATATATGGGTCAGAGAGGTATTCCAAAGTCTGGAATATGTTGCGCCAGAACCTGAAGAGTCCTGTTAACGCAAAATAACCCATAACCATTCTATAGATAAGAGGAGTGAGTTTTACCTGAGCCAGAGTGAGGATTATAACCTGGGAAGGCCTTAGAAAGTGTTCCAGAGAAGCATGGTTTTCAGTACAGTCTTATATGTTTTTATTTTATTTTATTTTATTTATTTATTTTTTTATTATTATTTTTTTTATTGATGTCTTAGTTTATAACACTGTGGGGTTTTAGTTGTACATTTTTGTCCGTCACCTTGTGGATGTAACCCTTCACCCCTTGTGCCCCCCACCCCCCTTCCCCTTGGTAACCACCAATCAGTTCTCTCTGTCCGTGTGATCACTTATATTCCATATATGAGTGAGTTCATGCAGTGTCTGTCCTTCTCTCTCTGGCTTATTTCACTTAACATAATACCCTCTAGGTCCCTCCATGTTGTTGCAAATGGGACAATTGTGTCTTTTCTTATGGCTGAGTAGTATTCCATTGTATGTATATACCACATCTTCTTTAACCAATCTTCAGTTGAGGGACACTTGGGTTGCTTCCACTTCTTGGCTATAGTGAATAATGCTGCAGTGAACATAGGGGTGCATACGCCTCTTGTGATGGTTGATTTCATGTCCATTGGGTAGATGCCCAAGAGTGGGATTGCTGGATCATACGGTATTTCTATTTTTAATTTTTTGAGGACTCTCCATACTGTTTTCCATAGAGGCTGCACCAGTTTGCATTCCCACCAGCAGTGAATGAGGGTCCCCGTTTCTCCACAACCTCTCCAGCATTTGTTGTTATTTGTCTTGGTGATTATAGCCATTCTCACCGGTGTAAGGTGATATCTCAGTGTAGTTTTGATTTGCATTTCCCTGATGATTAGTGATGTTGAACATCTTTTCATGTGTCTATTGGCCATCTGTATCTCTTCCTTGGAAAAATGTCTGTTCATATCCTCTGCCCATTTTTTGATCGGGTTGTTTGTTTTTTTGTTGCTCAGTTGTATGAGATCTTTGTATATTACTGAGATTAATCCCTTGTCAGACAAACGATTTGCGAATATGTTCTCCCAGCTGGTGGGTTGTTTATTCATTTTGATCCTGGTTTCATTTGCCTTGTAGAAGCTCTTTAGTCTGATGAGGTCCCACTTGTTTATTTTTTCTTTTGTTTCCCTTGTCTGGGTAGACATGGAATCTGAAAGGATCCCTTTATGTCCAATCGCAATTAGTGTACTGCCTATATTTTCTTCCAGGAGTTTTATAGTTTCAGGTCTCACTTTCAGGTCTTTGATCCATTTTGAATTGATTTTTGTATATGGCGATAGGAGATGGTCTACTTTCATTCTTTTGCATGTTGCTGTCCAATTTTCCCAGCACCATTTATTGAAGAGACTTCCCTCTCTCCATTGTATGTTCTTTGCTCCTTTGTCGAAGATTAGCTGTCCATAGGTGTGTGGTTTTATTTCTGGGCTTTCAATTCTGTTCCATTGATCTGTGTGTCTATTCTTGTACCAGTACCATGCTGTTTTGATTACTGTAGCTTTATAGTATATTTTGAAATCAGGGATTGTGATGCCTCCAGCTTTGTTCTTTTTTTTCAGAATTGCTTTAGCTATTCGGGCTCTTTTGTTGCCCCATACGAATTTCAGTAGTTTTTGTTCTAGTACCGTGAAGAATGACATTGGGATTCTGATTGGGATTGCATTGAATCTGTAGATTGCTTTAGGTAGGATGGACATTTTAACTATATTTATTCTTCCAATCCATGTGCATGGAATATTTTTCCATTTCTTTATGTCCTCCTCGATTTCTTTCAATAGTGTCTTATAGTTTTCATTGTATAGGTCTTTGACCTCCTTGGTTAAATATATTCCCAGATATTTTATTCTCTTTGTTGCAATTGTAAATGGGATTGTGTTTTTGAGTTCTCTTTCTCTTTTTCCATCGTTAGTGTATAGAAATGCAATTGATTTTTGTAAGTTGATTTTATACCCTGCCACTTTACTGTAGTTGTTGATTGTTTCTAGTAGCTTTCTGATGGAATTTTTGGGGTTTTCTATGTATAGGATCATGTCGTCTGCAAATAGTGAGAGTTTCACTTCTTCATTGCCTATTTGGAGTCCTTTTATTCCTTTTTCTTGCCTAATTGCTCTGGCCAGAACTTCCAGTACTATGTTGAATAAGAGCGGTGAGAGTGGGCACCCTTGTCTTGTTCCTGTCCTCAAAGGAATGGCTTTCAGTTTTTCCCCGTTGAGTAGGATGTTTGCTGTAGGTTTGTCATATATGGCCCTTATTATGTTGAGGTCCTTTCCTTCTATACCCATTTTGTTGAGGGTTTTTATCATAAATGGATGCTGGATCTTGTCGAATGCCTTCTCTGCATCGATTGAGATGATCATGTGGTTTTTATTCTTCATTTTGTTAATGTGGTGTATCACGTTGATTGATTTGCGGATGTTGAACCATCCCTGTGTCCCTGGTATAAATCCCACTTGATCGTGGTGTATGATCTTTTTGATGTATTGCTGTATTCGGTTTGCCAATATTTTGTTGAGGATTTTTGCGTCTATGTTCATCAGCGATATTGGCCTGTAGTTTTCCTTCTTTGTATTGTCCTTGTCTGGCTTTGGTATCAGCATGATGTCGGCCTCATAGAATGTGTTGGGAAGTATTCCATCTTCCTCTATTTTTTGGAATAGTTTGAGAAGGATAGGTGCTAAATCTTCTTTGAACGTTTGATAAAATTCTCCAGGGAAGCCATCTGGTCCTGGGCTTTTATTTTTTGGGAGGTTTTTGATGACTGTTTCAATCTCTTTACTTGTGATTGGTCTGTTCAGATTCTCTATTTCTTCTTGATTCAGTTTTGGGAGGTTGTACGCGTCCAAGAATTTGTCCATTTCCTCTAGGTTGTCCAGTTTGTTGGCGTAAAGTTTTTCATAGTATTCCCTAATAATCCCTTGTATTTCTGTGGTGTCTGTTGTAATTTCTCCTCTTTCATTTCTAATTTTATTTATTTGAGTCTTCTCCCTTTTTTTCTTAGTGAGTCTGGCTAAGGGTTTGTCAGTTTTATTTATCTTCTCAAAGAACCAGCTCTTTGTTTCATTGATCCTTTCTACTGTTTTTTTGGTTTCAATTTCATTTATTTCTGCTCTGATTTTTATTATTTCCCTCCTTCTGCTGATTCGGGGCTTTGTCTGTTCTTCTTTTTCCAACTCTGTTAGGTGCAATTTAAGGTTATTTATTTGGGATTTTTCTTGTTTGTTAAGGTGAGCTTGTATTGCTATGAATTTCCCTCTCAGGACTGCTTTTGCTGCATCCCATATGAGTTGGTATGGTGTATTTTCCTTTTCATTTGTCTCCAGATAGCTTTTGATTTCTCCTTTAATTTCATCAATGACCCATTGGTTGTTCAGTAGCATGTTGTTTAGTCTCCACCTCTTTGTCCCTTTCCTAGTTTTTTCCTTGCAGTTGATTTCTAGTTTCACAGCATTATGATCAGAAAAGATGCTTGTAATGATTTCAATCTTCTTAAATCTATAGAGGTTTGCCTTGTTTCCTAATATATGGTCTATCCTTGAGAATGTTCCATGTGCACTTGAGAAGAATGTGTACTCTGCTTTTTTTGGGTGGAGTGCTCTGTATATATCTATTAAGTCCATTGCGTCTAGTTTTTCGTTTAAGTCCATTATTTCCTTATTGACTTTTTGTCTGGATGATCAATCCATTGATGTAAGGGGGGTGTTAAGATCCCCTACTATTATTGTGTTATTGTTAATATCTCCTTTAAGGTTTTTTAGCAGTTGTTTTATGTACTTTGGTGCTCCTGTGTTGGGTGCATAGATATTTATAAGTGTTATGTCTTCTTGGTGAAGTGTCCCTTTTATCATTATATATTGCCCTTCTTTGTCTCTCATTACCTTTTTTATCTTGAAGTCTACTTTGTCTGATATAAGTATGGCTACTCCTGCTTTCTTTTGTTTGCCATTAGCTTGGAGTATTGTTTTCCATCCTTTTATTTTGAGTCTGTGTTTGTCTTTAGAGCTGAGATGTGTTTCCTGGAGGCAGCAGATTGTTGGATCTTGGTTTTTAATCCATCCTGCCACTCTGTGTCTTTTGATTGGAGAATTCAATCCATTTACATTTAGAGTGATTATTGATATATGAGGGTTTAATGTTGCTATTTTATTGTTCATCTTCTGGTTCTTTTGCATTTCCTTCATTTCTTGTCCCTTGTGTTTCGGACTGCTAATTCAATTTGGTATTTCTGCATGCTCATTCTCTTGGTTTTCTCTTTATTTGTCATGTGTGGTTCTCTTCTGGTTGTTTGTTTAGTGGTTACCGTGCGGTTTATATAAGCGATCTCCTGGATAAGAAAGTACATTTTCAGATGCCTCCTTTTTCCTGAGGCTGGGTCAGTTCAATCCCTTACCTCTTCCCCTCCTTATTTGTTATCTCTTTATTCCAGTTTGTGTCATGAATGTGTGTTTCCAGTGATGAGCTTGAATTAATTTTTGATGTTTTCCAACTGTATTTTGTTCTGGTTTAGTCTCCTTGCTTTTCTCCTTGCTGAAATCTTTGTATCCCCTTTCTCATTTGTTTTTTTTCAGGCCTAAGGGCCTTCTTGAGCATTTCTTGTAGTGGGGGTCTTGTGGTGATGAACTCTCTTAGCTTTTGTTTATCAGGGAGAGTTATTACTTCTCCATCGTATTTGAAGGATATTTTTGCTGGATAAAGTATTCTCGGCTGAAGGTTTTTGTCTTTCATGATTTTGAATATATCATTCCAGTCTCTCCTAGCCTGTAGAGTTTCTGTCGAGAAATCAGCTGAGAGCCTGATGGGGTTTCCTTTGTATGTTATTTTGTTTTTTTGTTTAGCTCCCTTCAATATTATTTCCTTGTCACGGGTATTCTTCAAGTTTGCTACTATGTGGCGAGATGAGTCTTTATTCCTGTTTATATATTTAGGTGATCTATTGATTTCATTCACTGTTATTTCCCTCTCGTTCCCTAGGTTGGGGAAGTTCTCAGCTATTATTTCTTTGAACAAACTCTCTGCTCCTTTTTCTCTTTCTTCTCCTTCTGGAATACCTATTATCCTTATGTTGCTTTTCCTCATTGAGTCTGATATTTCTCGAAGAATTTCTTCATTTCTTTTTAGTCTTAGCTCTCTCTCCTCCTCTACCAGGAGCATTTCTGCATGGCTATCCTCAATAGTGCTAATTCGTTCCTCCATATTGTCAGTTCTGCTCTTTAAAGACTCCATTTTTTCCACTATCTCGTTGATTTTGTTTTTCATCTCCAATAATTCTGATTGGTTTTTCTTTAGGGTTTCAATCTCTTTTGTGACATAATCCCTGAATTCGTTGATTTGTTTCTGTGTGTTCTCTTGTATTTCGTTGAGCTTGTTTATGATAGCTATTTTGAATTCTCTCTCGTTCAGGTTATCAAATTCTGTGCCTTCAGGGTTGGTTTCTGGGTGTTTGTCATTTTCCTTTTGGTCTGTAGCCCTGACATATTTTCGCAAGGATCCGACGGGGACGGCTTTATTTTTACCACTCATGATTAAAGTTAGTCCTGCAGTTTCCCCCTGCTGCCACTAGATGGAGATCGCGAGCGGTTTGCTCTGAGGCGGCTGCAGCCCCGGAGGGATTATGCTGAAACGCTGGGTGTGTGGGGGGAGGGGTCCTCTCTTTCTCCTGCTTGACCTGGGGGTTTCCTTTCTGGCTCTCTTAGGGTGTTTGCTACACCCCCTAAACACTCCGTCGTCGCTTCCCCGTGGCGATCTCGCGACAGTCTGTGAGAGCACCTGGATGGCGCTAGTTTTCCCCACTGTGGGCCGCCCCTCCCCCCTCTGACCGCGAACCGCACTGTTTTTGCCGATCGATTGGGGAGGGGGAGTACAACCTCCTACCTCTCCTCCCGTCCTCCTGGGCTTCCCGCGCCTCCACCGTCCGATGTATGGCAGCAGGGGTTTCTCAGAAGTCCTTCGTAGTGTTTGATTGAGCTCTGTTGGAATGTGAATGATGTTTTCGTTGTGTCATAGGGGGCAGAGATTCAAAGAGGGAATCTCACTCCGCCATGATGCTGACGTCACTCCCAGTCTTATATGTTTTTAGAACAAAGAACATACATTAAACACACCCAGGGTACATTTTCATCAAAGTTTCAAAGAGGTATTTAGTTGCAAATTAGCAGGTAAACATGACCCTGATGTCGGGGAAAGGGACTAATCCTGGCGTTACCAATAGGGCATAGGAGGGGAAGTATGCATTCTTATCTTAAGAAACTGCATTCTTTTTTTTTTTTAAGATTATCTAATTTTCTTTTTAAATTTTTTTCTGAGGAAAAGACTTGCCCTGAGCTAACATCTTGTTGCCAATCTTTCTCTTTTTTTTGCTTGAGGAAGATTAGCCCTGAGCTAACATCTGTGCCAGTCTTCCTCTACTTTATGTTTGGGTCGCCACCACAGCATGGCTTGACAAGTGGCGTATGTCCACGCCCAGGATCTGAACCCATGAATCTGGGCTGCCAAAGCGGAGCATGAGGAACTTGAACCACTCGGCCACAGGGCTGGCCCCAAGAGTGCATTCTTTACTTGAATGGTTAAGCAGATGTACAGCATATGTTTGATAGTCCATAAGTCAGGCTTTTTAGTTCAAGCCAAATCAGTTTTGAACCCGAATAGTTACCCCATATACCTCAATATGTGAAAATCTCTTGTCAGTCCTTCCTGGCATTATGCTTCCTTCTTGGTGATAGGCTTGAGATGCAATAATTTGTCCTTTACTTCGAAGGAAATGTCCTAGCATGCCTAGATTGGACCCCTAAAGCTTCACTCAGTACTCTGTAAGGTTTACCTCCAACTCTCTGGAACACACGTATCTTACCAAGGGTTCTAATGCACTTGCCACTTCTCGTCTATCTAATCTGATTTAATATGCTATCCTCAATAGTCAACTAATGTGATCTGTGGAATGGCCAGATCCAGGTCCCTTTGGACTGATTTGATAAAGAGCAGAAGAGTTAACATGGTTCTAAGGAAAGACTATAAAGATATACTGTTATTCACCCCACATGAATGAAAACTGCTTCTGGTCCTATTAGGAATGGAAAGGAATACATTTGCTTAATTAGTAGCCACATATCATGTACTTAAGACCAAGTTAATCTGCTCTAGCAAAAATACATCTGGCACAGTGACTGAAATTGGGACCTACTGGGACTCACTGTTATCTGTCTGGTTTGGCATAGATGATACTTGCGAATTAAATGGAGATTTGATGGAGACCTCCACCCCTACATCCTTTAGATTTTTTTTACCATCTTGGCTGGGATGAGGAGGAGCAGTTTCAGAGGCTTCCACTTGCCTTAACCTGGAAGCCAAGAAACCAATTGGAGGTTGTGTCAACTACCAAATAAGTCCATTCCAGTTATACATGTGGAGATGGGGGAAATGACCATTGATTGGGTCTGGATCCAGTGGACCCACTGTGAGCTGGACCTGGACGAAAATTCCCTTTATTACATGGTTCCCCTATGCCCTGGTACCATGATAATGCTTCAGGTCACCAGGTATCAGTGTCAACTCAGACCCTGTATCCAGCAATCCTTGAGATGCCTGGGGTATTTCCTTCTCCCCAGTATACAATTACTTGAACAAATGGCCATAGGCCCTTTGGAGAAGGACTAGGGAAGGACACTTGGTGTCACCAGTTCTTCCCTCCTGGGAGACCTAGCTTCTCCTTCAGGTGGTAGTCTCTGGGTTTTAAAACTGGCAGAGGTGTGGAAAACGAGCCAGAGATTGTGATTTTGTATACAGCACAGCCCTCAGCCTCTCTCCATCTTTGATTTATTTTAATTGTTTAAGCTATACCCCATTGATCACCTGTCTGTCTTGCTCCTAAGAACACTGTGTTCTATCAACCATCTCCATGTGAAAGGCTCTGAAATCTCATTTTGGAGTTTGCTTCCTTGGTCCATTTCTGATATCAACTGTCTTAAATTGGGTTCCCTGGAAAACAGTCTCTGCAATGGAGATTTGTTTGCAGGAGGTTTTCTGGCGGGTGCTCTCAGGAATAAGCACCTGTGAGGGAATAAGGAAAGTCTGATTGGGCAGAACTTGAACTGCAGTTCAATTACAACAGGCCTCAGTCAATAACACAGGGTTCCTTGAAGCTGGGGTGGCCCTTCAGAGATATCCTGAATTGATGCAACAGGATTGGGCTTTTGTGCCCTCTCATTAGCAGGCACTGGGTTCAGGCTGTCACTTGGGCATACAGGTGGGTGAGGCAGTTTCCCTTGACTTGAGAGCAGTTCTGGAGAGAGATTCATCTGTGAGCCATCAGCCTGCACCATTGCTGGTAGTTGGGGGAATGAATCCATCAGTCCTGAAGAGGAGAATCTGAGCAGTATACCCTAGTACCCACTATAGTTCTTTTCTAGAACCAGCTAAGAAATTATTTTCTGGCCCCTTCTCTCTGAATTCCTGGTATAAATACCTGATGTTTTAAAAATTAGAGCTAAGGTCTAGATAAATCATATTCAATATTAATTTGAGGTTACCATTGTTTTAAAAATAGCTCAGACGGGAGATCCTTTATACAGAAAAATTTACTTACTCTGGACACAATGTGTGCTTACTCTCTATGAGAATTGCAGGGAGCTAGAAGACAAGAAAAAGATTCAGAATCTCTTGGCTCTTGTGGGAACAGACACTGGAGAAGTGACCTATTTCTGTAAGGAGCCTCCCAACAAAGTAAGTAAGCTTTGGTATAGCGTGGTAAACATGGCTTTTACAAAATAGAGGCTAGGGTCCAGAGAGCAATTTTGATACTTGCTAAAGAAGATAGAAGGAGAACTAGCTATCATAGTCCCATGCATACCTAAGTTTTCAAAGCATTTTCTGTAATTACAAAGAGCTTTATGATTTTATTCTTTTTCTTCAAAAACTTTGGGAAGTGGCATTGTTTACCTCGTTTCACCATTTGGAAACCTAAAGCACAGAGGAGTAGAGGTTTTGGATGAGATTAGAGAGGAAAGCAGGAGCAGACTTACGTGGGAGCAAGTTTCAATACTCAAGTTTCTTTTTAAATTTTTGTTGATACTAATTACAACATTAATGTGTGGTCTTTATTAAAAACGAAACACAGATTTCAGAAATCTATCATACAAAAGTGGCATCTCCTGTAATTCTATACCCCAGAGATAAAGCTCTTTTTCCATTCATATAGAAATATTTGTGTATGTATACAGTTTTTTTCACTTCTATAAACAGTGCCTCAGTGAGCATCTTTATATGTATCTACGTATGCATACTTCTGTTTCTCCATTACTTTCCTAAAGACCCTTGTCAAAGACCTTTTTTTTAGCAAATATTGCTAAATAACCCTGAAATTTTATTTTTTTAGTTTATATCATACCAACACTGAGTTTTATCCAATTTGTTACTTTGTCCACTTTGGTCTCTCATATGCATGACATCTTTATATGATTATATCAGTTTTGACCAATTTAGTTTATGAATAGCATTTGATCTGTAGAACTAAAGCTAAAAAGTAAAATATTATCTTTATAGGAAGGCTATTTCTGTACCTTTTTTTTGCTTCTTCAGGTCAGCATTCTCCAAAAGACTATCCAGGCTGCAGATATAAGTGAACAGAATGAATCTTCAGCTTTCAGAGCAGGTACCAACCATATTCTTATAAATTCTCATTGTTGCAGAATTCCGAAAACACAGTGCAAATAATTAGAAATTTTTTCATATTATACAGTGATCTGAATGTTCTTAATGATGCCTCTGGTGGCCTAAGAGCTTACTATGCTTTTTTTTTTTAACCTTTCCAAGATGTTTTATTGAAGTAGAATAAAACATATATAATTAACATGCTTATGGTGATAAGTCATAAAACAGATTTAGACAGCTGGAATCAGAGTAGTATTAGCCTCTCTAAGCCTCAGTCTCCTTATCTCTCTCACTCTTTTTTTTTAATAGAAATCCCAATTTTCTTTCTTTCTTCTTTTAATTGAGATATAATTGACATATAACATTATAAAAGTTTCAAGTGTACAACATAATGATTCAATATTTGTATGTAGTATGAAATGATCACCCAATAAGTCTAGTTAACATCAATCACACATAGTTACAATTTTCTTTCTTGTGATAAGAACTTTTTTGTGTGTGTGTGAGGAAGACCAGCCCTGAGCTAACATCCGTTGCTAATCTCCCTCCTTTTGCTGAAGAAGACTGGTGCTGGGCTAACATCCATGCCCATCTTCCTCTACTTTATATGGGATGCTGCCATGGCATGACTTACAAGCAGTGCGTCGGCAGGCGCCCGGGATCTGAACCAGCAAACCCTGGGCTGCCAAGCGCGAACTAAACCGCTATGCCACTGGGCCGGCCCCTTGTGACAAGAAATTTTAAGATCAACTGTCTTAGCATGAGCTTCTTCATCCAAGGAATTAAATTTTGTTCAGGGCAGTCTTAGTGTTGCTTGTTTTTAAAATAACCTTGTCTTTTGAAAATTGGGCGATACATGATAACCAAAATGTTTAGATTTAGTTTTTCTTATTCCTTACCCTTTCTGATTAAATAAGATTTTACAAAGAAAATAGATAAAACTCCAAAGGAAAATTTAGTAGTTTATTCTTCAGAGAAATGAATATTTTAACCAAGTGACATCCTAGCAGAGTTCCCTTATGGAGATTCCTATTTGAAAAATTAAGCACTATGATTATTGTATGTTTTCCTTTTTCTTCCTTTCCTTCTCTTCTAGGTAGATGAAGCCAAACTCTTCTGTACAGGTAGTGCTGATACTTGAATAGCAGAAAGGAAAGCTAACTAAAGGTCTTCATTAATCTTTGTTTCTATTTTAGATTCTAAAGTAAGCAAAAGAAAACCAGCAATGAGAGAGAAGGAGGAACGCTCTAAGCAATACCCAAGAGACATACAAACACTTATCCTACAGGTAAAGCATTTATTTTGGCAGACCAAAACAGTTTCTGTCCATGAGCTTAGCTTTGTGTAACATACCTTCATTATCATATGAAAAGTCTCTCTCTGCACACATCACATCTAAGCATAATGTGATTAAGAAAATAGAGGTTGTTCCTAATTTCCAAGAGCTTATATTTTAAAACCATTATTCTGTATTCAACCATTCTAGAAGTGCTATTCTGAACCTTCAGTTCATTCAGCTTACATACTAAGCCCTACCCAGCCAAACCATCATACAGTCAGAATTCCCTTTGTGGTTGGCCTGGGGGATACACAGAGAGTTGCAGTTGTTTATGCTGATAGATCGACCTTTGGAGATATGTCCATTTATTAGTGCATGTGTTCTAAAGTCTAGGAAAGTAATGAATCATCCTCTTACCACCTTGTAATTGTATATCATTTGCAACCATGATTTTTCATCTAATTGCACTCAAGTTCCTGTCCTTATCACAGGGGTCTATTGATTTAAATGACAGTTTCTACCTTTGGCCAGTATCTCCATTTGGAGTCATGAGAGCCAGACTCAGAGAAGGAAATTACATTATACTCATTTTGCTCCACTTTTTAAATTAAAAAACGAAGAGAAGAGTCATTCTCTTTCTATGCAACTAGGGAGTCTTAAAAGGAAGATAGTCCTAAAAGTCCGAAAAGGGAGATAGTGAAAAGGTGAGAATCAGGGTAGGGGAAAGTGGATTTCTTTGTGTGTTTAAAATGCTCTGTTTAGTGTGGACCAAATCTGCTCTTGTGTCGCCTAACCCCATTTATAAGACATTAAATAAAGGGGAGTACAGTTGAGATTTTTTTTCTATTTGTTTTGCTGCTGTGTTATTATTGGTTTTTGGTTTCTGGGTTTTTTTGTTTTGTTTTTTAAATTTTTCTGGAGAAAGACTCCCTTTTAGAGGTAAAAAATAAATGGAAGCAGGACAGGAGTGGATACCTCCCCCCTTTTGGCCTTTCTAGGTGGAAGCACTGCAGGCTCAGCTGGAGGAACAGACCAAGCTTTCTAGAGAGCAAGTTGAAGGGCTCATGGAGGATAGACGAATTCGCATTGAGGAGATACAAGTTCATCACCAGAGAAATCAGGACAAAATCAAAGAGCTTACCAAAAAGTGAGTGTTCAAGAAAGCTGCACGTAACAGATCTTTAAATTTTTCTGAATGGCTTAAAAGGTAACAGTCCTGTACTTCAGCAGCATAGCATCATGGAACTGAAAGGGACCTTGAAAAAACTGTCTTCATCAGACACCCCTGCCTCTACGTAGGTGGGTGTCCAGGCTTTTCCAGGAATGCTGTTGATTCTTTTCTTGAGCTGGTGGGTATTCCACATGCTCCATTTAACCCATTTTTGTGTTTTAGCTTGAAGTTAGTGGTTAAGAAATGTTCTTTTATCCACTGATTTATCTGTCTCAGTATAATAGGGCTCTTTTGTTTGGCCCTTTGTGAATATGGAAAAATATGACTTTACATACCTGTACAAAAAAAACACAGACTCTCTATACTTACTGTTTTTCTCCTTACCTGCCTGCCTTTCCTCGCCTCTCTGCAGTCTGATTTCATCCCCATCATTTTACTAAGCATGCCCTTTCTGAGGTCATCAGTGACTTCTTAATTTCTGTGATCAACTACCTCTTTGCAGTCCTCATTGTAATTAGTATCTTTCTGTGTGTTTGGCACCTCTCATCACCCCCCTCTTTGAAGTTAATCTCCCTTGATTTCTGTAGCACCTGTCTTTCTTGGTTCTTCTACCTGTCTAACCCTCCTCAGCCTTCTGTGTGGTTCCAGTGGCCAGACCTGTGCTGTAAAGACATCTTCAGATGAACAAGTTAGAACACCTTAAATTTACCATGGCTGAAACCAAACTGTTTTTCTTTCCCAACAAGCATGCCCTCCCCCATCTGAAACCTACTACTTCATTCTTTTTCCCGTTTAGTTTAATGACATCACATCCATCCAGTTTCCCAAGCTTGAAACCTCAGGATTATCTTCAACTCCCCACTCTCTTATTCCCTCATTCCAAACCCTATCAAGTGTAAGCCTGAGAAGCCTCTCACATCCCTTCTTTGCCTTCTCATTCTTACTACATTGGTTCAAGCTACATTCTTGCTTAAATTGTTGCAATAATCCTACTGTTCGACCTATCACTGGTCCCTTTGTATTCTACAGTCTTACTCACTATTATGAGTTAGCTCCTCCATTAGGAGTTATCAACTGCTAAAAACACTTGATAGCTCCCCATTTATCTTATGATAAAGTTCTGATATCTTAGCATGAATTATTAGGAACTTCAATATCTGGCACCAAATTAACCTTTTCAGTCTCAGCTCCTCCTCTGTTCCTGTAGTTCACCTTGTCCTTTAGCCAGACTAATAATACCTACTGTATGGAACACTTGATATGCGGCAAGTACCTTGCTATGCAGTGTCACCCCTTCTCTACAGGCTACCCCAGGCAGAATTAAATTTTTCCTCCTCCACATTCCCATAATGATTCACATGCCTCTATGATGATTCCTATCACAACCCACTGTAATTATGTCTTTGTTCCCCCAGGGTCTTGCATAGTAGGTGCACAATAAACATTTGTCGAATACTTGGCAAACCTTATCAAGTTGCATCTTACCACCTCTTCTCTGCAATAAACATCCTACATTTTAAAATATTTTTTCATGTTACATTCTTCCTCTCCTTATTGTTTTTTTTTATTGTCTTCGCAAACTTTTCTCATGTCTCTTCCTCCATTTTAAAGCATGGTGATTAAAATTGGACGTGATGTTCAACATCACTAATCATCAGGGAAATGCAAATCAGAACTACACTAAGATATCACCTTACACCGGTTAGAATGGCTATAATCACAAAGACAAATAACAACAAATGCTGGAGAGGTTGTGGAGAAATGGGGACCCTCATTCACTGCTGGTGGGAATGCAAACTGGTGCAGCCTCTATGGAAAACAGTATGGAGAGTCCTCAAAAAATTAAAAATAGAAATACCGGAGAATTTTATCAAACGTTTAGCACGTATCCTTCTCAAACTATTCCAAAAAATAGAGGAAGATGGAATACTTCCCAACACATTCCATGAGGCCGACATCATGCTGATACCAAAGCCAGACAAGGACAATACAAAGAAGGAAAACTACAGGCCAATATCACTGATGAACATAGACGCAAAAATCCTCAACAAAATATTGGCAAACCGAATACAGCAATACATCAAAAAGATCATACACCACGATCAAGTGGGATTTATACCAGGGACACAGGGATGGTTCAACATCCGCAAATCAATCAACGTGATACACCACATTAACAAAATGAAGAATAAAAACCACATGATCATCTCAATCGATGCAGAGAAGGCATTCGACAAGATCCAGCATCCGTTTATGATAAAAACTCTCAACAAAATGGGTATAGAAGGAAAGGACCTCAACATAATAAGGGCCATATATGACAAACCTACAGCAAACATCCTACTCAACAGGGAAAAACTGAAAGCCATTCCTTTGAGGACAGGAACAAGACAAGGGTGCCCACTCTCACCGCTCTTATTCAACATAGTACTGGAAGTTCTGACCAGAGCAATTAGGCAAGAAAAAGGAATAAAAGGACTCCAAATAGGCAATGAAGAAGTGAAACTCTCACTATTTGCAGGCGACATGATCCTATACATAGAAAACCCCAAAAATTCCATCGGAAAACTACTAGAAACAATCAACAACTACAGTAAAGTGGCAGGGTATAAAATCAACTTACAAAAATCAATTGCATTTCTATACACTAACGATGAACCAACAGAAAGAGAACTCAAAAAGACAATCCCATTTACAATTGCAACAAAGAGAATAAAATATCTGGGAATAAATTTAACCAAGGAGGTCAAAGACCTATACAATGAAAACTATAAGACACTATTGAAAGAAATCGAGGAGGACATAAAGAAATGGAAAAATATTCCATGCACATGGATTGGAAGAATAAATATAGTTAAAATGTCCATTCTACCTAAAGCAATCTACAGATTCAATGCAATCCCAATCAGAATCCCAATGTCATTCTTCACGGTAATAGAACAAAAACTACTGAAATTCGTATGGGGCAACAAAAGAGCCCGAATAGCTAAAGCAATTCTGAAAAAAAAGAACAAAGCTGGAGGCATCAGAATCCCTGATTTCAAAATATACTATAAAGCTACAGTAATCAAAACAGCATGGTACTGGTACAAGAATAGACACACAGATCAATGGAACAGAATTGGAAGCCCAGAAATAAAACCACACACCTATGGACAGCTAATCTTCCACAAAGGAGCAAAGAACATACAATGGAGAGAGGGAAGTCTCTTCAATAAATGGTGCTGGGAAAATTGGACAGCAACATGCAAAAGAATGAAAGTAGACCATCTCCTATCGCCATATACAAAAATCAATTCAAAATGGAGCAAAGACCTGAAAGTGAGACCTGAAACTATAAAACTCCTGGAAGAAAATATAGGCAGTACACTAATTGAGATTGGACATAAAGGGATCCTTTCAGATTCCATGTCTACCCAGACAAGGGAAACAAAAGAAAAAATAAACAAGTGGGACCTCATCAGACTAAAGAGCTTCTACAAGGCAAATGAAACCAGGAACAAAATGAATAAACAACCCACCAGCTGGGAGAAAATATTTGCAAATCGTTTGTCCGACAAGGGATTAATCTCAGTAATATACAAAGATCTCATACAACTGAGCAACAAAAAAACAAACAACCCGATCAAAAAATGGGCAGAGGATATGAACAGACATTTTTCCAAGGAAGAGATACAGATGGCCAATAGACACATGAAAAGATGTTCAACATCACTCATCATCAGGGAAATGCAAATCAAAACTACACTGAGATATCACCTTCCACCGGTTAGAATGGCTATAATCACAAAGACAAACAACAACAAATGCTGGAGAGGTTGTGGAGAAACGGGGACCCTCATTCACTGCTGGTGGGAATGCAAACTGGTGCAGCCTCTATGGAAAACAGTATGGAGAGTCCTCAAAAAATTAAAAATAGAAATACCGTATGATCCAGCAATCCCACTCTTGGGCATCTACCCAATGGACGTGAAATCAACCATCACAAGAGGCGTATGCACCCCTATGTTCACTGCAGCATTATTCACTATAGCCAAGAAGTGGAAGCAACCCAAGTGTCCCTCAACTGAAGATTGGTTAAAGAAGCTGTGGTATATACATACAATGGAATACTACTCAGCCATAAGAAAAGACACAATTGTCCCATTTGCAACAACATGGAAAGACCTAGAGGGTATTATGTTAAGTGAAATAAGCCAGAGAGAGAAGGAGAGACACTGCATGAACTCACTCATATATGGAATATAAGTGAACACACGGACAGAGAGAACTGATTGGTGGTTACCAAGGGGAAGGGGGGTGGGGGGGGCACAAGGGGTGAAGGGTTACATCCACAAGGTGACGGAGAAACAAAAATGTACAACTAAAACCCCACAGTGTTATAAACTAAGACATCAATAAAAAAAAATAAAAAAATAAAAAAACCGAAAAAAAAAAAAGAAAAGAAATACCGTATGATCCAGCAATCCCACTCTTGGGCATCTACCCAATGGACATGAAATCAACCATCACAAGAGGCGTATGCACCCCTATGTTCATTGCAGCATTATTCACTATAGCCAAGAAGTGGAAGCAACCCAAGTGTCCCTCGACTGATGATTGGTTAAAGAAGATGTGGTATATACATACAATGGAATACTACTCGGCCATAAGAAAAGACAGAATTGTCCCATTTGCAACAACATGGACGGACCTAGAGGGTATTATGTTAAGTGAAATAAGCCAGAGAGAGAAGGACAGACACCGCATGAACTCACTCATATATGGAATATATGTGAACACACGGACAGAGAGAACTGATTGGTGGTTACCAAGGGGAAGGGGGGTCGGGGGGGCACAAGGGGTGAAGGGTCACATCCACAAGGTGATGGATAAACAAAAATGTACAACTAAAACCCCACAGTGTTATAAACTATTAAGACATCAATAAAAAAAATGGTAAAAAAAAAAAAATTGGACGTGATACTCGAATTAAGATCTCTAGGGCCAGCCCAGTGGCGTAGCAGTTAAGTTTGCATGCTCCACTTCAGTGGCCCAGGGTTTGCAGGTTCGGATCCCAGGTGTGGACCTACACACCACTCATCAAGCCATGCTGTGGCGGTGTCCCACATACAAAATAGAGGAAGATGGGCACAGATGTTAGCTCAAGGCCAATCTTCCTCACCAAAAAAAAAAAAAAAAAGAACTAAGTGGATCTGACATCTGACATTATTTGTTCAATGGAAAGCTACGGTGATTGCCTCATAGTATTTATTTAATACTCTGCAAACAGTTTAATCATTCGATACAGTATTTTTCTAGGTGTTAATGTTAAACTGATGAGTTGCTAACTTTTAGGGATATTCCTTTTTGAAGATAGAAACATCGTTTGTCTATTCCCAAATCTTGATAGTCAGCAGGAATCTATTTAGTACCTTGTGTATATCCAGTAGTTGGTACCGTCCGTGACAATCTGGTGGTAGCAGGGCAAAAAAAAAAAATGATAAAAATGGCGTATGCTTTCACTTAGGTTGGAAAACACACATGTTGACAGTTAAAACATGACATAGTAGGTAAGCAAGTGTTGAATTATAACACAGGGGTATAGATTTAAACTGATATGGAATTTTGAAGAATGGAGAAATTATATGGGCTACAGTTGTCAAGATGACTTCACAAAGGAAGTTGGTCTTGAAAAAAGAACAAGATTTGCTATCGGGCAGTTTACACATGGAGCACAGCAAAAACAAAAGCAAAGCTGGTTTTTGACATTTTAGAACTTGTGTTAACGCTCAGTCAGAACACCATGATTTAGTTCTTTATTGTAAAGTCTAGTGCCTGGGAGTAGTCCATACTTATGCAGGGTATGTGTAAATATTTCTGTAGTCCTTCTAATTACATGACCTGAAATCAGCACTCCTGGATGTATCTGTAAAGATCAGTCTGTGAAACAGTGAGCATGTGTGGATATATCACACTTTGGTAAAAAAGTAAGGGTGCCAGTTATCAGATTAGTATATTTTTAAAACTGCTGATAATATTTTACAGAATTTATATATTGCACAATTTTTAAAGAACCTGGATCTTCCCTTTGTTTGGAATAACTATATGTCATATGTGTTGTGTAAGCATCTTCATGTCCACATTTCTTTCATAGTCTCCATCACACCCAAGAACTACTCTATGAGAGCACCAAAGACTTTCTGCAACTCAGATTTGAAAACCAAAATAAAGAAAAGTCGTGGATGCTTGAAAAGGATCATTTGATATCAAAGATTAAGCAATACAAGGTGCAGTGTAAGAAGAAAGAAGATAAAATTGGAAAAGTTTGGCCAGTTCATGAGAGTCATCATAACCAAAATGAATATATTAAGGTAGTTTCCTTATATCTTACAGAAATTGGTTAATTTTCTGGAAGAGTTGAGGGAACTCAGAGAATGCCAAAGAACCTAAAAATTGTCATACAAGATCCATTCAGTCCAGGAAGCTGTTGTAGCAGCAACCTCAAGAAATAGGTTTCAAAGAGTAGCTCATCATTATAGTGTTTGGAGCTTTAGAAAATTAAACTATTGATTGATTCATTCATTCATTTCTTCAACAAATATTTATTGCACTCCTACTGTGGGCTAGGCTTTGTGGCCCCAGCAGTAAATGAGCTAGAGCAGATCTGCCTTCATGGCATTTATATTTTAATGGGTTAGAAAGAACAGAAACATTGACAAATAATTAAGAAAATGATAGGGGCCAGCCTGGTGGCATAATGGTTAAGTTCACATGCTCTGCTTCGGTGGCTCAGGGTTTGCAGGTTTGGATCCCAGGCACGGACCTACACACCGCTCATCAAGCCGTGCTGTGGAGGTGTCCCACATACATAATAGAGGAAGATTGGCACAGATGTTAGCTCAGGGCTAATCTTCCACACACACATGCAAAAATAGATTATTTAAAAAGTGGTATTAAGGAATTAAAAGGATTATATGAAGATTTTATGTAGTTGCTGGAAGTCTGCTTTTGTAGGGAAGCACAATACTCTCTTAATTCTGGTGTTTTTGCTGAGACCTGAAAATGGTGCTAAAAGCTTACCCTACAGACCTAGGGGAAGAGCATTCCAGGCAGAGGGAAGAGCAAGTTTAAAGGCCTTGGAGTATGTTCAAGGAGAAGGAAGGATGTCATTATGGTTGTAAAGGAATAAGCAAGGAGGAAGTGGTACGCAAGGAGGTTGAAGGCTTTATATGGCCTTCACATTCTTGGTAAGAATATTTAGCTCTAAATGTTATGTCTCTGAAGGATTGTGTGTAAGGAAGTAACATGATCTGGTTTAGGTTTTTTAAAGATCATTCTGGCTGCTCAATGGAACATGTATAATAAGTGTTATTATTGTTATTGTTGATGTTTCTTTCTCTTTAAAAAAGAACTTCAGAAATGTGTGCCAGAACATATATTGTAATGTCTTACTTGGGACAATTCTGAGCTCCGTTATCTGACTCTTCCCAGAGCCAAAAATATTTGTTTTATTTTAAAGAATTTCTATGGGGCCGGCCCAGTGGCGTAGTGGTTAAGTTCACATAATCCACTTTGGCGGCCCAGGGTTGGCAGGTTCAGATCCTGGGCACAGACCTACACACCACTTAACAAGCCATGCTGCGGCAGGCATCCCACATAAAATAGAGGAAGATGGGCACAGATGTTAGCTCAGGGCCAATCTTCCTCAGCAAAAAGAGGAGGATTGATAACAGATTTTAGCTCAGGGCTAGTCTTCCTCACACACACACACACACACAAAAGAATTTCCACTGTGTACACTTTAGAAAAGGCTAAGAGAATCCTTTAGAAATAGAAGGTTTTCAAATGTTCTTCAAAGTTCCTTGCTGTCTTGTTCCTTAACTCATTTTGAACTTCTGGAAATCCTTCCTTCCGTTCTTTCTTTATCTAAGTCCTATTTGAATTACCTGAATTGTAGAACTGAATAGTAATTTTTTTTTTCCTTTTGACCTGCAGTCCCTAAAGGATAAGTTAGTACAAGAGAAAAAGCTGTCCAGCATGTATCAAGAGCAGTGCATTTCCCTAGAAGAAGAACTTGCCCGAATTCGTGAGGAAGAGGGAGTGAGGAGAGCGATCTTCAAGGTACAAAATTCTCTGCCACTTATGGTGGAGTGGGAAGTGCAGATGGCTTGAGGAATGCTTCTCTCATCTTCATAAATGCCTTCCCATTTCCTTGTGTTTAGGACCGCACTAACAAGATGGGGAAGCGTCTACAGGTCATGACCAAGCGCTATGAGGCCTTGGAGAGTCGGCGTACGCTGGAAGTGGAAGGCTTCAAGACAGATATCAAGGCTCTTCGGCGGAGACTGAAAGACTTGGAGGAAACGCTCTACAAGGTAAGTGCTGGTCCTGAGTTAGCAAGGGAGAAAAGCGGTGCAAGTGAGGGCTCCTCAGGAGGAAGATGTGTTTCCCTGATGGTAGACACTAATGGGTCACCATCCTTTAAGCCTGACTAAAATCGGTTTAACAAGTACATGCTAGAGGGAAGAAAAAAAAGACTAAAATAATTGAATGACTGCATCATTATACTTCCTTCCATCTAAGCTGAACTTGACAGAAATTTTCATCCCTCCCAATTCAAGAAGTAGATTAAAAGAACTGTGTCTATTTTACAAATGGGGAAAGTGAGTAATTAAGTAATAGTAATTTTTCGCTATCAGACACAGCTGTATTTAGAATCCAAGAGCCTTCTTAAAGAGATTTAACCAGTCATCCACATATCCTAAATGATCACTATGTTCCAAACAAGGTTAATTATAGAAAAGAAGAGATGCTTGCTTTCATTCTTTGGCAGATTTACCAATAATGTTTATATTGGTCTCCCCTTTTTACTCATTGTTATTTATTGATCTCTATCTCAAGACTCCTTTATTATTGTATGCAAAAGCAAAGAGTCTTATGCCTTTTCTGCTTTTAATTCTACTCTACATTTCCCTTCTTTTAGTTAGTCACTAAACAAACTAAGGATTGAATTTATCCTGTATACTAAAAGTGTCATAAAAAGGAGCCAGCATAGCCTGGTCTTTATGATTGATTTTCCTTCCCTGGTATATGCCATAATCATTTTTCTTCTTCTTTTTTCACATCTCTAGGCAACGCTTAATGCCCGGGCAAACCAGGATCTTGCCATTCTGTGTGAGGTCCGGGACAGCAATAGACGGGCACATAAGATACAAGGAGAACTGAAGAACCTTAAGTCCAAAGTATTTGGTCTGGAGAATGAACTTAGACTCTGTTGACGTTTACATTTAGAGATGGCTCTCATCTGGAATAGGTCTGCTTCCTGAAATCTGAGAAAAAGGCCGTCTTCTCCCAGAAACTGTAGGCATCGAGTTGACTAGAGTAGTGGTATCCATTATTGTAAAGACAGGGTGAAGAAGAATCAGGGACCACTCATAAAGCTTTTCTTGCATGCTAAGCTTTATCTATAGTTTTTGCTGTCCTGTTAATCTTTTTGTTGTTTTGGTCTGGATTATAACCTGAATTACTTAGACATTTTCCCACATTTATAATGACAGCTTTTGTTTTTTAGGAAGACAATGAAGATGAAAACATAGGAAGAAAGTATTTTTGCTCTCAGCTTGGCTGTGTCAATAGGAGGAGCACCTTCCCTGAGGAGATAAGGGCATCCGCGGAGGTTGCCTTCCTCCTCGGCAGAGGGAAGGCAGCAAACCACAGCTTGTCAAACGTGAATAGGCAGTTATTCTGCTGTTTCACTTCCTTCAGTCGTGAGCTGTGGGGCCCGAGTTAGATTTTTGGACACCCAGTCTCATGAAGTTTCACCAGAGGGCACTAGAGACCTTATTCTTAAGCAAAGTGTTTATCTATGAAAATAAAGGTGCCACTTTGGTAAGAGTGAGTGAAACTTAAATGATCTTTGTATGAAAAGTTCAGTATTTTACCAATAACATGTTTTTTTTTAAAATAATGTATATATTTTTCAATAAAATATGTAATTGAAAATATTCGATTTGAGTTTTCTATAATTTCTTGTTAAAACCACACTTACACTTTGTCAGTGACTCGGTTTACTTATGTGCTCCATGGTCTCTGCGATTCTGTTCAAGTATCAGTTTTCCTAAATGCGTCCCATGAACTCACCTGTGGTCGGAGGTGGCAAAGATAGTACAAAGGTGATGACACTAAAACTTTATCCATTTTTCTGTCTATATTCTTTTTTAGGTAAATTGCTGTGCATTTGAGGCAAAATAATTGTGTGTGTACCGGCACAGCCTCTGAGAAGTCAGTTGGTCTTAACTTAGAATGGCATCATTCTGATTTTTCCAGGACAAAGGGAAGAACTCAGGTTTCCATATTTGTATGGTTGAACTGCCAGTAAGAGATGCTACCTTCTTTTTAAAAGCCTGTGATGGTAGGTCAGATTTTTTTTTTTCACTAATAAATTTGGATTGAAATTCTTACAGGGACCAGTGCTGGACTTTAGAGGGATGTACATACGTGGATGATTCTTCCTTTTGTCCTAATACTTAAAAAACTGGCTTTTCATGACTTGCTGTTTTGATGCTGGGCAAAACAAAAAGGCTTATTAAATCATAGAATTTCAGAGTAAGAAGGAATCTTAGAGATCATATAATCCCACTTTTTAATTTCATATATGACTCTAAGGCCTACCACCAGTGACTTCAGCAATCAGTTAATGTTTCTAACACCCTGGCCTCAATTCCAATGACATTCATCTTTGTATTAACTACCCAGTAGTATAGCTGCTCTCTAAACCTCATCATCAGTTAAAACTACTCTGTCACCAAGAAGCAGTATAGGGGCTGGCCCTGTCGCATAGTGGTTAAGTTTGCACACTCCTCTTCAGTGGCCCAGGTTTGGATCCCAGGTGTGGACCTATACCACTCATCAGCCATGCTGTGGCTGCAACCCACATATAAAGTGGAGGAAGATTGGCACAGATGTTAGCCCAGAGCTAATCTTCCTCAGCAAAAAAAAAAAAAAAAAAGGGCAGTATAGAGTAGTGGAAAGAGCATGGGCTTTGAAGAATAACAGATGTAGATTCAATCATGCCTCTTACTAAAACTCTCAGGCTGTAGTCTCTTCATCTATAAAATAGAGATAAATCTACCTGCTTCAGCAGGGTGGTTGTGAGGATTAAGAAAGAGAAAATCTAGTATCTAGAATATATAAAGAACTCTTACAGCTCAACAATAAAGAGGCAACACAAAAAAATGGCCAAGGAATTGGAATAGATATTTCTCCAAAGAAAACATACAAATGGCCAATAAGCACATGAAAAGATGCTCAACATCTTTTCACGGGAAATGGAAATCAGCAATGAGATATCACTTCACACCCACTAGGATGGCTATAATAAAAAGATGGTAAGTGCTAACAAGGGTGTGGAGAAACTGGAAGCCTCAAATTATTGCTAGTGGGAATGTAAAATGGTGTTGCCACTTAGGAAAACAGTAGCAGTTGCTCAGGAAGTTAAACAGAGTTTCCATAAGATCCAGCAATTCTACTACTTAGGTATATACCCAAGATAAATGAAAATATATCTGCTTATCTATGAAAATAAAGGTGCCACTTTGGTAAGAGTGAGTGAAACTTAAATGATCTTTGTATGAAAAGTTCAGTATGTACACAAAAACTTGTACACAGATGTTCATAGCAACATTATTCATAATAGCCAAAACGTGGAAAGAACCCAAATGTCCATCGACTGGTGAATAGTAAACAAAATGTGGTATACCCATACAATGGAATATTATTTGGCCATAGGAATGAAGTACTGATACATGCTGCAATGTGGGTGATCCTTGAAAACATGCCAAGTGAAAGAAGCTAGACACAAAAGGCCACATATTGTATGATCCCATATACATGAAATGTCATAATAGGCAAATCCCTAGAAACCAAAAGTAGATTAGTTGCCAGGGGCTGAGGAGAGGGGGGAATAAGGAGTGACTGCTAATGGGCATAGGATTTCTTTTGGAGGTAATGAAAATGTAGAATAGTGGTGATGGTTGCAAAACTGAGTACACTAAAAACCACTGCATTGTACACTTTAAAAGTGAATTTTGGGGGCCAGCCCGGTGGCATAATGGTTAAGTTCGTGCGCTCTGCTTCGGCAGCCCAGGGTTTGCAGGTTCAGATCCCGGGCGTGGACCAATGCACCGCTCATCAGGCCATGCTGTGGTGACGTCCCTTATACAAAATAGAGGAAGATGGGCACCAATGTTAGCTCAGGGCTAATCTTCCTCAGCAAAAAGAGGAGGATTGGCAATGGATGTTAGCTCAGGGCCGATCTTCCTCACATACACACAAAAAGAGTGAATTTTATCTTACGTGGGTTATATATCAGTTATTTTAAAGTCCATGAAATGGCTTAGTCCTGTGCCTAGCGTACAGTGGGCATTCAATTACAGTTAATTATCTATATTTTGCCTTCTTTGACTTTCTATCAATTGCCCACCATTGTCAGTCAGATTCCAAGATGTATTTAATACCATTCATTGCTTCATTCACCATTTTATTATTAGGTGCTTTGTGTGTACTAGAAATTGTGCTGGATCTTAAGTTTATAGAGAACACGAAAACAGTCTTTGTGCTGCAAAGGATGGTGGGAAGATAAGTACTATGAGTGCATAGGATAAAAAGTAGCAGAGAATATGACTTAAATGAGGTAATGTTTGTGCTGAATCTTAAAAGTGAGTTTGGAGTCAGACAAGAGTTTGGGCATTTTAGGTAGAGAGACAACATGTATGAAGGCATGGAAAAACAGAATGTTTGGGGAAGTGTTTGTACAGGAGACAAAATCAGGTAATATAGAACAGGAAAAATGGTATGAAATTTCATCTAATACAATAATGTAAGTATGTTAAATATTTCAAGACCTTTTGCATCAATTGAAAACATTTGAGTTTACTTAAAAATGGAAAAAAAAACAGTAATCAAAATCAGAAATATTTAGTGATGTCAATTTGTGCATGAAAAAAAGAATCTGAAGTGCAAACTCACTTTCTTAAAAACTAGGGGTGATGAGTAAGCATCATGCAATAATAAATATATGAAATGTTTATTTTTGGGGAAATCCTTGTACTGCAGATCAGAGCAAGGCAAAATCACTTAATATGAGGATTTTTTGCAGTATCTGCTGGAACAAAGCAAAAGATGATCTTTAGAAAAAAGCCATCTGTGTCATCTGCTTTGCCTTTTAAAATTTCTCTTTTAGCCCATAAATAAGAGTCACTTAGTAATAAATACCTTTTTCATCCATGAAATTGATGTGATTTTTCAAAACATAAAATAGCATCTGACTATGTTATTTTTTTATCAAGTCATGATTCTGTCTCTCCGCCCACACCACACTAGTTGGGCTACCAAGATTTACTGTAATATTTGCAACATAACAGATTGTACTGTCACTGCTCACTACATACAGGAACAAAAGAAAGGAAATGGCTACAGCCTTATCCAGAAGAGAAATTCAAGGCCTGAGCTAAAGGGAGACATTAGGAATAGAGAGGAAGGGACAGATTTGAGAAACATTTAAGAGTAGAATGGACATCATTTCTTTGTGATGGATGAGAGGTGAGTGTCAGGGAAGAGTTAAGGATAGTCCTCCAACTTCGGAGTTTCTTGGCTTAGAGAACCATGTGTATAGTGACACCATTAACTGAGATTTAGCATATATGAGAAGCAGTAGGTTTTCAGTAAATTTGAGAATGGGGAATATAAAGGTCAGAAGAGAGATTAGGATTAAAAATAGAGATTTGAAATTATTAGCAATATAGAAGATAATTGAAATCATGGATCCAAACTATGGATGTGGATGAGACCAGAGATGGAAAGCATATAGAACAAGAAGAGGCCCAAAGAGGGGAAAGTGCGATGGTTAGAGGAGATAGCTAGTAATAAAGGAATGTCTGAAGAACAAGAAAATAGTGTTCTGGAAACTTAGGGGAATGAGAATTTCAAGAAGTAAAAGGTTGGCAGCATTGGCAAACACTGAAGAAAAATAAGGTAAATTAAAATTGAGATTAGACCACTGGATTTGGCAATTTAGTAGCAGATGAATTTAGAGCAATTTCAGTGAAGTGGAGATGGAAGTCAGCCCATATTAGGTTGAGGAATGAGACAAGGAGGAAGATGGGAAGTAGCTTTGGCGTGATAAAATCAAGGAAAGGAGTTTTGATGGTTTTAGGTTGGGGAAGACATAATCATGTTTACAGACTGAAAGGAAAAGTCCAGAGGACAGCATTGAAGATAGAGGAATGAGAGGGGATGGTCGTGAAGTAAGATGCTGGAAGAGAATGAGAGCCAGTTCTGATGGAGGCAATAAAAGCAGATAAGTAGATAACTCTAAAGGGGAGATTGCCTCCTTTTTCATAGAGGAAATAAAATCCAGGCTATCCACTGAAACTGAGATGAGGCATTGATGAGATGGGGGGCTTGAGGAGAAGAGGGAATGTTTGGAAAGACGGGAGGGAGCTAATGAGGGACAAGTGATAGAATTGTTAGGAGTAGGTCTTGATGAAGGATTTTTTGAGTTGAACTGACTGCCAATGAAAAAATGTCTAGGATTGCAGCAAGTCACAGTCTGCTTCATGTGCCCTCCTAACTTTCCAAACAGGTAAGGGCACAGAGCCAAAATGGATCTAGAATAGCAGACCAGCAGGGAAATGGAGCAGGTGGAGGTGGAGCTGGAGAGAGGATTTAGCTGCCATGTGAAGGGAGGCAGAGCAAAGAAAATGTTTTGAAAGACTTTTTTTAAGTCTGTACATTAAAACATTGCTTTATGGGTCTAAGCTGGGAAGTATTCCACTCCTGGACTGGCTAGTAGCTTAGTTTCAAGTTAGTCCCACAAAAAGCAATTGTGAACACAACCTGGACTTGTGGAGCAATTGCATAATCACCTCCTGTCTAAAGTGACATCACTGTATACCTATGTTATCGTTACAGGATATCCCTCATTTTGGAGATGATGCAGGTTTTTTGGAACTATCAGGTGATAATATTCACATCTTAAGTGTGGAGTAAGACTGTTACTGAGAAACCCACTGCTCTTGTCACAGCAGCCTCCTGGGAGCTTGACCTTCCAGCGGCAGCTATTATTGTTTTTGTTTGCAGATCTTCTTGGCATCTCTACCTCTTTGCTTCTTGGGCTGCATAGTCTCATTTTTAAAACTGAGCCAGCCACTCATTTTCTTTTTTTTAATTAACTTTTGTATTGACACATGAACAGACCAACCAATGGCAAAGGATATGAAGCTTAGAAATAGACTCAATTAATACTGGAATTTTGGTTATTGTAATAGAGGCATTTCAAGTTGGTGTCCTTAAACATGCATTTTTTAAAGTTTTGACAAATAGTTATTATAAAATAATATGCTTGATAAGTCAGCTCATGTATGTCTTATCTATGTATCTATCTATCTAGTTATCTATTTTAGATAATTCACAGATGGTTGTAAAAAATAATACAGAGCGATCCTGTGTACATTTTGCCCAATTTCCCTCCAGTCAGCCACTCCCTTTTGACATGGTTTGTCTGCACTTTTTGCATCTCAATAACTCCAGATTGGACCACAATGTTTCTGATGGGCCTTGTGTTGGTTTTGTGACGTTTTCTTCCCACTCAGGCTCACAGTTGTCATATCCACTAAGCACCTTAGTATTTAACAGTATTAGTGCTAACTTGAACAAGATTTCAACATGGCTATGTTGACTGCTCCAGATCCTCTTGTCAACCTCACCTTGACATTTGGATGGGGATAATTAAATACTATATGGAGGGATCTAGAATCTGAATGAACCTAATGTAGTATTGTCATGCAGATTTTTATAAGATTTCATTTGGCTCCAAGCTCAATAGTGAGTCAAGATTGAGCTTGAACCCCTAGTTTGTCTGGGGTTCTTTTAATTAAATTACAGTGGTTCCCCCTCCAGCCCTACATCTCTTGTATCACTCCCCAGGCCAGGCCAGCACCTGATAAGCTTCTTCAGAAAAGAGCTATGTTCTCTGTGTGCAAACAGCTGTGTTCTCATTCTTGTTTCATATCAAAACAATGAACTCTATCCCCCCAAAAATGACCTTATAAAACTCTTCTTTCTACATGTATTCTGCTTAAATACTCCAAATCATCTTTAGAATTCTGTATTTCTTCTCAACTCAGTCTGACCAGACCCCTCTTGAATTTATCCTCCTTCCCCCTTGTACATCACACCTGGTCTCCCAGCCTCACCTCCTGAGCACTGGCATCTGAGGGTGCCGCCCTGTCCACACCTGCACTGACACTGCCCCTGCTCTCCCTGCTCCAGAGAGCTCTGTCCTTGTCTGACTCCTGTGTCTGCTGGGCTGGCCCACTCCTGTCTTTGGCCCCTCTTCCACTTGTTCTGTCAGTGTTGGTGTTCCCAGGAGTCTGACTTGGGCTCTCTTCACTAGTCACTCATGTCCTCTCCTTGCATGATCTCATGCTTTTCCGTGACTCCGACTACTAGTGGTGAGAATGTTGTGGGCTTTCTTTTCCCTAGAGTAATCTCCCTTGAGAACAGTGTGGAATTTAAGGGGAAACTTACCTGAAAGCATAATAGTCAACCTAGAAAGCCAAAATAACACTGAGATTGGAAAATGTATAGCAAAGGGTAGCTGATCAAAATAAGAAAAATGATTCAGAGACTGATTCGACATCTCTGAGGTCACTTTCTAAATACTGTGCAGGAAAATTGAGAGTGTGAAATGTCTCCTAAAAAACCTGGGATGATAGAATGCAAGGTTTTTCTAGGCACATTTCTCATTGACCTGCACTGTCAGCCCTTTTGAGGGTAAGATGCCTGGTTGAGGAGCAAAATCTTTGTCAAGGCAGAAGAATTTTTTAGAAGTTCTGGGGCAATATAAAAGTTTAGGAAGAACCCAGGACTTCACTTTCTCCAAAGGACCGTTCCTCATGCCAAACACCCACCCCGGCCACCCTCTACCATCACCACGTACACGGTGTGTATGTGGTGAATATACGAGGGAGCAAGAAAACAAAACAAAAAACCTCATCACATGACTACTTTTGCTGACTGTCTTTGTCCCAAATCACTAAACTGGTTTCATCTCCTTTCTTCGTAGCTCAGCCAGATGAGAATGTTCTTTTTCAACTGGTTCTTGCAAACTGACTTTAAATCAGACTCTCCCACTCAGCACCTTAGAGTTGACATAGGAAGGAGATGGGAGCCTCCCCCACTGTTGAAAGGGTCAGAAATTGTTCCTGTCCTTACCCTAACCCCTTCCCAGTCCTGACAAACCTCAGCGTTAATGGGGTTTGCTGCCTACAGAGGGCGTTGAGAGTAGAAGAGCAATGTTGCTCTTTAATTTTCCCTCTCCAGGGCCAAGTTAAATTCTGGAGAACCACATACAGTGGAGATTTTTGTTTTCTTTCTTCCATCCCCAGTTCGGGTGGCGGCAGAGCTCAAAGAGTAGTCTGTTCTGGGGCAAAGACGGCGTCTGCCTCTCTCCCAAACCAGCCCTGATCAAATCCCAAGCAGCTGGTCCTTAGATAACATGGCTGGGAAACCTGAAACCAACAGCTCTGACTCTCATCATTGCCCAGCATCACCGTCTGGAAATTGAGACATGCTGCTAAGATGCCACAGTGATTGAGTGTTAAGTGGCATGGCTGTGGTTCTCTCACCAGAGTTTATAGCCCAGACCTATGAACTTAGACAAAGAAGGTTTTCAGAGTCTGTCTGGGACTTGAGCTGTTTTGTGGCCCTCTGCACATGGACTGGCCTTTAGGATCATTGTTCTTCCCTAGCAAAGTCATAAGGTAGATGAACACAGCCATGCAGTCCACCTGCCTGGATTGCCTGAAGCATTCCCAGCAGGTGAGGGATTCAGTTGTGTTTGAAGCAAGGGAAGGAACATCCATACTCCCATTTCTGCTTTATTAGAGGAAGACATCCTTAAATGAGTGGGTGTTAGAGAAGGCAGAGCCTCATATGAATGGGGAGTAAGAACATTTTCCATCATTACAGAGTGTTTATTAACTGACTTCTGGGCTGAATGCAATACAAGGAGTACAGATTATAGAATGTAGAACAGATGTGGTCCCTGACAAGCCCCGTTAGGGACTGGAGAAGTTGTGAAGTCAGGAGTGGGAGATGTATATAGAAGAGTTTCTTTCTCTAGGATGAAAGAATAGAGGAAGGAAACCCAGTTTGCTCAGAGGCTTGAGACCTACAGCTTATTCTGAAAATGCTGAGAACACCCTCAGTGCTGCAGAAGGTGGTGCCAGAGAGGGAAAGCATGAAAGAAGGCTGCCCCTGAGTCTACCATCTGTGCAGCCTCCCAACGGGAGTATGTGTATGCCTACGTGTGTTTCTACTTGTGGGGACCAAGCCTGTGGGATGAGTCCTTGGGAGAAGAGAAGGAAGCACCAAGGTATGGGGACTGTGGACCATGGGCCTGGAGCCATGGTGAGCCACACAGCTTCTAGACATTAAATATCACCAGGACTTGAGAGTGGGGAAGAAGCTACTCAGAGCTGTGGGTCATTATGCCGTAGCTTCAGCTACAAAGCCCCTCACCATTTGCTGCAGTAGCAGATTGCAGGATGCAGAAAGGAATAAATATCTCTCTAAGGAAGAGTGCGAGAATGTCTTTCTAGTGGGGTTAGTGGTTAGAGAGACAGGAGATGAAGCTTCAGGGAAGGCCCATTTAGCCTCTGTTTCAGCACCAACTAATGAGCAACCAAGAATGCTCTTCACCCTTTCTCCTTGTGGGTTTCCCAGCAACGAAGCAAATCTGAGTAGAGGGAAATAATTGGTATTACTCAGTTGAGAAGGCTGATCAAGTCAAAGTTAATTTTTTGACTTTGATAATTGTCTGTTAACTTGCTGAGGAATCCTCTTCCCTGGGGGAGGAATGCAGGAATAGGGGTTGTAATAATTTGGAGGGATTCACATTGCATACTGGAAAGAGAAGCAAGCAATAGACGCCAAACTTAAGCTTTGAAGCGTACAGTTCTGGTCTGGTTCACACCTAGCATTTGCTGAGGACTGCAGCAACAACTCATTTGCTTGGGAGGGAGATGAAGTCATAAGCTCCCAGTATGTGAATTGCCTGAGATCTTTCCTAGCCAAGGAGCTTTGTCTAACTCTTCAGCATAACATCTCTGCCCTCTGTTCATTTTCTCTTTGACTCCCTCAAAGCCCAGTTCCTTTGACTGTTCATTATGCAATCTTGCACATATTCTTCTGTAGGGATGGTAAATATTCATCTGTTTCCCAATCTAGTATGCAAAATTTCTTAGGACCACAGATGGAGAAACTAAGTCTTGGGCCTTGGCCAGAATTCATACAATTCTTTCTGTCATCCAGACAGAATGGCCCACCTGCACTGAAAATCAAGAGAAGTGGCCAAAAAGAAGCATTCACTGAGGGTTTCTACCTTCTCCCAGGATTAGCCTCCATAGTAGCAAACTCTGCAGAAAGATTTGTAAAAGATGGACTTATGGAAGGGATAGGAAATAGCGATTTCTTCAGTAAGGAGCAGAGCAGGCAGTATTGCTGAAGGTGGGGAGAGGGACGATGAGAAGAATTATCATGTGGCTGGGTGAGTTATTGATATGCTGAGAGTGAGCTCAGAGTTTCCAGGGTGAATATATTTCTCCAGGGGAACTTCCATGGAAATAACACATGCAAGGAAAAAAAAAAAAAAAAAAAAAAAAGCACTGAATCTGAAGTTAGAAAGCCTGAGTTTGAGTCCCATCTAAGTTGTGGGTCACCTACATCACTTTGAGCAAGTTATTTAACGTCTCTGAGCCCATTTCCTTATCTATAAAATGGAATCAGTGAAACCTACAGCTTTGGGTATGGATGATTTACATGAGTTAAAAGATATAAAACAAATAAATGCTTGCCAAGATGACCATGGCATTTGGGGATAGCTTCAGCACTGTTCTTTTCTCTCTTAGGAATTCTCTCAAAGTAAAGCAACTCAGTCCTCCCATGTCTCAGTCTAAGACATTGGCTTAATGATGGCCCAGAGGTTCTCACTGATTTATCATTAGACTTTCCACTACCAAGATATCTCCATGAAATACATGTGAATAGCAGAGAAGCTCCTGAAGTAAAAGAGAAGAGTGAGGGTCTGTATGGGCATAAGGGAATACGGACAGTCAGGCCAGAGAAGGAGATCTCTGGGTAGAATGGAAGGAGGACCAGAAGCTAAAGATCTGGTTCTAGTTCTGATTCCATCACTTACTGGTCATGCAAACTTGGGGCAGGTCACCTTGAAGAAACCGAGGCTTGAGAAGCTTGCCTGTAAATAGAGAATACCTCTCCTGCTATTCTCATATGGTTATGAGAAATGAAACACACATGATATGAGTGTAAAAATGCTCTATAAGCTCAAGGGTGCCACATTATAATGTCCATGTCAGGTTTTAGGAATTGGGAAGTTATTTAGCATACTCTGACATCCCTACAGATGAGCATAAAAATTGCTCTGGATACAAGAGTTCTGCTGCCACACCTACCAGTCACTGGGCACCTTTCCCTTTTGAATTTTCTACAAACCAGAATTTTCTGGTCCCTCTGCTAGCCTTGGCCCATTTTAGAAAGCTCAGACTGACCTGTCTTACAAAGCCTCTGTAATTTGGGATGAGAACATTTGTAGTTTGACCTGCTATCTTTGTCGTCTGACCAAGCCAAGCCATCCTAGCCTTCCTCTGACACCCTAGCCAAGCCAAAGACCAGAACCCATCCTGTCCATCAGTATTACAGGTGGAAATTGTTTTTCCTTTCAGGTGCAATTTGTGCAGTGGAACCCTGGGCCATTCCGGACAGACGCCAGGGCTGAAGTGGGAGAGCACAAGACAGTGAAAATCATCAGAAGAACCAGTGAGTATCCAGTAAGTTGACATGACAATGAACAGACATTGGTGGCAATATTATGCCACCAGAATTTGTCACCATGAATACCTCAACCCGTATACTATGCTCTGGACCTGAAGGAGAATGACAGCTAGCTCAAGTGCTTGAGAAAGGAATTTGGGTCTCAAAGTCTGTGATATCATTAGGAGTCAAAAAGGGATTTGGAGCAAGCAGTCTGAAAGCAGGGTTTGGGTGAGAGGGCTATCTCACTGCTGAGGAGGCAACCACAGCAGGGAAGAGAGCAGAGGGAGAGAGAGAGTCACAAGGGTTTCCTGGCCTTCTTACCCTGTCCACCCCTGCACCCTCTCACCATAAGCAGGGAAATAATGATCTGTTTAAGGTATAAGAACAGAGCAGAAGTGAGAAGAGGAGGCACAGAATTGAGAGGTGCAGAGTGATGTCTTTCTTTTTCTGAATTTCTTTGGAATTCACTATTTGGACCAGAACCTTGGCCTTTAAAGTGTCAGATTTCTTTTTCTGTGGAATATCTTTTCTCGTCAACGAAATGACATGCTCCCTGTTTCATCTCTCTCTCCCAGTTCCCACATAATAGATACTTCAAGGGTTTGGTTGATTGAAATGGTTGCATACATTCTCTCAAGAAGGCCAGGCTTGAGGAGGGAATTGTGGTAGGGCTGCCACCTGTTTTCATGACAAAGTCCTGAACGTGACTCAGCCTAACATCCAGTCTGGTTGCCCCCAGTAAGACAGAGATTCTATTTACAGGGACCCTGGTCACCTCCTGTCTGCCTTAGCCAAGCTTGTGCACGCTGTCTGCTCCTGTCACAGTCTTTGGGAGAGAAAAAAGAGCATGGGAAGTGCACACATCTGTGGTTTGGAAATTCATGGAGATATTTTCCGGCTATTATTGGAGAACTGTCCTTTACATTCACCTTTTGCTAAAGAACTACACTGAAAGTTTGGGGGATATTCACTCCAAGTGCTAACTTCATCCTCAAATATTACTGAATGCTAAATGGACATTGCGCTATGAAGGGGAGAAAGAGCATTCTCTACCCACTCTGGGTCCTTTCTGGCTGGGCTACAAATTAAATTGACATAAGGCTGAACGGCAGGAGAAAAATCAAACAAAGCTTTATAACATGTATACATGGGAGAGACTCAGGGAAACTGAGTATCTCTCGATAAAACGGCAGAGGTTCTCCTCTTAGACAAAGGAGGATATTGGGGGTTGGGTCAGCGATGGGAGATTACCAGAAAACACAGTAAGGTTATTATGCAGACTTAAGGCCTCCGCTTCCACACTGACAAGTTTCTAGAGATGAGGTCATCCACCCCTCTTCCGGGTACAGAGAAGGAGATACCTTTACAAATGGAGATTTCCCTTACAAATGTAAATGTTGGGTAAACAGAACTTTGATAGGAATGGGTGTAGCAAAGACCCTCCCAGTCTATCGATACCCAGAGTCATCCAAGGTAATGGGCCATCCCAGGGACAGGCCTTCCATCCCAAATTCCTTTAGACAGTTGGAGGTGGGAGGGGAAGGTCAAAGCCTCCTTCAGAGAAAAACAGACATTTTGAGGTGGTCAATTCTGATCCCCCACAGCTACATACTGAGAATGCAAAGTTCCCACTTTTGAAGACTTACAGTGAAGTCGGGAAAACAAGATTTAGGCTTAAAGTGAGTCTGTACATATGAATGGGTGGGGCAGATTGTCAGTTCTTCTAAAGCTCCAAGGAGGACAGGGTTGCTCAGGACTGGGTTGGTCCAAGAAAGCTTCATAGAAACTGAAATGGACCTTGAAGAAAGGGACAAACCCGATTAACCAAAAAAGAAAATGTATTGGAGGACAGTGAATAAACTCACTTTAGCTGGAGGAGGTTTCACATGGTCACATAAAGTTGGGAAATGTTTTGGGAGGCCTTGAATTCCAGATTTACAGTTTGCTTTTTAATCAGTAAGCACCGGGAAGCCATTAAATATTTTTGACCAGGTATATGGATATGCAAAAGAATTTTATCAAGACTGTCTGGTGGTAGTGGAGAGGATGACTGGGGTGGGGTGGAGAAGGCTGGAGTCCAGGGGCCTAGTTAGGAAAAGTCTTAATAGTCCAGTAGAGACTATCGGACTATTGCACATTCAACTAAGGTGGTAGCAGAGAGAACAGGAAACAGCACTCAATTCTGTGAACTTCGGTCTTGGGACAGTATTTGCATGTTATTCATTTGACTTAAACAAGCCGGGGAATGCTTTTGATCCTCCACTTTCTCCATAGTCTCCTATTTTCCCCAGGAGAAAGAGTGGAAAAGAGAACTGCACTATCACCTGCTGAATGACCTTAGGCAATTCACTCTGCTCCTCTGGACCTTAATTATCTCATCTAAATCAGATAACGTTTTACTTGCCTGAAGGCAGAGAACTAGCATACAGAATATTTCGATGACCTTTTAACTTTCGGAGCCAGTTTCTTTTTTGATTTTTAATTCTTCTTCAGAACTCCCCAATATCTACTCTCCCCCAACAGCTATTTCATCCCAGTCTGGGAAGAACGACTTGGGGTTCAATCCGGGGCACATACAACTTCCCCAGTGTCTCTTGGAGACGTAGTTGAGGCTGGGAAGGAAGTCTTCAAATCCGACCTGGAAGAGGGAACTATGGCTGAATTAAGTGGCCCTTGTCTCCGAACTAATATCATGTCTACTCTTGTTACCTAGAGTAGGGAGTAGAGTCGTTGTAGGCCACGAAAGGCCCTGAAACCAAAGCCTCGGGCGTCACCCCACCCCTCCCCCAAAAGATCCCCACCCCCCACCCCCACCCCCAGCCCCGCCGTGTCTACCCAACTTCTACTTCACTTCTGCTTGGGGAGCAACACCGCCGAGTGCCGGGGCGGTACCTCAGTTTCTCAGTCACATCGAGTCCAGATCAAACTCGCCCCTCCTACATTCCACCAGTCTCCAGTCGGCGGAGGCGCCAGTTACTGTTCTCTGGCCCCATCTCTTGCTGCCCCGGGGAGGTCAGAGGTGCTCTTCCTGGCTCCCTGGGCTCCTCCGGGGCGGAACTCACCTGTGCTTCGTGGGCGGGGCCGAGGCCGGGGCGGGACAGGTGGGTGTGCGGTCGCGCCCAGAGCCGAGAGGGAGCCGGAGCGGGAGGAGGCAAGGGGAGAGGCGGGCAGGCGCGCACCTAGGGAAGCCTCCTTGTGGGCAGTCTGTCAGAGCGAGCGAGCGTGCGAGGAGGGCGGGTGGCAGCGAGCCTGAGACTAGGAGAGGCGTGGGGAGGAGAACCGAGCGCGGAGAACACTCGGGGAGGAGGAGCCGGGCTCTGCTCCGGGAGACCTGAGCCCGGCGCGAGGCGCCCGCGCAGCCCAGGGACCCTCTGCGTGCGGAGCATGAGCCGGCGACCGGGGAAGACGGCCTCGGCGCAGCCCTGAGGCGCTGGGCTGGGGCTGGGACACCGTGCGCCCGGGGCGCTGGGCCCCGCCAGGGGGCGGGGGCGTGTGTTGGGGGGGAAGTAACCCGCGCTGGCGGCGGCCGCCCGTGCGCAGCGCAATGGGGAGCCCCCGGGCCGCGCTGCTCCTGCTTCTGCGCCCGGTCAAGCTGCTGCGGCGGCGTTTCCGGCTGCTGCTGGCGCTCGCCCTGGTGTCGCTGGGGCTCTGGACTCTTTATCTGGAACTGGTGGCGTCGGCCCAGGTCGGCGGGAACCCCCTGAACCGCAGTAAGTAGCGCCGGGGGCGGGGGAGGGCGCGAGGTGGGAGGAGGCAGTGCGGGTGGCTCCCGCGGTGGGGGGGCCCGCCTCTCATCCTCAGCCCAGATTCCCACCTCGTTTTCGTCTCCAGGTGCCCGGCGCCGCGCCGCTGCCCACTCCGGGAGAGACGAGGGGTAGGGAGCTGCGGGAGCCGGGCGCCGAATTCCCGAGCCGGGGCCTGCCCGCCGGCCGTACGGGGCCGGGGCATCCTTGGGGCTGCTCGCTTCTTCCCTCGGAGGGCGACCGGGAGAGAGGCTCCCCGCCCGCCCCGTGGAAATGCTGGCCGAGACCTGGGGCACCTCCCGCCGCGCTAGGCTGGCAGTCCCCTTGGAAGAGAAAGCGCGGTCTGCGCCGGGCTCGTGTGTATTTGTGTCCGGGATGCCCTCGGCAGTCTAGTCTCCACCGAGGCCACGCGCTCCAGTCGGCGCGGCCCAAACTTAGCTCACCGCCTTCTCTGTGGCTCGCTCTGTTTCCCCTTCTGCTGCGTTTTCTCGGGTTCTTTTAACGATATCCCCAAGACCATCACCTCTCCTCCCCTTTTCCCATAACGCCACTCCCCTCCCAGCCCCTGTCTCTTCCTCAAAGCCTCCCACCTCCTCACCAGCCGTCCCCTCTCATAGTCCTGGCCGCCCCTCTAGGTGGTTATCTGAAGCCTGCCTTGGGAACCCTGCGGAATCTGCTTAACTCCCCAGACCCTGCTCAAGGAGACAATGGACAACACAGTGGAGCAGGCAGTGGGTAGATTCTCTTTTTTAATTTAGCCAAAACCACTTAATTTCTTTGTGCCTCAGTTTCCTTCTAGGAAATGGGAGGGAATGGTCTCTTTCTCTTTTTACTTCAACAGGCCTGGCTATCTGAGGTGATTTTCAATTTACTACTGATGGAGCTAACAAAGTAAAACTCTGAAAGTGTCAGAGACTGTAAATGGTCAATGTAATATTTGCAAAAAGGAATGAAGAAAGTCCCAGAACTACCAGTGCCATTCCCAAGCCTGAGGGGGCAGCGGTTCATAATTCTAGCACATTGTCTCCCATCCCTTCACTTCCCCCTTTCATGAAACTCTGAAGGAATGACTGATGAAATTGCTGGTAAGAAGAAGCTCTGACGTGTCCTGTGTCAACTGCTCTGCCCAGAGTTGGGTGTGGTGCTTTGCCTCCTTCTGTGGCCAAAGAGAGGGAATTACTAGGGTCAGTAATGGAGCTGGTTCAAGGTGGAGGTGTATATTTATCGTGGAACCTCTCACTCTGGCAGTGGAAATAATTGCGGAGTGTGAGTTGGGAGAGTGGAGTTCCAGTCCTGGTTCTGCCACTAACTAGTTGGGGAATCAAGGGAAAAATGGCAGCGTCTCAGGTAGAAGGAGGAAGTTGGACTAAATGATCTCCAAGGTCCCTCTCAATGTGGATACTAAGATTGTGTGATCTCCCCTGCTTGAGCAAGTAGGAGAGTTCTTCCTCCTGATGACCAAAATCTGCCTTCCCACAGCTTGTTCTTCCCTATCTGAGCCTTGCTCCTCCCTCTGAAAGAGAGTGAATCCACTCTTCCATACCACGGCCATTCAGGCAGTCCCAAGTGGATGAGCCAGTTGGAGGCCCTGGGAGGGATCTCCCTTCTCTCCTCCTTGGGACACCGCTTCTCACTGTGGCCCCCATCTTGTTAATGTGGCAGCCAGTGGGATCCTCCGCACAGATTAAAAACAGAGAAAAGCCGTTGCTTTGTGACTCTGAAATCAGTGACCTCCCTTCCTCCGCACCGCCCCCTCCATACCTTTCCTTTACCTCCAGTGTGTTCTCCTCAGAGACCAGAGGAGAACCAGTTTGCCATAATAATAACCTCACACCCTGGCTCCCAACCTCTATCTCCTGCTGGCTGTCTCATCCTTAGCTGTCAATTCTTGGGTCTGTTTGGTGTCCCTCCTGGATGAATCTTAACTCTCTGACTGGGTTTTCTTATTCTTTGTTTCCTTTTCCAAACTGACCCTTCTCCAGAAAAATGTTCCCTGTTTTCTATTCCAGAATTGGCTTTCTGTTTCCCTAAATGTCATTTTTAACAAGAGTCCAAGCCTGGGCACTGATGGATCACTTGTTTCCACTTCTCGGCTTCCTAGAACCCTGAAACGCGTCTGCCGTGCAGAGTGGCTTTTCACACTGGGCTGTCCCACTGTACTCTACTCCTCTCCTGATCTCCCTTTGGAGTGAGATTTAGAAGGCGGCTGTGGTCTCTGACTCCTTGTCTTCCATTCTCTGTTTTTAAGAAGCTCAGACATTGTGCATCAAAGTCCTGTCTTGTCCTGTAGGCCTTACTCTCAGCTCAGAGCTGTTCCTCAGCGGGGAGAGCAGGGGAGGGAGAGAGGTAGGGAGGGGTTGCTAGCATTCCCTCCTCTACATCCTGGTGTACAACAGCGAACAGGGTAGTAAAACTTCCCCTCCCAAGACTGTACCCGTGGCCTTGACCACAGCAACCAGAGTGCCATCTTGGCTCTGCTTCCCAACAAGCCACCCTGCCTCCTCTCTTGCAGTTCCTGCCAACTCACTCCACTGCTAGCTTTCCTGTCATCTGTAAGGCCAGCCTCTGTTACCAGGAACCTTTCATTTGCCTGTCCCTGAGTGACTGGTACACTGATCTGGCACCCGAAGAAGTGCGTGGAGAGATGGTAGTCACAAACTCCAGGGTGGTAAAGTAATGACAGGGGAGCATGCTTCCTGCTTCATCTTCATGGAATAACCCAGTAGTTTAAGATACGGGTGATGTGCAATTTGGGCTCCATACGTAGAAAAAGATACAACCAAAATTGGAGTAACTTCAGAGAAAAGCAACCAAAATTGTTAACGAATAGAAAATTCATCTCTTGGACAAAAGAATTAGAGTCATTCACTCTTTAAACAAATATTTCCTTTGCACATACCTTGAGCAAGACGTTGTGTGCTAGGTCACATAGATAAAAATGAAGACTAGGTTATGGCTTCTGCCCTCTCACAGCTTTCTCTCGAGGAGGAGAGTCCAGGCACATATGTAAAATTAATCATAATATAAAACAGTCATTACGTTTTACAAATGTAGAACCTGGATGTTGCTGTGACACTTCTGGAAATGGGACATGGCTCTTTCAACTAATATTTCATGGAAGTGGTGACATTTCAGGAGATCTCCAGTTGCTGGTAAGATGTTAACGGCTACAGAGAGAGACGGCTATTCCAGGCAGAAAGAGCAGCATAGACAAAGACCAAGAGTCAGGGAAAAGTTAGTATTTGAGAATGTTGAGCATCTGAGTTTGGTGAAGCAGAGGATATGAAGGAGAATATAGGATGGTGCTATATTATGAAAGACTTTGTATGACAACCTTAACGAGTGGCATTTATTCAGTAGATTAGAGAAAGCAGCTGAAAGTTTTAGAATAGGATAGCGCTGTGGAATGGAACAGGCAAGGGTAATACTTTGGTGTGGATGGTGGTGCCTGAACAGGGTCCTGAAGGTCCCTTGCTGGGGCTGACGTTAGCCCTTTAGCTGCTGGGTCATGAAGCTCTCCTGGGGTCAGGTCAGGGTGGTAGTGGGACATTCAGAGGGCTTGGGGCAGTCACTATATACCAACACCTTCATAAGTATTTCAGTATTTAATAACTGGTTCAGCTGTACCGGTGTGTACCGGCTGAAAAGCAACCCTGGGAAGAGACTATTGTTGGAAGTTAAAGACTCTCCATTCTGGCAGATTTTAACAAGTCATACCCGTTTGTTCAGACTGGATTAGCTAAGTCCTGCCTGAGGGGAGACGTCTGGACTAAAATGGTTTCTAAGTTCTTTGCTCTATAATTGACCTTGTGCTGGGACCAACTTGGAGCTGGAGCCAAGAGATCGCATTTAGGCACAGAGCCAGGGCTGAATGGGAGCACGCGCCGGGCTCTTTCTAGATCTCGCAAGGCTAATCTAGTATGTCCCCATTTAAGTGCCAGGTTTACCTGCTGCACCCCAAAGTGTTCTCAAGCTCAGGAATTAGTCAGCTTTTGCTGCCTTAAGTCTATAACACATCTCACTGGTTGGCCCTTGTGATTTCTAATTGAGTTTGAGTGGGCTGAGGGAGGCACACCCACAGATGTCAGGCAGGCACTTCAGCTCCCTGGGTCACCACAGCCATTCTGATTTGGAAAGGATACAAACCCTCCAGTAACAGAGGTAGCTCAGGGCAGAACAGTAATCTGAGACACAGGCGGGGAGAGAGGGAGAAACAAATGAGACAGATGTGTGGGCAGAGCAGGGATGGTGTGGCTTAGAGTTGAAACTCAGAGCAGAGGTGAGTGGAGAAGGGAAACACAACTGCCTCGTGCGCTCCTTGTGGCCTGGGACCATGTCTCATGCTGCCCTGGCTGGGCTGCTCTTCTTTCTCATGGAAACTTTGGCTTCTGTTCCTGTGTCCTACTTACCTCTCTCTGCTGCTATCCTGATCACCCGGCTGCTGCATGTATCTTCAAATCAGTATTCACGTCTGGGGACATACCAGGCACTCAAAGGCCTTCTGGTTATGGATGGTAAGCTCTGAATTTCCAAGCACCTGATATTTTCCACTGGCAGATACTTTGTTTATCAGTGACTGATCCAAGAATAGAACCTAGGAATTCTTGTTCCTTGTACCATAATACATATAAACAATAGCCTTTATGCACAAATGCAAAGGTTAAACATTTAGCCATCAATGTTTTTTTTTATGTTAAGCATGTTTTCTTTAGACCTAGCACTGTCTGTACCAGGAAGGCAGCATGTGACAAAGGAGACCTTACCCAGACTTAGTGTCTCCTTTTCCTGACCCCTTCAGTCCCTATTCTGACATTGCCAGCAGAATTGTAGCAACACAGCCCATCCTCTCTATCCTGCCCACCACCCAGGGACCCTCAGTCTGAGTTGAGGCCCCATTTGCCTGCTCGGTGGTGCTGGGGCTTCTCCCCACTCCCTGTCCTAGGAATTATTCAGATGCCCAGCATGGTTATAGCAGCTTTGCAGCACAAGGTCTTCTGAAGCAACCACTTCTGTGCTGGTTTTAGGAGTGACTGGTAGTTGCACTGCAGTAATTTTCCGGGCCATGGAGCCTGGTCTTGCCCTCTAGTGCTGAGCTTTATGCAGTAGAGCAGAGCAGCCGCCATAGCAGAGTTTGCTTTGGAAGGGGGCCTAGAGGCTGTTCTTGGAGTCAGCCTCTCACTGTCTAGTTCTCTACCAAGTTCCACAAGTCTCA
The DNA here is from genome assembly GCA_031878705.1 of Tapirus indicus. Classification (NCBI taxonomy): domain Eukaryota; kingdom Metazoa; phylum Chordata; class Mammalia; order Perissodactyla; family Tapiridae; genus Tapirus; species Tapirus indicus. The sequence goes on along the minus strand of CM062918.1, from coordinate 99,354,041 downwards.
AAAATCTACCCTTTTATTTTCCATGAGCATTTTTCCTTATATCCAAGGATAATGAGGTCTAAACTAGGTCAATCATACATACATTTTGAACTTTCAGACAATCCTTTGACCTCGTGATCCACAATTAATAGATTTATATGTTATCCAATATAAAAAAATACTACAGGAAGAGGTGAGAATAGTTTGGATAGTGTATATGAAGGGTGTTGGGCTGAATGTGGTACATATTCTGAGCAAAGCATGACAGATACATCTTTAAATTTTTACAGACTCTTAGGTTCTAACAAGTGCTGCTTTCAATGTGAGAAGTATCCATTAGACAAGCAAAAATGAATATTCTTTTTATCCTTATGATATTTTAGTATGTAATTTTTTATGTGAAATGTTTTTTTTATTTCCTAACTACTAACCAACTTTTTTAGAAAATAAGGATGCAAATTGTCCTTGTGGTCCCTGGTTGTGTGTGGGTTTTTTTTAACTTTTCATTGAAGTATCTTATATGCACAGAAAAGTACACATATAAGTGTACAGCTTGGTGAATTTCCACAAACTGAACATACCTGTGTAATGAGCACACTATGAAGATCAGAACCTTACCAGCGCCCCAGCAGACCCCCTTGGGCTCTGATTCAATCACTACTATAGCATAGATTAATTTACCCACTTTTTATACTTTATGTATAAAAACATGTGATTTATTTTTAAAGTAATATTTATGATTATAAAAATAATACATGTTCATTATGCCAGATGACAGCTGTGTTATCTGGACCACAGTAACCCCTGTAAAATTAGTTTTTTGTGCTTTAGGCATCCTAGTATAACTGATATAGCTTAAAGAGTGGCCAAGGAAGACCAAGGATCTAAGTGCTATGAGATACAGCCCTGTGAAATTCTCCATGAGCTGCTGCAACGATGGAATTGAGAAACATTGCTTAGCCTATGTATGAGAACCCTCTCAAAATGTTTCTTCTGGTCTTGATATTAGAAATAGATATACGTCTCTTGAGAAATCAATTTGTTTTAATTTTTATTGGTCATGTAAATTGTAGAACCACCGAGGTTTTTCCCTTTGTGCTGGTTACTAGAAAGCTTTAGAATTCAATTTTTGGTTCATCTGGAAAAAAGTGTAAAAAATTTTATGGTCTGCATTTTGGTATCAATTTTGTGCCTATCCCTTTATTTTTCCTTTTTTACCCACAACTACTTCTAATTTATGTCATCTTACATTCTATGGCCCTTTTAAGCCACTTTAATTTTTTCTGGACCAAATCAAGGCATAAAAGAAATCAATGAAAATGCTATGGTATATATAAAAGTATGAAGAAGAAATGAACAATCACATATAATCCCATTATTCTGATCTAGAGATTGTTGAAAAGAAAAAATAAAGTATAATAAGCCATGATAACCAGACACTGGATTCTGGAATACCTTAAACAAGAATTCTAAAAAGCTGAAAGATTATTTTTCTGATCTTTTTTTTGTGTCTTTGTTTATTTAGGTATTGAAAAATTGAATGATAGTCAACAATAAATTCTTTTTTTTTTTTAATTTTTTTTAATTGATGTCTTAGTAGTTTATAACACTGTGTGGTTTTAGTTGTACATTTTTGTTTGTCCCTCACCATGTGGATGTAACCCTTCACCCCTTGTGCCCACCCCCCACCCTCCTTATGTATGAAAAGAATATCAATAGCTTGAAATTTACTGACAGATGTTGGGGCCTGAGCCACTGTCATTGAAAACAATGACATTTATACAAGGAAAATTCCATAAAGCTTGAGGCACTCCTGACATTACTGATAAAACAACCAAGGGGACTGGCCAGGAAGGCCAGAAACCTCAGGTTTGTCATATCAAGACAAACGGGGATACCAGGAACATGAAGGCCTGTGGCCACTGCCCAGCCATGGCTTCTGGATGCATAAAGTCACAAACATCAGAGAGCCAGCCCCTTTACTAACAGATGAGAAAACAGGCCCAGGGAAGGGATGTCATCTGCCTCCTCTCCCCATTTCTTCTTTTAAACTGTGTTTCTTGGGGTGCCCAGCAGAGGCTACATGCGTGTCCCTTTCCATACCACGTAGAATTGTGCTTTATGGCACCAGGACCTGGGAAGAGTGTCAAGGATGGGAAAAGGAGAAAGGTGGGGGGTGGGAATAGAGAAGTAGCATTTCAGACAGACCGAGGATTTTATATATAAATGCCCAGGAAATTGAGTGATGTATGTTTTTCAATTTTTATTTATTTTGCAAATTTTGAATGGCTTGCAGAGGTGATTCATTTTAAAACTTTAAAATGTTTATGGAGCATTTACTTCTTTGCGTGGGACTGAGTGGGATAAAAAGTGTTTGGTTCCTGGAAAAAATTATGGAATTTGAAGACAGGGCAATGTTTGAATCCAAGCTCTATTTACTCACCAGTTGCAGGACCTCACATAAGGTCTTATTCCTTTTCAAGCCTCTGATGGGTAACAGGGTTATAATGCCCTCACTGTAGAGATCCCCTTATGACTAAATAAGATTTAGTGAGTTTAGCACATAGTAGGTGTCCAGTTAGATTTAACACAAGCCTAGCACATATTAGTAGCACAATGAATGTCAGTTCCCACCTCTTCTGCCTCAGTTTACAGTCTGGTAGGAATTAGAGAATGGCTGGGCAGACAGGAGTGAATAGATACATTCCTCAGCTGGCCCTTTTGCCAATGCTTTTTCAACTTCTCAGTCCATGACACAGCTATTCCCAGTCCTTCAGCAGTCTCCAGGCCATCCATGCCCAGGACCTGCCACCAAATATACGTTCTTTAACCACTCTTTTTCTCTCGATGATGTTCGGCACTGCCTCCATCTTTCCATCCCCATCCCAGGCAAAGATTTGCAAAAGATAGGTTAGAAGTCAAGGATTTTGCTGAGAATGAGAGATATTTGGGGATGTACCAGGGCACAAAAGCTCAGCAATTGGGAATTGGTAGCCTGTCACTCTGCTGCATGCTGCTGAATACACTCGGAGGGTCTCTGGGACTGGAAGGCAGGAACACTGGGCAGTTCTCTCAGTATAAATCCTAGCTTTAACTGACTAATCAAGGGTCCTTGGGCAAGCCCCTTTTCTTTTGAGGGCTTCAGTTTCATAATCTTTGAATGGGATGCTTCTTTCAAGGGTAGATTTGGAACCTCACCTGTGTCACCAAGGTGCCACGGGGACAATCTTTGACATTCTGGCACTGGTCTTTCAAGACTCAGTTGCCTGAAACGAGAAGTGGCAGCTATCCCAGTGCTTCTGGCTACTTGGCCTCCAAAGTCATCTCTGACAATGTGGTCTCCAAACAAGCAGTTGCCTCAAAGATTAAAGGCCTCTCTGCTGAGATCTTCTTACAAATCCTCTGATCCACTCCTTTCCACCCTGCTTGCCAACCCAGGGTTCAAATGGATGCATGCAGGCACGTGCACGTACACACCCTCCCCTCAGCAACCAGCTGGTCTCCTGACTCTGCTCACTGCAACCTCTGAGTCAAAGACTGACAAGGGAAGTGAGGACGTTGAGGATTTCCTATGAACCAGGGACAAAGTGTTAATATATCTTAGTTCTTGGTTCTCTTTTATTTCAGCTGAGTAGGGGGCCTGGGAAAAGGGAGAGGAGTATGGGGAGTACATATCAGGTGAACAACTTCTAGCAGCAGAAGGCAGGGAAAATCTCACACACACAAAGAAGGTGTAGAAAATTAGGGAGAGAAATTGAGGGAGAGATGTCTACCCCATTTTTTCACTTGATTCAATGACTATATTTTTCAAGTCTCTAAGTTTTATTTGGTTCTATTTTTAATTTGGTTTCTTTTTAAATACTATATTCTCATTTTTAATAATTTAAGACAAAATTTATTTTATCTAATCTATTATCTAAAGTTGCTGGTTTCTGCAAACTAAGTGGCTGTCAAAGTGTTAGCATCTGCTTGCTGCTCTGATGTTCACATCTTCATTTTTTGGCCCCTAGAGATTTCCTTTTCCTTATGGAGAGCTTAACTATGTAAAGAAAAAGAAGTTTGTCACATTTTATCCAGCATTTCTTAGTACTTTGCTGTATTTCCCAAAAGGAAGTCCTTTGGCCTGAATCTTTAAGATCTTCTCCAGCTCCAGTTGTCGGGATTATTGGTGTGTGTGTGTCTAAGCACAGGTGGATATTCCCATCTGAGGAATACAGCATAAGCTAAGTAAAAGTTTAGGGAACACAAGTCCTGTGAGGCTCACGTGGTATGAAGCTGAGGTTGAAAAGGTGGTTGTGACATGACTATGGAGTCTCTAGTGCCAGGCTGCTGAGTTTGGGCTTGGTAGGGAGCAACATAAATTTTTCTTTTTTCTTTTTTGTTTTATTGATGTCTTAATAGTTTATAACATTGTGGGGTTTTAGTTGTACATTATTATTTGTCCGTCACCATGTGGATGTAACCCTTCACCCCTTGTGCCCACCACCCACCCCCCTTCCCCTTGGTAACCACCAACCAGTTCTCTCTGTCCGTGTGTTCATTTATATTCCATATATGAGCGAGTTCATGCAGTGTCTGGCCTTCTCTCTCTAGCTTATTTCACTTAACTAATACCCTCTGGGTCCATCCATGTTGTTGCAGATGGGACAATTCTGTCTTTTCTTATGGCTGAGTAGTATTCCATTGTATGTATATACCACAGCTTCTTTAACCAATCATCAGTCGAGGGACACTTGGGTTGCTTCCACTTCTTGGCTATGGTGAATAATGCTGCAATGAACATAGGGGTGCATAAGCCTCTTGTGATGGTTGATTTCATGTCCATTGGGTAGATGCCCAAGAGTGGGATTGCTGGATCATAAGGTATTTCTATTTTTAATTTTTTGAGGAATCTCCATACTGTTTTCCATGGAGGCTGCACCAGTTTGCATTCCCGCCAGCAGTAAATGAGGGTTCCCGTTTCTCCACAACCTCTCTAGCATTTGTTGTTTTTTGTCTTGGTGATTATAGCCATTCTAATGGGTGTCAGGTGATATCTTAGTGTAGTTTTGATTTGCATTTCCCTGATGATTAGTGATGTTGAACATCTTTTCATGTATCTATTGGCCATCTGTATCTCTTCCTTGGAAAAATGTCTGTTCATATCCTCTGCCCGTTTTTTGATTGGTTTGTTTGTTTTTTTGTTGCTCAGTTGTATGAGTTCTTTATATATTACAGAGATTAATCCCTTGTCGGATATATGATTTGCGAATATTTTCTCCCAGCTGGTGGGTTGTCTATTCATTTTGATCTTGGTTTCACAGCAACATAAATTTTTCAAAGCAATGATTTGGTGTTATGAAAACAGTGTTTTCTTATTTTCATCCACTGATTCATACTTTAATTCTTCAGACATTTGTTGAATACCTTTTATGTCCTAGGGCCTGTGATTATAGGTAAATTAAGCTGTTGGGAGTTTGCAGGATGGCTTGGAGATAGAAAGGTCACTCAGGTGGTTATTGTAGTGGCCGAGGGTGTGGACGATGAGTGCCTAGCTGAGAAAGGTGACAGAAGAGAGCTGAGACCTGTCAAGGAAAGAAGTGACAGAATTTGGTGGTAGATTTGATGTAGAAGACAATAGAATATTAAAGTTCTGGGTTTCACACATGGTTCTCTGGCTACAGTCTGTCATGATCATTTTAATTAAGGGCTGCCTTGCACACCCAGCATCTCAAAAATGTTCTGATGAGAAAAAAATGCTGTCATTTCTTCTTACACTTTCCTCTTTGGGACTTGGATACCATTCCAGTCCTGCAGAAGAACACAAAGGGACCAGAGACATTCACTCAACAAATATTTGTTGAGCACTTGTATGTGCCAGGCAGTGTTGTAGGTATTAGGGACAGAGAAGGGAACCAGAAATTTAAAGGCTTTGCTGTCATGGAGCTTACATTTCATGAGGAAAAGACAGATAGTAAACACATAAACAAATAGATATGAATTTCAGATAGTGATGAGTTCTTGGAAGGAAATGAATCATGGTAATGGCACAAAGTTTCTGGATGGAGGGTTGAAAGAAAAGACTCACTCAAAGAGTGAGGGGCTCTCTGAGAAGTGACTTTCCTAAAACAGATGACTTAGGGGAGAGGACATGATTCAGCACCAGCTGAATGTCAGGATTACAAGTACCTCAGGAATTCAGAGAGTGGGAGCTTGGTAGGAGAGGAAAAAGTGTAGAACAGGGTCATTGCTCAGTTTTAGGATGAGCATCTCCTTCCCACCCCCTCCATTGTCCTGAAAACAATGTCCTTTACCTCCCTGGCAGGAATAGAGTCAGCCTCAGGCTCTGGGTTTCCTACTGGGAGTACCTGAGAAAGAGGTTCTGGCCAAGGCTCTGTCTGGGCCTGGGGAGAAGTCATAGTGGTTGTGTTTTTCTCATGACAAAGTTGGATCCCAAAACCAGGACGGAGAGAGGATGTCCTATCAACAGTGTCATTAACCTCTGCCCGCCTTCCCTGACAGCATTTTTTTGTGCCTCCATTACTGCACTTATCAGTCTGCCTTGCATCGGAGTTATTTATGTCTGTGTTTGTCTTCCCCTGCCAGATTGCAAATTTCTAGAGTGCTGGACCTGAGCATTCCCTACCCCCTGCTTTGTATCCCTAGTGCAGAGATGTTTAACCTTTTGTGGCTCGCTTACACTTGTAAGAATCTGGTGAAGAAACTTTGGACCCTCTCCCCAGAAATTAGCCTGCCCCTCTTATATTTTGCATGCCATTTTGGGGAGGTACACAGGCCCCTGACACCTATCCATGAGTCTCTAGTTAACTCTGCCTGAGTGCTTTGCCCAATACCTGGTACATGGTAAGTTTGATTACCATGAGTTTGATTGACTGGGGGATGTCCTCCCAATTAAATCCCTTTACTCTAGTTGTAGGGGACAGATGTTAGGTGGGAGAAAGAGAGCCAGGAAGCAGTCCCACTGCTAGGAGATGCAGAAGAGCGTGTATACACTCTGGAAGTAACCATCCAGAAAGCAGTAGCTTCACCACCGCTTCTTGTTGGAGTGCCTGAGTTGGGGTCTCCTCCTCCTTGGGCTGGTCTTCTCTTGGACTCGTGAATGCTGTTCTCCAGTCTCATGATATTCCTTCTGCTTGCCTTTCAAAACTGCCCATCGTTTTAATCTCTTCCCTGAATCCTCCCTGAATTATTTCAGTAACAGCTGACCTTACCCCTTTTGGAACTTTTGTTCCTCTGAAGTTGTCTGAAATTCAGAATTAGTATTTTCTTCTATTCCTACTTCATCTGGGTTGGTCTTGTGTACTCCAACTAGGTTGTTCAAGAAGCCAAAGGTGGCTCCAAAGTATCTGGTCATGACTTCACCTTCCCCACAGCATTGTTGGAGTGCTTGGAAGAGGCAGGTGGTTAACTTAGAATTGAGTTGGCACAGCCTTCATTGCACCCATGTTTCCTCCACGTGGACACAGCCATCCTTTCTGCCTTAACTTCTGAGGTTGCTGTTGTATCTTCCATGGCATCTGCCAGTGTCTTTACTTCTCCTTTTCTTCCTTCATCATAGCTGAGTAGTCAAGAGCAGGTCTCTGAAGTCAGACTATCTGAGTTTGAATCCTAGCTCCAATGCTTAGTCCCCTGTGCCTCAGTGAGCAGATTACTGAGCCTCAAAATGCCTCAGTTTCTTAACTGTAAAATGTAAATATTAATAGTACCTATCTCATTGGGTTTTTGTTGTGATGATTAAGTGAAATAATACATATGAAGTACTTAGAACAGTTCCTGATACATAATGTTTAATAAGTTTTAGCTGCTATTATTGTTTATTATCATTTAATCAGCTTTTAAAGCCCCTTTGTCTCTCTTTTGATTGGTTTTTGGGTGCTATCTTTCATATATCATAAAGAATCCTAGGACAGGAATGGATCTCAGAGATTTTTAAATTCTGAGATGGAAAATACCTGTATTTCTTATTCCAGGCCAACAGCAGACATCGCCAATAGAACAAGAAATTCTTTTATTGAGCCCAGATGCACTCTCAAAATCTTCCTCAACACAGCTCACCAAGCAGTCACTACAAATTGATTTGAGTTGCCTCTTATAGTGTCATCTGTTTGCCCAGCCTCCTGATTTTACCAGTGAAGAACTGAAGGCCTAGAGAGTTTTAAGCAACCTGCCTAGAGAGCAGTGCTGGGCTCAGAACTCCTGATACCTGAGCAGTTGTCTTTACAGCATATGGTACCACTCGCCATTCTGCCATTACTCATTCCCTTTTTGTTGCTGAGAATGCTTCCTTTTAATGTCTGAATTTCATGAGGTCCTTTTTTTCCTACCCATCCAAGCAATCTGATAGTGTACTAAGCGTGCATTTAACCCATTCTCAAGTCTATTGATTCATCTTTTCTTGCCAGTGAACTAGCTGAAGTTATTGCCACCTCACTGGGGGTGGATCATGTGCCCAACTCAGCTGCTCTTGGGAGTGATTTTTGGGTTTTCTGAAATTTATCCAGTGAGACCCTGCCTTGACATCGATAGCTGAGGGTAACTTCTGCAAAGAAGTTCTTGTTGGTATTGAATTCTCATATTGGAAGGGGCAGGCCAAGATGTGACATTCCTCATCCAACAGGCCCTTTGTTCCCCTCACTCTCCCATTCTCAGAACAGCCCATTCTACTACAGAAGTGTAGAGCTTCTTAAAAACAAAGCAAGTGGAGTTATGATTTCCTATCTCACCTCCTCAAGTTGAGGAGGGATGGGGAATAGGAAAGATGAAGTTGATTTTAAATCAAAAGAGTCTTGGAGCATGAATTGTGAAACCCTTTGGTAGAAAAGTACATAATGTATTTTTAAAAATTGTCTTCTTTATTCTTATCTCTGTAGAAAAATACAAGCTGATGAGGACTGATATTTTCGTAATCCTAGTCCTGGTTCGCAAATGGAAGTCCATTACTGGCAATTCTGTGTGGGGGTAAAAGATGAAATGGATGACAAATTGAAGAAAAATTGCAAAGAGGTAGCAGTAAGTGGGTTCAGAACACGTTTGGAAGTGTATAGAGAGGAGGTGAAAAAAATAATATTCAAGGTTGATTTAGCATGATTTAGGTTGAATAGGAATTCAATTTTGCTCTGATTCATGAAAATTGGAAAAATATTTGTATAAGGAACATTCTACAATAGTGAAGCTTTAATTATATTTTTCAGGAAATATCACCTATTATGGGGAAACATTTATTGAAGCAAGAGCCATTAATTTAATGGAAGTTGGTATTTACTACTTTGAGAAAAAGAAATGAGCATAAATTGCCTAAGGTACTTGTTGATACAAAAATTAGGTAGGTTCAATTTCTGGGAAATGGTAATACATTGTAATATTTTGAAGGAAACAATTATGAGATACTTTTAGTGCCTCTTACAAATCTAAAGCAGTTTTCTGTTTAACAAGCTAACGTATATTGTACATACTTGGCTTGCTCAGAATGATTACGCTTGGTATATTTAGAAATTGGAAGGCCTGAATGGCAGAAAAAAGCAAAGCAAAACACCAAAAGTTGTTTCTTCTAAAATCAAGAAAGAAAATCCTCAAGAAAGAGTTGTTTTTCTATATTTTTCTGCTCCTTTATATCTAAGAAGGTTGGAAAGCTCCAGGGTAGTGAACATTTCCCCAGCTGGCTGGGTTTCCGTGAGCCAATCATGTGAGGGAAGGAGTGGAAGGCGAGGGAGAACAATAGTACCTTGTTTTCTCATGGAACCTTTCTCCTGGGAACTTGGAGCAACTTAGGCTGCAGTCACATTTTAGGATCTGAGGTTGCTACTCCTCTTCTCCCTGAAGGGAGATCGCTCCTTCCTACCTGTCTGAGAAGGTGTCCTCTGCCACTGCCTTTGGATGCATATGGAGCAGTGGGGGTGGGAGGTGACACCCCTCTCGCATGGTGAATCGTGGAGTTCACTGGGAAGACAGAAGGTACAGCCTGCTGCCTCCTTTATATGGAGGAGAAACTAAGGCAAGCGGTGGTGTGGGGCACAGACAAACCTACTAAGCCTCCCGAAGGAGGAGGCTCCCTCAAGTGTGCTGACTCTCAGCACTAAGTAAGGGGTATGGGATAGTTCAGAGGCTCAGCAGGCCACGGTATATGGTCTGGAATCTGTCTTGAGTGACTTAACTCTTGCTGAGGGCATTTTGTTTCATGGCTGTGGCTTTGATGGTGTCACTGTCCTAACCTGCCCAGACCCCTCCCCTAGACCAGCTAGCTGATGTTCCTTGGACTGCCAAAGCTGGGGTGGGAGGAGCAGGACTTGTAGTCTGGTCATTGGCAGTAGAAGGGTATACCCCTGCGGGGACTTTGGCTGCCTACAACCAGCCACTGGAGGAAACAATATGAGCAGTTAGGGAAATATGGAGTCTTGTTAAGGAAAAAGGTGAGTAACAGCATCAGGTGCAGATGAAAGGTCCAGAAAGATGAGACCTGTTAAGAAATCAGCATATTTGGCCAAGGAGCAGGAGAGACACTGGTGAATTGTGTGATCTGTTGTAGCAGGAGGAGTAAAGTAGAAGCCAGGTTATAGAATCATAAAATATTTGGGCTAGAAGAGAACTTGGACGTCTTTCTTTTAAGCGCATGGTTAGGGCTAAGACCCCTGGGCTGGGGGTCAGGGGACCTGGCTAGTTCTGATATGAACCTGGTCTGTGACTTTGAGCAACTCAGCTTAGCCCTCTGGGCCTCAGTTTTCTCATTTGTAAATGAGAAGGCTTGGCTACTTGGTCCTTGCAGGCCCTCTGGCTCCAACAGTATTCCCACAGAAAGTGACATTTGCATCATTGCTGAGGATTCTGAGTTGGAAGTGGCTAGAGAGATTGGAAAAAGGAAACTCAGAGAAGATGCCTGGGTTCAAATCCTGGCTCTAGTCACTTATTAGCTGTGCGACATGCCTTCTCATTCAGGCAGGCCTGGGAGTGGGTTCTGGGCCCAGCTCTTATCCCCGAGATAGCCGCCATCCTCCACCTTCCCTGTCTCACATTCTCTTCTCTCCCACTCACCTGGGGATAGGAGGACAGGTTCCATAGGTGGGGGCAGTGAGGGAGGGGTTGAAGTTGGATGAGCCCAAGGTAATGGTCCTTAGGGAGATGATCTCTGGGAAGCCTGTGGCTGGAGAGACTCAGTGACTTTGGAGGGCATTTCCACAGGCCCTGGTGACCCTGGTCATCTTTCTCATAGCCCTCCTACCCGTCCTGTGCACTTCCGACCTGCAGACCTCAGGGCCTCATCACCTCCCTGTCTCCCTGCCTCCTGGGCAGCCGTCACATAAAAACCCTTGTGTGCTCAGCTCAGGGGTGGAAGGGAATCCTGCGCAGGGATTGGCCATGGGGTTGGCCACTTATTTTGGCAGCTTCAGCCACAGGCTTCCTGACCAGACCATCAGAAGCTGAGGGAAGCAGAGGTGGGGGGTCAGTGAGTCATAAGCTCGGACTCCACCTCAGGGAGGGGAGCTCTCCATAGAGGTGCCCTCCAGGAGGCACACTTCCCCTCCAAAAGAAAAGGGCTGGTACTTCTGGATTCTTCCTCACAGGGTCACTGACTTACGTCAGCTAATTTGATGAGCATCCCCATGGTGTTCTGTATAACAGGAATAATGATCCTAACTTTACAAGGTTGTGGTGGCAAATTGAAAACCTGGCACATCTTAAACTCTCAGTAAAACTTGGCTTTCCTTTCCTTGGTGTGCCTAGAGTTAAGAATAGGACAGGGTGTACCCCATAGGTGCAGACATGGAGGAAAAGCAGAACAATGTGCAAGTCCATACACACAGATGCTCTTGCTTTTCATGTGCTTCCCCAGTTCCCAGCCTGAGGCTGACTATGATGGGAAAGCAGGACTTGCTCTGTGCTGCCTCCCCCTAACCCCTTGTTGTCCTGAGGCAGACAGGCTCCCAGTCATTACCTCACCGCAGGGCCCTGTCTGCCAGAGTGAGTGGTGGAACTGCCTGGGTGGAGAGCTGGAGGCTAATTTTAGACCTGGAGACTCCCTGCCAACAGTTGTGGCTGGGCCCGGCAGCTGGGCTGGGCCGCCTGACGGGAGTTCTGAGTCTCCTTGCAGGGAGCCCTGGACGTGGCCCTCCAGGTCTGCTCTCAGGGGCACATTGCTGCTTCTGCCTCAGCTGCAGAGAGAGCCTGGGACAAGGGTTCCTCTGTACAGAGGGTAGAGCTTTGAAGCCACCCCTTTCTCCGGGGCTTCCTTTCTCCTTCTTGCATTAAGATATTTCTATCCTCCATGTTTTTCCAGGTGGCTCTGTAGGCCAAAAACTACTGGTGTGGCACCTCTATAGTGGGCCAGTGGGCCTCTGAAAAGGGGAGCTGGGGGCAACAGGGAGAAGAGAGTGCCCCCAAACTGTCCTGGATTTGTAGGCTAAATCCAGCCTCCCACTCAGCACCAAACTAATAATCTAATTTAGTGCCTCTCAACATTTTTCCTATTGGCACACGTGGAAAACGACAGGAAAAGATATTTGTATCACATATAGGGGCTAAGAGATAAGGGTGTTTGTGTTTGGATGCAGCCAGTCCAAGGGTTCTACTGCCCCAGAGCTCAAGAGGTTGATCCTTTCACCCATCTGAAGCCCACCAGTGGGCCATGGCACACCAGTTGGGAAGCTCTGGGATCATTCTCCAGTCTTTATGAATGCCGAGTCCCAGCCCTAGGAAACATCTCCGGGGTAATCGTAAACTTCTACTGGCAGGGAACCCAGAGAGCATGGAACCTTTCCTCCCCTTTTACAGATGAGAAGACTGAGGCCTAGAGAAGCTTGCCCAAAGTTAAACAGCTGAGAAGTAAAAAAACCCAGTTCTAGTTCTAGTTCTGCTAGGACAGTCATTCCTACATTTATCCAGTGTTCGCTGAATGCCTATAAAGTTCAATATTCTGAGGGTACAAAGATGAAATATTGTTGCTGGAATTCATCTATTTTTGGTAAAAAGACGGTCAAGGAAAAAGTTCAAGAAGGTGGTTATTTTGAGGAGAGATGGGGATGTGATTGGAGAGCAGCATAGTGGGCTTCAAGGGAATTATGTCTATTTCTTAAGTGGAATAGTGGGTACACAGATGTTATCTTTAGATCATTCATATATATTCCTTTATATGAGTGATATAATTCTTTTAAAAAGTAATTGAAAAACATACAGAATTTACAACCTAGAGAAAAATGGCTTGAGGGGTCAGGTAAGGAGAGAGACGAGTAAATCAGTTATTACGTGACAGTGATAAGTGCTGTGGCAGAGCTATAAAAATAATAGCCCAACTGCGTGCACTTTATACGTGATCTCATTTAATCTTCACAATGGCCCTGCGAGGGATAGGAACCTCTATAGTGTTTCCATCTTACAGGTGAGAATACTGAAGTTCAAAGATATTATTTACCTTGCTCAGGGTTTTGTGTTAAATAATCTTTGCAGTCAAATTTGAGTGCTTACCTCCTAGCCATTACACACAATGGTGAGAGGCGAGTGAGTTTACTTGCACGGTGAGCTGGCCTATGGGGGTAGGGTGGGGGGTGAAAAGGCAGGAAAGTTACTTAATCTCTCTAAACTTCTATTTCCCAATCTCAAAAGTGGAACTAATCGGGGCCAACCTGGTGGCGTAGTGGTTAAGTTCGCGCGCTCCGCTTTGGCGGCCCGGGTTTCGCAGGTTCGGATCCTGGGCAGGGACAGACACACCTCTTGTCAAGCCATGCTGTGGCGGCATCCCATATAAAGTAGAGGAGGATGGGCATGGATGTTATCCCAGGGCCAGTCTTCCTCACACACACACAAAATAATAAAAAATGGAACTAATTTTGCTTGCTGCTCCTTCTTGTGCAAATAATTTGAATGTAAAAGCACTACATCAGTGTAAAAGCTGACATTGAGAACTAATGCTTTGCCAGCTACTTTTCAGGTATTACCTCCTCTAATCTTCCCTTGATCCCATTAAGAGCACACGATTCCTATTTTATAGGACAGTCTGTCTCCTCTCGGCATTCCTCTATTAACAAACTTCTCTTCTCCCTGCCTTCCCCAGGGTGCTGGCTTCACCTTTGTCAGGGACAGTCATTCTGGGGCCGAGATGCTAGCAAAATGAAGCACCTGTCCTTACCCCACCCGAGTGCAAGCAATGCCATTCTGTTGGTGCATGCCAGGTTCCATGGTTATCTCTGGGGGCATCACCCTCAGGGAGAAGGTGAAAGCTTTGCAATCCTTAGTCTCTACCAGTGTTCTTGGTCTGGCTGCACATTTTAATCCCCTGTGGAGCTTTAAGAACTATCTATACCAAGACTTCACCTCAAGTCAATCAATTAGATTTGAGGGCAGAGGGAGCCAAGCATCAGCTTTCCAGGTGATTCTAATGGAGAGCCAAGGTAGAAAACCTTAGATCTATACTTTCTCTTTAGATGGGATGAGCTAAGAAATAAAGAGTGATGAAGAGATAAGGGAGTACACAGCTAAGCAATGACCGGAATGCCCCTGGGCCTCAGGCTGGTTCAGGATTAGGCCAGAGAAGACTGGAAATGGGTCAAGGAACAGCAGGGAAGAAAGGAGACACTGAAGTAGAAAGGAAAGAGGAGAAAATGAAAAAAATGCTTGGAGGTGTTGGAGGATGCTAATTGCCCCCTATAATAACTCCATACCTTCCCAATGGTACCTGTTCTGTGAGTTCAGGCCTAGCCAATAAGCATTTGATCATATTGTGTGTGTGAGCTGCAGGAGATATAAAGAAGTGTGAATTCCATCCAGTTGGTATACCAAGAGCTATGGTGTTCTTAAACAGATGGATGTATACATCAGAAATAATGCATCCCCTTGACAGTGTTCCCCCAAGCACCCAGAAACCCTCTCATCTTGGGTAAAGCTTATTATATTTGTTTAAAGTCTGTCATATGAGGGCAGGAACCATGTCTCTTTTGTGTCTTAGTCACCATTCTGTTACCCAGAACCTAGCATTATGCCTATGCCTGCTTCAAAGAAAGCCCTCAATGGATTCCATATTTGTTTAATTGAATTTGATTGTTTGAAGCAACTAGAGCAAGGTGAGCTCTAAGGGCACCTAGAGCATGATTATGTGCTTAAGTCCCTGGTAGAAGTAAGAGAAATAAAATCTAGCTTGGGGAGGAAGGCTTTGTGGTGGAGGTGGGATTTGAATTGGGACTTAAATGATGCAGAGGGCTTAGATAGATGGAGATGAGGGAGGATGAAGACAGAGGAAACAAGCAAGGATGTGCCAGGTCTGATGGGAGCCTGGTCTGATGGGAAAGGAGCCTGCTTCATTCCCTAGGGAGAGTGGGCAGGGAGTGAAAAGAGGTTCTTATAGTCCAAGGGCAGCTGAAGTTGAGAGAAGAGGAGGGAGGAACCAGCTATGGGAAATGGGACAGGCTCAATAGATATGTGACGGATAGATGAATACTTGACCATTTAAATAAATTTTCTATCTCCACTTTGAGCCTGATTCTATAACATTAGGAATCAGCAAATTAGGACCCTTGTGGTGGGGTGGTGTTTATAGATATTCCATCCAGGAACAAGAGATGTGAAGAAAGCAAGACCCAGAAATAAGTAAATAAGCTCAGAATTGGCAGTCCCACAGCCTCAGCTGGCAACTCAGAATGACAGCAGTTGTTCTCAACCCTGGCTGCATACTAGATCATCCATAAAGCTTAAAAAATTGTTGAGGCAAAGGGGTGGAAGTTGTACAAGTGTATACATTTGTCAACACTCATGGGACCGTTCACTTAAAATGGGTACATTTTATTGTATATAAATTATACTTAAATATAGTTAATTTTAAAACACAACATACTGGAACAGAAACTTCCATGGGAACCAGTGCCAGGGTAGGAAAACCTAAACTGTAATTGACAAATTGCTAGAGGCTCAGTGTGGACGAGTCTGAGACTTAAAACTTCAGTGGGGAGATCTAATGCACAGCATAGTGATTATAGTCAACAATACTGTATTATAAACTTCAAAGTTGCTAAAAGACTAGATCTTAATTGTTTCCACCACAAAAAAGAAATGGTAATTATGTGACATGGTAGAGGTATTAGCTAACGCTACGGTGGTGATTATATTGCAGTATATAAATATATCAAGTCAACATGTATACTTTAAACTTACACAATGTTTTATGTCAGTTATATCTCAATAAAACAAAACTAAAGACCAAAAACTTCAGGGGGACCCAGTCATAGGGGAGCCCTCACACTTCTGTGAGTTTTGCCTCCAGGAGGTCTACCAGGGCCTCACAGTGAATACTGGAGAAAAATCTTATGCTTCCAACAGGGGGGAGAGAAAGGAACCACTTTGAAATAGGCCAGAGCACTCTGTTCTTCTTAACAAGGCCTGCCCAAAGCAGAAACTATTTTTACCAGAGCCTAACCTACCTGAGGGAAGGGAAATACCCAACTCCAGCCCATTCTAGTTATACTGTCTTACCTAAGGGGGGTGAGTGGGAACTGAAAAGCACTACTGAAATTCACAGTCCTGGGGCACAGGCTCACCAAAAGATTGAGACCTAATCATAAGGCTATAGAACATGTCCCCTCCCCCATACCTTACTGTCACATCACTAAAGTCCTATTTACAGTGGTTCCTTTTACCCAGTATATCATGTCTACCTTTCAATAAAAAACTACAAAGCATACTAAAAGGCAAAAACACAGTTTGAAGAGACTAAACAAGCATCAGAACCAGGGTCAGATATGGTGGAAATGTTGAAATTATCAGAAAAGGAATTTAAAAATCTATGATTAATATGCTAAGTGCTTTAACAATAAAAGTAGACAACAGGCAAAAACAGGTGGATAATGTAAGCAGAGAGATGGAAATTCTAAGAAGGAATAAAAAAGAAATTATAGAGATCAAAAACACGGTTAACAGAAATGAAGAATGCCTTTGATGGGCTCATTAGTAGACTGGACATGGCCGAGGAAAGAATCTCTGAGCTTCAGGATGTGATGATATCCAAATCATCCAGAACTGCTTCCAAAA